>OZ023167.1:4981614-10146614 GCA_963678695.2 Diplodus puntazzo | reverse complement strand
GATCTATCTGTGGTTGCAGACTTACTGTCTTCGCCCCTTTTTCTTTCTATTCCTCACTCAGTCAGATGTGGGAAGATCTGCAATGTCTTTCCACTTTTCTTTTTGTTAAACAGATAACCATGTATGGGAGGGGCGGTTCCTGAACTGTAGATACAATCTGAACATTGGGAAGTCTTGGGAGGATTTACACGACAATGCACTGTGCATATAGTCGTGCTATTATTTTGTTCCTCCTCGATGGAGCTTGTATGAACTACTTCAGCATAAGTCTTCGGGTTCTCTGAGTCATCTGCATCTCTCCTGAATGGTCAAGCGAGACGAAATTCCACAGCAGTTCACTTTCCTCAAACGATCAAATAAATTATAAACCATCTATTAAGTGAGTATAAGCTTTGATAAACATCAGTTGCAATTTTATAGTGGCCACCCAAATAATGTTTATAGATGAGCTACACAGTATTTAATAACCATTAACATAGTATTATGTTACAATAAACAGTTGCTTAATAGATGGTTTATAGAGAGCATTGCATTGTTTGTTCACAGTGACAGTAACTATAAATTTAGCATTTATTAATGATGGATGTTTTAAAGTTTTAGCACATGCGGATATTTGCAGTGTACAGTCATTCTGGATTTGTCAGTTAAAAAGACATTTTTACCGTTTTTAATACATTTTTAATCAAGTCAGGTACAGATGGTCTAATACAGCACGTTTGTCAGTTTGTTTCCATTTTAATTAAACAGGTGCCATGCTTAACATTCCATACTTCAAATTCCAGTGTTGCAGTTACCTGGAAACATCAGCTAATAATCCATCAGCAACATTTTGTTTGCATCAATGTGAAATCAGGGTTGAAAGCAAAACATTCCTATTTTAACTTCAGCCTGTCCACTTCTCCAGACATGGTTAATTATAGCAACATTTAAAGCATAAACAGGGAAGTGCATTTCTAATACTGGACTACAACTACAAAATGGCCCTCGTATGATTTTGACTAATGGCGTGTTCGACTGCAGTTTGTAGTTTGATATGTACTGTAGTCACTATTAATCTCTCACTGCCAGTATATCACAAAAAGAGCGTATTTTTTATGTCTTTTCAGAGAACTTTTGTTGGGTTGTAAGTATTCCCAAACTATACCAAATAAAACCTGACACCAGATCGCCTGTGATGCCTTTAACAGAGCTGAAAGATTGAAGTGTTTGTTCGTAATGATTAACAACGTAAGCCGATGAAGAGCAAATGTCTTTGTCCCAGAAAGTGAAATCAAGATTAAAATAACTGGAGTGCTTTCCAAATGGCACAGGTTACCAAGTGGACAATATATACAATGTGTTCATGTGTCCTGTCTCTCTGGCAGCCACAGCAGCTCTGACAGACAGCTCTTGGCTCGTATCACTGCTGTTAAACGACGCCAGGCCCTCCGTGGTCCATCCTACATGTTCTGTGGCCCCTCGGTCAGCCTGTCAGAGGTGGAGCAGCGGTTCCTCGAGGCAGCAGAGTATGGCAACATACCAGAGGTGCGACGCATGCTGCTACACGTGCCCCACTTGAATGTCAACGCTGTGGACTACATGGGCCAGAATGCACTGCAGCTAGCCGTAGCCAATGAACATCTGGAAGTGACGGAGCTGCTGCTAGGGAGGGCGGATATGTCCAGGGTGGGGGACGCCCTCCTGTTAGCCATCAGTAAGATCAATGCATTTGTGTATGAAAAATACGTTTTTGCTGATTTACCGGGGTCATCCTCAAATCTCATAAAGCATCATGGGAGTTAGCAGTAATCGAAAAAATAAAAATGAACACACATGAAAGAGAGTGCCATTGCCTACATGTATATATGGTAAGGGCTTATAATGTGAGCTGTGACTTTAAATTTGTGACACAGTATATCATCCTTATTTTGGCCACAGTGTAACCAAAAGGGGCAATTTGTAAGATATATACGTAGCCAGAATTTTAGTTTGAAACATTCAAAAAATGAACTAACATTTTCAACAAAATGAGAAAAAAAAATAGCATTATGTCAGAGACGTCAATAAACTATGTTGCAGAGACGTTTACTGAAGTTAGAGCTTAAAGCTAACCAGCTAGCCCCAGCCCGTCGTGTCCTAAAGGCTAACAGAGAGCTATTGCTGTTGGCTAACCTGTAAATTAGCATCGGCCTGGTTCCCTTGATAGAAAGCCTTTTGAGATGATTTCCATTTTGAACTGTTGTGAAAAAAAAGCTCTGTTGCAAACACAAGTTTACTTCTGTGATTTTTGAAGCATAAATGCAATCTACAGAAGTAAAAATCTAAAGCTAACTTTGAGCGGACTGCACTGCGGTAGCATGACTTAAACATTGAGTGTCTTACTCAACTATACTGTTGAGTTTACTAGACTCTGCCAAGACATACTACTGAGTAAAGATTCTCCGTGTGCAGCATCATGATTTACATTGTCCCTGACAACTTTTGTAGTTTTATTTAGCTAATTAATAGCAACTGCAAAATGCTAACGTATATGGACTCATTCCTGCAGCACTCTATGAAAGCATAACAATAGTTTGATAATGTGAGCAATGCCTAAAAATTCCCTGAATCATGCTTGTTTTGTATAGAATGTAACTTAATGCAATTTGTGCAACCTGAGCATAAATGCTGGGTTTTGGCGGTTTTTGGCTTTGTTAGCAAGCTAAATAGCCAACAAGCTAATTTACGAAACAGAGAACTACTACCATCACTAGCCTGCAGCTGCTTTATGCCCTTTCATGTGAAACTTCTCCACACTTAGACAGGCAGATAGTTTTAATATAATTTCTATGAGGTTGAGTAGGCTAAGTCGAATATATGTATATAAAAAAGATTTTATTAAAAATCCAGACCAGCTACGCAGAACTCTAAACACATGGTTACAAAAATCTTTCTTCATTTCTCCTACTCTCTGTTTTATTTTCAATAAATTAAAATTGGAAGACATCTGTGTAAACACAAGTTGTGTTGAGTGATAACCTCCACATGGCCTACACAACCTTCCACAGATAAAATCGATTGGATTTGTCAGCAGTAAAAAACACAGTTCCCGGTTGAAACAATGCAGAAGTAAACATTATATATCTTGTGTTTGTCTGTAAGTGGGTGGTGAGCAGCATGAGTTTGGTGAGTTTGTATTAAGGCACTGTTTGCTTAATGCAGTTACTTTCCTTATGCGTATAGAGCACTGAGGTATGGCTGTCACAGGAACCCGCCGCCAAACCGCGTCAGCCGCTCAGCTCTGTGTTTGTGTTGCAGGTAAAGGATATGTTCGTATCACAGAGGCCCTGTTGAGTCACCCAGAGTTTAGAGATGCCCGTCGTCTGACAGCCAGCCCTGCGCAAGCAGACATGTTGGATGACTTCTACGCTTATGATGAGGACGGGACAAGGTAGGACAGTTAAAATGCATTAGAAAATTCTCTCTGAAAACTGGTGCAATAAATATCTAAAATCCCTGCCTTAAACAGGCCTCCTGAGTGTTTAAAGGGCTTTTTGGTGCGTGCTGCGTGCAACAGGTTCTAGATTTAAATTACATTAAATTCATCAGTATTTCAACACAACACATCAACAAACTCCAAGGATGTGTGCTGTATTGTTTCATATCAGTCTGCAGCTGCTACATTTAGCTCGGACTGACGTCATTTTTATTAGTTCTTTGAAACTGTGGGTCCTGTTTGATGAAGGAAGTGAGAGTAAAACAGTAAAACAACGGCGGTTACTTCCAACAATAAAACGCCTATAAAAAGATCTCCATGTTTTTTATGTGTGCGTCCCCGCAGGTTCTCTCACGACGTGACGCCAGTGATCCTTGCGGCGCACTGCCAGGAATACGAGATAGTTCACACCCTGCTGAGTAAAGGAGCTCGCATCGAACCCCCTCACGATTACTTCTGCGGCTGCGACTCCTGCAACTACCAGCAGCAGTTTGACTCCTTCAGCCACTCGCGATCGCGGATCAATGCCTACAGAGGACTCGCCAGTCCTGCTTACCTCTCCCTGTCCAATGAAGACCCTGTGCTAGCTGCCCTGGAGCTCAGCAACGAACTGGCGGTGCTGGCTGACATCGAGAAAGAATTTAAGGTGCAAATGTTATTAAAGATCGTGCAGGGTCACCACCACAAACACCGGACCTGCCTGGCGCACAACTTTGTTCAGTTATCACAATCACTCGTCACATCCTGGTGGTGCTACTGTACTTGTGCCGCGAAAACCCAGCTCAGTGTCAAGTACACAAAAAGTGATTTAGCCACGTCGCTGCCAACCGGATGCCAGTAAAAGCTTCCAGTGATCACAAGGACATTTAATGAGCCTTAAGAGATGAAGCAGAAACAGATGAGGGTCAGATTTTGCAGTCACTGTTGACATTGTCGCTCCGACACACATTATTACTGTGCTTACAGTAGGACAGTACACTGTACTACGGGCAATAAATGAATGTCACAATTCAACCCCGTCCTCACACAAACAAGATGTGTGCCCTACTTTTCTTTGTACAGTTGAAATTTGTCTCCCGATTGCAACTTTATAAGTTTTGAGGTCAGTTACCGCTGTCTATTTAGTTGTGAAATCATGGCAAAGAGAGAGAAAATGGCTGACAACCTTTATGTATTGATTCTTAAAATGACCACCAACCATATTTACCTTTTTACATAAAATCCTTGTTTGTTCCAAGAAGTTATCACAAATGACGGTCTTAATGTTAAAGGGACAGTTCTAGCCAAAACTGAATGCTCTTACCTGTGGAGCCATTTGTCCATCAAGATTATTTCAGCTAGAGTTTCAGAGTTTTGGAGATATCAGCAGCAGAGACGTCAGCCCTCCCTCAGATGTAATGAAACTAGAGGGCATTCAGCTCATGGTGCTCAGAACGGCAAAAAATACATTTGTAAAACTCAACAGCCATGTCTCTTTCCAGCAATCATGACCTGAATAGAAGCTATTTCTTTCTGTGTCATTGTGCAGATGGAGGCACGCAACTGCTCCTGTACAATAAGCTAACCGACAAAGCTAACTAACGAAGTTAAAGTTTAAGCTCTGCGCACTTCCTTCTGTGTGGTGATACGTTGTCGGAAGAAAAAAGTCTATAATTTTGATAGATTGGAGACGTCTCCACAGCCGATACCTCCAAAACTCGACAACCCCAAGCAAAAAAATCTAGATTGACAGACTGCGCTACAGGTGAGACGAGAAATACGCATCTTTTTGGGGTGAAATGTCCCTTTAAAGTGTGATCGTAATTCCGACAAATCTAGTTGTCCTTGCAGAATTAAACGCTGTCACTTACAAACTCCATCAGTGCATAAGCAACACGTCTCAAATGTTTTCACCAACTGATGCACATTATTTTCCCCATCGTGTATCGTAGAACGAGTACTGCTGTCTGTCGAGCCAGTGTAAGGACTACGTGGTGGGCCTCCTGGATCTGTGTCGCAGCACCGAGGAGGTGGAGGCCATACTGAGCGGAGACACCGACTCCGACGACAGTTACGATCTGCCTGGTCGCCCGTCTCTCACGCGGCTCAAATTAGCCATCAAGTACGAGCTCAAAAAGGTCAGTGTGCCTGAAAACAGATCCACATCATGCTTTGAGATTGACGTCCAACCTTTTGGAAATCTTGTCATTCAAAGTAAAGAATGCCAGTCGACATCAACACAATCTTCACCTCCTTGATCTATTCAAGGAGACCCTGAGATTTAAGATGTGAAGGTCTCCGGGGCTTTCACAGTGTGATCACAATAACACACGGACGGATCAAATTATAATTTAGGCAGCACTAGTAACTGTATGTTCATGTTTTGCAGAAGCTATAAACATTTTGGCTTGACACTGCTCTCACCCACCCTCTGTGGTGACTGTGCCCCCTCAGTTTGTGGCTCATCCTAACTGCCAGCAGCAGCTGCTGAGCATCTGGTATGAGAATCTCCCCGGCCTCAGACAACAGACCACTGCGATCAAACTGCTGGTGGTGCTGGCGGTGGCTATAGGGCTGCCCGGACTGGCTCTGGCTTACTGGATCGCTCCGTGCAGCCGAGTATGTAACATTCACGCTCTCTAATCTCACTCGCACCAGACATTTAACCGCCCCTCACCCTCCTGTCGGCTCATCTCTCTCTTGCTCAGGTGGGGAGAGTGATGCGGAGCCCCTTCATGAAGTTTGTGGCCCACGCCTCGTCCTTCACTATTTTTCTGGGTCTTCTGATCCTGAACGCTGCGGACCGTTTCGCGGGCACCACCCTGCTGCCGAACATGACCCACCTTCAGCACCCGGGCGGGCCCCAGTATGACCCGTTGCTGCTCTACCGCATGACCACAACACCGTTCACGTGGATGGAGATCCTCATCATCTCGTGGGTCATGGGTGAGCGTTAAAACGATCACCATCATGAAGTCCCGGTCAAAATCATCCTGTCACCCTGCGTGCGTTTCATCATCTGACCCGCTTGCAGGTATGATCTGGGCCGAGGTGAAGGAGATCTGGAGTCAGGGGCCGGGGGAGTACCTGCTCGAGCCGTGGAACTTCCTGGACTTTGGGATGCTGGCGATCTTCCTCGCCTCCTTCAGCTGCCGCTTCTCCATCCTTAGACAGGCTAACTTAGCCCAGACCTTTGTACACGCACGCTACACAACGCTGAATAACATCCAGCTGCCTCCTGAGATAGAATACTTTACAAAGGGTGAGCATGTTCACACACCTGCACAGAGTAACACATCACCACAGACAGACACCAGAGGTAGTTGTGTTCAAAGTTCTGAAGTTTTCTCCGCTCTGTTTCTGTAGCACGGATCTTCTGGCTGCCGTCAGACCCCCAGCTGGTGTCAGAGGGCCTGTACGCGGTCGCGGTGGTGCTGAGCTTCTCCCGAATCGCCTACATCCTCCCGGCCAACGAGAGCTTCGGCCCGCTGCAGATCTCTTTAGGCAGGACTGTCAAGGACATCTTCAAGTTCATGGTCATCTTCATCTTGGTGTTTCTGGCGTTCATGATCGGCATGTTCAACCTGTACTCCTATTACCTGGGGGCGAAGCAGAACGACGCTTTCACCACGTGAGACGTGCACGTTAACTGTTTTAGATTTTCTGACCTTTAACCAGCTCTGTACTTTGCATCACTGTGAGTGTTTGTTTTTTTAACTATTGAAGCTTACATAGACTGCAATATTAGACTTTTACTTAAATATTGATTGAGACTCAGAGGTTAATCCATTGTTTGAACATTTTGTGGATCAATACTACTGAACAAGCAAAGTTATTGGCACGTTATAAATTGTAACTTTGTTTGGAAACCTGCTCTTCTCAAGCACATTAATACACATAAGAGCACAACACAAGTATATCATAACCCCAATTTAACTTAAACCTTGGTCATACATCCCACATTGAACAGACACTAAAACGTATCTTTAAAGCTAATCCAGTCAAAGTCTTGAATTATCTGTATTATTATCCAAGATTTGAGAGTCTAGCAAGAGTCAGAAGCCAAAAAAAGCTTCAGTCACGAGCTGTATGTTTGGAAAAGCCCTCTCCAGAAGCGGTGTTTGGTTTGTCCATCGTGAGCTACTGTAGAAACACTGCTAAAGAAAGCACTCTGCAGATGTAAAAGACTTATTCTTAGGTGACAAAAAACAACAAAAGATTTTGCAGCCGTCTTTGTGCAAACAGGATCCTCTCCTGACCCCAACCAAGTGTTGTTTGTGTCTGAACCTAACCACGCTGAAGGAGAAAGGTACAATCCCAACATTTATTATTGCGACTGGATTGTTAAAATACATGTCACTATTAACGCTTAGTAAAAAATAAAATAGAAATAGAAATTGCTTGTCAGATTTTTCTCTCCCTTTTTTTTCACATTCATCCCTAAGACTTAAAGGGGAACTGCTGCGTTTTAAATGCCAGCAGCTGCATTTTCACACAGTTATATAAAAAGGAAAATAAATATGATTTGATGGATTACCTGTCTTAAGCCAGTTTGATTTTCATACTTTAGCAAAATAAATGGATATCAAGGAACTGCCACGGAAGCTTGTAAATCCATCTGAAAATGTATGATGTGCTTTGAAGTTGCAGCAGTAATATAAACACAAAGTTAAACACAGTAAAAATGCTTTTGGTGGTTTTTTTCTTCAGTTGCTTTTCTCACAGAGCATCTTGATTAATAGTTTGCTTGAAGCCAAAAATAACTTTCCCCTTGTCTTCCTCCCCCATTTCCTCCTATGTGGGTCCATCTGTCCAGCCTGGAGGAGAGCTTCAAGACGCTGTTCTGGGCCATATTTGGACTGTCCGAGGTCAAGTCCGTCATTATCAATAACGGACACAAATTCATCGAGAACATTGGTTATGTGCTGTACGGGGTTTACAACGTCACCATGGTGATAGTGCTGCTCAACATGCTCATCGCCATGATCAACAGTTCCTTCCAGGAGATTGAGGTCCGTCCGCAAATACCGAATTATCATGTGCTTCAGACACAAGAGTACAATTATGGACTGAGAAAGCTTTGCCTCCCCTCACATGTCGCACGAAGTTTACATTTTTTTTCTTTTTTTTTTGGTGGGAAAAACTCAGATAGTTTTCTTTGTGGGAGCCAAGAACGGCCGTGTCTGCAATTATTTTAATGTCTTTATCTTGAGTTAACAAACCTTGTTTTTATTTTTTCTTGATAATGGGTTTTAGTTTATCTTAAGAAAACAAGCGGCAAATTTCTCGAGAAAACAAGGCATTTTATTAGAAGAAGGAACCATGACATACAAATATGGCTCTGTGGAGTGGATGTGGGACACTGTAATTAAACCATGTCAACTTTTTTGGAATTGTGCCATTTGTTGTAAGAATGTATTTACTCAATAGCAGGTACTTCTTGATCTGACATTTACAGCTTAAGTACATTTCTACTGCACATTTGCCAAGAGGCCTTGTGTGCTGGGTTGGCACTCTTGATCCATAATCAATATTATAAGTAATAAGAGGAAACAACCTTTGTTTCTCTTGTGGCATCGGGTTAATTACCTTTTCATCTCATCAAAACAAAGCATTTTTATTTAAAGGTGCACTATGTAGTTTTGGGGACGAAATCTTAATAGAGAGAGAATCCTTTTTTTAATGACTAAATAAAGAAACTTTCTTTGTTTTCATGACTCGATAAACGAATGAACAAATCGACCGTGAAGGACAAATCGATTTCATACTGTTTTACTTTGTGTATATTTGGCGGACCCTGCCACCTTTCTAGCCTCAAACAGTGTTCTGGGACCTTATTTTCCTCTGAGAACAGCTTGTTTATTCAATAATGGAAAAAACAAATATTTCTGAGTTTGTATTATTACCTCATTACTATTGTAAATATTAAAAGTCTGAATTTAAGTTTCTTCTCCACAACTACATAGTGCCCCTTTAACAAGGTAATTCGTTGTCCTAGTAGCTGGTGGTATCAGTCCTCTGATGTCACTGTTAGCGTGACAGTTCAAAACATTTTGAAGCTTACAGTTTAAGTGAATCTGGTGTATTTGATTTTGACTGTGTAGCAAACTTGTTTCCCTCTTTTCTTTAGGATGATGCCGATGTTGAGTGGAAGTTTGCTCGTGCCAAACTCTGGTTCTCCTACTTTGAGGAGGGCCGGACGCTCCCCGTGCCCTTCAACCTGGTCCCCAGTCCAAAAACGATGCTGGGACTGGCCACCGCCATCAAGTCCCTGCTGTTGCAGCATGTGGCAGGACACAGCGAGAAGAAAACCGAGACACCGCTCGATGAGGTATTAAAACAAGTGTTGTTTATTCACTATCATTCATAAAACCATGATACTCAGTGGAGCCGAGAGTAAAGACAGCGACTGAGCACCTCCCAGTGGTTTAACTGCTGCACCACAAGCTCCACAAGCTCCACTTCAGACTGAAGACAATGTTAAAAACACTGTTCTGTTCAACCACGTTAATCTCAGTTTCGTCTTCCAGCTTGGAGAGAGCAAAAATTCAAGTTCATTTGGTGCGTCTGCCAGCCCAACCAGATATCGGGTATGTATTTGTGTGTGTGTGTGTGTGTGTGTGTGTGTGATTCACATTTCAGCCTACCTTTTTCTCTATATTTGTGTGACAGATGCAGTTTCTTATTATTCTTCAGAATAAGGTTTTACATGCAAAATTAATTTCTCTGCAGGTTATTGTAACAATATTGTCATTTCTGAAATAGTCGGTGAAATCTGGATCATTTTATCTAAATAATAATGTGAATATGGGGACTATTCTTTTTAAACATATTTATTTTCTATTATAGTATTTTTAACTCTACTGTTTTTCATTCACTGGTTGAAGAAGATCATGAAGCGCCTGATAAAGCGTTACATCATCAAAGCCCAAACGGACAGAGAGAGCGACGATATCACTGAGGGTAAAATAATCTGATGCTGAGACTGAACTTGTTTTAACTACTATACCTGAATCCCATCTCCAGTCAAAATGATGAGAATGAATAAATGTTTGTGTCTGTTTTCCTTCAGGTGAGCTGAAGGAGATCAAGCAGGACATCTCCAGTCTGCGGTACGAGCTGCTGGAGGAGAAAGCCCAGAACCTGGAGACGCTGGACGGACTGCTGAGGAGGCTGGGGCAGATCAGCACGCCTTCGTAGTAACGCTGCCAGTCGCCACGACTTGTACATAAGAATGTACAGTCCAGAGTTTTAAGTGCCTGTTCTCCACCACCGATTGTAGATATAATACAAACACTAATATTATGATAAAACGAGAATGTATATTTGTGAATATACAATTAAAATTTTGCGAGCTGATTAGATGATTAGGTCTCATTTATATGTTTATAATGTGCTGATGGTGCAGTTTTTAGGAGTCATGAAAAATAAATAACCAGCAAGAATGAACCCATATAATGTGGATAACTTCCAATTAATCTTTTAAAGATCCATTATAATTATTTCAATTTGGACAAACGCTTTCAGGGTAAAATGACTAACCACAGATTACTTTCCCTCTGCAATTTAAAGGTGCAATATGTAAGAACTGACCACCTCTTGAATTCACACTGCAAACATATAGGGGGCAGCATATCACCAAAGTAACCACAACTACTGGTAACTGTAGCTGCTGTTAGCCAGCTAGCTCAGTTAGTAAGTTAGTCAGTTAGTCAGCTAGTAATGCAGAATTGGAGCTTGGAGTCATATTACAAGAAAGGACTGGCTGGGGTGCTTATATTTTGAATATAAAGGATGATCAAACAAATCAGTGACATTGTTTTGGTCATTGATGTTCGGGCATATCTGGGAAAAAAGCTAAATTGACATACAAGATTATAATAAACAAATTGAATCTTCATACACAAACTGCTGTTATATAAGGACAGTATTTATTTAGACAGTGTGAAAACTGACAGATGACAGAGGGAAGGTGTTAAGGCAGGATTTAGTATTAGAGGCCGTCCACACGGAAACGCTCTTCTGTGTAAACGCACAGTGTACTGTCTGTTTGTATACAGCGGCAAGCTTTATGCGCATATCTCGTCTCTTCTTCTCCGTTTTTGGTGAATTTCAAGCGCCACCTATAGGCCTGGAATATGAACTACAGCGTTTTGAGTTGTTTTCAGTGGATCCGTTTGGACGCAAATATTCTTGAAACGATGCCGAGGAAGACAGGGGGAAAAAAGATCGTTTTGGTACGTGTGGACATGGCCTTATACTGCTCCAAGTTTCTCTGGATACATATCTACATCATTAATATGATCAGTTCTAAACACATAAATTACCAACATTGATAGAAAAAATACTGTTTACCTTACAGACACATTTCACCTAACAGTGTTCTCATGATTGCAGCGAAGCAGCTGAACACAAACACATACGAGGAGCTGACAACTTTGATTAAATGAAAAGGACAGTTTTTATCATCTACTTGTTTTAAGCTGGTTAATAACACGGTTCACATACAGTAGTCTGATATACACACAGTACACACATCGTTCATATCCAGCCCCAGTGCGTCAGTGATAACAGTCACAGTTACATGATCAATATATTATATCTGATCAGCAGCAGAGTATTACTGTTTTACTGCACTGTAGATCTCTAAAGTCTACATTACATCTTTGTGTTACTCTGCGACGCCGTGATGACATCATCGGCTCTGTCACAGGTATGTGATGTAGTTTTCAGGTATAAGGCCTGTTTTTCCATTGTACGTCGCCTGAAGCCAACCTGGTTCCACAGACGCGTACACTGCAGACACAGACAACTCAGTCAGCCGTCATATACAGAGTTTCATCCTATACAATGACACACAGTTGATTTCAGAGAATTTCCGGCTGGTTATGTAATGATACAACAGCTTTACAATGGACTGCAGATTCCCGAATAATCAAAATATATGATAACTACTACTGTCCTGCTATTATTAATATTTTCTTGAGCAACCAAGCATCATTCAGGCACACAGAACTTTATAACCATTCCTAGTTCAGACGAGGTAATACGGCTTCCAAAACATAAAAAGTGATTTCAAAATGAATCACAGGAAATTGTGATTTCAATTCATTGACTCGAAAGGGGTAAAAACAACAACTTCGTATCCCTACGCAGTTGCGCTAATGCGGAGGGATACGGAGAGTTAAGTTTCGTTTTTATCGAAAGTAAACCTCTCGTCCAGCAGCTGGGCCTCGCACTGTATTTCGCCGCTCGCAGATCACATGTTGCCCAGTCGCTAATGCGTAGGGATACAGAGGTTCTACGGTTGAGAAAATGTAGTGCCAAAAGAAAGGCCGGTCTGACGGCGATGTAAAGCGGTGGGAATTTTCCCTTTACAACGTACACTTGAACTGTTATAGATTTTTTAAGATGAGCCTTGTTTTAGGTGGTTTATTTCGCTTTTTCTCTGGACCCCGTTCACTGCAGTATAAAGCTGAGCGTCTGGGCTGGAGCGGCTCTCTACTGCTCCAAACTGAGGCTGCGCTGATCGGTGATTACGGTAGGGAACAGATCGACTATAGATATGTACTTTATATGACCCCACTTTAAAAAACCCGAACTATCCCTTTAAGTGGGGAAATGAAAAATTGCCCTTTGAGTAGTTTTCTTACCATTTGAGAACAGCGCACCCTGTGGAAAACTGAGCTCATGGCTGTGCTCTGCCTCACAGGAGTAAAGAGCTTTTGCCTCCCTAAGAGAAAAAAGAGAAACCGTCAGTAAAATGACTTATGAGGTTAATGAAGGCGGATTATGTCACAGTAAACCTCAAACTGAACTTACTTTCCTGAAGAGCAGATGTCTAGTGCCGAGGAGAATACTGAGCTCTCACGCTGTGGTAGTCTGACTGATAATCTGTAACACACAAACACAAAATATACTTAATGCATTTCTGAACTAGTGGTATTCAAAGTTTAATTATTTCATTCATGGCTCGGTGAGGCCAGGAGCAAACCAGAGCACATGGCACTTTGTTTAGTCCGCCATGTGCTCGTTGTTTTCTCCTGGGCTAAACTATGCACATAGACTTTACAGACACTCACACTGATCCAGGCTTCTGGTAACCGTTGCTGGATGCGGCGGCTGCAGAGTGTCTGGTGGTCAGATCGGAGCCACAGCGGACGTGTTTCCGCACGTGGGTTGCTTCATGCGGGTCCAGCGACATGAGACTCTGTACCGATCCATGACAGCTTTTGTAATCTGCGATAGAACAGAAGAAATCAGAACTTGACATTAAAAGGCCAAGTGACAGATAATTATCCTATTGAAATGTACGCACCCTCAGAGATGTGTAGGGAGGTGAGAGAGGAAGATTCAGAAAGACGGTAGGGAAACAATGAAGAGGAGGAGGAAGAGGAGGAGGAGGCAGTCCTGTAAGTTTTTCTGTGTTGCTGAGGAGAGGTAGAGTCCATCCCTCTGGTGTCTGTGACAGTGGAGGAGGTGTTTTTTTGATCCACTGACTGAGTGCTCTTCAGAGAAGAGACAGACGACACTCTCTGAACAGGTCGAGTCTCCCTGAGAGAGCAGGCGCGCTCCACTGAACAGAGGATGGATGAGGAGGCTATGGAGGGAGATCTTGACTCTTTTACTGATGACAAGGAGGTGGTGGAGTTTCCTTTAGCAGACAGAGTCCTCTCTGAAGAGAGTAAAGAGGACGTGGAGGAGGACACAGAGGAAGTCTGCTGGGCCGGAGTGAGCTGGGAGGAAGTCCAGGAAGAGGAAGGAGTGAGGTTAGGAGAGGCAGCGGTGTCTTTCCGGTGGCTTTGATTATTCCCGTTTAAGGAGTTGTGGGACGGGGAGCAGGAGGAAGCTTCAGGAGGAGACACCTGTGCAGTTGAAGACGAGCTGGGCTCCTCGGCAGGAGAGGACGGAGAAGAGGTCTGAGACAAGCCGTTCTTTTCAGACGAGTGTGAGGACAAAGACTCCTGGCTGCCCATTGGAGTTGTGCCAGGGCTGCTACTGAATGTGTCACCTGGAGGGAGAAATGGAAGCAAGTCAGATGATAAAGAGACTGAATGACAATGACAGCATCAAGGTTAGCTTGGTCAAAGGTTTAATAGCCTGGTTATTCCCTACCGTGGTGGGTGGCCATCCAACGGGTCTCAAGATAAATCTGAGGTGTTGTGAGATTATATTGTAGTATGTAATTATTTTTCCTTTTTAAATAAAATACCGGATATGTTTACCTCTTTGGGTTTCAATAACTAAATGAAACTAACTACAGCTGTCAAATAAGTGTTGTTGAGTAAAAACATATTCACGGAGCGGTAAACTGCAGAAAGACTCACTGTCGTTGTCTGCCAGGCAGAGAGCAGGAGGGTAGAGACGAGCTTTCCTCTTTCCAGACGAAAGACAAATGGCCTTGCTCCTCCGAGGAGTCGAACGCGTGGACGGAGCCTGAGGTAGTGGCACTGACAGGTCAGGGGCTTCTCCGAAAATCTGGCAGGGACAAACAATGTACACATCTGTTTGGCGTGTGTTTATGTGGATGTGTATGTGTATGTGTATGTGTGTGTGTGTGTGTGTGTACTAGTAAACGCACCTTGTGGTGGTTTTCAATGATGATCTCCACCACAATGTTCTGAAACTTGATGTTCATCATGGCAGCCACCGTCTCTTCTTGTGACCTCATCAGCGTGGGGCCGAAGATCATTCCCAGGTTGGACACGGTCATCAGGTTCTGGTCACTGTGAGAGGACACCCTGCACGCACGCACACACACACAATTAGAGATGCATTTTTAATATCATGTAACAGAAATAAGAGAAAAAATGCAACCCAAATTTAATATGTTTTCAATCATAGTTCATTTTAATACTTTTGAGATCTGTTCTACTAGCTGAAACAAATGTCTTAAAAGTTGTCAATTTGTAGTATTCAGTTTTCAACTTTGCAATCATCCCAAGTATAGATTTTAATCGTCAGCACTTCACAGCATGTTTTACTTTTTTATTTGACATCCTGTCAGACAAATCGGCTGCCAGACCTCTATAAAGAAGCCAGCAAAAGTTTCATGTTGTGAGGCTGACGTTCCTGTCAGAAAGTAGTAAACAGGAAGGTCTCACTGCAGGTACCCCTCTGCAAAAACAGTACCGGCATGAATCTGAGAAAAATATCCCTGGCTGGAGAATTTTCAAATATGTTTCTAGAAGCAAAATAGACATCCTCAAGGCACAATAAAACCACTGTGTGTGTTAAAGTGTACATACTTGTGAAGGTGGTTGGTTAAGAGGTCTAGCATTGCTCTGTTCTTTTCTGGTAGTTTGTGTACAAGAGCGTGAATAGCTCTCACTCTATACGTCTGGTCATCATACTCTGTGGAATAAGGAAAGAGTACAGAGGGAGGGATGCAGTGGTGAGAGAATGTGCCTCCGCTTATACGACATGAGGTATTAAATAAATTCAGTCCAAACAGTGTTGAAATAGCCACAGATTGTGTCTATATCTTACTTGCTGCCCTGATGAATTCTTTATGTAGTCTGTAGGTCAGCAGTGGTTCTGCCAGACACCTGTATGCACATTACAAATCATTAGTTCATAACTCATGAAAAGTGTTATTCAAAAGGAACACTTTGTACTGTTTGTTACCTGAAATAGTTCTTTAAGCCACTGGTGATTGTCTTGTTGTCCCAGATGTCTGCGTCCAGCTGCATGTCGGCCGGAGCTGTGGATGCTTCAGTGAAATACATAACAAATGATTTAACTGCACGAATGGATTTTTGAATACACCATAGTCAGTGAGCTGGAATAAAATTTCCTAATGTGAAAAAATAACGCCGCACAGAGGAAAGCAGGGCGTTTCTTACCAAACACACTCGTCATCAACCGCTGCACTTTGGAGTTGACTCCTCCCGTTCTGTACAGTCCCAGCGTAGTGAGGCCTACACAAACATGCAGACATGTTTTACTAAATGTGACAAATCAACTATTAAATATATACAACAATTATTTTTCCCAAATGAGTAACTTAAGGCAGAGGAATACCTCTTGTTTCAACCAGCTCGATACACTTCTTAACAAAGTTGAGGCCAGCTTCGTTGAGAAATGCTGTAAAACAAAAAACCCATACTTTTAAATACATTTCTTCTACAAAGCAAGACATAATGATAGATTAATTAGTATTAATCATTATACTTACTCTCCTCCTTTTTACTGAGCAAAGAAGGCAGAGTGTAAATCTAATTGAAGAAAGAAAAATGTAGTTTTAGTATGATTTCTGATAATAATAACATCTAATATACTGTGGGACAACAATATGTGCAGGCTAGCCTTGCTACTCTGTGGTATTTTTTATTTAACAGAGGATTCATTCATACAGGTTCTTTTCCATCCATTGCCTCCATCCACAGCCGCCTGTTGGACTCAGAGAGCGCCTGCAGGGTGATGACGCCATGTCTGCAGAGAAAGAGAGATCATTTTACCTGAGCACAATACAAAAGGAGCCATATCTCACGTTTGGTAATTAAGATGTCCCTCACCTCTCCACCACCTCGATGTCGAAGCAGAAGCGTTTGTCAATTGAATCCCTCTTCCTTCTGACACATGAGCGCAGCCTGAACATCTCAGGAGTGCCATTCACCACGCCGTTCTGGTAACACACAGCGATATGCACTCAACATTGGTTTTTTTTTGGCGAGTATTTTCACAAAGTCTGAGCTTCTGTTATTGTAGCAAGGGAGAAGTGCTGCTCAATATAGTTAGTTTTGGCCCCTCAACAAAGAACGTCATACTTTTCAATCAGCATCAAAACCGACAACAAAATAAAGCCCCTGCTTAAACCTAATCAACCATGTGATAATAATGTTTCTGCTTAATACTAAGACAGAAACAAATGTCTGGCCTGAATTTGAAAATGGTCAGCAGTGATAAAACACATCAAATATCTATGTGGTTGCTCATCTGTGCTACCTGCTCACCTGTCTGCTGGCTGGTCTGGACTCTGTGTTGCTCATGGTGAACATCTTGGAGCTTTTTTGATAAGTACAGTAGAATCTGGTCCACACACTGCCCAGTGGACCTGTAATATATGACACACATTTTCATTTATGATAGTGTAAATCTGGTGTTTTGATGTGAGAGAGTGCTTCTTTGTGTGTCTCACGTTTCTCCTGTATGTACAGATATCCCTCCATTGTAAAGCAACTGGGGGCTTTGAAGTCTTCCTCTGCAGAGCGGATCCTCTTCATCAGCCTCTCAACCTCAGCACGCGTACTTTCAAAGTTGTTGCGAGCCTTATCAACGTACACAAGCATTAGCAACAACTTCTATTTATACAAAACATATGTGCTTGAAAAGTTACTAACTATAGCTGTCAAATAAAATACAACATGTCTTATTGAAGGTAGTCTTTGCAATAAAGCTTATCAGAGCCCTCTTTTTGTTTAAGTAACACACACTGATTCCTGTACTAGACGAGGACTTCTTCAAACTGTGGCTGGAGGCAGCTCATTTTGTGTGTTTCAACATGCCAGCAGTATCAGGTGTGTGAGGTTTCCAGCTGACACTGACTTAGAAATTATTTTCTTGATGGCTTAATAGGCAAGTAGAGCAGTAGAACAAACTATTCATAAGTGATATCAAGTCCAGATTTGGTTCAGAGGTTTACAGTAAATATAAACACTCACATTCTGCAGATTGAACTGAAGCTGCTGCTTGTAGGGTTCAAACTCGCTGGCCAGCTCGTAGCCTTCATGGTAGAATGTAAACAACCCCTGCAGGAAGGCTAATAACTGAAGAGCAGAGGGGGAAAAATGTTGGAAACATGTCAGCTCAGGGGCTTGGGAGTGTAATGAGAGGATTACAAAAGAATGATCATCAGTCGTCTGCTCAATCAATCAAAATAGCCTCTATAGGAGAAAAATCCCAGAACTTTGCTGCCCTTGTTTACTTTACAACAAAGGGTTTCCCTCTCTGTCAGGCGGAAGAGATATCCATGCAGGAAGCGCTGCTACAGCAACAGGAAGTGGGCTCTACTGATATCCATCATTAAAACATTTTTATCACCAGCCAAACAGTGTGTGTAATGTGTTTTTTCCAGAACCGGGCTTAGCTGTCTTTCCATGATCATGTCTACATGTACACACATGGTCATTACTTGCTTGGCTGGAGTTATGACTCTGTGTTTACATCACTGTTTACAAAACAGACTTGTCCGTCAAATTTTCCTGTGGTTAGTTGTTGTGTATTGGTGACTGTGTTTTCACTGTAAAAGCCTAGCAGCTCAGAAAAATCAAATGACAACTCAAGAGGTGTGTCCCAGCTACAAAATACACACTTGAATCATGCTAAAGTTGCACATAAACTTGATCATAATGTATGTGTATGAACTCA
Organism: Diplodus puntazzo; assembly: GCA_963678695.2. NCBI lineage: Eukaryota > Metazoa > Chordata > Actinopteri > Spariformes > Sparidae > Diplodus > Diplodus puntazzo. Next base: position 10,127,812 of record OZ023167.1, on the reverse strand, counting down.
CCGGCTCCACAAATTCAAACTTCTTTCTCTCCTGCACTTCTTGGATCTTGAAGACATACTGCAGCGATGCATCATAAAACACCTGCCTGTCCTTACTCATCTGTGAATCAGCCTGCATCAAAAACAACACACACACAGACAGTTCTTTAAGCTACCTATCACATGTGGGAGGAAGCTTGTGAGCATTTTTATTGACCGCACTACCTCATGTAGCTGTGATTCCTTCTTTTTGGATGAGACGCTGAGGTGTTTCTCCAGGACAGAGTAGTACCTCTCCGTCTCCTTGTCAAATTGCTTCTTTCCCTCCTGAGGAAGACGGGGATGTGGAAACAACATGAGTGATTAATGAAAGCAAACTGAACTTTTATATCGGCATATAAAGATGTGTAAAAAATGTTTTCTATCATAACAAATCAATCAAATCAAATCAAGTTTTACTGTCACAAGGTATAGTGAAATTCAGTGTTTCCCACGCGGTGTGCACTGAGGGGAGGGGCTGTGTGTGTGAGACGCTTTAGTGACAGTGAGACGGAGGGAGAGTAGGGAAAGGAAATGCAGCCAAATGAATATGCTGTGTTTTTAAGTAGCGTTAAAAACAAAACAAAAAAATTAAATGCAATTTGTGACGGTCTTGGTTGAATCTGTGGTGCAACGCCATGAATTAGTCAATATGTAGGAAACACTGGAAATTGTCAAGTCCCTGAATTATTTTTACAAATAAAAAATAAAGACAAACGCTAATATGTACAGAGAAAAAAGATAGAAAAAAAGATTAAAACTGTTTTGTGTCTTTAAGGGAAAATCTAGTATGAAACAGCCAAGCCTTTATTTTACCCTTCACTAGTATCTGTTTTAGACTGTACTTCCATTGTTATCAGCAATGTATGCTAACGTTCACTAAAGCTTTTCTAAAATGCTGATAATAAGCAAGTATTCCCCATGTTTACCATCTTAGTTTTGTCTGTTAGAAAACACAAAGTACAGCTGAAGCTGATGTGATTTGTTTTGCGGGTTGGTCATAAACCAAAGTACATTGACCTTGAATACAGAGCAAAAATCCCAGATACCCATCCAGTAATTGCTAGGACTTACCAAACAAGTATGCAAATATTTAGAAATCTCTTTAATCAATAGTCAGTTAATCATTAATAATAAATGAAATATGTTGGATGATTTTTTCCATTAGAAAACTTTTTTCACCACTGACACGATCTATTTTTGATATAAAATCAGACCAGTATATGTGTGTATGTATGTATAAATATGTGTGTTCAGCACATGTATGTATATGTGCATAAAAGGGTGTGCATGTAAAGATATGCATACATAATATGTGATGTATGCATTGTATATATAGCATATCGAATTGCATACATGAATTGTAACATGCTTTTCATTTGATTATGCTTATTTGTGGAACTAATTTATCCTTGTGTTTTGTTTTTTTTTTGTTTTCACATGTCCCAAATAAATTTGCGTTCATTCATTCATTCATTTATTTAAGGTTCTTGTTGATGTATATGTGCCCATCTCTGATCGTCAATTAATACATTTTTAATCAGTTAAATTCTTAATGGTGCTTAATCATTAATTATTAACATCCCTTCACCAAAGTAAGTATGATTTATCCAGTGGAGACCAAATTGATGGTCTGACCGACTCCCTCTCTAGAGCCCTGCTCATAACAAAACGCCAGAAATCTATACTGAAGCTTCCGCAACTTTATAAATACCTGCAGTGTCTCTATATCTGATCTAAAGTGATAACAGTTGAGATGGCTTTTGGGATGAGTTAACAAGTCTTGGGGGATGAAAAAGCTATGAGGAAGTGCAGTAGGACCATTTATAATCTAAATGAAGAGACACTGCCAAAATATTTAGGACAACTGCTATTTTCCAAAGCAGCTGCAGCTCCAAACTCCACATGTTGAGCCACATTCTCTGGCTCTACAACACCAGTGTGAGGATGTTCTGCTCACACAGTCCTGCTACATTCTACAGTCGCTTCGTTCAACACCGAGAAGTGAGCTGTGATTTCACTTTCAGGGTTAGTCACAAGAGTGACGACCAGTTCTTTTTTTTTTTTTTTTCACCTACTGCATGGAACTGCTATTTGTGCTGTTATTTCAGTCATTTCCAGAAGGGGGAAATATATTTTAAGACAAAGCAGATAGAATTATAAGACTTGAGACAGCTGCTGAAACCAGACACCGGACTCACTTTGTGTTTATACTGCCTCACTGAGTTCAAATGTCTCGCTGTCTGTGACGCGCTCCCTGTCTTCCCTCTCAGCGTCCGTTCCCATGACCTTGTTACTGACACTGGACTGTGATCCATCGTTTATCTGAACAAATTGAATTCTCTGACCGCTGACTAAGGGACCGACTGAGACCAGAGCAGAGCAGGACGATCTGTCTGATCACCACCCACAGTGTCAGAAAGCAGCAGCTTCAACATCAAGCTTAATGAATGTAACTCTGCTGGCCTGAGCAAAGGCTGTGATGTTTTGAATATAACCTGTTGTTCTTCTATGTGTAAAGTTAAAGTAAACGTAAACTGCTGAACTAGTTTGTGCTCAAAATTTAACTCAGATATACCTTAACAGCTCCAATCTGCTCCTTGCGAAACCTCTCGAGCGGTGAGATCAACACGTCATCGGCGTTCTGGATCTGAGAGAGGAAAAAACACAGCAGTCGGCTCAGTGTGTCATAACGGTAAATAGCAAGACTTGCAACAAAAACAGTTCAGTCACTGCTCCATGAGGGCTGCTGCTGCCTGTTAAAACAGTTTTTTGTCAAATCTGATTAATCAGTAGATGCTTGTCTTTTATTTTCCTGACAATTATGTCTTAAAGATAGAAAACACTTGATATTATTGCTTCTTTTGGCAGTAGATGTTATTAGACATTGGACACTGAGAAAAAGCTTCTCAAACATGTGGTATGAGAGCAAATGTAAGGCTGATATTAAATTTATCTATTGGATGATGATCTCATCTAGTATTCTGCTTGACTAGAAGCCAAGATTATTCATTGACTAGAATGGAGTTGTCAAAGTATGTAAAAGTTTGTGCAGGAAGAGAACAGGGTTCAAACTGAAACAGCTGACCTCAGGTATAAATATATCTCTCACCTTGTGATTTATTTACTTCCTGTTTCTAAACCAAACAAGCTCCAGCTTGAACACCTTATAGAACTGTCCAGTTATGCAAATATTGTGTTAATAGTCAGTCAGTTCATGAATTTATGCTTCTTATCCAACATGACCATGATGATCATTTTATGGTTATTGCTCATGGTTACAATTCAAGCTGCAGTAAACAAGACTAAGAGTTTATAGCCATGACAGGTACTCTGTGAGGCTGTACTGAGAACCAGCACAGCATGTTATCATGTACCATTGAGCTAAAGGCTAACATGTTCACAATGACAATGCTAACATGCTTATGTTGAGAAGGTTTGTTAACCATGTGGACATCTTAGTTTGGATGATTGAAATTTCTAACAACTTAAGCTTATTTTGGTGGCTAATTAATTATTAATAAGCTCTAAATGACTCCTCATTTACTACCATAAATTACAAATAAAAGTGGCAAATCCTCACATCTAAGAAGCTGGAACTGGCAAAAGTTTGACACTTTTGCTGGAAGAATGTGTAAAACGATTAATCTATTATCAAATACTTGGCAATTAATTTTCTATTGAACTTATGAACAATGAATTAACTAATTGTTGCAGCTCCTATGTCATGAGTTTAAGGCTACATATTAGGTAGAGCTGATGCAAAGCATTTCAATAAGACTGAGGCATTAGCCAGGGCTATTGTAGAATGTGCTCTCTGTGAAGTCACGCTGCTAGAAAACCTCTAACCCCAAATTCATTACAGTACAATTGTGGGAATGTTTTTGCAGCAGACCGTACAGCATTATGACAAACTTGTGGTGGAGACTTGAGTTAAGCAGTAGAGAGAGCGACAGAGAGATTTTCAGAGCTCACTTCAGCTCACTACCAAGCAAGTGCCCAAAAAAAGGTCTGCTTTCTTTGTACCCTCTTTTTTTCCACCATACAACAATGTGCAGGATGAAACAAAACACAAAAAGGCTAAAGGGCTTTGCCAGATATTAACAGTAGTACTTTCAGGTTGAACAGGTACCAGCAGTATTTCCCATTTGCTGGAATTGCGCTTTAACTCAATAATGATGGTATTATTAGAGGTTCGGAACTATGAGCGGTGTTGCAGTGGAAAAGCACACAAAATACACACACACACACACACACACACACACACACACACACACACACACACACACACACACACACACACAAGGGAAAAAGAAAGAGAACGAAAGCAGACAAATACACACACAGGACCCTTTTATGGACTTTCCCAGGCAGTCAGGGCTCTGCTCACAGTCTCACGGGGGAATTGGCAGAATAGGTTCCACATGGTTCCTCTGTAACCAGACCATGCACACAGCCACAAAGGCACACATACACACACATACACACACACACACACACACACACACACACACAAACCCCACACACACGCGCAAGCACACAGAGAGGGCTTATGTGTCAGGTAACTTACTCTGCACATACATTGCACATGCGCAGAGGTTTGCCTACCCACAGACTCCAGTCACTCCAACACAAAGGCCTCCAGTTGATGGAGGGTCTGACTGTGAGTCAAAGACACTTTTCCAAATTGCCCTGGAGCACTCACTGCCATTGCCACTACGTTTTCACAACAAATGTGTGAATCAGGCTTGCGGGAAAACCAGATTAGGACAAGAGCTTGAGGACGTCAAAGTAATGAATCAAGTCTCTAGACAAAGACTCCAGTTTCGATCTGAAACCTTCTGCTAAGTCAGATGCACATGTGAAGTGACAAAGAAATAGAGAAATAGAGTTGCAACACAACTGGTGGACAACAGACAAAAGAATACAGTTCAGACTTTGGTTAAGAAGTGCTCTTGTGGTCTAATGGCATAATCAGATCAACAATGTAATTCAGAACAACATGACCTGAACAAGGGGAATTGTTTTGGTTTCCAGTTCCTGATAGTATAAATATATATGAATCCTAAACTGTTTCATTTATGTCAATTATGCAGAGAAGGAAGGTGTCAAAAGACAAGGAAAAGTCTGAATATGTTAAAAATGAATACAATACATTATTTGTCGATATCCATTCTAAGTAGAGCTCAACTAATACTGGATCTTTACGAGGGCACTGAAAGGATGAACTTAACAAAGAACTGAATAATAATAAATGACCCCAAGCATCTTTTTCTGAGTCATGTGCTATACAAAATACAAAGTTTTAATTTATGCGCATATCAGACAATATATACGCTGATACTGTTACATCTGTGAAAGGCCAAATTTTATATCTAATTCAAAGTTTTTGTCTTTTAAATAGGTTGAATATGTTTACACGCCTAAATGTAATTAAGTGGGAAGTACAATGTAACTCTAAATACTTAGAGTAGTTGACCTATTTACTGTAAACCACTAGCTCTTAATCTGTGCTTCACTTCTTAAAATGTCTTCTTTTCAAGGTCATATTGGACAAAATGTTGCCTATCACAGATATGCGGAATCTGTGTTTATGCTGCCCGGCATGAGCCAATATGAAATGTGAAAGAATTCTATGAATTCTATTCTATGAAAGAATTAAGAATAATCTAAATGTATTAAATTATCAGTGAAGTTTACTGTGTCAGTGCACTCATGTCATTTTAGACAATAAAATGTATTGTTATACCATAAAATATCCTGCCTCCATGACATATCTTTGTCACAAGTGTTTGATGTTTACATTTGATCATCGCATAAAATGTGTATATCTACGTGTATATGGATATCGGAATATTGTACTTCCTAACAACGCTATCGCCATCTGCCCCCGGTAAGGCTTAAATCTCAAACACACACACACACACATACAGAAAACATATTTTCTTACCAGTCGTTTTCTCTCCTCCTCCATGGTGCTCAACAGCTGAGAGAACTCCTTTAAAGATTGAGCTGTAAAAAGAAATCACACACCTCTGATGTGGAAACACTCATATCTTACACATTCTGCAGTTTCAACTCTCTTAGTTTTCTAAATCATTAGGGACACTGTCATCTCACCAATACTGATTTCATCATCAGTCTCTGCGTCTCCGATACATTCAAACTGGAACTCCTGTAGAGACTGAGAGAACCGCTGAACAGCAAGAGAAAGACCTGAGGAAACAGAGAGAAGTTTATTTAAAGCAGGTGCAATAATCTGATTATGATCAGCTCTTATTTATAATAAAATTAAATTTTTTTCACAAGATGCACAAGAATGCCCTTGGCATGAGTTTGCATACTGCCTGTTATTGGTCCAACACAATATAAAAGCACTCATTCCCCTACAAGCATAATTTATTCTCTCATGTAATAAACTGTTCATGTATTTTCCAATAAGACTGGCATATCACAGCCATCATCAACTTTGCTGTCAAAGTCTGATGTAAACAAACCGCCACACCCTGCAACAAACTCTACTTTACAGCCTTAGCCTCAGACGACTGTGTTTACATGTCCAAACAACGCACCAATAACAGAGTTTAATACCACCTTTGAGTCTCGAGGGTTGCATGAACACTCGAGCGCTACATAACTGCATTCTCTCACTCACACACCCATAGCACTGCTCTGCATGACAGGCATTGTAAGGTATTACTTTAATCTCACCACTGCTTTAAACATGGAGAGTAAAACCATTAAAATGTCCTGAAGTAGCAGTTTATAACATTACTGCATGGAGATATGCAAAAGGAACTGCGAGGTTCAATAAAGACCTAGACACATTTTCAATTTGGCATACATGTTCCACAAAGGTTCTGAGAGGAGGAAAAAAGTTTAGTTTTAACACAAAAAAATCCATATTTGCTCACTACATCTAAGCATTTCTTACCATCGTGTGTAAATAAAATACAGGTTATACACTTCTTATCAAATATAAACATATGAAATTATCGGTCATCTTATTGGTATCGGCCAGGAGGGCCAGGTGATTGTTGGTTATCTGTGTCAGCTGGAAAAAAAATCCATATTGTGCATCCCTAATTGAGCCCATAATTCTCAACTTTTTAAAATGCGTATGTTTCTATTTAGTGATGTCAATGCACACAGTTAGTGGTCAGATGCTGGCAAAAAAATGTCTTCTCACAGACATTCAGTCTTATTGCAAATGCTCTTTGCTACATTAAAAAGATTGATGTGTGATGAATTTAAAAGGCTATCTCTTGAAAAGAGACTTTCCTGTTAGTGCAGGTTATAAATGTTAGCATGTCACAAATAGCAACAGCATTATATGATGGTAATATCATATTATGTTGGTTCTGGTGGCTGACATGCCAGTGCCCTGTAAGCAGTTCTGTAAACCTGGTATTGTAAACAATGCAGTGATCATGTTGTGTGGTCGCAGAACAGTCGAACATACTCAGCATCTGATGTGTTTATGGCAGGCTGTAGCGGGATTCATACCAGTGACCTCAACCAGCAGGTGAGTCAACCGCAGGCAGCCACAAAGCGTAGGTGTGTCTACAGTGCTTAAAATAAACTCAAACCAACTGGGGTACCTGCTTTAAGAAAATCTTGATCAGCTGATAATATGTGAATATTAAATGAATATTGAATGTGAATATTACAGCCAACATCAAACCATGTCACACGTACAACTCTCTAACACACTAATTTATGATAGACTACCTGTCAAGCAATTGTTTGTTTATTGTGTGCCTGTTTAATGTTTTTTTTTGTTTTATGAGGGTACATTAAATGTCAGTCTCTATTCGTAATATAGTCATTACAATGCTGTGCACCTTTTATGTCCAGATCTGTTCCTTATCATCTCTTAGCTCAACTCTATTCATGGTTGATTTAGTGTGTTAAAAGGAGGATGTGGGGCAAGGCTACACAGTGTGACTGTTTTGGTGACACATGCACCCAAAAATCTGTCAAGTACGGTGAAACATTTTCGTTGGTCACACTAGTGCGCCTGGTATCCAGCAGGTCAATTTAAAAAATGTAATATATCATTTAAAAAAAACCTACTGGGTGTGCAAATGGTTGCCTTTAAACAAACATTAGCCTATAAACATATTTTCTTTAGGTTATTTTGTAAACGTTTACATCTTTTAAGGGTTTTTATAAAATCCCAACAACATTTGGGTTTGATTTAGCTATTTGCCAAGCACTTTGAATATCAGCACTTTATTCTTTAAACAATTACTGTTTCCTCTTGCGTGTGCTGTGATCTAAATCAAGAAAATCTGAAGTGGGTGCACCTAAATTATGTGCTTGGCCGCCTACATGTGAAAGTTAGCCACACCAGCGTAGAAAGTTAGTCTGGAGGTCTGTGGATGGTGGGGTCCAAGACAGGCACACAATATCAGGTAATAAAGCCCAACCTCTTTATGGAGCTTATCATGTCAGGGGACAATCGGGTGAAAATGATTACATGTCATTTCTGTCCGTGTTACATAATTGTAAATGGACTATCTTTGGGTTTTGGTGTGTCACTCAGACAACATAAGCAATCTGAGTGACCTTGGTGAATCTTTTTAGACATAATGCCAACAGAAAAACAACTTACGGATTAATTCATAAAGAAAATCACTGTTACTTGCAGCCCTGTTGGATACAGTGCAGTTGAAAAACAACTGCAAAATAAAATGCAAAACCAGACAAAGACATGTAAGGTCTAACCTATGAAGATGGGTGAAATATCTATCCTTGTATTTTACACAACAGCCTTTACACAACACTGTAACTACCTACCTAACTGTGCTGCTCATATCATCCTAACACAATCCAATGTAATAAGTTATTAATGAAGGCATAACAAATTATTAACGTATTTCTGATTCTGATAAAGACTGGCTCTTTTTGAACTGATGGCCTTTGGCTGCCCTCTTCTATCAGGCAGCAGACCGTGCAACAAGCTGAGTAGCTTACTGAAACACGCACTTTCACAGTCAAAAAAAGTTACTGAACGGCGTGTACTCACTTCTGAGTGCAGATACGAGCATGTTTCCATCTTTGATGAGGTCTTTTATAAACCTGTTGGTGCGCTCCAGCTCTATCTCATGGCACTGCAGTCGCTCTCTGAACTCCGGACTGTCCAGGAAAGAATCACTAAACTCCAGCGTCGGCAGACCCATTGATAAATGAATGCACACAGTCGATTGTTAGAAAACTAAAGAAAGCGTCGTTATCGCTCCAAAACAGTGAAATTCAAGTGAGAAAAGAGCGTTTCAACGTCCGCGGAGAAAGTTTCTTCAGAAGTTTCTCCCAGCTCCCCTTTTTTCATGCCTTTCTCTCACTTTTTTCCCTCAGAACTTCCGGACACTGGAGAACAGCAGAGTTTCTGACACAGAGAGTTTAGCTAGCGCTACACGACGAGCTCTACGCTGCTTCTCTCGCCTTTTTAAAAGCACTTATTCGACTACAACTCTTAGCGGCTTTCTAGTTGTCTCGGGAAACACTACCGGTCGCGAAAACACCGCCGAAGAGCTCAATGTTGGACGTGTGAAAGTTGTCGGCGGAGGCTGTGTTGCTAACTCTGACCACATACTACTCTGAATGAAGGCTTGTTACTATGGGAACGAGAGACTCCTGCTGGCGCGTGCTGAAATCAGTGCAAAGTTGGCCAAAAAATGTCTGTGGACTGGAGCTCTTGAAATGTCTTCAGATGGCAGTAAGAGTTGATGGGGAAGGTATTCAGGGAAATGAAGTTGAGGCACTGGAGAGGCTGAAGTGGCAGCACTGAGAGGGGCTTAAATGGCAGCTTTTCAGTCAAATGGCGAGGGCTAGTTTTACATGAGAGTGTGGTTGAGGTGAAAGTGCTGGAAGGAAGTGATTTAAACAAAAAAAAAAAACTGGAAATAACTGAAATGCCAGTTGACTTGAAGTGACTTGAGTGGAAAAAGAAGCAGGACGTGTCAGACCAAAGTTCAAGAATGAAAGCTGAAGTCAATTGAAGTGTTTAAATATATATTCCAATACAGTTAGGCTACTAGCTACTTGTAATTACCTGTGAAATGTTGTCAGCAACTTAATCCAGGTATCACAATATTAAAGTACTCTGCGTTACTTTTGGATTACCTCAAAAATAAATATAAAGGACACGACAATCTTATGAAAGACTATGATGTGTATAACATCAACATAATATACACTATAATTAAAACAACTACACTGTAATGAAAACAACAAAATACATTATTCAAAACTATAAAATACACTAATCAAAATGACAAAATACGCTGTTATCAAAACTATAAAATACACTAATCAAAATGACAAAATACGCTGTTATCAAAACTATAAAGTACATTAATCAAAACTACATATACACTAATCGAAATTACAAAATACACTTTAATCAAAACTACAAAATATCCTACAATCAAAACTACAAAATATCCTACAATCAAAACTACAAAATAAGAGAAATTCTCAATATTTCTCAATATATCTCAATAATCTCGATACGCAAGTGTATGCATTTGGTTTCACTCGAGACCAGCGTCGTGTGTAGATGTCTTTTATATGGGATTGTAGCGGATACCTAAATTGTGAGTGAGAATTGTTTTTTTAAAAGATGCGAATCTTATCTGTTATCTTGTTATGAGTTCATCGTAGATACTAAAAAATGCAGACACAGTACTGAAAGTACATCACAGATATGATCAAAATGACGACTTACCTCCTCCAGCCCACAACACACTGAAGCTATAGACTAAATTATGAATGAAAGGGAGTTTGCAGAGTTTGCAGGAACATACTCACCGCAGAATACCTTTAAAATGCATTAGGTAAAATGATTTATGTACAAGTATAATGTTCCCTACTGAAAAGTTACAGGCTGGGACAGGCCCTCTAATGTGAGAGAAATACAGTTGGGGTTTATGCCAGCTGAACACTGGGAGGCACAGAGCATTGCTGAGTGCTGGCCAAATGCTCCAGGGCAACCACTGAAAAGACAACATGTTTTCTGTTTTTTTTTTGACAGCACAGTGTGTGTGTCTTAACACAGCTTCACTCAAGTGTATTTTATCATCTTTATGCATGAGTTACTGAAGCACGACATGACATTTCAGACACTTCTAGCTGTCTATGTGTCAAATCGTCCCTACTTCATACTGCCGCTGCAAGGTTTCCAGCAGCTTTATTGTCTCAGTTGGTAACTACTGTATCTGTCAATCACTGGAGAAGAATACAGCACCATGACTACTCTAGTAAACAAGCTTTAAGTAGCTCTGTGTATAGCCTCATAACACACACATCCACAGAACAGAGAATTGTAGGCTGTATAGGGAAACGCTGCAGTTTACCACATCTTGTGCTTTTTTTTCTACATACAAGGTGAGCAATACACTAAATTACTCTCTTCAGAGACTTCGTGGTTGTTATTTTTAAAGCTTGCAAAAACTGTTTCTGATATCTACTAACAGAAAATGCTGCTAATTTGAATAGTACTTGTTGTACCAGATTGACAGGGTGGTGTTGCCGGTGATGCCAGTGAGCAGACAGACAGTATGTTCATCACAAATGCCGACCTACGACACCCCAGGCGTCACGCTGAACTGTTTCTGCCCAGTCGACCCTTCAGGGGAGAGCCGCCGTCAGTGGCAGGTAGAGGTTATCAGCATCTGACAGAGTTGGAGTTGCTTGATGAGATGTTAATTGCACTTAGTCCAGCTGTGATGTGTTAACTGGAATTACTCCAAAGTAGCAACCCCGAGTAGTAAAACTTTTACTTTTATACTTTAAGTACATACATTTAAAAGGAAAGAGCTTTGTTTGTCCAATATTTGGCTGTTTTAAAGACCACTTTTTACCCTGTTTGACTTCCACAGGATTTCTGCTCTACCCAGACACTCCTGCTAAGATGGAGACCACGTCACGAGAAGCTTTCTGCTTTCGACCTGTCCCACAGCCAGACAGAGGCAAAGGTCTGCAGTCTTATCTAACCCGGAGAGTAAACTCATCTTATCTGTTTGAAGATACGCCGCGAGTTGTGTTTGTGTGGACATGTGAGTGTTTAGTGCCAGGCTATGTTGTGTTTACTGGATGGATGTGTGTGTGTGTGTGTGTGAGAGAGAGGGAGAGGGCTGAGATTAGACAAGGGATTTATGAGTTTTTATGTTGTTTATTCATTTAATCAGCTAAATGCATTAGACTGAAATACAAATGCAGTCATTAACACTCCAGATAGAAAGGGAAGAACATCTAGATATGGTTAGAATATAAAAAATGCCGTAAGTTATTATAAAACCCTTACCGGGGTTCTGTTTTACCTTCAGGAGGCCAGAACACACAGCAGGAGTCCCACCGCTCTCATCTCACATCCTCGAGACAAACAGGAAGAGGAAACAGCAGCGGGGACAGAGAAGCTGATGAGGTCGGGATAGAAAGCCAGCGTGATCGGACGGGGTTGACAGCGGGGGAAAATGAACATGGCACAACAGAAATGAAGTCCCAGTATCAGAAGGATTTCCCTCCTCCGTCCTCCTGCCGCAGGAGGCGAACACCTGCCCAACCACAGCCAGACAACATCGGCATCAACCCTGCCTTCGGGTTAGAGCCAGTTTGTCATTATCTCTTTGCTGTAGATCGATGTAGAGCAGCTCACCAGTGTGTCTGTGTTTTGATTCACAGGTTCGAGTTCTGCACAGTCCAGAGAGAGACTTACCCCGGATGGCCCATCATGAATCCCAGGTATGCTGGCCGGCTGAGAGCGGCCTCGTCCAGACAACCACACATGATGTCTGAGTGATGCTCCAAAACAAATCAGCATGTGGTCCTCCCAGCAAAAAAGTGTGTGACTGTTGACTCTTGTAACACGGCTCACCTTTAGCTGTAAAACTTGGCAATTTAACAACATCATAAATAAACAAATGTAAAAGAAATTGTCAAAATAATGGTAAAAAATTTTTGTCTGCACAAATGTCTAATTCCATTATATGTCTGTCAGTCCTAGTTTGCTAAAATCATACAAAGACATTAATGAACATAATCTTATTAACTATTGTAGGCTTTTATGGATTATGCCTTGTCTTTCAAACTGCACACGATTGTTAATCTGACTCTTCAGTTTACACAGAACTGCAGTGAAAAAGGAGTTTGCGTCAGAAGTGGTGACAAGTTCTCCTTCTCCAACCACACCCAACACAAAGTGTGTCTGTGTGCTGGGAATGTATTCTTTAATCCAATGTGCACCACTTAATGGCACACAAGGGTTCTGATTAACCACAAGTGTAACCACATTCTTTCGTTGCGTTTGTTTACAGTTGCTTTTCAGCCGCAACAAAAGCTATTTTTTTTTTCTCACTTTTAGCCTATCCTCTGGTGAGAAGTGATGAATATCCCAGCAGCAGGTCAGCGTGATGAGGTAATGGACTGATGACGTGTGCAGCACATGGGCTCAACAGACTGATGCCAACACCAGACCATTAACATTTAATAATGCTGACATCAGACATGCGGTCGGCTTAAGAGAAAACATTCCACCCTATGACTCATTGCTGAAACATGATCTGCTTCAATGAGCAGGACAAGGGCTCTAACAGCTGGATAACTGCTCAATCAAACTATGCACATTGAAGCCACATAATGGCACTTATTTTTTTTTAGCTTTAAAAGATTCACTTGCTGCACATTCAAATTCCTATGCTTGTCCATGTGATTTTGTGCATTTTGCACCATTTTTATAGTAAACAAAGCATTAAAATATCAACAATCTAACTCTATTGACTTCCAACAACAACAAAAACATAATAAAACATTTTGTTGGTGACTAATGCAGATTTGGTGAACTTTACATTTAGTTGAAGCTGTATTTTCTATCTATTACAATTACAGAGCAAACTTGCAAGTGGGAGAGATGCATATGACATTGAAATAAATGCCTCTTCCACTAGCAAAATGCAACCCAAAAACAACGATAGAGGAAAATCTTTCTAACTTCTGCACAAAAAAGGGGGAAAATGACTCCATTGTGTTAGTTGTTTTTGGTTTATTTGGTTTTCTTCCCTCATTTAAAGAGTGGATGTTGCACAAAGCGTCATCGGTCTCTCTTTTTACCAAGTATGACCCCAAAAATCTTTACCAGTAAAAAAAAAAAAAAAAAAAAAAAATGGAAACAAGGATGACATGTAGAGGCTACATACAGTACTAGCGTTTCAACACTACATACACGTCTCAGATTTCAGAACATTTGATGAATTGTCTCACTTATGATGAAAGAAAACATGTAACTTGTGCAATCGGACATGTGTTTTATATGTGGCTGTATTAAAAGTCATTTTGTTCAGCTAGCTGCAGGTGGTGCTTTTAAAGCTTGTGTTACTTCTTGTGCTGGACGACATCAATAATGTAAAAACTGTCCATCATTGTAATGTCCAATCAATATGGTGAATGACCCTAACCCTATGAATTATTACACTGCTTTTCATGATCTATGTACATTACAAAAGCATGTGTATGTCAGATCCCCCTGAGAAATACAGAAATACTCTAAAGTGGCTGCTCCAGGTTGACATCACATTAGAGTCTGATGGGACAGCGACCAGAAAACTTGTCATTTCACACTCAGGACAATATCAAGATACCATAAGAAGGTAATCTGTTCATTGAAATGCTCATCATCTCCAGAGCCCAGTCCCCCTTACAGTCACACTCCTCTTCACTGCCCAACTCCTCCACTTGAGGCAAACAGCTGGATTGTGTATCTAAACATCTGTCACATACTTCCTCTGAACCGGTGAGCTCAGTTCTTTGGATTCATCACCAGGTATGTGATCGCGGGCTTCATCTCCTCTCCCGGTGTCTGCTCCTGTCTCCGTGCCTGCGGTCATCCCTCTCCCTGCCTCTGTCCCGGTCGTCTCTTCTCACTCTGCTGCCCCACTCGGGCTCTCTGTGTCGGTCCCGGTCCTCCCTGTCTCTTCCACCTTGTCTCTCCCACTCCCTCCCTCCGCCTCCTCCACCTCCTCCCCGTTCTTGCACCGGACCGACCCCGAGGTTAATGGGCTTCCGGAAAGGCCTGTCCCTGCCACCGAACCGCAGCTGTCCGGACTCTTTCTTTCCACCCTGCCCTCCGCCGAGCCGCCGGGGGACCCATCCTTTGAGGGTCCTCTCCTGTTCAAAGTCCACAAACACCTCCTGTTGGTCCACCACCAGCTTGTTTGCGTCCCGGCGGGCCCGGACAACAGACCGCTCCTCCTTATATTCAATGAAGGCGTATCTTTTGGAGAAGCCCGTGACGATGTCCCGGACCAGCCTCAGCCGCTGGATGTCTCCGTACTTGGAGAAGACTTGGTGGAGTTTTTCCTCTGTTGTCTGGGGGTTCAGACGGGACACAAACAGGGTCAGCAGTGGGTCTCCCACAACACCTTTGTTGGGCTTATAGCGGGCACCCATAGCCCTCCATACCGCCCGGTCATGAGGCTCTACGTCCGTGCCGTCGATGCTGCCAGCTTTCAGCGGGTCGTACACCTTCGCTATCGGACTCCAGTCAACCATTTTTACCCAAAACGAGGCCACGGAGGTCTCCTTCAGTATCCGACTTTCAACGACAGTTTCTGTGCCGTGTTTTTCGCTACACACATCGACAATAGCAACAGGAGCCCTTCTTTTCTATTTAGAGCTTCAGCTCCTTCGACTTACTCCAACTAAATACACTCATAGAGGCGCGTGCATCAACAAAAACATTCCGTAGCGAAACGAGTACTACTATGTCAATTTAAAGGTTCCACATTACACGGTTATATTGACAGAACGGAAGCTAGTGGCCTCAAGGTAATATTTCTTTTACTATGTACATAAATAAAGACAGCTACAGTTATTGATAATATCTGTTAATGTACTCGAACTTTAAAAAAGTCCCTTAAAAGAAAGGAAGACATGTTAATTAGAAGATCTTCACTGATTGGATATTTTATGCCTAAACAAACTTTACTAATTTTCATGACTAAAGAAACAGCAGTCAAAACAAACTGACCCTAAAAGACGGCACACTTTCATACTTTTAAACTTGTTGTTGCTCAATGTGGGCTTACGCAAGACACTTAAATGGCCATCATAAATGTCATTAACTACACCTGTGCTTGTCATAAAATGGCATGTAAAAATGTCCTCTCTGAGAAAAATGTATATAAAAAAGCAGCATTTTCTGTCTTGTTCGTGATGACAGTGAGAGCCCAATAGCTTTCTATTGGGAGTGAATGGCCATTAAAACTTCACAAGAAGGCAATAAAAATTAAATGTCCAAAGAATATGTTCTTTTCATGTGAAGACAGAGCTGAAGCTAATAACATTAATGATTAGGCGTTTTCCTATTTAGGTGTGCCAGTTAGCCACACCTGTGATCCGACATGCACCTCTTGGCTCTGGAGCACCTAAATGTCAACCAACCATTTTTTTTAAAGATTCTACCTTCTGCACTTCACAAAGATAAAATCAGTGCTGCCCCTTCAGGCAAAACAAGAACATAATTAAATGGCCCTAAAAACACAAAATACTTACAAAATAACAGTATATGTGTTTCAGTAAAGTTCAGCTCTATAATATAAATAACTAATCATCACCTCCATTCATGTGAAATCCAAGTCCATAGCTGTGTGTAAACACTTGTGACACAACATTTTACAAAAAACATTATTTAATAAAACAGTGAAAAACACATCCTTTTTTTGGCTCTACACTGATTCACTTATTACAAAATAATAAAGATGCTGTCACTTCACTGCTATGTACAGTTTTGTTTGTAGATCATCAGTTTATAATAATACAATGTCCCTTGTACAGTATCAAACTGCATTGAAAGATGAACAAAATGTATCTTTATATAACTATCTTTATAATCAAAATGACGGTACTGTTGAGTAGATGTTTCTAATCTGGTTTCAACAGTATGGATTAGATATCCTGTCTCCTGATCCATCAGAGTCCAGCTGCCACTACATGTCCTCCACGCTCCATTTATATGCTGCCTCCTGGACGGCTTTTTTATCTGCCATCCGCATGTAGCGTTTCTTTTCAAAACCATTTGACCTAAGAGACAAGGACACAAATCAAATTCCACTGTTAATTCTGCATTCATACATTTAAAACTTAATCGTTGAGTTGATAAAGCTCCCTATCAGGTAAAAAAAAAAGCCAAAACTGAGATTGCCATGATTGTGCGGATAGATGTATGTGAAATAAGAGAATAACTAAAGGTGTGTTACATTTGATAAAGAAGGATGTAAAGTCCCATTCATTGTCATTACAATACACTACATTGTACCTGTCAACTCCATCCCAGCGATAGCCTGGTAGAAGATTGAAACGGTTTGGCGGTGGGGCTGGGCCTTTATATCGAGGTTTGTCTGCAAACAAAAGTAAGATTGTAAGTAAGTAAGATATACAATGTATTCTGTGAGTGGTAAACAAACATTGACACCAGTCAACTCAGAATAAGGTACAAATATGTATCGCTTAAAACCTTTTGTCTTTGGATTGCGTTCCTTTTTCCGTCTGAGCATCGCCGCCATCGGATCTCCCTCCCTTTCCTGCTCTCTCAACATACGGTCCAGATCCTCGTCATCGCAGCGACGTGCCAGTGGCTTTTGGGCCTCATGCACCGCATCCTCAAGTTTCTGCTGTTGCATCTGGCCTTGAGCCAACCTATAAACATGAGCTGACTTTAATCAACGGCAGTCATCACATCAAACATTCTACTTCTTTATGTAATCATAATCTCACTTTCTCATGTGTGAAAATTGTATGCAGACCTACCCTCTCCCCCACTGAGCATATTTCTCATCCTTTGCTGCTTTTTCTCCAGCTTTCCTCTTCTGTTCCTCTCTCTCCGACTCCAAGTCCCTCCTTTTACCACTCTTGTCTCGGAACACCGTCTGGGCGTTGCGGGATTCATCTTTAATGACGAGAAAATAGGTTAAAAATGTCACCTAAGTGACCGCATCATTCAACTTATCACAACGGACCAAAGGAATATCTGTAATAAGTTGGAGTATGCACTAGGCATGTAGATGATATGAGATAGAAAATCCTGTGAGTTCATCCTATGAAAGATGAGTTTCTTAAAAGGGGGAAGATGAGCCAACCTTCTAATGGCTGGTTGTTTCTGTCTCTGCGACGGTTCTCCTCCTGCTCCTTCCTTAAAATATCTAAAGGAACCAGACCTGCTTTCCCACCAGAAAGCATCCTTGGACCCTGAGAGGAAAAAAATAAAAAAACTGCATGTGTGAGATTGATTTAACACAGCATACTAGCAGTTTGAAGCAAAAAAATCTAATATTACTGCATAAACTTTGAATTTGCTCACCTGTGATTGGCCAGGCCTACGAGGTGGTGAGAGATCTCCATCTGAGTCCTTTCCACCATGCTGCTGTCTCCTGGGTGGTGACTGGTCAGAATCAGAGCCTCGTCTTGTTTTTGAGCGCATCCGTGGAGGTGATTGGTCGGAATCGGAAGCGCCTCCCTTTAGCGGCTTTTTTCGAGGGGGTGACTGGTCAGATTCTGAATCATGCCTGTTCTGAGCCCTCTTTGCTAGTGGTGATCGATGACGATCAGGATTTTTGTTTGATGATGAGCCGGGCTTTCTTCTGGAGGGGGATGAATCTAACAAAAAATAACTGTTAAGTGACTTGTTTATATAACTTAACACTTCAACAAAGTACTCATGTGCAAGAAGTCATTAGACCAGCTGGACTGAGAGGGGATAAAAGTGAAAAACCGGCTTACCGGATAATGCGGCTTAGTATATGGATATATATTGATTTATCATTTATGACATTTCAGAGTAAAACTATTCGATTTTAAAAGAGTTTAAGCAAAATTAAGATATGTTTTAGAGTGGCCCTTCATCATCAAGGATTCCAATGTGTTGGACACTAGCTAGACCATTTAATGTCTTTCAAAAAAAATAAAATAATAATAATTGACATTAACAGTGTTTCTGTACACTGGTGTTGGGAGGTCTTTTAGTTGCTGTGCTGTTTCTTGTTTCATTAATATAGTTTTGCCCTATGCAGAAAGAGATTCAGCCAATATAATTACTTCTGATCACTCACCTTTACTTTGTGCCTTCCCTGATTTCCCTGAATGTTGCCTTGGATGGGACAAGTCTGGGGAGTCATGGCGGCCTCTTCTGGGAGGGGATATGTCTGGAGAATCATGGCGACCTCGTCTTTTGGGGGATACGTCTGGAGAATCATGGCGACCTCTTCTGGGAGGGGATACATCTGGAGAGTCATGTCGGGTCTTTCTAACAGGTGAATCATGTCTCCCTCTCTCTGATGACAGCTCTGGCGAATCATGGCGATTCCTGTTTGATGCCCCCGGCTCCAGAGGTTGATCTTCTCTTACTTCCCCCTCTTCTGCGTCTTCTATTTCATCAGCTATTGGAAGAGGAGACTAGACATAAATACACTTGTTTCATCACACAGAAAAAGCTTCTTTTTACTTTGTCCACAAAAATCAATTACCTCCAATCACTTTCCATCTATTGCTGGTTCTGAAGGCTTCCAGCTGTTTCACATCATCTGGTCTCTCATCAATAAACTCTGCAATCTTGGTAAACAAACACACAAGATTATGTTTTATGACATGACTGACCAGTATGGCAAAACATTTGACTACAGATTTCCTGTGATAATTCTAGCATGGTAGCTGTCTCTTCAACACCTTTGCTTGCATAAGAGCATAACAGTATTACACTCTATCAATGAGCAGCACTGCTTTTTGTTTTTTTGGATTAACGTGATGATGACCATACTTGCTAGAAGATCAACAATATCACAAATGAATTGATAAAGTGACATACATTGAGATTTGCTGTTCTGTCGTGACAGTTCTCTACATTTAAAAAAAAAATGAAACAACCAAATCACTGCTTTATTTGGGGTTTCATTTCAAAACATATATTCATTCAATGAATGATGTTTTAAAGTTTGCAGGCTAATCGCTTCAGGTAAATGAATGGACACACGTTAGCTTAGCTAGCTAGCAAATCCTTACCACTGGAGCTTCCTCTTCGTCCTCATCATTCTCCTCCTCCTCTATGACCATCTGTTTCCAGTCTATGTCGTCGTCTACTATTTTAAGCCTTGAATAGGAGAAGTAAACTTGAGTTATATTAAGCTACAAAAACTTTCCATTAAAAACCAACAATTTTAACGTCGATAAACAGCAATAGCGACCTCGGCTAGCTCAACGGCTAACACGCACACACAACATGACCGACAGCTGAATTAAAACGCTCCCAGACACTCACCCTTTCTCGGGAACTTTGCGCCTTTTCTTTTTAAGCTTCCCCTTGGACTTCTTGACATCTTCATCCGCGGATAAATAACGTTTAAGGTACTCAGCTTTAGATAGCTCTGGTTTCTTGCTGCAATCAGTGGTAGCGGCCATCGTGTTGTTGTCGGAAACTACGGAAAGCATCGAGGGACAAGAACGCCCATAGGAGAAACCACAGATGCATGTGAGAAACTCTGCTAACAGTCTCACGTCACCAGACAGCATTGAAGGTTATGAGAGTATCAGGGACGTGTGTGTGATTCACGGTTTATCATCATTATTATTAGTATTATGTATTTTATTGACATTATTTATTATAATACATTTCATGAGTATATAAGTTTATTTTGATCATTGTTGGCATTGCTTGTGTTGCCTTTTATTGTTAAGATTCATTTTTTAGTACTGTGCTAATATGAATTAGTTTCTGAACCCATTTTATTTATATCCCATGTTTTTTTTCCACTTATAAAGCACTTCCAACTGCATTTTGATTTGTTTGAAAGGTGCTTTATAATGTTTGATTGATTAACTGAATAATTAGCATATATATGCATATATATATATATACACAACACGATATAATCCTAAACGTCTTATTTATATTAAATGCTGAACACTTGGGATACCGTGAGGTCCAACACAAAACTAATTAGATTACAGGCCGGTCTGTTCGTGGGGTACTGATATTAATGTCTTGGTGGTTTGTCTGGCTCTTCTGACTTTTGATGCCAAAGTCATAATTCTAAGTTAGTTTAAAGTCAAATTGAAAGCCTGTAAAAAAAAAAGTATTCACTTTCTTTTGGAAGTTCATGTTTTTCCACCTTACTGTTTTAAAGAATTGAATCAAAGTACATCTAATGTTCCTTTTTTGGATGAAGCTCAACAGGAAAAAGTCCTTTTAATTTCAAAGTAAAAAAACAAATATATGCAAAGTGAGCTGAATTAAATACAAATATAAAATGCAATATACTTGATTGCGTAAGTACTCAAATCAGCAGCTAGTGGATGGACATTTGGGAACAGTTTCAGCCTGCAGTCTGTTTGTCGGTCTCAGTTTTAGTGCTGTGTCACGGTCATGATTGATGTAACTATACGCCAAAGGACATTCAGTGATCTGGAAATGCATCCTCCCTCTGACTGGCACTTTTTAGTCACATTTTCACAGAGTTTCTTGGTGCGTTTTTGTATCTTCGTGCTGGAGGTTTTGCCACATACACACACTGTGACACACTGATACGGTGTAATTATAACTACATTATAATACGTTAAATTCAGATCACCTTGTAGAGATATGTTTTCACATGGACATTACTGGGTCCTATTCCATTGATCTGTGTCAGACAAGGTCAAATAAATCTACTTTGTTTGAATGTCAAAAAACAACAACATTCATACGTGTTGTATACATAGTGTGTATACTTTTTACATGCACAGTAGACCCCCCTACTCAGAAACTTCCAACACATTTTGCATTCTAATGATATAAACATTCGCTGTCATCACTTTTCACCAAAATGATAAAGCTTGTGTACATGACACGGCTTCAAAAACACCCTCGTATTTTTCGCCCCCCTCTATCCCGCAACTATGAGCAGTGAATTGACACACAAATCTTTATCCGGCTTTCAAGAGCATCCCTTTATTGAAAACAAACACCTTCCAGAGTAATATTTACAAGGCAAGTTGCTCAGTCTAGTTACGCAGCTGCGTGTGCCTCTGCAGCAAAAAAAGCACATCTATAAACCTTTCATTAGGATCAACTTTCAGTTATCTTGATTCTGTGGAGTCACACTTGTGAAAACATTTCCGTGCACAAAGGAAGGGAGAGACATTTGCAAGCGATTGACAACATCTTACCAACATGTGGGTGTTATTGTGTGGATGTTTGTGTGGACAGATGCGTGGGCGTGGTTCGATGTGTGTGTGTGTGTGTGTGTGCCAGAACAAGCCTGCATGTTTGTTTGTTTGTTTGTTTATTTTTGCTTTTTTTTTTGCTTTTAGCGCTGAGTTTGATAGAAGACGAAGAGCAGAAGGCAAGCGATCCATGAACAGGAGGTCTTCAGAAACACGCTCACGGCTGAACACGTGGCGAGTTGATCTGCAGAGGAAGAAAAAGTGGGATGAAAAGAGCTGATCAAAATCCTCCTCAGTCGGTCTCCCACTCACTTATTCTCATGCTCACTCCCTCACACGCAGCTGATACGCCTACCTTTCTCCACATTGACACTGGCACCCACCCCAGTTATTTTGCACATGTAGGTGGTGTTGTGTGGGAGTTTGTCTGTGAAGTCGCGCAGGGTCATTCTGTAGCCAAGAGGCTCCAGCTCCTCCACGTCGCTTTTGTCTCTGAACTTAGCCTCGGCTGCGGAACCGGACACATTGGTGTTAATGAGGGACTCTTTGGTTCCGGAGGACCAAGAGAACTCGTAGCTGTTGATCTTGTTCGGCTGGGACTCGATCAGGCAGTCCACCCTCAGGTCATTGTCGTCTTCAATGCACACGGTGATCTGATTGCACTTTGCGGGGATCAGCAACACTGGGGAGAAAACGCACAGAGGGACGTGAGAGGAGCACAGAAAGGGATGAGGGCAAATGAAGAGCAGAGCGGAGTGGAAAAATATATTTTACAAATAAGTCTCACCTCCCAGCACTCCATACACAAACAGAGACTTGAGCATGATGAAAAAGCACCCATCCAACTTTGAAAAGAAAAGAGAGGGAATGTGAGAAAGAACAATCAAGATGCAAACACTCTGCGAACTGAGTTATGATCCGTTTAGAATCAAGTCCTCTCCAACTTTGGCTCTCGTCGATGAGGTCATTTTTTTGGGTGAGGTCACAGCACAGGAAACAAACTCAAGGAAGCCGGTAATCAATCCTTTGACAAACAAACATGATCGTGTTGTTTTGGTCACAAGACGATCTAAATGACTGTAAATGTCCTCTAGTTGCCTCCAGAACTTTCCCGTCTGTGGCCAAATCTAATGACGGGACATAATTCAGAGCGAGAGATGACACAGATGTTTTCTCTCTTCTGTTTCATCGCCTGTTTGTTACACTATCCCTCACACCTTTCCAATGCATTTGACACACGTTTGCATCGATTGTGTGATAAAATGCCTGATGTTTACATATCTCTGCATGTAGGTATTTTCTGTCATTATTCCCTACATACCCACACGTTTAGCATCTTTAACTTGTCCCTTATGTGACCGTAGTCCCCGTATCTATCCCCCTGAGCTGCAGCTGAACACCTCTGAGCAGTCTTACCTCCCGTCGGGGCCGGATGATGTAGCAGCTCCTGCCTGCGTGCTCTTTTCAGGCTGAGGAATGAGCAGCTGCTGGCTGGTAGTCTCCTCAGTGTGTGCAGCACTGCAGAGCATCACACTTCTGAGGTGAGGTGGGAGTGATACAGAGAGTTGGGGAGCGAGTGGGAGGGACGAGGGTGGACCACAGAGCGCTGATTGGTCAGTCTCCTCTGCAGTGCCTGACAGAGGACATGGGGCGGGCAGGTTGGCAGGCAGGGCTGGGGCGAAACTCGGTCAGCATCATTGTTTTTGTCCCGTTATGACCTTGTCTCCTTCCCTCTCTGGCCCTCTCCTCACCTCTGTCTCGTTTCCTGAGCTCCACTCCTGTCCTAGTTTCTCCTTCATGTCCCCCTATTTAGTACTCCACTTCCACTGATTTCCACTTTAAAAACTGCTCTCATGTATTATAAATGCCTGTCACAGAGCTCAGAGTGATTCTTGTACTCTATCACAGGCATATTGCTGTACTCTTATGAAAAAAATGTGTAGCTTGAATGATTTTTTAAGAGAAAATCCAGAAATGATTCATTTTATTCTCATTTTTGTGTTACTGACATCAAGTCAGCACAGTATAAATGCTCATCATCATCATCTCAGGGTGGATTTGTGAGCCCCTAGAAATTTCTAGCACCGTCATACCAACAGACTCATGCACATCGGCTCACCGTCTCCACCCCATGGCCAGTAGCAGGAAGTTCACATAGTAACTTGGATGCAGATTCACAGCCTCCACTGCAAGGAAATGCGTCAACAGCATAGATAAAAAAAAAGTATAAATCTAGAAATGGTTAAACCATCTCAGTCGAGTTCAACATTACCTGTTCACCAGTGTTAACGTCAAGACCGCCTAAACCAAGATCACCAAGAAGTCATGGCCAAAGACCGGAGTGTATCAAGAGTGAGTCAAGGCCAAGACCAGCGTGAGTCCCACACTGCACAAGACACTCACGATAAAATGTGGATGAAGCAGATAAAGGCACTCCTCTCAAATTGACTGGAAAGATCCACATTCATTTAAAAGCACCCACACACTGTATGACAAATGAAAATTCATCCTCGTTCACCTCTTTTATTGAAAAATATGCATGTGAGTATGTAATGTCTTGAGGAAATAATCAAAAAGCCTTGCAGAGGGGAATTTTTTTATGAATTTTACCTTTACCAAACAAATAAAAACATGAAGGAGCCGAAAGCAACACAAACATCTCAACCCCCCGCCCCTTTTTTAATATATGTTTACCATCCGGCTAACATTGAACAATCATTCTTTGAAATTTTAATAAAATGGTGTTGTCTTCTAAACTCAATCCACCATTCACTGTAGTATACACAGTATTTAACAATCATCCAATACAGTGAAATTCCTGCAGTTGTGGTCTCGACTGGTCTTGAAATAGATTCTAAGTGTCACATCAGAAAGTGGTCTTGGGGCCGAGACTGTTGTTTGAGAACTACAATGCTTCTTTTCACTCCCATCACCCTCTTTACGATCAACGAGCCGGGGAAACACCTGGACAGGTTACATGTACATCTGGCGGATAACTGAAAAAATGACAAAAAAAAAAAAATGTCAATGTCTCTTGAAAATGTGGGGCAAACAAAATATAGCTAAAATATGAATTACAAAGATGTTAATTATTGAGATTCTGTGTCGCTTCCTAAAATAACACCGCTTACCCCGACACTCATCATGCTATTGAATCATAACCGGAATGGCAACAGGAAGGAGGAACCATTAAGGCTTTCATCAGGGTACTTAATGGAAGGCCTTAATGGAAGGGCACCCAGAGGATGCTTTATCACGTTTTCTGTCGTTATCGACTCACCCTCATGCCAGTTTAAAGTTTCGTGGTCCACAAAATATTTCTGGGGCTTCACAGCAAAACAATGTTGCAGCATTCTCCGTAACAGCTGCAGTAGATGGGGACTTGGGGATGGGGAAATAAAATAAATAAAATGGCTCCATACAGCTCGTCCATCTGAATCACCGACATCCCCAAAGTATTTCAAAAGACTTTATTCACACCCTTTTTTGTGAGAAGAAATCTTCACCGTAGCTGCTGAGCTGAAAGCCTCTGAAGTGGGCACAAAGAGCCTAAATGCGCATCGAGGGCGCAAATAAAGTCCTTTTCAAATCAATCTAGGATTATGCCAGACAAGTTTTATGGAGCCACATCCACTTCAGTTGGTTAGGAGAATGCTGCAACACTGTTTTGCCGTGAAACTCCAGAAAAGTTCTGTGGACTACGAAGACCTCACTTGACTCTCCATCAGCATGAAAACAAGTATATAATGACAGTATTTTCATTTTCGGGGGAACTTTTCTTTGAAGCTCATCAGATGTGCCATGATGCCTCCTACATCTTCCCTTCTCTCTCATCTTCAGGCACATTCTGACGCCACCAGGCTCTTTCTTCCTTCTCCCCGTGTGTCACACAATTTTCCAGTTTGAGTTTCTGTCGTTTTTTCTTGCCCGCCTACAGCGGATGCCTCCACTGAACTTCTTTCCTTGTTTTGCACAACACGTTTTTTCTCCAGTAGTTTTCAGCATGCGAGGATCAAACTCTTATCTACACTTAACTGTCTGATGACCATGTAAATCTGTATGTAACCATGGTGGATCTCTCAACATATTTCACCCATTCGGCCATACAGGGCTACAGGTTTGATTGTGTTTATTATCTGGTCTTTATTATCTGGTTTATTATATAATCTGGAATCTTTGTGAAGGTGTCACTTACAAAGCAATCAGTAAACTTATCAGTGGAGAAAAAAGAATCAGCATCAGTCCATAATCATCAGTCACAGTCCAGTTAGACATGAATTATGACAATAAAATCCTTCTTATAGATTAATACGAGTAATAACCAGAGTGCTTACCAACAGTGACCTTTTATTCAACGAAGCCTACTCCAATATCAAAGTCGACAGCCTTGTATCACTCTGAGATTTAAACCACTCAGAACTGCTTAACCATGATTTAAACTCCCCAGATCTGTGCCAGCCAACCACTATAGAGGTGGGATAAGAAAACAATGCAGGTGGAATCATAGTGCTGTGGCAGAATAACAGCTCGGAAAAGAGAAATGAAATGCTGAGCATAGCCTTGTTTTTGGATCAGCACCAAAATCTGTCACATCTGTTTGGATAGACTTTAAATCTACGAGAGATACATTAAAACCGTTAGTACCTCTCTGAATCCCCACTATCTCGACTACAATTTCCCTGTTTGTTACCGTATAGACATGAGTCCGCATGAAAACATATTTAAATCCGACAGATGTTGATTTTTATTAGGATCAGCATCAAATTGTACCCAGTCACCTGAATAAACTTGATTCCCCCCCCCCCCCCCCCCCAAGATCCATGCGTTATTCCCTTATAAAACGAATGAAAATGTCTTAAAGATGTATCAGTCTACGAGTTGAAATGTCAGAGTCGGAATAGTCCGCGTGTAAAGATGGACTCGTGTACTGTAATGTCCCCGTGTGGTCTCATTTAGCCACATCTTAGCGGCCATCATTGACTTCGAGCCAAATGGAATGGAAGTTATTTCTGGGTTTTAGGACTAATTCCTGCGGCACTCTTTAATCTGATGATACATAATAGTCCGACAGTCACAGGGGACATCTATCTATCTTCGCGAAATGACTCGTTTGACTATCATAATTCGAGACATTCGGTCTGATCAAATTTGTAAAGACTAAATCATTTCGTTCAAGTTAGCCGGGCGCCAAACTGGAAGTTCAGCCGGCGGAAGTCTCCAGTGCGCACGCACCGTGGGCCCCTCGGGGCGGAAGATCGAGGTAGTTTTATAGCCGAGAAGTCGTGACATTCATAGGATTTCACAGGAATGAACGGAACTCAGCCTCCAACGCTGTCACCAGGTTTTAATTTAACTTCCTTGGCTACAACCAACAATCTCTGTAAAGGAATATATTTTTTTAAATGAATTGTCTACATAAAAGATATTCTCATTATGACGTTATATCTGAATTCTTCCTCCACTACTGCAATTAGCAGGTGTTGGCATCAGGCATCAGGCACATTGTGTGTGTGTGTGTGTGTGTGTGTGTGTGTGGGTGGGTGGGTGGCAATCACGGGAGCTGATTCCTGTAGCTACGCCCCTGTCTGGGGCCCCTAATTGCGTCTATTGAGTCTGCTCATTTAAAATAGCCTGACTGCACCTTTTCCTTTTTTTTTCTTTCTTCTTTTTTTTTTTCAAACTGTGCACCCAGGGCGCAGTGCTCAGCTCAGCCCTCACACACTGTCAGAGAGCTGTCGGTCGGGACTGGGGGTAGGCTATCTCCGAAATAATCTGCCCACGCGTTAAGCTGCTTTATCCCCGCCAAGCCTCAGCCGGACAGACACTGCTGCAGCTCCGCTACAGCTCAGACTGAGCTGTAGCACAGTGGGAGAGAGAAAAAGTGAAACAGGCTGCGGGGGACAAGTTTGAGAAATCTTTCCAGGGCGAGGGGAAGTGTGTATGAGTGTGTGTATGCGTGCGTGCGTGTGTGTGTGTGCTCGTTGTGCGGTACGCATGGAGACCTGACTGGAACCTGACGCGCAGACCTGACGCTCAACCTGCCGCCGTGCGTTCAGTGTGGGAGGCAGGAGCCACAGAACAAAGTCCACACCGGGAATTTAACCACAGCGAGAAGCTGGCACCGGAGGTTTGGGCATGGACATCACTGGATTTTGGATATTCCTGATAACAACCTGTCTCTTTCCAGGTAGGCTGCTAGGCTTCATTTTAGCACCTGATTCAGTAATCGTGATGATGGTGATGAGACACTGGGTGATATGAGTCCAGAAGAAAGACATGATTGATTTCTCGGTGTGAAATCTATGCCAGTCACAAAGGAGGAGACCGGTGCAAAAAGAACAGTATTCTAGGCAAATGCTTTGCACATGACGTGTACAGATTAAACTAACCTAAACTCAGCCAGACATAATTGATTTTGTATTATACAAATAAAGAGAGAGATGTTTTTTTTTTACTACATTTTTACATTTTAATGTCATATCATATAAGTGTTCATTTGAATTACCTTAATTAATTATCATTTAAGTACAGGTAATAAACTTATTAAAGGTTTACCACTTGATTTGACTGCTTTCTGATAAGTCACTCGTGAAAAAGGGTTTAGTTGTTGTTATTGATAAAAAAAATAAAGTGCATCATTGTGTATATTTGCTGTAAACTATTAATAAGAAAATTCCAAGTTGCCAGGTTGTGATATAAGTATATTCAGTAGATTTTTTTCCTACCTGGCAACCCAAGAGTTTTTACTTAAAGCAAATTTACAACTGATCAATGAAGCAGAACCTGACCAATATTTGATACTTGTGTCCTGATATTGATATATCGACCTTCAAATGTGGCTATCAAACGCTTGTGACAAAGATATTTAGTGGAGTCAGGATACTTTATGGTTTAACAATAAACTTTATTGTCCAAAATGACACCAGTGAAATGGTAAACTTTACTAAGTTACCTCAAGCATCTTTTTCTGCCTGACTACCAACAAAGTTTTACAAATCGGACAAAAATCGGACCACATAAATAGCGATAACATTATGTTTGTGATAGACCGATATCAGCTGATAATATCGGCCAACCAATATGAAGCATCAGTAAATTAAAGTAAAATTAAAGGAGGTAAATTCTCCTGCTGTTAATGTGTGTTGTAATAAACATCGTAAAGGGGCATTATATGAGAATTTTAGCAAAATTATCTACAGAAAGCGGGTAAATAGCAGTTTTCACATTATGACGTCCATGTATTGGGTTGCAGAGATATCTACTGAAGTCAGAATGCTAACCCGCTATCTCTGTTCCGACCCGGTTTCCAATGTTCCTGTAGTAGTGGCACTTCCTTGGTGCCCCGAGCTCCAAGATCAAACTGCTAGCTGCACGGCTAACTGAGCTACAATTTGCAGCAGTTAGTGGTTTCTCTGGTTAGCGGTTACTCTGGTTAACAGCAGTTAGCAGTTAGTGGTTACTCTGGTGGTTTGTTGCCCCCAATTTGTTTTGAGTTTTGAATTTGACTGGTGGCCAATTCTAACAAATTGACGTCACACTGACCCTTGCACATTTGTACGGATGTGGAAAGCGTATTGGGCGTCAGTGCCAGTTTTGCCTATTCAGTGCAGCTTAGAGCATCAAACTCCTCTCATCTTCATATCCAAATGATTAAATCTCTGAAACTGCACGACTTTATACTTCTCATCAGAGCAGAACTCAAATCAGATGAGTGTGAAACTAAACTGGCCTGTTTTCAGCAGGTGTAATCACGCTAAGATGTGGCTGCCTCTTGCAGATGGCATCCCCGCATCTTGAAGTCTTGTGTGTGTGTATGTGTGTGTGTGTGTTTGAATGAATGGCATAACTCTTGCCTCATTGTAACAGGTGCAGCTGCGTGATCACACTAAGCTGAGGCCATACGTACAGCTGGCATCAGCTTTATGCCTGGTAAGGGGGGGGTCGGGGTGTCGGTGGTGTGCATACTACGTAATGACAAAAGCGATTGTGGCAACATATGGATGTGTTGAGCTGCTGTGACATCTGCTGTGATTGCTTTTTTCACTCTATGAGTGATAACACCCCCCCCCCCCCGTGCATGTTGAGCATTACTTTGCTGGTGTACATACATGTGCGTATGTGTTATTGCCCGAGTGTGAGGCTGTGCCATGTGTGTAGGATTGTCATGTTGAAGGACAGGGCAGTGGATTAGAGCTGCACAGGGAGCAGGAAGGGTGCAACAACATGATCGCTGCCAAGTCCCAGTCTGCTGCCTGTTGTTGCAGAGTGTATCTGTCTTCTCCTGGCTGGTGTAGACTCAGACAGCCTCCGCAGGTCTGTCCGCCTCTGCCGGTCTGCCCCAGCAGTGCTGTCACTGGAAGCCGCTGATGTCATTTTTTTCACCCACTTTACACGAATAAAAGTTTGCAGTCCGCCACTGCCAAAAGACACTGAAAAGGCTGATTGAGACTGACAGACAGGCTGGCGTTCTCTTGAATTTTTGCATAATCCACAGTCCACAGCTGGAACACACAGACGCGACCCCACAGAAATAATCCAGCACAAACACACAGCCCTTCTGTCCT
Source organism: Diplodus puntazzo (assembly GCA_963678695.2). NCBI lineage: Eukaryota > Metazoa > Chordata > Actinopteri > Spariformes > Sparidae > Diplodus > Diplodus puntazzo. The sequence continues at coordinate 10,097,042 of OZ023167.1, read as the reverse complement.
CTCCCTCTTTTGTTTCTTCCTCTCTCTGCAGCCACATCGTCACGGACAGCAACCCCCCCTGAAGCATATTTGTTTGTCTCCCAGTCCGTTGATCTTCCTCCACGGATATTTTCTTAATTTCTCTCCATCTCCCGTGTCTCTCTCTCTCTCTCTCTTGGGGTTTTTTCGTTCTCCTCTCATGTCCCCAAAACACAGATGCAGCAGCAACAGTCATCATAATCCTGTGAGCTGCCCGCTGAACACCGGCCAAGTGCACACTCCACGTTCCTGCAGTGCAACAGAGATTACACATCCACACAAACACGCACACTTGTACCCGAGTGTGTGTGCGCACAGGTCTCAATCAGCAACAATGAGAGATTACAATCGATTCAGGGGGGAAATGAGAAGAGGTGAAGTGTTGTCTCCATTTCAATCAGGCAGAAACGGGATGGAGCGCGCATAATCTGGCAAAGCGGATGTCCAAAAGTCTGTTTCTGTTGTTGGTAAAGTTGTTCTTTGCTGTCACGCAGTGCAATCTTTTGACTCGGAGCGATTCAACGTGAAATAACAGCCTAGTCGGGTATATAATCGTTTCACAAACCTCTGTCACTTTCAGGCAACATGTGGTTAAGCTTACGTTTGAGCATTGTGTGTGTTTTTTGTTCGTGTGTGTCAGTTGGTCTTAACTCTGGTTCCCCCTGCATTGTAAGTCACAAGGCCAAAGACACAAACACAGTGTGTAATCCCCGATCAATCACAGATTTGATGGCCTAAAGATTAAACTGTTAATCTGCCCACTCCTCTTTCTCTCCCTCTCTCTGTGCTTCATTTCCTCGTCTATCGCAGTACTTCAGTTTTTTTTTTTGTGCCTGTGGCCTTCTGGTGAGCGAGGCTGAAGGTAGATATAGTTTGTTCAGCCTTGAGATGTTGCAGTTTAATGTGATGATCGTTGTTAACAGCACCACTGCACATAATGATGTCAGCGTCATGTTTTTAGTCTTAGACACAGGCTTATAAATACCTGAAATACTGACTATGTGCCAATATGACAGCACAGCTCTTTGATCTTCTCTATGCTTTCTTTTCCAATTTGCTATAAAAGTGTGGCAAAGCAGGGACTTTATAAATACTTTTTATGGAAGCCTATAAGGGACTAAATTCAAATTCAAACTATTCCTGGAGGCTTGCTTATACCTGCTGAACGTGGCAGCCAACAGCGTGTTGGCATTATCATTGTAGGAATGTTAATATGCCAATATGAGCATTTAGCTAAAAGCTCGTACAGCCTCACAGAGCAACTAGCCAGCTGTTACACAGCCCTTGATATATTATAACATGCCATTCGAAGGAGGTTGTTCCGAGGATGAAAGCTTTTACTTGACTGCATTACAGTGGACATAATTCAGAAGGCGTCCCTGTTTAAATAAAGGTTAAAATAAAGAAAATGATCATTTTTATTTTATATAGCCTATGACCAAAAAAATCTGTAAACTCTTTATCAAAAGGGATTTGATAATGTGAGGAAATAATGATGCTTCCTGTAAATTCTCCCGTCTCTTTTCTGGATTCCAGCCAAACCTTCTACCGTCACTCTGATGAACACACACGGGAAAAGTTAAAAAAACAAAAAACAAAAACAGACTTGTCACATAATGAGTATGAGGCAGAAAGAAGGAGGATATCCACACAGGATATAAAGAAAAAAGCCCAGCACCACACTGCCATGCTCTTGCTGTTCACTCATGTGTGAAACAATATTGCTATTGTTTTTATAACATTCCCATGGTCGTCTCTGCTGTTTATGGATCATTGTCATGCGGACTGGTGAGGTCATTTCCCATAGTTTGAACAAAAGAAGAATGTGAATGGACACATGGAGGGAAAGATGTGGAGCTGACACAATGTGAAAGTGTGTGTGTGTGTGTGTTTGTAGCAGAGAGGTAGGCACTCTTTTTTTTACACACACCTAAACCCCCTAATCAGCTCAGCCACAGAGCGCGGGGATGTGTGTGTGTGTGTGTGTGTGTGTGTGTGTGTGTGTGTGTGTGTGTGTGTGCGTTTCTTTGTACTTGTTACACGGTGAGTGACCAGAATTTCTTTTTTTCTTTTTACCAACAAAATATTTTTGGTGATTGAAGACATGTTTGCCTGTCTTTGACTGGTGCATGTCTTTTCCTTTTGTCTGATAATGTCTTCCTCTGTTCGAAATTAACTAAGCTAAAAAATAATAATAAAAAGGACTTTAGTTGTTTTGGAGAATGCTGCAACACTGTCTTGCTGTGAAGCTCCAGAAATGTTTTGTGCACTACAAAACTTCACTTGACTTTCCAGCAGCGTGGGAGGTGAACAAATAATGACAGCATTTTCATTTTTGGGTGAACTTTTCCTTTAAGGCTTGTTTTTTAAGGGTTGGGATGGTATACAACTGTGATGGTTTAGGTGAGAGTAATCGACCTCAGGTGGCAAAGTGGGGAGGGGAGGTGTAGATCTATCTATCTATCTATCTATCTATCTATCTATCTATCTATCTATCTATCTATCTATCTATCTATCTATCTATCTATCTATCTATCTATCATAATCACAAGAAGTTATTTGGGTAAATGAAATGACGAAAGGCATGGCATTACAAGTGTTTTAAATCTTAAATGTAAAAAAGAATAAAAGTTTATCTTGACATCACAACGCCGCTGTTGTTTGACTTATCTGCCCTCTTCAGTGGTTGCCAGTCTATGCGCTAGCTAACACCGCTCACCCTAGGGCAGTACAGTCCGCTGGGCGCGTGCTGTAGAACTGTAGAACACAGATGCCACATGATACCAACGCTGTTTTGCTCTCAACTCATGAACTTTGTTAGAGGCTGGAAACAACCATGAGCAACCTTACACAGAGATCACAGCATCACAAGAATGTTTGGAAGAAAAGGGCTTTTTTCTCCGCATCTTCCTGAATTGTCTACATAAAAATGTTATCAATATGACTTTTATATGAGTTTTTACTTTCTTATAGGTATTATATAGGTATTGTATAGGTATTGTATAGGTAAAAACAGGTTGTAATTGTGAGCTGTCCATACATAGCACTGCAAATGGACCATGAATGATCTGATGCGGATGCACTTTAATATCCTAAATGCTGTAATCTGCTCGCCCTGCTGGCCTTCTTCCCTCCCAGTGACCCCCCCACAGACACACACACACACACACACTGATTTATAAATGTGGGCATGTGAGGCACACTGAACTGGTGCTTCTATACAAATCTATTAAACTCAATAATATAACAAAACACACATATGGCGCAGGTCTTAGTTGACATCATGTGAGGATGTTGGTCATATTTTTGATGACTGATGTCAGCAGGGCAGATCTGTCCGTATTTTCAAGCTGCTCTGTGCATGTTTGCGTGCAAGGGACATGCACAAATGTACCATATACATATTAAATTGCTTTTCTGTATATTCATATGAAAAGGCAATACCAAACAAATCTATTTAAGTGGGGAATTAGTGCACTCTCTCATCATCATAATTTGATCGAGGCCCCGTTTTCCGATCTTTCCGGTTATGGTAAGCGCTAACAGGCTAAGTGCTCTATCGTAAGCAGTTGGACGTGTTTCCGCTTCCTGAAGACATTTCACCTCTCGTCCAAGAGGCTTCTTCGAGAAACTGAAACACGTCCAGTTCCCTACAATACAGTATTACCATGAGCTGGATGACTTAGAACCTTCATCAACACCAACAGGCTGTGTCTTTTTTCTGTGTCTCATAAGATTCAGTCTGCCATCTGTTGAATTTGAATTCTTGCGAGCTCTTCTTCTCGGTGAGGATCAAAACATCAACATATTCTTTCAAAATTGTCAGAATTCACAGTCTTGTCTCAAGTGTTCCGTCTGTATCTCATTTATAAGAACAGTCTTGGTCTGATTTATGGGATGAGCGCATGAACACATCTGCTTGCTCAGTGCTTAGAGAGATTTGAGAATTTGCAGAGACCTTGATTCTTCACTGTGTTTGAGAACTGTTTGGCCTTCAGTTCTCGGACAGGCTAAGCCTGTGGTTGACCTTTACTCAGTTCTCACAGGAGAACCAAGTCTCTCCTCGCTTTCCAGCGATCAGCTCTACAGATAAGAATCTAAATAAATTTGATTGAATGTAAAGTTATAGAAAACATTTGTATCTCTGATGTTGGTCTGTCCAACTTTTTAGCAGACGTCTTCTGCGGAAGATATATGTCTTGGTTCTGTTAGAAGACTCGCTGTAGAGCTCTGTTGGAGTCGACCAGCAGGTTAACCAGGTGTTACTGCAGTCAAGCTGTGATGTGGCTTCAGCATGGTTGGCTCTCTTCAAAGCTCTCGTTTGAAAGATTTTAGTCTTTTGACATTAATTTGCTTCAAAGAAGCTGGGATTAAGCAATGACGTCCCATCATGTTCAAAATACTAATGTTATGGCAAGTTTCTTTATCAGCAGAATTATCATTTTGAGACAAATCAAGTTTGGGTGATTCTGTATACAGTAACAGTATTAAGTTAATTCATTAATTGGGCTAAAGACTTTCTGTGTCTCTTTATGTGCTTTATGTGTCTCTCTTAAAGGATCACTGGGATTAAAAAAGAGACCCAGCAAAACCATAATAAAAGATATGAAGAAACTAGAATGGCACTCAGATGACACTCAAAATGTGGGAAATCTAACAAAGAAAGTCAGAAAGTAATTCCTGAATCCGTCCCTTCATCTGGATCCACACCAAAAGTCAGTGGGGTCAACTCTGGGATGAGGCCCCGAGTTTCCTCCATCATGGAAAACATTTGAACGTTTCGCTCAAACCAACCAACCAACCAACGCATAGACAATCCAATGGACATAAACCCAACAGGTAACAATTGATCCAGGGATAACGGCTACGCAAAAAAGAGGATTGGACCTGACATTGACCCCCGTGGGCACACCACACAATAAGCTTTGTCTAAGCCTATCAGTAAAGCAGCTATAGGATGTACAGACAGTACCTATGGATAGTCTAGTTCGATATAGATAACTGGTTAAACGAGGGCTGATGGTGTTAAAAATCTCATAATTTGTAATTCCCTCAGAACAAAACATACAAGCCTATTTTAAGAAAAGCAGATTCCTCTATCGTCAATTAGCATATTTTTTATTCCACGCATTGCTCTTCCCTCCTGGTGCCTACATTACCCACAATGCAACATGACCTTTGACAGTTCAGTAAACCTGCGGGACGGTTTTGGTTAAAATGAAATGTTTTAAGAAACCAAAACTCTGACCAGCAATCTCTCCTGTCAGAGTTTAGTTTTGAGTTCATTTTTGGCGAAACATCAGTATGTGACATATCACAATACATTGCGATATTTATCACACATCCTGCCCTCAAACAGTTTTGTCAGACCTTTTCAAATGGCACAACTGGAAGCTATTGTCCAGTGTTATTATTGTAACCCCTGCAGGAAGCCACATGTTTGCCCGGGGAAGCTCTTACACAGCTGCGACAGACATTTTCGGACGCTCAAACACTGTTTGTGGGTCAAAGCATTACTTCATGAAGTCAGCGCTGTGAGCCCCGGGTGCTTTTCATTTGTTGCCTCTGTGATGCAGACTAAACCAGAACACAGATGGACCAATCAATATTTCTCCATTAATAACGTGGAAATATTGGACAACATGATGATCCATCACCTCCTAACATCTATTTAAAAAAACAAAAAATACAATACAATATGTAATGGATGGAAATCCCCCCCTGGTTATGCATGAGTTACAGTCACACTGCAAATCAGCATCATATTCATATTTAAAAACATGTCTGATATGGCTGTTTTGCATGATGACATTTGATTAGAAAGGTTTGGTTCTTTGTCACACACATGTAACTCTATATCTGCAACTAATAAGAAGCTTTTTTGTGTGACCTGACACGTTTTAGATAAAGAGGAAGCTTGTTTGTGAGGCTAATGTGTAAAGTCGACTGTATGCAGCAAAGCTTTTATTTTGGCATCACAAGGGTGTATTTACCAGGTTTCAAGTTAAAGTCCTGTGGAAAAAGCATCATTAAAAGGGATATTTGGCAGTGGATGGAATGTTTGAGTGCATTTCCATCTCTTCAGCACTTACGCTATTGAACTTCTGCCACGGTAAGAGGAAGAAAGGATTTTAAATGGATTACCAGTAAAATATAAAAGGATTGATTCATAAAAGTTTGCAGTGATAAATAAATTTTGATGGTAAGTCATTTGACATTTTAATCAAAGATGGCTGATAGATACTGACTGAGGTACAATGAGGTGTATTTTGCGTGTGTAACTATGTGTGTATGAGAATGAGAGCAGCCATTGTTTGAAGTGTTTTGTTTAGTGTAGCATCATTGTTCTTTATTCTGCATCATGAATGAAGAACCATGAGATGTTTCACTCTTTATGAACATGACAATTTAGTGAGAGTAATGTATTCAGATCCTTTACTTAAGTGCTAATAACACACTGTAGAAATACTCCATACTCCATTACTCCTGCCTTGAAAATCTTACTTAAAGGTGCAATACGTAAGAATTGGCCTCCTTGATTTCGTACTCCCATGGTGCCAGAGGCTAGCTGGTTAGCATGCTAGCCGCAGTAGACATCTCTTCTCTACAACAAATAGATGGGGGGGTTTTTATACGACGTCAACATCGTTCCTCCTTCACTTTCTGTTGATCATTTTTGTTCATTTTTTAATGCTTTGAATTAAAATCGTTACATATCGCACCTTTAAGTAAAAGTATATAGGTATGAGCAGAAAAATGTCTTTACATATTAAAAGTAAAAGTTTTCATGCAGATACATTATATACTATTATACATAGATTACATTGTCACAAAAAAGGTACCTTAAAATCATACTTGAGTAAAAGTAAAGATTCCGTGTTAGGATGTTACTTTGGTGAAAGTGAAAGTCACCCATATGAATAATACTTGAATAAAAATATACGTAAACGCAAATCTCTTATTTGTATCTATATAGTGTAAATTAAAGGTCGGCCAATTATTGGATCAACTAATCAGAATTTACTGATTATTAGAATACATTTTTGCCATTAAAATTATTCATTTTCAAATGTGCTACTTTGGCTTTAATTCAGCCAGTAATCTGCAAAATAAAAATAAATTAATGTTGAAAGATCAAATTAAATGTAAATAATTTGCCTCCAAAATATATTGTTTTATAACTTTACTTACTGGTTACTTTTCAGTAACTTAATTTTATTGAGTACCTTTAATGCTTGAAACATTAGATTCTTCTTCTGGTAACTTTAACAACCCTATCAGATTATTACTTCCATCAATCGATTGATTGTTTGAAATATGCAGTCACAATAACACAGAACCCAACGTGGCATCTTCACAATGCTTGTTTTTGTCCAGCCATTAATCCAGACCTCAAAATTATATATATAAAAAAACTACTTAAAACAATACAACATAAAAAGCATCAATTTAATGAACTAATTATTTCAGCTGAATAACTGTACAAGAGAGTAAGTTAGTAAGTAAGTAAGAATAAAGGCACAGCACAAGTAGTGAATGTAAACTTCTCTCTGTCTGACAAACACAAGGAAACAAACGTGACTTGTGTACACTGAGGAAGTAGGTGTGTGTCTGCTGTGGATTTGTTAAAAGGGATCAGTAAGTCAGTGGGAACAGTAACCAAACAAATCGTGCTTATTTATACCTCACTCTAATCCAAAACCTTTGACCCCAGCTCACCTCTCACGCTGCTCAAATACCTTTGACAGCTCAGCTCACTTTATCAGCTCAGCATGCTGTGCTGACTGTGAACCGCTTAGACTATGCCAGTCTGACTCTGCCAACATGTGTGTATTTTTCGGTGTGTACGTGCCCACCCAGGATAGCCGAAGGTAATGTCTTTTTTTTTCATGTCTTGTGTTTCTCCTCCAGGTATAAATGGCCAGACGGTGGAAATGGATGACGGGAAGTCAGGTTATGTTGGCTCAAAGGTGGATCTCCGCTGTCGGTTCATCAACAGCTCCCCACCTGTCAAAATCTCCCAGGTATTCAGTTGTCCGCCAAACATGAAATACACAAAAATCTCAAATGCGAATACCATTCATGACTGAAACACATCTCTCTATCTCTCTATAAAAGCAAGAAATCTCTGTCTGTCTGTGTGTCAGTGTGTGTGTGCCTCAAATATCTCTGCAGATCAGGATCAGACTGACCTGAGATTTTCAACATGGCTGCTGCATGGTTTAAGGGTGTTCAACGTCGGATTTGTTTGGACTACAACGATACCGCTAATAAATTATTTCATCAATGATTTACGAATTCTGCTAGCATTGTCAACCATAGCCACCATAGCCACGTGCGCACCAGAGCCAATCACTGCAGAGCCCACCCCCAGGTCCCAGCTCCTGAGTCGACGGACGTGGTGCGTCCGAATCACGTGACCAATTTAAGATGATGTAGCAGCAAGACTCAGCCTCCGTGAGTCTCGGTTCTGACGTCTGTGTTGGTGTGGCCTTCAAACTATTGTGTTGATAGGCCAAGTAAAACCGGACTTATGATAAATATCTGTCCGCCACGCTTTTTTGCGAACATTGCCGTCACGTTTGCTGCGGGTTTGGTGCAGGAAGAAACAGTCAAAACGGGCTTCTCTCACAAAAGTGTCCACAAGCAGGAAGTGTTTGCAAGCGAAAAAACCTGTGCTACTCCATTTCCTATTGGTGGAAAAATGCACCACACCAGCCAATTACAAAATTATATGGCAAACCACGTCATTTGGTTGCTGAGGAACAGGGGGAAGTTGTGGGAGGGACGGCGGCCAAAGAGTGACAGCGACAGTGACGGTGATAGAGACAGCGATAGTGATAGCGAGTTTTGAGAGTTGAGAGATTTGTGACATTTAGCGTGTTTGGAGTGTATAGTTAGTGTGTTATGTAGTGTTTGGTGTAGTGTGTTTAGTGTGTAGTGGAGTCGTTTTTTTCTTAACCCTTGAGTCAAAACAATGAGGAGACGGCTGAATGTGGAGCAGGCAGGGAGGAGCTGAGGAAGGCCTGAGCCTGAGGCATTGCCTGAATTTAAATGTAAATAGTTACATATAACTTTTAAATTTCAAACACTTATGCACAAACAGTAAACAACAATTTATATTTGCATTATAAGTAAAAATGGTTCGTTAAACATATTTGTGATTTTCACAGTAAAAAATCCAACTTTTTTCCTTTTTCCGTTTTTGTGATTTTAGGTCCATTGGGTTAAAACAGTATGTCAAAATGAAAAAATAACTGTAGAGTCACACATGTTAGGTTGTGTTGAAAATAATGACACCAAGCAAGGCAAGGTAAATCTTTTTTTGAGATATAATGGCAAAATCAAAAATAGTCACCCTAACCCTGGAATATCGAATTTCACAACAAACCTAAATATCCCTGACGTCCTACCTTCAAACACAGCCTCATTTGGCCATCCATGAAAAAGCTACTTAACCTCCCACTTTTCTATAGGAATACATACTTCCTATGGGCAATGCACTAGTCTTCCAAATACAAGGTAGATGATATCAAACCACCAACGATAAACCAAGTCTTCTAAAAGATGAAAACAATCTGAGACGGAAGGAGGGGGCAGCAGAATTATCACCCAAATCTGCAGCTCCCCTCAGCTTTCCAGAGCTTTAGGATCATTTTTTTGGCCACAGCAGGCAGCTATTTTCAGGTAAAAAGCTCTAAAACTCACCGTACACCACCTGCTCAGTACCAAAAAGCAGAGAGACAGTTAGCAAAGAGCGGGTGAACATACTGTGAGCATTAAGCAGCTAAAGAGATGGATATTTCCCTCAGGAGTCTATGGAGATCAAAACGCAAAAAAAACCAAAAAAACAATGAGAGAGTGAATACTGAACTTGTTCCTGCTGCCCCCAGCTGGTTAAACAAAGAAAGTGTTAGCTCTTTTCACAAAGTAGGAGTAACCAAGAGAGCACCAGCAGACACAGTATTGCAGGAGAAACAAGATTCCCTTCCCTTAGGATAAACAATGCAATGAGGAGGAATGAAGGGACAATTACTGAATGTGTCTAAATACAATCCAAAGTCTGACTAAAATTAAAATGTAAAGCAGCAACAGTTAATGTTTTAATCATGGTAATGTATCCAATGACTCTTTCCAATGAATGAGTCGCTCGTGGTGTTGAAGATTAAGAGAATTATCGACTTAATCTCATCGGCTTAACTGAGCCTTATTGTGAGTTTCAGCTCTTTGTTGAGCTGAAACAGAGCGAGGGAGTTGACTGAGGTGACCTCATCTTTGCCCTAAGCAGTAAACTAAACAGGGCAACACCGCATATTTGTGGCCTCACCTCAGAGTCCATCACCAAGCACCAGACCCATCAAGCAAATGAGCACTGATAATATCATCTATCGCACTATTTCGTTAGGACAATGCTAAAACAGCAGACATTTCCCACCGGAGCTGGTTGAGACCAAAAACAGAGCTAAAAGAGAGTGAATGGACCTGCGCTCGCCAGGTGATCACTAAACACAACTCCAGAATAAATATATTTCGCTTTGTGACTTCTGGATGTGTAAACTTTAAACACTGAAGATGTGTCAGCGTCATTATAACAGTCAAAAGAACCAAGCTTGTGTGGTTGGGGAGAAATCTGACTAGGTTATTTCAAAGTATATTAACATCTTCTGCCTTAACCTGACATCTACAAAACCTCCTTATTAGAGAAAAATATCAGTCTCCGTCAACAGAAGCTATATTTCACATTGTAGGACTTCTACAACCATGAATAATGTATGACAGATACATCATTCTTTCTCAAGGTGACATGGCAGAAACTGGTGAACGGCACAAAGCAGAACGTGGCGATCGCCAACCCCTCCCTCGGCGTGTCCGTGGCCCCGCCCTACAGGGACCGCGTCACCTTCAAGAATGCAGCGGTGAGGCGACGGACTCCGACTCTTGAGGACACCACCATCACCTTCTCCTCCCTCCGCCTGTCTGACGAGTCCACCTACATCTGTGAATACACCACGTTCCCCGCAGGGAACCGAGAAAACACTGTCAACCTCACTGTCTACGGTAAGACAGATGTGTGAATATGAAGTCGCAGCTGTGAGCCACACACATAACCAAAAACTCTGAGTTTTTACATTTTTATTTTCATACAAGTGAAACAAAAGAGATAATACATGTTCATTAATGAGCTTGAGAAGTGTCTGATGGCACATTTTATACCTTGGACAGAGCCAGTCTACCTAATGCCTCCTTTTACCAGTGCGTGTGCTAAGCTAAGCTAACAGTCTCCTGGCTCTAGCTCCATATGTAGCATACACACTTGTGAGTGTCAACAAGCTTCTCATTTAACTCTCAGCTGTAACAAGCAAATAATGTTGAATTCTCAAAGGTGTGAATACCGTATACGGTTGTGCCAATTGGTTTAGTAGTGGTCTCTTTTAAAGGACTAGTTCAGGATTCTTTTTTTGACAAATTATTATTTCCAAGTTTAAGATTCAACTTTCACACATACAAATAATGTTTCATATTTTCTGAATGTACAAATGTTGTTATTGTGATGAGAAAATGAATAGAAATGCATTTTTGTAAAAAATTATAGAAAAGCAGAACATTGCACTTGTATGTCATATGTTACCCGACAATGTGAAAGTGTAATACTTATAATGATTATGATGATAATAGCAAGTAAAACAAGTATAAAGTGCTTGTCCCAAATGTATCCAGCAATGACCAAACCAGACAAAAACGTAAATTCACTGACGGTAACCGAGAGTTTCATTTTGGTCGCCTGTCACTATGGCTATAGATTCACAGGCTTCCAGATGAAAGTCACAAAATGAAGAAGAGCGCAAAGGTGACCAAACATAACATAAATAAAACTTTGTCCGCGAACATTTCTGCCTCAGTGACATAGAAAGATTAACATAAGCAATGGCGGTTGTTTTACAATCAAGACATCAGCTCCCATGATCCCTCACTGCCTGTATCTCATTTTGATTGAGAGCCCCCAATGAGCGAAACTACACAGTGTGCCTTTAAAAACAACTCCAGATCAACTCAGTGCTTTTGATTTTCGATTTTCACTCTCTCAGTTCGCCCGACGACTCAGATGAGTCTGTCCACGCCAACTCTGGTGGCTCGTTCATCCAATCTGAAAACACCGGTGGCCACCTGCATCTCTGCTAATGGAAAACCACCCGGCACCATCAGGTGTGTATGTGTGTGTGTGTGTGTGTGTGTGTGTGTGTGTGTGTGTGTGTGTGTGTGTGTGTGTGTGTGTGTGTGTGTGTTTTTATATGTGCTTAACCACAAATCAGCCGATGCATCTCTGTGTCGTGAGACTGATTCCTCGTTGATGTGCGCAGGTGGGAGACGAGGGTGCCGGGAGAAGTGACCACTCGAGAATACAGAAACTCGGACGGGACGTTCACCGTTCAGAGTGACTACATTTTGGTGCCCAGCAAAGATACACACAAGGAGACGCTCACCTGTGTCACCAGCTACAACGAGGAAGTCTTCACTGACAGTGTCACCCTCGATATTCAGTGTAAGTCTGTCTCACATGCACGTACATAACTATAAATGTCAAATGAGGTAAACAAGCTCAATTGGAAGCTAATTTTCTTGTTACTTGCCCATGTGTGTACCAGATGAGCCAGATGTTTCTGTGGATGGGTTTGATGGAAACTGGTACCTGAACCGAGAGAACGTCCAGCTGAGCTGCCAAGCTGATGCCAACCCAGCCGTCTCTCTGTATCAGTGGAGACTGTGAGTGCAACTCTGCGTGTGTTTCACCTCGTGTGATTGATGTCACAAAATCGGACAACATCTGGTTTGTGTTCATGAATTGTGCGAACAGTCTATCCTTCCCAACATACACATATATCTTTACACAAAACAGCATTGTATTAAACGATAAGTTCACCAAACAACTAATAAGTGGAAAGTTGGCTGATGTTTCACAAAGTCCACAAAACATATCTGGAGTTTCACAGAAAATCAGCGTTGCAGCATTTTCCTAAACAACTGAAGCAGATGGGGTGAAAAACAATGCTGGCGTAATCCAGGTCATCCTAAAATCATTTTTTTGTGGAGATTGTCCCTCAGACAAATCAACAAGGAATGTGCACATCAGGGTCACTAACAAAAGCCACTGTGTCTTTAATTCAAACTACTCACATGTACAAAATGTTCACAACTTGTGTTGACTCATTAGTTTCATTTTATGTTTATGATGCAGGGTTAATGGCTCCATACCGAGCAGCGCTGAGATCCGAGACAACGTCCTTACCTTCAAAGGGCCGGTCACATATGATGTGCAGGGCACCTATGTGTGTGATGCTACCAACAGCATCGGGACACGGTCAGCCTCTGTGGAGGTCAGCATTATAGGTACGTCTGCCTGGAGTCTGGGCTCATTTCATTTGAGGATAAGAGCAAAGTGGAAGGAAAGGAATGATTTGGCTGGAATTTCTTATTGATTGTGTGTGTGTGTGTGTGTGTGTGTGTGTGTGTGTGTGTGTGTGTGTGTGTGTGTGTGTGTGTGTGTGTGTGTGTGTGTGTTTGTGTGTGTGTGTGTCTGTTTTTCCCTCTAGAAAAGCCACTACCACAGATTGCAACAGGTGATGTCATCAGCGTAGTTGCCTTACTGCTGGCTGCTGGAGTGCTCATGGGCATCACTATCACGGTCCTCGTGCTCAAAATAAGAAGCAGAAAAGACGACTCCTCGTATGTAAACAGTCCATTATCTCTCCATCTCTTTGGTTTGGCGTGCTTGTTAAAGGTGCACTATGTAGTTTTTGGGAAGCTATATTAATACTAAGAGAAAGATCTTCATTGACTGATTTTTTTTGAGGGCCTAAACAGACTAAATAAACAAACTGTCTTCAGTCTCATGAATGAATAAACTGAATAAACACACTTTCATAACATTAACTTTGTTTATATGTGGCGGACCCTGCCGCCATTCTAGCTTCAAACAGTCTTCTGGGGACCCTATCTTAACAGCTTGTGTATTCAGTAATGGAAACAATAAATATTTCTGAGTTTATTTTATTATCTCATTAATATTGTTAAAATTCTGAGTTTGAATTTCTTCTCCTCATCCTGAATCCTCATTGACCATCTTTTATCCTCTTTGATCAGAAGTGACTCTCCGTCCAGAAAACTGTCCCAGCCCATAAGGAAAAGACCAGGAGATGATATCCAGGTAACATATTGTCATGTTTGTACTTTACATATGACATTTTCAAAGGGTTTTTCCTCAGATTTAGTGGTCGACGGTCTCAGTTAATTCAGGTCAGTTCTCTACCCTGCTGGAAAAACCAGGATAGACCAGCACCAAAACACAACATATGCCAGCATATGTTGTGTTTTGATGCTGGTTTTGGTGCTGGTAGCTCTTAAGAGGAAACTGCTTAGGGAACGTTTAGTCAGGGGCGTGTTCAGAGTTCTTGAACTGGTGTGGCCCGAGTCTTTAATGTTTGTTTCACAAAGTATTCATCAGACTGATTCATCGATTATCAAAATAGGTTGAGGATTCATTTTAAGGTTGACAACTAATCGGTAGAGCTGTACATTCATTGTTACTCACCAAAGTCCATTGTGTTTATTGTATCTTTGATGTCATAAAAATGTATTTCCATATAGCCTTCTTCTTCTCATTCTATTTGATGCAATGCTGCCTTTCTTGGCACGTTAATGCCACCTGTTGATCGGTGGAATAATGTGCATCCTCATTGTTGTGAACAAGGACCCCCTCATAAAAACCTCATACATACATGGCTGTATTTTGTATTTTGTGAGTATCCTTCTCTGATATATGTCTCTGATTTCTCCACAGCATTCAGGACGGTTTTACGAAGAGCTTCCGAACACAGCGGACTACGTGAGCTACAGATTGGCCTGCAACAAGGAGGACTACCCGGAGCCCTACTCCCCTCCCATCAACCCTCCTCTCTCATTTCTGCCTCAACACCCATACCCCTCCTCACAGCCAACCAGCGGCAGCAGCACCAACACCACCACGTCAAAAAACACCTGCTCTCCTCCTTCACACACCACAGCCATCTTTAAATACCCATCGGTACAGGGCCTGTCTTCTCCTCCCCCGGGAGTGGCAGCGTACACTTTTCCCAAAGAGCAGTACGTCTGAACCTCGTTGCAAACTCAGAACCCAATTCCAACCAGAACCCTTCCCCAAAGAGGAGGTTGTTGTTAAACCGTGGACTATCAGGCGGTGTCTCTGCGCTGTCTGCACCGATGTGGATGACTCTGGAAGTCAAAGGACATGCAGCTCGTGTTTTTGGACTTGACGTCCAGTTTTTAAAAAAACACTTTCTCTCTTGTGTCCGGTCTTCAATTGTGTTATCTGTTCTTTGAAAAAAGGGAAAATTGTTGAACCACGTTTCAAATGTTTGCCAGTGAGTTTTAGTTTTAGGATGGAGGAAAGGTCGAGTTAAAGATGATTTGACTGTCATAGGAAATATTTATATTGCATGGATGTATTACATTTGATTGGAAAAATGCTTGCTACTGAATGGATAGGATTATCTCATGATGTCCACTGTGGTTGACCCCTTGTTTTATCCTCTATGTTATAATTTTGTAAAAAAAAAAAAAAAAAAAGAAATGAGAGAACAAAAAAAAGTATTATACTGTCCTACTGTATCAGCAATGCCCATTCTCTTTATCCCGCGTCTTCCTCACTGACAATCCCTTTACAGAGGAACAGCGGCTCTGACCTTTTGAGTTTACCTCCTGATCTGATGTAAGACTTTTACCATGCTTGTATTTTCTATCGTTTATGTTTTTCTTTGCAAAGGAAAAAAAAAGAGAACATTTTTATTTACTGAAGACATTTTGTCGATTTATGAAACTGTTGATGTTTTTATTCGTGGTATCTGTGGGTTTTAGTATTCATTGACACTGGTTGTTGGATGAGCCTTGAATTTTTAGCATTTCAATAAAAATCTTCAAGTCTGCACGCTCCTCTCCTCAATACCGAGTTATTCTCAAACCAGCACGACGTACTGTGACGTATATCTGCTTCACGAACGGCACGTCCTATTGCCTCCAGTGCCAATTCTACAGTATACGTCTACAATGCTTTTCCATCCCTGGACTTAACGAAAATACTTTTTCGTTTTGCGTTTTGTTTAGCAACCATTTCCACATCCACACATAGAAATATTACATGGTATCTCTCACGTGTGCTCATTTATAGTTTCTGAGTTTCTAAATCTGCCTTTTGTGTGCTGATGAAAACCCCCGAACAAAGAATTCCCAACTCCCTCGAGCAGACTAACAGCCACAGATCCACAGCGTCCAGCTCTCATGGGGCCTTCACAGACCATCCGGCCTTGATGTTCAGCTTTGGCTCGAGCTGCATGGCTCAGCATGCCGGAGCTTTAATTTCTCTCAGCATCTTATTGTCTTTTTCATCATTACGTTTAGTTTACTATACTTTTCGGACATTCAAAAAAGCAGAGAGTAAAAGTAGAAAGCATAAGCATGACAGTCCAGTGTAAAATAGTGCATTCATGTCTGTGAAATATTGGTTATAAAAGTGAAATAAATACAAATAAACCACACCGATCCTCCAACCTATTATTAAATTTGACTTTATGCATAATTTTTTATTTGGATATAGCTGATAAACTAAACCCCTTCTTGCATTGTGGCCCTCACTACTGTCTGTTTCGGTTCTGCTGCCTCTCAGTCCTCGTCTCTGCCAAACGAGGAAAACCGATCTCTGTCCTGCATTCATTCATGACACAGATGTCTCGCATTACACGCTCGTGGCTCCACTTAACATTTTCTCATTTTCTCTTTGTCTTTTGTAAACACATTAAGATTCTTTAAAATGACTCTTGAATTTTGAAGTCAAGCACAGCAGGAGACCATCGTTGCGACATGTCGGACCTCTAAATCTATTTTAATCCTAATCCCATCAACTGAGTTTACTCTGCTCTCTGGTCCTGGTTTGACCTCTGAAATTAAAATCTCGGGGCATTTAATGATACAACTTGCCCGAGATGACCAGAAACAGAGGGAGAAATGCAGTCCGATCTTACTGCAAGCGAATAAAGGAACATTTTTGCTGAGCTCATCGCCTCCGGAAATCTACTTAAAACTCTTGTTGTTTGTGTGGTCCCTGAGAACTTTTTGTTCTGAGGCTTGCGCTGCAACATACAAAGGGCAAAGGAAATCTAAGAAGTCATAAATCCTGTCAAATCCCTGTTCATCATCCATTCTTTTTTTGTGTGTGTTCAGTGGAGGGCTGGCCAGAAACGATGGCCGCTTCTATGTGCATTTTCCACTTCTATTAAAAACCATATTGTTTTCAATGTTAACTGCTGATTTAAGCAGAGATATCATGAAACGCCAGTGTGGAGGAATTTTGCTGTTAAAACCCCTGGATGTAGTTAATGTGTAGGTGTGTATGTGTGTGAGGGAGTCTAACCTGTCCACCCGTGCATCTGTTGTGTATAATAGATGAGCTCGGTATCACCATGTCATTCTAACCCTGCATGAGAAAGAAAGAGGGATAGAGGGATACAGAGAAAGGAAAAACACATGAATAATTGAGCCCAAATCAGTTTAGTGACCGTCCGGCCCTTCCTACTCTCAGTCTAATGAAGTCAGTGCCTGCAACTGGATTCTCCGAGAAACTTCTGGATCGGAGAGACGAAAGGACCGTGGGCATCTGAGGGAAGCCGATGACAGCCGCGTTCTTTGTGGTCCGAGAGCTTTGCCTTTTGATCAGCTCTGCCACACTTTTTGGAGTAAAGAGGCTGTTGGACTCAGGATCATCATGATACCATGGTGGCCCAACTGCTAGGGCTGGCTTTTCTGTTTCTACCAACCAGTCTGGTCACCTCTACCACACATGGTGAGTCCGGTGTCTTTAGAGTTGTGGCAAAAAAAAGAAATGGTTTTCTATATCACAGGATTTGAATTGTTTGATGAATTTAACACAGATTAAGAGCAAATGTCATCATATTTTGTCTTTCAGCAGGATCTGTTGTGATTCCAGTTTTCAGCGTAGAGTTCAGACTTTAGCATGACAGACGTTTGATACTCGAAGCTGAAATTGATATTTGATACTGTGTGTTCCAACTGTGTAAGTGTATGTATATAAAAAACACATAACAAAAATGCTTCATACGGATATCTAAAGTTTATGACCACAACATTCAACAATTTGATCCCCGGTGGAAATACGACACAGTGTCATAACTAAAAAAAAAAAGTATTGTATTACTCATTACTTTATTTATTTACTCCCTCGGAAAAGTAATACAGTACACCACTCAACGATTTTTTTTACTGCTCAATGTTTCCTGAGATGCATTGTCACGTAGTTGCCAGTTAACAATTTGACATTAAACTTTTCATATGCCCAAATATCAGCCCTGTCCTAATAAGGAGGAACTTCTACGAAATAAAATACATCATAAAATGTCTTCCAATTGAATATAAATGGCTAAATGAGACTACAGAAGTTATCAGGGACATTAAACATCATCGCACCAAACACGGAGACTCGTGTATTCACTAAGGCATCTTTACAGGCCGACTTTATTTGCTCTCTCTCTTTGTTGGGGAAACCATGACGATGCGAACTTCCGGCTTAGTCTTCAAAGACACGTCATGGTTCCACCTAATCACAACAAAAGATATGTCATGACACTTTTCAGGTTGAGCAGGTCCAGACTATACTCTTTACTCAATTAATTTACAGAGAGCCAACATTCCCCCATGAGCAACCACTTGGCGACAGGGATGAGAAAAAAACGGCCTTTAAATGGTCAGAAACCTTCGGAGCAGACCCGGACTCATCATGGGCGGCCGTCTGCCTTGACTGGTTAGGTTGAAGGAAAGAGAGTAGAGATAAAGAATTCATTTAAATAGCACTTAAACTGTGTGTAACGGGCCAAACACAAACAAAGTTACTTGAGCAGTTGCTCACCAAACCAGGGCTTTATAGTACATCAGTCCACGTATCCAGATTAGTGACATGTTTCTAACTTAAGCTGTAGTTATACATCATGAGGAAGGTTCTCTCTCAGAGTCAGAGGAGAAATTAAATGGCAGGTTTGACTTTTGTTCCTTCTCTCTGCCCATTATGCACTAATCGGGTTAATCCCTTATCAAACTATTACAGTGTGTCTGAAAATTACCGCGTAATCAATCCCGTAACTGAACACTGGGAGAGCACATGACACCACCATCTCCTTTTCCCCTACACACAAATGCAAGCACACACACACACACACAACTTTAATGCGTGTTCGTGTATCCTCTCCCTCCTCCAGCGGTGGAGATCAATCCCAACTGGGAGGTGGTGTACCGGGACACCCGGGTGTACGGGGTGGTGGGCAAAGCGGTGATCCTGGAGTGCGGTCCCAGCATACCTGACATGTACATATGGAGCTTCACCAAGCCCGGCACTGAGGCTATAAAAGCTGTGGTGTACAATTTGGGGAAAGGAACGAGGATCCAGAAGCTGGCCGAGACGCTCGGACAGCTGACCGTCATCTCAAACAGTGCATCTGTGAGCATCGAGAAACTGCCTCTGGCCGCACACGGCCTGTTCACCTGCCAGGCCTTCTATGACATAGACAAAGATCCCAAAGTGTACTACTACTACGTGCACCTCACTGTCCGAAGTAAGACTTCATGCACACTGGATCCATCTTTTCTCTTGAGTACCACGACTGTTCATTCAAATGTTACTCAAACACACTTAGAGAGTAAAGACCAAACACTGCCAGTGCTCTGTAGTGGACAAAACTAACATACACCAATACTGATATATCTGCGATGACCTCAACTTGGACGGTAACACTGACTCACCAATGTATCGCTTGCTCTACTCAGCCCTCTCTAATTGAGCTGTCTAATGTGCCTGAATGATGGTTTTCAGTTGCCCTGAGCAACAACTTACTTACAACTGTACTGAAGTAGATTTTAGAGGTACTCCTACTTTACTTGATTATTTCAATTTTCTGATACTTTATACTTCCACTCCTCTGCAATTTGCATGCAAATATTTTACTTTTTACTCATTAAGTAGCACATTCTTAAATTAGTGTATTTTTTTGCAGGAAAAAAAACCACACTCATGGCAATAATCAGAAAAATGCTGATTTTCTGATACAATAATCTGCAAGGCCAAAAATCAGCTGACATACAGCATACAATATGTATAATCATGACTATATTTGTTTTAGTTACCTTTATTTATATATACACACACACACACACACAACTTCAACCCTGTGTGCAAAAAAGTGTCTTGAAATGTTTTATGATAGATACATTATACACATATATACGTACTGAACAATAATTTTCATGTTTTAGATACAGTAAATGTGTGACTTTGTCTTGAATACAGTTCCCGTCACTAAGCCTTACCTCCTCATGAGCGATGCATCTCCGGTGGAAGGATCTACGATGTGGATGCGCTGCAACTTGGATAATGGGACTGGGCCGATCCAGTATGTGTGGAAACATGAAACCCGTAACGGCACCATCTCAGTCGTTGCACAGGGCACCACCAGCATTATCAATGTGACTGATGTCAACCGCAACCACACCGGGTGGTACCGCTGTGTGGCCAGCAACGCCGTCAACAGCGAGAGCTCTAACCGGTTATGGCTGGACACTATCTGTGAGTATTTTGAGGGTGTATAATCAAACATGATGTTTTCCGCTATGGCGTCTTTTCTTTTCTTTACATTGAGAGGACATGAATCTTCAGCATTTGGTCAAACATCCACACGTTTTGAATGATAGGTTTAAAAAATCATTATTACACTTACAACTGATCTTTCAAGATGAACGAGATCTTTCAAATGAGCATTTATTTATATTCATTTTTTTCTTTTCTCTAGGTATTTTAAGAACGTGTGTCGTTTCTACTTTAGCTTGTATGTTCAAAAAAAAGACAGGACCTAAAACAGAGCATTTCAGAGCCCTGCTACACTGGACAGTATGAGAAAACGGATGCATTTTTTGACAATTAAAGCATATAAAGCTATTCTAGTAGTCTTCCAAAATAAAATGACGAATATGATAATGAGAATCGTATGTCTCCTTTAAAAGCTTAAGTTGGTGGAGACCAAAAATGGAGTGAAAAGAAAGTGAATACTGGACATCATACACGGACTCATCAGATGGCCAGAAACACAACTCCAAATGATGATGTTTTTCCTTAACAGCTGGATGTTTAAATAAAGATTTACTGACAATACAATACAGTTTTTCATGGGTGTGACTGAACTGCTGAGCATTAACAGAAGGTGTCTCACTTTGAATTTCAGTTCTGGACAGTGTAACATGATGTTGCTCAGCTGTGTGTGATGTCCTTCAAACCTTGAGCGTCTTGGTGTCCTCTCTCTCCAGTTGGCCCGGACATTCCTCAGATAGACGTGACTCCGTACAGTATAACAGAGCGAGGATATTCAGCCCTGGAGAGAGAGACTGTTTCTTTACTGTGTCAAGCCCAGTCCAACCCGGCCAGTCAGTACGTCTGGTTCTACAACAACTCCCAGGTCTACACCGGGCCGCAGTTCACCATCATCAAGATCCTCCGCATGCACACTGGCGACTATGCCTGCTTGGCGCAGAACACCTACCTCAACACCCGCTCCAAAAAAACCATCAGCCTGACAGTCTACTGTGAGTCTGACCTCTGACCTCGGCCCATGCCATCAGTCCCCCTGCTCCTCTGTGAACCTCTCCACTCAGTACTGCGTGCTCTTCTGTCTTGATGCTACAAATGATTATTAAAGACTGCGATGTGATTAAAATATCCAGATTTTACATTTATAGCACAAGACTAAAAGAACACAAATCAGGGTCTGAATCCCCTCTAATTTCCATCTTTATCAGCCCTCAACATCCTCCTTAAATACAACTCCCTCATTGTTTCACTTCCAGCTAAACCTCCTCCTGTTTTCAGTGTTACACACAAACCTTCGTCACGTCTTCTCCCTCCATTCACCACATCACCTCTCACTTTTCAAGCTCCTTATTATGAATACACTTACACGCCAACACACCACAGCAGAGTGTGGAAGTGCTGCAGCCCGTTTCTCCTGTTCGGGAACGTCAGGGAAGTTTACGGGACACTCTGGCAGGTACCTCCCTGTGATGTCACAGCCATGGCAAGTGTTGGTTGGCTGGAAGCCCGGGTGCTTGTCATCCTGCTCTTCTGTTTGGTTTTGCTTTTAGAGTTCATCATGATACCATATTATATCGATTCTGTGGACAACGATACGATATTTGACGATACGATATCGATGATACGATATATATCATATGCCGTTTGAACACAGTTACAGAAGCTGCCACCACTTTCTTTTCTATTTTTGTTCATAAATGAACAAAAGATTAAAAAAAAAATACTTAGTAATTACGACCGGTTAAGTCCAGTAAAATTGACTTTAAATGGACTCAACTATCACTGGTAAAACATGACTTAACAACAGTTTTTTTTTGCCTCAAGTGACACTGAGCAGCTGTCATAGGAATGAAATGGCTTGGACTGGTGATTTAGACACGACATGGGAATGTGAAAATAAAGGCGAATCATATGAATCGATCTTTTCACTTAGCCATTTTGCATCGATTATATTGGATTGTTGATCACTGAATCGATGTATATCGATCCAGATCATTGGATCGTGACATCCCCACCCAACATCCTGCATACTGTAGCCCCACGGGCACTCTGGCCCTGATGACCTCATGTAACCCCCACTTTGCACATCCCTGCCTCGTTACGCTGTATCCTATCCCCACAGACCCACCCGATGGTTCCCCTTCCTGTTCTGCGGAGCCAGCTCTGAATCACACCTCTCTGAAACTGCTCTGCTCCTGGCCCGGTGGATTCCCCTCCCCCTCCCTCCACTGGACCGGAAACCTGAAAAGACTTGGACACGACGAGGCCGACACAGGGAAGCAGACAAATCCACTAACCAACACTACTGTCTTGCTGTCGACCGAAGGCCTGGCCTCCAACGACAGCTCGTTTTCATGCATGGGCTCACACCTGGCACTGAAACAATCAAGAGAGTGCAGCACACGAACATGTAAGGGAAAACAAATTGTTTTCTTAACAGTTCTTCAAACCTCTCAAGTCTCACTTAAACCTCTTCTCTTCCACCAGATGTCCCCCCTGCAGAGCCAGTGTGTCTAGCCTATGTGACTAACAACAAACAGTATCTGATGCTGTCCTGCTCCTGGGATGGAGGATCTCCAAACGCATTGGTGTGGTGGGAGGGCCCGGGAGGCCAGGGCAAAGTTGGGAAAGAAAACTCCAACGTCCTGATCCTTCGTTACGGCAACGCCCGGGGCGGGAAACCCTACACCTGCCACGCCAAGCATCCCCTTCTGGTCCAAACCAAAACCTGCAGGCTCACTCTGGGTTGGTATCAGACACACATATCAACAAAGAGAAGATATGATTTGTGAATTAATTCATGTGTATACTGTCACCTGTAGAGGCTCCTGTGTTGCTGACGCAGCGCAGAGTTGTGTCCGTGTACGAGGGGAGTGATGTCCAGCTCACCTGCAACCTGAGATCCAACTACCTTCCCACCAATCAAATCACCTGGTTTAACAATCGTGGCTTGGACGTCCAAGGCACTTCGAAGTACACACTGCTGCGAACATCTGCATGGGCCAATCTGACTGTGAGAGACACACATGAGGCTCAAGACAGCGGCGAGTACAGGTGCTCCACCTCCAACGCAGTGGGAGGAACGGAAGTCAATGTCACCTTACTGGTCAAGAGTAAGACATTGTTTTCTGTTGTTCTGATCTTTACACATTTTCAGCGTACTAGTTAAAAATGGTCTGAAATAGGCTAATTAAATGATACATGCATATCTGTACAGGAAAATACTAAGTTACAGTCAGCAGGTAGCTTAGCTTCGCATGAAGACTTGAAACCAGCCTGGTGTACAAAACAAAAATGTAGAAACACCAAGTGGTAGTTTTAGTGTGAGACATCACCATCTGTAAAACCTCGACTTGCACATTTTACACTGTTTTTTGTACGAATCAAGCAAACAAGAAATAACATGCTAAGTGATGATAAGTTGCAAGCATATGGCGAGCTAGACAGGCTAGTTTCCCTCCTAAGCTAACCAGCTGCTAGCATTAGTTTCATATTCACTGCATAAAGATGAAGGTGGTGTCAATCATCTCATCCATTTAAGCAAGAGCATGGATGTGCATATTTCCCAACAAAGCTAAGAGTCTGAGGCTATGCTAGTGTCTTTGAGACATGCGTTAACATGCAAAAAATAGCTTTTTTAGCACTAGAATCAATGTACAGATGAGACTGATGGGAATCAAAGTAAAATATATATTATCTGTATAACCACATATAAAACTTGTTTTTGAACAGATTAAACAAACAATAAATAGCATGTTGTGACCTGTCTGGACTAGGAACTGAGAAAATGGGTCTTGTTGGTGTTTACAACACCAATGGTCGTCTGAGCTATACTATTGGAAATTTACCTCTGAAAGTGGTATTAGCCTAATACCACTTTCAGAAGGTGAATCTCCTAATACTATTAGGAGATGGGACAAGCCTGGCTAGCTGGTTAGCATGTTAACTTCACTAGCTATCTCTGCCTCACAGTACACATATTTGACACAATAATGATATTGTTAGTTGTTGACATTCTGTTTATAATTTAAGTACATTTTTTTTCTTATGTATTGAACCTTTAATGTGAACTTCATGGCAGTACTAGAGGAAGGATTCCTCTTATTTGGAAGACAAATATCTACAAAATTCAATAGCAATCCATCCTGTAGCTGTTGAGATATTTCAGTGTGGACCAAAGTAGCGCATCGATCGACTAACTGCTTTTTGTGTCTTTGTCAGGGCACCCCATGCCTCCCAATGCGACCCTTGTCAAAGTGATGTACAACAGCCGACAGCGGAACGAGGTGGAGCTTGAGTGGCAGGTAGAGAACGAAGAAGAAAGAGGTTGGACAGGTTTCATCTTGGAGCACATCTGGGTGCCAGAGCGACCAGGAAGGAGAGGCAGGAATGATACAAAGGAGGACACAGATGAGAGAATCGGTCCCCCGGTCTGGTACCCTAACATCATCCAGGACCCAGAAGTCAGGAGTCATACAGTAGGAAGACTGACGCCAACCGTTACCTACCAGTTCCGCATCACACCTGTCAACCACCGCACCCT
Source organism: Diplodus puntazzo (assembly GCA_963678695.2). Lineage (NCBI taxonomy): Eukaryota > Metazoa > Chordata > Actinopteri > Spariformes > Sparidae > Diplodus > Diplodus puntazzo. The sequence goes on along the minus strand of OZ023167.1, from coordinate 10,071,792 downwards.
AGGACACCCTTCTGCACCAAAGACTCCAGGTATATGAGGTGATCAGATTGAGGAAGGTGTGGTCAGTTGTAGGGATGTTGGCACAGCACTGAGCAAAGACAGGGGCTTGAGTTAGGGTTGTCATGAAAACAAGAGCAAAACAAGTATTAATGTGAACATTTAAAAGTCAGCAGGTGAGTTAGGTTATTATTTGAACATTGTTGATGCTGGTGTCTTGCTGTGATTGCTGTTTCAATGACAGTCTAACATTTTTTCTTTTTTTTTGTTACCCACTTAGGTGAAAACACAAACAAGACACACATACAGACAATAACACACACCTCGTGTCTATACATCTGCTACACACTCCCTGCTTGACTCCTTCCCTGCCCTGCTCTTTACCTTTCCTCTAACTGTCTCTGTGTGCCTCTTGTAAATTGTTTGTGTTTATTGTATCATGTAAAGTAGGCTGACTGACAGCTCTAACCACGCCAGGTGATTGTTTAGTGAAAGGAAGGCTTGTAGTCCAGGTGTCAGGGTAGGTTAGATCAGTGGTTTTCAACCCCTGCTTTTTTTAAAGTGAAGCAAATTTTTCTGAACAATCATACATTTGGTTTATTTCACAGTACAAAAACAACTCTGACATGGGTTGAGAACCACTAGGGGGAGATGAAACATGATAGAAAAAAACCATGTCAGACACCTATTGAGTGCAGCGACTGTCAGAGGTGTACTATTTTGCAATGTGTAACTGTGATGTGTTGCAGCGGAACCACGCTACAACGTGTACCCTGCTGTGATTGGAGCAGCTATAGGTGGGATGCTCTTCGCAGCCATCGTCACGGTGCTGCTGCTCCTGTTCATAATCCGCAACCGCAACAACAATCCTCGTGAGTCACGTACCCAAGCCTCAACATCCCTTAATAAAATCAGTGCCCTGCTATGCTTCATTAATGTTCCATGTTCCTTCCCCCAGGACTACATGACATGCTGTTTGGGTCGTAAGTACCTGTGTTACTGTCTAAAGAAATACTACCAGCATTTAACGATGTGCAGTTGGTGAAGCTGTTGACAGCCAACTCGGTGTGAAGATATGCTATTAAAACTGTTTCGTCCTCTGGTGTCTCCAGGCAGCACAGCCAGTCGAGGGAAAACATCAACTTGCCGGAGGATGAAGTGGTTGGCGGGTCAGAGGGAGGAATAGAGGAGATTGGTGGATTAGCCAGTCCAGGCAAGATGAACCCACGTCAAACTCATATTCAAGCAAAGCTAAAGCTCGACTGTACATGTCAGGGTTACCACATGCATTTGGAAAACAATATTTAGAAAATATAATACGAAGAATTCAAAGGTTAATGCAGGTGACAGTCCATCCCATGCTTATGAAGGTGAAGTTTTGACATTTCATAACCAAAAGGTCAGAGGTTAAAACCACTGCAACATCATAATGTTGTGCTAATATTGTGCAACAACGCCGCAGCTCAGGAACAGCAACTTGACTTTTGTATTTCTACGTCTGAATACTCAGTCTACATGGATGAAAAGCTTGTTTCCTCACAGCCAATCAAATGTTACATTAAGCTGTAACTGCAACATTACAGATGGTCACACAGCACAAGAGCCGTATACTTTAACAACATACCACTTGATGGCACATGTTAGCTTGTTGTTCCATTGTTGTCTCTCTTGCCACTGATTTGCTTACTAATCCTTGACTCTGTCACATCCCCTTGCTGGCCCCACTGTTTATGTACATATTGCATTAGATGATTAGTGTTAATTTCAGAGGATGTGCACTGCCAACGCTACAAACAGAAGCAGAATACGAAAGGCAGCCATCATGCACACATGAACACGTTGTTAAAAGCAGGTATATCTTCGGCCTCATGTACCCCTTTTCGACCAAAGCGAAACCTTAACCTGGGACCCGTATAAAATAAAATCGGTTTGCTTTTCAAAGGCCATGAAAGTCACATCATTCAGTTGCTGTATACGTTGCCAAATTTCCCATGCATAAAATAATAAATAAAAGTAGTGCAATGTATCCAAATGCAATACATTAAAAGTAAAAATTCTTCTTGAAAGATCTACCTGGGTAAGAAAACTGCTTTATTTAACTACTATGAAAAGTCTAATTCACCCAAAAAAGTTACTCAAATACATGTAATCGCGTAAACTGGAGTAAACGTAACTCATTACTAGCCAGCTCTGCATATATAATCTTACTTTGAATTCATTACCATCTCTGTCTCAGAACCTTTTCTCCGGTCTTCTTCCAGGTCCAACCTTGGCTATACCCCGGGCGTCTTCACCCCTCACCACCTCACCCCTGAGTGCCACCCCCACCACGAGCCAAGCCCCTCCCCCTGGAGACGACAACGAACCTGTCAGCGTCACCATCACTGTCAAGGCTTCAGGCTCATAGTCACATGTCACAGACTCCTCTGGTTGTAAATGAACGTGGAAATAATGTTTTTGTAGTTGGCAGACGGTCTGTGCAGCCACTGACTTGGATCATATCTCGACTACAATAGCAGTTACAATCCTGCCCCATCTTTCTCTGCAAAACTTTGTCATAAAGTAATGTAAAGCACAGACAAAAGTGATCAGTTCATTTCTACACGAAATGACACGCATGTATACCGTTTTTTGAACATGAAAAACCTTTTGTTTTAGCAGGCCACCTACACAATGAGCTACACAAGTTACTCTTACACCTACCCAGTAGATGATCAGGTCCAGATGATTTACACAGTTTTTTTAGTTTAGTTTACTATACTTGGCACATTTTGTCTTCAAACTATAATTTTTTCATCAGAGGTAAGTGGTGTAAACAAGAGCTCATATGGACTGATGATGGTAAATCATTGACTGTACAATTTTGGTGACTGAACCTGCATCTTCAGCACTACATGGATCCATCAAGGGAAAATGAAAATAAAGAATATTATAAAGTGGGAGTACATTTCTGCTGACTCACATGAAGTTGTAGTGAACTGGCGTTGATTGCTTTTCTTCTCTCAATTCTGAAATTGCCTTTTTAGGAAAATTATTTCTCCTTCATTGATGAAGGGGATCTCGAGGTCTCTAAGTTTCGCCCCTTGGACACAGCTGAGACAATTGCGCCCCCTGCATTATAGCACATATATGTTTACATGTGGGCAAACTGGTACCATTAAAAGCTTGCTAACCTAGCTTTTCCCAGCTTGTTTTGCTAATGTAATTTGCTAATGTTTTGTAATGTTGCTAATGAATATACAGACAACTGTTACTGGATTGCCTTGATACTGATGAAAACTTAAAAACGTGAAGGTTCTCAGGCGAGGGCTGCGTTATAAGCGGCATCTCATTTCTATGATTTCTAACCAGCTTCATGGACGTTTATTGTCCTTGAGGTGTAGGTCACGCAGAATCTAAAAACACTTATGGGACTATGACATTGAGGGATTTAAGGTACCTCATTGGCCTCAATGAGCTGTGTGTCACAGCTGCATCTGCTGAAGTTCCATAAGGACGAGTCAGACTCCTGAGAAGCTCTCCTTTAAAATGAAACATGCTGGGTTGTCAAAAATCTATCAGCTCCAGGTTAACTGAAGGCTGAAAAGATAGAATAGGCCTTTCTGGGGCTTGAGAACAGCAGATGATTGTTATAATTAATGCAAGCCAAAGATATTTCTTCAACATTATGATACACGTTTCCTCACCTCTGTCATCCACCCAAATGTTCTCTGGCTTTATATCTCTGTGGGTGATGCCAACACTGTGGAGTTATTTCTGCAAAAGCGCAACAGAAAATGTCATAACAGCGGAAACAGGCGCAAAAGGTCACATCAGCACAGATCTGCTTCATTCACCACGGCTGCTTTTAGCTGCTGGAAAAATCTATGAGAATCCTTCTCTGCCATCCACACATCAGGCTCTGAAAGGAAAAGTAAAAAGAGAAAGACTACAAAGACACAAAACAAATATAAAAAAAAATTTTTGCACAATTTGCTGGTCTCTCAGATTTCAAGTATATTTATTCTTTTACTCCTCAGTGCTTGTAGCATCTGTCACATCTTGGATCATAAACACTATTTGCAAATAATTCTGCTGAAGGGTCAGAGAGGGTTACAGTCAAATCAGGCTGGTATTTACTGGCTGTTCAATCAATAACTAACCAGTACCTACAGTTTTTGGGAAATGATGCAGCATGTGTGTACTTTGTCTCGGTTTCACAATTACTTTGTTTTTTTTATGTAACATGTGACTGTCTGTGTATACAAGTGGGGAAATCCAGCCAACCCTTTTCGCTATGGCCTACGTAAAGGGTAACTCCAAAAATTTTACACATTAAAGTGTGTTTACAGGTCTTTGAGAGTACTACTGTTTATGTGAAAAAGAGTGTAAAGCCTTCTGTGGCTCCAGAAGAAGCTGCATGTAATCTGAATACTGCCCCCAGTAATGATACTCAGTAACTCAGTAAGGGCACACTCACACTTGGCCCAGTTTCTCCGTACCGTGTCCCTCCTCCCCAGCCTCTCACATTCCTGGATTTCTTGAATATGCAAGGCGGTGTTATAGCATGATTACACTTCATGTCCACGTTGTGCACCCATGCTTGTGCTCGTGCCAAAGCACACCTCTTCTCACTGCGCCAGGGCCAAGAAAGCGTAGCACGCTTGAGCGCGGTATGGAGCGCTCCCACTAGTTGAACAAAGTGGACTCTGGGGGTCAAATGTGCTTGGGCACGGTTCGGACGGCCTAGTGTGACTGCGCTGTAAGTTGCATTTTGTCTAATGTAGACGCCTGGTCTTGACAAGGAAGAAGAATGCTGACCAGTGGACATCACTAGAGGCAGTTGATCAGATCACATGCAGCTTCCTGTTGAGCCACAAAAGGCTTTGTTCTACTTTTATTCACATGTGCAGTAATGCTCCACAAGTCCTGTAAACACATATTTTGAGCGTAAAACTGGTGAAGTCGCCCTTCAAGGTCAGAACATACAAAACAGAGTAATGTGGTCACAACAGTCAAAATGAGCAGGTAACATGGATTGTATTAAATTGAAGTATTGAGTGCAGGAACGTAAGACTTAAAAAGAATGACCAGTTACTGTTATATAATTACAAAACATAGATAATCAAAAGGTCAGCTTGATAGGCGCTGGGTTATTTGATTCTCCTCGTTAATGCAGTAGTAAAGAATTCGGGGGAAATTGGATGCTTTCTGTTATCATTTTTGTACTATTGATCCCCTTTTATTTATCTTAAAGTTAATAAGTTCCAGGTTGGTCTATGCCCACCCAGTCCCTCTTTCTGTCCATCACTGCACCTTTTGAAATAGGTGTTCCTGCTCAATCCTCTCATTTTTATGTTGTTCCTCAGTTTAAGGTTCAACATGGGATTTTCTGTCCACTGGAGTTGGCTTATTGCACTTTCATTTCTCCTCTGTATGGGTGAGCTATATTTACTTGACTTGACTTTTTCCAAATGCCCACAATGTATTTATGTTTACTATATTTGTCAAACTGAGCCACAAAACCACAAAAGAAAATTCATTTGTAACTTTGTGCTGATGAAAAAGTTATAAAATCATCCACTATTTTATATCCAGTCTGAAAATTTGCTTTCTCTGCTGCGTTTTTTTTTTCTTTAAATAAAATAATGTTCCAATTTTGTGCTGTTCATAGTGCCAACTATTTCAATTTTGTTTTAACTAGCACATCATCATCATCATCATTATGAATAGTGCCATCAAATATGAAACATACAACATGGGTATTAGCTTTCTAAACAACGCAGCAACACATCATAAAACCTACAGAGTCCCACTAATCAGCTTGTGAAAATATTATATGATGTCTTCCTTTACCCTGTAGGAAAGCTTCTAAACTCTGAGTGCATTACTAAACCTTCATGTCTCCAAACTGTTATTTTTCAGGAGGGGAAGTGCGCTGTAATTGCACAGAGACAAATATGCAAATTGAAGGAGGTTATTACAAATTGACCAAGCAGCTGAGGGCAGGCAGCATGTTGGTCTACAAGTGTCCCGAGGGTTACTACCCATACCCGGCTATGACCCGCCTGTGCCAGCCCAATGGCAGCTGGAGACCGGCACCCAAAAGATTTTCACCTCAGAGATGCGGGCGTGAGTGATATGAAGCTGATGTTTCTCACTTTGCCTCAGGCTGCCTGCTCCACACTGTAACTCCGATCCTTTTGTTTTGCTTTGCAGTTGTTGAATGCCCTGACCCAAGTGTGCTGGAGAACGGCAACGTCTCCCCTCCTCAGGAGAAGTACTATGTGGATAATGAGACCACGTATGAGTGCTACTCTGGATACACAATGCGAGGCTCATCCAGTCGGGTTTGCTTCCCAAATGGAAAGTGGAGCGGCTCCACTCCCATCTGTAGCCGCGACTGTAAGTCCTGAACAGCAATCTAACCTCCTCCCTCCCTCTTCTGTCCCTTTGGCGATACACCCTCACTCATGGCTGTTTCATGACTTTTGTCCTTTTCATTACCGCAGCAGGAGATCATTGTGCTGATCCTGGTATCCCAGCTGGTGCCTCGAGAACAGGAAACATGTTTGGAAATGGCGACACAGTGAGATACAGCTGCAATGGCAACCTCATTTTGGTGGGGTCAAAGGAGAGGGTGTGTCAGGAGAACGGCCAGTGGAGTGGCAGTGAGCCAGCGTGCTACTGTAAGACTGATACCTATAAATTACGTCCTGTGCCATGTGATCAAAGCTCTGCCGTGATAAAGTCTGCCGGGAACCTGACCGAAACAGTGCTCAACAAAGGGATGTCAATAAACAGGAGTCAATTTCAGCGTAACTCTTAACAGTGGCAATTAATGTGTAGTAATGCTTCATTCGTCTTTATTAATCCTTCATTGTTGGGAGGCCAGTGTGGGATCATGACCCTTCGACTACTACCAGTTAGCGAGGCGTGTGTGTCCACCTCACTGATTACTGCAAAACATACAACTTTATAGCTTCACATCTTAACTCGAGCAACACATATTTATGACTCTACCCTCTTATTTTGGTGCAGCTTGATCACACTGGATAGAAAAAATAACTTAATCCTGGTTGACAGATGACTAAGCGTGACTTGTTGCTTCCAAGTAAGCAGGACCACTGTGAATTGAACAATAGCCTTTGTAGTGATGGTCGAATAATCTTACTTGTTTTCTCTTTAATATCACTTAACACAATTAAAGACTTCTGTTCATGTGGCTTTTTTGCTTCTTGCAGACAAACACACCTACGACACTTCCTTGGAGGTTTCAGAGGAATTTGGCAGCGCGATAAAAAGCAGCCTCACCACTTTAGAGCCAGTTGGTAAGTTCCTGTAACTGGTCTGATTATACGTATCATCTAAAAGCAATGCTTTATGATAATTTTGGCTATGCATTGGTGTAGGGATGACAGGTTTTTGTAGGTTAACCCATAGGCTATCATTGCCCTGGTTCTCTTGTCAAAATGCCCATGGGATTTTCCATTGGATTGTCGATTATCGCAGAACATACAATAATATCAGTGGCAAACACAGGTGAACATGAATTGTGATTTTTGAAGTGAAAATTAAATCACCAGCAGTAACAGGCTAACGTGAGGCTATAAACAAGCTGCGCTGCAGTCGGATGACCTACTGTCTACTGCAATATACGGTTTCTATTATCAATGTACAAGTTCTAGAGTTAGAATATGCCTAACAAAATGTTGCCTTTAAAAAAAACAAACTGGTGAGTATATATGAGTCTACGTGCCCGCTGTGATGATTTTTAATGTACAAGTAATTAACAGTGTTTGTTGTTGATTGTTCAGGTGACATAGAAGCGGGGAGGAAAATCAGGGTCTCAAAAAATGGGACACTTAACATCTATATCGCAGTGGATATTTCTGAGAGCATTGATGAGAAACACATCAATGACTCAAGGGCGGCTATCACAACACTTATCAGAAAGGTAAGAAACTATTATTATTTTTTTTTATCAATGATCGCTCAGAGTTTGTGGGTGGGTATTTGGGAGGTGGTTACTTTTTGATGTAATTGAGTACGTATGTTGAAAGTATGTATCTTGTTTAAAATCAATAAAAAATAAGGATACAAAGAAAGGTAAGAAACAAACAGCTTTCCTCTTGATGAAAAAGGAATGCTGAGTTTGCAAACAGCCACCCTTTAGTAAGACTGGAGATGTGAAGTTGTGTTGTGCTGATTGTGGGGTCAGTTTAAAGGTTGCACATTGGATGAAAGTACAGACTGCGGTTGACGGGTGCTTAGTCAGTGTGTCGAGTCTGGAAATTGGATCAATCACTTTGTGGCTGTTTGATACAAGATTCGACGATTTGCCCTTTTTTTGTTTTTAGTTTTTTCCGTAAAGGCCTTGACTATCTGCCAATCAATAACCGCCTTCCTGAGCTTCGTGCTCATCTAAATGCATTTCTTCATCATCGATGGTGTGAAAACATCGGCTTTCCACACAGTCAAAGAAAGACAGTGTTATAAAATCCCAGCGCACCAAAGACCATCTCTCCTGCTGGGCCGCCCACAGAGCTGTCATCCAAAGAGTTCATCATAGTAGACGCAGTACCACTGCTGATTCTCTTGCTGGTTAACACATTTAAACCACTCCCATAGCTGCTAACTCAAGCTGCGAGTGGTTCTTAGAAGGACGTTGATTGGTTCAACCACTGTGTACTTGAAAAGATGATTTGCAAATTCACATGATCACGTGATCTTTTTTAATCCAGTTGCCCCATAAGGTAAAGACAACTGTCCCGGGTTTCAAGTCCCATAAACATAGATAATCTGACAAATTGTTATCATGTCACACTAACTGATTGATCAGCAAGTCGAAGATTGTGGATAGTAAACATCCAGAGGGAAACTAGGCCATATTTTAAGGTTTTTGATAACCTGTTATCTTCAGAAAGTGTTGATGGTGTTGACAGTGATGTTAGCTAGAAAGAGGTTAAAGGCTAATGCTAACTAACTACGATCAAATTTGTTATTTTACCGTGAAATATGGCCCCATGTCCCTCCACATTTTCACACACTTTTCAGTTGTGGGCAGTTGTGAAATTGTAATGATTTTGTCAGATTCCCGACATTCATACAACCTAGAACACAGCTTCACAACATCACCATTTTTCTCATAGGCTTACATACAATCAGACTTCCAGGGAAGGCAGCCTGATGTGCAAACATGTGCAAAGCAGTTAGGCAGAAATTAATGAATCTGTGGATCAGGCAGAAGGTCACACGGGCAGGCAGGAACAGGTACTAGGGGCTCGAAAGCAATGGCACAAAAGTGACAGACATTCTGGAAACCAACAGGGGGAAAGGGGCTGGTATGCAGTCAAGGGCTGATGAAGGAACATGAAAACAGGTGGAGAAGTCTGAGGGCATGTGGTGGGTGGGCAGAGAACGTCCTGAGGATGTGAAAAAAAAGGAAGGGACAGAAGGGGCAAAATGTGACATTTTATGTTTCTTCAGATTACAAGCTTCAACGTGAATCCAAACTATGAAATCCTCTTCTACAACTGCGACATATATGAAGTTGTCAACATTATTGATTTTTGGGATAGCACAGTGATACTGAGCAGCATTCTGCGTGAACTGGAAGAATTTACAATAGACGGTGAGTCAAACAGAATCAGAGATGCGGAAATACTTTTGTAGTTTACAGTGTGATTTATGTTTTACTGTGTGTGTGTGTGTGTGTGTGTGTGTGTGTGTGTGTGTGTGTGTGTGTGTGTGCGTGTGTGTGTGTGTGTGTTTTTGACTTACAGACAAAATAACTATTGGATCGGATCTGAACCTCGCCTTTAAGACCTTCTTGGACAGAATGGCGACGATAAAGAGGCGGGTTGGAGAGGAAGAATTTAAGGAACATCGTCACATCCTTATCGTTTTTACAGATGGTAACTGAAGTCACTCTGTACATATTTTATATTTTTTGACTTACTCTAGCTATAGACCACACAGTGGCCATTTTCCTCTTAGGTCACGGTCAGGGTGGGAAGCTAAAATGTCGTACTGCTGTTCCAGGTTGCAAGTCATGTCATGACATGTTTTTGTCATGTTACTGCTTCCTGATGGATTAGCAACTGAAAAAATGACAGAAAGTGAAAATTTGGATAGGCACCAGGCCATATTTCAAGGTAAAACAACAAATTTGACAACCCATCATTTTCAGGTAGACGACAGCTGATGTTAGCATTCCACTGTTAGCTAGCTAGATACCGATACCAATACTCACCTTGGTATTGATACTATCGATATTTGGATCAATCCACTCACCCCTATTGGACACATTTATGTGCACCTGTAGCTAGCTAGGAAGCAGTTGGATGCTAACCTTAGCTAATTGGTTGTCAAATATGTTGTTTTACCTTGAAATAAGTAGCCCAGTGTTCCTCCAGATATTCACTGTACATCAACCTTTTAGTTGTTGGTCAACCTGGAAGAGGTGAAATGACAACAAGACCAACAGTATAACATTATTCTGGTGTTTAACTCTTTAAAGTGAAACTCTGGCCAAAAAGCAACCTAGGCTTTATTTGTGAATGTACATGAGTCAAACAAAAGAGTCACTTTTAAGAGTTACTGTATTTTTGTTTTCAGGGCAAGCTAATTTTCAATGGAGTGCAGGGGCACTCTTACACTAGCATCAAAATTGCTATTTTTTAAAACACTAAGAAGGCTCGACACAACATGAAACTTTGCTCGTAGTATCATCAGGGTCTCTACACTGGAACACATAAAAACGACCTAAGGGAAAATAAAAAGATAAATGAAATATTGCACAAATCCTTTGACAACTGGTTAAGGTGGAAACATTGGTGTATCGCTCAAAGCTCAATGGCATGGTCAGTATCTCAATGAGCCAACCCTTAATATTCACATTTTACTGTAACACTGCTTTCTTTCATTTTTAGGTGCTTATAATATGGGCGAACCTGCACCTACAGTGGCAAAAATAAAGGATATTGTATACCGTGGTGGCACTGGTGAAGTCGGGACTCAGTCAAGAGAAGAATATCTTGGTGAGTATTATTTTCGATTTGCTGTGTGTGTGAGTTGTTTCGTTGTTGATATTCACCTTCCAGCTTTGTCTTTTGTAATTGAGATTTAATTCTCACCTAGTGACCCGCCAGGGCAATGTCATGTCTTTTAACACAACAAAAAGAGAATCATTTGTCATGCCACATTTATTTTACAGACATTTATATTTTTGCCATCGGAGAAGAAATCTTTGATAGCGACCTGAAGCCCCTCACAGCGGGGGAGGATGGCAAGCACTACTTCAGGATGAGGGACATTTCAAATTTACATGAGACTTTTGATGACATAATTGGTAAGTCAATCTTTGCATTTGTGTGCTAGTATTTAACTAAGCATTCATCAGGATTGGCTGGTATTGGCTGGCTGGCTAGCTATCCCTTTAGTCGCCGGTATTTTAGGCCTTCTGCAGATCTAGCTGATGCTTGCATGCTGCATACTGCATGCGACATTCGTACTTTTGACACGATGTGGCAGATAGCCTGAGTCGTGTTATATCGTTGTTTTCTCCTCAAGTGAGATTTCAACATTTTTGATGATGTACAACACAAACAAACAAAATACACGGCACAAAAATTAACCGCTTTACAATATGTCTGAAAGTATGTCTCGCACTTACAATGTTGATGACACCTGAAAAACAACAACTGCTGACTAAAGAGTAATTTCATTTAATGCATTCTATTTTTTATATTTGACCTTTTTATTTTATTATATTGTTTATTTTGTGCTAATATTATTGTTTATTGCAATATTACTGTCCTTTGGCTGCTGTAACAAAGAAAGTTTCCCGTTTGCGAGACGAATACAGGAATTCTGATTCTGCTTCTGGTAACTGCTTAAAGACACTGAACTCCAAATTGCTCCAACTGTGTTTGGAAAAACTGTCAGTCACTTTGGAAAAAAGATTATTATAATGCTCAGTTTCATCATTGAGCTTGTTCCCTATACTGACCTGTAACCATATACAACGGATGTTTCCGCATTTATAGCCATGTGCTTACATTGATTTTTTTGTGCAGATGAGGGCGATGTTAAGGGTCTGTGTGGTCTTCACAGGGACTATGACTTTGGTACCAAAGAAAGCAAGAAGAAAAGGTATCCATGGGTGGCATTCGTTATCGTTCAGGTAAATGTTTCATTATTTAACTTAACTTATACAAGATGATTCAGGCATGAGGATGGTCATAAATCTCCACTCCTTGCACTTGACCACAGTATTTAGTCAAATCAGAGGCAGATATTTTTCCACTCCACAAATTGATTTAAAAAAATGTATTTTTGCATTGTGACAACACAGTGGAGTCAGTTACTTATTCCATGAAAAACTAGCGTCTTGCTTTTGTATAATATATAATTACTACACTGTATTAAGTATGAATTTGCCATTTAAAACTATAGAAAGATGGAATCTCAAAGAAATGTCTCGGCTCTCTGGTGAGCCCCGACTTTGTCTTGACTGCCGCTCACTGCCTTCCATTTGGAACTTTACCTGAGGACGTCTTCGTTGAGATTGATGATGGACAGGGCAGAGGTATTTACAAAAATGTATTCAGTGCTTTCTTATGCTCCAAAAATGAGTTAAACTATAGTATATAACAATACTATAGTTAAACAGCTATCCAACAGCAACAGCACTAACACTTCCTGTTATGTTTCACAGTGAAAAAGGTTAAAAAGTTCAAAATACACGATCGGTACAATGTCACCGCTAAAGTTCAAGAGAGAGTTCAACAGTTCTTTGACTATGATGTTGCCCTCATTCAATTGGAGAAACCTGTTGAAATCTCTGCTGCCGCTCGGTGAGAAACACACACACACACACACACACACACACACACACAAATGCTAAAAGCTATAAATGGATAATTTTGATTTACTACCAACTCAACTCACTCTAATAAATAAATATGCTGTGTTTTAAGTTATTGTCTTGAAACATCATCGGCTCCATTGTTTTTGGTGTCTCATGCAGACCTATTTGCATACCTTGCACCAAGGAGACCAGTCAGGCTCTAAGACTGGGTGCTGCTTCCACCTGCGAGCAACAAGGTGGGTGATGTAGGCCAAGCTGAAAACATGACATAATATATTATACATATATATGCATACAGCAATATTCCCAAGTATGCCACTTGTTGGAAAAAAAACTTTCATGTGTAAATAATAAACGTTCTTGGCAACGCTAGTTACCTTCAATAGCATGGGAGATTGGAAAACGTTCGTAAGAAGGCAAGAAGTAATAACGTCTGCAATTATAAGACCCAGCCAAAGTTATTTTGGCCCATCCAGAAATGAAATCCTGGCGCCGGGCCTGTCATACACACTGTTTTAATATGTGGAGAAATCCAAGTGCCCATTAATGAACAACCAAATATTAAAGATATAAGCAGAAACACTTTGATTCCAATTATTTAGCTTTTATAGTTGTGACAGATACATTAACACTTAAAATGTCCCTATGTCCACTCACATTAAAGAGGGTCTCCGTGAGTTTTAAACCATGTATTAATTGTTGATGTACTGCTTATAAATGTTTAATTAGGAGGAAGATACCAAATTTTCCTCTGTCAATTTAGTGGCCCGCAATTTGAAAAAAATATTTCTCCACACCCTCGCACAATATTTACTGTATGTTTGTGTTCTCTTGATACAGAGAAGCTTCTGCTTAAGAATCGTATCGAAAACCTCAGTTTCCTGACCAGAACGTCGAACTTGGTAGATGAAAAAACTGTCCAAGCTAAGCTTGGCGATAATGTGAGTCTTAAATTACTGAACTATTTTGTGCCTTGTGTTTTTGTGCTTGCTTTATTGATTTCCTTTTCTTGTATTAAGGTACTTTGATCTATGGCTTCTTCTTACTCACTAATGCAGAGAGGTGAATGCATCAGACACGCACTAGAAGCAGAAGGCATAGATACGAATCAACCAGAGGTCGCTGTGACTGAAAACTTCCTGTGCACTGGTGGTCGATCTCCTCAAAGAGATCATATAGCGTGTAAAGGTATGGTCCCTGTAATATATGTATAAACATGAATCCTATACTTTCAAAAGGAGCAGCTAATTCTCCCATGAACATGCTTGAATGAAGGTAATTTAACCAACGCACAGTAACTTGAAACAAAGAGAGAGGCATCCGTATATTTGTCCAATCAGAGGCAAGTGAGGAAACAACTATTCAAATACACTAAAATGTGTCTTCTTCTTCTTTTTTTTTTATTCCAGTGTTTTTAAATTTTTTTTATTCAGGTAAGTAATTCAGGGCCATTATTTTGGGTGGAAACCATGTCTGTGTGTGTATTTCTTGGGACAGGTGATGCTGGAAGTGCTGTGTTCAAGAACTACAAGCAACGCACAGTACAGGTAAACAGCAGATTAGGTATTCAACAGCATATCACACATGAGCGGTGGTAAATATCTCTCAACAGGAAAATAACATGTTTTTGAAACAAATGAAGTCATTTTGAAGTTCTTGCCGACGGTGTAAATTCAAAAAACATTCCTTTCGCAGGTCGCGCTGGTCAGCTGGGGAAACAAGGATCTGTGCAAATCAGGTTCAAGTTTCGTCGAGTCAGATGACACCTCCAGAGATTTCCATATCAATCTTTTCAGAGTTGTCCCTTTCCTCAAATTGGTCCTTGGAGATGACAACCAGGATTACGAACCACTTGAGTTTTTGGAGAGCTAAATGCATTTACATACTGTACTTTGCGTTGATGTTTCAGTTATATGATTTATATATACACTGTCTTTTCAACCATCGGCTCATTATTTGCAGATTGATGAACAATGAATGACGAGTTTTCAATGAAAAAAGCTAAAGTTTTCACACAAAATGCTGTCATTAAAGTATACATACATGTACGGCATCATATGTTCATGTATCATATACATTCTACGTGGTTTTTCATTATACGTCTGTGTCCGTCGTCTCTCTGCATGTCCGTCGCATTGTTGAACACAATCGCAGAATCAGTCACACATTGTCAAAGGGAGGACCGTGCCTCACTCACACACACACCTATCATTTAGCATTTAAATGGCCGCTCACATTAAACACACAAAAGTACGAAAGTGCGTTTTATCGATGCACAGGTGTATGCATATATCAGAAAAACTATCCACATTTGAATGTAAGAAATTCAAATCGCAGCTATTCACGTCACTTTCTCCGCTCATTACAACACAAAGCAATGAGGCAGATGAATCCTGCTCAACAAACATACCTCATTTTCATTTAATGCAATTTCATGTGGCGTTTATAGGTCAAGCAGAAGTAACCAAAATGTTCATTAATGGACTCTGGTCCATATTACGTGATTACACCGTCATTGCTAAGTCTGACTGATACCAGCAAAAAGCGGCCTCACCTTACAGCGAACCATAAATGTATGTGTTTCTGAGTCAGTGATCATTTATCTGACAAAGCTGCTCTTTTAATAATTTATTCAAGACTTCAGACTGTTTCATGGTAAACATAATCAGAACAAATTAGTCTTCTCAAAGGCTGAACAAGGACACACACACACACATTCTCTACATGTACCTACCTAACAAACCGAATAACTAACCCCTTATAAAAGCAACGACTGAGAGTTTTTATAAAATGTCCGCCCTCCAGACATCGAACACTTAACTGGTTTCCACAAGAAAAGAAGTGCAAGAAAACAAACAAACAAACACACTTTAAGAGAACAGAAGAATACATTTAAAATATCAGTAGAACAGCTAAATATATACAGGTCCTCAGCACAGCCTGTCGACAGCAGCGCGCACTTGTTTTTAGAGGCTCCTTATGTGATCTTGTGTGTGCTGATGATGTCGCCGAGATTCTGTTTTATTTTCACAAAGAGACGTTTAAACTCCAGACCGTCGCCCTGGAAACACAAAGACACAAACACTCGTCAGCTGATTAGATCCTGGTCGTTTCTGTCTTTCTGAGCTTAGTTTACTTCAGTTGGGTTCGACCAAAGGAATTGTATGTTTGTTGCTGTGTTTCTTTTTTTTTTTTTTTGTCAAACTACAACGTTTTATAGATGAACCCAGTCGTGTAAACATGAACTCATATGGACTGACAGGTAAATCATCGACTGTGCAGTCTTGGCACTTGATCCTCTATCTTCAGCACTACATGGAACTACAGGAAAAAAATCAAGAGGAATTTGAAAATATATGCTGTTGTCCGAATTTTCCTCTCAAAAAAAACGCTTGTTTATTCAGTTATATCTTTAAAAAAAAAATTACCTCATTAACATTGTACATTTCAAAATGCTGAGCTTGAATTCACCAAATTCACCAAAACTACATAGTACCCATTTAGCAATGGACTACTACTGTATGTGTTTCAGTGTAAAAGCTGAAATATAAAACTGTTAACCGTTTTTGAAATCAACCCGGCAGCGCAGAGGATCTCTACAATCAACACAGTTTCGAGGTGGGAGTCCAACATTACTGTCGCCAATTCAGTACCTGACCAAATGTGAAATGTTGTCGCAATCTCTGGTTCTGTTCCTGAGTTATAAGCATAGAATAACTGGCAAACAATATGACCTTTTGTTTATAAAATACCACCACTTCATCATTTAATCTCATCATACGTTGGTATGGAATTTTCTCATAACTGCCCAGCAAAATCTAATCAGTTCATACTTAACTCCAAGTAGACGTTTATGCCAAATTTAAAGAAATTCCCTCAAGGCATCTAAGATAATGTGTTCACAATAATGGGAAGTATGAATGGACGGCCAACCCGGAAACATAAAACCTCCCGCCACGCTGGCACGGAGGCAGAAAAACCCTGTAGTTTTTTCCTCGCAAACAGGACGTCGCTGCAACTTTATTTTTCCCACTACACAGAAAGTTAGTGTCTCAGGTCAGACTGTCTAAACCTGAATGTGGTAATAGATGATCCATGTTTGAAAGACTAGAATCTACGATTTTGAAATGCTAAAACCCACCTTAGACAGTCTAAAGTCCAGCAGAACTCTCTGGTTCATCTCAAGCAAATGGACTTTGAAGATGAGTTTGTTATTGCGTTTGTCCAGCGTACTCACCGTCACCTGAGGAGCAGAGTGGTTTATGATCAAAGAGAGTATTTAACCGCTGTACATTTTTGAATCCTGTATATTTGAATGCAGGTGTACCTGTTTGTTGCAGGTAAGTTTGAAGCCAAGTGCCAGGCCGTCACAGGCAACGTTCAAGGCTGTGAGGGAGGCGTCGGCACTCACGGTGGTGAAGAAACGCGTCATTCTCCGCACTAATCTCTGCCATTGCGACTACATACAGACAGCGAGGAGAAGTCAGGACACGTGAGCATTAATGTATCAGTAAACATGAAATTATTGAATTGAAGAAATGGACAAAACAAAAAAGAGACAAGAAATGAAATGATGCAGCACTGAGTATAACAATTACCTGACTGGCTCCCGGTGTGCCCAGCAGCTGACTACCCAGCAACATGTGCTCTGGCTTGGTCGGCTGAGAGAAACTGACTTGACCTTCGGTTTGGCTGATTAGCAACATGGCTTCCCAGCCACCTGGTGCAAAATCAGGCTGAGAGCTGGAAAACTGCATCCTGTCATCGCTACGGGAGGACAGAGTGTATTCGTAAGATGAAAGGCACAGAAAGAAATACACATTTGAGTTTACATAAAAAATAAGAGACAAAGCTCTGACCTGTTGGCCCGGGATATCAGTCCTGCATCTGACCGAGGACGTTTGTTTCCTCCTGAGCTCAGAGGTGGCTGCTTTACACCTGCAGACACATAGACATTAGTAAAAGTGAACATTAAATTTAAAGTTGATTTGATTCTGTCATACTAATATTGAGACTTACCTTGAGTAAACCAGCGGTCTTTCTGTATGTCTGCAATGGTGATGCGTGCATCTGGACTGGCCAGCAGTAATTTGGACAACAAACCTGAAAGGAGAAGTTTATTGTGAATTACATACATTTCCAAGAGTATTCTATACATGTACTATGTAAACTCTTACAACTTGGGACTCACTAAGGGGTACTGGCTGTATTTTCTTCCAAGGAGGTAGGTATGTTTTCTTTTGAAGCCAATCTGAATACTCCTGACAGCTCTCAGTGGGCTGATCCCAAGGCAACTCTGAAAAAAGAAGCAACACAAAGACGGTGACAAAAAGGCTTCCGCACTTAGTGCATACAGACAATGCTGCTGAAGGCGCAGGGAGAACAAATGGCAATGTTGCCCAGTGGCAACCTGTGGTACTGCAGCTAGAAATTCCCCCTTTACCATTAAGAGTTTAATCGCATCTAGATGAGCCAAGCCGCGCCAGAGGGCTGCCGTGCTGTCGAACAACCCCAACCAACCTGTGACGACTCCCTGACTGTCCTCAAACAAGCCTGTGTTGATATGCCTAACTCATGTCTACACAGGAATCCTGAGAGGAAGGCGCTATTAAAAGACGCTGTGAGTTCAGTCTTGGTTATTTTGTAGCTTCTAATTGAATCTCTTAAGTTTCTCTCCAGTGTCCTGATCTGTACTTGCATCACGTTCGCTTGCATCAGTTTCATGAGTTGTGTTACGTTACTGACAGTGAAAACCCAACCTTAGACAATGCCAAGTCTAAAGACCAAGGGTCGAGCAGGAACTTTTCTGATTCCAGATTCTAAAAAGTGAAAATGTTCTGTTTTTATTCCTCCTCTCTGACATTAAATGGAATATCTTTGGGTTGTGGATCATCACCGTCTTGGGTTCTGGGCAACCCTGATGAATATTTTTCACCATTTTCTGACATATTATGAACCAAACAGCTTTCTTGATTAAAAAATACAATGTGTAAGAATTTTAGTTTAAAATGTTCAAAAGTTAACTAAAATTATCAATGGAATATGAAGTTAATGTCAAAGAAGTCTATGAACTTTGCACGCTAACCAGCTCTCGGCCTCTTCCCTTTGGCGGTCCAAAGCTTCTGTACTATTGGTATAAACACCATCAATCCTCCAGCGGTCTGAGTGTCCAGACCCGAGTCAGCTGACAAGATTGTAGCTGCACTGCTGCCCTCTTTTTGTTTGGAGTTTGAACTTCGTAAAAGGTGGTCAATTCTTACATAATGCACCAGTGAAAAATAACTGACAGATTAATTGACAGTGAAAATCATTGTTAGTTGCAGCATTGTAGTGAAATGGCACGGAGATGATTTGGAACTGGATTGTTTTACTCTATATTAACTATGTCAATAACGTAAAAACGATAAACAAAGCCTGGATCTGAATCCAATCGCCTTTCTGCAGAGATCTCGCGAGACAGTCACTGTCGTCTCTCCCTGTAAACACAGATTTTGAGATCTTACCTCCAGCCAGCATGGCAGTGAGCACTATCCCACAGGCCCAGATATCTGCAGGCTGAGCTTTGTACTCTGTTTGGCTGAGAAGCTCCGGAGCCACGTAAGGAAGAGTCCCACACAGTCGATTCAGAAGACGCTCTCGTCCTTTGAAGCGAAACATGGTGGCCAGTCCAAAATCTGTCAGCTTCAGGTTGTCTAAAGGCAAAGGAGAAGAGCAGATGCTGGTTTTAATATATGCATAACAAAGTTACTCCATAAACACATCGATACAAATTTGATTTTCCTCACCTTTGTCATCCAGCAAAATGTTCTCTGGCTTGATGTCTCTGTGGGTGATGCCAACACTATGGAGGTATTCCTGCAAAAGTGCAACTGTGAATTTAACAAAAGAAACATGTGCAGACGGTCACATCAACACACAGGATTGCTTCACTCACCACTGCTGCTACTAGCTGCAGGAAAAATCTGTGAGCATCTTTCTCTGCCATCCCCACATCAGGCTCTGAAAGACAAGTAAGAGAACAATTTAATAACCTATGTGAATTGGCACCATTGAAATACACAGCAACATATTAATATAAAGCATTTGAACAGAAATACACAGAAGGCCATTTAATCTGAGGCTGTCATGCAAATCTTTAATTAAATGTGTTTTTTAAAAAAGCATTAAAATGAGCTTTGTCTTTCCCATTGGGGAGGGTTTCTCAAAGTGTTACATCACAATTACTTTGGCAAATGCATTTCCTTTTGCAGTTGTTTTGACAGTCTCAAGTTAATACTTCTGTCTTGGACAGATGAATCGTATGAGTGAATGATGAAGTTGTATAAAAACGAGTTCAATCCAACACTTGAATCATCGATTTTTAAACCATAACTGGGCACACTCGCCAAAATAGTACTATAATGTGCCACCTGCAGTAATCTGCCTCACCAATTCGGTCAAACAGCTCTCCTCCGGTGCAGTACTCCAGGAAGAGGTAGACAGTCGGACCTTCCTTCCGATGGCCAAAGAAACGCACAATGTTGCTGTGGTTGAGCGTCTACCAAACAGAAGAAAATGTCACCTTTAAAGCTTAAATTATTTTAGTTTCTAATGCCTACAGCTGAACATAATCTACATTTGACATGTGAAAACATACATCATATATTGTTTGTTGCACTGGAAGTTTGAGAAAACACTGCCATGTTTAAGCTTTACTAGCTTTAGTAACAAATGCAAATTCTGTGCCATTAACCAATTAATGTCCAGAGTGGAACTGAACTTCCTTTCCTGTACTTAAAGGGGGCACTGTGTATTTTTGGAGAGGAAAATCAAACTCAGAACTCTAATGTTTACAATATTAAATAGGTAATAATACAAACTCATGATCATTTTTTTCCCATAACTTAATAAAGAAGCTGTTCTCAGAGAAAAATAAGGTCCCCAGAACACTGTTTGAAGCTAGAAAGATGGAGAGTACCGCATATAAACAAAGTAAAAACGTATGAAATTGTCCTTCAAGTTCAGTTTGTTTATTCAGTCATGAAAACAAAGAGTTTGTTTATTTGGAAATCAGTCAATTAAGACTGATCTCTTCTGATTAAAATGTTTTTTCCAAAACTACCTAGTGCACATTTAAAGTACTAGCTAAACTCAGCACATATCCATTGACAGTCAGAATTGTTTGTCACTTTTTTTTAATGATGAACTGACTAACCTCATGTGACTAATGAATAAATATAGTTTGACACAGAACTCCATTTCAAAAACTAAAAGGAAAAATTCTGTGAGTCCTAACAGCCGTTAGTCATTAATGGGTTTAACCTCTTTACTCCTTTCACACTTCAGCTCATACTGACTGTACTATGGGTGACTGGCCTACCTTGTGCACGCAGATCTCCTTCTTGACATTTTCAGCGCACTCTTTAGCCTGAGAGGTATCAATCACCTTCACTGCCACCGCCTCCTCCGTCTGTCTGTTCACCAGCAGCCTCACCCTGCAATCACGACCCCAAAGAAATGGATGAAAGAGAGCACACTTCGAAGGAAAGTGAAAGGAAGAATTGAGGCTGTGTTGAAGATCAGGGTCGACTTCACTAATAAACAAAACCAGGATGTTTATGGTAAATAAATTAAGTTGAATGTCTCATGTTTATCTCTTGCTTATATTGTGCATATTTGTTCCTTCTTAGCCTTTGATGTATTCAAAGTAAAAGCTTGCTTTGCTGGTTTTCCTACTTTAAATCTCTCCCAGACAGTCCTGTTGTAAGCAAGTTGCAGAAGTATGCTGTCTGTTGTGACTAGTCCTTTTGCTCCAAACATGAACACTGATGGCGTGTCATCTCGGGATCATGTGATTTAGAGTGGATACTGGAACCTTGGGTGTATGGAAATGGTTGTAAATGGTAAAGATAGAAGAGGAATCATACTCTCCATAGGCTCCTTCCCCCAATGTCTGAACCAGGTCCCAGTCCTGCACGAAAGGCACAGCCATGCTAAAAACCGAAACACACACACACACACACACACACACACACACACACACACACACACACACACACACACACATTCACTTATAATTCATACGTTTTCCATGTTTATACTCGTATTTAACTCCAGGCAAACACTGTCACTTCTGCGCGATGTCTCCTCGGTGGATAATTACAGTTTTTTAAAACGTTACCATGAATCTGTAATGTTGGAATATGACACAGTAGCTGTTAAATCTCTAACATGACGCACTCAGTCGCTAAACGACACCGGGCAGAAACGTTGAAAAAAAAGCTGTTGTCGACTCGTAGTTAAACTGCTTTCTTACCTGCACAGCCTTCCTCTTGTCAAATGTATTCGCAAAGATTAGACTAACTTCTCCATGTGTCACCGCACTGAATTTGCCACGAATTTGGCGCGTTGTTGTTTTCTCTAGAGACAACTTCCGCTCTGGTCGTCACTTCCGCCTCCACTTCTTCTTCATGTGTTTTACTGGCGTCGCCGGCCACTCGTTGTTTGCGTGCAACGACCTCCTACCAAACATGCTCCACATAGCCTTTATCTTAGTGCTGTTTACTGCTGTTGATAATTTCAGTAGATTTTTGAATGTTTTCTGCTAAAATTCTTACATATTTCCACCGTTTTTTATTTTTATTTTTCAAAACTTTAAATGTGTCTAAATGTATACATGTAGATGAATCCAAAATATTATTAGCAAAGATATATCAGTTTTAAAAAAAACAAAAAAACAAGAAAAACAAACATTTAATTTACACAAAACAGATAATGATGAACCTGTGTGTTTACTAGGTTAGCAAGCTGTTTTATATAAGTGTATGGACGTTCTTGGGACCCATTGTGGATTGTTTTGTAATTTACTGAGCAAGAGACTCTGACACATCCTCCACCTCGGAAACCACTGTAGAAATTGCAGAGGGTGAGGCAAACACGCCTGACATTCTAACTAATAACTTACTAAGTCATGTTACAACTGCTGCTGATTTGTTTATACTTGGCACTACAGGCTGTGCTGCATGTTATTGATGATTCCCCCCCCCCCGAGTATACATAGTAACAGGTACCTGCTCTGTTGTCTCTCTATCTGCTAAAAGAACCTTGGTCTGAAAAACAATAATCTATTTGTGCTAGATAGAAAGCTGGATATCCTCTGTGTACCTCTGGTGGTTCAACAGCTCATAGTTTCCAGTGTGTGTTTATTAGACACGTAATATTTTAACGCTGAGTCACAATATAAAACAATTTCAGTCTAACCAGGGTGGCTGGTTTCTCAGTAGCAGCTGCTTTTTGAGTCCACCACTGTCAGGATCAGAAACTCTAGCAGCTGATGGTATTACAATGCTAGGATTGGATTTTTCTTTTCTCCCCCTTCAAATGAATGCAGTGATTCATATGTACAAAAATGCCCAGTCTTGTAATGACAACAAAAAAATAATCTATGGTCTGTTATTGCCAATTTAATATATATTTAAATCTGTTAAAATAGAAACACTGTCGACTTTGAATAAAGCCTGACCAGTAGTGGGGTTTCTCCAGAGGGTGGCGCTAAAGGAGAGGCAATGTAATCAAAGGGTTGGAAGTTATGCCTGTGCTCAGTAAATGCCATAGTAGTCAGTCTATTAAATGCAGTTGTTCAAAGTGAAAACAAATGTTTTCCTCTAGAAGCGAGTGTACTCAATAAATTATGAAGAAATACATTTAATAAAACAATGATGCAATCCGTAATTCAAAACTGAACAGACAACTCAAGCAGTAGTAGAATCAGAAGTTAACGGTCACAAATAATTGTCATTAAGTTCAATCATGGATGGATTACTGTTATAAATTCTAACAAGTTAATCTAAGGACTATAAAAAGTCGAATAATTACTACAAAGAGACAGAAAATGACCTCTTAGTGGCACTAAGCAAATATGAAGAGACACAAATCATCCATAAAGAGATGATAATAAACACTGAACAGACAGAGACACAGAACAGTTTCAAAGAGACACCAAACGACCACAATGAGAAGCAAAAGGACGACAAGATGAGTCACAAAATGACCACAAAGAAATGCAAAACGACTGTGAAGAACTTTGTACATGGTGTCCTCTTGACTAACGTCAAAGAAATCTTTGGAATTCAGTCTTTCGCAAATTTTTTATGAAACTTAAAGAGTATTTGCAAAGTCTGCAAATGAAATATTTTACAAATTTTGGAAGACTGAGTCAGTCTAATGACTGTGAGGACCAGAGAAAGCTACAGCTGAACCAGCCTGCTATCCTTGGCTTCTCGATCAATACTCGTATCAACATGTCAATAAGCAACATTCAACAGTGGCGACAGGTTTTGGGAAATGATGCAGCAAATGTTTGTTATTTGTCTTGGTGTCACAATATCTACTTTTTTATACGTGACATGTGACCGTTTGTGTACCCATGACGGGAAAATCCAGGAACCAAAAAAGGAGAAGCTGTCTCCTAATCAAGGTCAAAACACAAGAAACAGAGTCAGTCGAAATGAAAAGCAACTGTTTTGTAGTTTATTGAGTTCATTTAAATGTCTTTCAGGAAAAGGGTCAAGTATTGGGAGTATGAAGTTAGACTTTAGCAGTTTTATTAGTCAAGCTGATCGTCACTGAATTTTAAAGAAAAAATAAATTGTTTGAATGTTGACAGACATTATTGATCTCTTTATATTTGTCTTGCAGTTAATGAGTACCAGGTTAGCCTGTGGTCATTCTGTCCCTCCTTCTGAACATCACTTTCAAATAAGTGTTCCTGCACAATCCTCTCATTTTCAGGTTTCTCCTCAGTTTAAGGTTCAACATGGGGTTTACCATCCACTGGAGTTGGCTTGCTGCACTTTCATGTCTCCTCTGCATGGGTGAGCTACTTTTTATTTTGATGGTGTATTTTGACTTTCACACAACGGTCATGTATTTCTCTACCAGTTTACATTTACTGCATAAGTCAATGTTGATATTTGAAACCACAGGGGGAAAAATGATACAACATTGGGGGCATATAATTTCAGATTTATATTTAAAAAAAAGAAATATAAGGCTGCAGCATCCCCTAAAACAAGGAATCATAAAACACATCAATTGATAAAATTTATATGTATATATATATGTGTGTATATGCAATGCAATGAAACATCTGTACATCTTATAGCTGTATTATCATAAACTAGGAGGCTTTTTATCTCCGGCATTAAAATGCATCTTTGGCGATCGGATCACAATGTACAGCTCAAAGTCCATCCGTTCACACCTCACATAAAATGCGTCCCCACATGTGTCTTGAGATACCACTTGTGATCGGATCAAAATTCCCTGCACCATATGCGAATAAATATACTAAACTAAAACTACTCACTAAAACAAACAAAGTCAAGGATTTTTACTCAAGGAAAGAATGAAATTAATGTAAAACAGATGCCGAATTGATGAGAAAGGTCAAAGAATTAATAGTTTGTGATACGGCATTTCACAAAGTTCGTAAAGTTTCTCCTAACTCAACAACTTACAAAATTGAGCGATTTTATTAAGGAGAAAAAGGGAAAAAGGGAATTTCTCTGTCCTTATTTCCTTTCTCATGTGTACTGTAGTGCAAAACACAACATGAATCCTGGCCATTCGAATTGATACAAAAAACTTGAATCCTGCGCACCATTTACTGTGGCGCCATTATATAGACTGACTGCTCAGCACCCCCAAGTGTGACTGACTTCCAGCATCAACACTATAAATTGTGTCTTAACTGACACATCATCATTGTTAGATATGACTAGCAGGATGACATTAATAAATACAAAACGTATACTAAATTTTGAACAATTTAGCAACTGGGTTGCTGTATTAAAGGGGCACTCTATTTGTTTGTTTCCAATGAATATGTGTTTAGTCATTACGCTGTGGCCCTTCTTTGACCCTGTAGGAAAGATTTCTAAACTCTGAGTGCATTACTAAACCTTCATGTCTCCAAACTGTTATTTTTCAGGAGTGGAAGTGCGCTGTAATTGCACGGATGCGAATATGCAAATTGAAGGAGGTCGTTACAAATTGACCAAGAATCTGAGGGCAGGCAGCATGTTGGTCTACGAGTGTTCCGAGGGTTACTACCCATACCCAGCTATGATCCGCCTGTGCCAGCCCAATGGCAGCTGGAGACCGGCACCCAAAAGATTTTCACCTCAGAGATGCAGGCGTGAGTGATATGAAGCTGATGTTTCTCACTTTGCCTCAGGCTGCCTGCTCCACACTGTAACTCCGATCCTTTTGTTTTGCTTTGCAGTTGTTGAATGCCCTGACCCAAGTGTGCTGGAGTACGGCAACGTCTCCCCTCCTCAGGAGAAGTACTATGTGGATAATGAGACCACGTATGAGTGCTACTCTGGATACACAATGCGAGGCTCATCCAGTCGTGTTTGCTTACCAAGTGGAAAGTGGAGCGGCTCCACTCCCATCTGTAGCCGCGACTGTAAGTCCTGAACAGCAATCTAACCTCCTCTCTCCCTCTTCTGTCCCTTTGGCGATACACCCTCACTCATGGCTGTTTCATGACTTTTGTCCTTTTCATTACCGCAGCAGGAGATCATTGTGCTGATCCTGGTATCCCAGCTGGTGCCTCGAGAACGGGAAACATATTTGGAATTGACGACACAGTGAGATACAGCTGCAATGGCAACCTCATTTTGGTGGGGTCGCACGAAAGGGTGTGTCAGGAGAACGGCCAGTGGAGTGGCAGTGAGCCAGCGTGCTACTGTAAGACTGATACCTGCAAATCCTGCTTACATCCTGTGCCCTGTGATCAGAGCTCTGCTGATATAATGATCAACAGTGCTCAGCATTTAAAGAAATGAACTTACTACTTTTCCACTACCAGAACTAATGTCCAACAATGTTCATTTTTCTTTTCAACCACTAATCCATCAGTTTTTTATGTAGACAGGTGACAGATCATTTAAGTATGTCGCTCCCTACTCGAGTACACTTGCGTATGTGTACTAGCTGGTTTGTAATCAGCCGATATACCTAAAGAAGAGGCAAACACTTGCGTCATCAACTCAAAACATAGCCTTCAATGTTTCATGCAGACTCAGGTACAGATCAGGAACCATGCCCGAGTACAGTTCACCACCAGTCAAACGGCCCGAGTCCCTGATGATAGAGCTCTCTAAATTTCTGTCAGTTATCATGTAAACAACAGAGTGCAACACTATGAATGTCATCCGTTAGAGACTGGAAAACGTGCATTGATCTCCCTGAATGATATCGTGTCTCCACTCTGTCCGACAGCCATCTTTTCAGTCCGCTTTCAATTTTCACGATCCGGAACCAGTTATAAACACTTGATTTCCGTCATGGTTGAACTAAATGACATGGCGCTGGGTTATCTTACCAGTGGCGTAAACCTTTCCGACAAGTTTTGGTTTTCTGATGGATGCTTTGCCCTTTCAAAAATGCAGCCACCTGTGGGAAGCCAGTGAGGGATCATACTACTAGCAACCCCCCCGGATTTCTCCAGGTCAGCCTTCGCCACGTTGCGGCTGCAATACGGTTGCAAACAATCAGCTCCAGCTACTGTATCGCAACTGTATCACAGTGTCCTTTAAGTATGAGACAATTGCTTCAGTGGTTCAGCAGTTTTTTCCAGTTGCGGCTCTCCACTCTGGGATTCTATGCAGAGAATACACGTGAGTCAGTTTTGACAGAAGCGGACTGCGATTGCATTACGACATACAAAACGAATCAAGCCAGACAGGAAGTCAGATAGCGAAATGGCAAAACAAATAAATAAATAAATTAACACCCTGTGCAGAATCTGCAGCACAACAGAGTCAGAAATATCAATATTAAACACACTTAGAGGACAAATGACTTAAACACTTAGCCTACTCAACCACAGTAGAAGCACCAACATATAGGAGAAAAAAGACAAGATGAAAACAGTCTGAACAAGTCAGCAATATCAGGCGGGCTTTATGCTCGGCCTCAGAAACACTCCCAGCGGGATATGAAGCAGTGGAAACAAGCGGTGAGAGTCACTATTCCGGGGACAGGGATAGATCCCTCACCAGCTTCCCACCTGAGAACGCTGCACGAGTCTACTTAGAATTGAACCATAGTCTCTGTGGTGATGGTCGCTGTCTCTATAGTATCACTTCACCTTGTCACAATGATTAAAAACCTCTGTTCATGTGGCTTTTTGCTTCTTGCAGACAAACACACCTACGACACTTCCTTGGAGGTTTCACAGGAATTTGGCAGCGCGATAAAAAGCAGCCTCACCACTTTAGAGCAAGTTGGTAAGTTCCTGCGACCGATCTGATTATTAGCATTATTTAACAGCCATCCTGTTCAATTCAACCTAGTTTTCAGATGACTCACTCCTACGCAAAATGACATAACACCTTGGTTCTTTATGTATTTATCTCAAAGGAAAATGCACTGGTGTGTTCAGAGGACCCCTTTTTTTTTTCATCGTACCTCACTTTAAAGAAAAATAGGAATACAGCCTGCAATGTGTCCAACACTAACAGTATTTGTTGTTGATTGTTCAGGTGACATACAAGAGGGGAGGAAAATCAGGGTCTCAAAAAATGGGACACTTAACATCTACATCGCAGTGGATATTTCTGAGAGCATTGACGAGAAACACATCAATCACTCAAAGGAGGCTATCACAACACTTATCACCAAGGTAAGAAACAAACAGCTTTCCTCCTGATTAAAAAGGGATTTATAACACTGAAGGCGAGTAATCCAAAATGATAGAACAGTATATATGGTACAAGTTTTACAGTGGCTTTTTTTTATGGAGAGATGCTGAGTTTGCAATGAGTCAGCAGCATCGTGCCGGTACTGAAGATCTGAGATTGTTTTTTTTTGCTGATTGTGGGGTCAATTGAAAGGATGCACGTGGGGGTGAAAGTACAGACAGCGGTGGATGGATGCTGGCAATAAATATGCTGCGTAGTTAAGAGAAAAAAAGGAAGAAAAAAATATCAAATATAGCAGCTGGTGTGATTCGTCTGGACACTTGATCAATCATCTTTCTTCGTAAGGAATAAAATGACACGTTAAGAGTTTCATTGGGCGGTGACATCTGGAGAGTAAAGCCACTGAAGATCAGCCAGCTCACAGCTTGTTAATGTTTATTCTTGCAGAATTATTAATTTCTAAAACATGTCACCCCTTGAGGCAGCTATCACTCTATGGCTGTATTATGACTGTAATAATATTAATCCCAGTGGGAGCAGTTGATTTCACTCATACGTTTTTGGTGCGGGCTGACATGTGAAAACTTTAATGTTGTTTGACACACTTTTAGAAGCACATTTGGCAGGCGGTGCACGTTACATGTACCAGCATATCCCCATCCCACTTGGCTGCCGGCACAACGGCCCATTAGACGTAAATTTCATTATGAATCATAATCTTGACCGATCCGTCTTGGCACGAGTCCTTTGGCTTGTTGTCAATGCACACTACGGGATTCTCTTTCTGCTGATAAATGAATCAATTACTCAACAAAATAACAACCATAAGCAGATTGATACGTAAGGAGGTGTTGCATTGACAAAATATTTTTTCGCAGGAGTTTGCACGTGTTTACAAAAGTTGTGTCAAAGTTCATACAACACTGAAGACCATCCACCCTGTATTTAACTGATACGCTTCCTGTTTCCGCAGATTTCAAGCTTTAACGTGGATCCAAACTATGATATCCTCTTTTTTTCCTCTGAGCTGTATCCAGTTATCAACATTATGGATTTTTGGGATAAGAAAGTGGTACTAAGCGATGTGACAAATGGAGTGAATGATTTTATAGTAGGCGGTGAGTCGAGCAGGTCAGAGACACTTTTGGAAATACTGCCTAAATGTACTGCTTGATTTATGTTTAATTGTGCGAGCGTGTGTGTGTTTGTACTCAAAAGACAAAAACACAGGAACAAATCTGAACCTCGTCTTTAAGACCTTCGAAGAGCACATGGGTCTTATAAAAAGACGGGTTGGAGAGGAGGATTTCAAGGAACATCGTCACGTCATCATCATTTTTACGGACGGTAAGTCAAGCCACTTGGTATATTTAACGGACTCACTGCCAGTTTCTTTCACTGCCGGCAAATTGTGGCTCAAAATATTCATGCAGCATCTAATTGAAAAAGTAGTCTGACATTTTGAAAATGTGCTTATTTGCTTTTCTCGTCAGAGTTAAATGAGAATGATTGATACCATTCTGGTGTCGATCTTCTCAGCAAGAAAGGAAATAAATACATTTATTTCAACATTTGAAGTAGCCGCCATTTCACTCTTAAGCTGTGTTCCTATTACTGCTTGATATACTTATCATGTGCAATCAAATCAGCACATTAAATGTATGCGTGTTACCAACACGTCAATGATTTCATTCTGTTTATGTAAGAGCGAAAGTGAAGGCAGTAGAAAAAGCTTATGTGGTGGCTTTTGTTTTTCTGTGTGTTGTACATTTTTAAAAAAAAATGTGTTTCTTTCATTGTAGGCGCTTATAACATGGGCGGTTCACCTGCTTTTGCTGTGAAAAGAATAAAGGACATGATATACAACGTCAATGATCCATCAAGAGCAGAATATCTTGGTTGGTTTTACCTTCTATCAATTTGTTGTGCCAATTTCTGTTGCTATCCTGATTTTCCGTCATTCCGCCTCATTGCTGTCACACTTGCATGCTTGTGCAAAAAAAATGTGTTTTAATACAAAAGAGAGACAAATATATAATTTCTACAATTTGTTCTGTTATAGATATTTATGTATTTGCCATCGGAGAAGAAATCTTTGATAGTGATCTGAAACCCCTCACAGCAGGGGAGGATGGGAAGCACTACTTCAGGATGAAGGACATTTCAAATTTACAAGAGACTTTTGATGAAATAATTAGTAAGTAAATCTTTCGTAGCTAAGAAAATACACCATTAGGGAGTACTAGAAGAACATTTTAACAGAAAAAAGGTGCAATCTGAAATATATATTTGCCATGAAATTTTGTACAGACGTTCATGGTCCCCAGAGGATGAATCTCACCAATTCTGGCGATCCCCTGGCTTAACTTTATCACCATCAGCTGGTCAAAGTTTGGAGTTCATCAAGAGAAATATCTCTTCAGACATTCATTGCCACTCTAGGATTAGGATTTGCCCAGTATTTTGACCAGGGATTTAATATGTTAAAGTAAAGTAAATGTATTTGACTATGAGTACATTTTTAATGCTTCAAAGCAAATGTTGTCATGCTACACTATGATGGTGAACATGTCAAACATTATACCTGCTAAACATCCACTCGTTAGCATTTTCACTGTTCATTGCCATGCTAACGTTACATTTAGTTCAAAGCCCAGCTGGACGACGTCACACATCAGCTAGCATGCTAGCAAAGTAGAAAAAGTGGAAATAAAAATAATTTAACAAAACATTCCCAGCTTGAAAATATACATGAAAATGTATCTTGCACTTAAAGTATTTGATGACATCTAGCTCTTGTACTGATTTAGGTTTAATGCACTTGTATGTTGATTTGGATCAAATAAAAAAATGAATATATAAATAAATAAAAAGGTCTGCTAAATCAGGTTTCAAAAAGCATTTAATAAAATTATTATAATGTTTTGCTAAACATAGAGCCATCACACTATACTGATATTACAATGAATGGATTTGCCTTGATGAACATGAGCAACATTGAACTTGTTGGATTTTTTGTGCAGATGAGGAAGATGTTAAGGGTCTGTGCGGTCTTCACAAGGACTATGGCTCAGATACCAAAGAAGGCAAGAAGAGAAGGTATCCATGGGTGGCATTCGTTATCGTCCAGGTGAATGTTTCATTATTTAACTTGATAATTCATCTTGTCAGTTTTAAACAACTGACAACCTGAATCTTACAATGCTTTACATGATGATTCAGGCACAAAAATGGTTAAAAAACATTTTCTTTCTTTGAATCGGTGCCAGATGAGTCACATGATGTAAATGTGAAAACAACAAATTGTGTCCTGCTTCTGTGTATTATAATGTAACTACTACACTGTATTATATATGTATTTGCCATTTAAAACTTCAGAAAGACGGAATCTCAAAGAAATGCCTCGGCTCTCTGGTGAGCCCCGACTTTGTCTTGACTGCCGCTCACTGCCTTCCGTTTGGAACTTTACCTGAGCACGTCACAGTTGAGATTGATGATGGACAGGGCAGAGGTATTTACAAAAATGTATTCAGTGCTTTCTTATGCCTGAAAAATGAGTTAAACTACATTTTCGGCTATCCAGCAGCAACTGCACTAACACTTCCTGTTGTGTTTCACAGTGAAAAAAGTTAAAATGTTCAAAATACACGACCGGTACAATGTCACCGCTAAAGTTCACGAAAAAGTCAAAGAGTTCTACGACTATGATGTTGCCCTCATTCAACTGGAGAAACCTGTTGAAATCTCCGCTGCCGCTCGGTGAGAAACACACACACACACACACACACACACACACACACACACACACACACACACACACACACACAAACAAACAAACATGATAAAAGCTATAAATGGATAAATTAGATATGTTACAAACTCAAGTGTCCATGAGACAATGTTATGTCTGTAAAACTGCGTTTTTTATAAATAAATATGCTGTTTTTAAAGTTGTTTACCCGAAACATCATCGGCTCCATTGTTTTTGGTGTCTCATGCAGACCTATTTGCATACCTTGCACCAAGGAGACCAGTCAGGCTCTAAAACTGGGTGCTGCTTCCACCTGCGAGCAACAAGGTGGGTGATGTAGGCCAAGCTGAAAGCATACGTGACCTAATATATTATACATATATATGCATACAGCAATATTCCCAAGTAAGTATTCCCAAGTCCCAAGTACTTGTTGGAAATATAAACTTTCATGTGTAAGTAATAATTGTCATTGGCAACGCTAGTTACCTCCAAGAGCATGGGAGATTGGAAAACGTTCATAAGAAGGCAAGAAGTAATGTCTGCAATTATAAGACCCGGCCAAAGTTATTTTGGTCCATCCAGAAATGAAATCCTGGCGCCGGGCCTGTCACACACACTGTTTTAATATGTGGAGAAATCCAAGTGCCCATTAATGAACAGCCAAATATTTGTCTGGACTTTTATTTTGACATTTCTTGAGTGTAAATATCTTTTGACAGTCTCAGTAATTAGTATATTGTCAGATTTAAACAGAAACACTTTGATTCCCACTGTTAAGCCTTTATAAGCACTATATTATCACTTTATATTGTTTAGAACATTTTGTGTGTACAAGGTACCTTTTGGTGTTTATGTATTTGTCAACAATTACAAATTCTAGTATGAAACATTCTCAACTGTGTATAAAAAAATGTGTATTTTCATTAATTTATTAATGGTGACAGCAGGGAATCATATCCACAAACAAGTTCTCACAGTTTGTCATAAAACATTTATTAGTTGTTTATAGATATAAGAAAATCATACACAGGCAGGTTTCCAGAGCTTTTTGCTGCATACCTTGTGACCTATATCAGTGAAGTTTGTCACAAGATTAAAAAAAACAACAAATACACATTTCTCCAATAATTATGATTTGAATCAGTGCATCATTAACACGTATAATAAGAAAAATAAGAAAGACAATTCACAAAATAAGACACAAATGAATAATATATCATATTCATGAAATGTCAACTGTGTCATATTGTCAATCATTCACTATCTGTTACAGATGCTTACTGATGAGTTATTGTTGTGACAGATACATAAACACTTAAAATGTCCTTATGTCTACTCATAATTACATTAAAGAAGGTCTCAGTGAGTTTTAAACCATGTATTAATTGTTGATGTACTGCTTATAAATGCGTAATGAGGAAGACAATACCAAATGTTCCTCTGTCAATTTAGTGGCCCACAATTTGAACACAACATCTCCACACCCTCACACACTATTTACTGTATGTTTGTGTTCTCTTGATGCAGAGAAGCTTCTGCTGAAGAATCATATTGAAAGCCTCAGTTTCCTGACCAGAACGTCGAACTTGGTAGATGAAAAAACTGTCCAAGCTAAGCTTGGCGATAATGTGAGTCTTAAATTACTAAACTCTGTTGTGCCTTGTGTTTTTGTGCCTGCTTTATTTTTTAATTTTTTCCTTGTGTAAAGGTACTTTGATCTATGGCTCTTCTTCTTACTCACTGATGCAGAGAGGTGAATGCATCAGACATGCACTAGAAGCAGAAGGCGTAGAGACGGATGACCCAGAGGTCGCTGTGACTGAAAACTTCCTGTGCACTGGTGGTCGATCTCCTCAAAGAGATCATATAGCATGCAAAGGTATGGTCCCTGTAATATACGTATACAAGTTCAAACACACAACTTCTAGAGGAGGTACTGGTTCTCACATAAGCATCCCGAAATTAAGCTAAGTAGAGCTAATTTTACCAAAACACAGCAACATTGAATATAAGCCTGAACTGTGTGTGTGTGTGTGTGTGTGTGTGTGTGTGTGTGTGTGTGTGTGTGTGTATGTATTGGGACAGGTGACTCTGGGGGTGCTGTGTTCAAGAACTATGAGCAACGCACAATACAGGTAAACAGCCATTCTCATCCAACAGTGCATCACCAAAGAGTGTCACCTGTGGGTAGTAAACAACGATTCCTTTCGCAGGTCGCGCTGGTCAGCTGGGGAAACAAGGATCTGTGCAAATCAGGTTCAAGTTTCGTCGAGTCAGATGACACCTCCAGAGATTTCCATATTAATGTTTTCAAAGTTGTCCCTTTCCTCAAATTGGTCCTTGGAGATGACAACAAGGATTACGCACCACTTGTGTTTTCGGAGAGCTAAATTCATTTACATACTGTACTTTGTTTTGCAATTTCAGGTGTGTGATTTTTGTATGCTGTATGTTGTATCACTGAATTCATCCAATCACTCATTAAAGATACGATTTGTAACATTTCCGCATTAAAACATCTAAAGATGACAAGGCTGTTGTTGTATAAATGTTTATGTTGAGCTGTGTACTTACATCATCCTAAGTGTTTCCAAAAAGGCTCCAACCCAGAAAAATACTAAACGTCTCGATTTCAGTGAGGAAGTCTGCCTATGTTATTAAAGACTAAAGATTAAAAGTTGTGACCTTTTTTTCGTTGTTTTGGTTTTTGTCACGATTATTTTTTAAAGCTTTTAGTCTGTAACCAGATAGGACATGGCATGAAATTGGCATGAAATAGGGGAGAGAGACAGGGGATGACATACAACAGGCCGCTGCTGAGGACCCAGCCTCTAAAGATAGGGCTTAAGGTCTACCAGCCGAGCTACCAGGGCGCCCCATCCACGAACATCTCTGAGTCATGTTAGGCTGATTTTCATCAGCAATAGCAGTTGTGACCCAACGAAAACAGCAACTCCCATGATCCAACGCTACCTCACAACAGCATCAAACTACGTCTTTGTTTTGACCGGGAACTCGGTCGAAACTCAGACTATGAGTTCTAAACATAAAGGAAACAATTTTCGGATACAATTTTCCTCTCGCTCTCTCTCACACACACACACACACATGCACTTAAAAATGCTCATCAAATGCATGATTAAAGCTGAACAGGATTGAGACAGATTTAAGGTATCATTGTGACCAAATCACATTTCACAACTTGGCCAAACAATCAAGCCAGCTCCTATAAATGATGCTCACTGATGTCACAATTCTC
Organism: Diplodus puntazzo; assembly: GCA_963678695.2. Classification (NCBI taxonomy): domain Eukaryota; kingdom Metazoa; phylum Chordata; class Actinopteri; order Spariformes; family Sparidae; genus Diplodus; species Diplodus puntazzo. Next base: position 10,036,237 of record OZ023167.1, on the reverse strand, counting down.
ACAAGGACTTGCACATGTTTTAGGTAATGAGTCAGTGAGAAAATATACGGTGCTGATAGGTGAGAGCGGCGTGGTGTCCCCTGTTGGAGCTGCTCCATTGCTGGCTCGGCTTATAAAGCAAAGAAATTGGGTGAAGTGATTACAATGATTGCATTGCTTTTAGTAATGACACTATGTTGTAGTGTTGGTCTTGTTGTTTGGTTAAATGTCTTGTTTCTTGGTTGTATTCATGTTGTGTGTGTTGGCAGGTTATACGTGTTTGGTTATTTATATGAAATAATGTATGTCTTTGGGATGAAAGACATATTTTAGAGGCAGATTCTGACCAAGTGAAATCAAATCAATATAAAAGTATATTGTGTATTACCCCAAATACCCAGTCTGCTCTGATTGGTGAGCTCACACACACCTGTTCCAGCACTGCTAACAACAACAGGGCAGCTGTGCTAAATCAATTCTTTCCTGCTGGGGAAGCGTTTCAGGAGCAGTGTTTTCTGTGGGAGAGAGGAGCTTCTGCTGGTGCAGACTCTGACCTTTTTAACTTCAAGATCTTTTACATGCACAAGAACCGATATATAAAACACTTGAGGAAAGGTCTCTTAATAGGTCTCCTTTAACAGAATAATGAAGATCTATCTATTTTGTGAGCTGCAGGATAGTAAGAAGGACCTTTAATTCAGAAAGAAACGGGATTTCTTATATAATTTGAAGAGAAATGTTGCATTACAGGTTTATGCAATCGCAATCAGAGGCTGTTTCCTGCTCTCAGGCCTTTTCCAAAACTGCTTAAAAGAGAAATGACTTAAAGAATTACTAGAGCACTTAAAAGGTTTCATCAAAAGTCTTTTATGGATCAGCTCTGCTGATAGAGCCGTCCAGCTTCCCCCTCAGGTCAGTGACTCAGGGCTCGTTTCCAGCTCTCTGTGCAGGCCTACGCAATGCGGACTCTCAGTCTGGCACCATTCCAACTCGGATCATTCAAATTGAATTTAGTGGAAAGTTAAGTTGTTGTTTTTTTGGGTGAGTAATTAAATTTGTTTCCCTCTCTTTCTGGCTTTAAAATGGAAATGTATTGAGTTTGTCATCCATTCCTGTGTCTTTACAGCCCACAAACAAACAGGGCCATTGCATTACGATTAATTTGTTGTGGTCAGATCGAGTTTATGGCTTCAAGTCAGGTTATTTTACTGTGTAACTATGATCTGTAGACCATTATGCTGTCAGGCATTGCCTCGGTGAAAATAAACATGAAGCAGTTCTCTTTATTAATGCATATTGGTCAAATGTCTAAACATGAAAGAACAGTGGTGGATTCTCAGCATCAACGTAAGGTATCTCTGACATAGTAAAACGCCTACCGTCTCTCTCTCTCTGTGTGTGTGTGTGTGTGTGTGTGTGTGTGTGTGTGTGTGTGTGTGTGTGTGTGTGTGTGTGTGTGTGTGTGTGTATGTGTGGCCAGTGATGTACTGGCTTCCCATGGGAACATTCATCTGGTTTCCCTTTAACTAATTGGGAGAGAGGGAGGAGGTCAGTGGGATGAGAGGAGGAGGCAGGGACGGAGGGAGACAGACTGCGTGAGAGGAGGGACGAATGGGAGCGGCTTAATTGAATGAAACCCTCTCAGAGGCTGTAAACAAGAAGGAAATTTAAAACAAGGACCATCCCTTATTCAATCCCTTCGGAAGAGTCAGTTACATCTCTGTCTCGTCTTTACAGAACATCACCTGCTAATGCCAGCGTCCTGTACCCTTCCTCCAGTTTAAACGAAGCAGAAGCCCTTTGCCCGAAATCCATCTGGTACACCTAAACGGATTAGCAGGGCTTGGAGAGAGCAGCATGCATGCGGACGGTGTATTCAGGGAAGCCTCACCCCCACCGTCTTACCCTCACTCCCCTGTTCAACGCCAGCACACACACACACACACACAGCATATTCCTGATGAAGCATCCTGCTGTTTAAACTCTGGCTGATCTGTCTCTCTGCGAGCCCTAAATCAACCTTATGGGCCATTTTAGAAATTACTACCATTAAGAACTGCATACATACACTTTTCTGCCATTTGTGCTAAGAAAAGCGGGTCATGCTCACATGCATCCATGGCTTCTGCCGGTGCTGAGGCATCAATATGATTTTTTTTATAGATGTAATTATGTAACGCTCCCTTGCTATTAACCTGTAATGTCACATATTCATCAGAATAATTTGACGAGCTGAGTTTCTAAAATTCCCCTTATCAAAGTCTGTTGTCTTCTGTTAACTCTTATTTACCGATCTTAAAGGGCCACTATGTAGTTTTAGAGAAATATCCAATATCAGAATAGTAATACTTGTAAGGACACAGGAACATCCCAGTATTTTCCAGAACTTAGAAAAGAAAACTTAAAGGGGCAGTATGTAATATTGGAGTAGCGATTCAAACTCTATTTTTAATTTTAATATTTACAATATCGAAAGAACACTGTTGGCAGGGTCCGCCACATATAAACAAAGTGAAACAGAATGAAATCGCGTTGTCCTTTAAGTTCAGTTTGTTTTGACCTGTTTAATCAGTAATGAAAATGGAGAGAGTTTGTTTATTAGGTTTGTTTAGGCATAAAAATCAGTCAATGAAGATCTTTCTCTTCCGATTACATTTTCTTCCTCAAAACTACATAGTGTACCTGTGAAAGAAAAGGTCTAACTTATATGAAACAGGACTAGCTATGTTTATTCAATTTCTTATTGATAGTTAATTAGAAGACTCATACCATTATTATGTTTGTAGATAAATATGAAGCCACAACGAGCAGAAAGTTATCCAAATGTAAAAAAGAAAAACGAAAATATTTCGTTTTTTTAAACTCGAGGGATGTTGCATGGTTGTCTTGTGCACTGTAGAAATGGCCGTGAGTTTTTGTGTGTTCAACATGTTGACTCCTTCATTCACGGTATTTTTACATCCTCATCTTCAAAACCTTGTTACGGAGCGCCACGTGAACACACGAGAATTTATTACGCTGGTTTGATGTTGGCAGGGCTCGACTGGAAGAAGGTGAGGTCATGGGGTTGTTTGCTTGTGTAGCCAGGCCGCTTTCAATCAAATCAAACCACACCCAGCAGGCCTGATGGGGGCAGTTAAGCTGAGTTCTTCAGTGAAAGGTATATTCATTCCTTTACTTGTTTTAAACATTTCGTGTTGCTGGAAATATTCAAGATTTTAAACCAAGTTTTCAGAGGCTTTATGTGATAGAGGAAAGAGAACACTTCCCTCCTCCTCTTGGAGGCTGCCGGCTGCGTTGGCCATCTATTTTGTTTTGTATTGAAACACAATGAGGGAGGAACGCTGCGATCCGAATATTGTGAAATATCCCTGATCGAGTTAGAGGAGATCATTTTCATGTTACACTTTTGTAATGATAATACCGAAGCTTAAGTAATAAAGGAAGGAGTGAAATCTGCCTCTTGTCAGCGTTTACGATGAGAAGCACTTGCATGATTAGATGTCTTGCAATCGATGCAGCCTCTTCTCCCAATCATTAAGACTGCTCTTAACAGATTACAGCCCCCTCCCAAACACGCACAGCCTTTTCTCCTCCTCCTCCTCCTCCTCTTCCTGCTCCTCCTTTACGTCTCACACACTCTCTCTTTCAGCAGACAAAGCAGGAGATTCCCCTCTTTAGGACCCTTTTAGAGCACTTTCTTCCACCTGAAGCAACAGCTCAGAGTTGATCTGATGCCACCTGAGCTACCCTGATGACCGGATGAGCGGAATGCGAGACTAAACTAAGACACAAGTGGTGGTGAGGAACTGACCACGGATGACAACGATGGACCTGCTCACAGTCCTACTTCTGCTTTTATGTCTTGATCCGTCTGCAGCCACAAGCCTCATTACAGGTAAGCTGACACACAGAAAGCACAACTGCACAATGACATGTACTCTTGTTTCAATTGTGGATCCATCTTTGGTTTCCTCACGGTCTGCCTTCCCGATTCTATGCTCGATGCTTGGCTCTTGAAGCGGATATATTCGAAGCCAGAGGTAGGCAACACTTCCAGCTTTCTACAAGGCTTCCACAATAATTTATGTGAAGGAGCATCTGAAGGGGATCAGTGCACACCTGGCACTTGTGATGTGTTTGTGTGTGTGGTTGCAGGTCAACGCGTGTGCAAGGCAGGAAAAGGGAAGCCGTGCTACAAGCTCGCCTACTTCTCCGAGCTGCGGCGGAGGCTGAACTTCGCCGAGGCGGAGCTTGCCTGCAGACGGGACGGAGGTCAGCTGCTGAGCGTGGAGTCGGCTTCGGAGCAGAAGATCATAGAGCAGCTCATCACGGAGCTCCGCCCGACCGATGGAGACTTCTGGATCGGTCTCCGCCGGAACCATGGAAACGAGGACAGCAGCTCGGACTGCTCCCCACAGTACTACTGGCTGGACGGCAGCAGGTCCACATTCAGGTGGGTGGGAGATATTCAGAAGGTCAAGAGGTCAAATTAGTGTTTTTGAGCAGCTTCACCACCAAAAAAGAATTCTGTTGAGAAAAATCGGTCCATAACACTGATTAAGTGAGTTCAAAAAGAATCTGGTGATATATCGGGTGTCTCTTCTTCCGTCATTTTGCAAAACACATTTTATTTTATCTTTTATCTCTAACGCATCTCCTAATTACTTATTGAGAAGGGGGATTTTTTTTTTCAATTTCACTGTTGGCGAGACAATAATCAGAAAAGATTCTGAAGGACATTTCCTGAAGGGGGAAATCAAGTATCCTTGTATTAAAGTGGCCCTATGAAACTTCTGTGACGTGCTCGAAGTCGGTCGTGAGTTCATGTTAGCAGACTCCGAGAGAGACTTGCGGGACATGCATAAAGTCACATCCTTTGGAAAAAATCCTTCACAAAGAAATCCACAATCCAGCAGCATTAAGCAACTTAAATAAATTGTCCGCAGGCTTGTATAAGAGAGATGGGGAAGGTCTAATCTAACACATGACATTACAATCCGCTCACACATGTCCAATAAAGTGATTAATACATGTGAACTGCTACAGATGGTCACATAGAGCCCCTTTAAATGTGTATGTGAAAAATCTCAAGTTTACATTAAGTTTCATGTCTTGTCAGGATCAGATATTTTTTCAAGTGCTTGTTCAACCAAATACAAACACCTGTAACTAAGAATAATGACATAACATTGTATGCTGTGATATTTTCTGAGGCGGTTGTCGTGCCATGAGAATCTCATACCATTGCAACCCTAATACTCACACACACACACATTTTTTTCAGTAGCAAAAAAAAGTGATCCGATTTGATAGTCGGCCTTTGGTTTTACCAGGTTGGAGAGCCTTTATCAAATTACTTTTTATGGGAGTGATGATTTTTAAAGATTTCTGTCACTGAAGACGTGCTGTATGTTGTAGGAACTGGCACTGGGATGAGCCGTCATGCGGTTATGAGGTGTGCGTGGTGATGTATCACCAGCCGTCCGCCCCACCTGGCCTGGGGGGACTCTACATGTTCCAGTGGAACGACGACAATTGCGAAACCAAGAACAACTTCATCTGCAAATACACTGCGGGTACTGCTGACGCTGCGGTTCAATTCTCTTGTGCTCTGGCGACGGCTGAGCGTTGTTGACTTTCATTTGTTTTCTCCACAGAGAGACCACCTTCGCCTCCCCCCAACGCCACTCAAACAAGTAAAATGTGCTCAGTGTGGTTTTTAAAAATACACACGTTCGATGAATACGGTCAATATACAAGCGAGACGGTCTGAACATCTTTTCCTTACAGATGTCTCCCCTTCGTCGGTGCTGCCGTGGGGTCCAAGTGACGACAAGCGGGACAGAAACACAGGTTGACTGACCCACTCGCTTACTCTGACGCCACACGTCGCATCCAAATGCCAACATGCAATTCACTAAATCTCTGTGTGTCTCTCTTTTAGTTCTGAATCTGATTTACATCATCATTCCCACCATTCCCCTGATACTGCTGCTACTGACAGTGACCGGAGTCTGCTGCTTCAAAGTGCTTGTGAGACGGTGAGGATCCAAAACAAAAGCCAATCCTCTCTGACTTCAGTGGCCTCCATTTTTACTTCCTTCTCAACGCCCTGCAAACAGCCTGAACAGGTTTCATTCTATGTTAATGTGTACGCCGTCTTCTTATTTATGCTTCCCTGTGTGTGAGACAGAAGGAAGAAGGAGCAGAAATCAGAAGTATGCCAGACGGACCTGGGCCTCGAAGCCACCTCGACTCCAACTGACGTCTACAACGTCATTCGCTCCCAAAAGGACGATGACCTGGTTTCAGCTCGCCCGAACACCAAAAACACCTCCTTCTTATGCTCGTCCCCTGACACCCCGACGGGTGACTACGACAACCTGGGTGGCCGGGACACGGAGAGCGGCTTCGTGACGCTTGCCAGCACAGAGAGCTGCTTCCTCAACTTTGACCTCAATGATCTCAGCCTTGGGCGTCGTGGCACTTTCTACGACACCAGCTTGGGCCGCCCAGGGAAGAGGGACTTAAATGACAGCAGTCTGGGCCGCACCGGGCACAGAGAGTTTTACGACAGAAGCCTCGGTCGTCGCACGACAAAGAGTGAGCATTACGGTAACAGTGTGTATGTGGACCACGGACTGTACGATAGCAGTACGAGAGGAGGGAGTGACCTGTTTGATCCCAAACCGAGGCCTGGAGGTCACACAGTAAAGGCTGACCTCTATCAGACATACATCACCAACGGAAAGGAGGACTCTTACCAAACCAGCCTCGGGACCTACGGAAACAGAAAATCCTACCAAGCCAATCTGGACAGCTACAGAAACGGCCTGACGTTTGATGGCAGAGGGAGATACTTCAACGAAAAAGACTGGATCAACAGGGAAAACTACTGACCCTCCAATCATCGTGTATGGCAGAGTGTATGCGATTGTGGACTCGGATGAAAGGCAAAAAAATGGCTGTGCACGTACCTGGTTCTGTTTGTATGGTATGTTTCTGAAAGAGCCAACCTGGTGCCGATGGTGCAGGACACACTGCGAAAACTAGGGCCACGGACCCTCACCAGTCAGCATTTGTTGATGGTCAACAGTTGGTCTGGTGAGTCATGGCCCTTAGATCAAACTGTTGCGGGTTGGGTTGCATTGTGGGTAATGTAGGCACCAGGTTTTGACAAGAAAGAAGAATGCGTGGAATTTAAAAGACGATGTTTTGCTTACTACAGTTTCCATTTTGATTTTTCCTGTCCGCAATGAGTCCGACGATGTTATATTCAGTGGACACAAGCCCCCACTACATGCCCCGGCCTCAAGACTACAGATTTCTCTAGCGGCGCTGACAGTCAAAGTGTGTGTGTGTGTGTGTGTGTGTGTTTGCATGGCCTTGTCATGCTGCCCTTGCTTGGTTGGATAACTATTGAGGTCTTGTGCCTGAAATAAGTGTATTAACAGGCTACCTCAAACAGATTAAGACACAATAAACCAATACTGCCTGAGGGAGCAAAAGCTGAATATTTTTATGTATTGCAAGTGTGTTTTGACATGGCAAGAACTGTTTTAACAAGAACTTGTTTGATTTTGATTGATTGTTCCCTTATTTATTAATGGCTTTCTGTCTTCTATCGAGTCGATCGAAGACGGACAAAAACAGCGCTAGCAGGTGTGAAGGTGGCTCATACGGTGAATTCTGCTTGAATGCCTGCAGCAACGGCATGATATCGAAGAGAATGATAAACTAAAGCATCCTTATTATTATTATTCATCCAGAATGTGTAATGCCTTGATATCTCTCCTGTAAGTGAGAGCGGTTTGTATGTTTGTTACGTAAAGAAATCTTCAAATAAAACAAGATCAGAATTTAATCCGGCTGTGTTGCAGTGATTTTACAGTCCCAATAACAAAAACAAAAACAAAAACAGGATGATTGTATTCATAGTCGATCGTTTTTTATTAACATTCCGAGTTAAATTAATACAGCACCCACGCTTTCGCTCATCTCCGACACTCACACCAGACAGAGCACACAATGAGATACTGTTCAAGTGCGGACAAGCAAACACTACAAGATTTCTTCGATGAAATATTCAGAGGAATTCTTCCATTCAGGCCACAATTTCAAGTCAAGTAAGAAAAGAAAACATTTATATTTTGTATCTAACAGCCTGTTCTGGGTTACATACATGTGAAATCTTGTAGTGTGCGTCCGTTGTAAGACATTCATTTACACAAGCACACACAAAACGACAGATAAAATGTTGACAAACACTTATATACAAACAAATTTCTCTTCACACACACACTTCCAAAAGCAGACATATTGTCCTTAAAGGGTCCGATATCTTCAAATGATCCTTGAGACAAATACTTAGAATCACATGCTCACACGTCCAACAGTCACACTCACACAAACCAGATGTTTTTCAAGGGGGAAGTGAATGATTTTTTCTGATGTTTTTGTACACAGGGCCAGGGTCAAAGGTCAGCCATGGGTCCGCTTGCGAGTCTGCTTTTGCCGCCGGGGTTTCAAGATGACGTAGCGCCTGTAGGTGGTGTGCTGGTCTGATATAAATGGGATGTAGAATGCTCTGAGGAAAGGAGACGACCTGAGAGGGAATAATGTTTCATTAAAAGACTCCATCACTCGCTTTTGCAAGAAAGTAGATTGCTATTAAATAAATTACTTTTAAATCAAATATACATTTTCAAAGCTTTCATTATTTGTAACTTTTAGAAGATTTCAGAGGTATTATTTATTTGCTATTCAGGTGTAACTACCTTGATGCTTGAAGGAAAGGCTTATAGGCGATGATGTTCCACTCCTCTTTGCTGGCTGAGTAACGTGGCTCGAGTAACGTCTCTTCATCTGTGTCCAGGTCTACTAGGTAGTGGCACTGCCGTAAGTCCACCTGCCCAGAGCATTCATTTCACAATTACAATGCAACTCCTACCAACAACGTGTGTCAACAAACGTGCACATGTGTGTGAGTGACTCACATATCTGGTCGGCTCCTCCAGGTTCTGGTCGTTCATGTGAGCCGGGATGATCTGTGTGGCCAGAGGACCAGAGTCGTATGGCTGAGGCAGCTGCCCTTTAAACTCAGACTGAATAAAGTGTAGCTGCCAGCTGGAAATCAGGAGGAAAAACAATCAGAGCGTCCCAGTGATGACTAAAAACGATAAAATACACCTTCCATGCTTTTTTAGTTGGACACTGAAGACCTGTGTGGAAATCCTGCATACTGACTTGTGCGGTAGGAGGAAGCTGCTTGGGAAGCGGTACCACTCTTTGCCCACACACACACTCACAGGCCTGCTTTCAGGGACTGCGTGAAGAGTCGGATCCTTGGCGATGCGATGGAACTCTGGGTACAGGTCCAGAGGGGCGTGGTAGCCTGTAGACAAAGAAAATACAAACTTCATCCATCTTGAATTGTTCCTTTTATTGCGTGCTTACAGGCTGAAACACTAGATCAACCTGAAATCGACCTGTAGACAGTCATACGGACATCATACCAGCCTTTTAACTACAGTTTTAATGTCTGTATGTGTAGAATATGTCACAGACTACAGGATACACACAACAGGTGAGGGGCAGTTTCTTTCCTGTGCACTCTCTTTTTCTTTCTCTCCCTCGTTTCCCCTCTGACTTTCTCACTCTTTCAGTGGGGTAAAGGAAAATCGTGTTGTCATATTTATTGCTAACCATCAAAGGCAAACTCCATGTAAACAGAAGGCGCGAGTGAGCTGGAGCAGCTCTACGGTCCTCAAACTGGGTTACTGCAGGGACGGATCACCGGGGAAAAAATGTGTAGTGAAAGTTGCTTATGGTAGTTTTTTATTATCGGAACAATCTTGAATATCCTCACATGAATGACTTGATAAAACTGTCTACCTCGCTGATGTTCAGTCCTGTAATGGTTTCCTGATTCATTTTTGAAATGCCTAAGCCTGTCACGACGGCTGACGGCAGGGCTTGCACAAGTGAAATCGGACTTCAAACTTAAGAACAAATGAGAGATGAGGTAAGCACCATACTGTATATTCATCCATTATTTGTGCAGGGAGACCTCATGATTTATGAATAACTTATTTAAAATTATTTGATTGTTCGTTTTCCACAAATAAGATTTATTTCCTTACTGTAATGTGCTAAAAATATTCATGTTCATCAATGTAAGGGTTTAAGTGATTTCAGTAATAATTTGATGATTAGTGGAATAACGTTGGAGCAATTATGTTGGATAGGATATTGCTAGATGATATATTTATATTGTCGCATGTCTACATGAAACTAAGCTGAATGAATATGATTCATGTAGGAAAACTGGGCATCGAAATGAAAATCACATGTCCAGATTATTCTCGCCAAAATAACTGATTCATAATATCCTGATAATCATCAAATTATGAGCGGAACTCATGTTGAACTTTGTTGAGAAATAAATATATTCATCACAATACAGAGAGGACACAACTTTCTTCATTGAACATCCTTGTTATAGAAAAACAAGCAATCAAACTGTTTGGAGAACAGAGCTGAACAGTGGTCACAAAATTGAAGACGTTCCTGCCTGTCGCAGAAACTTTCCTCTGTCAGGTTCTATATGTGAGCACCTCATCTCCCTGTCGTTCTTAAGTTTGAAATCTATAGTATATTCACACACCTGGTTTAACCTTTTCTGTGGTGGATACAATGCTCAAGTTCAGCCTTGAGCCACAGGATTTTTGGAAAGACTGCAAAGATGTTGACTGGCTCCCCCTTGTAGCAATTCAAAATGAAATACAAAATTGTATTTCCAGCAAAAAAACACTGTGAGAATGCTGACAGCTGTACTGAGTCTGAAAGCATCGCTGAAGTACTATTAGTAGTATCAGCCAAATAGAATCAGCATTCTCAACAATCAGGAAAATACGCACATGAGCCATCTAGACAGCTTTTACAAGTCACTTGTGAGAATATGCACAATATTGTCCTCATGACTCATACTGTCCCCATGGTGAGATTTATTTCACTAATCTGGGTGTGCATTTCTATTTAGCGTCTAAAGGTGTGATTGTCCAGAAGAAGCCAGAGAACCAATGATTTAAGAGAACAGGGTCTGTGGGTGCACATACCTCTGAAGAGGGCGACTGAGCGAGACAGCGACAACACGGTGAAAACCACGACTGCGCTCAGAGCCAGCCAGTTGGAAGAGACCGTGTAGTGCTCCAGTCTGTACCGCTGAAACAGGAAGTGGTAGCATTTCTGCAGGAAATGAAATAAATCCATGAAAAACGTCATTATTATGCACGTTTACAACCAGAAGGGGGCGGATACAAGTGGAGCCAAATGACACCGACTTGTTTTTCTATGAAAGCTAAAACACACCTGTAGAGAGGAGAGGGCCACTGCCCCGCTGAGGCAGATGAGAGGGTAGATGGGAAAGAGAAAACGCTCTTCTTTATGAGGTCTGGTGAAGAAAACCAACATCCACAGATACATGGGAGACAGAGTCAGCCAGTATGGACGGCCCAGGTTCTGCACTGCAGGAAACACACGAGCACACATGAAATCACAAGAGGAGCGGCTTTGGAAATTATCATCAAAAATGAATCTTTCAACATGTATTAGATCAGATTTATTTCCTGTTTTTGCTACAACTTTTTACATCAAATGCCTATACTGAGAAGACGTCTGTGCAGGATATAAATAGTGATTTGACAGCATCATATCAGCTTTAAATCTGTTTCCCCAAAAAAAAAACTTGTTGCACCTGTGCTGATGAATGCAAAACACAAGAGCGATGAGACAATAAGATGAAAGAACCTGAGTGCATCATCACCACTTATTATTATCACGCATACCGTTCTGCTGAGGCAGACGACTTAGGATGTATTCAGAGCAAATCAGGCGTTGGAAGAACAGCGCAGGGGTTGTGTGGGAGCACATCATCGCTCTGCATCATATTAGAAACTCAGAGCAAATTTGGCACACGTCTTGATGTTTGTTCATACGTCTATTATTGGCCTACATGGCTGTAACCATCTGTTTCACCCGGACACTGCGCATGTCAAACTATAAGAAGAGCATTCCAGTAAGTGATATTTTCTCAGATTATTTGCCTGAGGAAAGCCGATGAACATCATCAAAAAAGTCAGTCACCAATACATTTATTTATTGACTACTTTTATTATCTGTCTGCTTTTCTCTGTCTTCTTTGAAAAAAGAAGAAAAGCTCATAATATATTGAACAGTCCTCACCATTGAATTTGTGTAACAGTGTCTCCATGAGAGCAGTGAGGGGCAGAGAAAACAGTGCCAGAGCAAACACCAGGTTAAAGTTCAGGATCCCATTTACAAAGTAGAAATGCCAAGGCTCTGTACCTGAAAATCAAACAACACAAAAGACATACAGATGATCATAAAAAAAAAACAATCATTACAGTACAATTATTGCAAGAGTTACTTAAAATTGAGCAACCACAGAGCGGATGGTCAAAGATTTGTTATGACAGATAAAAACCTTGAATAATGATGGTGGGGACACGAGCCCAAAGGTCGTATAATCATTGTGTCTGTTGCCAACCCAATAGCTCACTTCAGAGGGATTTGATACAAGTGTTGATGGTATGCCATCTAGTGTGCAATAATAATAGTGTGGCTTTAAAATGTTCATATTTTCATTTAAGATCACTTGATCCATCAGCCTGACAATCTATAAGTAATAGCCAAACATGCATGCATAAAACAGCTTGACAAAACAAAACTTCACAATTTCCAAAATATTCTGGGGAAGCGTATGGCCCTAAGAATTCTGTTTATAATAGCCGATCAGTTGCCACATTATAAAAAAAAAACGTGTGTGCCCATGTTTATTACCATAAAGATCTGGTCCATGTGGCGTGAAGACATTATACAGAAGAATATTGAGCGGAGCAACGACCAGTTTGCCATAAAAGAAAGAGTCCACCGCTACGAGAGGTACCTGAGAAAAAAGGCACGGGATAAACAGTGGGGAAAGTAAACACACATACTGCTTGTTCATTCGTAAAATTCTTACAAATACATTTATGCAGAGAGTCTGCGAATTTACAATGACTATGGTATGTCATTTTCGCTATGACACATGAAAACACAGAGGAGAAAGTGTCATATCCTAATATACTCCTGCATTAATAATGAAGGTGTGTGCAGACACAGTCATGCAACTTTGTCCTGTAGTAAACAGTTATTCATTTTAATGTATTTGTTAAAAATAGTCTTACCAGCAACAAGATCAGAGCAACAGCTGACCAGGTGATAAAGCTTTTCCACTCCCTCTTTAACACCAGCAGGTCGAAGGCAATCGGAATACTGCAGAGAAAACAAACCAACGCCTTATTGGGAGTAACGTGTTTTGGAAAGGTTGGTCTTGGAAACATATCAATGACAAAGACGCATTTTAGTTTATGAAACTACCCAATCAGAGCAGAGAACGGCCAACCGACGATGGCACCGGCAGCCACACCCATGATGGCTAACGGTGTTGAGTCCTGAAACCAGCCCGTCATGGCAACCAGAGTCGTGTACATGCAGAAAGACGAAGGCAGGAATGCTGAAAAGAGAGAGGGAGAGAAGAAAAAAAAGAGGAGGATGGATCACAAAAAAAGGATCTGTAACAGAAACATGTCTCAGTCTTGGTATGTTACCTCTGCAAAGTTTTAATCATCTGACATTCATAGGCACAGGGGAATAAAGTGAACATGCAGACAAGAAATATGAAGAGCTCCTTCTAAAATGTCTACTGCACACTCTAATACACACTTTGATCAGTGTGTGCGATAAAGAGGACAGGAAATAGAACACTAATAAATCATTTGGGAGGGCTGGGATGGAGGCAGGCAATGTATTGAGTCAAATAAGAAAGTGAATGTATGATAAAATTGACAATAATGGTTAGAAAAGACAACAGAGAAAGAAATCCGACCAACCTGCAGACGAGCAGAACATCCCGGTGCTCAGGACGAGGAATGCCAACATTAGACGGCCCACGTGCAAACCAAACTTCTTACAAACTGCCCTGTGTTACAAACACAAACCAAATCATATAAATGTACACATAAAGATTACTATACGATCAAAATGGGTAAGCCAAAGAACTCAGCGCGTAAACTCACTTGTAGAAATAGAGTTCGCAGACACAGCAGGAGAATGCCAAGACACATCGTACAAAGTAGAACACCAACACCTGCAACGCAATAATAACACCAGCCTGAAGTGAAATATTCCACTATAATGATAATGATATCAACAATAACAACAAACATTGCAATGATAGCAAGTCTGAGATAGTTACCTTGTTTGTCTGTAGAACGTGGGCATGCAAACAGGCAGGAAGAGCGTGTAGCCATAAGTAAGCGTACGACCTGATGGCGTACAGCGGAGAATATTCCCATGTTTGCATCCCTGTGCCATACAGCAGGTAGTGCATCTGTCAAAACAGTCACGATAACAATCATACAGTACACAGCACATGAAAAAGCTATAGAAATATGCGGATGAAAAGTGCTTTCAAATATCAAGTAGTAGCAGTGCTCACGGGCTCCCAGTAGTTGAAGGTCTCATCACAGTCTGAGATGTTGCTGAGCAAAGCTGCACAGAATCGTGCGGAGAGCAGGCATTTGAACGCAGTTGAACCTTCTGGAGCCCACACCTGCCCTCCTCGACTTATTGACCTGAAAGAAACAAACAAATGAACACACATATGCTAAATAACTGCTAAATACCTACAATTAACATATACATTCATTGAGACCCATGTCAGCATCCAAATGTATTAAACAACATCCGAATGCTGGGTTCTTTCACTACACCTCAATGGATTTAAACAGTGCATCATGTCTGCTTTGTGCGTGTTTAATAAAAGATTCTCTTGATCTTAAACAGGCGGGTTAGCAACAGTATCCGGAGCAGGCAACCTAATGAGCTTGTCTTAGTGTTTTAGTACATATAGGCTTAGCTGGTTGATGTTTCCAGTGCACCTGCTTCTACTAAGACACCAATTAAGAACCCCAGTGATGGTAATTATTTCAGAGCTGGCTGACTAATGTGTCTTTAATTAGAAATAATTAAGTGTTTGGCGGAGCACAAAGTAAATGTCGGCTCACAGCAAAGACAAGACGAACCCTGTGCCTTGCTCTTCCAGACCAACATGATCATGACTAGTCAATCATTTTATCATCCGAAGCTTTACTATCTCCACCAAGGGGGTTGTGGTTTCTCCCCGTGTCTGTATGTTGGCTGGTTGGTTCGTCAGCAGGATTACACAAAAACTGCTGAATGGATTTCTACTTGGACGGAGGACGGTCTGGTCTCGGCCCAGGATAGATCCCATTAACTTTTGGTGCTGATCCAGGACAGGGTGCTTATGGCGCTTTTCGACATTTTTGTTAATTTTTCAAGGAATTATGCATGGATCTTAATGAAATAAAGCAAATAAATTAATAAAGCCGCTCAATATAATCTTTTACAATATTGATTTGAAGACGTCAGATGAGTTATATGGAGCCATTTCATGTTGGGGTTTTTTTTAATCCCCAATGGTTTCTTCTTAACATTCCAAAACAAGTCCCCATCTACTTCAGTTGTTTAGGAGAATGAGGCCAAGCTGTCTGCTCTGAAGCTCCAGAAATGTTTTAGGGACCACGAAACTTCACCCAACTATGATACTACCAGTAGATAATGACTGAATTTTTATTTTTGGGCAAAGTACTTCTTTAACAGTGCTCTATAGATAAACCATTATCATACAAGTATGTAGATGCTGCTAGCATCAAAAAGTGTCCAATTAGAGTGACCCGGGTCTGATCGGATTGACACCATTCTCTTGAAGGGCGCACTGTGTAGATTTGGGAAATACATTTTAATCAGGCGAGAAAGACCTTCATTGACTGATTCTTTTTTTTATTTTTTTTATGCCTAAACGAACTAAATAAACACACAAACTGTCTTTGTTCACATGACTGAATAAACAAACTGAGCTTAAAAGGACAATACAGCTTCATACTGTTTCACTTTGTTTACATGTGGCGGACCCTGCCACCTTTCTAGCTTCACGCAGTGTTCTAGGGACCTTTTAGCACAGTCAGAGTATCATACTGTATTGAACAATGCACTGTGTACCGTTTGTGACAAAAACACCTTTGAATCCTTGAAAACTAAATCGGGAGCTCCATCATTTGTAGTTTCCAGCGTTTTTACTTCTTATTTAAATATTCTCCCAGGTGTGGACAGCTGTGTACTATTCTAGGACCACTTCATGAGTGTTGATAGTGAACCAACACTCCTCCTCGTGTCTGGCAGTGTCCCTCCTGCTCACACCCATCACCAGATTAGTTAGATTAGTCGTCTCAGCTGCAGCTCAGCATTGATCCTCACGTAACGTTTTGTTATGACACGTCACCTTACAAAAAAAAAAAAAATCCTTCTAGAAAAAATGACATTCAAAATGCACTCCAGCATCGTATCAGCAGCACCAATTACTCATCTAACCTGGACCTTAATGTCCGTGCTGGGCCCGAGTTGACCCACTCGTGAATGACTGGCTGTCATATGTGGCGGCTGAATGAATGAAGCTGACCAGGTAACCCCCAAACTGCGATACGCTGCTCTATTAGAACATAAACGGTGAAAACTAGTTAGCTACCGGGGCGGAAACACAGCTTCAAAGCCACTTTAGTTCAAACTACTGCAGACACGCAGTCCTGTGAGCTGTCATGATGACGTGATCAATCGTTGTTATCGTGTTGTCATGATCGAAACTTGCTCAACGTATCAAAGTGGCTAACTAGCTAGCTAGCTTCCCGTGCTCAGGCTGTCAGTCAGACCGGGGGATGGAGCTCACAGCACCGGAGAGTGTACCGTCTCTTTCCCGCGGCTCATACTCACTCTTGCCGAGTCTCTGTGACTTTACTGTCATCGACGCCTTTCTCCTCTTTCGGTGGCCGAGCCTCGGCGGGGACGTTCACGTTGTTCGCATCCTGTCTGCTGCCTCGCCTGGTGCGCTGCCGAAGCGCCTTGGCCGCCATGTTTGACGCTGCTGCTCCCCGAGTCGGACTTCGTTCATGCTCGCCACTGTCCGGCTATCGACGGCTCCCATCACACAAACCGTCAGCCTTGGGAGCGCTGAAACTTTAAAGAGGCACTATGTAGTTTTGGAGAAGGAATTCAGACTTACAATTTAAATGTTTACAATATAAACGAGGCAATAACACAAACTGAGAAATATTTATATTTTCCATGACTGAATAAACAAGTTGTTCTCAGAGGAAGATAAAGTCCCCAGAATACTGTTTGAAGCTAGACAGGTGGCTGGGTCCACCACATGTAAACAACGTAAAACAGTATGAAATATCTTTTACTTTACTTATCTGAATCTATTTTATGCTACTTGATAGCCTATTTCTACTACGCTACATTTCATATGCAAACACTGCAGTTTTTACACTACATTTACTTAACTGCTACAGCTACTAGTTACTTTGAGTTTGCAAATTAAACATAAGATCAATTTATTACATGTGATGTTATACTGTTATACTGTAGATTACAATCACCATTAGTACATTTTTACCAAAAATGTTTTTTTTTACAAAGAAGTTACATACTGTATTAGGAACACAAATCATTTTTTCTGTTTATTTTGCTGCACACTGTGTTCAAATTATAATATTATGTGAATAAGATTAAAAAAGAAGGTCCTTGAAGGCTCCATAATTTAAAACTCTGCTTTTACTAAATTACAATTTTGTGCGCAAGTATTTTTTCCACTGTGGTATTTACTTAAGGATATACACTCTTCCACAACTGCAGATGAATGAATTGGCTTACTACTATGTGAGAGATTATTAATTTCAGGCTGTTTTATTGCAAAATACTGCTTTCATCCTTTGTCACAGCATGTTCTGTATATGGATTTTACAATTTTACAGTTCTGATAAATACACCACAATAATACAGTATGTTGAACAATTTTATTGCATGATAATTAAAACACACCGATACACAGACACTTAATCACATTAAACAGACACAGTACAGCGAGCAATGCCTCAAATGTTGGAAACTACTGTTCAACTACTGTTCAGTTTTGCAGATTAGATGCTTATTATTCGTTTAGAAGTTACAATTCAGATGTTGCTACCTGATTGTGACATGCAACTGAGAGGAGACTAAGGACTCCAGGTTTTTATGAAACTCGAGGGCTTGTGTGTGTGACAGGGCATGTGTGTGTGAGTGGTAGGTGAGTCTGTAGCAGTAACTGGTCTGGCTCAAGTCAGGATGCGAGAACGCGTCGATGCGTTTCACTTGCTCCACGGTCCCGTGACTGGCCTCTCGGACCGCAGCGTGGAACTTCTTCTCCTCCCAAGTCGGCCCTGTCCAGAAGCTGATGTCGAAGCTGATGTGCTCGGGGAACAGGGAGAATGGGTGGAAAGGTTTCCCCGGCGACGGGCGGAGTGCAAACTGTTTTAAAAAGCGAGGGTCATGTGACCACAGCAGGCGCCAGTCGGGGATGGAGAACAGGAGCACGGCGAGGAGGTCCAAATTTAGGGACACCGTGACGTTGATGTGACTAACGTTGTTGCGTGCAACGCTTGCAAACACCCTTCCAACTAAACCCATTGGCTGCGCAATGAGCCGCAGACCTTTCTGTTCTGTGACCAGGGAGACCCCGTAGGGAGCCAGCAGCAACTTCAGCCTTTGTCCAAGCAATCTGATTGGCTCAAATTCTGACGGGAAGACACCCCTGAGGAGAAGCTCGTGAAAGGAAGGCAGAGCCCAGAGGTTGACGGACAAATTCCTGAACACTACGCCACTAACGCCAAATAACAAGCTGTTAACACCATTACAGCTGCCACAAGGACCCTCATCCTTAGGTCCTTCAGCTTCAACACTTTTATTATTCCCTTCATTCTTCCCACAACCATCTGCATTGATAATCAACTCTCCTTTTTTAGTTAGAAGCTCTGCCATCTGAGGGAGCAGCGATGGTCGAAGCATATAAAGACCACTTTCCCCTTCAGGATCTATATCAAGAGAGCATGCAGACTTTAAGCTCTCAGTTCCTTTTCTCCTCACCCTGTCCGTTTTCTCTGAGGTGACACACGGTGTGTCTGGTGTGTCTGGTGTGTCTGTGCCTCCCCGACTGGCCAAAAACATCAACCCATCTTTTGCTTTGTCCGTAGAGGCAAGAGTGTCAGAATCGAGATCTTTCTGAACTAGCGGGATCCAGTAGCAGTGCGCGCTGTCCACGTCATGACAGCAAGACTGCAGCTGTTTGGCCGTGAGGAGGAAGGGAATGGTGTCGGTCTTCATAGAGACCGACCACTTCTCCGCCAGTCCTTCGAGAAGAAAATCTTGCACTAACCTGACAGGGTGCACAGATCCTGAGCGGAGAAATCCCCTGATGAAAGAGAGGAGACAGCAGGCATGTGGTTATGTAACTTTTCTGCGTTTTTTTTTTTTGCGTTGGTGGCTTATTACTGAAACAGCATGAGTGCCTCTGCGCTGCTGTACCTGAATATATAATCACTGAGCTCGACTGGTATGTTGTACTGGACCTTCTCCCCTTCAACAGCCTCCTCCACTTTAAGTATCTCAGCAGGGGTGTAGGGGAGGCTGCGAGTAAACACATGCAGCAAAGCTTTCTCCACATGAAAGCCCTTATCCTGGCTCCTGTACAGCAGCAACACCACCATTAGACAGCGTCAGCATGCAAATACACATTTGACAAAGGGCTTCCTCTATTTATACACACTCACCTTTACTCCTTACCTGTATCCAGTGCACTTGTAGCTCCGGAACTTCTCACTTTCGAAGGGATGAACATCAGTGAGGATCAGGTGGGCCTCCGCTGCCATGGAAACCACCTGCCAGCTGTTGTGCCACTCTCGCTGCGGGTGGTCCGCCGGTGTCCCACCCTGTCCGTTGCACAGGGTTACATGAACCTCCCCGTTTTCAGCCAACACCTGAACGCAACTGGAGAGGCGACACACAAACAAAAGTATTCACCAGTCGGGTGCCAACAAGCAGTCATAAAATGACTTAAATGAGAAAACTTAAAAGGGCACTATGTGGTTTTGGAGAAGAAATTCAAACTGAGAATTTTAATGAGGTAGTAATACAAACTCAGAAATATGCATCTTTTCCGTAACTGAATAAACAAGCTGTTCTCAGAGGAAAATAAGGTTAAAAAAAAAGGTGTCAGGGTCCGCCAAATATATAACAAAGCAGAACAGTATGAAATTGTGTTGTCCTTTAATGTCAGTCCAGAAATGTTTTGTGGACTATGACACTTCACCCGACCTTCCATCTGCATGGGGTGATTAGATATTGACTGAAATGTCATTTTTGGGTGAACTTGTCCTTTAATGTCAAACCACTTCTGATTATTCCCTCAATAGGAACTTTAAACGAATCCTGTCAAAATTCAGACCCTGTGGTAGGAGGCAGCTATACCTGAGGAAGAACCTTTTGAGAAGTTCTCTGTTCTTCTTGACGCCACTCTTTCTCCCGCAGTGAGGGAAGTTGAACACCACACGGTCAAACAATCGGCCCTGGAGGGAGGCACAT
Source organism: Diplodus puntazzo (assembly GCA_963678695.2). Lineage (NCBI taxonomy): Eukaryota > Metazoa > Chordata > Actinopteri > Spariformes > Sparidae > Diplodus > Diplodus puntazzo. Next base: position 10,015,663 of record OZ023167.1, on the reverse strand, counting down.
TCCCCCAGCTTTCTGCAGTCCACCCCAAAAACCACCGCTCCACCTACATTAACACATTAGAAAGAAAGTGTTTGTTTTTTTATAAGATCCCACAAAATATAGCGACGTCTATATATATATATAATTATTCATAAACTCGTACCTGCGTCCTTGATGGTCTGGATGTTACCGGCTGCACCTTCATGCCGCAGTGCCTCCTCCTGATGCTGCAGGCAAGTGGCCGTCACCGTGGTCTCCGTGTCAGACTGGCTCAAAGAGGCAGAGAACGAGAAGTTCCCTTCTCCCACCAGTAATACGGACCGTGAAGGAGACATGTCCGGTCCAACTGGAAACGAGGGGGGGCACACACAAAAACTCTGTTTTCCTTAGATTGTCACGAAATCTTCCTCCTCGTTTCAGCTATTAATTCGAAAGGAAGGGACGCGTGGGGAGCGACAGTGCCCACCTCCTTTTTTCTTCGCGGTCTAAAATGATCGTAGGTCATTCATATTTTTAGCGAGTACAGTCCGTATCCTGCAGGTTCGACTGAACAACAGGAACTATATTGGCTGGTGCGTAGAATAAAAGCGACGACCTTCTCCTGCTCTCTGGCGTCAAAGCACATGAGAGCCGAACAGTGTTATCTCACCTGTAGCAGCTTGCGTTGAACGCGGTGTTGCGGATATAGTAGTCCGACGGGAAACAAAAAAAAACTCAGCAAACGTGACGCTAGTTAGCCGCGCACCCAGAGCCCCACTGTAACAAAACCAATGTAACTAAAACTAATTTTAAGTGAAATATTAGTTATCTTTATCATACATTTGAGTTGTATGGATGTAAATGTAAAAGCGCGATTTGTCAGACCAATAGGATTCCCCGTCGTGGTTTCGAGGGGGACAAATTTGCAGGGTGGCGCGTCACATCTGGAGGAGGGAGCTATTTGCAGCATCAGTTGATCTCAGCATCAGTCATCTGCGGGGCGCTGGTAGTTTATCTCTAAAGAATTCACCTGACAGTTATTCTGATGTGCCATTCTCAGTTCCGCTTTGGATTTTAAGGCCTCTTGACAACAACGGAAGTGGGTAGTTAAAGAACAAGCGCCTATATCTGTCTGTTTTTGCTGATGCTAAGGTCATGCTAGCTAACGGGAGTACTGCACCTGCACATGAAAACAACCGACAGCCTCTCATGATGCACATAGTCTTGATTACACCTGCAACTATTTTTTATAGTATTTTTTTTTAATACAGTAGAAACACATTTAAGGAATTATCTATCTTGTATATATTCTTAATTTTGTTTGCATCTTTAATGTCATTTACTTCTTCTGTGACTGTGAGTGTAGGTTTTTCTATTCTAGACATTTACCTATACATTTATTTTATATTATTCATAGTTAGAACATTCATGTCCGTGCTCTATTTGGCCAAGAAAACATGTTTTTTGCTTCTTTGAATTAATATGTGATGCAGTGTTATATATAAGAGAGCTTGGCTTTAAATAGTGCTGGCACAGGTTGACGTACACAATATGTTAAAGCATCTTTATACATCTGTCATTTGTGTCTGTAGGAAGTGTTGGGCCCACATGGGCAGCGTTCTGGCTTTGTCTTCCGGTCCAGGCCATCAGAACTGGCCTTTCTCCACGGACCCCCCTCCTTCTCGCTGGGACACACACCCTGCTCACTGGGACAGCCCGCCACGCTGGGAGAGGAGAGATGGCCGGCTACCCAACCCAGGCAGCTTTCACTCTCTCCACAGGAGTTGTAAAGGTTTGTCTGGCTAAAAAGCAAGAACTGCGGAGTGCTAAACACCACGGTTAATGTTTGGAACGTGGCACAAAAGCCAACATCTGCTTGAATTAAGCCTACTACTGTTTTTTTCTCAAAAGTCCATGTGCTGCAGTTTGCTCTCACAAAACAATGTCTAAAAGTGTATTTTTACAAATCATTTTTCGTCATCCGAAAATAATGTTTCTCTATAAAAAGGTAGTTACACATAAACCCCTTAATCTGAGAAATTAAGACTATTTTCCATGAACATTTCTGCAATCACTCACTATCAGACGTGGGGAGTAATCAGATGATTACATGTGAATGTTTTTGATCTGTTTTTCCCCATTTCTCCCCAGATGTGTTCCCTCAACAGATTGAGGGAGTCAAGATGATCCTCAATAAAACTCTGAGCAGCTTCTTCAAGGTGACTTTTCCCCTCTCATGAATTCACATTCAAACAATTAGGTTCATGCTAAGATACTGAGGGTCCAAGGCTGGGCAATTGTTACTGTGATATGAGTCTGTATATATTGTCTTAGATTTTGGATATCGTTATATCATCATGTCTTTTCCTGATTTTAAAGACTCCATTACAGTAAAGTGAAGCCATTTTCTGAACTCATCAAACTGTACTACTTGTTGTAATACTCACCTCACTAAGACATTGTATCCACGTTATTCGTGATTATCAAAAAGCAAGTTCATATTTTAACTTCCTACAGTACTGTTGAAATATTTGATCTGGAATATTGTTTTATTCGATTTAGTCTCCCAGTCCTAGCGTTTAAGGTGTGATTTTGTGATATTTCCTACAAATTTCTCAACATTATTTTGAGGCCGGACCTATAAGGGTGTATATCTTAACATGTTCTTATGCCTTATCTTTGACATGATCTATGGCTTTGCTCCCAGGTCAGTCACGCTCTCCACCTCAGTGCTGTCAGTCCTTCGTACTATCGATTCCACGTGGAGCATCTGCAGTCTGATGATTACAGCAAGGACAAGGTCAAGCACGAGTCATCACATAAAAAAATATGTCACCGCTGCTTGTCAGTAATGTTGCAGTTGCTGCATTTTTGAGTTGACGGGTTGCATCTTCACATCTTAGGATGCCCCAGCGTTGATTGGCGAGATGGACTCTTCAGGTAGTCTGAATGCTCACGCTCTGCTGCATCTCACTGAGCGCGTACGAGCCCGAACAGTGTTCCAGGTGAGATCCTGATGTCTGTCTCTTCTCTTAAATCAACCTATCCAATCCCATGATCGGATTCTGCCCCCCTTCTGTCACAGAAGATGAATGCTGTTTGCTGCATCAACTTAATGTTTGAATGGCTGATTAATTTTAGACTCAGCAGTCCCAGTTTGTCACGTGGCAGTTTGAAACGGAGTACAGAGGCAACGACTTTACCGCTGCTGTGACAGTAGCCAACCCAGACATCCTCAGAGAGTCGGGTAAGACATGACAGGTGGAATAATAACAGTCTCACCAGAGCATCACTCAGATTTACAGTCATCAGTACTCCTTGACATGGATGTATGTCATGTATCTTTGTTTCCTTTGGGCAGTTATCCTTGTGGCACACTTCCTACAGAGTGTGTCGTCTGGGCTGGTGTTAGGAGGGGAGCTGGTTTACCATCGTGGCCGAGCAGAGGAAGGAGGAATTCTTACTTTGGCTGGACAGTACTCAAGTGAGATTTTGTGTTCAATTGTAAATCTGCCATAAAGAAATATGCAAGAAATTTTGTTTAAAACAAAACGATTGTGAAGAAATAAGTTTTGTCATTATGTCATAGTCATCTGTGTCGCGTTGCAGATATATCTATTGAAGAAAGCATGCTAACTAGCTAGCTGCAGCCTTTCTGTCTTATAATACTGTTTGACATAGCTGATTGCCTTGGAAACTCTGCTCAGGGGTCTGGAGGTGGGCCAGATTGAAGTCCAACCCTCCTCACATACCACATTTCTGCTGTTCCCACTTAAACATCCTAGGAGTCAGAGTCAGAGCCAACACTGTCAATCCCCTCAACGTTTGTATTCCCTGTCAACATACTAGCACCCGTCTCAAAGGTTGCGTTCGGTTCAGTCCTGGCCCGGCCGTGTTCACTGAGAGGCTGCTGAGTCTTGTCCGTTTGCAACACACACAGCTTCAGTTCTGATGCCTCTGTCCCGGGCCTGAAAACCTCCTCATCCTGGCGTTCGAAATCCCCTTGTGCTAAATAGTGTGAACAGCACCAAGAAGACTGGGCAGAGTCAGTTAATAGGACTCCTGGCTGAGCTGCTAACTTGCTAACAGCAGCTATGAATAGCAGTATTTACCTTGAGGATATTCTGCCCCCCATTTGTTTGGAGTATGAACTCAACAGGTTGCCAGCTCTTATATATTGTACCTTTTTAAACAGTTGATTCAATTGAGCTGATGTATTTTCTGATCTGTTTTGTTTGATTTAGCAGCTGCAGCCGTTCATTTTTTTTCTGTCTCTCCTCATTCAGGACCAAACTGGGTGGCGACGCTAAATGCTGGGAAAGGAGGTGCCCATGCTAGCTACTATCACAGAGCCAACAAACAGGTACAGCAAATACCACAACACTGTAAAATACAACTTTAGGTGCTTATTGAAAATGTGCATTCACGTGTGTTTGTGTTGACCAGATCCAAATCGGGGTCGAGTTTGAAGCCAGCACCAGGACGCAGGAGACCACAACCTCATTTGGGTACCAGATGGAACTCCCAGAGGCCAACATGGTCTTTCGAGGTAATTTTGGTTCTGCAACTTGCTCAGTGAGAGCTATTAAGAAAACCGTCAGTAAATGACACATTGTTTGTGTTTGTGTATCCAGGTATGATAAACAGTCGGTGTATAATAGGAGGTGTGTTGGAGAAGCGTCTCACTCCGCTCCCTGCCACCCTGATCATGGGTGCCTTTGTGAATCACAGAGGAGACAAGTTACAAGTGGGTCTCGGCGTCAACGTGGGATAGTCCTCTACTAACCCTTGCTGGAATTACAACTCACCGTCAGGACATCCATCCAGAGATGTGTTTCAGCGGTTTGACTTGATCTTCCAAGTTTTGCCAGCCTCACTAAAACCCTTCCCTGGAACAACCCGAGTGTCGTGGATTGCTTGGATGTCGAAGCCCAAAATGTTTCCATAAAACGTTGCAACCTACCTCTCAGAACTGAGGTGATGTTTGGATGGATTAACATTTTCCTGAAGACTGGAGATGTTTTCCTGTCCCCCCCGAAGCCAGATTGCACATCACCCTCTGGACAGTGGAAACAGAATGAGAGGAGCGTACTGTACTGTACTGAAAGCTGAAAATAAATACAAGTTTTATACTGTAGGTAGTCATAGAGTAACTTAATGTATATAGACTATATTGAAAGATGTTGTAATGTTTTACCTGACCTTTCTGCCGGCCATTTTCTAAAATATATATAAAACTAATTTTTTTGCTGTTTTACTAGCAGCCATTGGTGTACATTCCAGTAGCATTTGAAAATCTTACAGAAACAGGAAATCTGCTTGGGATAGGCAATAGAAATTACCAAATTTGTCGATATTTTTTTCCTGTTTTAGATTTAGGTTTTATTAAGCTCAAAATGCATGCATCTGTCTCCTAAATCTTGAATTTGGGGGCTTCTGATTGTTTAAATGCACCAACATCAATGAAAATTTCCAAAACATTTGTCAAATGTTCACTTATCTCAGGCCAGTGTCTGTAAGCTTGCACAAAGCCTAAACGATCAATCTAAAAAAGAAGCCGTCGGCAGAAATATTATATTGAACGAAATGATGCTGAAGTGTGCCAGTATGATCCTTAAAACTGTGTGTATGAGTACGTGATTGCGTGTTTGATTGTGTGTGCATATTTTCTTTTTGCCAGCATAAAGAGCTGTGTGAGAATCTACACAGGAACAAACTGCCTGTTGACTGTAAAAGAAAAGGTGCTTCTCCGTATATATACTAACCTCCGGCTGAGGGATGTGAGATTAGCTCTGCACTGACTGTACTGAGCCAGGACTGTACTGTATGTATGTATGTAGATGAAAACACTAACCTGTCTGCAACCTGCACTACTCACACTGCTTCTCGGCCTTTCCAGTGCTGTCTAACATAAGAAATGTTGCATATGTATGAGTTACACATTATGTAACATAAGTATAGATGGGAGCAGAAAGGAATGACTGTCTGTTTTGACTTAATTTATTAAAGATGTTATTTCTATCATTTACTTTGGATTCATTATTGTTTAAAGCTCTACATTGTAATATAAGACGCGTCACGCTTAATGACTTATAACTTACCCTAAGTACCAAGGTGCATTTTAGCCTTCTTAAAAGTACAATATGTAAGAATTTTAGTTGAAAACATAAAACATGTATCTGAAATTATCAAAGAAAATTATGAAGAAATGGCAGTTTTGACATCAGTTTTGAGGTATCTACTGATGTGAGCATGCTAACCAGCTAGCCCTGGCCCGTCCTAGTCCAAAGCTCCTGTGCTGGCACTGTGAACACCAACATTTCCATGCCCAGATTGCTATCTGCACTTCTAATTGAGCTAACTAGCTAACAGCAGCCACGGTTCGTAGCAGTTAGCGGTTACTCCGGTAATATGCTTTTTTCAGGAATTGTTTGACAAAAAGAAAGATGAAGGTTCCAAATGAATGTTAATGATGCTCCATGCCTAATGGATGCAATAGTTGCTCATATGTTAGCTAACCAGGTAACAGGTCTGTAATTTGTCTGTTTTGTGTCGAGCCTTAACATGAGTTCGGACAGAAAGTGCAGCAACTCTTTTGCAGTGTGTCGTTATCGAAAATGTGACCACTGGACAGTTTTTCGTTTTTTTTGTTTGTTCTGACCTTAGCTGTAAGCTAGCGAGCGGTGGATCTACCTGCCTAGCCTGATTGTGCATTCTCCCTAAGCAACTGTTAAGTATAATTGACTGAATTTTTAATTTTGGGTGAACTTTTCCTTTACGATACTATGGTAAACTACTAAAAAAATACTAAAACCCAAAAAAAACCCAAGAGATTATAAAACACAGAACTGAAGAGACTCAGTGGTGCTATCATTTTTTTTATATAAAGTCTTAAAAATTAAAATGAAAAACATATGTACAAACATATACAAATATACTCAAATATGAGGTCTGTAAACTTTTCCCTTGCTTGTATCTCGTTAAAGTGTACATTTTCTAGCAGCATAAGCTCATATTGGCAAAGTTAAAGTCTGTCTGTCTTTCATTTCTCTTTGAAAAAGGAGAAGAAGCTTTTCCCTCCTTCCCCCTTCATCTTTAAAGATTTGCTTCTCTGGAGCCCTGTGCTCTCCCTCTCTCGTTGATTTTCCCTCTGTCGGTCCTCCTCCCTCTGCTGCACCTGTTGATTGATCACCAACCGCATGTCCTCCTGCAACAGGAGGGAAGGTTCAGGTTAGAACACAACATTCTGCTTGTACACCGAACTACTTAAATAAATGGGTTTCCCAAAAGACTTTTTACATCTCTGAACAAACTCACCTGCCAGGCCTCCAGCTCTTGAGACAGCGCCACCTTGTGTTTGATGGTGTTAAGAAGCTGCTGAGTTAGTGTCTCTTTCTCCTGGCGCACGGTGGCCAATTCGCTCTCTAAGGAACTGGACATTAATGTGTTGATTAGCAAAACAAACACGACTGCGCGTTCAGTTGGAATTAGATCAATTCAAATTGAATCAGCGCATAAATCGATTGTCGTGTTACCTGTAACTTGGCATGTCGGGACTGTTTCTGAATGGCTTGATTTCCTGCCTCAGAGTCTCCAGCTCCTCTCGTTGACGCTGGAGCTGCAATGTGAAAATCTATGTGAATTTGAAGTCATCATTCATTACCTTTTAATTCGTCCTGTTTCAAAGTTGATGTCAAGTCAGATGTCCATAATCTCTACACATTTTAAAGTTCCTTTTTTGAACATTACATTAAAATGCTTACTTTGAAAAATAACTTATGTCTCACCCGAATCAATAAACTAGTCAAAGATTCTTAGAATTTAATATATACCTTCTCCTTTATTAAATATTATATCATTATTCCCCTTATACTATGCAGAATTTGTCTCTATTTTCTTATTTTTTGTTTTATTTTGTTGTGTTCATGACATCTGTGCATCAAATAGCCAACAACAGCACCAGGAGGAAGGTTGGAAGGTAGCATACATATCAGTATGAAACAGACTCTGGATGAAAATGGGTCACATAAATGAAGAAAAACACTTTGCTTAAACACTTCCGGTTACTATTTAAATGTAAATATTTCATCCTAAATATTTTATGGCAATTTCAAACAAGTTTTTAACATTAAATAAAATTCCATTCAAGATGCCCTTTTGCAGCCCATCTGCCGTACCGTCACCACAGCCCACACTTTGGGAATGACCGGCGTAGAGAATATAGCCTAGCTTTAGCTGCAGTCACATAAAACCCCTGCCATTGTGGTGCCTTCCTGCCTCCTGAAGGCTACACTAATCATGCACCTTTTTGCCTGTATGTATGTGTGTGTTTGAATACAGGGCAACAGACCTCCTCTTTGAGCGCTTGTATCTCTTCGTCTCTTGCTTGCAGGACTGTGGAGTGAGCGAGAAGAGCCTCTTTAGCCTGGTGAGAGAAAACCACAACAATTATTAGTGGGATTTTGTGTTTTTGGAGGCCCGTCAGTATCAGCCTCAAACCATCCAAGTAATGATGTCACTCAGCACAGGGTCAGAATTAGTAGTTAAACTTGTCAGTGCAGTTCCTCAGTGTGTGTGTGTTTGTGTGTGTGTGTGTGTGTGTGTGTGTGTGTGTGTGTGTGTGTGTGCGTGTGTACCTGCGATTGCTGAATTTCACTAAGCAGAGACAGTGGTTGTGTGTGTGTACTGTCCAGAAAGCTCTCCTCTCCCAGGTTCAGAGCTTTCTGCTGCAGGGAGCGATTCAAGGTTCGCAACTCAAACATCTGCCCCTGCTCCTGCTCTATCTATGTATACACACAAACACACACGCAGTGAGGGACAGGATCACACACACACACACACACACACACAGATCAAGAGCTTAAAATTAGTCGTGTTAGTGACTTCTGTTAGTGGTGATCAGTATGATGATCTTCCTGCCGTCACTTATCCTCACCTCTGCTTCTTTCTCCTTCAGCGTCGCCTGTAGTTCTGACAGTCTGTCTCTCAGCCTCTCCCTCTCAGTGCGGAGTCTATCTCCGTCCTCCCAAGAAGCTTTCAGTTGTGCCTCCATGTGCGACAGCCGCCCCAGCAAAACTCTGTTCTGTTCAGGAAGGAGATCAACACAAGATGCTGAAAGTGGCGATATTGTCACATTTAAAGCAACATTATGAACAATGTTTACCATAAAATCACAGCCTCAGAATCATTTTCTTGCTACAGTGTCCTGTAACAGGGTGAATGGTGTCTCTATCACTTGTTTCTACAGTGTGTAACTTCAGTGAGAGGGTAGGATCACAGCGTCACATACATGTTTACTTCAACATACATAAGTTTTCAACTAACAACATTGTTGTTAGTTAGTTGAGTTTTGTTTGTAGTCAGCACCTACATTATGTCTGACCTGACCTGGGATTGGTAATTAGGACAGTGGCGTTGCATTAAAAACCTGCTCACTGATTAAATTTCACTTTGCCTTTTCATAGCACCAACATCAGGGTTTCTAGGTCAATTTGGGATTCTTTTGGTTGTTGTTTTTGCTTTGGACAGTAGCAAAGGCTGTTAGCGGTTGCCATGTGGCTGACACTGTGTCTGCAACAGTGATACCACCGGGAAATCCAGGAGGGAGGGGGAGTTGTCTGTTTCTGCTTTAAGACAACTACACAAGGAACCACAGCTTGAATATTTGATTATTAGGTATAAGTCTTTGAAAGGACTTGGTTTCATCGTTCACACAGCTCTCCTTACTAAATGCTTTTTTTGTGTGGGACCTAATGTACTATCCTGCAGCATTCAAGATCGCACAATAGGCTCATGACTGTCACACTTCAACTGCACCTGTCACTGTTGGAGTGCCTGGCAAAGTGTACCTCTGCTTGTATGCTCTCTATTTGTGTGAAGTTGATGTTTCGGCTAAAAGACGACTCCTCCATCTCTTCTCTGAGCGAGCGAAGCTCCGTTCTCAAGGAGTGTTCCAGTGTAACAGCCTGGAGGAGCAAGAGAGGGACAAGTTGAGAAATGTATCTATTGTTCAGGTGAGTGAGCAAGGGTGGCCGAGACTCCCCCAACCTGCTGGTCTGCATTTTTCTTGTTTGTGTAACTGTGATACCACATACACACACGTAGACACTTCCCACACCCACACACGCACGCACATATATACCAAGATTTTGTTTGTCCTAACAGAATTATGACATAATTGTGATGTTTTCTTAAAGGCAGGTTTCTGACTGTCTGTTGGACGGCAGCACACACAAACCTCTGCCAGCTGCTCCACCAGCCGCTGGTTATGATTGGCTAACTGAGTCAGCTGTTCACTCTCATCCCTTCGCCGGTCCCGCCCCTGGCTGTGATGTCGCTCCAGCTCGGCCCTTAAGGCAGCTAGATCTGCAGCCAGCTCTGCCTCCCTCTGCCCAGACGCCAGTTCATTCATGTCCAGCTTCCTCTGAAGAACATGCTTCTCCTGCTGCAAAGTCTGAGACATTGAACGCAACATTAAGCTGAAAGTGAAATGTGTCAGACCATGGCCCTTTTCCACAGAAGACATTTTGATTTGTCTTGACAGGAAAAGTGCAGGTGTTACTAATAACATTAAATATAGCTCTGTTCTATTCAAGTGTCCTTGTGACTCATGGCAATGTGACAGTGAGCTAAAAAGCACAATACCAGGACCCTGAAACTGAAGCAGCTAAATAGCATCACACATCAATAATATTTATATTTACACTGCCACTATTACATGTTTATAGTCTTATGTGAAAAATGTTTATCCTCTGATTCATAACTGCAGTGTCATTTGAAGGAAAAGTTCACCCTACAATGATTTGGTCATTATTCAGAAGTCAGGTGAAGTTAATATTTTCTGGAGCTTCACAGCAGAATAGCTTTGCAGCCTTCTCCTAAACAAGCAGCTGGGGACCAAAAAAATGAAATGGCTCTGTACAGCTCACCTGGCTTAATCCAATTCTTCGGAAGTCCTGAAATACCAAATTGATTTGAATAGATGTGTTATTTACTTCCTCGATGAGAGGTCGGACTGATGCACCCACATCAGATGGTGTGCATGCTAGCATTTTCAGCCTAGCAGCTACATTAAAGACTTTGACTTTAAAAAAAGGGTGTAAATAATGTTTTTTTTTTCAGTCCCCATTCATTGGTGGATGGGAACTTGACTGCAAAGCTGTGAAACTTCAGAAATGTTTACAAAACTTCACCTGACTTTCAATCAGCATTGGGGTGAGTAGATTATGACCAAATTCCTTTTTTTGGTTAAAAAGTAGGCCTACTGTTACCACCTTGTACTGTTTATAATCATAGGAAAAATGTCTCAATACATTTAACTTTTTCCTAACTCCTCCGCAAAGGAGGTTATTATTTCACCTGTGTCCATTTGTTCGTTGGTTGGTTGGTTTGTCACCAGTATCACACGAAAATTATCAAACGGATTTCCATGAAATTTGGATGGAAAATGAGTCTCGGCCCAGAATGGATCCTAATTAAGTTTTTTGCGCAGATTCGAATAAATGGATGGATCCAGGAAACATTGTGAGGTAGGGCATTTTTCAACATTTCCCAAAATTTCTTAGGGAACAATGCATGAATCTTGAGGAAAAAATCAGCCATATTTAGGTTTTTTAATGGGAAAACTGTATGTATCTGTATTGGAGGACTGTTATTTTCAATATCTAAAGTAGAAGAAATAGAATCTTGCTCATAGATACAGAAGTGTTTCCACCTTAACAATGATTGCCCTGCAGCCTGGATGAACTCAAATTGTATTGCGTTGTTCTAGGTAGATGAATAAAAGCTTTTGCTACTCCTTTTGTAACGAGCTCACTGCATTTTTAAGCAGGCCTTTGAACGTTGCTAAAAACACAAGTTTACAGCATCTTTATCCTCACCTCCACCTCCCTCTCGCTCTGCTCCAGAGAGGCTGCCAGCTCCTCATTCTTCTCCAGTAAAGCCTGTCCCAGCTCTGCAGCTAAGATCAGATCCGTCTCTATCCCGCCTCCACTGTCGCTGCTGCCAGGAGAGGATGCAGATGAGGGCAGGGCAAATGAGAGTGAGACAGAGGAGGATGACGAGAGAGGGAAGAAGGAGTCCTCAAGGCTCGGGGAAGGAAGACTGTTTTTCCTGGGGGTGAACATTGTTGACGGACTTGTAGGAGTCAGTTGGAAAGCCTCATCGCAGGTCCTTGTATTAGTTATCCACACTCACACAGGTGGCACGGATGTGGACTTTTGTCAAATCCAGAACCCTTTTCTGTGTCGTTATGATCCGGTCTGGCGTTTTTTGTAATCCAGGATGCGTCTCTGCCAAACTTCTACTCCACCCAAGTCTTCTCTTCGTCACAGATAACCCTGTGGGCAAGAAAAGACCTTCAACAACACAGAAAACCACTGATAACAGACCTGTTAACTATAACCGTGAACGTCAGTACATGTACAATGGCTTGAATGAACATCAGACTGGTTGTTTACTAGTAATATAATCTCACATGGCCTTTAAGGAGGTCTTTTGTCTGACTGGTCCCTTTTGTTACTCTGACCGAAATACCAGCTCCACTATTATCTTTGTTCTGCTCCCCCTCCCTAAATTCCAAAGGCACTGTGCTCTGATATTTCCTATAAATGCAGCAAAGTGTCAAATGTGCCAGGAACGGTCTCTAAAGTGATCATCTGGGCAAATATTTTAGAAACAAATCACCCACCAGGCTTGTCTCGTAAACTTAGTTTTGTCCAAAATAAAGCTTAAAGGACTCCAGTGCCAAACATTATTTCCAGTCTGCGCAGGATCGTATCTGTATAAAAGCTCTGAGCCTGTCAACATTTAAAGAGATGTCAAAATATGAAACCAATTAGGTTGTTTTTAAGAACTGGCCACCTGTCAAATCCACAGTTAAAGCAAATAGGGGGCAGCATATTACCAGAGTAACCACTAACTGCTGCTAACTGTAGCTGCTGTTTGCTATTTAGTTCAGTCGGCAGTGCAGCTAGCTGTCTGGACTGGCTGGGGCTAGCTGGTTAGCATGCTAACTTCAGTGGATGCAGTGTCTCTGCAACACAGTAGCGTACATAGACATTGTCCACTAGAAGTATAATGTGTTATGTTTAAATTCATGCGATATTCCTAAATCTTACATAAATGTGTATTTTACATCTCCTCAAGTCAGAAAATCTTACATTTAAGTAGTTTATGGGTAAAACAAGCTAAGTAAGATGGCACAAAGTCACAATTAATTCTTTTTCACTAAATAACCCTCTTTCAGGTAAATAATTTATAATTTCCACTAAAATTTCTGATTTCCTTGTTTTATGGTGTTAATTTCTTTCAGTATATCTGTTACAAGTCTGATCTCAAGTTATTTGATCTTAAACGCAGCATTTCCCTCTCACTTCACAGCTTTAAACAGATTTCCTGTCAGGTAAAATGATCTTGCTGCGCAAACAGATAAGTCCACTAGTGTCGAGTCGTTTTCTCAAATTCAGTGTGTATTTCCTTGTATTTCACCTTTCTTTTTTTCAATGAATTCTGTCTACACACTGCAAAAACTGAAGATCCAACCCAGTGTGTTATAAATGGATTACCTAGTGCTTTCAAAGGAGCATCCTTTTACTCATTCAAGTACATGTCTGTATTTGAGATATTTTCAAGACAAGAGAGGTGTCTGTAAAACATCCACTTCAAGGCTAGAAAGCCCATTTTAAACCATACTATGTGAAGACAATAACATCTATTTTCAAGCTCGGTCTCTCAGTCTCTTCAATCTCCTGTGACATTTGTGGTTAAGTCTGACGTCACCGTCAGGAAGCTCACCTGTTGCCTCTCGCTAACATGAAACCATGCGGTCATCCAATTCAAAATAATCAAAACTCTCAGTAATTTAAACTTCAACTTAACTTTAACATCACCTCTTTCCATTGTGAGAGCTATCTGAAAAAAAAACAGTTTTTTTCCTGATCAAAGGAACAAAAATAAAGTCTGTCTTACCTGACAGTTCCCTGCCGACTCATGCCACACAGGTATAGCTTTCCTGTTTGGTGAGTGTGTGTGTGTGTGTGTGTGTGTGTGTGTGTGTGTGTTTGGGAGTATTTGCGCAGGAGAGGCTCAGCTGGTTTCCTTGGCAGTGGAAACATACAGTATGTAAATACAGCCAGTGGCTCCTCCTCCTGAGTTAAAAAAAGGTAAAGCGAACAGACAGAGGGAGGAACATGCCGAGACACAGAGCGGGGAGGATGGGAACAGTGGTGTGTTTGCAGTGCTCTGACATCTAGTGGCTGAACACAGTCAGGAGAACACACAGATCAACTCTGAGGAATGTGCTGATGACCAACACTTGGCTGTCTGTGCGGGGGGGGGGGGGGGGGACGCAGGGTGAGAGATGGAGAGAGACGGGAAAGGTCAGAACACAAGCAGGGGTCTGTCTAATCTGGCCCTCCTCCTCCTCTTCCCCCCATCCTGTTTACCTGCCTGAACTATTTGAAAGGAGCTCTGTGTGCGCTCGTGTATGAGGCAAAGTGGGGGGGTAGGGAGAGTAGAAAAAGGAGACTGCCATTGCAACGCCTCCTTTCTCGGGGACAACATACAGGCAAAAGGGGATCAAAAAGCCCACAAGACGTCCACCATCAGATCATCAGGTGTTTTTTTTACATACAGTCCAGACATGCATTGCAAGCTCTGGCTCGCTCTGTCAGTGTGCTTCTTGCTGCCAACCTCTGATGCTGGAAGGCAGATGCCCAAACTCTCTGCCAAGAAACTCTGTGCCGACTCCGAATGCAGCCGTAAGTAGCCCAACCACCAACTGGTTTTTGCCAATAGTGGCTGCTGAACTAAAACTGCGTGTTTTTTTAATTTGCACAGTCTCCTTCTACATTCCTGCACAGATCCTATCTTGATAGCTCGTGCCCTGCAGGACTACTACCCTGGAGACTGCAGGTTCATCCCCATCAGACAAGGGCAACTCATCTATGTCTACGCAATGCTAAAGGACAGAGGGAACCTCTTCTGGGCTGGCAGTGTGAGTTACAAAGCTGATTAGGAGAAAATAACAATTGGTCTGACATACATAGGGTCAAAAATTCGAAAGGACCACTCGTCAAAACACTTGTATTTTGTGTTCGTTTGGAATTTGACACCATTTTTCCTTAGAAATGAAAACATAAGCTTATCAATTTGAGTGAAAAGTTGAATCTTTGAATAATATACATGAATTTCACAGTATCTTAGTATTCGATATGGATGGTTGGAATGCAGCTTCTTGTGATGTCATACAACACTTGGCTTTCTCAGTCTTCAAGTGCCCCAATAAATGTTCAACGTGGTTGAGGTCAGGTGACAGTCGAATGAAGTCCATGACAGTCAGGAGAACTTGTTGGTATTCCAGTGCTTCTTGCAAATCTTCGATGTGTGTTTAGACATATTATCCTGCTGCGGTATGAATCCTTCTCCACTAATCTGTCCTTCTCCGCCTGATCTCAACCAGAGTGAACATTTATGGGGGTAACAGTATTCTGTGCAACCAAATCACCAGAATAGGTGTTAGCCAAGTATGTTTCTGCAATGTCTTATGTAAGTTTAGGGGTTTCTGACTTTTTGACCCTTAACCAAAACACCCCAAGAAGTGATGATCATCGTCATTAACTTTTGTATTTATCACCTGTTACCTGTCATCTGCAGGTCCAAGACACCTATTACGGACAGCAGGAGGCTCGCATTGGCCACTTCCCCAGCAGCGTAGTGGAGGAGACGCATCCTCTCATGCCAGCCACCACTGAAGTCAAGACTACGGTGAACACACACTAACACACACACATCCACACACATGAATGCACTGTGTGATGCTTTCCCCTAATTCTTCCTCTCTTCTTATTTCCAGAAGTGGGACTTCTACTGTAACTGAAAAAAAGAGCGACCGCCTTGTCGGGGACATGTTGGCATCGTATGATCATACACACATTGTTGACAATATGTACGTTGGTTTGTGTATCCATTGTTAACAATCTGCACCTTAGAGGATATGGGTAGCAGCTCTTCACACAGCAATGCATGATCATTAGGCTGCCGAAGAAGGAACCATAGCTGCTTGAAGCTCTATATTTGGCTGTTTTACTGGTATTTCAAGTATTTGACAGAGAGTAAAAGAGGGTGTTAAAGTGTAGTAAAAGGAGATAAATATGAGTTGTGCATGTCTTTTCTCTGAATCACACTTTTTGTCCACCAATTACTGATTTTTTTGAGGTGATTGTGTGTCACAGATGAAATATTATTATATTCATCAAGCAATATCGTCTGATTTCTACTTTCTGTTGCATAAAAAAATCACAGATGCATTAATGTAACTAACAAGTACTATTAAAACACATTAAAATCATACTTCATTGTAATTTCTGAAAGAAAACTATTTTCATGTTTGATAACCGTAAATAAATTGCAATGCTGAAAATAACATTTATCATCTGACATTCCTTTAAAAAAAAATCATAATGTTGCGGACAAAACTGGAAATTGCGGCTTTTATGTTATCCTTCATGTGTGGCACTGGTAAATGTATTGGGAACATCTTTTGTGCATAATATATGTTGGTTACTGTTTTTAAGGCAAAGTTCATACAAAAAGGAAAATTCTGTCATCATCTACTCACCCACTGCTGGAAAGTGGGTGAGTAGTCTGGACAGTGCTGCAGCATTCTCCTATACAACTGAGGTAGACAGGGACTTAAGTCCAAATTATCATTGTAGCTGCTAAGCTAAACGTGTTCATGAGCACCCTGTCTATAGTGGGACATTTTATGACCTTTTCTGTTGTTGTTTTTTAGCCAGTCACCATCTATTTCGGTCGTTTAAGAGAATACTGCAACACTGTGAAGCTCCAACAGTAGACGATGGCTGAATTTTCATTTTATGGGGGAGCTCTGTCCTTTGAGTCGAAAAGAAAAGCAGCTTGTTTCATCAGCTCAGATGTAGTGTTGTGATGTGAAGACTTTTTGAAAACAAGAAAAAAACAAAACCTCCAGACATGGACAGAACACGCAGCACACCTATGGCTTTGAGTTTCATCATTTATTCTATTTGTTGGTTTCTGTGTTAATATGCCAGAAAGTTGTCGCCAATGTGAAGGAATGATAGAGCTTCAATTCTTGAATCTACAAGCACAAATGCTCCCAGTCTCACATACACTCGCACACACTTTCCTTAGCAGCTCAGAGGCCTTGCTCCCCAGCATAAAGGGAGCCCAGTGATAAAAGTCTCCTCCCTCGTCCACTATGCTCCCTCCTGCCCATTCACCCTCTTTCTTCCTCTCAACGAGTACACACCTGGTCCCAAGTCCTTTGGTGGCTTTTGTTTTTTTTTTGTTTTTTTTAGTGAACAAGCTAAAAATGACTGAATATGCCTCCAGAGAACTCCCTCCTCCTCCTCCACCTCCTCCTCACACATACAGAAACTATTCCCAAAGAATAGACGAAGCACAATTGGCATCTTACTCAGACCCACTCAGACATTACTGATAAAATTTAGATGAACGATTTTTGGTCTCTGAGCATCTTCTGTGGACAATTTTACCTCCCGTTAAATGAACTTTTATAGCATTTCCCTGTAAGCAGGTGACTGAAGGTAGTGTGGGTTCATTTAGCAAGCGATTCTGTCATTAAACCTGCCAGCTGAGTGCAGTCCAGACATGAAATAACATATGCCTTCCAAAAGAGGATTACATGTGCGGTGATGTAAATACTTTAGGCAGTCAGGTTGGGTTTAAAAATCTGTGTGCTCGTAATTCTTTATCCTGCACTTTAACCCCACTTTGTCTTTGCACAACTTAAATGCACTGACAGATAGATTTTGTTAGATTGGCTCAACATGTTAGCCTTTGGCTTTAAAGCACCATTGTCTTGCGGAGACATCAGAATAACAGTGAGTTAGGAATTAGATACTGGTTTATTAGAAGGCACTTGCACTTAAAGACATCTAGACTTGTATGCCCCACTACTGTGTATGCCAACAAAACTGTAACAGGTTAAATATAAAAAACAGGCAGCACTTAGGGTTAGTAGTGAAACAGTGCAGGGAGCGTCAGACTCTGCTCTACATTTTCTGTTTCCCTGCTCCATCTTCACAGGCGATTGGGATACTGCGCTCTGTGCCAGCAGATGCACGAGGTGCAGTGATTGTGAGCACACCGTCGGCTGACAGACAGGAGGTGACATCGGGCCCTGACACGCCGGCAGGAAGCCTGTACTTCCTCATAAACTCCCTGGTCACGAAGCCGTGGTCGTCCTGGAAACAGAGTCAGTACATCAGTCGCAAATATTCAATAGTGTGTTGGACTGTTCCTGCAGATCTCTAAATCTCCTCTGACCTGTCTCTCTTCATGCTTTGCGTGTATTGTGATGAACTCGTCAGTGACGCTGACGGACAGCTCGTCGGGCGAGAAATGCTTCACGTCCAGATAAATGACGTAGCGATCCTTTTCAGCGCGCATCTGCACAGACAGTTCAACTGTTAGGAACAATACTGACATATTTTGTTACATGATTGCAGGAAAAAACACATACACAAAAAAAAAAAAAACGTTGTATTGTCCCATTCTGTGGTAATGGTGCAAACACTAACACTCCCCCCGGTCCCTGAGCTCCCAGTCCAAACCACTAGCTGCTAGGCTAACTAAGATGTCTGGCTGGCGGCAGCTACAGTGAGCAGTAGTATGCGGTTACTCTGGTGATATACTGCCCCTTATTTGTTTTGAGTGTGACTTCCACGGTAGGCAAATTCTTACATATTGAACCTTTAACTGTCCCTGTAAGCCATGTCAGTGTGTGAGCATGCCCAATACCAGAGCCCTGTCTGCTGTGAAAAGGGTCCATGATACAGAAACATCAGTAGAAGAGGATACTCTTCAGTGGCCCCTCTGACTCAGTAATGTAAAATCATAAATACAAATCTGACAAAGACTTATAGACTTATAGGGTGAGTAGTATTCGAAATAATAATAATTTGTCAGCGAGCAGGACAGAGGTGAGATTTACTGTACCTCACTGTGGCCATTGTCGAACCAGTTGAACCAGCGCATGAACGAAGGGCGCATCCAAGGGAAGGACCAAGACAAGGGCCAGATAAGTGGCCAATCAGTGAGAGGTTCTGCCAAGGGGAAGTCAGAGAATCGATGTGGGAACGTCCGGCGGTACCAGGGATACTGGATGGGGATATCCATGATGAGAATCCAGGAGGAGACGTAAAAACAATGGGTAAGAGGGAGGTTTGGTTCAGTCTGAGGTGGGTGCTGCTGTGCCCTCCTGCGCCGAATTTATAGGCCTTTCCCTTCCGTCCCACCCGGACCGCGGCTTTGTTTCGCGTCCACTGCTTCCCCCTCCCCTCCATCACCTCCCATCACACTTACACAGAGACTCTGCCAACAGGCTGATCTTTCTGGAACAATGATGTCAAATGTTTATCCCTTCCATCACCCCCATTGTTTCAGCAGACTGTGACTGGTTGCCTCTCTCTCTCTCTCTCTCTCTCTCTCTCTCTCCCTCTCTCTCTCTCTCTCTCTCTCTGCAACTTTGCCTCTCCCTTCTCCCAGTCATGAAGTGACAGTGGCTCAGAGTACTGCTGATGCCCCCATACTCATTCCACAGGAAATGCCCCTGTCTGGATCCGTGTGTGTGTCTGCGTGAGAATGTGCGTGTGTTTGTTTGAGGAATAGCTGCCAGAGCATTAGCCTACTGTGCTTCGAGTGCCAGCAGCTTTGGGTTTGTGAGCGGACTGGATGTGAGCTTGAATGGGAACTGATGAGTTTGTATGGGACAGCATTAGGGGACACTCAAAGCGTGTATCATTTTGCTATGAGCTCACATGTAAAACATGAAGCACTGCCCAACGGTGCAACAGTTGTGCCAACCAGATTTCTTTTAGTCTCTGCTTCATCCTCCCAGCCGTGTTGTGCCCAGCGTAGAGGAACTTCGCACATTAAATGTCGGCTGGAATCGGCTCCAGCCCCCCCGTGACCCTGTAAAGGATAAGCGGCTACAGACAATGGATGGATCGATGGATTCAAGCACTGGGATTCTGCTGAATCATCAGGCAACCACTGTTACAGTGCCTCCCACCTTTTCTCTCAATAAACAAGCCGTGGCATTGTGCAAGACCAACACCTACATATATCATTCAATGAAAATTACTGACTTTTATCATCAACAAATTGTGTGTGATTGTAAAGAATTCGTGTAAGCAGTGCTTGATGTTGAACATAAAAATGAGTGTGATTACTCCTTTCAACCCCTTGTTAGTGTGTGCCTTGGATATTACATTCTGAACTTAAATATATTATTTTTTCAAAGAGAACAATAACGGTCACAAAGAGAATCTTTATGCCCTTTTTGAAACCAGACCAATATTTTTGTTAGGTTAATGTGAGGTCACTCCGACTAGCCGCTGTGTGGGAACAGATGAGAGTCATGTGATGCAGAAGGCAGGACTGCCAATAGTTTTGCTCATGACCGGATGATCCCCAAAGGCCCACCGACAGATTATTATAATATTATTTTTTACACTTTTAATTGACATGGTGTCGCCTCCTGTCGGTGGCCCTGTAGAGAAGCCAGGAAAGGGCTCGTGAGAGGTGAAAGTATGATAGAAAAACCTTCAGGGCCACCGTACTAAAGAGTAAAATGCACGTGCACGTGTTTGTGTTAACGTTACACCAAATTCTATGACCCATATACTATAAGCTTGCTCCTCCTTTGACGTCTCTGTCTAATTTGACATTTTATTGTTTAAAACTACAGCGAGTAGATAAATCATTTGTTTAACCACCAGTTAAACGCTTTTAAACGAGTGCCTTCAGCGACTGCCTTCTGCATCAGGGAGCGCTGACGCGGATGCGCTTCCTATCTGTTTGACGTCGTCACCATGGTGACGGGCCTTAGTCTGTTGGTGGATTGAAGTTAACATCTAACAGAAGGAGCGTTGTGCTTCGTTAGTTCCCTAAAAGTACAGCAGGGCCGCGAAAATGGAGTTACCGGCCACGTATTACGGAAAACTTGATAAAAGAAACCCAGTTATTTTAACGTTTGAACGAGACGTTAAATCGTTTATGAAACTGATGAAACGAGTCGCTTCTCCGACCAGCCAGGACGACAACGGCTCTTATGCCAGAGGGTGAGGCGGGCCAACGGTCACTGAGGTCACAATCTAATGCTGTTTACTCACCTTAAAAACTAAACCTTCTAGTCAGAGAAACAGTCAGCTACTCACGTCAGAAGAGAACATGTGTGATTTATGAAGCTACTAATGAGCAATTAGCTTATTTTAAAAGGTGTATCAGGCTTTACTCCTCCAGCAGGTGTTTAGCTAGCTTAACTTGCTCTGAATTTGGACTCAGGTAATTCATCTTTAACTCAACCTTTCCATCACAGCACTGAGCTACTTAGTTTTGTGACTAGTGATTATAAAACATGTGCGACACCCATTCTCAGACAGATTTGCAAACAGAAGTCTTCAGATATTCTTTCGCGAGAGATGATTGTGAAGAGTCCGAGCTGTCTGATAGTAGTTGTGCCCTATAGGTTAGATACACAGCCTATGGAACAGGTGGTCCAACATATACATAAACTATGATGCATCATTACCAGCCTGTTTTTAATTTGATGTTCATTTTGAAGGATTAAAGCTCTGGTGGAGATATGGAAAAAGTACAAACATCGACTGCCTTCGAAGTTGTACCAGGAGCGCATGTTGCACATTGCAGACTTTCTCTGTGGGATAGAGGTAAATCACAGTAGCCCTTTTATCAGTGAGTATAAGTCAGTGTCGGTTGCTGTACATAGTGATATGCTTATCAGTAGAGCCAGACCCATACTCCATTTTTGGGGCGGATACCGATACCTACGTTTGTGAGTAAAAAATTCCAATATATCGGCCATTGTACAGATTTTTGCATTGACATGTCAAACGTGGTTATCACGTTACACTTGGCAAGAGATTTTACAATTTAACAATAAACTTTATTAGAAAAAATGATAATAGTGCACTTCACTGGGAATATAAATCTGTAGTTTCATTTCTCCAAGCATCCTTTCTGTATTATAATTTGTAACAAAAGGTTTTGATATTGTGGATACTGCTCAACAAATAGGTCAATATCAGCCGATAATGTTGGCCAACCGTTATATCAGTCCGACTGAAGAGAAGTTGTTCTGTTGGTTGTTGGGTTTTTGCAATTTACCGGATATATTCTGCATTAACACAATCTCATCCCTTAGTGATGTCTCATACTCAGTGGCTTTTTGCTCCCCTCAGAGTACATCATGGATTACTATGTGGCACCTGACTATAGGTCCTATCATAGGTCAATTTAGTTTTTAGTCCTGCTAAATTCACAACAGGAACTGGCCAAACTGTCCCGCATTCACAGTGCTTTCTTCCATATCCTCTTTCCCTGTAGTTGTATCAGCTGGCTCTTTGGCATGGCTACGGTCCCCACCTGCTGCAGTTCAACTCAGTGAAAATAACTGACATCACAGATGTGAACCACTTCATGGCCTGCTTCTTCCCTGAGGGTTTTGATACAGATCAAGATACCTTTGCCATGAAGGTACATTGTAGCCGACTATTTGGGTTTGTGTGCTGTTTGTCTGTCTGTGTGATGTGTTTCCCTGTTCAGAGTCTGACTAAAGTGAGCAGCATGCTATGCTACTTTGTTGTTCTATTTTACCGAGAATTAATATCATGTGGAGGAAGGCCATTGATATGTTGAGATGTTTGGACCCGAAGCCTAATATATCCACAGTTAATATGTTCCTTGTGTGTGCTTGTGTGTGTTTGTGTTTAGATCCGTGCAATGCAGGGATGTGCCCTGTGCATTTTTGAGCAGGAAAAAAAGCTCAACGTCTTGAGCCAGAAGGGTCTCTATAAACTGCTGCATGTGCTGAACTTCGTCAGGATCATGATGCAGGCTTTTCAAGGACATGAGAACCTCTACTGGCAATTATATAATGGTACATTAGTAAAATTTGTATAATGTTGTCCAGCATTTGTTTTTTGTCTGACAGAAAATGTAGGAAGAATGGGTTGAGTTGTCAAAGTGTGAGACAGGAAGATGGGGTTAGTTTCCACATGGAAATTTAACTTGATCACAACTAATGTGATGTGACTAATGTGAATAGATTATCCTCCAGATGGTACCCCTAAAATTACGATAAATATGGTGGCTATTGAAGAGCAGGATTTAGTGAATATAAATTAATCCGCTGTATCAATAGAAAAGTGAGAAATGATGATATTCAAATATGCATTTGATGTTATGTTGTTGAACTAACCTCCTACTGTGTGTCTTCCTCTTTTACTTTGTCGTCTTCATCAGGCTCGTTACAAATCTACACTATCTGCCGTTACCTGATGACCATGAACTGTAGCGCACAGGTATTTAGAGACAGATGATACGTATAACTTGAACTGTTGTATTTGTTGTTGCAACTGACACCGAATGTTCATCTTCCAAAGGGCTTTTGCAAAAGATTGTCATGTCTGATGCACTTTAAGGCAAAAGGCAAAGTAGATGAGGGTGAGAAATGGTGTGTGACAGAGGTTGTGCGTCAGACTGTGGTTGATAAGTATTTGATAATAAGACACTGGTAGGTCTGCAAAAAAATTATTTTTTTGGACTGGTAAATGTGGTTTGTGCTCGCTGTGATAGACAATGTCTTTGAGGTTTCAAAAGAGACTTTTCAGTGACTCACTTCTGTTTGTCTTCTTGTCTTCCTTCTGGTATATTGTGGCTCAAATGATAGTAATATGCAACTCTTACTCCTTAATAGTACTTTTAGCTAATGCATGATGTTATATAACCAGACAGCAGTGTGATTTGTAAAGTGGATACACAGTAACTGGGTGTGTCATGATCCTTTATACTACCATGTATTATCCTGTCCAGGCACTGGAGTACCTTTTGTGGGCAAGCATCAGTTTAGAGCTCTCCATCCCTCTGATGACTGCAAAGTGCCTGCCATGGATTTCCACCCTCTACTGTGCAGTCTGCCAGTGTTACTATGACAACCAGGCTGCGACGCTGGCGGAGGTGAAAGACATGTGTCATCTGCATCCAGACACGTACAAAAACACAATCGTATAATACCAGCTGTCACCTTTTCTCCATCTGTCTGCAGTTTTCTGTTAACTGTCAACTGTAATTAGCTGAGAATGTACAATAAAGCTCGATCAACTTATCAATCTGCTGCATAAAGATATTACTGTCCCAAACACAGGTTAGATAATTTATTCCTCATGTTTGGCTTTCAGTGTGTTAAAATGAAATACTGGTGACTAATTTATTAGGTTTAGATTGGGGGTTTGTATGTATTGTAATCAACTTACTGAACTGATTGAAAAGGTTACTAAGCTGATTTTTTGAATTATTCTGAAAGCCTTTTTCCCCGTTTGTGTGTCTTCAAATACTTTCAGAAGTTTGCCAGGAGAGCCCTTGGAAAAATCAATGAGCTAGCACAGATGGAGTTGCAGAGTGACGTTCCTACCACCAGAGAGACCCAGAGAGCTTACAAAGAAGCCTCTATCAAGGCAGGGGAATCCTCTCATCGAAATATAATGTATTTGAAATATAGTGTTCATACTGTTACAGGGATAAAATATTAGAGTAGAGGACATTCACATCTTTCAGCAACACAGCAGAGAAAACATCAAAAGGATGCAGAGAAGATAATACATGCAAAATGAAATTATGACAAACTATACATCTAATCAGGAAACGTGCCATTTGAAGTCTAATTCACTCTGCCTTTGCACCAGAAGACACATTTCTTATTTCCAAACGTATGCCTCAAAACAAATAGTGGCTCTACATTCATTATGTCTCTCAGTGTTAAGACTACACCTATTTCACTGGATAGCTGCTGCTGTGTGTACAAATACAGACACATACAAATTTCACTTGTCTTCTGATGATGTATGAATCTTCTAACTTTCTGTTCCTCAGTAAACAGTTTGTTGTTTTGGCTGTACAGTGTTAAAGTGCTCTTCTTTCCTTTCATTTCAGCTGGCTGTCATGGTATTTAAGAACGCAGTGTTTGAGGCCAGAAAGAAAGTCAAACCCATGTTCAGAGTCAAAACCAAAAGCACCCTGAAGGACATTCCCAATGTAATAAGATCCACTTTACAGCCATATCCTCAGATTCAGTGTTACATCTCCTCACCCTTAAGTGTACTGTCTCTTTAGAGAGAATGCATAGTGTAAATAATGTTGTTTTATGATTGTTAAGTTGCATTGCTGCTGTTCACTGTGTTTAATAGACACTCTGTTGCTACCTTCTTATTTTCAGGACTTATTTTACTGAACTTAATTAGATTTGTATTTTTTTGTTTGATATTGTATAATCAATTTAATCATTACCACTTTTCTTTAATTCTTGTTATTTTTATTTCTCACCTTATCGCATTCACAGACGTCTCCCCAAGCGTTCTCTTTTCTAATAATAGTAATTTTCAGTAATTATTCGAATCGTGTTACTGATTGTGAGTGAATGTTCTTGTGACATTACCTAAAATGATGTACCTGCCTGTACAGGCGCCATGGCCTTGCACGACAACAGAGCGCATGCTTATGGACCTGTTTGACAGCAGGGCAGCCCAATTTTTGGGCATCTTGGAAGCGCTTAAGGTCAGCGCCAGATGCCTGTTGCAGACAGGGATGCCAGATGAACCAGAGCTGCAGGAGGTGATCCTGGAGCTCCTGTCTGCTGGCATCAGTATATTATCTGGTTAGTAAAGCAAGCACGCAACAGATGTGGTTACAGTAAATGCACAATTAAGAGAAAAGCTTAATGTGCTTGTTTGTTCCTGTGTTTGAAGGAGTCACAACTACAAGTGAGTCCCTTTGTGCACTGACGCCAGCATCTTCTCTAATGGATTTAGCCATCACCGGTTAGTCATCATTTTGCTTGACCTTTCTTTATTACATTACAATAAACATGTACAGCATTTGTGTGGTGTGTGTCGCCAAGTGTTATTTTTTAATTTTTTGATTTTTGGACAATCTTTGTTAAGTAATATGATGTGTGGCGTTGGTAGGAGAAGACAAAATACCCATCATGTCTACGGTGATGTTCATGAAGCTGTTGGTTCAGTACAAACAGCCAGACTCATTCAACAAACTTGCCAGGGACATCAAGCAGGTTTTGTCCGTGAGTAGCATACAAGCATCTACCACTGTTCTCATTGTTCAGCTCAATGTGTGCTGCGTCTCTGAATGATCTTGAAGTGTCTTTGTGTCTCTCTGCATCAGGGTGTGGAAGGTCAATCATTCAGGAAGGCAGAGCGAGAGCTTGGTTTACTGCACAGCTTCAACAATCTGCTGTCTTCCCAGAGGAGCCGGGCCAGAGAGGACAACATAACTGACGGTAGCAATAGAGCAGTCTGACCACACATAGAACTATTCTGGCTTCTTTTCTGTGATTCCTTGTGTTTGCCTTATGCGTGAAATTATCATAACAACTGATTACCATTTTGCTTTGTTGCCAAGCTGATGTCGAATCTTTTCAAGTAACTTTCTGTCAATCTGTGAACTTTTTAGAGGTTTTTCATGATTCATGCTTTAATGTCTTGGTTACTTTATTACAAAATATCCAACACTGATTTGAGTTATCTCTGAATTACAATGTGATCATGTTGTTTGATGTTTCCAACAGACAAACACAAGTCTTCCTGCTCAATGAGTGGTGATTTAATTGGCCTGGTAGACACCCTGGGCAAGTCTGTTTGTGGCGCGGCTCGTGTAAGTTTCCGTGTGTGTGTGTGTGATCCTCCAAGGGTTCAGATAAAGTCATCAGTGGAGTTTTAATTGTGCATTTGCTGTATTTGTGTGTTTGTGTAGGAGGAGCAGCCACATGAGAACCTGGTTTTGGATGTTGTCTTATTTCTGTGGGATAAAGTAAGGTCGGTGATGCAGAGGGATCAGCTGCGAAACCTTGAGTATTCACACTACCTCAAGAAAGTAGCTGATTATGATAAGGTATGTATTTAAAAAGATTACTGAAACTTCTTGGAGCAAGCACATTATTGTCAAACACAGAACTGCTACGTTTTTCCTCCACAGTGAGATAATTGGAGTTACAGACAGAGCGAGCAGTTAGTCTTAACCATTTGTATGTCCTTTTTTTTCTGTGAACAATGTTTGCAGTGGCTGTGGTGTCTGTCTGTGCTGTGTGAGGTGGCATTTGCCTGTGACCTGGCAACTGTTGACTGCATAATGACAGCAGAGATGATCCACACACTGGCCATACTGTTAGAGAGTGCAGCTGAACACAGAGATCAAACACAATGCCCAGGTAAGGAATTAAGTTTGACCATTTGCCCTATTTCAGTCTGTGGAACAGCTGATATGATTGATCTTTTGTACTTGATCTGGTGTTATAGAATATCTCTTTGGTGTTTTAAGGATAGTTAAGTCTCATATCAATTTTCCAAACTGTAGATCTGATAATATTACTCTCTTGTTTAATGTCTAGTGGCTTGTAAAACTCATGGTGATGGTGTGAAGCCAAGCTCTTTTTCTCTTCTTGAGGTATGTGAATGGATTGTCTATTACATTAATAGCAACAAGTGATGCATCTGTATATTGTGATGTTCATGCATGTGATCGGATTATGGTTTGTCTGAAAAGACTAACTGAAGGTTACATTGAGCTATCCAGGAATCGCATCAAGAACCGCTTAATCTGTCATCAGACGTGGCATCTATCGCACCATTAGCCCTAAATGCTGTGATACGTGTGAAGAGCTGATTCCTCACAGCATTTGATGTGAGCTAGGCTTATCACCGGTCGGAAGCTGTTTTCCCTTAAAGGGGTTACAGAATTGGGTCTTACCCCGCAAACCTATCAAGAGGCGTCCAGTTTCAAAAGATGTAAATGGAGGCAGAGGAGTATGTTACAACAACGACATAACAGAAGATCACATCTGCTGCCGTGACCTAAATTCGAAACAGAGTTACTGCTGCCACAACGCAGAGTACTAAACACTATACTAGACTGTGGCCTTCTTTTAGTGATGTTATATTTTGAGCTTTGAATATTAAATACACAGCTGTGTTATCTGTCTGGGTATCCTAAATTATGTTTATAAAAGCAGGTATTGCAAACGAAAAATCCATTGTGCTATTTGTGTATTTGTGTGTGCTCACAGCGTTCAAGTACGGAGCTGCTTCTGAAGGTGTGTGAATTGGCGGTTTGGGGTGTTGAAGCTCTGGTGAAAGGTGTAGCTACACTGCTGCCCCAAGATAGCTCAGCAGTCGTTGACTCCGCATTCATGCAGGTAGGCAGTTTAACTTTCCAACACTTTAGCAAGCACTCAAGCACTGTAAAAAATGCTGATCAGAGTTCAGTTGGACATTTATTCATTGAACACCATTCTAAGACAGGTGTTGCATTGAGTTAGAATCTCAACACTGTGTTTTTAGGATGAGCGATCAGTGTTTAAGCGGTACTAAAACCTGTTTTGCTCTTGTTTTGATTGATAGAAGTTTAGTCCCCTTGATGCATCGGCTCCCTCCCTATCTTCTCCAACATCAGCAGAAGAGGAAAATGAAGAAGATGAATTGGCTAAGAAGGAAAAAGAAGCTGACACAAACACAGAATCAGATATCGAAGGTTCTCAACGTACACAGTCCACACATGTGTTCCTGCTGGCCATAGACCTTCATCTCGAGCTAAACATTATCCACCACAGGGCTTCCCTTAAGTTACTGCAGCGGAATGCAGGTGAGACCCACTGGCACACTGACAGTTGTACTCATTGGTTATTATTAAGAATAATGGTTTGCTCTGAGACTTTGTCTGTTGTGTCTAGTTGCAGAGTCTAAACTGTTGGATCGGATCAAGAAGAACAAGGTGTCTAAAGCTCTTTTCCTGATCCAGAAAGCCTTGCTGATTTTCAACAGCACGGAGCCAGATACCAGCAACAACAAAACCAGTCTGAGGAGTCTGCTAGAGGTTACACATGCTAAAACTGTCACACTTTTTTAGACACTATCACCACTATGAATGTCATATAAAAAAAAATCTTTAAATATATCTCAATTCGACCATCACTGTAATGTGTATGTTTTTCTGCAAGTGTGTACATGTACACCATGGAAAAAGATTGAAAATCAGTTTACATATTAATAATGTGCTTAGAATACCATGTAAATAAGGCTTAATCATAATAAATACTGTAAGTGAAAGGATATGTAGCCACTTTTACTGATGACTGATGATTTAGGCACACTATCATGAAGTCAAATTAATATTCAAAGGGTCTCTCTTTGTGCTCTTGCCAGGAGGCTTCCACCCTTATAGAGAAAGCAGGCGTGGAGGAGAGAAAGCTGTTTCTCTCCACCACCAATGAGACTCCAGCTGAAAATAAGGACAACGAGATGAGGGGGGAAAAAGAAAATCCTCCACCTGCCCCCATCCTACTCTCACGAACTGACCACTCCTTAACCTTTGTCCCAGCACCTTATAACTTGGAGCGACAAGTGAGATTTGCTTTTAGTTGTTTTGTTAATTTACTAATCCGACCAGAAGCAAATAATCCATCACAATGTCCATACTTTTCATTTTTCTCTTTCCACTTGTGTCTTTCCAGGTGTGCTGGTACCAGCTCTGCGGCCGTACAGCTGAGGGCATTAACTGGAAAGTCCGCCTTGGAGATTGCAGCCTGCCAGGAACTGGAAATATGGTACAATTGATTTCTTTCACAGAACAGGATCGGACACATTTTTGTCGTCTTGTATGACCCAGTGCATTAGGTCTGATTTTGTTTGTTTTAAGGTACCGGCAGTATCTGGTGAGTGTAGGTTAACTGTTGAAGGGCTGGAGCCCAATCAGAAGTATGTGTTTGCTGTAGCAGCCTACGACAGCCAGGGAAAACTACTGGGCGAAACAATAGGAGGGACAACATTCCCACTGCTTGCATCCATGCCGGTATCTCTGCTGTCCACGTGGGCTCACTTGGCACAGGTACACTACACACTAGTGAAAACTAATACCGAGTAGACACGTTGTACTAGTTTATCAGCTCACCACACATTTTGCAGGTGGTTACACGTATGTTAGGATGCTTATTTTGAGTTGTGCTGGAAGCCAGTAATTAGTCTGTTAGCTGACACCATTTCTTAACTAACATTAGCTACTTACTTGCTCTCTGTTATTTGAGGTGTGTGAGAAGAGGCACTGTAGAATAGGCCTGAAGTCACATCCTTTGGACTGTTGCGGAAAATCAAATGCTGGTCCTTCACAAAGAACTCCACAGTCCGGCAGTGTTAAACAACTTAAACAAACTGTGTGCGTGCTTATGTAGGCAAACGGGAGAGACAGAGAGGGTCTAATTTTTCTCATTACAGTGCAATCCACTTACAATTAGATAAGATTTTAAAACATGATTTATAGCTATCAGCACATCGTAAGAATCTTTTTCAAGTCTGCTGATTTGAGGGCATTTGAAAATTGAGTAATATGATAATATTTTTAATTGTCGATTGTGATTTGGATATTATTTTATGGCCAAGTTGTTCACCCCTAATTGTGGCCTTTTTTTTCTTTCTCAGGTGGCATTTCAAACAGAGCAGTATGCCATAGCAAAGAGAGCCTGCAGTGAACTGTGGAGCCACTACGCTCTCCCCGAGTCCAGTTCCTACAGCGCACAGGACAGACTCACTGCTACAGGGTGAGGAGGAGGACACATTCATACTGTTCAAGGCAAGGAGTTTGTATCTGTGTGCATTTACTAACCTCTTTTTACTCTATCCTATTTTGTCATACTGAAGGCTGCGTGTCCAGACCCTGCAACATTCCTCTGCTCACCTGTGTCAGTTGTTCCTCACTTCGATCTTCATTAAGACAGAGATTAACATTCAGCAGGGGGCGTTCTGCTTTGAATCATTCAGTGAACCGTTTATCTGGGAACAGGTAAAAATAGAATCTGAATAGAGATGTGTACAGTAAGTGTGTACAGTGATGTTTTCCAAATTGAATGACTGTAACATGCAAAAAGTGAGGCTAAACAGTTTGTTCGAAATAACTTGAACATAAATAAATGATATCTTCATGTATGTATGTATGCAGGAAGCTAGATTGGCAGAATGTGAGCAAATGCTGGTGGCCATGGACCTTGCACTGTGGTTAAATGATGGTAGTGCTGCGGTGAAAGCTGTAGTTAACTGTTACAGCCTCTTAGCACCACTAATCTTCCATCAGATCACCTGTGACCCTGTGGTGCAGGTATGCAAAACCTCATTCATACAAGTCTTAAAATTCTTTGAGATAATAGATAGCTTTAATAATGCACAACTATGTGGTTATGGCTATGTCTCTATCAGGTGTTAAAAAAATGCCTGATAGTTCTGGAGGTGAATTCAGGTCTTCTCAAGCAAAAATGGACTGGAGGCACCTCAGAGTCACTTTTGCACATGATAGCCTGCATCACCTACTACCTGTCGAAGGTGTGTCTGCATGTATATAATGTTCAGTTTATACTGTGAATGACGTCTCTTGAAAATGTGAGCGCTGCATGCAAGAAATATCATATCATAAACTCTTAACTTGATTTTGTTTCAACAACGGTGTGCTTCGAAAGAACACTGATTTTTAGTACAATGACATTTAAAGACACACACAGCATATGTATTACTATACAGTAAATACTGTTCAGTATTAAATTACTGTCACTACTAGTTTAAAATTTGTTTCGCTAGTTTACTACCAGTACATTGATTCTCCCTTATACATTTAGAGTTTAGTAGACACATTCACCTGTAGCGACTTACAGCTCCCTGGTATCCCAACAGACAACCAATCAGTAGCCTTGCAAAAAAAATTTCTCTGTTCTCCCTGACCAGGCATTACGTGTGCTCAGTGAGCATCAGATGGCTTCTGCGATGATGGAATGTGGTCGCAGGCTGCTCCAAGAGGTCTATGATGCCCAGCTGCAGATGGCTGTAAGGAAGAGTGGAACAGTGTAGCCTTATGTCATGATTTATCCTCACTTTGAGAATTATGTTAGATAATGAAGTAAAATCAATTTAGATTCCTCTCTATATTTCTATATTTACCTCTGCAAAGAAGGTTATGTTTTTGCCTGTGTCCATTGATTGGTTGGGTTGTCAACAGGATTAATCAAAAACTACTGAAGGATGGGAAAAAAATCAGGCCGGTATCTCTGAGCGAGTAAAATGTGATGTGGATCAAGTCAGAATGTAGCTAATTCGGATATGTTTTAATTGATATTGGATCAGGCTTGATTGAATTAAAGGGGACTGTTGGATCTTGGCAGAGGCTACTGGTTCTCACATAAACATCCCTAAATTAAGCTAAGCTGAGCTAATTTTACCAAAACACAGCAACATTGAATGTAAGACTGAACTGTGTGTGTGTGTGTGTGTGTGTGTGTGTGTGTGTGTGTGTGTGTGTGTGTGTGTGTGTGTGTGTAGTCTAAGACGGATCATGCAGCAGTCGAGTGTGAAATGAACGTAAATATTCAGCTGAAGGCACTGCTTTGGAAGAACAAGCCAAGAATCACATCTGAAGCAGCCCTATTAGCAGATAGTGGTAACACATGGAAGCACGCACATACACACACATTGGTCTCACTGATTTAAAAAAAAAAAAAAGCAAATATGTTGAAAGCAAGGTGGTTTTGAAAACAAGATGTTTGCAGTGTCTGATTTTTTATTATAATTGAATTGAATATTGGCTTTTATTCCAACATTGTGTTGTGTACATTATGTTTTATTATACACTTATGAGTATACTGTTAATAATACAATGTTTTCTTCTCATGAAAATATGAAAAATACTTTCCTTATTAATCAAATCTTACACTTTTTTTATATTATAACTCATCTCTTTAGCAAGACTCTGTTCCAAATATAATATTTGATTACATTACTCAGCTGTCCCATTAACGACTCTACACTATGTCAAGCATAATAGACAAACAATGTAGTTATACATATGTACAATTAATATTTGTTCCTGAACTCCACATTGTACATGACTGTCTTTTTTTCTGCAGAGATTCCACGGCCACTGACAGGCTTTGAGGATCCCATCATACTGTATGATGTGATCACCAACAGCACATTAAAGGATGCCTATCAAGATGGTAAGTAATACACACTCACAAACCTTTTCTCAATTAATGTTTAGTCTTGCTCACTGACGCCTGTGTTCTTGTGTGTGTGTCCTTGATAGTGATGAAACTCAGACACAAGGCTCATATTATTGAGTTTGCGGCACTCCTTCTTCAGAGAACCATGGAGGAGGGCCACCCAGACCTTGTGTTAAAGTGGGGTCAGAGCATATTTAAATTTCTTTCCAGGTGTGCTTTTACTTTATATATCTCTTCCGGTAAAATTAATGATTTCAGCTTTTTTTCATCATCATTTTACTTTCACACTCATGGAATGCATTGCTGGCCGCTTTCTAGGAATCATACTTCACTTTATTATAGACAGTAGCTGCCTAAGCTGAGAAAGGCTTGACAGTATAAGAATGGTTCTGTCTTTGTCAGGCGTGACGAGGAAATACGACTGTCCACCAAATATTTGGAAGGAAACAGTCAGAGTAAAAGAAGAGGTAGTGCTTGGATTCAGAGAGAATTTGAACCACCTCAGGTAAAAATACAGATATGCAACTAAAATATAATGCAATATTTAATAATAATTCAACATATTCACACTTATTGCTATGTCTTAACATATAATATAAATTCTTTGTCTGGATTTTTTGTGGCAGAACAAGAACACACCTACTCACGATGACAAAAGAAAGAAACCAAAACAGAAAATACCACACAGCATGCTTCAGAGAGTGAGAACTAAGAGGTACTCTATGCGTTTTTGTATGTGTTTATCTTTGGACATGTGTTGGATCACATTAACCACATGTGCACTGGACCTCTTGCGTGTGTAGGGATGTGAACGCTGTGGAGAACCTGCTAGCCATGATGTCATCTGTGGTGCAATGCCACAAGAAGCGGCTTCAGCTGAGGAACATGTGCTGTGAGGAGAGAGTGTGGAAGTCTAACCTCAACTACAGCGTGGCTCAAGCCCATTTAGCCCTGCTTTACCAGGGCCTGGACCAACTGCACGAAGGAGCCCTGCAGGACAGGTGCACTCACAAGATATCAGCGACTTGACTTGACCTGTTCTAGGAACTGTTTATCTGTTGCATCATTTTTATTAAATGGTCCAAGGGGTTGCTAACTTTATGAGACAAACTGCTGATTGCTGATATGCTCCATGCAGGATTGCATCATTTTTGGGACATTAAGTGTTGCTTTTGGAATATGAACTCGAATGTTGTAGGATTTTTTGTCTTTATTTATATGATATGAGTGTTTACACAATAGATTATTCAACATATATGGCATATTCATGTGGGTAGGCCTATCATACTCATACTATTTACTGTATGTGCTTTGTTTCAGTTACAGCCAGTTAAATCCCTTGTGTTTCTCTCTGGCCTACACTGGTGTCCTGGTGTGGAGGAACTCACAGCGGCAGCAGTTGTCTAAACATGAGGTTTTCTCAGAGGGAGACACCTTGCATGCCAGTCTTGGGGACTACATGGCTGCACATGAAGACAGTAGCAGAAGGGAGGGTGAGGAAAATTGCACATTCTGAAAATATATAAGGAAAAATCACCTGATCTGCATGTCATCACTTTCATCGTCTTCTCTTTCAGCAGTTAGAGTTGATGACTCTGTAACGGAGGAGGGTTTCAAGGAGGGAGAGGACTCATCTCAGACTGTGGAACAGCAAGATGAGATGCACAGGTGCACAGCTGCCTTGCTGCTCGACTCACTCAACAAAGCCGCTTTACATCTCCGACGGGCTATGGTGCTGTACACACTTACATGGGCATACACTCACACACAATTATAAAAATGCTGATATTACATGTGATCATGTAGTGTAAAACCAGGCATGTGCATTGTATGAAAACCACAATTTTTTCATAGTGTGTTTACTGATTTTTCAGTTACATACTATACAATATGCTGTGTATGTGCTATTGAATTTACATACTTCATTTTTATGCACTAGATTGTATCTTATGTGTCTGTTCTTCATATTTTCTAGGTGTTAGCCCATCGTGGCAGCCACTGGACCACTCTGCAGTGTGTGTGTCAGACTGTGTGGGACCAGAGCTGCAGAATCACTGTCCTAGTCCAGACAGCTGCTCAGCTTGAGCCTTCCTCCCCTATCACAGAAGACCAGCTGCATACCACCTTCACCCCGCTTCTGGCGCTGGCTACTGACCTTATCATGGACATGCTGGACAAACTAGGAGTAAGTGTCACATGCAACTATGTACACAAATGTAGCTGCTAGGTAAAAAAAAATAACACAGCTAATTGTTAATTTCTGAAGAATTATTAAAAAACAAAACATTTTAAAGTTTGTTGCGATCTATAGATTTCCAGTTATTGCTGTGGTCACTGCAGTCTGCAGCACAAAGAGAAAATGACACGTTCCTGTTAATGATTGTCATCTTCATCTTTTTTCCTACTAGCTGTGGAGTTTGTACGACAGTGACCTTACTGAGGAGGAATTAGAGTCCAGTCTCCACTTCTCAGCCCCACTGGATGACACCACGCAGGTGGACCTGCGGTGGGTTCGCACATTGGTGTTGCACACTCTGGAGCGCCTCCATGATAGTGGAAAATGGGAAAGCCTGGCCCACTTTGCCTTAGTATTCAACTCAAACACACGGTGAATACGATTTTTTATTTGCAGTTGTTTAGACTATGTTCCTGTCATAAAACACTAATAAACACTTAGTAAACATACTGAGTGGATTTGAACACAAAGCACTGCTCTTTTTAATATCATACATCACCGTGTGTGTATGTGCGTGTGCGTGCGTGTATGTGTGTGTGCCTGAATCTGTATGTCTATCCCAGAGAACGTTATGCTTTGATCATAACTCCTCTACTAGTCCATGCTCAGAGGAGGCTGCTTGAAAGGATTACTTCTTTCGGAGGACCTGCTGTCCCACAACCGCACCACGTCAAGACGCAAAAGGCCACTGGCAAGCAGGTAGCACAAACCTCGAACCTGTGTTGATTGTAGAGGTCTTCTGTGGAGCCAGGTTAAAATGTGTGTGAGGCATCCACATTTTAGAATTTGTAGCTTCTTTGCTGCAACACCCATATTTGAAGCATTGCTTTTGCTGATATTGAGCTTCAGGTGATTGTCTTTGCACCTTGTGACAAAGCTCTCTTTCAGTCATCTGTACACCTCTCACTGGAAATTATTTACTGGTATCCTACATATCGAGATCATGATAACCTCCGTATTTGCCATAAAATACAGTCATTACCTTTCATTACATTTCTTTAATATCTTCAATACATATACAGTAATACAAGAGTCTGGACAGACATGGATGTAAACTGCAATTTGACTGGTTGGTAGAGGCATACAACTACAACAAGGTGCTAATTCTATTTTTTGTATTTTTTTTTGTTTTGCTTTTGTTTGTGGTTCCATATATTATCTTGATACTCTTCCACAAAAAATGCAGTTAAGAAGTCAAAAAACTGCAGTCTGATGATAATGTCTCCAGAGCTTGTATAGTTACATTTAGCACCATACATTGTTTTTTTGCTTTATC
Source organism: Diplodus puntazzo (assembly GCA_963678695.2). Classification (NCBI taxonomy): domain Eukaryota; kingdom Metazoa; phylum Chordata; class Actinopteri; order Spariformes; family Sparidae; genus Diplodus; species Diplodus puntazzo. The sequence goes on along the minus strand of OZ023167.1, from coordinate 9,979,069 downwards.
GAAAGTGTAATAACTAATGAATCTATCTATTTTGCAAACACTTATGTACTGTCTGTATTGTATTAAATGTGTATATACTGTATGTTGTTTTCTTTGCAGGTAACTTACAGGAGCTATGCAGGCTCCCAGCTGCTCAGTGGTTGGACCCCTCACCTTGCAGAGCAACGAACCATTTGCAAACAAGCAGCACTCAGAAACTCCACTCATTGGGACGCAGTTGATCTTAAAGGTTTGAACAGCCAGCCTCATGTCATGTCATGTCAAAACATTTCAATCACACAAACAATTGTTTGGAGGCAGAAGTACTTGATACTGGCTGGCCTACAAGTGAAATGTTTCAAGTAATAAAAAATAGCATGGTGTAACGGTGTGAAACTGTAGTATTAACTGCAAAATAACCTAAATGTATGTAGCTGAAAATGAAAAGATGAGACAGGTTGTGTTTGCATGTATGATGTTTGAATGCATGTGTCTAAGGTGCAGAGATACAGCACTCCATGTCCCTTGTGTGCGTTCCTCTGGATGTGGAAGACACACTGAGCTGTTACCGTCAAGCACTTGAGAGGAGACCACATTGTCTTCAGGTCTTCCAGCATAGTCGTTCATTACTGCTGCTGCTTCAGGCACACGCACAGCCCTGTGAGTTCAGTGATGATTGAGTGGATACACACACACACACACACACATACTGATACAACAACAGTTTGAAACTCTGTGCCCATGTCTCTCCAGGCTTTGCAGCACAGTCTCAGCACTGTCAGAGCAGAAGTCTCAGCCATTCTGCGAGCCTGGTTGATTTCAGTCCTGTAGTTATTGCTACTCCAAATATCCAACCATGTGACCTGACAGAGGAGGACTACAGCAGTGCAAGTGCTCTCTACAGCCTCCCCATCAGCCTTGACCATATTCCGACTGTCATTGCTGCATACTCCACCTCCATTAGTAAGAGCACAACATACTTCTATAGCACGCTTTTTGAAAACAGGGAAGTACTGATAAAGGGCCAATAGGTGGGGCACTGAGTTTAACATGTTAGCCAGAGCGCCAGTACATTTACTCAAGTACTGAGATTACAGTATGTACAATTTTGACTGACTTGTAGTCTACACAAGTATTATGATTTTTGTGATAATTTGTGTTACTTCATGTTTCTACTACACTGACTTTCAGGGAGAAATATTGTAGTTTTTACTTCATCGTATTTATTTTACTCTTTACAGTAACTAATTACTTGTTACATAAGAACATGTAGTATTGTGTGCTTTTATGATCTAATACACTACAATATTACTAAATTATCCACTAGTATGCAAATTATCCAAAGCCACATTGATTAGCATTAGAAATCTCCTACATGCCACAGTATGATATTATACAATGATACAACACTTTCAAAGGAACCTTTCTGCATGGAGTATTTTTAATAGCAAATATAATATAAGATTTCTGTACTTTTACTTGAGTAAAATTTTTAATTCAGGATTTTGGCTATGTATGTGAGTATTTTTAGACAATTGTATTTCTATTTTTACTTAAAGGTCCTGTGTGTAGGATTTAGGGGCTGAAATTAAACATAATATTTATAATTATGTGTACTTTAATGAATAATTATCAGAAACTAAGAATCCTTAATTGATTTAGGGAGCAGCTCCACATTTACGGTTTCTACTGTTGCCCAGATCGGACAAACCGAACACTTGCTCTCTCGAGAGCCTTTTGTGGTTTTAGCATTTCTAGCACCAGCTGTAGCATTATTGTGGATCCCACCCCAGGTATTGTAAGACTAGAAGAACCACGAGAAGAACAGAAATTACCAGAGCTAGTATGTTAGTAAGCATAGAGAATGCCACCAACAAAGCTAACCAATCAGAGGCAGAGTGGGGCGGGTCTTGCGAGAACTGTGGTAGGATCCATAATAATGCGTCACTAGGGTAAGGTGAGGTGAAGGGTTTTCAGTTGGCCACAATCTGCAACCTTGTCACTAGATGCAACTAAATCCTTTATGCTAGACCTGTAATTGCAGGAACTGAGCATTTCCTCCGCCACTTTATATCAACTTTTCCTCAGGATATCTCCAGGCCAACAGTCATGACTCCCTCAGAGTTCTGGCCCTGCATGAAATGGGAAACCTACAGTTCTTCAATGGCAACACACGGTGAGAATCTGCTGAGTGTGCATGTAAGTGAGGAAACTCGCCTGCAGTATTTTATTGCTTGCATTTACCTGTATATATTATACAGCAGATTTATATAAGCTGAGCTTTTCATGGTTTTACTCACATTCTTATGATAATTTAATTCCTGCCTTTTTTTCCAGGGCAGCACACTCATGCTGGAGTAAAGCTGTAGATTGTGCCTTACAGAGTTCAAGCACTGTAGAGAATTGGGATGGTGTGTCCTTTGGGGATGGCTCCCTGCAACAAACTCTGAAACAGGCTGGCATTTGGGGATGTCTGCAAGCTGCTGTGCTCACTTCTAAGATTGCACAGTAGGTTTCAGGGAGTTTCATAATTGATTTGATTTGTGTGTGTTGTGTATTGTGAGCATATACCTTTGTGTCTCATCCTCAAGGATGTATTTTGATCTGCAGGTATGTCTTCACTTCTGATATCAGCCAGCGCACAAGATGTTGCCTCTTGTCTGCTCACCTCTTTAAGGTAATACTAACCCTTTTCAATCCTTCTCACAAACATGTTTTTTCCTGTTTTGTTTTGTTTTGCTTTGTTTTTTGCTCTCATGACTGTATACTATAAGTTTTATTGAATGTTTGTGTACATACATTCTGACATGCTTGTGTTTGTGACCCACTGTGCCAGTGTGTACTGTGTTGCTCCCTGGCTCAGCCCCAGGCCGACCTCCAGTACGCCGATTACATCATTGGTGATGAGCTGCTTCCTGGGGTCGACCTTTTCTCTGAATCCCACAGAGTTCACCTTGGCACCACTGTAGCCAGTCTTAACTTTATCTGTTATTGGCTTTTCAGCACAGGCTACTACATCACGGTACACACATGAACACTGTCTGTCATCAATTTCATATGCAATGCTCAGCTGAAACTAAACTAATTTACTGTTGAATCATCTTTGTCTTTCAGATACTGCCCATGCTTGCCCTTTACATCCATTTTGTAGGGACTTTATGCAGAGATGTTAGACGCACTGTTGAGGGCAGAATACTGAAGGTCAGCATTAGTGTTGTCTTTTGTATATAAGTGTGAATGTTTTTCCTGACAGGATTCTGGTGGAGTTTTTAATCTGTGTTGATATTTGCTACAGATTCGTGCCCTGACTAAACTGTGTCTGTTCAGTGAAGCTGTAAAGGAATCAGTTCAGCTCACACAAGGAAGAGGTGTCCTTCTGCCTCATGGACACTGCCTCGCCAAAGATCATCTCCAAGTATGAACACACACACATGAACACACGCAAGTGGTAGTGTTAAAATAATCGGTTCTCTCTGTTGTTGACAAACTCTTTTCACACTTTTAGTTACAATTCTGACCTTATGTTCTTATACTGTGAATCAGAATCTTTCATGGGATCTGTTAGTAGATTGGTCGTTCACCTCTTGCAGAGATCTGTCTAACTGTTAATCTGGATTTTCAAACAGTAGAGGGGGAACCAATATTTCTGTAGTCAGCGTCATGTCAAGCTTTGCAAAATATTTATTATTGTGTTGGCTCGCTGCAGTATTGAAAGCATTGTTATAGCACTGCAGCTAACTAACTATTTTCATTGTTGATTCATCCATAGATTTTTTTTTTCGTTTGGTCAATGAAATGTAAGAAAAACAAATGTCTTGTTTTGTTTACAGCCAGAAGATATAGAATAGAAGAGTAACAATTTCAGAAAATATTTAAATTTAATGATGATAAGTTTTCTTTTATTCCTTCAAAAATCACTTAAGCCATTGAATCAATCATCGAAATACAGTAGTTGGTAATGAATTTAATAGTTAATGATTAATTAAATAATGGATTTATAGTTGAAGCTCTACAATGTTATGTTGTTTGTTTATACATCCATCATGTGAATAATTATTATAAATTGTGCTTATTGTGCAGCCTGTGAGGACGTTCTACAGCAACAAGTCTCTTTTGGACAATGCTGAGGTACTTTCTGTGTAAGATTTCTTCATCACATAAATGATTTTTAAAAGTATGTACCATACTGCCACAGTTTAAATGGTGCAGGTACAACTGTCATTGCTATTAATAGAGCATAACAGAATCACCTTATTTCTAAACCTGATGCCTCACAATTTAACCTTCACCTTTGAGACTTTCAAAGACATCAGTCCAAACCAGCCAAGTACATATGAATGCACTAACTCAAATATACACACATAGATACTGACAGCAAGAGGCAAAAAAGCCATATTACCTGTTCCTTGTCTCTGTGCTACTGTTTCACCTGTGAAGAACAGATTAAGAAATTAATATAATTTTTTCAACTCTTACTAAACCTGCTTTTTAAATTCAGTTTCTTGTGGGTTTATTTGTCTCTGTATGTTGTGCTTGTGGTTAGGCTTTGGAAGATCTTGTGAACTGTGACTTTGCTCCAGAGGTCCGCACACTCTATGGATCTACGTTGTGCGTCCGATTCAACCTTGCTCGTATTCAGTTAGTCCTGGCACTCAGCGGCACCTTACATGGCCCTCCTGTTCCAGGTCAGTAAGCAAGAGCACATTACAACATCTCATTGTTTTTTATGATATCTTTCATTTGAGTGTATTGAACCCAAACCCACTGTCTCACAAATAAACATATCTGGAACCTCAGGAAGAGCCACAGAGGAGGGATCGCATCTCCCAGGACAGACAGACATACAATAGATGTTGCATGTGCAGACTTCTTATACTTTTTATTTTTTATCTATCTTTTAATAATGGTAATAATGGTTTAATTCTTAAAAGTATCTGAATGTCTTCCAGATTCTGTTGAAGGAGAAGCTTGTGTCAGCAAAACAAATTGTTTAGTGAACTCAAAACAACATGAACAAGACACACTGGACTCTGAGAGCTCCTGTCTGAACACAGAAGAGCCAAAAGTGCTGACACTTGATAGAGAGATGGAGAAGCTCACTCCGGGAAGGATTAAGGTAGGACTTCTTAGAGATGTCTAAGAAGATCTTCATTAGATCTTCATTACTTAAGGAGTTTGCTACTTACTGTAATTTCTACATTGAACTTGTGTATTATTGGGACCTTACTGTAAATACAGAGCAACTTTTTTTCAAAGTTTGTTGTGTCAACTTGTCTATATCCTTCATCTCCTCTGGTTTAGTTCTTTCTGCTAGAAAGTGTGTCCTCCTTGTTGAACCTGGCTTCACAGCAGCTCACATCTCAGTCATGTAGCAAAATAGAGAACCTGGAACTGACAATAGAGTCCAGTCTACTGAAGGCCAAACTGTACTTGCAGCAAGGACATGCTGCACTTAGGTACAGTATTGCAGCTTGTACATGAGTACTGTGTGTATGTTAAACGACTTCTGTTTTTATTTCCTGACTGTCCTAACTATTTGAACACCCTCATTCAGTTCTAAGATGGCAGTTTCTTCCTTGGAGCTGCTGCAGACATCTCCTGTAATCATCAAAGGATCCATACCTGGCCCTCAGAAACCTGCGTCTGAGCTACCAAACACCAGGGCGAGAAGTGAACAAGTACAGTAGATTGTTTATATAAATTAGCTGCAAAATCTAATAAATTGACTTTTGTACAAACATCAAGCATATACAATCCATATCAGTACTGTTTGGTAAACGTTACAGGACACAACATTACAACCAGCAAAACCATCTGCAATCAACTGTACACAAAAACAAAATGAAATTAGAAGTATGTTTGGAAATGTGCTAAATTAATCATAAACATTTATCATTTTTTCCCACTTCGTAACATACATTTCTGTAAAGAGGTCGACTTTTAATCAACTTTTTCTCACAGTTCTTCACAACATGTATGTTATCACAACAGTTATAATGGTGATTTATTGTACATGGGGTATGCGTGTGTTAAATCCTGTCTACAGGGTTCTGAAGGTTGCAGAGTTTCAAAACCCCTGATTGAAGACTGTCCCAGAGCAGTCGAGGCCATTGAGAGAATTGGATATTTTCTGTGGCTGCGATCTTGCCTGGCTCTGGTTCGCAGCCTGGCTGCAAACATCCCTGACTCTGCTACCCTTTTCGAAGGTCTGTTTCAGCGTGGTGCTAATCCAGTTTCCTGAGTGGTGTATAGGCTTAAACAGTTCAACTAATGTCACAGTCGTTACATTTGATTAAATGTTGATATTCTTCCCTCATATGCTAAATGGTACAGATACACACAAGACTACTATACCTTATGTTTCACATAAAAAGGCTGAATGTCATGTGTACAGTGCCAGAAGTTTGAAGTATGAGAAAATTAAAAACGAAAATATTTTCAGCCCCTTCGAATGTCAAGCCAGTGAAAAAAAAGTTTGGTATTCATTATCTGCGAAGGTTATTTATAAAATTATGAATATTAGAATTACACCTGTGTTTTTTGTGTATATGTTTGTGTCTGTGTGTGTATATTTTGAAGGTAAGAACATTCATGAAGAGGCAGCCCGGGTGTTACAGGAGGGTCTTCATGAATGTGCACAAAGGGGAGAACTCGATTTTGAAGCCCTTTTGATGGTCGAAGGTGCAGAATTAGAAGCACAGAGAGGCAAAACTGATGACAGCTTGGCAATGCTGCAGGTACTAACACATAAACACAGACATTTTTTTTTTACTTTATGTTAAACATAAAATATAGGAGGTAGCATCCTGACCCCTGGCTTCACACACTAGCCCCTGGTGCGTGGAATGTCACCTCTCTGGTGGGGAAGGAACCAGAACTGGTGCAGGAGGGAGAGAGGTGCTAACAAGATATAGTTGGGCTTGCATCCATGCACAGCACCTGTTCTGAACCGGACTCCTGGAGTGGAGGCAAGACTCTCTCCTGGAGCTCTCCCCCTCAGGAAAAAGGGACGGCTCTGGGCAGTTTCAAAGGATGTAAGCTGAAGCAGAGACTGGAATATGTTACAGCAACAACATAAGCTTATAACCGCTATGATCATCCAGATTTAAACCGGGATTGCTGCGAAAACAATGCATAATACTAACCACTATACAGTCATGGCCACTTTATCAACTGAGCACCTTCTTGTTGTTCCACCTCTGTGCTTGAAGTGATATATTTCAAGTTCTGAATATATATTAACTGATGTGTCACAGAAAACAATGATGTTCATCGGAGGGCTCATCGAGTGCTGCTTTGTATGTTCTTGAGCTGGAAATGTAGCTTCTCAAATATATTTATCGAGTGACATTATCAAGAAAGAGGATTCCTTGCTGGCTGTCACTATTTGGCTACTGCTATTTGTCAGATGGGTTATCCATTGCGCCACTGCCCCTGCGTTCACCCATGATTAGCAATTCGAAAATGAATTTACTGTATTTACAGTATCCTGACCTATGTATGACCTTATGTCTAATCAACTTCTTCATAGAGTAGTTCATTGTCTTTGCATCATCCTCCTGATGCCTTACTCTATCAAGCAATTAGAATATGGGGTTTTGCAGAGTAAATGTATGGAGAGCCGTCTAGTTACAAAATGTCTACATTGAAGCGCAGACTGGAGTGAGTTTCAGCAAAGATATCAGAGAGCTTTGACTTGCAAGTGCTGCCGTGACCCGGATTCAAACCGGGGTTGCTGCGGCCACAACGCAGAGTACTGACCACTATACGATCACGGCCTCTTTGGCCACCCAGCAAGCTCTTGTTTTAGTGTGTCCCTGCTGTGAAATGGCATGTTTTGAATTTTGAAAATCTCAAATGGTGTGTCATAGAAGACAATCAAGAGGCTCATGGAGCGCCGCTCTGTATATTCTTCAGCTTGAAATGTAGCTTTTCAAAGACAATTATGGAGTAACAGGATTCCTTGCTGGCTGTCACTGACAGATTTTGACGACCTCCACTCGTTGTTGAATGACCTATTAGGTATTAATTGAGGTTTTTCAGTAGTAAATGTCCTTCGTTGCACAGTATGTAGAGTGGCAGCATTGACAAGAGGACCAAGTGCTTCACACTAAAGGGTACATCGAGCTAGCCAGGAGTCGAACCTAGAATCTTCTGATCCGTAGTCAGACGCGTTATCCATTGCGCCACTAGCCCTGCGTACAGCCATCACTAACACCTCGAAAATGAATTAAATGTATTTACATTTTCCTGACCTTTGACTTTACTTCTTATCCATTTCTTCATAGGGTAGTTCATTGTCTTTGCATCATCTTCCTGATGCCTTACTCTATCAAGCAATTAGAATATGGGGTTTTGCAGAGTAAATGTATGGAGAGCCGTCTAGTTACAAAATGTCTACATTGAAGCGCAGACTGGAGTGAGTTTCAGCAAAGATATCAGAGAGCTTTGACTTGCAAGTGCTGCTGTGACCCGGATTCGAACCGGGGTTGCTGCGGCCACAACGCAGAGTACTGACCACTATACGATCACGGCCTCTTTGGCCACCCAGCAAGCTCTTGTTTTAGTGTGTCCCTGCTATGAAATGGCATGTTTTGAATTTTGAAAATCTCAAATGGTGTGTCATAGAAGACAATCAAGGTCATCAGGGGGCTCATGAAGCGCCGCTCTGTATATTCTTCAGCTTGAAATGTAGCTTTTCAAAGACAATTATGGAGTAACAGGATTCCTTGCTGGCTGTCACTGACGGATTTTGACGACCTCCACTCGTTGTTGAATGGCCTATTAGGTATTAATTGAGGTTTTTCAGTTGTAAATGTCCTTCGTTGCACAGTATGTAAAGTGGCAGCATTGACAAGAGGACCAAGTGCTTCACACTAAAGGGTACATCGAGCTAGCCAGGAGTCGAACCTAGAATCTTCTGATCCGTAGTCAGACGCGTTGTCCATTGCGCCACTAGCCCTGCATACAGCCATCACTAACACCTCAAAAATGAATTAAATGTATTTACAGTTTCCTGACCTTTGACTTTACTGCTTATCCATTTCTTCATAGGGTAGTTCATTGTCTTTGCATCATCTTCCTGATGCCTTACTCTATCAAGCAATTAGAATATGGGGTTTTGCAGAGTAAATGTATGGAGAGCTGTCTAGTTACAAAATGTCTACATTGAAGCACAGACTGGAGTGAGTTTCAGCAAAGATATCAGAGAGCTTTGACTTGCAAGTGCTGCCGTGACCCGGATTCGAACCGGGGTTGCTGCGGCCACAACGCAGAGTACTAACCACTATACGATCACGGCCTCTTTGGCCACCCAGCAAGCTCTTGTTTTAGTGTGTCCCTGCTGTGAAATGGCATGTTTTGAATTTTGAAAATCTCAAATGGTGTGTCATAGAAGACAATCAAGAGGCTCATGGAGCGCAGCTCTGTACATTCTTCAGCTTGAAATGTAGCTTTTCAGAGACAGTTATGGAGTAACAGGATTCCTTACTGGCTGTCACTGACGGCCTCTACTCGTTGTTGAATGGCCTATTAGGTATTAATTGAGGTTTTTCAGTAGTAAATGTCCTTCGTTGCACAGTATGTAGAGTGGCAGCATTGACAAGAGGACCAAGTGCTTCACACTAAAGGGTACTAAAGGGTACATCGAGCTAGCCAGGAGTCGAACCTAGAATCTTCTGATCCGTAGTCAGACGCGTTATCCATTGCGCCACTAGCCCTGCGTACAGCCATCACTAACACCTCGAAAATGAATTAAATGTATTTACGGTTTCCTGACCTTTGACTTTACTTCTTATCCATTTCTTCATAGGGTAGTTCATTGTCTTTGCATCATCTTCCTGATGCCTTACTCTATCAAGCAATTCGAATATGGGGTTTTGCAGAGTAAATGTATGGAGAGCCGTCTAGTTACAAAATGTCTACATTGAAGCGCAGACTGGAGTGAGTTTCAGCAAAGATATCAGAGAGCTTTGACTTGCAATTGCTGCCGTGACCCGGATTCGAACCTGGGTTGCTGCGGCCACAACGCAGAGTACTGACCACTATACGATCACCCAGCAAGCTCTTGTTTTAGTGTGTCCCTGCTGTGAAATGGCATGTTTTGAATTTTGAAAATCTCAAATGGTGTGTCATAGAAGACAATCAAGAGGCTCATGGAGCGCAGCTCTGTACATTCTTCAGCTTGAAATGTAGCTTTTCAGAGACAGTTATGGAGTAACAGGATTCCTTACTGGCTGTCACTGACGGCCTCTACTCGTTGTTGAATGGCCTATTAGGTATTAATTGAGGTTTTTCAGTAGTAAATGTCCTTCGTTGCACAGTATGTAGAGTGGCAGCATTGACAAGAGGACCAAGTGCTTCACACTAAAGGGTACATCGAGCTAGCCAGGAGTCGAACCTAGAATCTTCTGATCCGTAGTCAGACGCGTTATCCATTGCGCCACTAGCCCTGCGTACAGCCATCACTAACACCTCGAAAATGAATTAAATGTATTTACGGTTTCCTGACCTTTGACTTTACTTCTTATCCATTTCTTCATAGGGTAGTTCATTGTCTTTGCATCATCTTCCTGATGCCTTACTCTATCAAGCAATTCGAATATGAGGTTTTGCAGAGTAAATGTATGGAGAGCCGTCTAGTTACAAAATGTCGACATTGAAGCGCAGACTGGAGTGAGTTTCAGCAAAGATATCAGAGAGCTTTGACTTGCAAGTGCTGCCGTGACCCGGATTCGAACCGGGGTTGCTGCGGCCACAACGCAGAGTACTAACCACTATACGATCACGGCCTCTTTGGCCACCCAGCAAGCTCTTGTTTTAGTGTGTCCCTGCTGTGAAATGGCATGTTTTGAATTTTGAAAATCTCAAATGGTGTGTCATAGAAGACAATCAAGGTCATCAGGGGGCTCATGAAGCGCCGCTCTGTATATTCTTCAGCTTGAAATATAGCTTTTCAAAGACAATTATGGAGTAACAGGATTCCTTGCTGGCTGTCACTGACGGATTTTGACGACCTCCACTCGTTGTTGAATGGCCTATTAGGTATTAATTGAGGTTTTTCAGTTGTAAATGTCCTTCGTTGCACAGTATGTAAAGTGGCAGCATTGACAAGAGGACCAAGTGCTTCACACTAAAGGGTACATCGAGCTAGCCAGGAGTCGAACCTAGAATCTTCTGATCCGCAGTCAGACGCGTTATCTATTGCGCCACTAGCCCTGCGTACAGCCATCACTAACACCTCGACAATGAATTAAATGTATTTACGGTTTCCTGACCTTTGACTTTACTTCTTATCCATTTCTTCATAGGGTAGTTCATTGTCTTTGCATCATCTTCCTGATGCCTTACTCTATCAAGCAATTAGAATATGGGGTTTTGCAGAGTAAATGTATGGAGAGCCGTCTAGTTACAAAATGTCTACATTGAAGCGCAGACTGGAGTGAGTTTCAGCAAAGATATCAGAGAGCTTTGACTTGCAATTGCTGCCGTGACCCGGATTCGAACCTGGGTTGCTGCGGCCACAACGCAGAGTACTGACCACTATACGATCACCCAGCAAGCTCTTGTTTTAGTGTGTCCCTGCTGTGAAATGGCATGTTTTGAATTTTGAAAATCTCAAATGGTGTGTCATAGAAGACAATCAAGAGGCTCATGGAGCGCAGCTCTGTACATTCTTCAGCTTGAAATGTAGCTTTTCAGAGACAGTTATGGAGTAACAGGATTCCTTACTGGCTGTCACTGACGGCCTCTACTCGTTGTTGAATGGCCTATTAGGTATTAATTGAGGTTTTTCAGTAGTAAATGTCCTTCGTTGCACAGTATGTAGAGTGGCAGCATTGACAAGAGGACCAAGTGCTTCACACTAAAGGGTACATCGAGCTAGCCAGGAGTCGAACCTAGAATCTTCTGATCCGTAGTCAGACGCGTTATCCATTGCGCCACTAGCCCTGCGTACAGCCATCACTAACACCTCGAAAATGAATTAAATGTATTTACGGTTTCCTGACCTTTGACTTTACTTCTTATCCATTTCTTCATAGGGTAGTTCATTGTCTTTGCATCATCTTCCTGATGCCTTACTCTATCAAGCAATTCGAATATGAGGTTTTGCAGAGTAAATGCATGGAGAGCCGTCTAGTTACAAAATGTCGACATTGAAGCGCAGACTGGAGTGAGTTTCAGCAAAGATATCAGAGAGCTTTGACTTGCAAGTGCTGCCGTGACCCGGATTCGAACCGGGGTTGCTGCGGCCACAACGCAGAGTACTAACCACTATACGATCACGGCCTCTTTGGCCACCCAGCAAGCTCTTGTTTTAGTGCTTCCCTGCTGTGAAATGGCATGTTTTGAATTTTGAAAATCTCAAATGGTGTGTCATAGAAGACAATCAAGAGGCTCATGGAGCGCCGCTCTGTATATTCTTCAGCTTGAAATGTAGCTTTTCAGAGACAGTTATAGAGTAACAGGATTCCTTACTGGCTGTCACTGACAGAATTTGACGGCCTCTACTCGTTGTTGAATGGCCTATTAGGTATTAATTGAGGTTTTTCAGTAGTAAATGTCCTTCGTTGCACAGTATGTAGAGTGGCAGCATTGACAAGAGGACCAAGTGCTTCACACTAAAGGGTACATCGAGCTAGCCAGGAGTCGAACCTAGAATCTTCTGATCCGTAGTCAGACGCGTTATCCATTGCGCCACTAGCCCTGCATACAGCCATCACTAACACCTCGAACATGAATTAAATGTATTTACGGTTTCCTGACCTTTGACTTTACTTCTTATCCATTTCTTCATAGGGTAGTTCATTGTCTTTGCATCATCTTCCTGATGCCTTACTCTATCAAGCAATTAGAATATGGGGTTTTGCAGAGTAAATGTATGGAGAGCCGTCTAGTTACAAAATGTCTACATTGAAGCGCAGACTGGAGTGAGTTTCAGCAAAGATATCAGAGAGCTTTGACTTGCAAGTGCTGCCGTGACCCGGATGCGAACCGGGGTTGCTGCGGCCACAACGCAGAGTACTAACCACTATACGATCACAGCCTCTTTGGCCACCCAGCAAGCTCTTGTTTTAGTGTGTCCCTGCTGTGAAATGGCATGTTTTGAATTTTGAAAATCTCAAATGGTGTGTCATAGAAGACAATCAAGGTCATCAGGGGGCTCATGAAGCGCCGCTCTGTATATTCTTCAGCTTGAAATGTAGCTTTTCAAAGACAATTATGGAGTAACAGGATTCCTTGCTGGCCGTCACTGACGGATTTTGACGGCCTCCACTCGTTGTTGAATGGCCTATTAGGTATTAATTGAGGTTTTTCAGTTGTAAATGTCCTTCGTTGCACAGTATGTAAAGTGGCAGCATTGACAAGAGGACCAAGTGCTTCACACTAAAGGTTACATCGAGCCAGCCAGGAGTCGAACCTAGAATCTTCTGATCCGTAGTCAGACGCGTTATCCATTGCGCCACTAGCCCTGTGTTGAGACATTATTAACACCTCGAAAATGAAATAACTGTATTTACAGTATCCTGACCTTTGACTTTATGTCTTATCCATTTCTTCATAGGGTAGTTCATTGTCTTTAAATCTTGTTCCTGGGGTTTTGCAGAGTAAATGTATGAAGAGCCGTCTAGTTACAAAATGTCTACATTGAAGCGCAGGCTGGAGTGAGTTTTTGACAGCCTATTTTTCCACCCAGCCTCTCGTTTTAGTGTGTCCCTGCTGTTAATTGGTATATTTTGAATATTGTTTACCGGAACCAATGCGTCATGTCTTGCTTCTGTGTTTTTCTGATGTGTCATAGACAATGAAGGTCATCAGAGGGCTCATCAAGTGTTCCTCTGTATGTTCTTCAACTGGAAATGTAGTTTTTCGCCCGGAGTTGAACCTCGAATCTTCTGATCAATCTAAGCCATTGATTTTTTATTAATGCCCCCCATATACAGTGACCTCTGTAAACATCCTTGTACTCATAGGATTTCATGCAACTCCGTCTTTAGTTATGAATTATCAATTTTCTCACACTTTATGTTTGTTTATATCGTATTTATTATAGTCATTGTTAGTTTATTGTTTATTATCTTCAGGCAAATTCCTTATTGGTGTAAAATCCTTCTTGGTAATAAATCTGTTTCTGATTCTGATTCTGATCTCGCCAGGGTGATGTTATAGCAATGGGGACATTCTCATCTTTTCAACATTACTCATCTTTGCTTATTTCATTAAATGAATGGGTGTGTTACATTTCCAAGTAGTGACAGAAGTTTTCTGAGCTCCTTGCGTATGCTTTTCAACAGGACGCCGTCAGCCTGCTTACAGGACGGACATGCATGCCATCATCGTCCAGTTTGACTCTGGCGCGGGCGGCTTTGCTGCTTAGTGACCTAAGAGGGGTACAGAGCATCACTCTTCTAAAACTGACACAGAGTCTGCTGAAACAGCAGGTACATAAACACACAAACATACATACCACCATCCAAATACAGCGTACCTACCACCAGTTGGTATTCAAAAAGTATGCAAAACTCAGAACATACATTCAATTTGCTCTGTCTACATTTCTTTCAGCTGTGTGTTTTCGGTCAGAGAGTGGTTGATGGAAAAATGTGTTTCCCTCCTTCCGAGCCCAGCAACATCTACCTCCCTCATCTCAACTTACTGGAACAGGTCACTTTGCAAATTGGTAAATAAAGCATGACATTGACATTTTCTTCCATTTTTGAACCAAGAGAATCTGCAGTAGCAGTTCTTGGAGGCTGCACATGTACTAGTCTTAGTAGGCTAATATATTCACAGGTGTAATGTTAAGATGTTTTGGTGCTAAGCCAGTCATTTAACCTGTCAAATTTTGTCAGTGCCAAAGGTGACATCTTGAGATTGCTTGTTTTGTCTGACGTCCAAACTTAATAATCCATCATACTATTTGGCTCTTTTGGTTTATAGCGTGTAAAGGAATGAATCAATCGTCATGATTGTTGATTAATGTTTCTGTTAATTGAATATTCCCTAGGCTTTTGTCAGTAAAGATGCTTATCAGCTATTACTGTATAACTTTACATTTATCTATCTTGCACTTTTCCTGAAGGTCACATCCTGTCTTCCAGCAACGTGGAAATGCCGGTCTCTACTCAGTCATCACAACCCACTTCCAGGCTGTGCTCGCACATGTCCACCCAGCTTGAGAGAGACTCTCAAGCACCAGTTCCCTCTCTGAGCGAACCAAGCATCTCCAGTCCTACAACCCCTCAATGCTCAGTCAGAGAGCCAGAATAGAATGACACTTATAATGTCTTAGCACCTATCTATCGAAAGACAGAGCTGGATGCTGAAATCATAACAATGTTTAGTGATGAATATGCTGAATGCAGTCATACAATATTCATGGTGATCATAATATGATGAAATAAAACTTTAATTCTTCTGTTATGTTTAATAATTTACAATATGGTCTTTCTTTAACTTATGTGTACAGGTATCACTCATACATAAGAAATAAGATATTCAGTTTTCATAGTATTCATGTTTGGTAGCTGTCAGACATTAGCAGCAATAGAAGAAGATAAAAAAATACAAGAAAAACACGAACAAGTTTAATACAAGAAGAATAAACAATGTAAACAAACCATTCACGATGCTCAAAAACATTATAATATTAAGTTTATCTAGCGTCTGGTATTTATTCTTTTATATAAATCATCTGTGAAACAGATTTTAAGTTAAATACGTCGTATTATGAAACATTTTCAGGTGCATGCTATATATATATATATAAGCTTATACACACACACACACACACAAATATATATATATAAAGCTGGTTAAATAGTGACAGACATAAGTTACGGAAGTAAATGATCAACGCCAAACCAAGCATTTCAGGCTGTGCGGGAGCAGTGTTGTCTTTTGGAGAGAATAACTTTCTCTCTAACTTTAAGGCTTTTTCACTTTGCAGACCTTTTGCATGCACAAAATTGCTTCATGACACAATGAAGGGAAGGCAAAACCCCTAAAAGCATAATACGACCGCTTTAAATTGGTGTTGGACTACATTTTTGCTTGCATAATGTCAATGGATTGTACCTGAAGCTTATACTGTCTCGTTTTTAAGGACGGAAATGAGCGAAGGTTATTAGGAATCACATACATTGTGAATTTTCACCAATGAACTTATGCTGACTTTATAAAACTAAATGTTAAACCCCATTCTGAGACATTGGCTTGTTTATCGCTGATCCGTTGTTTCGGGTAAAGAGAAACCAGTCCGATCTGTTGCGACATGAATCCCGGAAGTGTTGATAGATAGTTTTATTGTGAAACCCGAGACCGGAAGTCATGCATGTCAGTGAGTTTGACGCCGGTTTCCCGGCCGGAGTAACGGTAGCCATCCTCCGATCCCTCAATTGTCTCGGTTTGTTGACGTTTGCAGGAGTGCAGCGGTAGTTTGTAACGGGGGTCTGTCCCTTGTTTCAGGCGAGTCGTGTGAGAGTGAATGAAGCTAGCCTGCTAGCTATCTTAAATGGGTTTTCGAGTTAAAAGATGATCGCCTCACTTTCGAGAGGAAGTTTGCTGGATGAGGTTCTTCATGGGGGCTTTAATGAGGTAACGTCTACCTAGCGTTACTAACGCTCATGTTAATGTTTATTGAGTTAGGCTAGCTATTATTTAGCTAGCAGGAGCCAGGTAAATCAGCTAAACATCTGACCGTTACACCGGGAAACGACGAAGACGCAGAAGTTTAGATAGAATTTACACATTTATGCACAACCAAATATTGAAATGTGAATGTTGAAGCTGACATGTAATAATGGCCAAAAGAAAAAAAACAATTCTAGCTTTACAATGTCAAGTAAATAGCTGGCTTGACGCTAAATTAGCTAGTAATAGGTCACAGGAAATAAGACACCAGGCAGCTCCACCACGACGTGTAACAAAAAAGCCACAAACAAACCAAAACGCCGCAACAACGCTTTCTTTAAACGAGGTGTTCAGTGTTGTGTGCGGAGCAGGGCGCGTTCTTTGTAACGTATCCAGGACAACGAGCCGTCACGTGACTGGTCGGGACCGGTAAAGGTGGAGGATGCGGTGAAATACAGGAGAGGAGGGTTGAACCCTGTTACTGTGCTCAACACCAAATAATATGCTTTGGCCTTCAGAAGTAAAGTAACATTTAATAGGCAGCGGGACAACAGACTGCCCCTGCCCCCCTCTCTCCTGTCCCAGCATAATAAACAAAGGAACTCATTTGTTATGTCATGGGTCTCAGCCTTTTTTGGCCCCCAATCTAAGCTGTGTGTTTGTGTCTGTGGTTTGCTGGATTTGTGTGTATCTGATCGACGGATTGCAGCAGCAGCTGGCGGCGTATGTTTCCTGGGTGAACTCGCAGCTGAAGAGGAAACCGGGCCTGAAGCTCATTACAGACCTCAGGCATGAGCTGCAGGATGGGGTGGTGCTCACACAGCTAATAGAGATAGTTGGTAAGTGCACACATGCATGATCACACAAACACACACACACACACACACACACACACACACACACACACACACACACAAACGGCTCTCATGGTGTAGTAATACTGTGGGAAGAAAAGGGAAAACAATGCTGATACCAGGAGATCATAATGTATGAACTGGTCCATTTACCAGTGCATACATAGTTAAACATTTTGTACTTGTCACCTTTGACCGATACGCCTTTATTTACATGACTATAAGTAATGTTTCAACATCAAGGAGGCCTGTCTGAGATGTGTTTCCTTTACTGCCTCTGTAAGTTAAAAAGAAAAGAAAAATCTCCTTTTAGCTGAGCATTTTTCTAAAACTAGACACAAATAAATGTCAGGTGCATGCATGGTACGCACCATTTCCATCAAAAATGTTATAATATAAGTAAAATGTCCTCAGATAGCCACATTTTTTTCAGCCTGTGGCATGTTTTGATTGGTGACAGCATGAAGTCTGTGGTAATCTGCTGTACTAATTCGTTGTTTGAATGAAGTGAAGATGAAAGTGTGAACAACAGTGACATCACGATGTACCCCTCTTCTCCTTAAATGCAATAACCTTTCTTTAAATATTATTAACAATTAATTATTATAATTTAGATAGTATGAATTAGCATCAAATGTAACAACCATTATTCAGATACAGAGGGACTCTTTAAGGTCTGAACCTTTAAACGCATGATTTTGAAAACATTTATCACTATTATAGTCTGTGCCAAGCAAAATCATGTTTAAAGAATAGATACACCCAAATATGAAAATTCAGTCATTATCTACCCATCGCCATGCGGATGGACAGTCAGGTGAAGTTATGAGTCCACAAAAGATTTCTGGGGCTTCACAGAAAAACTGCGTTGCATCATTCTCCTAAGCAACTGAAAAAAGTTGGGATTTGTTTTAAAATGTAAATAAACAACAGAACAAAGACATAAAATGGCTCCATACAGCTTGCAGCGCTGATATACAAAAGTGACTTAGAAAGACGTGTCAGTGCGTTCCAGCTCATACAGCCACTTCAGACAGGGTGCATGCTAACGCTTTTAGCTACAGTGAAGCTCTAAAAAGGGTGAAAATAACATATTTTTTATTCAATTTGTGATAACAAGGCTTTTGGGGACTTGAACCAGATGAGCTGTATGGAGCCATTTTATGTTTTCTTTCAGTTTTTTTGGTTTTTTTGTGTGTGTGTGTTTTTTTAAACAAGTCCCCGTCTAATTCAGTTGTTTGAGGAAAATGCTACAATGCTGTTTTGCTGTGAAGCTCCAGAAATGTTTTGTTTTCATAGTTTGGATGAACATTTCCTTGAAGATAAATGCTATCCAGTGGTACCAACTAGGAAATTAAGTCTATAAGACACTATCACTCATGCATGTATTCACACTTTTGAGAAATAACATATGACTGCTATAACATATTTTAATGTGTTATCGTTTCTTTCACCAGTTGTTGCATAATTGATTTTTTTTTCTCTCTTTCTCAAACCTTGTTGAAATCGACAGCTGGGGAAGTGCTGGAGGGAGTGTATGTCGCCCCGCAAAACAAAGAGGAGAGCAGGAAGAATGTGGAGCAAGTCCTGCAGTTCATTTCCTCCAGACACATTCGCATGCCACACATATCCGCAAGAGGTAAATCACAGAGAAGTGTGTGTTTTCTTCCTGTCACGTTGAGAGCAGGTGTTGCTAACGTTTTCTGGTTGCTGATCCTCTATTGTAGTCCGAAGAATTAATCAACCGTAAATCTTAAAGCAAAAGATTATCACGCGTTTACATTGTAACAAATACATATTTCTCCCTGTGTCTACGTCTACAGTCCTCATGTCATGGTTCCTTTTGTAACTCTTTCAACAGTGTGTTACAAGTACTGCTGTGCACTTGTTCATTATTGATGGACATGTGCTCCCTTTCTGTCTGCAGACATTGTCGATGGTAATCTGAAATCTGTAATGAGGATAATTCTGGCTCTGGCAGCCCACTTCAAACCCTCAGCCAGTCAGAGGGCTGCCTCTGGAAGTGGGAGGAGTTTGACGAGAGGCTCTGCCAGCCACAACCCTCTCTCCACGGTTGCACTAGCACAAGGCGCTGCTGCCGCACTGACATCAGCAAGAATTGATGCCTCGCAGCCTACACGTGCCACACGTATCCACAGGTAGGATGGCTGCAGTAAACTTAGACAAAAACCCATGTCAGTGTCTTTCTGTTATATCCAAATGTTGTCCACCACGGTAGTCATTTATTAGAGACACGTAGTCTTTGCTGCCCTCTTATGGACAAACACAGATCACCCAAGTTAATTTCCTTATTACTGCTACTGTGTATTTTTTATGAAAACTGCATGCCAGTTGTTGTTTCTGAATAAATATCCTACGCTTTGTTTGTCATCCCTCAGTGGCTGGGGGTTGGAGGTGGAAAAGAGTGTGTGTGTTCGAGCACTCGTTGAGCAGTATGAAAGAGGATCTCCAGATGAAGAGGACAATCCTCAGGCTAGCAGGTAATCTACTACTAGTGCAAATGCACTGACTGTTTTTGCCTTAACTGATACATGCATTATCTTTATATATACAATCATTTTTTAATGTAGATGAACATCATATCTTGAGGGGAAATGCAACATGTAAAATAAGAAAACTTCGAGAGCACTGGGGTAGTGCTCACTTGTGTTTCACTTGTAAAATCACATTTCTAACTTTGATGGAATATCCATTTCGATAACATGGGGAAAAATAGACGCAGCAAAAGGGCTGCAGTAAACAATTGATATCAAACTTTGAGATATTTGTTTTTTTCTCTTCAAAGGCCATTCAAAATAATGTGCATGGTTTCAGCTAGAAAAGTTTGCAGGCCCAGAAAAAATGTATGTGTCACGGATGGGAGTCCACCTTAGAGGTCACATCACCCTACAGTGTAGCACTAAAGTGTGGTTACAGGTCTTGTGGAGTACTACTGCATGTGTAAAGAAAGTATTATAAAGCCTTTTGTGGCTCCAGAGGAAGCTGTGTGCAAATTTATAAATTGTCTCCAGTGATGTCACTCACTGGCTGTGTTACATTGTGGGTAATGTAGACGCCACGTTTAAGAGGAAGGAAGAAGAAGACGATATCTCTGGTTCTGCTGTATTGACTTTGATCGCTTGTCTTTAAATTGTCCACAATGAGTCCAACAGTGTTATAGCGGCACCATGCTAGATGAGTGGACTACTTTTCAAAACAGGTGCCTTCTTTACCCACAAAGCAACATAGCCACTGAATGACATCACTATTGGAATTTTATCAAATTACATGCAACTTCCTTTTGGAGCCACAAAGGCTTTGTACTACTTTATGCAGTTGTACTCTCAGAGACCTGTAATCACCCTTTAATGTGTAAAATTAGTGGTGTTAACCTTTAAGTGACCCTGGGTCAAATTTGTCTCTATGTCGTTGGCAAATCCCCTTCCTTTTAATCACACAACCTCTGAGTTATTCCTGACAGGAGTTTGCTACTTGTATTTTGTATTTCAATCTATTCACTAAATTTCTGGCCACTGGTCTTGCTTTACACTGGCAGAAATCCTGATGTGCATTTTTGTTTGTATACTGTCAAAAAAGCACTTGTAAAATCTCTCACAAGTCTCTCACCACTTTCAAACATAGACTCAGTGTGGGCTGGATCATGTGAGGTTGTGCCATTTTAAATGATAATACAGGGCTGTGGCACGAGGTTGAAGAAAATTAAAAACTAAAAATCTAAAATCGTTGCGGCTGTGCTGGCCTAGATTCAGGAAAGCCTGTAGTGGCGTAGTGGTGTGATTATGTAATTAAACTTGCCATTTGTACATGTCTTTATAAGAAATGTATTTTCGCTGAATGTATTTTTACACAACCATGCGAACTCTGTGTTTGGGACAACAAGCTCCACTTTGTTGCTATTTATACTTCACAGGTTTGCCTGCAGTTCATTTTATGTAAGCTCTCTGTTATCTGCCATCTTTAATGCCACACTTGAAACAGTAGACCACATTCTCTGGCACATCTGTGTGTGTGTTTGTGTGTCTCACTGCCTGACAGAGCATATGACTTAGCTTTTAGTACTTCACCCTGCCGTGCATGTGTGTGTGTGTGTGTGTGTGTGTGTGTGAGGTAGCTAGATGGATGATGGAAAAAATAAATAATTGATTTTTTATATTCACAAATCACATGTCCCTTTGAGGTTAGGCTCTGTGTGTTTTAATGTGAGTTCAGATGTGTGTGTGTTTCTGTTTAAGATGATAGAAGGAGGAGTGCATGCATTGATTATTTGTTGAACCATGATGTGTTTTGGCTTTCTTTTTGAGACCTGATGCTGTTATCACATATGTAGCTTAATTGAGTGAGAGATGCTAAGCAGGGTTTGCTGCGTTGGTCACCATGTTAGCTAGCTGGAGGGCAAGGGGCGGGGTGTGTTAGACTGAGGAGAATCACACACTGTCATGAGTTTGTTGAGATGCTAAAGCCAGAGACCCGCATGCAGGGTTGATCTCAGACTATTTGGAAAGTCTAATGCACAGTTTAAACCACCTGTAGCGCACTATGGGGGGGACGCAGATAAAATGGTAAGAACAGATACCGTGCGACACCATGTGTGTGTGTGTGTGTGTGTGTGTGTGTGTGTGTGTGTGTGTGTGTGTGTGTGTGAGGATTCCTGTGCAAGTGTGTGTGAGTTTATGCTACTTTTACTTTAAAATTTCTACAGGGCTGCAATGCTTTGATTTGCAAAGGCATGTGAAGATTTAAGGCTTTTTTTGGCAAGTTAGAATTGAGAAAATATGTGCCATGTGTCGCTTTGTTTTATCTGTCCACTTTCCTTTCCCTTCTTGAGCCCTGAGTCTCCAGGATTTTAAGAATTATTTGTGAAGATTGTTGAACGGGCACCCTTTGTTTAAAAGCCCCCATTAATGTGTTGGTAAGGAAAACAGCAACTTTGATTTTGGTGAGTGTCGTTGTTGTTGTCTTGTTCACCAAACCCCTTTCACAAATGGACTACCCTGAAATATACCTGGATTCAGTCGGTCAGTCAGTTGGCCTGGACATCAGCACAAAGTTTGTGTCGAATCCGATCGTGTCCATGTTTGAATAGAGCAGGTCATCGTCTTTCGAGAATTCCGTGAGTGAGTGGACGTGTTGATGACGCTGATGTTGTTCCATGGACTGTAGCTGCTGCTTCATACTCTTTTTTTGTCTGCCTGTATATTGCGTTACACTTTTTTTTAAATTGATATTGCAGATAAATGCAAATGAGGGGTATTGCGATAAACTGGTATTGGTAAAAACCATGATATTTACAGCTGAGATATGATAATAAAAGACAGAGTGTTGTAGTCAAGACCATGGAAACCGAGATCAGGTCATGACCAAGACCTAAGAGGATTGAGACCCAGACAACACCAAGACCAGTGCAGAGCAAGACCCATAGTCACATGATTCACTATGTGGAATTATCAAATCATAGTCACTCATAAAACTGAAAAAGGAGCGAACAAATACAAACAGTTCATTAGCAGAAACCAATTTAACAATTTTATCAACACTTCTCATCCATGTGTTACCATCTGCCCAACACAAAATAATTTTTTGTGCAAGCATCAGGCTTTCCGGGAGCTTCTTGTCTTATGACACAAACCATCCTGAAGTACAGAATGTCTCAGATAATTATATTTATATTTACATATACACACACCCGTCCTTCTCTGGAATAATGTGATTAATCAGCGTTTCATCTTCCTCGAGCCTCAGCTCCGTCAGTCCGCTGTCATCTCCGAGAGCTCCAACCAGTAGCCACACAGACCGACAGCTGGATGACAGCCAGCAGCAGCAGATCAGTGGTGAGTTCCAACAATCATGACATTTGTAATTTGATGAGTGAACCTCAGGATATATGTTGTTTCACATTTGTAACACTGCGTCGTGTGGTTATACGCCCTGCTCGCGTGCAGCCGAGTCAACTCAGGATGCGGTGGAAAGTGCGTGGGAGGATTCTCTCAGTGAGACTCTGGAGAAGGAGATGCAGGACACGCGAAAGATGGTTTCTGCTTTACAGGTGCGAGCATATTGAGGTTTGAGTTTGATTCTGGTCACATTGCAATGCGAACGCCTTTTTGTTGACTTCCATATTAAGTTTCATGTGCTGTGGTTTATATTCTGTGTTGTCCTCCTGGCTAGTGGCAGTAGTTGTGCAGAGAGGTTGGGATCTGGTGGGACACCGTGACATTTCTACATGCATCAGACAACCTAGTCCAAAGTACAAACCGGTGTCACATGTTCCATTTTGGTGTTTTTAAGGCCCTGCTGCTGCATGGTTCGCTGCCTGAGGATGAGCAGGACGTGACTCTGAGGTTGGACCAAGGCAACGCTGAGCAGCAACTGGTAATGACAGTCTCTCCTTTAATTTTTTTTTTTTTCGCCTTTTATCACTGTTTCTGTTCTTTTTTCTCCCTTTTTCTGTGTCGCACTCTTCTTCGCTCTGTTTCACCAGCTCTTTGTGTTCAGCCCAGATCACATTTCTTTCTCTTGACTCCGGGTCTGTGTGTGTGCATGCTTATGTGTGCGTCAGAGGGTGACACGAGTATCGGTTACCCTTCTTACTCAGTCCATTGTGGTTCTCACACACATCCCTTCGATCCTTACTCCTTTCTAGGTTGTCATTCGCAGTCGTTTGGATCAGAGCATGGAGGAGGCTCAGGAGTTCAAGGTAAACAAATTGTTTTCTTTTTTTTAGGACCAAAGACACACTAAGAGAATAAACTGGATTGTGAAATGCACACTGTGCTTAACATTTGATTCAGAGTGTGCTGTTTGCTGTTTGCTTTAGAGGGAACTGTTGCGCTGTAGACAGGAGATGAGAAACCTGCAGGGAGTCAAGGTAAGACAATGCCAAATCTGCAGTTAATGATCGCTCATTGCTGTGTTAGATATGGTTGTTGATGTGTCATAGAAAAGTAGCTGGCTAAGGTGCTGGCTTTCTGTTGGTTTGTGAATGTGCAGGACGCCCAGCAGCAGAGGCTGTGCACTCAGGAGGCATCGATACTGCAGATGAAGCAAGAGCTTCTCAGAGCCAGCATGACCAAGGATGAACTCAACAACCAGAATGTACGAAATAGTCTCAAGCACAAGTCTGTTTTCAAGTGAAAGTGAAATCTTCTAAACGCTGCTTTAAAATGTGTGTACAAATTCGGCTCCTCTATGAAAATGTGTTACAGGCAGAGCTGCAGTGGAAGCTGGAAGAATGTAACAGGCTGTGGGTTGAATGCAAGGTGAGGCACTCTGGTCCCTCTGTTTAATTGGTTTGCTGTAACTTAGTTTAATCATTCTCATTCAACTTAATGTCCCAAAACATCTGTTTATAACAAGTAATGAACCCTTCCTTTTGTTTCCTGTCGGTCGGATCACAGAAGGAGGTCGGACAGAAGGACAGACTGCTGCAGCAGCTCAAACACAAGCTTGAGGAAGGCCAAAAAAAGCAGGTGTGTTCACAAGTTTAAAAAGAAGGTTAAAGAAGCTACAGTGGGTTCAAAATGTTCTGTCAAGCTCAGTGACATGTGCGAAAATCTTTGACCAGAAGTTAATCTCAAACTCCTTTTCTTAAATGCCCTACATGGTCTTGTTTTTTTCTTTTAATCAGCAAATTGCCCCTGAGCAAGGCACCGACCCCTAACACTGCTCGTTGGGCGCCGTAGCATGTGTGGCAGCCCCTTCACTCATCTCCTCTATACATTACATGTGTGTGTGTGCGCCTGTGTGTGTAATGTGAGTGGAAAAAAAGAATTTCCCTTGTGGGATTATAATCGTGTATTTAAAAAAAAATAAATACATTAATGGTGCAAATTTCCTTTGATGCAGGAGAACAATCTTAAAGCACAAGTGTGATTTAACTTTGCCGCCACTCATTAAATAAACTAATCACTTCAATGATCTAAGTTTTAGGATCCAGCAGCTTTGTATTAATGTGTGTATATTTATATGTCTGACTGTGTGTCTGTTTGGCAGAATGACTTGCAAAGAGAGTTGGAGCATAAGAACAGCATGCAGGTAGAATGTTTTTTTCCTGACTCTTTCTGCTCGAAAGACATAACACTGTTATGACATAACGAGTTTTGTTTGTAGTTAGCACCTACTCTATGTCTGACAGATTGTTACAGACCTGGGATTTTGTATCTACAATAGTGGTGTTGCATTCAGAAACAGTGGAGGGTGCCACATTGCACAAAATGTCAATTTCTGCGTAATGTTGCTTTAACAACGCGTGGAAACAAGATCATTAAGCTGTTGTTGCAAATTCACCATGCACAGACCAGCAGAAACGTCCCGAATCCACAAATGACAAATGACTGTAAGCCAAGAGGGCACCGAGGGAAATGTCAGAGCCACTGCTGTGTTCATATTAGCAGAAAACAGCTTTTTACATTCCTAGCTGTAGTGTAATTACAGGTTTATAATCTCAATTAAAAAAGTGTTGTGTTATTCACTGCTCAATAAACAGCATCACTCCTGACAACAGAGTCCCCTGACCGTGGAATGGGATCTCATTCCCACCCGTTATTAATTTGTGGCAATATTTGATCGGCTCAGTAAAAAAACAGTTGAGGTTTAGGTTTCATATTCAGTCTGGAGAAGACAGTCATGAATTCAGATATACGTTACACAGCTGACACTTTTTTTTGTTGTTGTTGCCTTTTTCCAGATTCCAGCCGGCACAGAAAACAATGGGTATTCTCACTCTGGAAGTCCAGCTCCCTCAATGTCAGGCGTAAGTTGATAGAGGCCATTCAGTCAGTTTGCCTGTTGACATTGTTCTACATGTCGAGGTATACTCTCACATTCCCGTGCATTTTGTTCTCCGGTAGTATTTAGGTCACACATTGTAATTTGACCTCATGAAACAGTGTAACCCAGATTCTTACTTTCAAGTTAAAGAAGTAACAAGGGACAGAATACGCTGAACATACACAATAAACAAGCACACAGCTGTCCTCAATAAAATGAGCTTTTTGTTTTTGACACGGTTTTTGTGTTTGTGCTCTGTTAGCAGGCAGAGGAGATGCAGCTGCTAAGAGATTCACTTAGGAGTCTGAGGAACAACTTCAGAGACCACGACCCGCAGCACCACACACTGGACACCCTGGAGCAGGGCATAGTGTCACTCATCGACAGACTGCATGTTGTGCATACACACAGGGTACAAATATATAATTCACCTGAGTTTTACAATCAATTTAGTGAGTTTTGTTTTTTGCTTAAAACTGAAAACTCCAACTTATGACAGATTGTATTGTAATGTTGTTAAATGATCAGTTAGTGGCCACTTTATAGTCAGATTTGACTGTGTAATTGATTGATAAATTAGCACAAGTGGAAAAAAACATATTGATTTGTACCACGTAATCTTCTTAGATATGATTACTTTTGATAAAATGTAGAGATTAAAAATCATGAGGTGCTATCCACATTTTTTCCAAACACTGCAGGGAAGGGGGAAATCTCCAAGACGCAAAGGTCAACACACAGACTCTGACACATGGCCTTGCACGAGTAAGTTGATGTACCCCCCAAATACACACGCATCCATGCTCAGGAGAAATATGCGTTCACCAACTTTGTTTCTGTTGTTTATTGCAGATGTTTGTCAGTCCCGCAGTGGTTCTCCCGCCTCCACTAAAATCCTCTATTTTACTGGAAAATCCCCAACGCCTTCTATGATCAATATACCGAAGAGGTCAGTATATGTGTGCATTGAGGTGTGTGCATTTCATGAAGAAGTAAATTTGGCCACAGTTTTCACAACACATACAATTAAGATGGAGGGGCTTAGATAGAAAACAGAACAAACAAAAAATATGAAATGCCACGCAACTCCTTGATGAGTGAATCTCTTTGCACACATTGTACAGGCTGGGTGAGGTGACTCTAAAGGACGTCAAGGCAGCTGTGGATCGAGAGGGAAACTACAGGTACCACTTCAAGGCCCTGGACCCTGAGTTTGGCACTGTGAAAGAAGAGGTATGATAAGGCTGGGTTATGTAGATAAAAGGAGGGTAATACTAAAATTCAAAATGTATCACACGACACTTTATAATAACCATTAACCATTAAGCAATTGTAAAGGTGTATAAACTTCAGGTGCAGCTTTGGCCAAATGGCCATCCAGGTAATCTTTATAGATGAACCACACAGTATTTCTTATGCATTAACAAAGAAGGCTTAATACAGTAATTGGTGTTCCCAGTGTTACACGGTGGCCTGCATACAGCGATCACATTACATTACATACACCGATGCTACAACTTCCAGGGTTTCTGCGTGGTCTTAAAAGGGTCTTAAAAAGTCTTAAATTTTAATTTGTTCAAACCTGCAGAAACCCTGGCTTCAGACTGCCACAAGTGTGTACTCCATGCAGTAGCGAGGCCAGCAGCTGGGTCGCAGCACAGCAGCAGGAGTCTCATTTCACTTAACATGACGAGAGTAAGAAGAGTTGATTGACACGACGATGGCGAAGGATTTGCAGTCAAAGTTAAAAGCAAAAAAGCCTATTTGGTAGTATTTCTGATTAAAACACACTTTTAACAGGGAACCTGAAAAAACAAATGAAGGAAAAGGGGTTGGTGACCTCACTGAGAAGATGATTTTGTGCCGCCTGTTGGCTTCAGCTCCTCATTGAACAGATGAATAAAACTAATTTTACAGATAGTGAGCTTTTCTTGTAAAAAGTCAATGTCCAAGGTATTGAAGTTGTTCGTCATGAGCTTTTTAGCTCGTGGGAAAGTGTCGTTACCCCTGTCACCCTATTAAAAAGTGTTGTAAATATAATTTGGAACTTAACAATTAACAATTGCTTAAGAATCGTAGAAAAAGTGTGAGGAACTCAAGAGGGTAATTAGTTAAAAAGCCTTTAATTAACTATGGCTGTTGAATCACAACGTCAGTAAAAACATGCCCAGACATTTGATAATTAATTAAAGGCTTTTTGACTCATTAACCTCACACTTTTTCTACAATTCTGAAAGAACAAGAACCCCAAACCAGAGGGACACAATTTTCCACAACCGAGCAGCACTCCTTGTATCCTGTTTTTAACTGCTTAATAAATGGTTTATAAAGCATTTTTATCGTTTGCCAACAGTGAAATAACTCTTAACTAAAGTTCAGTCGATATAAATTTACCGAGTGTTACCACATGCATTGAGACCTAGAAATGATTGTGTGCAGGTATTCCTGGATGGAGCAATCATTCCAGGCTGGGAAGGAAAAATAGTGGCCTGGGTAGAAGAGGACCGTGGTGAAGAGAGGTAACCACATGTTCTTTCTGAATCTCTGTATTTATTTTGCTGATTCTTAGTTGCAAAGAAACACATTGTCTTTTCTGTCTCAGGCCATTTTAGTTTCAAGCTGGGGACCCACGATACGGGGTATTTGTTTCTCCTGGTCAGTGTGATCCCAGACGCTCATCGAGACAACTGTTGAGAAGAGAGGCACATGTGGACACTTTTTGAGATTCGGACGACTAGTGGAATACTGTAAGACTCATCGGGAAGAGATTTGATGATGTTGTAAATCTGTAACTGATGTCAAGAATAGTGTGAAGCTCAGTGCCTTACAAAGGAAAGCTGTTTCTATCATATGCTTTTGAATGACAGGCTGTAACTGTAGTAACTGAACTGGACTGAAAAGTACACAGAAACATTATTTTGAATTAAGTGTTTCTAAAACCACAGTAGTGTTGTTGTTTCACAGGTAGCTTCTTTTGGTTTGTATGAGGAAGTGTTCTGCATCACTTTTCCTTCCAAATACTGCCATGTTAGAAATGTGTGATGTCCACTGTTCTTTAGCCCAGGTACATTTCAGTCTTAATTGCGAATGTGAAGTGAATATACAGTATTATTAGGACCATTTGTGGGTCAGAAATAAAATACCACTTCTATAATACAAATATTACAAGAGCAGAAAAGGTCAGACAAACTGTGTACACACTTCCTTTCAGTGCTGCACAATGTTTGTTGCAGCCCGAATAACTGCTGTCAAAAACACTGACCAGAGACCAGCTTGTATTTACGTTACTGTTTTGTATCAATTACACATAATAGGTCAAAGTTAAAAGAGGGAGGGTGATGTCCAAATGGCAAATGATATCACAAAAAAAATAAATAAATAACTGAATGTATTTGGCTTCACTAAATAGGACTTAAATTCAGATGTGGGTTTGAATGTCTGTAGCACACCAATGTACGTGTAAACTGAACTGCTGTCAGTGAGCAGAAGTGATGCTGGAAAACTTTGATCTAGAAATGCAGATGAACAGCACTGTTATTTTGTTTACTTCATGAAACTGTTTTGTACATTTGTGTAAAGTGTTTTCACCATATCCAGAGAGAGAGAGAGAGAGATTCTCCTGAGGTGATGATGCTGTTGATGTAAACTTCTGTGGATTGACAATGGATCATCCCACTATTTATGGTGTGTATGTGTGTGTGTGTGAGTGTGTGTGTGTTTGTGTGTGAGAGAGAGAGAGCTCAGGATGGACCTTTGACTTGTAATTGCCAGAAGAACAGCGGTTATAGCTGTTCTACATAATGCAGTGAAATGCTTGGCTCTCAGTGTTAAGAAGAATCACACTGGAACTGGCTCACACACACCTTTTCCTTCACTCTGCTTCTATCTTCCCATTTGGGACCAATGTGTTTGCCTTCACTAACAAGCCAACAGAAATATGCATCAGTCTACCTTTCTAACAACGACCCATTTGAACGCCATAACTGCCTGTACTGTAAAATGTACAATACGCTGGTGAAATGGTTATTTAGCATTTGTTTTGTTTACTGAAAGTTTTGCAACATATGGATACTGTCTGTTTAAAGAAATTAAACTGGCCTTTGTTGAATATTAGAAAGGATATTTTGAAATAAATTGTTTTTGAAATGATGTCTTTTCCAGTTTTTATTGTGATTGAGAGACAGTGGAGGAAAATAAGGATTACTACAACTTACTGATAAAAGGTGCATGATGGATTTTTTAGTCATTTTCATCGTGACATAGATGAAAAATACCCAACACCCTCTTGCCTTTTAGGAAAGTATGTCTTTATTTCATGTCATGGATTTAGGTCTTGGCCTCGCAAACCAGATTAACCTGCCAGGTCAGTCATTACCAGCTCAAGCTGTGCAGCAAACAAACTCCGCTCACACCCACAGAAATTAAAGGTGCAACATGTACATTTCTGTTAAATTCACACTGCGGCATATTACCTAGAGTAATCTCTGTATGGGTTAAGCTGATGGGGAGCAGCTAGTTTGTTAGCACGCTTGCATCAGCAGCTAAATGGATGTCTGTTGGCATATTTCTTACGTTTCTGTTGGATTATTTTAGCTCATTTTTTAATGTTTTAAACTAAAAATCGTTCTGGTAAATTCTGCTCCTTTTAAAAGGTTAGGGTAGGGTTGAATGAATTTTTCATCATTACCTACTCAAACTCATGTGGATGTGTGGGGACATTTTGTAGTCCTGCTTAGCTAAAAGCATTAGCGTGCAACTCGTCTGAAGTACGTCAATGGTGTAAAGAACACTAGTCTGGGATTTTTATGGCTTCTAAATAACTTTAAGTTCAAATTCCTATCAACAGTTTATAATCGGCTAGTTCAGCAAATAACACAATTGTTTCATGTTGTTAAGTAAAGTCATAGAACTGAACACTAACTGAATTAATGCATGTGTTAACAATCAAGTTTTAATAGTATCCCCAGTACTCGGATGAGTCCAGACTCATTTCTGAAAAGAGGGACGACTGAAGGACAGCAGGGTTTTACAGACAAACATGAACAGTGAGCAGTAAAAGGCACTTGGCTTCACAGTTCTTCCACAGGTACACTGCTTTCCAAACACCTTCCGGAGCCGTCCAGTGCTCCAGACCCTCTTCCATCAAAAGAAGTTTCACTCCTTGACTGTCTATCGGCTGCACTCCAATCTGTGGAGGCCTACATCCAGTCCCTCTGCCTTTTGCAGCCTCCGGCCTCTGATTGAGGATTCTTTCCAAAGGAGGAAAGAGCTGACACCATGGCGCTGTCTGTTTTGATGCTTTCATAAGTCCTAACAAATGAGGTGATGGGATGAGTGAAGTCTGGGTTGTCCAGTCTCTTGCTGATGTCCACGAATATGCTGTGTAGCCTTTCCTTGAGGGACAATTCACCTGGGGAGATGATTCATGGAGAGTTGTATTAATAAATGTACCCTACCTGTCAAACTAAACAATCTTTTACCCATTAAAGTCTTATTGTGTTCTAAGGAGTTTCAAGAAGTCAGCCCTCTGGATCGACAGCTGGTTGCATTTAAGTACTGTTTTTCAGTCATCTCAGTACGGAGGGGGGCCTGTTTACCAAAGCTCATAACAGAATAATGCTTCACTGACAGTAACACAGACGCAACATCCAAAATGTAGGAAACAGTGTGACTATGAATCTTCGCTGACTTACCTGTGGCAGGATGGCAACACGTGTAACCAATTCCTGCAGCTCTCTCGGGCAGAGATGGTTTATCCAGCATCTGACAACATTCATCTGCAATGTCCTCTCCTGTTGAAGGGAAAGTGCACAGTGGTTAAATGTTACAGAGGGGCAACTGATTGTTGCTTCTGATGTCTCTAACACAAACAAACTTTCCTGTGAGGACCCTCACTGACAGTAGGTCTTTGGGCTTGTTAGGTAGAATGCACGGGTGAGCCCAGAGACACAGCATTGGCACAACCCACTCACACCAGACAGCCACTGAACATAACGTTAGGAAATGGCAACGTCTCTTTATTGGCGCCCCTGAGCTCCCTCTCTCCCTCTCTCTCTCTCTCTGGTTATTGACAAAAAAGAAACTCACCTGTGGCAATTTGATAGTAAAGCTTCCGTGTGTCTGGTGTTGAGTCATGAAGGAAGCTTTCGCTGTGTCCAAACGTCCTGGCTACAGCACTCTGGTGGTCACAGTGCCCACCGTGAATCCCTGCTGGGCAAGTGCAGCAGCCGATGGCCGTGTTGACATGATGGGACTCTTCAGCATTTGACGTGCTTGCCACAGTGTAGTTGTCTTGGTCTTCCTACAGCAGTGGCATCACAAAATGAAAGGTTAGGGGAGTTACAAAATATTGGGATATTATTTTAAGGCTATATATCGCCCAGCCCGACAATGAACCACCTGATCTCCGACACACTTGATTATTTGTATCAGGTGTGCTTTTGCTTGGTTGGAGCAAAATCCTGAAGCCTCACTTGTTATTTTACAGATCAGTTTTACACTCTTGATTTACATGTTTATAGCATTATAATAATTGCAAAATGTAACATTTGGCCTCAACTGTAGATGTATGCCACAGTGGTTTACCTGCACAACAGAGTCTCTCCAGATGTCCTCTTTTTTCATCACCTTCCTGAGGTTGTTGCTGGGAGCACCTGTGAGGCGGTGGATGTAGTGTGCCTCCAGCCGCGTGAAAACAAAGTCCACCAACTGTGTCACACTGTAGGCCTTCAGTCGGTACAGGAGCTTCTCTTTCACCACCCCAAAGGCACTTCCCGCATAGTCGTTGGTGTGGTTCCCTCTGGTGGGCAGCTGCGCCCATTCCTCTCGCCGCTTGTAGACCTCCTGCACGTGTCGCACAAACTTTGTGTGCTGTAAGGCAATGTCGTCCACCATCAGTCTGGTGTAGACCTCCATGAGAGCCTCTGGTGTTGAAGCACACAACAGATCTCTAAAGTACTTCAGGAGGTGAGGCTTGTGTTGCTTGGGAACCCCATTTGAACTGCTCCACAGCCATCTCCACATGGCCTGAAAGAGGGTGGACACGCAATGTACCAATGTGGCTTTTGGGAATGCTCCAGTCAGCGCCTGCCTGAGTGCGGCGCAGTCGCCAGTCGCGACAACAAAAGGTCCGTCCGGGTGGCTGAAGAACCTGTCAGGTGGGAAGACAGTCTGTAGCAGCTTTAAGGCAGCTGAAATGGTTTGTTGTGTTTTGGACGTTGTGATAAATACACCCAACGGCAAACTACCGGCCGAGGAAGGGGTGACGAGGAGGTAAAGGTGGTGATTGTGGCGGTCACAATTCCCAGAGGAGTCCACAAACACCATCTCACCGCTCTCCCTCAGCCTGGCGTGTACTCTCCTCATCATCGGAGTGCATATGGCAATCACCAGCTGATTGTCATCGGTTTGACACATCCTGGCACAGACATCCTCTCGCTCTTTGTTGTACTCATCAAGCTTTTTTCCAAGGTCCTTAAATGTTTCTGCCCCTGCTGCTGCGCCGTGTACTTTTTTGAACAGTTTGTAGTACAGTCTGCAAAAAGGAACAAGAATTCAAACGTTAACAATCCAATTATAAAAGTTTGTTTTAATGAATGAATTCATCTTATATGATTTAGTCACAAACCTGTAACAGAACTGCAAATCTGGACAGACGGACCGATCTGCAGCAGCGTAAACGTAGTTGTCCTGTTCCACCTTTTGTAAATCATATTTAAGGACGTCGAGTGCCGTTGTGGGAGAGTGGCCAACTTCAAACAGCTTTTTCAGCTTTTCGATGGCTTCCACTGAAACATCTTTCCTCTTCATGGCTTGAGCACATGGACCACGGTGATTGTGCTCATTACGCAAGTTCACGTGAAGGAAGAGTCCCTCTTTCATGTGAGGATCCCCCGACCTGAATTTGAGGAACAGTGAATTAAGCTACCAGTAACGGCTGTTAGTAAGACTTTTATTAGACCATATTATTGTTTGAGTTTGACATATGATGACTTTTTTTTTGACAAAACAGCTATCTGATTTGTGAGAACAGAAACACGTGCTGTGATAATAAAAGAGAAAAGTGAGATCATCGAAAGCCTGTAACATAAAGTCTCACTACCAAACGTTTCCTGTTTTATTATTACTGTTATTTATTACTGACCTCGACTTCCGTTCGCCAAGTTCTTGCTTCCTTTTTAAGATCAAGAACAGAGTGGCGGGGCAGGAAGTATTTCTTTTTATCGTCCTGCACCTGTAGTCCACCTGGGAAACAGTAGCAGAAGTTGGCATTCTAAATTTACTGTTAAACTGTAAACATAAAGACACGATAAAGAACGATATCGATCCTTTGCCTTTAAAAGTTCATTCATTCAACAACATTGTTTGATAGTGGCAGGGTCCGCCAAATATAAACAGCATGACATTGTGTTGTCGTTTAAGGTTTAAGGTTTAAGGTTTTTCAGTTATGCAAACAGAAAAGGTTTGTTTATTTCGTTTTAGTCACAAAAAAATTAGCAATTGAAGGTCTCTCTCTCATGATTCAAATCCCCCCCTTCCAACAACAACAAAAAAAAAATGACATAGTAGACCTTTTATTATGAAAGTGACATGGTGTATTTAAAAGGCTGGGTGAGTGGTTGACACTTACCCGATACTTGTTGTAGCGTCCGACGTTGGGGTACGTTTTAGATGTTCTCCATGTGAGGCCCGAGGAGCTCTGGAAGTCTTCAAACCATCTCTTTGCTTCTTCTTCACGGGACAGCTTCAACTTTAAGGATGCCCTGAAATTGACGTCTCCTAGCGACCCGTAGCTGCACACAGTGTGGCTGTACTGCTGTGGCAATAGTTTCTGTCACCATAGGAACCCGACAACAGACAGAGAGACAGACAGAGACACAGACACAGACAGACAGAGACACAGACAGGCATAGGTAGATTGAGAGCGAGAGCGTTAGATAGATGACATCAAGTGGTCTATTTACACTTTTCACAAATAGCTAGGTTAGCTGGCTAGCTAACTAACTGACTTACTAACTAACGTAACTAGCAGACTGTCTCACTCCGTCCTGACCTCTAAAATCATCAGCGACTGCTCCCGGTCTGTCGCTTTGCTACAGGTCCTGCACCACATGTCACAGAGAGCTGCAGTAATAATAGTAATAATAACAAATAATAAATACTATATCCTCAACAAATAAACACCAATAGTTCCGCTGCGTCTTGAATGCGTCTTGACTAATTTTCTTCTTCGTTGCTTTCATTTCGTGGGGCTTTTAGGCGCATGTCGCCACCTACCGTACCGGAGTGTGTAGAACAGGGCCGAGTTTACATTTGTCTGTGATGGAGCCTTTAGTATATTTACTCGAGCGCAAATTTCAGGTACATTACTTAAGCATTTCCATTTTCTAATACTTTATTCTTCCACTTCATTACATTTTGGAGGCACGTATTGTACTCTCCAGTATTCAACATTTATTTGATATTGTATTTTTGTAGATTACATGTTGCATTAAAGCCAAAGCAAAGCATTTTGAATTAAATTAAAGACAAACAAAGAAAAATTAACAATAATAATAATAATAATAATAATAATAATAATAATAATAATAATAATAATAATAATAACAATAATAAAATAATGATGATAGAATATAGAAAGAATAGAAAGAATAACACTGATTCTTATTAGTGCTGAATTTCGGATACATTAATCCTCCAGGCCGATAATCGGTCAGACCACAGTATACAGTAGATACTTACAGGTAATATCTGTACAAGTTCACTTTTATTTGTACTTTTGATGTACATTTAATGTCAGAGTTACTATTACTCGAGTACTTTCAATTTTACCAAAGTAATATCTTAACAGTATATCTTTACGTTTAGTCAAGTATGAATTTTGGGTATTTCTTTTTTCAAGCAGCAGACTTTTATGATAGGCAGATGTCATGTATTCTACAATGTATTCTCCTGTCAAATGTTTTACTGCCACCGTGTGGTCGGCGATATAACTGCAGTAAAATATAACCTTGCAGCTTTTGAGTTTCATTTTGGTTTGAGTCATTAAAGCTTTTGGTAAATTTCTTATTGTCTATTAATTGCATCTCCATAGCTAGGTATATCAATCCAGAGTGTTGGTGTTTATTTCGTATTCGGTGATTTCAATTATATCAGCCGACGTTTACGACACCTCCTTCGACTCTACGGCAGGACAAAGAGGAGAGCCGCAAAGCGGTCTGTTTTGGACTGGAGGAGGTCATTAGAAAGTGAGGAGTAAGTACGGGCCGGTTCTCGAGGCACAGAGACATTTGGGGCCAGCGTATCTCTGATGCCGGTGTGAGAAAAATTCATTATTCAACAACTTCGTGTAGTGTTACAACCGCTGCGAAATGCTTCGTCTCATCCTGCGGCTCAGGCCGTCCGCCGGGCTCCCCTGTCCCCGTGCCCTACCTACCGGGCCTGCTGCGCTCGGCTCCCGCTCCGTGCCCGGAACCGGCTGTCTGAGGAGACTTCACTGCGGAGCGGGGTCCCGAACCGTGTCTTCTGGCTCCGGCCTCAGTCACAGAGGGGGCCTCCTGCGGTTACCTCAGCTGGCAGGCGGCTGTCAGAGCACGCGTTTCTACAGCCTACCGCCGCATCAGAAGGTAACGTTAACGTTAGCTGACGGACCAGGTGTGGGGTTGCTATAGCACCAACGGTTCTGCTAGCATGACCTCCCTAGTTAGCAGTGGTTAGCACTGTGAGGTACAGCAGATGGTGTCACAGGTTAAATGCAGCTGTTGCACGAGTCTGAAACTGTAAAGTAGATTCTGCAAACGATGCTTTTAAACGCGGTATCAAAGCATTAAAATGATCTGTAATGTCATTAAGCGTCACAAGTGGAAGCTAGTGCATGCTGAAGTGAGCTCTTATTGTTAAATCAGTTTTATACAGGAGTTTAAAGCATTCGGTTTGAGTTACAAGGTGTCCCCATTTTACAGTAAAGTCACCACGGGTGCTGTCATGTTTGTCTTTGGCATTATTCAATGTCTTTGGAGACGCAGAGCCATTTTCTTGCTGTGCTGCACCCAAGAGATGGCACCACTTTGCCACTCAGCAGATGAGCATGCATCAAACCAGAACATGTTCAAACTGAAGTGCTGTCAGTGAACTGAAGTGATGCTGAAACTTATGTCCAAGAATAAATTCAAATAGAGCTGCAGTGGTTAGTGGCTTAATCAATTTCAAATCAAAGTTGATCCAAAGCAAATTTTCCATATATATATTGATAACCAATTAATCATTTCAGTCTCTTTATGAACATAAATGTCAAATATTTGCTGGTTCAAGCTTTGAATGTAAGGATTTGCTGCATTTCTTTTGTCAATTATGATGGTAGATGAAGAGTCTTTGGCTTTTGGGCTGATAGTTGGACGTAAGAAGGAATTTGAAGACCCCAATATATACGACATTATGACGAGCAATTCTCCAAATTTTTGACCATTTCTAGACTAAATGATTGATTGGTTAATTGCGTAAATAGTTGGTAAAAGGGGTGAATGATTTAGAAAAAAAATTCTGTTAATACTGATAACTGATAATGACCCACTAGTCATGGCTGATACCAATAAGATAACCAATAATTTCACATACATTATTTTAAAAATTAGATTGTATTATTCTGTATTTCATTTTGATGTCAAGCCGGTTGTGCGTACATAGCGAATAATCAAGTGTGCATGATTTTTGAGCTTTTTGCCGTCATACGATTATCCCACAATGCAGTGCATAAGAGACTGTAGATCTGCTCCGAGCCTGTATTTGTCTTTCTTGGTAGCACTTCTGTAGATTCTGCAGTCAGATGTTACATGACCTTGACAGCTACTGTAATACAACCCAGACATGGTGAAACACCGCTGTATATGGGTCATTTATTGAGCAAGAGAATGAGGTGATGATGACGTAGCATCCACAGTTACAACACCTGACAGTTTTCTTTCTTTTTTTTCTTTTTTTTTTTTACAATGCCCTGTCTGTCATTAAACCCCAGTGAGGAAACTGTAAAGTTACAGCAGTGATCTTTAAGCCTTATTGAATTAAATGTCTTCTTTGATATTTGGTCGACCATCAGGTTAACTATGGCATTTTCTCATGACTCCTTCATTCTTAAACTTCTGGAATTTGTTTCCTGTTCATCAGGTGGAGCTTCCCGCACTGTCACCCACCATGCAGACAGGAACGATCGCTCGCTGGGAGAAGAAGGAGGGAGAAAAGATCGGCGAGGGTGACCTCATAGCTGAGGTATTAGATGAGCTCGTATGTTACGTACTATCGTAGGAAATCATTACGGCTATCAGATTTAAAAAATGTTTGTATCTCTTGTAGGTGGAGACTGACAAGGCCACTGTTGGTTTTGAGATGCTGGAGGAGTGCTATCTGGCAAAGATCCTGGTTCCTGAAGGGACCAGAGACGTCACTGTCGGAGCAGTAATCTGCATCACAGTCGAAAGGTAAGTGTCTGTTGTTATTCATATAAAATCATTTGGAATATGTTCAACTTTGTGTGAAGCAGCAGTAGTTTTCAAAATATGTCTAATATCTGTGTGTTTACGCTCCCTCGCAGCCCCGACCTCATCTCGGCCTTTAAGGATGTAACGTTGGACTCACTCAAAGCTGCAGGTCCCTCACCAGCTGCCTCTGCTCCTCCTCCTCCTCCTCCTGCTGCTGCCGCTGCTCCTCCTGCAGCCCCCGGCAGCTCTTACCCCACACACTTGAAGGTAGGCATGTTCCTGCATAAACAAAGTGCAGTCATGTATGTAGGGGATGTTTACAGTCGTGTCCTGTAGCCACAGCTGAAGTTTGCTCATGATTGTACAGTCGGACTGTCTGTGTATGATGGGACCATCATATGACTACTGTGTGGTAGCAGAGAGGAGACGAATGGATTTTTAAGGTGACATTTGCCGTTTTCTCTCTGATGGTGCAAGCAAAATTTATCTTTTGAGTTAATTACTCTTGTTGGCAAGTCCTCAAAATTTCTCCTAGAATTTAAAACCACAATGTGTAGACTAAACTAAATTACATAGACGGCATCAAATTTCACCATATATGTCTAATTTTATATATATATCCTGGTTGAGGAATAGTTCCTGCATGGGGTCATGTGTGAATGGGAGCAGAAATTAATATTCAGGGAGATCTGTATCACCAGTTATCCACCTCAAGACCTACTAACATGTCAGGAAATAGCAGCGTGGCTATGTTTTGAATGAAAGCAGTGACATTGCAGACAGAAGCAAGAAAATGGCTACATCTGTCCGGCAGTGACACTTAAGTCTGAGTGAGCCAACGAATCACAAGACTCCACTGATGACGTATTGGAATCCGCGACTTGTTAACAATCACGAAAAACATTACTTGTTATGGTTACAACAAGGAACAAAGAACCCCTACCCCTTGCTGTCACTCAGTGGTTAAATTTGCTCCAAGAAAGCGATGTTCAACTTAGTATGTGCATAAATCTAAGTGCAAAATAACAGCACCTCAAGGCAAGCATTATCAGAAACCATTTCCAGGTGTGTATGTCAAGAGCGAGAACGTAATAAATTCTCGATTCATTCCTGTACTTTTTTGGAGGGTTTGTCAAAGAATGTCAGAAAGTGTCTCTCCACACTTTGATAGATGTTTCTAGAATGACAAGGACAAGGAAGTGCAGTTTGAATCAGAGATTAGTAGTAATATGGATGTGACTGCCCCTTTATCTATTGGGTTTAAAGTCCTTAATATATCAATTTTATTAGGGGGTTGTTTTCTCTTTGTTGATTGGCAGCAATGAATTGTGCACTGCCACCATCGGCTTGACTTTCCACTTTCCCATCTATATTGCCATGGCGTGTGTGATAAGGCGCATGGTGGAAATTTCCCTGAATGTAGCTGCACACGTGAATTGTGAAAATCACTAGAATTGCCTGAAAGGTTGACCCAGAAATTAAGGGGATAACGTCTTTTCATTTCTACAACTAATTCTACACACATTGGATTTAAATATAGTAAAAAGTGAAACCAACATGTTTATATTCTCAAAAGAAAATGAGAGAAGAGAGGTTGATTTTTCTGACAATTTTTTACTTCTGCTCCCTATATTTCAACACAGGTAACTTTATACTCCTACATTTACAAATTATGTAATATATATATTATATCATATTTGTTACTTTAGTTTAAATGCATTTGAGGAGAGCAGTAGATTGTTTTTATTCAAATGAGACTCCACAATCAACAGTCATCTCTCTGGTGCGTTTACGAACAGCTCAGACAAATCCTACAGATTCTACCTTTAAGTTTAATAGACTTAGAATTAAATTGAAATTATGTGAAGTTCAGTTAGCTCGAAGTAATGTCCTTCAGAAGGATACTTTTTACTTTTATACTTTGAGTACATTTCAGAGCCTGTACTCTCACCTCTACTCGAGTAAATAATGTGTGAACTTGCCACCTCTGCTGCTCTCTAATAGCAACTCTGTATTGTTGGAATAACAAAACAGCTTTTATATTAGGGCATACTCCTTGGGTCATGCGTGTAGGTTTTATGGTGAGTCAGTCAGATGTTGTGGCTCCTTGCTTTCACGAGAAACATCACAAGTTGAAGTCATGAGAGTCCATTATCAGATGCCAGGGAGAAGCTTTCATTTGGTAGCGGCTGCTCTAATGTTTCCAAGCCTGATTGTTATTGGAGATGTCACTTAGATCATACAGGCCCCTTTTAGGGTTGCTTTGTTTGTCACTAGTCACTAAAGAGTTGACATCCTCCTGCCTTGATCTTGCAGATCACACTTCCTGCCCTGTCTCCCACCATGACCATGGGAACAGTGCAGCGCTGGGAGAAGAAAGTTGGGGAGAAGCTGAGTGAAGGAGATCTGCTGGCTGAAATTGAGACTGACAAGGCAACCATCGGTAAACTCAAACTGACTCAGACACCTCAGTCCTGACTTTTTCTCTGTAGGAGTATTAGAGTGCTCTTTAATATCAGGTAAATTTTGTCTTGTATGTTGACTTACAGTGCGGTCTCTGTCATGTGTTTGTGTGCAGGCTTCGAGGTGCAGGAGGAGGGATATTTGGCCAAAATCATGGTGGCAGAAGGAACTCGGGATGTCCCCTTAGGAACACCGCTTTGCATTATTGTAGAGAAAGAAAGTGACATCGCTGCCTTCAAGGATTACGTTGAGACTGGAGTGGCAGAGGTTTCCACACCACCTCCAGCTCCAGCATCAACACCGGTGAGACACACACAAAGCTTTTACCCAAATACTCGCAAAAACATGCTGAATTTCGCTTCAGTGCTTTTTAGTTTTAAGACAGCCTGTACACGTATCAAGTCATCTGTACTTGTTTGTTTTTATGTTCTAGGTTGCAGCTCCAGTTGCTGCAGCACCCACTCCTGCTCCTGCAGCCGCTGCCCCCGCAGGACCCAGGAAGGGTCGTGTGTTTGCCAGCCCGCTCGCGAAGAAACTCGCTGCGGAGAAAGGAATTGACCTGGCACAGGTCAGCGGTAAGTGACCGAGAGACAAGTAGCAACTAATCTATATTGATAGATTAAATTACAGTAAATACTTACCGAATGTTTTGCAATCAGCTTTATCCTTTGGGATAGCCAAGACTATCAAAGATACGTCCTCTAAAAGTCACTTGGTTTTGCCACTAGCCAGCCTGAGGTTGTTATACTAAGTGTCACAATATTATGGAAACAAGTTGTATGGAGATAAAGCCTTTTTGTTGAAGAGCAAGATCCTTCTTGTAACCAGAAACACAATTCTTGCTCAAGGACAAGTCTCATTCTGAAAACTCGAGAATTGAGTTGTTGAAGGAAAAGGGTGAAAAGAATTGGAGAGAGGAGTTTTGAGTTTACCTAGAGGAGCTGGGAGAAATAATTTGTCTCCAAAGTCATGGCTGAGTGATTAATCGATCGACTGATTCCAAAACTTTTGGTATGTTTGAATCATTGACATGCATGTAAATGTAAGGCCCAGGTTTGAAAACACCAGAATTCCGACAAAACAAAGGTGAAATATATTTTATAGTGTACATTGAGCTGTTTTCTGTTCAGGCTCTGGCCCGGATGGACGCATCACCAGGAAAGATATTGACAGCTTCGTTCCACCAAAGGCTGCACCTGTAAGTGAAGCTCACACTTGTTTCTGTATCCAATATCAGTGCATGATTTAATCCTGTGTAATCAAGTGTAACAACTTCAGTTATACATATTTTTTAATCTTTTTAAAATGAATACTGAAAATAAGGATGTGGTGCTGAAACCTTTTGATTTTGTTATTTCATTCTTAAAGAAGAAAAGCTAAACATTCTCTGTTTTTTGTAGCAAGAATTCGCTGCTTCAGTCTTTGTTTCTTTTTCATTATCGATTGTTTTGGGGTTTTGGACTGTCACTTTGACAAAATTAGCGATTTATAGATCGTGACCTGTGTGAAATCATCAAACTTTGAATAATTTTAATCAATATCACTTTTCTAAACCTTTTCATTTCATTTTTGGATTTGTGTTTTTGTGTGTTCAGATATTATTACAACCATAATTTCAAATAAGCTGGGACACTGTTTAAAAATGTCTTCCGACTATTCAAGTCCATGTAATGTGATATCTTTTATACAATCATGTGTTTTTCAAAGTGGTGAGCCTCACCTCGTACTCCCCGGTGAGCAACTGAACCCTTTCATACCCAATTATGGTACTATCGCCTGTTAATCAACTTGTTTACCTGTTGATTGTTCCAAACAGGTTTTTTTTGA
This sequence comes from Diplodus puntazzo, assembly GCA_963678695.2. Lineage (NCBI taxonomy): Eukaryota > Metazoa > Chordata > Actinopteri > Spariformes > Sparidae > Diplodus > Diplodus puntazzo. Next base: position 9,936,057 of record OZ023167.1, on the reverse strand, counting down.
GCACGTCACAACTTTCTCAGTCTTTTGGTGCCCCTGTCCCAACTAGTTTGTCAAATTCAGATGAGGCATATATTTTAAGAAGTCAATTAATTTGACAAGGTAAAAACATGACAGGAAAAGGCAATAAATTGTCTTTGTAATGTTTTCAATTAAGTTTTTATCAAAAAAGGATTAGTAAACTATCGTATTCTGTTTATGGATTTAAAAAATACGTTTTTAAACAGGAAACGTTTCAGTCTTCATGTCATCCACCCTCCAAATAATCACAATTACAGTTCTTACCCGTGTTTTTAACAGTCTCAAAACGTTGGTGTCCTACTGTATGCCTCAAGGTTTTGTTGGAATTTTCAATGCAAATCAAAATAATTTGTGTTGGCAGGCCGTAGCTGCTGCTCCCACTCCAGCTGCAGCTCCAGCTGCTCCTGCACCTGCTGCAGCTCCTGCTGCACCAGCCGGGACCTTTACAGACATCCCTATCAGCAACATCCGCAAGGTGAGAGCAAACACACGCCTGCACTTTTGGTGGTCCATTATGTTCACCGCTGACTTCATCTCCTGCTCTAGGTCCTCTGATAGCAGCCAGGTATAATTCATGACACGCTCCTTGTAAGCAGCGTTTGGCGCTGATGAATGCTGTGAGGCAAACGTCCTGAGGGGTTTTCACGGTGTAGCTCTGTTATCTCTAACCTCTACTTCCACATTTTGCCCTGGAGACGGGCACTTGGGCATTTATCAACCCCGACTCAGCTAGCAGGCTTCATCCCTGTCCGTGATGAATTATGGATCAAAGCTGAGGTGCATTTGTATGCGTGTCTCCTGCAGGTGATCGCTCAGCGGTTGATGCAGTCCAAGCAAACCATCCCCCACTATTATCTGTCTGTAGATGTCAACATGGACCAAGTGATCGAGCTTCGGAAAGAACTAAATGCTGTGAGTTTTTGCTCATGAATAGACGTGTAACAGAATTTAATACGTGGCACTGAGATAGTTATTTCCTGTGTCTTTTTCCAAATAATCTCTCCTCCTCTCTGCAGGAAGTCAAAGCCCAGAATATCAAGCTTAGTGTGAATGACTTTATTATCAAAGCCAGCGCCCTGGCCTGCCTCAAGGTTCCTGAGTGCAACTCCTCCTGGTTGGACACAGTCATTCGCCAGTGAGTAAATGCACAAAAAATTGTTGCCAGATCGAAATAAAACTGATCTTTTTTGTTCACACGTCTTCCAGCAGAGGGCACTCAAGGCACAGACATGTTTCCATCTTCTCTCAGTTTAGAAATGAAGTTGACCTCATTTCTGTGCTGTCATTAGTATTGACTCATTTACTCCTGTTTCCAGGAACCATGTGGTGGATGTCAGTGTAGCAGTGAGCACAGCTAACGGCCTCATCACGCCCATCGTGTTCAACGCACACACCAAAGGACTTGTGGCCATCAGCTCTGATGTGTCGGCGCTCGCCGCCAAAGCGAGAGAAGGCAAACTGCAGCCACACGAGTTCCAGGTGCAACACATGAGCAGAGCCTTTTGGGACATGTGGGATTGAAGGGTAGAGCGAGTGTCATCGAAACAATAGGTGTCAATAGCTGTACACTCGTGATGAAGGAAAACACTCTTTGGGTTGTTGACTTACCTTTTATTATTTAAGTCTAAAAAATCCTTTCTCTTAATGTATTCTTCTTACTCTTGCGATCAAAAAAAATCTGAAGCTCAATTCAGAAGCAGTTTTCTTACGAATAATCAATATAGTATCCCCTGATCAATCCATACCGATTTGAGAATGTAATTAACAACTTCCAGTCAGTTCTGCCCCATTTCTGTTTTAATGAAAGGAAGTTTACCCAGAAAAATTCGAAATTCAGCCAATCATTGGATAGTTAGCTTTTTATTTCATCCAGTGAAGCAGCAAATTGAAGCAGTCCTCTTATGTGTTTTTTATTTATTTACTTTTTGTCAACAGGGAGGAACATTCACAATCTCTAATTTGGGGATGTTTGGCGTCAAGAACTTTTCAGCGATCATCAACCCTCCCCAGTCTTGTATCCTCGCCGTCGGAGGCTCAGAGAAAAGGCTGATGCCTGCTGACAATGAGAAAGGGTTAGTGAGTTCCTACACTGTAAGAAGTTTCAAACATGACATAAAAAAAGAAAAATCAAATCTGATGCAGTGTGTGTTTCTACGTTTTCTCCGTAGGTTTGACGTAGCCAGCTTGATGTCGGTGACGCTGAGCTGCGACCACCGAGTGGTGGACGGGGCGGTAGGCGCACAGTGGCTCGCCGAGTTCCGCAAGTTCCTGGAGAAACCCGTCACCATGCTGTTGTGATTGGACTGTACTGCCGTTAAACTGCAGCAACAGGCCCAGGCCGCTCACGGAAGAGATCTGATTGGACTAAATCCGTCTGGATCCTACTGTGATTGGTCCCGCCTGCCAACAGGTCACTCCCAATTACCCTAAAGGGAAAGAGGCAGCACTCACTCCGCTTACCCGTCTGTCTCTCCTGTCTATCTCTCTCTCTCCTCTCTCTCTCATCTTGTATTTATTAAGGACCCGACTCTGAGAGAACAGAATTAGGTTTATTTTATCCTAGAATATAGACTGTCACTAAAACATTGATAATGTTTTATGAAGGGAAGTGTTACATGTCCAACCAGCGAGCAAATTTATCCCAAAACTTACGTGTGTGTGTGCTAGTGTGTGTGTCTACCCACTTTGACCTGTGATTTTGTGTGAAACTGATAAAGACAACAGAAAGTGCAGCTAACTGTGGCTCCGTTTAGTAAAAAGGCTTGTGATATTTGTCTGCATGCAGGCAAGAGGATGTAAAGTAAGTTAACTCGGAGATGCACAAAATTCAGAGCCACAAACACACACACAAACACACACACAAACAAACAAACAAACAAACAAACAAACGCACACACATGAAATCATGTGTTTTCTGTAGGTTGATGTGTATATTTCTCACTGTGAGGTGAACACAGTGCTGTGTATATATGGTGGTGAGCTCCCATGAGGCCTCACCATATAATTCTATCTCTGTACAGTCCTAAATGATAACAAACACTTTTAAAATAAGTACTGGACGGTTTTGCCAACTCTCTCTCTTCCGTTTTATTTTCTAGTCTCAGAGTAAGAACACTTACCTTTCGAAATTGTCTGTCTTTCACTGCTGGAACGCACAAAGCTGGTGCTGGATGTTACTTGTTGTGTGAATAAATTGGGAGAAGTCAACCTTGTGCCATAGGCTCTTTGGTTTGGGTTTTTATAATTAGACAGCCCAAATTAAAGTGGTTAAGGAGTAAAAACTTACGATGTGATCACAAAGAATCTGAAACGTCCAAGGACGAGAAACTACTGCCCTTCATCCATAATTTTTTTTTAGTAAAGATTCCAGCCTGCAGTCAACTTCCATGTGTGTATATTTTCTCATATCTCTCGGTCAGCTGCTGATTCATGAAGGTCCATACACACACACACACAATAAAAACGCCACAGCACCTGAAAACGGGCTCAGACCTCCTCCTTATTCATGAACATCTTTATTTGGATTTTCTCTGCAAAACCGGCACGTGGAATTACCATCTCAACCTTTCTAGTCCTTTTTAAAAGAAAAAATGCCGGCAACATGAAAAAAATCGCCATGGTGATGTGTGTTCGAATGAAAGAGAGAAAAGATAAAGATGACAGGAACCCAAACGAACTGCAGGCCAGCTTGTATCAGTAACAGGGAGACACTGACCTCAGTGCGGCGACTTCATAAAAGGTCAAATTGGAAACTTGAAAAGGTCACATCTTTTGCTCCTTTCTTTGGTCGACCCTGACTTGAATGTTTTTATTTTTTAAATATACTCTCTATCCTGGCTCCTCTGCTGCTCCAACACTTATTTTCCTTCAGTAAAAAGCAACAAGTACCTCTGTTGCCAGTAATCCATGTTGAGTGAAGGTTCAGTCATAAAGAAAATCCAAAAAATATCAAAATGCTCATGTGTAAAACAATTTCCTCACGCTCTCACATTGGGCTTGTTAAATGTAGTGGTGAAAAAAAAATAATGATGGAGGAACTACTCGGGTTATTTACTTGAGTAAAAGTATTAATACCACACTGAAATTACTCCAGTATAAGTCCTACATTCAACCCCCTTCTCTGAAATGAAAGTATTACCAGCAAAATGTAACAAAGTATCAAAAGTAAAAGTGCTTGAAAAATGGTCCCTGTCAGTGTTTCACTATCATATGGGGTTTTTGAATTAATAACACAGCTGCACTCATGTGTATGTTGCATTTTACTGCTGTAGGTGTTTGAGGTTGAGCTCATTTTAATTACATTATATACTGATGAGTAGTTTAATCTCCTATGTGGCATCATATTCTAAAAGATCATCGTATGTGTGTAACATTGCTGAAGACCACATATCTTACAAAAAGTTCCATGGTGTCAGAAAAACCTCCCTGTCTTTTTCTGCTTTGTGATGATTTATTTCCCAGCTAACCCGAGATGAGTTATAATAGTTTATTTAGCTAAGAAGTAGGAGACACCCAAGAGAACGTATATGAAATGTCAAATTCAAAACCACTCCATTTGATACATGACTTATAGGCGGTTGTTATACCCTTCCTGTCAGATACATGGTTTTTATATGAGGAAGGGTACGATCTGAAATGTAACTAAAGCTGTCAGACAAATGTAGTGGAGTAACAGGTACAGTATTTGCCTCTGAGATGTAGTGGAGTAGCAGTAAAACATTGCATTAACGTGAGAAATACAGGTACCTTGAATTTGTGCTGAAGTGCATTTCTGAAGTAAAAGTACTCGGATCTTTTACGTCACAAAAAGTAGCAAAATACTCTGTTGTAAATTAAAGTCCACATATATTTAAAGTACCAGAAGTGAGAGTACTCATGCAGAATGATCCTTTTTACCAAATGATACATATTATATTGCTGGATTATAATTCCTGATGCATTAATGTGTCACTTTATCACTTTAATATTGCAGCTGGTGAGGACGAGGCTCATTTAAATGAATTATGAACTGCTGGGTAGCTTCACCTGTAATAATAAATCATAATAAAATATAAAAATCGCATAAAATCTAGTAGAATACTAGTAAAGTACATGAAAATTGTGTGAACAGGACTTATAAATATAAATGTACTTAGTTACTTCTTCCCCGCCCGATTAAATCTGACAGATCAGTTGACTGTGATTTTCGGCCCTCATGGCGTGTGCGTGCTCCACCACGTGATGCCTGGTTGTGACTGGCGAGCATCTCTAAACTGGAACATAATTTGATGATCGCTGCAGAACTTGGCAGGCGGATCGACTTTGTGTGAGTCACGACTAACAAACACGTTTTATGTAAATCTGTCAAAAAAAAGCTGCAGTGACAGGGTTTTGTTTAGCCCATAGGTCATAACTGGATGAAGGTCCTTATCGCCAGCCGACTCGGGTGCCAGTGTCAAAAACTCATCAGGGCGGTGACAACCTCAGGTCTGCCTCACATCCATGAGTCCCTGTACATGGATGAGGGGAAAAACACGTTTTCTTCTTCTTCTTTTTTTTTTTTTTTAGAAAAAAAGGAAGAGCTGATTTTCGGACTGTACTACTCTTTTTGTAGCCGTAAAACAAGTCTTCAGCAGCTGATTTTACCTCATCAGATCTGTGAGCTTTTACAATTAGAGCAGAAGAGTTCAATCAGTTGCTAGTTAACAATCCTGAAAAACTAACAACTGAAACAAGCTACGAATTGAAGCAAAAATGGAGAATTGACTACATCATATGATTATAATCAGCATGTTTGCAACACGACTGAGAAAAAACTTAAGTCATTGTTGTCTTTCATCATATCATCCATTGTCGATTCAACAGTTCATCTTTTGCTTAATTGTTTTGCTGTTTTGTCTTTAAAATACCTTCAAATAGTAAAAAAAAACAGTTTCCTAAAGCGTACAATTGATTCTTTTGTCCAACCGTCACTCCAAAAAGTATTGAATATATAGAATGTGAAACAGATTAGAGCTTCAGATCCCCATCAGAGAATTTACCAATTTATTTCAGATGGCCTCCTTTATTGTCTTGCACGATAGCTTCATGAAGGGCTTTGTACCAAAACGTTATAATTAAAATCCATTCACGATTGCAAGTGAGCTGACCGGTGTGAGGGCGCCTTTGTCCTGACTTTATCGGCCCTCGGTCTGTGAAAACCTGCCGATCCGCAGGTGCGCAAAAGTTTTAAATACAGGTACATCTCAAAAAATTAGAATATCATGAAAAAGTTCAATATTTTTTGGCACTCATTTCAGAAAGTGGAAACCATACATTATATAGATTCATTACACATAGAGTAGATATTTGAAGATGATTATGGCTTACAGACTTTTGAAAAGTATGTTTATTTCTATGCACTAAATACTTGGTTGGGCCTCCTTTCGCATGAATTACTGCATCAATGCAGCGTGGCATGGAGGCGACCAGCCTGTGGCACTGCACAGGTGTAATGGAAGCCCAGGTTGTTTTATATGGGGTTCAGGTCAAGCCAGTTTGCTGGCCAATCAAGCACAGTAACGCCACAGTCACTGAACCAGCTTTTGGTACCTTTGGCAGTGTGGGCAGGTGCCAAGTCCTGCTGGAAAATGAAATCAGCATCTCCATAAAGCTTGTCAGCAGAAGGAGGCATGAAGTGCTCTAAAATGTCCTGGTAGACGGCTGCATTGACTGTGGACTTCAGAAAACACAGTGGACCAACAGACATGGCAGCCCAAATCATCACTTTCATATGAAAAGAGGACTTTGTAACATCTGCTGGTGTTGGTCTACCAGGACATTTTAGAGCACTTCATGCTCAAACATGACAAAAAGCCTCCTATCTCGCAATGTTAAAGAAAGTGAGGAAGAATTCCTGGATCCGGATGCGCACTTAAAGTTAAAGAGGTCTATTCTGGGCTGAGACCCGTCTTCCACCCAAGTTTTGCAGGAAAAACATCCAGCAGTTTTTGCGTAATCATGCCGACAAACCAACCAACGAACAAACAAACGGCTTGGCTCAGTTTGAGCAGCAGCTTACGGCGGCTACTTTTAGCAGACAGGAAGTCGTCGGTATCGCCCACTTGCTGGTTGTTTGGCGGGAAAAACCTGCCTGGTGGATTTTTTTGCAACAAAAATCTTGCCACATACCGTGCGTAACCCTGCTGCACATAATCTTATATAGGTAACATGTCCTCTGGAGCAGCTGCGCTTATTTACGTTACACTGACTAATTAGACTAGGAGCTGACCTGCTTTACCCTCCATACATACTTCATTAAAAAATCCATCTGCAGTCACATTAGTTTATCTTTTACCCGACAGTGCGAGGTGAGGGCGAAGTGAGAGTGAGGATAACGGAGGGTGGGGTTTGTTGCGTCGCTCAATAGATTAATCATGCGTGCCTAGTTAGTTTTTCCTGGCCACCAGCTTGTACAGGGAGAGAGAGAGAGGGCAGTTTCCTCTCAGCTATGGGCTCTGCTGGAAGATGGATGCTCTGGACCCTGTGCGCGTGTTTCACCGCTCTGGAGAATGGTGAGTGGGCCCCGTCTTCTGTCTTTTACACGACACATATTAGACGTTTTACTGCACAAAGCTGCTGCAGATTCAAGTGTTTTCAGGGACTGTCAAAGCTGCTCCCTGCTGCTTCTTTTAGAGGACATAACTGTAGGTTTGTCCACTCAGCTACTCTGAACGTGAACACAAGGATGACAGACACTTTTAATCTGCATTGTATAGTTAAATCCACACTGACGTGAGATAGCTCTAGAGCTGTGTTTGATATGTTTGACTGTGACAATGCAGATCTTTTTTGAAAGCGTGCTAAAAGTGTCCATTATTAACTATTTAAAACTCAAATACCCCCCCCCCAGCCAGAAATGTTAAATCATATCACAAATAAGTGCTTTGATCATGAAGACGTGCGATGAGCTAAAGATTCAGTAGTAACCCTGAAAATCCACAGTTTTTTTTAAACACCACAGTTGTGTCAAATAAAGCCTACATTGGGCATTTTAGTTTGAAAGAACTGGTGATCTACATAGAGACAATGTGTCGGACTGACGTTATGTTTTCAGGAGCACATCCTAGTGAAGTAGGCTGTTGTTCCACTCAGTCTGTGACCGCTTTGGCTCACCCTCAAAGCTGTCAAGTGTAATTAACAACTAATATGCACGCTGAATTCCCACACACACACACACACACACACATACACAAAAGGCCCCGGGATGACAGAGAGGAGGAGGAGGGAGGGGGGGTTCATTATTTCAGTAATGAAGGTGGAGAGGGAGCAGTGGAGTCTGCACGTCAACAGGGAAACCAAGTTGAAGGTAGAATAAAATATTTAAGGAATAACTCCAGAGCTCCAAGGATTCTCGCAGGATTTCACAAGATCTGAGTTGTCCTTTTTTTTCTCTCTTTTTTTTCCCTCCTCCATCGACACAGTTGCACTCAGGGTGACCATGAGGGAGTCCAGCCTGAAGGTGGTTCAGGGGGATTTCGTGGTGCTGCCCTGCTCCTTCTTCACCTCCAGCCCTCTCTCCAGACTCAACGTCATCTGGACTCTGGCTCCCGTCTCCAGCCCGGAAACCCCCACACAGGTGTGACTCCCAACACAAACACACACACACACACATACACACATATAGGCAGCCTCTCTCAACAAGCTGCAGCCTTACAAACTGATCATGTATGTCTATGTTTCAGGATGGGTATTTTCAGGTGTGTATCAGGTGCCGGCCATGTGGATAACAATTGAAAGTTTCTCTTAAAGTTTCTGTATTTTCAAATCACTTCTGAGGCCCAGGCTTCACTGCATGTGTTGGTAGAAGGCCGGTCTGTATTTCAATGCTCTGAAACTACTTCTAAAAACTGCTGCGCTCACTTTCAGGTGATTGTGTACGACCATGGGCAGGTGATTGAGGACCCAGCCCTCGTCGGCAGGGTGGGTTTTACAGGTAAGACCGATTTTTAAGAAGAGTTTTTGGTAACGCTTAATTTCACAGACACATTTCATGGTGGGTAGGTGGTAATTACTAAGCAGCACATTTTGAAATTTACCCCACAAGTTTCCACATTAATTACCTCAAAATGTATTAATATATATATATATATATATATATATATATATATATATATATATATATATATATATATATATATATATATATATATATATATATATATATATAAAATATTACTGTCTTGAACAATACATACTGTAACTTTCCAACAAGAAGTTAACAAATAGCCGGGCATTTCTTTAATACATTTCTATACAACTATTTTAATCAATTAATTTTAATCAGAAGAGAAAGATCATCATCAACTGATGATTTAGTTTGATATGCCCATCAAACAAAATAAACAAAGTCCCTATGTTTTCATGACTGAATAAACAAATTGACCTTAAAATACAACACAGTTTATTTCTGTTTTACTTTGTTTTTATGTGGGGGACCCTGCCACCTTTCTAGCTTCCAGCAGTGTTCTGGGGACCTTATTTTATTCATGTAAACCTGCTGCAGGTATCCCCTGGAGTGCAGACATTGTCCTGAATGACACGCGTGTATCAGATGCTGGTATTTACCGCTGCATGGTCAACAACCCACCAGAGACGGCAGATCCTGGCATCGGCGAGCTGGAGCTCGATGTTCTGGGTGAGTGTGTCACACGTTGTCTTACCAAAGCACCTCATACGTATTTGAAGCACTAATGATTTAATACACTGAGTCAGGGATGAATCTGTTCCTGCAGTCGGATACTCATATTTAGTGTGTTCCCGACGACATCTGCCACTACTGGTGAGAATTCTGTCAGACAAACAGAGAGGCTAGCAGAACGGCTCCAATCATGGTAATCTTGGTCCAGACTGAAATTCTTTCAACAACTATGTGATGGATTGCCATGAAATGATGCACAGACATTCAGGACCCCCCTTGCAACGCAAGGATATATTGAAATATACTGGAAAATATAATTTTATATCTTAAAAATACACTTTAATATATGGATGGAGTCCACATACATGTGACAATGCATGCCAAAACAGTATTGTATCTAATGATTGTTGCTGCAGCGCCGCCCTCGCTGCCTGCGTGTCAGTGGGACGGAGACATAGATATGGGAGGAAGTGTCACTCTGTCCTGCTCGGTGGTGGAGGGCGTCCCCACGCCAGAGATCCGCTGGGATAAACTGAATCCAGAGGAAATTGCGCTTCCCATCAACATGGAGGGTCAGTGCAGACCCACACACGCGCAAACACACACACACACACACACACACACACACACACACACACACACACACACACACACACACACACACACACACACAAACCTAACCAACCATTATGCCAAATCATCATCTTGCGTGAGATCATCCTTTTTATTTTCAAAGGCTCAAGTTCTCAAAGACAGTGAGAAACATGTCAGGGAATAGTTTATAAAATGCTGTACGAGTGAATCTGAACTGTAAGTACAAGCTGTTGGGAATTTATAATTCGATGATCAACTAGGACAAGCAGAATTCATCCTCTCCCAGACATTTTCAGGAAACACAATAAAACATGAAGCTACTTAAAGGTCCAGTGTGTAGGATATACGGGGAGAATTTTAATGTAATACTTATAATTATCTTTTCATTAGTGTTTAATCACAAGAAACTTAGAATCGTTACCTTAGAATGAACCTTTTATATCTACAGAGGGAGCGGAGTCCGCCATGTTTTTTTTTTTTTAGAATTACCCCGATGACATCACTATGACATCACCAGGGTCTCTCTTCTCCCTCTGTCCCTCAGGGGAACTGTCAGGCTCCGTCCAGATTGTCAACGTGTCCTCTCAGGCGTCCGGCCTGTATCGCTGCTCCGCCACCAACGTCCTGGGAACGGAGAACTGCTACGTCAACCTGTCCATCTACAGTGGTGAGCGACTGATTTGTTCACCCATAATCCCTCTCTGCCTCTTTTCAGCACAGCCACATGAGTGATTTTAATGTTTTCCCGTTTACTCCGCAGCCCCGGAAAGTTCCTCGGGCATGCTGCAGGGCGTGCTGCTCACCTTGTCCATGTGCTTGGTGCTGCTGGCGCTGCTGGTGCTCGTGCTGTGGCTCCATCGCACGGGCCAGGACGGGAGGTGGAGGCAGGGGAAGGAAGAGGAGTGTTACAACGAGATACGCTACACTCCGTCTCTGATGAAGCGCTCGTTTGTTTGATTTCTCAAAAAGAAAAAAGAGATGCTCCAAACACCCGGTGACGAACTAAAGACTCCTGAGACTCTGTTGCTGTCATGTAGTTTATGGATCTTTACAGCCCGACCTGTGCTCCCTGCATGCCACTGCATCACTGCACAGCATCACAAATATTGAAATAAATGCAACGTTTCCAACAGGTGTGGAATTTTATTTACATGATGCATCTACAATTGTACCGCATGGCATACTTACGATCTTTTCTTGCAATCCTACGATTTATAAAGTGCAGTTTGAGCTTTTAAAAGAGACCCACTTTTTTTTGTCTTTTTCCTTTTCTTCAGTGTTTTATGGGTCCTTTTGCAGGTGAAAGTCTTCAAAGTGAAGAAGCTCAAAGTCACTGAAACTTGTCAGTAGTTTCACGACTTTGTGACATCACCCTCCGTCCCTTTGTTATACATTTGCATCATTTATATTTAGAAGCTAGTTTTGCACGTGAGAACTGGGTGGCTGTGGCTCAGGGGTAGAGCCCTGCATGTCTGCATGTCGAACCCCAAGCTGCACCTGATACCTGACGGTGCTGGTTGGCACCATGCGTGGCAGTCACCACCATCAGAGTATGAATTACTGTAAGTTGCTTTGGACAGTGTCTGCTAAATGTAGGACTGATTTAGCGCAGCTGCACTATTGTTGTTAGCGGTGCTGGCTCAGGCGTGTGTGAGCTGACCAATCAGAGGAGGGTGGGTATTTTTTTGGGGGGGGGAAGCCTCTGTACAGGGAAAAACTGCTCCAACAACTGAGCTAAACGGCGCCCCCCCCAAGTTAAAAAATTAGTATTCACTGCAGCAGCAGGTCCCAGCCCCAGCCATGGAGCCGAGTCTAGAGTTCCAAGCCCTAGCCCGGCATCGAACCCATGCCTGCAGCAGCGAGGACAAAGCCTCTGTACATGGGACGCCCGCTCTACCAACTGAGCTAAACAGCCCTCGAACTCAAACCCGCCCTGAATAAAGCAACGCAAAGGCCAAAAAATAATTTAAAATAGAAAGTCACTATTAAAGCCCTTAGGTCATATCCAAGCACCTCATCCACAACTTTGTATTCATCAAGTCTTAGAACAGAAGATATTCCAAAAACATCTTCAGTATTTCTACAATTGATCATTAAATTGAGAACGTCCAAACAAGGCCATAAAACAAATCTGTAATGACATATCTATTGGGAATCGATTTGATGCTGAAAAAACGGGAGAAGGGGCGAGTGGCAAAAAGATGATGGTGAATTTGAGCAGAGCAGAGGCAACGTTTAGCAGTAAGTGGTCAATCTGACAGTATACGTCACATTATGTCACTTGAAGAATGCTGCAGCTTCTCAAGAACAAGAATCGTCTTGTCCGCTGTTAACAGGGTGTAGGTACATATAGGTTTCAAGGGCGCTGGTGGAAACACGTCTATACAGATTGGAGATAAAAAGGAGGAGGGAGCTCGAGGCCGGAGAGCTCAGTGTCAAGAAAAAAAACAACAGACTGATTGAGAGTCAGGTCTGTTCTCTCTGAGATGAACGACGCCCCTCTGACAAGAGCGAAAAACAAATGTGGCCAACAGGCTCTGTTTGTAACCATTAAAATCTGACAAGGTGAGATGAAACAGTTTCCAGCATATTTTGTGTAATTGCTGTGCACTGAGTTAGAGGTTAAGAAGGTTAATTGCTCATTAAACAGAAACTTAGCTGATCAGCGGCACATTACTACTGGATCATTTGATGAAGGGCTACACGGCAGTTTGGCACCACTGGAGGGTGTTTAACATATTTTTTAAGGAAAGATAACAAGTCAGGTAGCCTGGTTTTGCAGGACTAATTTACAAATTAGCATTAGTGTGAACCTTAAGTTCATTTTTCAATTTCCAAAAGGGGAAAGGGATCAACTGGTGCAAACCAAACACCTCTGCACGCAACTGGACTAACCTGCAACCAATCAGAGCAAAAGGAAAATGAAATCACTCACAGCAGTTGATTTGCAAACAAAGACACAAAAACCTTTAATTTAAATAGGAGAAGAAAAAAAACAAAAAACAAAAAAAAAATCACATAAAAAACTGTACAGAACATTGAACATCGACTTAAAGTTCTTAAATAAAAAGACCCCTCTCCCAAAAAAAATAGCTAAAAGTAATAAAACGATAAACAAAGTGGGATGGTGTATGATACATTTTGTGCAAAAGAAGTATTAATTGATTCTTCCCAAACTGCACATTTCAATGTGAAGAGTGCCTCTCTCCACTCAGCTCTCACCTCTGATGGGTAAACACGAGTCCCTCCCCTTGAACCTCAACATAGTGTCTTAAATGTAAAAGAACCCAAAAATCCAATAATAATAAAATAGATTTATATTTTAAATATATATTTATATACGAAACATGCTGTACATAATTTCAGAGATTGAGAAATCCCTTTTTATTGACACCCAGGTCTGTCTGTGAACTTGTGCTTTCCTCACTCCCAGCAATGAAAATCATAAAATAATAATAAAAAACAAGATTACTCCCTGTTGCTTTGGATACAAGATGAATGAGGAGAAAAGAAAAACAGAAAACAGCACTGATCCGAAAGTCTCTGTTTTTCCTGAGTCGAGGGAGTCACCTACATGTTTCGAGAGGGATACTGACGCACTTTTTTTTTCTCGCCCGCCATAGCTTCTTCACAGCTGAGACTGACGACTCTCACAGCTGCTGCTAAAAAAGATGTTTTTTGTTTTTTTTAAAGGAAACAAAAAACTCTGTAAGGTGTGTCTGTTGTTCACATGAGCTGAAAGTGGAGGGGGGGAGGGCAAAAAATCAGCACGGCAAAGTCCGGAAATAGCGCGGCGAAGTCAAGAGTGTTTAACAAACGTGGCTTTAACAGCATGCAGAGCACATTTTAACCCACAAAGATTAAAACACTGTAAAGGGGGCGTCTTTTGTTATCTCAGTGTGATCCCAGTACTCAACCTGCTGCACAACTGTGACACTTTTTTTTTTTTTAAATCCCCCTTTCAGTTTTCTCCCTTTGGCCAAAATGTCCTGCAGAAGAAGTCAATTTCTTCCCCCGTTTTAGACCCTGAGAATGCTGGCCTCCTTTCAAGTTTCCAACAGGGAGCTCCAGAGAGATGATTTGGTGAGAAAACCAGCCTACGAGGCAGTCTTCTGGTTTGACGATTAGGTTATTTCTGAAACCGTTCAACCACTGCAGACATGGGGGACAGAGCTGCTGGACCTGGGGGGAAACATTTGGGGGCCAAATTTGGTCGGACTGCCAGCTTCTTCTTTTTTTTTTTTTCCTCTGTGCGCATGTTGCACGATTAACCCTCAATCAGTGTGTTTCACAGTGGTGGAACAAAAAGAGTGCAAGAGTGGGAAAGAAACCAACTTAAAGTGACTTCCCGGGGATACTTCCAGTTATGTTACACACTTTAACACAAAAAGACAGCCAATCGGTGAGATGATACAAATGTGATGACACCAAACAAGTTGAGGGAGGTGGGGGTGGAGGGGGGGGGGGGGGGGGGGGGGGTTACAATTGACAGAAGGCAGATTTCCAATTCGATACATCAGCACACCATATTGACAAATCCCGTTAAAGATATCTGTAAGACAATATTAATCAAATAAATATTCCACCTTTGCTTTCAGTATTTATTCAACTTTATTTATTTCCAACTAAAACGCTGGATTTAACTGTTGTAGAAACAGCAGTAGTAGTGGGTATATTAGTAGTAGCAGGAGATGCAGAAGCAGTAGTATAGTAACGGGAGGCGCCGGACTGCAGGCAAAGAAAACAGAGCTCCCCACACAAAGCAGCCTGGGTCCCTGCTTATTGAGAAAGTCATGAGCTGAGTGGATCTGATCAGAGAGGGGCGTCATTGATCGGTCATCCCGAGAAAAAACAAAACTCAGTGCCCCTTCAACACTGAGTAACTCTTCAAGTAAAGTAAAAACAATTTTTAAAAAAGGACATTCCACTCATCAAAAAAAAAAAAAGGCTAAGTTTTTCTGACACTCCCAGTTTGTTGGTTAGTGATCAAGTCATTTTCACAGATTGATCCTGATCCATGGGCACCAGCTCTGTCTGAAGTCATTCCACATCTCAGTGTAGCTAGTCTGATTCAGGACTGGTGAGCAGGCCTAAACAGACTGTAAACTAGCAGTAAAAGCACCACATGTTGGCTGGGATGGAGGGGAGGTTTTTTTTTTTCTTCTTTTTTTTCCCTGAATCTTGCTCCGAGACAGAACTGTTGAGTGTTGATGTTGTCAGGCACCTCTGTAGGAAATAGGCCAGAGGACAAAAGATGACAATTTTGGTGGGGATGTGTTATTATTTTCTTTTTCTTGTTGAATATGTTTGAATGTGCAGGGACGAAGAAGAAGTGGAGGCTCTGACATTCGTCAATATGTACTGTTAAATATTGTTTGACACATGATGTAGGTCCATGAGCATGGGGGAAACAGAACAAGGCTTATCATGGTTTCCACATCCTCCACCTGCACATACAGCAATATACTGTAAGATCTTAAAAAAAAAAAAAAACAGTTATGCAAACAATAAAAACCAAACAAACAAAAAAAATCCTGCTGCAGATGTCAAGTGAGAGAAAAGTCAGAGGCGATCCTCTATTCTCCAGTATAGAAAAATAATCAATCCTCAAGCAAAATATCCCTTATAATTGCACTGGCCTTTCTGGCCTGTCACTACTGTTCCAACCTAAAGGTTGTCCATAGAGACACTGAGTGCCTTTGTCAGAAGAAAACATTTAAGAATGAGTTCACCAGGCCTTCATGAAAGCGGACTTTGGAATAAACAGGTTGGCTGAAATCATTTCATGATCTGACGTGCATCAGCTCCGCATGCTATCAGATGTGGAACTCCTTTGGCTGAGAAGGAGAGGAGTTGATGTGTGTATGTGACCAAATCCATCTAGTATTGCAGTGGGCCATTAGAGGAAGTCGTATTTCCACTGAGTTTGTTAAAGGAGGGTTGATGGAATGAGTCCCGAATGCTGGAATGAGTCTGGTCTGGGCGTGCCGGACCCGCTCCAGAGTCGACCGCGGTCAGGTGTGCTTTCACTGCAGAGAATGTCACTCGGGGTCTCCCAGTGCAGACTCAGCGCAGGTGCTCAAGTAAAGGCAGCTCTGTGGATTCCTCTCGGGGGGTGGGGGGGTCCCCTGCGCTCAGCAGGCTCGGGTCCAACGTCTGAGTAACTCCCAGGGGATCTTGTGTCAGACTGACCTCTTGTAGGGGTGCAGGAGGAGCAGGCTGTAAAAGATGAGACAGATTTAGTTTTTTTTTTATGTTCATCCCAGAAAAGCTCTACTGAAAAACATGAGTAAGTTCTCATAACTATGAAAGTATTCAAGCTGGTTTGGGTATATACACATCAACACGTCCATTTCCGATTAATCTACCAATACTTTCTCATTTCCTTGATGAATCAGCTGGTCTCTAAAATATCACCAATAGCATAAAATGTCCACACAAGTGCCCAGAGTCCACTGTAATGCTGTTAAATATCAGATTATTACAGTAGACAGAGAAACAAACAAATGTTGTTTGCAGAGGCATCTTATTATTATTTTTAAAAAGTCATTTTGTGACAATGACAATACTCAATGTTGTTGACGTGATGACATTATACCGTGGCTGAGTAACATTGCTACCTGCTCCAAATTGGAGGAGTTGGTTCCAAAAAGGGGAACAACTTTAGTAGCGTGGAAGGAAATCGTTACACAAGATCAAATGTAAAAATAACTAAGGGGATGTGTCAGAGCTGCAAAAAGACTAAAATACAAATATTTGAGGCCGTACAAGCAACTTATTTCACCACCTCAGGCAGAGAACCACCTGCTTGAGAACAAGGGGAGCCAACAATGCCACAGCTCAACAGTATTCTTTTGAGAGTATTTTGTCATACTGTCACAGATTTTTGCACAAATACCTTGAAATATTGTGATATTACCATACTGAGTAATACCGTGAAGCTGAATTTCCTTTTGTTGGACAAACACAACATGGAATCTCTTGGTGAATTAGCCAGGCTCTTTTTATCTTAATCCAAAAAACTAAAAAGGGTGGAAATTAGTTAGTTGATATGTAAAAAGTTTCGGGATTTAGAGGCTAAAACGGAAGCTGAACTGGCATTGATCATATTATATATCGATTGATTATACTGACCCCAAAATTAGTGTTTGCGTTCCATGGAGTAACTAGTCTGCACTAACCCTGACTGAGGTTGCATGTGAGTGAACAGTAAAAGAACCCTCTCACCTGTGTGCGTATGGTCTGTACTGTACCCTCGCCTTCCACTGCAGCTGGTCCGTTAAAGCCCTTTCTGCCCGAAAAACTCCACTTGCCAAAGTGGCTCTCATAGTGTAGTCCGCCGCCCTGACCGAGGCCAGCCCGCTGGCCCACTCTATGGCCCGAGTTCTCCAGGAGGCTCGCCGGGCAGAAGCGCTCTGGTCCTGGCAGAGGAGGAGGAGCCACAGAGCCGCTGAAGGAGAGCTGGGAGCTGGACAGCTGCTGGCCCAGGAGCCCCTGGATGGAGGATGTACGCTGGAGGGACGTGAGAAGTCCTGCCTCCATCCTGCCCTCTGATTGGCTGAGCAGGGCTAATGGGAGAGGTTGGGGGTGGTGAGGCCAATTCTGGTTTGGACCGACAGGGTTGTCTGTACCTGAAATACAAGAAAAGACACTTTATTCAGCTATTTTTACTTCATCAAACAAACATTATGCAAGCTACGATACTTTTTTTTTTCTATAATGTCGTATGACAACAGTTGATCAATTCAAGACAATTGTATTTATTCCTTGTGTCACTGATAAATTGCGTCTTACCCATGGAGGGCTGGACAGTGGTAATGTGTGGCTGGGGAAGGCTGGAAGCCGGTGTACTCTGGGTGGTGTGAACAGCTGGGTTGGTGGAGATAGAGGTGGAGCCACCTCCGCAGTCCGAGTCCTCAATGTTCCCTCCGCTGTTACAGCCAGCGCCACAGCCCTTCTGTAACCTGCAGAGACAGACACATGCACATATAAATATATTTATCATATTTATATATAAGCATTTGTTATCCTGGAAATGTATGTAAAATTATCCTAGAATACCTATCCCAGTCTAGCTCAAGGTGAAAGTGGCTCAGGAAAGAGTAAAAAAGACCACACGAACACTGACTGACTGTTGTAGGCTCTAGGGTGGGTGTACAAGCTCATATCTGCTAAGATGAGCTGGAAAACAGCTAGTGTAGAGGGATAATGGTGCCTGCTGTGAAATTAATCTTTTTTTTTTTTTTTTTTACAGATACAAGCACAGAGAAGTAGCATCTTCTGCCATTTCGTCACCATTTAATAAGCGAATAGCGTGTTTTGGTAAATAAGTTACTGGAATGGATTTAGTGGGAATAAGACATGACACTGTGTGTTAAGTTGGCAAAACTTTGTACATGCTAGTTTGTTAGCTTGTTTGTTGGTTGTACCGTGCTGATGTGGTATTATCTCGAAATGGTTTACATGAATAGAATCACAAGAATCTAAGCTTCCTAGCGATGTATGGCATGACTTAACACTTTAGGGCTTTCCACCAAATACAAACACAGCTAAGCAAATAGGCAAACTACAATAAACGTTAATTCAGATCACGTACCTGTCCCAGCTGCTGATGAGCCAGGTGTAAATGTTGTGTGGGCTGACAGGTCCTCCCCACACAGACCGGAGCTGGTTGTGGCCCCCAGCGTATGAGGTGGTGAGGGGCGACACGTAGATGGGGTAGCCAATGGGCTGGTCGCATGACGAGTTAATCATATTCCTCAGGGCCTGTTTGGCGTTTTGAATGCTGCCGCGCTCTGGGTTGCGATTCCGCAGGAAAACCAGCTCCTGCTGTTGCCCCGCCCACAGCCCGCGCACACACTCTCTGTTCACCTGTGGAGGGCAGCACAAAAAGTGGACAGGCTCAATATAAACAACTGAATTTTACTTAGAAGTTAGATTAAATAACCAATAAAACTATAGAATATCAAATATAGAGCTGTGACCTTGATGACTCTGAAGCTGAGGAACCTCTTGTTGAGCATGATGATCTTGTATTCGTCGCTGCCGTCATCCATGATGTGGCGCAGTGCCAGCAGCGAAGGCATGTTTGCTAGAATGGCGCTGCGCCACACAGGGTCGCCCTCGTGAGATATCAACATCTTCTCCTCGTTGGCAGTGATGGCGTCATATAGAACCATAGGGTCCTCATACTCATCTGGAGATGTAAAATGGTCCTGGAGAGAAACAGATTAAAAGGTTTGGTCTCAGTTCAGTGGACCAAAAAAAAAAAAAATCTTCATTATTCCAACCTCGGGGCTCGTGTTCTCCTTCTGTGAGAAATCCTACCTGATGTAATTTCAGTGACATCCGCACTCCTGGGGCCACTACACGATTCAGCAGGTCCATATCTGCAAACACCCATTCATCCCTGGGGGACGTGATACGAAAGTCTCCCTTGAAGAGTGCATGCAGGCCATAAAGAAACGGTTCCAAGCTGTGAAATAGAAAAACAAAAAATCACTCGGATATTGCGAATACATGTAAGGGTAGCGATGTGTGGGAGACATGGCGGTATGGCCTGGTGCTCTCACCTTGCAGACATGCTGTGGGAGGCTGTGCCCAAAGCTCTTCTTCCCAGGATGCACAACCCGAAACAGAGGTTGACAAGAGGAGAATCTCTTTCACAGGTCACCGGCTGCAACACAATATAGAAGGTTTAGATAAATTACATTTTGTACATTTTATTGTTTTATAAATAGACAGGTTGGACCAGGATGAGGATTTAAATATTGATTCTGATTTCTTAAAGTTAAAAGATTAGAAAGATTAAAAGATCTTTTATTTTCTCTTATTTTTTTTATGTAATGAAGACAAAAAAAGCCCACAAACTACTTCCAAAAATGGACTGTCTACTGTTATATTAATTATCCAGAAGGGCTGAGAGGGGCGACATATCTCAAGAAAAACAAGCAGCTTCTGCCCTCATCACCAGATGTAGAGAAATGCTGAACTCCATTAACGCTCCCTTCATTTTTTCTCTAAATCACCTTTCTTGCATTTCAGTCCCATTTCCTTTTAACTAATTTCTTCATTTGCAACATCATACTGTGTGTGATTTTTTAATTGTATTTTTGAACAAATGAGGTCAGGGGACATTTGGCAACAGCTCAGGCAAGGATAGATAGCCACCATAGGAAAAACAGAGAACAAAAAACACCCTGATTCAGTGTAAATGTTGAAGAGTCTAACCGTTTGACGCCTGCTGTTACAATACTGAATCCAGTCCAGGTAAATCAAGCAGAAAGAGGAGGGGGTGATGCCAGAGGCCCTGTGGTCGTAGTCCTCGTCGATGTTTAGGTTGAAAGTAGGATCGCTGTCTACGTAGTTTGGCCCGAGACAAGGCCGCAGAGCCTCCTGAATGGTCTCATTAATCAGCCACTCCTCCAGCTTTGAGGATCTACTCACGTAGTAGATGATGCTCTGTTCGAGGGAACAAACATGATCCAAATTATTCATCAATCGAGACCAAAAGTCGGACATAAAGAAGCATCAGTTTAAAGACTACAATCTTGAGACTTTGACTTACTTTTACATAATATGTGATGAGGATCTTGCGGAGGTCAAACACTTGCAACATGGAGGCCGCATTGTTGTCACTGATGCTGTAGCCCTCTAGCACATACTTGGTGGCAGCCACCTCCCAGGCCAGCCAGCGCTGTCCAAAGGCAGCGTTAAATGACAGCATGTGGGGGAGGTGACCAGGCTCACAGCAGCAGCAGCCTTCGTCCTCCTCCACCCCTTCTGTGATGGCCTCCACCTCCCTCTGCTGACAGTAGGTACCTGGACAGATGTGAATCAGAGCAAAGTGTTAAGTTTCCTAATGTAAATTAAAATTTAACATGAATCAAAAACAGCTAATTGGACTAAATAAAAAGACGACCAGAATAAACGTCCTCTGTGAGTGTGCATAAAATTAACTTTAAGATAACTCAGATTTTTATAAATTTAGATTATAAGGAGCTTCTTTTATTGGCAGGAGACAACCTCTTAAGACAGTGATGCACAATACACCATCTTTTTAATAGTCCCGAACAAGCTTAAAATAAATCTGCAGCCATGAAACTGATCTTTAATTTAGAGGAATAAAAATATACCCTAAGAACTGGCACAAAAACTAAAATTAAATAAGAATGAACAAATATGGGTACAGACGAGCAGTACCGTTTAAAATACAAAGATGTCAGCTGCAGCCTGATCACTAAAGTATGCTATTCTGTGAGAGCAATTGCAGATAAACAAGCTCATTCTATGAGCTATAAAGACAGGCGGCCTCCATCACCCCCCCTGCTGCTGACCTCTGAACTCTAGACCCCTCAGCTGGAAGGTGACCAGGCCGTTGCCGATCTCGATGATGTGCACCAGGGCGTTGAGGTAGTCCGAGGCGAGGATGAAGCAGTCGCCTGTGGTGTAGTTGCCCCAGCGGCCGAGCAGCAGGTCTCCACACAGGCTGTGCTGCAGTGAGCGCGTCAGGTGCTCATAGAAGATCGAGTTTAGATTGTTGTCATCAGCGCCTGTAACAATAGAAAAGACCATCCTCATTGCTACAGAGCAAATATTAATTCATGTCAGATAGATGTAATTAAAAAGTGAGAAAGTGTTATAGCATACCTGGGTTGCGGTCTAACTGAGTGGCAAGTCTGGTGTTGGAATGATCGACGCGCTTGGTACTGCAAACATGACAAACACTTTATGTTAGGACTTTGAAAAAAAAAAGATAAAATTAAAGAAATGTGATTTCCCTTTTAGTATGAACACATACTTGTAGTCTCGTTCCCAGAATTTAACAGGTCTGGTGTACGAGGTGACAAACACAGCACTGCCTAGGACAGGATTCAGAGGGGTGGAGAAAATGGCAGAAAAGATGGCCTGGACGAAAAGCACAGCAGAGTCTGAAGTAACATGAGTTAAGGATATCAACAAAAAAATAAATACAAGACTGTTTTTATAAGTGAACATGTCATTATTGTTTGCAATGTGAATTATTCTGGATCTACACTCTAAACACCATGTCCACCGAGGGCAACAACAAGAAATGGCCCTTCTTTTGTAACAAAAATATATACAATATATATATATATTATATTCTCTGTGTAGAACTTGACTCTGCTCACATGTCTGATCATTTATCTGTTTTAACCTGCACATATGATGGTGTTGTGCAGTGTCACCAACAGTGGATATTAGAGCCCTGCAGTGATTAGTTGTTTTCATGTTTTGGTTACTTTTTACTCTACACCAGTTATTAATTTAAATGTGCATGCATGCTTATACATATCATTATTGACGTGAAACGAATTAAACCGAAGGATACGGGGCACGGCAAAGGGTTGAGCGAAGGCGTGGAAGGCTGAGCCCCAGGTAATCTGCCAGGGGGCGATGTATGTCAACACAAAGCGCAGCTTGTACAGCAGGTCCCACATCTGAAAATTCAAAGGACACATACACACATCGTCAGCTGTATTTTAACAACTGCACAGAAACTAAACTGTTGATAATACGGAGATTCAACAACAAGTTAAACCCCCTTGAATATCCGATCTGTGCTGGCTTCCAGTGGTTTAACTTAATGTGCTGCAATGATGTAAAGGTGTACTCCAAGACCCTGTGACATCACTGTTGGGTGTGGTTTCAGGTGCTACAGAGCCCACGTCTGACCACAACCAACCAACAAACATCAGTGATGAGTGTGATCTTTACAAAAGGCTGAGAAGCTGCTTTCTTTGGTTTAAAGTTACCTTTTCACAATAAGCCATTCACTGCACAAAAAACTAGCTTCTAGATAAGAACAAAATTGAATAAATTCATATCATTTGCAAGATTCTTCGATGATCGGGTGTGCATCCTTACCTTGCTGAAGAGAATGGACATGAAGTAGTAGTCAATTAGGAAGGTCTCCGAGAAGTGTGGATAGTCAAAGTGGAAAAAGAGCGTGGTGAAGCACAGTGTGACGTATTGCTGCGACGGTGCGCAGAAGGACGAACGCAGCAACTTCATGCCGGCTACTGAGATGAAGAGGGCTCGGCTGCTGGATGAGAAGAGATGGAAAGGAAATCAGTGACACATAATAACGCAGTTTATCGAAAAAGTCTTCATCTTTACATTAACTACTACGGAGACTGGCTGGTCTTAAGTTTATAAAAGGAAAAAAGGAAACGACTGTTGCGTGTCGAACCAGCAGAAGGAAACACACCTGGAGGTGGCTGAGTATGTTTATAAATTCTATATTCTACGGTACCTAAGCACACAGCCAACAGCCCATTTCCCTGAGGGGCAGTAAAACACCAGAATTTATGGATGAGATAGTTCGGAGACAGAATGAGGAGATCCTTACTAGATGTCCAGCTCTTTATGGTTCTGGCCCACAGTTCGAGCTTCTGTCGTGAGGGAGTTAAGCACCACGGCTGGGTAGATGAAATATTTCTCCACGCACTGAAGCCACGCATACAACTTCTCGAACCACATCAACTGAGCGGCATCTGGGGCAAAAAAGGAAGCAAAACCATCTTACACACTCATCAAAGACATCCATGCAGTCCAAACTGTAGCCTTTCCCCTCATTTTAAAGTGAAACTCTCGCCAAAATGCAACCTTGGCTTTTTTTGTGAATGTATCCGAGTCAAACCTTTGTGTAAAAGCACAAGCACAAGCTACTTCTAAGGAGAGTAGTTCAAAAACTTTTTTAGTAAACTCTGTGTACACAAACAATGTTCTCAATGCTCGTGTTCGTGTGTAGAGACCCTGGTGATACTACGAGCAAAGCTTCATGTTGTGTCGAGCCTTGTAAGTGTTTTAAAAATAGTGATTTTGATGCTATCGTAAAAGTGCCCCAGCACTCCACTGAAAATGAGCTTGACCCGAAAATGAAAATACGATAAATCTTAAAATTTATGCTTTTACACGAAGGTTTGACTCATATACATTCACAAAAAAAGCCTAGGTTGCATTTTGGCGAGAGTTTCAATTTAACCCCAACTGTAAAATAAACATGGCTAAAAGTTAGTTACAGATTTAAAAGATAAATATCTTTTACATCCCTAGCTGCTGCCAAAAATGGGAGATGAAACTGCTCAAAATGACATGATGCCTAGAAGGAAGATGTACAGCAGGAGGGAGGCTGTACCTTCATGTTTGCAGTGTTGCCTTAAGGTAAAAGAAAGTATCTGAGTTGATATGGACTATCAGTGATTTTCAGAATATAAAGATGTTTACCTGTATGAAAATGGCAGTTTGCCGCTGGTGTACTTAAATATTTCAGCTGTTCATCAGGTAGTTTTTCCTCTCATGCTAACATCGGCATGTACGTTTCTGTGAATGTGAATGTGGATAAAAGAGCCATCACACACACTCACCTCGGACCTCAAACTGACTGTACTCTCTTGAGCGGAGCACGGGGTGAGCCAAGCAGAACCATGGCAGCTG
Organism: Diplodus puntazzo; assembly: GCA_963678695.2. Taxonomy (NCBI): domain Eukaryota; kingdom Metazoa; phylum Chordata; class Actinopteri; order Spariformes; family Sparidae; genus Diplodus; species Diplodus puntazzo. The sequence continues at coordinate 9,911,327 of OZ023167.1, read as the reverse complement.
TTTGCGGAGCTGAGGCAGGAGATAGTGTGTAATGAAGCCGACAACTCCGGCCAGGATGTACAAGACAAAGCTAAGAGCAGGCTGTGGATCAAGAGCAGAAAAAAATGAAAGGGAAAATTAGCATTAAACAAAATCCTCTGAGAAATGTAGAGTAAGAAAAGGATCGTAAACTCTGCTCCAACTAACTTGAAGGGCGATGAAAACTGTACTGGCACTGATGGCGAAGGTGATTACAGCCATGAGGGGACACATCACGAGGTCTGAATGAAGAATCTCTTTCTGCAAAGAGGTAGCAAAGAGACTTTAAAATTACTGACACGGTGAAATCAAAAGTGAAACTGCAGTGTGCGCAGGCCGGTGAGCGCTGATCTTTACCACAGAGTTACGCAGCTTCTCTGGAAGAGGGTCTTTGATCTCCACAGGGGGTTCTTCTGGTGTTCGGTTCTCCAACTCCGGGAATAACTTTGACCGGACCAGTGACCTGATGGAAGGTAGTAATAAAAAAACAAACAAACAACAAATTAATAAAAAAGAACTATGAAAACTACAAGACAAAAGTGTAACATCATAGTCTAAACATGCTGCATTCAAGCACACTTTAAGGGCGTGGAAATTCTTGTGTTTGGGCAGCACCTGGAGCTCACTATAAAATTACTGTAATTACACAAGTAAGATGGAAGAAAATAGACTTGAAGCCTAAAATTTCACTTGCCCTGAAACAAATCATATCAGTCCATTCGTAGCGGTTACATGTAAATTGTCAACTGTTAATCCGTCATGGAATTAAAAGTACGATTTTCAATGATATCCAAGGTCATTACTGACATTGTGAAACACAAAATACTGACCACAGGATGGTGGGATCACTGCTTTGGCGACTGAGGTGGTAGGATAGGGCCAGCAGTAGGCCACAGAACACAGAGAACAGTACTGGCACATGGGCATCCCCCCACGGTGCCTAATATAAAAACAACAACGTAATATCAAATTATAGGCTGTCCATATTGATTCTGATCAGAAATACCTCACAAACACGACTACACTTTCATGTATAGAGTCTCTGTTCCACTTACATTGATTGCACCCAGGCAAAATCCATACAGCAAAGCAGCTACCAACATGCTGCGTATGAGGCTGAACAGAGACGAGAGGGGGCTGGTAGTTGCTGTGGAACAGGTGACACAGAGAGAATATCAGGCGGAACCTAAACACAAATATATTGTGCAGTTCCTAAACAGACAGTTTCAAGATGCTGTAACGCTTTCCCAGTTTATTTTCCCAGGTTTTACATCTTGTTCTTACCAGTTCCACCAAAAATGTGCATGTCGATCTGCTCCAGCAGACACATCACAAAAGTATTGACCTGAGGTAGCAACCCAAACAGGAAAATGACCGGGAAACACAAGGCAAACACTGTGGGGCACAAAAGAGAACATTTAATCCTGCTACAGTATCAAATATTGTTGAAGTGTTGCTGTGACTTGGACAGCAAGTACAACGGGGATGTAAAGAGTTGTGCATAAAAACTAACCAATGAGCATATCCCTGACACAGAGCAGGAAATGTGCAGAGAAGAAGGTGACTCCATAGAGGGAGACGGGTTGCAGGCTGCCAGAGCGCCCAGATAGATCAAAGATCCAGATCATCACACAGCACAGGCAGAAGTAGACTGGCCGACTGTACACAATGATCCAGTTATGGCCCTGTGAAATAACAGATAAAAAGAGAGGCCATAGCTACAGACGTAACAAGGTAGAATACATTGATTGAAGAGATTTGAGTGTATAAAAAAGGGAAAACAGTACTCACGTGCATGGGAGAAGCTGCATCTGGTTGTACACTCTAAAACAAAGACGCAAGAAATTTATGATTCATATGGTTCACATACACTTTGCATAAAAAAATGCTTATATAGGGTTGTACAATGTACTGTACAATGAATACAATAGAAAAAACTAAGTGACTTTAATGCAGTATGGAAAAAGTACAATTGACTCTTTAAAGCTGTACAGATTAAGCAGGATTTCATTAACCTCAAACTAATTTTAGAAATGAGCAGAATTTCCACCAGGCTGGTTGATATTTGATGTAAGAATGCCTGATAAATTACAAGAATGATCAACAATCCTATTGTTTCTGTTCTGGCAGGCCTGAAATTTTGTTCGTCTGTCTTGCAGTTTGACTCAGATTTCCCACATCACTGCTGTCAAAAGGGCTGTTATGTAGTGTTATAGTGACTTGGATTTAATATCATTGGAGCAGAATTTTGCATGTTGTTGACACTGTAGTTGTGACAGAGGATGTGCTGTGATACAAATAAAACTTCAGGGCAAAATAGCCATACCACATTGTGTTCTGATATCCTCTCAGCCATCTGTGGGTCTGTTTGATTATCTTTCTGTCCAAAGTAGAATTAACTGAAGAAATAGCACCTCTCTATTTTTCTTTTGGACAAAATATTTCAGGATACAGCCATCTTGTTGGACTAAAACATAACTATCATTGATAAAGAACCAAACAGAAACAACTGGAGGTTTAGTGTTAGCACCCACATCCTGACGGATTGATTAAACCAGACAGCATAAACGTGGCAGTTATATGTTTTGGTTGTGCAATGTGTACCAAGATCAATGAAATCATACATTCCCTGTCCAGCTTAAGGCATGTGTAACAGAAAACATGATCAATATCAAATAAATAATAAATGAGACTGAATGCATTTCACTTCTGAAATCCAGAGCTACGGTACCTTCAGTAAAGAGTACTGGCAGCTAGCAATGACCAGGCAAAACTGGAAGACCCAGATGTCCCTGAAAAAGCCCTGGAGCAGCAGTAGGAACCCCAAGAAGGCCACCAGACTGGCCAGCACCACAGCAAACACATTTTCTCCCACACGGCGGTTTCTGGAAACAGAAAGCAGAATAATTCATATCATGTTTACTTAACATGTTATTTAATAACGATAATTAACGTGAAACCATATCTGCTGAACTTGATTAAAATAAGCTTATACTGTGTTGGGAATCAGCCCCATGGTAATATAGTATCTCAGAGCTTTTATTAATTAGTTGTACAATGATGCTGCACATCATACTCCACTGTTAAAATCTAAAGTGTAACGGGAAAATGTTTTGACACTTTATCTGGATTTTGCAGCCAGAGAACCGGTTCTGCGTTTATAACACAGAGCAGAAAAAAACAAAAGGACAAGCAGGGATTACACTTTAGCTCAGTTGCACTGACACACATTATTAATTACATATTGGTAAATATTATGGACTACAGAGAACAAAATGCATCCTTTGTCCTAGAGAACAGGGGGGCAAAGAGAACATTATCTCACTCTTCCACTTTAACAATCTGGTTTACCTGTCCAATAGGGCCAGAAGAGCCAATCGATCATATCGAACCCTCAGCCACTTCCCAGGAAGCACCCAAAAGCGATAGTACTGTTTGGGTTTGGCTTTCTCCTCAATCATCAGAGTGTTTTCCTGGGACTCTTGTAGCGACTCGTGGTCCAGATCAAACTACAAATGAGGTGAGAGATTAATTCAGAAGGAGACATAACAAAGACTAGTGACAAAGTCACATGCCTATCTACCTGGAATTATCAGCCAAATCAAACATAAAAGACTGCTAACCTCAGGCATTTCCAGAGGCACCCTGCGCACCTGCATGCCCTGTAAAACCACTGGTCTGGGCTGGAGCATGGACAGCACTGGTGCCCCTTCCTGGACCTCAGTGGAGGTGAAGCTTGAGGACTGGGACTGTCTCTCCCTCTCCCTGCAAGCGTCAAACATTGTGGATATAATTGCAGTTTTCAAGTGAGCAAATTAACTCCTATAGTCTTGTAAAAAAGAAAAAAGTAATAAAAACTTTATAACTTACTGAACTGGATCCTCATAACCACCTCCAGCAGGTCCAAATGTGTAGGACCGCTTCACTCCTGGGACACAATGGAAAGAAAACTGAAACTGATACTTCAACAGGGAATTAATCACAGACATATTTGTAGAGCCAAAAGATGTTACAGCTGCGTGTTTGTCTTTTCCCTCTTCAACTTTATTTTTATTGTATAAACTGAACACATAACAGAACAATCTACAAACGTAGGAGGAAGAGGCACTCATGAGGGAGAATTTTGTTTTGAAGTTTTGTTATATTCTTGTTGCTGTATCATGTCTGCAGCTAGAGGTTTACTTTCTGTGCATTTTATCTGCACATTAATGAAACTTTACTTATCAATCTCAAGAGCCCATATCAAGACATACAGTATCATAGATGTAAAGCAACCACGGCAGTTCAATGATCCCGTTTCTGTATCATATTTAGATATCATAATTTGCCCATCTATATTAGGGGTCAAACCAGAGTATTTTTCAGGGCCGATACAGATTATAAGTAATCCAGGAGACAGGTAAGTGATAACTGGAACGGTTCTAAATTTGCAGTAAAAATAAAAACCTTAGTGTCAAAGTCGAGTTAACCAGTTGTAGAATGTAACCAACTACAATTTGCTCAAGTACTGTACTTACATACAATTTGGAGGTACAGAGCTGCAGTATTTAAGTTTCTGCTACTTAATACTTTGACTACAATCCATCTATTTCATAACTTTAGAGAGCAAATTCACATTTTTTTCTACTACTGCCAATCAGACACTAAGAAAACTCCACCACTAATTGTAAAAATGCTTAATACTGGCCCTGATAATAGGCCAAATCAATAATCGGTCTACTCCAATCTACTAGATCTTGCTATCTAGTACTGGAGCATTTAGAGCCAAGACAACAGACACGTTCACATGGACCACTACGATCAAACAAAAACGCAGAGCATAATAAATGACTGTAAGTGCAATGCAATGTCTTTTTTATAACTGCATGCATACCAATGAAATTAATAATTTAAGTGTTTAGGAACTATGCTTAGTTAGATGGAGAAGTTGATACCACTCTCATGTTTGTCTGAGAAATATGAAGCTGAGTCTGTTAGCTCTGAGACTGAAAACATGTAGAGATGACAGAGCTAGCTTTGCTCTGTCCAAACAAGTCTCCACTGGATATCTGGCAATATCATGGTGACAAGTTTCCAGGAAGTTGCTGTGCATGGCCAAGAAATAGTTCGGCACAAACCCCCCTCAAAAACCCTAACTTGTCGTTTTTACACTTAAGTTTCTGTGCTGCTCTTTGGACAGAGCAAGACAAGCTGGTTCCCCATGTGTCCGGTCTATAAGCTGACTGGCTACATCTTAATATCTAAAAAAGGACAAATGAGAGTGGTATCAATCTTCTCATTTAAAGGAAGACTATGCAGTTTTTGTCAGTGGCTGTTCATAAACAGTTGATCGTTGAGTTGATATGGGATTGGTGGCTCTGTCATTCTCCAGAAACGCTGACACCCATAAATATACCCCCCCCCAAAAAAAGCATCCTCAAATCCTGCATTGTATGCCTTTAACTTTCAAACATGAAAGTGAGAAGCACATTTCCCAAAATGAACCATCCCTTTTAACGCCGCTGACTCACCGCTTTCGTCATAGAAATAGTGCACCGCCCCCTCTGATGTGTCGTCGAAGGTGGAGGCCTCATGGATGCCACTGCGGGGTAGCAGGAGTGATGAGGCAAATTGTAAGGCTGAGGGAAGTGTGCGGGTCCGTGAATGAGAGGAGGTGCGAGCCCGCTGAAGGTCCTGAAGGCTTCAGGAACAAAAACACAAAAAAACCTGTTAAAAACACTTCCAACTTAAGCTGTAAAATCTAATTTTGGCAGTGTTGAGACTGAACTCCATCTGTCCCACTGAAGCTGGCATGTTCCCTTAGTGATAGTTGCAATTAATTGTTTTATCATTCATTTCTCCAAGGCCTGCTGAGAATATTAATTTTCAAACAAATCCCCAGAAATATTTCCCCCAAAACACAGTAGCAATTTTAAATCAGGATGAATATTTCTTGCAACCATCATAGTGTAAACAAGCCAACATCTTTGAACACTGCAGGCTAGGTAGAGATTGAGGCAAATAAAGGCCAAGTTGAGACAAGGTGTCAGCTATTAGCCTCACTTGACTAACCTGGGAGGGGATCCCATGGTGGACGGGGGCGGTGTAGGGTTGCTCCCAGCATTGTGTCTCCTGCGGATGGCCTGGGTCCTCTTAACACTGCTGACTGAGTCATGTTTGCCTCCATCCTCTGGAGCCATGGCTGGAGGAGGGTTATCAGTTACATCAATGGGTTATGTTACATTGTCAATGTGCACTATTCAAGGCATCATGTGCATTAAAACTTTGACAGCATCTGCAGTCTGACAATATCGTATGACTGGATTTTACTGTTGCCATTGTGCAACGTTCATGTAGAATGTAGTTAATGCAAACCAGCCATCGACAAACAGGCTTCCTGAACATTGATTTATTTTATGTCCCAAACAGAATAAAGCCGCAACGATGCAATTTGTAAGAATTTTAGTTGCATACATACAAAAAAAAAGGGTTTTGACATTCTGACATCTATGTTTTGCATTGTGGAGATAGACTGAAGTTAGCGTGTGAACCAGGTAGGCCGCATCAAACATTCCTGTCTTAGTGGTGCAAACAACAGTGGAACCACTCCCCTGGTGCTCTGAGCTCTCACTCTGGACCACTAGATGCATGGCTAACTGAGCTAACTACCTAATGGCAGCCACAGCAAGCTGTTAATTTCTGCTCCCTGTTTGTTTGGAGTAGGAATTCAACAGGTGGCCAACTCTTAGATATTGCACCATTAACCAAGTATTTGAATTAATATATCTCTCCTCTAAAATACTCTAACATCATACACACACTTTTGATCACACAACATAAAATCAAAAGAGTTATGCTAAAGAATCATTTGATTTGTATTCTGATTGACTGAACTGATAAAACATTTGTTTCATCATTGTTATCATTGTCATATTTCAGTGCATTCTGGTTTGAAATTCTACAAACAATCCTTGGCTGTTATTTAATCAGCTCAACACGTCCTGGACCATGTCATTCTTTCACTTTCAGACATGCATTCATTCATGGGTCTATTGGGTCTACATGGGTCGACTCTTTAGACTTCAGTGCCTTCCTGCATTCTGAAGAAAATCTATAATTTTTCACTGGTTGTGTGTTTATTACAGAACTTAATAGGTATTCATTTTGTTATCTTGATAGGTGTTAATTATGTTGTTAAGTTATCAGCGATAAGAAACGTCAGCCATTGTTGTAAATTGCTTTAATGTTGTTTCTTAAACTAAATTTTATTATCTTATTATTTTCTGGCTCAGATAAGCAGTTTTATGGATACTTGGCTCTGTTTCATTGTAGCGAAAGACAAGTCCAAACAAAGAATACTGCTCCATCTGTGTGATCGACAGTCATCTGTCTAATACAGATTTCTGGTCAGTGTTTGGACAGCGCAGGACTATTCCAGATGAAATGGGCCCATTTGGCAGATTTTTCACAATAAAATTCGCTTGAGATTGACTCAGTTTGAAACAGGACTAGATAGAAAACAAACAAAGCTGTAAAGTGTTTAGTTAAGCAGGTGGTGCTGCAGCTCTTGTTGGGAGTTTTGTGGAGGTTGGCATTGGGTGTGTTTTAACTTAATATTGAAATGGCACTCATTCTGACAGATATTGCATTTGTGATATGGTTTACTATTTTTGGTAATGGTAATTTTTGCATCACAATTTTTATTTTAACTGAAAATTGTTATGATGTAACATTTGTTGGGGTCTTTAGCAAACAAAAGTGTTTTCTTACATAATAGTGAATAATATCTGTAGGCCAGGGTGACTCCACAGAGCTACAGTACTTAATTATAATGCTGTTTTGTGACACATTTTACTTTTAGAAAAAGAAAAGGAAGCTCCTTGAGATTTAGATGCACTTAGCCATATTGTGATTTCAATTAATTACGTGGCCCCCAATTCTGCAACAAACCCTCCCTTCCTGAAGGTATTCTGTGTTAGAGAGTTGATGATTCAACTGCATGGTCATTTTTGAGGATGAAATTGTGGTGCCATTTATCTGTATTGTGTCATTCCAATTTCTGTTATTTAGTGCATTCTCGTTAATATAAATGGAATGGATAAAATAATAGAAACAACTACCTATCAGGATGACAGGCATACAGTTGATCAACACCTTTCTAATACAGTTTCAAAACTGAGCATTACAACCTTTATTTATTTATGCAGGATAGTTGTATGGTTAGCAGACCCGTAGGAACTCTAGACATTGCACTTATGAGAGGGATTAAATGAAAAAAAGACACTTTACACTAATCTGCTCTCAGTTTGTGTTTGATAAGGTGATGTTATATCTGGCTATGAGGAATGAAGCCTCGGAGTTTGAGTGAACAGTGTGTGTATTTGACTTTATGCAGTCTGTCCCTGACAGGTAGCCAATGTTAGCTTGCCAGCTGCCTGCAGATGCAAACAGTGCAGATGAATTAGTAAGCAGATTGCAGTCTGTGCCCAAAGTGGATGCACTGTCCTTAAATGAAGCATCTGGTACTGAGTCCATACATGGCTGTGGGACAGAGCCTGCTATATGCATTTTTAAATATGCATAATGATGATGCCCTTTCAAGTGGGCAGGACGTTTATTAATCTTACAGTTTTGCACACCTAAAAATTCTTTAAAAAAAAAATAGCTGTCATGTTTGAATCATTATGCATTGGCCAAAGAAAATGTGTGTTATGTGTTTATAATTAAGCCTATAATCTGAATGTAATACACTATTGTATATTTTTGTATTTTCCATTAATGCTCGACTTTCGCAGCACTTGTTATTTTTGTAAATCTATGTCCGTACTATGTTTATTGTTATGTGCTTAAATACCACTGCAAATTCCATGTATTTAAGTGTTCATAGGATAAATTCTCAACAACATTTGTATTAATGTGATGTAGCTAAATCATGAAAAATAGATATCGAATCAAATGAGGGGATCAGTGCTGATATTCTGGTTGCTGGGGGCTCATCCTGCTCTTATATACAGATACTTTCTGTTAACTTTACACTGTGTGCCCAATTTATGTGTAGCCAAACCAACCTATGATATAAGGCTCTATTGAGTCCGTGGTCGTCACTGATTTTATTCTTCTTGGGGTTTTTTTTCCACTCGCTCTTATTGGTTATAGTTTCTCAATTGCCAGTTCAAAAGGGGAAAAGAACAGTGATTCTCTTATCTGTACATGTTCTGTTTTGAGCTGCACCGATCAGTCAATTAATCTACTGGTTGCTTGTCCTTATTGTTTATAGTAGTAAAATAGATAGTAAAACGAAGAGCGGGTCTTGACTAGACAGAAAGAAGCAATTTGAAGACGTCACTCTGGGCTCTGAGAAAGTGTCCTGAGCATTTTTCACAATTTCTTTAACATTTTATAAACTAAACAATTCTTTGTGATAACAACTGGCGGATTAATCATTAGTTGCAGCCCTAGTTCTGTTTCAACAGAGCAAAGCCTCCTGCCCTATACTAATGTTTGGCAACTCATCACTGTAAGTCTGCCAGAGACAGAACACCTCTGAAGGTTGTCACCATTTCTACAGTGGGTTGTTTACAGGGTGAGGCATGAATGCGGCTTCTAGCCAATAACAACAAGGCGGCTTGAAATTAAAAGATGTTCATCTTGGCATGGCATCTTTTCGTCATAAAATCTAGTAGTGATGATCAAAAGTCCAGGCAAACGTTGACTGCTCTCCCCCAAATAAATAAATAAAAATACTGTAATGCTTGAATGTCACCGAAAAATTGCAAAATATGACTAATACATCACGTAGCAGAGTAGATTCTTTTCCTCATCTTTGAACCTGCTTCTCATTTATTTAACAGTTTGTAAACTACAAGGATGAGTCATAAATATGGAAGATGGCACTAATTTAAGGTCGGTCAACAAAGTGTTTTGGTTTCACATCTGTGACTCAAATTGGCTTTGAAGATGAACTTATTTTTCAAGTTTCTTCCAATTTTTGGAATGCAAATTTTTCAACATATAAATTATCACTTATTTTTTGCACAATAATGATGATATTCTACATGGCTGTGTTGGCTACAGGCAACTACTTTTGATAGAGCTGGGTGATATGGCAATAAAATAATGTCACAATAGTTTTAGGCAGTATCTCGATATTTTGAACTCTTAAAAAAATGTAGGATCGGCCGTATATTGGCCATCTCTACTTTATGGCTACTCATGACATGGCAAAAAATCCGGATTAAATTACAGACATAATTTCCCAACCCATTTGTTGACAAATTAAAATACCAGCTGACATGCAGCGAAGGGCCGCAGGACACACTCAAACCCTTGGCCGCTGCAGCAAGGACAAGGGGCACCTGCTCTTCCAACTGAGTTAGTGGGAGGGTTAGGATTCTGTCTTCATCTGCACAAACACCATGAGGTAATTTAACAAAAAAACAGATTCTGGTAACCAGCTGTAAAGTTCCTTCAACTCACCTCCTCCCACAGCTCCCTCTTCAACCAGCTCTTCTGCCCTCCAGCCCATCTGGTTTCCAGTCCAAGAGCCTCCGAGAGAATCCAGCCGATGATGATGGGTTCCGGGGAAGCCGTCAGTGTGAATGGTGCGAGCTTCCAGGTCGGACTTGGAGATGGTGAGAGTGCGAGGTGCAGGGGTGGAGGTGGAGGGCATTGTGAGCAGAGTAGAAGGCATAGCCGACGTGTTGCTCTGGCCTCCACCTGCCCCATCCATACTTAACACTCTTGCATGAGTCTTAGCACTCGCTGTGCTTGAAGAGCGCTGAGCAGCACGTGAATGTGAGGGGCCAGCAGTTTCAGGTAAATCCCCTTCCCTTGGAGTGGGCAGTTGAGCAGCAGTGGGGAGCGGGGATGTAATGCCAGTGTTAGCGAGGTCCGGGGAGTAGCAGGAGGTAGAGGAACTCGAGTCATCATCATCATCGTCGTCGTCTGAGCTGTATCGCCGCTGAGAGCCCAGGCTGGAGCCAGCGCTCATGTCGCTGCCATCGTCCTCGTCGCTGGAATCCTCAAACAAACTTTCACTGTAAGCCTTGGCGCCCAGTCGGTTGCGCACCGGGATGTAATCTCTGTGTTGCCTATGATTGTGGTGACGCCTGTAAGAGCCACAGTCAAAACTACTGCTTCCTGCTCCAGCTCGCCTTCGTGGAGCTTTCCTTCGGCCTGGCCTGTGCCCCACGCTACTGCCGCTGGCCCGCAGCAGCTTTAAGTCTTTAGGGCGCACAACCTGCTGGGCTTGCAGAGCAGGCTGGTCAGGCAGTAAAAAGGGGGTAGAGGATATGGGCAAAGCAGGCTCTGAACACACTAGACCCAGGGCCAGCCCTGAGGGCACTGAATTGGCCTGCCGAGGGGGGGGTAGAGGAGGAACTTGTACGTTTCTGTCTAAATCACAAACCTCCGAGTGGCCACTGCTTGAAGGGGAAGAGTTCTGGAGAGGAGGGGGCTGTGCAATATCACAGAGTACAGGGGGCAAATCTTCTCCTTCAACAAGTGTCCTGTCTAGCCCCTGGCTGAGGGAGAATTCTTTGGAAGGGGAGCGCAGTAACACACTGTCTGACAGGTTGTCTGTATCACTGCCACCCTGCCCTGATGGATCGTCTGCAGGCCTGGGGATACTGGAGCCCATTGCTGGTGCTGACGCAGAAGCCTGTCCATCTGCAGGCCGGGGCTGGCTGAATGAAGGACTTTCCAGCTGAGTGGAGTCCGTTTTTTCACTGCGGTAACTGCTAACAGTGCTTAGTGTCTCACGGTCTGTGGTGGCTCCACCTGCACTGAAACAGCTGTCAGTGGATCCTGCAGCGAGTGCTACCCCACTGCGGCTGCCTGGGTGCTCAGTCCCAGGTGCAAATGCCACAGGGTCAAGCCCCAAACCCAGAAGATTTTCACTCAGCTCCTCACTTAAGCTGCTCTTTATAAGGGGGCTAAGGGGAGTGTCCCCCAGGCTCCCAGATTCAGCAGAGGGGCCAAGGGGAGAATAAGCCCCCAACCCATTGTCCTCAGGACTCTGTTGAGACAGTTGTTCTGGGAACTCTACTTCCTGCAACTGTTCTTTCTCGCCTCCATCTTCTTGACTGGAGGGTGAAGGGGGGATAGACAAGCAGTCTCCAGGTTCTCCAAATCCAGCTGACACTCCAGATATTCCCATAAGACCAGGGAAATCCCCTCCCAGAGCAGCAGCAATGCAGGACTGGACCACACTGGGACCCCCTGTACGTTAACACAAACCAAAATCAGATTGAAATGCACTTTGGATAGCTTTGAAACAGGTTTTAACTCCGCTTCTCAGGACCCAGAGCTGTTGTTTGTTGTTATTATACGTTTAAATGCATACACTATCATTCATCCTGAGGGAAAGAATCAAATGCTATGCCTACAGCCTAGGCTTCTGAGCAGTGACTTATTTGCACACAGGCAAGATTAGACGTTGTACAGTGTGTATGACGCTTGTTTATGTTCACTCAGTAGTAGGAGACTTACTAATGGTGTCCTGGGAACTCTGGCGTAGGACCTCACGGTGAGCTGATGTAACAATCACATTATTGCTGCCTTGTTCCCGCATTAGCTCTTTGATATCTACGGTAAAGGAAAAGATGTCACTGCAAATATTTACGGACAATGTACTCAAACAATCAAGATTATACATTATGTGCCACTGTTTAGAGCTGCAACTAGTGATTATTTTGACTGTCGTTCAATATGCAGATTATTTTCTCGATTAATCGCTTTGTTGTTTGGTCTATGGAATGTCAGAAAAAGGTAAAAAATGTTGGGTTGTCTCCAAAAAGCCCAAGATGTTTTATTCTAATACATTGTTAATTCCAGAACCTAAAGATAACCAGTCTACCATCTTAAACGAGTTAAAAAACGAGAAATTATTCATGTTTAAGAAGCTGGAAACAAAGAAATGTTGACCTTAACATTTATTCATTTTCAATTACTTGAAACAGACTTATTGATTAATCGCTGCGCTCTACCACTGTTTAAAACAAAAACATGGCAATTCTGGTATGCAGTACAAAAACATAAAATTCAGAAACTTACCCTTAGTTCCCCCTGAATCCTCCAGCTGGGGCAGAAACTCCTGAAGAATAAGAACAATTCAAAAGTAAATAAATAGTTAGGGCCTGAAAAAGACCTACCCCTACTGAAACAGCAGGTGAAGAAGAATGAAGTCACTGTATGACAAAATCTGGTTATCCTCACCGAGACCTGGTTCAATCCAAACAGAGAGTGCTGGGAGCTACAGCGCACTGGGGGTGTTGAGTTGACCTTCCGAAACACAGTCATCTCTACACCGACATGACTATCCCTGTGAAGAAGTTAACACACAGAAAATAATTAAAAAAAAGAATTCAGCATTTCACAACAATGTGATTCCAAAATCTTTCTACAAAACTCAGCCAGAAAACATCTTCTTACCTGTGCTGATTTCCATCATGGGCACCTGAACCTTCATCTCCTTCCTCTGTCTTTGGGCCGTCAGCTGTGAGTGAGGCCTGCTTCTTCTCTATGATCTCCCCGAGGTCGAACATAGCGTGAAGCCGGTAGTTAACCACCTTAATGGCTGTGAAAAAGACGGCCACCACAGCAGAGTACACGCCCGCAACCACCAGGCTGGGAGGAAGAGCCTGAGAGAGTGAAAAGACAATGACAGAAACTGAGACTAAATATGAAACAACTCAGTCCACCTCAGGGAATGTGTAGGGGTGTCATGATTTTGGATCTGAAACGAAAATCGATCGAAATAAGGTTTCAATTTCATTCATCGAAATCAAAAGCAAGACTGGCAATACTCCTAGTATTTTTCTTTTGTCTAATTCTGCCAATTTACACCAAAAGAGGACACAGCTAGCCTACTGGTAGCATGCAGCTGCACTTCCAGACACTTCCAGAGCACAAGGAAGATCAACTGACTTGACGTGGAGGAAGCTTCAACTTTGTTGGAGATGTGAGGTTTACTTTCTTATTCAAAGACCCTTTATTGATTTGTTTGGGAAGAGATCTTACTCGTGGGGAATAAGTGAACTGAACAGAACTGATAACATTGCCAGAGATCCTTTATTAATCTGTTGAAGAAGATGTTTACTCAGAAAAATTGGAGAAAAAAAAACAACCTTTGTAAGGAACAGAATTGCTATCTTTTGTTGTTTCTTGTTGAATTCCTGAAGGGACATATTTTTGTTGAACTCTAGGATCTTTATTTCTAGTGAATATTTTTCTTATTTGCCCTAACCTGCAAAAAGTGACAAAAATCGTGACACTCCTAAAAATGAGTCCTGCCAATTATTTGATAATTGCTCAAAAACGACCAACCAAACGCATCTGTCTCTGTGTTCTTATCATAATGAAACTGCATTTCCATTACTCATTTCAAAGAGGAAGCTTCTAGATAGTACTATCAAATAATGTCTTACCATAGACGGCAAAAAATTAGGTGTTAATATTAAACTAAGTAACAATACAATTTAAAAAGTTATTTTAGATTAATTATTTATAAATAAGGGTCTATTTTATAAAGATCTGTCCATTCCTATGGGCCATAACAGCAACTTTGCAACACAATGCAATGTGCAACCACAGAAGTTCTGACAGACAGCAAATTTTGAATTTATGCCCCACATTATCGGCTCTGAATGGATCTTTGCAGACTTCCTCAGCAGAAACCGAGGTAATGCATAGTTGGACGTTTTGCATGCACAGTTTGCAGTTACAAAGGAGGATTAAAAGGCTAATTTTGATACATTCAATTTCATTTTCACAATGACTGGATTGAACTGATGACTTGATTCAAACCTGTCGTCCACCGACCAGGTTGGCTAAAGTTGGTTTATGTCAACACAGCTCTCACAAGTGAGGGCGACTGAAACAACATCAAGACTGAACATCATGCCACCTCATTTTGTGAATGCTGCCGGGTCTTTCATTTTGAATCTTTGAACAGTTTCTCACACAGTTTACATTAGAGAACTAAATATGAGGTAATGCTGTGGTTTCTAGTGTATTGTGTAAATTTCTTGTGTAGTTGTCATGTCTAGTAAGTAGAAGTAATTCTGCTCGATAGCATCTAGAAAATGTCTTAAGACATTTCTGGACATAAGCCTGAATGTAGTGGTTTGTCAACCTGTTGTGAAAATGTGCTTACCATGTACAGCAGAAACGGGAAGGCCAGTAGAAATATCCAAAGGTAGAGGTGGAAGCAGTTGGAGAACGTGCTCTGATGGGGGTCCACATACCAGCCTCCCGTGAGCGAAGCCCACACGCCCTGCCGCAGTATCTGAAGAGCTTGGGAACCCATCTCCACCTTCAGGCTCGAACACAAGCTAGAACGCTTCCCGCAAGGCTCAAAAAACTGTGCAGCAGTTCGAGCCACAGTATCTTGTGTCTATGATGGCACTTCCATTGGGGATGGCAGGTTAACCAAGACTGTTTCATCAAGGACAATAGTTATGTCTTGGATATGTATACTTCAGTGAAGGTAAAGAGTCCTTGCATATTCTTGTGCCAGTATGTGTTCTCTCCCTGCACCGACGTTGCCACACTCTAGCCTAATCCTTGTTGGGTAATCAGGAGAGTGACTTTTTGGCACATTGGTAACCCACCGAATGTATGAAAAAACATTCATCTGTAAGAAAGATCACAACTGTTTTTTTTTCTTGAATGAAACTACATTTAAAACAGTACATTTAGTGGGAGGAAATTCATTCTACGCATTTTGCCCTTCATGAAATTATACTGAAAATCACATATTAAGTGTAGATGTTGGAGTAGAGCATAGTTAGCGGTCCACATGCACATATCAGTTGTGGAGGTAAATTCAAATTATCATTCAAGGTGTCTTTCTTTACTTACTTATATCCCACATAGTCATTATTACATGTTACAGTTCCCACTAATTTACCAAAACATCAGATTTATAAATGGGGCTACATTTGTGTTAGATAAAAACATTACCATTTAACACCACATACTTAATTTCCACATCAGATCACAGCAATTACTAGCAGATTTTGTTATTTTTAACTGATCACTGAGCTCAAAAAGGTGAGAATGGCTTGAGCTGACACTGTCATTACAACGAATAAATGAGTGCAACTTTTCTCTGCCTATGTCTCCTAAACAAACAGGTAAAGCAAAAGGTGAGCTACATGACATAGTATATATATTTTAGACACGACGGCAGAGCCTAAAATTCCCTGTCTTCATGTCCAGGCCACTGCTGTAGCAGCTACATTAAGTTTTCTGATTGACATTAGCAAGCTAACAGACAATTTAGCCTAGATTACGAATATCTATAAACGGTCAAATTCGATCCATTCTACTACCACCGCCTTCAATCACCTCGGCTAATGTGGAAACATAATCGACAGCGGAGGCACTCTATTTCAAACTGGCTGACAAACGTTTAACATCATTAGGTAGCTTGACGCTAGTTACCGGCTAATGCTAGGCCGCATACAGCTACTCTATCAGCATTTCAACCTGGGTAAAGTCTCTGTCGTTAACTGAGTAACTGCAACGCCAGCCTGCAACAACAAGTTAGCTTAACCGCTGGTCGCTAGGTGAATGTTAGTGGATCGTCATTAGCTACTGTTAGCTTAGCTCAGCTCGATATATCTGATAATTGTGCTCACAGTGAAATGTTTTCCACATTTGGATCCCAGCATAGCTTACAATTAGCATTAGCTGTCCAGCTTGCCTCATATCCTCCTTCCGCATCCAGTCCTTACAAAATCTCAGAGCTTTGCTGCTCAGGATGCTAGCGAGCAAGGCAATCGCCAGTGTCCAAAAACTGTAGCTTCACTCTTCTGTTGGCGTTGGTTAACTGATCATTGTTCTCTCAAAGTCCCCCATCCTCTTTGGCTTCAAAGGTAGACGGACACGCAGCGGGAGCGGGGGTCCTCTCTCATGGTGAACGACAGCTGTTTCTTGGCATCAACGGTGCCTATGTTAAAATGTTTCTACAGGCTAGCTGACTGGGTAGCTAGCGCTAGCTAACAACTAGTTGACACACACGCACGGACGGACGGAGGCACGCACGCACGCACAGAGAGCGATCAAGCGAGATAGAGAGAGAGAGAGATTCCCATGGCGCTGATTGGCCGTATGCGCTGACGTCATGGGAAGGATATTTTTTCTCTCTCTTTTATTTCAAAATGATCAAAATAAATAATGAATAAAATAAAGAAATACTGCACATTATTTTTTTACAATAGGGACGATGCAGTTTAACATATGTAACTGATGTGTTGCACAGAGAGTTTATAGCTTTTGCTCATTTTCAACTCTTGCCTCTAGTTGGGCTTTTACAAAAAAATATACAGCTTTCAATGGCCAGTGTCATGAAAATACAATAGAATACACAAAGTACACTAAACCAACACACATAAAACCTACCTCAAAGTACTAGCTAAAGCTGAAAATGGCTAAAGCTTTGGTTTGCTTTAAGTCAGCACTTAAGCTGTTAACCTAAATACATGTCTATGTGCATGTAATAGTAAGCAATATCCCACTGTTAGAATCCTGATATGCATTATGTTCCTGTTTTTGTTGCCTTTTCTTTATTGTTCAGTCATTGCCCAGCGTTATCCGCTGCTCTTCTGTTTCATGGAGTGTTCAGGGAATCCCAAAAATGAATGTAGCTCACAATGAGATACTATCATGAGCCAGAAGGAAGCCTAAGAATACCTGACCAATTTAGCCTCGTTCCCTTTTGGGCTTTGACACTTTAACACAGGGGAAAGAATGATAATTCTTCATGTTAAATAAAGTTAACAATACACAACGTTTCTCAACATGAGTTTTTTCCTCACACTCTCAGCCAGAAATAATTATTTTAGCAGCACTTGCATACACAAAGGTTTTCAGTTTCATCCCGTCCATATTGTGATGGTTTCAATGAAGGGGGTCTGTTCATATATCCCTCATAGCCGGATTTATAAAACATTTAACTTTGAACATTTTAATGGGAAATAATTATATTATAATAAGAAATATCAAACTTGCTCTCTGTAAAAACCTTTGACTTTAATATGTGAATGAAATGAAACAATATTTTTTTGAACCTGGATTTTTTCACTGTTCTGGACATTTATGCAAATTGGTGCATTTTTAATCATGATGCTTTAACTAATGCCTCATTTGCATATTAAAACAGAACATTTCAGCAAACATGTAATACCGCCCGGTATTGTAATAATTGTCTTAGTTTAAGTGATCAACTGGGGAAGTTTCATGGTGATATTGATTAAAACTTTTCACTTGTCTTGATCCCCTTTGAACAACCTTGAACCAAACAGCAGTGTTTAGTAATACATGAGCTCAGAAAGAAGCCCAAAGTAAAGGGAAAATACTCACCGCATGGAGAAAACCTGGCCTGGATGTCAGAGAAACAGAGTCAGAGGGGAAATGACACAGCAGTTGTCATCGGGGCTTCTCTTGTCAAAAGCTGTTTTGTTGAATTAGGCTCATGACATCTCAGCAATGCTCAGTAGTGGCTTATCGTATCCTTTAACCACCCTCCTTGATACCCAGTGTCAGCACAGATCAGCCCTCACCTACACTAGACCTGTAGTGACACCGAGGCTTCACTTCTCCCGCAGGATTTTTTCCCCCCATCAGTCTCAGCACTAACAGGCTAATGGGACGGGTGACCCCTCTGGCTTGAAATACAATCTCTCTAAATTCTTGTCTTTTGAGATGAACCTCATCTGCTCTCAGAAAACTATTGACAGCAGCTCAAAGTGAGGGCAACTGGAGCCTATACATCACGTCACTCTGGTGCTTAGTGATGCGGACCTCTGAGTTAACCTTTCTCTGCGTCGCACAGTTCCTTATGTTCTCACCAGGGGGTAGTCAAACAACACAGACTGATTGTTTCTCTCAAGGAGATGGTGGAAGATGATATGGAGGATGCTCCATTTTTTTTTTTTTTTTAACTGGGAATAATCAGCAAGTCAGGAGAGGGAAAACAAAAACAATTAAAAAACTACGAAATGAAAATTATGTCATTGCATTTGGATAATCATTTGTTGTGCATTTTTCGTTGTAAAGAATACATTATAAGTTTGTCACCTATCGAGACTAGATTATAGGAACACTCCGGCCATTTAATGCGGCACTGCAGTAAATTTTGGGGCCTTGCAAGAGACAGAGAGAGAGAAAAGAGAAAGATCAGAATTGGTGCAGCATATGCAAAGATATCCTGACCTTTAGTCCCCATTAGTGGTGGAAGAAATATTCAAGTCCTTTACATAAAGATGCAGTCTATAAGAATTTTAGTTGAGTCAAGGAATATCGTTTCTGACATCTTTGTATTATGTTGAAGGGGATGTTTACTGAAGTTAGCATGCTAACCAGCTAGTGGTGTAAGCACCAAGAATTTCCCAGTTCTCCCAAGCTCACTGTTCAGACTGCCGGCTGCAGGGCTAACTGAGCTAATAAGCTAAACAGCAGTCTCAGTTAGCATAAACTAGTGGTTGCTGTGGTTGCATGCTGCCTCCTATTTGCTTTGAGTATGAATGCGACAGGTGGCCAGTTCTTACACACTGCACATTTAAGTAATCATGCTACTACCACACTGTGAAAATATTCCAATACAAGTCCTGCATTCAAAACATTATTATGTAACTCATTCTGCAGTAAAATGGTTCCTCTCAGTGTTTCACTATTATAGATAATGCTTTGGGATTAATATCGCCTCTGCATTAAAGGATAAGTTCTCCCACAAATTTAAATTTTGTCATTATCTACTCACTCTCATGTCGATGGAAAGTCAGGTGAAGTTTCTTAGTTTCAAAACATTTCTGGAGCTTCACAGCAAAGCGGCACTGCAGCGTTCTCCTGAACAACTGAAGTAGATGGGGACTTGTTTTAAAACATACAAAAATCAACCAAAAAACCCCCAAAAATGGTAGAAAATGCCATAATTCCATCTCCAGAAGCCCCAAGTTCCCAAATTGATTTGAGATTTGGGATTCCAGGGCTTCCAGAGAATAGGATTACCATTATTATGAGCTGTATAAAGCCATTGCATGTTTTTATTCGACTGTTTTTATCATACAAAACAAATCTCCATCTACTTCAGTTGTTCAGGAGAATGCTGCAGCATTGTTTTATGACCTCACCTGACTTTCCACCAGCATGGAATCGACGGTGAGTAGATGATGAGTCATATCTCATTTCTGGTTAAAGTTTCCTTAAACATGTGTGTTGGCTTTTATTTCTGTAGATAATCAATATACTGTTGGTTAGTTTAATCTACAGCAATATCTATTCTACAAGATCATCATGTTTGTTTTATCTCTATAAAGTCCACTTCTCATGAGCTCAGAAAAAACAGCCTGTTTTCAGCTTTGTGACAATATATTTTACAGCTGATCCGAGGAGGTTGTTGAATAATTTATTCAGTTTAAGAAGTAAGAGAATTATCCCAACCCATAAAGGAACACTTCCTCCTTCAGCTCATCACCAGCATTAACACTCACCCAATGTGGAGATATATGGTTCTCACTGGGCTGAATGGATATGAAAAATTACAATCTATAAAAGTAACCAACTGGAGCTGTCAGACATATGCAGATTTGAGCAGAAGGTACAATTTTGGCCTCTGATGTAGTGGAGTAGAAATCTAAAGTTGCATGAAATTGAAATGCTCGAGTAGAGCATAGTCACATTCCACCACTCGTCCCCGAATATGGGTCAAACTCCCCAAACACTGGCTCCTTCACTTCCAAGAACACAAGGTGATTGCGTCATTACAATGTAAATTTGACAGTCAGTTTGTTTCAAACTGCAACCCCCAAAAATATATATTTTTTAAAACTGCTGCAGTAGTGTAAGGTGCAGAAAAACACCTAAACATTTCATTTTATCATAAATTATGGACATCCAAGCTTTCCTAACACAACCAGCGCCCAAAAGAGAGAGAGAGAGTGAGTGAGAGAGAGTGAGTGAGAGAGAGAGAGAGAGAGAGAGAGAGAGAGAGAGAGAGAGAGAGGGAGAGAGTAGACGATGATGAAACTCTGGTGTAAGACACATTTTTAAAACCCATCATGACCTGCAATTTGTGTGAAACGCTTTTCCTTCTCGTTAAACATGTTAACTTATCTTGTCAGCTAAGTGTGACCCTTGTAAAATTACTCCAATGTGAGTTCAGTGTTCTCTTTAATCCCAAAAGATTCACAACTCCCAAAAGCTTTATCAGCCGGCCATCGGCGTACTAACATTCTTATCTGGAAATATGTGGCTATGAGATGGTCGCTTGTGTTCTCATTACATACCCTCATTTATAATTTACCTAATTCATATCAGTTTCAGTTTGTCCTCTGCTGTGAGTATTCAAAAATATAAGGCAAATAAGGGACATTTCCTTTGTGAGTCTACAATAATCAACACACAACACAGGTGTGTACAAAGTATATAATCAAGTGTATTTTCATCTTTATCCACGTTCTGTACACATATTAAGATCCATTTCACATGAACACTATACAATAGCAATGAGTGAGGAATGGAATATTTTCTGAGCGCTGAGCGGCTCATGTTTGAATGGCACTTTCATAAAAAAAGAACGAGAAATCACAGAGCATGAATAAGTAAATGTAGACATAACTCAACACAGAAAAATGGCTTTATATTATCAGATCCATTGAGTAACAGATTCAGCACATATAAAATGCACAATGCAACAAAAACAATTTTGTCTGTTCCATCCTTGTGTTTTTCTCTGCATAATCCGAAACGGTAAATAATGCAAAGAAACGTATTTGCAGCTATCGGAGGAAAGTGTGCTTTTTGTTCTGGATTGAAGTAAAAGGCAATCTAAAATGTGTGTGTTAAGAGGAGTGGTAACAAGATACATCGAAATATCAGAGAAATATCAATACAATTCACAAACCTTCAATTATTCATCTCATAGAGTAGTCTTTTAGTAACTGATAGAAAAAAAACAATACATGTTTGGCTGCTTTACAAGGAATATCTATGTCTTAAAGATATGTTTACATTTTCTGTGTGCCTTTGAATTATCCCATGACAGTTTTGAGAGAGGAGCAGAACAAGAAAGAGCCGGCCTCTGGTGAGGCGCGTCGGTTCTCCCTCTCCGAGAAGACAAACTTCTTCAAAATGTGTTTCTGCGTTCCCCACAAAGATTCCTGTAGAGTTCGGGAGCTCCAGCAGTTCTGATGTCGTCGTGAAAACTGTGTCGGGGCGTTTATTCTTCTTCATACCTATTCCGCCCGGCGTACACAAAGCCTTTTTCGATCAGCTAACCTCTATATGTACATACAAGCAATGTTTACAGATAAATACCTTCACTGGTGTAGACTGACTTGTTCACAAATATCCCCACTTGGAATGGCATGGCAATTTGACCGCGATATCCCACATTAATAATGCTCCTGATCCATCATACTGTAAGGGTTCACTGGCCGGAGTGTGTTGAGTGATTTAACAATCCCTTTAAAATGCTGCTAAACATCATGCTCCATTTATGATACTGCACCAGCAACATAACGCCTTCTCTTGTGGACAGAGGCAGAGTGACTGAAAACCACACAACATAACATGGAGGCTGCAGAGACGATGTCTAATCCGAATAAAAGCTTTTCTCTTTTAGAATTACTGGGGCGCTCTGTGCTCATCTACCATAAAAATTCAATAACTGGCCCGGTTCTGCCTCATATATTATAATGGGGACATTGAGACTTGAGATAGAGCATTACAAAGGAGTACAAAGAAAACATTTAGGCAAATCTGTCCGGATGTTCTCAGCACTTTCTTCACTGTACCATGCTATATACAAAGCCAAAGTGAGATAAGCCTCGTCCTAGCTCGTTTGAAACATTAAAAAAATGAAAAACTCAGTGTATGCAGAATGAGTGCACGTCGTGACACAGAGGATGAGTCAGATTCTTGTGCCGTAGATGTTTCTTTTCTTTTTTTTTTTATCACTAATACGAGCTGGGCAACCTCGACTTTTGAGAGAAATGTAACTGTTGAAAAGCAAGACACGATTGCTTTGTGCAGTTGTGTTTTTGTGGCCTGTGAGATTTCTCTGTTGGTCGACATGACGAAACATGGGGAGCGGAAAGAAAGCTCTCATCCTCTTGTCTCAGTCCACACTCGGCTTCTCCGTTCTCAGACGTAATATTCTTTGTCTTTGTTCTTTTTGCCCTTTGTGATTGCCTTGGCCACAGAGGCCGTTGCTGTGCTTTTGTCTTTGACCACTGCTCCGTTGCCCTCCACAGTGGAATTGTTGGCAAAATTGTGGCTCTGGTCTGTCTGGTAGGAGCCCTCGTCCCGGTTGCGATACTTGTACATGGCATAGAGGAGGATAAGAATGCAGAGAGCAGCAGCAGCCACGATACCAACCACCATCCCCGTGGTGCTACTGGACTCCCTGATCACCTCCACGGCACCGGGTTGGCTCTTTTCATCGGAGGCTGTGGGGTTGGCTGTGGGCACATGGGGAAAATTGGGGGGGTAAGTTAGTCCTGGTGTGTTTCGGGAGGATGGAGGAGCAGGGGGCAGAAGCACCTGGTCGCGGGTGTTCATTTTGCCTGCGGGGATGTGGAGCTGGTCAGGGTTGGTGGTGGGAACATAAGGAGGTAAGGGGCGGGGTTTCTGGACTCCACCCTCACCAGCGGTGGGAGGTGGAGGAAGGACTGTCCTGTCAGTGACCATGGGGGAGTTATTATTGTAAAAGTCCTCGTCATCTGATTCCGTCATCTCCCCAGAGCCGAAGGCCGAGACCTCCACAGGGTCACCACAGTCCTCCTGGTCCGGGGGGCAGGAAGGGTGAGGAGGGAGTATCAGGGACTCTTTGGTGGTCTCAAGAGGGGATAGGAGGGTCGGGGGAGGAGGGATGACGGGGTAACGGGTGGCGATGGATGGGGGCTCAAGGGAATCCACTGTTATAATAGGCAACACTAATTCACCTCCTAGAAAGGAAACAGAAAAGGTGGGGGATCCTAAGTTAGAACAGCATGACAATATGATTTCTGGTTTCAATATGAGCTCATTTAAAGTAGTGGCACAATCTGTTCATTATGACGAATATTACTGAGGAATTAGACTAATATTAGCTGGCTTATCAGTGATATCATTTATAGAGATCCCAGATTATACTGCTCTATTATATAAAAAGGTATTTACATCAACGTTTGGCAAAAAAACAAATTAAAAACACCATGACGTGGTTCTCGAATGATGTTTGCAGCTCTCGATTCTCACATGGAGCCAATGTGTGGGCGTGCAGATTAAGAGCGTTAATAATTTTTATAAAAATCTTATGCAATATGGCAAGAACATTAAAAAGCTCACATGTAGACACAAACATACAAGACGACCCATGAAAGGCGGCAGCTGAACGAAGAGCATATAACAAACAGAGCACATGACAAACAAAAGAACAGGTAATCGAATGAGTGCACATCTGTAAGCAGGGGTTGAGGGGTGACAGGAGAAATCACAGACAGGTTATTTAATGTAGGAATCACATGTGGAATTATTATTATGGCTTGCTGAATAAACAAGTAAACAGCGTATTCTGGATTTATTTCAAGGCCCGTGAAAAAGTGAGATTTCCATGTCTTTTTATTTTATTACAAAGCTAACCCGGTGTAGTTGCTATATACTGTATTGTACTGTATTATTGTGAAAATATCAAAACATACAATACACTGAGAAACGCACACAGCCCTTATTGACAAACACTCCATTCAGCCACACCTGTGCTGTCTGTGCTTAATATTAATTAGCAAATGGTAGCACGCTGACATGTTAAATTAAAGGCCCCATATTGTGGAGAGTGAGATTGCTTTTTTGTCTCATTTGATTCCAAATGCTACATAAATATAGTCGAAGTATCAAAATGCTCAATCCCTGAAGAAATGCACATATTTAGAAATGGAGCCTCCAAACTAGCCATCAGAACCTCCGTAAGGTTGTGATGTCATAACGATACAGTCAATGCCGTCAGACAATGCCGGTGGTCGCAAAATCACCGGTAGGGCTGATGTGAATGCATGGTGGGCGGTGCTTGCTCAAGCCTATGAGAGCTGACCAAACAAAGCAGATTGGGCATTTCAGAAGGGTTGTCTTAAAGAGACAGGTACTAAACCGAACATTGAGACAGAGGGTGAATAGAAGTGCTGCAGCAGTGTGGACAGTGGACAGTATGGAAAACAATAATGAGTTGTTCATTAAAGGTGCAGTATGAAAGAATTGGACGCCAATTTTAAAAAATAGGTTTCAGCTTATCACCGGAGCAACCACTGACTCATGTTAACTGCAGTTGCTGTTAACTAGTTAGTTCAGCAGTATAACTAGTTGTCCTTTTAGCCTACTCAAGTATGCCCAGGCTTGGAGCTCAGAGCAGTGGGGAAGTGTTGATGTTAATGCCGCTACTAGCACTAGTTGCTGCCGCTAGCGGTTTGGCATCCTAACTACAGGAGAAGTCTCGACAACACCATACATAGATGTCTTTTAATGTTAGTAAATGTTTTAAACCTTTAAAAATGTTATTCTTTTGAAGTAGACACCCAAATTAGAAGTATGAATTGAATTGAAATTAGTACAATATGGGACCTTTAATCACTATTTGGATTAAGACTCCCTGTTATCTTTAGCTGTAGATAAATGATATATTCACATATGAGCAATCACAGCATGCGTTGACATTTTGCTATGATCAGACTGTGACGTCAGAGCGCCAGTGCGACATTTTCTCAGTTATATAAATGTTAAATGAAATGAGTAAAAAGAGTGTCTTCTGGTTGTTGAGGAATATTGCAGAGTTCGGTTATTTATGGCCACCAGCTTCTGTTTCATCATTATTTGAGTCACACTTTGTGGGCCAGTCAACAACAAACAATTCTGATAAGGTCATATTAATAATTGAGGCGCCCCTAATAAGGCCAGCCTCCTTCTTAAAGTCCACGGCTTGTTTCTGTCTCAGCCTGATCTTCTGTCCACCGTCAGCCGCTCCAAATGACTGCAGTGCACTTCCATAAAGATTTTCTTCCAACCAATTTGGTGAGTTATGACTTAAAAGCTAACGTACAGGGTGAATTGATGCTAGCCGAGTCTCCCAAATGAGGACAGCTGGTTGACAGGGCCCCTGAATAAATTAGTGTATGATAGCTGCAGAAACACAAAACAGTTGAGCTGAAAAATGTGACACTAATGACGCCCGCCCAACGTCAGCGCATTGGGACTGTGCTCGGAGCTGAATAAGGAGCTGCACTCCTGTCTTTGTTCACCACGGTTGACCCACCTGTTCCTGGCTCACACTCTTCCAGGTCCTCGTCATCACTTGGACACTCGGCCGATGCCACCAAAATATCATCAGAGTTCTGTGGCTGAAAGGAAAATGGAGATTTAAAAAAATAATTATTTTACGGTCAACATGTTCTCATTGTCTAGATCTGTGCTCACTTTGTTTTATGATTCTGTTTGCTGGCTGTCTGTCCTATTTGAAGACAAAAAATGAAGCTCTGTACCACTTTAGAGCTTTTGCTCGGAGCAACACTACACGGAGCAAGACTGCAAATCCAAAATGTGCCCAAATGCAACTGCTTTTTATCTTTCATCCCTGGGCTGAATTCATGTGTTCATAAACAAAATTGCTACTACTGGTGGGGAGTAAAATTCTCAGTGGGATAAATGTTGTACATGTTTTCAGTTGATTGTATATATTCACTCCCTGTTCAATTCTTTTTCTTATTATTACAAAAGTTTAAATACGACTGACTAAATCGGAGCCTCAGCATGTTTAAATTGGATTTTAGGGCGCACAATGGACTACCTGAGCAGAGTGGGGAAACGATAGTTCACTAATGGATTAGTTGGACAAATTGAAAAATACAGGGAAGGCAACTGCTGTAACAAAATAATTTCCCAGTCTGGGATCATTAAAGTATTTCTATCTATCTATCTATCTATCTATCTATCTATCTATCTATTTGAGGACAAACTGGACTGGAGAAATGTAATGAAAAATGCACTGCGCATTCTTATTAGGAGAGGCAGGGGGATTTGTCTTTGAAACCTCAGGACTCCAAGAACAACCAATGAAATCTGTCCAAATTGGCAGGTTCGCAGCGATTTGGACAGAAATCAACTCATTTGAAATGGTTGGTTGGTGGGTGATGTTTCACCAGTCTGGATGCAGTATTGTGACGGCTCAAAGTGTGAAAATCTGTTCCTCGAATTTACTCAATAGAAAGTCTTTTTTTTTGCATAGCTGCACTTGATCAAAATTAATATCAAAGCGTGAATGTCATTTCGTACGCTTGGAAATCAAACGGCTCGTGTGATGAATTCAAAATCGGAACGGTAGGACCAAACCTGTGAGAATACATGCATTGTTTGATGGATTTAACATAGCAATTGATTCTAAAAATGATTTAATGATGTCACTGTGTAAGACCTCTCCTCCAGTAATCATACATGTTGGTGTGTCACATGAATTATTGCTGCAAAGTTTATTTGATTAGGTTTAATTTCAAAGTTTCACAGTAACTTTCATCATGATAAACCAATATATATATGCAGACATCAGAGTTCAGCTTCCTCTGACACGCTGAGGTCTTCAAACATGAATTACCATACAATTTGGAAAAAGAAGCAGATTTTTTATCATTTTACTTTCAAATAAAACGTTTTCGGTTTCATTAAATTGACTGGGGCTCCTTTTTTCAAAGTTGGAGACGAACCGAGGGCCGGCACGTAATCTCTGTCTGGCCTTGGTTATGTGATTGTGTTCTTTTATTCGCACTGGAAGACACAGTAACATCTATTAGTACACGTTTAACTTCACAGTGCAAATAACACACCGTAAATGAAATACCTCCAGTTATTATTCATGTTCTTATCACATATCTTTTGTTACTATCAGACTACCATCAATACTATGGAGTCATATTACTTTCTGTGTGTTAATGTTCTCTATAAGGTTTAAAAATGATTTGAATTTAAGCCCATTGGGGATTTTTGCCTCTCACTGTGCTGTACAGTGTTTGTAATATATGTCATTTTTTTTGCGTGCTTTTTAAAATTGAGCAAATTAATGATTAAAAACAAACATACAGTATGATCAGAATATTGGGATTACATAAGCATGGACGATTCAGTTGTATTACTTAGTAACTTTTTATTTTGTTGAGGGGAACGTCAAGTGAACGGATAAAAGGTAAACAAAAAACAGTATTTCATATATTTTGTTTGTCAAATGTGTTGACTAATTCTCTTGATTTATTTTGATACTTTTTTTTACTCTGCCATTTTCATTCTGCTACGTACCATTAAACTGTATCGGACTGCTTTCAATTTAATGGCAGGGCCAAATGATACATGACATAAACAGTTGGATGTGTTTGTGTAAAAAAAGGATCGATGGTACTTCTTAATTCCCTTCTTCGTCTTTAGTTTTTCACACTAACAGGCTTTTAACTTATCATCTAATCATTTTTATCCATTATTTGAGTCTAAACAATGTACAGAGCCATTTTTAATATTCAAAGAAAAACAGCGAATCAACAAATATTACATTCTCAGGAATGTGCATTAAATATTGCAAAAAATGAAAAGCATCTCATCTCCACAAACCTGCTTAAAGAAACATTATGTAAATACTTTACCTTAAAATAATAGCTTCAAATTTGTGTACAGTGTCTTGTAATAGGGCGAAAGGTCTCACAGCCACTCCGCCCCCCTCACGTGTTTCTGCACTATTTAACTTCATCTAGAGTTATAAACCAATTAACCTCCAGCTAATGATAAATTAGGATCCAACTCTCGTTCCTTGATACTCTCTCTGACCTTTGAGATGCTCTCTCTCAAGCTGGGAGAACGCTGCCTGCGGGTGGTAGTGGTTGCCATGGTGGTGGTAGTTTCCATGATTGTGGTGGACATGTCGGACACAGCCAGCGGGGTGGCGGAGGTGGTGTCGGTGGTCACCACGGAGAGCGAGTCCCCGACCAGACGCAGGTTTCCCTCCACCTGTACGCTGGGATCGTTTTCTGCGGCCAGCTTGAGCACCTGGAGGCCATTGTAGTAGAGCCCCGAAATCTGACCCTGGAAGGGTCGACCTTTGTCGTGGCCGCCAATTTTAATGGCTGCCTGGCTGTTAAAGATGGTCAACTGTCTCCCTAAAGTCAGACAGAGACATAGAGAATGAAAGAGGTGGAAAAAGGGAGAGAACAGGCGGAGCAGACATAGAGAAGTCACATGGGAGAGCTTGCACAGGGACATCATTTGAACGAGGTGGGTTTTAGTGAACAATAGTAGTTGTCATTTATTTAGAACTTGATTTACATGTTAACTTTAAAAGGGGGAAGGTTAATTAGCAGCAAGTTTATGGTTTAGACTTTACACATGCAGGTTACAACCATGAGAGGAGGCTTAAAGTCTACATTTAAGTGCCTATTTAAATGTTTCGATTGGACAGAGATAGCAATTTTAAATATTACTGATTTAGCAAACTGTCTGCGGGGAACAAAGGGTTTATTTATCTCTCAACTCCAGAACAGATGGTGCAAAGATGCATATCTTATGTCTTCTTCTTTTTTTTCTCCACAAAGATGGGCCACTAATTAAAATGTCTCACTAAACTTCAGACTGTGTAAAGCTAAATGACAGTAAAACATCCACTCCCGTCCACTGTCTTCATGAGCCATCGGGCCATCGAAAAAACGTGCTCTGGTCTGGGATCCCTCTGGTCCAATTGTTTCACCTCCTGAAAGGGGCAATGATATCTAACGGCACCATTGTCAGCAGCTTCACTGATAAGCCTTGTTACATCAGAGGAGGAGGACTGCAGTAATGGGCCCATCTCAAGAGAATACTTATTAGCAGAGTTAATGGCTGCAAACAGTGATCTACTTTAACAGCCTGTCAGGGCTGTTTTGTTGCAGCAAAAACAAACTTCAGGCTTGAGATTCTGACGTGGACAATGTAGTACAAGGCAAAGCAATGCAAGTTTAAAGGACACCAAAAGGGGAGAAGGAGTTGTTCTGGTGTGATCAATTAAAAATGCTCAGTTTAAAAAGAAAAAGGAACCCGGCCCACATGTTAGTTTCACTGGTGTTACACAGCATTTTAATGGTTTTTACTTAGAATAGTTACACACAGTATCTAATTACACACAATGGTTAAGGGGGACGATAGAGGGTTAGACAAGGGTTATGTGTTTTTAGTTAATTGGTTTAAAATGTACGTTAAGGTGCAGCTTTTCCACAAGGTGTAAGGATGACAAAGAATAAGTGGCAAGTATGCTTTACCCCATTTTCCTTATATGACTTATTTTGAATTCCACTTGAAGCTATAGTGTGGTCGTCAGCCAATAGAAAGTCCAATTAAAAATGGAGATACGCGTCTGGGTAAGTGGATCCTTGTCACCCTTGTCTTCTGGCACTGCACCTCTCATGGGGAAAGGTTATTTAGTAGTTATTTCAAGGATTATGTTAATTAATCAATTAATTTTTACCTTTATCGAGTAGCCACTCGTCAACTACCCGACCAAGTCTGTATGGGATTCTTTGTCTAGCAATAGCCAGTCGTTCATTATCATAGTGTCCTTCAAAGAATTTGGAGAGACAGATTAAAGGTTAAAGTCTGCAAGCTGAAAGATCACATGGTTAGAAACAGTGTTATAATGCCTAACAGGTTTAACAAGTTATCAATTTTAACCCAGCTGTGAGTTAAAAGAAACTTGTGCGTTACTTAGTGTCATCTAGTTATTACGAGTAACAGTGTTAATGCTAATTAGAGTTGTGTTTAGGCTATTTATAATGCTACTCTAGTTAGTGTTATTTATTTAGCTTTTTCTTTTTTAAAGAAAAACATAATCTTAGGTAAACAGCAATTACAGTAAAATGGAAAATAATTTTATGTACTGTATAAAAAGAGGTTAATTCATGTAAACATACAGCAGAAAGAGATATCAGTGATAGAGTGCCAAAGTCTCACCCCACTTCTGTTCCACAACGTATTTTAATAATAAACTTAAAAAAGCTTAAAAAACAGCATTGTTGATTATGTCTTTCAAGGATTTCAAACTTTATTAATAAGTCCAGAAGTTGTTGAAGCGCTTCTGTAATTCTGTGGGCTTACAGAACAGAACAGGAGCTGCTCTCCGGTGGGGCAGGACTTCAGCTCTCTATTGAACACGTGCAAACACAGGAGAATATAACTAATCGAATGAAAACTGCAGAGTGAAATATACTGTATGATACAAAGTTCAACAATATGAAAATGGACAATAGGAGAGCCCAGCCAGTCAATGTCAAGTATCGTGAATCGTTTTCATTCAGTTTTGTACTCCTTTAGCATTGAAGAGATTCTTTCAGTCACCAGCATCACGGTCTTGACTCTCAAGCTTCAAAATTCTTGTTGAAATTATCATCACATGTTGGGTAGCTTGTTTGTATATAGAGTTCATAAAGAGCAGGTTATCTGAAAACATGTGTAACCTGCATATTATGAATAAAAACGTATATAAAAAAGTGTTGTTGGACATAGGACAGTAATGAACGGATAAAAAAGGATTAGGATTATAGCGCAACATGGAAAAGGAGGAAGAGTACATGACAGTGTGTGACAGTTATAGTAAAGCTTACCTAGACTATGTTTTGACTGTAAGCTTTAATATAGAGCTGGTTTAAAAAAATAAGTGAGGCTGCACATTCATTAAGCTTTGGGAGAGCTGCTGGTAGTGTCCTTGTATAGGGGCTGCTGCTTCACTTACGTTGTTCGACATCCATTTGAGGCCAGAAAGATCAATTTTGCTTTTATAGTCTTTTAATTTCCTCCCCTTATGTGTTTTATATCGGTTCTCGTGCATGTAAAGGATCTTGGAAGTTCAAAAGAACAAAGTATGCACCGTCAGAAGCTCCTCTCTCCCACAGAAAACACTGCTCCTGAAACGCCTCTTCGGAGCCAAACGTAATTTATTGTACTTAATTTATGTCTAGCGGCTAGTTTGGCACGTATGAATTGATTTAGCACAGCTGCTCTGTTTTTTTGTTAGCGGTGTTGGGTCAGGCATGTGTGAGCTGACCAATCGGAGCAGCCTGGGTATTCAGGAGGGGCGGCCTTAAAGAGACAGGAGAAGTGTCTGATGTGTTTTTTGAGCACGAAAGCACGCATACCTGTTCCAGTAGTAAACTGAAATAAAAATGATGAACCTGAAAATGAGCATAATATGGCTCCTTTAATTGTCACATGTGTAATGTACACTCCCTTTACCCTTGTTTATGAATAATGCTATTGTGCGCTTTAGTTATTCACCGTTAGCAATATTTTAAAAACAACTGATAACTGAATGGGAGCTGACAGAGAATACACACAACACAAATGGCTGTCACCATTGCACAGTTTTGATTTATGTGCAGCCATGGCAGGTGTGTGCACATGTGTGTGTGTGTGTGTGTGTGTGTGTGGTGTGTGTGTGTGTGTGTGTGTGTGTGTGTGTGTGCTTTGAGCACCAGCTGGAGGCAGCGAGGCGACTTGGTTGGCTCCCACTACGCCAGGTGGTGCACCTGCTCTAAATAAGGTTAATTGGTTGATTGGTTCAGAACAGGTTAAAGCACAGCTGGTCGTGATCAAATTATTTTTGGGTCTACGTGTATTTCAAGTATGTTTGTGCATAGGTGCATAGATGCGCTTTTGGATGGTGAAAACCAAGGTGTTTCTTTAGATTCTTTACATTTGTTTGTTTACTTTGCTTGTTGTAATCTACTTTACATTTATTGTGCAGTGCCATGAATGTATCTTAAAGACTAAAATCCATCAAGATAATTTCCAATCATGGAATGGATAAATGTATATGCAGCTAAGGACATGGTGACCTAAAACACACACCAAGCAGCTTAATTCATTATTATGTTTATGTTAATATACAGAATGTTATGTGACAGCATCCGGCTGTTACCTTGACACCAAACCTATTATAACACTGTAATGTAAAACACATGTCTGGCTCAGTCATTATCGAGCTAAGCCCTTTAACTCACAAGATACAGTGTGAATTCATTCAAATCCATCAATCTTTTTTATGTAAAACAGACATCACGGAAAGGTCACCTTCCCATGATGTCTGTGGACAGATGGATATAAATTTAAACGCGTTCACTGCAAAATTGTTAATGTCAAGAATGTATCAGCTGAATAAAAATAGCATATTTACCCTGCTTAGTAAACACCATCTCATTAGACCAGAGGTTGGTATATTAACAACAAATAGATAAATAGCAGATTAGGCTCATATTTATTTTGAGCATCTTCTGGAAATGTCTAGGAAATCCTGCCTGATCCACATATGCCTATCATTAATATACTCAATTTAAAAGTAAAGATGAGGATAAAATGCTGCTTTAATTTACAGTAAATTAAGATCTGTGTCTCATCTGCTGCATCCTTTTGCACCTGTCTGCCAAACTGGATGCAAAAACGACAGATGCTGATGAAAACTCGTTCATTGCTATGTGTACTTAGCAAGGCAGTTTGAGGCAAATTCCAGATTATTATGCTGTTCAGCCGATATGGCATGTCCAGTTCAGTGTGTGTGGAAACTTAATAGATAGCTGACAGAGCGATGAAGTAACTAGATGGGAGCGCCGAATTAAAAGACGACACTGGGTAAATTGCCAATCTGTTGAAGCTAACAGTACATTTCACAACTGCTGCATTGAAGATTTATGTTTGATAGGCAGACATGCAATCCTTCTCTCTCTCCATGCGTCCTGTCTATGTATCGCGTAACCACATAGTTCGTCCCGGCAAGTCTTACCTGGTGGATAACGCTCAATGACTGGATGGTTGTCCACCTGAAGAGTGGCATTGCCACCGCTGCGCGTGAAGCGTACAACATGGTACTTGCCGTCATTTACTATGACGGCAGGCTCATCGATGGTGATGTCATCCGTCCCCACATTGAAGATGACACCGATTTTTCCTTGATCCTGCAGGTGAGAAGCAGAAAATGAATGTGAGACATTAAACTAAAGTATTTAACTAGAAATATTTCCTCTCCTATCCACTCAAAATGTCCAGACCATAAAGTTTCCGTACAACTCAGGGTTGTCAAGCCAGAAACCTTGTTCAAGACGTAAAAAGGCGTGCCTATGTTTAAGTACCTATACTATAAAATCTGTGAATCGAAATAATCATGAATATCCTGAAAAAGCTGTCCAGTTCGCTAGTGACATGAAATGTTTATATTGTCCCATGCCTTTACAAGTATGTATGTATGTATAGTAAAAAGAAAAAACATGCAATTTGAAATGCAGCGCATATCTATCATGACGCGGACAGTATGTTTCTTTAGGGTTCAGCACCATCCCTCCCCCGGCAGCCCGCTCAGGTTTCCTGATGTGGATCACTCTTGACAGAATCCTGCTGCTTCTCTTTTGGTTGACCAACTTCCCTCCCTGTCAGCGGCCTCTGCCTGCTCCTGCCAACCTTCCTCAAAGATCAAATCTGCCTCCTAAGCCAGCCTTTGGGTGCCACTAATAAGAAACATTGGAAACAAACGGTGTGGGGTCTCTGTGCCTGTCTGGCCTTTGCACATTGCAGTCTGTCTAAATGCAACACAAGGTCAGAGTGCTAATGTGGTTATAAGAGACACAGAGTTCTTTGCTGACTTTCTGCAAACTTAGTGTGGTAATCTTTGTAACTATATTGAAAATACAAACAAACATTATTTGTCCTCTAAGATTCGCCACGTTTTTGTTCAAACAACCTCGACTCCAGCAGCTGGCGCACGACATCACATCTTCAACCAGAGA
The DNA here is from genome assembly GCA_963678695.2 of Diplodus puntazzo. Classification (NCBI taxonomy): domain Eukaryota; kingdom Metazoa; phylum Chordata; class Actinopteri; order Spariformes; family Sparidae; genus Diplodus; species Diplodus puntazzo. The sequence goes on along the minus strand of OZ023167.1, from coordinate 9,876,531 downwards.
GGGGACGTAAACAGTGAAATTGGCTCGTGTAATGTTTTATTGAAATGAAATGCTGCAGACTCTTGGTCCTGCATGCTACACTGTGTGCACAATATTTACTGAGGCCTTATAGACATGGTGTAAATATCCTCCTCAGTGGGTTCTTCCATTTAATATGGTTTCCGTGGTTTGACCGTCGGAACCGACTTTCACAGCTTATTCTAGGGCCGCGTGAAACGGCCTTTAGATAATATTGCTATGATTATTTTGAAATCTCCTCAAAAGAACTTCAAACTATATTAGGTCTGTGCAACAAAATCAGATATCATGATATTTTGGACCAAATACCTCGAGGTCTAGATTTCACCAATATTGTAGGGCTAATTATTGGTACTTTCACAAAATATCATTGCAATTCATTTTTGATAAATAATCATTAACACGAGGTGGATTAAGTGAGAAAAAGGCATATATTAGAACAAGTAGAACAGTTTGGTGAGTTCAGAAAATGACATAACTTAATCAAAATGTGGCCTTTAAAAGCTGCAAAAGAGACTATTTAAGTAACATCATGTTACGATATCCAAAATCTAAGACGATATACAATCTCATGCCACAAAAACAATATTATATTGACATATTGTCCATTGACATATCGACATATAGCTCATTTCTCGACACATGTTGTCAGAAACAGCTGTACCTGACTTCGTGTGCCATTTATAGAACTGATTGTTCTCCCACCATCATTATTTCAATATTGCATTACCGACTCAGACCAGGTATTTGAATATGTCGACGGAAAATACTTCTTTTCTTGCTTTGATGGAGGCTGCTATTGTGTAATGTAAAACCTGTCCCACAGCTTTGCTCTCTCCCCTTAATCATATTTAAAGTCCCTCTCGAAACCTTTTGAATATGAAATAAATATTCATGCCGACACAGTTGGTGTTAAGTACAAAAGTGTTAAATGTCCTCGGAGATCCTTGAACTTCGGTTTTATAATAAATTTTGAAGTTTGAGAAGTCAACTTCCAACTTATTTTCTATGAAGGAATTCCAAACAGAGTCTCGTTATCTTCTCAAATTCTGTAATCATGACAGATTTATGACACTTGAACGACAACTGGTAATCGAAGTCAAAAATAGCTCAGTTAATGTTCTACCTTGTCGCATTTCATCGTGCAAAGGTGTGTTTAAATGATCACCTTGTTAGTATGTCACACGCACAACTACAGGGTGGTACGGCCTCGGGTCAAATTCAGCACTATGTTGTCTTCTGGAAAACAGTGTCTTGAGCGGTCTGCGGGTTGGCTTCATATAGCTTTAAACAAAGAATTTACTTCTATTTCACTCTTGAAGCACGATCACAAAAACAGCCCCAAAGCAACCTTTTGACAGCTGGCGAAGACACACTGCTGCCACCCAGTTTTAGTAAACAAGAGCTCGGCCTTTCCAGCTCACTTTTATTCTTTTTGCACTTGATGCCCATGTGTTTGGGTATAAAACTAGTCAGGCATATCTTCTCCCACCTAGCTGTTTTGACATCAAATCAAACAATTTCCTAGGAGTATTCACCGCAGCCTCCTCTAATTCATATAACAGGAGAAGGACGGATATTATAACAACATGTTGTTATGAGGATTTATCTTTGATGAGATGAAAAAGGAAAACAATACTAAGAGACTGAGGCAATGACAACTGCCACCTGATATAAACGTAGCACAGGGTGGAAAGAAGAAGACGTAGATCTCAGTTAATGTCCGTCCGGCTGTCTTTTCTCTGAACTGGATGAGGTTACTGAAGCCTTCTCCTCAGAGCCAGAGGGGAGTTTATGTCTACAGGGCTGGGAATTGAGAGAGTCCTCTTCCTTTTTTCCTCCCACAGGGATAATAAATCTTCGCCGTACTCAGCATAGTGATAGAAGTGTTTGGCTAACATTAAAAGGAAGGTGGTAAATAAAAAACAGACAATTGTAAAACGCCCTTTTTAATCCAATTCCCCTTCAACAATCCCTTTTTTTTGCTGGATGGAAATGACAGATCATTATAAACAATGAAAAAAATAAATAAATCAACTTCAAACTGCTCCTTGCGATACAGCATGTGCTGATTTTTCTAATTCCTTTGAACTGTTGCACGTTTTCCCGGACGATCAATGCCCACCTATTTTCCTCAAAAATTAGTCCCGTCAAAAAAAGAATATCCAGTAAAATTTATTGCGACTGTGGGAAAGAAAAATTCAAAGAGAAGATTCCCTTTTCTAGCAGTATTTAGCAACCGCAGCATACAGCTTCAGATTTGATCGCGGCTTATCTATTATAAAATTGAAATGAAGGAGCGCGGCAAGCAGTCAGGTTGAGCTCTGGCTTTGAAAGTGCCCCCCTGAAAAATGCACATTCATGAGTTTTTCTGTGATGTGTTTCCCATTCCTACACAGATTGAGGCAGAATATTTATCAAGACTTTTTTTTCCCCTGTTCGGAATATGATTTTGGGAGCCAAATTGGTTCAGCCGTCGCTCGATTGATGCGCTCGCACATCAAAATGCATAAGAAATCTACTTATGGAATCAGGCTCGCCCCGACTCCTCAGCCAGTTACTATATCATTTCATCATCCGCTCGTCCTCCTATAGTTCGAAGCGTCCTTAACATTTTTTCTAATTGTCGTCATTTTGCACAACGGATCTTCTGTTTTTGTTTCATCTTTTAGTCACTCATTAAAAGCGTGACCCTTTGAAAGTGGGAGCCCCTCTCATGTACTCTCTGGCGAATATGGTGATGGTTTGAGTAATCGGTCTTTGAAGCTTGTGTATGGGCCATCCTCTGACGTTACGGTTTTGGTTGAGCATGCGGCCGCTGTTTAATGCGGCAATGTTCCGTGCAAGTGGGTGTGTTTTTGTTGTGTCTGGAGTTGACTGTGATTCAGAATCGATGTTTTTTAATGAAGGAGTTTAAGCACAGACTACCAGCTGCTTCGTGCGCAGCTGTAAAAACTACATCAGTGGATGGATCAGCGGTTGGTCTAATGGTCGTGTCTGTTAATCAAGAGCATTTTAAAAAACAAAGATGTTCCGTTCCACCAGGCCCACATTTATTATAACTCTTCAAGTGTAATTTCCAAAGGAGATATTTTCAACCATTTCACTGCCTTATTCATACCGTGTTGAACAGAAAGCTTGACGTCCAAGGAAGTCTTTTAAGAAGCGAATTCTGTTCCAAAGCAGCGCACCTGAAAACCCCCAAATCCCTGCAGCACTGAAAAATGTATCATTTGTTTCCTTTCCTATTTTCAACTCTCCCTTGTGGCCAGTGTTATTTTGACCAGCTTCTCTCTGTCTTCACCTAGTTTCCTACAGTCTTCTGCTCCTTCAATTTCAAACAGACGACACAAACGGGCACATTTCTTGTGATTAAAAGACGTAATTAATGAAATATATCAAGAAAATGACAACTCGTGGTCTCCGCAAAACAAAAAGTGTGATATTAAGAAGCTTAGTTTGAGAAACCAAAAAAAGGCAACCTTGACACCTTCTGAACTCGCCTCCACGGAGCAGTAATAAGGTGTCAAAGTAAGCAATATGTCAAAGTGCAAGGACTTGTCAGTGTTGGAAAAAACATCCTTTCAGCTGGGTTTGCACGCACGCAGGCAGCAGTCTTCAACATCAATATCAACAGTGCATTCAATTGCAACATTCCAAGGCTGGCAAGGTCAGTTTCACACTTCTCCAATTTGTAATACCATTTAAATTAGACAGTTTGAAAAACATCCAGGGAAGGGTTTTTGTACCAAACGTTTCTAGAAACTGTGAAGTCGAAGCAGGCACAAACACAAACATTTCTTGTTAATGTTCATTTGGGTAAGTTTGGGCTTTGAGTTTCAAAACAATTTCCGGATATTAGTAATAATACCGTATCTTCTCTCTTTTGAAGGCCACAGTTAACTTTCATTAAACGCCGGCTTTGTATAGTGAACCCAGTGGTAATTGGATAGGACTGGAAGACACTGTGCAGCCAGAGGGGTCACCTCTGTATTATTAAATGTATTCTTTGCACATATGAATCAATATTCTGATACATTGCAATTTTTTTTTATTCACTGTGCTTTTGAGCAAAATGAGGATATGGTTGTGTTGTATTTGCACAATGATATACATACATACATACATACATACACACACACACACACACACACACACACACACACACACATTTGAACTCTGGTCTGCTGCAGTAACGACACAGCCTCTGTACACGGGGCACACAATCTACCAACTGATGTCACAGCAATCGGCAATGGTTGTAGTAAACCAAAATGTACTGGAATACCAAGTAGTTTTCTTGACTCAACCTAACCAACCTAACGTACAACCAAGGTGCGGTCCGCCTGGTGCTGGCGCGCTGCATCGGTTTTGGGAATGTTGACATATGTCATTTCGGGTGTCACAGACAGTTGTCATAATAATTCTGATATGAGGAGGGTGTTGGATTGAAAATTATTCATGAATATTAAATGACGAAAATTCAAGAACAGACAAAATCAAACATAAAGCATGTTCCCTTCCATATGCCTAAAAAACTGCCATGCTTGTGCCATGTCGGTGGGTGTGCTAAAAACGTGCTCCAGTTGCGATTTTGGTCCTGTGCTTTGACAACAGGTGTGATTTTAATTATTACACTGCTTGCAGACGTGTGACAGAGCTCCCCTCTGGCCCTCATCATAGCACATCTGTCCTGTGGCTACATGCTAGAAAGGCTGATTTCCCTCCAGTAAAGACAGTCGCTGGCAGCTGCCGAGGAGTCACTTGACTCCAGCAGCAGACGCACGTGTTAATCACCGGAACACATCTCTCAGTTTACCTGCTACGGCTCCATTGTATCTTCTTTGGGTGGCCATAATTAATCTATTCCTCTGTTATCTCAATAATTGGACTCAGATGTCATTAATCAGTAAATCATACAAGCTGCGACCAACGCTGCTTGATGCTTTTGTGCTTTTGTTGTGTTTCATTTTATTCCATCAGGATTGTTGCATCAGAATTCTACCAGCAAGTGTTTTTGTGCTCATATGACACAGTTTCATCACCACATCGAAGGAGAAATGCAGATATTGCCCCTCATTTTGGATAAAACTTAGACACCATTGTGATTCCAAGTTTGTAACATTTACATGACTGTTATTAGAATGTATTTACTTTTGTGCCCAAAAACAAAGCTAGTCATCAACTGTTTAATCCAAAACGCTGGAAAATATAACAGCAATGTGGCTGCCTGATCTCCTTTGTCATTATGTAGACAATGGTAGAAAATAATATATACATTTGTTATCTTGTGTTTACGGACAGAGTGGACTGATTTCCACTGTTCCAGTGAGCTCCCCCACCTCCTCACAATGTCCTCGTTTGTATGTTCCTTTCTTGACACTGCATTTAGAATCATGAATATTTAATGTGTCTTTATGTCCACATCACAGAGTAAAACATTGAAAAGCACAACAGGAACGACTATAGGGGTAATTTGTGCCTTGTTTTGCAGAGAATGCGCTCTTGTATCTGTCTTTTTGATAAATATGAATGGAACAAAAATGTATGGGGAAACATAATCAGCACTTCCCCTGTTTTTAATTTTTAATCCCTGCTTGAACGTTATTTTTTGTCCATCAAAGCAGAGTGAAGCGCCAACGTCTTTCACTGTTTTGCCTGCCTAAAGCCCCAAACTCTTAAAGCTTCCCATCCTTACTATGTGCAGCTGAAGATAATCTCCGAGCCCATGGGTGCTCTCCACTCGCACCAAGATGGCGTCCTTCTGCTGAGAGCTGAAGCCCACGGCCAACCGGTCGGCTCGGGTGCTCGGCCGCTCGTTGGGGGCCCAGGTGAATGTGATGAGGGCCCCGCCCTTCCCGAAGATATACGTGGTCCCAGCTGGGAAAAGAGAAACAGAAGTAAGACATGTTAAAGAGGAACTTTTCTTGAGCTGCAAATAGGTAGAATTTACAGAATCAGTAGAACAGTTTTGCTCCAATGTTTATCCGACTAAATCTGGCTTAGTCTGTGCAGCTGGTGTTCAGTTGGAGATGCGGCCGTCTTCAAGGACAACTATTCTAACGTTATTTATTTTTAGTATTTAAAGTGCCATTCCCAGTGAGAAGATGAAATCCCTCTCACTAACTCTCAGCCAGTCCAACCATGATTTCCACCCCGCTGCTCTGCACAAGAATACGTCTTACATTTTTCAGAAATAATGCAGTAGATGGAGAGAAGCCCAAGTGAGGGAGGGACGTAGAAAAATGTATCAAAGAGGTTGGCTCCCCTCTTAAATCACAGTTAAGTAGCCTCATTCACAAAGCATGATGAAGCTTTACATTCGCAGATATAAACTAACGGCAACAGTTGAGCATCGCAGTCGCATCCTTTATTTCTAATTATCCAACTCACTGCGAATACTGAGGCCAACCAGAAGTCAGGGCCCTGAAATTGCCTCACGGGATTTCGTGAAACGGCACACCAACGATGAGAGTTTACATTCACAGTTTTGCCTACATGTGATATTAAAAAGCAGCATTTCTTTTCTTGTCAGGTCAACGAACACATGATGTCAAACATCACCGACAGCACAGTAATTACAAGCAGAGTGAGGCGGCTCGGGCCACATTTTTCTATCCCAACCCAACTGAGTCTGACAGAATGATACAGCCTATAGGCCCGACGCAGTTCATGAGAGCTGAAGCACCGAGTTTGTGTTACATTATCGTGCAGTTGTTACCATGGTTACAGCCTGCCTTTATTCCCTGATTGCAGACATGTACAGTGTAGATGACAGTGAAAAAGTATTGTTCCATGCACGTATACTTCTAAATTTCACAGACAGCTTTGCGTTGGGTCTCCATGCTCTAATTTCCTGGGATGAGCGAGTTTATTAACTGTATTCATACCCGGTATTGTAAGGGGTCGGGTTCAATCCAGAGGTGGGCGTCACTTTAACCAGAGGTGGGCGGGGCTAACATACATTGTTAATCGAAGACTTCAATAGATATGAGTTGATCAGAAGTTACTATATTAACTATTTACGAGAGTCACCATATACAAGGGTTTTTTTTTTTTACAAACTTGAATGAATACATTTCAGTTAGCTACCCAATGAGGATTTTTCTTCGTATGAGAACAGATAGAGATGCTTTTCTGATTTTTTTCACTGAACATCCATGTATATTGGATGTGTAGTATTTACATTTACTGTGCCATTTCGCTTCAATATAAAATATGAAAAAGTAAGTGATTAATGTGAAGTGCCAGTTTAAAAACCACAGATACAAACCAGATTAAAATTAATGCACCTGCTCATACAGTATGTAAGCATAGCGTCTGCTGAAGCTTTTATCGTGCACTCAGAAACGTCCCTGTCTTCTTAAGATGAATGAGGCCTATAGGTGTTAATTCATCATATAGAAGTCCAGCTGGAAAAGCTGGGATACCTGAGAAAATCCATGCACTCTAGTGCTTAAATCCACTTGCACATCAGTCTGTAAATTTGACAAGTCTTCATGATGTGATATGATTAATTCCTAACCTGTCAGACACCTCAGATTGTTGATTAATTATATAAATTACCTGTGTTTTCTCATCAGTGTGAGAATAGAAAAATCTGAGCTATAAAAACACTCAGCAAACACTTGCAAATCTTAGCACTGTCAAAACAGGGTGAATATTCTTGGAAAGCGAGTTCGGATTGCAGGTGCGGACGGCAACGAGAGAGAGAAACTGCTGTCCTCAGATGGAAACAAGATGCGTGGTCACTATGATACAAGGTAAAGCAAAACTGCAATTACCTTTAATAGTAGACCACGAACCCTTGTTTTTCTGCGCTTGTTTGAACACCTGAAGCCTAAGTGTTGTTTTTTTTACAACTGATACTTTTTTACCTCTTGGGAGAAGCACAGAGAAACACTTGAGACAAAATTGTAGCCTCAATTTCAGCCGTGTACAAACCCTTGAGTACTCTTCTGTTCGGTTTAATGAGCACTCACCACGAAAGGTTTCTTACTGACAGGAACTAACTGCTGGTTGGATTTCTTAACATTAAACACTTGCTCCAACGACTTGAGAACAACATGTACTTACTTTGAATTTAATTAAAAAGGGCAGGTTCTCCGACGAGTGTTTTGTTTCAAACCAAATTATTTCTTATTGAGGTAATCTTAATTAATGTCTGGCATTTGTAGTCAAATGTGAGTCGGCAGCATTTGTAACATCAAGGAGTCTCGATGAAGGCTTTATCGGTTCCTGTTTTTCACTGAACATTTGTCTGCATACTCTTTTAACATTTATGCATCTTCAGCGTAATATAGGAGAAGGACACACTCTAATGAACCCATGCATAATCTAATACATTCAAATAAAATAGCCCTGCGTCAAACTCTACTTGATAATGTAAGTTGTAAGGAGTTCCAAAACAGCCCTACACCAGAAACAATCTCAATAAAAAACCACACATTAGGCATCCCAGGAGAGGTATTAGTTTAAAGGCTATAACACCAATTCATAATACCGTGCAGCCCTTCATGATTTCTGGCTTTGTTTGCTCTTGTAACAGCAAACAGGCCACAAAGTGGTCACTCACTGTATTCTCAGACCCAATTTCACACCAGGTCTTATTTCAAATTTCACTCAACACGCAACACAGCCTTAAACACCAATTTAAAAAAGGACACTAAGAGGACTCAGACCTCATGAACTTTTAGCAACCAATTTTGAACACCTAAAATTGGTCTTAGATCATTACACACATTACATTTGGCGATGTAATGTGTGTAAAAAATGGCACTATTAGCAAAAAATACATTTATGTGACCGTAATTAAACCACTGACAATGTGAATCTATAACATGTTTAATGTGGAAAAGGGATTCACATGTAAGATTTAAGCCAAGTGGAGACTGTCACTGACATTATCTCCCCACCTATATGTGATTTTATGTTTCTGTGTATTATCAGAAACCTGTTCTGTAGCAGCCGCTATAATAATAGCTGTTTCTCCAACTCTCTCCATAAATACACAGGTTTTGCAGTTAATCTATATCGAGTAAAAGGTGCTTTGTGGCTGACCTTGAATATGACAACCTTTAATTGCTCTTAACCTTCTGTGTCATCGCTCAATTCAAAAATCAATACAGCCAATCGCCATCTCTCTATAGAATCTCTTATTTGTTATCCGACTACAGAAAACAGACCTTGAATCACTGAGATGCCGATTCGCACGGTACTAATGTTATCACATGATCTTAACAATGAGCTGTTTGGCAAAATATTGCGGTGACTTTACAAATAACAGACTTTATGATATTAAGATTACAGACGACCCATGCAATTATTACAAACTGTTAGAGATCCCAGGGTAAAATAAAAAAGTCTGGTGGGAATATTTTGCTATAGACACATGCAGTTTTCAGACATTTTACACTGGACAAATTCCAAAGATGCAGGCACAAGTGGTTTTGAAATGTGAGACATCTCACATTTCCATACGGGATGGATGGCCATGTTAACAACTTGCAAGCATTAACGTCGGGTTAGAAAAACCTTAGGTATCAAACTCTCGGCCTTCACTGTTCCAAGTTTTCAGAGTTACGCCTCTCAGTTTTTACACCATCATTATATTGTCACTGGAGTACTTTTGAAGCCATATTAACTGCCTTTGTTAAAATCAGCTGCAGCTTTCTTTTATTCAGATATGTGATCCCTCATTGTATTGGCACCAAAGAGCCTTAAGATTTTCATCCAATCAAGCCCTGCCAGCTGTTCAAGTGAAGCCTGCGTCGACAATAGTACACCACATCTATTTCATTTGGGTGTAAGTAAATGACTATCTTTAGCTGATGTGAGGTCCATATTTGTTTGGTTTTCAGGGACTGGTGTATTAACAAGTGCCCAGTGCGATGAGCTTTCCTAGTCTTAAACATGACAAGGAAGTTGGCGTTAATTAGGAACGCTCGACACATCGTTTCAGCATCGACATCACAATGTGCGCGTGTGCAAAGGCCACACTGCAGGACGTTAATGAAGTCGAACACATCATGCTACAACTTTATTTGCTGCTTGATGCAAAAGGAAAGCTCACAAGGTTCTCAGTGTCCACGGCCGATCTATAAGTGATGTCTGGACTCGAATTTTGGATACATGGGAGAGTGTTGCGTGTGAGTGATCCTACAGTCATTAATTATTTCCAAACAGAGCTCTTGAAATCTATCTAGTTAAAATTCCTGTTAATTTTTCATATTGTAATTTATTGCAGAAAACCAGAATATCCTGATATATATTTTTTTTTCAATATTGTGCAGTCCTGGTGTGAGTATGGGGTCCTGGGCTACATGAACCCGTTGCAATGTGCACCATGAAATATGAAATACCGGCGCACCTGCAGGAAAACATGGCAGCATCTGTCTATAGACAGCAGTAACTCCTGCATTAGTCATAATGTTAAAGCATTTCATTACATCGCCCTGCCTCGCTGCTCTGCCTCCCATCGCTGCTCCCCTCTCTGCGGTAGACCCGCATCAAATACAGCCGGCAGTAAATCAGTCTTGTTAAGATTATTACTATAAACATCGTGGCTCCCTCGTCGAAGGAGCTCTCCTCTCTCTCTGCCCACCACCTCACGGGAGTGCTCTGCTCTTTTCTCATGGCCATACAATGCATCTACGCTCAGATAACAGGGCTCCCTTGGAGATTAGCGCCGCAAAATATGTTGCAGTGTATCACTTCATTATTAGTTGGAAACCTTGATGATTAATTATAATGTACACAGGCATTGTTATATCCTGAGTTCGCACCATATTATGAATGTATATCATGTAGGTGGTGTGACAGCATATTCATGGCAAAAATGTAATTTTAAGAATATTAAAGCCCAATTTTTGGTTTAACATATAACAGGCGTCGGCAGAATCATAGAGGGATATTACACACATTCATCTGCCTTTAAGAGGCTCCGTAATGATGTCAGTGACGCTCACAAAGCAACAATGTTTCGTCCTTCGTGTATTAATGGATCTCCGCACAACAAATGTAACAGTATGGATTGTTTGTTTGTGCCAAGACACACACTACCCACTCAGACATCCTGTCCTTTTTAATTTTTTTCTCTCTCAGCCAGCTGAAGGCGCAGGAGACGAGGCAACGCGCTCACAGGGGCTGGCAAAATACACTGAGGCACTCGTGATTATGTGCACCACACTCAACACTTTAGATGTGAAAGGGTTTAAACGCACCCCCCTGAGCCTGCCGCCGTAGAGAATGGGAGAATTCCTGTGGCCTGAGTGAATGGGAGAGAATTAGCTCTCAAAATTTTATTAATCATGACTTTGAAGCGGCTGAAAAACGATCATGAATAGAAAAAAAATGCCGATTAGTATCATCTGAAACATTAGAAACAAAAAGCAGTGTAACAGCGAGAAAAGTACTCACACTCCCATAGCCATTTAAAACACTTTTTGGTGATTATGAACTCCACCGGCAGAGCACATGTTTTTTTTTATACTTGAGTGCACCTGTAATTGTATGTGTCCAGTGTTCACCGGCGAAAAAACATTTCTAAATGGCACCAGAAGTGCAAAAGAGCAGTGCAGTGCAGTGCTACTGTGGAGACGGTCTGTGCAAGGAAACAAGGGCACTTTACTGGAAAAACAAAGCTGATCGATTAAGAATATAAACCCATATAGATCACAAAACTGTGCGAAGCTCTGGAGAAATGGAGAGTTATGGAGAGATATTAAGTTTGAATTTGTCGTCTGACTTATGGCATCTGAGCCACACTCCTTCCATGGTCTATTAAATACAGCTCAGGGAAATGATGAAAATGAATAGTGCAGGCTGAAGCCTGACAGTGAGGACATATGGTTTTTCAAGTTAAAATATGGTATCCAAGTGTCATCATATAGTTAGTAAAGGGGACGCACACTTTGGGCATCAAATCAATCAAATCAACTGAATTTGATCAGTTACCATACTGAACGTCTTGTGAATCTTAAATAACTGTGCACGCAGCTGGTGCACGCAGACTTCAGCAGTATTATGGTTGAATTGCTGTTTCTGCTCCCATCAGCGAGACGTATCCAGACTGTCAGTTCTCAAATTGAACGTCTGCAGCTCTCAGTGCCTCAAACGACCCCCTTCTTCTGTAATAATGTTCAGGTTTTTTCCCCACTTCAACTTTCAGATGACTGGGGTTGTGGTAAAACTGCTCCGACTCAAATGCAATTCTGAAATATTATATTACTCCTCCTTTCCATTGCAAAAAAGTCACAAAGACATTTCCCATGAATGCACTAGAATAGCTTTTATTACAAGAATTCAATGCCCGAGGTTTTCTTGGGCATTACACTCGCGGCCTTCACTTACACAGCTTTTCAGGTTCATGTCTCTCAATTTTTTACACCATTATTATATTGTCACTGTAAAACTTCTATTCACGTCATCTGCCCTTGTTAAAATCTAAGGCAGGTGAATCAAAATATGTATATCTTTTTTTCATCTGTATTGTATGAGCACCAAAGAACTGTATATTGAAAATGTATTGAATTGAAAGATTATAATCCCAAAGATTTGAATTCAGTCAAGCCCTTTATTTGATGCTATTTACAGTTGGCACTTTTCCTGCAACAATGTAATAATGTGTGACGATAATAATGTAATGATTACATGTGTATTTAAATGGATTTAAATTGCCTTTGCATGCCAAGGAATTCACAGAAAGTGATGTGAGTGAGTGTGATTTTATCTCAATTTACATCAACCTCATTGTTTACTGTGCACTCTCTTAACACTGCATCACAGCTATACGTAAGTGGAACTCCACTGATTTGACTCTTTACAGGTTTTGGGGGTTGTCATTTCGATACGAAAAAAGTGAAATAATTTGTATAAAGCCTTTTTAAAATATTAAAAAAAAAATAAAAAAAAATGCAGGTATGAGGTCAGAAACGAGGTAGTGTACCAGACCTCTGTGAGCCGCTTCTCATCGCTGTCTCAAGTGCAAATAAAGCAACGCTGGTTTGTTTGACTGGGCTGTAAACAGATACAACAGATGTTCTTCTGCTATTTTCCTGACAAAGTAACTGCTTAAGGAGTGTTTGCCGTGGTGTTAAACTGCACCTGCTCGTGCAAAGAACAGTAACAACGCCAAATCAGCCAGGAACGAACGTTGAGATCTATCTTGAATGACAAACATGGGTCCTCGAATTCAAAGACAAATCTGATTTTTGAGATCCCAATATATACAAGCAATACTATCGATGGTATACTATACTGTATCTATATCTAAGATATTCTGTAGCGTTCCCTCACAATAATGGTGTCAAGCTGTCCGACATGGCAGCGGAGGTTTACAGTGCATTATGTTAGAGCTTAAGCTATAATGCACTCTCTGACTTACTGAATAAAAAAAGCACAAGTCTCTGTAACATGCCCGTGCTTCTTTAAATAGACAACCACCGACGCCCTTGCTGAGCTGGTGTTCCATATGTTCTCGCATGCGATAGACCTCGCGTCCGTCCTCTGCCGTTTATTTTCGCCGCGTCCGAAGTTCGCATTCAAGTACTCACGCCCGTTAGAAATGGGCTGGCAAGACTACGCTAGTTAACGTACTAATGAAAGTGTTCCAAACCGGGAGAAAACGTTACCTTCAGAATTAAACTAGCACGTACAGAGAGTGAGCGGGGATGTCTTTTGTGTTGCATATGACCTTGCTGAGTATTTTATATATCAGTCACGGGACATTTTTTCATTATGACCAGTACAATTTGATACTCAAGGTACCTTTGTGCCTCTACTGAAGTGTGATTTTTAAATGCAGGATTTTTTAACCCCCAAAGGTTTATTTCAACAATGCAGCACTGGTACCCTTTTGCAAAGAATGCAGCCTCTTGCATTTCTTTTGTGTCCCACTTTATCTTTTATCCATTACAGTTAATGCTTTCTTCTCTTCAGTTCACATTTTCGCTCTCCCGTTTGTTATGCTTTGCTGCAGATTTGGAGCAAAGCAGAGCAGAGCAGGGCAGCGGTTATCATGGTCTCCGATTTTCGCCTCTGACGTGCCATCCCTTGCCGTGTCCACTTGTTTCACCCTTAGTGGCTTGGCAGGAACGCGAAATGACAAGTGCGATCGAAGCGTCCGTATTCTATGACAGAGCGGCAGCGAAGATGACGGTGACGTGATAATATCATTTGTAAAATAAGCAGCGTCTGAACAAAATGTGAACGCTGTGGGAGAGAATGTTCTGTTGTTAAGTTTGTTTTTTTTTATTGCTCGCGAGTGTGTGTATGGAGTACGTGTATCATCCTGGAGGGTAATGTAATATGTGACCTAGAGGAAATGGAGCCCTCTCTGATAGACCTTTCGATGCCCCTGTCCATTTCGCCTTCCCTTTCTGCAGCTCTTGCAGCAAGAAATAAACACTGTGTTACCTCCGACTGCATTGAGACAGTAGACAAAGCTTTTTTAAACATCAAATGCATCGATCTAAGGAGAACATGCTTCCTGTACAATTCAGTCTTTGAATATTGAATTGTGCTCACAGATATCACCTTCCAGAGAAGCTCACTGAGCCCGTTTCCTCGACTTGAAACATCTCTCTGGAAGCATTAACCGCACTCTGCCTTGCCACAGCCAGACAGTTCTTACACCAACATGGGGACCCTGGAGAATGAAGCGCCACAGATTTTTCAACGGAGTGTGTTGAACATGCGGGTGTGTTGGGAGCACGACGAGGGGTCAGCTACAGTGCAATCTTTCTCGCATTTCAGTCGAGAGCATTCAAGGTCTTTGGCATCGAGGGGCCGTGTTATTGGCTAGCACTCTCTCAGCGTAGCGATTGAGGTTTTTAGTTCAACAGAACACTGCATAAAAACACTGGCCTTGAAACAACACTGTATTTAAGAAGCATGTCAACAACCGGCTGTGGATGGCGAGGAAAAAAAAAGAAAGAAAGAAAAAAATCCCTCCTATCATGGCTCTGCAGGGTCGGAGGATGAACCGAGGAAGACAGTAAGCATGTTAGTTACATAATAAGTCTCAAGTTGGGATTTGGTTCCCCCTGATATCAGAAATCCTTCAGTCACTGTGTTAACATTCTTAATAATGTCCCTTTAATATCTGGTGCACTCATGCAGGGTAATTTGTTTGACACTTGGAAACCTAATTTTGTCCCGGATGCAATGCCACAAATTGTGAAGACCATCAGTCAATGTTAAGCTGCAGGTTTTGTGATCAGGTAGGCCGATTCACCGAGGCTCAGTCGAACATACAAAGCTATACGGACGGAGTAGAAAATTGAATCTGAAATGACGTCAATGAAGAATTTTGAAGTAGTTATTCTTGACGTATGTTGCCACTGCAGCCATTTCTCCCGTCGAACTATCAAACAAATTTCGTGCTACAATGAGTCCAAAATGATGAAATGCAAAACTGGGGCCTTTTCATCAGATAGTTTGATGTGGATGCAGACGTAAGAGGATTTTCATCAGACATCTTATGAAGCGATTATCATTTTCCTACATGAAAGTAAAGGTGTCATATGTCATTATGTTGTGAGAATAATTCAGTTAAAAAATTTTACTTCTCTAAATTCTCATGCGCCAACTTATTGCCACAGAGTTAGTAGATGTGTCTTGTATTTGGAGGGAAGAGTACTTATGACTTTTTCTGGAGGGGTTAAGGTGGACCTGTGAAAGGTGCACAATAATTATTGAGCAAATGTATTGGAGTTGCACTTTATTGTGATTTCTTTTTTTTCTTATTGATTCATTGTTAAGTCAATACAATACCAAGAAATAGTGAAATCTGGTCATCTCCGTCTCCTAGAATCCATTGGGATGTCTTCAAAATGCTTCTTTTGTTGTTTGTGTTTGTAACATTCCAAAGCATGGGGTGGAAGTAACTGATTAAAACTACTCATATTACTGTAATCAAGTCATTTCTATGGGTAGTTTTCTCAGTATCTTTTCAAGACTGTCAGCATGTTATCAACTCCATTACATTTGAAATCATATCTGAGTTCATTTTGAATTAAATCCTAAACCTTTCTTATGCACTTTAGCCAAAAAGGCTATCGGATTGCAAACGAGCCAATGAAAACCCTGACATATGGACAGAAAAAACACAGAAGTCTCTAGCAGGTCCAGGTTTGGAAAGGTGATCACTTCCAATGAGCAGGACAGGACAAGAGTTGGGAGTAATTTAGACTGAAGATGTGGAGAAACAGAAACCCCTTCAATTGAATCCCTAACTAATACTCTGAGTAGCCTTTGAGACGAATACTTTTACAAAAGTGTTATCTTAATATCTGTAGTTTGACTTGTAATTGAGTGACAAGTCAGTAATGTGACTGCACTCTTATCTGAGTTCAGATTTTCCGTATTCTTTTCCACCACTGCCCAAAACCAACAGATTGTGTGTTTACAGACACTGAGAAAAATCTACAACACTTCACATCGGCTGCAGCTGGAATCAGAGAATCTTCTGCATTTTTGTTTCAAAAAAATCACATGAGTGATTAATCAACAATGAAAATAACTTCCCGGCGACTCAATTAAGTGACTAATCATCGTAACTCTGAAGAACTGGCATCCTCTCACAACCTGTGAATAACAGCTTATTCACTGGTGGCTGATCCTGCCACATGACTTGGTACTTCGACGACTCTTCACAGACAAACTGAGATCATTCTGTCCCAATTAGACGAACCTGTCTGCATCTCCGTGTGTGCCACATACTGTAAAGCCATGTAGTGTAACAATACATGTGATAACCTGTGTTTAGGACGAGGCGTGTGAGGCATTGCAGCAGGGTAGGTGGCCTATAAATAGCCATAGCCCAGGGGCCTCCAGAAGACTTTGGCTAGCCTTGACACACACACACACACACATACACACGCATATCTGTTATATTAAAACAAGTGTCCAGTGTTACAGTTCACTTGACATAATTTTGTGAGAAAATGCGTCCAAGTAAATAAAGGCAAAGCTGTGTTTTTTTAAAATTTATTCTATGGTTTATGCTTCTGTGACATTGGTTACATAACCGTTATGTCAATAAGTGCTAACCTGCATATGCATTCTACACAGTGTATTGTGGCACCGTGGACATGACTCGTAAATCAGAAGTACTATGTCTGTCATTTATGTTGTAGTAAATTGAATTTCTTGCTCTGAAGCACATACTTCAGAACAACCTACAGTACAAAATCTACAATGGAGGTAATTGAAAATTTATCAGTGAGTTCTTTGAAGTGTTTTTTTTCTTTTTTTTTTTTTATGGGCCGGTTTGATCACAGGCTGTGCTGTGTCTGTAAAAGCCTGGTCCAGAATGATATGGCTATAATAGCGCCGATGTAATTCATCACATTTCTGGCCCCCTTTTGCAACTGACAAAACTGCTGCGGTGAAAAAGACACTACAAATCCGTCGGGCCTCCTTTTTATAGGACATAAAAGTGAGTCTTAGGACAGGAATTTCAAAGTGGTGTATAAAAGGGAACGCTGGGTCTGGTGTCAGCGCTTTGAAGGAGCCAATTTAAGTAGCGTAGCCAATCTGATGTAGATTATTGGGGATAGGTCAATACCTCGTATCACTCAGACGACTACGCTGCTCTGTATCTTATGAAATTTGAACAAAACAGATTATCAAGACAGATTTTTACATCAAGTTCGAAAAATTGTCGCCATAAATCCTGTTATGACTGCCCTATATTCCGAGGGAAAACCAAAGAGATTGGCTTTGTGCGTTTAATCTCTTTATGTGTGTTGTGACGCCCCACTAATTACAGTGAACTGTAGAAATCACCTTTGACACAAAACCGGCTCCATTACAGGGAGTTCATTATGCCGCTTAAACAAACAAGAACCTCGCAGAAAAAAAGATAAAGAGATTTGTAATGATGATTCACTACGGCATTGATATGTATTTGCAGTATAACAATCACAATCACACGCACACACACAGATAGACAATGGTGCTGTAGCATCGATAGCAGCAACGTGGGGAAAGGGCAGCCGCTGCTGATGCTGATGGGCAGATAAAGAGGGTTTAATGGTGCACAGAAGGATGCAGCAAATCCATAGACGGTGAAGGATCCATCCCCCCGCTGCATGTATGTCACAAGAGACCCGCCAGTAGTGACACCAATACATGGGAACCGTCAAACCTTTTTATTTACCTCTAAAACAGCCAAATCTACTCAACTACAACAAAACAATGCATTAGTGAGGCAACACACTGCAAGTTGAGACTGTTGGAGGGAAATGTCTTACCATGGCCCCCTCTGGTAAGAAAAGGCATCCTGTTGATGGCAATAGGAACAGTGCCATGCTTATTGTGAAAATGGTGGACATGGTGCGTGGTGCTGAGACTAGAAGACACACGTGCTGTTCCAGTCTGGATGGGCAGTAAGGTGAGCAGGGTGAACCAGAAGGCTAGTCTGGAGCAATAACTTAGGCCCATGCCTATGCTAAAGCGTGACCAGCTGCTCCTCTGTCCGAGCGCAGGGTTGGCTGCGAAGAGTCCACCCATGTATATTAGATCCACATGGGCCCAGTATAGACAACTTGGTCGACGTTTGACATCTGACAGTGCAACTTGAAGACCACAGGGCATCTCAGTGACAATCTGGGCCCATTTCTGGTGTTATCCCCCAGTTAGGGAGTCAGCAGACGAAGCAAAATATCCTTCGAGTTTGTGACAAAAATAACCAAAGATGGATTTCAAGAAAACGGTCAAAATCCGATTTATGTCCTTGCAGAAGAAAAAGTGACAAGCAAACCAACTTATCTGTTTTCGGTTAACATTTTGCCATGACACGATGTCTTCTGCACGGGAGAGCCAGCGTTAAAAAAAAACCTCACTGAAAACCATCCCAGGGCACATTCTTGAGAAAGTGAGCCGAGTGCCTCCAAAAACGCAGCAAGACACACATCCAAATAAAGAACGGAGATGGATCCACCCGTAACTTCAAACAGGCACGTTGTTCAATCATGGTATTCAGGCGTGAGAAGTGGCAGGACGGAGCTTCATGTGACAAGAATTCTGAGGAGAGTCTCCATCGCCCACAGGTAGAGCTTGGGGGCAGCTGAGCCTGCCCACTGAGAAGACTGCCCCTCCACCGCAGCAGAAAACACAACACGCTTCTGTGGGAAACCGGATCATTTCATCAAGCAAAAAAAAAAAAAAGGACAAGGAGATTAAAAAAAAAAAATGCGCAAGTGAAGATGCAAGCGATGAAGGGTGATGCAGGAACCAGCGCTTTTGTTCCCCTTTAGCCAGGGAAAGGGAAGAGAACCGATAGGGAGGAGGGGAAGAAGAGAGAGAGCGAGAGCGAGAGACTGAGAGAGAAGAGGAGGAGGAGGAGGAGGAGGAGGGGTGGGAGAGAGGGAGCAGTATCTGCAGCGGCACGGTAAAGGAGAAAATCCAGAAAAATAAATAAATAATTTCCTACTAGCCCCTTATTCAGTCCATCACAGACGCAGCAAATCCGGCGGGCGGTAACCTCTGGGGTGGCAGCGATCCGCCAGAATGCAGCCGTGTATAGCGCGACTGTGTCGAGTATAAATGAACGTATGATCCGTCTCTCTCGTGCTCCACCTGCTCAGTCTCATGCAGCACAGACTACTGCTGCATTCTCCTCTCACCGCTGCTCCCTTTTTCCCTTTCTCCTCTCCCGTTGCCTTTCCCAGATCTGGCGTGCTGCCTCTGACTGAGGACGCCTAACGTGACTGCTGCGCGTGTCTGTCTCCGGAGGAGGGCAGGTGATCCTCCTCAGAAGAGACGGCACACACTGAGATGTTGCCTTGGACTGCTGCAGCAAAAATTATGCTAATTAAAAAGCTTCGTCGTATCATAATGAATCCAGGATGGGTGACATTCCAAGACAGAGTGGAGCCCGGCAAAAATAACCTTGGCTTGGAGTTGTGTTTTTTTTTTTTGTTTTTTTTTAATGGACGCGATAAAGGCTTTAGCTACTGTAGTCAGAGGCTCTGATCCAGCGAGGCACAGCATGTGCCTCTGTGTGTGTTTGTGTGCGCGTCTGTGTGTCTGAGAAAGAGAGTCTGTGAGCAAATGAGTGAGGAGGGGAGTGGGGGGAGCTGGGAGAAAAGGGTGGAGGGTGGGTGAGCGATGGCAAGCGGGAGGGAGAGACAGGAAGACACAGCGAAAAAAAAAAAGAGAAAAACAGGCAGCCACGGCGCAACACACAGGGAAATAGCGAGGCAAGAAAATGGGCTGTGTGAATAAATACATGCTAGAGATTCACAGCGCGCTGGCTTGCAGGTCCTGGCAGTAACACGTAGGAATCATACTGCAGAGGAGGAGCCTGATTTAGGTGAGCTGTCAGAGCTGTTACAGAGTGAACACAGGGGCACCGGTATGGACGTGCTCCTAACATAAAGACTCAAGAATGAGAGAAAACACAAACACCTGTCATCGTGATAGAACACGAATCACTAGGAAGCTACAGGCTGAGGTGTGTAATCCATTTTGAGAGAAATCGAGATCTCGCCCAATCCCCAAGCCCCTGTCATTCAGTGCATTGCCTATACCTTTTCTCACACACACACACACACACACACACACACACACACACACACACACACACACACACACACACACACACACACACACAAAATCAATTTCCTCCAATCCCCTCTGCCCGATGTTCTCACCTCATATCTGTATACAAGTCACCCCTCGGTAAGAGAGCTCAGTGGCTCTCTGCTCTCATGCTGCTTAACCATGCAGAACTTATTCCTGGCTATGACTGATCTGAGTTCAGAGGCATTCTGACAGTTTCAGAAGCAGCTCTGGGGTTTTTTTTTTCTTATTTTTGGTGAAGGGGAAATGTGATGCTAAGATGAATTGGAATATATTGACACTTGAGAGGAGGAACACATTACCGGGGAATGGAGAGACAAAGTGGGGAGGGACTGGAGGTAGGGGGAGATGGAGCCAAACGGGAGGAACGGAGAGTGAGAGACTGCAGGGGGAGAAAGCAAAGGGAGAGGAAGGGAGACTGCAGCGATATCAGCTAAATCACGGTCGATAGAGATATCAGCTGGGATTGCCTAGTCGGTTGAAAGGACACGCATGGAAACAGGAGGACAGAGGCAAGCCATGCAGCACCACCTCTCACAGTGACAAGAAGTCGACGCAGGCCATTACTCAAGCAGGGGAGGGGGTGGCGGGTTAGAAGTAGTGGGGGGGATGGCTGGTGTGGGGGAGCGAGGCTGATTGAACAAAAAGAACAGAGGAGGGGTGAGTGCATAACACTCCGGAACGGCAAGTGCCCTAACAGCATGTAGGCATTCATCTGTCGGTATTATGAACATAAATAAATAGAAACGGGCTGCAGATTTTTCTGTTTTCCTCGTCGTCTTTCAGCGTGAGTCACAGGGAGATTTAAATCCTTTATGCTCCATCCTCTATATGTTACTCAGTACATCGTAACATTGGTAAAGAGCGTGCCGGCTCAAACAAACAGACAACAGCCGATGACGCAAGGCGCCGCCTTGCCATAACGTGTACTGTAGACACATTTACAGTAATGTTTATTTGGTGTGTCGAAGGCGATGACAACCGCGGAGAGTAATCCCTCCGACGGCGTGAGGGGAAGAGTCAAAAGCTTCGGCCATTCTCACAAATCATCTCAACGTTTAACATTTCCGTAAAAAAAAAAAAAAAAAAGGCGGTGTTTCTTTCCCAGTAAGTGTGAGGACCGGGTGCAAGAAGTTGGAGAGGGATGATTTATAGCCGGTGACTTGAACTGTCAGGCTCTCCGGCATGTGAGCATCTTTCGAGGCGGTGATGATATCTTGGTGAGAGCTGTCTAGAATGAAAGGCTTGCATTAATCAATTTACGTGCTTGAGGGTTGCTCAACATGATGAAAGCCGTGCTATCTGGACAACAAGGCGAGGGGGGGGAGGCCGGGTGGTTGTAACCTTGTGTTGTCCTTGGTTATTTAATAACACGGGCTTCCCACGCGACTCTGCCTATTAGCGCACACCTAAACACACCTCATCGGATGCACATCATTCTCTCATTACTTGAACGGTGATATATTCGACGATGAGCCGTATTCTAATCAATCAAATTGGCTCCTCTCAGATTTCGGAAAAAAAAAAGGGACGACTGTCCTACATCTGCTGCTTCTGCGGTTTCAGCCCATTGATTTGCATTTTATATATTTTCCTACAGGCTATTTTAAACCTATTTCTCCTCTTATAGAGCTGTTTGGCAGATCTCCACGCATTTACATAATCAAATTATTTTTGCACACATGGAATTATATATAGTTTACACATCACGAACAGAAAAATGGTGGTAAAACTTATTTGTAGCGAAATTACAAGGCGAGGGGGGCCTGCAAACTCGCGAATGACATGATGAGAGCAGACGTGCACGGTGTCTTAAAGACTCGAGAAACCTAAATGTGCACTGTTTGTTCTCAGGAGGATTTGTGCGAGAAGATTTTTCACAGACATCCAGTCTTGCCCCAGGGGGTAAAGTAGCAGGATTAATCATAGCACTTTCAGATTAATTACTCATAATGCGAGCATACTCTGAAAGGCATGGCCTGCAGTTGTGATGTTTGGTTGATTTCATTAGGCTAAAAATGAAAAACACCTAAAATAAGCCCGGCTCAGACGGTGCAAAAGAGAGGAGAGAGGGTGAAAAGGAAGAAGGCATGGAAATGCACAACGGTTCCAGCTACGGATAGAAGAATATGTACAAACCGTATAGCTGGCAGAATCAGCAGATAGAGATCTGGCAGCAGCAGAACAGAAACTGAAAAAGAACTGCTCACTTATTCCATTGTTTTTCTTTCTTCCATTTATTATTTTGTGAGCTGACATCTATTGTTAAAATATCGGAGAAGCACACATGCTAAACGAGGTCAGCCACCTCCACAAAAGGTCCGGAGTTCATTGGTTCAAGGAGTGCCTCTGGATGCACGGCCTTACTCACACACATTTATTTCTCATCTAGATTCACACCTTAACTAAACATGATTTTCCGCTTTTTTTCTTTCTTTTTTTTTTTTTTTTAGCAACTCCGGTGTCTTGGCAGACCGTCTGCACTCTCGGCTGAAAAGACACTGCATGTGACAGTAGGTTGCATATTGTTGGCTGCACATGTCGGGGGCAAAAATAGATTCCATTTGCTTGTTTAGCTGAGCTTACTAGCCCCAGCACGTCGCCTGGAAAGGAAGAGGAGCAGCGATGCCGACGATGCGGAGAAAAAGGGCAGCAGCCTCTTCAGTCTGAGAAGACCTAAATCTTGTGCTTTGGATTGATGTAAAAGACACAAGTGCGAGAGGAGCAGCTTCAACAGTCTACCACCCCCTCATCCACGGTCGGAGCATGGCCTTCAAAATTAAAAACCAGAGAAGGCAGTGGGCCGTTTCCACAGAGGACGATACAATTTTTGCTTGGCTGAGGTGTTTTCCCTCTTCACTCTGGAGCCCAATTTTGATGATGGGCCTGAAAAAAGCATCAGCAGGATAGTTATCCGTAGAGGAGGGCCCTGTCTTTGTTATTGGCCTGTGGACCTGTCTTGCTCATTATATCAACATTACAGACATGACGGATTTCACTGTTGCTGTGACTGCAAAATGTGATGGACATTTTGTGCCGTGTTTGACAACCTAACCTCTTAACAAGCCCCCTAAAATGTTTAATTAGCAAGCTTTACAAGCCAGCCTCTATACATCTATAATTATACAATAAATTAAGGGCTTGTTAAATCATCGTCCAGTTAAGAATGGGTCTGTTTGTTTGCACACTTTGGGTTTTTAAACGGAGTTCTCTGTGCCTTTTGCTGTATATCCACCTCATCCAGGAGCTTGGCGTCATTTTCTGTTTGGTAGAAAATTGGGCCCGGAGTTCTTGCCTTTCTAATGTCTTTCTAGTAACTAGTTTCCTAGCAGGATACTACTCAATGACACCTCATGAATTAATGATTTCCTTCATTAGTGATTACGTGGGATATCCTCACACTAGACATTTTGGAAATCACTGGGTCAGCCATCAGTGTGAAAAGCTGCGCTGTCATCTCATCTTAATGAAGCTGATAAAGACCGGTTTTGGTTGCCATGGACGAATAAATGAAAGTTCAACCAAAACGTACATGAGTTGACTAAGTTACTTTATACCTTTATTACCGTCAATGGGTTTGACTTGGTCAAAAATCTTTAACTTGTTCGTAATTCAGCAGACAGCTTTTTAACGAAGGTCAGATCAGCTGCTCATCGTACTATTTATTTGATTTCAAGAGTCCACTTATCACTTTCAAGGGACTTCACACAATGTACTGTGCCGGCATGTACTGTGAGAGCCCTGACTCCTCAAACTACCTCAAGGTGTCTGTTATAATGTAAGCAGTGCCTCAGCTTCAACCTCCTTAAGGTAAATTAAAACTGTCCATAGCAGCTATGGCCTCAAAGCTTTGTCATAAATTGCCTTATCATGACTAACTGGTTGAACTGTGATTTACCAGTCAGGACAGCATGAGTTGTTTTGTTTTCACCTTGCACATCCGTAAATGTGTGGTTGTGGGTGTGTCATAAGGTCAATATGCTGTCCGAGAGAGAGACGCATTGTAGCCGGCACCTCTACAGAAGTGGTTTTGAGTATTTTGCTAATGTATAGACGTTGGCCTGTCTGTGAGGATGAAGATGTCAAAGTCAGAATCAGAAAAGTGTATCTTGCAGAAGATATAGAAGGCTAGGGACGCAACAACATTGTCTAAACTGTCTTGCTTTATGGATACGATGATCTTGGTGGACTACAAAGACCATGTCAAAGGAAGTCCAAGTATTACTCAACAAAGGTCTACAAAGAATCCTGAGAATTTGGCGGACAGACACCATCTCAAACTTCCTTTTGTGTCATATCATATCAAAATGAGGACCTATGGGAGAAAATGGGCCAAGAACCCAGTAAAGATGTCTTTCTGTAGAAGGAAATGGTCGTGAATCGGCCACACTCTACGAAAGCCTAAGAACAATGCTGACAAACAGGCAGTGACACGGAATCCATCAGGAAAACAGGATCACGGGAAAGGTCATGGCATATGTGGATGAGAGTGGTGAGGGCAGAGATGAGGGCAGAAGGATACACCTGAGGCAGGCTAGACAAGATGGGTCTAAAATCGTGTACAATGAAAACAAGCAATGAGGTGCTCCTGCTCCATCTCGGCGTGAAACGACTATGAGAAATGGTGGAGGGAGTGGTCCAAGCAAGGGCACTGAAGACGGGGTGGTAGTAGGTAGGGAAGGGGCTATTTGACCCCCCACTTTACACCCAAGGCAAACCATTGTTTTAATTGGCAGGTCAATGTGTCCCAGTTTCAATCATTTCCATCCACATGAAGAAAAACAACCCTGTGTCAGATTTAGTCAGCTTGCCTTCCCCATCCAATACAGTATCTATGTGCTTTGCTGAAATAATTCTCTTTGTGTTACACAATGAATGTAGAGCATTAAACATGGCACAGTTCACCTGTTCCCTCCTCTATCTCATGTCATGTGTCATTGAACCATACACACTGATTTGGTGTCGCAGCTGCTGTGATCCAGTCGCAAGTTGGTCCCTAGTTTTTATTATAACTTGTCTTTGTATTCATCTTTTTATTCTGCCATGGTCACGCTAGTCCAGTTTGGTGTTCTCCGGATATCTCAAGAACCTGGTACAGACTTAAATGGAATTCTGTGAAAAGAAAGGAACAAGTGAGGCTGCACACGATGTTCCTTTTTCAATATTTTGCTGAAATAATTACATTTGGAGACTTAAGAACACGTGTTCGGTCTTGGGTTATTATTTCTTTCCTTACTGCGATTGGAGAGTGGAGGAAGGCAGAGAGAACGATTTCACACAAACCCTGTCATGTGTGCATGAAATCATTCATTCATTGTTTGACTACACAAAAAAAGTAATGTACATGCAGCCATTGACACAAATCACAGAGGGTAAACGCTGTGCAATAGGTAGTAAATAGGGATTGATTTTAGACACAGCCCTACAGTGCTTTCCAATATTCATCTGCCATGGTACCTTTCACTTCCACTCAGCACTTCATATTATGTGGCACCATACGTTTATGCGAGCGGAGGCCAAAATGAGCCACGGGGGGGAAGGTCCAAGGGGGTTCAAAAGGGAACGCTCCTGCTCTCATCTGCAGACTTAATGAATGCTATTCAGTGATAACTTCAGGAATAAAAAAAGTTTGCACTGTGAATCAGTGTTTTCACTGATGATACAAATAAACGAAATATAGCACTTAACAAGTAGAGATAATACGGGAATTAAACGGTGGCTTGTAAAACCGCTAATGAAATGCACCACCAGTCTCGCTGTGTGTTTTTCCCTACGGTGCTGAAGCTTTCAAAGTCCCTTTGCCTCAGCCTCATTCCAGCCGCCACACCCTCACCTTGTCTACACCAAAGCGTTTGTCTGGCCTTGTCAAAAATTAAGAGCTATTGTGAAGTGAACAATGAATCTCTCTAACCGTATTTGAACACTGAAACAACCAAAGCAACCACCTATAAACATATGTAAATACCCTAAAAAACATGCTGAAGATTGGTTTGCCACACGCAATCATACCTCGCCCAAAATTAGCATGCAAATGCAGGTTTTTAAACATGGGTATACCCCACCAAAAAAAAAAGAAGAGCCTTTGACTACTTTCCAGTTGCCGGGAGATGAGTTTGCCTTCTGCTGGGTTTTCCGGTGTGTGTCACATTCATCATCATGAATGCAGACTGCAAACTGTTTTGATCAATTTTTTTTTTTTTTCGAAACTGATAACGG
The DNA here is from genome assembly GCA_963678695.2 of Diplodus puntazzo. Lineage (NCBI taxonomy): Eukaryota > Metazoa > Chordata > Actinopteri > Spariformes > Sparidae > Diplodus > Diplodus puntazzo. The sequence goes on along the minus strand of OZ023167.1, from coordinate 9,849,708 downwards.
AAGATGTTAAGGAGTGAGACATCTCGCTACTGTTCATCTCTGTTGTGTGCTGCAAATGTACAGTACAGATCAATCTGTTAAATTTGAGTAACTTTATAAATATCTTTGACATAAAACATACAATATGTGAATTCTCCCACAATGGGGGCTCTCTATCAAAACAAAACAAAACATGTTTGCTGAGTGTCGTGAGGACTGGGGGGAGGATTAGCTACTCAGCTACTTGGGGCGCACTCACACTAAGCTATCCTTACCGTGCCCCAGCACGTTTAACTGGACTTTGGATAGTGTGATAGTGTGAGTGCGCCCTAACCCTCCTAACATGTCATTAACTTAGAGTATGAAAGTGTTTGGGTCGTGGCCTATTACATGCCATAACACCTTTTTTTTTCAAGCACTCATGAAGAAGCCAAAAATATATGTAGGGTCGTTAACACTTAATGTATGTGATAGCTGAAGGCAAAGAAAAATTACATTAACATCTGTGTCTCTAATCAGTTGTAAAAATAGTAGTCACCATGGTATGAAGTCACCCACTGCAATGAGCACATATCAGCATGCTGTTATATTCCTCTCTCTAAGGAAGGTGAAAGATGCATGACAGTCTTCCAGGGCACAAAGCATAAAGCAGCACCATCATTCTTTTTGTTTCAAATTTGTATCTCACTGTTGAGAGTTTTTTTGGAGGTACAGCCAAATAAAGCTGCTGTCTGTTAAGTCAATTGGTTTTGGGATACTCTTCAACAATAATGCCCATGGTGTATTGAAAAAATTTAGACAAATCAAGCGAGAGATGAATATATACATGTGTCATTACTATATCATTATCTGTCGCATCTGGGGAAAAATGGATCGGGAACAGTATCTCCTCTACGGGTAGAAAGGTTAGCAGACGTTTTTATTATTCATTGAACATCGAGGAAAGTGAGCGACCAATCTATCAAGACGAATTGAGGGCAAAGAAGAAAATGTAAAGGTTTTCTTTTGCTGAGCATGCAGAGACTGGTGCTTTGTTGTACAATGACCAGAGAGTGAGCCAGGAACAGAGGAGGTGACGGAGAGAAGGGGCAGACTGAGGGGAAATAAAAAGGCAGCGGGTGGAGAGTTTGTTTGGGTGCGAGGGAGAGATATAGGGACGGAGAGAGCAACAGTGCATTTCCAAAGCATATATACTGTACATCAAACACAAAGCCCACTTCCTAGGAAGCACATCTGATCCAGCCCACTTACAGTGTTATTCTGTTGTAAATTAACTGGAGCTGGTGTATGAACGCAGTTGGTGGGGTTGCAAGTCTTGGATGAGGGAGCACTACTACACACTGCATGACTGCAGACAAGACAGTAGAATAATGGACAAACTGACAAGACACACTAAGTTTCTACTGAGCCATGAAGGAGGATCCAATTGAGTCATTTTTCCTGCAAGAATAACAATAAAACATAATAAATAAGTGGTAATGCTGAACACTTTGTGTGAGTGACTCACAAAAATACATTGAGTTTATCCCTTCAGTAATATCGGTGCAGTGAGATGTTTTTCACAGAGCCCTAAAGATACTCAAAGACAACACCCACCCAAGCCATTGTCTGGTCACCTTGCTGCCATCTGGCAAAAGATACAGAAGTATCTGTGGCTATACCACTAGACTACAAAGCGACTTCATGTGAGGCTCTTCTGTTCATCCTCCTAACTCCTTTGTATACACACACACATCATATGCGTTCTTAATGCTGTATTGTTGGCAAATGGACTTGTTTCAGTTTCATGAAGACGTTTCACCTCTCATCCAAGAGGCTTCCTAAGGTCTAACTAACTGGAGGGGAGTTTGCAGGCTTTTAAACTCTGTGCGGGAGTGTCCTTACAGAGTCGTTAAGGACATGCTTGAGCTTTGAGACTCAGACTTGATCAAAACTCTGCTGTCCACTTACATCTGAAGTCATTCATTTGAGGACAACAATGTTTGCATCTTGGCCAGAGAAGACAGATGGAAAGGCCATCTTTGAACAGGGACACTCCTACACAGAGTTATAACACCTGCAACTCCCCTCCAGTACAACTCCATTTGCCCACAATACAGCACTTCCAAATACCTTGACCTGGATGACTGAGAACCTTCATCAAGGTTTGTTTTATTGTTGTGTAGCATAAAGGAACTAAACTATAAAATAGTCTTGCCTTGGATTTGCTGAAATTAACATAGCTAGAATCATTTGTGAGATGGATTGTGAATTTAAGATCAAAAGCTAGATTTAAAAAATCAATTTGGGTGTATAGCCATGTAAATGAATGTTTGATCAGCACATATATTCCAACTCTAGCCATCAGGAGGAATCCTATTGAAGACTGGTGCACGTGACGACATCCGTCAAATGGAAAACCACAGTTTGTTTGGCATGCATGTAAAAGCCTTTATTTATTTTCAAGTCCACTATTTACATGGGTTTGTTACAATGGATTTGACGATTACTGCTGCTCAGAACATTGCAGCTGCCTGAGTGCCTTGTTTCCATAAACTAATATGCTGAATGCCAATTTTATATGGATTGTGAATTTTAATAGGTAACAGAAGTGGGCTGTGGAAAGTGAAGGATTAGTACACAGGCTTTTATCAGACCACATAGGCCTTTGCAGCAGCCGAAGATGGCAGCCGGTTGCTGTGGCTGAAGGGAAAAGGCGACAGTTGTGACCTAAAGTACAGAAATCCATCTTATGTTGAAATACATCTGGAGTGATGTATAGTCTGCAGTTTACAATATGCCAGGCACGATCCCTTTGTATCGCCTGCATGATTTCTTTTTTTGATTGTTCCACATGGGTCAGTGTGTGTGCAGCAACAGTCCAAGGTGACTCTCTTTGCACGAGGAGCGGCATGAAAAAAAAAGCTTTATAGTGTTAAATGTACCATCGTAATTTGGAGTGCAGATATAATGAAAGTTTTCTTTGTTTGAATGCTTTGATTACACGACAATGAAGAAGAACGGCTTTAATTTGACGAGCCTAATTCCTAAAAAACATTGGGACGCTGCGTTAAGCGTAAATAAAAACAATGCAATTACTTGAAAATGAACTGACAACAGTTTAACAAAGTGTTTCCAAGCTAATCAGTAATATCCTTTACAATGTATAATCAGGTGTTTCACAAAGTGATTAAATTCGCCCCATCCTTGCTTCGAGAACGACTGAGTCTTACCTAGCATGATACCATCACCCGTTATCAATTTACTGTGTCTTTTGAAACGTTCCCCAACTTTCCAAGTCGTTCGTTTGCTCCTGTCCTAACTTTGACTTGTGTTGCTGGCATCAAATTCAAAATAAGCTTATAGAGTTGATGAGGTGAAACACTAATTATTTCCACTTTGTACTGTTTTCGATTGAGCGTTTTTTTCAAAAATACGCAAATTACTGCCGGTTTAATTATTTTTTACAGAGCGCCCCAATTTTCTGGGAATTATAGGCAAAATATCAATTGTAATATTACTTTAAACTAAGCACATACGATCTGATTGAAAGATTTGGAAATCCTCTCACGTTGCTTTAAGAATGTAGCAAAGAAGAGTGTCAGGCCTGTTTTGTAGCTTATAAATGATGCAAAATTGCATATAATGTGATATGACCACAGCATGTTATATTTATACAACCAGTCCAATCTAAATAATGATAAGAATTATAAAGTTGTCAAATGCAGTTATGCCTATGCTGCTAGCTGTTGCTGATGTTATGTTTAGTTCACAGTGATACCATGTTGTGCTTCACAAACACAATGACAGAGTCACATTGCATGCACTCTCTCTTCCTAAATTCTTCATTAAATTGGGCTATAATTTATCGCACAGCACAGTGAAAGCTCCGACTTTGTTAGAGGGACAGCAGGTGAATGATGTATAAGTTAGTGTGTCACTGTGTCTGAGAGCGTCAGAGTGACAGAACGACACAAATGAAGCCAGAGAGAGGCAGACTCTGCATCTTAAGGCCTCTGTGTTTGCGTCTAGCCTTTATGATGTAAACTGAATGTAACCTTTCTCCTCTCACACAGCCCCTGCAGTAGGGACTGGGAAGCCCCGCCTCCCCCTGGGAGCAAGCATAGACTGGCATTCATCTGAGGCTGAGCTGCTGCGTGGTCTGGGTGTCAAGTGGAACCCACCGTGTTCCCATGCAGAGAGGGGCACAGAGGGACAGTCACAGCAGGGCCGGAGCTGGCCACTTAGTAATCAAGCCCTGCATAATGTTAGCGCCAAAACTGGACAGTGCCTTCGAGACAGTTTAGGGAATATCATCCTGAAAATGGGAGAATGAACAGAGGCACTAACTGCCAATGTGAGACAATTTCTACTTTATCTCTGCACACCCACAGCACTCATCGTGTGCAGAAGCACTGAGCCTCTTGGCAAGCCTCTGACCCCACTTTTACACCATTTATTGCAGTAATTACATGTGCTCTTGGTTGCTTCACCTGTCGGCATTATTATGATTGCTATTACTTCTTTGCTTAGTGACAAAGCAATTTTGAAAGAGCATTCTTTTATTAATAGCCTTTATATGAATATTATTTTCAAATATCCTCTTTAACAAATTGCCTGTTATTATCAAAAGAAAACTCTCCTCTCTGAGGCAAATGGATAGTTTATCGATGAAACACTGTTCTAGCTGCCCTTTTTTCACTAGCTCTTATCTTTATTATCGAGTCTCAAACTGCCTATGGCTGTTTAAATCGGTCATCACACCAGGGCTATTTCAGGCCGACATACAGCCTTCCTGGTAGCTCTTTCAAGGGAATCTTTCAGTTTTATTGTTTGCTTATGATGCTCAAGTAGAGGCTTTCTCCACAGTCTACCTTTTTACACGCAGAGTGAGGAGAAGCTGGGAGAATACATGCCGTATACGTATATGTCTGCAATGTTCTTTGAACAGTTTTTTGTGTAAGGAAAAGAAATACGCTGTTTGTTCCCACTTTTCCTGTATAGTATTAAATGTATTATTTGATCTCTTCATCCAGCCACATGTCATGAATGCACACGTGCAATGAATAGAAAGAAAGAAAGATACATGGAAAGAAAACAATACTGACAGCACATAATCAGCAAACCATATAGGCTAAGAAAGATGTACTCTAACTGTGTCATAAACCAGGAATCAAGTTCTACATTATTAATTCACAACTCAGCAAGGGAAACAGTGAAAATTGCTTTCCGACCAGAGTCAAATCTTTTCTGGGGCATCTGTGAACCAGTAGCCTAAATTGCAAAGCCTTGTTATGAATTTACTGTTACTTGCATATATGTTTGTGTGTGTGTGTGTGTGTGTATGTGTATATATATGTATATAATATATATATATATATATATATATATACATATATATATATATATATATATATATATATATATATATATATATATATGTATATATATTATATATATATTTCCATACGAGCAACAGTTATATATAAATAATAATATAATATATATAAATACATTTCCTATTATTTAACATATACTTACACACTCTAACATTTGATTCTGATTATTGTTTTCCCTTGATAATCACACAACTCTACTCCCTGCAACTCATGTAATGAACAACGTGGATGGTTTTCCATTTTTCCTATTCGGGGGATGGGGAGTGAAGGAGCAGCGGTGCACCCTGTGTTTAAATGCACAGGCGCTATCAGGTATTTAATTGGCACAGCCTCATCATAAATTAAGCCCTTTCTGCTTGAAGGACCTGTCGAGGATGTTGACACAAGTCAAGTTCTGCAACAGAATAGAGTCACTTACATTTAACAACGCAGGCATTTTATACGCTGTGTGAAGATGACACTCGAATCACGGGTGCAAAATGAGAAAATCTTTAATGAGTGCTCTCACTCAATGTCGGTTGCGTGAAAAAAAAAAGATCTTTCCTTCACTTCTCCTTGGTGAAAAATCGAGAGTATTTGATTTAGCTGTGCAAGGACACTGATGTAAACTGGTTATAAAAATGTATAAAACCTCCTGTATTTACCACATTATGAGAATCTGGAAGCCTGTGATAGATTTGAAAAAACAAAATGATTTGTGGACGGGCTTCACATGCTGGTAATGACAGGAAAGGATATATTATGATATACTAGAGTTGAGAAATGGTTGTTGAAATGGCAGATGTTTCTGTTGAAAAAACATTATTTGATAAAAGTCAGAAAATAAATTGCAGTTTATGCTATTTCATTTTGTGTGAGGTATAAATGCTCTTTTAATCCGTAAAATCCTTAATCATTAATTACTATACATAAGCAAAGCATGATAGGAGGAGTCACACTTAGTGCAGGAAGTCAGTCAACTATGGGCATCCATTTTGCATCTTACTATATACAATAGGTATTAAGTTAAGGCACCCCATTGTTAAACTATCAGGCTGAAAATGGTATGTACACAAGGGCGTAACATCGGTTTGAAAAGTGGGGGGGACACAAAAAAGTGGGTGTCTGATTTGAATACCATTTTATACATTTCCACATGATTTTAATCATATTCCCAGCTACTTAAAAGCAACACATTATGATGAACATGGCTATCATGCTTAGTCATAGGTGTGATTGGCAAAGGACAAAAGAGCAGGAAAATATACAGCTCCACGATGTCTCTCTTCACATATATTTTGTTCCGTTGTCGGCTTCAGCTAAGAAAGAAATAGTTCGCCTCAGGTGTCCACAATTCTTAGAACATACAGTGTTTCCCCTAGATTGTTCTGGTAACTCAGCAACACTAGGGGGGTCCGGGGGCATGCCCCCCCGGAAGAAAATTTGAAAAATAACCCTTTAAATGGTGACTGCTGGTGAGATTAAAAAAAAAAAAAAAAACATTTTCAGAATTTCAGAATGAGAATCTAAGACATGAGACATTAGAGAACTTTTTAAACATTATTTTCTTTATTATTATAGATTTTTATGGAAACAGAATCTGTTTTAGAAGTCAGTGGGCCACCTGACATGGAAGTTACTGAGAAATAAATCATAATTTCTGCTTACAAGTAGTACAATAGTACATTGTAAAAGTACAATAAAAAGAGCTGTGTCTCATGTGTCCAGTTTACTGACACAATCTGCTGCTGGTTTGGAGTCACTGGGTCACATGACATGGAAGATATAGAAAAAACTGCAATTATTTTGTATTAATATATTTGTGTTAAGTAATTTAATGACGGTCCCTAAATGAGTCTCAGTGATTCAGCACGAGGCTCTGGGAGGTGAGCTGACCGTCCTCCTGCTGCTCACACTGGACGAACCTCAGTAAAGTCTCGGCTGGACCCGAGTAGAGCTTAGATCGGGCCTAAATAATCAAGCCCAGCCCGTGCACGTTGTGTCCGAGCCCGGCCCGACACATTAACTGTAACTGTAAAGCCGACACAGGTCGTCACTGCCCACGCGTTACTCTCTGACCACTGTTTTCAGTAACGAGTAATCTAACGCGTTAATATTTCCAAACCAGTGATCACTGTGCGTTACTATTATTTTTGTCATTTTCCTTAGTAAAAAAATAATAATTTCTGCTTTCTTCTTGCGTCTCGGGGTCACGTTTCCAGGACGAGGATAACTCACACAAGTCACGTGTAACACCACGCAGCGACACAAACACAAACAATGGAGGGAGGAGAGAGGTGCGTGTTTTGTAGCTGGAAATACACTCATTATTTGAGTTATTAAAAAAACAAAACGCAAATGCTTGATCAAGAGCCCGACCCAGCCGAAGACAATGGCCTGTTGCAGCCTTTGAACGCAGCATCATTACACAAACTGTCCGCGACTCACAGCGAGAGTGGGTTCACTTGATTACTAACCTGGCATAGCTGGTGTTGCATCAGCGGGCGGAGTTTGCCATCAAATTAATGTAAAATAAGCACATCAGTATACGCCAGGGTAGATTAATCAAGCGGACATGTTTGAGTATCGGACCCTTGAGAGCTACTGCGTTCGGCTGGATTAAATAAAAGTGGGGGGGACAAAAACGGGATTTCGGAAAGTGGGGGGGACATGTCCCCCCTGTCCCTAGTGGATGTTACGCCTATGTATGTACAGTAAAAGCATGGATTTGCAGACTTACAATAATACTAGATACTAGGATACTGAAGAAAGCCATCATAATCATAAAATAAGAATTCCAGCACAACTCACTTGCTAAACAAAAGACTGCCAGTCGATGTTGTTGGACTCAAAGAAAGGCTGCAGACTGATGTTAGATTGTATCCTGAAACTTCCAGTCTCAGACAATGTAATAGTGATTTGAACTCCTCAGCTGGCCAGAATGAGTGAAGTGTGTTTTATAAAGGTTTGGATATTTCTCTGTAACTCTGTTAGTCAGTGTGACATTGGCAGAAGATTGGACTCCCTCTCCAGTAGTCAGTGCTCCCAGCGTGAGTCATAAGAGACCATAACTAATCATGAAATAACCTGTCGCATGTCTGAGTGAAACTGGCAGTGTGGCTTGTATTTTCCAATCTGTTAAACATAGCTTAGCACAGCCCCGTGTCTGTTTGCATTCCAATGAGCTATCAGCTTGCATTAAATTATCCTGCTCCGTGACACTTCACCCAAAGGTTGCAAGAGGTCAAGAAAGCAACGTCTAGTGGCTTTAAAGAGTGAGCAGGTTTATTTGTGAAGAACTAATTACGGTCTGCTCATGATGTGAATTCTTGAGCTTAATGAGAACACTGAGGCACTCACAATTCAATCTTAACCCGGAAAATAACAAGACAGTTACACAGCATTGTAAAGAAAACCCAACCATTAGATAGACACATCACAGTATTAGAGCTGGCAGATATCATATCATTATATATATATTCTATTAGCCTATCAAAGGTAAAAGTATTGGCACATATGTTGTCCAATAGTGCATATACATATATATATATATACATATATATAAAAAACACATTGTGCACTGGTGCTATTTTGGACAATGAAGCTTAATGTTAAACTGCAAATATTCGGCCTCCATTACATCTTTGTCCCAAGTGTTTGATAATCTCAATCTCAACCCTTTACGTTGCTACTCTGCCTAGAAGGCCAGCATCCTGGAGCCACATCTTCACTATTGACATTGAGACCAGTTGAGGACCTGTGAGGCATCTGTTCCTTAAACTAGAGACCTGCATGTACTTGTCCTTTTGCTCAGTCATGCACCAGAGCCTCCCGCTTCTCTATCCTGGTAGTGCACACCGTTGTCAGATATCTTTAGCTTCTTGGCCATTCCTCGTATTGGAATAGCCCTCGTTTCTCAGAACAAGAATAGAATTACAAGTTTGTGAAGAAAGTTCTTTTTTACGACCTATTTTGAGACTATAATCAAACCCACAAACGCTGGTGCGGCAGATACTCAACTAGCCTGAGAAAGGCCAATGTTATTGCTTCTTTAATCGGCACAACAGTTTTCAGCTGTGCTAACATAATTGCACAAGGGTTTCCTAATGGTCAATTACCCTTTTAACACAACAAACTTGGATAAGCGAAACAGTGTTGCTAAATAATATCTCTGACCAATATAACTATATTTTCACTAAAAATCGTGCCTTCCTCTCATAATAATTTCAATCTAAAGATTTATAAGTGACATATATACACACATATATATTTGGGCAACAGCACCTGATAATAGTGTTAGACAAGAGACAACAGATGCCTGAAACACAATGCATTAAAAACCTTTCGTAAATGAAATTACTGTGGCAGAATGAAAATTGTAGTAGTACGAAAAGATCCATAAACAGGAAATAAATGCATCTTAATTAGACGCAGAGACACATGAATGTCTCATTAATTTCAGTGTACTTTTGTAAACGGTGTTGATTATGTATATATTCAAATCTGTCCATCCACAAATTTGATTGAGATGCATGTAGTAATTGTGATTCTGTGATACTCCATCACGCCATATTTTTTGTAAATTGGATCAAATGACTCACTGTTAAGTGAGGGGGTTAATATAATCTCGGGTGTCAATCAACACTCCTGTTCACAGCTTTATGTAGCTATCGCTGGCTTTTAGCAGATCAGCGGTGTCAAAATCACATAACACAGCTTTAACCCCAGGGTAGTAAAACAGCACTCAGTAACAATAAAAAGTCTTTCACCACGGTGATTCTTGCCTTCGCTTCTATCTAGAAATTGTTCACACACTGTGTTCCTACACAAGGGGTGATGTAACATCTTACTCTAGTGCCTTGCTATCTCTTTTTAGTATGGTCAGAAGAGCAATACAATTGAAACCCACAGTGTAACACCGCCTTTTAGACATAAAGCTATTGTGGAAGGTAAGATTTAAGTGTGTAAATATGCAGCATTTGTCTGAATATCGGAACCAAGAGGAACACTAATACACAAGAGTCTAAAAAACATGAGCCCTTCAAACTTTCCCAGCTTAACAGAAACACATTCAGTCAAAGTCTTCTGTTTACCTAAATACCTGAGGGGCAATGAGAACATGGCCATCTAAAACAACAATACAACACAGAGGTATGACAGCTTCTTGCATCTTAAATCATGTATTTCCTCCATCAGTGTACTGCTGTAAACTCAAACTAGATGACTTTAAATGGATATAAATTAAATATTTCATTACATTTTCTACTCCACATTGAAGAGGAAGGGTATGTTGTGACACACACAGAATATCAATAAATGTTGTTAATAGCTGTCTATTATTTCTTTGTCTTTTTTTCTCCAAACTGTGATTTGCAAATAAAACATGTATTAATCACCACAAACCAGGTGACTGCAAAATCTGTGTCCTCACATGGCTTCACTTCTAGTCTGAGGTATTTTAATTTATCCAGAAATTATTCACTAAGTCAGTCATTTCCAATTTCTTTTAATGCCATCCTTTGACATTTAAAGGAAAAGAATTCTCGAATGGATGAGATCTAATTTGTTGTCCTCTCTGCCTGATTTGTGTATGAACAGCCTGCACGTCTATGTTCCGTTAAAATTCCAACCACAGATGGCAAATTTGACGGGTTTTAGTTTAGTGCATCGCTGAAAGAAAGCTATTTCAGTAATCCCTTCCTCTATTTTTGTGCCCCGACCGTTGCGATTTATCAAAAGAAATTGGGTCATATGAACTCAAATGCTCAAATTCTCATGTGCACAGTTGGCAGAATGAATGCGATCATTAGTTTTTCTCTTTACACATGCAACTATTAATTCCTTAACAGCTTAAAAAACGGTATGAGTCAGTGTGTCAGTGTCACGATGAGTCTGTCATCTGCCCTATCAAACATCACTGAACAGACTGAAAAAATAATCAGAGTGTCTCATTACTAATAACCCTTCTCTGAAAACTGGTGACATCACAAGAAATGAGAATAGGAAATAACAGATTAGTTATTAAGCAACTCACTTTCTGCACCCTTAAAGTGCAACACACGACAACAAAGATGTTTTTAATGTGAGAAACTGCAAGGACAAAGAAGTTAAAAAAAAAAGTCAAAGGGAGCATCATTCCCTCCGGTGCTTGGCTTCTTTTCACATCTATGTAAATGTCAAAAGTTTTCAGCTCATGCCTAAAAGGCTGAAAAGCTGTAAAAATACAGCGAGAGGACAGACACTGACCTGTGCGGCGCTGTTCACTGGTGGACGAGTGTGTGTGATTTTTATTTTGGCAAAGAATTAGAAAGATTGAATCAATGCTTTTTGTTAGTCACAGGTTCACTTTTAAAACCGCGTTCTGCTAGTCAATTACACAATACTCTTTTTCTTTCTCCATAATATAGCTGTGGGAAGCTGTGCCAGCAGTCTTGGACTCCACCAATCCATATGACTCACACAGAGAAGAGATTTGGCAGAGAGGATCATTTATGGGATACACTATCTCTGCACTGAACAAAGCTGACAAAGCCAGGTGGCTGAAATGACAGCGAAGGCAAATAAGACGTCTAAAAATTGGTGCATGAACATAAATGATTTCTACGTACATGTATTAATTATGTATGTTGTTTTGAACAGAAAAAAAGCTTTGGTATCATGAGTTACCAACCCGTCCATCCATCCATCCTGCACACCCTCGACAGTCTACCACAAACTGTTATAATGATGTGTGTTTGGCCATGTTGACTAAATCATAAAACTGAATTACAAAAACACAAATGCGAGTGTAAGATCAAAGTTCTGTAGAGTGTGATTGTAATTTGTAATGCACCAATTACAAAACAATACAGAAAGTAATACTTTTGATATTCAGATCTGAAAACATGTAATCACAACAAGGTACTCAGTACACCATCCATGAAAAGCATAGCTCACATCAAATGATGTGAGTAGTCAGCTGTTCAGGCCTCACTGAGCACAGGGCTAGTGGCGCAATGGATAACGCGTCTGACTACGGATCAGAAGATTCTAGGTTCGACTCCTGGCTAGCTCGATGCACCCTTTAGCGTGAAGCACTTGGTCCTCTTGTCAATGCTGCCACTCTACATACTGTGCAATGAAGGACATGTACCACTGAAAAACACCAAATGATACCTAATTGGTCAGAAGGCAAGGAATCCTGTTACTCCATAATTATCTTTGAAAAGCTACATTTCAAGCTGAAGGATATACAGAGCGGCACTCCATGAGCCCCCTGATGACCTTGATTGTCTTCTATGACACATCAGCTAAGATATTCAAAATTCAAAACATACCATTTCACAGCAGGGACACACAAAAACAAGAGCTTGCTTGGTGGCAAAAGAGGCCGTGATCGTATAGTGGTTAGTACTCTGCGTTGTGGCCGCAGCAACCCCGGTTCGAATCCGGGTCACGGCAGCACTTGCAAGTCGAAGCTCTCTGATATCTTTGCTGAAACTCACTCCAGTCTGCGCTTCAATGTAGACATTTTGTAAGTAGACGGCTCTCCATACATTTACTCTGCAAAACCCCATATTCTAATCGCTTGATAGAGTAAGGCATCAGGAACAAGATGCAAAGACAATGAACTACCCTATGAAGAAATTGATTTAACATAAGGTCAAATGTCAGGATACTGTAAATAGAGTTTATTGATTTTTGAGGTGTTAATGAGGGTTGAACACAGGGCTAGTGGCGCAATGGATAACGCGTCTGACTACGGATCAGAAGGTTCTAGGTTCGACTCCTGGCTAGCTCGATGCACCCTTTAGCACCCTTTAGTGTGAAGCACTTGGTCCTCTTGTCAATGCTGCCACTCTAAATACTGTGCAATGAAGGACATGTACCACTGAAAAACACCAAATGATACCTAATTGGTCAGAAGGCAAGGAATCCTGTTACTCCATAATTATCTTTGAAAAGCTACATTTCAAGCTGAAGGATATACAGAGCGGCACTCCATGAGCCCCCTGATGACCTTGATTGTCTTCTATGACACATCAGCTAAGATATTCAAAATTCAAAACATACCATTTCACAGCAGGGACACACAAAAACAAGAGCTTGCTTGGTGGCAAAAGAGGCCGTGATCGTATAGTGGTTAGTACTCTGCGTTGTGGCCGCAGCAACCCCGGTTCGAATCCGGGTCACGGCAGCACTTGCAAGTCAAAGCTCTCTGATATCTTTGCTGAAACTCACTCCAGTCTGCGCTTCAATGTAGACATTTTGTAAGTAGACTGCTCTCCATACATTTACTCTGCAAAACCCCATATTCTAATCGCTTGATAGAGTAAGGCATCAGGAACAAGATGCAAAGACAATGAACTACCCTATGAAGAAATTGATTTAACATAAGGTCAAATGTCAGGATACTGTAAATAGAGTTTATTGATTTTTGAGGTGTTAATGAAGGTTGAACACAGGGCTAGTGGCGCAATGGATAACGCGTCTGACTACGGATCAGAAGATTCTAGGTTCGACTCCTGGCTAGCTCGATGTACCCTTTAGTACCCTTTAGTGTGAAGCAGATGGTCCTCTTGTCAATGCTGCCACTCTACATACTGTGCAACGAAGGACATTTACATCTGAAAAACCTCAACTAATACCTAATAGGCCATTCAACAACGAGTAGAAGCCGTCAAAATCCGTCAGTGACAGCCAGCAAGGAATCCTGTTACTCCATAGTTATCTTTGAAAAGCTACATTTCAAGCTGAAGAACATACAGAGCGGCGCTCCATGAGCCCCCTGATGACCTTGATTGTCTTCTATGACACATCAGTTAAGATATTCAAAATTCAAAACATACCATTTCACAGCAGGGACACACAAAAACAAGAGGTTGCTGTGGAGTTCGACTCCTGGCTAGCTCGATGTACCCTTTAGTACCCTTTAGTGTGAAGCACATGGTCCTCTTGTCAATGCTGCCACTCTACATACTGTGCAACGAAGGACATTTACATCTGAAAAACCTCAACTAATACCTAATAGGCCATTCAACAACGAGTAGAAGCCGTCAAAATCCGTCAGTGACAGCCAGCAAGGAATCCTGTTACTCCATAGTTATCTTTGAAAAGCTACATTTCAAGCTGAAGGATATACAGAGCGGTGCTCCATGAGCCCCCTGATGACCTTGATTGTCCTCTATGACACATCAGTTAAGATATTCAAAATTCAAAACATACCATTTCACAGCAAGGACACACAAAAACAAGAGGTTGCTGTGGAGCGAAAGAGGCCGTGATCGTATAGTGGTTAGTACTCTGCGTTGTGGCCACAGCAACCCTGGTTCGAATCCGGGTCACGGCAGCACTTGCAAGTCAAACCTCTCTGATATCTTTGCTGAAACTCACTCAAGCCTGCGCTTCAATGTAGACATTTTGTAACTAGACGGCTCTCCATACATTTACTCTGCAAAACCCCATATTCTAATTGCTTGATAGAGTAAGGCATCGGGAAGATGATGTAATGAACTACCCTATGAAGAAATGGATACGAAGTAAAGTCAAAGATCAGGAAACCGTAAATACAGTTAATTCATTTTCGAGGTGTTAATGACGGCTGAATGTAGGGCTAGTGGCGCAATGGATAACGCGTCTGACTACGGATCAGAAGATTCTAGGGTCAACTCCTGGCTAGCTCGATGTACCCTTTAGTGTGAAGCACTTGGTCCTCTTGTCAATGCTGCCACTCTACATACTGTGCAACGAAGGACATTTACATGTGAAAAACCAAGATGCCAGGAGTCGAACCTAGAATCTTCTAAACCGTAGTCAGACGCGTTATCAATTGCGCCACTAGCCCTACATTCAGCCATCATTAACACCTCGAAAATGAATTAACTGTATTTACGGTTTCTTGATCTTTGACTTTACTTCTTATCCATTTCTTCATAGGGTAGTTCATTATCTTTGAAGAAATTGATTTGACATAAGGTCAAATGTCAGGATACTGTAAATAGAGTTTATTGATTTTTGAGGTGTTAATGAGGGTTGAACGCAGGGCTAGTGGCGCAATGGATAACGCGTCTGACTACGGATGAGAAGATTCTAGGTTCGACTCCTGGCTAGCTCGATGTACCCTTTAGTGTGAAGCACTTGATCCTCTTGTCAATGCTGCCACTCTACATACTGTGCAACGAAGGACATTTACAACTGAAAAACCTCAACTAATACCTAATAGGCCATTCAACAACGAGTAGAAGCCGTCAAAATCCGTCAGTGACAGCCAGCAAGGAATCCTGTTACTCTATAATTGTCTTTGAAAAGCTACATTTCAAGCTGAAGAACATACAGAGCGGCGCTCCATGAGCCCCCTGATGACCTTGATTGTCTTCTATGACACATCAGTTAAGATATTAAAAATTCAAAACATACCATTTCACAGCAGGGACACACTAAAACAAGAGGTTGCTGTGTAGCAAAAGAGGCCGTGATCGTATAGTGGCTAGTACTCTGTGTTGTGGCCGCAGCAACCCCGGTTCGAATCCGGGTCACGGCAGCACTTGCAAGTCGAAGCTCTCTGATATCTTTGCCGAAACTCACTCCAGCCTGCGCTTCAAGGTAGAAATTTTGTAACTAGACGGCTCTCCATAAGTTTACTGTGCAAAACCCAATATTCAAAGTGCTTTCAGGAAAGAAACAGCTCCCCCTACTAAGCATAGCTCGCATCAAATGCTGTGCAGACTCAGCTATTCAGGGACTGCTGAACGCAGGGCTAGTGGCGCAATGGATAACGCGTCTGACTACGGATCAGAAGATTCTAGGTTCGACTCCTGGCTAGCTCGACGTACCATTTAGCCTGTGAAGGACTTGGTCCTTGTGTTAATGCTCCCACTCTATATACTGTGCAACGAAGGACAGTTACAACTTAAAAACCACCAATACCTATTATCTGGAAATCTTTTCGCCACGTAATTTCAGAATATAATACAGCCAGATATCATAGTATTAAGTTAGATATTCAATATTCAGTACAAGGAGGTACTCAGCCAACCAAGTGGCCATGTTCATATAATGTTTAGTGGCTGTAAAGGCCCTGTTTATTCAGACTCAGACAATCTTTTGTCCAGCATTCCTCCCCCATTGTCTACAAAGAAATAGACCCCAGCTGTAGGCATACCATGGTGTGTGAACAAAGTCGACACCTTCACCATACGCAGGGCTACTGGTGCAATGGATAACCTGTCTGACTACGGCTCAGAAGATTCTAGGTTCGACCCCTGGCTAGCTCGATGTACCCTTCAGCATATTATGTAAATCACCAAATAATAGTGGCCTAAGAGAAAGCATCTGAATTGTTCAGTTTGATCATGAAGCCTGTTCTTTTGGTGTTTTAAAAGAAATGACACCTGAAGAACAAACTGTGCAGAGTTGCACTCGATAAAACTTTTGTAAAAATTAGTCATCTATGATACATCATTTGGGAAACCCATAGAATTTAAATAGTAGTGGTATTAGTTTATATTCTAAGCCCAAAATACGATATCACTAAAAGGATACAAGGTTACAATACAATTAAACACTGTAGGCTTTATTTGCAAAAATTGAAAAGTTCTTAAATCGATGTGGAACATATGTATTCTAATATCAGCTGCTTAAGCTATTTAAGGGCACAAGGGAATGTAGCATATGCTGGAATAACAAAGTGCATACATGACTTGTATGTGTATATGAAAGCAATGGCCGCTCCCATTCAAATCTGTTCAATATGTCAGTCTCAGGTCCCTGACGTACCAGGCCCACAGGCGCAGAACCTACGAGCTAGTCAGCCTACGGCTGTGGTCTTTGCAGTGTGTTCAATTGTAGCTATTTGCCGACGAAGGCTGACTGTTGCATCGCCTCTAGTGACGTGAGGCGATGCAACAATCATTCTTCGTCGCCTCTTATCCTTTCTTTGTTGGTTTGTTGTATCTGGGCTCTTACAATAAGTATGTAAGTCTTCTAAAGACATACAGTATCTGCTTAATTTGATCCAGAGTGCGGTCCAGACTGTTGGCTTTACATTTCCCCGACTCAGACATGTATCACAAGTCTATTTCGGGTAGGTCACCACGCTATGAAAAGCACTGTGTTTTCTTGAGCCTCGGTCCCGGGGCACAAGATTATGTCTGAACTTCTATCCTGGATTATCCTTGTGGCCTTTGGGAGACACTCATAATCGAGAATGACTCCACCTGAAGTGAAGGTCAAAGGAAAGAATTGGATTTGATTGAGCACTGCAGTTTTGTCACACTTTATGACATTTACGACAGAGTGCATTGCCATTTATCGCCACTACACGCGTACACAATTGTTTTGGTTACAAATCTACAGAAACATACAATTCAAACAATGTAAAAGGACCAGGTTGTCTTATTAATAGTATGCATACTGCACAGGTTTACACGAAGCTGCTTTACTTAGAATCCTTTGATAACATTTGGAAATGGAAATCTGTTGTTTTTTTCTTTTTTGTTGGCATAATTAAAATGAAACCTGGATTCAAAGCATGCTAACTGCCACATGAAACAGAAAAAGGAAGACAGCTGCTGTCTAGTGCTGTGTTACTGTACCTTGCCTGCATGCCTGGAGGCTACAGGCTCAATTTTCAGTCTGCCTCACATCCATGGGAATTAAAGAATTCAAAAGGAAATGTTGACTTATTAATGGCGAAGGTGGTTTCCATTCTGCAGATGGCTGATGGTTGCTACCATTGTGTTTGGGTAAATGCCATTTTGGGATGCATTTCATGTGACTGTGAAACGTGTGGGGTGTACGTTGTATGTTGAAACGGTGGGAGGACAGAGAAGACGACTGGAGAAAAAAGACGCAGGAACAGTTGTGTCACATTAGGTTAAAATCAGTGATTGCCCGCTGTGTGTTTTAACACTGTATTGTTTATATCAAAGACATGGGAAGAGAATATATTTATCACAGTTGTCATAGTTTTTTATAAGCTTAAAGGAAGTTAAGAAAAAAATTATATGTGGTGTTATGACATGAAAAGTAGCCGTATTTGCTTGGAAGTATATATATAGACATTCACACAGGCTTCTGCAAGCACATGCGAGCACACACACACACGCACACACAAGCAGTTAATGAATATGCCAAAACAATCGTCTGCGACTGCAGAGGTTAACCAATAATTACGCTCTCCATATGTTTACGGGAAGAAGCGCTGGAATTGAGCACAGAACATCATTATATATCTGTGTGGCTTTGGTGATGAGACGATGACCTCGAGGTAATTAGCGCAGATGTCTGTAGCATAATTGGTAAATTGCTTTTTCCGTACGTGAATAAAAAACGTGCTGAGGCACAAACCAGCCGAGGAGCCATAGTTGTTTGACAAGTGTCCTTACTTTTGTTTGAGGCCTTATGAAACCCAGAGTTTTAAATGATGGAGTGACGGTCAAAAATCAGTAAAGTCCACCACTCTCCTTTTCTTATTAATGCCGGTTGCTTGGAGGCTGACCTTCTGCGCTGATGCACAGACACGGGAGGAAGACAGTGGTGGGAGGATTATTTGTTAGCCTTTAATGTTGGTGAAATAAACAAAGCACCAGATTGCGGATGAGACGGGCATCACCGGCTAATACGGATAGTCGCAGGACCATTGTCCCACCTACGCAAGTGTTCGTGTTTTCACATTATTGTCTCATTTTCCATTTGTTTTAATGATTCTGATGATGGCTCAATGTGAAGCATGAGGCTTGTTATTTCCTCTGCGCTTGACTGATGTATTGGTTTGACCTTTGATGTCGGTCAGCCATGCCATTTACCACCCCGGTGATTGAGAGTCCTCCCTGAATCCTGCTAGATGAAAACCACAAATGCTGCAAAGGAGTTGGGTTTTTCTTGAAAATGTTATTTTTTCGCAGTTAATTGTTCAATAGTAGTCTTGTAAACGCAGGAATATACCCAAGAGTCGCCTTTGTAACTGCATGGGTGGAGAACACTTTGTTATACAGCAGTGCTTCTGTAATCTTACAGTAAAAGGGTTCTTTTTCAGGACTTTCTACTGAGAATTTGTTGGTTATAAAAAAAAAAAATTGGTATTAAAAGCACATATTGACAGAAGTGCACTGTTACATCATTGAAATCAACAAAATCTGTATCTAGCATCCTTCAAAAAAAACAAACAGATTTCTCTCTAGCAACCACAAATTACTGTACATACATTCATGCCCTGCAACACTTGTTAGAGAGCGTGCTGTGAAGGTTTTAGCCTTGGGCAGCTCCTTGAATTCCAGACTTCAATGATGTGATGTGATGTGATGTGAGTCAAAACCGGCTGCAATTACTGAAAAATATAAATTCATGTTTCTAATAAGACGTTAGGAACAGTTTTCCATGGCGTTGCCTTTGAATGTGTGATCGGGGTTGAAACGCTGAATCCTAACATGTAATCTCTCTCCACAGGAATGTTTATCATGTTTAATAAAGATCAACAACACACTTTATTCTCTTTTGCATTAATTAGACGAACCAGCTGAGAGCTATTATCTGCATGGAAACAGACGTAATAAAAAAAGGGCTAATTTTAGAAGTTATTCATTTGAAGAAATGCTGAATTCCAAATGAACTCGTTGAAATCACCCGAGACAGGAATTTTGTCGAGAAAGGAAGCTAAAAAAAAAAGAGGCAGTTTGGCTCCTTTCTATTAAAACAATAACAAGGAGCGACATGTTACAGCCACTTGCTGTAGCAGTGCCTGTTTTTTTCTTTCTATTGTATTCTTCCCATTTTTGACATGCATTTGTACAGTTATTACCTGGGTCTATTATTAATTCATTATAAAACACGTGCAAACACAGCTGTAAACTAGGGCAGCCCTCCTCTCCTGTTAAGTCCAACACATTGCTCATTCAGCCACAGCGAGAACAACTCAGCTTGAACACCGTGATATACATTTCATCCAGGTGCAAAGTATTAGGGCAGTAAGGTTCGTAATAGATAAAGACTACAGAGGACAAACTATTGATTTTCAGGTTAGATCAATAGATACAGCGGCACGCACATTTGGCTGTGTGTGTAAGTTTGTAACACTGGAAGCAAGCTGAATAATAAAACAACATGTGGAAACAACTGGAGGAAAGCAGCTTTTTTTGATATTGAGCTAAAGTGCCTTTAAGTAATTACTGTGAGTCTTCTCGAGTAAAAAGTCGATTTAATGTCTTTAATACCTTAGTTCTGGAATTAGATTTTCTTAAAATATCGAAATTCTTCTTCTTCTTGGAGGGTGTCAATTAACTTTTGATATGCAGACATCTCTGGAACCCCTCAAGTAGTTTGCTATATCCTGTGTCTACAATGAGTGTCTCTGGCATCGAATGGCTGCAGACACCTCCACATTTGAAATTTTGCGACACAAAATGTAGCCCTTCAACGTGTCATCCTCCGAAAAACACAGGACAGTGCTCGAAACACACAAGCGACAAAATGGTGTTTATTTGTTGGTGTTGTTTAACCTGCTAAGATATTACACTGACTCTTCGTCTGCCGTATACAATGTTACTGACTTTCAATTGTGCGCACACTATGTAAGCTCTCTAGCCAAACAGCTGAGCCGAAAGCGTTAAGGACTAGTTCCTCTCCTGATACGACGTCGAATCTAAGGTCTGTCCAATTTAGTTTTTTGGGGGGTCAAAGCTTTATCTGTCATTTTACCAATGACAATGTTACAATACAAAAACAGAGGATATAGGCATCATGACAGCAAGTACAAACAGTGCAAAGCAAAGTGTGAAGTCACATTTAACAGGGCACTGGGATAAAAGGTGATGTATTAAGGAAAATATTTAAAGCTAAAAGAAACAAACCAACAACAATGAAAAAACAGAAAACAACAAAAAACAACTGTATTATACTTAACAGAGATAGAATGTATTATAATCAGATTTTTCTGAAGATTTCGGTCTGTCCTGTTTACTGGAGTAGTGAACGGTGTTTTCATTACATTAGAACCTTCCAGGGCTTTAATGATCTGGGGTATCATACCTCACAAATACTGTGCACCAAATGTCAGATATTTATTTTCATACAAACATGGCTGTTTCACATTCACTATTACCATCAAATTAGCCTCCAATAGCCCCCCTACAGAGTTTTGAGAACGTAATGCCCTCTCTTAAAACAATGCTGCATAACAGCACATTTTAATAATGATTACCAAGAAGGCACAATTCTTGCAGTTATTCTAAATGACTCTGCAGCAAATGAAGCTTAACTCGCCATGACCACTGGACCAATAAGCTTAATGTTAATCTCCTACTATTATAAGTATGAAAAGCTTCTGGTAAAAGTCGGGTCTTATTATTTTAGACACAGAGGGCTCTTTATAGTGGAGGCAGCCATCAGACATTGAAATGTGCTGCTGTCAGTGTGTCATGTGCGATTGCCGTGCCACCGATCCCTCCAGTCAGAAATTCGCAGTGTATTCCAATGAATGCAAAACATACTATTAAACAGTTTATGTCCGTGTTTAGAAATATAGAACCGAGAAAGGTAGACGTGTTTCTTCAACATATTCAGTACAATGTTTTGCATTACCGGTGCTGTTTGTAAAGGACTATTTCAGTGGTATTTTAGCATTGCTTTACCCACTGACTACAAATAACTCCCACTTTGCATCGCTGCTGATCATTTCCCAAAAGCACACCAGTCTTTAGATTGATTTCCTACCTTCCAGGCAACAGTTGGTTTCGGTTCAATTCCATACAGGGAGAAAAATGAACTTGGATATCCTTGAAACTTGCTCAAAATGTGCAATCAATTACAGAGAATATCACGTGTGCCTCTGCTGCTGTCAGCATGTTGTCGCTTTTGTGTGGTTTTGTAGTTGTAAGGGCAGATTTATCTGAAATATCTGCAGTTCATTACACCGAAAAACAATCACAACAAGTCAGATCAGTGTTCCCAACCAAAGTGTCCCGAATACAAAACAACTAGGAGCCACCAGATGATTAAAGGAACTTAAAGAAATACTTCAGTTAAACAGAATTATGTTAATGTTTTGCTGACTTTTTTCCTTTCTCAATTTTTTTCTCGCTTTTTTGTTTGTGAAATACCTCGTGCTTTCACTTCTTCAGGACTCCAAAATCCTTCAAAGGGAATAATACTGTCAGCTCCTGTCAAAGAGAAGCCACGAGTAGGGTCCACAGGCCAAGAAAGGTTGGAAACCGCTGAGTTAGATCAGCTGAAAAATGTGTTTCTCTGGAGATTAAACACGGCTCTTTGTCTTCTTTGATACACTGTTTTCCCTTTAAAACGTATGACAGACCGGCCGACCGGTTACCACCAGGCTGCCCTGACACCCACATTGAGTGGCTGTGAGAGGACATAATTTGAGTAACCTAGGACGACATCTGTCACAGCTCATTGCTGCAGCCTTTAAACCAGGAGTTCTCAAAGTTTTGATGTCTGATTGCCAATTCAAGGGGAGAGAATATGATGTTGGAGGATTTGTGATTGGTCTCATGATGGTCCGACGAAACAAGAGTTGATCTACTGTGAAGGCTTTTCAATCCCAGCCTCCGAGTTGTCACCTAGAATGCCAAGATAATGGCATTGATGACAGAGCGTAGCTCCCATGACACTAACAAGGTGCCACAAGTTGCCTGTTGCAGTAGCTGAGTAGTGCATTAAATGTCAGCTATTAAATATGAAATGAAAATGGACTAATTAAAATAAAGTACATATATTATGTACATTTTTATGTCACCACACAAAATGTTCCTGTGTAACTTTGAGAACCCCTGCTTTAAGCCAACGCACGTCTGACTGAATGTGTATTTTGCAGATACTTCCGACTGACCAATCACTCGCCTGTGAGATCTGATCATTATCATAATTTACCCTGTATTGACCGGTGGAGTATTTAAAACCAAAGCAGACTTTCCCCTCCTATCTACCCATCCCGATGTAATACAACTGCACTCACGGTCACTGCAGAACGGGCCCCCGTAGGTGGTCATGGTGCAGTCACAGGAGAAGCCCTCCCACAGCTGCAGACACACTCCCTGGTGGTGGCAGGAGTCCTCTGTGCAGGTGGTGCTGGGACCTGCGGGGTGTAGATGGCAGATTTACCAGGTGCTTTCTTCCCCCCATTTTACACATGCATCTTTATTTTATCCAACGGGAATGATCGCATTATATTTAATGAAGAGCCGGACATTACCGCAAAATAAGACTAAAGATGTTAGTCTTCGTAAGGAGCGATTTTATTACTTATGATTCCCAGAGAAAGGAGTGCTGAACCTCCAAAAGTAGTAGGTTAAATTGCTTTTCAGCGACTGATACTGGTTATAAATCACCTCCAAGTAAAGGTCAAAGATAACATGATCAATTTTCTGTGTTTCTGTCACTGTGACCACCTTATCTAAAACAAATTGACCTTTTTCCCTTCTACTCCACTAATACAGATGATCTATGATTCAAAAAGTCTCCAAAGGAACCTTGTTGCCTCAAGAGGAGGGTTTATCATTAATCATCATCATTTTTTTATTTTTTAGAGACCCTGCTACATGGTTAAGGCAGCGATCATTTTCTAATCATCAAATCTCCTCACCAGTGACTCACACTGTTGGCTTTGCTTATTCATGCGCCACAGAGGAAGATGTCTGTTGTCTTTTTGAGACGCCACGACCTTTACCTAAGCGTCACCCTCAAGCCAAACTTTGAGTACACTTACATAACTCTTCCACGGTACCCAGTGTTTCCGGTGAAAGGATAGGCTACCAGGGGAGATGACTTGAGACTTGGCAGAGCTGATTAGAGGTCCACAATAGCAGCTGGACTTGAAATTATTATGTGTTAGCATGTATAATCGGAAATAATAAAACCGCAGAAAGTGGCATAATGGGGCGTTCACCAAAGCTGTTTAATACCATAACAAATGTGGTGTAATTAGTTTTTCCGTGAGCCTTCACTCTGAGTTCCTCCCGCTGGAAACGGTAAGAAATCAGATTATAGGAATGACTCACAGGTGTTTCAGACTTCCCAGCATTCCACCCCCCCTGCCCCTCGCCTCACCTCCACAGCCGCGCTCCACCTCTCCCACCTTGTGGAGGGCATCGGCAAGAAGGTCGGGGAGTCTCCCGTTCAAGTCCACAGATGCCAGGCAGCCCTTGTAACCTTCCCGGGATGCTATCAATCTTGGCAGGCTGCCATACATGCTCTTCCCAACGCCGCCAATGTACAGCTCACCTGTGAGACAGAGGAGCGGGTCAGCAGGAAAATTCCCTCCCAAAATCCATTAACATGTCACTAATGAATAAATGTTGGTGTTGGTTTTCTAAAAATAATCAGGAAATTTATAAAAAATCATGTAGCATTTTGGTCATAGTTAGCAGTGGAGTCAAACTGGACTGCATCATATTCAGAGATGTTTTTAAAAGTCTGTCCCCCCCTCATGCAGCTCAATACGAAGGACTAAACATTTAAACATCTCTCAATAAAATTTTGCTCAGTTACCACAAAAATAACCAATTGGTTTGTGGACCACCATTTTGCAGCTTCAAATTTGGCATTAAGGCCATCTTGTTTTTTTTGGTTTTTTTGGATTGCTGCCTTCTTCTCAACTCTCAACAAGTTGGTGAACGCTTAATATTCACCAGTTGCACCGCAGTCTGTGTGTATTCCTGTTCGTTTGCAGCCTCAAAATTGATTATCTAATAGTTTCCCCCTCCAAAAAACGCAACATCAACACGTTTTACACGCAACTATGCAGGATAATCTTCATTTTAGAGTGAGTGTGCTGGAATATAATCGAAAACTGTTTTGACACCACAGCATGTGACTGAGGAGACATGAACAGTTAACTGTGTCACTTCTGATAAAAGCGTTCAGATGACTTACCTTTCAAATCCAGGTTGCGGGCTCCGTTGGCGTGTTGAGTGACGGTGCGGGAATCGATCTTCAGGGTGTGCACGTTGTTGTTGTCGCGGGAGATCACCACGTTGTGCCACTGGTTGTCGTTGAGCGGCTTGTCAGAGTTTCCCTTCATTAGCGACGGACCGTTCCCCAAGTCGAAAACATAATGGATGTACCTACGGGACAACGCGGATGTTTACAATCAGCATTTCTTCTGCAGTGTTTATTTTTCTACAAACCTTACGTCATTTAAAGACCAGACAGCTGAATAATCCAATTACATTATGTATGAGACTGCTGTGTGATTAGAGCATCACGGTTACGCAGCTGCTGTCCGCTGTCTGCCACAGAGGCGGCTCAAAGTCAGAAATGTTCAAATGCTTGAACGTGTATGTAAACACACATATTAAGGCTTAAGGGACACCATCATGTTGATATTAAACTCGATTAGTAGACAGCGCACTCACAAAAATTAGATTTTGATCTCTGAATCAAAGTTAAGGAGCACCCAAGCTGCTACAATTCACACATAACACCGAGCAGTCTGAAAGCTGTGACAGAAGTGTTGGTTGCCATTTTTCGAGCTTCTGTTGCAGGCTGCGGAGCCGAACAAGGCCTCCCGCTGACTAATTGCTTACTGAGAGAAAGTCTGTGCAGGGTTTGACAGTGGGAAGCTGCAATTGTTGCTTTGCTTGCTTTGTTTTCGACAACCTTTCTCTGCTATTCTCAGTAACAAAAAAAAGAAAGAAAAAAAAATGTATTTACAATGAATAAAAACATTCGGAATATATTGGTTGCCAAATATGCACGAGTCGGTCTTCGCGCGTGACAATGACACCGATGCTGTCGTAACGGCAGCTACTGTTTCGGTACTCCCGCTTCCTTCTTTTCTGTCCCTCTGTAGTGCTGTGGGCTGACGGATTCAAGATGAGAAGCGTGATTAGGTAACTTAAAGAATAGACTATTCATATGCCTTCAGTTTTTGCAAACATATTGCAGCACTGAAACAAAAGACTATACAGGTACAAAATTAGGTATGTATAAATAGTTTGTTCCAGTCCCCTTCTGTCTTTCCTCGTCCTGACTAGAGCTGAAACGATTAGTCAATTATTCGATTGGTCTGGGATGCAGTAATCGCATTACAGTTACAATCCAAACAAATAAGCCATTACCTGTGTTACATAAGTTCAACATTATCTGCTTGGATAGAAAAAAAAATCACATAACATGGCTTTTCGCGCAACAATCTTCGGAGCTCTCCTTATGTCCACGAAACTCAACACAGTGTGCCCGTGGAGAGGCCTCAGAGGAGGAACAGGCTGTCCCTCATCAGGTGTAACCACTTGCCAAACATGTCAATTAAGCTGGACAAACCTACTACGAAGCCATTGTTTGGTGAGTGAGAGGCTCAAGTGAGTTTATTTAAGTGTGTTTGACCCGTGCAATGCAGTTTAAAAGTGTTTTTTCCCCTCCCTTTCCAGTCTGTCAACATCATCAGATGGTGCTACGAAGGACATAAATATTTGCACCAAGCCGTGTTAGGAAGGCCGACCTCTTTTTATTGTGTTTTATATAATGTTGTAGTTTTAAATTGAGGCCATTACTGTGCTAGAACATTTTTCTGTGAAGTGCACTTTCACCCCCTTACAGGGTACATTTTTTACAAGGTTGCAAGGTAAAGTTAACATTTTTTTTTTTTTTTTTTTTACAACACAAGGGTTTAAACAGAAACAAATTAGGTAGGAGTGTGGAGGATGAATTGAAAAGTCTCACAGCCTGGGGAATGAAGCCGCTCCATAGTTTGGTGGTACAGTATGGTACCTCTGTATCGTTTTCCAGATGGCTGGAGTGCAAGACCACTATGGTAAATGCAAATCACAGGTCTGTAACAATTTGTCAGACGTAATTTAGGTGCTGACAACAGGCTGAACTCATTACATCGTTACAATGTTATACGTTTAAAACTTGTATGTTGAAGTAAACATGGATGTAACGCTGTGATCCTGCCCTCTCACTGAAGTTACACAGTGCAGAAATAACTGATAGGGGGTGGAGGGGCTGAGACAGAGACACCATTCACCCTGTTACAAGACACTGTAACATCAAAATGATTTTGAAGCTGTTATTCTAAGGTAAAAAAAAGAAAAACATACATAATGGTGCTTTAAATGTAAGGATTTCCTGCTTTTCTTTGTCATTTATAAGGCATCAAGTCTTGGACCAATGGTTTGACAATCTGACGACGTCAATTTAGATCCTGAAAAACTGTGAGCATTTTTCACAAATCTAAGATTGTACAGATTGATTGATTAATGGTGAAAGTAGTCAACGCCCCAGCACTTACCCTTTGACCAGCTCCACCACGATGAAGTCACTACCGTCCCCAGAGTTGTAAAGTATCAGGCCGTCTGGACTGGTCGTCTTAAACTGGAAGAACAGGTGCATGGAGGCGTAGGCCTGCAAGGTGGAGAAGGCCAAGTAGCTGGCTTGCGTTAGAAACGTTACAGGATTGGCAACAATGTGCCTCATGCCGAATCTCGCATTCAGCTCGCAGTAGGAGATGTCTCCGTTCTTGCACTGGTCCAGATAGAGCATCCCGTTGACGGAGAGCGCTTGCAGATGGCCGATGAAGTTGGAAGGCATCACGGAGATGAAACGCCGCTCTGTCATGATCCCAGTCTCGATGTTGTTGAACTCCAGGCGGGTGTGGGCGCCGGTCATGAGGCCTATGAGACCAAAAGACGCAGCTTAAAGTTTCAGATACCTTTTCAATACCTTTGTAAGCGCGGCTCCTTCAGTCCTACCGTACCTTCCACCGTCACGTTGTCCACGGACAGCTGCAAATTCTTCCCACGCCGCATCACCATCACCGTGTGCCACTCATTGTCATTCAGCTTCTCGCCTACCAGGAGTATCTCTGGTCCCTTGCCTAAGTGGAGAAAGGTGGCAAGTGACAATCATACCAGATCGGCTCGTTATGCTCTCTTTCCTCTTTCAAGATGACAAGCACCGTCAGGGCGCACACATTCATTCACTTACAGAATCGCTCGCTCACACACAGTCATTCACAATCACTTGAAAACCAATAATTTGCATTTACTAAACACTACTGTACGTTAGATGAGGAATGAGAAAAACAAAAACAAAAAATACTGAATGTGTAAAATAATTTCTCTACTGAAATAGCATGCTTTCAATGCTTTTTATGGGGGTCATTTAAGGAAACATGTTCGTTGTTATCTAGAGGCTTGGCTCGAACATTCAGCTTTAAGTTTCAGCATTTCTGCACTATCCTCTGCCTTTTTTCCTACTGGTTTCAAAATAGGTCACAGTGCAGAAGCATGCCACTGCAGCACCGTCATCCCGAATCAGTGCCTATGCAACAGGCCGACACGGCAGTTCAAAGGAGTTCTGACATCGCTTGGGAAACTAATTGGCCATGCCTTGCCTAAGCTGACTGCGCCTTTAGGGGTTTGTCTGTCTAATTGAGCTCAGGGTGCAGGAGAATTACAGGGGACGTACAGAGGGCAATAAATGGAAAACATCAACTGGTTTTCGAACACTTCACTGTTTCATCCTCAGGGAAATAAGGGAGACTTTGTCCGGGGCTGCATATCAAGTGTCTTCGCGGCGCTGCGCCACGGTACCCGCCATCCGACTGCTGGATATCGACTGCACGCACCAGATGGATCAATCACGTCAAACCGTGCCCCCTCTATATTTGATGGACTTAGTTAGGTAATGACAAAACAAACCACTCGCTGGAATCATGTCCAACACAAGAGGAGAATTGTTTACCTTGTAAACCCCTATCATGAACGCAGAGCTTCACACCAGATTTGCTGTAATAAAAGAGCAGATAGCGCCGGATAGGAGGGACTATTCATCTTATCTGTGCTTCTCAAAGGAGAGCTACCCCGCTATCTCGTGTCAGCGTGTGAACTCAAACAACTTTATACCAAGAGAGAAAAACAGAATGCAAATTCTTGCACGGCCAGAGAGGTATTATCTTGTCTTTTATTGTATTGAGGTGTTTGTCAACCGGGCATAATTTTGTTGGATAAGTAAAAAAAAAAAAAAAAAGGGGTCTCAAACTATTTCACACAATAATGGTTGTTTACAAGGCTGGGAGACTGAACATGGGACAAACGTTAACCTTTCATGACACAATGAAGTCTGGTAAATTGCCTCAAGTGACATCACTTGAGTCAGCCTCCATTGGTGGAAAGAGCTAAGCTTACCCAACCTCTGCAGCCCGCTCCTTAACTCTAACACTAAAGTGCCCTGTGATTTCCCTCCGGCCCTCTGGATGGAGCTCTTTTAAATTTCAGCTCTCTTTTTGGATGGATCTGGCCTTGCTTATTCTTTTTTAATTGGCATCAAAATCATTTTACTGGTTGGAGGAAATCAAAGAAGCAGTTATATGGTAAGTTTGTGTAACATTTTGAAAGTTTCCTAGGATATATATATTAATATGTTAATAATCTAGCCTTGCAAATGTTAGATTTCTGCAAAAGCATATACACTATCAACTAACACAATAGCATAATAGCTAACTAATGCTAAGACATGTATTATTATCATAGAAGCTGACTTTATGATAGCAATATAAGCTTGCTGTAGCACTAGCTAGCTAGCTTGAATTCCTTGCTAGTGCGGGCTAAACATTCATAGCAATATGACAAATGGGAGCCTGTGTGCACTTGTTTGTGTGTATATGTGTTTGTGTTGGAATTGGGCAATAGGAACGGCTTGTTGTAGCACTAGTTAGCTCGCTAGCATGATGTCTTCGCTAGTGTAACTTAGACTAGGCATTTGTGGTGATGTGACAAATTGCCTCTACACATTTAAATATAAGTGATAAAGGTTTGCTTTTCAGTCAAATACTCACAACGGCAATGATCAAACTGTTCAAATAACAATCAAAAACAATTTCCGTTGTGTAACGTGACATTTAGCCTTTGTCGCAGACCAAGTCTGCATGGATCAGAGCGATTTACCAAGATGCCCCCTGGGAAGATGCCCCTTTACAAGATTTTACATTCGGCTTTATTGATGCCAAAGTTGTAGTCTTGTTATGATTTAAGTGGCCTCTGAATGTACAGTGAAGCATGCTTCTTGTCCACATATATTGATTCAATTTATATATACCATGAAGTAAAATAGACATTGTTGTTAAGTCTTACTCTGGTCTACCCCTAGAACTAACACGATTTGAAAGAGGGGTCATGATGAATTTTATCTCAGCACATATAAATTCAGTACACATCGTAAAACTGACTGCACTCTCCGTGTTTCATATAGTGATCTATCTCTAACGCTGCAGTGGGTAGTAAAACGGTGTAGTGTAATATGTATTCACGCTTCTGACTGTAAACCCTTTGAAATGTGGGCTCCCTTCAAAGAGCCGTCCCTTCACAAGCTCAGCTTCCAGAGGCTCCAGAGCACCGTGCACATGTACGGGGTTTACTTTGTCCAGTTTGATCCTCAGTTAAAATTGAATTTGATTAATATTTTCAAACAAGGATGACTTCAAAGGCACGGTGCGGTTATACAGGTCAGCATTATGAGTGAGCTGAGACTTTGAACGCAGGATGTGCGTGTTAATCAAAGCACGCTATGGTAATTTTGTTAGAACAAATGCTTCGTTTCAAAAGTGTGCAGTGTACCATTATTCCCCGGATTCCTGAGAATTAATGAAGACCACTGCAGCAGCATTTGTTCTTGCAACTATTACCCTCCCACTGACAACTTCCAAAGAGGCAGCCGCAGATGGGCTTGTCTCTTTGATTCCTTCAGAAATAAGACACACACGCGAGATGCCTCACCTGAGAAATCTGAATTTTTCATCCCGCAATCCCTTAAAGCAGCCTCTTAACAAGGATATTCTAAATTCACAATGAGCCTACGGCGCGAAATGTCTTCTCTCCCCAGTGACAGCGCTCACTAAATGATGATCGTTTAAATCATTCGGGCAGATCATTCTTGCAATTTGGAAATTTGGCTCCATTTTTCATAAAATCCATTAACCAAGCCATCCATCGTCATCTTAATCTGTAACATTAAACTCTTGAGGGGTCACTGGCGCAGCATACAAACAGTATAACTGACCAGGAAGACGATTTATTGTGCATCAAGAGAGGCACATACAGCACTGTGCAAAATGTTCTGTGGGCAGTGTATGATGGTACAATGCCATCTGCTGGTGGAGAGGGCAACTTCTAGGGCAGATACCTGTGGATTAAATATATCCAACCTTTCCTTTAATAAGTCGTGTGCGATATATTTCCTTGTTCTCCCCGCATAATAATTTCTTTTGAATATTTCACTGGCTATTGAGTGCCGTGAACCACTCAAAATGGCTATTAATGTCTCTCCCGCAGACAGATTATTGAACTGGTTTATAGGAAATGGTACGTGCACACCTCAATTCTGTTTAATCACCCACACACACCCACGACTGCACGCAGAAACACACACACGCTACTCACCTTGATCAGAGAAAAACAATGTAATCCATTCAACACAAAAGACTGCCGTTTGGGCTCAGCGTCATAAATGTGTCGCAGCAGCAAAAGTGTATGAAGCGCTGTTAAATCAGCATCTCAGATCAATAGATTAACAAGAGACAAAATCACAGTGACGACTACGGGTTACTGAACTTTCTATTGTGCATGCTGAAGTGCTGAAACACGTTTGAGAGCACATACACAGTTGTTGCAAAAAGGTAAGCGTAGATCCAGTATCAAGGCTGATATCGAGGCCTGTCTGCAAATCACTGAGTGATTTAACATCAGCAGTTTTATTTTACAATAATCTAGGAATTATTCAAACATGAGGGCTGGAAACAAGCTTTCAGCCGGCACTCGATTGTAGTGATAATTTTTAAAGCGTTCATAGGCCCCCGCTGTATTGGATGATCCGTATCAGAGAAGCGGTCACCTCTCCACTGGCGATAGCTGTTATCTCTTCCTCCCACCGCTGTAGCCTGAACCCAGACTTAAATTGCCTGTCTCTCACTATCAGGTGGGAGCGTCAATCTACATCATAAATTCCAACATTACCGCAGTATGAGCTAAAGGACCACTCCATTTCACAAGAATATGAAACACCAGACAATGAATTCTGTTGATACAGGGGAGGATCTGCCTTCCGTTTGATCACTGGCATGATGTTTGCTTATTCAAATGCCCTATGGTCCATAAATGTATCTGATGGTGTCCTGTCTCATCTTGAGTGTTTTTGTTAAGTATTTTTTCTTCCTTGTTGATTGATTTCAGACACTGAATTAAGTCCATTCATTTTGCATTTTGATGGACCACCTGGTCCAGGATATCTCCTCCAATTAAAATCTTTAGGTTATAAAACAAAAGGAAGATAACAAGTGTCTGTTGATGTATGATGAGTGGGTAGACTTAGACATTTATTATATTCAAATGATTTCTCATTAAAAAAAAAACTGGCATCTGGTGATTTAATTCACTCATAAAGATTATGCTGCACGACATGTGTTTTCCTGAAATGAAAAGAATTGGCTGCGACCAACTGTAATCTCTCTATCCGGTTTCAACATCTAAGCAGGAGCGAGTCTTTTTGATCACTGACAGTCTTGTCTCACACTAATCTATTGATCAGATATCAGGCTAAGCTTTAAATTAGCTCAGCTCTGCTGCTGCAGTGTGATTACCCACTAACAAAATCACATTTTTCTCCTAACTGAGACTGAGCACTGCTTTTCTCTCCACAGATAATTGTTGATTGTACTTGGACTGTTCCCAATTATCAGCTGTGTGAGAAAATTTGTTACAGGCAAATGAATGACACTCATTTGCAGCACACCAGCAGACTACTGTATGTCAAATTTAGCTCTGTTTGATTACAACATTAATGCATTGCAATAATGAGAAAATGTGTAATTAAAATTGTTACTATAATGTGGATTTTTGTGGGTGCAGAGCAAAAAGATCCAATTATATTCAACCATACAACACAGCGAAGTCTCATTCGTTTACTTATCTCTATAATGATGCTTGTGAGTAGGATAAGAGCAGTAAACACTGGAGATTGTAGGCCAGAATGAATGACTTGTGTTGTGTTTGATAAGGGAATTGAGAAAGACGCATATGATCATACCACAATGCACAGTGTTCTCTAAATCATGGTACAGTAAATAATCATAGGAAACACTTACTGAGATTACAGTCTATCCTGATACAATCTGGTGAGAGAGAGAGTGAGATGGTGAGATCAAAAGAAAAAAGGGAACAGCACAAAAGAGGAGAATATTTCACATCCTTCAAGGTACATTCTGCAGACAGTTCAGTGCTTTTCAGAGCCCACCATCCGGGGACAGCCTGGAGAGTCTAAACCGCCACTTTCCTCCCTGTGGTGCACATAACGTTAGAAAAAAAAGGAACAGCGAGTGTAAAGCAGAACCTCAGCGTGTGTCTGGCACTGCTGGGAGTACAATAGACGAGATCAAAGTCGGGATCAATAAGAGTTTTATTGACCATAAAAGCAGAGGTGCACCAGTATTATTTTTAGCGTCGGTATCGGCTCTGACGCGGCTGCTTACGTCCGGCGTTGGCAAATGAATCTGAATGTTTCTGATGCTACGGCTGAATGTGAGTTTTACTAATGTGTGCTTTGAGGTAAAAAAGGCAAACTTGCCGCGCTGTGAGGAAAAAGTGTGTGAGGCTGAGAACAAAAAATGGAAGCCGTGTCGGATTTGGATGAAGATGTGAACATGTGAATCCGAATTATCCATCTGAAAGCCTAACACCTAAACAGGCATCGCGAATTCACGACACAGCGCCGCTGCACAGTAGCACTGAAATTAAAGTAATCTTTGTAATTATAATGAATTTTAAATTAAGTACTTGTTTCCTGTCAGATCTAAGCACTGGCCTCTTGTATATCATATTCTGTGCACGTTAAATGCTCTGTTTTAGCTCCTGTCTCTTTAATTTCTCGTGCGCCAAACTAGTCTCTAGACATAAATTGTGAAAATGTGTGACAGGACTGACGTAGTTCGATGTCACAGAATTAAAGGCGCGACTACTGACGAGGCGTTTAAGGAGCAGGGTTTTCTGTGGGAGAGAGGAGCTTCTGCGAATGCGGACTTTGACCTTTTTAAATTTCAAGATCTTTTGCATGTACGAGGACTTATGTAAAACAGTGAAGGAAAGGGAAAAAAAAACAACTAAAACGTATAATGGGGAAGGTCTCATTTTTCACACTTTTAATCCGCTCACATATTGCCAATAAAAAAGTGATTAATACGTGTAAAGATTGAACAGTTGTTATGTAGAGCCCCTTTAAGGGTATCATACGTTTCACCTACTGCACTGATGCACCTCTACGCAAAATCTCAAACTTTGATCCGTCTTCACTCTTAACACCCAAACTTCTGGCCAAGATGGTAATACATCATCCAAGTCTAATACAGAGGAAAAGGGCGATTTGCACGACCTGCAGCCACAATGAACCTTACACCATGAAAAAAAAAATAAAAAAGCACAAATGTGACACCCGGCTAACATCTGCTCACGTCTGCAAGAGCTGACGTCTTCTAAATCCATCTGCAATATTCACAACTTTGCTTTTAAAATGGATTCACCCAATTATCCTCTGCGTGGTCTGAATTATGAAACCAATTTATCCAACTGTACTTGAATACATTGGTGTAAGTCATGTGGCTGAGGTGTGCTCTCAAGCTGTCAACCATCACAGAGCAGTGGATACAGACAGCCAGAGACCAGAGACTGTGTGTGTGTGTGTGTGTGTGTGTGTGTGTGTGTGTGTGTGTGTGTGTGTGTGTGTGTGTGTGTGTGTGTGTGTGTGTGTGTGTGTGTGTGTGTGTGTGTGTGTGTGTGTGTGTGAGTCCATCACTGGCACCCACTGTTCACTGAAGCGACTCTAAACTGGACAGGCCAGTAAATGTGGTGGGAGGGAACTACAGCGGTCACATCTACGGCGTGAGTGGTCTAAGTGGTAATATCTCAGAGTAATGATGGATCTGGTCCCTGACTGCCTTCTCCTTGAACTGCAGACAAGCCATTGAAGGGCTGAAAGAGCCGAGACGGTCAGATGGGACCTGACCACTGGATGAACTGAGAGAGAGACACAGAGAGAGAGCGAGAGAAAGAGAGAGAGAGAGAGAGAGAGAGAGAGAGAGAGAGAGAGAGAGAGAGAGAGGGCAGAATACACACACCTGCAGTTGCTTAAAAAGTATTCATCCCACCTTTTTTTTATTGTTTAGTTTCTACTATAGCCTCTTGTTTTGTTCTTGTTGTTTCTTGTTTTATTCCTGAAATAAAAGGTGATTATTCTCGAACCGATGTGTAAAAATACACATTTGGTGCGTGACAGTTAACAAATAGTAGAGGTGCATACCTTATAACCATGGCTACAGTTGGATTACGGTTGGAGAACTTCACTGCATGTCGTGCCCCTCTCTTTCTCTCCCCATGTTACCCACCTACCTCTATGCTGTGCGCCTTTTAATGCAGGTAAAAATTTCAAAATAAAATTGGAATATAACTGTGCTAAAATTCCTGGTGGTCTAGTGGTTAAGGCACGTAGGCTACTATCTAAATCTTTCTTGTCTTGTTTTGCCTGTCCAAATTCCTAGAACTTTTAAGAGTTAAAATGATTTCAGAGAAAAGCCATAAATCTCCATTTTTGAGGGGCTGAGAAATTACTTTAGCGACTACTCAATTATCAACATAGCTGTAATTCAAATTACTGAGTCAGTTGGAACTGTATTATCTGATTGTCTTTTATTGCTTTTAAAATTGTTTTTGAACATATATATATATATTTTTTAATTAAAAAAATACACATTTTCTTTGGTTGTTCAACTCTGTATTTTTCCCTCACTGTGTGCCTTCTTTCTCCCTCTATTTCTTTTCCCTCGTGTGGTTGTTGTCTAAGGCTGAGGTGGAGTGGAGGTTAGGGGTTCTGACAAAAATTGAGCATTGTACTTCAGCGTTTTTGTAGTTTATGGTGGATTCCAACTTCCATTATTGGCACTCAATAAAAATTTACTGAAAAAATAAATAAATAGTGGCAAGTGTTGCTCTAGTCTGTAGTAAACCCTGGATGACTTGAAGCAAACATTTTGGGGAATGCGCTTGTTTTTTTCCGGTGGCGAATTAGATGAGTGGATAAATAATGCTGTCGCATCTCTGTGTGCAGTCAGTCTCTCTCTACAGCCAGCTATCAGCAATGTTAGTGTAAATACAAGTCACCACCGGGGAACATGTATCAGACTAGTTCTTGGCTCCGCACGGTTGCCAGGAAACCAGCCAAGACTCCAGGAAGTTATTGTGTGAAGCCAAGAAGTAGTCACAAACATAACCCCCCATGGAACTCTAAACTGTTCACACTTCTGTTCTAAAATACCAGAAAAATAGCTCAAGTAAGAGGTCGTGGTGGGTGTACCATTATCCATATCATTTGACGTCGCCCGGCTAGCCGTTTCCCCCCCCGCTTGCTGTAGCCTTATTGATCATGGACAGATGTGAGAGCTGTATCAGTTTTCTCCTCTAACTCACCATCGAAGAGTTAATAAGCAAATTTGCCCAGAAAGGTCAAACTATTCCTTTAAATTCCATCCATAGATTAACTGCTTTCAGACTCCAAATTATGTTTTTTTTAAGACCGTGCCGGAACGAAACCATTAGTTCATATGATAACTGTTTAAAGGATACAATTTTTTCTACCTTACATCCAAAATATGAAGTCTGTATTTCATTATGTTGTCACTTAGATTTTGAAGGGGATCATTCATAATTTAAATGACTGATTGCGAAGGGATCGGGGCTGTGCTTTATCTTTCTTTTTAAGCAACTGTAGTGATTGTGTATGAGGATGTGTAATGGGAGAGTCCGAGACAAATCTAATACCATGGGAACTCTAGCTAGGTGACACGTCCTAAAAGGTCAACGGGTATTATCTGCTCGCAGTTGCCGCAGCAGCAGCATTACCCAGGTTCACAGTGAGCTTCACTCTGCCGCCGTCCAGCTCCAGACGCAGGGTGTCCGCTGACTGCTGAGAGGTGGTGGCCATCAGCATCCCAAAGGCCCTCTGGGACATGAAGCGGAGGGACACGTCCTCGGCCTCCGTGTGAATCGTCCTTGGCAGCACCACCTTCAGATACATGCTGCCATCATAGCTCACCATGGTGGCCTCTAGAGGATTTCGGAGAGAGAAAAGCGTTAGCAGACGCTGAACCCCAGGGGGAATCGGAATGCTAAAAAATTAAAAAACACAAAGTGGCGTTTAAGGAATGAAACCTGAACTCTACTGGGGCATATCTCGTGTGCCGCATGATATAATTTTAGATTGCAGTTTTCATCTGTCGCACCAGATGGCAGAAAAGGCCTGGAGCGTGTGAAGACAGGGGCGAGATTACAGCTGCAATCAAATTTCAGAGGGATTTATACCCATCATAGCGCAATACAAGGGGGGATTTCCATATATCCACATACTATTAACTGCCAATGGGTCTGCGTAATTTGGCCTCTCTGTGAGCAAAACCATCTGCATGGTGAATGCAGAGTGATTCAGGCCGTTTCACTCTGCAGCACTGCATTTGTAATGAGGCACTGGCAACGTCTTCATACTGAACATTCATTGATGAATCACTTTTGAGCGGCTTCAATGACAAAAAAGACCAGATTTTTTCCGTTTGTCCTTTCATTGGCACCTGGACTGCTTTGTGAATACAGAGGGTTACCTTGAGTTGACTGCACGGGCTCTCATTATACATGTAGATATGTGCATAGTCATTGTACAAAACGCAAATTAAACTACATCGTTTAGGATGCTGGACAGAGCAGAATGTCCTGATAATGAATTTTCTTTGTATCTACATTTTTTCCATCCCTTCTGTCCACTTTCCAGCAGCTACACATCTAGGTTAATAAATAAAATACTGGCCAAAGTGTGTTAAAAGCTTTGCAGCAACATTTTAAAAATATTCTGCCCATCCCTTTCTGTCAAACTTACCCTTCTCACAGCTGGGCCCAAGGTAGCCAGTGCCGTTGCAGTCGCAAATGTGCCTGTTCCAGCCTTCCCTGCAGTGCCCACCGTTGGCGCATGTGTCTCTGGCACACCTGACATGAGTTTCCCTGGTGCAGAGGCTGCTGACACCTGTGGCGCTCTGAACCTCCGCCAGCCTCCACAGGTTACGGCTCTGTCCATCGATGAAGAGGTCCCTCACACAGCCCACGTAGCCGAGGCTGAGGGAGGCAGTCCACACCTCGGGGGGGAGCATGAGGGCTTGGCGGTCCTCCGGTAAACCTCCCAGGTACATGTCCCCGTCGAGGTCGAGGATCTCGCTGCCTTCATTAGCGGAGAAGGGGATGCTCTGGCTGTTCACGGAGATAAAGCCTGTGGGGCAGGCAAGTGAGTCAACTTGTACTTATACAATGTTTTTGTTGGAGAAAATGAAGACAGGTGCGTGTGGGCTGTGCTAAGTGAGAAGTGAGAACAAACTGTGAGATTGAGGAAGTGGTGGGCACTCGTCTAGGCTTGTCTTAAAAAGTGAGGATTAGGACACCGTACTGCCAGTCCTCGGGAGTTGATTTTTATGAGCAGAAGCTCGAAACCAAAACTTGCTCTGCAAAAGTGACTGATTAAAATGACTAATCTTACCCTGCTCGAGTAGGAAGGAAATGTATTTATAGAAAGGTAAAGTAAGAACTAGGGAAGGAACTGTGGGTATTTTTTTTGGCAGACATTTGGATTGTACTAATAAGGTCCAATTTGAGGTGGCTGGCTGTATAATTGGCCACTTGTGCAATAGGTGAACACAGATTTCAAAATGTCATACATAGATTATAACGACTAAAAATATCCTTGTAATTAAACCTGAATATGCATGCATGTTTCTCTGCAGTGAATACGCACCAGTGCTAATATGACTGTATCGGTGCTGGCACAGGGTGATTTCACAGCATAGGACCCTTTTTTCTCCTCCACAGCTACAACGGGAGGAGGAACACAACAAACGGAAGCGGACAGGAGGCTTCCCCTTGCCGTCACAAATAAACATAATTCTCTTACCGTTGCGCCCTCTCCTCTGGAAGTCCACATGGCACCACTCGCCGTCATCCAGCCTCTTGCTGCTGGCTTTCATCTTGATGCTGCCTGAGCCCATGTCCATGACCAGGTAGAGAATTCCGTCCAGCAGCTCGATGGCGAAGAAGTCGGCCCTGGGCTTCCTGTCGGGCTGTGTTCCCTGCAGGCTGCCGTGGCTGAACAGCAGCAGGCCGCTGGGCTCTGTGGTGCGGAAGTCAAAAGATATGGCGCCCGTCTTCTTTGTGTTCCACCTGGGCAATGTCAAGTAGGCAGACGGTGTGTCGAAGGTGACCGGCTCCAGGGCTTCCACATTCTCGCAGCTGAATATCAGGTCACCATGGATACTGATCCTAGGGTCTCGCTGTTCTGCCAGCTGTGACAGTTCCAGCCTAAACTCATTATTCTTGTAGACCACCTGATGAAGGACAGAGACGTTGTGGTGAGGGGAAAAGCCCGGGAGAGCAATAAATTCATTGCTAAGGTTGAATATTACTCATCAGTAAACACCAGAATCGATATCAAACAGCAGCAGACAACACATTGATCCATGAACCCGCCGGAGTTGTGTCACATAAACTGGCACCTTTAATAACATGGATATTGAAGCACTTGATGCATTAATAAAAGACAATACTTTTTTTTTTTTTTATCTCCCTGTGCTGTGGTATCTCACTGTGCCCCTATGGACAGAAAGAGGAAGCATGTAGAAAATGAACACATTGTGTTCCGACTTTTTTCATTTATTCTCTCGACCGCAGATTCTCCCTCACCGCAGCGAGAATCTGCCAGTTTTTTTTTAATCAGGATGTTTTCAGATTTCACAATTTCTTCATTAACTGCGAAATTGTCATGGGAAAAGAAGAAGGCAGCCCGGGCTGATCGGCTCGTGAAAACGCATTTGGATTTAGATGCAAATGCAAACATTCAAATTATAGACATTTAGCTGACTCACTCAGGAACGCACAATGGGTCTGACAGTGGAATAATCTTAAATCCGGGGCGGGGGAATCGCAGACAATTGCACCTACACGATGACAAACAATTATGTGTGTTTATACTGAGTAAACTGAAAAGAGATCAAGTCCAAGCGGAGCTGGTGGGTGGGAGAGAGATGGCCTCGATCCTTTACAAGCACAACACACAATTTATTATTTAAAGAGGCACATTTGGTAAATGTAAGAGGGCAGAAACCTGAGTGTTCGTTTTCGTTGCTGAGCTCACGATGCAGAAGCAGCTAAACGATGGTCCAACAGACCTCCTTTTGTCTTTTGAGGGATGTCTGGCTTTTGATTGATTATTTTAGATCAATCAAACAAAATCCTACAGATATTTGCTCACACTAAATATAAAATACACAACACACACCTGTTCAAACAAAAGAATTCCTCTGTGTGGTGCTCTTCTTTGTGCTGTTACTGTATTATTCTAGTGCCTTCATTTTGGGTTCATCAATATGCACAGCGGGACACACCAATCCTTGTCTCATTTTGTATCAGTTGTAAGTCACCCGGAGCCGACTGTTATCTGCCACACTGCTCTGAAACCAGCCACTGCCCGCGGTGACACACCACGCTGCACAGACCGGCCGAGAGGCAATCTGAGCCAATAACACACTTCACACCGCCTCAGTGTGACTAATTAAGCAGGGAAATCAGATGGTCAAAGTGACCATCGAGAGAACTCTCAATTTCCAAGCGGTAAGGTGCTCAATCAAGTAAGAACAGTGTGTTAGCAGCTACATGTGGACGCTGTTCACAACCATGCGCTTCACGTCTAACCCAAAAAAAAAAAAAAAAATGCATCGAGGGCTACAAAGAGGCACACTGTGACCTCTGCAGGACGATTATATAAGCCAAAGGACAATACAGGAAGTGGAATCCTATTTCACCAATTCAGACGTCTGTTGTATGTGACAAGGATTACCGAGCATCCCAAAACACGAGAATAAAGCCCTTCTGGCGTCGACTGACAAAGCCCTCGTGTCTCCTCTGCTCAGGCGGTGAGGAATAACGGCAGTCTGACAATGAAGCCCTTCTCTGCTGCTAACAGCTGTGTGAGCACATTCTTCATAAGCAAATTGGGCCCAATCCTTGAAACATTAAAGTAGAAGAACCTAATGATGCAGTGTGGGATATCCTGTGGGCACACGTGCTACAGACCACTCGGCTGGTGACTTCAAAGACGGATTCATCTCTCCCGCGAGTTGTTGTAGTCGAGACATCCGTCTGAGAGCGGCCATTATTTTTCCTGTACCTGATGAACCTGATGGCCTCTACCCAGCAGCGCTCATCTATTATCATGTAACATCCAAGGGAGATTAGTCACGGCCCAAACTCTCCTCATTCAATAAGACAGGTATCCCACAAAATAGATCCACTGTGTGTACAATAAATATTTGGGGCACGGCTCGTTTTCCTCTCCAACATGATGAGATGAATATTTATGTGGGAATTCTTTCCATTTACCACAGAGCTTTATTTTTTTTTCTCCTTCATCATCAAACTTACAGCTCTGGCTCGGCGTGACCTGTCTCTGAACCCGGCTCCTGGATTCCCTGGCAGAGTTGATCTCATTTGATCAGCCCCTGCCTCTGCCTGCCGCTCGCCCTCATTATCAGGAACCCTTTCGGGTTTTCTTTTTGTCGCCCCGTCTTTATGACTCTTTATCCTGTCGTACTCTCTTCCCCCCTGCATGCCTACGGTACATCTAACTATGCGACTGTGCGCAGCGGTAGTAGGTCCAAACACCACCACCAGCCACACGCCTACAGAGCGGAGGCTGCTGCATTGGCAGCGATGCCGGGACAATAACCTGTCCATAAATAACATCTCATTTTCATTTTTAGTGCACTCACGCTGCAGAGTAGTTATGTAGACACTCGGTTTTTGAAACCCATTCAGTTATCGCTTGAACGCTTTAAAGTGCTAATATTATGGAGTTAATTAATGAATCCTAACACGACGGAGACAAACACATTCAGTTTAAATGTGTCTGTGCCGCAGTGCTTACTGGACAAAATGTCCTGTAGATAGTTGCCAATTTAGCGGAGGATAAGGGGGGATGTCATCCATGTTGTTACCAAAATGACCAAAATGCAGTCCCCTCGCTAACCTGCCACCCCTCCTTCAAATATTAAACTATTAATACTTTACTGTAGTCTATAGGGTAATGTCACCTTCATGATCAAAGTGACAAGGTGAGAATTATAGACACACTGCTGCCTGTTCTATTTCTGTTATATTCCCATAATACTTCTGGAGCATCCGTTCTGCTGAAAATACACCCCCTGACAAAGCCGCCTGTGTTACAAAATATTTTTTTGTGGACATGACTAAGGACGTAGTGTGTGTGGTATTTGCCAGGTTCACTACATTTTAGCCTATTAGCGCGCTAACATATCATGCTCTTTCTACTTAAGAGTTTGCCCTTGATACTGATCAATAAAGATGAAGACGTGTAGAAAATTTCATGACGGTTCATCAAAACCACGAGAGGAAAACGTCTGGGGATTAAAGCCCGCATGATTCGTATCCGATATCACCGTGTTGGTGTTGTTCCGACAGCATCATAATTAATGTTTTGCTCCAGGACCACTTTGCAACCGACCAATCACTTTTTTTGTGATGTCATAGACTCGCGACTCCAGAAATAGATTGGAAAAGTAAGTGCAAGGGTGAGGTGAGCCTTTCTAACGCATAATTATAATCAAGTTAACAATACATCGAGTTCCACGTGCCACACAAACCCTGGTCTCCTCTGTGCTCGCCCCACGTGTCTCGCCTCTAATGTGGACTCTGGGTGAGTTGCAATGATGGCTATGGAGCAACACTGATTACGATGTAAGGAAAACAACACAACAGGGCGATATCAGATTAACCACGGTATTCATCCTTTGGAAAACCGTGAATGTCTATGAAAATTCCACGGCAATTCTTTCAGACCTGACCAGCAGACCATCCTTAGAGACAACGTCGCTGTTAATCCTAGATGTGAAGAATTTGAGAGCGTCTGCGCCGCCTCTATTTATGTGTCACAGGACTAAAAAAGTACACAAAGTACAGCTGTCCGAACATTTCTGCTCCTCGACATAAATCCTGCTTTGTGGTCGGGACTTGAAAAGCGAAATGCCTTTTTCGATTGGGTTCCAGTAAGAACATTTGTAACAGAAAAAGAAAAAAAATCTTTTCAGGGAAGCCTTCATGGAAGCGCACTGAGGTCGTGCTTGTGGTCTTCCGACAATATCCGACGAGGTAATGAACCGACTTTTAACAAGATAGCGCGAGTCCTTTACAATCTGCGAAACCCTCACTGTGACACATAAGGAGGCCGCTGTTAACGTCGTCAGGTCGTTTGCTCTTTATTTGC
Source organism: Diplodus puntazzo (assembly GCA_963678695.2). Lineage (NCBI taxonomy): Eukaryota > Metazoa > Chordata > Actinopteri > Spariformes > Sparidae > Diplodus > Diplodus puntazzo. The sequence goes on along the minus strand of OZ023167.1, from coordinate 9,806,044 downwards.
CTGGTGCAGTTTGTGTATCCCGCATCTAAGTGACGTGTCTGTTCTGTCCTTGGTGCATTGTACTCCCAGCTGAATCCCATACAGCTGGATTTAATGGGGATGAAGAGCAGAGCCTAATAACAGTTTATAAGCATTTACGGAATAAAATGGTCTTATATCCCTTGACGTAAGCGTCACCGACAGAGGAAATCTCAGCCTGCGTCGGGTACTGACCCCGAGAAAATATGTATACACTCTGACGCTTCTGCTACTATTTTAATTTAAACTACTGTCTGTTTGAGTCATGTCTCCTCCTAATGCCTCTGTGGTTAGAGAGAGCATTTTCTTTCACTTTTAATGCACATGGCACTTCATTTGCTTTTCATGAGATTGCTCGCTTCATTAAAAATTTGTAAGACCACGCTGAAATCGGGCATTAACCCATAATTCACTGCTTTGTCTATACTCATTTCTTATGCTAAGGACATGATCTTGTTTAACATAATTAATGTGACGGGTACAGGCCGGAGTTAAAAAGCTATAGGAAAGTGGATATAGCGACGAGGGCTGAGTTCGGGCTGTGTTTCAGGAACGAACACGGGCCGATGCATCTGTTTCTCCCGGTTATTATAGTTCTGCGTTCTGAAAGGAAGTCCCGCAGGAATCTACAAATGCATATGCTCTGCACAGAGTGGCGCAGCTGAAATTTTTCTCCTTCAAATACCCTACAGCAGGAGAAATCAATATGAATGTAAGCAGTGATTTCCTATACGCAGAACATGCTCTGCTTATAGGAAAGGGGGGAATGCTATCTGAGGAGGGGAGGATAGTATTTCCAGTCCTCTGCTGGCACCGAGGTCAAGCTGCACTCACGTCTTTCAGACAGCCCATGAAGTTGTTGCTCACTGGGGAGCCTGGCAGGTCGGCCGTGTTTAGGCTGCCCCCGATGTAGAAGAGATCATCGGAGCCCAGCATGGTGTAGTCCTCCTGAGTGTAGCCGGTGGTGGTGAGGATGCCATCCACCAAAATCGTCACCTGGGGGGGGGGAATGACAGGAAGTGGAGAGATTTTGAGTCACACAGAAGGAACTAGCCTAATTATTTCAGGCTGCATTTCTCGATTCTAGTAGAGCTGGCCTTATTGCTGGATCTTGAAGGCAATTACAAGAACAGATTTGAAGGGGTTTACTAATCTCAGCTGATCCCTGTTTCTGATATATTAGCAAAATCGCAGCGGCGTCAATATACAATAAATATCCCTTACACTGATGTTTTGCCTCCAAAGCAATACGAATGCTACAGTACACTCAATTAATTTGAGATTAAAGATATCTAGATGGCAGGCTGCGTTGCTTGTACACCGGCTGCAGCAAAACAAGATTATTCTCATATCAGTCTCATCAGGCTCACAGAGACAAAGGAAATGAACTACCGAATATAGGAGAAAAAGTTAGATGCCTGTTGCCATGACAATAAGTCCACAGTTAACATGTAAGCCTGCACGAATGTCAAAGCTCCCACTTTAGGGAGGCGAAAAAACAATTACCATCTCTTTGGGGGTGAAACATTTTCAATTTCCAGGAGAATGTACTGTGAAAAGATAATTGTTCTTTAATTGTACAGCTTGTGATAAATTTGCTTTAAGGTAGAAAAAAAAAAGAAAAAGAGAAAAAAGAAAAGAAGCAACAGCTCCAGCAAGGCGGGACACACGCATGTTTACAATGTCGACTAATTGTTCTGATGTCTCAGGACAATCATAATCACTTTTTGAATCCAGGCTTTTGCTGGAAACATATCAGAGACAGACATATGTGAGGGAAGGGGAGCTGATCTCTCACATTCTGCAGTGTAAACATGTTTATTGAGTGATTGGCTGTGAGGTGGGGCCAGCATCTGTTTGTATGCGCTTATAAATCCCAAACACAGACACCTTATATCACATTATACTCGTTCAGACATGAACTCATGTAATCATGGTACTCACTTACGGAATAAATCGCTTGCTCCGTCTTTCATTAATTAGAACTGATTTAAGCGAAATGTCATTCTCTTACTGTGCAGCTTACACATGGAATAATCTACAAAAGGCTTTAAACCCTTTGCTGCCACTGAGGCGATTCAAAGCCCTTACCTCAGATCTTGCTTTTATTTGATTGCAACTGCTTTTAACGATCCTATATTTTTACCAGTGTATTACTCTATTCATCTATTCTAATCTACTTTATACCTCGTTGCTTTTATTCTATTCTATTCGTATATCCTTCTATAACATATCATTCTTGTTTTTTAACTACGTAAGTATACCTCTACGATGTTTTCTTTTGAGGTAAAACAAATAAAATCCAGATCAAAATAGAAATGGATGGTATTCGAGTCAAATGTATTATTTTTCATTTGGAACTTTTATTTTCCAACCGGGAAAAAAATTATAATTTTAGCTTTTGCAAGATAAAATGTTTAGGGCTGTATTTGACTAATAATTATTTTCATTACCAATTGATCTCCCAGTTATTTTAATGATTCATCTGATGATCCTGTAAAATGTCTAAATCTTGTGAAAAAATTAGCCTAAAGTTTTGTCTTCAAATTGCTTCTTTTATCCAACCAAAAGTTCAATATATATCAAATAGGGAACAGCATAGTACCAGACTAACCGCCAACTGCTGCTGACTGTAGCTGCTGTTAGTTAGCTAGTTAGCGTAGTTAGCTGTGCAGCTAGCAGAAAATAAATGAGAGCTCAGAGTACCGGGGGAGTGTTTGTGTAAACACTGCTACCAAAGCAGGACCAGGACCTGGGCTAGCTTGTGAGCATGCTAACTTCAGTAGACATACTGAACGCATAATATCAAAACTGTTAGTCCTTCACATTGTGTTGATATTTTTAAAATACTTTTTAATGTTTTCAACTCAGATTTGTACCTATGGCACCTTAAAGACACTGGAACCAGAAAATGTTTGACACCTTTCGCCTGCAAAATTACTTCAAACGATGAATAAATTATCAAAATAGTTGACAACCTGATTTTTATCGATTGACTTATCGCAATACCAACTGGTCGTTGCAGCTGGTGTGTTACAAGCATTAACAGGATGATTTCTATTCAAAGAGAAGAGTTGAAAAGATGAAGGCGATTTTTGAACAAGTATACTCCCACCACCACCGGATCCAACAGACCTTGACTTTGCCCGAAAACAGCAGTAGAGTTCAAATTGATTGTAATCACCCAGCCAGGTCTCAGTAAGCATACACAAAACAAATAATTTAAAACCTGGGCGCTGTGATCAAGTGATTGGCTTTGAAAAAAGTCAGATGTTTCTTGTGACTTTAACTTTGCCGTGTCTATTCTGTTAAATCACTGGCATTTTGAAAGCAAGAGGGTAGGAGACAAAAGAATGACCTGACACGGCATGTTCAGGTGTCAGGTTTTTAAAACGAAGGTCCTGCATCACCTTTCTCTGCTACTGGCAGGTATTGATTTCTGTCTATCTCGCGGTGAAGCCTTCAGTATCTTCGGCTTAGACAGCGGACAATGGCAGGGCTTGACTGTGGGTTGTTGATACTGCACATTGAAGAAACCTCTGAAAACCAAAGTGCTTTTATGTCTGGAGACCGATTGATGCTGCGCCACAGCGCATAGAAAAGCACAGCCTATTTCTAATAACGGCTATTACACCAAATCCCCACATAGATCCTTTCAAAATAAGAGGGGACGGATGAACGTGTTCAAAGGTAACTATTGAATTAGACTAGAATATCATTAATTAAAGGCATATAGCAAGATAATATTCTTTTGAGGCTGATCTTTCATCATATTTCTACAGGATTTGCATACGGCCAGTAGCTGATTTAAGGGAAGCATATTTATGAACGTCAGCGGCGCTCAAGAGTTACAGAGGGAATTGAGTGCAGTGTTAAGGAGGTACAACAACAGATAACTTGTGTGTATGTTAATATGGACTGTCCAGCAGGGAAAGGTGAATGCATCATTAATAAGGGTCAAACGTGGAGAGAGAGTCAGCACCAATCAGTTTGTACGCAACAGTAAAAAAATAGAAAAAAGAGAAAAGAAAGACGGATGGAGAGGGAGATGGTAACAAGATGAATTCTAGCCTGAAAAGCACCACCGGATCTAATAAAATGTTTCCAGCGGCACTCTCTTGGGAGTTACAGTTCTCCCTATCTACATGTCAGTGAGGTAACTTATCTGAGGGGAAAGCAATTTACACAGGGATCAAATGCATGGCTGAAAGCATAAGTGACGTTGTAAGCATTGGATTGCCGCTCCACTGGAAGCCAGGGTAAGGAAATAGATGTGGAGGAGGATGCAACTTTATATGCGGGTTAATGTGACAGGTTCAGGATATATTGGTGATGAGGAGAGAGTTGGATGCAAAACGAGTCCTACTTAGCGAAGGATTGAAACATTTAAATGCACCACACGTGGCAAAGAGGGCCATGTTTGGTTTGGTTATGGCGCCGGTACATTCCTTCCTTCATCCTTCATTCAGCGTTCACTTTTTTTGGGGCACAGAAACGCTTGGACTCAGTTTACCTCCCGAAGCCCGATTTTTCTTCTAGGGTTCATTGTTGGGCTAGAAATGATCCACAGGGATCTTGTAGGACTCAGTGGTGCGAGTTGTCTCTGGCAGATTTTTTTTTTTTTTTTAAACCCAGTTCTAATCTAAAGGTAACAATATTACATTGCACCACAGCTCAAGGCAGCTCTGCTTGAGTTGATATAATTTGAGAGCCTCGACATACTGAACACACTTCTCGAATATGTGCCAAGTGCATTGGCAGACTGAGGCAAAAAAAGACAAAAGCGATTCTGAGAAACGTGCCGACACACCGTGTTAAGGCTCCAAAAATATGTAGTAAGCGCAGCTATGACATTTTAACACTGGCATTAATCGGGTATATCTGATGAAGATGTCAAAGAATAAACCAGAACACATTAGCATATCATTCCGAGAGAAATGACTTGTGACTGTTTGTTTTTGTAGAACTGATACTAGTGGGGAAAATGCGCTAAAAAGCTTCTAAAAACCCACAATACAATGCCGACTTTGCAGCTAAATGTAGACAGACGCTCTATGTGATCTACGAGGATTGCTGAGGAGGCTGCGACCTCCTTCAAATTAATGCATGAAACAGACATCAGTGCAATATTTCCGTCATGTTGTGTACATTTTGTCCACCATTTGGAGGTTTAAATGGCTCTCTTAATTACATCATCTCATTGCAGTCTCTTCATACGCAACCTGAATTACAACCACCTACTGCTCATCTAAATTATCCAACTCCTACTGTGATATAGATGGAAACCTGGCTGCAGTGGTGCATTTAGCAGATATGTTTTCTTAGGAGTTTTTAGAGACTAAAAACAGAGCTGAAAGAGAGAGACTATTGGATAAACATGACTCCAGGGGATAGTTTTGCCTCCTAACTGTTTTCTAAAAAGGTTGCCCCTATCAACTTGACAGGTGATGATATGTCAGTGTTTAAAATTGCATGAATCTTTCTTGGCTACTTAAAGGAACAAGCTGACATGTTTAGCTTGAAGCTAGGTGTTGGCAAGACTGTAGAAACCAGCAAAAGCAAGCTAAATTTTAAAAACATCCAACCGGAAAAAAATCCCACCTCCTCCTCCTTAGCAACTCCTCCAAAACACATGAGTGTGCACTGCCTGACTAGCTACAGACTGTTAAATGCCAAAGCAAAAAAATACCTGTTACGAACGTACCTCGGTCCGGATATACGCCACCTAGCGCAACAGTTACTCTGGGTGTGTGCTTTGTGCTAACATTAGCCACTATGGTAGTGTGTTGTGGCCATTGCAGGCCTTTTATTGGGCTCAAGGGCTTGTGTGCTTTGTGGTACTCGGTTGGCACCCCACCTACAATCTGCCCCTTTCATGTTGAATGTTAGCAACTAACTGTGCACACACCAGAAAAAAAGCATTAGCATTTGGATTTTTTAGTAGGTCATAGAGCTTTAAAAACACACTACAGACTTTCACTTTACACTTTTTAGATTACACATTTATTCAGAGTTATATAAAAACTATGATTAATACCGTAGAGCTTTAAGGTACTGCATAATGGGAGTAATTGTAGAGTGACTACAGCCAAAGAAGAGAGCCAGCAGCAGGCTAACATTAAATGTAACAGACACATCCTGGGAATCTGTAAATTAGTTTGGGAATTCAGGGCTGTGCTTTGTCTACTGGACACAATTAATGAATGTGGAACCTTAGGGCCCAGTTGTACTTGGCTGGAGCGCAGTACAGTAGGTACAGCAGTACAATATCGGACACATGCAATGGGTGTATTCATTATATAAAAGCTCCGCTCAGCATGACCTCCCCGATACTGCTACAAAGCTGCATCAGTGGCTGTCGCAAAAGAAGTGGCTTGTTTTTCTGTTTCAGTGGAGTTTGTCAGAAATCTGACAATCTTAGTGAAAAATATTATTCTGTAAAAGCCAGAAAAGAGAGAGATTTCTCCGCTACTGCAGTATATAGGAATATGACGTACACTGCTGCATGTGCTGTGTTTCAATTATCTAAAGAGACCTTCACGGCTATCTTTTGGGTGCAGCAAAAAAACACAAGTTCCCTGATTATAAAAGGACTCAGTACTTTCCACTGAAGCAATCTATTTTACGAGGAAGAGGGCGATGACCTAATACGAGCTAGTTATATCTATCAGAACATGGGAAATGGAGACAGGGAGTCCAGCAGAGCAGAAGCATTCAACAGCAAAACAGTACCTGTCAGTGTTTACACTGTTAATGCACTATAGCACCTAAAGCCTATTCCCGTGGGACTGTTTTTTACCTTGACCCAATTTGTTTCAAGATAATTACACGTTTCTGAAGAGAGCCTGCTACAGCACACATAATGACACGCTTAATAAAATCTACACGTTTTACATTTCATGTGGGCAGCGAGTATGCGAGCCACAGTCAGCGGACGCATACGCACCTGGCGGCGGTTGCGGGTAACTCGAACATCGTGCCAGACGTAGTCATTGAACTTCCCGCTAGCCGGCTCCACCAGGGCTTCGAAGGCCCCGGAGCCCAGGTTGATGACGAGCCACAGGGCCCCGTTCCTCAGGGACAGGTTGACATAGTCAGCTGACTTCCCCGTGTGAAGCAGCAGGCCGTTCCTCTGCAGGGTGCGAAAGGACAGCGTGATCTCATCCATGCTGCTCTGGATGGGAGTCTGGGACAGGTTGTAGCTGAAGAACTCATTGCCTTTGAAGGTGGCCACTGACTCCTCCTGCCCTGAGAGGGGAGGAGAAACATCTTAGATAATTGTTACAGTCATTAAATGTGATTCATCTAGTGCACAGTGCTGTATAGTCACTACTTTTGTTGACTAAAATGAGTTTAAAATCTATACAGCGCAGTATCAATTGACGAATATTTCACAAACACCAAAACTAACTTGAGCAGACCGTGTATGTGTCTGTGGAGCTTTACGTATTCTGCAGCACTGTACGGTCTGATGGACAACTGTACAGTCATGTAGGAGTTGCACACTAAAGGAGAAGTCGAGTGGTATTTTATATCTTCTTACGGCAAAGAACACATGAAAAGACCAGCAAAACCAGCCCATTGAGTGATCCCACTAACGAGTGCTGTCTGTGTAGCTTTTGCCTCTGTTCAACAGACCTCCACAAAAACACATCAGTGAGCCACAGTGTTACACTGGGTGTCAAGTTCCTTCATTACGATGAACATAGGCACTGTAGTTTACTTTGAGTCAATCCCACATACACCATTCCCAGTGCTGTAAATACTCGCCAGCACAACAACTCAATAATATTGTGCTCAACAAATGTTCAATTTACTAAAGACTAAAGTGCCAAGCCGTGTATCACAACTTTTTTTTAACACGTCAAATATATAATTATGATTTGTTTTCAAACATTTACATGTGAGAGCCTCAAACAACGGTAGGGGAGGTTGTAAAGAAGTGACGAACACCGTTGTTGTTTTTGTTGAATTGTTGTCAATGAGACAAGTATAAGACAATGCCTTATTCTTTATTTAACAGTGACATTTTAAAAATGCCAAATTTAATTCGTCATTCTTGGATAAACATCTAATTCACACCCACAGAAAAAATCTATCTACAGTAATAATACGATGGCTCAAACAATTCCCCAAACTCTTCAAGAAAAGGAGCTTTTTTTTCTTTTTTGGTTAACCAGAGCAGAGGAAAGATGTTGGTTGTTCTCTGTTTCATCGTTTCTTGGGATTCCGCATTGTGGGCAACATGACTTTTCAAAAGCTGCACCTGGAACCCTGTCAGTGTTGTTTTGGTATCAGATAGATAGATAGATAGATAGATAGATAGATAGATAGATAGATAGATAGATAGATAGATAGATAGATAGATAGATAGATAGATAGATAGATAAAATCCATACAAATGCGTACTGTTTGGAGGCAAGTTATAAATGTCGAGACTGTGAAGACACGCAGCCACCTGAGCTCGACGCCATAGTAAATAAAGGTCATACGCATTAAGTGTTGATTTAATCTATTGTAAACGGAATAATATAACAGACTGTTTTTCTATTTTCCTCCATAAATAAGGGTTGCAACTTGTGACATTTAACTTTCCTTCACAGTGAACCACAGGAGTAATGCTCACTATTGTATAACGCAGCTCTTGGACCTTATGAATGGAGCTCTTTCGAGCTAGTATAGACACCCCTTCCTTTGCTTGTCTGTGAGTTACAGCCTCGAAGCTACTGAGCAAGCTGTTTCAAGCTAGACGAATAAGCTGTCCCTTAAGCCTATGTTTGCTTGTACAGTAAATGCCGCCTTCTGAACTCCAGGGCCAATTTAAGCCAGCAGGATCCACGCTCCCATTAGTCTCCATTGTTTGAGCAGTGCAGTTACTCAACTACTGAGCAGACAGCAACTCGTTAGGCCATTGTTGTTGAGCCGTAATGTGAAGTTCGCCGTTTGACTGATGTTGTGGGTGAAGTGTAAACCTAAGTGCAGGTGCAAAGTGAACACGGTGAGCACCGAAGGCAACAGAGTGGTTGGGGGGGGGGGGGAGGGAAAAGATTATTGGACACCAGAGGGGTTGTGGCTTAATTTAGCAAAAACACGAGTGCTTAAAATGTCCAGTTAATAACTCCACAGGCACAGCGAGCATTACATCTAATATCTAGAAAGGTCTTCTCATAAGAGATCAATTAAGAGAGCAAGAGGATTTGCAACATATCCTGTGCACCATCTCTCTGTAATTACCATCTTTCTGTAATGAAGACGTCACTAGCAGATGACCCTGAAGCCCTCCTCGGTACAGTGTGAGGGATCAATGCAAGTGTCTGAGCGGCTAGAAAGGCAGCGGGCCGTGTCTCTGCTCTCCTGCCCACCATTGAGGTGGGCCCATTGTCTGCAGCGACAATGTTTACCAGCTTGTGAAAAAGGCTGTGTTTGCTCTGACACCAGACAGACTTTAGCACTAACTCCGGGGGAAAAGCCATCAGAGGCACAGTCAGTCAGTGCAGAGGCTGCTGGAGGAGCAGTTGGACACTTAATGCATGATGCGGCTTCTATCCCGGTGCAAGCCATTAGACAATTGCGCTGGACGCCTATTTTGGCAGAAAAGGGGGCTCAGCAGAATATAACGGCAGCACCGAAGTGTCTCTCCTGCTTCTCTTCTCATCGTCACATCATGCTCGTTCATGCTATCCCGCCCTCGCTCTCCGTCGCTGTTTGGCTGTACATCATCCAACCTCCCATTTTCTCGCACCGCGTGGTTTGAAAACATAAAAGCCGCCTTTAAATTCAAGATACAATTAATAAGTATGTGTGTTGGGGGCACCGCCCATGGTAAATCCAATAGAGTGATGCATGAATGAAGCCTAAAACCGAAAAAATTCTCCACTTACACAATGTTGTGTGACATATATCCGTTTTACGAGCTGCATGTCCTTTTGCATCTGGTGCAAACTCTACAGTGTAAGTCTATAGTTGTGTCAGTCTTTTTCATCCGTAACCTAGTTAAAATACCTCACTTTTCAAAGCTTGCTTCGTATATATTTTTAGTATTCACCATTTTTTTCGTTGTTTTTTCACCTGTTCCTGTCGTAGTTACAACTAAATTATACTGTGGTGGCTGCATCAACATGAAAAATGCCAAACATGTGGATTGCTCATTAATACTAAGCTTTACAGCTGATTAATTTCAAAGCAGAGCCCAGGGCGCGGAGGGCAATTGCTGACTTGGTTTCCTGCTCGGGGCTGGGGGACTCGGTTGTCGGCTGGTTGCATCCAGACCAAAGTCAGGCGGTGTTGGCGTGTGCATGGTAGGGCAGCAGTTTAACACTGGTCTGGAGGCAGGGACTGGCATAAGCGCCCGAGGTGCTCAGTGAGCGACACCTGCGCATGAATAATCTCATAATTTTCTGTAAATCTGTGTTATACACACAGGACTGAAGCACACACACACACAAGTACGCCCTCCTGAATTTCCTCAAGTCTGTAAATTGTTCTTATTTTTTGTTTTCTATGGGCCTCTTCACAGAGAGCGACAGCGTTGAAGGATGTTTGATTTGAAATGATTTGTGGCCAAATAAAAACAAAATCAAATCAGACTGCTCTCTTGAGTATACCCTCAGGCTAAAGATTAAATTATTAATGTTGAAACAGACATTGAGTGTCTGAAACAAACTTTGATGTCTCATGTATATCCAACGAACTCAGATGACATTGCTTTGTTGCTAATTGTAGCTCTACTACGCCCCAGTACTGCTTGGAGGCTTATTTCTGTAAATCTCCATTGCACAATCAATTACCAACTACTTCTTCGCACTGGTGCATGAAATGGAGCAATTACATTTAGGCCTCATTTCATGACAGATCACATTGTGCTTGGCCTTTAGGACACACTCACTGTATAACTTTCTAAATATTTGATATAGCAGCCCTGTTCTAGCGCAGCAACGTTTATCATTGTTGAAGCAGCCGCGGCAGACTACGGTGTATCCAACTGCATTGTTCTGTCGGAGCACCCATCAATTAAACCACTGTAGGAGCTTAAATTGAACATTATCTTTTGGCCTTGTAGAGACTGATTACTACTTCTGTACATGAACAAGTTTGTCCCAGAGCAAGCAACCAAAGAAGCCAGACCCTAATCTATAATGTCACAGTCATGTACAGCCTGAAGCTGCACCATTTATAGTGGCTGGAAAACCGCTGTTATCATGCTGTGAAGAATTCACTTAAGGCTTTTCATCTACTGTAAATGAACTCAGTATTAGCGTTATCAGTTCTACGCCAGAAAATGTATATCAGAACACCCAGCGTACGACCACACGCTTGTTTTTTTTTTCAACCCCATCTTCACAGATTTGTGTTCCACTGGAGCTAATTATAGCGTGCACAGAGTATTTATAACAATATCTCACTGCATTGATTGGGCTGAGAATGAAAACCAAATCTGCTAATGAATGAACATCGAACAAATGTGCTTTTTTTTTTTTGTTGTTGTTGTTGGGCTAAATCGGTAATTTTTTTGAAAAACGTGTGGGATGTTTGTTTTGTCAGAATTCACAACAAGAACAAATATTTCCTCTGTAGATTACAGTCAAAGTATCATTTTGCTGCCGATGAGCAAAGTGAGGATTCGAGCGGCGAGTTATACTGTCAGAGTGGGTCATCAAAGCCAATGTCTCTATGTTTAGAGACAACGCTGATTGCCATGGAGACAGGACGGGGACTCTTTATCTGAATCTCTCAACGCGTGGCAGAAAACACAAAGCGTAAGTATAGCACAGTCTTCATGTAGGTCAGTGCCACCCTTGCTGTTCAGTCAAAATGCCCCCCCTTTTCAACATTGTTTAACCAAATATTGCGTTTGATTTCCTAGATTTTACACCACAGTACTGCGGCTTTACCTCAACTGACATACTTAATCAGCACTTGAATTTAAATCAGTTCACAGTGTGCGAAAACAATATATCCTAGTTTGCATTATTATGCTGTTTTATTCTGTAAAAGAAGAGGACATCACAAGAAGTGTTTTCTCCCCGACTCTTAATTGTTTACCGCCTATGTAAAAATATCCCTTCCATCTTTGAGTTCTTTTTCCTTAATTCTGTGCTTTTATGAATATTCAACACGATAGCACTACTGCATCGCGGACACCATTTGAAGGCAATGTTATTTGCAACCCACTGACGAGTGACCATAAACAACCCGGTGATCACACATTGGAGAAATCATCACTATCTTGTAAATTCTTCTATAAAAATTCTTTACAACAGCTCCAAGAAGGTAAAGATATCCCCCCGATAATACAGAATGTTTGTGCTCCGTTCTGATCATTGTTAGAGGAAGAGTCATGAAACTTCTGTGCGGACCTGAGACACACCCAGGGCATGAGATCCGTTGCATTCTTTATTCTGACACGTGTTCATTCCCTTTTGAAAACACCATGAAACCAAACCGAAGAGATGCTATGTGCATGGATGCATTACCTTGGCGAAAAACTGCAGAGGTCAAAGGTGATGTTCCAGTAGCTCAGTCAGTGGTCAGGACAAGGGTTTGACGGACAAGAATTGAGTGAGTAGTGAGCATAACATGACAGGAAGCAAAAAACGAATAGGCAAGTATATGAAAAAAGAGGAGAGGAAATATTAGTGCAGCACAGTTAACTAAAATGATTTCAGGGGGGGAAGGGGGGGGGAATGTTGTGATCAGGTGGCTGGGAAGGAAAAGCAAACCAATAGACCCCATACCTTGGCGGTTTAACATCAGGTGCGCCAGACCTTGAGGGAAAGAACAGAAAAAAGGATACGAAAACAGGAAGTTCATAAAGAGGTTCGGGAGAACAAAAGCATTGTCACAATGTTGGACTGCAGTTTGTGACAGACATCCTGGGGAAGGTACGGATGTCAAAGTTCAAACTCAAATAGAAGGGGGAAATCAAACTAAAAACAGACAGACATCTCAAGGGAGGAGAAGGGAAGGCAAGGAGAGAAAAAAACATCTTGATCGGTGCAACCCTTATAGGTAGTTGCTCACACAGATGCTTTTTTCTAAATGGAACACATACTGTATGTTTACTTGATGCAGACAGCGTTCGAGATGTGTCAGATATACACAGGTCCTGCTTAATATCGCGAACACCTAATGTTAAAGTTACTCATGGTACCACTTGTTCTATGACCGTCTCAATTATAGGCTTAGCCACGCATCTCCACACACTGATATTTGCATCCGGATGAGCCTTTTAACCTTCTATATGGCAGCGTTGTATAACAGGGCAGAAGTGGCGCCACTCCTCATGCGCTAAATCTTTAGCAAGCATCTCTCTATTTCACAGAGGATTCGCTGGCTAATGGACCGCAGTCGGTTTAGGGTGTAAAACACTCACATGACGACGTAACCATCACTGAGCGGGTCAGCCACTGATCTTTGATTATATTCAACCTTTATTTAACCAGAAGAGCCCCACTGAGGTTAAGAATCTCTTTTGCAAGGGAGACCTGCACGTAATCCTTTTAATCCTGGGGAGGAAAAAAAAAAAAAAAAAAAAAAAAAGCAGATTGGAGCTGCGACACGATGCTGCACTGCGTTAATGCCTCATCATAAGGCAGGCCAGCCAAGACAAAAAAGGTCACACCCAACCTCCATAGCCTGTCAAGCAGAAGGCGGAGGGGTTGGCCGAATACAACGGCTGCTGGACGGAGCACTTTCTCTCCCAGGAGTTATCGGGCATGTGGTGAAACTGACTCTGACGACTGCAGCACTGCCATCGATCTGACAGTCATATTGGGAACACAGAGAAAGCCTAATAATCTCTGGAGGCAAACTGAAAACGCACCCCAACCTATCAATCACAACACGTTAAGGCTGAGCAGTTGCAGGTGACGGTGTATAGCAGTCCAGCTGGTCGGACTGCACACGCTGCAGCGATCGCAGCCAATTCTGAATACGTCGTGCCTGCACCACCAGCCTGAGTCTCTAAGCCTCTCTGTCCTGTGCTAAGCAGACAGAGAGACAGACAAATGTCTCAATAGGTCAGCCAGAAATCATATGGCATACCTCACCTGCTCCTCTTGCCAAAAAGGAGATGGAGCTGACACATTTCAAACCCTTCTGCCGAGCACATGAGCCCCACTGTGCCAGCCAACACAAACAGCTCTCATCAGTGCATCAGCACTCTAACGCTGCGATCCATTGTACCCGGAACAGGAAAGGGAAATGGAATCGCCATTCAAGTCGCAGGTTGGAAAAAAAGGGCAAGATCCATCAAGCCGGACTTCACCGACACGAATACGCATGACGTCCAAAATGACGGCTGACAGAGTACACAGGATGCATTTTTACTTTATGTATGTGTTTGTGTTGTAGACATCCAGTAACAACTTTGTATTTGCCAATTCCATTTCCGTTCAGTGGGTTTGTGCTTGATGGGATTCTTTGCAGCATGCCTGCTTGCCATAAAAACATCAGATTGCTGCGGCGTTCCAACCCAGCTGCCGGGATAAAATGTCTGGCATTTTATTTTTCTGTGAACCCTGAATAGGTTCAAACTTGTATGTTTCAAATGCAAATGAATGATGTTTCTACAATACCTGTCGTCCCGCATTTACATTAAATGTATGTGAGCTGACTGGATTGTTGGCCATCGGAGGGGATGGTGTTGGTTTAACAGCTTGGCGAGATGAATGCCAAGACCGCTGTTCAAGACTGGATATTTTTTTATGAGGAACCACATCTTTTCAGCATTTGTAATTGTTTTGATGCGATGTCAGGACGATTTTCTGCTAAACACAATCTTTTCCTTACCCTAACCACTAGGTTTTTGTGACTCTACCTAGCCCGACATAAAGAAACATTAAGTTGCTCTTGTTTCCAACGTATCCAAGATTTTCAGAAACATACATCGGCAACATTTATCCTGGCGTTGTTTTTCCCGAGTGTATGCACTTTGACACATTTAGGTTGGAGGTCAGGAATACCAACACCAAACTATTGAATACGACTTGTTAGGATTAGACTCATGCGATGCCCCAGTTCAAGTCCCAGTTCGGGTCATTAGTCAAAATCAAACGAAGGGACAGGTCGCATCGCACAAATCTCCTCCACATGTTTGGCTGAACAGAGCTGTTCATGCCACATCTTTTTGTGTGAAATGGACGTGATTACCTCAGGGAGGGTCTTTGCCTGCCAACATGTAGGCTTTTGATACAGTGTGTCATTGCACAGGCCAGCGACTGAGCCTCTGCTTAGACAGGATTCAACCACAACCCCGTGTTCAAAGCAGACAAAGAACTGCTGTGTGCATCCTCGCCGTGGCTGTGCAACCAACATGACAACCCAACGTATGTATACACACGACATAATGAGTGTTACCTCCCCTGCCATTCATCACCCCTGGGGTGATCTCATTCTCACCAGACCGGATCTGACTGGACTTGAGCTCATCCTCTTCTGCTGTCTGCCCATCCTTTTGCTATAAAAGAGAGAGGACATCTATGACATGGCAGCAGCAACATGGGGCTAAAAGGGAGCCTTGTTTATCATTAGCAGTGACAAAGACACACCCAGCAGCGCCACGCTGTAAGTCACCACCAGCTGAGACAGCAGGAAGAATATCTGGTAAAGTCTCTCTCCATCTCTTTTTCTTTTGTCAATGCGAGGAGGTGGAGAGGAAGGTTTTCTATTACCAGACTAATAAGAAGTAGCAGTCACAAAGCTAGGGGCCATCGCTTCATCAAGTGGGGAAAGCCCTGGCTAACCCTGCTGATTTCTGCCAAGCTGGAGGAATGAGCTTTGACCCAAGGAATTCTCAGCTATGATGACTCCACACACTTTTTTTTTCAAGCACTGGGGGCGAGGAAAGCTGACCTGCATGCCTGACTTACGCATCCCTGACTAATGGAGACTGATGCTGGTGACCAAACCAGGCCCGGTCAAGCAGCTCTTAACAAGTGCCCCAGCCGACAAAGTCATCTTTGACTAGTCCTCAATGGAGCAGTTGAGGAGTGGTGTTGTTGCTGCCCTTGTATCAGACCAGCTGCGCAGTGAATCCGCTCATCCTGCTCGGCTGAGCCTTACATCCAAATCTCAGTGTGTGGAAATGCAGAGATAACTGGCTAGCCCTACAGAGAGTACCATTAGAGGGGAAAGCCTGTATGAAAAATAAATCGCCATTGCTTCCTGTAATCTACCAGTGTTCTATTTTTAAATTAAGAGGCAACCTTACAGATATCAGTGGAGTTTCACTGCAAACTAAAATGTACAACCACCAGACGACGGAAGCCTCATTATTTCAAAATGTTAGCATTGTGTTTGGATCCTTTTGACTTCATTATATAACAATATTTCAGTATTGGAATATATTAGTAAAAACACAACTCTACTCAGGTCTGTGTGGAACCTGTAAATTGGCTGATTTACCTCGTGGATGTGATGTGTTAATGACCATTTCGGTGTGACACTCCATAAGGGATTGTGAACAGCCATCGTTCATTAGTTTTGTGTTTGCGGAGCCTACACACACACACCTTCCCTCATCTACATCTGCTGACCTTGGGTAAATCCATTATATATATATCGACTCTCTTGTTTGCAAACCCTTCAAGCTTGTTGCACTACAGGCTTGTTGTTTTGAAGCCGAAGAGTCCTTTGTGGTTCAGTCTGGATTAAAGTCAGCAAGAGGACATTGTGACAGATGCAATAACAATAATAATATTCTTCCAGAGTGCCGCCAAGCCAGCACAAAATAAATGACTTTTGCCGTACCTGAAGAGTGTTTTTATTGTGAACAAATGCTGCTTCAGAAAGAAAGCATTTTATGTATTAAGGTACACAATAGACCTGCAAACACTGTGTTGATATATTAATGGGACATGTGTTTCCTTGTATATGTTGTCTAACTTTAAACATCCTATGCTTTGACTGTCTTTTACTTAAACAATGATCTAGTTTGTTCATAATATAGTCATTAAAGGATTCAAAGAGAACTATTATGCTATTTTTTCATTTCCTTTAGTGTTTTAGATATGTTCTTGCACACGTAAAAGATTGTCATAATTAAAGAACAGAAGCTCATCTCTCCCACAGAGAACACTACTCATTAAACGCCTCATCTGTAGTCCTGCCTTTAATTCTGTGACTTTGTGACATTACATCACGTCACCATGTCACATGTCATTCATGCCCGGTGGCTAGTTTGGAATGTGAGAATTATTTTTGTACAGCTGATCTGTTGTTGTTAATGGTGCTGGGTCAGGCATGTGTGAACTGACCAATCAGAAGAGAGGGGGTATTTAGGAGGAAGGAATGTATGTGTTTTCTAAGCAAGATATGTCTCCTTTAAAATAAATTAGCATGATTTATACAAATTTGAGGTTAATATATTTTTTAGGAAGAGGATTTATATTGATAGGGAGACTATAAAAGTAAAATAGTACTTTCGGAAATACTTCTAACGAGGCAAACACTGCTCTAAGTAACTTGAATTAAACAAAATAGAGTGTGAAAAGACAAATGCAGATGTTGAAGGACCTCTTAGTCATTATTGTGACATTAATTAGCGAGCCTCTAAGAAGAAAGAGCCATTGCACGAGGATTAGGATTTGCCAAATTTTGTTTTTCCCATGAAAAGTACAGTATTATGGAGTGTGTTGTAATGAGGGATTAGACCAAGGTCACTGCCGCTGAAAGATGCGAGCCCACCAGGACCAGCTGCGTCCTTTCTTTGGAGGATTTCTATGCTCGCTGTATCAGCCCTGTAGCTCTTGGTGTGTCATTACTGTGTGCTTACACGTGAAAATCTGAAGGAAAAAAAAGGAAATAAAACAATGACAACGTGTCTGTACTTGGCATGTGTGTGCTGTGCAAGGTCTTCCTATACGTTTGAGAGGGTTCTCACTGTTCTGTGTCTGCCCTGTGAGGTGGCTGCCCTTATCTCTCGTTCACAGACCTGTTTTTTTTTCGCTCACAAAACATCAGAGGACGCTGCACTCTTTTGGCATTAGAGCATGCCCCTCGATGGCCTTTGTCCGCACAGATCGACGGGAGCCCACGTGCTGCATTCTGTAGATGAACAACTCAGAAGACTCACCTGCTGTGAGAAAGGTTTCTCACCGCCTTAAAGTGCTTCCTCAGAAAAATAAAGATAATTCCTGCACCACTTAATACCCAAAGCCAAAACCAAATATAGCATATGGGTTACCATCTTTGCCATCTCTGGGGGGGAGAATGCGCTTTAGCTAACGCATAGATTCGTCTATTTCCGTTGACTCAAGTAGACAACAAAGACTTGCTTCCGAGTGGCACATGGAGTTGTTTGAAGGAAGGGAAAGAAAGCCATCTGGCGAGTATGATTTCGCTGTTGTCATTGTTGTTGTCATGCATTCCGCATTGGGGATTGTCTCCATGTCAAGCTTTAATCCAATAAACATTCTGATGTGCTCTCTTTGCAGCATGTCATTTAATAAGGCCTGCCTTTTTGCTGCGAGCAGAGCCACATCATATTTGCTCTGATTAAGAATGATTAATGCCCGTTTTTGGAAAATGGTGCAGAGATGAAACCTATTAACTCTTCCTACAGCGTACAATCAGATACCACAGTCACTAAATCTCACTTATGTGCTGTTTTTAAACATAATTTCGAGGATCTAGACCAAAACATGTATCATCTTTTACAAAGATTATACCTAAAATGGTGTATACCCATGTTACTGAATGTTTGTGTGTGTGGTCATGTCTTTCTACATCTACATGTACAGCCACTATACATGAAGACAACAACATTCTGCAGTCTTCAGTGTATTTTGCTGTCAAATGCGTTTTAGAAGCAGGATTTCGAGAGCAGGTGCGCATTTGGTCGGTGCATTTTGAGTCGGTAACAGTGATTTATAATGCGCAGTGGTTCAGTGCACCTTGCGCTGGTCTCCTGAGCCTGTTGGCTGCCCTTTCACCAGAACCAGCAGTCCTTACTGGGGAGATGGATGTCTCGCTCTGATGCAGACTAAACAAATCTCCCTCCTCACTCTCAATCTTCATTTCTCGTTCAGTGTGAACATTCACCTCATTAGAAACCAATCCCCTTTAATTGTGGCCAGTTAAAATGTTGTCAATAATGGGAAAGAGAAACGTCTCTTTTCCTGCCAGAGGAGATTTGCCCCCTCTTGCAAGAAAACAATTTAAAATTCACTTGAAAAAAGCATCACTGTGCAAATAATTTGACTACTTGATGAATGTCAAGGCCTCAGTAATCAGTCATTTTATGCCAGAGGTTTTATGCTATCATATTCAGGTTTAAACCACATACTGACCTTTGAGCATAATGGCATAGACTGGCATAATGACTCCAAACCTTAACATTAACAGTAGTTTAGATGAGGAAAAAAAAAAGCACTGAAGAGAGAGGGGAAAAATACACAAGTTATAAATAATAAAACAAAGCATCTCTGTACAGTCATTTTTCTCTGTGATGCAGGATGTGAATGCTCCCCGTATCGCACAACACCCACTCCACAGACCTCTCCAGTCACCTTGAGCATACTGATTATATATACAATGAGCATTCAGCACATTAAGCGCTTCTTCCATAGTGACCCCGTGACCAGTGATAGTATATCTCCGTTCTGCTTAATTTGTTGGATGTCAGAACTGCAGTCCAAACTGACAATAACAACCTGATAATAAGCAAACACACTCTCATACACTGACGCTGTGACAATAGCCTCTTTGCAAATAAGATCATCATGAAAAACAAATTATGCTCATCATTATGCTCACTGTATAATGTAATGTCTTACCTTCTACTTCTTTCTGGACAGCTGCAGGAGAATAAAGAAAAAAACAGACATATTTAATGATGACTGCAGGATATCAAGTATTAAACTGCAACCAGGCCACTATCTCCATTTTTTGTGAGATACATGATGTTTTGCTCAAACATTCTCAATGTTGACGGACACATGTATCAGCCTGAACTGCAGAGTTTGGTCATTCCGTTAGTATAGTTTTGGCACTGACATCACTGGCAATAATGGTGGATTGTCAATATTGACGGTAATAGAGGCATAGTCCAGAGCAAATGCGATGTCTTTCAACTGTTTTATTTGGAAATGCAGCTGGCTTCAGTGATGAAAAGAACCAGACACATTAAGAGCCAGACAAAAAAAACAATTCCAGCTGTTCTGATATTCAAAAGCCATATTCACTTATGTACACTTCAGTATTGTGGTGTCACTTTGCCATTAAAGGCCTGTCCTATTGGTTAATATAGTTGTGTACAGATCGGCAGCATGCACTGAAAAGAACTTCTTCTTCTTTGTTTATCTGAAGTAAAAATGCTCTTTATTTAGAATCCCTAATTAGTGGTTACTTTTTCATAATCTTTCATAATCTTCACAGTCTCATTACTACATTAGTTAGTTTTCAGAATCCGAGCAAGGCGGGCAGAGTGACACTGTGCAGGAAGTCAGTCATGGGATCACATCGCTATTTTAAAAGAATCTTGTTTTCTGCTTCAACGTATCATTATGAAGTAAATGTTGATTGCACAGTGTAACGCATATAGAATACTGAAACAACCGGCATTTACATTGGTTCCCTGTGAAACCTCGCTGTCAACTGCACGATTTTGTCTGCTAGGAAAAGGGAGGTTAACCGGCGATCCATTTCCATCATAGTCTAAATGATTGAATAAAATCAAGTTAAGTTCTGTGCTGTTGTTATTTGTGACTCTGAGGAAGACAGACTTTATCTAGCTATCTTTGCAACAGTGGCACCAACAACAATTGGAAATGCTAGTTAATGTAATATACACCTAATATAATAGGTGTTTGCTTTATTCCCGTGGCCCACCGTTAACCCCGCTTCTCATTTCTCATGTTTCCTCCTCGCCTCCTCTCCTCGTGCCGTAGTCCTTCATGCAGAGTGCGAGAGACACAAGGACAGAGAAGTCGAGAGGACGGGCATTTAGCGAAATGATACATCTCTGCCACAGAGCTGTATTTGAAACACTTCATTTAATATGATGTGTGGAATAGCTGTACTTTATGATGAGGATAACAGTGTCCATGACAACTTATGTATTCACTTTTAATTCAGTTCACAGAGTGGCATAATGTGACATAAATAATTAAGGTGATATGTCCATATTGAATGCAGTTAAAACAGTGCCTTACACAGCGCTATGCAGAGAGTGAGGGGCAGAAAGTTTGACTGCACATTTGATCACTTTAAATAACTATTACAACCTATTGAAACAAAAGAACACATTTGTAGAGCCCTGCTCCCACCATCGCGTTAAAATTCAAGTTGTATGTCACGCCTCTTTAACGCCACAGCCGCCGCAAAAAAAACTCTCCCCTCGCTCCTCTCTCCTCTCTCCTCCAGGAGCATTTTAGAGAATTGTGATATCCTTCGAGATGGCGCGCTCAGATTGTTTTCCGGATTGCAGGCAGGAGGACAGAGGAGAGAGAGGACACAAGGAGGCACAAAATAGAGAAATGAGAAGCGCCTTGAGTTTCAGCTTTGGCCCTCCATGGGAAAAAAGTTTGGCTTCAATTGAAGGCCCCCACACCAGGATCCATCCTTTGTCTTTAAAACCAGGAAAGTCAGTGAGCCCTTAACTTGTCGATGAAGCCTGCAGAGCTTCCAAGCCAAAACTGTATTATTTTTAGAGCGAAAGGTGACATCTTTTGGCAAATCTCTTCTAACATGGAGTTAAAACCCAAGGTCTCTGCTAGAATTACAGTTGGTAGCTGTGAAACATCCCCGTGTTGGAAACATGCAAACATCTGCCACATTAGGGAAGCTGTTATCCCCTACTGTATGACTTGTGAAAATAATTGCAGAGAGCGCTGGACTCACAAAGCCTTTAAGTACTGCTGCACTATACTTTGACCAAGATTGCTTTTAAGTGGGCTTTATCGATTATTCTCAGTAGCTCAATGTGGTTATGACCATATACTTAGAATGTGATATTAATGAGAGATTTTAACCATTTATAAGCTAATGGACATATGGATGCCTAAGTACATTACCGTTACAACAAAAGTCATTAGACAAACAACTCTTGAAGGACTGCACATTTAATTGTGGTAGATTGTATATCTCAATTGTGTGTCTCTGAGTTAACAAATCATTTATATTGGTCATGACACTTGCTTTAAGTGGCTAATGTTAGCAAACTCTAGATAGATTATAAATCACTTTACTAAGTGATTATAAATGAATGCCTCTGCTCGGCATTGACTGTGTGGCTGCTCCCTACTTGTGCTACTGTCCTACTGTAGCTGCTACTGTCAACACAGTGGCTGATGTTCAGGTAAACAAACAATGACATGCTTCCATCACAAGTCTCAAAAATCCCAATAAAAGACTCAATGTGTAGGATTTATGGGCATCTAGTGGGGAGGTTACAGATTGCAACCAACTGAACACTCCTCGTCATGCTGAAAAAAAAAGAAAACACACAGCAAACCTTTGATTGGTTTGTCCGTTCTGGGCTACTGTTGAAACATGTTGGTGCAGCTAGAAAAGGATTTGCTCCTTCTCTTAATATTAAATGTGCAATACGTAAGAATTTTACCCAATCAAAAACTGACTTAAAATATTAACAATTTAATTACAATTTTGACATCTTTATATTGTGTTGAAGAGATATAAACTGAAGTTAGAATGCTAACCAGCTAACCTCAAGCCTGAAAACCTCTTTCTCCAATCAGCCCAAAGCTCCTGTGCCAGCAGTGTAAAACACCAACACTCTCCTAGTAGTCCGGCTAGCTGCGTGGCTAACTGATCTAATAAGCTAACAGCAGCTAATGTCATGTATAAAAAAAACACAGTTAGCAGCGGTTAGCAGTTACTCTGGTGATATGCTGCTCCTATTTGGGAGCATGAATTCAAAGTGGCCAAATCTTACATATTGTACCTTTAACGACTTATAACAGATCTTAGTTTCAGGTGATTTTAAGTCCCCCAAAATCTTACACACTGAACCTTTAATATTCACAGAAATCAACACATTTAAATGATAAAGTTTCTTTGTCCCAAAACCAGACAGACAACAATTCTTGAATGCAAAATCACATGAGGATGATAGTTTCCTTACCTTCATGGCAGTACCTTCCTCTGTAGCTGGAGTTGATACAGTCACAGACGACCTCCCCTTGGCTGACGGAGCACATGCCTTTGTTGCTGCAGGGAGAGTTTGTTGCGCATATATACTCCAAATCACTACGAACAGCTTGACCGTCCAACAGCACTGGTAGCGCCTCCCCAAGTTTCAAATTGGCTATAAAGCCCTGGAACGGGGGCTCATATTTAACAGTGCTAGACGTCAGGGCAGAGAGACGAACGTCGGGTGAGATCCCCCCTACGTAGAGGTCACTCTCCACTACCATCTCTTTTCTCTTGGACTTCACCTCGGCCACTTTCTCCTCATTGTCCACCACCAGCCTGGTCTCTCTGTGATTACGAGAGAGAAGGACTCTGTGCCAGCGCCGGTCGTTGATGCGCGTCTCTGTGTGCAGGGAGGCCGGTTCGGAACAGTGGATGGTAAAGCGCAACTGGAGCCTCCCGTCTGCAATTAGAAGCTCCAGGAAGTCGCAGTTGCCTCCGTCGTCCAGATAGAGCACCAGTGCTTTGCTGACGTTGGTATTCAGAATAAAGCTGAGCTCACCTGTTGCTTTGGCATCCCACTGGCCATAACGTGTCCACTGACCAGGAACACCCTCATATTCCAAAGCTACTCCTGATAACACCAACCCAGCTAACAACAGTAACCAGGAAGCCTTGCCCTTACACCTGCCCATGATGGTTACTATCTACTGGCTCCCCTTGGGTCTCTAATTCATATGAATCCAACAGAGCTGTGAGGAGGAAATGTTAAGTAATGTCTATGCTTTTGTTATCACCCTTACAACTTGCAGAAATAATTCTGCGACTCCCACATGCAGTGAATGAGTTTCTTCAGCCCTGGCTGCCTACCCTTTTTATTCTTTTTTCCATCTCTCCATGGGTGACACGTGACCGAGCGAGCAAATGAGGCACATTGCAGAATATTTTGCATCTACTTTGGATCAGCTGAGATAGAGAACAAACAACACAAGTGATCCACAATACTGTGCGCTTCCCCGTCTTCGCCATCCAGTGTCTTGGCCTCCATCCAGCACTGTTCCTGTCAGTTCCCCATGGGTTTGCTAGGCACCCAGCTCAGGTACAACCTCCATTCTTCTCAGCCACCCAACATCCTAAGACATAAAAGAAGAACGTGTAATGAATAATTAGAAAAGGTTATTAACAATTGATTGTACTAAAAAAGGCAAACAATATAGTCATTATGGATAATAAGGCAAATTAATCACAAAATATAACAAATGGTTAAAATGGCAGAGAGGGAAATACAGAGGTAAGAGTGATAGAGAGGTTTATTTGTTCTGACGTTAATTAGTAAGTTAGTAATTAATTGAGTTAATTAGTAAGTTGGTAAGTAAATCAATTAGTTAGTTAGTAATTAAGTAAGGAGGTGAGTTAATTTGTACATTGTAAGTAAGTGCCTAAGTTATTTAGTACCTTGGTAAAAATGAATAATTATGAAGGAGTTAGTTAGTTAGTAATTAAGTAAGTAATGTCCTCATTGCAAAATACTGAGATTTAAATCATGAGTCTACTCTAATAATAATGGATTGGATTTGTATGGCGCTTTTCAAGACACCCAAAGCGCCTGACAGGGTTCCAGGTTCCATTCATTCACACACAGTCATACTGGTGGTGGTAAACTACGATTGTAGCCACAGCTGCCCTGGGGCAGACTGACGGAAGCGTGGCTGCCATTCAGTGCCTACACATACAGCAGTCATACACCTTAACACGAGGCAAGGTGGGTGAAGTGTCTTGCCCAAGGACACAACGACCATGACGCAATTGGCCGGGCGGAGATCGAACCGCCGACCCTCCGAACATAGGCTGACCCGCTCTACCACCTGAGCCATGGTCGCCCTGAGTAAATCTGTTAGACACTAGAAACAACAAGAAGGAGTCGTGGCAGGACAGCACGTATGTTATCAAGGGTAAATATCCTGTGTTATAGTGTACACTGGTGGCAGGTGTATATAGGTAATGGCAAATTTATATTACAGGAAATGTATTGTTTTCTGTGAAATTTATAGCCGATAATCAGAGCAGATAATATTTAGCCAAACTGCTTTCATAGACTTAACAATCGCAGCATCTGCACACTTTGATTCAGTAAGTGGCAGTATGCATCTGTAAAGTTGTTTTGTGGTTCGCCATTTGACTATGAACACTTAAATGAGAATGAATGCAGTACAAATATTCTCTCATTCATAATTCCTGACTGTTGCTACAGCTATCTCTCAGGCTACAACCAGCTTGACTTAAACTGATCAGGAATCAATTATAGAGTTGAAATAGAATCGTATTGATAAGCAGAATCAATTCCAATCCCTCAGAGCCTGTGGAAAAAGCGGCCCCACAGACGCTGTGGTACGATCCATGGTTTCACTAACTTTGGTGATGTTGAGCCCACTAAGCCATCTGCACTCCCTGGGCTCAGACTAAGACATTACAGCCAAACAACACATGCAGGCCAGAGGCTGAGTGATGAAAAGGCAGAGGTCCATGTTAGGAACAAACAGACAAACACAAAATTCAATACTTTGTGATAACAAAAGAGGGTGCGCCTCACAGGCCTAAGGACACAAACCACGTCACACACGTCTGCAGCTGAAACAGGAACCTTTCCCGACTCATTTAGACCATTAAAAAGAAAGGCTAAAAGCTACAACTGGTCATCCTGTGGGTTTTTTATGTCTAAGGACAATACACACGTACGGGATAAAATCTGTACTAAAAGCATAGGTGTGGCGTTTATTTATCTTTCCATTATTAACAACAGTTTCTCTACAGAGAACAAAGCCAACAATGAATATATTCTACAGACAAGTACTGTCGGTGTAGTCACAGCCTGATATAGCTTATGCCTCTGTGCCAAAGAACTCCACTGCTGTCCAAAACCTATTAAAAACACATAAAAGAGCAATACTGTTGTGTAATCCAATTATAAGCGATCAAAAATGAAATCATCAGCTATTATCTAATTCAAACAATCTGCACAAAAAAAATGAAACAACACTGTAGATCTCCTAGTTGCTTATACACTGTGTGCCATACATCACACATCTGATCAAACTCGATCTGATATGTTTGATTCAGAAAACTTGGAATACAGTGAATGTTGAGATTTCCACTCTTAACATTCACAGAATGTACCAAAGTCACCGTGCGTCTACAGAAGGAGAAAGAAAGCCAGATGTTGTAGTAGTTTTCATACAAGGTATTGATCCACTCAATCAGTCAACCATACACGCAAATTGTCAATAATTTGTCAAGTTAAAAGCTCTAGAGTTTGCAATAAATCACGAAAAACGAGCACATTTCCCTGAAAGCAAGAAATAATCTTTGTTATGTTAAGTTCTTTCTCATTTTAAAAGGCGTTTCTCGGCTATGAGCAGAGGCATTTCATGCAAGGTTGGCCCAATTTCGTCTCTGTCACACAGAAATATAATATGTGTTTGAGTCTGCAGGGAATTACAGCCTCTATTGGGTCTCATGCTGATGAGGGACTGCCACAGTTGGGTTTATTCTCTAAAGGTAGATGTTGCAAGAAAGAGTGCATCACAGCAAATAAATCAAAGTGTTCTCCCCGAAGTATCACAAGGCTCCAGGCTGGGAGAAAAACCCTTCTGATAGACGGGTTTATCATGGGAATAGCTGTATCGTGGAAGGTCATAAAAGCTGACACTCCTCCTCACAGGATGAATTGCAATTTGTCGGGGTCAGGTATGGGGTGTGAAATGCTTTTCAGAACCTTTCAAAGCTGCGTATATGAAGTCAACTTCGGCTTGTTTTGAATCAGACAAACAACACATTAGTGTTATTGTATATAAAAAAGACAGGGAGGCATGGGGTGCTTTCAGCTTCGCAGCCTCACCGCATGACAACGGTTTTGCACTGACTCCCATTAACACTCATTAAAAGCAATTTGTGCACCGAGATGTCACAGTAAGACACATAAATGCACCATAATGTGGGAGCAGATATATCCACAGTAGAGAGGATGATAAATTAAATATGTCCTCTGCTAAGAATACTAAAATACACAACATGTAACAACAGGGACATTATGGCCAGCAGCATTCATAGCTGATTTCACTGGTTGTTAGGAAGATTACTTCCAGTGGCGAGGACCTGATATCCAACTAAGTGACAAAATGAGACCAATTTTGTGTGAAATATTCTATACAACATTAGCGTTTTTAAAAAAGCCATACGAGCTGCACAGCAGAGTCAGCAAACCTGACTTTGGGCTAATTAGGTAAGAGCCAGATAAAACAATGCATCCATGACCGAGCATAACCTGCCACCTGCATCTTTCATTTAGATAAGAGAAGCATTTAAAGGCTGAGATGAAGAACGTTTAATTATCTAACAAAAAAGAAAAAGCCAAGGGCACCACTAACTGAATATCTTCACTGGAAACTCTGGTTCTTGTTTGCATCTTTCAGTCCTCTGTATCAGTCTGTTTTCAATCCTTGAAATCCCCCACGTTTCCAGTAGTCATCACCCAGTCCTGCTTTTTTTTTAATTTTATTTTTTTTTTGCTTACATCAATTTCTCACTCAGACGATCTCTGGGACTATTAGGCTAACACACACAGGCCAGATGAAGCATACGCACAGGCCTATTTCCCACTGGGGCTTTGTGATGCTGGTCTGGCATTAGGCCCCTCGTATTTTTTTTTGCACTTGTAGGAAACTTCAAGCTGACTCAGCACACGTTTTGAACTTAAGCGGGCCCTGCCATGGGATTTGAAAAGAAAATGTTCATTTTTGACCCCTACTGACAAGCAGATGTATTTTTTCAAGGACATCTATATCACAATATCACATTGTTATTCCAGTAAAATTTGTGTTAAACTCTAACAGTTAACAGTAACAGTGGTTGAAGTAAAAGCCCGTGAAAATGGGTAATAAGAAAGACCACACCCCCAACAGTTTGATATTCACTGAAACCCATGACCGAAACCTTGTAGAATTGTTATATTAGCATATTAGCTAGATTATAGAACTGACTAGCTTCACTTCCATATGGCTGCAGCTCTCAACATGAACTGGTATGTTACTATCTCCATGGCAAACTGCACATTTTTTGACCAAGCTGATAAAAAAAAAATAGGTGTACTTCATTGCAATACAGTCAAACGGTGATGGAAAAAAATATTTATTTATTGCCATTTATTGCTAAATATATTTTTTTCCGGAATAAGCTCCCTTGGGTATGCCGGAAGGGGAGGGACTTTGTCTCTCTATATATGGGAAAATAAACGAGATGCATTGTCTACAAGCTTTTGAGTTGTTTTCTGGCTTCATGAGGATTGTTTATCGAACTGATTCCCTAGCAGCGTGGATAAAGCAGTAATAAGAATCCAATTAAGTTTCTGGTAGACAGCTCAAGTTGGGGCCCTCTGTGCTCCCCTGTGGACCTATTGATTACACACTTGTATCAACTTGTTAGTATGGTGTTTGCATTTAATCTTGTTTTTGTGTGAAATGTAGCATTGTGTCATTTACAGTTATAAATTGAAACAGGTCTGTGGACCTTTACTCAGAATACAGTCATATTTTTTACCTGCCCATATTTTTACTTATTGTTTTAGTTCTGTTTACTTTTTACTGTTTACTGTGTACTTTTACACATAAGTGTTTGTATAGATATACACATATAAATAAATATACATATTTGATGTTATTGCGACCCTGCAGCATATATAGTGCACTAGATGCAATAAAAAGGGTGTAAAAATACAGTAGATTATTTTGCACATGCCTGTATTATAGTCCACTGCTTTGGATTTGTTTGAGTACAATAATATCATATAGTACACACTTTTACCAATACCACAGCAAAAAGAATTACAGTCTAGCGATATGGTCACTGTTCACTGCTGCATTCTTCATTCTCTCATGTTTTATTATACCTAAGCCAGAGCCGTTGGAAATGTGTTATACTACTGATGGCACTAGGATATGAATGGTAATCTTTATGTCGTATACGATAACCAAGACACATTATGTTATTGTCAAATGAAGTGGATATACTGTCCATAAAGCATGACAGCACAGTTTAATGTAATGTAGATCAGTACAATTGATGACATAGAGAGGATGGTTAGATGTACTATGCACACTATTTATACCTTTACTATCCTGTGGGTTTTGCACAGATGCCTCACCTCACTGATATCACTGATTCCCGATACCTCTAAACCAATGATGTTCTGGTTTAAACCATTGATATGTTCAGGAGAAACTGGATACAGCATTGGAGGTGAAGCTCCATACATTCCTATAAATGAAGCGAAAATAGTTTACATGGTTGTAAAATTACCGGGATCTTCTGACCGTGCGGCCCATAGAGCGTGCATACTAGAAACTTCCACCGACCGAGCAGCTAGCCCTCGGCTAACTTTAATGGGAATAAAACAATTTAACGGTGTGGCTCTTCTAGACCGTACAAATGCTGTCGGAAATGGCTCAAACTCTGATCGCGAAATTAGCTAAAAAAATTTATCAGTTGTCTGACAGCCCCTTCTTTCACAATACGCGTCACGTGACATTGTAATTAGAAGGTACGACCACAATGTCAAATTGGCTTCAAAGTTCAGCGCTGTTCCTGAGGGCTTATTTTAATCACTCACTGTAGAGCTTTCCTGTACTGAGCCATGCATGAACCATGCCAGATTGTGAAGTTTCCAGTCAGGATGCTTTTTAATGCTCCTCAAGAAATACAGTCATTTTCTGAGCTTTCCTAAACTGCGTGATGTCCATGATGCCGGTGTTCTCTCTGATGCTGATTCCTAGTGACCTAAAATCTGGTCACCCGCTCTAACTCAACTCCATGATGTAGACACAGGTGTGTGTCCTCGCCTCCTTTTCTCCAAAGTAAACCATCAGCTCCTTGGTTGTACTGACACTGAGCAGCAGGTTGTGTTCTCCTTGTTGATTTCCTCCGGATATGAATTCTCATTGTGGTTTGAAATCCAGCCAATGGTGTCGGTGTCACCGCAAAGATTGTGTGACCGATCCTCACTATACAGCTGAGAACAGGAAGCGATGAGGATGACTGATGCGATACTGTAGGGAGTGATACACCCCCGCTACTCCTCCTCTACAGGTAAAAGGAACAGTTGCTCCTTTTGAGAGCTGTGCTAGAATGGAGTGCTCACCGCGTAATACCATTCCAACCATCCAACTTTTTCCGCTCAATCAATATATTCCCTTAAATGGAACATCTTCAGGAGCTATCTGTTCAGCACCATTATTACACTGCAGAATAGATTCAGCATGAATGAACGGCTGCTACTAAGAGTCAAACTGCTACCCTGGGGAAGGACAGAGGGGCAGACAGAGTTCAACAGTTACTGATTGTGCATGTGCAGAAAACACAGACTCCATGCTACAGGGAATGGGAGTTAGCGGTTTTTGCTCCCATGGCTGACACTGAACAACAGGGATACTCCGTAACGTTTCAGTGAACAGCATTACTCTGAAAAATCAAGTGGATAAACAGGTGAAAGAGCAAAACTGGAGGTAGACTCGGGGTGAATTGATGACTGCTGCAGGTGCCCTTCACAAATCTGACAGATGTTGGCAGAAATGAGCTGTTTCAATAACCTGTTCATACGTGAGAC
Organism: Diplodus puntazzo; assembly: GCA_963678695.2. Taxonomy (NCBI): domain Eukaryota; kingdom Metazoa; phylum Chordata; class Actinopteri; order Spariformes; family Sparidae; genus Diplodus; species Diplodus puntazzo. The sequence continues at coordinate 9,775,281 of OZ023167.1, read as the reverse complement.
AGTCACTCCCTTGGTTTCAATTAGGTTTAACAGGATTACAGGATCAATATTTCCACGTGCTGTGGATTTTACTGCATGTATTTTATGTTCAACAGTGTTTTAAAATGCCTGGGTATGTTTGATCTAACCAAATATGGGTTCTATAATTGCTTGTTTCTGAGGCATTTCATAGTATGTTGTTTGCATCTGTATAGTAGACAGCTCAAGGTCTTCTTCTTGTCTTGCGGCATGCCTCTGTTGCATGCATTGCTTTCTATTTAATGCTTCAATGAACCGCGAGCGTTCTGAAATCATCCCTCTCATCTACAGGTTACCCCAGCAGGTTCTGAGCTTACACTGTAGAATAACGCCACATTTGTACCCAATGTACCACATGGTCTTTGCTACCCAGCTGTTTAACTCTATTCTTTTTACCCATCAATTTTCCCATTAGAGCACCAGTGGAGGTGAGTCATTCTCTAAATGGAGCCTGCAAGACTATGAAAGCAATTTCAATAGGCCTATAGGAGCGAACGTAAGTAAAACTGCTCTCAATATGCACGCCCAATCAACTTGAAGCATGGGTCTGTCACGGGTCTGCTGGCTGCGCCGCAAGTAACGACTTCTCACCACACCTCCGTAATCTTTTACCCCTTCGACCTCGGTGCTCATGGGAGACTGAGGGATGCTCGAAGCAAAGCGTTTTGGGTTTTTTTCCAGTTGCCAAGGTGATTTGGAAACTGCACTTACTGTATGTGAACATAAGATTCTCTCGGAAGCAACTTCTGCATTACAGTAAAAAAAAATGTTTTTTTTCGGAATCTACCTGACTGTTCCAGCTGTTCTAATAACTGCCTTCGCCAACTTAAGCCCCATTTCCATGAGACTTATTTACCTGGGGACCTCTAGTAATTGGTCACAACTGCAGCAGACATGTGATCTTAATCCTGTGCAAATCTGCCATGTCTGTAATATGTCAAGGAAGAAATACACAACCTGTTACCCACCATATTTCACAATGGTCATGTGATAATATTAGTACTGTGCTAATCAGCATGCTAGTGATTTGGGGTTGTATTTCTCTGTGAAGCTCCTGTTAGTAAGACAGCTGATTTTCAATGTCATTCCCAACCTGTCAAATACTGACGCTTTCAGAAGGCGGCCAACCCGTGCTACAATCCCAAAGCGTCATATCTGACAAGTTGGAAAACCCAATGCGTCAGTTTCACTATCTTACTAACAGGAGCCTTAAACATCTGGTTTCTGTTGTCAGACAACTGAACAAGCAAGAAATTTAATTGCAGCTCAAAATATGTTAGCAAGCAGCCAACAGCTGTGCTGTGAGATAGACTATATTGACATTTAAAACTGATGACAGAGAAAGTAAGGAGCAACAAAAGTTCTCATATTCAAGTACAGCCAGAAAGCATCTTTAACTTGATCTAAACAGCTCTAAAGCTGTATTTATGCCCGTAAAACATACACAAAGTGGTCAAAACAACTGTAAATTAGCCTTGACATCATATCCAGAAGATAATGTCAGTAAATATGAGAGAAGACAGACTTTGCTTATCCCCTGTTACGCCAAACTAAACACAAGGTTCATTCATTCATCATTTCACAACACCAGGGTTGCAAAACTAAACTGAAGTTGGAGTCTCTTTAAACACCTCTGTTTAACACTAGGTCGTCAGGTAATACTGGCCCTGTGCAAGTACAGCTCCAGTCATTATATCAGGGTCTCTGTAAGTCCAGACTCCGGTCCGTATCGGAGTGCAAATACACAGTGTAGCTGGAGATCAGAAATCCTATTAATGTCACGGTATGTTCAAGTGCACCTCATGAACTCAGAAATATATACTGAAATGGCCACCAAGGTCCTCTTTTTTTTTTCTTATTTTCCTTACATGAAAAACATAGGCCTACATCTGTTCGAACTCTGTTCTTTCACTACAGCACTTCTAATAATCATATATGTATATGATTATTATATAAACGTGATTTGATTAAACATGTTATGTTTATTATTTTAAATATTATATACAACAAAAATAATAATATTATTGTTATAATTATAATAATTATAAACAATAACAACAACAACAACAACAACAACAATAATAATAACAATAATAATAACGCACTTTTACACACACTTTTAAAATTCTGTTTTAAAAAACATATCAAATTGTAATTACCAAACCATATCCTAGTACAAGTTTACAAGTAGCCTATAATTTTCAAGTTGTTTTACTGCAGCATTTGTTAAATAATAAATTCTAAATACCTGAGATGTGAAAGATGAGATGCTAATTAATTAAAAATTAAATTTCATTTTGTGGACCTTTACAGAATAGGTTTGAGAACCCCTGCATTACAGCCACCTTACTATTGATTATTTATCAAAAATCTCATTGGATTAATATTTTGCGACAGTACCAATAGTCGTCCCTACAATATTGTTGCAATATCCATATTGAGGTATTTGTTAAAAAAATATTATATTTGAAATTTGTCATGTCCATTTCTTTATGAAATGCTTTTCAGGAGACTCGAGATACTGACATTTATATCAATCATTGCAATATAACCTAAAACTGTTGCCATATTATTTTAAGTCGTATTGCTTAGCCTGAGATTTTATAAGGAAGTCTCTATAGGAACAGAGCTGTCCATCCTAGTCTTTTCTTGTTTTATAAGCTTTGTCTTACTTTCCATGTCCAAAAAGCAGAGTGAAGAACACTAAATCTTGGAAACAAACAAAAAAAAGCAATGTTTCAGTGTTAAATTTATGCACAATCTTATGAAGTGGATCTAAGTACAAATCTGTGTCTTTTTTTAGTTTTTAGAGAATATTAATGAGAGCAGTGAGGCTCAATTATTTCTACTGGGTTTGGGAAAACAAGCACACCACTCAGAGTGAACAATCATTTTTTAAACGATGTTACTGTAAAGTAGGAAAAAATGATGAACTGTCAGATTATGGACAAAACATGAACATGAAAAACATGACCAATCAGTAAACTTCCAACAGTCTCTTATCTCCACATTCTTATCACATTACATCACATTACAGACGAATTGAAGAGTCTGTTGAATCAAGAAGAATGATTATGATTAATCATTCACTGAAACTATACTGATCCATACTTTTAATAAACCAGTGTAATTACAATGTTGTTATGGAAGAAAGATGGGCTGGACCTAAATACACGGGCACGTTTTCTTGAATTTAAACTTTGCATTAGAGATTTAAGATGTATGTAAAGGTTGCTGCCTTGAACTTTGTCTCCAAGCTCAAATGTTTGTTTTTTTTAAAGGAAATTATCTTGATGCATTTTGTATTGCTTTAACTTTTCTTTAAACGTATGCTTTCATCAATGGTGGTAAAGATAAAAAAAATATTGTTTTGCTTTGTTTGTCGTCTCATAATGAATCATTTATGCATCCGTCTGCATGTTTTAGTAATTACAGAGCCTAACTGGGAATTTACTCCTTCAAATAACCCAGAGACACAGACACACTTTCTCAAAGAGGACAAAGTGTAGGGACATGTACAGTGCAAGTCCTGCTAATAATTGAGTAGAGAGGTCAGCTGCTAAAATATCCTACCTCCTAATCAGTTTTACTGCGTATTTACTTTTTCATATTTAATCAGTGTTCCCCAGGAGACTGTACACATGAGGTACATCGCGGATCCCTTAATTGCATCCACATTTTCCTCCTCTGTAGAGAAAACATACAAAGACATTGTCATGAATTTTTAAAATTATCGACCTAATGATAGTCATCATGACTCTAGCTGACTAAATTTTGCAATCACTTGGGCTTTTTTTCCGGCCTGCATCCCCTCGAGAGACACCACGGAAGAAGTACTGACGCATAGCGGACAAAGAGAGTGACCAGGAGATTTTCTATGCTCCACCAAACCATAGTACACAGCATGTCAGCAATTTGGCATCAGAAAGGGAAAACTGTCAATTTAATGAAAAATTTGCATAGCTCGGACTTTGCAGAAATTGAAATGAAGTACAGCGAGAACACTAATCATCTTTCCCAACACCCCTCAAAGTTCTTTCTCATTATCATGAATTGTATGTGTATCGTTGTAGGTAGAGAGACAGGCAAACAACGGACAGGAAAGATTCAATGTTCTTTGCTTATGTATCGCCATCCGCAACAGGCCGAGATGAGTTGGTAAATATCATCAAATGTAAATACAAATACAAAATACAATATCAGGCATCTGTAATCAACACTGACAGAGAGGTGAAATCAATGTGAAGCAGGTTGATGCCATACATGTGATCTGAATCATCAGCTTTCTATCTATAGAACGTCAGTTTGTGGTCCTCGGAGGATCCGTCTTCCCTCGGTATTGCACTCCACCTTCTTGTTCCTCCTACACAACCATTTTCAGTCATCACACGACGTTGCAACCAGCAGGAGTTTAGCATATGGCTCTATGATCGTTTGTCTATTAGTGGAAGCAATGAGGAGGAACCTAAAGTAAAAAATGTGTTTTTAAAGGAGCATCAGATCAGATATAGAGCTGCAACTATTAACCAATTAATCGATACGTTTATCAAATAGAAATAAAAAAGTAAACTATTTTCACCAAGCAAAAAAATATCAAATATTTGTTGGTTGCAGCTTCCTGAATGTGAAGATTTGTTTTTTTCATAGTAAATGAAGAGTCTTTAGGTGCTGTACTGTTGGTTGGGCAATAAAAAAAGCCATTTAAGCCATTTTTGGGCTCAGGATATAGCAATGAGCATTTTTTGTTAAAATAATCGTTAGTTGCAGCCTGGGGAAAGAGAAAAACCTGGCCTATATACAAATACACAATGCCAGCAAAAGATACTGCAGAATCTATACTTTGTTTTCAAGCAAGTCATCATCATTTATGATATTTAAGAGAAAATATTTGGGTTTTGGACAGTTAAAAAAAGGAATTTGGAGACATCTCACTGAGGTTTATGAAACAGGTTTTGGTATTATTATATTTTTTTCGCTATTTCTTGACATTTTATAGACAAAATTAGAATTACTGCCACATGGCTGTATGCCTCCGTGCACCGGTCAGGTTGCTGTTCCGGAGCTATGGCATTGCATAATGCAGAATGACTTTTAGCAGAACATTATGATGAATTTTCCAGATATGACATTTCATAAAAATTTTAGCGTATTTGCCGTATAAATTCTTGAGATAAAAATGCGTTTTGTGAGGTCACAGTGATCTTGACCTTTGATGACCAAATTCTACTCAGTTTATCCTTGAGTCATAGTGGACATCTGGCCAATTTTAAGAAATTCCCTCAAGGTGTTCGAGATTTCCTGTTCACTGATGGATGGATGGACAGACAACTTAAAAACATAATGCATGCTCGCCCGTGTGGATGCTTAACAATTACAAAATCAGCAGATTAACGATGACTTTGGCAATAAGTATATATTTGTTGAATGATTATATATTACTATATAGATGATATTATCTCAAAATGATATATAAACAATATAACAATGTAAAGATGTCTTTTTTTCTTGGATTATAAAAAAATACTCAAACATAAATTATGAAAACAAAAAGTTTGAACATGAATTCTGCAGCTTCAGAAGTAGAGTATATAAATAGGATATGCATGCAAATATAAGCAAGTAATAGGCAGCAGGGGGTTGTCACTCAGGCACTGACACTGCCTGGGGACCTACAGCGCAGTTACAAGGACAGCACCCGCCCTCCACCCTGCAGCACCCAGGACGGAGCCACAGAAGGCTGCTCAGCTGTGTTGGATCACTCTAACAAGCTGCTACCTCAGTCTGGCCCAGCTGAAGCTTCTTACACTGTTTACTAGGCGCCTATAAAAGCGGCCTCAGTGAGCTGTTGTCGCTGGGTTTTAGGCTGGAATAAATTCTGTCTGTGTTCTCCGTGCCAGTGACTTTCTTAGTGAATCCCAACCAGTCTGGAAGAGAAATTTTGCTTCAACTTAATTCTCTCAGAGGACTCGAATTGTGAGACATTCACTTTGACTCTATACCATTCAGATTACCAATATATGCATGGCATGAACACTGGGCTGGTTGACAAAGCTAAAACCTCCTTCCCCATGTAAAAAATATCATTTTTCAGCTATCTGTATGTAACTGGCAGCTCTCTATAAAACGCAATGAACTGCATCCCACTGTTATGCATCACATTAGACAAATCACTTCATCCATCTTTAAGTCATTTTCTTTTTAATTAGTTTGCTTGGGATCATTGTTCAAAGAAGCATGTTATGATTCCAGTGAAATGTGATGTATATTGCTCATTGATGCTCTAATGTCTAATATCCTGTGATTTCATTCTTTTAAAATTGAATTATCTAACCCACATAATACTCATTTTGACTGAACTGTCTGTTAATTACAAGCTGTGTCCCATCCAATTAAATCTACATTTAAAGGCTGAATATGTAAAAAATAGATAATCTCATTCAAAAGATTTCTCCAAATAGCCCACCCCAAAAATTTGTCCGTTCAAGATTTAGGACCGGACAACATCCACTTTAAGTTACTTTGTAGGTAACAATTTTGTGTGACATAGAAAGAAATAAAAATAAATGTTTGTGCTGAAAGTGGGTCTAAAGGGAGAAGTAATAACGCTCGGAAGTTTGGCGCTGTGTTTGAAAGGTGAAAGATTTTCCATCTAAAATTCAGCTCTTGACAGCACTGAGGTAAAGCAGCTAAAGTGCCTTCACACCTCGGGTTTTGAAATGGGATCTAAATCCAGAAATAAATCTTACAATTGCACCCCTTCGAGTTAAACCAGCTATTTTCTATATGTTCTCACCGTCTGTGGTGTCTGCATTTCAATTACATGCTGTTTACTGGCCGTAACATGCAAAGCTGTGCGTGGGCGAAGAATTGTGACCATCCACCATATTCCCAAGGTAATTAGATATGATAATGTAGACTCTGTATTCACTTTTCAACAGGCTGAAAAAATAGATTTCGAAGACTGTTGAATGCGAATACATCTTCGGCTCGTGCATATCGAAGAGGATTTACTACCCCGGCTTTTCTCACCTCGCTCAGTGGCACTCTCCTCCTAACTGGAGGTAACTCGGAGGACATAAGAGAAGAAGGTGGTGAGAGAAAGGCTATGTGGGACAGTACATTTGTTTCTCCATCATCGGGAATGGAAGTCTATTTTGAAAGAAAACAGCACGACTATGAATGACGAAGCTTGACCCAAAAGCACACAGATAATCAGCCATTACATGATCTCCATTACATGTCAATAATAGTGTCAAAAACATATCAACTGAAAAGAAACTGTGATGCAAGACCAATGTTTTGTTTTAATTCACATAAAGATTCACTTTTTCGGTGATATTTCGGTTAACAAGATATGTCATAAGAAGAGTCTAGAACCATGTTAGCGGCTCTGTGAGGCTCTACACAGTGGAGGCTAGTGGAGGCGGGAACTTAATGCTAATGTCAGTATGTCGACATGCTCACAGTGACAAAGCTAACGTGCTGATGTTGATGCTTCCTACATTCATCATCTTAGTCATCTGAGTCCTTTTAGCAAGTTTTGCTACACAGCAGCCATTTTGGCAATGCCCGTGATGGGGCTAACCAGACCAGGCCCCTATCTGAATGAATGTTGAGGGAGTCATAACTTCACTGTCAATAGTTACTTAGACATCTACGTACATTCCAACCCTCACCTATGGTCATGATCTCTGGGTGGTGAGTGACTGGGCTCAGCCTTAGAGATCGCCGCTCCCTGTGTCAAAAGGAGCCATCTGAGGTGGTTTCAGGCATCAAATTAGAATGCCTCCTTGGCGCAACCGGCCACAACCAATTGGGAGAAGACCCCAGGGCAGACCCAGAACTCACTGAAGGGCTTAAATGTCTCATCGGGCCTGGGCATGGCTAAGGATCCCCCAGGAGGAGCTGAGAAGTCTTGCTGGGCAAAAAAGGGACGTCTGGAATTCCCCACTAAGCCTTCTGCCGCCGAGACCTGACCCCAGACAAGTGGAGGAAGATGGATAGGTGAATGCACAGAATCACCAGTCAAATCTGATAAAACATGCTTAAACAGTACCACGGCTTAGCCCCAAAATAAGGTTTGAAATGTTTTTCTTCCCCGGCAGCCACACCAAATCTGAGGCTGAGGCTGATTATGAAATAATTAGTTTTGCAGGTATTTGGACAACTGAAATATCACCTACTGATGAGGCTGGAAGATTGAGTAATTAAAATTTATCCTAAAGGGCACATGAGTGTCTGAATCAAATTTCATTGTAACCCATCTAGAAGTTGGGACATTATACTCTAAACCACAACTGTGAACCTGCTCGTGGCACTGAAGGAGAAGTTAGTACAGTCAGTAGGACTCATCCCCTTGTGACCAGGATGTAAGACATCCAATGATTGCAAAGATATTTCAGTAAAGACACAAGATGTGGATGAACCAACCAATCAACCAACCAACCGACTGACATCCACAGAGCCACACCGTTAGCATGGCTAAGAACAGAAATATGGTATTATTTCTGACATGTCTTTAATCACAGTCACTCTAATATGTTTAATATAATAGGTTTCATTACAGCTCTTTCGTTACAAGTTGAGAAAACGTCTCATGAATTTCATCCGTGTTAAAACATTACTGCGTTCAACTTGAAACCACTCTTGATGCGATGGTGAATAACAGGTCTATTTATTTTCAAAGGTCAGTTAAAAGTAATTTGCCGTCTTTGTTTACAACAGTCAGTCCTGGTTATTTGTGAGTTGTGTCACGCTGTAATTTGACAAGGCTGCCGCTTGTTGACCCATTTCTTTTCTCTTCTTTTCTCTTTCATCCACAGGTTTGTAATTGTGTAGTTAGGCCGACATCTTCTGACAGTAAAAGTCATGCTGTCTGCATGCATTTGAATTAAAGGAGGATTTGTTCAATGCACAGTATGACTAGTATAGAAAATTAGTTTCTCCTTGATTTATGTTTTTTATTGGGAACTAGGTTTGCAGGATTTTCAGTTTGCAGTACGTTTGAAACATTATTTAAAATACGAGGCAACTTCTGTCAAGGGCTCGCTCTTTCCCATTTCCTGTCTGATTCTGTATAATAGAGGATTTAATAATCTTCATAAGGCATTGTTCATGCTTTAAAACTGGTAGCTGCAAATTGTTTACAAATGGATAATGTATAAGTATGTAATAATCTCAGTTATTTAAACTCAATATGTCTGTAATGCTTTTATTACACTTACAAGAAACTCATCAAGCTTTTTGTTACGTCCGTAGGCAGTTAAACAGTTTCCTATAAGTGTTAAACACTTGGGTCATTGGATGCTAACTCAGCCAGAGTACAGAAACATTTTTTCACAGTTCATCTCATGAATATTTTTTGGGGAAAAATCCATGTAACTGCCATTACATTCATGAGACTTTGCAAAATCTTATAGCTGTAATAGAGATTCATTTTTGAGGTGTGGCCCTCAGAGCTAAAATACATGATCTTTGTCATTCTTGTGTTTTCTAAGCCAATATTTTATTATTCACTTGATTGGGTAGAAGTTGGTCCTGAACATCTAAGAGATATACACCTATATAAATATGTATATATGTTGTACATATACAAACATATATATATATTGAACTAGTAAAACGCAGGTTAGTCCATTTTAGCCACGGGACGCAGGGAGTTGTGCAAAAAACCCAGCCAGCTTTGGCGGAAAAGTTGAAGCCGACTCAACTTTTGGAGAAAAACAGCCCGATGTCACGATCCGGTGGCCAATCACATATGCTTGCGAGCAGACCATGACTGAAGCCACATTGGAGCATAATGTGTTGTTTGTATACATTCAGCTTGGCATTGTGCACCATTTTATGACGATGACTGTAGGAACGGCATGTTTAACCGACTGTGGCAGAGGCATGACCGGAGATCATAAGGAAAGCAGAACTTGTCTGTAGCAGAGCATGCTATCTAGCATAGAAAAATACTATAGACAGAACACAACAGACATTTCTCTGTGTACTGTTAAGTGTCACTTTCACTGCCTCATCCTGGTTGTTTCCTGCTATTTTTAATCCATCGATGAGGACAAACAATATCTAGTACGACCAGCATGCCAGTAGCAGAACAACATAGCGTCTTTTGCCAAACATCTTGGCCAAACTGATCAGCGGGGTTCCCCAACACGTCACACACACAGACCATGGAGTGACTACATCTTGGTGACCGCCGCACCAGCATGTAGTGTTTTGCAGCAACACCAGATTTGGTGTAAATGCAGCCTTAGTGTCCGGTTACTGTGGAAAATGCTGCTTCTAGATGAGTGACTGGATGCACCGGAAGTCTTGTCCATAATTTGCGCAAGGTATCAAGGAGGCTAGGAATAAGGTGGAAAAGGACTTATAAAAACACATTACCTATTGACTCATACTTATTACAAGGGCCTTAATGTACAGCTTTACAAAGTGAATCAGTAAAACAGTCTGTGAGTCTTAGACATTTGCAACTACATCTAATACGACATGACACTATTTCGAGGCACTCTTAGATAACAGCATCCACCACATGACATAGAGAACATTTTTTCACTTTGTGGTTGAGGATGTCATTTGAGGGCGTCTTTCTCTTTCAACATCACTTCCACCCTTTGTTGTTTTTCCCCCCTGCTTCCAGCCTTTATGCTAAGCTAGGCTAAGGTCACCTGGCTACAGAGGCAGTGGTATCAATCTTCTCATCTACAGGAGAGCTAAAATCCTTATCTATTTAAACATGTCATTTATACTGCCATGCGCTTGTCAGGAGCTCATTTCCCATTTATTATGTCTGACAGAGTAATAAACAGTGCATGATTTTAATCTGGTGTCATCCAATTATAAGATTCACTTTTCCTCCCATCAGCATGTACGTGAACCTGTGAAACATTAAGGTGAAGCTCTTCCTCTTCATATGTGTCACTTTGATTTTTGTCACAGAGCTTCAGTCAATTCACTCAGTGAACATTACTTAATTTGCACCTTACATGTAAGAAAACATGATTAGTGGGAGGAAGTTGTAACTGGAACATGCTAATGTTGCTTCATGATTCCTATGGGCATTTGCCTTGCAGTTCAAGGCTCCTGGAGCTAGCAGCAAGACCCATATTTTTCAAAAGTGCATGGCGGTGTCCCGACTTCAAATGTATGTCATGTTGCGAAACAACACTCTCTTCTTCTCTCTGCTTTATGAATCTTACATTTTATTCCCTCTACTTTTTTCCTCAGCTGTGTCTTTTTTTGGGAACCACTTCATTGTAAATACCTCAATCTTTTATGATGGGTATGCACTCATGTATAGTGGCTTGTGTGAAACTTTAAATTTTAATTACTTAAGGATGACATTTATCTTTCTCTTAGCAGAGAATGCGTGAAGGAGGTGGCTGAGTTCACTTTGTGTGTTGCCTTTAATTTGTGGTAAAATGCGAGCAGGAACTTTTGCAGCGATTAACACTGTTGAATAGAAAATAAAATATTTTAGGCTTCTCTGGAAGTACCTTGCCTTGTGGTCAGTGGAATGTGGTTCATCTGTTGAAAGGAACTATTTTTTTCAAGTGAACAATGTGACATCATATTTTGATATTGAGAATTTTAAATCTAAAACTGTGGGTTTGATGCTTCAAATATCCCTAGTATTGAACTTTGCTTGATCAGTGCTTCCCCATCTATTGATCTGTTGTAGTGTTACAGGGCATTTAATTGAAGGAAAGCTCTTGTTTGGCTGCTTGCTTTATGAAAACAATGAAAGGAAGACATTTTGGGGAAATACTCATTCACTTTCTTATTTAGTGTTAGAAAAGAAATTGATACGATTTTCTGTACGTAAATGTGAGCCGGCTAATCTAGCTTTGCACAAAGATTGGAAATTGGGGAAACAGACTATTTGTCATTACACTTAGTTTTTTTTTGTATGGATTAAATACAACGTGGCTGGTAGGTTGTTACCTGTGGACAAAGTCAGGCTTCCAGCCTTAGTGCTAAGTTAGCTTGCTGCTGGCACTTGCTCGGTGGACAGATATTAAATATGCTTATCAATTTCATATTGGAGTGTGAGATAAGAAGGTTGATACCACTCTCAAGTCTATACGGTAAATATAAATCTAGTCCCAGCGGCTGGATAAATGAGCTTTGAACAAAAATTGGATATGGGGGAAAAGTCTATTTCTTGGTTGGTCAGACCCCTGTAAAATGGTGATTTATTGATTTTAGGCTTTTGTTTTTGTATGTATTAAATACAATGTGTCTTTTAGTGAGGTTAAGGGTGCTGGTAGGGTGCTGGCAGCCTTAGTGCTAAGCTGAGTTGGCTTGCTGCTGGCAGTAGCTTGGTGTACAGACAAGACGGTGTTATCAATCTTCTCATCAAACTCTCAGAAAGACAGTGAATAAGCATATTTCACTAAGAGTCTAGATTTTTCACTGCTGCACTAGGACCGACCTATTTTGTTAAATAGAAAATGTTTATACTTCCTTTTTGGTATTGGTATCAAAGTGAGGTATTACATCACCACCAGTAATAAAAAATCAAAGCATGCCTAGCTGTAAACATTTGCATTTACTTACATTTTTTTTCCAGCATATTTCACAGATGTTTTTACATTTGTGGAATGCTTTTCACTTCAGCTGCGAGTTTAAGGGACATAATCGCTGCCCTCATCAACTTCTGCATCAGCAGCATCATCGACCCTGCCATCAGGCATATAGTCTTTATCATCAGCACAGGCGTCATTATCCTCATCTTCATCATCCACTTGATCGTCTTCTTGACTGTTAGCTCGTATCTCTGCATCAGCTGTTATCCGGATGACTTATATGTTGCATAATTTACAGGGAGATGTATAACCCTTTCCATTTCTGTAGTGCTGAAAATGAGATGTTTCTACCTGCGCTCTCTTCATAGTCTACAAATTGTTTTTCTCAGATAGATGAAAGCAGCCTTTTGAAAATATGGATTTTAACTGTAGATAGTGAACAATAGCAATCCTGCCATTTTTTTGTCACTTTTGTGGTCATAGTTGTGCTGTTAATCTGTGTGCCTATCATTTTTCTTCACAAAGTGCCAATTTGTCTTGCTGGGAGAGCTTTTACAGGTACAGGCACACACAGAGGACTGTCTTTACTGCACCTGTACATTTAACTGTGATAAATATGAGCAGATACGGTGCGGTGGCTTGTACCACACTCAGACAGAACAACCAATTTAAAGTATCTATCTATTTTCTGAAACGGTATGTAGGCCATATAGTCAGTGCACATCAACAGAACAGGAGGGCACAGGGCGCTTTAACAGCTGACATTTTCACAAACCAGCAAGCCAGGTAATTAGGTAGCTAACTACATAACACTAGCTACAAGCATAAACATGGTACTGCGCACAGAACCCTCATTAAATGGATGTAAATGTACTGTAGGCGTAGTAAAGGATAAACTGCATGCACATCTGCTTGCGACATAGCTATGACTGTAATACAATTTTAAATGCTTTCCGCAGAGATGGATTTTGGTTGGCTTCCCACAGCAAAATGTCTCTTAAATGACAAGACAGCAGGCAGCATCCGCTTAAACGCTGCAAAATGAACCTGTGGTAATCACTGTTTCTGTCCAATCCAGCAGGATCAGAGCACCACCCTTATCACACTCAGAGGTGGAGGTTGTTGGTTTGTGGCCATTAGGGGCTCAGCTAAAGCACAAAGGCTCCCAAACATCATTAGACAGAGCTTAGCCCTGACATACTGTCAACATTAAATACATTCACTCATTCTTCAGTGTTTGGGGAAAAAAAAGGGATTACATGCAGAACAGGATCGCCACTAAACAGAGCTATTTGTCTTTGCTGTATTCTTTGAAATGACTGACTTTGTCCTCTTGCCACCCACTCTACTCTGTTGCAGCACATAATGACATGAGTGATGTGTGTGGATGAACACAGGACGTCATGGAGCGCCATTTAGCCAGATGCTGTCAATCTCACGCAGGTAAGCCAAAGTAGGAGTGAGTGGGAAAATCTTATAGAGTCATGAATGCATTTAATATTCAGATGTTGCATTGCAATGTCTCACTGCACAGACATTTCAGCTTGTCTGAGTTGAAACGGAATCAAGCCCGTGTTACAAAAAAAAAGCAAAGGGGCTGCACAGGTGGGTGTGGCTTTAGGTACCAACGAGACATTATATAGAATGCAGGACTAAAAAGAAGGGATGCGGATCACCTGCATGATTTTTCTTTCCATATTTCATACACTGAAAGTCTAAAGCGACTCCAGCAGCCATACAGCATGAGGCTGTAACGCTCATTACACAGCAGGAAAACTGTTGGATGGTTGTCCAGGTTTTCTATTCTTCAATCTTACCACTACAGTTGCGGGGTCAAAAAGAATAATGTTTGCACCAGAAGACGGACCATATTGTTAACTGAATCAAAATGGTTTATCCCCAAGGGAGCACGAATATCTGTATCAACGTCCATGGAAGCTGATCATATAATCTACTGAAATTACGGCTGGCTAATGATTGTTTTCCTCATTGATTAATCAACTAATTATTTTCTTAAGATACCAATGAGTTGTTTAGTCCATAAAAAAGGGGTCAATATCTGCTAGAATTGCAGACTTCTTCTAATGTGTTGTTTTCTTGACTGACAGTCCAAAGCCTAATTTGAAAAAAAAAATGGTGTAAAATGCATTAAATTATTTGTGCTAATGTTTTGGCTGCACGTGTCCAAAGTGTGACAAAATGTGTTTATTGGTCACACCAGTGTGCAAGAAATGTAGGTGGTCCGACCTTTTTTTTTAAATGTAGCCGATAAAAATACTTCTGAGGTTATTGCAATTTCTTGTTGAGCGTGCTTTGATTTATATGAAGGAAAACATTTATGTGCAACTTAATTCCTGTTTACAATCATTTACATGCATTTAGAAATTAAATAAATGGTTTAGTCCGGAGTCTTTCAGATCATCAAAATAATTGCCAATGACTCTTCTGTCAATTGAATAATATTAATCTATTGACAAAGTGTTGATATTTCCATTTGAACTATTTGCTCTCTGCCGGATGGAAAGACTGTGATGTTTATAAAACCGATCGTACCGGCATGGCTGACGAAAGGACAGCGCAAAGAATTTCATCATCAAAGATTATATACATTTATATTTAATCACAAGCATGCTCACTCTCCCAGTTAAGATGTAGCAGTGGTGACCATATGATGCCCAATAAAAGGAGAATAAAATCAAAATATCAACAGCATTTATTTAGTCGGTAAACAGCGGCGTGCCTCACAAACAGCTAATGTGGGATAGCATCTCATTGGGAGATCCCTTGAGCTTCTAAAAAGATGAATTACACACACAGACCCGCGCACAAATTAAATATATATTTAATCTAAACTGTCAAAACATACAGTTATACAAAAGCAATAAAAGAGAAAATACACTGATGGGGAGTTAACATTTATAGTACCAAACCAAGATATCAAAGATCAATGAAGCCCCTCTCTATCTGTGAAACTTCATAAATTTGCACATCTTTCAGAGTCTCCGGGACTCTGAAAATGCAAATACTATAACTACCATGAAAGAAACCCAAGTGAGCTTTACTAAAAATGACAGTTCCTTTCCCCTTTAACTCTCAAGGAACACTTCTGTTGCACACGTCCTCTACCAGAACTGCACATATCGATGCATGTTCTGTAAATTAGCTCCTCGTAAAGACACTTCCGGAAAAATATGTGCTAAACAGATTTAATGAGACAACTAGTCTCTCCTGTGCTTAAGTGACATTACCAGGAGCCATCCATCAGTCCCTGTTCTTGCTCATAGAGCTCTCCAGTTTATACAGTACACTACTAATGATGGAAATGTTTGCCCTTGAAATCTCAGTTAATAAGCAGCTATGCTATGACATCCATGATTAGATCATCCAGTGCTGTCACATCTCATCCTGAGGAGGATGCCACCAGACAAAACGGAGAGTGGGAGCAGGCATGCATCCTACTCTCTGATTCTCTTCTTCTCATACACACGCACACACACAAACACACGCTCTCCTCACTCCTCTTCAGCAGCTATGCAACAGAACAGCCTGGGTTAATCTTGGGTAACAGCTTCTTGGCCAGGATCAGAAAGCTCCACTAAGACCCAATGAGTGCTGACATTGATACGGCATGGAAGGCTCCTCACACAGGTAGGACATAGGAGACAAACGCCTTTATAGATGGCGCAGCCTCGGGCAAGGATAAGATTGATTTTGCAGCGCGGTATTAGATGAGATTTCCGATGCATACTGTAACGAATTAGCATGAATCTGTTCCCCATGAGAGACGCCCGCAGACACAGAGTGAATTGAAATAAACGAGTGTCCCAGTGTTTACCACACCATCCCCCCATGCTGCAGTCAGTTGGCCATCTAAGTGTGACAGGCCCGGTTCAAGCCCAGCAGAGATCAGCGTGATGGATGGACAGCCAGGCAGCTGCTAAAAATCTCTTGATTCACGCCCAGCCCGATGTGCCACTCACCGATCAATTGTGTCCACGTAAATCTGACGTCTGCCTTACTGTGACAGGATAAGGAAAGAGAAAAGAAAGCTCGCAGGACTTTACTCCTTAACCTTAACTCTTATTGTATAATGCAATTTAAAACGGGCGACCAGATTTTCTGCTCCCATGTCCCCCCACCCCATTACACAGACTACCTTTCATCGCCAACTCTCACACACCTCCCATTTGAGTGAGTGGATATTACCTCGAAAAAAAGATGAATGCCCGTGCCGGTGAGAGTAACGTCTGGAATGAAAGAGAAAGATTCATTGAGTGATCTGCGGCTAAGATAGCGTAAGACCTCAGCAGCCCCGTCAGAAGTCTCTGGCAACTGATCTGATGCAAGTTCAATCAAAACATTTCAGCTGGCCAAAGCGGAGTTAAAGTTAGCAGCGGTTGAGGTGATGAAGATGAAGCATATCATGACGCTGACAGTCAGCCAAGGTGAGTGTGTGACCTTGCTTGTGTCATCAGTGTTTGAGCATACGAAATTGACTTATGCACATGTTTCTTTAAAGGTGACAGTGATGCACTGTGACGGAAGCTGACTGTAGTGCTATCCTGAACACAGCAGGGCTGCGACAAGTAGTCAATTAATCGATAAGTTGATCAAAAGAAAACTATTTTGATCGATTAAAGGAGACCCATTACACTTTGTCATTCTGTTTTATACAGGTTCTTTTGCATTTAAAAAGGTCTTTGCTTACAGTGAAGCTATACATTTGCCGGTTGCAGCTTTATAAATGTAAGAATTTGCTACGTTGCATTGTCATTTATGATGATGGGTGAAGAGGGTTTAGGTTTTAGACTGTTGGTTTAATAAAAGAAACCAACCAATAAAAGATTGGTTGAATAAAAGGTGTCACTGACAATTGTCATTAGCATTTATCCCCATTTTTTATAGACAGAACATTTAGTCGATAAACCATGAAAATAATCGCCAGACTGATTGATAATGGACATATTCTTCAGTGGCAGCCCTAAACCTTACAAACCCAAATATCACAGCATTCCTGATCAAACATCTTAATATAGTTGTACAGTATTCAATATACAGTAATGTGATGATATTTTAGGAAAAGACGGGTTCGTTCACAGTCAATTAGGCTCGCTAATTTGGGCCACTTAAGTGTAATTTAGCCTTTGGGATGAGGAAAAACACACACAACGCATCTCAGGATGTCAACAGAAATCCCTGACAATATCTGGTTCTATATCACATCGCCCGGCCTCCACTTGTCCTGAAGTCAAAACGCAGATTCAGAGTAGTTGTTATTCTTTCCCACCTCTATCCCTATCAGCACTGTGAAGTAGATTTGGGCCTCATTGCGTTGCCGTCTTCTGAGCACCGTAGCTGCATAATGTATATCCTGTCAGGGTGATATTGTGTTTTATACCTCTAAGGGCACTGATTATGCTGCCTGGGCACATTTTGGTTAACAGTGCAGTTTCAGCTTCCCTTTCTCATGCTGTCACACAGTAACAACAATGGATGAGCTGAAATACTTACATTTGCGATGTAATGCAACACTTCTGACTATGCAAAAGACACCTGAATGGAACAGAAAGACAAACCTGCTTCCTATAACTGCTGGGTCGTGTATCTGGAGTTTAATAGCGTGTGCTTATTATAAATATCACCTTCAGGGGCTTTTATCCGCACTCTAAGAACTCATTATTCTGTGCGCTATTTTGGTCGAACTGTGCAATGTTAAACTGTGCTATTATGAACGGTTACATTACTTCATTTCTCTTTGCTTTTACTGGTGCACAACAGCCTCTTTATCAAGACGAGAGGCTAATTGGGGACCATAGGAGGCCATCAGTTAGAAGCTGTCTGTCCGACATTGTGGGACAAAAAGCTTTCTTACTTGTACATAAATTCTGGAAATTGAGTTGAAGAGCCTGGTACAAAGCATCCTATCATCATGTAGTAACATCCAGAGGTGGAACAAGCCACAGAGATCAGAGAACTTGGCCTCCAAAATCAGAGGGAAACTACAAAGACAGCCAAGTAGCATCAATAAGGATCCCTCAAGAAGTAAACCAAACAGAACGATTAACGGCCCTTTCTCACCCACTGCACAGTGAGTCTGAACTTTTACCCTCAGGGAGACGTTATAGACTACCGATGGCTAATAGAAATATCCACAAGAAATCCTTCATCCCGAGTGCCGTTACGATAATAAATGAAATGCACGTAAAACTGTGACACAGGCTAGTGGCTCCTGAGAGTTTCGGCACAGTAAGTTAATTTCCTCTACACTTGCATATGCTGTATTCTATTTAGAATTGGGTATTGTGAATTGTATCCCATCTCTATGAATGTGTGTTGCTGAGACCTCTCAGTCTTGTGTATTTTTGTATGTGCTCTGGCATGTCCTATGGTGAATCTGAAGTCCAATTTTTCACATTAGTGATGTATAAAGTTTTTTATTTTTTATTCTGCTGTACCCAAATTAACTTTTATCTACAGTAACCAGGGCTGCACTTGGTGTCACAGTAGCCGGAAGTCACTATGGTTCCTATCACTAAGTGGCAAAAAGGTTACTGAGTGGCAAATGTGTTAATATTCGTTACAGCCAGTAGGGCTGTAACGATACACCAGACTCACGATTCGGTTTGTATCACGATTTTTGAGCCACGGTTCGATACAAACCTCAATTTTTTTTTTTTAAATGAAACATTTCATTTATGTAACATTTCAATAACTTCTGTATATGATACTCGTCTGATGGTATCAGAGGCGCAGTATTGGCAAACTGAACCAGTGTGAATGGATGAGCCAGCTGCTTGTATGGAGGGCATGTCTATCAAATGGTCTGTTAACTGCACAGGTCCCTCACTCAACTAAATAAAGAGAAATGTCACACAAAGCAACATTACAGAACCAAACAAAGATAGCGTAGTAATTGTAACTGTCATTGGCAACGAGGAAAAAAATACCGCAGCTGTACGTGGAGAAGCGTCTGTCCTCCTGCCTGTCCTACCGACTCCTCGTCACATTTCTGCCCGAAAAACAGCGTCTGTGACCAGCAAAAAACTTTAATTCACAGAGTGTTTGTGATGAAAAAAAATCTCTGCGACAGTCAGCCCTCCTGACTGAGACTTCAGTGAACTTTCCCCCAGAAAAAAAAAACCGACCTCATGAGTGAGAGAATCAGACAGCGACCTGTTTACTGATGGCGATTATGTAATTATGTAATTTAGAGCGAAAAACGTAACTTCGGTGGGTCAGGATCTCAATCACGACACATTAAAACAGCATCCGCATGATTGCAATTTATCCGCGGGTTTAGATTGACAGGGGGACACCTGGGAAACTCCTTGAAAACACACAGGCGTCATCATCATGATGTGTACCGTGCGCCGGAGATCCAGCTCCTACGGTGAATATTAATTCAATAACTAAATAATAATTCAATAACCTGAATTTCTTTACATTTCTTTTTCTACTTCCTTCTCACTGAAGTCTTATTCTTATACTCTTGGTCAGGATTATGACACCAGTGTAATCCTTATACCATAAACACGGCAACAGTTTCTTTAGATGATCAGTTATCCTCTAGATAAATCTGGCTAACCTGAAGGTTTGTTTCCAACCTGCGCTCGTCTGAGTGCTCGTGTTTTTTGCACGGTAGGTGCAAGAATTAGAGAATTATTCTTTTAAGAATAATAATTGAACACACAAAACACATACTAAACATGGAAGGCCTGAGTTAATTTGCCTTACTGATACCGTAAAGTCCTGCGATTTGTCTATGGTGGTGACGATGCTGAAACAACATACTGTGCAGCCCAAAGTAACACTGTCAGTGAAGCAGCAAAAAATAGACCAATATTCTTGAGAGAAAGATCCTGGATGTGCTGCTCTTATACATGCGAGACAGATTTGGACTTTTTAAACTAATAACATCACAGGTTTGAGTTTCTCTCATTATTCTTCCTGAACTCTTCAGACCCACTATAATAACATGGAGGATATTTCAAGATCAGCATCATTGCGTCAGTGAAAGAAATATACCGTGAATGTCATTCATTCTTCAGAATAGCTGCATAGTCTCAAGCTAAACTTTGATCTGGTGCATATTTGTCATGCACATATTAATGAATCACAGCTGAGCCTTTCACAAAAAAAAATAATACATTTTTTGTCAGCGCGACAGGCGCCAATGTACTTTTGCTTGAATCTTGAGCGGCACTCTGCTTACGGAAAATTATACACCACCTTCCTTTCCCTTCCACCTACTGCACCACCTGTGGTGAAAATAACTAGCAATTTCCCTGTCTATTATTTCACAGATATATAACAATATCAATCAAGCCTTCCCAATCAGCTGCCACTGCACATACCAACTTTTTTTTTGCATTTTCATACTATGTCCATACCTCAACTTAAAAACTGCTTTCCAACCTTCTAGCTGCTCTTAAAAAACAAGTGGCACAATGACCCAGTTTATAACTTAACCAACTGTCCGCTGCTGGTGTCACAACCCTGACTAGAACGCTCCGGGCTGTACGGCTAAGAGGCATGATTTAAGTTAGTTCATTAGAAGTAACGCTCAAATAATTAAATAACGCAAACTCGCCAAAGGTGTAGAGATACAAGGATCTCAACAATGACCTTTTTTTTTTTTTTTTGTCTTCACCATCCAGGGACATAATCCCTGTTTGGCTGTGCAGCTGGCATGCAACTGAGTCACGCGTCAGCCCTGATTAGAAGCAGCAGTGGTCCGCGGGCCCCATTCCTCTGCCAGAGCCAGGAGTGGAAAAGGCCAGGGCCACCACTTTCAGTCTGTGGATATGACCTTGATGGGGTATGATAGAGAGGAAGCGACACGATTCGCAATGCCACACAATATCTGTAACCTTCCACTTCTCCAGTACGCATGCTGAAGCTATTGAGCTGTGACACGCACACACACGCACACACCATGTCAACTCTGCCCTGTCGTTATTTCAAGCAGTCTCCTCCTTTTCTGTCATCCAATCATCCATCTCTCTTTGCATACTGGCTGGTGCTTCGTGTGAGATGTCTTGATTCCAAATATTACTTCCTCTTCATATTCAGCAGCTGCCATGCTAATGTGAAAGTCATATAAGTGCGGCTTTAAGAGATAATGGCTTAAAGAATTTCAATTATTAATGTGAAGTAACTCCCAGCTTAATTCTGTTAAGAGCCATACAATTATTTGTAATATCATTTTCAAGTATTATTATACTATTATTATAGTATTACTACTAGTAATGTTAGTAGGTGTTGAAGCAGCAGCAGTGACACAATTTTTTTTCCCCAAACCCTTAAATCTGATTGGAAGCAGCGATGGAGACAGATGTCTTGTGAGTCAGACCATAGCAACACACGAATGTGGCAAAGATGGCACTGAAGGCACCAAAAAACACTGAGTGGTGAGTAAAATCTTGGCAATGGCGTTTCCCGTGTCAAAATAGAGCTGATGGGAAACAAAAATAAACGTGTGAATTGTACCGAGCTGCAAATATAAATGAAGCATGACCGAGGGAGAATAAAATGCAGAGTAACAAAAAAAGAAAACAAAAAGCCACGACTGTGACACACCCTGCCTAAAAATATCACCATAACAACACTATACGCACACACACAAAAAAAACCTCATCCTCAGTATTGCATAAGTTCATTGTTTGTGTCCCGAGCAATGACTTCGTTGTTGTCAGTGTGGCTCTCATTTAGGAAACCAAGTGGCCTACAAAAGGACGCAATAGCATTTAAATGAGTCTGTCAGCTCGAGCAGTGGGGATTTAAGAGCACAGCCGAACAGTATGTGGTAATGAGGGAATGTGAGATGCAACACTCGTGCTGCTCTCCGAACACGAGGTGCCGGAAGATAGTGCGCAACATCAGCCAAGCAGAGGTGGTCACCTAATTCAGGTGAGCAGGTAATCAGAGCTGCTGCGTGAAACACATTGATTCCAGTTTCCCCACTCAGACAGCTCAGAGACTAAATGTGTCGTGTTACTGTTGGGGGTAGAATTTGCAAAACAAATAGGGTTGGAGCAGGTGCAGGAGCTCAGCATCCTGGTCACCTCCCCTCTTCTTCTTTTTTTAAAATTTGGATAAAACAATCATAAACACTTATTGTAGGGAAATCAGGCCCCTAGAATCACTACCAATCTCAAGAGGCAGCCCAGATAACATCAAAACAAAACACATCCTTGACTGAAAGTGCGGTACTTCTATAACAATTTCATACCATCCGAGAGAAATACGATTAATTACACTGTCTGATTGTTCATTCACAATCGTCCACTTATGAGATGCAGTATTGCAATTTGGCTCTCAAAACCACATTTTTCTTGTTTTTTTTTTTGGAAGCCTGGACCAGAACCACCTCCTCAGCGGTCAACCCTGAGCTGAACCGGTGCCATATAATCTGCTGTGTGGAGGCAGCAGCTTCCTGTGGGGGCGTGGATGGAGATAGAGATATAGTGGTTCAGATTTTTAAGAAAACACACAGGTAAGAAACACACACACACGTGATTTAAAAGGATCACATTTGGAGCCGGTGAAGCCTCCTTTTGTTGCAGATGATGTGGCAGCTGGTTGACTCAACTACAGTTCCCCCCCATCTGTCTCCTTCCTATCTTTAAACTGGCCCAATCCTTTGCCACAGAACATGAAATCCCTCTCAATAATAAATAGGCTACCTCGAGCATTTCACAAAAAACAAGGGCCCTTCCCTGCATGCAGCATGACACAAAAGACCACCTTAACTTCACTTTTGTATATATATTTATACATTTAAATATCAAAGATTTATATCCTGCCGGCATGTGGCGTCAGGCGAGATCAAACAATAGGTTGTGAGGCTGGTTTTTCAGATTCCTGCCGGGGCTGCAGCCTTTTTTTTCCCCAAGCCACCGCTGCATGTGCCGTAGCCCGACCACAGGACATGTCTTCCGGCACGCAATTAAGCGACCTCATCCTCAACCGTGTTGAATTTGGAAGGAGAGAGAGAAAAAAAAAACATAGCCTACCTCTCTCCTCCACCCACCTCAACTGACTGTAAACACTGATAACAAGGATTGGTTGGCTTATCATCCCCGGCTACATTAAGTGAAAATCTCCACACACATACGCGTAAAAAAAAAAAAAAGCCACCTCGCGAGAAAGTGTCAATAATTGGTGAGCGGCAGCCCAGAGTCCCCCTTCCGAATCGGAAAAACAAACAATTCCGGACCGCTGACATTGAAAAAGCACACACACGCAGACACATACACACGTACAGATGGGGCTTATCTTGTCGCTTTCTACCGCAGCACGCTTTTTTTAAAGCTAATTAGCGCCGTGCATAAGGTCGCTCCAGTGTAGGAGGTGTGCGGTGTCATTTACCTGTGCATCATCCGGCGATCCGACACATGGATACGGCGAGGAGGAGGAGGAAGAGGGGGTGGTGGGTGGTGGTGGTGGCGGCGGTGGGGTAGATTATTCCAGCCAGGCAAACAGAAGCACAAAAGAGGAGGAGGAGGAGGGGGGGGGAGAAGAAGAAGAAGTAGAAGAAAAAAAAGATCCTAAATAGAGCTGAGATGAATGCGGCAGATGAATGCGCGACCTCTGTCTTCAGAGAGGATGGTCTTCTTATCTCTTAGACGTGGCTGTGTTGATGGAGGCAGGCAGACAGGGAAGCCGGGAGCTTCTCCGTACAGACAAAGATGCTTTCTCTCCTCCGCCGCACCGTGAGCAGCGGCAGCAGCAGCAGCAGGAGCAGCAGCAGCAGCGGCAGCAGCAGAGCCGTCATCCCCCCGACACTTGATAGTAATAGTTTGGTAGGTAGCTTATATGGGTTGAGGGCGCGGTCAGCCGCCGTTGACCAATCCCGCTCCCCGTCAAACTAACAGCCGCGTTGCCATGGAGGATGAGACGGCCCTTGAACCGCAGCAATCTTCACCTGTGGTCCTCAAGCAGGTATATCTTTTTTAAAAATTTGTATCGCCCAAATATAAGGATTAGTTGCGTCTTATTCAAAGGCAGGCAGACACGCAGGTTCAACCCCACCCTGCCCCTCAGCTCGTGCTGCCGAAGTGCCCCTGAGCAAGAAAGCAGATTCACCAACTTGCAGTTGTGTTGTTCTAAAACCTCTCCACGTTTAGAAAAAAAACCAAAATAAAATGTTTACATCTCTTAGCTCATTGTACAGTGGATGTGAGTTTCAACCTGTTCCATGAGCTAGCTACTTAATTATCTGGCCGCCATCTTTGTTTCATCACGTTTGGCTAGGCTAGCATAAGAACAGCCACGTATTGCAACCCAGTAGTCGGAATAAGGTTTCTTTAGGTTTAATGTTCGATTTTCATCTTGCCTGGTTAAGTTATGGCGCAAAAAAAACACTTGGTTAGGAAGAGATCCTGTTGTGGCTTAAAGCTTCTGTAAGCGTAATCATCGTTTTTAGCTAACTTCCGGTCGGTTTTGCAGTTAGCCTTCCCCTCCCTCCTGTCCACCTAACCACACTTACACGGCTCCTTTTTTTCGAGGGTAGCTCTCCTTCTTTTCTTCAAGCCTTTTTCTTCACTTGCCATTATTGGTGATATCAACAGGAGCACTAGAATTGGTAATTCCAGGTGCTGTATTGTAGGAAACTGGATGGGTTTCAGTTTCTTGAAGACCTTTCAAGAAAGATCCAAGAGTCTTCTTCAGTTCTATCTACCTGGGGTGGAGTTGCAGGCTTTAAAACGCTGTGTGGGAGTGTCCGTACAGATTCGGACAGGTGTGAGCTCTGAGACTGAGAACCTCCATCAACATACTAGAATTGGTAGCGTTCCGTGTTCCACCATCGCTGCTGGTGTTGGTACCAGAACAGGAGGATCCGGCTCACTGCTTCTTTGTGCAGAGGGAATGGCCTCGCTATGGAGTTCTCTGTCCTGATTGGATAAAGTGCGCAGGGATAACAGATGATTTATTTTCTCTTTTACTGCATGAGCAAGAGGTTGAGAGACATGAGTTCCTAACAAAACACTCTGTAACAGTGATTCGTGTTGGAATTGGAAGTTAGCATTGCCATGGTTCCCTGGTCAAAAAGCCTATGGGACTTTTGAATTGGATTTTGGATTATTGCAGAAAATAAGCTCTGTGGCAAACGCAAGTTTATTATATTTACACATTTTGTTCAGCAAGATGATCTTCAGAGATGAACACCAGTTGTAGGACTTTTGCAACATAATTTAAATCGCCTGGAAGTAAAAGGCTCACATGATTTCTATAAATTGATCAGTCAGTGTAATGGGTTTTTGGACTCATTACTACACCGCTCTAGAGCTATTTCAATAAAAGCACATTGCTTAGAACAGCTTTAAAATATCTGTTTTATTCACCTCAAACATGGCTGGAAATGTTCCTAAATAATATCCAGTGGTTTTGCACTTATAGATTGAAACGGTCTCAAAATATGGAACCGAACTTGGCAGCCTTCTCGCCTCTAACTCCACCAGCATCCCCTCCACCTCCTGATATGAAAGCCATATAATAAAAATGATTTGACACCTATTGTAGAAATGTCATTAAGGTCATAGTTTGTGACACGTACTAATGAGAACGCATCCATGGCCTGCAGAACGATTGACAGTTAAACAACAGTGACCAGTTTACTAAAACTTAACGAAGTAGTATTGTAGCCTAAACCTAACTAGAGTGCAATCATAAACTCTGTATTTTTGTTACCATCATAATGATGGTCACCTGACTGTGGATTTGCTCTCAACAGAAGTTTATAGGAAGGACATGAGTATCACCTGCACACAAAATTGGACACAATCTGAAAGCATCAAATCGTTTTATTACAATGCAGATTGATGAGATTGGACTTAAATTACACATATGCCTAGCTGCCTCCATCCCAGCAGGTAGATGAGTGAAACCATAAGGGTTTTGTTAATTCTTTGGAGTTCAATGCTATTAGAGTTACACATGCGGAAATAGTAAGTGCTAAAGTACACCCCCTGGTATCCCCTATCACAATAATGGGAAGAGGGGACAGGGACATGCTGAGAATAAGAACTGTAGCAGTTAAAACAACATTAATACAATTTATGTCTGAATGGGAAATCCGAAGTGGTACATTTTTAGGATGCAGTGTTTTACAGGAAAATTACCTAACATTTTTGCTTAAACTCTTAAGTTATTCATGATGTAAGTAATGCTTATTTACTGAGTATAGTTCATTTCATTCACAAAAGCGAGTCAAAAGACTTTACGTGACGCATAAAATGAAAAATAAAACCAAAAACACACAAGGAAGGATAGAATCATTTTTAAAAAGGAATGTGCAGGAGAAAGCTCAAGATGTGGATAAAATTCCGGTGCTTGAGAACGTAAACCTTTTAACCTGGTGGGAAATTGTATTTGTTCTGGATGATTGTTCTAGGTTAATAACTAAGTAGTTTTTCTTTTTTTAGTTTGGACTCTGAGAAGTAGAAGCAAAACCCGAGTGCTACAGTCAGGGATGTATTTTGGTCCTAAACCTTCAAGAAAAATTTCATACATATTACCTTTTAAAAACTCAGAATTTACATTCTTTGTACTATAAAATATCTCCACAGTGAAGGGATGCCGGTGTGTAGGATAGGCTGTGAATATTTGACTTATCAGTGACAGTTCACTCACACATACAAACCAGTGAAAGCCTGCTAAGGTGAAGCAGTATGGGTCTAAGCCTTCTAAGCAAGAGAGATAAAATCAAAGAAATCTTGAATCTGAGGATGACATATGAATAATGTATGTTTTGAAATGTTTTTGCCAGCAAAACTTCAGCCTGAGTGAGTAAATGGGGTTGAATTCTTTTACAGCTACATTTCAAAATCCCCACTGCTAAAAGGCAACACTATACCAGTGTTTATGATTTAACACAGATTGGAATTTCTTAATGTATTTTCATTCTAGTGTGATAGAGAGCTTTATGTGAATTTTTGCACAAGCCATTTAAAAAATATATACTTGATCTATACCAAAATATATACTGACAGTGTATCATCATTATATTTGACCATATTTTATAGCACAAAACTCAAGACGGGAGCAATACAGAAGTATTATTTTATCATTTCAAGATAATAACATAATTAAAAAAATCCAGAAAACCAGGAAGTCCACACAGCACTACAGCCCATCTGCCTGCCAGTCACATAGCAGAGATGATGCGCTGAAATCCAAACAATGTCTTCATCAGTGTGCTGATTGTTTTAAACCCTCCTCTGAAGAATAAAGTTCATACACATTTTAGAGGTTAAATATCCATGGATGGTTCGCTGCTTCTACTTCTACAGCGGTCGAGTGGTTTCGAATTTCCTGTCTTGTCATATTATCTTACCTTCAGCCTCTGATTCAGCTGTGATGATTGGCTCCATGTTACTATTTTGCAGTGTAGATTGGCCTGCATGATTTGACTTACAGTGAAAAATTATGTTAACAGTGACTTCAAGAGAAAAGGTTCATCAAATGCGGTAATTATCTCAGAGTAAAAAAGCTGTGATAATGTGAATGTATTTATTATTATTATTGAATTATACACTCAATGGCTCTGTTTTTGTTGATTTTCTAAGCAAATGGTATGGGAACAGTAAAACTTATTTCTGAGAGACTTCTCTCATAAAAGTGAGGCAGTCTTAGTCTTTTCTGTCAATCTGTCATCTCATTTTTAGCAATACCAGCGCTATATCTACGTGGCTCTGTCAGGTTTGTGAGTCCACCACTTAGTCCAACTGAAATGTGTCAGCACCTAATGGATAGATTGCTGTGACATTTTGTGCAGACATTCATGGTCCCTAGAGGATGAAGCTAAATGACTTAAATGATACCCTGACGTTAGTATGTTATCGCCCCTGTCTATTTGTTGGATGGTTGGTTGGTTTGTGAGCGGGACTTCACAAAAACTATGGAATAAATTTCCTCAAAACTTGGATGGAGGATGGTTCTCTGCCCAGAATGGACCCCATTAACTTCTGGTATGGATCCAGATAAAGAGATGGATCATTGCCAGAAAGGGCATTTTTTTTTGTCGTTTTCGTTCACTTCTCAGTGAACAATGAATGCATCTTGATGATGAAAATTTGGCGTATTTAGGTGGCTTGTATATATAAATAAAATTTTATGCAGATCCTAGCTCTGGTGAGATTACATGATGGTTAAACAGTTAGTAGTGGTTTCAAATTTTGAGTTATACAGGGCTATCCAGTTTTAAATTGATTAGGCTTGATCAAACTGATCACTGTTGGGTCTTGGTGGAGGTATGCACTGTTCTGAATGCCGTTGTAGTTGGCTTGTTGTGAAATATTCTAATCAATTATAACCAAACCAAACAAATTTCTGGTGGATTGCCATGATAGGATGAATGAGAGAGAGAGATATGTTAACAGCTTTGGATGTATGGCCAAGAAATTAGTCCCACACTTTCATGTTTCCCAAAGAATTAATTAGAAAATTAATTCATTTGGAAAACCTGAATTATCAAGTTGTTCCAATACTTTCTTTTGGCCAAATAATTCACATCAGTAGATGGATTTTAGTGCTAATTACAAATGCTAGCCAGATAAGTCCCTTGTGTCCCAGTCCAAAGTCCCAATGAAAATCCAGAGTAAAAGTCCAAGGGAAAACAACATATTTAATGACCCATTAGCTATGAATAGACAACAGCTAATGTTAACATTCAGCTACTTCCTACCAAACATTACTGTCTGACTGTCTATCATGTATAAATCAGTTCTAAAATATCAATGCACATCTTATTCAAGCTTGAAAGTAAAATGCACTGAATGTAATGAAACGATAATGTTAGCCAGAGATGGTTCAATGCTAATAATAGTTAATGGGTTATCAAATATGTAATTTTACCTTGAAATATGGACCGATGCACCCTGTAGATTTTAACTTTCTGTCATCTTTCAGTTGCTGATCAATCAGGAAACTATGAAATAATAAATATTTGTCAGATAACCTGAAACACTCATGTTCCCCACCCTGGGCATGACATCAGAGGAAAATGTCCCATAGCCTTGTACTGCTAGTCTTTTTTGTTTCATATGAGGCCTTTTGATGTACACATTGTCTCTTCAAACAAAACCTTCAAAGCCGAAGATGTATTTCTTAAAAGAGCATCAACAATTGCAAAGAGAATACAAATAGAACAGAAATGTGTGTTTTACCTTATTGCACTAAATCATAATGATATAAAGTCCCCTGTCTGACACTGTTTCATCCCCCCTTTGGGGACACAATCATAATCTGTCCAATAAAGCTTTTATTGTGAACATCAGTGGTATTTCTGCCCCCACAGCACCTCACCAAACAGTTGTGTGTGTGTTTTAGTGACCTGTCTAAGGCAATTATTGATTTTTATTCTGGTCTAAGGCAGAGTGAAGCTCTGCGGCCTGCGTGAGGAAATTGTGGTGCTCATCTGTTGTGCAGAGAGATATAGAGCCACAATTGCAATGAAACCTTGAGCTACATCTGTATTATGAGAAACCCCTCAGGACTTTAGCAAAGCATGCATGTTATTAAATGTGCTTTCAGGGATTCAGCAGCAAACTGCAAGCTATTCTTTTGATCTGAGGAACACTTCAGTGCACAACGTTCCTGTGGCCGGTGCACTTGTGATATACTCTGTTGTGCAGCTCAAGCAGATTGCTCAGTACAATTAAGCGGCTAATATTCAAAACAAACCAGAGAACATGCAGTCAGCAGAAGTGTGGTACAAGTAAACAAGATCTCATAGCAAGTCTTAAGGCACACGAATGACTTAAAGCCTAACTTTGTTTATATAATATGCATTGCAATAGTTTGTAATATTGATAAATGAGTGAACATGGGTAAAATACTGACGAGTAATCAGTTATTTATGTTGATGTTGGATTTCTGAAAGTTTTATGTAATGTACAGTCAGTCATACATTACAATCTTTTATTAATATGGCGTAGTAATTAATCAAGCATAAATTATTGAGCTTTGATTCTATTTTTGTTTTGAAGTTTCAGCACTTTCTCCTCTCACTGCATTGGAAATATATATTATATGATGTTATGTGATTATTATATGACTTCATCATAGATACTGTAAGTAAAGACAGAAGATCAATAGTCTTTTTTTCTCTGCAGACATTTTGAAATCTAACAGCAGGTGTAAATAATAAAATTCATGATAAATATTCTATTTAGCTGCCTCAGTGTCAGGATCCTGATCTTGTGTGGGTTGCATTCATTTAGAAGCGAGTAATTATATAGACATTGTGAAAAATGTGTACAGAGCAGAAGAGGAATTATTTTTCAAGGTTTGAAATGAATAGAAAAAAGAAGTCTAATAAAAAGATTTTAGAGCAAATCTTAATGTTAGAACCTAAATTGAAATGTTTTGGGATTGTGTGCTGATGGTTGACAGTGTTAGTGATACTGTAAAAACAGTGACAGGAAGTAAAAAAGTACATTTACTCAAGTATTGCACTTACTTGTACACTTACACGTACAATACTTATGCTTAACTTGAGTATTTCCATTTTCTTTATCCTCCCACTCCACTAAAATCCTCTTCTAAACTTATTTAATTACTTTAGACACTAATAACTCTCCACAGTTAGTTTAATAATACTAAATATAATTATAAAAATATGATATTATTATTATAAATATTATTATATTAGACTTGATTAATCCCCAGGGGTACATTTCTCAATCTACAAAGCAATGCGTGAAGTGATATATAGATAAATTAAAATTAGCTTCACATTTACCATCTACAATATAAATATGATGTGCACAATAATGGATCAACAGTTATAATGGAATAATAAATGTTCTGTTCTGAAATGAGCTCCTCTGACTTCCTAAATGTATTGCATGTAATGGAGTATTTCTGCAATTTGGTTTTGCTAATGTTACTAATGTTAAAGATCTGAGCTCTTCACACAGGTGTGTGCAGTTATTCAGGTTCGTTAGACCTCCACCTATAGGTTTAAGATGGGTGGAGTTATGCTGGGAATTAGGTGATGAAGTTGTTTATTGTCCTGCCTTAACAGGTGCAACAGGCAAGTGAGGGAGCTGTCAATCCAACACAGTCTGTATAAGGTCCTGAGATGAGCTACAATAGCATAAAATGTAAAACACCTGTGGGCGTGAACTTTGATTCTGCAGTCGAAGGAAGTCAAAGAATGAATTTTTCCTTCCTATCTACTGAGCATTTATTCGATGCTTGGCCGACATGCTTTCATCACCACATGCGTAAGAGAATTCTTTGACTGTATTAGTGGAAAATGTAATTTTCCTTTTAAATGCAAGAAAGAAACTGCCAACAACACTCACTTTATGAAATATTCTGATAACTTCTATTTAAAGTTGTGTTCCTAAAATTTTTAATTTTATATATTTATCAGTTTTGATGATTGGAATGAAATAATATTGGGGGAAGCACAAATGTAAGATTAAACAATAGAATTATAGTAGCAGAGGCTTGAATATTTTAACCTCTGGTCCCTGGTATGGATGAGGATAATTTTAAAAAACAACCACGGGATCCTACACTTCCCATAATACAATTCAGTGTCCGTATCCTTTATTGGACATCATCAATGTTATTTTTTCAAGCCTAAGCTCCTTTTAATGAGCTAAGTAACACTCCTTCTAATGTGAAGTCTTGAACTTCAAGTGTCAAATCGGTGCAGTGCCGCTTAAACAACATCTTGTGCTAATAAGTTCATATTTAATTAGCCAATAATGCTCACTCTGCATAGGTGCAGTTAGTTCCTCTCCAGTTTAGTTACTGCAAAACAAACCTGTGTGACTTTACCAGATGTACCACCAGGTGACAGTATTCCTCCTGCACTGGCATCATGTTGACAGGTTCACAGACGGACTACAATGAAGCATCTGACCTGAGCAAACCGCCGCAACTTAACAACGTCCCCATGAACCAACTGTGCCCTGATTCATTGCCAGCAGTAAATGCAATGCAAATCAGATGATTAGTATTCCGCGAATGCAACGGCATTTTAACTCTACACAACAGAAATGTGCAGTGTGGATGCAATTAAATGCCTTTTTCCAACCATCAGAGATAAAATTGTATTACACAGAGCACACATGCACGCACACACGCACACACTTGCACACACACTTGCACACAAAACAATAATACTTATCTTGTCTGTCACTATTACAAAATCTTTGCAGGGAAACTGGAGATAACTGATTTCACAGTAAGTGAAAGTGAATTGAGCAAGTCCAGATTTTACAGTTTAGACAAACATATTTTAAAAATAACTACAATAGCTATGTTATTTAATTAAACTCAATACATCTTAGTGACGGAACACTGAGGCCTTGTAGCGATTGCCTGCTGCAGCCTCATGCGCAGAAATGAACGCGTGCCAAGTAGTAGGTGTTGTACCTTAAGTCCTTAAATTTTGGTGAGATGTAAACAAAGATGCTCATTCTCTTCAGGCAAAGGAGAACAAGCAGCTTTCCCACCGACAGTCTGTGTTTAACAATGTGTCTGGGAGTCAACGTGCGAATGAGGCAAAAGAGAATTTCAGCCACCGACCAACTCCAAATGTGATTATTTGGGTGCTTTGCTGTAGCAGTGTGGTTTTGTTGAATGTTGACGAGTAAAAAACCATTAAAACAGACAAAGCGACATTTTATCTGGCACTGGCACACAGCCTGAATACCCCTCTGACCTATATTCAAAGTGCGTTGGCAAGTTTCCCCTGAACCACATGCCCCTATGCTACCTATTAGTTTGTTACTGAATCTCACATCAATGTGCTGAACTAATCAAAACCCAGGTGATCTCACCCATATCAACATTTTTTTTCTTCCACAATCTGACAGACCTTATTTCTGTTTTTTTCATCCATTGCTTCCTCTGGAGCTGATCCCATGACTACTGAATCCTGATGCTGTGGGAAAAAAAAGAAAAAAAGAAATCCATCCTTCACCTAGAAAGACCTGAATTCACCAGGCAGCCAAACTGAGTGAGGGAAAAGAAGAAAGAAAATAACTTCAATGGAAAAAAAAAGTCGAATTCTCATGAAAAGGATGCAGTGCAACATGATGTTTAGACACGGAGGTGTGAGACATAGATTGCACCTGCAAATGTAACACATTATTCTGTGTGACAGCTTTCAGATACAGTTATGGCCGTGTGAGGGGAGGTTTGGCTGTAATGTCAGCTTCACATTGTGAAGAGTAAAGAACAGAAAAAACAAAAATCTCCCCAGCTTTTGTTGTTCAGTGCCAGGAAACATGAAGACAGACCTGGATCAGTAGAAAATTTATCCACAACACATTTCAAAAATATGTCGCGTAACCTAAGTTACATGCAAGCAATGTACGTAAAAGAACAACCCTTGCACAAACGCAGATATATTGGGGTCATTTTCACATTCATAATTTTATTTCGGGTGACTAATATAATAGGTTTACATGCTTTAATCCTCCAGTGCACCTCAGCTCTGATTGGTCAGCTCACACATGCCAGAGCCAGCACCGCCAACGACAGAGCTGCGGTGCTGAATCAATTCTTAAACTAGCTGCCGGACATAAATTATGCAAATGTGTGACATGGTGACGTAGTGTGATGTCACAGAGTCACAAAATTAAAGGCGTTCTTCTGTTGGCGAGGACTGCGACCTTTTTTTAACTTGCAAGATCTTTCACATGCACAACAAACTATTACTGAAGGAAAGGAAAAAAGGAAAAAGCATAACAGGTCTCCTTTAAGCTCACCAAACTTCAGCTAATCAGAGCTATTAAATATAAGAAGTCCTGTTTGACCCTCAAATCTTAGAATTATAAACATAAAGTCTTTTTTCTTCCTCATTTTACTCCCTGCTTTGCCTGCACATCCTATCCCTATATTTCCCTATCTTTTTTGCCCACTTTTCGTTAATAGCATGCATGTTGAGAATATGATGAAAAAATTGAGATTATGTAAAATGACACTTAAATCCCAGTTTGCACCTGCCTACATCATTCAGTTGCTTTTTTTTTCTTTAAACCCTTTCTGATGCCTGCAAGACGACACAGTCGCGTTAATAACTGTAGTTACTGTTGGCCAATTAAGAATGTTCATTAACACCAGAGTTAATTGAACAAATATTCTCCAGAGATCGAAATTAAAATTGAAATTAATTAAACCTCAATGTATCTTCCTCATTACGCGATGTAGGGATCATGAAAGAACGTGTCGGCTGAAAAGACAGACAGCGCGGCAGATAGCGTTGATAGAAGGCGCAGAGACAGTCACGTTGTGCTGGCACATGGACCTACTCGGCGGCTCGACTGTCGCAACAGTTCCATTCGTCGCTGAAAATCTGCTTTCACATCGAGAATATTGTTTGTTTCCTTTCACAGTTTCCATCCAGCAGTGCATTCATTCAGTGTGGTCTTGAAATGCCTGATGTACCATTTGACAGAACAGCCAGTAGACATGTAAGAACATAATTTGCTCATCATAATGGACAAATCGGGGGCACGCCAGCTTCAATCTCTGTCATCTGTTATGCGATGGTTCCTCTGTTCTGGGGGTCATTTGGCAGGCCTGAACATTAAAAGGAACATCACAGGACGTGGTGTAGAAAGCATTTATATATACTGTGTAGGTTCTAAAAATTCTTCAAAAGATGCATAAAGGGCCATGAAGCGCTGCCAAACTCTTCAACCACCACCTGCAATTTGATTTCTGTTTAGTTGCTGTCCAACTGTTTGGTGTGTATGACAGAAGCATCTTTTGTTTTTTTCCAGTCCTTTGCTATCAACTCCAGTTGTACAGCAGAGTGGTTAGAAAAAAAGGGCTAATTTCACTCCCAACACTTTTCCTGTCAACATGTATTTAAAGTGCAGTGCACTCCAGTACATCTTGACACTAAAGTAACCGTTGCTTTTGCATCCGGCATTTAACCAGTTTCAGTCCCAGGGCAGAGCCCCCTTTTAACCAGATAATGATAAATGCACAAGATGCATCCTACTGAGAACAGCTCAGTAAACACTGCCTTCCCTCTTATGCTGCGGTCCGACTCATAGTAATATACTAGTGTTGTCTACCGGCTCTTGCTGACATTAACAAGATACGCCTTTCAAATATCATGGCCTTTGGGACTGGGTCAGAGATACTATTTATAGAAGGGCAGGACTTCACGATAGTTTCGCGTGCTAGAGCGATAACTGAAAATAGAGTAGCTCTGCTGCAGCTGATTTTGTGTCAGTTATTGCTCTGGGCTCTCGAACAGATGTGACCTTAACACAGACTCTGGATCACTGGTCTATAACTACTTACAATACCACCACTGTGTACAGTACCGGTGAAGTAATACACCCACATGAGAATGCAGAGAGTTGCTCTTGGGTCTGCAGTACGCGTTGCTAAAACAAAATAACGTCCTGTAATTGCACTCTAATGCAGAAAAGTATGAATACGGTGTCGCCCTACAGTATGATAATTAGCAGATTTTTGCAGCGCTTTGCTTTTAAGGTGCAACAAAATACATTTTTTAATAATGTAATGTACCGCCACCATCTGCTGAATAAGGCACTCTTGCCAACTATGGGGAGAAAAACAAGTTAGCCACTGTAGCTGCCAGATATTATCAGCAGCCTGTGTTTCTGCTACAATATCAGACAACACGGGGCAGTGGAGGAGTTACATTTTAAAGAATGTAACTAAATAAAGATAATGCTCTGAGAATTTATAAGGCAATAGTTATTTTACTGATAAAATGGCTGATGCTGGACCACTCATTGTAGACTGTCTTTATAGAGCTATATATAATAAAAATATGGAAAGACCCTAGTTTTTACCCATTTTTCTAAATGGGTGGATTCAGATTGGGATTCAAATGGCTTCCACGTGTGGAAAAAGCCAGTAACATATGAATGCATAGTATGAAGTTGGCAATGTGAAAATGTATGTAAAATGTATTTTTTATTGAATATTTGAAACGGTAAATCAGTTGCGAAAACGCCCATTTTACATGTGTCATTGGTTTCTTTTCACACAAGGTGCACTATGTAGTTTTTGGGGATACATTCATAATCAGAGGAGAAAGGTCTTTATTGACTGTTTTTTTAAATGCTACACAATCTAACGAAACAAACTGACCTTAAAGAACAACGTCATTTCTTACTCTTTTACTTTGTTTATATTGTGGCGGACTGTCACCTTTTTTAGCTTCAAACAGTGGTCTGTTGACCTTATTTTTGTCTGAGAACAGATTGTTTATTCAGTTTTGGAAACAATATAAACTTCTGAGTATGTATTATTACCTCATTAACATTGTAAATATTAAAATTCTGAATTTAAATTTCTTTTCAAAAACTATAGTGCCCCTTTAAAATATTAATAGGGTAATACTACAAACACAGAAATATTTATTTTTCCATATTTCAATATAAATGCCATCTTCAGAGGAGGATAAGGTCCCCAGGATGCTGTTGCTACTTAGAAGTGTCCAACAGTATGAAATTGTCAATTACTGATTGATTTTGACCAGTACACAATGAATCAGGCAAGAAAACTGAAAAGTAGATTAAATAGAATTCTTATTCCCCAGTTCATGGTAAATACAGTTTATCCTGTTGCCGTATGCTGCCATCTTTGATCCAAGATGGGCCCTTTCATCATGCAAAACCTCTCCCCTCATGTGCCCTACCATTCACCTGACACACCCAGTCTGCTCCACCCTCTGCTTAATATTCATAGTCGTGCCTTTAAAACTGCCGAACCCGAGGCAGTGGGGTGGGTGCCTCTCTTGCTTGTGTCTCCGGGCCTGGTTGTGTGAGTGCCTGCTGTCGTACTGTTTACATTCTTCAGAGTCAAGAGCCCTGAGCCGCTGCAACTCGTGCCACCATGTCTAAGCCCTTGTCCGACCACGACAGGAAGAAACAGATCTCAGTGCGAGGCCTCGCCGGCGTCGAGAATGTGGCAGAACTGAAGCAGAACTTCAACAGACATCTCCACTTTACACTGGTCAAGGACAGAAATGTGGCGACCAGAAGGGATTACTACTTTGCTCTCGCCCACACCGTGCGGGAACACTTGATCGGCAGGTGGATCAGAACCCAGCAGTATTACTATGAGAAGGATCCCAAAGTAAGTGAAACGTGATAGCAAAGACACACGAATCTTGTATTTGTGAAAATGTTGATACTAAGGAGGAATGATGGCAACTATAATTGATCTAAGACCTGGTTTACACCTTTAGACATTTATGGAAAATATTGTGAGTTCATTGTGCTATAACCTAAAGCTTAAATTGCATCTGTTGCTTCTGCACATTGAATACATCTCAGACTGGAGTAAAGGGTTATGGGTTAAGAACCAGGGCTTCACATTCTCCAACTGTACTTTAAGCAGCCTGATGTCAGACGTGTAATGTCAAGTCATGACATTTAAACTTCACCGGGGCTTCTCCTTAGCACTCTGCTGGTATGCTGCAGTTCTTACAGTGCATTGAAACATTAAACCTCAGCCTTGACCTTCTGTCCCTCATCCGGTGCCGCTATAAAGCACATAGCCTTTACTTGTGTCATATGAGCGCATGCCTTCCAAGGTGTCTGAAGTCGGATGTCGTAGTCACATAATCAGAAAAGCAAATGCACTCACAGAGCCTCAGAAAACAATAGCGAGCTAGTGCTGCTAGAATAAAGCGGCAGAATTGCAGAGCACACCACTTTATTCCTTCAAAATGTCACACGAACCTCGAGTAATACTCATCTCCAGTTGCATTTACTTCACGGGGGGGGGAATGGTTCCTTGCCAGATCAATAATGACTCCGCTGAATAAAAGGGAGCATTTTTCTTTTTTCTCAACAGCGGAGGAGAATTTGCCTGTACACCGCGGCTCACTCCGCAAGGTTGTTGTTCTGTGATTTAAGTTCCAGGGCTCTTAATCTCCCCAGGGAGACATTTAGTAACTCACATCGAGCCAGTTTTCAGACACTGTTTAACACATGTTGATGGGCTGCAACCTCAGCGACTATCACTTTGTTCCAGCGCGCGAGACTGAAAGGTCATAGGTGAAGCCCTTAAAGGTCTAAACAGAGACCCAGCAGAGGAAGGACATCCGAGATCAGTCTCGTGGTGCATGTTAGATCCCGTCCAGCGGGGTCACTACAAGTTACAAGATGAATTTTTCACATTGCTAACACGAGTTATTGGGTGAAAAAAGAGCAAATTAGCACAGTTTTGATGATTGAAGTCTGAACATGCAGTCATATATAATTCAGGAGATCCTGCTCCGCCGGTCGCATTCGTTATTATTCCACGCGCGTTTCTGAACCTTGTCTCCGATCACTCCCGACATGAACTCCACAATGAAAGGGTATCAGGCTCAGGCTGACCTTTACAGCGACCTCTACAGGAGCTATTTTTTGCCCGGGCCTAAATGTTGGTGTTACGTAATACCCAGAGCAATCCGTCCCCCCACCTCCAGTCCCCCTCTCTCTCTTCTCTCCTCCTCTCTGTGTCACAGTAGGGAAAAAAAAAAAAACAACTAAATGGCAAAGGCTAAACACAGGCTCAGGTGGCACATTTCTTCGCTCTCCCGAGCATGAAGCTAAATCATAAAAACTTGAAGATTTCTTTGCCAGTCTCGGGATGGATGTTGTTGTGACTTTTGGCTTTTGCTTTTAGTGCCAATAGACCTTTCTGTAACCCTAATCATATGTTAAAATATCCCTGAAAATGTGTGCAAAAGTGTTCCTAGGACAATTTGTTCAGCTTGATAATGATTCGTTCCCCCCTTCTCCCCAAACTGTAGCGTGTGTACTACATCTCCCTGGAGTTCTACATGGGCCGCGCTCTCCAGAACACCATGGTGAACCTGGCACTGGAGAATGCCTGTGATGAAGCCATGTACCAGGTCAGAACAAAGACACTCCCAACTTTTTATCAGAATAAAACAGGCAGCTTCTGAAAATGGCTGTTTAATTGGTCTGCGGTGTGCTGTCCTCTGTAGTTGGGTCTGGACATGGAGGAATTGGAGGACATGGAGGAAGACGCTGGTTTGGGAAACGGTGGTCTGGGCCGCCTTGCCGGTGAGCATCTTTTTATTTTCATTCTTCATGTTTGATAAATTCAAAAGAGTTTCTATCTCTGTTGACAGATTTAAATAATGCATTCTTTACACACGAGCTGCTTCCATTTTTTTTCATGCTCTACCTTTATCTTTCAGCCTGCTTCCTGGACTCCATGGCCTCGCTGGGTCTGGCTGCCTACGGTTACGGCATTCGCTATGAATTTGGTATCTTCAATCAGAAAATCGTCAATGGCTGGCAGGTCAGGTTCTATCTTTCTTTCTTCTCATGTTTCGCTATAAATCACCTGCTGGATCAGTTTTCTTTTATCAGGAACTGATCTTTCTTGTCATTTTCTGTGTCTGGCTCCGAGAAGAAGCCGCTCACCTGAATGTTTTTATTCCCCCTTCAACAGGGTTTTTCTTTGTTTGAAATGTAGGCAGCTTCTGAATACAAAATGCATTGTGGGATTTTCTAATTAGGAGCATATTTAATTAAGATGAAATTAACAGATTCCAATCCATTTACTTTTAGATTACTCTTGGATTACTTCAATATCAAATATTTAATTATTGAACCTAAAAAAGGGACCCTGCCACAAAAAAAAGTAAAGTATTCTCTTGCTCAAAACATTCGCAAGGCAAAGAAAATGCATTTTGCATGTTCAAATTTTACAGTTGTGTGAAATTGCCGGTGATGGAAGGTATCTAAGTACATTTACTTAAGTAATGAGCTGAAATTACATTAGATTAATTTATTTTATCAGCAATCGGATTGAAAACCACAGATTGTGATGATCTGGAAAATGCTGAATATTGGATATGATAATCGGTCGACTTATAATATAAAGTGTTGTACTTGTATGGGTGACTTTCACTTTTAACAATGTAATAAATTTACACTATTTATTGGCACTGCAAGTAGTCCTTACAACAACAGTACTTGCAGAAACTAAAGGAATGTAAAGGTAAAGGTTGTGTTCTCCAACATGTAGGATACTGTTTCTTTTGTGTACGTTTTTGTAACTGCTGTTTTTTTGATCAAAGGGAAGGAGGAGCAATTAATCAAAATGTTATCTTCCAATTTCAGTGTAAATAGAAATGAAAAAAAAAACCAAAAAACTCCATCTCCATAAATCATCATTAAGAGAGCTAACAGACCATTGGTTATCATAAAGTGAGAGTTTTATCATTTTGAAATTGCCACTTTTTCAAAAAGCAATCAAGCACTCCCCGACAATGTAACTATAATACACATGTTTTTAATGCCTCTCTGTAATATCACTGTATGTTATTGCTCAGGTTGAGGAGGCTGATGATTGGCTGCGTTTTGGTAACCCCTGGGAGAAGGCCCGTCCCGAGTACATGCGCCCAGTGCACTTCTATGGCAGGACCGAGCATCACCCTGACGGCGTCAAATGGGTTGACGCTCAGGTGAAAATATGATCCCAAATAAATAAGCATGCTTGATAATAGAAAGTTGTTTTCTGAGATGAAATATTTATGTTTTTCTACTTCCTGTCACGTACTGGCAGGTGGTGCTCGCTCTGCCATACGACACCCCTATCCCCGGCTACAGGAACAATGTTGTCAACACCATGAGGCTGTGGTCTGCGAAGGCACCCTGCGATTTCAACCTCAAAGACTGTACGTGTCCTAAAAGAGATCACGTTTTCAGTCGTGCTTTCAAATGAGAAATCTCAAAAATAAGTATTTTTCTCTCCTCTACAGTCAATGTCGGCGGCTACATTCAGGCTGTTTTGGACAGAAACTTGGCTGAGAACATCTCCCGTGTGCTGTATCCCAACGACAATGTAAGAAAATATGATTATATTACCTTTAATCCAACAGACGTGCTCTCATAGGGTGGCCATGCATATGTAAACCTGGATTAGAGGAAGCAGCTGAATGTTGAATGTTTTAAGAGCTGTGGACTGTATGGCTCCTGTATGGCTGGAGGGTTTATTTTAACACAGCCAAGGGACGGATTTCCATAATTTGGAGCCCAACTGGAGTCCTTTGTCTTCAGCTATAGAGCTAAGACTTCTTTTAGCGTACGCCGAAGCTATCCTTTATAGCTGACATAAGAAGTGACCACCATGTGCGGTTGGCTCCCTGAAGGCTCAAGGCGGAGGATTTGTGAGATAACCATCTTACTGTAGCTCGAGCAGTAACTCATGTCAGGTGTGATAATTTATGTCTGTGCAAGTGAGAGCAGGCGCTGGTGGACACGATGTTTGTATTCAGTTCAGTCACACTGCTGTTTGATCATGTTGTGATTTGATTTGTGAAATGAGAATTCCCAGTTTCTCTAATTTAACTACTTTTAATAGTTTGATGTATTGGATCATATCAGAGAAGACGTCTCATTGGGATTTTTAAAATTGATTGCTCAGAAATAACTCATCGATTCATTCAGGGTAGAAATAATTAGCCTTGCAGTTTCATTGTAATACCTCTCTATTTGACTAGCATGCTATAACTGCAAATTGAAGATGATATTTCCTCAACTGCCCTTTGAAAAAGTGCATTAAAGGACAAGTTCACCCGAAAAGGAAAATTCAGTCACTATCGGAACTGAAGTAGATAT
The DNA here is from genome assembly GCA_963678695.2 of Diplodus puntazzo. Lineage (NCBI taxonomy): Eukaryota > Metazoa > Chordata > Actinopteri > Spariformes > Sparidae > Diplodus > Diplodus puntazzo. The sequence continues at coordinate 9,733,118 of OZ023167.1, read as the reverse complement.
GGACTTTCTTTAAGAACTTTGATAAGCAGAGACAAAAAAGAAAAAAGGAAACATGAAATGGTTCCATATAACTTGTCGGGTATTACCGAAATCGGTGAGATCCCACACTGATTTGAAAATATGTTATTTGCTCCCTTTTTAAAGCCAAAATCTTCACTGTAGCGGCTAAGCAAAAAGAAAGTGTTGGTGAGCACCACGTCTGAAGTTGGTGCACAAGCTTGGCTGTGCGTTGACAGCGTAGAAGTCTTTACAAATCAGTTTGGGATCTTGGGGCTTCCAGAGACTTGGATTACATCTGACGAGCTGTGCAAAGCCATTTTTTAAGTTTTAAAACAAAGTCCCCATCTATTCCAGTTGTTTAGGCCAATGCTCTGACACTGCTTTGCTGTAAAGCTCCAGAAATGTTTTGTGGACTACAGCAGTTTATCTGACTTAACAGCATGGGGGGGTGAGCAGATGATGACTGAAGCTTAATCTTTGGCTGAACTGATGACAAAAACAAACATTCGCTTCAAATGCATCAGTGGCTTTAAGATGTGAAATTAAACAAATTGTTTTTCAGAGGATGAAGTAAATGTTAGAATTATTGAATTTTCAAGGATCAACAGTGAATACTGATTTCAGTTTAAATAATTGTTCAATGGCACTTCACATTTACAAGATGTATGCGTATATATAATACACAGCCATTAGCATTCGACTGTATATTATAGATTGGTGTTTGATGTTGCGCTAAAATGATTAACTTTCTTTTTTACATTAGGTCTGGGTAATTATTTTCTTAAAATGAAAAGATTTCAGTTGTCCATGAGCTAATACCAGTTGGTAATATGCAAAAGGCTATGTTTAAAGAATTTTTAAAAAAGCTATTCATGTTCGCCTGCAGAACAGAATCAGACAAATATGTGTCTTCATCCTCAGTTCTTTGAAGGGAAGGAGCTCCGTCTGAAGCAGGAATACTTTGTGGTATCTGCCACCCTGCAAGACATCATCCGTCGTTTCAAGGTCTCTAAGTTTGGCTCCAGGGAGATCGCTCGCACAGACTTCAGCAAACTGCCTGACAAGGTGAAGCGAAAAACTCAACAAAATAGTTTCTGTCAAAAATGAAAAGGTTTCCCCCCTGATGTTCTCTCTGTGCTGTTGTTAAATTGCCTCTGTCAGTGTGTGGAACAGGTTGTAGGAAGGATTTATTGTATCTTGTGAGAATAGTTGACATGAGCAGTATCTACAAAGCAATTCATGCTGTATTATTATTCTGTACTGACTTTCGATAATGTTCATATTCAGGTTGCCATCCAGCTGAACGACACTCACCCGGCCATGGCTATTCCTGAGCTGATGAGAGTTCTGGTTGATGAAGAGAAGCTCGGATGGGATACGGTGAGCCTCAACAAGTTTTATTTGAGTGTTTAAAACCACGACACTCTTGCTTTGCCTCATGTTGTTTCATTTGCAGAGGTTTTGAATGGGACATAAACATTTTAGTGTAGTTAATAAGCTCTTTACCTATAAGCTCTTAAGACACATTTGGTGGAATCATTTCCGTTAATTTTGCAATGTTGTGTTGTTTTCATGAAGTCTTGCACAGTAACACAAATACATGCATATTTCCTCCTGCCGGTGTTCAGGCCTGGGACATCTGCGTACGTACCTGTGCCTACACCAATCACACCGTCCTTCCTGAAGCTCTGGAGCGCTGGCCAGTCGACCTGTTCGCTCATCTGCTGCCTCGCCACCTTGAAATTGTCTATGAGATCAACCGTCGCCACCTGGAGGTCAGTGCTGCACATTACACATGCTGTTATATCCAAATGTGCTGCATTTAGTGTGTAAACACTGTCAGTATTCTCTAAGTACTAATGTAGTGATAAAGCCTAGTCATCACAGTTGTATTGCTTCTTTTTACTTAATGCAACATTATGTAGAAAATTTGCATTTTGCGTTTCTGAGTGAAACACCGCTGTGGTAAATACAAATCCCAGGTCTGTAACAGTTTGTTAGACGTAATGTAGGTGCAAACTACAAACAAGACTAATGGAAAACTTGTATGCTGAAGTTAACATGTAGGTAACACTGTGATCAGACCCTGCTACACAGTGCAGAAACAAATGACAGAGACAGAGACACCATTCACTCTATTACAAGACACTCTACCATCAACATGATTTTAAAATGTTATTTTAAGGTTAAAAAGTTACATGATGCTGCTTAAATTACAGATATGAGTTCTTCTCCAACCTCTGAATTTGAATGACTATCAAATCAAAGTCCATCACAGAGTAAAATGTTAAAACAAGGCTATAATTACTACATCTGATGCTTTATCTGATTTTGTTTGTATATTCTTAGATTGCCACGGTGGAAAGAGATTACAGAGAAACCTTTTTAAATGCAGGGACTGACTTTAAAGACTACAAGCACGGGCACCTAAATGGTGTGATGTAAAAGTTGAGGAACAAAATGGCATTTATTGACTCTTAATTGCAACATCTGTCAGAGTTAAATTACAAGGCTCAGGAAGGTGAAATATACCTGACATGAAGTGACAGGCAGGTTTTATGAGCTGCAGCTCAACCAGACCTGCACTGTAATGCACAGAACTTCAGCGATCTACTTAAAGTTGTCTTATTATCGCTCATTTAAAGGTGCAATGTGTAAGAATTGGCCAGCTGTTGAGGCCATACTAAAGTCAACCAGGGGCCATCGTGTCACAAGAGTAAAGGCTAACTGCTGCTAACTGTTGCTGCGTAGTTAGCTCGGTTAGCTGTGCATGTAGTGGTCTAGATTGGGAGCACCAAAGGAGTGCTGGACTACTGGATGGGCCAAGACTAGCTGGTTAGCATGCTAACTTCAGTAGCTATCTCTGCAACAAAATAGAGGTCATTATGCAAAAACTTTAATTTCTTAACACTCTCAAATTTTGGTCAGCTTTTATGTTTTGAACGAAATTCTTACATGTTGCACCTTTAATATTGTTTTACAATAGCTGCATTGACCTACTTTAAAATGCATAAATATTAAAGGCTATGATTCACCAGGGAAAATCTAACCTTTTTGTCTTATATGCATTTTAATTTTGCAGAGAGTTGCTGCAAAGTTTCCTGGTGATCATGACCGCATGCGCCGTATGTCCCTCATTGAGGAGGGCGGACAGAAGAGGATCAACATGGCCCATTTGTGCATTGTCGGGTCCCATGCTGTCAACGGTGTGGCCCAGATCCACTCCGACATCCTTAAAGCAACTATGTATGTCCCTAAAATAGACACTTATGTGCCTGTAAAAGGGGTAAAATACAGAGCATGCATGTATTAGTACTGTAAATCCCTCAGCCTCTATGATTTCCACATCTGCATTCATTGTGTGTTCTGCTATATGCCATGCTTCCCTTTGCCTGCAGTTTCAAGGACTTCTACGAAATGGAGCCTCACAAGTTCCAGAACAAGACCAACGGCATCACTCCTCGCCGCTGGCTGGTTATGTGCAACCCCGGGCTGGCTGAGGTCATCGCCGAGGTTGGCCCTGTTCAAACACGTACATTCCATTTGAGCGACACTGCCGGCTGAAAAATTCCCTCTTATTGACTTTTTCTCAATTTTTTTGTCAACAGAGAATTGGTGAGGACTACATCCGTGACCTCGACCAGCTGCAGAAACTCCGCAAATTTGTGAACGACGATGCTTTCATTCGCGATATTGCCAAAGTGAAGCAGGTGATGAATTTATTTGTGTTTTCTCGCCTTGATGGAATCAACACTCGCGCTAAAAGATAAAAAAAATACTTGTGAATAAGTAGTTGCACTTTATTACAGCTGGTTATGCAAATACAGCTGCTACATCTGCTCAATAGCACAAACCCCTGGAGAGAGTTGCACATATTCCACACCAAGCAATCTGTGCCTTTTCAGGAGATCATACACTGATTGTTCCTGTGGTGTGTTGCACATATAATCAGGCTATTGTCAAGCCTGCGGTAATCAATGTCACAGCTTCCAGTAACAGCCTCTGCAACTGCAGTCGCCAGTCGGGGAGCTTGTTTTCTTTGACACTTGTGCAGATGTGTTTTTCTCCCTTGTGCCTGACTGTGCCATTATAAAATTCTTTAGCTTAATGACGAGTACGTGCCTTGAAATAGTTGTCCTTCACGTGACGAAGTTGATGTTTTGATAACGCAGGAGAACAAGTTAAAGTTTGCCGTGCACTTGGAGGAGCACTACAAGGTGAAGATCAACCCCAACTCCATGTTCGACATCCAAGTCAAGAGAATCCACGAGTATAAGAGACAGCTGCTCAACTGTCTGCACATCATCACCTACTACAACCGTAAGTCAGCGCGCTTAAAATCCCCTGCCACGCACATTTTCTTCAGACGTTGTGGTTTTTAAAGACTTTACCGAACACCTCAGTCCTGTAAACTGTTAATATCTCTGCCAGGCATCAAGAAGGAGCCCAACAAGCAGTGGACTCCAAGAACTGTGATGATTGGAGGAAAGGTTTGTAGTTTAAAGGAAACATATATTTTTTGTTTTCATAATTTGATTTTGAGTCACTACTAGAATATATTTACATGCTTTTTTGTTTACATTTTTAACTTTCAAGACCTTTTACATGCACAATAGACCACCAAAGGAAAGGACAATAATGAAAAAGTGTAACAGGTCTCCTTTAATACAAATTCCTCGAACCTTGTCTTTCGCGCAGGCTGCTCCTGGATACCACACCGCCAAGATGATTATCCGTCTGATCACGGCCATTGGCGAGGTGGTCAACAACGATCCCGTGGTCGGAGACCGCCTCAAAGTCATCTTTTTGGAGAACTACAGAGTCACACTGGCGGAGAGAGGTAATAACCAAATCATTGCCCTCTATTCCAGTTTTCCTCTCTCATTTTTCTATCTGCTCTAATCCTCATCACCCAGCTGATTTGCTCATTTTGCAGATGTCCCTAGCCAGGATTTGTTGATAAAAACACAAACACAAAATGCTTATTAGAGTCATCAACACTCTGTGTCATCTTTCAGCCATCCCCGCAGCAGACCTGTCACAGCAGATCTCAACAGCTGGGACTGAGGCCTCCGGCACCGGCAACATGAAGTTTATGCTGAACGGCGCTCTCACCATCGGTACCATGGATGGAGCCAATGTTGAGATGGCTGAGGAGGCCGGCGAGGACAACCTCTTCATCTTTGGCATGAGGGTAGAAGATGTCGATGCAATGGACGTGAGGGGGTAATGATCTGTCCAAATGTTTTTATATTTTCAGCATCATTTAAGTCCCAATATTAATTAAAATAAATGGATTGTTACGTAATCCTACATGGCGGCATCAAAAGGAGCTGGAACGAGGTTCTTCCTTGTGTTTGTATTTGTGCAACTGCAGTATATTATGTCATAGTGTGTTTCCTGTTATCACATCCACTTGGTGAAATGCCTCCATGATAGTCCAACTGTCAAGACTTTTTCAGTGAGCTCCATTTGTTCTAACAATCCTGCAGCTTTCACTAGACTAGTGTTTTATCCACCAAGGCTGATGTTGTTTCACTTAAAGGTGTGGCCCTGTGGAACCTGCTGGTGCCTCTGTTTAGGCATTGATCACCACCCCTTCGTTAACAGGATGGTTACTACAGCAACAAGCCTGTACTTCTGTTTCTCTGAATGCGCAATTTGTTTGTTTTTTTCCCGGTCCTGCTCAGATACCACGCTCATGAGTACTACAACCGCCTGCCCGAGCTGAAACAGGCTATTGACCAGATTGCTGGAGGCTTCTTTAGCCCAAAGCAGCATGACCTGTTTAAAGAAATTGTCAACATGCTGATGCATCATGACAGGTAAAGACACATCTAACATTCGCAGCCCGAGGCGCACGCATGCACACAGACACACATACACACACACACACACACGCAAAAAAGGATGTGTCTAAACTTGCTAGTGCAAAATAAAGAAAAGGAAAAAACAAAACAACTCACAGTTGCATAAACACCAACATTCAGTACTCGTAATAATACACACCTTCATTCTCATTGTAATATATACTATTGAATTCTTTCCTGCACAGATTTAAGGTCTTTGCTGACTATGAAGACTATATCAAATGCCAGGAGAAAGTCAATGCTCTTTACAAGGTATGTTATAAAGGAATTTTTCAATAATGCATTTATAAAGTGACTTTAAGTAGTTTGTGTTCACTGTGAGTCTGACCACTAATGGATGGAGGCTTAGAGCTAAAGCTAAATCTTGAGAATCACTGATCACACCAATTACTTTCATTCCTATATCAGAACCCCAAGGAATGGACCAAGAAGGTGATCTACAACATTGCTGGATGTGGCAAGTTCTCCAGCGATCGCACCATTGCCCAGTATGCTCGTGAGATCTGGGGCATGGAGCCCACACTCGAGAAGCTTCCCGCCCCTGACGACAAGCCCTAAACCGTCCACATGGCCCTCAATCTTTTCCCACTCGTAACAAAGCACGAACGCCTTCTCATGGTAGATACTGCGCGTCTGCTCAAAGCCCCCTGAAAAACCCGCGTCCAAAGGGATTAGCATTAAATGCTTCCCGCATGATGACACGGAGTCTCACACAAACTCCTGGACTGGATAAGTTTCTTTTTTGTTCATACCTGCACATTCATGGTGTAATAAAACTGGTAAAATAAAACATAACGTGGATTTTAGCGCTTTGTGTTGGGGTTTCAGAACTTATCCATCATATTTTTTTTTTATTCAACAGTATAAACTCTTGTATTTCCACTCAGATCCATTCTGAATAAAATTTGTCTGAGAAAACGAAACAGACTCAGTGTCTTTTTCCAGCCGTTCCCTTTTTTTTCTTTCTGGGAAAACCAGGAATTTAATTGAATAATTCACTGAAGCATCATAATGTGGAGAATCAATACAAAAATTACATCAAATCCAAAGTTCACTTGATGACAATGTTATCCAAACATTGCCAATGTTTGCAAGCGCATGTAGGTCACAGAGTGTTATTCACCTTCAGCTGGGAACGACGAGTACTAGTGTGAGGACGGCAAACTTCACCGACCGTGACTCTTCAGAGCGTCATTTAAATCAGCTGTACATTCAAGATCTATCATAAACACAGCAGAAAACCTTCAGCATGCATAATATACTTATAGTTTAACAGTTTCACACTGGTATTTGTGTCTCACAGTGGACAACACGTGATCTGCAATGAACAAACACATTTTGTGGAAGAAAAAATAATGAAGACTCTCAAGACTGAGTAGATCTGCAAAGGCTCAATACACACTTTACACAATTGAATAATAGGCTTCCTGGGGAAAAAAACATTACATTTTAATTTTACCTAGATTACTATTGTAGTGGTGAAAAACGGCACAGCGTAGTTCACCAGAGTTATATCTTCTTCTACACTACGATTTCTGAATGTTGAGACTAGGCACTCACGCTTCTCTCCGAGTCCCTCCCCTATATGCGGATGCCCCTGCATCAGTTGGACGGAAACAACATGTTGAAAGTGTAATTGCGTATCGTGAATAATAGAATATTAAAACAGGCATAAAAGTCTCATCATCTAACAATGCAACGTGTTTTGTCCGCTGCTGTGTGTGGGCTGCAGGTGAGAAAGGGAAGGGGAGGTGTTCAGAGAGCACACATGCACATAACAGAGAAATATCTATTGCAAGTCTGTGTCACTGCCATCTTGGCTGCTATGTCTCTTTGGATCTCAATGGGACTAACCTGGTTGAATACATGTACAAATGCAGATGTTATTCTTTTACCAACACTGATTCTAGTTTCAGATGAAGGAGCTCAGGTAAAGGTGAAGCAGGGCTCACTATTGGTGTTGATCTTGCATGTTAGCGTGCAGTGCATCTCTCATTATTTGTAAGTGATATATGTTAAACGTGGGCTTTTTGTTGTATTGTGTCGTCAGACTTTTCAATGTCGTGAAATTTGTAACATTCAATAAGTGGAAATTCCCCGACTGAGTCAGCAGATCGACAACAGTGACGAAGCTGAACATCAACATCCCTGAAAGCCAGACGTCAATCTATTTCATTGTCCGGATGTCAGTGAAAGGGACTGACATGAATGTGCTTTCCCGTTCTCTGAACCCCTATCAGCAGAGACACGAAGCTCTAATAGGTAACAAGTTAAATCATCCGTCAATGTAGAGCAGAGTTAAATGGGGCAACACCAACAAATACAAATAAGGGGTATAAGAGAGCTCGATAAGGCCGGTGCTCCCGGATGACAACACCTACACGAGACCTGACTAAATCAGGACTTTAGCATGTGTCAGTGAGGACAGCGCTCTTATCCACCATACTGGTGATGCAGTCAGAGGCAGTGCTGCGCTGTACTGTAAATAAATATTGGGGATTGGGTCACATTAAAGCCAATTGTGTTGCCTTATGAATGAAAACTGCTGCCTGACATGCAGTGATGGATTGTAACAAGGACATTTACTCAGGCACTCTAACCCTAGTTACAATTTTGAAATAAATGCTCTAAAGTATTTCCATTTTCTGCAACAGTTTGGAGGCAAATAATACTTTTGACATCACAATGAATATTGACAGATATTAATAGATCCTATCCACATTGCAAACTGCGTTAGAGCCAAAGTAATGCATTTTTAAATGTGTTACACTGATTGGAAATGGGATTGAAAAGAACACTGATTCCGATAATCGCAAAAATGCCAAAAATACCAGATACGATAATAATCATGGCTGAAAAAATATGTTTTGAGGTTATATCTGACATACAGTATTGTTTGTAAACACTTAAAGACTTAGAGCTGCCAGTGTGGAATCCTGAAATATCGTCAGTGATTGAAACCCACTCATTCATGTGTTAATTGAAAAATTAAGTTCTTTGAGTTGCCTGGTGGAGGAGCTGTTGTAACCTGAGGTGAGGTGAGAGGGAGGAGGGAGGGCGATCACATATGGCCAGACAAATAGATGTCTGTCCTTGTGTCCAGCTCTGGAACCCATTTCTGTTTGTCTTCAGTGGTTATATATGCAACAATTAATGGTAAGTAAAATGGAGCAATGTATATATACAATGTTCCATTTTATTTTCCATTAATTGTTGCATGTTTCCTTCCTGCAAAGACTTAATGCATTCTTAGTGGATTTTTTGTACAAAAGGTGCAATACAAACAAAGTGTATTACTGTTGTTGTTGTTGTTGTTGTTGTTGTTGTTGTTGTTGTTGTTGTTGTTATTATTATTATTATTATTATATACAGACATATTTTATGTTTTTTTTTTTGAGGTATGCAAGTCCAGCCTGGTGTCCCCATGTTCGAAAGAGAGACCAAAGAGAAGGAAGTTGTCATTTTCTGTACGTGAATAAAGATAACATGTGATTAGTTAAAATGTTTACAAGCTCATGGAATCAGACAAATTAATTTAATACCATGGTGATAAAACAATAAATGTTTCATGGGCTATTAAAGAGGGCACAGACCTCAAACTGACCACGAGGGTTAAATAAAGTTTAATAAGAGACACATGTTGTATTAAAATACATGATATCAAACACTGACATGTAAATGATGGAACTGCAACAAATGCCATGAAATGTATCTTCAGTAAAACTTTGTGGATGAATATACAAAACAAGCACAAACAGTTCCTGGTATTGGGCTCAGACTTTTGGACCTGTGCTGCTACCTGATCGTTGTGTTTGTAACTATTAACAGAACGAGAGACATGAAGCAAGAGAGTGTTCAATATGTTACCGCTGTTTTCTGCGAGCGCATCGTTCAAAGTTAGGTTTTTACGGGTGCTATATATAGCAAGATAACTCTGGAGAGTCTGTCACTGGGTTTAACTGGTTTAAAGTTCAAACATGCATCACACATGCAACAGCCTCAGATAACTGCAGAGGCGGAGCAAACCTTTAAAGGGAAAGTTCACCTCAAAATAAAAAACAAAAACACACATTTTTCCTCTAAGCTGAATCCATCTCGATTGTTTTGGTTATTGGCTGTAGACATGTCGGTGATCTCTTGAATACGACGGAAGGTGACGGCACTGGATTTGTGCTGATAGAAGCGCCGAAATAACACACTTGAAAAACAACTTTGTTGTGAGCAGTTGTATGTAGGAACTATTTTCTTTCTAATGGACCACGGCCGCATACACAACTGTATCATCCCAGAGAAGCTAAGCATGAACCCACTCACAAATACAGGGCGGCTAACAAAGCTGACTGGGCGAGTTAACGTTACAGTTCAGCCGAGGAGGACGCCATTCACGTTTGCATCCTGCACTGTCCATGTCACTGTTGGCGGTTGTAGTTTGGTAGGAAAAAAAATGTTCCTACATGAAACAAGGTCCATGGATTATCTTGAGTGCTGTTTCAGTGTGTTAATATTTTGTTAAAATTTCTATAGTCATCCCTACAATATTGTTGCCATATTGATATAGAGGTACATGGTCAAAAATATTGTGATTGTCACCCGGTGAACTGTACTTGAGGCGATTTCGAAATTTGTACCATGTATCAAAATCTTGTGGTATTATTTCAAGGCAATTTTGTACAGCCTTGTTTTGAATTTTAGGGTTGAAGGTAATGTTAAGTTAAGCTTAGGTAAACCATTAACATTTAATAAAATATGAACATGCCATCCGGGAGGTTTCTATGTGTCTGCTGGCAGCAGAGGGACTCTAAGTACATATGAGATTTGAGGAGCCAAAGTTTCAATCTGCAGGGAAAAAATCAAATATCACCTTTGGAGGGGACAACTACATGAAATTTGTTTTTGGTGAACAACCTACTGGATAAGAAAAACTACATTAATACTGCAGACACTGGTGGCTATGTTTACTGCGATATACTGGGGAGGTGAATCCAGGATGGAAAAATTCCATCCCCCACTGGGTGCAGGCTAACAACTAGCTGTCATTGACTCTCCTTTTTTTCTAAAATTAAAATGAAATGGCATTATCAAACAGAAATAAGATGTATATATGTATATATATGTAAATTATGTGACTTCTTGACATCAAGCTGTGTCACCATGTCATACATTTGCAAAATTTTATGCCCATATTTTATTTATTTATTTTTATTCATTTCATTTAGTTAATTGAGCAGGGACAAATACATTGTATATTGTTTCATATAAAATATAAAATTGATGCCATGCATACAGGTTTCTAGTCAAGACTAATTTGCACCCCCCATCCCTGGTTAGGCCTTTATTAGAAGTGATACACAAATAAGAATACAGAACACATCAAATACAGTAGACATAAGGACAAAAACAAGGACAACGATTAATGTGTGTGTGCGTGTTCGCGTCAATGTTCACAGAGTTCATTCCGTTTCAGCCATTGTTTTACTTGTGTGTTAAAAACCTTGAGCTCTGTCAATGTTTTAATTTCTGATGGTGATGTATTCCACAGTTTGGTGCCTATTACTGCAAAGGATGATTGTCCGAATGTGGTTTTGCGTTTCGCTATTCTACAATTTCCGCTCGTTGCACCCCTAGTTCTAATTCTACTGTTCCGTTTGGTATCAATTGGCAGAGTATTTCTGGAGCAAGGTTGTTCACACACTTAAAAATTACTTTTGAAAAGTTTACAAAGCTGTCAATACCCAGTAAATTGTGTTTCTTGAGAAACAATGACGCCATCTAGCAGGTTTCTGATCCATTATTTTCAGTGCCTGTTTGTAAAATGATTTTATTGATGTCATTGTTGTTTGGTTGGCTTGACCCCAAACGGTTATACAGTATGACAAATGGGAAAATATCATGGCATGCATAAATTGTTGTGCTGCCTTAAGAGGTAGATATTGTCTTATTAGGCGAAAGCAATTGAAGTTGGTCTTGACAGCTTCTTAACATGTCTATTAAATTTAAGCTGAGAATCTAAAATAACACCTCAAAATTTGAACTCTACTTGATCTATCTCTATCTCATCAATCTTTACTCTGGAATTTTCGTTGGTTTTTCTTTTAATTGAAAAGCACATTGACACTGTCTTTTTATAATTTAAAGTCAAATGATTGTTTTTGAGCAACTGGGATACACTAGACATCTCTTCTGATAGAGTGTTGGCTGCCAACTGAGGAGTTTTTGCAGACGCACATACCACGGTGTCGTCCGCATACATTTGGCATCTGGCTCTTTTACAACTATCTTGTAAATCATTAATATATAAGCTAAAAAGTAAAGGGCCTAACATACAACCTTGTGGAATTCCCATTGAACAAGTCTGGACAGTTGACACGGTAGAATCACGGTAGAAGTGAAGCTCACTGGAAGCTGGAGCTGACTCAGGCATGTGTGAGCTGACCAATAAGAGCAGACCGGGGGGCCTTAAAGAGACAGGAGCTAAAACAGAGTGTTTCAGACAGAGGGGGGATGCAGTGATAGAAACTGATTTCTTTTTTTAACATTAAAGTTAAATTAGCTAATCCAGTAGTAACCAAATATAAAGTTCTTAACCTGAAAATAAGCCAAACACTTCTCCTTTAAAAGGCTGTGGCTTCCTCGGTTTGTCTGTAGCTCTGCCATCACTTTAGATATAAGGAGAGGGGAACATTCTCTCTTGTATGTACAAATATCAGAGAATCATCCCAGTCATCATCTTACAGATACACAGTTTCACCCTCTGGAGCCTGTTTGGCTGATCCATCTATGGAGTCCAACCCCTCAGCCTCCACTTCACTGTTTGAAGTCCGTGTCCGACTTTTGTTTTGTATCTTCTAGGATTTCCATGAAGTTTTTTCCACATGTGCCTGCGAAATACCCTTACTTTTAGGGGCTCAAGCCACAAAACACCCCCGAAGAGAGAGGAAATCAAAAGAACAGATATTTTCCCCCGTCAGACTCCCACAGCTGAAAAAGCTGAGAGTCGATTGTTTTGCTTTGGTGCACCTGCAGCTTCATTCAGCCTGACATCTCATGCTGATTATTACACAAGTGCACACATTCCTCAAAACTAATCACCGGGACACAAAAACCGGGCAGAAGTGTCTCAGATTTTTAGCTACACAGCACTCAGTAAAGCACAATACAAATAATAAAACAGGAATGACTGCGATGCGGTGCTGTCTTATAACTGTTAGTTGGCGCAACGTGACTCGGTAAGAGTCACCTGCAGCTGTGGATGATGGGATGGTCACTTATTGACTGACATTTCCTTTTATCAGCCAGTTTTGCGAGTTTTTGTAAAACACACAATCATTGATTTTCCCTTTTCTTATTTGGTCGCTGCTGATAGCCTTAAACCAACCAGCCCTACACTGACTTATGAATAAACTGCAAATAAATAAGGACGCTGTTAAAGAATCTGACAACAAAACACACAGCCTCAGACCAGATTAGTGCAGCTGACCTCACATGTGCAAACATGTTGAAACACACACACACGCACACACACACTGACACACACTTTATCACCCCTTCTCTCATGTTAAGTAACCAATAAGGGGGCAGGGAGTGCATTTCAAGGAGGAAAAAAAGCTGAGCTTGGTGGTGCACCCGCTCTTGATGCTGAAGCTCGCTTGTACTGAAACATTTTCACCCAGACACTGTTCCTGCACAGCAAGGACTCAGCACTCTACCTCAGTGAAGGAGCTGCTAATACCTCGAGAGGTTACATTGCACTTCCAATAATCCAAAGTTCAGAAAGAGCCGTAGGAATTTGAGAGCCGATTACTCACTTTTAACGCACTGCAGTGACAAGACGACTTTTCACTCCCCCTTTTTTTTTTTTCTTTGATTTTTTAAGGACTCTCTCTGGAACACTTTGGCCGGGGAATGTATTTGATTTGAGGGGTATTATGTGTTGGCGGTTTTTTTAATGAAGATGCTACGCTCTCCTTGTTTTATTCTGTGGATATTTTATGTGATGAAGTGAGACGACTGATTCAGAAGGTGAGTGTGATCCATTTCAGATGTATTGACACAGTTGACTTAGTTCCTTGCAGCTGATGTTTTTCCCTGATTGCTTACAATAGGTGCTACGACATAGTCCTTTTTGTACATCCAAGTATTCTGAGGGAACCTACCGACGACAGGATCTACTGTGCAATAACATTGAGTCCGGTCGTACACACAGCGATGGCATTTGGTGACCTGCTTGAGCTGGTGGGAGCCACGGGACGCTTTCAGATCTTGCATGTGACCCTCCTCTGCATACCCGTCCTGATGATGGCCAGCCACAACCTGCTGCAGAACTTTGTGGCCTCGGTGCCTCACCACTACTGCAGCGCGCACAAAAACCTCTCTCAGTCCCAGCTGAGCCCAGAGGAAACGCTGCTCATCACGGTGCCGGTGGACCAGACGGGGAGGCCTCAGAGGTGCCAGCGTTACGTGACCCCGCAATGGCACCTCCTGGTTAATAACGGGAGCGTTGGCTCAGGGGAGCAGGGCGTCACCATGGACGGTCTGGATGCTGATCTGCAGGAATGCACAGACGGATGGTCCTTCAACATGACCGAGAGGAGCTCCACCATCATATCCGACGTAGGGGGCTGTGTGCCTTTTTTTATTCAGTCATCTTTACGTGTTGCCTTATCATGTGTGGTAAATATTTGGCACGTTTGTTTTGGTTTTTTTTGTCAGTGGGATTTGGTGTGCGATTTACGCTCTCTGAAGCAAATGGGACAAACCGTCTACATGGGAGGTGTGCTTGTGGGAGCTCTTGTCTTTGGAGGCCTCTCAGACAAGTAACTTTAATCTCATCCACCCATTTTTAACGGTTACTGTGTGTGGTTTTTTTTTTTTTTTTTTTTGCAATGGCTCACATGTGTTTATTCATCCGTTAAACTTAAATGCAGCATTGCTCAGAGAATTCTAACTTACTCGAGTCAAGTGATGGAATGTAGTTTGCCCTTAGCGACCTCACACTGTGCAAAAAATCTACCCGACTCCTAGGTACGGCCGACGCATCCTCCTGCTCATCTCCAACCTGCTGATGGCGGTGTCGGGAACGTGCGCCGCCTTCTCCAACTCCTTCTATCTCTATTGCCTGTTCCGCTTTGGCTGTGGCATGGCTCTGTCCGGCCTGGGGCTCAACACCTTCTCCCTCAGTAAGATAACAAAGGAGATAGAGAACAATCAGTGTGCTCCGATTGTCTGGGCAATACATTGATATTATGTCTTTATCACGATCATGGGTATTTATCATGTTTGATTTTTGTGTGTTTTCTGCACTTGGTTTTAAAGCAACAATATGCATCTTTTTCTTAACCTTAAAATAAGGTGTCTTGTGATAGGCTGAATGGTGTCTCTGTCTCAGCGCATCACTTGTTTCCATCCTATATCACTTAAGTGACTTAATATCATTATGGCATAACAAGTTTTGTTTGAAGTGGGCACCTATACTATGTCTGACAAATTGTTATGGACCTAGGATTCAGCTGTGGGGGGCGCCAAATCACACAAAATGCCAATTTCTACATAAAGTCAGTGTTGTGCCCGGACTGTTCTACATATTCCAACATTTGTCATTACCCACTTAGCCATTATATCCACATAACTACTGATTACTTATCAAAAATCTCACTGTATTCATATTTTGTGACGGGCAATATTGTCGGATATCTGGGTATCCGATCAAAAAAATATGACAATTTATATTGAGGAGAGGGGCAGCTGTAGCTCAGCGGGTAGAGCAGGTCGGCTAGTGATCAGAAGGTCGCTGGTTCAAATCCCAGCTCCAGGCTGAGCTGAGCTGCATGTCGAAGTGTCCTTGAGCAAGATACTGAACCCCAAATTGCTCCGGATGTGCAGTTGGCACCTTGCATGGCAGCCTCTGCCATCAGTGAGGGCCCTGCGATGAACTGGCGACTTGTCCAGGGAGTACCCTGCCCTTGCCCAGAGACAGCTGGGATAGGCTCCTGCAAAAGCCCCGCGACCCCGTAAAAGGGATAAAGCGGTTACAGACGATGGATGGATGGATGGATGGATTTTGAGGAGATTATCAGCATATAGATGATGTGCAGCAATATAGACTATATATATAGCCAATATAGCCTTTGCATTGTTATTTTAAAGCAACATTATGTAGAAATTGGCATCTTGTGCACTTTGATGCCCCCCAAACACAATCAAAACTCTTTACATCATAGCAATGTGATGTGTTGAATGCCTGTATGTTGAAGTAAACATGTATGTAATGCTGTGATCCTACCCTGTCACTGAAGTTACACAGTGCAGAAACAAGTGACAGACACACCATTTGCTCTATTGCAAGACACTGTACCATCAACATGATTTTGAAGCTGTTGTTTTAATGTAAAAAAGTTTCCTAATGTTGTGAAATACGCAATATTGTCACAATGTTGATATAGAGGTACATTCCGTCAAAGATATCATGATATTTTATAGCATGTATGTTTACTTCAGTCCTATATAGAGTACTAAGGTTGAGCGATGTGGCCCTAAAATAACAATATTTCTATATTGCGACACAAGATAAATGTCTTGAAATCTCCTCAAAGGCATTTCAGAAAGGCCAGGACCGGGCAACAAATTAAATATGTCTTTTTCTTTCACTTGTAGTTGTGGAGTGGATCCCCACTCGTGTGCGGACAGTGGTGGGGACGATAACAGGTTACTGTTACACGTTGGGGCAGCTGCTCCTGGCGGTCATAGCTTACTTCATCCGGGACTGGAGGTGGTTGACCCTGGCCGTGTCTTTGCCCTTCTACGTCTTCTTCCTCATTGCATGGTGAGATGCCGAGTAATGAACGAGGCAAATAAAAGTGAGGGTTGCGGCCAGAACTAGCAATCGGTGTTTGAAAGTTGCGAGGGTACAGTTTATTGCGCTGTTAATGACGGATGTCTCACGCAGGTGGTTCCATGAATCCTCAAGATGGCTCGTCCTGAGTAATAAGTCCGAGCAGGCCATCACGAACCTTAAAAGCGTGGCCAACTTTAATGGGCGGCGTGAAGAAGGTGAAAAAATCGACATGAAAGTAAGAGGAAGTGTTTTGTTCTTTGTGTTATATTGCTGACTGTGTTTAAACAATCAATTGGGATTAAGAGAACTTTCTCTTTATGTACAGATGGTGCAGGAGTCCATGAAGAAGGAGATGTCCGGTTCGAAGGGTTCCTACTCTGTCCTGGATCTGTTCCGCACGCCCACAATGAGGTCTATGACGGTCTGCCTCAGCGCTGTCTGGTAGATATCCCACTCTTGTTGAAGAAAAACAGTTATTAAGTGCATTTTATGGAACTTCAGAGACGAAATGTGCGATTTCTCAGGTTGTCGACCAGCTTCGCCTACTACGGTCTTGCGATGGATTTGCAGAAGTTCGGCGTGGACATCTACTTAATCCAAGTGATCTTCGGCGCTGTTGACATCCCAGCTAAAGTTCTTATCACGGTGTCTATGAGTTTCATCGGACGGCGGCCATCGCAGTGCGGCGCCCTCATCGTTGCTGGGGTCACCATCCTTATCAACCTGCTAGTGCCGTACGGTACGTCAGAGCACATGCGCGCAAAGGTGAGTGTTACACAAGAGAAACGAAACAGTGATCTGATTGCATGTTCCACTTCACATGTGTAGATAAACAGACTGTGCGCACCTGTCTGGCTGTGTGGGGTAAAGGTTGTCTCGCCGCCTCCTTCAACTGCTGCTACCTTTACTCCGGAGAGCTGTACCCGACCATCATTCGGTAAGTCTCATCCGGCAACAAGTGTGGAATTTTAGCTTTTGGACGTTTTTAATTGTTAAAGTTTTTATTGTGCAATTAGGTTCAGTTTATTTGTTTAATGAATCATATGAAAGTGTCTCTGGACTAATGTTAGCCCTGAATATCTATTTCGTTAAAGAACAATTGGAGAGGTTGCTTCAGAACCGGGCCAAACATGCATGTCAGCTTCATCCACGATATAGAAATAGGTCTCACATTAGGCTGCCAGTTCTAGAGATCTGCAGTGTAATCTTGATTATTTCAATGCAGAAACCCTTTTTTTTAAAAAATAAATAAATCTACCAAAGTTAAAGTTCTTCAGCAAAAGAAAAGTTGTGTGGTGTGTGTTCTGTTGGTTTGGTGTTTATTTTACAGATACGTTTTGCGGCAGTAGAGCGAGTTAAAGTCAGAGGGGAGGTGGGCAGATAAAGATTAACAGAGTGAGCGTAGCCCTCCTGAGCAGTGAGAGATCACCATGTACTCAGTGACCATGTTTGTACATAAGCTTGGTTTGTCACGTCTTCATAACAGCTGTCATTCTTACCCAAACTGCTGTCATACCCAAAACGCCTGAAGGGTTTTGGTTCACATGCATGGTTTATCTCCGGACCCCTACTTTCAGCAGTGACGTCAATGTTGTCATCATTTCTGTAAACCCATGGATGTGCTGAAACTTTACATTTCTGTACGTTGCAAAAGTTTTAGTCGGTTCATCTTCAGGGTTATTGCTCCGACAACGCTTTGTGTCTATGGTCTGGTCAAGGCACAACAAAAAAACACTTGTTTAGAGTTAGAAAAAGATCACATTTTGGCTTCCACCTAGCTGTCATGTACATGTAATCTGACTGTAATGTGAAACATATCCTAGAAATGTTCAATGATAACCTTCATACAAATAATAATAATGAGTAATATCTACTATACACCGTCAGCAATGTTTTTACACTTGCTCTTGGCCTTTAAACCAATGTCCCTAGCAAAACAACCGCTGATTTAAAGAAGCGTAGTTACAGTGTGTCTGTTTGTAACTGAACTTTACTGCTCTCTCAGTCAGAATGGCATGGGCTGGGTATCCATGATGGCTCGCGTCGGAGCCATGGTGGCCCCCATGGTGCTTCTCACGGGGGACCAAATTCCATGGCTACCAGGTTTAATCTACGGAGGGGCTCCCATTCTCAGCGGAGTGGCTGCGATATTTCTTCCAGAGACGCTCGGCTCACCCCTACCTGACACGATACAAGACGTGGAGGACAGGTAAGTCCGAACCTGTAGGAGTTGAGATTTGTTATGTTTGTTTGCTCTCATAAAGTCGATCGTCATCACCGAAAATAAAAAAAAGATACAGAAACTTATTTATCCATTTTTCTATTTAAAACACAGGGGATCTGGAAGAGTCCCCAAAAAGGCACCAAAGGAAGCAATCAGCTTGCAGGACACACAGGCCAACCTCCTGAAGCAGGCTGCCTGAGGGCGCCTGTGTCATTGCTGATGTTTCTGCTGACGTTGTTAATGGAAGTAGAGTGGGTACTGCTTTTTTTTTCTGGCCTGTTTGTATATTTGATTTCCATAAGGAGTCTGTTGTGTTTTATGACTGCTGGACAAATGGAGTTGCAATGTTATTTTTTTTCTGCACAGTTCAATACAGTGAAAATGAATAGCTGCAAACAATCAGACTGAGATTTATCTGCTATACAGTAGCTGTGAGGACTTTAGTCACAATTCTGTTTTATATATTAAATATCCATGGTGATAAAAGGATCCTATATAAAAGGCCTTTTTTTGAAGATTAAAAGGCGACGCTTACACTGGTGTTTTTATAACTTCTTATTACTTTATATAAAACCTTGTATTTGTGAGGAATAATGTATTTTCATTAAAATCAACATATATTCACGTGCGTCTGGCGTGCCCTCTATTTTCTTTACTGTTCAATGCACCCAGCTCCTCAGAATGATTTATCAACAAGGTCCCGCTAAAATGGGCTGAGTTATTGTCAGATGAAGGATCGAGAAATCAAGGATTTAGATCTAAACACAGCAAAAGCATGTGCATTTTAATGCATCTGGGATAAATCCAACAATGTGTCAACCTACCTGATTTAACATGATGTTTTTTTTTCCAAGCAACCACACACAGGATGAGGTATTAAATCTGAAAGTACACCTCCAGCTTAAATTTTACTTTACATTTTAACTTGGGGCGAGACAACGTGTGGTGTCACCTCAAGATGATGCTCAGTCTTTAAAGATTAAACTCTGGAGTCTCACAGACAGTCTGGCCAATGTCTGCAGGACCTTTTTACTTTTTACCTTTTTACCATTTTCCTTTGGATAGACATAGTGAGGTATAAATGATTAATTTGCTGCTGAATTACACTTACGTTTGAGCACATGACGAAAGCTGTGAGAAAGACGTCCGTGCCCTGAGTCATGCTTGACAGAATTGCATCACAGTTTGATTTGTGGTCACTGAGCCTTTTTACCATCGTCTCCACCACAGTAAACCAAACCATAGTTTCAATTAAAAAAAACTAATTGTATTGGTTACATTTGATACGCTGAACTGTACAGTGTCTATAATCTTCAGGTGGTCAGTAGATTGACTGTAGATGCTGTAAATGAATAACAACACCAACACGTACTGGTTACTATAATACTGAGTGTTAAATATTTCCATTTTGTGCTGCTTTATACTTCTACTCCTGTACACCCTGAGGCAAATAGTATAGTTTTAATGTCACTACGTTCATTTGATAACGCGATATTAAGTTTATATTAAACTGTGCATTGACAAGTTTTCTGCTTCAATGTACCATGAAGAACTAAATGTTGATTGCACTGTTTAAAGGATATAGAGTAATGAAACATCTGCGTTTACACTGGTCCCCGTTAAACCTCGTTATCTTTACACAACTTTGTCCACTACATAGGCACGTGGACAAAGGAATTTTAATCTGTCCTCCATTTCAACTAAAGAATAAATGATTGAATAAACTCACGTTTTGTTCTGTGCTGTTGTTATGTGCAACGCTCGGAAAAACATTTAAATGATCCGTTTGTCTTTTCAATAGCGGCGCCAACAATAATAATGCCTGGAGGAGGTGGAAAGTTGTCTGTTTCCCCTTTAACACAAAATGAAAACCAACTCATACATGATGATGTTTTATTACAGATCAGACAGGTGAAAAAGTAGTTCAAATTAGCTTCTTGTCCATCAGCTTTTACATTAAAGGGCTGTTCTCATGAATGCATCGATAATCACAATCCAGTAAATATATAATATATAGGATGAATTGAGGTCATTCTGCATAACGAGTACTTTTACTTTCAGTACTTTCTATATGTTTTGATGCAAATACTTTATTTTCTGAATGATGATGATGTTTAATGCAGAACCTTTTACATGTAATAGAGTATTTCTACACTTACAATTGGCCAGGCAGATAATGGATCGTCCTATAGTATACAGTATACACATAGGCTACATGTGAATATATGTATGATCGACTTTTGACACTTAAGTACATTTAATATGAAATACTTTAAGACCTTAACTCAAGTACTATTTGTATGATTGACCTTCACATTCACCAAAGTAGTATTTAAACACGATATCTTTACTCTTACTCAAGTATTACTTTTAGTCACTCTATGTTTCAGCCACTGCTTCACTGTCACAGGCTCTTGATCCCGAGGTGTGTTTAAAATTGGATTTTTGATGTTCCACATTTGCTACGATGGATGCTTTGGATCCTGAACTGCATTCAAGAGTCAAAGTAAATGTTGGCACCTCTTCCCATAAACCACCACTGTTGTGTGCTCTTGTCTATTAAATGATACAATCTTGCTGTTGCGCCGCCATCTAGTGGCCAATCCATGCTAATGCGACAACATTAGAAATACATGTATATGATAAAAATAGAAATTAAAGATAAAATGTCACATTATATATTGACCTGTGTTTCTTACATCATAAAGATTATTGTTTTTGAATATATACGTGGAGGACAAAGTGAGTCTTATATGAAGACTGCTCACACTCATCAAATCAGCTGACTGTCAATTGGTCATTCAAGACACCCTTTTGCACAATTACATCCATCCAAGGGACAATAATGTTGGAGGAACAATAAAGTTTGGAACTTATTAAGAAAGTCAATTATTGTCAGGTCTAGGACAGCCCTGTACCTGTTGTGTTTTTCCTTCTCCTTCAGACAGCTCTCAGGCAGGGTGTGTGTGTTTATACGTGCTTTCGTGTCTGGCACTGTATGAGCTGTGGCATGTGAAACAGCTTTGTTTCATCTATAAAACCCCCTCAGAATTTTGTTTTTTTTATTTTTTATGTTCTGGCATGAAGACCAAAAGGTGAATCAAACAATGCAAGAGCGAAAAGCTTTTTTTTTGTGCAGAAATAACTACATCGTAAAAATTGATATGAATAAAGATTTATTTTCTCATATGAACAGGTGGATTCATTTTTCATTTTTATTTTACAATCTATGACAATCTCGCAGTTTTTTTCTCTTTTTTTATTTCTAGCATATTTCAGGGAATGACATGGGGGGGGGAAAGGTTCTTTTTTATTGCTGAATGTTAAATGAAATACACTTTCACTGACTGGAAAAAAAAAAGAATTGTCTGCTGCTTTTTTTTTTTACCATGCACCCATCTAACCGTGACCACAAGGACATGCAGAAGAGAGGTGTTCAAACATTTTTCAAGCGAGGGGTGGGGGGTCTGGTGTTTTCAGGGGGGGGGGGGGGGGGGGGGGGGGGCTCATAAAATTAAACAGAAGAGACTGGCAGGACGTGCCCTGGTAGCAATCTCGATTTTGGATGAGAGGACTGGCAAGGTGAAGGTGAAGGGGGTAGTATCACATTTAAAACTAGAGGAGCACTGTCTTCTTTTGCATTTTTCAGACATACAAAATTAGACCCAGAGGTGAGAAAACTCAATGAAACATCTGCAAGTGAGGTGTGACCAAAGACCCTTTTTTTTTTCTTCTCTAGAATAATACCACTGTGCATTCACCACATAGCAGTTGGAATTGCAGATCAATCCTTTTTTTAGGCATTTTTCTTTTAAAAACCCTCCGATAATTCAGCATTCAACTTTTTTTGTCTTTTTTCTTTTCAACCGAGGAGTTGAATCGAACCAAAAGCGACACCCATCGACTGCTCTCTCGCGCTGAGTCACTTTCAATGGGTTTGACATTTCTTGAATTACCTTTTAAATATTTACCTTCAGTGGAGGACTGGGGGGGCTTAAATTGTCTGGTTCACTCTTTTAAAGTCGTCATCATTTGCATTGTAAATGACCAGATCCGTCAAACAAGACAAAGCAGTACATGGTACTATCGGAGGAGGAGACACTATCCGGATGCTTATTTGACGTTACTCGGAAGTGTGCATGTTAAAGTTGGGAGGAGGGCAGGGTGGTGGGTGGGTGGGTGGGGGGGCGATCTAACAAACCCGGTGATAACATAATTCATGGACACAGTCATTCGATGGATGTGAGCGGTGTGAACGAGAAAAAGGCTGACAAATGTGATAGATGGCTGCATAATGGCTTCAAAAAACTAACTCATGTAAATATGCATTTATATCATGATAGTTCATCCTACACTACAGGCATCACATAGTTTTTTTGATTTTTTTTTACACACACACACACACACACACACACACACAACACACTACAGTCACCTCTTAGAAAATGATGTAATCAAAGAGCAAAATAGAAAGTTTGCATATTTTTGCATTGTATGATCCTCCGAAAGTTTCACAGCTATTTCATTTTTATATTGTCTAGCGTGTTCTGCGCTGCTCCGCCCTCCGCTGAGCTGCTTTTTTTTTTTTTTTCCTGCTTGGCTTGCTTTTTTTTTTTTTTTTCTCTGCATGGGGAGTGTTCAGGGAACTGGTAGACTGTATGTTAACATTTAGGCCTTCATTATCTGAGAGCCATGGTCTTAGGTAGACCTTAAGTCGAGGGTGAACTGGGTTTAAGTTGGAAGGGGGAGAGGGTGGGGGGCAGGGTGGGGCTTGTGGAAATCCTGAGACACTGTGTGGCCTTTTAACACGAGCCACAAAAACAGAATGGACACAGAAGGATGATGAGGCATGGGATGGAGGGGGTGGGGTGGGGGCAGAGTTGAGTGGAAACAGATGCAATCTTTTTTGTTTTGCCATCACCTCTGATGGCAGGGGTCACCCTGTGCCAAGTAGCTCAGTGTTTGTTGGCCTCGTAATGGACTAATGTGGGTGGGGGGGGACCTGCCGGGGAAATAAAAGGGACTTAACTGGGGCAAGCTGGGAAAAGGGGCGGAATAGCTGTAAACACATCAAGGGATGACCTGCATAACATACAACCCGACAGCAGCCTTACCTGTCCACCTACACTGACGGGGTCACTGCTCTGATAAAGCACTAGTCTGTGCACCTCCGAGAGGCTCTCCGGTCCGCTCTGCTGGGACGCCAGTAGACCCACACGTTTTATGTTACCACAACAAACAATGAATTTTTTTTTCGTCTAACAATCACAAATACATGCAAGCCGACTGACATGCGCGCACGCATGCACGCACGCACGCACGCACGCACGCACACACACACGGGCATCTATGCACACACGCACGCACACAACCACACAGTCTCTCACTTTAACCTCTCTTTCTCTCTTAGTCAGAGGGCAAAACGAGGATCTACACTGTATTTATCAGGCGTTCTATTAGATCCCCAAATCATAAACCCTACAGGCGAATCATATTAATGTAAACATACACTTTATGTTGAAGTGGTTTATATTGCGTGACATGGAAGGGGGGTTATGTTCCAGTGGGGCTAGACTCCTCAAAGAATGCAACTTGGAAAGAAAAGAAGTAAAACAGGAAAAACCAGAGAGGAAAAAAAAAACATAAATGTGTATAAAAAATGAGGCGTCCATATAAGAAAGGCTACAAAAACCTCCACTGGCCCTCTGGCATCGGCATACAGCAAAAGGCACCACAATATTACTCTATTTTTTTACGTTGTGAAAAAACTGGCACATCTTTTTATGCTGTAAATCAAAATGTACATATAAATAGAGTTTTCCCTATAAAAAAGTCTTTGCTGTTAACTAGTAGACAACTTTTGCTAAAATGAAAATAAATATTTCATTTGTTTAGAATATCTGTCAGTTATATAAAATAAAAATATTTCTTATAGATGCAGGTCTATACTATATTGATTTTTGTTGGTTCATTTTCACTCTTTAATGGGGTGTATTGTCCGGTTTGGAGCGTGAGTGTGTAAGTCTCGTGTGCATGTTCCCATGCCCACTGTGCCGCCCCGATGAGTGAGAAGTCCGACTGTCCACCGGCCTGTAGATGGTGGAGGGCTCCGCATTCATGTTCTGCATACTGAGGAAGGGCGTGCTCTCACCGTCCTCCTCTGACTCACTATCTGTTAGGCAGCTTCGAGACCCATAGTCCCGAGATGCCTCGTATCCACGCGGGGCCACGTGGCCGTTCAGTCTGGATCTCCGCCAGCGCCGGCTACCAGTTCCACCGGACCCACTTCTCTTTGGTTGCTCCCGAGAGGAGAGATACTCCTGGGTGGTCTCATAGTCTTCTTCCTCAGCCAGCCGGTAGGGGCTGGAGGGCAGGCTGCCCCTGCTGTCATTTAGATAGGTACGGCGCTGCTGCCGGTAGGGCTCCTGGCACTGGGCGTCGTGTAGGGGCACCTGGTAACGGCGCAGCAGAGGCTGATCATCCTCCAGAGGGTAAGGGTTGTGGACAGCAGGAGGGAGAGACATGGCATGGCTGGCATTGGGGGATGTGATCTGGAAGGTAGGCACCTGCGAGGGCAATGAGTAATGGAAATCCACTGGCGAGAGGCGGGCTGGTGTCGTCAGGGCTGACACGTATCTGTGGTGAATACAGAGGAAATAGTCAGATAGAGAAGAGCGAGCCACAGAGGAGCGCACAAAGAGCAGCTTTGACATGCGATCTGCTAACTCACTTAGCCGTAAATGGCCACTTTTTTTTTTTATACGCGACAATAAGTATTTTTCCATACATAGATTTAGCTTAGCTGTTCACTTGAGCTTAACTGCTGGAAAGTAGGTTCCACACTAGTACCTCGCTTGAGTCTTTCCATTTTCTACTCCAACGCATTTTGGAGGCAAATACAATATATGCATATATGTTATTAAATATTTTACTCACTACGTCTATCATTGATCCACTTTTCTTACATCCTTGGTTTTAAGAATGTATACACCTAAAATCGCTTGATGCTGACGGTTTGCAAGAATAAAGTTATTATCATTATGCCCTTTGGGTGCAGTAATTCCGACATGAACTTTTCGTCTAAACAAACAAGCCAAGTCAGTTATTCACTGTTCTTCTAAACAGACTGTCTGAACTACATCTTCAAGTTTCAATCATAATATTTGCACCCATTCTTTGACGACCACATGGCTCTATGTAAGAGCTTCTCGAGCAGGCGAAGCTAAAGTCCAGCCGGAGGTCCTAAGGAAAGCAGCAGCTGCTTCGGCTGCCCTTCAGTCTGTAATGAGGACTGACGGTGACTAACAGTCCTTCCTCTGTACCCCCAGGCTCTGGACCAACCTGCCCGACAAGCAGGCCCAGCCAACCCGTTGTCCTACTTTTTTAACCCATTTTAAAAACAAACTGCTTTATGTCTGGCTTTTGCTTGAGCAAAGAATGACACAATAACACCATCATGTGTCCGCGTATAGACTGATCATAATAATAATAATAATAATATGCAGACCATACTATTCCACTTCCTCTCCCGTATGTTTCAGACATATGGCGCAACTTCCTGACTCATCTTTCCCCCGTAGCATCTTTAAATGAACTGCTGTCCACATAGCTCATAATTACTGTGGTTGTCCCCTTTGTTCAAACGAGTGCCATAAAACACGTGGGCAACCATGGCCGAGCGCTAAAGTTAATGTGGAGCTTCCTGAAGATGCAGAACCGACAATTACCGTAAGAAGTGAGCTCTAAAAACTTGGCCCACTTTTTTTTTCAATGCAGAAAGTCGGTATGATGTGAAGGGACAGGCATCACGGCTGCCTCCTTCTAGGCTTAAAAAAAAAAGAGTAGTTGACCAAACTTGCTGGCGTCATTATCTGCGCAATCCTGCAGTCATAATACCTTCATCGCATTACAACTGAACATTCACGGTAGTGCATTTGAAAAGCACCTCAGACGTTACATATCACTGATGGTGAATCATTATGGACGAGAGTGCTCGGATCGTCTGTTTATTGCCTCGAGGAGACTGCAGCCGGCTGTGTGAGACGCAGGCCTGACATATTCCCACAACACTGCTGATTCAGCTGATGCAAAAGCTGCCACCATGATGGAAGAGGTGCTTGTTACCTGAAATGACTCTGTGGGGACGCCGGTTATGCAATCTGGCTCTGCATAACAACTCAATGGCCAAGTCCCTATTCAAGCGTACATGCTGGCGTAAGAACACAAATCTTATCTGGTTAGCTGATTTGAAAGGAAACTGGTCTTTTGCTTCATTCAGAGGACAACTTGCCAGTGCTGCAAGCTTTCTTTTTTTCAAGTCCGTGTGATTTATATCGTATCTTTGTTTTCGTTGCGGCCATTGGCTCATGCAGGACACAGAAAGGTTGAAATACTTTAAAGGTGCGCGCATTAAAACAGTTCCTGCTCCATGGCTGTCATATTCGGCTCAGTTGGTTAGAGCACGCCTGAAGCTGGCCATGCTCTGATTTGCATATTCAACACTTCCAAGTGTTTCACAGGAACAGCAGGCCAAGTCTCACTGACTATAACTTCAGTTTTGGAATTAGTTAGTGTTTAAGGGCCTACATCTGGTCCTGAGTGTGTCTTTGGTTGGCCTGAAAGTAACGTAGCAACTTTGTTCAGCCAAAAGGCAGCGAGGCACCCGCTGACTCATCCGTCGTGATGTCATTATGTACGCCGACTCAGTGGCTGTTTCTAAACCGCACACCTTTTTTATCCGTTTCTTTTTGTTTGTATTATGCGTTTGACCTACATGTGTTTTCATGTCCTCTGTTTGTTTGTGAAAAGGAAAAGGCGGCTTCATACCTGTGACCTGTGCCCATGGGAGGATACTTTGGCTTTGCGCTTGCACAATCTCGTGTCTGCCGTGACGATCCCGTGTGGGGGTTTAATTACTTACAACGTCCCACTCGTCTGAGAATGTGACCACTCTGTTGTTTGTTAAAAAAAAAAAAATCTCATGGACGGTTGCCTACTTTGTGGCCACCTTGGCTCCCCCTCAGAGTCTGTGAAATGTTACCATCTGAATAACATACTGTAC
The DNA here is from genome assembly GCA_963678695.2 of Diplodus puntazzo. Taxonomy (NCBI): domain Eukaryota; kingdom Metazoa; phylum Chordata; class Actinopteri; order Spariformes; family Sparidae; genus Diplodus; species Diplodus puntazzo. The sequence continues at coordinate 9,705,132 of OZ023167.1, read as the reverse complement.
TATCCTTCCGGGATCTCCAGGTGTTTCACTGGGCCCTTTACTTCGTGCCAACTACTCAGGTTCCACTTAGGCTATCAGTTTACTGCACCTTTCCCCAATGGTAAACCATCCTATCTGGATTGGCTGATGTTGACAAAATCCAGGGTTTCATCATGGGGATATTAGGGTTAATAGTGAGGCCTGTGCTTACAGGGACTCCGTGAACTTCTGTGCTGTGCTGTAAGCAGGTTGTAAGTTCACGTTGGCGCGCTCCATTTCCAATCTAGCGTTAGTTACTGTTGCTCTCTGTTAGCAGAGCGGAGAGACACAATGAGACGAGGCACTCGAGAACATGAATGAAGTCAAAGCTGACCTGAGTCCTTCACAAAGAAATCTACTGAAACAAATCGTCATGTCACTTCTGTTCACGTATGGCCAATAAAAAAGTGATTAAAACATGTATATTGCGAAAAAAAGTGTCACAGAACCCCTTTAAGCTATAGGAAAGGAGAGGAAAGGGCAGAGCCTCCTCATGCATGGCAGACTCAGACCTTAAACACAGGCTCTTCAATTACAGGGTCAACAACAGACAGACTTGCTCATCCGGCATCATTCCCCTCCTTCAAAAACAAGCATGTTTCGCGCAAAAAATACCTAACCTACTTTATTTTTTTATGAGCGCTGTGTTTACACGCCATCATTTTAGTGCAGGGTCCAATTGTGCTCCCATATCCCAAAATGTCCTCCCAGCTCATTGCTAATGTGCGCTTGTTGAGCGATGGATGTGTCGGAATTTCTAAACATCAGCAGAGAGCTGACGGGGAAGGCATTTTGGGATTTGGGGTCTTATTATAAGGCCCCAGAAAAAAGAAAATCAGGAAGTATATCTTAGGCACTTTAAAAATAAGGTCAAAGTCAGGCCATGAGTGACACTGAGTACTACTGACACAGAGAGCATGACCCAGCTTCAGACTATGGGAAACATGGAGGTATGTCTGTTGCCGACAAGAGGACAGGGAGCCTATGGACATACTTAACGTTGTGAAATAGTTGCGCTTGGATTACGTTTTTTTATGTTCAGGCATCCAACATTTTTGTGAAGGTTTTAAATTAAGTACATTAACTACACAATTATGGAAGTTAAAAGTGCAATATGTGAGAAATTGTGTTGAAAACTTATCAGCAGAATTCAAAGAAATAACACTTTTGCCATCTATGTATAAATATGTATTGATGTTAGCATGCTAAGCAGTTAGCAGTTAATTACTTTAAATGAAACTGCGCTTTCTTTCTGTTTCCTGCCATTCTCCAGAGAAAATTAAAATACGAAGCCATTCACATCGCCATCTTTTGCATCCTTATCAGGTAGAGTTAACCCGTTGTGGCCCTGAAACAAGGCCACAACCGCAGCTCCATATACTGTACGCTTGTTTGTCATCTTGCCTGGAGTCACATGAGAAGATTGATGTCTTTGTGCCTCAGTACAAAAATAGGTGCGAGATAAATATAGACTGCTTTGGAGTTGTTGTTGTAAGGCATATTTTCTCACTTCTGACAGACCGAGCTTCCTTTCTCCCTGCCTCCTGTGCTAACTAATGGGCGAGAAGGCAAAGTTGAAGGGAACACTTCAGCCAATAAGAACACTGCCGTGGTAGCGTCAGAGCGTCCAGATTCCTCACTGAAATCAACAACGTTTTTTCACTCTGCCTGCAGTTTGTCAAATTTCCAAACTGCCCCTTTCTGGCCTCTGGAGGCTGAGAGAGAACCCCACCCGGGCCTGTTTCCCACCTGTCGCTGTGCGGAGAGTCTCCCAGCGAGTCGAAGGAGTCTCCGTACTGCAGGCCCGGCCGATGGGGGTCAGAGTAACCACAGTGTGCAGCGCGCCGGGCCCGTGCCTCCATGCACGCAGGACTGCTGCATTTACTGGTCCCCACGGATGATGACATCATTCCCGGCGAGTCGGAGAGGATGCTGTCAGAATGTTCCAGGCTCCATGTCCGTTCCTCATGTCTGACAAATAAAAAAAACGGTGTTAACACGTACACACCCAGTCCCAGTGTGACTCTTTTTTTAATCTTCTTTTCGAAAAGCTTCCCAATCAGTGCACCTGTTTCCAGAGGCAGAGCTTTTAACTAATCTCCCACAAACGACCAATCGCTTTGCGCGAGTTTTCTGTTATTTTACACAAGGGGCTGAACGTGATGTAGGCACGGCGCACGCTCACCTGTGAGTCGATGAATGGGCTCGCGTGGAAGAGTTGTGAGATCTGGAAGAGGCATGGCTGGCAGGGAACGATCCCTCTGTCGCAGGCCGTATGACTCGTTCAGTCGCGGGGACGTTCTTTGATATGTACTGCGTCGGGGGGAGAAAGATGGACACGGCGGACAGAAATCATGTGAAAAAAAGACGAGCTTCGATTATGTAACCGAGCATGAAAAAAAGAAACACTCGGTGCACATCTGTGCGTGCACAACTTTAATAACGCTTGGAATCCTTTCAGAAAACTCACATCTACCATGGGGATTTCCTCGGGGCCTGGTCCTGGGTGATTGGGTCCGTTAGCAAGGTTACGATTGGGATGTTCTGGACACATGTTTTGTCGCAGATGATTGTGCATCTTCTTTCTTTGTTTCCTGTTGAGAAAATCTCGGTCATTCTCTCTCTTGTGTTAATACATTATAACATACTCTGTTTAATCAGTCAGGCAGGTTGAGGGCAGTATAACTGAAGACTGTCTGTTCAACAAACATAAGAAGTTTAACTATTTCACTTGTAAACAGGTCTTATCATATAAAAAGACCACATTTTAAGACAGCAAAACACATCTGTTTCTACGCTGCGCTGCAACACTAACACAGAGTAACAGAGTAAATAGAAATCTGAAAGGAAAGGCTATATGTTAAGAAGAAAAACAAAAACAAAACATGAGCTGATCCACTCGTCGGCAGGACTTACTTGGTTTTACAGTAGGCAACCACACACACGATGCCCACCACCAACAGAGCCACACAAATACCCGTGATTGTCAGGACTCTTTTCTGGTAGAGCTCCTCTGCCTCTGTCAACATCACACCCACGAGCACACAGACGTTCCCACGCACACCACGTGCACACAGTGAGGGAAATAAGAGGAGAGAAAGAAATTAGTGTCGTGAAGGAGCAGATTACTACGTATTCACTGTAGATCTACATTTCTTTCTTTTTCTTTTTCAGTTTTCTTTTTCTACTATAGGACTGAATGCTGAGCAGTATGAAGCTTCATCCCCCCCCCCACTCCTCCCAAAGACAACTCAATTCGCGGTCCAACCTCTCCTCACATGTAATCACAAATACAACAGATGCTGTTGCTGCCTGTGCTGCAGTAAGGCGGCGTGGGTGTCGGCAGGGGCCCAGCAGCAGATAGACTGATATATTAAGCGGCCGTGTTCTGGAAAAAAAGTCATCTCAGATGATATCTGATCCGATGATGATTCAGGCTTTTTAATTGATGCCCGGTAGAACTATGAGAACAATACACATGCGAATTGGAAGTAAAGCGATGATTAAAACGATCCCCCCTCGGCCTGAAGCGCCGCTCACTCTGCTTTGTTGTCTCGTTCGCTTATAGAAGTCTTCATCTGCTCAGGCATTCAGCGGGCACAATCATGAGATCTTACTTAACAGTAATGTATGAAACAAGTGATTTTTAGAGATGAGGCGTCATTAAATATGAATCTCAAACTGCTGCTTTTCCAGAGAAGAGCCGGTGCGAGGGTTGAGGCAGACTCTTTGTGTCCAACAATGGAGCAAAGAGGCAGGGGCGACAACCAACGTAATAAAACATAATTACGAACAACACTTTCCAATGCGAGTCGTGTCATAAAGAACGCAATCAAGATGCGGCACATTACTGCACTTGTGTAATTACGTGACACCTGTTAGAAAAAACGCATCTGGCATTTATTTTCTACGCTTCTCAACCGACCCAAGCGCTTTTCTGGAAAAGGCAGCAGAAAGAAAAAAAAAAACGGGGCGCTCACAATGAAGGAGGATGAAAATAGCGGCAGATAGGAAGAAAAAATCATAACTGTAGGTTCTAAATATAGCGTTGCATGCTCACATCACAGCATCTACTCCTTGAAGGGTAATTCAAACCAGTAACACAGATATTATATTTCATACTTCAAAGTCACATTTCAGCTACGTTAAAAAGGCGGGAGGGGTGAGGGAGGGGGGGAGGGTGATGCGGGGAAGCATGGGCAAGATCACACATAAATGAAGAGACGGCATATCAAAGGAAAAGACAGACTCTGGATTGGATGGATAGGGTTGATAGATTGAGGAAAAGACATCTGGTAGCTACAAACATGATACATCATGCTTGTTACAGATGGAAGAAGGAGTCAAAAATAAGTCCAAAAGGGGAAGAAAAAAAAAACACACTACCGTGAGTGAGACAGACACTCAGTTAATAGTTCTACTTTGTTTCATCGTATGATACGTGATGACATCCATGTTAATGATGTTTGATGGAGGATCAGTTGCATTGTCTGAGGGGGGTTTGTCATTACACTGGGTTATGGTAGGATCGATTGGTTAATTGGGAGGGGGGGGTTGATGTGATTTACGGTTCACACCACAGACAAAACGGGAGCAAGTCAAAAAAAAAAAAAAGTAAAAAGGACATCTACTAGGTAGCTAGGACGGAGAATCAAAACGGATTGTTCCATACCCATAAATTCAATCCCAAGATGCTCTGCCATTGCAGAGGGATGACAGGAGGAAGAAGGAAAAACAAAAAGAAACAAAAAGAGATTAAGAGAGCGGCACCTCCTATACGTACTGTGTGGTGGAGCAAACACATACACATCACGGCGACAGACACAGACGTCGGTCAGTGACATGAAGGACAAGACAGCCAGACACACTGAAAGCATGCAGCATACACATGGAAGCACACTGCACAACGCTACGTGACTAAATGATGGCGATTTTAAAGGTGCACTATGCAGTTTTGGGGAAGAAAGAGAAAAGATTCACCATCTCTCTTTGTTTTCGAGCCTGAATAAACAAACTGACCTTAAAGGACGACACACTTTCATACTGTTTTACTTTGATTCAATTTGGCGGACCCTGCCACCTTCCCAGATTCTTGTTTATTCAGTCTCGGAAAAACAAAATGCTTCTGGGTTTGTATTATTACCTCATTATTATCATAAACATCAAGTTACAATTTCTTCTCTAAAACTACATAGTGTCCCTTTAAATATGAATTTCTTTCACTCAAACTACAACATGTCTTGTGCTCTGCTTTCGAGGTTCCTCTGCGTCTATCAGCTGTATGTCTCAACGCAGCCCGATGTGGAATCGCCTCGGTTCTACGCTCCGTGAGTGATTTTGCGTAAGAGGTTTTTAAGCTTTGCAGGGAGTGCAATTTCATTACATAACCAAACAAAATCTCCTGATGGGAACAGCGCATATTAGGCCCAGAGCCACTCTCATTACTACTGCATGGGGAAAAAAATATGCGTCAGAGATCACCTGTATTTTCAGTTTTTAACGTTTCCCTGTCATCTCCCCGAACACACCCATCACATGAACAGGCAAGTTGAAAGGAGTGTGTCTGTGCAGTATCTAAATAATCACGTCGGCTGATGGGGAAGAATTATGGTCGGACTTTATGTTATACGGAGGAGCGGGGCTATTGGGAGGCTGCACCAACCAGCTGAGTCCATATCTCTGGCAGCTCCGCTTGCTTTACTTGGGTTGAAGCGAGTCCCAGCTGTTCTTATGACAACATGCTCTCGTTAAGCCAAGCCCTTATGGCTGAGGAGCAGAAGCCATCCTCCTTCTCTTTTGGGATCTCCTGGGAATGGGAGGCTCCCCTCCAGGAGGCGGGTCTTTAAGCGCAGAGTGGATTTGTGTTTGTGTGTGTGTGTGTGTGTGTGTGTGTGTGTGTGTGTGTGTGTGTGTGCACATGTGCCTGCTCTTTGGGAGAAAAATTTGATTTATTCTCCTTAATTGAGAGTAGAAAATGTGAAATATGCGAGGGGGCCATTAAATCTCACTACATCCAGCACATCTATCATGTCTGGATGCAGCTTTCACAAGCATGATTTCTATCGTGGATCTGCTGTTTTGAACTTGTGCGAGGTTATGTAGAGGTTCTGCTTTATGTAGAAAAATGATATTACATCTTGCGCTTGGACTGAGTTGAAGCCTAATCTTATCTATTCGAAATGACCAAAGTCGGCGCCAACAGAAGCTCCTCTCTCCCACGGAAAACACTGCTCCTGAAACGCCTCGCCAGTATTCCTACCTTTTATTTTTGTGACTTTGTGACATCACATTACGTCACCGCGTCACACGTATACACAATTTACGTCTAGGCGCTAGTTTGGCCTGTAGGAATATGATTTAGCACAGCTGTTCTGTTGTTGTAAGCGGTGCCATCTCAGGCATGTGCAGGCCGACCAATCAGAGGAGGCCGGGTATTCAGAGAGATGGGCCTTAAAGGGACAGGAGCTCAGACAGAGGGGGAATATAGTGGACAGTATGAGACGACTAATGCATGTAAACCTATTCTAGTAGTAACAACAAATAAAACGATCAATCTGAAAATGAGCATAATATGTCTCCTTTAACTAAGTTTAGTTGTGATGGCTAAAATATAAATTAGCAAATGTCTTCATGCAAGGTCGTCCTGAGACGGACAACCCTTACTTTTTTTTTCTCTTGCATGTGAACAGGTGTGAATGCATCCTGTCTTAACACTGGATCCACTATACCCGATTGTTCCCCAAAGCCAACTGGACATTTGACTGCATAAGCATTTAAAAAAACCCAGTAATCAAAGCCTGCTCTGTGTCCGTGTGGCTGGACGAGAACTGGAAACGAGCGCTGTCCTTGATGTAGTCGCACAGCTGCACAGAAATGAGACAGAATGCAGGAAAAGCGGCCGAGCGCGGGGAAAGAAGCGCTCCCACACACCACCGTCGGCTCTGCCAAAAAAACAAGTAATTTCAGCACAGCGCATTACGACTTAATGCGAGATGAAATTACTTGTAGTTAAGAAAAGGGGGTTTTTCGCGTTGCACTCTGAGCCAGCGGACGAGGCAGACTAGGGGGATGAGGCTCTGTAGGCACCAACCGGGCGACTCCGACGAGCAGATGCAGTTAGTTGTTTTCTGACTGTCGACGTTGCATTGGACTGCAACCGCAGGGGCTTGCGAAGACATGACGCTGACAAATATGCAGGAGGACGGCTGGAGAGCCTTTGTTATCATCCAGCGTGAATTATAGACTTTGGTTTTTAATTCTATATCATTACGACACACTATCCCTGCCCTTGTGTACTCTTTTCCTCACAGAGCTACCAAGTCTTGGTAGTTTTGTTTTATAAATGTCAAATCACTCCCTCTTTTCAGTATCAATAAACTTGCGACATTGAGGTGTAAAACAAGAAGAATTTCGCTGGTAATCTCAAGAGGCACGATTCCACACCAGGTGGATGGTTCTCAAGTCAAAGCGCCTTCAGGATAGGGTCTATTAAGGCGTAGCTCTCTAGAAACCTTCATCTGATCTCGGTTTATTTATTCAGCTGACTGATAGGTGTGTTGATGTTGCTGCGTGCAGCGCTGAACTGTTCCCTTACCCCGGGCTAGTAAAGCTTGTTTGACACGGCACTCTACTGCAGCTCACGAACTCTGCGCTGAGGACATCCGCTGTGAGAGCAGCTGCTTTGTTGCTACCTTGAAAAGCAAAGGTGTGTTTGCAACACGTGCATTTCTGCCGAATGCTGGTCGTTACCGGAGCGCGGCCGTTACTGAGGTCTGAAACGAGTGAGCGGCTGATTTAAAGGTGAAAAAAGCTGGAAAGTCGTGGGGAAAGTTTTGTAGTTCACTAAACATTTCTGGAGCTTCACAGCAAAGAAAATATTGCAGCAGTCTCCTCAACAACTAAAGTATATGGGGACAAAAAGAGTCGAACAGAACATTAAAATGGCTTCATCAGTTCATCAGGTGTATTCTCACACTCCAGACACCTTGAGATCCCAAATTGAATTGAACAGCCGTTTCTTTAAATCCTTTCTTAGGCCGAAATCTTTACAGTAGCTGCTTAACTGAAAGAGATAGCATGTGCCCTGTGTGAAGTGGATGCACCTCACACCGAGGGTTAAAATAACCTCTTTTAAAATCAAAATAAGAAGACTTGTATTACACTGGACGAGCTGTATGGAACAATTTTGTGGTTTTCTTTCCATCGTTTTTTCAAAGTTCTAAAACAAGTCCCCATCTGCTTCAGGTGTCCAGGAAAATGCCGCAACTCTGTTTTGCTGTGAAGCTCCGGGAATGTTTTTTGCGTTAAAGAATCTCGGCCGTCTTTCCATCTGCGCAGGGTCAAGGAGATAACGACTGAAGTTTCATCTTTATGTGTACAATAACATTCAAAATATATGCAGTACATGGCTGGACGAGGAATTACGCTCTAGCTAACAATTTAACATTTTTACGTTTACGGAGGGACTTCTTAAGTGTCGTATCTGGTTTGTTTGGAATATAAATCAAAGGAACAATATGGAGGCTAACTCTGCTGATCTGATGGCTTCCAGTGATGGCCCGCGACAAACATTCCTTTATCAGTCAAGCCAGCGCACCGCCTAACACATTCAGCCATTTGTCATGCCTGTTAGTTAATGCTCATTGCTCGGGCCCTGCTCTCCATCCATTAGCTTTGATAGGATTATACGTGCTTGTGTTTGCAGCTGATTGCATCATTAGTAAGCGAGCTAAAGGTGGGTTCTTTTCTAGTAATTGTTTATCCATTAGACTGTGCTGTTAACGTGTGGCTGACTTTGTGCAAAAATTGACTTCCGCATCCAGCCGCCCACGAGTCGCTACCAAACTTACTATCTGAGGGTGCACATGCAACACAGCGCGAGTTAAAGGGCACACAATCTCACATGCAGACCAAACACAACGGCAGACTCTGCTACAAAACTATGCCAGCTTGCAAATGACTCATCGGAATGAGGCAAAAACACAACTATTAGGTAATTAACAGGAAATGAATGCAGTCTTCTCTACGCTCAGCATGCACGCATGACACAAGGACAGTCAGACAGAGTGACAGAGGAGGAAGTTGACATACGGTAGAAACTGGCCATAACGTAGGTTTGACAGCGATCACCAGTAAAGTCATTTGGACACCTGATGGGGAGAAACGAAGCCACAAAAAAGAGAGAGAGAGAGAGAGAGAGAGGGAGGAGGAGGGTGGTGGGTGAGTGAGAAAGAGAAAGGGAAACAGAATGAGAGAGAGAGAGAGAGACAGAGAGAGGGAGACAGAGAGAGAGAGAGAGAGAGAGAGAGAGAGAGAGAGAGAGAGAGAGGGTGGAGTGAGTATGCGTAAGAGAAAAAGTGGAGGAGGGGGAGAGGGAGGGAGGGAGGGAGAGAGACACAGAGTTAGAACAACAGCACAACTACAGACAGCAGAAGCAGAGTGTTCCCATGGATGACACCGCTGTGTGCATGGTGTAATGCACAGCTCGTTGCGTGTTGACCTGAGAAGGAGAAAGAGGAGGTGAAAGAGGAGGAGAACTGGGGAGGGAGGGAGGGTTTGGGTGAGGGCAGCAGGAGTCCACAGAGGTAATCCAGTGCCAACTGTGTCTCCCGCTCTCCTCAGCTGCTCATACCAAGTGAACATACTTTTGAAAGGATTGGGCATGTACAACCGCAGCGGCTCGGTCTGTAAGCATCGAGGGCCGAAGTATCCATCCGGACATCTGGGAAGGAGCAGATGAGTGTTATGAAAAGGAAAAACACAGGAAGTGAGGTGCACTGTAAATATTACTGCGACCTTTAACGGCATATTGTGAAAGGTCACAGTGGAGTTAAATGGATAAATATTTTATTTTTGACAAACAGGAAACTTTTGTCACTGACACACCATAAACAACAACATCAGTTGCTGGACACATGTTCATATTCCCATTGAAATAAATCAATACTACTTTTATTAACATTCCATTACTTAATAATCACTGTCATAATATGAATAATAATCAGGGATGCACGATAATACAGACAATACAAGTCATACAAGCTAAGAAAGGCTTTAAAATGAAATATCAGCCTCGGCCTGAAATGAAGATTCCTGCCGATGTGACAGGCCAATGAGATGATTCTTTAAATCATCATTATGTAACTTTTTTACCTTAAAATAACAACTTTAAAATAATTTTGATGGCACAGTGTTTCTGCACTGTGTAACTTCAGTGAGAGGGCAGGATCCCAGTGTTACACACATGCTTACTTTAAGATGTAAGTTAACGTTGCTATGACGTAGTGAGTTTTGTTTGTAGTTGACGCCTGCATTATGTCTGTTAATAAAAATGTGTGTGAAATCATCATCAATCGGCTGGATGAGTTGGAAAATTTCAGCAAAATCCAGTATCGTGCATCTCTAATAATAATTCCAACCATGATTCACTAGAAAAGCAGTTAGATGAGTATAAGTTAATGCACTAAACATCCTGTAAGCAGTTGAAAAAAATGAAAAGGAACAGAAACGATAAAACTGCGACCCACAGCACTGCGAAAGTGTAAAGGCCCACGCTCTTTTAGACCTCAGTCTGCGTCGTGTGGGAAGAGCGAGGAAGGACACTCATGACTGCACGGGCAGAAAAAGTGCAGTGTGTCCGGGGGAAAAACCAGGCACTGCTCTGTCAGTGATCAATAAACAAATTCTAAGAGCCCGTGACAGTAGGCTAATGCGCTTTCTCCCGTTGGTGTCTGTTGGGAGCCTGGTGGCTGTGTAGGAACATGCCCTGTCTCATCCTGACTAATAGGAGATGCAATTTACATGTCTGAGTTCGATCTCCCTCTCATCTAATTCCTGGGACCCCCTACTGGCCTGACTCTCTCTACCCCCTTTTGTGGACAGTCCACTGGTGAAGAAACAACATGCTAGAGGCAGTAAAAGTTGTTTGCAGGAAGAGATTGCCGGCTGAGTTCACCATTGAAGTCGCCAGACATCCCTTGTAAACCCCCTCTCTTGGGGAAGAGATAACCATTTGTCACCTTCTTCTCCTCTTCTTTGACTTTAATGGAGTGGACTTCTAGTGGACCAGTGATACCAGAGACTCCGAAGGTCTCATTTAACATCTGGACTTTTTAAACAACTGCCTTTCTTTCCACAGGTTTGTTTATAATTCAGTGCTTAATGGTCACTGGGCCATGTCATAGGTTATCCAACTGTAAAGACTTGTCCCTAGAAGACAGCACACCATATCTGGCATGGGCTATCAAAATGTCACACTTGTAAATTACAACAATCAACCCAGCCCTGTGTCTCCACATTCCCAACAGGAGAAAGGAAGAGCCTTGATTTCTTTCTTAGTGTTAAAAAGGTATTAAGCTATAATATCATCCTGGCCCTAACAAAATATCCTCAATCAGCTTGATGAGACCTCAAACATACTCTTTTTCTAGCGTTTGTGAGTTAAAATAAGCTCTAGTTAGAAATTTCAGGTTTAATGTCTGCTGATCTGATGGAGCCACAGTGCCCCCTATTGGTAAGTCTGGGTATAGGTGGAAGAGAAACTTCTAAATAAACGGACCTTACTTTTATACTTAAAATTATGATTATCTACCTCTGACATATACTTTTGTATTAAGGATTAAGCTTGTACCCTATACAAGATATTTTTAAGTCATCAGTACTGCTGAGACGTATGTACCTGTGCTGTGATTTATTATAACCAATAACCTCCTTGTTCTTATTAGGCAATTTCTGTTATGTTCTTTTATGTTCATGTGACAAGTGTTGATGTAAAGAGCGTGGTGGATTTTGGTAAATAAGCCGATCACGATTTTAAAACGTCTAAACCTTTATTCTGGTTTAATAAGTAATAAAGTCGTAATATAAGCTGCGACGTCACCGGAGGAAGTGACGTGCTAGTCTGCCCTCTATTCCGCTCACAGCTGAAACTTTAAAAGAACGAACTCCAGGTTGCTCTCTCTCTCACTCCTTCTTTCTTTTTCTTCAACTTCACGTTACTCTCGTCGTTACGGGCGATCTACTTACTTACTTATTCAACACGTGTAACTTAATCTTCGCTTTTGACTTCGTACTTTGCTTAGTTTGTGACTCCGAGACCTTTTTACCTCCGGAGATTTTAATCACCTGTAGACCCTTTTTCCCAGGTGAAGCGCCGTTATTTTGAGACGACCTTATTTTGAAACTCAAGCAAGGACGAAATTAATCCTCTTTTTGTATTCTTTTACATCGTTTAAGTATCGTGGCCAAAGCCAGAAGAAGCTCTTTTTGTTTTTGTATTTAGTAACAAAGAAGGACTCGTTCGGCCGGCGATCCTTTCCCAGTTATTTTTATACAAGAAGCCCGATCGATATATATTCGTAGCTTCGTAATTACCAGCTCAAAGAGACTCTGATAAAACTCGCAAGTCGGTACAGTTTAACTGTTCAAGAAACCGTGAAGAATTCACAGCCGAAGAAAGGATTATCCCACAATTGCGTCCGGACCGCCCGCAACGTTCTCAAGCGCAGACCCCGCTGGGCAAAGGTGTCCTCATTCGACCTGAGACAACATCGCACTCCAGCTGTTCTGCAGCCGCCGCTGCCGTCTCGCAGAGAGAGACGAAGCTGATCCAGAAAGTCCGGACCCGGGACCTTTCCTCTACAACAAAGTAGGCTGAATTTCCACACGCAACAGAAGTCACACTGAATGAGATCAGAGTTGGTGTTTTGCAAAGCTTCGAATATATATATATATATCCTAAATTTAAATACATTCCTCAGATTATCCTTTTGGAAGGATTTTAATCCTGTAGTTGTGTATTACCGGTTCCTTACATCAAAATCCACCATCGTTTAAAGTCATCTAATTAAGGCTTTATTCACGTTATCTGCATTTTCTGTTACTTGTTGACAACCATTTGAATTATTACTGCATATCATTTATTCTGCATTTATTTAGTCAATAAACATATTTAACCTTATGTCGTTGTCTGCGCACGTTTAATTTGAAGCTGGAAATCGATGGGATCGTGGAAAGAATTCACTGCTTCAGAATAGGAGATCAAATATAAATTTGAAATTTAACAGACTGATTAACATTGATATTCCAACCGTAAGGTGGTTCTAGACAAATGACCCTTTTCATTGTCTGGATAAAATCAATAAAAAGGGTGGTGCCCCGTATAACATTTGAAATATAAGATAATTAATTACCAGTCATTAATTATCACATTACTATCAAGGTATTGTCTCCTACAGCTGTGTTGCATAACCTTCAAATGTGACGTTTTCTTTAAAATAGGTGTCATTGTGCAGTAAGTCATAAATAAGTCAAATGAAGAGGGAAATAAAATTTGTATTTCCACTTGCAAAAAGAATAATTTGTATATGGAGATTCTCTCAACGGAAAAGCATGACTGGACATCTCTCTTTACTTCTGGTTTGAAGCATAAGTCAAGCAAAGTTTCTCCGATGCGTAGCTTTTGTACATAAGTGAAGACAGACTGCTGTAACATCACCATCAAGTGAGCATATTTCCTCATTATAATCCCGTTAAGACGAGCGGTCGCTCTTTTAGGGGCACCGACATTCCACTCACAGTCACAACTGGACCACCGATCTAACAAAGGTCATTGCTGGTGATTTACTGGCTTCACACAACGCCTCCCAGGAGCACCATAACATTCAGCATTATATTACTCAACCTGAGTGATGGTGTTAAACTGGGGGATAACACCACCTAGGCCGAGGGAAAAACCCGGGACGAAGGATGAAAGAAACACACCGTCGCCGCGTGATTTAAAAATCAGATGAGCGCGCAGATATCCACTGCGGCGCAGCTGCAAACTCTATTATCACTCTTTTAGCTTTGGTTTAAAGTCAGTCTTTGTCATCATTCATTATCAGCTGAGAGAAAATAAACATTGAAGAGGGAAAAAAATGTGTGTGTTATTTCATAAACAGTAGATTTACATTTGCTAGGTCTTACACAGAGGTGATCTGATGCACTATTGTTCTATTTTTGAAGAAATAATTCACTTTCAGCGAAGAATGCTCATGCACTTTTATACATTTCTATACAGCTGACCATGAGTTGCTCAATGGAGAAGCCACTTTCGCAAATTCATCTGTCTGTTGTAAACTGAATATCCACCGATCAAATCCACCGTTTTCACACATCGAAGCATGTTTAAAGGTCTTTGCATTTCAAAACCTACATTATCCACAATGCAACTAAGTCACTGGGTGACATCACTGGAGGCAATTAGTCAGATTACATGCAGCTCCCTGTGGAGCTACAAAAGGCTATATACTACTTTTTTCACATATGCAGTAGCACTCCCCCCCAAGACCTATAAACACACTTTAATGTGTAAAATTTTTCTAGTTACCCTTTAATGGATTAAATCATATAATCTTTATACTTATACTTCATGTGAAAATGTATTTTTTATGATTTATATTCTCAAAAGATTAATTCACATGAAGGAAATCATCGTAAAAAATAAATTTACGTGACTGAGTTACTTACTTTGGGTCATTTATTAACCTCGCCTCTACCCAAAACAAAGTTTACACCTCAAAGTGAAGGAGCTGGGCACAAAAAAGTAGGGCTAGCTGTCTGCAGGACTTGTTTAGCCGGTGAGTAATACCCACTGAAGCCTGGCCTATATTGAATGAGATGGCTGTGGGGCAACAAATCCCTGCAGGCCTTCACTGCATTATCCAACTTTTCTGGACCCATGCCCCGGCCGTGAGTGAATTAGCTGCAGCAATTGAGTTATTGCTGCCTCCAATTTGTACACAGCGCATTGAACGGCTGTTGCAGCCATGTCCGCGTTGCTTGTCGAGCATTCTTCCTCGGGCCAACTGGGCACAGGAGCCTCGCCAGCATTTGAGCTCTATATCACACCAGCCTATGCGATGCCGGGATGACATATGGCCGAACGTGATATCTGACAGCCATAACGGGAGACAATGTGCATGTTGTAAGTACGATATCAGGTTTCACTGATGCCTTATTGAATTAAACATGATAAGGGCCGCGGTTAACAAATATTTTCCTTATTGATTAATGTGATGATTGAAAGCAAACGCTGGCATATTCAATTTGTTTGTCCGGTTTGATCTAAATTCCAAAACCCAATTGAATCCGATATGATACAAGACAGAAGACATTGCTTTAAAAATCACCCAAATGCTGAACTGATCATCAAATTAGCTGCCTAATAATTTTCGACCAATTGTTTAATTGCGTCTCTGCACGCAAAAACATATCAGTCTACCGAAAAAAGTCTTTATTTTAAATGATAACTCCGTCTGAACATCGTTCCAAAATGACGCTTCCTGATCTCGACAGGCTAACACAAACTAAAACGTAAATGTCAAAGGCGGGGGGGGGGGGGGGGGGGGGGGGGGGGGGAAGAAAGCTTGTTTCTGTGATAATGTCAACCTGTTTTCTTCCTGAAAAGCTGAGATACATGGTTCCCTCCAGCCCACTTTACACACGGGTCTTGATCCCCTCTGCCAAGGACCTCAAATGTAAGCAATGATTCTATTTACCTCACTGGGGGCCTCTAACAGGCATAAATATTTGCTCACTACTAAACCAGTGACTCATGACATTTTGAAAAGGCTTTTAATGTGCAGCCCTCTTGTACACTAAACATGACTTAAAAGGATGAGCGCACCGCCGCCTCACTCCATTATTAGTGCTAAAATACACAACAGGTGGGTAGTTAAGCAGACTGGCAGCATTTTCCCTGTGATGTATTTCTGCTGCTGCTGCTGCCGCTGCTGAAAGAAAGAAGAGTGGAAATCAAGTGCTATCAGGGAAATAAACAGCAGGATCAAAATTCTGGAGTTAAGGAATATAACCAGATTAAAAAAAACAACAAAAAAAAACCGGCATGAAAGGAGTTAGGACAAAGAAGTGTAACAATAAATAATTTCATTTTGGAGGCGAATTCGAAGAGTCGGCGGAGGTAACTCACTTGCAGGAGAGCTGATTTATACCATGTATGAAGTAACAGTCGCCGCCATTCACACAGTAGGCCTTCTCTGTGTCGTTGCATCTTCTGGCGTGGCCTGAGCCTGGAGATGGCGTTGTGGTTACTGAGAAAGAGAGAGAGAAAAAAGAAAAGAAATAAAAACACATCGGTCAGTTTTACGTGGATACAGGTTACAGCGCAATTTCTGGCAAGCCACTGGATTACAAGTAATCCTTTCTGAATACTTCTGGATTACTTTGAAATCAAACACCATAATTATTGTTTTAATCTGTTTGGATTTCGGTTTTCACTGTAGACATCTCAAAAACATTTCCAATGCAAATACAATGCTTTTTCCCATATTCAGCATTTACAGTTAGCCAAATCAAATTACTCAGTACAAAAACAGTACAGTACAGTTTTGTGTGTATTTCTTATCTGTAAGTGTTTGTGGCTGCCTTTTTTTAATCAAAGGCCACATGGGGGACTTTGGTGTTGAGCACTTGCTCAAAATGTTTATTTTCAGATTTCATTGGAAATGCAAAATGAATAAAAAGGTTATCCTCATTAAAAAAAACAAAAGATATATTAGTTAAGTCAGCCTGAGGGGAGTACTTTACTTCAATACACTGCGGTCGAACATGTTCTGCATGTTCATTATTGTGAAACAAAAAAGACAGTGATAAAAAAAATGTGATCAAGTGCTCCTTGACAAAGTAACTATGGTTTAATTTGACATTTTTTCAAATGTAATCTAGGCTAATTATAGTCACTTATTTCTGTCATCTCATTACATAATCCCATCTTTTTACTCTTGAGCCGGTTTTAGGCATAACAACTCCAGTTAAGATTAATAAATGCTGCAAACATGAAAACATGACCACACGCAGGGTTTTTTATTTCACATGAACCTGATTGCTATCATTTATCGGGCTGGCGGTCTCTCATCCCGACAAGTATCCTCAAATTTGCTCGTATTATATACTTGTATTTCCACGAGAACTCTTAGTTCTCCATCGACAAATGTAATTGTGTCTCTAAGCAGTGTTGACACTATCTCAAGAAGTTCTATGAGCAAAGATAAATATTTTCCTGACACGGCGTAGGAGTTGTTTATGCGTTGACTCAGGTCCTTGGAATGGCCCAAAATGTCATGTATCTGCACTTAATCCCCCCCCCCCCCCCCCCCCCCCCGACTGAATAGATATAATATGTTTGGGATGAAGTCTGCTTATCTGCTCGAGAGCGGGGACGTTTGAAGGAAGAGGAGTGCTGAGAGAGGTGCGCGGCGGCAGGCAGGCAGGATTGGGCTTGAGAAGGGAGGAGCGTGCTTCGCATGTCAGATGCCAACATGTGATTGCAACCTTGTACCTGCTGTCAGACGCTATTAGCACCTTCGCGTGAGTGTGACAGTTTGTTGGGAGGAATACACAAGTTTCCGATCGGGAGACCTTTACAGAAGCATGCATCAGCTTCAGAGCTCAGGGCATGTGGAATGTTGTGACAAGAGATTGCACTACGTTTAGGCCGCTCGCCACCAGGACTAGATTTCACAATTCCCCACTTGTTACGCGGTTTGACAGTCATCTGCATGCGAGAAGTGCGCTCTGCCTTGTTCGGAAGCACACTTCTGGTTTTAGCTAAAACAACAGAGGTTAATTCCCATGCTAGTCAGCATAACAAAGCAACCGGATGACATCAGTCTGCGCTTCTCTTGCCAGAATGAATAAGTCCAAACACAATATTATAACTACAACTAGAAAATGTTGTGTGATTTGTCAGGGAATCTCATTAATTACCAAAATGGGACATCGACGCTCAGCGAATGAGCTCTTGTGTTACCTAACGACTTGCCACTGGATATGGAAATCTTCTTAGTTCTCATGCCCAGGCAGACACAAAGGTTCACTATTACAAACATGCATTCAAACAAATCGTAAATCCAAAGCTGGTTCGATCTGATGAGACGTGCTGATATGAGTTATACCTGACCTTTTCAATTTTTGGAGTTGAAAAAGGTAATATGTTTGGGCTTAAATCATAAGCTGTCATGTTATTGCCCTACTGAAGTTCTCCTGGAAGTGATTTAATGATTCTAACATACCACAGCAGCCATCCGCTGTCACTTCAAAATTTTCCAAAAACACTTCCAGGCTCACCAGTTAATCAGGAATACTTCATCGACACACCTGACCTCTCACTTGGAGTGCTGGTGCGTAAAACACCTCGTAAAAAAAGATCAGACAGGAGGAACCTGAAAACATTGTAAAAAAAAAAAAACACACCCGCCTACGCTCAAAATAGAAGCCTTGTGCAGCCTTCAACCGTAAAACACGCAGGACAAAAGGCGGCGAACACTGGCTGCATGAGTCTCTATCTGGGGCAGCAGCAGCCAATCCCAGAATGCACTGGTGGGAGGACGGGGAACGTCCTGGACAGATCATCAGTCCTCCGCAGGGCGGGCTGAAACACATAGACGGTCGCACTCACACATAATCTCCAGTCCACCTGGCTTACATGTGGGCGGACTGCGGGTGGAAAACAGACGACCCGGAGAAGAACCCACATGAGGAGGTGGAGGAACATGTAAACTTCACACAGAGAGGATCAGGGCTGATATGTGAACCTGGACATGTTCTGCTGTCAAAGTTTATTTGGCTACTGGCCATACCAGATCTGTTTCACCGCACTCGCTTCTTTTAACTCATTCTCATCATTTTCAGCCAAAGAGATAACTTGTGTAAGATTTTTGAACAAGTTTTCTAGGTGATTGTTGCCCCCAAATTAGCTTTTCGCAGAACATTATAATGATATGTTGTACTCTGTTGTTCACAGAGGACTTCTACACAACCTAATGCTTTTTGAAATCTAAACATATTCTAATCAACCATTACCCACACAAGGACACAAATCCCCTCACACGACAGCTCCACGGGCAATGAATGGGAAACCAACTGCATTTCCGCACCAGATTTGCATGAAATTTGGGTTTAAAATTATCGGGAACCCCATGGCAATAGAACTTTGACTGACTCTCCGTGTCTGGTAATTCAATGTCCAGAGCAGGGATGTTTTTGGCAGTGGTAGATTATGGATCAAATCTCAGTGTCAGATTTTAAAGCAACACAATACAAATTCCTGCAGAGAGCTAGCTGATTGTCGAGTATCATCTCCAGATCATCAAATACTGAAGCTTTGGGTCAGTACTGGGGATTGTGGTGGCCACCCCAAGTTTTTCAGGGGCCCCAAATTTTCTGTGGGCGCCTCTGTCCAGAGGATTACATTTTGTTGCTTGGAACCTCATTTGAATGATGAAACGTTGGTCTGCTCATTAAAACTAGATTAATACCCACAGTCTGAGCTTTGAACTTGGTTTTTAGACCCAGACAGATGTGTTGATATGCCATCCAGCTGGTGAAGAGCCTACACGTCCCCCTTTCAGCAGACAAGGTTCATTTGCCTAAACAATAAACATCACCTGCCGGAATTCAAAAGCTTCAAGGAGGAGCACAGACACATTCCTGTGGACATCATTTTACCCTCAAAGGAGTCTTTTGGACAAGTAACGCTCTGTGAGGAAAGTCTCCCTCTGTGACAGGGCCTCTCTATAAAAAGACAGGATATAATTGTTATGTAGGATCAAAAAGAGACAAAGACAAAACAACAATCAAGCTTTAATACCGAGCTGAAGCCTAAAGATCCAAACTACAAAATGCAAGCCACAAAATCCATGGACAATAAAGCTGACAACAAGGAGAAATCAAGAAAATCAAGAGTTGCCCAGACATGGGGAAAAAAACAAGAACAGACAGAGTAGACACCGATGAATACAGGAAGTGATTAACTAATGAAACATAGGTGAACACAGCAAAAAGGGTGGAAAAAAGACAAAGACAGGAAGTGGACAGTAACACGCGAGACATGACGATATAATCTACAAAATAAAACAGGAAACTAAAAACAAACAAACCATGACAATATGTTTAAGTTATCATAATCACATGTAATTCCTGTCGACTGATATCTCAGATTCGGTCGCCTCTGTCTCTGTAATGTTCATTCCACCAGAATCTACCAATAATTCACACAAGTAAACTATGTGAACGGAACATATTCCTACATCATCATAATCGATCGAGGGTGTCACGCGGGCTCAAACCACAAGATCACTTTTTTCCACGACGTTGCAACATTCATCTAACGGCTGCGACTTTCTTTCAGTGGCTTCAAAGGTGGCGTCCATCCCAACACTAACAAAAAACAACCCATCTGAGACCAGTTACTGGCCCGCAGTCATCAACTGACATCCAATCCTTGATACTGCACCGACAGTGTCCCAACTTTCTTCTCCTCCTCTCTGCTGTCCTCCCTTCTTTCTTTTGTGTCCTCCGATTACTCCCCCAGAGTGAGGAGAGGTTCTGGTTTCAGCGCATCTCACTTAATGGACACGACAGAATACAATACACAATTATATATTTAAATCAAATACTGATCATATTCATCATATTTGTAGCTAGGAGAGCTTCAAGTATTCTGATTATTTGAGCTCAACCGCGGCTGCTGTGGTTGAAAAAGACTGGAGGCCAAAGCCAGGAAACTGCAACGAAACCGATGCACCGAGCGTCTATAAATCACACACCCACCACCCACTTCAGGTTTTATAATAAACTTGTAAAACTTGACAAAAGTATGTACAATCCTGCTGAGAAGCAGTAAAATATCCTGGCAGGACCTGGAGATGACGGGACTCGCTGCTTCCCGCCTTCACCTGCAGCAACGTCCATGTCCTCACGCTGAATACTGTAACTACCGCTGTGTTGCCAACAAAACGAGCAACTTTGAATATATTCTAATCAACTATGACCTTGTCTATTTTAAGGTCACAGATTCCCTATCACACCATGGCTCCATGGGCACTGAGTGGGAAACCGACTACACTTCCTCACCGGATTTGCATGAAATTTGGGTTTAAAATGATTTGGAAGCCCACGAAAGTATGGTGCCTTCATTCACAGAAAAATCAAGTATGTCTTTCCGTTGTCTGGAAAGTGCATGGAGTAAGTTTCAAAAATTTGCTTCCATGACATGTAGAATCAAGCGGGTAGTTCGCTGGCATTAGATAACAATGCATTATTGTGTCACCCCATCTACGAGAAATCACGCTAAGTAGTGTCATACATTTCGGATGTTACATTTCTTAGGAAAAAGTGGAGAAAATGTTGAATAAAGCAATAAAAAGTCACTTCTCCACCCAAATTGACGATCTTTTCCTCAACTTAGCCAATTTGTTTTTCATACACTGGATATTACTTATGAGAGAACATAGCCACTAATTCCTGGAAGAAAATTAAAAAACTAGGAAAACAAATGAGCAGACAGGGCTGGGCAGTGGCATTTCAAATGGTTTTAAATCCATGTGGTGTTGGTTAAAGTTAAAAAAAAAAAATCGCGCGAAGTTGGTAAAAAAGTACAAAAAATTACATCAGAGGGTCCGTTAATGTTTGGACATTGCCGTATCTGACATGTAGGACGCACATGATGTAATGACGTAATGTAAGTAATGTCTATAAAGTTAAATCTTTATTCAGAAACAATATCAACATTAAGTCGAAAGCTCATTTACTTAACCCAAGTGGTTCCTTCTTGCATTTGTATTTAGTTACCCTAACTAACTTTCTCATCATATCCTGCAGATATTGTCCGTGGTAGTTTTTCTGGCTTCGGTAAACCCATAGAAGGAGAGGTACACACAGACCCCGTCCAAGTGATGAAACAGGGACGCTGTTTTCTTTCTGAGGTGATCCAGTTCAGCCGGTACACTGTTTACTCAGGCTGCGGCGCATGTTTACTGGAGATTAAAACTCATGACAAGGCCGAGAAATTTATTGACATAGTTAGAGATACACATACAAACAACAGAGGAGCGTCTCATTTAGGGCTGCGTGGCGGGGGGGAAAAAAATTACTATACTGGTGTAGAAGATATGATCTTTTGCAAGCATGCCGATGCATTGTACGGTGTCATTTCACTATTATCTCATGGCACGACACTTAACGCTGATTTGGTTTAAAGAACTATAATCAAGGCCTTCAAAACTACAAACTGAAGGACAACTTCAGTTCCCTGTTGGATCTTCATGTTGTTCTGACGGGTTATAAAGTCTTTTCTCTGTCTGTGTTTGACTGTTCGTGGTCTCTTGTAGTTGAGAGGCTTTATATTCCTCAGTGTGATGATGTTTAGCTCATTGCATTTGTTTAGTTGCATTCTTTTCAAATCAGCCAATTGTTGTCTGAGGACCTGTCTGTGCAGACTAAAATTATGTTGTGACAATGTTGTGTTTATGGTCTGGTTAGATTTAGGCACAAAAACCACTTGGTTAGGGTTAGGAAAAGAAAAAAAAAAACCTGCTTTAGTTGCAAAAACACTAGGCTAGAGATATCCCTGGCTGGAAATTGTCCCACAGTGTCCAAAAAAACTATCCAGTGCCATCACACTTCAAGGTTCACACATTTTAAACACGTTATTTGCCATCATTTTAGTAAGCTGATCGGATAGTGTATGTGATGAGATGATTCGTAAATGTTAATCTGCTTTTCATATTACGCAATATCTTTTTTTTTATTTACGAGCACGTTGTTTGTCACGGCTCCTCCGGGGTGGACACATTTGTAAATGCCCCGGCGAGGCTTGCTGTTAACAGACCGCAGCGCTTGCCGTTGACAGTTGCTATGATAACATGTGTAGCGGATGCTGTACGTGTTCATCGTTTGCCATGTGGAGCAGCTGCTCAGCGCGGTTAGAGCTGGGCAGAGCTCTTGCATGTGTCCAATAAAGAAAGAAAAAAAAGAAAAGAAAAAGACATCCAGAGAAAGTACATTGCACTCTGGTGTATCGGTGATATGTAAGCTGAAAGCTGCAGCGCCATTCCAACGACGCACTTTTTCGAAACCAATTGAGACACATGTTTTGTCACTTGAGAGCTCCTCTGTTCCACCTGCTCCAGTTAGTCCTGTCAACTGCAGGATTGCTTTCTCTGCATCGCATTTGAAGTGATAATTAAGGGGAGGGGCAACATTGGGCAGCGATATTGACAAAAATAGTTTGTCTCATTTGAACATTAACAGTTTGGTTTCCGAGACTTCTTTCTTTTTATTGGTTGTCAGCGTCTTTCCAGAGACGGCGCTTTTATCTGCAACGATCCCCAAGAGGCCCGGACGGTTAATGGCGAGGCTAAAAATGGCTGATGAAAGAGCCTGATCATAGCAGCCAGGACGTTTCCTTACCCTTCTTGCATCACAGTGAGAGTGCAATTTAATCACAGAGGGCCGTTCTTCGAGTCGTAGGACGGACTCTGTTACATGCAAAAATCTTTACATGTAACAGAGAATCCATAAATATCACGCAGCACAGTCCCCCATCTCACAGAGGGGAGCAGAGTTCAGGTGTATTCGTCAAGGCTGACTCTGCTTTCCTGGCTGGATGTCGGAGACAAATTCCTTTAACCCAACAAGGAGATCAGCCTCTCCGCTAAACAGAGTTTATCTGCACTTATGTGGCCGGGGTTAAGTTAAGTTTTCTTGGTTTTTTAACCTCAGGTTTCGACTTTCCTCAGTCCTGGAGCCCGCGGGCTTAGTCTGGAGTTGGAGTTGACGAGAGGTTTCCTCATAGGTTAGCGAGAGCCACAGTGTTTAGCCATCAGCCCTTGCCACTGACTTTGATTAATCCTTCATGGCCCAAGAACTGAAAAGAAAAGCTGGGGGTGCAAGCAGGACCATCTGGAAACCTTCATAAACATGCCTGTCTTTCCACGCTCTCTAAAGGATTCTAGGAAAATCGTAAAAATGAAAAGAGAGGTCCCCGTTGCACAGTTTTTTTCTTTCCTCTTGAGGCACCCCGTGCATATGCAGCAAACAGAGAAAAAAAAAGCGCTCACACTGAATCCTAAGCCCCGCGCTGCACCTCACAACCCAGCACCACACGCCGAATTGTGTAATGAAATACATTTTCAACCGGCCTGTCTTTGGTGCAGAGTTATACACATGTCCCGCTAATTTATGACAAATGTCGATGATTTACTGCAGCTTGGTTTAATCTTTTTCACTTCTGCAGCGCAATTGAACAGAAAAAAGCACCTTGAGAAAAAAAAAAAAAAAAAACACAAGACAGCATCAGATTCTGTGCGGGGAGAGAGCCAAGGTAGTTTTTCAGCCAGCGGTGGGTCGGTTCCATCTGGACTTTGTTACGGCTTTGTGTTTTCACTCTTAAAAGCAATGTTATCAGGATAAAAAGTATAAATTATGTGGCCTATTTGTCAGGGAGCGAGGAACAGTGTGCAGAGCCGGTCCGTCTCTGACAGCAGCTACGTTTCTGCAGCGTGGGTAGATAAAGGGACATGAAGCTCCGAATGATCTGACATCGAGACATCATCTTGAACTTGCCAATCACCTGAATGTCTAATCGCGCCGCAAATCTAAACGGAGCTTTTGTGCGGCATCTTTGAGTCACACATAAAAAAACGCATAGATGAGCGTGTAAGCTAAATAAAAAGTGCTAGCCGGGGAAGCAGCAGAAGCGGTGGGTCAACAGGTGGCACCACGCTGCGATGCCACACAACTCTTTCTTTAATCAGACAACGTAAATCATCGCGATTCGAGAAAACGAGCAGAGAAATTAAACTCCGGACATAAAAATCGCTCGGATGGGAAAGTGAAAAATGTCTTAAGTGCAGCCCCTTCAGCAGACACATAAAGAGGATGGTATCTGTAATAGCTCTGCCACCCAGACATGCTTTTCCAAAAGTCAGTTTTATGTACCAGAAAAAAAAAACTCAGAGTGACCCCCTCCCTTCCTCCCTCCCTCCCTCCTCCCCTCACCTCCCGACTCCTGGCAGGGAATGCCTGACATGTCTCCTGTTACAGCTGGGACCGAGATCTTTTATCTCTACGCGAGAGCCCAATTCATGTTGCATGCATTCTTGCAACACTCGTGTTCCTCTGCCGCGGTTCTGTCTGGGCTCTGCTATTTCACACGGAGGGAATAAATAAGATAAGCAGATAAGGCGAGGGAACAAAGAGACTAAATTGGAGAGCGCGGTTTCGGTTCAATGCAGAGCTGCAGGAGGCTGGGACTGATGTGGTGACAGAGGGTGTGCGAGGATGGTTAGGATGGTGCATGCGTGAATGAAAAGAAAATTATACTTATGCCATATTTACATTGTGGGAATAGTGGCGTTGAATAGCAGCATTATAGTCCTGCAGGGCTAGGGTTAGGTGGAAGTACGACAAAGGTCTGGACGCACATCGCATGGCTCCAAGGAGGATCTGCTCCATGTAAACGTTTCCTTTCATACGCCTGAAAGATTGATACTTTCTTATTTGAATGTTGTTAATTACACGCAATCCATGTTTTCATTCTCAGATTCAGAGCCACAACATATTTTGACAGGAGCTCAAGTCCGGACAAATGTAGCAGGGATGAAAGAAACAAAGGAGAGAAAGAAGAAGAAGGAAAAAAAAAACAGAAACAAACGAGAGGCCAAAAAAAGAAAAAGGGATGGATACGGGAGCAATCTGGGGAAGAGGAGGGTTGAGAAAAGAAGGTTTGTCGACAGGATCTTAAGTTGGAAAATATTCCAGCTTGCCAAAGCCAACAAAAAACAAGCACGCACCTACTTCCACACAGACAGTATAGGCACACCCAATCAATGGCAATAGCCGGCATCTGTGTCTTCTAGTAATTTGAACAGAGTTCAAAGAGAGCAGAAGAGATTTCATGACAAATACCCAAAGAAGGAATTAAATTGCTGTTTACTGTAGGTAGGACCCATTGTGAATGGGAGAGCACTTAAAGCTTTTTTTTCAATAGGAAATGATCCACAATTCAAACACCTTCAGTATGAAACAGGAATGTTTAGAAATGAACAAAATGGAGCCTGCCAGGAACATTAATCTACCACCCACTCTCCAGCAACACTGCCACCGCCACAACCAGTGTGTCTTCTTTTATATTCTTGTCTCCTATTACCATTTTTCAGTCACATAGCTGATATGCCTGGTCTTGCCTGCCTCAATCGTCTCTGCGCTGAACCGAAATCAAAGAGCAGCCCAGTGTGTGTGATTGCACAACAGCTGCTCACGCACAGCGTAGAGGAGCAGAGCGCACTCAGGCAGGGCTCCGGTATTGGTGCGGGTGCGCGAGCGGGCGTTGGTATGACCGCTGGCGGGCACCAGAATGTGTGCAGTTGGCAACCAAGTGACACATGGTGTTTTCCACGGCGCAGCTCCAGACGGGGCTGTTCTAAGCTCGGGCTCAGCGTGGCGTCCTGAGGATGCCTGTTGCTATCATTTTCCCCACTCTGACCTGAGAAATGTCAATTTCCTGCGTCCTCGCCCGTGCATCTTTCTCAACTACGGCCACTATGGTCACACATGGGCGGCAAAAATGTACTCTTGCAGGGACGAGCGCTCAGTTGTAAAATAATCAAACCAATGAATGACTTGGGCTCGATTCCATTGTGAGTTGCACACCTAACCCCCAGAACAGATGTTACGAGTAGTTTCAAAACTGCCCCGAAGAAATGGGACGACCCTTCAAGACCTTTATTTGTCATCGGTAGTCTGTTATCCTGGTATCATCACGGTGCCCTTTGCCAGTTATCTGATTGAGCTAGAGAATCACGGACGCTCGCTGGTCATCTATTAACAAAATGCACTGCTTCTTTCCTGGCCACACGCAGCGCTTCACAGGCTAACATTAGCAACCTGTGCTCCTACCCTTCCGGTCTACACTGATATTAGAGGAGCAGCAACTTCGCTTCATTCAGTGTTAGCCTCCGCTTACCAATGAATCAGGACACCCTGCCCCTAGGCATGAATGCGCAAAATGGAGGGGTTAGGGCTAATTGTGCAAAGTTTATTGGGATTGGGCTTTTGTGTGAAAGGGAAAATCCACCACATGTTGCCAGGACCTAACCACTTCAGAGCCGCTCAACCTTGGGCCATCTTTTGTCTAAACTTGCCTGACAGACAGCAACTCCGGTGGTAAAAGCCAGAGGAGCACATCTGTGGCCCGACTGTGAAAACACACCGCTCCGCTCCTGCAGTATCTGCTGCCGAGAGGCCATCGAGCAGGACCTTTGCTCGAGCTCGACGAAGCGAGCGGGAGATATCTCCCACATTTACATTTCAATGCACATGATGCTTGCGACGCAGACTTTGTTCGACCTCCGCAGTCCAGGTGTGAAAGGAGCTGTGAGAAGAAGCTGATGAAACCCTGGAGGAAATTAGCTTAGTCTAGTTCATGATTTTCAAACTAATCAGAAGAAACTCATAATTTGATAAAAAAAAAAAAAATCAGAAAGGAGTAGAATTTTCTTCCAGGAAGCGCAGCGCCAAGTTAGCAAAAGATACGCGGGATGGCTGGTCGGTTATTTTGTCGGCAAGCTGCTCAATTTACTGTTTGAAGCAATACAATTTATTCTAATAAACTTTTACTTTCATTTATTTATTTTTCTTCCAAACTCTCAGATTGTTGTTGGAGCAGCCGAGAACAGCGGAGGCCAGAAAAGACGCCCAGAAGGCTGTTACAAATGGGCCGGATTTCATTGACAGTTCTGCCAATTTTAACCTTTGATTTCAACTGGTTCTGCAGAGCCTCTTGGACATTAACAGACATTACAGTGTTACATACGGGTTACCATGTTAGATGCTAATAATGTAATGGCAGATTGTCTACGTCTAACTCAGATTTGTCAACGGCATCGAAAGGCGGGGAACGAGAAGCACCAAGAGTCGAGAGAGAAGGACCTTTTTTTTCGGCAGTGAGAGCTACGGAGAGGACTTTTACACTGAGAGACTGCAGGAGGTGCCCCTGTGTTTGAAAGAACACCCTCTAGGGTGCCCTTCCAGTGGACAAAAGGCGAAGCACCCTCTCTTCACTCTAAATATACCATGACTTTCTGTGCACTGGTGCCTCCCTCTGCAAACATGTGGTGCCCTTTTTTTTTTCTTCTTCGCCCCTGACTCCTCAAACACCCTGAGTCCACCACTTTGACTACCTCCAAAAACCTTTTTAGGCATATAATGCTAAAAAGGCAAAGTGTATATCAGTATAACAGCAAGTATTCAAGACGATGATTCTCACTTTTTAAGGACAAAATTTGGAGGCTCCCCGCATCTCTCTTTTGTCCTTCAATCTTCAACAGCTGGCCCTCATTTCTAAGGAAGGGCAGACGTTTTAACCGCGCACCAGATACAGAAGACATATACCACAGCTCCATATTTGGGTCTTGTGCTCACAGCTACAGTAGTGGCCAGCTGCTAGGACTAAAGGTTTTCCCTCTGCTCTTTCTCCGAAAACCAAAAAGCACACGGTCCGCGCTTGTGTGTGTGTGTGTGTGTGCGTGCGCGCTGCAGCCCTTCTTTACTCATGTACACATACACACACATGCGCGCGCACACACACCACCCACACTGGCTGTACATCCTGAAAAACGGGCAATGGAGCGCTGCCTGTTTTGTTAGGCTGCCGGCCCTCTGTATACTAAAAGGATGAGTTCACTGTGAGTGTATCGGTGATTAAAGTGAGTGTGAAATGGCTTCCATGGCGCTGTCCGTAACCCCCCACCCCCACCCCCACCCAAAACCTGCCCTCACGCTAGAATCCCCAGGAAAGAAACTTAGTCACCCCCAGCAGACGCGATGCGACGAACACGGTTGCAAAACTGCCGGCCAAAAGGAAGCGGCGCGATGGAGTAATGGGAGGTTTTGGGACGAGAGACAGCTGTGGCAACCAAACTACAGTACTGCGCTCCCCCTGAGCTTTAAGCAATGGAATGGTAAGTACATGTTCCTCAAAGAAAACCCTTGACAGAAGTGTGAAGACACCAGGAATCGCCCACGTCCAATTTCTGAAAGATGCTAAGTAATAGGAGGAGCAGGGATCTCTGTTTGATGTGAGCGAACAATGGTTTACTAGTTTCACAGACCTGCCTCTGCTCACTGAACTCACAAGTAACTGCAAATTATTACTGACTCAGTGCAGGCAAGCCTTTAAGGATGCAATGAATCATTTTCAGGCAATATCTCTCTCCTTCTTTGAAAGTATTAGCAAACAGATTCTTGTTAGTTCTTGTTAAAAAATCCCGCACAGTCACCCACAGCTGGGGTCACCATCAGGGAAGGAGACCACCAGGACGGCTGAGGAGGGGCCCAAAAAAGGGAAATCTTTTATTGTGCTATTAAATGAAGTCTCAGTTAAGTTGGAGTCGTCGAGGGGGAACCCTGCAAGAGTTAACAAAAGCCCCTGCACGGAGCAGAAAAAAAGCTAAGAAAAAAAACTCATGTCACCTCCTGCTCACATCACTCAGCTCTTCAAGTGTAACAGCTGCTTCCTTCCACACACATAGCAATATCCTCGCTCATTCACACTGAGGGCTTAACTGTCCCGCAGAACACCGTGAGATTACTGGACATCCCAAGAAGTGAGATGTGGGGGTGATTTTCAGATAACTTAGTCATGTTTGTTTTTTTGTTTTGCAAAGATCTGATCGAGGGTGCCCGCTTATCAGGCCAGGATTGACGGGATTAAAGCGAATCAGCAGAGCAAACACAAACATAATGACGCTATGAGAAAAGCGTTTGTTTTTCATATTTTTTCTCATCTTTTTCCCCCCAGTAATGACGATCCAGCTGCTGCTGTTTCAGTAACACATTGACACATATGTGTCAAAGTCAGTAGGTTGCATAGCTCTGGTCAGAAAAGGTGATGAATTACTGACATATAGTATTTGGGAGCCGACTTGTGTGTTGTGTGCTCAATACCTGACATTTGTCTGCAGCTGAGGGCCCCGGGCCGGGACTCGATCCCGGGGCCGCTGGTTGGATCCCGACAAAAAGTACCCCCCCACCCCCCCACTTACATTGGCGATGAGTTGTCAGGACACCCAGGCTGGGAACCAGGGTATTCAGGTGATTAAAGTGATTACACAACTTCACACAAGCCCGTGCTTCATGCTTATAACACTTTTGCAAAACGAGACGCTAACGGAGAAGCCAGGACACGCAGCCCTAGCAGGCCTTACAAGCAGGAAACAAACCTCTAACCTATCGAGTTACTTGATATTCATCATGATTCAGTGTTTCCATTTGATTTACCATTCCCATGATTCCCCCCTCAGTCCTTTATACACTGGGCCCGTCGGTAACGTCACACGCCCGTGGCCCCCCGGCGGCTCAGCGGTGCTCGCACGACTGCATGATGTGTGCTTACGATGCTGTGGGTGTTCATCCGCTCATGACATCAACTCTTCCATTTACTCTGGAGCTTCCCGCTGTCCCGGATGCTGCCCACTAATACAGAGAGGGCCCCGACAGTAAACAAAAAACAACGTGCAAGCGTGGGCGAAGTGACGATTTTATGACTGCCTCTGCAGCTAAACATTATTGTGGGAGAGCTTCAAAACAAGGTCTAAGCTGTGACACGCTCCAGCTGTCGTGAGGTAAGAAGCGACGTCAAACGGCATAACAAACAGGGCTGTGAAAATACTGAATCGATCAAATCTTAAACTGTCGGTTTCTCTGTGGTCAGTGTTGGGTACTTACTCAGATTCCTCAAACATCGAGGTTCATTTACACCTCTTATTAATTTTTTTATTTCAACAAGGTTAGAGCACCAAAGACTCAGACTCTTTAAAGATATGGTACGTACTGTAACTCTGGGATGAAGCCTTTTGTAAATGTGCCTGACAGCTCTTATTAACACTATGGAAGAGTGAAGGGCTGTGCGGAGATCAGCGTCAAATTTGTTTCAACACTGGCACATGTTCAGCGTCATCTATAAACCAGAGCGTCCATGCTGCAACAGCAGTATCTTTGTGCCAAGTCAAGAAGTGTACTTAAGTACAAATCTGATTAATATCTTTTACTTTTTTTGGTCACTTCCTACTTCTACTTTACTTCATTTGGGAGGGAAATACTGTACTTTAGCTTTGTATAACTGGCAAGAAAGTATACCTTATCTCAATTATTTGATAACTGTTGAAGTATGATTGCAACAGTAAAATTATTAATCCACAAATGCTAATAATCTTATGATGTGATATATAATAACACAATAGTCACAGGGGCCATTTTTCTGCATTGGGCACTTAAAATACTTTCAGTATACTTTCCTGATTTTTACTGAAGTAACATTTTCTTCTAACAGACTATTATTACAGTGTGGTAGTAGTACTTTTACTTCAAGGTAAAGATTTGTAAGGAGGTTGATTGTGGAATCTCATCCCAACTCATCAACCACTAACGCTCTAAGAAGGTAGATCGGGCTGGCTACCGACCAAAAACATCAGCGGGAGTGAGACTCCAAAAATGAACCATCTTAGAAATGAAACGATCTGAATACTTTCTTCACAACTACTTTTAGATCATGGCATCCTCTGTGCTCCACACAGGAAAGACCTGATTTTCTGGTGCTCGAACCAACTGAATAGACCTGAGATGTCGGTGCGACCGGCCGACCACCTTGGTGGAATGCCTGCCTGGACTCCAGGACTGAGGATAATTTTGAAAAATTGGGCATGACTAATAGCACAGCGGCTTGATCCACAGAACTCGACAAGCTGTTCTCCAGCGGGCCATAAATACAGAACACTTGGCAGATGTGGAGCCCTGCTCCTCTCAGACACGGCTGCCTCTGCTGCTGCTGCTTACCCACACCAATCAATACAATCGACTGGTGTACAGATACTCCACATTCAGCCGCGACCACAACTCATATCCTTTAGCGTCATTAGCGATGAGTTTATCTTGTCGCTTGCGTAGTAAGGGGGGGAGTAAGTTTTGTTTTTACTACTCTTACCGGACAGAGACATAGAAGGATCACAGGAAGTTGTTGTTTATCTGGTTCAAAGTAGTACTTACTGTGATGTTTCACTTACGTGGGACAGATATGAACACTTACTGGAATTAGACAGAAAGAGATGGAGGTTTATTTGTGTAAGGGCACTCTGAAGCAGTTAACATTACCGGGGAAAAACAGAGGAGTAACGGCCTTCCAGTCCAAAGCATGTCAGAGTTTGTCACAACACATGCTGATGCTTTTTTCCTTGTGCGTCCCTCCAATATCTGCAGCAAACATGACTATGACGCAGCATTAAGCATCATTTCACCTCTCTGACAATCAGGCCTCTAAAAGCTTTGTTTTTCACTGAACTCATGAAAAAAATAATCGCGGCGTAACTAACTGACTTTAGATGATCCTAAAAATGTATATTTTAATCTGTTTTTGCTCAAGATTCAGGCCCAGGACACTCGGAGTGTAACAAAAATGCTTTTACTGTGCTTATTTTGAAATAGTTAATTCACGGTTTACAGACTCTGTTTAACTGCTTATTAAGAGTTCAAAATATTCAGAATCATCATTCCCTGGCACAATTAGGGTCCCTAGATAGAGCGACACTGCCAAATTCTTTGAACTTCATAGTAACTTCTTGATTATTGTATTCAGTGGTAGACTCCAGGGTGCTTGAGGGGCATGGGTAAAAAAAACTGTATGTGGTGGGGCACCAGCACACAGAAAGTCATCAAACATTTATACTGAACTGGAAGGGCACCCTAGAGGGCACACATCATGTTTTATCTGTCACACAGGCATCCAAGAGGTCACTTTTGCTGCTTTTTGTTGAACATGGGGGCTCTTCTTTAAAGAGATGCATCAACTAATCACTTTTAATTGATAACTGAATAAATTAGAGAAGGATTTAGATTCTTGCACTGGCCTAAAATCCGATTCAGCATGCATGGGATGAGATGGACCGACCTACTTAAAACTAAAAACAACCTACGTGAGGTGTTGGAGTCGACAGCCGCCGAGATCTCCCCTGGATGACATCCCGCGATGTTGCGGAGATGCTCGAGCGCAGTTTCGTCCATTTAGTTGTAAAAAGCCACGAGGCCATTTGAAGTTAGTTAAGCGGTACTTGCGTGACGGAGGGGACCGCGTTCGACTTTCGGGATGGGGGAGCGAGAAAGCATGCAAAGGTATGTGTGCGCGTCTGCAAGTGCACGTGTGTGTGTGGGCCTGCCTGCCTGCCTGCCTGCCTGCGTGCGTGCATGCGCAAAATTGTTGCTGGTGGGCCCCAGCATGACTGAGGCTGAAGTTGGAGCAATCATATGTTCAGCTGTGATTTCCATCAACACATTCCTGGACGCTCACACACTCTCTCAGCGGAGCTGCTCACAGCACCCCCCAAGGATGTGACCTGCAGCCTGCAGACACATGGCTGCCTCACAAGCGCTTATCACAACACAGCAGCCTGTAGGATAATGGGAGGCCTTAATCTGAAGCCACGTGGAGCCAAGCAAACTTTGACTAGTGTTGCTCCTTCACACTGGCCTTATAGAAAACAGTCGATGATATACTACACCATTCTGCAGAAGGCCAGCAGGTCTTACCATGCCAGACTGATTACAGGGTAGAGGTCAGACCAAATGGACAACAAATGGTCCCTGGTCCCTCTACACTGGGGGTTGGGCACGAGGCGAAAAACACCGCTCTGGAAAAGGCAGCGATTGTTCCAGAAAACTGCTAAAGGGACACGCGATATAACCAGACCACCAGGAGACACATGCTCTCGCCACATGCTGTGTGCTGTCACGCGTTCTGTCGCAATGCCGAAGCTGGCAAAACACAAACAATAAAACACTGCGGATTAAGAGAAGAATGTCAAAATGGCTCCCCCTGATTGATGCCATGTTTCTTCCAAAAAAAGCGGCCTCAGCGAAGGGGAAGCGGGGAACGAAGGGGTCTGAAGCTCTGACAACGAGCAACCTTAAAGATTCCAGTCAGCAGAACATCCCGCCATCTGTGCTGAATAATTATGCAGCAACTGGCACTCGATCAGCTGACAGTGTGCGTTTCTCTTTCCCCCGGTCAAACAAAAAGAGACATGAGTAAAGTCCCCGCGCAGGTCCAATCTTTCACCGTTGCTGGCAAACTGCGCGGCTGGCGCGAGGCCACGGCGTACTGCGCGCTTTAAAATGCACGAGGGCATTCGCTCGGAGTTCAGGTTCAGCCTCGAACGCGTCGGATAGTTTTTTTTTCTCGCCGCCCAAGGCGATTTGCACACCGGCGGCCTACACCTCGGTTCAGAGTTGCAAGGGTGTCGCATTTGTCCAGCCGCACAAATATTGACACAGGCTGAGCGATGACCTGCTGTTACGTGTAGTATCAATTATAGGGGGTTTACATGTTTTCGCTTCACGTGTCGAGGGGCAGTAGTGGTTCCTCTCCTCCTCGTACTCCTTCATGATGGATCACTTTTTTAGCGAGGCAACGCATATTAGGTCACACCTCAGGGTACGCGTCGGGTTTGTCTGCAACTTCTCGTTCTTTGCATACAGACTCAGAAGACGTATATGTTCACACTTGCTGATGAAAAATGCTGCACTGCGTCTGGTAGAGCAGGAAATCCATTTGCGATATATTAAGTAATGGGTGTTGATGACCAGTACTGTTGATTGGTACTATCGCTGATCGGTATCGCGATACCTGATTGGTCAGTACTGAAATTTTGACAACCTCCTGAAAGAACTGTGCTGCTGTCTGTCATTTTTTCAAATGTTTATTTCTCAAAGCATTTTTTAAAAAGCTGTTGTCAACTCCGTAAAAAAGATTTACAATCCTTCATTACAATGGAGTCCAGTGTGTTCACATAATCACCAGGTAGCCTGAACAAAGTCTGAACTCAGAGTGAGCTGTCCCGACAACAGAGATAACTAATTTTGCATTGCTTATGGTTGTTAATGCGAGAGCCAAACTGATCCTGGATTTCTGGGGCTGATTTCGACTTTAAGGTGTAAAACAAATGCCAAAATCGATACACTGGCTGATTCTAAAACGCAAAGAAAGTTTTTGGCAACGATTCTTCAAATGTGGTTATCAATAAAGTCAATGTACATAACAGAAGCAGGATATTTTGCAGTTTAACAATAATCTTTATTGTCCAAAGTGACATCAGCACCCTCTTTTTACTTCTTTTCATGTCACGACTTATCTTTTGCACCAAAGGATGGGGAGCAGCAGGAGACGTGGCCTTGAGTCACCGTGACTCGGACTCAAGTCGACACAAGTCGCTGCCCCGATGACTTGAAAGCGAAAGACGTGTGACTCAGCTTGGACTTCAAACACGATGACTCAACTCTGTTTTCATTTTTTATGTATTCAGTGCATGTTCTTATTTTATTTTGTTTTTTTTTTCATTGTTCGATTGTGGTTATTTCACTGGTAAGACTGGTAGAAGAGACTTTGGCTGAAAGACTTGAGTCACATGTCTTGACAGTAGTATCAATAAGAGTATTGATCAGCGCTGATAAGCAATAGCAGGATCGATACAGGTACTGATAAAATCCCAGTGACACCCAGCTGCATGTGCCATCTTTCAAAAATCCACAACAGTGCCGATACAAATGAGAGCTTTCTTTTGCGTTTGTGCAGAAAAGATCCCCACTCGCCCTAAATTAAGTTAAAGAATAAAACAAATAAATCATGAATTTAAAGAATAATTTTTACCCAGAGATAAAGCCAAACCCCAACCTCAAACAACAATGAGTCAAACCAGTGGCTGTGAGTGAGTGCGTGCGTGTGTGTGTTTGTGTGTGTGTGAGCTGCTGGGCTTGTGGTGGCCCGTATTCACCATGTGGTGGAGCTGAGTGATGGTTTCCCAAAGTCTGCCTTCACCGGGACAGACAGCAGGCAGGCAGCCATGTGCTACACTCTCCCTGCTGCTGCCCGCTTCACAATGATGCTCCTCTTTTGACTTTATCATCTATGATCTCGCACTCTCTGTCCGGATGTTTTCTAATGACTGTGTTTTTCTCAGCTGTGTTAGCATGCTAGGTTGAAAAAAAGAAAAAGAAAAGCCACCTGACTGTGCACATCAGACAGACCAGGAAAGGTGCGTCGGAACGAAGCCGGCGAGCGCCAACTGCATTCAAAAAAATGGGTGTAAAAGTCTCCTCTGCAACACGGCGGGCTCTTGTCTTCCCCCCTCTTCATACAGCCCCCCCCCCCTCACTGTCTGCCTCTCCTTCCTCTGGCTGTATCCCCCCATCAACCCCCCTCCCCACCCACCCCTCGCTCTCTCCCCCCCTAATGTCTTTGTCTGCTTCCTGTCATGCATTCCCTCATTTTGTAATTCTTTCCCCCCCTTTATTCACGCTCTCTTCTTCTTTTCCTCTCCCTCTCTGTCCATCTACATCTGCACCCCTCCCCTCCCCTCATTCTCCCCCTCCCTAGAAGGCACACACACACACACACACACACACACACACACACACACACACACACACACACACACACACACACACACACACAGATAATACTGCGGCTACATGCTGCTTCGGCAACATACTGCAGGCAGGCAGGCAGGCAGGCAGGCAGGCAGGCAGGCAGGCAGGCAGGCAAACTCCACTGCAGCCCTTTAACACAACAGCCATTTCTCTTATGACCTCAGGATGAAAAGCCGCTCTTGGACTTGGTGTGCTACATGTCCTCTGCATCAAAATCAAGCAAAAACAAAAAAAGTCATAGCTAGAGAAAGACCGTTATTTCCTAAAAGAAATCCTCTGCAAACGCAAAATTTGCAGAGAATTTCAGCCTTTTATGGCAATCACAGCGACGTGCACGGTGAGGCTGCCACTCTCCTTTTATTGACAAATGTAGTTCCAGCCCTCCCACTGCCTATGGACATACCACCCCTTATTCGCCCCGTCTTGCTTTACTCCCCTGAAGCATGACGGAACTAGGCACGCTGGCGTAACACAATGGGACTTCTTCATTGAAACGACGAACAAACACACTCGCACATGCACAAACAAAAAAAAAAACACACACCGAACAGGGAGACAGACATCTGTTGATCGCGGCATATGATAGGAAGTACAGTGATGCCATTGTTGGAGCATCCAGGAGTGATTTGAGGAAGAGTCGACCGCTGACAGACAGACCGACAGACAACAGACAGACATGCGAAGAACAGGCACCATCGTGCGCACCAAAGTGTGCAAATGCCTGCGAGATCTAAAGGGTCATTGTGTAGTTTTTGGAAAAAGAAATTCCGACTCTGAATTGTAATATCTACAATATTAATGAGGTAATAATACAAACTCATCAAATATTTATTGTTCCGGTAACTGGATAAACCAGCTGTTCTCAGAGGAAAAATAAGGTCCCCAGAGCACTGTTTGAAGCTGGAAAAAAGTGGCAGGGTCCGCCACATATAAACGAAATAAAACAGTCTGAGTTGTCCTTTAAGGTCAGTTTGTTTATTCAGTTTTTTTCAATCATAAACAAAAAAAAAAGTCAGTCAAAGAAGAAGAAGAAGAGAAGTTCTCCCCTTAAACTACATATTGCATCTTTAAGGCACAAACACACACATGTTTTAACTATTAGCATATTTTGCAGCAGATGGAGGGATATCATGTTTTAATACGGTGTGTGCCGTCGGCTGAAAACACTGTCTAGTGCACCGTATCATCGCTCACTCATGTTTTATCCATTGTGGCTACTGTACGTCTCGGGCCACTCTCGTTCGTTGCTTTGTAATATTATATTTTTCTTTGATATTACGGCCACTTTTTGCCTGCTAAGATCATCATATAGGGTTTCACGGGCCACCAGTCACATGTTCGTAAGCCTTCATTAAACACTCAGGCAAACAGGTGCCACCACCAGGGAATCCCCCCCGACCTTTGCTGGGCTCAGAGCACCGTTTAACCTATTTCCATTTAATTGCCATTAAGCGCATTTGTTACTCACTGATTACCGTTTAATTTTTCATAAATGTTAGCGCAGTATGTCTCAGGTATCCCGCGCGTCACTGACCCTTTAAATAGTGCATGCTCTTGAGTGAAAAAAAAAAAGTAGCAGAAGAAATATATCATTGCACTGGAATAAAGCCAAACAGGCGCACAGCATTAGCCACACGATCTGGCTATAAAAACTCATTGAAGCTTTTCAGATGTCAGAGAATAAAAAGAGGCGACGTGCCCCCCCCCCCCCCCCCCCCGTTTAAACACAAGATGGATGACTTTCTTTTCTGCAGAATTGTTTGCTGGAAAAATGAATCTTGCATGTTGGAACCGACTGAGAAATCTCTGTGTTTTCAAACACAATGGGCCCTTTTCTCTTTCTGAAAAGAGCCGCTACTCTAATAATGCAGCCTGGCTTAAGTCTGCTAACTGTAAACAATGGCGCCAAAAAAAGGTGGCCTTGACAAACATAAAGAGAGAGAGGGGGGGGGAGTGATCATTGCTGCCTGAAAGTGAACACAAGGACACTGAGTGATGGCTGAACTCGGCACCTCCCTTTTACTTACCAGCCGCACCTCACGCGTCAGTATACTCACCCCGCTGTCAAGGTCGGCGATGAGAATGAGGGTATGTCTTCTGTGTGTGAGGAACACTACTTTTATATCTCGCTGATTCTCCGAAAGCAGCGAGAGAACAGTGAACACATGAGTCAAGTCAGCTCAGACTCGGGTTCACCGTAATGTGTCGTCATGCATACAACTCCTCAACGTCTACGGCGCCCTTTTCTCCAACGGCCCCGCGGAACTCAATGTGCCATCACGCTGACTCATGTGTGCCAGACGAACCTGACGCACGCCTCCCTGACAGTCTGCACCAAGATAGCATCACGTCCTTCTCTGATCGAGGCAGATCGAGGCAGGCGATACATGAGTTGTATCTCCTTCATTGATTTTATTTACTTATATTTTTTAAAAACACTGGCTCCGTCCACTCAGACAACAAGCTACCCACAGCCGCCGCACACTCGCTACCCGCACCGCTCGGAACAAACACAAACTCACCACCCCGCCAAATGGAGGCAGCTGTTATCGAAGCTCTTTCATCTGCTACAGTACTTGTGCGAAACTCAGCAATGCACACACACACACACACACACACCACCACCGGTGAACGAGCCTGTTAGATTCTATCATCCGAAGGGTTTAGACACCTTTTTTTTCCCCCCTTCTTCTTTACAACTTTACATATTCTGTCGAGCGCATGTTTTTAAGATTTTGTACTTTACTTCTTCTACTATGTTCTGCTGCTTTTGTTGTGTGCTAGCGACGGTCAAAGGCACCGCGCGCTGCAGATTCATGGGATTTCTGGCTCCCGGCAGATCGCCCGTGAATGACATAAAACGGAGCCATCGCGCCGTACAGAGCATTTAAATTCCATCCACCTCTGAGAACAATGCGCTGTTCCACTGATTAAAAGGCCCCCGCGGCCACGTGTGGACAGTTGTTCTTCATGCGTGTTACCGGCGTTACATGCCTGTTTGCGATGGCCCCCTTTTGATCTCTCATTTGGAAGAAGAACAGTCATGACAACAACAATGCACATCTGTGCCGCTTCACTTGTTGCTCAGGAGTCGGCGTACTCACTGCTTTGGACGTTAACAGTGCCAG
Source organism: Diplodus puntazzo (assembly GCA_963678695.2). Classification (NCBI taxonomy): domain Eukaryota; kingdom Metazoa; phylum Chordata; class Actinopteri; order Spariformes; family Sparidae; genus Diplodus; species Diplodus puntazzo. The sequence goes on along the minus strand of OZ023167.1, from coordinate 9,665,674 downwards.
TGGAGTTGTCCTTTCCCAGCGGGTTCTCCACCACACATGTGTAATTCCCAGAATCCTCCAGTTTTGCTCTGTTGATCTGGACTCTGGAGTTTTTCCTGTGGGAGACAACACTCGCACAGCTGAGTCAGGGGAATCGGGGCAGGGAGGAAACAGCATGGAAACGCAACAAGTGGAAACATGGGAGACAAAGAGGCAGACAACAGGGCAAGCAGCAGCATGGCAACAACGTTCTGCTTTGATAGGGATACATGCTTGCTCACTCTGGGGCCAAGTATGAGGGAAAACTGCTTACACTGAGAAAGCACGAGTGCAGAGGCGTTACAGCAACTGTTCCATAAAAGGGGCTTGTTGCTTTCACAGCTGCAGACTTTTACAACAAAACAATTGCATCTACTTCTTGGTGCAACTGGTCAACTTGTGAATTCACGCTCATGGTGCTGTTACCGCTAGCTGCACAGCTGACTGAGCTAACTGGCTAATGGAAACTACGGTCAGCATCAGTTGGCAGTCCTGACTGGGAGCTCAGAGTGCTATTACCGGGCAGGACAAGCCAGGGCTAGCGGGTTAGCATGCTAGCCTAAGTAGATATCTCTGCAACTCAATGCATGTCTTTGACAGAACGGCAAAACACATTTTTTAATTCTTATTATTGCACCTTTAGGCTCATTCTAGCTGTTTGCTGTGAATGCACTGATGAGGACAACGGATGTATTAAGAGAGCTGTATACGACACATTCGTGCGGTATCAGGATCATCAGAAAACTGAGTTTTCGACTGGGGAAAACTATTTGATTTGGACAAACAACTTGGGAAGTAAGTGACGATTTTGGTGCATGACTTTGACGTAATGCACGCAGAAACATGGATGAAGATAAATGTGTGACTGACGGCAAGAAGTGTTTTATTAATTCACATATTGCGGATTATGCTTCGCACACATGTAATCCGTCTTTCTTTAGGTTGTCATCTAGTTAGTTACTGTCCACTAATAGCGAGCTAGATTGGCTACTTATTAAAGAGTTGTCTTTGAGACCTTAGATAGGACAGCTCAACCTGCAAACAAGGTCAAATATGACTCGATGTGCCATGAAGTGTAAAAAGCTCATTCATGTGCACAGTGTCCTCTTAATGTATAGCCGAGGCCCGGGGGAGGGGGATGTGCACTGAACACTGAACAAGACCAGAGAGAGACAAAACGTGCTTTCTTGAGTCTCGTATCCAGCTCTGATAATACGCCCAAAACATGACAGAACAGGGAAGTCAGGTACTGTGTGTTTTTGTTGCCAGTTTTACTCTTACTGTTAACCGTGACACGATAGCGATAACTGAATTTAGGGTAGAGAGATTGCAGATTTTTTAATTTGAGAAAGTTCAATGTGCATAAATCCACGTGAATTAATATAAATAATTAGACATTTCAATGAGGGAATACCCCTGTATCATCCCACAAATTAAATACATGTTTTTTATTGAATTTACATATATTGATATTGATTTTGATTTCCTTCTACAGCTTCTTTAAAACAAATTGCAGCAGCACATCCTGTTGATAAAAGCAACCTTCCCTCGGTCTCTTTTCATCTCGGACCGTTTGCGGGACACGGGTGACTTGTACTCACTGGCTGTTCCTTATTCGGACTTTTTTGCTTTTCTTCAGCTCGTTGCCATCTTTGAACCATCTGTAGGTGGGCAGAGGGTTCCCTGTTGCCTCACACTTTACTGTGAGCTTGCTTCCCTCGTCCACGATTATTGGATTCCTCATCGGTTTTAACTTTGGAGCCGCAGCTGGGGGGAAAAAAAAAGAGAGAAAAGAGAGACGACTGGGTGTTATTAACCGTCACAGACATAAACTTATCATTGCAGTGTTGGTTTTATGATTGTGTGTTGTTTTTTTTTGGTTTTGTTTTAGTAGGAACAGCGAGACAGAAACAGAGCCGGTCATCATCTCCGCGGACTCAGCCAACAGCTCTCTCATGTGACCACCAGATGTTGTCACTAGAGATATTATCAACTTTGTCTAAGACTAATAAACAGGCAGAATTTCACTCCGCTGCTGCTGCTGCTATGAAAACACCTGAAGCAATATTTATACACGCACAATCCGACAAACAAAACACATGCAATTAGAGGCCATCGGTAAACAAGAAAAGAACGCTTCAACACTACGATAACTGCCTTTTTGCGACGACAAAGCCAAAAACAGAAAAACACTTTTGTCATAACTCAGTCGCTTGAGCTTCAGGACTTTTTCAAAACACGTCATCTCACTTTTTTTTTTTTACAACCTCCACTATTCTGCTGACCTCGGCCTCATGTGTCAAAAAATATATAATTTCTCGAAACCTTTCTCCTCAGATGAAAAAAAGAAAAGGGAATTGAAATATTGAAAAGTGATCTTTTCGTCCGGACGCACGCATACGTGCCCGCTCAACACACACTCGCGCAAACACTCGCCAGCTGACAGCTGCACACATGTTTAGGAGAGGACTCATGCAGGGCGGGGCGAGAGGGAAGGGGTGAACAAGGGTCAACCAGAGGCTGGCCAAGATGCCCCCCTCTCTCACTCTCCCCTGCACACAAACACACACGATTTCATGCGTGCGCTAAACCGAGCGGCCCCTGCGAGCAAACTGCAGATGTTTGCTGTGCGTCCCCTCCTGAAGGGATGACGGCACAATGGAGACAAACAAAGCGCGACAGGCAGAGTGAGGTTTACATAGGTAACGACTCCAATTAAGGAGGTGCACCAAAATTATCCCCTGTCGGCCTCTTTTTTGAGAGACTGTCCTACTTCACTGACCTGGTAAAGGCGACGTGCCTGCGCAGGAAGAAAAACCTTAATGATGCTGCATTTTATTTTTTTGCCTTTTTTTTGTCGATTTCATCCCGGGTTGTGATGTATTTTTGGGGGGGTGCAGTCGGGGTTTGCTTCAAAAACAGCATTCTCACTTTGGGTTTGTTAATGGTGATGTCTGAAACACTCTGTTTTAGCTCCCGTACTCTTTAATAGTACATACATACGGTAAACATTTACACACAAACAGCAGCTCCTTGTCTTAAATGCACAGTTTATCCGGTATCACAATAAAAACAATGAACACAAAAGGGTGGTTTGATGATGTTGTGACGCGGCGTGGGATCATGGGAGATGTTTAAGTCTCATCTGACATGTACCGTCGCCTTGAAAACGGTGTATTCCTCTGTTTTGAAGATTTGGGATAATGTGTGTGCACAGTTTATCTGTAAGCTCTGTAAGCCTGGCAGATGTTGGTTTGAAAGAACTCTTTCTTTGGCATCCAAGAACCTTGAGAGTCTGCCCTGTGTGCTCTGCCACCTCTGGTCACTTGGCACTAATACTCCTCGAAGGGGCCAGAGGACACCACTCTCAGCTCCAGCCCTGGACCTCTTCGGTACCGCCTCGGTTAATAATGCTGATGACGCAGCATAGAGAGAGGTTCCTATGATCCATCCTTGTCGATTTTTGTCTCACTTAAAGGTCTGATGCGCATGGATGTATTTTTATTCATGCGATCATCTTAATTTGTGCGGTAATCTTGAGACCTTTGACGTTTACTGATATTTTCTGCCCACTGATATTGATGCTCAGACTTAAGTGTCTTTAATGATCCCGATTTAAAACAAAAAGGCTTTGATTCCTCCCTGAAACTGAGCACCACGTATACTAAAAGAGCTGTATGTCTGATGTACACTTTGAGCTAATTTCCACTGGAATCACAGATAGTGAAATGACACATTTAAAATAGCTCGCAAACAGTGCAGATCAATGGAAAAAGGGAACTATTCTTAGTTCAATAGCAGCTATTTGTTTCTAAAATTACTCTGTAGCTGGTAAGACAGTGGACTTTTATCTGTGCACAGCTTCCTGCTTGGAAAATGTGGCTGGTGATATTCGTGGCGTTCGGAAAATAAAGACAAAGATTCTGACACGAGGTAGATGTGCCTTTGTACCGGGGTACTTAGTAATCTTAATGAGCTTATTCTTGGGATGGGTCTTTTTGCTGCCATTGCTCCCGCAGTTAGTTCAAGATTTTACTGTCCCAAAAGGGTTTTTGGAACAATAAAACCCTCATTTATGCAGCAAGGCATAAATGTGGTTTTGCTGAAAGTCATAACATTATATAGGCCGAATACGCGCTGTATATCGGCAGTTTAAAATCAGCTTCGGCCAGCGGTGTGGGTTTATCAATGGCCCCGAGCAAGACCGTATACTGAACATGAGACTCCTGACGCTCCAGATGTTCTTCATTAAACAGTTTCTGTTATTTAACAAATGTAATGTAGTGCATTGGACTTGATGTTAAATAAAGATCAGACTGCACAATGCCTTACGGTCGACTGATCCTCCTAATTTCGCATTACGCCAGCTAATGGAATAATACCAACTCCGTATCAGTTGTTTTGCAACATGGCAAGTTGATGAATAGCATATGCACATGTGCAACGCTTGACAGGCAGTTCGTTTGTATACCGCTGTATCGCAGGACGGAACAGAACCGGACTTAGAAAAAAGAAAAAAGTCCCCGGTCTGGACGTGCGCACGATTTCCAAACACAACTCAACTCAGACTCAGCACAACGCCCGAGGAAAGCCTTGTCAGTCATAGTTAGAGAGCAGCAGGAATGAAGTTGCACCACAAAGAAAAATGTCCAGCACTTCCCTCGGACACAGGTTCGTCCTTGCCAAGCAAATTAAACAAGCTTTGTCCTTGCCTGGAAAAGTTACAGAAACACAGGACTGCACTTCTCATCAACCCCGATGAGCCAGATGTGCCGGAGAGGTCTGCTGCATCTACGGCTCTAATGAAGACACAGTCCATCAGACACTCTCGCTCCAAGATACAGATGTTTGACATTATACTGCGCAGAGATTAGTCCTTATGTCCATGTTAAGTAAAGAATGTCTTTCCAGCTCTTTTATCTGCTTAAGCCAAATAAATCAACAAAACAAATGCCTCTATAGTCCATAAACTTCCACTCCGACAGCTTGGTCGGTGATATACTGGGGTTGCTCACGCTTGAAATGACAGATGCGAAAAACAGAGCATCATACAGCGGACAGATTGATGGACAACTTAAGTAAAATACATCAAGTCGACTTTGACAGAAAGGCACATTTAATTTTACCAATCGCAATGAATTTTTTCCAACAAGAGTCGTTGTCATAGGAAATAAAATGACTTCTTGGAGACAAATCTGTTTTTCCATTACACCTGTGGAAAAAAAGTGTCCGGCAGCGATGATAAACCCTCGCCTCAACAACAGCCCGATTCTCTCTTTTTGAAGCGGAGGGGCAGCTGCAGACATGGACTATAAAAACCAAATTTGAGAATAGAAGCCTAACCGGCGTGTCAACAGCTCATGCCTTGGGTAACAGTTGGAGACCTCGGCCCGAAGAGAGCTTCAAAAACAAAGTGACCTGATGAATTAACAATGCATTGCCCGTGTTATTGAGTTAACATTTCTGTTTTACTTCCAGGAGCTTAGAAAAGGAATCCCAGGCATGCCTTTGTGTTCTCCCTCCTAGACAAAGTATCCCTGATTACTCCGGCGTTATGTCACTTCGGTGCACGCCGTCCAAAGACAAATTACATGGCGAGACAGCCAGAGCGATGGGTTTTGCATGTGGGAATGGTTCTTTTCGGACGCCGCGCGCTGGTCACTGTAATGCAACATCTGTTCGAGGAGATCATTTCAACAGCCTCCCACAACAACCCGAGACCCTTCCACCAAATAATTATCTGCCACATTGTTTATATATGACTCAAAATGCTCCACTTCCCTCTCACTAAACTCTATACACAAACTACTAATAGTGTTGCTTTTGCAATTCATAAAATGTTTTATGTTCCTCTGAAACAGTAAATACAAATGAAGACACTGAGCGAGAAAATATGAATCATTTCAACTGGTCAACTTTTTACCAACACACTTAAAAATACTGGGTTATGAATTGACCCAGTGGGGGTTCAATACAGCACAGGTTTCCTTAACTTCATCAGATTTTACAGTGTACTGGGCTAATTAGCAATGGGTAGAAAACTGCCAACGGGTTGATGCAGTTAGCCAATGGTAATTACACCAGTGCTGTGTCAAAACACCTTATTGGTACAAATTCAGCTGTGTTTCATTCACACTAAGTCGATATTTAACTCAAGTTGTTTACTTGTCTTTTTATATAAGATGGCTCAAAAAAATTCTCAGAAAGAGCAATCGAGCCGTTTTTTGTAAACTGATCTTTGGATTTTTATCATTTTCTGTTTCTAATCATTTTTAAGCAAACAATCCATCCCTGATACTTGATTTATACCAAACTTCAGGGAATCTAAACGACGAGCCATCAGTTGTTAAACTATCAGAACAGTGGGAGAAGACGCGGTGGTGATTCTGAAGAGCCGAAATCAAGTACGCTAACATTTTTCAGTTCTTCATGTCTAGAGAAAACTAGGACAATACATTGTGTTTACGCCGTTCAGTCATGTAGGCCCTATGAGGAAGACGAACAAAACGGATATTGAAGTGAAGGTGGACGGTTATTTTCTCCCAAGAAAAAAACCTACTTTTCAACTCCACAAGAGCCAAAGAACTCAAGAGAAAGAGCCACAAAGGCCTTCACAGGGTGAATTTGGACCAAAAGAGAACAGATCTTTCAAATTTCCTGACAAAACTGGCCTCCATTTACAAAATTTCACATCGCAGTGAGTGATGGCAAGACTGTCTATTTTTTTATGCATCGCTCAAACAACACAGCTATGGTCCAATATTGCACTTCGAACTGTAAATTATTTTTGTTTGGTCCTGGAATATATTCAAGACATTCAAATATTGTGTTTTTACCTTGTACAAGAACTTCTATAGTTTGTGCACTGCAGTCTTTGTCTCACCTTACATATGATGCATGCAGTGTACTACAATGGGACACGCTGCCATTTACCAGAGACTTCATTTTGTGATGCAAATAAATTAAAATATTTCAGACACAACTGGATTAAACTGGGTTACTGATAACAGTTGAAACAAGAGTGTAAGTTGTGTACAAGTGTGACTCAGTACCTTACTGTTTACGTATGTTAAATTGCTCGTGGCTATAACGGCTGTAATTAGCAGAGTGTGAACATCTTTGCTCAACACCGCGTCTTGCGGCGCTGAAACCACCAACATGAAAAAACTAACGAAACGGAAGTTTTCACTTCACACGTTGAACTGAGCTCTGCTTCAATCACCTCCACAGAATCTATAATTTAAGAGCATTATTTCATCCCAAAACGTAGGATAACATTTGTTTTCAATGTCATTTATTAGTTTCGGCAACAGCTGTAGAGAAGATGATTGAGTCCTTGCCAGAACACTGTAGTTTTCTCTGTGTTGCATTGTTCTTTCACCATAATGACTGTTGTGAGTTCTTATGAAGAGATTTGAATGAATAAACTTGAGTCAGGTACCCAATGAGGATTTGTACCTTCATCATGAGAGCTTATAGTGACACCTTTTACTTTACACTTACGCTATCTGTAGCCTGGTACTCACTCATCCACTTTCTTTTTGAACTTGTCAAAAACGGAGAGCGATAACTTATTTAAATCAGAAAAATTAGACTTCGTAATGAAGCCTGGTCTTCCTCAGTAAGACGACAGTAAGTCAATAACTTCGCCGCTCGGGTTTATTTTTAATCATTGTTCTGATGAATGTCCCAACTGTGCCAAAAAACGCTACATGCAAATACTGTGTACGATCATTTCCTTAACATTTGCCTATTGTGTCAGCATCCTGATGAACAAATGAAAATGGTGTCACTATTATGGTAGTTATATGGCCAATTTCTATAGAATATTCAGATTAACAGCTAAAAGCTCCCCTACGAACTAATGTTTTTTTTGATCATTGGTAAAATGACTACTTCTAATGTGTAAGTAGTTGTACACATCTCAGCACGGCTCTCACTGACTCCCCCAAAGCATACGCTTCCACTGCGCAAACCCACATTTGCGCTTTTTTTTTTTTTTTAAGTTGGGGATGGTAACATTGAAAAATCAGCAAGAGGAACCAACCATAAAAAAAAATCCCATCTCTTCAAGCCTCCCTCCAGGCCACTCCCCCAAAACACTGAAACGCTCTGGAAACAGAAGAAGATATAAAATACCACATATCTCCACGACTCACCTGAAAGGGAGACAGTGGACGCCTTCAAGATCAATCACCATCTTAAACCTGACGACTGCCATTGGTCAACAAATAATGAATCAACATTTTACATAATACTGCTGTTAGGTTTGTAACAGCTGATTCATTTACAAGAACAGCGACATACTGAGAGAAGGGCGGAGACATCGATATAAAAGGAATTGTGCGCAAGATGGCAAATCATTGACAAACAATACACTGGATGTCATTTTTAGCAAAATTATTTCAATTTCCATTTCTGTTGGTATCTTAAAGTCACTCAATGTGAGCGCACGGCGGCCGCTTGTAAAGCAGTTAACTCATTGTGACAGCCCGGCAAGTCAAATATGCATTCACAACACAGCCCGGAAGCTCTTCGGTAAACCAGCGATTTCAAAAGTTTCGTCACTAGATTACTTTCAGATTAAAAGTCTGTCATAATTTGTCTGGAGACAGTCTCTCAGAGCCACCTTTCAAAAGACTTCCGTTCGCTTACCAATCTGCGGCATCAATTAGCCACGCTGAGAGCCGTGTTCACTTAACACAAAAAAATAGGGCGGCTACACGGATTTCAAAGGCTTTACCAGGGACTATAATGATGAATGTGCTGTCCGTTGTCAGTTGAATGACGTTTTATGAGCTGGCTTTCTGTTTAGTTTCCCTTTTCTCCAGTTGTTGTTTATTTGTCTGAGCAATTACACGTAGCAAGATTACACCTGAATAATACGTCAAGCTTGTCACCACCTCCTGCGACTGCTGGTCTTTATTTTGTTGCTGATTATCTTCTATTATGAAGGCGTGGCAGGTGTGAGCGCATATTCAAAAAAGCATCTGGCACAAAATGAAGGAGCCGACGCTTCACTTCCACAACTAATTATCACAACCTTGAGTACACTCGCAAACCCAGCCGCACAAAAAAAATAACTTGTTGTGTTGTGTCTTGTGAGAAGACGAGATGGATGGAGGACGTTTGTGAATTATAACATCACCACCAGCAGAAGCACATTTATGTAGGTCAGGCGAACTGTTCAGGGATTTCTAACTACTAGGTGAAAAAAGAGACACAAATATTCGTGTCGTATTGTGCTGATGACAGATTTGATGGAATGCCTGTGGCATTTTGTTCTCCTTGTCTTATTCATAAGAAAGACAACAAGGTTTCTCATATCTTCCGTCCCTCGGGTGTCTTTTTCTTTCCAACGAGGACCAACATTTTGGCACCCGTGTCTTTATTAGGTTCTGCAGAGGTTTTCCCTTTCTAACCCTGAGCCTGTTTCATTAGAAAAAATCATGCAACACTCTTTAAAGAGTGTCAAGTTTCAGCCACATTACACATAACTTAACTAAATGGAAATCATCATGTAGCAACGCAGCAGCAGAACGCCCAGATTTCAAATATTCTAGTCCAAATTCTGGAGACTTCGTAACCAGAGAAAAGGCAATTATAGCTGAGAAATACCTGCTGTGTCTCCTTAAATACATGTGGAAAACTACGTTTCCAGAGAACACAAGGCAGACAATACCGTCTTGTTTCTGTTAGTGATGGATGGCTGGCAGTCTAACGACCTCTGACGATCGCTCACGGGCTAGATTACATACAATTATATTTTTACACACCTCATCCACAAAAGCACATGTACACATACATGCATACACGGTACATACCGTATGATCCAGAATGCAGATTAATCAGTCCTAAACAGTGTTTTCAGCTACATTTAAAAACCAGTGAAGAACCAGCGATCGGGTCAGTGGAAGCCATGAGAAACCAACTGTGGATCCCCACGTCTATAGAAATACCCATTTTTCTCGCTGATTGTCTCATTTGCCTTCACACTATAGGTCATACAGAGGCATCAACATTCATTTAAGACTGTTTTATAATCAGTTAATATCAGTTAAAAGTTCCTTGTAGTACCTTTTAAACACAAAACCTAATCTTAAATTGTTTATAAATGGCCTTTTCTTCTGTTAGACTTTCAATTTGTTCTTTAAGATCCAGTGTGCAGGATTTAATGGTATTCATTGCAACCAACTGAACACACCTCATCTCATTCTCAACTAAGGTGGCCCCTAAAAAAGGCAAAAGGCCCTCTTTCAAGCCAGCAAAGTACTTTGTTACATTCAAGTGGTGTGGGTTTGTCGATATCTTCCAGCAAAACCATTTACTGAACATAAGATCAGCCTGCCTAGAAGCGTGTTAGCCTGTGTGCATGTAATAGCACACAGAAAGGTAATATACAGAAACCTATGATGTTGTGAACATGCCTACTCATGTCATATTTTTTTAATTAACAGCTAAATTAAGTGTAGCTGCACTGGTTGTGCAGACTTGTTATCAGATTCAAAAAATATTTTGAACGTGATTTGGTAATAAACTGCATCCTCAACAAAGTAATGTCAGTCACGGGTAATTATAAGTGGGAAACTGATATCTAGGAGCCAGATCAGACTGACATACTGGGTGGCCGATCCAACCCCAAAAGCGTTGTCTGGTTCCTCTTTTCTTTTTCTTTTTTGTATCTTTGATGACCCATTTTGGCGCTTCAGGCCCAGAACACACCTGACGCGGTGCCTGAAGACCCCTGCAGACACAACAGGCGTGACCCGGCAGCATGTCTTCATTTTGACCTACTTTGAAAGCTCAATTTCTACAATGGGGTAGGCACATAGTTTCACACAGGTTACCCACTTAGTCAGTGTTGTGATAAATCAAAAGCGGGGTCTCACTTTCAGTTGCATAATGAGGATTCCAGATCAGATTATCGTGCTCTGGATGCATGAGGGCGGCAGAGATACAGTTACATGGCAAATGCATCTCGGTCAAATTCAACAATAGACGAGTAAAGTTTATTTTCACTGTCTTTCACTGTTCTGTGAAAGTTAGAGAACCAGAATGTGTTCAGCACACGTAGCTCTTCTCCGTGTGTGCGGCAGCTGCGCGCTTTCATTATCAAAGATGCCAAATCTTTTTTTCTGCAAGCACTTCATGTCCAGTGCCGTTTGGGGAGCTGTTCATCTTGCGTGTTTATAGATCACAATCAAACTTGGAATGAATAAACGGTAATTATTTATATATTAAAATTTCACGGGTAATAAAACTAGCAAATTAACCACCCCTGATGCCAAAAAAACACTTCAGCAGCACATTTAAGCTGGAAAAGGCGCAATTTGAATACTTTGCAAAAAAAACACCCAAAAAAGAACAATCTACAATGCTAAACCCAGTCTTGAGGGTTATCTGTTGGAAGCTGACAGAGGTGACATCAGCAGGTACAAAATGGCTCCCACCATCATGAGATGCTTTGGAAGATACAGTATCTGAGCCAACCAAGAGTGACACGCGGTAGTTAAGGCGATAATGATGGTATTGTCCTTAAAGTGTCACTAAAACGGGGGCTGGGCTTCCCCATGACCTGAGGTCAAACTACAGTGACATGCCTCAGCTTGTAGGATCCTCCAGCGAACAGGCACATTGCTACGTCTGTGACTCCGAAATACAAGCTAAAGCTTCCATACTATTCCGATGTCAAAGGAGGCTCCAGCAAAAAAACACACACTCTCATGTTGGATGACTCACCATGGACTGAGAATTGCGATTAAAGGCGCTGTGTAACTGCTGAATTATTAAACCTGTCAGAAAGTGCGTAATGACTACATTGTACTCCGCAGTACAAACATTACTGATAAAAACTGTTGGAAAAAACGACTACTTCTCTTTCAAACCTGTTATATGTGGTGGAGGGTCGGATCAAACAAGACCGTGCGATGACTTAACGACTTAAAAAGCACTCCAAATCATAAGAGCTCATAATACAACTGTATTTTGGCTCTCGTGACGCCCACGGCTTGTTTGGCTGATACTTTAAAGTTTCAGATGATTTTGTACACAAGTCATATCGTTTGACTCCCCTACAGTCCCAGAGAGCGGCCAAAAACCAGATGTGCCTCTACACGCTGTCCACATCAGGAGACCAGTCCATGTGACAACCTAGCGGCCTGCTTTGACAAGCCAAGGGGATACTTACTCTGTCCCACACTTCCGTGACACAGTAATACAACCTTAATCTCCCTCTTTTTCTTCTTTCCAAGTCTCTCTCTCTCACTCTGTCTCACTCTAAGACACACACACACTCACACACATAAATGTACATTTATATACATAAAATGCTACACAGAAGCCACCTTTAATTCCATTTTACCTGTAGTGGGATCGCCCTCTCTCTCCTTCTGTCCTTTCTTACCCCCCTTCTTTCTCCCTTTCCTTTCTTTCCTCTTGTTCTCCGTCATGCTGTCAGAAGAAAGTAAATCCTCTCAGGAGTTGACTCAGGGAAAAAAAAAAACAGGTAGTCCTATTGGGAAAGTGTGGCAAGTGGGCACCACCAGACTCTGAGCCTTAGTTAGAGCGTCTCTCCTCCTATATAGACTCACACCAATCAAGTACAGCAAAAGGAACCACCTACTCACAGCAGGGCAGAGGGAGAGAGAGAGAGAGAGAGAGAGGGAAAGAGGAAGGGAGGGAGAGGGAGAGAGAGGGAGGGAGGGAGGAAGCAGGGAGAAAAATAGGGAGAGAAAGGTAGAGAGGCACTGCTCAAGTGACTGAGAGGGGAAAAGTGAGAGAATACAGTGGGAGGGAGGGAAGAAAGAGGGAGGGAGTGAGGAAGGCATTTCCCATTGCTTTAAGGCAATCAACTATTCCCTTACTGGATCTATCAGATAAGCAGTGGCTCTTCCAGGTCCTGCAGCAACCAGAACGATCCTAAGGCGTCCGCACAAAAGTCTGAAGTTGGCCGTTTGGAGCCCCATGGCCTCACTCTGTTGCCAACTCTACCTCGGGAGCATCTCCTCCTTTAATGACCCATGCAAAAGTGGAGCGGGGACCACTTAAGCTGTCCCCTCTGCGCTCGCTGACCCCACCCAGATAATCCCGCAGACCTGCCTTTGCCAGGTTGATGTCGGTGGGGGTCCCAAAACACTTCACATCTGGTTGAGATTTGCTGAGCGCAGATCGCGTGGATGCATGCGAGAGAGAAGCGATGTGTGAGGTGCCGAATGTCAGATCGCAATCTATGACACAAGATTTTCTATGGCTCCCCCCCTCCTCCCCCGGCTGTGCCCCTTCCTCACCCCTCTTGTCTGTCAGTCTCCCCCATCCCCCCTCCCCTTTCGGTGCTACAGGGCGAGTTCCAGCATTTCTGTGGTTGTAGCTCTCTCTTTCACTGTCGCTGGTAGCCAGGTGTCATCAATGTCCACGCAGCAATAAGGATTTGGGGCGCCGTTAAAGCAAGATTTATGACACCAGACCCCGACCTTCTGAGAATAAGTCAAATTTAACTTCTGAAAGCTGAGTGGGCAGCTCACCTTTGCTTACCTCCAGCATTTCTATGTATCTGCAGACTTGGCAGAAATTAAATAGAGAGCACAGAACTTTTTTAAAGGGGACATATTATGCCCTTTTTTCACTTTCACACTTTTATTTTGGCTTACTTCTAGTGTAGGTGTACATAGTCTAATGCTCAAAAAACACATCGGTTTTCTCATTCTGTCCAATGGAGAAGCACTGTATTCCCCCTCTGTCTGAAACGCTCTGTTTTAGTTCCTGTCTCTTTAAGGCCCCCCTTCCTGAACACCCAGTCTCCTCCTATTGGTCAGCACTGCTAACAACAATAGAGCTGATCTGCTAAATTATTTCTTATGTGCAAAATTAGCCTGCTTGACATAAACTACGCAAATGTGTGACATTCTGACGCAGTGTGAGGCGGGACTAGTGACGAGGCGTTTCAAGGGCGGAGTTGTCAGTGGGAGAGAGGAGCTTCTGTTGGTGCGGACCTTGACCTTTTTAACTTTCAAGATCTTTTACATGCAAAAGAATCTTAATAAAACACTAATGGAAAGGCAAAAAACAAAAAAAAAAAAGCAAAAAACAAATTTGTATGCCTAAACTAAATAAATAAATAAACAAACTCTCTTCCTTTCCATCACAGAATCAACTGAATACACAAACTGGCCAAAAAGGACAACGCATTTTAATACCGTTTTACTCTGTTTATGTTCGGTGGACCCTGCCACTTTTCTAGCTTCAAACATTTTGTGTTTGAATTTCTTCTGCAAATACGTAGTGCCCCTTTAAAGTGTTGACTGACTTCCTGCCTGGCTTTTACACATGAGGATGTGTTACTCAGGTTTGTGTGGGACTATATCTAATGCAGACACATCCTTAACAACAACAACGAACAACAACAACAACGATGCGGCTAATCTGTTTATCTTCATTCGACATAGCCCAAAGTGCGACTACGCGATGATCACAGCATTATCTTAAGCTGCAATATCAAAGTAAGGTTTTCTAATTTCATGCTGCCTGAACTCCACTGTCCTGTTAAGTGGCAACAAAAGAGTGACTCTCAATGAAACTCGTGCGTTACAAAAAAGAAATCTGCGGATGAGTCATCTGCGGGGCCCTCCCGGGGTTTGTCTCGGTCCAGCCCTCGGAGGATTCTCAACATGTCCTGGGAGAAGGAGGAGGCGGCGGCGGCAGCAGCGGGGATTGCATGGGGGCAACAAATGGTTCATGACAGGTCAGTGAACTCTTTGGTATAACCCTCATGTGCGGGCAAAAAGGGGTCAAATCGAGGCCAAGGTCTGACACACCGATCAAGTCCAATGTGCTGCTTTTCCTGCTTGAAAAACGACCTGCTTCGGCCCTCTCTCCTCACCTCTCCTCTCCTGCTTGCGGTTGTGCTCGATGAGCTAATCTGTCAGCAGAGGCAATGAGGACTGGCAGGGGCTACACGGCGTGTCAGGGAGCTGCCCCTGCCGTCCTATTCCAACCCCCCCACCAACCACCTCCCGTCCAACCCTCAACACTCACTTCCTCCTCTACAGTCCGACAAGACGAGACTCGTTCCCAGGCGCTGTGTGTGTCTGTGGGTGGGCACGTGGATTATGAATGTGTCAGAAAAGTGAGTATTTGTGACGTCAGGGCGAAAAGAAATGTGAGTTTCGGGATGATGAGGGGGGAGTAGATTTAGTGCAGGATTGTGGAAGTCTTGAGGGCAGAGCCGTGCGGGACGCAAATCAGCGAAGAGTTAAATTTGGCTGACATGAGTTGTGAGGGGTTACTACCGTGGGAGTGTTGTGAGCACGTTAACCTTCGGGATACCGCAGACATCAATATGTCAATAGTTTTGCAAACTTGCTGAAAATATTTTCTAAAATTTGGAATGTAGCGGTTCCGGATGAGTTTCATGATGACAACCTGCCACAACTGTGTCCAAGTTGCAGAATTACATAAAAAAAACATGGCTATATACAAGACAGGGGAAGTCATTGTGGACTTTACACTGTAAGAATATCAGTTTTTTGGCAGCAGGACTAAGTTGGGCAAGTTTTTGTGTGCGAACTTGTGGAGTACACCTAGAGACTGAAATTAACTACCAGACACAAACATGGTCACGGACATGTGCATCTAGATCTCTTTCTCTTTTTTCTAGTCTACTCGAAAAGCAACTGCTGTTTTTCAACAGCCGTGGGCCATCCTTGGATCAGTGTCTGGAGGTGGAGTGGCACACAGTGGGCCAGTGTGGGAGGAGAATGACTTGAAGAGCACATCCAAAAAAGAAAAAAAAAAAAAAAATGGAGGGAGCCAACCCCTAAAAGTTCTGACATGGATCCTTTGTATGCCCTGCTCATAAATGCTTCACAGGCCCCATCTCTGCCTGCCTCCTAATCCCTCCTCGCACTGCCCCTCGAAAAAAGGGGTGACAGCTTTCCTGTATGATGGAGCTGAGCAACGGCATACCTGCACATCATCACGTTGATACCGCTCAACAGCACTCCTGCCCTTTCACCCGCACCAGAGTTTATCTTTTTAGACATAATGGCTTTAAACAGCCATTAGGTTGTGTTGTTTACATCTGTCGGCGTTTTCGCCAACAAAGTGTATATGGGTGCAGTGGGGGGGGGGGGGGGGGGGGGGGGGCTTTAAGTAGGGGATAGTGTCTGCTTTTTAAACACATGCCTGTAGTCTTGACTCTCAGAGGTGAGGCAAGGGCAATGGGGGGTGGGGGGGCATCCTCTGAGAGAAACAGAGGATGAACGGAAAAAGGAGAGGCGAAGACAGAAGGTAAAAAGTGCAAAAAGGGAGAATTGGCGCGTGGAGATAACGTCCTCTTCATCAGATGACAGAAAAACTGCCCCACCTGCTGATATTCACCTTTTTACCGAGGCATCTGCTTGCTCAGCTGACCGCGCACTGAGGCGCGTCGGCTGCCTGGCGACTGAAACGCACAGCAGTTGTAGGTACAGACCAAGGAGACTGCGTAAAAAAAAAAAAACACATTTCTGAGCATAAACGACACCTCCGTAGTCTTCGCTGCTGACCATGCATGTGCCGTGAGTGTCTGCGTGAATAACGGGTGGAAAAGAGGAAAAGCGTGTGACGAGACACTGAAGACTTGTGTCACTGGGTGGGCTGGCAAAGCCCCCACCCCCCCCAGAGGGAGACACAACACGAATCGGAGCCAGTGACATCTGGAGGCCTGAGGAAGGGGGCTATTTTTTTCCTTCAAGGTCAGCTCAGCCAAGGTCAGCTGGAATTCCAAAATCTGAGTGTTGCTATTGACTCCGCTCGGCAACAGCTGAGATCAGGATCACACAGAGAGAGAGAGAGAGACGTCCGCTGCCTTATTCACAACAGAATGGATCAACAGATTTTTTTTAAAAATCACATTTTTCCGCATTTTTACGGAGAGCTGCTCGAAAAATCAAAGAGGAGCAGCGCGGAAGAATTAAGTGTTGAACAAGGAAGTGATCCCGGCTGGATTCGGCTCTTTGACGTTTCCGCAGCACATAGCTGTCACCATGGTAACCACAGTCTTAAGGGTAGCAACTGGAGTATGTGAGGGAGAGAGACAGAGAGAGAGAGAGAGAGAGAGATGTGGAAGGGCGGAGTGAGGATGAAAGGATGCAAGTGAGAAAGTGGGAGATAATGTGTAAGAAAATACAATAGGAGGAAGAGCAAGAGAGAGAGAGAGAGGCAGGAATAAAAAAAGAAAGGCAGGACGGGTTGAGACGGAGCGAAAGCCGAAAGGAAAAACGGAGGGCGAGACAAAGACGCGCCAGAGATAGAGGTATATATCCAGTGAGCAGCTGCAGCCCCGGCCACTGTGCATCGCTCCATAAGAGAGATGTCCATGAGTAAGCCGGTGCCAAGCCTGCCGGGAAAGCACTGCAGCAGCATCTCAGAGAGGGAGAGATGACAAACATCAGCACTGAGCATGCTCCGCTCTCAAGGCCACTGAGAAAATGAGATTTCAGCTCTTTAGCCTCTACAGTTTGTTCAGTTCTCCAGCTCTGTTCCCAGCCTCCATCTGTCACTACCCCCCCCCCCCCCCCCAACACACACACACACACACTCTTCTATACAGTACATGTTTCTCCACGCCGGATGCAATGTGACTGATGTGTCCGGCGACTTGATTAATCCAAACGGTCAGAGGCATCTTCCCCCACCACCACCACTTATGGCCACGCGCTGACTCACATCGTGACAGGTTTGATTTGGTGGGGCTGTAGAGAGTACAAGAGATGAGCATAGCAACTCATCAGCCAATGGGGCATGATACTGCAATAACAGGCCAGCATACACACGCGCGCGCACGCACGCACACCAGCCCTGTCGGCAGATGTGATCTCTGCGCCTCCGAACTCTTACCGGTCGTCTTCCTCACCTGGACTGCTGCCAGAGCCGCTCTGTAAGCGACAGCCATACATTTGTGTCAGACCTACAATTATGCTGATGTTGATTTATTTCTTTCGGGGTGTTTTTTTTTTTGCCGCTCTTTGTGCGCGTTCTGCAGCCAGCCAGGCAGACATACAGACATTTTTTTTTTTTTTTTTTTTGTTCAGTTTACATGACTGAAAATTGACGACTCTTTCTGGCACGAGTTATGTGATGAAGTGGGCGCCGAGGTGTTGGTGTGTGTGTGTGTGTGTGTGTGTGTGTGTGAGAGAGAGAGAGAGGACACGGTGGAGTTTTGAAAAAAAAAAAAAAGAAGCTGGAGAGGATGTCAATCGCCACTCAACCCTTCCACTCGGTCTAAAGTCCCGAACAGTGCGAAATAAATTCTCTGCCCGCTGATGACACACGGCAAAGTTTTCCATCAGAGTCGACGCACCTCGCTGTCTACACATCTTTCTTTGACGACAAAGAGCCTCTCAATCGGACAATAATAGCTTATTGGGGCGATACAGAAATAGCGCAAACGTTACTTTAATGACAGATGCTGTCTGAGTGTGACTTTGATGATCCTCTTAAATAAAAAAAAAATCCGCTCTCTCTTCTTAAAGCTGCCTGATTGAATCTCTCGCTTTTTCCTCTTTTTTTTAAAACGTACTTATTTTCCCTCCTTCTGTCTGCCTCTCTCTCTCTCTCTCTCTCTCTCTCTCTCTCTCTCTCTCTCTCTCTCTCTCTCCTGCCTGTCTCCCTTCACTTCCCCTCCTTTTTTTTGTTTTTTCTAAGGGAGAGATAAAGAGGTTTGCGGGACTGCGAGCAGATCGACTTGGAAGATAGAGGCTGGAAGCAGATCCTTCTCCACCTCCTCACTCTGCTCTTTCTCTCCTCGCTCGCACCCAGATGAATAGACAAACAGTCTCCCACACGCGCTCACAGTTTATCAAACACACACCCACATAGAACCAGGTCTTCATGCAAACACATATGTGCGCTCTCACCAGAGAGAGCGCAACACGCACTCCATCTAAGTGTCCTCGGGCCGACAGAGTATACACTGTCATACTCGAAACACAAACAGAACCCCCTCAAACACGCACATAGGCGTACGCAAAAACACACACACACACACACACAGGTGCATCCACATGTAAATAGAGCAGGAGCGCGTGGGTCATCGGTGCGTTCATAATAGACCTGTTTTCCACTCACGGTGTACCTCACACAAACCGTTTGCCCGTATAAAAAAAAGCGTACTTCACTTACGGAAGGGACTTTTTTTAAGACACCACATCTGAATCAGAGAATAACACACCCGGCCAGCCGCCTGTGTGTTTTTTTCCATTGCGCACACGTTTTTCGCTCTAAGGCCAACTCACAACACTTGTAAGACCCGTGTGACAAGCCATCTTTGGACAGCACTCTACAAAGTCCATTAAACACACGAGTCTTATGAGAAAAAACGCCCAGAACAGGCAGTGAGTGTTATCGGTTCATTGTCTGCTCACCCACACTTGGACACACGACCAGTTTATTCGCTATCTTAATCTCAGGAAAGATTAAGAAAAAATAAATAATGACTCCCCCAACGGTCGCTGATTTGAAGCGAACCACTGACTGCACGAGTAAAGAAACATTTGGATTTAAGTAAGTCGCCGCGAAAATAAATCGATCAATCGACTTTTCAGACACGCTTTAAAAAAAAAAAATCAAACCCCTGAAATGCAGAAATGTAAATCCACATGAGGGAAAACACGGGAAGGTTGTGCTCTTATCAGCAGCCACCCACCCCCCTTCAAAAACATGCGTGCATCCGCTCTCTGCTTTGCATTCTTCGCATCAAATCAAATTCCTTTTGCGCTCTGCACTTGTCCTTTATCTCCAGAATGTGCTCTTAGAGCAGCACAAACATGTCACAATGAGGACACTGTGAGGAGTTTCACACAAGAGTGAAACCAGCCTCTTTGTCAAATCATTTGCATTTCTGCTTTTGCCTCTCATGGCGGAGCTCGCGCTTATCAAAAGTCCGTCTTATCTCTTTTGTTTGTTTTCCACCAAAGTAGGCTTTTCCTGGAAAACAGGCCACTACGCATGTGTGAGCTTAGATCATGCTTTGGCGGCATAAGCCCAGATCAAGGCGGTTCTCAAATTGAGTGATGCTTGATAAGTGGGCAAGAGAGTGGCCCCAGCTGACAGTGCCAGGGATGGGCCCCACACTGGGCCTCTGGCAAGCCAGACATGGCTGACAGGAAGCCAGGACTGCGGTCGGGTCATCTCAGAGCGACAAGATGACTGCACAGGCCCACGAAAACCACTCCACCCCTCGAGAAGCGGTTAAATCCACCGCCAAAGCGCACCAGAGACTGTCAGGCCCAGTACTAAGAAGGAGGTCAAAGCGAGCTGAGTCTTTAATAGCTCCAAATAGGCAAGCCACCGCCAGTATGAGCAGCTTAGTGACGGAGGAGCGGTACCAAAGCTTTAGCCTAAAAATCTAATAGTTGAGTTTTAGCCAACAGTGTATTGTGCTCCAAAAGCCACGTAGCACTAATGTAATACCAAAGCATGTTTGCTCGGATGGAGGTGAACACAGGGGAGGACAGGTTAGTCTCAACTTGCGCAAAACCAAAGTCAAAGTCATTTTTTTTTTGAAGACGAGCCATCGTTCTGTTGTATCATTCTTCCTGGTACATTTTGTGTTGTTTTGTAACTCTGGCTTGCCTACAGTGGTTTTCCTGGCCCGTGGCCATTTGCAGCATGATAACTGCCTGATCGCAAGCCTAATGTCGTGAGGACAACAAGGGGAATGAAAAGAAACATGCCTGGACAATGCGTAGCAAAAGCACACAATCCCGATGGATGTGATGGAGGAAAGGAGCGGAAACGGGGCTACGGGGCTCACAGTACAGGGACTTTCTGTAATGCTGATCTTACAAGCACAACAGAGCTCTGCGAAGGAATGCTGCTTACTCATTTAGGGTAAAACACCCCCGGAGTTGAGGGGTATCAATATCACAAGGGGAGATATATTCGTCTTTTGTCTGCATTTGCTGCAGTGAGGTGATGGTGAGCGTGCTGGTCTGCGGGCCAGCTGGGACACATCTCAGTTCACTCACACACACACACACACACACACACACACACACACAAACGCACGTACATTACTGACGCTCGCTTTACGCTGCTCACTATCTTTCAACAACAAGCTGAGCAGGGACCAGACGGAAAGAGGTCCTATTTGTGCAGGAAGATAAATACACTTCTGCACCCAGTCCTGTCCCCTCCAGATTAGAGCAACACAATAATGAGCGGGAGCACTGGTGGAAGGTCAGAAGACAGCAAGGGTAAAGGATAGAGTAACAGCCGGCTAACAAAACACACGCCCACGCACACGCAGGAGCAATCACAGACGACACGCACGCTTTTATCTTTAATTATCAGAACATTAAATAATCGTCCGAATTAGCAGCAGCACGTTTTTGGTCCCTCGCGCTGCGGCTTTGCGTGCGAATTGAACCGCTCGGGTGTGTTTACTTGTTGAGTTAAAGCATATCCCTCATGAATATGGATGGAATACCTGTGGGCATTCACTATCTGTCACCATCTCGCCAGAATCATTCACTCTGGAAAAGCTCCAGCTCTTTACAACCCCCGATGGCGTCACACTTCTTAGAAAACACAGACGGCAGGAAAGAGTCACTGTGGGTTTTTTCAAGTGTCTGGTCATCTTACAGTGGAACACTGGTGAGCTGAAAATGTCCAAATATCCACATTACACACTATAAATATTCAGGAATGAGTGTGTCTAGTTGTTTACAAGTTATTCATCTGTGAGTCAGCAGTGTCATAATCTTATATCAACTCCTCCTCTGCGTTACGTTCAGGATGGTGACGCTTCGATCGCGGACCGCAGGAATCAGGCAGTTCCTCTCCACACTGCCGGGAACGCATGTTTTCTGTCACTCCAGCCCGGCGCAAAAACCTCCGAGACCCGCTCCGCTGTTTTGAGGGGAAACATGATTTTCTCCTGGTCCACTTCCAAACGCAGCTAACAAGCCATTCCATTCTGTTTAAAGTCTTTTCATGTTAAGACACACATCAATCCACACCTACAACATACCTGAGGAAACAAACCTTCTCTCAGGATATGTACTGTGTGTGTGGGGCGAACATGGCCGGACACGTCCCTTAAACACACCGGGAGGCGCCCAGCAGGAGTGCCGGCAGCCCCTCTTTTCAACACTTCAGCATGCTGCACACAAACACAGTTGCCCTTCCCATGGTCCTTTTGTTCCCTATCGTTTTGTTGAAGTTCCTGTCATGGACACTGTCAGCTTTCTCTGGACATTTATAACTGACAGTTAATATTCACACTTTCAGGCAAACACTCTCTTCAACGCAGGACTTTTTTTGTTTTTCTTCATCCAGCACGACATGGCACCGATCGCGCTCGAATCACTGCGCAAATGCAGGCGAGCTCCTGAAACTAGCCATCTCACAGGTGACGCAGGAAAAAACATGCGTATGCTTGCCGAAACCCAGAATTATAGCGAATGCACTATACAGAAATTCAGACAATTACCCAAAGAATAACACACCCAAGCACTGACAAGCATGTACACAGACCCGGGGTAAGAAATGTTCCCGCATTGATTGCATTCCTTATGAAACCCTCTGAAGCAAAACTCAGTCGACTTGATGCGGACGAATAAAACTGGAAGAGACCAGTTTCAGTTTATGTGTGCTTTAAAAGGGGGTTTTAAAGATACCACTTGGAGTATATGCATAGTTTTGGAACTTAACATAAAGAAGCATGCCGGTCCCAACGTCAAACTCCTTTACCGCAACTTCAAAAGACATCTTAAATGCTGTTGTGTCTGCAATAAAACCGTGACGCAACATAGCATGCTCAAAACCTACGGATAAAAGCGGGAGAGGACTGCAATCTGGAGCGCGTTGTGGCCTGGGGCCTTACAGTAAATGAATGCCACAGAGTGAGTCTGCAGTGAAAGGTTATCTCCCGCGCTGTCCTTCAGTGTCACGCTGCTTCCTGTGGCTCTACCTGACACCCCCGGCGAGGAAACGCCGCAACGAGGGAGCACCCAGAGCCACAAATGAACAACCGGACGAGCAGATTTTCATGCGCAAAGTGCTGCAATGAATCAATTCTCCCAGCTGCATATTCTAAACAGCTCTGACGCACACAGACCTCTACGCTGACGTGTAGCAGAAAACTACATCACGGCCTCGGTACGACCTGCCTCTTCCTATTTCGAAACACAATTGTTGCTATGAATTAAGGAGCGGCAATTAGCCGCACTAATTCTGCCAGAAACTCTGGCACTGTTTGCTGGCAATGTAGGTTTACCATGGATGAGACATTTGTCTTCCAGCTTCCAGCTGAAACATGTTGTCTTGTTTCCTGGAACACCACCATAAATGTACGATCCCCAAAGAGAAGTGATAAACACAACTTTTTGTGCTGTGTTCCCCTGAAAAAATGACGTCATTGCAAGTTTAGAAATATTAAAAGGTGTTACTTATAACATTCAGCCTCTGAATGTGGCTTTCCATCTCCCTCCTACTATTCTGTCCATGTCACAACACCGCCTTCAAGGGTTTGCACTAGCCAACATTGAACACGCTAGCTAGCTTATGTCGCGGTAACATGGATGGACTATGAAAAAAACCTGATCGCAGAGTTGGAGACGGAGCCCCTTTCATTCCTATAAAAAGCTGCTCCGTGGCGCCCAAAGCCAAAAAAGATCAAGTTCCAACAGAACCAGAATTCCTACACAGAGATAAACAAAACAACCATTTTGGACCCGACAAGCATTTTAAAATGACTGATTCACAATCATAATAATGTTTTTTAAGGAAAAGAGATCCTTAATCTGCACCTTTCTACAAGCTCTGTAGATGTGATCAGTATCAATATGACCTTTAACTCGTGTCTTCCACTGACATTGGCTACAAGACAATGCACCTATTTTTGTAAATTTCCTGTGACGTACTTTAAATAAGCAGCAGTTAAAGGCTGACATTGACGACTTTAAGCTGTTTACACAAACCTTTGATACGCTGTGATTGACGAGCCCTGTCGCAACCAATAAACCAGTTTATGGAATATTATGGAATGTGTTTTCTCTGGTGCTACGCCCACAGCTACGAAGATCCACGGGCAGAGGGAACATGGATATCTGTGCCCGCCAGCGTCACCCTCCCTCTCAGGACTGAGCAATAGTAGGTTACTCCAACAACATGCCAAAACAATGTTGATCTCGGCAGTCATTTTTGTGATCTTGACACACTGACAATGTGCCTGATGTTAGGACCAATTATGCCCTTCATAAAAAGTATTCATCAACTGTGAACGGAACCCCGCGTGTCACCGTGAGTGTGCGCAGGCGGCAGGCACCAGGGGTGGGTAGGACGAAAGATATTACATACCACAGTAACCAGGTTAATATTGGTGGGAGCCAAGGAGCTTAATCAGATTTCAGATCAGTGAAAACTGAGCTTTGGGGGGTTTTTCAGCATTGTGCCGTTTACCTCGTCGGTCCAGAGCTGGATTACAGGACTAAACATGGTTAATAATGGTGCTGTCTATCGATGTAAACAAAGGCAAATGCATATAAGAGATTATTAGTCCCGCAGCCGATTGATTATCGGCAGCTCTTTTTTTTTCTCCAATCAAGCTGTTGGCCACATGTACAAAATTTAGGGGATAAAACTACATTATTTTTCTGAGCAAAACACATTCCAGTGTCTGTGCCAAAACAGAGGAACGACAATGTTTTATTAATGCTGCTGAATGATTGATTTGCTCTCTGTTCTGTTCGCTGTTTTCTGGCCGCAAATTTACAAATCCACAACACCTTTTTTTTTCCTGCGCACGTACGTGTTTTCTTTGTCATCAGCGTCCAAACTCTCGCCGATTGCTCATTCCGTTCATGACTTTGGAAGGGTTAATTTTGCCGACAACCTTTCATGCTGTGCGCAGGAAAAAAATAAAAAAAAGGTTTTAAATATTTAATTACATGCACCGGCTGCAGCCTGTGACGGAAAAGTATTGCAGCCCAAGATAGCTGCAAATTACTGAATGATTCAAAAGGCAGGGTAAACTTAAACTGCCTTTGCAGAGCAGCGGGATGCAGGTCGCAGAGAGCAGAAACAATATAAACACGTTATAAACGCTGGTGTCATGTGGGAAATGTCACAAGGCCGTATCATTAAACCGGTTTGTGTGCTGACTGTTTGTGCTTTTAATTTCACTGTCAACACTGATTTCGATTGAGAGAAAAACACCATGTTTATAAGAGAGCAATCTTTTTTCTAATACTGTGGTTGTTACTGGTTCTTTTTTGCTTTTGGATGCTTTTATTGTTACAAACTATTACTTGGGGGAATATTTTGACCTCTAAACAACTGTACATGATTTCTTCTCCCTAACTTACAGTTATAGCTGGGTGAAGTATAAACTGCACTGGTCTGACACTGAAAAGATGGCCTCCCTTTTGCGAATGGCGTTAAAAGAAAGTCCAAATGGCAGCGACTTTCACAGTTGTTGTCCCGTGTACATATCTCCAGGACTGTGCAGCAATTGTGGGCTTTTGAGTGTTTCTGACACAGCTCCAGCCGCAGGGGCAGGGAGCCGAACAACTGCTGTGACATTCCCAACGGACTCATCCCTTTCAACTTTTCGGTGTTTCTCCTGCCTCCTGATCCTGATCATATACTGCCTCATTGTGGTGAAGGCGACATTCTTCAGTGGGGTTGAGAAATTCAGAGTCCTAATTGTTGCAAAAGGCAAAGACAGGCCGGGTGTAAACTGTGATCAGAGAGGCTCAAAGCAAAAAAACAGCGCCATGTTTTTGTTTAACAGCTGTTCTGTTAAATAGTTTACTTGAGGTTTTTCATCTCAGATTACAGTTTGTGTTAATATACATAAGTGTGGTTTTGATTGAACTAACAGCTTTCTTGCTACAGTAACAGCAGCCTGTGGTGTTACAGAGGGACACACTCAAAATATAAACTATAAACAGGATTTATGAATTTGTATAATCAAGTTTTGAAAAGTTTGAAAATGATTTAGGTGCCGAAACTTACAAAATTACCATTAAACGCAACGTTATTTAGTTTGCAACATTAATGCAAGTGAAACTGTGACTTTGTTCTTCCTGTTAAACTTACCGCATTTTATCTGATGTTTAGGTTTGCTGGTTTCGATTTTCTAGAAATCTGAAACAAATCTTAAATTATTTAAGCGATGCTTGTCATTGAAGGAAAAGTTCACTCCCAGCAATAATCGACTCATTCATAGATACCAGTCCCCTTCAGTGTGTTGGATTATTTCTTTCAGCAAGATCCATGCAGTATTTCCTGATGAATTAACGGGAAAATGGCGAGGAATGCCCAATCTTGTTAGTTAATGAGGTCTATTGTAAGGCTGAGACCCATCCTCCGTCCAAGTTTTGTGGAAATCCGTTTAGTAATTTTTGTGTAATTCTGCTGACAAACCAACCAACCAACAAACAATCCCTGGCATTGTAATAGAATTACTCTAAGATGTTTACATGACACCGGTCTTCGTCAAAGTGCTCTTGTATTCATGTCAAGGTCATCTCTTAAATGCACATAATGTAATTCTGCTGCTTGGGGTCTCCAAATTAAACAATGACAACAACACGTGGACGTATAACTAGATACAGCGTCGGATAAAATTATTTAATTTCATGGCTGGATCAAATTATGAAACTCAGAAAATGATTCGCCGGTTTACAGCTACTTCTTTAACAATGTAAGCTTATGGAAAAAAGGCATGTATATGTGTGTATACTAAAATTCTGCCCTCAATAGTTTTTGCTGCTCCAAAAGCAGCTTTCATGCCACTTTATGAATTCGAGCCAGAGATTAACGGAGATTATTGGTTGTGACGTTATGTACTGTAAAACTAATCTGCATTCACACCACCAGCAGCCGACCCAATCCTGCTCCTCTGTCTGATGGCTGATTTCAGCCAGCTGTTTGCAAGCTGCAGTGCTGCTGCAGCACTGTACTGTGTGGTGATGTACCAGTAATTTTAGACACAAGGTTTTATATAAAACACCAATGTTCCTGCAATCATACAAGAAAAGTTGGGTTTTATTTGTCAAGTGTCTCTGAAAGTGAATGCCTGTAGCTTTGGTTGATAAAAGTTAGAACGAGTCTGTCTCTAATGTGTCTAAATGAATATGTATTGAACATTTCCCTCTTTGCTCTGGTTCTTTTGTATCTTCACAGTGACCTTAGACATAGAAATAGAACATGTGTCATTATCATTAATGGTTATTACTTCAAAATGTTAATACTGTAATGAGAAACGTTTGGAATGAACAATGCATAGTTTGCCACTGATCTCAGATGGTCAGGTTTTCTCTAATCAGGCTTAAAACGATGAAAACAAACAATGTTTTACAAACTTTACTGACATCTCATTTTGCTTGCTGTTTCTTCCTCAACCTGCCCTGTCACAACATCAAATTAAATTAAATTCTTTAATAATCTCATTGAAGCAGTTTGCAGCGATATGGATCATATGATTAATGAGATCAAACATTACAAGCCTTAAAGTGCATGGCATTGCAGACTTGTTTTCATAGTTCTTATCCAACTGAACTTAGACTAAGCCCATTATTCTCCATGAGCTGGGACATAATTCTGTATTACAGCATGGAAATGTATAATCATCCAAAGCATTGTTTTTGCATTTTGTGTGTGTGTGTGTGTGTGTGTGTGTGTGTGTGTGTGTGTGTGTGTGTGTGTGTGTGTGTGTGTGTGTGTGTGTGTGTGTGTGTGTGTGTGTGTGAAATCAAAGGGCACGTTAAAAAGACATTCCAAACTGGAAAATATCTGTCACAGTGGAGTGGTTAAACCACTCATGTAGAACTAAACTCATGTTTAACCACTCATGATTGCTGCTAGTACTTTAGTTCTGTGGCGCAGGACATTAGAGCGGCATTAGGAAGTGATGACAACTTCATGTCCAGAGCTGTCATAAACTGCGCTCTGGCTCATCAGTGGGAGTCGTTTGTCGTCAGATGTGGATCTATTTGTTGTGATAAGAGTACTTAAAGTATAAGGTAAGTATAAGTATAAGTATAGGTTTTTTGGTTTACTGTAGTCTATCAAAACACAACTTTTATTCCAAGTGTTTTTGGAGTGTGAGTGTTAAAGATCTTAATGCACACGGTTCCATTCAACTCAATATGAACTATGGGCAATGTAAAAGTGCATTCAATGCTTTTTCCATGGTAAATCTCTCTATTTTATTTTGTTTACTTTTCGCTTAGTTTTCACAAATTTGGACATTCACGTGGGTTTTTGTGGAACCTGGTGACCTGGTGTCTGAGGTCTTGATACTGTGAAATGCCAGCCAAGCTGATTAGACTCTCTCGAGGCAGACATTTTGTGTAACTAATAACCTTAATAATGGCTGCATTCCATTTAGGTGAGCAGTTCCCCTGGCTTATAGCTTACAGTAACGCGGAGCAAACTTTTGTTCAGTCGGACTGTAAACATTGAGAAAAGGTCTACCGTCACTCTGGACAAACTCATGACCGATATTTCATCAGGTAAAGAGACCTGATTTACTGGCAGCTAACTGTGAATCCTCATAAAACCCAAGACGGATATCTCAAGAGGTAACGTGGGATGCTGCTGGACATGAATTACGAGAATGAGTTGGCAAACATTATAAATTCCCAAAACCATTATGAGCTTGATAAAACAGAGGTCTGGCTCCATGCGATACTTCACATTGGCTGTCATAAAGTATCTAATGGCCTAAGTATCGCTAATGGTTAACCATCAATGAACTTTGGGTTTGATGCAAAATACATTTTCATTTTACTGGTCCACTTTACTGCTCGTATAGCATAGGGCAGCTGTACTTCCAAAAAGGGTTCAATATACCAAATGCATGCCAAAGTTAGCAACTACCTACCTAAGAACCACTTAGCTAACCAAAAACCCAAACTTAAACCAAAACAAACATACAAAGATAATGACTATTGGACTTACATTTAAAAGGTGACCAGAGAAGTCAAAATGAATGCTAACGTTGCTCCGTGTTAGCTGGGTGT
The DNA here is from genome assembly GCA_963678695.2 of Diplodus puntazzo. Classification (NCBI taxonomy): domain Eukaryota; kingdom Metazoa; phylum Chordata; class Actinopteri; order Spariformes; family Sparidae; genus Diplodus; species Diplodus puntazzo. Next base: position 9,636,644 of record OZ023167.1, on the reverse strand, counting down.
GGCTACTGTTTGCTAACATGAATAACGAGAATGAGTTGGTAACTATCATCAATTCTCAAAACCATTCTGGGTTTAATTAAACAGACGTCTGGCTACATGAGATATGTTGCATTATATGTCATAAAATATCCAAAATACCTCATCTTTGAAACAGAATCAGTAATTTTCATATCACTGGTCCAATTCACTGCTCTAATAATACCAGGCAGCTGTAAATGGTGGATAGACAAAGTTTGTGACTAGGTATCTAAGCACCATGAAGCTAACTTACATTCAAAAGGTGGCCAGAAACAAAAGTCATAAATTAATGCTAACGATGCTCTGTGTTAGCTGCATGCATAAGGCTACAGTTTGCTAACGCATACCTGAAAGGATTAAGGGTTAAGTCAAAGGCAACCGGCGTCATATTCTCATCCAATAATGCTTCTTCAGACTTGACAAACTGGTGACCTGAATAACTTATCTTCACCTAGACAGTGATATGTCAGGCGTAGGTGTTCGTCAGCTTGTTGGGTTGTTCCACATCACCAAAGTGGCCAACAAATGTACATAAAGTAAATTGAAACCCCTGAGCATTACATTCTATTTGCTTTATCCTAAATTTGTGATACTAATTGTATTTGTAAATCTAATACTGGGTATTTGGATGGCTGGCCTTTAGCTATCACAACGTTAGCCTGTAACTAAAGCCAAAGCTCTTTACTAACGATGACTGTATTGTTTCAAAACAATTTGACTGTTAAATTTCCTCATTTGTAAATACTTTTGTATGCCTAAGACGTCCTTAGCATGTGTTTAAATACATTCAACAAATCAAACAAAGGAGACGAGTTATTCCGGCAGTATGCAAGATTCATCAGCATTTTCCTATAAGCTACTAAGTTGTTTTGAAGGCTTTGGAAGTACAATACAACGGAGGAACACTAACTTTCAGCAAGAACTACACTGAGCCATCAAATGTAGTCTGGCACGAAAGCCTGGAGTGTAATAATGTATGTTGGGCGTGCCAGCATAATGTTCCGGCTCACAGGTTAGTGTGTAATGACAGTGACAGACAGCTTAACTAACTGATAGCTCTACAGCAGACCAGATCCTCTTAACAATACACACCACGGCTTAACCCTGATTATTGCAGGGCTGTATTAACTGCACAGCAGCAGTAGATGCTGCACACACACACACAGCAGCTCAGCGCTATGAGACTGTATAGCATCTGCACTCGTTTATGCATTTGCTTACATAAATATCACACTCAACAGCAATTATACTACAAAATCAAAGGTCTAGTTAAGAAAATATGATTCAAATATTTCAGTATTTTTAGACGGATAATGTGATTAAAGCCTGGACTGATGCAACTTGACAGAACTGCTGTTTTTAACTAAATGCTGAGAAGACCAAAGTTGGAGCAGGAGAGGCATTTAAATTCCTCACTCTTGCGTTACTCATGTTTCCTCGAAAAAATACATGCTTCATTCGGAGAGCGTCACCAATCTAATTTATCAGCTGGCACATAAGCGAACAGGACAAAATATTGGCTTACAGAGTAGCACTGCCAAACTAAACCGTGGCAACAACGTCTCTGCTAATTTCTCAATTTCACAACTGTTATCCCTGTTACACATATATATATAGTTAAACCTTAAGACTGTGATAGAGGCTGTTTTTCTCTCTCGGCCACAGGTGCACACATGTTGTACAGCTCAACACTGGGCAGCACCAACCACGAACACCACCTGATGAAATGCCCCAGACTGGATATTTTTAAGGGGTATCGAAGCCCGGTGACTGAATCATTCAAGCGCAACACTCACCCTCATTGACACATCTGGTTTGCAATAGCTGTGTTACCAACCGTGACCTGAATCAGTTAACCCTAAACTCTGTCACTGCACAATTGTGACTTGTGTGGACACAGAAGACCAAATATGCTCACTCTGTCACAATGATAGCTTGTGAAACGACGTCTTTAGAGACGCAGAGTACAAATCAGAGTGATCGTGAGAAAGTGTCAAATAGGAGAGGGAAAACGAGGGGCCAATTACAGAGAATGGCTGTGCGCTTTTTTTTTGTCTTCACACGTCTTATAAATATACATTGCTTTGGAGCAGACTGGCCGAGCGGAGGTTCAGTGGGGCGGAAAGTCCACATAAATGACCCAGTGAACATAGAAAACGGTCCCCAGTCCATGCTTCCAGCTGGTCAATCTCATTAGCCTGGACCACAGACACTTACGGCACTGTCAGTCAAAAAAAACACTTCAATCATTCTTATCTCCAGGAACACACATCCTGTACATGACTACAATCTCAGCCGTGGAATACGGCAAATGAGCACCTTTGTCACAATCAACTCTTTGCTAAATTGCCCTTGAAGGTACTACTAGGATGTAATGACCCAACCTGTAGAGGCTTGCCGGGTTCATACGGCCCGCCAGACAAAATTGTGGAGACTAAAGAGCAGAACCCGGTAGCCACCAGCAGCTGTCACTCATTTTTTTTTCTATGTCTAGCTCTCGATTCACAGAAAGATGCATAGCTCGGGGCCAAAACTCGTCTACCACCTCAATGCAGCAGCTGCGACCTGCATACAGTGGGACTTCACAGCGACAGATTAGTGACGGGCTGTGCATTCGCAACAGCGTTGTTACGTGTATTACTTTGGAGATATAAATGGGCTTGATGAGCAGTAAAAACTCAGAAGGGCGAGAAATGATTCACACGTCTGTTCATTACAAGCACTATGGCGGGTTTTTAGGCCGACGTGTTACTCTTCCACTCAGATGACCCTTTTTTTTTGTTGCAGCTTTTTGTCTTTTACCGATACAATGCTCTCTGCCAGTCTGCATCCGCCCACACACATGCACACACACAATGCAATTATGTAGGTCTCCTCCACCAGGGTCCACGGATAGACAAAAAGCTAGGGGGCCTCGTTTACCACGTTTGTTTCATTGTACAGACTTTTGATTTAGGCTGAGCAGTGAAGGACAAAAAACCCCACTATTGTTATGCTAAACAGTAGGAGCTAAAAAAGCAGACGTGACATACTTGAAATTACAGCATTGTCAGGCTCCAATCCAACAGAAAACACATCTGCTCTCGTTAAGGTAGATGTTATTTCCGATTGTGTTATCTGAGCTCATACATTCACTTGATTTAATAAAGCAGCACATCCGATCATAAAGCGAGGTATTACGGTCTTCTCTGTGTGTCTGGATGTGGTTCTCATATTTCAAGAACTTCTACTTCACACTTGGCTTCAACTCTTTGGCTTCGCGGCTCTGCAGACTTCAGCATGGCGCACGCATGGGGAAGCAGACATAAACAAAATAGAGATGAGTTTGGTTGCTGTAGTAGGGCGTTACAGTGAGAAAAAAACGAAAGCACGAGATTAAACAATTCTGAATAAGTGGAGAGATGTAGATTTTAAAGGTCATACTGATAACGTTTTTTATTTAGACAAATCTTTTTTTTAATATAATTTATCTGCAGGGCTTGTTGAACGGTGCAAAATAAATGATCTCTCTTCCTTTTTTACATTTTGAATCAATAATTTTCAACATGTTTGTCGGTTCCAAAACGGTTGTTTTGTGTATCCCTGTGTAAGAATTCTGACAGGTGGTCCCAGCTTCTTTCAGCCAATAGTATAACGTCGCTAGTATGACGTGGTATCTGTGTTCTGTCTGCGATCAACAGTCTTCGTAGTTGCAAGTTTGCGGGGGACAAAAGAGATATAATAACGGCTGAGTTCTACAGTATGAAACCAGCATGCCGTACAGAGCTTATGTTAGCTAGCTAGCGTTGGCAACATTCACATGGACTAGGTAATGACGTGACGTCACTAGGAATGGCAACATCCCAGACTCCCTTACAAATCGCCCGATTTTAAGAGTTGTTGCACCGTGAGGAGAAAATAAACAATCCGTGTGAAACAGCTATGCTGAAGTTGACATATTTGGTGCCTTCTTGTACAATCTACATTAGATACAATACATTAAGATGTTTCTTTCCTCGTAAAGAGTGTCTGTTTGTCGCAGCATCTCTATTAAAGCCTATCATGTTTTAAGTCCTTCCTTTCTGCTTCCCTGTCGTAATGTCATACCTCCCAGCCGCAGTTTGAACACACTGTTTCAATTGATTTACACCAAACTGATAAAGAATATAGTATGACAGTAACATGTGACATTTTACAAATCCGGTAAACAGCAACTCATATTGGTTACTTTGAAGAACAAAGTGGAAAAGTCACTGAAATCCCTTAAAAGATTAATTTTGAGACCTGTTTTGAGACACTAACTGTACAATCTGTAAAAAAATGTTTCTAGGAAATGTTGTAAACGATAAATTCTTAAGTATTTAGGCCTTCTTGTTCATTAAGCAAATATTTGCATATACAGCTGGGAAGTAGAGGTAGGTGGAAGGTCACTCGAGGTGCATTTAACGCCAGGTGTAAATTCACAGGTTCTCTCTGTCTCTCTGAAAACACACCTGTTCGGCTGTTTTCCTATTTACCTATTTCTCCCTACGTTAGACTGAGGGTTAGTTATTTTAGAGACCCCCCCGTGAAGCTTAGATTATAATGCGAACCCTGGTTCCAATCTAATCATTCAGATTTTAAGTTTTAAATAGCAACACATACTCGATAAGCTAAGAACGAGGAGTAAATACGAAAGGGTGCACTGAGGAACAGGCCGCAGGTTTTCAATAATGTCATTTCAGGTGATTGCAGTTATGCTGCACATGGCCCACTGTGAATTTTCCTGATTCCGCGAACAAGTACGTCAAAATATGCGTAAGCCTGGATCAAACGTTAGGCAAACTAAAGTCAATAAATTGCAATACTCGCTGACTTATTGGCTCTTTCTTTTCATCAGGGAACAACAATGACAAAGTCAATGTTGCGGTTCCAGTCGGATACAACAGGATCTGCTCGAGACACCGGCAGCCTGTGCGAGGGACAGATTTGATAGCTTAACGTGAGCCTGTGTTTGCATATGTTCACCGTAATCTATACCAGGAGAACAGTATTTTTCTTAGTGTGTGTGTGTTTCTTTGGCAGGAAACCCAGAGAGCTCCCAGCTGACTGAGTCCTGATGAAGGTGTGCAAGTGGTAAGGCGCCGTAGGTAGCATGTTTTTCAGGCAGCCCTTAGGAACAGGAAGACAACAACTGCATCACTCGAAAGCGGTACAGCGTGTACGTCCCCTGGTTCGCACACATGGGAGCTTGTGCACGGAGGGGAATTCTCGAGGCGAGTTTGGGGATGTGTGGAATCAATTGTTTGGGCCCCGAAACAAAGCCGCTTATGCACCGGTTCAAGGTTCAAGGCGAGCGCATAATGGCCTGTAATATAGAGATGCGCTGATACGGAGTTAGGGAGCTCGATCTGAGGGAAAGAGGCAGCCGTTGTTGATCCCTGATGAATGAAGGAGTGGGCTCAAAGGGACAAGACGACGTCAAGGGACCGACTGTTTATCTGTCTGCATGAAAGACAATGTTGAAGATGGGATGACTGAGAAGGAGGAGGAGGGTCAGAGCAGAAAGAGTGATGAGATCAATTACACTGAGTAAGAAGGCCCCTCAATTACAATGGCTGTGTTGTCGGGGTACTTTAAATCAAAGCGATGCACACAGGCCCAGGAGGCGGGCGTGGCAGCTCACTCAGGTAACACAGTGAGGAGGGGCCCGAGCCCGTTTTGATCACGTCACCGGCGAGCTTTGCTAAGTGGCAGAATTAACCGACGGGGGGGACGTTCGGGGACGTTCGAGGACCTCGAGAGGTAATAAGGTCCATTTTGTGTAGCGTCTCTAATGGGATGATGAGTTTAAAAGCCAGAGTGAGTGTGGCAAAATCAAGACGAGAGGGCGGCATTCGTGTCTCCCGAGTGCAGGCTAAGAGGATTTAGGGAAGACGGCGGCACAGGGCACACATCGTGTTCCAGGCCACAGCACTCGAGCGGAAGTTTAAATGTACCATAAGATGACAGTGAAATAGATTATAGGCCATGTTACGTTGATTATCAGGTGAAATACGACTGCTTTTTACTGCCTTTCAACATCACTGTCAATACTACTTTTTCTATTTTAGTTTATTTTACTTTGCTCTATGCTTAACTGATCTTACTTCCATTGTTATTCTTTTTTTTTTGCATTTACTCCTTAAACACTTTATATTTTGTATATTTTTACTAATGTTTAATGCTCAAGTGTTGTTATACTCCTAAACAGCTGGGTCCGGTGTGTGACCCTGACCCAGGAACCCTGCTGGTTGTTCCTGTAAATCTTTTTGGTGCAATCTCTGGCGCAAGAATTTCCTTCAGGGTTAATAAAGTTCTACCTTCTCATATTTTTTGTATTATATGTGTGATTTAGATGCTCCAATTGTCTGAAAACAGTCAAAGTACGGAAGTTCTGTTGCAGGGTGAGCAACACGAGGAAGAAACCGTGAACCCGAGTGAAGGAGCGGCTCCATGACGAGCACTGAGAGTTGTTCAAGGTCCGGTTACAGACACCCGGCACTACTTTATAATTAAACTAGCAGAGGCTCGGTTTACACTTTGGCGAAGAGCAAAAAACACTATCTGTGGCATTTCAGCTGTTTACGAGTAGCTCCAGCCCTGTGACTTATGATATTCACCATTCACATTTTAAAAAGCACAAATGTGTGTCTGTGCAGCCCCCTCTGCATCGGATACAACTTCCAAAAAAAATGATCAGCGAATGAAAAACCAGCGTTGATTTTCATTTTGTGCAAACTTACAGCAAGCCATGTGGGAGAGAAGACTTGTGCATTGAAAAATGTGCTGTAAACATGCCTGAATAGAAGAAATGTGTCTAATGTTGGCTTTAAAAATGACTCCCAAAGGGCGACATCTGCTGACCAAGCTCCCTTCCTGAGCTGCTTCAATCTATCTATTTTTTTAAGACAAACCCTTAAAAATATGCTGGGGATAGTAAAGTTGACGGTCTGATATTTCCAAAAAACAAACAAACAACAAAAGCCCGTCGATTCCTTGTTAGAAACTACAACACCCACAGCCAGCCCACTTCCTGCTCGGAAGGTGCATGTGGAGCTCCACACAGGACTCGCACTACGACAGGCTGTGTCACAGTGTAAGTGGGGGTATTAAAGCATTAAAGCAGGCCGGGAGCCTAAATATAGCCTAGGAACCACTTTGCTTAGGGCAGCCTGATTTCCCCCACACGTGATAACCGGTGATACAGGCCGCTGTCCCTGGTCCTGAATCTTTACCGGGTCCGTGAAGATGCATGCGTCCGGCGTTTCACATACAGAGGCCGGGCATATTATTATGTTTTTAAAGGCAAACACTGCACATGGAAACCTGTGAGGATGCGTAAAAAGACGCACTGAAAAAGGGGCGCCCGAGCGTTTAAAGTGTAATGCGGGGCTGGCTGGCTGGTTGGCAGGATGCAAATAGAGTTCGATACTACACAAACTGCAATTCCTCATAAGCAACAGTGCGAGGCGCATGTCTGATGCAGTTCAGGGGGGGTGGAGGGGGGAATGGGAGAGAGAAAGAGAGTTTGATTGATCATGTGGGCTATGGGAGCCTGCGAGAGTTGTCGAAAATTGCTGCATAGACGCCCCTTAGGCACCTATCTGGTACCCACTGACTCCAAAACCCATGCTGTGGCCGCGATAACCACAATTCACCGGAGTGCCTGTAAGCACCAAGGGAAAAAAAGGGAAAAAAGAAGAAGCCCTCAGCCAAAGGGGGGGCTGCTAACAGAAGCGTTCATTCTTCCGGGTTGGACTTCACCGGTAATCCACAATACAATAACTTACCGCAGTCCTCACACAAGATCTTCCCAACATCCTTTTTGAGGTTCTTTCCACTCGTGTCCAGAGGCGCGAACGATGCCTTGAAAACCAAAGGCTCGTCCGTGGGGTCCATGAAAAAAATGTACTTGTGGTTCTTCTTCACTTTGGCGCACGGAGCCTCGGATCCAAATTCCCCCACGGTGACGAGCTGCTCCCGCTCCAGACCCCCGCTGTTCAGGGGCCACACGTCCAGCACTTTGACATTCACACGGTACGGCTCCGCGGAGACGTTCACAGGCGTAGACTGCACCTTGCCCTCGATCACCACGGTGGATTTGTAAGCCTGGTCCTGCAGGGAATTCAAACTCGGGGAGTAGCAGGCGAATGAGACCCCGATGACCAGCATGGATAAATGCACTGAATCAAGCCTCATGCCGCCTGCTTTGGCTCGGTGGTCGCTGGTCGCGTTGCGGCAGGGCTCTCTCGGCTGCGGGGCGATGGCGATGGAGCTGGGTCGAATGAAGAGACGGCGAGTGGGCTCCAGTAGCACGGCAGCGCGGCGGACCTTGCATAAGTGTCCATGCCATCGGGATCCGCTGCTTTTTTCGAGTGATTTCCAGTGGGTAAACAGCAGCTTTGTGGGGGGAAACAAGAGAGGGGGGTCGAAAACCGCGGGGCGATGCTGGGATTCAAATCCAGCCACTGCTTCTTCTTTTCTCTCTCCCTCTCTTCTTCCTGCTAATAATAAGGCATCGTAGACGGGCTCAGGCGACGGAATCGGCGGATTCTCCCCCTATCCAGAAGATGTCCCCCCCACCCACCCCCTTATGCTACCATAGTAGCCTTAACTGCAAGACGACGCCACTCTTATCTTTGCCCAAAAATTGCAGTGGTGGGGTACCGCTATGATGGTTTTCAGTATCATCTGCAGCGGAGAGCCAAAAAGACGCAAAATGCTGCAGTGGAGCACAAGTTTGGTAGTCCGCTCGCAGAACATAAGCCACGTTTCATCTCCCCCCCCCCCCCCAATAAAAAAATAAAAATAAAATAAAATCAAAAAGGAATATTTGCGGTTCGGCAGCTATAACGCTAATACGCCGCCTTCCACCGCGGCTCTCTCTCCGCCTCCCCCACTAGCCACAGACGGAGAGGAAATAATGCCGATTGCCAAGGGGGCTCCGTCAACAGAGAGAGGAAAAAAAAACGCAGGATCGGAGCACCGAGATGCAGGAAAAAAAAAAAAAACCCTGACGGACCACAGGGTCGATCTCCTCACTCCCCGAAACCCAGTTTACCGCATGTCAGTCACTCCATGGTGTTTTTAATCAGCGATCTCACGTTGCAATGAAACAAAACGGAATCCTACATCCATGGCTGCTCCCCCCCTCCTCAGAATCGCATCTTACTGTAGCCAAGGCATCGCTCCAAAAAAAGAAAAAAAAGAAAGAAAAAGAAAAAAGAAAAAAAAAGAAATAGGTTCAGGGTAAAAGATGCAGCCGCATATAGTCCGGCGGGCCTGCAGGAGAAATCACACTGCTGCGATGACTAAGGCTGCGAAAGCGTTTCAGGATTCTTCAAGAGACTGTTGTTGAATGAGTTTTTTTTTTTTTTTTTTTTTTTTTTTTTTTGCGTCTCATCCCATTAAGTCATGCCCTGCATTCAGGTCACATTCATTCGCTGCTCTGCCTTCAAAAAAAAAAAAAAAAAAAAAAACTGATGTTGAAGCACCGCATTAAATCCATACAACTGTGATATCGGGGTCCGGAGCAGAGGAGAACTATGTCAATCAGCCCCAGAAGGAGGAAATCCAGTCAAAGCATGCTCCTGTGTAGTTGTTTAAAAAGAAAATATATAGAATTAAATGTATTGGCGTGACAACATGACAATTTGACCGAGAGACATGCTGAGAAATGAACATTCGCACGTTTTTTTTGTTTTGTTTTGTTGTTTTTTTTCTATTGTCACCAGTGACAGTGTTTGGTCAAGTTATCATGGTGACGGCTCGGTTTGGTTTCGCCAAATAGGATGCGGATGCAGGACGTTGTAGCCGACAGTGTTCACAAAGAGCGACATCTGCTGACGGCAGTGTATTTATGAACGGCTCTGACACATGCTGTACATGCTGCTGTAGATTCAAAATAAATAAATAAAAAACAGGCTGGCAGAATGTGAAAATCTCTGTCCGACTACACATTTTACACGGCGCACCGAAAGTGAACTACTTTTATCAGACGCATGCGCAGTTTAATCAAACATGTTTATATTGGAATTGTGCTCAAACATGGGGCGCGTGAAGTCTTACAATATACTTTACACACACACACACACACACACACACACACACACACACACACACACACACACACGTTTACTTTGTGTGTGCATGCCCTGCAGACCGGACTGAGACCTGGAAGCTCTCCGTGGTGCTGAAACTTTACAAGGCCCGTAAATCACGCCTATAGGTCGCCCGTGTAGGACGAGCACGCGTGAAATCACTCCTCAGTGTGTGAAGTGGAGTGGAGGCCTCTTTCTTGCAAACAAGAGCTGCCCAGTGTGCTTTTTTTGCACGGCTGCCACTTCACACCAACACAAATATAATAGACGCGCGGGGGGAAACAAATGCGCATGGGTGACACTGAAAGTCGGGAAAGGTCATGATATGGACTCAGGGACCGCGCTCACCACACTTATTTACCCTCCGCCTTTTTATTACATATAAAACTGTTGCCCTACCTGTTACCACCAGAGAGCACAGGGCTGCAATACCCCGCTAACGCCGAGAGGGGGCGCAGGTCCGCCGACTTCCCCACCACGGTTGCGTGTTGACATCAGAGGTGAAAGCGTGCGGCGTTGAACTTGTGCGTGTGCCGCTCGCCGTGCCACGACTCGCCGTTCCTTGTCCATCTTGTGAAGCCAGCAGAAGCAGCCAGTCAGCCAGCCAGCCAGCCAGCCAGCCAGCCGCTGTCACAAAGGCATCCGAGCGTGTTCACATGCGTCTCTCGCCCCGCCGGGTCTCCTGCCGCACGCCGCAGAGGCTTTAAAAGAGACGCTCCCCTCCGCCCGCACACGGAGCGGCGTAAGGTACGTTTGTGGGCTCTCATGACGCTTTATTTACATGTCACTCGGATGATTTCTGTCCTGCAGCATTCCCCCCCCCCCTTCCACCCTTCCTCTCTCTCTAACATGCAGCCAAGCATATGCCATCGCTTCGCAGAGTTTTTACAAGAAGCATTACATACTGCACAGCGAGCGGCAGCGCGTCTCGATCGGAGATAATAATGGAGCTGCGTTTGGAGCAGCGCCACGGCATTCCTGTGTCGCGATGTAGGGCAAAAAAAAAAAAAAAAACTTTGGGAGGTGATCACAGAGGCTGCCTTTTTTTGTAAACTGCGACGACACTTTTTCTGGAGGCTGGAGTCTGCGTCGGACGTGGCCTCGGTGCCCGAACAAAAGTGGATTTAACATTCGTAGTTGGAAATCGGCTGGAAACCAGCTGATTGATGATTAAATTGACAAGTTGCTGGTGGTCTTGTGTGCATAAACCCAAATACAGAGACGAGGGACCGTCGTGTACTGTGTATCCTATAAATTAGACAGGTCTAAGGATCATTTTGGATGAAAACGTGGGATGAAATGTGGATTCATTTTCATGAGGGCCCAAGAGGAAGGGTGATGTTGCATCTGACGCAATATAAATGCTCAGTGGATATTTATTACAGAAAAAAACAAGACCTTGTCTGACATTAAATCAGTTTTAAAGAAATAACGTACCTTTATCTGTGCGCTCAGGACTCGTGTTTACCACAGATATCTAACTGGTCGAGGGAAGCAAAAAAAAAAAAAGCAAAGAGTAAGAACATCAGGTTGACAAGAGAGAAAAAAAGTCAAGTATTAAAATTTGGACTCATGATAAATAAATTCATGTTAAGAGCATTGACATGCGAGGGGCAAACCAACCGGACGGTGCGTAAATGTGTGCGTAACTTGGCCCATGTAGGCCTCCATCATACTGATGATACCATGAGTTTAATAAATGTTTATTATGTACTGTTAATACATTTTTTTCTGGCGTGACTGTCGGTTTGTCTTGTCGAGATCACTCATGATTTACTCACCTTTTCTTTATTCCCCTCAAACATGACTGGATTGTTTTTTGTTGTTTTTTTTGTGCCGAGGAGCTGATCAGGAGGCCAATAACAGCAGGGTGCGTTTATGTGAGTGTATATACAGCAGATCTCAACCAGGTTTTTTAAATAAAATAAAAAAGAAGAAGAAGAAAAAAAGAAAAGCAAGTTAGAGAAGAGAAAATCAGCTTAGCCGGGGCAGGCCTAACCCTTTTAGGCCGCCGTGCTCGCCTCGCCTCACACAGAGGCAGACAGCAGAGGAAACCGCCTGCTTTGTGCCTCAACGTTTTTCTTAACTTCCATTTATAATCAGTGCACCTATTTTATTTCTTACCGTGTTTATTACAACGTTTTTGGGCCCGTTGTTGTTAAATTGTCAAAAATTATTTTTTTTTATACCACCTCTCTCCTGCAATATTTTTTACTTTATTTTTATTTATTTATTTTTTGCTTTAGCCTCATAATTACTCCCACGAATCGAAAACAATAAGTTAATCCTTTGCCTTTTCTTCCGCGTTCTGACTCCTTCACAATTTAGAACCCGTCCATTCTGTTATTTAAGAAATATGTCACAACCACTTCATTATGCAAAGCTGGATTATTCACAAAAATTCAGACGGTATGTTTCATTTATTTAAATACGAGCACAAATCTACATTTGTCACGGAAAAAAAAAACATTTAATATAATATGTAATCTTCAAATTAATATAATTAATTCTGTGACAGTGATCAAGAGTCCTGACTATCTATAAATAAATGTGAACAGATCTGTGATCAGCGTTTTAGATTCTGGGTCAGAGTATAGATACTTTATTTGTGTTACAGAACTCCAGTCAGGCCTTCTGACCGCCCAGCACTGAAGAAAAATCTCCAGGTTGAATTTTTAAATAGTTTTCTAACAATTGTTGTCAATGGGAAACATTTTTCTAGAAACAGTACTCAACAAAATCACAAAACCAGAAGAAAAAAAGAAAATAAATCATCCGTGTGGCATAATCAGAATAATGTTTGGTGTTTTGCTTGTTTGGATAAATTTCAAGGATCTCCTCTTTTTTAAAAAACTGAATATTTGTGGAGTAAATAACGACTCCCGGCTGAAAGAGAGTCCAGTTTAGACAGAGTTTAGCTGCTGGACATATTTTCTTTTTTTTTTTTTTTTTTAAAAAGTTTTGAGAAGCACATTAATATTAAACAGACATTGTCACATATAAATAGACGAGTTTTCAGAATATATCCACCGAAAAGTTAAGAAGGAGGCCTGCGTGCTTTAAAGTGTGACCCAGGACCGACATATAGACATTTTACCGCATTATCCCATGGATATTTTAAATTTTAAATTTATTGACTAATTTATTACCCCCCGCTCGGCGTTTAAAGGCCAGGCTAAATTATTAGTATTTACCCTATTGTTTAATCAATTTTCAGAATGAAACAACAGCCTCATTTATTATTTGCTCACAGTAAATGATTCCCCAGCAATTCCAAAGTTGTTTGAGAGAATTATTTAAACACTCAAGAATGATGTGCGGGGATTCATAGAGCGCAAATGCTGAAATGGCACAAACGAATTAAAGCAGGCCTGTTTGGAGATCGTGCCTGCTTCATACAGTCTGCGCATTGTGCGCAATCAGCTTTGATTCCAGGTGCAACAAGAGAGAAGACTTGTGACTGTGGGGAAGTTTCGCCAGCATTACAGTAGGCCTATAAGCCTCAGTGACCCAGAACAGGTAAATGTTGTTGTGTTGCTTATTAAAATGTTGATTGTGTGTGTTTTTAAATTATTATTCTTTTTTTAAAAACAAATAAACGCATAGCCAGGAGTGAGAATAATCCCATTTTTACAGCGAGGCCTATTTAGACACCAGACCTACATAATCCTCTGTGGTCTGACAGCCCAGGCCTCTTTAAACATGGGCACGCTCTTTTACAGTGACAGCAGCCTCCAAACATCTGACAACGCAGCATAAGGTCGCAGCAAATTCTGCCTATTATTTGCAGGCCTATCCCACACAGATTTATCTATTTATTTATTTATTTATTTATTTATTTATTTATTTATTTTTTAACTTGTTAGACTTTTACTTGACGTGTACGGCCCCACGCGTGCAGCTGAGCAATTAAACGGTATAGTCACCTGAAACATGCCCTTTAGACCAAGCTCGGGCCAGCCTGGATGAGGGACCGGTGATGTGGACACAGTTAAAAAAAATAGCCCGGTGACTATCTATCCTGGCTATAAGTTGCGGACTCGAGCCATAAATCAGACGACTTTAACTAGTCAGAAATAACTTTGGCTTGATAATCGCTGCAAGGTCGAAGATTAAAAATAGTGCCATTATTCCATTTGTGCCTCTCGTGAGCGGCGCGCTCGTGGTGACAGGGCCCAGTGCGCCTCAGCTGGAGCCTGACGCGGGTACAGCTGCTGATGAGGGCCTTTTATTCTAACCGCAGGTAAGCATGGCGATCACGACATCAACTCACCGACACAACGCCCTGAAGTCTTTGCGTCCTTGAATATTTTTCCGGACATCATCAACAGGCGGCAAACTGCCTCTCTGTGCCATTTTCGACGTGCCTCGGCATTACTGTACTCCTTTGCTGTGTCAGGTAAAGCAAAATGTGAATTTGAGTTTGTGAGAGAAGAAATTCTAATTACAATTATATATATTTAAAAAAACAACTAGGCTATAAAAACTACATAAAACATAATACTATAGAGTCGTTGCACTATTCACACGGGACGCTTCATATATTGTTTAAATAAGCTGTTGAAATAAAATTATTCTGCGGTATCATTTCAGTGTGGGCTGTTAAGTTAGTTAAGTAGGCCTACCTAAAGTTAAGTTTAAGGGGTTGAGTGGTCGAACCAAGGATCTATTGTGAGTCCTGTGCCATTGGCTGTGCGCGCAAATAAAATATCTACTCATTAGTCTCAGTATTTGTGAGTCTACCAATACAGTGTCGTTATATGTTGAAAAAAATATGTCATTTGGTGATGAGGCCTAATGACCTCAATACGACGTGAAGTATGAAATTATCAGACTTAACTGCCATGAAAGGATTTTTTAAAGACTTACAGTTATAATGAATGGGCTTGGGCCACTTTTGGATCCATGCACTTACAATAAGCAGTCATTTGAAATTAAATTGTTAAAAAAATATATAATAATAATAATAACCATAGCACATTAAACTTACGCATAGACACACGAGAAGCGTATCCGGGACCACAAAAAAGTGAGGTAAAACAAGTGTTAACTCCTCCTTAAATACGAGGGTAAACTCGGGTATTTTCCTCGCAGTCTCACTATCGCAGGCCGTTTTGTCAAACCGAAACTTAAGCAGACAGTCGTGGGCACAATTCTTAAGAAACAGCAGCTGGGTTTCGTTTCTGGATATAAGTGACAGCTCGTGA
This sequence comes from Diplodus puntazzo, assembly GCA_963678695.2. Taxonomy (NCBI): domain Eukaryota; kingdom Metazoa; phylum Chordata; class Actinopteri; order Spariformes; family Sparidae; genus Diplodus; species Diplodus puntazzo. The sequence goes on along the minus strand of OZ023167.1, from coordinate 9,621,319 downwards.
CATTACACCTTGCGGGAGAAAACAGAATCCTCGCTCTGCATTAACGTCTCCCCCTCCCCACCACCACCTCTTTTATACCTCTCTGTGTAGATCTCGCGAGAGCTCCGGCGTTCGCTGTGGCTGGCCGTGGCTTTGCAGCAGACAGAGGGAGAAGGCAGGCAGGCAGCATCATGGCGGACAGAGACAGTGGAAGTGAGCAGGGAGGAGCAGCCACGGGCCCAGGCTTCGGTCCCATGCACCTAGCGACAGGAGGGGCGGGCTCGGCTTCCGGGCTCCAGCACGAGACTCAGGAGCTGGCGTCGAAGCGGGTTGACATCCAAAACAAACGCTTCTATTTGGACGTTAAGCAGAACGCGAAGGGCCGCTTCTTAAAGATAGCAGAAGTCGGGGCCGGTGGAAACAAGAGCCGCCTCACTCTCTCCATGTCCGTGGCGGTCGAGTTCCGTGACTACTTGGGAGACTTCATCGAACATTATGCCCAGCTGGGTCCGTCCAACCCGGGACTGGTACAAGACGAGCCGCGGCGAGCGCTGAAGAGCGAGTTCTTGGTCCGGGAAAATCGGAAATACTATATGGATCTGAAAGAGAACCAGAGGGGACGGTTTCTGAGGATTCGACAGACCGTTAACCGGGGGCCCGGTTTGGGATCCACGCAAGGCCAGACGATCGCTCTGCCGGCCCAGGGACTTATTGAGTTTCGTGACGCTTTGGCTAAACTTATTGACGATTACGGTGTAGAGGACGAACCTGCAGAGTTGCCCGAAGGGTCATCATTGACTGTGGACAACAAGCGGTTTTTCTTCGACGTCGGATCCAATAAGTATGGTGTGTTCATGAGGGTAAGCGAGGTGAAGCCAACGTACCGCAACTCAATCACGGTGCCCTACAAAGTGTGGTCCAAATTTGGGAATACTTTCAGTAAATATGCCGAGGAGATGAAGAAGATCCAGGAGAAGCAGCGGGAGAAAAGGGCATGCGAGCTGCAGCAACAAGAGGAGATGCAGGCGGACGATGGAGACGAGGATTGATATAGAGTGCAAAAAAAGAGAAAAAAGAAAAGATGCAAAAGTAATGAAAATAACAAGAGAAATATAATTAAAAACTCTACTGTATAAAGAAAGAAATCTAAAGATTTAACTGTAATGGTTTAACTCCAAGGGAGCATCACCCACAATATAAGAAACCTCCACAACCTGACAGTTATGACATGTTGTCACTCATCGCTGGATGTTACCCCACTTATCCACCATTAATACAGTAACAGGCTGCTAAACAAAGTAATAACATTATATTTGAACATTGTTTCCTACTTGACAAACAATATTGAACTGAGTGTTTCTTTCCCTTATTAACAGAAAAAAAACTTTTGTACCAGTTAAAGCTATTGTAAAAAAAAAAAGAAAAAAAAAGTGTTTGCAATGTTCAAATGGGATTATTGCCGAGTTCCGATGGGGGGGAAAAAAAGCGTTTTCCTTTTCATGTGAGCTAATGACTTCAGCACAAATCAGAGATTTTAATTTTTTCAAAACCAAAATTAAAAAAAAAAACTTTGTAAGAGGTTGTCACATGTACTTGCCATCCTATTTACCTTTACCTGTGAGTAGAGATGTGTTTACACATGAATCATATGAGGGCTAGGCCTGCTTCGGAAAACTGGTTAGATGTCATGCAGTAAAAAAAAAGGAACATATAGGCAGTTTCATGAAATGAAATAAGTGCTCTGTCTGTTGTGCAATATGCATTGCATAAAAATCAAATCTATTGAACTGGTCGACGGATCTCGACATGATGACATTTGCCAGAGGCATTCAAAGAAATATTAATATTGTAATTTTGTTTCCGTTGAAATTGTTGCCATGCAGATGGATATATTATAGACTACCTTTGTGTCTCGTTGTTAATGCAATGTGTTCATTTAAAAAGGTACTAAATGTGTATTTGATAGAGGAAATGCAGTGACAACATGTAGCAAATGGCCTGAATCGCAGATTACTCAACAAGACAAACCCTACGCATACTGTGCTGATTGGCTCGGTGGTCTGAAAAGAAAGAAGGCAAAAATTCAGCAGAGCGTTTATTGGTTAGTACGTCCGAAACGGAATCATTTTGTGATCTTGTTCTCATAAAAGTCCAAATGGTGCCAAGGAGTGCTGTTGCTGCATGTTAATCTGCACTAAGATAGATTTCGTTGGTCTCCCAAAATATTGGCTCAAGGACCCTTCCGTATGTATCTTTATCTGCCTATAGTGTACGAATCTCAAGTTTGAGTACCAAGTGATTTCCATCCAAAGGCTTGGTGTAGTTGTAGTGTTTCAAAAGCGTGATTGTAAAAGGAGTGACCTTGCGAACTGTAATCAAAAATATCACCATCACACTATGAGGAGGGCCACTGAGGAGCACGCCTGGATAAGCCACGGTGAAGAGGGTTCATTTCACCCGCTGGTGAAACTCCAGTTGTTGTGTGTTCGACGGATGTGCCCATCCCAACGAGTGTAAGACCTGAAGATGTGAAGTTCAGTGGGGCTACTTTGGATACATACTCATAGCTCTACTTCTAGATTTGTAAGCCCAAATATGTACCTGGGGGTGATGAGATTCAGTTTTGGTCTAATTGTAAATATTTGGGCTGCCACACGGAAAACAACTGGTTCCTAACCAGTTCAGTCGCATCTCATAGATGTGTGATAGCAGTTTTATAAACTCTGTCAGTAAACTCCAGAGAAACTGGCAACAATCAGATAATGTCAGATTTACCTCAGCATTGAATTAAATGATTGCTCCCATGTTTAGATTGACTGGAAACCAGCAAACTAGACAGTCCTTGACCACCTATTTTTGGAGCCTCTGGTATAGCCGAAACGTTACCTGATTGGGAGCATCCTCTTCAGCATATAAACAACCTGGTGCCTTACACACTCCGCATGCTTACACGCTGGCCTGGTGCTTTGGATCGCAGTTTGGCTTCTTTCTTGTTATCGTTTTCCTCTTTCTTCCATTTTTTTGTGTCTCAGCCCCCTTGTGTGCTAGCGCACGACTCGTGGTGCTAAAAGGGTTTGATACGAACCCTTCAGAAAAAATGCGGAGCAGATTTCTTAACTTTTTTCTGCTACCTTCCTTCTTCCCTAACTCTATTGCCATCCCCATTCCCCAGCCATCCAGGTATCGGCCTACATGTAAACATGGAAAAGGGGGTGGTCACCTAGATGCAAGATGATGCAGAAGAGTTGGCTCTTTGCTAGCCAAGCGCATTAGCACGGAGAGAAGGGGCTGATTGGGAACACCGGCAGCGGCCTGATATGATACGCATTTTTGTCAGCAAGCCCCTTTTGAAAATGCTCGTTCTATGGCTTGGGTAGTTCTGTGTAAGTTGTAAGTCGCTCAATTAATGGGGAGCAGCAAGCATGTCTTGTTTTGTTTTGTTTTTTTTGTTTTACGTAGTTTTACCTTTTCAGCGTTATTCCACATTATTTGTAATTTTGGAATGTTTTCGCCCACAAAAAATATATCTATTTTTTCTGTGCAACATTTCATCACTGTGTGCAATATCGTATGTGCCAATGGTGGCAATATATGTATATCAATTAAATATATGATTACTATTTGAAAGCATGTGGCTGAATTCCATGTTTATTTCTCATGAAGGAGTTGTATGCCTTTATTTGCACTTAAAGCTCCATCCTAGTGGAAAATAGAGTAAACCAAGGTCTTAGCAGCCTGTTGGGCCAAGCAGTTCACATTACGTACTTTAACTTGCAATACGACATAACTGCAAGTACGCCTGTCTTTAAGGAAACGGTAAACTTGGCTTATGGGTTGTCGAAGGTTGACTATAAACACACAGTGGAGTTCTTGTGAAAAGGAAAAATGTAAGAATCAGTGAAATCTCCATTTTTAGCTTTAAGCTAAGAAAAGGTGCTTCAGTCCAATCCTCATTAAGGTGTATGGTGAACTGTCTTCAGTGGTTGTTGTGTGTAGCACTTTGCTTTCCCAGGTTAATGAATTGCCTGACCAATACTTGTTTAAAAATGATCTCAACAAAGAATGTCGTTCTTCTCACTTATGTTGGTTCTTTTTTTTTTTCTTCTTTTTTTTTTTTAAAGAGGGTATTTGATTTGCTCATTTGGTTTTGATGCATTAAATATATAATTTATGTACATTTGACAAATTTTAAAAATAAATTTAATTTACCCACGAGGGGAAAAAAATCTACATTGAAAATGTATGTGTTTTTTATGTTTCGTTTCTTGTTGGAAAAAAAAACAAAACAAAAAACGGCTTCCCTAAAATGTCTGCGATTCACTGATGAAAAGTATGTTTAATTTGAAAGTGTTGTCTCCCATGTCTGACTCTACATTTGCAATGATACTAATTACTAAAGCTTAATTTTACAGCCTTTAAAATGCAAACTTTGCAATGACAAGTACCTGATGAATCGGTTCTTCTTAGAGGTTTCTACATAAGTACTGTATGTGTTATACCGGGCTGTAAAATAAAGCGTTACTTTGTTCTCTAATCATCCTGACTTTGCAGTTTGTGATCATCTGTATGCAGTCGTTGCTCTTCTTTGAGCTTCACTGCTCGTCCAATGTAACGCTAAAGTGAGGGCGTATTGATCACAAGCCAAAACCTGCACGTCTTTTTAACTTTAGTAACTGTTGTAAATGACATCGATGCCAAAGAAACTACTACTACTGCTGCTACTACCCATTATTGCTACTCATTCATAATCCTGTGCAGTTATTTAGTTAGTCGCATGATTTTCTAGTCACAAGTTCGTGTGGTTTCATGCATGTTGATATAATGGTGTGATTGTCTTTCTCCAGATCATCAGCAGCCTCTGTATTGTTCCTACGTCTTAGAGCGTGCTCGAGTAGTGATGACACGGGGAGGATGTTGCCAGGGGCGACGACGTTGACAGTCTCGTACCTTCTCCCTTGACCACCCACCCGAAGAAACGACATTAGTAAAAAGGTCGATATAGGGACGAGTCTGGACAGGCTCAGAGGCCTCTTTGCAGGACATATGTGTGACTGGGCTTTGTTGGGAAGACGATGGTCTTCTTGGCCAGGAGGGAGGCTGAAAAAACCCATAGGCACGTGCTAGATCTGAGATGGACTGTAGCCCGGAAGCCTACTCAGAGTTTGCTGCTCATCCAACGGTCCACGTGTTGGAAGGACTGGTGTTGGTCATCATGCCTTTGGATCTCTCAACTGGTGATGAATTTGATCTGAAGAAGAGTCTTTGTGAAAGCACAATGTCTACTATTGATGACAGACTACAGCAATCCTTTGATTTGAGATCATGAGTGTTTGTCAGTCATGCTAATTGGCAGCACAATGGGAGTAACTGCTCAAAGGAATGCTGCAGGGAAAGATTAATAGCGGGTTTAGTCCGGTTTCAGCTGCCAAACTGCGAGCTGAGAGAGAAGCATTTCATCAAATTCATATTTCATTGCCGCTGCAACATGGTCATCATCACCTGAGCACTCCCTGACAGCAGTGAGTAGTATGAATGCCTCGCAGGATTGGGCAACATCCTGTATGAGTGCCTGCTCGTGGGTTCATTTGTGGTGTGGTGTTGCTGTGCTTTTAGGCAATGTGTCTGGAAGTGCTGCCTTCACTCCAGCGTTGGATTCGTCTTCATTCAGTTTTGTAATTTTGTGCTTTATTTCCGAAAGCAGTTCAGCACTGGCTTTGGTGATGACGTAATTCATGGCAGGCTTCTCCGGCTTTGACCACTAGAGGACACTCTTTACCTATAAATGGCGCTCAGAAACACACGAAAGAGGGCTCCCAGATGAGAAGAGATGCCTTTGGCTTCACTGTAGTGGAGTGAACAACAGACAAGGTACACATTTACTTTAATAAAACGCCTCAGGACACATGGGGCGGTTCAACAGAGCTTCATCATATCAAAGTGGCCGTCATTTAAATTTCTTAAAGTTGCAGAACTTATTAGAATGTCAACAGAATGTTAATTAGATAACAATCCTGATGTTTTGTGAAAGACGAAGATGTATTGTGTTGAAGAGATATGAAGCTGACATGCTAACTAGCCTGAAAACCTCCTTCTCCCAGCAGTCCGAAGCTCCTCTAAACACCAACAGTCCCTAGCTCACTAGCTGCACGGCTAACAGAGCTAACAAGCTAACTATACAAACTATAACTATACAGTCATGGATGTATAAACAAGACTAAGCTTAGCAATTATTCTGGTGGCATGTTGCCCCCCAACTTGCTGGGAGTATACAAATATATATATATATATGTATATATATATATATATGTATATATATATATATATATATATATATATATATGTATATATATATATATATATATATATATATATATATATATATATATCGTGTAAAGGGGGAACACACAGCATGTCTACAAATAATGTGTCATACATCAGCTGGCTGGATGACAATTGTTACTTTTTCTTAGTTTATACCTTAAAAAAAGGCACAATGCAACTCAAAATTGTATTGTTTACAATATAAATGAGGCAATAACAAACTTTATGATAACAAGCTGTTCTCAGTGGAAAATAAGGTGCACAGAACACTGTTTTAAGCCAGTAAGGTGGCAGGGTCCACCACATATAAACAAAAGTAAAACCGTATGGAATTGTGTCGTTCTCTGTGGAGAAAAGTCAAAATCATAAAAGAAATTAACAAAACAACAACAAAATCTGTAGAACAATTCAGGAGTTAAGGCTTTCCCATTTTTGAGTTTAGGTGTAGAGATTTTCCACTCCTCTTATTTTCTAACACAACTTTTTTTTTTATTGTGTGAGGTCATCTTCCTGAATTGCTGTCTTCCCCTTTTTTTTTTTAAACGCACTGTGTTGTAGTGTGTGTGTGTGTGTGTGTGTTGAAGAGAGAGAGAGGGAGAGAGAGAGAGAGAAAGGGAGGGAGAGAGAGATTATGGAATGCTGTGATGTCATCAGCCCAGTCACACACACACACAAAGACGAGGAGGACCCACAGGCGCTCTGACTCTCTCAGCTTAGTTAGCACACACTGCTGTGGAGCGGCTGTCTACATCCCACTGTGAGTACTTCAGCAAATTCTACCCTTCTCTTACAACTCCCTTCGGCTTTGCGCTTTCTCTGTCCAATCTCCACCTTTCCCCGGGTTTTTCTCCTTCTGCGCACCCCTGCAATGTGTTTAGCAGACACCAAATCTGTATTCCACCAGTGTGATAGTTCTCAGTGTGAGACAAGCTTCCTTTCCCTCCAAGTGCTGCTTATGTGGTAGCCATTGTTTAACTACCCACTGTGATTGGAGGAGTCCATTTCAATCCCCTTGTTAGAGAAACCGGCTCATGCTGCCCTGGGCTATGACCCCGTTTCGTTTTTTTTTTCTCTCTCTCTCTCTCTCTCTCTCTGGCAAGCAGAAAGTGACCATGTTAAAATGGAGCCGCTATCTCGTGGGATTTTCGGGGGAGAAAGGAACATGGATTTTTTTGGGGAAGGGATGTGTGGTGGGGAGGGGGGAAGGAGGAGGAGGAGGAGGAGGAGGAGGAGGGGAAGGGGGGCTATAATGATGACAGAAACAGTCCCATTCCTTTGGAATCTCCTCCCATTGTAGGCAACAGCCTTTCTGTCAGTTTAGGGAACAGGGTTTGGGCTCTTCCGTATTCATGAAGGGAGGGACAAGATAGACGGCTGACGAAGACTTTCCAAGGAAGAGAAAAGTTTCTCAGCGTGACAGAGGTTGGGTTAAGAAATATATGGGGCACTGCAACTTTAAGAGAGAATGTGAAATCTGAAGAGCACAACATAATCCTCCAAATGCCTGTTTCAAGTGGTCTCTGTTCCCCCCCCCTTGTAGATTGTCCCAAAGATGACCACCAAAGACAAAGCAAAGTGACATCTCAGCAGGGCGGACGAACTGTCAGCACAGCACAGACAGGAAACAGGATTTTGATTGAGTGCGTGTGTGTGTGTGTGTGTGTGTGTGACTGTACAGTATGTACAAGTGCTTGCGTGGATGAGCATGCGCCCTTCCTTCACGAGGAAGAGTTTATGTGTGTAAACAAGAGGGATTCAAGGAAAGAAGCGGCGGAAATCTTCTCAACGACATGAGGCTATAAAAACCAACGCCATCCACCTTCAAGAAGCTGCTGGCCAAAGGACAGAGCCTCTCCTCCCCTGCGACCGGCTCGGCCAGGTGGCACCCAGGTTATAACCCCACGCCGGCCATTCAGCCGCCAACATGCTTCAGCAGATTCTAAAGGACATGTACATCGACCCTGATGTGCTGGAGGCTCTCAACGAGGACCAGAAAAAGACTCTGTTCCTGAAAATGCGCCAGGAGCAAGTGCGCCGCTGGACGGAGCGGGAGGAGAAGCTGGAGAGAGAAGGGGGGGACAAGAGGACAAAGCCAAAAAAAGGTAACCATGCCAACCAGCTGCCACCAACTCACCTCACCTTTTGTTAACCTGTCTTCTTCCTGTTTGTCCAGCGTGACAGGGTGACAGCTTCAAGTTTTTTTCAAGCATGCTGACCATTGTACTTTAGTTCTAATTAAAAATTTGTGGGGGAAAAAAGCATATCAATTTTGAAAAAATCCAACTCCAGGGCTAGATTAAATGGACAGAATACTCTAGGCAGACTTTTTTTCAGGGGCCCCCCTATACACACATCAAAATGACCTGAATGCCATGTGATTATTATTAAATATTTTAGCTGATGTATTTATATTTTCTTTTTTTTCATGCACACTTGGTAAGTCATTTAAGAGAAGCATCGCTAATATTTTGTAAGTTTTAAAATTAAGGAATAAATATGTAAACGCTGAAATTAAGTTGTAGACCGGAGATGTTTGTAGATTCTAATCTTCTTAAAAATCCTTGTTCCTGTGTCTCGGCCCCCTAGTGGCAATAAGGCCTCAGGCATGTGCCTAAGATGCCTATACCCAGATCCTGCCCAGTCCACTTCACATTTCTTTTCACATGTTAAAATGTTTGATCACAGGGTTAGGGAGTTAGAATGAATACATGGACACCTGAGGAAGATTTAATATTACTTCACGTGCCATTTTTATTTCCATACTCTGAAATTCTAATTCTCAAGCAAAAAAACAAGGTCCAGTTCACACGTGACATGACTTCCCTGTGACGTGTCCAAATTTGACTTGAACATTTGATGGTAATAATGATAGTATTCAAATTTCATGTGATTTCGCGTGCCGTGTGCTGTTTTCACCATTCTAATCCACATGTGAAAAAACAGTCAATCACCTGTGAGTTGATGTCATTCTTGTTTCTGAATCCCTTTTTAGTCGAGGCGCGAGCGCAGCGAGCTGAGAATTACCTGACAGAGGTTTTACAAAGCAGCGGAAGAAGCGTGTGTGCGTTCGGCTGTGACACACGTCCCCGCGCCGCTGGTTGCACTGTCACCGCTGCAGCTCTCGTTCCCCCGCCATTCCAACAGCTGTTTGCCAAGACGGGAACAGCATTTACCTAAAGTCCATTTAGCAAGTTTCAAAGTTTCCCAGAACACAAACTTGGGCTAACAAACACCAGCTGCTCCACATTAACGTGTCTGTCGTGTTGTTAGAAGAGGAGACGTGGAGGAGGATTGAACATGATATACGGACAGAAACCGAAGAGCGTTTACGCTTCAGTAAAGTGAGGCTCTATTTATATCTGAAGTTCCAAACAATACGGCAGATCGTCGATGTTGAATTAATGTTAACATCACACCCACAGATGATGCTAACATTTACACAAGCAAAGTGACCCTGCAGTGAGTGTGTTGTAAGAGGCACCTATTAAAAGTGTTTAAGAAGTGGTATAATGTTTCCATAACGGCGAGCATGAAGAATGCGTTCGTGAGTTCACACAGATATTTTGCTTTCAGCCTCTCGCTCCAATCATTTTGTGCTCAGTCACACCACATGAGGAATTTTCACTGGGTCAGAGATGTCACTCATGTCCGGGACACTTGTTTGGTCAAAAATAGGTGGCTGATGCAAACCCAAATGATTGACAGAGGCGACAAGAAAAAAAATAGATAAAAAACTGCCCTCGAGGGGAAAATGCAAAAGCAAGCGTGCACGGACGGCGAGCGTTTTTTATTGGGAACTGGCTTCCGTTCAAGAGCGACAGTTGGAGTCAACAGAGCTCACGCAACAATCAAACAAAACAAAACAGCAGAAACTCAGAAGGCTGCAAGTCTGTCCTCGAAACCGGTTCGACGTGTCGGACAGAATCTTGCTCGTCTGCATTTTTCTCTCTGGTGGCAGCAGGTGCTGGAGTGAGAAATGCGTGGTTGAATGACTCCGCATGGCTACAAATTGCTTTATTTTTTGATATTCCAAACCACAGAGGTTTGGAAGGAGGCAGCACTTGTCGAAAACCAGAGGTGGAGTGTTATTAAGTACAAACTGTATGGGTCCCCTACACTTTTTCAAATTATTATTATTATTATTTTTTTATTTGATAGGGACGGAGCAAGTCGTTTAACGCCATTACAAAATACATAACGTCAACATGCCGGATTAAGCAATAGTGCTAACCAGATCCAGATACTGATAAACTATACACAATGCAAAAATGGACAAAATGAATTAAGCAACATGTCCATTTCATTTTCAACTGACTAAACTTTATTTAAAGGGATGAGGACAAAAGAAAACCAGCTGTGACCACAGTATAGTCAGTTAAAAACGTGCTAAAAAAAAATAGCTTGCGACCAAAAATGTTAATTCAGACCAACACTACTACTCTCACCTCATATTATCCCCTAACTACATTGCCTAAAATCGTTGTTTGGTTTGTCTCATCTGAGGCGTCATGTCCTCACCACTCTTCAACACAAAGTGAAAGTACATTTACTCAATTAGTCTACCGAAGTTAAAGTAAAGGTCCCTTAATTGAGTGTTTCTATTTCATGCTAATTTCTTCTTCTATTCCACTACAGCACAGTCAAACATTGTGCTTTTTACTCCACTGCATTTGTCTGAAAGCTCTGGTTACCTGTTGTTTCGCAGATTACGTTTTTTTTCATACTCTTCCAGTCCAGTGACAACCACGTACCTTAAATTTTTGTGATTTTGAAAGTGAATTCTCTGATAAACTGATAAAAGGGATTAGGTGATTCTCACTGCGTCGAGAAAATTCTCCTACTGCTTACAAGATCTTGTGTTACGAATTGTTTTGGCATCAAGTTTAGTGGCTGCATATCGCAACCAACTGAACACCCCTCGTCTCACACTCCCTTAAGGGTGCTGCTAAAAATGCAAACAAACGAAAAAACAAAACAAACAAACATAAAAGGCCCTCCCTAGAGCAAGTGTTTAGTTTGTCCGTTCTAGGCTACCGTAGAACATGACGGTGTAAGTGCAGACATGGTGGAGCCTGTTCCCTTTCTCGATTTAAAATGCTCATTCTCAGGTTATAAAAATACAGGGATTCTTAGTTTCAGAGGATTGTACATACACAATAATGAATAGGATGTTATTTTTTCTGCCATCCCAGATAACAAAATTGTTGTGGCTCAGATCTGGCTCATCCGGTTCTGGTTTATTCAATTTGCTCTTGGCTGACGTGTGGTATCCCAGCGGTCCACATGATATGATGTGGCCTGCTTGTGGCCGATCTGGCAAAAAAAGGAGACATCATTCCAGGCGGAACGTGGGCCAGATGAACCTGTCGAGCACAATTTTGCCCCCCCCCCCCCCGAATTCCACACTCTGGACCTTTAAAGTCCGTGTAAAGCAAAATCAGCCATTTTCTTCTAAACACATTAAACAGGTCATAAATGTGTTTACTTAAAACATGTAAAAGCCATTCGACCATTTAGAATTTAATTTTGGAGCTAGGCTCACAAACTGTTTTTCAACATTTCTGTGTTCAGGATTAAATGGGCGGGTCAGAAATCATGGCCGCGTTACGTAACGCGGCCATGATTTGCATAAACCCCGCCCTGCTGCAGAAATGGTATAAATACGTGCAGCGCATCAGCTTCAGCGGTTCTCCCACTCGCTCTCCAGTCTCGGATAGCATTGCTTACAATAGTTTGCAGCTAGCTAACCAGCCAACCAGTCAGCAAAACAGTCACATTTCCTCCTCATCGCTCCTGCACCTTTCCTGGATGCCACAGTGTGCAGGGTGATGGCGCTGTTAGCTTATTTAAGTTTCCTTCAGATGGCAACGTAAAGAAACGGTGGATCGATTTTGTCAAGAGGAGCTAACGTTACTGTGGGGAGTTAAACATCACCACCAACACCGTCTCTGCAGTGCCCACTTTACCCCTGATCGTTTCAGCAACTGTCACCAGGTAAAGTCTGGATTTCTGCAGAGTCTGTTTAGGCTGGTCACTGGGGCCGAACCGATCCTCTCCGTCCCGGCTTGCATCCTCTCCTCCCGCCGACAGCAAGTGCCAACGGCCTTATGTGGCCGCCCCCGGCCCCCCTCGACCCGCTGATGGCGCGTGCTACCGGCCTTATGTGGCCGCAGCCGACACTCTCTGTCCCGCTGACGGTGGGTCCCACCGGCATAATGTGGCCGCGCTGCCGCAGCCGACCCTCTCCGTCCCGCTGACGGCGGGTCCCACCGGCGGTATGTGGAGCATTATTGGTGAGCCGTCCCAGTGTGAACGGATAATCCGGAGGCGCGGAGCGAGGGCGTGTCGGTCTGACAGTCTGATAACTACACAGGTCCCTCACTCAACTAAATACAGAGAAATGTCCCACAAAGCAACGTTACAGGACCGGACAAAAAAATTAGTAACTGTAACCGTCTTTAGCAACTTATATGAGGAAAACAAATACCGCAGCTGTATGTGGAGAAGCGTCCGTCCTCCTGTCCGTCCTCCGCCTGTCCTCCCGACTCCTCATCACATTTCTGCTCAGAAAACAGCGTCTGTCACCGGCAAAGACTTTAACTCACCGAGTGTTTGTGATGAAAATAAATCACCCGCGACTGCCAGCCCTCCTGACCGAGACTTCAGGGAACTTTCCCCCAGAAAACAGCCTCCGTCCCCGCGAGTGACAGAGTCAGACAGCGTCCTGTTTACTGATGGTGATTATGTATAATTATGTCATTTAGCGTGAAAAACTTCACTCCGTCACTGTCCAGGATGTTTGGTGGGTCAGAATCTAGATCACTACACATTATAACAGCATCTATATGATTACAAACTGTCCGCAGGTGTAGGTAGACAAGGGGAACACCTTCAGGGAACACCTGGGGAAACACCGACGTCATTAACATGACGTGTACCGTCACCGTCACTGCAACCGTCCTGCAGACAACAGGTGCTCTCATCCCCGCCACCGGACAGACGTTAGATTCTCTGTCCGAGCCCGACCTGGTCGTTATCCCGGTCGTTATCGCCATCAGCCAGGGAGCGGTCGGACGCTCGTCACCGCCAGAGGCGGGCGCTTTTTTTTTTTTTTTTTTACAAGATCGCTGCAGCCCACCAACACCCACTGTACAGCAGCTAACATTGAGGATGAGTATAGCGTCACAGCGCCGCTGTTCCACCGTCTGGGGAGAACCCTGGTTAATGTGTCGCCCGGCCGGCTCGGACACAACGTGCGTACGAACGTAAATAATCTTAGATTAGCCAAAGAAATGCATAGTCACAAAACGGAATACAGGCTGTTTTTCTGACACCATGAAAACTTTTTCAAGATAGACACGATGATCTCAGAGCATAGAATAAGATGCTTCGCTGTGGAGGTAACTCTTCAACAGTATTTAAAATGGTTAGAATTAGCTCAGCATCTACAGCAAGAAAATCCAGCGGTAACATTAAATCCAAGCACATCATATATAATGGTAAAACACCAACAGGGGACATTTTAGCACACAGTGAAGTACTTTTACTTTTGATACTTTTAAGTAAATTGGGTTTTGAATGCGGGGCTTTAACTTGTAGTGGAGTATTTTGACTTATTCAAAGGATCAGAACACTTCTTCCACCTCTGCTAAGCCAACTCAAATATGACTTCAAGCCAATTAACAGCACACTGCAGTTGCTGCATTGACTCTGATTGACATAGTAATGCGATCTGTCTTGCCTTGGCTTGTAACAAAGCACTTACTATTAACTGTGGTGCAGAGTGAGGGTGAGAACAGTGCTCTTTCTATCTCTTTAATGACCAATGCAGCTGTCCTTATAGGAGGCTGGATGGAGGCCGCAGGCTGGGATCACATGCTCACGGCTCTCTCTCCACGCAGAAGCTCCCCCGTCTGTAGCTCGGAGGAAACGCCGGGTAGTTTCGCGGTTCTCCGCAAAAATAGGAAGTGAGACAAGACTCTCAGTCCTTCAAACAATCAGCAGGAGGCGAAACAGGAAGCGCGCAGGAAATGTATGTGTTGGGAGAAACAAAGAGAGAGAGTTTGATTATATCTGGTGTGCCGTGTGGGAGGGCTGACGTGTTGAAGTTTGTTTTTGTGCACAAAAAAAGAAGTCGGCGTCTCTCTCGGCTGCTGTTGACCCTCTCAGGCCTTTAGCCACGGGACTCTCGCTGTGCCGAGGTTGACTTTATGGGCTGTGACTACATGCTGGGGTGTTTGTGTGTGGTTGTGTTTATCTCGTAGGCAGACTGGTGACCTTCGCTCGAGGAGGAGACAAATATGATTTTTTTTCTGCGACTTAACATCAAATAACCTTGAATTTGTTCTTCAGATATGGAAATCATTTATTCCCCCCCTTTAGAAAGCATCGTTCTGTTGGATTTGACGAGGCAGTGCTACATTCGAGACTGTGTTTTTTTGTACACTGCCTCTTGCTGTAGCACCTGGGATACATGCCAAAACATTACATAAGTCGTCTTCTGAACGCCCTTATACTGGCATGATTCATCTCACCTGCACCTGACAATGGTGTTGCGGATTGCAGCTGTCAGCTTGGACTGATAGCTTGTTTACCAGCGTTCTGACGGCTGCGGGTTCATCGTCACCACAGTGTGCCCTTGCTAGAAGGCGATGCACAGGGCAAGCTGGCAAAACCAGTTCACTGTGAAAGTATGTTGTCCTGTTTTCAAACCCTACGAGCTCTCACCCTTTGAGCCCGACTGAGCTGGTTTATCTGCATAAAGTCACTTCCCCATGCTCCCAAATATAGTCGCAAGGCATTATGTCTGTCAACGTGTGCGTGCCCTGCCTTTTGCTTGTGTGCTCGTTGTGAGGACTCATTGTCCTCACAAAAATAGATAGTGAGGAGTTTAAGAGCGGATCTCGTTTTATTGAGCGTGGATGGGGTGTTTTTTGTCCCCACTGTTAACTCCCGTTTGTATCGTCTACATGAAAGCCCCGGCTCAAACATTTGTGGTCTGCTTGCCTGTGACCCACCAGCTGCTGCTCTTGTCTGTCTGTCTGTCTGCCTCCTGTCCGTCCAAGACAGCAGCCTCGACTCATCAGACTACACTGCTGATACTGATATTTAATTTTGGAATGAACAGAGCTGCAACTGATTATCTGAGAGCCGCCAGTATTTAAAAAACATTTGCTAATATCTGCAAATTATGGCTGGGCTTTCAAAAACACTGATAAAAAAACCTGGAGAAAGCAGTTTTTGTAAAGTTTGAGCAACTTTTGGCCTATCACTGAAAAGAGAACATATTACATAAACAATCCTTACGTTATTAAGTGTGATTTCAGTGATTGTCTTTGTTTAAAGGTGCGATATGTAAGAATTTGAGCTCATTACATTCAAAAACCAGCCAATATCAACAGAGTAGCTGTTAGACATCATGTCAATGACGTCTCTGTTTTGCATTGTAGATATCCTCTTCAGTTAGCATGCTAACCAGCTAGCCTCAGGCCTGAAAACCTCTTTCTTTCCCGGCGGTCCAAAGCTCCTGCACTAGCAGTGTAAATACCAACACACCCCTGGTAGTCTGGCTAGCTGCGCGGCTAACTGAGCTAACAAGCTAACAGCAGCTACACTCAGCGATGTATAAAAAGAACACGGATAGCAGCCCTTATATGCTGCACCCATTTGTTGGGAGTATAAATACAAGGTGTCCGATTCTTTGCACACACCTTAACCCTTCTCTGTGTGAAGCATCTCTGCACATTTTCCTAACATTTTCAAACTTTAGCTCAGGGTTTCCCCATTGTGTGTGTGTGTGTGTGTGTGTGTGTGTGTGTGCGTGCGTGCACGTGTGTGTGTGTGTGTGTGTGTGTGTGTCTTTCCTCCAGCCAACAGTAAGAATGTGAGCTGGCTGCTGGGCCGGGACGGAGACGTGGCGGTCGTTGTGATCGGCGAGGTGGACGAGCTGAACGAGCTGAACTCCAAATTCATCTGCTCGGGGTTTGGAGAGAAGAAGGCGCCGAATCCTCAGAACAATTCATAGTAATACGACTTTGTCATAAACATTTGAGGGGGTGATATGCATGAGATCACTTACACTTACTTACTTACTGATGTGATGTGAAATGTTCCAATTATGTATTTACAGCCATCAAACTATCTTGAAGAGCAAAAAAACCACAGAAGCTGTCAGATCTGAGAGGCAGAACTCCCCCCCGAAAACACAACCTGGAATTTCACTGGATTTAAAGGTGTGTGGCTGTTAAAAATTCAATTATGACGTGCCTCAGTGGATGTAAAAAAATCTTTCACTCTTTTTCTCCTGCCCCATTAATTATTTGACCAAACAGAACAACCTGATAGAGGATTATTGGATTATTTACCACCCTGTATCACCGGGTCTGTTACCGACTTATATACCAGATTGCTTTAACATCCTCCTCACCTGTAAGCTTTAATCTTTGATTCTTTTTCTCAACACTTCCATCTTAAACATTCATTTTCACTTCTCTTACCTGCAGAGTAGCAGGAAACTCTCAGATATGATTCGATGAAAGGCTGCTGGAAATTAGTCCTCCTCATTACAAAAAAATATCTGTTAATTCAAAGCGTCTATTTTGTGTCAAAAGAGGGTTTTTCACTCTGCATAATTTCCAGGGTGGTGATATTTTTGATGTGTGTGTGTGTGTGTATACTTGGCGGTGTGTGAGCTGTTGATTTTGGAGTTGGAGGGTTGGTGGTGGTGGAGGGTAGAGGGTGGAGGGCGGTGGGGGGGGAGGACATGTCTCCCTTTTTTCACGCTATCTTTAAAAGAGATTTGCTGCGTCGCCATGGCAACCGCGCACACACTGAGACGGAGCGAGCCGGGGCGGACGGTCTCATCTGGCCTGACCGCGACGCCTCTGCGAGCTGGAGCCTGCACGCTGCTCGCTCACTGGAAACTGGAGCATCCTGCGCGCGCCTGCAGTCACATCCCCATGCTTTTCAAAGAGCCCTTACAAATATTTCCTTATATTCTGTAACTCTTTCCAACTCCCAGTAAACCCGAGCTAATTCCAAGTTAGAAAACTGACTCACAGTTAAGGAAGGCTGACGTGTCGCCCTTCTGGTATCGTCTAACATGGCACTGTCTCTCCCAACAGGGGAAACGTGAGGAGACGAGCACTTTACTCCCTCTGCCGGTGAGTTGGAGCCACTGCCTGCTGTGACTGAGCTCTCTGTGCTCTCGGGGCTGCATCACGGCCTGTGAACGCTCATGTAATGTCTTTGTTAAACCCACAGGTGTCAGTGAGCGAGCATTCATCACCTCCAGCAGCAGCAGCAGCAGCAGCAGCAGCAGAAAAGGTACTTGTGAATTCAAGCAATAGCGAGTCCTCTTTTTCCCCCCCTCTTCTGGTCGCTGCAGTCCAGTTTTAAAGACACTTTAGGTGGTTTATAAAGCAAATATCTGTTTTCCTGTTTCTGCACCGGACAACACATTTTAAAGACAGATCCTCACATGTCCCGGCCGAGCGTGATTAATAGTAGAGGACGCCGCTCCTCAGCGCTTGCAAAGAGTGCTTGCGTGTCTTTCTCATGGCACCCTCTGTGAGTAACAGGAAATGGTGGTTGGGCCAGCTGTCCCCTCACTCCCAGCCTCTCTCTGCAGATCATCTTTCTCCCAGCATTCTCCCTCTCTTCTCCACGCTCCCGCTCGCCTGAGCCGCCGCCGCCGCCGCACCCCTCGCACACACACACACACACACACAGCTCTCTCCCGGGAACAGCTGAACTGAACTGTCCTCCCACTGGCTCCATCATCGGCTCCAGCCTTGGGGTTGTCTGGGGAGTGTGCTCCTCTATCTCCCCTCGCTTTCCCTTCTCTTCCTGTGTTTGTGTGCGCGCAAATGTGTGTGTCCCTGTGCGTGCGTGTGTGTGTGTGCAGGTGACACGCGCCACGAGAACAGCTGAATCACAGAGGCGAGGCAGGATTGCTGGACTGCCCTAGAACAGATGGTTGATGAACTTGATCAGGGAATTAAAACGCCAGAGATAGAGAATGCGTCAGTCGCAGATGGATGGGATTGTGGAATAGTCTCCTGAGGTTTGGGCGCGTGAGCTCTCCTCTGTTCTCTGCTTTTTTTTTTTTTCTTCCCTTCTTCTTCCTTTGCCACAGAGAGAAACGTCTCTCCCTCACTTCTTAAATCTATACCAGACTCTCTGCACGACAGGCCCCAGCACATCTCCAGCCAGCCCGTGCTGATGTGGCAATGCACATCCACACCTTAGGAGGTTTGGAGGGTGTGACGGCCAAGAAATCACAGCCTCCCCCCCCCTCCCCTTTGCAGGATTCATTATTACGTCCAATGTCTTGTTTGTAGGTGATTTGTGGAAAGGGGAAGGCTGGTTTTTGGTGCTGCAGATGTAGCGGTGGCTGTTGCCGCTGCAGGTTTTCTCCAGTTGATTTAGAGAGGGAAGGAGTCAGCCTGAGAGAGGGGGAGCGAGTGAGATTGTTGATTAGGAAGGCGTGACATCAGGGAGGAAGATTAGCCAGGCAGCTTGATTTCCAAGTCACCTTATAATTTTCTCTCCACACATCCTTAAACTCTTAATCAGTGGTCATAGTTGTGTGTGTTTCATTACGACACAGTGGAGTCGTCTGTAGAGCTGTAATTTGGTGAATCATTTATCCGGTGATTTAATCAAACATGACAGTAATTCCACTGTATGTGAATTAGCTGTCAACACTGATCGCACTCCTCTGTCCTCTTTTGTCACTCTTCCCCGACGCAGCCCGAGTCGAAGTCAGCCAGCGCGACTGAGGAGAAGTCGGCTCCCCAGCCCTCCATCTGCTCCCGGCCTCCCATGAGAGCTAGCCCTGTCAATGTGAGACCGGCTTCTGCAAATGCGGCACCAGGCTCTGTCAACACGAGGCCTGGCCTCACAAATCTGAGGCTGGCCGCCGCCACCGCCACGCCGTCAGCTTCCCCCGGCAGCACTGTCAAAATAGACTCTGGAGCAACGATACCCACCAAAGTTGGCCTGCGTGCACAGGAGCCTCAGAAGCCCAAGGAATCACAGGGCGGGAAAGGTGAGCGAGCATCAAGTATAGTGAGGGGACATGATGGGTCTAAATATTCAATCAGAGGGCCAAAAAAAAAATAACCTACTTTGCCCAGACGCTGTTTATCAAATTCAATCTTTGATATTAGAATTTCATAAAGATGTAGATGACAAAACACTACAATATTTTAAATATATTAAAAACTTCAATTCAGATCTCATTTGATATATAGAACTAATTTTTTGCCCAAAGTGACACTTACATCCCTCTGTGCTCTCGCCCCCTCAGACTGAACCAGTATTTTATTCCACTCCCCCACTTTCTCGTCACTTTCACTCGCTGGCTAATCGAGAGAAGTACCACAGCAGTGCTAATTATGGATGGTGTCATCATGGATAAACACAGCTAATGAGAGACCTCCCTGAAATTGCTATCCGTGAATCTTATTGTCAAACTTGTTATTTTATTCAGATTTTTCAATATATACGATTCACACATCCACGTCAAACAGACCCACAATAATACAACAAAGGCTGTCTAACCATATTATAGTCGTAGTCTTTGTATGCAACCCATGAAAAACTCAATTTGTGTAATTGATGAAAAATGAAACTATATTAGTGGTGAAGTGTGAAGGATTAGTATAGGAGTCTCACAGCATGAGGAAGGAAGCTACTCTGTAGTCGCAGCCTACAGGGACAAAACAAAATGTATAATAACACACACAGCTCAACTCAACCTCAGCATTTTTAATTCTGAGCCACTAAAATGAAATATGTTAAAGCTGCAACGAGGAGCTTTAATCTTTTGTTTATTCTGGCGACCCCTGTGGACAAAAGCGGTATGAGCCCCACCACCGTCTTTAATAAGGATCTTAATCTGTCTAGCAAGTGCATTTCGTCTGGAGGTGAGTGAAAGAAAAGACGCGGCATATTTGTTATACCATTTTTCTTTATCAGTCACAGCTGATTAGGGCGCAGTGGTAATGAGTCTATTTGTGGCTACGTACGATTAATAACTGTAATATAACAATCCTGAAAGGCGATCCTACGCTTGATGAGAATTCATCCTCAGGACTTAAATATTTTCAATTTGATGACTTTATCAAACTCGGATAAGTCTGAATCTGAAATAGAACAGCCAATCATCTCCCTGATGGTCTCATTTACTTATGTGGGTTGTAATAGAGCTGCAGTATGTTTTGTAAGAAGTGAAATGTTCCTTGTCTTGTGATTAAATCTAAGTAAACCCACACATACCACGGTGTAAAACTCAAATACCTTTCCTCTCTGGCAAATTACTCCATCTATTAGTCTTTACTATTTGCAATGTCAGCCGGCTAAAATACGATCATTCACATTCTGAGCACTCAGTTGTTATGTTCTACATGGTGCTATTGTCCAGCTGTCCTAAATTCTTATAAAAAGCTCAAGAAAATCAAAGACCATAAAAAGACACAATAACCACCTCAAAACAGGTTTAAGTATAAAATATTTATACATTTTTTACATGCACAATGCCGGTAATACTTCTGCAACGAGCTTACAAGGCGCCAATGACGCAGAACCCCTTTTCCACTGCTTCTCCTCTCGGAGTCATAACGTGTGTGGAGAGCTGAGCAGAACCCGGCTGAGCAAAGTTCACACCAGATAGATTTCTTAGCACTGCAGCAAGGAAGAGGGATTTATTTCCTCCAAACCTAATGTACTCGCCAAATAGTGCCTCAGCCCGCTGGAATCTTTATGGACTGGCAGAGCAAAATGAGGCCAGCCTAGAGGGGGGAAAAAAAAAAGCTTATGTGACCGGGATTTGTGTCGCGGTTCCACATCGCACCCACACACCTGCTTGTTTTGGTAACTTCTCGATTGTCACGGACGGCGGGGGGGGAATTGTGAAATTAGCGGTCTAGATTGATCGAGATGCACGGCCATTTTAACCAGTTCATGTCATGACGCTTGAGGACAGACGTATAAGAGAAAAAACGCTGATCCCCCTTTTTAATATCCTGTCGGCTGAAACGAGCATTAGGAAACCTCCAAACTTCAGGGTCATTGACAATTTTTCTTTTTTTTAATGGTAACCTTCAGCTCATTTAAATCATCTATTTTTCTCTGCCATTTGGGGATTTGGCATAATTAGTATGTTTTTCCTAATGCAAACCCATGGTATAATAATGCCCTGTATTCACTACATTCATTGTCTGGTGAGAAATATGCCTATAGAAATTTCAGTACTTCTTGTTTTACCCCCAGTTTAGTTTAACTCCAAAAGAATATACAGGGTTGTAAAGGTTACTTTTGAAGTAACCTTTAAATGTAATGAGTAATAACCATTTTAATTACTTAGTCAAATGAAGTCATTTTTTAAAGGACAGATGGGCCAAATTACGTCTAAACACACGTAAATATCAAGGGAATCAACCAATTGCAACCAAAGCGAGGAATGCGCATCAATCTGATTGGCAGACGACAGGCAGTGCAAATTCAAACGAGAGAACCAATCAAAAAACAGAGATCAGAGTTTGAGTTTGCACTGCCCAGTGAATGGAGCTTGTCTAGTGCGTAATGTTGTATGGTTCCCTGTAAGCCATCCTGCCCTTGATGTTGTTGTTGTTGTTGTTGTTGTTGTTGTTGTTGTCTAGAAATATGAACAAAGAAGGGACTTTATATTCTACATATATAAGCTTTTTTACCAAAAATAATCAGTGTTTAAAAGTTCCCAAAAGTCATACTAGAGTAAAAGTAATATTACTTTGTAAAAGTGAAAGTCACCCATACAAAGAGTATTTGACTGAAAGTCTGATGAGGATCTGATATTAAATGTACTCAAATATCGGAAATACATGTATTTACACATGTATATATACACATTGTTTACTGTGGGTCAGCTTATTATTGGATCCTATATTCATATTTTTTCTGATCATCGACTCTACTCCACGATCATCACAGAGTGGAATAAAACAGAATTGTTATGCAATACAATTATATTTATTTTGTGAAGTAACTAGACAAGCCCCAAATCTGAGAATATCTATGCATCTGAGATTCAGCCATATGTGAAAATAAGGTGGTGGCCTGCTCAGGTCGCTGGCACTTGAGACTTTAATCATTTGAATCAGTCTTAGAATTTGTGAACTAGCCTTACATAATGTTGTCTACCTTTGATAGCCTGCTGTCATTATACCAGTAAAGAACATGCAATAATGGGAGACTGGTGGGAAAACTAGCCAATCAACTGCATCCGTCACGAGAATTACATTTAAAACTGGTTTCTCGTTTTATGAATCTTTTCACAAACCAGTAGGAAGGTGCTCTGTCTTTTTGTTTCTCTCTTTGTGTCTGCGCTGAACTTGTCAGGCTTTTTCTCTCTCATGCCAGAGATCTCTGGCCTTGACATGAATCATATTTTCATGATTGTCTTCCACTGTATTGTGCACGTTACGCCAGTTTCATGAATTGACCAAACGCTCATTCACCACACAGTGACCCAGTTATGCAGAATAAAGGGGCGGTGTGAAGGTGAATTTAGCACCATCCAGTGGAAAACAGTGATACTGTAGGGGGGAAAAAAGGCCAGTTGGATAGAAACTCTTATTTCCATAGGGTCCCTCTGCTGGAAACTTGTTCATCCTACAGCACAATCACGCCACACTCGGTGCAACAGTTCCTGAAAGTTGAGTTTTTCAGATCGAATACAAGAGTAAAGTATCTAATTTACAGCATTTGAGTATTTTATGAGAGAGCTGAGTTAGGTAAATTGTCTTCTTGACAAACAAGAGCAATTGGCAATAACGAGTGTCTAGCACTTGATAAAGATCAGCTGAATGGAAAAAAAAAAACCCTCCAAAACTATTTCATTCTTTTTTTCCCTTGAACGCTTTGGTGTCAGTCTGAAAAATGTTCTGGCACTTTATTGTAGATCTTGGCATCTGGGAAAAATCTCCCTCCGAAATCCAGACACAAGAGAGCTAACAAGCTCTTAATAATGTCATCGAGAAGCAAAATCCTGGAAACGTTTGTGAAATTACAGATCTTTCAGATCTCGACAGAACTGAAACTGGACTGAATATCGAATGTCACAATCAAAGTAGCATTTCCAGGGAATTTCTGCTCTGCTGCCGTCAAGTAAGAAGTCTGTTTGTGTAGGCATGTAGCCGTGAGCTCCGAGCTTTTAAGGTGATTTATCAGCTGGATCGGGATCAGCAGTTTCACAGAACAGGCATGACTAAAATCTGGAAAGAAAAAGAAGAAACCACAAGATACATCTCCAATAAATCATGGTAGCATGGGCGTGTATTTTTTCTTTTTTCTGTGTGTGTTTGTGCGCCTGCACCCACGTTAGGGGCTGGATATGAGATCAGTGGGCAATGCCAGGGCAGCGAATAACAGACGGGTGTGGGGAATAGAAAGGGAAGGGAAAAGGAAAGGAACAGCTGGTGTGGTGGGAGTTGAGGTGGGCCGAACGCGGCGCTGAATAAATGTGTCTTGACTCTGGACAAAAAAATACTGACTGAGTGTCTGTCCTTGACAATGGCAGGAAGCTCGTTCCAAGGGGAGGAGGAGGCCGACTAGGATAAGGCTCATGCCTCAGCTGTTTTCTTTTGAATGTGGGTAATGACAAGGATTCCTGCATCCTGTGAGCGGGGCCGGTGGCCCACACTTCACTTGTAGAACTTAATAATCTGCTTTGGTGACACTCATGTAGTGTGTTTTACAAGTATCCACTGGAGCTGGACTAAACCTGTTCTGACCTGCTGAATAAAACGCTTGAGGATTCAAGAAGTTGTTAATGGGAGTGGACGCCGTGACAAAAACAAATCATTGTTTTTAATGGAGCAGAGATGACAGTATGAAATATATCCGAAGTAGCGAGCTCTAGATATTGTCAAGATGCAGTTGTTAAATGTCGGGAAATTGATGCGATTTTTTAAAATAGGCTAATTATGATAATTATAACTTTCTTCAGATCTAGACTTCTTATGCTTACTTATCATCAAATTAAATACTAAAGTTTTAAATGAATTCAGGTAAAAATCAGGTAAAAAAAAAAATAAGTATATGAAAATCTGAGTGAGAAAATAGTTTTTTCATGATATAAAAATATCACATTCCATTTATACTGGCAGATATTGTGATATTGTTTACTATGTTTCAAGCGAGAATGGTCATTTTTGCCTCTCAGTTTCCACCGAAAAATATCTAAAAAGGTGACTGTGCAACCATTTTGCAATCCAATAATATTTGCAGTTCCAGCAATATATAGTTGTTCAGCCCAACAATGAGACCAACTGAATCAAAAACAGTGTTTATTTACTTGATTTGCGAGTTGCTAATCCTTCTTTCTCACCATTTTTCTCCTCTGTGACTGTCACCTGAAGCATTTTCTGTGCTGTCACCCAAATCTACTTCAAACAGCAATTATCAGTGTCTTCTGGCTGTTTGGGTACCAGGGTGAGAATTAGTTTAAACCAGTCTACTCTTTCTGAAAACCATGGATATTGTTACTCTAAAATGCCCTTTTAAAGGAGATCTATTCTGCTTTTTCAGGTTTTCCCTTCCTTCAGTGTGTCACATAGGTTCTAGTGCATGTAAACGGTCTTGAAAGTTAAAAAGCTTCAAAGGGAGCTCCTCTCTCCCACGGAAAACACTGCTCCTGAAACGCCTCGTCAGTAGTCCAGCTTTTAATTCCCTGACTTTGTGACATCACATTACGTAACCATTTCACATATTTGCATAATTGATGTGTATATTTACAGTAGAAGTGAAGCTAACCGGAAGTGGAGCACACAACAAAGCCGACTGGGGAAAAAAACGGTGTTAGCTCAGGCGTGCATCAGCTGATCAATCAGAGGAGACTGGGTGTTCGGGGGGGCGGGGGACTTAAAGAGACAGGAGGGGGAATACACTGCTGGAGCACAGGATGAGGAAACTAATGTGTTTTTTTTTTGTTTGTTTTTCTATTAAAGCATGTTAACTTATTCTAGTAGTCACCCAAAATAAAATCATGGATCTGAAAATGAGCATGATATGTTTCCTTCAAAGACGTGTGTCAGCTGCATAAAATGCAGAAAGCGGAGGATGTAACATGTCAGATAACAGGGAAGAACATGTAGGGTCAGAATGAGCGTGGAGCTGAACCTGGAGATGCAGAAATATTGGCCGCGTGTTAGCGTGCATATGTGTCGTGCAATTTGATGCATACGCGAGCATGAAAGTGTATCAATCTCCAGCAGCTGGCGGTATGAGTACATGTGTGTGCGTGCGTGTGTGTTCATGTTTATAAACCCGTCTCTGTCTGTCGGTCGGCTTTCCTCTCCTCTCTCTTCACCTTCAGAGGGAAGGACACGCATTCCAGCGCTGCTTCCCGACTCTAGCCCTGGGCGACGCTCAGCCAGAGCTGATAAGTGACAGGGGCCCCAGCCCCCACACAGGAGCAGCCCCCCCCCCCCCCCTCCCCGACTGCCCCGCGCTTTGCTTATACACACACTCTCTCTCTCACACACACACACACACACACACACACACACACGCACCTCCTCCCCCCTGCCCTTCAGTCCACAGACACGCTGCTCGGGAATTCTGCCCTCTGCCCCACTTCCACCCCCACCCCCACCACCCACCCAACCACCCACCACCCTCTCTTTCTGCCAGAGACGTGGAGGTCTTTAAAGAGATAGATTGGCCTTTAATTTTTGTGCTAGCCTGGTCAGTGACACTGCTTCCCGCCCCCTTCCTCTTTGTCCTCCCCGTACATTTACGAGCTGGACTGAGATGTGAGGAGTGGCGTAGCAAAGCTCAAATGGGAGATTAATCAATCCTGACAAGTGATTTAGTGCGGAGATTCTCTTTCATTTTAATAGGTGTTTTCGCAGGTAGCTTTAATGACTGTTTCTGCTGACGAAGCTGAAGAGTGCAGCTGCTGAGGAGAGTTTCAGGCAGAAAGGCGTGGGGGTCTGAGCATTTTTTTTTGGGTGTGTTAAGACAGGTTCGTCAGGTTACCTGTGGGAAGGTTTTGCTTGAATGCCTATATATATATATATATATATATATATATATATATATATATATATATATATACAAGTACAGTATATACAGGTCTACTTGTATTTTTTCTTCAACACCAACTCTCCTTCTCCTCCTTCTCTCTCTATCTCTCTGTCTCTCTATTAAGCATTCCACTCAGACCTGCATCGAGGCTCTGAGCTCAAAAAACTCTCTGACCATGAGTGTGTGTGTGTACGCGCGCATCCGTGTTTGTGTGCATCTGTGCGTGTGTGTGTGTGTGTGTGAGTGCTCGGTGCGTGCCTGAATGTGTGTCAGCCTCAATTGCTGGAGCCTATCCAAGGTTTCCGTGGTGACCACACAACACAACGAGACAATCAGAGGCAAGCCCACGCAGCGCGGCGAGAGGACATTAACACAGGAACCGCGGGTCAGGGGGCAGAGGAAGGCAGGGCAAGACGGGGAGAGAGGAAGAGATGAAGAGGAGGGCGGAGGGAGGTGTTAGAGCCACGGGAGAGAGAGGGCGAGGAGAGGAAGGGGAGTAAACAACGGTAAACAATAACACAACCTTAAAGGCTACTTTAGGTCTCTCCTTTTTATGCCTGCAAGACATCAAGAGCTTTAAAGGTTTCCTGGCCCCAGTGTGTTTTTTTGGCTGTACCCCACCTTTATGTGTGTGTGTGTGTGTGTGTGTGTGTGTTGTGCTGTGTTGTGTTAGTCAGAGATGGCTGCATGCGTGACTGAATCCATGAGCAGTAGGGCTGTGCAAAGGTGCATGCTTGTGTTGTTGCGTGTGTGTGTGTGTGTGTGTGCGTGTGTGTCTGTGAGCCTGAAAGTAACATGAGAATGCGCGTGTCTTTTGAAATTCGCAGTGAGAAACCGTGTATACGCTTGTGCATGTTTTCACTTTATTTTCGCCAGTCTGTGTGTGTGTGTGTGTGTGTGTGTGTGTGTGTGTGTGTGTGTGTGCGTGTGTGTGCGTCTGTAGCCCATGTGCACGCGGGCGCTCTCACATATCTCTGTCCCCCGGGGATGACGCTAAAAATATGTGGCTCCTCAAGCCTTCTGGTGTCTGAGCAGCGTCTGTCTGCTCTCCATTGCCGTCCCTGTGGCCCTCCCTCCCCTCCGTTACTCCTGTTCCCTCCATTCCTCCCTCAATTACACCCTCTTCCAAACACAGTACCTCAGCAAGCGAGCGCGCACACACACACACAAACTACACCCAGCTGTGTCCCTACTACACTTCCACTGAGGATGACCTCTGCTCAGGCAGAGTGGGATAAAGGGAGCCGAGTGAAAAGGAGGGAAAAAAGGTAGAAGAGAAATGTAGGCAACAGTATTTGGAGAGGGGAAATGATCGAGCAGTGTGGGAAGACTGGATTCCTGCTTTTACAAAAAGAATACTGTAACAGAGATGTGGTGAATATGTAGCTGTCATTCTTTGTGGTTTGCACTGAAACACGAGGAGTTTAAACTGGTTTTCACCTGGATTTCATGTTCTCCTAAAATGGTGTTGTGTTTCGTCCTGAAACAAGACAGCGATCACTGACAGTAAACAGTAAACACAAGTCCGCTTGTGACGGGAATAGTCCGGAAAATCATCTCATAATACGGAGTGAAGCGAAAAATTTGTGAAGAGAGTGCAAATGAGGTGATGATCGTGTACTAAAATTCCCTTTTTTTCTGTATTTGATCTTTTTCATTTCATTGTTTTTACGTCCTCCATGTTCATGTCCTTATTCACATTTAGTCTGCCTTGTCTGGTTTTGATTGATATTCACAATATCAATTAGGTAATAGTACGAATTCTAATAATTTTGCATTTTTTTCGTAACTGAATAAACAAGGCAAGGTTCTCAGAGGAACATAATCTCCCCCAGAACACTGTTTGAAGCTAGAAAGGTGGCAGGGTCCGCCACATATAAACAAAGTGAAACAGTATGAAACTGTGTTGTCCCTTAAGGTCAGTTTGTTTATTCAGTCATGAAAATGAAGAGAGTTTGTTTAGACATAAGAAATCAGTCAATGAAGGTCTTTCTCATCTGATTGAAATTTCTAAACAAAACCACATAGTGCACCTTTAATAAAGTTTATTATTATTATTATTATTATTATTATTATTAGTTTAAAAAAAGGTTTATCTCAGGATGTTAGCACAGTTTATGACGGATAAGAGGTAGCACTAAAAACAAGTGAACTGCAGGTGTTATATAATAAACTCCAAGAACACTAAAGTTAGAAATAGTCACTGCATTAAATAAAGTATTACGTAAATGGCATTTTGAAATTCCCAATCTTGTATTTATTCTTAATCCACATGTCAGTATTTCGATATATTCACAAAAATACACTCAATTGTATTCATTGTTTGAAATATGAGTCAGGCTGACATATGTTTGAGCTGTTAAGGAAATCTGACCCCTCTCTCTTCGCAGATATCGGTGCGTCACAAGCGTCTCGGAGGGCCGCCCCAGAGGAGCCCGGGTCATCAGGGAGCGCCCCGACCTGCGCAGGGCGTGGCCGGGTGGCTCAGCTGATGAAAACCTTCAGCGTCGAAAACACTGCTTCCCCCGCACAAGCCCCTCCTCGAGGCATCAAGCCCCCCCTCCCCTCCAAGCCGAGCCACTTGCGTCTAACGACCACGCCGACTGTGAGGTAATCCTTACACGCCGATGCGCAGGTGCCCACCCAGCTTCGCTCACGCATGACTCAAACGAAGCCACACTGGACACAGTCGGACACCTGATGTGGAGCCTCAGCCAGTGGGCTAATTGGACGGAGAACTCCGAAGGTGGTTGTCAGAAATGTTAAAGTTCACAATGTTGCTTTCACTCCCAAAGCACAGCAATGGAAATGCTTGAATGTAATGTTTTTATTTTTCATTTTTGGATGCCACAGTACTGTAAACACTATCTGTGCGCCAGAAACTCCAAAGCAATCGATGGCGACGTATTTTTCCAGGGAACTGATGGTTATCACATGTATTCACATATTTGTTGTTTTCAAACGCACGTCCTTATTCTCACAAACTTCTTAGTCCAAACCCTGCACGCACAGTATCGTTTACTTACCACATTATGAGACAGTGCGCATTAGCTCATACGCAGACACACGTGCGGTTCGGGACAAAAGAATGAGCCTGGGAATTAAGGCATAATGGGGTGAAATAAGGCACAGTAGGGTCCTCCTATATCTTGCTGTCTCCTCCCTGGGAATAGTGTAGGGTT
Organism: Diplodus puntazzo; assembly: GCA_963678695.2. Classification (NCBI taxonomy): domain Eukaryota; kingdom Metazoa; phylum Chordata; class Actinopteri; order Spariformes; family Sparidae; genus Diplodus; species Diplodus puntazzo. The sequence continues at coordinate 9,591,764 of OZ023167.1, read as the reverse complement.
GTTTATTTGTCACAATGCAATGTATGTCTCCCCCTGCCACCTGGCAGGAGCCTCGCTGCGACCTGTTGTGGACCAATGACAGTGCCAAATGCCTCGTCTGTCGCTCCCCACGGATCAAGTTAGACAGTCGCTGCCAAATAATCCAGCTCTGTGTTACTCTTCTCCAATTCTCTCAGTACTATTTTAGAGACATGCAGCTGTACTTTGTGTTGTTGATTTTTTTTTTTTTTTTTACATTTTCTATAGGGAGAAAGACGTTTTGTAATGGGATATTTAACGTTGCTACAACGCTCACTTGTAAATTGACATTTACGAGTGCTTTTTTTTTTAATGTCAGGCTTGTACGGTGCAATCAAAGAAACAATAAAATTGTGTAACTTGTACACCTTGTAGCTTGAAAGTCTTCTTTGGTCGAGTTGTTTTGGATTCCTGTGTCTTTCTCCAACTCTTTCTGTCGCTAACTTCCATCTTCATAACACCATTCTGAAATAAAACATATTTCTGTCTCATTTCTTGTAGCTTGCAGAGAGAAAAATTTCCATAACAATATTATGATTTTTTCAGCTGCTATGATCACGATTACACACACGCAGCTGTCCTTGTTCAGACCTTACATTTACTTCCATTCATTCTAGACAGCTTACCCCTCACCTAATTGCTTTGTTTGTTTGTTTTGTGAGAATCAGCTGTCTCTGATTTGTTATTAAGGTAATCAATTGTTTTCGTAATCATGAAGTAATGAGGAACTACTTAGTAACTACTCAGTATTATCTATTACTTTAAGTAAGGAGGCACAAAAAGAGTAACTAATGATTGAGTAATCAGTAATCAATGAGTCTACTCGGTTACTACTCAGTGTTATGTTTCATTTAACTAAGTTAAGTTTCACCTAAATAGTAACTCATGTTTAATTAATTACTAATTAAGGAGTTATCACTTTGTACCACTCAGCAGCTGGTTCAGAGTTAATCAGGCGTGAAGAAAGTGGTCAGTATGCTGATTGGTTGATAATGTTAATGTTTCATTAATATACTAGTATGTTCTCAGTAATTCATCATTATCAACTGTTCTCAAAGTCCTCAAATTGCAGTTATACCGAGATTACTCGTTTCCGATTCATTCATTATCAGGTTGTTCCTGATTCATTCCTCACTCACTCTTTTGTAACCACTCACATTTTGGTGGACCTTATTGTTCTCCACCATTCTCTTAGTTATTGACCTACATAAATAAAACACAAAAACAATAAGAGTCCCAACTTTATAATACATATTCTGTCTAATGTTATGTTGTTATTTCGGATGAATGAAGTCCAGTCGAGAGGACTACAGTGTCCAAGACTGGCTGCCATATTATAATTCATCCATTCATTCATCCATCCATTCATTCAATCATTCATTTATATTTGGTTTATTTTGCTCATTTCATTTTCTTCATTTCTGAAACAATTCTTCAGACACATAATAACTTTTACACACCATACTCATACACATCCCATAAACAAAACTGGAGCAGGAAGAAAAACATCACCTGCCCTTTCTTTCTTAATAATGAAATAAGATACTGTAGATAAACATGGACAGCCCTTCCATGTTTACATATTTTCTTTCCCAAAATTCAGCAACTTCATATTCAGATCTTAATCTTAACATGAATGTCATTCAATAAGTTTATAATGTCCCATTTTTTTCTTTCCTTTTTTAAAAATTCTTTATAATGGAATATGATGTTTGTATCACTCACAGCAGCTTCCATGCTGCACAGGCATAAAGACTTTTTTCTTCACTTGATCTCAATATAAACAACATCTGTAGAGTTAAAAGTGTATTACTAGCTTCATACATGACTAATAGCAGCAATGAATCCCTCAACATTGTCATGAATGTTCAGCTTTTAAAATGGGAGTATTGTCAGCACCACCTTGTGCCAATCGTCCGGTGAGCGATGTCCTTAGAAAAAAAATGTTTTTTTCTCGCTATTCAAGAGTATTCCTATCATTCAGTTCCATGGGTTGTGGGGGTGCACTGCCCGCTAAATCTGGTAAAATAGAGGTAATAACTCCATGTTATAAACGTTCAAGGTAACCACCTCATTTTTCTCTCCTACAGAATTTTGTTCGTGTGAATACATGTGAATATTTCTGAATTGGCGTATAATACATTTAGGAGAGACCGAGACAAAGCCGGCTCCCTCAATAATGTGTAATATTTTAATCTGTGTCTCTCTATCAGCATCACAGCTCAGAACAGTATGTGGATTTTCTCTTACTGATGCCCAGATATGTCCAGCCGCAGCAAATAGACCTGCATGCTTCACCAGGGCCGGTGTACAAAATTTGAATTTGAATTTTCAGCAGCGCTACACATCCACCCCCACTTTTGTTATTACTGTGCTCACACATTTCCTCGCTTAATTTTGAGTCGTGCTCTCCGAGCTTGCAAATGAAATTTAAATGTTTGCCGATGCTAAAAAAAACTGCGAGGCGCGGATGCACATTGGTATGAGTGATTTCCATTGCAGATCGCGGCTACCTTGGCTAATGTTTGGCAGCTGGCTAATCTGTTTAAAGAAAAAAACCTCCACTGTAACAAATCCAGCCCACCGGGGTGAATAAAAAGCAACACTCCTACATCATATAAGTTGACGCACCGCTCGGTGATTAATGATGAAGTGAGAAATGTCCTCTGCCGCTACGAAGTATCTTCATTAACAAAATGTAGACAACAAGCGGTGTTTGCCAGTCGTTCATCTGGCAGAATAAAGTCCATTTTGTGGGTCTGGTTGTGGGTGTTGAAGCAAGAGAAGCAGCTGTGTGTCATAGGACCAATATGTCAGATAAAAGTAATCCAACCTGGTAGTTTAAGATGAGAGAGTTTATGTAATTGCAGAATGATACATTTCCTACCTGTGGCTCTCTTGTCAAAGGCGGTGAGATGGAAAGTGAGATCGATGTACGCACACAAACACGCACATGCGCACACAAACTTTCAGAAAGTACAGAGAGTACAGTGGTGTTTCTTTGCACAACAAAGGCGACAGAGGACCTGTAAGGCAACACTCTGTTAGAGCACAATAGGGTTCAGCAGTCACCGTGTTCAAGGTACACGGTGTAAGTGTGTGTGTTCTAGTGTGGGTTGTGTTACAATATTCAGTTGTGTAGCCATTTCAGAGGAGTTCAGAGGACAGTGATTCATCACGTCTCTCTCTTTTTTCTCAACAGGCTGCGTTCACAAACACACACCGTGCCGTCATCATCACTGTATTTTTCAAACTTTTAGTTAAGTTGAAGTGTCATCACCGGATGCTGTTTTTCTTCAACCTAAGTGGGTAAATGCACCTGGAACCAGAGGTGCCCCCACTTGACCCTGAGATCAAATCCTCAAAGAGTTTCCTCTATTGTGTTTTACAAGAAAAAAAATGAATAAATAAAAAGTGCTTTTGACATACAGTCAGCGAGGAAGAAAAAGCCTGGCACGTAAACACGTGTACTGTTTATGATCAGATTTACTGTGGGGCTACTCATCCAGGAGACATACAACGAAAACACATCATGAAACATTTAAGCCTTCCATACTGTACTGTACAGTACACACACACATACACACTGTAGGTGCTTGTGCAACACACTGCAAAAACGCCGAGGCACACAACCGCGCGATGCCGCCTCTGTTTCACAATGAGTCCAACAATGGCCGGGGCTGTTCTCTGATGCGCAGAGACATCGTCGAGCAGTTTCCAGGAGATATCTGTGGCGAGTCCCTTGGTATGCCCCCCCCCCACCCCACACACACCCTACCCTCCTCCTCCCCACACACACTTCTCCTCTTCATCCACAGAGCCTGGCCACTGCTGTCGTCAGGGCCCTCCGACGGGAGATAAAAAAGAAAAAAAAGAGAAGAAAAAAAAGAAAAAAAGAGAGGCTGTTGTCGCCTCCTTTTGCAGGAGAGATGGACGCCTGTTTCTCTCCTCTTCTTTTTTTTTCTTTTCTGCCTCACTCGCTTCACACCCACAGAAGGGGAAGTGAAGAGGGGGGGGGGAAGAGGGGATGGAAAAACAACAGTGTGAAGGAAAGAAAGAGAAAGAAAGAAAGCTATACTGCGTGCTGTGGCGTTCCACTACACCACCCGCACCACCACCACCCCCCTCCAAACACACACACACACACACACACACACACACACACACACACACACACACACACTCTGTACTCTTCCTACACCACCACCACCACCACCACCAGCGCCATCCACAGCACCCCCAGTAGAGAGAGAAAGAGGGAGAGAGGAGAGAAGAGAAGGGGGGCCGGAGCCATGTGATACGCAGAGCATGCGGGCACAGCTTCACCCCCAGGCAGAATGAACGGGGGCCTGCTGTGTCTCTCCTGCATGATTAATCTGGCTGAGGGGCAGGAGGACTGCCACAGCCCTGCCTGCATTAACTCCCTACTCTCCAGGTCCGCATGAACACACACACACACACACACACACACACACACACACACACACACACACACACACACACACACACACTGACTAACTCACACACCGGCAGTGGAGGCATGGTCAGACACAGGTTGATGTAGTGCCTCGTGTTGTTGAAGAATAGTGACTGGCACTGAAGTGGATTCCTATCGGGGATATCAGATTCTGGCCCCATTAAGTTTAACTGTATACTTGTCTTTTGCCAAGGGCGCCGTCTCACTGTCGTTCAGCCACTGACACGACACTAATCCTTCTGCATGTCGCCAAACTGTAAAGAGCACCATGGTGTGAGGCCGCTCGATAGCGTCGGTTTCTAGGTAGTTCTGGGTTTCTCTGTGACTCATCCTCCCATGTGACCTCTGTCTCCCAGGCAACATTGTGGATGTTTGCTGGTGCCGGTCTCCTCTTTTGTGTAATTCATACGAGGCAGATGGTCCAGGAAACGTGGCTTACTCTTCAAAATTCGCCCCGGACAAAAGAGTATTTGGCATGTGATGGTCAAATTTTCAAATCACCGTGACAGCTTCTGAGGATCGCGCAGCAGGCCTGTCATAGTGTCTCACAGCATTACACTCAGCAAATGTAGACGTGATACCGGAAAACAATGTATACTGTATCCCCATACCCTCCCACGGCTACTGGCAGGATAGACTGCCCTGGAACATCTGAGCTGTAAAAGCAGGGAGTGTTGTTAGGAGCGGCTGTTGTGCAACAGTGGAGGTAGACCAAGCATCAAAAAGGCAGGCATAGGGTTAACATCCTGCAGTCCGCTCCACATTAACTGGAAAGGAATGAAGTGTCAAGCATGTTTTCGCCACAGCGAGACGGTCAAAAACCCTAGCCACCCTCCTCCTCCTCCTCCCTCCTCCCACTCCTCCTCCTCCTCCCACCAACCAGTCACCCCTCAAACCTTCTCCCCCACATCACCCACACGCCTCCCACTCCCAACAACCTCCCACAGCCATGACCAAATTATTTTCCAGCCTCCCGAGATTTGCCTTGCCAGACAAAAATCTGCAGCGCAGTCCTGATTCAGTGCGCAAGCACACACTCAGCCTTCCCCTCTCCTCCTGGAAGCCACAAAATCGGTCTTCGTTTTTTCGACCAACTTGGCCTCCTCGTGTCCTTTTTCTTGGACGAATAAACAAGTTGCCTCTCCGCGTGTTTACTTTCTCGATTCGAACAGTGGCTATTGTGCCGGAGTCGCATGAATTTTAAAGGCAGGTACACGGCGCTGACACAGGTGTCCAGGTTTGGACGGAGGAGGGGGGGCTGAATGAAAAGTGTTGAATGGGCAACAGTGACGAGCACGAGACAGAGGAAGAGGACGGACACTCGGTGATTGAGCGAATAAGTGAAAAAAAAAAGACGGGGGGGGGGGAATGAGAGAGAGGAGAGAGACAGAACGAGGGAGGGAGAGAGAAAATAAGCCCCACCAGTGAGCAGGCCACACAGCCCTGCCAAACTGCTTGAAAAAAAGCCCCCTCTGTTTTATTTATAGTGCGCTGTATCCATGGCAACCAGAGAGGTCAGGCAAGCTGGGCCCGCGCTTCACCCTGCTCTGGGGATTAGGATTTCACAGAGGTTCTCAGATGTGAGGAAGGTGGGCTAGAGCGGCTCGCTGCTCGCCAACGCAAGCCCTCCTGCCTTTTGGTGAAGTCTGGGCCCTCGGAGGGGAGGAGAGGGGGGAGCAGCAGAGAGTCATGGGAATACTGTGGGAACGGCGGTTTGCGGCAATGGGGCTGGGGAGGAAGGGGACTGGCACGGAGGGGAAATGCACGTTAGCAGCCGCATGCAGGGGCTGTTTTGATTAGGCACCGTCTGTCACACGCGAGGCTCGTCGGAGATCACTTTGTTTTTTTGGTCGAAGTTGAGCAAAAAAAGGTTGCGCCAGGTCACGGGAAAGTTTCTTTTTTTCAGTCAAACTGCTACATACATTAGCACAGTAGCTGGTAATCGGTGGATGTGGAAGCAGAGGCGGATGAAACCAAGTTGTTTTCTTTGCCCCGTTCTCATCATCACTTTGCCAAGACGTTTCTAAGAATTGAAGCTAATTTACCCCCTTCCTTTTTAAAAAAAAAAAAAGAAAAGAAAGGGGAAAAAAAATTGTGGGATTCTTATTTTCGTCCCAAGAAACACTCCTTCCAAAACAGCTAAGCCAGTTGGAATGAAGTGCTGGGATGAGAGAAGCAGAGAGAGCGGGGCGAGCGAGCGAGTTACAGAGGAGATGAGGGAAAAAGCTGATTGCCCTCCAGGAAATGCATGGTGTGACTACAGCAGAGACCTCCAGATTCCTCCTGGGGCGGAGGACGTGCGTTGCTAGGAGAATACTCTTTCAGGGAGCATGTGTGAAAGGACCTTAAGAGCCATGGAGGGGGAAAAAAAAAACCTGTGGTCCATCATCATCATCATCGGGGACTAGTAATGACTTCCCCTGTCTCTAGGGGGCACCATCAGCACCTGAGTCACAGGACCGACTGGGCCAGCTTTTCCCTCACTGGAACTGTGACCAATCCAACATTTGGTGGCGGCCAGGAGGCACATGATGGCCGTAGCTGCCTCCGAGGCGATCGGTTTGTCCCCCCTTTTCGAGCCGGGGATGGTTTATGAGGGGGAGGTTGGAGGACAAGGCGAAACACCAAGGCGTTCAAGTCGCTCGGAAGAGCTAGCCAAGTTTGTGCGGGCGCCAGTCGTCAGCAGCTGGTTTAAATGGTGAAGAGTTTTGAGATTTTGGAGCGAAACGGAAAAACAAAGTGAAGTGAGTTGGGAAAAAGTTTTGAGTTTTTCAGCACCGAAGCGTGTTGTTTAAGAGACTAAACCCCATGAGACAAAAGGCAGGAATATCAACACCAAGTTCAGAGATCAGGGAACAATGATAGCACCAGATTACAGAAAAATGTTCCCACACATACCTGGGCATAAGTGTGCACACAGAGAGGCAGATAACAGAGTGGCAGATAAGGGGGTTATTTATTCAATAATACAAAAAAAACCATTCAGGTGAGTGAAGACCTTGATTTGTGAAGCTCCACCACTTTAAACTTTAAACCGGCACAAAACTCACTTTTGCCAACTACTGAAATTACTTGGTTATTGTGTGTATGTTTTTTATTGTCAATCTATGAATTGAGAGCTCAGAGTTGTTAGACCTGTAGCTCAAGGAAAGTGCACCCCTGAAACACCATTCAATTATAGTAATGGTCCATCGCGCTTCTTTAACTCAGACGAAAATGAGTGGTTAACCTTTGCGACCCGAATCAGAGTTTGAAATGTGATGTATGCATTTCCTTCGATTGTCAGATACTTCAGACATTTTGCAGCACAATAACCCAAATCAGGTTTAGTGGAAGCTGACACAGGATGTGGAGGACGAATATTTTAATACTTTTGGGGACTAAAAGTTGAAGAAGTCTCTTTTTATCACCTATTTGTGTTTGGGCCCCTGCCGCTGTTGTCATGCTCAATATAAAATGATATTACAGTGGCCAGCGTAAGGTAGGTTCCTCTTATTTCAGCCCGGCACTATACTAATCTGTCTCTGCAGCGCACTGTAGCAATGCAGATGCAATATAGTGTCTCTGTGAGCAATAAGATGACTATACACTATAGGTTGTAATGATATTAACACTCAACCAGGTTCACAGGAACTGAGTTATGCTGCACATTACTGCAAATGGCTTTCAGGGGGAGTCGGTCTGTGCGTCCTTCAGTCCTGCAAACCAGAGCAACCAGGTTCAAGCCCCTCCATTGACTCACAGCCCACCTGCTCCAGGCTGCAGTTCTGCAGCTGACCCTGCAGTCCGACCTCCCAGTGCAAGACCATTTTAATCCACCACATTTATTTATTTAAGATGCAGAAAAATAAATCATGCGATGATTTGATTCCTTCAATGTTTCTGTCGTGAACAGCCCCCGGTGTTTCTTCCTCGGGGATCGATCCTCTCTGTTGCACAGGAGCTGATACGTTACGAGAAGCGACAGCTGCAGGTTCCTTGAAATCAATGCGAGAAGGTCTCAGCAGTTAGCACAAGCGCTACTAGCCGGCCGCCTCAGCCGAAACGAGAGAAAAGAAACTTAACTTCAGTGGAAAGAAGGAGTTCTCAGTAGGGATTCACCGATGCATCGGCTGAACATCGGTATCGGCCGATGTTTGCCTCGTTAACTGCCATCGGCCATCGGCAAATAAAAATGACATTCGCCGATGGCCGTGGCCGATGATTATATCTTGATTTGCGGCATGAACGCTGTGCTCGTGGAGAAACTCTTTTTTCCCTCTTTTTTTTTTTTTTGGAGAAATCCGGAAACGCAGCCCTCCCGTTTTCATGTGGACAGCGAATCCGCATACTTTCCAAAACAGTGAGGCCATCGCCGCATCTCGCAACGTCCCATAACAACAAAAATGGCGGACCGCTTGCTCGTGTTCATGCCGCAGAAGATATTGAGCCTTTCTCGCAACTTACCCGCCTTGTAGTTGAGTGTGAGTCTCAGCAGCAGTTCGACCTCATTAACATCCCACACAAACGATTCCGGTTTCTTTGCACTCGCCATTTTCATCGTCTACTTCTTGTTGTGTTCGGTTTCTCCATCTACTGTCTGTTTGCTTACAGCGCGCAAGTTTACTGTGCATGCTCCGTGTCTTCTTCTCCGTGTTTTGTGAATGTCAAGCGCCACCTAGAGGCCTGGAATATGAACTACAGCGTTTTCGCTCATTTTCAGTGGGTCCGTGTGGACGCAAATATTCTTAAAACAATGACGAGGAAGACGGAGATAAAAAAGATTGTTTTCGCCCGTCTGGACAGCCCCTCAGACTTCAATTGACACAGCATTTAAAGAGCCAAACAGCTGCCTCCAGACAGCGCCAAAGCAAAACAAATAACAAACAAGGTGATGGAGTTCATTGCTTTAGATGACCAGCCTTTCTCTGTAGTGGAGGACGTGGGGTTTCAGAGTCTAATAAAGTTTGGGCCACGCTACACGCCGCCGAGTCGACGTCACTTTGCCAAGGTCTGTCTCCCCGAAATCTTGTCATGTGAACTAAGGTTATCTTAAATGTCAACCAGAAAGTGACATTAAAGGTTGTTTTTGTTTCATAAATTGGTCTCATTGGATTTGTGCTCATTCAAGGATAGTGTTATGAAGAGCTGAAAGACTTGTATGTTTCTGTGGCACAAAAAAAAGGAATAAATAACAAAAAGAAAGAACATCGGCATCGGCCACGTTGTTATGTTAAACATCGGTATCGGTTTCGGCCCAGAATTTCACAATCGGTGCATCCCTAATTCTCAGATATTCTTTTTAAAAGCCAATCAGCAGGAAAGGCCTTGCACGCATTGTGGGTGAAGAGAACAAGGGTGTTTTATGATGTGTTTCTACTGGTTTTCTACTCCGCTGATGCATCAAGGCTTGGAAATATTGTGAACAGAGTGACAGCGCTTTAATGTGCGAGTACTCGGCAGCTCTTGGGGGGGATGAGGCAAAGGTTTGGGGGTCTGAGGGGCAACGAGGTGACACAGATCCAATTACTGGAATACACATAAGGTTCTTTTGTGCACCAAAGTCTTTCCGATAAGTGGAGCCCCTCATATCTACTCTCGCTGAACACGCATAGGTCTATGGAAGCAACTTAATACCGGTTCGACAACATTCACCTTACTTCATTCGAAAACCCAAGAGTTCTCTCTTCACTTACGTATTATTGCTCTTCTACCCACACCAATGTTTCTAAACCATTTGAGTATCTGTGATCTCCAGGTCACAGTCTTTCTTTAAAATGTACATGTTTTGTTCGATCTTTTTCATTCTTTTTCATTTATTCATTTATTTTGTTCGCGCTCAGGAAAGGACTGGCTTAAAAGAGTTTTACATAGTATTCGGTCACGTACAGGAAAGAATCTGTACAGCAACAGATAATAGATTAAAAAAGACCTCACAATGAATTTCATTGATGCCTGTGGGGGAATAATATTTGGAAATCAAGTAGACAGTACAGGGCTTAAAAATGGCTTATTAGAGTTGTTTTGTATTGTTTCAGAATTGTTTATAATTGATTAGATTACATTTCTACAATATGTTTACATGTATACAATTATTTATGTTTTCATGTTTATACTTATATACTTTGCACTAGACTTTTCAATCCAGTTTTGTATCATCCAGTTATTTATGTAAGTAGTATCTAGTTGTTATACAGATTGAGTACAGCTCCTTGTTGAATAAATCTACCGATTTAATAATATAGGAAAACGTGTTTGTGTGTCTATAGCACAATCATTTGTTCTTTTGTTCGGTTGTGTTGCAAGTTTTTTTTCCATTCAGAATAAGACATCTTGTGACTGCACGACTTTAGAGTGAAATGTCCCCCTTTCTGTGTTTTGGCCACAGTCCTCTGTGTTTTTCCTGCTGTCCGTCTCTCTCATTGGTATTGTCCGACCGTTCTGTTGATGTCTCTCTCTGTTTTGCTCATTTTTCTTTTTCCCCTTCCCAGCACAGGGGGTTTGGGGACTTGTGTTGGTCTGTGGAGGCAGGCTGCAGCCAGGGCTGTGAGGGGCTCAACTTGGTTCTGCTCTGGTTCTGGTGCTGGCTGACCAGAAGGCCCCCGCGGCTCAGGCCCAACTCCAGGACGGGCAGTAGTGGAACGGACAAAGGACTTCATTCTCTGTGGGGGAGAGGAGGGGGGAGGACGGTTGGATGAAGGGGTGCGTTAGGAGATGAGAAAAGCGAGGGAGGGAGGAGGATGGGGGGGCTGGCGAACCAAGCGCAAGGGGTCTTATCCTCCCGGCTCAAACACATGCCACCAGCTGCTGCCCCCTTCCTGTGCTTTCATTAAAAAGCCTCCCTGTGCTCCGCGGGGTAATCCACATGCTTTACTGAAAAAGTGTGAGGTAAATACAGTATGTCTATCCCTTTCTCTGCCTCCACCATCTCTGCCTTGCCATCTCTTCTCCTCCGCTGCTCCCTCGTTCTATCTTTCTATGATGTGCTCTGCTGGGCAGTGGAGAGGAGTCCATTCTCTGCATGTGTGTGTATGTGTGTGTGTGTGTGTGTGCGTGCGTGTGTGTGTGTGTACCTGTACGTGCGCCCATGGAGTCTGTCAGACTCTCAGCGTTTCCAGCACTCAGCCCAGAGCCAAGGCAAGCATTGCCAGAGGGAGTGCCTGCAATGTAGGGCGCCCAGCAAGCTGGACGCAGGCAGAATATCAACGCCACACGGCAGACACTCCTCCCAGCAGCCCACCTGCTGACTTACGTGATCCAAATGTGAGGAGGAGGAGGAGGGAGGGGGAGGGAGGGTGGTGATGGGTTTAGGTGGGGAGAAGGTAGTGGGGGAGGATAGGCTGCAGGAAATTGCCAGGTAGTTTCCAGACCCACTTCCCCGTGTTGCGCCCAATTAATCAGGGCTACATCTGTGTTGGATGGACCTCTACCCTAAGGGGAGGGGGTGGAGCACAGACGTTTGTGTTTTGCCTGTATATGCACGCACACTGTGTGTGTGTGTGTGTGTGTGTGTGAGAGAGAGAGAGAGAGAGAGAGAGAGAGAGAGTGTGTGTTCGTGCTACCTGTGAGAGTGTGTGTTAGAGTGAGTGAAGAGGGGTTTTTTGTGTGTTTTGTGAGTATTTGCCGGCGAAGATGGGAGGAGGTTGTTGATGCAGGGCTTATTCCAGCCTCGCAGTCAAAACTACAGTCACGGACATCCTTCTCTGCTCCACTGTCCTCCCGGTTTCAGCGTCGGCGAACCCCCCTCACCGACCTCAAGACAATCAAACACACACACATGAACACACACACACACACACACACACACACACACATACAACCTTCTCCGCTTTGCTGGGCCTCGCCAGGAGAAGGATCATTTTTCAGCACCTGTGTAGCTCAGTGCCTGTATGTTTACTTCCTGAAGCTTCTGGCACACCTGGACCCGAGCTACCCCTCCTTCTTTCATCTCTGCTCTCCAGCTTTTTCCCCCCCACTTCTCCCCTGTTTGGCTGTTATGTCTCCAGTCTCTTTCCAGGTCTATTCATATGAATAACAAATGAAATTGAATAATGTGAGGCCAGTCAGAGTGCAAGTTTCCGCAGAGAAAAACAGCAGCCCCTGCTCGATGCGCTCAGATTGTGTCTGAGCGGATGCGCGAATATAGTTAACGTTACATCTTCAGTTTGCCTCCCCGCACAAGCTGTCAATATCGTACGTCCGAACATCTCTCACCCTCTGAATGCGGCGTGAGAAGGATCGAAAAGGGTTTGATTTGAAGAGTGTATCTCATTTCACAGCAGTCTGTGGTAAGATAGTGTCTGCGCTTTCTGTAATTCAGCGCTGGAAATCAATTGATTAAATCAGGCTTTTCAGTCGGAGAAAATCTTTGGACATCACACAATAAAACTACGAGGACATGTCCTATCGTGTCCTGGTGCATATTAATGCAAGTGTGTGGTTGCACGTGTGTGTGTGTCTGTGTGTGTGTGTGTGTGTGTGTGTGTGTGTGTGTAGCTCACGATCCTGTGTGGAGGCCTGGCATAGTGTGGTGCAGTGCAGAGTGGAGAGGAGAGACAGCTGCCCTGACAGATGCCGGGAGGCAGGACCCCACTGGGAAGCAGAGGGAGGGAGCTGGCACTGTCTCACCCCAGCGGAAACACCATAGGCTGCAGAGGAAGTGGGCAGGGGGACAAACCAGGGGCTCAGTGTGTGTGTGTGTGTGTGTGTGTGTGTTGTGTGTGCGTGTGTGTGTGTGTGTGTGTGTTTGTGGGAGAAAGAGAGAGCGAGAGCTACTTTGAGAGGACCTTAGCAGTTGGTCATGTATGTATGTATTTATGTGTTCTGATGCACACACACACAGAGCAGTATACAGCATAGACGTCCAACCAATAAGGCACGCTACGCCCTCCATGCTGTGCCCATATTAGCCCAACCTCCACTGATAATGTGTAGGATTCACAGCCATGTTCGACGGCGGGAAACACAAAGTAATGAATCTTCGTTAAAATGCGTTTTCATTGCGTTTTGATGACGTTCTCCGGTTCCGCAGTTTGATACGTTGTCTCTCAGTTCATGTCCGTCATCTGCAAAATACATACATTAAAACTACTACGGAACAAAACAACAACAAGAGAGTCAAGACAATCAGCATGGTGTTCATATAATATAAATAACATCAGTGTAATAAAATGAATAAAAAAAATGTTTGACCGCTGTGATGGATGACGTGAGATCATGCCTTCTTCAAAACGGCATAAAAGATGCACCACGGGCTGATCTGTAGTCTGCTTACTGAGCCAGCACACCAGCACACTGTTCATATATGGTCCATACAGCAGTGGCTGGTGAATCGTACATTTCCTTGCGTATGCATCCTAAACTGCACTTAGTAAATATTAGTTGTTTTTTTTTTTATCTTACCATGTTTTGCGGTGCATTGTGATAATGATTGGTTTCTCTTAATAAATGTCACTGGCTGTGGAGTTTGTAATCTGTGGTGTGTTGCTAATTCAGCATACATGTGAGGCCGCACAGGTTTACACTTGGGTTGTATGTTGATTCTAGCAGGACACCAGACATGACACAATGTTACAATTCAAGTCCTACCTATTGCATGCAGAGGGCTTCAATACAACTTAAGGCAAGCAGATAGAATCAGTCTCAAGAGAACGAACGATGAACCCTTGTTCACATGATGGTTAAAGTTACAAAAAGTGAAGTTTGATGGGAAGCAGAGACACTGTGGTGACCAAACCAGATGTTTTAAGCCAAAACACAGTGTTTTGCTAATGTTTTTTAACGAGATTAAGGTTAAGCACAGCGTTGTGACAACATAAACTTGAAAATAAAGACTAAAGAAAACGTAATGGTTGCGGCATAAAGAAATGTAGAAAAGAAAAGTTTCAACCAACCAGAACCAGAACCAACCATTTATTCTGAGTCCATTTGAGTTACGTGACCTGCCTGATCTACCAAGAGGTTCAGCAGTTTAGCATCATGAATATACTCCATGGTCATGGTTTCATGACTGTTCTGATTTCATAGTTTCCATGAGACATGACATGTCATCTGTCTCTAACCCTTCAAATTTTCTAATTCAAGTATGGAAACTGTCAAATTCACAATGTAAACAAGTCACATGTTATCTGGACACAATCTACCTCTACAGTACGGTAATTACATGAAGAATGTGTGATAGCCACAGCTGATACTGTTGATCTGGTCAAACAAGATCTTTGGCGTGGTGACATAACATGACATGTCAGGGCGGTAAGTGTAACTGTGGCCCATAACGTTCACCAAGTTGTTGTTTTTTTAAAAAAGTTGTGAAGCGAGTTGACAATATCCAGACAGCAGCAGGTGGCCCTGGCCTGAGCCGTGGAGGCAGTAGCGCGGCATGTGGGCAGCTGCCTGCTCGGTGTCACTGAACAAAGACCCTGAGTACTTTGAACAAAGTACAAAGCGTTGATTCAAGTCTTCACCTTTCGTCTTTGATTCAATCAATTCACGAGATCCAAAAGAAAATCAAACACCTGATAAAGAACTTGACATCTTTAAAAGACTTGCTGTTGTCATTGCTCGGTTTTATCTTATTATCTCAATTAATTACTTACACATGATTCCACTTCCTGCACGAAATAACTATTAACAACTGTGCAGTTTTCTCCTTTGCAAGAACTGAAATTTACAGGAAACAGCTGTTTTGGTGTGATGTGTGTATATGTCTATGTAGAGGTGTGTTTGTGGGTCTGTACGAACTCTTTAGGGTCTGTGTGTGTGTGTTGCCGGAGGCCTGGTTTGCATGCAGCGTGCAGAAGACTAATGCAGCTGCAGGGCCTGCACAGTAGGAAGTGTTGCCATGGTGAGCCGGGCCTTCGGGACCGGGAAGACCGTCCTCGTAGTCCACATGGTCACTGCAGCTGTCTTTGCTATGTGCCTTCTAAGTATTCGGCATCAAAATAAGAATTACGCTACGATAAAAATGTTGATTAAGTCCGTTGCGACGCGGTGACAGCTGTAGCGGTAATGGCCACCTCAAACTGAGCTTCCTCCTTCCTGCCTGTCTCAGACACAGCAGCTGACAGAGGAGGAAGTCCCCGGAGATCATGTCCACTGGGACCGGTGCCACAGAGGCAGAGCCCACAGAGAGCCACAGTGACACTGTCCAAGCACAATGTGTCTGTTATAGTCAGCCGTGTGTGACGAGCTGAGGAAGGGTGATCTTATGAGGGGTTTTTGTTTCTCAGATGGGGCGTCAAAGAAAAAAGGCAGTGTGCTGGACAAATATGTGCAAACACTTAAAGGGATAAAAGAAGAAGAATTTTAGGGGAGTGCATTTGTTAGATTTAATGCTGAGAGTTAAATGAGGAGATTGGCACCAGTCTGCATGTAGCTGGAGTCAGGCGCCTGTTAGCTTAGCTTAGTGCTAACTCTGGAAACGGCAAGCCTGGCTCTGCACCTCTAAAGCTCACTAATTATGCTAAATCTAGTCAGTTTGATGTAAAAAAAAAAAAAAAAAACAAACAAAAAAAAACCTAGTGCTGGTTGGTGCAATTTGTCATATGTAGATAGAGCTAGCTGTTTCTCTTTGTGTCCAGTCTTTGTGCTAAGCTAACCAGCTCATCCATTCTTAAGCAAGACGTGTGAGTGGCATCAATCTGCTTATAACGTGTAGAATTTAATAGTTGAAGATTGTTGAAGAATATCGCAATACTCTTTCAACATTACCATCATTACTGTATTACTTCTTAAGACGCCAACAATATGCTGAACGCGCTTTAGGTCAAGAGCTCTGAGGTCTCATTCTGGACCACTTATAAACAACCCAGGGATGTCTCGCTAAGGGGAAAAGGGAGCTACACTATATAGATGCAATGAAATAAAAAGTGCGCATAATTATCTCCATCTCAGCTGGTGATACAATGGGCCTATGTTTAGCAATTTCTCAGCTGGAAGAAAAACACACGCTGTGGGCCTGAGAGGACTCTGTTAATCTGTGAATATGTGAAGGGTACACGTCTATATACGACTACACACGACAACTATTATTGTTGTATCAGTTTTAATATCATTGATATTATTTAGTCGTGACTCTCATGTCTCTTGTTGTTGAAAACCTTTTTCACATTTGTTACCCGAAAAGGAAAAAGTGTCTCAGCCGTGTTAAAACATCAAGAAAAAGACTTTACAACATAGTTTTCTGATCACAAAATGCAGTACAATTGCTAGTGAGCAGTACTGTTACTGAGAACCAAAATGACTTCTTCATTACATTTCTCACCTCTGAGCTCCCCATCTGAACCTTTGCTGTGCTCATAAAATAAAATCCTGAGCGATGAATGCAGCAGCTCACAGGAAAATGAGCCAGGAACACGCTGGAAATCCTACCGAATGACCACAGTTACAAGGTGCACAACGCTTGTCTGCAAGTGTTTCTCTTTGTGTCTGTGCACCTGCGAAATTCAGTATTTCATAATGATAATCTAAATATGACAAGTAACAGATTTAACTGCTTAAAAAGATCAAGTAAAGAGCAAGTGGGCCGAAACGTCTAAATATAGTAATTGAGTAAATGCATTTTGTTGGATTCCACTGCCAGCTGCCAGGCAAAGGGACCAGATTGTGTCCTGAGGAAGTTCAGTGATGACTTTTTTGAATTTTAATTTAATTAAAAATGTTTTGTCATAATTTTGATAAAAAAATAAAAAATCACCACAATTTGCAGGTATACGTCAAAAGCTAACCTCCGTCAACACCGTAACATTTGTTCATATGAGCGCATTGATAGAAAAATTAATAAATAAAAACAGAAAAATATAACAGATACAGAATATAAAGATTTTTACAGGCATCTCTACTTCTGTTCTCCTAAGTTATTTAAGGAACCTGAGATATGCTGTTCTAATGTGGCCAAGATATATGGCAGATTTAAAATGCCCAACAAATTAAGACAAATAAAGTAAAATAAAATAAGAATCCATATAGTAATTATTATAGTGAGTTGCTTTAAATGTTTTCATAATATTATCACACAATGCAATCATAAAACGGATATACACATGACAATATGTTCTCGATTGCTTTTTGTCTCTGTTGGGTTTGTTTATGTAAGAAGGCAGAATCAGAGACCATGTCAGGGTTTACTGTAGCTCTGACTGAAAACGGGGATAGCAAATGGGAAAAGGATTTTTCGAACTTTGACTAAACAGGTTTACACACTCGCCTTTTCCTGAAGCATTCAGCCTCAATGCATAGCCTTTATCATCAGACGCCGTTGGCTCAGTTGTCCTTGCATCACATGATGTTCTGCATTGTGGACTGTTTCTTGTCAGCAGTGCCAGGTGACCTTCTTGTCATGAGCTCATTTCGAGTGTGGATATTGCTGAGGATGTTACAGTCTGAGTGTAGGAGAAAGTGTAGGTGCAGTGTTAATGTGAGACCGTACCATCGCCCGGCCTTTTTCTCTAATGTTCAACCTGCTGATCCTCGCAGGCGCCCACCTCGGTTCAACAGCGCGTGTCAGACTCAGACATGTTATGACAAAGATGTCGAGCACATGACATTATCACAATTTCAGGTGAGATTTGGCCATCCTGGCACGATTTCAAAACATGACTCATGCTGACTCACTCTCAGGTCTCTTATTGAGTCACTGCCTGCAGAGGTTTTTGGTCCAGTGTGCTGTCGAAATCTACGATGAAGTTGCATAATCTCTTCTGAAGCTGAACTTAGAAAAAAACAAATGTCCCGAACTTACATTTTAGTGGGGAAAAAACACGTATTTCAACCCTAGTTCAGGTTATTTGATTCATGTCAAAACAGACTTTAGTCAATTTTTTCCTTGAGTTTCATGTCTCAGGCATTTCAAGTCTATTCACAATTCAAAACAAGCTCCAACAATCAGATCTCATCTGTTCTATACATAAATAGCGACTGTGAGGTTTGGCTTATGGGTCATGGGTCAAAAGACAATCCAATTAAGATCCTATTAAAGAGGTGATTTGTAAATAGCAAGTCTGATTTCAGGGGAAATTAACATGTATTAGTCATAATCAATAATTAGCCCTTGTTAAGTCCTGCCCAATTTATTTCTCAATGTCTGTGTTCCAGCAAAGGTTGAGCAGGCTTGGTAAACAGATGAACCTTGATCAACTTCCCCCTTTCCTGTTAAATATATGTCCTATCATCATCTGTGTCGAGAAGTTTAGAAGATGGTTAGATTGTACCTCAATACCAAGTGGAAGGCGATGTGTTCATCCCGTAAAGAGCATATTAGGCTGTGTTGTAGAGCTCACCATCAGCTGAACATCAAAAACATTACCAAGGAAATGTTACCTTACAAGCTAGCTAACGCATAACAGTTAGGGGAGTTAGCCTAATATCAAATCACCAACGTCAGCCACGTTTGCCTCCCTCTTATTTTTGTGATAATGTTAAAAACATTTGGAAAAGGTCCACTAGGTTGGTTGCTGATGTATTTTTAAGAAGACATGAGCCACCGTTGGGCAGAAAATATCAAGGCTTCTTTCATTGCAGTTGAGACCAGACCTTATCGATTTGGTCTCACAATGACTACTTCAACAACCAGGTCAAGGACAATATATGGCTTGAGATGATCCAGCAGCCAGGATACAATAAAGACAGCAATATAGCCGATAGAACCGCTAATTATAGCTTTATAATTATTATTCATATTTATTTGTTTTTTTATAGAATTTTTTATGTTTTCAAATAAAATTCTTACATAATGCCCCTTTAACCACATGTTTTTGGTGTCTTTGTCAAAAATGTTTCTTAAAAATGTGTAGTTTGTGGTTTTATAATCGTAAACAGAGTCACTCTTCATTTTTTTATACGATTTGTAGAACAAAGTTAATGGCCAGGATACAGAGAGCAGGGCTGCACCTACATGCAGTGACATGTGGTCCTGAGTGACAGCAGGTAGCATGTCAAAGGCGAGGGAACAAAAAAAACGAGCTGGGACCTTGTTTATTTATAAGGTCAAACACACACACACACACACACACACACACACACACACACACACACACATTTCTGTCCACATAAAATCACGATCACCTATTAAGTCTGTCCCTGTGAACAGAACTGTATGAAATCCTCAGATGATACTCTACTCAGTGATATTTTTGGCGACCACTGTCTCGTATGCGACCACCGTCCACTCGGGATGCTTGTGCGTCTGGAGCCGTGACACATGAAAGGACACGGAGCTCCGAGGTGATGTGAAGTGCTTGAGCAACTGGCCGGCACCCAAGTCTTGAGTTTCCTCATGCGTAAAAGTCAACACGGCATTACTGCTACCATTGGCAAAATCTTACACAGTGCGGTCGGACTTGGAGCAGGTAACGGCTGAGAGCTCCTCTTCACTGAGGTGCTCACATAACAACGAGGCAAAAGGAAATAAAAGGATTAGGGGATTTTTTATTTTTTTTTACCTATCTAAAAATGCAGCTTCATGACATGCCAAATGAGATGTATCTTAATATAAATGCTATCTTGAGGAACAACCATTATAGAATTTAATCGTGTTTAAACTGACTGCCCTGACTGACTGAGCTCTGATGGAAGACGGAGCTGAGTCTGCATATTTTTGAACACATCTGGATCGACCTTAAGACATATATTACGTCAGTCCTGTCTCACCATTTTGAGCATTGTATATGGGTTTTAAGGTAAAGACTTATAATCCAATTCTACCAGAGCTGCTGATATTATATTTTATTGTGTCGGATGAGCAGTGATGATGATGACGATGATGATGATGATGATGAGGGAAACAAGAGAAAAGACTTCACAAACATGAACACATAGCTAAGATTCTAAAATATGCATTGCATACCAGTCAGACCAATAATAATTGTGCACAAAACATTTCATGCTAATTTGAATTGGAAACAAAGCATTCATTCCCCCCCCCCTTTTGGAATCGCAGAAATGTCATACACCCCGCTGCAAGCATCAGGCTATTGAGACTTAATGCTGTCAATTGTGATGTAAAGTTGTCCATTGTTGTACAAAGGTGCATGCGATGATGTATGGCCATTTGTTTGCGCATTAGCATATCGGATATTTTTATAATAACGAGTACATTTCTTTGTTTTTGTCTCTGGACAGAATGAAATATAGCCATCATGAGCCGGCACAAAGGAACAATACAAACAAAACAAATATTAATCAATTCTGGAAAAAAAAAAAAAAAGACTTCCTTCCACAATGATTTGTTGTTTTGTGATGTTCAGGAAGCCTTTTTTGTTCACTTCAGCTCAGTGGTGGGTTGAAGTCGCTGATTGAACATTTCATTTTTCTCAAATGTCTCCAATTAATTCAGTCTGCCATTTGGATGGAAGCAGGACGTTTGCCTGGAACATGTGGGGAGGCACAGAGAGGCTATGAAAACTGTTGACAACATTAATGGTACGCATCCGCGGGATCTGTCAATTACACGTTTCCCTTTCGTTGCTTATGTAAGACGCCTTCACGTTATGTTTATAGAGATGGGGCTTTGCGTTAGCTGCTCCTTATTTGTCTGAAGTTGAGGTCGAGGCTACTTTGTGCTAATTGGGTGCATCCAAAATGATCTAAGAAAAACTATGAAGACTAGCCGTTATTCGAAAATAGCGAAAGATTGTTTTCAGAAACACACTTGGTAAACTGGTTCAATATCAGTCTGGGAGCAGAAAGCCCACGAATCCACCAATCAGGTGCAGCCTGAAGGTGTTTGCACAGTTGTGGGAGGGAGTTCACTTTGTTTCTGAGAAGCAGCACGACCTCTTGTATCCCAAAAAAAACACTTCATGAAATCTTGCAGGTGTTTGGGAGCAATGCAGTTGAGCATTTGTGAAAAAGGCATTGCCTCAAGTGAAGTCAACGTCGGACGATGCTGAAGATCACAAAGAGCTGACTCTACTAGCCCTTCTCACTCTTGGTCAGGGCTAGCGGCTCAAGGCTACATCAGAGGCTAATCACCTGAATTTCTGACCAAAGTGTTGCATTGTGGGTAATGTAGTTGCCAAATTGTGATGAATTGTGAGGCTACAATTGATCATTTCCCAAAGAACCATCCACCGTGTAACAATCGGATATCGCCATGCTGGTGCTGTTGCTGGAACATCACAGCTAATGTCGCTCCAGGACCATCACTGCAATTGACCAGCCATGTTTTTGTAATGTCATGGGGGACTTCTTGAAAGGGTGTATTTGAAACCGAACGTTTTCCTCAACCCGACCAAGTATTTCTTTTGTTGCCTAAACCAAACAGAACAATGTCAGAAGACAGAAAGTAACAGAAAATAACATGGATTTAATGTAAAAACTAATAAGTATAGAGTTTAACATGCCAAGAGTCTTACAAGTAACCCCGTCGACTTGACTCACAACGACGGTCCTGGAAAAACAAAGAAATGATGACGTTTTAGGAACAACGCCAACAACAACAGGGAAATCAGACAGCCCGTCCAACACGACTCCGTTACAGTTTTATGTATTAGCATCGTTGCATACCGCGACGATCACACAATTTTAACAGTTTGACGACGATGTTCTGATACTAACCAACACTGTCCATCCGTATCTTGCTGCCGGGGGAATGCGCGCGCGTATACATACACGCACGCATTCCCGACTGTTGTGCGAGAGGACGAGACTGCAGCAAAAGTACTGTAGGGACATTCACACACATCTCCTCCCTGCACTCCTGGGGGAGGATCCATTCCCTTCCAAACACACACCATCGCCTGAGGGGCAGAGTGACCGCTCAAGCAGTGCCTGCCTCCACACACAGACACACACATACACACACACACCAGAAGCACGTTCATGTAATGCCGTTGCAACATTCGAGCCAATTGATTAGAGGATACTGAATGCCAAATGGACTGACCACCTATTAATGATTAGCAGCTAAGTGAGCTGCGTGACGCCGCTCTCCAAACAAAGGGGGAATTTATCTCAACTGCTGCACAAGATCATACTTTTTAAAAAAATTTTTTTTAGAACATTTCAATACACTACACTTATTCATCCATCATTTATCCATTTCAAAGTCAGACCACTTGTTCCTGCTGTCTGTATTGCTTTTGTGAGCAGAGCTGACAGCCTCATTAGCTCTTAGAAAACAGAAATCAGCCCTTACTGTAAGAGCCGGTGCACGAGCGCTCTCTTTGCTCTCTTCACTCGTTTGCCTTGCTGTTTATATCTTTGTCCGACTCTCACTTTGTAATTCTACCCTCTCTTTCCTCTGCCTCTCTCCTTTCTTTTTATATTATGGTGTGCACACCTCCTCCATTTTTGCCTCATCCTCACTGGCTCCTTCCCCCCCACGGTCTCCCACTCTTTGCGGGCCTTGTGCCTGACACCTTCCCCAGCCCTTTGACATGCTCCGCGTCACGTTACGACCGTCGCACGCCACCCTGCTGCCTTTTGTGAGCGCGTGTTGATGCGTGCGTACACATCTACAGATGCATGCGACCGTGTGTTTTTGCGCAGGAGGTGAAGAAGAGAGAATGAACAAGGAGGGAGAGTTTACGCATTTAGCCCGAGTTTGTTAATAATTAATGTGTCACAGGTTTGCAAAATTGCCTCCCGCTCCCTGCGCTCAATCCTCCCTTCTTCCTCTCCCCCCTCTGGCTTTCCTCTCTCCCGTTCACTCTGTCTTCTCTCCACCTCCCTCGTGGCATGGGCTACCTCACCCTCTCCGTCTCAATCTCTCCCCAAACACAATGCTCAGTCTGCTGCTGCTGCTGCGTGCTCGAAAAAAGGAAGAAGAAATGCTAATATAGTTGAGGTGAAGGGGAAACAGGCAACAAGCGTCCAGCCAAGATGCCCACCATGGCTCCATCTTCCTGACCAACAGTGTGGGCAGTCCCGGTGACAGCGTGCTGCCATAACAACAGGGAGATGTCAAGCTCACAGAGAAATTTGGTACTAGTGTCAGTGGAAATTTAAGGCGCTTTCAGAGGGGCTCAAATATCTGTGTTGCAGGAACCTGCTGATGAGCAGCGTGCAGCCTTCCACTTAGATTTTACACGTGAAGCAAACCACTCATTCGTCTAAAATTTAAAAGCCTGCCATCACGACTAAATGAAAGACATTATGGTCATGTCTCTGCCTCCCTCTCCTCTCACTGCAGTGCCCGTCACTATGCCAGCCGTCTAATGCTTCAGGGTGCTGGACTGCGCAGGCGGCAGGTGACACGGATTTCAATAAAAGGGATTATAGATGTGGGGACTGCAGAGAGGAAAAACAACACATTCATGTACGCATTTGGGGCAAAAGCACGCCTGCGAATACGCAGAAGGCACAGTGGATTGTAAACACTTTATTTTATTGTGCACAAACTGATTTAAATCGAGGAGAACGACGATTAATCTGCACGTTTCTCAGTTGTTGCAGGTCCTGGTTCAAAAAGTGCAAACAATAAACAATATGAGAGGTGAAAGTCTTGACACAACCTGAAAAACAAGTCCTCTATTCACTCGTTGTTGTAAAATAAATCTGACATCTTAAAGGTCATATAGATCATGTTTTTCTGTAGACAAATCATTTAAAAAAAAAAAAAAAGGTTGTAGAAAGCTGCAGAATAAAAGTATATTTTCCTGAAAACATTAAATTCTTGTCGGGTCCAGAGTGGTTGTTTTGTTGATGTCGGCGTAAGAATTTTGACGGTGTGCTCCAGTTTCGAAGAAGCTTTGTCAGCGCTTCGTATAACACCGTTGGTATTTCGTGGTATTGCTGCTTTTGATACTGTCCTGCACTTATGATAGGTACCATTAGCAATGTTAGCACCACCTTGCTAACATAGCTACAACAAACTGTCAAGCACTCGCAGGGGGCAGATCATTTGAGTAACGGCGGTGTTGTGTCGTGAATGCTATGGTTAGGGGGGATTGAATACTATATTTGGTGGCTAAATGTTATCAATAACATAAGTGCTCCCTGTAGAAGACTGAATTAAACGGCAGGTAGAGTGTGATGAGAAAATGTTAAATATCAAGGCTTATTTAAAGAGAATATGAAGAAATTACAGTTTTTAAATATAGAACGGATCTGGGTACTATGTTGTAGCAATATCTGTTGAATTTAGGATGCTAACAAACTAGCCCCTGGCCATTTTGTACCCTAAAAGGTGATAATCCGATATTAAACAACACCAACACTCTTCCAGAACTCCGAGTCCAGGCGGAGTCGGGTATTAAGTCTGCTAGCTGGATGGTTAACTGAGCTAACTTGCTGATGTTTGGAGTTATTC
This sequence comes from Diplodus puntazzo, assembly GCA_963678695.2. NCBI lineage: Eukaryota > Metazoa > Chordata > Actinopteri > Spariformes > Sparidae > Diplodus > Diplodus puntazzo. Next base: position 9,567,042 of record OZ023167.1, on the reverse strand, counting down.
AAACCAGTCACCAGATATACAGTGCTGTAGGGGGTGTTTAATCACTTTTAATTACACCGTTATTATAGTAGAAGCCACACCATTAATTTATATACGTTTAAACATGCTGTCAAAAAAATACTCATTGCACCTTAAAACGGCCAAGGCCATTATTTGGTTTGTGCTCTAATTATGCTCGGACACATAGAGGCCAAACGACAGCAATTTACGCGAAGAGCCTCTCAAGCCTTCCTTGAAACCCTTTACAGTGTGCTCGCTGCCAGGTGCTGGACTTATGGGTCTCAGTAGGTGGACAGAGGACCGCAGTGTGACCTGCTCGGGACAGCTGCTGACATAATGAGGCCAGTAAACAAGCATCTGTCTCCCCCACTGAAAGGAGGGCCCACTCAGACCAGGTCATTGCTCTTCCCTTCTCCCTCATTGTCAGGGATGCTGCAAATGGTCAAACTGGTGACCATGAAAAATGAAGAAGATACGATAGGCATCTCCATGTGGTAAATCTATCGTGGATGTTTGTGATGTTTTTTTAATAACCACTTATACAGGGAGGGGTTTCATATGTTCCTCTTTTGGTACAGATCTGCTCCATATGCATACAATTAGGTTTTGTTTATTTCCACCTGGGATGTCTGGGGTGGTCACAGCGCGTCTGTCATTGTTAAAACAGAAACTTCTTAGACGTTTCTGAGTTCGAAGACTGTAAAATAAACAACAAACAAAAAAAATGCAATTGCCATCCTGCCAGTCAGACAGAGCCACTAGATCACAGGAGATAATATTCTGATATTAAGGCTCAAAGTAATACATCTGCCAAAACTGAAATCATATTGGGCGTCCGTGCATTGCATTGTGGATGAAAAATTAGTGACAAAGCTTTGGTTTGAGTCTTTTCGATGTACTGTCATTATACAAAGCTGTTTCCATTTACTATGGGTCTGTATTTTGGTTTGAATTCATGACTCAGTGAGCCAGCTGGCTAGTTTTTTAAACATCAACTTCCCATGACGATTACAGTATATGTTTACTGTTTGAGTGAAAACAGTTTCATTTTTTTTTTTGTGCTAGTAAGTTTTTTTTTTTGTTTTTTTTTTTATGCCAGTATTAGTTGTTCACGTCATGGTTTTCATGAGGAAACAACCACCCCTTTGTCGCACGGTAGATATTTAGAAGACATTTTTAAGGGTTTAAGCTGGGACACCATGCCCCAGCTAGCACACAGCTGATCCTCAAAGCCTTCTCCACAATTCCATTTGATCATTATCTTTGTGTCCTCATGTCATTTTCGAGTTTTTTGCGTAATAAATACGAAATGGCAGAGGGGTAACAAGATGCACCAAGTACCTCCGGAATAACTGTGAAACCCTCTTCTTCTCGTTTGAGATGCTTTAATGTGTTTGAGATGTTACTCTTTATTTTTCATATACATTTGTTTCTGTGACTGAAAATACATTGTTCCACTCCAGTGGATGTTACGTGCCAAAGAGTCTGTTCTGCCTATTTCAATCTGCCTTATTTCTGTTTTATTTAAAATGATGATGTGATTTACTTTAACTTTTATACTTAAGTGAAACAGCCGTCACATTTCATCTTTATATAGGCTCATTCTGTCTGAATATACTGTATGTTCAATATGCAGAATATGCACTTTAGAGCATAACATCCACTGGAATGGACAGATGTATTTTCAATCACAGTAAAAGTTCATTACATTTTTTTTTATTGAAATCTGGTAGAAAGTATTTCTAACATCTCTTATTTAGTTGAAAAATATAGTTTTTACTAGTCTGTTTTTCTGAGAATAAAAGGATTTCACAGTTATTCCTGAATCACTTTTCGTACCATTGATGCATGCTGTACACTTTTAAAAAAAATTTTTTATTATTATTATTTACCTGTTTCACCGTGAAAACAAAAAAAAAAGTTTACCTCGTGATTTAAAAATTAGAAATGAAAGGGGTCAACTTTAAAATGTTAAAATGCACAATTGTCCCCAAATATATGTACTTTTTCTCCTCCCAACCACGTTTACCCAACCAAAAGCATCTATCTAAAATGGTATAACTACAAATAATGAAATAGACATTCATCACACAAATACCAATTTTTAAGATGAAACTTAAAACACAAAATACATTACATATTCGACTTTATGTCTTAAATTTTAGCGATTGGAGAAAAATAACCCCTATGTGTCGTACGTGTAAGTCTTAACAAGTACAGGACATCCAGTTAAAACATACAATACAATTAATACAGTGGCCTCAATCACAGGGAAATTTGGGATTAACTCGTAACTTCTGTCAGTGCTGTGTTGCCTTTCCCTGTTCCATTTGTGTATACCCGTGTGTCCGAATCATTTTATAAAGAAAAAGAAATCATAAACACGTAGGAATATAAATAACAGTGTCTCCCTGGCCTGTGTCATCAGCAGGCGCTGTCACTGCCACAGGAAGCGTCCTGCAGCGTGAACCCCACAGCTGTTTGTTTGGCTTTAAAAAAGATCATTTTTCGCTGCACCTGCGAGCCTTTGCATCACCGCAGCACCGCCCTGCTCGACAGCAGTGAGTCAGCGGGTGGGAAGGGGAGCGGATATTTTTAAAACTTTGACATACGATCTCGAAAGAAGGTGACGAGGCATCATGAGTTCTAATTTTGATTTGCAAATGATTCACATAAAAGGAAGGGCTGAACGGGGGGGGGGGGGATTTATTGCCCCATGAGACAAGAAAAGGGGGTTGAGGTTGCTGGTGAGTGAGAGGAAAGAGAACTGTTGAGTCTTTTCCTGTAGTATGACTCATTGTTGGCAACCTGACTCTCCGCTCTGATTGCCTTGTTGAGCTGGTTTTTGGCTTGGTGGCATTCTCTCTATATCCTCTCCTGAGCGCCTGCTCCGTGATATTCATGAGGTTTCTGAGCTCCCCGCTCATCCTTGATGCAGCACTGTTGAGAGTCATCTTCGGAATATATCAATTATCATCGACTATTATGACTTCCCTCTAACATTTCCGCCTGGATTGACAGTCAAAAGGCAAATGGAGCTACTGTTTTGTCTCAGAAATAACACTTTTATCTTGAGAATGACAAGAAACATGCACATTTTTGGCACACATGTAATATGTACGCATACTTCCGAATGAGTTTTACCAGTGTAAGGAGAGTGAGCCATCCTTGCCGTGCGATGGTATATAAATGTGACTTCATCATGCAAAGAAGAGCGATGATGAAGGGCAGGTGGGCCAAGAGCTTTGGAAATTTAAACGAAAAACAGTAGTACAAAAATCCAGATCAGAGACTGAATTTTGGGAGAGTGTGGCGTGTGCAGCATTTTTTTAGGTGTAGGGTAGAAGAGTAGGGGCTGGGTGGAGAGCTAACCGCAGAAGCAGGAGAGGGAAGCAGAGCGTAGAGTACGAGCGACGTGCAGGGCTGGAGCATCGCCTGGAGGTATGTGGGGGTGCGGCTCCCTCGGCAGCTCTGCGCGCCTGCACCGGGGTTTACAATCCATTACCAACGACCACAGGCTGCCGGTGGATGGAGCGATGCACAGACATCGACAGCACAGAAAGCAGCAAGGTCTGTCGGCCTGCATTCAAACCAAAAATGTGATTATGCCTTTGCTTGTTAAGTCATTGCAGGTTAGAAATGCGATGGCCTCCAAACACGAAGCATTGTTTGGCATTAGTGGAAAAAAACATCTCACTGACTTTGAATTTTCATCTTTTTGAAGAAATCTGATAGCAATCGTGGAGCCTTTGTTGTTTTGCTTCTGTGGGACACATTATATTTAAAGCTTGAACCTACACGAGGCCTTCACTGCAGTAAAAGAATTAAAAACTCTGTTGAGGAACCAAAACCTTTTCAAGACTGTATTTTGTCTCATCACAGCATATATATGTAGTTGAAGATCACTTTAATAAGTAAAAGTTTGTTCAAATTGATTCACGAATGAAATTAACTGATGTGTAAATGGATTGAAGATCTGTATACATGCTACTACTGTGTAACATTTAAGGGGCAATTTGTAAGATACGGCCATAACTGTTTGGTTTAAAGCATCCAAAAATAACAGTATTGACAGAGTGTGAAGACACAACAGTGTTGGCTTTACGTCAAAGACGTCTTCGTATTGTGTTGCAGAGACACCTACTGAAGTTAACATGCTAAGTAGCTAGCACCAGCCCTTCCGATGTCTAAATACCACTTTGTGCCACAAGAGGGCAATCGTCTGTTAGCCCAAGGATCCTGGTCATAACAAGCTCCATGGCCGCTGGCTCCTCGGCCATGAGCTAATGAGCTAATGGCAGCTAGCAACAGCCAATTCTAGCGAACAAAGAGCATCCGTCAAGTGTCGGTTACTATGGTGATTTGCTGCCCCCTATGTTTTTTTTGGAGCTACATTCGAATTCTGTATATATTCTACAAAACCTTGATCAATAAATGTAAAGTCAAAGTTAATTAAACTAAAGTTAAAAGTTATGTTTTTTTGAATGGGTTTCGGGTTGAATACCTGAAATAAGGTACATGGTTACCACACACGAGACTACGGACATAAACGTCAGCACGCCGAACCAGAGGCTCACCTACGCACTAGTCCGTCTTTACAGGCCGATTTTAGTTACACACTTTTCTGACTCTGACTATACAACTTGTAGACTGATCAGTTTATAGACAAAATGTGTAGTAATTGTGTAGTTAGATGCTTTGAGGTGGTGACGTTTAAGTCACGTGATTTCGTCTGTTTATAGCCTACAATAGCTTTTTACTTTCTAGCCGGCAATAATCCTATCGGCTTCTTGACAAGGGAACCGGGGCGATGCTAACTTCTGTTTTCGTTTTCTTTATCTGTATATTATTCTTGGAAAGCATCTTTTGTGTTCGCAAATGATTCGTTTGTTTAAGTTATTGATTTCCTCAGTGGTCCACCTCTTGACACACCACCATCACTCACTGTTTTGCACTTTAACATATTGGGATTGGGCACATGCTAAAGGCTATAATCATGGCTGTATTTCAACAAGTCCCATCAACAGAGCAAAACCAACAATGAATGTAGCCCACCAGTGTTGGACGACATTACCCGAACATGACCACCAGATTACTTTCAGCCAATCTCTCATACACCGTCCTGCTGCGCTGCCATTAATACTCCCGAGCACCAAAAGCTGTGGCTGAAAATAGTCTCCAACAAACAAGCTATTTACTCTGGTTTAAGGAACATCTGCTCAGAACTACAGAGTCCAGCCGCTGGAGGAAATGACTGAGCTGTTTTTCAGAAATGAAACTACACATTTGCACATTTATGCTTTTGTAGGGACCAATGAGCCTTGGGGCTGAGAGCCACAAACTGGCTGTTGAAGTGAAGTATTGAGAGAAAGGCTGGTTTTGGTCTTGTCATTGAAATGTTGACAGTGTATCGCCAGCCTTATCCTTTAAGACTATCACTGAACCTCAGTCTCAGCCTGGAAGTACAAACAGTGGGTTACATAAGAAAAGAATAGTGAGTGAAAAACCATACAGAATGCAGTGAGCAATACACCAATATTCATTCACAAAATCATCATTTTAAGTTTTAAGTTGAAGAAAACCAATTTGCGTGTGTGTGTGTGTGGATGCAGAAAGAGTCAGGTTAGAGAAAGCTTGGGGCAATCTCAAGGTGTTTTCTTCCAAAAAAGAAAAAAAAGCTGTTTGGTAAACAACTCTGCCAGCTTGAACCAAAAAGTAGGACTGCCTCTTTATTTTTGACATTCAAAGTCAAAATTGAAAAAAAAAATGAATGAAAACGATTCAAAATGTAAATCTCTTTTGTAGTGTGTTTGCATCATTCACAGTGTATAAATGCAATAAGCGACGCCTCCGAGTGTTCGTAAAAAAATGCAGCGTCCCCACTCATCGCCTTGTCATGTAAACTAGACAGTGTTGTTGTACTTGTCGGTACAAAATGGAGAAAATGGAAGTGAGCCGTGCTGCGCAGATGAGCACGACACCAGACGATGTCAAAACTGACGTACGGCAGCATTTTGTATTTAAAGTTTTGCAGTACAATCACAAGAACAGACCTGAAGCCACATTAAGTACCGGAGGCATCATGAGAGTGCAAGATAACGTAACGGACGAGGCCGCGTCAGTTCCATTTGAATTCAGATGAAGTGAGTTGTCAGTCCTTCACAGTCAAAATAGAGTTAATAATGTTAGAGCAACAGTTAGTTAGCTGTACACTGACAATCCCATAATGACTCGGGTTGTACAATTTTGCAAACCGCTGTGATTAACTGGTAACAAACATGATCTTCTTCTCTTTGATTACTCACCATGTAGCATCACAGGCTACCATTTAAAGTCAGGTGCCTTAAAAGCGTTCATGAGCATTGTTATTAACTATTGCAGGAGCGTCAGAGAGATAACTACGTTTATTAGTTGCAAACAAACGTTCACCATAAACATGAGTCTGTCGAAGCGCTCTTTTAGAATTAAAGTAGGCAATAAAGAAAAACTGAGTAAAAAAGTAGACCAAGGAAGAAGTACAGAGGACAACTAAATTATATTTACAAGGAAGATATCAGTTATGACATTAATACATTCATTAGTAGTACATATGTGCATAAGTATATATAAACATATACACAAACACAAAATGCACGTGCAGCATCGGTACAAGAATCACTATTAAAATTCTGTTCCAGCATGATTCTACGATCTGTCATCTATGTTGATATTCGCGTTTAATCATTATTGTGTCAGTTTCTATATCATCTGACTTTTGTAAGATGTGATTACCTGGCGTGCTAGCAGCTCATCGAAGCTGTGTGAAGCACAGGAGTACTAATGCTAATGCATGCTGACAATAAAAATGCAAAAATGCTGATGTTCACCGTGTCCATCATCGTAATTTAGCATGCTAACATTTTGTAATTAGCACTCAGCTCAAAGCAGGCTACAGCTGAGGCTGATGGGAGCGTTGTTCATTTTGCAGTCACCCCAGTAGGTAGGATTCATCCTCTGGGGGACCATGAATGTCTGTGCAAAATTTAATTGCAATCCATTCAATAGTTGCTGAGATATTTCAGTCTGGACCAAAGTGATGTACTGACATTGTTCATCCCAAGAGCACGGCTAAAAAATCATGATCCTCCCTTCCCTCCTGATCGTGTTCTTGCTATCATAATAAATTGAACAACCTGGTTCTTAGCAAACAAGAGACAAAAAGCCACAATCGCCATGGGATGCTGGTTTTACACCTCAGCTACAATTACTGTTACCATCGGCAAACATAAAACCTTTACAGGTCTTCTTTCTTCATCCTTCAGAGGGGCCGAGAGAGAGTTGCACAGAGTCCAGGAGAAGGTCAAAGATGCATCGCTGTGTTTTCCCATTTGACCGAGACCTGGAAAAATAAGTCAGAGCGAGACAGTGGAAGCAACATAAAACAGGGCAGAGAAGGATGAAACCCGGATGGGAACACGAAAGCGGCAGGGTTGGTGGGGGGGGGAGCATTTCGTCGAAGCATAATTGGCAGCCTTTGTCAAAGGGGGCCTTTGATTTAACAGGCGGGTCTGGTGACTAAACCACTGGAGTGCAAACAGTGAGGAAAGAGCTGCGGCCGATCCGGAGTCTTCTGGCCGGCCACCCCTCCCCCTCCGTCTCTGTAGACAACTGGCTCACAGCCTGTTTGCCTGACTGCTTGCCCCCGAGCCACAGTGCATACCTCACACCGCCGTGGACAGAGCACACTGCTGCACACTCAATGCGGAGCCATTATCAATTCTTCAGCACATTAACAGTTCATCTGACTCGATGACGGGCGGGGAAAACGCTGGATAAAAGTCATCCCGCCATTTTTAGAGACCAACTATAAATTTTTGGATATCTCACAAAGGCATATGCGTTTAATTTATTTTGTATAATTTTTCCTGTAGTTTATAAGAGTTTGACCAGTTAGCTGCTGCCACCCGACAGCGCTATGTTGTGTCCTCACTACACAGTGGACAGAGATGATCACTGACGCTTGTCTCACAGGTTAATGATGATTTGTAGGTGTTGCACGTCGACTGCTATATGAGCAGCGGCAGCAGTAGTGGAAGGGGCTGTGTCATAACAGTGTTAACACATGAAAATAATCATCAGCAAATGTAATCATAGTCATAATCAAGATTAAAATGCTGGTCTTACTTCGTGGTTTTACTGTAGCGCATGTGTCCACGCAGTGTCGCCGTACCCAGCTGTCCAAGATGGCGGACTTGCTAGCACATGTGCTACTCATCAGGAAGCCAAATGTTGAAGCCAAAAGTTGAAGAAAGGCTCAGTAATAATCTCAATGACACACAAACAAACAAAGCCGTGCCTCTTGTCATTGGTTGTTGGCGATGCAGAACTGCACTTGTTGCTGTTGAATTGTAAGTAAAATTAGTTGTTTCAGCCAGTGGCTAGCAGGTTTAGCTGGTAGCCTGGTACAGCCAGGTGTTATTGTCTCAGTTTTCGTTTACGTTGGCAGCTCGGCGTGCTGTTATGTTTCTGAGTTGTGCAAACTTTGAATGCCATTTTCATGGTAAAAATGCCCAAGCATACATGTTTACCTCAAGACATTACAATTTCGAGACATATTGTTATGACAAGTTTTTTTTTTTTTTTTTTTTTTAATTAGCACATAACATTACTTTTTGCTCTCAGAAATGGTGGGGGCCGCAAATTACTCCATAATGTTGCATTGACTATTGACATTAGGCTACATGGTGCAGATACTGTAGACCACATCGTGTCAATCACCAAAACAAAAGAAAATGACTATGTGTTTGATATTATTTGATATCTTGAGTTAAACAAGTCTGATACATGCAAAATACTGATAACAATTGAAGTAGTGTAAATAATGTGTGCAGCAATTTCAAGACAATATGCACAAGAATCTCCATGTCTGATACACTCCAGTCCAAATGGGGCAGATATGCTGTTAACTTATCGGCGGGGAGATGTAAAAATAAACATAAATCAATACAGACGTCTTCTCACATTAAGACAAGGTCCACTTTTATCTAAAAAAAGAGTGCTGTGTACCAGGTTTCTCTAATAATAAGTCCAGACGCCATCGAGGGTTATGAACAGATGTCTATAGATTACATCACCTCAGCATGTAAAACATAAGAAAAAACACAATCAAAACATTTTCCAGTTTTCTCAGGGATCAATGCATCCTGTGTTCAAAACTGTTGATCATACATCATTGACAACTGCACGCTGAGACTCATGTGGAAGGAAGTTCTGAAACCACCCACAGGTTATTGAGTCTCGGCCAATAAATAAAAACCCGAGACACAGAAGGAAAGGATCGGCTGCACCTGAACTGACCTAAGAGAACCTGAGCTTCAGTATATTTAACCCGTTTTCATAACAATCAGGTTGTATAATGTCAAGCCTCACTGATCTCTATATTCTCCCAATATGTGTGTGCTTTGTCACATAAACAATGAACCGTGTACTAATGAGTTCAAGCCAGTTTGACATTATTTAGTCCCGGAGTGAAAGAAGGGCTCGTGCTCTGGTAATATAAGGGAGCTAAAAGGTGGAACAGAGGAAAGGGTGGCGGTGATGGGGGGTGGCAGGGCGTGAGGCTGCGTCAAAGCTATGATTAGCGCCGACCAAGCTACGCTCTTATTGATTGGCACAGCGGAGACACTGGGCTGCCTTCCACCACACTCTAATGAGAAGCCCTGACCTCCACTAGTCAGCAAGGTCACCAAAGCCTACTGTAATTGCACTTTCCCTAATGGCGTCTGTCACGCACGCACTCCAACCCCAGTAATGACAATTACCATAATGTCACTGGGCTCCACTGGGGCCTTCCAACCATCCGTCACTTTGGGAGAAGTGGATGTTGGTCAACCACCACCGGAGATTCAAGGGGTGTGACGGCGCATTTAACAGCATTCTGAACTTTGTTTTCTATTATTCATTATGCTTTTTAGATCATTTTCACACTGTGTTTGTCTTCTGAGTTGAAGCCTGAATGGGGTCGCCTCCTTTCACTTGTTTTCAATTGGTCTGATTGAATGTAATCCTGCGCCCACACATTAGTCAAGCGCCTCTCTTCTTTTTTTTTTTCTAACAAAGCTGACTATCAATGCAGAAACAGAAAGCGCTAATAAAGTCTCTAAAGAGGCTCGCGCATCGCTGGTTTTCACAAGCCTCTCTAGACTTACTGCATGTTCATACGCAAGACTTGTAAAGATAGCACGAACGCCAGAAATACCAACCGTGAAACGTGTTTTATTATGAACGGACATAAAACGAAGATGGAAGGCGGTCAAAGGATCACAGTCATGGCGCTCAAACTGACAGGATGCGTTAACTAATGCGAGCAATTTGATGCTCAGTTGGCAAGTAAGGGACTCGAAGCAGCGGCTGCAGCAGATCCGACTCCTTCATTTTCTACCACTGCGGTGAGTAAAGTTGCTGCATCCGTGGCAAAGGTGGGGTCAGGAGCGGGTCGGGAGGTGGAGATAAGTAGGGGCGGTCTGATGTGATAATTCCCTTTAATGGGTCGGCGTCGGCTATTAAGAGAGAGCGAGGGAGAGATGCCAGGGAGGAAGACACTAGACTGTGTGAGTTGTGTTTCTGCCTTATCCTGTTACCGTTCCTGGAAATTTAGGTGAAATTAGCCTGAACGCCTATCCCAGTCCAGCCACAAAGTACATGCAAAGCTGCTGTTTAGAGTACAGGCATGGTTTTGAGAGGTAATACGCTGAGGGTTTTTTTTGTTTGTTTTTTAAGCTCTGTAAGTGCCTCCGGTATTAATCTATAATAGTAAGGGCGTAGGTTGCATAATCTTCAAGTTTATGGCTTTAAAAAAAAATGTAATAAACTATATGTTGCTGGATTTTCAAATGTTTGCTGGTCATTTAACAAATCAACATGTAAATATTGGAAATTATTATTATTATTATGGATTGTTTTTGTCTTCATGCAGTTGCAAGCAATAATTGTTTTAAATACTTGCTGGTACTTGTTCCTTCAGGTATAGCCCAGTATCCGTAGGAATTACATTCATACGTCCTACACCGTTATGATTTACTTTCAATGCCATCATTCAGTACCAACTTCAACATATTGTTTCATATGTGAAGCCTCTCGTCCTTCATGTGCAAATACATTTCCTTTTCTTTTTTTAAATAACCGTGAACGCACTCTTTCTCTGACCTTAACCGAGCGTCTTTGTAGCTTGACCTCAACTATACTACAGTTGCCGTGTCAATATATTGCTGAAAAGTGAGACAAAAGTGAGGGGAAAAAAAGTTGGCATTGAATATAGAGAGCATCCTCACTCAATGTGGCAGGGTTGAATGCCAAAAAAGAGAGAAGAGAGTCTGCAGAGTCTGAAGTGAGGTCGCCAGAATAAATGTCGACAATGTACGTGCAAACCACGCGGTATGTAGGAAGTTTGAAATTCTTTACGTTACTTTAGGTTAAAGAAGGAGTACTTAGAAATGTAACAATGTGTCAGAACAGTCAACAATTTTGTGTGTTGAAAACGTGTATGTATGTAACTCTGTGATCCTACCCTCTCACTGAAGAAACACAGGGCAGAAATACGTGATAGAGACACCATTCGCCCTCATACAAGACACTGCACCATCAACATGAGTTACACAATGTTACTTTAAATTTCCATTTTCTTTGTTGCGACATTATTATGCTCTGGTTGGGTTTTGCCACAAAAACACATGGTCAGGGTCTGGAAAAGATCATGATTTGACTTCAAATACCCGTTTTCTCTACAGACACGACTGGATGCTGACAGTGTATGACTCGCGCATCAATATATACTGTTGATGACGACGCAGGCATTGAAAAATAGTTGTTTCGATGGTTTATTTGCAGGGGGGGTTGTACTGTAAAGTTGGTCATATCATCGTATTCACACCGGCGGCCTGTATCTGTTCCTCAGTGAGTGTCAGACTGGGAGGTGATTGGCCCCCAAAGAGTTGTGAAATAGATCTGAGGTTACTGAGTGCCATTGTCACAGTTTTTCATTCACCTGACAAACCTCACACATGTTATTTTTTTCTTCCCCGACAGCACGGCACCTCTGCTGCTCATGTCCGGTCATCTCTCCTCCCATGCTGTTGTTTTCTTACTTCACTCCTCATGATCCCTCTGCTAATTAAAGCCGGTGAATGGATTTTGGGAGCTAAAGATAGTTACTTTCACTTAGCATTATTGAGAAGCCAATATTTTTGTCAAAATACAGTTTTTTAGTACAGTTTGTTTGTTTGTTTATTCCCACTTGATTTCCTCGGTTAGAATATTGGGTTTCCAGTAGAACAATGCCAAATGGCTCTGTGGGTGTTTTTTAATGGTCTACTGTGTTTGGCTTGTGCTCGCTACTCAGTTACTGTTGAAAAAAAAATCAATGTTTCTTTTCCATTTTTTTTTTCTTATGTGCCGCACCATGCATCACGGTCACTCAGTCTGTTTTTATGAGAAATGGGTTTTGGTTGAAATGTGTAGCTGTTATTTAAGTTACTCTAGCGTTAAGTCTTAAAGGCCTTTTTATGGTCTCCGAGGAGCAATGATCGGCCTGATGGTGCCGCCATAATCTGTTACCCTCCTCCTCTGTTTCTCTTTGGTACAAAGCGTGCGAGTTTGTTTTGTTGATCAGTGGGGAAAACTGCTCCCCTAATCATCGGAATAGCAACAGATGTCACACCGCCATTATTCCGCAGCAATTTTGGTCTAATAACAGCTGCACGGCTAGCGCTAATGATTTCTTTCAAGAAAATTCTCTGACAAATTTCTTTGGATAACGTGACCAAAGTATTAAGACCGCGGCAAGGATTGCATGTTAGCGGGAGCCAGTCGAGTCAAAACACGTGACAGTGTGTATGTAGACACAAATCCTCACGGAATGCCGATATATACAGAATTAGTTTGTTTTAAAGTTAAGAAGACATATTTTTAAGCTTTGCTGTGCATTGTGGGATATGTTATGCTCATAAGATGTTAACCTAATCTTTCACACGTTCATACTCATGTCTAGCAGTCTGTGAAAGCAAGGTTAATATATTATTTCTGTAAGGAGGAGCACCCTTTTTAGGAGGATGAGCCCATTTAATGTAAAAAAAAAAGAAGTGCTGATTGAGTTATATTTGGGCTTTAAAGGCTCTGCTTCTCATGTTTCACTGAGGCCAAATTCAAGTGTGCTAAGGGACTGTATGATAAAAAAAAATAAAGCTGAGGGGAGGGTGATGTCTTTTTAATTTTTGCTCAAGGGACGTTAGTCTATATTTGTCAGGAGAGCAGAGAAGGGTCTTTTAACTTGTTCTCATCCCAGAAGGCAGCAGCAAGTCTTCATTAAAACACAGATAGTGGCTGGATTTGAACTATTTTGTTATATTTTCCATAATTATATTATTTTGAGATATTACAAGAGAGTATCGCAGTCAAGGGAGGGTCTGAAGAAAATAATAATGCTGTGGCAGGGTTTGCTTTTTTTAAATATAAAATGATATTCAAAGCAGTCACAAAGACCTTGAATTGGTGTTTACTCAGGAACCCCCTGTGGACAAAAGCAGTATGAGCACCACTGCCCCCTGTAGTAAAGATCTTTATCTGGCTAGGCCGACACGTGGAGCGAGCACGTGTCGGCCTAGCCAGATAAACATCTAACCCAAACCACAACTAGCCAAATTTGGCAGCTTTAAACTATGAAGCTGTGCCTACCCCTCAAGTGTTAGTTTTGCACATGAATGGCTCCGTGGTAATGTTAGCAACAATAAATGATCTACAACGTCTGGTAACACTGTCAAAAATATGCTGGCAGTTTGCTTAGTATGACAGATTATGATTTCCAGACTGTTTTAACTTGTTGTGGTTTGGTTAGGTTTAGGCAAAAAAAACAAACTTGGTTAGGGTTAGGAAAGGTTCATAAGATGGGCGCTTCAAGAAGTGATGCTACAGCATCAAACTTGGAAGTGTTGGGCGACGGACCAGGCTGCAGTATTTGAGTGACGAGCCGGCTAGGCACACGTTTGACTTGGAAGTGGGTGAAATAGAAAAGCTAAGTATTTTTAACGCTATTTTACTTTTTTTTTTTTTAAAAAAAACAGCTGTTTTTAGGATATACAGCGATAAGGTAATGTATCTGTGGCTATAGCTATGATGGCATATAACTGTAGTATGACGATTGTGATGTACCACCGGACTACAGAGCAGCCGCTTCCATCATGCGGTGAGACTCCTGTGAAAAATGAATTTAATTGTATGATTTATGTGACCCTGATAGTCAGAATCTGACCCACTGACAGGCTTAAATATTTTTTGTCAGTATTAAATAAGAGACTGTTTCATAACCAATTCAAAGCGCCTTTAAGCACATTTAAAATTTAAACCCCCTACCCACCAGAATCATTTTCTCACAGTCACTGAAGAAATGTAAAGGGGCTCAAACCTTCACGGATTACACAGAGTAAGTATTGACACCTACGTGATGTCAGTTAACTGGACACAGCCACCGACACACGTTAGGAGAAGATTGATTATGTCAAAAAAACAGAACCGGTACAGACAGAGTGAGGCTGCAGGAGAGCTTCTCAAACACCAATCATCAGCACCAAGATCAGTAGCCGCAGTGGCAGCGGCGGCGGCAGCAGTGTGAATGTGCTCGCAGGAACGAGTGTGAGCCAGTTTCCCGTTAACAGACGGACTTATTGTCAGTCTGGCTGTGACTTGCGTGTGCTCATGGGGTCAGCTGATGGCGTGCGTGACTGAGTGTCCTTCATGAACCGCTCCACTACGTCAGAGTTTAGACTTTTTAGACTTAATCTAGCCCTTATCTACAGGTGAATTAGACAGAGTTCTGTAGCCTAAACCTGGAAAAACTATCCATTAGAATAATGTTATCATTGATGCAGCCGACACAGCTTCAGAGTTTAGTCAAAATGTGCTTCATAGTAGCGTGAGTCGCAGTTTCTCTCGGAGATGAATGGACGTTTTTGTTTCTTTTAGCTAATGAAAAAGGCTGAAATGACATTTCTGCAGACAATAGGGCCACCACAGCCGCACGCATACCCGATGAGGGCCTAAGGTTTATGCCGTTTGGCAGAAAGCGTGCGCTCTGCCCCCTCAGATTTACTGCCGTGCCTCTAATTTCGGCAGGTTCGCGTATTTAAAGCGAGAGCCAGGGTCATAAAAAAAACCGGAAGGGAGAAAGAAAAAGTAAAAAAAAAAAAAGAAGGCCTGGGTAGGTGGTAGCTAAATCAGTAAGAGCACAAAGAGGCAGGCGTCTGAGAGGTATTGACCCTCCATTGATCGTCAGAAGCTGCGTGGTGGTATTGACCAGATAGAGGAGAGACCCGGGGAGGCAGCACACAGCTCCACCGCCGAGAGAGAGAGAGAGAGAGAGAGAGAGGGAAAAAAACAGAGAAAAACAAGCATATACGCTGCCTACTCTGACCTTGTGGGCCATCGCTGTCCTACAGCCCACACCACTCTACCCCCACCTCACACACACACAGCTTTATGTGTGTGTGTGTGTGTGTGTAAGACAGAGACCCCTGCAGAGAACTATGCAGAAAGCAGCTTTATCTCATTGAGGCCATTTCCTATCATGCCTCTTTCTGTAGCTTGAGCTGCGGAGCCGGTAAACACTGCGGCAGTTAAACCGTCCGCAGGGCCTTCAGCTACACACACACACACACACACACACACACACACATACACACCGATCCCAGACACCTCCATACGTAGAGTCTGGCCTCTAAAATCTTTCAAATATTTCTCATGATCCTGCCTTCATGAATTATCACAGAGTGGAGGCGCGTTACCGAGTTGTGACCAAAAGACTTTTTTTTCCCCGAAACAGAGCGTATTTGATACGACATAATTCAGTGCAAACACGAAGTCGAGGACGACAACAGGTGAAGCGGCCATTTTCCCGGAGAAAAGGTGGTGCTCGTGCAGTAATTGGCAAGCAAGTGATGGTGGCAGGGAGTTGGATCGTTGATGGCAGCATGGTTGATTGCGGAGGTGGAGGTGGGGGTTGGGGGGGGGGGGGGGGGGGGGGGTTACTGTCTCATGACAAAGAGGAAGCAAAGAGGAGACGCAGAGCGAGGGGGACAGAAGGCGAACGCGGGGTTTTTGCCACTAATGCCGGTCAATAAGCCGAGCGTTATTTATTTGTATACATGCATGAATGTGCATCAGCGGCGTGCAGAGACGTACAGGAAACTGAGCTCGCAGCTCCCCCAAACCCCGGGAAAGTCACGGGGTAAAAAGCACAGGGAGGAGGAGGGGGGGGTCATTAAAGTGAAAACCAGGAGCCACATGGGAGGCAGAATTTTAAATGACTCCCCTTGTAGCAAGACCAGCCCCAACAGAAGGACTAAACCCCTCTCCCTCCGTCTCCCTCTATCCATCTCGCTCTCTCCCTCGCAGAGATGCAATTAATTCGGATAGAGCGTGCCAAGTGTGCAGAGATAGAGCGAGCGGGATGCGCCCTCGCACATGCCGGAGGGAGGACAGTTTCGCATTCCCCAGAACAAATACAGATTTGGGGGGGGGCTTTCGGTCCAGCACGTCGTGACCAAACTTCATCTCATCATTTCCACCTTGTCTCTCAGAGTTTTTTTCTTCTTGTTTTTTTTTTTCATCCAGCGCTCAATCCTTCAGCAAGCCCCCGACAGAAAAAAAAAAAAAGAGAGGGAAAAAAAAGGAAAAAGAAATCCCAATTCCTCCCGCACTGCTGCAGTAACACCACCCCAAACTTTTTAGCACCTACCACACTCACGTGCCTCATCAGTTAAGATTCTGCATTAACCCAGATTTCACTCCGAGAGCGTGGAATTGGAAAGTACTCGTGTTTTTTTTTTGTTTTTCTTGCCGTTTTTTTCCCCTCTCCCCCAAAAACACTGTTACCCAGCTGTTGGTGCTTTCTCAAGGCCAGGATCGTCGGAACTGCAGGTGGGAGTGCCAGGGGTTGGAGCTGGTGTGGTGGAGTGTGAGTCATGTCATGGTACACAAAGCACGTACCATGCAAAGTGCAGCAGGGAGTGTAGCTCAGGGCCAGGGAGGCCATCGATACCAGGGAAATTGATCGTAATCAACCAAGTTACAGAGGCTGAGCAGGGATTGGCCGACGACTATCTTTCCCCTCTTCTCCTCCTCCCTCCCTCCCTCCTCCTCCCCCTCCTCCCCCTCCTCTGGTTTTTCCTTCGCCTTCTTCCTCCATCTTATACTCTGTTTTTCCTGATGCAGTTTTCATCCAGAGTGAAGAAGGAAAAAAAACTGTTTGTAAGCAATTCAAAGAAGCGACTCCATGGGATGTAAACGCCTCAGAGCATGCGGCGGCAGACGTGTACGCTTTGCTCATCCAGACACAAAGTTACTATGTTTTTTTTTGTTGTTGTTGTTTATTGATTTTTTTTAGTTCTGTTGCTTCATTTCGTTGATTACAACGTGTGTCACATCCCCCTTCTGTCTGCTTGATCAGAAAACAAATCAAAGGGGAACCACGCAGCAAAAAGGGGGAGACTGCTCTTGAAAATCGCCCGCATCTTCCTCTGCCGCGGCTTCGCTATAATTTCTCATTTGAAGACAGTGGCATACCTGGCAGTGCAGCTGCACCGCTCAAAACGCTGGCCCAATTATAGCATAACACCTAGCCTTATGGTTTCCATGGCTGCGCGATGCATTTTCCCGCGGGACGCACCGTGGAGAAACGAGTGTCTTATCAACCATCACCCTGGTAATAACACTCCCTCCAGCCTTTGCCGCATGTGTCAGACCTTAACGAGAACCCTGGGTGAAATCTCTCTCCCAGTCCAGCCACAGCCATTGATTTGGACTTAATCTGTTCCCACGTGTCCTCGTGGGTGTGTTTGTGTGTGTGTGTGCATGTGTGTGTGTGAGAGAGAGATAGAAAGAGAGGGAGGGAGAATAAGAGCGAAAAGTCAGGGAGAGTATGCATGGTTCTGTGTTTGTTTGAAAGTCTGAGTGTGTGTGTGTGTGTTTATGTTTGTGTATGATTTAGTGCATGAGTGAGTTTTAAACCTTGTTTCTTGTTCCATTCATTGTATTCATTCATGTGTGTAAGTCTGAGCATATGTGTACGTGTGTGTGTGTGAGAGTGTGTGTGTATCTTTGCCTCATAATTGAACGACGGGTATTATATTTTCACGTCACATTATGGGATGCCGCTGTTTGATCCGCTCTGCGCTGAATAACAAATCGGCAGAGGACTTAATACTCACACGTCTATTGAAAACTTTAGGCCTACGCCGCAGAGAGTGTTACTGAACTAAACTAGAAGAGACTTCGACACTCAGGGGGCTGAAAATTATTTATTGAGATTCATTTAGTTTCATCGCGGACTCGGACTCGATGGCTCTCGCGGTCCAAGGCTGGAGCTGGAGCTCTTTGGCGGTGTTTACTGCAGGGGTGCATCTCTGTCTGCCGGAGTGTACAGACAAATACATATTAAACCAGCTCTTTAAACCCCATTCAGTGATGACCTCGTCCTCCCGGTTAGCCCTGAGGCGGTATGTGGTCCCTCCAGGTGCCTGGTATCCATACTTGCAGGTCTTGTTATTATGAATTTCACAGCTGACTTCATTTCAACAAAAAAAAAAATTACAAGTTAAGATACAAATGTTAACGAATTGTGCATTAAAGATCCCCTCCAGACATGCATTAAGACATATATACAATAAGCCCGTCAAGAACAATAATGTGTATCTGATATAGTTTTTGCATTAAAAATTAAATTAATAATATATAATTAAAATACCTAAAAGGCATCTTCTTACACTACCTCACTGGAGAGTTTCGAATACATATGAATATGCAAAGATTTGTTGGAGTATTTAAGTGAAAATGATCGCCCGAAAATAAAAATTCAGTCTTTATCTACTCTTCTGTTGATGGAAAGGCTGGTGAAGTCCCGCTAAAACATTTCATTTCCTTCAAGAAATGAAGCAGATGGCGAAAACAAAGCAATATAAGACACCTTAAATGGCTCCATACAGTTCATCCAATGGGATCCAAGTCTCCTACGTTAAAACAAGTCCCCATCTGCTTCAGTTGTTCAGATGCAGGACTACGAAACTTCACCCGACTTTCAATCGGCATGAGGGTGAGTAGATGATGACTGAGTTTTCATTTCTGGGTGAACTGTTTCTTTATCCGCTAGACACAATATGTCTCCTTTTTATCTGTAAAGTACACTCTCAGTGTGTGTGTGTGTGTGTGTGTGTGTGTGTGTGTGTGTGTGCTTGCCCGCACCGGAGGCTTCTATTTTCCGCATAACTCTTGCGTTTGCCGAATGCTGGCCCGCCTCTTCACATCGGACGAAAATTAAGACTTTGAGCGAACGAATGTGAAAAACGCGCCTTCGGTGTCGAACTCTGCACATGCATCATTCCGCACAGTGAAGCTCAAAACATTCAGCTGTAGGAGCGAGAAGAGAAACACGTCGTAGAGTCGAGAGGGGCTTTGAAAACTCTCATCACTGTGGCCGCTATTCATTTAAAAATCAACTCTGCTGTTGTTCAGCTTTATTAAAGCTTTCCCTCAATGGACGAGATCGTCTTAGGGGGTCTCTGGTCTCTCAATTAGCCTACCGGATCTGTAATTTCATTCACCGTGATTCTAACAATGTTATCAAACTGAATCATTTTGATTACATTAGATTTTTTAAATAGTCTAAATTATGTTTTACTAAGCGTGTTTAAAAAAAAGTTTAAAAAAAGCAGAAAATGGCTGAAAGGACCCTCTGAGCGAGGTCAATTGTAAATCCCCCGTAATTTCCTTTTTCGGCAAACATGCCCTCAGACATCCCTAAAGCTCTGCTGCGTATCAATAATGTATTCAAACACTAGAACCCAATGGAGAAGGAAGTCTGTAACTTTTGATCTGACTTGTGAATTTTTCTATCATGTGAGACGGTCCAACAGTCGATTGTGAACATATTTAAGATGTAATTTACACTGTTATGTTGTGTGAATAAGAAATAGCACAAAAAAAAAAGCGTTCAGGGTCACCGTCCTTAGTGTCGCTTTAAATGAAAGAGCACATCTAATCACAGAAACATCTTTTACTGACGATTCCAAAAGCCAGGTTACGATTGATTTAACTTTTCCTGTCATGGAGCATATTCTTGTATTTCTTTGGGGGGTGTTTTTGTCCACAAACCCGTGTAAAGGAACGAAGGTCAGCCATTACAATGTGGCATATTCGGCAAAGGAAGTCTTTCAGCTCCTCACAGCCGCTCCTTTTACTGTAATAATTTGGATGTGGTGCAGATAGCACAGGTTTTTTTTCCTTTTTTTTTTTTTTTTTTGAGCGTGTGTTTTACAGTTAATCGTCACCACTCAGAACTCGCAGTTAAAAATACTGAAACTGAACAGCTCTCCACTAAAGTCAGATCGTCACCGGCTCATATTTTTTAATGGGGTTTTATGGCAAAAAAAAAAAAAAAACCCACAGAAAGCTCTTTCCTGTTTCCAGCTGGTTAGCGTTGCGGGTTAAAAAGGTACAACTGATCTTCAAACGAGGGCTCGGCGTGACTCGAACACTCGAACGCGGTTTTAGATGTATCGTGCATTCATTAAGGCAGTATTTGAAAATGATTTTGATTTTACATCATACATTTACTCTGCAGCAGGAAGTTACTACGAGCACTATCTTTGCAGGTACAGGTCACACTGAGATGCCCTCCATGCTAAAATAACTAACACAATGACACAGATTGTTTCTTGAAAACAACAGCTCGGGCACCGAAGAGTGGGCTTTGTGTGTTACTATTTGAGAGCAAGGTGAGCACGGCGAGTAAGCGCAGGTGTCAGTGTTTATAATAAGCGGGTAAGAATCAACATGTGTGTGGTAATATACTGGATGAGCAGCTGAGAGTTATTTTGCCTCCACCAAATATACCTGTGCTGACGGAGGGATGCGTGGGCGGCCGTGGTGGGCGGGAGAGTAAACATTTTATTCATTCATCCCCATGGTGTGAGCTATCCTTCGCTATTTAGCACACTGTCCTTGAGACGAAGTTGGAACATGTTTGTTTTTTTTATAAATATGAAATCAGACATAAAGGCTACATGTTTCTGCTATACTGTTACACGACATCACATGTGGGTGATATGTTGCATCGCTCAGTTGTTGTTATACTTCGAAACTGCACTTTAATAAAGTAATCAGACGTCAAATACGAATGTTTAGTAGGTCTAGTGTGTTGAAAAAAATTGCCAAATTAAACATTAAGAATGTGTGAAGGGAAGACAGAAAAAACTATTTAATTCTATGAGAACTTGTAATTATTTTTCAGCAGTTTAAATGAACGCAATGAACCATAAACAGTGAGCTTTTGCTCCCTGAGTCGCTCCTGTCTTTTACCCTGCTTTGTCACGCGGATGAGCGACAGCGGCGCGGACTAAATTTCTGAGCCGCTTCGACAAAATTTCCAGCTTGTTGTTAATTACACACAATGGAGACGGCCGGTGGCACAGATGACACCTGTTCTTTTTTACTCATCCTCCGCAGCGTGTGACAAAGTTTCTAATGTGACCAACATCTGTCTTCTTTTCGCAAAACCAAAAGAAGAAAAAAAAAAAAAAACAACTGTTGGAGTTTCTGTCTAATAAAAACGTTATTATTTTCTATGACAAGGCCTTCGAATCCATTCTGCCTGGTGAGTTATGAGCTTTAACGCAGTTCATTACAGGTTAGTGGAAGCACAGTTCTCTTTAAACAGTCTTGTAGGAACAAAAACACAAGTTGGAAAAACATATTCAAGTTTGCCAAATAGCATTGAAGCAACAGCTGGGTGACAGCCTCCTCTCTAGTACGGGTTAAAAGGTCCTATTTATAAGAAACATTTTTGAGCCTCGCTCCCAACTCGTCAACTGATGCTTTGGGATTGTAGGTCAGGTCGGCCGCCGTCCCAGAGCATCATTATTTGACGAGCTGGGAGTGAGAAATTGGACCTTTTAATGTATCTAACGTGAGCCACGGTCGGCTGTGCTCTTGACGGCTGAGGAGTGTCGGGGGAAATATTGTATAATCATAATCTATCTGAGTTCTTACATGTGATATGTATATACCGCGCACTCAGCGTTCAAATGAGTTGAACAGAGATAGGCCAATTTCAGAAGATCGATACCTGTCAGGGGTATTGGCTGCATTGATTGCTATGGGTCAGCGTACCAGCTGTCATCATGCACACAAGTGGGGCATTCTGGGAAAGTGGAATGTCACCTCGCAGTCAGACGATTGGTTGCTTCCCTGAAGACGTGAAAGCTTAATTGGATTCCACAGATTTATGAGTCTAATAGTATTTTCATGATTGAACTTGAACTGAAACATGTATGAGTATAAAATGTGTTATCAATAAGTACACATAGTTACTACTAATCTATTTCTATGGTTATAGATAGTGACATGCTGTCGTCTGGGTTTTTATACAAAGGTTAATGCTAAATTATAGAACATTTTTGGCATTTCATCAAAACTGAGAAAGATTTCAATCTGGCTAGCTCCGTCGCTACAAATGTTAGCGTGGCAGCCATCGCTACCTTTCTCCTGGTGAGAACAGTTGTACATCTTTGAGCAATTAGAGAACCTGAAGGTACATTTTAGGTAAACCAGACCATACCTCGAACCAGTAAACCAATACAGCTGATGAACTTTTTTTTTTTAAATTGGCAGGCTATGACATCAGTTAAAAATACTAATTTTAGTGCAGTTACATCACATATGACCTTAGTTTTTAGACCTTAGAGACTGATAAATCTCGTGAGACAAACTTTTTCGCTCACGGTAAAATAAACGTGCTCTCCTCAGACAGCTGTGATGCATTCACTAATTAATCAGAGTCATAGGGAAGAATACAGTCTAGTCACTGACACTGAGAGATTAGTGACAGTCTCTCCTCGACAGTCACCTGTTATGTTCCTCACCGTGACCTGACTTTTTAATGGTCGTACAGTAAAAACCAGGGTCGCTGCCGACTCTCCAGCTCTCCGGCCCGCGCGCTCACTTGCAAAGCTCGTGTTCCTCTTCCCGTTAGACGCGTTTTACAAGCAACATTCCTCCCTCCTCAACAATTGGACTGCATCAGCTCCCGCTATCTCCCCCCGTTGGAAGAAGGTGGCGAGCGAGCTGAGAAGGGGCCAGCCTGTGCAGGGGCATTCGGATGGGGGAAGGGCATGTCTGCTGGCAATGAGGGTGAGTAGATCAGTGCTGCTCAGTGTCTGTGAGGCGGTGATAAGATTCCAGGATTTTCCCAGTGTGACAGGCCTGCTCACCAAGCCGTACACCCTTCTGCATGAAGACAGCCGCCACAACGTGACCCCCCCCCCCCCCGCACCACCACCACCACCAACCCCTCCCCAACCCCTGGGCTGCTGCTGCTACACCTCAGCAGGCAGGAGCCACACAGTCACCTGCAGCCCCACCCAAATCCTCCCCACTCCAACTGAAAGAAATCCGACCAATTTCTCAGTCTCAGGTGTAAAATGCCAAATAAAAGTACATGAATGAATTTCTACTTTCCAGTCGTGTGCTTCCACACTATTCACCGGTCGTGCTTGTCTCTTTCTTTCTCTCTGGCTCACTTCTCTTTCTTTATCTCTGCCTCCTCAGTCCCCCCCCCTCCCTCCCTCCCCACTCCCTCTCCCTTGGATGGCAGGTCAGGCAGTGAGCTGTGCGGGCTCAGAGGAGGTAAGGACGCCGCGGTGCACATTAATAATGAAAGGCCTCAGCCACCCCCCCCCACCCCCCCACCCCCAGACACACACACACACACTCACACACACACACACTCACACTCACGCACACACTCCCCCCATCGCCATGGCGATGGCACTAGCCCAGCACTGTCACCGGGGGGGAAGCTGGGAATATAGCTACACTCTCCAACCCTCCGCTCGCCAAGCTGATCACGAGCTCGTACACAAGCCCACCATACTGGGCCTTCCACCGTGGATATTCACTAATTAAAAACACTCAGCGCCACGGCTGCGGCAGAAATCTGCATCTACTTCCCCACCTGGATATGAAAGAGTGACTATGGAGCTGTGAAAAAAAAGAAAAAAAAAGAAAAAAAAATCACCGAGAATCATCACTTAGCAGGAAATGGAAATTCACTCTAGTGTCACAGACCCGAGGCATTAGAATCAGTAATTACACTAAGACCCATGCGAGATTGACCACATTTTGGAAAGCTTTTTAAATCAGCACTGCTTTCACTTATCCACGTCTTTATCCGAAACTTCACTCCCTCCTACGCCATGAATGCAGAAGACGTTCCTGGCTTGCTCGAGGCTTCTTCCGGGATAGCCTTAACGCATCGCAATGTCAGAAAACACAAGCAAATGTGCCGAACAATAAAAAAAAAAGATATGAAAAGATCTTCGTAGATTTGCCGACACGTGCAGCATTTAGAGAAAAAGATATACAGAAACACTGAGACAGAAAGGAACTGTTTGCAGGGGACTCTAAGAAGTGATGCACACGGCTGGGACACATCATGAAGTTATTAAAGTCGGCTATCTGTAAGTAGTTTTTTCAGTAGGAAAACAAGCCGGTCCCATGCTGTGTGCAAATACCCATACTACATTACTATTAAGGGTGCCAGAAAAAAGATTTACCAATCTCTTTGCTTCCAGAGGGACCACCTCGGGATCTCACTGAAAAAAAGAAAACATGTGTGGTAGTGAATGGTGAGAGACAAAATTGTGTTACGCATCTGATGTCTGTTCCTTTTTTAACTCAGAAAGTTTGACATATAAATGACGAAGTATAGGAGTGTAAAAGTATGTCATTTGAAAAACTACACATCCAGCAGTCAAGTCAAGTTTCACGATCACCAACAACCCGTAACTGAAACCTTGAAGAGTCTGTCCCAACAAAGCTAGCTCAAAAACTGACCTTCCGACTCTCCTTCGGCTAAACTGCAGTGTGACCAGACTTGTGATTTTCACATTTTTAATGCTTTTTTTCTGTGCCAAGGTGACAGCCATGTTGGCGTTGGTGATGTACATTGAGAGAGAGATACGTAGATCCCAAAGCGGTTTCACACAAGACCAAGAGGTATTTTTGGGGTCTTTGTGACAAACTGTGACATTTTTGACTTGCAAAAATTAGCTTTTCAATTGACAAACATTAAATGTGACACAATGGTTAATTAGTACAATGATTTCTCAAATATAAGTCTCCATCGGACACCTCAAAGGGGTTGGGACTTTGTCTCTATAGTCTGGTCAAATTCCCAAAACACCAGGATGTATATGATTGTATATGTAATTGAATGTACCTGCTGCGATGATACCCTAGTTTCCCTTCAGGGATTAATAAATCTATCAATCTATCAATCTATCTATCTATCAATCTATCTGTCTAAGTCAAGTTTGTGCCATGGACTGCGACAGATGTTTGAGACAGAGGGTCAAAGTTCAGACTGCAATGTTGGATGAAGTCGAACGTCTCAGTTACACACTTTGTAAGGGTGGCTGCAGTACAAACTAAAAGTAAAAAAAAGAAAAAGTACACAAGTAATGAATTGGAATGCAGCCCCAGCACTGTTTGGGCGTGTTCATCACTTTTTAGTGTCCCCTTGGAAACAGCTTCCGTCGTAAGATGTTTTCTCTTAATTTGCTCGTGTTTTCTCAAGTCTGCAGTGTGTCAAGCTCTCAGAAACCGGTATGCTTGTAGAGTGCATAGTTCTGACAACAAATATTACCTATTAATGATTTTCTGCTTGTGTTTTCCAACTGTAAATGTCGTGGAGTAGGCGGAGTGTCACGATGATCTTGAAGAGGAGGTTTTTTTTTGTTTTTTTTCAGGAGGTTTCATGCATTTTTGAAGAAACACCGCAACCAAATGTGTTCTTATTCAAACATCTTTTAAAAATCATTTTTTGGTTACATTTTTAGCATAGCAAGGCTCCATCAGTCAGTCAGAATGATCTCAGTCGAACCAACATCACGGCCTGATTCACTTTCAGTGAGTTCTGTTTCGGTTGCAATCGATGACATTTCCCTACATCCTCCAAATATTAAAAAGGAAAAAAAAGGATTTTTTTTTCAATTCATAAAAAAAACTTGTAGTAAAAAGTGTTTTTTTTCTCAACCCAGCTGTTTTTAGAAAAAAGAACATGCAAAATAGACGAGTAGACAAACATCAGAACTGTACATTTTGACACGAATACATGCATTCCTTTTTATTCACAAAACCAGTCCAATTTTCTAAACGAATACAAAGATTGGTTATTTTTAAAAGCTGTAGCTACCCAGCAACATAACAAAAAAAAAATCATGAAAATAGAACAAAATAAACAAACAAATAAAAAAACAACAACAACAAAAAAAATGTAATCTTGTCTCAGTGCGTTCAGTAGGGTAGACTCAGAGCAAGTGCTGTCTCTTAATGCTATTGCCCTGAGCATTATTGGCACATGCTCAGTCGGGCCACAGTAACATAAGGCTGCCAGTTTCACTAAAGGAACAGTTTGGAAATGCAGAGGAGGGCTGATTGAGGAGATTACAGCAGAGACGGCTCTGGCGAACAGCGTCTTCAACCCCAGCGAAGGGTCTCTGGAGCTCTGCCCAATAACATGACTGTTCCGTGGCGTCACGGTCCTTTTTTTTTTCTTTCGACGATGACCACCGATCTGTCCGGGGGGGAAAAAAAAACCATCCTCGTTTCAAACGTAATGAATCATAAAAGTAGACGAGGGTTGTTTTTTTTTTTGTTTTGTTTTTTTTTAAGTAACATGATGGTGAAGAATTACAATAATGTTTGCCATTAGCCACTAGTTTTGAAATATAGCTGTAAATTTACATTCTCTACACAAGTACTGTATCTTTCCACACATGAACAACATTAACACCAAACACAGAAATTAGTTGATTGTCCACACTCAGTCCGTCATTTCTGTTTCTGGCAATGAACAGTTCCGTGTTTAAGCGACAGAAAAAAACCTGCTGGAAAAAGGACAAAAGGTACCAAAATGGAAACATAGAAAAGGGAATGAAAATTGCCATAGATGCTTTTCTTTACGCTTCATTTTTGGTTCAAGGAATAAGTAGGTGCATCCATTACCCGATTGATTTTTTTTTATTTATTTATTTTTTTACTTGTTGCTGTTGTTCTGTCGTTTTGTTTTTTGTTGGTTTTTTTCTCTATCGTTTTTTTTTTTTTTTTTTAAGTGTTGCTTGTTTTGTTTTATTAGCCAGTGTCTATTTCTTTTCCGGAGACAATCCAGGAGTTGGCATTGCACTTGATGGCAGAGCTTTGGGTAGGGAGGTGGAGGAGGAGTCCTACTGGAACCACCGGAACGCCGCTCCTGTAGGAAGCATCACCTTCTTGGAGAAACGGAAGACAGGAAGGGAGGGGAGGGGAGGGGAGGGGGTGGGGGAGGATGGGAGAGAGAGAGAGAGAGAGAGAAGAGGAGGTTGGAGTTGTTAATGAAAAGCAGCACATTTTTCTAAGTGTTTGCAAATATAATCCAAATCGGCTGCTTTCGCTGAGAAGCTACGGTTTCTTCACACCTTTGCAGAAACGCAGACTTGTTGTTGCCTTTTTTTTCCCACATTTTCTGTTCTGCCTTCAATTTCAGGCTGCAGCTAATGATCACTGTCATTAGCAATTAATCCATAAATTGATGCAGATTTTTTTTCTTTTTAGTTCATCGCTTCACGTAAAAAATGTTAAAGTGAAAATGTGACGAAGAAAGGAGAATAAAGTGTGAGTTCATTCATCCATTTAGTCTCTAATGGTGACATGAAAGCCTTCACGGTTGTGCCACAAATCTTTTTCCGGAGAGATTTCATAAAAGACGGCAGAAAAAGTGCCAAAATTGCACAGTGTCAGTGCCGCATCCATTATCATTCTGCTCCCTTTTTAACATTACCAGTCAATGTTAATTAGCTATGAACTGGAGAGAAAAATACTTCACAAAGACCCCCCCGGTATCTTTTAAGATGGAACATTTTCCTGCATGTTACTCAAGACGTTGGCTGACATCATAAATCAACCAGCATTTTGAAAATTCTGTTTGTGTCTTGTTTTTGTTGAGTTTTTAGGGGGTTTTTTTGGCTCTCATTAAAGAAACATGCCACAGTTTTGATCGGACCTTCAAGCGGTTAAAAAAAAGTGGCTGATGGAGGGGCGGGGCACACGCAAACAGGGGGAGCCACTGGGATGACTAACAATCATATCAAGGGGCCACGGCACCCCATCGGGTGCTGTCACTTGCCATTTTCAACTAGCAAACTGTAACAGGCAGCCGCCATTGGTTGCTGATAGAGGCTGATAGGGAATCGATCGAACGCTGATGGTGTCGTTATTCTATAGCCGTTACTTTGTGCAATCAATGTAATGGTTACAGCAAAAGACACAGTGAGGCAGCATTATACAACAGACAGAAGCAGAGAATCTTTACATTTAAAAGATGGAATCGGTGAATGTTTAGTAGTTTCTGTTGACAAAATGACGTAAATGATTCATGTCCAGCAACTAATCAATTAAAACAGCTAAACTCTATTCCACCCTTTATCCTTTAATGAGTAGTACGTGAGAAATCTCTACACCCCCTCCTCTCCCCTCAGCACCACCACAGGAGCGGGCTTCAGTCCTGGCTTCACACAAAACCCGATATGCCACATTTATTATTTAACCACCACACGCATGGCTCTCCCACACCATCACCAGTGATTATGCCGCTCCCCTCCGCCCTCCCTCCGCCGTGGCTATCCGTGTGTCTGATTGCACCGAGCAGGATCAGCTCACATGCACGCGGCTGCAGGGGCTCAGCGGCGGCCTGCCGGTCAGGAGATAGAGGGCCGCCACCGCTCCCCGGAGCTGCAAGCACGGCTGGCGTCCTGCAAAGTGCAACTCGATTTTTGCAGCGGTGCCTGGAGCGAGGCAGGAGGAGCTCGGCAAACATTTATGCACCCACACACACTCTCACACCAAACCAATATGTATTCAAGTACAGTCACACACCTCCACACACGGTGGCACGTTAACAGACACTCACAATACACCCCCGAAATCACACCAAACAGCAAGACTGTTAAAATAAAAATTCGCATACAGATTCAGATACACCTTTTTTTTTTTCCAGCAGTTATCGACAGCAGAAGGTTTAATTAGGAATCATCATGCTGTGAGTGCAAATACAAATACACTCACTCGGGCATATCATCCCAACTATCTGATGGAAAAGGAAACTGGGAGATCTGCATATTTGTATTGCCTTTAAAAAAAAAAAAGTTTACAGCTCTGTCTAAATTCTGATGAAAAAGACGCCGCATCACGTGAACACAATCAGACTTATTTCTGTGTGTCTCTCCAGCACAGCGGTGAAATTATGAGTTTTTCAACAAAGGCGGCTCAGAGGCGAATGGCCCATTAGTCGTGAGAAGTTTGTTTGAAACCAAAAACAATAGCAGCCCTAATTACTTTTCAGACCCACTTAAACCATTCCTCTACCATTGAATCAGCAGCGCGGTGCTCTTTTGAATGCCATTGTTCATATCTGGACATGAAACTGAGTGGCGGCAGGGTTCGTGCTCCGCAGGTTTCATTCACTCTCATTTTGAAAGTTAACTCCCGCTGACACGAATGAAACATTTTTGCTCGGTTAAAAAGACTTCAAACAAGGTAATTACTCCGGTGATCTCAGCCAAATATAGCCCACACTGTGCTTTATTTGTTAAATTGACTCAATCAGGAATAATCTGACAGCATAGACACTGAATGCCACGGCGCTGCTCATTGCCCACATATGCGTGTGCCACTTCACATCAAACTCTCACATCTATTCCTCAAAGACGGAGCTAATGTTTTTTTCGATGGATGTTTCTGGTGCTGCTTTTCCTTCCTCCTCTGAACTCACTAATAAATACACCCAGACCGAAGCTTTACTGTATCCACACGTGGTTCTTTTTGGCTTATATGAATGTTAATCACGAACCACAAACCTAGAGGTTAACAGGCGACATGTTGCCAACACATTTTCATGGTCTGTGCGTTAAGAATCGCGAGCCCGTCATCCATCTCTGATGACCTTTCTGCAGCAGCAGCACTCAGCTGTTAGGAAGACAGTCAGAGGACAGCAACATCTGGCGCTGCCACAGATGTCAAAAACCTGGGAAGGGCCGGACCGACCATGACGTAATGTGTGGGAGGGAAAAAAAACAAAAAACGAAACAACACGTCCCTCTCGAATGGAGCCGTAAATGCTGTTTTTCCTCATTATCAAACATGAGCAATCAATGAAAAAAATGGCAGCAGTTCAGGAATAGAAAAACCCTTCCTGATTGCACAGGTTCAAACAGATGGGATGTGTGGGCGTGAAGTGGCCAATCACTAAAATCGATGGATGTGTTTTTTTTCAAACGAGGCGAGCACATTTGTCTTAGTATAGCACAATTTGTGTGCAACATACCAGGAAAGTAGGAGAAGGAAGCATCCTTCATTTTTTTCCAGACTAACAGCTCCTTAAATGAGCTATAACCACCCCGACTTACGGCGCCCCTTCACAGTACATTACATGTTGTTATGTGTTACTGATGGAAAGGTCACTGCCGAGCAGTCTTGCTATTGTTTCCGCGGCTTCATCATCAACAGTTGTTGTTACATTACATTGTGAGAATTCCCTCGTGGACACCCACATGAGAAACACAAAACTGACACAATGAACGCAAAGAATCTCCACACGCAGCGGGCGCATGTGGGATGTGAGCGCTGTCTGCTGCTCGCGAGGAGCAAGAGAAGTTAACTTTTGAAACAAACTGAATCAAAACACCGATGACCTCCAGCTGGCATAAACGCTCGCTGTCTAGCTGGCTGAATGTGAAGCATCTCCCTCAGCCATTTGATTCGTATGCAGATATGTTAGCCAACATGTACATCTCATAGCCGGGGCAGCAACATTAACATACACAATCTCATTTATTAGTTCAACCCACGAGTGTTACGGTTAATTATACATGCGCTGGTTTACTGATTTGAATGAGACTGCAACCAATGATTATAATTATAGTTGTTGATTCACTTTTTGGTGATCAGCTCATCGTTGCAGCCATGGTTGTAAATATGCCGGACCCGATGCCATTTAATGACTGTATTTACATATTGACAGTATTAGTGAGTGGTGGACCGCATGTACTTAAACTGCATTTTGAAGTATCTTGCTGGCGGTTCATCTTTGCATAGTGATTTAAGTAGTTAGATTACAATTGAACAGTTTTTTTGTGTGGTTAACAAATGAAACTACAATTTTTGGGCCATCAAAGGAAGCAGGGAACCATTGCTTGTCGAGTAGCCTTTCCTTTAAGCCCAGTCTGGCAAAATAAAATGTTGGCAGTGAACGTTTTATGCTTCCATGTTGACAGGTGGAGGGGACGGTGGTGGAGATTTTGGCGAGAAGGCTGCTGAGCCGGTGACCACTGTTCAAGCCTGTGTTTCCACATTTGTAAGTGTGACACCATTGGATATTTTCACGGAGACCTCGGAAAAATCTACAGCCATCTTTGCGTCAACAAACATTTTTTAACAAGTCACCAGGACATCTCTAGCCAAGTTTGTGGGCGACAGAACCAGGTAAGCCGAAACATGTTGTTTCCCTGAACCCAACCGAATGGTTTCTGTGTCGAAGCCTAACTTGACCATAAGCAGACCGTTGTCACTATATAACATTTAAAATGGAGCTAAAGAATCTTTGAGAAATGAAAAAGTCGAGTCTCAACATATCAGTTGTTTGTAGGAAAATACATTGCCAGCATTTATTCTGGTGACTGGGTATTTTTCTTCGGTCGACACACACTAAAAAACAGCCCTCTAATAACTTACACACAATTAAAGAACACAATCTAAAACGGCTCTATTTAATTCCTTAAGTGGTTTGGATGATAACGTTAACTTGACTGTAACTCGGCAATGGCAATGGTTCCTCAACCCTAAATGAATTTATTGAATTCTGTAAGACGTGTGCATCCATTCATACATATCATTTTTTGAGAACCCTAGCTACAGAAGTCATAAACTGTACATTTATCCAAATTAGATTTCTCCCTCGTGAAGCTTTGCTGATGTTCCGCTCCAGTGGAACATCAGCAAAGTAATTGGTAGCCTGAAAGCTATGATTTCAAAGTAGCTCCCCCTGCACTGCAGCCACTGACATGGTGTTATATGTATCACAGATGTCTGAAAAACAAGTTTTACACGACCTAAGTCTCTCTTACTGGTTGAGCAATAACCTGATCTCTGTCTCTCTTTGAGTAAAGGGCGGTTTTCTTAATCCAGACGCCACCTCGGCGGCCTCCTCTCACTTTCTGTCTGCCTTAGCCTTCTCTGCCCGCTCCAACTTGTCCCTCTGTCTGCCCAGCAACTTGCCCACACATCCATGTGTCTCGGTGTCAGTCTGCATGCCTGTCAGTTTGCATGAGCCTCTTGTGTCCTTGCTGTCTGGTGTACGGTGTCTGGGAGGCGGGAAAGACCACAAGGGAATATACCGCTCCCATATCAAACGTCTGATACTGGCAAAGAGGCCCCCAATGGATGACGCTAGTATGCTCAGGTGTCTGATGACAAAGAAGCAGGGGTCCGTGACACAAACAATGGTTTTCATTACAAAATATATTATTCAATAAGCAGACAAAAGGCAAAAACTCACCTCCTGTTTTAGCTATTTTCTACCCACCTCCCCGGTACAGTACATCCTGAGCATACAGTGACATACAAGTAAAAACACGGTACACTACAACTTCCTAACCCCAGAGTCTCCTTCTTCTCTCAGCGCTGAACAGCATCGCTGAGACTGACACCACTGGAGGGTATTCAGACATCGAGCAGAAAGGAACTGCCTTCCCACTTACTTCTCTCAAATGTCCCAGAATAAATCCAGACATCTTCAGCCAGTGAGCTATGAGGTGGCAAAGGCCTCAGCATGCTAACTCCCCCTCACTTGCCAATTTTACGCTTCTCTTTGAGCTGCCATGAGCTTTCAATGGAAACCGTCAACACCCTTAAAATAAGCACACTGCTGCTGGACTGCACTTGTGTACCGACGCGCATACACTCGCAGGCTCGTGCACACGCCGACACAACGTTCGACGCGAATGCGGTGAAAACAAAGTCCATCACCCAGGCTTTTGACTCGAAATCATCTGAATAGCCAACTGCAAGGCACACGTTAAGTAAGACGTCATGCCCCTTTAGAGATCGCGAAGACGGGGATGTGCCGCTCCGTCTTTCATTGGAGGGGAGTGTGACACTCGGGGGCTGTTTGAGCTACAGCTGAGGCTCGCTGCGCTTACACCATCGCCTGCACAGGTGCTGCACAAGTCGACCTGAATATGCATTAAAGGGGAGCAGGTTTTTCCTCCGACAGAAGCCTCGTTCAAAGACAATGAACGCCGGCATTGCATCATCTACTCATTATTGACATTTGGGATTTACTGCTGACTCTCTGCTCCTCCTGACGCAGCACATCCTCCATGAATCTCACCCTCTGACATTTAGCTTGTCCTGATGACATCACGCTCACCGACAGCGCGGCCCAGGCTGTATTCTCTGATCTAATCACCTGCTGAACAAGAGCTGTTGACTTAATAACAGAGCCATTTGAGACAACTACTAGACTGCTAATGGGAAATGTATGAGTGCACGAGGACAAATAAAAAGGCAGGCGAAATTGAAAGTGTTGTAGTACTGTCAGGGCCGCGTACGAAGGGAAAAGTTGATACTGTTGTGCCGTAGAAAATCACATCTGGGGCAAAGAGGTAACAGGTTGCAGACCTCTGTGATCATTTCCTGGTTAAATGAGAGTGATGGTCTCATTTGGAGGTAAAGGGGCTCCATGTAGATTTGGAGAAGAAATTCAAACTATGAATCTTAATATTTACAATAACACTGAGGTAATAATACAAACTGTTTTCCATAACTGGATAAACAAGCTGTTCTCAGAGGTCCCCAGAACACTGTTTGAAGCTAGAGAATGGCAGGGTCTGCCACATACAAAAAAAGTAAAACAGTATGTAATTGCGTTGTCCTTTAAGGTCAGTTTGTTTAGTTGGTCATCAAAGAAGAACAGCGTTTTTTTATTTAGCTTGTTTAGGCATAAAAAAACAACCTTTTGCTTCTGATTAAAATGGAGTTTCACAAAACTACACAGTGGACCTTTAAAGGGGCAGATCACCCCCAAAATCAAAACACGTATTTGTCCTCCTACCTGTCGTACGATTTATCCGTGCGGATTGTTTTGGTATGAGTTGCAGGGTTTTGGCGATGTCTGCCTTATCTTGGATGTAACAGAGCTAGGCGGCACTCGGCTTGTGGTGCTCAAAGCGCCAAAAAAAAATACATTTGAAAAAAAAACTCAACAGCAATGTCTCTTTCCAGAAATCCTGACCTGGTTACTCAAGATAATCCACAGACCTTGTTGTGAGCATGAGGGGACTATTTTTTTTTTTCTCTCACTACAAGGCCTTTGGATTATCTTGATTCACCTCATTGTGAGCCATTGCTTGCACCACAAGCCAAGTGCCATCTAATTCCATTGTACTCCAGAGAAGGCAGACATCTCTACGACCTGTATCTCCAAAAATCTGCGAGGCACACAAAAACAATAAAGATGGATAAACTGCACTACAGGTAAGAGGAATTTTTTCGGTTGAACTTTCCCTGTAAAGCCACATTTACTATCAAATTGCATTTAGTTTAGCTGCTTCAAGTCATGCTCAAAATATGAAATTCATAGTGTCAAGATGAACTGCATCATACGACAAATATGTCCAAAATGTGCTTTAAGGAACATGAGTCGGTTTATAAGGCGACATCAGAGGAATATTCCAAGGATTACTGTGCCGCAAAGATTTGTTTTTTTTTCTTCCGGAGGGTCGTCACATGATCGAGGCAATGGTTTGATTCATGCTCCCTGTGTGGGTAGATGTGCAGAAGCGGCGCACCTTGGCACAAATGTTTCTTGCCTCTCCCATTGCGCTCGCATGCCAAAGACCGTCAGCGCGCCTGCGACACTGAAAGAGACACTTTCGGCTCTCTAAAATAGACGCCCGGATTTGTTCACGTTAATGTCACATCGCATCTGCACGAGGCACCTGTTGTTTTTTGGTAATTAAGGAGACCCTGACCATTTATACGTCCGCATTTCCGTTTGACGAAATGGGGCCAACTTTAGCGCAGCATGATCCGCATTTTGACAAAGTGAAAAACATTCAAAATTGATGCCCAGTCTGACGGAGTAGTTCCGGCAATGTTTAAATCTGAGAGCTGTTTACTGCGCCAATGCTATGCAGACACCACCAGGAATAATGCAGAGAAGTGCGGCCCTGCTCAGCAAGCAACAACTTTCAAAAACACTGATATTATCCTTTAATAATATTCATTAGTCAAACTGTACAAGTAAATTAAGTCTCAAGCAGAGATTAGCCTTCTCATTTCTGGTCTGAAAGGAGAAATTACTTGACAGACACATTAAATAAATTAGGAGAAAAACGCGTGCGAGGTAATTACAGCACATACAATTACCAACGTCAATAATCAGACCGCTATTATACTTGGTACGTGGAGGCTTGGCAGGTTTATGGTACCCTGGAGTTTCTTTCATATTAGGTGGCCACTGGCAACATCAGCAAACTGTGACGTTACGAGCAGCATGATGACCTATATCAACATCAACATTCATGAATATTCAAGCCCCCTCGGGTTTGGCATCGCTGGTGCGAACGACTGGTATTAGGCTAACTGCCATGACAACATCAAATGCAAGTCATAAATTAGAATTAAATTCCTTTCTGTTGCAGACATTGTGTCGTGCCACCTACGTAGCAAGCTGACACATTTCACCGTTTTTTCCTGAATCATCAGCGGAGACAAATGAAGCCTCTCATTAATTTGCAGCCGAACAACACGGCGCTGAAAAGCGGCGCGACGATATTCAGACACGTCAATTTTATTCTCAACTTGTGGGAAAGTCGTAGGGTTTTACAGTCAAAGTGGCTCGAGACTACAGCATTAAATTAATTCTTCAGCTCCAATGTCAGTGACATGGTTCCTGAATGCTTTAACTTACACTGTAATACAAATGATATACACTTTATATACTTGTTAACCATGAGACCTCAAAAATAAGTCTGAAGTCTGGGGGTCGACCTACAGTGCAGAACATTTTTTTTTTGTTTCCTGCATTCTGATGACTTTTAAAGAAATGAAAAAAACAAATTAAAAAAATCTATGTAGCCTACGCTGCAGTGCAATTTTATTTTTTATATTCTTATAGAATAATATGCCCCTCTGGCTCATAATCTGTATGAATCTCTGGCATGAAATAATATTCATCAGCTGTCATTCATTCATTCATTTTTTTCAGAAGGTTTGTTCACGTCACTGCCGCGCGTTTACCGGCCTCTCAGTAGTGATTGATGTCGGTGCGACTCTTGTAATCAGCAGAAAATCCAAAAGGGGAAAAAGGTGCGGAAATCTGTTATAAATTGGGCAAAATACAGGAGAATTGTGACCTCAGGAGGTAACCAGGAGGACAATGAAAGACTAGAGTCTGGCAGGATAATCGAGAGGACTGGCATGTATCTTACTGTGTATTTTGCACTGCAACCAACGAGTATTTTCATCATTGATTATGTGCTCATCACAGCCATAATAATGGTGTGTCACAATAGTTGGCAATTCATTTTCCTCTTTCGATCAGCTAATCGATTGATCGGCTAATCGTTGCAGCTCTGCATTTTTGTGTGTGTGTGTGTGTATTATATTTTTGAATGCTCTTTTCCACTCAGCCATTGGCTTCCATTTGTTTGTGGTGAGCACTGCCAAAGTACAAATAATTGTTTTGTGATCGTACACGGAATTTCACAGGAGTGTGTGCTTACAACTCAATGCAAGCTTGGCTCTGACGATTACATCAGACGTGATCTTTGCAAGCCAGTAAGCCCTCCACATTAAACAACAAAACATTTGCTTTCTCAGAACGATGCAGCGCTCCCTGATGTGACACCTCTATTGACAGGAGGACGTTATCTGCAAAAACCATAAGAAATTACTGTTAAAAAATAATAAATCCGTTTCATGACATGGCAGTGATTATAATGGCAGGTTTAGTCACAGTAACAATTTGATTTTGGGGGGACTTAATGGTTCGAGTTAAAATCACCACCTCATAAAACATTTCCCGGCCCGATATGGTTGGGGAACGATGGTGGTCACGGTTAAAAGAAAATCTGCTTTTTTCTCAGCCAAGCAATCTGTCTCTACCTCCTACCTGTGCAGAAACGCTCTAGAATATTGTCACCTAATTTGCTCCTAATGTCAAGTCCCAAATCCTACAGCTGCTGGAGGGCTTTGTCAAGCGCATGTAAACGTTTTGTCATTCGGGGGGTCAATTAATTATATTCAGGCCTACTTACAGCATGATTTGTAATAAATGGGCTGAAAAAAAATGCAGAAGTGATGATATGGCCCTTAAGCCTTTGTATGCACAAACATGTGAATATGTGCAGTTATTTTATCATGTTGCTTGTTTGAGTTCGGGAACCCTCAACTTAAAGAAGTGAAGAGAAAACAGAATTGAACCTGTGGCAAAAACATGGTCGTGTCCAGTCCAATTTAAAGCTCCATGGACATCTATTCGCTGAGCTGTCACACTGTACTGTGTTTGCATCACTCAAAAATTCTCCAATAACCAACTTTCCCTTTAAGGAGCCCTTCACTGCGGATGGCCAAAGTCAGAACATGGGCATGGAACAACCAACATTTCAGCCTACAAACTAGGGGCCAAGCTGTCACCCTCAATCAACATCACAAAGAGAAAGAAGTAAAGCCATTAGCAGCTTGAAGCGCAGATCCAGTTTGTGTCAATTAGACCAGAGGCCTCCTCACTGGTTCATGTTCACACTGTGTTACATATTTATCAATTGGTTGCGTAATCCCAAAGTGACACTATTACCCATTGATCACAAAAAGTTTATTTCCTTTGAGATGGAACATCTGCCGGAATTGATTCATGATTGGTCGCTCTGTCATCACAGCCGGGGTTAGTTAGGCTGCAGAGTGTGACGGAGGTAGCAGACAGGAAGTTTGTGGAGGGCCATTTAGTCGAGCAGGAGTGTCACCGGAGAGAAGGACAGCGGCAGCAAAAAAGCGGGTCGGCACATGTGCCACACTGACACCTGGTGCTCCAGATGACAGCTCTGTAGCCAGATGGACCTTGTTACGCGCACACACACATACACAAACATACCCACGCATGTACACTCTACACACAAACGCACACTGTACACATATTCACAATTACTGCCACTCTGCCTCGACATACATTTTTACATCGCTTGCACGATTGCAACATATGCACAAGAAAGCGTGAGGAGGATGTACATGTGATCCGCTGAAGGGAATGCATGCACACAAAAAAAAAAACGTTAACGTTTTGTTTTAGCGAGTGAATCAGCACCCCAATTGAAAAGATTGGGGGTTTTCACAGTTCTGGTGGACAGATTAAAGAGACCCCATGGTGCATGCTTACCCTACACAAACCCACACCACCTGTCATTTCCCTGCTTGCGGAGCAGCATCTCACCAAAAAGCCCCCCTGTAACTATTGCCCTTAGAGGGAAATAACGTTTCATGTACGGACCAAAAGATCTTATTTGTCCTTTCACGTGTAAAGCTAAAAAAAAGTTTGACATTTTGGCAGATCTCTCTGGTATTTATTAAACAGTTTTCCAGTCCTTTGCTGTCGACAAACTCCAGATTTAAGATCCTAAAAAGACAAACCTATAGCTTATTTGTCTGGTTTCTCACCTGGAGGTAGCTGCACTGAAGCCTCGTTGCAACACTTCAAATCAAAAGCTCATGTTTAGGGAGTGACCCACTAACCAAGGACACATAATAACCACCACCTTCTTACCTCCAGAGCAGCAGAGGGCTTCTTCTTCAGTTCCTCACATTTGCGAAACTTGCAGATCTGGTGGCCCGTTTTGCGATTCCGGCAGCTGCTGCATTGCTCGCAGTTAATCCGCCGTCGGCAGGGTGGGCACATGCCGCAACGTTTTCGCTTCTTTTTACCGGAGTTGATAGCAGAGGCCAGCTCGCTTTGCGCCGGGTATTCGGCCAGGCCGGCCATGTGTAGCGCGCTGTCCGCCAGAAACACTCCAGCCGGCGTCATGATGAAAAGCCCCGGGTTGAAGGGGAAACCACCCCCTAC
This sequence comes from Diplodus puntazzo, assembly GCA_963678695.2. Taxonomy (NCBI): domain Eukaryota; kingdom Metazoa; phylum Chordata; class Actinopteri; order Spariformes; family Sparidae; genus Diplodus; species Diplodus puntazzo. The sequence goes on along the minus strand of OZ023167.1, from coordinate 9,527,816 downwards.
TCCATATGGGAAGTCAACGGGACCACCTACGGCGTCCGTGACAGACGTACCCTCCAAATCGCTAGCCCCCGAGCTTGCGTCTCCACCGCCAACTCCCACTCCCATGCCCCCAGGCAGGAGCATGTGCTCCATACCGGCCCGCTTTAACAGTGCTGCTGCCTGGGCAAAGTGCAGCAGGCCATTTTGTCCCTCCAGAACCTGTTCTAGGGTCCGGTCCAACTTGGCTGCCGTCAGTGCTGAGACAGTGGGCTGGGGCTGCGGGGGTGGCTGAGGCTTGGCCGATTGGCTCTTAGTCTCATTGTTGTTCGTGTGTCCATTGGTGGTGGCAGAGGAGACTGCTGTGTACTGGGAGAGGGTACGGGAGTTCTTAAGGCTCTTACTGAGGGGCTCGCTGATGATGCCACTGCGGTTTCTGCGCTCTATAACAGGAGAGTCCGGTTTGCAGCTACTCCGCTCCTGGTCCTCTGTCCGGCCCCCCTCCGACATGGTCCAGAGCGTACGTGCCTGGGTAGGGGATGAGGGTGGAAAGGGGGCAGGGGTGAGCGAGGAGGGGGTCTCGGTCCGTTCTGTTCCCCCGGAGAGAGTGGTGCCTCACCTCGATGGACCAATAAACCGGCCAACAACAGGCAGGCCCCAGAGCCTTCTGCCCACACTACAGCTCAGCCCTCATCCACGGTCTTCCATCTGGAAACTTTAAACAGGGAGAGAAGAGAGGTCAATGACTGATCACTGATCACAAAACTCAGCAATCAAGATAATTTTTTCCAGTTTTGTTCAGTTTTGGGTCAAATCAAGGCTTTTGTTTTTGTTCTTTGGTGTCTTGGGCTCAACAGAAACAGATTGAAGACAGCACCTTTTTAAGTTGATATGGGAACGTGTTTACATATCCGGCAGGTATGGAGCAGCTTTATGATTTCAAGACATGTTTCTGGCCATCTGATGAACCTGAAGTCCAGTATTCACTGCATGTCTTTTAGCTCTGTTTTTGGTCTCCACCAGCAGCTGAGACAAATATCAGGCTCTTTAGCTGCTAAATTCCCCACTATGTTCCCCAGCTAGTCATTCACCAGTGTTTGGTGCTGTGTATGTAGTGCACAGTGGATTTTTAGAACTTTTCTGCTTTTCAGCCTAAAACAATGCTATGATAGTGGCTGTTGCAGGCCGGACAGCTACAACATTAGGTCAAATTTTTTCAGATTCAACACAAGCGGTATATCGATCCAGGGTGGAAAATGTGCTTATGTTGGTATTTTTTTTTAAATTATAAAACTATTGGGTTGAACACCAAAAGACAATACCTGTATTCAGATAGATTCTACCAAAGAAAAACAAAAACTTTAATTATTGCTCTAACTCTTAACACATCAACCTACAAATCAAACTGACCGGTGAGGAAACACCTGCTTCCCTGGAGCTTCTCTGATTGGTTGGCAAAGAAACAGATATTGGGAATCTCGGGCAGTCAGAAGCCTCATATTGTAATTGAAGTCCAAGAAAAGCAAATTCATTGTGTTGTATTGCAGGCGAAAGAGTGTTTTGGTAAACTGAACAGTAGTTCTGACTGAGAAAGTATTTTGTTTTATATCCTCAACTAAAATACTCCGAGTCCTAACGTCTGCTACAGGCATATGCACATTTCACACTTCACACTTAAATATTCAAAAATAGAAACATGGAATTTTGTGAGCAAGATTATCATAAACAATAACATCATTTTTGGTGTAAGCTGCTTTATACAGAAGTCCATGTCTTGATCTGTTACCTTATTACCCGTGAGGAAATTGTACCGAGGTGGACCCTGGACATATCACTCCGCTGCATCTATGTGATTATTACTATATTTTTAAAGTGAGGTTTTATCATTGTTGAAATCTACTTCATCTGTATTTATCTGTAATACTGTCTATTTTAAACACATTAAACACCATTTTGAGACCAAACTTATTTAGAAATAAACTGCATTGCCCTGACTGCAGTGTAGCACGGTTGCTCGTATTGATGAACAATTACATGCCCCTTGATCTGAGTGCATAACCTTGATATGCAAAAAGCAATATCAGACTTTCCCACACAATAATCTGAGAAGCTGCTGAAAATGTAGCCCAAAAACTCAGAGACAGAACAAAGGAAGTTGATTTTCTCTCCATTAATTTTGGATTATTTTTGACTGCTCTAATTTGTCTGCGTCAAACTTGTCCAGGAATGATCTTTTTTTATTCTATTAGTTTTAAAGAGCAAACCTGTTGAGCAATGTGATTAGACAGCCGCTTGATCAAAACGGAGTAGTGGAGCTTATGAAGAGGGTTCACAAGGTTAGTAATGGGAGACTCTCCGCTGGACAGAGATGCATGCGCCCACGGGCGTTTTAGCGTAAGATTCCTGTGACTGCTCATCTATGAAAAGAAAAAAAAACTATGCCGCTATTCTCCTGACCTGTCCGTGTTCACAAACAAGCCTACCACCTCCCACAGAAAAGCTGAGGAAATGGCCGGGCCAGTCCTTATAAGGGAAACAAAGGGAAAGGGAGGGGAAGAGGATGGGGGGGGGGGGGTGTCTGTGCAGTGTGTGGAAATTGGAAGGCCAGAATTAGTGGGAGGTAAAGCTTCAAAGGCAAGAGCACAGCCCCCACATTCTCACCAGCTCAGGGGGATGTGGCGCCAGCGAACCAGAGCCAGCTCCGCAGCCCCTCAGCCCTATAGTTTCAGTTTTCTCCGTCTACAGCACTGACCAGGGTCTGGTTTCCTGAAACCATCTCAAACCAACTGCGTCTCTGCTCAGCTGTGGTTGGACGCATAATGACACTGCAGAGTGATGCATGGGGGGACTTGAAAAATGATGTACTTAGTGGTCAGTCATGAGTATAATGTTGTCAAAGGAGAATTTTATTCAGAGTTGATTTTATAGTACCTACTTGTACGACAAAACTACGTTTTTGATTTATCATAGCCTGGGAGAATATCCGGCTCCGATCCAACCGCTTCATCAATGCTCTAAATACAGTAAATGTGCGAAAAGGACTTCAAGTATCCCACCTAATTAATCAACTGGCATGTTATCAATAGCAAAAATACATTAGTCTTCAAGTTGGCTACAAACTGCGAACAGTTTCAGAAATATCGCTGATTAGCTGTAACATAATAAGTCAGGATAAAAAAAGGTTTAAAAAAAAAAAGGTAAGTCCTTTAAATGCTCTGAGGTGTTGATGATCTTGATAGTACTAATGTGACACAAAACTTTCTTATGTCGCTGACTTGCTTTGCGTCAGTGCCGGAACACCTACTGTGCATGACGATAATGCAGTGACACACACATACACACTCTTTGTTTCTTCGGTCAAATGTTAATAATTTGGCAAAATAACTGGGATTTTCAGGTTCCAGTTTCATTTGTGCTGTACCTGTAATGTAAACTTATAGTATGTTTCTGCGAAACAAGCAGATATATGTGGTGCTAGGTAAACACACACACACACAGTTTAACTATTTGATGACCAACGGCTGCCCTGTGATGTTGAAATGTTTCCCATGAAAAGTCTGTGTACTGCAAAACTTCACCTGACTTCACATGACATGGGTTAGGACACAGGACATCAAGGTGAGTCGGTAATGACAACATTTTCATTTTTTGGGTGAACTATTCCTTTAGGTAATGCTTAACCAGTGCATGACTCATGATGATTTAAGGCATGAATTAATGCAGTATGTATCATGAATTCATGTTGCTAACCATTAAGAAATGGTGAAGACTTGCTGTGTATAAATGGTATTATGCAATCAGATCATCAAACGTTAATAACTTCATACACTGATGTCCTCCGCGATAAAGTGTGAACTGATCACATAAAGTCATATTAATTATTAATAAACAACTCATCATGAGCCATACATTAGTTTTGCAATTCTTGCATATAGGATTTGACCTTGTTATAAAGTGTAACCTTTCATCTTCTACGCACGACAAACACAAAGAAACTCCACCAAACCCCTCTGAGACGATCGGCTCACGTAGGCAGATTTGTATTTGACATGTGTACAGGTTGTCTTTTGGTCAAAGCTGGCATTGTTGCTTTTTTGCTCACACACTGTGTAGCAAATAAAAGCAGGCACCTATTTTAGCCTCACACTCACCCTCCTCCTGCCTCCCCCCCCCCCCCCCGACCTATCAGTCACACTGTTTCCATCATCATCAACCCTGAGTATGGCGTATAGTCTTTGGCTAATCACGCTCTTAACTTCCAGCGTCATGGCTCCTCGGATCCCTTCACCACATCATTTACAGCAGAGGTTTTTTGTCCTCGCGTGAACTGTCTCTGAGCCACAACTGGCTCTACTACAGAGGGTGTCAAAGCCATACAGCTGAAACAAGATATTTAGTGTTAATTTGTCCTTTCAGCACGTTTACTCATTTTTCCTGCGATGTTACAGACTTAATGCTGTGGTTCATATTAACGTCTTACACCTCGGCTTTCTGTGAATTGCCCCGACAAGAGCACTTTAACAGCTAGTCACATATTAAAGCTTGTGAGAGGCACATCATTTCTTGCACCTCGAGCTGTCTCAGCACAAAAATAGGTGTAAATTTCGGCTATGCTGGATGTTTCCCAGAGTCCCTCTTGGTTTTTTTGCTTTTTTGTTAATCCATCCACAGACAAAAATGCTGCTGCACAAGATTAGCGGACGAAGATAAAGATCTGGATATAAATGGTCTGATTATCAATACAGTCCAGCGACTACGTGCGAGAAAGCCTCACTCAGATCGACCAATGAGCTAAGCCGAGCACCTGCAATCATTAAAGTAATTGGCGGCCTGTTGTTTCCGTAAATTCAAAGCTGCAGCAGGAACAGTAACGGTGCATTAGTGAGACTTTCTTGTGTCTTTGACACTTGATCTTCATTGTGAGCATCTGCTTTGTTATTTATTTTCATTTATTTTAACACTTTTTTGTTAACACTACATCCTGAGTGCTGGACAATTACTTTAGTTTAGAGGGTCAATAAAAATCCTTTAGCTTGTAGCCGACAAAATATTGACCGGCCTGAGGAGGTATAACACAATGTTCCTGATGTGATTATAAATGCTGCGGCTCATTCAATAAAGACACTCAGTGGGAATCTCGACATTAATTCGAGCCCGTTTTGTTGAATCAGCGGCGCTCAGCAACTCTGTCACTTTGTGGACACTTTGTCAACAACAGCTGATCTGCAGAGGCTGTGAATTTCAAAGCATAATGTTTCGAATGTGGTTAGCAGAATGGTGATATATGATATTAATATTCAAACAACTAATAGCTTATAATTGAGTCTGGGTTTTGCATATGCTGTAGCCGCTGTTCCAGTTCCCCTATTTGCTATTTGACCACTCTGCCGGAAAGTAGTTTCACCCCGACCTGTGTAGATGTTTGTTTGTATCTAATCATTTACATGATATTAATGGGAAAGTTCAGCATTTATGCTCAACGTTCAGCTTTAGCTTTGCATGAAGGCTGGAAACAGGGGGAAACTGTTAGCCTTCCTCTGTCCAAAAAGTGAAATGATCCACCGACCAGCAGCTCTGGAGCTACAGAGCTTAAGACCCTTCCACACATTATATAAACATCAGTCGCAGGAGCTTTATGTGTGAGCGCAATTGTCTGAATCAGCCTGCCAGCTATAGTACAAAGTCTGACTGAGAGCATGTGTGATTACAGCAGAACACGATTGATATCAACTCAGAACCACACATCTCTACAGATGAGATCCGTCCTCCTGAACACTGTACCCGGGCACTACCCTCCACCTAAACCAAACAGAGTAGGTGAGAGTGTGTCTGAGACAGTTTCCTGCTGTGTGCTACAGTGGTCTGGAGTTCATACGTGAGAGCGGCTTAATTAACACACTATACCCTGTTTGTTTCATCCAGAAGGGTAATAATAAACAATTTGCCATTTAACAGGGAGTTATCCATCCATCACCTATAACCGCTTAACCTTTGCAGGTCCGCAATCAAGGCTGACATCAGGAATGAGGCGTGCTATACCCTGAGCAGAGGGTAAATAATCATTTACGCTTAGATTCACACCTACAGGCACTTTGGAGTCACAGATTAACCTGCGTGTCTTTGGACCGTATAAACGCAACACAGACACAAGGAGAACGCGCAAACTCCACACAACAGGTGCGAGGCAACAGTCTTAGCCACTGCACCACCGAGTCACATTTAACATGAGGTGTTGAACTATTTCTTAGCCAGGACCGGATGCAGGTCAACCAAGTGATGTCTCCAGGAAGATACTGGTCCGAGATAGTAACGGCGATAGTTTTTTTTGCCGGTTGATAGCCAACAGTATCTTATCATTGAGCTCACAGACATGTGAGCGGTATCAGTGTTCGCACATAACTCTGGTACGAATCCCAGATCCCAGGTTTATTGAAAATGAAATAACTTAAATTAAAAACACAAGTATTACGACTTAGAATACTTAAAATTAAATGTAATCTGAAATACGTTTTGTCTCCTGTGCACAGATAGGTCATGGACTAATCGTCCATGAATAACTAAACTCAAACTGTGACGGCAGGACAGCAAGTGGAGGTCAAATGAAAGGTTTGAAAACACTACAAACATGGCTGTGAATGGGAGCTAATGGAAAGAGAAGTGCGGCGCAGGAGGGGAATATTTCGAGCAGCCCTATTGCAACTGAAGCTGATGACAGTGAGTTGAACAGGGGCGCTAGCTAGTGGCTACAGCACCCGCTAACTTCAGCAGCAAAGGGTGCAAAGCAGTAAACGAAGCTGAACAGAGCAGGTCATTGGTCTGGTCTGGTTGGTCATGATGGAGGTACTTGGAGAGCCAAACATCTTCTGAGGTGGTACACGGCGTAAAAAGTTTGAGAAACACTGCTTCAAGCCATATTACGAGTGCCCGAAGCAAAGCTGGTCTTAACGTCTACACAGTGCGTCAAAGCGGTTCTAAAGCGGTTGAAAAACACATAAAACATGTCAGACGTTCAGCATATGAATCATTGGGTTGAAACCGTACTCAGTATGGATTACACAGCACGTTCACAGCAATACGGATGATAAGTACAGCCACGGTGCTGCTGGATGAACGCTGTCGGCACAATGATACTTGTGCGAGCATGAACAGCTCGTTTAACATTCACATGCAGCTCTCGGCTTGTAATAACTTTTCACAGCTACTTCGTATGGACATTTTTCTTTTCCACTCAAGTGCCTGATTTCATACCAATTGTTGAGGAAAAAAAAAAAACGATGTGTGTAGGAAAATAAACGTCTGTCTGCAATATAACAACAGCTGACTGATGGGTGAATGGTTGGTCGGTTAGGCCATTGACTCGTTTGATCAATATGTGATGGAGGAAAGCATTTAGGGCCGGAGTGTGTTTATAGTTCCCAGTGTTTTGGAGCTGTAGTCCTGTAATCCTACAATCTAAACATGAAGAGCGTCAAAAAATACCAGAAATATGGGACCAACTATTGATTAAAGGCAAACTTCACCAACTTCACTGTTCTGCACTGTTTGCTGCCTCCAGTGATGTCACTCAGTGGCTAGGTTGCATTGTGGGTAATGTAGGTGACATGTTTTTTTTTAATAGCAGTCCTGTTGGACAATGTGAGGTCAAACGATGAAAATCGATACGGCAGAACCAGAGACACTGAGGTTATTATTCCACGCATTCGTTTTCTCTTTTGAAAACCTGGCGCCTACATTACCCACAATGCAACTTAGCCTCTGAGTGACATCACTGGAGGGCAACTGATGAGATTGCACGTTTCCTTCTGAAACCACAAGGCACTTCGCACTACTTTTTTCACATACGTATTCCACTCCAAGACCTGTAAACACACTTTAATGTATCAAATTGGTGGCATTACCCTTTAATCTAGTTTGAATTCATGGTTTAATCTTGATTTATTAAAATAAATAAATAAACAAATGTCCCAACTAAAAGCACAGACCCGCGTGTCATTGGACAAAGAACTCTTGAATAACTTTCCTCCACTGACGTCACTGCGCGCGCAGGTGCCAGGTAATCTCTCAGTCAGCTTTTTAATGGTGGTGCTGGTGGTGCCGGTGGTGGGTGGGGGGTCTATCTATCTTGTCTATCTAATTTCCTGCAGGGGGTTATGAGGCGAGCGGTGGAGCAGCTGACTGCACCTCTGGAGAGCACTTAATGCATTAGTCCAAGCGATGCGCGATGCAAATACAGCGCCCCCGACCATCAGCACCACCCCCACCTCCACCACGGTGCAGACGCGCTGTCTCCGTACTCCGTCTACGGTGAGCTCCACATTCTCCATTCCTCCCACCTCCTGTCGACTGACGCGCGCGCACGGACGGACACGCACGCACAGACGCACGGACGGACGCAGAGGAAGTTAAGAAGCCCGGTGACAATAATTAGACTCACGGCTTCATCCATTGTCCGTAGCCTGCTGGGTCTCATTCCCCCTAATTAGGACTATGCACACACACACACACACACACACACACACACACACACAGTTAAAAAAAAAAAAAAAAAAAAGTTCGGGGAGGAAAAACAAACCCGCCGCGCATACTGTGACTCCAAATTATTCGCAAACATATGGAGCACTTGGAGCTGAGACACTGGCGGTGGCGGATTGCAGAGGGGAGGGAGGGAGAGGAGCGTGGGGGGGGGCTGTAAATCTCCGGACTGCGCGGTGAAAGCTACCTGGCAACTTTCTAATGATGAGAGGGGGAGGAAGGGGGGCACAGATGTAGAAGAATAAAAAGACATTTGGAATTATAAAGGGAGGATCAGCCCTTCCTACGTCTTTACGCGGGGTTTGGGAATACTGATGATCTGTCCTGTGGTGTGTGTGTGTGTGTTTTTAAGGGTGCGAAATAAAAAAAGTTTCGATCAGGGCAGGGTGACGATCGCGCCGGGTCTGTTGTCAGATGTGCGCGTGATCCGGCTCGAACGCGCGGCGATCGCGTCTTTCATTAACTGGAAGCGTCAAGTTTTAGTGCGCATCATTAACAGCTGATTCGCAATAAACCATCGGGGGCTGTCGCTTCAGCCGATCCGTATCAGCGCTCGCGGCGACTTGCCCATTAAATCAGGAGAGAGAGAGGAAGGGGGGGAAAAAGCTGAGGAAAAGATCGCCCGATCGCCACACACTGTTCCAACCTTTGTCACGCATTTTCTTTATTTCTTTTTTTCCTTTTCAACAGCATAAGCGGATCAAAATAGCTGTCTTTTGTCTGGACTCGGTGATCTATGAGCAGGGGAGCCGATCTGCGGTACCAGCATATGGTCTGCAGTCGCACATCGGAGGGGAAGAGCCCCGGTCTCACCCCGCTATAACTTGATCCTATATAGAAGATGACATCCCAACTTTCAGCAGACTTCAACAAAAGTATGAACCCCACCACCACCGAACACCACCACCCCATCACACACCTCCACCCCCCCTCCCTCCCTCAATCCCTCCTTCCCCCCCCCTGTCCATGTATCTGCATATTTGCAAACACTGGGCCCGTTTTTATTCGCACCTACCAAAGCGGATCCGAGCAGAGGGGAGGGCTCCCACAGTCCGAGCGGTCCGGCTCTCTCTCTCTCAGCCTGCCGTGCAGAATGGTGACAGAAGAAGAGAGAAAAAAAAAGAAAAAAGGGCAGAGGGGGGGAGAGAAAAAAGCTTATTCTCCGAGAACACAATCCTTGCAGAGTGTCTGCCTGTTAGTGACAAACGTGGAAAAGAAAAAAAAAAAATATTCACCCTCAGTTAATTCGGGAAAAAGCGTACTTTCTCTGAGGCTGAACGCGTGGGTTCCCCCAGCTTTCTCGGTCCTCGCAATCCCACCTCTACATCCCCGCTTGCAGAGAGGAACATGCAAACACATTTCATAGATTTTTGGAGCTTCGCGGAAAAACCGAAGTGGACTTCTGCGCGGCGCGCGCGCTCCAGCTGAGGCAGTAATAATAAAGGCGCGAGGGAGGCCGTCGGGTTCAGTGTGACTTCAGGACAGCTGATGGAGGGGTGGGTGGTGGGGGGGGGGGGGTGACTGGTGTTTCACAATAAAACTGATGCGCGGTGATGGAGGTGTTAGTGTCTCCAATCACGTGGTTATTCAACTGACTCAAAAATAACTTCCTGTCTGTTATTTTTTTTTATTTCTCGCTCGGGCCGAGTTAAGAGCAGTGATTTCTTGTCTTCTGATTGGAATTTAAACGTGGATCAAAATTCAAAAAGAAGCTTTGAAATAAACACAGTGACGTGTGCGGGTTTTTAAATGTGTTCCTGTTTTGATTCGGCACCTCTCAGCCACACTGGGTGAACTCAGTCCACCACCCCATGCGCGCGTGTGTGTTGTGTGTGTGTGTGTGTGTGTGTGTGTTTCTGGCGAGCGGAGAGGTTATCCACAATGCAAGGCGACAGACGTGAGTCTCATCCCCGCGCGTTGCTCCTCCTCCTCCTCCTCTCCCTCAGCCCTCAGAGTCCACTCCACCTCTTTCGGCCGGCCTGTCTGCTGGCAGGCGGCCAACCCAAGTGTGTGGAAATGACACCGCCAGGGCGGCAGAGATTTTCCTTCATTTCTCTCCTTCCCGATCGCAGACTGGCTGACATTGGCTAGAAAGTGGAGCAGCTCGTCAGGGACAATCAATGCGAATCGATCGAGCTGTGCGGTTGAGGCTCCAGAGCTGGAAAATATCGCGGCAGCTGAAAAGAGAGAGGGGGAGAGAGAGAGAGAGAGAGAGAGAGGGAGAGGAGGGGGTGCTCGACCAACTCTGTCAGTAGCCAACCAACCTCCCTGCAAACAAATATGCTCTGGCTCTCATAAACATGACACTCACTTAGTAAATACTAAAGTTAAAAAGCCCCCCCAAACGTGTCATTACGCACGGGAGCTGCGCGCCAAGCGGAGAAATCCACCTCAAAACATACACTTTGTTTTTTTGTTTTGTTTTGTTTTTTGACTGAGTGTGAAATCATTCACATGAATGATTATAATAATGTTTCACTTGTTTTCTAAGTTTGGCTCACTTGTCTCAAGAAACTTTTCTCACCAATCAGATTCTTTTTTCTTTTTTTTTAAGCTGGAATAAAAACCTGGTTGCGATATTTCATAGCTTTATAACGGCCGTGTTATGACTGAGTGATTAGGCAGAGCATCATTAAAGACAAAATGTATGACAGCACACACCATCAATATTCATGTGTTTTAACTTATTATCAAAAATAATACTTTAAATCCATTATGAGCTATTTGATTAATTCTGTCCTAAAAATTGTAAGAAAGCGTCTTCAGATGACATTTAGTCTCGACGCCGAGCAATAATGCTCTCTGACTTTCCTTTCATCAGTCAGAATGAAAGAGTGGGTGTCGAATCATTAAAACACGGGTGTCTCACGTTGGAGTGTAACTCCTTAGCTACACAGTTTTTTGTTTAAAATCCAAATTAAATCCGCCCCATGATGTGTTTGGCTGTGGGTGACTCTGACACCCCCACAGAGCCGTTCCACTTCAGGAACATGTGAAAATGTTATTTTTTTTCCCTCATAGGCTTCATCTTACCCACATGTTTCACTGTTTTTTTTTTTGTTTGTTTTGTTTTTCTGTCCTGTGAACTCACCACCTGACCATTATTGTCCCAAACAGGAAGTGATTGTCACGGGGGTTGTTACAAAATAAGAGGAATCGCAGCGCGGTCAGATGATTCAAAAAATGAGCCAAAGGGGAACAAAAATAAGTGAAAGTGCTGTTTTGTCACATTTAAATTCCACAGTGTATACCACCGTTTCTCACCTGGAAGGAGCTCAAAAACATCACACACAATCTTCAAGTACGCACCAACATCTCATCATCCGTCCAGTGAATTTCCTTTGTTGGTAATATATGGTGATGCAAAATATATCTGTCGGTGGAGTTTGCTCGGAAATTCTTTTCAAGGGGCGAAAACGTAGCCGTAAACACATTTTGGATAAGATGCGATGACAGCAATAGCAACGTCCCCTGTGTGTTTCCTGTGTCACACCTGTGTTGGCTTTTTTTGTTTGTCCATTTGTTGGCTTGTTTGTTTGTTTGTTTGTTTGTTTTCCTTATTAACTGATCCCTTCCCGTCCCAGATTAAATGACGTTTCAAAACAGACCCACCAATGGGTCGGTGTTGAATGTTATCAGACGACACATTTCCAAGTGGAAGGAGAATAAATGTGATGCGGCAGAGATTATGTTTTCTTTTGTTTTCTTATTTCTAATATGTGACTTACAGCAGCTTTAATGGGAGCGACTGACATTGCTATCCCTAGAGCCATGCAGCTAATGTGGCTTGGCTAATACAGTTATTGATACACTTCTTAAATCACTTGATACATTACACAGGTTTTGGGACATTGATAGCCATATTAAGTTAGAACTCACTCTGTGTTTCTGTGTAAACATGTAGATAAAGTAGTATCTATCTATCTATCTATCTATCTATCTATCTATCTATCTGTCTGTCTGTCTGTCTGTCTGTCTGTCTGTCTTTATTCTTTTTTCTGTTCTCTCAAATGATTTATTTTACATTTTGCTTCTACATTTCCTGTACGCTTCCTCTCAGGATTGTACTTTTTCACCGTAATTACGTGGTCACATGGAATGATGTAACACCAGCGGGAATCATTTTTTCCCTCCATAAAACCCACCTTGACCACATTCTTCGGCTCCTTTGTCACGTTCAGCGAGTCCTCCCTTTTGACCTTCCAAAGTCCTCTATCTCCGGTTTGAGGCGGGCGAATATTACATTGTCGTCTGCAATCGTACGTGTCTTTCATGGGTTGAAAAGGGGGTCAAATAGAAAAAAAAAAAAGAAAAAAAAAGCGCGTGAGAGCAGGGGAGTCACGCATGGATAGATGGGTAGGAGGAAGCAGCAAGCTGTGACTCTTGGACATGTTCTGGTGGGTGCACTGAACCCCGGAGGCTGCAGCCACACTCAGCTCTTTGTTGTTTTCGCTCTGCACAGGGAGGCAGGGTACTTTCCTGAGCTGGGGAGGAGGATTAGCGTTGCACGGCCTCCATCCCCAGCTGCACACATGACCAGCGCCGTAGGAAAGCCCCCATAGACGGCCCAAAAAAGAGGTACGTAAGGGATGATGGGAGCAGGGGCGAGACGTGAACATCAGCTTTTCTCCAGCGCCGAGGAATGTTGCAGGGCCTGTAAACTCTCCAAACGATCACTGCAACACACTGTTCGCTTCCCTCGCTCTGCCAGTCGTTGCTACGGCCTGTCAGCTTACAGATTTTTATATTTTCTCTCAAAGTTCAGCGGCGCAAACACAGGGACATTCATTACTTTTCCTTTACATCGTCTGACCGTCCCCAAATTTGCAGTAGCTCTACGTCTCAACTACAAAAACCACGATTATGAGTCATGATCTGCTCAGTTTTTCATCTTGTTGCTGAGCCTCTAAGCCACGGGGAACTACTATTGAATTATACCACAAATGATAAAATCACATCTACTGGCAACAAACAAGGTGCTAGCTCTCGCTCTCTCTCTCTCTCCGATTGGCTCGTCTTTGGTGCCAGGTGATGTCACTTCCCATCGAATACCACAGATCGTCTGTCACCAAAGATTTACCAGCTGTTGGCGCAGCGGCGTTCCAGTTGCTGTTTCTTCTCACAACTTCCAGGAAGTCACTACCCAAGAGAGAGAAAACCGTTCCAGCACAGAAAAACCACAACGTGCTTGGTTTTTGTGTGTGTGTGTGTCACTTTCTGTAAGGGTTAAACAAACAAGAGACAACGAGGGAGCTTAAAAGGGGCAGTAAGGCTTATTTCTGAGCCTCAGAGTGAGCCAGGTTAGATGTTTCCCAACCTCCTTCTCATTTCTTCCTGCTGCTTCCTCAGTGCTAAACGAACTTGAGTGGCGTCAATCATCTGAAGCAAGAGAGTGAATTAGAGTTTGTCTAACTATCCCTCTAACAAAATCAGTGAATCGAGAAGCATTTGATTTGTACAATTATCTCGCCAAATTGTGTGTGTTTTATGAAATACTGTACTCACCAAAGTAACACTATTTTACAGAGGCCCTGGTGGCAAGTGAGAAATATCTTGTTTTTTTTCAGGGTGATCCATTTTCAAAGTGTGAATTTGAGTCTAAATTGTTTTCTCTCTAACTTGTTGAGAACTGGAGAGAAAAAAAAAGGCAGGGTAATCTTTCCATGTCCCTTATTTTTTTTTTATTATTATTTTATCTGTGAAACTATTTAATTATTTTTTACCTGGATACAATTTATATTTTACATGTTTGAAACAGAGAGGAAGAAAAAAAATCTCCAGGAAAATTCTATTACACTGAGTTTCACAAAAGAAAAAAAAATCGCATTCGAAAAATGGAAAAAAATCAAAAAAGTTTTGTTTTTTCTTTCTTTTTCTATTTTTTTCCCTTTTTTCTTGTTTTCACAGATGGAAAATTGGAAAAATGATCTTTGCAAAACCTTTTTGACAAGTTCTCAAGTTATAAACACAATAGAGGAAACAATTTCGATCAGACTTGGATGGATCACTCTGTAAAAAAAAAAAAATCCTCACTTGCCACTCTCGCTTCTGTCCTATTCTTATGCTTCCTGTCATTAAACAAGCACATAAACGCACCAGATGAATGTATCCATGCTCGACACACTTGTGAATTGTCTTCTACTATGAGCCAAGACATTTAACTTATGATGTAATTGAATCACACAACAGGGCTTGTGATTTAATTAATGTTCTGGTGCTGTTGATGGGACCAAGAGTAAGAAACTGTGAGTTAATTATGTGGGAACTTGAGGCTGGATAAGCTTCAGTGTAGAAAAAAAAAACAACGTCGGAATACACCATTTCTTAGTGCCATTTTTCTCCTACCGAGGTGCCAGAGCCGCATGCCAGCAACAACAGCATTTAAAGGAGGGGTCAACACATGGAGCTGCCAACAGGTCATTGCCACTGCTGCAACGCTGCACACTTGAGAACCAGGTTTTTCTTTTTTTCTTTCTTCAAGTAATTCTCATTTTAAATTTGGTGTGCACACTTCGCCTCTGTACACGTGACACCAGTTCCAAGAACATGTCACTTGAGAGCGAAGCAAGGGCTAAGTCAGAGTTGGCAGTCAGTCCTTTTTGTGTGTTATACATAATAAAATACGGCTCGAGAATATTGTTCATTTTGGTCTTTCTGTACAGGACTGAGAAACCAGAAGCACGAAAATCCAGTGCAGTTTCCCTCTACTTTCATCACCGCTCTCTGGTTTATCTCTGCCAGCAGTATTGGCAACTTCAAGGACATACCATGCGCACCTTAGGAAAGGGTATTGGACACTCTGCTATCAATTGAGTCTCTAAAGTGTGAGAGATCCTGTCGTGTGTTTTCCCATCTCGACAGAACAGGCCCTGAGTCAGTCACGCCTTGTGTGAGCCTCACAGCCCCACACTGCAGAAAAACCGGCTGCCTGATGAGCAACACTGGCTCCATTACTCGAGATTTATTACTCATCCAGCCACTAATCACATGCTCAGCCTCATCTGTCAGGAAAGGAAGAGGCCCTATTGTCTCACATGACAGTACGAGGACAAAAAAAAAAAAACGCGACAGAATCACATCAACAACAGTTTGGCTTGCGCCACTAAATAAGTAGTGTCACTGCTTTTTCTCTAATCACCATGCCTCCAAATGTTAAGAAGCAAAACACTGCCCCTCCTGTGGAAGTACCAGCCAGCCAGCTGTTGCTGTTGTTTGCGGTTAAATTCAGGGTTAGGGCCCCATCTAGTGGCTGGTCTTCACACAAGCTGCAGGAAGAAAAAATAATCAAACTCTCTGTGATTGTTCCAATAGTATGTAACTCAATACTTCTTCTTGAGAGCTTAAAAAGTAAGATAGGGTAATGGTTTCAGTGATGTCCTTCATGTGATAAAGAGCATTTTATATGTTTGTAATCAATCGATCAACAGAGTTTTGGTTATAAATTCAGCTCATGCAAAGTGAGATGACGAACTAAATCTCTGACTCAGGCAGAGGATTGATGTCAAAATCCATGATTGAAAACATAAATCTGCATGTGTTAACAAGAGCGTTTACACACTTTATAATCAATAATAATAAATGGTAAGTTTATCGTTAATTAAACTTCATCTGATGGTTATTTCATTGTTAACAAACAATAAAATGCTTTATAAAATAATTGTGTTGTGCTATTGTGAAAGTTTGCAAAACATCAGTTGCTACTTTGGCTTCATAAAAGATTCATAAAGCTCAATAACAGTACAATAACTATTAACTTAAGTTTAATTAACTATTAATTGACCATTCATTACTGATGGTTATTGATAGGTTGCATTGCTCTCCATTACAACAGTTTTTGCTGACGCAGTCAGACCAGTAATGGTTCTACTTTATGTTTATTATCTGGTTGGTGGCGCTGCTCTCATGTATGTAAAGGGGTTGGACATAATATCAGGAACATCCCTCAAGATAATGCCGTCCAGTTCAACACAATGGCAAACCACAAGGTCAATAATGATGTTAAATTAATGTCCTGAACAATACCAGTACTACTACTATAATACAAACGTCGATAATAAAGTGGCCCGTGATTAAATAAGCGGCAAATGTTTGTTTTCATTAACATATTCATGCATCTGAGATACACTGCTTTAGTTAGGTTATGTTAAAGTGTTCTGGGGATACATTTGAGGCCGTAAAAGGAATCTGACAATCAACTTTTCAGTTAGAGGTACAGTAATATATATCAGAATCCATCCATCATTTAGTACCGTATCTATTATACGTCCAGCACTGTTGTGTTTGTACTGCTCTGTGTTTGTATGGAAGCCCGTGTTAAAGAAGAAACACAAGATGAAAACTCAAGTTGATGTGCTTGAGACGCTGAATTATGAAACTGAGGGTTAAAAATTAGATAAGAAGTTGAACTTATGAGATAAAAGTCAGTATTATGGGATGAAAAATCATACTTGTGATATAAAAATGTTTAAAGTATGAGATTTAAAAAAGTCAAATTGTGAGAAAAAAACTAGAATTATCTCATAATTTCAATATTATATCTAAAATTATGAGTTTGAATCTCCCAATTTGATTTTTTTTTGTCTGAAAATTATTACCTTTTTCTCAGAAATTCAAGTTTTTTATTTTTTATCTTCTAACCACAATCCTTTTCTTTTTTTTTTAAATGAAGGTTAATTTTTTCATCATTTTTTAAATTCATTTTTTCTTTAATTGGCAGAATTGGGCTTCCAGAGTATATGTGTCAGACCTGCTATTCTGCAGCTCTATTGCTGATCACCTTGGGTAAACATCCTGTGCCAGATTGCATTTTTCTTCTCCCAAAGGTGTGAAACGTTTTATCTTTGTGATTTGCTTCTTGGCACTGAACTGAACTAAACGTTCACATTGATCCAGAAAGCCACCAATGTTATACTAGCTGCACTAAAGCTAACTACACTGTGTTACTAAACTGATACCAAGCTAGAACCAGAATTCATTTGAGTGAATGTTTTTGTTCCTGTGATGTCCTGCACAGTGTGTCACCAACTCAACATCTTACATTAAAAAAAAATGGATGGAGTGAGCAAAAATTCAAATTCAAAATAAGCTACTGACAAAGTTAATAATACATTATGAAACTGAACACACAATGGAAAGATAGTAAATCTACTTTAAACACACACACATTCTTTCACAGATGCTACACTTTTTAGAAAAGGAAAAGCAAACTGAGAAAGGGGGAAAGCAAACAGAAAGCAAGTGAGAATGCAATGCAACTAAAAAAAAAAAAAACACTGTCCAACATTACAGCTTTTTCAGAGCTGCTAACAAGAACAGTATTGTGAGCAAAGGCTTTACTGCCAGGAGCGATAAAGAAGAAGCCGCCGAGAATCACAAACGCTGAAATGAGTCAGTGTCGTGTTTCAGACCAGGGGTCATGACTGCAGCTGATAGTGGTGATTAATGTTGTGATGATAAAGACGCTGATTCAATCAGGCACTCAAACATGCAGACACATTTTTCAGATCTTGTTATCAAAATCAGCTGAAACAATCATGAGTAATGAACACTGAGAGATAAGTCCTTTTTTTTAGACCTACTTATATTTTGATCTCTGTCTCCCCACAGTGACTGTTGGCTGACACAACAGTGGACCAGAACACACTTTTACCTGTTGGACCAGGTGACAACAAGGGATTACAGAAAGGAGAAGCCGCTCAGTCTTAAAATTGTATTTTTGATATAGTCAGTATTCATATTCTGAATTGAAATTAAAACATATTGTCACTGTTTCCGTTTGACTTTTGAAAGAAACCAACAAAGAAATACATGTGTTTTCTCAAGAACTGACTATAAAGAGAAGAGGCTGGCTGTGACAGGTAATCATCTGTTTTGTGTGTTGCACAAACAACAAAATATAACCATTGAATAGAGCAGAGAGGAAGCATTATCACCTCTACTGGCAGTCAGAGGAAACTGCAGCAGACACAGGGCCCCAGGTACATTTACACATTCATTATAATGAACTGTGGACTCTGAGTGGACACAGATTCCTTCAAAATACAATGTGAGCTTTGAGTTGTGTTCTTCTAGCAGTTTTTTTTTTAAAGCCTGACAATTTTTACTTTGTTTCTCACAGTGATGTGATGTTTCTAACAAGTATTCATTTGTTAACATAAAAATAAATGAAAGGGTAATGGCTGTAGTTTGTGTAAAGGCTCCGCATAGATCAAAAGGGTACAGAGCTCGTGGTCGGCTGAATGGAGAATGACATGAAACCTGTCAGCCATTTGTTTGCAGTCAACACTCAGGGGTTCATAGTGTTTTGGGTTAGATGGCTACCAAGATTTGTCAATTCTTAATTTTGTTCATACGAATCCAGTGGAGGAGATTGAAGAGATGAGATAAAAGGTCATGATTATGAGATTTACAAAGACATAGTTATAAGATAGAAATGTGTTATTATGAGATAAAAGTCACAATTATCAAATACATAGTCATGATTATGAGACAACAAGTCAGCAACTAACTAAAAAGTCACAATTAATCAATTAAAAGCCATGGTTATGAGATAAGAGAGTCGTAATTTTTAGATAAAAAGTCATTTATTGAATAAAGAGTCATGACTGTCAAATAAAAAGTCATAATTATGAGACAAAAAGTCAAGAACTGAGTCATGATTATCATATAAAATTAATTCTGAGAAAAAATTAAATGCTTAAATGTAAAAAATACTCTATGAGATAAAAAGTTATAATTGAGATAATAAAAGTCATAATTGTGAGATGAAAGGTCAATTATTAAAAAGAAAGTCATTATCATGATAGAAAGTCAGTTTTTATCTTCTAAATTAAACGTTTTCATCTCAGAATTATGACCTTTGTATCAGAATTCTGCCCTTTTTTTAAAAAAAAATCTAATACTCATTCCTTTTTTATAACTTCAACATCTTATCTTATAATAATCATTTATTTCTTTATTTTTTGTTGATCAAATCCCACGTTTTCATCATTTGGCAGAAAAAGGTCTTCCATCTGTTGACCTCTCCTGTGGCGCAAAACTCAAACGCCATCGCTTCATCTGACGCTCACAGATGTGTTTCCTGTGCGCGCTGTGCTGCCAGTCTGAGTGTCTCAGTTTGCACGAACATGACGGCTTTGTCGCCACCAAGTGAAATCTTCCGCTGTCATCGCAACCATCCGACTTGCCTTGGATGTCCACGTGCACGTGCGCGCGCGTACCCCCCCCAAACAAACCCTGTTCGCGGTCATCGCGAGCGTTCCGCGTGAGGCCCGCGCGCGCGCTCTCCGTCTTCGAGCGTACCAAAAACTGTTTCGAGAATACCGAAACATGGCGCGCCGTGCGTGCGTGGGGGCAACCCCGTCTCAGCCTCCATCTGATGGCAGCATCAGGCAGTCCCGTGAAACATTTGCGTGGGAGTTCCCTTCACCGCCATGTCGGGATAGTGCACATCTCTCCCTCCCTCCCTCCCTCCCTCTTCTCTCTCTCTCCCTCCCTCCCTCTCTCTCTCTCTCTCTCTCTCTCTCTCTCTCTCTCTCTCTCTCTCTCTATCTGTGCATCCTCCCCCACATTAACAGCTTAGCACAGCAGCAGCAGCGGCAGCAGCTCCTACAGCATCCAGCCTCCATCCATCCATTCCTGCCTGCCTGCCTGCCTGCCTGCCTGGGGAGCAGCAGTCCTACCCGGCGCAGCACCGACGCACGGAGGGGGCGCATCATCCAAGTGATGCCACAGCATCAGTCGCGCTTCGCCCACAAATCCTGCGAGTAGATCTCTACAACAACAAAAAAAAAAAAAAAAGAAGAGAAAAAAGGAAAGGAGAGAAAAATCGCTTCAGCCTCGAAGACAGCAACTGCCCATGAAGATGTCTAACGCTGACATCTTAAACGCCACCGATCGGATGGTGAAATGTAAGTTATGCCTGCATTTAAAAAAAAAAAAAAAAAAAAAAAAGAACTGCGCTCGGTTCACGGCTGTGGATATATTACAT
This sequence comes from Diplodus puntazzo, assembly GCA_963678695.2. Taxonomy (NCBI): domain Eukaryota; kingdom Metazoa; phylum Chordata; class Actinopteri; order Spariformes; family Sparidae; genus Diplodus; species Diplodus puntazzo. Next base: position 9,507,319 of record OZ023167.1, on the reverse strand, counting down.
AACGCGTCAAGTGTTCAGCTTCCTTGTGCTCCGGCAGAATGTGGCCTTTTTTGTGTTCATGTCGTGCATTAATGGTGTGTGTGTGTGTGTGTGTGTATGCGGCCATCAAGTTGTGTTCGTGCTGATGGTAGTGGGCTGCTGCTGCTGCTGATGCTGATGCTGATGCTGATGCTGCTGCTGGAGCTTTGATGTTGATAAACAATCCGGTTCTCTTTGCTGCACAGCCCCCACGAAGAGCTGGGCGACAGAGCTCAGAGGCACAACATGGATTTTTTTTTCTCTCTCTCTCTCTGTTATTATTGCACACATGTATTCACATTTTAATCTCCGCTGTCACGATTTGACTGTATCTCGGGGTAGGCATGACAGGAGAGATGAGGAGGAGGGGGGGAGAGAAAAAAAAAAAACAGCTGAATTGCCGAGCTGGTGGTGGAAGCTGGGGCAGTGATGCAGCAGGATTTCACAGGCTGTGACAGGGGCCAGTGGAAGAGGAAGGGATGAGGGGCATGGAATTGACATCTCACGGGGTGTATTTCTCCGGGAGTGAGTCATGTTTTTTTAATTTGATTGGAGGGGGAGGGCAAAAAAAAAAGACACAAGTTTGTAAGGGATCCCAAAAAGCGGGGGTGCGGGCTGCTCCGTCAGAGAATTACTGAGGAGCCAACTTGGATCGATTGGAGGGCGATGGAGCGCTCCACGGTCGTGCCATAACTCGTTCAGCCCTGCTCATTTTTAACCGTGGATCAGCTCGCAGTCGGCAGCACCGTGCCTGAATGTGTTCACGTCCCCTGCGTTGTATCGTAATGGCCGGGCAGCCCACTCAGCACTAACAACTTGTCCTTTAGGCTACAGAGTTGTAGAAACATGGAGTAATGTGCACTGTGAGATACACTCATGTGACAATGACTCCGAGCAGAGCTAATATTCTCTACGTGTGAGATGGTACAATAGATAAAGCTTTATTTATGAGCTATTCAAACAGGTCTGGGTGCTGTAAGAAGGCGCTCTGTCAGAAAGGGACCTTAAAGGGGCACTACGTAGTAGACATTTAAACTCAGAATTTATATATGTACAATATTAAACAGGCAATAAAACAAAATCTGAAATATTCTAAACAAGCTGTTCTCAGAGGACGATAAGGTCCCCAGAACACTGTTTGAAGCTAGAGAGTTGGCAGGGTCCGCCACATATAAACACAGTAAAACAGTATGAAACCATGTTGTCCTTTAAGGTCAGTTTGTTTGTTTTTTCAGCCATGAGAGTTGTTGATTTCGCTTGTTTGGTCAGTGCATCGGATTAAAATTTCCTCCCCCAAAAACTACACAGTGCACCTTTAAACTCGTTTTCACTGAAGCACCTCATCATCAGTGTGACGCAACCAACGACAGCCGTCGTTATTAAATCATTTCCGATGACAAACTGATATTGAAGTGCATCAAATAAAACTGTGTATCCCAAATTCTAAAAAAAAAAAAACAACGCATCTCATTATATTTGCCCTCTTAGTGCATTTTGGACATTACTGTATATCCAAACGGTCCGTGAAGTCGCTGCACAGTAAGTCGTGTGTCAGCTGTCACGTCCATGATAAGAGGGTGACATTGTTATTCAACCCAGTGTCATAGCAGCTTGTGAAATAATGATGGACTATAGGGTTTATGTACGAATTGCCCCTTTAAAATTGAATTAGAAAACCTCTCTTTTTCTGACCTTTAAAGGGGCTCTATGGAGCTTCTGTGTGGTGCTGGAAGACAGTCGTTTGTTCGTGTAGCTGACTTCGTTCCTAAACTAAGATTAGAGAGAGGCGATCAACAACAAGTACAAGAAGCCACAGCCTGTGGACCGTCATGGAAAGTCGAGCTGGAGTCCCTCATGAAGGAATCCGCAGATCAGCAGCATCAAACAACCTGAGAGAATCGTCCACTGGCTTGTATAGGCGACCGAGATCGAAGGGGGGGAGGTTCTCATTTTTCACTTCTCAGCAAAATCCACTCACATATGGCCAATATAAAAGTGATTAATACATATAAATTGCTACAAATTTGTTATACAAAACCCCTTTAACTCAACTCTTGCGCTGCTCGCATATGAACTGTGATATTTAGTGGGAAAAAACACGGTGAAGATACGAAGACAGTCAGAAAAACAATTGTTTTGTATTTCGCAAACTGCCGTGACACTGTGTCGAGTTACTTGCTTCTTGTATGTTGGAACAAGATCTCGCAGCCTACAGCGCAGTGGGTAAAGCTACTGTGGTTATTCTTTTTGGCAAAAGCTCTACTGACATCCAGGAACTCAGAAATATACCAAAAAAGGTTCCTATCAACAAAAACGAAGCGCGGCCAAGAATTCTGAGTCAGGTTTTCTGCTTTTGTAACACGGTCACGTAACATTTAGGATTTGGGGTGTGAGGTGCTCCCAGCAGTTCTCCCCGGTCGACTTCAATCATATGTTTTTGTTGTTATGTGTCTTCACATTGCCATTAATTTCCCCCTTTCATCAGACCCTCGCTTCCCCTGTTGGTCGGATGTTGTTGCTGTTGGCTTGACATTGCTTGACTAACATGAATATTTCTTTTTTGTCACTCTCGTCCACCCTCCCTGTTCCTGTATTCCGCTTTGAAAAAGTAGTAAAAGCCTTTTTTTTTTCCCAATCCCCACAAGGCTGAGAAGTGGAAAAAAAAAGATATGAGATGCAAGAACGTGAATCATGCATCCTTCAGGTGATCAAAGGACACCATCAAGACAAACTGTGATTTTGACGAGTGGAGACTGACATTTCCTACAGTTGTGGCGTGCGGCGCTCGCATCAGACGACAGAGCGCCGGTACTACAAGCTGCTCCGAGTTATTTTTATCACTGGATACATTATCTCCAACCTGAACCTCAGCAAAGTTTCTCAACCCCGTTCTCTCCTTAACATGTTTTAACCTGACAGAACATATCGTAAGAGATACAATAACTGCTGCTCTGTGCATTTTATTATTTTTTTTGTTTGTTTTCCAAAGCACTGTCACCGCTGTGTGGGCATCAAGAGGCATATTCAGGTCAGTTATTTCAGGGAGGAGGCCTTTGGTACACCTGTGAACTGTCTTACCTTATCAGAAAAAAAATGACTTTCTTCACATTATGACTTTGATATTCACGTTTGTCCTGTTCTCGCAGACAGTCGCCGCGACCTGAGAGAAAGTGCAGCACGCAAATCTGTTACAGCTTCATCTGGTGTTTGAAGTTATAAAAACTGCTTCTTTAAATAAGTAATTATGCAGCTTTATGGGATAGAGTACATTGGTTTTAAAGTCAGCCAACCTGACGGAAAGGCTTAAACATCAGCTCCAGATTTGAAATATGCAAACTGCTCCCAACAAGACTTATGTTGACATCAATAATTCACCAGTGGTGACGATGGAGCAATATTCGGGCAGCACACATCTGATTTTATCTCCATGTCTAACATCCAAACGTCACAATTTTTTTTTTTTGCTGGTGGAGCTTAAGGGTGTGCGTGAGAAAAGGCGGGGAGGTTCTCGTGACATTATGTTAAAAGCTTGACATTTGGGTCCGTGTATGTTAATTGGATCTCTTATAAATGCATACTGTCTAGTTAGCCCAATCAGATGGAGCCACTCAGCGTTTCCAGACTGAACTCAGGGTCGCTCATTAGCAACAAAAAACCTGCCACAAGCTTTATTTATTTATTTATTTATTTTTTTCAAGCTTGCAGAATGGAGAAACTGCTCTCACGGAAAACGTGTTGTGGCGTAACAAGGTGTCCGTTATAAACTCGGACTGATTCTTCTCGATAGAGCAGGAACATTTTGACGTGCGCCTAGTGCATGAGCGTTTCCATCAGCATCTGCGTGAACCTCCAATGCAAATTACAGTTTTTCCACGGCGGCACTGGCTGTACTCCAACAGTCAGCTGCTGCTGCTGCTGCTGCTGCTGCTGCTGCTGCCGCTGCCGCTGCTGCTGCTGTTGCCCGGCAACATACAGTATTTCATAGTTCAACTCTGCTCGGGTGCTGAGCAGAAGTCAGCTTTTCATCTCATTTCATCTCGCCATACATCTATATGAGTGTGCTGGTACGTCTGCGTCTACACATTTGTGTCTCTGAAATGCATCGTTGCAGATCATTTTGTTGAGTATCTGGGTCGCTTTTTCTGTTTGTTTGTTTTTCTGTGTTTATTGCTGAGTTTGGTTCTTTGTTGCTTCTAAGTGTAATGGTGCTATGGTCCTTGTCAAAGCATCTGCATGTTACACCATTTCAGATCATTTTACTGTTTTGAAAGATTTAAACCAAAAAAAAAAAATGGGAGTTTTGTGTGTCAGAAAGTAAAGTCATTTACAGGAATGGTTCATTTTAGCACCCTGTCACATGATTAAATGAAGGGTCTTACACCTATGTATTTAGGTAAATGCCTTCCTGTTTGAAGATACTTTTTACTGAGTGTTATTATGACTTGTGATCTCATCCACTTCCTCTCAATTCAATATCGCCCTGTGAAGGTGACTCATCACTGCATTTAAGACATATTTTGCAAAGTTGCATCACCGTGCAGTCGGGGCTGCCAGCCTACTGTTTATGTTAATGTCAGGAAATCAAAGACATAGCACTGCAGAATTCAAACTAAAGCTTGAGTGGTGACCGTGCTGAGTGTGTGCTAGCTGGTAAAGTGTCAAAGCACACGTCGCCATCACAGATACACACTGCACACTGTGACAAATTCTTAGTCCCACTGAACTCACTTGCCGGGGCTCGCCTCATTATCCCAGGAGCAGCGACTTTGAGATTCCTCCAGTCAAACATTCATTATTAAAGAGCATGTTGATCATGTTCAGTTTAAGCCTCGGCTTTGAGACTCTTCCTTTGTCGTCTCTTCGTTTGGCACTGCCGAGTGGCCCTGTTTGCTATTCGCTGCATAAAATCTGGCAAGCCCTCCTTTACTCCTAGATATACTACTGCTGACAGCTTGTGTTATGTGTACATATGTGCAGGGGTAGACAGAGTACTAGAATGTTTCACTCGACTAAAGGTACTGTTACTTTAAATAGACCTCATTTAAGTAAAAGTAAAAATACTTGCCTATAAATGGTGTCAGATAAAAAAGGAAAAAGTAGGTCATTATTAAAAGGGGATGGTATACGATGATGTAATGTCACATGACAGAATTGTCACACTAAAGATGCTCTTAAGGCTACAAATTAAAGTGCATTTTATCATATGGACAAATTTATGGGTCGAATGGCTCTCAGTAGAGTGCATATCTGTCACCAAGGCCCAACAGTCTCATTTAATTCAGACAAGCCTAATCCAGTATCAACTAAAAAGTACCAGATGCTTAAAAATGACAGATTTTCTTGTTTTTAAAATCAGAATCCATTTATTTTTACCCTAGAAAATAACGAAAATTAGGAAAAACTCTGTTTGTTAAATGTTAAAGTGAGTGAGAAAAATGTTCTTCATCAGCACCGAAAGTTAATGGGGTCTATTTTGGGCTGAGAGCTATCCTCCGTCCAAGTTTCGTGGAAATCCGTTCAGTAGTTTTTTGTGTAATCCTGCTGACAAAAACAACCAACCAACGAACGGACATGCAGCTAAAAAACATAGCTTTCATGATGAATGTAATAAATTCCTTTTCTATAATTGATGTGTAGGTATGTGTATGTAGCTTGTGCACAAAGCTGATCTTCAATTATAAATACAGAGAATTCCTCACAGAAATGAACTCGTAAATATAACAAAATGGCCAACGATCAATAAGAAGAACTTTGGGCACCTTGGCAGGTGCAACAATATCAGACAACATAAATTAAATAATCTGCTTCTTTAACATCAGGATGAAGCATCCGAAAGGCAATCAATACATGCGTTGCTATGTTCTAAGAAGCAGCAGTGGTCGACATCCTCCTCTGTTGAGTTCATTGTTTTGCTCACCCATCAGAACATCATTCTGCAAATCTCAATCGTAGTAATCAAGTATAATCAGTCCAATCAGTGCGCTCCTCCGATTTGAAAGGGTTTTGAGCTAAATGAGAGTCACAGCTTTGTCACAAACAGAAGAGAGGCGTCGAACACCTCACTGAAGGTAGAAGTTCTTAAGCGAATGTCGAAGTAACCGTGCGAGGATCCACACTGAGCATATTAGCATTTAGTAGGCAAACGCTGGCCTGGCTGATTACAAGGGGTTGATACTGGACCTCGTGTGACTTCTTTCTTCTTTTCATCTGAATTATTCACAGCTCCGACACTTAGAAAGAGTTTGCTGTGTTAAGCCCGATGATCTGTAGATTAACGTTAATACACGGAGCCACGGAAGCTTGTGGTGACGGCGCGCGCGCACACACACACACACAGATATCAGCATCAGATCTAATGAATAACCTTTGCTGCCACGGAAGTAATGATCTGTGGTTGGATCTCACAGTTTCACAGCCAGTCTGCTGGGTAGGTTGACTGGCGCATTTTAATGGCCACAGGCTTTAGCGATCTAGAGAGAGTGCCGGATGAACAGATTGCTTTAGATGTTTGTGAGTTTTATCCGGGGCGCTCGGAAAATAACCACACATCTGTACCAGAAAAAAACTGTTATTAACTGACTTTGGACTTTTCGCACGTCAATCTGTTCCAGTAACTGATCTTTGCGCTCTGCTGCCGCTTGCACATATTAAAGGTAGAGCTGACGATCGTAGCGGGGATTTGAGAGGCTTTTATTCCAGCGTGGAGAATTTAGTCCGTATTGAATTGTTTGCTTCACAAATATGCATTACTGACATATAGGAATACACGCAATATGTGTGCATAAACAAGTGCGTGTGAGTGATTTGCACCTTGGGCGGGGAAGAAAAACTCATTTGTGAACATAAACGTCTGTGAAGAATAATGGCGTTTGACACGTATCTCTGCATAATTCAGGATATTTTCCATGTCCTGTTTAATTCAAGTCAGCAAATGGCATCGCAGTGTTTATGAAGATGGTTTTCATGGGAAAGATGTACACACGCTCAACAAAGATGGACGGAGGCAGCAGCAGCAGCAGCAGCAGCAGCAGCACAGCACTGCCTGCGGGCAAAACATGGATGGGGTTTTCTCAAATAGGATTTCCACATGAATTCCTTCATGATATGTCGTCTTTGCCACTGTCCTCTGAAAACACTGCAAAAATAGTCGAGAATTAATTGTAGCCATAGTAACTGTGATGTCCCCCCCCCCACACACACACACACAGCTATGTTTAAATGTACCATGTGCCTGTGCTCTGTCCTCAGCTGTCCCCTTCCCTCTGAGCCACCGACTCACATTGAAGGAAGTGTTCGACTGCGAAGGGAAACCCCGGGTGGACCTCCTGAAGGCCCACCTCACCAAGGAGGGCCGCGTGGAGGAAGCCGTGGCCCTTCGAATCGTCAATGAGGGGGCCGCCATCCTGCGTCAGGAGAAAACCATACTGGACATCGAGGCGCCAGTCACAGGTGAACTGAACTTGTCAGAGACACCTGGCACTTGTCCTGATGCGCTTTAAGTCGGTTGCGGGATGCCACACCGATGACTCAGCCATGCGGTTAAACGTATTTCATCTGATTAGATACGACATGTGGCGTGAAACTTCTACCTAATGCATGAGTTTTGCAAATGTTACTTATTCATTTGCTTTTAAAAAATCTTTAGTCACCAAATGTGACGAACGCAGCAGCCCTGTGATGAATCTTACAATCCTGAAGTTTTAAGTTGAAACCGTTTTGCCGAGGCGCTGATTCAACTCACTGGTCATCTTGTAGCTTCAGTTGTGTTACTGTCGAATTGTATTGCGTTACACTGAGCGATGTTCCTGATATTATGTGACAAAAACGATACAGAGACGTTTGAAGTTACAACTCATAGCTCATCCTCCTAACCCAGCATATCATCACGAAGAGGGACCCCTTAACCAAATGCCGCCATCTTTCTGTAGCTTCATGGCCCAAATGTTTCAGTGTTAGCATTAGTAAAACCTAATGAATAGCACAAACAGTTTGCAAAGTTAAGCAGAGTTCCAGTAGTCACGCAGCCATGGTCGATGTGGTCCGCAAGGAGATATTTTAAAAGATACTTTACTCAGAAGTGAGAAACTGTTTTCTAACACGTTAGCCGTAACAGAGTTTTAAGACTGTGGGTTTAGCTTTGAAATAATAGTTTAGGCTAGTTGTCAAGGCTATGTTTAATTAGCCTTGACAACTTTAAGACTAAGAGGCTACGGGTATGCTCACTGTACTTGAGCTAAATGCTACCACCAACATGCTTACACACTTACAATGACATGGCTACATGCTGATATTAAGCAGGTATAATGTTGTACATTTTTAATATATCAATTTAGCATGTTTGCATGCTAATATTTGCTAATGAGCAACAAACAAAGTGCGAACCCTTCTCATGGTAGACATAAGCAGGAAAAGCACAGCGGAATTTATAAGATTAAAGAGGCTATACGTTATAATTTTAATTGAAAATGTTCAAAAATCAACACAAATCGTCATCAGAATGTGAATAAATAGCAGTTTTGACATTATGATGTCTTTGTATTGTGTTACAGAGACATCTGCTGAAGTTAGCATGCTAACCAGCTAGCCTCGGCCCATCCCTGTCCTGTGCACTCCCCAAGTCCCAAAGCTCCCTGTCTGAACCGCTAGCTGCGTGACTAACTGAGCTTACATCACTACAGTAAGCAGCAGTTAGTGCTTACCCTGCCTGCACCCTATTTGTTTTTAGTATAAATTTGGCAGGCAGCCAATTCTTGCTTGCTTCACCTTTAATGATGGCTGCGTTACATTTAGTTTAACCAGTTTCGGGCCTCTGGTGTTGCACATGCTCACTCACTGACATACAATTACCGGGAAACTAAATTGATTGGAGCCATTTTTAACATTATTGGTCACACCTGTGCTTCTCCTGCTATGACAAGTCAAAACGAAAATGATAAGGGTCTATTTGGACAACTTAAAACCTGATCGCTAGGTGAGGAGTCAGAAGAGTTACAACAAGTTGCCTTGAGGAGGACATGAACGCCTGGACAAAATTTCAGAGCTCTGTGGTTATTTTTCTTTAAGAAGCATGTAGAAGAGAGGATGACAGTGTGGAAAAGAAGAAGCATACCACTAAAGAGGCGATGAGAGGATGAAGACTGGCGATGCTACTGTTTGTACCTGTAGTACAAAAATAAACAGGGCACCTTACTGGAGCACAAGCAGAGATGAAAGACAGATAATAGGAATCTACATGAATGTGGATTCTTACTGCAGGAAACTGACACTTTCAGGTTGAAACATCATTATCTTGTCAAGTGAAATAGGCCAAGGATATTTCAGAAACACCATATCTTTCATTAAAAGGCCTCTCATCAAAGACTAAATCACTGGTCTGTTGTCGGTGGGGCTTTTCAAGTAATGTACTTCAGACTGCTGCTCTGCTTCGACTCTGAAGAGAGCATTATTGGGTCTTTCTTTCAAATACATGCTGGCTCAAAGTAATCCTGCTCAACACATGCAACTGAGTGAAAGCATCGGTGTAAACAGCAGTAGCCCGTGGTTCAGGGTTTAAAAAGTCCGGTTGTTCAATTGCAAAACAGGCGCAACATCTTTGAGTAAATCAGTGACATGAACATACATCGATATGAAAGGAAAAACAAAGATGTGAATTTCTAAAAGCATCTGTGCCTGTCAGCAGATTATTTCTCCTTCTGATCAACTACAGTGTGTCCTAGTTATGTAAACATGTCTGAACCGGATGCACAAAATGTGTTCATATAACAGGTGAGAGCAGGTACTGTGGGCTTTTTAGTCAATGTTGGCATTCACTGATTCGTCAACCATGGTTCAATTTAAGCCATAGACTCTCTCCCACGATTCGGGGCTCTAAGTCTGTCATAGCTATGGTTCTTAACAAATACATTCAAATGATACCTAATTCTCAGCGCTGAATAGTGCTGTGTTATCTGGCCAAAAAAATAATATCACAATCTAATCAATTGCAATCGCAATCCAAGATCTAAATTGAGCTTGCTTTTCTCAGTTCTGAAATGCCTGCCATCGGCCGACTTGAAATGAAGGAATGAAATGAAAGTAAGTTCTCCATTTGCACCATTAATAGACAATATCGCTTGCCGACGGCCCATCGGCAAGCCGTTCGTCTCATTCGCATGACAAAACAACAGAGGTTAGGCGCTGTAACACAGCTTCTCAGATTAAATGTGTACTCGTGCCATATGTCTTTAGAAAACTCAGATTCTTGTGATTCGATTATACAACCCATTAGGATAAGATAAGATTTAGATGAGTTAAAACCACATCTGGCACGTTCAAACAAAACAAACAAGCGTGTAGAACGTTTTGGCAACTCGCAAATGAAGCGTCTGGGTGTTTCAGTGGTGAATCAAAGTCCTCGCGCTGCTTTATTTACAACACGTCACCCAAGGGAGCGCCGCGTGACGTAATTTGTCCAATCAGCATAGCCGTCGACTTGGTGACATCACCCTATTGGTTTGTTCATGTAGCGTGGATCTGCTAGTTAATGAGGTCATGTGAAGTTTGGAAACAGAAGTGAGAGGACATTAAATAACTAGATCTTTCACCTGAAAACGACACTGAGAAGTAAATTACCCGCCCGTAGTTCATAGTATCCATCACCAAAGTAGGCCAAGTACAGTATATAGGGCAGTCAGATTGAGTCTTTCATCCATCCTTCCGTTGATGGATATTTTGACGTCATTCAGGTTCACCAAGCACTGTTGGGCATTGAAAATTAATTAGAGCATATCAATTATCTTCCTTGAAACCAAGTATGGTGTTTAACGGAAACAAAGGTGACAAATGGATGAAATTGCATATTGACTTGAGGAGAAGGCTCTTCATCTTGACTGGCGTTGGGAAAATGGAGGCTTTACGTATTAAGCATGAAATATGGATGATGAACCGAGTATTGTGTGCGGGCATTTGCGAGTGCGGAGGTCTGTTTTCTGTCTCTGTGAGCTCGAGTTGTGTTTGAACGTCTCCGCAGTTGTGTGTGTGTGTGTGTGTGTGTGTGTGTGTGTGTGTGTGTATAGTCATATATTATGTTATGTTATTAGTTATGCACTCGTGAATCTTTACTTGCATGGATGTGTTCTTACGGGTGTTTGTGTGTGTGTGTGTGTGTGTGTGTGTGTGTGCCCGCGCGTAGGTATGTGCGCATGTGTGCGTTTGATTGCTTTAGTCACACAAGCAGTCTCCCACTCACATTGCTCTAAGCTTTGAGTGGGCGAAGGCCACTGTGGAGCTGATAGGGGAGACGGGAAAGAGAGAGGAGATGGAGGGTGAGTAGGAGAGAAGGAGACAGAGGAAGATGATAATGAAAAATTGAAGGCAGCGAGGAAATGAGATGTAGGTTTGCACTCCAGCGCCGTGGTGTTCGCTGCGAAAAAAAAAAAAATAGTGCGCGGCTCCCTGGGGTCTTGAGCTTTCTCTACCCCTTCGAGATGAGAGCTTCTCAGTTTTTTCTGCGGAGGACAGGGGGCCTGTCAGCCGTAGAAATGCCTCAACAAAATGATGACCCGAGGACAAGAGAATCGGAAACCATTATATTCTCAAATCCAAGCGTTTAAACTATGTAAATACACGCAGTATAGCTGTAATTGCAGATTAAATATATTGTCTTGCTGTAGGAATATGCATCTGAAGGAGTATTGTTTTCATAACTCACTGCCTCCTCTGCCGCTTTACTGACTGATGAAGGTGAATCATGTTTCTACTTGACACTTTAGATATTTGGTAGACCTAACAGTCAATAGAATAAAAACACTTTCCTTCATACAACATCCAAACCCATCAGCTGTCGTTGTGGATGCAATTGCCCTTACACTCGATTATTGATTAATCATTAATAATAAATGAAATATGTTGGACATTTTTCCATGGCTTGGCTTGGACCACTGGCTTGGTCTATGATGCAGCATCAGAGCCGGCTACATTAGGTGTTAAAAGAATACTTAAGGTAAACACCAAGTTGCTTGATCGGTAAATGAAATAATGACTTCATTCTAACTGCACCTCTCATTGTTGGTTAATATATTTTTGATCGGTTCTTAACAGCAATCGATTGATTCATCATTAATCGTTTACATACCAAGTCATGTCCCACTCTACTCTGCTTCTGCTAGCTAGTTCACGTTGCCTTCGTTGGTTGGGGTGATGAGGTTTAGGTAAGAGTATCTGCTTTAGCCTATCAGAGGCAGTGTAGGGCGGGTTGTTTGGGGGCTTCTAGTGTAGCCAGTCGTAGCTATCAGGATAATGGACAACAATAATGTCTAATAATGAACAAGACTTCCTCTTCCATGAGCCAGTTATGGCTCAAAGTCCAACCAGCAATCTTGGAACCCATCAGCTATCATCTGGTGATCATTTAGATGGTTTCTGTGAACGAATCTGCACGTTCATGTGCATAATTCTGTAAAAAAAGTTAGTAAAAAAGCTTAATCGAGGTCAGATGACAGCTGATGTGTTCCAAGATTGCGTTCCGTCCAACGTTATTGGTCAATACTACAAGCAGAAAATAGAATTGCATCTGATGCTGAAATCTTGTCCATTTCCTACATCTTTGCATTCATATACAAATATGTGTCAGTTGAGATAATTCTGTATGCAGTAGTTGGCAGATTGTGGGATCCAGAGTGATAATGAAGAGATGTGGATAGGAAAATTATCCACGTCTTACGTTCTCTGTTTTGTTGTGTTTGCACCATATTGTTGTTTAAGGTGCCGCTTGCGGTTACATAACATCTATATTTCATTGTGCATTTTACTTCATAATTAATGTAACTCCTCTGATATCTTAATAGCAGCAACAGCAGTCGAACACATCGCAAACTTTATTAAATGTAAATTATTTAGACAGTTGAAGTACAGATACGAACACAAACTGTACCATCTCCATGCAGGTGAACTGCCCACCTGTCAGTCTATTTATAAAGCTAACCTGTTAATAGAAAGAAGAGATACACACCTCTGATGCAAACTGTTCTACAGCGCTGCCACAGAATCCTGTTCTCTGCTGTCTCTTTTGCCTTCTGTCTTCAAAAATTGTTCTAAAAAACAGCACACAAACAGCGATGCAGATGAAGATATTCTGTTAAATTCTTTGATTCCATAACATTTGCTGTACTTTGGTCGTCTTCCAGTGTGTGGTGACATCCACGGGCAATTCTTTGATCTTATGAAGCTGTTTGAAGTGGGAGGATCACCAGCCACAACACGGTACCTGTTCCTCGGGGACTACGTTGACCGTGGCTACTTCAGTATTGAGGTAAAAGCATCAGAACGTCTTTTAAGTAATTCACAGGGGGGAAACAAACTGCAGATGGCTGATTTATACTGAACTGTGAAGCTTTTTCTCCACTCTGAATAGCACTTTATCTGTGTCTTTGTTCCCCACAGTGTGTTTTATACCTCTGGTCGCTGAAAATCCTCTATCCAAAGACACTATTTTTACTTCGTGGAAATCATGAATGTAGACATTTGACAGAATATTTCACCTTCAAACAAGAATGTGAGTAGCTTTCTCTGTTTATCATCGTTTTTTTGTCTAGCTAATGTCATGGGTGGCCTGTAGCCCTTTCACAATTAAAGCACCTGCCTGTAAAGACTGCTCATTCTGTACGACAGCCCAAATAAAGGAGATGATGTTCTGTTAACAGTTAAAAATGTGTAGCTGATACTGAAACACATGTACTATGTCTGCTCATGTGCACACATAATAATCAAATAAAATGAATTCGTATTAATATTTGATTACTTATTAAACATATTTATCCATATATAACCATTTTTATTATGGTGCTACAGATGCTACTGTGTACTTACGAAAGTACAGCTTTTGTAATTGTGTGTTGTTTCACTCATAGGAACAATAATTATCATAAGAACGATAACAATGAAATATGCAATATGCAAGAATTTCCATTTCACACATTCAAAAATAAAACTGATCCACAATTTATGGGGAAATTACAGAGTTGACATCATGCCAAAGACATCTAGCAGTGTATTGTGTTGCAGAGATATCTATTGGCGTAAGCAAAAGAACAAACTATCCAATAAAAGGCAGAGAAGTCAAAGTAGTACTAAAGCGATTTAAACATACTTCATGAACTAAAAGCCTGCCTCAAGGAAGAGGTTGTCAGTTGTTACAAATCAACGTGCCATATTCATTTTTGTTGTGAACGTGCTTGTTCAGTCACACTAACACTTCTTTATTTCAATGATTGCATGTCTGTCCTCTGTCAGGTAAAATCAAGTACTCAGAGCAGGTGTATGACTCGTGTATGGATGCATTTGACTGCCTTCCCTTGGCTGCGCTCATGAACCAACAGTTTCTGTGTGTCCACGGTGGACTCTCACCTGAAATACACACCTTAGACGACATTAAAAAGGTAATAACATGCTGTCTCAGCTATTCCAGGTCTGACGGTGTTGAGGCCCTTTTTTCTAGTCTTACATTTCCGTTTTTTTTTTTTATGTTAAGTTGGATCGGTTCAAGGAGCCGCCGGCTTTCGGGCCCATGTGCGATCTGCTGTGGGCTGATCCTCTGGAGGATTTTGGCAACGAGAAAACCCAGGAATATTTCAGCCACAACACGGTGCGAGGCTGCTCCTACTTCTACAGGTGAGCTGATTCCTCTTCTTCCCTGCAGCAATGTCGGTCCTTTGGGTTGTTACAATGTGAACACTGATGTTTTCCATAATGAGATACTTGCACTTGGTATACTTCCTTAAGCCTGACCCATCCTATATGCTAATGAAATATATGTACATATAAGAAATACCCATATACTGTACAAAATATATGTACAAATATCTTAAACATAGTAGAAATTGTGTCCAAACCATACAGATGCATATGATCATGTATTTAAATTACATATTTTGACATATATGTCACTGATTTAATTATTTATACATATGTATACATTTTTAATACCAACTATACATATGTGCATAGAATATTATTTACATATGTGAAAAAATCATCTTATGTATTCTTTTGATAAATGTATTTATACATATTTAACTATGGGTGTTTCTTATACTGTATGTTATGTACTTATATCTTTACATTTATGAATTACATACATATATTGATAATGTATGTTTGGCCGCAGCATTTAATACCATATAAAAGTTCAAGTTATGGATATATACACATTTTACTATGGATATTTCATATATTTTAAACCTACATCTCCATATATCCAAAGTTATATGTTTGTACTCATCATATATTGCTTCACAGTTGACATATATGACTATAATGTTCCTGATATAGGGGCATTTATAATATATTACATTGCTGTATGGAATGTGGCTCATTGAAGGTCTGTTATTACATTTAAAGGGGCACTCTGTAGTTTTGGAAAAGCTATTAAAACTCAGAATTTTATTAATTACAATATTAATGATGTAATAATACAAATTCAGAAATATTCATCTTTTCTATAACTGAATAAACAATCTGTTCTAGGAGGAAACAAGGTCCCCAGAACACTGAAGCTAAACAGGTGGCAGGGTCCACCACCTATAAACAGAGTAAAACAGTATGAAATTGTGTTGTCCTTTAAGGTCAGTTTGTTTGTTTTTTCAGTTTAATCAGTCTTTCAAGAGAATTGCAGGAGCACAGGGTGAAATCTGAGTGTTACACCGAAGACTCGCACTGAACTGTTTTTAATGTCAAAAATGGATGTTGGGATTGTTATTATTATCATTATTATTATTTTAATAGATTTCAAACATTTATTGCTACCTGGGAAAAAAACAAAATGAACAAACCAAAGAAGAGACGCACATTTAACATACCATAACAGGAGTAGGGAAACTGAATGATTGAATGTATGAATAGGTAAACATAGGCTTAAAGCCTTTAGAGTGGATTTAGAGCGACATTGATAAAAAGGTTGTCTTTTTGACTCACAGAACAGATTGTAACAGACTGAGGATTAGCTGGGTTAACCTGGAGTCAAATGGAAATAGAGGCAGAGAGAGAGAGAGAGAGAGAGAGAGAGAGAGAGAGAGAGAGAGAGAGAGAGAGAGAGAGAGAGAGAGAGAGAGAGAGGAACAAAATCTAAAACATAATAGTGAGGGAAATTGGTAATGGGTTTGTTATGCAACTCTTCAACCTCCATGACAGAGCATGTAAAAAGAAGGAGGAGTGAGCGCTGTGAGATGGAAGAGAGCTGTGGAAGTAGGTGGTGTTGGTGGTGGTGACGATGGTGATGGTGGTGAGGAGAAGAGATTAGGTGGCAGTTGTGGTGAGAGTTTTCTTAATGAAGGTTCAGAACGGTACCGAGCGGTAGCTGCAGTTCTGCGCGGATCACAAAAAGGAAAGCCAGGGAGATTTATTCCTCCAACCCCAAAAGGAAATGACATCCTGGAAGGCGTGTGCAGTATAGCTGCAGTTCAGATTTCACATAATAACCCAACTGTAATTCTCATTTTGATGCAGTTGCAGGTACAGAATAGGGTTATGAGGAGGGGGAACACAGTGCTGCGGGACAGAATGTGTTTTATGACCATTAAAGCAATGTAATTAATATAAACCTATTTTAGTAGTAACCCAAGATAAAATTATGAACCTGAAATCCTTTAATTAAATGCCAACTCAACCAAGGGCGATTCCGAAACAAATGTCTGAAATCTGAAAGTTGATTTAATTATCACCATGGGATGAACTGAAACGACTGATTGCTGAGCTAGAACAAGCAAAACCACACCTTGATAGAGCTGCCATCGTGGAGAATATCCTATAGCGAAAAAAGGAAGCAGGTGATGAGTCTTAACTTCCCCTCTTGCCGCTAAATGGTCACTGAAGAGAAACCATCTATTCAGAGTGCGAGTGGAGCTTAGCGAGGATTATTCCATGGATGTGTGGAGGATGCTGCTATAATAGTCATCTATCTCCCCATGGCTTTGTTCTGCCTTCACTCTCAAACTTACCTCTCCATCATTATGACTCTTGCCAACTACACGGTATGTATGCGGCTCAGGGAGCCACATTCTCCTGGGGATTTTTGTGAAATGCGAGAAAAATGTGTTTGAAATGGGCGTAGCTATGTGCAGGTCGAGAAAAAAAAAGAAGATTGCATTAAAATCAAATCAAATGTATTGCTTTTATTTGACTTAAAGCTGCATTCTGACAATGACTGATTGTTGATAGAATTGAACCGTACATGCAAAGCCACACTGATACATTGCAGCCTTATTGAAATCCCTGAATCAATATGTAGCATTTTTCACAAGTAGCCATACAATGGAGGAGGACGTTGTTTGAAATGGACTTGTAGTACAGTAAATGCCAGGCATGTCCTCTGTTGGTTCTCCTGTCACATTAAACCATAGTTTTATGGTCACAACAGCCGATAATATGCACTAGGGAATGTTGATTCCTTTATGACATATTATGGCATTTCCGTTCCTCTTTTAAAGACGTGTGATGAAAATTCTTCCTAACAAATCCTTCACTGTTTAAAGAGGCATACACACTGATCAGACACAGCGTTAAAAACCACTGTCAGGGGAAGTGAATTACATAGATCATGTGCTGTTGCCATGCGAGAGCGAGAGTAATTGGTCTGTAGTGGTGTTTGGGTGGGTGGTGCGTGTCAATTTGCGCCAATGTGAATGGTAGGACCCGAGGTTATCCAGCTGAATATTGCATTGTAACAAGATATATTCTTATAATATTCTAATACGCACAGAATATATACATACATACAGATACAAGTTTACTTCCAATAGTCGTTATCAACCACTTAGTGTCCTAAATTACTGGAAAATGAATAACTATACATTACCCCAGGGACCTTTTTCTTTATTATGCACTATAAAAATGTGTGCAACATATTTCTAATGTCGGACAATAATACTTACCAACCAATATTTCAGTCGGGGTCGACTTGTTAGTCAATTTGATGAACCAAATTTGGTTCATCAGTGTTAATCAACTGCAACAACTGCACACTTACCAATAATGCTACAGGATGTAGTCATGTTGCATCGCTTTATCACATAAGGGTTCGTATTAAGTGTAATGTTATAGATCATACTTCTTACACTACATCTTCAGTTTAATTCTGTTTGGATCTAAACCTTCACTAAACCTGCACTGTATTATTACAATATTAAAGCGCCAACTAACCAAGTCAAATAATGAGGAATCTGGTTTAATATTGGGGGGCGGGGGGACATGAATGTGAAGACCACCAGTCTGACAGATGGATTTTTCTTAAGGGAAAGAAAGAAAAAAAAAACCCTCTTAGTTTCACACTCACGACACTGCACTTCCATCTCTCTCTGTCTCCTTCACTCATACTCACTTGTCAGATTTCTCGCTCTTTCTCTCTCTCTCTCTCTCTCTCTCTCTCTCTCTCACAGGCTCACCGACACATAATTGTGTGTTTTCACAAAGGGGAGAGAAGGAATGTGAGCCGCGGGCGATGTGTGTGTGTATGTGTACTTTGCTCCCTCGCACTAATCAATAGATACCGTCGGAGTGGACACAAAATAAATGGGTGCATGGTGTACGTTGGGGCCTAATTGTTATTACATGTCATTTATGCCGGTGCTGGGCTTTGGGGATGTGACAGATATGATCCTGAATAAGTGTGATGCAAAATGGCCCTTATTTCAAAGGTAGAAATTCAGTGTGTATAACAGCTTTATAACATTTCTTGAGACCAGCTCTCTGTTAAGGTGCACTGTGAGCCATAGTGGAAGGAGCTTGGGCATATTCATGTTAGTGTGCAACGCAGCTCCTCCCGTCGTTCATATAGCCGCCACCGAGGGAATGTAAGCCACGTGACCTAGATGAATGCGGATGGCACGGTTTCGCCAGGTGCTCAGGGCACAGCAGTCTCCTTGTTTTTCTTCCGGCACAAACCTTTGAGCTCTTTAATATTTTAAACCACTTGTGAAAGTTTGATGGGACCGTGGATGGTGGCGACTGTAGGAAAGAGCCCGGAAGAGAGGATTGCTGCTGGGTAGGATGTACTGTATGTTTTCTGTGAGATAAAAGTGACCGGAAGCATTTAGTTGATTATCAGTTGATGGTCAGAGAAGCAATTAAACAGTTTTGACACGTTTACAGAGTTCAAGTGCCAAATGCCTTCGATTTGATACTTTTCTCCAGTTTATAACTGATCAGACAAAGGGAGCAGGAGTGTACCATAAGAGGATGGAAACCTGGCTGATGTGTGTGGCCCCGAAAACATTTGGGGGGCAAGGGGCCCGTGATGGTCGCTCATATGGGCACATTCTGCAATGACAATAAACCATTTTAAACCTCTCATCAAGGCACTATACTGTACATTGGTGCTACTTTAAAGCCCCCCCTCACAAGGGCCCCTTCAAGGAGCGAGGGAAATGCAATGACATCTCAGGAAACCTCCCTAAGCCATTGAATACCATTGCATCACTGAAGTTATTTATTTATTGACCTTGGTATTTATTGTTATTATTTTAGTTGGTGGCAGATTATTAATGGTGATGAAAGCTGGTTAGGGGGCTCCTGGAAACGACTGCCTCGGGCCCCGACATATAGCCACTTGGAAACACGCAGTTTGAAGACGTCATCTTGAGCTCTTGGAAATAGTGATGGACATATTCATCATTGTCTGTCTTTTTATCAGCTGAATGCATTGTGAATGAGTCAGAAATATAATTGGCAAATGTATTGATAACACAAAACAAGCATTAGTTGCAGCCCAAGAAGTGACATTAAATTGTGATTATATCAAAGACAGCCGACAGTGGTAATAATCGGTTATCTGTGTTTACATTGTCTGCTGGGCTTCGCACAATGCACGAATAGGTTACGCAGAGTATCTCTGTTTTTTACTGTGTTTGTCTTCGAAATGGGATTACACGATGTGCATACAGTTAATATGGATCGTTGCAAACAGTAATTAGCAGACTGAGACTATGAGAAAGGTTTTCCATCTCTAAATGACGGCACAGAAACTTCCCAAAGAGCAAACTTTTGCAGTGATAAACTGCACTGATGCATGCAGTGAGGTCCACTATGGGTGTTAGATTCAAGAGTGCTCGATTCAAAAGCTATTTTTAAAGGAAACACAGTCTTTGGTGGACAACTATCGAAGTATTTACAGATGAAATAACACAGAAAGATATTTAAGATACTGTAGATTAAATACCAATGAAGCAAACCTTTGATAACACCGTCAACATCATTCACGCACAAACAAATGTCAGGCGCATGTCTGGAAAACAGCAATAGGAAGAAAAAAAAGGAATCCCAAAGGACTTTTGCAAACTCATGACTCGTAAGGCAGGAGACAGACTGAGCTGCTGCTGAATTCAGGGCATTAATAATTGCAATTTAAAAGAGCTAATTCAACTATAATGGCTTTCTTTTTTTTTTAACCCAGGAGACGCAATTTAAAGCCATGATACAGCTTCTGAATGACATAACACAACCTTCTAGGTATTACATAACAACTGTGGTGAGAGCTGTTAAATGGTAGGCTGCCTTCACACAGCAGCTGGAGGTGTCCTATTTCTGATTTATTTTTTGTCCTTCATGTGTGACACAGGTCCGATGTTTCCATTGTTTCTTTGGAAACAGATTCTGGCAATAAATCTAATCTATATGTGATCTATAGCCATGCTGAACAATCACAGAGGATGGTTTTAACATCTGTCCCCACACGATAGTTCATTGTAAACCTGGTCTGTAAAATAATGGAGGATGACTTCAACATTGTGGGCAGTGGAGAGATAACAATATCACAAGCTTAATTAGTTTTTGGGAAATGGTTCAGTTATAAGTAGCACTAGAGAGGAAGTACTGCAATAAATCCGTATCCGTAAGATTGGTGGGTTTCATAACAGACTGTCTGATGGTGCAACCACAGCGGGGCCTTTTTTTTTTAGAATGAGGCTCATTTAAATTGATATTGTTATTGGCCCTCTGGAAATATGCCTCAAATTTTAGTACATAGGTGCACAGTGTAAAGTTTTGGTTTAGTGAGTCTTGACCAAAAAAAACCAAAACAACGGATTCAGACAGTAACACAAGAATTCATCATGTATGCTGAAGAATTCATTCAACAACATATAACTTAGCAGCCAAGACATTGTCCAGCAGCAGCAAATACTTAGCAGGTAAAGTGAATTCGTGATCACCAGCATCTTAGAGAGCAGTAAACTCTGAACGGCACAGACAAAGATCTCCACTTCTGGCTCCGAGTACATGTTAGTGTGGCTGACAGAATGACCGATGAACAGAGCTGTGAAATTTGGGGGGGGCAACAGCGGGAGAGGCAAGCTAAACAAATCATTTGTTCACAAGGTTGTCCCGAGGCAACATAATCAGATGGTTTAGGCAAGTTTGCAGCAAATGATTTTCAGCAATAACAGAGCAAAAGAACGGAAGGCACACTAACAGCTTAAACAGACCGCCTTAATGCGAAGGGTGCAGCAGATATACATAGTGTAGGAAGCAGCTACTTAATGCCATATGTGAGTGTTGCAGGGTCCTCAGTTGCCTCCCTGAGCCAGCTCACAGGATTTCACTACCTTTCAGGCGTTTTCCTGTCAGGTTAGAGCTCGGGGGCAGGAAGCCCGACTGCCACTGACGCCGTTAGTTTGTTTTTTTAGTGCAACAGGTAGCTGTTGGATTGGTTTTTCACATCCTTGCGTCATCCTCAGCAAGGCTTCCATAAATGCATCTAAATCTTTCTTCATTCTCTGGTTTAGTGAAAATGTATGTGTATAAGTAACTTAATGCAGCCTATAAAACTTTTTTTTTTAAAATTCTGTTGATTTCTATTGGTCAGTTGAATTGATTTGTACTATGTCATACCCTTCCACTGCTCTTTAATTGTACAAAACGTGAAAAAGAATTTTTCTGTGATGTCTCTAAACCCAGTTTGTATTCACTCTTCTATAGTTACCCAGCTGTGTGTGAGTTCCTACAGAGCAATAACCTATTATCAATCATCCGGGCGCATGAAGCACAAGATGCAGGGTATGTTACCCCTAAAGCGCATGCGCGAACACACACACACACACACACACACACACAAACAATAATGGATACATTTACATATAATAACAACCGCTTTGCCCTTTTTTTCCATTTTTACCGCCACCTGACTGCCATGAAGCTACCGGATGTACCGTAAAAGTCAGACCACTGGATTCCCATCCCTCATAACCATCTTCTCAGCACCAAATTACCTGGACGTTTACAACAACAAAGGTCTGAAAGTCTCTTTGTTCATTTTAAACTTGTCTTTGTTTTGAGTTTGCTTATCCTGCTTACATCTGTCTATCGCAGAAATAGGCCTAAGTGATGTTAAGCTATGTTAAAATGCAATATATACTATAATTTCTATGCTGATGTAAAGTGGCCTTCCTCGACTCATCTGTTAAAATGGTTTCGGCAGCGAAAGACTGGAGTGTATGAGTTAATCTAACTACATTTAGCTTGTGAGCAGGCATAAGAATGCATCAGGGAGCCCCCGTTTGTTTGTGTTCTCAGATCTGTGTCTTGGTTGCTATGGGCTGTGGGAGATGGGGGAGCGTGGGAGGGACTGTCGGCATCGCTGACTATCTCCATGTGGCTTTATCCCTCTTGATGTAACAGTGTCAGCACTCCTTGGCCTCAGCTAGGCCATCTAGTGGTTGAATGTCTCATTTTCTGCTCGCGTACAGAGGGGGCTGTTTGGGAAAAGAAAAGTGGGTAACATCACAGAAGAGGAATACATTTGAGGAGAGCCTTTAGGAAACATTGTTGTGCTTAAGGCTATGACAGTGTGCAATGAAAAGTTCCTGCACAGTGCACACGATAAGGCAAAATGTTATGTAAGTGTATTTTTACTTTTGAGTAAATGTCATCAAAACACATCAGATTCTATTAAACATTTCCTACAGAGGCATTACATACATGGCACCAAGTACTAAAAATGTGAGTGATAAGAGACATGCTCCAAATCAAATAAGCATCACTCCTGAATTTGAGTTGTGGTTGAGGTTTGTTAAGTTTGTTGTCATTTAATCATTCTCACCTTAACTGTCAGTTATCGTCATTTAGAAAAGTTGGCGTGTGCAAGTGTTTGCAGGAACCTCCGCATGCCTATACGGCTATACGATTCTGCAAGATTAAAGATGAAAATGTTCCTCTGCTGTCTTTCCTCTACTTCCTCAACAGCTGCTGTACTCAAATATGAAAATAATGTCATGAACATCCGACAGTTCAACTGCTCACCGCATCCCTACTGGCTGCCCAACTTCATGGACGTCTTCACCTGGTCTCTGCCCTTTGTCGGAGAGAAAGGTATTAAGTCCTCTGATATCTGTCAGGTGTTTTTTTAATTGAACTTAACATGACAGACTGTGGCAGAAACAGTATTATAGACAAAATTTCTGTCTACACTAAACCAGCAGTTGCATCATTTAGTGTAACGCCTGCGTCACAGTGTTGCCTTGCCTTACCTCACCTCATAGTAATAGACAAAAGCCTTAACTAGCTCTATAAATTCACACATAGACTTCACCTATAGGTGGCAGGAAAACATCTTAAATGAGCATAACATTATCTGCTTGTCTCACGTTCTATGTGTCTACTATTCACTCACATTTTAGTTTTTGTTTGATTTACCAACTCCAAGAAAATGTTCTTCTTACACCAACCCTGGGAATTAACTGAATTCAACTGAAAGCTGCAACAAACAATATAGTTCAGTGTTGATTCGCAGTGGGATCGGCAGCACATTACCACATCCAAAACTGTTACCTCCTGTTACCAGTGACTTTACATCTTTTCCCACACTCTATGTGTTCCCCAGTCACAGAAATGCTGGTTAATGTGCTGAGCATCTGCTCTGATGATGAACTTATGATGAATGAGGAAGAAGAGATCTTTGATGGTAAGATGTTTTGTGAATAATGATTAAATAATTCATTATTTGTATCGTGAGTGCATTTATGGTTCAATTCAGAGTCCGTACACTAAACTAGGTCCTTGATGGAACGAGATCTGCATATTTTTACTGTTTACATCTAAGCGACTCTCACTGAGGATTTTAGGATTCTTTTGCTTGTGGCAAATTTGTTTGAAGTTTGGCTTCTTTTTTAGGAAAAATCAAAACAAAATATGAAGTAAATTGTCACTTGATATTGACATGTTAACCACGTAAAGCATCCAAATACCCCAATCAAGAGTTCCATATTATCAGATAACTGAATGCATCAGAGAACCCTACAGACCATTTACCATTCATTACATTAGCTTATAATGAAAGTATGTACAATATCAAAGATGCCTATAATAGCGTTATGTATGTTAATTTCTTTTCAGCCAATGCAGCTGCAGCACGCAAGGAGGTGATCAAAAACAAGATTCGTGCTATTGGGAAAATGGCCAAAATGTTCTCAGTTCTCAGGTACACTTTGTGTGTGTGTGTGTTGTGTGTGTGTGTGTGTGTGTGTGTGTGTGTGTGTGTGTGTGTGTGTTAAAATCCTTCAAACAGTGTTTCTGTGTGTACATGTGTGCAAAGTGAGTCCGTGTCAGTGTACACACTCTTGTCAAACTGGGAGCATGAAGTTTGATCAGGGTTCAGTGAAGTTTCCTGACCTGTTTGCCTGTGTCTGTGTTCTCTGCAGAGAGGAGAGTGAAAATGTGTTGACGCTTAAGGGCCTGACGCCCACTGGCATGCTGCCGAGCGGGGTTCTCTCTGGAGGCAGACAGACACTGCAGAGTGGTGAGTACAAGGCGCAGCATACGCCTTTTCTCTACCCTCTACTCCATCTTGTTTGTTTCATTTCTTCATCACCATCTCAGTCCCACCGTCGGTCTAACCTCTCTCTCTCTCTCTCTCTCTCTCTCTCTCTGTCTGTTTTTGAGCCTCTCGGCGATGCTCTGATCACATTAAAACCACGCAAGAAAAACATAATGTTATAAACCCCGCCAAAACAGTTTCTCAATATTTCTATCTACAGTAACACACAACAGCGGTCGCATAATAAAGTGTAGCGCCTGCATCAAAATTTTTATAAGAACTTGTTGCTACTGCCTTGTCAAAGATCCCATCATAGCATTGGACAATGCTTTAACCATTTCCATAGATTAGCGTTGTCAAGATACTGGAATATCTAACTTTGATACAATACCTTGAAAAATATCAATATTTGATACACTACAGTAAACTATATACACTACTATAAATTCACACATAGACTTGAATTAAGCACCTATAGGCACCAGGAAAAGAGCCTCACACCAACATAACATTAACGTGCGAGCCTACAATTGACTATGTCCAAATCCAGAGAACAACATGGAACTTTCTTTTGGAGTCCTCAGTCTCACTTACCAATCTATTATTCACTTGCACTTCAGTTGTTTTTTGGATTACCAACCCTGAGGAAAATGTTTTTCTTCAGCACACTAGATGTTATATTTTCTTCATGAGACCCCCCTTTGCTTCAGTACTCTAACCCTTGACATTAACTGAAATTCAACAAAAGCTGCAAGGAATTGTACGGTTCAGTGTTGATTCACATCGGCAGTACAAGCAACCACAAAAAGCTATTTGATTTGCTGTCAAGTATTTTCAAATCAAATATGCTGACAACATAGCAAGATCAGCCTTAAACCAACAGAAAACTGCAAAAAAATGTACAGACTGATGGTTTAAAACATCTAGTCCAAGGTCAGAACGAGTAATCTCTGTCCTTCTGTCTCAACCCAACCTACCTATCACTCTCCCTGTCTCAATATCTCCGTCACTGTCTCTCTCTGTCTCTATGGATCTATCCTGAAACTAGTCTTTATTGACACTAATTCTCTCAGTATTAATGCATGGCACTCCTCTGACTTTGGCTGCATTGCCAGTGGACATGTATATCTCATCTGGCCTAACGTGAGCCGCTCGTTTCGCTGGAGGGCTGCATTTAACATTTGCATGGCTTGATCAGGAGTAACCTGCTCCCCTCCTCCCCCCTCAGCCACCATTGAAGCCATTGAAGCCATCGAGCCAAGTGATGAGGACGGAGAAGGTAAACCTGTGCCCCAACTCCCACCCCTCTCCACATATTGTTAAGGTTTCTTGCTACAGAGGCCAGCTCATGCACACAAAAGCTCAAAAGAGTAATAACCATCAAGCAACATTTCATAGGACCGTTTGATGCTGCTGGCGCTTTACTTTGCAGTACCATTGATTCAAATCCAACAAGATGATTGGATTTTTTTACTGTTTAGAGAAAGGGGATCCATTTAGAACTGATAATGATGTTTTACACAAGAAGATAAATGGTTATTTGTAATATGGTCCGCCTTATGCACAGCAATTATTTTGAAAGGAATTGTTTTCTAGTGTGTGCCCGAGTGTTGGAGTGGAAAAAATGTCTCACAATTGGCAGCATTTACAGGGTGGAAATACTGTTAAGGATCATGTTCTTGTCTGTTTGGTCGAGGGGGGAGGGAACTGAGGGGAAAACATGAATTGTAGCACACTTAACGCACTACTGTGCATTTCATGGTTCCTCCATGTGTGTCAATCTACCACCAGCTTTCACCCCCGACCACTGCCTACAACACTTCATAAAATAGGAAATCTTTATAGCGCATCAAGATATGTTTGTTACCAATTCAAACACTGCAAAGTCAAGTGCTGCTAAAAGATGCATGCAAAAAAACACTTCATTATTTTTTTGGGTTTAGCTTGTAAATGGCCTACATCCATTTCTTAAAAGTCTTGCATGCACGAGATCCAGAAACGAGCAGAGCATCAACATGAAATATGCATCTTGGATCCTCAGTTCCTCGTGACATGTCTGAGGTAATCATTGTTCACGAACCACGAAGCCTCAGTATGGGACAGCAATTCCCAGCACAGGCACAAATATTCTTTTTCCATTTACATGTACTATATATCTTACCGGACATATCTAGTACGGTGGTGGACATTTGCTTTGACTGTTTAGAAATGTGTTTTGTATTTTTCCAAAGAGGGTAATTTAAAAATGAAAAATGTAATACAAAAGGTTCAAGTCATGATGATATAGGCTATGGGCATCTTTCTGATTTGATTGAGTTGATGTATTTTCTATTGAAACTGGATACTGGGGTGGGAGATGTAAGTAAGTGAGGAAATCTCAAATGTGATAAACAGGATATCAGTTGAGGGGGAGGTAGTTTTACTTGCGGAAACGCATCTATTAGAAGGTGAGCAGTTTAATGCCAATGTGGTATTTTAAAGCATAAAGCACATTTAGTGAAATTCATTTCACTTTGTTGAAGTGTTTCTAGTGCTTTATTGTGGGCAACGGCACATGTTTCAGTCTTTTGAAGACGTTTCACTACTCGTCCAAGAGGCTTCTTCAGTTTTTAACTAACTGGCAGGGAGTTGCAGGCTTTTAAACGTTGTGTGGGAGTGTCCTTACAGAGTCGTAGGTTGTGGGTGGGTGATACAGTAGGTAGTGTAGTGCACAACATAGCATCACAGCACACTTCAGACATTACAGACTACTCTCCCGTAAGAACATTTCCACACAGGGTTTAAAAGCCTGCAACTCCCCTCCAGTGAGATAGAACTGAAAGTCCAGTTGCCTACAATACAGCACTTAGAATTACCATGAACTGGATGACTGAGAACCTTCATCAACATTTAGTGAAGTGTCTTTTTTTTTGTGGTAATACCTGGGAAATAGCAACACGATTTGATATTTTGGGGGGTTAGACACAACATGAGATGAAATCAGAAACATCATAGGTAGTGCTGCTGCAGCATCTGTCATGCAAGAGAGCCAAAAAAATAAAAACAAAAAATAAACGGAATGGTAAAATAAGCCATATTGACATATAAGGTGTGCTGATTGATTCCTAACGTCAGCTCGTGCTTTGAGTAACATGCAAGAAAATGTACCACCTTAAAAAATGCTGGTAGTTTTTCTTTAATATTTTTTTCTATTCTTTAACTCGTAACAATGAAAAGGCAGCAGAACATCCTCTCATTTTTTGGTACAGCTTAAAAGTTGTTACTTGACAAGTATGAATGTAATCACTCGGGCAGATGTTTTGGTCTGGTTGGTAGCATTACACCACTGGAAACTATTAGATTTTGCCATTACAATGTGAGCCTGATCCCTGTGTTTCTTCTTTGCAGCCATCCGTGGATTCTCCCCCCAGCACAAGATCACCAGCTTCGAGGAGGCTAAGGGCTTGGATCGCATCAACGAGCGCATGCCACCCCGCAGGGACGGGGTGAACCACGTGGGTCAATCCATGGGAAAAATGAATATGTCGGAGGCGAACGGCACGGATGACAACAGCAACATCCAGTGATGTGCCGTCTGGGCCTCGGAACCGTGCTGCTGTTGCGCTGTGCAGCAAGACATTGCCAATCGGGAATTCAGGCCTCAGAACAGAGAAATAAACCAGGCCCACAGACAGAACATGAAATCTGCAGCAAATCTAAAAACGGGCAAAAAAGGTCATTTTTTCATGACAGTTTGTCATCACACAGTTGTGGGGAGGGGGTAGCTGGGGTTTACAGCTGAGGGAGGGGATAAGGAGAGGCCAGCGGGCTGCAGTTGACTGGCTGAGAGTTGTTTCTGCCCGTTGTTCCCCTTCCCCAATTACAGACTGAATTGTTGGCGGTTGTGTTGTTCTGAGTGCCGACAAACGTCGGCTCCTTCATCACAGGGCCTGACAGAAAGCATAATTGCAGTATCCACGCCACACAAATCATTTTACTGTTTCATCAAGTGTTTATTATGAATCACTCACAAATTCACTTCATGAGGAAACTAATCTTACGTGTTTACCTACATGTGTTGCTAGTATTAACGAGTCACACCACTTTTGTGAGAGATGAAGCGAAAAGGAAGGAAGCAAAATGCGTACCTCTTAAAACTTGCAGTGCAATCTTACCAATGGACTTGAATTTATTGATTTACCTTGCAGTAAGATGCCATCATGCTACGAGGGAAAGCGGGCAGGGTGTTCACGTGTGCTCACGCCTCTTGGCGTCACCACCGAAGCCACTGCAGATCAGACTCCGCCTTGGGTATGTCTCACGGCTCTCCAGGACTGCTCCTTTCCTCGCCTCCCTCATTATCAGTCATCTCCTAGCAAGACGTAACTTGGAGCGAATGAGGAAAGAAAAGGGAAGGGATGAAAGGAGCATTTGGAAAATTTGGTACAACTTCTTACTGCATCACAGGTTAAATGCCAAGATTTCATGTCTGAAAATGTCCCCCACAAGGAAAACACTATCCCAATATGAAGATGCAACTTCATCAACGTCCAAAAGTAAATTTCAAAGGAAAATATGTCCATCCAGACCATCTTTGTAGTTATTTTCCTCCCCTTCATTAAATAATTAAATAGTTCACGTTAGAGAAGCACGGCATTTGATCAAGCTATACCTCACACATGTCGTGCAGTTCACTCTGGAAAGAATACACTCGACCTTTCACGACTGAAGGAGGCTTTTGGATCGTGTTTTTATGTTCTGCATTGCTAAGACTGGCAACAAAGCGGCTTTAACACCAGTTTCTGGACCACAAAGGAGAAGACAGAACATTGGGGACAAACCCGCCTGTCACACACTACCTGATCATTTCTCACCTGCTTGTTGCGTAAGAGAAAGCAAAAGCATATGTGCGGTCACTCAAGTATACATTTGAGCCCTTTGAGTTTTTTGCACTTTTTGCTGAGCTGCGAATTAAATGAGATTTTTCGTGACTAAGAGCTACACAAGTACTATATCAGAGTGAGAAGGAAATTCTAAAAATTTGTGAATGCATATGACTGAAATATGTTTTGTTTAAAGAGTATTTAACAGCCAAAGTCAACAGCCACCGTGTCATTTCCAATGAACAGGATTAAATCCATCCTCAAATTAATTTAAGGGTTTCCAAGAATGTATCCTGACCAGAATTGAGTTAATTAATGCTACTTCTGGGAGAAAATGTTATTTATTTTTCACTAAAATTGATCTGGGATGAAATGAAAGTTGTCAAACGGTACTTCCCTTATTAAAAGTGAGCACATTGTAAATCAGGATTTTGGATTATAAATCCATCCATATTGCATTTGAGTGTGATAATCATATAACATTTCTTGTATTATTATCACATTTTCTAACCTAATCTAATTCTAAAGTGCACCTACACTGTGATCATAATTAAACATCAATCCCCATATCCAAATATTGTGTCAGAATAGCAACGGCATGTTGCACGGAAGGGTTTTTTTTTGACTGATAGAGGAAGAAAAGAAACTAAATTAAAACAGGAAACATTCTGGTTCTTTCAAAATAAATAATATGGGAATATCAGTACAAGGGAAGCACCAACCTCGAGCGACACACACTATCACATAAATTTCTAGAATTTCCTTTCATACATTAATATTTTTTCTACTTGATATTTCATCTTTCTATTATATGATAAAGGTACGTGAAATAAAGATGGGCAAAAAGTGATTTCTAACACAGCATCTATGGTACGGAACGCATCAATGCATGCAATTAAGTTCCTAATTGTTATGTGAGATTATAATTGTGATAGTTGTGTTTCAAATAGTAAACTTGAATTATTTTATTTTTGAATTATATTTGTAGTTTTATTTGTCTTGTTTTATAAACATTTTATAAATAGGCTTCCTTTGATTGTTTTTGTCCATTTTTTTCATTCTGTTATTTATTACCACTGCTTTTTAATTTTATATTAATTTATTGTATGCAGAGATGCTCTTCTAAGGTCTGAAGCCTTGTGATTATTTTAATTTTTTTTCTGTTGTACTGATGTACAGAAAATGTTCAATAGTGTGAATGAATATAATCTCAGTGAAAAGCAACTTTCAGGCTGCCAAAGCATGATAGCATGGTTTTCAGATGTAAATGAATTGGACACAAAGAAAATCATGTGTCACACTTACGTTTAACAAGAAACATTGTACTCTGGTTATATTTACTGCTGATATTATTATTGTTACAATTTAGCTTATGGTTATTTTCCTTCCTCTGTTTCTGGTTCTTGTATGGTCTACATGCATATTTCAACAAACAAATATAATGGATTTTATCTTGCAACATTTTTTATTATCTATGGAAATATGTTTTTCGCATTTGACTTCCTAAATGATGCACACATTGTAAGCATGCCCTATGGGACAAATCACAGTTTTTTACTCTTGAATAAAATATGCATGAACAAAAAAAGTGTGTTGCATATTCTCTTACTTATTTATGGAAGTGTTAATAGTAATTTAAACTTTCACCCTGACTTACACTACACTTGAAGTTGGTTTCTGTATCAGAAATATCTACAGTCTTAGTCAGAATGTGTCTTTATCACAATGACCTATTGTGAAATGAATGAAGATGAAGTTGTAATCCATATTAGCTAAATGTACGGTTGTGTTGGTTGTTTTTGATTTAAAAGTTCAATATGTAAGAAATGGCCACTGTCAAATTCATACTCCACAAAAAGAAAGGGCACGTCAACTCCTAACTGCTGTTAACTGTATCTGCTGTTTGTTAGCTCAGTTAGCCATGAAGTTACCAGTCCAGGGCGGGATCCTGGAGTCATTTTATGCGACAGGAGGTTTTTTGATTATCCTGCTGTACAAAGATGTCTTGGACAAAGTCAGAACTGCTATTTCTTCACATTCTCTTGATAATTTTAGTTTCAGTGTTGTAAACTTAAATTCCTACAAATTGCAACTTTAACTGGGCTATTTTATATGATTATTATATTATATATTATAACATTTACTACTATATTTGAAATTCTAAACTAAAAATACCCCCTACATCAGTGTAAGTTAGTCCCACTGCAGTCAAAGGGAGCATCAAATCAGTCACCTAAACAATCTATTTTGTATAGTAATTTCCTTCATAGGCATTTGAACGCATCACAAGCGAGTATCGGAGGAACGCCTTTACTGAAAGACCGGGAATGCACCATCACTGTACACCTGCTGGTGTTACTCAAATTTATGGGTTTTCTATTATGTAACACAGCATAGGCAATGTGAATTAAAACAAAACTAATCACCACACTTGCTAACGAACAGAGAACGACGTAGAAAACATTTTGACTTTATATCAATGGCGGTTTTCGACAGATTTCACAGCTTACTCGTTCATTCGACAGGAAGTGACGTCGCTTCTGCCTCGCCTCCACCGCTTGTCCATCACAGCTGAGGGGGTCCGGTGAATATCAGTGGCCCTTAAAACACTGCGAAAACCCAGACAGCAGGAACCGTCCGCCTTTCAGGTTATCGGCTTCTGAATAAAATGGACCGTTTGCAGGCCCGTTCACAGCCTGACAACAAGCGCCAACGTCTGCGAACCGGACACCGCGAGGGACTCTGAGTGACCGGGGGCTCGTGCCTGGCTAACGTTACGCAGCTGTCTGAAACCAAAGCTAATCGGCTACCCGACGTTAGCTATAGCGCCTGGCTTTGCCATATGATATTGTCGCACATTGCACTGGGACACTCTTCTATTGACAGCGACTGTATCAGCAAAAACAAGACTGCAGCGTTGACATGGACAAAGACGAAGCGGACCGGCTGATAGAGAAGGCGAAGCTGTGTTTACGGTCTGGACGGAAAGATCGGGCGCTGCAGTTGCTGTACGAAGCCCAGAATATTTACCCCAGCACCAGGGCCAGAGGTAAAATAGCTGACGCATATTCTGCCATTGGCAGTCTGACAGGCTAATGGTCGTCATGCAGCTAACCTATGCCAATATATTAAATGTAGACGATGTATTTTCAGGTTTGAAGAAGCGTGCACCCGTATTGCTATTTTTAGATGAGAGCAAACGTTAGCTAGCTGGCTAAAGTCTGCATGCTGAAATTTCGGGCTGCAAAAGACTCCCTTCCCCCGTACAGACAGCACCACAGACTGAGGTATTCAGATTTCACTGTCTCCAGTTGCTTTATCTTGCTCAATAGCTTTTGCGGTAATCTCATTAAAACCAGGATTATTCAGGTGTCATAGGTAACTACGTTTAAGACTGCATACACGGGGCTGTTGAATGCAACAGGATCCATTTTGCAGCATTATTTAGAAAGGAGGGGGAAAAAAAACTTGGGCACAATTAGTGTCACTCTCCACAACGGAGGCATTGTTGGGGGACATGTTAAAGGAAAAACCTTAGAGAAGCATGAGAATGAAGGAGTCACTGAAGAGTTTGAGTGTCAGAATGCTAGTGTAAAAAAAAAAATCAAATATTATGACCCTTCATTTCTCCAGATCTCAACACCTCTGGGAGTTTTTGGAGTAATGTGTTTCAGAGATGTATCAGTGTCAAGTAGCATTGAAGCTATTCTGGAGACAGGAAGATGCTGTTGTTTGTTTTATTTAAATATGCCACCAATCTTTATGTTCAGGACCTACCTTATAGACCTTTATTGTGATTTTTGACTCTACTGACTTTGACCGTGTCCTTGTTTGCAGTGCTGATAGATGCCATAGTAAGGAATGGAGGCACCGCTGCTCCAGAGGCAAACCACGTGCCCCCGCCGACAGGCTGGAGAGACGAGGACATTGGAAACCATGAAACGAGTAACGCGGGTGGTGATGAAAAGAAGAGCTACACCGAGGATCAGCGGCAGGGTGTTCACAGGTGCACACGGTGTCCACCTCTTTTCATCTTTTAGTTTGTCACACTGTTGGGCACTGACAGACTGTCCCCTGCCCTTGTTCCTCACCATATACTGTAAACCTGGCTTTTTAGAATAAGTCCAGGCACCTGTTTTGACATCCATTGTGCTTTGTTACTGCAGGATAAAGAATTGCAAGGACTTTTATGAAATCCTTGGTGTTGCGAAGAACGCAAGCGATGAAGATTTGAAGAAGGCATACAGGAAGTTGGCCCTCAAGTTTCACCCTGACAAGAACTTTGCTCCAGGAGCCACAGATGCATTCAAAGGTATGAGTGACAGCAGAGGAGAAAGGACACAATTGTGACTATATATTTTTTGTTGTCCATTGTTAAGTATCCAGTGACAAACCTTCAAATTCTTAGTTCCCACCACTCAGCAAAGTTGGAGGTCTTCTTGTTGGTACAGTTTTCGCCTGGGTCATCCAGTTTTACCAGTTGGAACTAAGTTTAAACATTGTTTGTCTTAGATTGTAATTATTTTATGGCAGGTGCAAAGTTACAGCCGAGGTGCAGAGGGAGAGTCAGGAGGCAAAGTACTGCAGTTGGTGAAGGGGACAGGTGCATGCCGGTGTTGTAACACCAAGTTAGTTATTCTGGATTGGCCAATTGATTTCCCCATACACCAAGACAGTCAGCAGTAAGGGGAAGGAGTAATCACTGTGTCACACAGCTGAGCTATGTTAAAATTCATAGCGCCCAATTAGTTCAATAAATACTCCTCTGAGTCATGACAAAGTCAAATCTGAACACACAGACATGACGCACGCATTTATAGATTTGGTGTGACTTATACTTGCAGAGGATGTCTTTATCTCTGGAGTCCATTTGAAATTAATATTCGTACATTTGCTAACAAATCATAGGAAAAAAAAGACAAAAAAAGTGTTTTCTTCAGTATCAATGTTATAGTCCAGTGCTAGCTAACTATATCCATACTGTAGCAACATTATACCTCCTGTTTACATCCCCCAAAGTAATAGTGAAGGGGTGAACTAATACCCTTGCTTGATCTTATCTCCCCTTCCTCCCAACAGCAATAGGCAATGCATATGCAGTGCTGAGCAATCCAGAGAAGAGGCAGCAGTATGATCAATATGGAGATCAATCTGCACCTTCAGCAGCAACCCACCACTCCAGCCACAGTCGCCATGCACACTACCGAAACTTCCACAGAGACTTTGAGGCGGACATTTCCCCTGAGGAACTCTTCAACATTTTCTTCGGAGGAAGGTTTCCCACAGGTGAGCAGTTGTGTTGGTTGGATAAAAATCATAGGTGATGGAATTTAAATTTTACAGATTGAAATAGTGCGATCTGTTATTATTACAATAATGTATTATTGTTTGTGGCATTGTTTCATGTTGTTGCTTTCAGCTGCAGTGCAAGTTTATTATCTCCTGACTCTGTGGAAGTGTAGACGCTATAGAACAGCATGTGTGTGTATCTCTCCAGGAAATATTCACGTGTACACCAACCAGGGAGCCTCCTACTCTCAGTTCTATCAGCCTCGTCGTCGACGTGCTTATGAGAGGCGCGAGGAGGTGGTAGAGGAAAACCAGAGTCAGGTCAGTGACTCACAAAACAAAAAGACAAATCTCTGTTAACCATCCACAGTGTTTTGCCTGGGTCTTCTTGTGAAGATTTGGCATTATTCTAATCATTAACACACACTGGAGAGGACCAAAGTAAAATGGATGTGTTTTTAACATGGCTTCAGACTTCCAGTGACTGTGTCCCATAATGTTTGATTTCATGTCGTACATCGACTTTGCTCATAACTGAAGAGCCTTTTTTGCTTTGAAAGATTGCTTCAAAGACACAGAAGTACTGTGCTGGCATGAGTACAGTGTATCACTTCAGCCTACATACAGTATTGTATGCTTTGTAATCTGTGCTGATTTTTATCTTCCCACAGAACACCTTCACAGCGTTCCTGCAGCTTCTCCCGGTGCTGGTGTTAATCCTCATATCAGTGTTTACACAGATGATGGCCACTAACCCGCCCTACAGTCTCTTCTATAAGCCGTGAGTCTGTCGTACCAGCAGCCTTGCCACAGTGACATTTAAACATCTCCACGGGCGCCACAGTGATTGGCACCATCGTTTTCACTGAATACATTTTAATGGTGTTTTTGGGCTTCAGGGCCATGGGGCTGGTGGTGTCCAGGGAAACGCAGCACATGGGTGTCCAGTACTATGTGGATAAAAGTTTCGAGAAGGAATACCGTGGAGCAGCGCTGGACGAGCTAGAGAAAACCATTGAGAGTGACTATATAGAGCACCTGCAGAACAGCTGCTGGAAAGAGAAACAGCAAAGTAAGCAAGCAGGGGGATGTTTATCAATTTGGCATATGACCATGTACCAGCCCGATAAAGAGATTTTACTCACCAAATGGAAATACTACCTGCATTTGGTGCTTGGCTGGTGCGAAAATACAATGATATGATAGCGGAAGGTTAGAAAGTCTGTAGCCTGTCACCCATTGGCGATGACCAGACCTAACAATTATCTGACTTCATTAAAGCTTAAACTGGAGTTCATATGAAATGTTTTCTATCGTTTCTTTCTTTGACATAAGCAGACCAAGTGTTTAAGGCATAGTGCAACATTTTGGGAAAAACGTTTATTTGCTTAAGATTGATGCTACTCTCACATCTGTGTGGAAATTTAAAGCAGGAAGTTCCTGGAGTCTCTCCTGGTTGCCTGGCAACTGGCCCTATCGGCACATAACCCCTCTGTTAAACGGCACATTTTTTTCAGCTCAAGGTAACAAACAAGTTATACCCTGTGCTCCAATACCCCTGCTACCAGATACTATTTAGTAAAGCAGAAAAATATGTAGTGTGTCAAATGCCAAAAGTACCAGGAAATCCCACTGCATGCGGTACAATTTGGAACACAACTAAGATGTGTTGTGATTTTAAAAGACACTAACAAGCAGATTTTGTAACCACCAGGCTAGCTGTTTCCACCTGCATTAAGTTGCGAAGCTAACTGCTAGCTAAGGCTGCTGGCTATAGCTTAATGTTTATCGCACAGACATGAGTGGTATTGATATTTTCATCTAACGCTTTTCTAGAAAGCAAATAACCATATTTCCCAAACAGTCAAACTATTCCTTTTTTAAGTGTAAACACAATTGTAAATAGTTGATGTATAGTTTTTTGATATCGCTTTCCCCTTTTCAGAATCAGACTTGGCTAACCTCGGACAACTATACCGAGACGAGCGGTTAAAGCAGAAGGCGGAGTCAATGAGGCTGGACAACTGCGAGAAGCTGCATCGATTGGTCGGGCGTCAGAGAGGCAAATGAGGACTGTTTGAGAGGAGAACGCAGTTTTGTTACAGACTGAGATGCATTGTCAGTGTGTAATTTTATCTAATCTGGCCACTTTGTAAAGAAATCTCTTTTAGGTACAGCGCAGTCAGTGGGAGGTCATGCCGCTAGAAACAATGTGCCTTCTCTCCTCTCGATGGCAGAAAATAAGAGTTACGTGTTCGCTGACCGTGGCTGTTGTGGCAGCAGCATCGAGTGCAAACTCACTGTGGCAGTGTGTGTACGATGTCTCTGAGCCTTTAAACTTTCTTATAGAAATGGCATGACATACGGGGGTCTCCCTTTGGGGTTATAAAGTCAGTTGTATGTTCACACATACATGTTTAGGTTTTTGTAGTTTACCTGTATTTATTTTCTTGAATGTTGTGTCCTCGCTCAAATTTTAGTTATTTATTTAATAGTAATTAGAGTGAATGTTATATGAGCAACTTGTCTCTTTTTTTTATTTTTTATTTTTTTTTTTTTCTGTAGGAAGTATTGAAGTACAGTGACTTAAATAATAACGTCATCTTTGGACAAATCTGAGATCTTCTGTATGAAAATGACAGAGTATTTAATTGTGAAATTACTGACAAATCAGATATTAGAAAGGACTTATAAATCTATACTGTGGTTAATCAGGCTCTTTGACCTCTGGCACTGTAGCAACAAGAGGCATCATAGAGTCTAATTTTAGAAACCATCACATTTTTCTGATTATTATTTAAAACAAAAAAAAAAAACAACAAAAAAAAACAGTTGTACTTGCCAAAACACAAGCTGTCTCCTACAGTAGAGCTTCCCGCTCCAGGCACTGCTGCTTGCATATGTTTGCTGCATCAGTCATTAAAGCTTCCACTGTTCAGGAATCCGGTGTTTTAGCTACAGGCATAAACATAGGCATAAACACCTCTGTTTGAGGTTAAGTGTGATGAATGACTGCTAAAAGAGTTTTCAAGAAGTAGTTTTGATGTCGAATGCAGGGAGTCCACTTCAACCAAAAAGCCCGCCACAGTCCTGCACATAGTTCTGTATCCCTATTTTTTGCCTGGGCTTAAACGGCATGCAATAGCTTAGACCCTCCTGAACCATGCACAGACTTAAAGCGGTTTCATTAAAACACATTTCAGCCCATATTTTAAGACTTTTATAAATCAGTCAATCTTTTAATTTAAAGTGTTTTATAAAGAAGATCGTTTTGATTTCAATATCTCATCTTGAACAGGCAAAGACTGAAATTGCTGGAGATAGTTGGTTATGTCCACAGATATTTAAAAGAGTTCTGAAAACAGAGTTGTGACTTTTCCCTTTTAGCCCTTGTCTTGAGTAGGACACTAACATTGTGGAGTTGTTAAATATACTTCCTTAAACTGACCAGAGATCATTCAAACCCTATACAGATATCCATACTTGTTGCTGTGCACTAAGACTGCCAAACTGCCTTAGCTGTTCTCATAACTGGTGAAATATTCAGGTTCATCTCAAGCACTTTTAAGTTCATATGTAATCCTGTGTTCCATATTGTTAACGTTGCATGCACCCTAGTGACAGTGTTTTATTAGTTGCGTATTTAATTTTTGTGCGGACACGTCTTCACCACTACTGACGCACTAAATTATTAGAATATTCAGGTTCCACACTGTAACTCACAAACATGTCAAATCTTTACTGCGATACGCAAAAATCAGGTTTTTTTGGTATCCGTCAGTGTGGTAGTACACTTGAGAAACATGTTTTCAGCCAAAAATACAAGACAATTAAAGATGTAAGCAGTGTATGTTTGGCCTGTGTGACTTATTTCTTTTCACTCTTTGAATGCTTTGGGGGTTTGCCAGCAAATGACGGAGACAGAAGACACATTTATAGGCAACATATTTTGTGATAATTCGGTAATTGTTCAGCGCCGTCATTAGATACAAACCGTTAACCTTGATTTTAGTTTCTGCAGGTTCATGGTCCCAAGGAGGGCTGTTAGTCAATCGAAGACTTAAAAGTTCTTCAAAACTTCATTACTGGTTCATCACTGAATGTAACCGATTGGGGTCTTTGTTGAGGATTGTGTGTCCTATCTGTGTGTACGTCACTATGGAAAGATATCAGAGAAGCTCTCTTAAACACAGCAGCAGGAGTGGTAACATTATTTCTTCTTCTCTCTTGTTTAAATCTTCAACAGCTTTGTGCCACGGAGCCACTGCTGCTTAGACCCATTCCAGAGAAAGTCTTCTTACTTTTTTTTACTGACATACACTACATTAAAACACTGATGTCATGAGTTGGGCTCTATGTTTAAAATAAATATAGGTATTAAATCCCAACTATTTAAATTCTCCATAGGAAGACCATTATTTTTCTTCCTAATGGTCACCAATTTAAGTGGCCATATGTAAGAAATTAAGTAAAAAATTCAAAATTTAACAAAATTGATGAAGAGGATTTGAATAAATAGCAGTTTTGATATTATGTTGTCAATGTATTATGTTGCTGAGATATCTACTGAAGCATGCTAACCCGCTAGCCCTGTCCCATCCTGGTTCAAAGGTCCTGTGCTAACGGTGTAAATGCTTACCCTGCATTCCAATACCTATACTACCATATTATTAAGTATACCAGAAATTTAGACATACTTTGCATAGATGTTACGTGCAGTATGACAAAAAAACCAGGATGTCCTACTACACATGGTCACATTTTGCAGTATGGAAGCCAGCAGGCTTTTCTGGCTATTCTGACCTATAATCCTCAGCTCAGAGTAAGCAATGTCACATATGTCACAGTGTGTCACACAAATATAAACAAAGCCGAGAGAGCATGAACATGCGACAGCTCCTTTGACGGGATGATGGACACTGCAGTGACGGATGAAAGCACATTTAAGTGTAAGTGCTATGTTCTCTGTGCTACAAAATGTCGAGCTTGGACGGCGACAGATTTAAGAGCAAGAGGGTCAAAGTTCAAGGTGCACTTTCGTGACCAAGGCCCGAATTGTAAGCGTACTGCGTGTAACAGTATGTACTTTATAAGGACAACTGCGGTACACACTACAATCAAAAAGACACGGTATGCAATGCAGAACTCACACTCCTCTGGTACCTGAGCCCTCAGTCCAAACCACTAGCTACGCGACTTACTATGCTCACCAGCTATAGGCAGCTAGTTAGCAGCAGTTAGCGGTTACTCTTGTGATATGCTGCTTTCTGTTTGTTTGGAGTATGAATTGGAAAAGGTTGATAAAATTCTTACATATTACAACTTTAATCAGTAAGGTTAGACTCAGCAAACAAATGCGATTGGCTGCAGCTGTGGTGCATTTTGTGTCGGTATTGTGAGACAACTTTGTGCAAATTGAATGTAAACATTGTGGGTTGAAGGTTCTTTTTATTTCTTTCATTTTATTGTTCAAACAAGTCCACAAAACAGTTAATTAACGTGACGTCGTCTCAAAAATACTTAAAATGACTCAGAATACTTATGTACTGTAGGTAATGTTTCACAGGTAGTGTAGCATAGATCAAATCAATCACAAACAATATAGCCATGTTTAAAAATGGTCAGAAATGTTTTAAAAATAGAAAACTTAAAAAAATACAAAAAAAAAATCAAAATAAAATGTTTTAACAGCAATTAAAATGTTTTTGAAATTATACTGCGCCCCCTGATCCATTCAGAAATTCTCGGTTAGTAAGACTTTTTGGCCTCTGGCTTTATAGTTTCATCACCAACATGGTATATTTCTTCAAATCAGCCTCCACCAGGACCCCTGCAGACTTAATTTCATCCCATTTTTTTAGGCTAGGAGTAACTTTTATCTTGAATTTCTACAACCTGATGTAATGCAAAGCAGACTGAGTCTTACTGTTCAGCAGCTGCGTCTGTGAAAGGTTTGACCTAGTCTTTCTGAATGCCTCATTGTAATCTGGGATTAAACAGTATGTAATCCATGTCTGCATGGCTGTCTCAGAAGAAATGAGCTGCTCCATGAAGCAGTCTATCCATTTAATGTAGAGTGCAAGTGAAGGTTACGCTGCACATTATGCAGGGTGAAAATCTGTGCAAATGACGGAGAATAAATTCACACTTGTGGTATTACACCTTTCACCTCACTCGAGGACCCAGCTGGATCTTTTTCAGGCTGTATGTTCATTTCTTCATCTTGAGGTCAGCTTCTATGGCACAACGGCGCCCCCTGGTGCCGCCATACTGCAGTCAAAAAGAGGAAGAAACAACAGTGTGAGACTTTGTGACTGAACTGACAGCGTGTCCCTCAACAAATTGTGCTACAAGATATTAAAGTCATGTATGAGTGTTACCACTGTTTGACTTTGGGTCTATATGAATGGATATTAAGTTTAAATTCAGGTTTAAATGTGCTTCAGGGAAAAAGGACAAGAGAGAAAGGGAAAGTACTTACAAAAAGAGAAAGGAGGAAGGCAGGAGAGGACATGGAGACAGTGTCCTGTAAGAGGAAAATTATGGATATCAGAGCTGCGACTCAAACGTGCACTGGAATTCCCAAGAAGAAGCAAAATAATGCCAGGAAAGACACCACACACATTGTATTTAGCACAAGGAAAGGTTGAAATGAGCTTGAGGAAAAATACTGTAAGAACATATTTCTTAATGGTATATTGACATGTGGTCATTTTAAATGTTTACAGTTCGCTTCCTGGCTGCACTGCAATCTGCTTAGCCACTTGAAAAGAACTTTTAAAGAAACATTCCAGCATGTTTAGCTCAGTAACTGCATACGACTACAGACACATATTCTTGTCAAACATTTTTCAAAGCATAGCAGTAAGTTTTACAATGATCTCCTACCTTTCAGTCAACTACTGGCTTCATTCATTCATGTTTAATTTGTCACCGAATATTTAGGAGGAGTGTGCTGTTACATAACGAAGTGTCTGAGTAACCAAGGGACATATGTGGAAATGTTTATTTCACATAACATGATTCGGTGAAGGGCCTTCACCAGGTTTAGTTACAGAATGTTTAATATTTAGTCAGCCTTAGTTTTTTTTGTGTTCTTTTTTCATTATTTCGGCCTTTTTCATGGCTTTATTTTGAAAGTTCATCCAAAGATAGACAGAAAATAGGGAGATGACATGTAGCAAAGGGCTGCTGGTCGGTTTCATACACTGGGCAGCTGCGGTGAGGACACAGCCTCCATCAGCTGAGCCAGTGAGGCACCCCAGCCTTATTTGTATTGTCAAAGTTGCATTATTCTGGTATGGTAATGTAGCTGAAATGTAAGGTCAGGATTTCTGAATATGTCTCATCGAAATCTCCAACAACATAATTATTTCTTTACAACATCATGCAAAAACAATGCATCTTAGACCCAAAAAATAACAAATATTAAATCTGATTTATTTATATGCCAGTTCATAGTCATACTGACATGAAATAGCCTGGAATGTAATAGCTTTCTTGAATGTAGAATATCATTATTAAATCTTACTGCATGCTTTGGTAAGTATTGATTATTACATTATTGTCTACCATTTTCCAAAGCATAACATTCTTGCTTTCCAGTCAACCATTGGTTTGTTTGAGATACATTCACTTGTCCCAACAGTAATGCATTGCCTTTTTTTGTATAGAAATACATTCAAAGAGTAGAGTCAGCTAAAAAAAAAAGGGGGGGTTTCATTCATTACCTGACATCTAAAAGATAAACAATAAGTATCCACATCATGAAAAGGATAATTTGGTGGATTCCTGCATGAAAAGTTGATTTCTGACTAAAAGATTTTTGCTAGGATTCCTGATT
Organism: Diplodus puntazzo; assembly: GCA_963678695.2. Lineage (NCBI taxonomy): Eukaryota > Metazoa > Chordata > Actinopteri > Spariformes > Sparidae > Diplodus > Diplodus puntazzo. The sequence goes on along the minus strand of OZ023167.1, from coordinate 9,464,532 downwards.
ACATGACTTCTGTAAGTTGATTCAGACAGCATACAAAACCAATGGCTCCTTGAAAGAATATCATTCTAATACCTAATGTCATGCTTTGGAAAATGGCAGGCAGATCTACTCCAGCATCACTTTCTTCTACCTTTAAGTCAGCCTGTTGTCTCACCCTTGTCTCTTCTTCTGTACTCTCTGCTTTTGTCAAAATTCTAGTGAAGCACCTTGTCAGTAGAGTCCTGTTTGCGTGTGCTCTCACGGCCCCTCAGGCTCTTGGCGCTGATACCAGACTCTGAAGTCTCCATGATGAGCTGCGTGGCGAGAAACTGTTGGATCTGCTCCATGACGTCGCGCTGCATCTCCAGGGCCATGTGGTACACGTCGTGATCCATGCTGTTGTACATGACCGCGTTCTGAAACATCAGCATGATGTCCCTCTGGAACTCGGCGGTGGTCCGTATCAAACCCATCTCGATGTTCTTTTTTATGGTGGCCAGGTCCATGGGCCTGTGGGAGTGAAGAGCAAAGAGGGGAGTGAGGAAAAGAGTCCACCAATTAGCTCCGGTTCATGATCCGGTTCCTTTCAAGATGATTTGAAACTTGGGGCTATCTAGCTAACCAGCTCCAATTTCCACCAATTTTGAGTGGAACTGTTGTAATCAAGGATGCATCGTTAATAGAGGGTCTCGCAAATGAAAAAAAATAATGTTTTAGTTAAAGCTGGGACCCAACTTTTCCAGTTTGAAACTAATTTATCTTTAGTCAAAATACTGCGACCAGCTTAAAATGACATGTATGAACTGGAACAGAACCAAGACCTTGCTGGTGGAAAAGGAAAATGTGTGATCTGAAGTGGGCTGACGATTAATAAATGTCAATCTAAATGTCAGTCATCAGTAAAACAAAGTTGTTTTTCTTAAGATTTCCACTCTGCATGAGCAACATTACAAGTATCCACTATAAAAACTATTAGTGAGCCATAAAAACTGATGATATAAAGATATCCTGTGCTTACCTGTGCACAATACTGTGATACCCAGGTGCAATTTCATCTGTTACTGGCTGCAGGAAGACGTTTGCATACCTACAACATGTTCACATAGATTTTATGTGTTAGTAATGATATAGAGAATGGAAATATATCACAATCTGAGCATCTGTGGCTTGAGTAACTGTAAAGAGTGATATTCTGACCGGTGGTTGGCCGCCGCACGCCACACCAGCATAATGGCTTTCTTCCAGATCTTGTGAGCCTGTAGAGCTTCCAGATCCTCGCTGCACACAGAACTACACAATGAAAGTATGTCAGGAGGAAGGCGGAAAAGTATTATCAAGCAAAACCTGATTTGCAGCATGACACGGTGAGAAATGAAAAACAAGTTGGTTACACAACATCATAAGCACTATCTGAGTTGCGACTTCAGAGTGTCATTCCTTCCCGCGCGTGCCTGAATGCGTTTCACTCACAACTGCGACGATGCGGGGCTGCTGGGGATGGAGTCTGCAGCCGTGTGGAGCTGCAGAGACGAGGACGCCGTGTGGAGGCTGTATCCATCCTCGCTCTCGCTGGCCGCAGGTTCTAGCTCCGTCTCCGACAAAAATCCCTCTGCCCCGTCGCCCTCTTCTTCCGCATACACCTCTGGCCCGTTGACCTCATTGTGCACTTGAGTCCCTGAGGTGTTCTGTCCTCGCCCAACACTTACTCCGTTCTGCCCCTTCGTCTCCTGTAATGAAGGATAAAAACGCACAGGGATTCATACAGAGCTCAACGTGCAGGAAAACTGTGGAGCTACGCACTTTGCATTTCAGTACAACATTTACAAGCATCATGTTCGCTCTGTCCTCGTTGGGTGCTATACCTTGGGATGCCTTTGTGTCAGTGGGCTATCTTCTAATACTGAGTCTGCCAAGATAGTAAAGATGAATAATAAGAAGGAAATGGTTATGCAAAATGCATAGTTGCATGCAAACAGCATGTAATGAAGCAAGTGAGAAACAGTATTTAAGCATGGGTGTGCATACCTCCACGGGGTCTACCAGGTCTTTGATGTGCCCACTTTTCACTCTCACTTTTTACAGTGACATCCAATGAAATCTGGCTTTTCCGGTGCACCATCTCTCCAGTCTCTCTCATTGCCTCAGGCTGCAGAGGTGCTCCAGTGTGGCAGTGCTCCAAACTCTTTGAGTTACATGAGGACGAGGAGGTGGGAGGAAGGCTCCTCAGTCCCATGGGGAATGCTGTGAGACAGTTATCTTCGCTGTTGCACAGAGAGGAGAGTGAAGCTGAAGTCCCGCCCTGACCCTCTAACACTTCTGTCTTCAGGCTACTTTGAAAAGACGAGGACTGTAAGGACTGTGGGACCCCTGCGGGCACAGCGGCGTGACACCCATGGGGCTGGAAAGGCCCGGTCTCCCAGGCAGCGGACAAAGCGTGACCGTTCTCCTCACACAGCGACAGAGCAGCCTCAACTGCAGCTGCGTCCAAAGCCTCTGCACTCTCATCCGCCTGTAGAAGAAGAGACAGGACTCTACAATTTCTAGAATAATCAAGTTTTCCTTTCACAGTCCACATTATCCCTTATTCTGAGCAGTGACGTTGGTCAGTACACTGTTGTCATAACTCACTAGATTAACGACCAAAATTAAAATACTCACATTTTACAAGAATTTAATTTTCCTTTAAAAGCTCATGCAGGCATTAAAGATGCTTTCTTTTATCTGGAATTGATGAGTTGCAGAATGCAGATAAGACATTCAATAACATTAAGGTTCAGACATGTTATGGTCCACTTTAGGGGTGTCAGGAAGTGTATGACATGATTCCTCTAGGCATGAATATGGGAAATATATTTCCTTATTCACGATTACTTATAATAAAGGATATATTAACGTTTCAACCCTCCCCATTCTGTTTCCTTTACCTGTTTTGGAGGGATCCAAGTATAATAACAGGGGGTCAGACACCCCCAAACTGGAACCGTGATGCAATGTCCAACCCTACCTTGTCTTCAATGATGGCGATAATGTCCCCCACTGTCTTCAGGTCCAGCTCATCTCCCATGTAGGACACAGTCACGTCCTCCTCACTGAGATCCGACACCTTGTCCAATGCAGAGACAGGCTGGCATCCAGGGGGCACAGAAGGCACCATCATATCCATCTCTGCAAACAGACAACGACTTATTTTCAACCGTTTTTAGATACAACATACAATTTTACACTGGAAGTAGCAGCGATTAATAGCATGGCTATTAATCTGAAGTCACTGTTTGCATCTACCTTGGTAAACCGTTACCTTTAACAAATGTAGCTATTACATAATAGTTCATCTCTGAAATGGCCAACAAAGTAAGGGTCTGAAATCATCTAGCTACAGAAGTGGTGACATTATGGATGTGAGGAGGTTTAGCCTGAGGATTGAGCACTCAGCAGTTTGGATGCGGGTCATAGTGGACAGACCTGTACTTGCTGAGGCGGTAGCATCAATGGGAATAGGGGTGGTGGCAGAGAGAGGAGCACCGGAGTCTGCACTGACCATGAAGCCTAATGGGGCAGAAAACTGGGAGGGACCCACCTCGAGGAGACGAGACAACATCGGGGCACCTGCCATGCAAACATTCATACACATTAACACACATAATGCAGAGTGCAGGCAAAAATGTAGAGGCCTTTACAGCTTTTCCAAGCAACCAGCTTCAGATAATAGTAGCATTTTTTGAAAAGACAACATACATACATTTAGGATTTAAAGAGAAAAACTAACTATAAAATATTTTCCCAGAATACCTCACTTTTTACAGTGACATAAATATTATTTAACTTATTGGAATTAAATCGTATGCAATCAATCATTTTTTGAGATGCTTGTTTTCAATTTGACAGGAATTTTCTGTTGAATGATGTCAATAAAAATGCAGCGTATACACTGTGATTCAAATACTGTAAACAAATATTCATGAATTACTCAAATGTGGTGAGAGTATGTTTGTATCTGTACCTGTTGCCTGGGAGAGAGGCTGACCAGGTGGACCCAGCTGCAGGTCATGGGCTCCTGTCATATTACCAGCGGACATGTCACCCTCTCCAATCTGTGAAAACACATACAGGCATGTCAAACAGCCTCATTATTCAAAATTCTGATAATAGTTAATATTATGCAGTGTGTTCATGTTCCTGATTAAATGAAGAAGGGATGCCCTGCAGAATAGACTATATTAATTAGAGAGCTTGGCATAAGACAGGGTAAGAAGTCTACTCCACATACCAGTCTGGAATTTGTAGCCAAAATGCTGCCTTTCTTCAGTAACTCTGACAGGAGTGGAGATGGTGGCGGTGTGGCTTTCTGGCCTAGGAGCTTCTTTTGGGTGGGGTCATCCAGAAGTGACCCGTGGTTCAGGTCATCATTACCAGGAGCAGAAGACTCTGGAATTGTCATTAATCTGGTCGAACCCGAAGCCTAGAGACAGAGCGAGGGGAGCATGAAGTTAAACTGCCGTACCAATCCAGGAATGCTTTCAATGATCAAAGAGGAATCCACTCTGTAAGTGTCTCTAATGTGTTTCTGAGGAATTGTCAGGAAAGTTAGACTCCTTTCCAAAGTATGATTAATGAAATCATAATCTAATTAAAACACGTTTGAGCATTCAATGACTTACATTCTTTATCGGTGTAAGATCCAGAGTCAAGCACTCGAGTGGGTCACCTGGTGAGAACTCCTGGCTCGGGGAGCTACAGCCTGAGGAGGGCGAATGCATGGTGATGCCGGGCACTCGTTTAGGTGTGTTCTTTGCCACCTGTCTGGCTGGAAGAGGGAGGGGCAGCAGGGAGACAATTTTCTTATCACTCATACAAAAGCTTCAACTTTCTTTTTATTTTAGATGAAAAAGGTGCAATGATTATCCTACTTTTAGTAATACTTTTTCTGGAGCAGCAGATCTCTAGGTCTACAACTGAATTGAAATATCTGGACAGCTAATACATGGATTACTATCAAATTTGGTACAAATATTCTTGGTCCCCAGAGGATGACTTCCTCTGACTTCGGTGATCCTCTGACTTTATCGAGCCACCTACAAGGCCTCATGTTTCACTTGAGGACAGAATGCAGAATAACTTCTTAGACAAGTGACCAAATCTCATGAGCCTATTTGGTCAATTAATGCTGACAGTTTACAGTTAGCATACTCACTCTTACATTTTGACATTAGTGTTTTATCCATCCAAAAGCTACTCTGCAAAACAAGCCACATACTAATCTTTCGCTTTCTAACTGTGAGTATGTTGGACAGCGAAGAGCTCAGACTGTCAATCCTGAGACCTTAAAATGTCCCCTGCGCAGAGAATGTAGCTTTTGATTTAAGTGTTGCTAATTTATAAGACGATAAGCTCAAAGTGAGTGCTCAGCCCGACGAGTAGAAAAATATGCTGTTTATCAACTCTACAGTAAAACTGTAAAAAGCAGCTCAGCTTCATCAATCAATCTCCTACCAATCGAAGCTCTTACACGTCCAGCTGTTGGTTTATTAATGGATCATTTCTCTGGCAAACGGGTAAAGAGATTACACACTGAACAGCTGAGGATGTTTCAACTGAACTATTTCACTTAGTTGTTTTCAGAAGAAAGCTAATTATGGAGCATCATGTTCTATATTGATGTTTCCCCTCAGAATACCCCTTAAAAGTAAAAGAGATACCCTGATAAGCAGCATCTGTGTTTTTTCTTTTCAACTCTGCTTCCTCCTCCTCCTGTTTCTTCTTCCTGAGAGAAACACATAAGGCCATTCATTAGCCTAACATCTAAGCTTTCCATGAAGAAAAAGAGATGTACTGTTTTCTTTAGACAGAAGGTTTGCTGTCTCTTACTGCAGAATTTCTTCCCATAACTCTTGTAGTTTGGAATCCAAATGTCCCGCTTGAATCAGTTCAGCCTCTCTCTTCAGCTTCCTGTGAAAACGGCGGCACGTCAACCAATCACATCGGTGCGGTTTATGATGCGGCTGCTTTTTGTTGTTCATGCCGTTTCGAAGCAATGCTTGCGTACCTGTGCTTCTCCTGTGTGTCTTTGATCAACTTCTTCAGTTCATCGATCCTGTCAGCTGTCAGCCTGCGTACTATCACATCCTCTACAGTCTCCACCACTTCACCTTTCTCACCGCGCTTCCGCCTGAGGGCAACAAAAGCAGTATTAGTCTGAGACATGGTTTTTTTTCTGGTATACACCGTCAGTCAGTGCTTGTGTCAAACAGCATGAAGCTAAGTCATCTTTTTTAGCTTGCAAGGCAACATGAGCACATTTGAATAAATTTCATTCATGTGCTCACTTTGGGGCCTCTGTTGTTTCCAGGAGCTCGGAGTACTTGGAGGCGCAGTGCTGTGAAGAACCAAAGGAGATTTAGAAGCAGCTTTGCGACAGGGAAAAATACAACGCGGCAAACCCGCTGAAGGGATCATTGAAATCGGCCTCTGTGCTCTTCAGCAGTGTGTGCGCAGATTTCATCATACCTTTTGAGAGAACCAGTCAGGTGGTCGCCCAGATTCTGCGAATGGTTTGATGGCTCGACTGACGGATACCCTGTTGAGATGAAGATGATTCGAGACGAAATGCACCTTAAAGACTTCGACTATTTCTGTTGTGGTTTATTATAGTCTTCTTTTTTTTTCTACCCAGTCTAATTTCCTCTCTGTCTATTTTATCCATATATTTGGACATCAATTCTGGCAAGATATATGCAGAAATAAAGCCTGCATGCACTGTGCGATCATCAAAGATAGCATGCCAGTCCTACATACCTTCCTATGGTTAATTCATCTTATTTGCATGTCTTTTGACAAAGAAAGCAAACCACTGCATCCCCACTCTGAAGCACATACATGGGCAACAATTCCAACGACAGAAAAACCCTCACTGATCGTGTCTAATCTTAAAAGATAATCTTAAATTTAAAAAAAGATGAATCACATCTTCATGCATGCTCAAACTGCAAATGGCTCAGACTGCGTATGACTGTCATTAACCTATGGCACAGAACATTTTTGCACATAACAAAGAATCACTGGCACCAGTACCAGTTCTGGTCTCCACTCTTCATGACAGACGTGGCCAAACACAGCTTCTCCCTCACTGACCATGGCTCTGTGGGTCCAATGACAAGCAGCTTGTGTTCTGCAGATGTTGGGGACGGGAAGGGATGGAGGGGGGGCAATGGACAGGACATGACACATGTTTTATACAATTAAACAACGCCTGTAGAGTGTTTTCATGCATGTTCAACTGGCTGCCTCGGGCCTGGTACCGACCAGCTCGGGAGACTGTTAATCTCTTTTGAGTTTGGCTTCATGTATATGCCACCTAAAACTGCCCACCATGCCAGCGGCTCACCATGGACGCGTGCAGTGAGCGACAAAGCATGTCGTGTGTGCAGCTGGTGGCGAGCAGGAATCACCACCGGTGACAACAGAGCTGTCAACTCTTGATGACAGCCATCAATCCTCGCAGGCTCCCCCGCAGCGAGCAGGAGGCTGCCGTGCAGGAAGTTAGTAGTAATAACACCAACAGTACGACACACTCGCCGCTAACTGATAGCATGTCATCACAACTGCTAACGTTAGTTATACACCGACGTTACTCACTTCCAACCCCGTTTGCCATCTTCCTGTCATCCCGACATCCCATACATCTTGGTGGATGGAAACCGAGTAGTTAATAACGCTGGCGCGGTCCGAAAGCGACACACATGAGATGACGGACGTTAATATCAGTGAATGTTGCGCTGTGGATGTTGAGGCTTTCACGGCTTTTTTTTTTTTCTCTCTTTTCTTGCTAGCTCACGTTGTGTCGCCGTTGTCCGTGAAAGTCTCGTGTGTCTCAACGTTAGCTATTGGCAACTTAAAGATTAACTCGCTAGCTCGAATGCTATCAATGGCTTTGTCTGTAAAAGACTCGCAGAACTGTTTAAAATATGCGCTGGACCCCACGGAGTCAATGCTACCAAGTGAAAGCCAGACGACAAAATGTAGCTTACTGTAAGCACTAACGTTATTTATCATTTTTAGCTAGCAGCGGACTGTTCGTACACGCCCACCACTGTAGCTTAATGATGGTACGACCCTGGAAGCTGTTGAATATTCTTAACTTGGCTAACTGGCTCGTTTTGGGGATTTATACAACATTACCCCTTCTCTTTGGGCTAGAGAACAACAACCACAACACAAATAATAAAAGCAACAACGATAATACTTGTAGAAATGTTAAATCTACAACCCCTTTTTAACCAAAGATGCTAAATGTAGGGAGGATATTTGATGCCACTTTTGTGGTTTAGTCTAAAATGGAGTACAACAAATAAATACAATAGAATAAAATAAGCTGAATAAGTTGTGTGAACTCTTGTTTCTGCCCCCCAAAATCGCTTAAAATCATGTCTAGCTTCATGTAATTGTGGGAAAATTCTTTAAATGTGTTGTGAATTCAATGTTTCCAGTTTTGTGTAGCCTCCATTTATAGGGAAGATTTAAGTGCCAAACAAAACAAACAAAAGAAAAGAAATAAAGTGAGATATTATTTTTATTTTTTTATTTTTTTTATAATTTATTTGTTTTTATTTGTTCTTTTCCTAGGCCTTTTCTGTTTTAATTTAAATATGTTAAATGTATATTTATTTGGCTTTTTGTTTTTCATAATGAAATTCTTTGAGCTAGCATACATAGGTTACATGACCTTGGAAGGTGCTGAATATTTCTTAATTTGGTTAACTGGCTCATTTTGGGGGTTTTACACAACAACGACAACAGAAATAATAATAGTCATAACAATAATATATGTAGAAATGTTAGATCAACTAAAACTAGGGAGGATATTTGATGACATTATTGTGATTAGGCTACAATAGAGTAAAAATAAGGAAAAAAAACCTTCACAGTAACTGTATACTTGTTTGCCAGACAATCCACTGAGAACTGACACTCCATTACCCTCAGAGTAAAAAAGCAAACATGATAAGAAAAGAATTACGATAATAAAATGAAAACATAGTAGAAAGCAGTAAGTTAGCAATACGGTATAGTGCAAAATGGGAATCTGTGTGAAACAGCAGGGATAATGTTCATATACATGTGAAATATACATTTCAGAAATACAGGCAGCAAAGCAATAATTGGGCAAAGGCAACACAGTAAAGTAAATTACACCTATAATATTTCCAGTGACCACATGTAACCAGAGCTCTGACTGTGTGAAATGCTAACTGGGCTTTTTCATATAAAACCAGTGAGTCTGTTGGATGTTACTCAGCAGGTGCTACTGACTAGAAAAACCAGTTTGTGTGACGAGGCAAAACAAACACCCAGGATATCCAGGTGAGCTGGAGGCCAAACGACTGCTGTGGATGTAATCCGGTTTTTCCTGTGTTGTCATTCCACATGACAACTTTATCTAAAGAATAATAGCCACGGCTGATGAAAAATGGAATATCTTCATTTTCCCCTTAAATTATTATTTGTTATGAATTGCAGCCACATTGACTTAAATGAATGCGGCACACAAATTAAAGTAAATGCTTTACCGAAAACATTGTCAGGTGTCACTGTTGAACCGTTTAATGTATCTTGTGTTGAGTTAGCTGTGGGGGAAGTGATCCTGCAGCCACTTTAAGTTGTGTTTACTGATTGGATCTACATACTTTTTCAAAAGTTTGGCCAAAGACAGATGTCTGTAGTCTTGGTGTGACATGACACTCTCTGCTTTCCTCTCTAGTATCATCAATCCTGTGATGTGGCGCCTGTCCGCCACAACTTCATCCAGATCCTAGTATTCATTCTGTCGTCTGCTCCGTGATTTTCCTGACATACCTGACCTCTCCCGCCTACCTGCTCACCTGTTCCTGCCCAGTCTTTCACCCACACTCTGCCTGATTGTCTCGTTTGCATCCACCCGAGCTTTCCAGCCTTTGTTTTGCCTGCCTCACTCTGCCCTGCCTCTCCCCTCAGATTGATGATTCCCATGACGCTTTTTTAGTTTGCTTGTTCTGAGCGCCTTCCTGGTTGTGACCCTTGCCTGTCTTTTGAGTCCTGAGTCATTATGGTATTATTATCGTCATAAATGCACAGTATGAGTCATGCCTGGTCGGCTCGCATGCTAGTAAGGATAATATTTATAAGTCCTAACTTGAACTAAAGAATTTGAAAATCCTCTCCTTGAATTATGCAACACTACACTGGGCAAATTATATTTTTGGGCCCTTGGTGACAGAGGCTGTTTAAGTGATGCAGCAGCTCTTTTTATACTCATATGGTCCCACATCTTTCACAGAGAGAGACCAATTACTACCAGGAAACAAATGTTAATGAGGCACTTGACATTTAACTCCATAACACTGCCACTTTGCCCCCCGCTGCGGCGTGGAATAGCTGTCAGCTCGACAGGAAAGACTGGCATCAGTGTGCAGAGGAATCGCTACAGCCTAAGACAAATAATTATGTTGTCTAAGAAAACTCGCATTGAGACAAAAACTCAATCACTTGCCTTGCAACGTTGGATATATTTCATGGTAGCAAGTGATCTTGTCCTGTAGTGGAAAATGGTTACGCCCTTAAAGTTATTGTAGCTTCAGACAAGCCTCTTTTAAAAACATGAGTGTGTTTACTTGTGAACCAATGTGCATTCAGAGTCATGGCTTACTGATGGTATACTGTGAGTCTGCGCAAAGTGCCGTGGGACTTTGTGCAGAGCAACAACCACAAGTTGTTTCTACCCATAGCCTACAAGAAATGAAACGTACAATATGCAACAAAGAATATTAACTGAAGATTACTTTCTCCTCTGTGTTGGACTACACCTTGCACAATAATCATCTTGATGACTTTTGGTGGACTTCTTATTTGGAATTCTAGCCAGAAATTGTGTTAAAGTAACAAAAACTATTCTTACGATTTCTTTATGAGTGATAATCTCATTTAACAAGCTCAATACACACAAACTGAATGCACATGCAAGTATTAAAGATGAATTTTGTCTAAGAATGAGTCACAAACAGGACAATTAATTAAAGTCGTGGAAAACAACATTGCCTACTCTCTTGAGAGCTTCCTCATTACAGCAAATGTATTTTAATGTTGCTGCCGGGTCTTATGTGAAAACAGGTTTTCTTTTCATGTCTTTAAATCAAATGCGCGATTTCATATTTAAACATAATCCCCATTTAAGCCCTTTCGAGATATATCTATATTTTATGTTCCATCTAGGAGCGCAGGCTCCGGCGTTATCTCAGGTAGGTGAGCGATGGAGACTCCAGAGATGAAGGTCACACCACATGTTGTCTTTAACTGCTGCACTGAGCCCATCCTGGGGGCAGAACCACAGGTTATTATTTGAAGGAGGGAACCAATTGAAGCCTCCCTCCCTCATCTTTGCCATTAATCTCACTTCATTTGTTACAGTAAGTTGGTTGCGGAGAGCCCTGTGGAAGACAAGCGGGCTTTCACTCCAGGAACCCAGTTTGCTGTTGGACTTTAGGTGAGTGACTTTGTGATTATTATGACTCAGGGTAAATTTATACAAATCTAATTTTGTACATATCCATAGAAACATCACTTCGTATTTCTGCACGTATGCTATGTATGAATTATATTAGTGTGTAGAAATGTTTCATATTGATTGAGTTGACTTATTAATACCACACAAATAACGTCTGTTTTGTTGTTGACCAGTGGTTTATTCAGTGCTCTCTAAGATATTGATCTTTTGCACCAGTCTATACGGCGGCGCAACATAACAGCAGCTGTGTAGAAAACAAAAAAGATGGAGTTTTTTTTATAATATCAAATCTTTGTATGTAAGTATATGCAGTTTTGTACAAAATTTGTTCCAAAAGCACAACAAGTTCATTTTAATGTTAGGCTGTATTTACACTCTCAGCTAGCGGATGCCCTCCCCTGGGGGAGCTGCCCTGCTTCCCTCCCCTGCCCTCCTCCTTTGAGACCCTCCCTGTGCCATGCGCAGCTGAGACCCAGGGAGCAGAATTAACGAGCAAATTGAAACAGACGCTGGCCGTGGCACAGATACCTTCAATGAAATTTCACACGCTGTGTTTGCTGTGTGTGTGTGTGTGTGTGTGTGTGTGCACTTTTGAGATAGAGGTGCAACCATGTTTGTGTTTTTTTCTTCTACTTGTCCATCGAATTGACGTGTGCTGCAGGCTGGCTGACATCAGCGGGAAAAGTGCAGGATGTCCAACAACATGGCCAAGATTGCAGATGCCAGAAAGACGGTCGAGCAGCTGAAACTGGAGGTCAACATAGAGAGGATGATGGTGAGTGAGCCAATGATGATGATGATGGAACCACAGAGCCGATAATGATGGAAAAGTGGAGATCTTTTGTGACTCAAAAGAGATGTAGCTTACCTTTATGTACACTTCAAGGGTAACTCCACCAGTTTTACAGATTTAAGTGTGTTTAAAGGTCTTGTGGAGTACTACTGCATATGTGAAAAAAGTACTACGAAGTGTTTTTGTGGCTCCAGAGGAAGCTGCATGTATTTTGATAAATTGCCTCCAGTGATCTCAGCTTATAAACCGATGATCAAAATCAATACAGCACAACCAGAAGTGTCCACTTCTTATTCCACGTGTTCTTCTTCCTTTTCAAAACCTGGCGCCTACGTTACCCACAATACAACATAGCCGGTGAGTGGCATCACTGGAGGCAAATTTATCAGATTACATGCAGCTTCCTCTACGTAACTTAAATTCCCTCCCCTTTTTGGTCCAAACACAAAAACTAACACAACCTGTCTGTGCAGGTATCCAAAGCAGCAGCTGAGCTGATGGCCTACTGTGAAAGTCATGCCAAAGAGGATCCTCTCGTGACGCCGATGCCTTCTTCTGAGAACCCTTTTCGAGAGAAGAAACTATTCTGTGTGATACTATAACGCCCCGCACACGTACGGGACAAATGTCTACGCATTATATATGATTATAGGGCTGCACAATTACTCAAATGATTATCTAAAGAGATGCCCTGGCCAACAGATCTTGTCCTCCACATGTAAGGGAACATGATTTTTAGTACAGATTCGCCATACCGTTATGATTTTAAAGGTGCACTATGCAACTTTTTTAAAGGCCTAAACAGTTTACAGAAGTGTGAGCCTCCGATACATGGAATATCAGCTTGAAATATTTTAACATTTTAGATGTACTACATAACCAAAATAGTTGATTAAAAAAGTTACATAGTGCACGTTTTCAGCAAAGAAGATAGTTGTGATGTACATGATCATCTCTGTAAGCCGTGACTCATCCCAGTCATAATATCTGTCAAAATAATCAAAACCGGATGCTATTTTTATTTTGTTTTGTTTTTTTACCATAATGTGCAGCCCTATATTATTATATTACTATTTTGATGTGTGAATTCAATGTGAGCTTTAATGACAAGCACAGTAAGGAGACATTTTTTTAACAACATTCAGTTTTGTATTTGAAGTAGCTCTCCAGCTTTACCTGAGGAACTATCCACATTTGAACATGACAATGACGGCAATAAAGATTTCTTGAGAACGGGTGCAAAGTTCATTTCAGACCAGTACGGCCGCCTCTCCCTGTGCACACAGTTTGTGCCTGAGCTCAGGCATTAACCCAAATTTGTACAAAGTAGTTGGTTCTCACTTAATATCTTTAAAGCTCTGAAGTGTTTTAATGTTTTAGACTAATTTCATGTCACGGAAAAGCAAAATAAATAACAATAAATGTTGTTATATAAATACGACGGCCACATCATGTTTTCACAGCATGAAAATATACACAATATACCAATGTGTTAAAGAAAATCCCCTTTTTTTAACTTGATAAAAGCCTGATTAAACAACATGAGCTTAAGCCTGGTATTGTTTTTTCCACCTGACTGTCACAGCTCATCCCCAGGAGGATGTCCCTAGCTCATAGAAACCAATGCAAATGATGGGTGGGGCTATGGGATGATGTCAGTACAGGTTAGAATTGCACTGAAGACGACAGGTGTGCACAGTTTTCACAGAACCAGCGTGCTCTCAGACTGACAGCTGCCAGCACTGACAGATTTCCCAACAGCTTCCCCGATCTTTTGGAATTAGCAGCAGAGCGGAAGGTATGTACACTCTGTTAGCTGTGTAATCCAGCTGTGACGTGGAAGCTTCATGATCACATTTAGTAACTGCACAGGGGCTGTTGTACAACAGATCGCCTACATTATGCTTTTAGTGATATGTGTGGTTAAGGTTTACAGTCTCCTGAAGACTCCATCTATACAGGCTCTGTTCCTACTGCTGATTTATGTGAAGATACCTTTACCTTGAAGAGTGAAAGGAAGAGATGAGTGGACTCATCAAGTCAAACAGGGCCAGTCAAGAAAAACTCGTCTGACAGAACATGCAAATGTTGAATACACCCCTGCCCTTGTGTCCACAGACAACAGGACAACAGCAGGAAGTTACTCATAGGACATTTTGAAGGCACTGATTCAACTGTTAACATAAATATATAAAAAGTGTGACAAGATTACGCGTCTCTAAACTTTAGAGACGCGTCGAGGTTAGTTTCTTTATTCAGTTTATTCAGTCATGAAAACAAAGATAGCGTGTTTAATTAGTTTGTTTATGCATGAAGGAATCACTCATTAACGATCTTTCTCTCCCAATTAAAATTTCCTCCCCAAATCTACATAGCGCACCTTTAATGTATCGTTAAAACTGCTGGTGGTTGACACGACTGATGTTTTGGCTCAATATAAACTCCCTCTCACTCGATGACTTTTTCGTTTGAGAAGATTTTCAGACATTTTTTGTTCATGCTTTCCATAAATATTTGGCAAAATGACACTTTAAACATGAACCGGGTACCAAACCATGATGACAGATTTACTTTGCAAAAGCCCTTACATGCATCCACCACCCAGTGACTGCAGTGATCTCACTGTCAGCAGCTATTTTTGGCATCTTTTCCTTTAAATGACGCTTGATTGCTTGTAATCATTACAGGGCTCCCAACACCATAAAATAATGCTCTGAGCTTGTACTTTGACCTTAAAGTGGAGTCCGCTCACATTTAAAGCAACATTGACCGACTTTGACCCACAATAAAAATGTTGTTTTCGCATTAAATGAGTATTATTGACTATCAAGTTGCATTTCTCATGTTTTCAGGCCTGACAATGGCCAACTTCGGAGGACATGCCATTCCCGGCTCCTTTTTCCTGATCTACGGCTTTTGGTTGACAGTGAAATACATTCTCCACCACTACTGGAGGACTAATCAGCCTAAAGGGAGGCAAATCATGCCGCCTTTCTTCAAAAGAATGGAGTACATTGAGGGGGGATTTACAATGTTTGCTGCATTTGTTGGTCAGTTTTTCTCTCATTTCATCTGCACAGTGTTCAACTTTCTCAAACCTGTTCTCGACTCATCTCGTTTGGTCTGTTGTCCTGTTCCAGGTATTATGGTTGAACAGTTTGTGGTGGATGGGCCGCATGCCCACCTTTATGACGGCCATTCATGGGTCAAGCTGATGAACTGGCAGCACAGCACCATGTATCTGTTCTTTGGGATCTCTGGGATCGCCATTGTTGCCAATACTGCATCCACATTGGTGCCGGCTGGTGTTGACCGCGTTGCCGTCTCCTTGGCTCTTTTTGTTGAAGGTATGTTTTTAGTCATACATTTTTCCCCTCACCTAACAAATGTGCTCCTTTCATTTCCACCAAACTGATGTAGGTAATTGTGAGAATTCTCTCAGAATAATGACTTTGTATCAAAAGTGCTTGTTTTGTTGAAGTTTCTTTATCTAATACTACTCAATTATTTTGAAATAATATAGATGTTATTATTTTGAGATACTACATCATTGTTCTGAGGTATGAAGTTATCATTTTGAAATCATCATTACAAGAAAGCTTCTCATTGTAGCGACTGACATCATCACACTCGACACCCTCCGTCATGTATTTGAGTCATGTTTTGTGTTCGACTCTCCCATGTCAGGGTTTCTGTTCTATTACCACGTGCACAATCGACCCCTTCTGGACGCTCACATCCACACCCTGCTGCTGGTGGCGGTGTTCAGTGGATCCGCCAGCACCATGTTGGAGGTGTTCGTAAGAGACAACATCATTCTGGAGCTGCTCCGAGGATGCTTGTTCATTCTGCAGGGCTCGTGGTTCTTCCAGGTGATTAGCAAAAACGAGACCCATGTGTATAGTTACACAACAAGGAATACTTAAAGGAGCCCATTTACTAGAGCTTGTGTATACATTCATGTTTATAACCCTTTTTTAAAATCCTTTTTTATTATTTTTGAAAGCTTTATCTGCACCAAATGAGTTTATTCCTACCCTTCTGTAACAGGTCTGAATATTTCTTGAGATTTGTCATCAGTCAGCCAAGACCTGCCTGCTTTTAAAACGCAATGGCTGCTTTTGTAAACACAGAGTATTTGCAGTGCACAACTTCATAAGCCTTTCTTTCATTTTAGATTGGATTTGTGCTTTACCCATTAAGAGGACCACAGTGGGACCTGGAACAACATGGCAACGTCATGTTCGTCACAATGTGCTTTTGCTGGCATTTAGCAGTGGCACTGCTTTTGGTCGGCACCACTTTCTCAGTGGTTTGGTTGTAAGTTCCCTATTCTTTACTTGTACCCACTTTAGAACTAAAATCATTTAAGATACATATTATGTCAATTTTCATGCCCTGAAGACCTTTTGCACAATATGCACAAGAAACTATATAAGACAATGAATGAGTGGAAAAAAATGTAAAAGCGTTATAGTTCTGTGCCATAGGTATAAGTTTCATGCAGAACAGGGTAAACTACTATAAGAATGCAGCAGTTACATGAGTTTGTCTCTGCGTTGCCGGGAGACGGACAATCGGCCAAAACAAAGGAAGGAATGGGCTTGTTGCCTTTGTATTAGGTATTTTAGTAATTTAGGGTGCTACTTGTCCAGAGCTACATTTAGGGTTCACAGATTAGGCGAGCTCATGGACTGCTGCTGGAAGACAATTTGAGTGTTCTGTCTAAGTGCTACATTAGTCTCCTTCCTGGTGCAAGGAAACCCATTTGATTTTATCAATGTTAAAATATCCAGAGCGCATGAGCAAATATACAATACATCTGACAATAGGTTCCTAAAACATTGTGCCTTTTCTGCCTTCCTCTACTGTAAATTAGTGGACCTGCTTCACAAGATACCCTGTGAAGTGTTTAAAGTCAACATGGTTTTGTTTACAATAAACATATCTCACCAAGATGCACGATATGCTCAAGACCAACATATTGAATGAATATTTAAATGTTTGGAAACCTGTATTGTTTCCATCAGGTTGTTTTCCTCTGTCTGTTTTTATTGATGCATTATTGGCTGGCAGAAAATGTGTATCACATTACCCTCATGCACACATACTGTACGCACCAATGGTGGTCAAAGCTGAGAGCTTGGTTTAGTACATTTTGGAAATTTGGCTTTCTTCGCAATATACTGTTTGTGAAAACACCTAGGAAACCAATGTAACTACATCACTGACTTTGAATGTATGTGCAATCTTTATGCTGCTCACATGTTTCCATTTTGTTCTTTTCTTGTGCCAATAGCACTATGAAGCGATTCTCCGAAAAGGGACGGGACATAGAGATCGGAATGCGAAATACATCCTCCAAATCAAGCTCCCAGAAAGCTTTGCTTGAAGAGTCGGATGAAGAGTGAATGCATGGTTGTAGATGTTTTGAAATTGTACTTATTTTTCACTATGATGACGTGTCTAAAACCAATTCTGCTGTTTTGTACAATGTAATTCTGATGTTTTTGTATAAAAAAAACAAAAAACAAACAAAAAAAAAACAACAACCCACATCTGTTGAAATATGATCTGTTATTATGATCTGTTAAAGTATTGTATGTATGGAATGCTATAAAATAAAACACCTGATAAGAGAACAAATAATGTATTAAAACAAAAACCAACAAGTCACAACATTCAAATAAATCGGAAAGACATAAGTCTAATTCACTTTACATTTGTTGATATTAAATCACACATTTAACAAACTGCCAATCGGGACAATATCGAATTATTTGTTCAGACAAGTTTTGATTTCTGTTTATATCTAGGTAGAACACCAACTATACAGCTGGTCTTTTTCAAGTTTGTCAACAGCTGAAAGAAAAAGTAAATCAGGATTCCGATGCAACCTGACCAAACATGGTTGTACAAAGCCAAATTGCACGCTTAAATAACAATAACTTCATTTGTTAGACATAAGACAAATTAGCCTGAAAAAGCTTGAGAACAAAAGAACTTCGACGACCAAATACAGGCACGTATTTCGTGCAGTGGACCTACGATTCATGGCAAGAGATCACTGTTGAGGTGCAGGCGGGGGATCGGGTGCACATTTAGGTGAAGGTGCTGTTGTGACTACAACTGTGGAAACAGACTTTGGGGAGCCTGTTGCCATGTGCTGCTGGAGCTGCTGGGCCTGAACGGTCTGGATGCGAACCTAAAGAAATTGAAACCATCGAATAACATTAGGGAGGTTTTGTTTGCAAAACTGAACAGGTACTATAAAAAGGTACATTTTTCCATTTTCTTGAAAAAACTCTCTTTTGCAACGTTAAAAAGTGAAATATAAGCCCACCTGTGTGGCCTGTCCTTGCTGCTGAAGCTGCTGGAACTGTTGTGCTGTAACAAAGCTGACCGGTTTGTTCCCTGCGATCAGCTTCGTGCCAGCAGGCATTGTGGTCAGGATGATGTTCCTGCCCAGACTGCTGATACTGCTCAGACAAGAGAGGAAAAGCACAAACGCATGTAAGTCTATCGACCGTGTAAAGAAATACCACAGATAAATGCATAAATATATTTAAGAGGGTCCTAAATTAATAACTTTGACGCTTCAGTTTAATAAAAATCTGAGAGGTTCTGTTAGTGAAGGAGGCCCAACAGGTTAAACCTCAAAACACACTGAAATAAAACACAATAGAAATGATGTTCAGTGTAATCTTCATAATTTATTTTACATTTTGAATTTAATTTGTTCTTTAAAAATCACTCATTTGCTTACATTCTCAGTAAGAAATAATAAAACAGAAATAACAGAACGCACGGTGACACTTACTTTGTGTTAAGACTTCCTTTCACAATAGGCGTGGTCACAACGCTTTTGCTCTTCAGCGGTTGGTTGAGGACAGAGAGGGGAACAGTTATCCGTGCAGGTAACTTCCCCTATAATGTTGTCAGAGTAAGTACAGAAATATGTTTTAGGAAAGCTTCTTAAATAAACAATGCAGAGGGATTCACAATACACGTGTCACAGAAGTCATTTAGGTATGAATAACTACAAATGGATAATTTACAGTTTAATTGATTTACTAGGGGGAAGCAGGCTTGGTGTTTGGAGAAACTGATATAAAAGCTGATGAGTTCCTCTCAAGTGAACTCTGATTCTCTCTGGGGGGGAACTGTGCAAATCAATAAATCAGCTATTCAGAGAGGCTTTTGGGAGGAAGCATCCAGGAGATTTGTTCTCAGACAAGCAGCTCTGATATCTTGTGGCCTGGGTGAGGTGAAGTTGGGTGAACCTGCAGAACAATACATTGCTTAGAACACTACCCTTTTTGACAAAACCGTTTTGTTTGTACAAGGCTATTGAGATTTGCTGTAATTTAAGAAGAGTGTGTGGTGTTAGAACATATTTTCCTTCTATTAAATTGCTTGCTTTTGTCAGCCGGAAAGTGAAGGCGCACATTAAACAGTGTTGCAGCGATTAGCAGTTTAATCAATTAGCTGAAAGAAAATGAATTGTCGTCAAAACAATCTGCAGATTAATTGATAATGAAATCATTGTTAGATGCAGCTGTAACCTGAAACATAATTTCCTTACAGGAAGCAACAAAGTGACACAAGACAAAGAACAACCCAACAGCGCCCCCTTGAGGCAATGCTGCTTCTTACATGTACAGCTCGAAAATAGTTTAACTCAACTGATGACACTGAAACATCCTTTTAAGTGGAGCAAAAAACATAAAAATCTAAATACAGTCTCTAACATGTACTATGCCTGTACTACCTGCCTCATCTTATGATGGCCAAACATACACATAAAAGACTGGCAATTTTCCTGAAAATATATTCAGAATCTGAACAATCCTCTTACCGTTGTGGTAGTAACCACAGAGGCAGGGACCTGCCGCACTGTGGCTGTAGCTGTTCCTAGCGCCAGCGGTGAGCCCGAGGCTCCGGGAGCAACTGTGATCCCCTTCGCAGCAGCCACAACACTGGCAGCCATGGTCACGACATTAGCACACGTAGACGCTGTGAGTGGTTTACCACCAGTGGTGGTTGTCATTGTGATGGTCTGACCCTGTTTCTGCGGTATAACACCGAGGCCTGGCATTATCCGAATGGTGGCACCACTCTTGTCCGGGGAGGACACGGTCGAGAAGGTCCTAGATTTCTGGTCAGCCACAGTGACGGCCAATGTCGGCATTAGGCGTATGGCTGTGTCACCTGCAGCCTTTAGCAAGGTGGAGGCAACAGGCCCCGCTTTAGTGGTCTGTACCTCCCCTGTACAGGATGTAGCAACAGAGGCAGAGGAAGCTGAAGGGTGCGGTGACGTCACATGGAGAGTGGCTGATATGCTCTTGCTGCCTGTGGTGGCAGTGCTCAGGAAGTCGGGAGTGAGTTTGACAGTTGCAACTGGGGATTTGGCGAGAGTTGCCATCATGTCTGGGGTGATCCGCAGCACCGTCTGGCCTTTAGCATCGGTGGTGATGGAGGATGGTGGAAGACGGAGGACATCTTTACCCTGGATACGCAGGTTTGTGGCGGTTATTGGAATTCCTGCTCCTCCTGCAGTCTTCATTCCCAACTGGCCAGTAATGGACACCTTTAAAAGGAAGTAAATGATAACATACCAGCAGATAAATCTTGTGATCATTAACATGGCAAATTACACTTATTACTCATTTAAGAATATGGATTTTTCAAAGGGATCCAAGAAGTCGCCTAACTGAACAAACATCCCAGTAGAAACAAACTGGCTCACCTGTTTGATATTTGGGCTTGTGACCCCTTGCAACACAGCAGGGGAGGCAGGGTTATTAGCTGGGCTACCAGGTGATCCAGCTTGAGGTTTGGCCATGGCTACGGCAGACACAGACAGAGTGGTCGGCACATGGACCGGACTACTAGCAGACTGACTCCTCAGAGGTACAGAAACCACTGCCTATTGATATACACAAAAAAATCCAGACAGAGTTATTTATACATTCACAATATGCACAACAATAAAAAACAGCGCTTAATCTTGCTACCTGTGAAATTCCCTTGGCTGCTACGGACACCGGCATCCTGATCTGGTGAGGGGTCTGATGCACCATTGTGGCCTGCTGACTTCCTGCCGAAGAAACAAGACCAGACTGGGTGGAAACCACCCGCACCTGAGGGAGGGAGCCTGCCGCCAGGTGACTCACTATCCTGGCCGCGTGTTGGGATGTGACTGGCTGCGAAACAGTTGCAGCAGCCTGACTGCTGGGTAAGATGGCACCCAGCTGGGGCAACGAGGGAGGGGATACGAGAAGAACACTGGAAGAGCAAAAAGGAGCAGAGGCAATACAAAAGAGACAGATGAAACATGGGTGTATGTATTGTACAGTATTAATAAGAAGAAAAAAGTCTTGTGTCACACTGACCCTGGGCTGGATTTGATTGTATCTGGGACTCCGGTCTTTGTTGGAGTGGTGGCTGTGCAGGATAAAGGTGACTTAGGGGTTCCTGGTGTGGTTATGGTTGGTGTAGTAGGGGTTGGCGACATGGGATTGGAGCCAATATCTTGTCCTCCCTCCAGACACCCAGGAGTTTTACTGCCTCCATCCTTACTTCCAGACTTCTAAAACATAAACAGGGCTTGACATTCATAATCAACAGCAACAGCACAACTTCAACAGTGCTTTGCATACAGTATAAAAGCTCAATAGAGATTGTGATTAAAAATGGAGGCAGTGGACCCACCGGCTTAGATGCAGGCTTGGGTTTCTGCTGTAGGGCTTTTCTTGCTTTTGCAGCAGCAGCTTGAGCCTGGTGGATCCTCTCTGGATGGGAGGGGGAAAAAACATAACACAGAATGAACATTTTGTCGTTTCAAAGTCTTAAATGCTGAGAGTATACACTATGTTCGAGAGACTTTGTTCATCTGCATGCAAGTGCAATCATGAATGAAGGCCACAAAAGGATGAAGAATGAAAGGGACCAACATTTTTTAAATCTACACATCATTGTTTAAAACCAAAACAATTAACTACTAAACTTTGTGAGTCGAGCAGGTCTACAGGGGTTGTATGAAATGAAATAAATCTTCTATTTAGAAATGTGTAGATATTCAAATGACACAATTGGTTCCCTACTGCATGTTCCTAACCTTGAAAACATAACAGATATAGGAGAAAGAACTGAACAAATGTTCAAAAGTTTGTACAAACCATTAGGATTGGATATCTTTGAAATTCTGCTCAAATATCAAGCACATGATTGCTTACCAAACTCCTCTTGACTGCGACTGCGGTGCAGGTAAATCCAGAGTTTGCGACCGATGTCATACTTCACACAGGGGTCTTTCTCATAGTGAAGTCTATCCAGAGCCCCACTGACAACTGTGTTCACCTAAATGGAGAAGCAAGCTCTTTACATAAAGGTCACCGAAAGAAAACAACTGAGGGGGCAGCATTAGCCAATTGAAAGTGGTTCTTGCACAGGCCAGTGTAACGTCCACACAAAATGAATTAATCTGACAGAGTGAGTACAAGAGGTACATGTTAAAAATATCACACCTGTGCACTAGTAACATCTGGAGCTAGAAACTGTGAGTCTTTCAACAGCTCACAGATCTCGGCCCTTGTTCCCTCTCCATTGGGTAACCTGGCTGCTGCGTCCCGCACTACAAAAAGAGGGATGGGAGACGTCAGAGTCGTGTGACTGGTTTCCACTGAACACACTTAAAGCATCGGTTCCTCCACATCCTGACAATGGAGTTTAGAGTAAAACAGAAGGTCTAACCCAATGAGAGAATTGTGACGTATGGTGGTCGGTCTGAGCGCAGTAGAGTGTGCTCCCGGGCTTTGTTGAGAGACATCTCCTTATCGAACACCCCTTTAACTGGCCCCACCACAGACTCGAAGCCGTGCATCCTGAAGGTGAAGGCTTTATGTGGCTGGTTGTATCGCTGCTGCTCCTGATAAACAAATGCAAAAATGACATCACCTTTGAAAAAAAGGCAAAATGTTATGAACAAAAAATAATAATTCCAGCAGCACAACAAACCTGAATTTGAAACACTTGTCTCTCGTCTCCAGTGCTGGGCCGCACCACGTAATCAGTTGAACTGCTCGGTGAGAGAGATCACACTGTTAACAACCATGAAACTCAAACTACTTCAGTGTGTTAAAGTAAGGCTACAAATAACACTCATCTTCAATCACAACGAAGGTAATTATTTTTTGGTGATGCAGTTGCTATTTAAAAAAAAAGGGACAGTTCACCCCACAATCAAAAAAACATATTTTCCTCCTACCAGTAGTTCAATTCATCCATCTGGATTATTTTGGAGTTTTAGAGAGATATCGGCCATAGAGATGTTGGCTTTGTCTCAAATAAATAGGAACTAGGTGGCACTTTGCTTGGGGTGCTCAGAGTGCCCAAAGAAAACTCCAAACATTTGAAAAACTCATTAGCAAGAACTTTTTCTTCCTACTAAATTGTTAAATAAAAAAATAAAAACTGGTAAATAAGAAATGTATATTCCACCAGCAACCAAAAAAACATTAATTGATCATTTTTTGGTCGAACAAGCAATTAATTACTAATTTCTTTAGCCATCACATCATGCTTGCAAAGCTTCATGAATCACTGGATCTTACACTCTTGGTGTGGGAGAGGTGATCTCCAACATGTCTTCATTTTCTGTCTGTGGAAGACAAAGAAGCCGGTGTAATTTTTGTCACAAATAAAACACTGGTAATCAATAACAGCATTGTACAATATTAACTGGGGCTGACTGATATGCAAAATAAATAAACAAATAAATGAATAAAATAAAATATCATATTGCATTTATTTCGACAGACATTGCAGTTGCGCAATGAGTCACTGAATTAGTAGGAGTGATAATTTTTTATTCAATTTTCACTGAGAAAGATGATGTGACCTTTTCTGCAGTCTGTTCCAAATAAGCATGTTCCTGGAGAATGTGACTCATTGATGGCTGAGGCATCTTTGTAACGCCACAGTTCAGTTCAGCTAAATTTAAGATGGTGTGTTGTGACACAATTTACCTTTATCACAAAAATTGCAGCTTGCAGGCTATTTTGATTTAATTCAAATTACTTGTTCAGTCCTAATGAGCTGCATAATTAATGCTGAAACTGCAATATATTACCTTGACAACTAAATCCTTGGAGTCCAGCCACAGCTGACAGAGTGCACTGACATCTTTCTCTGTATCCTGAGTGGGGCCTAGAAATAAGAAATTACAGAGAACACAATTAATCTGAAGACTAAAATAAAAACTGTCTCAACCTGTTATTTCAGTTGTTGATCCTTCGTACCAATCCACCTCCATTGCTGAGTGTCATCGGAAAATTCCACAAATGGAGAAAAGCCGCTGGGGAGTGCCATCATGCCATCTGATTAACAGATAAAGAACGTGGGGGAAAATACATGAATGAAATGAGGTGGATAACAAAATCGGACATTTCAGCATTTGCGACAATTTCTACTTACCTTTTGTCTCTCCTGCAAGAAACTGCAGGGCTTGAAGAACCAAGTCAGACCAACACGGGACAGCTGAAAACCACACGTTGAGGGAGCTGGCTGGAGACGACTGCCACAGTTGAACTTTATCTTCCAACTGTGGGATCAAAATGTAGTTGTCATAATGTTTGGTCAGAACCGTGATGCACTTTATAATATGTATGTGAGACTCTGAAGTGACTGTATACCATTGAAGTACTGGACAGGTGTTCTGTCCTTAAGATGTTCTCCAACAAGCTGAAGAAACTGACAGCAATTTCCTCCACCATAACCGGGCTGCTCTGACACTCCTCCACAATCCTGCAATAAAGACGGTTCTTTCCATTACACACCCACACGCAAATACATGTAAATATTCTTGACACCAGCGTGGTGTTTTAACTCACTCCTCCTTTATGTGAGGTAGTGGAGTAGACGGTGTGTCCGGCAATGAGTTGATGATGTTCGCTGGTGGAGCGGATGGGGTGTCTGAAGGTGCAAGAGTCTCACAGGGATCCTCAGATTCCACTTTTATTGTCCTCATTTTCTTCTTCTTTCTCTCATCTTTTATCTTCTTCTTCGGCAGAGACAGATCAAAGAGTGCTAGAAGAAAAAAAAAGAGGGAAAAAAACGTATCGACTGTGTGCCATGACATCAACAAAAACAAGACTTTGGTTTAAGACTTATCTATCAATCTCTTTACTCACGCATAGTCCCCTTCCGACCGATATTTGTTCTTGAGAGTATGTCTCCAAGGTGGATATCAGAGGTCATCAAGTCTGGATGCTCCTGAGTGAATCAATCATTGGTGAGACACTGTACACATATAAACTAAACCATATCTGTGTGTGTTTTTTTTTTCTTACTGGCTGTCGTTTCCTCTTCTCTCTGTGGTTTTGCAGCATGGCTTTCAAGTCCCACTCCCCTAGTTCTATTTTCTCTGTGAGGAGAAAATAAATCTCTTTACACATTCCATTCAATGTGCTCAAACATTTGAGGAACAGCTTACTCGATGGTGCCAAAATCACTGACCGGTAGTCTTCATGTCTTGGGTAGAGAGGCTGGGTAGAACTCTGAGTGAGATAGTTGGTGTTGGAGAAGAAGGCGATTGTGGAGCCGGAGTCCATAATGATATGTCTACAAGCATATGCAATAATAATAATAATATTATTAATAATAAGATATGCAAAAGCACTGATATGGTCAGTTTAATAAATCTGAATTTCAAACTGATGTTCTTGTAATGTTTCTTATTCATGTTTATCTCTCTTTGTTTGACTTTTTTTCCCATTTTAATTCTTTTCACCTTTTTTTTTTTTCATTGTCACATTGCGTACTTGCGACTAAATCAGCTTGTGAAGCCTTATTAGGGTTTGAAAAGACTGACCGTCATCATCAGATGAAGCATTGCTGTCCCCACACTCAGTTTTGACGTCCTTTAATATGCGGCTCAATCTTCTTCTCACCCTTGGCTCCCGCATTTCAGCGTGAGTCTTAGATGGTAACTTTCTTTTTGGTGGAAAGTCCAGGCCATTGTGAACTGCGAACTCCAGCAGCTCCTACAATTGGAAGACAGATTTAGAATAACTGAAAGTGGTCATGGGTCTTGTACTTACAACTTATTACAACAAATATACCTTTCTGGAGACGAGGATCTGCTTCAACAACCTGTGGTAATACTGCTGAAGGGAATACAACTGTCGCTTCTTCTGGGACTTGGCGCACAGTTGTCTGTATTTGACCACCTCAGGATTAAAGTAACCATCTGGGTTGAGATAATGAGAGCAGGGATCACAAAGTGCCTCAAAAATTCACTCAGCGTGACATAATTGTGTATTGGTGGGTAAACAAGGGGATAACTAAGAAGCACCTCTGAATAGTTTTTGCGCGAGATGAAGGGGATTTCCAAAGTTAAAATCTCTGTTGTTGAATAGGTCACTGATGGTGCTGTCCTGCTCTGCAACATTTTTGTCAGGAAACTGTGGCAAATACTGACGAAGGTGCTGCCTCTGCGAATCTGACAGAACTTCACTCCAGGTGCTTTCGCTCATCACAGAGAAGAAAATCTCAGGCTGTTGCAAACAAAATAAAATGTTAATGGGTCGAATGTATTGTGTCTTAAATTTGTAAACAACTGAACAGAGCATGAAAGAGCAGCATTCCATTACTCTGCCTCAGGAAACTCACGTCCTCTAGTAGGTCCTCTGGGAGATTCACTCTACAGTTCCCTAGCATGCATTCCTCTGTGATTTGTCCATCGCTTTCTTCTTTTGGATCAAGAGGGTCTGTAAGCATATGGGTGAGGGCATCCATTCTCCTCCTTTGTGCCGACCTTTACGTTTTCCACACAGAGAAACACATTTGAGTACAAAGTCACAGTCGTTTTAATCAGTGTACTGACGCTAACTGCGAACAGCGTTCACTTCCAGTCATTCAACGTCCAAATGTTTACTTTACTTTACTGTTACTTCAGTGCTACAAACGACAGAGACAACAACAATGCCAAGCACTCACCAATGTCAAAACATTAGCTACTTAAGTTACTGTAACGTAGTGCTACATAGCGAGCTAAGCTAGCATCTAATAAGTTAGCAAAAGAGCCTGTTATAGCGTATGGGTTGTTGTTTCTACCTTCAACACGAGGATACTTGTTCTACGAGACATACTGACAAACATGCATATTAAGGCTAAGCGGATACTGCTTGTTAAAAACGCAAATATAGCTCTTACCTGACACTGCTTTATGTTTTGATGATGAAGAGGGAACTATTTCACCGACGCACCGTTTTCTTCTTCTACTAGAGTTGGATGGCAGCGCATCCTCCCGCAGCGCGCGCTGCTGCCCTCCATAGACAAGTGACACCTATGTGTACATTAGGTAAATACAGCTTTAAAATTAGACACAAAACTACTCATAACTTTGTTTCTTTTAACATTGTGCTTGATGCGTTTTGTACTAAGTGTTATTATTCAGTAATTTAGGGCGAGAAGCCTTTACTGAAGACACTGAATTTCACATTTCTGTTAAATGGGCTAACAGTCGCCTGGCTAGCTAAAGGTGAAAGTTTGGCTAACTGTGAAGTTACAGCTAACGTTGGTTATTGTTAGTAGATTGAAAGTACTTTTTTATTATGTTTTTTTTTTCTTTTATTCTTTTCTTGTGGCAATGCCTCTGCATTCCTCTAAGCTTTTTTCATGTTTGTCTTGGCAGAGAGTGCAGGGAAGTTGCTGGGACACAAGCAGCGTTTGCCCTACAGGGGAGTGTAGCTATTTTCCATTAACTCCATGCTCAAGTTCACCTCAAGTAGCTTTAGCTTTTCAGGCTTAACGTTAACATTACTTTTTTTTATTTAGCTAGGGAATGTACAACCATGTATTTTTCAAATATTTGACCTATATATTTTTTTGCATTTTATGCTGAAATATCATGTATTTGATATTAAACTAACTCTCAAAAGTACAAATAAAAGCAAATAATACATATATTTTTACCTATATGTATACATTGTAAGCTTCGGGTTGACTTATTACCTGCTTGGACGATTGTCAAATCTCATAATCAGCATTTTCCTGATCATCAGAATGTGTTTTCTTCTCTCTTTTTTTTGTCTTTAAAAACAAACATCTACTTGCAGATACAATTATTTTAACTAAAGTTATCAAATAAATGTAGTGAGTAAAAACTGAAATATCTTTCTCCAAACTGTAGTTGAGTGACAGTATAGTAATAGATAATGGAAGTACTCATGTAAAATAACTCAAAATTGTACTTGAGTACAGCACTGCCATCACTGGTCTTACAGTACAAAAAAGAAGTCTCTAAATGATACATCCATAATGAATAGATATAATTATGGATGCAAACACTAACACACAACCTAACATTACTTTATCTCCCAGTTGTCCTCAAGCCCCTGTAACCTGGTCGCTCAGTTTCATTAAACAAACACAAAGAATGCGAGTAACAGAAAATTCACGAAAAGATTATTTTCATTTTTTTTACATTTTTAGATTTTTAATGGTATTATGAGTGTTCCCCCTTAATGTTAAAGCAATTTAATAAATTTTTAATGTAACACCATTGTGCCAAACAAGATACTAGAGCCTTGGAACATTTGAATTGCTTGGTCAGCGTTGTCAGCTGGCTCCACCTCTTTATGATGTTGTAATGAGCAGGAATGAACAGTCAATCCCTCTGCCTCACAGCACAGCCAGAGAGAGGCACAGGACACACAGTGCCCTTCAGAAGCCTTCAGCAACTTTGTCTTGCCTAATGTAGTGGGCATCTAGGCACCAGGAGGAGTTACAGAACTGTGAAGAAAACCTTTTCCCATTTCTCTCAAGGTTTGGCGTTTAATGTCTTGGGAAGATGGCAGAAGGTGCAGATGGAGAGGAAGAGATTCAGTTCCTGCGCACAGTAAGTGATGCTGTCTGCTTCTTCTCATGTAGTTTGCAACTATAGCTAGACTGAGCTCATTCAGTCAACAGTGTAAAAGAATTAGCTTTTTGTATAGTGAATTGTCGCTTTATAATATATACAAACATTTGGTGTGTTACTTTCTTTACATAGACTGAGCACAGATTGACAAGGACAGGTGGCTGGTTTTGTCGCCATTGTTATCTATTTATATCCCATGGGTAATGGGTGTGTTACTGTTTTGTCACAGAGAAGAAAACTTCAGTTAACACATACAACAGATTACGACAAAGGAATTACATTCAGTAACCTAAAGTATTACAACATTTTGACCATATTAACTTTGATGGACACTGTTTAATTTGAATGCCAGTAGGACAATTTAACATGTTTTTAAATGATTAATCACATGCTTAATTTTCTTTAGGAGGTAGACAGACACATTTCATGATATGCTGGAACTAATTATTCATTAATAGTGAATGGTATTCTTGACTAATGGACTCAATTGTGCCATGCTTACAGGTTTAATGGGAGTATTGCAAAAGCAAAATGATACTGATATGGTTGGTAAACTTAAGCAAAGATCCCTCTTGATTCACCTGTTTGTTGCTTGATTTCATTTCAGATTAAGTCCTTTATCTCATGAAGAATAATCACCCATCTCCAGCTCCTTTTTTTTTTTTTAGAAATAAATTACTCTGACAGGTTGCAGTGTCCAAAACCTTTGTTTGATTGGTGATTATAAAAGGACTTATTTGCTCAAATACATCAAATGTGATATGAGCGTTTCAGATAAATCCACAGGGTGTCCTTTCGTTCTCAGGTCTTTTTCTACTACAGCCCCAATTTGTGATTTAGACTACATGTATTTTCAATATCAGTTTCTTGCTAAAAGGGATTTCAGTTAAAGTTTTACTTTGATTTTTTAAAATGTTTTACTGAATTGATTTTTGTTATAATGTTTTAGTGAAGTATTTAGTTCAGACGGTTTATTTTTGCTGTTTACTCAAAGCTAAGCTATCAGATTTCCCCAGATCTGTGCCAAGCCTGCAGAAGGGCATTGTGGCCTTGCAAGCAGTCTACTTTGTGTAACACTTTCTATTTGGATAGACAGCGCTGATACCCAGCTATTGTAGATGTTCCACATAGTGTCACTTGAGTTTCTCTAGATGATGGTAACCTTAGTCCTGATGTTAGCATCAGCCAGATGCTGATTAGCTACAGGCTACATTCTAAGTATCACTTTAAGCTCAGTTCCTTGTAGCCACTTGATTGTGTGTTGTTCATCCTGAAGTGTGACGGAATTTCAATTTAATCTGACAGCTACGTACTTGTAAAACATTTTTGGTTATCACTGTGTAATGGTTTGAAACAGCACTAAAGTCAAGTATGTTAACATTGTGTCATAAAGTTATTGTCAGTCTGTTGCTGTTCACCCTGAACTCAGCTGCGTTCTATATTTACTGTGTGAGGATTAACAGGTTCAAAGCTTGCCCCATTTCAGCACCTGCTTACTTCAGTCCATGTGGACACTCTACTACTAGAGTATTGCTAACAGTGTTGATTATCAGATGCTGGTTTCAAAACATTTTGTCAGAGTTCTTTATAATAGCTCTTACATGGCAAACCTTACAAAAACTGGTGGAAGCTGGATGAACACCCAGCTGTTAGTCTCATGTCGTCATGATCGGGCCTGTCTTTCAGTGAGACTGTCTGTCAGTCAGTTGGTGTGTCTGCCTGAAGACACATTCTTCTCTACATAGTAACTCAGGAACAGCAGGTGACAGAAACTTAGTACTTACTTATGTTGTATGCTATGCTAGGAATGTCAACTTGTTCAAGGGTCTAAGATATTTTGCTTATATTACACTTCTGACTTTATTTTCACGTCTTCTGTATAGGATAGATATTTCTGTAGCAGATATTACATGAGACTGATTAAGCGTAAAGCAGACTGCATCAACTCCCTTTTACACCACACAGACATGATACAAATTCTCTTAAACTCGTGCTTAATAGCGGCCGGAACTTTTTACCGTAAAGAGACAATTAACTGTAGAACATGGGTCAAAAGCAAACACCTATTGTATTGTTAAGATGCAAAATGGTACTGGGATCCTAAGTTCCCTTAATTCAATGTTTTTCAATCCTGGTCCTGCATGTTTTAGACGTTTCCCAGCCCCAACACACCTGGTTCAAATACATTGGTCATTATCAAACTCAAGCAGAGCTTAATGGCGAGTGAGTTGGTGAGTTGGATCAGGTAAACATCTAGAGCTTGCAGCGCAGGGGGCAGGATTGAAAAATGCTGCCTTAATTGAAGTGCCACCCTGCCCGCTTGCTCATATTAACAACAACTAAACATCTAGTAGACCTTTGGGCAGACTTGCTATGTAGCAGCAGTAGCAGAACTGCTTCACTGTATTGCAGCTTTAACTTGAACATAGAGTGCACAAAGTCTAGCCCTTTTTGTCTGGAGTTTGCATGTTTCTGTCATCATTGCACATGTTTCAAATCTAAATTGGACACCCTTGGATGTAAATTTAAATGTGTTAACAACCTGTTTATGCCAGTGGCTGCACCATGCATGAGAGTGTTCACACTGCAGAATTTGAAGTTTAACTTGACCTGTTTAAGCATAATTTATTACATAAGTTTTATCGTCAAAAGCAGCTGACATCCAGCCTAAAAGGTGTTTATATCTTCAAGGTATCAACCGTTTATATCGGGCAGAATCTGCTGCCAGTTCACAGCTTCAGAACCAACTGTGATAAGGCTCAAACTATAAATGAAGTTTTAGGTTCCAGCAGTTGACAAACAATGGTCATCTATGTTCACTATCTTTTCCACAACAATCACTTCACAGACTTCACTTGAGATTTGGGTTTTCAGAATACCTACAACTTAAAACCATCATCAAAACAAATTTGACACAATTTAAAGACCACTTGAACCTTTCAAAATAATTACTGATATAAACTGTCTTCCTCAACCGATTGCATAGAAATGAATACAAATATTGAACTCTTATCTGAATTATATTTGTAACTGGTGTATGTGCCGAGTGAGCCAGAATCTTTGGCAGATAGAAATGCAAACAGCTGAGCGTGATGTTTTGAGCTGAGGAGACTTAAAGTGAATTTGCAATTGTTCCTCTCCTCAGCAAACTGACTAATTGCATTATCGAGTAAGTGCAATGTAGGCCATTTTTCTTTTTTCTTTTTTTTTCCCTGGCCGTCAAATCCTGAATATCTGTTGCTTTCCCAAATGGGTTGTGTGAACAGCAGGTGCAGCAGCCTGAAATAGAGAGCTGGGTGGGGGAGTGACTGGTGTCATAAAGCCAGAGGGGCGGGGAGAATAGAGCTGTCCTAGTGACAGACAGAGAACTATATTAACAGACAAACACAAGTGAAGGTTAGGGGAGTTGTTTAAGGAAACAGATCTTTTACAGGTTTCTGTTCTTTATGAATTATCCCAAGTTTATATCACTTATGTATGCCACACCGTTGACAGGTTTTTTGGACAAAATAAAATCTTATTTATGTAATGAGATAAGGTCAGACATTTTTTAGCTTTGGTATGTAACCCCAATTAGATTAGTTTATCTTGTAATGCCACCCCTTGCAAATATAGAGGCAACATGGGTCTTATGGATTTGTCCTATTACACTCATGAGTGGCATGTTTGATATGTTTACTAGGGATGGCCTGGCCAGTAGTCTGATCTGATATTCTGCATTTGTCCAAATAGCGGAATCAGTGTTTGTCATTTGTTTGTTTGTGATCAAATCAAATACATTAATCTGAATCTGCAAAGTAACTAAAATTATAAAATGAATGTGATGGAGTAAAAAGTGCAATGTTAGCCTTTAAAATGTTGTGGTGTGGATGTATAAAGAAGCTTAAAATAGAAACACTCAAGTAAAGTTCGAATACCCCAATATCATACTTATGTAAAATACTTGATACTAGTTAGCTACATTCCATTGCTGGTTATTACAAATTTGACTCCCAGATTTTAATTTTCATTGCAAATGTGTGGTTTTTATTGGTCTTCTTGATTGCTAACTCTCTGTATCGGTGTCAGCCCTGTAAAAAACACATTGGTTGATCATAAAAAGTTACCCATGAAATGTAAGAGGCATAATGTAATCCAAGCTTTGCAGAATTAATTAAAGGGGACTTCCACTGATCAAATTCAGGATTTAGAGAGTGCTACAGTACAGCATATGTACAGCATGTTGTCAACAGCCTTTTTTGTCTTCAGAAGAGGCTGCACAAAGTGTAATAGATGTCATTATGTTCAGGTTGGGTGAGGTCATGCTACTGAATCTTTGTTGCAATTCAGTCCTCTTGCGCTGTCCCTGGTAATGCCCTCCTTTACTTTGGACTTGTAGGATGATCAGGTGGTGCTGCAGTGTACTGCATCTATTCTGAAGGAACAGATCAAGCTCTGTCTGTCCTGTGAAGGATTTGGCAATCGTCTGTGTTTCCTTGAAACCACCTCAAACGCTCAGGTAGTGAAAGGTCATGGTGCTTAATGTATTTTGTAGAATTTTCAAAGAGCTGCAATTGCTACTGTTCACCTGGTTTTATGATTATTCCATATTTCAGAATGTCCCCCCAGACCTCGCTATCTGCTGCTTCATTTTGGAGCAGTCCCTGTCAGTACGGGCATTACAGGAGATGCTGTCCAACACCTCTGTGGATGAGGTACTACACACATGTTGCCTCTTCTCCAGGGGCTATATACTGTAAATGCAGTGTATTATGTCATTCAACAACTGAATATTTGTGCTGCTTCTTTTCTTTTTGACCTGACGCCACATGCTCACTTCACTTCGCCTGCCGTAGGCTGTGGATCTGGACAAATGGGTATGTTTGCTCTGTCTTTATTGTTGTCACTGTCTCACGAAATTTCTGTCCACTGCCTCATGCTGAAAGTTCTTGTCATAACTGCTTTGCAGCTACATTTCATAAATCATTAGTACAACTTTCAAATGGATGAATAACAATAATATTCAAAGAACATGACGAACTCTAATGATGATCTAAAAAGAAATTTAGTATATTTGGATGTTCTTTATAACTTTTTCTCAGTGGTAGAAAACAACTTTGTTTTGCTCATTTGCCTCAACTGTTCTGAGTTTCACTGTCCCCTTGCTTGGTTTTATAATAGTAAGATAGCAACGTGGCTGTGGTTTTTATTTCTCCAATTGCTCAAAGTGACAACTTAAGATATGAACCTCATTTCATCCATTGTACATTAAACTGCCTCTGCCCCCTTCTCCTAGTCGTCACAAGGTGGGGGTCATCGAACCCTGCTGTATGGACATGCCATCCTCCTGAAACACACTCACTCCAGCATGGTGAGCCCATTTATTGTCAAATATGTGGCTCTATCCCGTTCCTCAAAGCAGCAGATCTACTTTCACTCTCTTATTCTCTGAAGTGTTTGTCATCTCATTACACTAACCTTTTATCCCTCTCTTTGTGCTGCAGTATTTGAGCTGTTTGACTACTTCGCGCTCACTGACAGACAAGTTGGCTTTTGATGTGGGCTTGCAGGAAGACTCCACAGGTGCGCCTTGAACATTAAACACAATATCTCCCATGTTGATTTCTGTATTCTAAATCTATTTATCCACCACAGGGGAGGCCTGCTGGTGGACCATCCATCCAGCCTCCAAACAAAGGTCTGAAGGCGAGAAGGTCAGGGTGGGAGATGACCTCATTCTCGTCAGTGTTTCTTCAGAGCGCTACCTGGTAACCATGGCTTTATTTAAGTGCACTATAACTGTCAATTTGTTGTCAGTTAATCTCACCGGTATAACCACCTGCCCTCTTTTCAGCATCTGTCCTATGCCAGTGGTGACTTGATGGTAGATGCATCCTTCATGCAAACACTGTGGACCATGACCCCTGTGATGTCTGGATGTGAGCTAGCTGAAGGTTTGTGATCTTCCTGATGGAAATAACAAATGTTGTGTTCATAAACCTGTACACTCTCCAAGTAGTTTGACTATCTTCCTCCAGGTTTTCTGACCGGAGGGTATGTGATCAGGCTGTTCCATGGTCACATGGATGAGTGTTTGGCAATCCCAGCAGCTGACCCAGGGGACGACCAGCGCAGGTGACCAATTTACCAGTAGATTACTGTACCAACAGATTTTGGTCGTTTATGTTTTACACTTTATGTCACTTCCAACCAAGTGACATAAAGTTTTTCTGTATGTTTCCTGCATTATAAAATGTGCCTTTGGTGCGGTGTGTCATGCGATCGTAGGGTCATAGGGTCCTTGAACACACCACGAGGACTTTTTCTGAGTGCTTGCAGTTTGCATTACTATATAGTGAGGGAATAAGTGACACATGTGTAATGACATAAATTAAACCATTGGCTTGCGCGAAGATGGCAATTTGTGAACCTTAAATTTCCTGACGCGTGTCACATCATTCACTCGCATGTTGTTGTTTTTTCAGAGTTGCTCATTACGAAGGAGGGGCGGTATGCAGTCATGCCCGATCTTTATGGAGACTTGAGCCACTACGTATCGGGTGAGATTCTTGATTTCTTGCATTTCATGCTTCAGTTTGTCGGATTTACAGTATGCTGATGCTCATTCATTTATCCCTGTCCGTAGTTGGAGTGGAGGTCACATTAAGTGGGGCCAGTCTTTCCGCATACGTCACATAACGACAGGGAGATACCTCTGTCTGGATGAGGAGAAAGGACTTCTGTTGGTGGATGCGGAGAAGGCAAATTCCAAGATGTCAGCCTTCTGCTTCAGAATATCGAAGGTCATTGTCGTGCAAAGGCAACTGTGCCACAACTGTGTTTGAGAGCTAGTTGTGAGGTATAGAGATTCTTGATATTTTCAATGTTTTAATTGAAACCACAGGAGAAAATTGAAGTGACCCAGAAGCGAGATGTTGAAGGCATGGGCACGCCTGAGATCAAGTATGGAGAGTCGATGTGCTTCGTACAGCATGTTTCATCTGGCCTCTGGCTTACATACGCTGCTGTTGATGCCAAATCTGCCCGTCTGGGTCCTCTAAAGAGAAAGGTAAAGCAGAATTACACTTCTTGATGCAAATATAAACTACTACTAATTGCTGGAGAAACAGTAACTACAGTATATATATGTGTAATAAGAGCACCTGTGTTAAATTTTCAGGCCATACTCCATAAAGAAGGTCACATGGATGATGCGCTCACTGTGGCTCGATCTCAGACCGAAGAGTCTCAAGCTGCTAGAATGATTTACAGCACAACAGGCCTCTTCAACCAGTTCATCAAGTAGCACTACTTCAGTTTTATTTATACAAATCTTTGTTGATACCCATAATTCTTTAGATCCAGCCTGTTATGGTTTTCTCATCATTTTCTTTCATGTCTCCAGAGGTCTTGATGCTCTGAGTGGGAAAAACAAGTCTGCCAACCCCCCATCTCTGCCCATGGACTCAGTGGTTCTCTCCCTGCAGGACCTAATTTTCTACTTCCGACCCCCTGAGGAGGAGCTGGAGCACGAGGATAAACAGTTCAAGCTTCGCTCCCTCAAGAACAGACAGAACCTCTTTCAGGAAGAAGTCAGTCTACTGATCATTAAAACTTATAACAGATGCATGTGTGGTTGTAAATATTTTTTGCATTAAATATTAGTTTCTCAGTTCTCTGCAAGATTTTTGTTGTTTTTAACAGGGAATGATTACTCATGTCCTGGACTGTGTCGATCGGCTCAATGTCTACAACACAGCAGCCCACTTCTCAGAGTATGCTGGGGAAGAAGCCGCAGAATCATGGAAGGAGATAGTCAATTTACTGTATGAATTGCTAGGTATGCCCGTTTGGTAACTTGTTCTATGCATTTATGGCAGTTTAAGATGAACATTTATGATACAGATACCAAGTCCCCTGTTTCGTTTGTGACTGTGATGCATTAACACTCTTTTCTGTTGCTCCTCCTTTGTGAAGCTTCTTTGATCAGGGGTAATCGTGCCAACTGTGCCCTGTTCTGTGATAACCTTGACTGGCTGGTCAGTAAGTTGGATCGTTTGGAGGCATCTTCAGGTATCTAAGACATTTGGAGGTTTATTTATATCTACAATTTAAATTTTGCTACTTGTTTTTTTTTCTCCAAAATCCAGATATTAGATTGATAACATAACTCTGAATGATGAAAGTCTTTTGCCATTTGAAACTGAATTAGATTTTTTTTACAAACAGCATAAAATATACATACATAAAAGTAATGTGATGAAATTTAAAAGAATATTCCTGCAACAATTAATAGTGAATTATTGTGCCCTATAAATATGTACAGCCAATGTAAACATATTTTTATACTGTCACATTTTCTACAACAGGAATCTTGGAGGTGTTGTATTGTGTTTTGATTGAGAGTCCAGAGGTGCTGAATATCATTCAGGAGAATCACATCAAATCAATCATCTCTCTGCTGGATAAACATGGACGCAATCATAAGGTCAAGAACATTTAAGATGCTGAGCATGTTGGAAAAACCTGAAAAGTCTGTTGATTGTAGTTCATATGTTCTTTAATATGTAAAATATACGTAGTAATATATCAAATCTGATGCTACATGGCAGCACCAGACCGACCTTCATGGCGTTCCTGTTTAACTTTTGTTCCAGGTCTTGGATGTGCTCTGCTCTCTCTGTGTGTGTAATGGGGTGGCTGTAAGGTCAAATCAGAATCTCATCACTGAGAATCTGTTACCAGGTCGTGACCTTCTACTTCAAACCAACATAATCAATTATGTAACCAGGTAGGTCACTTTGTATGAGCTTCAGCACAGGCTGAAAATGATGTGCTCTCTGTTCTGTGTAGAAGCCCAGTTATCCAAAGACCTGATCTGAGTTAGGTATTTGTTTTGTAATCCCCCCAGCATGAGACCCAACATTTTCCTTGGAACTTGTGAAGGATCCACTCAGTATAAGAAGTGGTATTTTGAAGTGATGGTGGACCAGGTGGAGCCGTTCCTTACAGCTCAGCCATATCACCTACGTGTGGGTTGGGCTCTGACAGAGGGCTACAGTCCTTACCCAGGTGGAGGAGAAGGCTGGGGGGGTAACGGGGTCGGTGATGACCTCTACTCCTATGGATTTGATGGACTTCATCTTTGGTCAGGTAAAGTGAAAAAAAAAAAAAAAAAAAAAATATATATATATATATATATATATATATATATATATATTATATATATATATATATATATATACATATAAATATATATATATATATATATATATATATATATATATATATGCATATATATAAATATATATATATATATATATATATATATATATATATATATATATATATATTGCATGTCTTGCTATGCATTTTGCTACATGATGTCTACAAGATATACAGAAAAATTCTGTAATATTTCTTGTATATAGACAAACACGAGTTAATTTGCTCTATATGTCCATAGGACGTGTTCCACGTCATGTTGCCTCACCCAATCAGCACGTCCTGGCAGCAGAGGATGTGGTCAGCTGCTGTTTGGATCTGAGCGTGCCCAGTATTTCCTTCCGTATCAATGGGCATCCTGTTCAGGGCATGTTTGAGAACTTCAACCTGGACGGCCTGTTCTTCCCTGTTGTCAGCTTCTCTGCAGGCATTACGTAAGACACTTATTGATCATAATTATATAATTTTCTTTGTTTTTTTAATAAGTAAAATACAGTTATGACATATGAGGCTAATGTCAGGTTTCCACTCCAACGGCAAGGTTGCGATTTCTCCTTGGTGGGCGTCATGGAGATTTCAAGTTCCTCCCACCGCCAGGCTACGCTCCATGCTATGAAGCCGTGCTACCCAGGGACCGTTTGCGGATTGAGCCAATTAAGGAGTATAAGCATGATTTTGATGGCATCCGCAACCTTTTGGGTCCAACTCAGTCCCTCTCACATACAGCCTTCACTCCCTGCCCTGTGGACACTATACAGGTAAAGTACTTTTTCTTATTCCTATCTCTTTTATTTCATCTTCGTGTCTTACACTGCACTGAATTTGTAATTCTTTCAGATTGTTCTTCCTCCTCATTTGGAGCGTATTCGAGAGAAGCTTGCAGAAAATAGCCATGAGTTGTGGGCTGTTACTCGCATTGAACAAGGGTGGACCTTTGGACCAGTGAGTGTTTTCAGCACAAGTCATCCTTCACATAGAAAATACTGTCATGTACAAAAACAATTTTCTAAAAAAAAAAACTTTGCTTGTTTTAAATCAATGTCAAGTTTCGTGATGACAACAAGAAGCTTCACCCCTGCCTGGTAGATTTCCAGAGTCTGCCTGAACCAGAGAAGAACTACAATTTAGCAATGTCAGGAGAGACACTCAAGTAAGTCAGTTCCTTCGCTTAAACAGCACTGTCTCTTTCCTCTCTTCATATTTTTAATGCCTCTTGTGGTTCACTTCAAAGGACTCTGCT
The DNA here is from genome assembly GCA_963678695.2 of Diplodus puntazzo. Taxonomy (NCBI): domain Eukaryota; kingdom Metazoa; phylum Chordata; class Actinopteri; order Spariformes; family Sparidae; genus Diplodus; species Diplodus puntazzo. The sequence continues at coordinate 9,424,859 of OZ023167.1, read as the reverse complement.
GGCACTGGGGTGTCATGTGGGAATGGGAGATGAGAAAGCAGAGGAGAATCTGAAAAGGAACAAGCTCCCTAAAACGTGAGTTGCAAGGCATTTCATCTGTGAAATACTGTATTTCTTATATCACATATACTGCGAATGGCCTTATAAAGACTATTCAAGACCCATACTGATCTCAAAGCATTGTTTATTAGTTACATGCAGACTAGTGGGTATAAGCCAGCCCCTCTGGACCTCAACCATGTCAAGCTGACTCCGAATCAGAACACTCTAGTGGAGAGACTGGCAGAAAACGGACACAATGTGTGGGCAAGAGATCGTGTTCGCCAGGGCTGGACATACAGTATTGTGCAGGTAACACCATCTGTTTTATGGAGAGGTCCCTATGATGATAATATATATGTGTAGATATTTATTGGGTATCAAAGTTTATTGTCTTTGATATTATTTTCTTGTGCAGGATATAATGAACAAGCGCAATCCCCGTCTGGTTCCTTACAACCTACTGGATGAAAAGACTAAGAAGACAAACAGAGACACTGTCTGTGCAGCTGTTCGCACTCTAATCGGATATGGTTACAACATAGAACCACCTGACCAGGAGAGCAGTAAGTTTGCCCAACTATCTACAAGCAGGATGGCAGAAATATGTATTTGTTAGAGTCCTACAAGATTAAAGCAACAGACATTTAATGGAATCTACAAGCTTTTCTGTTATTCTTTTCTATAATTACTCTGTCTCTGTTCATGTAGGCGGGGATGGACCAGGAAGCTCCCGTGGAGATAAGATCAGAGTGTTCAGAGCGGAGAAATCTTATGGTGTCACACAGGGGAAATGGTACTTTGAGTTTGAGGCTGTGACAGTCGGGGAGATGAGAGTGGGCTGGGCCAGGCCTAGTGTTCGTGCTGACACTGAACTTGGTGCAGATGAGTTGGCATATGTCTTCAACGGCTTCAAGGTGGGCACAAGACTTAGTTTACGTGCTTTTGAAGGATTTCAAAGCCTCTGTAATACCAAACACTAAAATGTACAATGTTCCTTTTCAGGCTCAACGTTGGCATGTGGGAAATGAGCCATTTGGTCGGCAGTGGCAGTCTGGTGATGTGGTGGGTTGTATGATTGACCTCACAGAGATGAACATCATGTTTACTCTCAATGGAGAAATGTTGATCAGTGACTCAGGCTCGGAGATGGCCTTTAAGGATATCGAGATAGGAGAGGGTAAGTATAACAACAACTGACATCAAGAGAAGTTCCCAGGTAAAGTCACTGGAGATCATTATATGTGTTTTTTTCCTGATGCATGCTCATGTTTGTATCAACCATCCCTAGGCTTCATACCTGTATGCAGTTTGGGCCTGTCACAGGTCGGCAGGATCAACTTGGGTCAGAACGTCAGCAGTCTTCGTTACTTTACCATCTGTGGCCTGCAGGAGGGATTTGAACCCTTTGCTATCAACATGAAAAGAGACATTACCATGTGGTTCAGCAAGAGCCTTCCCCAGTTCATCAATGTGCCCACTGAGCATCCTCACGTAGAGGTATTGTGCATTATTTGCCGCAGTGTTTGAATTTAATATTTATTTCTCACCACTATGAGTTGGGTTAATAGTTTCAGACCACCACCTTACCCTCTTTCATTTATGCTTTAGGTGTCACGGGTTGATGGGACGGTGGAAACAGCCCCATGTCTCAAAGTGACCCACAAGACATTCGGCTCTCAGAACGCCAACACAGATCTGCTGTTCTTCAGACTCAGCATGCCAATTGAGTTTCATGAGAGCTTCAAAGTCCCTGCAGGGACCACCCTTCTCACTCGTGCTCTGACCATCCCTGAGGATGAGGTGGTAGAGGTGGACCCAGACTCTGACTTTGAAATACTCAAAAAGTCAGCGTCTCGCAAAGAGCAGGAGGAGGACAAGAAAGAACCCTCTGTGCCCAAAGAGACTCCTGCCAGCAAAAATGGAGAGAATGAGAAGGATGCCTCAACTGAGAAAAGCAAGAAGAAAGGGTTTGTGTAGATATATGGAAAGTGCGGGCTGCAGGTTGTATGGATTAAGAAGTTTACAATTGGGATAACATGCTGCTGTATTTTTGACAGATTTCTTTTCAAGGCTAAGAAGGCTGCATTGATAACTCCACCCCCTGTTGTTCCCACCATGCCCCGCTTAATGGAGGATGTGGTGCCGGATGACAGGGATGACGTCGACATCATCCTCAACACCACTACAGTATGACTTGTGTTTTTATGGTTAACATATTCACAACCATATGATGGTTCACTTTGCTCATTTGAACTTTCTTTCTTTAGATTAGATAAATTAACATACAATAGTTGATTACATTATTTTTCAAGTTGAATTAATCATCTTCAGCTTAATCTGCACTAATGTTTATTTCCCATCCATCTTCTTCATTTATCAGTACTATTATTCAGTGCGAGTGTTTGCGGGGCAGGAGCCCGGTGGTGTGTGGGTGGGCTGGATCACACCTGACTATCATCAGTATGACCTTCATTTTGACATGAACAAAGTGCGAAATGTAACAGTCACTGTCGGTGATGACAAAGGCAACATTCATGACAGGTGTGTTATCTTTACACATAAAGACTCAATAGTCTTAACAATGCCAAAGTCATCAGTACTGAAAACAATGTTCAAATTGAAAAATGTATCAAATCATGACACTTTTGTCTGTCTTGCTCAGTATAAAACGCAGTAACTGCTACATGGTTTGTGGAGGGGAGTTCAGCAGCTCCCAGCAGACCCGAGTCAGTCAAGAGGATTTTGTGATCGGCTGTCTTGTTGATTTGGACACAGGACTCATGACCTTCACTGCTAATGGAAAAGAGATCAACACGTTTTATCAGGTCAGATAAGCTTCAGTCTGGTATTCATAAAGTTCCTTAAATAGTCTTATTCTCATAATTTAGTGCAACATTTCTAACTTCCCTTTTTGTAGGTGGAGCCCAACACAAAACTGTTTCCAGCTGTCTTTGCCCTTCCTTCCAGTCAGAATATGATTCAGTTCGAGCTTGGCAAGCTCAGGGTCAGTCACAAAAATCTCAGTCTGCACCAATCTTCACAATCGAGACTGCCAAATTTCCAACTCTGTTGTGTAACTGTCTTCCTTTAGAACATAAAGCCAATCTCAGCTGCCATGTTCCGAAGCGAACGCAAGAACCCTGTCCCCCAGTGCCCTCCTAGACTGGATGTCCAGATGCTAACGCCAGTGATCTGGAGCCGAATGCCGAACAACTTCCTGGCTCCAGAGACAGGACGTGTTAGTGAGAGACTGGGCTGGGTGGTACAGTGTCAGGAGCCACTCAGCATGATGGCCCTCCACATCCCGGAGGAGAACAGGTCAGAGCTGCATCACTCTGCATTTATCTGACACAGGAATTTCAAATTGTTGCTGTGTTTTGTTTTTTTTAGTAAATTTAAACCCCTTTGCATGGTCTAGGTGTATTGACATCCTGGAGCTCTCTGAACGTATGGACTTGCTGAAGTTTCACTATCATACTCTGAAGCTGTACGGCTCAGTTTGTGCTCTGGGAAACAACCGAGTGGCTCATGCTCTGTGCAGCCATGTGGATGAATCCCAGCTGTTCTACGCCATAGAGAATACCTACCTACCTGGACCAATGAGGAGTGGCTTCTACGACCTGCTCATCAGCATGCACCTGGAGTCTGCCAAGAGGAATCGTCTGGGAACCAACAAAGAGTTCATTGTTCCAATGACAGACCAAACGCGCAGTATCAGTCTGTACACTGAAAGATCTCATGCTTTACCCGGGGTCGGCCTCACAACATGCCTGCGTCCCAAACTTCATTTCTCCCCCGTTGGTTTTGTTGGAACAGATCAAGACATCTACACACTGAGTCCACTTATTCCCTTACAGGTGAGGTTGAACAGGTTTGGTCATTTAAGGGAATTCTTGAGCCGCTAATAATCTTAAATTTGCTTCAATTACCAGGTGCTGAAGACCAAGGCCCTGAACATGCTGACAGAGGCTGTGCAAGATGGAGGTCAAGCCATGAGAGACCCTGTGGGAGGCAGTGTTGAGTTTCACTTTGTTCCGATCCTGAAGCTTATCAGTACCCTCCTCATCATGGGCGTGTTTGATGACGAAGATGTCACACACATTCTGAAGATGCTTGAGCCTGTAGTCTTCAGTGGAAAAAAAGCAGAGGAACTCAGTGAAGAGAACACCAACTCAAATGAAGAGAAGGATCAAAAAGTACAGACAAAAGCAGGAACCGTGAAGGAAGAAGAACAGGAAGCTACGGGGGAAGAAGAAGAGGAATATGAATATGAGGATGATGGCTTGGGTGAAGAGGAAGAGGAAGAAATGGAGGAAGAGGAAGAATTAGAGAATTCAGAAGCCGTCATACCACATGAAGAAATAATGGATCAGACAGAGCCAGTAAATGGTGAGAAAGGAGCTGAGGAAACAGAGAAGGAGAAATCAGCAGAGACAGCTGGTGAGAATAAAGAAGAACAGCTAGAGCAAGGACTTTTCCAGATGAAGCTACCAGAGTCTGTGAAACTGCAGGTATGACTGGTCCTTTTAGGATATACAGTATAACAAAACACTTCTTTCCAGTGATACTGTTGTTATAATATTAGTGATTTACTTTTCCTCTTGCCCTTTAGATGTGTACTCTACTGCAGTATTTCTGTGACTGTGAGCTACGTCACAGAGTCGAGGCCATCACAGCCTTTTCAGACCAGTTTGTCAGCCAGATACAGTCCAACCAGAGGCAGCGCTACAATGAACTTATGCTGGCCTTCACCATGAGTGCAGCCGAGACGGCCCGCAAGACCCGCGAGTTTCGCTCCCCACCACAGGAGCAGGTACAAAGTACAAATACCATTTTCTGTCATTAAGTCACGAAGTTTGTATTGTACATTTTTTCACAGTTGTTATGAAATGAGCATACTTGCTGTTGTGTAGGTCAACATGCTCATGAACTTCAAGAACTGCGCAGAGGATGAAGAGTGCGCCGTTCCTGATGAAGTCCGCGACGCTATGCTGTTTTTTCATAATGCTCTGCTTGCACACTGCGGTAAGTCTTCTTCCAGAATATCAAGTCTACTGAAGCAAACATTTTGAATTGACACTGAGGGTGGCAGCTTTGAATAAAAGTTACAGTATCTTAATTAAAAACTTCACTCTCAGGAGTTCATATTGAAGAAGAAGAACAAGAGGAAGAAGTGGATAATTCTGTCCGTGGGCGACTGCGCCGTTTGTTGGAAAAGGTGAAGACTTTCCGTGAGAAGAAGGTAGAGGTGGAGCCTGAGCCTCAGGAAGACAAAAAACCAAGTGAGCCTCTCCAACTCAAATAAAACTGTCTTTTATTTTCAAGAAAGTAGAAATATTTCAGTCACCCTGTTAAGTGAGCAAACAAAAAGAATCTCAGAATATGTATTCAAATCAAAGAGATAAAAGAAATCAGCAGACATGATGGTACTTATCGGCCATATAGCAGCACCATTGTTTACCACTTATTTAGCAGAAAATGGCCATTACTGTATTATTATTGTAAATTATAAATAGAGGATTTATTTGGTCATGTGTTTTGTTTTTGGACATGAGCAAGGGAATTTAGTTTTTGGCACCTCATATGGAAAATCTCCTCTGTAATCACTTAAGCACGATACAAAGTTGTTTTTTTTACACTTGTGTAACTCTTTATACTTTGTACTGTTTACCAGGCACGCTTCAGGAACTGATTTCACACACTATGATCCATTGGGCCCAGGAATCATTTATCCAGAACCCCGAACTAGTGCGTATGATGTTCAGCCTTCTTCACAGGCAGTACGATGGGCTGGGTGAGCTCATGCGTGCCCTTCCCAAGGCCTACACCATCAACCAAGTGTCAATTCATGACACCATGGACCTTCTGGAGTGTTTGGGTCAGATCCGCTCACTGCTTATTGTCCAGATGGGTCCAGAAGAGGAGAGGCTTATGATTCAAAGCATTGGGTAAGATTTATAGTATTCTGAAGTTCTTGGCTACAAGTAATTACATGAGGTTGAAATTAAACTTCAACAACATTTTTTTGTCTTCTTTAGGAACATCATGAGTAATAAAGTTTTCTATCAGCACCCCAACTTGATGCGAGCTCTGGGCATGCATGAAACTGTCATGGAGGTTATGGTTAATGTACTTGGCGGTGGGGACTCAAAGGTATTTTTTATTGGTGTTTTTAAAGGTGTTTTTTATTCTAGTCAACTGCATTGTAAGGTAGACCTTGCTTTCTATTGCCACCAGCTAATAGACAAATTTGACTAGCACTAGATTAGCATTAAGACAGACATTATATGTAACTTACCTTGTAACTTGCTTTCTTCCAACAGGAGATCAGATTCCCTCGAGTGGTGACAAACTGCTGCCGTTTTCTCTGCTATTTCTGTCGCATTAGTCGTCAAAATCAGCGCTCTATGTTTGACCACCTCAGCTACCTTCTCCAGAACAGTGGCATCGGCCTTGGTGATTGTCTTTTGTCAAGTTCCAGCACAATTTTGATGATTTATTCACATGTGAAATGGGTAGAAACTAGACATTCTGTGCTATTCTCTAGGAATGCGGGGCTCCACTCCCTTGGACGTGGCTGCGGCCTCTTGTATTGACAACAATGAGCTGGCATTGGCCCTTCAAGAGCAGGACCTAGAAATGGTACAATTCAATGAATGTACACAAAAATGCCTTTTTTTCTAAATTCATCATCACTTAAGTAAACTGATATCTTTCCAGGTGGTGAAATATTTAGCTGGATGTGGACTTCAGAGCTGTCCAATGCTGCTGTCTAAAGGCTACCCTGACATCGGCTGGAATCCTTGTGGCGGCGAGAAATACCTTGACTTTCTTCGCTTTGCTGTATTTGTAAATGGTCAGATTTTTAATTTGCTACTTAAAGCAATATTTAATTATATTACCCTTTTTGTTAAAGTTTTTTTCCCTTGTTAATAACAGTTAATACGGTTTTCCTTCCCTCCTGTAGGAGAGAGCGTGGAAGAGAATGCCAACGTGGTGGTACGTCTCCTCATTCGAAGACCTGAGTGCTTTGGTCCGGCCCTAAGAGGGGAGGGTGGTAATGGTCTGCTGGCTGCAATAGAGGAGGCCATCAAAATATCAGAGGACCCTGCGAGGGACGGTCCTAGTGTCAAGAAAGACAGACGCTTTCCCATGTAAGAGCTTTCAGTTTTGGTTTCGAAGGCCTTTTGATGGCATTTAATGAGGCACCAGAGAATGCTGTATAAGTGTTGCTGTAGCAGAAAGCCACTTTCTTTTTTGCTGGTAGGTTTGGAGGAGAGGAGCAGCATGAGGAGAACAGGGTGCACCTAGGAAATGCCATCATGTCTTTCTACTCTGCCCTCATTGACTTGCTGGGACGCTGCGCTCCAGAGATGCATGTAAGCTGTTTAGTAGCTACCTTACTGGAAAGATACAGGTATAGCAAATATAGTTGAAAATGTCTTCATAAAAAAATGAGCTTTTGTCTGTACAGTTGATTCAGGCTGGTAAAGGTGAGGCTCTGAGGATCAGGGCCATCCTGAGGTCTCTGGTCCCTCTTGAGGATCTGGTCGGAGTCATCAGCCTTCCTGTTCAGATTCCTTCATTTGGAAAAGGTGAACACACTGAATATATTAAGTTAGCCGGCTTTAATGAGTGTTTATTCTTTTAATCAACACAGAATATGTTAGTATCCTAACTCACAGTTATCAAGGTTTAATCAACTCACTCACTAGCTGACTTTTGTTCAGCTTTGCGTATTGTTAATGATTTCTCTTGTATGTTTTCTTAGACAACAGCATCATAGAACCAAAGATGTCAGCCAGTTTTGTGCCAGATCACAAGGCTCCCATGGTTCTGTTCTTGGACAGGGTATATGGTATTGACAACCAGGATTTCCTGCTCCATGTGCTGGAAGTGGGCTTTCTGCCTGACATGAGGGCTGCTGCCTCTCTGGACACGGTGAGCCGCTAATACTATGTATACATATAGTTGTATGGACCTTGGAGAGAAATGCAGGGCAGGATTATGACATTACTGTTGGATTTTTCTGTTCAACAGGTTGCTTTCAGCACCACAGAGATGGCCCTTGCTTTGAACCGTTACCTTTGTTCCGCCGTGTTACCTCTCATTACCAAGTGTGCCCCACTCTTTGCTGGCAGTGACCACCGTGCCATAATGATTGACTCCATGTTGCACACAATCTACCGGCTGTCTCGTGGTCGTGCATTCACAAAGGCCCAAAGAGACATCATTGAAGAGTGCCTCATGGCTTTGTGCAAGTGAGTCTAACCGTTGCAAACTTTTGATGTAATTTAATACTACCAGGGTCATAATTTAGGTTCTCTTTGTTTATCTTTCTTTCAGACATCTACGTCCATCCATGCTGCAGCACCTTCTGAGACGGCTGGTGTTTGATGTGCCCATTCTCAATGAGTATGCCAAAATGCCACTGAAGGTAAGGGAACCTTTCACTATTTTAAAAATATTAAACAAAATATCCCTTTGCTTTCACATGTTCTTATGGTATTCATTTTGTTCTTTCAATTGAATCTTTTTTTGTCCTGCAGCTGTTGACCAATCACTATGAGCGCTGTTGGAAATATTATTGCCTCCCTAATGGTTGGGCCAACTTTGGAGTGGCATCAGAAGAAGAGCTGCATCTGACCCGCAAACTGTTTTGGGGGATCTTTGAATCACTAGCACACAAGGTGGAGTCACTGCACAGTCAGAGTTTTCGTTTTCAGTACATTAGATGGTATGTGGACATGTTGTAACAACTTGTCATTGTGTTTCCAGAAATTTGATGCTGAGATTTTCAAAATTTCAATGCCATGCATCTGCGCCATTGCTGGAGCCATTCCTCCTGACTATGTAGACGCCAGCTACTCCTCAAAAACAGAGAAAAAGGCTTCAGTAGATGCAGAAGGAAACTTTGATCCTAAACCAGTAGAGACCACAAAGTGAGAGGATATTTGTCGTTAGGTCTTTGAAGACATAAAGTATCTTGCTGTTAAATAATTGAACGCTAACTGTGCTCTTGATTCTTCCTCCAACCACAGCACTATCATTCCTGAGAGGCTGGATCCCTTCATTAACAAATATGCTGAATATACACACGACAGATGGGCCTTCGAAAAGGTAAAACCTTGTGTTTCACTCATTTTAATCATTCATAATATTTTGATACCATTCTTCAGCTAATTCAGGAGCCACATGCCTAGTTGGTTTATTCAGAACAGCCATACATTATTTGCTAGAAAGCATAGGATTTAAAATTTCCAATGGATACAGGCTTAGCGCAAGTAAGAAGGAAGTCACTGGATATTTGTGAGCATGAATAACAGCAATAAAACATATTGTGTTTGTTTCAGATCCAGAATAACTGGTCATATGGTGAGGCGCTGGATGAAAATGCGAAAACCCATCCCATGCTCAGGCCCTACAAAACCTTCTCAGAGAAGGTAGGTTCATAGTCAAGCTTTGCACTGAATCTTCATGTACATACCTTAAGTTCCTCAAGTCCCCGCCTCTGATCACTCTGACATTTTTTTTCTGGCAGGACAAAGAGATCTACCGTTGGCCAATTAAAGAGTCAATCAAAGCCATGATTGCATGGGAGTGGAATCTCGATAAAGCTAGAGATGATGAAGAGTCAGACAAGAAGAAGGCAGCATCACGTAAAATCTCACAGACTGCACAGGTATAGAGCAGTTGGATGTACTAATACTAATAATGTTTATTACTGTGTAGCATGTAATGACAACTCCTTCTGTTCTAGGCAACCTATGACCCGAGCCATGGCTACAGTCCACAGCCCATTGATATCACACACATGGCTCTTTCAAGAGATCTGCACGTATGTAAAAATAGTAAATATTTGAACTTTCTGTGCAATAATCTGAGCATCTGATCAATATTTAAAGTTACATATATGTCTGTTCATAGTCTATGGCAGAGCAACTGGCAGAAAATTACCATAACACCTGGGGACGGAAGAAAAAGATGGAGCTCCAGGCAAAAGGTAAGACCTTTTTTCTTTAGAGGGGGGAACCTGAACAAAGATTTGATTTTGTTTACTTCAGGAGTTTTGACTGTTCTTCTGTTTGTGTAGGAGGTGGAACACATCCCCTGCTGGTGCCCTATGACACTCTGACAGCAAAAGAAAAGGCACGAGATAGAGAGAAAGCTCATGAGCTGCTCAAGTTCCTGCAGCTTAATGGATACGCTGTCACAAGGTAATAATGCAGTGGAACAATTGATATATTTCACATTCAGCAGGGAGTTAATCTTAACCATTTAATCTGCAAACATAGTTCTGATTAATGCATGCATGTTGCTGTACCAAATCATAGCAATGCTTGAAAATTCAAGAGATATTGTTTATAAAGACAAACCAACAGATAGCAAGTAAGTTATTTCTAGTTTGAGGTAATGCTTTCTGTTTATGATCTTGACTATAAAGGAACCAATTTTGAACTTGTATTACATTTTGAAAGTTGCCTTCTGAAATTATGTTTTATGATTTGGAAGTACAAAATACAAACAGTTATACTCTGCTCTTAGGGGCCTGAAAGATATGGAGTCTGATATCTCATCCATCGAGAAGAGATTTGCATATGGTTTCCTGCAGAAGCTGTTGAAATGGATGGAAATTGCACAGGAGTTCATCGCTCATCTTGGTACTGTGGGGCATGAAGAACAAATACTTTGACATCTGATAGACCTGGACTGTTCTCAGCATTATTGTGATACTATCATATTTTTGCAATACAGAGGCTGTGGTAAGCAGTGGCCGAGTGGAAAAGTCTCCTCATGAGCAGGAAATCAAGTTCTTTGCAAAGGTGAGACTGTTGTGTAAAGCTAGATTGGTCACAATTTTGAAGACCTAACTTGTCCTCATTGCTGTACTAAATGTAAAAACTCTGCCTCTCAGATCTTGATGCCTCTAATCAACCAGTATTTCAAAAATCACTGCCTCTACTTCTTGTCGACACCCGCAAAAGTTCTTGGTAGTGGTGGGCATTCTTCAAATAAGGAGAAGGAGATGATTGCTAGGTGATCCCCTTTCTTATTCACATAAAACACACACAGATGTTATGTTTTATATTCTTTTCATTTATCTCTCTTCCCATTTTATCAGTGTTTTCCTTTTCTTTTTCCTTGCGTTTTCTTTTCTTTTCCTTCCCTTTCCTTTGCTTTGCATCTTAGCATCTTCTGTAAAATGTCTGCCCTGGTGAGACACAGAGTTTCTCTCTTTGGTAAGATACCAGTTTCTTTCTGAATTGCTTCCCTCTTTTCTGTGTTTCTCGTATGTGGCTGTATTATATTGTCCACCCATGTTAGAGCAAGTGCACCTGCATTTGTTTCATATTCGTATATAGTATGTGATGACTGAATTCTCATAACAATCTAATAACAGCCTAACTGTATTGTACATGCAGGCACCGATGCTCCAGCAATTGTTAACTGTCTACACATCTTGGCACGCTCATTGGATGCAAGGTTTAGTATATGTTTTTTTATTTTCTCAGCAGTATGTATCTCGTATTTTAAACCTGGGCCTCATTTCTACATGCTTTGGTGTGTAAATTACTAATTGGTACCAACATTTTGGGAACTGCTCCAGTAGATTGTCGCAGCTGGCAGCCTGAAATGTGTTGCAATAGCTGCACTGTAATTCTTGGGGGCAACTGCGCCAGTCAAAGTACTGACTTACAGGGCTTGTTTTTGCCACTGAAAGGCAAAAAGTTTCACTGGGGACAGGATCACCACAGAGATAAAAGATTTTGTAAAGAGTAAAATTATTTTCAATAAACCTGGAGCCGTTATATCACAACCAGACTGCATTGAAAAAATATTTTACCTTACAAAGCAGTGGAGTTGCTGTACTCCTTCTGTCTTGATTGGTTAATTCATGTGAGTTATAGTGTGTCCTTGGACTATTATTCGTTCAAAGCAGAATTGACTGTAACACAATGATGTACAATCTCCCAGGTTTAAAAATAGCAGAATTACCGTTGAAGATGAAAATGTTTTTCCTTCTTATCTTTCTTATTTGCTTTATTAGGACAGTGATGAAGTCAGGGCCTGAGATTGTGAAAGCGGGGCTGCGGTCATTCTTTGAGAGTGCTGCTGATGATATAGAGAAGATGGTAGAGAACCTCAAACTGGGCAAAGTATCGAAAGGCAATCAGGTAAAAGGAAACCATATTTGAATACAAATTTGCTATCCTTGACTTTTGCTAGTTATCTGTTAAACATCTGAACTTATTCTGAGTCATGATCCTTTATAGCAAGTGAAAGGCGTGTCCCAGAACATTAACTACACAACCATTGCACTGCTCCCAGTGCTTACCTCCCTATTTGATCACATTGCTCAGCACCAGTTTGGAGACGATGTCATGTGTGAGTGCATTCACATCAGTACATTTCTGAATTTCCATGTTGTTTATATATTCATTCATCTTGACACTGCTGTACCTGTTGCTTGCATGCAGTGGATGACCTACAGATGTCATGCTATCGCATCATGTGTAGCATCTACTCCCTGGGGACTGTCAAGAATCCTCATGTTGAGAGGTAACTTGTTAGATGCACACATTACAAGTAATTACAAGTTACATTACAAGCAATTTAGAAGTAGATACTTGGGAGTATTTTATGCACATCTTCGCATTTACAGGCAAAGGCCCGCTCTTGGAGAGTGTTTGGCTCACCTTGCAGCAGCTATGCCAGTGGCTTACTTAGAGCCCCATCTGAATGAATTCAATGCTTTCTCTGTCTACACCACAAAGACACCCAGGGAGAGAGCCAGTGAGTGCATTACTCTTTTCTTCTGATTTGTTTTCTGTCCGACAAAATCTTGTTTCTGACTTTTCACTACTTCTCCTATGAATCTCAAAGTCTTGGGCCTTCCCAATGAGGTCCAGGAATTATGTCCAGACATCCCAGAGCTGGATGCTCTGCTAAAGGAGATTGGGGACTTGGCAGAATCCGGGGCTCGTTACACTGAGATGCCTCACGTGATTGAAATCACTTTGCCCATGCTGTGTAACTACTTGCCCCGCTGGTGGGAGAGAGGACTTGAGAACTTCCCTGAGATGGAGGGCCGCCTCTGCACTGATGTCACATCAGAACATCTCAATCAGCTGCTGGGCAGCATCATGAAAATTGTGGTCAACAACTTGGGTATTGATGAGGCCTCTTGGATGAAGAGGTTGGCTGGTGAGCACTGTTTTAAACTCTTTTTCCTTGAGTTCACTGAAGTGTGGTTTTGTACAGGTAAGATGAGTACATTTGTTTTCTCTCTTAGTGTTTTCACAGCCCATTGTCAGCAGAGCAAAGCCAGAAATGCTCAAGTCCCACTTTATCCCTACAATGGAGAAGCTGAAAAAACGCACTTCAAAGGTGGTGGCTGAAGAGGACCATTTGCGGATGGAGGGGAAATCAGAGGGGGATGAGGAGGACGGCACTATACGTGATGAGTTTGCTGTCCTCTGCAGAGACTTGTACGCCCTGTATCCTCTGCTTATTCGATATGTGGACAACAACAGGTGCAATACAATTCCATTTTTAACATTTGAATCCTAGCTGGTTCTGATAGAATTCCAACACAATGCACTCATCCTTTCATAATTGTTCATTAGGCAAGCTTGTTGTGAGGCTTAAAATAATTTGTGCTGCTACAGGGCAAGGTGGCTGACATGCCCAGACCCTGATGCAGAGGAGCTCTTCCGAATGGTTGGAGAGGTCTTTATTTTCTGGTCCAAATCTCATGTGAGTTAATTTGGCCTTTGAATGCATCCATTTATAGCGGCTCACATCCTTTGCTGTAGATCATGTATCCTGTTTCTCTCTCGCTCTATTGTAGAACTTCAAGCGAGAGGAGCAGAACTTTGTGGTGATGAATGAGATCAATAACATGTCATTCCTCACTGCTGACAGCAAGAGCAAGATGAGCAAGGTGAGTTGATAAAAGGCAGAACCAGTACTGCGGTGTCGATTTCAAAACAGGCATATTGTGTAACAACTGTGTGTTCCTTTCTAGTGCCCTTATTTTTATCAGGACTTTTTAGACTTCGACATTTTGCCGTCCATTTATAAATGGTCATGTATTCAAAATATTGTGTGACTGACTATAGTCCATCAAAGAAATCTAAAACATAAAGGCACTTACGCATTACGTACAGAATTTTGAAAGTTTCTGTTAGTTTGTGATTTTGTTTGTGTTCTGTTTTTAATACACTTGTTTATTGGGCTTGGTAAAAACATAGCAAAGTCTTCTATCACATTTGGAGGGTTGATTTTAATTGGCAAATTTAAGAACGATAGCAGCTGTGTTAACAATATTCTCTCTTTGGCTGTCCTTTGTCCTCTTCTTTTGGTTTGCGGCTGGGTTTCCAGGGCGGGGACTCAGAGGTTAGACTTTGTTCCTGCACGACCGCTGTGCTGACCGCATGGCACCTCACTTTGGGGGAGCTTTTCATCAACCCCTCCAGCACACTGGCACATCTGATCCACATACACCCACAAAGACACATGCACACTAGTGTACTCATGCGCTTGTGCGCCCAGACACACACAGGAACACACACATTCCATTCAGAGAGACATGACCAGAGACAACTATTTCAGTGACTGCTTTTCTGTACATGTGGCTCTATCTGCTGAGTCATGAATACTTTGCAGTCTTTAATGAGTGGAACAAAACTCAGTTGAGAATTTGTCATTGCTATAAATATAGAGTTATTTATATTAATAGAATATGTAAATCCTTGCCAGAAGTTTGTTCAAAGGAGCGACAGATGGAGACTGTCTCCCCTTTCACTGAGGCTCTGCACTTGTGATCTGACACACATTCTTAGGTTGGATCACTCCATGTCTAACACAAAACTGCTGATTTATGCCTACATACTATAGTTTTTTGCTAGTGTAAAGTTATACATAAGTGACAACTGCAGTTAATACGCACTAGGAGGACATTCACATTATTCTCATAAAGGATCATTGGACAAAAGGGCAGGCCCCGTCTCCGGGCCATTCCCAGTCCTGCCAGTGTGTGAGGGGGGGAGTCTGGAGGCGCTTGATGAAAGTACTCAGCTGTAGAGTTGGGCTCATGGCACTGGGCTTTACACCAAGCCCAAGGTGGCAGTGAAAGCACAGTGCCATCATCCTGTCACTGAGTTTGCTCTTTTTTGAACATAGTTGAGTTGGAGTCTTCTAGTATGTCTTTTGTTTCTTTTTGTTGAAGGATGGTTGACCCGTAGCGTTTGTAATGCAGCTTTTTGCCACTAGGGGATGATGTTAGTCTTCTCTGTGCTCTTTCTTCGCTCCTCTCTGGAAATATCATTTTACACCATGATTTAGTTTCCTTTACACCCCCTAGTATCCACACTAACACGAGACTTGATGCTTAACATCACTGAAGTAGATTTCTGGTTCCCTCTTTAGAATGTGCTCAAATTGACCATGTACCTAACCTACACATTAATTCACTCTTTTGACCTAAATTATTCCCCCAAATGCTTTGCATTCTGTTTCCTCTAAACTAGTCCTCCATAACACACTTGCATCTGGCTCTGAACTGAAGCAGCAGCAGTGGCTTATGTACATCTGGCACTGGTAGTGTTTGTTATATAAACATATAATATGATAACATTTCTGCATTAAATTGTTTATAAAAATACAAATCACAAGACCTTTGTAATATATTTAGTTGAGTCATATGTTTACATTATCCCAAATGTTTCCATTGCTGTTTAAACCAAGAGAAATACATGATTTTACTCACTGTATCAGTGCGTTTAACTTTATTGCGTGTCGCTATAACCTCTGGGAGAGAGTCACAGAGTGACGATGGAAGTTGGCAAACGTGACTACATGCAATGTGAACAACTATAATGATCCCATGCTAGTTAGCGTTTTTTGTTTTGTTTAGATGAAAGACCCCTGTTGGCATAAATAACATAATCTGCATTGTTACCATGCCTCTGGAATAAACTTAATTGTACATGTCAGACATTGACATCCTAAAAAAAACCCATGACAAAGAGTTTGCTATTTCTTTTTCCAACTTAATGGACCTGTCTGAGTGTTTCTGGTCCCAGGAAATTGATTAAAAGACCTACCTGCAAAATCTAGCTGTTACTTTTCACAAGGCATGGTAAAAGTTTAGACACTTTTTTAGGGCCACTATAATCAACACCATAATCTTTGGATTTTTTAAGTGGCCATAGTAGGTGCCTCTAGAACGTCCTGTGTATGAGAAGTATCAGTATCACTAATCAATACAGTCCCCAAGTTAGATTTTCTTATTTGATGTTCTAAAATAGCACCCTATTCTTTTGTGTTAGTTGATGTTAGTAGTTGTGCAATCCTGTTATCTACACTTTTATAGTTCAAGTAGAAAGATCATGTGACTTATTCATTCAGCATGTATTTAATAGACTAAACATTCATATTATGAACTTAATTCATTTATATTTTAAGCCCTCACATACATTTGCACATCTTGGAGGACTCCAGAAAGAGCAGATGACAGAAGGACTGAACTCTGACCGAAACAGAACATGAGTTCAGGAGGCGAGCACAGGGACATATCCCATAGACAGCTTGTTTTACAGTAGTTGTGTGATTT
Source organism: Diplodus puntazzo (assembly GCA_963678695.2). NCBI lineage: Eukaryota > Metazoa > Chordata > Actinopteri > Spariformes > Sparidae > Diplodus > Diplodus puntazzo. Next base: position 9,408,199 of record OZ023167.1, on the reverse strand, counting down.
TAACAGCCTGCTGTTAATCTTTCTAACTCTAATTTCAAGAGTTTTGGTCTGTAACATCATCTAACATTTTAATCTTTCACCAAGTTGTTATGGAATTCAATTCACATTTAGAGAAAAAAAACAAACATCTGAGTCTGTTTTAGCTATTTATCCTGTCAAAGGAATGCTGGATGGGTTGTCACTTGGATGAAAAATGTTTTCTGTTTGCATGTTTTGTAAATGCAATGTCAGTGATTTACTCTCTTATGAGACCCTTTCCTTTCAGCTTCCCAGCTATGTCCCCACTTTGCCCCCACATTTTCACTATTCCCTCTACTTACCAGTCTGAGCTCAGAGAAACAATAATTTTGTATCTGGGGAAAAACGGGAAATAGAAATCCAAATATAAGCACTTTATTCACAGTAGCATGTTTAATAAGAATCCCCATAGAATGTGGCTGGGCATTTCAACATGGAGAGATGTACTGTTACTGCATAATAAACAATGTGCTGTCAGTCATTATTCAAAGGTAGGATGATGTTAAACTGTCAGTATGCAAAAATCACCAAGGTTTGTTATGAGTTTTGATGACTGCTGACTGTGTTGACAAACTCATCTTATGTTTACTGTATATTGATGTGATATACGGGTCTATACTATGTAGCAACAGTTGTATTATCTTTGTTTGTGCTGTTGGAGTCATTCCTAGCATTATTTGAAAGAATGTGTAATTAGTAATGAGGGCTTATATCCATGAAAGTGACTGCCTGGTATTGAATCAAGGCTGACATGTGTTTGATGCAAAACAGTTTTGACTGTGGTGTCATACCTGTGACATTTTATGAGATACTGTGAATGCTTTGTGCTGTATTGTCCTTTTTCTCAGGGTGGAGGCTCAGATACCGAACGCACCAAGAAGAAGAGGCGGGGAGATCGCTACTCTGTGCAGACTTCACTTATTGTGGCTGCCTTGAAAAAGATGCTCCCCATAGGTCTCAACATGTGCTCTCCCGCCGATCAGGAGCTTATCAACTTGGCCAAGATCAGATACTCTTTGGTATTTTTTAGTAAACATCTATTGTCTAATTTAATACAGTAACCATTCCATAATAGTTTTACCTCCCAAATTATTCTTCGGGAGATAATGGTGGATTAAACTTTTTACTTTATAGAGAGACACTGATGAAGAAGTACGAGAGTTCCTGCAGAACAACCTTCATCTCCAGGGCAAGGTATAATTCCTGGACTGTTAGTCTAATAGTGTAATAGTGTTGTACCTTACAATATTTACCTCAGTGGAAACGGATTTGCAGTGATTGAGTTCCTTATCCCTGTGTTGTGGAAAGGTGGACAACCCATCCATGCGCTGGCAGATGGCCCTTTACAAGGAGATGGCAGGAAAGGCTGAAGATGCTGACGCTCCAGTGAAAGTTGTCAAGAGAGTGCAGGAAGTTTCTGCTGTACTCTACCACCTTGAACTTGTGAGTGGCCAGTCTCAACCACATTCACTGTAGTAGATCCATGCAGTTTGATAAATCTATCTAATTGTTAAGAGGACTTTCTACAAACTAAGCTTTTGTGACAGGTTGTTTTTTAACTGCAGCATATAATATGTAAACCATATATAATTTTTCCTGATTTACATTAAAAAGTTAGCATAAGAATGCTTTTGGCCACACTGTGAATGTCTACCTTCTCTGGTATAGACGGAGCACCCGTTTAAATCCAAGAAGATGGTGTGGCATAAACTGTTGTCGAAGCAGAGGCGCAGGGCTGTAGTCGCTTGCTTTAGGATGACGCCACTGTACAACATTCCAAGGTGAGAAAGCTATCAGAACTTACATGTGTAGTATGGGCTGTTCACTAAAGTAAACTACGACAGATGTTCGAAAGTGCAAACACAAGATTGTTCTGTTTTGTCTTTTGTGTTACAGGCACAGAGCTTCCAACATGTTCCTGGAAGGATACAAACGCAACTGGCTTCACACGGAGGGTTATTCATTTGAAGACAGAATGATAGATGACTTGTCTGTGAGTGTCATCTCACATCTGCTTCATCTGAATTTATTGTTTTATTTTTCTGTGCCATTGCTCACACTTCCTCTCAATCTGAACTTCAGAAAGCAATGGAGCAAGAGGAAGGAGATGAAGAAGAGGAAAAGGAAACAAAGCCAGATCCCCTGCACCAGCTTATTCTGCATTTCAGTCGTACTGCTTTAACAGAAAAGAGGTTAGACAGGTCCTCACTGGTACAACCACACTGATGTCAGAAATGTGGTTTTCACCCAGGGCGACTTGTCATTTCTTGTTCATGTTTTTGTTGTCTTCTCTCTTCACTATTTCAGTAAACTCGATACAGATCATCTTTATATGGCATATGCTGACATTATGGCAAAGGTGAGTCATTGGATGTTGGCTACAAGTTGAGTTTTGTTCTGTGAAAAATGTACTTTAAAAGCTCATAATTTTTCCCTTTCCTCTGATTTTATTTTAGAGTTGCCATATTGGTGAGGAAGAAGAAGGGGGAGAGGAAATGGTGGAAAATGCTGAGGATGAGCTGCCCTTTGAGGTGCGACAGTCAGAACTGGTAATGGGCGACCAGGGGCTAGGGACCAGGAACACAGTGGAGCGGTAGCTCTCAATGCATTGAGTGACCTCATCATCGGAACATTACCTCACAATCACATCTCTCTCTTTGTCTCAGTACCTCTCTCTGTTGTGTCTGTGCTCTGTCTCTTCTGTTTCTACGTTGTGCTTCATTTATTGTGAGTTGCTTCATTTAGAAAACTCAAAGCTCCAATCCAGATTTTTTTTTAACTCTATTAGTTATCATATGAAGAGTTCATTTGCAAAAACAGGTAATCACTTTTCTTAAAATGAATAAACCCAGTCTGATTAATATCAGCATGAACAATTAAATACATGGTTTTTGAAAATAAAAAAAACGAGAGATATCTTTTCAAAACAACTCAACGCACTTTTGACTGATATTCCATGGAATGAACTTCAAAAACGAAAAAAAAAAAAAAAATCCAGAGATAACTGTTTTTGCAAAAGAACCCTCATTTTCAAATCCCATAACAATTCGAGAGAAAAAGCTTTGGTACTGCATTGACAAGCACTCCAAGACCTGTTTCTATTCCAATAATATTTGTGTGCCTTGATTCTGGATTGGGTCTAATTAGCCTGGATTAACCTAATGTAATTTAACATCAACAACAATAATAATAGTGATCAATACACACTAATTTTAACTCACTTTTTAAAAACAATTATCAACTCAGCTTGATGGATGCTATAAGGCACAATCAAAGCAATGCTTAAGACTAATGCAGCCTGTGACACCACACTATCTGTTCCTCTGGAGTGGACTGGCAAGGTTTTTATACTTTATGGTTATTCTGAAAGGCAACACCAGCTGCCAGCATGCACGCCTTTACTGCATTCCTTGTATCAGGTTTTATTAGTCTCACACACTGCACTCATTGATACACCCAGTGCTAACTTCACTGTTTGAAGCAACAGGAGCTGAACTATTAAAGAACACTAGTGAGATATTTGTTTGTTTGACCATAAACCTTGTGCTTTGTCCACACGTGTTGTCGCTTTAAACTACTAAAAAATATAAATGGATTTCAAAAAATGCCTTCGTGTGAGGGCTTATGTCAAACTGGGGAGATAGACATGCTAAAAGACTGCACAAAAATTTTAGACATTAGAAATGTCATTTTAAAAATCAAATCTCTATTGGAAATGTCAGTGAATGTGATTTAACACAACTCATTGACTAGTGATGTCATTCCTCCCAGTTTATATAGCTGTCCCATTTGTCTTTCTCTCTGTCTCTTTCTCCATTGCTCCATGTAATCCCTCTCACCTTCATAACACCGGTCTTCAATAACTGAATGCTACTGATCAATGTGCCCTTCCCCCACTCACATAGCATACTGACAGACTACAGTGAAAGCCAGTATAGAACAACGTTTTAAGTTATATATTCATACACATAGTCAGAGTTTTAAAAGTCCGTTCACACACATTGTATAGTGCATCGTTCATTATCAGGTTTCACTAGAAAGTCAGGACTGCAGTGTTAGTTTTAGGTCCAGCCACGCCGACACATAGTGGGTAGAGCATGGCCAGGCATATGTGGGTGGGTGGGAGGGGGGTGGAGTGTGGGATGGGAGGGAGGGAGGGAGGGAGGGGTGGCAGGGTGGGGGGTTGTTTTGGTCAGGATGTGGGTTGCTACAAGTTGATTTGTGATGTGGCTGATCAGAGGAATGTCAGTTTGTCCTCTGGATTCAGAGATATTCATTTATGACTGCCATTATCATTCTATAAATGACAATTCATTCTTAGTTGACTTCCATGTGCATTAGCACAAGCAGAAATGTATTTTGCGTGGACATTTCAAACCATTTCTCAAGGCAAAGGCACAATACTGTGAGATGCCAAAGAAATATCTCTGATACCGTGGGATTACAGCTCTTGTCCAAAGTATCTTATTTGCAGGGATGCTGAAATCAAGACACTTTGGTAAACTGTATGGCTAATATGTTAAGCCAATGGGGCTGTTTCCTGTAGTCTAACGCTTGCTTCACCCAGCAAACGTGAAAAAGTAGTGTAACAACAACAAACTGTAACAAGTGACTAATAAAGTGGGGTGAAAGAATGTGTGCAAGAGGCAGACAGGTCTCTAAATAGACGGCAATAACCAATAAAAATGGCTGTAAAGGAACAACATAACTGCACATTAAAGAGAAAATAAAATAAGAAAATCTTTCTTTACTAAACTTAGTTTATTTAAAACTTAACAATTAATAGGTATTTTCTCTTGAAAGATTTTTTCACATATATACAGTATGTGTGATACTACAGTTGTGGGCCATTTGAGGAATGAAAGGTAAGTGGATTAGACATTGATATGTTGAAAAGTTAGGGACTTGAAAGGAGAGTGAATGTGAATTGAAATTGAGAATATGAATCAATAGAATGGACAAACCTTTTTTATATATACATTAGACTTGCTTTACTGGCCAAGACATTTCTTCATTTTTACCAGGTTTAATAAGTCACTAGTTTGGAACTAGTAGTTACCAAGAACTAAGGAGGAATTTCATATAGAGATTTATAGATACAGATTTACAAGTATTTTTTATGATATTTATTTATAAGTAGTTGGCGCAACGCAATACTGGTGTATTGAAGTCTGCCACTGAATACTTCATCAAATATCTGACCTGATTGAGTCCATTCTATCTATTTAAATTCTCTGTCTGTGACAAATATAACAGCGCAAATGCTCATAATGTTTGCATCTGCTGCAGGAAAAAGAAATGGAGAAACAAAGGCTCCTGTACCAGCAGTCCAGACTTCATAATCGTGGTGCTGCAGAAATGGTCCTGCAAATGATCAGTGCCTGCAAAGGTAGTTTGGCTCCCCATCTTCAGTCAACACGTTTTGCCTTCAAACCTACCTGCACTTCGATTGAGTTTGCCCTTGCTAACTTTACGACGTCATTTTTTTTCATACAGGTGAAACTGGCCCAATGGTGACTACAACCCTCAAGCTGGGTATCTCTATCTTGAATGGTGGAAACAGTGAAGTCCAAAGGGTATGTGTTCTGAACCAAAACCTTTACATGGTTGCCTTTTAAAGTAGCACTTTTAATGGATTATATTCTCATCCTTTAACAGAAAATGCTGGAGTATTTGAGGGATAAGAAGGATGTAGGCTTCTTTCTGAGTGTGCAAGCATTGATGCAGACATGCTGGTCAGTTTTCAATATTGTACATGAACTCAATTTTTATCATTTGGATTGTAAAGTAACTTAGGTGTATTAATTCAGTGGGGAGTGCACATTTTGAAATAGGTGTATTTTCACTGCAGTGTCCTGGACCTAAATGCTTTTGAGAGGCAGAACAAGGCAGAGGGACTGGGCATGGTCTCAGAGGAAGGCACCAGTAAGTCTCTATACTCATACACTGCAGTAATTGTTTAATGTTATCACGTATTAGATTAGCTCCATTATTTGAGGCCAGACATTACATTGTTAAATACTCACCCATCTCATTACACAATATGGCACACATTTGTCTGAATTTTCTGTTGACTGCTTTGCTGTTCCTTGTATGCCGTCGCACAGTAAACACATTCAAAGTAGATCTGAAAGGTTTGTCGAAATAATGTGCAGAGACAGTTCAACAGATCAAAAGTCAGTGAGTACTAAATGTTGACATTCATTGTACCACAACTTTCAAGAGATGTGTGTGTATTCCCTTGACTTTAGTACTGTGTGCATCCAGAAAATCCCAAGTAGGTTCATTCTGTGTGTATGTAGATAAGAGTCAAGTCATCATAAACGCTGTGGAGGGGTAATTATGGAGTAGACAGCTCTGTTCTGTACAGTATCAGATTTTACAGTGTAGTAAGGCAGAATAGTCAAAAGTCAATGGTCATGTGATGCTTTTATTAGAAACTGTAAATAAGGTATTTGCCTCATCACCATTAACATAGAGAATCAATTAATCAATTAAAATAAAACATGAATTAATAGATGAATTTAAGACAGTCTGGGCATCTAATAATTCATCTGTCATCTTCGACATTTAGTGTACAAATTTTAATTTAGTTGAATGTTAGTTTCCTAACATTGAATATTATTAACACTTGAATCACTTTTAAATGATTAAATTTAGGCATTTAATTTAACTTTAATTAGTTTTTTCTGTAGTATGTCCAGTAGTTTGACTTGATGATTGGACTTCACCTACTCTTTTTTCATCTAATTCTGGAGGTTCATTACAAGTTCTACCTGAATGAATTTGCCATGGAATGTTGTTAATCTCCCCCTCCTCATCTCTTAGTCCTCTACTGTTGTCAACACACTGATCCTCTCTCCCTTCCCCACGATCACTGCCACCTCTCCCTTGTCCCTCCTTTCATGGTCCTCAGACTTGAACCTAGATCGGGGTAAATCATGTTTCTGTCCATCTGCCTCACTGCTCTCTTATTCCTCTTTCTCTCCCCTGTCCTTCTCGCTCCATCACCTCTTCTTCTAACACTTGAACTTCCACCAAGAGAGGATTGGAAGCCTCTGTCCATCTGTCATGTTCATAGCTCGTGCTCCTCCTCATATTTTCTTGTTCATTTCAAAAGGCTATGAATGGAATCTGGTCTATTCTGCTCATGAAATCTACTAGAGGTGTGAGTGGAACCTTCATGACAAATGATGGGGCCATTCACAACATTCACACGTCTTCGCCATTTTTCAGTCACGTGTTTTATAGAGATGTTATTTAGTCTTAAAATGGCTACAAACAATGTTGATTCTGCAGTCTCTCTTAATAATGAAAGTGCATCAAGCTTGAAAAAAGCTTTTTAACACAATAGAAACGATATAGCATATTCTGGTAGATTTTTGCCAGGAATACATACTCTTGAACTGAATCTTTTAAATTCAAGATTCCCTATTAATTAAGCGCATGAACAATGAATTTTAATGCATTCAAGAATTTAAGAATAGATTGAATGCATAATGTTCTATATATGACCGCAGATGGCTACTTTTTTATTATTTAAAGTGAAACTCTCATAATTACGACCGAAAAGCACTTTTAAGATTTACCGTAGTTTCGTTTTTGGGCAAGCTATTTTTCAATGGAGTGCAGGGGCACTCTTGCGCTAGCATCAAAATTGCTATTTTTAAAACACTAAGAAGGCTCGACACAACATGAAACTTTCACCAGGATCTCTACACATGAACACAAGCATTGAGAACATTGTTTGTGTACACAGAGTTTACTTAAAAGAGAGTGTTTGAACGACTCATGTTAGCTGCTGCATTTCCGTGCCGCCATCATGGCAGACAAAAAGTGTCGATCCCCGAGTGCGACCTAACAGGTAGGAGAGTAATGGTGGACCTCCTCTTTCGTTGTAATTATGCATTTACACGAAGGTTTGACTCATATACATTCACAAATAAAGCCTAGTTTGCTTTTTGGCAAGAGTTCTACTTTTAATACCAGCAGTCAGATAAATCTGAACTTCTATTAGAAAGTTCTTTCGAAATTCAGACTACAAAAGTCTACACTATAAAACTACATCTTTTCAATACCAGATACTGTGTGACCCTCCTCACCACATAAACATTAAACAAAAACATGTTCGCTTATATCTTCAATGGCTAATGTGGCTCTTCAAATTTGTTGTATTACCAAATTATGTAATTGCCTTGAAGACCATTTTACAAACAGAGTAGAATCTGCCTCAGTTAGTGCTTTCAAGTAAGTTAAATAAATCTGAAATGTCCCCAGACGTAGACTAGTATTGACCCACAATTCAATGCAAGACAGTGACAACAACGTTGCTTTACAACCTCATTGTCCATTCAAGGCCAAACATCAACAATCAACATTAGAAGGCTGTAATTTTGTGTCGGCTGCAAACTCGCGATTATGCTCTGTCACTGTCATCAATGCAGAATCTTCCGCATTTGCATTATGATGATTCTTAGAATCGGAAAATGTCCACAACTCTGTAAACCATGGGATAGGAATGATCGATTTGAAAGATTAAACCTTCCATCAAAGTGCTGGTCCGTTGGAAGTTGTTTGCTTCAGAATGAGTCATCCTTTTTTTTTATATACATCACACGCTCGATTCCCCTCAACATTTTGATGGACAATGCCCCAATCTCTCTGACATTTAACTCTGCTGCATTAAGGCAAAGTTTGTGTTTACTGCATGACTCTGTGTCTGTGTTTGTATTAATTACGGCCAGAGGTGGACTGGAATTTTAAAAGGGCAATGATAATATAGACCATTTCAGTATAACATTTTACAATGGTGCAGTGATCTTAAAGACAGGTGGATGCATCCTGATTTGATACTTAATAGCCATATTTTTTTAATTGTTTATTTTTTATTTAAAAAAGGTAAAAAAAAATAAATAAATAAAAATTAGAAGTATGATTGATCAGCCCACCAGTAAAAATCCAGATGACCATTTCACCCCTCAGTACTGCTGTTTTAACTTTAATCCTATCTATCTGTGCAACCTGTCTGTCCATGTCTATCTGTACAACACATTATTGTCTGTTTAGTTTATACATGTTGAGTTTATGTCTGACATGTTTCTGTGTTACTTTTTCACTGCAAGACTTGTTTTTTACTTTAACTGTATGCATGTGATGTTGATGTCTCCTGTATGTTTGATGTTTATTTGATATATGTAACACCATTCTCAGACCACAGCCATTTGGTCAGCCTCTAATATTTTTAGAGTTTAGCATGACTCATTATTTCATTGATTGTAAAAAAGCAACATTCTAGTAATGGTTGTTTACCAGTAATCTAGTGATTACTAACCACTAGTAATCCAGTGATTACTAAATCCAGTGATCATTACTGGATTATTAAAATTCAATGAGAGATGACGGTAAGTTCAGCAATCAATTTTATTTGCTATTGTCACACTGCTTATACTCAAACTTTTCCAGTAATTACCAGTAAGACTTTTTACCATTGTATAAGTCTGATTTTAACTTCATTTTAAGATGTGATTTAATATTTTCATACATTTTTTTGTTTGCTTTTTCTAGATGAGAAAGTGATGTCAGATGATGAGTTCACCTGTGACCTCTTCCGCTTTTTGCAGCTGCTTTGTGAGGGTCACAATAATGGTGAGGCATACCTGTGTTTGACCTTCAAGTCAAACCACATTATAAACTTAATTAAATTGTCAACGTTGCTACTTTTCAAAATAATCTCTTTTTTGATACAGATTTTCAGAACTACTTGCGGACACAGATCGGCAGCACAACCACCATCAACATCATCATCTGCACTGTAGATTACCTCCTCCGACTGCAGGTGCAACTTTTAATTTAGCCAAGGGCTGGTGCAAATCTCAAAGATAAAAAATAAAAGTTTTAAGATAATTTCAGGGATTATATTGTCACAAATAATACACATTTGATCCAACTTTGCAAAACAACTTTGCCTTCGATCATGGTTTCCCAGTCACTTTGTAGTCTCCAAAGGCTCGTCATTTGGTAGCTCTGGTAGACACTGTAAGTATTATGGAAAGTAATTTAAATTAAGAAAGGATTCATGTCCCAAAAAATAAAACCTTTTATCCTGATAAAAAATGTTCAGTGGTATTTTAATGGTATGAGAATACTATACTTACCTCTCATTTTTTTTCAATCAAGGAGTCAATCAGTGACTTCTACTGGTATTACTCTGGCAAGGACGTCATTGATGACCCGGGCAAAAAGAATTTCTCCAAAGCTATGACAGTGGCAAAACAGATTTTCAACAGTCTAACTGAATACATTCAGGTACCATTTTTATAAATTATGCATTTACCCCAGCTGCCTGGTTGTTTACCATGTGTGTAACACACAGTGTCTCTCTTCAGGGCCCATGCACCGGAAACCAGCAGTCTCTGGCCCACAGCAGGCTGTGGGATGCTATTGTTGGATTCCTTCATGTCTTTGCCCACATGATGATGAAGCTGGCACAGGTACGCACATAGTTTTGCACTTGATTATATTTACTAATGAAACCTTTTTTTTGCTGTAAACTATAAAATAAATGAAACAAAATCATTGTTGCCTTTCTGCAACTTCATAAGAGGATTGAGCTCACTGACCTGACATCTACACTTAGATCATCAATACTGATGCAATATAATATGTTATACAACTTTGATCTCATGACATATTTTATTTTCAGTGACCTTGACAGAAATCGATGGTAACCATGAAAGGCACGATGCTATTTAGAGCCAAATGTTGCCCCCATTCTGCATTGATGCTCATTTTCTGTTTCATTTTGGCTCTCTGCTGTTATCATGAGTTTCACTTTGCATTTTGTTAATGGAAATTCACTAAGCATCCCGTCATTGCCAAGGCTTCAGGAATGTTTTTGTCTTTCTGTGGATGTTTAGTGCCGTTTACCTCCACTGGGTACATATACATGTAAGAGTATAAACCATACAATGGCTCCTTACATGTGCATGAACAGAACCAGTTGTCACAAGCCTAATGTAAACATGCTTGCACACTTTTAATAGTGGCCAGTAGTATACACTGCATATAGTACGCTTGCATATTTACAGAGGAAAGTCACTTCAGATTTCAGCAAGTATTTCAACCATTCATTTGTAATTCGAGAATGGGCTGGTTTCAGAGTGATTCTTCGCATTCACATTAATTCTTAATGGACAGAACTTGGTGACGGTGATGTCTGAATTCCATTTAGCTGCTTCACTGTTAGGGTTCTTATATTGTTCACTCCGTCACAGCTTACTGGGAATCACATTGGTTTCAGACTGCATGGAGCCAATTTATTGCTACAAACAAAAGGTCAAAATACTTTGAAGGAAATCACATGACTTTTCACTCTATGCAGTCATCCTCTATGGATGACTGAGGCTAATGGCGCATCTTAATTATTCGCACAGTGGATGCAAAATGCATGCATAACCCTTTAATCATACATTCTACTTAAGAGCCAAGCTATGACTTATCCATACAGTAAGCTCCCAGCTTAGCATATGCTTAACACAAATGAAGCAGCTAACATAAAATTACTCTCTCATGCTTCCTCAACTGATATTCTTACAAGTACAAGTATCGTCTCTTTTGGTTTACAGTCATCACATTTGAAGCACCATGGTAAACCATTGAACCGGGAATATTCTAAGAGTGAAATTCCCAAAACTAAACTCTAATAATAGCACAGTTGGTGAAAGATTAGGTGTATTATATAGTGTGGAAATCTGTACTAGTCCAACACTGTTTTACTGTCAATCTAAAATATATTTGTCATGAATAAGAGCATTTGAAAATGTTTAATTGTTTAACAACTGAATAATTTATTTATTATTTAAACTGTCTTCCACATGGTCAATGCAGGGTAAAGTATGTATCTATTTTATTTATCTATTGATGTGATATTGTGTTTACTAGCTTGTAATTGATTCAATGTTGGTTTTTCTTATGAGGTTGTTTTATATCCACCTGCTTTTTAAAAAATTAAATAAGAATACTAATTTTAAATGCCTTAATTTGAGGTTTGTATATTATGGAGGATCTAAAATGGCCAAATGAAAGCAAATCAAACAAATAAATAAAGATAAATACAATGCACATTTTTCAATGTTTCATTTTCATGTCTGCATTAATGTGTCATAAGTAAATGAAATAGTTTAGCTTTGCATCTTCTGAATGAGTCCATTGTCATTGTGACATGACCTTTTCATGATACATTAATAAGTTGTATCACATTTCAGTCTTGTCCAGCAGAGGGCTGCTTAAAGCTGCCAGTATACTATATGATAATAATAATAATAATAATAATAATAATAATAATAATAATAATAATAATAATAATATATTTGATATAATTTAATTTGACACACTAAATGCATACATAAAAATGAAATACATGAAACAATGTGGATTGTGTTTCATTTTAATTCTTGATTGGTGTGTGCTAAATCTTCCATAGAAATAGGACTCAGTGAGAGCCATCATTTCTAAACCCAATAGCTTTCTGAACAAAACTATTCACAAGGTTAAAGGTGAGTTGTTAAAAGGCAGGTACTTCAACACATTGTTGAGATTGTTGTGAAGTCACAACAACCACATTTAATTCAAGTAACATATCACATATTATACATATCATAACAGTAACCATTCTAGTCATTTGATCAAATGCACACTTCAATTGAGTAATATTTGTGAAAGATCTTTTTGAAAGGCTAACTTACGTTGCATTAGATCACTTTTAAGGACTGACATTACCTCACAAGCCCAGCCTGACTGATGTTTAGGGCTGGAGGATTTCCACCTAAGAGGACAAAGTTAGCAGGACAGTAGTGTTAAGAATTCCAGTACAACTGATTGATGTCAGGATACCCTGATTGTTGCTAGGGACAACCCTCAAAACGTTAGCTTACAGGATCTGAAACATGTAGCCAAACGCAGCAGGGGCCTGATGACGTGATTTGGGTATGAACCAATATACTGTATATCAATAGGATTGGCTGGAAACAAGAAATTCATTATCATGGAGGGTGGAGGCATTCCCCCAATAAGCAGACTTGACATTCACTTTCACAGTCTGCTACATTGTTTGAGAGTTTGAGTGGATATAGCTGCGGAGAACAATACTTTCAGTAGCTAGCTGAACCAGTCAGCAACACTTAACAACAGAAATACTTTCCCAAACAATGTCCATTCCGAAGATTTATGCTGCAGCATGTAAGGCCTTGTCACATACCTTTGCCAGATTCTGAAGTCTTGTTTTTACAGCTCCTCCATTAGACCAATCAGTGCTTAGTGTGGCTGAGCCAAAAGCTTGATCTATGCCTCTGCATGTAACTGCACTACCGCAAGAACTGGAATTTGTCCACCTGGTGAAGTTGCATTTTCTGGCTTCTCCGAGTGCTTAGTAGTGGTGCTAATACTGGGGATTGTAACATTTAGCTTCCCCAGTAAACATACTGTCCTCTTCTGCTGTTACAGTCCCACCTGACTTGCCAGATTCTTTCTCTTCCTGGGTTATGCTTCTCGCTATTGCTGCTAAGTGTCTCTTGGATAGAGAGAGCGGACCTGCCAGATGTCCAAAGCGCAGGCTGCACAGGGGCAAACGCCAGTTTACCAGATCCAAGTTATTCAAGCTTGTCTGTATGGAGAGGCAGCCCTCCCTGCAGACCTGAAAAGTACCTGAAAAAAATGGGATTGTAGTGACTGTGTAGTCTGTAGTCACACTTAAGGCAGAAGGAATATGAAACACAGCAATATTTTCTTTACTACAAAGTTTTGAAGTAATGTTATAATTAACAACAAACATTTATTTTGTTGAATCAATTCATTTATAACAAAGAAGCAGGTGACTACAAAACTTCCTGAGGGACGGGCCAACTTTTAACCTCCACTGTTGGAGTGTACATTTTAATATGAAATTATTTGGTGTTGGAATATACATCTTAATGTGACACCCACTTTGTATGCACACATTTAACCGGGGTTACAATTCTGTTGCCATTTTCATTAACTAACACTGTGTGCTGTGTTGCTTTGTGGCTTCTGAGTTGCTTTTGTTCTAACACTCTTTAAGCACTAATGTAACATTTGTACACAATATAACACTAGTATTACCCATCCATCCCAAACCATACAATATAAAGAAAATAAGATTGGGCTCCTGATTTAAAAATGTGGTCTTTATTTCTAACCATAGACTACATCCACTGATTTCCTATTTCTCTGGATGAGGGAGTATTGGCTGGTGGTGTGATGTTTGTAACGTAAAGCTTGTTACTTTTTTCATTGCACAGGCGGAGACAACAGTGTTGTGGCTGGAACTGTTATTGATGGGTTGTTAGAAACAAAAATCTTCAGCTATTAATTATAATAATTACCGTCATAAGGATTAAATCACTATCCAGATTAGAAAAGCTCTACATAAAGCTGAAGGACATCACTTTTGACATTCAAGTTTACTAAACTCTTTTTACAGATTCTGTCGGCATGAGGGTTTGATTATTTAACTTCTTTTTGCAGCACCTTCTTTGTTGTGATTGTGACTGTATGCAGCACACAGTATTTTGAATGTACACCTCATATCATAACAAGTACTTGTTTTGCTATATAATTTTGTGTGATAACTGTTGACACTTTTGACTTGTGTTTTCCACTTCACCAGTGACCATTGCATTTCTATAAATGTATATGTGATGTTTTCAAATGATATGAGATCTATTGTCATTACTGTAAGTTCTTGTGCGTCTTTTTTATGGTCACAGGACTCCAGCCAGATTGGTCTGCTGAAGGAGCTTCTTGACCTACAGAAAGACATGGTTGTTATGTTGCTCTCGTTGCTTGAGGGTAAAATATTTTTTTCTGTTGTTTGGTTATCAATAGTTGTCTTCTCTTCCTGTCTTGTCCTTTTCAAACTTCTGTTTAAATTATATTCTGTATTATTCAGGAAACGTGGTAAATGGTACAATTGCCCGCCAGATGGTAGACATGTTGGTTGAGTCCTCCAGCAATGTGGAGATGATCCTCAAGTTCTTTGACATGTTCCTCAAACTGAAAGACATTGTGGCTTCCGATGCTTTCAAGGATTACGTCACAGACCCTCGAGGGCTGATCTCCAAGAAGGACTTCCAGAAAGCTATGGACAGTCAGAAACAGTACTCCCCTTCTGAGATCCAGTTTCTTTTGTCCTGCTCCGAAGCAGATGAGAATGACATGATCCACTATGAGGAGTTTGCCAATCGCTTCCAGGAACCTGCCAAGGACATTGGGTTCAACATAGCAGTGCTGCTCACCAACCTGTCTGAGCACGTTCCCCATGACACCAGGCTACAGAACTTCCTGGAACAAGCGGAGAGTGTGCTCAACTACTTCCGCCCCTTCCTTGGACGCATTGAAATAATGGGCGCCAGCAGGAAGATTGAGCGCATCTACTTTGAAATCAGTGAAGTCAACCGCAGACAGTGGGAGATGCCCCAGGTCAGAGAGTCGAAACGACAGTTTATCTTTGATGTTGTCAATGAAGGCGGTGAATCAGAGAAGATGGAAATGTTTGTCAACTTCTGTGAGGACACCATCTTTGAAATGAATATAGCCTCCCAAATTTCAGAGCAGGAGGAAGAGGAAAAGGGGGAAGAAGATGATGAAGTAGACGAAAGTGGAGGTGAGGCAGGTGCCTTAGGGGGAGCAGGTGGAGGAGGTGATGAGGACAGCAATGGGGAGGAAGCGCAGCCTGAATCAAGCTCTGCCTTTGCAGACTTCATAAACAGCATGATAAGCTTCTTCAGCATTTTCACCTTCCGTAACCTTCGCAGACAATATCGCAGAGTGAGGAAAATGACCATCAAGGAGATTGTCGTGGCCTTGTCCACGTTTTTCTGGACCATCCTGATGAGTATTCTACACTTCATTTACAATGTGTGCAAAGGCTTCTTTATGATCATCTGGCAAACACTGTTTGGTGGTGGATTAGTGGAAGGAGCAAAAAATATCACAGTGACTGAGATTCTAGCAAGCATGCCAGATCCCACACAGGATGATGTGCACGGAGATGGACCAGGAGAGCCAAGGACAGGGGAAGAGCAAGACACTGGGGGTGTAACGGACACTGGGGAGACTGGGAGCGGAGAGGAGGAAGAGGAGGACACCCAGGAGAAAGAGGGTGGGAGGATACCAGGTATTGATGCTCCAGGTGGACTTGGAGACATGGGTGTAGAGGCCACTGTTGAGCCTCCAACTCCTGAAGGAACTCCCATAACCAAGAGGAAAGTGGTGAGTATTTTTAACCTTAGAGTGAATAAAAAAATGTATATAAATGTGAGGTAATTTACTGGTTGGTCAACAGTCTAGTTCCTCATTGGAAAACAATCCAGGTTTTAAATATATACTTAAAATAAGTCTAAAATGTTGGTGGCTGTTGTGTTTGTCTTTTTTGTTTTGTTACAGCAACCAGAAGAGGCTGAAGCTAGCCAAAAACCTCCTGAGCCCGTTCCTGTAGAGGAACCTCCTCCAGAGCCTGAAAAGGCGGAGTAAGAGTCTTAAGTTGTTTTCTTGTCTATGTTAATTTGCCTCTCTTTTTTCTGTCATGGTTCTAGAGATCAGACAAGACCTTTTAGCCAGATACAGTGTAGTGTAATAAGAGTATTTGACCTCAGCTGTTCGGGATGATTTGATGTTCGTTTTCTCAGTTCATAGCTTTGGTACGTGCCTTGGATCATTTCCATACAGACATTTCTTATGCTAACCAAAATACTGCACCATCAACAACACCACTATTATATAATGTTCAGTACACTTGTACTATTACAATATGTTGTACAACTGGGCCTCTCTGTAGGGGATGTGGAGAGGAGAGACTAAAGCAGACATGGCAAATTCAAAGGTGGCAGTGGAAGTGCATCATGATTTAATGTTGATGGTGATGAAATGCAGGAATAAAACAGTAACCACGCTGTGTTTGATCATCAGCGTTGAAACTGGAGAGAAAGCAGAGAAGGAATCCCCCGTCCAGGCGGAAGTAAAGCCAGAAGAACCAAAGAAATCTGCCAAAAAGAAAGAAAAGAAAACAAGAGGGGGAGGAGGCTTTCAAATCTGGACTGAGCTGGAAACCCAAAGAAATAAATTCATGGTGACCACATTTGCTCATGTTTGTTTCAGAATTGACTTGCTACCATGACACTCTTTGTGTAGCAACTCCCTAATTAGCTGAACAATATTCATCTCTCTTCTGTAGAACTACCTCTCCAGAAACTTCTACAACTTGCGTTTTCTGGCTCTGTTCCTTGCATTTGCCCTGAACTTCATTCTGCTGTTCTACAAGGTAAAAATATTATGTTCATATTTAAATGATCATGTTTTACTTGAGGACTCTATAATACACTTAACACTAAATTGTTCTAGTGTTCTATGCTTTTAGCAAATGAAACACAATTGAATTTTGAACTTGATTATGTCTGTTTAATAGACTGTGGGAGAGCTCCACTGTACTGTACTGTACTGAGCTGACCTGTCTCTACATTCTTCTGTTCAGGTGTCCGACACCCCACCTGATGGTGAGGAGATTGAAGGATCTGGACTGATGGAGGGAAGCGGGCTGTTCGAAGGCTTTGGGTTGTTTGAAGGCTCGGGAGAAGAGGCCGAGGGATCTGGAGCGGGTGAAGGAGGAGATGAGGACGAGGAAGACGTCCCGATTTATTTCTATTTAGAGGAGAGCACTGGCTACATGCAGCCTACACTGTCCTTCATTGCCGCCCTGCACACTGTCATCTCATTCATCTGTATTATCGGCTACAACTGTCTCAAGGTGTGTAGAATTTGACACCTTTGATTCAAAAATATAGACTTTTTTCTGAAAAACAAACTGTTCCTGAAGTGTTGCACCTGGTACCAGATGTTTCCAAAGACTTGCACATCTCAGTTAAATTGCATTTAAAATTGTTTTTTGGCAGATTCCACTGGTGATCTTTAAAAGGGAGAAAGAACTTGCAAGAAAGCTGGAGTTTGATGGCCTGTACATCACTGAGCAGCCTGAGGATGATGACATCAAGGGCCAGTGGGATCGACTGGTCTTGAATACACCGTATGTGGATAAATCGATCATTTGCCTGCCATCAGAAGCTCTCTTGATAGTGTCAGGTTTTATTTCTTAATTTAAGCAATACATGGTGTCCCTTTTTTAATTTGCAGCTCCTTCCCAAACAATTATTGGGATAAATTTGTCAAACGAAAGGTGAGTTGTGTTTGATTTGCTCGGTTTTATGGTTTTATTTTTTAAATGAGCCCCATGGAGCAGGTTAATGTGTAAGTAATGTCTTTGTTTAGGTGTTGGATAAGTATGGAGACATCTATGGCAGAGAAAGAATCGCTGAACTCCTGGGAGTTGATTTAGCCTCCCTAGACGTGAGTCAACAACATGAGAAGAAACAGGAGGAACCAGACAACTCTGTGTTTGCATGGTACAGTACATTTTTTACCGACAAACGTTGGATATTGCTCATTTTATATGAATATTGACCAATATTGTATCTTTTTTTAGGGTGACTTCCATTGACATCAAGTACCAAATCTGGAAATTTGGCGTTGTGTTCACAGACGGCGTAAGCAAACCCAAAAATACGTATATTCCACAATACACTATACTACACTGTACGATGAACACAACCTTACTTCTGAGAACTGAAATAACCTTCCTTGTTATCTCTTTGTAGACTTTCTTGTATCTCTGTTGGTACACGATAATGTCTTTGCTTGGGCATTACAACAACTTCTTCTACGCCTGCCACCTGCTGGATATTGCCATGGGTGTCAAGACCCTGCGCACTATCCTGTCCTCAGTCACACACAATGGCAAACAGGCAAGTGCAAAAAATCCCTAAATATTGTTATTTTTGCTTCAGTTTGAATGTACTAAGTCTGTTTTCTTCTTGTCTCTGCCAGCTCATGATGACAGTGGGCTTGCTGGCCGTGGTGGTGTACCTCTACACCGTAGTTGCATTCAATTTCTTCCGCAAGTTTTACAACAAGAGTGAGGACGAAGATGAACCAGACATGAAATGCGATGACATGATGACCGTAAGTCACTGTTGATCTAGGAATGTACACTTTTATACAAGGTTGTCCACCCCACTTCCCAAATGACGTGTGTTTTTCTGTCCCGCTCAGTGTTACCTGTTCCACATGTACGTGGGCGTGCGTGCTGGCGGAGGCATCGGAGACGAGATCGAGGATCCTGCTGGAGATGAATACGAGCTCTATCGAGTGGTCTTTGATATTACATTCTTCTTCTTCGTCATCGTCATTCTACTGGCCATTATTCAGGGTAAACAAAATGCCGGCCTGGAAGACACTTTTCCAAAGTATACTTACTTGAAACTGTTGATGTAGGAAGGTGTCGACAGGTGATTAGGCATTCAAGACATTAATTAGTTATACTTTTGATGTATTTGGTCTTAATAGCCAAAAACGTTTTATCGAATGTCATTTATCTTTACATTTATTTTTGGCTAAATGAGCCAAGCTCTTCTGCATGAAAGTCCACATTTCTGACGTTAAAAATCATTCAACCTAATAATGTCTTTTAGTTTATACTTGCACTTAACTTGTTGGTAAAATGTAGAATAACCTAGCTCAGTCTACTAATCACATTATTACATAAAGCCTACCTCTGCATGGGGCAACATGTACCTTTTTACTTATATCCAGTGCTTGCATAAGACAAAGATCATCAGACACCCTGGTTTAAGACATGTGTGACAGACCTTTAACACCTCTCATCATGATGTTGCTGCAGGTCTGATCATTGATGCCTTTGGAGAGCTCAGAGACCAACAAGAGCAGGTCAAGGAAGACATGGAGGTACAGAATAAAACTTTAAGTAGACTGTTATTTCCTATCATACATGGCAGTGTGTTGTTAATCCTCATGTTCCTTTATGCAGACAAAATGCTTCATATGTGGCATTGGAAGTGACTACTTTGACACGACGCCACATGGCTTTGAGACCCACACTTTAGATGAACACAACCTGGCCAATTACATGTGAGTGTACTTCCTTTGTGTCACAGTGTGTGCACATACCAATAAAGAAATATTAACACGCAAATCCTTTTTCAGGTTCTTCTTAATGTACCTCATCAACAAAGATGAGACGGAGCACACTGGGCAGGTCAGTCTGGACTGTTTTGCTACAGTTGTTTCGATTTAGTATCAGGATTCCTACTGACTGATAACAAAGTCTGCTCCTTTCAGTATTTGTGTCCATACTCCTTCAAGTTCTTGTTCTTACATCCTCTGTTTTAGGAGTCATACGTGTGGAAGATGTACCAGGAGCGTTGCTGGGACTTCTTCCCTGCTGGAGACTGTTTCAGAAAGCAATACGAGGATCTGCTTTCCTAGCCAAATACTTTTATACTTACAGAGTGAAAATGACACCAATTGAACTTATTCTGTTCATCATTCCTGATCACCTCACATTAAATTTGTCATTTGTCATTTTCTTGAAAAATGAACAACAAGAAAATTACAAGAAACTTTTGAAATAAGCAGAGCAATTTTCCACCGCATGAATGCCATCTTTTAGTAGATGGCAAGAAAATGCCAGTAAAGAAAGATGCTTTAAAAAGCAAATGGGATTCACACCAAGTGTTAAGTAGTCATGTACTTAATCATGTCCGTAAATCAGTTTTGATTTGTTCACTGTTGACGAGGAGAAGATAAAACCACTGCTTATGTGAGAATGTAAGAAAGTGCCTTCGCAGTAACAGAAATTGCATCTACTAGCACATACAAGACAGAGTGTAATTGCCAGGAAATCAGCATTTCAGTTGGCTTGTCTATCTTTATATGTAATCAACAGTTTTATTCAAATTCATTATGTACCTCCTTTGTGATTATTGTATCACTTTCACTTCAGCATATTTATGTGTCAGAGTGTTTTTGTTCTGTTTAGTTTTCTTCAGACACTGTAGCTTAAATTTGAATTTAAGTTATTTTATTTATTGTTTTTCAAGACTGAAAGTCTGTGATGATGAATAAATTCTGTATGAGAATCTTCCCTGCAATGTGACATTGATTTGATCATGTACTCATTATACCATCATCATAACCACATTCCACCGCAGGGACTTTCCCAAGGGACCAGGAAGATTTAGAGGAAATCAGCATGATTCCTCTACAGGGTCTAAATTTAAGTTGTGGGGACAATTTTCTATTCCACAAACAGTCCCTGCTCAGAAGGTAGTACTCTACAAAAGTACGGGAATTTCAGTAAAAACGATGCTGAGACAAATCAACATGGAGTTACAGAAGAAGAAGAGAGCATGCCACACATGCACCAACAACAAAGTCCTGTCATCATTGCTGCACAGCTGATGTAAAAAAGTAGACGACAGCGAGCTGATGGAACCTTCTAGTTACTTGGTCTAAAAGTTGTAATTACTTTGGCCCGGACACACAGGTTATGTTTGTGATTGGTTGTGATATGACTACAGTGTCCTAATATCATCATTTACAGTGTGGATTCAATTACTGTTCAGTGAAAAATGTCCCACTAAGTTCTATTTTAAGTGGTGATCAGTAATGTTCAGTGAAGCTACACTTACAATCCTGATCTGCAGACTTTACAATGTAACCTATTCTCTCTTCAAATACGTTATGTAAAAGTTTGTGTTGATAGGACCCATTGTCGTGACAGCATAAATGCCGCCTTAGTTCAAAGGATTACACGGAATGACACCTAATTGCAAAAGACAGGACTCAACAAGACCTATTTGTCTACTCACAACTGCTGTGGAGCCGTTGAAAGGTAAATTATAACAGCAAACAGCTTGGGGCTTCTTTGTTCACACTGAGTTTTTAAAGTGGATGACAGAATGAGCCAGAGAGTTTTTTGTGAAACTGATTTAAAATGACTTATAATTCTGTCTATTTAAAACTGAATTGATATTCAAGGGGAAAAAAACAGTTTTAATACTGAAAAGTCATTTTAAAGAGTACCTCTGCACACACTGCAGCAGTTTGCGTGTAACATCATCATCACGGCCCATTTTCATACAAAGCTGTTGAACTGTGGCCCGGTGGAACATCCCGGCTGAACGCGGATTAAAGCTGAGGCATTAAAACTCACATTGAGCCTCATGTGCTCTTCACCCACCCAGTCGTCAAACATTTCCCAGTGAGCCTGTTTGACCGGGACGCATCGGCCGTCGATATGAACGCCTCGGGGATCCACCATGGGATGCTCAGGATGTATGGTGAGCCCTTCGTATTCTTTACTGAACATTTTGCCAGCGTTTTGCGATCGCCTCTCTTATAACTAGTAGCTGTGTGACAGCTGAGTTGTGCAGCTCTCAGTAGGTGTTACTGTAATTTTCAAATCCTACGTCTGATCATTTAAGCCATTATAAATGATTGAGCTTTAATCATTTCAACATTGTTGAACTTTATTTGGATTTCTGCATCATGGAGGTGTGATGAGGTCAGATAATTGTTCAGTAGGATAATGGATGTATTTTGTGTGTTAGTCTTTGGCTTTACCCATAAGAGCTTTGTTCCTAAATTACGATGTTGAGACTAGAGATAACACTGCTGTTAAGAGCAAGTAGGTTATGAAATTGTTTGGAACACCCGGGTTAAAAAACATAATCTCAGGCTGTAGCTGAAAATACACTGAAGAGATGAATATACCAGACTAAATGTTAGTTGTTCCATCTTTTGTCATTGGAAAAATGCCACTTTAAAAACAAGATAATGTAAGAAGAAGAAAAAAGAAGAAGAAAAAAAACATTAACAACAAGGGGTTATTGCTTGTCTAAGATAAAAAGTAATACATTATATATATATATATATATATATATATATATATATATATATATATATATATACATATATATATATATGCGTGTGTGTGTGTATGTATATGTATATGCCAATGAAGCAAAGGATAATTGTTGAAAGCAGAGTCCCTATATCTCTAAAATGCCACCTTTTAAAATGATTTTGTGTTGCATTAAGTATAATGATACATTTTGATTTAAATAAATGGAATAGGTAATATCCTGAGTTTTGTGTAGTGTTCACCATTTTTTGGTGTTGTGATTCTTTTATGCGCTTTTTAATAAAAAGTGTTCCCATGTGTTCTTCACTGCATGTATAAAAGAATGATAAGATCCAGATGTGGACCCTGGTAAACATGTTCTGATTGGTCAAACCCCCACATCCCCAGCCCCTTGATCCTCCGACCATGTGACCGCCTCTAATCTGTGCGGATGACAGAATGACTGTTCGTGCTTTAATCCAACTGTACACTGCTCCTCCAATCATGACCACTGTCACCACGCTTAATATTGTCAATAAGCCTCTGGTAGTGGGTTATGATTAGGAATGTTTCTGACGGCATCACTCCTTTGTTTTTTTATCCCCAGGTGGATTTATTTTCAAACAGTGGAAGAAGAGGTTTCTGCTCCTAACAGCTGAGGGCAGTCTCCTTGTGTGCCATGATGCCTCGTCTCCTCCTGACCAGCTGGTGCTGTTGCAGAGCCACTGTGAGGCAATTGTGGAAGGCAAAGAGATCCTAGATTTGCCCAAGTTGCCCTCCGGTGGATGCAGGGATTGCTGCTTTGCGCTGATCCTCACCCAGAATAAATACCTTCTGCTGCTGGCTGAAACCTCCGCAGACTGCAGGTCACTGTGCACACTTTACTAATTCCTCCGCCTTGTTCCAGTGGAATAATTTACAGTCCACATCTTTGAGTCAACTGAAGTTCAACTGAGGGGCTACATTTACCACCAGTTTTGGGAAATGCGCTTTTTCACAATTTTGTGAAACAAGAGTTTTGCCAAGAGTTAGATGAGAATGTTTTTACACTAACATGTCTGGAAGTCTGGACACTGAGGGAAACGTCTTAGACTGGCTCCTCTGAAGACACCAGACCAGGAAGAAAAATACAGTCCTACACATAATCCCCCTCAAACCACAACTTGTAGTCTCGTTTTTTTTTAACCTTTTCTAGAGGAGGCTAGCTGCCTCTACCTGTTTCCACTCTCCATGCTAAGCTAAGCTAGCTGCTTATCGCGTCATTAGAGGATTGAAGGAGAGTGGTACCAATCTTCTCATCTAACTCTTAGCTAGAAAACCAAAACTTGTATTGTAAGTTTAAAGTTCAACTGCTTCTTTAAAGATGCAATGTGTATAAATTTAAGTTTAACATTTAACATTCAAATACTGGCTACAATTGTCCACAGATTGTGAAGAAAAATCAGTTTTTGCATTATGTCAAAAAAGTCTTTTTATTGTATTTCCAAGATTTCTACTTAAGATAGCATGCTAACCAGGTAGCTAACCAGCTGATCCTGTCGCATAACACCACTCTGATATCCCAGTCCAGATTGGTTGCTGCACAGCTAACTAAGCTAACTATTTAAACGGCAGCTACAGTTAGCAGCACTTAGCAGGTACCCTGGTGATGTCAATTATGGGATGGGACCCCAGTCATTTGATGACTTTAGTTACGTTTTACTCTGCAGATTACATGCTGCATCACAGCCACTGTAGAAAATACCCTAACACATACTGGATAATTGACTGGATTGTTGAACCCATAGTATATATTATATACATCCACGTATATATAATTTGACTTTAACTTGTACTTTTAATACTTTAATATGAGACACTTTAAGACTTTTACTCATGTTCTATTAGTATGAGTTTTTACCAAAGAAATTAGTAGTCTTATGTTTTGCACTTTCAATGTTTCTCATATTGCTCTACTTACCTTCCCCTCACCTTCCATCCCTGTGGGGCAGCAGTGTTAAGGATTAGAGAGCCTGTTATTAACACTGACCACCTGGTTCTACGTAGTCTGCACATTCCATTCCTGTAACCTACCATTTAGCTCATTGTATGCACTTAAAGTGATGTATAGATTGATGTATGGTTTGGTAATAACAGAATCTTTTTTTTCTTTATCCCTTTTTAGTCAGTGGCTGAATGTGCTGAAAAAAGTGAAACAGGTGAGTTAATAAGACAAGTTAATTGTTTATTCAGATTGTATATTTGGATTGTGTGTCCACAGCGGTGCAACAAGCCTGCTCAACTGTACCAGAGCACAGAGGTGAGTTTTAGCCAAAAGCTAACGTCAGCATTACAACACGCTCACAGTGACAGCGCTAACGTGCTAATGTTAAGCAGTTATTATGTTTTCCATGTCCACCATGGTTTAGTGTGTGGGTTGGTCTAACTTGCTAAGTGGCCCAGCACCAAGTACAGCTGAGGCTTATGGGAATGTAATTAGTTAGCAAACTTTAGGGCCATGGCTAACTGAACCATGAGCAAGTTATCTGACGGGGGCCAGCTATAGCCAAGGATAACTAGCAAAGAGCAGCGGTTGTTGATTGCCCTGTAGACCAAAGCTAGCTTTAGATTCTGGCCTTATCCACAAAGCACATCTTTAATCAATCGCTGAATGAATTCTTTGTAATTCTTGACAGACCCATACCTTTCATAAAGAGAATTCTTCTTTCATTTCCCACAGAGTCTCTCATCACCTCTCAGTCCTTGTAGGCGACATTACGTGCCACCACCGCGCATTACTCTCAAGGATCTGGTGCCGGAGCAAATTCTTGAAAAAGATCCACCAACTCCACCAGTTAGCGACACAGAGGTATTCTCCCCAGGGCCGTGTGCTTCTCCTAGGGAAAGAGGTGAGTTTAGGGCATGAGCTTGTTTGTCTGTGATCCATCTGTTTTTTATCAGGTTTTCGGTTTGACTCTTTTGACTTAATAACGTGTCGTCCAACAGGCAGGAATTCTCCCCGCTCAAAGTACTACAAAGGAGGTGCACAGTCAGTAGGCTGCCTGCGCCACGGCACTATCAGCAATGCACAAGCAGTGAAGGCAGTTTATCTGCTGATGGGAGGGGCGGCGGCTTCCTCTGCTATGGGTTACTTAGGCACATGCTCGCTCTCCAATCTGGAAGCCAAGGCTCCCGACATGCCACTCAACACGGATTTCTCCCACATGGGACCAGCGGGAGCGTTCCACGCCGCTGGCCCCGCACTCGACTCCCCTCACTACAACAGCTTTGACTTTGAAGTTGGAGACTCCGATTTTGATGCTTTTGATTGTGGTGGATTTACTTTTTAATGATGTGCCGAGTGGGGGGGTTGCTATGGATACGGACAACTTTAATGATGCTGAAAATGTCATGATATTTCTGCATGATTTGTCAAACTGTCAGAAACTATATGAAGGTCTCCAAATAGAGTTGATTCTTAAGGGGAAAATGTCGCTATGAAATAACTGCAGTATCACGAAGCCCTTTTAGGTCAATGTAGCCAACTTGTTAGCAAACAACCTATTTTTACATCAAGCAGTTAATGAGCAACATAATCATTCATTTGGAGTTTATGTTTGTGGCGACGTGGCAAAGTCCGATATTCATTGTGTTTTAGCTCTGTGTTTGGTCTCCACCAACTCCTAAGCTGCTAAACGCTCCACTGTGTTCACCAGCTAGTCGCTAACTTTGTGTGTGTGTGTGTGTCTGCCGTTTGGCGGTGTCACGGCCTCGACTCTCTAGTTAAGTACGGTGAAGTGAAACGTTGTTGACGTGATTCATGAATCCTTTCATAAGTACTGTTACACCTGTGTTGTGACATGGACACTGTGATGACTTGTGCATATTGCTCACCCCTTGTATGTGCATTATTTCTCACGATTATTATTATCAACTATCAGTGACTGTGACTGTGATAGGCATTTGCGAGAATGCATAATATGCCATGTACTGTATGTGTTTTAAATGTGCTACAAGTCAGGAATGAACCACATGTGTGATTAACCGTGCTGACGGCACGAAGGGGAAAATTGCAACTTTACACACTGTTCTACACGATGCGTCAGATTTTTTTTATTTAGTTACAGTTACGGACGGTGGCTTCGGATCCAAATAACTTATTGTCAATTCTCAGTGTCATCCACTTTTGTGCATGTCCTGTGTTTCTTTTAATATGCAGCTGTTATTGTGTTTTACATCTACGTTGAGAAGGTTAGGGTTAAGGTTAAAAGATAATTTAAATGTCTATTCCAGCCCGTTTCACTGAATAAAACTGAGATATGAATTTTCTTGCTTCTCCTCATTCTTTATCATATAGATGCAAGCATAAATCTGTTATGAACAACCACAATATGTTGCGTGTGACTATGGCGTGGTAAGGTAATGAGTGCAATCTGAATAACTTCCTGAGACTTTGTCATGAAACACAGCCACACGTCTGCAAGAGGAAACAGGTTGCTGAGCTGCACAAGTGAACAGATAACTGCAAAACAGATAAGTCAGCTGCTTATACACTCAGTTCCAAAATCCATCTAAAGTTGACTCCTAATTTCATATCACCAGTTTGTCCCCACATGCATTACATCTGTGTTGCAGCACAATTAGAATACATGTAGGGTCATGTATGGCCAATCTGGTGAGACAGCTGGCTATTACATGCCCACACTCAGCTGTGATCACAATAAAATCAACAGAAGCTGGACCATGAGTTAAATAAAACAGTTTGAATGTGTTTTAAAGGTGAGACCTGCTCACAAAATAAAATTAAAAAAAAAAAAATCTGATTTCAATACAACTCTACATAGCAGGCAGCGGCAATTTTAATTCTCAAGCATTGTGCATCTCCATAAAACACAATGAAACAAAAAACAATAAACAATCTTATTTAATTTTTCTCACTTTTGGATCTGATCTCCAAGTTCAAGATGAACAGTGAAACAGAAGATGCTTGTTCTTAAAACCTACAGTGTACTAAAGAACTACGACCAGTGAGTGGCTTTTGTGTCTCATTCTTAAGATTTGATTAATTAAGTGTTTATAAAACCAAGAATGTAAATGCTGATAAAGGATCAATGTATTTTTTTTTTTTTTTTTTACTTTTATCTAAACTGGTAGTCTCCTTCGCCATGTGCGGCGGGGGATTTCTCTCTCGCCTCGTGTTGCTCCTCTCTGCTCCCTCGCTGCATCCTCCGACTAGCCACGCCTGGTGCGGTGAGTATAGTGGGTGGTGGTAGCAGCAGTGGTAGCAGGGCCCTCCCTCTGTCTCTGCAGATAAATACTCGCAGCCTGCCTATTCCAGGCATGGATGACGGTTGCACCCAGACATGGCACTGCGACATTATACTCTCGACTTCAACCTCTCTACGGCAGGTAAGAGCGGCTGAATACGTTGAGCGTGGTCAGGTTACAGCCACTGCATCAGGGCTGCATGCTAGCTAGCTGGCTAGCCTGCTAATATGAACCTGCTAGTCTGTCAGTCTGCCCTTCAGAACACTAATGCTATATTGATTGGGGTGAACCGTGGCTAATAATGACAACTATTTATAATATATTTGGACAAGTTGGGGCTCACAGCTTAAAGTTTTTGTTGGTAAATATTTTGTTTTGATGCCACTTGCATGGTCGTGTGAGGTTAGACGTTACACTTTTTTTTTTTTTTAACTTGTCCCACTGCTCTGCGGCTCGATACGCCTCCGGCTAACAATGTGAATAGAGTATGTTCAATCCAGCGCGGTCGCACAGGAAGTGGCAACCTGTCGGCCATTTTTGTAGTTTTTAAGTGTCAAAATCTTGACTCGTGCTGAAGTAGAAATGTGACACTGGAATTATTTCACTACAAGTTTAAGTCCTGCATTGTTATATGAGTTAAGTAAAAGCAGGTGTGCTTTTCTTTAGGATTCAAATGTAGAAAATGATCCCTGGTAGTGTAGTTAACTATTATGCAACATATGTATATGTTATTATACTATATTATACTTATATTACTATACTATATACTATATATTTCTGTTACGTTTTATTAATGTGGTATCACTGATATATTGATGTGGAGTAGAGGTTGTCCGACCAATATGGATTATTAAAAATCAAGGAGACTGACAGCCGATATTTGGGACTGATATTCATTTGCACTGAAAATGAATTTGTCAAAATGTCCAAGCAATCAGTGATGGAATGAATAGATACACTTTACTCAGGTAAAGTTAAGAGCATGAGGGAAGTAACTTTATGTTACTAAAATACTGTTCTTAAGTACAATTCTGATTCACTTTATTTGAGTATTTCTATTTGCTGCTACTTTATCTTCCTCTCCACTATATTTATGTGCTAACTTTGCAGATTCATAATTAGTCAGTATTTATTGGCTACTATATGTGACGTGTTACCAATCAGAAAGCACCGAATATGGAAGTATTTCTTCTTCTTCTCCCCTCTTCCTTATCGATGTTGCAACAATATTATAAGGGTGACAATTGGTATTTTTACAACAAACAAATACAGTGACTTTTCTTCTAAATAATCATCAGTAATGTGGATGTGATGACTAACTAGATACAGTCAAGTATTGTAACAAATAGTACAGCCTGGAAATTTCAGAAAATTACATCACTTTACTGTAATGCAGCCTTTAACACCATGGAACGACAACAGTTATGCAGTATCGTGATGTAATGATATCCAAAATCTAAAACGATTTATAGTCTTGTATCATGGCAACAATCAAATAATGTGTATATGTAGCCCAGCCCTACATTATACATATAATCATACATATATTTTGTAATGCAGTGCAGTGGTGCTGGTGCATAGTAACCAAGTTCAGTTATTCAAGTGCTGCGCTGAAGAGCAGTGCCGAGGTGTATATAAGTATTTCTGTTTATTGCTCTGTCCTATTTTTTGTTCCACGACAGATATAACTAGTTGTTACATTGCAGAACAAGATGTAATGCTATAATGAGAACATGATAACAGCATAATAGATCTTTCTTACATTGTCATGTTGCTGCTATCATACAAGGATCTGAGAACATATTTCACCACTGCTGCAGAGAATGTATAAAGGACGCCGATTGCCGTATTCTTTTCATCGTTCTATCCTGTCTTTTCTCAGCTGACCCTGCTAAGACCGTTCCCGATCTACTGTCCATATTTAATGAGCAGGAAATGACAGAGACTGTCCATGACACAAATGGGCATGGATACCTTGCTACTCTTGTTGGGAAGAATGGGCGGTAAGAACACCATTTATGTTCATCAGGTATTTGGAGTATCGCCATTTTATGTTGGGCTGTAACAGAATGAAGCATGGCTACGCCCGATTGAAGCATGGATTGGCCCCAGAGAACAAGCTGCAGCTGAAACATCTCACCCTTAGCTTGGGAATGTGGGAAAATTTCATACAGAGATCAAACTGAAAGACACTTACTGTATATATAGTATGTTTATCTTTATCTATATTTTTTATTATATTTTTTATTCAAATTGTTATTTTTTTTTTTCCATTATCTCTTTATTATTGTCCCTTTTTTGAGACTTACTCTTGTGCTGCTACTTATTTTATCGCAACAATGTGGTGTTTTGTAAGTTCTGCTTATTGGAAATGGGTTGCCAGGGCAGGGCAACAGCTCTGCGAGCGTTACCACAAGACTGCACCAACCTGTTTACTCATGGCCACACAAAGCTGCGATAAACGAGGGTTATGAATACATCGAATGTGTTTCTGTTAGCAGCAGTCACTTAAAATAAATTAGATAAATGTCGACATGTTCAAAACTTCTGCTGCTATGATAATGGATGTATTGAAGCTTTCCGCTGTGAAAACCTAACCTTAAACCTTCAAAGCAACAGGATGTGATATGGCTTTTTTTGGCTGGAGTATCAATTTGGTGTAATAAAATGTGCTTCTCACTTTAATTGCTTTGAGTTCATCTCTTTGTCTTTACCACTTCATTTCTCAGGCTTGCTATTCTGCGTGTGCACTCCCATGGGTTGGTGACCATTGATCTGCAGTGTTACGAAGAGGATAACATTGCACAACTAGACAATGTAGGTTGTTTTAAATAAAACTAAATACAGAATACTTAATGTAATTTCACACAGGACGTCTCACACATGTCATGTGGTGCTGCTAACTTTATAGCTCGTCAGTTCTGTTATCAGTCATAAAGTGTAGTTTTACAACGTTGTAGTTGTACACACTCTAAACCACCTTGTAAATGGACTTCATAAAGATCTGTGCCCAAAAAATATTGTGCACATAAGAGGATGAAGAGTGTTCAGCGTCATTGCCTGCCATGGTTGTTTACATGCCTGTTGTGCCCAAACACGCCCTTTCCCACACTGCACTTTTGACAGTCCTCTAGAAATACCCCTCTGACTCTCATAGCTGTGGATCACTAGTAGATACACACAGACCATGGTGAAACAGCATGACTGCTGCACTGTTCGTGTGTTTTTGTGTGAGATGGCTGCACTATAAAGTATCCCTGTATTTGATAGAAATGTTCGTTCACGCAGTCTTTCATGGTGTTTTAATTGTGTGTCCATAGCTTTTAAATGCACTGGAAAAGGAGCTGAAGGTTCTCTTAAATGGCAATATTACGAGAGTTAAAAGGTCAGTATCTGGAGATTTTGGCACATTTCATGCATGTTGCTGTGACATTGAGTAATTGTGTTGTTCGGCATTCACCCCAAGGCTCCCGCCCCTCGTACGAGGAGCGAAGATTGACAGATACCTGCCCACAACTGACAAAAGAATGATTGAGTACGACATTGACCGGGTGGTGTATGAAGAAGATTCTGAATACCAAAACATAAAAATATTGCACTCGCGACAGTTTGGAAATATCCTCGTGCTCAATGACGACATCAGTAAGTGTATACAACACTACAGTACACGGCATATTTGTCAGTTTGATGGTGATTATTGTGTTTGTACTATTGACAGAATTGGTCAATGATTTCATTGTGTTGAATCATTCCTTTACCTTGCAGACCTGGCAGAGAGCGATTTTGCCTACACCCAAGCCATCATCGGTAGCGGAAAAGAGAATTATGCTGGAAAAGAGGTGCTGATATTAGGAGGAGGGGACGGAGGCATCCTTGCCGAGCTGGTCAAACAAAAGCCAAAGATGATCACCATGTTGGAGATATCCTTTATGGGTGCTGTTCTGCTGGCAATGTAGTATTCTCTCACCAGATTTTACTAATGCCTATAACTGTAGATCTGCACCTTATCGATCATTCCTTAACAGTTTGTGTACATTGACCAGAAGGTGATAGACGGGTGCAAAACACACATGAGACGAACTTGCGGCAATATCCTTGACAACCTGAAGGGAGACTGTTACCAAGTGAGTACTGTTACTGCCAGAATATCTTTGCTCCTTCTTCACTGAGCCTTATGTTGCTGATCCTGGGGTCCTGTCGGGTTTTCTTGTAAACAAATCAATTTCAAGTCTTGTTTTCAATCAGTGTAACTCACCAAATGGCATTGTGTGTATTCTCGAGGGCTAACAAACATGTTTATTGCATTTCCTTCCTCGTGAAACACTTGCAAAGCCAATTTATTTGATGAACTTTAAACCCGGGTATCGTAGCTTTTCATTTCCTTTTTTTTTTTTTTTGGAGTGTGGTGTGAGATGGCTGCAAAGTCATCACAACACATTTCTGGCTCTTTGTGCACATGCAGTGTTATCTTACAGTGCACCGTGACTGACAAACACTTTTCAAGATATGATCGTCAGCCAGTTTTGACTTTGCCGAACAGAGCACTTGAGCACCTTTTTTTCTGCTTCAATTTCGTGCTGCTATGCATTCCCAACTAAGAGGACTTAAGAACTGAAACAGAAAGAACTGGTTCCTGAAGCATTCACAAACAGAGGCTGATGAGTTCTTACTGGACCTGTTTGGGACAACTAACTACCAGATGTTTGAAGATGCCATTGGGAGCATCAGTGAATACACAGACCTTGTCAGAGGCTAAATGACTAAGTGACACTGTTGTGCCTTAGGCCTTTTTCTACAACTTGCTCACAGAAGCTCTGGGTCAGCTGGGAGATTATTGCTAAACTTGAAGCACAAACTTCTGCCTTCAAATGGGGGGTCCAGACGCCTATAAAGCAGCTGGATATGACCTCTGGAAGTCTGTCAGAAATGCCAAGACGGACCTCAGTGTTGAAGTGGAGCTCTGACCCCCAAAAGGCATGTAAAATGGATAATGCTGCATAACAGAGTACAAACAAAGAAAAGGGGACATTCCTCTGTCTACCGCATCACTCCTGGACGAGTACAAAGCCTTTTTATCCCCAATCAATGCAGACAGCACAGAGCCCGCCAGGAATCCACATGTAGGCGGGGAAGTTGCAATGCTGACCCTTTGACGTGAGACTGTCCATCAAGAGGGTCAACCTTCGCAAGGCACTCCGACCTGATGGCATCCCAGGCCGGGCTCATCTGCTCCTCCCTTTGCGTCACTGCAGATCCTCCTCAGCTTGCACATAAACCAAACGTGGCCACGGGTGACACTCTGTTATCAACAGCTCTACATTTAACACCATCATTTCCTAAAAACTTGCTCTGTAAGCTTGTTGATCATGAGACCTCCATCTGCAGCTGAATATTCAACATCCCGACAAACAGGTGGTGGGAAGAGGCAGCCAGATCTCCTTCTTGGTGATCCTCAACAGGGACAAACTGCAGGGCTGTGTGCTCAGCCCCCTCCTGTACTCACTGCTCACTTAGAACTGTGCTGCTCCAGATATTATCACCTTTAGGCTTGCTGACGTGAGCATCTTGGGCCTCATTTCCCATGATGCCTGATCAACATTGGCTTATCATAGATATTATAAGAGATAACATTATGTGTCCTATATTTGCCAATAAGACAATTTTTTTTATTGATAGGATGCAGAAAAAGGTGCTTGAAGTGATTTATAATTACTAAATTCCCAGTTATGTTTACTGTTTCAGTGCATGATCTTGTCTGAGACAGCAACGGTGATTGTTGAACTGTAAAATATTCTGCCTCTGCCAAGAAACTTGAATGGAAAGTTGAGTGGATTCTCTTTGTCTCGTGCTTTACAGATACTAGTTGAGGACTGTGTCCCTGTGCTGAAGAAGTATGTCCAGGAGGGAAGGATGTTTGACTACGTTATTAATGACCTCACTGCAATCCCAATATCCACGGAGCCAGAAGAAGGTTTCTGTAGTTTTTATATCATATATTTATGTACATATTGTCTGCTGTGTTACATAAATTCGATTACTGAGATGTCATTGTTCAACTTATGTCTGAATCTGTCTAACTGCTGGTTGTAGACTCTACGTGGGAGTTCCTGCGTCTCATCTTAGATCTGTCGATAAAAGTCCTGCATCCCTCTGGGAAATATTTCACACAGGTGAGTCTTAATCTTTTAATAAATGATGTGTGGTAAATGCAAATGGTTAATATTGGCATTGTGAATATGTCCACACATTTGTTAATTTAACAGAGATGATTATAGGTCAGACGGACGTACTTTAAATGTTTTTTCCCACCTCGACTAACTTGTAAATCACGTCAATTGTAAAGATTGACTATGATTGTTGAATGTAGTTTGCAATGTGTCCAACAGGAATGTTTATGGAGTATAAAATCACCTAACAGGGGGAGAAGTCATAACTCATTTTGTTGTAGCTGAAAGAAACAACACACCACTTCCACTCTCAACCCTGTAGTTATGGTTGAATAAACCATTCGCTACAGTTTGAGCATCTCATGACATAAATTTATTTCCTGTTATTGGTCGTCAGGGTAACAGCGCGAACATGACAGAAGCACTGAGTCTGTATGAGGAACAGCTGGGAAAACTCTCATGCCTGGTGGACTTCTCCAAAGAGGTGGTGTGTGTGCCCTCCTACCTGGAGCTGTATCCTTTTTATCAGAGGTTGTTCATATGTTGTAATGCATACAGGTGTCCTTACATTCCCCATGTACTTTTTAATACCCTAGAAAATGTAATGATTAAATGTCGTATTACTAGTAGGATCTTATTTTGCCCTTTTTCTATTATTAAAAACAACAGCGTACTCAACCACGTTAATAGCTGTGATCTGTTGGCTGCCTGGTCCTCTGAAGGGTTGGTTGTTCCCCCTGACGAGCTTGGTTGTAGTGATGTAACCATTGGGGCTTTTCCATACACATGTGCTCCCTCGGTTTGACTCTGGCACGTCAGCCCAGCTCAACTGGGATTTGCATTTCCACTGCAACAGGGCTACCCACTTGAAGGTGTGCCTTTTTACTGATGACGCGCTTGTCGAGTAGTGATCAAAGAAGCGACTGTAAATGCTCTTCATGCTGTATTATTGAAGAATCTGTGCTAAAATAAGTCCACTCATTTGTTTAATTTCCAAAAATGGGTTATGGGTATGAGCTAAAAAGTTATATTTTCGTTATTTGAAAGCTTTTATTCGGAAGCAGCAAAATCAGAAAATACTTGGTTTTACTCACAGTTAACGCAGTAACAGTAAAACAACTCCTGAAACAGCTGAAAGTGAACATGAAACAGTAGAAACTGAAGCATCTCAAAGTACAAACAGGGATGCAGGAGAGAAACAAAATTTCAAACCGCAGAGACTCAGTTTCAAAAGCAGAAATGAGAGAAATGAACACAACCAGACTTTTAAAAGCATCCGTCTCTCTGGTCTCCTTCACAAACATGAGGCACATTTGAGACGGTCCTGTCGCGAGATGTCACAACAATCTCACTCTGATGCGGAATGGGTGCGCTTTGGCCCAACTCTGGAGATGGTCTATATTGGGTGTGGCACGGCTCAACTGGGCACTTCGTGTGGTTATGGAAAATCAAAATCAGCGGGGCATGGTTTGGCTCAGTGCAGCCAAAAGTGCCAGTGGAAAAGCCCCACATGTCACAAATTGGCAATAATTTTGGCTAATACCTGAATGTTATTATAACCAATAGAAAAAAACAGACCCAAGTTGCGATAAAACCGCTATTAAACTCAAGATGTACGTTTTTCATACATTCTTAGATATGTTTGAATGCCCTCAAAAGTTGTTTTGTGAAATCCTTAATTGCACGTTGTCAGATGGGTTTTCTACACCGTGTGGAAGAAGTAAAGACCTCCAGTCTCTCTGCTTGAGTCCCCAGCGGCTGGAATGTTAACGCTTCTGCCCTTCTCTGCTGTAGGTCCGAGGGGTGTGTTCAGACTGAATGTGACAAATTAGAGGCAACACAAAGCTTGGATAGATGCATTGTTGTGGCGCCTTGAAAAGGGAGTGGATCGGTAGAAATATTACAAAACGAATCGCAATTGTACTAGTAGTTCATACTTCAACAGGCAAATCTCCCTCACAAGGCAGTCTATGCTTGTTGTTATTGAGCTTCAGCTGACTGACTGACTACACGCAACGGTACTCTAATTGGATGTTTTGGTTCACAAGCCATGGACTTAAAAAAACACTCCAGCTGTCTGGGTTTGTGTTCCTGGGAGAAGTAAATGTCCCGGACAAATTGGAGGAATTCCAGTCCAAAGTTATGTGTTTACTGAGTTTAAAACCACTTTCAAGAAGAACGCTGATGCTGTGCATCAACAACCCAATGTCAGTGTTTGACGACCTGGCAGTGATACTCAACAACCTCCACCCACCTCCACCTTCAATGCAATTCAAAACTGGGTTTAGTGGGATTATTGTATGACCAGAGAAATTTAAATAAATCAGACTTCAACATATTTTCCCAGTAAAATAAAGGTAATTACCAGAAATCCTGGTGGTCAAGTTACTCTGAATAAATCAAGATGAAATTGTACTTCGTGTTCAGTCTGAACACACCTTCAAGGGCACAATAACGGTTTTATGATCCCCACTCTATGAACCCCATCCAACTCTAATCCTCCTACTCTCTTCCTGTTTTAGTTGTGTTTTACCATGTTTTGCTCAACTTATCAGTTGTATCTGGTTTGTGTTGATTTCGAATGTTCATTTGCATGTGCTCTGAAGGAACTGTTAGATGTTTGAACAGTGAATTGATACACTGCTGATGTTGTGTAACTCCTCTTACAAAAGGCGTGTGTCCTCTTGTTTCCTTTTAGGTCGTTTTTCTTTACTTTTGAGTTATGAGCTCAAATCGTGTGATAGGGCAATCTATAGGCTCAGCACAGCTGAATCGAGTTGCTTTTAAGCTCTGTATTTTTTGTTACTCCCTCTCAAATGTGACTTGATTTTTTCAGGTTGTATCGAGACAATGTGATCCTGTCCAGTGAGACCAACGTGTTTGAGTCCAAATGTGTTTTTAAAAGGGAAACGATTCCACCACTTTAATGCCACCTCTGTGCTTGTGCTGTTTATATGGCATGTTTTTTAGCACCTTTGTTTTCTCCTGATATATTTTAAGTTTTTTAAGACTATTAGGTGCATGTAAAGGACAGTGAATGTAGCTTGCATATAAAGTACACAGCACGTCTATGCGTGATCGACCCTGTGGGACTGAGTTACATTTATTTATTCAATATAATTTCACCAAATGCTGTTATGTTCCACATGAGATCATTTTTGTGACCATCTGCAATTAAACTGTTCTTGGGGGGAAAATGTCTAGACTTTTTTTTTTTATCAGATTAAATAAATTTAATTAATAAGTGAAAGGACACCTTTCGGGTATTTTGAGAAAGCATGGTTTGCATGAGCATTGTGCAGAAATAGCATGTGCTGTTGATTGCTGTGCACAGCTGTGTTATGGATCACATCTTTTAAATCCAATGTGTTCTGCAAATGTGCAGTAACACTGAAATAACTAGTTGAGATTGTCCCTTTTCAAGTAAAAAATAGCCAGGAGAAAATTAGTTCCAGCATGTGGAAAGTTTTCCAGCTTCTCTTTGTTCTTC
The DNA here is from genome assembly GCA_963678695.2 of Diplodus puntazzo. Classification (NCBI taxonomy): domain Eukaryota; kingdom Metazoa; phylum Chordata; class Actinopteri; order Spariformes; family Sparidae; genus Diplodus; species Diplodus puntazzo. The sequence continues at coordinate 9,370,449 of OZ023167.1, read as the reverse complement.
AATGATATTAAAGTAAAAGTCTGCTCTACCACGAAAACCAGCAATCTTGAGGACGTCCCCTGAGGCTCTGAGAACAGGCCAAATAAATAATCTGCGGATTAAACAGTAATAAAAGTAATTGTTGCAGCTTTAAATCAGTGTACTTCATCCTCAATTCTTTGTCTAAAGTAATACCACTCACTATCAACTTGCATTCGAAGCGTCACTACCCAACATTACAACCTCAGCGCAAGGTATTTGGTTTGGATGAAGACACCCTACACACCCACACCCCTGGTGCACCTTCACAGGTGTTCTCACTTATTTTAGCTGATTAGACATCCTCTCAGGTGTGTAGGCAGGCAAGTGTAGACTGTGTTTGATTGGCATCTCGCTTCAGGACAAACGGGCATTTGCCACAGAGGGTATTTTGACATGTCACAGCAGGAAAAGCACACGTAAATAATCAAATGAATCCTGCCTCTGTTTCAAAGTTCTGTATCGTACATCTCATTCCATTGTCACACAGTCGTGGTTTGGACTTAAGTAGAACAGAGACTTAATTACTGACTGTGCTCTTTCTACAACTAAAAGTAAACATGTCTGTTTTGAAAATGGGCTGTGGCACCTAATCGATGTTTGTCTGGCCACAACCTCATTTAATTCCCAGCATAGCCTTACCCACATTTGACTTTAGCAGAGGGCTAGTTAGCTAGAATGATTTAAAACAGCCGTCAGGGTCTTAATTTAAGATTAAATGTGGATTTGGCCTCTGTGTTGATCAGTGGGGATTCATTTCCCCAGCATTGCTGCTCGGATCTCTTAAGAGCTGTGTCAATCAGAGCCTTTTTCCGTGCAACGATAGAACCACATGTGACTGAATAATGCAAAACCTTGTATTTGCATGACACATTACAGTGACGGGCACAATCCTCTTCTGGGTTCACAGACCAACCACCTCTTACAAACGCTACTTGATGCAAGCCAGCTCCTACTTACCCTAACACAAAATGTTCTTTAAATATGTTGGTTCCCTAATGAATAAATATGACACAGTCTGAGCATGGCTGGCAGAGTGACACTGTGCAGGAAGTCAGACAATTGAGGGAACTGGTGATCCCGAGTACCATTTTGCATCTAAACAATACAAATCATGTTTTTAAGTTCCAGTTCCCCTTCATGGGGAAAAGTTTAGTCACCCCTAGTCTATGGTCCAACTAGTTTGTGAAGTTGTACAATATTGAATTTACCACGTATAAGACTTGACTGGTATAAGTCTGATGGGACGGCATCTGTGCATGCAACATACCATTAGAATATGAACACATGCTGATAGCATCTCAGTGCAAAGCATATAAACTCATACGCATATAAAAAGTATGATCGTAGGAAAGTTCAAAACATTAAATGTCATGTATAATGGAGGCTTTCCTTTGCTCCATTTCAAGTCATATAATACATGTGACATGGACAATACATAAATTACTTAAATTTACATCATATACAAGTATTTCAAAATAAAAGCCATTTAACAGTCTGTTCTGTCCTCTTTGGGATCAGGGCGCTTGCTGGTTTCTGTACTGCCTGTTGATCTCGTTGAGGACCACATCCGAACTGGGGTCTTCATCAGCTGTGATCGTTCTGTCGTCAAATGGACTTCCTGCAACAGCACTACTGTTAATTCATCACATCACATCAGACCATCACACCTCAACCAAGGTACAGACACATGTATTCTAAGAGCTGCAACAGCTTTAGGCAGATTGAGTAAACCTTCGTCTGCTTCTTGTACCAACAGTCTAATTTTAAATTAATTAAGAGTGACTAAACATCTCACTATTAAGTGGCTGTGACTCAATCGCAGTGACAGCCTGTCGTCACTCACCGATGCCGTTAATCTGATCTGAGGATTCGCTGACGAGGAACGACGAGGAGCTGGATGAGTTGTTGGACTTTGAGGAATTAAGAGATGTCAGTCTGGTCACTGATGCCTTCTTCATGGTCTTCTGCGTTGCGGTGCGACTCCATTCTGTGAAATAAAAAATAAAAAAAACACAAGACAAAAGTTCGAATGTAACATCACCATTCAGAGAGTCGATGTGCAATTAATTACAGATGTCACACATCTAATGCACTTGATCTTTTATTTAGAAGAAATAGATGTCCACATTCAAAGGAAGCAGAAACCACATAGAGGGCTATACGAGTGTGTACATGAAATGCACTGTGAACTTCTCTGACCTGAGTTCTCTGCTAGTCTCATCTTGCCGCAGCACAGGTAGGTCCTCCACTGCTTCCTCACGTTCTCCTTCACCGCACAGTGGAACACAAATATGAAGAAACCTGCAGGACAGAAGCAGCATTTTTTGATGACACACCAAACTTCTCACAGTGTGGAGTCCAGTGTCTTGGGGACATAGAATAGCACTTGAAAGCCAGTAAAAAAAGGAACTAAATCGACATTACAAACACAGCAACCAGTTTGTTTGTCAGCTAGAGAGTGTAGATTTTGTCAGCTTTATGTAAACTTCATTCACAGTTTCGGAACAGAGGATTTTCCTTTAGATGTCTACATGTTCACTGACTGAAGTATGGCTTATTTTGAAGGCAAACGCTAAAACTATAACCTAAACCATCCACTGTAAACATCAATTGCATTTTACAGGAAGTCTCGCTCCATCAGTTTCTGCCTCCTGTGCTTGCCAAAGTTGCGCACACGTGCATTTTCTTATGCAATGAGGGATTACTACTGTAATTTACCTCGTGAGCCCTTGCTTCGGTTTCATCTCCAAATCAAGGGGTTTAGATAATCTGGCTAAAGCGTTGGCATGTTTCCCCAACCGTCTGACGGTGTTTCTTGCCATCAGGCTGGTTTCATTGAAGTACGTTTGCCATCTTTTACAGATTTCAGCGATTCTTTTATATAATGCTACCAAAACTGATACCAACAATGTACCTAGAAGCATTTAAAAAATTATGAACCTGAAAATGAGCATAATAGGTCTCCTTTAATACACTTTAATACCCAGGTTTTAATGGACCCACTTCAATGTGAAATTAATCAACTCACCTTGCAAGGAGTTAAAAATGGCAAAGAGGTACATGAACGCCAGATTAACGGGCCCCCAGGCAAAAAAGGCGAAGCCCCAAGTGAGGCCCAGGAGGAGGGTTATCCCCGCCACACTGCGCGCATCCTGCAGCGTGCTGCGGTGAAGCGAATTGTGAGGGTTCTGCCTCTTTATCCGACACAGCTGGATCAACACCACGATGAACATGATGAAGTTGAACAGGAAAATGACGCAGAAGTAGGCCACCACTGCCACATAGAAAGCGATGTCGTTTTTCAGCCAGCAGCTGCGGGAGAAGACGAGGATAGGAGGTTATTAAAGGGTTTGTTTTGTGCAGGTTGTATTTCATGCAACTTGCGGAATATTTTTGGACTCACAAGTCATCACTGGTGCCATCAGTAAACCTCCCATAGGAGACCAGGCCGTAGTTATCCTTGTCTATCGCGATGACAATAATGACCACAATCATCGGGACACCCCAGCCGACCAGCGAGAACTTAAGCATGTAGTGTGATATGTAGCTGTTGAAGACTTTCACCAGGGCCAGGTACATGTGGACCGCCTCAAGTCCCATCCAGGTAAAGGTAGCCAGCAGGAAGTAGTGGAGGAACCAGGCGGTGGAGATGCAGAGGCCCTCGGCCTCCGGGTAGAGCGCCAGCCACGCGTCCACCAGGAAGACCAGGTTCAGCATCAGCAGGGCCAGGCACAGCTGGATCAGGATTTTGGATGGAATGTCTTTACGCAACTTCCTGCAGTGTTTAAAAGGTTCAGACAACACAAAACATCTCAGTGGGTTTTGAAAGGTGCTGTGATAAAATATTCTAGTTTTCATTCTGAATTGCAAGTCACATCCATTTGTGAATTCTAGTAGGATTAGAACAGCAATCTGAGAGACAAAATAGCATTATTTTTTTTTTATCTTACCCAAAGGCCAAGTAGGTGAGGAGGGTGACTGACAGGAAGATGGCGGAGATTCCACAGCCGATATATGTGATGAAGGTGAGGATGGTGGCCTGGACACGACTGGTGATAGGCTCTCTGGAGAGGTCCTGTACAGAGGTTAGTGCAAGAGTGCTAAGTACGATCAGAACTATTATTGGATCATTTTTCATGAAACCTATGAAAGAAATTAGAAAAATAATCATCTCCTCACCAGCAGGATAGCAAAACTGGTTAAATGGTTGCAGCTGCAGATCGTCTCGTTGTCTGTGCTGTTTCGGACGAAACAGCCACTTGAATTCCAACCACCTGATCCGTCTGATGTTAAAGGAAACACAGAAGAATCATATTCACATTTTTGTTTGTTTATATTCACTTAATTCTGATAAATATTGTTGAAAACCTTACCGTTTAAAGTAAAGTCCCAGTAAACACATGTAGCCACAAAATTAGCCTGTAGTTTTGGGAGAAGACAGACTTTGTATTAGTTTATAATCTCTAGTGCTACATCGTGATGTTTTTTTTCTCTGTTGAGATTGACAGCATCAATCAGACAGACTCACTGGAACAGGCTCTGTGTTCCTCAGGTTAATTATAACATCGTCCTGCAGTCCTGTGATTGACAGGTTGGCCACGCTCGCGCCCAGGATCCCACTATTTAGTCTGCGTTCTCCCAGTGATCTGTCCTGCATGGCCATGAGGAGACAACACAAGAAACAAGAGTTTGTAAAGACAATGTTTCAGCATGTATTCTTAAAATGCAATCAGCTTTCTTTTAAACACTAATTCAGGGGTATATTTTAAAAAACACAAGCGAAATTGAATTTGAATTGAGGATGTTTGATGGTTGTAGACACCTGGAACACTGTGCTCCTCTGATAGAAATTGAACTGGACTCTGGAGGCCTGCTGCTGCTCCTCTGAGGTGAGGTCCTCGGTCAGAGAGGGGGGCAGCCTGATGGAGCCCTGAGGGATGGTGGAGTCTGTTCTCACACTCCTTCTCAGCCTCGGATCCCCACGGACCTGCCACGCAGATGGCACAAGACATCGTTTTATTAGTCTTATCATGTTTTTAAAGTACAGTTTTAATCTGAAGAGGAAAAAGTGCATCTGTAAAATATCCAGCACAGGCTGACATAAAAAAATGCTCTGATGTGTTACCTGATCAACATGTCACGCAGGTGTAATACACAAGACTACTCATCTCACATACCTGTACATTACTGGGGTCTGAGATGGAGAAAACTGTTCCCTGGAAGTTAGTACCGTCTGCTGTTTTCACAGACAGAGCCACAGCTTCAGACAAGATGGTCTCAGCCGGTTGGTCGAGGACCAGCTTCAACCCCACCGTATCGACAATCCCTATGATCCTGACGAGAACATGAATTAAGTTAGTACACATTCCCTGCTCGAGTGCAGCCTGCAACAATGTCAATGTAAAAAAAAGTCAAAAAAGGTCTGGAAGTTCTGAGTTACTTTTCTTTAACACCACACAATATGTCATTGAATGTCAGATGAATTCATCAGTAACCTGTTGGAGGTGGTGGCCAGCACCTCAGGAGAAGCGTCCAGCAGATTGCTGACAATGTGGACGGAGGTGTTTCCCAGCTCCAGGCTGACGGTCGGGCCCGACAAAAGATCCTCCAGCTGAGACACCAGTTGCTCCACCTGGCTGGAGTTCAGGTTGGACACGTCTCTGGTCAGATCAAGCAGTGCGTTGGCTTGGCTGTCAGCTGGAGTCAACAACAAACAGCAACATTGAAAAAAGATGCTCTGAAATGACGCAACAATGACGTAAATGTTGCACGCAAATGCTGCTGATAACACACCCGATAGGGCGGTTGTTGGGCTCTCTGATGTGGCGAGAGAAACAGACTCATTTGCGGTGGTTGTAGTTATGTTGTTGAGTGTTGTTGTCGCTGTGACGTTAGCACTAGCGGTGGTGGTGGTGTTCAGGGCTTCCGTTGTTGCGTTCAGCGGGGGTGAAGTTACATTCACCGACAAGGTGGTGTTTGGTTGCGCTGTGGTGATATCTGGGCTGGATGTGGTAGACGGCCGGTGTACACAAGTCTCATCCAACAGCAAGGCCAAATTTGTTCCATTTTGACTGCAAAGAAAGACAAATCAGGATCTCGGTTGAAACTTCTGTCATGTTTACTGAGTTTTTGAAGTTGTCTCTAAGTTACAAACCATTTAAGGAGGGGAGAATCGTCGGTTGCCAGACAAAGTTCAGCAGACGTTAGATTGACTTCAAACCATGTGAACTGGGAGTTAAGTGGATTGTTGCTGGCAGCTGAATTTTCACAAATTGCTGTGTGACACATAAAAAGAAATCATGACTGAGAAGTTTTTCACAGGACACACTGACTGTATGGATTTGTTGTCCTGTTGTTAATATACACACCTGCTCGGGTCACTCGTCCGCTGTAGCTGATTTGATCTTCGGGCTGAAACACATTCGTCAAAGCCTCCGACACGGCACAGATACGAACCTGACGGGCAAAGCGTAAAATTGCCCTGCAGCTTTGAACACTGGAATGAAAATTGAGAAGAACACAGATTTAACATCAGATGTATCAATGCGTAGAAATGTTACTCCTTCAAAAGTGTTTAATATGGTTGGACTCACTTTGTTTGAATGAGTCCACAGGTCACACTGGCTTCCTGAAAGGAGATTCACATTTTAGTCAAACTGTCTCAAGTGACTAACATGTTCAATTCAAGAGGGCTGCATCTGTTGTGTTCAAATGTTTCAGTGAATCTTCTCAAAAGGAACGTTCATAAGCTCAATTGAGCGCGATGGAAGTGCTGGCCAAATTTGAAATGAACAAACAGCTCGATAAGGGTCATTAAGTTTCTTTGTCTGCATTTTTGTGACAGGTAGCCATTTTCCTGTATGAACATGTCAGTTTACAAAATGTCTTCGGTGGAGTAAAAGAATGGCCCCAGGTATCCCAAATGGATAGAAAAAGCAATTTCACATTTTGTATGTCCCCGGCTGAATATTGCTCACAATGAAAATGTAATTTAATCAATTAAGTCAAGAATACATTTGGATTAGTTTTACTTTATAGCCAAAATAATATCCAATGGTAAGGTAATTACCTTGTATTCAGATGCAACGATGTTCAATGGACATGAACCACTGCAAAGGAACAAAGATTGTGATTTATTTTACATTGGATGAAAGGGTGTGTAAAGAACATGTGAAATCTGAATGGGAAAACTCACTTTGCACTCAGAGAGCAGTTTGTTGGTTGTCGTATCTTCGAAATCTGTACCGATTGAAGAGATTATAGCTTGAGCTTCAATAATGCATCGAAACGGAATGGAAATATCTATGTTCTGCGTGTTCGCATTAACTCACAAGGGATAAGACGTATGACTCGTTCATCTCTGAATTGTTTATATTCATTTGAAAACTGTAGTATGCATCTAAAGAGAAAGAAACAATAAACAACATTAACTTCGATTTTTTAAAATGTATCTATGTAGATAACAGTCTGGCTGTATTTTGAGGTGATGAAGGACTCACCAGTTCCATTGCAGTAAGCAGAGCAGCTGCAGGTGTTGTTCACCTGACCTGAAATCAGAGAACAGAGACAGTAGTTACTAACTACCGGTCTTACTCGCATTTTGTAGTACATTGCCATAATTACATTTTTGACTGAGGAGAAATTAGGTAAAAACTGGGATTGTGCCATTAATCTACACATCTGACCTCACACATGCTCCTCAAAATGGACAGTTTGGACAGCTTTGGTTCTCCTTATGGTGCTTATTGTGTGAATTGTAGCTGTCAATGTGCTGAATAATGTATAAAGTGTGTCATAGGTGATGAATTTTGCCTTGTCTCTGCCAGACACTTTTTAAAATTTGACACATATCCTCTCAGTCTTCATAAAGAAGAAACAAAAAAGATATAACATGTTTTAATAAGTTAAAATCATTTATTATTTTGTTATTAAAATTAAGGGGTGGAATACTTCCTTTAATTTGTTGGTTGGAAGATGTTTAAGGAAGTGTCCAGCGCTCACCTGCACCACAGTGTGTTGAGTTGCTTTGCTGGACCACATATGCAGGTCCAGACGCCTCACTGTCAAAATACAGCAACATTTGATTATAAAATAGTGTGTAGCGCCCCAACAACCTCATAAAATTCTACATAAATGAAAAAAAAAACCAAAACATTTTTGACAAAGGCAAAATATTTAGTAAAGTAAGTAAGTTGTAGGGTTTACATCTTACCATGATCCACCGGTTGTACCATTATAAAGGCAAGTCTTCTCCTCTTCTGGATTGCTGTTGCACTCAGTTTCTAGTTGGCCTGTTAACAGAAGGTGTTGATGAGGCTGCACTATCATAACTCAATAGGTAGGTAGGTAGGTTGATCATGTGTTTCAGGAGTACGCATCACTCACTGGTTCTGTCAGCTTTTCTTCCCACCACCTGGATGTCGGAGGACGTAATACTGGCCGCACAGAGCGTACGGAGGACACAACATGGCGGCACACTCTGCTTCAGCTTCAGCATCACAGAACAGGTGGTGTTTCTGAAGTTTAAGGTCAGTGTTAACAACAAACACATTTTATGTTTCACTCATTTAAAAAAAAAAAAAAAAGTTTATGTTAGTTCACCTTATTGCAGTCTTCATGGCGCAGTTCACTTCCATATCCTGTTTGAACACAAAACAGTCAATTCAAATGATCCTTCTGTTCACATACTGTAGCTCACAGATACACCTGGATGTTAGCTTACTTGATACAGGCCAGTTGTGATGTCATTAATGTTCCAACTGTAATGAAAAGTAAAACAACGTTACTGAGCAACGACATCGACTTAAATAAAGGTTATATATGTTTTCCAATCCTATTTAATAAAACAACGTCTGGTAACGTATCGACTGGTGACGTTATATTACAATGCTGATGTTAGCTAGCCTAAGACAGATACAGTTAGCCCAGGGTGGGAAGGTAACATGTTACTAGTAGGTTAACTTTTTTTTATTTTTTGAGGAGCAACTACTTTTAATGTTCCCTTTCTAAAAACTGTACTCCTTGCTCAAGTATATTTTGAACCGATAATATGCTTTTTACCTCGCTACATTTGCAATTTATATCTTTGCGACAGCTAGTGTAGCTAGCAAAGGTACGTTAAGCTTTGCTATTTTTTCATATATGTGCAACCTGATGTGCTAACGACATTTGTATCTTGTAGGTGGTGGTTTGACTTTATAAAGCAGTTAACTTAATGTAAGGCCAACTTCAACATCAATGTTACCCTCATAATTGCAGTTGTTCTTTGAATGATTTATCATCAAAGTACTTTTTTAAAAACTTTACTGGAGTAGGTTCTCAAATGGTAATTTTCCTTTTTACTTGGGTAATAATAAAGCATTGGAGGACATTTACTTTTAATAACAGTGACTTAGTTGATTGACTTTATGACTCATCCTTACTTGTGCTTCTGTTACTCTGCATTTAGCATGAAACTTACAAAATTCAGTGGTTTCATGACAAAAGTCAATGATCATTGTGTGGCTCAAGACAATCTTTTGAAATTCTCTTCATCAAACTTACTTATTAGGATACTGGAGCCCTTCAACACCCCTCTTTGTGTCATGTTTTGCTAATTTTCGACTTCGCACATGCCCTTTTTGGCTTGGATGTAGTTGTTCCTACAGTATAGACTTTTTGGAAGCTGTCACTTAAAGCAAAAGCAATTTTGATTTTGAATTTTGTTTTTGTACTTAACGATTCGTAACACTAACAACAAACCATTCCACAATGACTAGTCTACACTGTGGCAGTGTTTGGACCTTTGTCTTGTCATTTATTTATAAATACATTTATGAGAAATCATTGCAGTGATACCTGGCTTCTGTCACATTTCCATGAATCTCACGAGCTATGCGTTGCTTCTTTCCACTGGGATTTGGCTTCTTCGTTGGTCGGACGGGTCCTCCGCCGCCAGGTGCCTGTGTGGTCACACTGGGGTCAAGTAAAGAGGTTGTCGAGCTGGGCTGTAACGTTGTTGATGTCGCAGCTGCAGTTGTGCTGATGGTTTGTAACGTTGTTGACGTTGCAGCTGGATTTGTGTTGTTGCTTTTTAATGTTGTTGATGTTGAGGCTTGAGTTGTGTTGTTGCTGTTAAACGTTGTTGATGTTGAGACTGGAGTTGTGTTGTTGCTGGTAAACGTTGTTGATGTTGACGCTGGAGTTGTATTGTTGCTTTTTAACGTTGTTAGTGTTGAGACTGGAGTTGTGTTGTTGCTTTTAAGCGTTGTTGATGTTGAGGCTGGAGTTGTGTCATTGCTTGTTAAAACTATTGTAGCTGTAGTTGTGTCATTGCTTGTCAAAACTGTTGTAGCTGTAGTTGTATTATAGCTTTGTATTGTTGTTGCTGTCGTCATGAGTGTTGTCTCATTTGTAGTATTTGTGGAAGTAGGTGGGGCAGTTGTTGATTCATTGTTTAGGGACATGCAGCTCTCCAGGTTGTTTTGGAAAACCTGGACAAGCTGAGAAAAAGAACATGATACTCATTATATGTAGTCATACGATATAAAAATCTTGTATTCCATTGAGAAACTAGTCTAAGTGTCTCTACACACCCAGGCCTTGATTTCGGTTTCATCCCTCTCCTTTCCTTTGACATCCACAGTGATGTCAAGAAAGTAGTACACTGTCATGAGAAGGAACAAAACAAAATAGTTGTGGAGATGGTTAAAAAAGTAATTAAAAAAAAAAGAAAAAAAAGTCATAATTCAACCAACCATTTCGACTGCGCCTGGTAAACACCAGCTGTTAGTGGTGCAGACTTTCTTGCATACATTTGTTGACTCTACACAGATACACTTACACAACTGTTCCCAGGCAGAGTTGTACTCTCCTAAATTAGTAAACTGGTCTTAAAGGACAGATGCCTCCTGACACCATTTGTCTTTATATTACCACATTTATTTTCTTGCTCCTTTACAGATTAAATTTGTATGTCATTTGTTTGTCATTTGTATGAAAAGAACAGAGTGGTTTGTCTTCTGTCGGCTTTTTCGAGATTTACCAGAAGTCTGTGTGTCTGTTGTAGCAGGAGTAGTGGCAGGAGCAGCAGAGGTCTGATCACAGGCAGCCTGACCTGAGTGGAGGAAGAAAATGTTTTTAAGTCTGTACAGAATAAATGAAAGAGCACTTCAAACTAATATTGATTGTGATCTACAGACATAAAACTATATGGTAAACACTGCATGCGTTTACTGGTGATGTTAATTATTGATATAGTAATTATTTATTAATAAATGATAAAGAAATGAACAATCAAAATCTTCCTTTTATCAGATATTTACAAATTAAAAAGATAATGCTAGAATATAGGACAATTTCTATGAATAAACAAGACTTTATTGATACCTCAGTGGGGAAATTCCCGAGTTACAACAGCTGAGAGTCATAGGCAGAGGGAATAGAACAACCGTGACCGAGTTATAGATGCAATCTATCTATCTATGCAATCAACTTGGTTCTCTCTCCTTTTTCTTGCTTATAATCATATTTTTGACACTTTTCGTTCCTTAAAAGTAGCCGAGAGGATCAGGCTTATGTGGTCATTTTTCAAATGATGTTGTGTCACACTTGAATTTTCTTTGTTTTTCCACTGTCATATTTTCTGGATTACCCTACAAACTAGAATAACAGGTTTCGTTATAACTTAGGATGGAAAACTAAGACGTGTTGCATGACGCATGCTGAGTGACTGGCATGTCAGACATAGTGGTTTATAAATAGTGTTACAGAGTTGTAGGGACAGATAAGGTGACAGACGCCACCGCTCTATTGTCTGTAACCTTCTTTTTTTTTTCACTCTAATGTCAGAACACACTGTACCTATCAGTAGGATGACCAGCAACCAGCGTAGGTGTTTGACACATGAGCCCAGCTTCCTCCCTCTGTAGTATAACAAACACAATCATTTAGAAAACACATAAAGGTTAAAGCTTTATGGACCATATTCACACGATGGCCGTTTTCCTTTGACGTCACACTCAGTGGTGGAAAGCTCGAATGTGGGGATGATGTTATGCTGCTGTGTTGCAGATTCCAAGTCTTGTAAACGAAGGAAATCTAAATCTTAATGTACATTTTTGTCATTTCAGTGTTTCCCAATTGATCAGCAACTTTAAAAACAATGGATAGTGAAAATCTGGAGGGACATCGGGCCATATTTCAAGGTAAAACAACACATTTGATAAGCCATCAGCTGATGTTGGCATTCAATTACTTGCCCCTTTTCACAAACCGTTCTGTTGTCAGTTCCTGATAAATCAGAAACCAGTGAAATGGTAGCTATTTGTCGGATTCAATACGTTTATACAACTTACAACCTGGAACAATGCAGGTGGACAGTTTAGTTTCCCACCCAGAAAGTGTTGTCAGAGGAAAATGGCCACCGTGTGAATGTGGTCTATTGTAGTGACCTTTGACTTTGTTGAACAGCAGTTAAACAGGGTGAAAGAGTGAGTCATACAAAACCCTTTTTCCATCACGCCCATGCTAATAAATGCTTTCCTTAGCCTTTACAGTAATTATATGTGTAAAGGCTTTTATCTTTGCTCCTGATCATTTAGTCCATTAATCATACATTGCAAAGTCTGGAAAAAATGGATAAACGTCAAATCAAATGCTTGAATGCATTCTTTTGAGTATAATCAGAGGTCAGTATTACAGAACAAACACATTACCTTTATCACAGCTTAGAAAATTGCAAACACTGATAGATATATAGAGAGAGTGATACTGTAGATATTGTACTATGTAGGCACACACAGTGGATGTTTGCTTTTGCCAGGGAGTTTCAGAGGTGTTTTTGTGTGTTATGACGCTGTGCGGTTATCAGGCAGTGAATTATGTAAGTGTTGTAACAGAAGACTTGCATTGATTACCTTTCTAAACTTTGTTGGCTGATGTTATTTTATTAAAACATCATATGAAAGAGAGCAACACAATCCAAACACAAACACCAGTTAATTGTGTGGACTGATTATACAAATAAAATGTTGAAGAATTGAATAATGAACAGGAATCAAATCAAATAGCAAAATGTATTCACGTACTGTAATATCATCCAATCTACCATCAATGCTTTGAACACATTGATGGTAGATTAGTAAAAGACAACATTTCCTACTATGTTCACAAGTTCAGAGAGTGTGTGAAAACAAAAATGACTGCTCAGGTACAGAGAAGTGTAGAGAAACAGACAATCGAATCACAGCCAAACTCAAGTCCTGACGGGTATGAATGAGATTAAGTCACACTTGTGTGATAACCAAAACTGATAGCGATCAAAGCGAGGCACAATGTCGTTTTGCCCCCCAAAAAGCCAGATGTCTGGTTCCTCTTTTTAGATGTAGATAGACCATGGAACCATCCTAATTTTCTTCAGCTGTTATATATAATCTGTGCATCAATGTACCACCACAGTGTTGGTCTTGCATCGGGTGCATCATCTCGTCTATTCTTAGACAGATTATCAGTAACTTCACTCAATAACTGACAAGATTAGACTGTATATTCAAAGCCAAAAAGTTACACACCACAACAAATAAAACACATCAAAAGATATTTAGGAGTGATTAGGTTAGTGGTTTAAATAAAGAACTAATAGAACTGAATCTGATTGAGCTATAGATATAGCTAAGGATAAATAATCCTCCTGCGATGGGTGAGATAATCAGTGATTAAGCAAAAGAGACAAACCACCACCTTAACTTTACCTGACAAGGGGGGCAAACATGTGCCGACACGAAGAACCATCAGAACGAACGCCAGGAGCACTCATGACTCTGTCTTCATTTTCCCGGTACATAACTTCCCCTGAGCCAAATCCAAACTTGAAAGCAAAACCACACCACACGCATTAGATGTGCATTTTCTTCTCTTCACCAACACTGATGCTATTGTTGGTGGCAGACAGGCCGCTGGGTGAGTTTACTGTGAGAGTGTGTTTCTCACACAGGATCAGTAGTTGACACATGTGGCACGCCCCTGAAAGTCAACCCCTCCACCAACAGGTTGAACATTGCATTGATTCACTTTGCCTTCGAGGGAACCTTCAAGTTGTCCTCTTGAAGAGGAAATTAGTTGATTTCACGTCAGATCATGAGAGGCCCTCTGTGCTTTACTACCATCCAAAACAATTCCTGTACACCACTAATTCATTCATTGTGGAGGAAAGAGATTGATCTTTTCTGTTTGATAGTGAAGGTGCGCCTCAGGGTGTGTCCTCTCTGAGTGTCCTTTGTGTTCCCAGGGTTACACTGCAGAGCTAAAAGAGTCCAGGCATTGAGACATTTACTGTTGCGTCAGAAGAAGTCACACACCTGCAGCATTATACGTCTGTCGGTCATGTCATGCGCCTGCTTTTCAGGACTCTGTATGGGAGGGATTTGTCACCTGTCACGCACCACCAGCTCTTCTTCTGTTGTTGTTGTTGTAAATACATTGTTATGTATTTAACCAGACAGACACCTTTTGATACAGTTACACCTTGGAATGATCACTCACTCACCTGGGAGTGTGTATTTATGCTATACGACAGAACACTATGATGATTTTTTAAAGTCATATCAATGGGATTCCAAGAACATGATGGTTAAATACATGCTCATAAAGTGACCGGTTTCATGCTTGAAAGAACAGATTTGTATCATGCTTGTGAATGTCACTGTGTCACTGTGGATGTGCCCATGGCATTCATTTAGATTTACATTCAAGGCTTTTAGCAGACGCTTTTGTCCAAAGTGGAAAGGTCAAGCTGAAGTTTGAAGAAATTAGTCTTTTGCGAAAGATGGCAAGTGACCCTGTTGTCCTGACATTGGTCGGGAGTTCTTTCCACCACTGAGGCGCCAGAACAGCATTCCTTTAAAAGAGAACTTCTAAGGGAGACTCTGAACTGAAATAAGTAAAGGTTTGGAAAAGCTTTCAAGCCCCTACACCACAATTTTCATCAATCATGAACAAGGAACTTGTGGCAGTTTTTTGTTAACTCTGGCAGATCCTAGGACAAAATTGAACAAAATAAAGTTTATTTTAGTGCCGTACCACCAGACTACTGAGCAGCTTCTTTGGTTCTGCCCAGTTTGAGAACCACTGCATTACCTAAGGCGCTGGATGAAAAGACATACTATGCTGACAGAGGAGATAAATGAAATGTTCCTGAACTGATCCTTAGTAGCCTGCTAACCCAGAGATTTGTTTTTTTTATGTTATAACAGCTTTTTAAGCTGTTAATTAATTAAGAATTAGTGCCAATTAATAATCCAGTACAGGTGAAATATTGCATAGCATTACCAAATAGATATACAGCAGTTTCCTGTAAAACAAAAAAAGTGTCTAAAAATAAAAGGTGTAGTTCTCTGTTTATACACCAGAGGGAGTCAGAAAGATCAAGATAACCACGGTGTGATGGCAGAGCAGATCACAATAGTTTCTTTGAAGATATACAACCTTTGAGCCTTTGAATGGCGGTTTTATTCTGTTTGATATCAGATTAAAAACAGGTGAACATGTTTATGTGTTTAGTGTCTGCTACTGAGCTTTGTTCAGGATGTTTTTCACACACATCTTCACCAGAGGAGATCACTGAATGCAGTCACACCCTAAACATTATTTAGTTGCATACTTTAAATCGAACATGGCCCATTGATAGTATGTCGTATATGACATTCTCACATGTAGATTACTGTTGCATTACATACACAGGGTGATTCAGGACTGAAGGAGACACTTGTATTATTGACACTCTGGCACCACACAGTGGAGGTTGTTTGTAACCTGTAACTGTGGCTTATTTGTGCCTTTGTGCAGCTTGGGAGACAGAGGCCTGTAGATCTGACAAGTTGAGTGAGCAGAGCAATGTTTATTTTCCTACCTTTCCTTGAAGGAATAGTTTGACATGTTTTGGAATGACATTTTTATTATCTTGCCCGACATGACGAACCTGATGCCACTCCTTTGTTTGTTCAAAATTGCAGCTATATCCAGGAAACAGTTGGCTAAGCTTGGCATACATACTTGAAACATATCCAAGCAGTCAAACTATGCCAGGGTTGAAAATCTGCCTACCTGCATCTCTAAAGCTCTCTAAACTAACTTGTCGACAGCATGAGGTTGCTTTATTTAACGATTCCTTTAAAATGGTTTGCTTTTTTAAAAGAGAGAAGCAGCACAAAAGGCAAATACTCACCAATCGGTGCACAAAGGGCACATGGCTGTCTGTCATGGCCCCCCACTGAGCCTTTTGAACAGGTCATGTTTCATCACCTCCTTATTGTAGTAATTCATCACATTAACCATCAATCAGCTCTGATGAAACGGACCTCCTGCTGGCTTCATGTGCCACAGCACGAGGTTATATAAGCAAATATAACTGACTTTATGGCATGTAATCCCCATTCGCCATAGTTTCTCCTACTCTCCAACCCTCATCTACTAATGACTTTTTGACACAAGTTCATTTGAAATATGCTCCATTTTATGTATTATTGTTTACACTATAGCATGCAGATTTGAGGACAAAGATATGAGAGTATCAAACATATATGAATGTAACAATCTTTTCACTATTAGAGATATTAAATTATAATCACTGGTGTCCCTCTGAGGCATTTATAGAATAAGCAATACCAAACAGTCATTAGTTGTTGTTTATGTGTAAGTAGTTGAGTAAACAATATCACCACAACCTCTATTGTGGTGCTTTTGATCACAATACTTGATCACCATAAGCAGGTGGAGGTATGAATTTGGAAATTCTTTGTTTTAAAGCAACAGTTTCTGAGTGCAACACCCCTGTCGTAAATGAAAAATCCCAGTTCTGTAACAGTTTGTCAGTAGATGCTAACTACAATCAGACAGCAGACAGACTGAGCCCCATAAACATTGTGGGGCATTTAGCCAGGAAAAAAGCCCTATATTTCTGCCAGGAGTTAGTTGAGCCCCAAAACAGAGCTTAAAGAACAATGATAGGCCATATCCACACAGCTGCCACTTTGCTCTGACATCATGCTCAGGATGGGGAGCTCAAATGTCGTAGTGTTGTGTTCAAGGGTTGCAATAAATAACTGATAGATATTGAAAATCTGGAGGGACATCAGGTCATATTTCAAGGTAAAACAGCCTAACATTAGCTAACATTAGTGAGCATGACCATTTTGTAGTGTTGCACAACACGATAGGAAAGACATAAATTAATTCTGAAATATCTACTCACATCTTGGACCAATTTATTTAAGCCTGGAAGTGAAATGCACTGGATGAAATCAAATGGGAATGTTAGCCAGGTAGTGGCTGCATGCTTACATCAGCTCATGGGTTATCAAACATGTTATTTTACCTTGAAATGTGCCTTGATGTCCCTCTGGATTTTCACTATTAATCATCTTTTGAATTGCTAATAATCAGGAAGCCATGAAATTATCACAATTTTTTAGATTCCTTACGTTTACACGACTTGCAATCTGGAACACAGCAGCAAAACATTACCCAGCATTTGAGTGTCCCATTATGAGTGTGATGTCAAAGGGAAATGGAACACTAACCTAAATCTAAATAAATGATGATTATTGTATTTTTCTGGATACAACATCAACTAAAAAGATGAAGATAATGTTTACTTGCCTCCAATTGGCCCCCCCAAAAAAACAATGCTCAGAGAAAATGGACATGTACATGAATGTGGACAGACGTGAACATATTTGATTTCCAAACAAGTGTGCAAATATGTAGCTTGACACACATCCAGAGAGCATACATTTATTTTTCAAGATGTTGTACAGTGATGCACAATTTAATATTTTGTGTCAGATCACGCAATAAAATAAAATCATAAAAATGTAAATATATTTGTTTGATTAAAACTTCTCTTATAAAACAGGCATGCCAAAAATACACATCAACAGCTGCAAAAATAACAGTCATTCAATGCAACAGCTGATCTATAATTTCCTTCAAGGTTACAGCTGAATACTTCGTCGAGAGAAGATACCTACGCTCATCAGCAGACTCTGTGCAAACTTGAGCTTATTGCAGCCTGTTGGTGTTACACTGTATAGTGGTGGAAACAGTCAACAATGAATCCTGTTCGTTCTGATGCATAGTTTATGTACTACGCATACATACTCCAGTAAATGATGTTGAAGAGCAGGTATGCCATGGGAAATATGACTCTGGAGTAGGAGTCGATCATGTAGCTGTTGCTCATGATGAAGCTGAGGTTTTGTATAACAGGGTTTTTTCGGCGTAGCCTGGTGCCCTCTGTGGGTCCAGAGACAGTGGAGTTTCGTGACTGGGTGTTCCTCTCTGTATTCGGGGTGCTGGAGGCGTCTGGGAAAGAAGTCAGGTCGATTTCATTGTCGTGGAAACAGCCGTCGAACGCCATAGCCTGGGTGGCATTGTAGGAGCTGGGGACCTGCAGCGACAGAGGGAGGAGACGAGAGTTAGGCTTTGAGGTCGGCATGCTCCAGATGGCAGGAATTAATTTTCTGTGGGTCACACAAATCACATGGGATTTAAGGAGACATTCGGGGCCACAAAAAACTGAATACGAGTGACCTTCGCCCTCTTGAGCTTCTTCATCTCCTCCACTGTGGTGAAATAGTTGACAGCGGCGTACTCGATGACAGACAGAAAGACAAAGAGGAAGCTTGCCCATAAGTAGATGTCTACGGCTTTGACGTAAGACACCTGTGGCATAGAGGCTGAGACACCAGTGATGATGGTGGACATGGTCAGAACCGTGGTGATGCCTGCATACAGAACCAGAACAACAGATGATGAGTATTAAATATGCTGCCTTACACGTAACATGTGTTTGGATGGATTATACCCTGCTATATACAACACTGGTGAATGGAAAGCTGCGTTCCACCCCAGGCAACTTTCTAGAGTGACTAGGAAGTTTCGCAGAAACTCCTGTGCTAGTACTTTCTAAATGTACAGGAACTGTTGGGGTGGGGCTTGCAGCGCTGAACATTTGTGATTGGTTGAGCATTTGCAGCGTTATATGTCTGCCACCAGTTTTAAAAATCCACAGCTACACCTCTGCTTTGACACATCAACATGGCGTGACAGGAGAGAGAATTAGATGGATTTACGACAACCAATTACATTATAGTTGCATAGCTGTGCCTAAAAATGTTGTGTAAAAACAACTGTGACTCATTCATACGTCAATGAACAAATGTGCTGAATCTTCACACGTCTTTACACCGACAACAAAGGGCAGAAACGGCACCGCACTCTTTGGACTGGTAACTAGTCGGCATAGCATCAATTGAATATCCACATTGCATGGTACAATGTCTACACATGAATATGATACCTAACGCAATTGCAGTTTTCCAGTAGACCTCAAATATATTATCTCATTTATTTATTTGTAGGAAAATAATATTTATTTTTTGGTACGCTCCAGAAAACAGCAGACCAGCTAGACTTGATCCAGTGTTTTGTTTACTGCAAGGTAAGCTAAATAAAACAAAATCTTCATTCTGACTGACACAGTTTAACCTAATGTTTGCCACCAAAAAGCTTAAAGGAATAGTTCAACATTTTGGAAAACATGCTTATTTGCTTTCTTTCTTAGACTTAATCATGTGTCTGTTTGCTAATGTCGAGCTGAAGGAAAAGGACTCTCCACTTATTGCCTGGAAGCCTCACTATTTTGAAAAGTTGATGTTGACTCCTGGGAGCCACTGTACCTTATCCAAGTCCAACACATAAGCCGAATCTTAAATCGCATCTTTTACAGATTTAATAAAAGAGACATATTAACTAGTGAGCTACAGAACAGGGTTCGAATATGCATTTACCCCTGTTTTCAGTCTTTGTGCTAAGCTAAGCTAACTGGCTGTTCTTCATGTGTAGCGTATAAACATGAGAGTATCGTCTGCATATCTTACTCATAATGAGAATACCAATAAGAGCGTTTCCCAAAATGTCAACTGTAAACAAACTATTCCTTTAAATGAAACAGAAAAAGTTGTAGTGGTGTTTTTCTACCAATTTGGATGAAAATAAAAGTATTATTTGTTCACTTTCAGTGTTGCATCATACCAAAATGTATATTTTTGTGCATTTTGTGTACAACTTGTGTTAATGATGGTCTCAGTACCCAGAGAGACACGGGCAGGCACGGCCCTCCTGTCTATCCAAAAAGACACCCAGGACAGCATCACCATCAGCATGGTGGGAAAGTATGTCTGAAGCATGAAGAAGAAGATGTGCCTCCTGAGAATGAAGTTTATGTAGAGCCGATTGTACCAACCTGAAACAGAGATAAATGGACAGAAAGTGGATGTGGGGCAGGCGAGTGAGATGACGCAGAACACAAGACAATCCCTGTGGAGAAATGATGCACCAGAACCTGCGCAGGATTGTGTAAGTTGTGAATCTAAGAAAGTACAAGATGGATCTACACTAAGAACCTTGAATAATCATTTTCTCAGGCAGCTCTGTCTAGAGCTGAAGTTATATAACAACCTCTTGGCACTTATACATCCCCACGAGATTATGTCACACTCAGGAAAATCTCCCCGGCCCCGTTCCTATCTGTCTTTCTCACACTGGAAATGTGACAGTAGAAGCAGGCTGGGTTCAGCCGTCAGCCATACAACTCTAGAATGTTTGAATAATAAAGCAATATTACTTCACATTTTAATTCCGTAAAAAGGGAACTAATGACGCACACAGGTAATGCTCCTTATCGCTATCTATCATCACATTTCCGGGAATCAGTAGCCTATTTCTGCTTCGCTTCTGTTATGAACTGTATTTAAAGGAAAAGTTCAACATTTTGGGATTCTTGCCATATGTTCCCTTTGAATATGAGCTGCCTAGGTAAGTTTAGCTTAACTTAGTTTAAAGACTTTAAGACAAGGGGAGACAATTACCAGGACTCTGTTCGAAGGTGACAAAAATAGAGTGCTAATTGTTGAGCTTTAGAGATGCTGATAGTTGGAGTTTGTTACCTCAGGTCAACATCAGGCTAACTATTTACCCCTACCCCAATTTGTGATGCTAAGCTAAGGTAACCAGCTGTTGGCTTCATATTGAGAGATGTAAGAGTTCTGTCAATGTTCTTATTAAACTCTTACCAACATGGCAAATTAGAGCATTTCCCCAGCTTAGTCACCAGGATAAAATGTTGGCAGTTACCCATGTGGGTTTCAACATTTATAAGCGTGACACCAGTGGACATTTCTTAAGGAGGCCTCGCGTCAATTTCTAGTCCTTTTAGTGGCAAAAAAACCTCAATTTCTAGCCATATTTATTGCGACCACTACAGCTATTCAAAGTCAAAATATAACCAAGCAGGTGTTGTGCCTAAACCTAACTAGCATATGTCCCAACATAAAATAGAAAATTGAACCTTGAGAAACATAAAGTTGTGACATAAATAAATGTAAGGTTTCAAAATATCCATAGTTTGCAGAAACTTGTCAACACTTATTCTGGTGATTGGATTGCATCTCCTAAAATGTCAAACTATTCCTTTAAAGGGACCCACAGTGTTAATGTGTTACAGAAAAGAGATTCATTGAGGTGGTGGAGAGGTCATCAATTTATTTGCACATTAACCACAGACTACCATAAACTAGTGTTTGCTGTAGCTACCAGCAGACGTGAAGGTAAAGAAGTATATCACTGTATATAGGTGTAAACATCTGAAACAGAAGTGGGTTTTGGATAGAATCAGGAGCTCTCTGGTTGTTCCCAAACCGGGTACAGCTCAGAGGGCCTCAACCTGACATACCAGTGCTGCTGTAGAAGGCAAGCCCAAAAAAAGGCTGGAAGTCTTCAACGAAAAACTGTGAGAGCACGATCTCGTCAGTCCTTAATGAATCGTTCCCGTTCTTCCAGTAGAGCATCAAGTCGTTCTCATTGTAAGCATCTTCAAGAGAGGGGAGAAGGGTAAGTTAGGGAAGAAGGATGGAGGGGAGATGACACCTTCATGTGTCACCTCTCTTTTTTTAAAAGTCATGGATGTTTTTTCTCAGAGTGGACCAGGACCCATGCTTTATCCATCATATCATACAGACAGACAGACAGAGAGACAGAGAGATAAGAGAGAGGAGCTGCACAAAACACAAAATTCTAAAAAATCCCCAAACTCTACATTAAAGCAGTCACTATTATCCTTTATCACCAACCTCAAGTTCAGAGCAGAACAGAATGAAAAAAGACTAAATCCTGCACCAGAGAGACTGACATGTATAACGGATACAGATTGACCCGGTTGAGGATTAGGATTTATTCACTCCATGCTAAAATAAGATGGTAATGGTTACCGTGCACTGTGAGCTTGACAGTATGGGTTTTCGTCCTGTCGGTACAAAACTAAAAGAATATCATGTTTTTGACCTGCAACATGGGTTCTGTTAAATGATTCAGTGAGCTCTGCAGAATCACCAGCCAGTGCCTTTAAATTACGACTCTGTGCAGAGGTTGTGTAACATGTTTTTTCAGCAAAACACGTCAAGCATTATGTAAAGTGGGATTTTGGATGTTTAATGCAACAAAATGAGCGTAATTCCTCTTAAAAACTGCTTTGGATGTCAGGCGTTTGCACAAAAGCACATCGTCCCATCTGTAGTTTGATACTTACAGCTCTCCAGCTCCAGAGAGCAATTCTGTGTGTCCAGTGGGAAACTGCTGAAGTCCATCGAGCAAAGTGCTGTCACAGTGATCCTAAAACACAGCTCACAGTTAAAGAGACGTCAACATGAATCAAGCAGTAGTTCAGCATCAGCGAGAGATGACAAATATGACAAGATGATAAATGGAGTTTAAAGCAAGACTACTGGACTGAGCTGTTCTTTTCCTGTGGCGGACAGGCTCTGTGGCTGCAGCAAGCTGTTAGGGATGAAGCCATATAAACGACATCTGTGGCTGAAATGGATATGATGAACATAGTCTGAAAGCTTACTGGCCACCCTCTCATATTCCTCTCATTAAGCCTCACAGTATATATGTATATATATATATATACACTTAAATCATGATTCATTGTATTAGATTAATATGGACATTTAAGTATTAAGCTAGAATAAGTAGAAATGATCTGATCAGGTTAATGTTCACTTTACCAGTATCATTAGGGAAGTTTTTTCCTTTGAATTTATAAAAAAAACTGGTTTTATAATTAGTGCGATCAAAAACATAGTCAGTAGTCAATAGTAAATAGTTTTCTAAAAACTAATAATAGCAATTTGTGATCAACCCATATAACTTTTAGGATTTAAAGAAACAATGTCTTGTCAGTGAAGCCCACTTCCAGTTTAAGCCCTGCCTGTTCTGAATACAGAAATGGATAAATGAAATAGAGTCATGAAGGAATTATTCCTAAATCTCAGAGTTACGTTTGCATGTTTTGCCTTTCTTGCTGCCTCGTCAATGTTATTTTTGAATGGTTTTTCAGTTCTGATGGCTAATGTTAGCCAATGTTAGCAAACTCTAACTAGATGCCGTGTGACAGACATGAATCAAAGTAAATTAATCTAATTTTGCCAGATCAGATCCCAGATTATAATTATGCTGTCTTCAAAGTGATGAAGATATTGGGACATGAGGGCAAATTCAATATTATTATATTGTATTCAGTCCTGTAATTACCACTTGTGGCCACAATGGCCACTGTGTGCTACTCTGATGATGGTAATCATTATGAATAACATGAAAGATTTCTTCTTTGTTTTTTACCTGACACTGTAGAGAATATTACCATCAGGATAAACCCTTAGCATGATGTTTTCCATGGTTGTGTCATGGATAAAAGAACGCTTAGAGTGGACAAAGAACACGTCGGGAACCCATATTTTCTTCACAAGACGTGCATCAAAGGTCCGACTCTTGTTGCTGCTGGAGGGGAAGGCCAGGCGATCGTCCTGCCAGTAATGCCTCAGGTACAAAGTCATGGTGAAGTCCTGGAAAACAAACAAAAGAGTGGTGCTCAAGCCCAGCATAGAAAGCAGACACTGTGTAGCGGTTAGCCAACAGAGATCCTAGTGGCACGTACCATGTTTACTTCAGAGATGCTGTCAATGCTCTCCACCTGGACGTCAATGCCGACAGGAATAGCTGAACCTGCAAAAGGTCAAACGTTGTTGTGCATCAGCTTTAACCAACAGCTGGATCACTTCTTCCATGATTCATCTGTGTGCACATCTGCCACAGATTAAATGTATGTCTAAATCCCTCTGCTGAGCTATACGATATAAGCCATATTTTACAGATGACAGAGGCAAAATGTAAATGAAAGTGCTCATTCTTAAGCATGACTCAGCTTAGGGTTGCAGTCATATCATCTTTTAAGGAATACAGTAAAGTCGCGTAACTTCATAAATTAGACACAACTGACAGATGTAGGTCACACATCACACGACCCCTCAGGTGAAACAGTAATCCTCATCCTCATCTCTACAGCTATCCAGGGATAAAACTAAACCAAAAATTAAACCATCTGTAAAAAAGGATAGTAGCAGACCAAAGAAGAAACAGAAAGAAAACTAATGAAATGATATTATGTAGTTACAAAACAAACTAAAATGAAATAAAGATATGCAGAAAAATATCTTAAAATGTACCACAACGTGTGTAATATAAACTTGTTTGCAATATATTTACCATTTTAAAATCAGCATTCTGTTCATCTAATACAGTCTAATACATTTTCTTATATATTCAGTGTAAAATTGTGATTTGAACCTATGTTGAAGTTAAGTACTATTTTACTGATTTAGGGTAATTGAATGTAGCTACTTCGGTGAAATACTCTTTTCTATTTTATTGTCCTTTGCTGTTGCTATTTGACAGTTCTTTACTGCAATTTCTGTGAACAGTGTGAAACTAAACCGACCTGGGAGCAAAACTTCAAAACTTAATTTTAAAATATATAATGAATACAAAACTATAAAAAAAACAAAAAACAAACAAACTGCTCTACAGGTCAGCTGCTCTCATAAAAAAGATGCTGCAGACTTCTTGAAGGGTTGATACACATCTCAAACCTGTGATGAGCTTTTTTTATTTTCTGGCTGCGTTATAAGTAACCAAACGGTATTGTGAAATTCTTGGCTGGGGATACTATTTCATAGAAACAACAAAAAAGTAATGCCATCTGAAGACAGTGAATTGTACTACTGACATAATCTGCAATAAACTCCCCCTGTTGAGACCATATAGATTGAAAACAGTTATATAATGTCTAACATCAGGGTTCAGCTTTGGTAGGAAAGGAAAAACACTAACAAAGTCTTTCCGTGTAAGACAGCAGAAAGATCCAAGGCTGATTTTAACGTACTTGTGAAATCTGGCCTGTGAGAGTAACTCAGCCTACATAGATATAAATATCTTACTAGTCCACAACCCAAGTTGAATACCAGAACACCTGTTAATTCATTAGCTTATGTTTGTTTAACTGCCTGTTTCAATAAAGCCTTTCCCAGCATGCATTAAGACGAACAATCGCTGACACTTACACTTTAGCTCATGAGCACTGTGAGAAAATGTACAGAAGGGGTCAGAGAGGAGAGGCTGGCTGTGGTGCATGTGTCAGATACAGAAAGAACAAAGAAGAAGAAGAAAAGCCTAAGAGGTTCAAGTTGCACTTAAACCAGCATAGCAGTCTGCACAAATAAACCCAAACTTTTGCTCATGAAATTGAAATGTTAAACGCTTTGTTTATCATTGCCGCCATGTTGTACGTTGACATAAATATGCTTATGTCATCGTCCAGGGGCAGAATGCTGTGAACGTATGATGTGTGCTGCAAACATCCCGTTCCCTCTGTGCCATTATCTAATGAAGGTAAGCACTCAGAACCGTCAGTCGACCATAACAATGGAGTAGTGAGGTGCGAGGGATTATATCAGGCCAGTGAGGGCTCTGGAGGTCCTGTTCAATTTTTCTTTTCTTTTTTTTTTTTTTTTTTTTTACAGTCTTAGGTCACAGAGGCTCTTTCAGCTCTTTGATTGACGTGACATTTTTGGGTGTCAACAGACTTTAAACCCAATCCTGAGAAAAGTGATCAACTATAAGTCAAAAGACTTTATGAAACAATCTGACCATGAGCTTGAGTTACATTCATGATTCAGCCACTGGCAACTCAAATAGGGCCCGTTCATTGACAGATCTCCCACAGATTCTGGAAATTCACTGAAGGAGTTGTTTTTTTTAAATAACATAAATAGGCTATGTTTAGTTTCTGAGGTGTTCACACAATCGAGCCTTTCTCTCTTTTTAATTGTTGTCTGTGAGCTGCTGTAACGCCTGCTACTGCTCGTTACAACCGCGTTCACTGTTGTAACTGTAAAAACCCTTTACAGTGTTTTTCAACGTGCCATGTTTGGTCCTTGAATTAAAGGGAATCGACTGGAAAGACCTTGTAAAGTCTTTGCACATAATGTTGTTGTTTTTATAAAAATTAAATTACACATAAAAATATATGCGTAATAAAGTCAAACTTGTAAATATGTGTACGTCTTCAACACAAAGATAACCAACACAAATAATATTAAGTTATGACTATCAAAGAATATCATCTTTATTCTTTTATTTTCGCTTGAACTTTTTTGTTCACCTTTCTTTTTCTGAAAATAATAATGGTACTCGAGAATTAGAATAGAGGCTCTCAACACCAACTTTTTGTGGATCATCCAATATGTAAATTTGCTATAATTTAAAATAAATTTTAATGTTTCAGGTATTGGTTCCGTAATTGACTTGGTTGAGTTCAGAAAACAGAAAGATCTCAATGGTCAAGAGTTTTCTGAATACTTGGGAGTAAATGTCAACTCTTCACCTCTGTCTTTTCAAAGAAACGAGATGTTTAAAAGGCAGATTGAAAGGTATCCACAAAACTAATTATCGCCTGAAGCATAGAGTTCATAAAGGTGTAAGCATTTCAGAACACTCAGTCATCACTGCTGACCTTCTCGTTGACAAAGAAAGCCAAATGATAAATGAGGTGACACTGTGCAATGCAGGAAGTCTTTTACAGTACGACTGCAGACAGGACAACATCCTCACAATGTGTGTCTGTAGACGCTTTGTGTAAAGGTTTCTGTATAAGACTGGATGCTTCCTGTGTCATATGGTCTAACTTCTCTTACTGTAACAGCAGATAAGAGTTAAGACCCCCCTGGAGTCGGGTTTGTTCTCAGATTGGACTTTTACTGAGCTGCGTTCACAACTTTCAATTCAGCCACACGACCACTTGTTGAGACCACAAGCCTTTAAGTTGAGTTGAAGGTGAAATCGGTTGTGATTTAACTGTAAAAGTTTTTATCACTATTCAATCATTCTTGTACACTCAGATTAAAAACAAAAATGAAATGAAAATCCAACCCCGTGCTTGGAAGCAGTTTATATCCTCTAACAGCAGGCTTTTGTCCTTCCCCCACAGAATTAGGTGCGCGGTTCAGATTATTTTATCTGTACTACTGGCTGCAGTCATTGTCTCACACAGCAGACAATCTAGGTCACTAAGGTTTTTTTTTTTTGGCAAGCGTAATACCAAAGACAAGCACAGTAACCTACATTAACCTTACTGAGTTAGCCAGGAGAGCACATGGGTATGCAAAATAATGAGGAAACATAGAAACAAAGAGAGAAGAGGTCAAATTAAACAGACAGATAGGTAGATCAGGTGTGTGTTACCTCCAAAGCCTGGCCTCATCGCAAAGTCATGGTCTTCAATCCGAAGCAGCTGCTCAGACTTAATTAGCATAGACTTGGTGCTGTCCATCTTTTTCATCTTTAGATCCACCCGTCTGAAGACCAAAGAGAACACAATAACAGCTGGCGTAGAAACTCTCGCTGTGGCTTCATCTTCCTCTTTCTAACACACGGACACGCACTGAAAGCACAACTGACATCTGGTCGAGGGAGTTAGTGATGGTTAATTGGACTTTAGCACTCTTGATTAGAAGCGAAGGCCTCGGTCTAAATGAAATGAAAGGGATTTTTTTTTCTTCTTTACTTTCAGGGTATTGGCACTGATCTAACATGGTTGTAACTGGGTCAGACAGAGATATTGTCAGGCCTCTCTTGTATCCGTCTCATGAGGTGACCTTGCACCTGAGTCAGGTTTTATTCTCTAAGAGGACCAGCTGTCTTCCTAGAAATCCTCATGAAGTGATTAAAGTGAACCAAAAACTAACTCTTTAAATCATGTAATCTGTCATTTTCCATTACTAAGCGATCAGACAGGAATATATTCAATGTCTTTTTTTCTTGAAAAGGAAATTCAGGCACAATCACGTTTCACCTCACACAACCCTATCACCTGCTGTCCCCTTTCCAACCATATTTGCAATGATATTGTAAAGTAGCACACAGAAAAGACTCAAATTAAAGCTGCCAGGTGCCAAAAAACACCCCTAAATTTTAACAGCAAAAGCTCCACAACTACACATCACATGGGAAATCCCACTGTGGCTCACCCTCCGTGCTTCTGTTTGGTGTTCTCTCCGACGTACATCTCCTTGTGTCTCCTCTTGTTCGTGAAGTGGCTGCCGCTGAGCTGGGTGACAGGCCAGAACCAGGCCAAGCACATCAGTCTGAAGGCCAGGAGGGCCACTCTCATGGTTAGGCTGGGGCTGGAACGACGAGAGGAACCCAAACGTTCCCCCCACTGCGTCAATGTCTCGCCCAGGGAATGCCACAGCTGTCCCTGTCCTCTAATGGCACGTCCATGTCCCTGCAGCAGCACTCATTCTGCCCCGCCACGCACACACCCGGCTACTACTGCGCAATCCTGCTCTCTCATCTCCTGTAACATGGTAAACATCAGCCGAGATATCCAGTGCTTAGCTCCAGCGCTCAGGCAGGCATCCCCCCTTGGTCGAGTGTGCTTGTCACTGTGACATCCCTCTGCTCACGTCTCCTGACACAACATGTTGCTCCCCACTGTCCCCACCCTCTGATATAAAACCAAATATCAATTTATTCCTATAATGACAAAGGAATACCATTAATTCCTCTCTAATCTTCTTATCTGTGGTTGGTGAAATCTTTCAGTAACCCACAAACTGGAGGCTGCGCAGAGCGAGGAGGGGAGGGGAGGGGAGGGGGATAATACAACCAGCGGTTTCATCATCACTCTGACCAGATAAAAATAAAAAGCCTGTAGCCTACTTTTATGCACTGCAGGATTTTCCCTTGAGTTGTGGTGCCACAGTGGTGGCAGCGGTGGTGGGAGGATGCAAATGATCCCACGGAGAGGAGACAGATGCAAGCGTATGTCTGGGCCACATCTGCAGACGTTGCACTTATGACTCCTGAGCAGACATTCATTGACGAGTCACGACAGAGGATGTGACTCCTAAACCGAGGCTTTGGACGGTTTTCTGCTCTTTTAATATTAGGGGAAATAAAGGATAAGAATAATCTCAGTGATTGAACAAATGTGACCATCCCGTGCAAAGCAACATCCGTCACATTATTCAACTGTAATCAGATATTTAATAGAATTATTATGTAAGGTAAAGTCATTACTATGATAATGATTATGATAATTTTGTCCAAAGATATGTATAGGCCTGAATAGTTTTTCTTTTTTAAATGTAATTCCCACGAACCATAGCAACAGTAACACAACACAAAAAATCTGGAGAAATATGTATATTTTAGTTTTCCTGAATGTGCTGTCAAGCTAATTGATTGATTAACTGAAGAGACCCCACATATGTTCTTTTGCCTTTTTTGTTTTTATTTTATATTTTTAAATTTTTTGCAACCACGATACCAAAACATCATCACTGACAGCAAGTCAGCTCATATGACTGTATACTTTTTTCTTTTGAAGCCGAGCTTTGTGGTTTTGATCTTGTTAAAGACTCCAAGATCCCCTAGGCAAAATAAAAGTCAAGCTTAACAATAAAATGCAATCTTGTTTAACCACAAAATACACTGTAATCTAAAAAAAATAAAAAGAATCATGGCATCTCAATCGTAGCATTTGTTATATGAATGAATCGTAGTTCTGCATTACTCCATCCCATGTGACATCCCTTACAAACCGAATGTTTACGATTGCATAAGTCACTTGTACACTAATCAACTCTAGAAGCAGCTGGGATACGCTGACAGCTCGGCAGCAGCTTCTCAGTGGTTAGTAAGAGAAGGTAAAGCTGGTCGTCCACTTGCTTGTGTTTGTGCAACCAGACATTTGCAGGATGGTGTTTCAAAACCTGTGAACAGAACCAACTTCTGTCAAGCTAAGGCTGCCAATATGCCGGATATACACCAGACTGTTGGTCCCTCAGACCTACATATGCATGTGCTGACTGACGTTTCCCGAAGGATTCAGTCTGAATGATTTCTAAAATAAAAGGAAGGCAATCATGATTAATATGCGAAGTAGATTTTTCTCCAAATGTATAATTATTGATAACATACAAGCAAAAAATACAAATAATTTGAAACATATATATGTATAAATATTTTTCCGTTTGTAATGTTTGTATTGCATCATGATGTCATCACTAAGCAGTCCACACATGCAACTGATCTGCGGCATGTTGCCTATGAGTATACATTCAGTATGACCAATATGGTTTAATGTGCTGGTGGTCGTGTGGTCATGTTTCTATGTGAGATATTGCACAATAGCAAGACATCAAGCTATCCTGGGAACATTAAAGTGATGGGAAAATAAACTACTGAGATACAAGAAAGGGAATCATACTTAATAATTCATGTCTCAAAAAGAAATGATGAGGAACAGACTTGTAGGAACAAGCACATTTAATGACACTGTACCAATACATGAAAACCTGGAAGAGAGAAATTTGATGGAAATCAATGATGAAATCAAAACATGGACAGCATGACTCCACTTTAGTGCCGTGGCCCCTTTAATCTGGGATTAAAGTTGATGAGGACAGACATGAGCAGTGCCATCTTAAAGAATCAGGCACGTGGACCCTGGTTCACATGAACATGTGACCCCACAGCTGTCCGGCATCTCAACTATGCTCTCTCAACTATGCCCTCTAGAGGTCATCGTCTGTTAAACTACGTCAGCGACTGTGTTGTGCATCTTTTTCACAAGTAGCCACATATATGCTGCTTGTGTTTATGTCAAACTATCAATATAAAATCATTAGAATTCTATACATTCAAAACTTCACCATCACTAAAACCACTAAGACCGTCACATCCAGTCTCGTCCAGCTGGTGTCATACACACCAAAACATCCATATATGTCATTAAAGGGTGATTCCTTCCTGTCTGAAATAATTTTAAGGTAAACATTACAGTTTACCACAATTTACTTAATACTTAAAACTCTTCATACAGTCTGCACGACAGTCACTGTGGACTAAACTGTGGATCATTTTTCATCGCACTGACACACACAACATCAATCTAAACACCTCGACTGTTTTCTCACCACCAAATACCACCAAAACAGTGTATTTCACTCCATTTTGCACATGTTCATATACTATTGTCAAAACCGTTAAATGCAGATTCAAGACCTCTGCAATTAGCTACATCCACATCTCAAAAGGAGGGAATGAAGCTACAATGATCAACACTGGGTGAGAAAAGCGAGGCAAAATCCAGAGCACTTTGTAATTATAATTTCTGTTTCTGTAGAGGTGCTGTGGAGGAGCCTGGTTAAACTTTTACCCGCCTGGTTAATTAGTGAGTGTTAGGAAGGATGTAAAGTGGAGTTGCACAGAAACAGTTCACTGCACACCAGTGTGTTTCACGCAGACGCATGCCAAACACCCTTTTACACGATTATCAACTGAGATCAGGCCTTCTTGACATGGCAGAGACACACGCATTCACGATTGTGGTGCTTTTTTTCTTGGACAAATTGTTACTGACAAACTCAAAAGGTATTGTAACGTTCACTATCTGTTCCTGCACTTCATAGATGAATACTCTTAGCAAAGGGAGTTAAATAGATGCTTTGAAGAGTTACTGCTCTGTATAATCTGCATGCGCTATTTAGGAAAAGGTGCCTGAGCTTTATTTTTGTTCCAGCATTCGTCAGACAGTTTTAAAGGTAGTTTTGGAGGATAAATTCAAACTCAGAATTTCAGAATTTACGATGTTAATGAGGTTATTATACAAACTCAGAAAGTTTTATTTTTTCCACAAGTGAATAAACGAGCTGTTCTCAGAACAAGGTCCCCAGAACACTGTTTTAAGCTAAAAAGGCGGCAGGGTCCGCCACTGAGAAACAAAGTAAAACAGAATGAAATTGTGTTTGTTTATTCAGTTTTGTTTAGACATAAAAACAATCAGTCAATAAAGAACTTTCTTTTCTGATTAAAATGTAATCCTTAAAACTACATAGTGCACCTTTAACTGAGAGCATAAGATATGTGTGAAATGAAAATAACGAGAAAATTATGCGTAGAAGCAAGTGTTTCTTCACAGTTCTGGCACCTTTACAACGAGCTGATCGTGGATGAGGTTTTGTCCCTCTGAGAAAGACATTCTCGGCATGCAATGGTGCACAAAGTACCTCATGAGAGTTTGTTTCTGGGCACATTTCCACTGCGAAAGCGCAAAGCACTGAAACTGTTCACACGCTGATGATTTCAATTTATTTATTATATTATATGTAAAGCCCATGGAAGCCACAGGAAGAGCACTGCCCTTCCAAGCTCTTGCACAGAGCATTTTCATTTCATTTATCTAAGAAACAAGTCACTGCGCTGTATCACTCTGAAAATGACTTTACAGCTCAGTAATTATATATGTCATGTAACATCGGTTGTGTTGTCTTTGAACGGCGCTGTGTGTTAAAGAGGTGCACGGACAACATTAGCTTGCTATGATATTTCCACAGCTGCAGTGAACTCAACTGCACTGTGTTCTCGCAGCACTACTGTGACCCAGCTGTGACAGCTGTTAACATCTGGGGCCAAGCGGTGAGCACCCATTAGGGGTGAGAAATGTGACCCTAGATAAACAACAATGATCTTAATCCTAGTCAAACAAACAGCTCAGATGTTTATTACACAATTAAACATAGAATACAGAAATAAGAGCTGTTTTTTTTTTTTACATGCAGCATGTCTCTTCAGTGCAGTTTCATGCTGCTGTGAATGATACAGTGCAAAAATTCCTAATTCTGCCACACTAAGTTGTTGTTGTGCAGCAGCAGATGTGTCTTTGAGGTCGAATGCAAAAGTCCCGTCAGTGTGAGCAGTGCAGCAGAAGTGATCTAATGAAAAACATAATAACGCTGTTTTTTAAGGTCATATCTTGATATATATATATATAGAACAGTATATATGTGGTTTCTGATATAAAAACCCAATCAGGGTGTTATATTCAATCTTATTAGATTCTAGAGCTGGACAGTTCAGCTTCCTCTAAGCTGCTTGTGAAGTCTGTTGACAACAAACCCAAAAGCCACAGATGTGGCAGGAAAAGGCTCTGCAAATTGCCTGAAAGAATATGTAATTATGAAGAGAGAGAATTGGGGAAATTATGGTTACGTTTCTTGTTATTGTCATACTTAAACATCAGAGACAAATTAAAACATGGAATGTACAAGTCTTAAAAACAGCTGTAAAATAGGTCTTTACTCACTATTTATATAAAGAGAACATACATTATGTTACCCTTTTAATCCAGGAGTTCATTATTTGATTAAATATTCAAAACAATGCTTATAACAGACGATGAAACTGGGACAGGTAGCATGTAATTTAGTTTTAATCCACTCTAACTTGTTAAGTTATATTGACAAATATATAAATAATTCAGCGCTCTTGATTCTTTACCATCTCAAAGTCTTATTACCAGATGCCAACGTCACCTGTATCATCCCTGATGACTGCATCCTACCGTGCAGCTTCAGACCCACCGGCACTGTGGTGATCCACTGGTACAAGCAGCAGATCCCCGTCCACAGCTACTACTACAACAAGGATCAGTTTGGACTCCAGAACAAGCACTTCAGTGGAAGGACTTGCTTGTTCAACTCCCACATCCCTCATGGCAATGCCTCTCTGCTCCTAAGGAGGGTCAAAGTTCAAGACAAGGGCAGATACAAGTGTTACACAAGCACACGGAAGGGCAATCAGGAGATCTTTGTCAACCTGGAGGTCAAAGGTCAGCACATTTAGAAAGGATTGCATACAATACATCAGATATTTTGCCCATTCTTCTAGGTCTAAAATTGATGAATTTAGGTTTGAGGGGCTGAAGCGTCTCTATTCATAAATTACCCTCAAGGACGTGACAGCAAGGCGGAACATTTCTTTCCACTACTGCCCAGCAGACGGGCTCTGCTTGTAAGTGACAAAGCAGTTGGTACTGACAATATAACTATTTCTGGTCAATTATTATCTTATCAAGGTATTTGTTATACACTTCCAAGTGCATTAAGTATTAATCCAACTTTCATGACGTTTATTCAACTTATTTTTTATTTGGAGGATTTAGTCTGTTGCTGTTAAACTCTAAGTGTCGCCTGTTTTTATGGATATGAGGGACATTTCATTAATTATTGGAATGTTCTGCTAAAGTAGCATTGATTAAAGAAATATAAATAAATAATAAATTGTTGTATTTTAGGAGTTTTTCTAATAAATCCTCACAGGAGACTCATTCAAAATGTTATACATAAGAAGAGTGTATCCAAGGGAGTTACTGATTAGTGATTAGTAAGAAGAGCACTGCAAGGTCTTTATGAATCCCTCTGCTGGAAAATCTGGCCAATAGTCCAAGTCTCAATTTTAAAATCTTGTTTTTTCCACTACGAGGTGTCTGCAGAGCCTGCAGCTTACACCAGCTGAGGTCATGGTAGCTGTCGGCCCTGTAACCTTCAGCTGTGAAGTTGAGAAAAAAAAAAGATTTTAAAGTTTTCAGGCTGGGAGGCAAACGGAAAAACAGATAGTAGGCCTATAAAACATATTTTATTATTTTCTTTATCAACAACAACGAAAAAAATACAGCACTCTGCTTGTATATCTTTGCAGTATAATTCAGTATCTAAAAACAAAATGCCGCATTCTTATCAGTTTAATTTAAGAAAATTAACTTCAGCTCAATTATTCAAAGTTTCTCGCTGGTATGAATCAAGATTGTCAGGATAAGTTTCTGTTTGAGTGGCCTGTATGGGCCTGTTGATAATAATGAAATCAATATAATACATGATTTTACTATTGAATACAGTTAATTATGCAATTCAGAGTTATCATGATATGATATTTACTACAGTCATACAATAAGATGGGAGTTTCTAAAATCTTAAGAGCCACAGAGCTTAAGCAGGAGTGTAATGTTGTTGCTGCTTTTATTATTATTTTCTTTTGTGAACTGAATTAGTTGCTGCCTTATTTGATTATGTGGAATGCTAAAAGAAATGAATAATCAAAATGTAAGTTCTTCAAAACTGATATTTTTAATTAAACAACTAGAGGAAAATCACTTACTAAACTAAATTTTAGACTTTTTGAGGCTAGCTGAGGCTATGTGATCTAGCTCTCGCCTGATATCACCCTCTTACTTTTACAGTCTAGTCAGCTGCCATTCAAGCTAATGATGCCTGCCGTAACTGGCTACTCAGACAAAATGCAGAAAGGCCCTCTGGGTTTGTTTTTGCTCTTTTTCTGTTTTGCTGCAAATCTAAAAAAAACTGTTATCGTGGAAATTTCACATTTCTGTTGCAAAATACTGTTTTATAAACTACTATAAAGATTAGAACTCAATTTTGACCAGATATAGTTGCCTTTTGCTTTAGACGAGGGCAAAAGCACCATCTACAGGAGATTTGTTTGAAAGAGCACCTCAGCCTAGCCCAACCTCCCGAGTGGGAGAAGCACCCTGGTCACTTCAAAACACACAAGAATATGAGTGTCTGGTTGCCACTGCCACAAATGTAATCGTATCACCCTTAAACAGTCACACTCTTGTCTTCTATGCTATTCCTTGCAGCTGTCATCCAGTCAGTGATCATGGAGATGACTGATGAGAAGGTCACCTGCTCCTCTCACAACATCTACCCTGTCCCTCAGGTGACCTGGGCCACAGACCCTCCCTCTGCCCAGGAAGCTCTGGAGAATTCAACCATCAAAACCACAGACCATAAGGGTCTGTTCACTGTGGTGAGCACGCTGAGGATTCTGGGTAATCTCTCCAACTACACCTACTTCTGCTCTTTCATATCGGCTGACAAGACCCAGGTGTGGACTGCCTCTCGGAAGATCCAAGGTGAGCTTTCTGGAGAACTGAAAAGATGACATAGTTTTCATAGAGAGGATGATCGCTGACAGATAAAAGTATGTATGATATCTTTCAGATGATGTAACACAGGAGGAGGGTCATGCACTGGCCATCCCGTGCATCGCCCCGCACAGTCTCCAGAACTTCTCCCTCACCTGGACCTTCACCACGTCCAGCGAACCCATGCTCATCTTCAAATACGACACGAAAACCAGACAGGCGTTAAACCTGTGGGAGGCTCAGGCTGAGCTGGACCAGGAGCTGCTCCCCTTGGGAAACGGATCCCTTCTGCTCCACAAACCAGACATTGAGGAACACTCGGGGATGTATACGTGCACCTTCTCAGGCCTGCAGAGCAAACACATCGTTCAGACCAGAGTAAACATCACTCATTCATTGATAAGTGAGTATCAGATTGTTCTGTTTTTGCCGAGATTTGGACCCCGTGAATCCAGGAAGAAAAGACAAAATAACTAAAGAAATGTGTTTGATGTGCAGGTGAGGACGAGCAGAGTGTGCAGAGGTCATGGTGGAGCACGGCAGCATCTGCAGCGTTTTTCTTATTCACCGTCACTGTAGCTCTGCCACAGTGTGTGAGGCAAAGAGGTATGTATATGTAAATGATTCAGTTTGTCACAAACTCAAGCCTCTATGATGAAAAGTGAATAACATTCTTCATTCATACCTGTAGATGGGAGAAGTAATTGACCCTTTTGCTGTAGCAGGATATTTTGGCAAAATAATATTGAATTTTTTAGGGTATTTTTAATTTTAAAAAATGCAAAATGGTGGAAAATCTAGTTTGTTTGGAGAAGGATGGCAGTTTATTGATAGTGAAGTATGGAAGTCATAAGCAGTCATGGATCAAACATATTCTTCCCTGTTTTCCTGTGTCTACAAATTAAATGTAAGTTGTTTTCTCAAGATCTCAAGTTACTTATGTCATTGTTACAGACTAACAAACCTTGTCTTCCTGAGATGAAATCATCTTCTCCAGATCTCGAAAAAACAAACTTTGTTTAGGTCATTTTCATGAACTAACAATTGTCTTCCAGAGATAAAGAGATAATTTATCATTAGGTAATGACTTCATTAGATTCATAAGAGTGGTTCACTTGTCAGGAAGCCATGTATGAATCAGGACACAAACATTTATCTACAAGTCACAAGAGGGAACGACCTTCAGTTCTCTTGTGATGAGGGATTCATTTATCTCGTTATTTCAAGAAAACAAATAAAAATGACACAAAGAAAAATAATAATAAAATAATAGGTTTGATCCACGATCTATACTTTTATATCTGCTGCTATCTCATATCTCATACGTCTCATATCTATCTATCTATCTATCTATCTATCTATCTATCTATCTATCTATCTATCTATCTATCTATCTATCTATCTATCTATCTATCTGAAAACATACAGTGCTATATTAATGGCCACATGGTGGCACTGTTTACACCAAAAACTCCTCTCTTTTCTAAAATGACTTTTATTTCCCTAAAAACTCAAGCAGTATTACAATACCCTGCTAATTAACAAAAACCAACAACTGGGCCCTTAAATAGCACAACTGGTGGAAACAAAAACTTGTGTTTCAATATTTAAAAACTGATAAAATCACTCAATGTCACATGCAGTATGTCATAGTCTTTCTTCTGTTGAATAAGTAATTTGATTTCCTCTCGCTGGTGCAGCCATGGACCCCAGATCTGCCTCACATAGATTTAACGGAGCAGGTTTTGTCGAGGGCGGGCTTCACAAAGATCTCAACGCATCAGCTTTATATATAATCAGACAACACGGAGTTGAATGCAACAGACTACAGCTACAGTCTGAACCCGAGGACGAAGTGGCCGGCAGTACGCCAAACACAGCAGACGACTCTACCGTTGCTGTACCACCGGGTACTAAAATAGATGAAGAAGAAAAGCCAGTAGGACCACCTGTGGAGGGAAAGGATGGGCTGCAGTCCAGCAGCCTGGAGAAGGATGGATTTGGAAACATGGAGCCCGGGATTCATATACAATAACAGCATCTGGCCATAAACAAGCAACACACAGTGGGGGATAAGGCACAGAAACTTATAGACTACCTCCAACAAAGTGTTGGGATTCTGTCAAATTCATGAAGAGATTCGCCATGTCATACCTGTAACGTATACTGTGAAAAGCAAGTATTAACATTGAGTGTAAGCTTGTTTTCTCGCCCTTAAAATAAAAATAAACTTATTGCAACATTTTCTGTCGTGTTTCCATAAAATGCTCCAGATTTTGTTTGTTTGTTTGTACTGAGAGCAACTTTCTA
Source organism: Diplodus puntazzo (assembly GCA_963678695.2). Taxonomy (NCBI): domain Eukaryota; kingdom Metazoa; phylum Chordata; class Actinopteri; order Spariformes; family Sparidae; genus Diplodus; species Diplodus puntazzo. The sequence goes on along the minus strand of OZ023167.1, from coordinate 9,331,898 downwards.
CTGTCAGTCATCTTAATTAATTATTCAAGGTTGATGATAACATAATGTAATGGTTTACAGTACTTATAGAGTGGTAACAGAAGTATCCAAACACACTGCTTTATTTCAGAAGGAAGGAGTTATCTCTCACTTACATCATCTTATCATGAATGATGAGGGAGGAGGAGAAGTTCAGCTCTCTGTCGGCATTTATTATATCACCGTGTGCATCAGCATGCAGAGTAATAGTCAGAAAATGCTAACATTAATGAGGGCTGCATTTTCTGTGCCATGGTGTCAGTGCATGCAATATCAGGGCCCTGATGTTGGAGTGCCTCAATGCAGAATGCAGCCATCATCACCATTATTATGAGTTATACATGAAGATTGTGTGGGAAAACAAACCTCATAATATTGTGAACCATCTGATGATAGTGCAGGAGCTATTCATCATCTATTTTGAGTATTTATGCAAGATATAGTATATTTTCAGTTTATGTTTAGAACTGAAGGTTTTATATAGGTCAGCTGGTATAAGACCAGTATCTGTCTCGGAAAGGCTTATAGTTATTTACTAGAGCGACAGAGGCGACGTCAGCCATGATTTGCTTTTTATATTGTTTACTAGGGTTAAATAACCCACAAGAAAACCACTAAAGGTCTGTAGGGACGTGATAACATTGTCTACACAAATGCGACACTGCCCCAAGATGTCCGGACAGATGTCGACCCAACACCGCGGCCCGCGTGATTAAAGGCTCAGAGGCGTAACAAAGATTTAAACATCTTGTTTGTGGTTTGTGTTGTTCCTAAAGCCATTTTTCAAATTAATAGGCCTAGTATTTGATTGTCTAGATAAACCCTGACAAACAGCTGTGATGTGGGTTGTATTCATATTAAGGCCTACGTCCTGCTAATTAGGTTTCCTTTATGGAAATAAACTATGGAGAGAACTCCATAAAATGTCTATGGGACTATTTTATTCTTAGTTTCATGTGATTTTACACTATTGGTATGAATATTATATTCCATTTCTGCTTACTGAGCCTCCTAAATGATCCTGTTCACTGGGCTGTTAAAGTCAAGTTAAACTGGACCGATCAAATTGAGAGATCAGCAAAGAAAACAAGCACAACTAATCCATATTTCACACTTTTAAATTGAAAACCCAAATAATTTTTGGCCCCTCACGACTGGGCGAGACACTCGAGACTCCTCACGCTGTGACTCAGACCTCCCGACGATTACCACAGTCAATCACACACCCACTCCCACAATCTGACACCGAGGTTTTTTCTTCCATCCCTTCCCTACTTTTTCCACGTCCTTCACGCGCAAGCGCATGATTTCAGTCCAGAAAAATGCATACATGTGCAACAGTTTGCAGCAAACTCTCTGTGCGGGCTTACTTTTAAAAAATCTCTAATACCTTTCCCGGACAGGAAGTGGAGAAACATTCCAGCGCTCTATGACAATTAACATTTTGTGCTGGCAATGAATTTCAGGTGTCCCAGTTTTACGTGTCATTTGGTTTTTGCAAAGAATTAAAGAGCGCAGTAGACGGACTTGTGTATTTGCGGTGTGTGTGTGTGTGTGTGTGTGTGTGTGTGTGTGTGTGTGTGTGTGTGTGTGTGTGTGTGTGTGTGTGTGTGTGTGTGTTTTTATGACAAAGACCCCAGCTCTGAGTCTGGAAGTAATCATCTCGTCCAGGCTGCACTCCACACACACACACCCCCCTCCACCCTCTCCCTATGATGTAATTGGAGTTTTTTTTTGTATGATGGTCCAACATTTTCAGTGTGCGGTGGGATTCAGGGGTTTTTCCAGAGTAGCGTCTCATTCATTCTACTCTCTGAAACCCTCCACGTTCGATTCGCTTGTATCATACCCGCATACTGATCAGTTTACATTGAAAAAAAAAACCTTAGATCCAACGATGATCAGGATATTAGATATGTTCAATGCTGAGGTATTTTTTACGCTTTGCCTGCATGGTTAAAAGGGGGAATGAGGTTGGCTCTGTTTCAAACGTGGGGATGGGGGCCTCCTCCCGCCTCCACATACTGCTGTAACAACAATCTGAGAGTCAACATTTTTTCGTTTTTTATAACTTTTTCGCACTGATGTCTGCTCTTTCTCCCATAGAAAAACACACATTGTGGGGAAGACTTTTTTGTGTGAGGACCGGTGAGAACTTTTGTTTTGTTTCTCTTCTGTGAACTAAATTGGCCAGACGTCAGGAAAACTGTTGCCCTCTCAGACGGTACAGTCTATGAAGAGGGAGATTTTCACACGAGAGCTTCAGATTTGCAGTCGTTCGCTCGAACCCCATGTGTTCTACGTGCACGCTGGAACATGACACAATGGAAACCTGATACTGGAGAGTATTGATCACTGCGAGGTCAGAGGTCAGAATCAGCTACAGAAGGAAAAAGAAATCTCTGTTAGTTGGACGGGCGTCAAACGTACTCCTTCATTACGAGACACTGCAATTAAGGCTAATAGGGGTGATAACGCTTGTTTCATGTCTTCCTTCTCCTGTGATTTTCCTCGCAAGGGCAATTCTTTATCTAACCAGGGAGGGGCAGCAATCCAGCCAGATGCTGCAAAGTAAACACACTCCTCTCTCTCTCTCCCCTTCTCCCTCATGAGGAGGAGGAGGAGGAGGAGGAGGATGAGGAGGAGGAGAGTCTGAGCAGAGAGTTGAGGTGGGAGGGGAGAGAAGGGGAGAGGGTCTCCTGTCTGAGCCTTTGTCATGGGAAGACTTTACTCTCCTGTTTCATACAGAGAGAGTAGAGGAGAGAGGGAGGGAGGACTTCGGCTTCAAGAGCAGCAGACACACCAAAAAAACTCAGGCGCAACTATGTGAATGGGACCAAAAGCAGAGGTTAGTTTTATCTTTTTACACGTTCAGTCCTAGTCAATAAGAAAAACAGGGATGCTCCAGGAAAACTGCATTTTGTCTGATTTACAATGCTATGCGAGACTCAACTGGAGTGAAATAAGTAGGCTGTTGAGGCAGAGCTGTCAACATGTGAATGCAATTACAAAAAAAATGCCAGAAGGAAATAAGTGGACTTGAGGCAAATAGCTGTTGCACAGTTGCTCAATAAATGTGGCAAGAAGGTCAAGTGAGTGGATTTCGAGCTGTCACGGTTATCTGTTGGCTGTGTTCAGAGGCGAAAAGGTGGCGGATCTCACTTGAAAAGTCGCATCTACTCACTTAACATTGCTGCAAAATGACACAACCGTTCAAAAAGGTGGATGACAGCCAGCAGTGGTCACCAGTCAGTCTTCAAACTGTTGACTGCATCTCTGCCTGTGTGTGTTTGTGCAGTGTGTGTGAATGCGACAATGCCAACTCTTCTTGCTGCTCCTCTCCAGTTTATATATGATTTCCCGCTATTTTCTAAAATCAACAGAGCTGATGATTAATGGAGAAAACAATCATGCTGCTGTCCAGATTGGATTTTAAAGCACTTTTTTAAACACTTTGTCTGTCTGGGCAATGAGTGCGACGAGTGAGGCGACGGCAGTTTGAGCGTTACGCAACGCCTGAGCATTTGCCTTCAGTGTGCGGTGGAAACATGTTATCAGTGGACCATTCCTCAAACTGTTTACATCCCTCTCTGTTTGTGATCTGCACTACCCTCCTGGCCTGTAGTCTGGCTGATGCAGTAAAAAACTGTTGCCTCTTGACATGAGGCTGGGGCTTTTCTCCCCCCCCTTTTCAGGCAGTCTGGAGAATGAACTCACGCTGATTGATTGTGTGACTGTGTAAAAGGATACCCTACTTCCTGTAGGCCCTCTCTCTCTCTCTCTCTCTCTCTCTCTCTCTCCAGACAGCAGGACCAGAAAGTCTTGGATCAGCCATCTCTGTCTTCCTCTGCAGTGTGTGTATGTGTGAGTGTGTATATGCTGTCTCTGGATTCAGGAAACAGTCTGACTTTTAAAAAATCCCCACTGTTGTATCACTCGATCCTATTATATCCTCACTCCGTCTGATCTTTCTGAGTGATGTCATGGCGTTTCGGGACCTGGCGATGTATATAATTGTTTTATTTGATGTATTTATTTCTTTTAGCTGTTTTTTTTTCAGTTAGAGGAGAGTAAGACTTTCTTTTTGCGTTGTCTGTGACTCAACATCACAGGAAATACTGCACGGAAATACTTGGAGGCTGTATAAGTGCAATTTTCGTGATCACCTCATTAAAATTTCCAAAGGTCCCAAAGGTGCAACATGTAAGAATATTAGCTGAAAACATTCAAAGATTGTGTAGTTTTATCAACAAAATGTCATAAATAATATAATTTATGTCCTGGCCTAAAGCTCCTTTGCAAGTGGCACAAATTCCCTCAATGCTCTGAGCTCCCATTCCAGTCCGCTACATGTATGGCTAACTGAGCTAACTAGCTAATGGCAGCTACAGTTATCTGCAGTCGCTGTAGCAGAAACTCGAGTGACATGATGTCCACTCATTTATTTTGATTATGAATTTAACAGGTGGCCAATTCCTACCATTTGCACCGAAATACATTTTTTATTTTCTAATATGAAATAGTAACAATAGTTAGTTAAACTAATAACTATTGTTAATAGTTTATATTGACAATAGTTATAGGCCTGTAACTTGCAAACATGTCATATTCAATCTATGGCTGCAGCTCACAATTATATTTGTCATCAATTAACCTGCTGATTATGACTCATTGTTTCCCATTTCACAATGTCCAGAAGCCCAAAATGACGTCCTCAATTTGTTTCTTTTGGCCAACCAGCACTCCATCAAATCCAGCAAGCAGCAAGTTGGTGCAGTTGGTGATTTCTTTTCTTTTGGTGGCCTTATGGACTAATCGTTGTAGCTCTAATTTTTACTCACTCAGTGTAAGATTGTTAAATAGTGTTTATATAGGGACCAATTCTCTGTTAATGGTTTCACCATGAGCTGCAGGAAGCTTCCTCAGGCTAATCCAAGTCCACATTTACCCGGCCTCAACCTCTACCTCTGGCTGCTGTCTCAGTGAGTCTGGGGCTCTGAGGGAATACTTTAACGGACCGGTCATAAGTTTGGGGCTAAAAGATCAATTAAAGGCGCAGAGCGCTGCTTTTCAGACTTGTTTTTTATTGGGTACTCTGAGCCAGGCATAAAAATTTTCCCCTGGATCTGTTTTCCTACTTAGTCTTCAGGAAAGTTCTTTTTTTCCTTTCCGTTTAAATATGCACATGTGAAATATCTGCTTGAATTGAGGTATTGTTGCAGAGTCTTTATAGGATGAGTTGATGGATTCACCGTCCCGTGGTGTGCTGTAAATCATTTGTTTCTCTGTTGAAATATGCTGCTGTGTTGTGATACAATGCTACAAAAGGTGTTGACATATTTCTACAGTCTTGTCATGTTTCTGAGTTTCACATTGATTTCTTCCTCTTCTTAGGGAACAAAGCGCACAGGGCTCTGCTAATTCCTGCATCCTCAGACTGAATCAGAGAAAGGAGGTCAGTGTGATGAACAGCATGCTTCCTCAAAGGAGCGCCGTCGCCACTCTGGGCTACGGCTCAGGTAGGACAACTTTCAAGATACACTTTTTATTCCTAGTTATATTTAGATGACACTAATCACTTTAATTGGCTTATTTAAGCAGTGTCGCTCACAGTAATCTGCAGATATAGATTTCACATCTAATGTTTGATTGTATTTGAGAATCAGCTGAGTGACAATACACAAGACCATTTTAGCCGGATGATTGATGCGTTTTAGTCAAACTTGCCTGTTGGAACAGACGTCTGGCCTACATTTTCAATAATGATCCGCTAAAAAAACACAAAGATCCCAGAGCACAGCCACTCTACGACTATTTTTACCATCAAGGGGAGACACCAGCTATCATAATGTCTGACGAGAAGTTTAAATTCTTCTCTCTAGCATAAATTCTTTTCCTGCCAGACGTTTGTAGGGAAATAATTATAACATGATACACTGTTTTTTGTAGATAAAGGTTCATTAAGGGTACCACATTCATTGTTTTTTATAACCTGAGCACTGCTGGCAGAATGACACATATCTGCCAAGAAGCACTTTGGGAATCTGGTAATATGGAGGCCTATTCATAAATCATCAACACAGGAGAGAAAACAATTTAGGTCAGACTTGGCTCAACAGTATTATTTTCTCTTTCAGGGCTTCCGTACAGCCCATTTTGCATCTTCACAATACAATGCTTCTAGCCGTGTTCCGCCGTTAAGTTTACATTTTTGGCCCTCCAAGGGAAAAAAGTTTGAACAGCTCTGGTTTAGATCTGAAGTTAGTTAATCAGAGTTTTATTTAGCCCCAGCAGACTCTGTCATTCTGAAAGCCATCAGGTAATTCATAAAACAGGAGGTGGGCATTCTTTCATGTCACATGAACTCGTCCAGCCACCCGTGACTGAGGACACAATGTCGTCACACTGCTTAGATAGTGGAGGGTGGTCTCAGGATCTCTCTCGCAGTCCAGACTACGATGCATTCTTGCTTGTCTTGGTCCAGCAGCATTCTTCCATTTTTAGAAGAAGCTTAACCACTGATTGCGCCAATGTTTGTATTGGGCTCAGAACTGTACGAGCGTACATTCTTCGCCGGTTTTCCCCTCCTCACTCAGCACAAGTGCGATACCGCTCCTCTAAGCTGAACTGCTGCTTCGTAAAAAAGTAACATTAAAACCATTACGTAGTCCAGATAGAGGCAGGATTTCATGCTCTGACTTTCTCTCTGTTGCAGACTGTGTGAAGATTGAGCACAGCGGCAGTGGCTCGGTGGGTGGGACGGTGCTGAGGGGCTCCCGCTCTAAGGCAGAGCTACAGGAGCTGATGGAGACGCTTCAGCGCAGGAAGAGCGCCCTGGAGGCCAGCTTGAGGGCAGCCGAGTGCAGCCGTAAGTACCTCAGCGTACCTGGATCCCAGTCGTCCAGGCCACTGTCCGTCCTCAGCAACAGCGACCGGCCTCCGTCCGCCTCCAGAACTTTCTCCTACATGACCAGCAGCAGCGTGCCTCCATCGCCTCGCCAAGGTGAACGCCAGCTGAGCCCCAATGGCTTGCTCCGCCACTCCCACTCTCGCCACCAGTCACAAGACAGTCTGTTCCTCTCCAGCGCAATAGATGGGAGCTCTCTGCTCTCCTCCTATGGGCAGCCCCTACCTCGTTCTCCCAGGGTCAAAAGTGGAGCAGCCAGTGTGCCGTCCAGCCCTCGCATGGGTCGCAGGCTCTATTCTCAGGGCAAAGCTGGAGGAGACTCCCGGCAGCGGAAATACTCCACCGGCTCCCTCAACAGCCTGGGGCTGCACAGTCGCTCTCTGCCGCGGCTTCACAACGCTGCCGACCCGCCTGCTCTGTCGCTACCATCTCGGCACTCGGTGGGCTCCCACAGAGGAGTGGGCTCAGCAGGGCCGCGACGTAGTCTCTCCTCTCTGGAGCAGCCTCCAGATGTGACAGTACCAGCCAGCATGCCCAGCACCCCCAGGAGGGCCAGCCTGGCCTCTCTGAGCTCCCTGGGTGTCGACATGGACAGTACAGGTTTAGATTTGAGCTTTGGAGAGAGGAGGCTGTCCTTTGGGAAGGGTGGGTTGGCTGCGGGACAGAGGGTGGGCAGCATCAGCTCTTTGAATGGCAAAGAGGAGCTGAGAGACTATCACCAGCACCAGAGGGATGAACGACTCAGGGAGCAGAAAGTGCAAAGACTGGTGAGTTTTTTTTTTTAAACCGGTTTTTAACCCTTTTATACAACCTTAACAACCTCTTAACACGCTTGACAGGGAAATAAATCAAACATTGTAGAATAATCAAGTATGGATGACCTGTCCGCAGGAGTGCCAGCGTCTAGAGACCATCTTAAACCTGTGCACTGAGTTGGGCCACGTGGAGCGAGAGCCTGCGGGCTCAGCTGTTTCTGACCTGCAGAAGATCAATAAGGAGCTGGAGAAGCTGCAGGTGTCAGACGATGAGTCAGTGTTCTCCGACTCCCCGAGCAGCACCGCTCCGGAGAGCTGCTTCGGGGGCAAAGCCAGAGACTTCCAGCTCGCCGAGGAGCAGCAGGTCAGCCAGCGTCAGCAGAACCTCTACAGAGACGCAAGATCCCACTCGCCTGCCATCAGCCTGAACAGCAGCGCCGCCTCGCCCTCCACACACCACAGAGCCAAAGTGAGTTCCACCCAATTCACGATCCATATGGACGTCAGGTCAGGAGGATAAAACTGAATACTGACAAATTATGAGTAAGGCTTGTGAATTTAATTAAATCACCGTCAAATATTATCAATTATTGGAAGGTTTTGTTACAGTTTGGTAACTGTATCATTTGGAGAACAAGTTACAAAAAGCCAGAATTATTAGATTAATGTTAATTGTGACTTTTCCCCTCATAATTATGACTTTATATCTCATAATTCAAACTTTTTATCTCATATAATGACTTTTTTCTCATGATTATAACTGTCTCATAATTTGAACTTTTTACCTCACAACTAGCACCTGCCATAGTAATACTTCTTTTCATCAAGCTAAGTTTTATCTTTCTTTTCTCTAACGTATGAAAATAACAGCAACACAAGATATGTAAAATAATTATTGTTCATTGTATCCATTAATTCTAACAAATCCTTTTGTTATTCTGATTGATTTGTCATTAATACAATTACAATATTACAACTATAGGCAACCATATATTGTGAAATCACGTTATTGTCACACTATTTCAAAATAATTGTGCACACAAGTGAAAAAGAAATCACCTAGTATGACTTTCGGAGCTCCATACAGAAAAGATGTTACTTTGGGTGTTTGTCATGCTTTTATTTCCAGTAACTAATTTACAATAAGCTGATATCTTTGGTAAGTAGTTCACCTCTGAATACCTTCATGCTAATCAGTCAAATAAGCTGCAGGTGGCAAAAAACACTCAGGTCTAATGAATGTGACCTGACTTGAACAGAATATTGGTTTGAGCTTGTAGGAACATGGCAGATAAGCTAACAGGTGTCACACCACGCTAACTTATTAGCTAATGTGTTAGCATACATTTAGCTACCTTTGTTTGGAGTGTTTTCCTTGGCGACATGACAAAAGTAAGTCAGATATTCACTCTAAATTGAATCCTTTTTGTGTTTCCATGAACTTTGGACAGAAATGTCTTCATAGTTAGCAGCTAAATGCTTCACCGTGTTACCCCTTAGCTGGTAGCTAACTCTTACCCCGATTATTACATTGTAAATTAGCGCAGGTGTAAAAAAAAAAAAAAATACAATTACTTACATCTGAATGTAGCTGCTTCAGTGTCATGGTGCTGGTGTTGTGCTTGCGTGTGTGACTCACTGGGTCAGTGAGCGGAACAGAGACATGTGACTGTTGTGGGTAACGCCTCTGTTTCTCAGTGCGACCAGTCAAAATGTCTGCTGTGAGAAAGGCTTGTTAAACTTTAAGTCTGGTTTTGGGATGTGAAGCTTCTGATTAGGGCTGCATCATCTGGAATGAATGTGTCCTTTTCCACAACTTGTCCATCTCATATCTTCCTTCTTCCCATCCTTCCATCGCCTTCTCTCAGTTACTCCCTGAGAGACAGTAGGTTTTTAAGTAAGAAAGAGAGGACCCAGCTGTAGTAAAGTCAAATGAGACACACCCCTCTTCTGGAATGCGGTTTATCACACTGCTGATAGCCTGTTGATGTGTGTTTGTTTACTTTTTAAAATATCATCAGGGTAAATGCTTTCCATTTCCTCTTCACAGTTCCAGAGAACTTTTAAAATCTAGTTCAGATTACATAACATTTTGTTCAATATACCCTAAATATTGTAGCCATTTTCCCCCAAGATTTTGGGATTTTCATCCATCTCAAAAAACTCAATTTTGATACATCCGATGACAAGTTTAGCCTAATTTAATTCAAACTGGACTTGGCTGGATGAAAAGTGCAAACATCTGTCTTGGGCAGACGCTGACTCACATGCTGACGGCACATCCATCACATGACGGTTTGTCTTCCACTGTATTATCTGACATCTAAACTTCTTTAGGTCTACATAGATTCCTGTAAACCTTTGGGCTGTTACTCAGAGGTATTGTTATATAATTGCGTGCTGTTAGCACTTTGGTACATTTCCTGTTTATGTGGGTTGTTCCGATGGATAAACAGACAAATCACAGTTGCACAAAATCTCCTCACAGCTTTGAATTGACCTCAGCGTTTCACAGTTTTTTAAATGTGTCAAAGTGGGAAGCCTCGCCACACATACTGTACTGAGAATTGAATGAACACGGTCAAGTCTATCAGATATATCAAATATTGTGATTTTTAGATCCCAGAGAGGCGACCTCCTCCGCTTTCTCCCTGCTCACGCTGCGGAGTAACATACTGTCTGTAAGAGTTCAGCCTTTTTTTCCACTCCAGTGCAGTAACAACCTAGCATTGTGTCTGGTTTTAATGAAGAAGCCCTAGTTTTGTTTCAGCACTCAGCCATTCAAACGCTTCACGGAGGAGAAGGGGGGGCAGGAAATGACTTTATCCCACGGAGAATTAGCGTGTACATGTGTGAGTGCGTGCACGCACATCTGTGGGTGTGTGCGAGTGGAAGAATGCTAGTGTATATGCATGGTGAAGGCTTGCATTTCTCCAGATGTTTTGGACTATACACTGGGGCTAAATGGATGGAGGACGTTGTGAAAAATGAAAAAGTAGTTAACACGTCAGCTCAGGTAATCAGCTTGTCTTTGTTTTATGTCAGAGAGAGAATTTTCAAACACACCTGGAGTTGATAGAAGTTAGATTTCCGAGCGGACACCATCACGCCTGTAAAGTGTCCAATGTGACAGGGTTTTAAAGACCCTAAATACCCTCTCCTCCGTCTCCTGCATTCCTCAGAGCAGTCTGTGCAGGAAGAACGAGCGCTCACAACCCACCTGGGAAATTATAAATCCTAGAGCTGCTCGCCACATGAGGTGCTGACCTCAAAAACAATCCTCCTGAATCCTGTATGGAAGAGTACCTGATACTGGATCTCTTAAATGCACCCACATAGGAGAATGAATGAATGATTGTGAGACTGATGCCGATAGATGTGGGAGTACTTTGGCACGACTTGCAGTAGAGTGCACAGATAGAGATTTCCATTACAGCAAGTGGAAAAGAATCCTGTTGTCAGTGATCCAGCTGTGGATGAGTTAAAACGGCAGCTGCCATCGTCTAATTCAGAAAAAAATGATTCCGCTGGCTGGCAAATGCGTTTAACAACACACTGGACCATTGAAAAAGCAGATTCTCATGTTATAATAACTATCCGAAAGCCTGAATAACACAATCACCGAGAGAAGCTACTGCCAATAAACTTTATGATGGGGATTTTTTTTTTTTTTCTGTGCAGCATGTCTGTGGATTTGTGCAATGTACAGTATGTGTACACAATTTAGAGCCAAGCATTTAAATGCATTCCTGGTGTCACTGCAGGCTTTGGAGAGCATGCAGCTGAAACAGGAGGTAACGCAGATAGAGGAAGAGAGGATTCAGGTGCTGAACAACATAGAGGAGCTGGAGCAGAAGATCAAAGACCTGGACAACCAGATGGAGGAGTCGGTCCGAGAGGTAGAGCACAGCATATAAACACAAACGGACTCCAGAGCAGCTCGATGGTGTTTGCTCTTATCTGGTGTCAGATACATTGATGACCTCTTGATAACTAAAGCACTCTGCAGGAGTTATCACTCAAGCTCGCCACAGTAAAGCTGACGAAGTGAGCAGTCAGATGCTCAGTTGTGTTTAAGGTCAAAGTTTGAGGTATTGTGTTGTTGGGCTCTTCTTTTTGATTATCTATTAAGTGTTTCATTCATTTGATAAAAAGTAATGATAAGCTATATTTATATAACACTTTTCTGAACAACATTACAAAGAGCCTCACAAACGATAAAATACCATAAGATAATGATAATCATATATAAGATGATACATTTCTGAGGGTTTTTAACTCTGTGCTGCTGTTTCCTGCAGATGGAGGTGGAGTGTGCCTTGCTGGAGGGAGAACAGGGGTCGGAGATGGCCCAGCTGCAGAGAGAAAAGGAGCTTCTGGACCAGCTTAAGCAGAAGATTCATAGCAGTGAGAAGAAGAGTCACACTGAGAAGTCACAGGTGATAAGAAAATATATATATATATATATATATATATATATATATATATATATATATATATATATATATATATATATATACATATAACCTCTCACCTTTACTGGTTTGTCCTTCATTCAGTAGAAAGAGGTATATGCGGGAATGCTCGCATCAGGACTAAGTGTGTTGACACACAAAGATGCTAAAGCCACAGCTCAGGCAGACTCTCAGGGATCAGTTCAGTTTAACCACACCTTCCTCGAAAATGGGTTCAGTTGAAGTTCCAGTAAAACCAAACAAACAAATTATGTTTGCAAGAGGAAATGCTTACAAAACCGGACGGAGTTCATCACAAATGGGATCTGCAAAGCAGCTTAAAAGGTCCTCTGAAAGACCTGACCAAATAAGCTGAAAGGCATCGCCAAACAATGTAATAAAAACATGTTGTGTTTCTAAATCTGGACCTGTTAGCTGACGTTCCCTGCGGGAATATTCCTCTGATAAACTAGTTAGAAGAAAACCTAAACCAACTCGACAATACTGTTTATTCTCTGTTCTCCAGAATTAGCTCATGTTAGCAGTGAACGCCAAAACTCACAGGAAAACCTTACTTCTCATTTTTCACCTGTACGGGCTGTTTTTTCTTTTCCACCCAATTTGTTCTTTCCTTTATTATTCCTTTTGACCTCGTTTTCTGTAATCCTGGATCCCTTCACAACTTCTGTTTCGACCCTGGTACCCCTTAAATTCACATTTGGGAAGGGGCCCAAATAGTTACCACGTGTAAAACAAATTGTTTTGCACATCTGACTTCAATTTGGTGGAAAACTCAAATCACCTGAAACCTGATATCATTTGGAAAGACATGAAACGTAACACTTTGTGCACAATAGCATCTGTTATAGAGTATATTGCTCAGAAGCAGATAGTCAGTTCAATTCTCTTCTTTTAATTGTTAATTATGGAAGAATCCAATTCTTAAAGAGTATATTCTAATCTATTCATGTGTTTTAGCTAACTTCTAATTGGAATATTGTTATATGTTTCTCAGGAGACTGAGGAGCAGACTCAAAGTTTGGAGGATTTGGAGTTTCAGAAGCTGGAGAAAGAAATTAATCAGGGAGAGGAGAAAGAGACTCAGAACCAGGAGCTGCTGCGAGAGATGGCAGAGTATCAGCGTCTTACCGTCACACGCAAGGTACAACGAGTGAGGTTTTCTAAGCGTGCATGTAGCATGTCGTGCATGTTTAACACCGCAGTTAGCGCTGGCACCGCTTCACTTTTTATTTTCAGACAGAAACAGTAGAAGTTCCAGTGTCGGTATTTTTGGAGCATGCTAAGAGAATTCAACTTTTGAGAGGATCTGAAATGTGTGTTGTCTTATGGTTTAGCTAGAGTTGATCTTTAGTATTAATATAGACTTTTCAGGGCACGTTCATCACAGCACATTTTAAATTAATGGTCCCAGACTGTCGGCCTCTTTTTCTTGCTCTTAGGTTTCAGTTTTTTGGCCCACGGGGATATTCCTGGATATTTAAGAAATAGACTTTGTGTGTGTGTAGACTTTGTAAAACAGCAAAGTGTAGACTTTGATTCCTACTTCAAGTTTTCTAGTATTATCAAAATTGCCCTCTTTTTCTTAATTACCAAGAGCTGAGAATTCAGATAACTACACTACGTCACTACATTGTGGTTTGTTGTCATTAATTTTTTAATACAGGTTGTGCATGATATAAAGCTGCACATTTGTGAGATATGCTGCACAAAGCATGAGCTAATAACAAGACACAACAATACCAGCAATGGTAAGCATGAAACACTATTTGCATAGAATTAAAGACAGAACTAGTTAATAGATTATTCATTAAGGGAAAAGCCACAGAGAGGCGGCAGAGGCAGGGTGAGGATGTTGAGGATCGATGTGCGAAGAAGATCGAGTTGTAGAAAAGCAAAAAAAATCACACACAAGTAGATATTTCCTGTTCCAACATGAGAATTTGCTCTTGTTCTCTCTGGTGCTTCTTAATAAAAACACCTCCACTAACATGACAGCATTACTTTGCCTTATATAAAGTTGATATTGTGTTGTGATATTGTGCTATTTATTGTCACAGGAAAGAATCATGACGCTGAAGAAACAGTCGTCACAGATTACTTTACAGGCTCAGCAAGAAAGAGAGAACTTCCAGAGAGAGAAAAACAATTTGCTGGTCATGCTTCAGAAGGTAAGAGCATTCTTTGCATGCTGATCTTTTAAATATTTACATTTATTTACTTGAACATACTATCCTGATGTCTGCAGGAGAGAGAGAAACTGGCATCTCTGGAAGGAAAATATGCAGAGTTGTCTGAGGGGCAGACGTTCTCTAACAACCCTGGGGCCATCACAGAGGTGGGTATCAGTTACTGCAGCAATTTATATTTCCACCGGCAGAGTGCTCCTCACACAGTTAATGACAACAGTCTCAGTGTCTCCGAGGAGAAGTCGTGCTTCATTTTTCCTTTGTGACTCCTCTGATTTCTGTGATCATGGCAGCACTTGCAATCTCTGAAGGAAAGGAGACGAAGCAGCGGCGGCAAAGAAAACTCCTCCCAGCCGGCCGACAGCCTACCTCACAAGAGGAGTCAGCAGCTCCTCACGTCTTACGGCAGATCCCTGGGACGCACACTCCCTCCTAAGGTCTTTTTTTTTTTTTTTTAATCTTGGCAGACATTAAAGGTTGGATGCAGTATAATCAAACTGAATGTTTTAAAATCAGACAAGAGGGTATTTGTCATTTCTTCAAAAGGCCCACCGATCTATTATTATTTCTCTCATTTAAAGCAAGAATAATCCTAACTTTGGAAAAACAGTTTCAAAATAATGAGGCTCATTCTGATTTCTGGACTGCAGATGTGGAGATTTCATTGCCCTCATTATTTGTATCCAGAACATTTTGTCCCAAGAGAAATGATCCACCCAAACAGGAATACTCAGCTTTGCAACACCCATCCAGCTCATGAAGCACTCTGAGAATGACAGAAGTTGAATGTTTCCTCTTCAGGCCCACCTTCCTCTGTCCCAAAGCTCCAGCTGTGGCAGCGTCATCCCACCAGGCTTCAGCTTCTCCCCCCGGGACCTGAGCACCCGCCGCATGCCCAAGAGTGAGTCAGAGTGCCAGACCATCGCATCTTGTCTGCATCAAGTCTATACTGTGTGTGAGCAGCTTCATAACCTCAGGCGATATGGATGAATCAGGACAGGAAATTCTGTAGTGGTGCACAAAGGGAGCTGCATTTAGTCCAGATCTGATATGAAAGAGTAAATGTTTGTATGAACAGAATTACTTTGCATTGGAAAAGATAGGAATCTGTGATTTTGAGGCAATTTACTTGTTTGTGCAGCTTGCTCAAACCAATCACCACATCCAAAGTGTCTTCATTGGTAATGGCTGTACAGTCCTTTGACATGTGACCTCGTTGCATTCATTCGACATGTCTAATGAGGTTTTGAGAAACTAATTTGAAAGGAAAAAAAGTATGATGTTAAATACTGCAGCATTCACCAGACAGTTTTGTTATGTATTCATAAAGTGTGCTCTTGAAGATTAAACGACTAGACAGCACTTCAACAAACTACCCAGTTTAACACAGTAGATGTGACTCTGGTTTCCTCTGTCCTGATGGAGCAGGCAAGCAGATTATATAGAATTATGATCACAGGATGTTATTCCACTTTGCTAATTAGTTAATAAATTTAAACTCTGCTGATGGCATTTGACATTTAGCTCATGCATACTGAGAGTATTTTGTTTAATCTCTACTGTCAGCAAGCAACAGCCACGCACACATGAATGAGGACAGACAGAGAAGAAGCGACTTCTGCAGCAGGATGGTCTCCGAGCCCAACGTGTTCTTGGAGTCCTTCTCGTACCCGGACAACAGCCAGGCCTCAGATACCGTCAGCGTGGACAGCTCCGACAGCCTGGAGACCAGCTTCTCCGCCTGCTCCCCAGACAACATCTCCAGGTTAGAGACAAACAGATGAAAGGTTCCTTTGGAAGGTGTAGACAGAGAAAGTATGAATTGGAAGATGAGGAGTTATATTTTTAGAAAAGGATTTGCAGAGGATGTTCAGAAAAAAATATTTTGAAGAGAAAGAGAAAGAGGAAGTGCTTTTGAAAAGGCTGTCATCGGCTGTATTTGTGTCACATCAGAGACAAACATCCGCATTATATTAAGATTTTCTCACAAACAGTTGCATACAGTACACATCAGCAAATCCAGCTACAAGCTCGGTAAAACCAAGCAAAATTAGCAATTTGTCATTTTCAAGGAGGGGCTGTTTGCTATCAGGGAAGTCCCACCTCGTGGTGTTACTAAGGTGTGTTTTTATCACCTAGATTTATTTTACTAAAATGTATGTTTATTTATATATAATCTATATTGTATTGTACTTGTTTATTTTTTACTGGCACTGTCAGTTAGCTGTTAATTTAATTACATGTTTATTATTGAGGTTATAATTTGCAGCAGCGTTGCACTGGAGTGCATTATATTAAGAGGTGTTCCTAAGATTTTGTGACTCTACTTACATAAATGAGAGGGGCAGAATATTAGGAACACCTTTTAATATAATGCACTCAAATAACAACAATACCACCCACTACAACCTCAGCAATAACCATAAAGATGAATTATTTTGTTTTTGAAAACTGATAAGCTTTGTAAAAGTAGAATTCATGGTAAATCGCATTAGATCGTACAAGTGTACCTAATGAAGTGGCTGGTGATTGTATGGTCACAGGAGTGTTTTCCTCAAACAGAGTTCTTCTTGTGTCTGACAACTTGTGTGTTTTCCATTTTCCTTCAGCGCAAGTACATCCAATATGGCGAAGATCGAGGAGATGGAGCGTTTGTTAAGAGAGGCCCAGGTTGAGAAACAGAGGCTCCTGGAGTTTCGGGTAACTAGTCCAACCTAACCGGAACTTTGCACACCAATTTGGTGATTTTCGTATGACCTTGCTCTTGCACCTTGCACATTGAACTGTGAGTCGATGTGTTATTATTTTATATTAAGAAAGAGTCCATCCAATCCAAGAGCAAGGAGTAAGGAGAGATTCACTCGCTGATAAAGGAACTGCGGAATTATCCTGATCGCTTCCAGCTAGTATTTCAGGATGTCAGTGGTCCTGTTTGATACACTGCTAGGTGTTTTTGAAAACACACATCAAAAGGAAGACAGACTTTTTCAGCAAACAACAGCTGGCAGTATGTCTAAGCTAGAGTGACACACCACACACACATCAAATCAGGAAAGTATGTAAAAAATCATAACAGTTCCAAAAAAATGTATCACGCTGGGAAGTTCAGTGCAATTTCAGACAAAAAAAAGGGCATGGCGTGCTCATGCCTTTAATGTGTATATGGATGTGTTTGTTTGTTGATGGATGTAATGGACTCTCACACATACCCACACCTGTGCAGGAGCGTGAGATGGAGATGCGCCGGCAGGCTCTGGAGGAGGAGCGCAGAAGAAGGGAGGAACTGGAGAAACGACTGCAGGAGGAGACGAGCAGGAGACAGAGACTTGTAGAGAGAGAAGTGAAGCTCAGGGAGAAACAAAGATCGCAGGTATTCACAATGAATCTGGTTTAAATCTGAAAAAATAAAAATGTTCACCGCTGATGTCATGTAAATACTTCTTGAACAACGTAGCACATAATGTTTACGTCTGTTTTGTAATTCCACTGCCGTTTCCACAGTCCCGGCTGCTGACGCGCTACCTCCCTGTAAGGAAAGACGACTTTGATCTTCACGGCCATATCGAGGCAGCTGGACACAACCCAGACGCCTGCTTTCATCTGGCCATCACTGATAAAACCTGTCGAGGATTCCTGGTCAAAATGGGCGGCAAGATCAAGACCTGGAAGAAACGCTGGTTTGTTTTCGACCAGAATCGCAGGACGCTCACCTACTACGCAGGTAAGTAACCACTTCCTCTCGGCAGATTAAAATGTGAGACTAAAGTAATTCCAACAGTGATTTCGCTTTCTAAGTATGCCGGAATGCTTTGGATGCTGAGACGGAGCTTTGATCTGTGCTGTTGGTCCCTGAACAGTCCTGTTTACATTCTCCACTGCAGACAAACACGAGACCAAGATGAAAGGAGTCATTTACTTCCAAGCCATAGAGGAGGTGTACTATGACCATTTAAAGAACGCACACAAAGTGAGTCAGTTTATATCAGTGTGTGTGCCTGTATTCTAGCATGTGGCATCCTCTACAAATGCCTCGTTTTTGCTGAACATTGCTGACATCTGTTTCCCTTTTCTCCCTCCATTTATCTTTCTCCTTCCCACGCGTGTACAACCTCACCCCTCTCCCTTCTATTCTCTATTATTTCACCTTTTTTTTCTCAAAAATGACACTCACGTCCGCGTCCAAGAGCCCCAACCCCTCGCTGACCTTCAGCGTGAAGACCCCCGATCGGGTGTACTACATGGTGGCTCCGTCGCCTGAGGCCATGCGTATCTGGATGGATGTTATGGTTACGGGCGCTGAAGGACACATGCATTTCATGGTGTGACTGATCCCGACGGATCAGGATGCACACCGCTCGATTTCTCTGGTAAACATTGTGCCACACGAGAGGGTTTACAGCGCTCTGCTCGAATCAGCATAACAGAGAACACACAGCGCGCGGAGCTGAGATGGATTTTCATCAGGTCAACATAAATCAACTGTTTACACTTGTAGTATTTGTATCCTACAACTCATGCTCAGAAGGACACTTTATAATGTAATCATGTATAACAGAACAAAAGAACTGATATACAAGTTTCACAATTAAGCTATTTAGTTTTTTGTTTATTATGTTGTATGTACCATGAGTGGCTGAGGTGTCCCTTGCAGAAATTTTGCTTTTACATTTTTTAAATCTCTGCTCGCTTCATTCTCTTTTTCGGCTTTTGCTCCAGGGATCAGGGAAGCTTTTAAATGAGTGGAGACCCAACATCTGCTTCACTTCTGAACCACGGTACACACAGATGCTGCTTCTCTATGACAGATACACACGTGTCTAACGACTTTTCAAAACTGAGCTGAGTCAGTTTATTTGCCTTCTTCTTCTTGACTCCCCTCTGGAGTCCATCTTTTCAGTATTTCTGTCTCTTAGTGAGACTGAATTTTTTTTATTTTGCTTCGCTTTGTACATCAGGCTGAATCAGTGGGTCACACTGATTCCCTACAGAGATTCCTCTGTAACCGTGGTGGCAAGAATGGACGTTTATACATCTGCATTGTTACTGATTTTTGTTTAACACAGATGCAGAGTTATAAAAGAATATACACATAAGCAAAGCAAATTGTGAGGGATAGATGCAGAAAACTCTCTGGGGCTTCATCTAGACACTTTCTAGGTCAAAGGCTACCTTAGTCCGTTGGAAAAAAGGAAGACAACGAGACAACAAATATTAAAAGGATGAAGAAGAGAGAGGAGAAGAAGAAAAGAATAGAAGCAAAATATAAGGTTGCACACGCTAACAGACAAACATAATAAGTCATTAAATCTCCTGTTAGTAAGATATCATAGATTTTTGAGTCTCACTAATGCTTTCAGATGTTGTCCGACCGGACCTACAATCCCAAATCATCAGTTCCACTATCTTACCACCGTAACTAGTTATTAGTGGACAATTTAGAAAGACATTCAGATGGAACTAGTAATACTAGTCGAGTATTGTTTCTGCATTTTTGCATCACACTCATTCCAGTTAGCCCTTATTTGGGCTTCTCTTCTAATCTATGAAGGAGATGATTGCAGGCACTTTTTACATTTCAGTGTTAGAAATTATTTTCAAGTTTTGGTAAACATTCTACAAATGAAAGTAGAACATTTTCCCAAATCACCATGATATTGTGTGTAATGCCTACCACTGTGCAGCTAGCTCCCGTTATCTCCCTTTATGATATGACGAGGCCATGTTGTGCGGCAGTGATGCTGTTATGGACTGCGTCACCACATGTTCCTCAGCGTTTCATTGTGTTCTTTTACCAGCAGAGGTCCTCAGTGCAGAGTTATTGCACTGACATGACGTAATGCTCTGGCTGGTCGGCCCTCGCTCACTCAGATAAATGAGAGTGGAGCATCATTCATCCACCTAATGCTCCCATATTAGTTATGTGCATTTATAAGCACATGTATTATCAAGCTTTAGATTTGCTTTTTGAAGCAAAAAACGAAATAATTTTTTATGATCTTGAACACAATGATTTTTACAAGTTTGTTTTTAAATCTTTTATAAAATCCATTTATTTGATCTGTATATTCTTTGACTAATGAAAGATAACAAGTGACCAGCTGTTTGTTTGCAGACTGCAGAGCTGACAGTGTTGCAGATGAGTTGTTGCCTTTGCTGGATGCTTCTCAGCGGACAGATGTATCTGTTAATAAATCATCCACAAACTGTCGCCCGCCGTATGAGACACGAGCTTCGAAAACCAAACAAATGGCCGCATTTAAATATATTTTAAATAAATTCAGTATTTTATATTTTGTGTATGAACAATTTTAGTCAAAACTATGCTACAGGTTTTTGTAATATGACGTATGACATTTTTCAATATGAATAAGAATAAATCATTTTGATTGTGAATCGTATTTGGTGATGTTATGGTTGATTTGTCTATTGAACATGAGCGTTATGTTTTGCAGGCTGTAAAAACCCGATCATGCGCCGAAAAGAAGCTTTATAAGTCAGACGTGACAAGAGGATGTGTTTTCTCCTGGATATTGAGTCCCATAGCATTATTTCTGCACTGTTATGTCATCATCATCACGGGAATCGATGACCTTTTTTATATAGAGCTGCATAATGCCCCTGTGGTGCAGTGTAACTAGATATTTATATCAAACCTCTCAAGGGAATCTGTCTTTCATTTATATTACAATAACTTTGATAAAAAACCACCATGACTGTGGCATGTTGTGCAAATAAATCAGCTCCCAGTTTAGCTGAAACGCATCTGAAATGTCTCAGAAACTCAAAAACAAGATCGACCAAGAGCATGCATCTACCGACAGAAAATTCAGTTTTGGTAATGTTTTTCTTTTCTTGACTGGTTCACCTCAGGTTAATGCAAACAGCGAGTCGGAGAGCAATTTGTTAATGTCTAAAATGTGTCACAAAATGACATTCGAGCATTGTTACAACACATTAAACACTAAATTTCTATTTAAAGTAATAGTTGGCCTAATTAGCATGTATACCGTGAGTGTGCTCATTAAGGCACTCATGGTTTTAAACTCCTCCTCCAGACTCTCATTGGATGACCTAGTGGGGTTGGCATGGAAACACAGAATGAAGCATGCTAAATTAGGTCCTAAAGAGGCACACCGTCTATCCAGAGGCTGAAACACACACAAACACATACAGACCATAGAAAGCTGAGGGTGGCCTCAGTGCATTATGGGTGCTATAATTTGTGTAACATATTTGGGGCAAAGGGCCGGCCTTACAGAGACACAAACAGCCGATAGACCCACATCAAGAGAGGTTCTTTGAGACAGCTTATGCAATATAGCTCAAAAGTTCATCCTGATGCGTTGCCGTGGTTGAACATCACTCAAGGCTGTTTTGTCGCTATCATTTACAGTATAAGCATGAAAGCCACATAGCTGGGAAAATCATGTGGATGGGTGTTGACAAAAGGCAGCATTCAGTGAGTGTGCGCGTTTCAGTTTCACCAGCAGCCTCCTATAAGGCAGTGATAATGTAATTAATCACACTGTGACCTCTCATATACAGCGTGACCTCTGCTCTAACAGGCATGATTATAAATCTGCACGCTGTTTAAGTACATTTTTCAATGTTTGAATCCCAAATCTCAGGTGTTGGCACGGACCAAACATGTGTTGTGTCAGAGCCACGGGGGGGAACTGTTCTTTTCCCAGGGAGATGGTTTTACCCTGTGTAGTCTGTACCAGCACCTGATCTGCTGAAATCCACGTGTTTGTCCCAGGAAAATTATGGTCGACCCTTCTCAGCTTGCCGCCCCTGGCTTCGTAAAGCTAACAGAGGTCTTTTTGTGTCACCTCCGCAAGGCTATTTTTTTTTTGTGGAATAAAAAAAAAAAATCACCCTTTGTCCCTTAGTCCGTATTCACAACAACAGACTCCTCTTAACATCACCGCATGACTCCGATCAGCTTCCCAAGCTTCCCAAACCTGAGGTTTGACTCTCACCACTCGCAGCTGTCTGAGTTGCTTCTCATCCTTTTTTTCCCTGCCTTTTCAACCCTTGTGCAGCACTGAAGTGTTCACTCCAGCCTTTTCATTTTAACATTTTGTTCATGTCTAAATCAAATGATCCACTCAGACTGAGAGACATTACAAAGCTGATGCATCGGACTCATTTAACTCTAAGAATAGCAATGACACACATTCCCAAACCCTTCTCCTGATAATAAGGTATGCATGTTAAGCGTTTTCCCTCGCGGCTGATTGGCCGGGCCGTGCTGACATTCATGTGCTCACTATTCAGGTCAGTGAGCTTTGAGTGTGTTTGAATCATGTTCCTATGAGGACACTCTGAATCCAGGCTGTAGTAAGATGCTGGGATCTGTCAGTGAAAATATGAAAATGCTTGACATTTCTCTTTACTCTGATCTTTTAGCTTTGAAGGAGTTATGTAATTTCCTTCCACGTAAGATTATCTCAAGAGATGATGTAAATCCTTTTAAATGTGCTCACGTTTCTTATCTGTCTGCCACAATAAACACAGGATATAGATCACAACTTAAGCAGTTCTCATCTTGCCAAGTACTCATATTGTTTTATTGATTAAATAGGAAACAGAACAACATAAATGAGACTATACACAGACATATTGTTCTCATCTGAGTATAAGTGGGGAAAGGATAAGGATGTGCCAGTGTATGAGCTGCTGATCTCATCTCAGCATCCTCTCTGTCTCGCTCAAACGTCCACAGTGCCATCGTTTAATGGCTGCCGTCCACTGTCCATTTCCTTTCCTCCCGCAAAACCAGTCTCTGCCATAGTTCACAGTGAGATCAGATCATGTTACATATGAGCAGGCGGACACACAGGCGCTGTACAGTTCGACATCTTGTACAAAAATTAATGGCACGTTTTTTTTTGCTACATACATCCAGAGATAGGTGTGGAATGTAAATTTGGTTGTTTTGCATTAATTCATTGAGCTCCTGCTGCGACTCCTTCTCCCGACATAAATAAAAACGTAAAGGGACTGGTTATTATCAAAGAGACTTGCTGGAAAGAAAGACAAAAAAGAGTTGACGGTTCCTACAAAAAGTGGAAGTAACAAAAGTTAAAAGTACTGTAGAAAATACTGAACAAATTCTGAGAGTCTGTAGGAAAAGCACCCTTAAAAAAGGCACTCGCCCATGTTGAGTGTGTGTGTGTGTGTGTGTGTGTGTGTGACTGTGTTCCCGAAGACCTTTAATCTTGCTTATCCTTTGTTACTGTTGCTGCTGTGTGTTCAGGTGTGACCCCGAACCTTTCCTGAGTGCATGTCCATGTTGGCTCAGCACCAAAGAGCCAGGCTCGTTGCTTTGGCTCCCTGTGGAGATGTTTTTGTGCTTGAGTGCGATCAGTCAACCTCCTTGACTCTGGTACTGTTGCTTATGGTTTAGTGAAGCCAAGAGATGACAGAGAAAAGCCAAGAATTACAGTTATAGAAACATGAATTAAAAAAGAGTGGCCATGTAGTTATATTGATAGAAAGTTGCATTCAAAGCCATAATCTGTGTTGCGGATTGATTCAGTCCATCGTTTTATTTTCGTATCTGGGTGCTGCCACCCGTAGCTGCGGGTTTACCACCAACCCTGCGGACAGGAACCTTGGACACGGGGATCTTGGTGCGTGGGGGCTCTCTAGCTTGAGGGATTTGCGAGGCAGTGTGAGACTGCGCTCCGTGCTTCACAGGGATCTTTGAGTCACGCGGTAAACTGGTGGGGACCTTGGACTGCTGACTCTCCTCCTGGGTGTGTTTTGAGGTGGGCACAAAAGCTCCAACATCACTGATTTTATCTTTGCTTGATGCATCATGTGAGTTGAAATGGGGCCTCTCTTCTTCAAAGACAGGAGTAGGTGGGTCCCTGTTTGCTTCATCGTCAGCATGGTGACTTTCCCGGACAGGTATTTTGCCTGCTCTGCCCCCTCCAACTACAGGTATTTTGCTAAGTCCAGATGCCTTTACTTGCGGTGGCCTCCTTTCCTTGGAGGATTCCTGGAGGCTTGTTCGTGACTCATTGTGCAGTTCATCTGTTTTGGATGGCACTGTCGGGGCCCCCCTGGGCACCTGTGGACTATCCAGTTGACCATCCACTGATGCTTGTCCATTTCCTCTCACCTTAGCAGAGGCTGGTGCCGTGCTCGACCAAGGTGCAGGGGTAGAAGGAGGGGAAGTGACAGGGCAAGGGGCAGAGGTAGGTGCAACAGGGGCTTTAGATTGAGAAATCTGGATCTGAGCAGAAGCTGGAGGGTCAGGAGATGCAGGAACTGGGATACGAGCAGGGGCAGGAGGGTCCTTAGGTACAGAAACTGAGATCTGAGCAGGGACAGGGGGAGCTTTTGATTGAGAGACTTGAATTTGAGCAGGAGCAGGGGGATCTTTTGACACAGAAATCGGAATTTGAGCAGGGGCGGGAGGGGTTTTAGACTGAGAAACATGAATTTGGGCAGAAGCAGGGGGATCTTTTGACACAGCAATTGGGATTTGAGCAGGGGCGGGAGGGGTTTTAGACTGAGAAACATGAATTTGGGCTGGAGCGGGCTGCTCTTTAGATTCAGGAATTAAGATCCGAGCAGAAGCAGGCTGCTCTTTAGATAAAGAAATTGGGATCAGAGCAGGAGCAGGCTGCTCTTTAGATACAGAAATTGGGATCTGCGCAGGAGCAGGCTGCTCTTTAGATACAGACATTGGGATCCGAGCCGGAGCAGGCTGCTCTTTAGATACAGAAATTGGGATCTGCGCTGGAGCAGGCTGCTCTTTAGCTAAAGAAATTGGGATCTGCGCAGGAGCAGGCTGCTCTTTAGATACAGAAATTGGGATCTGCGCAGGAGCAGGCTGCTCTTTAGCTACAGACATTGGGATTTGGGCTTGGGCAGGTGGAACTTTAGGTAAAGAAACTTGAATCTGAACAGGAGCAAGTGGCTCCTTAGATAAAGTAATTGGGATTTGAGCATGGGAAGGAGGGGCTTTAAACTGAGAGACTGGGATCTGACCTGGAGCAGGAGGTGTTGAGGATGCTGTAGAAACCACAGCATGAGTGGTAGGGACTGGAGCCGTTGAGGGAGCCAGGGGCATCTTATCTAAAGAGGCCGGTGCAGGTTTAGTCACAGGAGGAATCTTATCTACAGAAGTTGAAGACAAAATTGGGACAGATGCAAGGCTGGGTTGGGTTTTAGTTGTCGTAGTAGAGGAAGGACAAGGATGTGGGACAGTAACAAGGGAGGGAGGGGTCTGATTTAAGCCCATTGGGCAAGAGGTGAGTATAGGCTTGGAAAGGACCGCAGATACCAAGCCTGAGGTTGTAGTTGATGTGGGAAATGTCGTCATCTTGGCGGAGGTAACCGGTGCAGGATAGGAGGGTTTGGCTGTAAACGTACAGGTCGGTGATACTGTAACCGGGGCTTTAGATTCTCCTGCAGCTGAACTTAGATAAGGTTTGTAGGAAGTGAAAGTTTGCAGGTTCACATTGCTAGCTGAATCCAATTTAGCAGGTGGAGGTTGGGTTAAAGCAACAGGGGTGGGAGGGCAAGGGGTTACATGTGGAGGTTTAGCTGGCACAGGAGGTGATACAGCTACAGGGCTAGGTTTAATTACTGAAGCAACAATTTGAGGGGGTGCTGCAATCTCTGAAGCCAGTTTGCCAGCTGTAGAGGTAAGAGTTGGACTAATTGAGGGAGCCTTGACCACAGTGGCCGGGGTGTTCGGAGGAGCTGTGGTGGCAGTAGAGGTGGTGCTCAGTGTGGATGCAGTTGTAGTAGAAAAGGAAGACATTCTTGGAGCGAAGCTTGTCATTACAGGAGTAGTTGAGGCTTTTGCTGTGGGAGTTGATTTAATTTGAATGCAGATGGGAGGCTCAGGAGCTGGAGTACAGTCCGAGCTCAGTTTGACTGAGTGAGTAGTCAGAGTGGAAGTTTTGGTCAACGTTGTGATGATGGTGCTCGGCTTGGCAACGGGAGATGAGAATGGAGTTGTCTTAGTCAGAGGAGTAAAGGATTTGGTCGAGGCTGTTGCGGGGAATGCTACAGGAGAGGGTTTTGCTGTAACAGCAGTTCTGACAGATGTAGAAGTCAGTGAAGAGGAGATGGTGGGTTTGGAGAAAAGAGATGTGGACGATGGCGAGACTTCAGCACTGATGGCACTGCTGGCTTTCCCCCACTCAGCCTCCACATCAGCCATGATGTCTCCGCCTCCTGAGATCGAGTCAAATGTCAGGAGAGAGGAGATGTCTGCCAGCAGTGAGCTTAGGCTTTTATCACCGGGTACCATGGGTGGTTCGGAGGTGGGTAAAGGCGGCACATGCTCATTAGTTTTACTCACATTGTCTGCTGTCACCCGGGGAGTTACAGTCTCTGATGGGGTCGTGGCTGAACTGTCCTCTCCGGTGACAGGCTCGTAACTCTCAGACTTTGGGCTTTCCAGAGAGCGTGGATGGGACTTGGGGGTAAGGGTGAGGTCCTCTTTGATGATTTCCACACTGTTGGCACGGGACGACATGAGAAGCGGGCTCGGAGGGGCTTCCTCCTTATCCTCTTTATCCTTTGATCGGAACTTAACATTGCCAAAGAGACCTTTCAGCCCGCGACGTTGCCGACCCGTTGGCTGGGACACGGTTTGGACTCTCCGGTCCCCCACCCCTCTCCGGCCACCCCTCAGCAACGACAGGAAGCTGAGGGACTTGGCTGAGCTGGCTGAAGAAATGGAGGTGCGAGCATGGGCGGCAGCCAGAACGCCATCTTCGCCGAGTGCTTCCTCCTCAGCCTGCTCCATCTCTCCTTGACTCACCTCCTGTGCCTTTTCCTTCTCCGGCTCCTGCTCTGAATCTGGTGCAGCAGTCTCTGATAGTCCATCCGCTGTTTTGCTCCTGTGAACAGGTGACTTGTTGTTCCCATCCCCTTTGCTGCGAATAGAGAAAATGTTACCTGGCTTGCGCTTGCCAAACAGCTTGAATCCTTTTCTGATTTTTCCACTCGACTGGGATTCACCAGGCGGGGGGTCCATGTTCTCCGTTTGTACATCCATCTTCTCTCTGTTTCCCCCCTTTCTCTGTATCCTCCTGTCACTTGCCTTAGTTTTTATTCCGGGGCTGGTGGTGTGAGCATTTATATCCAGACCTTATCTTTGTCTCCGTCTGCAGCCTCGCGTTACCTCTGTTGCTCTCTCTGTGCGTTTCTTTATCGGATGTCTGTATCCCTCCCCTCTCTCTATCTTTCCCATCCAGCCCTTTCTCCTCTATTTCTCCCTTGAAAAGCCCCTCCCCTTTGCCTCGTTTTTGTCTGGCTGCTCTCCCTGGTTGCCATAGCAACTGAGGAGCTAAGCAGCTTTCGTCAGCAATGCAGAGCCAGGGGCTGTCATCAACCCACCCTCTCTCTCTCTCTCTCTCTCTCTCTCTCTCTCTCTCTCTCTCTCTCTCTCCCTCTCTCTCTCTCTCTCTTTCTCTGTCTCTCGCTCTTCCTCTCTGTGTCTGATGACTCTGTTTACATAAACAGCAAAGACAAATACTCCATTAATAGGACCCGAATTTTTGAATTTTGCCGAATGATCTGGCTTTATATAAACATCTCATCCAGATTAAAGCAATGTACCTCCGTGTGTAGCCCATTAATCATTTAATGGAAAACAGATTTGCTTTTTATTCGTCATAAACTGGTCTCATTCAGAGCTAGTGTGTCGCAGAAAAACCCACAGCAACTCACCCAAGTCTATTTTTTAAAAATCACAGTTCTATAAATAGCTATTGCAATAAAAATGCTACAATACTTTACACATTAGCTTGGGAGGTAATTAGCATATTGACCTACATGCCCGTTCACACGGTATCTTCCTCCTTGAATCCATCTACTATGCTGCGATCACTTAAAAAAGCAATAACGTAACACCTATTAGTAAATAAAAAAGTAAATGAAGGCTCTTAGTATAGTGTAAGTGTTACTTTCATAAGATTGAATATAAAAACAAATGATCAATAGTTTGAACTTTTGAACGTCTCAACAGAGTCAAGACAATCGAGCCATTCAGAATGATTACATAATCATAAGTGAATGAACATATTTTGTTTTTAAAAGGACATAAAAAATGTAATTAAACTACCTCAGCTATGTAAGCGGTACTATGATCGCTCTTTTTCAAGATTATTTTCAAATCTTAATTTGAGCATTTAGCATTCAGTAAAAGGTAAGCTGTAATTCTGGGGAAAATGTGACTTCAAATGCAATCTTCTAAGTCCTGCAGGAGTCCCTGAGGTGGTTTCAGGGGCTCTTCAGCCAAAATGGGAATGATTTACAGATTGCAGTTCCATCCAGGACCCTGGAACTAAATATTATCAAATGGAGGTCTAATTTGTGTCAGTGTAGGGGTCCATGATGTGAAAGGGTTTGAGAACCATGGCTCTAATCGATACAGTGTTCGAGACGTCATTTACTTTACTACTTATCAGCTGTTTGATGCAACAAAACACTATTGAAAATCCAATTTGCTGATCTACTGGAATAAATAGCACACACAGATTTCCTGACAAGTTAGACTGAATTGATTACAGCCGTGGTCGGTCATGTACCTTGTTCGTAGTTCGACAATCATCAATTAGTGAGTCAGTTAAACATATATTCTGCTTGTTTGGCAAGTATGTCAGGTTAAACTAAATTAGTTGTATTAGATAACAAGATGTTCTGCATTACCGCATTAATTAAAATAGGGGTTGGTGGTGGGATGAGCACGACCTCTTGTGGTTGCTGGAGAAACAACACGTGGCACAGTTAGGCTGCAGACGGCTGTGAAATGAACACAGGGTCTGAAAATAAAGCCGCTGTCTCATCCACATGAATTCCTTGGCCCAAATAAGTCTGAGTAAGTGGGTCAGCAATCTTTGAACAAATCTGGCTGTTTTTTCCAGGCTGCGTTAAGACACAGTCTGAGGTTTAAGGGTACAGTCGCACTGGTGCGCAGACGTTGGGAGCCAAGAAATCAGTATTGGTCTGCTCTTCGCTTGAAAGATTGCAGCAGAGATGGACTGACATGAGATGACAATAAAATTCAGTTGAACCTTAATTTAAAATGAACAGTGTTCGCGTACATGTTGAACACCACAGAGTGAATAGATCCCTTTTATTAAATGTCTTCATGTTTTGCTGCTTAGAACCTCAGTAAAGGTTAATACATACAACCTTGGCACTTCAATGAGTACAGACATAACCAACCGAATACTGCGTCACTATTTACTCCCCACTCTCCTACTAAAAAAATACATCACATGTCATTGTGACCTCATTTCAACATCTTCGCACCCAGGCCAAAGACATTATTGTGATGATCACGCACACACACAGACACAGGCATACATCAACACAATAAATAGTTGTTACAATGTTAATATCTATAAACCTCCATACTCCCACTTCAAAAATGCCAATTTTCTAACGGTCATCATTTCAGTATGACATGCATATACACTGTATGCTGTTACAATGAAGGCTCTGTTCTACTCCTCCAGATCTTAGTTACAAGCTAAAACAAAGCATCATCCCAGTGTGTCCAAAAATGTGTAATCTTCATCTGAAACGAGTCAAACTTAAAGCAATAGTATGTTGTTGTTGAGAGGACAAATATTTGCTTTCTTGCAGAGACTTGGAGGAGATGATTGATAACACTCAGATACATTGATCAGCCACAACGTTAAAACCACTGACAGGTGACCGCCACCATGTTCTTCTTGTTTCGGTGCAATGCTCTGATGTATGAGACACATTGACAAGACCCCAGGAAGTCATTATAGCGGTTAAGAAAAAGTCCTGCAAATAACCTGCTGTAAATATTGAGTCGTAAAACACACGATTCTTGTGAAGGTTAAATAAACAAGGCTAGGCTAGCAGTTTCCTCCTGTTTCAAGTGTTTATGCTAAGCTAATTTAACCAGCGGTAGCTTCATATTTAAAGTACGGACACAAGAGTGGTATCAATCTTCTTATCTAACTCTCTGGAAGAAATGGAAAAAGGGTCAGTTAAAGGATCAGTTCAACCAAATCACAAAAAGGGAAAACAGCCACAAGTTTCAAGATATCCATCTTTGACAGGTAACGGTGAGCAAAATGTATTTTGTGTCACTCAAAAAAATTATTTAAAAATGTAAACAATTCGACAGCCGACATCTCTTTCTAGAATCACCGTCTTATTTACTCTCGATAACCCACATGAATCAGAGAGACTATTTCTTGGGCAGAAAGTACCGTAGTAATTTGGATGAACCAACCCTTTAAGTTTTGTTACCTAAGATATTGACAAAATGTCAGTGAGTGCTGTGTGAAAAGTATAAAGAAAAAGGGTTGACAGTCACCCCAGTAGCGTAGCGATGTTTAAAAGAATGAGGTAAAAGTTCTGTCAAATTAAAACAGTTAAGACTTTGAATAGTTTGACTATTCGATTATCTTATACATCATCTGAGAGCAGTGCCGTGTTCACTCTTTCACCGCCTCTTTTTTTTTTTTAGACGTCGTGCTCCTCGAGAACTTTCTGCTCGTCTAATTTGGCGTTCTGGTTGTTGTCCTGCTCCTCGGAGGGGACTGCATCATACGTACGACGGTACAAGAAACGATTGACCAGACATATGATGAACATCTCCATGATCATCATCTGCTGACTCAGCACTGTGGGACAGAGAGAGAGAGAGAGAGAGAGAGAGAGAGAGAGAGAGAGAGAGAGAGAGAGAAATCAGGGTGTGAAATCAGGATTATTCACTTCACACGTCATGCAGTCACGTCAGCGGTCATGCAAAAACATGTTCAGAGATGCTTCTT
This sequence comes from Diplodus puntazzo, assembly GCA_963678695.2. Lineage (NCBI taxonomy): Eukaryota > Metazoa > Chordata > Actinopteri > Spariformes > Sparidae > Diplodus > Diplodus puntazzo. The sequence goes on along the minus strand of OZ023167.1, from coordinate 9,300,758 downwards.
ACTGGATCCACGAGCTTGAGAGGAGAAGGGAGGGGAGCAGGCGATGGTTCCATCCAAGGACAGGATGTTAATGATTGACGTCTGCAGCTGACTCAATACGAGCACTAGCTGAGGGGAAAAGTAATACTTCATCATTTACATGCCAAAGTAGACCACGGTTTAGTATTTTTTTAGAAAGAAATTAAAAGACGGCCACGTAACATTTTCACTTTTGTTTCGTTGAATAGGATGAACAGGTTGTAGGAAACTTAAGAAAAATGTACAAAAACTTAAAAAGATGAAGTGAAATATTTATAGAGTAAAAAGAAAAACAGCACTTTTTTTAGGGGAGGCTGGTGATGCAACACAAAGCAGCTCATGTTGCTAAATGTTAAAGTAGACAAAGAGATTTTCCTCACGCCCAGAAAAGATTAAAAATATATATATATATATATATATTCAGTACTTGTGGTAATGGTTGTGTTGACTCACTTGATACATGGCATACTTGAGCACCATATTAAGGCTGCGTAGATATCTGTTAGTGTTCATGAAGATGATGGCGACCGGCCAGAGGGAGATGATGGTGAGAACGCCGATGAATGGGTTGATCCAAATGGCTGTACCGGTGATCTCTAACTGAAAGACAAGCAAAGAAGTATTTCGAATCTCATTGAGTGTTCAGGATGTTTTCCAATATGATGGGAAGCATTTAAAAAAAACCTCACATCTGAGAGATCAAAGTTGCCGTTTGTCCACAAAACCACGGCCACGATGGAGAGCACCGTCTTTAGGATGGCGTACTGAAGAGCGCCCACCTTCAGCCAGAATAACAGTCGCCTGATTGATCCCATTCAAAGACAGAGGCCCATGAGAAATGTATACAATCTTGTACAATGAACAGTCAATATAGAAAGAGTGGGGTATATAGACGTATACATACTGGGGACCACATTTATAAATGGTCGATTAAGTCCCCATCACTTTTTTTAAAGCGTAATTTGTTAAATAAGAATAGCTTTAAAAAAAAATAAAATAAAAACAGTAGGAACATCTCCAGTATTTGCATGAGTACCGTGACATGGGAATGCGGGGTAAACAGCGGCAGCAGCAGCAGCAGGGTCCTGTGCTGATTAGGAAGGTTTCACCAGTAAACCGATTCAGGAAACCGCTGGTGCCCCCCAACTCCTCGATCATCAGAACCAAGATCTTATACACCACCACTGCAAAATAACTGCGCGGGGAAAGAGAAGAAAAATCACTTTGGAGGCACTGAATAAATTTAGCTTTAAGTTTGATATTTCATTTACTTATTTATTACAACATAAAACACACATGTCCTTGACACGTGACGGCACATCAAAAGCTGTTAAACACACTGGACTATATGTACTGTACATAAAAAAAAAAACACATAAACTTCATCGTAAACTTTGATCCTATAAAGATTTCTTCGCCTTTTATTGGAGTTGAGCGAAATCCTTGTGTGTGTGTAATGATTCATCAGCTGGTTAGATATTGGGAATTCTTCAACTAGTTCATGCAGAGCTTTGAGGCAGTCGTGGCTTTTACTGTGTTTACTGTGTAGTATTAACGTAGCTGATGTTCTGTCCTGATCGTCCGACATGAGCGTACATGGACAGTTGGTCCAAGACTTTAATTTGAGAAGGATTTTTGCGAACAGAAACTAAACTCTTCTTACAGGTGCATGTAGTTCAGATTTATTCACAAAAAAATGCATGGGTTTTTTTCTGTTGAGCTAAAAATTATGAAATAAAGCTATAGTTAAGGAAGGCAGATAACCTGGAAGCTGACATGACAAACCTGATAACAGCAGTGGGAACTGGCTACTGGTCACAGCTACGTATCAGATAACGGACATCAAACACTGATCACTGTGGCTCTGTTGTTAAAACCAGTTGTTCTTAAGCTTTTTTGTAGACAACAATATTTTTTAGTATTGCTGTAATCAAGACCGAACTGTAACTTAAGCGTTTAACTTCATAGAGGAGGCGTCTTCTCAAAAACTTTACCGTGTAGCAACATTTATTTCTCTTCTCACAAAAAATGGCGACCTCCTGAGAGCAAACAAAAACCTGGACATTTCCTCCACACGAAAAATACACCGTTCTGTTCTTATATTGTCATGTTTGATGTAGATTCACCGACCGGTAGTCCTGTCACAGACTTGTCCATGCTCAGCTAGTGGTGCAGAACCATGCCTCTTTCAATTAGCCTCGCCACATGCCCCCTTGTTGTAACTCCTCGGGGCCAAGACCAGACAATTTTCTGATTTTGTACCACACTAAAAATGACAGAGTGATGGAATTAATCTAGAATATGCACAAAAACCACAATGTCCTATTTCAGTCGATGAAAGAATCCTGCTGCTGTAGGACGAAATACTGCGTTATCCCGTGGCCTGATTTAGGTGTTGTAGAGAGAAAACGCACCAGTTAGAGGTCATGTCTGTGATCATGACTGCCCTCGGGATCCACATCCCAAAACAAGACATGACAGCAATGACCTGAAACAGAGAAATAAAATTATGATCAAAAACAACCGCAATAAAACGGCGGCATCAGCAACCTAGCATTGTTTTTTGCTTGTGAGTCTAGTTTTCAAAAAGGCCTTGTACCAGACGTTTGAATATTAATCCACAAATAACATGAAAATGATAATGTTTCTATTGTTTTGTTGTTGTTTTTCTTACAATCGGCAGCATTTTATAACAAACAAAACAGGCCCGGATGCTTACTGGTGCTGCACCGCTTGTCCAAATGAGGGTGGTCTTCTTGGGTTTGGGCAGCTTTCTATAAATAAAGACGCACTGCTCCAGGTAGAGCAGCAGGGAGATGCAGGACATAAAGGTGAGCATGGAGTAGAGGCTGATATCAAACACATCCATCTCTGAAACAGCAAGAGAGGCAGAGAGTGGGGGGTTCAGATTATTAGATAGTGCAGGATGTAAATGTATTAGAGACTCAGTGTGAACAAAAATCTACCATAAACATGACCAAACTTGCTTGGATTTAAAACATTTACTCGAATTAGGTAGAAATGTGGCCTTTTTAGCCTAATGAGAGGGCAATGCAGGACAGTGCAGTGAAAGCATCATGTTACCCCGACTGTAGCACAGCACAGGCACATTAAACTCTTACTGTCTGTCCATGACAGTATACCATGAAGAAATAGCAGATTATGTATTTTAGTTTGTGGGGCACTGTTTTTTAAACAGGAACAACTAAATGGAAGCAGGAACCGATGTCTGGTGCGTTCAGGACACACGGAGAACGCTGAGTGGTTTAGCTCAGACTGGTCGATAAGGAAGCATTATCAGCGAGCAGGATGTGGCAGTGTGGGTCACTTACGCCTGATCACGTCGATAGCCAGCGGGGGTTCTTGTAAACAAGCTGGATGAATGGTGCCGTTGAGCGTTTCCTCCATGGTGGGCGGATATTCCTCTTGAGAAATGTTTTATAAAAAATGGTCTAGAGAAGTCTAAAGTGATCTCTCCCGGCAGAAATGACTCCAGTTAAGGACCTGGGCCAGTAGGTCCTGATTGTCAAACGAATCTGTTTTCTCTTCAGAGTGACAGCCGCTGGATTCCAGTAGCAAATCAACAGCAAGTGTACTTTACCCTTCAGGGAACTTGTAAGTAGTGAAGGCAGCAAGACAAGTTAACTGTTGCTCATTCATTCACAGACTTAAGTCCTGGTAATTGAAATAACACAGAGGTCAGAGTTTTACTTAAAAGGGTGAGACCCAATGAGTGTGAGAGCAGAGATGAACTTTGACAGGGTGTGTTGTTTTCCTTCCCGACACATATGAAAGGGTAGAAGAAGATAAAGGCATTTCCTTCAAGCAGTGAGGAATACGTATATTGTACTATTCCATGCCAGTAGAGCTCATAAGGTAGAATAAGGTGAGCTGATTATGATTAATAGCGTGTTATCAGCATCAGTCTTAAGTAGGCGGAGGATGATAAGGTCAGAGGACATGCGTGAGAGTACACATTTCTAATTTCAAGGTGCAATATGTGAGAGTTTTGTATTTTTAAAACATGTATCAACAGAATGTGAAGAACAAACCGTGCTGATGTCACGGCAGAGACGTTTTTTGTGCTGTGTTAGCGGAGATGTCTATTGAAGTAAGCATGCTAACCAGCTAGGCCCATCCCAATCCACTCTGTTCCTCAAGAGGCGACAGTTCGGTAGTAAAACCAAACAAATTGTGTTCCCACCATCCGGTCTTGGCAGAGCCAGCTAATATGACCGCTAGCTGCTGGGTTAGCTGAACTTTACTAGCTCCTGGCAGCTTTAGTTGGCAATAGTTAGAAGTTCTGCCTATTCTTACATATTGCAGCCTTAACTATCAATTACATTTTTTTTTTTCGCTCAATGGTTTTGAAAGATGAACCTTGTACACACAAATAAACTAACTGTCAGTATGTCGGTCAGAGAAGCGAAAAGAAAAACAGCGGTAGAATGTAACTAGATACATTGACTCAAGTATTGTATTACAAGTAATCCATCAAGAACGTCAGTATTACATTAAAGTGAGACGCCTGTGATAATTAAACATTTTCACAGTTTGAGATTGATAGTACAGATAACACAAGGACGCTATAAAGAGTTCAAAGGGTTGACTTTGTGTGTGTAATGCTGAGCGTTGAGGTGATTTTATCTGTTGCATATTTTTTTTTACGGAGAGGTGAACGGCACGGAGGACGTTCACCTCTCCCCAGCAAGCCTGCCAATCTTATTTCACGCCCACATTGTTCATAGCCAGACGAGAGGTCAACAAGTGTCAACGACTCGCCTGAGTCAACAGTGATCAGTGTTAATGATCTTGAGGAAGTGAAGAGTGTGGAGTCACGGTCATCGTTGTGAACTCTTTGTATTTAACCTGCACTCGCACTGTACTGAAACTATCTTAAGACTGCTGACTTTTTAAATGTAAAGCCGATGACTATGATGGATACAGAACTTTTGCTTTAAAGGTTAATTGTCACAGAGCTGAGAGATCAATCTCTTCGAGAGCTGAGAGACCACGTGTTCCTTATTTAGCAACTCTTCCACGTGTTGCTTGGCTTATTAACACTCTAACATTTGATAATTAGCGCTAAAGATAAACTACAGCTGTGAGTGTGAATTTAAGTTTGGCCTGACAACAGGGTCACCAAAATTGCAATTTATCCTGAGGGGCACATGAATGTCTGCACCACATTTCATCAACAAAGTAGTTGTTGAGTAATTTCACTAAGAGCCAATAAGTGAAGAGCATATTGTACCACAGATCTCGGGACTTTTATGTTCTGAATACAAATTAGATTGTTGATCAAAAACAAGTACAGTTGTGCCATTTGCATCAGAGATATGACTGTCACAGGAAACACAATGCAAAAAAACAGACAAAGGTGTAAAAACCAGGGAGGACAAAAACCCCCCATCCTGAGAAAAATATGACATGATAAAATAAGTTGTACTGTCAGTAGTTGCTGACAAAATATATTTTACAAACGTCTTTACTTCTCCCGCTGAAAACAGCAAAACATTTATAATCCTCACCAGTCCTCATTTTCTCAGGACTGAACTGGCGTTTTCTAGCAAGCCACACCAACATTAACCAGTGTTTGCAGAAGCGAGCCTGGCAGTGTCGATTTACTATATCACACTGATATTTGTTTTAATTTTCTTTCTGCGTGTACCTTTCTGTTAATTCCCCCATTAACTTACTTTTCCATTTAATTTGTTAATGATATTATTATAATTTATTCACCTATGTATCCCTGTAATATTTTCCCTTTGCCTTTCACCTCTATTGAGTTCCACAAACATAATATATCGCCTGATATTTCCTATTTCCCATAGAGTGTTCATTAGCAGAGCTGCAGCACTACTACTACTGGTGTCCCACTCAGTAATTGTTCTGGAAAACAATTCATGCAATTGTCCCCTCCAAAGTATTATATATTATAGATATATTTAATTTCTGCCCCTGGATTTAAAGGTGCACTATGTGGGTTTTGGGGAAGACATTTTCAGAACAGAAAAATCTAAATAAATAAACAATAAACCTTTATTCATGACCTAATAAACTGAATAAACAAACTGACGTTAAAAGAAAACACAAGCTCAAACAGTTTTACTTTGTTTATATGTGGTGGACCCTGCCACATCCATCCTTCAAAAGGAGCTCTGGGGACCTTATTTTCCTCTGAGAACAGCCTGTTTATTCGGTTATGGAAAAAAAATTGCTATATCTGAGGTTGTATTATTATTATTATAACATTCTCAACCTGAATTTCTTCTCCAAAACTACATAGTGCTGGTTTTACCCCGATTTGATACCAATTTGTTTTGGCCTGTGAAGAGTCTGCACCGAGCCCAGGCCCAGGACAACTGACCTGGTTTCTCCCCGCTGTCAGCAGCCCTGATCCACGCTGCTCATGCATCAAACCTCACACAGCTCTGTATGTGTATGTGGGTCAAACCAGAGTCCATTCATTCCCATGGGAACCTCCGTGATCGCCGATGTGTTTGTGAAACTGAATATGCTGCAAGTTAGTTGCATTGTATGTCATTTATGCAGTGTGTGCCAAACGTTTGCATTAATGAATTAGCTAACTGATATGTTTATAGCAGCTGTATCTATAAGACCTTTTTCTAAGTTCAACTGCATATTAACATTGGAAGCTAGCTAACTACAGTGAGCTGTTTATGGCCTTTTAACTAAACTTTCACAAAACTGACTAAACGCCCGGCAGGCCTCAGGTGTTTGTCACCACACACTGTGGGCCCTGTTTTTGTCTTGATAATGCTGCATGCACATATAAAAAACGGAAAATTGGCTTTTCTCTCAGTGGTGCAGTTTCTGTATAGAAATGCATTACCTGGCATCCACAAGGTCAGTCCTCTGCAGAGTTGTTTTACAGTCAAGAATTTTAAAATCCTCTAATTTGTTAGAAATCACAGCACGACAGTGTTTAAGACGAAGAATCACACCTTATAGTTTCTTACGTCACATTTATTGTTACAGAACAATGAAGAGCAATTCGCATGAATCATTTTACAGCAGGTCTTAAACAGACCTACATACATTGGCAGCTGCAGCTGCTTGGTTCATTCATTGAAGTTAGTTGTTTTTTGAAAATGTATTTTAAGCTACTGTGAGTGCATTCACACGTGTTACTACTCAGGCAGTTATATCTACACATTATCTGCTGAACACTCACGCAAACTCCAAACTGTGCTGTGCATCATTTCCACTAAAAGGAATGTAATATGAAACTCTGCCAGGAGCATGGAGATGAGTGTTAATGATGACACTAGCCTACTCTTTCATCACTGGTATATAATGCCCATCTTATCTATCCTGGTTCACATTCAAGGACACGGTGGTGTGTCCCTGACCTAACGGTTTTATTGTGGTTTCATTTTGTGCTCATCTTTCCAACTTTCAAATCAATCTCATCATCAAACTGGAAAAGAACAGCAAAGAACACAGATTTAATCCTTGGCATTAACACTCAAGACTGATTCATTAAAAAGAAAAAAAATAATAATAAATACTGTAGCAAATTGATCATTAAAACGAAAACATTCTGTGGACTTAAGGACAAATAATCATTCATACCATTCAGAACAAAACAAACTAAATAAAACATAAGCCATTACAATAGAGTGCTGCAGGAAGTCCTAAAACCTGCAAATTAGCATTGTTGCACCCCTGGTTCCCTCGTCTCCAAGTCAATGGGCTTTTGGTTGGATGCCTGCGGTTTACACAAGCTTAACAGATTTACAATTTTTTTCTATAATATGAAATCAGTCAATACATGCGTCACAATTATATTGAAGCTTTTAAACGTCTTAACAAAGGCGCTTGCTAACGGGTAACCAATGAGTCTCCAGAGGTTGTCGGGGACGTTAACATCATTACATAGAACATGAACTCTTCTAGTCACTAGTTCGGCTTCACTCAAGCATTTGCAAACCATCAACTGGAAGTTTTTAAACTTGCAAATGTATTAATTTTTAGTGTGTGTATATTATGATAAGAAACTTAGTGGTGCTGATGAAGTCGTGACCGTGGTTCTTACGTTCTTCTGCACAAAACATGTCAGTATGAAATTTTTTGTTCGACATGTTATTTTATGCAATAATCCCAAATGAAAAATGTAATAATCCCGTCGATTTTTGTTGAGGGAATCAGGAGTGACGCCAGCTTCTTGGTTGTACAAAAGTACATCCCTGCAGCACTTCATAAAAATTAGACACTGAAACACAACATAATTAATTTATAAAAAAGCTTCAATAAATGATCAATATTCATAGTGCAGTGTAAAATGGCAATCTAAATAAAAAACTACATTATATGAGATCGATTGGTTATGAATATTCAAGATGCCATTTTAACTAGTCAAACTGGATTTGGTCCTCCATTTTAAGCTTATATCACCTGTTATTTTACCATAGTATAAAATTTGACATGTAAAAAATAAATATATTAAAAGTGTAAACAGAAAGACGTTTAAATATGTTCAATCATGTAAACTGTCAAATAAATTAGACTGGTGATAACGGACTACTGAGGCCTGTACTATGAAACAAGATTTGGGGTCAAGTGTGAGGTTTTTTTTCGGGGGGGGGGGGGTTTACTTCGTACCAAGATACATCGCCATGGTTACTTATGCTGCACACCTAACCAGCTCGGAGAAAGGATCAAGATGGTGATTGGGCAGCAACTCCCACAGCTCTGGTTGAAGTTTTTGCTTAGTGTTTAGATTGTGAACTTTTGATAACATAGTAACGAAGTACATTGATAAAATATACTAAAATATCCAAAGACTTTTGGTACAATTGAAACGCTGCGCTCACTAGCATGACTGAGTATGAACTGCACCAGGAATGTGATAATAATCTTTTACAATATCAGCTTCATATTTGGATGACATTTTGGTGTGCTCTTGCGCTCTGCTGCCAGTAGACTTGTACATGCTTGCGATTAGTCATGCACTGCAAACACTCCTTTTACGTGTATGCGCTGATGGCGAGATAAGGAAACCCTGGGCTGACTTCCTGAGTTGATAACCACCTGCGTGTGATCGCATACTGCGATTGCGAACGATATCCTGGGTGTGTTGAACTTGCTTCACAGTACAGGCCTCTGGTCTTAATAATTGCACTGTGCTTTGAGTTTAAAACTGATAAGACATATTATTTAAATGTACAAGTGTTGAAATGTATCACCATTACGTATGAATTACACACATTTTTAATTCAGTGGCTCGCACATTCGTACCAGGCTCTGTTATTGATGCGTGATTAATACTGAAACACAATGGTTCTGTAATTGAAATGTATAATGAAATTAACCCATGTAGGTAAACAATGTAGACATACATTGGCTTGAGGGTGAAAAAGCAGTCCCAGAGATTTTTCATATGCGATAATAAAAAAACATCTGAAAGTCTTTGGCTCAAATCAAAAGACAAAAACTGAGAATCACCTCTGCTTCGGCCTGGTGCAGTCTGTGAGGCTGCCATACAGTCATTGTTGACGTGATAACAGGATTATTGTGGTGCTTGTTTAAAGCACGCTGGATGAAGGACGAGGGTGGAGGACGGCTCCTGTAGAGGTGCAGATGCTCCTGGTTTAAGGCATCATAGTTCATGAGCTCTTTACTGACGTGACTCTGACCTGCAGCAACGGCCAACAAATTAACAAATTAACATAGGAGGATTACAAACCAGGAGCAAAAAAACAGTCTGTCAAATTGAAATAAAATGGAGGCATTTGTTAAAATATAAAATGTGAGATAAATTGATAGCCATTTACTTATTGCCTAGCAGTCATGTCGATGTTCACATACCTTCTATGGCTCGCTCTCCATGGTCACCGACACTATCTGCCCTCCGTCTGAAAGGACAGTTATTACAAAAAAAAAAACACTTAACAAGCCATAATGCCAGAAAATGAAAATGTGAGAAAAGGCATCAACAGCGTACCGATTTTCTCTTTGTCGTCATCCGCTGAGTGTTGTGTATTATTGCTGAGCACAGAAGGGTTGGTCTCCCCATCGGCAGGGCTGTGATTAAAGTCGCATTAGAGATTAAAACCTAGCAGACCAAACTGAAAGGATATGGATTAGGCAACAATACTCACCTTTTTCCATTTTGCTGGAGGATACGGTTTGCCTGTTCAGGATCGATGTGCACCAATCTGGTAACATAGGAAAGTCCATCTCCCAGACTGATAAATCAGATAAAGACAGCATTAGCAAACAAATTAGCATCGAATGCAGTGTCAACAGCACACTGGGCTTTCTACTCCTTTGCATTCTTGTGATTGTTAAGGTCAGAGCAGACTCACCCTGAGAAAACAGGAAACAGCCAGTACTTCCCTTGGTCTCCAAACACCTCAGCTACATTTCGGCTAAAGCCCAGAGAAAACCCGTTTTTGTCCGGACCATTCGCAAAGACAGGAGCCCGAAACGCCTCTAAAAGTGGATGTAAAAATATAGTTATTCATGGTAACTTTTTTTTTGTTAAAAAAAGGACACAACCAGAAGCAGTAATGACATTCATTTATATCTACCTATAGTGGTCCTGTTCTTTCCCACAAGCCACAGATGATAGCTGAGAAGTGACAGGATGCTGATAAAGAACAGGGCCGCCACAAAAAACAGAAACAAGATGTGGAATTTGGCATGCGTGTCAGGCAGCTGTTTCTTCAGAAAGGAGACAGTGAACAGAAGTGTTAGTCTTGTCAGTCATGAAAGAAATTATTTCTTGTCCTCATGTCTAGTCAGCTTTACCTACTTGACTTGAGTGGACAATTCACCTTTCCACTATTTTCTTAGTATTATTTTACTAGAGCACAATGTACTCCTTCACAGCTGGACTGAGTGACAGCAGCCATTGTCCCATGCAAAGCAGCATGCTGAAGAGGAACCCCTGGTCACATGACACCACAGTGACACATTTGTTAGCCAACTGGTCGATATCTTACGATGCAGATTAGTGGCTGATTAAATGCTTAACCACATCCTGACTGCATCTCTTTTTTAAAAAAAAATTCAAGTAGGTGCAAGTCTATTAATTGTTATCTTAAGTGGCAAGTTTAATTGATAGCCACTGATCGTTTTTAAAGCTCATGAGTAAAGTTGACCTCAAAACATGGCACAACAACCTTCAACAAACTGACCACAGCAAATATAAACATGCAAAAAAAAAAAAAAAAACCCAAAAAACAGGATGTTTCTGTACTTACGGTCCAGAATTTAATGAAATACTGGATGACTGTAGCACAAATTACTGCACAGTAGAATGAGGCGTAGGCCAAGAACAAGACAAAGAACTTGTAGTTTGAGAATCCGACACAGTTATTCACCCTGAAGACAGAAAACACCAGAAAGAGAACTGATAATTAGCTGACGGACAGAACAGCAAGGAAACTTGGAAAATTAAGAAGAAGAAATCTTACCAGGGGCAGTGGTGGTCCATTTTCAGCACACACCTTGAAGAATAAGGAAAACATACATCCCCTTAGTACCATCCAGATGTTAACATTTTGATCCAGTTGCCCAGAGGCACTTGTAATGTCAGCATGGAAAAATATATGATTCTCACTATTTAGTGAATATTCATGTTGTATGTTAATGCAATGTAGTCAAAACAAAATACTATAATATCTGCTTCCTTTGGAGAAAACATCAAGAATAAAACGAGGAGCCTTAAATTGCACAGCGTGTACACCCGGAAAAACACTCACATCTCACAGGTTGAGCAGTGATGGCAGCGGTCGGGTTTGATGATCTGGCAGTGGTCGCAGTATCGGATGGCTAGTTAGACAAAATTAAAGCAGGATTATTAAAGTAACCATCACAGTGTAAGTTGACCTAATCAATATTTCAACAAAACAAGAATTTGAGGTGTAGTCTGCTTTTTCGACCCCTCGATGACTAATTTCCTGTGTTTAGAAATGTCTTGCTCCTCTTTGAAATGTTAAAACACAAAGTGACCTTCAACATCTCTCATTAATTACAGTTTTAATACAGTTTTGGTGTTAGGGCACAAGGTTTTAGAAATTGTCTGTACAAATGTTCCTGTAAATGAGATCATTACTGCTGATGGGGGAAAAAAAAAAAAAGAGCCACGTGTGGGCTGTAAGAGATAATGAGTAATGAGGTGCACCTGAGTCCAATGAACCCTCCTGACAGATACAGCTCATTAAACGCACGACCAATTAGCAGGGAAATAATAGCTTATAGTCTGTAACCAGAGACCGGCACAAATAGTAAAAAAATACAACAATTATTTGCTTGTTAAATGTATCAAAATAATATACAAAATACTGGTGCGAGAAAAGGTTTTTGATTAAAAAACAGGTAGTTTTATGAGTCCAATGTTGGGGGTGCCAATTCAGGGGTGTGTGCTGTAGATAACATGTTTGCTAATGTCTCTTTTCTTCTGTTGTATTTGAATCATATTTAGATTTGACTCTTTTATCTTCAAAAATAAATAATTTTCTTTTTCAAGCTACAGGTCCTCAGGAACACTATTGAAAATGGGGTAGTTGACAAACACCCTTTGGCTCAAATTACATTTTCATTCAAAAATGCATTTCAATGTATTTTTGTTTGAAATTTTTTACATACAAATCATGCTCTAAATATTTTGTTACAAATTCCCTATTTTTTCTGCCCAGTAAAATAGAAATTACAAAATAGTACCAGTAATTAAACATGTTATTTTAGATACATTTATCTGGAATACTGCCCATCTCTGTCACTATCATAGAAAAAGATATAAACATTGTTGCACTTTTAATGTTGTGTTAGATAAGAAGGCAAAAGGGGAAGAGGCCATGCAGCAACACATTTCACAATTTAATTCAGAATGTTTATTTAATGTCATGACAGCCTTGAACTAGTTAGTTCAGGTTCTGTTGTCCTTTTCAAAGAGGCGACAACTAACATGGGCCTACTAGGCAGAGTTTTTTTCCTGGTGGTCTGCCAGGCATCTTGGCGCTTATGTTGAAAGCCTCACCTCCTCCTGCCGTGCGTGTATACACGGGTAAATTCTTCGCCACTTTCTTCAAAATCTCTTGTTGCGTCTCGGCACGCTCCTCTCTCTCGTACAGCTCCTTCTCTGCTCTGGGCAAACAGAACTGACAGGTGGAGGAAAGAGAAAGTCCAACAAATATTATATCACACGTTTTTTGTGTGAAATTATTAATTTTCATGTATGTTTATCTAATCTTACAATCTAAAGTATGAAAATAAGTTTGTTTTTTTTCCGACAGAGGCGTTTGACAGACATACACTCTTGACTTACTGATTTTGACGGGCTGGCTGGTTTGGACCCGATGGTTTTCCAGTAGGACCATATAAACATGATGAAGAAAATGTGAAAGATGACCAGATAGCTGACTGTTGACAGAAAGAAGAGTTTGACTTGCAGTTATATTGACATCTCTGACATGAATCTTTGATATGAAAAATTAAGACAAGGGGATAAAATCCTCACTCACCTCGTTCTGCATTATTTGGGATTGTATCTACATAAGGCAAAGAAACAAAATATTATTAATGAGCAGCAACGACAGTCCTAAAAATGCACAGCTACACATCCCCTACCACACACACACACACACACACACACACACACACACACACACACACACCGCCCCTTTCTCACACCATGTGGCAGCAGCCTGGCACGGCCAGCAGTGGACCCCCCCCCACCCCAATGACAGAGAGCTTTGTTTAAGCAGCAGGGATGTCCCTGTGCTGACCACAGCCACTGAGTTTCAGACATAACTACAGTCCGTTTTACAGGATGATAATGGTATCATCAGTTCCAGGCTGCAACAAACCAGTGCATGTCACGGCACACACAAATGATCAATACAAAACACATCAATACTCATGTGAGCCGAAACACTTTCAGACCTTATTGTGTAAGCTTGATCATGTTTGATGAGAGATAAAAGTAGGTGATCACATCCTCTGCTGGCTGATGAGTCTGTCTTCATGTGAATCAATAGTTTGTGTCTGCATGTTCATGATATTTTATTGTTTATATTTCAAAATCTCACTATTTCATCCTAATTACTTAAGGGCACCTTTATTTATCACCAGTGTTTAGGTGGTTGCTTGCACATTCAGAGTTCTAAACGTTGTAGTTCTTCTCCAGGCAACATTTCATCTTCCCATGACTAAAACTATCATGTGATGCTTTAGATGATTAAATTATAGCCATCTATCACTGTGATTTATCAGCTGTCTCCTCAGGTTTGTCAGTAAAGGAAACAATCATTGACAGCTCATATAAAATAAAAAATATCAGCTTGTTGTCACTTTGATTTATAAAAGACATATATAATCAAATGAATGTGTCAGAATTCAGGCTACATATGTAAGTCTTCACGTGAGCCTACTAAACGACTGTTATAGCCTACTAAATGTTTAAAACCCAGAAACAAAGGATTTAAATTTACAGAGCTAACTTTTCCATTCATTTACAAAAAGCATATCGAAACAACAACAACAACAAAAAACACTGAGAAACTTTCATTATCTCTTGTTTCACTCCACTTAACTGACAATGTAACATCGATTGTTAGCCGATGCCTTACACCGATCATAAGTAACTTATTAATTATTAATTAATCATTGTTCAAGCTACCCAGACACTGGCTTTCCCGACCTTGTAGGACTGCAAAAGTTGCCGGATTATATTAACGTCATATATGCTGTCATGAAAGATTACACACATGGTTAAAATGCGAAAAGAAAAAGATCTGGTGTGGTGTTATCCTCAGGTTTAAACGCAGCCTTGGGATGATTTTAAATCTCACTTCAACTAGCTTATCAAAGTTGACAACCGTCAACACAAGCTAATATCCGCCCCGCGGTGGCAAAATGCTGATAAAAGTGCAGATACTTACAGACACAAAGCTCCACGACATAAGCGTAATAAGACCAACCGACTACCAGGTTAATAAACAGGACAGGTACCCAGTTCAGAGCCCGTTTACAGCACCTCAGCGCATGAGAGGGCGCCATCTTTAATCCGTGTAGGACATTAGCTGCTGGTGACGTCACATCCATGTTTTTAAAGGAGCCAGCCAAAGATGCTAAAAGACCAAGATATTAGACTGTAAGCGAAAAACGGAGACACTCGGGAGCCTGCGCATGTATGTTTTAGCTCTCAAGCGTCCCGCATGTAATTTGAATAAAAGCATAACGCTCGTTTGATGCATGCAGACAGTATATCTTTACATGTGCTGTCAGTTGTCGTATAGTAAAATACAATGCCAGAAGTGATGCCCTTTTATGAGAACTTTAAAAAAAAACAACAACAACAAAGTATTACACACGAGGTGAACATCTTGAATCTCACTATCTTTGTATGCTCATGTAAAAGTCTTTGGGTGGGTTATTTACTCATATATCTTCAAATACGTTGTATATCATGTTTGTTATTATTGTATGTTATTATTATTATGATGCAGTGTAAAACAGCTCACTCAATTTATAGTAAAATCTATAAGCGCAGTTTAAAACTGCATTATTTGCTAATTTTGTCCAGGAGAGGGCAGCGGAACTCCACAACAAGCTAAAAAGTCATTCACATTTGACTGAGGCCTTAGATTTAGATAGATGCAAAAGGTGCAGGTTTATGTACAGATAATGATATAAAGCCAAAACGTATGTGTGTGTTCTGTGTTTTGTTGGGTTGAATAAGTCTGTTGGTTAAGCTTCTCTTAAACTTGTCCAGAGTTTTGTGGATGGGGTGAGAGACATTGTCCATGATTTATGCATGACAGGTTGGCAAACACCCACCTGTACACAAGAGAAGCTGTACAGTGGGTTTTTAGGGCTCGAAAGACTAATTACAGCAACATTTCAACTGTATTACATCATATGACAACTTGTTTAGTTGTTTGCTTGAGGAACTTTAGGATATGTATGTAAACTACTTCCTCTACTTTTGACCTACAGATATTTAACTTAGATTAAATTTAAAAAATGACCTAGAAGCTACTGAAAAAGACATGTCCCTATGCAAAGTGAATAGGATGGATCAGACGTGAAATTTGACTAATGAAATGTAACCAAAAGTGTGCTTGTAACAGAGTGAGACATCAGGAAGTAGATGCAAAGACAATGATGAACTAACCTATGAAGGAATTGACTTGACGTAAGGTCAAAGGTCAGAATACTACAGTTTTAGCTGGACCTATGGTTAGGGTTGGGCCAGGGGCAGGCCTGCAAAGTGAATGGGATGGAGGTGAAATTGTGTCTAGTCCGAAATTGTTCCTGCAGGAGGTGTTTAGGGGCTCGTTTTGGGACGTTTGGAGTCCACTGGTGCCTCTTTGTACTGAAGTTTTTTCGAAAAATTTCACAGGCATTGATGAACCAACCTATGAAGGAATTGATTTGACGCAAGGTCAAAGGTCAGATTAATATAGTTTATTCATTTCGAAGGGGAGATTTCTCTATATTACTGCAGTGAAATGTAACCAAATGTGTATCTGTGAACAAAGTAAGACATCAGGAAGAAGATGCAAAGACAACTGATGAACTAACCTATGAAGGAATTATCAATGGGTCAAATGACCTAGAAGCTATTAAATGAGACGTGTCCCTATGCAAAGTGAATGACCAAGTGTCAGTGCCAAAAATATGCTTAATGGGATTGTGGTGATTCATATATATATATATATATATATGTATATATATGTATATATATATACAACTTGACATCTATATGTGTTAGGTACTTAGCTTTTTTTTAAATAGAGTAATAAATGACAGACGACAAACAAAATCCACATAAGTGTTTAATATCCTTTTCCTTTTCTTTTCAGCAAAGACACATTATGTACATTATGATATATTGCACTTGAATAAACCAATATTAATAGTTAGCTTGTTATTCTAATTAATAGCCTCCTTATACCAGATTAATCACCAGCAGCCTCTAAGAAGACCAATAAAGATGAGCTCATTTTGCTTGTCTGCTGTTTGTGGCGGAAGCTTTGAGAGAGGAGCGTTTCCCCTTCCTAGGTGAGGAGGGGGAGGAAGGAGGGGAGAGAGAGGAAGGGGATGGGGAGGCGGAGGCGGTGGCAGAGGCAGGCGAAGAGTCAGGAGAAACTGAGCGTCTTCTGGTGGGACTGCTGCTCGGGGAGCCACGGGGTGAGGAGTACGGTGACAGAGCCTGCAGCATACGGCCACTCCGCTCCTGGATCGCATGCTACAAAAAGGATGGAGACAGAAGTTAACTGTGTTGTAATGATGTGATTTGGTACAATAGTTGAGGTAATTCTTTTGTGATGCAATGTTGTGTACTCCGGTTATTTCCCACATTACCCAAAGCACCTTTTGTTATGTTATAATTTTCATTTTAACACTAGATGTTCTGGAACATGGATGTAGACACAACAACCACACAAGAAAACATGTAAAGTAAATGTGATGATGATGTGAACAGATTTTTTTGTCTTTGACTTACTGGAGCCTTCACTAGAGACTAAATCTAATCATATCATTTCTATATATTTATCTATCAAAATGATATCAATACATGACCAAACAACAAACTCAGCCTTTAAATGAAAGGTTGTGTGTATAGCTGTGATGATCTACAAGAGACTGTTCCCTCCAGTTAATGTGTTCTATGGATCAATGTAAAAGTAAAACGTGCCCAGGCCCCGTCAGGTCCAAACAGCTCCAGGAAGTTGCTGATGAATTCTCGTGACTTCTCCTCCCACTTGTGGATCATGTCTTGGCTCTTCTCTTCCACTCTGTAGACAAAGTGTTTGGACTTCTCCTCCACCGTGCGCACCGTCTCTTTCATTTTGTCAACCTGGTTCTGGAGCCGGTATTTCTTCTCCTGTAGGTAAAAATACAAATACGGATTCTATTTCTGTATCGTTTGTCTTCAAAAACATCAATAATCTGTTTAAATATAATTTCACTAACATTAATGAATCCGACATTCAGTTCTCGGGCGGTGTAGCCTCTCTGCAGGTTGCGTCGAGCATAGATGTCATAGTCTCGGACGATACGGGTGATCAGATCAGACGTGGAGATGCCCTCTGTCCTCTCAGTGGCCACAAACATGCCTGACATTAACATGTAAAAGATTCATTATAGCGGCTTGAGAAATGACAGAATTCATTATGATGGGTTATGAAACTAAATGTCCACCTGCTTCCTTGATGTGCTTATAAACGTCCTCTGATCCAGCAGAGGTGTACGGGATGTCATCGTGAGCCACAAAGTCAATCTGTGAGCGCAACGTTACAGTGTTCAGACTTATTGCAACACCAGATATCTGTTGTTACTGTATGACATTGCGAGAAGCTGCGTGACCTTCGACCTTATGTTTCTTCAGGAACTCTGTGTTCAGGGTCCAGGGAGCGTCACGCACCACCTCGTCCACGTAGCGGCAGTGCCTCAGGGCGTCGTAGCGTTCCTCCTCCGTCATCACCGTGTAGCCTTTGAGCTTGTGGGTGAGTTCGTCACTGCAGACTGAGGACACAGAGACAGAGAGGATTTGTTATATATGACAGGGAGTAAGAGTTCTTCTGGAATTACTAAATTGAAGGATCTAAGAGCCTAAAGAGTTTGGTGATTTGATTATTCATGTCCAGCTAATAAAGGCCCAGTGTGTTTTGATTGCAAGTTTTCGTACCTCCCACCATCAGGTATGTGTTGGGGAACACATTTTTGGCTTGCATCAGAGCTCGAGCATGCCCCGAATGGAAAAGATCGAAGATCCCATCAGCGTAGACTCGCACCGGACGATTAGCTGCAAGATGATGCATATGAAAACAACATTACATAAAAGCTAATGCCAATCACTGATTGGACAATGGAGACCTTAATACTTTTATACTGTTGCCTATTCTTTAACTGAATGGTGTGACACTTCCCTTGGAAAAAAAACCATAATAATACCAATCAGCCTAATAACTAGCTATAAAATGATATTGCACTTATTGCAGTATTGCATACACTAGTCACTTTTTATGGCTGATATTTGTTGTTATAACATACCCAAGTTATTAATCCTCCCACTTGTCTTCCCTTATTTTTTGCTGCTAAAAGCTGGGAATGACTAGACATGAAAACACTCGTGTAAAAGACAGTTAACGATGGAAACAAATTGAGACCTGGCGTGCCCCTCCTTGCCTGGGCCAGAGTCAGCTTTTCATGAGGGACCTCCGATTCAAATCCTGTAGACTTGGCAAAAGCAGCCGGCTCCCTCAGAGCCTAAAGACGGAGAGAGCAGAGGTTTCAAACGTTTTCCAATTCAATCATTCAATCATCCCTTAAAAATGCTTGTCCTGTCCAAGGCCACAGAACGCTGCAGGTGACAGGAGAATACAAACTAGACAAGCTGCTGTTGTGTGCAGACTTACATTTTCATACTGATAGTCACACATAATGTAAATGTTTCTGGTTTACCTAACCTGCATTCGTTTGGGATGTGGGAGGAAAGCAAAGTGCCAACAGACAATACAAAGCAACAGTGTTACTAAAGATGTGAGCATTCAAACACTTAAACATCAACACTGCCATCATAGGTTTGAATAAAATATAAGGTGTTGTAAACGCTCAGGTTGGGACTTCTTCCTTGACCTAACATGCTAAAAATCTGATATTATCAAAGCTTATCTGTGTTATCAAGACAGATGGGAATAATCTCAGCACTCTGGAGTAATGAGCCTCTCATCGTGTCATGGACTTTGTGTTATGTGTGGATACATATATGCAGCTTCATCTGATGTTTTGTAATGTATACTTTGGACCCTGGTTGTGTTCAAATGTACTGTGTTTAAACTGTAAGCTTTTGGGTTGATTTAATCCTTATAGTTAGCAAAGATCTCCCGCTTTATAGCTCTAAATCAGGAGTCAAAATACACCTTAATATGTTTCCACAGTAGAGACGGAAATGTGAGATATGATAACCTGCACCTTATGCACTTGAGTACTATTTTTTTTTAATCACAATTCTTTGATACATTTCCAGGTATGGAAACTGATAACAATAAAGCTAATCCAAGTAAAAGAACTTAATCTTTCACACCGATGCTCAAGTTCTTAATTTCTCTTAAGAATAATTATGTAAACTGTATTATGTAATCTATGTCCATATCGTCCAACCCAGCTAATCAGTTAAGTCAGATAAGCACAGAGGAAAGGTTTACTTTTTTTTAGAGCAGTGTTCTTTACTGAGTAATGTCCAAAAACACACATTTAAGAAAAAAAGACTCTCCCTTGTGATTATTAACTGAAGCGTAAGAATAAACGTGGTGGCCACACTTTCATATTGACAGAGCCGGACTCACCCTGCGAGGGCCTCCTCTTTGGCTCTGTGGGGCCTGTCGTTGCTCCCTGTCTCTGCCTCGGCCTCGTCTCTTTCCAGCCATCCTGGACGTTTCTGCTTCCTCGACTACTAACGACGCCGCCGCGGCCGCCTGTCTGCTGCTCTTCTCAGCCGGCCTGACTAATGCACAGGGCGGAATCCTACGCCTGTGTGTGTGTTTTTAAAGTCTACATCCCATCGGCCTGCCTGACCCTGATGACGGAAGATTGTAGTGAGCAAAGTTCAAGCCAGCCTGCTAAACCTATTCAGATATTGCACTTGTCATCAACACTGAGCTTGTGAGGGCTTTCTCTTTCTTCATGTACATGGAAGCTGGCGGCAATAGGATCTTGCATGCAATGTAACACTATTAGTACATTTTTAAAACCACTGCAGCAGTTGAGATAGAAGTGAATGTGAAAAATGCTGCTATCAGGGTAGCATTTTATTTGATATATAGGGAGTATGAGCACAGAGCCTTTACATCTGCAGCCTTTGGAACCAAACAGAACAACCTGTTCCAACATTACAAAGAGTTACGCTATACGCTGGATATTGTGCAATTTCAGGTGTGGGTACATCTTGAACTTAATGCAGCTATTTCTTCTTGTATAGTACTTTTCGTTTTTGACACCAGCCGCCACTTTACCATACAGGTTGTTCACATTATCATACTAGCTGCAGTTTCACCTGGTTGTAAAAGGCAGCATGAGCCACACACACGTGATGTCTGAAACCATCACAAAAGCAATTTTATGCTCAATCCCAGAGTCATATATATCTAGTCTTAAATTAGATTTAACTGTTTAATATCAGACAGACTTCTCCTGTAGATAAGTCATGGAAAAAAGAACTGTCCCAGTTTTGCTTTTGTATCAAGCAGGAAAAAAATTTGACTTGACTTTGCATGTCCTACGTTGTGACTGTTGCACACGCACACATTGCGATGTCTATGTGAAATGATGCGATGTGCATTCTAATACACGTATTCATGGTCCCCAGAGGATGAAGCTGACTCATGTTTCCTTCAGCACCAGGTGCATTGAATTATTGCATGAATTGTCATGAAATTGATTAGAAACATAAATGTCCAGGACGTTCAGGGTGAATTGGTAAACTCTTAACATTTCATCAAGCTCCATCAACACTTTATATTTTATGATGAATTAACTGTAAATGGCATTCCCGTCAATCTCGCTGCCCTTGATAATCTTAAAAACAATACATTTGCAGTGAGTATAACTAAATAATGAAAATGCAGCCAGTCTCTCTCTAGTTTAGGATAAAGAGCTTCTGCAGATACAGTTATTACAGCCACTGAATGAATGAACTGTTGATGTGAAAGGTTAAACTACAACTATCCGATTCTTTAATATGCAATAAATCTCAAACGGTATACGACTGTAACAAAATTTAAGTCCTGTGTGCTGACATTAGCATTGAGCTCCAAGCACTGCTGTGCCTATTCACAGAAAAACCAGCATGTATGTCGACTCTGTAGACGTATTTAATGTTCATATTACTTTTTATTAATACATTTTTTACGAAATAGTTATTGTTGAAAATACTTTTAATTACTTAAATATGCTTAAGAAAACTTGCCCTCGTTACACATTGTGGGAACTTTTATCCTGATTAATTCATTTTCACAGATGTAAGATTTATGAACGAGGACATTAAGATTGAAGTTGATCTTTTGGATCTTTATTTTATTTTGATCGTTTTCTTATCTTTACTTTACATGTTCAACAAGTCTGTTCAAGTCTGACAGAAAAAACAAATGATGATGACTTTTAGTGACAAAAACATTATTAAACAAATATTACAATTATTATGAAACACATGTTTACAAAGACACTTACATCTACATAGACACTCTTTTACCGACATATACTCAGATATACATGGATTTAAAGTAAAGGAAAGCTGGTGAAGGAGAGTTAGGACAATCTCAAACAAAGATCTCTTCTGAGACCTAAAGACAGGATAAACATTAAACAGAAGAAAATGAGGGCTGAAAAGGCTGAGTGTCCCGAAGCTCTGAATAAACAGTGTGATGTGAGGAGACTGAACATTTTGTTGCATCATTTCTGTCACAAATGTCAGCAAAGTTTTCCCTGACTCCAAGTGAGTGGACCCACACTCCTTCCTGTAGGAGGGACAGGTTTTTGGAAATACCCTTAACATGTTTCACTTTCACTCTAAATGTCTTGCACACGAATAAGAATGGGGCTCACTATACAAAAAAACTAGTTTGTTTTTGTAGATTCAAGCTCAATAGAGATCCAAGTAACTGTCACATAACCGGTTGAGGAGTGACTTCACAGGAATGTCTCACCTGTGAACACAATAACCTGGAGCAAGGGGTGTGGTTATCCCTGTGAGAGCACGCAGGGCGGGAGGATCGCTCTGCTGTGTCTCCTCTCACTTCCTGAATACTGCCTGAATATGTGGAGCTACAAACACAGGACGACCTGCAACACCTTTGACACCGCCGGACCAGGAAATAATATCTGACGGCAAAGGTAAGGCTCTGTAAACAGTGAAGACTTGTATACTTTGTCACCGTTGAAGTTAAACCTGAGGAACACACTAAACCCTGAGTGGACATGTAGCAGAAGAACTTCAGTTTCAGTTATGATCACAGTGTCATTGGTTGAAGTTAATACCAGTGGGTGGAGCCAGACGGTGATTTATAGCCAGCTGATGTCGTCAAGATTTGTATTATTTTGTTCCACTCATCAGTTACCAGTTTCAACACACCAGAGGGTAAGTAGATAAGTAACTGACCTCTTTTCTTCTCTTCGGACCAGTGAGATTTTAATCGTCAGACAGAGTGTTCAGACAGAGCTCTCCACCTGTTGCCCTTCATTGTGTACAGGCCAGGCTTTGAGTGATATATTTCTATGTAATGGTGTGACTGTGATCGCTCTGTCCACAGATCATTTGCACGTGTGGCTGTTAAGCATGATCCTGTGGCATTGTCTGGCACTGCTCCTGCTGATAACTGTTCAAACATGCACAGGTAAAACACAACACTGTGCAATGTGAATGTACGTAAACACGCGCATAGAGACAGCCGTTTCTACCAGTGAGTTATTTAGTGAGTGTACTCCTGCACTGTAAAATCTGAGGAAGGAAAAAATTACCTCAAAATTACCAGGTGAAGTAGACTAATAATTATAAATTGTTCAAACTCTTGAACACGTACAAGTTAGATTTAATAGTCTTCTTTACTTAGCAGTTCTGTGTTAATCAGTTTTCTGACTTTCTTACAGTGATGTCGACTTTAAAGATTGACAGTGTGGGCAAATATGACAGTCACGCAACATGTGAGGAACTGAAATTTCTTTGGAAAACCAGGCCAATGGCCGTCAGTGTGGTCCAATGACTCCTGACAGAGATCCACAGGGCTATCAGCTGATGGATTTGCTTTGGTAATTACTTGAAAGGCAATTCTAATCTATTGTGTAGCTGTGACTGAGAGTAGCTGATGGCATTTCTTAAAAAAAGGCAGGTTATGAATGTATACACAAAGGGCTCTTTAGAGGTTTATACTTGTGGTATACTTTGTCTAGGTTTTTTTTTAATAGGAAGTGAACGTTTTGTCTTTCGATCTCAGGTCGATAGCAACAGAGAAAAAGAAAAACAATCCATGCAGTTTGGGGTGGGTGGTATCGATTAAATCTAAGAGTTTTGACGGTTTCTGGCTGAATGATCAGAACCAGAAAAAGATAATCGCATCATAGTCTTACTGGCATATAAATATTTTTCAGGTTGTATTAAGCAGAGGTGGCAAAAGTTCACACATCTTTACTCAAGGAGAAGTACAGCACACGCTCTGACGTGTACTCAAAGTATCAGAGTATTAAGTTAATTTCTACCAACCATTTCTGTGCAATGCTAGAGTTGACATATCATATTAATGTAAGACTAAACTTAGAGGTAGAATCAGTAAGATTTGTCCGAGCTGATCATAAACACACTAGAAAGATAGCTGATTGTTGAGTGTCATTCCCAGCCAGGGGCGCCGCCAGGGGGGGAAAGGTTAGGACGATTCCAAGGGCCCGGCACTGACAGGGGGCCCTTTGAGACATGGGCAACTTACACAAGGGCCCAACTAGATTTTTTTTCATGGGGCCCAAAATCCCTGGCGGCGCCCCTGTTCCCAGCATGTCAAATACCCATTATCGGTTGGTGGAGCGTCATAAATAATTGATCATTCCCATCAAATGCATTAAAACTAAAGTAGCAAACGTGTTTTTTGAAAATGTAAGGAGTAGGAAGTTCAAATATTTGCATTCAAATGTAGGGAGTACGTGTCAAAAGTTGTCCGAAAAATAAATACTCAAGTAAACTACAGGTGCCTGGAAAAATCTACTTAAGTACAATGTAGTATTTGTACTTCCTGACTGACTTACTTACTTACAGTAGCCCTTAACTTTACTACCGCCTCTGACATTAGGTCATTCTTTGTGTCTGTTTTGTCTTAACCACATGTTCTGCTATTCCAGGGCTTTGTCCGTGTCAGCGATCACAACATTTGGTTGCAAGTGTCAGTTTCACATCTCCTTGTTGCTAAATTGTCTGATTTCCCAGTCGAACTTGTTCATGATGTGTCTTTCTGAGAGAAGTTTCAAACTGCATAGGAATACTCCCACACTGAGTCATGTTACAGTTATGGGGGTGAACGTCACTGATGATGGCAGAAACGCTCAAGCCTTTGTTTGTTTATTTTGCTCTCTCACTGACTGCTCCTCCTTCTGTTTTCACTCCCAGCTCAGGGGTGTGATGAATTCACAGATCTGGATATCAGCCACGCAATCATTGGAACCAGGCTCAAGGTTCGGCTGCTGCTGTACACCAGGGATAATGTCAAATGTGGTACACTCATGTCCCACACCAACCTGTCCGCCCACAACCAGTTTAACCCCTTCAGACAGACAACCTTCGTTATTCACGGCTACCGGCCATCGGGATCTCCACCGGTATGGCTGGACAGCATCGTGGAGATGCTGCTGGCCAGGTCAGACATGAACGTCATCGTAGTGGACTGGAACTACGGAGCCGCCAATTTGAATTACTTTAAGGCGGTGGAGAACACACACAAGACAGCCGACAACCTCACAGCTTTTATTAAAAAAATGGAGGTACGAGATGTATCTGACGCTCGTCTGACACCGTTTCTGCTGTGTCTAGACAGACTGTGGCGTGTAACAAAACACATGACTTGATCTTTTCAGGAACACGGAGCCTCTCTGAGCTCCATCCACATGATCGGCGTGAGTCTCGGGGCTCATATATCAGGCTTTGTGGGGGCCAACCTGAACGGGTTGATTGGAAGAATTACAGGTAAGAGTGTGCACATGCTGAATGAGGTTATTTTAGGTCACCGAAACTACAAAATAAAACTAGGTGGGAAAAACACATGATATGAAAAATAGACTTTAGAAAAATGTGTAAAAATGAAACAGACACGTTCACTCTGGAAACTAACTGAAACTTAACTGAACTGAAAACAAAATTGAAATAATATACTTGTGAAAAATAAAAAAAAACACTTGAATAAGTCTGATGCATGCCACGTTCTACTTCAGATCACTTCCATCTTCACCATATAAGAAGTATGATGTCTGAATTAGAGCCCCTGTTTTTAAATACTTCATAATATTTGAACTGTCTGAATATTTGAATCGCTGAACTGTAAAATGCCTCTCTCACACCTAAAGAATTCTAATTCAATTCTAGGAGAACGGTCTTGTGCATTGTTTGGCACATGGTGATGTGAAGTGCTCATATAGAGGACTTTGGTCACAGTTGAATTGCAGCAACATGACACAGTTCAGATTTGGTCTGGGCAGGAGCGGAAAACATCTGCACAGATTGGATGATTAATTTGGATTTATCTTAAAAATGCCAAACTTTAAAACAGAAGTGTATCAGATATATAAAAAAAATAATAATAATAATTATGAAATATGTTTTGGAAAACAGCAATACTGGTTCATCAGATGGGTCAGATGTTACAGTGACTTGATAATCAATGACGTTGTAGTGGGGAAGTGATAATAAGGAAAAGACTAAATCCTTACAGCAAGGTGATCATTTCATCACCTGTTTAACCTGCAATTTTCCGAGTTAATGTTGAGTTTGGGGATGAACTTACAGCTCTTCTAATGTGATGTTTGCAGCACTGGATCCTGCCGGGCCTCAGTTCACTGGCACCGCTCCAGACAAGCATTTGGACTTCACAGATGCCAAGTTTGTGGACGTCCTGCACACAGACATAGACGGTCAGTTAAACTGAAACATTGTGATATACATTAATGTCGTCATTTATAATTGTTTAAAATTCATGTATTCGAGTACACATGTGATTTGTAAAACTGTGATGGTTATTATCATGTGTGGCCTGTGTTGACAGCGCTGGGCTTCAGAGCACCTCTGGGTCACATCGACTTCTACGCTAACGGAGGAACAGACCAGCCCGGCTGCCCGAAGACCATCTTTTCTGGTAATGTCTTTTAAAAATGCAAAGACCACCATCAAATTGTTCAAAGAAATGTTGGCTTATGATAACAATTATTGGAAATGTAGAAATGATGCTGTATGGTAACAGTCCCATTTTTTGTTGTCACACCTTTACAGGAACATCCTACTTTAAGTGTGACCACCAGAGATCAGTGATACTCTACCTTGACTCTCTGAATCGGAAGTGTACCAGCAAGGCCTTCCCCTGCGACTCCTACAAAGACTTTCTGGATGGTAAATGCTTGGACTGTGACCGCTTCGGGGCTGCAGGATGTCCTGTCTTTGGTTGGTACTTTGATTATCTCGTCACAATAAAGAAAGCCCATAGTTTCTGTTTTCACTCCTCAGAATGATCTTCCACACTTGATGAACGGTTAGGAAACGCGCATTTTCATGTGCAAAATAGATGTGTGGACGTGTTGATTGAAGCCCTGTGCAGTTCTGCTGGGGTGTTATTTCTGTCTTCAGAGATTACAGTGTGTTGTTGTTGCTGATAGTCCTCACGCAGCCGGTTTCACTCTAATCCAGGTTATGATGTGATACAGTGGAAAGATGTCCTGCTGAGGCTCAACCAGACCAAAACTTACTTCACCACAAATTCAGTCTCTCCATTCTGCAGTAAGTAACAGAACAGTAATGATCACATAATCATAATCTTTATAAACGGGCAGAAAACGCAGCAGAAACCCTTGATTTCAATGTGGTGACTGAATACACAATAATGTGCATATTATAGTTTTGTGAAATGATGCTTAACATAATGAAAGTGAGCTTCTCGCCTTGCCCATGGCGAAAAAGGTCCGGAAATAAAATACAACACAAGACAAACGAAGATAAATCAGTTCAAGTAGATATTTTAAACGCTTCACTGCGTCCTCCAAAGTTCCATATATAAAAGTGTCAACCTTCTCTCTCAGTGACGGGCTACAGGCTGGAGGTGGTGACATGGAACCAGGACGTGCTCAGGGGATACGTTACTGTTAAACTCCACGGTAACGGTGAAGTAGCAGTGGCGACCATTGACCAGTAAGTTTTCACTTCATCCATCAGTTCGGCGGCAAATATTCCACCATGACTGCACCTTCTTATCAATGTGTGTGTGTTTTTTTTTTTCTTTACATCAGTAAAGCTACAGAGTTCAGGAAGTACACAGACACCAAGCTGTTCGCCCAGTTTGACAGAGACATCCAGACTGTGAAAAAGATGTCTCTCAAGTTCTCCTCTGGGGAACCACTGAAGCCTAAACATAAGCTCCGCCTTCTCCGAATCCGTCTCACACATCTGGAACGAAATGAGAGGTATGCAGCACACATGGCTTTACAATATCTTTCAGAGATGTGATCTATTAGACACCTGAATCTAGCTGTGGGCTGTAGATTTACAGAAACATTGTCTCTGTCCTTTGCAGGCCTCTCTGTCGATACGACATTCTTCTTGAGCAGAATAAAGAGGTCACCTTCAGACCCCTTCCCTGTGAAGAATCCAACTTCTGAGGCGAAAACGTCAAAAGATTTCACAGCTCGAGTTGGAAGACATTGAGCCGACTCTTGAGTCCTGCCAGGATTGTGCAGGACTGAGTCAGCGGCATGCCAGAAGATCGAAGCCTGGCGGCCGTGTGATCACAAGTGGTCTGAAAAAAATCAAATGTGATATATTATGTGCGTATATGTTTGTTTAAGAGAATATGTATGTCTTCTTAAGGAAAAAAGAACAGGGGGAATTACACGTATTTGCAAATTAATGGATCTCAAATGACTTCTGATGATAAGTTTTTTCCAAGAGACACCAAAGCTGTTTATTTTTTAAGAAATGGACCCAGTCTCTTTATTAGTGTCCATTTAGGTCACAATTCAGTAAGACTGGGAGAGAAAACTGATGATTACTCAGATCGAAAATATAATTTCATAGAATTACAAATATTTCGTCAAGACTGAAAAAGTGTCAAGTATTAACAGCTTTTTGATTGATCCCTCACGACTTCCTTCCATTAAAGCACTGGATTTCATTCCTCTAGCAGATATGTCCTCAATCAAACATTTACTATTTTTTTTTGTATCATGTAACTGTATTTATTTGTGTATATGAATTCATCCTTACTGATAATAAAAATTTCAAGTCAATAATGTCCAACATCTTTAATAAGCTCACAACGCTGCACATCAACAACAGACGGATTAACAAGTCAATTTCCTGTACAATCAAAAAGGAAACTATTCACATGTCTGAAAACTACTCGAACCTAAGAGGTTATAGAAGCTTCCTCCGCAAAACATTTGAAACAAACGATAGCTGAGACCACGTGGCTGCAGATTAACTGCTCGGCTCTCATTTCATGTCTCTCCTCTCACATCTGTTTCACCGTCAAGTAGTTCTACTTGCTAGATGAAGAGAAACTGATTGAAAATCAACTCGACAGCGATGGTCTTCTCAACATCATAACAACTCCTGGCTCCCAGGGTAAACAAAATAAACGTACTTAAACCCAAAGACATTTCAAAAAGCATGTCTCCCACCACAGGAAGCTGGAGATTCCAGAGTCGGTCAACGAAATAAATAAAAAATGTATAACACGGCCATGCAGCGGTCAGCAGATACTCCTCTCGCTGTGACATCAGGCGGGAACAGTTTCTTCGCTCCCGTCGTCCCTTACATTTACACTTTCAACAATGAGTCAGAAAAAACACTTCTTGGCCGGCCTTTTTCAACAAAAATACGAAAACATTTCTTCAAAAAGAGGCACGGATGAGATCTTTTAACAGTATGAGTGTAGTGTCTGTACAACAGGACCTTTACAACATGTCAAATCAGGATCTTAAATGATGCATCGCTCTACTCGGTTCATTTAGACATGTGCTTCTTCATACGTTGAATCTCCATCTGAAACAAACAAAAACAAAAAAAATCAAACCACGAGCAGAAGATATAAAGTCTGATATTCACGCCTTAAATGGACAGTTCGCCCCACAAATCAAACTTGTTATTTATTATTCGTTTTGGTGTGACTTGGAGGTAGAGATGTCCGTCTTCTCTTCAGTATCATGAAACTAGATGGCATTCGGCTTGTTGTGACAAAAGACATACATTCGAAGAACTCAACAGCGTTGTCTGTTTTCCAGCAATCATGACCGGCAGAGTCCTGCACGGGTTCGGGTACCCGCAGATACCCGACGGGTGACCCGCACAATTTGGATGAAACGGGTGAAAAATAATGTACTGTGTTGGACACGGGTGCGGATCGAGTCGGACGGCTGGAGAGCGCGGGTCGCCATTTTCAAGGCGTCAGGTGCAAAAAAAAAAAAAAAAAATATTATTATTAGTAACACATCTACAAAAATCTGCCTGCATTTCAAAATGATAAGCATTTATATTTCATATGAGCTCATTCATGCGTGCTTGCGCCCTCCCAGAACTCCCATTCTCCACGCTGGCTTACTTTCATTTTTAAAAATTGCCTCCATCTAATTTTCCTTCGGGTGCGGGTCGGGCGTCGGTATCAATGTATAGCAGGTTGGCTCGGGTGCGGAATGTAATTTGTGCTACTGTCGGAAAACGGGTCGGATGCGGTTCTAAGTATGGCGGGTACGGGCCGGTGCGGGTTTGCAAAATAAGACCTGTGCAGGACTCTGATGACCGGTTGCTCAAACTAATGCACAGACCATGTTGTGAACAGTTCCATGTAGGAACTTTCTTTCTCACCGGACTACAAACATTAACCGTATCACCGCACGGAAGTAAGGGATCATCCATTTTTATCACTGATATCTCCAAAACTCAGCAACTCACACCACAACAATTTTAGATGGATAGATAGCTACAAAGGTAAAGTAAAAAAAAATGTGTTTTAGATTTTGGGGTGGACCGTCCCTTTAAAGTCATTCTGCCAAATTTTAAATATTGTTATATATACTGCTAACATTCTAGCAGGTGCACTGCATGGATTCCTTTGTTTCTCACACCGCACCTGTAAAGTCAGGCGAATCCTTTTCTCCTCATCGAGCTCATTCATCAGCAGTTTGATTTCTTTGCTGGAACATGAGACAATTATCAAATTAGAGCGGTAAACAAAACTCCCTCGATTGAAACTATAACATAGTCAGTGGTTGCTGGGAGAAGACATTGACAGAGCCATACTTGTGCTGACTCTTCATCTGATCGAACTGGTCCCTCAGGTCTCTCAGCTCTGTCTGTAGCTGTTCCAGGTTGGGTGGACTGTGTTTGACCGGACCTCTGCTGGGCTGAGGGTCAGAGCTGAGGCCCGGGCTGGACGTCTTGTGCAGCACGGCAGAGAGAGCCTTCGGTAACAGAGTGGAGAGGGACTCTGTGGGCACACTTTTAGCTACTGCTGCCTGTGGAGTCAACCCAACATTACTCTTCCTGAGAACACGACAAAAATCTGGAGATATTGATTGAATTTTTAAGTTTTATACTCACGGGGAGGGCGGAGCCATTTTGATTTGTTTCCTGAGAGTTTTCTCCTGAGTGCTCCTCACTCTGGTTTTCTTTTCTTTCCTCCTCCATCATGAGTGTTACCTGTAAGTCAAGTCTAGTTTGAGACGTCTGATAAGTCAATTATAGGAAACTTCGCCCCGTCGTATGAAGTATGGAGACAGAAAGAAACTGGTTAATGTGGCCTTCGGGTCGGCAATATTCAGAGCATTTTGCTCATACTTATTTCAGGCTAAGTCGATTTTTAACCTTTCCAAGTAAGTGAGTAGGTGGATATCTTTTGCTTCTGTACGTGGCCGTGTGAGTATGAGGCAGCTTAGAAAAGTTAAATTTATCCCAAGGACAGATGGGACACCAGCACACCAGACCACACACTCCAAGTCATAGTAGTAGGCTATATTTAAAGGTGCAGTATGCAGTACAATATGTAGTAGTGCACTATTGTAGTTTACAACATTCAAAAATGTAACTAAAATAGCAACAGAGCGTGAAGAAACAACAGCGCTGACGTTATGTTAGAGAAAGCTATGTATTGTGTTGCAGCGATATCTACTGGAGTTAGCATGCTAACCAGCTAGCCTCGTTCTTACAGCCAAGTCACCTGGCCACTGTCGCTCTGATTGGTTAGTGATCATTGCTTGGTTAGGGTGCGGGTTAGATGATTGGTTGGAAGGTGAGGAAGAGGCGGCAAAGGAGGGGTGGGACTTATTAAAATACTTGTGGGAAAATAAATCACCCAGGGAATGGGAATAATGGGCCGTCAGGACAATGGTATGGGGCCACGCGAGAGGGAGGTCAGAAAAACATCTTGGTATTGCATGACAGGTAGGGAGCTAGCTGGTTAGCATGCTAACTCTAGTAGATAACCCCGCAACGCGTCACACAGATACTTTTGACATTAACGTCAAAAACCATTACCTCTTCACATTCTTTTTGAATGTTTTAAACTAAGTTTTTACATATTGCACCTTTAATTTAAGAGAACAACTATCAAACGTGTATACTTCCCAGAGTCTGGAGCTCTGACTGTAACCTCTCATCCGCAGCATGAGCTACCTGCTCATTCACCCTCTCCGCGATCGACACAATTGAATCAAACTCTTCAGTCTCTTTGAGAGAAACAGAGAATTAAATGTTAAAACCCAGAACTAACTCAAACCGATGACTACAAAAAATTCAAACCTTTTTTTTTTTTAAAGCTATAAGCCTACATGTTTATGATTCAATTCCCATTCAGCCTTTTTTTTTTACATGCAGCATTCAAGCATGGTAGTATTTCAAATTACACTGTGACAGACACGACAACAACAGTTGCGAGGCTTACCAGGAATGAGGGCTGAGCTATAGCTGCCCATCACGACAGAGAGGAATAGAAGTGGAGAGAGTGAAAGACAGAAAAACCTGCAGAGTCTTTAAGTCTACATCTACAAATGACAGATTGGAGCAAGTCAGTAGAACAGTCATAACATACCGGCATCTTCAGTTTGTACTTTACACTGAGATGATAAATGAGGGGAAGTACATTTGGGTGGCACGGTGGAGACAGCTGTGTGTGTCATGCCACAGCAGTGAACAAATATGTGACACATGCTGGGACTGATGCACAGGAAGGATACCAGTGACAGATCACACAGCCATTAGTAAACAGAGTAATCAATAAACCAGATTATTGTCAGATAAAGGTCTGGTGCACACACTCACCTTGTCTGGCCGGCGTCGCTGGTGAGATACAGCAGCATCTGCAGTAACACGACACCATCCATTGTAACCCAGTGTGGTCTGCAGATCATGTTGTGATGAGGAGTGTTACAGTCAGGGCTATGTTTAGCTCGGGACAGAGAGGAGCTCCACTCTACTCACAAATATCACCGGTGGCAGAGCGAAGGGCGTCACAGGGTGAAGGGCGACAGTCATGTTTAAAGGGACAAACCGTAAGGGAGTTACAAAAACTGGTGTTAAAACTGGGCAAAAGAAAGGAACACAGAAATTGCATTTATTGTGAAAACTCAGTATCTGTTTTGGTTACTTAAAAAGGGACACTCCACCCCAGAACCAAGCATGGTATCCCTTCACACTGATCATTTCACTCACATTGAGGTTTTTATGATTATTGTTGAAAATAAAGTTATAAGCATGAAAAGTGTTTTTTGGAGCTTGACCCATACTAGGAACTAAAAAGTGAAGCTATCTCAGCCCCGCTGCTTCACACTGACCATTAAGTTACAAAACCTGAGACCCCCAACTTAATGGACATACTAAATTGTACAGCAAACATGTTTTATGATATTGAACTGTAATCATTACACTAAAGCTAGAAAGACTCATTTGAACTTTGTAAAAACACATTTTCTTGGAGTTAGAACAAATTTGATATATATATATATATTTTGGGGACATTACACTGATTTGCTAGCAAGATAAGGGAAGTACTTAAATGATTAAGTGTTTCTGTCCTTTGTCTAAATCCACAAGCAAAACAAATTAATCTCAGAAGGAGCTTGTTAAATCCGATTTTATTTCAAGTCTCAAACAACAAACTGAACATATGATTATACAAGCTTTACCAGTCGTATCCAAGTGTCTTTCAACAAGCAGCTGTGTCTAAACAAAAACACCCATGACTAATCCAAAATCTCATGAGAAGTCTTTACAAACAATAAAGTGAGATTAAACAGTTCATGGACTGAGCAAAACAGATATGCTGCTGGTCAACAAACAAAATGCTAAAACTTTTTTCTGTAAAATGAAGATCGCCAAGATCACAAGCAGCAAATGTCTAGTAATTATACACCGGAAAAAGGAGAACAGGATAATGTCATGGTATATGTTACAAAGACTCTAAAACAAAAAGTACTACAGTACTTCAAAGATGCAACTGAAACACTTGTATCAGAGAACAAATGTAAGCAAGAACATTTCCACAATATACAGGCAGGGTGGGATTTTAGTGAGAGAAGGGGTTGTGCAGTCCACCCAGCAGAGGAGATCTTGATGAGATTTGTCCAGTTTCCAGTATCATGTCTGCAGACTGACTCACTGCAACACCGTCATGATAACCTACCGGAGGTCGTCACCAGCGCTGCTGGTTGGCCCCTCTGTTGTACGGCGGACGCTGACGCATCACTCTCATGCTGCGGTATTTAGACATGATACTTAGACTTTTTCTGAACACTGGCCTCTGGTTTGGGAAGGGACGTGGCACTATACTCTCCTTTTAAAAAAAACACACGAAAATCAAATATTAGTTATTAAGAAAGGTAAGTCAATGAGCGACTTAATATCTCAGGGCAACCACAGATCTTATACATACCATGAGTGGTCTTCTGATATTTCCAGACAGATCAGGGAATGGTTTTCTTGGACCACCAGGGAACCTGGGCCTCTGCAAAACACAACAGTGAAGGCTGAGGACGAACAATATGCTGCCAAACTACATACTTTGTTATTCACAAGAGTTCAACTGTAATCATGTGACTCTGAATTATGAGGCCAATACACAACTAGGAGGCTGAAAAAGCTGTTCTCAATAATGCCTCCCCAGGCTGAATTTTAAAAATACTATTTCATGATTTATCTTCACGAATTACCTGGACAAGCTCTGCAAAGTCGTTCTTGTGCAGTAAATGTTTCACTCACCTGCATGTTTCCGGGTCCAGGTCCTGTTCGTGGTCCTGGTCTCCTGAAGGGCCTCACAGGTCTCTGGTTGTCCTGCATCATATTAAATGGCCTGCAAAGAAGAAAACAGAACATTGGAAACAGGAAAAACTCTGCACTAGTGAATTAAATCTTATGTCACGTACCTAAACATCCTTTTATCCAAATAGTTGCGTCTTCGCTCGTCAGGTGATGACCTGAAGTCATTCGTCTTTGAGAGTCTGTTTGGTGAGCTATCTGAATCTGAAGAGCGATCTACAAAGAAAAGGAGAGGAGATGATAAATGTATACACAAAACGTGAGACACTGAAACAGAACAATTGTACACAGTGCTCGGGACAAACCTCTCAACACAGGTGATGACAAAACTCAACTTACCATTTTTTGGTTTTGGGCTGCGAGATTTCCGAGGTGAGCCATCCTTAGAGGAGGAGTCCCAGTGGGACAAAACAACAAGGTCACGCTTCTCTATGGGAGATGATCTGGGGAGAGACCAGTGGCGGCAGAGTTAATCAGCATTTCTATCAGAGCATCATCTGAGGTTTTGACAGTGTATGGACATCTTAAATGTTGCCTGGATACAATAACAACACATCATTTGCGTTATCAGTGTTTAAAGGAATCAGATTGCAAGTAAATAAAATCACCCTGTCAACTCTAAGAAGTAAAGCAATTTTAAACCAGTAATGAACAGAACTCATTTGCAGGCAGACAAATGATCATATGCATCACATACTGTGTGGGTACTTACAAAAATCATGGAATGTCCATGCTTCTTTACTCCTATTTTTGTACCCTGAATCAATCTGAGCTCTCTTCATTTACTCAGCGACTGTTAGAGCTGGCAAATATTGGTGAGAACTTTTAGATATTGGTCTAGATCACATCACCAAATCTTCTCTCATCTCTCAGTCACACACAGGAGGACAGTGTCTTGTTTTCAGAATTAACTTCAGAAGGTTGTCTCATCAGGTCGTTCCAAGTTGTTCCTTTAGTTTCATGATTCAACAAGTTTCACAAGATGCTCAGAGAGTAAACAGAGCATTGGATCTTGCAGATATCTATAGTTGAAGTAAACACATCCAGGTTGATGATTACATCATCATAACAGCTTCTCTCCAGAGCTGTGATTTTGAGAGATGATCCAGTGTCCTTCCCACAAACAAGTCCTGGTTTCAAGGCAACTTTTAGAAGCTTTGCGGTTCCCGCAAGTGAGACTGCTTTTCCTTTTCATCTCCTACTCTTCTTCAATTTGGGTCTTTGGGAATGACTTAGGATGATCTCTTCATAAAGAGGTGATATTCTGATGCATCTGTAGTAAACAGTGAAGGAGGTGGCACAGTGCCCCATTTTCTTCATGTAATAGTTTTAAGTTACAGTGGAAAAACATACAGGGGACATATTTTTTCCAATCACACTTTCAATGTCTTCGCGGGCTGGCATGTACAGGTTGGGCTAGAGACTTTGGGTGAGACGGACGATGTTTGCATCAGCCTTGTAAAGTGGCTACAGAATATTCTGATTTCCCTCAGGATACAGTCAGGTCACATGTCTCATTAGACACAGGGACTGATCATAGCACGTGCTGACCTGTGGGTCCAGCCTTGATGCCTTCACACTGAATTTTAAATGGTGGTATCGTGAGACTGCAAAGACCAGACTGATCTTGCTGCTGTCCCCCACACAGTGTCAAGTTTTGGCCACTTGCAAATCTTTCACCTCGTCCTCGTCTATTTTAAATCCTTTCTCTTCAGTCAGTCCAGATTCACCACTTGTGTCCTGTCCTTTCATGTAGTCTTCTTTTGCATTCTCTGCCACTTCATACATTATCTTTTTGCTGACAATTACAAGAGCCAGGCCTCGTTGGTATGAATAAAATTCAGATGGCCATTCATCAGCGCTACAGCTGAGGGTTTGACTCCTACTTCATCAAAACACTTCAAGATCATTTTCCAGCTTTGATGCAGTAAATGCTTGACAAATTGAAGGTCTCATGACTGCAGAGAAGCAAAAATCTCCAGGGCTTAGATGCACTACATATAGTGTTGGTTGTAGTTTGGCTCCTCTGCATTCTGTCAAGTGGGAATGATGTGGCTTGATCCTCAAAGTTTCATTCTTCAGGTGACGCAGATTGCCATGAGCTAGTCCTTTCGGCATCAATTCATTCAGCTTGCACACAAGAATCTGATTTCAGCTCCGAAAGTCCACTCCAGGTCCTATAATGCATGTGTGCATTTCAGTATGCATCTGATGAAAAGCGTATGATAACTGGTGTGCCAGATTAGTCAAAAATATGATTTGTTTGGTAGTTGTCTTGGATTTGACTTGTTTTTAACATCGTTAAACCCCTGAAGTTTTATAACCGTGGAACTTCTTTTTTCATTACTGGCATAGTGATGCGCAGAAACAATTAGAAATGTAGACAATTTTCAGTGAAAATGATTGTAGGTGCACTTTGTCATCTAACCGATGGTGGCTGGTTATTGCCTTCACAACAGAAATTCCTCTTCATTGTTGTTTGGTTTTTGTTGTCTCCGTTGTCAATAATCACTGTCATCCATCTTGTGGATATTGTCATTGTGATGGTTTTCAAAGCAAAACAAGTTGTCACAGCACGGGCTTCCTTCAAATGTGTCACTTGACTTGTCAGTTTGCGGCCTCATGTTTCATTTAGTGCCATGAAGAGTAATGATTCAATCCATTTCTTTCCCCAAGATCCATGTATGGCTGATTTGTTGCAATTATTTTAAAAATTGGCAGCACGGCAATTTCAGATTAAATGTTAAGTGCAGTCCTCTTCATGTCCTCAATTTCCTTACACAGATTTGCCATTTCATACTACATGTTGTAACTTCAATTTGCTTTTGTCCTCTACCGAGGATGAAGGGGTCTTCACAACATGCTGAAGAGCATAAAATGCAAACTGAGGAATCCTTCAACAGCACAAATCAACTATTTTTTCCCCACACTCCTCATCAGTGGCAAGAAACACATTTGTCAGGTTTTAACACAGGCTGGTGTTAGTGATATGGTGCGTAACTGAGCATGTTCTCTTCAGCCGACTTGATAGGAAGATATTTCGAAATATTGGCAGCAAGCAGACAGGGTGGCATTTGAAAACTTTTGCAGCGTTTCATCAACTGAATCAGTGCTGCACATTTAGCTCATCATGACATCTCCATTTTCCGCAGCTGGCACCCCCTTCACATAGACATTCTTTCTTGAACTCCTAATCATCATCAAGCCCCTGCGAACAGTGCTAGAAGGAAAATACCGTACCTGTGTGTGCTCAGGGATCGGCGAGACTCCACCTGTTCTGTGTCAGAGTCTCTTGAAGACTTGCTGGTACTGCTTTCTTCTTTAGAAGGGGAGTGTTGTGGTTTTGGCCTCCTTGGTTCCAGGTTTCTCAGGGGAGCTGCATTTGACTGGAAACGTTTCTTCCTGATGGCAAGAACAGAGCTGACATTTCCCTGCGGGGCAGGGTCGCCCAGGCGAGGCCTGGGTTTCACAGATGCAGGTATTCTGAGCCTCATGAGAGACTCTGCTTGGACTTGTCTGCCCTTAACCATGAAGCTTTTATCTCTTAGAGACATAGGTTTACCACCAAATGGCCTACCACCAAATGGCCTACCGCTAAATGGTCTGGGAATATTGAGCAACTGGGGTCTCTCTCTCCTGGGGTATTTAGGATTGCCATGCTGCAGTGCAGGGTCTGAAGAGGGCATGCTGATGTCTGAGATCCTCCTCTTGCGGGGTCCTGCCACTTGCCTCTCCTGAGGGCTCCTGTGGTAGGAGGATGACGGTGATGGTCCTCCTTTCCATGAGGGGGATCTGAAAGGGGGCAGGTGAGGGACATCCTGTGCCCTCTCTCTACTGTGGGATCTGCTGCCCTGCCTCTCCATTGGGCCTCGCTGCCGCCTGGAGTCTTGCTCAGATGACCACCTGCATATCCATCAAACAATAGAGAAATCATTATAATGACAGATCCATTGCCATGTTAAGTGGAAGGCGGAACTTTTAACTTTTATCTTAATGCAGCCCCTTCATTATGCCATGACAGAATGAAACAGGTAGGAGAAGTAAAGCAATTACAGATGTAACACTCCTCTCACTGGCAGTTGAGACCACATTTACATCAGACCCCATTAATCCCCTCTAATAACTATGAGCTGGAGAAGAGTAGAGGTAATCATTACGACCTCTGTGACAAGGAGGACTGGGCCAGCTTTAAGCCTCTTCTTTAACAATTTTACCCAGCTGGGATTGTGGCTTCACTCCTGTACCTCTCTGGCATTGAGCCTCTCCCATGCATCTCTCTTGGGCTCCTCTGTGAGGGCCCATGTTCTCCATTGTGTGGATGAGAGAACGCTCCACCCTCGTTCCAACGCTTCATGCCATGACCAGAGTGCTCATGGGGCCTTTCTCTGGGACTGTAATTCCCACGTGGGTCTCGATTCCGCTGCTCCTGATGCAGAAATCCTGGCTGCCTTTTATGACCCCTAAAGGAGCCCCGAGAGGCTGGCGCAGAGCCAGGCCTCCTATCAGTTGTGTGGTTGCGAAAATGTCTTGGGGAGGGTGACCTGTGACCTGAGGGGTGGCCGTGGAAAGGTGGACCCCTTTGACCAGGGGATCCTTGTGTAGGACTGCGAGAGGATGACTGATGCTGGACATGGGGGGACCTGTTTTGCCTCGATGGAGAGGGCCTCCTCTGGCTATGGTGTGGTTCCATTTTGGGGGGGTACGATTGAAACGAATCCTGATGTGGGGACCTCCAGTTATTGAAACGTGGCTCCCTTTGCTCTCCCATCAGGGGGGCTCTTCTGACAATTGGGGGGCGTCCTCTACCTCTGGAGTCTCTCGGGTTAAAAGGAGCTTTTCCTGGGTAGCCCTGGGCATCTCTTCGACTTTTGGAGTTGGGGTTGTAGCTCCCTTCATTCGGACCATTGCCATGACCATCTCCATAAGGTCTGATAGGACACAAGACAAAACAGAAATTGGTGGGATTACGACAAATAATGAAACTTTAAAAAACATCATTACTGCAAAAACAAGGATCTGCATCTCACCTACATCACATTAGTACTCATTAACATAACACTAAAGTATCTGGGGGCAACCTGGCATAACAAAAAAAGACTTTACCTGGGCTTCAGGCGTGGTGGTCCAAAATGTGGTCGGACCATCTTTGAAAGCAAATGAAAAATCTGCGGAAAACAAGAACATATTGCATTAACACTTTTTTTTTTTTTTTTACAACTTACAGCAATATCTGACTTTCCCTGACTCCTTAGTTGAAACTAGCACTACAGTTTGACGCTGCACCAGTAATCTAAGAGTAAATATGGACTGCATTTAGTTCATTAATAAGTAACCCCATAATATTAAGCACACAGTAAAGGCAAGTTTCAGTTTCTTCTAATCACCCATTACAGATTGTCTTCGTCTGAAACTGTACTAAAAAAAATAAACAACAGTGTGTAAATTTTATGATATAATCAAAAATAGGGTGCACATCAAACGAGCAAACTCCAAACTACTACAAGCAGTGCAAAAATACAAAGTGCATTTTTCTTAAAGTTAAACATTGCTGAAGGCCACCAACAGCAATGTGCAAACGATCAATCAGGGTTGACCTTTCATTCAGTCTTAACCTAATCAGTACTGTCTTAGATAGCGAAAATATTACACAAGAGACAAACGTCACTGTATTCCAGCTGCCTGCCCCATTAGTAAAAATACAGTATTTTAAGTCGGATGTTTGAATAAATATTTATTTTTTAATGCGCACATTGAAAAGTCTCCAATTTAAATTTCCTATCATGCAACATGCACCCGAACCAGGAGTTTGTCGTTGTCCTCAACACGGTGCAACTCCCAACACAGCTGCCACAGTGCCATAAAAAGCACCCTGATCATACATCACTACAGAGCATGTGGTTTCTTTTCCTGACAATATGGAAAAGCGTTAAAGTGACTCGATTGCCTACAATCCCCCGTAGAGACAATCAAATTAAATTTGGGTCTCAAAATAAACACAAACGCGGATAAATCTCTCTTTATTGAAGTTAGTCTCCCGTAAAGAGCCGCAAAATCAGAAGAAAATGAAATGTATGGCCTCCTTTTTGAAGCGCCTGTTTTTTTTTGTTTTTTTTATCGCACAACATAGTTTCATTAAACAACATGGCTACACCACAATTAAAGAAATAAGTTCATAAGGGAGCTTGGATGTTAACCTGTTAGTTAGGCTGGACATGTTTGTAGAGCCGCCCTCGGATCAGTTTCAGTCCTGAGCCTTAACTCTTGGTATAGGATCTGGGCAGATCCTGCTTCCATTTTTGGTATCAGCGACTGGCTTACAAAATAACACGGCTCGGTAGTCGTGATATTTCTGTCAGACAGACCAAATCCTGTACTAGTGTGGAGAGTAGTGGCACTTGTGCCCAAATGCTTCGGTCTCATTTTGACTTTAGCTTCGAAAAAGGTGGAAATGCAGGTCGCGCTAGCGCAAAACAACCCCATCTTGTTGCTAAGGCCAGTTAGCTGTTAGCTAGCCTGGGTGTTTTTTCGCTAGTTTGTAACGCTGCTGGACGCCGCTCTCAGATAATGGCATTCATTAAACAAAACAAATAACTCAATACATTTTCCCACGGCACGTAAACTTGAACCACGTTTAAGTTGAATTAAGTTATTTGGCTGACTTGCTACTTACCAGATACAGGACCGTCGATGAAATGAAAGCCAACCTACGTTCGACACAGTTGAGCTGCTCCCACTTGCTCGTCGCACCGTCCTCGCCCTTCAACCGCTTGTCAGCCAGACTGAAGCGCCACCTGCTGTCTCGGAGTGGGAACTACATGTCGTCGCAGTCTTCTGGGAGGCAGAGGCATTAGTTTTTCAACAGTTTTGGAGCTGTTCCTTCTGAAATAACAATCCTGTTAAAAAATGTTGTTGATGTGAATTTCATTCTCCCAGCTGATGACACCAATGGGAATATAAAATATAATCAATGCACTCTTCCAAATGGATGTGTGCTCTTCCCTATTCTACCTTTTATTGGAATAATTTTATTTCTAACAGGCTGCTTGGTGGAAAATAGTATGAACCTTACACCACAAATAGTAAAATAGGACAAGCTAGAATAACAGATTTTACCCCTATCACTATCCTTTTTCAAATTTTTGTATGCATTTTCTGAAAAGACTCAAATGAAACTAACACAAATGTATTTTGTAACCATCAATAATGCAAAAGCTTTAAAAAGGATCTTTATGCCTTGATAAAACAACTCTAATCTGTCATGCTTCTTCTCCAAGTGGGGGGATGTTTTGTTTTGCACAGTTTATTAAAAAACATCCCTAACTTCATGGAGCCTATGTCCACTGTCTGTTTAAACTGTTTTGGATTTTATTCAATTTCAAGGTCAGTTTGGAGGATGAAGAGATTTTTTTTTTCCATCCTCGCCATTTTTCTCACTGACGATGCAATGATTTTAAACCCACTTTAAAATATAACCCAGTTGGATACAGCAGTGCCAAACACTACAGCCTCTGAGATGACAATAAAGTTGAGAAAGCAGAGGAAAAGAACAGTATAAGCTCCATGACAGTACTGTGAGATTCATTGCACAGGTATCAGACTGCACTCATTTTAGCTACTTGGGCATCTCTTTC
This sequence comes from Diplodus puntazzo, assembly GCA_963678695.2. Classification (NCBI taxonomy): domain Eukaryota; kingdom Metazoa; phylum Chordata; class Actinopteri; order Spariformes; family Sparidae; genus Diplodus; species Diplodus puntazzo. Next base: position 9,258,092 of record OZ023167.1, on the reverse strand, counting down.
TCTCTGAAGTCCTTTGCCTCTATCCTAATCTTACTTCAGTCAATCAACAAATACACATTAGCACACAAACAAGAACAAGAACTTCCAGTTGTACATTTTATTGTTTCAGGTAACATTGTTATGACCATGCTAACCATGCACAATGTCTACAGCAATCACATAACTTAAAGAGTTAAGCTGACTGTGACAGACTGGTTTGGAATTAGGAGATGAGCAGACTTGAATGCCTTTCTAAGTGGTTTTATATATCACTCCTTCGTACTTATCTACTTTTCTTAAAATCCGTACCCCTTTGCAAAAAAGCAGCATTTTACTCTACATGTAGCAGCGTTGCAAAATATACAGCAAATCCTCTTTGAATACGCTAACATATATGGCTACTTCATTTAAGATAATTTAATAGCCTCTGTCAGGCTGTCTAATGTCCGAGGAACACAAATGTCACTTTATAAATGACATAACAATGTGTACAAGCTGTTGGTATAACTGTTTGCAGCATGGCGGAGATGATGGGCTTCAAACCGAGGTTCAAGTATTACAGGTCACACACAACAATCGCGGTGGCCGAACAGGTGAGGAGAAACAGACTGACGCTAACATCCATGTAACCGATCCATCCATCGTAAGGCATCTCTATCGAAATGACATTTAAACGTGACACAGGAAGTGAATAAATTGCAATTGAAGTCAAAGGAGCCTACTGGAAAAGTCATACACAGTGCAGCATAATGAAAGGAGAAAAACTCCAACAGCAGACAGCATCTTTAGAGCTACAGGGCTCACTTACAAGTTGATTGTTAGTAACACATTCTGCCTCAGTGCACGTCAGTCTTACACACCGATAGCCCCAAAATCTATTGATTTGAATATGTGTATGTTACTGGATGTCTGATAGATTGATGCATCCATTAGTGCTGTGCCTTGGAATAGCTTTACATAGCAAGGCACACCTACAGAGAACGTTTTAAATGACATGAAGTTGCTCAGCTGTCAGTATTATTTTTTATCTCATATAAGCACCTTGCCAGTGAAATAAGCTTTTATGAAAGCAATTACTGTTTATCTGCAAAAGACTCCAAGTCGGCGGCTCACTCTGGTCTGCAACAAACATGTGGTAATCATTCATGCTGATGCCATGATGTTTTTTAAACATTCAAGTTGACAGCTTTGGATTCATCCTCATCACACACGTGCAGTTAGAAAGTCCAAGTTAAAGATTTTTAAAAAAAGAATAAAGGGAATCATCTCAAAGTGAACAATCCTGTGATCGGAGCTTGCTGGGTTAGGAAGGACCTGAGAGTCCTGCTGGATTTTAGTTTGCCAGATAAACCTATTAAAGGAGACATATTATCTTTTCTTTTTCTTTTTTTTTTTTTTTAGCTTTTTGCGTTCCCTTCAGTGTGTTCGTCACCATGTCACATATGTGCATAATATATGCCTATATTCACAGTAGGTGTGAAACTAGATGGAAACTGAAAACAGGACAGAACTGACCGGAGACACAGTGAGCAGAGCCGGCTCAAGCGTGTGTGAGCTGACCAATCAGAGGAGACTGGGTTTTGGGGGGGTGGGACAATATTTCAGACAGTATGAGAAAGCAGATTTGTTTAACATTAAAGCCTGTAAACCTATTCTAGTGGTGACCCAAAGTAAAATTATGAACCTGAAAATGAGCATAATACGTCTCCTTTAAATTCCAGCCAGATCACTTATCACTACATGCAGGAATAACATCACCTAGAAAGGACAAGTATTACAAATCGGGCCTCCGTGATGACGTAATAGTCATGCCTTTCCCAGCGTCACACTGAATCAGATTTAAAGGCTTGAGAGGGCACGTGGGAAGGCAGAGGTACAGTCATCAACGCTCTGAGCAGGCGTGTTACTCCAGTACTGGGGCTGAACTGGGACCCAGTGAGGAATCTGTGCAGAGAAGATGAGAGATTCTTAACGTACGTTAGCAATACTGTGATTTTATAATATTTAAAACCCTGATATTTGTCTTTTGTCATTACCTCACACATTCAGACACACCTACTCTCCCTGAAACTCTCTCACATGTGCTCTCTCACACATACTTCATCTCATTACAGGTAGATGACGCAAAATCTTACATCATTTCAATGGTCAGTTGATATGTGATTAGAATATAGGAAATGTCAGGTTTATATTGCAAGTCACGGTTTACAGTATTTCTTTTTTTTTTTTTAAAGTCAAACTCTATGGCTCTATTCCCATAAATGTAGTGACTCAAACTACGACAGAGTGAGGGAAGAGAGAGAAGGCAAGGTAGGAGACGAGCTAGATTAATGGACTACTTAATGCTGAGTTTATTCGAGGACGGAGGCGACACCCCGATGAGCTTTGAGTCCGACATGGGACTAACAACGCCCTCGATGAGGTTCTTGTTGCAGTCCCCAGTGGTGCCTTCGGAGGACAGTTTGGGGTAGGCGGTGCTGCCTGTCAGGTCCATCAGATCTTCGAGAGCTCGGGTGTTAGTCATACTGCTGTTCTGGATTTCGTTGACCGGTGAGAACTCCGGGATCGAAATCAGTTCCTCTTTGGAAGCCGGGCTGGAATATAATTTTTTAAAAAAAAACATTTATTTTTTAGTATTTGTGATCGAAAATCAGTGGTCCTCGAAGATCAAGGGTGTAAAGTGGTGCTCGGTGTTACCTTATGACTCACCTAACCTCCATGGACTGCACCTCGTCACACGACCCCTTACCCTTCACATCCAGCGGCTCCAGCTTGATGATCGGCGGTGACAGGTGTCTAACCGGCAGGGTTGTCACAGAGGGTCTGATAACCTCCACCTGGGACCCTCCTTTAGCTTTCCCCTCAGCTGCTGTCACACGCTGGCTCTGTTGTTTGCTTACCTCGGCAGTTGGATGGCTGCTCATCAAGGCACTTCCTTCACCCTTCACTGCTCCATTCATCATACCACCACCACCACCACCACCACCTCCGCCCTTCCTTTGGTTGACTTTGGCATCTGTTGCCATCCTTGTCGGCTCTTTTTTAATTTGGTCAGCGGCTTTAACGTTTGCCCTGTGCTGATGGTTTACGTTCATGTCTACCTCTCTTCCCTGTTGTTTGACGGCGCCATCTTTGGCTTCTCTGTTGGGTTGGCTGCAGCGCTCGTCACTGCTCTGTTTGGTTTCCGGTCTCTTGTCGGGAACACTGTGACTTGGTGTTACTTGTTGAGTGTTTTTTACTGGTAATCTCTTCTGATTGTCTATCTGTGCTGCTGCTGCTGCTGCTGCTTCTTTCTTCACCAGGGCACATTCCTTCGTGTTGACCTGGACTGTGACCTGCTCTCTGACTTCAAACTCAACCTTTTTGATCACCTGCTCGTTCACCTGAGTGTTAGTTTGAACAGTCTTTTCTTCACCTGTGGAGGATTATAAAAACAGTGGGCTTCACTTCATTTGGACAGTCCAGTTAGCGTCAAGTGAATTTCATTTGAGTGGACCTCAGTTTGTTTCTGCTAATAGTAGCAGCTGATGTCACATACGATTCTAATTATTGACATTTGTCCAGTTGTAAAAGCCAAATTAGTTGAATAAACCAGTGGTGGAAGAAGTATTTAGGCCTTTTTCTTAAAATTCAGTCTTTTATAACGGAAAATTCTGCATTCAATGTCTTATTTTAGTAAAAGTACAAGAGTATTAGCATTGAAATTTAGTACCTACACTACTATACTATACTAAAAGTACTCATTATGCAGAAAGGTCTATTTACAAATCATATTTATGATACTATTGTAGTATAATTAATGTTGCATGAGGAGCTAATTTCAGTTGTTGGGTAACTTAACCTATAATTATATGCTGAGGGATGAGAACCAGAGGGCTAACTGACATTTAGGGCAAAAATAAGTTACAAAATATATGAAATAGATCCTAGGGCTGAGTGATAATTATAGTAAAGTTTATTTTCAAACTGTAAAATATCCTGCTTCAGTTATGTTAGTTAGTTGTCAGTTAGAATTTACTCACCAATATCAGTATCGTTTGTCAACACCAAAAATCCAGTATTAGTCAGGCTTTTCAAATAAATGTTATCATGTTGTTTCTAGCCTAGTAACCTGTTTTGTCATACACATGAAGGTTTTTTTTTTGGGGATTAAACATTGTCATTTTTTTGTTTTGGCTTCTCTATAAAGTTGTTCAAATGTCACCTACACCCCTCTGGTTGTCATCCCTCGGTATTATTCATTAGTCAATTTATATCTTATATTAATAATGTAAGCCTGCACAGTAACTTGCAACGGACAAATGCAGTAGAGAAAAACTACAACAGTGGCCTCAAAAATGTAGAAAGTAACATACTAAAGTAAACTACAGGTACTGTGCAAAACTGTGCAAAATTAAAGTATATGAGAATCTGCATAGTTACACTCCACCACTGGCTTTTTCTTTTTTGTTAAATTCGACTGAAACCTTTGTTCAAACCTCAAAAACCATGGAGGTTCCTCTCATTTGCAATTGATATCCATGTGCACAAAAAGAAGCTAAAGCTGCTGTAAGCTAACTTCCTGTCCGTTTTGCAGTTAGCGATCCCCTCCCTCCGCTCTATGTCACCACATGAACGTGCAGCGGTAATCACCAGACATGGCAGCAAACGGGAGGATCCTGCTCTCTGCACGTTCACAAGCGGACAGGGCCGCCTCTTTGTGGAGTTCTCTGTCCTGATCGCATAAAGTGAGCAGAGATACAAGAACATTTCTTTTTCTCTTTTACTGCATGAGCAGGAGGAGGAGAGACTCAGATGATCACTAATGTAATACAGTAGATAGCATATATAATCATAATATAGTTTGTTAACACTTATAATGTACGTGATATATCACATGTATTGCTTACAGCAGCTTTAAAACATGTTTAAATAACAATGCTCAGTGAGAACAGTCAACACTGGACAGTCCAAGTGCTGTTCGACTCACACAGTGGAGTGCACGAATCTTCCAAGGACGTTTTCAAGAGCAGCTAATTTTACAGTCCCCTGGTGCTGCTCTACGGTAAAAGGTGCCCTCTCAGCACCAACAGGGAAGGTCTTTGGCTGCTGCTCCATATTCCAGAAAGTGTTGTATAACCCACACCAAATGATTTTCAACGTATGGCCCAAAGAACAAGCAACGTGAACAATGAACAATTTTGCTTGGTCGACTTCAAGCTGGCGTAGCTGTTCATTCGTCTGAGTAGCCAAAAGCATCACATAACAGGACTAACAAAAATGGCTGGAAAAATATGAAGTGTCCATCTCCAATTAAAGATGTCACACAAGCCAAAAACTCATAGAAAAGTAAATTGTTGTGGCACATGCTCAAAATAAGCTCATAAATGAATCAGAAACCACACATGCCCTGTTTGCATTTTTACAGCTGCAAGGCATACAGAGAGGAGGGGGGAGTAAGCGGGGACGGCAAGCACACTCAGGTATCTGCGGGACGTGAATAACACACTGACCTGGAGGTGAGACGGCCCTCGTCTCCACCTGCTCCTCCTTCTGGTTCAATGCAGAACAGAGACGATCTCATCAAACGTTTGATTGAGGGCAATCAGGACTCAGAACCAAAGTATCACCAACAATAGAATTTAATAAGAATGATAAGAAGAACAGAAAAATCTGAGTTTTCAATAAATGAAAATTGTAAAAAAAAAAAAAAAAAAGGAAAAAGGAAAAAAAAGAAAGTCTTGATCACACAATCAGCAGGTGCTCTAAAGGCAGCAGGACTACTGTACGAGAACAGAGGGTGTCTCTTACAGTACCTTCATGTCAGCTTCACCCTTCCTTGTTCTCTTCATGATCTCCTCGATCCTCTGCAGAAAATACATCAACACTTAATCAATATGTGAATTTTAACCAAACAAGCTGAAAAATGTGTCAATACCTGCTGTTTCTGACCCGACCTCAGACGTGGAAGATGCAAGTTTTGCAGTGTTTAATGCTTTACTGCTAATTTTGTAGTTCAGTCCGGTTGAATCAGTTGTTAGCATGTTGCTAAGCTAATGTGGCTACTCCCAGTCTGGGGCAGTTATTGACTAATGTAGTAATATTGAGAGATAGCTCAAGAGAAACTGAGTGAATGTTGAACCTCATTTTGAGTTACTTTTTGTTTTCGTAAAATTAGCTTAATATGTCTCCTTTAAAGTGACAGTTCACCCCAAAATTAAAATATACACATTTTTCCTCTTAAATGTGGTGATATATTTATCCATCTAGATCATTTTCATAGAGATGACTGCCTTCTCTTGAATTCAATGGTGGTTTGGGGTATTTTCTTTCTACTAAAGAAGTGCTAGGTGGTGGCTAAGGAGAGCTAAGGATACTAACTAAGCTGGCTAACATTGCAGCTCAGTTGAGCACAAGCCTCTTGTTCATGACTAGATACATGCTTCCTTCTGCGCAGTCAGTAGGTGCAGATTGGTACATAGAAATGATTTCTAAAAAAGAGACAGCGAGTGCCATCTAGTTCCGTTATATTCGAAAGAAGGCAGACATTTCTACGGCCAATATCTCCAAAACTCTGCACATCACAGCACAACGATCTAAATGGATAAACAGCACTATAGGTAAGTCATCATAAACTGAGTGGTGTTAACAATAACCTTTTTTCTCAGTTGCCTCTCCTCCTCTTCCTGTTGCGCCTGCAGTTCTCTGTCCTGCCGCTGTCTCTCTGCGTCCTCTTGAGCCTGGACTTTAGCTTTTTCTCTCTGTTGAAATCAAGAGGAAACATAAGACATAAGATTCACACGATATCACCAAAAACTTAGATCAAATATGTACGGCATTAAAGCAAAAACAACTGGCTTCCACAGCTATTTTTAAGTAACTCTTACCTCTTTTTCCATCTGGGCCTGTTGCTCCTTCTCCTGCTCCTCCTTCTTTTGTTGGTCTTCTTCTTGTTTCAGCCGTTGAAGCTCTTCCTCAGTTTTTGCCTTCTCCTTCACTTGTTGAGCCTTCGCCTCCTGCTGCCGCTGCTCCTGCTGTGCCAGTTGCTTCCTCCGCTGCTCTTCCTTAACTCTGATCGGCAGGCGGATACACTTATTAAACCCTGTTTGTAGACTTGAACCCCCCCCCCCCCCCGATCACTCAGTGCTTGAGGTTCATGATTTATTCGGAGAACTCACCTTTCTTCTTCTTCTTGTTTTCGTTTTTCGTCTTCCAGTTCTTTCTGAGCTCGGGCCTGGCGCCGGCGCTCGGCCAGCACCCTGGTCGCCTCCTCTGCGTTCGTTGTGCCAGCTGCCATCTTCGCTGCGGATGTGCATGGTTCTGGTTCTGTCAGAGAAAGACTGTTGTTAGAGCATCCTAAAACTTCATTCAGTGTCAAGTTGTTTGCATATAGTTCACCTTTTTTCTTGTCTCCGTCCTGAGTGTTGTTCTGAGTCTTCTTCTCTGAGGACTCCACTCTGGGAGAGATGTTGTCCCTCCTGTCAGGGGACAGATTTCTTTCAGCGGAGTCGCCTCTGAGATGCTTATTAATAGCGTCGACGTTGGATGACCTAGGTTTAGTGACTTCAGCGTTGACCACATTCTTCTCTGCTTGCGAAGACAGATTTGTGATGTTGTTGTTGTCGTTGTCGTTGTTCTTCTTCACTGCGGTCTCCTCTTTGGACTGTTCGCTGTGTTTTGCCATCTTCTTGTCCTCTGCTTTCCTATCGTCGTTCAACAGGTTCGAACGATGTCTTGTAGGAGAGCAATGGTACTGATGTGTATTGCTCGGAGACTGGGCGCGCATCTTGCCAGCCAGCCTGCAGACAGATACAGAGACGTTTGGCCTCGTGACAGGAAAGACGTTTAAAAGCATCGCTGTCGGACAAGGTAATGGTCTCTTTTGACCTTTCAGTTCAACACCAAACAAATAATATTACTTGGAGGTAGTCGGGGAAGCCAAGTGCCTGGTGATACTAGCAGGGGATTCGGATCTTCTCACAGGGGATCCGCAACCGGGGGATGCAGTTCTTCTTTCTCTGCGCAGACGCTCTTTCTGTCAGTCAGAATGATTTACTATATTAGATCTTTCAGCTTGTATCCATTAATGTTTGATTCTTACAGTAATGTGCATGCAAGGTCCGACCTTGGGGGTATTGGGAGTGGACTGCGAGCCTCCCTGAAGTCCAGCTCTGTCTGTAGGGTTTAGTGATGTGCAGAAAGGTGACCTGTGTGGGCTGCAGGGTGCTGCATGATGACAAACAAGATGCTTATCAAATCAGATGATGGCAAACAGGAAGTGGCAGAGGGATATTAATACAGTAGCCGGGGGGTGGTGGGGGGATTGACTGGGCAGTGTGTGCTGCACCCGACTGAAGCTCACAGACTCACTCTTGCAGCCAAAGTCAGGTGGATGATACTAAAAAAACCTATGTAATGTGAGGATTTGTTGCAATCTGAGCCACAATCTTAAATTTCAGGAATCCATGTTTCACTGAGAAAGAAGATTTTTGTTGAGTAGATAAAACAGAAATCTACAACCCAAGTGGCAGAACACACGTTGGCAACGTACATTTCTGCAAACCACAGGTGTTCAAACTTTATGTTCTTTATGTCGCAACTTCAATTAATGTTGTCGCAACGCTGTGCTTATGATCTGGTAAGGTTTGGGCACAAAAAAAGATTTGGTTAGGGTTAAGATCACCTAAACCACCTTATTATGTTGCCTCAAGCATGGCTGGAATAATAAATATCAAGTGGTTTCCACCCCTAATTTCTCTCTGTTTTACTTTGTTTATATGTGGCGGACCCTGCCAACTTTCTAGCTTCAAACAGCGTTCTGGGGACCTTGTTTTCCTCTGAGAACGGCTTGTTTATTCCAGTTATGGATCAAATAAACATTTCTGAGATTATATTATCACCCTTTTAATATTGTACATTTATATTTCAGAGTTGGAATTTCTTTTACAAAAACTACATAGTGCCCCTTTACCATATCAGTGGCTTGCAGAAAGGTCATTGCAAACACTCCATCCGGCGACTGAGCTGGTTTTAACAGCTCAAATCTAGAAGATGTGTCTCAGTATCACATGTTTTTCATCGTTGATATTTTTGTAATTACTTTTTGCAGCAAAATATTAAGGTGCACGATGAACTTTTTCCAGATCAACTCCCAGTCAGCACTTCTGTCCTATTGCACTTTTTGAAATTGGCAAGCAAACACGGAGGGATACATTTGTGCCAGAAAGAGGCCATTGATTTCCCAGTATTAGATTAGGCCAGACCGGCTGAGGGATATTGAACTTTGTCTTTCAACTGCCAGCACGACTGGTTCAGCCAGCAGTCAGACCTAATGGGGTGTGCTGGTGCCACTCTTAGTCATTATTAGTAATGAGTCTGCACGCTACTACTTCAGTGTGATGCATGCACACGCATGCCAGCGTGGTAGCTGCTAACAATAATCTTCAAGCCCAGCTCCCAACGTCTGTGTCCTTGCCACACCCAGAACAAATGACAGCAAATGAAAACACACACAGACATTCAGCAAACTCACCACCACAAAAGCAAGGACCCTGAACATGGATCAACAACTAGAACACTAAGGGCAGTCTTCTTCCGGTCCGTCTGTCACCGTCACTAAAGAGTAATCTCTGCAGAGTTCAGCTCTCCCAGTGGGATGCCCGTATCTGTGTCTATTTTAGTGCACATATTTCTATTCTAGGTCATGTGCGATTAATCTCTCCGAAACCGTCTGCTCCAGGGAGTCAGAACCACTTAGCTGCTTTCATTTTGAAACCCCCTATTCCAGGTTATCAAAACTGAAACGCAACGCAGACAAACTGAGAATATTACCCCCAGTGTTTGAGATCGCTGAGAAGTCGATCTGATCCAGAGTCCTTTGGCCTGTTTGTAATCAACAGGGGTTACTAATCTGGGAAACTAATCCAGCGGTTGACTTCGAGGGAAATTTGAAACAGAAGTGTATGTTCGTGTTTGCTAAAGCACAAACCACATAGTAATACAGGGCTGAAGGTGATGTATTAAAGGATAACTCCACCAATTGTATGCCCTAAAGTGTGTTTACAGGTTTTGGGAAGTACTACTGCAGACTTTTGTGGTGTGTAATCTCCTAAATTGCCCCCAGTTGTTTCATTCAGCGTCTAGGTTGCATTGTGGGTAATGTAGGCGCCAGGTTTTGAAAAGGAAGAAGGATGCAGGAAATATACAAGCCGTTATCTCTTTGCTTTTTAACAGTCTGACAGTGTCACTGGGGTTCAATGCTAGAAAAGTAGACTGCTTTTCAAAAGCTGGCATCTACATTACCCACAATGCAACGCAGCCACTGAGTGACATCACGGGACGCAATTTTTCCTCTGGCTTTATACTGCTTTTTTCACATATGCAGTCGTACTCCCAAAGACCTGTAAACACACTTTAAAGGTCCCATATTGTGCCTGTTTTCAGGTTCATAATTGCATTTAAGGCTAGCTGAGTTAAGACATTATTTTTTTCATACTGTACACTGCTGCACCTTGTCTATTCACCCTCTGTCTGAACGCTCCTTATTAGCTCCTGTCTCTTCACATTCTTCCTGTCCTATATTCCCTGTATGGTGGAGAATTAAAGAGATTAAAGTCCCTCCAGGAGGATAGGAAAATGGAAACGTTTCAGCTTAATTCTGCCTGAAAATTAGGTTAGATCGCGATAAGACCAGTACTTTTGGGTAAATCTTTGGCTATATGTCAGTATAAGCTCCTGCGCTGATAACATCTGCCTGTTAAGTCACATCCCTCGGCGGTGCTGTCTTTAGCGATGACAACTTAAAGAATAAAGCCAGCGCAGCAGAGCACAAACACTGCAAACATAAAGTACAATTTACCATTAAAAGTTCAGCAACAGAGCAGCGTAACGTGCATGCATCACAGGAAGAAGACGACATTTGCCTTTGGTATAAGTCTCAGCCGGCACAAAGGCAAACAAACACAGACTAGGTAACATGTGGATGAACATGAGGGGAGATACATTTGGGAGGGCAAGGGAGGGGGAGAGGGAGGGAGGGGGGGCTTAACTTTACCAGATTCGCTGACAGCAGGAAGGGGGGAGGCAATGCCATGGGAAAAGGCGGAGGCAGCAGAGAAAGGGAGTGGGGCATTCTCACTGTCACCTAAAGGCAGCGGGTGGAGCAGAGTAGAGTAGAGCAGAGGTGAGCAGTCAGAGCGTTATGAACAGTTTATCTGAGCAATTCCTCGTCCACCTGTAGAGACCTGGATGGGAGTTAACAAACCAGCAGGGGTGTCGTGATGTCGCGTAAACTAACCTGTCCTGCATTTAGCCTGATTTGAAGCTTTGTGCATTCAATTAGAATTTGGATTTCAGGCTGTGGTGACAGAAATGCAAACACAGATGATTTCTGTGTTATTTTTTTTCGAATTTCCGTTATTTCAACCCACTACAGAGGTTTGAAAGGTTGTCGTTTAGAGCTGCAGAGACACCTGTGCAGATGTGTAACTCCATCCTGTCTCTGTGGGAAACCAGGAACACATTTCTGCTCATGCGTACTTCAGCAGCCAGGCTGTCGGCAATGATCGGGCCAAGAGAAGGCTCTCTTTAACATACACACACACACACACACACACACACACACACACACACACACACACACACACACACACACACACACACACACGCACACACACACACACACCCCTATAGCATACTGTACATACAAACTTGGGCTGGGTTATATATCATAATTATATTGTAATCGTGATATAAGACTATGTATCGTCTTAGATTTTGGATATAGTTATGGTATGATAGGACATAAGTATTGTCTTTTACTGGTCTCCTCATTTGTGTATGTTAGCAGACTAAATGATAATGTTAGCTATTGTTGCTATATGGACAATAAAAAGAAATTAATAAATGTAAATTGCAAGAAACTGGTACATGGAGCCCTTTTAACCCCTTAAGACCTAAAATACCTGACTTTCCTGTATCGGTCAAATCACAACATCATTACAGAAAAAACAACATTTCAATTTGTGATTCCTAAAAATTTGATTGTTGTTTTGACCTTCAGGGCCACCATAGATATTTCACTTACTGACTTGTAGGAAAAAAAAAGTTCAGAGAGTAGATGGAAGGGTAATTAAATCATAACAGAGGATACTGAGGCAAAACTGATTTTTTTCAGAGAAATTAATGATCTATTGAACTTGACCACAACAAAAGTAGCTGGGCTAAAATCGTCGCCCATTGGCTCAGAAGAAGAAACTGTGGGCTTCCTTGACCCAGATCATGATGACGTGATCACATTCACTACGAAGCCCCTGAATGCCTAAACAAGACATGGACACTTCTTCTCTTTACATGAGCTTTTAAAGCAAATGGTTCAAAAGTTATTAAATATTATTTTAGAACAATACTGGCACCTAAGGTCTGGGTCTTTAAGGGTTATATGAAGGCTGTATTAAAATGATGTGATGTACATACTCTCCAGACAGTTAACCTTTTTCTAATACTTGTCTTTACCCATTTAATCATTATATCCACATTAGTGATGATTATTTATCAAAACATCTTGTGTTAATACTTTGTGAAGTATATCGAGGTGTGTGATTAAAAGTGATATATTATTTTGTGGCCTAGTCCTATCATTACTGTTGTGCTTTTCGAGGAAAATTGAACTAGATATCCCATATATGGCCCGCCCCTAATTCACACACACACACACACACACACACACACACACACACACACACACACACACACACACACACACTGTGTCATGGTGTCTCACAGAAATACAGCAAAGTGCATTCCCCCTTAAAATTTCCATATCAGATCCTTCACATTTGATCATCCATGCCCTTTGTATCAGTACACTACAGACTGTACACTCAGTCCCTACCTGCTCCTGGGTGGCAGCCTCTGCTCCAGCGTTTGGTCCTCTGCTCCAGCTGAAGGCTTCGCTCCAGAGAGCGTTTCATCAGGGCCTCCAGACGCTCCTGAACCCAACACAGCAGAGGTGATCATTGACTATTTGATTGCTGTCACTTCTCTATTGTGTTTACTTCTTTGTCATTTTTATGCACCACCAGCAATAAGTCAGGTGGAAGTTTTTGTTTTTTTTTACGTTTCTTGCAAATGCACAACCATGAATTGGATAAAGTTTAGTGCATCCTTGATTTAGATTTTCTGTTAACTCAGCTGACCCTCTCCTCCTCGAGCTGCTGCCTCCTCTTCTCCTCCACCGCGGCTCTGCGGAGCTCCTCTTTCTGCCTCTGCTCCTCCAGCCGCCTCCAGCGCTCCTCGACTGTACGTTCGTACTGCAGCCGAGCTCTGCGCTCCTTCTCCCTGATCAGCTGCTCCCTGGCCGCTGGAGGAGACAAGATCCATGTATTTTTGGCTTTGGGATTGGGCAAAGTCTTTTGTCTCATGAAATCTGCCATTATATTTTCAACTTCTTTGTGTTGGCTGTGAATTGGACTGTCATGAAGATAGGAATCCTTGTCATCATGAGGCAACTGCAGGCGGCGCATGATTAACTGTGAGTCGGAGACCTACTTTTGCGGATTATTCTGTGCTACTGTCACATTCTCTGAAGTGACTTAGCTCATCACATCAAACAACCCAGTGAACTCGGGATAAATCTTCCACCGGCTAGCAAACCGCTTCCACAACCAATTAAACTGTGAAGAGGAAAATGCCAGGACAAAAAAAAAACTTTGCAGGGGAAACTGCACTGAAAAATAACAACGTCATTACAGAGAATGTCAGTTCCCAAAAATCAGCCTCTTTATTTGCCAAAAAAAACCACAGAACATCACCTACCCAGGCTTCTCTCCCTCTCCTCGCGCCTCTCTTTGGCCAATCGCATCCTGTCGTCCGTCTTCATATAACCATCAACAACTGAAAGATGAATGGGGACATCAGAGGACAAAATAAAGGGGCAGAGGGGCGGTGGTACTGCAGCCAAATTAAAAGGGAGGGGACAAAAGGCCATTCAACAGAGGCAAACATCTGGACTTACTTTGTTTACCTGCATGGTTGTTGCTGATGTGAGCCGCCAAGTGCGACGGGGAAGCGTGTCCATTAATGTGTGGCTTCTTCTCTGCGCTGGATGGAGCTGGGATCATCATGACAGAAGGAGAGAGAGCACACACAGCTTAGTGTAAAGAGGAATGACATCAGCGGCAGAGTGCTGACCTGCAGTGCTGCTTTGTCACCAGCGGAGGGAAACACTGTGCGGGGCGGCTCTGTGTCCAATGCACTGTGTTGCAAAAACACCAAGTAGCCCCACGCCAAGGGCAAACTGCAGCAATATGCTGCATGAGAGGGGAGGAAGCTGCCCTTGATGTGATAGTCGCTCCACACATGCTGAATGCCTATTTTGGTTATTGTTGCTGAGCCGGTGTCGCTGCTGTAACCAGCTCCTGATGACGGAGCAGCGCCTCAAACACATTTCTGGACATGCACAGGCCTACAGAGTCATATCATGAATCCCGTAATGTTTCTCTAGTAATTGTACGTTAATCCACATCATTGTGAAACTAAAACCGTCCTTTTCCTCCAGACAAAACCACTTGGGAGCAAAAGCGTTAATTAGCCGGAGAGGATTACTCACTCGTTCTTCCAGTCCGAGCTGGAGAGCTGTGGCCGTTTGTCGGAGATCTCTTCTCAGGAAGCAGGGTGATGGATGGTGGTGCCATCTTTTCACCTAACCAAAGAAAAACAATACGTCGAGTTTTATATTTAAACAGGAAGCTCATATTTCCACAACATCACAAATCACAATGGTTGTAAATGGTGTTGCTTATCATTATATAATAAAAATCGGACGGAACTGATTAAAGTGCATACCTCCGCTAAGGGCCAACAGTTCTCAATCAAACTCAATCAAGACTATTACAATATCGAATAAAACACATTTAAATCGGCATCAGATTACAGATACCAGCCACTTAAATAGACCTTTTTTTTAAAAAAAAAATCAAGATCATGCATCATTCCCTGAAAAGTGTACAAAGTCAAAAAGAAATTCCTTGGTTTGTCCCTTCATCCGGAATGGCATCAAAAGTCAGTGGGGTCTATTCTGGGCCTGGACCCATCCTCTATCCAAGTTTCATGGAAATCCATTCAGTAGTTTTTGTTTAATCCTGGTAACAAACCAACCCACCAACCAACCAGGTGAAAACATAAACTTCCTTGGCACAGATAGAAAACATATTGCCATAATTTTGAGCAAGATTATGATTGTTTATTGATTCACAGTTATGGAAGATTATGGGAGAAAACAAACTATCAAAATCACAATGATTTGTTGATATCCAGACCAAACAAACATGTTTTCATCTGGACAACAAGATTTATTAGTTCAGGATGTAACACTTGATACTTTATCATTAAGGTTGTTTTGTCACATATTTTACCTTTATCGAAAAACTTTTAGCTTCTGCTCAGAAATGGACACATGTTAACTTATAAAGTGTATTAAGTGACAAATAAACACATAAATTGGAGTAAATACCATTTTTTTCATATTCCACTATGAAGCAGGTATAGTTAAAATGTCTTTTGTTAGTATTATAGTCGAAATAGACAAACTAAATAAACAATGAGCAGACAAATCCACTTTATAATAATGAAGAGCTGTGAACAGTAGCTACACCGAAATCTCCACACAGTGGGTGAGTGATTATCTGAGGACGCGCCCTTATAAAAAAAAAAAAGAGTTTAATTCCACAAATTCATCCGATCAATAGGTGCACTGTACAGTAAGCGGAACTGCCGACACAGTCAGTCGCTTCACTTGATCAAGGGAATTACTCTCTTTTTTACTCAGGGCTTTTAATGTTTCACTGAGACCTGGCAGACAACACTGAGTCTGATTATAAATGTGGTCAGACAGGAGAGCTGAGCCTTACGCACTGACCTGGATGTTTTACCCTCAACTGACTTGACTAAACATTTCACTGTGCACATTCATCATTTAACATCATAACGTTGTATTGATTTCTTCAGTGGTCAGACGGGTTAGTCCACCTCTATTGACCTGCGATGTATTTTCTATGGCTTTTGTGGTTTTGAGGGGGCTAACGGTCATATTGTGAGTTATATCCTGCAGAGCTGTCCAGGTATTGTTCTTCAACATGAAGCCTGTACTTGAAGAAGAAGCCAAATTTTTGTGTGTAAGATTGTTCCATAAGCAACATTAAGACGTATTTTTTGGTCTAGTGTCGGGCTGGAAACTAATTATTATTTTCATTTTCGATGACTTTGCTGATTATTTTCAAGATAAATCAACTAATTGGTCTATAAGCTGTAACAAAAGTGAAAAATGATCATCCTGATTTCCTGAGTGACATCTTCGATCATAAATGGCAAAGAAAAGCAGCAAATCCTAACATTTAAGAAGCTGAAACCTGGGAAGCGTGAAAAAGTGGGTACATCAAACATATGAAAATGATGGAGATACTTAAAAAGCCTTCGTCATAGCAGCTAAATACATAATAATAATGTCAAGATTTCATAATTTAGCCACCGTAATAAAGGCTCTTTAATATTTTCTTCCTTGTTTTGATAGTTTGTAGAGCCTGGATTTATATCCAGCAAATGTCTGACAACAATGAACCAAATTATCAGAATGTTTTCCTTTCTTTCAGTCCACTAGTTGATTAGTCAGCACATTTGTCCGGAGAAAAAAAGGTCTTAAAATTTCAGTCTTCCTAACATCCCCAGTCACCTTGCATCATTTTCCAGTAGTCCACTGTCTCAGTGGAGCAGTGACAAGTCTTTTCCTCCTTCCTGGACTTACAGCTGTATTGAATGTGATCATTGATCCGCAGGGGAGGCTTCCCTGACAATAAGGTCAGAGTCATCACACGATTGGACTCTCACAGAAATGATCCAGCCTCCCTCTCGCCACCCGTCTGAACCCTTTTAAACCCGATTGAGTGGCGTCATCTCCAAAAAAAAAAAAAAAAAAATAGAAAAAACAAAGAAAGAGGCTGATTCTGACTCTCGTCACCTCTGTAATATTGATTTTGCTCCTCGTGGAAACAAAAAACACACAGAGAGAAGGGCACTGAAAGTAAAACATCCCTCCGTGCTGATCACGGTGCACCTGATGGACCTGCGGCAAGTGAGAGCCGGCTGCGCTCGGCGGATAAACAAAGCGGTGACGACCAGCAGCAGCCTGCACATAAATGCACTGCTAATGTCAGTTGCGTCATTCGTGAGTCTGCTCCGAATGACAGCGCAAAAAAAACACAAACAATCAACCCCGAGCTTACCTGTTATTGCCGATGATGCGGCTGTGTTCGCCATGGCAGCTGTTTAAAAAGTGTAGGGGGGAGAAGAAGAAAAAGAAGAAGAAGAAGACAAAAAACACCCAAACGCAGCTGTGGACGCGCGGTCAACCCAAAACAGTCCGCAGTGGTGCCGACGCAGCGCAGGTTCTCCCCCTCCACAGCAGCCGCGAGGAGGAGAAGAAGAACAAGAAGGGGGAGGAGGAGGAGAAGAAGAAGAGACGCTGCCACAGCGGACAACGAGCACAGCCGGACAACATTCAACCGGAGAGACTGAAGGTCATTGTGAGGGCTGGAGACGAGAGACAGGAGAGAGTGGTGTGGATGGAGAAGAGAGATGCCGGGATGATGATGATGATGATGAGGAGGAGGAGGAGGATGATGCGCACACAGTCGGGTTCCTACTATCGATCGGCCACACCGTGCGTCGCAGCGTAAAGCCCGCCCCTGATTCCTCCGGCAGATGGAGGAGATTTCCTCCGTGCAGCACTGCCAGACCAGGTCCTAGAACGCGTTTTAACTAAATTTAATAATGGTCTGGGATGCAATGAACACACTGTTCGCAACGAGTGAGGTGGATGGAGGACACAACATGGCTCCATACAGCTGTGGTTTAATCAAAGTCTGCAGAAGCCCCCAAATGTTCCAACTGATGTGAAAAGACTTATTTACACCCTGAAGTTGTAGTTTTGTAGGAACTCAATATAAATGGTAATAATACAAACTCAGAAATATTTATTTATAGCAAGCTGTCCTTAGAGGAAAATAAGGTCCCCCAAACGCTGTCTGAAGCTAGAGGGGTGGCAGGGTCCGCCACATATAAACAAGGTAAACAAGGTAAAACAGTATGAAACGGTGTTGTCATGTCAGTTTATTCAAACAACGAGAGATGGTTTGTTTAGTTTGTTTAGGCAAATGAAGATATTTCTCTTTAAAGCTCATTAAAGCTGAAGTCCTTTACGCTGAACTAAAAGTGTTGCGGTGAAAGAGGCAGCAGTGCATCAAGGGGCGTAAAGAACATCTTTTTAAATCAATTTGGGATCTCAGTGCTTTTGGATCACGCCTGGAGAGTGCTGCGAAACGTTTTGTCGACTACAAAATGTCACCCGACTTTCCATCAACGCAAGTATAATATCCGAAAAATTTTGTTCTAGAGTGAATCTGTCCCTTTAAAGTGATAAATAACAGTTTCGAAAATATAATGTATG
Source organism: Diplodus puntazzo (assembly GCA_963678695.2). Lineage (NCBI taxonomy): Eukaryota > Metazoa > Chordata > Actinopteri > Spariformes > Sparidae > Diplodus > Diplodus puntazzo. The sequence continues at coordinate 9,239,635 of OZ023167.1, read as the reverse complement.
CAATACTGAACATCACGTTCAGAGGCTTACATTGTTCAGCTTTTATCAGTTTGCTCAGCATAACATTAAAAGTACAGTTGCTAGTTGGCATTTTCTGTGTGGTTGTTTTTCATATGGGAGATCCATGAATAGGAAAAAAAAGTCATCGCTATCAGTATTTGTTACTCTCTATTCATAGTATTTTTGTAGGGTCACATATTTCCAGTATTTTGGATCGTATCCGGCCATGGTAAAAGCCTTTGCTGTGGTAATGGTTGGATGAGGGCCTGAGAAAAAAAAAAATGAGCTGCGAGGCCTGATATTCATTCTTCCAACTCTGTGCACTGAGTGAATCTAACATCGTCTCCAAGTGCACATCTAGCAAAGTGCATACTGCAGACTGCAGCAGCTTTATTCTGCCTGCAGTCCCAAAGACCTACTTATACTCGCGCGCTTTAATGGTTCCAACCTGTGGTTTCTTGTGGGTCAGAAACTAAATGTATTTAGTACGTAGCAGGTATATAAACTGAGATGAATCCTTAAAAACTAATTATAACAAACAGCCCTAAAAAGAAAAAGATGGGGCTTCAGTGTTAGGCAATAAAGCAGATGGGATCTCAAGGCCTGTATCGTTTCTCAAATTCCTAATCAGGTCACAGAATCTAATGGGTTCCAGAATATATACCCCTGTATCAAATTGTATCAAATATAGTTTTGGCAGGAGTTTCACAATAGGTTAACACAAATGTTCATGTTGGGGTCCCAGAGACTCAGGGACGTCTTTTGATTGCTCAAAAAACATAATGAGACTATTTTATCACGTCACTGTTTCATGACTCTTCCTAATATTATGAGACTGTGAGGCATGGCTCCATCCGTGATTGGTGTTGACAGTATATTGCTTTATAACTGTCTCTAGCCTAGGTTTAATAGGGAGTTAGACTTCTGTGGGAGCTAACTGAATCCAAATATAAGTAAAGTCAGGAAGACATAGGCTCCTGTGTCAGCAAGAAAAAATAATATTTGTTCATGCATTGCCTATTTAACATATAAGGCATTTTCCATGATTTGGCAAAGGGAAGGATTACCATTTCTATACTGCCCTACAATTAGGTAATACAAATAAGAAGCTATCAATATTATTACTACTACTACAACTACTACTACTACTGTTATTATTATTCTATTTGTCATTATTGTTAGTCGTATTATTATTAACAAGGTGTGATTTAAATATGAGTTATTCTCTCCTTCATGTGTTGTCACTTACAGACCAGAGAAGAAGTGGTGGCAGCAGCGTGGTTTGCTGCCGTAATTGGAGCCATAGAAGAAGAAGAGCGAGCGGAGCCGGAAGGACAGAGGCTGACAGAAGGACGGAGCCGTGCGCTGCAGGGACTGAAGTGAGCTAGCTCAGGAAAGATGCTGTCCAATATCTCCAATGTGGTGAGAGCTGGCGCTCAGAGAAATGTAAGTACTGTATACAAGATCATTTTCAAACTATGGGTGATTTTAGCCAAACACTGCATTACAGTCTTACTCTAAAAACTCAAATGTTTACCCAAAACAAGACTGTCATCGCTGTTCTGACCTTGTGAGGCCGAATGGTAGCTTGTTTGGCTAACACAGCTAAAGTCTGCACACAAATCTAAACTCTTTATGACAGTGTAAATGTTGTTGTCAGTGAATGTACAGTCCTGTAAAATGATGTAAAACTTGACTTGGTTTCAGATTAGTCCTAGATTTTAATTCAGGGGCTGTGTTTTCACAGCTGTTGTATTAAAGTTGACAGCTAGCCTTACTCACATAAAAACTAGTTAGCTTTAAAATTGGCTATTTTACTGTCATTTATACCACAGACACCTCTTCATTTTAAGATTTTTTCCAAAATTTGTGATATCTGTAGTTTATTTTGATTGCTGTTTGCTGCATGAATCAATAAGTTATGCTAACTTAAGGCAAAAACCAACAGAAAAATGGCAGTTCAGTTTGTTAAAACACTATTTGGGACGTCTCCTTGAGCTGTCCTAACAAACTGTGTAATGTTAGATACAGTTATACTTAGATTAATTACATTTATTTATTATATGTTATTATTTATTAAATTGTAGAAGTTTGCTTTTTTCCCCCTCCAATATCTGTCCATCTACTGTGTAAGATGCAGTGTTGATTCCGCTCCGCAAGTTACCAAACGCTTTGTCTGACCAAACAGTAACATATTTCATAATTACTCTTTTGGTATGAACCAAATCGAGTATCAAAACCAGTTAAGCACTGAAAGCTGCCAGCAAATGTATGGCTAGACTTGTAATCTTGAAATAATTTCTGGTTTAAATCAATATTCTGACAATTATAGGCTACTTTCATTTAGGCAGATTTTAGTACAGCTGCTTGTGTTTAGAAAAGCATCTGGTTATATTTTTAAATGGAAAAAGGGGTATTGTAGAAAAACCATTTGTATATTTTTTTTAAAGCAAGGAAAAGGCATAATATTGTTTTTTTTTATTTGTTTAACTTTCCTTGTCTTCCGCTGCAGGGAGCTGCACTGGTCATGTCAGCACGCTCATATGCTGACTTCACAACCCAGGCTTCCTTTGAAATTAAGGTGAGCTTCAAAAACTTTTTGGTTGTATGTTCTGCTAAACTGATCAATTCACATGGAAGTGTGTTAAGTATTACATGCATTTTTTTTCCACCCTCTAGAAATGTGACATCCACAAGCTGGACGAGGCACCGGCCACGGAGGTGGTGATGACTCGTGATGAGGGTCTGCAGTATTACCGCACCATGCAGACCATGAGGCGTATGGAGCTGAAGGCTGATCAGCTGTACAAGCAGAAGATCATCAGAGGATTCTGCCACTTGTATGACGGCCAGGTTGAGTGCGCTATAATGTTTCCTTAACTACACAGTGAAAACATTTGAGACTGTCACCCTAGAAAAGCAATCACAACCACTTTGGAAAAACAACTGCATGTCATTTATTACTTTGAAATTGATGATAATTATGTAAAAAAGATAACCTGACAAGAAAGGGCGTTTTCAAAATATCAATACAAATTTCTTTTTTCAACCTGTAGACATCGACTCAAGCTGTTTGTTTTCTCCTTGTAGGAGGCCTGTGCGGTTGGTATTGAAGCAGCAATTAATTTGACAGACCACTTGATCACTGCATACCGTGCCCACGGCTACACCTTCACCAGAGGAGGGACTGTGAGGGAGATCATGGCTGAGCTCACCGGTGAGTCTTCGGTGCCGAGACAATTTTCAGTCACTGGATCTTTTTTAGCACAAATCATGATTGTTTTCAAGATGCTCACTGTTTTCATTTGACCTCAGCTTTCTCATTTTCACATGTTTTCCTTTTTAATTTACAGGCAGAAGAGGAGGTATCGCTAAGGGCAAAGGAGGCTCTATGCACATGTACTGTAAAAACTTCTATGGAGGAAATGGGATTGTTGGAGCTCAGGTACATCACTGGAGTCTAATAGGCTGTTTTAAAGCCAAATTATCACCTGTCCTGTGTTTCTTTTTGCCACTTTCTCTCTGCATTTGTCTTTAGCTGTTTTTAAAAATGGATGATAATGTCATTTTTGACTGTGCCGATCCACATGTTGTGGATGTAGCATAAATCTACATGTTCTACCAGTATCCTGTCTGTTTTATGTGATTGTAGTAGGTCTTAAAAGGGCTAAATGCAGGTTTAACTAGTGAGTCTGGTTTGATAGTGTTTACTGATATAGTGGAATAGTGGGAGGAGAAATGGGCCATAAACATGCGTATCTATGCCTTCATATTCCATCAGGGCCTTACTCTAGTTATGCCAGAAATACTGTGGTAAGGAACACTGAATAATAAACCCAGCTTCCAGAAATTCTTAATATTACCGTCGTTATCCAGCCAGACTAATGACATTATGTTAATGCCAACAAAAATTTTAAAAGAAGGTGCAGTGAACTGAAGCAGAAGAAGCAGAGAGACAATTATTTGCTACAGTGAGTTAGAAAATTTGGCTGGACTAATCTGTAATCACCACACGATCTGTGTGTCATGAAATTGCTTCTTGTGACGTTGTTTAAATGAGCATCTCATACATGACGATTGATATAATGTGACCCCAAACAATTCTGAATTCTTCTCAGGTTCCCCTGGGTGCTGGTGTGGCTTTGGCCTGCAAGTATTTCGGCAACAATGAGCTGTGTGTCAGTCTGTACGGTGACGGTGCTGCCAACCAGGTATGGCACAGAAACAACTGCAGTTTTGATCTAGCTTTGTTTCATTACTAGATGGGATCAATTGCAGCGATGTTTAAAAGGAGGAGACAGTGTTTTGTCAATAACGAACTTTTAAAACCCCTAATGTACTTCATTAACATCCAGTCATCAGGGTTGCAGGGCCTGGAGCTCTTCTAAGCACATTTCAAATGCACATCTGGCCACCATGCTGCTTATACATTTAGAATTTCTTGTTTTTTAAAAGTTTAAATCACGTATGGTGGAAGTGCTGTGTGTGCCCTCATGTGTGCCTGTAAACATGAAGACCGTGGACTAGAAGTTAACTGATCAGTTCATTACATTGAGCTTAAGTTGGAGCAGCTACATACTGTTGGTCACGTTTAATAGTATGTTTCTTCAACAATGAATCAGAGCTGCGACTGATCCTATAGACATCCAGATAACTGATCTTTGTGTCCTCTCTGTGTTTCACAGGGTCAGATCTTTGAAACCTACAATATGGCAGCTCTTTGGAAGCTGCCCGCCATCTTCATCTGTGAGAACAACAGGTACGGTATGGGCACATCAGTGGAGCGAGCTGCAGCCAGCACGGACTACTACAAGAGAGGAGACTTCATTCCTGGTCTCAGGGTACTGGTCTCACTCATATCCTTTTAACCTTTCTGAATACAATAGAATTCATATATGTAACATATATTGTATGTTTGTACAGCTATGTATCACATTACAGTATTTGTGATATTGTTTCTGTGTCTAGGTGGATGGAATGGATGTTCTGTGTGTTCGGGAAGCGACTAGGTTTGCGGCTGATCACTGCCGATCAGGGAAGGTGGGTCAAAAACATGAAACTATATAAACAGACAGCGTGGCTGTCATTTTCTCAGCTAAACTATGTTTGTCCTACATTTCACAAGGGTCCCATTCTCATGGAGCTTCAGACCTACCGCTATCACGGACACAGCATGAGTGATCCTGGTGTCAGGTAAGTGATCAGTTCAGAACCTTTTGTACATTATAATTGGTTAAAATGTAAGTGCTGTAACGGTATTTCTTAAAGCATTATTAGTAATCATTTGATTTATTTATTAATGATATCTCATATCTATCCTCACTGTGCTGCTGCCCCTTGCTTCTGCCACCGCCCCACAGTAGTGTTCGTAGTGGCCTTGCATTGCCCTGACCACAGCCTAGGGATGGACTGAACACAGACACTAATATCACTATTGGCTGTAGCAGATAAACGCCTTGCTTAAATAACACGGGGAATCTCCAGATGAGAAATGTAAACAGACTACAAATCCTAGCAAATTGACTATTTTGTTCCGTTGATTGGTTTTGTACAAATCAATTCTCTTCCTTTTTAATAGTAATGTAGTGCTGCTGATCAATATTTTTAATACATAAGTTGTAGCTCTTGGATTTGATTTCAGCTCTAAAAGATGATTGTAGTAGTGCATCCCTACAACATTCCCTGCACCAATCTGTCCCCTTTCAGCTACCGCACACGTGAGGAGATCCAGGAGGTCCGCGGTAAGAGTGACCCCATCTCCCTGCTGAAGGACCGCATGCTCAGCAACAACATGGCCAGCGTGGAGGAGCTCAAGGTATTTTTAGATTTTGAAATGTTATTTTTCAAGAGAGAATTTTTTATTTGCATAGTTTCCAAAATGCATTGAGAAGACAAACGTGAATTAAACATTATTGTGACGATGGCTCCCTTTATTAAACGTTTGGGGTATCCGGATTAAAACCAGACCTTACATAACTAAACTGCTAACAGTGTAAACGTGCAAAACATCTCAATTTAATGCATCTAGAAACAAAGGCAATTCATAGAAAAATTCAGGATTATGAGGTGAGGGGAAAGAGATGCAAATTTAGGTTTGTGTTTTTAAGATGATCCACAAATAATTTGTCAACTGGTTGGTTTAGGGTTAGCAGTCCTCTTTTTTTTTTATGTTGTTTAAGAGTTTACACACCAACCTTGTTGTGTTGAAACACGAGAGAGAGCCTGTATCACTGGTTTTAACTTCCAGCTCATCACAGCACAAACGCTGTAGGGACTCTGGCCTCAGGCAAACACAGAGGGGACTATCTGTGTTTATGTTTAAACATTTAACATTGTCTGCTACATGTAATGCCTCAGTGGTCTAAATATATTAAAGATATTCCTTAGAAAAAAAAATTCTTATTCTTATGCACAGAAATTATTAAAGGTTTATTTATTTTCTCTTATTGAACAGTACACCCGTATAAACAAATGTCCTTCGTTGTGCAGATGTAAATGTCCGGTCAGACAGCAGATTACTACAATTTTCTGTCTCTGCTGTGTTGTGTCTATAGGAGATCGATGTGTCAGTGAGGAAGGAGATTGAAGATGCAGCTCAGTTTGCCACCACAGATCCTGAACCTCCCCTGGAGGACCTGTGCAACCACATCTTCTACAACGACCCACCCCTGGAGGTGCGCGGCACGAACCCTTGGACTAAGCTCAAGTCTGTTAGCTAAAGTCTGTTTATCACCCGGCCTGCCCTGTTATATATAAACCTCCCCCGCCGTTCACATACACACACGCACCATATAACGTACTACAACCTGTGCCTCAGACCCTGAACCATCAACAAGTAAATTAATTTCAGTGCTATACATTTGAACAGCAGGGACCATATTCACAAGGATGCTCTGAGAATAAAACTAACAAAGATTGACATGAACACTAATAGATTCAAATTGTACCTCTATAATCCCTCTTTAAATTACGATTGTTGGTGTCAGTCAACAGGGTTTTCATACACTTTTGTACTGAAGCTTTAGCTTCCATGGGCTTGAAACTTATCAGTGCTATACATAAATTATCACAATAAAAACCTTACTAAGAGAAATTGAAATCAGACGAACATGGCAGTGAGGATGATAATTAAATGGATTTGGTGCTCGAAAACAACCTTAAGTGCATTTCCATGTCACAAGAAACTCCTGAAATTCTTTCCCATATTTATTTATTTATATTTCCCTGTCGAGATATTAAACTGCTGGTCATCTCACCACATAGTAGAATTTTATTTTTAGTTATTAGAAAAACATTTTTGGCTTTGGTGCTATCTCAACTCTTTAAGTCTTCTTTTTAAAGGGCTGTATTTAAAGCACTTTGCATTTTTTTTGGCTCAAAGGTTTTGTAAATCTGGTCCCAAGATTCTGAATTTGCTTGTTCGATGATCATCTCTGGTCACTTTTGTGGTGCGATTAATTAAATGTCCATTCATCACTGTTCTCATAAAGAGACTGTCTGACCTGTAAAAAAAAAACAAACAAAAAGACTTTGTACTCTTTACACTGACGTGTACATGATAAATCATTCTGTTTGAGTTGACTAGTTCTTGTCTTTTTTTGAATTATTATAATTCTTTATTTAACCCCTTGTTACAAATTCCCCATAAGAGGCAGCAGGGTTAAAACTGTCAACATTGTCAATATGTCTCAATAATGATATGTAAGAGTAAAGAATACTAAGGGAAAGGTTGCAAGTATTTTAATTTCTCTTGCCAAACCACACACACACATGTGCCTGGCAGATCTTGTGTTGTTTTGTGGATGAATGTGTCCTTCCATGCTGGCGTCACGCTCCAAGATGAGCGGGTGATTCTTTGCATCTAAGAGTCAGACGTTTGAAGGAGTGTATTTATCTTCATATGGTTATTTTGCAGATACTCAGGTGCTCTTTTGAGTTTTCACAAACAAACTATTCATCCTTATACATTTGGAGAAGCTCTTGTTCATTTTCTGATGTGTAAAGCGATTAAGTTGTCCTAAATATTGACTAAACTGAACCATCCATAGTGAATGTGAACATAATAACTTTTTAGTCTGAGCGCATTCATCAGCTCAGCTTCAATATTCACATGATGTCAGGTGTTACATATTGTTGGTTCAGCTGGGAGAGCATCAGTAGCTTCATGTGCCACTTGTACTGTTTGTTTCGCTCACAGGGTTACACGCCAGCAGTGGTACATCAGCTCAAATGTACAGAGATACGTAGGCATTTGGGATTTGTAACAAAGCATTGAATGGGTATCAGAAGGGAGTGGTCTTTCTCTGTAATGTGATGATTATGTAGTCAAATAAGAAGACAGACCAAAATACAAATGTCAGCATCTGTCTTGATACGACTGAGAAGGCCTACAGAGGTTTTGTTGTAGTAAACTGTTACACTGAGGGCGGCAGATGACGAAAAGGAAACGCTCCATGGAAACAATGGTTTAATGTGCATTGTAATAAAAATACTGTAAAGTAGTGCGCCTGTGTACTCCTCTTTCTCACAACACAGAGTTCAGTCTTCTCACCGAGCTGCAACGTCGGCTCCTACACATGTTCAGTGAATGTGATATGATTCATATTGTTCAAATGTCAATATGGTTCCTATGACATGTACAAATTCGAACATACGGGCCTCCCAGTTTATGTCATTGACTTTCTAGGATAAAAATCAGGTTGAAACTTATATTAAATTCATGAGACCTTGCAAAATCTGATAGTTGTGCTCTGAATACTGTTTAAGTAGAGGGTTTTTTATATTTTGGCCGTCTTGAGCTAAATTTCAGCATTTTTCTGATTCCTTGTCTATTTTTTTCACCAATCGCTAACTTTTCAATGGACTGGGTTGACATTTTGTCCTGAATGCCCAAGAAACCCTGAGGAAACCTGGCAACATCCGTTCATTTAAATATCTGCGATTGCTGAATGGTTAAAGTAATCAAATTAATGACACAAAGTCATTTTACAAAAAATCATATCTCCACTAGTTTTCACTCTCTGGTAACCACATGTTGATTCAGTGCAATATATATGTAGTTCTGTCACATCTAGAAGTTATTTGGTCCTTCATAAAAAAAGAGTGCCACAGATCTTGATAAATATAGCTTCAAAGCTGAAAATGACTCAATCGTCCCAAAATTAGTTTCACTGGCTGTAATATCAATTCAGTGGTATCCAGTGATTTTATTTTAGCCGTGGATTATTTACACAGTGTTGACTTCAAGGTTTTCTATCTGTCTGATACCTATTGAGCCTGTTTATTTGTCTTTATTTGTTTCATCCTGTGAGAAGTAGTTAAACCTGTGAAATGACTCATGGCTCAGGTCTTTCTCACTGAGGGAAAAGGAAACGCTGTACTGTTGTTGCTTTGGACAACAGTGTCCGATAAATGCCCTAAATGTAAATGTTTGGACCAAGAAACTTCACCTGCCTTTCTATCAGCATGGGGGTGAGTCGATAATGAGTTTTCAATTTTGGGTAAATTTATCCTTTAAATTAAAAAAAAAAAAAAAAAAAGGAGTGGTATTGGTATTTATTAATTAATTTAAGTAAACTGGCTTAGGGAGAAAAGCATAAATTGGGCCTCGTGAAACTAATTAGCTCCAGAAGATGGCAGTAATGCAGCAGCAAAGACGCCAGCAGCTGCAGCAAAACCTGGCTGAAGAAGAAGAGGAGGAGGAGGAAGAAGGTCTCTTGCTTCAAATCCTGCCTAAAAGCTCGAAACGCGTTGCCAGTCGTCGGGCTACGTGCTCTCCGAGGGAAGACGCAATGGAGTTTCTCGTCCACACGAACCAGAAGAAGGAGCTTCTCTGCAGCCCGCGCGCCGCTCTCCTCCTCCTCCTCCTCACCACAGTCACTTCTGCAGAGGAAGGCGCCCAAGTGAAAAACTCCCAGTGTCACAACTACGCGGGAGGACACGTCTATCCCGGAGAGGCTTTCCGGGTGCCCGTGTCCGACCATTCCCTGCACCTCAGCAAAGCCAAGAGTGAGTCTGTCCGCCTCCCTCTTCGAGCCGCAGGTGACCTGTGAATGTTCGCTTCTGCTTCCCTTCCTGTGTGAGGCAACCAGCTGCTGTAGGAGCTTCAGCACGCTGCTGTTGCTGCTACCGCTGCTGCCAGGACAATAGAAACAGACTGACAGTGTGTGTGTGTGTGTGTTTTTATGTCTGCAGCCTCTGCGTATCTCTGACCGTCTTATTTCATCCTCATTTGACAGTTTCAGAAGGTTTTTAAACTTTTCATCGGGTGTTTTTTTTCGTAGGACACGTCACTCTATGAAATGCACTGGAATGAGTTCAACCCTCCGCCCCTCAGCAGGCACATGACGGTGTCACTGCTCATGATACACACTAGAGGGTTGGACAGAATAACAGAAACACTCTGAACTACCTGAAGCAAGCGTTCGGGCCAACTGTGTGAGGCCTTTTTTTAAAAAACATGCAATAGTGTGAGCAAATCGTGTGCTGGAGGCGGCCACTTTTCCTCTGCACGACCAGTTTCCTCCTGGTCATGTGTCGTCATGGGTTTTGAGAGTTGACCCCGTGCCACAGGACTGCTGCAGTGTTGGGACAGAGGGCCAGAGAAACGCTTCTTTACTGACTCCACAGACACGACATATGGCACATGTGTAGATACAAAGTGAAAAATGTGCAAACGTAGAGATGACGAAGTTTAAAGGTCCCATATTATGAAAAACTGACTTTTTCTGGGATTTGGGGTGTTATTGTGGGTCTATGGTGCTGCCACACGCCGAGAAACTTTGAAAAAAGTCTATCCATGCTTTTTTGAGTGAGATACAGGTTTCTAAAGGGGTCTTGCCTGCAGTTTCCAGATACACGAGTCAAATTTGCTGCGGCTGTCGACGTCGACGGCCGCACATTTGCATATGGCTACCCCACTGCCCCTCCCTTCACCGCACGGTGTCTCCACCCACCAGGTACAGCTCCGGTCTCGGAGATCCGCCATTATTCTACTGAAATCACCATGGCCAAACTCAAGGAAAAGTGCTCTGTTGTTGGCTGCAAGGACCAGCACAACACACTCCATCGTCTCACACTGTGAGACTCACAGCTGCAGAGGACAAAAGAGCGGCATGGATTGAATTTATTTTTATGATTTATTTTTGAAGTTGGCAAAAAACTGTTGGTGTGTGCGAGCCACTTTGACACTGACTGTTTCACCAACTTGGGCCAGTACAACGCAGGAGTCGTCAGCAGACTTTTACTCAAAGGAATACATGCAGACCAAGGACATGTAAGTACACAAATAATGTGCTGTGTGTTTCTGTAGATTAGGCTGAACTCGTGCCTGATGTACTGTGTGTTTTGCCATTGAGAACAAGCTAAGGTTAGCGGCTAACCGCTAACGTTAGCTTCCCTGACCACACAAGTTAACGCTAGTGCTAAAGCAGAATCATTGTGTGTAGTACGTTTCTGATCTTGCACACTATGTAATGCGTGTCCCATGGAAATGTCTGCATGTACAAGTATTTAGCTGTGTTTATTTAGCAATTTTACACGAACTAACCAAGCAGTGTCACATAGTACCAGCTAACGCTAACCGTGAGCTTTCAAGCTAATGCTAACCGCGAGCCCCTAGTTCGCATCAACACGGTCTCCACATGCAAACCCAGACACACGGTCGGTCAAGCAGTACATACACACACCCTCCACCGGGTCTAAGCTTTCAGGATTTTGTGAAATAATGCATTTGAAAATGTTTTCTAAGCTGGAATATGTTGGCATAGGCCGGGGCAATACGAGTGTACTGTTGACTGCTACATAGAGCTTAGATTCTCTGCCCGAGCCGGGTCGGGCTGGGCCCTTGACCAAGCATTTGTGCTTTTTTGTTTTAAATAACTCAGCATAATGAGTATATTTCCAGCTAGGAAACACGCATCTCTCTCCTCCCTCCATTTTTGTGTTGCTGCGTGGTGTACACGTGAGTTATCCTCATGGCTAAAACGTGACTTGAGACATACGTGACAAGAAGAAAGCAAAAATATATATTTTTACGAATGAAAATGACAATAATTGTAACGCACAGTGACTTGAATAAATAACTTTAATGTGATTACTGGTTTGGAAATATTAACGCTAGATTACTCGTTACTGAAATAAAATGGTCGGATTAGAGTAATGTAAGGCGTTGCAGTCTTTAGTGCTTGAATTATACTGTAACAGTGCTGTCATGTGTTACCCTATCCATATCTGGGAATGCTGTGCAGGTAAATTAAACTGTGATTACTTGTTGAGAACATTTGCCCATTTCTTGCAATTGTTTTCATGTTTGTCTTTTTACTGTTCAAGACTCTGACTGGCTGCACTGCTACACAATAAGAATGCTGATAGAGGGCAAGCCACCACATCATCAGGGGATCCTCTTTTCAAACTGAGCTTTCCAAAGTCCTGGAAGGGAGAGTGCAGAGCCAAACCAGTGAAGACAGACACAACATTCTGTAAGTTTTACAATCTTTTATTTGAACCTCTCAAATTAAAATAAACATGGACACACAGACATCACACAAAAGGTTGAAAACAAACACTTAAAATCTGAATTCTTTTAAGATGGTTTTCAAAATAAATAATGAGAATGTATAAATGAGAAGTAATTAGGAGAAATAAGAGACACTTTACAACACTGCAGCACAAGGTGTTTTGGTTCTACTGCAGTTTTCCTGTAAACATGCATTTGTTTATTGCACTGCAGACTGCGGTGATGCTCTGTTGGACCTGATCTTCCAGAAGGTTTTCCAGGACCCTGCCCCATATGTGAACGAGGTGCTGAAACTCATAATCCCTGAAGACCTCTCGGACCACACAGATGGGCAGCACAACTCTCACTCTCCGCCCCAGAGAGCACCAGCACCACCTTACAAAGCTTCTGTAGGCTATATTGGCTTTACACCCATGGCAACGAGATACTTTCTTTGTTATCATTTTCATATTGATATTGAAGTTGATATATAAAGTCAAACTGTTTCACTTCAGATATGTATTTTCTTATTTCATTCATGTCAACACATGTTTACAAATGTTTCTTACAATTAAAACATCTTTCCTAACTGTTCTGTGTTTTCATTGTTTGATATGTAATTTTCATGGTAATAAGTAAAAGATAATAAACTATAAACAATGTAAGATAGAAGAAGCAGTTATGTACTTTTAATCATAACACTTTTACGATAAATGAATAGTATTTATGTGACTAAAAGCTTACTGCACTATTCCCCTCAGATGTAAATGTTCAGTGCATTCTGCAGTGCAGATACATTCAGGCAGACAGGTTCCAGGCCAGGAGGGTCCACCATGCATGATGGTGGCTCAGGAAACTGCTGTAGTCTTCGTATAACCTAGAAATAATGAAAGGTAAGTGAGTGACAATAGATTAGAGAAAAGAGAGAGAGCAGAATGACAACGTTGTTTGCCCAGTGTTCACACTTCATTGTGGTATTTCCATACAGCAGATATTCTCAGGTTCTGTAGGCATTTGTTTACAATAGCCACAGGAACACCTGTTTTTATGCCTTTTTTTATTATTCATGGGAAACTATGATCACTAATCATGTCACATTGTTTCTTTGATAATATATATAAAGTTTAGAAACCGTTTTAAATGGTTAAAAAACAATTCTGCTGGTAGAAAGGTGATTGGAAGCAACTGTGGCTTACTGAAAACTACAGTTGAAAATTGCTGGCAGTAGCTAATTACAGGTCGTCACTGCAAATAAGAGCAGGTTCTCAATCAACTTACCTGGCTACATAAAGGTAAATAATAATATGATAACATAATAATAACATAAAAGTAATGTCGAGGTAACAAACTTAACTACTAACCACTGAGAAACACCAATGTTCATTCTTGGCTGCTTACTTTCTTTTGGAGCCTCTTGTTCTGGGTCGGACCGCAGTCTGTTGTCCGGCAGCCATTATTCCCAGAAACTCCGCCGTTGCCATGGTCACATGATGCCATCCTCACGTCTTCCGCAGGCAGGAGGAGGTGGGCGGTACCGTGGGCGGCGCGCAGTAGCTCATTAGCATTTAAAGGGAAAGGCACTGAAACAGGCCACCTGGAGCAGGGCTGTGAAACTGGTGTTTCAAGAACCCTGCTGTGCTCAATCCTTCAGCTTTTTTCGACCAAAGCATGTTACTAACATTCCATTTAGACATCAAGGAACCATGTCAAGAAGCAGAAATTACCATAATATGGGACCTTTAAAAATTCACATCAAGCGACTTTTCCAAGAGCAAATAAAGGCCTGAGAAGATAATGAAAACAAACAGCAAAAGTGGGTACGACACAGCTGCAGCTTCTGAGTACTTCCATTATTGATTAACCTGCCAGTTCTTTTCACGATTAACTTATGCATAGTGACGTGAAAAGCGCTCATGACAATTTAGAAGAGCCAGAAGTGACGTTCCCCAACCAACCGTCCAAAAGCCAAACCAATTGTTGGAATAAACAAGTTTAAACTGGACGTTTCTTTATTTTGCTGCTTTATGTTTGTTTAGGTTCAATTTTCTGTTTCTCTCTCGTCACAACATTGTGGTCTGCTTAGGCATAAACGCCCCTTTGTTAGGGTTAGGAAAACATCATGGTTTGGCATGAAATAGCAAATAAAATGCATGTATGTAAAAATTCCTGGTTTTATTAATCCGTGTATTCTTCATCTGTTTCAGTTTCGAAGCCCGCGCCACACTTTGAGGGAACAGCCGTCATTAATGGTGAATTCAAGGAGCTGAAGCTGTCGGACTACAAAGGAAAATATATTGTCTTTTTCTTCTATCCCCTGGACTTGTGAGTGACATCTGAAAACACATGTCACATGCTCACCTTGTTTGTGTCGCCGCGCCGTGGAGCATATTCTCACGCCGACGTGTTCGTCTTGTCTCCTGCAGCACATTCGTCTGCCCCACTGAGATCATTGCGTTCAGCGATCGCGTGCACGAGTTTCAGGCCATCAACACAGAGGTGGTCGCCTGCTCTGTGGACTCCCAGTTCACCCACTTGGCTTGGTAAGAATGCTGTCCCCGTTACACCCGCAAGATGCTATCAGACAGACTCAGAAGGTGGTGGTGTTACTTTTTTTTTTCTGAAGGGGAGTTGGTGCTTTTATTAAAACGTTCTACCACCACTGATTGTTTATTTTTGTGCTGTAATATTCTTTGTTTTCCTCCACTTACCAGGATCAACACACCCAGGAAGCAAGGTGGACTTGGACCAATGAAAATCCCTCTGTTGTCTGACCTCACTCACCAGATTTCAAAAGACTATGGAGTGTACCTGGAGGACCAGGGACACACACTGAGGTACAGTCTCACATGTACATTTATGGCTGTCAAAGGTTTATAGGCCATCAACTTGATGCAACGTGTTGACTTATATATAGCACTGTTACAACACTCCGTGCTTTAGGTGTAAACAAAAAGTGGGCAAATGTGCTTCACAGCTACGTAGACGTTAACAGTCAAAAAAACTTACAGTAAGGCTTGCTTGAATCTCTCTCAGAGGCCTCTTCATCATTGATGGCAAAGGCATCCTGAGGCAGATCACCATGAACGATCTTCCTGTGGGACGATCCGTGGACGAGACTCTAAGGCTGGTGCAGGCCTTCCAGTACACTGACAAACACGGAGAAGGTACGGTGGCTGAATCAAAACAAACAGATGTGCAATATTAATTCAATTCAATTCAAACAACTTTATTTATCCACGCAGGGCAATTCAGTTTGCAGCCTCAGTCGCATAGAAACAAAGAAACAACAACAAAACAAAAGACACATACAGCATCCAATCTGTCAGTACCGCAGGCTGGCATAGGCAACCGGAGCTAGCAGCAAGTAACAATAGGAAATAAATAATTTAAAGTTAATTTACTCTCACGTGCACAGTGCGATGCAGTCAAATACAGCAATTCTTTGCAAAGCATATAATGTTTCAGTTTTTGTTGACAATGTCAGAAAGGTAATGATTCTACTATATGTTTATCATTGAGGTCACATTGTGTGATGTTTTTGTATTTACATTAGATTACATTAGATTGAAAAGTGTTTCTAATATTCTGCCCCTCTAAAAAAAATATAAGAAACAGCTCTCCACTAGATGCAGTCCAGCTCAAAGCCACTGCAAACTACAGCCAAAAACTATAGATAACGAAGATAAATAAATACATATCTGACCGTGTCAATCAAAACTGAACATTATTATTAAGGATGCAACAGTATTCACTTGGATTGGATTATATTGAAATGTACAGGTGGACCTAACGAGGGGACCAGTGAGCACAGCTGGAATGAATTATTTAAGCAATGTAGGAGCAAAAACAGTAGTTTTTTTTCTTGTGCTGACTGTAATTTTGTTATTTTTGTACAGTGTGTCCAGCAGGATGGAAGCCAGGCAGTGACACAGTGAGTATCACCTGATCTGTGGCTAATAGACAACGTTCCATAAAGCAGGTTTCATAACATCATGCAGGTCCCATTACCAGTAGAAACTTCTGATATGTAGTATCTCGAGGAAAATAATGACATTTTTTGGTCAAATTTTTCATTGTAAAGTGAGAAGCTAAGCAATTGGTTGGATACTAGCAGACTAGTTTGTTGACTGTGATCTCTATGAGTCACAGCCTGGTTTAGAACATATTTGATTATATTTTTATTTGTCCTGTGTATTTCTTTATAACATAAGATCTATTATTTTTGTCCTCTAATTAATTTTTTATCTTTCCCACAGATCATTCCTGACCCTTCAGGCAAGCTGAAGTATTTTGATAAACTGAACTGATCTTTGTTTGTGTTGTCCCAGTCTGTGAAATTCACCACGTACTGAAAGTACAAATAAAATGTGTTTTCCTAAAAATGCCGTCTGATTCATCTGCCTCTTGCGACAACACGAAAATGGCACTTTTAGCTGAGGTCATGCTTTTTTATTTGTAGCAGTAGTTTGAAAGCCTGCGTCACACTGGGAAGGAACAGCTGTCACTCATGTGAAATCATACAGTGGCTGCCAGATGCTCACCAGCAAGTGTCATCAGACATGTTATGGTGTTATGGTGTACACTCAGTTCATACAATTTATTCAGAAGATGAAGTATGTTTTCACTGGGATTCTCTGAAAACAAACAAAAAAATGAAGTTCTAAGTTCTTTATTTCCATCTTAGCACAACAAGTAAGGAGTGAAAAGGTTGTTGGCTCCTTACAACAATGCTCAAACAAATATGTGTAGATAGATAGAAGGGAAGATTGAACAGTGTATACTAAACTTTGACCCTTAGAGGCACCTGAGCTGGTTAGTCACATCCTTGCGTCATCCTAAAGAAAAAAGGAACTGAAAACAAGTGTTGTAATGTATCAATGGGACATGGTAACATTTACTGAAAATACCGCTGTCTTGTGACCGAAAGAGTTTCTGCGGCTGAACTTCTGCAAAGTTAGGGAAACACGACTGACTTAAAACATTTTAAAAACCAGCTCAGGTTAATTAAAGAAAAAATTTAACTTCTTTGTGTTGTGGTAGCGATCATGCTTTTTATACTAGGTTTTGTATCTGGTATCAGTCTAAGAAGTTACTTTTAGTAAATAAGATGACTGCCTTTTACAACCTGCAAATGCAACTGAAATGCACTTTTACTTATGGAAATGTATCTAAATATTCCATTCACTGGCCTCATACAAATACTGTAGTCTACAAATGAATCTTAAACTTTGCCCATGGGTGCTGCTACAGACAATATTCACACAGTAGCCATTTTCCTTTGACATTACGCTCAGGTGGGGAAGCTCGAATGTCTTGTTGCTATGTCCCAGGTTTGAGGTCATACAAACGTAGGGAGTCTTACAAATCGTTATCATTTCAAGACAATGCATAGTGAAAATCACAAGGGACCTAGGCTATATTTCAAAGTTCAACAACGTCTTTGATGACTAATGTTAGCATGCATCCACTTTCTAGCTAACAATAGCGTTCAATAACGTTCAGCACATTTGACTTCCAGACTCAAAGGGGCAATATGTACACATTTTAGTTTTTTTTTTGTTATTAACAAAAATTATCACCAGAATGTTACGAAAATAACAGTTTTGACATTATGATGTCTACAGTACGTATTGTTTTGCAGTGATATCTACTGAAGTTAACATGGGAACCAGCTAGCAAAGGCTTGTTTCGATCCAACATTCGTGTGCTAGCAAATTTAACACAAACACTCTATTGGTGCCCTAAACTCCCAGTCTGAATCAATAGATGTACGGCTAATCAAGCTAACTAGCTAACAACAGTTAAGGTTAGCAGTGGTCATTCTGAATTTGTATATATTGCACAGTTAAATAGATGTGTCCAATATGTGTGCTGACCATTAAGAATTAATTTACTGGCACCATGGAACACAGCAGTGCCACATTTGATCTGCTCACCCTGAATGTGACATCAGAGAAAAATGGCTGCTGTGTAAACTGGCTTATTGTTGTGTGACATCAGCCAACTGTTCCTCATGAAAGCGGGGTAGATAGATGTGTAATGAATTTAGTAGGAACTCTGAATACAAGTGGCGAGCCATTGTAGTTTTCAATTTCCGAGTTGTCTGGAAAGGAGCTGAAGTTTTTTCATCAAGAGCTATTCACCTGTTCCTTTCTGGCTGTCGACATCTGACTGGCTTAAATGTCCCAGCTCATTGTCTTTGTTTACTTTTTATTGTGGATATGACTTAATCATTGCACATTACATAAATGGTACCTGTAATAAATGTATTAAAGTTTTGTTTGTCTGGTTTCAGCAATGCAAATGATTGGTCGTGTGTGTATCCAAATGTTTGCAGAGCAGGAGTGACTGACTGCAGAACAATTGGTTTATCGTGACACGTTCACACTTTACATTTGCTTTCACCCTCGGGTCATTCTTTACTCAGTTCTACTGACGTTATGTGCTGTGGTCCTGTTTCTTATCCAGGTCTGGTTAATATTTAACTTTTGAACAACATTCGAATTAAGAACAGCGATCCAGACAAAGATAAGCAGTCAGCAGAAGAAGAAAAACACCGGGTGTAAAGGGCTGTTTGACCATATATGGGTTACCAAATGGGTTCGCCTCCTTTGGGAAAACATAAAAAGAGAAGTAAGTTTAGCTGCTGTACCACTCTGTTCGACACATCCAATGCAAATCTGCTGGTATTGCTTATTCTTTGTCAGGGGATGACCTCCTGAGGAGCGAATGAAGAAACAAATTTTGCTTTTATTCACATTCAGAGGACTAGTGAGTAAAGGGAAAAAGGGTAAAAAGAGAAAATGGCCAGTTTTATATTACGGAAGGCCGAACCCAACGACGTGTCTGATATCTTGCGACTCATAAAGGTAAGCCAAATGTTTATAGACTTATATTTGACAAACGATAAGACATTTAACAACAAAGCTATTGTTTTTGCCTTGTAGGAACTTGCTAAATTTGAAGAGATGGAAGAGAAGGTCGTGCTGAGTGAGAAAGGTGCTACAGTTTAAATTGAATCACACATTTTACACATATATTTACCTGACTTCATACATGCTTATTAAAAGCTATGTTCCCCTTGTAGAACTACTTGAAGACGGCTTTGGGGAGCATCCATTCTACCACTGCCTGGTCGCTGAAGTCCCAAAAGAGCAGAGCTCAGATGGTAAAAAACATGACTCTAACATGGTTTATGAGTCATATTTCTTAATAAATTGAAGGTTTACCCTTTAAATGAAACACCTTTCTTGTGGTGTTTTCCTCTAGACTACAGTGTGATTGGCTTTGCCATGTACTACTTCACGTATGACCCTTGGATTGGAAAGCTACTCTACTTGGAGGACTTTTATGTCATGCAAGACTTCCGTGGTAAGGTTGTTAAAGAGCTGTCATATATATGATGATGGTAAAAGTTAATTAGTTATGGAGAAAATGTTCTTCGGGGAATTTTTACACACACGCTGACTGTTTTTATTGCTCTCTGTACATTTAATCTTTCACCAGGTCTCGGCATTGGTTCACAAATCCTGAAGGTTCTGAGTGAGGTATGGTTACCAATGTACATTTACAGCGTATTCAGCTTTATTCAGCCCTTCACATGGCCTTGTGTTTAATGAGTTTCCCCCCCCCCCTTCCCTTAGACGGCTGTAAAGACTCGCTGTAGTGCCATGCACTTCATAGTGGCAGAAAACAACACCAAGTCTATCGAGTTCTACAAGCGAAAAGGAGCAGCTGACCTCTCGTTGGAGGAGGGCTGGCGTCTTTTTGAGATCGAAAAGGAGGAGCTGCTGAAAATGACGGCCAAATAGAGTTTACTTTAAACTGACTTGTACTGACTTTTGGTGCAATAATCATGTTTTGTTTGGTGATTGATTATTGATTAGGTGACTGTTCACTCTGATAATAGATGAGTTCTGCTCATTTTAGCCATAGTGTAGTGAGTAAGTAAGTAAAATTATTTCAAGATTTGTGAAAAATCAGCTGTGCACAATTGTATGTGTTTCTTTTTCTTCTTGCAACCACTTCTTGGGAACTGACTCCCCAGGGTGGGAACACTGTAATGACTATTTGTAGAGGTGTTTTTGTTTCGCAAACATATTTTCTGTTGCTCTTACATTAAAACCATACATTTTGAAATAACATCTGGATTTGATTATTCCTATAATTAAAGGAAACAAGTTGCAAGACAATGTTTAATCCTAATGTGCAAGTAGCTTCATTGGTGGCGGGTTTCATTTCCTTTAACG
The DNA here is from genome assembly GCA_963678695.2 of Diplodus puntazzo. Classification (NCBI taxonomy): domain Eukaryota; kingdom Metazoa; phylum Chordata; class Actinopteri; order Spariformes; family Sparidae; genus Diplodus; species Diplodus puntazzo. Next base: position 9,218,890 of record OZ023167.1, on the reverse strand, counting down.
ACATAAATGTAGCAAGACCCAAATGTTGAAAAACTCCATTAGGTCTACGAGTGAAACTCTTGTACTGAAAATGTTGCTTAAGTTAAAGTAAAGAAGTATTATCTACTAAGTGTATTGAAAATATGACAAATAAAGTACTCATTATCCACTAAAATGGTCTGTGTCAGTGTTATATCATGATAGATAGATAGATAGATAGATAGATAGATAGATAGATAGATAGATAGATAGATAGATAGATAGATAGATAGATAGATAGATAGATAGATAGATTTGCATTAACATGTAAGTTGTTTTAACTGGAACAAATTTGACCTATTATACACATTTATACAACAAATGTGTTGTGTGCTGTAGGCTGATGATCACTTAGAACAAAAATATGTTAAAATACAAGTAGCCTACATAAAAAACGTACTTAAGCAGGTACAGTATATGTGTAAATGCACTCATCTGCTTAAAATTGTCATTTATATACATTTAAGGGCTAAATGTGTTATATTTTCTAATTTTATACATCTGCCTACAAATAAATAAATTTACATTGTTTTTCCTTAAGTGATTAACATGTCATTTTATTGGCTTTATATAAATAAGGAAATGTGGATGACTATAAAGTAAAGCCATGGGATTGTCTGTCTCCTGTGAAGAAACATTTCGGTTTACACTCATAATGAAACTGATGGCGTTAGCTTGTTTAGTCAGCGTTTTTTTTCTTTTCTTTTCTTTTTTTTCCATGTTGGATATCTGGAGGTCATAGTTTAATCATCTTTTATTGCCCACACCTCTCTGCTGCATGCGAGTCTACTGTTCGGGGAACTGAGGTACTCCTCCTCAGTTCATTAGCAGCTACACCGACCTTGGGGCACAAACTAATTAAAATGAACACTACAGTGCACGTCTTGACATAACCCGTTTGAGCGGCGGTCCTCAGATTATGGCCTGTTTGGTGCCTGCCGGTGTGATTTCCACCACAACCCTTCCGCATTTTCCTGCTGCTCTCGGGCTGTGACGTGTCGTGCTGACGGCGGCCTCGGAGCTGGAGGAGCGGGGGGCTGTAGCATGACAAGATCTGGCTTCAGACGCCCTGCTTTGCTTTCAGCAGAGCTCCAGAAACAACCCCTAACCCCTCCTTCTCTGCTCCTGTCCGGCCCGCCCAAATAACACAAAATTCCCGACTGAATCCAGCCCGAGTCTGGGGGAACCAGGCGGCCTGGGAAGCCGAGGAGCGGACGGAGGCCATCCCTGCAGCATAAATCTGGTACGCGGGTCATTTTTGCTCTTAGGGCGCCCGTTTGCACAGCTATGTTTGCATTTGTGCGTGTACGTGTGTCTTTGTTTTTGCATGCATGTGTATTTGTCAATTTATTTCTCATTCTTACCGAGAGGCCGCAGAGGGGTGGGCCTTTTCTTCTCGGGCCCAGGCCTCTATAGAGGCCGTAATTGGCAATTCTGGCCTATCCGGTTAGCTAGCCATTTTGCTGAAAGAAGCGGGTTTTGTATCCGCCGGTCGTCGTTGGCGAACGTCAACGCGATTCAATATTGATTATAACAGTTAATATACAGTTTCGCCTGCGATACACTTCATATTAACATATTTTCCTAGACGAGGGGTATTTTCATTTAGTGTTGAAATTAGCATTCGCCCAGACACCAAGCTAACAAAATGGCGGTCGCCAGTGTGATGAAAAGCGGTTGTAGAAAATGAGTGTGTGTGTGTGTGTGTGTGTGTCTTTAGCCTCCTCCCGCTAGCTGGCTGCTACATAGTCGCGACATTTTAGACCAAACGTAACCAGCCGTCTTTTCTGTGCACTCTTATTATGTTGCATGTATATAATTTGCAGCCAGCTCTACCTAAACGTGTGTTTTGGCCGTGACAATCGGACTTCGCGTGAGTAATCGGTGCTAAAGCTACTCCAGCGGTCAGTTGAAGACATTACCGTTAATCGTCTCATCGGCTTTACGCTCTGTGTAGTGTTGCATGAATGGGCAGCTATGTTAGTCTCATCACTCTGGTATGTTTTAACGTGTTGGCGGGGTCTTTCGGCACACTGATGGACCGAATCGTGCGCCACATCTTCACACACCGTTGTCATCATTTTTCCACCTGGAGGTGGGGGATGGTACACTCAGTGGAAATTAAATGGCACCCCGGCTGCATCGTCCACACCACTGTTTACATCTCCGCACCCCCCAGTGTGTGTGTGTGTGTGTGTGTGTGTGTGTGTGTGTGTGTGTGACAGGGAGAGATGTTTGTCGCATATTGTCTCATCTTCATCGCTACGATGATGGAGGTGCCCATTGGACTGAAGTATTCGTTTGATTTCGGTAGCTGCAGGCATGGTAATTATGCCATTGGTCATTTCACTTGCTGACATTTGTCGCAGCCACAAGCTAATGCTACAAAAACACATCACCTTAATTGTATTTTAATCACTGTTGAGTGTTTTCGTCCGTAAAAAGTCTCTCAGTTTGCCAGAGAGACCGTGGCATTCATATCAGGAGACCTTATGTTGTCTGTGTGCGAATACATGTTAATGAAATATCAAAACAAACGAAGCTCTAAGTCTCCACAGAGAAACTTGCTCATTGCAGCAGCAGGATATAAAACAGAGCAGCTTGGAAAGCTTCAAGACATGGCAGACTATTATAAAAAGTTAATCACATATTTATTTTTAGATAGATATGCAATTCAGGGCAAGGTATTGTTGGAAAAGTGAATGAAAAGATGGTGTTAAGTACAAATTAACAATCAATCATATGATGCTCCTTTTTGGTTTAAGGCAGTTTTCAGTACATGGTGCCAAAGAGTTATAGACACATTATAGACACAAGACACATTTATGTTGCTACTAAAAAGGAGTTAAGGTTTGACACCCAGCCCAGTGTCTAGTAGAAAATGTCAATTGTGCACAGGGTTCACTTTATCAATCCCAAACAAACCAGTAACTACAATATTGACTGCAACAAGAGTCTTTTTAGGATAGATGGCTGTGAGTGTGATGCTCAGGCAGCAGCAGTTGTGCACTACCAGGCCAATGACCCCTCTGTCATGTGAATCATATTATAATGTCAAATTAGCAACACACACACACACCATGTTTGTATTCAACAAGCAAAGGATGACAAGCTGTTTATGGCTTTCCCTGGTCGCATCTGGAAAATAAATCAGTTGATTGTGTTTAGGCTGACATGCAGTGTTAGATTCACATTTGTGTCATCATCTGGTTTTGTGTTAGAAAAATCGATTAGTTTCAAATCACATTAACGACCACAAACACACACAACGGTAAATGCAGAGTAAGTTGCTTAGTTTTCAGTTTTAGCTCTCACAGCACAAGGAAACCTCTTTCAAGACAATAATTAATACATATAAATTACGGATGCAGTGACTGTGAAATTCTGGGCCAATAGCAATGTTTAAAATAAAAATGTTTCTATTGTTGTTGTTATTTATTCCCTGTTTGGCCCTGAAAAAACAAATAAATCTTCAACACAAATTTTATTGTACAAATTTATGAAATAAGCTTTGAAACAGCCTTTCACCCGAATTTAAAAAAAAAAAAAACTTCTTCAGAAGCCTTTTGAGACCGCTGTACAACTACCTACTCAATGAGAAGAACTTTTCAGTACTTGCATAGTCTTACTAACCGATAGCCGTGATGAAGCGAGCCAGACACTCTTGAATGTGCAGCATGCATGCAGCAAACACATAAACATTGGTGACTGTGATCGGTGACCTTGATTACCGATATTCAGATAGTAGTCAATAAGGCAAATAACAGCCATAGATGCATTCCTAATATCATTATGTGTCATACAATTAGTAGGTTGTGTGATATAGATGGACTTGATTGATTTGAAGCATCATATTATAAATAATAACTGAACCTGTATAAAATGGCATGTGAGGATGTAGTGATGGACTGATTAAGTTACTTTACTATAGGGCTGTCAACGAATATTCTAAATTCGAATATTTTACAAAAAAACGGAGATTCGATTGTGAAAATGAATATTCGACTGTGGAAAAAAACACATCAGCGGCTGCTTTGCGAGTGGGCGCCACTGCATGATGGGTCAGGGACAGGTCACAGGAGTCACACTTGCACAGCGTCACTCGCTGCTGAAAGTGAGACGCGACAAAAACCGTGGCAGATGCAGATGGCAGACAGAAAAACGAAATGGCAGAAAGTTCAGAGCCCAACTCGGCAGCAGAGAGAGTGGTTTGGACTCCAAGCAACCTAAAAATCCCAATTTGGAAAAGCTTCGGATTTTGGTCAGTAGACGGCAAAAATGCAGAGCCTCGAGATAAAGTTGTATCCAAGCTGTGTAAGCTATAGTTAGCTTAGTAGGTATGTTTTCAAAGACATGTTGAAACTGAAATAAAAAATACCTATACAAGTAGTTATGTCTCATTGTATTAGTTTGTCCTACTGTTATTGACATAATGCGCAAATAGGTTCGAACCATTTGAATATCTCTGTGTTTTTTTTAGAGGGAATATTCGAACGTCATTTTGGAGCAGTTTTGACAGCCCTGCTTTACTATGTAATATTACAAATTGTATGTATAAGTGACCTATCAGATTTTAAGGTGCTGGGATTTGTTTCCTTCCTTTGTTTCCTTCCATTTTGGTCACAGTCATCTAAGCTCTCTGTCACTTGCTTCCAGCTCTTCAGTAACAAATGCAGTGCGAGGACAATGGATGAGGATGTCACCAGGCTTTCAATACATTCCGAAGAGCCTAAAATAATCTTACACGGATCGGGTAATTAGCCATGCTTATTTTAATGTGTGTATTTATATATGTGTATGTATGCTTTCCAATAAACATGACGGTGTGCGGATGTTTTAACAAGCAGGGCTCTTTGTTTAGTCAAGTGACTTAGCATTTTTGATTGACGAAAGTAAAGTGTTTTTCTGAGATCTGTTCTGTTTAGAAGGTCATGATTGCATGATATCAGTAAGCTTAAAAAACATTAAATGTGCCATGTAAAACATCTATGCTATATACTGTTGTATTTCACTGCTATGTGGTTGACTGGGTAATCCTGCTTCTTCCAGATGAGGGTGGTGCCGGTGGGCAGGAGTTTGTTGTGGAGCTTCAAGAGACTGTGTTGGTGTCAGAAGGAGAGGGAGAAGGCATGGCAGTTCACAGGTTTGCCCCGGATGAACTTGTCATCCAGGATGCTGTGGAGGATGTGGTGTCTGAGTATGTGCACTGCGATGAGGATGAAGATGTCGCTGTAGAAACCTGCGTGATGGCTCTGGAGGGTGATGAGGAAGGTGTTGCCATGGGAGACATCCCCGAAGATGGGCTGGACCCAGAGCAGCAGGAGGACGACCAAGATGGCTGTGGAGATTACCTAATGATATCCTGTAAGTATACTGCTCTACTTGCAATCAGATGTGCCATTGCTCCTCTGGAAAACATTTTGGCTTTCCAGAGGAGCATGTGTTATTACCGGACCCAATTTTGTAAAAATGTGTTATTTGTGCAGGTCCTTGTTAGTTCATGTCAAGTACCTAGAGCTTGCTAAATATGAATATTTTCTTGTCTCTTTACTCCTCTGTCGGCACATTTATGTAATGGAAAAAAAACAAGATATTTGAAGATATCATCATTGACATTCTTCACTTTATTTTGCCATTTAAAAAAAAAAATAACAAAAACAGACAACTGATCCTGTAATCAAGAAAATAATCGACAGATGAATTGACAACAAAATATGTGTTAATTGCAACCTAAAAGTATCTAAAAACATCTCCGTACAGTCAAACAGTGCTGTTTTGTTGGTTTAAAGAAGATGTGCTTGTGATACTTGGTGTTCAAAATATTAACTTTGGTTTCTGCTGACAATTTAGATGGTAAATTATTTTAGACTGTAACAAATGTCAGATTTTAAGGATCACTTCTATAGAGCCACATAATGACAAGCAGCCAGTTTCCTTTCATTCTACAATAATTGCAACAATTACTCAGCGCTGTCTGCACCACTGTACATTGTCATTGGCAGACAACCCCAAAGTGGTACTAGGTTGGTAGTCTGAAGATGGCAGTGAAGAAGACTATTACTACCATTTGAATGTAATCTGTGTTAGTGGAAAGACAATGTTTTTTGAGTGCCTTGACATTATGCTTAGCCACTACTACTTTAATAACTATATATAAAGATTGACGTGTTTTGAAATAATGTATTTCAACTCAGTTTTGATTTGCTGTAGTACTGATAAACCAGAGCTTCTCCTAAACAGATTATTTTTTAAGATATTTAATGGTACTAAACCTTAATTTGAACATTTGAGTAGTCAGACAAGCATTAGCAAAAATAGAGTATTAATTGGTCAGTTTCATAGAATTTATAGATATACTGTCCTCACTACACATTCATAGGGCACGTTTACAGAATTGATGCTGTCACCAGCTCATGTCTGGAACACTTCTCTCATGAAATGTGATATGTGTACCCTCATCTCTAGTGGACGAAGCTGGTAAAATGGTGTCTGAGGATGGAACAGAGGTGACAGTTGAGGGAGCTGTGGAGGACCAGGAAGTGGAGAAGGACGAGGATGGACAGGAGGTGATAAAGGTGTACATCTTCAAGGCCGATTCTGGAGAGGATGACATGGGTCAGTGCATTTGAGCTTTAACTCGTGTGAGGATATAATATATGTGATATAATAATTAGGGCTGTAACGGTATATTTGATTTACTATGCGTTTCTGAATTTGAAGAAGTGTGTCCCCTCAGAGTTGCTGTACAGCTGTAGTTGCCCTTTAGAATACCACTGAAGTCACCACTGTTTCCCTCATTCACTCTGACCCACTGAACTCACCCAGCAGAGAGGACTGTCTCCAGTCACCCCCGACATACATCCCCTTATCCCCTTTTTGTATTTGAAAGTGTCTTGTCTCTGCATCACATGTCCATAGCTTGGTCGTGTGCCTCGGAAGCTTGAAACAAAGAAAGCCCGCTAGCTATACTGAGGAAATTAAGCTAAGACAATGCAAATAAAAATGGCGTGATTGAGAGAAATGCAGTAACAGCTACTTGCAGAAAAGAAATGCTGCTACCAGCAATTTCATGGAGCATCTTGGGGTCGATTAACTAGGCAGGTTTTATAATAAACAGGACATGGAAACATAACGTTAATGCACTCAGCAGCAATAAATTTTACATTTTCCCTCCCACACATCACGAATGGCAACAACTCCTGCCTTACAGCAACTCTGAAAAGATGGACCACTTTGTTGGGCTCTCTGGTGGGTTGCCTTTTTAAATCACAATGTTTTGATGATACAGGTCTCATAAGTGGCCATAGTGTGACCTACAGACCTATTCTTTGCATGACAGGATGCACCAAAATTGTGACATCCGTACTGTGATGGTTCTGGACGAGTACATGTAGCGTTAGACCCCAGATAGTAACAAACAAATCTAGACTATATCATCCCCACTGGTTTTCCTCCTTACTTTGGCAAATATGATTGTGAAATGAGCATTTCCTGGTTTCCCAAAGATTGACTAATAATTTGCCAAAACATGTAGGATTTAAAAGGTGTTTTTACACTACAGGAGAATCAGTTGACATCAGCGATGGAGACACGGAGAGTGTGGCGTTAAACGAGTCTTCAGGCCAGACACTCAGAGAGAAGATGGTTTACATGTCTGTTGGAGATTCTCATCACAATCAAGGAAACCACGGTGAGTTGTTTAGGCCGAATGAGCGGGGTTGACTGTCATGAAAGTAAACGTCACTAGTTTTTTGGTTTTGTACATGTTGGGCTCATCTACAGGTGGGTCCAAGGTGACTGATGAGGTTTATATGGAGGTGGTGGTAGGAGGTGAAGAGCCAGTAACTCACGACCGCTCGTATGACAGCGTGTCTCTAAGCAAGGACTTCATGCCTGTGGCCTGGGCAGCTGCTTATGGTCAGCACCCTGTCTATTAAATTGCTTTTAAAACAACACCGGAAGGCTGTGCATCCTCCACGTCTCTGAGTGTCTTGGCTTAAGCTTTTACAATGGCTGGTTTTGTTTATTATCAAATTAAAGACGTCCTGTCGCTCTCACAGGTGCAGATGATAGCGAGAGTTGTGAAAACCGCAACGGTGCAGCCAGCGCACTGCTGCACATCGACGAGTCTGATGGGGTGGACGAAATGAACAGACAACGCAACAAGAACAGGAGACGGTCAGAGCCTCGTCAGGTACAGACAGGTAAGAGCAACACGAAGTCGGTGGATTTGGAAGTTTTCTTCATATGCCAGTTTCAAATGTAAATGATCATCGAACCGTAAAGAAGAACTTTGAACCATCATTGTTACAGTGGAGCTGTGCAGTGCTCAGCAAAAGCAGAAAGGATGCTATAAGGATAAAAGCTACAAACGCACTATTTTAATAATTCACAAGTTGACAACTTTTTTGCAGCACATTTCACATCATTTGGATGTTGCACTTAGCCATATTGCGTTTTGGATTGTTTTGCAATTTAATTTGCAGCCCTTGGTTGTTATTTTCATAGGATTAAAATACAAAAACTGTGAAGTTGCACCATGAAAAGTTTGTCTCCCTCTTGTCATTTTTCTCTCTAGCCATCATCATTGGTCCATACGGTCAGCCTTTGACAGTCTACCCATGTATGCTTTGTGGAAAAAAGTTCAAGTCACGAGGGTTCCTGAAACGCCACACCAAGAATCATCACCAGGATGTTTTGACCAGGAAAAAGTACCAGTGTACGGACTGTGACTTCACCACCAACAAGAAAGCCAGCCTCCACAACCACATGGAGGTGCACGCTCTGAGCAGCAAGGCCCCTTTTGAGTGTGAAATGTGTGGCAAGGAATTCCACCAGCAGGCTGCGCTGTTCTCTCACAGACTGCAGCACCACCACCGAGAGCCCAAGAACCAGCCGCCTCCACCGCCCACCAAGATGCATAAATGCAAGTTCTGTGACTATGAAACTGCTGAGCAAGGACTGCTCAATCGGCACTTGTTGGCAGTTCACAGCAAAAGCTTCCCCCACATTTGTGTGGAATGTGGAAAAGGCTTTCGACACCCGTCTGAGTTGAAGAAACACATGCGCACACACACAGGCGAGAAGCCTTACTCCTGCCTGTACTGCGACTACAAGTCGGCTGATTCGTCTAATCTCAAGACGCACATCAAAACTAAGCATAGCAAAGAGATGCCATACAAATGCGAGCGCTGTTTCCAGACCTTTGCAGAGGAGGAGGAGTTAATGCAGCATGGACTAACACACGAGGAGAATAAGACCCACCATTGTGCCCACTGTGATCACAAAAGTTCCAACTCCAGTGACCTGAAACGCCATATCATATCCGTTCACACCAAGGACTACCCACACAAATGTGCCATCTGTGGTAAAGGCTTCCATCGGCCGTCGGAACTGAAGAAGCACTCGGTATCCCACCGCACCAAGAAACTCCATCAGTGCCGTCACTGCAACTTTAAAATTGCAGACCCTTTTGTTCTCAGTCGTCATATCTTGTCTGTCCATACAAAAGAGCAACAGGCCTCTCCTGAAAAGAGTGAGGCCAAGAGGACAGAGACACACACTCCTGTTGCGACACCTAAAAAGTCTGCACCGAGCGCATCCAGCGGCGCTGGCCCGCCTGGCAGAGTCAGTGCCGCCAGCTTAGCCAGCAGTGTGACAGTAGTTATTGGCAAAGGACAAAAAGAAAGGAGAATTTACCAGTGCCAGTACTGTGACTACAGCACCGGGGACGCTTCGGGTTTCAAGCGACACGTCATCTCCATTCACACAAAAGACTATCCGCACCGCTGCGAGATCTGTTCAAAAGGCTTCCGGCGACCCTCGGAGAAGAACCAGCATATCATGCGCCACCACAAGGACGTGGTGCAGGCAGAGTGACTCTAAAGCGAGCCAAATACTGTGCCACAACAAAAGAACAATGTCGAAGCAACCATCACACCCCAATCACTGCACCCTCAGCACAGCACCATTCACGTTGAAATAATGTGTGTGTGTGTGCGTGCTGCACTTAGTCCGTTCTGTTGTTTTGCTCTTTTTTGATCCTCAGCCTAATGTTTGTTCAGAAATGTATACACATGTACATAACGTTAACGCTCTGTCAGAGTTAGCAGCAGAACCTCTCCGTAGACTTGCACTTTTAACTGCATGTCCCTTGCTGGTGACAGTGTGCATGGCAGATTGTGCAGATGTCTCTTTGTAGATATACATTTTTAATTTTGCAGACAGCAATCAGTTGTCAGTCACAATGGTCCTAATTATTCGTCTCAAAACTGTGTAATTTGCAAAACGTTTGTGTCATTTTGTTGAAATGTACTAAACACAGCAGTATGGATTAGCAAATCTGTTCCCAGTAGCACTTGCCATCCTGGTCAAGATCATGATGAATGCAGTAATCCAGTTGTGTGGCGTTTGTGTGTGAGACGGGGAAAGTGTGTGTGCGCATGTGTGCATTTGTATGTGAGAGACGAAGAGTGAATGACAACAAAAGCATCTGTTGTGCTTCCTGGTGCTCTGACCCCAACACTCTGTAACATAGTGCTTTTTGTTGTGTTAACAGAAATACAAGCCCGGCTGTGTTCAGCACCCATACAGCAGAAACAATCAATCTTCGCTTTGTACACAGGGGTCTACCATCATGAAATTAACACAAAACACGCAGTGGAATAGTGGATGTATCATGGTAGTGAATACAAAGTTCACATATGCACCTACAGTATATCACCAAGGGATCATAATGCCGTCGCTTGATTATCATACACCTGTCTGATATTTCTGTTCAAAGTCAGTAAGTGTACTGTACGTTTTTCAGATCTAGTGCCCAAAGCAGTAGAGATGACGCCCTGACTGACAGTATTTTAATGCTACCTTGGGACTGAAATCCCATTAATTTTAAGAAGAAGGACATTTTTGTAATGAGAAAAGTATACAAGCTGTTATTCAGATGGTTTGTTTTCTAAGAACAAACTTGTTTTTCCATATGAATTGACATGATATCTGTTTGCATAATCTACAAGCATCAGTGTGATATTAGGCTGGGTTAAAAAAAAAAAAAAAGGTTTAAAACGGTGTCCTAATATAACTGGTCTAAATAGGAATCATGCAGTGCATCTGGTGCTGCTGTTATGAAATGATGGACTAAACTCTTTGTTTTTCACCTACACTCAGATGTACTTTTACCATTAGAAAGGGACAGTGTATATCTTTTTAGATGCAACTTCAGAAGACAGGTGCTGGTGGTGTACTTGTACTATGGCTTTTTACATTTTTGTTATCACCTGTGATTATTTCTGTTTTTATATTTATTTCATTTATAAGTTGTTGTATAGTTAAGTGTAACTAGACTTCTATGGGACGTAAATTATTGTTTTGTATACAAATCTGTACAAAGCGTGTAGATGTAAACACTTGATTAAAAAGGAAATCTCAACTGTGTTGTTATGGATGTACTTCAACGTATTTGTTAAAAAAGGTAATAAAAGCAAAGTATTTTAGCCGTTTGTCTTTTATTTACTCGCATTGAGCTTCACTGTGCAGAGTTTGACACTAGAAAATAGTATTTTTTACATTTATCTGCTGAAGAGGGAATGGAAAAATTTGGAAGCATAGGCCACACCCCCGTTTACCAGAAATGGCTGATGTATTTTGCTCACTTTAAAACCACCAGACTCAATTGACAAAAACAATTCACTAAAAGCATCTTAATTAGTAGTTTTTGCTGTTCTGACAGTGAGGATCCATTTGTTAGCTATTCCAAGTAACTGGAATCATTAGCTTGATAGCCAACCTGCTAACACTAGCTACCTAAAACATCGAGTGCTAGATAAATATCTGTTTTGAATGTTAATGCCCTCAGCCGAATGCTTCACACTGCATTCTGCCGTGCTACTTTTACAGCACTGTTTGTTATTTTGTAGTTTAAACCTAAAGATGATACCGGACCACAGTATAAATTGGAGTTTTGGTGCAACAGAATTGGATTAATTTTTTTAGAGTAAAGAGTTGTAAAGAAATGTTTAAATGTATTCTTTCCCATTTTTTTGCTACTTTTTAAGTGTTGTACAACAATATTCAAAGTTGAATGGTGATTATATGGGGTAAAGATAAGTCCTTGGTGGTTCAAACCAGATTTAGTCTCTTTATAAACACTGGGAGAGCCTCACATGTACAAACGTACATATGTGGTCGCACCACACAAAGGAACTATGTTTTCATTCACACGATAAAACAGTTGTTTGCTGCTACATACAAGTACAGGGTCTCTTATCAAACCGTTAAATCTGAGTTTGGGGGACTACTCAGAACAACATTCCCACAGGGAACCATGAAGACGAGTATGTACCAGTATGATTTAGTTGTCACAACAAGCCAGTCATGGTCTAGTATGCATTTTACACAAGTGTTATGTGGAAATGTCCGGTGCACATTCACTGAGAACAGACCTTTGACCGAACCGACAGCTGAAAAAAAAACATATCAGACATATTTCTACTGAAAGCAGAAGGTTTTATTTCTCAAAACATGTCTGAAGGGAATCTTTGAAGGCTGGTTGATAGATAAACGCAAAGTATTGTATATTGAAACCAGGCTTTTACGTCACGTCGAGTGGCATCTGAAAGAGCAGAGGAGATAAACAGAAATCCTTTTGTATTCATTTGTTCAGTTTATGGCAAAGGCCTGGATAGAGTGTTGGCGACAAGCATTCAGGTCCTCAGACTGCATCATTGACGCGCGAGGAGTCGGAACCTAGGCAGCAGGGCACTCCGCTGAAGAGGGGAAAAAGAAAAGATTATAATGATTGGTGCATAAAATCAACCTTTTATTTTGACATAAAACCTTCTGAATGAGGTAAATAGTACCATTTCTGGGAAGGAAAGCAATGTTTTCAGGCAGGACTCCAGTCTCCAAGGAGAACTGCCTGAACTTCTCCAGCAGCTCGGCGCTGAGGTCCATGCTACGGCCTGTTGAACCACAGGAGATCAGTCTGCATGAGTGCACTGAGCTGCTGAACACATTCAAAGGGCAGAGTGTGGCACGGCTATAATGACGACTTTACCATAAAGTTTGTTGACAACAGTGAGGACACCGCCCTTAGTCTTAATGGTGTGAATGACGGCGTACTCGTCGTACTTCACATCCACCATGCGCATGTCGTTCTCGTTGCCCCAGCCTGACAAAGTGAGGAGAGGGAGGCACAGCAGATCATGTGACAGCAGAAATGCAGTGGATGGTTCAATTTGTGAGTGTTGCATGCATGCCGCTATGTGTGTTGTGCGTGTGTATGCACTCACGCTCACTTGTGTATGTGAACTTTCCAGGCATGTCAGTCTTCTTGGCCAGGTTGTTCAGTCTCCAGCAAGAGCCGTCAGAGCTGCAGGGAGACCATTGAAACATGAAGTACACTGTCACCACACGTCTACTTTTCTTCTTGAAAAGCTCCTCTCTGGAGGATATTTTTGGTCATGATGAATTAAAAGTCCAAGTGGAAGATACAACTTTATTTCAGATTTTTTTTTATGTAGACAATCAGTGCATCTTTAAAGCGGATACAATTAAAAAGGTGATTCTCTTACTACTCTACTAGCAATAATAGGGCCATAATCAAACTTAAAAGAGAAAAAGAAAAATTGAAAAAGCTCATTTCAAAATGAAAAACTATAATTCATTTTTTTTTTTAAGGAGCAATATGTAAGAATGTGACGAAATAACAGTTTTAACGTTATGTCGAAGACGTTGCTGTATTTAGTTGCAGAGATACCTGTTGAAGTTAGCATGCTAACCAGCTAGCCGCTACCCAGTTTGTACCTTAAGAGGTGACGACCGTTAGCTTACCAGCCAACAGCAGCTGCAGTTAGTAGCAGTTAGCGGTTACTCTGGTGATATGTTGCACCCTATTTGTTTGAAATATGAATTCAACAGGTGGCCAATTCATACATATTGCGCCTTTAAAGTAATAATAATATTTTTTTTGTTTGGACTTTTAACGTGAGTCACGACCTAAAATATCCTCCACATTCTCCCTGTGTGTCCTCTCAAACTCACTTGAGACTGGCGTATGAGAGGTCCAGGTCCCCGTCTGCAGTTGGGGTGAACATGGCCGTGCCCACCTTCATGCTGTCTCTACGGTTGACAAACCACTGGGCATTGGTGGCGAATCCAACCAGGTACCACTTCCCTGCCATCTGTGGACACACACGCAAAGGCAAACGAGGCAGAAATGAAACAACATTTCCGTCACCGCGGCCGGCATCTAAACAGGGTGCATTTAAATAGCAACCAGCTGGAAGCAAGATAGAGGACATACTGAGGTGAGACAGCCTTTAAAGACATGTGTTGTAAAATTCTAATACAAAAATGTAAAAGAAATATGACACTGCAGGTGAATAGGGTAAAACATTGAATTTTTTTAATCACCCTGAAACCTCCCCAGTTGGTTACCTGCATTAAAGCTCATATTTTGTGTATTGCAAGTTTCCTGAAATTGTTTAAAAGTACAAATGGGCCATCGTCTAATAAAGTCTAATAAATATGTGCTTAGATATTCAGAGCTCTGGACTAAAACACCCCATTTTGTCATTTCTCCCCTCAGCCATGCTCAGAGCATGTTATTTGTAGTCAGAACACTTTAGATAATTCAGAAAGTCAACTTAAGCTTTATATTTCTGTGCAGCGTGATCATCCATAAAATGTTTATACACACACACACGTGTCCATTAGTGTACATGAATGTGGTGGTGAGTTTAAAATAGTTGATTCCCCACATTTTTTTTCCCCTAACTGCAATCTTAAGCAGCACATGGCTGTTTAAATACATTTTGCAAAATAAGCAGGAAGTAAAACAGGTTTGCAACAAGTCAAAGCTCTTTGCCTTTCTTATTTTAGCTAATATAATATAATGCTATCACATCCTGTAACAGCAAATCCTTTCTTTCGTCAAATGTCCAGGCTACAGCTGTTGTGAGGAAGAATGGGAAAAAAAAATGCATACAGCCTTAGATTTAAAAAATGATGATAATACACGTGTCTTACCGACTGTGGATTAAAATCTGCCTGTGGTACGACTTCAGAAGAAGCCGTCCAGGAGCAGAGCACGGCTCCCAGCACCGCCAGCAGTAAAGTCATAGCTACTGATCAGTCGCAGGAACGACGATTGGAGAAGAGTGTGGGTGGTAGATCAGTCGCTCTGTTGTTCGAGGTCCTGCCTGACAACCCCTTTATATAGTGGAGAGTGAGTTCCCTCCCAGCCAGCACACACACACACACATGCACCCACCACATGCACCCACACCCACACACGAACCCCTGGAGCGGGGATGGGTTCGAACACGAGAAGCTTCAGACAAACACACACAGCCACAGGGGAATCTTTAGGTCCTGCCAGGGCAGGGTGCAATCAGCCGTGTGAAGATGTGAACGCATGACAGTGGGCAGCAGGCAGGAGAAACATGCCTAGAATTGTAATGAATAAAAGTTATGTAGTCAGACAGAGTTGTAAAGGACTGTATTTGACAATGCAGTTTGACGTTGCAGCCTCCCGTTCGTGAGTATAAGCAGCGAAAACACGGTAACCGCGAGCGGTAAACAAAGCTGTGGCTGCCCCTCCAGTGCTTTCTGTGGCAGAGACCACAGAATAAAATTTGTCCGTCAGCAGTTGTAACAGCAACACACAGAGACAACACAAATGCCCCTGCAGATTGGATTCCTAATGCATCAACATTCGGTGAGCTGAAAGGCTTTCCCGGGAAACTGTGGTGTCTCGTTCATGGGTTTAAAGTCAGCCAAATACTCCCCCCCTCCTCATTTGTCTAGATAGATGATAAACTCTGCAGGCTACAGAGGATCACTGTTGTGCTGGAGTGGAGTGCTGTTTCCAAGGTCAGCTCACAATCTTTCAATTTACTCAACCTACTCGAAGACTGGAAGTATAAATGTGGTATAATTTTACTTCATCTGCTGATTGAGATCGTGTGATGAGCTCGGAAAGCACCGGAACAGCGATGAAACGGACCTGGAGCTGAGATTCGTCAACTGACCTTTAAAGGAAAAGAAAGAAAATTAAGTCATAAACTACTCAAACCCACGCCGATGGAAAAGCCGAGTGAAGTTTCATAGTCCACTAAACATTTCTGGAGCTTCACAGCAAAAAGGCGTTGCGGCATTCTCCAAGTAGACGGGGACCTGTTTTAAAACTTAAAAAAAACCAAAACAAAACCAAATTGATTTTAAGAGATGTTGATTACGCCGCCAAACTTGCGGTCAAGCTTGTGCGCCTGCTTCAAACAGAGCACGCGATAACGCTTTTCGCTTAGCAGCTACAGCTACCTTTAAAACTCCACAGCTAAGCCAGCAAGGACACAAAGTCGTTTTGTAATTATAAGGAAACAAAATGCAAACGACGACAAAGTGATGGTTATTTATTATAGATTCAACTACCCAGTAGCTTATAAAGGAGTTCATATCAGCCCTGTCAACACCCGCTGCAGCATTAAAGCAACACAAGCATCAGTGCATCAAAAGTAGTATTACATATATTCTTAAAAATTCTGCATCATGAATACTTTTACGTCTTGTGTTTTAAGTATATTCTGATGTTAATACTATCGTAACATTTTGATTGCAGACAGAGATCCCAGCCAAATTGCAACATTTTCAAATTTCCAACTTCCTCTCAGAGTTTGTCTGGCTTTCTGATCTTATTGTGTCTTTCATGTATGTTGGTCAAAAAAAGGCCAACAAGCGCTCGACTTTCTGCAGCATCTGACCTTCGCTGCACGGATATGAACCCGGGAGTCCTGATGAGGAGATGAACATGTTGATAATAAGTTTGGAAGTGCAGCGCAGGCAGATACACGCCGCGACACAGACTCCCTTCGACCTACATACCTTGCCGGTTTAAACAGGATACAAGTATTTTAATAGTCGTGCTCTTACAAAAGACTGCAGCTGCGGAAATCCACTGAGGGCATGAATTGTCTCGACTGGCGCAGAAATGTTCTAATTCTTTGAGTCTTTATTTACACTCACCCATATACCAGTTTGTGTCGATATTGGCTGATATGAAAACGTTTTGAGTTTAAAGTACAGTGAAGGTTACTGTTTCAGTGCACTGCTGTCCTTTCAGAATAAAAATGTATTGTTGATCTGTAAAATGACCGATATATGTAGATATCGATATCCCATTTTTAACTTGCTTATATCGGCATCAGCATCGGCCCCAAAACTTTGGTCAGGCTCTCACGTTTTTAGAAAAAGACTTATCTATTAGAGTATTATGCAGATTTACAAAAGACAAAATTAACTGCTCTTGTATGAAATCAGTTCATGCCATGTTGGGAAAATGGGAAAAATTAGAAATCCTCTTGTTATTCCAATTTGGGATTGTTAACACATCATTCCAAGATTATATCTCCCACACTGGTGGTCAGGCCATAGAAAAAGCCTCTGTGTTCCATAGTTGTAACAGCTCGTAAGGTGACAAACTATTTATCTCCTTCTCAATGCACTAAATCAGTTGAATTGGGGTTGAGATTTAATTTTATTTCCAGTATAGCTGCCTGTGATAGCTGCTTTGACTACTTCTATAGGTCTTTTTTAACCAAGTATGTTTCTCACGGTTGTTTGTCCCTGTCATTCTGAATGATATAATTTGAAGGTTGCGTAAATCTTGAAATGCGTGTCCTTGGCTCAGCGCCAGAAAATGGATGAAGGTGATGTAACGAATTGAATAACTGAAACTTCCACATTCAAACTGTGATCGTTAATAGGACTGTCAATCATCGCAGAGAAAAATATGACTGAATATTTTGTCAGCATGCTCATCGCCCAAAGCAGTCGCAGACTCTGTGTTGAGACATCTGCACAAGTACATGAACACAGAAGCCTATATACCGTACTGTACATTCATCAAAGGCAACAGAGGAAAAAAAATGAATGAAAGGTTGTGATAATAAAGTTAATGGAAGGATTTGAAGTAGGAGATTCTCAGTCATAGATCTCCATCAGGAGCGAAATAATATCAATGCTATATGTTCGTCACACCCTATAAAAGCGGCTTTCAATCCTGCCCTGCGTGTTTGAAGTGTCTCCCGGCTCCAACACTCCTGATTCAAATAAATATCAGACTTGATGATGAGCTGATCATTTGAATCATTTTGTGTCAGAGCAGGTAAAGCCCGACAGTGTTAAAGTGATGGAATGAACAGACATATGTTAATTTTCCGAGCTACAAAAGTGGCCTGAGGATGGCACTAGAGGAGCTCATGGAGTGACCAAAATAAAAAATAGTTTGAACTTGGGTCTCATTTTGATTCAGCAAATGTTAAAAAACATGAATATTCAACAGCAAAATGAATGTTAACTTGAAATTATCACAAACAATTATAGTAACTTTACTAGTTTGATAGTGAGCAACAGGAAATCATGACACATCCTATATTAATACATTAAATCATCACAGGGGATGCATTAGTTGGCAGCTGTATGTAACAATTTGTAGAAATTCATGTGAAAGCTCCACAGAGCCACTTTACACAATAGTTTAGTGTATGATTTGTACCCTTATGGACTTGTATTGTGTGAAAGTGAAGTAAAAAGAACCGCCACAGGTCCGTTAGGAATCGTCCTCCTGGGGCTGACATCTGTACCACGTTTCACTTCAATCTGAGCCGGTGTCTCATTGTCTTGACGACAATCATCTTCAGGCACTACGGGACTAACAAAGGTCATTGAGCCAATTAGACACTGTAATGATATCTGACTGTAGGTGAACCACATGGGAAACTATGATGAGAAATTAGAATTAAAATTGGAGTTGCAAGATATCATTTAAGAATCCACACATACGGACACACCATCAACTCCCACTTTGATTATTTTTTTAAATTTCTCAAGCTACAGAAGTAGTTTGGCCTCAGGGTGGCACCACAGGAAAAGGCATGGATACATTAAGGTCAAGAGAGTTCATATCTGAGTTAGTTTAGTGGGCTGAATCGGCTGCAACCAAATCATTTGCATTTAATCTATTGAGAGATGTTGTGATCATGTTACAGCACTATATTCAGAAACAAAGCACCTTGCTACATGTTGAACTGTCAGTCAGGACGGGCTGTATCGTGTTAGAGCTTTGTGGACATGACAGAGATGTGCTTTTTTTTTTAACCACTGTTAAAGGTGCAGTTTGTAGTTTTGGGGAAGAATTTGAATGAACAAACTGACCTTTAAGGACAACGCAGTTTCATACTGTTTTACTTTGTTTATATGCGGCGGACCCTGCCACCTATATAGCTTCAAACAGTGTTCTGGGGACCTTATGTTCCTCTGAAAACCACTTGTTTCTTCAGTTATGGAACAATTGAATACTTCTGAGTTTGTATTATTACCTCATTAATATGTTAATGTTAAAATTTGTTCTACATAGTGCACCTTTAACAGTTAGATTCAAAGAGATACAGGTGTATGGATGGACAGCTTAATATATTAGACATGTTCAACTAGAAATCTTTGTGTATTGTCATGTCTTATGAATATTCTTTACCCATAAAATCCGACTACTGATTGTTAAACCCTGGCTGAGCCCATCAGTGTCAGTCTACAGCCACAGGGCTGTAATGCACAGACTGGCCTGAGGTTGGCACCAGAGGAAAGACCATTAATACCACCTGACTAACTCCAGAGCTGCTGGCATGGAGGTCAGAGGAGATGGAGGCACCAAATAATAATCAGTTGATGGACTGAGCGATTTAAATGGAGGAAATGTATTGACTTAAACAGCTTGATCGATGGCTCCGCCCAAGATGTGCATTATACAAACCGATGATGGGAAATAATGGAGAGCGAGCGGAGTATATGGAGCCGAGACTTAACAACAGGGTCCACAGACTGTTTAGTTTAGCTTTTTTATGCTGCGTAAGGATTAACAGATTTACTCAAACACATTAAATGTTGCACATTACAATGGTGGACGGGATTGTGGCCTTCACCTCCATGTAAACAAATACATAAATCATTTCTGTCACTGGCTCTTTACAGAAACAGCCCCTGCATGACTTAAATGTGTCGGCCTGGGCAGTGTGAAAGGAGCACCACCGGTTCTATGAGATAGCGCTGGACAGAACCCATTAGATTAGAAAATCAATAAGAGAGCGCAGCAGACGAGAATATGAAGTAAATACAGGAAAAACAAGATTGCATCAGTCATAACAGTAAAGATGACCGAAGCTGCTGCAGGATGTTAATACTTAACACTTACTCACAGGGGTCAGATGTAGTGCTTTGTGCATCTGTGCCAGTTTTTTCTGCCTGTTTTGTTCAATCTGATGCTCAGTGAACGGTCTAAAATTAGGTTTTATAGGAGTATGGTATATATAGTCTCCCCCAGCACGTCCCAGTCCCAGCTCCAACCCATCATTCATGAGCAGAGAAATATTCCAGTGTGCTTGACAGAGAGCTAACATGCTAACATGCTAACATGCTAACTAATGGAATGGTTTGCTGACATGCGTTCAGTGCACAGAAGCAGAGTCCAAGCTGATCCTGATAAAGTGTATCAGAATCTGACTGCTGAGCCCGAGTGAGTCTGAGATGTTCTGAAACCACAGCTCAGTCCATTGTGTTGCCAGATTGGCTCGATGATTTCCAGCCCGATAATCGCTTCAAATCTGCCCAGAATGTTTGAAAATGTCCTTGCCCACCAAGTGTTTTTACGGTAATGATGGTAATTAATCTTCACATGTCAGAAGCATACAAATAAGTTGTGCTGAGTGACTGGATGTGTTTGCATAACTCATTGCTACAATTTATGAATGATACTTATAACCAGCCCAAATCCTGTCCACCCACCCAAGCCCATTTTACCCAGTCTGGCAACACTGTGCACCGAGAATTACTGTTGTAATATGAGCCTTTTAAAATGTCTGCTGACACCCTTAGGACAATCTTAGTTTTTCCCTTTATCCAAAGTTGTTTGTCTGTTTTTCATCCGTCTTCTGTCCTTTTGTTTTATAGGTGTGTAGTGAGTGTTGGAGGAGCTCACTGAACTGAAAGTGTGGCCGTTGTCCTTCCTTTACACGAACACGCCCCATTAAAAACAAGGTGAACATTTTGTATTTCATTTTTTTTATTGACATGCAGTCAACATGATTTCAGTCAGACAGCATAACTGATGTTCACTTTCTACAGTGGCAGTTACATGGCAGTACCTGCAGCCGTGTGTCTGAAGGTCCTTTCCTCAAACAGACAATTGTGCAACAAATGCCAAACACAAGAATTTGTAGTTAGTAAGCGATCGACATCAGAACCTTGATGTTTCCCTGCAACTTCTATTGGAGTTTTTAATATATAATATTAAAGGCTGGAATGCAATAAGCATCGGAAGTCATCAGCTAATACATCCTAAGAAATCTTCACATGCTCTTTTTAACAGTCTGTTATCATCGTGTTACTGGAGAGTCAAAAGTGAAACTAGACCAAGTCGGTGAGGCTGGAGCGAGGAGAAGCTGAAGCATCTGCCATGGTGAGGAACTCAACCCAGTTCTGACAGAAGCCACGTGAATACTCTCCCGTGTCAACGACGAGTCCCCACAGGCGCCTCTGGCCTGTTTCGTTCCTCAGAGCCAGCTGAGACTCTCGCTCCGTCACATTGAAGCTGATGTTCAGAACTTGAGACACCAGCAGGTAAAGCAATCCACCTGTGACAATGCTGCTGTACCAAGCACAGGTGAAACAAAGTGCAGTGCTGTAAACACAAAAAAAAAGTGTGATAATGTTAGAAATTAATTAAGAGGAGCAGCATTTTAAACCAATTAAAAAAAAAATGTTATTCATACGATATACAACAAACACTTATCCTCACACAAGAAAGATTCACCTGCCAAAACTTTTACCCCTGTGTTCACAGATTATAGGAGTAAAGTAAAGTTCTCAAATTTTTCTAATTTGTCCTCAGTGCTCCCATAAATTTTAGTGTGTTTTAACAGAAGTCCTGTAGAAGCCTATTATATGTGTATATATATATATATATATATATATATATATATATATATATATATATATATATATATATATATATATACACATATATATATATATATATATATATATATATATATATATATATATATATATATATATATATATATATATATTTTAAATATAGAACATCTTTAAACTGTTTCAAATAAGCACTAAAAAAAACCCCAAATGACTAGACTTCAAAATTCCCATCTACTCTTACATTTAGTTGTATTTATATACATTATCTAGTCAGGAAGTCATAGAGAGCTGGGCACAGAATAAAATAAGATAAATAGATAAGAAAATGATAATTGAAATGGTAATGGATGTGCTAAATATAAGAATCAAATAGAAGATTTAAATATACAATCATATAGACAGCAGCATGACAAAATGCATTCTAAAGTGTCACTGGTGCACATTTAAAATGTAATAGAAATATAGCAATATTCTATGTGTTGAATAAATAAAAACATGTTAGTCCCCTGCAGCCTGTGGTGGAGACAGAGTGTGAGACAGCGGTGTACCTGGACTGGCTGTAGACGGCGGGGCAGTAGAAGAGAGCCGTCATCAGATATTGCCGAGGACAGAGGCTGCCAAGCACCAGACTGATCCCGTACAGAGCGGTCAACACGAACACAGACAGGGTCAGCAGGAAGCTGCGGTGGTTCGCCTGTCCGACACAGCTGTTTATCCTACAACACCTCAACACACACACACACACACACACACACACACACACACACACACACACACACACACACACACACAACACACACAACACACACAACATGTGGACCAGTCAGACAAGATTAGAGCAGCAGCACACCGCCAGACACTGTGTGTAAAATGATGACATTGCAAGATTTAGTTTACATTTGAATGACTTTCATGTAATTCCTGGTCATATTATTTATGCATCATGTCGTGGGTTTATCAGTTTCTGGCAGCCATGATCAACAAATTATTGAACAAGAAAAGAGAACTGATAATTCACATTTTGTTTTTAGCGTTTAGGTTATAAGTCTTATAACATCTCCTAAACTAGGAGACTAGTTTTAGCAAAGGCTGTTTCAGACTGTTTCAGCCGTGTTAAGTGATGGTTTATCCTGCTGGTACGTTTTTTTGTGTTTACCTGCTTACAGGTCTGGTTTAAATTTACATTTAAAGATAATCTTGCTGAGAACTGTTTTCGATTTTTTCACCTTTGAAAGAAAACAGTTCCCCACCTGTTCGATCTACCCATTGAAATTACACTTAAACGGCTGATTCATGTCAAACATCCTAACAGATTGCTGCTTTATGACCAGTATGAGTGTTGCTCTCCATCTATTTATTTTTCTTGCCTACATTTTTCATGCAAAAATAAGCCTGCGGATGACCTGCAACTGACCCTTAGATGGTATACACAATATATCCACATCATATAGTCTTACAAGTTCAAATTACACATCACTGACTATTTCCCTGAAAATGAACACTTAACACATATCTGTCAAAGGAAGCAAAAAATGCCATTTTGTGACCTCAAACTATCCCTGCCTGAGTGGAACTGGGGCAAAAATGCACAACAGTTCTTTATTTTCTTATTTACACATTTATTTAAACATTTATTTAAGTTAAACATTTATTTATTTAAGGAAAAAAACAGCCTACACAAAAAGCAAAATCCATAAAACTACATAAACCATAAACATCATTTCAAAGTTCTGACTTAGAGCTAAAGGATGAAGGAAGAAGGAATGCAAGAAATATGCATCAATGTGTAAATAAAACCTAACCCACCAGATGCAGTGGTGATCCAGACGCGGCACACAGGATCCGCAAGTTCGACAGTGTCCGGCCCGCGGGGGTCGCATTATTTTGCACACAGGACACCTGCTCCATTTTGCTTTTGTGGCCACTTTTGTTGTCTGCAACTCAGGGGCAGTCCCCGAGGAGGAGGAGGAGGAGGAGGAGGCTGCTGATTGGACAGATCCATTAAGGTGTGTGGAGTCCTTTTCAGCCTCCTGACTTTGACTGAGTCCTTCATGTGGGGAGGCGGTCACAAGTCCGGGGCCTCTCTTGGTGTTAATAAGAGAGACAATGGTGAATATCATGCCAGCGGTGGCAGTGCACACCTGCAGCAGGCTGACGTCACCACGTGGTAAAATCTCTGTGATGAAGAGGTAATACATGTAGAAGAGGGAGAAGAGGGAGAGAGTGAGGAAGAAGAGGGTGCGTCTCCTCTTTCGGTGTGTGGCGTAGTAGTACCACAGCACCAGGCCGGGCAGGGCCGTCAGGATGATGATGCCCAGCAGGTAGTGCAGGGCTGCGACCTGCAGCAGGAGAGGAAGCAGCACCAGGGCCGGGATCATGGAGATCTCCAGGCTGTCGATCATGGTGGCGAGGACGGCCGACTGACGCCCAGCTTTGGGTGGTTTGCCTTTCAGCCACCTACAGAGAACAGGTCGTCAAGTCATCTTCACTGAGACTAACACAGGGGCCTTCTTCATCACTGGAAAGTTTGTTTTTTTTGGTGTTTTTTCTGTTAAGTCTCTGAAATCAGTGATGCTGATGCTTTAAGTACCGTACTTTCCGGACTATAAGCCGCTACTTTTTCCCCATACTTTGAACCCTGCGGCCTATACAACGGTGCGGCTAATTTATGGATTTTTACAGCTAACGGCCACTAGGGGACCTCCTCAATCTATGGATTGTACAGGTTACGTCCCCCACCTTTAACGCCTGGTTTATTATTACGCTTCTGCGTCGCGGCGACAGCGTAGCTACGTCGTCGACCCTACACCGTCATTGAGCATTCGGAGTTCTGCGTCGAGGGAACGCGTTGTTCTGTCGGTGGACGTCATCAACGTCAGTGATTCAGTTTTTTTATGCTAACAACACATAGTCAGACAGGTGGCGGTGCTAACGGAGCTAACAGCTGTCTGTCAGTCTGACCGAGAAGTTTCTCACTTTACTTCGCTGTTAGTTGAATTAAATGACATTCATGTTGTCTTTAACTGTCCGTGCGAACCAGTCCGCAGCTTTGTGCGTCTGTTTGTGCGTCTCTGACTCTTGCGTGTTGACGTTTGTGTGGTCATAGGTTGTGCAAATATGCAACTTGTTTGTTGAAATGTTAATAAAATGGAAGCTTCCCCAAACAGCAGTCTCTTTCCTGACAATCTCCTCTGTGCACGAGCCTTTACATATGGTAATTAAACGTTAAAACACCTGCGGCTTATAATCGGGTGCGGCTTGTATATGTACACATTTGTGTTTTTCCCTAAAATTGGCTGGTGCGGCTTATATTCAGGTGCGCCTTATAGTCCGGAAATTACGGTACTGTTATCTGCTTTTTTCCCTTCCAATTACAGGATTTACAGTGAAGCAATCATAAAGTTAGAATGATGTATGAATTAAGATATCAAGTTCTCAGGAAAAGTTTTCTTCAAGTAAAGGCCAGACTGTGGGGAGAATAATAAGCTGTGCTATATGAATGAGAATATGCCACTGAAATAAAATAACAAAGGTTTGAAATCTATCCAACTGGTGTCACATTAAAGGGATAGTTTTGGGATGTTAGCATGCTCGTATTCTCTCTGAGAGTTAAAGGGGAGGTCGGTACCACTCTCAGGTCTATCAATTAAATATGACGCTACAGCCGTGAGAGGAGCAGCAGCAGACCTGTGGGAGGGATGTGACAGCTGAGGAGGTCAGATATCAGAGAGGCAGAGTAGGACGGGTCTTGCAGGAAAAGCAGTGGCATCTAACTATGAAGCAATGAATCTGTCTTTATGTTATTCGCAGACCTCGAGAACCACTCATCCGATCCACTCCACACCTGCCAGGTGTGTCGCTCCGGACTGAAGTGTGAAATTTGATGGCATTTGGACACGTTCAATATTAATACATTTTGAGTAAACAGGAGGCTGAAGCCGGACTCACGTAATTCCTCTTATGCAATCTTGCGGGGAAGTAGATGTACACAAAATGCCCTGGTAATGTGTTGCAGTGAGAAAAAAAGAAAAACTAAAAGTTTAATCAGTCTGGATAGGTTTCTGGATGGGTTTTCTGTTTACCAGCAAGAACTGAAGGTGAGATGTTACGTGTCTGTCAACAGTAGTTTGCCAGCTAACGTTAGCCTCTAGGGCCAGAATCATGAGCCGCTCCGGGACGCCTCTCTCATTGGACTTTATGGTCCAGCTCGGTTATCATGCAGATTTTAAATAATAAATATCAAACATCTTTGATTTTATTGGGGCAGGCCCAATGGGTCTGTGAGCGGCTCAGGAGGAAACTGGATCTGTAGACCCCGTCACATTACCAGATAATCTGCACTGCCAGTTGGTAAAAATGCCAATTTGACGTTTCGCAGGATGCGTCAGGCTATTTTTCTTGTCTGGGAGACGTTGCAGGCAGCCAAAGTGAGATCCCAGGAGGTTACTGCTCCCGGACAGGAAGCCAGGCTAGCTGTTTCCACCTGTTTCCAGTCTTTATGCTAAGCTAGTTAACCAGCTGCTGGCTGTAGCTTTATATTTCACTGGCAGATATGAGAGTGGTATCAGTACTGCAGTCCACAATGTGTTTCTCTGTTGCCTGCAGCTTTACCTTTTGTGACCTATCAGACTATAAAACATACATTTGAATTTGATGATGATTCTTGGTTGCCGTCAAGCAAAACAGTCACTTACAATAACCTTTAAAAGAGATATTGAACCAAAGTATTTTAGTAACAAATACTTCACTTAGATGTGAATAACGTGTAAGTCAAGCAACACTAGACTTATTTTACTTCCCAGTACTGTATAGCTTATAGTGGTAGTTAGTAGTTATAGTGGTATGAGCACCGGCCCTTAAACTCAAGCCCTTCGTACCTGTTAAAAGCTTCATCCAGATCTTCACAGTCACAGCAACATCCGTACTGGTAGATCTCACACTCACAGCAACACATAGGATCATCAGGCTCTGGAGGCTTTAACTTCTCCCATTGCATAATGGCTCGCTAAAGATGACTTCAACACAGAAGGCCATCATTTTAAAACTCTTTGCACTCTAACCACGAACAGTAACAGCACATTAGAGTCGGGAAACATGTTCAAATACGTGACTTATTACTGCGTGACATGAAAATGACCAACAAAAAGCAACACTGATAAGAACTGAAAGGCTTGACATGATTTCTGCGCATTCTGGGGATGGGTGGGCAGTACTCTGTAGTTAGTATCACACACACACACGCACGCAAACAAACACACACACACCCTAACTAACTGTAGATTTGAAATTTAAGTAATTTGTATTGAAATATTGTACTCACTGTTGAATGACGTTATGAGTACTGTACATAAAAAGGATGACAAGTTTATTAATTTGAAAATGTAATAATTAGCAGATTATAAAATAAGCCTAAAAAAAATAATCATTTATGTAGTTAAAAATGAATTCCACCGTCACCACCAATAACAGCAAAGTCCTGCTTTTTACTTTAGTGCATTAATTAATGATATATCTCATATATATAATAGTATAACAAACACCTTCGCTAAAGTGGCCTTGTAGCATTGACCTCACACCTAATTGTGTCCTCATAATTAAGAAGCAATAATAATGATGGCACACATCACATTACGTTTGTAAAAGAGCACATAGGAGCAATGATCGTAAACGAGCCGGTGATCTCTTACTTAAGATGACACACACGGCAAAAACACACACCTACAGACGCAATGTTGAGTCTAAGACACACAAGACATGGAAACAGATGACAGCAGCGCCGCCCTACAAAGGTTAACCACTGTAACTACGCTGACTGTGAAGCTCGATCCGAAGTAGTAATCTTTTGATTTGAACCTAACAATGGCTATGTATTAGCTAAAAAAGATATAATTGCAAGTAACTACAAACATCTTGTCTTCCTTCTGAGAAAAGTGTAAAATTATCTTTATTTTCTCATTTCATCATATCTGTATTTAATTGTTTTAATGTCTGCGTGTTTTAAAAAAAAAGAAATAGATTCAAGTAGTCCTCAGGTATCATTTTGTGAGGTTCAACCTTAGATGGCTCGATAGATATAGTGTTTATTTTTGCCTATTTTTAGAATGATACGCTCTCATACAATGTGATCTGGTCCCTGTCTTAACAGAAAGCTTTCAGAGCTACGCTGACTGCATTCTGCTGTGGTTTGTGATTGTGATTTTATAGTTGCTGCAATTATGTTTACATCGCTTTTTTTCCTCAAAGATATAGCGAGCGTGAACATTGAGAAACTTGATGACAAGACGAAACAGACATATAAAAAGTTACATCTCAGAAATAACTCAGTTGTGGCTGAACAAAGTAGACACTTTTACTGCTGTGGAGGATTTTAAACCTCTGTAATCCTCTAAAAAACAAACATTTAAACAGGTTACGGCAACGTTTTGCTGGACTCAAGCTGTGCCTGTAACTTTCTACAAGATCTGTTTGTTGTAAAAAATTAATCATTTTCCAAAATCAGAGGATTCTCAGTCTCTGAGGGCTCCTAATGTAATTTTTGAAACAAGGCCACAGCGTCCACGGGGACAAACTATCTGGGCCAGCAAACCCAAGTCCTCGACGCTCCGAGATGTGCCTGACTTATTGTCAGCGTGAGTTATTACTTCAGTTTGGTTTAGAACGTAGGTTGTCATAAGAATTACTAAAAAGAAGAAGACAAAATATATCCTGATTCAACAGTTTTCATATCAAATTGCAACAATCACTTATTTAACTCTTTATCCAAATCTTCTAGTTAAAAGACTTACCTTTAGTCTCCACAACAAAAAAATACAAAAAAAAAAAAACATCAACAGATCTGCTCTAACAGGTCAGATTTACTCTTTCCAGGGAGAAGTTTCTTGATCTTCGGGAGATGATGAATGGCCGAGGCAGACGGCAGCCTACTTTCTCATCAGTCATTTGTGTTGAAAAAAGGAAATTGGCATGTCTCTGCTGTGGTGGCGGTGAAGCTGCGGCGACACCGTGTCAGTGCAGTGGGATGGTTTTCAGTTCTTGGGTTCCCCCGGTGGAAGTCTCCCAACAGAAGGCGACTGGGATTCCTCCTGACAAGTGGTTTTGATATTGTGTTGCATCTGTCAGCTCGCTTTCCCCAAGACCATCCTCCTCACATGTCATTAAATAGTTCACAAGTCGTTCTCCGGCGCAGCCGACTCCTGCTCCGCGGCTTCTATCTGTCACCATTTGAAGTTTTAACACTGGCATGCTTGGTAAATATAGGCGCTACCTCCAGTGGATGAGGGAGCCAGAGAGCCAAGAGCCTTTCATTGCTCGGTCCCACAGCTGACAGGGCTCTGTTTGAGGTGTTCAACAATCCCACACTGAGCTGGACCAGAGTGAGCATGAGAGGCATGACAGGCACTCGGAGATGAGAGAGCGAGAGATGATCCGCGGGGCAGCCCCACCCTCCGGGATCAGGTTTCCTTTCCACAGGCAAACCTGGAAAACTCTGGAAAGATTCTGGTGTGAGCTGCTGTTAACACGAGCCTGCGCCTCCTATGCACCACTTCGTGTGACTTTTTAATGACAACGGCGGACCCAAATGGTGTCAACGTGATAAGTGACGCCTGCAGGGAAAGTTTTCTTTTCAAATACAAATCAGCTCCCACTGCATGTGTTAGGAATTTTGGATTCAGATTCTTGCTCATGAACACTTCAGCAGAGAGCTCGTGTGCCAACAGAGCAGCCTGAACCCACTCGCCACTCTGCTCCTACACTGTAAACGGTGAATATGAGTGAGCTGCAATAGGTAACCCAAAAAATATGGAAGATAGACTGGTTAGTAAGACACATTTGACTACACAGGACAACTTAAAGGTTCAGCGTGCAGGATTTGAGAGGGTTTTATTGACGGAAATCGAACGTGGTATTCAAAATAATGCTTTAATTAGCGTATAACCACTTGAAACTGTTGTGATCTCATGACCTTAGAATGAGCTGTTTATATAGACAGAGGGAGATAGAAATGGCGGGGTCCACCATGTTGCGTCGGCATGTTTGTACAGTAGCCCAGAAGAGACAAACCAAACACAAAACAGAGGGGTTTTTCACGATTTTCTCGTTTTTACCCCGACCGTAGGCGAGGGTGAGACAAGGAGGGGGGAATATAGATGCCTGTTATTCCTACGCACTGGTCCTTTAAAATGTAAAACAAATTAATTGGCATAAACAATTTACATTTAAAAATGTATTGCAGCTGTTTAGCAAACCAAGGAGGTTTTTGATATTTCTTTTTCCTTTTCCTACATTTTAATTCTGTTATACAATTTCATTTATTTTTTAATATATTGTGTAAGTATATTTTCTGCAACTTTGAAAATCTGTCTCAAACGTGTATGCGATCCGTGTTTTGAATCAACTATATTTTCTTGATGAAGTGAAAAAAAATCTACCAATCTACCAATTTCACACGAACAAACCCATGATCTTTACACACACACACACACACACACACACACACACACACACACACACACACACACACACACACACACACACACACACTTCCTGTCAGTCATTACAAACTGAGGAATGAGTGAAAGAGAGAGGTGCATTATGAACGATGGGCTGGTGTATTCTCAGGCCACTGAAACCTCTTAACGTCTGTGCTGCTGTGAGTCTGACTGGACCGAATCAATGCAGGCAAAAAAGATGCTGCTCTTGCTCCTGTGGGTTTATGCTTCCATTAGTCCTGATGGAGCCCGGAACCCGAGATACCGGCTCTAATCTATTTTGGAGGGAATTAATGCTGCGAGTCGTAGACGGCGGGTGGAAGATTACTCATCAGCAAACTGCAACAGAGGCCCTGTTTTCCCAACGAACGGAACGCGACGAGTGAACGTGCCGAACAGTTCTGAGCATTTCACTTCACGTGCTGTCACGTGTGATTAAATGGGCTTCCCCTGCTCCTCTTCCCTGTACTCTTCATATCTCTCCACATTCCTGCACGGCAACAGCAGCATTTTCATTGCAGATGAGACAGGGATCAGCTAAACTAACATTATGGCTTAAGGATGCCAACGCATTAGACTTAGAAAGTCATAAAGTTGTGACAGGTGTGTTGTGATGTCATTAATCCTGCTTTAAAGGCCCCAAAAACTCATTTAGTCAATTATCTTATTACTGTGAGTCATTAGATATTATATGAATGCCGAACTCTGTGCACAAGTTTCAAACAATTAATTTGAGGCGATGTGCTTTCATATATTTTGGTTTCGCCTGTGTGCTTTTCGCCCATCTCGAGCGGGCGGGACTCCCTTGAAATAGGTGATGTCACATATACACACCAATCAAATTCAGTACTGTCTGAATCAAAATGTAATGACAGTTGAGTGTTTTTCTTTTGTTTCCTTGTCAATTGAATCTGACCAAACCTGATCCACAGGTGATGATGAAAAAACTTTAATGGTTGTATGTTTAATAAAAAACATGAAATGTCCGTTTAAAGGTGCACTGTGCAACTTTTTAAAGGCCGATAAACAAACAGGGAGTTTGATACAAAGAATAGTCTGCAAGAGCTAAGGCCCAGCTCAGACTTCAGGAGGTCAATTCATTCGTAATTCCCTTCAATTGGAGGAGAAATCTGGTCTCGGACCTCAGCTGGTACCATCGTTTGGCACAGATTATCTGGCAGTGTAAGTCTTAAACCTCCTGAACATGAGTTTCTAGATGGACTTGAAAGTCCTGTTTGCATTTTAATCAGGTTTGTATTTTGAGTTTTGGTGGGGTGTGACCGTCTGTCTAGAGGTGCAACAGTTGAAGAATATAGGAGGAAAAAAATAGTGCCCCTTTAAGTATTTATAGTTCCAAGTTTAAAATTCGGCACAGTTTATTCATGTGAAGAAGCCAATTTTTACACTCAGATTACAGTTTTTCTTCAAAATATTATGTAAATGTTTTTTTATTCATTCATTAAATTACCTAGTGCTTTACGACTTATGTCTCGGGGGCTGGATCTAGTCCCAGGCTGGTAGTTTAAGAATTTTAAAATACAAATACTTCACTCAGTCTTAGTATAGTACTGTGTGCAGGGGCTTCAAGGAGGTGTTGATACATATTCAACACAATAATGTCATGAATTGTTGGGTGTAGGGTCAAATGGTTTTCCTTAAAAATATATTCATGTAGAAAATTAGTTTTCAGTCTTCAGTCTTTCCCTCAGTCTGCTTTATTCAACCAGCATGTGTGCGCCACCTTGAGGTGACAGTCTATCACTGAACGTGTGCTCATGAGTTGCAGGAAAATATATCTCCCATCGGCTGTGAGAAAGTCATTTTAGAGTGAGCTTTCAGACGTCCACAAGTTTAACTTTCATAATTCCTTTACATTTATTTCAGGAGACATGTAACATACAATTAATATAATAGAGACATCTGTTACAACACAACTCTAACAGAATCATTCATTCACAATTTTACACATAATATCAAGTATATAGTCCACAACATCACGATCACACTGAAGAGGTAAGGAAGAAAATGCCTTTAACCCCCTGATAAACAGCGACTCGGTGCATCTGTCCCTTTACCCATGTGCATGTTCCCATTTGATTTATAATCTGTATTGATCACCGTCACATCTGGGGGGGGGGAGAAAACTTTACACTCTTCGTCGCAGCTATTGGTTAAGTGCAAGTGCAGCACCTGATCGGGGCCCACTGATTGCAACCACAACATGTTGGGGTAGTGATCTCTAAGTGCTACGCGAGGGGCTGAGTGAAGATGCCACGTCTGCAGAGCAAACCAGGTCTTCAGGTGTTTTAGGGGATTCCAGTACTGACGAGGGAAAAAAATCAAACAATTTAAAATGGACATCTGTGCAGGTCGTGGAATGTTTAAGGGGACGTAAACATCGAAGAATAAAAGGAGTTCACATGACTGAGGCAGACATTCAGAACACGGGCCATTTAATCTGCACTATGTTGCACTGCACTGGGGTTTGGATGTTTGGGAGAGGAGCTGAGACGGCTCATTCCTCCAGGGTCCGGAAGGAGTTCTGCATGTCTTCCAGCAGCTGGGCGAACTCTGCTTTGATCTTAGCTTCTCCGTCCTTGACAGGGTCCTAAAGAATCAAACGAACATTAACAGGAAATCGCATCAACAAACGGTGAGTTACTATCTTCAATGAAAACACACTAAATAAAGAGCAAACCTTGAACTTCATGGAGCTGATTTTGTACAGCGTCTCTCCCATGTGCTCCCTGATCATGGCCCAGGTGATCTTGTTGTCGCTCTGTGCTGTGGTCTCCACAGCGTGTCGGGCCATGTCGTAAAAAGCGATCATGTTTGAGAGGATGCCAACAGTTTTGTAGAAAGGACAGAACCTGTGCGTAGAGACAGAAGGATGGGTGAAGCTCACAGTTTATGTAATAAGTCAAATTTTGTTTAATGAAAAGGAACATCAAGTGCAACAGCTTAGGAATATCTTTGTTTTTAGCTTTTTTCCAATTATTTATTACATCGAGAGTCTAAATGTATTTCCATAGATTAACGGAAATTAATTTGTATATAAGAAGAAAGATCAAACTTTTGCTTTTATTTGTGTCTTCTTTTACTTTTTCCATCCATTTAATCTTTTGTTACTCATTTAGGCTGTTTGTTGTTGATGTATGTTGTGATGAGATCTATATACATTTGTTTCAGGATGTATAGATCTGATTATGTATTTTGATTTATCTTTTTGTGACCTGGGTGTTGTGTTAGTTTGTGCTTGTTTCTGTTTGTCCTCTGGTGAGTTATCTCATATTTTCGTCAATAAATTCTAAAACAAAACAGACATTAAGGAGACATACAGACACATCCCCTTCTCATCCACTAATATTTAGATGTTGCTGCCTTGCTTTACATTAAACTAATGGACCACATTAGTTTTTCTATTGTTACCACAGACATCGCTTACGATACATCCATTTCTAGGCTGTACTTGCTTGACAGTAATCATTTGCTGAAGGCTCATGGCTATATTTTCAAGAAATGTTGCTGACTTTTTTTTCGTTGTGAGCAAATTCCTTCTTAAAATGTGACTTAAAAATGAAATCAAATATGAAAACTGTTGTGGAGCAAAGATGGGGCTTCTTCATTGTTTACAAGATGGAATCTGCTTACTGTGGGTTTTAAAAAAAAGAAACGGATGTGGGAGAGCCATTCAGGTAAGCGAATGGAAAAGGTGTGTGTTTTGCGGTTGGTGGGATGTTTTGTCTTCACCTGTCATAGGGGGTGTAACCATTCTGCTGCAGGAAGTCATCTTTAATGAGCTTAGCAACTTCTAGAGTGATCTTGTCGCTCTCAGCAAGAGAAGCCTGTGAAAAACACATTTTTTTTTAGTTGTTAATCAGCCAAGTGCATGCAAACAATTTAAAAGATTAACTCTGGTTCTTATAAAAAGCCAAATCCATAGAACACAGATGTAACAGTCAGTCACATGTACTTTCATTAAATGCTTTAATCCTCTGACCTTCATTAGGTAAAATTTGGAGATACACTAATAGCAACAGTGCCATAAATATACACAAACATAGCCGGTGTAAAGCCACTATTTAAAGGACACCAGCTGTAACTCCACACCTTCCAGACAGAGTGAAATCAACGAGCACTTCTAACCATAAACATTAATGTCTGCCTATGTTACACTTAGCCAGAAGTGTGCTGGAATATTTATTTTCTCACAGTTACACTTTTTTCTATTTCTGCATTTCACAGATGTTGGCTGACATCGTAAATTGATTTTAAGTCCACAGTTTGTGGTATATCATATTATATAATCTGAACCGGCCTCACCTTGCCGACGAGCTGCACGATTTCTGCCAGGTCCTCTTCTTCCTGGAGAATCTCCTTGGCTTTTGTGCGGAGAGGAACAAACTCGGGGAAATGTTTGTCGTAATATTCATCCAGAGCTCGTGTGTACTTGCTGTAGCTGATCAGCCAGTTTACGGAGGGGAAGTGCTTTCGCTGAGCCAGCTTCTTATCCAAACCCCAGAACACCTACAAGGTGAAAAAATGGAAGATTGAGATGGACCTTGAAATTATACCAAAAAAAAGAAAGCCAAAGCCAAATGTTAGGATGATAGGACATTATGATACGAAGAGCCACTACCCATTACTTACCTGAACAATACCCAATGTGGCTGAAGTGACAGGGTCTGAGAAATCTCCACCAGGGGGTGACACACTAAAAGGAATTCAGAGAATTTGAGGAAAAGCCAGGTCAATAATTACATACCTTAAATATCTAGGAACAAAAACGCTAATTTAGGAGGTGTAGCCTTAAAACAACTTTTCAAGCTCCAATAGTTTCCAAAAAAGACAATAAACTTGCAGAAACTTAAATGTTGGATTATGAGGGATCCTTACAGGCACCAAAAAGAGAAGTTCTGCAAATTAAGATAGTCAAATTATGCTTTTCACTGAAAGGAACTGAAAGTAAGAGCTGCTTAGTGGCAGGAAATGAATTTTCAACCCTTGGTCTACTTTGAAATTATGTCGGTAAGCAGTAATAGTAGTAGCAGTTGTAAGTAAAGGGAATGTATACGCTAAAACATCAAAACCAACAGTAGCAAGTCATTTTAATGTACCTGCTGTAAGTCGACTTCAACAAGCATACGCTGCTTTATGCTAAAATATAAATTCATACTCACGCTCCCACGATGCTGACACTGCCCTCTCTCTCAGGATTACCCAGGCACTTCACGCGACCTGCGCGCTCGTAGAAGGAAGCGAGCCTGGCGCCCAGGTAGGCAGGATACCCACTGTCTGGAGACGACGACACACACAGTTGTGACGGATTCACAACGGGCTGTCTTACAGT
Organism: Diplodus puntazzo; assembly: GCA_963678695.2. Lineage (NCBI taxonomy): Eukaryota > Metazoa > Chordata > Actinopteri > Spariformes > Sparidae > Diplodus > Diplodus puntazzo. The sequence continues at coordinate 9,183,046 of OZ023167.1, read as the reverse complement.
GTTTTATAAACTCATATGTAATTAATCATACATGTCACGAACTTACCAGCAGGCATTTCTGCTAATCTTCCAGAGATTTCTCTCAGAGCTTCGGCCCATCGAGATGTCGAGTCGGCCATCATGCTCACATTATAGCCCATGTCTCTGAAGTATTCGGACAGTGTGATACCTGCAGAGGTAAATATGTTCAGCTAAAAATGCAACGATCACAAACGTAAGAAGAAAAAGGCATTTACTAAAGTTAACTACTTCATCAATCCGATGTTTTAAAATCAACATGGACTCAAAGTGAATCGTGTAAAAGTATCTAAAATAAACAATGAGAGGGTAGAATGTAAATGGTTGGTACCTGTATAAATTGAGGCCTCTCTGGCAGCCACAGGCATGTTGGATGTGTTAGCAACCAGCGCTGTTCTCTTCATGATGCTCTCCACCTTACCATCGACCTCCATCGTAAGCTGTTGAGCAGGAGTGTTATCATTATACAATCTGAATGGATTTCTCGACAAGTATTTAATAAAATCTCTCATATTTCTCTTAAATCATTTATTCTTTTATAACCTTAAAAAAAGCAGCTGAAAGTGACCCGGTAAAATACATTTCCTTTTTCCACTTACCTCGGGGAAATCCCGCAGCACTTCAGACATTTCATTTCCACGCTCTCCACAGCCAACGTAGATAATGACGTCGCTGTTGGAGTACTTGGACAAGGACTGCGAGATCACCGTCTTTCCACATCCGAAGGCTCCTGGTATAGCAGTGGTGCCGCCCTGCACACAACTATACAGCACCAAGTTCATGTAGTTTCATATGCAACTAACAGAATGTAATAACACTGCATAAAAAAGGCATTGAAGACTCATTTTACTAGTGTTTAAAATGTAAAATAGAGGCTTAAGTCTTGACAATCTCAATATAGTGAAAAACATGATTTCTACTACAAGCACATAAAGAACCAGCTGTTTAATGTCTATAGTTATGTAGGTAGATAGGTGCATAATGTTCTCTCATGGTCTACTCACGGGAAAAGTGCGTCCAGAACTCTCTGTCCAGTCAGCAGTGGATGATTAGCAGGAAGCTTCTCTGTGACCGGCCGGATTTGTCGCACTGGCCACACCTGCAACGTGGTGAACTTCTCCTTCACGCCTTCAAATTCGAGCTCCAGGACCACATCCTGAGTGCAACAAGAGCAGAAAATCAGTTTGACGGGAAAATTCTGATCCAGCAGAAAATGTTTTTTTGCGCCTGGACAAACGCTCACCGTGACGTCGTAGTTTCCAGGTGGGGCGAGGTAGGTGACAGTGCCTCTGTTGCGTGGTGGAAGCATCAGCTTGTGCTTTATTAAAGAGTTTTCATTCACCATGCCGTAGATATCACCGCCTGTCACGTGGCTGCCAACCTGGAGGGGAGATCACTTGAAATTAGTCGGAGCAGTTGCAGAAGACAGACACACAACGCACTGAAAATTGTGTTTTTCATACCCGAAGACTCTGACTGGGCGTAAACTCCCATTTGATGTCTCTGTTAAGAGCACCAATGTTTACTCCTCTTGGGATGTAGATACTTTGAGTGAGGTCATTGATGTCTTTTAGTGGACGCTGGATACCGTCAAAGATGGAGCCCATGATTCCTGGTCCCAGCTCAACAGAGAGGGGTTTCCCCGTCCGAAGGACAGGGTCGCCGACGGACACGCCAGCTGTAGCAGCACGTTAGGGAAAACAGAACAAACTGCAAACATGTTTAAATTCACACTCCCGTTTTCTATCATTGAGGAATCTTTAAAAAAAAATTGTGTTTTGTCATATGTTTAACAAAACAGGAAGGTAATATGGCAGTGGAAAGGATACACGTCTCCTCATAGACCTGGATAGTCGCCATGTCTCCCTCTAAACGAATGATTTCTCCCACCAGCTCACTGTGACCGACACGAACCAGCTCATACATGGCTGCTCCTGCCATCGCAGTAGCTGTCACCACTGTTGATTAAAAAAAAAAGGAAAAAAATGATTAAACTGATCCATCGAACAAATATTTTTGAAATAGGACTATTGCATTTGTTTCTTTGTCCTTTTTTAATAACATTTCTATGAAATTCTGTGAAAGGGGATGTGAAGCTAGATAAATATCCTGTTTGATTCAGTTTCAGCATGGATCAATGACATATATGATGGGCTGATGCAATTGTGTGTACTGTCAGACAGTTTATACCATGGTAGCTTGAACTTCAATACATATTTTAGGCAATGATGCAAATCAACTAGCTCTGGCTGCATTATGTAAATACCGAATAAAACAGATTAATATGTCAATGGGATGAAGTTTCTTGATCTAGTTGTTTGGTTACTTTCATGTAAATATACTGTCAGCATCCGGGCTGTGTGAAAGAATGCACAGCCTCATCCAAATAGCTAAAGTTTTTGCCGTAGAGAGTGTGACTTGTGACACAACAGAATAAACAATAAAGCACAATATGACAAGGAAGATTTCTGTCATCACAGGTTCTAACATCATTATATTGCACAGCCCTATAAAGACGCCTCAATTTTAAAAATGCTGGACCTGGATGAATATTCTGTGGATTCAGGTGTGAAAATTTTCGATTTGTCAGGTATTCTAAAAAACACATTAGTACCTGGTTGTTTTACAACATACAGTGTTTCAACTGATTTTCCAGAAAATGGCTGTCCTACAGTGATTTACATCAAGTGACTTGAGACTTATCAGACAATGTAATGTGGTCATTAAAAGGGTCAGTAAACCAGACCTGGTCCAGAGACACCATGCACGTATCCGAACTGGCTCTCTCGATCCTCATCCTGGATCTTAGGAAGTTTTGAGGTATCCATCTTGATTGCTTCTGTCCTGCAGAATCCCTTGAGGAACAATGTAGACACAAACGCTGTCAGCTCATTTTTACTGAAGACACTCAGTAGACAAACATTTCACGGCTAGCTTGTGACAAGCAGGCTAACGTTACAGGGTAAAGGTGTCAGCTTACACAGGCTTTTTAAACACAGTCTACTGCTTCAAACGCAACGATGAAATGGACATTTATATGATGACTTTACCACAGCATAGAGTTCTCTCTGGGAAATGAATGGCCAAGCTTGACACTGAAAGGTCACTAGCTAACTCAGCTGAGGCTGCGAAACCGGACATGGACTTCGCTTTAACCCGCGGCTAAAGCCGAGGTAGAGTAAGGTGCTACAATTCGTCGCTGGGGATATGTTTGGTAGCCAGATGGCAGCGTAATGTCAGCACTAGCAAAGCTGATTTATGCGTGTGCGCGTATTAGTCAGGTAACTAGCTAGCAAACAGTAGCTGCCTACATCATCATCACGAACGGTTATTCGCGCAATAATAAGATTAAAAGGACTTATCCCACTCTTCTCAATCAAAACCCTCACATTACAAGAAGTATCTTACCTTATCTAAATATACAGCTCTCCAGGTTTGTCTCTAACGTAGCAGCCAGAGGAGGAGCTTCCTGTGCTAATCACCTGCCAGGCACCGGACAGTCACGGGAAGAAAACATCTCCATTGTGGCTCAACCGGTTTCCTCCGCTCCGCCGTGGTCTGCTGTCTGTAGAGCCAAGATGGCGTCCGAGGCTCTGCAGTTTTTTAGTCGACGATAAGTTCCGCTGGTCTACTCGCTGTCGCCAGGCGCTGTTACTGACCCCTGCTGGACATACTCGAAACGTTCGCCCCAATCAACTAGGACAGTTTCAACACGTTTTAAACGTCATATATTTATACTTTTTTTTTGTTTGTTTGTTTTAAATACATGAACCAAGGTAGAGACACTTTCTCAATATTCATTTATATCCTATTTATATCCTATTTTTTATCATACGACACCAGGGTACTATTTAGATTTGATACCTAACTGATAATACATTTGTGCATAAATATCATGAACTGTAAGCAAATATAAACTGAGCATTCAATTTAGCTGCTATAGGATTCAATCAATCAATCAATCAAATTTTATTTGTATAGCCCTTTACAATAGCCGGACGGTACCCAAAGTGCTTTACATCAAAGCATTAAAATAATACATAAAAACAATACATAAAAATATAAGAAAGTGCTACAGTGCTGCAAGAAAACACAAGAAAGTGCTACGAGTGCTGCAAGAAAACACAAGAAAGTGCTACGAGTGCTGCAGGGTGTTTAAGGCCCTCTAAAAGTGCATAAAGTAAAAAACAGGCAGAATAAGTACACCTAAGAGCAGGACTTCCCTAGTCAGAGTTAAAAGCCAATCTAAAAAAGTGTGTCTTCAGCTTCGATTTAAAAAGGCTGAGGTCGGTAATGGTGCGAAGATCAGGGGGCAGTCTGTTCCACAGCCTGGGAGCTGTGACAGCAAAAGAACGATCACCCCACTGTTTAAGTCTTGACCTCGGGACCTCTAACAGGAGCTGGCCGGAAGAACGGAGGGCCCTGCCATGATCACGGACAGTTAAAATCTCTGACAGGTAGGAGGGAGCCAGGCTGTTAAGGGCATAAAAAACAAACAATAACAGTTTAAAATCAATTCTAAAACGAACTGGAAGCCAGTGGAGTGACGACAGCACAGGAGTGATGTGTTCACGCCTGGATGTGTCTGTTAAAAATCTGGCAGCAGCGTTCTGAACAAGTTGGAGACGCGAGATTAAAGACTGGCTGAGGCCGACATAAAGTGCATTACAATAGTCCAGTCTTGAACTGATGAAAGCATGGATCGCCTTTTCGAGGTCCTGCCGACTCAAGAAAGGCTTCACTTTGGCCAGGAGGCGCAGCTGAAAAAAGCTTGTGCTAACAACAGACCTAATCTGTTTATAGGATTGTGTTGCTCAGTGTCTGAGAGACAAAATAAAGATGGTAAAGCAGGAGACAATCACAACAAGATTTTCTGGCTGATATGGAAAAATGTTTAATGAAATGTCAACATTTTCAAAGACACGTCACAATAAATAATAATTTAATGGCAGAACATGGCTGTATTCAGACTGTCTACTACACATACTGTGGGACAGTGAGGCGGTCACAGATTGAGGTAGCAATTACATATTGTGTCATGGAATATAAATCAAACAGTCACATAATATAGGAAGGAGTCCAAAAATATGATCAGGAATGTGTCATTTCACATAGTTCACAATATTTTACTTTATGTTGCTGCGCTCATTCATAAACAGCAGGCTTTCCTCATGGGAAGGAAAAACATAGACCATACAAGTGAATAATGTTCTATTTAAGTGTCCCAGCAGATACACAATACTGAAGCTGCTACATGGAATCCAGCCAACCATTTTAATATTTATACCTTCTTAACTGTGACCTGTTAAAATGTCTTCAGTGAAAAAGTACTCTTATTTATTTATTGAAGTGACTGGCATGGTGTGTTAGGGCGTTTCTCTTTATTATTAGGAGAGAACATTTTTATCACACTGTAGAATTTGGGTTGAAAAAGTTACAAAACTCATTTCACAGGTGGTCGAAAACCAGACATTTTTTTTTATCACAATAAATAAGTCAACTCTGTACAGAGGATCTGAAAATTCATCCGTTTCTGAAGAAATGCTAACTCATTTAGTGGCAGCACATCGAACTATAAAGCAAAGAATCTGTCTGTATTTGTTTCACGTATCTCGAGAACCATTCATCTGCTCTACTTCACACTTAGTTTATTTACTGCTGAGGACCCGAGGAAGTGCAGTGTTGAATCTGGTGCAGCTTGGACACGCAACACCTCAAATATTAATAAACAGCAACAAAACTCTGTGCAGCAGTGGGGGCGTGGCTTCATGGCTCTACAGACTGGGCTCACAAGTGATCCCTCTCGCGTGATCCCATAGAGGAGCAGATGTACACAAAATGGAGACTGGCGTGGTGCAATAGTACCGCATGGCAGTGAGTAAATAAAACAAAAACGGAAGGTTACACAAGTCTTGATGAGTGGGGAGACCTGGTCAACACAGTTTTTCTATTCTTCAGTGGGCACTGGCCATGAGATTTTAAGTTTTAGTTAACACTTACGTGCTAGCTAATTTTAGCTTCAGGGTCTACAGTGTTTACTGTTGCTTGGCAGCACTGTCAGCTGCTTTAGGACGCCTCTTTCATTGGTTGTTGCGGTCTGGCTTGGAGAGTCATGGAGTTCCACATTTTAAATCGGGAATCAAACATTTTTGACATTATCGCTGTCGCCCTGAGGAGTTTCTGAGCAGGTCTAAGACTGGATCCTTAAACCTCTTAACATTACCAGATAATCTGTGCCAAATATTGGCAGTGGGTTGGTATGTAGAGTCCACTGGGTGGAGCTGAACTGGGTGAATCATAGTTTATGATTTATTTTCTCTAAAGATCCAATAAATGGAACCTCAGCCATGTGGTCAGTCCGACCACTCGTTTTCCTCCAGCTCAGAGTCGTCTTCAGAGTCACTGTACTCCACTGCGATACGGCGAGACAGGATGGTGGCCACGTCGTTGCCCACCGGCTCCCGCTTGTTCTGCTGCTCCTGCTGCTCTTGAACTTTCTTCAGCTGGATGCCTGAGGGTGAACATGCAGTAAATCAAAATAAGATCACATGCTGTGCTCCCGTCACGCACAGGGCCACATATAGAACAAGACGCAGTTTCGGACAATCGTGTCTGCTTCTATCTGACCAGCAGACAACATTGCCAAATAAATCGATGACTCACCTATGCGGATGGCAGACAGCAGGTCACTTCTCGCATCTCTCACAGGTTTCGACTCACCCCTGCCACCGTCGCTGTGTCCTGCTAGGTGTGAGGGTGCAGCTGGGGGAGGGAGAAGTGGCGGTGGGGGACCTGGGGGAGGAGGGACCGTGCGCGGTCCCGGAGGAGGTACAGGAGGCAGTGGGAAGCCGTGGCCTACGTGCAAAACTCCATTATGTGGTGTTGGCGGCAATGCACCCGGAGGAAAACCAAAGGCTGTCTGAGCTGATGGGATGGGCGGACCAGGGGTATGAGGTGGGGGTCCAGAGCTGGTTTAAAGAAAGAGGATTATGTTTCTGTTGAAAAGTGACATTAATATCAAGTCTTTCTCAGATTATGCAAAGCACAAACAAACATACTTGTAATCTGCAGGTGGACGTATTGAGCCGTTCACTCGGTCTGCAGCGGGAGGCTCCGCTGTGGCGTAGGTTACCCGCTTGTAGTTGACATCAATGCTGTGGTATTCATGCTCCACAGGTGGCGAGGGGTGTGCGTTCCCAGGCACGTAATCATGTGACTTGGCATAATTACAAGCGGCGTGGGCAGGCACCGGAGGGACGGGGTAGTCGGGGAGGTCAGGTCTGGATAAACAATGAGAGACAGAAAGCTTCTCATTCAGATGCTTTCACGTAACCAGATGGTGGGATTTGTTGTTATAAAATCAAAAGTGAAGCTTTACACAACAGAGATATTCGAGTCACAAGGTCCTATTTAGGAAAATGGGATCCATCCCCCTGCTAAAGTCCAGCTTAGGTTTTATTCCTTTCAAACGCTGTCTTAATTTCACTAAAATATTCCAGAAATCTACATTTTGCCTTGATTATCATATTTCTGCATATCGTTCAGTTACACAGTCAGTTTAAAGGAGCATTTTCAAGAGGACATGTTTTGTAACCAGTTGTGTGATTAGAACGTTACGTATGATTCTAATTTTCTTCCCCCCATATTGTGTAAAGTAAAATAAATACATGTTGACTCTATTTAAAAAAAATATCTGTTGCATTTGTACTCAGAAAAAACAAAGAAAAAGTGAGCTCTTACCTGCCATCTGGGGACAGCGAGCCCTCGGACGACGCCCTTCGGCGTAGCGTCTGTGGATGGCGGTGATCTGGTCGAAGCTCCTTATCGAACGCCATCATGTTCCACTCTTGCCTTCGGTTTCGAGCCTTTCTCACCTTCTTCACCTCGCGCTGAAGCGTGCTGCTTTCCACGCTTCGCTTCTGTTCCTGGACGAGGGAAGAAAGAAAGAAAGAAAGAAAGAAAGAAAGAAAGAAAGAAAGAAAAAAAATCAGCCAAAATAAATACACAAAACATAAAGCAGTTGCTGGACTGTGCTCTCACCCTCTGCCGCCGCCTTTCTCTCCTCTTTTCCTCCGTGTCCTGGAGCATTTTCTCCCTCCACAGGTCAAAAAAGTACGACGGGTCTGAGTAGAATTTCATCGCATCAGTGGAATCCTCCCTGTATTTAAAAAAAACAACATCCCACATAAAACGAGACTCCTGACTGAAAACGTAACATATTCAGATGTCGCAGTTGTTATGCAGCACCTGTAGGACGTGAGGTTGCTGAGGGGAGGAGGCCTGTCGCTGCTGTTGTGCATCTCGGCCACTGCTTTCGGAGTGCTGTTCTTGGACAAAACCTGCTGGTCCTGGATAGTAGAGCTCCTGAATGCCTTCCTCAAGTTTATGTCCTGAAGAGAGACTACAAAACAGTGACAACATAACAGTTATATTTCATATAAAAAGCAGGTGAGAATACATGAATGATATGAAACGGACAGACGAAACTTGAACCAACCCTCCTCCACGCTCGAGTCCAGCTGGGTGACTTTGCAGGCCAGGCGGTCGATCCGGTCCTGGAGTGAGTTGGCGCGGCCGTAAAAGGTGTTGGCCTCGTTAAAAAGCTCCCCAAAAACATTTTCTGCGTGTTTACCTGCAACCAGAGCAAAGAAAAATGAGACGTGAGACCATGAACTCATTAGGAAATTCCTCACTGAAGTTATAGATCATGTGAGAAGTAGAGTCGTTTTCTCATATCCTTCCATCGATCAAACTTCTTGTTGAAACCAGTGAATACTCCCCCTGCTGGCCGTTAAAAAAAATCTCTAAGGTAGCGAGCTGCACACACAATTTAGTCAATAACGTGGTGTAGACCCTAACTGACAGGTTACTACTTCATAAATTAGTCTTTATAAGAGTTAATACAATACAAATACAGCAGTTCTTTATTCAACCTCATAAAATCTCATAAAATGTGACATAAAATTTGACAAGCACTGTTTGTACAGTGTGTCCTCGCACGCAACAGCAATGACCAGCACACATCAAATGGCTCTGATCCACTTTGTGTGGCCGCTATCATTAGACTGCCTCCATTTGTGTCTCCGCCCATTCACTCTACATCTTATCCTCCTGCGATACAAAGCTTTACGGTAAGCTCTAAGCTCCCGTTACTTCACTAAATCCACACACACACACACACACACATACACACTAATCAGAGGATCCACGGGGCCAGATGTCCAGGAGTGTATTTGATTCCTGAAACGGTCTTTTCCTCTTCATTTTAGTATTGTACCAACACAACAAACACATGCAGGTATAGCCCACATCATTAAACTAGCCTGCTCCTGTATAGATTTGTTGATTTGAGCCTACAGTAAACAGATAGCTAGCAATGACTACAGTCTTGGATAATAAATCAAACAATTAGGTGATAACTGCTTTGCCAATAATGTGATATTCATGCTTTTTCTTTTGTCTTACAATCAAGTGACACAATGATATGTGGTGTTGTTTTCTGATAATCGCCCTGCAAGGATTCAGAAAATGTAAGCGCTCCAAACACAAAGCAGATGTAAGTCAATACGTCATGGGCAAAATGAACCAAGAGCCAACACGGACGTTATGATCTGCTGGTGTGTTCACGTCATAACTTGACTGGCAACCAAAAAACGTGCAGAGCTCTTGTGTTGCGTTTTGTCCAAAGGCAGCTAAAATATTAATTAAAATGACACTGCATGGAGAACAAATATAGAAATAAGGAATTGTTATGTGGTGTGATTTTTTAAGGTCAGTGAATGTAAATGATCCTGCTGTGGTGACTTTGCTCAAAAGTCATGTTACATAAGTAGAGGCAACACCTCACAGTCATTGGGTAAAAAAGGTCATGCAGCTCCCTCCTTGCAATGGCCTCGGGTGAATGTGAACGTGTTGTGACACAAACGTAGCTAAATATGACTCGTGTGATCTTACTCAGGCTACTGAGCTGGCGGATGATGGCAGACAGCGTGTTGTTGGTTACACATTCCAGCTCGTTGCCAATCCCATCAGGCACCGCACCGTGGCACAGATGTCGAGGCTCAATGTTTCTCTTGACCAAAGGCATGACCCCTTCTCACGTCTCGACCACAGCACCTGCTGGAGGACAGAGGACAGCTCTGACATTGGATACACCAACCTGCAGGGTCAGCACATCAATCTGTATTCATAAAGCAACACCGCTGGTAATCAGACACGGCGTGTAAATGCATTAAAACTGGCACGAGTAAACCAATCACTAAAGCAATTATTCACAATATTTTTGTCCTTTCTTTAAGTCAATAATTTCACAGGTGTCAACTGAAAAACATCACCAATTATAGCAATGAAAAGTATATTTATTCTAAAGTTAATATTTATTTCAGCAACTTGTTTTTCTTTTCCATTTTGTTCATATTAGTTTAAAAAGAGCAGTAAAAAGTCTAATGCACAGCATCAAAATCAAAATTAAATCTTTTATGATTTTGTCATATTTCCTGTGTTGAACACCAGGCCACTTGTTGTTGAATGTCACAGTTTATCACCACCTGTCAAAGTGGCACACAACTATTGTTAGTTATTTTTCCAAAGGAATAAACATGCTTGGCAACAGCTGGTTGATTCAGCCAGCTTATTGTGATGGAGGAGATGTGGGGACAACAGATGTGGCAATTATTAAGTGAATTTGCGAGTCACTTTACACTCTTTTACTACATGATGGACTTGAAACAAGGGATTGAGTCATTGCCACTGACCACAGGAAGGGTCAGCACACAAGTAACAATGAGAACAATTTACTATAACTAGTGTAATTTTCATATTGCGAAACACATTTTTAACAAATATGAACCATGATTGAATTCTAGGGTCTGTAATAAAACTACAAGTTTACCACAGCATGGTGCGTTCCATTTGTATTTGGAAATCAGTAAAAAACGACCTCAGACAAGGCAAAGTTAAATGGAACATTCATCCAAGTCGGAATTCTAAATCAGAAACTCAGGAAAGGTTGTGTAGCCCAAGTTTGCTGACGTAAACACTGACATCACAGCAGTTTGACTTTATACATTGTTTGTGAAACGTGCAGTTAATCCAACTTGTAGCTGTCATTTTCACTTTCATTCAGTTGATCTGTGCACAATAGACGTCTTTGAGAGGATCCCTTAAGAGCCTTAAATCAGCTGCTGTAGTTGTTAGCAGACTTGCCTTTCAAAAAGACATTTTGCAGTAAGCATCCATGTTTTTTTTGAACAAATGCACTGGGACACTTTAAGATTGGAAGTCAGGAATACTGACTCGGAAATCCTGACTCCTGATCTGCAAAGGAACACATCAAAGTTGGCCCACCATATGGTTTGATATAGCCAACCAGATGTACTGATTAAAAAAAAATACAATATATATGTTATTTTATTTTAATTTGGTGTCTTTAAATATGTATATCACAGTCGAATGTCACACCAATACAATACAGTACGATTCAACATTGCTTGTGGCCCGTGGCCCACCATTCATTTTCAGTTGTGGCCCTCAAAGGGCAGAAAGCTGGGACACAAATGTTCTGTAATATATAGTCGCTCGCGCCCAGATTTCCCATAGTTCAATGCGAGACCGTTACTCCTCCGCTACATGCTAACTAGCCGGACGTCTTCAGTTAGAAGCTCTGTGAAGCGGCTGTCAGTCACTGAGCTGTCGGGTCCTCTTGACAAAAAGTTAGCACATCTAGCAGCAGGTAACTTTTTCAACAAACACACGAAGCACGGGCTATCAAACAATATGCAAGCGGCGCCAGAAAAAAAGGTTTAAAAGACAAGAGTTTAATAATCCTACCATAGATTAGCCGTTGGGCTAGCTTGTTATGTTTATTTCACGTCAGCACGCAGGGACGGAGCGGTGAAAGTTGAGTCCAAGCTGTCTGGTCCAAAATAAACAAAGTGTTTGCTGGCCTGCCGCGGTCCTGTGTTGGACAGTGTCAGTAGTCATCTCTACAGGGCGGAGAGCACTCTGAAAACAAATCTCTCTGGTCCAAATCACAGCTTGAGCCAGGAGGGGATTTGGTCAGCAGATTTACTTCTGTCATCCAATCACAGTCAGTCATCATGCCAGCACTTTGACATCCAGTGTTTTATCTCAGGATTTATTAGTCTCATTTTTATGGGCTGAAAATCATTAGCTGCCTTCTATTAATATTAATCTGGCAGTTTTCTGATTATTTATAGTAACAACTTATCAACTCAAGACTGCAACTAATGAATAATGCATTGATGAGGGCCTGTTTTTCTTGATGAATCATTTAATCATTGAGTTTAGTCAGATTAGCAACCCAATATTAAGTCTTTTACTCAATTGTTTTGTGTGACCAAGAGGCCAAAACTGTTGCAAAGTAGAATTAAGCAAATCCTCCCTTTTTGAGAAGCCGTGGACAGTAAAAGGTTAGACTTTCCTCACGGTGGCACATTTTTTCTTAAAGCTTCTGACAGGTAACTGAATAAACACTTAAAAAGGCATAACAACTCAAATGCATGGAACATTTAACATTTGCAAGATGTTACTCCAACGTTCAAAAGTATGTCTTGTACTATCATGACAATTCCTCATATATTGCAGCTGATCAGAAATATCTGTATTTTATTGAAGCATGCAAGAACAGGCGGCAGGGACCAGAGTGTGAATTATGGATGCACCAATCTGACTATTATAAATCGGAGTACCATCAACATGATTGAAGCTGATATTGTAAGTTAAAATAGTCACACAAGGCCTCTTAAACCTTGTTCAACCTCTCTTCAGTTCTCCCCGAATTATGTTTCAAAGCCGTCACATCGGCATAAACAGCGTGTATGTCTATCAACATCTTAATGGAGACGCCCTGGATTAATAGTGAAATGAAACACTCAGCATTTGATTGGAAAGCTCCACACACACACACACACACACACACACACACACACACACACACACACACACACACACACACTGCTCTTTTATCACAGATGGCATCATCTGGATTGCATGATGGGACTACTGTAACCCAGATATCGGGGCTTAAATCTTTATAAGTAGCACACCATGATTTTATAACTCACAGTTGTTATGAGAGTATTGCTTGTGTCGTAGAGACGTTGTTTAATCCAACTGTCTTAATGTATTGTATGGGTGGTGGGTTTAGAGAGCCAGTGAACTTCTCATTTTTTGTGCTAACGATGGGAGTAGATTTTCAACTGGAGACTTGTGAGCGTAAGTGGAGACTTCGGAACGTGCCACAGGCCAAAAAATAGTCCAGCAGAAAAACCCTTGGAATTAAATGAAATGTAACATATTACTTGGTGAGCTTGAGATTTTATTTGAACCTGTGGACGGAGGTAGGCTAGCTGTTTCCTGTCTTTATGCTAAAATAAGCTAACAGTCTCTTTGCTCCAGCCTGAAATTTAGCACACAGACAGAAGAGTGGTATCAATGTTTTCTCCCAACTGGCGGCAAGAAGGCACTATACTACACAAGGTGTGTTTCCCAAAAATGTTCTACTATTACTTTAAGAACAGAGCGGCCTGACCACTTCATGATTACATTTTCCCTACTGCTGATGAGAAAACTGTGGCAATGTGACAAAAAATGGCAAGGTCAGGAAGAATACAGTATAAACAGCCACCTCGCAATACTAGAAAATATTTGAACAAGTCAGAACATCCAGAATCTATTGAATAATAACTCAAGACCTGGAAATAATAATCATCATATGGACAATCAGGACGCAGAATATTTTGAAAAATGTAGTTTAATGGTGAACCAGCCCGCCCAATCTTTAAAATAGGCTCCATCATCTTTTCAACTAGGCCTTAATGTGCAATTGAAAAGCTATTTTCTTTGCCTGACTGACTTTTAGTACAGTATTCTTGAGCACATCAGTGTGCCGTTAAGCCTGCGAGCAAAGCATTTCACTGAGGGGTCTTCCATATTTTAGACAGTGGCATAATCTCTTGGCCAGCTTCAAAGTATTAACCCCAATACAGTACTTACCCTACCCATTATCACCATCAATGACCATGCTGGTTTCACACAATGCAGCCAACCACCAGCTTACCCACTTATTGCCGACCAGCCTAAACACTAACACCTTTATAATCCATTACACCCAGACACCCAGACTGCCTCTCCTCGGATATTTGTCCTCCTATTATGGCTTTCTAGTCCTACTCCATATTGATCACTGCCAATGCCTTGTCAGTTATTACCCAGTGAGAGTGAGTGCCACATACACACACACACACACACACAGACCACAAGTACACACACACACACACTGAGCTGTGTCATGTGCATCAGTGTATAATCCTTAAATTTCGTTTTTCCTCTTTCCTCATGCTGGACTGTTTCAGGTTCATGTTACTTTGTGGTATCCATGTCGAGGAGAGTCATGAAACATTCAGTATGTAGGAAACTTTAGACTTGCATCTCCAAACTGCCCTTCACATGTACCAGCATTTTGTTAAAGGGGGCCCTCTGCCACTTTTCTTTTCTTTTTAGGGGTACCTTTTTATGTCTGAACTCAACTCAAGCCCAAAGCAGTTAATGTAAACTATGGGAATATTTTGAAAGTAACAAATAGTCTCTCTTTGTTTGATTCCAAAGTGTCACATAAATAACAAACCCTAGCACTTAACAGGACAACATAGACAGAAAGTCCATCACTTATTATCAGTCAGCACTTAATGTCACTTGCTACTTATTTTTACACTATGTTTATTCCTTTTTTGGGGGGAGGGGTTTCAAGTTTTGTCTTTTTTCTGGGGAGTTTTTCCTTACTTGAATTGGGGGTCTCAGGACAGAGGCGGTTGTTCAACGTAAAGTAATATTAGTAATATTAGCAATATTAGTACTATTTTGGGCTGTATAAATAAAACTGACATAACTAAAGTTTTGTAGCATAAGTTGCATTATGGGAAATGTAGAGTTGAACATTTTAGGAGCTTGACCCCTTGACCATTTTTTAACCTGTCTTTTGTGAGTCCACCAAATTTTTCGGAGGTAAAGTAGCTTGCTGGAGTAGGACCTTTTAACTTCAACAGTGTGTAGTATTTAGTGAGCGGTAACAGTCAGTGGTACCCCTCCCCTACTGTGGCCACTAAAAACGTGAAAGGCCCTCAAGAGCCAGTGTTTTTTTGGCTGTTCTGGGTTACTGCAGAAACATGGTGGTCCAATATGACAGACTGTTGACAGACATGACAGACTGAATGTTATATTCAGTTTCAGCACGTACATTCTCCTAACTCCATCTAAATCCTACACACTGGACCTTTAAGTCAAATTTTGCAAATAGCTGGGAAAATTACACTCGTTTGTTCATCTATCATTGGATAGCAAACTTACTGTTTTTAAATTTCACAGTGGCAGCATGTTTAAGAAGTAAAAATCATGACCTTTTTGTTATCAAATGAAAATAAATACATAAATAAATACAGTATAGTCTTCAATACTCCACCTTCACTTTTCACATGGTGCCATCTGTTGGTTAATGTTGGTAGTGCATATGATTGACCTGTTAATCTGTGGGTTAAAATATGCCATTTTAGATGGTTTTATGTATGACTTCATTTATTATATCGCATTTGAATGCAGTTTGAACTGCAGATCAATAGGAATTCATATTTCCATGACAGGAGAGGCTCTATTTTGCATATAATGTGTGTACGAATTCATTGACTTGTTATGGTTGTTTAGGGAAAAGCACTATGAGGCTTACATTATGTCGAATATGTGTAAATTAATGTATTTGTAGTAATAATGAACAGATCCTGCTTCTGATCAGCTCTGTGAGCGATGAAGAGGAAGTTATGGAGCAGCACTTGATTTGACTAATGAGTCCTTCTCTTCCACTCAGACAGCCAGAAATCCCAGATAAGAGATCAACTTTTAAAAGAACTGAATAATTCATAAACACAATACACCTTATGCCGACATCATGCTATTAAAAATGCATTTCTTGTAGCACTCAGAGTTTTCAACCATATCACATGGTCATCATCATCAGCAGAAGGAGTTTGCTCAGTCGTCCTGGAAATATATCTGTTGACATGAGAACTCAATAGTTGTTAGAATTTCATCCATAGCACTTCTTATCTGCATGTCTTTAAAGTTAAATTTGAAGTTCTTTCTGACAATTTTACATAATAATGACAGAACAATCCCAACCCACCTCAAGGTCCACTTACTAGTTTTTAATGGGAGCTTTTGACCATATCATTTATCATTTGTTAAGTATTTTTAGTTGTTAGATCATAAGTGAAGCTTAGCATGGATTGATTAGGTGATTTAAACACACCTACTATGGCTGTAAAATAAGTCATATGTATCAACGTTTAAATTATTTTGTATGGAGATAATTATTTTGACAGTACCTCTTCTCCTCTACATTAACAAATCATTAAAATTCACCATACTTTATCATTATGAAGCTATCATCAAGTAATTATCCAACAGTTTTCTTCTCATCTTGTTTACAATGGGCCTTTACAAAACACAAAACCTTAAATTTTCCCATAGCAGAGCGCAGCACACCACACGACAGTGGGAAAAATAATCAGCCGGAGCTTAATGCCGTATCAAAAGCCTCACAGTTCCTGAGCAGCCGCCTTTAGAGGGGGTGACTCTTAGAATGCCTCAGCTTGTTTGTCTCATGGTTTAAGTGGTGCACATAGCCATGGAAAGATCATTAAATCACTGTTTTACCACTTGGCTTAATCCCCATAACAAAAGGGGAAGATACAAAAAAAAAAGAGAAAATGGAGAGAAAAAAAGTGGTGGGCGAGATTAAGTGGAAACTTGATGGATCTAAACTGACGGCTCTGTTTCCCAGCGTTGCTAAGGGGAGTTAAGAATCTTGATTCCACATCTCCCAGTGGCTGCTGATCGGACGTTCCCTGTTACCCCTGCAGTGGCCAGCCGCGCTTGTGGTGTCCGCTGCTGTGGCCATCTGCCGGATTACCCAGCAGGATATATTTTTATAGAGAGCATCCTATTCATATCCTGCCTGCAAAGGTTTACATTAAGGTTGAACTCGGGTGCACTTACAAAGACAGATGAAGTAAGCTCTATCCTTCTTACAGCACCCCTCCCCATCTTCTCACTGTTTGGGAGACTGATAAGCAGTGGGTTGAAAGGGGCTGCTTCACCGTGGCATGAAAGAGGATCTCATGCGATGCCACTGTCTGCTGCTGATTTTTTTTCACGCGCTGACAATAAAGTGGTGCCCAGCATGAAAAAAAACATTTGTATGTGCCAAGTGCGATTGTTTCTTCTAATAGGCATCAACAGGCCAACTTTTCTGTGTTACCATACAGGTGAACTCATTCCTGGGAAAATGTTTTTTTCTTTCTCAGCCTCGAAGGCGCGATGGCGTCCCCCTTTTTCCTCGGCCTAACGGGATTAGTCGTGCCAGTGCTACCCCGGCTGTCACGGTACTGTCTACTTCCCATCTCTCTTCTGGGCCTCTAATGTGATTAACCCATTCCCTGTGGTCCAAATGGTTCTGGAAGGGGGAGGAGGGGGAGGGGAGGAGGGGGGCATCTCCTTGGCATGTTCCTCCCCATGCCTCACTCACCATCATTGGCACCTTTGTCAGGCAGGAAGGTCCGAGGTCGAAGGTCCTTCAGGGTGTAGAGGCGAGTACGAGTGGTTGAGGCCAGAATTCAAAGACTCAGACACTTACAGTGGAAATATGAAGTTATTTCTCAAACTGTTTTAAAATGATATTGATAAATTACTTAAAATCTTAGATGGAAAGATAGATAGAAAAATAAATAGAATATAGATCCACAGAGTTGAACGCTAGGTCCTCATTTTACCTGCTGTGTTTAAGTTGGATCACGACCTTCTCAAACACCTCACTCATTAATGACAATCTGTTCAGGCTGATTTGTATTATGGCTTTTGCTTTCACAGACGTCAGCCCTGAATATTTACTGCTTGCTTAAGTGGAGACAATAATGATTGCCTACGCCCATCATCTTGTCAAACGTCACTGTTGCGGGGCTTCGCCTGTTTAACACATGTCACGCTCATTTTCGACTCATCTGTCGCAAGTCTTCTACAGGGCATCTGCTGCACGCAGAGGACCACATGCCCTTTGCCACCGCGCAGAGGGAGAAGCCTCCGAAACCAAAAGGCTGCATACAAAACCCTGAGCTGCAATCACCTTTACAGTGGCAAACACTTGTCACTTCATATTTCTACATGTGTGGTGATGAACAGCGTACTGTAGCCTCTCAGTATAATGAGAAAAATTCATTAACATGTGCATGCGGACTATTAATCTGTTAACAAACGAGACTCCTACACTCTCCTAGACCCCAAAAGTGAAAGGTTGTGTTTTTGAATTTAAATTAATAATCACTCAAATTCTATGTTTTCTTGATAACCACAAAATAGTGAAGCCGCACAGAAATAGCTCTCGCTGCAAATAAAGCCACGTATCTGCACAGCCAAAGAAATGCCAGCTAAACTAATTTAAGCCCTGATTTGTTTTTGAACATTAAGCATAATTGTTCTTCCGCACCCTGTCTTGTGAAAGCCAGGAAAAAACGACAACCCCGGTCCAACACCGTCCACCCCTCATGCTGTGTTCGGCAGCGCTTCACGTGAGCGCACAGCCTCAGTCAGGCGACAGCACGGAGAATTAGGAGTCTTAATTAAGATTTTTTACAAGTCTGCATGTGCTGTTCATATGCGAGACAACGGGGCTTGAATGGGGCGGGGTGGTGGTGGATCCTTAAACAGCTGCCTTCTCTGAAACAAACGCCAAAGTTAACATGAAGACCCACACAATGGAGGAATGTGTGTCGCCTTCAAAGACAGTCTGCAAGGTCGTTTATACGTCAGTGAGAAATTTTCAGTTTGTGCGTTTATCTAAATAAAGTGTACATATTTATATTTTAGGCATGAAAGAGCAAAGAGAAGACAATTCCACATTGTGGCTGAAAGACAATACCGTGCATGAGGGGGTAGCGCCCCTTGTGTGGAGATTTGGTGGGTTTCCAATCCTGATATCCAACCCAGGACCATGTAATGGAAGGTGACACTTATTGTATTAGTAGGGGCTAATGAGTGTCTAAAAGCCTGTGTGACTGTGTGCGCCGAGGAATCTCATCGTGTGTGTTGGGTGGTAGGAAGAAAGGACAATATCTCTGCAAGTAGACGAGGCCATAAGGTGCAGCTGAGAAAAGAAAAAGAACATCCAGCAGCATCACTGCAGATCTCAGGAGGCACGCGAGGCCTCAGAGAGTTTCAATTCTAATGGAGATATAAAGAGGAGAGGATGAGTGTTTGATGCTCTATCCAGATTAGTTTAGGCAGGTACGCTTCATTCACACAGTCATAAAACACATAAAACTCTGCCTTTCGTCTGAACAAAATGTCAACTTATTGAATCCACAACATTTTTATGTTTGATAGTGTGAAATCCCAGAGGCTTTGTGTAGTCAAATCACAACATTCATAGGTGTACTTTACCTAAGTAATTCTAAATTGTATTATTAAAGCAATGGCAGATTAAATCAAACTCATAATTAACTGTTTCCTTTCATTTCATCTCTTGTTATACTTGTTGTGAGTGATGTTATGTGTTTCTGCTTCTCTGGCATTTAACATTTATTAAGGAATTACATTTATGACAAAAAAATAACCAGACCATAAACCAGACAGCAAGAGCCACCAATTGTACTGGTTGAATGTGTATCTTTACATTTACATTTTAGTGCATCTTACTTATAGAACAGACTTTAGATGGATTCATATAGAAGCTAAGTCAAGTTTTATATCATGTTGGCAATAATTCACCAATTATTTCTTTGTTGGAGTGATGATGTTATGTCAAACACAGCAATCAGTATTAAGTGTGCATGTGCAGTTACAGGTGTAGTACCACTTTCTAACCACAAGGTGGATATCTAACTAAATGAATTGGGCCTCACTGTAAGGTGTAGCTGTTTCTCTGTTATACAAGCACTTGTAAACGCTATGGATTTTACTTCATTTTACTTTAATGTTCTGTTGCTGTTCCAAAACATCAAAAGTCAAAGCAGTTGTTCATTTTACTTTTGTAAGAAGCCAAATAATTGTATTCACAGTCTTTAGAATAAGTCTCTTAAAGACTGCTTTTGTCTGACTCATTTGGGATGATTTCTGTTTGTATTCTACTGACATCTTGTTTTTTTCCTAGTTCAACCATGTAAAGCACTTTGTAACACTATCATAAAAAGTCTGTGACATGTAAAATAGTCCACAGAAGATACTCTATTCTGTGGGTTATATGTTTCAGGTTTGAAGATAAAAGAGGCCTCAGTCTATATATAACTCATTATATTTTACATCCCCTGCACTAAACAGCTACAGCACAGCTGTATTGGTGTTTCAGTGACAGTTGCAGGTGGGATGAGATGTGCGCATGTCTCGTGTAGGGGACGTGAACGTGGCCTGCCACTCAACACAGGCTCTTAACATGGTCTCCATTATGTGCTGTGACATTTACTGTTTATGTCTGACAGGGTCACAGTGGCAGTAATTCTGTTTACCGTGAGGACAGAGTCGGAATGTATGTGTGTGTGTGAAATAGAAGCCATTCCTTTTCACACAGTGTCTCTGTTTTGTCTTCGCCCGTGCTGAACTCAGGCCTATGGGCCTCTCCTCCCGCGATGAAGAGAAAAGGAAAATGCCATTAAAATATTCAAAGAGCAGCTGATGGGACTGAATTTCCATACATCTTTGGTCACATCCTCATCATAACAATAACGTCCTGTCCCATTGTTGGCCTGAATGTTCATGACATGTCAGACATAGTCAGTTGTTATTTTTAAATGCTGAAGGATCCACATTTCTTGTTTGTCAAACCAAGCTATTATTTTTTTTTTTAACATAATCTGCCCATCACTGTTTGTATGTAGTGCCTTATCACCACATCTCTCTTGTTGTTGATGCAGACATTATACCACATTGTGAACTGAATTTAGAGTAAATATGTTAATTGTCGTGAACACTGTTATGCTAATTCAAAAGAGATCATTAAATTCAGTGTTAGGCTATAACAAAACAATGGACAGGTGATGCCGATGCGCCACACCAGACGTCTAATAATGTTAAATACCCGTAGCTTAGACTCTTCTCTCCTTATGTCTCAATTTCTGTTTCACTCTACGTTTTTCCGAGCGTCCAATAGGGGTTGTAGTAGCAATTAGATTATGATGTTGTCAGTACATGCCTTCATAATGTCTTCTGAACAATGGCAAGTTATTCATATTTGCCACTGAGGCTCCTGCCAAGTATTCCAATCAGGCAGCTCTCATCTCTTCTGTGGGCCAAGGTAGCGATAATTAAAGGCAGCTAATTGTGTTTGGCATTTTTATACATGACTATTAGAATAATAAGATGTCAACAGTTTAATTATCACAGATACAAGTCCTGTCTGCAAGCCAGCGCTTTCAGTATGTTTCCCTGATTTTTGGCACTTGGTTCTAATTTTGGTGAGAGATGTTACCCCTGAGTATCTTATTGTGTAGTGATTTGATGACCTGCTACAGCTGTGCTCATGATCGGGTGGTTGAGCTGACAAGCTGGAGTTAGACAGACGGTTAATGTGATCTTTGATTGAGAGCAGATATCACAATTAGGGCTGCGACTAATGATTATTTTCATTATCTATTATTCTGCACAGTGTAAATGAAAAAAATAATCATCATCCTCATCATGATTCTCCAAAGTGATGTCTTCAAGTTGTCCAACCGACAGTCCCATCTTTTACTTTTAAAATCACAAAGAAAAGCAGCAAATCTTTACATTTAAGAAGCTGGAACCAGCAAATGTTTTTGTCATTTTAGCTTTGACAGTTAATCGTTTATGGAAATAGTTTGCAATTTCTTGTCTAATTGATTAAACAACAAATTGTTGTTGCTCTTATCTCAGTTGAAGACTAGTGTACAAAATACACAATAAATTATTGCTGATTTAATATCTTTTGATTTTATCATTTTGAAGTGCACCTTTAATTCAACACTGTTATCTATTAAGGAAATTAAGTCAAATTTGATGAAAGATATCTAAATGCAGGGTTCATTTTATGACCACATAAACAAACTGTAATACCACGAACCTATTTTCTACAGGCAGATGACAGCTGTGTGTGCCCGCGCTCTTTCACTGAAACAGGCCTTTGAAAGTTATACACCGAACACTGGAATTCTTGTCATTGTTCCGACTTTATGAATAGCCTAATTTGTTGCCACACCACAAATGTGCCACTTCACAAATGCAGCCGATTTCAGGATGCCTTCACCGATGAGTGGCTGTGAAAAAATAATGTCGTCAAACCGGGAGGCTGTCAGCTATAGGCACATGGCCCACTGGAGATATAATGGCATCAAGGAGCTGGAATAAAAGCGGGCTTTTTAAACAGGCCGGTGCAGGCTTATACTTGGTACACAGGTCAACTTCAGTGCACTCATCTGAACGTAACTCAGGTTGACACAATTTGACCTCAGCTGATACCCCTCTCTGCTGGCCTTTGTTTTCATCTTCTCTCCTGGGAATTGCATTTAATACTATCCTTAAAGACTCTATAAAATTTTCTAGTCTTCTAAGCTCTCATTTCTCAACATTTGCTTTTCTATTATTTCTCAGAACTCCTTGTCCTTTCAGAAATGAGCCTTTGTAGGCCTCTACTGAGACTGGGGGCCTGATAGAATTGTTTCTCTCAGCCTCGCCTTCAAAGGAAAAGCCTCTTTAGAGACTCAAATGAAGAGGCTATTGTTGTTAGCTTAACTTAGATGTTTCAAAATACAAACATTAAACCAAACTGTATCTTATTTAATAAATTAAAGGTGATTGTGCAACACTTGGCTGCGATTGAGTCACTTTTACTGAACTCATAAGTGTCCGGAAACTTTCCATGAGGCAGGTTAAATGGTAAGCTCCACTCATTGGTCTTTAGAAACAGTGATTCCAAAGATTTCACAGTCAAATGAACAGCAAAAGATTAAATATGTTTAATGCTGCTTGACACAAAGGTAGTATAATCTTTGCTTTCTTACTGTGGCTTTAACCTCGGCATCAAGCGCCGGAGTGGAGTGTCTTAAACAACTGCTTTAAAGAAAGCACCATCACCTGCTGGTCACACAGGTGTCCTCTCACTTAGTTTCTCGTCATATTTTTGCTTCATAGTTTATATAAAAAGAGGTTAAAGGTTGTAGAGAAGTTTGGTTTGAGGCTCAGATAGCGATCAGGCGTTTTTTTTTGTTCTCAGTACGACCATAAATAGACTGACAAATGAGAAATTAGTTGTTTTATTTAGTTTATGTCCAGTGTAAGGTTATCTTTTTTTGCCCTTCAAATGGATACTTTAAAGTTGTAAACACTCTTTTATTGGCCATATGTAAGCAGATTTTACCGTGACATGAAAAAAGGGACCTTCCCTTTCCCTCTCAGGTGCCTATATGAGCCTGTGGACAATTTGTTTAAGTTGTTTTATGCTGCTGGATTGTGAATTTCTTGGGTCAGATTTCTGTGACAGTCCGAAAGGTGTTACTTTACTTGTTACTTCAAGGAAAAGGCTTGTATGGCTTGATTTTAAATTCCCAACCCAGAAAACAAGAAATTAACCCATCATCACGAGAAAATGAGCTGTGTTATCTCAAGATAACAAAATAATTTGTGACATCCAGATAATAAATGATGGCATTTAAATACATAATTGCAATCTAGGCTTTCGTTAAAATCTACAAGCCACTTGCAGATTTTTCTAAACGGCGTGGGACTGGTGCTAATTACATGCCCTGCCTTTGAGTTGGACTTGCAGCATCATAATGTCATTGTTCCATGTATCAATTCCAAGATGTCTAGACTTATTTAGACTGTGAAATTGTCCGTAAGCTTTTAATTTGGTCATCAAAGCAACTTTAAGACGAGCATCCACCATTTGCACAACAAGTTTTTGTGTGCAGCCAAAAACAACAATCAAGCACCTCAGTGGCCTTGCAGCGCTTTCCATGTTGTTGGGCACAAAGTGCACATTTATGAAAACCCATTTAAATTCTTTTAGGAAGATTTGAAGAAAAAGACCTTCATCATTTAGAGCCAGCAGGTGGATGGCTGTGCATGGCTGACTGATCAGACAGAAAAAGATGCCTGAATGAGCATTTAAGATGGGAGAGGCGATTTCCTAATTAGTGTTTGGATTCTGCTTCCTCGTGCAACATCCTGCATTGTTCCAACAAACCAACAAAACAGCTGAGTTAAGCAACAAAGCCGTCTGTATCTTTTCACAGGAAACGGTTCTTTTTGGGGGGCCAGTGCAGCCTGTGTTTATTTTCTAGCAGTGAATGGGGGTGAGGTGTGAAGCTATGAATACTCTGAGGTCAACCTGCCATGATGCTGTAAATACCAACAGGGCCAGTTGGTAATGAGTGAGGCCACGGCCCCGCTCTCTATTCAACCATTTAACCAAAGAAAGTGAACAGGGAGCAGTGTTTCCTGAACAAAGATACACAGATATAGAGATACATTTACAACAGACAAAATAAGAGGCTAATTGCCATTGATCTCAGATTAATCGCGTGTGTTGCTTCAGCTGCTGGCATTTTGTAGGATATGAAGAACATTTTACCAGAGAAACTAAAGAGAAGGTGACCATGACAAGCAAACTCATTGATCCTGTCAACAATAAACATTTAAATTGTTTACAGCCACTGAGGATTCATTACAACTGATGTGGTACATGCCCTGTAATCACTTCTTTCGTTCCGTCGGCTCATCCAAAATCCAACTTTATAGCCCTGTATCACTCTAAATATTAGATCACCCACAGCTGCCTAACCATAATTTTAAGCTCACCAGGTCTTGTCTCATTCATAGATATCAGCCACCTACTGTAAATACACCAGTTTTTTTTTCCATCAAGATCCATGCGTTGTTCCCTAAGAAAGTTACGTAAATGTTGGAAAACTCCCTATCTCGTAATATTAAAGAAAGTGAGAAAAGTTCCTGGATCTATTACTTTATTGCGTGTTTAAAAGTTAATGGGGTCTATTTTGAGCCAAGACCCTTCCTTTATCCAAGTTGTGTGTAAATCTGTTCAATAGTTTTTGTGTAATCCTGCTGACAAACCAACAGGCACATGGACACAGGAGAAAGAAAAAAAGAGAAAAGAACACAGTATGAGAGAACGGTCCAAAGTGAGAGAAAAAGGGCATGATTTTCTCTCGCATTGTTTTTTAATTTATTTTTTTGAAATATAATATAAATATAAGACAACATTCTTGATATTACTGAAGACAGTGAATCACTGTGTTGAGTGGGAACCAGGGGCAAGAAGAAATAGTACCGGGCGGAGCCGCGATGAGGGAGCTCTGAGGTTTTCAGTTTGATGTGAGAAACCACGGGCAGCATGTGGAGATCTGCAGGGCTGATGTTAAATGAAGTGTGAGGATCATTGTGAACAAATACCTTCATATGGTAATGACGCATTAGTCTTGGTTTGATCTGGATTTAAAAAGCTATAGCTATAGGTATTTAGCTACAGGTATGCTTCATTACCAGGTATTTAAAGTCAGTTGGTCATGTCCCAGCTGAACCTCTCAGAGATGGTCATGCAGACAACAGGATTTAACCAGGAGGACATGCAGCTTAGCCTTGTCAAGGCTGAGCTTAACGTAGCAAGTTCAAAGCAGAGATTTCCACCACAGTGTGTCAATAAAACCAGACATGTGAATGACCAAAAGCTCATTTTGAGAAAGTTGGCAAGAGTGTATCTTTTTTAAAACAAGGTTTGACAGAATTCTGCATAGCTCTTTTATTACTCCAAGATTGAAAGGCAGTCAGAAGTGTCACATATCACTGAGTTTTAAGGCTGATAGTAGCAGGCTGACAGCTCATTCTGTCAGATACCAGGTTGAGTAACTGCAATTGCACTATTTGCCCATTGGATGTCACTATATAGATGATTATGTTAACAGATCTCTTGGCATACAGTATCTATATCTGGCAAGTTAATGTAGGGCTGATCAAGCGTTATAGTTCATCCACAATTAATACAACTAGAGAGAAACTTAAACAATATACATTATACAGACACGTTGATATTTACATAAAATATTTACAGTTAAAATGCTTTATGACACCCTCTGGTCTTAACTTATACTTAATTTTAAATTATCAAAATTAATTCTATCACAAAGCAGAATACGTGCAAATCATTCTCTTAATGACACTGAGTGATGTATTCAGCCCACACAAAGATCTCTGGTATTAAGAATCATAGTTGGATCCATGACAACCAAAACCACCAGTACATTAAGATAAACTTTACTGGCAAAAGTAAGTACACAACAACAACAACAACAAGAACAACAACAACATAAACTAGCACTTGACATAATTGCAATGCTTATTAAAAATTAAAGACCCCTTTGTTGATTTAGTAAGAAAACATGACTCAAACCTTCACTGGTGTGAGTGGACAAAGTTGGTTCCACAATTTAACACTGAGGATAGTGTCGATAAAGGATGCTTTCACAATGGGAAGTGATTTTGTTAAATGGCTGATGACAATGTTTGAGGTTTTGTGAAAACACTGGATAATGTGTTGCAGGTTAGGTCAAGCATTTTTAGAAAATAATAAATTGCAGGCTGTTATTAGCAAACTGTGTTGATGGACGCAGCCTGCTGGGACTCTTTGCCTTCTGGACTTTCTACTGCAGGACTGGCCTCCCTGCCTCTATATCCACATCTGATGTAATGGAAACTAACTCTGCCTGATGCTGTCGTAAGAAACAGGTTTTATTCTGTGAACTTTACTCAACCTCGACAACTGGACTTAAATGAAGAAATTGATGGAATATCAGCAAAATGTTGTGCTATTGGACTTAATGAAAAATATAATAAAACTGTCAAAAGGGAAAACAGTAGGGCTTGTTAGTTGCAGCGGCTGCGAGGGACTTTACTTTCAGGCTATTAAACGCGGTACGCTCATCGGCTTTAAGAGATATTTTGTGTTTGATTAAGTGTTTACTCAGGTCAGAAACGTTGCACTTGTATTTTATGTCACAAATAATGCAGCAAGTGTTGCCTGTGTCAAGTTTTGAAAAGTGTAAGCACAGTGATTTAGTCTCGCTCTGTCTCTGTACTGTAAGTCAGGGGTCTTTATTGTTTTTCAGGCCACGGACATCTTAGCCGATACAGAGAGAGAGCAAGGCTCCTGTACTTGATATATTGAAAAAAACAAAATTGTAAAAATGTGTTGCATACTAAACTGGGCCTATAATAACATGGAGGGCAGCAGTATGTAGAAAGACTTCAGCAACAGTTGTAGCAGGGCTTATTTTTTGGGTGTTAGCCCCAGTGCAGGATAACTGGCCAATATATTTCAATGATATGTAGTTAGCTGTCCTAAGTGTTTTTTTTTGGTTTTGATACATATATGTATATACTTGAATTTCCCTCGGGATAAATAAAGTATCTATCTATATATCTTTGACAATAATATGTTGGATTTTCAGACACATTTTAACTTTTGAAAAAGTAACTTGTTATTATTTCATTTAGAATGATTTGTCAACTTCCCTGCAGTAACTCTGTGGACCTCCTAAGGGTTGCGGACCTCCTGTTGAAGACTCAGGTTATAAGTCACTGTCTCACCCTGATGCACTCTCAGAATTAACATAAATCCATACTTAGTAGTACCTATGTAGTCCAGTAAGTACCCTTAAATGCACAGAGAAACTCTAAAGATGTTGAGAGGATTGTATTATTTTAATTTTATAAGCCATAAGACATTTGTGTCATCTGTGGCAACTTGTGTCAAAATCTCTGAGCTATCCCTTTAATAGTTAACAGCTTTTCAAAGTGAAAAGATTTGTTTCTGCTGCCACAGAAGATGAAGCATTGCAATGAATAAACTTAGTCCCTCATGCGCCAGTGGGGATTTTGAGATAAACAAGGCTTTTACATGAAAATAGTTCCATCATGGCAGAGTTGTGTGGAAATCTTGAATATTTGTGCTAAAATCTCACCTCCTGTGCTCCTTAGTCACACAGGGATTTTAATGAAAAGATATTGTTTTAGCAGACACTGTAACCTTTAAATACCTATAGCTGTTTTTAATCCAAATAAAATCAAGGCTAATGCTTCATTACCGGGTATTTTTACATAATGATCCTCATGCTGCTGCTGTTAATTTTTTTATTAACGCAATTACCGGGCTCTTAGTGGACGGGGTCAGAGAGGTCTAATTACCCTGCGTCATGCTGGTAAATAGTTGGAGGTGTCTCTGAGCAGGTGGCCCTGGAGGTAAGAGGGAGACATGGGGCATACCGAGGCGGGCAATTACTGGATGAATTTCACTTTAATAAATGTTGAGCTACATTTGGAAATTCAGATAACAGAGCTTTCTGCCTAATGGGTGCTGCACTGAGGCCACTTGAGCAAGAAAATGATCTGAAAGAGGGTTTAATTAACACAAGCTACATGATCCAGGGAGCGCGTGACAGAATGTTAAAGTGAGGGGGAGAGCACACAGCACAGGGATAATATGAAAATTAGTGAGGAGGAGGGTGAGATGGGGAGGGAAAGGAGGGGGGAGGGGGTGTCGGGGTGCCAACTTTTATTTCACAGGTTGAAAGTCTCGAATTTGCTCCATCTGTCGCACATCGCCACAGATGCAGGACTCACAAACATCAAAGACATCTGTGTGAATAGAGAGACACAAGTAGAACCAGAATGAAGTTTGGTTTGATAAAATTAAACTTCATATTTATAATACATCTTTCATTTGATTTGATAATTGAGTTAAACCAAGTCATAGTCTGATACATCCTTTTGATCCTTTTAGAAGCCACTTTCAGCTGACTTGCAAAATTACTGTTTCACGTTATTTTTCAATCAGACTTGATGTTCTTGTTAGCCTTATCAATCCTGTGGACACCTGTAGATAAGCTCATTTAACGTTTTTTGATATCTGTCAAAGAAATATTGTCAACCAACAACTTGTTCAGTCGTAGTGAACAATTTCTGTGGCTAGTTCACCTTCGTAATCATGCCCACAATGGAAGCATAAAGTCCCCAGCATTGTGTGACACGTTAAACATTTTACTATGAATTTAAAGAAACAAAATGCAACTTACTAAAGAGAGATGATATATTGTACAATCGCATCCTCAACTCGTCAAAAACTGCTACTTTTGGTTGGCAGCTTGGTTGGACGCCAACCAAGAGGTTCAGTATTTGGAGGGTTAGGGTAAAACCTTCCACATGTGTTAAAGGATAAATTCACCCAAAAGTTCATATTTACTCATTATCTACTCAACCGCATGCTGTTGGAAAGTTGGGTGAAGTTTTATAGTTATAGAACAACATGTCTGAGCTTCACAGCAAAACAGCATTGCAGAATTCTCCAAAATAGTTTAAGTAGATGGGGACTTGTTTTGAAATGTAAAAAAACAACAACAAAAAACAACATAAAATGGCTCCATACAGCTTATGCAACATTATCCAAGTCTCGGGAAGCTCAGGTATCCCAAATTGATTTGAAAAGATGTTATTTACGCCAAAATCATCAATGTAGCAGTTAAGCTAAAATCGTTAGCATGCACCCTGTCAGGAAGCAAATAACGTCTTTTCAAATGTATTTTTTTTTTTTAATGTTTTAAAACAAGTCCCCATCTACTTCAGATGTTTAGGGGAGTGCTGCAAAACTGTTCTGCTGTGAAGCTCCAGAAATGTTTTGGGGACTACGTAACTTTTCCATGAGGGTGAGAAGATAATGACGGATTTTTCATTTACTGGTGAATTTTTCCTTTAAATCGAATTAAGGTCTAGGGATTGTGACTGCTGCACATGATTCACATCATTTGCATACTCATGACAATGTTTGCTGACCCCTATACTCTGCATTAAAGCACCTGCATTCACTTCCCATTTATACAGATTTTTCCTTTCATTTTTTCCCCCATCTGTATTTGTATTTATGGTGTCTTTAAAGTTGTGTTATGACCTCCATCACAAACTTTTCTGACTTTTTACCTGCAGTTGAAATGACTACGACATTTCAAGCGGCATTGCTGGAACCTTATTGTGAAGCTCTGAAATGAATCTTGTCGTTTCCAGCTTTCAGATAATGCACAACACTTTTAAGTGGTACCTACTGTTGACCCTGTGGTCTCTGTGCACTCCCTCCCTCCACTCTCAGCTATTTATAGCTGGCAGTTCGACAGATGAGCTGTTGTTTAAACCTGTAAGACTGCATATGTACATGAGCTAGCTTACCATGCAGTGACATAATCACATGTTTGAAAAGTTGCACACAATTCAGTGTTGCACCTGCATTATGTGTCACTGAAAGGACTGCTTTGGCCTGTAGCTCCCGTCACTTTTCATGTTTTTAGTGTTTGTTGCACGAGCTGCACTAAAGCTGCTGTGCCGTATAGCTCTGTGTTATGTGCATAGAGGACGTGGGGTTTTGTTTTTGTTTAAACAGTGTATATGTGTGGTTTTGTGCATGTAAGGTCCTCATGGTTTTACACACCGCGGTCTCCCTCCACTCTCCACTGGAGCTAAAAGCCCCGAAACAGAACGGTAATTGCCCAATTAGGGCCCTCGCTCTGTGGGCCGCAGAGCACTATGCGCCTCCACATGCTCACAGAGTCAGATAATTGAGCTGAAAGCAAATGAACGGATGGCAGACAAACAAGCTACTAGAAAATAATTACTTGGAGTGTTTCTTTTCAGTACCTGTACAGCGAATTTCATTATTGTCAATAGCCTCTAAAGCTGCTCGAAACGGTGGTATTTGTCATTTTCATAGAGACTTGATAATGACATTAATTTGTCTTAATGGGTTGGTTCTATTGTTAAAAATAGTAAAATGAGCAGAAATTGTCTTTCCTCAGCAGGTAGAGAGGACTTCACCACACTCCCGTCAGGCATGAGGAGATAATTTGGTGTGCTTGTCAAATTTCCAATAATTTGTTATATGGAACATGAGTAATGCTAATACCATTAATGTCCATTTTCCTCTAAATTCATTACTGCCCTTTTTCCCTTTTATGTTTTTAATGCCTCTGCCGTTTTTCTGTGCTTCAAGAGGTTATACCAGGACTGATTAAAAACATGCACATTTAGACTTTTGCCTTATACACACACATAGATAAACGCATGCACATCATTTAAAAGAGCTGTAAGATATATGGCTGTCTATATGGCTGTCATCAGTCCTCCTGCTGAAATCTCTGAAATATTGTCTGACTTTGTCAGAAATGAATTACGTGCAAACAATAAACCAGCTATAAATGACAAAATTGAATTTAAATAATATGTAGAAATCAGCATGTCAATTTTTTTTTAGTGTCACTGTGATTCACCAGAGGTTGAATTTTAAAGGATCATCTATTTCAGTTTACGAAGTTAAATTTGTGTGTAATGAATAATCACATATACTTGCATATAAATTTTCCTCTTTACCGATTTTATTCAAATAGGCCTAATATCATAATAATGTTTATGCTGTTTATTTATTTGATAATTTTAGTCTGAACTGTATTATTTTTCTCCCCAATAAATATGTTAATATGTTATAATGTTAACAACCTCTTCCCTGCAGAGATGAAATAGAGTATTATCTTTGAAGATAAAATATTGAGTCAAAAATATGTATTATTAATTAACACTGAATAAAAATTGGCAACCATTTTAAAACAGGTTTCAAGGTTTTTTAAAAAAATATATATTGGAACCAAAAGATCACTGAAAAAAAGGAATTAGTAGACCAAACTCAATTATCCAGGAATTCATGGGTATCTAATGTACTTTAAAGTAATATTGTAATAATTATTTTGTCACTTATCTGTATTTAAAACACAATGACAGCAAAGTGTATTTTACGTGAGATATATTTAAAAATAATAAATAGATAATAATGCAAATTAATACAATTCATGATTATGAAATTATCTCAATCATTCCAGTGAATATTGTAGAATAAATGCAAGAACAAGGGAACAATACGAAAGCGGAAACAAATTCAATTTAAAGAGAAATAAATGAAATGTGTAATTCTTAGTTTATTTCTAAAATGAGACATAAAATGATGAAAAATAGAATGCGTAGAATTCCTAATTAATTCTCAGCTTTCCTGTGAAAATGATTCAAATACTTCCAAAGTTGAATAAAACAGCAAAGAAAAGAATCAAAAGTGTGAGGAGGGAGAGACCGTTGTAGCTGGAGGCAACACAGGCAGCTGCTGGGAGGCGATACTAAATCTGCCTCTGTTGACGGCTCCCTGCCTCATTGTGACCCCTCCGAAATCACTGTGACAAAACAACTTCAGATATCTTGAACTTGTGTGCACACTTAATGTCTGAAGCGTAGACGGTGAGATGAGTAATTTCTCATCCTTTTCTTCTACCGCACCCCTGACAGTCAGCAAAGTGTTGTGAGGTGGGAGCAAGAGGAGGATGACAGCACAATAAAAACAATACAAGACCGGTGGGCAGGTTAATGCTGCAGGGGTTTTTTCAACATCCATTAAAGTGAAGACTTAGATTCAACAAAGCAGTTACAAGGTAAAACTGTGATTGAGCTCCTGTTGATACCAGGATATAATGGAACGTGTAGCAACTTTATTCTAAAAAATGTTATTGAAGAAATTAAAATAATGCACAGGAGAGGATTTTCATTATGTTTGAAACTTTTCAGTTCTGGGATTAATCTCATGACAATAGAGACTCTGCCATCAGGGAGTCCTTATTATAACATGTTTTATAAAACTGAGTGTTTAGATACATCTCAATGTGGCAACAATCCAATAGAAATGCTTATCCATATTAAATATCCCTCCCTCCACTAATTATACATGCCTTTTTTAAACTAGACAAGGTTAAAAAAAATCTTTATAAACCCCTTTTAAAAAAATGAATGAAAGGAAAGCTATTAATATATTACATTTAAAAACTGGTGGTGAACTTACATTTAATTGTTCCGAGACGTTTAGGAGACATGAGACTGCTCAGTGTCGAGGTTTCCTGGTTGATAAGTCTCTCTGTGTGATTTAAACAGCCTGCAGAGGGCGCTGGTAAAATTAGAATAACATCCTGATGAAAGTTTGATATTTAAAGTATTGGTGAATGATAAGTTGTATGTACAGTAAGGGTGTCAAGCTATCTCATCAGGAAATGTTTTGATATGTTTTGTGATTGATGCGAAATCAATGTTATGACAAAATGTTGAAATGTCCCTCCATTCAAATGTTTCTTTTTTTATTATTAGGGTTGTTTTTGCCAAACAGACACCTACAGATCAGTACACAGGGCTTCTTAAGTGCAAAATAATGATAATTAAGAGTAAACAGTAATGATAGACTTGACTTCACTATTCATTTTTCAAATTAAAATGAATTAATTGCTGTGAGTAATTATATACAATTAAGTACTCAGAATGTAACTCAAAGAACCCTATACGCTTTCCAATAGCCTACAGTCTGGTAATTGGAGAACGTCGTCCATGTGGTGAAATAATCAAATGAGAAACACTCAAAAGGCTAATTTTCATCTGTAGGTCAAACTCTTATGCGAATATACAGCACTTATAACTTCCGTATATTATCATACTGTCTATTAATAGTTGATTTACGTGGGAATTGGCCACATTACGAGAAATCGTTTTGTTATTTTTGTTGTTGTGTTATCTACATGCTTCACTGTCTTATGACAGCTCTTGTCCTTCACTAACAACGTCTTCAAACTCAGTGTACCTTATTACACTACCTCTAAATCATCCATGTTTCAGCTTCTCCGTCATGATACTTTCCTGCCTGTGCAGGTAATCCATGAGCATTTATAGTGTACTCCAGTGTACCCAATCACTCTTGGCACCAAACTTTCTCAGAACAACTCTTTCTTGCTCATGTGTTGCCTCTGTCTTCATTTGTTTTTAAACCAGCTCCATCATCTCTTTTACTTCTTCCGTCTGCTCTGTTTCATCCCAACCTCCCAACAAACACTCCAAACTTTCCCATCCCAACTTGTCACAGGAGAAACATTATGGAAATGTAAGGCTGCCATATCATCACCAATGACTGTACTTCTTAAATAATTTGATACTTTACATGATGTATTAATTCTCACTTAAAACATTAAGACTCACGTTTCATAATTGAATTGTGTGAAGAAAAGTTGTCCCTACTTTACCAATCATACAGTCACATTCACTTTAGCTCCATTGAGGTTCAAATGGCAGATTGAGATGAATTAATTGCTTAGCAGGACTTATTTTTTTTGTCTGAGGTCAGCTGGACTTCATCATAGTTGATCGAACTGCATGTGTTGATATTCTGTCCCCCGGGTTTATGTAAACGGATGTTGGACAGACATTGGACAGACATTAGAAACATATTGCCATAGTACAAAGTTGATTCAGGTGTATGCAATGAACTCTTAAGTCAGTGAAGTGATACATTTCATTCCATGCTGGAGTGTTTCTGGCTGGTGTCACTGACCTGTTTAGATGAAAGCAGTATGACTTCAGACACATTTTCTTTTTTCATTTCAAACACACAAGACACAAGAAGACTGCAAATCTGTCCATAATATGAAATGTTAGTTTATTGTAATTGCATTTCAAAATCTGCAGAAGATATCAATTAGGAAGTTTAATTGATTAGGTTACTTACAAAGTATTAGTATCAGTAAATTATTCAAACAGGACTTATTTGACTGTGATGTCTGATCTGTGAACATCTACACATTTTTTTTAAGTATTTAATTGCGTAATCATGATGGATGCACATAACTGAATCTGAAACAATAACCGCAAAGGGTTGCTTGTAATTACTGCTATAACTATTGACATCACTGTGTGTATATACATAAAGCAGAGAGTAAAATGCGTTAATATTTGTCTAAGTGATACTTTGGTCTGTATTTAGGCGTGTATGAGTCTTTTTAGATTGTGTAAAATGCCATGAAGTGCTGTGAGTGCCAGGGGATCGTTGTTTGACATGATGACTGAGCTGATGATTCATTTTTGCGAGGCCTGACTCCTGTTTGGAGCTTCTTATGTAACACTCTGTTGAGTAATACTTTTTAAATAGAGACACTCCTGTTTTGCACAAGGCCTCCGGTGGGTAATGATGTCTGAGTGCAGGGTACCTTGGGATGTTTCGTTGCAAACAGGAGAAATGGGAGTGAGGGACGCAAAATACATTAGATTGCATCCATGTTTCTCGTAATGATTTAAGCCCTTCAACCTGGTGAACAGGTGAACAGCAGTGAGTAAATACGCCATGAGAAAACAGGAAGTTCTGCGCTGGGTTGTAATGAATGTTGGAATTTACTTCAGGTAATTATTCTGATGCTTTTATACCAGTGGTGGAAGAAGTACTAGTCTAAAAATACTCCGTAAACATTACTTAAGTAAAAGTACTGAAGTATTTTAAGCAAAAAATACTTAATGTAACAAAAGTAAAAGTACTACTTATGCAGAATGGTTCCATTCAAAGTGTTATATTATTACAGAGTATTATATTATTCTGTTTTAATCAACCAAAAAATACATATAAAAGCATTTTAATGTAATAGTTTATCAATGTGGAGCTAATTTTAGATGCTTTGTATACTCCTAGCTAGATTATTGATATTGTTTTGCATCAAATCATATAAACATATGTTCTTTAAATGCAAAAAGTAACTATAAATGTAAAATAAATGTAGTAAAGTAAAAGGTACAATAGTTATCTCTGAAATGTGGCAGATTACTTGAAATATTTCCTTTTTTAAGCTACTTCATATTTGTAAAGTACAAGTACTGTGTATCAATAATGTACTTAAAGGTGCAGTTATCAGATAGCTGACTGTTGAGTGCATCAACCTAAAGCGGAAGTATTTGACGAGACACAAATAACAACTATCTTTCAAATTAGATACTTAATTACAGTAGTAAATGGATGGACAGTTACTTACTTTTCACCCCTGGTACATACACTGTGATCTAGGTCATGATCCATTCAGATGTCCTGAGCTGAAGTCTAATAAAAGACACTCACTGATAGGACAGTCAAATAAAGGCTCTGACATTGTCTTTAACCAAGCTGTCAAACAGAGTTTTTAAATGTATTGTGCTTTACTGCTGGAACTGACCAAAAAATAGTTGTTACAAATAGTTACAAAATAGCTGTGGATTGTTTCTTTACATCTTCTGCTCACAGAGAGGT
Organism: Diplodus puntazzo; assembly: GCA_963678695.2. Taxonomy (NCBI): domain Eukaryota; kingdom Metazoa; phylum Chordata; class Actinopteri; order Spariformes; family Sparidae; genus Diplodus; species Diplodus puntazzo. The sequence continues at coordinate 9,146,793 of OZ023167.1, read as the reverse complement.
AAAAACAAAGTTATTTCTGTGTCTGTGCTGTCTCAGCCACCAGTGCATCTAGACCTGTGGAAAGTTCAGAGTGGCCAGAGAGGTCGAGAAAGGTTGAAGATAATCAATATTGGCAGTTGCTGAATTTCAGCCGGATCACATCATGATGTTGATGATGTTATTATGAATAGTTTGGTATCGTATAGAGTTTGATTATTTGGTCCAAGTTTCTTATAAGGGCTTATAAATGTCTTATAATCAGCAGTTAACATGTTTATTATGCTATTATTAACAGTTATACTCTTTTCTTAATGTTAAATAGCAGCTTATAAGGCCCTTATTACCTTTAACGTTTTTTTATATTGAATGTTGTAGATTATCTTATACGTCACATATAAAGGACATGTGGTTGAAGAAACTCTCAGGTAGCTTAACGTGTCTTTTCAACACATACAAGCACGTTCCAATATGATTCAAACAAAGATATTTACCGTTTTTGAAAACAGGAAGAAAGATACAAACAGAGAGACTATTAACTGTAACACAACTTTACTTGTGCATCATCTTGCCCATGCAACTGTTTTTATGCAGGTCAACTTAAAGATAGATTTTCAGAACACAAATATGCAACCAGAACGCAGAATAATTAGAGGTGTTATAAGAGGCTGGGCATCGTTTACGCAAACCTCTCCAAAGTGAAACTTGGGATTTTTAAAACATTATGCAATGGAATATCCTGGTGTAATGAGAATGTATTTGAAATGACGATTATGACTGTATACAAATATATTGCTTATTACTTCTTTTTCATTTTTTTGTTCTTATGACCTTGATCCTAAAAACATTGAACTCCTGTTAGATAGAGATGGTTAAACATACAGGCCAATTTTTTTTGTACGGGTGCATCTGAAATGATAAATAAGGTCACTTGATTTAAATAATGGATTGAATATTTTTTGGAAATGTGTTCATGTGATAGATGTAATGATGGATGTAATTCTGATCTTTAGTGTGGTTATTTCTCATTTTAGTGCGGGATGTTTTTTAACACTTGGGGAGGCGTGTCATCTTCAACACGGGCTTCATTGATATCACCCACCTGCAGTCACTCAGTCAGGATTGAATGACACCCCTTGCCAAGTTTATGAAATAGTAGCTTGATCTTTGTCCCAGATTTTGTAACCAGGTGAAGACATTCTCGAAACCGGTCTGTTTTTATTGTTCTGTAAACAGTCATGATTTCTATAAAGGTTTTTTAACCTAATTCAAGCATGACTGCCTGAAGTTTGGTTCTTCCTTTCATACTTTACATGTGATTTTGGGGGCAATATGTGAACACGAGACAAGTGTTCAAATGAATATTGTGCTAATGATTTCAGGCATATTGTAAGACTTTAGGATGGGCTCAGGAACACCAAATGATGTGATCAATTGAGTATGCGTCATTGGTACTCTAGCTTGTGTTGGTTTATGACGTTTATTTGTAGAAATGAGTGAGTGCTCACTGTGGGCCATCTTTTAGAAAGTGGTGTTTCATCAATTAATTGTAAGCGTTTGATGCTTTTACTTCTTTAACTAACTCTAACAATTACAGATTAAAATGTTTAAATCTTCAGTTTATAATGCAATATGAAACAAACAGCATGTATAATTATTTGACCTTATTCTTGCCTTTATGCCTTTAATAATAATTGAATAGGTAAAATATATGTTTTCATCTTTTTTTAAGTTTTTCTATCGATCTATTAAGATGTATTTGTTTTTCAGTATTTCATTATTCTTCTCATTACATACATATAGACGTAGTAGTAGTATTAGTATTTTATTTGTACTGGCTTAACTATTATAACTCATTTTAGGTAAAACAGTATATCATCCTTGTGCATAAATGGCAATAGAGACCCACTAAACAACATTAACCAAGTATTTAAATTAAATTTAAAGGACATGCCCAGTGTCTCATTTGACTAATTCATTGATGGTGTATCTCCACCTGCTTCGGCCTCTGTGCCAGTATCTGAATTTGTGTGACGGAGGGGCTGAATGGTGATGTGTGACACACTCCTGATGAAAAATAACAGCGGCCCTCAGATCTGCACAACGGCTGATGAAGAATCGCTGACTTTTATTGGTGCCGAATAAAAGGATGTGATGAAAGAGTCAAAGGCTGAGGGAGAGAAAGAGGGATTCAGAGGGAGGGGCGGAGGAGTGCAAAACAAGGCCCCATCCATCACACGACTTGAGAAGACACATTCCAGTGCCCTTAGCAAGAGGATACATTCACTCAAAGTCACAATAGAGGGGGTATCTGGGAGAAGATGGGAGGGGCACCCATCAATACACAACCTCACCCTTGGGCTCTCTCTGCGCACAAACTCAATGCCCCATTCCAGTCCAATTCAGTTCCCTCTATAAGCATGACAAATGTACATTTTGCTGCCAATGAATGCGTTCATACTCAAAACAACAAAACATACGGAACAGAAAAAACAAAATCCCGGCATGGATGCTAATAGTTAAAATTCTTAATTCCTCTTCTCTTCCTTCATCTCTCTCTCTGTCCCTCAGTCAGTCTCTCTTTTCGCAGCTCCCTCTCTCTCATTAATCTGAGTTGTAGAAATCTGAGCTGGGGTTGTAGGATATCTCTGTCTGGCCGAGTTAGTGGGGATTTTAGGGTGGAGGGAGCAGGTGATGGCTTTCTGGAGTGCACTCATTTACACTCCTCCCTTTCTCTCGCTGAGCAGCGTGAAGAGGTGGGAGAGATGAGGGGCCGCCTCCTCTCACTCCTGTGAGCTGCACCTGCCAGGGGTGAGAGGATCAATTGTGAACTCTGACCTTGTAACTTCTACAATGCCCAATTATTACCCATACCATGTAATATATACATCATACATTAAGGACGAACAAAAAGTTACATTTCTGGAATTAAAACATAGTTGTGCAGCTGCATAAACAATCACAAGTGGAAAGCAAGTAGGATGTCAAAAAAGGGAAAGATATTAAACTGACTAAAACTAAGCTGCCTCCACCGGATATGATACACATGCATTTAAATATGGCTAACCTGTTGCTGAAATCAGGCATCGTAAAGTGTAAACTTATGTAGCTATTTAATTCAATACTTCACTCCTCATCAGTGTGGATCACTGGACTTGTACAACACCCAATTATTACCCATATGCATATACAAAATACATTAATGATTGAAAGAAAACGGTTTTGCTGGCATTAATCTATGTTGTGGAAACACAAATAGTGATGATATACACAAGGACGCCTTTCGATTGACAATTAATTTATATATTGTACGTACGGTAAACAAGAAACTATTGCAAGCAGCCAGTTAGCCAAGGCTCCAGACTCACTTGTTTCACTGATCTGTAACAATCCCAAAAATATATTCAACCTTCTCAAAATCTAAATGTTTTTTTTTCTTTTTAACTTTTTACCTGTATCTAAGGTTGTTAGTTAAAATGAGTAGCCTATAAAGTATTTTTACCTCCAAACAGTCAACCTACTAGGCTTTATTTTACTGTAGTTTTGTACATGGAAAACTGCAAACTTGCTGTGATGTCCCAGTAAACTACAGTGCACTTTTTCAGGCTTCATGTTCCTCTAAACAGAAACTCTCAATCCTGCTGCGTGTTTAGCTTTTAGCTCTTTTAGCTGTAAGCTATTAGCTATATAACTGTTAGCTACCTTAGCCAAGCACACTACAGGAGTCTGCTGCCCACTGGCTGCTGACAATGGATCAAACACTGAAAATCTGGATACAGCATTGGAGGTGGAGCGCTGTTAATTCCTATGAAAGCTGCTCAGTGGCACTTGAAGCCAAGAAGGTTTGAACTAACAACTCCGTGTTGTGGGGCTTATGTGGAGACTTCTGCCGACTGAGCCGTCTAACTTCCAACTTACCGCCTGCCTAACTCAAATAGGAATACGTTGATTTTATCATGCAGCTCTTCCAGACTTTCCAAATGTAATCCAAATGAATGGCTCAAATTATGATAACTTATTGGAAAAGGTCTTTTTGGGCCCCAGTGCATCACGTGACTTTGTAATAACATGCTTTGGCTGCTACTAAAATTGGCTTCAAAGCCTGCTGCTGTTACTGGAACTTGCTGCTAACAGCTCACATTGCACTAGCACCCCTGCTGCCAGTTTTTAACACAGATTTATTGTCCACAGTGTAGCATAATCAGCATCTCTGCATCCATTCGGATTTTAACACCTCATATTTTTCATTGGTTTTGAGTAGCCAGCTAGCAGCAGATAGTAGGTTAACAAGCTGTGACACAGCGGTGTGGAGATCTGACTATGCAAGACTACCGCTATAATAACAGCATGAGAAGACATGCTCCTTTGTAGTCAATGCCTGGTCTTGATTGTCAATTGCTAAGCGGTAGTGTAGTTAATTTTTTTAACCTTCCCTGGAACGGATACAACCTGTCAATAAGTGAGCCTCAAGCTTGCTGTTTGCCCTTTTTTCAGTCTGTACATTAAATTAAGCTGCAGGCTTTATATTTACTGTAGAGAACCTCTCATCTCTTGGCAAAAAAAAAAGAATAACCACTTTGCCTTGAGAGGAGATTGCCCAAAAAGCCTAAACTGTCAACAGCCCACACTGCTCTTAACCTAGATAAACATGAATCTATACAGATAATCTATTGCCTACATTTCCCTCCGTAAAATGTAAACAACTATAGTTGTTTATTTGACTGCTTCCATGTCCAGGGGTTCTCTCATCTTGTGTTCATTTAAAAAAGTTTCCCAAAAAGGAGGCCTCTTTATTTTTTGGTGTCATAGCACACAAATGGGCATTATTCAGAGCGCTGAGATCTATTTGGGGTTTTGTCAGGACTTCATAGTAGTGTGAAAGTTGGTGTCAGTGGACCCCTGGCCCAGACCAGCTGAAAGCCAGTGTGTTAGTTTCTATGGTAATGGAGAAATAGTAACTACCTCCCAGCAGCGTCCCGCCGCGTGTCGCCTCCTGAATAGAGCGCATCTGCAGAAAACTGAAGGACCCTGTGAGATGGGCAGTGACCCGTCATCACACCGACTCTCACATATATGGACATATATAGACATTGAATTAGCCTAAACCTCTTTTTCACACTGCTTACGTCATAACTCTTGAGAGAAAGTTGAGGCTGAGCCATATATTCCCTGTTTAGTCAAAAGCTGTGTGTGAGACAGAGTAAAAAGCCGTCACAGAGGTCATTAGGATGGGGGGGCAGGGGTGAGAGTAAAATGTAACAACCACACAAAAATCAAACAAAAGCTGACTCCAAATCACAATGCCTGCAATAGAAATTTGAGAAGAAAAGGGGATATTGGGTTATGAAAATCATACAGGGGGTCTGGTCTTACTTATGCAAATGTCCTTCAATTTCTCATTCATTGGCCTGAAAGTGTTGCTCTCACCCAGGGAAACAAATCCATCCTTTAAAGAGTGGATACAGTCTGATATTTGAAAGATGTAGCCCAGCTCAAAATCTTTAGAACCACAGAAATTATTTTACTTAGTTTCTTTTCGCAGTAAAAATGTGTTTATTGTGTGGCTAAGAAAGTGGACAGAAAGACACAACACTGGTTTAGTTTCAAAAGTCAAAATGTGAAGAAGTTTGTGTTGACATTCAAACATTTAGATCCCTAAGAAAATGAAAACAATCCCAAAACAATAGTGACTCCTGAAAGGAGGCTAATGTGAGATGAATGGAGAGGAAATGGGCCAAACCGCAGGAGGTCATTAATGAGAAAACCATAAACTTTAAGGAACCTCAGTGCTTTTAGAGTCCACTTCCTGTGAGAGTTTATCCCGAAGCTCATCATCATACTGTTGTTTAGAGAAACACACCGTGGATGTGGCAATAATGAACTGCTGAGCTGAAATGATTAAGTAAAGGTTACATTAGTTGTTTTTAGAGAGTTTACCCCCCCCTCCCTCCTGCTCTAACTCTCTGACCTCCCTCCTCCCTATCCCTTACCCCCCTCGGTGGTTTCCCATGGGCCTCCAATTGATTCAATTAAGCGAACACACAAATACCATATGCTTAAAGATGTTTTTTCTCAACCAATCACAAAACAGCTTGGCAGCTGCATCAGGGAAACATACTTGATGCAGATACCTTTGCAAAAGTTCAAGATAAAACTTTTACAGTAAGAATCTCAGCTACTTTAGTATGATTGCTCTTTTCCCTTGGCTTTTCTTTTCTTTTTTTTTAAATCAGCCATTGAAGAAAACCTACTGGAAACATCAGAGCATCAAAAATGAAAGCTGAGAGAGAAAAAGTGACAATGAACAAATGAAAAAGTGAATGATGGGAGGGAAAGAGGGGAGGATCAGAAAAGCAAAGCGATGAAAAGGAGGGAGGAGTAGCGAGTCACCATCAGAAGTTGTTCTGTGCCGTAATTCCGCTTTGTTTTCTCTACAATAAAGTCTCCTACTTGTCGGCCTACGGCACAACATTCGGCGGAGAGAAACGAGGCAAACAGAACATCGCAAAAAGACGCTTTGCATTCTTTCGCTTTTGTACGTGTGGGACTGTTCGTGAAAGAGAAACAGAGCCAAAATGGGGAACAAAGGGGGGCAGTGTGGATGAAGGCACTATCACTGACATCCCCAGCACTTTGAACAACTTGTCAGCGCAGACACTGAAGCAACTGCATTCTGTCACATTTGTGTACAAACCCCTTGAAAGGGCTGGCTGACCTGCCCATATCCCTTTATTGGGGTTCAAATGGCAAGAGGCATTCATTGTGTCTGGGAGAGTTCATTAAATTCATTGGTTTGACCTGTTATTTCTAGGCCAAAAGTCTGCTGATTTGGAAAAATGTGAGTCAGCCATACGTAATAGCCTACTGACCTCGGCAGGGTAACAAACCCTTTTGAAGAGCGTTTCAAGGCCTTCATATGAATAGGGTCAAAGGGGAAGTTTGAGACATATCTATAGCAGAACCAATGGATTTACATCAAAAGGGAATTTGAAATCATCCAAAGATATTTAGACCTCTAATGGCTCTATGAAGGTTTAGTTTTGAGCAAAACTTCTAATTATTTTTCATTCATGAGGAAAGTGTGAGGATTGATGAAACTTGTACGTCAGGAGACACAGTTGGAAAACTCACAAGTTAGCAAACGCTTTGTGTTTCAGCATGATGTACATCAGGTGGCAAAAAGTGCTGCTTTGCAGCATTTGTCTTAATCTGTTGATAAAGTTTGTGAAAGACGTACTTGACCATTTTCTATCCGTTAACTTCCTCACATTCAGATGTAAATTGGCTCATTAGACAGGCTGGATTGTCAGGTTTGCATCTATTTCCCATTTATTCTTGTCAAGAGCAGGCCAGACAAGCAGCACAGACTCTTCTGCTCAAGTGTGAGTGTGAAACTATTTTAAACTGCTCCCTGTTTGCCTAAAAGAGATCAACTTCTAGTTAATCACAGTAGATACAGTAAACATTCCATTTATTCTGTGATTATATGAATGAATCACACATGCTGATGCTGATGTTATCAGTGATTTCTGGAGCCAGACTAAGTAAAATGTACAACCAGAAATACAAAGCTGTAGTCATGGGGTCAGTATTGCGGGAGACTAGGGATAGGACACTAAAATATATTATCGCAGACTACAATAAAAACACTCGGGATGAAGTGATCATTGGGATTTTCCATTATCAAGATATTTGTGAATCAGGATAATTGGAAATATCCATATATGATTTCCATGAATGATTTGTAAAAGCAGTTCAGCTCACCTATATTACTTTGATTTATCTCTTTTGTTGTGGCCATATGTGTTTGAAGGCTGTGGACAGGGTTTGGCTTGTTTTTCATTTTGGCCCAGTTACACCAGCAGCTCCATGCTCTTGTGAGATGTCCTTGACAGAAAGTCAACAAACAGTAGTCAGTGCTACAAGAGATGGTGCCCCGGGAAGGAGACAAAAAGAGGAATCTTAGTCATGTAGATAAAGCACAAGCAGTATGTACTTTTTGAAAAGTGCTCTATAAATAATGTAACTATTATTTATACTACAGTGCCTATATTTTTAGTATGAACGTGCTGGCCCAGTAGTAAAAATTAATCTGTTGGACTAAACAAGAAATGCTCAAGTTTTATGTAATATATTGTATATCACAATTTAAACCTGTTTGTTGAGAAGTTCAAACTTGGTTTGAAGGTTTAGAGAGGAAACATCAGATCTGATAACTGCACAGTAGCTAAACATTCCTATCACTTTGCTATGTTTGCTTCTGACAACATTTAAATATAGTATATACAACCAGCACCAAACAAGCTTGGCACTATTTTCAAAACTAACACCAATCATCCCTCTGAAAGTACTCATTTTAACATTACCTCCATCAACATTGTAGTTCTGAGTTCTTCTCTGATTGTAAGTTATTTAATAACTGTATTCAGACGTAGTGTTCAAACCTCAGTGTTGAGACTGTCAGTGTAGCCGGCTGTGTAGAGGCAGCCATAGCTTTGAGGACGCACCTAGCAACAGCACTTGACCTGGACTCAACCACATCAGAGAGGCTCTACACGGTAGACTGAGGCTGAAATACAGCAACCAGATTTACCTTCAGGGGACAAAAATGATGAGATGAAAAATGAAAAAAGATGAAGTAAATGCTAATTGAAAGAGGAAAAACCTTGGACTTTTAGAGTCTTGTTGGTCATTTCTCCCGATCAGCAAATTTCTAAATGCAAGCCTTTTGTATGTGCTTTCTGACTAATGCAGCTCGTGCTGCTTGAGGTTTTTTCTTTCTCCATTTGCAGAAAAATGTGAAATGTGGCATTTAAAAATAAAATAGTTTTCATAATGATTTTCATGTGAAAAACAAAATTTGGCTGCAGATGTGACTTTTCCATATCAGACCTGCAATCCTGCCACACTGAGACTTTGACTTCAACCTCCATAATGGAGGTTGCTAGGAGATTTTAAGGATCCACCTCAATGAACCACAGCTCAGACTTGTGTCAGCAAGACGTATGAGCCGCCATTTGTCATATTCACACACACGGGGATGTTTCAGTGTGCAGCGTGGCCTCTTGCTTTTTTCAGTGGAAGTGTCTCTCAGGGGAAGCCCTGGGTGTTTTTCATATGTAATTAAAAATTCCCAGCAGAATTAATCCAACAATTGAAATGTACTGATGCCTATGTGTGAATATATGAACCATATATAAACGCAAAAAACGGTAGCAAAAAAGAGCAAATCACTGGTTTAGTGTTTTCAATTGACTCTTATCAGAATCAGGATCAGAATCAGAAATCCTTTAATGTCCCGCAAACTGGAAAATTTGTTTGTCCAAGCAGCCAAACGACAGAATATACAAAAGACAAAACTAATAGCAAAAATAAACAATATAAAGGTAAGAAATAGAATAGATGTATATACATATAAACATGATATAGTACAAAATTAACAGCAGTATGCCTGTATCTTGCATTTCTTTTCTGGTGTTATAAAGCTGTTCCAGATGAAAGTGATTAAAGGGTGTACTATTGAGTGGCTCTGCATTGTTATAGTAATTAAGTGTCGTTTGCAGCAGGTCTTCATAGTTCAAATCATCAAAAAGCATATACTGTAAATGACCACAGACATAAACATGATGAAGGGAAGGACAGAGAGTTATGGTAAATCAAAATGAACCCATTATGTAGAGCTATAGAGAAATAGAGTTGCAACAAGTAGTTGGTTATTTGATTAGTCAACTGAAAGAAAATTGTTTGTCAACTGTTCTTAAAATCTATAAGTTGTTTAAGTCAATATTCAAGCGAAAATGTCAAATATTTGCTGGTTCCATCTTCTTAAATGTGAGGATTTGCTGATAATCTTTGTCATTTATTACAGTAAATGAAGAATCTCTGGGTTTTGGTTGTTGGCTGGACAAAAGAAGTAATTTGAAGGCGTCACTTTTGTCTCTGGGAAAATGTGATGAGAATTTTTCTACATTTTTTGCCATCTTGTAGACGAAACAATTAATCGGGACAATGATATGAGAATTAACCGATTATGTAAATAAAGAATTTTGTGACCCCTGTTAACCATAATGACTTTGTCCACTACAGACTTGACCACCTCCTACTCACTTATTTTCATCAGCTAATGAAACGTTACAGTTTTGTTTTAATTGGTCACAGCATCATAATCACAATTCCTGGACTGGACTGAAATAAACACACTGAGGCAAACAAAAAAAATCTCTATCTAAAAATAGCATCTCAAAACAGTCTCTTGCACGTGTGACCTTCTTTTTTTTAGACCTTTAGATCTCAGTGATTTGTGTTTGTAGTTGTATCTGTTGTATCTTTCTGTTCTTCCATCCTTTTAAATGCAGTTATAATCCTGCAGTCAATTGTCACAAAGGTCTGAATTAGCCAAAGGAAAAGTGAAATAAATGTACAATTTGTATGCCTCCATGTTACAAAATATGTAACTGTTGTGGCAGTGAAATTGTTGTTTTAAAAACCTTCACACAACTGGAATCGTGAGACTTCAAACAATGTGTCGTTTATCAAGATAAGGTGATGAATCAACCAGATGTCATGGCAACACACGCACCTCCAGTCTTGCATCTGGGCTGGTGCATGTAAAGTGTAACAATTTGTCTCTTTAGGGAAACATGACAGAACAGTTTCCTTTTGAGCCAATAAAAAAGCCAATTTTTCAAGCACAATACGTTAAATAATATTTATACTAATTTCTCGTGTGTTAAAAAGTGCCCGTTTAATTCTGATTTGCTGGATGCCGCACGTCTCTGGCAACTTTTAAGGAAAGTAAAAATGATCTGTTTTTGATCTGTTTAATTGTGAGGCCATGCTGAGTTAAGCAGCACTTTTACATAATTATCATCTTGAGAGGGTCACTTAAAGATCTCCTCATCCCGAAAATAATCGCTGGAACCGCCTCCACTTTCTAGATATTATCAGTCACCGTTTAGCATGATATGTATTCATTAATTCTTTATATTTTAAACTGCAACAAAAAAACACTTAAGATTCCTGTGGTCCACTCCAGTTCACCTGTAGAGCCTTATATCTGTCACATCATGGTACCTCAACTGACTGCATCTCTTTGTCAGCCTCCCTCTCTCTTAAGGATTCATTAGTCCCTATAGACTCCAGCAGCCTAAACATATTGCACCATTCAGCTGGTACTTATGTGTCATCTGTTATCTATTGGACTGGTGTTTGCTGCTGAGCATATGAATGATAATCAGGCCTTTGTGTGTCCATAGAGGTGCAGCAGGATCTGCAGTCTGTGATGTTGCCTCAGGGGGAGATTAGGAGGGGCAGCCGGCCCTCTGTGTCACGTCGACAGTCACAGCGCCCATCCACGGCTGGGCCAAACCCCACTGGGACCTTAAATCCTGTTACACTGTCAGCTAAAACCATCATTTGTATTAGAGATGTGTGGGTGTTTAAGTGTGTGTACATATTAAGTGAGGGGGGATAGTGTCTTAAACTATGAATTATTCATACCAAAAAGAAAAGGAGATATTGACTACATCTCCATAAACAGACTGCTCTCTTTATGTCATCAGGCACGAGATCTTTGGGTATAATTGCATAAAAGCCCCTGAAAATGTGCTTCTCCAACGGCACAGCAGGCACTGGTCAATGTTATCATCGGGGATGAACTTGAGTGATGGCAATTGTTCCAACTTAATATCTTATAAATAATTTACTATTTCAGGGGCATTGCTCTCCCTCCGTATCAAACATGAACGTTAAGCAGCTTTACCAACCCCACAGCTGTATGCTAGTTACCGAACACATGAAGCTGAATTAGTCCATCTCCAAAACACAGACATGGACGTGATGATACATGAACCTCATCATAAGTGGCTATAAATGTATATATTTTTTTTTGTCTAGCTTGGGACTATAGTGCACAGAATGTAATAGAGTTGTTGTACTGTGAGTGGGCTATTTCCCTCCATTATTTATCTCAGTAACAAGTGATTATGGAGAATGAGATTCTTTGCACTTCTGGCCCGCGCCTCCAGAGGGAGGTCAAAACTATTTGTCAGTCTCCAGTTGGGATTGCAAATTAGGATGAGCCTCCCTGCGTGACGACCCACGAAACCTCTATTCCTATCCACAGGGTGACTGCTGTACATAATTTGAAAATTAGGGCCTTTGATAACATCTATATGTGAAGCAATACATCAAGCTGCCACCACCATGCAGCCTCTCTGCGCCTGTGAGAAGCTGCATTTGAGACATAATTCCTTTTAAATCACTTCACTACACATTTTTTTTGTTTTGCCTATTTCATTCGTGAGCTTTCGTGAGAATAATAGCGCCTTTTTAACTTCTGATGAAAACACGTCATTAACGTATTAGCTGATTAAGAGCCACGGAATAAAAAGCGATAGATTTGTATTTAAAGGTTTCAGGGAGTGCAGCAAAGAATGACAAAACTGGTTAATGGCTATTTGCTGTCAGGAAATGAAAGGATATGAATGAAAATGGCCCTCGCAGATACAGCAGTCATTCTGGACAGATATTTTGTCTCGTTAAAGGGTTTAACTACTCCTAATTTGTACCTACTTTAATGGCGCGAGTCCTAATTACAGGTCTGGCCTTTTATGGAAGATTAGCGGTGTGAAGCTGAGCACATTAGGGCCTCTTTTATGAGCAGAAAACAGATAGCATCACACCGCTATCCGGAGGGGCGACTCCGATAAAAGACAGTGATATAAAGTCGAATAGACGACAAAAAAAGGAGCAGGGTAAGTTTTTAATGAAAAGGGGGACCTGGCTCTGAATACCACACAGAGAGTGAGAGATATAGAGCAAAAACAGGCTAAACTAGCAATTAGCAAATAATAACTTTGTTAGCTACGTGCCGTCGCGAGCCGGGCTAGGTATGCGCGTGATGTCACATGCATCCTGATTTTTAAGACATCAGCAGGCTGGTTGTTGTTTTTTTTCTGAAGTGAGAAAAGAAGAAAGTGGGAAGAAGAGAAAACAACATTGCACTATTTACCCACATATTACGGCTCCGGTCCCCTTTGAAGGTCTTGTTCAGAGAGCCTTAAAGTGAAAGAAAATGTTTTCCTATTACTTAATTCAATCAGAGCGCGAGGCGGGGGCTTCACGCGCCGCGCACTGGGCTCCTCTATGACAGAGTCGCCTTTGTTGCGTCTATCCGCCGCTGTCACACACTTTAATTCGACTCTCTTTCTCTCTCATTGAAAACCCTCCACAATGACATTCAATAAGGGCCGCAGAGTGAAAACCTGGTTATTTTTACATATTCTTTCCCCCCGACTCGGCAGGGGCCCGAGCAAAGGAATTAATCACTGCTCTTTAACAGCACTGCCTTCAGGCGATGACTTGTCCCTTTTTTTGTGCCCAGAAATGACACATTAACCTTAAAATGGGTATGCATAAACTTTACATTCAGCTGTTGCGCTTTCTTCTGTAAAAAAAAAAAAGTAGCCACACAAGTGCAGAAGACCTGTCAGATGCAAGACACACATGATCATGTGAGAATGAGCGTTTATTCGTGAAAACAACAAGAAATGAAGGACATGCGCGCACGCAGCTGCAGATGCAAACGTAATGAACGACGAGAAATGACTATAATTTACCTGCTGTTGATAATAATGACAAATGTACATTAACAGAATGTTTTCCTTCTCGTCAGGACACAATTAAGACTATAACTCTCTCTTTCGCTCGCCCTCTCTCTCTCACACACACACCTAATAGGCTGCTTAATGTCTAAGACAAAACTTGAATACACACACTGGCTTTCCGAAAGTGACAGAAACGTTTTTCTCTCGCAAATTTAAGCCGTGCTCTATGATAAAATGAGAGTGATGATAAAAGGGAGAATGGGCAGTGCCGCCTCTTGCGGCGTGGGTGGGGCTGACAAGAATAGACTACATTATGCAGTTCATTTAGTTAACAAGTGAAATAATGGGGAAGCGTGCAGTGGGAATGCCGAGAGAAAGGCACAAAACCCTATTGAGAGCTCTTGGCCGCTTACAGCGTAACCGTCACATGGCCGAACCGAGTCCGCGGCGGCTATTTAAGGAGCGTCGGTGCGCCTTCAGCACCACTTCGCTGTCCACCGTCCCGACGAGAGCAGGCTGACACCGCGCAGCGCCGGGCTTCAACTTCTACCACACTGACTGAGCAACAAGTTTTGCAAACATGCCGAGGTCTTTTCTCGTGGATTCCTTGATTTTAAGGGAGGCTAACGACAAGGCGAACGAGAACAACCCACCTTTATTCCCGTACGCCGTGCACTCGCCGCACCACCCGCACGGGATGCCGGGCTCCTGCCACTCCAGGAAAGCCGGGCTGCTGTGCTTCTGTCCGCTGTGCATGACCGCGTCGCAGCTCCATCCCTCACCGCCAAGCCTCCCTCTCCTCAAGGCGTCTTTTTCTCCCTTCGGCTCACAGTACTGTCACTCAGCCCTGTCGAGGCAACACTCTTCATCCAACAGCCTGAGCCACGCACCGGGGATATACCAAGCTGCGTACTCAGTGCCGGACCCGCGACAGTTCCACTGCATCTCCATCGGTGAGTAGAGCCTCATTTCACCTGGCATTGTGCACGCGACGAGACACCTCACGCGTTTCCACAAAATAACTCACGATCTCTCTTTATTTTTATTTCTTTGCAGAAAACAGCAACGGCAAACTTCAGAGCAGCAAGCGCATGCGCACAGCCTTCACCAGCACGCAACTTTTGGAGCTGGAGCGAGAGTTCACGTCCAACATGTACCTCTCCAGACTGAGGCGCATCGAGATCGCCACATACCTGAACTTGTCCGAGAAACAGGTTAAAATCTGGTTCCAGAACCGCAGAGTGAAGCACAAAAAGGAGGGCAAGAGCAGCGGGCAAAGGACTGGATCACATAACTGCAAATGCTCGTCCCTGTCGACCGCGAGATGCTCGGAGGAAGAGGAGGATGACATTCCCATATCTCCCTCCTCGTCCGAGAAGGAGGACGTGGACCTGTCCGTCTCCCCCTGAACTCTCTCCCTCCCCGCATCCCTTCTGAAAGATTTTGGTCCTCACTGATTTTGCAGCCAAAAAAAAGACTGACCCACTTGTGTTCAGTCGTGTGTACATAGAAAGAGAATATTTAATCAGGGAATTGCCCTGAATTATTGTATAGCTGTATACATGTTGTACGTTTTGTATGTAGTTTTTTTCTGAAAACGGTCCATTTGTTGTTGCCAATCTGATGAGTATGAGAGGCATATTTGTAAAGACAAACCCAAATGACAAAAAAAACAAAAAACAAAAAAACAATAGCAACATTGTTTATTAGTATTTTGGGGGAAGACAGTATTTTGTATAAATGGTGACTACTGCTTAGATTCATTCTATGTGGATGGAGCTGTGACTTCAAATATGGAAAGCTGGTGAGAAATTCCCTCAATGTCACATTGAAATGAAATCACTCTGAAATTATATCTTCAGTGTAATTGAAAAATATTTATTTATTTAAAAATGTTGATACTTAAATAAAAATATTTCTGAGCGGCAGAACACATTTGTCGTGTGAGTTATATGTTTTGGTCATTGCGCACCACCGAGTGCGCACTGTGGCGCGCGTAAACTCGGGTTGATATTTGCTTTACAAGCTTGCTTATCAAATTGTATCTAAAAATGCTGTGAGAGGACATTTAGATCGTGTCAAATAATGCGTGATAGTCTTTTCTTAAGATGGTTAAAATAATTATATTTCCACTCATTTAAAATCTCCCTGGCTGCGCTGTATGTGGCATCATGTCCAGTGCGCTATTTCAGACCTAACACTCAGTTTCTTTGCAATATGATGAATATATTTTAATATTGTCTCGCATGACAATGAAGCTTCTAAGAGCTGTTTGGGGCTCAAATACAAAATTGATTAACAAGATCATAATTTTTCGCTCATAGAGCCAAAAATAAATCGGGGTAAACATAAGTAAACCAGCCTGCTTTGCACGCTGCAGACAAACAAAATGTGCTTGTGTATGTAAAGGAGCTCATTAGGCCACATGAGCTGAACTCCATCCTGGACGAGTAAATCAAATGCTCAATAATCTTCATCACTAAGAGGTGATAAAGACATTGTTAAGTGTTCCCTTTATGTGCTTTCCCCCGGGGGACACTCAACCCAGATATCACTGCCTGGCCCTTTGGAGCTCTTTTCAAGTTGCATCCCGGCTGAGATGATCCGTCTCGTGTGACTGAGTTAATAATCACCGATGGTGCATAATGGTGAATCAGGAGAGTGTGCATATCTTAAGATATCGATCTAACATGAAAATAAATGAGGGAAACACACAGTTTGGTGTCCATGACCCATATTGTTCTTATTGTTAACGCACCAGTGGTGTCAAGTTTATTGTCGGTTTTATGAGCTCCAGGTGGGTTTTTAGACCGAACACAAACCCTTTCAGCTCTGCCATTATTGTTTTCTAATAAAAAACATTGATATGTATTAGCATATAATGTGGTTTCTATGGCAAATCATTCAATCTACTATATGAAATAATGTGCCAGGTCAAATAATACGCAGCGTCCTCAAACATAAAATCATTTTTTTAGGCAGAAGACTTCTATTTGCAAATGTGGTTAAAAATTAATCTTAAAAATATGTATATTCATATTTGAACTCAAGTGAAAAATGTGTCATTTGATGACTAAAACATCTCCAAAAAAGGACAAACCCAGAGTTAAGCGTATAGTTCCAGTTTTGTTCGCCTATTTTACGCACCGCCACAGCTGCTCCCTGACTGAAGCTTTGCCTCTCAAAATTATATTTCTCATGTTGAATAGGCTTTAAATGATATTTGCCTCCTTGGAAACGTATGTACGGACTTTATTAAAGGGAGTAAAAACTGTTCTTAAACTGCGTACAGCACGTTATCTGCATCAGTGTGCCTTTTTTGGATGCGGAGTTTCACTTGTAAACTTTCATTTAATTGTTCACTTAAACATTTTAACAAAACTCCAATATTTGCATTTGTTAAGATATGGGATTAGACTATTTTGTTAATTGCACCAAAGAGCCCCATTTTGCTCACAACGTCCTCTGCAAAGCGCCCTTTATCCATTCAATAGCCCGGGGGTATGCGCCCTGGGGGAGCTTATACGCTCGGTGCTCCAAATGCTCATTTTATTTATTCTTAATTTTGTGCCGATCAATTCATTGAAGCAAAAAGGACTACGGTGTCTTTTTAAAAAGAAGAAAAGGGAATTGTGGACGTAACCTTGACGGAGCTGAGGAGAGGGCTCCCCTGACGCTGGAGAGCCGCTTGAGTCAACAGGCGCCCATCTAGCAGACTCGCCCTTGTCTTTATTCTGGCTAATTTTTTATTTACGGCTTTTCTTTGACATGTCTCTTATCTATCAGATTAAAAGAACAGCTTGTAACAAATCAGTCTGCACGATTTACAACAGCATTAAAAGGGGACAAAGGGAGCAGGCAGTCAGTACCTGAGAGTCTGGTAGACGGCGCGGCGCTGCAGCTGATTCGATGGTTTGAAAATACGCACGAAACAAAATACTTGAATCCTGAAAAAGAGCCTTTGTACGTTTCTTTAGAAATCAAGCAATTCTGCATGACAAAGGACAATTAATAAGCCGTCTTTTCACGACCAGCAGCTGGTTTCCCCGTCAAGGAAAGTTGGAAAAAATTCAGACTGAATGCGCGCAAAAGCCCTTTGCGCGCAGACAGCAACCCAAGGTGACCCATTTGGCACAGTTAAAATAACCAAGCCGAGGTAAAAGCGAGGGAACTGTCAAAAACATTTAAGCTGAAATATCTTGAAATTGCAAATCCCTTTATGTGGAGGGACGCTGCCGATGTGGGTTAGTCGTACAAAGGAGGTGGTTAAGTTGGAGAGGCTTTGGAAACGGACACGTGGCTTCTCAATGAGAGCTCTTTTGGACCCGCGTGGCTTGCTGTGGCACTGCACATTCAACTACTTTAAACTTATCCTGCTTGGTAAATATGTGAAGTAAACCCAACATGTTAACCTGCGAACTTTAAGGAAATAGTTCATAAACTTTTAAACACTTTAGTACATTTATAACGTGTTTTGTTACACACATTTAAAGCACAAATGCCAGCTGCTCCAGGCTTCCATCCTCGCTTGTGAAAGCAGAGTACTGAGTTATTACTGGAAGAGGGGCGACTTTTTTTGTTTTTTATTAAAAAACACAGTTTTTAAACAAGCATATAATAGTTTAATGCACTTTGATCTTCACTTTTCATGACTTTATGATGCGCGGTGGCGTTTTTTAGTGTGCGTGCAGCTGCTGTTTAGCCAATAAATAACCTATAGGATGGAAATAAATGCATAAACGTTGTTTGTGTGAATCGGAGTCGGAAAACGTTTTTACTTTTTTCGTGCATTAACGACGTGAAAGCAGCCAAGTGCTCATTCTGTTTATAGCTGTATAACAGGTGTTTTCTGCTCCATTTTTTTGATGCAGCTTCATCCAAACAGCTCGACCCGCCTAGGTGGACTGCAAACAGCAGCAGTTTTTTTTTTTTTTTTTATAACATGGCTGTGGTTAAAGTGGAGGAAAATGGAGCAGCAACACGTTTCATTATGGAGCTGTTAGTGGTGACAAAGTGTGCTCAGCCCCGCTCAAGTGGCGGGGAAGGAAGCCGCTTGCCGTTGCCTTGAACTCCAGGGCTGTTTCCCCCCGCTGCAACATTTGAACCCATTCAGCTGTATATAATCTGTTTAACAGCTAATCAGTAATGTTAGATGAAGGACTGGCACGCAGCTTCTCTTTTTCCTCACTTTCCCCCCCTCTCTCCCTCTCTCTCTCCCTCTCTCTCTAATTGAATATTCAACGCGCGCACCGTGCCTCTCTCTCCCTCTCCCTGTGCCTCTCTTTGCTTGCCTTTTTCAGTGTGCTCAGAATGCGCCTTTTTAATTCTCGGCCCATACACAAGCAGTGTCAAAGGTCGGTAAAATAATGAACTGCGCAAACACTGAGGTGACCTCTGCAAAGCGCCAGCGGACGGCTCCAGAAGTGAGTGTCCCCTCCCTGAATGGAATCCTGGTCCAAATATCAGATGTTTTGGATGACATTTGGATAGAAATGACTGTGTATGTTTAATCTATTTATTTTTTGTTCTGCCATCGTTTGACTGCTGGCACCTTTCAATCAGTCCACATGTGAACACATTGTCAGCTGAGAAAAGTGGGAATAAGAGGCCTACCTGGGTAAGGAGGTAACACAATAATCTATTTTTTGGTGCTGGTGCAACAAATTCAAAAATAAGATATAAAGATACAAAGATTTATAAAAACACACCTTTGAGTCCCACTGTATGTTACCGAGTACATTACATGGTGTTATTATTTTAAACAAACAGCAGAAATGTGATTCATGCAGTTGAATGGCTGCTTTTTGCGTGTTTGGTTTTTACTCTGTCTCGATATGAAATCAGGCAGTTTTTAAAGTGAGAATTCATTTTCAAAGCGACGAAATGGAATCCAGTGCGCAAACATGCAAAACGCACGCATGACGTTGGAGGGGTTAGTTCACGGAGCCATGATATTTTTTTTCCCCCCCGGTGTGTGGAGTGTCTGGAGCACATCATGTACCTGCATCAGACCCGTCAGCCTCCAGCAGGTCAGTGTGTTTGTTCGGTGTGGTGCAGTGTGGAGCAGGAGCGTCATCTGGTGGCAGAGAGGTGGAGCTAGAGGCAGATGATTAACATCCAACGCAAGAACATGCTGTGGAGAATTTTGACGTTTGAATTAGAATTTAGATTTTTTTTTTAATTAATAGTGAAAAGAACAGCCTACAGTATTATTTGTGTACAGTAAAATATCCATCCAAAGGGCCCCATTAATGCTCCTAATCTGAAAGACTGTATGATGGTTATGAAATTATCAGGACTGAAGAAAAATGAAAGCATTTCCGTCATCATAAGTTGGTCACTCAGGCAGTATCTTGGCAATATCTTTGGATTTGTATAACCTGTATCACAATATGTCCATATATTAGCTAAAGTACTTCAAAGAGAGAAAGAAGTGAAGCTCCATATTCGACCCAATTAGAATAAGTATTGGAAATAAGTACATTGCTGCAAACCACAGATATGTTGAAACTTAACATTTCTTCATGATGCAACTTTATAGTTCTTTAGGTTCAATTTTCAATTGTATTTGGTGACAACAGTGTGTTCATGGTCTGTTTAGGTTTAGACACAGAGATCGCTTGGTTAGGGTTAGGAATAGATCATGTCGTGGCTTTAAAAATCCTGGTTTTTGTTGCCACAAAGATGGCTAGAAATTGTTTCCAGGTGTCCTTAAAACTATCCAGTGTTGTCACATTTATCAAGTCAGGTCATAAGCATGTAATGTAAATGTAACTGTTGTTTGCATAGATCTCGTAATTGGGCTAAAAGAAGTGCTTAAGCAAAGATTTGAATAGAAGGACATACAAGAGGAAGAAAGAAAACATGGATAACCTGACTGCTTTCTGTACAGTATAAAGCCTGTTTCACATAATTGGCAAACATTTGCAGCACTTGGTAACAACGGTGCAGACAATAACAGAGATCATGTTTGATGGTGATAGCTGGAGGAGAATCTCACCAGTTTCCTCGTCACTCTGAGTAATTTGGAGATGTCATCTGTGTCGTTTTAATCTGAGTTTGACACTGATACTTGCATAAATGTTCTCACATTACATTCCAGCATTGCCTGTTAATGATTCCCTCAACCCCTTGGTAGCAAATACACTGGGTGGTCAAAAAGCTGCAGGTCAAAGTGGAGACATTGATACTGGATATTGAACCAAATCAAAACATTTATAACTGGTGAGTTGGATTTGGCCAGTTTATTTGAATTTCACTGCTTGACACTAAACATTTTAATGAAAGTCACGTGTTAGCCAGAACCATTGGCTGATCATGTAATCAGAACTTTTTATCCTTATAAGTTTTTGTCGTAACAAAAGGTGTCTTATGTACATTACTTCAGGTGCCATCATCACAATTAAGGCAAAACTCTCATCTCACCATTTGTTGTTTTTTTCACTCTGAATACAGACAGTCATTTTTCAGTATCAACATGTATACAAAAGTTACAAAACAAATAAAAAAAGACTTATATAATTTTTTGTAGTCACTCATCCAGTCCATCTAATCTACAGTATAAAAAAAACACTGTGTCACACCTCAATAAAATCTGCATCTTTAAAAAAAATACATTGTTAACCTCCTTTAACATCCACATTCTGTTATGTTCATGATCACTGAGCCACCAACAGAACAAAGTGTCCAAAAAAATTCAGATCCCGTGTTTGTAAAATGCAAAGAACAATCTGGAGAAACCGTCATCTAACTTTGACTCAAAGCACCATCGAAGCCCAAACGCATCAAATACAGTCAGCGCGCACACACTCAACCCTCCAGTTTACTTTTCACAACATCAGATAATCTTTTTTACTCTTAACTTTTCTTCAACACTGGTTCTCATTATTGTCAACGAACAAATAGAAAAATGCCATAAAATACAAAGCAAGTACAGAAAAAGAAGATACACATGAATAAAAGTCCTCCTGTGGTTAAATACTATTCATTAAGTTTGCAATATATTCAAATCAGAAAAGAAAATTTCCTTTTAAATATTAGGATTAAAAAAAAAAATCACATTGACATCAGCTTATCACAGAGCCAACAGCAAAATACAGTATATTTTACTAGGAAGTATCAAGTGTGTGTTAATGAAGAAATAAATAAACACATCTACATGATAGAAAGAATTGCTGTTAAACTGTTTAACAGTTTGTCAGTTCTTCAGCTTACCTTTTTTATTTATTGTTAACCTTTACTGTACACTTCCTGTTTGCTGAGCCCCTAAAGGTTCAAGGGTCAATTCAGTTCAGACATTTATGTGAGGACGTCACATAAATACAGAATGAACGCAGGCTGTTGATCGTCGTTAAATTCAAATAATCCAACTACATGTCATAATGTGTTTAACATGATTCTATTCAATTTCTTCTGGAAATCAAAGTAGCATAGCAGCTTCCAGTACATCAAAATATTGTAGAGACATATAAAAATATGAAGCCGCTCAATTGACCCAGACATTTTTTCTTTGGTCCAAATTGAAAAAAGGAGAAGAATGTTATTTTTGAGCCATTGAACTATCACGACAACTGAATAAACCCCTAAAGACTGAACTCTAAGATTGAAAGAAGGTGTTGAAAACTCTGGAAAAGCTTGAGGAGGACCTTAAAGCTCACAGACTGTATAAAAGAAGTGGACGCAACTGTGGCGTCACACATTGGTTTGTGGACTAGCTTTCACCGTCTTGGTCTTTTTGGAACCAGAAGTGACCATTTTTATATGAGATTGTGGCACTGTGGAAGAGCGGGGGGGTTAGGTGATAGGTATACAGCTAAAGCCCGCTCGAGCTAGCTAATTTGGTTAGCAAGGTGCATCCGCAATTCACATACATGTGATATTAACTTAGATGTTCACTGTTGCTAGCGAAAATTAGGCAACCAAAAGGCAAAAAAGACATTTTTAGTCAACCACAATGTTACAATTAATTTTCATGAACTGAAAACAGAACGGGTCAAAGTTTTAAGACGACAACGACAACCAAAAACATGTTCACAGCTATTTAGATTGTCATTTTAGCTATTATTTTTTCATAAGCTTACATACAATTGGACTTTTGCAGCCAGTGGAGTTGCCCCCCTGCTGGCCAGTAGAAAGAATTTATGTTTAAGACACTTTGCTTCCTCAACACCAGCTTCATTTTCAGAGCCATGGGTTACATCCACTTCTTTTATTTAGTCTATAGTTAGACTACATTTTCCCAAAAATGATCTATAAGTTTCTTGGCAGTGATTCACTGTGACTGTGTAGCACCACATGTAGACTTGATTTTTATATCTCACATTTTCTGTAACTTGACATGAGTATGCCTGTCATTCTAAAGTCACTTCGAAAATATTTCCTTCATTGATCTCAGTAGAGCTGAAACAGTAACTCGATTTTGAGCTCTAGATCTCAGTCAACATTAAATGGCTTTCACATAAAACACACCTTCCTCAACTCTCTCTCAAATACTTCATGGTCTTAAAAAAGAATATTTTTTTTTGTATACTGTATCTATGTACAAACACCCAGTCTCAGAGTCAGTGACCGTACCTCCAGTCACTCAATCTGCCTGTGGCTCCTGCTGTCAAAGATCATCGATCTCCTCTGTGGCTGGTAGAAGCAGCTGGTTGACGTTTCCAGTCTCTGTCCGCTTTTTGGAATAGTCATTTTGTTTTGAAGAGCGATCCCCTCCGGCGTCCTGAAATTCTCTGCCATCTCTTTAGAGAAGACATTCACTGCCGATGTGTCGTTCAGGTTTTTGATGGATGAGAGAAGCTTGCCATCGTCTCCTGAAGGCGGGTAGTCCATGATGGGAAAAGGAGGGCTGAGCAGGATGAGACTTTGAGGTCTCTGCCTGTTCCTGAACGACGGCCTTTGTAAGATGTTGCCTCTGTTGGGTCTGGGACAATCTACAAACACTTCCAGACTGGGCGCGTGTCTCCGTGTTATGACTGGCAGCTCCGGAGTTGATGTGTTCTTCACCGCTTCGGCACACTTCTCGCCATTTGGGTGTTTTTGGTGTTTGGGAGAAGGCTCTTTGTTCTCCAGCTCCTCCTTTAGATCCGACATCATCGGAGAAGGTGCGGCATTGCCTTTCTCTGCGCTCACTTTAGGATGTTCCTTTTCTTGTTCCTTCACAGCGTCGAAATCATTCTCGTGACTGGAGTGAGGTATTTGACTGTACTGCACCTTCGGAGGGACGACAGGCACGGCTTTGGCCTGGCATGTTTTGATCATGAAGGCTGTGCGCACCGACGACACGCTGACCGGGGCCGAATTTCGTCGTAAAGGCGCCTGCCGATCACTCAGAAACAACTCCAGCTCCGAGGACAGCCCATTGTTCACAGTTCCAGGTGAGGCTGGTAATCCTCTCTGACATGAGGACAACTCTGTTGAATTGCGATTTTGTTGATTTGAAATGTCTCTGATGCATCGTTGCCCCAGATCTAGATTCAGTGAGTACGGCCTGTGCTTAGCAAAGTAATTTTCCTCTCTTTTCTCTGCCTCGTAAGACATCTGTCTGTAAAACCTCTGAGATGATGCTGTATTCTTCTGTTTTGCTGGGCTGCATTTTCCTGTGTGAGGTTGTGTGGTGTTACTGCTGTTCACACTGACCCGTGCAGGTACTGATGGCAAATACGTCCATTTAGTTTTCGGTTTGCTGCTTGTCGTCTGAGGAACGTTTCCTGAGAGGTGTTCAGTGCTCTTAGCAAGAGGTTGTGTATTATCAACAGCAGGAGTTGACATCTTTCCCTCCTCTAGGCTCAGAGTTTCCTCATAAGAGCTGAAAGGCGACAGCTGGTTGAAGAGCTTCTCCACGTCCGGTGAGTGGAGAGGACTGGTGACCCACTGCTTGTTGGAGCTGAGATCCTCCCACGGCTCCACCAAGTCCAGCTCCTCCGAGTTTCCTTCATCAATGTCAAGATGTGGCAGCTCCAACGTGTGGCGTCTCTCCTCCAGACACACTGACAGCCTCTGAATAAGTTCCACCTCAGAAATCACACTCTTCTTTGCGCCTTCACAGGAGTTGTTTTTGTCTGCTTGAGGACTTTCATGTTTCTCTGAGTTTTTGTTAGCTTCAGCTGGTACTGTGGAGCTTTCAACCGCTGGAGTATCCTCTATCGTCACAGGATTCATAACTTTATCTGAACAGGTTTCCTTGAAAGGAAGTTGGCCCTCTTTGCTGGAAGCTGGGTCGTCTTTGTTTAAGGATGTGATTTTTTGACTCAGCTTCTTCTCTTTTTCATCCAGCACGTCAGCAGGGCGAGAACTGCCCGTGTTTTTGTGAAGAGAAGACAAGATGTCTGACTCCGAGGACTGTTTCTTTGCAGAGTTTGATCCAGTGGCGATTACATGATCACTCAGAGAGGTATTTGACGAGTGCTCCCTAAATAACAAAGACAGAGATGGAGAGCTGCGGCTTCGCTTCGACTTGACGTCCATCGTTAACTTTGTGACCTCACTGGTACTCTTGGAGCCGAAAACAGGTCTGAAAGTCTCATCCAGCAGGTCAATTTCAGGTTCAGTTATCTTCAGTTCTTGGTGGAGGTCAGACCACGACTCTTTCCCAGTAGAAGATCGCTTTTCCTGAGAAAATATAAATGAGGAA
This sequence comes from Diplodus puntazzo, assembly GCA_963678695.2. Taxonomy (NCBI): domain Eukaryota; kingdom Metazoa; phylum Chordata; class Actinopteri; order Spariformes; family Sparidae; genus Diplodus; species Diplodus puntazzo. Next base: position 9,121,578 of record OZ023167.1, on the reverse strand, counting down.
CAAGAAAGGATTAATTACAGCCAAAATGATCACAACAAACAAACAAACAAAAGTATGTGCTGTGTAGCTATATAGGCAAACATTGTCAAAGAAATTTGAGACAAAAGGGAATCGAGGAAAAAAGGGAAGGCTCACAACTTTGAAAGTAATAACCATTACAGAAAAGAAGATGTGCGCTAATGAGAGATAGCATCTGAAATTGGAGGCACAACATTACCAGTTGAGTAGCTATGGGCTGGTTGTGCAGTTCTTTCCCAGGAGATGGCGCTACATCTTTGCCTTCTCTTGCATTTGTGAGGGGCAGTGGTTCCATTTCAGAAATGTTCTTCCCTCCTCGACTTTCTTGCACCACTTCTTTGCTTGCATCTGAATTTAAAAAATGATGTTTTATTCAGTACGATGACACATGTATGACTTTAATAACAACCCAGCAAGCCACTTTAAAATGTGATGAAGGAAGATGTGCTCACCCTCTGGCCGGACTCTCGCAGGCGGCTCCTCTGTGTTTTTCTTCTCTGTTCCTTCCTGCTTCTTAGGTTCCATTTGGGGGAAAGTGTTGCTCTTTCCACTGTTGCTGCTCTGATCGGAGCTTTCTCTGCTAGGCTTCATAGTAGCTGCCTTGTCCTTGGCGAGCCCCCTGCATGGCGTGCTGTTGGAGCTGATAACGGCTGACACGCGCAGGGGCACGGACACGGCAAAAGGCTCAGATATGTTGACAGCCCTGCGTTGATGCCTCGGCGAGGACTCCAGCGGGAAGAAGCTTCCTGGGAAGGAGGGCCGAGAGGAACTGTTGTGGGAGGAGCCTGAGTACAACATCCTCCTGTTTTTCGGGGATGTGGGCTTGTAGCCGCTGAGGTCATCACCTTTGTACACCTTCAGTTGCTCTGGTAGTGTTTTTTGAGGGGCTGCAGAGGCACCTGGCGACCCCTTCTGGTTTGTGCTAGAGCTCCAGCCGCCTGTGGCCCCGCCAGCTTTGTTCCCTTTAAACTCCCAGTTTTGGTCATGTTCACTCAGGTCATAGAGTGAGTCGGATCCCAGGGTTCTGGATTTTACATCTGGAACAAAAATGCCACCAGATGGACTGTTGTTTCCTGTTCTGTCATCATCTGTGAGGTAACATGAACATAAGAGCAAATATCAATTCGCTGTAATTGATTCAACATTTCATAGAGTGGCAACAACGATTTTGTAAATTACACTGTCAGACTGATTTGCTCTGTATTTAAATGAATATATGAAGATTTTAGCCCCACCTGTTGGTAAGGAGCACAAAGACTCCATGCTCCTGGACGGACGAAGAGCAGCCTTTTCTGTAGAAATAAGACAATAACATTAAAATAAAAAATGTATATATTTCACTGTACCTGTGGTGCCATTCACCCATCTAGATTGTTTTGGTATGAGTCTCCAAGTTTTGGAGATATGAGCAGTATAGATGCCTGCCTTTCTTTCAGATATTATGAAACTAGATGGCCTGTGGTGCTCAAAGCACCAACAATACATTTGGAAAAAAAACAAAACAATTAACAGCAAAGTCTCTTTAGAGAAATCATACTCAAGATAATCCAGAGGTTCATGGAAGAACTATTTTCTTTCCGTATAACAGCATAGAAGGGAGATGGATGAGAGGCTACCTAACGTTAAAGCTCGGCCTAGAAGGATGCCAAAAAAATAGTTCCTACACAAAATGTTTGTGACATTTCTGGATTGAGACATTGCTTTTAAATTCTATTTTTTTTTGTTTTTGGCACTTTGAGCACCACAAACCGGATGCCATCTATTTACATTACATTCAAGAGAAGGCAGATATCGCTATAGCCGATAACTCAAAACTCGTCAACTCACAAGTAAAAAATCTAGATGGATAAATAGAACTGTCCCTTTGACTGAACGATGAACGGTCCCTTTAAGTGACCTTCCCTTTAAATACATCGTTGTTCAACATTAACCTCTTGAAGGGCGCTCTACCTGTTATCCCCGGTGATCTTATGAACACACTGCCGTTGCGGCTCAGTTTTCCCTTCGAGTCCACAGACCGTCCCAGGTTGAAGATGGACTTCCACTTCTTCGATTTCCCAGAGAACTTCCTCCTGGCAGATAAACAAAGATTGTTAAGCTATTCCACAATAGTTGTGACGGTAATGCATACAGTAATCATACATGCAACAAACACTCTGCATACTGTTTGAAAGTTATACTCATAATGTCCATTTAGATTGAATGTGACATACTTGCTGTCTGATATGTCTATGACGGTGTGGTAGAACGTGGCAGTGCTGGTGTCGGGCAGACTGTTCTCCCGCTGACGTTCTCTACGCACGGGATGGTTTGGACTCAAGGAGCGGGCCTGGGCTTCTTCCAGGCTCATCAGTTTCATCGGCCCACACTGACCACTGATCGGGAGTGTGGCGTATTTCTCCCCGCACATCAAACTCGACCCTGGAGAAGTAAAATAGGTCCCCATTGTTGAGATAGCAAATCCATCTGCCCAACTAATCTCCCTCAAAGGAATCCACTTGTATTATTTGAGCCTCATACCTTCTTTGGGTTTGAGCTGCACCGAGTCACCGCTAAAGATCTGCTCCGTGTGGTTTAGAATAAACTCAACCACCGACTGTTGTATCCGCACCGCCTGGAAAGCCATGTCTCCGTTCCCTGATGATGCCTCAATGTCTTTACATCTGAGAAGATAAAAAAGAAGAACTGAATGTTTATTTATGCATATTTTTCCAAAGCAGCTACAGGAATACGCACATTTTGTCCACATTACAGTAAAAAAAATCGGATTTGTGAAGCTAAATGTACCTCAATAGATTCGGAGCCCAAACCAGGGCCAGGTTTCGCGTGTGCATGTTCGTCTGGGTGCTTAAGGTGGCAAGGTGAGCCAAGTGCTTAGTGAGGTACTCCAGAGTCCTGAGGAGAGTCAACAAAAACACATTTATTACATTACTCATTTGTTTCTATAGGTATTATGATAGAAATCTCAGTAACAACAGTTCACCTGAAGTGAGGGGTCGGCAGTTCTTTGACGACCCTCTGAATGTGCAAAAGTCTCTCATGATCCCCCTGGACTCGGACCACTTCCTGCGTGTAAAACAGACAGATATCCATGTCAAAAGAATTCAGATTTAGGGCTCGATCCCTGTGCCTCACCAGCTGGTGCAGAAAACTGTCTTACTTCTAACAGCTAATTAACCACAAATATGAATTGAATTCTCATGCTTGTGGCCTTTGCAGCTCTCTTGAAATTCAGTCTAATGGTGTTTAATTTGATCACCAGTAAACAGGATCAATGTAGGGTGAAGCTATGATCCCACTGCTTGGCTCTCTGCAGGCTTCCACCTGGCCTCCTAACCCAGTTATCCACGCTGAACAACGGAGTGTATGCCGTCAAACTCATGTGACTGAGGCCTGAAACAGCTGAGCATGTTAGCTACGTTTGTCGGTCATGGGTGAGGCCGTAAACATATGTCGTTGTTTAAGCGTCCACTCTCCCTGTACACGGGTTTACTTGGAAATTACACGTTATGTTAAAAAATGTGTGAAAATTCAATCAAGCACCTAAAAAATACACAGATCCTGCTGAGCACTCTTGATTTCATTCCTTCCAAAATCTACTTGGTGAGAAAGTTCTTGGGTGTGTTTTCTTCTTTCCGTATTCCGCCATGTGAGGAGCACACTGGAAAGCTGGTGTTTTTTCCGGCACGAGCAGCACAAGATGTACTAATGCCCAGGTATGCAAATGACCCGTCAAGGTACACAGAAAGCTACACAGAAAGCATGAACCAGGTCTTCACAGTTTGGTATTCCTGTTTCCTCCTCTCTTAAGTTTCTTTCACACACAGAAAATGCAGCCACAAAGATCCTCTCTGGTACTAAATGTGGAGTGTGTGTTACCTTGATTTTGATCACACAGGTTGCCAAATTAAAGTTCACACTTAATTTGATTTTTCATTATACTGTTGATGCTTTTGCACTCGCACTTATTACAAACTTAAAATCCTACAATGGCCTGGCAAAACAGTTGGCCAAAAAAAAGAAAACCCCAACATAAACATACACAAGTTCATATTTACAATATTAATGACGTAATAAATCAAACTCGGGAATAGTTATTTGATACATTTCAACATAAACAAGTCGTCCTCAAGGGGAATAAGATTCCCACAATACTTGTTTAAAGCTAGGAACGTGGCTACTTAGAAGGGTCCTGCTAACATAAACAAAGTAAACAGTATGAAATTGTGTTTTGACTTTGAGGACAGGCTGTGTATTCAGTCATGAAAATCAATCAACTCCAAATGTAGCCTGCTCTGATTTTGCATTGAATATAGATCATGTCATTGGTTAAAACCATTTCCTAACGGAAAACATATTTCATAGATTATGAACGACTAATCCCAATTTGTTTTTTTCAAACAGCCGCCTTTAAGTTTAAGAAATAGCTTAAAGTTTGCACTCGTAATTCAGGACCATCTTTTTATGATTTTAATGGAGCAAATAAACTATTTTTGATGACAAAGATGTCACTGATAGTAAATCTTAATGAGATAAAATAGCTGTTTTTGTGTAATAATGTAATACAGTATCTTCTTTGTTTATAGTTCCGTTGACATCTGCAAATAATAACTGTGTCTCCAGGGCGGAGACGAAAACAGCTGATCAATAGTGAGTCAGAGACACTCATGAGACGAGATAGAAATAATGTGCAGAGTTGACAGAAAAACGCTGAGGCACCATGTGGGGTAAATACTGACATCATCGCCCTTCTGTCTGTTACTTATTACTCTTCGTAAAGCATGAACTTAAACTCAATCCGCTGTCAGACCTCTTTGAGGCCTCACAGAACTTTATTTTTCAGAGGCAAACATTTATATGTGACTTCAATGTACTCACTGTGAACTTGCTGTATAGCTCATATGTGAGCAGAGGATTGGGTAGCTCCCTGAAGTACAGCTTACATAAGGAACCCACACAGTGGATGTCCTGGAGGTACACTTCCTTTGTAAGGTCAGGGCACGCCTCAGAGCTGAATTCCTGCCTGCACACGCACACATACACACACATGCACACCGTTAGCTGAATGCTTTGATTGTAACCCATGCAAAGTATTGCTGCAGTATATGTGGCTTGTTAGAATGAAGTCAATCCAGTCAGCTAATGTTGTTATGGCAAAAAAAGCCAAACCCGATACTAATCTGAGAAAAAAAAATATTATTATGATATAATAATGACTATGTAATCAGCATACATAGATAAAAACCCAGGGCTAACATTAACCCAATTTGGGGTGGGCATGGTTTGTGACAATATTTGATTCAGCGTAGCTTAGATTTTGACTTCAGCTGCTCCAAACAGGAAGTATGCACCCGTGATATTAGAGAATGTGTGTAGATACACACATGCGATACATAAACACCCAGTTATTGTAATGACATCACATTTTGAATCACCAAATGTGTAATGTTTTCCGCTACTTTTAATGTCTTCAAAGCCTTACGGCACATGTGAAACATCTTGCATGCGTACCTGAGACGCTGGATATTTGAGGTGACCCCCGACAGTCTGTAGATCCCATCCACAATCCCATGCTCCTCAATAAATTCTGCACATTTCTTCAGAACCTGAGGAACTGAAGTGAAGCAATCATGTCAGTCATAGAGAAACATGTTAAAAAAATAACATTTATTTTACCCTGGATTTGATGGTCACGTTAAATCTTAAAATCAGGAGAAGGAAAGAACCGTAAATGTAATGTCTCAGCAGAAACAATGCACATAAGGTTGACTTCATGGTATAGGGTTTGTTCCACTATGTCTGTTTTCTATTCCTTAGGGCCGCTGATTGTAGGTGGACTTCGACAGGAAGTTAAAAATGGTTTGTTTGTTTCAGAGGAAGGTTGACACACCCAGTCCTTGTAGCTGGTATTACTTACGACATTTCCTCTAATAGAAAACGGCTTTTGAAATGTTACCAGTGATCTGCAGTGTATGGCTTTCATGAGCTACAGTACATCACCATCTGTACACAACTGTGTTTGGATTTTTTTTAATTTTTTTTTATAGTGCAGCCAAACAAATCACATGCTCTGATCCAGTCCGACCACAACTTCTCTTTAGCTTATAGTGAAAATAAGAGTTGATTGCAAATTAGTATACAGGGAAAATGTTAATTCTGGAAGTGAAAATGGAATTAATAATTAGTTGCTTGACTGGTAGTTACTTTCGTAGACGTTTCCTTTATAATTACGCTCATAGTTCCATCTGTCTCGATGAAGAATTCCCCTACCTGCCAGTAAAACTTCTCTACAGATCAAGTTCCAGTTTTTAAGCCACCAACCTGAACCTTAACTTCATTAGTAATGGACTCACAACTCTCTTAAGAATTGGATGTTTAAGTCCTGGTTATGACTTGGCTGAAACTGTATATTATATACAGGGATCGTGACATTTTAAACTGTAGCATCAAATTTTAATCATTGGTTTAACTATGAATGCCCATCACAGGACTGGTGTTGGAAAATTAGCTCTGGCTATATACATGCGTAGGGTATATCGGATAATTCTTCTGCAAGTTTCTCACTTTCTCTTTATTTGTTCCTTTCGAGTCAACAAAGTAGAAAACCGATCATCTTGCAAACAAAATTCATCCTCCACAAAATGTAAGAATAGTCTTGGTAATGGTTCATGTCTCAGTAATCACAGCGGACACCAAGAATCTGCCACTTACATTCTCATCTATTTGACTTAATTGGACTTTCAGTGACATGCCTGTGGTCAAATGCTGGATGATGAACGACTCTGGAACCTTCATTTAGTGCCTCTCAGTCTCTGCACTGAGGGAAGATCCCCGCTTCTTGTAGACCGGCAACAAAAACACTGTCTGATTTTTTCAAAATACCTTATGAAAACACACAACATTAAATCAGCACGATTTGCAGTGAGAAAGATTTCAGGTTACAGTTTGACCCAGCTTCAACGAGGTCAACAGATGCGAGTTATTTGTTTCTACAATAATGTTAAATGTTCCATTAAACGCTTGAAACTGCAGCTGCTGCTCAGTGGTTGGCTTTACAACACCCCTTAACAGCCCTGCCGTCTTTTTCTTTTGTAGGATTTATAAACGTCTTTTATGACGACATTGTTGTTTGTTGACTTTAAATTTAAAGGTTCAGGGCAAGATACACAAAACCGTTATTAAACCGGTGAAGTGAAAAACGTGTTTTTGTGTCTGCTGATTTGGAGAATTGCTTGTCTGAAATTTTCGTAGTTGGCAACGTGAAACAGTTGCTAGAGAGAACTCAGAGAACGGCATAATCCCAAAGTGAGAGTTTCATCCTCTTTTTACATCCAACGCAGACTTTGTCACAGAAGTTTTATTGATCACTATCATCAACTAATTATTATCATCAGAACAGTGTGCTAGTGATCTATAGACTAAACCAAAACTACATACATTTAGGATGATACAATTAATACGACACAAAAACACTACAACAAAACACGGTGTGTCAGTCTTGAAGAAGAAACGCAGATTTCTCAATGTGTTGTTTGACTGAAGCAGAAAATGAGTATAATTTTGTTTTCAGCTGCGATTTTCACGGGGAATTACGGAGAACATTGCTTAGTAATATAGAAACAGATATGATTTTTTTCTAAATATGAATGAGGAACAGAGATAAAGTCATCGTATGAAACACTAAAACTGAACTGAAAGTTCTTTCCGAACTGTACAGGTCATTGAAATGTGTGGTTTCAAATATCCTCTTCTTTCTTTCCCTGCAACAATATAGGGATTTTTTTTTTTTTGCTGCACTCTGTATTCCTGGAAGACAAAGTATGTTTTGTAATGTGATGTGGTGTCTCGGGGGACGGGCCAGATATTGCCATGACAGAGAAATGAAAATAAGCAAGCTATTATTGGAGACGTTTTGATGTAAAATCTTACAGACGTGAAGGTCAAAGATTGTTTTCTCTATTTAAAGAGCGCTCTGATTTATACCATGAGATTGCGAGTGTATAAGCATTGCATTCTTGTGAAGCAAGAAAGAAAGTCAACATCACATTGTGTTGAATTTTGTATGCAGGGAAGATTTTGGTGTGAGGTACTATTTAATACCCTGCTAACGGAGGGATTTCAAAATAAAAAGTCACTATATCTAAACCTCTACTTTGTGTCTGTGTTAACTTGTCAGCAGCTTTCAGTGCTGTCCATTTGTTTTCATTTGGAATTGAATCACAGTGTAAAAGCACAGTACATCTGCCTGACATCCATGATGGAGGGATACGATCCAAACCTCCTCCCTCTCTTCCTGCCCTGATTGCCCCGCCTTAGAGAGCGTCCACTGTAACAGGTCTTCCTTAAAGTTATCCTCAACGCAGCTATTCATACGCCTCTGCACGTGGGAGACCTCTGTTCACTCTCTTTTTCTGACACATCATCCCAAAATAAAACAGATGATGTTTGTAAAAACACAACAATTCAGGGGAACAAAAACGGATACGAGAATATTACCCTCTCAAATAACCCTCATCACATTTTTTTTAATATTTAATGAAGGTGTTTGTTTCTACACTTTTTTTTTGTCTTGGCTCATTATTTTCCCTCATCCAACCAGGCAGCAGCACCGCCCAGTCTTTTGTCAGACACAAACTAGTCATAGGAACTATAGTCACCGTAGGAAATTGACACGAAAAATGTAAGAGCCACACCCAGAGTCACAAATGACCATTTAATACAGCCAATGAGTGAATGAATGGCCTTACTAAATGTAAAACACATGTATTCCTACCATTCCTGGAAGTGACAAACTTGGATCAAAGCCTGTTTTTGTTATACAAACACATCTTTTCTGTCTTAATTTCACCGTATGATGTATATTTATAGGTTATAATAGCTACAATAATGGAGGAAATTACCAATTAAGCTTATTTTTTTGGGTGTAAAATGTTATCCTCTCTGTATGAGTCAAGTAACTGGGTAAGAAATCAGTTTGTAGTTTCGTAATAGCTGCTAGTAAAGGAGAGTTGGATTTCAAGGAAAACAATGTAAAACATTTACCATCATGTCCTGAACTCTGGAGATGTTCTATCAGGTCACAGCCGAACGCATTCTCACTTCCTTTCTTTTTGGTCTTCTGCTTAGTCCCTTTATTCTTCATGTGGCTCCAGTTAGTCGTCCAGACGATCAAAACAAACAGATCCTTGGAAGCGCGGCGATCGATCCATATGACCCCGAGAAAGGTTGAGTTTGTGGGTCAAAAGAAAAGCAGCCACATAGAAATCCCAGCAATCAGCTCCCCAAAGTCTGCATCCGCTCACATACTGACTAACCGCACGCTGTAGGAGGCTGAGAGCAGAAGTGACGTCACATTTTGAACTTTAAGTCCTTTAAATCATCATTACTTTAGGTGACGATCGAAGAAAAGAGGTAGTGTGGCCGTTGCCTCGCTGGGACGTGGCAGGCGGCTGCTTTATCTGTGAAGGATTTGCAGAAACAGCATTAGAATCGGCCGGTTTCCTGTTGTTTTTTTACCCCCAGCCAGTCTCCCTCTCTGTGCTGCTTTTTATCTCCTCCTCTTTTCCTTCATTCCACACAGTCTCCCTTTTTCACTGGCTTCTCCGGAGCTGAGGAAGCATACATGTATCAAGAATGGGAAAGCCCCTCAGCAACATTAGTTTTTTAGCTTTAATGTAATTTTCTGCCGAGATTTTTCAAATATTCTGTGTGAAGAGATGAACTCGTGGCAGTGTTGTGGCAAGGATTTTTAAAAATGTTGGGACTGTGTAAAGGGGAGGGAAGTGAAGTGAGGGGAGGAGAACAGCTGACTTCTGTTTCTCTCCTGGTTAAGGAATTACTGACCTTCTTTTATCCATTTTTTTTTTTTCATGTGCCCAACTCAGAGTTAACGGGAAAGCAGCTCACTGCCTTCCTGAATGCTCCCAATGTATACAATTTCCTGTGCAGAGAGCCCGGGCTCGAAAACAAAAACAGACGGGTTCTGAAGGAAGAGGGAAGTGGGAGGTGACTGAAGTGAGGGCCTGAAGGGCACAGATGGGAAATGGGGGGAGATTGAGGGGGGGTGGGGGCATTGGGGTGAGGAGATGGATGACACACACATGGTTCTCGTTACTAGCTGCTATGCGTGTCATGTTTTTGTTTTAAAAACCGGACGGCAACATAATGAATGGACGCGTAAATGTGTGGCATCGATGTTAATCCTCAGCGGATTATATTTTCATCCAGTACTCCCAAGCAACTTTTTCTACTTCCCGTCTTAAGTAAATGTAATCCAGTTACATCCTTGCATTCCCCTGAGAACGATCATGAAAATATCCCTGAGCAGTGATGCAGTGAGTATTCCTCATATTTGTAGCTTTTTTACATTTTCACACAGAAAATGATAGATCCTAAAACCCAAACTCCATAAATTGAGGTTAGAAATTTTAGAGCTGTAAAATACTTAACTTTCCCTGAGGAGATATTTTAACACTCAACCACTACTTGCAGTTTATCTACCCATGTTGTCAAATCACCACTGACCACAATGATGTGCTGCATTGGAGACATTTTTAGAATTTAAAATTGTGTAAACAGCACGTCTAGTCCTACTAACCTCATAAATGTTTGCCACACCGAAAACATGAAAAGTAGGTGCCAGTGGTTTGGATACTTCTCATCTCATGCCTCAAAAGCGTCATTAAAAAATGTGTATTATGGATTCAATTCACATCTTAGCCTTAAGAGCCTTAATAAACGTGCAATGACTAGAGAAAACAACAGTGATAAATTATCAGTTTTTTTAGCCAACAGTTGCCTATTTACACACTCTACAGATATGGAACCACATTATCATTTATTTGGAGTTATGCTTGTCCAATAGTCACTCTCTCTCTTTTAGCTCTGTTTTTGGTCTCCACCAACTCCTGATAGTTATACCAGGCTCTTTATGATAACTGCTACATTATGTTCACCAGCTAGTTGCTAATATTGTCTGTCTGTGAAAATACATTATTTACGCACTCAACAAACAGCCAACCGGGGCGCACAATAACTCATTGAAGATGAAGTGAAGAGTTCAGCTTTTATGGGGGTAAATATTGCTTTTCGAATCAATTTGGGATATCTGAGCCTCTGGAGATTTGGATTATGCCAGATGAGCTGTATGGAGCCATTTTATGTTTTGTTCTTGTTTGTTTGTTTGTTCTTTAGGTTTTAAAATAAATCCCCATCTATTTCAGTTTGTTACAGCCCCGTAACACAGTTGTTTTGGAGAGTCCTGCAACTCTGTTTTGCTGTGAAGCTCCAGAAATGTTTTGTGGATTACGAAACTTCACTTGACCTTCCACCACCATGAGGGTGAAGAGATAATGACTGACTGGCGTGAACTTATCCTTTAAATACGCAAATTAAGTATTATAGTACATGTTTTTATTTCCTCGGGAGAAACATTTCCTTTTCGCTGATAAGCACTGAATCCATTCACCTGCTTAACCTTCTAATTTCTATAGTCACGATAATGTAGGAACCTATCCCAGCATGCAGTGGCTCAAAGGAAATGGGACTGATAACGCGTGCACACACACACAGACAGACATAGACATACAATATTAATATCTGCAGGCTCTTTAGTGTTCTCTGTTCACCTGACCTGCATAACTTGCACAAACAAAAAAGGACCCTGGATCTTCTAAAATGAAATAATTTCACATTGTCAGGCATGATTTTAATTGATTAAGCTATTTTCATTTCCATCCAAAAGTACTCTTAGGATTGTGTCTGAACTCGAAAATGTAGATTTAACCTTGATTTTATATTTGAATCGACGCAGTGCTTTTCAATAACAGTTGCTCTCCTGGCTAAATAAAAAATTCAAACACCCCGCAGCTGAATCCTTAAACGCTCGTAAAAGCGTTACTATATTTACAAGCAGGAATAACACAGTACACATCATTCCGACATTCTTTTAAATGGACTAGTTTGTGGAGTAGATCATAGTGTTCTGACTTGCGGAGTTGATATTTTTGTGCTGAAAGCGTTTTGTCACATGTGAGCTACATGACCAGGCCTGGCCTCCACAAGACAAAGCTTTCTTTCTGCACCATAGGAAGAGGAGATGACATCATATTGTCCATACAAAGCCTCAGACATCCCGCTCTTTCCCTGCACTGCTAGAAAAAAACTAGGTCTGTGCTGAGAAGACATGTCATTGTATGTGGATAATAAGGGGTTATTCTTGTTGTTACTTTTGGTACATGTCCTCAGAGTGATGCAGTGTCGTGGTAGATCTGCAGCATAATTTGGCTTCGGCTAAATGCCACAGAGCGGAAATGATGCAATGAGTGAAACGGACAAAAATACAATGCTGATGATTTGAAGGCAAAAATACAAAGTTTTAAAGTTCATGTTACTAACAGAGACAGTGTGTCAAATCAAAACTCTGATTATAATTTATCAACTAATAGTTAACTGTTAATAAGTGCATAATTTACTGCTAATAATACACAATAAATCATGTATTATATTAATAAAACAACAAAAAAGCTCAAAAGGTTTGACAATGCAATTTAGTAAAACTTGTTTTGTTATGCAATTATAAACATTTATAACAAACTCAGAAAGCTTTTAATTAATGTTTTTTTTTTATCACTTATAACAGTTTTTTGTTGGTGCTCATGAATCTCTTTATAATCTAACAACAACCATGCCACCACTTTGATAAAAAATACCTTAACAATTAACTTGTGTTCCAAATTTGTTAAGAAACCTATCAACAAACATAATGTGGTTCCTGTATAACCTCAAATACAAAAAACTGAACCATTATCGAGGAAAACATGGTGAAATTTTAACTGTAGAAGGATTGATACCACTTGCCCCCATGTGTATTTGTTGAGATTTGTGTTGAGAATACAAATGGGACGAAACTGCTTTTTAAAAGCATCATAACCGGCTTATTTGATTGACCATGTAAAACACAGTGTAATCCAAGCCCCCTTCCCACATTTAAACAAAACAAGACTTAATAAGTTACTATGACACATTAATGCTGCTGCTGTGCAAAGTGCCTCTCAATAAAAGCAATCTCTCAAGAATTAACAAGAACAGGAGACCTCACTCAACTTTAGACGGTGGATATTTTGCTCTCAAGGACCCCCTGTGGTCAGATTCATGTACTGCAGCCTGGCTTCGTATGACCATGTAAGATCAATTAAATAAAATCTTAGTACAAAACTGATTTGTGTCTTTTCAACTTTGCAGGAAGAGTCACTTTTGCTATCCATTAGTCTGCCTTAATATTTTAAACTATTCCTCATGATTGAAACAATGTAAACATGTTTTTTTTGGATGCATACTGGATAAAGCAACATTTTAGTGTCAAACTGTAGATGTTTGATCTTGAACAAATAAAACCATGAGACAATTCATAATAAAAAATACTATTTATTATACATGTGTTTCTAAAGAGAAAATAACCCTATTAGAAGTGAAATGTAGAATGATTCATCATCATTCAAAATAAATCCACCAAAGACATTCTCAAAAGTTAATATGGCATCGCTTTGAATTTCATACATGATTCATGTAGAAGAACAAATTCAACTGAAATATGTCTACGGAATGCTCGATGCTACAATATCACCACAATTTTTGAGTAGTGATCAATTTACAAAATCGTATTGAGGAGTTGTAGTTTAAATTGTTCACTTACAATATTCTTACACGTCAACATGTTCAACCTACAGTAGAAAAACATTCATTCAGGAGCATCATGAAGTGAAATGAACGGACTGTCAGGCCACCAACAACCCAGAAAACCTTACTCTCGGTTTTCAATATGTATATCTATAAAAACACTAACTCTCATTCAAGCGCTTCATAATGGCTACAGCATACTGCATTAATAAAGAGTTGTTCAGATCATCAACATTGTCAAATTTAGAGAAACCTGTAGTTATTATGAAGCTCTTGTTAAAGTTATGACAGTGAATATGTTATGAGGAGTGGCTCAAGTAAACTGCAACAATGCGTTTTATCAAAGTTAGTAATATTGCTCAGTCTTTAGAGTATTAGGATGTGTTGGTCCGATAAATAAAGAGAACATACCAACAGCTACACTATCTTCAAAATATAAATTAAGTCAAAACAAACAAAGTTGATATGAGTGTATCTGACACATTTCTAAGCAGCATGCAAGGATCAAAGCACAAGTATGCAGATTTTTCTAGACTGAAATGTCTTCACATACATAAAAAAAGTTATTGATTGGTCTCTAAGGACTACAATTATAATTTTAAAATGCTAAACGTAATAAATAAGAATCCACCACCCACAATTCCAGTTAAAAAAAACAAGCATGTAAGGCCTTGTAAAGAAAAACATGCCATGTAAGGAATCATATCTTGTCAATATGGCTCATTAAACTACTTTCCCAGACAATTTTTGTGTCCTGCTTTAAATAGAAATAATAATGTAGGCTGATTCTACAGCAGACAGAGGTTTACAGTACCAAAATAAGAACTGAACGAACCTTCTCACAGACCTTTTGAAAGCGGACATTTTGACAAGTAATAGCAGGGGATGCACAGGTGTAATTAACACCTCTGAGGACGCTGCACTTCGGCTGATCAGCTTTCCATATATTATTGCTTTTCAGTGGTCTTTGAGGTTTCCATCTTCTGCACATAAGGTTCATCTGCTGTCTGCTGTGAGACTGATGCAAAACTACATTATACATCCACAGTGTGAATGTTCAATGTCTCACTTTATGATACAGAGTAGAAATGTTGACAGCGAGTTTAAGATGGAGAAGCATTTCTAGCATTATTAACATTACTAAGATTTCATTAATATGTTCACATTGCTCACTTTTTTTTTATAGGTTATGTAAAAGGCTATTGTAGGCATTATTTTGCTGAAAATTGATAAGATAATATTATATTAAGGCTCTGTTGCTGTTAGTTTTTGCTTAATGCACATTATGAACTGATCCAATGTTCAGTAAAGATCAGACTGAACATTGTCTATAGTGTGTATTACACATCTCAGTCTTAATGAAACAACTCTATTGAGTTACCAATCAATCATATCATTACCTAGAATCGTCCAGGAAGCCTTGAATCAATTTTAAACATGAACATAATTTCAACAGGCTCTGCACACCTACAACCCAGATGTCAAATTGATTAGCAAATTATCACATTCTGTTTTATTAATGTTTTACATTGTGTCCCAACTTCGGAAATCAGGGTTGAACACAGGTGTTATCACTTATCTGGCTGATTAGACTTCTGCTCAGGTTAAAAAAGTGCAAACTGTCCTGCCCTCACAGGAGCAACAACAAATCCAATAGGAGCGTGATGGAGATCAATCACGTTCTGTACCTCAAAAACAGTCCTGAGACAAGTTCTAAACAGCAAAACATGTGGTAACACCTGTGTCTGTAGGGGCTTTAGAAAAACACAATGTAGAAAGCAATAACATTTTAAAGGCCAAATTCTTTATTTTACCAAAGCCAGTTATTACTTAATTTACTTTAGCAGGCTGGTAACAATATAGAGGAAAAGAAAGGCTGCATGATATGCAAAAAGGTGCAAATATGTAGTTGCCAGCTGAACTCAATCCTAAAATGTAAACTAATCAAAACAATGTGCATTTAGTGTGCCTACTGTGTTGTCTTGCACTCATGTGCAGTAGTAACTTTTCTACACTCAGTGGCTTTAACATACTGTATAAAATATATCCTAAAATATTTTTTGGTCACAGCACAGCTTCCTGTTTAAAATCTCGACTAATGTGGCTTACCAATGTCCACAGTAACATTCACATAAAGAGGCAGCCTCTCTACTGACAGAGTTTTATATGAGCAGCTGTTGAGTCCATCCTTTCTCCATACCTGTGGCGTTCGTCCCAACAACCTCATTCTGAGAAAACAAACAAACAAAAAATTATAATACGATTACATTTAATTGACCTGAAACAAACATAACACTTTAATAGCTATTCTACATTTACTGACCTGTCTTTGTTTATTGCATTGCCACTGTCCCGTTTGTGAAACACCATGGTGTAGCGAGCTACCTCAGCAGGCGGTCGCATAATCTTCATTCTCTGTAGCTCAACTCTGCACCAGACAGCAGACCCACATGTATGAGTAAATGAATGACGGGATATATACTGCAGCCACTCCAGATCTGATAAAAAGAAAACCTACTAATCTGAAATACCGTTGTCACTGGTTTCAGTCTCACCTGATGCGGAGGTCATCATCTTCTCCGCCCCAACCCCAGTAAGTGTTTGAGAATCCATTTACTTGATGAAACTGGTCTTTGGTCATAGCTGTGACTCCTCCGAAGTAGCCTTTGTAGCGCAGCCTGAGAGTGGAAGAACATGAAAAAAAATAAATTTCATTGTTTAGAGATTACATCAGAGCTTTTAAGATATGATCAGCCCTGGGGACATTACCATCTGTTAACACTGGACTGTTGATTCACAAGGGTAATATAAATTTTAACTGCTGATTCATGACTTTTTAGGATTTTAACCCTTCGTCATGTACTTACTTGTATCCTGTGGCATTCCGGCCAACCACTAAGTGTTTGGGCTGCTTGTCACAGACATATAAATTGTGATCATTTTCAGGAACCAGGTCCACATCATGGAAGATGAAGCACTCCCAACTGTGGTCCTTCAGAGCCTCCAAGTACCCAACATTAAGTAATTTGGCACGATTAAATGTTGCATCACCAGCCTTGAAAAGAAGGAAAATACAATAAAAATCACAATGTTTATTCATTACACTTCATCAACTGAAAGAAAAAGCACAGTGGCTGTTCAGGAAATTATTTATTGCTTGTGTAGGACAGTTGTGAATTAACTTTAATTCTTACAGTGATGTCATCTTATTCAAGAAATCAAAGAAAATAGCATGCTTAACAAGTTAATTTAATTAATTTAGGAGTTTCATTTGCTTTTTAACAAGATGACCAAATAAGACAGTAAATATTACAACTCATCATGTGATGGCTGCAGCCACACAAGGGTAATGTCTGCCCACACCCTCAGTCATTTAATCACTCTTTATAAGTTGATTTCGTTCCAGTTAAACAATTTGTATCATTGAGATTTGTAATAGTTTATTTTGTTTAATCTTACATTGTCTGAATTAAGTGCGCACATTTATACTGTATGATTTAAACATTGTGTTAATAATTATTTCTTCTTTCTGAGTTACCTGGCTGGTGGGGTGGTTGCCAATTTTGTTCATCCCCTGGTGGTTTATTTGGTTGGCCCAAGCCAGTATTTAAGTTCCCTTTGTGTCTCATTAAGACAGGTCTGTTGATTCAGTTGCACCTTATTGTTTGCCAGTTTATTTGTAGTTATATTAAGTTGACCTCTTTTAGGGGCCCATATGTTGAGTTAAGTTGTAAGTTTGATTTTGCTATTTTTGGGGTAAAATAAAAACCCACTTTTTCAGAGAAATCGGTCCTGTGTTCTGTTCCTTACTGCTTGGTCCCTGACACATCAACATAAATAGGCGGCTGTACATACATGTGGGGAAAACTATCATTTCAACCGGTACAGTGTGCAAGTGTTCTGGGGGTTTGCCCTTTAGTTACCTTTCTCTTTTGAGTACTTCATTAGTTATTAATAAAGTGTTATTTGGTTGCAGATGATTTGCCATAGGCATGTGAATGATTTTCTTCAACAGTATCTTTGTTTACAGCTGCAAATTCTGTGGTTTTTGTGCGTCACTGAAAATGACTTGTAACTTCTGTGAAGCTTTGAAGTCTACAAGTGTTCCAAGTCTTATGTCTGTGGTAAGGATGCACAGATGTTATGAAACCTGCTGGTTGAAAACATAAAAGAACACAGAGCAAAAAGCCAATAATGTTTTTCTTTCATTGCAGGATTTATGTTTTACCTGTTTGTGATGTTGTCATTTAAAAGAATTCATATGAAGTAATGCAATGCAATTTACACATTTATTTTACACAATATTTCTTCAAATTTCTTGACGTTTCTCTGTTTTGCTACCAAGCATTCAGCATAGGTGCAGTACCACATTATTATTTAAGGTCGACAAAAGAAAAGCAAAAGTAAAATCATTACAGGTGTTAGCTTGAACTCAAACTATTTCAACTAAACCTACCAATCTGCAGTTCCCTGATACGATAAACCAACTGGTTGTGGAGATACGTGTAATTGGCAAACTAAAAACTAATGTTAGTGAAAGTGTAATGAAAGCATCAAAACATGCATTTTAGACGAATGGGATGTTTAAACTTTGAAATAATGTCCTGAAAAAAAGACAATTCAATTATATGTGACGTACATAAAGCTGGGAGTTGCTACCTGGAATTACTTGCAAATAAACATTGTGATTGGTTCTATAATCTCAGTTCCACAAGCAGGAAGCCTTAACATCATGGCCAGTGTCAATGCGACACAGTAGATAGTAGGGCTGCACGATATTGGAAAAAACTAACATTGTGATTTTTTTTAACCCTGTGACATATATTGCCATATGAAAAAAACACAGGAATTTTCATCAGATGACCTGAATAGCACTTTATGTAATGCTGCACTGCTGCTATCTTGTAGACAATTAACCTGCACTGTGCATGCAGAGTCTGCATTGCGCAGTGTGTCAGGTACCCTTGAAATTAGATGAGTTCATTTGCCTCCTACATTGCAGGACCTGCAATGTGACTGTTGTGCACATGTGCATCTCGATGACGATGCTCAAACGATATATCGTGCAGCTCTAGTAGATAGCATGTTTTAGTTGTGATTTTCTTTTTGCACTAATCGCTGATTTAAAATGAAAATTGGGTGACAAAGCTGTGTGGAGCAGTACCTGCTGGATGACATAAATGGCATAGTGTATCTGCTGCCTCTGCAGAAAGGGGTGCAGGTGGTGCAAGAGGTAGAGGAGGTGTCTCTCTCTGCTACGATGAGGGATGAGGATGGCTACACTCTGCCTCGCTGTGCAGTCCGTGGGCTCGTACTCGCCTTCAGTCACCCCTTTGTTGGCACCCTCCACATCCTTCAGTGTCAGAGAGGACTCAAAGGACAGCTTCACAGCTCCCTCTGTAGACATTAACAAATTCAACAAGAAATGTGAGTCTTCAGTGCTAGGGATCTTTCTGTTATATGCACACATCACATCTAAATGAATTTCCTGAATTGAGTTTTCCAACTATGCCCTATCAAAGCAGGTTTTTTCTGGAATCCACACCAATTTTAATTCTAACAAACATAGAGGGAAATATTCTATTACTTTTAAATTTTAAGGGTTGTTTCTGGTCATTTATACCATGCACAACAGCCGCTCCACTGCAGTCACTAGTGTTTAAGGTGATTAAATTACTGGCACAAATGCTTATCTGGTTTATTACATAGTAGATAACTTATCTGTTCTCCCACTCCTTCATTGCCAAGTAGTCGTAAAAGTGGCGAATTTATAGTAATATAAACACAAAACAAATAAATACTTTCTATTTAGCAATCAGGAACCATAAGCACATTTATTTCTAAGAAGATTAATATTTTTATTTATTGTTAGCCATAATCTAGAAACCCAGTTAAATCAACATGACATTCTTCATACACTCTGGTTGTGTCACCTTTTTAACCTGCACTACTGTGTACTTACTTAGCAATGGTGACTCCTGTGGGCATTTGACTTTCTGTGGTGGAGTATTTAGGCGATCAGTTGTCGCTGTCCACGAGTTGAGTTTTTCCCTCAGGCTGTCTCCTTTGACAAGAGTTTGAGTCGTGGCAGGGGAAACCAGAACAGATTTCCCCGTTTCGCCTGAAAAAGTTGCGATCCATGCCAGCACTGACAGCGAGATCAGGATCAGTAAAAAGTATTTCCCCCTCCGCAAAACCTTGCACACAGGCGAACAGAAGCCCATAGCTGTGTGACCGCGCTGATGTGAGCAGTGAAAGTGTGAACTGTGGATGTTGTTAGTTAATGATTAAGACATTTCCTCTGTGCAGGACATTCCTGCTAAAATACCAACAGCCACAGTTTCACTAACCAGTCATCCCATGTTGATGAAACATACTGCTGAAGAATACAGTAAATCAATTATTTGATCACTGTCAAGTAAGCAAAAGTTATTGGTGAAAATCCATCGCTGAAATCCAGTTTCAGGTGATCAGGCCAAGAGTTCCAGTCCTCCGAAAACTGTAAATCGATTTAAAGAGAAAAAGATGTTACTGAATGGGCACAGGTGCATCATAGTCTATCTTATACTACCCGCCTGTTCACGTAAAACTACACCCTGAAATGCAACAATGACAAAAACACCTGATAAGATGTTATCCTAGAAAACAACCTGGTTAAGACACTGGTTAAGTGTTTTTAGTTCATGAACCTCTTTTTTTCTCTCCCTTTGTGTTTGGAGCCATTTATTGTGTTACACACTGCTGAAAGAGCTTCCCGAATGTTGTTTTTTTACACCCTGTAACTAATACTTGTCCTTTTCTGTGAATCTTGGCAGAGTTTGGGATCGCATTGCAGAGCAGTTGCCTCACCCTTCTCCCCAGTTGCACTCAAAATGTATCAAATATTCAACGATTATTTCCATTATTGATTAATCTGAGTAAGCCAGTAGGTGTCCAGACCAAAATGTCTGTATGACCAGTAGTTTAAAACAAAAATATTCACGTATGGCGATTAATGTTCAGTTGTTCAATTAATATTTTAATAATTGTCACTAAAAACAAATAGAAGACCATATGATAAATACATTCATATAACAAGGCAATGGAAGAAAAAAATAAAACTTAAGTTGGTAGTTACTGTTATGTAGCGTTTATCATCAATTGGCACTGAAGATAGACTTTATGTCTACAATGTGTACTTTCACTGCCATTTGATGATAAACGTGAATTAGCTAAGACAGACAGCGTTAGTATTATAACGTTAGCTAACATTTTGAAACGAGCATCAGGCAAACACACAAGCCCAACGTTAGTATATCTTTTTAATGTCATTTGGAAAAAAGAAAAAGACAACCTTGCGGTTGTCTTTGGACGGAAATCTATGAAACACTAACACTGGCATTTTATGTTGTTTTTCCCTCACAACGACTGTGTGTTGACTGAAGATGATTTTGAGGACTGGCACTGACATGCTAACGTGGCTAGCTCGAAACAACAGACATCTAGCGTTATGGTCCGGTTTTCATGTGAAGAAAAATAAGTGCACTAAGCTACCTTTTACACCGCTGACAGCTCCGTGTTGTCATGATTCCTGTCCATGTTTGTAAAGATAAAATCTCACGTTTGTTGCGGGAAATGGTCGTAATTTAACGATGCTCACACGAACCCTACTTGCAGAGTTAACGCAGCTGTAAGCTAGCTGACGTATACGGATGCAACATTATGGAGTTTCAGTAAAGTGCTGTAAAAGTTAAATTATAGCATTAGGAGTCGTACACCTTGAAGCCAAAAACACAACAAGACGATATTTCAGTGAAACTAAATACTGTCCTTCCCTCATACAGAGATAACAGCTGACAGTTACTCATTTGGTTTGCGTATCTTACCTTAACCACAAGCTAACGGTTTCTCCAGGTTATCAACCAAAGATGCAAACGACAACAGCGTGTCAAGTCATCATCAGTGACAGCACTTCTGCTGGAAGTGTTTCACACTAAAAGCTTTCATTATACCAGCGTGATTCTGGAAAATACGTGTGAAAACTGGTTTTAGTAAAAGCAATGTCTTCCCATCATTAGTAAGCGTATTTCGGCGCGACTGAGCAGCTGTTTGCCAAATTGTTCATCTTACTAGAAAGCTATAGTAGATCTAACATATCGCTATTCCTTTAAAATATTCTTAAAAACAATATTCACACATAGTTTTGGTATTCAGTATTTAACTTATGATGTTTGTGTAGCTGTTTCATTATTAATTAACAGCCTTATATTGCTTTTATTTTGAAGGCAGAACCAACAAACAGAGGAAGTCACTGTCGTGTGCACGCCTTTATATGTGCTTCCGGGATGAGGTTTTCAAAATAAAGGTCTTTGGTTCTCGTGCCCCACATTTAATTACATAAAATTTAGTAAAGGGAAAATCGTGATATCTGTGTATATGTTTGTGACAAACTTTCCCATCATGCAGTGCTCTCTAGTCATTTTGTCCCTGTGGGTCAGACATCAGACAACATGCTGCTCTCTCTGCAGGACCTCAGTGGCTCTGAGGATAAAGGTCTTTTCCTCCTGCAAACAGAGGACATGGTTGTCCAGCTGCTCCCCAGCCTGCTTTAGATCAACCATGATCCTGAGTGTCTCAGCATGTCATCCTTCTGTAGAGCAATGTGAGAAGTCCCGCACTCCTCAAATGCCTTTTTACCTACTTTTGTTTATACCAGTTTCCTTATGTCAGAAACTTCTCTTTTGGAAGGGTTCTTATTTTAGAAATAATACAATGTTTGAATAATATTTAAACAGAAACTCTAGATAGAATAACACTCCAAAGGGAAAGAAAACAGTGACTTAACTACAATGTTTTAATTGTACAAAGTCTTTTATTAGCGGCAGTGTACATCAGGGTTATGTTGGAAGAAAAAACAGTCAACCGGATTCAGTTAAATTTTAGTCACATTTATAGTTTAAACTAATCAAGACCTTAAGGAATATGTTTGAACAAACACTTTTCATAAGTATTTCTCCACTGAGCTCTCATTACTGGATTACTTTCATTACTTTTGTGAAAGACAAGGTATTCAAATCCTTTTCTTTCAGTAAACAGAAATATGCGTGAGTAAAAGAGTCCTGTATTAAATATAATTTGAGTATTCAAGTAAATCAGACAAATATACTCTTACAGAATGGCCCCTTTCATAGTGTAAAAATAAAGGCTTTTATTATTACTTCAAAGGCCAGTAGTCTCCACTCAAGAATAGCCAACAGTGTATTTACAGCTGACAATGAGACAGTGTGGATTGGAAGAGACAGTTCCTTCCCTGAGCTGCTCCTCCCTCCCCTCTGTATGTCCTCCATACTGTGAGGACATGACTGTATAGTGTAGGCCTCTTGCGAGAATGACATTAACACGTGAGATGGGCTTGCACTGTTTGCAGATGTCAGAGACTTGTGATAAGCAAGCTGAAGGCGGAGGCGTGCACCAAAATGCCCTGCAGACCTCCTACAGCATGTTCATTGTTTGTTTTTTTCCATTAGGGTTTCAGATCTGTAATTCAGAGAGAATCTTTTTTTGCGTAATGTTTATTATAGTTAATACATTATGATTATGCTTCAAAATAATTCAACTAATTTTAGCTTTACGAGAGCCACAATTTAGCTTGTTTGGTTATATAACAACATTTGTCATTTTTAAATAGTATATATAATGTAGGAGTGACACTTGAGGGGATCAGAAATATACAGAACACAGTAGTATTTACAGTAATGTCTGAGTTGGTGAGACTGTGGTGACAGCATTGATGCTTCTGTTTTTACAACAAATATATCTAATTAATTTTTTGTTCAGTCCAATATTTTATATATATTTTGGAGGGACCAAAGTGCTGGCTACCAGAACAGGAGGCCCTCTGTCCCTGTTATCATTCAGGGAGACGAAGTAGAGAAGTTGGACTCCCACAGGGTCCAAATCAATAAAAAGCTGGACTGGACACACAACACTGAAGCTCTCTTAAGAAATGGGCCAGAGCAGACTGTTCCCATAAAAGAGACTTCAATCTTTAGGTGACAGGCTCTTGCAGATTTTCTACCAATCTACAATAGCCAGTGCTCTGTCCGTTGCTGTGGCGTGCTGGGGTGGTGACTTAACAAGCTGGTAAAGGAGGCCAGCTCTGTGGTCGGGCTGGAACTGGACAGTCTGGAGTCAGTGGCAGAGAGGAGGATGAACGACGAGATCAAAGCCGTCCTGGATAACCTTTCTCACCCTCTCCACGATGAGCTGTGGCAGATTGGCAGCTCTTTCAGCCGCCGGATCATCCCACCCAGGTGCAATGTGTTGCAATACTTATTCGTGGGCACAGCAGCAGTGAAGACATCATACTGACCAGTCCCGAATTCATACAAACAACACACACACCCAATTACCACCGGGTCAGGGACACTCACACCACTCTCTCTCCAATTTGCCCTCAATCTTCACACAATAATAATGAGCCTAACTGCTCTTGTTTACGCTTTCTTTTTTTGTCAATTCTTATTTCATACATTTTTATTTTATCATTTTCTTAAAGTTTCTCTATTAAGCTGTACTTACTCTGTCCTTGTGCTGCTGTTACTCCCAAATGTTCCCTCTGGAGGGATCAATAAAGGATTATCTTCTGTTATTGTGGAAAAGGTTTCAAACTGTGTTAGAAAGTAACTGCCCAAAAACACGTCAAATAAGTTGTCATGAATTTGGCAATGTCACGTTGAGGGACTTCCGTTTCTTTTGTTGTCCTGTGATTGACCATAATTATGGAACGTTTTGTCCACATCCTGTCATTGTGTACTTTCAGTGTGACTCATGCATCCTCCGGTCTCGCTCATCTAATTACAGGGCCTTGCTTGTCCTCTGGTTAAATGTTGTTCCAAGTTACCAGTCCAGCCTTTGTGCTGAGCATCGTGTGATCATCAGTGACATTATCAGATTACTCTATACAGGAAAAAAAAAACAACTCATCAAGGATCTAATGGTTTTAATTGTACAAAATATCTTATTATCAGCAGTATACATCAGGGTTGTTTTTAGAAAACTAGCGGTCACATGATTCAGTTATAGTGCAGTATATAAGTTGGACAGATGTTGATATTCTATGTCTGACAAATGTGTGGATGTGTGGATGAAAAGGCCTAAGTGTACATGCATTTCAAAATAAAGTCCAAAATGCACCTTAAAAATTGGATTCGGAAAGCTGAAGTTTGACAAACACATATGCTCTCACATCAGAGAACTCCTCCTCGACTCCTCAAAGCTCAAAGACAGAGTCACTGTTCCACTGCCAAAGCTCACTCTTGGCCTATGCTTCCCTGAAGTCGCATCACAGTCGTTGCCGTTGGTCTTGAGGCTGTTGGATGAGGACGGAGTTGAGGAAGATGATCCACCGATGCTGCTGGACTTCTTTCTCGCAGCTGTGTTGTGTTTAAGCGTAGCTTTGGCAGCCACTTTGAAGGCGTGGGCTGCGGTGCTGCATCGGACTTCCTCTATGGTGTTCCTGGAGGGTTTGAAGAGGATGATGTAGACCTTGTTGAAGAAGATGCAGGCCAGCATCCCAAAGCTGGATGCCAGTATAGCAATAGCCTCCACAGCTGAAACAAACTTGCCGTAAGTACTGAAGTACGCAGGGATGAAAGAGATCCAAACTATAAAGAATATAAGCATGCTGAAGGTGATGAACTTGGCCTCTGTGAAGTTTTCTGGAAGTTTCCGTGACTTAAAAGCAAAGAAGAAACAAATAGCTGCCAAGAGGCATGTATAGCCAATAAGGAACCCCAGAGCCATCACAGAACCCTCATTGCAGGTGATAAAAATGATCTCATCAATGTCGTGATTCATGTAACTGGAAGGAGGGGCGTTGTAAAGCCAAACCACACATATCATGACTTGGACAAACGTGCACAGAAACACCAACAGGAACTGCAGGTTTAATCCCCACCATTTACGATGGAGACTTGTCGGGATCTTGGCTTCAAATACCAAGAGCACTCTGTTGGTTTTTACCAGGATACAGGAGATGCAGAGAACAAAACTGATCCCGAAGGCAGGCTGGCGTAAACGGCACATCCAATCCTGTGGCTCTCCGATGAAGATGAGCGAGCTGGAGAAGCAACAGATGAGTGAGAAGAGGAGGACGTAGGATAGTTCTCGGTTTGTGGCTTTCACTATGGGGGTGTTGCGAAATCTGACAAAGACTCCCATCACAAAGGCTGTCAAGACAACACCCAGCACCGCACATATGGCCAAGGCTATCCCAAACGGCTCAGTCCAGGAGAGAAACTCGATTTCCTTCAGGAAGCAGAATGTGTGGTTTCCATTGGACCAGGAGTTGTTTGGACACTTGGTGCAAACACTGGCATCTGTATAGAAACAAGGAAATCATCTGTGTGCGAACTGTAACAGTAGCCAGGTGTAGACACGAGATTGTGAATGTTTGGCATCTCATTACCTTTATGATTACTGTACTCTCCATCTGAGCATTCGGTGCATTCAAAGCAGCATGTGGGCATACTGTCTATGATCCCTTTTCTTGTACCAGGTTCACAGTCCTCACTGCAGTTAGAGAATGGCACCTAGAGGACATAAACAGAAAGAAGACACATCTTATGGATGTAAATGTGTGTTCAACTCTAATTGGTTTAGGGTTTTACATAATAACAATAAGGTGTGACCAGGTGCCATTTTTTGACGTATACTTTTTGTTAAACAGAAGTTCTACATACAATGAGTTTATCTGCACTCATTGACCGATTGATTAAAAATTTAACAAGCATGTCATCTGTCAAATCTGTCTCTGATTTTTGATTCTGATAGTGAATCAACAGAGAAGAAACAACAGTAAAGAGAGATGGGGAAAGACATTCAAACAAAAGGTCCCTCGCTAGCCTAAAACTATGGATATTGTTGTTAGTCGGCACCTTAACTTTGGGTTAGGGTTAGGGTTAAATCTTTGTATAATACATAATAATGATATAAAATAACATAATTTGTTTGATCCCACATTTGGAAAAGTTAGGATGTTTCATCTACAGTGTTTAGCATCTTCATCTCATCACATCAGATTTACTGTGTGGTTCATTCCCACCACTCTTTTTTCCAGCCCTTGTACATCCCACTCTAACTAATGACCATAGTTGAGTATTTAGAAACTGAAGAACCAGATATTTCTCTCAGGAGATGGTGGAGACCAAAACGGAGGTAAAAGGAGAGTGAATATGGTCTTTCGTGATCGCGAATAAATATGAATGTTGCTCTATATTTGTTGGATGTGTATCTAAACATTGATTTAGACATTGATTTGCTAACCTATTTGCCATAAAGGGATTTATGTCAGTTTTGCATTTACAGCTAGTTCTGCTGCCCCCAAGTGGACAGAGAAACAAAAAATGCAGCTTTAATGTAAAAACATTCCAAGAAACAATATTTGGACAGCCTTAAAGGGATAGTTTGGATCTTTTGATGTTGGGTTGTGTAAGGTACATATCCCAGGTCAGTATATTACCTGCAGAAGAGGACCATCAGTCTCCCCCTGTGTGGAAAAAAATGTGTGTAATTCCGGCAGGAAGCCTTTGTACTGCTGTAAACCACCTAAAATAAGTCCAGCCTAAAAATTAATATATCCGTTTAAGTGTATGCTTGGTGCTTTAAGGCGCCATTAAACAAATTATTCCTTTGGCACTACATTCCCTCAACCATACAATACGAAATATAGTACAGCAGTACATAATTATTACAATATTTATATGGGTAGAGTATGGCAGGAGAATGAGAAATACGCTGAATGCAAGGAAGGGACAGAATATATTAATAGAAAACACTTGGGCTGACCTCAGAACTGAATCCGTTCCACAGAATCTTTGTCTTGTCGATGAAAAGTTTGCCTCCTCTCTTTGCGTGCATGTTGTAGTATCCGACCTCCTCAAACACCACAGAGCCATCCTCAGCAGACCTGTGCCAGTTTATAAGGGTGTAGTTTGCTGCCAGGTCTGCATTCTCATCAAAATGCACCTTTTCGCCCATACTGTTGGTGTAGTTCAAATGTCTGAGCTGCTTCAGGACCTGTGAAGCAGAACGACACATTTGGATGATGCAGATTGGCTGAGTAAATGATTAGGTATTTGAACCCTAATTCCAAATGAGTTGGGAGCCTACAGTCATGGTTGTAACTGCTTTGGTTTTGGGGTAAATGTGCAACTTCTTACCTGCCATGCTTCCATTTTCTTTATATCTGCACAAGAATTGTTGGCGAATAGTCCTTGTCCAGGTGTGCAGGTGAGTATATCCTGCAGGGCCTGTGCAATGGAATAAACTGCAACATAGGCATTATAGGAGATTCGAAGATGTGTGTAGTCCAAGTAAGGGGTCTCAACGCTCGTGATGTCTTCCTCACCAGTACACAAAGGCCTGAAACTTGTACTGCCATTCTCACTTTCTTGCAGTCTCGGGCTGTCTTCCAGATAGCAGTTGAAGGTTTCTTCCCAGAACTCCCTGACAAATTCATTGTGACTATCTTTCTTTGGTTGGACTTGTTGTAAGAACTCCCTAAAGCCAGGTATATGGCCTGCCTTCAGAGCAAAGCCAATAGTACCTGCCACAACATCAAGATACTCTGGTTTAGCGATGAGGGAGGAGCTTGACCATGCTTCGCTGGCCAACCAGATACGATCTGTGATGTTTCTCCTCACCATCTCTTTAATTAAAGGTTCAATATCTGGGCCGCTGGCAAACACAACGATGACTTTAGCTGTGGAGTTTTCGATCCTGTCGGCCAGAGCTTGGATTTCATGATCCTCAAAGTACTGGGAAATAAGTTCATTGAGGTGAATACAGATGTCTCGTTCCTCCATCTCTTTCTCAAACTTTTCAACCCCTGGGCGTCCATAGTCGTCGTCTGAGGCCACGGCAATGACCCAGTTCCACTGGAAGAACTCGATGATGTCCGCCATGGCTGTGGCCTGGTACTCATCAGTAGGAATGGTTCTCATGAAGGACTTGTACTGGTTCTTGTTGCTCAGTAAGCGACTAGAGGAGGCGTAGCTGATCTGAAACATGAAAGAGTAAAATAAATTATCAGGTTTTCATTGCGTTGCTGATGCTGCTCAGCTGAAAGACTTGTACTTTCTTTCTTTACTTATTTTTTTTTGGTATCATCCTTGCAAAATGTGTCAATATCTGTATTCGTGATTGAGGTTAGCTGCACGGCTAATTGAGCTAACTAGACAACGGCAGCGACAGAAAGCAGCAATGAGCCATTATTCTGGTGACATGCAGCCCCCTATTTGTTTTGAGAATGAATTTGACAGGTGGTCAATTTTAAGTCCCGCCAACCTTCAGTTTAGGCTCTGCCCATTCTGAGTGCAGAGATAAACAGCTCAAGATAATTGCAAGAGCAAATGAACTGAATGTGAACATCATTTTCTGAATTCCAAGTTGTCATGTGACATGTGCTCAGTTTTAAGACCACAACAGAGGTGTTTTATTGATGTAGTACTGATGTTACTCACCTGAGGAATATAGAAAAGCCCCAGTAGGTTTGCGACTGCTGTAGAGACTGCAGATCCAGCTGCTCCTACAACTGCGATGGTTGCTGGGATGTGATCAGTGCAGTTACAAAATTCATCTAAATTCAGGGAGTCGATCTTATTTTGGGCCACAAAACTAAGTGTAGCTTCCAGGGCTTTTGACACTGTGTTGCATGTGTCAAAGATCCTGTAGCCCAGTGTGATGTTGGGCAGGAGAGTGCTGCTGTTGTTTATCTCATCGATCGCGAAAATCATGGCCTGGAGCCAACGGAAACCACGGAAATTGAACCTGTATAGATAAACAAGGCATACATTTCAGCACACACAAATCATTAATGGATTCATGTTTACCTACAATGTAACCAGACTCAAATTTTACCTGACACATTGAGAGGACTCGGGCCGGGCTGCAAGGTCTTGGTCTTTGGAGGCAACACCAAAGTGTATAGGGAAAAGACCTCCAAGCAAAATGTCACCGGTCATCTGTGCTCTTTGATGGGGCCCATAGGTTGAAATCACATAACTGGATCCCAGCAGGATCAGATAATACAGAACCAGTCTCATCTTACTTTTTCTTTCTGATGGGAAGGATTATTTTCTACAACTCCCCAGAGTGAAGGTACTCTCAATATTATCTTCTCCCATCAATCTGCCTGTTATGATGTTTGGTGCTATTCATGTTTGCAATGATGGAACTGTAAGAAAAGGGGGGGAAAAAACACATTTTGTTTAACAGTAATCCAATGGGATACAGCTACACTGGATATTCATTTTTGGGTGAACTTTTCTTTTAATGAAACTGTCTCGACAAGTCAACAAGACACACACATAATTCTTGTGCTGTTACAGTGTGTGACACCATCCAATAAAGTCCACGCACTGAGCTCACTTTCCGATATAAACAGGGACAGAGGGCGAGAACGGTGTTGGAGGCCAAAAATGTCCCGAGGCTATAATTACCCACTCTACCAGGACAAAGAAGTCACATATGTTTTTTTCAGAATTTTGACTTTTTCTAATGAGTCGATTACTACGGTTTCTGAGAGGAGATGAACAACATCTCACCCCTCAGTAACACTGCGGTCACTATGCTTGAAGTATCCATCTGAACCGAAATAGATGCAGGATTTGTAAGAGCTGAGAGTGAAGTCACACTCTAATGACCCTCCTTCCTGCAAATGCTTGGGCTCACGCTGTGGTCAGTGAACCCAGTCACCATGGAGAGAGACTATACTGCATCTGGCTAATACAGCTGGAAAAATGCTGGGGCAGAGCCGGGATAATGAAGTAACTAACGGCCGTCAGAGCCACTGTTTGAGAGAAGTTATACACGTGGGTATTAAAAAAAATCTATTTCTTACTTTGGATAGAAGCTTTGTTGCCTTTAATTTCCAAGAATATCAGAAAGAAATTCTGACCAGACAGGGAAAATCTTAACTGATTAACTGAATAAACAAACTATCCTGAAAGGAAAACACAATTTCATGCTGTTTTACTTTGTTTATTTGTAGGACCCTGCTATGGGAGCGATGTCTATCTTCAAATGCTGCTCTTTGGACTTTATTCCCTTTTGAGGAAAGATTGTTTATTCAGTCGTGGAAATATATGTATCAAATAAATATTCTTGAGCTTGTGTTATTACCTTAATATTATTCTAATTATTACTTTTCTGAGTCTAAATTACTTTTCCAAAACTACATAGTTCACCTTTAATCAGGTACAATTTTAAATGATAGCAACATTTCAATTGACACAATTCCTACCAATTCAAACTGCTAAAGAGTTAGTAAAATACACACATCGATGTTTTAAAGAGAAGTAAAATTAGCAGAGTTATTGATCACAATATCAACATCCAGTTTAAATAACTGATAGCATTAAAAAGAGGACTATGGCTGTTTTAACAATTAAAACATCAAATATGCAAAATAACACTGAATCCAACTTACCTCCTGAACTCCTGAGTGTGTGTTTAAAAAACACTTGAAACGGCTCATCTGCAGGAACACACACAGATTTGAAGGCCTTTCCCCCAAAATATCCAGCGCACTGAATGAATTCACGGGATGATGGCGTTAGCTCCTGAACCTCTTTCGAAAAGATGAATCATTAACAGAGAGAGGGGTAGTCCATTTCCTTCGGCTAATGAAGTCTACTCACAGCTCGTTCTCCCAAACTGAAGTCTACGCAACCTCGAGTGGCAGAGAAAGAGTCAAGAAAGTTACAATCATGCAAACTGTTTTAGTTACGACAATTTGAGATACTTGCATGTCTTTGTTTTTAACCTTGGTTAATGTGTATTTCATGTTGTTTAACCGTATCTTTGTGTCTACATTAACATATATGCAATAGTTTATTTTCCAAAAATGAAGCTACACCTCAAAATAACTTTGCTCAAATTCAGTCCAACATGCCACACTGCAAATTAACCATGGTCATGGTCATTCGACCAATGAAACACTCAAATGTGAATATGTTTCTCAGTACTTTTGGCACCTCGAATTTAAAATTTGATCCACTGTTGTTTTTGCCACCTGTGAGTAAGATCCAGTAATCAGTTTTTCCAGCCAGACTTAATCTTTCATCGCATTTTACCAGAAGAAGAACACCATGATACCAGGCACCCCTGGAAGCAGTGGATTGCACCATTATGTTCCTCAAACAATTAGTTGTCTCCTAATGCTCCGATGCCCGAGTCTTCAATTTGTTGCTGAGCAAATGTTTCCATTGAAAACCATTTCAGTTTACAACATGTTGACTTATCTATGACCCAAACCAGCGCTGTGTCCATGAGACATCAGGCACATGGGAGCTCAAAGAGGTTAAAAAAGTTTGCACTCTAAATATACTTTCTTATTTCTTTACAGCTGGGGGAAACTTCTCACCCTCTTCATTAGTAAAAGAGCTAAATTAATGAAAGAGAAGCTAATTTGACCTCAGTGTGTCAGATTGTTTTTCAGTCACCGTATTAGCAGGGCCTGAAACACTGCCCTCATGTGGAGGATGAAGCCAATGGTTACACACAAAAAATCAGGATTTAGTAAAGGGATTCGCTTAGTTACACATTAGTTCAGAAGGAAATTCGACAATTTAAGATAAGAAGGGAAGCCTCTAGATGTAGTAAAACATTTTTTTTTTCGTCCAATAAAGCAACAAAAGGAGATAAAGTGATAAGCGAACTGAAGGATTATGAGTTAAAAAGTTAGTAACACTTAATTCTACTAGTCTTCAAATCTCATGGTAAGTAGGTGGTAATTACCAGGCTCCACGTCTGAGACTTCTTTGAAATTACCACAATGACCACCTCAACGTGTATTGAACATTAGGGTTGCATTCTGCTATTTCCTATCAAGCATTTATTTAATAACTGCAGATTTCTTTAATACATTTCCAGGAAACTACCAACTAGTATCTGTCTTACTTCCCGTCAGCAGGCAAAATAAATAGACAAAATTCACACGACAGCCATTTGGTGGAAAAGCTCAAATGTTGTATTGGTGAGTCCAAGATGTGTGCTGATACTATATAATTAATTTATGTTGATGAGTAGAAGCTGATGGGCTATCAAATATATTGTTTTACTTTGAAATATCAGATTGCCACTATCCATCGTCGCTATGGAATGATAACAATTCGTTATATTCCCTGCGTTAATACGACTTGCAATCTAGAACACAGCAGCAAAACATTGTTACAGCTTCTGAGCTTCCCACTTTGTCAGAGGGAAATGGCTGCCATGTGATAATGGTCCATTAGAGTGAGTTGTTGAAGCTTAAAAAGGCACAGATATCTACACTCTAGGCAAGTTTTAATGACTTAAAATTTTGTCTCATTCGGAACTAACGATGGCAACCAAATAAAAACGCGCCATAACTTTGAGTAAACTTGTGGGGTTCTTGGGTTTGAACATTGTTGGAAACATTTGGAATAATCTAATTACACAACTAAATACACTATATAATAAAGACTCATATGTTTTTAGACATTTCAATGCAGAATTTTGACATATTATTATTATTATATTAATATGTATTATATCAAAGTACAAATTTTCAGGTACCTCAACAGAAGGCTGATGAAAAAACAAGGTTATTGAACAGTTAATTTAGTACCAACCATACCTTTTGACAATGGACATGCAAAAATAACTGTTCCAAAGTGTAATGAACTGAACTGAACTGAGCTGAGTGCTTTGAAAAGTGAATGTGACTGAAAAGTGACTGAAAGTTGGGAATTAAAATATGATCAGCAGAGGGTTAGAAGAAACCAGTTGGAAGCATAATATTAAT
The DNA here is from genome assembly GCA_963678695.2 of Diplodus puntazzo. Lineage (NCBI taxonomy): Eukaryota > Metazoa > Chordata > Actinopteri > Spariformes > Sparidae > Diplodus > Diplodus puntazzo. The sequence goes on along the minus strand of OZ023167.1, from coordinate 9,088,073 downwards.
ACGAAAGACAATTTGGGAAAATTGTCATTCAATGTGAGGAAATTTTTGTGGATATTTGTGGAATTTTTTTTTTTTTTTTTCAAAGACATTGTCAAATAAGTTGCCTGGTAATTACCACCTACAAAGATGTAATATTACCTTTTAAAAAGTTCAGTTAACTGAAAATTGTGATTCATTGTAAGTAAAAAGGCAAAAGTGTAATCACACCAGAAATTCTCATGCTTTGTTAAACTTTGTGCTGAGTGGTAGTGTTTTTAGCCAGCATCTATTTTATATTCATCCCAGAATATAATACAATAAAGTAAAAGTTCTTACTCAAAATGTCCAACTCACTTTAACTTAACTTAACTTAACTTAACTTAACTTAACTTAACTTAACTTAGTTTAACTTAAATGAATTATGTTAAGGATGTTCATTTGTTTTTCCATTTAGCACAAGGTCAGAGTGTTAATCGCACAGCAAATAATGTATATATTATAAATGCATATATGCATTTTATGTAGTTTTTCTGTATAATTTTTATTAGTTTAATTAATCAAAGCACACTGACATCATCAGTTTATATAGATATTCTATAGGTTTCTGAATATTCAAATGACTTAGCCTGAAATGGTCATTTTGTGACAATTAAAGATCAGTGATGATGTAAAACACCAATGTCATTATTATTATTATTATTATTATTATTATTATTATTATTATTATTATTATTATTATTATTTTATTTTTTAAATGTCAGTTTCAAATTAGAGTATATTAAATCCATTCATTCTGAAAATTCACACAAGTTTTGATGAGGAGTGAATCAGAAGAGCCTCCATCACATCTTCTCCGTGAAGAACCAGCTTTGTAAAATTTATAGTATTGTTTGACATGCCTGAAGTGTCCCCTAACAAATCATTCTGTTACGGCCTTCTTTCAGAAATGGCACGTATGTCTGAAATGTAACATCATGTGTCAAAAATGTTGAGCTGCGAACGGTTCACAGTGAATGGATTTATCCGTTTGAATGGTGCGGTCTGGTTTCAGATCGAAACACGAATCGCACACACAGAAGCGCTCAGCTGAACAGGTAAGGACGTCTCTCTTGTGGTTGTGGTTTGCTAATATAATAAGTTTGTTTGAGGGTTAGGGATGTTGTTAAAGTCTGCATCATTTTACAATTAAAAGTTACTTCTTCACTTCTTATTCAGCCAGTGATTAATCAATGATACATCATGTAATCAGTTAAATAAGTGTACAGCAATAAAGCTACAATGCCCACTTTTAATTTCTTCTTGTTTAATAAATTGAGGCCTTTATAGCAATTAATCCACCAATGATATGAACTAATAACCCATATAACCATATAACAACTACTGTGTCTGACTAAAACTTGGTATTAATATTTGACTTTTTTTATATCTAACAGCGTGAGTAAATGAATACAGCTTACTGAATGTGAAGTAAAAGGAGCTTTGCTTGGCTAAAAGTCTTCCTGCATATATTAATTATACAGCACAAACAGTAAAATCACTCTGCGGTGTTTACAAAATGTAATAACCCAATAACCCAAGTGTGTGTCTCACTTGGGTTATGTTCAATTACCCAAGTATGTGAGACACACACTTGGGTAATTGAACAAATTCAAATTGTTGTTTATATCATTAGCTGCACTCAACATTTCTTTGATGGACTATAAAGAGACACTTTTGTACCTGTGTTTGTGTTGTTTTGTCTGACATCAAATATCCTGATTTACAGGATGTCTGGTGCAAAAATCGTGCTCTTCTTGCAGAGCCTGTCCCGTAGGAAACCTCTGGAGCCCGAAGGAGAGGAGTCCAACTTTCACCGATGCCTGACCACCCTCGACCTTGTGGCCCTGGGGGTCGGCAGCACACTTGGGGCCGGCGTGTATGTGCTGTCGGGAGAAGTCGCCAGAGCTGTAGCCGGGCCGAGTATCATAATCTCCTTCCTGATAGCGGCGGTGGCCTCTGTCTTTGCAGGACTCTGCTACGCTGAATTTGGAGCTCGTGTTCCCAAGACTGGCTCTGCTTATCTCTACAGCTATGTGACCGTTGGAGAGATATGGGCTTTTATCACTGGCTGGAACCTGCTGCTGTCTTATGTCATAGGTATTTAATAGTTGTTTCATTCTGGACTAGTAAAACAAATTCTCTTCTTTTAAACGTTGCCTCAATATTGTTTCAAATAAGGCTCTAACATGTGAACCCACCACTGTTGTGTCTCATTCCTATCTGTTTTTAAGGGACGTCAAGTGTTGCCAGAGCATGGAGTGGGACCTTTGATGATCTTATAGGGAATGTCATTGCCAACTCTCTGGGCAAACAGGCTGCGATGGATTTACCTGGATTAGCTCCCTACCCAGACTTCTTTGCAGCTGGCCTCATAATGCTCTTGGCAGGCAAGTTTCATCACCTAAACCCCTGCAGCGTCCTGCCAAATGTTTAGCAATTCATGACTAAAAAATCTGAGAATAAAACGGTAGATGATCATAACTAACAAGGTCCCGTTGTATTCTCAGTCACGCTTAACTTTATTTTTTCTGTGTGTTTCCTCTCTAGGGATTCTTGCGTTTGGTGTTAAAGAGTCAGCCATTGTAAATAAAGTTTTTACAGCAGTGAACGTCCTCGTGCTGCTGTTTGTCATCCTGTCTGGATTTATCAAGGGCAACACTGACAACTGGTACATCAGTGAAGATTCTCTCCTCAGTGGATATGAGTATGGGTTCTTATTTTTAATGGAATATACAACATAGATTTAAGTGTCATTCTCACTATATATATGTTAGTTAGAAATCAGTTTGTTGATTTTCATTGAATGACCGAGCCTCAACATGTCTGTTACAGAAATCAAACATCACTGAATGAAACCACCAGATATGGCAGCGGAGGATTTTTCCCGTTTGGCTTTGAGGGAACATTAGCAGGAGCAGCCACTTGCTTTTATGCATTTGTTGGATTTGACTGCATTGCCACAACAGGTAAATACAGATGGAGTACACTGCAAGACTGAAAGAGGAGGTGGGAGCACAGCTCAGTGAGTTACTGTGATGTGAACTGTGTTTTTCTTCAGGAGAGGAAGTTCAAAACCCTCAGAAGTCGATCCCAGTCGGCATCGTGGCGTCGCTCCTCATCTGCTTCCTGGCGTACTTCGGTGTGTCTGCTGCCCTGACTCTGATGATGCCGTACTATTTGCTCAGTGTTAACAGCCCACTGCCTGTGGCCTTCACATACATCGGTTGGGGCCCAGCAAAGTATGTGGTGGCTGTGGGATCCCTCTGTGCACTGTCAACAAGGTATAAACACAGTGGGTGACTTACCAACGCAGCTCTGCAAATTAAAGGAAAATACGTTTATTTTGTTCGGAGTTTTCAATTTCATACCGTATTAACAAACATAGCACGAAGAACTAAATGATGACTGATGAGTAATTTGAGCTTTTATCTGACAGCCTGCTTGGGTCGATGTTCCCGATGCCCCGTGTTCTCTTTGCCATGGCCAGGGACGGACTTCTGTTCAGACCTCTCAGTAAAATGAGTGAGAGACAAAGTCCTGTCATAGCCACCCTGGCTTCAGGGGTTGTTGCAGGTAAAACTGCCGATACACATCATTCATCTTTCCTTTTCTTTGTTCTGTCTGTGATTTTGTTCTATAAATCCCCTCCTTTTTTCAAGTGTTCAAGTGTTCATACTTATGCTTACTGCTAAAATGGCTCATGTACATTCAAAATGGTTTCTTGATGTTTTTATTTACTTGAGTGGTCAAAAGTTCATGGGCCCCAAGCTTTACAGTACAAAGATCAGTAAATCTGTGGAAATAACTTTTACGTGTAGACTGATGATAGCACGCAACTTTGGAAGCATATCTCTGTATGTTTTCCAAAAGCAAAATATAAAGTGTAACTGGAAATTATATAAGTTTATGTACTTCTTAATGAGCAGTTTCCATGTCCTTTCAGCTATCATGGCGTTATTGTTTGACCTGAAGGCGCTGGTTGACATGATGTCTATTGGAACCCTCTTTGCCTACACTTTAGTTGCCATATGTATCCTCATATTAAGGTATGATTCATCTCAAGTCAGTAATGAAAACATGTGTAGTATTATGACTGCACCTGAAAAGTAAAACGCTGAGAACAAGAGAAAATGTTGTTGCTTACGTGTGACTTCATGCCTATTCAAAGTCTTTCTGTACAACAGTGGTGGAATGTACCTTTAAAGTACATTTACTCAAATACTTCACTTAAGTAGGCTCCAAATTCAAGCCACTTGTACTTTACTGTACTTTTTTGTACTTCTTTACTGTAGTGTTTCCATTAGGCTAGAGCTATAGTTAATAGAATACAATTTGTGTGATTTGTAAGAGGATAATAATAATAATTCCAAACGTTATGAGTATTATGAAAGTAGTTTGTAATTGACAGTTTTATCAACTCCGGATCGGCGATGATTTAATGATGAGCTGATTAACAAAACAGATTTTTTTTTTTTATCCATGTTGTTCTCAAATGTATTGATTGATGAGCTGCTGTGTGTACACTTTGATCAACTGTCATTATAACAAATGGAGTCTATTATGCTGCTTCTATATTAAGTATGGATTTTTTTCTTCCATTTAACTGCCATCATAATTGCGAAAGACCACTAAACGAGATGACATTAGTCTGATGAGTGTTGGAGACATGGATTTAAATAGTTTAGTGTGAACCAGGAAAACCAAAGAAACAAGACAAAGCAAATCACAGCTATCTCAACATATAGAAGTAAAGCTTAGGTTAACCCAGTGTGAATTTATTCATAATTCCTTACTTTTACAGGTACCAAGTGGACCTCAGCGAGGATTCAAGCCTCAGGAAACCAGAACCCTTCACAGTTACTGGAGTTTTATTTCCTCCTTTAGATGCCACCACACGATCGTCACAAAATGTGTCTGTTTTAACTATTTTTATGAGTAAGTGATCTTCTTAACACCGTCCTCCAATATTATTCTGCATGTAGATGATTTCCATTGTTAACAATCATTGGACCCATATTGTTCCCTTCAGTCTTTTTAGCTATCAGCTTAAGCCTCTTCGTATCTGGGGCTCTAAACTCCCTGCAGGCCCTCGAGTGGTGGACTTTACTTTGTGTCACTGTGATAGTACTGATGCTGGTCCTCACTGTGCTGATCATCTGGAGACAACCGCAGAGTACAGCTAAAGCTGCTTTTATGGTATGCCTCTTCTATCTATTTCAGGTAGTAAAGCATATTTACTGAAATGATAAACTTTCATTACTACTGTAAGTATAGGAGATAACTCCTGACTCCTGGAAAAAATAGCCAACAGGTATTTCTTGCCTGTAAAGTGTGTTCCTTTGCTTTGATTTTGCCTGTCTTGTTGCATCTGCTCTTTCATATATCTACAGGTTCCTTGTGTACCATTGCTTCCCATTGTAAGCACCATTGTCAATGTTTATCTGATGGTGCAACTTGGATCAGACACATGGATCCGATATGCAGTGTGGATGGCAGTCGGTATGTGAGCAATACTACTGTGAAAAACCCATTTGTTTGGAAGCAAAATATGTGAAAGAACATCAGAGAACAAACATGAACAAACTTGATGTGCCTTTTCTTTCAACAGGTTTAATCATCTACTTCTGTTATGGTGTTCGGCACAGTGTGCAGAAACAAAGGCTCCAGAATTCACACAACAGAGTCAGCATTCACAGCATCATGACCACTATGGAGCAAAACTCTGGCCCAGAGCAAGATTTCAATGGTTAAACATGTATTATGGTTGATGTACTGATAAAGCCATTCTGTCATCAAGCAAAACAGAACACTTTCATTACAATACAAAGTTTGGCCAGTGTTATGTAGTGTTGTAAGTTTTTTGTTTCATGAATTCAGGATGTAAAAAAAGGCTGTCAGATCACAATCTCTGATGTCATTTTGTCCTCAATTCATGTGAAATTGGAGGTCTGGGAGAGGTTTTGAGCATTTGTCTTTTTCGTTGTTTTTTTTTATAAATAAAAAATTGCAGTGAACCACTGCATACAAAAGTCACACGGACATATGCATTATTATTGTGTTTTCATTTTACTGTTTAGGTTATTGATTGATTGATAAATATAAAGATCAAATCTGTATTGATATATGAGACTATACCTCATCTAAGATTTGGTTATGTGGTGATATGTCATAACTGTTCTCTTTTACTAGTTTTAAAGGCCTATTACAGTAAAATAATGCAATTTGTTTTCTAAACTTAACAGACTTGTACTTGTTCCAATACTATTTGTCAAAAGTCATCCCTACACTATGGTTGCATCAGAGAGAGGGGATTTGGTCAAAAATATTGAAATGTCTGTCTGTCTCCTAGTGCTAGCATTTATGGTCAAGAGTTAACGAGTAGCGCAAAGTAGTTTTTTCTGGTGACCATGAACATTTTCATTGGAAAAATCCTAAAAAGAGATGTAAATGTAAGCCACAAGAAGGTGTATGTATGTATGAGGATCAATGAAATGCATAAATAATTTTCTATACTTTCTTTGGTTACACTTTCCATGTATTTCTATATTTGTATTTTTTGTTGCAATAAAAATGACTGGGACACGACATGCTTACTTCATCATTTCATAATTTAATTTCAGCATCATATTTCTTAATGCAGTGGTCAATTAAAATAATAAACAAGTAAAATAAGTCATACTAACATCAGAGATTTTGGGTAGTATTTCCAACCCACTTTTTGGTAGCTTTTTACCTAACCCTGTTGGATTATTTTAACCCACTGCTAGGTTTAGCCCTTTTTAACCCAGCAGTGGGTTAACTTAATAACAAAATTGGGTTATTTTTTAACCCAGCCGTTTTTAGTATGTACATGATACATATATACAATATAATAACTGTCTGCTCACTCTCTCATTTACAATATTATATCCCCATAACACCTTCTCCTATCTTTTTGTCTTGCTCCTTTCTCTTAAATTAGCCATGTATCAATTCTCCTGTGAGAACCTTGTTAACCCACGCCTACATGTTTTGGAAAAAAAAAAATTCTACCTTTATTTACAACACGTGAGAGGAACTTCTGAAGGGCGTCTTTGTTTAGAGAGACACATTTTAAACAGAGCACCGTCTGAGACTCACATTACCCAATCAGAAGGCAGGTATTGAATGCGACGTCACCAGCTTTAGCCAATCGGTGACTCTCTCTACGGAGGAAGCGCATTGTTCAAAAACGAAACGCAGTCGGGTAAAATAACTCAGCTGAGGCTCAGAGTGCCTCGAAAACGATACGAAGCTGTACGCTAGTGTTAGCTTGGTCCAGGGTACTTTTACTCAGCTGCGACACAGTATTCACAGTTTTATAGTCAAGTACTTCAGCTACCGGAACACCGGCGCTCATTGGCATTTCTGATATTCGAGGTAAGAAATCAATCTTTTGCTTTCAGGAGTCTTGCTCTAAGCTTAACAGCAATAAACCTGTAAGACCGCTGTGAGCATAAATGTCGGTTGGACCCATGTAGAATAATTTACAACAACGACCCCCGCAGTCTTGAGTTAGTTTGACGAGAGGGACCTCGAGATTTTAACGTTTTCAAACAGGGGACTCAGCGTCTCGTGCACGTTGAGTTTACGTTAGGCACGCACGCACTCATTCAGCTCGTGACAAAATGGTTGTTGATTAATATTCATTATCACAAATCTAAAAAGCGAACTGACATGAAGAGGTTGACTGTAAAACATCTTAGACAAAGTTTATTGTCAGTGCAGTTCAGTAATTATATCTGCATTGCATAATGTTGGCTGGTTGCCTTAACATTACACAGCTACATGAACAGAAGTCTCATTTGTTATCTTAAAAAAGGATTTCCCACATACTCTGAACTGTGAATCATTGTTATAAAAGATAGATTTAAGATATACATTTAGCCCTCGAAAGTTGCTGTTTGGCATCAACAGAGCTTCAGTATCAAAGCTTAAAGAATAATTTACTAGTCAAAGTCAGATTTAATTTACATTAGCCATAAAGTATCTCTAAGATAGCTACATCCTTTTCTCTCTATGCTAATTTAAAAAATGCAAGTGCAGGAGGTGTGGCTTCATGACTACAGGGTGTGATGCAGATGGTCAGGGCTCGCTGGTCAGTGTGAGTGCTAGTATGACCTCAGTTAGATGGTCAAGTAGAGACTAACCTGACGTATAAAGCTACTGTCAGATTCCCTGTGTCTCTGCTGGAAAGACAGGGAATCTGTGGGAGCTTTGATGCAATTAGTATACTGTGATTTTGTTATTCTGTTCTGTACATCTACTACACGTCTGTGTGTCCTGGGAGAGAGATCCCTCCTCTGAGGCTCTTCCTGCGGTGTCTTCTATTCACCTTAGCGTCATATACAAGCCAGAGTCTGTGTGATTATTTGAAAGTTACACTGAAAAAAATGTGTGTGTAGTTCCTCTTTTACTACTATTCTGGCCCCGCTGTTAGCACAGTTGAACACTAGAGGAGCCCAGTACAGTCAAATGCATCTTTTTTTTGGATTTCAAATTTGAATGATATTAATCTTCTGCATCAGTACTAAACTTGTCAGGACAGGTGATGCCTGTGAAATTATTTCCTGTTTGACTACTCTTAGAGTTAGCCGTTGGCTTTGAAATGCAAGGACGCTTCATCCAGTTTCTGTGTGTTTTTGTCACCTTGCCTGAAGACACACCCTGACTGGGATTAAAGCTCTCATAATGCTGAGTTTCTGCCTGCAGGTATTCTTCAGTGATGGTCTAATTGTAGGCTCATCATTGGAAAAAGGCGCATTCACATTTATATGGGGAAGTCGTTGTGACAGGTCTTCTTGAGCACTGAAATCTATTTATTATGATTATTTTTATATTGAACAGCGACATTACAAGGTGGTGTTCACATGCATTTTCTGGCTCATGGACAGGTTTGAGATGTGTTTCAATTACTTCATCCTCATGAAGATTGGTATTCTTGTAACAGGAAAGCATGGCGCTGTGTTTGTCCCCGGGTGGATGTCCCTACGATGAGGATGAGGAAATAGCTGTGTTTGAGTCTACTGCAGCAGAGCATGGAGGCCTGTCCAGACCACGTCTGCCTGAGATCTCGGTCATCTCCCCTGGCCTGGACACCCGGCCATCCATTATAGAACCAGTGAGCATCTGGAGTACTTTTTTTTTTTGTTGTACCCTACAGGATTTTCATTGTAAACGGATGATACAAAATGCGTTAAATGTTTTAAAACCTGTATTGTTTACATTGGCTTTCTTCCTCCCATTTATTGGCTTGTTTAGTGGTTTCATGATTTAAAATCTTCTGTCAGCAAAAAAATGTGAAAAAAATTATTTTTAAATATGTGTCTCTAGAAACTAGCAGTTAAACCTGCAGCGGTGAGACAAGGCAGCAGCGGTGACGGGAGTTCAGAGAAGGTGCAGGTTTTTCTGCGCATCCGGCCACTTACTGACACTGAGAGAGGCAGAGCAGAAGAACAGGTGAGACCAAAAAGTCAACATTTCAACCGAGGGCATTTTCTGCAGGTGTTATTTGATTGTGGTTCGGCATTCATTACGTTCTGTACTCTGTGCTTAAGGTTCACTCTTCTTTCAGGGTTGTGTGGCTGTCCTAGATGAAGAAACGTTGATGCTCAAAGCTCCAAAAGAATCTCAGAACATGAGGACCGCAGAGAGGGGTGTCACCCAGAGCATGCACAAGTTCAGTTTCTCAAAGGTGGGAGAGTCACAGTTGTGCACAGTGTTAAATAAGTGATAACCTGCTGTAAACATTTCTTATAAAAAAAGGTGACATACTGATGGTTTTGCACGGCCCATATGTCATAGATTTTTGGACCAGAGACCACACAGCAACAGTTTTATGAGTGCACGATGAAGAAGATGGTGAAAGATGTGCTTCAAGGAGAAAACAGACTCCTCTACACTTATGGTGTCACCAATTCTGGAAAGACTTACACTATTCAGGGTAAGATTTCTTGGACACATCTGTAAAAAGCCCTGGTTCGTTTATCATATTGTTCGCAGCTCTGTAAATCTTACATTTCAAACTTTGGCCCACAGGCATTGGTCGAGAAGCAGGTCTCCTGCCCCGGACTCTAGTGTCTCTCTTCAGGAAACTGCAGGGTCGCCTGTATGGTGCCATGGACCTGAAGCCTGTCATGTATCAGGATGTAAGGCAGCTGGATGCTGGTGAGGTCAGGGTCGAGGAAATCCGCAGAAACTCTCTGCTCAAAGAGGTAAACAGAAAGAGAACTTTCAAAGATCTTATGAAAAGGAAAGCTGTGATTTCCTTGTTACACTGTCCCAGTGTCCTTTGCTGCCACGTGTCTATCTGTAATTTACCTGTCAGTATTTCTTTGTGGAAGTGTCATTTTCAATAACTAACTAAATCGCCATGAACTCAGACATACAAGTATTCACTGTAGATCAGCGTCAACCAACCTGCAATACGCTCAGTTTTGTTTCTGTTTTAAAGGTGAAAAATATCCAACTAGAATCGGTGGTATACTGCCAAATATTTACTGATATCTCCATCTTTAAATATGGCACTCAAACGCTTGATTGAAAGCAAAAAGCTCTAACAGCCAAAGGAGTGTAGAAGGATTTTATGTTTGTCTGAGTAAAGACCTGTTTTTGTTTTGTTGTTTTTAATTTCAATCCAATTTCATGGGACCTTCTTAATCAAAAGTCTTTAGTGAAAACTTTTATATATTCAGGTTCTTGTCATATTTTTCTAATCTGGGTAATCACTTATCATTAAAAATGAAAGTGTCTTCTGCCACACACATGAGCTGATGTTCTACTTTTGTTTGTTGCAGGATGAAAATCAGAGTTCTCGTCGGGGTGGCACCACTACAATCTGGGACAGTGGAATCGGAGGTCTCTCATGTACAAGCAACATCGCCACCCAGCTCGAAGGTAAGGAAGACACCCTGTGTTGTGTTGGACAACTGTATATTACAAATCGAGATTGATTTAGCAAAAACTAATTTGCCTTTTGAAAATGCTCCAGAGAAAATTAAAGCACATTTTCAAAGCCCTTTTCATTGAAATAGAACATACATTGAATTTCTCTCTCTGCAGACACTGACAGTGTTTGTCTGGAGCCCGACAGCCTCTCACACAGTGTTGGAGATAATTTGGAAGAAGGAGTGCAGTTTTCTATCTGGGTGTCCTTCTATGAGATCTACAACGAGTTCCTGTATGATCTGCTGGACGCTTCACCCTCCCTGCAGCCCAGGAAAAGGGCCACGCTGCGGCTTAGTGACGACAAGCAGGGCAACCCCTACGTGAAAGGTAGCTCGAAATAAAATGTAAAAATCATTTTGGGAGAACATTAAATTAGGATGGTATGTCTTAGTTTGAACCCTCCTGAAGTGCATACCCAGTATTCAGCTTCCTTCATTTGATGGATGTTATGCTACTTCTGAGTGAACTTTACAGTAGCATGTATAACATTTTTGTTACTACTAATTCTTGTTTTGCAAGAGTATAATTTTTTTCCTTTTTCTGCTTAAGACCTCAGCTGGATCCAGGTCCGTAGTGCTGAGGAAGCCTGGAGAATTCTGAGGGCTGGACGTCGGAACCAGAGCTTCGCCAGCACTCAACTCAACCAAAACTCCAGCCGCAGGTAGGACCACGTTAAACTTTTGCCTTACAAAACCTAATTTTGATCTATTTTTACACTTTTGTTTCTCTCACACTTGAGTGAGTCTCTGATCGTACATTTATCACCCCACAGCCACAGCATTTTCTCAATCCGCGTCCTGCACGTCCGCCCAGAGGCAGCCATGCACATCAGCGAGTAAGTTAACCTTTTGCTGCTTACTCTGGATGACAGTTTTAGTTATTACGATTTGTGATTGTAGAAGGGCTAAAACAGGGCTGTTTCTCACGCTGTCTAATTTTTTTTAGACTGACTGTGTGTGATCTGGCTGGGTCTGAACGCTGCAAAGAGCAGCATAACGGAGAGAGGATGAAGGAGGCCAACAACATCAACACCTCCCTTTTAACTCTGGGACGCTGTATAGCTGCTCTGAGACACAACCAGAACAACAAGTGCGTGTTAAACGATAACTCTGAATCACTGAACACTGTTTATCAATAGTTCTGTTCCCAAGGTTGAGAATAAACGTTAGGATATGTAAATGTAAATAAATATTTAAAACACTGTCTGAGAAGGAGATATTTATAAATAACTTCCTAATATATCTATAGGTCACGACCTCCTCAAGTGGTGCCCTTCAGAGACAGCAAACTGACCCGGGTCCTGCAGGGTTTTTTCTGTGGTAGAGGAACCTCCTGCATGGTGGTCAACATCAATCCATGTGCCTCCATCTATGACGAGACCCTCCAAGCCCTCAAATTCTCAGCTATTGCTACTCAAGTAAGAGACGATGCTGTTGCACTGTACATCGAACATCTGTGATTTAAAGATTCATAGATCTATTTTGGCGTGTAGGTATAGGACCAATAATAATCAATGTCCCTCACACCATTTCAGCTGGTCCATGGTCCATCCACAAAGACCAGGGTGGCCTACATCCTGTCCCTGCTGCGCGACCCTGCAGGAGTCGTTAATGACAGCACGCTGATGGAAGATGACGAGGATGACAGTGATGTTGAAGATGGAGATATCACTATGTTAAACACTGAGGTAATATTTACTATTATCTCCACAACCAATTCTCTTTACTTTGCAAAACATGTCAATCTATGAAGTAATCATAAAATGTTGCCGTAGAGGCTTTAAATATTTAGCTACATGCATATAGTAAAATACCCACACTGTGCCTTTTTAACAACTAAAACCAGCAAAATGTTAGCCAGCAAGTGTGCAGAAAGCATTTTATACCAGCATTTCCAGTGTTCCTCACTGCCAACTGTGCTTTATTAAGGCTTTGCTGCAGGCCATTGATGTCCTGAAGAAAGAGGTGCAGCGCCAGCGGGAAGAGAAGGAGGTGCTTGAGGCAAACGTGAGAGAGCAGGTGGTCTCTGAGATGCAAGAGATCATCTCTGAGATGCAAAACGGCTTCAGGTATGTGATTTGTGGTGGGTCATTATGCTTGTTATAACATTAAGCAGGCTGCAATTGTTTTATGAAGTAATCTATAAAGGGCACAAATCGTTTCCATTCCTCTCAGCAGTTGGGTTGCAAATTTAACTTTAACTGGAAATTGAAGTAAATGCAGATGCTGAGTTTTGTCTTTTCCCCCTATAGAGAGACCCTGGAAGCAGACCGGGCTCTTATCGAAGAGAGGTATGAAGACAAGATAGATAACATTCAGAAACATCTGAAGAAGTTCTACAGCCAAGAGCTGAAGGTGAGAGCCTTAAGTCTGCATTTCTTTCAGCCAGTGTCTGTCCCCATGCTTTGGTTTCAACACACATTATCTGTAAAATCTACACTTGAGTTTAATTAGATCCCTTAATGCAATACATGTCCACAATGTAGTTACATTTGTAATGTTGTTGCTGCAGTGTCTGAAGATATTTGAATGCAGCTGCTATGAATTTAATCCTTTCTTTCAGGAGCGAGATCAGGAGATTGAAGCTTTGTCTGCTGCCCTTGATAAAAGAAGGGAAACGGACTCGGTGCCTGTGTCCGCGCCACTGGGAGAATCTGAGGGGCCTCGACGATCTCGGCGCATCACGAGTAACTCAGAAGGCAACAGGCTGCGCAGTGAGCTCGACCAGTGTCGCGCTGAGCTGCTCACCAAGACACACGGTAAGTCACAACATGACTGAAAACACTGCTCTGGTTATGTTATGTCATGCTAGGATATCGTAAACGATATTTGACGTCTTGCTCTGTTTGCCTGTGCAGAACTGATAAAGCTGAAGATGCAGCTGGAAGTCCCAGGTTCAACTGGCACCCTCACCTCTGCTGCTGACCGCAAGCTTGAGGAGGGTCAAAGGGTGAGTTACTGCTATAACCTGTAAAATGCACCTTTTTTCATTGTGTGAGTCTCTTCACCCTCAGGAAGACTTAAAATTCTGACTTTATTCAACAGAACTTGCGTCAGCTGCGTATGGACCTGCAGAGGCTCGGAGCGGGCCTCCAGTCCGGTGAACGAGCCTGCTGTCGTAACACAGGAGGGGAGAGGCTGCGGCAGGCATTAACAGCTGCAGACGAGACACTCGCCAAACAGGTATGACCACAGATATGTACAGTATAACGTCGTGTAATGTATTATTTTATGAGCTGAGCTTTTTCTATAATTGACTTTAATTTAAAGAACAACATTATGTAGAAATTGGCATTATGTGATTTGGCGCCCTCTCTCATTGAAGTTACTTAGTACAGAAACAAGTGATGTGGCTGTGAGCCCATTAAGACACTGTGCCATCAACATGATTTTGAAGCTGTTTAAGGTAGGAAGTTACATAAGAATTAAAAAATATAAATTGGCAGGACCTGGGGTTATATATTTGTTAGTGCTGTGTGCTTACATTACCCCAAGTTGTTACTACAACGTATAAACCCAGAAAAACACTTAATTTCATTAAAATAATGGTACGTATTATTCGGTAAACTATTGCCCTAACTTCTGCAGAAATATCACATTATTGGAGAGTGAGGACGAAAGGATACATCATTACCTCTTCCATGAACATTTCTGTCACAATCAGTACAATAAAACCTTAGATGTCATGGTATGAGAAAGCTCATTTATTGAAATAATGTAACTCTGAATTTAAGCTTTATTTTTTTGATGATAGTTTTTGGCAATTAACTGCGAGTTACTGCAGACTTCAACTGAGTTTATCATTTTTTGTTGGACAAGACGAGTTAATAATTTCTAAAAAAGAAATAAAGTGTTGCTCTCTACATCAAACATGTCGGTTCAGTACTTTCAGTTGAAGCAGAAAGTACTGAACCAAATCACGACCAGATATACCGTCATGCCCGTCAGCGTATCTGCATGAAGTTTCATTAAGACAGTAATTCTCTCTTCTCACTTTGATCAGATGCTCAAACTTTAGAGAGGCAGTACTTAAAGCAGCGTCTCTTCACATACATTTCTAAGTTTTAAAATTACTTCTTTTTTCTCCCCCTCTACTCTCTTCGCTAATGATCTCAATGCACAGGCAGCTTTGAAACTAAATCTCTGTTTCTAACCGCTACACCAGGAGATAACTGCAAAAGCATGTTTGAGAAGTTTCATGATGCCTCACTTTTCTCTTTCACTCCACCTCCCACCTAATCCCTCACGCTGACTTCCCCCCCCTCTGTGGCCTCATCTAACCCTGTCCACTGACTTCTTCTCAGGACCAGATCCTGTTGGAGCTCCAGAACGGCCTGATGCTTGTCAAAGCTGACTTAAGGCGGAAAGCAGAGACCCTGGCACAGACCCAGGCCCTCCGCCCTCAGCTGCCCCCCTCAGGTTCTGACACCTCCACCACAGCATCCTGCAAGAAGAGGGGCTGTGGAGCCGCTGCACCAAGTGACACTGAGAACCGACCTCCGCAGAAACGGCCCTTTTACCAGTCCCTGTTCCCGTCGTGCACCCCCACACGTAAATATAACACTCGTGCTGTTGAGGACGCAAACATCACCCCCTACTCACGGATCCTGCGGTCGCGCCAGCAGTCTCCGCCTCGCAGTCCTGCCCCCACCCCTCGTAGTCTCAGGGGGAAGTACTGAGCTCTTTGGAGCTTCAGTAAAAGTGTTGTCTTTTTGATATTATGCAAACAGCTATATTTGCCGGCAACTTTATAATATTTTTATATTTTGTATATATTCACTTTTTGCAGTGCGGTTTACTCACTGTTGTCATGCCAAATACATTTAGGACATTTATGCCAGTGAGAAAAAAAAAGACTGTTGCTTTAAGATAGGGTTGCAGTGTGCATGCTACTAGGAAAATTGAGGTGCTTTTGTAAAGCTTCCCAGTGACTAATGGTTATGGCATGAGTAGTTCATGTGTGTGTAATTATCCTTTCCTGTCTCTGCAACTCTTCACATGACTTTGCTGTAAGCACTCTTCTGTTTTCCACAATAAAATCAATGAAAACATTGTTTTGAGTTGTCTACAGCTAAAAGAAAAGCATTTTTTATTCACCTGTTTAAAATATATTTACTGTACTGCAGCAATTTCATGTATAGCATGAAAATAAAAACACAAAAGTAGCCTGTTCTTACATAACAGGTATGCTTTATTTAAACTATTTACATATAAACAGCATTGATGAGGCACGACTTATGACTGCAAGTCAAAACATGATGTGTGTGTGTGTGTGTGTGTATATGTAAATAGTTCAAGGTGACCCTTCTTTGCACTGTGTTTGTGCTCTGAAGGATATTTACACTCTTCATTGGGCATTGAATTATACAAAAAGCTGCGAGTGTATTTAAAAATCTATTCCAAAACCTTATAAGGTTCACTGCAGTCTGTAATTCAAGCTAACTCTCTTCAGCACTTCCTTTAATTGTTTTCACATTTGCAGTAGAGTAGAACTTGTGTGATCCCAGACAAAAACCCATCAGGATCATACAATTTATAAACAAATGTCAGTAAGTTTAATGTCAGTGACCATTCTGTGTCAACAAAAATCCTTCCAACAGTTTTGGCAAAGTCAAACCTTGAAACAATGTCACAGGATACAAAAAAAATGTCCATTTTGAAGCAAGTGAAGAGGAGGGTGAGTGTCAGGGCGTGAAGGAGATGAGGTTCAGCGGAGACACCCTCCTGACAGGAGTGTTGTTGTTTGAAAGTGGAGCGAACAGATCTGCTGATGGCGTCTCGATCTGATCTCTGACCTGTGAGATCTGCCTCAACAGAGCCTTTCCCTCTTCGCGAGCCTGCAAGCAGAGTGACCACAGACACCAGTTAGTGTTTTACTACTTATATATTTTGACATCTCAATTGCTAGAACTGGGTGACAAAGTCACAATATTTGTGATCAAATACGTCCAGATTAGTTGGAAGTAATTATCAGTAAAGCGGATATAATGACTGAGAGGGTAAAGGCCAGTATTAGAAGAAGTGGAACAGCCTGGTATACAGAATTACCTCAATTTGCTGTAATTCAGCCTTTAAAAAGGAGCACTGGGTAGTTTTAGCTAAAAAGTTTTAATCAGAAAAGAAAGATCTCCATTGACTGATTTTTTAATGCCTTAACAAACTGACCTTAAAAAGGACAACACAGTTTCATATTGTTTATATTCTGCAGACCCTGCCACCTTTCTAGCTTCAAACAGTGTTCTTGTGTGTATTTTCCTATGAGAATAGCTTGTTTATTCAATTATAGAAAAAATTCATTACCCTCACTAATATCGTAAATATCAAAATTCTGAGTTTGTCTTTCTTCTCCAAAACTACATATTGTTCCTTTAAAACCAATAAAAAGACAAAACCTAAATTATATCCATTTTATCCATTATATACTTTTTAGACAATATGTAGTCCCATATAACAATTATGATCAACACAGTGTTTATTATTCATGATCATGCAGGTAAACTTACATCATTGTAGTCACAACAGCGCTGAGCGCAGAGGGACGCCTCGTCGTAGAGCTTGTTCTTGAAATAGTACTGACCCAGGTACCGCAGGGCTGTGCTCACCTCCGCATGCTCCAGTTGTTCCTGTGGAGACGTGATTTTATAGACACATATTTCTCTTGAACAGACACATGGCCTGAATTGTATGCTGTTGTATTGATATTTGTCTTAACTATAGAGCCCAAAACTACACATACATTTTGTGGACATACAAATGATATTAGAAAATGCTTACCCCACAAGAGAAAATGTCTTGGATGTAAAGCATATAACACTGGGCAGCATCATCGGATTCATTCAGCTGCTCGTGGAGCCTGACAAAGATAAAATAATTTAAATTCAGCTCCTGTTTCTGTTTGATACAAACGACATGTTGAAATGCAATCTGACAGAAGAATAAAGCTGCAGTCCAAATCTTTAGTTTGTGCTTGATGCTGAAGAAAATGTGATGACACTACGTTATTTTTAGACCACATCGTCTGCTTCATCTTACTTTTTGAATTATATTTCCTTATTCTACACTGACAGACACTTACTTTGCCAGCTTGAGAAGAGCCATTTTCTCCACATCTCCGACAGAGTACGCCCTCCAGTAACACTAGACAAAAACAGAATATGTCAAATCAAAAACAGGTCAGAAACCTTGGAGAGTTTATACACAAACCATGACTCGCCTACAGACGGAACATACTTTCTTGGCTTCAACTTGCTGTGACAGTTTTTCGTAGCTTTCTCCCAGTGCGACCAGCATGCGTGAGTCATTGGGCCTAGAAAAATATCACAGTGTCAAAATGCACAATTGAGGACTGGATATTCTAACACATTTTTGTTTCCAAATTATATAAATTGTCCTGTAATAAAACACCTTTTTTTTCATACCTGAGTTGATGAGCCTTTCGATAATAGTACAAACAGTAAAAGGGCATCTTGAGGATCTCATATGTTTGACCCAGGCCATACCAGGCACGGTAGTCACGCTTGTTCACTTCAATGGCATGCCTGATGGACAGAGAAGAGGTAAAAAAACAAGGAAAACTCTCACAACAATACAAGCTGTTGTGAATCCGTCACGCTGCTTTGAGCTGACCTGTAGGCCTGGATGGCAGCCGAAGTGTTCTTCATCTCCATGTACTCGTGGCCCATGAGAGTCCAGGCGCCAAGGCAGCGGGGGTTCAGTTTGAGGGCCCGCTGGAAGTATAGAGCTGCCTTCTCGTGCTGAGAGCGTAAACTGTAATAATTACCTGTGATTGAGACACACAACATTGCTGTAATTCTGAATGATGTCTCAAAAATGTTGTCAGAGCAGCTGACAAATGTTTTATAAGAGATGAAATTTTAAAAAACTAAGCCAATATAATACAAAGCTGTCAGTCAATATCTTGTACTTCAATTAATAAAATAAAGATGATTAATGAGAAGTTACATTTCATTGTATGTATGCATTAACTGGAGAATTTATTTTCATTATTGTTAATCAGATTGGCACCAGACTTACCGATAACGCAGCACGTCTCCACTCTGTACTTGTCAATCTCCACCAGGTTGTGGGCCAAGTAGCTCAACTCTGGCTTCATGCTCTGTGGAAGTATTCGTTAAGGTCAGTAACAGAACTAAAAAACAGTTTCAATAATTTGGATTTATTATCATTTAGACCTCTATCAACCCTGTGAAACAACTTGGGGGCGCAAGTTAAGAAACACTTTTTTAACGGATAATCAATAAGATTTCGCAAGTGGGGAACTCACTTTGACATAGAGCAGGTTAGAGAATGTGTCCATGTTGTCGATGCGATACGGATCCTGCTCCCTCAACTCGTTGAACAGAGCCAAAGCTTGGTCGATATCTGGAAGGAAAAGAGACAAGAGTGCTGTAAGATTAAACCTTTTCCCCTTAACATTGTTTTGACAAGCAAAGTTCTGAAAAGAGGCAGAATATACCTCTGATGTTGTGGTAGGCAACAGCAATCTGTGAGATGATGTAAGTGCTCTTAGAGAAGCCGGCCTCGATCAGGTTCTGGTATTTTTGCAACGCCTCTTTGATCATCTGCAGCTCTGTGTACATGTGGGCCATGAAGAAGTCTTTAATCCAGCACTCTGGCAGAGACAGGGACTTCAGCTGGGGAGAAAGACCAACAGACCAACGGAGATTAAATCATTTTAGTGTCTATAATTACCAGAGATGGAGCTTTTTTTTTAAGCTTCTTCACATTGATTAAACACTAGAAAGTTTTGCATTCGTTCTGTGATGAGAATTTGTATAGCAGTCACAAGGCTGTGTTATACGAATTGATTTGGGGTGTAAATGGTTATATGTGTAAACACAAAAGGCATTTACCATTTCAATATTGGTTACAAGGTTACTAAGCTCCAGCCAGGCTCCCCAGTGAAGAGGAAGTGAGTGAATTGCCTCAACGAACACTTCCACCGCCTCCTTCAGCAGATCCAGCTTTCGTAGCACCACCCCATACCTGTGTTCACAGAAACACAGTTTGTGATCACGGTATTCTTTTGCATAATCTGAGGAAAGTGTGTCGACTTTAGAGGAAGGGTTCTTACAGATAAAGGGTGAACCCGTCCAACTCTCCTGCAATGTGCTTCTTACTGAGCTCCACCCTGAGCTCTCGCAAGGCTTCATTGCGCACCTGACCCTTCTCAAGAGGACCTAGAATCACACAGAGCAGACATAAAAATGTTTCAGGGATAAAAGTGCATAATGTACTTTGAGTGCTCTTTTGAATGGCACAAACAGACAAGTCCTCACCAAGGCTGTCCACCGTCTCATCGTCCTTCTTTTTCTCGCCCGACTGAAGACAAAGAAAGCAACGTTTCATTAACAGTGAAATCCGTCTCGTCACTAAATGAAATCAAGGAGCAAATGATGTGGGCATGCCAGATATCTAGATCTTACCAGATAGCGAGAATACATATAGAGGAAATAGGCCTTCTGACTGCAGCAGCCTTTCAGGAAGTAAGCAGCGCGGTCGTACTCCTTCAGGTCAAAGTAGGATTTGGCCAGTGTGAGCGCGTCCAGGTCTTGTGCATCGTCCTGTGTTTCAGGCAGACAGAAACAAAATGAAAAATGAATTCTGCTCATCTATATCAACTTAACTTAATCAAAGAAAGAAAAAAGGCAAATGTTTTTTTAAAAAAAATATATTTTCTGTGAAAAAAGTATATAAACAACATACATAAAAGAAAATAATAAAATCATCGGCTAGTTTTGCTTTTTACTTAAAAACTGTCACTAGGGGGCAGTGTAAGACTTCTCTTGCTTAAAAAAGGAAACCAATGATTATCATTGAATGGAATTATCACACTTGACATATAACTGCACCTCTGATCATTTATTTCTTCCTTATGTAATACAGTTTTCTAACTTATTAATGCTCAAATGCAAGTCTTTGCTTGTTTTATAATGTGTCAAAAGGATAGGTCTAGTGATATTATGTCAACAAATGTCACAAAAAGACCAAAACTAACAATGGAATTGTTCCTACTAACAGGTATCACCTGTGTGGCCAAATCCTGATCTGACACATCCTTTTGTGCGACAGAACACGCCACTGTGTGACTGTTGTCATTAATTATGTCAAACATGGGCACTGTGGGAGATCCAAAATATGCCATCCTGCTACCGTAAATACTCACAACTGTACCAATCTTGTGGCAAAAATTTCCCCAAGCAATTTCATTATTCACTCCTGTTTGATAACCATTGTTAACACTCTTCAGTGGGGACTAATCGAAAAGTGATTTAGGGAAATGTGTTTAAAATGATGCACAACATATCTAGAATACTTTCATTTGATGGAGTGATTATGTAACTGTAATATTATGGATCCTTAGTTAAGAATAAACAATGAATCTAAATATCATACAGCTTCAATGAAGAGCTGGAACAAGCTGATACCTAATATACTTTATATTTGTGACACTGACATACAGTATAAATCAAATGATTTTGCAGCATAAAAATACATCAGACACAGGAGTGTACCTCAGTAAAAGGGGGCGACGGAGGTAATTCATCCTTGGGAAGACGCTCAAGAGCGAATGCCAACTCAGAGGCCCTGAAATGCAAAGACAGGAGGCATGTGACATACAGTATCATATCTGTACCACCAATAACAGACCGGATCATTTGAGGATTAAGGGTTTAGTTCTATCACACTAGATTTCTAATCAGAACAAGCAAAACACCACACATTTGCTTTCTTTTAAATCCAACTTTGTCGTTTCAAGATTTTCTAATTGACAGTAATTGCCAATTCCTACAAACGAGCCCAGTACTGGTAAAAATAAAGTAATGAAATAAAATAACTTTACGGCTACACATTAGCACCTTGATAACAGTGGTATCATACGTCTATGTGATTCAGTTAGATACCTGACAATGAAGTGACACATTATGTCAGACTCACAGTGTTTTGGTCTCAGGATGCTCTACTTTCTATAACAATAAAATCCACCAACCTCTCGGACGTAAGCAATCATTTAACGACGCTCTTAGCTTATGTAAGTTACAGCATTACTAGTGTTATACACTCAATATATTCAGTAAACAGATTCAACGTTAGCACAATTGTTATAAAGAGACTGTCAACACTCAATAGCACTGCTAACGTTAGCTAACCGACTGTTAACTGGCGTTAACACTTGCTAACCGAGACAACAGAGCGAAAAGAAAGGCAGTTAATTGCACATTAGTCACAGTCAGACTCACCACTTCGCGCTGTGTAGAAGTCCTCTTTCTTTACAAAGCGATATCACCGATATTAGCTGTTTCTTGATTTGTACCAGGTCCCCAAACTCACTACAGAGAGCCGCCATTTTCATATTTTAGCGAGCAACTATGCTATTGGTGGAAGTTACAAAGAGGTAGTCCCGCCCACCAATGATGACATCACTTCCGCTTCCAACTTGCCCTCCTTTCCTGTAGGTCTTTTTCTGTGTAAATCTGTGGTCTTGTCAGAATAACACAGCGTTTGCAATTCTAATTCTAACCCATTAAAACCTCCAGCAAACCCACATGTACTTAGCCTGATAACATTAAGTCCAAGTTGAATATTTTTCACAATATTTCATATAACAGCCACATTATCAAACGAAGGCTATAATGAAGACAAAAATAAACTACAGCATAGTTATATAGACTGCTCAACAATGACGCATAAAACAAGTCACTGAAGGATATCTCACTATCTTACTATTGGTATTAATACATCCAAATTAGGTTTATCTATGAAGCACTTAGTACCTCTCAGTGTTGTCTAAACTCTAAATTAAGATCCGCTGCACTAGATCTTCAAGGTCTTTGGTCCTTGAGGATTACCGTGTCAATACTGAGATTGGGAAAGTGGCGCTAAAATACTATGCACCATACCAATGGAGCAGCTTGCAGAAACTCTTAGACAGATTTAAATTGACTGAATGGGATCAGCTAGTCTCTGTTCATAGATACTGAGCAGTGTGAGTGTAAATGTTGAAATCCATTGCATTCACTTGAACCCTCTAATAGACAGGGAGTGATACAAATGTAGGTGTTTTAATTGTACTGGTGTTACTTCCATTGCTTATGTGGATTGAAATATATTTTTGAATTGTTTTTAATGTACCATTATATTTACATGTATTGTTCTTATATGTGTTGTTATCAGAGTGACATTGAAAAAGAGTGTTTGCGCTCAACGACCTTCACTGTTAAATAAAGGTAACAGTGATAATGAAGAGGTTTAGGTTCCAAAAACAAGGGCCAGTTAATATCTCTCCAGCCACTTCAGCAACAAGATGAATTTCAAGATTCTCCAATGTCATGTTGCCAATACGTGCATTTAATCATGTTTTCTCCACAAGACACTCAAGGTAAACAAGGAAGGACCGAGTAACACACGAGTTCAACCTTCAATATAGTCTCTAGTAACATCTCCTATCTCTTGAACAAAGATTTGCAGCTCTGTTTTTGAGACATATTAATGAGCTTTTCATTTTCTAAATTGCAGTTATTTTGTTGTAATGTCTCATCAGGCATGTCACTCTCTGACAGTTTTGTGCCACTGCATGGGAAAATCCTGCAATGTCACAAGAAAAAGGAGGCGATGCACTTTAAATTACACGGACGTCAAATTAGTTTTGAAGCAGTTCTGTTGCATACAGTACCTTTATATGCACACAGTCTTTGAACGCATTTAGCAATAGTGCCCCCTTGTTTACCTCACCTTCAATCATATACTGGATTAAAGACATCACAACATCAGCAGGACCTTCGTTCTATATTTAGCCTTTGTCTGAGACCAACAATAGCCTGGAGTTTACTGCTCTGTTAGCCATGAGCTTACAGTCCTTTCTCACTCAGAACTTCAAATGTGTGATATCCCCACCATTAGCTCTGGGCTTAACTCTGCTATAGAGCAGGACTTAACCCTGGCTCCTAAAGGTCATGCCCAAACTACTGGGGTTAAAACAACTGCTGTGAACTTAAATTACAGCAAAGCGGTGAGGTGTTCGCTGTCCGGTCAAATCATTGTAAAAAAACAAAACAAACAAGTTGATTGCAGATGTGGACCCTGAGACTTACTATAGCTGTGGGCTTTTTTTCACACTTCTGAGTTCAGGTCAGTGTGAAAAGTCTTGGTTTGGATGAATCGTATTCTTTTAGCTAGTAATGCAAACATACAAACTTCTGTTTCCTCCTCAGTACAGTCCAGTCCTGTATGTTCATGTCACTATGTACATATATGGCATTTGCACAGCAACAGCCTGGCCTCCAGCCTTGAAATGCTTGCTGGTGACCCCCTATAATGTCCCTGCGACTATTTACAGGAGCACAAATCCTCACCCACAGGCTATTTTCAGACCTCTCTTTGTTGCGCATGAAGCGGTCAACCTGCCTGTATGGCTCTTCAATAGCTAGGCTGAGGCAGGTCTACAGAGAATTACACTCACAGCAACCTCTCAGATCATTATGTCTGATCTATGAAAGTTTAAAGACACAAAGTTTTATACTGTGTCACGTCTCATTTAGACAGCCGTTGGCATTGAGATAGACTTCTGAGTCTTTGACATTCATTTTAGAAGCATTGCCACAAAATTTCATCAGTTCTTGTAATCATAACACATTTCTTCGGTTTTATAACAGAGTACACCGCGTTGGTTCAAGTGCACAACGATCTAGCCTTCTCAACGGTAAAAACGTTGCTGATAATATGATTGCGAAATGCAGCATAGTTAAGTAATTCAGATAGTTGGATAGACATAATAAAGGTTCAGATTTAATTCACGCCTTTAGAAAGGATCTTTGATTTTTCTGAACCATTATAATGCGTTTGTTTTCATTGCAACAGCAGTTACCCATTTAATCAATATCTCACTCAGAAAAAGAGTTTTTTACTTTCACTTTTTATAACTGCTTCTTGAGCCAAGAATGTGTCTTATCTGAGTGCCTGCCCAGCCCCCGCCAGTGCTCTCTGTGCTTGGCCCCGCTTCGCTGGTGCAGAGCTGACAAGGCTCATCATGTTCTTGTCAGTCAAAATGAGCAGCACCATTGGCTTTGGGGATTTCCACCACATTACACAGCTTCTCTATGTGTAATGCTCAAATTCTCACTTTTTCTGCTCGGTATAATGTCACAATTAATGACTCTTGTTGAATTAAAAATGGAGTTAGGTTCACTCGGGAGTGTTCAACCATAAGTTCAATGGCACTAAGACAGATCAGCCAGACAATGACCATCTAACATCTACATTAACACAATCCAAGTATTGGCCCTTCTAAAGGCTTCTGTGTATGCAATGACAATGTATTGAGTCCAAACAAAAACTCCCAGGACCAGCATGCCTGCGCCCTTGAGAACAGTAGACCAACAGGTGTTCACACACTGTGCCGGCACTAAAACCCACACGACAACTGCCACACGCAACTTCAGTCATGAAGAGGTTCATTCTTCAAGTTTCTCTTGTAAAGTTTAGAGCAGAAATGCGTCATCTCTTTTTCATGCACACAGGGAACACTGCAGCACACAGTGTCTTTTGATCACAGAACTCACACAGGCTGAAGTCCACGGTTGCCTCATCCATCAACAGAAAAGAGCGAATGGAATACAAGTGAGCAATTGAGCCCACGTCTGAGTGCACAATATAAAAACACTAGTTATGTATTGGTTTGTGATGCTGTTAAGAGAGCTGTTCTTGAATAATACAGATAGAGGTCCTAGAATTGAACACAAACCGACCACACATCTGTCTAATGTTGGATTATTCTGCACAAAATAAACAATAGGTGTTACAGATGTCTCATAAGTAGCTTTTTGGGGTTGCATTGATATACATCTTAATTGTCATCATGTCCTTTTAACACTTTTCATTTTTCCGTGTATCACTTTTAAGTTATTTGTTTGGCCTTTATTTGAAACTTTGATCTGCTTATAGGCATTAGTTGTAACATTTCATAGTGAGATCAGATTACCCTGAGCTGTAATCTGTCACTGAATACAGTAGAAAAACAGTATCACAGAAAGAATGTGATCTAATCGGAATACTTATTGATTACTTTTGCACTACTTTACAATAAAACACTGGAAATATTACACCTTCTTCTAAAAATATGGAAGCAGCCACAACCATTGGATTTGCACGGATACTACTGTTTTCTCTTGTTCAGCGCAACAACTACTTTCAAAGAATTGCAATTATTCTCGTGCAATACTACATATATTCAATGCATATTGCACTGTATTTGTTTTTTACTTTTACTATTCTAGATTACTAGTTTTATTCTAGTGTTCTACTGTGTAATACCACCATGATGTTTTTCTACCGTTGTAAGCTTTTATAGTTGCCGTCTTTTACCGCATTTATCAGGATTAGCGCTCTTAATTTCATCATATTCTGTACAATGAGAATAAAGGCTTTGTATTCTATTGTCAACAAAAGAAATCAAAATTCAAAACATTGCCACGTTCTAAATATGTAATCAAAACCAAAAAAGAAATCACGTAATTCTTGATCATGTGACTGATTCTAAATCTAATTGCAAATGATGCACTGTGATGATTACATTCACCTGTTTTTGTAATTTGACACTGTAATCTTGTTTGCATGTGATCCATCGCATCCCAGCCCTGCTTGGGAATTGAAAGCATATGCAGTGAGCAGACGTTTGGCAGATGGGGGTGGGTTGTATGAAGCAGTACCCAGTTTTGCCAAGGGGTGGCACTGTCTAACTGAATTCACCTTGACCAGGAGGGGGAAAAAATACCCAATGAAGTTCATTAGTGTAAAACAAAAGTTTTAAACATTGTGTAGATTAAATCATCAAAGCAAAAATAAGTTATCTGTTTTCTTTAGAAGAGCTTGGCTCCCTTCCCTCTCCTTGAAAGACCTTCGGATGACTGTGTTTGAAATGTCTTTCTTATAATATCTATTTAATTACTTGAATTTTATCCAAAGAAGTGAGCTGGGAATTTGGTATGAGGAACTAATTGACTCCGGTCCCTCAGCTCTCCTTAAGGAGACGTGAGGATGACACAGAACAGTTTTTGCATCAGCCGAAGGAGAGCAGGTCCTCTACTGAAATACTGCAGTCCTGAGCGTCTAGTTGTTTGGTTTGATACGACACATAAAATCCAGCTTGTCAGAAAACTCGACGTGGATCATGATTCTCCATTATTCACTCACAAGACAGCCGGATATAATTCCCCCTTCATTGGGATGCAGTGTCTCCACTCACCTCCCTGCACTTACTCTCAGTTGGACACTTTCTGTCCGACGCGTCTCCTTATTTTACCCCGCAGAGCAAAAAGCCAGTTAAGAAGACTGACAAAGTAATCAAGTAGCACTGCAGTTTACAAGGCCGAGCACATGGCTCACTGAGCAGGTTGAAAGAGCTGCAGAGAAGGGCCATATAGCCCATCGCTTTCACTCAGCCCATCTTCAGTTCCTTGTTTTCATCAAAGTTCTGTCTCTCCCTCTCTTTTACACAGTCACAAACTCACATTTCTGATGTCCAATTTTCTTCTTGCCTCTATAGTGCTTCACTTAAACGTTCCGCACACACACACACACACACACACACACACACAGACACACACACACACCACACACACACACACACATACACACACACACACACACACACACAAACTCAGGTATGGGCTGGTAAAGTGCATGATGGAGCTGCTGAGACTGAGGAATTTTGAGACAGCTGTGTAATTGAAAGGGGAAAATATGCCTACAATGAGCTCGATTGTTTCTTTTGTGTGTTTGTTCACGTGTGTAAAATGCCCTTCCCTTGGGATTCAAAGCTGTTCCCGACAATCCACATAATGCATTATTATACATCATTTTGATTCGCTGTTCGTTTTTTCATACAAGGGCACTTTTTAAACCACAATACGCCATTAATGTCTGTGAATGACATATTTCCAGCAGTATTTCCCCATTTAAGGAAAACATTTGTGTGTATCTGTTACATTTGTGTAAGGAAGCATGAAAACGTGGCTTTCCAGACTTGCCCAGTTCCCCTTGGTGATGATCTTCAGGCCTTGGTGTACGACCCTGTGATTGGCTGTTGATGTTGTTCAGTTGGACTGATAACAGCCAACAGCCTGATGTCTCATCAGGACAGCCACCACCTGAGCACTGCACCATTCTGCCTGCACAGGGACACAGTCACGCTCTGGTCTACACCAGACCTTTTTATTTTGGTCTTATCTTGAAATAAAAAAATATGAATGGCAGAAGCATTATTTAGATTCATAAGTAAAACTACCAATGCAATAATGTAAAACTACTCCAGTCCATCATACTTAAGCAAAGGAACAGAAGTATTACAAACGGCTAAATGTACTTAAAGTATCAAAGTAAAAGCACTCAAAATGATCCCTGTGGCTGATATATTGTTATATAGGACGTTATAAGATACATTTATGCATCAATTATGCAGGCGGCGTTTAACCACCTCCGGAGCATCGTAAGATAAATCTGAGCCGTTGAGAGATGATTAACAAGATTGGAAAGAAAAACAAAAGACAAACAAAGCAGTTTTTCACTCAACAACTTATAGACTTACAGACATCTGAAATGTAACAAGGGGCCACAAATACAAATGTTGCATTTTGAGGGGTCAACTGACAAAAACGTTGGTGGCACAACCAATTTATGGGGAGATTTCAGTATTTCTAGTGGGTGGGTAAAGGTTTCATAAGTGCCAAAAGTTTTGGCATCCGCCTCATAATTTGCAACCTAATTCTGTGGGGGCAGCTAAGACCAGAGATAGGTTTTATCAAGACTTCATGAATAAATACGTCAAAACAATCTAGTTGAGGCAACAACTGTAACAATTGACAATTTTGTGAACTTTGACAGTTTGAAGTTGCCCCAAAGGATTACATGGCAGCTGTGGGGATTTCAAAACATTTGGTCAGTGTGAGTCATTTACCCAACAAAACCTGTAAAATAGCCCAGGTTTAAAATAAAAACTCTAATTATTCTTTAATCTTTAACAATGTGTTTTAATTTATAAGCATGTTATCATATATCTGTATGTAACATCCTAGTCAGTAAGCTGACAGATAAATGTAGTGAAGTAAAATATAGAATATTTCCCTCTTAAATATAAAGGAGCAGTATTTAAAAAAAGCGCAGTCCCTCAATTTTGTAGCTAAGTACTGGAATAAATGTAATTACTTGAATAATACATCCTAAGAGGCAGTAAAGCAGGTTTTTCAGTACATGATAATGAAGCACTCTCATGATCTAAAGGCTCTTTCTTTTGTGCGCCTATTTCCAGCTTTCGCAGCTGGGCAGCCTGACATTCTGTTCTATTCTTTACCGTGAAGAAAGTGTTTTGATTGAGGTTGTTTGAGGAGAGCAGGAGAGAAGGTGAAGCGGGAGGATTCTGCAGGAATAAAAAAAAGAAAAGAAAAAACTCTTCACGTTTAAGTCATTCTGTCAGTCAGTCATTCAGTCAGTCAGTCAGCCGGAGCGCTGCAGTAGCCACATCCTTCATGTCAAGGTGGCATGTGATGTGTCCCAGAAACACGTCAGGCCGTGCAGAATGGCTGAGACAGATGTGTCATGTCTGTGCGCCGAGGGGGAGAGAGAGGGATATGTTTTGAGTTTGGGATTAATTTGCCTTTTGGGACAGGTGCTGAGAGGAGCGGGAGCAGACACAATAAATCTAATGTTACAGGCAACAACCCCCCCGTCCGACTTCACAGAACACGGGGAACATGTAGGTGACTAATTCATACGGAAAATCTCCGTCAGCGATATGCTTTTACACCACTGGTATTATTTCCTGTAAGGCGATACCCCTTCATACTCCTGGTCCTCTTTGAGCAGTACGGATTTGGGCTGGTAGCACTCGAGTAGCCAGCTGGTGACAACAAATTATACAGAATCAGTTTCAGTTACCCTTGATTTAAACCAGACCATTACATCATATTCTAACTGAAAAAAAAAAAAAATCATGCTCTGGGTTAAATAATTTCATACCACAGTGGCCCTGGTCAACTGCAGGAGTTGCACGGATGAATTTAGACATATAATCAACCAGTCAAACATAATTATCAAGAGATGTAATACAGGGCGGATATGGCAGCACAGAGCGCGGGTGAGGATGATGGGCTGCTGCACCCAAGGCTATGTAAATACATTATTTAATATTTTATGATTCATGACTATATACATGAATTCTCATCTGAGCTCTCTTTCCTCCATGAAACCCCAAGAAAGATATTACAAATTCATAGCAGGGCGACATGTTCTCTGTTCTCTCCACCAAACGCTCTTAGGTAATTAATAAAATGGCAAGCAATAATGATTATTGCCATCACACATTTGGCAGCGTGTCTGCTATTGTAAGTTAACTAATTTTTCATGGGATAGCCTCAAAAATTAATTGACAAAAAAAATAAATGCGTTGCTCAATACAAGAAAACAAAGTGTTTCTTGGCTGGTGCTAGAACAGAGATTGATGATGGTGATCCCATCCAAGATCAATGGAAATGTGATGTACCAACCAAGTTGTCATAACTTGTTTTTGTGGAAGTCTAAACATCTGTGACAAAGACAGTTTCGTGGCTCTGCCCCTCCCAGATGCCGAGGAACCTCATTAAAACAATGTACTTGGACTTTTACTAGAATTTAGTCTTAAGATTGTCAGGCATTGGTGTGCATATGTTCAATTCATAGAAGATGCTGTGCAGAGAAAACCTGGACGAAACTTTTTTTGCTTTAATTTGAACTTTATCGGGGTAACGGCTGTCGAAACTATTCACACATAGATTGGTTCCCTAGACATCTTGCTTTCATAATGCTATTTGGTCTGTCATTGGGCTAAATCCCCCCCCCCCCCTAAAAAAAAAAATAAAAGTCCTATTAAAGCACAAAGGAAGTGCTTCCGGTTGCGCAACCAAAACAGGAAGAGGCATAATTTACCCCAGTTGTTACACCCAGGTAACTGCTGGCAAAGAAGGTGAAGAGGGAGAGCGATAGAAACCGAGATAAAACATGAGTAAGCGATTGGGAGCGCTCCCGTGTTGGGTCAAAGTCTGTCCCCCCTTTGATATGTGTTTCCACTTAAGACTCAAGACAGTTCAAAACTAGCATTGTTTCTGCTCGATCCGTAAGTACTAAAACCTGTCTACTTTTCTATTGATATAACCAGGTGTGTTACTTTGCCTTTTCATAGCACTGAGATCAGCATTTCTAGGTCAAATGTCTTTCTGCTTTAAGCAGACTCTGAGAATCACTTGCTAGGTGTGTTTCTGCAAAACCACAGATAAGTTATAACCGAACATTTGTTTATGTTGCATCTTTATTGCTTAGGTTTAAAGAGAGAGACACTTGGTGAGGGTTAGGAAGGCTTTAAATTAGGGGTGTAATGATTCACTGATAGGAATCGGTGACCGGTTTTAACATTAAAAATGCGACTACATCGATACGTGGACCCCTGTATCGATTGAAATGTACCATTAACTGGTCGATGGCCCGATTCTAAAGTTATGTATCGGTTGACTGAAGCTTTGCTGCTAATTCTGCAGAGCGTCTCTCAACTCTCGTAAAAGGTTAAAGGTCAACGCGAGATCCTCACGAGAGTAATAAAAGGTCAACGCGAGATTCTTGCGAGAGTAACGTTAGCGTATCCGAGGGAAAAACCACAAGAACGACAACAACAACATGTCCGACAACTCTGACACTGTTTACAATGCACCGGCCATTCTGAAATCTAAAGTTTGGAAGAGATTTGGATTTTATAAGAAGGGGGGACATTTGGACAAAAGTCTGGTCATGTGTAAGGTCTGTAGAACAGCTATTAAGTACAGCGGTAGCACGACAAATCTGAAAACTTACCTGGTGAGATGGCATTGAGAAAACTACGCGGGCGATGAGGAGTCTGTGGATGCTAACGTTAGTAACATTACAGCTAGCACCAGCAAGAACACAACAATGAGACAAGACAATGACATGGCAATTAAAGACTTTTTCCAGCCACAACTTAGCCACAACTCGGCAAGGTCCAAGGTAATCACGGCATCTATAGCCCATTTTATTGCGAAAGACTTGCGACCTTACAGTGTAGTTGAGAGTGATGGCTTTCGAAACATGGTAAAGTAAGCAATGCCACTTTTATAGAATTGCTTATCTTAATTTAAAATGGAAAAATTAATGTCTACATGAAACAAATGTGAAGAACCTACTTTAAATACCTGTTTTGGTCACCATGTTCACACAGGGACATCTACAAAATGGCTGGAAATTTCCCCCGCTGTCCTTAAAAGTGTTCACTGGTGTGTTTCAAACAGTGGTCGGCCGTTTGGCAGCCTTGAATGAGGGCCATTCATTACAAACTCACACTATGGAGACTCAAAACGATTTTTTTTTAACTGGCGGAGATCCCACAGTCTTAATATGCATCTTAATATGTCATGCTGAACATGCTGAGAGCTGCAGATTCAGGTGATAATTCTCTGTGGGTTCATAACTTTCAAACAACTCGTTTTTTTGTCATGCAATTCTTTGTTATCATGAAAAAGTTCTGGTTATGGTGAGCTTCAGAGGATTCAAAGGGAGAAAGCTGTATGTTTTCAGATTTAAAATGAACTCTTGCCCAGGAAACTTCCATCTGTAGCAGAGCTTGAAATGAACCCTCCAGACCACACTATTTTTCATGTTGACAGTTGAACTTAGATACCTTCAAAGGTGAGCTTATTGTTTCACGGTTATGCACTACTGGTGCTACATCTCCACATGGCATTCAGAAAGCTTTGTTCACCTGACTGAAAACTCCCTCTGTGGAGAGTTTATTTCCATTGTTGTGAGCGATGTTTACATCCCGCTGGAAGCCGACGCCGTCTTTCGTGACCTGGATCACTACTTGTCCTCAATGGGAAGTTCCCACGCTCTGCGCTGTTATAATGTTTGGTAACACTAACCACACCAATCTGCCTTTAGAGCTCCCTAACGACAAGCAACAGATGACATGCCCCGGCGGACCAAACACTGGAGCAGAGTTTCATGTCAGACCCTGATGCTTACCGCCTGCCACTGCAGACTCTGTTGGGACTGTCTGACCACATCACGCCGCTCCTTTCAGGGACTGTTTTTAAGTGCACAAACTGGGTTATGTTCACTGCAGCTTGCTTGGGACACGTTTGATGCACTCGCTGACATGCCGACATCACAAAGAACAGCGTTTTGTGTGAAGACGTGTGCACCATCGCAACCGCTGACAGAGAACTGCTCTTTTTCGAGATCAAGGCCCAGCGAAGGCAGCATGTTGGAGACCTCATCAAGGCTGGAAGAGAGCCGAAACTTCACTGAGTTCCCATTATGCCGCCGTTTTATCCCTCCGATTCAGACCGGTTTTTGCGTTATTCATGCTCGTACATGGCAGAACACTTTGAGCTTTTAAATGCTGAGGAAACTATATCAATTTGGGAAGCCAAAAGAAAAAGAAACTTCCCGTCCTCTCTTCTGTCTTTTCTGTCTCACTCTTTGTTTCGCCCTCTTTAATACACACAGCGGCCTTGAAACGAAATTAATTAAAAACTATGCAGAATAATTAAAAACTGATGTGAATAAGGACAAAAGAATCATTCAGATGGCAAGACAGCTGATTTCAAAAAAAGACTCACTACTTTTCAAAAGGGGTTTGATCTACCGCATATCAAGTCACACTTTCAGTTTTGAGTGACACTTTTGATACATACAAGGCAAATAAAGCGAGAGCTAATTTTCTTACAATTAATTATGAAGATTAACATACAACATATTTTACTTCACAAGATACCTTACCTTCAGGAGAGGAAAAATATCTGCTGTTTCTGTTTTCTGTGGCTGGGATGTGTTTTTTTCTTAATCAGGTTCCACTGACAGAGCGTTATTGTGTTTTCGTCTTAAACTCCGATTTAATTATTTTTATGTTAATAGAGAAAGCACCAATACGATGATAACATTGTGCGGCAGCTGTCATTCAAGGCGACCCATCAAAGGCGATGACACAACAAAAGAAAAAGCAACACAATTATTTGCAAGTGATTGCCTTGTTCCGCAGTACATCACACCACTCTCACCATTTGAGTCAAATATATTGCAAATGACTTCATCAGAACAGGCGCCCTGTTTTACAAGTGCTACAAGTTTACATCATAAACAAAATAAATGTAAAACATGACAGTAATATGTAAACAGCAGCTGATAGAAGCTAAGATATCGACTAAGAAGGGGCATTTATGTAAAAAAAAAAAATAGACGTGAAAGTATTGCTAAGAGTGCCGATTCTGTGTAAGTGTTGTAGTCATTAGCGTTGTTGTAAGAATATATACTTATATACTACTACTAGAATATATACTACACTTATAATAAATAGTGCCCTTGATGAGCTCTCTGAAGCTATTCAGAGACACCAGAGTTTTGAGCATCAGCATCTGAAATATTCCATTAGGATGGCGAAGCACATCTCGATTTCTTACACTGAGTGCCATCATAACGTCCCGAAACGGATTAAAAACCGACTCTCTAGAGGAAAATAGTCTGACCCACCAGATGTAGACTTTTGTTACGAGCCTGCCATCAGCCAATTTAGTCGGCATTCTATTCCCTTCCCCTATCTGCATCTCAGTGTTTTTCAGAACCCCTGTTGCTTCGTAGAACAACAAGAACAACCTCCAAGCTTGCAGAGTTGACCTGATTGCTATTATAGGTGTGAATGGTTGTAAAGCTCTCTGGGGAGAGACCTCAGTACTGCATTGTAGGTAGGTTCGTTCGAACTGAAGAAACCTCTTGGATGAGAGGTGAAACGTCTTCAAGAAACTGAAACGAGTCCAGTTGCCAAGGATGCAGCACCTAGAATTGCCATGACCTTGATGACCGAGAAGCTCCATCAAACCAGAGCATTGTTAGACAGACATCTCTCCAGGGCTGACACGGTGCTGTGGAGTCT
Source organism: Diplodus puntazzo (assembly GCA_963678695.2). NCBI lineage: Eukaryota > Metazoa > Chordata > Actinopteri > Spariformes > Sparidae > Diplodus > Diplodus puntazzo. Next base: position 9,053,111 of record OZ023167.1, on the reverse strand, counting down.
TTAGAAGAAAATAAAGAGCTTCTTCCCCATAGATTCCAACATTTGATATACGTCATACATTTAATTGATGTGAAACTTACACGTGTGTGAGAAAGTGGCCAAATCGATGGGTCAGTCATTCAGCATCATATATTATTTAAGCTTAAGTGCATTTTGCCCCCTTGACTCTTACATCAGAACATGTCCATTATGCTTTAGTTAATAAGATGCACTCCTGGATAACTTCATTGCCTCTGCATGCACACACAAACTCTCTCTCTTTCACACACACACACACACACACACACACACACACACACACACACACACACACACACACAGGCTCACAGACAGTGAGGGAGAGGGGAAGGACAAGACATTCATTTTTCATGTGTCAACACTGGGAAGAGAGTGCACATTCTATGAAGCTCTGACAATTCATGTTTTGGTTTTTACGGCCGAGTACAAAGAAAACGCTTGAATATCACATCGGTGCGTCAAAGCACATATCTGCACACACTCCACGACCTTGCACAACAGGTTCACGATGCTGCTAATGTCACTCTCTGATGCAGCCGTGATGTGATTGCAGCGTTTCTCCGTTGTGTCAGAACCAACAGAAATATCTAAACCCCCCCCCCCCAAGTGAGAGACACATTCGTCTTCTTGAAAGCCTTGAACCATACTCACATTAACAGCCTCATTAAGCTTGTATCGTGTCATTAAATTACGATTTTGGATGGGTTTTTTTAGGTGTGATATTGCATATAATTCCAGCGGTTTCTAACTATGATTTCTTATGCATATATATAAAAAAAGGCCTGGTCTCTGACAGCCTTCAGGGGATGTGTTTGGTCTGTTCATGACATAATTGATGCTGAATCCTTAGAAACCTGCTGACAGAGCCCGAGGCCTCTGATATGGTCAATTAATGTGGAACTCCTCTGAATGTCAAAAATGTAAAATTTAGTGCCCCATTTTTTTTTTTTTTTAAATTTCAGTCTTATCTGCAGTCAAAGGTACTCTAAAGGACAGCTATTGAGTCAGCTCTTGATTAAATAGATCTATGGATCAATTTTTCATCCTCAAAACCCTTTTTTTTTAAATGACTCGAGGCAATTACTGCAGAGTTTGCCAAAGGTCTCCTCTCTGTCTTCTCTCTCTCTCTCTCTCCCCCCTCTTTTGCTTTCCCTTTGCTTGCATCACTCACATCTGCCTTTGTAGAGTGAATTAGTAAAAGACTGCACTAATAAAGAGCAGCCAGCCGGAGCTGACTGATTGAATTAATAAGCAACATAATCATAGCTGATCTGTAAAGTTATCTACAAGCTCTGGGTGTAACACGCTGGAGAGCGTCTGGCTGCCTGTCACAGCCCCGCATCTGCTCTCTGCCGCTGTCAATCGCATCTTCACCTAATTGCTTGAGATAGGATTTGCAAATTGTCTTAAAGGGCTCCCCCTCTCTTTAACTTCGCTCAGATATAAACTTGGAGGTGCTTGGTTTGCTAATGGCTGCCTTGTTTGGATGTTCACTGCAGTATAATCAAAATAAACAGAGAGATTTAGACCAGCACATAAGATATACTACCTGAGCAAGGACACTACAGGTGAAAACATTGTTCTTCCATGGACTGGTCAATTTTGAGATTTTGGCCTATTTTGCTTCCATAATGTGTCAGACTAATTGAAAGGGAATGTTCAAAGCATCTATGTCTTTTTTTTAGTTCAGATTTAAGTGCTGGAAATATATGCACACTAGTGCATGTTTAATTACACAGTCTCATTTGCATTTATAAACATAGAAGGTCAGAAAAATAGTGATACAAAAAGAAGAAACTGTCTTGGTAGATTTTTTCTCAAAAAAAGTTTTACTCTGGGCACAAAATCTTCACTTCTGTGACACTCACACCAAACCTTCCAGTGTTCTAAGGGTTTTTACAGAGGGGCTTTTTCATTTATCATTCATAGCCTGACTTATATAAAATGTTATGCCTAAAAACATGGCAAAAATAGATTTATATAGCTGTTGACAGGATTTTCTGATTCATGGCATGAAAAAAAGTGATATACTAAACTCCCTTTGTCAAAAAAGTTTGACAGTATGCAGACAAAATGGTAAAAGAACTCTGAACGCTGGCCTTACCCAGTGTTCAGATTTCAGGAGGTTCAGAGCTCGTACCTCGGCCAAGGCCACACAGTCCCCATGCAGAATCTCCATTATGTCAAGACTATTAGAAAGGCATATTCAAATCTGTTGGATCTGGATTTCTGTTAGGATCTGCTTCTCATAGATACCAGCCACCAAAATATGCCTGATTTCTTTTCATCAAGATTCATGAACAATTCCCTGAGAAATGAACGAAAATGTTAAATAACTGATCTCTGAAATTCCCCAGATCTGTACCTTTATCCAGATCTGCACCAAAAAGTAACAGGGTCCAGTCTGGGCCAAAAAACCATCCTCCATCTAGGTTATGTGTAATCCTGCGGACAAACCAAACCAACAAATGGACACAGGTATAAAGAATGCAACCTCCTTGAACGAGATCTCATTTCAATTCATATATTTAAAGATGATATTTAGAAGAACTGATGATGCAAAAAAATAATTGTCTTAATGTAAGTAATCAAATTGGTAAGATTCATGGTGATAAAGTTTTCCAGCTCTATACAAAACCACATTCTGCATTCTAAAAAATTATTTTTATTGTGTATTGAGGTGTTGGAAGGGTTCATAATGCCTACTAAATATAGAGAGGCTCTTTGGGTGGCAGTGACAGTGTGTTGGGTGGTATGTCCACCACCAAACCAGAATAGCTCAGCAACCATTAAATATATTCCTATGGCATTTATGACAGACAATCATGGTTCCCAGAGGATGTATTCTACTAACTTTGGTGATCCCCTGAAGAACGCACATGAGGCTGTCATTTGCGGTTTGGACTGAAATGTTTTGACAACTACATGATGAACTGCCACGAAAATAGCTTCCCTGGGGATCAAATTTAATAACTTTGGGGATCCCTCAGCTTTTCATCTCGTGCCACCATCCGGTCAAAACGCCAAAAACTAAAACCAGAACGCTAAAGTAAGATGGCAAACATTACACACTGAAGCATTCTAAGTGTTAAAACTCAAAGCCCTGCTGTGCCCGAGTACATTTATATATACAGACTATGGTGCCACTGGCATGGCTGTGGACTGTTTCGTATTTAAAAATGAAGTTTTTTCAGAAGAAGAAGAGGGAAGTGGTCATAAAGCAGCTTTTTGAAGGATACTCAATAAATACTGGACTAGGCAATTTTATATTGCCAAGAAAACAAATTGTGCTCCTGTGAGGTGAGTTTTTTTTTTTTGGTTTTTCATTCATGTGTTGGATTGTTTGTCACTGCCTGAGAATTTATTGCACGGCACTCCAGCTGTACAAAATGATGCTGTAGTAAAACAAAAAAATAATATATCTTCCACTTTTTTCCACCATATCACCTTTTTTTCTCTGCATCTAATCTATATTTTATATCCACATAATTTATATCAGAATCAAATTGGTTTCACAGTGTTGACAGTGAGTTTTGGATTGGATCTCATGCTGCACCAGTATGCGCCAGACAAAATACCAACCAGACACATTTTCTGACAGCTCCAAAGCTTTCACACCACCCCGATGAAATAAAACTTTCACTAGCTGCATAACACCCCGCTGATTTTCATTTCGGAATAATCACTGCCTAGATTTTGTTCTCTTCCAACATCCTCTTTCAAAAGAAGATTACATAGAATCAAGTATCAAGATAACAACACATCATCTTTCCATATTATGCCTCGTGCTTCAGACACACCATTAAGCACCAGCAGCATCGTCACGCCAGTGGCCCCTCACTCCAAATGGCAATAAACAATTCCACACCCATGGCTTTACCTCAGGCTACGGCCGTGTTATTAATTCCCATGTAGAGGTATCTATGTTTATTTATCCGCAAGATTCCTGTAAATAATTGGCGTCTGTGGTGGAGAGCAGCAGTGTGAAAGAGTCACTGATACCCAGTCTATTAACTTGTTGACACTTTGGGGTCGGCCTGACTCTGGGCTAATGTGGAGTGTGACCGAGCAGAACCATCTTCATTATCCCGGCGTAATGTTTCATCGCTTCAGGCTCGTGCACTGATGGCCACCCACTCCTCTGCCCCTACCTCTCTTCATCTATTGCTCTGCGTCTCTATCTTCTCCTGTAAACGCGCGGTTACGAACGGCTGCTCGCCGACCAGCATTTTTTTTTCCCGTAAAAAAGCATCTTTACCCCTGATTTCTCGTTTATTTCTCCCTCCATCCATCTGTCTTCCTCTACTTCCATCTTCCTCTGTAGTGTCAGAGTTTTATTGCATCATCTTTCTTTGGTGTACTTGCACTCATATTTCTTCCTCTCATTTTGCTTTGCCTTGAGATGTTGCCATCTGTCTGCACTTGCTAGCCTGGCTGCCCTTGTATTATTTGTACATCTTCCTCACAATTTTGTTGGGCCAAACCACAGCTGCTCTCTGTAATTTTCTCTTTCCTCAGACTTATTTCGTCCCCGCAGCATATTGAGGTTTTTCAGCTGTTTGTGAGGTAATGGAGCCAGGCCAGCAGGGTGTCTCTTGATACCTGAAAGCATTTTTGATTGACTGCTGCTTGAAAATATTGTATTTTCCATGTCAATAGAGACAGATGAATAACTGCAATGTGAGAAAAGCTGCGTTATTAAACTTAAAAAAACTGCATGCTTTGCTTTTAGCAGTAATGAAATTTCAGCGTTGCACTGACAAGGAGTCGAGGGAGCACACTGGCTTTTGAAACATGTCCCCATTTTACTTTATTTGCATTCTTGATCCTTATTGTAAATCATTGCACATCTGCATGGGCTGTGCCAATTAAAGTTCAGGGAGTAAACAGCTTCAGAATTATTATGCAGCGGAGGAATAACAAGTAATATGAAGCTGTCCTGAATAATCTGGCACTGCATTTCCACTGCTTCCCCAGACTGTCATGTTGTCACTTGCTCTGTCAGGAGCTCTTAAGTCATGCTAACGTGGATGCATGAAGAAAAAAAAAACAAATTAACTTTTAGTAGGATTAATTGACGAAGGAGGTGGAAGAAGGAGAGGATATAATAATAAAAATCAACCAAGTGGAAAGAATTGATTTAAATCCAAAGCATGACCTTGAATGAAGCATGAATGCTGGTCCCTGATCTTGAAATGAAACTTTAGTTTTTCTTTTAGAATCAATGTAAGTCACTAAGGTAGAGAAAATAAAAAGCATTTGAAAATCACCCTTGTTTTAAATATGTGAGCTAGAGCTGCAATGATTCATTACTTAGTTGTCAAGTGTTAAATTATTCCCAAACTATTCAAACTAACTAACTATCAATACTAAATATAATCAGGATATTTTGAAATAAAATATAAAATATATGTTAAGATTACACATATACCAATACTGTGTAGGCTTATGTAATACATCAGCCCTCAAAAGCATTTCTGTTTCTTTCCGTTCTCACTTTGTCATTGGAGGTGGCAGACATGCCTTAAAGCAGGTCGCCATAAAATGGGAAATTCATGAATATTTCTTCTTTTTGTACACTCTTTTTACAGTTATGTTAACAGACTCTCTCTTCTTTCTCCACCGCTTACACTTTTATTTTGAGTGAAATGTATTTGCCCAAAAAGGGACAAAACACTATTGTCAAGGTAAAACCAAACCGAACACAGACACACAGGCAGGGCAAGCAATAAGGGCTGAAAGACGTGTTTTATTAATATAAAGCTGAAAATCCAAACAGAAAAATCCGAAAATGTAGCAGCAAAGGCAGACGACAGAGCAGGAGCAATAAATGAAACAAATGCAGAACAAAGCACAAAACAGAAATAACATGAGGAATAGACGAACTGACAAAGAGAGAGGAGAAGAAAGGGATTTAAATACACAGTGATAAAGGGGCTGATAAACTAAAAGAGCACAGGTGAGAGGAGAAAAGGGTGGAAAAGCAGACAGAGGGAGGAAATGAAAAGCAACCCACAGCATATGAGGACAGAACTACAAAATAAAACAGGAAATAACAAAACCAAAACTCAAACCATGACAACAATAAACAAAGAATAATTGAATGAATTGAAATTAATTTTATTTTTCAAATTCTCCATAGATATTACAACAATATTTGATCCCAGCTTAATTAATGAGATTGTTTTCTGGTTTCTCTACTCCTCAATGGTAGTAAACTGAATATCTTTAGGTTGTGGACAAACCAAATATCTGAGGACGGTATATTGGGCTTTGGGAAACCCTGACTGACATACATTTGAAAATATGTTAAGAATATAATAATCTAAAAGAATCTCAGATCTAAGCTTTATATTTATCAATTCATTTTTTAAACATAAACACTTGTCCTGAAACAATCGCGAATTACGATTACAGAAAATATAAATATATAAGCTAAAATATATAACTAACTTTAATTCACAAACATAATAATCATTTTGGTTGCAAGGTAATGTGGACGTTTAGGGAGCTACAGAATGTAAGTACATCAAGAACACTAAAAATGTTTGTTCTTTGAACTAGACGGAACATTATCTGATATATTTGGAAAGAAAATGAGGTAGAGGGCTAGGTGCTATTATTGTATGTTTTTGAATCCGAATCCATAAAAGAAGACACGTTGTCTCCGTAGAGGTTTTGGTAGTACTGCATTAGGAGGTTAATGTTAAAATAACACAGGCCAGGTGAATGGGCTCTAATCATTCTAAACATCATCATCTGTAGCTTTTAGAGGATGACATGTTTTACAATCTGAAAAACCTTGCTTTAAAAAAAAAAAAATCAAGGTTTTAATAAAAGATGGTTAAGAAGCATTCAGATTCGAGAAAACAACCCATCATCATCAGATTTTCATTCAAATGTTGCTAGTTCCTGCTTGGTCCATGGATGTATGGAGCATCACATTGCACTAAGCTCCGCCCACTTAGATCTGCATTGACAAAAAATGGAAGGCCTGTGAAACAACTAAAGTGGTTCTGACTTTGGCACAAGTTGTGTCCAACAGAGCTTCTTGCTCATCCCAAGAAGCTCAGGTTTGGGTTTTTGAAATCACCCATGACTGTGTGTGTGTGTGTGCGGTCACCTGCTGCCCTTAAGTATGAATCAGGGGTCTGAAAACAGCTGGAGTGGCTGAGTCAACACATCCCCCCGCTGGGCCGCACATTCCCCCGAGCTCCTGGCCGGTGAGTGTGATACGACGAAGAACATCCTCCCGGTCTCTGCTGTGGTTGGATGAGGCAGCTGTCCAGTGTCCCCTGGGGTCAATCTTGTAGAACTTGCTGAAGAAGTTCAGCTGGATGACAACGAAGACCTGAGTGACCTCCATGTGTGATATCATCAGGTTTCTTTGATGTTATAAACACATTCATTTATACACAACAAAGTCACTATGTGAGCATTATCAGTGTTTCAAAAAACACATTTTGTTCAGCTTGTATCACACTATTGCTCACAGGTAGCTTAGATCAAAATCTCTTTGACTGAGCAAAAAGTAAAAAATACAGTTTCATGCACGGAAAAGACACAAAGAGAAAAACTAATTCTCTTCCACCAAAACTACCGACATGATAATTGCATGTGTGTTAGTGACTACTGTTGACATGCTTTCATTTATATCCATTGGTTTCGTAATTCTGGTGTGTTTCTAGCACTCTGACGAGGTGACAATGTGCAAGCATATAGGTAACTTTCATGAGTGGATTACTGTATGTATCAATTACCTGTCTGGTCTGGATAGATTTCTGACAGATGGAGTGATTTCAGCGCTAAATTGCTGTTATTGCCGCTGTTTTGACATTGATTTTCCTTTATTTCCCAGAGTGGTCACAGTATAATTTTTGCAACCCCTCAATCAAAATGAATCAAAACATCTTAATGAACTTCTCATAGTGTGAAATGGAAGGAAAACAATACCCGCCAGTCTGGACTGGGGCCCCTATGGAGACTCCCTGATGTTTTCTAATCACGCTCTGCCACATTTCACATGTTAAGGTCTTTTTATAAGCAGGAACATTATGTTGCTTGTGGCAAGCTGATCATATGTTACCCTGGCAACTTGCTATGCGTCCTCTGTTTCTCATGTTGTGATCAGCTGAAATGCTACAAATGTCTCTATGATGGTTGATATGATCACAATGCTGCTGTCATGGACATGTTAGCAAAACATTTCTGTTGCTGTTGTCAGTGGGCGGGAAGTCTTTGACATTGAGATTGTTGCCCGTGTGCCCTTTAAATGCACTGTGTCGAGCCAGAGAAGATGCTGCTTCTTTGCTTTGCCTTTTTTCCTTTGCAGTTCAGGTTTACGACCGGCCTCTGCGCTATGATTCCCTTCGCATGGGCCCGTAGCTAATCAAAGCCTCTCTTTCTGCTTAGCTGTCATGCACACAAATTCCCAACAGCACATCCTTATTAGCCCTGAGTCTAAAGCGCACCAAAGTCAACTGACAGGCCTCCCAGGCCCCGCAAGAGCAATTCTTAAGAAGTGTTTCATTCTCCCTGTCAGACACATGTGGATCTGAGCTGATGACTTTGCAACTTATGTCTGAGAGTTTCTCTCCTCTGTGTTCCCGGTGTAATGATATCAGTGGAGGTTGCTGTGTTATGGCAGCTGTAATAATCTGCAATCAGAGCAAAGCCAGATTTGATCTCAAGATTAAGCAAAAGATGTTCCCAGAGTCACTTTGATAACGTTACATCATTAGTAAGTGCCCTACTTGTCCTCAAGAATCAAGAGTCAGGTTCCATTTATTTATTTTTTATGGCAAGTGATACGTCACTAAGGTGCATGGGTTTTATTCACACCTCAGGGTTTAGTGAACAGATATTGCTGTCAGTGGATAAACTGGTAAAGAATGAAAAAGCTTTTCTTAAAGCTGAAACCACAAACTTTGAAACTCCTGCATGTTGTTGACTTTGCACGCTGTGAGAGCTGACTGAATGAACTGAGGACCCACAGCAAATATCTGCAGAGTTGTTGTGGAGGATTTTGCAGAAGCTTGCTATCTATTTTGTGTCAAAAATTTCAAATTTGGGGATAAGAACACTGAGATGCACCATCTCGTTTTCGAGGGGGTCCTCATTAGAATCTGCTCGAAGGGTACCTGAAAGATGTGTCAGCTGGAGTGGTGTAAATGAGGGAAAAGATACGAATAAGCTATTATTAATGGCTATAATGCGCATATAGGGCACATCCTAAGTCATCTCAAGTTTCCCTCACTTGCATCTTTTTCCTTACTTTATAGTCTCTCCAATGCAGATAGACAGGGAAACCATGTGAATAGAGAGGAAACGATGAAATGTGTTTTTAGAGTGATTAGATGTCCTCTCCTCTAAAGTGTCACGCACATCCCTTTCTCACTACTAATGGTTGCCTGGTCAAACAATGCAGCCTGGCCCAATATTGCAGCCTGATCAAATAATGCTGCCTGGTCAAATACAGCAGCCTGGTTAACTACTGCAGCCTGGTCAAATACAGCAGCCCAGTAAAATACTGCAGCCTGATCAAAAATTCTGCAGCGTGGTCAACTATTGCAGCTTAGTAAACTACTACAGGCTGGTCAAATACTGCAGCCTGGTCAGATACAGCAGCCTCGTCAAATACTGCAGCCCGGTCAACTACTGCAGCCTTGTCAAAACCAGAGTTGGCGTCCTGTTTGTGACTAAGAGTCAAGAGTGATTTGTTTTTAAGCTTGGTTATGAAATTGAGTTAACGTACACACACAACGTTACATATGTGAGCTACTTTCATACCTAACTAACTTTGAGTAAGTTACGAGAGTGTAACATAGTATGATCTTTTCCCACACCAAGATCATTTGACAATGTTAATAATAGTCCAAACGACATTAAACGTCGACTGTTCGTCAGCAGGCTTTATTTCAAGTGTACTGGACACTGCACATCATATATCATATTCTTGCTAGCTTGGCCGCAGAGCTCTTCACCTGCAAAACTGACACTAAAGGTTAAAGTAGAGCTTCATATTTTGAAGCTTAAGGTCATCGACCAAGCTGCCCTATGTTTCTAGTGGGGTCGTCGTGCAAAGCAGTGCCATCTCGTTCAAGTATTGTGAAGTTTTTATGTGCAATGGTGTCTAGCTTAAAGTCCTCCGTGAAGGCTGCTCTCATGTATCCTCGCTCATGGCTCCTCAGAGATCCCCTCCTTGTTCCCTGGAGAGGAAATAAGAGCTTTGGAGTAACTTGAGGGATGACGCACCAGAACAATTTGCTGGTCAAGCCAGGATCGAGGAGCACCACTGGGGATGTACCCATATCGTTGACATCAGTGCCTTCTCTCTTTTTTGAACTGACTTTATTGGTATTGTCACCCATGGCAGTTTTGACCAAACAAACCAATAAACCAATTGCAATATTCCATCACACCATGCAAATATTCGTAATATACATGAAAAATTATTATATATAGACAGTTATATTCTAGAATATTAGATGTCTTGTTACTGTTTCCTAGTATTGTTCTGCAGAGCTGAATTTGACATCTTTCAACACAAAAGTGAGACTTGGCTTGGACTTGACGGCTCTGAGACATGACTTAACTTCATACTTGACTTGAGAGTTGAAGGCAGAAAACATTGAAGTCTCGAGTTTCATCCCAGTAACAATAAAAATATAGCATTGCTCAACAGACTTGAGACTTGACTCAAAATTGCCTCAGACTCCTGTGGCTACATGAAGATGATCTTAAACTCACATGACTCTCCTGTGTAATCAAAGGAAATATGAAGCTCTCCGCAGGTCTTCCTCCCGCTGCGAGCACTTGCAGATGTGCTCGCCGTGGAGCTTATTCTGTTCTTCTGAGGCTGTGACAGAGCCGATGGATTATTCAATAGTGTAATGAACGAGGTGTCTGAAACGTTCAGCTCTGCTGTTGGCCAGAATGATTTCTCTGGGTCTACCTCTGTCTTGCTATACGTTGCTCTTATTGATTATGATGAGGCTTTCTCCTCTCCAGTTATTACAATATTGATCTGGGACAGATGCAGAAAAACAGAGCGGATAGAGGGATGAAGCTTTGGAGGCGGAGGAACTAAAAGCAGTGTGAGGAATCACATGCGAGCACTCTAAGCTAAGTTTAGAATTGTGGCATCATTAGGCCTGGGTGGCTGAGGTTACAGCCGAGAATAATTAACACAAAAATTCAGAAAAGAAAAGAAAATGACTGAAAACAATAATATGATGATACATCATGCAATCAAGCCATGGAAAATATGTACTTATATCTACTCTACTTGGCACGCTACATTTTGTGTGGGAGAGAGAGAGCTGGTAACAGGGCTTGTCATCGTTGGCATCTGGTGGTAGCTAGCTAATTCACAAAGGCAAGACTTTGAGGGCTACAGACGTAAGAAGCTTTCACAAAAAGGGGAAACGATGAAGGCGACGTGGTGCAGGAAAGGCTCGAGGAGGTGGATGAAGAGTTATCTCCCGTTGCTGTAGCAGCAGATGAGTCAGGACGTGAGAGCACCACTGCCTCATGTAGAGTGCAAGCTCAGGAGAGGAGAGCAGGAGGAAATGAGGAGAGGGAAAGACAGATGAGACAACAAAAGATAGACTGGAGAGGAGAAGAACAGGAGAGCATCAGGTGGAGACATTAGAGTTCGGGAGGAGCCCTTGTCATACATGAACGGTCAGTTGTCGATATTGAGCAACGCACTGTCAGCGTACAATCTAGCATATGATTGCATCAATAATGCCAAAGCTCTCACTTTTGAATGTGTTTTTCAAAGTTGAACGAGAACTCAGATTGCACTCATTTTGTTTGATACGTACCTGCCCGGAACCTTTGTGTAATGCACAGAGTTTAAATCTTATATTCATTTCACTTAATATTTCAAGAATAGTGCAATTATAGGGTGAAAATCTTAAGAGTCCTAGGCAGGGCTTAACCGCCTATGTTTTAAGTTCCTAACAGCGTCTCTGTTGAGGTAGACAGTTTAAGTAGCCTGATATTTTGAGAACTTTATTATAGGAGGATGACACACCAAGAGGGTTACTGTAAAGTGTAGTTTTCTTACCAGAGGAGAAATGTGTTTAGTCTCTGATCTTTTTTGGCCGGATCAAATGTATTTGGAGACTAGTTAGTTTGGAAGTTAGTTGAATGCCATCTCTAGGAAATAATAATAATAATAATAATAATAATAATAATAATAATGCATTTTATTTATAAGCGCCTTTCAGGTCAGAAACAAACAGCAGTCAAACAACAAAGTGAAATATTATATATATTATCAGTCCTTCCAGAAAAATGCAGAGTTTTTTTCTTGTGACTGTTAATGCCACACATTTTCTTAAAATATGCAATGGAATATGCAGGATAATTATGCAATTTTATGCAATGAAATTGCGGGAACTTGCAAAAATTGCGGGAACTTGCAAAAACTGCGGTTTGATGAAAAAGAGAAAAAAAAAGTGATAACCTCAACACCCTGTTCTTCCTATGATAAGCAAGCATACTACATCACAGAGAGGAATATTTAAAGTCTCATCTTGTTTTATTTCAGACCTTAATATACACATAGTTCAACCTTACAAAACATTGATGAGTCAAACAAGTTCTGTAGCTTTACAAAAGGAATATGCTGCAACTTCTGTAAAAATTAATAAATAAAATATAAGAAAAATAAAATGTGTGCTTCCTGTTTTACAGAGGTAGCTATACAAAACAGACATTTTCTGTTAAAATAAGTGCTTCCAATGCACAAAGGGCAATCTCTTACTGTAATGTAAATTTACATACTAATATACTTACAACTGTAAAGTTTTTGAAACTAGTATGATTTTTTTTTGTTGATTTGCGGGCTTCATCATGGCTTCATCGCGGGGTTTGCAGCTTTTCGACGATGTTCACGTCGCGTAATTACGTCACTTCATAACGTTCCCATGGCAACAGGGGAAAATGGCTGCTCTTGTGTGAAGTAAACGCAACATTTTTCAACTTTCTGCTCAGATATGTGACTTTTTTGCAACGAAAATGCAGGGATTATGAAATCATACAAGCGTGACAAGTGGCAATTTATGCGGTGAAAGTGCGGCATATTTGAAAAAAAGGGGCCCTGCATAAATATGCGGACTTCGGCTGATTATGCATTGAATTATGCGATCGCATAATCGTATTTTTCTGGAGGGACTGTATTATATTGATACAGCAGCTTTTCTGCTATTTTTCCATTTCTAAAGGAGTATGAAACCTTTTTTGCACATATATATGGAAACCTAAGCATCAGCCCACTGCGTTGGCTAATTACAGTTGGCAACGGTTGATCTGCTCGGAGACCTCAACCTCTGCGGTGCACTATAAGCATGTCACTGACATGTATAGCTTAAGAACATTGATAACCCACAGTATTTTCCTGCTTTTTCAAAACACATCACACATGGAATTAATTTTGTACTGTTAGGGATTCGAGACATTTCGCTCGACAACATTGAACATTTGGTAGGACCCATCATGCTTACAAGTTTGTAATCCACTCAAAAAGTGAAAGCCAACAGCTTAGCTAGCTAAAATAGCACAAATTCCCACAAGACCATACAAGAAAGCTAGTATGTAAATGTAATAATGTAATTTCCTCTTGTTGGTAATAAGAATTTTGATCACATAACAATCATTTAAATGGAATGATACAGATATATAGGACTTTACTGAGGTCGTCCTCAGTGTGTCCCTGACTGTCCCCCTTCACTTCGTCTCTAAACACAAACTCCATAGTCTGAAGGTCTGCAGAGGATTGCATCCCCTCAGTTCATTTCTGTGTCTGTTTGCCTGCTCCTTGGAGCTTAGTAAAGCAGAAAGTGAGTCTTCTTCCAAACTCAGCCTCCCCTGGTGTGCGACCTCAATTACAGAGGCAGAGAGATTATGGGTCAGAATTAATACCACTCTTAATCTGTACACACTCCTCGCCTACTCCCTCTATCTGCCCTCACCCTCCGTCTAGTGTCTTCATTCGATGCCAGTTTCTTTTAATAAACAGATGATAGGTTGGCTGCTCATTTGTCCATCACTTTTCTTCCTCCACGTCGCCCGTCTCTTTCCGTCACACGTGCACAGACCTCCAATTTCTTCTTCCCACCACAACGCATCATTGATGTTTTGCTGTCCTGTTGGTCGTTTTTTTTTTTACTTTGGTCCACATGTAGATTATTATCCTGCAAATCTTGAAAATATAATCAGGTTCAGTTTTATTTCAGTTTCCATTATACAATACTGTACAATGAAATACAGTTGATGCTCCATCAATGCTGCACACACTGGACATTTATAAAGAAACATTTAAATTTAAATTGTATCCAAACAAAAGCTGATATGAATTTGAATCATTGTAACTTGGACTTGAGCCGACTTCAGTCACTGTTCTGATGACTTGCAGCTTGACTTGACAGACAAAAATTACTTGAGACTCAACCTTCCTTTGGAGGACTTGAAAGATTTGACTTGAGAAATTATAACACAAATAATGAGAGCTACGATACAAAGTTAAAATATAATATGTACTCTCAGTCAAAGGCAGTGAATGGCAGTGCAGTTTATAGAAGAGTGTGCAATCTGCATTTACAGCAGTGTGTGTGTGTGTGTGTGTGTGTGTGTGTGTGTGTGTGTGTGTGTGTGTGTGTGTGTGCGCCAGTAACCGCACACACTCATCCACATTCTTAGTCTAGACATGTTCATATTAGATTATATGGTACACATAAACAAATCAAACTGCGCTGTCAAAATGTCACTTATTTACTTGCACATCGATTTTTTTCTAATATTCTAGCATCAGTGTTACCCTGATATTAAATTTGATTACTTTTCTTGTGTAAAAGTAAAACAGTTTTCTAAAAAGCAAAAGTAGTCACTTCTTGTTTGGTCCCCTCCACTGTCCAGACAGCTGTTCGTCAGACAGTGTTCATCATCCGAGGAAATAGGCAATTGGCTGCCAGATGCCTACTGACTAGATACACTGCTTTACATATGAATGACATAATCGCAATCATGTTCATACAATGGAAGTTCAGGAGAAGAGATCATTTAAAAACACACCATAAACTCTTTCTTGTACGCCTTGTGCATTTCAAAGCCAAACTAAAAATTCTGAAAAAACATTGACACTTTCAAAAACAGCGAATTTTAAATATTAAAAATACACAAATGCTTAACAACGAGACCAGTTGAATAATTACACCATGCAGTGTCGGTGCACAATAAAGACTGTGAATAGTCTTACGTGAGTTGGAGGAGATAAGTGTTAGTGTTTTCTCTGATCTGAGAGGCTGAATAATTGTGATTAAATTCCCTTTTCATCAACATGAGACAATATTTAACTTTTGTTTTTATACTTCAGCTTGTTCTATATAAATGACTGGATTTTATGGGTGTTTATGATGGGGGGGTTCTGCAATAGACGAGTAAGAGGAAGAAAGAAGAAAAAACATAACTCTTTACGAAAGTAGGATTTACAGCGTAAAGCCCTTGGCTGTATCTTTACCTCTGAGAGATCCAATCTCCCCTTCTCCTTCCCCTCTTTCGCTCCCATTCTTATATCCCTCCTTCATCCCTCTGTAATTTCTCCACATTCCCAGACATTTTGCACTGCTCTCTCCAGCCTATCCATCCTCAGCAAAGACGACCAGAGATGAATCCATTAAGTTGCATAATTCACCCGCAAAGCAAAGTCTTAAAAAGGGCCTCTGCCATTGTGAGTGTTTCAATAGAGAGGAAGTGCTTTTGTGTAAACCTCACCCTACCAGACTGTAGGCTTTTAAGATCTGACTACTGGCCCTGGTGTACTCAGAGGACTAAAAAGCCAGTCAGGAGTCAGCTCACATCTGCCCGGAGATTACTTTTATTGATATTAAATGGAAAAATCTCAAACAGCTGTACATAAATATGCATTTAAGCTTCCGAGTGCGATCGTTTCGTCAAGATTTTCTGATGGGTGTTGTGAGTTTCAAGGCTAATGCCAGTTTAATTCTGTGGGATCTGTAAGTGACTGTGCTATTATAAGTGGAGTACAACGGGCTGTCATGTCCAACAGAAGTAAGTGCGGTGACATCATCATTGACTCACTCTGGCTGACATTTATCACATCATAACAGTCCCATTTTGAGCGTATGAAAGGGTAACTGGAGCAGTGTGTGTGTCCATTTGTGTGTGTTGTGTTTGTGTCCAATCAAGTTGTATGAATGTTAGCACTTTAAATCTCAAGGTGGACTCTAACATCCAAGGTGAAATACAGCCAAGTGAGAGTCGTCTCTGATCAGAGAGACTCAGCGTCCACATCTTTTTCAGTTGTCTCTAATGCTGCATCCAGTTCCCAGTTAAAAATCTCTGAACTGGGGTTGTTATTGTCACTGTTGTTCAGGCAGCCAATCATATGTTAGATCTGGCGAGACTTGTCATCCATCCGCCTGGTTACCAATAATGTGGAGGAGAAACTTGTTCTGGCAGTCGCTGTCGATCCTGAGCATTATCAAGAAAAAAATCATATCATATCATAACAGAGACAGAAATGCTCATTTGTGGGAGCAAATTGTCTGTAAACTACGTGCTGCTGTTGAGTGTACGTACGTTTGAATCAAAACCAACGTCTCTTATGGCACAAACACCCAATTGAGCACTCTCTGGCAGCTGTGGCTCAGTGGGTAGAGCAGGTCGTCTAGTGATCGGAAGGAAGGTTACCGGTTCAAATCTTGGCTCCCCCCAACTGCATGTCGAAGTGTCCTTGGGCAAGATACTGAAATTGCTCCTGACGAGCAGTTGGCACCTTGCATGGCAGTCTCCTCTATCAGTGTATGAATGTGTGTGTGAATGGGTGAATGTGGGATGTATTGAAAAGCACTTTGAGCTGTCAGTTGGCTGGAAAAGTGCTATAAAAATGCAAGACCAGACCACTCTCAAGCGCACTGACAATGCCTCCCTTCCAGAAAGAAACCTTATGTGGACGTGGCTGTGAGAGTTTACAGCAATGCCAGCAGCTCAGTGGCACTTTGAACCAAATGCCAACATAAGCATTCTAATATTCTTACAAATACAATGCTAACGTGATGATATTAAGCATCACTGTGTTCATCATGTTAGTTTAGCGTGCAGTATGCTAATATTTGCTAGTTATCATGAAACACAGTTGAGGCTGATGACTTGGATGCGGCTGCACTCAACGGATTATTGTACAAAAACACAGCTTCAAACTTGATTCACTGATTTTGATTAAACTTGGTCATATTTCACTGAGAAAATAACATGGCGATTTAAGGATATTCTTCGTGGACAGACACCTTCACTGAAAGTAGCTACCGCTGGTTAGCTGTGCAGCTAGTGGCCCTATCAGGTCACCTCTAGCACGGGAGCTCTGAACAACCCTGATGAGAGATTTTTAGGGTGAGGGGACCAAGCGAGTAGAGTCAGCCAATATGACCACTAACTGAGTTGATAACTGCAGCATTCAGCGGTTTCTTATGCAAACCAGTAAAGCTATCTTTCCATCAGGAAACTCTGTAAGTCACAGACAGTTTAGACAGAGCAGCCGGAGGACATCACTAAAAATGATCCAGATCAGAGTCTTGGTGGAAGCCGCTGTAAATCGCCTCAGTACAAATACTTGTTGATAATAGCTGGACCTGCTTTATAATCAAAGAAGACCTGGAAATCTCACTTTCTTCTTTAACGGACATATATAATAATACAGTACATTCAATACAAAATGTTGTGCCAAGGCATGCAAGTTAAAACTTTTACATTTCAGTCTGAACCAATGTCTTGGATCACCGGACCAACAGGTTTACAGGCCGACCAGGGGTCTAGAGACATGCCGCTAGCATGGCTTAAAACACAACTTACACAGACGCTGACAAGGTTTTAATAAGTGGAAGCAAATGTAGTCTCTTCACACAGCTTTGCATCATCCAAATCTATTACTGCATTGGAAAGCTCTTCGATCACACACGGCAGAGTTTTTCTCAGCCAACAGGTGTTCACAAGGTAGTGAACATGAGAGGACCAAACACAAGAAGTATTTCTACAGACTTTTAAAACACAGACCTCATTATGCATGGTAATCTATTCAAAGCAGGTTTTTGTGAGTATCTGACCAAAGTGGCTGCCGGCTAAAATAAGAACTTGTTTGGTTAACTTGTAGATGTGGCAACAGTGGTGCAGAAAAACAATCATGTGAGTGAGAAAATCTGACGGCCGTCAACATTTCTGACTAAGGCTTCTGACTCACTGCCAGTGGTTCAGCTTCTGATTTGAACTGCTTATTACATTGTGGCTTCAAGCAATATTCAGATTGTAAAACTTTGATCAGACTATGGGAGTGAAAAGGAATGAAAAAGGAGTAGTTCACAATGTCAGCGTAAACTATAAATTGTAGATATATAGAGATTACTGAACCTTTCACCGTACATAGCTTTACATCTGAGGACATTAAATTGATGATCATTCTGAAGGTTTACCCTAACCTGGACTTTATAGCCTATTCTATGATTTAATATCACATTCCTACACACAGGCTGTTTTATGTTTTTATGTTTCAAAATTGGTGCAGGAGAGATTTCAAATTTTGTATTCCATGCTTTCTTCTTCTTTGGCAAAATCTGCTGGCTTGTACTGAGACGTGGGTGTGTACGCTGTAGCATACCTGCAACACACTGATTTTCCCATGCTCATTTCTTCCATTAATCTCTCGATTTCATAGCGATACAAATCAAGCAAGTTTTTTTGTGTGGATTGTGTGTACCTGGCAACACAACTCAGAGGGAGGTGCACAAACCACCCTGCCTGACGCGTGTCACTCATCCCTGCGCTCACTCGAGCCCTCTGGCCGCTCAGTTTGCCGCTGAAAATGGATGAAACGGATGCCAAGAAGAAGAAATACGCTTCCAAATTTGATTTTCACTCACCTGTTGGCAGACCTTCCATTTCATTTACATTTGCCTGTCACTTGCTCATCCTCTTGCCTCCACTCTGCAGACTGTGCTACCCTTCTGTTTCCGCTTTTTCAAGGTCTAGACTCACACAAAATAATGTGTGCAGTGAAAAAAAGGTTGACTTCGGATCGCTTTTCTGTACATTTTTTGCAGGTTATTTTAAACTCTGGTGTAGGTTTATGTGGGGACGGGGTTGGTAGCCGCAGGGTATAAGCTAATACTGCAGAAAATCTCCTTCTTTCTTACAGCCTAATGTTTGCAAGTATGCTTCTTCAACTCCACACTTCCAGATCTTTGTCATTTCCTTGTTATTTTACCTATAGTCTTTACTCCAAACTGACACTGAATCAAGAGACACCACATCTGGCAATTAATCAGATTTCACGCACTTCCCCCCTAGAGCCACAACGTGTTTCATACAGCTGTTTTCACATATGCAGTCATACTCCCCAAATCCTGTGAACGGATTGTTGTGCAAAGTCAGTGCAGCACCACTTCAACCTTTATGTCCTCAGATGGGAGCAAAGTCCTCACAATATATACGTAAAGATGCTTATGTCTCCATAATGTAGTAAATACATGACACACACACACACACACCACCTCTGCTTCTAATTTATTAAGGCCTGTCAAATAAAAGTTGTTCACAGAAGACAAGTCAGGGGGGAACAAAGGGAAAATAAACAATGCTGTTAGCAGGAAAATTACAGCCTGGATAAACTGTTTTCATATCTACCTTTATGCGGCTAAATGGTCTACAAGTGAGTTATTTCTGTTGCACTCGAGGCAGTCGTCCTGAAAAATAAGTCACTTCACAAAGAAATAATGAGCGATTAAACACACAGAGTTTCAGCGGCTGAAAGTGTAAACAAGGCTGTGATTCTGGTCACATTCTTCACACTGCAAACAATTTACTGAAATTGAGGTTTCTGATTCAGGAGCAAATCGTGTTTGTTTTTTATTTATTTGCTGGCTGAATGAAAGTACGTGCCACTACTTTTATACCAGCGCTTAATTACGTTTTATATTCACAGATTTCCTCTGTGCCTTCAACACCGTGCATCCCGGAGCATGAAGGTTTAACAGTGCAAAGCTCTCACTCATCACCTTTTTATGCTTACACTGACAGGCCTGCCCTGTCCACTGGCAGACTTATTCATTGACAGTGTTTTATCATTAAGGCCGCTCTTGTTCTCAAGACATACATCAAACACTTCATCTTCATTTGCCTCCTCCTCCTCCTCCTCCTCCTCCTCCTCCTCCTCCTCCTCTTCCTTCTTCTCCCTTCCTGGCTCTTTCTCTCACCGAGCTGAGACTTTATGCCTTTTTTGTGAAGCGTGCAATTTGGCGGATGATGAGGCATAATGACATACACTCTCTTGGCACTAAATGTAAATGCAATCTTAGGTAAAGAATTACCATTACTCTTTAGACATTAAATCAAATTTGGCATTCTTTTTTAGTCAGCACGCATGCAAAATCTACGACTCCAGTCTAATAGCCTCATACGTCTCAAAGCATTGTCTCAGGGCTAATTCTGAGGCACATTATTGCGTCTCCTCATAATGTTCTGAAAGTTGTTCAGTGGACATGGGGCTTCACCCCCCACCACCTCCACTTTCTGGTGTATCGTTGCTGTCAGCCACTCTGGGCCTCTTCTCTCCATCTGCTGCCTCATGTCTCTCACTATGTGCTCTTTCACAGAAACATTTCCTCCACCCTCCACCCTCCACCCCGTCAACCAACACCACCCCCCCCCTTGCCAAACGCCGCCACTCCAAGTCCTTTCAGTCCCTCTCCTTCCTGCTCTTTGCCCACTACAAGAGCTACAATATCACTGGTCCACATTTGTCAGAAATGAGCTAAATCATTAGTTTCTCCCCATCTTTTTTACTCCCTTCACACATTGTTCCCCCAAGGTGTCTGTTGTAGCTGTCACACATTCTCCCATACCTTTGTTTTCTCACACTTGGGGTTGGAGAGAGTCTGTGGGAATTTCTCCCCTCTCTTGCTTCCTCTTGTCATTCTGTTCCTCCTCTAGGTGGCTTTACTTATTCAGCCAGCAGCTGTGTTTTGGCTGAGGTTCTTCCCTTCCCACTGGCTTCCTCCTCCTGCCGCTGTTGAATCTCCTGTACTCTGATTTCTGTGTGGACATTGCAATTGGACAGTATTCAAGACTTAGATTTCTTTTCAGTGTCTGACACCAACTTATTTTGCACCAGCTTTTCAATGTGCCAAACAGAACAGTGATTATATGTGCTGCACAAGCTCTTTCTCATAACATTTTATGATTCTTGTCATGGAAAGATTGAGCAAGTTTACATGCACGCTAATCATTATCTTGATTTATTATTTCACTTGTATCTATCATCACGGTTGCGTCAAACACCATAAGCAGTGCATTTGTTCCCTGCTGTCCTTCAATGACCCAAATACCTTTATACCCAGATCGGTTCCACACAGCTACTTCCCTTCAACAACTATTCTATATCTTAATTATCACCGTAATTCAAAATCATACACTATATTGCAAAAAATATTCGCTCACCTGCCTTGACTCGCATATGAATTTAGTTGACATCCCATTATAGGGTTTAATATGACGTCGGTCCACCCTTTGCAGCTATAACAGCTTCAACTCTTCTGGGAATGGGTGAGTGAATACTTTTGGCAGTTTAGTGTATATGTTGCTACCTGTATCCTCCCATATCTCCCTATCTGTATGTCATATCTGTGTCTTTGTTGTTGCAAATAAGATTAAAACAATTAAAATGAAATGCTGCTTGATACATTCAAAACAGTTTATGCAACATTTCCAGTAACAAGAGCTCTACATATTGCTTAGAAAATATAATAATGATGTCATTTATGTGTTGTAAATCCTTTGTGTTGAAGCAGCTGAATGGTTGATCAAATGAAAAGCCTCTCACAACCGAAATAAGCAATAAAAGAAGGATAAGAGCCCTGTTTGAATTAACTGGTTATTCAGGCTTGTGTGTGTGTGTGTGTGTGTGTGTGTGTGTGTGTGTGTGTGTGTGTGTGTGTGTGTGTGTGTGTGTGTGTGTGTGTGTCAGAGAGTTTGGGGCCACTTACCCTTAATTATAGCAGTCTGACAAGGACACAACAGAACATAATGATGCATCATAACTCATCAAAATCAGAGCAGCACTGTCTGAAAGGTCACCTGAGATATCAGCTTTGACAGATGTGTTGAGGACCTCGTATGGTCTCTCTGTTAACTCATTAAAGGAATACTCATTTGAGAAAAATCTCTATGTTTTCAGCAGCAGGGTTAATGGTGTAAGGTCAATCCAGAATGTGGTCTTCAGTTGTTGCAGCATTGTCATATTGAACAGCAGTGGGAGTGAACAATTAAAGGGCAGTGTGTGCATGCTGATAAAGTGGGGGGTCCATCCCATCCAATTCATATTGCCTGCACAATTTATGTCAACTGGTGTAACTACAGACTAATACTAGGATGTTCTCCTTAAATACGGAGGTAGAAACCTAAAAATCATCAAGAAAGCTACAAATAAATTCTTACGTACTTCTGTTATTTTAAAATCTGGGCCCTATATTTACATGTTTTGGTGAATAAATATCTGTATATAGCAAAGGTTTTGTAATCCGCCCAGCACATGTAACCTGTAACCCTTTGGGGTAACTGCTTATAGGTTGTTAAGTGTCCAACAAATATTATGGAAACAATTCCTCGAAAATTACTGTTTGGTTGTTTGTTTTGAAGTCTCGTTCAAGAATTCTTATGTCATCACAACTGTCACTACACAATATTATTCAACATTATTCTGTGTCTGTTGGAATAGTTTCTGTAATATTGTCAGACACTTGGAATATCAACCTCAGCGTCATAGTGGTGAAAACAGGGACTTTTAGTGGAAGTAACTTTGATGGTTGCACATCACAGCCATTGCAGCAATATTCTTGACCGATTCCAAAAGTAAGTATGAATCAATTACACACCCAAACACATAGATGTAGAGAACAGGTTTAAGAATCCCAGAATACCACTTCAATCCAAATATTTATGTGTGATAGTTTGGTCTCCTCTGATAAAGATGAGCACATAAAGACAGCACAGAGGGAGGTAAATGTAAGCTCAAAGTTTTATTGCAGACTCACTCAGTCTATAAATCAAATTTCTACACTTAGGAGTCCTCAACGGATTAATGCTAAATCTAAATCATTTATATCGCCACTATCTGGCTTTTGGATGTCTTCACTGCCCTGTGAGAGTTTGGGGAGATTATAAAGTGCTAACTTAGATGCTAAACTGCAGACTTAGAAGTAGAAGTCTTCCTAGTGTGGCTTTGTGTTGGCAGGGGAGAAAAAACAAACTAACTGAAAAGTTTAAGTGTAAGCAGGTAAGATGTAAACTGAAACTGACAGCATTAGAGTCTAATGATTTAATAGCCAGTGCTGCAGGGCTGTTTGAGCAGAATGCAAATATAATGAAGAGGCATAGCCAACAGACATGGTGGGAGCTCAGACATGATGAGATATTGTAGAGCAGGTGCAACATGGGTCACAGGGAAAACCATCAGGGAAAACAAACGGTTTTGGAACAAGTACAAGAGGAGGCAGCGAGGCTCGTTGAAGGACACTAAAGCAAAGCGGGGTCAGAGGCTGAGCTGCGAGGACATGAAGAAACTCAGCTGGATGGACAGTGATACATCTGGATGAAACTCAATCTTTCTGTATCAGAACTGCGGTCTCAAAGCACTTAATTCAGCCACTACCTTTGAATCTGCTCACACGTCAACCCCCTAAAAGTCACTCCATTCTATCCCATAGAGAGAGATCAAGACATCTTGGATGCTGTGCCAAAACCTTTCACACACAGCAGCCAACTTCCTGCTGACATCACTGAAAACTATCCAGTACACCACAGATTCAATGACCCGTGTCATTGAAGCTATAGCCTATATATGGTCGATAAAATCAGATAGGCCCTTGGCTTATGAACATACTATTATCACAAAGTCCAATTTATATCATCATCGGGTAATCCTTTCCATGGCAGATGAACACAATGTTCACATAAATTTGTGTCCACAAAACAAAATCTGCGATGCAGAGTTATCAGGGAAACTCATTTCCCAAAATGTGTCGACTTGAGCAGCAGTGTATTGCAGCCTGGCAGGCCTGAAGTTGCAGCATTGTCTGTGGATATTTAGCAGTGGGTGTGTATCACTGTAGGGCAGTGTTTATATAGTGTTTATATGCAAAGCCACTACTGCAAGGGTTACAACTGTCCATATGGAAGAAGTTGTCTAAATTGTCACTTTTTTCATAGATTTAGGCAATCAGCAGTCTGAGGTGCATTCAATGAGGCATTGTGATTGTGACAAACATTCAAATATGTTTGTGTTCGGAGATTAGATCTCAGACGCTCAGACATAAATGACAGCTTTGGGGATTTATATAATATAAACTGCCTGGTTTCCAGTATTACACGGATAAGATTTCTTTACCCAATGTCATTTTAGGACAAAGACAAAAAAAACAAAAACAAAGCGTAAACAAAAACAAGTCAACAAAAAACCTGTTTTCCCACTTCCAGTTTTAATGCTAACCAGCTGCTTTCTCTATATGTATTTTTAAACTGTGCAAGATAGCAAGTGTGCATATTTCTCAAAATATTGAACTTTTCATTAGAAGTATTAGGTTTGTGTTTATTTTATGCACACTGCTTCATTCCATGTGAGCATTTTTTTATAAAAATCAACACAGAAGGTAAGCGATAAGTGAAAAATGCCACTCTCTTTGGAAGTGAAGAGTTATGTCATTCGTCCATTATGACAATTAGAGGGAGTGGGATGAGACGGAAATGTAATGACAGGTGGGACGCTGGCTCGATAACATTTGAGCTCTGGAAACACACGAACACATGTCGACTTCCTGAGCTTGTGAGGACATCACAATCGACATACATTCATTCTCGCGATGATGACCCTCACCACAGTCATTATAATATCATCCCGACCATTAACCTAATCATCACTGTAACCCTAAACCTGAGCCTTGGCTAAAATAATGGTTTGATATGTCCTCAGGTGAGACAAGACTATCACTGCAGACTCAAATGCGTAAACATATCTGTGTCTTGACATCATAATGAATACCACACACACACACACACACACACACACAGACTCATGCACAACTCAAATGGGAACGACTGAGACTAAAAGACTTTTGTTCCCTCTGCAGCTCCAGACTTTATCATATCAAGACACATTAAAAATGGATGAGTGTGTGGTGCCAAACAACAAACAATATCTAATTCAGCTCATCAGCCTCAAATCATCAAACACCAAAAAGCCTTCGATTAATGATTTGGACATTACATGGCTGTCATAACAGCCTGTTCCACCGCTGCTGCAGAGGCTCCATTCACTGCAGTAATAAGATAAAGTGCTCTGTAACAACTCAGTCAGTCAGAGCCACATGGATAATGAAAAGATAGGATGAGATGAACACATTTAGCTGGCAGAACTGACAACCTAATGGAAAATATGGAGTGGTGTGGAGCTGAAACATGAGATTGGTGCAACAATAACAATGCAACATCTGAGGTAGAAGTAGCATATAAGCCTCATTTCTGAACTTGGTGTCTTTGCCCTTGTCAAAGGCTGTTTTTCTTTTCATTATGAAACATTTCATTGATCTGTGTAATTTATCAACTATTGTGACTATTAACAAATAGTTAAAGGAACCCTCTTACTCTTTTACATTTGTGTGTGTGTGTGTGTGTGTGTGTGTGTGTGTGTGTGTGTGTGTGTGTGTGTGTGTTGTGTTGTGTTTATGTTCTTGTGCATGTAAAAGTTCTTGAAAGTTAAGAAACACTGCTCCTAAAGTGCTTCATCAGTAGTCCTGCCTTTAATTCTGTGACTTCATGACATCACATTACATCACCGTGTCATACATTTAGATCATTTATACCTATTTTGATGGTAGAAGTCAAGCTAACTGGAAGCTGAAAGCAAGACAAAGCTGACCAGAGACATAGTGGGAGGTGCTGGCTCGGGCATGGGTGAGCTGACCAATCAGAGTAGACTTGGTGTTCAGGAGGCGGGACAGAACAGATCGTTTTCAGAAGGAGTTGGAATACAGAGCGTCTGCACTGGACAGAATGAGAAAAATAGATGTGTTTATTGAGCAGTAAAGCATGTAACCTTATTCTAGTAGTAACTCAAAATAGAATTGGAACCTGAGAATGAGCATGTTTCCTTTAAAATTATGTTGAAAGTATATTGCATTATATGTTCACACACACTGTACAGTATTTCTTCGAACACATACAATTGATCAAGAGTAAGGATGCACACACACACACACACACACACACACAAACACACACACACACACACACACACACACACACACACACACACACACCTTTTCCCCATTTCTGCAATTACTGTCCTGTTATGTGACCAGAGATTGTTCCATCTGCTCATAATTGACACGACTACAGAAAATCAGATTGTATGGAATTCAAAATAGAGCTCAAAGCATTAAAGTCTCGGTTATAGAAAGATTCACATCAGGAGGCACTTCCCTCTTCCTCACATGCAACTGAAAGTAGGCTTATTTTCTTTGCAAAATGTCAGAGCACATTGCAATCAAGGTCCCAACACCTGGATGAAAATAATTGCACACCACCATCACCCCAACTCGTGTGAGAGAAATCAGCACCGCAGGTATTGTATTTACAGGTGGGGTGACTGTTTGTTATTCCTGCACAAAGTTTGAAGGCCACAAAATGTCACTGCACTGTTCCCAGTCTCCAGAATAAAATGTTGGCATTTTCCATTTCTCCAAATCAGTTCAGATCTGTACATGCCACATTTCAACATACAGTGCGCGTCATATCACATTCACGTTACGCTGACTGTCATGGGGTTGGCATGACAACTGTGAAGCCAGAGACCGCTGTTAGAGACGGCATTTCCTTATTTCTAATGAGGGACCACGACCTTTCAACATTTGTAAATCTGAAACTGCTGGACACTTTTAACGATGCTTTCCCACCATGGCAACAGATCAAAACAAAACAAGATATTCTCTGTTAACCAAGTAGCTCTTATGTCTTAACCTAACCAGAGCAAAGGCATAGCAGTGTCACAACATAGAATTGAAAACTGAACCTAAAGAAACATAAAGTTGTAACATATCTGTGGTTTAGGGAACTGTAAAATTTCAAATATGTTCTGGCTCGTAACAGCGCTTTTTAAAATCATTTTTGCAAAGTAATGGTGTTTTGATGGCTTGAATAGTCAAATCCAACATCATGATGCGCATTCAAAATGCCATGATTTTAGTTTTACCCTTTCATCATGTAGGTGGCAGAAAAAAAAAAAAAAAGTAAAAAAATCCTCACAGATGTAATTTTCCAGAGTCACACACAAAGAGAAGCTGCTCTGTTGACAGCAGCTGCTGCATGTACCTCTCTGCATGTGGCCGTCAGAAATCAGCAGGTGAACCGGCTCTATGAAATGGTGGGAGGTATAAAGTGTCGATTGAGATGTTCCGGTTCAGAAAATTACCGCAATAATGACTCACGAAGCCACCGGCACACAAACAGCATCTTATATCTTCAGGCACTGGAAACAATTCGATGCCCAACAACAAACAAACCATGAAGTTTGTCTTTATTTGGTTATTTCTACAAATACACATAATTTAATAATGTAGCATAATTTACTGATATAATTTTTAAGCATCTGACCAGATTATTACCAAATTCAGCTGACAGACAAACAGTTCAGGAGTCAGTTTATAAGCAGACAGTCTTTGAGTTTTGCTAAGCTAAGTGGCTGCTTTCTCATATTTATCATACAGAGACGGTGGCATCGGTATTCTCATCAAAATCGCTCTGGAAGAAAGCGAAATAAAACATTCCCTCAGACCATTATCACAACATGCACCTCAATGTTAAAATAATACAGAGCTCCTTCAGCAAACATCTGTCTAAAAATGTAAAGTCTGTCGCACATTTGCAGCACATTGTGGTACAAAAAAAATGTCCAATGTGCACACAAAAGAACATCCTAAACCTTTAAAGAACAGTCTGTACTATCCCAGTTAAAAAACTTTTTTTTTTTAAAAAAGCAGTCATGAGGGATACAAAGCAGAGCTGGAACAAGGTTCTTTCAACAACAAATTCCACACTTTCACTGATTAGTTTACCCTTTCTGTGTCAAGGTGTGCTAATCAGTGAAATCATCCACGATTGTTTTGTGCTGATGAAATCCTGCAGACACGTGACAGGCCAGGGTTCATTGTTTGAAATCTGCCCCTCTGATAGAAAAGAAAGATATTTTCATTTTCAGTGCTATTTTTTTTTCTAGTTTGACAATGCTATTTTCAAATAGTATATGCTATTTTCTTTGGCTGGAAGATGGAAAAGCAGCATGTAATCTGGTTAACATTCTGTAGGACTGAATTGAGACAGACTAGATTTAGTTAGGAAAAGATTCATTGCCCCTCCAGGTGCCCAAGTGTTTGAATAAAATGTGGCCAGAGTGCCCTCTTGGATGCAGTGTGCAAGAAAAGAAAAGAAAATAACATGATTAAGGTGGCCCTGACCCGAAGCCCACCAGCCATTAAGAGGTTGGCCAGATTTCTTGCTATATGTTTTAATTCTCCTCCACCTATTGGGGTAAAAAGACAGACAATACTAAAGGGACTGCGGCCAGATTTCCAATAAAAGGGTAATAAAGGCTGGAAGGCAAACCAGAGAAAATCCAGGGCAATCTGATAAAGCTATCAAAGTGGTAAATACTGGCTGAAGCTAAAAAGGCTGAAAGCGAGCATGTTGCACAAATAGTGCAGAAGATGGAACCAAGTGCAAGACACAGCAGCGGATGGATCAGTGGCAGAACTTTTTCAGGAACAGGTAAAATTAACAGGCTGAACTGAAAACTGTACTTATGAGGGGCACGTGGGCGTGAAGAAACAAGAGAGCAGGAAAGGAGCTTACAGGGCCGGGAAAGATTCTGGGAACTAGTCTGGGCTGACGACGCTAATGGAGGGCAGGTGTGGAGGCTAAATCAGGCTGTGGAGGGAGCAGGAACACGGGAGGGAAAGTGTGCGAACTGGAAAGACACCACAAACAAAAAACCCCAGAACAACACATGAAAAAGAAGCAGCAGTGACAGGACCATGACAAAGCAGGCGTGCAGGTGGGAGATGGGCCGGAGGGGGATTTTAATGAGAGAAATAAATGTTTTTTACAGCGGACATTTTGACTTGTCATAGTGGGAAAAGCACAGGTGTCGCTAATAACATTAACGAGGGTTCTGTTTTATTCAAGCGTTCAGTGTGTCATGACAGCGTGACAGTGAGTCGGCATGAAAAAGTCCAGGACCCTGAAAATGTACAAGCTAAATGGAATCCAGCCATTGTAATTTAATTCTAGGAGATGTGCTCACACCGCCCCCCATGAATTATGTGTATTTACCACTAATGTGAAACATGATACATCGACTCTTTAAACTGATAAAATGATGAGGTTATGCTCATTAATGTTTCTAGCAGGTCACACGAATATTAGTACAATTACTAATATGTACATTGTGCAAGTGCTGTATTTATGTACATTTGTGCAAGTTTATATTTATTCTCCACCACATGTCAGAGACAAATATTATACTTTTTACTCCACCACATTTGTCCGATAGCTTGTGTTACTAATTACTATTATAGTTTACATTAGTTTATAACCTTCCTGCCCAAAAAAACACATTTTGGGGTTCTGAATTAGAGATTTTCTGATAAACTTAGAGAGTTAACTGTTTTTTTCATCTACATTGAGATCAACCATAAACATCTACAGCAGCAGAATGTAACACACACGAATGCAGCAGTAATTGTAATCAAGAAAACACAGTATATAGGAGTTATTCACCATTAGGGATCATTTTACTTCCAACGAATTATGCACATTTCAGTGATATTTCTTACATACTTTTAATATTAACTGAGATTTTGAATGCAGGATCTGAATACTTGTGTAAAATGTAAAAAAACAACAACAACATGCATTTCTCTCATTTTCTACTCTCCTATCTGTCCTTACAATAGCAGTCTTATGTCAAAAGTGTTAATTGTTGTAGCATTTAATTCATTCTAAAAAAACACTGCCTCTGAACATAGTCTATATGGTAGTATATAGTACACATGGTGCGTGTCTACACTCAGCAATTAAGTTTTTCATCACAGAGTAATTGCAAAAACAATCTGCTGCCATATAAAAGTAATTTCTAGGGGACGGTGTTGCATGTCAACCGAATGGTGAGCAGAAGCAGAAGAGACGGAATAAGATGGATTAGATTTGTTTTTTTCTCAGAGAGAATAATGTAACTGTTAAAAACTGTTCATACATGCAAAGAAATCAGCAACATTCAGATTTTGAATGTTTGCACCTAAAGCTGTGTTGAGTTCATCGTCCACCAGATCTCTCTTGAGGGAAATTTCAAGTACTTCAGCCGTGAAGACATTTTCCATTATAACGGCTGTGTGATTGCTGTTCAATCAGATCTGTTGTGGGGAAAACTCTTCTGAGTCTGCCGCATAGCTACTTTTTATATTCCCTTCCGATTTTCTGATTTCATCATTTAACTCCAAATTGCATCAGGAAAAAAATCAAAATGAATCACCTTTATACACAAGCAAATCTTGTTTGTGTTTGCTCTGTGTCGTGTGCTCGTGGAGACAAAATTCTTTGAGGGAAACAGCACACAGTGTTGGAAACTGGAGAGAAACTAAGTGGGTGATCTGATTAGACTGCAGCGTTTCTCGCTGCACAAATTATCATATTAATAAGAAAACCTAATTTTCCTTAGTGCTTTAAAATTCTGAGTTCATGCCTGAGTTCGTATTAATGCATTCTGTGCATTATGTGACGAGGACAGTATGTTGACATAGGATTATCTGCAAATGAATACACTGATTTACTTAATTAACGACCGCATTAACATAACTGCTTATCTTTTATATATATTATGAGGTGGGAGGACGGTGCTGGGATATTAGGCAGCCCAAGTGTCTCCTGGGGCAGCACAGCGGCTCAGTTGTGATTACTGTCACCTCGCAGAAGGAAGGTCCCGAGTTTTGCGACTGCAGTTGTTCTCTCTCTCTTTCCTGACTCCCCCAAATTAAAAGTGGTCTGCCAGTAGCAGGCTGCTCCTGATCGATTTCAAGCACATGTACTGTTATATAGGTTTCGATTTTTATATTTCAAATGTATTTGCTGTTCCGGGCAGCTGTCGGTTTTCATTCATTTTAATAGAGCTTGAAATTCCATTGGCACACTTGTGAAACCGCATTAATTGCCTCATTACAATAATTTAACTTAACAAAAAATCAGCAGCCAGAAATAATGACTGTCACAGCCGTGATGGAGAGATTTGTCACTGTGCTGAAATATTTAAGCCCTCAACAGAGACCCACAACACAATTATAATTAGGGCTGGGCTTCATGGTTTCGTGAGGAAGGAAGGATGAGTGTCCCACCTTAAAGCATCATCTGTAAAAGAAAAATTGAAATAGAGCAATGGTGCTAAAAAAAGTTTGCTGTCAAGTTGATGGCCGCCACGGGAAAAATGAGTATGGCAATGGGTATGAGTCTGGTCCCTTTCAATTGATTCTTGATTGCCAACGGGTGATATCAACCCTCGCAGACCAAACTGCTTCTTGAATCAGTTGGATTGACCTGCAGGGAATCAGAGCAAGGAAACACGTGATCAATGCATGCTGGGGCGATTCTTCGATTCTTTCAAGCAGGAAAAGAAATAGCACTCTGGTCACAATCTACACAGATATATGTACCTTTTCATGGCTTTATTTGACAGGACGGGTGAAGAGTCTCAGGAACTGTTGGAGACAGAACCCGGGCTGCTGTGCAAGAGATGAGCTCTGAAGATTCACCCGGCTCCCAGGTGAGTGCCTGATGGGAACCGCTGCCTTGGAGCCACGGCGTTAGCATGAATATCAATCACAAAATCTTCAAACATGCTTTAGTTCTTCAATCCATAACAATTAACATCAAGCCGGGCATCAAAAGGGCCTTTTTGATAAACCACGTAATGTGATGAATGCTGGATTCCATTTAGCGGCTTCAGTTTCAAGGTCCTGGTATTATGGTTATCAGTAGCACCTGTGCTTTTTGTTCCTTTTGAGTACGACAAGTCTCAAATAAAAGTCTGAACTACATTTAGGTCAACAGGTCGTAACGTAAACAAAAAATGTTCCTTGTGTTGGACTACGCGGTTTCAGCACATCTCAAGGGTTGTAACTCAGAGAAATTGAAGAAACCATCGATGTCTGTAAGTGTAGAGAAAAGTTCTCCCTGACAGCAGCAAACACTTCATTGTTTACAAAATGTTACGCTGGGATTTTAAGTATATCATTTGTAGTAAAACATGCAAACCACTGATATGGTTCTTTTAGGTTTTTGCCTCAGAATGTTTTGCGGCCACCCGCTGCTCATGAATACTTAAGATGGTTAAAATGCAGAGGCTAATTTTTCCTCAGGGGCATTAATAAAGCATAACTTAACTTTGTAGACAGTTGGCTGAATTTGGACTTAAAAAAACAAAGGGCCAGAGCCCTCATGCTGTTCTTTTTATAATTAAAGTGCAAGCCAATGCCAGTTTCCATTACAGCCTCCTCTCTTTTTTTTTTCTCAGAATCATTCCGCTGTAGCTTGTTCCTGCCAGTGGTGTCATTTTGGATGTAGAAGCCCCGAGACCCCGTAATCACCTCCATCAGTCAGACGTTAAATTATAAACACGAGAGTCCTGGCTCAGTGTGTCTGACATGGCTGTGAGCCAGATAAAAACAGCGACTTATCATTTATTTACACTTTCTAAACCATTCAGCTTTTGATTAATATTTTATCATGTATCCCACCATCACCCACTGTATTTTCTTTTTTCCTATACCACTTGTGTTCAGGAGAAGAAAAATGTTAGAAGTTCACACACAGCAGTCATTTTCATTGTCATTCAAAGGCGCTTTTTTTTTCTCTTTCTGTCAGACGTGGAAATTTCCGATGCAACTTTTATTCTTCCTTCAACAAAGCCGCACACTTGTCCTGCTATGTCACAAAATCACAGTTATTACACGTTACAGTCAGAATTATTTGGCATGTTTGATATGTCTTTTAAAAGAAGCATGTGGAAACAAACTGTACATACATAGTGTATCAAGATACATATCTAAAAATTAAATTGGGGAATATTTACAGATTTTCTTAAGGAAATTTGATATATGGATGAACCATTTTGGTTACACTTTATAATAAGGGTGTGAATCATTTACTTACTGACTGAATGACTTACTGAAGAATTTATCAGATCACACGCTGCTTCCTCTGGAGCCACAACAGGCTTCACACATATACTCCCCAAGACATATAAACCCCCCTCAACCCTTTAATGTATAAAATGGGTGGTGTTACCCTTTAAGTATTCTTACCTGATGATCTAATAAGTGTGATCTAATCACATAATGTAATAGTGACTTCATCTTTTTTAACGTCAACAACAGGAACTCACGACACACCCTGCATTAAATCATCTTGAGTCATGTTTTACTTAAGGTAATGATTCGAAACCCATAATATAAAGTGTAGCCATGTTTTTTTTTTTCTTTGTAACCCCTGAACTCATCAAAAAACGTACAAGCCGTGTTAATGAAAATGTTTACTTTACATAGTTTACAATTATAAACAAACCTGTTGAAATGTGAAAATTACATGTAAATTCACAATCATTCATCAAGGCCGGAGCGCACTGGATGCAGGTGTTGACACATAAACACTGGACGCCATGATGGCTAATGGCTCTTGCGCGTGTTTATTTTCTCGACACATCTCTTTCAACATCTGGTTTCTGGTCACATATATAAGCGGACGCCAGCTGGTTGTCCAGCCAGACTTCGTATTTCAAAGATTCTGTTCAAATATGCTTTTTTTTCCCCCCACCTTCTAAGCTCGCAGTCACACTTCGGAGCTCTGTTAATTGGTCTTTTCCTCGCCCACCTCTTTCGCTACCCTGTGGCCAAACTCTCAACAAGAAAGTGGTCAAAAAAACCTGCATGATGTCATTTTGCTCCGAGGTGGGCAACAGGTGCACTAACCTTACAACATCCATTTAAGTCCCACTTTGACTTCTAGAAATCAAAGTTGGGAGTTGGGAGCACGTCACATTTTGTCGAAGCACAGCTCACGCGCTTCCAGTGCGTTTCTGCCTTTATGCTGCGTGTCCTTATCAGAAGTGCAGTCTCCACGTCAATAAACCATCATGTAAACAAGTCCAGCGGTGGGGAGGGGGGTTGGAAAAGTGGCACAGCTCTACTGCCTCCTCAAGTGAATGATTTCTTTTTCATATGTCTCTGGAAATGTTCAGCTCTGATCTGTTTGAAGACGGCGAAGTCAGTGCTCTGCTGCCTGAAGTCACCCGCCATAGTTTTGCTGCAATTTCTACATGCCATTTCTTTTCAAAATAAAAATGAATATATAACCATAATGTATCGTTGCAGAGCTCGGATGGGTTGTTTCTTGCAAACTCTCCTCTGCAAAAACTTCACCGTACTTATCTATACCTTCATCCCTGCAGCTGAGTAATTTTACAAGAAAATGAGCCATAAGAAAGGGAAATCATTAACATCAGCAGAAGCTATTTCAGGCAGAGAGAATGGCTCAGCGTGCTGCTCAATGATGAGAGCAGCCGGCAGGCTTTACAGCCTCCTGTGTCCGTCCCTATCTCCGCATCTCGCTCTCACAACATCTAAAGCACATGATGGGGAAGGAGCACTTAAAAACACACCTCCTGAGGACAAAAAAGTGAGAGGGTATGACAGCAGTAAATTGGCTATTTCCTCCCCTGAGCCTTACTCCAGACTTTGGCCGCACGCCGAGTAATTTGAATTGTGCCATAATTGGTCGTGTTGCTTTACTCGTCTTTTTCTACAATAGAATTTGATCTCATTACTTTTGCCCGTGGTTGAATTCTCAGCCGCTCAGCCTGCTGGCAATAACACTAAGTGGCGTGTGAACAAAAAGAAGCAGCGCACAGAGTGACTGTTGCTCTCTGTTTTATGACGCACAACGTGAGAAAAAGCAAAGGTTGGAAAGGCGTGAGATCTCTCATATATAACGCGACAACCCGTCGCTTCATGTCTTATCGACCTCCTAAATGAGGCCCTTTTAAAAAGTGTTTTTTTTTTTTTGGGATGGTACTAAGCGCTTTAAGTGTGGTGCAGTTTCTTATTAGCTTGTTGTAAAGTGGATTATCTTACTCAACCATAGTAGGAAGGAGGGAGAGGGAGAGCCGAAGGGGTAACGGAGAAAACGGATGTGACACGAGTCATGAAATGGAAATCAAAAGCCGTGCTCGGGCCCGGTTGCAGTGGAGTGGACTGGTTATGGTTTTCGGGAGTGTGTATAGTGGATGTGGCCTTGGGCGATGTGCTTCTTGTTAAAAGAGGGGATGTACTTTGAGTGTGGAGCAGGCTCTAGATCGAGTACTTGCCCAGACAGCATTTCTAAATTCACCCATGCACTTATATATCTGCTCGCGTTGTTCGCCGGGTTTTATAAGGGCAAAGAACTGGCAGATACCGCGGGACTGCTGTCTGATATCTTTGACTCTTGAGGAGGCAGTGATAGCAGGAACCGAATTGTAAAATAAAGTCAGGAAAACTAATGAAAGAGAAACGGAGCGGTTCTTCCTCGCAATTGTCCTCCGTGGTTCATTCTGAGCCCTGTGATGGATTTGGGTAAAATATGAGCGGAGAATGAGATGGAGGCTTCAGAAGCTCCAGCACTCCCAGTCCACAATGAGTGTGGGCAGAAGCAGCAGCAATGGCAACACGGGTACCGCTCGGCTAGCTGCGCCTCGTTTACTCCCTCGCGCGCCAGATTCGATGTTCGAGTCCTTCTCGGAGTACGGTGGGATGACGTTGAATTCCTCGCTCCCCTCCTCCTCCTGCTGCTGCTCCTCTTGCTCGCTGTCCTCCATCTGCAAAAAAAAAAAAAAAAGCAGGGAAAGAGTGATTCTTCCAATTAACAGAAGAGGTGGAGCGTGGAGGGAAGTTCGGTATGTAAACGTCAGGGGAAAAAAAGGCCAAAACAGTCAACAGAATTTGAAAGAGCATGAAGATATAAGCTGCGGGGGGAAACAACCAGGAGGCTAAACTGTTATATTTAGACATGCTGTAACAGTTTAACAGCTTTTCAAAGTATTTTTTTTCTTCAGGTGTTTCTTTCATTGTGTCTGAAATAGAGGCATTTGATTCTTAATTATATGCTGTTCATCCTTGTTCAAAGACGGGATGCACCCTGAGAGTGGAAGCATGAAGTCTTCATAACGGTAATAAAACGTTATTATCAGTGCAAGGGCAGCCTGATGATGCCTTACTTCAGTTTTTTTCTAAATTATCCTGACTTGGGGGTATGTATAAAAAGCAATCATGTATCATTGTGGCTACGAAAACAAGAACCACATAATAACCATAACAATAACAGTTTTGGCAGAAGTCCCAGATCTCGATCAACATTACTTGGCTCGCAACCAATCTGTCCCCCTGAGATAAGACGGGACGAGTGTGAGATGAAGTTCGCTGCCAACAGGAATACAAATAAAACACTCAGTGTAAAGACACTTCTTGCCACCTGATTTGTGTCCCTCCACACACACACAAGCACTATAAAACAGACTCAGCATGAAGTTACACTGGCAGCTGTGGGTTGGAGGGGGAGGCTATACTGTAAACAGGTAAACACTCTGACTGCTCTCCACCATCTGCTGTCTGCAGCTGTACACAGACTTCACCTTGTTTATTTGAGTGACGAGTTGTGACACGAACAATACAAACTTTTTCAAATGTGCAAATCTGGATTGTGAGACTCAAACTAGATTTTCCAGCAAACATCCCACTGGAATATTTTGATGTATTGTTTTTCATGGTCATCATATTTTTTTATTTCTTTTTTACCAGCCATGGCAGCGTCGTCAGCTGCCAATGTTTTCACCTTGTGAGTGTGAGTGTGTGTGAGTGAGTGTGTGTGAGTGTGAGTGTGTGTGTGTGTGTGTGTGTGTGTGAGTGTGTGTGTGTGGGTGGGTGTGTTTGTGTGTGTGGGTGTGTTTGTGTGTGTGTGTCCTGGAGACACCTATTGTAACACGGAAGCAGCGTTGACTACTTTGCCAGGTGTTTTATGTCCGTTGGTCGGTCCGTGGACGGATCTTGTCAACGCGATATCATCACAACCGTGCACACTCACCGCTGTTGTGCTGGCGGGTGGGTGATACAGTCACGAAGCATCACAGGTGTGCACTCCTGATCAAAATGAGGGCTGTGTTCAAAAATGAATGTGGACTCACCCATGAGTACTGAGTGCCTACATATGTCCTGTCTTGTTTAACGGCTTGTCAGTAATCTGCTAATATCTTTGAACTGCACTAACTTGCATGAAAGGTGTTAAAATATTTGATTGCTTGACTGATTTATTGATTTGAAATATGACATTTTACCCATAATATGACATTGCACCCACCATGAAAATAAATACAGAAACAACTTGTATTTGATGAGATGTTGAAACTACATTTAAGGATGTCTTCACTATAATTTACTACCAATTTCTGTATTCCAGTGTCATTGTTAATGAATTTTTCCTAATTTTTTTATGGGTATCCTTCCACCAACTTTTCAGAATATCTGGCAGCAGAAATAAATACAAAAAAATTAAGTGGAAAAACTGACCCCAAAATGTCAAAGTACAAAGACAAATAATTAAATATTTAAATAATCAGTCACTCACCAATGAAATGTTTCCAATGTACCATTTTGTAAAAAATAAAAAAGAACAAGTAAGAAATAATAACAAAAACATCTTGCATCCATATAGTGCCTTTCAATGGACCAAAGAACACAACACAGGAAGGGAAAATAAATAAAAATAGCACAAAGAATAGAAAATAATAGCGACAATGATTGCCAGGAAGGAACCATTAAGTAAGAACTCAGGCCTGCAAGGTTTGAAGGAGCTTTTGAAGGTCACAACTGAAGCAGCGTCGACGGGCGGAGGCTGCTACACTAAAAGCTCCGTCCCCAGAAAACTGCAGGCTGGGGTTGGTGCTGAGATTCAGGTGGGTGTTTTCAGCATATAGCAGAGGAAGTTCAGGCTGTGATAATGGATGCTCTGACCAAGGGTGGCCAAGCACACCCTGGCCGATTCTCTCTAGCATTTCGCCTCTCTCTCGCCCCCCACCTATTGTGACTTCTTGTCCTGGAGTCATAGTCCTGGTCAGAGCCCTCTGACTACACCTATGACTCGAAGTTACGGTGCGGGAAGGGCTCCCGTCAGCTGATGGGGCCACTTAGCTCCACAGCTACAGTAACTGAACTACTTGCTAATGGCAGCTGGTGGCTACAGCCAAAGACAGCTACAGCGAAGAGTATGCTTAGCAGCAGGCAGTGGTTGTGCTGCCTGCTACAGTTTGGGAGCTTCAAATTATGGCCATGTCTTAGAAATCTTTCTAAAAGGAGACTTTCACTTTGTTAACGGAATAAGGACGCATCATCTCAACTCAAATCAATCATCTTTAAATAAACTGTGTATCTGGAGGTACAATATGCAGCCGCACCAGTGGCAGGTTTCCCTACTGTGAAGGATTGTGGGAAAGGACGATAGGATATGCGGAATGAGGATTAAAATGGTCAGAATACGGGGAATATGGGGCGGATGGGTGTGCATACATGAATATTAACAGTAAGGGTTTAGTCTAATGCTGCAAACACCTATGGCTAATCCTCCGCCGGATGAGAGGTAGGGGTAGAGGACGGAGCTGCTACAGTCCCTGGTGATACTGAGGTGTTACGATCTGATACACAGTCAACCACTTCCTCGATTCAGCTTGTAGCAAGAGTCCAACACTAGCATATGGTGAGACATCGAAAAAGCAGAGCGCGCTTACACTGTTGAATTCGGGAAGAGTGTTAACGCCGACGTGGACCCTCTCCTGGTAGATACGTGGGGAGGGCTGAGAAGCTGGCACGGGTGTGTTTTCCACAGGAGGAGGTGCAGAGATTCCCATGGAGCTGATGGCATTGCCTGAAACAGAACCAGCAGGGGCCGTCTTCATTAGGTTTACATCGTTATTCATCCTTGAAGCATGGCCAAAATACTGACTTTTCATGAGCTTTTATAAGCAACCAACTCTACAAATACTGTGAATGACTGGGCAAAATACATCTAAATATGTTGGTGAGAAAAAAAACTTGTATTTGCAAATAAGCAATAGCTTTAAACTTTCTAAACTTTATATTCTTTGTATTGGAACTATGTTAAACTGCATCGTCCCTGTTAAATAAAATTCAAATATCGAACATTTCTAAGCCGCAAGTGGCAATATTGGCACTGTGGTACAGACTGATATATCCCCTACTGGACTGTTGGATGGATTGCCAATCAATTTGGTTCACACATCCATGTCCCTGTGGGGATGAAATGTAATAACTACTGGTGATTTGGTGACTTTTCGTCTCGTGCCACTAATAGGTCAAATAATGTCCAATAATGCTGCTTTTAAACGTAATAGCTGCAAAACTAATCACATTTTCATCAGCCATTGTAGTTCTTTTTGTCTACTGCAGTAAATATTAGTGTGCTAACATGCTAAACTAAGATCACCATAGTAAACATTATACCTGCTAAACATTAGCATGTCATCCTTGTCATTATGAAGATGTAATACATGATATTATCTTATTATCTGCGTCTCATTCATTTTAAATCACAAATCAGAGATATGGGTGACTGGTTCTACTATTACGTGCGAGTAAAGTTAAAAACACCCACATGATTATCTAAATGATCAAAAGTGTTCAAAACACTATGCAAAAGAAAAAAACAAGTTAGGGATGAAAAAGCACTCAGATGACTAACTATAGTCATTCTCCAGTAAAGTAGGTTGATTCCTGTTAGCTCCCAGCACACATGACTCAGATAGAATATTATCATATGGCTCTTCTAGACTCCAAATCGACTCATTCTAACAATTAAAAGAATAATTTTTTGACGCTCAGAAAAATCCACTCACTGTTTTTATAGCCTGTCTTCTTCCCATGACTGCAGAGGCTATGGGAAAATTGCTTTTTTCAGGCTAGTGTGTGATGCTACTGGAAGTAGAGATAACCGGTGCAGCCAGCACACTAAGATCACTTCAGAGCTCAGCACTGTTCCTAAAGGCTTGTTATGAGCATGTTACCATGCGGCTCGAAGCACCACCGCTGCCTTACGGAGCCACTTGCATTGTTGTAGAGTCTTGATGCAGAGTCATGTTTTAACCTTAAACCTGCACACTGTATCTGGTCCAAAAGATTCTGTTGAAACTTCACTTCAAAAAATGGTCAGTAGTACTTGTAGTTGCAGCTTATCTAACTCTGGCTAGAGGGAGGGATGTGGAAAATAAATATTAATTGAGTTACCTCGAGCGATGGCTATGCTCCCTTTGTTCTTCTGTCTTCAATTTGCATTACTCTGAAGTCACAATTCATTTTTCCCCCTATTACCATTTAAGACTATTTTTTGGATGGCTAAGAGAAATAATGAAGTGTAAGAAATGTGAACATAGAGTGCTGTTTAAAATCAACATCTGTGGGGAGATTAGTTGGTCGACACATATGCTTATTTCATTTAAAACAACCTGACTGGCCTTCGAGTTAAAACACTTCTTGATGGATATTTTTGTGGCTTTTTTGACCTTTGCTGGTTTGGCAACACTTCAACAAGAGGCCGCTTTATGTTTAGCAGATTTGGAGAGAGGATTTCATCGACTGCACAGAACTTGGAAATCACATTCACATTTGGCAGCCAACCAGACACAGGGGAGAATGTGAATGTCTCTCGCCATTTATTCATTTATTTATTTATAAGAAAACATTACGGTTCGATGGTTTGCCCCTCTCAACCACCAATTACGACCCACCTCATCTAATTTCTGTATTAATGCACTTAATAAAATGCTCAGTTAGAAGATCAATTTAGATTATACTCAGGTTTGACAGCTGTTAGGAAGCATTTCCTGTGACATTATCTTCCTATTTGAGAATGGACAGCTGTTGCAAACGACTCCATAAAAGTCAGAATTCACAGTGTCTGAAGTTTTGAGACATTTGTCACTTAAAGTGAAACTCTCGCCAAAAAGCAACCTAGGCTTTATTTGTGAGTGTATATGAGTCAAACCTTCGTGTTAAAAGCATAATTACGACGAAAGAGGCACTTTTAAGATTTACCGCAGTTTCGTGCAGGGGCACTCTTAGGCTATCATCAAAATCGCTATTTTTAAAACACTAAGAAGGCTCGACACAACAAAAAGTGTCGATCCCCAAGTGCGACCTAACAGGTTGGAGAGTAATGGTGGACCTCTTACCTGTTAGTTCGCACTCAGGGATCGACACTTTTTGTCTGCCATGACGCGGCGGAGATGCAGCAGCTAACACTAGTCGTTCAAAAACTCTCTTTTTAGTAATCTCTGTGTACACAAACAATGTTCTCAATGCTCGTGTTCATGTGTAGAGACCCTGGTGATACTACGAGCAAAGTTTCATGTTGTGTCGAGCCATTATTTAGTGAGCAGACTGTAACGTGACGTGAAAAATTAGACCTCCTCTCTCTCTCCCAGTTGCCTGTACAAAGCCTGTGGGCAATTTGTTGAAGTTGCTTAATGCTGCTGGACTGTCGATAATGCTTTTTTCAATATGTCATCTTATTACCATGGTTGAAGACACTTCTTCATGTGCAATTATCCAATTACCTATGGAGTAATATTGATCCGGTTTGTCATTTGGTCACACAAATGACTGTATACGAAGATGGATGATGTGTCTCCCCTTCTTACCCTTGTGAAAAAATGTTTAAAAAAAAATGCTATCCAGGATCCTGGCACTGCGAACTTGCGCTGACGTCACTTGGAGCCGGAGTGTGGCCACTACTGAATGGTGCAGTGGAGACGCGGCTGTCAATCAGGACATCACACGCTCTTTATATGGCATCAAATAACTAATCCAAACCAAACTGAGCAGAAAAAAATGAACACTTTGCATCAGTGTGAAGAGAACTTCTGAAAATGACTTTGGGAGAAAAAAAATAATTATTTGGCGCGCACTTTGAGTTTTTAGTTTGGCCCATTTCCCATCTGCTAACAGAGGGGGGTGGGATATTGTTAGATAAACAGCAGCCAGCCTCCAGGGAGCGAGACGTTTTTGGCTTCA
Organism: Diplodus puntazzo; assembly: GCA_963678695.2. Lineage (NCBI taxonomy): Eukaryota > Metazoa > Chordata > Actinopteri > Spariformes > Sparidae > Diplodus > Diplodus puntazzo. Next base: position 9,010,821 of record OZ023167.1, on the reverse strand, counting down.
CTTTTAGGGAGCCGTCACGTCGTCCATCTTTATATACAAACACTAGGTCACACCTGCGGGTTGACATTGCCAATATCTGACTCCATCATTTAATTAATTGGTAAAGTTTCATTTCACTGCAGACGCACATGGCACTAAAAGCACCATAAACTTTGCTGTTGTTTGACAATCCAGACAGATCAGAACTTTACCTTCTATCCTGAAAAGATGCTGATGTTTCATGCAGGAAACTCATGGTTATGTTACAACTCAAATGTGTTCATGCAGCCACTGAAGGTGTTGTGCTCTTGTGATCTCGTGACGTTTGACTCACGCAGACATATGTTGTTGCTGAACATGTGCAGGATGCGCTGACAGCCCTGCCATTCGTTCCCACTGCCGTCACACACGCACCACTGGGACACCTCTGTGCTGCTGTTGCTCACGTAGTTGGGAGTCATGATGGTCCCTAATTACAGAGGAAGACAGAAGTCACATCAGAGGTGCAACTTTACAAGCTTTTAAAGCAATATCTCCCTCAGACGGAGGGTTTTCATTTGCAGCACACACTCCTCTATAGAAAGTAAAATGCTGTCTGCCCAAACGTTATTAGCCCCCCGGAGATCCAGTGTCACCAGCGTTCCAGCTCTCGATGTTGATAATTGCAGGTACACAAAATTACTTTTTGAAAAACACAGCATGGGAGACAAAAGGAAATAATAACACCTGGATCACTCTGTAGAGCTGCTGGAAATGTAATTTTTAAATCAAGTGATGTTGACTGAATCCCCAGAGCAGCAGCTTTTAGGCGGCCGGCTTTTCATGAACGCCCGTAGAGTTTTTATAGTGCGACAAAATGGAAACGATGTGGGCCGAATATCGCCGCCGAACACCGCCTGATGATTTCCAATAACGAGTTAATAGAGTGCCGCAGGAATTAGTCCTTAAATCCAGGAATCAGTTAGCACTTTCACACTTCCAGTTCCCTCGTCTTAAAGTGATAGGGCTTTTTGAGTAGTTTTTTTTTCAGTTAAATGCCTGAAATAAGGTGTGTGGTTAATTAAAGCTGAAGAGATTTTCACATTTTGTTCGACAATATAAAATCTGCTGTAAAATACATTTAAAAAGGTGGCTGCTAACAAATGAGCCTACGGAGAACACGGAGACTCACCAGCTCCTCTTTCCCGGCAGAACCTAGTTGCAAACTGTTCCAACACTAACTTTACACTTGTGGATTGATCGGTCACAGTCACATGGGTTCAGTATAGTGTAGTAAGAGGCTTAGTGGTTGTGATATTGAAGTCAAGCGACGGCGATGTAGCTCATTTATATCTAAACGTTAGTTTTTCACTTCTAGCACCTGCATTTTCACAAATCGTATCAGTGGTGCTTGTCTGTGAAGATTATCACGCTGAAGAAAGCGTGTCCAAATCCAATTGAAAAATCCTTTAGCATTTATCAAAGGGAACCAGGGCGATGCTAACTTTCACGCTGACCCACAAAAAAATGTCGTCCCCATCGCAGCCTTCTGTCTGTTAGAGCCAAGTTCATTTCGTGGGTAGATCATTTTTTGTTATGTATATGTTAATATTTACTCATATGTGTTTCTACTTTGATTATTCCAGGTATTTGATGACCTGGAATGAGACTTGACAATCAACTGTTTGTTTTACGAGCTTTACCTTTGAGGACACTTGAATGCTGATAGCAGAGCCGGCGGGTTTTAAACCGTTTTGTGGATTCATCTACGAACTTTTAGAGTAAATATATATATATAAGGCAATATAAAAGGTTTTCTTGTTAACAAGATTCATCATGTAGGAGGTAAAGTGGATCCATAAAAGCTTTTTTTTTTTTGGCGTTTATCTACAAGGGGTGCTGCTGTGGGCTGCGTGGACAGGATAAGAAACACATGTCGAAATCAGCATTTACACTCAAAGTGTTTTGGATCCTGCACCGCTCCTCCTTCCAGCTCCTTCAACCTTTTTAATTTCTGTTCTTCCCATCTCACCTATGAGTCCAGCGTAGGCCTTCAGGCACATGGCTCTGCTCTCTCGTATACAGCCGGAGGCGGACAGAGGGGAGGGCTGGCAGTTGTGCTGGAAATCAGCAAGCCTGGATCTGAAGTGCAGACACACACAAATACACACACACACAAACACACAAATACAGAAACGTGTTCATGTGTCAGCACAGAGAAACGTGTGTGTGCATTTTCTAGTGGTTTTTTTTTACAATTTCATACAAGGATTAGGGATCGAGCTAAAACAAAAAACAGCACAAACTACAATATTGTGTAAGCGATCAAAGCACAACAAGAGGATACTGTAGCTGCGCCCTCAGTCTTAAACCATACGTTGCATTAAAAATCATGTGTTATTCTGGTACAAAGCAAGGATTTTCATTAGCACACCAACTGACTCTCACAGCTCATTGGAAACCTAATCAAAAAGCGTTCTTCCACAGTATGAAAAACACAGGAAAAGTCAAATAATTGGTAACAATAATCAGTATTGAGGGAGAGGATTAATTTCTCGTTCTCGCTGAAGGTGACAGATAATCTCTTACAAGCTGTAGATTTTAAAAAGCCTGAAGTTCACAATTATTTTTTATTAAACATGCGCACACAATCCTGTCACTTGTAGCCAAATCCCATCCGGAATTATTTAAAGCAGATCCATAATACTGTAAGGCTCGAGCTAAAACTGACAACAGCACGAGAATGTGATGAGTGTTTTCTGTGCTTTTCCCACCGTTTCAGAGGAAACACTCGGCGTCCGCGTGTGAAACAGGAGAAGCTCCTGTCACCTGAAGTTAACGCTCCTCTCTGTTCTTGTCTTAAATCTGTTATTAATACTACAGAGGAGGGATTTCACGTGACCTTCTCGGTTTCAAATCACTCTCAAGTGTTTTTTTTTTTCCTCTTTTATCGTTAATAACCTCTGTACCATTAAAACACACAGGGCGGACTGTAATTGATGGCAAGCAAGTCCGCTACAGTTGTGAACAATATGCAAAGAGAGAGAGTACAGACTAAAATTAGACTCACAAAAGCAGCTGTAATCACTCTGATGAGCAGGGGTGAGGCCATGAAGTCTGATTCCTTATTTTTGGAACCAAGTAGATGTTGAGTTTATCCAAGTGATAGCCTGTAACAGGACCAGACCTGTTGAATGCACTTCCTTGCTCACAGAAGGTGACAACCCATCTGGCAAAGGCGACTCTCGTTCATTTTGATGCCTGCATGGTTAAATCGTGACATCACCTCACAGTCTTCTGCCCCGCGTGTTACCACTGCCACGTATTGAATGGTGGAAGAAGGGTGAAGCCGGGACACGAAGCACAGTTTGCAGCTAATGCTGATTTATATTCATAGTCATCAGGAATGTGTATCAAATTGGCAGCGCGCTAACGCGAATACTCGTTGAATTAAAGCACAAGATCAGAACTGAAATATTAGGCGATTAATCACTCCAACCGCTGACATAAAACTAATCTGCAACAAATGAATAATCATTTTTCAAGCAACTATGCAAAGCATTTGATTGCTCCAGCTTCTTAAATGTGAGAATTTGCTGCTTGTCCTTCTTGTACAACTGTCAACTGAATATCTTTGGATTTTAGATTATTTAAAATAACTATTTTAAAGGGGAACTTTCATGCATTTCTGGTTATTTCTTTTCCTTGCGTTTGTTATATATGTTCTTTTGCATGTAGAAGACCTTGAAAATTAAAAAGGCCAAAGTCTGCACCAACAGAAGCTCCTCTCTCCCACACAACGGAAACACTGCTCCTGAAACGCCTCGCCAGTAGCCCCGCCTTTAATTCTGTGACTTTGTGACATCACACTACGTCACCATGTCACACGTTTGCATTGCTTATGCCTTGCAGCTAGTGTGGGCACATTCATTAAGCACAGCTTCTCTGTTGTTGTCGTTGTTGTTGTTAATGCTGTTGGCTCAGGCGTGTGTGAGCTGACCAATCAGAGCAGACAGGGTATTTGGGAGGAGGGGCTGTGAAGAGCTAAATGGACACTGGACAATATTAGAAAACCGATGTGTTTTTTGAGCATTACAGCATGCAAACCTGTTCTAATAGCAACCCAAAATAAACTCATGAACCCTAAAAAAATTGTTAGGTACAGGTCATTCTCTGTTGTTTAGCTTATAGTATCTGAATACAGATGATACCTTGAACCTTGGTGCTATGTAGTAGGAATCGTGAAATCTATATATTTCTTCATTTCTGTGTTACCCTCTCCTGAAAACCTCATTAATGGACTGTTCCATTATACAGCCGTCTTACCTACACAGCTCGTCTCTGGAGCAGTAGTTCTGCAGGCTGAGGCAGTTGGGCTTCCCGACCCTCTCCTCGCCTCTCCCGTTCTCCTCATAGGAACACGAGGGAACGATGGTTTTCCTCCGGCGTTCCCCACACAGAGTGTCAGAGCAGGGACAGAAGAGCAGAGCGAAGCTGTACTCCTCGGGCACGCGCTCCAGGAAGCGCCGCAGGGCTTTGTGGCATTTCTGGCGGTTACAGCTGTTGTCAGTGACTGTTGCTCGCTTGGTGCAGGCCACCACATATTCTGACCGCAGGGAGCCACATTTCTCATACAGGCCACAGTCCTGGGCCGCCTTCAGACACTGGTTTTGACCGTCCACAGACAGAGAGGACGCTGGAGATCATCAGGAAGAAAGCAGCATAAAAAAACAGATTGTGAAGGAGAGCGATTTAGGTGCCTAATCTTTGAATATTAAGAATGAATGGGAGCAGTACCTGCCATGATGGAGGCCATACGTGACATCTCAATGTTTCTCACCAGATTCACCTGCAGTTCTTCATATGGAGACACTTCATACTCATCATATGCTAAAACAACAGTGGAGAGGTTTGTCACATGGATTATGCAGCTGAGAATCCAAAAAAAGCTCCCCTCCCCGCCCCACCACACACACATACACACAACCAGACACGCAGATGCCAGTAAACCCACCTGCAAACCTCACAGTCCAGTAGACCCTGAGGCAGTGTTCCTCCCTGCGAGAGCCACGCTGACACTTGCAAACTTGAAGGGGGCGGTAATGCTGCAAGGCGTTCTGGGCCTCCAGGCACTCCAAGCGGGCGTCTGCGCCCAGGGGCGACACGGCCTCCTCGGCCGCACAGTACTCCAGCAGGCGATAGAGCACCATGCAGGACTGCTCCTGGATGCAGCCCTGCTCCGCCACTAGACAGTCCAAGGACGCAGACACTGGCACATTACCTGGAGGAAAGACACTGTCAACATTACAACCAATGTGTGCAGCCGGGTTTATGGTCCGGTATTTTTCTTTAAGCTAAATAGGCTGTAATTAAAACAAGAGAGCGGAGTGAGTGTACTCCACAGACCCCTCCACTGCACCGCAGCAGGCAGATTAAATGGAAAGCTTGCGACTGTAATAGAGGAGCAACACTGGCGAAAGCTCAATGTTCCTCATAGAAAAACAAGAGTCTCTTGGATAATTTAACAACACTATATAGTTATGCTATGATTCTAATTAATTCTTTATCTTCTCGTGGGGACGACTAGTTGACTTTGCTCTAAAATGTTTTTTTATGTACACAGCCTTACAGCGTAACTTTGCCCTTTTAATTATGAGCCATATTCTTTCATTTACAGCCCTTTTGGAAATGCTCCAGCTGCCAGTCACATCACATTTTGGAGCCAGAAATTAATTAATTTAATTAATGTTCATGTGTGTATGGACGAGAATGTAGGGCAAACTGATACCACACACCACAGTGTTTATAGCATAAATTAATTCCCAGATGGGCCTTTTAAAATACATAAAACGCAACAACAATTACATAAAGGCAAACACAAATTCAACATTAAATATATACAAGACAGAACAATATAAACACAAACTGTAATACAATACATTTAAACACCATGAAACAAGAAGCACCACAACAATTTTTGACGAAGGCAGACCCCTCGTCAAAAGTTGTTTCATTCAGAGTTAAAAAGGATCCCAGTCAGGAGCCAGTTTGAATTCTGCAAGTAAGGACTTCAACTTATTGATCCCCCAAATAAAAAAAGCAAATGAGCAAATTTTCTTAAAGGCACCTTACACTACCAGTTGGACGCTCAAAGTCTTGAAACACCTGAGAAGCTTAAAATTTAAAAAGGAGTTTAAAATTAGCAAATGTACAGGTTTTGGGGAGCATGTGATCAGATAAGCTGACTTGCAACTTAGCCAACGAGTGATATCACTGGAGACAGTTCATCAGATTACATGCAGCTTCTTCTGGAGCCACAAAAGTCTTTATACTACTGTTTTCGCTTGTGCAATAGTACTTTACAAGACCTGTAAACACACGTATATATCCCTTTAAGTCTGCAATATCAGTGGAGTTACCCTTTAAGTATGTATTTCAAGTTTAACTCTCATACCACAGGCCACGGTGCTCCTGGATCAGTCAGCTCAACACATGACATCAAATATTTAGAGAAATGTTATCGAGCTACGGCGCTGCCTCTACCCATTTATTCTTTATGCAGTCTGCTGTATAATGTGAGGATTCTGGCCTCTCAGAAAAACCTGGGCATCAAAGATTTGAGGGTCAGCTGCCGAGCAGCGTTGCATTCAAACGTTAGGCTGAAAATACAACCCAAGAGTTGACCAGACGGGGATGTTGAGAACAGAGAATTAGTGAGTTTCCTGGATCAAAAAGGATGCTGTTACTCAGCCAACTCTTAAGTCTTGGATGCCTCTTGGATCTTCCTGCAATTACTTGAACCATCAACAAGGAGGCATTTTCCAAAATAGCGCTCTCCTATGTGACAATAATAACATGGCTGAAAGATTACAGTGAAAAAGATCCCTGTGTGCAGAGTTATCTTGCCATAGTTGACAGACTTGCATTTCTATAGCGCCTTTTCTGGTCTACTGAACGCTCAAAGTGCTTTCCTCCATGCAAGGAGTCAACCTGCTCATCAGGAGCAATTTGGGGTTCAGTATCTTGCTCAAGGGGGGCTAGGCAATCGAACCAGCAACCTTCAAATTACTGTACAACCCATTCCACCTCCTGAGCCACAATAGCCATTGTGGTATAAATGCAAACTAACAGCTATCTTTAAGCTAGCAAACATGCATTTTTTTCACATAAATTTCTGTAATATATTTTCCAAAATCACTGGAAGCTTTGTAAAAATATGCAGGACAAAATGAGCTAAAAGATGTAAAATCACTGGTGTGGTGCTTCAACATTTTGCATGTGTCATATTTGGTATTTTCACAGTCGTGTACTGTAGTCATGGAGGTCTTGCACAAAAGCACTGCTGTTGTTATTGTAAAAGGACACACGGACAGCTGGGGGCCAAACCTTTTGCAGCAGGGTCCCTTCCACTTGGAACAAGCTTTTCACCACTGTCAGACACTGACTCCACATGCAACACTAGAGACAAAACCAATTTATTCAGCACGGTGCCTCTTTTTTCCCTCCATCAAACCAAACCAATAGACTTTTGCTTCCAATTTTGCTTCCAGACAGAAAACTCATCCTGGGTGAGACAGTGGCTCATATCTAATGTCCACCACGAGGACGTTTCCCTCCCCGAGGCTCCGGAAACAAACAGTCTGAGGCGAAACACTTTTCATCTGAGAGATGCATCAGACCACCTAACAAAATATGCTGCTTGAATATATTGTAGGATTACATCAGCTGTATGTGTATTTGAAAGGACTGATCCTATTAAGTCGGTGAGTACAAACGTGCTGCATCTCAGCGACCACACTTCCTCTGAAACAAACACATCAGTGGAACAGCAGTCGTGTTGGGCCATAGTCATTAAGCATTAAGAGTGTTTTGATTGGCAGCCATGAATGAAAGTGACAAACTACAAATCATTTTGTAATAATGATTGTTGCCCCGTGAAAAACACAATGCGCGGAGGCCAGAGGCAGCCTGAGGGAAGGGGGAAGAAAAAACAGAAAGAAAGGCCTCTTCATAAAATTGCATTCTGACGGAGCATTTCAGGAAATTAATTTTCTCAAATGTGACACATAATTGTCCCCACAAATTACATTTTATACACAGTGATTCTACAGAAAGAAAAATGGCTCTGGTAGACAATATGCTCCCACTTTTTTTCCCCCCCACACTTTATCTCGTTAATTTGCTGTATCCTGTCACTTCTTGGCTGCACAAAAGGAACAGACTGACAGACATTTAAAAAATTGTTGAGCCGCTAGAGATGAATGGACTCACGGTTCATGTTTGAACTTAATGCTTAATGTTAACAAATATTTGCGCTTATTTAAATCTCACGTGTATTTACGCTTCAGCGCATTAACATTTACATCACACAAGCTCCAACTCACACACACAGACACACACACACACACACAGCATTGTGTTTCATCGGTCACACACTTCGATTAAGCTCCTGCTGACTGGCGGCACAAAGCGCGGCTGCAATCCAATTCTGCTGCTGCATGTTTTGCAATCTCGGGCGCCACATGAGGTCCACGTCTCACTTTGGCATGAGACATATCATAAACAGAGGCTCTGCTTCGTCGCCGCTGCAGGAAACCTGCCAAGGCTACTGCAGCGGATCCACAGGGAGAGGCGGGAAGAAAAAACCTCTGGGTATCACACAGTGAGTCATGCACACAGCCACAGCTCCCCGAGGTATGTAAAGGTGATGGTTACCTGTATATGATATCCTGATAATTGTACTAAAGTATTGAATTCCACTGTGCTTAGCTGCAGTTTAAACAGGCTTTGCATAATCTCCTGTTTGGGCAGTTTATTCATTATTCCTTCCCAGTGTTTGCTCCCTGAGGCTCACCATTGATAAAGAGAGACTATCAGCAATTTAAGTTTTCCGAGAGCCTTTCTTTGCACGCACAGATAAGAAAAACCCGATATAAAGTACAGAAGAGCTCCGTGAGACAGGTCATAATTATTTTAATAACTTGAACATCTTTAACGTCATGGCGGTAAAGAGGCTCTGCGCTCACGTTATACTACTAAAGTAAAAGACCAGGTGGAGGGGATCGTTGGTGTGAGTGTATGTTTGAAGAAAAAAAGGAGAGAAAAGCGAAGATGAATCATTGCGATATGTGAGCCATAATACACCCTATTGATTTCTCACTGAGCTGATTAATAGAATTTGTGAGGCAAAGCCGATGAAGGTTGACGGCATAAACGACAAACCACCACACCACATAGAGACGTTCACCGGGGGGGAGGGTGCAGAGCGGAGAGGCGGATTTCTCTCCAGTTCCTTGGGATGAGCAGCAGAGCGGCCAGATTGTCGGGCAGTAATCTGACTTGAGAGGAGAGCGTGGCGGGACAGTGTGACTCGGATGTGAAATGTGCTGTGGGATCGTGACAGAAGGGACCTCTCGGAGGGGAAGTCACGGGCTCAAGAGGGAAACGGCAGAGAGGTGACGAGATGGAGTGAAAGTGTGACCGGGGGAGGATGATGGTGACTGCTATGACTTGTTACTACTTGCACTCAGACCAAAGCCGTTCCTGAGTGGACTTTACATGCAACACATGCAGATTAATGTTCCACACATTGAAGGCCTGCTACAGCGTGGCGTGACTTGGAACATGTCAATCAGTAGCTTTAATTTGTAAGTGTGAAAACAGCAAAAACAGAAGATTAGACAAACAAATCTACTAGCTAATCAACTAGCTTGATAATCAATGCATCGTTCAAATACATTTCAAGTAACCATAGGGGCACCAAGGGGGCACGTTCGCAGGGTTTTTTCGAACACCAGTCCACCATTTACATTAACTTTGCTAATTTCATAGCAAGGTAAAGAAATTGCCAATAAACAACAAAACTCAAATCAGTTACACAAGTCGAAGTATGTCTTTACCGGGAATTACTGTAAAGTATTGGGTAAGAAGAGAGTAAAATAATACAGAATTGGTTGGTAATTACATGGAAATTAAGTGTTTAGAATGTGTATTCCTTATCCCAGTGTTTTTCCAGTCCTGGTTGCCCCCTGCCCTGCACATTTTAGATGTATCCCTGCCCTTCTTCAGTTACACCCCTGTTCCATTATTCGTCCCTGTGTGTTTAAGCCAGTGTTTTTCCCTCACTCTTTGACAGCTCGTTTGTGTCTCCTGTGTTCCTGTGCCTGTTCCCCGGTCCTCATGTGTCCTCATATGTCCTCTGTGTTCCCTGCTTTGTTCTCCACGGCTTCTGGTTTGTCTGCAGTTTTACATTCCTCAACAGGTTTTCTTGCCGCTTTCCTTTGCCCGCATTTTGTTGTTTGCATTTTGGCTTTTGGATTTTTTCAGCTTATCATTCAACCTTGCTTTTTTCCTCTTTTACCTTCCTGCCTCTGTGTGTCTGCACTTGGGTCCTCACCATTTCACAAACGTTTACGATTAAAGAGTCGACATTACATTTTACAGGCGGTGGTTATGGTTAAAGTATGAAGCCTCATAACTTGGCATCACCTGCTAACAGTCTGTCTTTACTATGCAATAAGGGATACAAATGCTACAAATGTTAAGTTAAAATGTTAATCCTACACCCAGATCATTTAAGCTTTATTGGATAAACTCTCATCCTGATTGGTGTAAATGTATAATAATATAATGTTCCCTAAATATATGGATATCCACAGTATACTGTGAAGTTAATGGATAGTTAATGTCTGACTAAACACACTAACTGACCTTAAGAAATGACTGTGGAAAACGTGAGAACAATAAACAGGAGAAAGTCAGCGGCAGGACAATGGAGCACATGTTTTTATGTCTAAGTAATGATTTTTCCTGCCAGAATGCCTATTTTCATTTTGATTTAAGCAACTACATTCAAAATAAATATATTTATTAATAATGGACGGAGCAGATGGCACATGCAAGGGAAGTCTTTATAAACATTAGAGACGAGTAGATTAGGTCCAAGCCTAAAAATAAACAAAAACAAAACGGTGGCTGACCCCAGCTCATTCCAGAAATTAATAACCCTTTATTTCCCTGCACTGCTTGTAGAGACGATTCAGTTTCTGACTGTTTGTACTAAATGCTCCTGGTTTCTGCTGATTCATGTATTTGAACTAACATTTGATTTATTTATTTTTTTCCTACTTTGGACTGTGCATCATGTTTAATATATGCCAGGACTGTGCAACATGTCCTATAATGTGGAATAATGCAGCATCTTAAAGGAGTTATTTGTAAAAAAAAAAAAAAAAAATGTTTTTGAATGGCCTGGATTGGCCTGCTGCTCAGTGCTCATTATCATCTTTACTGTTGCTTTCGTTGGCTGCAGTAACTCGCTGCCATTAGCAAGCAGCTCAGTTAGCCATGGAGCTAAGTGGCCCTATGACCTGACTGGAGTCTGCCTGGATAGCACCCTTGGATCAGTGTGGAAGCGACCAAGAGCAGCGGGACTCTTGTTATCTCCTGTGCTGGACGGAGGTGTTTCCACAGGACACACCAGAACACATCTGGTTAATCGGCGCAGCTTTAATGCTCGTGTGGCCCATTATCAAGCTTATTCTGCTGAGCTCTAAATTTTCCCATTTTCCGCCAATCAGCTCATCGCTTTCTAACATTAAACTTTCCACTTACATTAAACATTTAAACATAAAAGTTTGCACATATTCTCTTTTGTATGAGGAAAATTAGAAGCACCGCCCTGGGCAACCTCAGTCGAGCAAAGCAGTACTTTTAAGGAAAAGCAATAAGTTCTGTTATAAAACTGAGCTCATCTCCTTATTGCATGAACCACCAGTGACTCTCTACTTCTGTATATACTTTTCAAAGCGGATGACAGGGATGGGATGTGTTAGGCATCGTGGATTTCCAATTGACCAGAGTACATTTTCAGCAGTCAAAAGCCAAAAAGCCATATTTTGAGCAGAAACCAAAAAACTTTGCCCCTTGTTATCCTCAACTCCCCGTCTGCAAATGTTGGCCAAAACATTGGAAATCTCTCCGTACTGCGAGTGTTCTCCACATTGTTCAACGAGCGGCTCCTACAGCTGTTTTCACATGGTCACATTAGGGCTATTCTTATAGCAGACATAGCATGTGGCTTTTAAGTGAGAAATACACGGTGTACTGTCTCATTCAATGGCCAGCACGATAACAAAGCATCTTCCACACAAACTCCACTTTACAGAACAACTGGATTTTTTTTTTATCCCCCCTAACAATACCCTGTCTTCACAAAAAGCTGCAATTTAATTAAATCGTACAACTCCGGCTCATCGAAAGAACCTTGATAGCTTTTTTCCAAATCAGTGAGTATGTAAAAAAAGTTTCACACACCTTTATCCCATAATTGCCCAAAACCACTTTACGGCAAATGACACCTTCGTTTCCTCCGCAATTTGTGCAAGCTAACAAGACTGAGTCTCCGTGAGACTGTGGTGCTCAAAAGTGCACCACAGCTGCATTTGCTGTAATCAGTTTTGATGTGCACAGCCCACAGAGACGACTCCAGCGCTGGAGTCATGTGCAGTTCTAGGAAGGGCCTGTGAGGAACAGGCGACCCGAGGTGTGAACGTTCTCATCACTGCAGCATTCAGTAGAGACGGGAACACTTCAGCTATGATGGAATCATATTTGAGCACAGAACACACAGGTTGCTAGAAACGACGGCTGGTTCCAAAAAGTGCAGAATTTTTTTGGAAGCAGTAACACTTTATAGGGTACTATAAATGTATAGTATATGCCTTATTAGAAGCATATTTGTAGCATATTTGCAACATCTTTGATCCCCTTAGGAATTTGTTGAACGCTGGCATAAGCTAATGGGTGATCAATATTTGTTGTTTTACCTTGTGATATGCCACAGGTCGCTCAAGAATTTTTACTATCCATCGTCTTTTCAGTTGGTATTCGATCAGGAAGTGGTGAAATGACAACGATTTGTAAGATTCTCTACGTTTATATGACTTCTAACCTGGAACACAGCAACAGGACATTTGCAATCCGAGCGTGATGTCAGAGGAAAATGGCCATCATGTGAATATTGTGTGTTCATGGAAAAATCTTAGTTAATGGCTCTACGTCACCATACTTACACGACTCCTTTCTAATTCTGTGGCATCTCGATTTGCCTCTTCTTCAAGCGTTTTACTTCATCTTTTTCATGTAAGCTGTCACCGGGAGCACTAGAATTGGTATCGTAACCTGTTCCACCATTGCCTCTGTTTGGTGGGAGTTGCACATGCCCATTACTTAATGGGCAGGATGTAGCCAATCAGAGGCAGAGTAGGGTGGGTCATGCCAAGCAAGGTAGTGTGATCTAAAAAAACGCAGCTACAGCAGTAGTGGCTGTATGTCTACTGACTGACTGGAGTGTATATATATGATAATAAATATATAAAACACTACATAATGGCGCACATAAGTTACAGAAGTAAATGCTCGACTCCAAACCAGGCTTTTGAGGAAGTGCAGGATCAGTGTTTTTGCTGGGAAACAGTAACTCCCTTTGGCGTGAACTTTGGCCTTTTTCACTTTGCAGACCACTATGTGCACAAAAATGCTTCACAGCACAATAAAAGAAAGGCAAAAACCCCAAAAGCAACTCTTTAATAAGAACATAATGCTGACAGCAGCTTTAAATGTATTGCGTAGTGTGCTAGAATAATAGATATTAGATATATTGTTAATCGACTGTTTTGTCAGACTAATATCACCTCCATCAATATCCTGGTCTGGGCCTCTTCATCAAAACAGAACGTTATAAAACAGAACATGGTAATGACTTATAAAAAGCCAATATGCTACTGATATGCATACTAATAAGCAGCTAGTTAATTGTTTTATATGTGTACCCTATAGTGTGTGACCATTAAAGACAGATGACAATTATGCCTGTTCACCATAATCCAGATATTCAGCAGCATGTGTTGGGATCCAAGCTCCCCCAAGCTGACAGCTCTGCTCATGTGTGGAAGAATCATCACTTCATATGCTGAATTAACTGTTGCCCAGTGCTTCCAGTACCTGATAAGGTCTCGTTTAATGAGCTGTGCTGCTGGATTGTGCAGCCACATCACGCAGGCAGCATCCCTCCTTCAGGTATTCCAGGTCCAAATACATGCTTGCATCAGGTGATGCAGCATCCAGTCGGGCTGTGTGGAGCTGTGTGAATATTTCAGGCTTCAGCCTTTGGCTGCCCAGCGCGGGCCGAAATTAACAAGTGCCAAATAATTTCTTGGCCAGACAGCGCCGCACGGATCAGCTGTTTCCATCAGGTATGTTGGCTTTTGCTGGTGCCATCAAGTGAGCAGAAGTGACAATCAAGCACACACACAAATTAAGTATAACATAAAGGATACATAAATGATTGTCACTCAAGAAATGTTCTATAGTACAAATCAAATGTAATTCAGAAAGCCACAGTTTAATGTTGAAGTTGTCCTTGACGTGAGCATTTTAATTAAAATGATTTCCTTAAAGTGCAGGATCAAATACGTGAAGTACTTGCATATGCAGAAACTGTATTTAATGATTTTTTTATCAAAGTAGTGTGCAATGGGCAGGTTGCCAATTTAATCTTTGTGTGCTGCCGTCCTAAACGAAACTGAATTACAGGCACAGAGTACGTAAAGACAATGCCTCAGCAGAAAGAGAGGAAAAAAGAAGAGTCTACGGCGCAGTGGGAAAGATAAAGAAGCCAGGGGTTGGATAAACCAGGGCGTGCATGGGGTGAGGGCACCCAAATCCCTGCACAGTCTGTATATCAAGTAGTGGATAGAAACAGCTCGAGCATGCGAAAATCATTCCACCTTGGACCTGTGTGACTTTTCACAGCCTGAAAATGAGCTCTAATAAATGTATGACGGCCGTGTTATGGCTCAATCATGTCCACTAAATGAAGGACTGAAATAGCAACACTCAATCACCAGTTGCAGCCTGTACTGGGACTTTAGCCCTAATCCACAGAGGCCTCGTAACAAAGGGTCAATGTCGGGTTTAATGTCATTCAACAATAGCCGGCGTCCCATTTATCTGTCTTGCAAAGGCACCGCGTGGACACACTCAAAGTGATCTCATGCATTATTTGTGAGAGGTCTTGCCATTATTGAAGTGGAAAAACAAGCAGATGAATGCAACAAAGCATGTGGAGCTGCAGCAATTGATTAGTTGTCAACTATAGAATTAAAGCAACATTATGTCAAAATCATGTTGATGGTACGTTGTCCTGTAATAGAGTGAATGGTGTCTTCTGTCTCGGCGATTCTGCCCCCTCATCCTTTGTTTCTGCACTCTGTAACATCCGTGACTTAACATCATTATGAAGTCATAAGTGTTGTTGTTGTTAGCGTCTACAGTACGTCTGACAAATTGTTACAGGGATTTGAACTCACGACAGTGGTGTTTTACCCAGAAAGCTGTGGGGGGCGCCAAATGGCACAAAATGGCAATTTCTACATAATGCTGCTTTAAAGGTGTTATTTGTAAAAGACCTACCGTCCCCAAAGTGTCAGTATTTGACAAGTTGCGAATGAAATCAACTTTTCTTAACTTTCTTCGATTGATTCCAGCTTCTTAAAGGTAAATATTTTCTGATTTCTTTACTCCTCTCTGTGTCAGTAAACTGAATACATTTTAAGTATAAAAAGTATAACAAGTATAAAAGAATCTGCAGTCTAAAATTTCAAAGAATGTTTGAGGGGCAGGAACAGAAACTAAAAAGGGTTAGAAAGTCGTGATAATATTGTAGTGAAGAGAGGACACTTCACCACATTTTGTCCACTTTCTCATGTTTTATCTACCATAGGGGCATCCAAGAGGGCACATCCACAGCATCTTTTTCACCAGTGCAACATTAGCTATCATTTTCTTACACGACTTATCAATTTCTTATTAACAACAAAATATGAATAGATAAGCTAAAATATGATCCGAATCGATATTTTTCCAACATTTTCTGACATTCTCGTAGAAGCAACATGAAATTAATCGTTAGTAGCAGCCCTTAAAACAATCAACACAATAGAGAGTAACTGAGAAGTCATTTGAGGATTGGGTCGAATCGATGTATTTTGTGATGTTGAACTTTTGAATAAGAAAATCTACAACCTCTCTAGACGGCTGCAGTTCCTCTTCATTGTTTGTTTCAAATCCTACAGAGACACATTAGAGATGGCACCGGCTGGCCCTGAGCTCTGTGGTGACAGACGTGTCTGGAAGGCTGTTGTCTACTTCTGAAGCTCCCGCCGCCATTGTTTCGCCCACAGTGTCTCACAAGGCCAGATGTATTTCAAGGTAAACAGGGAGCATCCATTGGCAGATAGTGAACAGTGTGTGGTAAGGCTGCAAAACGGCAGCTGTGCAACAGATTCGTCCATTAACCAGACTGAAGTCGAAGGAGTTCTGCATAGTTTCCACCTTCCTGTAATGATGTCAGTTAACACATCGGAAATCCAATCGTTTATTTTGCAATTAGTTATAATGGAAGAATCCAACATCATGACAGGCTTGTCTGATTTGCATCTGCAGCGGCTCAGATGTCTATTAAACAGCGCTTGGAAATAACTGCTTTTCTTGGTGTGATTCCACCTAAGTGCCTGCCAGGTGGGCTCGACACAGCGGGTGATATACCGGGAGCCCGAGGAGCTTTGACATTCACAAGACGCATCCATCATTTTAAGATACTAATCTCTAATGGGCTGCTTCACCTGACATTAACTGAAATTTTCCTAGATGCAGTAAAGCCTGCGCCTCCTCCACCGCTGAAATGATCCCAACAATTATGGTATTTGCATTTATTTCTGCAGTATAGAGCTCAGGGGGGGAGGAGGAGATGTGTTTCATGTAAAGAGTATTTTTCATGTGGATCAGGAAACATTCAAAGGGACGACAACAAATTCCTGCTCCAGCTCGAGCAGTGACAAACACCTGTTATCCAAAATGACATGACCAATAACCACAGATCAACAAGCTCAACGCTCCGCTGGGAGACTCCTTATTGAGCCACCGTCACATCATTGACTTTAATGATTATAACTCAGAGGAATCCAGTTTAATCTACTGCCATGTCAGATCTGTTAGGAGATTCGATAATCAGCACAGACACAGACTTCAAACCGATGCCGTAAAGTGACATTCTTGCTTTTCCTAAATCAACCTCTAATGCACTACTTATGTAAAGAAAAGAAAAAAAGGTCTGTGATTTACATGATGTGGGAGCTGAAATGCTTTCACGCACAGGAGGACGTCATTTAGTTTAACAATTCATGTGTGATATTTCCATGATCTGGGACAGTCCAATCAATATTTGGGGAGATGAATAGCTCTTTCTGGAACTGGTCCAAGGCAGAATTAACAGACCTGAGTGCATGATGTCATCCAGATGTAAAAAAAAAAAAAAAAAAAAATGAAATCTAAGGCTGCTGCTATAATATCAATTAGAAAGTGGTTTTATGGAGCTCTTTAATGGGACTTTGAGGGTCACACAGTATTTCCCACTTTATCCTTTGTTCTTCTTGAAATGATGAGTAAACTGTCCTCTGTTCCAAGAGTTATTCACATACAGGTGATTTGCTAAAAAGTTACCACTTTATATATTATCAATACTGGAAAGGTGGACATCAGGACATCAGCAATGTAAACTGGACCCCAGTTTCCTATTGTGCATCTTGTGTTGAAGGCTTCCTTACAAGCTATCGTCGTTTTTATTTTCCCATGATTTTTTTTCTTTTTTTTCAAGTTTTCTGTACACTGGGAGATCTCATCCAAGACAGAACACATACTCCTGAGCCTCCTCCAGCAGCCTCAATGGACTCTGTGCCTCGATCTGCCTGACAGTGAGAAATGTGTTACTCACCGTGAGAGAAGACATTGAGCAGGAGTCCAATGATCATCATCCTGTCCGGTGACATTGGAGAGTTGGCGGACTGACTGTGAAACTCGCACCCGGCTCGCTGCAGCTCAGTGACCCGTCTCCTGCCACATCCAGCCAGCCTGCTTCCTCCTGCTGCTCCTGCTGCTGCTGCTGCGCCCGCACGGACTGACGCGGATCGGATGGGTTTAGCGCACAAAGTTGGCCAAACTGAAGCGTGCACACCAATCAAGTTCTCGCGATTTTTGTCCTCCCATTTATTTGTCGGATCCCGGTTTTATTGATCTCTTGCGGGCGTATTCGGTAGAAACATTTATCCAAAAAGAAAGTTTCTGCTCAGTCAGTCAGACAGACAGACAGACATACAATCAGTCAGTCAGTCCACAGCCTCCCAAGTGTCGCATTTGGACTTGTGCGCAGCTCCACAGTTGTCCAGCCACAGTTGAGCTCAGGGCGCACAGACTGTGTGGCGCATCTCGTTCTTGATTGGCCCCTGAAATGAATGAACGTGCTCGTGGGATGTGGACATGTTTCCTGTTGGGGGGGGCAGTGAGATTGTAGCAGCAGACAAGTTACTGGCTTCAACACAAGGTGTAAATTATAGATTGCATTGAAAAGTCATTATGTTCAGCTGCAGAATTACACTCACTAATCCACTTAATTAACCGGGAAGTTTTCTCTCTCTCTATTTTATTGTGCTCTAATGGTTTCAAGGGCTGTTCAAAGCAAATCTCTGTTGAATGGGCTGTAATGGCTTTGACCTTGACACTGCATTCATAATAATGCTTTCAGTGGGGAAAAACAAACAGAGAGAGAGGGAGTCTGTCCTGTGTTTCCATTCGAAGGGAGCATGTTTCTGGTTGTAAATGTTGTTCTTTTCCTCCTCCGGGTGCCTTCGTTTGTCCGCTGAGGTGAGGCTTTAAATGCTCAATTGAATATATTTACTTCTCCTGCTTTGAGACCGGTCTGCAGCTCCACAGCCTTTACCACTCGTATCAGCTTACAGCAGGACTGGGAGTGTGAAATCTTTACTTGTTCCACTGCTGCAGCTGACCTGTGAGTGGAAAGGGTTGGTGCACGGGGGATGACGCGCAGTGAGAAGTACTGAAAGCTGCGGTACTCACCTGCAACACTGAGGGGTTTTACATCCAAACACACAGTTTTACTGTGCGGTTTGTGTCTTTGCATGTTCAGATTCTGTCTTCCATCCTCTGTGTTACTCCTTCCTGGGATATCACTTTTGCTTTAACCCTCTGAAGTGATCAAGAAGACACAAAGTTGGCCTTCAAGGTTAAAAAAAACAAAGAAATTTGCCACTCATTACTGATTTTTTCTTTCACTTTAAAGTCATTTATGGATGGGCTACTTGAAATGTATCTTGAGTTCATTATATCACACAGCTTACAGTGAAAAACATGGCACTAAAAACATGATTCACTAACACCACCGCTGCCACTCAATAAAAAAAAAGGGAACAAAAGCAATTTCAAATTGCAGAGTGCACGCCACTGACCTGTTGTCCTCACTGTAATTAAAAGGCAGCAGAGAGGGATTAGTGGATTAATTTACACATCCTGTTCGACTGGATGCTCAAGTGGCAGCAAAGACACACAAGTGGGAGAGACTGTCCTTAAAAATGCACAAATCAGCCAAACAAAACAACAAAAGCAAACGCCTCTAATGAAGCAGTAACTGTGGCAGAATGAGGAGACCTCACACTGCACTCAGTACTGCAGGCTGAGCAAGTGGTTCTATTACAGCTTGTCTCTCAGTGTGTTCTCATGTAAGTCAGGTTCTATTCACTGTAATCTTCTCCTGCTCCAGCTTCAGAGGATGGTCTGTGACAGGATCCCTCACAGGAGGCTTGACTCTGACTGTATGGCATCGCAGCAGCTCCTCCCTTTGGTCAACGCCAGGCATTACATAAGACATGCACAGTCTACTGCTCAAACCTCGAATCACCTTTCACTGTGAGATAAAGGTATTCGTTACAGCAACGTGTTTAAATCAGAACAGTCAGAGTTTCGTGTGGCCGCACTGACGACGGTTCGGCATGACATCTATCAACGAGGCCCCGGAGACAGCTCTTTTCAACAGCTCTCATCAGCTTAATGAGACACATTTTGCCTTCAGTTCTGCTGTTCGATGAGGCTTGAAATAAAACATTAAGTAGTTTCATAAATTGTCACGGGAGCATATGAACCACTAGAACATATTGTCGCAACATTGACATCTTGAGTGCAACAGGAAGTCAACAATGTGTTATTTTGGCCCTCCGGATCACGGA
This sequence comes from Diplodus puntazzo, assembly GCA_963678695.2. Classification (NCBI taxonomy): domain Eukaryota; kingdom Metazoa; phylum Chordata; class Actinopteri; order Spariformes; family Sparidae; genus Diplodus; species Diplodus puntazzo. The sequence goes on along the minus strand of OZ023167.1, from coordinate 8,990,728 downwards.
AGTAATGTAATTAACAGCACTTAATTTACAAAACTTTAATTTAAAGGGGCAATGTGTGGTTTTGGAGAAGAAATTCAATGTCGGTACTTTAATATTAAAATATTAATGAGCTAATAAACTTAGAAATTTTAACTGAATAACTGCTGTTCTCAGAGGAAAATTTTTTAGTTTGTTTTGGCTTTTAAAAAAAATACTTTATGAAGATAATTCTTCTCTCGTTAACATTTCTTCCCCACAACTACATAATATACCTTCAAGATGAATAGGTGGATATTTGTGAAGTTTGATTATGAGGGAATAAAAACTAATACTTCCCTGCATTTCCCATAAAGTGTTGTTGCTGTTTTATTTTTCTGCGCTCTCTCTATCTCTCTCTTGCTCTTGGTGGTGTTTTTTCGGGGGATTTCTCATGAATATATTGGCTCGAAAGTAACTCAGAAAGTAACCCTGTGGTTTTAAAAGGTTGAAGGTCGTGCTGTAAAGCTTCCACGCGAGACCTTTCACACAACTGCTCTGTCAAAATCTACACACTGACCTCCAACGAATGTTAATAGATGGATAGGTCACGGCTAGCATGTGTTTTAAATGTGTTTTCAATAAAGTTTATCTATCTAACTTCAGTAGATATCCCTCGCAACACAATTCATCAAAATCATAACATCAAATTTGTGATTTTCCTCCTAGAGATGGTCGATGTGGTCTCAGACTTTTTGACCCCACTGTGTGTCAAACAGAATAAAATAAATCTACTGTAGTTACTTCTTTACACACACACACACACACACACACACACACAGGATCAAAATACACACACGCACAAACAGGAGCTTGGCGTTCACTTCCATTAATCTAAGGAGAGATGTCAAATCGACTGGGCTGCCCAGTAATCAGGTGGCCTTCAGTGTCATGCTCAAGGGCACCTTGTCAGTGCCCAGGAGGTGAACTGGCACCTCTCTAGCTACCAGTATGCACTCTGCACTAGATTGGTACACTGATGTGCTGTATTCACTTTAATTCAATTAAAAAAACTTTATTTGTCCCCGTGGGTCAATTAAAGGGCACAAGGGTATAGTGAAATGATTGTAAACAGTTTACAGTGTATGTAGACAGGTTTGTCATAGATGTATATTGTTTAAGACAACCAGTTATGGACAGATGATAAGACAGGTGATGTATGTAACTATAGATAGATAGATTTTTAATAAAGTTCAGTTCATTTTATAAGTAGTAAGACTATGTGGGACATTCACGAGCTAAATTAAATCAGTCTCTTGCTGCCCTCTAGTGGACAACTGTGATTAAGGGTTATGAATGAATGAAACTTTTATTTTGGAATTCATGCAGCACTTGTCACCATCCAGAAAAACGCAGTGTTGCAAACTAGCTCCTCGTCGAAACCTCAAGACTTGGCGTTGCAACAGGTGAGCTCACGAGCCCCTGTGCTGTGAGCAGAGCAGGTGTGGACACGTGACTGTGTGCTGCTCAAAAACATTTTCTCAATATTGATCAATTCATCAGACATCTGCATTGACATCCAGGTTTGTTTTTGTTTTTTTTCTTGCAAGCAGCACAGAGACTCGAGTGCTACTTTAAAACCGCCCAGCCCCAAAATGCTGCAACAACAACTCACGTGCTGGTATTAATAATTTATATGTCAGCTTATATAAAACGGTTGATTCAGGGGGAAAGTGCACCTCAGAGCAGTACTGCAGTTCGTTGTGTTTTACAACGGTGGTCATATTAAACAGAGAGCTGCCGTGTAATGGTTAACGTGTTGTGGGTTATAATGGTGGACACGGGCCTGTGAAGTCCTTGAGGTCTGAGCTCTGAACGACCCCGTGACTTTCCTCAAGTGTGATGTACAGGACAAGCTAGCTGCCAAGCCGCTGTCTCCATTGGTCCGTGGGCGTGACAGAGCGCAGGGAGCCAAATAAGACCATACAGGACACACTAACTCGTCTGGTTTTCTGTCTAAATTTAGTTGCCACACGTGTATTGTGTAATGTCAGGATATACAATTAATCTGCGTGATTTACTTGCCGGGGCAGAGAAAATAACGCAAAGTGACGACATCACTATCTAGACGGTTTAATTGGCAGCCAGCCCCGTGACTACGCCTGATTGGCCAATACCTCAAACCTCAGTTCCCGTGTTTTATCGCGATCCATTGTGTTACATAAATCCGCAACGCAGCTACACAATCGGCCATTTCGTCGGTGCGGGCTAACAGCTGTAGAGGGCAGTGGGGTATATCTCGAGTACTGGTTATTTGAAAGGCGCACCAAGAAAATCGGAACCATGAGTGAGACAGCTATCTCCTTCGCCAAGGATTTCTTGGCCGGTGGCATCTCCGCCGCCATCTCCAAAACAGCCGTCGCTCCAATTGAGAGAGTGAAGCTGCTCCTTCAGGTAAAACTCTCTCTTCCGGAAGGCTTCCTACGTTAGCCGGCTAGCTTGTGTGAGCTTGCTAGCTGCCATTGAAGAAAGTCATTCACGTTATCTCTGCTGGTTGACACTGCAGACCGGCAAGCTCAGAGTTGTATCGTTACACAGTTCTGTGGCATTTGGTTATGTGGAATAAGTGAACGCCATTAAGGTGATGTGTTAAAGGATTTAAGGTCACCATGGGATGCGAAATGACCTACACGAGCTTGGATGCTAATGTTAGCTTCCCACGTTAACCTTAGCCGGCATAGCTAACAAAGGACAAACGCTTGTAGTGATTCTGGGACATTGTGTACAAATGTGCGGCATCACCTCTGGTTCATTAACAACCCAACTATACTGTAGGTACTTTAAGCAGGGCTACATGTAGGGTATATTTCAGCGTATATGACGAAGGAATCTGACAGGCGGCTAATGGAACTCTTGATGTTGGCTAGCGCAGAGAGAGAAGGCTGCACCGAGGCCCGGGGACAGTCATTCATAGCCGGGTCAACAAGTTTTCCATCCTTTTGCAGTTGAACCTGCATTACTACGTTGCTTCAGTGTAATTTACTTAACCTGAACTTGCTCCTGTACTGGTCCCTGCCTGTGTTTTATGGAGTTATTGTAAGAGGATGTCCTCTGCATTAACAAATGTTGAGGGATCCAAGATGGAAGCCCCTATCATTCGATTGCTAGTAACGACTGATGGTTGTTAAATTGCACTTCAGAGGAGGGTTTTGCTGCAACTTTTACAGTTGCAACCTGTACCAAGGTCACAACAAGGAGACCTTGTGCTTAACAAACCGATCAGTTAATTGGCTTCCCTAATTAAAACTAAAAAACTAAACTTTCTTTTTCTTTCTTCCAGGTCCAGCATGCCAGCAAGCAGATCACCGCAGATAAGCAGTACAAGGGTATCATGGACTGTATCACCCGTATCCCCAAGGAGCAGGGATTCGTCTCCTTCTGGAGAGGTAACCTTGCCAATGTCATCAGATATTTCCCCACCCAGGCCCTCAACTTCGCCTTCAAGGACAAGTACAAGAAGATCTTCCTTGATGGCGTCGACAAGCGCACCCAGTTCTGGAGGTACTTCGCCGGTAACCTGGCCTCCGGTGGCGCCGCCGGAGCCACCTCCCTGTGTTTCGTGTATCCCCTCGACTTCGCCCGTACCCGTCTGGCTGCTGATGTGGGAAAGGCTGGAGCTGCAAGAGAGTTCAACGGTCTGGGCGACTGCCTGGCTAAAATCTTCAAGTCTGATGGTCTGAGGGGCCTGTACCAGGGCTTCAATGTCTCTGTTCAGGGCATCATCATCTACAGGGCTGCTTACTTTGGCATCTATGACACAGCTAAGGGTATGTTGATTTGGCACAAATTTACAGTTAAAGCTCTAAATATGCTGGTCTGCAGCTTCTAGATCTCTAATGTTTCCCTCTTTTTGTTTACAGGCATGCTTCCAGATCCCAAGAACACCCACATTTTGGTGAGCTGGATGATCGCTCAGTCAGTCACAGCTGTTGCTGGCCTAACCTCATACCCCTTCGACACTGTCCGTAGACGTATGATGATGCAGTCTGGGCGCAAAGGAGGTGAGTTTATTTGTATTGATGGAAGCCTTTGCAGTTGGGTTGACATACTGTTGAAAGACATTACTGATGTGTGGTTTCTTGATCATGCATTCAGTGGACTACATTTTTCATTTTTCTGTGTATTTCTGGTCACATATCTAATTTTGGCCATTTTCTTTCCTTTCTCAGCTGACATCATGTACACCGGCACCATTGACTGCTGGCGTAAGATCGCACGTGATGAGGGTGGCAAGGCTTTCTTCAAGGGAGCCTGGTCCAATGTGCTCAGAGGCATGGGCGGCGCCTTTGTGCTGGTGTTGTACGATGAGCTGAAGAAAGTCATGTAAATCGTCATATTGTCACGTCACTGTCCAATTTGGCTAAATGTAATAACTTTCCATTTCTATGGACTCTGCATTCTGCCTTATTTATGGGAACAAACTAGTGTCTCACCCCTAGCTGTGGGCGATGGCTGTACGTTGTGCATCTTTATGATTTTAAACGTTCCACACCCTCTTTACCAATGTCATTCCTGTTAAAGAAATCTGATACCTCCTGTCATTCACTAGGTTTGTATGGTCCCAAGTTGAATAAATCTATCCTGGGGAACAAACTAAACCACTGTCAAACTGTCTCCTCTACTGTCAGTGCATGAGATGAGCACACGCTGGATAATGAAATGCACAAAGTGGATTACACCCAACTGCTATATTTACTCCCACTTATCTCCTCCTGAGCCTTCCTGGTTTGACCGTAGTCACTACTAGGATTGTAGTGCAACACCTGAGTGCTCCTGAAGAAGTCAGTAGGGTATAATGAATTTTGTTTTGTGTTGCTTTAAAGTTACAGCGGCTGTGAACATTTTGTTTAAAGCGCAAAAATGTGACTTCCCAGAGAAAGATGGTTGAGTCTTGGGGATGAAACTTGGCAATTTTCTTGCTCCAGGAAGCTGTATTTTGTTTTACTTGGACAACTTTCAGAGGAAGCCTGAGGGGCTTTAAAGCATGTAGGCCCAGTTACTCAACCACAAACTGTGGGGAAATGCTCATGAGAGTCACATTATTGTGCATGCAAATTAGCGCTGCAGGGATAAATCAGTTGATCAAATTAAGTTAGTTGCCAACTGTTTTGAAAATCCACCATTTGAGTCATTTTTAAGAAAAATCTCTGGTCCAAACTTATCAGGATTTGCTGCATTTTTATTTTTGTAAATCATGATAGTAAATGAACACTGTTTTTTGGGGTGGATCTGGCTGTTGGCTGGACAAAACAAGTTGGAAATGTCAATTTAGGTTGTAGAATACTGTGATGTTTCACATTTAAGAGTAAAAATCATAAAAAAAGGTTAATTGTTAAACGATCATTAGGTGCTGCAGTTGTGAGCTCTGTTGTATTGTGTACAAAAAATAACGCATAACAAAAAATAGTGCTTGAGTAAACGCTTTATTACGCAGAACTACTGTAATGCATTACTATGTGCAGCTTGTAATTGAAGAAAACCTGACATTTAAATAGTAACAAGTAATATGTATTACATTTTAAAAGAACCTTGCTCAACACTATCATCCAAAGTTATATTTACATAGGTACTTGCTGCATTTGCATTCAACCAAAGGTCTTACTTAAATGATGACATGAACATTAAGTGTAAACAGGTATTCACTTCCAGCATGAAATTCATTATGCTTTAGATCTGTATCTGTTTAACATACAGGTAGTAATATCATAAAGGAATAAAAAAAATCAAAAGTTGTGCATCATGTTGCTGAGAAATCAAAATATATGTGAAAATGTACCAGACTCTGCAATGCAAAGTTATCACAATACAGGATGCACTGTACTGTATGCTGTGAATGGAACTAGTGACAGCAGTCATTAAAGATGCTAAATGCTGTGTGTGGATTCTCACCACAGCGCATGAATGGACTTGGTTGTGTGTCCTGGGTTGACTTTAAGCATGTTAGAACAAATATGACTTTGAGGCGTGACAGAGAGCAGAGAATTGTGAAGGTTTGGCTAGATAGATACTTCCTTCACAAGTCATATCTACAGACAGAGGTCTGATAGTAACTCACACCCACTGGACTTGTGCTTGTGAAGATTTACTGCGAGATAATTATCACGTTATCAGATGTTTTTTTGTCATCTCTGCTCAAACACATAATGTTCTTCCTACACCGACGTTAACCAAGTTAAAAAAAAAAAAAGAAGCATTTCCTGTGAAACGTCAGCGACATATTTTAGGGGTGACCCCTTCGCACAGACGCGGAAGTTCCAGTCCACTCCTCCATGATTGTAATCCTCTACTCGTCCTGAGATGCGGACACCTGACAGCAGGGGGCGCCCGCGGCAAACGAGTGTGACACTTCCGCGTTCCCGTACCCTCCTCTGCGCGCGCACTCGAGTATGTCAATGAGGAGTGTCTTTGATTTATCTCGTTATCAGGACACAGTGACAGAGTGTGGAGAAGAGGATGTGTGTGTGTGCCAAGCGACTGAAGGTGCGCGCGGTGTCACCATGACCACCTGCAGTCTAAAGGTACACTGTGTACGTGCTGCAGGTGCTGCGGGCCTTCTCATTGGTTAACTCCTGTTTAATGATGGTGATACATTATAGGATGTTGAGTTATGTTTGCTGTCCCCCCCCCGTGCAGGAAAAAAGAGCACAATATATATCACTATGACCAAATCAAAAAAGAATGATAAATATGCATGAATAAAGGAGCACACACACTGTCTGGTTATTAAAGGATCATTTATATCATTTTTGTCATGAATTCACCTCAAACTGTTTTGGTTTACGTTTCGCGGACAGAATACGTCTCCCAGTTTATGATCAGGTGCATATTAACTTGACATGCGATGAAAAACAAATGCATTTCAAAAACGACATAATAAGAATCACAAATCATTTTCTTAATGATGAAGGTGCCCCTGCATTTTTCACTGATGTCAAAAGTGTGGTTTTAGCCAATATATATAACCTGAACGCAAAAGAAAAAGAAAAATGAGGCAGTCCAGAGTGAAATAAATAATCAGAGAATTAAAAAAAAGGCACGGCAGCGTGAAGCCACCATCTTTTTTCCTCAGACAAGCTCATTCTGGATTCATAAACACTTCTAATTTATTCCACCAAATAAATCTTTTAAAACGATACTTCAATACAAACTGAATCCAGAATTTGAATACAGCACAGAGTCTCTTCTTTGTCTGCTTCCTCTCCTCTTTTTATCCTCTGGCTTTATTCTAAATATAAGGAGGCATTTCTATTTAACAAATGTATGTCCGGAGTGGAATTGTATAAGTTCCTTTACTTTGGCACTTAAAGTATCAGCTGATCTTAACACAAATCCATTGGAATTTGACATAACAAACCACCTTTTCGTGATACGATCAATGAAGAAAACCAGCGTAGTCTACGACTTAAGACGTGATGAATATGTGAAATCAAAAATGTTGACTTTGTCACGTGTGTCTTGACAGTTTCCACAGAACATTATGTGTTTTCTACTCTAAGAGAAACAATTATGTTGGACTTTTTTATTAAAAGACAAAATACAGTTGTCATTAAAGGTGACCTATGTAGTTTTTTGGGAATATGCTTTCATCTTCATTAAAACTACAACAAACTAACTAAACAAACTCTCTTCGTTTTCATGATTGAATAACCTGAATAAACAAACTGACCTTAAAGGACAACACAGTTTCATACTGTTTCACATTGTTTATGTGGCGGACCCTGCCACCTTTCTATCTTCAAACAGTGTTCTGGGGACCTTATTTTCCTCTGAGAAATGAGAAAAACCACCCTGAGTTTGTACAACTACATCATTAATATTATAAATATTACAATTCTGAGTTTTTATTTCTTCTCCAAAGTGGCATAATGCCCCTTTAACATCTAATTAAAAATTGACTTTGGTAGGTTCTCAATATCACAACGCAGTTAAAGGAGGTTGTAATTGGTATCACTATATGCTTGATGACTTTTACTGAAGCACATCCTTCTGTCTCATTTTTGTGGAGCTGATTTTTGTATTTATAGTCTTATAAAAACTGGTATCAACACGTTCCACATGCAGCAGGCCGGTCGGAGTGTGAAAATAAACCATGCACGGCCCGTTATTCTGTGCGTGCAGCTCAGAGGTTAACACAGACACCTCGCTCCAAGCAGGGCTGACCCGGGCTTCATCGGCACCTGGAAACTCTCTCCTGTGCAGAGTTTACATGTTGGCTGCATCGGCGTCCTCCCACTGTCCAAACACTCGTGATTGAAGTGGACTGCACTCTTGAATCGCCCGTACAGTAGGCGTGAAGTGAGGTGTGACTGCGATTGTTGATTAATCACTGTCAGATTTGTAATGGACTGGCTCGCCTGTCCAGGGTGTTTCCTGCCTTCTGTCCAGTGCATTCTGGGATACCGTCCAGCCTGTTGTTCAGGATCTCGTCACTTCCAACTGTATTTGGAATCGACAGCCAAGCAGGCTAATATTAACTGTGGGCTTCAATTCAGCCTATCTATCTATCTATCTATCTATCTATCTATCTATCTATCTATCTATCTATCTATCTATCTATCTATCTATCTATCTATCTATCTATCTATCTATCTATCTATCTATCTACGTGGGGTCTGTCTGTCTGTCTGTCCAACAACCATTTCTCGACTAATTGATGAGTTGTTGGATTTAGAAAATGTGAGAAAATGGTGAAAAATGTTGATCATGATTTCCAAAAAGTCCAAGATGACACATGTCCACACACACCCCACTCAATTAGTTTCACTGTCACAGAGGAGTGAAGAAACCAGAAAATATTCACACACAAAAAAAATGCCTCCAAACTGATCATTTACCCAAACAGTTTGCAATTCATTTAATAGTCGACGGCTAATCGTTGCAGCTATCTATCCACGAGTGTATGAAATGTTTCCAAAAAGCCCAAGATGACGTTTCTGAATGCCTTGTTTTGTGCACAACCCAAGAAATGTAGTTACTGTCAAAGAGGAGTAAATAAATCAGAAAATGTTCACATTTAAGAATCTGGAATCACAGCATTTGGACTTTCTTCTCAAAGGAAAAAGTAAATCTCAAACTGATTAATGGACTATGAGAATTAAGATTAATTTCATAGTTGACAACTAATCATTGCAACTCTCTGATCGGTGTTTCTCCCTGAGGACGATGTCCTCAAGTGTCTCATTTTCTCAACAACCCCCCAAAATCATCTGTTTACTGTCATAGTGGAGTAAAGAAACCAGAAAATATTCACATGTAAGAAGCGAATAAATCTACAAAAGCTTCTCCGAATCGATTAATCATTTATCAAACTAGTTGGCAGTTACCGCTATAGATGACAACTAATCGTTGCAGCCATCGTCAAATAATTTCTGTTAATTACTTTTAAGATTAATCAGTTAGTTGTATCTATCTATCTATCTATCTATCTATCTATCTATCTATCTATCTATCTATCTATCTATCTATCTATCTGCAACTAAAAATCATTTCTGTTCTCGATTAATCTTCTGATTTTTCAATTAGCTATTTGGTTTATAAAATGTCAGCAAACACTAAACAGACATCGATTAGCGTTTCGTCCCCAAATGTCTTGTTTTGTCTGCGACCCAAAGACACTCCGTTTACTTTTAAAGACGCCAGAAAATATTCACATTTCAACAGGCTGCAATCAGAGATTTTTTTTTTCTCCTAACTTTCATTACTTAAGAAATGACTCAAACTGTACACGGTGTAGTTCCTGATCTTATCTATCCACTGGCACTCAGTGGAAGTCAGTGTGCAGATTTTGGCAGCGCAGTCATGTGAAGGGTCGTGTGTGGAAGCCTTACTGCATCAACTTTTTTTTTAAAGCCAAAAAGGTTACTGCCTGTGTGTGTCTCTAGACAAAAATATATTTATTAAAAAAAATACAAAAAGCACTGAGAACGAGACAGACGGAGAGACAGAGAGAGACAGACAGAGAGAGACAGAGAGAGAGAGAGATGAAAAATAAAACAGCAACAAGACTTTCTGTGAAGTACAGGAAAGTACTAGTTTTTATTCCTTCATAATCAAACTTCACAAACAGCTTGAACTTGTACAATACCTCAGAGAGTGAAAATTACAAAAAAAGTGCTGGTAACATTTACAAAAATCATCCTTACTTAGCAACAATCAGTTTATTCTTCCACACTTTTTTTAGTCTTTTGTATTAAGGCTTAATACTTCTGTATAAAGTATATGCAAGATAAGTCTTCACAGTTTTTCGAAAAAAGTCACAATATTATGTAACATAATGAAGCTTTTACGGCTATTTTCTTTATAATAACAAATACACATCACTGGTAAATATATGTGAAATACAGGGCTTATTGTAAAATGGCAAGTAATGATACTGTTTGCTGAGATAAATTGATTCCACACACTGTTATAGGAAAGTTTTTGACATACCATTGCTATAACTGAAGGAGGAGGAGAAAAAAGAAAAAAAAAAAGAAAATGATAAGCATAAACACTTGGGAGATCGCCTCCAAACTTTGGCACATCCCATGAAACAAATTTCACAAATTAATGAGATTTTTTTTAATTTATTTTTGAACTCATACATATGGAAGAATAGTTAAACTGGCATAAAGTGAAAACATGCTGTGTAGTAAGGTGCTAAATCAGAGATATTACATTTGCCAGCCTCTTTTTTTCTTTTTTTTCCCCACATGGACTGACATGAATAAGGTGCATTTGTAAGACTCAAAGCATGTAGGCCTTTTTCTTAGATGTCAACAAAATATGTAATAAATACAAGTTTTCAAAAACAAAAAAAAAAACAACAAAAAAAAACCAACCAACCTAAATTAATTTGACCAATAGTCTTGAGGCGACCTCGTATACTCATGCATTCCCATGATTCAGAGAAAAATGAATATCCCTACTGCAGTTGTGTAACTCTCTAACTGTGGCATGTGAAAGTAAAAGCTGTATTGTATTCATGGTATGTGTTATTTGCTTTTTTTTTTCTCGTTTTTTTTCTTAGATTTTTTTTTCATTGTTGTTGTTGTTGTTGTTGTTGCTGTGAACCGTTGAAACTGTGACGAACTTCGATGAGTAAAAGGAGATGGAATTTGAAAAACTGAATGTGAAACTAAGCCAAGATATATTCACAAGATCCTCTAAGCTGCACTGGTTTACAGGTCAACAGATGAGAGCTCTAGCCCTAGACTTACCAATTTCACCCTCATGCATACTGTACGGTTAAAGTGACGCAACAAGCTTGCTTAAATAGTCTACATCACAAAAGCAATTTGGTTTTAGTGCAAACACAATTGGCTGGCTTCAGCTTCTCAATAATAACAAGCTCACCAAGGAGATTACAAGAAGGCACATACTTATGCTTCCTCTAACACGCAACATATTTAGACAAACCGCAACATCTTTCAACAACACCACAAAGCGGTGAAAAACAGGAAAAGCTACTACATCCAGATAAAATGGTGAAGAAGTTTTGCCATTTGTGAATTATTGAGAGAAAATTTACATTTATCCATCAACAAAATAACGACGTCAAGGTCGGTAATTACTGCTGTCGTGAGCGACCTCGCTGAAAAAGGATGACGGTATGGTACATTTTGGTGGATTCTCTACATACGTGGCCAATAATGCTGTGTTTGTACGACGAAAAAAAGGTGCGTTCGGAATTTCTTTTTTCTTCCTCTAACAAGCGTTATTGTTTCACTTTAAAGCATTTTTAATTTCATTTTTTTTACTTTAGTAACGTCCCAGCGGGAAAAAAAGCACTCAAAGTGACCAAATATGCAGAGAAGATTTTTTTTAAGGAGAAAAGGTGTGCACGACAGTGGACAAAGCTGGGGTTTTATCTTTTGGTATTTGTGTTTCTCTTTAAATAACGTTGCCGGCTGCGTGATGAAGACTCGCGGGAAATGATTCCATCCCTCATACATCCCGTCTCTCACTTCAGATCTGCAAGAGCTGCTTGATTTGTCCAAAACAATCACAGGAGGAAACAACAGTTTTTAATGCCCCTCAAAATCTGGACACTAATACTCATGGGTACTGCTGGATAAAAAAAGAAGAAGACGAAAAGAAAGAGACCCTGCTACAAACAACAACATGTGGATATCATTTAAAAAAGGTGACCAATTCTGTACCTTTGAATACAAAAAAAAACAAATCAAAAACATGTCAAATATCACCATTTTACGACAACTGTCACATACTATGGTTTGAAAATGTGTTTAGTGAATTATATTGCTTTAGATAGAAGAAGACCAAAATAAGTCTAGTGCAAATCTCTTTTCTGGTTTGAGAAGTGGTGGTTGGTGTAATGAGACTCAACTGTCATATCTGCTCTACCATAGCAAGAACACACCAGGTGATTTTTTCATGACTGGATAGCTGTCGAGTGGTATCCCTTTACGATTCTCTATTTTTTCTGAAATATTCACGAGATTTTTTTTCTTTTTCAGAAAAGAAAGTTTCAAAAAAAAAAAATCATCCGTCACCAGTCATTGGCATGCGAGAATTTGGAAGGAAAAGAAAAAAACCCTACTAAATATTTCCTATTATACATAACCCATCACCCCAATGAATGCAATTAACCAGCACAAAGGAAATGTCTGAACTTCTTACATCTAAAATGACTCCTATTTTGAGCGGGAGGATGGCGGCCATGTTAGTCACCCTCCCCCTGTACAGCTGGGAGGATGTGCTTTTTTTTGTCTGTCAGCTCACATCTGTGCTAACGGGTGTTGTCTGTGCAGTTTATGTCTGTCAAATACATCTCTCAACTTGGAAATGTTGGAAAACTCACTCCAGTCCAGTGTTTGACAAATCATATTATTAAAAAAGAAAAAAAGAAAAAGAAAAGAAAAAACGTCCTTGCACATACATTTAAGAAAAAAAAAGAAAGAAAGAATCTTTATCCCCTATTTCAAAACAGCAGTCAACACATTTCAAACAAGCTTGTTTCATAACAATAATAATAATAAAATACAAACCAACTTGGAGCATAAATTATCAAAAAAACAAACTGAAAACACATTACTGCAGCATATATTTCAGGGTTTGCTTAGTTGTGATGTTAACTACCTTTACTACAACAGCTCCACTTCTGCCAAGTTCATAGCTATATAGGAGAAGTATTTCTTAGGGAAGAAAAAAAATAATAAAATATCGAGCTAATGTAGGCCAGAAAAAGAGCCTGACAAAATATACACATATTTATAAGCACATCTCATAGTTCAACTCAAGTGCATGTTTACAGAAGCATCTACATACAAAGATATGGCAGCAAAAAAGCCTGAAAAGCCAGATGAAAAAAAAAAAAAAAAAGAAACAACCTAAGCTGCTTTGATTAGGACACGTGTTATTTCTTATTTGTAATTTTTGAGAAATTCTGTCTTCACCCAAGGTATAAAACATCGCCCGAATTACAGTAATTCAAATTTCCTATTTTGAAACACACAGGATGAAAAATATACAGCAGATTCACCGAGACCTTACAGTAATAAAATATTGTCAGATTTTTAGCCAAATGGTTTACATTCCGCTCGCAGATGATGTGTGTCGTCATTACAAAAATATATAATCACTTTCATAAATATGTGGACCACATTGTGATATCTAAATTCATGTTACGGGTTTGGTTTTGGATTAATTTTCATCATGTAGTGATGGCTGGCTCTGATGCTTTTCTTTTTTTTTCCTTTTTTGTATTTTGTTCAGTGAACATGAACGACTGTGACATTTGTTTAGTGCTTGCGTTATTCTCTTTCGTTTTCTTTTTTTTTTTGGCTTCATAAAACAACCTACAAATATGTGCAAACTTAACATCTTGGTCCATCTCAAGTATAAATGGCTAAATGTACTCTAAGTCACAATAATGTCAGATTAGTATTTCAGGGACAGCCTTTAAAATATTAGACGGTGCCAATATTTGAGTAAAACTGCTAGAACAAAACTATTTAATCAGAGTGTAAGGGTGAACAGGTCTACACTGATGTGCTAAATGTGTGTGTTAGAAGACATAACCAATGATTACTGACTGTTATGTTTTCGCCAGAGGAACGATGCAACATTTACAACCTTTTAACATGCGATAGTTTACATCACAGCTACTGTGTCAGATTCATTTTTATGTTTTGTTGCATTTCTTATAAAAGAAAAAAAAAAGATCTATTTTGGTCTACAATAGGCAAATTAACACATTAACCACAAAAAAACTATAAACAACCGATCAAGTGACAAAAAAAACATAGATGCATTTTTCACAAGCACCCTGCAATGAGAAGAAAAACAACGAAAAACAAACAAAACACAACTTGTAGCAATCGAGTCCAATCGTAAGAACCCCACACACATACAAAATCATTTTCTCCATAAAACTTAAATTATCTTAACCCTTTCTTTGGTTTGTGAAAACAAACATTGCTAGTACAGATTTTTTCCCCCCCTATTTGACTCCTAATGATTAGCATGGCCCCGTTTGACTAATTACCACCACCAGCCCCTGTAGGAACATTACAGTGCTAAAATGTTTTTAATCTAAGTCTGCTGCGTGTCCCTGGTGGCAGGCAGACTACGTGCTGGCTGAGACAGTGACCAACATCGTGGTGAAGAAGAGCTTTCTCTTTTATGATTTATTTTGACATGTCTGCACTATCAAAAGGCGACCTACGTATAGAGAAACAGAGTGATGGCATAGTGCATGTTGTCTATAGAACCGATCCACACAAGCTCAAAGCTTTGTGAGGTTTGTGATCTCGTGTCGAGATGAGATTTTTAAAAAAAGGGATCTATTTGTTAGGAAATATACTAAACTTTGATGTCACGGGCAATGTTTGCTACTACATAATCAAATATCCAACAGATCTGTAAAACAATCAAGCGCTGGAAATCCTCCTAAATGTTAGGTTAGTTAAGTGTGGAAAACAAATGCCAGACTAGAAGTTGGAATGTTCTGGACTTGAACAGGAATGCATGTTGCTGCTGCCGCACACCTTTTTTTTTTTTTTTTTTTTTTCCTTTTAAACTAATCGTCTCATCAAGCTGGACTTAGCCAAAAAAAAGATGAACGCGAACACAAAGAGTTTAGTCTTCGGAGGCTAAATCACACCCAAGTCTCCTCACCATTGCGATTAAAAAAAAAAAAAAAAAAAAAAAGGATACAGAAAGCCTGTTATCGAGGGACACTCAAAATATAGTTTGTGCTCCAACAAAAACAACAACCCCCCCCCCACCACCACCACAGGACAAAAAGCTGTGTAGACAGGACTGCATGCTTCATTTGGACTGATCTGATGATGGTAGATACCTGACGATGATGTTTTATTAAAAAACCTCATCCGGGTAGTGTAATAACTGCATGTTCGGAGAAAGTGATAATAGAATCTAGATGTTTCTATAGCTTAGTTTAGCTGTGTCGTACAGCTGCTTCACTGTGTGTGTGTGTGTGTGTGTGTCAGTGTGTGTGAAGCTCAAAAATTAAAATCTGAATGTCCGAGTGTAAAAATGTGAACAGATGCTGCCTGTGTTGGATGACAGGGACTAGCTATATCACATTGCCTATATTATTATTATTATCGCCAATGCTTCTTTTTTGTCTTTAAATGTGTGTGAAACTAAGCCTTCAACATGTGCTTTTTTGTTAATCATCGCTGTTTTCTCCTATTTTTTTCTCGGAAACTATGTATCATGGAGGATTTAAAGACTCAAAATGAAGGCAATCACTCGCTTTTGGTATGACGCATGCATTTGCCATTAAAATATTACAAGTTTATGTTCTCACTTAAAAAGATTCCTTTGTCATTTCACCGCCCGGTCGTCACATCTAATTTAACAATAGTGGCATAATTTAAAAAAAGTGTCTTTTTTTTTTCCCCTAAATTTGGCACAGTAACTAGGCTGGAGAAGGTTAGAGAGAAAACTGTGGTAATTAGTCCACAGGGGACGGAATAATAAGCCATCCCCCCCCCCAAAAAACCCCTTTTATCTCGCAGCCACTCAGTCCTGAAACTTCACTATGTTTTTTTCCTTCACTCTACTATACTTTTCATTTCATTTTCCATGTTGCTAAACCGACCACTTCCAAGACATTCGAATGCTGTGTGCTTGTGTGTGTGAGGGTGTGTGTTGCCAAAAAAACGTTCAATTCGTAATCTCATTTTGCCTCCAAAGTAGCCGTTATAAATATCTACTGTGAGTCTAACGTTTAATGACCGTCTCTCTCTTCCCTTACACGTCGCTCGTTGCTTGCCCTTTTACAATTTCAAGCTGTACGGAAAACAGATACGATAAAACTTTAATGGTCGTTGTGGGGAAATTGGGCACTGGCTTGCATGTGGAAGGGCCCGTCATCGAGGTCAAAGGGCAAAAGCTATCAGAGCAGCTGCCTTGCAAGCAGTGTGTTACTGGAGGTAACCACTGCCATGCTCATAGATGCCGTTAAACTGTGAAGAATGGTTATATTCGCCAACAATTCTTTCAAAAAAGAAAATCCAGTTTTGACGTGGATTTTCGTTCACTGTGACAGTGGCGTGTTAACTTTCACCTCTTCCTGTTGATGTGTAGCTCCCTCTGCTGTTCACAGAGTGCCACTGCCCTCTTCCCCCCACAAACATACAGTACAGTATATGGCTTGCTTGCAAACGGCAGAAACGAAAAAAACCCATAAAAAACACACTGTGAGAGAGAGAGAGAGAGCGACGTGAAAGGAAAAAAGAAAAAACCGTCACTCGATTTTTTAAATATGTATTTTTTTTTTCCCACGCAAACCTATTTTGTATATTTCATTTGAAGGATAAAACATGTGATTGCATTTTAAAATCTTTGAGTCCTCCGAGATGTATAAATGTAAGATAAAAAATAAAACTTGCGGATGTAGCCTTTTACTGTATATGTATAGAACATTTCAGGTTTTTCTTTTTAAAGGGTTCTCTTAGGATGCACTCACAACCACCAGGTCTTAGCAGTAATAGTATAAATAGTATATTTTTTAATAGACCATTGTGTATATACTGTATCTGTGCAATGTAGGAGAGAAAAACTATGAATATTCTGTATAGTTGCTGTATGTACTGATAGGCACTTGATAGGCATATTCCCAATATCCCACAAGGTACTGTATACTCTAGCTGCTTTATCAAACTATCTGAAAATGTATTCTTCATCTGTGTGGAGATGGTGATACTTAAATATATATAGTATATCTGTAAGAAGTTATCTATTTCACTCTTATGTGTACTGAAGAAAGGCCCAAAAAAATGCAGTTATCCTCTGAACGGTTCCATGTGTTTTCCGTATTCTAACTTTGTGACTTTTTGATTAAATAAAACAAATCTGACTTAAAACGTGTGGAGACAGACTGAAAGAGACAAACAGGAAGACAGACACATGCTTATCAGAATAAAATGAACCTGTTTCGTTACTCAGCACAACCCCTCGCCATTACTATCTTCCGTTTCCTTGTTTTCATCTCAATGCAAAGCGTATAAGCATATAGTATATTACAACTGTGAAATATGACTCAATAACTGACTATCCTTTTATTCAGCCGCGTGAAGCTATGTATGTATAAACAACACCACTATGATCACCGTTAAAAAACAAAAAAGCAGGAGGAAGCCTGAAATAAAGAAGTATAACGATGAATTAAACATACTGCAAGAAGGACAACAATGTACTGTAGACCCTGTGTCTCTACACTAAGATAAACAAAACATGAACAGTAATATATTTGAAAACACAATACAAACAGCTGCAGGCTCAAGGCTATTATCTACTTTCAATATGTTTTGTTCTGGAAAATATGCAAACACTTTTGCAAACATAAAGCCTAGACTTGTATTTTTTTTTTTTTTTCAAAACTAACAACTAGAAGAAGAAGCACGATTGAGATAAGGACTCATTTTCTGGATAATGTTGCGACTTTTCAACAATTTTTCAACCGACTGAGAAAAGAGAATCAAGCACCACCACGAGTAGCAGAAGCAGTATAAGGAATATATAACTATGGACAGTGAAGAGGGCGTGTGATGCTAATGCAACAGGGGGAGGAAGCCTGGGGTATATGCTATAGCACGGTATGACACACTGGAGAGAAAGTTCTTCCCCTTTCCGAGCCCGGTCTGCTATCAAACACCTTATGATACAAGAAGTCAACTGACAATGGGACGAGTTATTAGCCCTCATCCGGATCACGTTGAGATTGGCTACCTTTTGTTATTCCAAAAACAAAAAAAGATAGAGAAACGATTGATAGTGTAATTGTGAAATCAAATATTTCAAAAAACCAACATCGAGCTACTTAACCTACTATTTAGACCAATGATACCACAAAGCTGGTTGTACTCATCTAGCTACAGTCAATAGTGCATTTGATATATGTGTTTACACAAAATATGTAAAATTTAGGTGCCATGAAGGAATGCTAGATCACTGAATACATACATTACACTGAAACAATTCAATTCATGTCTCTGCCTTTGCTTTTTCGAAAGAAGTGATGATGTTCGTTTTGGCAGTGTTTTAACTTGGTACTGAACAGACAACAAACACCGACGTCATGAGCTGTGTGCCATACATGTGGCAGTACTGTTGGAAAAGAGATCTCGGCAGTTGCTTACATATTCTATTTAGTGCATTGTCTGTTAAGGCATGAGATTACCCTCCACGTGCTGTGTAGAGACAAATATAGCACTAGCATGCGGCAATATTGCCATCCTGGCAACAACAGCTACAAACAGGAACCATACAATTTAGGCTTATATGCACACCATAGGAGACGGGCCCAATCAAATGTTAAATAATGTGCTACTTTTACTGCGGACTAGCCTCGCGATTTTTTTATTTCCTCTGTATTTCTCACGTGCGGGTCAGTGTTTTCTTTTTTTAGCCGCAGAGAAACCAGGATACAGAATCTCTCCAGGCCTCACGTGTTCCTCACTTGACCCCGCAGGAAATCTAGTAGCAATTATACAAAGTTTAGCATCAAAATGCTGGACACAACTCCTCCAAACGGGTACAGCGTGGTCAACAGCACTTGACCCCCGGCTTTAATCAAATCTCAGAACAAGTTATCGTTACAGGTGCCACATCAGCCCAAAAGGTTTGGAGAGCTGCTTCTCATAGTACCTGCGTTGCATATTGCTAAGGAAGCCCTACAGTTCAGATATTCCACTTATCAACAGTTTGATTAGGCTATATACCACACACAGACACTCACAGACATACGAACACTAAGGAAGGGACACAACTGTGTACAACTGACAGACAGATATCAAAGAAGCTGCATTCCATCACCTCCCAACACCTTTAAACCCACAGAAAGTTGCTCTAGGACACACATATCATTTATGTTACACACACACACACTATAAATTTATTATTATTATTATTCATAATATAATAATAGTTATTATTATTAGCTCCGCCAACGGAATTGGACGGGAGTTGCGTTTATTATTACTGTTTCACTGTTGTTTCACTGTTAATGTTGTTTGGCTTGAATGTTCTTGCAGGAAAAATTCTGTCTGTTTGTAAAGAAATGGTTTGAATAACTGTTATAGGGAGCTGACTCCATAAAAGAATGAATTCAAAGGTTAAAACGTAGATGAGCACACGTAATGGTACATATTTAAATAAAAATAAATGCTTGCATTAACACGGCACGAGTATATACTGTAGGTAACTGCAAGCAATAACAAAAGCCAAGAACCGCTGAATTACCTAATGAATAAATTGAAACAAAGCTATTCTATTACATGTGAACTCTACAACCAAATGTTAGATTTAAAAAAAAAAATCCTCTTTTCTAAAACTATAATATCTCTGTTAACAGTAGTGCACTTATTGGTTTAAGCAGTGCAACATATATGCAAGAAAATAATGCAGTCCACTTATCAAGATTTAAAAAAATGTTTTTTTTCCTTTGAAATTGAATAAAAGAAAAATCATAGAAGTTCATTTAAGGAAAATGATTAAATATTAAGCACAGGCATTTTTAAGAAAATGTGCAAAGTAGCACTTTGTTTTTTGTTTTTTTTTTAATCTACAGCGGGGTCCATGTAAGACCGCTGCACGCAGTTATTCTTTTAACAATACAACTACGAAAAGTGTTTGCTCACACAAATGAGCAAATCCTTCGGATTGCAGTTGCAGGCAGTTGCATGTGTGTGTGTGTGTGTCCTATTTTCGAGTAAAAAGCAATTACAAAACAATTCAAATATCAGAAATGAGCCTTAAGTGATGTGATGCATGGATGACAACTTGCGCACACTAGCTTCCAAATCGATTCTGTACATGCTGTGTCTAGGTTTTTTTTTTTTAGAAAAATCAGGAATGTATACTATTGTCTAGAACGTCCGTCTGCAACTTGTGGTATATCACCAAACAGAGTGATTTCAATGGAGCTACTTGTTTTGCTTTGACACTGTATTTTTCTTCCAAAACGTTTGCATGCCATTTGAGCCTTCAGGGAGAGCCAATACATACAGAGTAATGCATTTAGCTCTCACTTGCTGAAATAGCTTTGCAATAGTATTGAAGTGGATATACAAGGGTTCTAGGATGAGGATGGCATTTATTTCCCATTTGATCAAATTAAATCCCTCTCTCTTTAACACTGTTCCAATAAACAACTAGCCTTGACCCCCACCCCAAATATTAAAATTGGATCATCAAATTAAAACCATGTAGATTGCTCAATAAAAACAATTGTTAAAGTGACAAATCCTTGTTTTTAATCTACATCCCATAACAGTCAGGTGCAAGTTGAGGAGCAGCAATTATGAAGGAGAGAGTTTAGTCGCATATGCCAGCCTGCCAGAACTGTGAATGTCAAAGGCTAAAAACAAACCACCAGCAAAAGAATCTTTCTTTTTTTCTTGTGTTTTGAAATGGAAGAGGTCTACTAGCCTTAACAGTCTTTAAAGATATTAGTGGCAGTGTATGCAAATGAGTTAAACTCCAAACTTCAGAAAAAAAGAAACATATTTTTGCTCAAATACTGTCTCGTCAACACACCCCTTAATTTAGTAAAAACGTAACCATCAGAATGCATGGACAACAATTACAAAACATAATAATGAGAAATATTTGACCCCGTCACCACTGACAGGAAGTTACATTTCAATAAAATGGTTGAAATTGGTACCTTGACAACAGCTGCATTATAATCCCTTAATACCATAGGAATAAATAAAACCCACTGTCAAATTAACTACTCTCCTTTTTTTTATTTTACAGAAGAAGGCAATCTTGTGACCATCAGTATTTTTTAGAGGGAATCTGTAGCCCAACCCCAGATGATTTTTTTGTTATTGTTGTTGTAAATTATACCACAGTAAGCTTGGACATCTATAGTTTCCAAACTGGTCAGTATGGGTTCACAACTGCCATGATCTATGGTTCATGGCATTGTACACACACACACACACACACACACACACACACACACACACACACACGCAAGCACACACGCACACACACACACGCAGACAAACAGACAGACACATGCAAATACACTAACGCTCGAACATATATGCACGTGTATATTCATCCAAACGTATCTACACTAAAGGTGTGTTTGTGTGTATGTGTTTCTTTCGTAGGCCTTTCGGTAGTGTTCAACACATAAATCAGTATTTTAGGAAAGCATACATTTAGAGGCCTGTAGTTAGGATCCATCCAGTAGATCAATATCAAACTACTAAGCCTTAAGGCCACCATCTTTTTTTTCTTTTAGAATAACAGAAAAACAAAAAAAAATCTTTTTTTTTTTTGGGAAACTTAATGTGCCAGTGTCTATACTCATTACTCTTCATACCTCAAAACAAGAAAAGGAAAATCTAGTGCCATTTTATTTGTCATTCTTTTTGAAAGAAGTTTATCTATTAGTACTTATCCATCGGAGACATGCATTCGCATGTGGTCATTGAAGTGCTCCATTTGGTCGAACTTGGCAGGGCAGACGGAGCACACGTAGGTGGTCCCTTCTTGGCAGCTCGCTTCTGCGGCTACACCCACTCCTGTTCCAACCCCAGCCCCTACTCCAGCACCTCCACTCACTGGCATGGCGAGGGCCACCACTCCAGCACCAGGCTCGGGGACAGCCATCGGGATGGGGATGGAGACCGGGCCGGGGGTACCTGCACTCCCCGACAGGCCTGTGATGGCGCTGCCTGTGCTGTGCAGGGCCATGTGCCTCTCCAGCAGGGTCTTGTGTGAGAACTTCTTCTTGCAGATGTAGCACTCATAGGACTTCTCTCCACGGTGCAGCCGCATGTGGACATTGAGAGAGCTCTTCTGGGTGAAGCGCTTGTTGCAGATGCTGCACTGGTAGGCCCGCACCCCTGTGTGTGTCACCATGTGTTTGATTAAGTAATCCTTCAGGGAGAACGAGCGCCAGCAGATGCTGCACTGATGAGGCTTCTCACCTGGATGTACATGCAAGACAAAAGCATTAAGGGGAAAAAAAGAAGAGACATATTTTGAGGATTAGGTGTACAAAATTTAGAAAAACTTGTGCAGCAACAGTAGACGCCTGAAGCCAGAGATGTTACTCTTCCAGTACAGGAACATACCTCAGGCTATAATAATTCAAACCTGTATAAGTTTTGTTTTGATGCCGTATGCTTTGTGAGAAAAAGCTTTCTCTGTAATGCAGCAGTTATTACAAGACTGTACAATTGATATTTTATGAAAATTCAGTAATGACTGTGCAGACACAGAGAGGTGGAGCCACAAGAAAATATGGTAAAAAAAAACACCCATTAATGTTAATTCTCATACGATCAAGAACCAAATTATTTATAAATCTATTCGCTATTTTTTCAGTTTGAGATACGGGCTCATTTTACATGATTGGCTCTGCTGACATTACGGGACGTAAAATATTAACATATTAATAATCAAGTCAAACTAACAGGTGAACGGAGAGACTGACAACACTGTGTACGGGCGAGTTGTATCATACAAGTTAATGAAGTCCTGTGTATCTATCTATCTGTTTGCTGCTGCTGCTGCACTGAGTAATTTAATTCATGTGCAGCTACCTGCTTTGATTGTTTGACGACGGTAATTCAATTTCATCCATTGTATTGTTTTGTTTTGTTTTTCTGCTCTGATCTGCCCCACTGGATGGTCAGCAATCAGGGGCAGTTACAGCTCATCACATAGATTAATTTACTCTCTTGCTCTCCCAAATCGAGGTAGTAGCGACTCACACAATTGAAAAGCTGTCTTTTTCGCAGCCCGTGACACCACACCTCCGCTGCATGTCTGTATCACGCATGAGTGCTGGTGTGTTCATCGTCTTTTTGCTAGTTGAAGTGTGTAGAGTACAAATCCCTATTTTTAGGCAATTTGCATTCTATAGTAAAGACTGTTGAGATTGGAGGTTGTGAGATGTAATTTGTTACATTTGCATCTTGATTACCTTTCTTTTACATGAAATATAGACCACTTCTGTGTCCAATACAATATAATGCTAAATCACACTGAATCTCTGATAGTTTTTGAATAATATTTTTTACAAGATTGGGTTAATGTAATCCATCATTAGGCCGCCGTGGGACGTACAGATCTCGTCCACGTGATTGATCGATCAGTCTCCCTCTCAATATGTCATCGCTCTGCTCGGCACAATCGTGTGAGTAAGATTGGGTTTGAAATAGCATTCACGAGCGGTGGAATCTAATGAATAATAATGGATATATGAGTAGGCAGTTTTTATGAGATCATCTAATTATAAGATATCTAATTCTTTCTGTCTGTGATGATGATTTCTACAGATTGATAAGGCTGTCAGTGCTAGGAGAAAAGCAGTGCGCGGTGTAATAATGTGCTGAATGAACAATCATTGTAAGTCAAGATACAAATGATAACAAAGATGCTCACCAACCGAGACCGAATGAAAGCACACTTTGAGGCCACCAGTATCAAAACACAGCAAACATACCAATGCTTTACACTACGGTATCTTCTTAGTGTGGTATTTGTTCATTTAAGTGCTCATTTGGACTAAAAGGAAAAGATCAAAATGGGCACTGATTGAATCTACTGCCACTTCAATTCAACAAAGAAAAAGTTAAAGTATCTTTTTAGATATCAAAGGCCTGTTTTCTGTTTTCAACCTCGCACCTAACCTCAACCAGTCATCTCTGTGACATGTGATCTAATCTAACGATGGGGGGCAGGCCACTGGAAAACATGGGGAGAGGGACTATGTGACAATGTGTGTAGTGTAAACTTCAATCAAAAAACTGAATTTGTCACTTTCTGAGAAGGAAGAAACTACAACATCAAACCCTCGGTGCACACGTAAAGGAGCATGTTAAAGGGATACAGCTCTATATCGCTACTAATGTACAATAATGGTATTAATTAAAAAACTAATATCCTTTTGTCTCACATTGTTTTTTGTATTATGATTAAGAAACATTTTTAACATGGCTGGCTGGTTTAAAGCTGCAACAAATGACTACTGATTATCGATGAATCTGCTGGTAACTTTCTCAATTAATCGATTCATTAGTTAAATTATTATCTAGTTTATGAAAGGTCAAAAAACTGTGAAGAAGTTGTTACATCACGATTTCACAGAGCCCACTGTGACATCAGTGACCTTTCATTTACAATCGTAAAGGACAACAAGGCAGCAAATTCTTACATTCAAGAAGCAGGAACCAGCAAATGAATCGATTGTCAAAATAGTCAAAATTGTCTTTTGATCGACTTATTGTTGCAGTGCAGCTCTTACTGACTTAAAAAACCACAAGTAAGGCTTTTTGACTTACCAGTATGGACAAACATGTGTTTGACGTAGTTCTGTTTAGCAGTAAAGGTTTTACTGCAGAGAGTGCATTCATAGGGCTTCTTTTCCCCTGGACCAATTCCTCCTCCAACCTGTTGCTGCTGAGCTGGATTTTGCTGTACCGACATGGGGCTCGGGAATGATGACATTGCAGGGGGCGGCACTGCCACAAACTGGGGCTGCTGCTGGCCAGGAAGGTAAAATAAAGGCTTGTTGTCTCTTGCCGGCTGTGTAGGAAAGAGTGTGGGCAGGAAGGTGCTTCCAGCAGGGCCCATCACTTGGGAATTGCTGGTCACGTTGATCGGCATCCTCAAATTGCTGGTGTGTGATTCTGCCTGGCGCATGTAGTGCGGGGCACTTGGCAGGGACTGGGACATGACTGAGTTTGGCAGGGACTGCATCATGCTACTGTCACTAGTGCTGTGGGATGTGTCCCCATCCTCTGGATCTTGCACTTGCTCCGGGGACGAGTCATTGACCTCTATATGCACTGGACCTCCTTCGCCTTGCTGCCCGTCCCCGCCCACGTCTCGTCCAAAGCCCAGGTACGGCTGCTGCTCCATAGCATCTGGCTCAGTACTGATGGAGGAGCTCACCCCTGAGTCAAAACTTTCAACCTTGGATTCACTCTCTACACCCTCAGTATGGTCGGTGTCGTCTTGGCAGTCCACCAAATTATCGTAGCAGCTGAACTCGTCTTCGGCCTCCTGCTTTATGTGCATCCCTCCTGTATGTATGCGTGACGGTCGGGGTTGCTTGCGGCAGTGGGTGGACTCTGCTGTGGAGATGAAGCGATCGACCTGCTGCGACCTCTCCTGGATGCGGTTCATCCAGGGCGGATCTTGAGACTGGTTTTCCTTCTGAATGCCAAGAGCCGGATCGTAATTTGACGTCAGAGGGTTAATGTACAGGGGGCCGCGTTCGCGGGTGCCGTTCTGCAGAGAGAGGCCAGGGTAGGAGTACAGTGATGTGTATGCACGATCCATGCTTTGCTGTGATGTTGCTTGCATATAACCTGACTCTGCGTCACTGCTGGGCCCAGAGGTGCCAGACTCTGGTGTGCCGCGGGGTGTTTCCTGACCAGAGTCTCCTGGTATAACAGGGAATCCCCCCGGCCCGGCCAGGCCCACATTCTGGGACACGATGCGGGTGCACTCATCAATGACGGTCTTGATCTGTAGGATGCTGGCAGCAGTAAGGATCTGCAGGGCCTCTGACTGAGATACCCGCAGAATCCCACTGTACATAAAGTCAATCAGCTTTTGGATGGATTGCACTGAGACCACAGAAGGGATCTCAATGTCGCTGTAGCCCAAGAGCAGCTTGTCCTGAAAGAATGGGCTTCCAGCAGCCAGCACGCACCGGTGAGCTCGCAGCATACTTCCATGGATCCGAACAGTCACGTCACAGAAGTGCCCACGGTTGCGCTGCTCATTGAGGGTCTCAAGTACAGAATTGCTGAAGTTGTGGAGATTGATGTTATGAATGCGCTCGGTCATCCCCTTGCAACTGATGTCACCTGCAAGCAGGAAGCAACACACCTGATTAAAAAGCTCGGACACACACATTATCTAACTGGATTAAACACACTGGTCTGCTCACAACGATCAATTTCAGGGAACTACATTTTGTATGATTTCATACCATCAAGATATCTACACTGTTGGTTTACTTAATTACTGGCAGAACAGGAGTAGGATGGTTTAATATGGTATTAAATAAACAATTCAGATCTATATCTAGACTGCAATATGATTCATAAAAAGTGGGAATGATAATTTTTGCATCACAATTATTATTTTCACAAAAAAAACTATTCAAATCATGGTGACAAATGTTTGGAAACATGTTTTCTCACATCGAGAGAACAGGACATGTAGGCCATGAGATCTCTGCAGCACAACAGTACTGCAACATGATGCTGTTTTCTCTCACATTTTACGTTTATCAATAAATGGCATGCTTCTGTGATTTAGATAATGCACCACATTTCAATAATAATTGAGCAACCCTAAACAGGATTAATAACACAGTGTGCTTGAATAAAGAAATATACACTATGTAAAAAGAATAACCATGAGTAAAAGCATCACAAAAAGGAAATCGTTTTTTGGTTCATTTTAGAAAACACAATCTTGTTCCAGTGCTACAATTGGTTAAAATAAATTATAACTTATACTGATGGTTATTATAAACAGTGTTGATTGGAGATTGCTAAATAGAGACATGGTAATTTATTTCGCTCAGTCCAGCCTCGCAATATTAGGACGAGAATCAAATAATTCCACCACCCAAACTAAATTTGTCTTCTGCATTGTGGTGTTAAAAATCGCCCATCGCCATGGCAAAAGACAATTAAGATGGTTCCCATCTAATTATCACAAGTTGCCCCTCTTTCACTGTGTGTTCCTGAAGTTCCTCCAACCACCATTAGGTGGTGCACTGGGCTTGGAGGACAACAGGCCTCTTTTGTTAGCCATGTGTTCACTTTGATGGCGCCTCCTAACTATCCTTGGAATACACTAGATGTGACCCGGCTGATCAGTGTGTAAGATAACTTAAGATGTTTTTTGTCCTAGTTAGACGCCTAAAGGAAGTCAAATATACATGGAAATTAGATGGGGAGCAAGAGGGAGAATTATACAAATTGTGGGTTCTGATTATTGCTGTAGAATCGATTTCTTTTACCTGTGTGTGTATAATTAAAGTAAAGCACTCGACCTTATTTGATTGATCATTAAACTCAGCACTTCCCGATATAACTGTCCCGAAATAACCTGGAAAGTACGCAAATCCTCGTCAAAAAATTGACAGATAATTCTTTTACACTATGTCTGTCAATGAATGACAAATGTATTTACCAAATGGAGATGAAATAACAGAATGAACACACAACTTAACTCCTGTATATGTGAACATGTAGAGGAATTCTTTGAAACAGAAACAGACACTGGATAGACATATTTAAGAATGTAGTAACAACAAAATCATATCTGACAGGACCAGACTTGCTTATCCTAATTCATTTAGCTAAAATCTACTACAGAAGCAGTGCAATAGTGTCGGCACAAAGTAGGAACGCTTATTTCAAACTTGCACGTAAAAGAAAGAAAAAAAAAAAGACAAATTGAAGCAGTCCAGTGTACTCACAGTTAGATGACGTTTTGTTCCGAAGATGCTTGTGTGGCTGGTGATGAAGTGTGGGTCAAGCTTCAGTTTGCTGGTGGAGATGGCTGATCAGAGGCCAGGTGCTAGGCAAGCCTGTCAGTCCTCTCTGTCCAAATCATGTGTTGCTCTGCCACAGTATTTTGGAGGAGGAGAGGAAGGAGGGTGGGTGGGTGTGGGGGGTGTGGGGGGGAAGAGAGAAAAGACAAAGACAAATCTTAAAATGCCTCGTCGATATTGCCACTCCCTTAATGAACCTGGAGCCACAGTTAATACAGAAATCTTCCACCGACACGCCGCAACAGATGTGTGAAAGAGTTTTCAAGGCAAGATGACAGGACGCTCCTGCGCGCACGTGACTGCCAATTACAAATCAAGACTGGATATAATATTGGTACAAGAGCCAGTTCTTCTCAGCAGTTTTTCTGAGCCGATGGGCAACAGAACCACACCCTTCCAGAGAAAAAAAACAATTGAAATTCTTCACACAATTACTCCGATTTAATATTTCAGAAAAGGTCGAAGTCACACATGCCTCAAAGTGTGTATGTGTGTGTGTGTGTGTGTGTGTGTGTGTGTGTGTGTGTGTGTGTGTGTATGTGTGTGTGTGTGAGAGAGAGAGAGAGAGAGAGAGAGAGTGAGTGTGTAGTGACATGTGTGTGCTCTTTTTCATTTCCAAAAATTTGAAACCGAACAATATCCAAGACAGACGTCGAGTGGACACTGGAAGTTGTAAGAATAGAAGAAGAGTCCAATATTAGACACACAAGGCATTCATTGAAAAACACAAGAAAGGCATTCAACAACATTAAGCATGTGACGGTTTGATGACGCTTAGAAAAGCCTCACACTATCGCTCTCACACCACGCACACACACACACACATGCAGAAGTTTGACTTTGAAACTGGAAATAAAATTATGTAAAACCAACTACATTAGAGTCCCGATATGATTTAAGGTCAGGCAGACTTGAAAGAATTCACATTTTCTCTGCCACTGTTCCCACACTGGTCAAACTGCCTTCACGCATATCATCCAGTAAAGCTTCACAAAGTATCTGGAAATCACCCTGTGCGTCGGGATGTGAATATTTATCATTAATTGGAGCTTGGATCATAATTGCACGTGTGATCTGACACATTTTTTTTGGGAAATGGAATAAAAAAGAATTTTAAAAAACGTTCAGTGGCTGTCACGTTGGCTACGACACGTACATCAAGTGCTCCCCTGTAAAATGCCAGCAAGTACAGTGCTGCTGCTGAATGAAAAGAAGCGGGGCCAGGATTTGACCAGACCTGCACGTTCGTGTGTGACGCATATTATTCTTTTTACAAATCTCAAGCGCTTCCAAGGAACACAAATTACGCTTTGAGACACTGAGGTAAAATCCACTCGTGGGAACTGATGTGATTTTAAAGAAAGTGACCTCTACGTTTTAAATATGCCTCAATAAGGGTCAAACAGGATTTTATGTATAGTTAAAGTGTAGGAACTGGAATAGCTTCGTGTCCACAGGCCCCCACTTCGAGAAGTACTGCAGGCAGCCAGACGTGTGCTTGTTTTCTTGAGATGTCCTCGTCAACTAACACATTTGATGATTAGATATAGACAAGTAACAGCGCGTTAAGCAGCAGAGGGTGATTACTCGATACTGAGGCGGATCATTCTTTGGCACTTTAAAACGCACACACAGACACACACATACACACACGTGCGTGCGCACACACACATGCTGGTTTGTTCTTCCGTCTTGGTCAGGACAAAAAATAGATTTTACAGTGAAATCCTTAACCCTTTAATCTAAAATAAAACTTTTCTCGTTTTCTCAAACCTTACTTGCAAACCAAACTAACCAAATGGTGGTTTATAACCCCTTAAATAACCCCTGTACCAATACGTAACTCAAACACAAACCATTAACCCTACTGTAAGTGTAATTCTTGCCCTAACCTAAAGCTGGCACCGAAATAAAGCAAAATGGACTTTCTCAAAGTGAAAACCAACACAAAAAGTCTTACATTCAAAGCCTTTTCTTTAACATACTGCACACATTCATTTGCCAAAATGCTTGAATCCATTAAGCAGCAAATATTTGACCTTTTTTTTTTCTTATTTTCCAGCAGGAGTTAGCTTCAACTGTATTCTTATGCCACAGGCCCTTTCTTTTCATAGCTTCTGTTAGACAATGCAAACACATATATGTTCCCTCTCTCTGGCTTCCCCTCGCCCATCCAGACATGTAAATCCACCTGCCTAAGGGGGTAAAGTGAGGTGAACGCTGGCAACAAAGGAGCAGGGCCAAGGGAAGCAGGCTTCAGTTGCCCAGACTGCCACTCACAACAGTGATTCCATTTTAGCCGTGACACAGTGGGTGAGCAGCAGCCAGTGCCTACCTGCAGTGAATTCTAATCAGCCCAGGGGTCTGTCTCCCTCCCTCCCCTCCCCCTCCCCTCCCCTCCCTCCCTCCTGTACCCTGCCTTGGACTAAAGGGGCTGATGATCCTTCAAAATTAATTAGATCCTTGTAGGAGGCGGCCATTTTCTTTTGCTTCCTAACGCTCCACCAAAAACATTTTTTTTTTTTTTTTTTAAATCAAACTAAATTCGGGGTGTGTATTCTCCCTCCTCGTATTGATCCCTTTTTTTCTCCCTGCGTCTCTCTCTACCTGCTTCCTGTTTCATCACGTCGAAACTCTCCCACCGCCGTCTTCTCTTCCATCTGTCTGTCTCTCTGTCTGTCTCTGCACCCTCCCTCCCTCCCTCCTACCCCTCCCTCCTCCCCTTCCTCCCTCCCTATACAAGCCTTCCCCAACACCCTCCCGCCCCTCTCCGGCTGCCTCTCCATGCTCCCAGCTCTGTGTCTGCCTCTGTGGAGTTTGCTGTCAATAAATCCCCAGAGGTCAGTTTGTCTGCTGGAAATCAGACACAATGCTTCAGACCGCCAATGCAATGCATGCTCTGCTGCTGCCGCCACAACAAAGACTGGGTAGGAGGGGGGGGGGGGGGGCCAAAAAAAAAGAAAAAGAAAAAATGAAGACGAGGGAGGCGAGGGGTTGCAACTTCACCAGCCAGACTTCAGGTTAATCAGCTGCCTGTATTAGGTGACAAGCTGATGAAATACGCTGCATCGAATTGGACATTAGTTAATCAAGGGGGGGGGGGTTGGTGGAAGGGGGGGGGGTAAAATAGTGAGGATGGGGGATGGGGGTGGGGAACAGACATAAGAGGCGTGCTTATGAAAGGAGCAGCATCAGCCATGTGAATAATATACATCTTGAATATGCAAATACTGCTTACAACACACACTACAAGCATACATTCAAGGCCCTCAGTACATTTAAATCCAGAGACAAAAGGGCCACGGGGCATTGTGAGAAGCCTGTGTCCATGCATGTGTGCACAGCGTCGCACCGCGCACTTATCAAGAGTGTTTTTGTGCTACACCTAATTAATAGTAATTTATGAGTTTGTTTGAAACCCCTACCACTGCCTAACAATCACTGTCTAACATTGTAATTATTAATTTCAATCGTCCTTTTCAGCCCAAGTGCATTAGCATGTAAACTGGCAGGGAAACCGTGCTTCAATAGTATGGTTCGGATGTGTGATCTAATGTGGAATAGTACATGATGTTAATGTGTAGCGTGCACTCTGGCAGATTTGAGGTGACGAAGTGCTCTGATCAGAGCTGATAACCGAGGGTGTGTTTGATAAAGATGTTCATGTCACTCCTCTGACAAAGCAATATACAGCCACAACTCACCGTAATCACTCATAAACTTTTTTTGTGTGTGTTAAAGAAAATCATATTAAGCCACAGCTAATGCCATTGTGTTGAGTTTCCCCTTTGATGAGCACAATTAAAAACATTATTCTTTTAGGTAACTGAATATTCATCCCCACCCAGCATTGTTGTGTCGGCTGATTGGATTGGAGCAATATGGAAGCGCCACCTCTCTTATTGCATTTGAGTGTTCGTCTACGAAGCAATTAACAGGTGAGATAACTAATGCACCGAAATCACATGCACTTCAGGCGAGGGGGCGGAAAAAACACCTCACAATCTCAAGATTTAATTGATTTGCCTTTATGGCAGCCACTGAAAATCATCAACAAGCACACGTAGGCTGTTGCCGAGTTGAGCCAACATTTTTTTTTCTCCTCATTTTTCCTCCTCTCCTTGAGTGGAACTGCACGGCGTTAATCCGACACCACCAGTGAAATATCCCCGTCTAAATGTCTGATGATCATAGTTACACGTATGAATTACGTTCGATCAAAGTGTTTTCCTTACAATTACGCCATATTTCCTGAACTTTGAACTGGCTCTTCACCTACAACGCAGACGTAGGACGAGTGATTCCTTCCTCCTTCACAACCACAGCTTCGATTTCAAGCCCAGCCACCAGGGAGAGTTTAAAAATATTCAAACAGTGCAAAAGCAGCATTTAAAATCACAACAACACTATTTTTTTCCTATTGTGAGTGCTCCCTTGTTTGGTCAAAGCATCACCAAGTAATTGCAAAAGCACCAGGGTAACGTTATAACCATTGCTCAGCTGAGATTCAAGGAAAACTCCACGGATTTCTGTACATCACACACCAGCCAGAACTGTTATTAACTCTTTTTAGTCGCCCTAAATTTAATCTCACCCTTCATGTTAAGTCCCACTGCCGCTAAAATGTCTGAAATAGCACAGCAGATCGCCGTGATAAGACATTCAGTCCAACAGAAAGCCATTCAAGTGTGACAGGATGTGCGGCTTTCAAATAAATTCCTAAGGCAAACAAATGACAATACACACCACAATACCATCACACACAAGTAAAGGACAGTTAAAGTGTGTTTTTGACAGGACAGCTTGTTTAACTTCGTCATTTTCTGTCAAAAACACACCCACCACCACCCGTTATCCATAGCACATCCATTGTCCTTTTACAGATGGGAGGATAATCTACTCCTAATACACTTTTTTTCCACAAACACTCATGAATTAGCGCCATCAGTAACTGTGTTTTATGAAAGTTTCAACAAACATTCACTGTTGGATGGCGGCCATTAAAAAGCTAAAAGACAGCATCTCGCTTTGGTGATGGAAAAGGAGGCTTTAAAGGAATTGGCAAATGGCTGTGCTTTTGTTAATGAGCATTTGACCGAAAAGAACCATCTGACTACTCATATGACAGTCTCCAAAACACCTCTAACCCCCGAAGCAGATAATGCTAAATTCAAGAGTTATCATTTAGGCACAAGTGTCCACAGCAACTGCCTCTCTACAGCTACTACACGTGTCGAGGACATTTTGCCTCTCCAAAAAAGGACCTCACGGGCCACTGAAAGATCTTCATGAACCTGCAAAGAAGCTCTCAGTCTATTACTGGTCTATCGTGGTAAAGGGCACATAGTTAATTCTGTATGGCAAGAAATATCAGACATGCATATGTATTTATGTCTGTGTTTGCATAGCGTGGACAGTATGTATAAGCAAGAAAGACCTCAACAAGTGTGCTGAGAGGCTGGATCACCTTTATATGTCTGCAAGAAAACTGAGAACCTCCTGATTTGTATGTCCTTGGGAGATAAACCAGAACAAAGATTCTTTGTGCTGACTTACGAGGAGGATTATGTGGGACCTCTGCTAATAAGCATACGGTTCTTACAGTGTAGAGAACAGCAGCACCTGTGGATGTGTTTAGGGGTTAATGTACACTGTGTTTGTCACGAGAGAGACCACACTTTCACACATGCAGAAAACAAAAACAGTTCAGGAAACACAGGACTTATACCATGCTTTCACATACAGGCATATAGGAGTTAGAGTAAAAACACAAAAAGTGGAGAAAACACACACACACACACACACACACACACACACACACACACACACACACACACACACACACACACACACAAACACACATTTATTTAAAAATATGTATACGTGTGGTCCAACAGCAACATCTCTTAAGCAAGAAAATAATTACAGGGTGGCTATGATATTCAAATGATAACTGGAATCAAAATAAAAATGAAATGTGATATATTTTTTCTCTCCACATTTTATAAATGAAAAGATGATTCCACCTCCCACAGTCCAACTTCTTCAATATTTCCCCCATTCGTGAATGTGATTGTTTGCAGCCCTCAAAACTTCAGCACCATGTGCTCCGGCAACAACTGCACGAGGGTGCACGAGCGCAGCGTCGGTGTGGTCCGGCACAGAGCTGAACTTTCACAAATGCACGAGGGCGCTTTAAGCAGTGCAGCACAACCCTGCACTTTTTCGTTAGCCGGTCTGTGCTTCAGGGGTCAGCAAGCTAGCCTCTCTCTCCCAAGAGCTGGCAAGCTCAATGCTCGCTTTTTAAAAGGGTTCAGTGAGATACAAAAAGAATGACGTGCTGCAAAACTGTTAACATGCGGCATGTTAGCAACACAAAGGGAAACGGTGAAAATGGACTTTGCAGAAAGGTTTCATGATGTAACGTATTTCTTCAGCCTGTAGCTACAGCAACAACAATACACTGTGTAAAACTGAGTCATTATTCAGGTAGACTAATCATATCTTCAACACACACAGGTTTTGTTCATTATGTGATGAGATATTAAATCCAGATGAGTTAATATTCAGTGCTTATTTTGAGCTTGATGAATGTTGCGCTACACAACGTGTATTTATAGTTTGGCAAGCTGTTGTGTTGTAAATACAGATTATATATGTCTCATCATCTCATTTGACATATGACCCATCTAAAAGTGTAATGCTGACACACTGAAACACAGTCGACCACATGGGTGCCCTTATACACGCTTTCACCAAGCGCAGGCACCTTTGGTCCAGAGGTCAGCGGAGCAAAATGAGTGAGACATAATGACTTAAGCCATACTGCAGTTTGAAATTAACAAAAGTTGGCACATAGGTGAGGTTTTCTGTTAATCCGACGGGGAGGCGGCAGTGCACTCTAGCCACATTGGGAAACTTTATCCATACAATACTGTGTTGCAAGACAAACTTGTTAAGCAAGAGTTTCACAAGAAATGAAAGAGAGGCCAGAAACTCAAGATTTCTCCCGTTTTAGTATTTGTGTCAGTGATAGTCTAGTAGAGAAAAAGGAGACCAGATGGTATGATGGAATTTGAGATGTATGGAAAACAAATATGAGGTCAGCAATCTATAGAAAGTATCAGATAATATAGGGCAGGTAGTCTGTGTAAAACTACCTAATGTATCCAAAGAATACTGTAAGACACTGTTCCTCATTAGTCCTTATAAGTCAGAATAATTCACTTAAACTCCAATTTGTTACACTGCTCATGAGCTCTGTGAGTCACATGCATCGATACTGAATAAGTCAGAGCGTTCATGATGTGTTAGTGTAATTCGTTCTTGCATCAGAAAGAGAGATTCAGTCAAAAGGTGTGTCTATGTGTTGCAAATAATTTCAGACTAAAACCTCAGGTTTTCTTTTTAAATTACAGGCGGTGCTTTGTGCTTCGTTCTGTTGAATTCTGTTGTGAATTAGTGCGGCAAGCAGATATGCAGAGCCTCGTTTTCTTACCTACCAAGCTACAGAGTAAGTGTTGTGTAGTTATACTCATTCTATTGCATGTCTTATGTTCTGTGCACCTAACTATATATCACCACTAACAACCAATGATGTAAGAGGAGTTCTGTTTTCTCAAGAAAAGAACAGTTACCATAGTGTAAAAACACGACTTTATTACAAGTACAAGTTCGGCATTTACAATGTACTCAGTATTAAAATAGAAGAAAAATGTCTCTTGTGACTGTTACACTGTTACATATTAGAATATTAGATTATCATTACTCAGACATCAAGGTGTGAAAAGCATTTCACTGTTCTATTTGGTTAAGGTGGAGCTAATGTCAACTATATCGAATAGAACTGCAACAAACTACAACTATTTTTCATTATGAATTAATCTGCTCATTATCATCTTAACACTACAACTATGTGAAAATCTCTCTAATTCATATTTTGAATATGGGCAGCATGTCACCAGAATAATTGCTAACAGCTGTTAACCGCTAGCTTGTTGACTCAGTTAGCCATGCAGCTAGAGGTATTACGAGACAGGACAGGCTGGGCTGTGGGCTAGCTGGTAAGCATGCCATCTTTTGTAGATGTCGCTGCAACGCAATACAACTTGAGATGACGTCAAAACTGTTGAGAATTTAAGTAGATTTTTTTTTTTTTTAAAAAAACTAAAATTCTTACATATTGCACCATTAAATAATCGACGGATTATTTAGTTCAGTGAAGAAATGCCGTCACAATTACCCTTAAATTGACTCAAATTTAAGGCTCAAAACTAAAAACTCAAGCTTAAAGTGCTTAAAGTGACACCTTCACAATGCGTTTGTGATCCTAACCTCAAAACCATTAGAAATAAATTATATATTTTTTAAATAATTAAAAGTAAAAGAACAAAAGTCTTAAATTTGAAAAGCTGGAAGCATGAAATATTTAACTAATCTGCTGGCAAAGGTTTAATTAATTAATCAGTTAATTATTTCAGCTGCACTCGTAGACACTGTTGGGTAGTTTAATTCACAGCAAAAAATGTGTGCAAAAATGCAATTAGTAAAGTAACTAGTAACTGAAGCCTACAAATAAATGTAGTGGAGTACAACATTTCCCTCTGAACGGTGCTGGAGTAGAATAGTAAATTAGCATGAAACTGAAATACTCATCTTAAGTACATGCACCTAAGATTTGATCCTCAGTACATACTTGCATAAATCTACTTGGTTACATCTCACCACTGCTGATATCTACATATACAGTGAAACCGCTGCTAAATTATATGGTACAACTTCTCTGATCTGTTCTATGTACATACAGTCCCTACAGAGTCAACTCACAGCAGCACACAGTGGAGAGCTAACATGACCACCCATCAGCTGTGTTTATGGTAATCACCCGTCCTTTTGGCCTCCCTTACGCACATGAATTGTTGTGGGCTGTTTGAATATAGCAGAATTATTATCGTTGATGAGAACAACCTATAGTTCACAGGCCCTCGAGTGTAACCTAAGCCTGTCAGCTGTTTCTGGTGACATTACTATAAAAACTACGCCACATGGCTGTGAGTATTTTCAGCAGGTCTTAACATAAATGTGTTAATTCGTACTGTCATGGTTCATACGAGATGTGGAGGAGGGTTTGCTCTTTATTTTTAAGGGTTTTATGTTAAGAATTCCAAATATTACACCTTGAATGACTAGCTCCTGTTACCTCTGTGAGTGTGTTTCTGTGTTCATCTCTGTGTTAGCCAAGTGACCCGCGCAGTGTTGCCCCTCCTCTAAATGCATGTTGAACTGACCCTGAATAGGCGCAAAAAAAGAAACAAGATCGAATGAATGAATAAATGGAGATACTTGCGAGCAGCAGAGGCGATTACAGTCAGAGGCCATAAAAGACATTTTAGTCGAAAAATGCATTCATGCCAGTACACCTATTCAGAGGAATTATAAAAGGAAAATAAACGTAATGTTCGTTTGCATAGCAGCTGCCATGAGGCATTTAATTCCAAGTTCTCACTTAAGTGAAAAATGCTCAGCCGCTGCTGACACAACTGACAACTATTACAGTGGCGTACTAACATCTCAAAGAGCCTAACACATGGACTGCATCTGTCCTTAAAATGTGATGCAGGTGTCCATGCTACCAGAATTTTCTTCATCACTGAGTTTCATGTGAAACAAGCCCGGCAACTTTGATACAACTGATATTCTGTTTTGCCATCCCTTTGTCGTTTAACAGGTAATTCATGCCTGTTCCCTGTCACGTAGACCAACTGTTGTAAACTAGTTGGAGATGATAAAATACTTGTGTCCTAGTTGTTGAAACAATGAGCTGAAAGCCAAATTAATAATGATTTCAGGCTCCTTCAAGGAGTCTATTTTGAAATCTGTCTTTATCGAGGTCACTTTCAGGGCAATAAACAATGTAGACAGTATCAGAGCAGATATTCCTTTCATTTTCATGATAAAAATGAAAATTTGAAGAGAAAAATTCTTTGGGAAGGAATTTCTTTCAAAAGACAAAATGTCTGACAATGATTTCTTGCAGCTGCATTTCAATAAACGAATGTCTTACTCAATAAAAAATAAAGTAAAAAGCAGTTTTGGCTCTGTGGATGTTTCGCGAAGGTGCCAACAGTCTTCCTTTCGTGATAAAACCACAACACAAATACTATTGTGTAAATAATTCCCACTAAGTTCACCCATTGCAATTGCATACCGATGTACCTTGAGTAAGACTGTGCACAGCCTTAACATTTTGGCTGCTGCGAGTGCAGTTTACTGGCACGAGGCTTAAAAAGTCCTCCTGAAGCCAAGATAGAAGCAGAGAATACACAGCTCCCATTCTCTGTAAAATAGTTTAAAAAGTTACTGAAGAAGACCCTGCTACTTTTTAAACATTCTCTCTGGATACTTTCCCCCCCTTTCAAACCAGGCAGTGATCTCACCATGACTTGTAGAAAACCATATGGGTTGCAGGGTGAACTGAGGACACACATGCACCTTGGCAAACATACAACTACGCTATTAGAATCCAGGATACATTTTTCACATCAGTTGAATGCCTGGGCCTGCCGTGTGTGTTTAAAGAGGGAGAATGCTCATCAGGTTTAGATGCTCGTTTTTTTTTTCTGAGGGGGGGGTTGTCATACCGAGACAAAAGATTTGTACAGGATTCACGCAAACTTTGCTACAACAAGCTGCAGTTTTGATTACATTTTCTTTTTACTTGCAAAAATCTTTTTCTATTCTTAAAAACCACTTCTGGTCTTTTTGTCACATGATATACTGGTGGTAAAACAGCTGAATTTGTATGAACAGCTTTATAAGCAGCAGTGCAAATATAAAGAAGCAGGAAGAAAAAGGTTGTGGAAACACACAGTTACACAACTGGATTGTGTTTGCACTATATATACTGTGTATGTAACAAACAACACGAGCAAATGTGACACAACTGGCAATCAGAAAGACTTGATTTTTTACTTGAAAAGACAAAAAGGGATCTTGAGCATAATTAAGCAGAAAGAATTATAATCAGGATACCGAAACAATTCATTCTAGTGCAGTGAGGAATTTATATGTAAACACGCATGTGGTGAACTGCTCTCGCTGTATATTTTCATGTATTTGGGAAATAATCAACTGCCAAATCTTAAAACAATGTTGCATTCAGCTGTGAGAGATAAAGATAATAACCGTGTTGCAACAGACTTTATAAAGTTTTATAACCGAACAAAAGCTTCCTGACAACAGCATGGCACATTCGCAAATACTTATTCGGTCTCAATGTGTGCTTTCATTACGCATTCCTGTGATACTTGCAGGGAGGGGAGACTCCAAAACAAAACTCTTTTGAAAAAATGGAAAAACATGCCTCGAAAGTTCCTGGTTTTGTCACTTCTCCACATGCTGCGTGCTTCGAACGTCACTGGGCTTTGACTTGAGATTGTACGAGAGTACTGTAGAAATTCCTGCTGAATGAACCGAGCCACGTCTATCTCTCGTCAAATTATGAATGCATAATACGTAACATCCCGGTTCTATAAAACAAAAATACAAATAAAAACCTTTAGGTTCAATGCAGGACAGTCGCCTCATCAACAAAAACAATTGTCCTCCCATTAAACAGCACATATTATTTTCCATTCCCGCCTCATAGCTGGGAGGAAATCACCATAACTCATCGTAACAGCATTTTTGTGTTGCATAATGCAGCTGAAGGGTAAATTCTCTTTTCAATTACAAAGGCAAAACTGTACAGATTCACAAAAGGTCTTGCAATTGTGTTAATAGTATTTTCAAGAATTTAAAAAAAAATATATATCATGTGAGGAGAAGCATGTTATGTGTGAAAAAGGTGCTTTGTGGGTAGAAGGATCCAAGCCAGTTAGCCAGGAGGCAGCTAGCCTGCCAGCTTACAAAGATCCAGGTTTTTTTCACTTTTTTTAAATTCATTTTTTATTTTTTTGATCCACAGATATCAAGAACAAGTAACGTTAATTACACCAAAAAATTAGACTATTCTAAAGCTTTACAGGTATCTTGGGTTTTTTAAGGTTGCCATGGCAACTGGGGACACATTGCTGTATTAAAGCTGCGATTGCTGTAAAACATTCTTTCTGTTGAGAAAACTTTATGCGTTCTTTCTACACAAAAAAAACCCAAATCTTTAATCTTGAAGTCCATTAAAGGCTTAACGGCAATCCTGTATTTAATTACGAGACTTAACCATTAACTTTAAGTTGTGCACTTGCAAACAGTCTCAGTTGGCAATCACATCAAAGATTAGTTTTGCTCCATGGGGGAATATTCTTTTAACGAGTACTATAGAGGAAGAAAAAAAAGGGAGGGGGGGAAAGGATAAACACTGTCTGAGACAAAAAGGCCAAGCAGTTAACAAGCACTGTGACATTCTGGATGCAATCCACAAAGTGGCTCGTTATATCGATGGATCTCTACTGCATTCCCAAAATGGCTGCCAAATATGTTCAACTGGGATAGTCAAAGTGCCAGGACGGACTCAAGTGCATATTTTTTTTAAAGTCTTTTGTCACACGATGGTAAAACACCCGACTTGGAATTACAAATTACAAACATTACATTTACTTTTGCTTCAAAATGTAATTTTAATATTACGTTGCCAGTACGTGCTCAAATTTGCAACTAAATTCACACTTTCTAAATTGAAATTTTACGTTAAGATAAAACTTGAGAATACATTTTACTCAACAATATACGTTGAGAATTTAAACAGATTGCATGACTCAGTGGGCTGAGGTGAATTCCACCTGTAACCAATATTACATGCTGTCTCCCACCTCTCCTGTCATCTTGCCACCACATACAAGTCCAATAAACCACCCAAAAACATGTTCAACATGTATACATATTTTTACATTTAACCATGTAAGCTATGGGCCACCAGAATAACCTGGTAAAAACCCAGTGAAGATGGTGTGGGGGTAACAACCACCATAAACGTGGCATTGCGGAGGCAACCGAGATATCTCTATTTGGTTGATTTGGGCAGCAGTGCGCTTAAAATTTTTTGGAATACTGACCTGCCATCTGTGTGCATGTACAGTACGAGATGATTGTTTTTTTCTTTTCCTTTTTTTTTTTCCTTTTTTTTTTTTTTGGTTACATGTCTCTTCCAAAGCAGCACTCATTACAAGTGCAGCATGGTATCCTAACACATTTTCACTTGAGTGAACCCAGATAAATCAGGCGGGAGAAATGTGTACAAGAGTGACTAAATCAGGCTGAAAAACGTGACAGGATCGAACGCCACGGACATGTTGCGTCAGTTTGTTGGTCAGTAATAAATTGCTGAATGTGAGGAGAGGGTGACAAGCTACAGAGGACGAGTGAAGGATGGTTGAAGCCAAAAGCAAAATTGGGATTGATTGCTGAGTGTGGATTAACTGAACACCTCTTTCTCCCCCCCACCTTGCCTTCATCTGAGCAGGTCTACAGTTTATCTGCTGGGTCTCCTTCATACAATAATGAGTTTCCTTGGTCTGCAGACATGCTCTTAAATATTCATTAGTCATGGGTGGGTTTTAGCCGTGACACAGAAAGCGGGGCAAATGGTGATGGCTCAAACACTGTGAATATTAATGCACATGTGGAATATATACATATAAATCCTGATTAGCGACTTAGCCAAGATGAAACTGGGCACCTGATACTCTGGACTACAAACACTCCCCCAAGGCACATAATGGCTGTCTCCCTTTTCAGCAGCTACTGTACACCTCTGTGCTGATAAAACGAGAGTTTCTGACATGAAGCCGCCGGTGAGAGCTCACACAAGACAAGCACCCTCCAATTCATCAAACAATAAAATGTCCAAAAATACAGACATCAAGTTTATGTGGAGTTTCTGTTCAGATGAAGGGTATTCCATCCAGCGCACTCCACTGTGACAATATAATTTTCACTTTTACTCACCCACATGCAGCCTGTCAATCAATATGCTCCGATTCATAGGACAGATTTATAATTATGCCCGGCTGAAATCTTACATCAAAGCGAAATGCTGCAGTTTTTTTTTCTCCCTCCTGCTACACACGCTAAGCTCTGTGTTCTCCAAATGTGTCCATTCAGAAAACAAATCATCCAGAGCTCTGCCATCAATTACATAAGCGAGCCTATAGGATGGCAGCCCGTGTACGTTGTGGAGAGGGATATTCTGAATGAAGGCGAGGGGAGAGTGATCACAACAAAAGTGAAAAAAGGGGGGGATGAAGGAACAATTATGTGACAGAAACCTACACACATACACACCTACGACCACACACACACACACACACACACACACACACACACACACACACACACACAGGTGCACATCAGACCGTGTCTGCGCTGGAGGAAGCTGGACGCAGCGCTGCGCTCTCGTGCAGCCTCCTCCAGGAGTCAGCCCCGGGACCCGGCCTCCTCTCTGTCTGTCGCTCCACGCGTCTTTTTGTCTTCGGTGACCGCACCGGAACTAAAAACCTCCTGGCACAACCAGCGGACGCTCTCTACCTTTGCGCACAACTTCTGCAGCCCACCAGACACAGAACGCGTCGTATTGTACAAAGTGTCAACGGCGCTCCTGACAGACAAGTACATGATGTATTACTCTCTTTATCTGACAAAGCCAAGCGCTTTGGGACAACATCTGTTTGCCACACACACACACACACACACACACACGCACGCACGAAACCCACCCCCCTCCTCTCTCTCACACACATACACGCGCGCACAAACACACACTCATTCACTCGCCGGGATAGATAGATAGAGCACTGGAGCACAGGACTGACATGTTGCTCCGGCTCAACTCAACCGCGGCCCCTTTTTTTTCCAGTTAATTTTTTGGGGAGTCATTGCTCCATTAATTTTTTATCGCGCCAACACCGAACACGTACACGTATTTTTTTAATTTTATTTTTTTTTTTAACTTTATCCAAGAGGTTGGAGTGGGCCGGTTTGTAAAGCAGCTGTCCTAATAAGCGAGAGCAGAAAAGGAATCACGAGTTGCCCATGAATATTTTGCAACAAAAATGTCT
Organism: Diplodus puntazzo; assembly: GCA_963678695.2. NCBI lineage: Eukaryota > Metazoa > Chordata > Actinopteri > Spariformes > Sparidae > Diplodus > Diplodus puntazzo. The sequence goes on along the minus strand of OZ023167.1, from coordinate 8,947,636 downwards.
CAAAAGGAAACGCAGGAAGCGTCCTCTTGCAACTTTAATTACACCAGAGCATGGCCACATATCTAGGCCACCCCTTTGCCCAAAAAAAAACAAAAAAACAAAAAAAACGAAAAACATCCTCCTCACATCGCAAACATTTTCACACACTGTATCCTGTGAGTAAAGGAAAGGGGGGGAAGCGGACTGCGACCATTAAAGTGATCAGTCGTCTTTTTTTTTTTTTTTTGGTTTTTTAGAGGGGGAGAGAAACGCGGCGCCGAAATCCAGAGCAGAGTCCCACTGGATCTAGTTGTGATTTATCTCCCAAACTGACCCCTGCAGTATTGTTGTTATCTTTTTTTTTTTTTTTTTTTTTTTTTACCCTCAGACACAATATTAAGCAGCCGCCGTCTCTCCGCCTGCTGAGCACATCATAATGTAACCCCATCTCATAAATGCCACACCGTATTGATATTAATTCATAAAAAAAAATGTAGGCTAGACATCTGTCTGAGTATGGAGCGCTGTGCGAGCCCCGCTTGCTACAATTCAGACACCGGAGGGAAACCAAATCTTTTTTTCTTTTTTTTTCCGGCAAGTTCAGCAAACTGAACATTTTAGAGAAAATGCATTTGCTGTTGAGAGCGTGTGTTTTTTTTTAGGGGGGGTAATTGCGATAAGGAAACGCGTTCTCTCCTCCTCCCCCCCACACCTCCGATTCAAATAACTGACCTAAAAGCCAAATGCGCACGTCGGCTGCCACAGTTGTTCCGGGCTCACAGTGTGTAAAATGTGAACAAGCAGCCCTGCGAGCATCGCCGGGGCTTTGGCTGATTGAGAGAAACAGACCTGTGAACACACTTTGACCACAGTATTGTTCTCGAGTGTCCCCCTGGCCGGGCTCACGGGCAAATCCGAAAGTAAAGGGCTAAAGGTAAAGGGGCATGTCGAGAATAATGACAGATGGGGAAACTTGCGTCATGCCAGGGCAGCGCGTTTTGGTAGTCGAATATAAACGGACAACAAAAAACCTCTGGGCAGACACACACACACGCAAAAAAGAAGCCCCCTTTACATGAGGGACTCGTTTCACTTCATCTCGTAGGCTGGCGTCACATTTATTGAAGGTCTGAGATCCTCTCAAGAATGAAGTTTCCGATTATGTAGAGCTTAATATTTGGTTTTGGTAAAGCCAGCCACAACTACATGGAAGTCAGAGGCATTTCGTGCATTTCAGCGTAAAGTCAGCGGGCACGTTTTTAATCTCTCGTTACGGAGAAATTGCCTCTTATTTCTCTCTCAACCCCCTGCGATAACAGCGCTATAGATATTGTACAGACCCATCCCTTTTTCTACTTTTCTCAATTTCTTACCTGCACTCCGAAGCTCGTTCAAAAAGTGGCGACAGCGTTTCCACGGCTCCCCCTGTTTTTTTCCCCCGACGAAGCGCGTATAGTTTTTTTTTTTAATATGTTCCTTTACTTTGTTTCATTTCTCACTTCCATCTTCTTTTCATCTCATCAATAAACACACGCTGCAGCCTACCTTCATAGAGCAGCTCGGTTCAAGTGTGCCCTCCCATTTTTTAACTATACATCGAGTACTTTGAGGGGTGGTGGTGGTGGTGGTGCTGGTGAGGAGGAGAGGAGGGGGGTGGAGGGGTGTTCAAGCAGGCAGGCACGCCTTTTCACTTAAAGCTGCTATTGGAAGAACAGTGCACTGTCTTGGGTTGGATCAGAAATCCGTCAACATTATTGTGCCCCAATCGCAGGGAGCACAGTGGGACGGTGGAGCCGGCTCCATTATGGCTCTCTGGAAGTGGTGGGAGTAAATAGTAATAGTAGTTGTAGTAGTAGTGTTCCTCCTACTCGAGGTGTTTAAAGTTTGCTCGTGTCTGAGCAGCAACAGCATTTTTTTTTTTTTTTTTATAAATGGAAGTCATGGCTGCGTAGCGAAACCTGTAAAGGCTGAGGGTTAGAACAGGTCCGCAGCGAGAGCTTTCACTTCACCCATTAAACCCACCCTTTTAATTTAATTTGTATATATATATTTATTTTGATAAGTGAGTGGGCTCCCAACTCTTCGAAATATCAGCGGTCACAATTGTGAATGAACTCAAAATCTATCCCCAGCGTGGATCAAAAGGACAGGGGAATTGTCAGTTATGTGTCCATCATGCGTCTGAACTTTGCATTGGACGCCGCCCCTGCCAGTACAGTGAGCCAGCTGCGCCTCGCTCTCCCATTGGACGGCGGCGCCGTCGATCATTTCCGACACCAACAAGCTAGATTGTGTGCCGTGTCTTCTACTTTCTACGCATTTCTATTTTCTCATTTATTTATTTTTTAACGTCCCGAGCTGACCTCGAGTTTGCGAGCAGGGAAAAAAATTCGTGTCGGTTCAGCCGGCCAATCAGATTTAGTAGAGCGATTGCTTTTTTCTCTTGTTGTTGTTGATTTTTTTGTCATTATCCAGCGCCTTGAGATATATTGTGGCTGGCATAGAATAAAGCAGTAATGGGTCATGTGGGATCCCCCCTCACCCACCGCCTTAGTGCCCCCTCCCTGTCTAGACAGTGACAGGTGTGCGTGTGTGCGCACACGCTTGTCTGTAGTTCAGATCAGAATAATGAACCACGCTGAGGGTTGTGTCTGAGACGTACTTTCAATGTATAGTACGATTCACGTGTTGGAGCCGTGTGTAGTTCACGGGGCTGGAGGACCGTCCGTCTAAGCAGCTCTGCCTCCTGAAAGACAAGCTTTTACTGACAAAGAGGTCATATAAGGTTACGCTCGAGCAGCCCGTCCGATAACACGTCCCCCGTGCTGCTGCACGTTACACAGGCCGTGAAAAACTCTATTTTTGAAAAAGCTGCTCTCTTGAACTCTGCGTTCACAGCCCCTCCAGTTGTACGGGGGAGACAGAGGTGTTGCTTCAGACAATCGCCATCTCTCAGGCTGGGAAGGCTCCATACGGATATTGTTGTGTGAGCACCGTGGTAAGCACCCGGGGCACTCAGTTGACTGTGCGCGCCATCTGCAGGACTGCGATGTGGATTAATACCGCGGGTTCAACGGAGGACACCCTTCCGTCACTGCTTTGACCTACATTAACCAGGAACACCATAGGAACACCGCCACCGGACTTAATGCGCTGCCGTGCACCATCCGACTAAGAAGGCCGTTTTGCAAAAACGCTTTTAATATTAATTAAAAGTCAGAATTATTTCTTTTTTTTTTCAGGACCGTAAACGGAACGTCCTGAAACGACAGGTCCATGTGGTGCACGCCTTCCCGGAACAGACTTTTAGACACACTGTTTCTCTTGATTAACATGGCTCAGCCGGCAGCACGTGCAGGGAGGATTCAACGTAGAGAACATTTTGTTTTAGTGGAGCCACTAAGTGCTTTGCATTGGACATGCACTTCATGGCAGCACATTGTAGCCACCAAAAGACAAAAAAAATAATAATAATAATAATAATAATCTAATCTAAAATGTGCTATTTTTGGAAAACACATCTTAGTAATTTGTTTTTGTGCAAAGCTTGACACTACATGTGCTTTTATTTTATAAATGTAGTGCAATAAAAATGACACATTAGAATTGTACACCCATTTCCCATTATTGTACCATATTTATAACATTAAATAGTAATATGTAAAAAAAAAACAAACAACCCCCCCCCCCCCACAAAAACAGGTTAAAAAAATAAAGTGACTGAAAAAAATTGAAAATTGACTTTATATTCTGAATCTAAACTTTTAAGCGTCTAGGTAGTTTCAACACCTTGGAACACTTCAGATAAGATTTTGTTTAAGAAAGAAAAATATAAAAAAAATAATTTAAGAAAATGAGTCACCTCAGGATTGCAAGGCCTTCCCTCTCAGGATCATTAACATCGTGGAACAACACTGTCTCTGGTTTTCAAGATGAATACATGATACAAATCACACTATATATGGGTCAAAAGTAAAAAATATAAGTACATAAAAAAAATTAAATGTAATGATAAAAAAGCTTCAGTGCCAAGTACTTAAGATCTGATCTGATCTGAGCGCTGGCTCGAAAACACGGAGGTGAAGCGCAAACAGATTGAGCTCAAGGTCATCCTATAATAAAACGCTAACAGGTTTTGTATGAAATGTTTTTCCTCATCAAAGTTCATTCAAGTGTCTTAAGAAACTTAAAGAAAACTAAAACTATATGGTACAATCTTCAAAACATTTTTTTTTTAAAGTGAACTGAATTCTATGTAATCTTTTTACCCAGCTCTTACTTTGTGGTTTTTATATTTAACATATCAAACCTTGACACTTGAACCAACTAAACAAGCATGCTGATTGTCCAATTTGTCCACCTTCCACTGACACATGCTGTGGGTGAATGCATGCGTAGAGCTCTTAATGGTTTTTATTCATGCTTTATGAATTCCTCAATAATTTTCCATCAGACAAAAACAAAATGAAAAATTCATACAAAGACAAAGAAAGCGGCATAGTTTAGAGACAAATATTTTCAGATTCAGGTTTATTTAATTATACCTGAACTTTACCTCCTGCAACCCATGACATAGAAATTACAAGAAAGGCTTTTTTAAAATTTCTTGGTGATTAATATTTTACATGAAAACTGAATTCCTGCCACAGCTGAAATATTCTCTATGGTACAACTGGAACAGACTGTATTTTCTACTTGGCAGGCCCAGGCTCATGTCACACACAGCTTTAAATGTAACCAATAGAGGGCAGCAACATGACTTCTTCTTTATAACATTTATTTATTTATTTGTTCATCCATTCATTCATTGTATTCTGCCTCTATGCTGTCCTCCCCTATTCAAATACAGCGCGCGCGCCTCGGATTTGCCTTCATTTGCAAACAACCTCTGATGGTTTTCGTAGGTGTCGAGTGTTTCACAGAGATATGTAGTTGGAGTGTAGTGATGGTATAAACATGAATTCCTCTGCTGAATCTACAAACACACACAAAAATGTTTTTACTCGACACAACCTGAATTGGACACTTTCAAGAGACAGTTTATTACCCTGCATTACCCTCAGCTTGAAAATAAATCATTATAGTTTCTGTATTTGCGACACTGTTTTTTGTTCGAGTCCGGTCATGGGTCTCGTCCTTGTGTAACTTGTTCTATTTTATTTTCCACTAAGTGAATGGCCCACCGGCTATTCATTACAGACAGTCTAGACAGCTCATTATGAGGTGGATGGAAACTGACAATGTGCAAACTGGCTCTGGACAGGTGGAATTAGTTTTCACTCAATTTGCAGTGTAATTAAAATGTTATTTCAGTCCCAAAAATTTACCATCCTGTGTCTGTTTTGTTTGAATTTGTCAGGACGGCTCTATTTATTCTTTATAATTGTTACTTAAATGTCTGTCTGTCGTCCAAGTTTTTAAAAGCGGTACTCCAGGAAACAGATTTATATAAAATCATATGATTATATAAAACTATCTAACACATCAGCAAGCTAAAAAATTCCACACCCTTATATGTGCTCTATGCTCTCCATGAGTCAGCCTGAGTTTGCTCAATATTTGGTCACGTTTTAAGCATTGATCAGCCTTACCATGACCTTATTTGCATATGAAACCCTCTTTTACAGGACCAGTGGAGTATTCCACATGTGTGTGGTAGTGTGGTATGACCTGCTGATCCTGTTTAGTGTCGAGCACGCTTCTTTGCCTAAACAGGCCTCCGCGCCTACAAACCAGTCAGCATGGTCACGCCACAATCCACCACAGCGTGAACACAGATCATGATTGGCCTGAGCCTTGCCTCAAGGACGTTTCGGCATAGCCTCGTTTTCCTTGAACTGTGCAAAGCTACTTGTAAACACAGATAGAGCCACCGCCCATTGTTAAATTCCAATGCACCATCTAAGGTTGAATAAAGTGAGACACACCTTGATTTTCCCGTCACAGTTTGCCTCTTAACAGTGTTAGGGAAGCTACTTACAAAGCATAGCTCTGCAAGCTGCCAATTACATCAAGCTGGAAGCCATTGAACTACAGCAAAGGTAGCCCACATTGAAATCCAGTTTGGTTAACAAATGCTACTTAGAAAAAGTAGATCAAACTACTTGGTAAAACTAGAATGGCACTCAATAGAGTGCATACCTCCGGCCAAAGCACAACAGCCCATTTTAATCCAATCAAGCCTAATGCTATGTCAGAATATAACACATTTATATTCCTGATATTTATTTGCATCTGCATCAAAATGTACAAAGAAACCAGCAATTTAAATAGTCCTGCTTTTTTTTTCTTTTTTTCATCTAGATCAATGCATTTTTTCCAGAAGAATGAACAGAATTGTTGAAATACACCCTATCTCGCACCCCATCTTTATCCAGTTCCACACCAAAAGATAATGGGGGTCTATTCTGGGCCAAGAACAATCCTCCAGCCAAGTTTTGTGGTAATCCATTCGATAGTTTTTGTGTAATTCTGGTGACAAACCAATCAACTACAGACACGGGTAAAAAACATAACCTCCTTGGTGGAGGTAAAAATGATCAAATTGACAATGTACATGGGATGCAAAATCATTATAAAACATAATTTTTTTAGAAAAACTTCAATGCTGGCAAAAAAAAGCAACAGAAGGTTGCTGGAATAAATAAACAAATAAAAAACTCGGACTCGATGTCCAGGTGGGAGTATTGCACCAAGCAGGTAACAACAGCATGCAACAATTTCTCAGAACATCAAAAAAAGAGAGAAAAAATAGAAATTAACAATTCTTACGATTATTTGACACCTAACACTCTATACAAAGTGATGGGGGCACTACCTGAGCGTGCCTTCGTAACCATGTAAATATGAATATAGTTGAACTGACAGACACGTCATCTCCTTTACACCCTCAGAATTATGCAAATACTGTACCGGAGCGTACATTACAGTAAAATCACACGTGCTGTGGCTGTGTGAAAGTCGGCCACCTTTCCCTTCTTCATACTCATAGTTTTAGTTTTAGTTATAAACAGCACAGACAACATTTTTGTCTTGTCTCTTGTAACGTTTTATGTTCTGGACAGATAAAATGAATGGCCATTACAATTAAAATTGCTTACAAACCGCCTGAAGCCTGCAACATTTTGTAATGCACAGTAAGTTTGCGATGCAGAGAGCGACTCACCTCTCATCTTCAAAAGTGGCTGCTTGCAGATAGTTGACAGACAATAACATCGCTTTGTTAGATATCCTCCTCTCTTTTTCTTTTTGGTTATTTGGTCTTTGGTCTTAATTTGTCAATTATTGGGCCTAAAATAACTTTTTCTGTGGCTGTTTAGCATGTCAGTGACAACATTAGTATTACATGTTTCATGAAACTCAAAGGAAATGATCACAGACGAGGCAGATGTGAGAAGAAATAAGACTCTTCTCGCACTGACAAATGTTTTATTTTCTCCCTTTTGGAATGGGACTTCTCTCTGTCTGCGCCTCAGTGTTATCAGACTCTGCAGAAACTGTTAAAATGTACGTACTTTATGCAGGTTGTGTTACATGTGTGAGGTGAGAGAGACGCTGTAGTTCTTGTGCTTTACAGAGCGGCACCAACTGTTCTGTGAGTCATACGCTATTGGAGGTTAAGGGTTTTTGGGAAAAGAAAGAGAAAACAAAAAGAAATAGATGAATTTGCTTGTTTGTCAGCTTTAACTCATCGCTGGTTTGATTCGTGCTCACACTGGAGCGCTGCTTGTGCCTCAACCTTGTGACAGAATGAGTAAATCGAAGAAACTGTTGTGTGCTTCCACGTTGCTGTACTGTACAATGCGGTATAACAAGATTTACAACAAGTGAGTCAAAGGACAATAGCTTACTCACAAAACAACTCTTTGAGCTGTGGTAAAACTTCTTTACATCTATCTGATGCACACGTACTCAAGGAATTAATTCCACATCTGTAAATGAATTCATAGTGAGACTGAAACCGTGGCAGCTTCAGACAGAGAGAAGCGGCGATGACGACCAGAGCTGAACCGCACCGCTGACGTGTACTTGTCCCTTTTTTAGAAAGACAATCGAGGTAACATAAATGAGTTATCGCAATGCTGTCTTTTTGGGAACATGGTCCAAGTGGTATAAATGATTAATAGGCTTCTTCACTTGTCTTTCAGCTCACAAGGGCCCCCTGTCTGTGTCAGCCTTGTGGCTGAGATAGAAGAATAATGTGCCACCGCTCTCCACAGATCCTTCCTCAGCTCTCTGCCTTGCGACTCATACTTCACTTCACCTCTTGCCACAAAATACTGCATCAGAATTGTGATTAGATGGCAGTCACATGAACTCCTCTGCCTTCATTGTATATACACTTTCAACCAAGTCTATTTCAAATATGTTTTGTTGTTACAACAACTGCCTTAAATTGCCTGGAGGCAGAGTGCTTTCCCTTTTCTTTTTCCTGAAACAAAATGGCCTCATGTTTGGTGCTTTAAAAGGACAGTGCCCCCGTCCCCCCACCCCCCAAAAATCAAAAATACGTATTTTTCGTCTTAGCTGTAGTGCCAATTATCCATCTAAATTGTTTTTGAATGAGTTGCAGAGTTTTAGAGACATCAGCCATAGAGATGTCTGCCTCTCTCAAATATAATGGAACTACATGGCACTGGGCACGTGGGTCTCAAAGTGCCCAAAAAATATTTTCTATAACTCAACAGCAACTTTCCCAAAAAAAATCATGAATTGATCACTCCACAGACTTATTTGTGTGCAGTTTTGTAGGCAAGTTCTGCCAGGATGTTCCGGAGCCAGCTCAGAGTCGGGTGCAGAGCGAGACCTCCTGGAGGCAGTGACACCCGGAGTGACATCAGATTCTGCTCAGTTATGGAGCTGTTCACTGTCAGGAAGAGAGTTTAGTGATTACTTTCTATTTGTGGGGATTACGGAGTGGATTTAACTTCCCCCAGGGAAGAGAATCAGAGTCCCTGATGAGTGCTGAGTTGAGTGAGAGGCAGACCTCAATTCAAATAAGCACCAACCGCGATGCAAATAACCACAAATGATCCTGCAGTCAAATCCTGCGGTGCTTTGCCGAAGCAAAGATTTGATGCCCATGATGAGTTAAAAAGCCCTTAATATTTCAATGACAACAGTAATATGCCCATGTGTTTCAGCACTTAAGGCCTTCATCAATGGAAGTACTTCTATAAACGTTACATTTAGTCACGTTTGCTGACTTCCTTCCTCACTTTCTGAAGTATTAGCCTATCTGGTGCATCCCCGAAGGTCAATGAAAAGCGCTGACAACTTGAGTACACATAAAACTCCCCTTGGTTAGACAGTTGATTTTTGAGGCTCACTCCCAACCCGTCATATACTGACGCTTTCGGTTTCGTGCCGACCTGACCTACGAGTGAACACTCCATTAAGCAACAACCATTGTTGATAAAAATCTTTCTAACGTGACCCAGGTTTCAAGTTACATTCACATTCACATGGTTTTCAACCTCCTATATTGCTCTCTGACTCCTCCAAGACGTTATATAGGATTTCTGTGACATTTGGGATACTGTAAGTCCAAAATATGTAACATGGGTATGGTCAGTTTAAGACATTTCCAGCAGAAACTCCCCGCGTTGACAACTTGAGTACACTTAAAACTCCCCTTGGTAAGACAGTTGTTTTTTGAGGCTCACTCCCAACCCGTCATATACTGACGCTTTCGGTTTCGTGCCGACCGGACCCACGAGTGAACACTCCATTAAGCAACAACCACTGTTGATAAAAATCTTTCTAACGTGACCCAGGTTTCAAGTTACATTCACATTTACATGGTTTTCAACCTTCTATATTGCTCTCTGACTCTTCCAAGACGTAATATAGGATTTCTGTGACATTTGAGATACTGTAAGTCCAAAATATGTAACATGGGTATGGTCATTTTAAAACATTTACAGCAGAAGTGTAACATAACATATGTTGAATAGCTAGCTAGTTTAGTTTGTAAGCCTCTTGTCTACAAGTAGATGTGTACTTCCTTCACTGCGTATGGTTGGCAGGTGTAGTTTGGTAGAAAAAGAAAATAGTTTGTTCATTAAACTCACAACATGAACAATCTAGAAGGATAAATAACACTATAGGTAAGAGGAAATTATGTATTTTTGAGGGTGAGCAGTCCATTTAACTGAGGCTACTCATTGTGTTTGACTAGTATTCGATCATAGATGTTAATGTTGTGATCTCACAATCTTAATAAACCAGGTGTTCCTATCAGTTTAAAAAAAAAGTGTTAAAATCAAAACTGGTTGAAGTCACAGTGCCTGTGGAGGATTTTCCACTCGAGACGCCATTTGAGTCATCGTCCTCATGCTTTCAATCAATATGTAAATCATGTCAGTAAGTAGAATGACACCAGCCCCCCTGACCTGCCCCCCCTTGTAGCTTTCATGGATGACCTGATGACAATAAAGTGCCTCGTTGCAGTCGGCTCCTCTGAAGGCCTTCAGGAAGCTCATCAGCTGCACACGGCTGTTCTTCAAGTGAGCGAAATTCTAGGTGTTGGCTAGTGAGGAAACAAGTGCCTGAGCAATTTTCCTTCTCCCTAGGAGGCACCGAAATTCATCCTTCAATGACTGCACTGTCAGGAGCTCGGCCAAGACCTTGAATGACATACGTACAGGTGACTGGCAGGCAGTCGGAACCGTGGCAGGTGGTAGTGGTCACGAGGAGGAATGTCATGGCGATTCAAAGTCTGGACTTTGACATCCTCTCATTTGTCCTGCTGTCAAGTGCTGAGGGGCTTAAAGAGGAAGGCTGCTTTCGATTTCTGCACATGGCCGGTCCTACCACAAAACCGGACCAACAACTGTTTTATACGGGCGGGAGTGAAATGTTAAACTGTCCATTGTTCTTGGAAATACTCAGTGGCCTTGTACATTGAAAATAATGGTAATGGCCCGTCGATGACCTATGCACAGGTTAGGCGTAGAAACCCCACAGCACATCTTTCACCAGTGGAGTTTTTTGACTTGGTATTCATAGATTACACACACACACACACACACACACTTTGTAATTTCTGCCACCAGGGGTCCCTCAGTCAAAACGAAACAGAAGACATAAGTAGCAGGGGAGCATGGGAGTTGTTGTCTTCATTCAATAAACAGAAAGGAGCGCTGCTCGGGTGTGAAAAATGGTGTCCTCTTGTGCTCTTCAGTTGAAGCAGTCTGAGGCAGTCAAGAGGGTGATGAGTTAAAAAGCCTTTAATATTTCAATGACAACAGTAGAAATATGCCCATGTGTTTCAGCACTTAAGGCCTTCATCAATGGAAGTACTTCTATAAACATTACATTTAGTCCCGTTTGCTGACTGCCTTCCTCACTTTCTGAAGTATTATTTGGTGTATCCCTGAAGGTCAATGAAAAGCGCTGACAACTTGAGTACACTTAAAGCTCCCCTTGGTAAGACAGTTGATTTTTGAGGCTGACTCCCAACCCGTCATATACTGACGCTTTCGGTTTCGTGCCGACCTGACCTACGATCTTAAAGTGCCAGTATTTGAGTTGACAAGTTTACCAACTATCTTACCAACAGGAACCTTAATGATTTCTCTGCGTGTGAACATTGTTGGAAACATTTAGAGTAGTGTAGGAACAAAACTCAAAATAATATATAATTAAAAGGTCTGTCGTTTTAAAGCAGAAACGCTACATATTATACTTTTAACTAGCCTCTGTGTCAATAAGCTATGGTCTTGAATGTATAATTTTTCCTTCAAGGCAGTAAGTGTACTGTTAGACCTCCTTTCCCTCGCGCCCTCTCTATTCCCTCCTCATTTTGAACAGTTCACGCCCTGATCCTTAATAGCTGAATACCTTGGAATGGCACCTATATAGCCTGTGGCTGAATAAAACTGGCTTGTGTGATGCCACGGCGGGCAAAACCAGAAACAAGCAAAGAAAGAAAACAGTTTAGTTTCACTGTTTTGTGTTTCTTACTGACTTTCTCTCAGCTGTTTTCAATATGTTATGAGTTCCAGACACTGTAGCCACAAGCCTTTCTTTAATAGGCACAACCTTGTTCACTGCTGGCAGCACCCATCTGACATACATCAGCAGGAAATACTGTGCACTCTCAAAACATCCAAAACAGCATTGAATAGAGAACTCCAAGTAAAAGGGGTTTATTTATCCAGGGCCAGGCCCTTCTTTTTTCACAGCAGACATCTTCAACCGCCATAGCAGGAAAAACCCAGGTGTTACTAATAACATTAACAATGGCTCAGTTTGATTCAAGTGCCTCAGGAAGCCATGACAGCGTGAATGCGAGCCAGCACAATACCAGGACCCTGAAACTGAAGTAGGTAACTTAATTCAGTCATTACTCATTTCATTATTGACACCTGTGTCATTCTATCTGAGATGTGTCAACATGTCTTCTGTGAGGACTACTCCTCTTTAATCTTCACATTTACCATAACACAATGACACAGTCCAGTCACACTTACTGTAACCTTTATGTCTTTGTCCATACATGTGACATTGCTTTCTCAAAATGAGTAATACTAAACAGTTTAAAATGCATGATAACGTGACGATTAGTCATTCGTTTTGCAACGGGCCTTCACTGCATGTAAAATTGAGGCATATTTCTTGTAGTACAGAATTTCACCAGGAGATGGCGTTGAGCTCCACATAATAACACACCAGATTTTCTCTTTTAAACCAACCACAGAACAATGTGCACAAAGTTATTTTGAGTACCAGGGTTGAAACGTTTAACAAAGAGGAACATGTTTCTACAAACACAATTGTCTATATCATCTAGTGGATAACTGGTAACTTATGAACTTCTACTCATTGTTATTATTCATTCAGCTAAGCAGCATATGCTGAACACTATATGTAATTTGATAGATTGTAAATCTATTTTAACATTAGGAGACTGTCTCATGTTCTGAGATGGTGTAAATTCCTAAATTCATTTCTATTCAGTAAAAGAGAATCTGTTTGTGGGCAGTAAAATCTGTCCTGATCATGGTCACATGTAGCTTTGACTAAAACCTTTTCTGAGAAGAAGAAGAAGAAGAAGAAGAAGAAGAAGAAGAAGAAGAAGAAGAAGAAGAAGAAGAAGAAGAAGAAGAAGAAGAAAACTTCTATGACACATTTAGTCAAACAATGTGATTACTGTTAAATTTTACGATTTCACATTTCATCCTTGGCTGAGAAGATGAGCAAGGCACTCTGCCACGTTGTGTGTGGTTGGCTAGGTGAAGATTGTTAGCCCACTGTTGGCAGCCTTAGAGGAGGCTGCCTTCCAGTCAACACTCAGGGAGTAAACAGCACCCATCCTGGCATGTGTCCTAACGAAACATCTATCTGTCTGTCTGTCTGTCTGTCTATGGTAAAGACATTTAATCGCTCACATCTAGCTTTGTGGGCTTAATTAAAGCCTTCTACACCAAGCCAAAGTTAGCTAATTCCAGTCAGATTTCTATTGCCAAATGCGCTGTATTTTCAAATGAACATGCAAACATTAAAGTCTTTAGAGGAACATCTCCAGTCCTACCACCAGGTCTGTTACTCAGACTGATGTGCCAGGAGGATGAATGTGGGCTCTATCATTACATGCTGCAGTGGACAAGTGAATGCATTAGCAGGCTTGGAATTCCCTCGCTGCGTATGAATTAGCCAACTGTGGGTTGGTGGTGGGAATAATCAGCAAGGAGAGGTTACTGCAAAGCTAGCCAGCTAGGTTACTTTTAGTTAGGGAAGTACCTTGTTCACTGTGCGCATGCTTTTTCTTTATCAGTGTCGCCAAATGCCATTTTCAACAGGCTGTCAGCAAAGCAGACAGCATTCACTGACAAGTGGAAGTGAGGTGACTAATCACACAGTGTGCAGTGATGAGGGAGTCGAAATGCCTCAGCTGTATAACTGGCTGAAAATGGTAATAAATGTATCATTGTTTTGCCTGTTTTCTTGTTTTTATAAGATGTATTTGACATTTAGATGTAATCAGGAAGGAACTTGAAAAACTTAAATGATCCTTTCAGCGAATTTATATGAGTCATGGTGCTGGTATGTGCATAACACCCACAACACTTTGCCAGTGTTCTCTGTAGCAGCCTGGTTTCTTTCCACCATCCTCATATGTGACGTATCAGGGACCAGAGGGAGGGTTTGAGTTTCGCCTTCTTTCCGCCTGGTGGTATCACAGCACAGTCCGACTTCAGAACAGCACTTTGGACGGTCACATAACCTCTCAGTATATCTGCAGAGAGGGATACTTTTCATTGTATTACGTGTTTTCAGAGTCAGTGCAGTCACTCATGCCCACCCGGCAGCAGAAGTAGAGCTAGGTTGGCCTTGATGGTGAAGACCTATTCTTGTGAATGAGTTAGTCAGAGTCTAACCAATTCAACCAGGTGACGACAAAGTGGCATTTAAACACCCACCTCAACACATGATTGGATGGCTAGGGGCAGACGTGTCATCGTCACAATGTGAGCTCTTTTTATTAGTTCCAAGAAGCCGTTCAAAAGAATTGGAATATGTACAACTGACTAATCGCGAATGTGCGAAGCATGCTGGTACATGTAGGCGCTGCGAGACAGGCTCTCTGATCTAGAGAATAATAATTTCTCTGTCAGCATGAGTGGCAAAGAGGCAGTTATATTATACCCTCAATAGACTGCAAAGACTAATGGCACAGTCTGTACGCCGTCCACAGAATTAGCAGCAATCTGTTCCTTTAATCATCAGCTTTAAAAAGCCCAGAAAAACTCAGTTTCACAATCAACTTCTTACTGTGAGCATTAGGAACCTGCGTCAACACGTTTTTTTTGCCAAAATTAGTTTTTTTTCTCCTAAGATTCCTCTAATGTGGTTCTTTTGTCTGTGCTCCTCTCACTGATTTGAAGTGGGCGGGGCTCCGTTTGAAAACAGATCTCACATGATCTTCATCATCATCATTTAGTATATGCACCAATCAGGATTCAGAAATATTTGAATCAAAATGCGACAGCTGAATGCATTATCTGTTGATGTTTCCAGGCCACCACAAGTCAAATTTGATCAGCACAAACACACACATTGTACTGACGAACAACATGAGCCATCGTTTCAAACTTCCAAACTTCAACTTACACCTTTTTCATTATCAATAATGAATATTTATCTGTTATAGATAGAGATGAAACGAGCCAAATATTGTTCAGTTACAATACTATTCTTGTTTAAATATCTGCATGGGGATGGAAAGATAAAATACATTATTGCCAATCCAACAGGATAAGTTGATCGTGGTAAATTTCCATTATTAGGATAATTGTAAATATCCTCACATGAGTGAATGGAAAAAGGTATCTTGCTTGATAACATACAGTTTACCTGTTGTATCCGCCACAAAAAAAGGCTAAATCTGATGTGTGGGAATACTATGGATTCCAAACTAATGTCCACCATTTACTTATCCTATATTCTCGTGGCGGGGCCTAATTATTTATGATTACCTTAGATAAGATTGTTTGATTGTTTTTCACTAAAGAGGATTTTCACAAAAAGATGTGGGTCCTCTCTGTGATGCCGTAAAAACAAAACAAAAATGTAAGGTGAAGTGGTTCCAGTATGTTTTAGTGCCATTTTAGGATTCTTAAGCATAATTTGATGATCAGGATAACATTGTGAAGCCAAATTATTTTGGCCAGGATAATTGTGACATGAAATTCTCATATATAACAAAGCCTATATCTACTAATATATAAGTAATACCAACATTTTTTTTTAATTTAAATGTATTCCAGAGCATTGGAAATGGGAAATGGGAAATGGGAACGGGAACACTGACAATCAATCGGACTGCGGAATCCTGATTGGTACATGGATTGATGACGTCACTCCTACATCCGATGAGTGAATTACATCAGTATCAGCACCTGATACAGATACTGGATAGGATCTGTCCCAAGAGGCTTCAGGAGCTTTAGCCATGAGCTCCAAAGCTGTTAAAAGCAGCAGAGAAAGAAACTGTACATCCTGTTTATAAAGTGACTGCGAATAAAAAAGTAGAGCTAGCCTACAGTAATCCACATTATTAGGGGAATAAACAGCTAGAAAATACACAGTTGTATGATTCTTGCAAGTGCAGGATTATGATCTCCTATTTTCCGTTCCCGTAGCAGCTGAGCAGGTGTGCAGCTCCAGTGCAGCATTTAACAAACCCCAAATCCTGCTTCAATGCATGTACACAGACCATGCAAAGGCAATCTGGTGGTGATATTTCCTGCATATCGCTTGGAAAACAAATGTTACATACATCAGTGAACCTCTGCCTTTGGAGACACAAAAATCCCAGAACCCAAATTGTGGCCTGTTTCCGGAGGAGCTCACACATGGCGCGTCACAATCATCACCTGCACCGAGGATAGTTTGGTATCCAGGAATGCAGCGATGTCCTGGTTGCAGCACTGAGAGCAGACAGGCCCAGCAAGCAGCCGCCAAACTCTTCTCGTTACCCCAAACAACACCGAAAAGTGACACTTCCTCGAGTGAGCGTGCAGACACCTGCAGGTGTCTCTTGGCCTTGACAACTCATAAAAATGGTCTCTCGGTTTTGTATGCCAGCTGAATATTTTTGTACCACTGGGAAAGGAAGATTCTGCTAGGTAGAAGCCAACAAGACGAGATGATATTTTTAATATCGGAATCATACTAAAAATAATTCAGTGTATCTGCCTGCATCTCTTAACTGAAACCAACATTTTCAAGCATTTTCAACTTCTCTTCTGATTCAAAATAACCCTTTGTGTACATATTTTACTGACTAATTAAAAAAATTAGCATAAGAAAAATGCCATAAATAATATATGGTAATTTGAATGAAGCAGTGCTAGTGAAAATTGTGCCATTGGCCCCCTGCTAAAGATAAATCTGGCCACTATTCAGTCAGCAGCCCCATGATCTGGATGTTCTGCTTCACTTTAGCCTGTTTAGATGACCAGCGCTTGTCCTTGGCCTACTTTTTGGTCAGAGGCATACCATACAGCCAAAAGACTATAGTCTTTAAGCAAAGCAGCACAGGAGGATGGAGACAACGTATTTTTGGGTGAGTGCTCTTAACATCTAAAAAAGATTTATTATAATCAAGGATTGTGGATGTACACCAATGTAAAAGCTCTCAATCTTTCGTCCACGGGGAGAGGGTTTTTGTCGTTGCTACCTCTAGCATGTTATATTTTTAACACCATGTGCATGTGTAGTGTGTGCCTGTGTGGGTGGAAGGTTTGTGTGTTTCCCTCATCTACATAATTATCTTCAGTATTAGGCTGTTTTCCTGTAGCTCATTTCTTGTGACAGTTAAGTAACTTTAGAGAATACTCAAGCTTTGGCAACGGAAACGTGAGTGCAGATCTCCTCGCTCACTCGAGAGCTGAATTATATAATCTTGTATACAGGTCAGCCATATTAGGATCATCTTCTGAGAGATGTGGTACGTACAGTATATGGCCCATAACGCAACAAACAATCCCCTGTCATATGCATGCAAACTCTCACATTTGCCACTTCCTCTCTATCATGTGCATAAACAGCTGTCATAGTCACCAGATTACCTCACACACATGCTGGCACACACATTAATTTCTAAAGCGTTCACATAAACATGATTTGCTCCCCAGATTCCCACTGAAATATTTACGTGGGCATGGAATGTTCTTGAATCTGCTTCTGCAATTCACAGAAAATGTTTCCACCTTCATATAAGGACACTTTCGCTGACAGAGGTTTATCATTTTGCATTTCAGTTTATGAGTTTAGTGGTTTAGAGGGGGAATAAGTCAGCTGTGAGGGGTACATCAAGTGCTGCTGTACCAATAAACAAATAAAAAAACATCATCAGAGATGTGATAAGTGGGTCCACTTAATTGTCTGTGACATTTGCAGGTGTTTTTTTAAACCAATATCTGTCACATTTAGTCAAGGCTAGTGTAGTACAACAGTATACAGTGAACTGCGAAGTGGGAAACTGATTATAGTGGAGTTTGTCGATTTTTTTCAGATTTGTGAGTGATTCATTAATAGACAGAAAATTGGCAACCATTTTAAAGGGTAGGTCCACACTTTCGTTATCTCTGTCTTTTTGCCCTCTGTAAATCATTCCTCTTGTCCATACTGGCCATGAAGAAAATCTTTCCCTGATTAGCTTTTTTAGTAGAAGCGGTGGGAACAGAATCCTTGTTCTGCCCAAAAATACATGACAAAGTTTTATGTGAAGTTAATATGAAGCTTCAGCGGTCTTAAAACAAATGAGTATCTTCCTCGTCTTTCTATATTTTAATATGAAATTCCCTCTTTGTGCAACTATCCATCCACTAGATCCGTCCTGATAATTGCCTTCTTGTCGATCAATATAGTATCCCAGAAAAAAATATGATAAATCATATTAGTGTAATTTTAAGACCATTTCACACCACAGATATAATCATGATATTATAGCATAATAATGCCAGTCCATCCTCTCAAAGAGAAATTTACTTTTAATGATAAATATTAAGACACTGGAATTGGAATTAGAGCCAGTCGAATACTCAATTGTTGGTGCCAGTGCTAATATGTGAGAGTAAAACATTTCGATATCAATCTCTGATATCAACATTTTTTGCAGTGATCCCTCAAACACTCGTGACTAAAGATATGTAATGGAGGCATGATACTACAGTTCAACAATAACATTCGTTGTCCAAAATGATATGGATGCAATGAAACAGTAAACTTCACTGGCAATTTAATGGATGTAAGATATTATTGTATTATTAGAATATCTAACACAAACAGAATAAAACCCCACAACAGAAACATTAAATAGAATGGACGATTTTAAGTAACTAGTAAGATGAGCAAATATTTGTGGATTCTAGTTTTCCAAACTAGTTTTTGTATATTTTTTCGCTCTCATAATGATGGAAAAAAAAATACCTTTTTGATTTTAATTACTGAATAAGAAGATGAATGCAACAGCTTGGAGTCTGAGAAACCTACATTATAACCCACCGGATTCTGGATTTTTCGGGCCGATCCTTATATTGGAAATTATATTGGGAGTTTAAAAATATGATAACAATATATTCACCAATAGTACTCTTTTTTCTTTAACATGAAAAAATAATTAATCTTGATGCAGATCCCTTAGATCTTCTTGTTTTTAAGTGGGACATTCTCCAGTTGGAAAAACAACTAGTCAGTGCTCCCTGGTGGTCAAACAATGCCATGGTGACACTGCATCTGTACTGCCATGTCTTGTTACTTATTAACCAAAATACACATGACACAGACAAATCTGCAACACGCTGATATAGGTGTTTTTTTTATCCGTCTAGCTCTACTTATGACTGGCATCTGTCCTCATTGGAATTTAAAAAACTATTAGTTGCATAATAAAAAAACAAATAAGTCCTGAAGTGAAAACACATTTAGAAAGACATATTTAGCGTTTGAGTGGTGTGCTTGAAGGAAGATTAAATTACTAGTAACTGCAAATAAACAGGCCTATGTCCTGACATATTCAGTCCACAATTTAGAGACACATGTGCATTTCCTAAAAACAGATTGTACAGTTTTTCATCATCTGGTTCTTTTAAGGGATTCCCTGCTATTCATTTAAATAGACAAAAGTACTCTGTTAAAAGATCAATCTTCTTAGAAAAAAAAACCCCTTTGGTTACAGCCCTTTAGTCTTTAAATGTATAATAAATAGAGTTGTCGGAAGGCATCAAGAGCTAGTGGGTGTTATTAAATGTTATATGATGGCAGTGAAATATTGCTTAACTACCTCTGCTGGATATCTTATCAAACTACTGTCACATTTGGCTGCTGTTTCCACCAAGTTTGGTCTGTAGTTAACCAGTTCCAGTATGAGTCAGATAATGGTGACGATCAAGTGCCAGCAACATAGCAACAGCTACTCTGGGCGTAGATTAACAGGTATGTAATTGAGTTGAAGTGGAGTTATTAAGGTGGCCCATCTTTGCATTTAATTACACAGCTTGAGTGGAAGAAGCATGACTGCGAGTGTATTTATAACAAAGGCCATCTGTAGGATGTGGCCATCTGTGGATGTTAAGTGTGTGTGTTTGTTGCACTGCACTGTACATTTCGATCAAAGCCTCCGCTCTTCACCCAGGGCTATAAATGTGTGTTCATCATTTCGAATTGCTTTATTGCTGCACCATTGCTCCGGCATTGTGGGGAGCTGGAAAGTGGGGTGAGGGGTGGATTTGTACAATTATAGAACTGATGATGCAAAGACACTGAAGCGCACATTCCCCCTTACACAACCCCTGAGTGGTATGGTCCAGAGTCTTAAAGGCAGAGTGTGCAGCTGAGATGGGTGCATAACTTTTATTTTATTTTTTTTATTTTACATTTATTCAACCAAACAAAATAGTCCACATGATGATAACATGTACAAGAAATCATATATATTAATAATTCACTAATTTGATAATCATGTGTTAAAATGTGGGTATGCAGTAATAGCTTATAATGAAATAATCCACTTAATTTCTGATGATTACTTATCTAATTATCACTGTCCTTCATGCCTCTCAGCCTTATATTACTCAATGTAAGATGAATGAACACAAATGCACACATACCCACACAACTACACACAGAAGATTTCGGGGGGTAAAGCAAGGGAAATGTCATCCTCAGTGCATATGTCACCCCCAATTAAAACATGAAAGAAAGAGAGGACCTTTATTTTGACGAACCACTGGAACGTGACTCAAAGGCTTGACAATTCCTCCAGTAAATTAGGTGATGACAGCATTCAACTTAATTCAACTCAATACAATGATTTCAATCTTCCATTAGTAGAGAAGAAGAAGAAGAAGAAGAAGAAGAAGCTATCAACATTATAACCATGGAGAAGCCAGGAGGAGGTCCGATATTAGGGCGTTTTTCTCACAAAGTTGAGAGCTGTGATGGCAACTAATGAAGATGTTTTTAAAGTTGATTTATTTAAAGGTTTTGTTTGCTAGTTTGCAAAGTTAGCTCAAGATGACGTTGCCTCGTCTGTAACTGAGGGTTGCAAGCTAGTTAAGCTCACGGCAAAAAGGCAAAAATAAGCTTAGCAGTAGCTACACAGCAGCTGTCAAACAAACAGCAGCATGTGCTTTGATGACAGTGTGGGAGTTTTTCATCTTAATTTCTTCAATTGGAGTTTACATGCAGCCTGAAAATTCTTACGACAGCGTTAAATCATATATGTAAGTGGAATTAATATTTCAAGCCATTGCAGAATGCTTGAGAGGCTCACTGCTCGATATTCCATTATATTTGAAAACCTGACATTTTTGATTTTCCACCATAGATCCAGAAAAGGCACGTGTGAGTGCATACAAATCCTAAAGAATGTCGAAAATTACGTTTTTGATGCTCAAGATGTCCTGAAAGAGGACCGACAGCCTAACATGTGTCCTCCCCAATGTTGAAAGTGAAACCTACGCCCCTGTACATACACATAGACACGTACAGATTTTTATGCACCGGTCCTACTTAGTCCTCAGCACTACAACGGTGATCATATGACAACAACAAGCCCCCCTATTGCCATGGCAACAACTGCACCATTGCTAAGGCAACAGCTGCAGAGTGTTACAACAAGCAGAAAAACCTTCATGCATTTTCAATCTCATTATTTCACCCAGTTAATGCAAACTCCTGTTTCCTTTGTGTGTGTGTGTGTGTGTGTGTGTGTGTGTGTGTGTGTGTGTGTGTGTGAGAGAGAGAGAGAGAGAGAGAGATTTGGTCTTCTTTAAGTCGCTCTCGCGGTGCTTCGTGTTTTCTTTTTCTGTGATGCATATGTAATTCACACTCTCCTCCTCAACACATTTTCTTTCGGTCTAATTCTTCTGTCTTAACACACACACACACACACACACACACACACACACACACACACACACACACACACACACACACGCATACACGTACACACACGCACTCACCCACTCTCCCTCTCCGTTTCTCTCTCCTTCACTGTCCCCTCCCTCAGTTCTTCCTCTCCATCCTCTGCCGTTTCGCTGTCTTATTCTCTGTTTCTCTTTTTCCCTTTCTTTCCACAGTGTGAACCTCCCTCCCTCCCCCTTTTTATTTTAATCCCCACCACCTCTGCTTTCCATCTCCATCCTCCCCCCTTCCTCCATCTCCTTTCATATTCACCCCATCTTTTCGCTTTCTTTTTCCGCAGTTTTTTCTCTTGCCTCGGACAAAAAGGAAAAAACGGATGTGCTCTCACCTTCCCCTTTTTCCCTCTGCTCTTTTTCTCTCCAATACTAAATTCCGAGACCACCCTCTCTCCTCTCCTCTCTCTTTCTTTGCTCACTCTCTCTATTTCCCTGTGGCCCTCCCCCTCCCTTTTCATGTTTCCCCCTCCCTCCATCCTCTCTTTCCCTCGCTGGTTCAGTTAGTCAAAGAACAGATTCACGGAAGGAGAGAAAAGGGGGGAAAGGCAGGACGAGAGTGAGAGTGCAGGAGTGGGGCAGGCTGGGGAGAGGGGTGTGGGGTCTCAGCCCTCTGTTGTGGGGGGTTGGGGGGGTTGAGATACACCCCAATATTTTGTTCTAAGTACCATGGACTGCCTCTGCATTGTGACTACAAAGGTAAGCCAATCTGTTGTTCCTTACTTTAGCTCTGTGTGTGTGTGTGTGTGTGTGTGTGTGTGTGTGTGTGTTTGTGTGTGAGAGAGGGAGAGAGAGTGAGAGGTGCCACAACTGTATCTGGACACACGGAGAAGGAAAGCGCTCATCCTTAGATTTATAAAAGCATACATGCCATTTCCTGTCCTATAAGATACAGACATGTTTCTATCTTTGGTGTCTTTTTCGAGATTTGAAGAGGGTGAGCTGGGCTACCTGAGCGGCGTGTGGAAGGAATACTCTTTTGATATTTCCCTCTCTGGATGACCCTCTCTCGCACTCTCTCTGCATCTCCTACTCTGTGTCATGCTTTGCGAGCGTATTTAACAGGGGCTGGCTGAACTGCATGGATGTAGTAAGAAAAAAAAAAAAGAGAGAGAGAGAGGGTTACTTGTGTGGGGCTTTGTGTCATGCCGGAGCTGCAGAATATGTCAGGGAGAGACCATGGGAGGGCATCCTGCATGCTAATCTCCACCGATTCTCTCGGCAGCTTTATCTCAACCTCGACCGTATAGCTGCCCGATGTGCATCTGCGCACATCTGCCTCTCTCACACACAGGATGAGAGCGACGCGTTATATCATACACATGTGCTCAACGTCAGCAGCACTCAGCCCCCGACGCTCCACAGAGGCAGCCCCCCTGTCATGAAATTGGCTGATAAAATGAGAAAGGGCTTTAATGCAGTCAGGACTCCAGACACACTCTTGTTTGCTCAGACGGCTACAAATCTGTTCCCTCGAAAAATCCTTGTGGACACAATTACAGGTGAGCAATATACTGGAGCAGCTGCACCTGGATGCAGGAAGTGGTGGCAAAAAGTGGAGAAAACACACACACACATACACACACACACACTCACACACACACACACACACAGCAACTCTGAAGGTGGAGATCATTTGGAAATTAAACTCGGACTCAGCGTGAGTAGAGGAGAATCGAGTGCAGCTGGTCCTTTCAGATGCCTTACATAAATTTGTGCTTAACTGTGGCACATTACATTCATTTGCTTATCAAGCTCTCAGTTTCCTTGGCAACTGAGATTATTGGTCAGCTAAACGTAGACAGGAGGTAGATGCAGACGGATGAGCAGGGAGACAGATTTTTACCCTTTAGAGGTTCAGTTTTAAGAACATTCCATATATCTATAGACAAAAAATAACAACTGATAAGTGCCTGTTGGCTCTACAAAGCCTGTTGTTGTTTCCCATCACGACACGGTGTGACAAACTCTCCAAAATGAAAATGTCAAGGTACCACTCTTTGAACATCAGCCCCTCATGCTTCTTATTTGTCCTGAGTGTGACTCACTGAGTTACTTAAGACGAAAAAAGACAGTGTAAGTGAAAGACCACGGTTGGTAACAGTGGATATTTCACCAAACTTGTTCATGCCTCGCTGTGAAAGTGAGAAAAGACTTACTGTAAAGCTGGCAAAGAGAACACGGCAATTGCCAAGAGATTGTGAGACAGATGGTCAGTTTATAAAAGGGAAAGTTATAATAATATAATATAATGGCCGGTTGGCGAGTACATGATCAACCAATGAGATGTTCGGTTGCATGCGCATTGCTTTGCTTACATGTGACTTCAAACACACTAGGATAGAAATTCACTAAACTTTTGGTTTCCAAAAATATTAAAGCAGCTATGAGCACTGTCGTTGCTTCAGCTAACTTCCTGTTTGTTTTACAATTAGCTATCCCATCACCACATGAAAGCACAGGGGTAATTGCCAGACATAGCAGCAAACAGGAGGACCCTGCTCTATATACAGGACCACCTCTTAATGGAGTTCTCTGTCCTGATTAGATAAAGTGGGCAGGGATACCAGAACATTTGCTGCATAAGCAGTAATGGAGAGCCATGGGTTTCTGACCACTCTACGACACTGATTACTGTTGGACGATAGAGCTATTAAACACTTCAAAAATACATTGCTCACAGCAGCTTTAAGTGATTTAAATATGCCTTTACAATTATTGCAATATAACTGAAATCACAATATGGCAACATCCAAATCACGAGAAACATTTTTATGATAATGGTCAAAATGTCTTTATAGCTTTATAATGAAATACTGTAGTGCTCAGATGCTCTGGCCTACAAGTCGTGTTCTACAGATGTAAGACAACATGTTTATTTAGTAAAGACCCACAAATCATCATGATTTTAGTTTTTTCAGTGATAACGAAGATTGTGATGCAAGAGTGATGATTCCCACTAATTGTGAATCACATCACATCATATTATCTGTCAAAATACTCTTGAGTAAAAAAACTGGACAAATCTAACTTGATTGGTCAAAAACCTTGGTGTATCCCTTTAAATGTGTTATTAAACATTAATGGAGGCTGGCTGCATTGCAGGTGAGGACTGTGGCTTGCCATCATGTAGCAGATGATGGGTGAGCAGCTCCCTGGGCGAGCTGTTCCCTGGGAGACACCCACATACTGTAGAGCAGGTTATGTGAACAATGTTGCTTCCTCATGCAGGTCTGTGCACGAAGTTTTGCTGTGTGGGTGAAGCCACAGTAAGCCAGTGAGTGACAAATATCTGATAACACGCCGGGTTGAACTTAAACACCAGTGTGCTGCTCAATGCTGCCTTTAGTTTGAAGAGAAGCAGCCTGGGCAATACCTTGCATTGTAATAAAAGCTCCTCGCAGCTGTCTATCAGACTGATTGGCCACTAAAACCCAGAATATCCAATGAAATATAATAAGGAGGAGGAAGAGGAAGAATTATTGCAATTCTGTGATTTAAAAAAAAAAAAAGAAATCACTTACAGCCAGTTTCTTTGTACTAAAGAGGAAATTATTATCGTTTTTATTTGAATAGTAGTTTTTCCTTTTTTAAGTATTTCTTTTTCTGTTACACGACTAGTATTATCTTTACACATCTATCTAATACTGGCAATCTCCAACATTGGAGCCTCTTGGATAATACGTCTGATTGCTCCTAGCTACAAAAGCCTCCAAAACTCCTCAGAGACATGTTATGTGGAACATAATGTTTTGTCCGTACGCTGTGTTGGCATCAATCGTTTAAAAAGAGAAGCTTTGAGAGGAGACTCACTCTGAAAACACTCAAAGAAATTATCAAGCGATATCCTCAAGGCTGGAATACAGTGTAGGCTGCACTGATGTCACCTTGAACAGCTTACTGTTTTCTCTAATTGATAAAAAAAAGAAAGAAAAAGAAAGCACTTAAACACTAAACAAAAGCCAAAAAAAACAAACACCCACTAACACTTGGCTTTTGCGTCAAATTGGAAAGGGGACAATCGGTATGTATTCCTCGGTCAAATGACGCTGCTGCAGTACCAGGTATTTATCGGCTCCGGCTACGATCAGCAGTGATATAAATGCAGTATAAGACCTGGTTGGGCTTAGCGCCTACACTCAGGCTTTTGAAATTTTGCAAAACAATGTGCCTTGGTATTTTCTTGGTTATTGATCACAAAGCAAAATACAAGTCCATTCTCTGTTTTTTTTTTGCTTTCCTGAAATGCTCTTGGAAAGAGCATCTGTTTTTTATACCTGCATTTGTGAAGCAGCACTACTTAACCAATCTCACATTTGACTTTTAATGATCACCGATGTACGTTGCCACTGGCTTACATGGTGCTTTCTACTGATCCCGTCTTCCAACATGTTTGTAACGTCAAATGACACATACCCAAAAAAAGAAAAAGAAAAGTAAACTATGGCGGGAAAGGAATCACCTATTTTTATCAGACTAAAAGACTTGCATACACACACTAATGGTTGGTGTTGAGACTGTAAAAGAGATGAGCCAAGAACACTTTCACTTCCTACCAAGTAACAGATACTTTTTCCTCCTGAGCATTTCAATGGCTTATGTAATTTTCTTCTTCCTACACTCAAATCTCAGACAAAAATAAATAACAAATTGCAACATATGATAGCAGCGCATCATACAGAAGTGTCATTACATAACATTTAGAATATTAGGGCATATCAGCTCGAGGCGACGTCACAGGATTTATATTTGGTTTGCGAGGCTGACAATACCTTTGACTCTCCCTCCCTGTATGGCACTGAGTCAGAGAAGGATGATGTTTGATGTTTGAGAGGCGAGAACAAAGATGGTGCACACAGTAAAAAGGGATTTTCAGCTCTGAAAGCAACTTATCTTATTGCAATCGTGATGTGTGATGGAAAACGATTGGGGGTGAAGAATCACGCATGTGTCTCCCCTGCGAGGAAAGGAGGACACACTTTATGTTTCTGCTCGCTCTTACTGCCGTCCTCCTGCTTTGCTTGTCTTACACTCCTTTGATTATCACTCCTCTCCCTGTTGTCACCCTCGTTCCACTTCTCTGCTCTCACATTTCCAATTCCACATTTTTTTTTTGTCCTCTCTGCCTCCTTCACCTCTGTAATCCCTCACTCAGTCCTCTCTTCCAGCTTCCTCCTCCCTTTATCTCCCTTTACCTCCTCCCCCCTTCTACTTACTCTACCCTTTCCTGCTCCCTACTCGCTAGCTTACCTTCTGCCCTACTCTTCAGCACTTTCGAGGCTTCCCTAGTTAGTGCTCCTTCAAATAAATTATACATTTGACAAGATGTAGTCAAAGTCAGCAGCTCTGTGTGCACATTACCGGCTTCATGTATGGCTTCGTGCTCCAACATGAACATCCTCTTGCAGGGAATGGGTCTGAACACTCACATTTGTAATTTTCTTTTTTTTGCACTGCCAGCTGTTCTTATGGTTCAATATATATGAATATTTATGCGCGTGTACATACAAGGATGAGGAGCTTATGGCTGCTGCATCCTGCTCTTGTCCACAGAGTCTCCAAAATGGAGTTAAGCTAAAAACCCTCCGCTCACAAATCAAACAGAGCCTCCTCAGTATCCACTCAGCTCGTCCGCAATTCTGCTCATCTTAACAAGTGTCCATTCACCCATACCCCGCGATGTGTGTCTGCACGAGTTTGTAACATACAGTGCAGTGTGCTGTGGGTAAGGATTAGTGATCCAGTGGAGAGCTAATATGATCTCCGCTCAAGGGCACGAGCTTCCATGAGGCCTTTGTATGCAGCCACAGAGACACTGATCCTGCCAAGTTGGTCCCAGGGCACAGTGAGCGAAGGAGCAGGGCTTGCCCCGGTGCAAGACTGATGCCCTGACTGCACAGCGCAGAGCATCTCTATTGCCCGGTACCAAAAAAAAAAAAAAAAAGACAGAAAGCAGAATGGAGGGGATGGGAGTAATTCTATACAGATGTTCTTTTCTCCCTTTTTCTCCTTAAAACCGAATGGCATCATGTACTTCTATGCTCGTGAAGAAATGTATCGCAAATTTCGCCCGTTCAGCCAGGGTTTTGTTTCATCTTTAAGTACATATTGCAGCACTCACCCACACAATCCACCGCTTTCCCGAAAGAAAGCCACACACACCTACATGATCAGACAGAACCTCGCACAAACTGCAGGGCTTCCTGCTCCATGCACAAAGTGGCTTCTGCGCCGTGGATTGTTAAATGCAACCTTTGCTCGAGTGCGAGGTTCGCGTCTTAGAAAACTTGTCAGGTTTAATTAAACAGGAGGAGAGACTGGCTGTGCTGCTGGTTGCTAAATCCAAGCCGCTGTAATTGGGGAATGGTGTTGTTGCAAATCGAATCGTTTTATCTCTGATAAATACGGTCTTGCCTCAGAGCATTGAATCACTGCCTGTTTTTTAACATACATGTTCATCAATCGCACTGTTTCAACCAAACTATGATAATACAATGCCACTGTAATGCTAACCTCTAGTGTCTCAACTACTCTATAATGCCCACCACCCCCACCAGGAGCCTTAGCCAGCAAGGAGGCTGCTAAGAGCTTGTCTTTGTCAAAAGCACACAACACAATCTGTGCTCCACTCTTCAGGCTGTGTTTCGCTTCCCTCGACTCCACAGTTTTTACCACAGAGAGGATGAGCAATGCCTTATCGTTTCTTTTGAATCTTACCTTGGATGTTAAGGATGTGTCAGGGCGGCCCAATGTAAAGAGGCCACAGGCTCAGTCAATATCTTATTTGTTGTTTAGTTTGAATATATCTTTCTATCTATTCAAATAAAAAGGCTAATTTAATTCTGTTGAATGAACAGGCTTTTATTGAGCTTTCATTTAAAACCCTTATCTATGGTGCCACAGATTGATCATCCTTTTGTCACTTTGACATTAATGAAATGTAATCAAATCTTTTATTTTGATCTTGATTTATTAAAATAAAAAACAGCCCACTTCCTGTCCACCAGCCTGCTTTACAGGCTGTGCTGCTTAATTTCAGTGTTTTGGCTGTCAGCATCGCTGTCCGTCCTGAAATTGTCCATATGACAGGTGACAGATTTGATCCATCATGGGTTGTTTGGACTGGAGACTTTGTCATCTCACATTGAGCGAGAAGGCTAATGGCGAAACATGAGCCCCGCTAGGGTGGACAAGGAGGAGGGATTGCTGCTGATGGCTGTGCTACACTGTTGTATGCATTGACTGGACAAGAAACACAACAAATTGTGATGGTAATTCAGCACATATGACTGAGAAATAACAAAATCAGTGGCAATGATGGTGATGTTAATCTAAACATGCGGGTAGATTCAACAGAAGAGGTCATGTGGGCCTCATTAGGTAGGTCAAGGAGAGTCAACTCTTTACCAGGACCTCTGTAATAAAACTACACTGTAATCATTTTAGTTTAAAGTCAGCTAACTAGCTTATGTTATGTAATTAGAGTCTGTTTGTCAGTGTATGGCGCTTGTGTGTGTGGAGAGTGGAACCGGGGCGTGACGAAAAAGAGGAAGGTAGAAGAAAAAATGACAGAAACAAGAATGAGAAGGATGGTAGTGCTGATATCATCGATATGAATAGAACTTGCATTAGCCTTGCAAATGGGATCAGATTTTCTTTCAGTGCTGTGATGATGTTTTTCAATATAGCACACAATGACACCTTGTGGCACGTTGGTAAACTACAGCACGGGAGTCCATGACAATCTGGCTCAGGTATGTCGTCAAATTTGAGCTGCTTGTGTCCATACTGGATGCTGAGCGTTATGCAACCTGAATCCCAGAGTACAAACGTGGTCTGCCTCCACTGAGGTCGAGGCCTTGTGTTTTTCCTCTTATCTAATAGGAAACTGCTGGACCCTACATCAGCTATTCACGAGCGGTATCTTGTCACAGACCTTTGTAATGTTCTCATCTGAAATTCAGGTCATGGATTCAGAGGTTTTTAACCCCCCATTTGGCAAGATAACAAATGACTGCCCCGAGTACCAGTCACACTTGAATTACATGCTTTCTAACTCTGATAATACACCTTGCTGCCAACATGTGTGTCTTTAGCACAGTAAAAAAAAAACAAAAAACATCTGAATGAAAAACATGACATGAGCTAATGACACAGTGAGAGTTCAAACCCAAAAACACACGCTCGCACTCAACACAGTCATGTACAAGCGCACATATTTTGTGTGATTTGTTTGTCTCTGGCTCCGTATCTTCATGTTCCCCTTATAGGTGATGTCAGTTGCCTAGCAACCAAGCAATCAGGGCCCGATTGTTGCCATGACAACATGGCAGGGGTATCATCATCATGGAGAGAATAGAGATGAAAGGAGGAAGGGAGGGAGAGAGAGAAAGAGAGAGAGAGAGAGAGAGAGAGAGAGAGAGAGAGAGAGCCCTGCCATTGAAGGGTGTTGATAATGTGAAGCCCACAGTATCCAGGTAGGAGGATGACCTCTGTGTAGGCGGCGGCAGAGAATGCTCATGAATGCGGAGAATAGAAAATTAATGTTGGGTCTTATGTGGCTGAATCCGCGGGTTACACAGCGTTTGACAACTGTTCTAACAACGCGAGCTTCATTCCAGATGGAAATGTCACGACGTGCTCCAGTTGTCTTTAGTCACAGACAGTGAGGCTGATGCAGAAGCCGCAGCTCAGTGTGTCGCTGGGGTCCAGAGGGCTTCGGGCCTAACCTCCGTAGGTGTCATAACCCATCCATCACCCGACAGCAGTCCACTGTAAAACAGCCCAATGGGGTCATGGTGCATTGACTCTGTTTATTCCCTCACTCAACCCTTAATACAGCCATGTAGCAGAAAGTAACGGGGCCTGAGAAGGCAGGAGCAGGAACAAATACACCCATTATGATGCAGATTAAGCCACTGCATGGATCAGAGTGGACGCAGAATTATATTAGGTGTCAAAATGCTGACAACATTGATTTAATAAGCGGTGTAACCGCATGACGGCTGATCAAGCATCACTAAGCTAACACTAGTGAAGATAGTGTACTGGAAAGCTTCTGAATCATTATAAAACCACATATTCTACGCTTGTGCTGTGTGACGCAAAATGTCTATTTGTTGACTTCATAAAACACTTGACCGTTAACAACTGCTGTCGCCCACATTTGTTAACTTTCACACTTGGTTGTTATACAGTTAGCATGAGGATTTCATGGGCAAATCAACTTTTACCGTCGAGTCAAGGTCTATTTTGTTTTGCTGCAGGAGCACGCACCGCAGAGGAGTGATTCAGCTCCTTTGGTTAAAGAGCTACCATGAAAACATGTAATAAATGCCTTATCTCAAATTGTAGATAGGGAATTATGTGGCCTTGTGTTGAGGATACAGAAATTGTCATCATAGCAATTTAAGCATCATTGTCTTCATACAGAAACTCTATCTTAATTGATACATGTCTGATATAGTAACTCTTGATGATTGTAGTTTGAATTAAAAAAAATTCTGAATGTTTGAAAATAATCTAGACACACACTAGTTGAAGTGGTTTCTATCAACTCCAAGAATAGAAACTGTAGTGTACATCTACAGAAACAGCATATACAGTAATAGAGCACTAGGATGTTTTTGGAGAAACAAATATTCCCATTTCCATTTTAAACCATTAATACCGATTGTAACGCCTGGTGCTTTAATCGTTTCATTGATACGACTGTGTTGGGCTGAACTGAACTGGTAAAGTACAGGAGGCTGTATAAAGATACTATCTGACACATTATGAAGGTGCATTATATGTAACAAAAAAAAATAAATAAAAAAATTAAATATGAACTTCAAACATACAGAGTGCAGTCTGACTAATTTATGACCTTCGGGACTGTTTGATGGATATACAGAGGAGGCGCACTAGCCCAGTTCGCCATCGCTAAATTAGATTAAGATGGCCTTAAAATAATATATATATATATATATATATATATATATATATATTATATATATATATATATATATATATATATATATATATATATATATATATATATATAATATAATATGATACTTTTAGGCTATATCTGGATACACAATATATATCTCAATATTTTGAAATCTCCTCAAAAACACTTCATAAATTCTAGAACTGGGTGAGAAAATCATCTACCATGATATTTTATATTTTTGACCAAATACGTCTCAGTAGTATGAATATGGTGGCTAAGTGGGTAAAGTATTAGAATAAGTAGAGAACAGTCTGGGAAGTGGAAAAAATTACACCACTGTACTGTACTGAAGCCTTCAAAACCAGGAAAAGACAACAACATCTGAATATAATTTCAAAGGGACTCAGGATTTGCTCATAAACTACAAACAACTACAACTGTTAAAATAGTTGTGTAAAAATGCAAAATGGACCAAAAATTGTTTCCATTGTTATGCTGTTTAAAGAAATCCAGGTCCTCTTTCGCAAAGGCCTTTTTAATGAACAATCACTGACTGTGTGCAAAGTGTTGCTATTTGTTTTTAAATCAATATTTTGTTCTCTTTTCTCTGGTGGGATGACATAGTTCTCTTTTAGTTGGCTATCTGCAGGTATTAAAACACATATTTCTTCAAATGTTTCATCAATAGAAAATCACAAGAAAGTGAAAAATTCCTGGCATAAGTTTCCGGAGCCCACAACAAAGTTACCTGTTTGGCTGCCCAATTTAGAATTTAAAAAATGAGAAAGAAAGCAAAACTTCACGTGTGCAAAGCTAGAACCAACAATTGTTTGGCAAGCCATCGTTTTATTCTCAAAATTGTCGTCAACAAATTGACCGATTATTCGTGTTAGTGGTATACGGGCACGGAAGTTTCCAGAACCTGCACTGACAAGATCATTATGGAGCATCGTCAACAAACAATGCTTTACACTCACGGTTCTCCAAGTGAGGGAATTTGTAGGTCAAGACAGATGTGACGGCAGTGACGTGAGTTTGAACACTGGCTACGGTAAAAACACTAGTGGAGAGGGATAAATATGTAATTATGTAATGATTGCATAACAGAGATTTCTGTGTCAAACTGTTACTTATTTTAAATCATCTTCATATTAAGCCTTTACTTGATGTGTGTGCTATGTATAGTAACGTGTGTGTGTGTGTGTGTTGTGAGTGTGTGTGATGGACGGTATGTCAAAGAGGGAGCAGAGAGCAACATGGACGGACACATATTGTTCTGTTTATTCCATAAAAGGGAGCAGAAAAATAATATATAGGGTTGAATCTCTGTCTCTACATCCTCTTCCTCTCCCCTCCCTCACTCGCCAGCAGTGACAAACATATTTTATGAGTCACGGCTGGAGCAGGCTGCCAGTCCTCTCTGTTCAGACCCTTGCCTTTAACATCAAGATACATCCAACACCAACAACTCTGGCTTCCAGGAAAACTCCCTCTCCTCGTCTGCTACGACACCCCCCCCTTCCCCTCCCCTCTCTCCCCCTCCCTCTTTTTTATTTCCCCTTACCCTTCCCCAGCCTCCCGTCTCTCTCTCTCTCTTTCTCCCCATCCCTCTCCTCCTCTACTGCGGGTGTCTGGGAGGCTGTTTTTCCTCTGTCTCTCGCTCATGAAGGGCCGCACTAAGCTCCCTTCTCTCTGCCCGTGTGTGGTAGGTAAATTCACCTCTCTGTTCGTGTCGTTCTTCTCTCCTTCCATCTCTCTGTTGCTGCCTCTGTTTTGCATGTTAGCTCAAAGTCTGCTAGTCGCTCTGGCAGGCTTAGGGGAGGTCTGCATCTACATCTGTGCATATTGCATCGAACATGCTTGCATCCTCCTCCACTGTCATAGAATATGTGTGTGAGGACATTTTTATGTTCTCCTTTTACACGGGCTCTCCTGGGTAGGTTAATTCACGCACTTTGGGTATTACGTATGAATGTGGCCTGGCACATGTGGGTGTGTATGTGCCAGTGAGCATGTTTAGACACGCAGGGGGAGTCAAACTCAAGCAGACTTGTTGATTAGAGCGTCATAGAGTCATGTACGCAGTGGTGCTGATCTATGCCTGGATGGGTTTTGTCTATATATGTTTAAATATAAAATTCATATTTATCCTTGTAAGGACATTAGGACACAAGCC
The DNA here is from genome assembly GCA_963678695.2 of Diplodus puntazzo. Lineage (NCBI taxonomy): Eukaryota > Metazoa > Chordata > Actinopteri > Spariformes > Sparidae > Diplodus > Diplodus puntazzo. The sequence continues at coordinate 8,913,612 of OZ023167.1, read as the reverse complement.
CAGTGGTCTAAGATTAGGAAAATCCTCCAGTTGACAGCAAAAATGACGTTCGTCACTTTGAGAGAGGTCATTTCATTTTGAGGGTTAAAGGCTTATAATCAACATGAGGGATGGAGATTAGGGTTACAGAGAACGTAATTTTTTGTTCCTAAATCCTGCTCAAATATGTGAAATACAGTGTATATATACACATATATATGTAGTTGTTTGTGTTTGTGAGAATGAAAACAGTGAGCAGGCGAGAGAAGTCCAGAGCTCCTCCAGCCTTAATTAGCCAAGCAGACATGATGAGCTTGTACTGGCCTGGTTGACTGTTGTGGCACCAAGATGCCACTTAATGCAGCTCCACAGCCAGAAAGAAATGCGTGCCTGTGTGTGTGTGTGGTCTAACAAAGCTATGCACTGGTTATTATCTCGCAGTTCATTGTGCAACAGATTTATACAGTAAGTGGCTCTGACGGAGGAGAATCATTATTTTTGTTGACTGCATGATTGGAATATACAGTGCAGTCAATAATTGATAGGACATTGACACTTCGTTGTTGTTTTGCCTCTGTGGACCAGCATGCTAGATTTTAAAACGAAGATGGAAGTTAAAGTGCTCTGACTCTCGTCTTTAATTTAAGGGTATTTGTGTTTTCATGTCAGATTCGGCTAACAAGCAATTTGTGTCTGTTGTTGTCTGTCAACATGAAGACCAAAGATTTCAGTCGGTGCCAGTAAAGTAGACCAACATGAGGCAGAAAAAAACTCCAGAATAAATCAGAGTTGCAGTCAAAACATTTAACAAAAGTTATGTTCATATTCTGAACATCAATGACATCTAGCACACTTGTCAAATGCATTTCCTTCCTCATAAAACACTTTTTAAGCAAGCATGTTTACTAGCAGTCTTCTTCTTTCCCGTCTATGTTGGTGCAACACAGCCGCCACCTGTAGATCAGGATACGTGTGCCATCATTGGAAGGATGCATCATAATGCATGCACACATATTAAAAAAACAAAGACCCACGCATAGAAAAACAGCTCTGTAGCGCTACTAAAGGGTTGAAAACTCCTACTGGATAAGAAAAGACCAGTGTGGAGGATGACAGAAGAATCACAGAAGTTTGAAGGAAAGCTCCCTTACAGCTGTCCAACAGATCAAGAAGACTCTCCACAGCGTAGGCGTATATATGTGTCAGAGATAACCGTCAAGACAAGACTACACCAGTATAACCTCAACAGGTTCGCCACAGGATGCAACCCTCAGAAAAGGCCGGGTTACAGTTTGCATCAAGTGCTCCAGGAAAGCTGCAGAAATTTGGATCAAAGTGTTTTGGACAGACGAGACAAAGATCGACCTGTGCAAGAGTGATGGAAAGATCAAAGTGTGAAAAAATAGAGGCAGCTCATAATCCAAGGCATACCTCATCTGTCAAACACTGCGGAGGTGATGTCATGGCGGGAGGAGAAAGTGCTCGGATCCAAATGAATGCATCAGAACTTCTCAAACAATGTGTCATCGGCAGGAGGACGTTCCTCAACACACGACCACAGCAGGGAAGCTTTTCCAAGACCAAACAGCGTAATGCTCTTGACTGGCCGAGTCAGTCAGCTGAACTCAAGTTCAACTCGCGATGTTTTTAATTTGCCGAGGATCAGAGTGAGGGCAAAACACCCAATACAAGCAAGAAGCAAAGATGGCTGCAATCCAGGACTGTCAGAGCAGCACCACCAGCGGAGACACCGAGAGTGCGTTGAGGTCTGTGGGTCATAAACTTGAACCAGATATAGACTGTGAATGATTTTCAACCACAAATGATGCATCTAGTTAAATGTCTACATTTGGTCCCCTAAATTTGGAGGACTATGGAAACATAGTAGTAGTAATCAGCGATTGAAACAACTATTACAGCAACATGATCCTCCAATATTCTTGTGAAAAAAGGTCAGGATCAGAGGTATTAGCTTTATATCTTGAACATTACATTACTTGGCTGCACATAGTAGCAACAAAATAATTAAACCTTTCAGTCAGTCAGTTAAGGTCTGTGACATTATATACTCTCCTCTAAAATACATTTAATTGAACTGTATTTAAGCCCCCTGTTTTTGTTGGCCCTTTTTCCTTACGAGGAGCTGACCGTAAGCAATGTTTCAACATCTTTCTTTTTTATTGCCCTGAACAGCATTATAATGAGGTTTCATGGGCCATGTGATTGGTTGATGGGTCTATCCTTTCACCAATTAACTTAAAGGGATGGTGATGAGAGGACAGATTTAAGTCTATCTCTTACTGCTCTACCTGATCAGCCAATAGAATGGACTTTAGGCTTCTGCAGAGGTCATTTGGAACATTTGCAAAGGGCTTAAATCGAGCTTGAAAACAGTCAAATGTTTGATATGATGCAGGATTCATCAGATCTGATGGAGTCATGGATCATGATGAAATTAAATGAAATTTTAGGAAAAAAAATAATACCAGTTTAAAATGAGGCAATGCGTTTATTGTGGGGCTCTCATCCACTTTTATAATCAACCAGGCATTGCTTGCTAGTTAGCACGCTGGGTAATTATGGTAAGCTATTAATTACTACTCTCAAGTTAGTGCTACCCAGGCTGGGTTCAAGTGCCCAGTTCAGTGTATTCTAATGGTCCATGCTGTGCATTAAAAACCTAGACTTTACTTTGATTCGTATTATGAGAGAAATTAGTGTTTTCCTGTCAAAAGACATGTGAATTCCAATCATGAAACACAATGTTTACTGCTGTCAGCTTTGCTAGTTATGTTGAGCTGTCACAACAGCAAAAGATACATAACATTTTGTTGGCTGTATAAAAACAGTGTTGCGTTACAGAAACATTTACTCAGTTGAGTCAACTGCATAAATATTGCCAGTCATCTCTACCTGTTGGCACCTGGTGACTCTGTTTTATCATCTTGGCTAGAAGCTTTGCCGTGGCTGACCAGACTGGTAGCCCGCTGTGCTTGGTGTATGCCGAGCCAAACCCATCAGTGGTGGTCTGAGCCTCTCTCTCACATTTCATCAGAGGTGGCTCCAAAATAAAAAAAAAGATGCTTTTACTCCCTGAAAAGCGTGAGGCAATTTCTAAATTTGAGAGAGCACACACAGCGAGGTGCGGACCAGTTAGAGCTTCAATGCAAACCCATCACAATTAAAACACGTCACACAACTCTGCTCCAGCACGCAGTGCTTCAACTTCATCTTGCCTTCATCAATGAAGCAATATTACTGGAGGGAAACAACATGGAGAAAGTCCCTCCCTTCTTCCTAAGTTTGAAACAGAAGTAGTGTGAAATGTAGTGAAACTTGTTAAGCCATCCCTGAGGAGTAGTGGGCAGTCAAAGTGTGGCACCAAGGGACCAACTCCAGCTCTAATCCAGAGCCTTGGTCAAGGACACTTCCCAGAAAATTAACCTAAGATACATGATTTTGATGTTGGGGGAAACTGGAGCATGCAAGCACAGGGACAATATGGGCACAGAAAAGCCTTGCCCTAGCTGGGAATTAAACCCAGGAACTTTTACCAGTGAGGCAACAGTGCTAATTATTAAACTATCATGCTACCATGCTGCAATCCTACCGTATCGCAGTTTGTTTGTGACATTTAGGATTTTTGGCATTACAGAAACATGTTTCCTAACTGTATTTAGGGGAAAAGGTTAGGATGCTATAGCTCTTGTCCCAAATCCAAAATAACTGTCAAAACTGCAGCACCACTGATCTTAGGTCTGTAAGGCAATGACACTGAGGATGGGGAACAATATGAGCATCGTAGTACCATGACCGAAAAGCTGTTGAAAGCTGGGAAAGCTGAAATTGATGTTAGCCTGATGAAGAAGCTTACACCAATGGTAGCCTGAAGGAGCCAACATTGCGACAATCGAAGTGAATCCATCTGTGACAACCAGTACCAAGAACTGGAGCTTTATGATACCAGTTCATAAGTGTGGCCATAATGGAAGACATATCACAGTTTGTATATATCAAAAAAGCCTAAATGTGAGGGGGCTCGCACACATGGTGAATATTATGCATGATTAGCAGGGAAGTGCCCTCGAGGTGAACTGTGGTCATGCTGAAAAACTTACACAATCCCACAATGCAAATTTGCATTGCCTTGCATGCGTTTATAAAAGATAGTGGTATTTGAACCTTTATTTTCTTTTTGTTTATTCCATTGTGCTGTCCATTGAATTCATTTAACCAGAGAAACCATCGAGAGTTGGAATTCAAGTGAACTCAATTCAAGTTCTGTTTATTCCAGTTGTTTTGATTTGACGCTGAGCTAGTAGACATGAAATACACTGAACATAATACAAAAACTGAAGTACTTAGAGAACTGAAGTCAAGTGTTGTTGTACAGTGAATGTACAATACATTACAGCATACACAGCACAGCCAGTCACTGGTTAGCATGTTCCAAGGTTAGACATGATCTGAGGCACAGGCTTTAGCTCGGAGAAAGCTCTTTAGCTCGTGGGTGGTTCTGGTTTTCAATAGACAAATATTGGAGATGGAGTCCACAGTCCTTGGCATCCACATTTTTTTTCACATCATACATGTATAAGTGTTGGATGGAGGACAGCTGGCAGAGGACCGTCTCAGTACTGAGGACAGCACACTGCTGTTGTCTTTAGTGTGGGAGGAGGCACAGCAGAAGCACACTGTGATGGAGGAAGTGAGGTGATGGCTGTACAGAATTAGAGCAGTAGTTGGTGTGAGACATTCATTCGCTTGTCACAGGAAGAAGATCATCTGTTAGGCTTTCATGATTATGGTGTAGATGTTCTCATCCCATTTGAGGGCAGTGCAGATAATTATCCCCAAGAGTGCAATTGAACCATTTATTAAGTGTCTCCAAGCATGTCTGCAGATAGCAAAAGCAGAGAAACAAGTGCATCCCAGGGCTAATCGATTTTATTTCTTCTTCTTTGGGCTTTTGAAGTGGGTTTAAGGTGTATCATGCACACCATACTTCATGCATAATGCAATGCTCCGAGTCATCACCGTCGGTTATGACTCCATTCTGGCATGTTAAATTTACACAGCTGGATGGTTTTGCAAGAGACAGAAGCAGGAATATCAGATGTGAAACGTTACAGTGTGCCTGTAGAGCAATCTCTGAGTGCTTCTGCTTCACCTGCAACCGAGGTGAGCCAAGGCTCTAACACAAGGATCCAGGGGACGTATTTGTGTATGCAGAAAAACCACACGTACAACTTTTCCCACTGGTGTTCATCCAGGCAGATTGTGTGGTGGAAATATGCTTACACACAGTTGTCAAAAGATATTTGAGGGTGAAATGATGAGATGGACATGAAACTTAAGGTGAGAGATATAAGAGTAAGAGTAAACATTGTTTGTTTTCTGGGTTGTTCACCAATTTCACTCATTGTGTTATCATTTTACAGTCTACAGAGCTGTATTTACGCATTAGTCATTGCTTCCCTGTTTATGGATCATTTAGTCCTGCTTTGTGAGGCATTTTGTAAAGTCTATATCAATAAGAGCTCCATAGATCACTGATCAGCCTGCTGACATTAAAGCTGCTATAAGCCTTGTCTGATTTGCAGTTAGCATACCCCTCCCTCGCTTCGACGTCACCACATGAGCACGCAGGGGTGATCACCAGGCATAGTAGCATGCAGGAGGACCCTGCTAACTGCGCGTTCATGCCCCCAAATGTGAGGTATATTGAATGTAGGCCTAAAAATCGAACCTCCGATTTTTTCGCACCAAACTCAATTTATGATTTTAATAGATTTTTTTTTCCTTCTTAAAAACAAACTACAAATCTCAAAGAAATGATTAAAATGCATTGCTTTTATTTTAATGCTGTTATTGTAGACAAAATTGCCCTGACATTTTAAACGGTACACATTCCATCTCACTTGAAAAAAATGTGTCCCTTTTTGTTAAAATGCTTTTGTAAACATAAATTTAACATGTCAAATGGCATGTTTTTATAAAAACGGACCAGTTTCCCCATTGGGATTGATAAAGTGTGAACATAACTTTCATTAAATACTTTTTTGCATCAGGTACCTTTTGTTTACAAACAGTATTTCGTATCCCTGAAGATATGTAAACTAAATTAAACATCACATGTTGTTAGATGTACAGGACATGAGGTGTGTGCTTGCTGTCTTTTTAACACATTTTTGGCAAGAAAGATGAGCCTGTCTGCTTCCTCTGGCTTGCGACATTCTCCATTGTGGCTTCATGACACATACATGGGGTCGAAAGTTTTCAGCATGTGGACGAACATCCGGCTTTTCCACTGTATATACCGGCACCATATTTTTAGCGATATGCAACTTGACTGCATCCGAAAAAATTATCCAACGGGCCGCTTTCTTCTCATACTGGACACAATGATTCCACTAATGTTGGCTGCTTTTTAGCGGGTGTTTGTGGGCTGCCGCGTTCTTGTACATCTTATAATGAACAACAAATGTCCCACTCTCTGTTTGAGATGCTAAAATAAATGGGTCAGTCCACTGTCTTTAGTTGCAACAGCCTCTAAACAAACTTTGCAGAGGACCGTGGTTTGTTCGAGGTCTGACGCTATAGAACCAAACCACTGACGAGAAAGTGCCTTTTTAGGATGTGTTGTGTTTGTTTCTCTGTGGAAAGTAAATGCGGGGGGAGGGCACAGCCCACTATGAACTACAGGAGCCCATGGCGAGCGGCAGCGAAGCAAGTTAAAGAGAAAATCGATTTTCATTTTTTTAAATCATCCTAAACCACAAACTTAAATTAATCGATTTAACCGATTTATCATCCAGCCCTAATTGAATGCATTATATTTCAATCATCCGTGGTCCATTTTAATATTTTCACTTTCAATGGCCTGTATTCAAATCACTTCTCCGCTTCTGTGTTAAACTTCGCCTCCTTAACAAGAGTCTATCAGGCTAGGAATGACAACTTAAAGAAGGCTACTGGTTACATGGCAACGAGAAGCTCCTGTTCATTGTCATGGAATGACGTTCCATCATCGATGCTAGTCCTGTTAACTTTAATGAGCGATTTCAGCAGTTTTACATGTATATGAAAAAGGAAAAGGAGGTTTCAGAAAAAAAGCATCAACTCATCCTTCACTGGACCGCAGTGGAGACATAAAGTAATGTGTCTATCTGCAAACAGGGGAATTCAGTGCTGAAGTAATTTAATGGTTAAACACTATCATAAAACCACAAACACAAATCACAAACCTCCTGAGAAGTTCATGGAGTTTCCTGGCCAAAGGTTTTGGGTGTAACATAGTTTTGGAAGAATTAATCCCTGTGCAACTTCGGTTTTAAGGTTTTAATCTTTAGTATTACTCATTCTCAACATTCCCCTGTGTCTTACAACAAATATTTAGCCAACCATGCCTCGTTTGACACGCTAATATTAGCTCGTACGAACAGGTGAAATCAGATATCCAAGCTGAGAGAAATCAAATATAGCAGGTTCTGTGTAGGTGTGAATACTATAATTCTCACCTTGGGTGTTTTCCTAGTCAGTCGAGCTGAGGCAGTCTCAGAGCCTCAGGAGATTCCCAGTTGTGTTTGCACTTTAGTTCGACTATTTCAGTGTCAAAGCTGCTGAGTGCTGGAGGTAATAGAAGGCTGAAGACTGGAGGCTCGTTGTGCAAGAGTGATCCACATTTGATCCTCACACCATTTACATACATTTTGATACCCAATTTTCTTTACGTGGCAGTAGTTATAAATGGCAATGAATACAACCACTGTAAAAATGTTGCTCTCTGCAGGTTTGCCTACCAACACAGCATGGGCTTACCTGGTTGTAGCTAAAGGGCACAGAAGCTTGAAATAAGGGAGACCATTCTGTGGGAAGCTTGAATGTGCTGTGCAGATTATAGGGTGAAGACATATAATTTAAACATCACAGCCATATTCGTACGTCAATTGTTTAGAGAAAGAGTGTGTCCGGAAAGCAAATAGCACTGTCCTCAAATGACACGGGGTCAGTCTAAAACTGCTTTGCCTGTTGTTTTATCATTTCTGTCAGGACTGGGGTGAACCTCTAGTCTTATGAAACACTTAAGGTTAGATGTGGAAAAAATATGGGCTTTGGAATCAATATATTTCTGTATAAAAACACAACTTTATATCTTTATTCACTGATATGGGTAGAACTTTATGGCAAAATTCTGATTTTCCATCTCATGTCCTCCAGCGGCTCTGCCTCAACTCTTGACAGATAGATGTACTTGTTGCTAAAGTAACTGGTAAGTCCCTCACTAGCTGCCAGTTTTTACAGGAAACCTATAAATATGCTTCCAAATAGCACTCACTAGACTTTTCTTGGTTAAATGCTCGATGAAGGTAGTAACAAACATTTCAGAAAAACAGTAACTACATACATTTTGTGTTTTACACTAAATAACGTCTGATGCATGACTAGAAGATGGGGAACTTATTTTGCATTGCAACAAGCTAATCCTTGCTTTTGATCCACTTCGGCGTGGTATCATTTGGGAGTGATCTTATCATTCAGTTCAGAGTTCCATGAAGAATGGCTAGTCTGACAAAAATATATTGTAAATCACATAGTGATAAAGAATATGTACAATCCCTTTTAGCATGAATTTCTATGACTCTGAATCACATACTGAAGTCTGTGTACAGTCAAATATGAAATCTTAACTGTTGGGCCTTTTGTCATTTCTTCCTTTATCTTTTATGTAAAGATAAACCATCAATGGCTTGTGTTTTTTTCTCAACCACAGGATAAGAAAATGTAAAGTATGCCACATCTGGCTCAACCCACAATGTATTAGGCAATTTCCGGTAGTCACAGTGAGCTGCTGTAACAACCCGTGGTGAATAACATCAGCACTAGCAGCTTGCTCTTAGATGCCTAGCACTCCTTTATATTTTCTGTATTTGAGAAAACACTGGCATGTCAGCACCTGCTTTTCTGTACACAATTACCCGTGACAGAAGCAGTCATCTTATAGATATGGTGACCAGGAAGCTCCTGGCTAGTGGACTATTTGTTAGGGATCTGCCACCCCCTGCAGATGTTGTCATGGAAACGCTCCGGCTCTTTTGGGTCTCTCTCTCTCTCTCTCTCTCTCTCTCTCTCTCTCTCTCTCTGTCTCTCTCTCTCTGTGCCTCTCTCTCTCTCTCTCTCTCTCTCTCTCTCACACACACACACACACACGCACAATGCAGCATTAGGATGTAAATGCTATACTCAACACTGGCTGTTCAGGTTTCCATGTGACTCCCCCAGTTACATAACACTGTAGTGGAAAGGGGAAGCCACTTACAGTACATCACCATGGAAATTATACTGTATATATCTATGATGATTATAGAGGGCATTACTGTCACATCCATCTTTATGTATAGCCAGCCTGACAATGCTGCTTGAATCAAATCTGCTTCAAAACATAAAGATGTGCATATTTCAAATCTAGAATAAAAATCTGTTTCCACATAAGGAAACTGCCTATGAATGTATCTTATTCACATGTGAAAATGTACATTTCTTACGTGTGAAAAAAATATTATTTTCACATGTTGAAATTTTAGTCCACATGTTTTACATGTGAAAAGGCAAGTTTCACATGTGACATTGTCGTAAGGGTTGCATATAGTATGATAAAGTGCTAGATGCCAAAAATATACAAAAGAAAACCCTTTCAACGACATTTCTGTGAATGGCATGGTTACATAGTCATGCCTGAGCTGACATGGCTTCCCTCCTGCTGTTCTAAATGCTTGTCATAGCTCAGTGGACTGAGAAATGAAAGGGTTTTCTCTGTCTGCATTCATTCTAAAGGGTACATATTATGCTCATTTTCACATTCATATTTTTTTATTTTGTGTTTTTACTAGAATAGATTTTCATGTTTTAGCATTCAAATAACACGTCGGTTTTCTTACACTGTCCAGTGCTGCAGCTCTGTATGCCCCCTTTGTCTAAACGTTCAGTTTTAGCTCCTGTCTCTTTAAGGCCCCCCGTCCTTAATACCCAGTCTGCTCCGATTGGTCAGCTCTCACACGCCTCAGCCAGCACCGTTAACAACACAGTGGCTGTGATGGCTTAGTTCTCATATGCCATTCTATTCGCCAAGCATTACATTATACAAATGTGTGACATGGTGACGCAGTGTGATGTCACAAAGTCACAGACTTGAAGGCAGGTCTACTGATGAGGTGTTTCAAGAGCAGTGTTTTCTGTGGGAGAGAGGAGCTTCTGTTGATGGTGACATTGACCTTTTTAACTTTCAAGATCTTTTACATACAGAAGAACACACTGTACATAAAACACTGAAAAAACGAAAAAGCATTATAGGTCTTCTTTAAGTCAAAGCAGAACCAAATGACTACAAGAGATAAATAATGCACATATAGTAAATATAGATGCAAGTTATTATTTTTCATAAAACACTATCTCGAAAATTTGAATGGCGACTCAATATTTAGTTCCTAAATTGTTTTCTCTTTTACAAAACTTTCCTTTCTTTATTCCATTATTTTATAAAGGGTGAATCCTCTTTATAAAAGCCAATTGAATTAAAGCAAGCTGTTGATTGAATGATGCTATTTCTGACGGTCCTACTTTCAAGCCGAAAGGAACTTGTATCAGGAGCTCAGTGAGTTACTGTCAGAGTGGAGTTGGATGTGAGGGGAACAGACAGAGAAACTCAGTAGATATAATTTTAAGAGTAGAGGAAAAATGTGTGAAACCACCCATGTGTGATTTTTGAAGAGGCGGCCTACTGCAAGTCTGTTACTCATCGTTTTTTTTCAGTGTACAGTCAATGCCGGTTCCTTGTTAAAACACATTCACTGCTGCATTCAAGGACAGAGTTTCATTTTTTAAGAAAGCAACATTCTTGTAAGTGGGTTTAAAAGGTCTTCTCGGCGCTCTTACGAGATCAGAGACAAGAGTCAAAGTATGAAGTTAGGCCAACTGTAAAAAGAAACAACGTCATACTTTTAGAGTACTAAAAGAAGAATATGAGCCAGGCTGTGCCCACACACTGAAACACACACGCACGCAATAGCTCAAATATTACGTGATCAAGATTCAGAGCTGTGTAGCAGTATAGATCATATCACAATACAGCACAGGGTGCTTTCTTACATGTTTTTGCAATGGTTGTATTGATCTGTTGATTTATACACAGCCTTCTCTGGTCCAAAGACTATTCCTCCTTCTAAAGTGACACTAGTCTACTTTACACTGTGTTGAAATTCATGACCCCACTCTGAAGGCCCGTGATAATCCTGCTGATGTCTTTAGCACATTGCAGATTTCCCAGGATATCCCCTACTCTCTGGCAGGGTGATTGGGTTCTTAAGAGGAAGAAAAAAAAACTATCAGCAGCACACTGTTGTATTTGGAAGGGCCTGTGTGTTCGATTTAACGCTGACGTCACCCGGGAGCGCTGAGCCCTGCGCCGCAGTCGGTCCTGAGATGAATGCACAATATTTAAATCTAGCCTACCTGGTTCTCTCGCTCCACCCTGTGGGCTCAGCATGTCAGCACAATCACACACAGGCGTGGAGATGAACAGAACACAAATGAGAACCACAGGAGACTTTCATCTTGAAATATGTAAAGACATGATAAAGGTATGGTACGAAAGAAAGGTTAGCTGTTATTGATGTTGCTGTATAAAGCAGTATCTTTTCTTTTCAATTACTGCTTTTCTAAACTGTCTTTATTGCTTATTCAAATATTGGATAATAAATATGGCTTTATATTCACGTCAGTCATTTGACTAATTCTATTAACATATATTTTCATTTTTTTTACTTCCAAAGATTAGTAACCCCAAATAGTTTGTAGGAAAATTGATATCGCCAGTACCAATACTGATTATTGTTTATCAGGGAGACCAATACTTGATATTTGAAACCGGCATGTGTCGTAAAAATAAAAATCATAATGTCAAATTTTAGAATAACCAGTGGAGGAATGTAATTACCTACAATTTACCCAAGTACTGAACTTAAGTGCAATTTTGAGGTACATCACTTTAGTTTTTCCATTTTCTGCTCCTTTATACTTCCACTCTAAATGTATTTGATTAGGTCAAAGGGTTGAATCTCCATTCATCTACAAAAACTGAATACAATGTATTTTAGGAAAGAGGACAAAGGGGAGAAAAAAGAAGTAAAAAATCATTCCCATTGTAGTTTCTTATTACTTTAATGATCGCATTATAAGGTATTAGTCAGATGACACAGATCTGTACGCACTTGACATATATATATATATATATATATATATATACATATATATATATATATATATATATATATATATATATATATATATATATATATACATATATCCATACCTACATACATATGCATCCACTTACACTTACTGCATGTACTGAGACTTTTTAAAAAAATACAGGCACATATCTACACACACCTACATCGACCTTATGGATACGAATATATGGATACTCCCACACATGGTCGTATTTTGGTGACTAGTTACTTCGCAGATTCAGATTATTCAGTGTTGATAGGCTATTACTTGTGATGTGTGACCAATCAGACGGGACCGCAAACCACAGAGCGATAACTACAGACAGAGAGAGGCAGTTGCGTCAGAGCCAAAGTGGCAAATTTCTAAATTAATCTATTTTATTGGCAATTGAACAACAAAAAAAACAAAAAAAAAAGGAAACCAATAATCAGAAAATTGCCCCATTAATCAGCTAGGCTGACCATCGGTCTATCCCTGCTGTTTACATACACATTATTTAGCATGGAAGTTGCTTTTACACACTAATAGCTGAGCAAACTAATAGCTTTCAACAGCCAACAGATGGCCATAGCATCTCTATGAGTGAACAATCAATTTTCCACTCAACACTTGTCTGTTTTAAATAACTACTGCCACTGCTTTAATCAATGAAACTGATTTAAAAACAAAAGCTTAACACTTGACTTTAAACTGTGTACTTTCAGAGAAATATATCACATTCCACTCAGCTAACACTCCGTCATCATCTTAACTCTTGTAACATCTCCTGTAAGATAAGTATGATGAGTGGCTGTGTATTTACCTGAATTGGCTGCATAGAACTGTCAACGTCTAATTAATGACATGCCGTGATTAATAAACAGCCCTTCTCATAAGTACTAACCCATCCACATTGTTAAGGCAATTTTCAGTGTGGTGTTATTTCACCTGACCTCATTTCATTGTTTGTGTGTATGTCTTTGTTTACAACTTATTGTTTGCTGTGAATCAGTTCTGGTATATGGGCTCACTTGTCAAATGCTGCAACATAACAGAGACAGACACTCAATTACTTCATGCGAGTATGTTGAAGAGTGCTGACACTCGCACAGTTTCTTTCGGCTCAATCAGCGAGCAGATGAGTGAGGAGGACATTTTGGAGCCATCAAGCGTGCGCGTCCACTGGTTCGAAACATTTCGGCACCTTGGACAGCTCCTCCGGCATTTCTTCTGGATGTCCAACAGGGGGCGCGGTAATCACACTGAAACATGTGGTGGTGGTGGAAGCAGGCGGTTTGATGTGTGGCCATTTAATATTTCTCAGCTTCCACTCACTGCCTTGAGATGTGCGTGTGCGTGCGCGCGTGCGTGTGCTTTAACTTTAATATTACTACCAATATTATTTTCATGCTGCAGCCTTTGGGGCAATAGCAGATAAACCAGATGTCCTCTGTTCGGTCTCTGCGCCGCTTCCTTTCCTTTATGATTTCCAGCTGCGCGTTGAGTACAAACTTTACGGCCAATCAAAGAGCGATATGGGGGGGGGGGGGGGGGGGGGCAGAGAGAGAGAGAGAGAGAGAGAGAGAGAGAGAGAGAGAGAGAGAGAGAGGAGAGAGAGAGAGACTAGTGCAAATCATGAGTGCCAGTGTTGGACAAACATGGCATTGTACAGCGACAGACGGACGCTTTAAACGTGGCAGACAGACATGCATGATCTGAGGTCGCATAAAAAACACGTCTAGTGGACCCGAGTACCGTCACGTTTCAGCCGGGCAGCGCGCCTGTTAGCCGGCACCACCAACCCGACCGACCCCCTCCTCCCTCCCTCTCTCCCTGTGAGTGTACCGTGGCTGAGAGTGAGTGAGTGGCGGCGGACCGACGAGCTTGTGGTCTGTGCTGTCTGTCTGCCTGCCTGGTGTGAGGCTCTGGACTGATGTCTCTGCCTGTCAGGAATTTAAAGTGTCTCTCGCCGGTCATGTGCCAGTGTAAGGTCATCTGCAGCAACCGGACCCTCTCGCTCATGTTCGGGTGCAAGGTAAGCCCAGTGGGTGCACACTTGCGAGCAGCCGATGGACGCGAGCGTTTATTCGAATGCATGCGCGATTACTTGAATAATTACAAATGACGAGGATTAATTGTGTTTGTTGTAGCCGTTTTTTTCATAACCGCGCTCTTCTCGTTACTGTAGTTAGTACAGTGATCACACTCACCTACTGCTTCCTCTCCTTTCCATATGCTCTCAGGTAGCAGCCCATTCACAGCGTACTACCTTTTTTACATCACGCGTTTATTTATTTTTTTCATGCTCATTGTGTACATGGCCGATTTCCATCTAACACGGAGCAAAGCGGGCGACAACATCCTATTGGCAGGCACGGGTGTGTTTTGGTGATGGCTCTGCCTTTACCATAAATGCTAACTGAGATGTAATGAATGGAACCCCCCCATCAGGTCACCATATGCTGATTGGTTCAGATCTGGCTTTGAAGCAAGCTGGCACGGCACGTTTGTGACCTTGGAGAATGCACTTTTGTTGCCCAGGGCCACTTAAATATCATTCATCATGACAGAAACTGTTACTCTGCCAGAGAGGCTTGAAATCAGGTAACACGAGCGGAGCCCCTGCTGTTTTCTGTGGGTGAATCAGAGCACAGCTGCTTATTATCAACTAAAGAAAACATGTGATTATGTTCAGCAGTATGCTTTTTTTTCTGTCGTTCATTCATCCATCCAGGCCATCCCCTCCCAGCTGCAGGTGTTCCCAGTATGGCAGCCAGCTCGGTTTTCCCTCCACATGGCTCTCTAGTCTGTTAGCTTTTCCAAGCCAAATCCGACTACACCGGTCCACTCCGGCCAGGCATTGTCCCTACACGTGCCAAACTGATGTGTACATGTGTACAGAGCTCCAGATGATTTGTTTGTTGATTCAGCTCCGACATTTTGGTCTGTGTTCTGTCTCGCTGCTCGAATCTAGTTCACTTCCTGCATTTTGATTAGTCACACATCATTAGATATGGAATAGGTGGATATTTTTGCAATGTTTCATTAATCAGGATTATTCTTAACATTTTATCTAGTAAGACGAGAACAATTTCTATGTTTGTAAGGCGCCGCTGGTAGAATTAATGTGGGTGTTTGCTTTCTGGGTTTCTGGAGGGGAGGTCCTGCTGTGCTCAATGTTGAGTATTACTAGCACAGATAATCCCATGTGTCCCCGCTCCTCACTCCATCAGAGACACAGCGCCTTCCTGGCGGAAAACACATTAAAATTTTCCTCCCACAGACTCAAGTTGCCTCTTGAGTCGTCATGACTGACCATTGTAATGCAACTGCACAGCAAACATCTATTCTGTAATAGGAGAAGATTCCATAATGGGATTGACTGCTCAATTTAAATGGATTGTTTGGTAAAGCTGTTTTAAACAGAGATGTCTTAAATCATAATGGGACCAAGCTGATCTGGAGCACACAATGCAAGCAGATATTGGATATATTTTGAGTGTAAAACTTTATTAACAAAGAAGTTTTGCAGTAGACCTCCAGTGAATAATTGTTTAATTAGTTTATTGAAAGAAAATGCCTGGTAGCCATCTAACCAGAGACAGAGTGATATCTGGGACAGCAGGTGAATGCAATAATGATTAACCAACTGGAAAACTGTAACCGATTTGATAACAGGATGGGACAGCATAGGACAGTATAGGATAGTAGTACAAAACTGCAATGATAAGTCAAGTAATAAATTAGTCAATTGAAAGAAAATACAAACATTTGTTGGTTCCACCTTCTTAAATGTAAGGGTTTGCTGCTTTTCTTTGCCATTTATGAGAATAGACGAAGAGTCATTATTTTTATGGACAAAAAAATAAATCAAGTAATTGTGAAAATAATCCTGAATAAAAATAAGGGGCTGAGCGATATATCGGTTGGCTGATGCTTTACGATGCATCTGATTTATGATTATTACATTTCCTGTGAAGTGTCTGATAACCACATTAGAGCGATCATTGCAAAGAATCATTGGCCGATACATCGATACCAGAATTTTTGACTCCCTAATATCAGTATTGGCATCGGCCCCAAAATTGGCTACTGGTTGAACTCTAATGAATGTAACTGTGAGTCGCAGCCATAAATTGCCATATTTGCATCCTTCTATCATACCACAATTATTTTTTTTCTATTTAATCATGCTAATAATTTCTAGATTGTTCATTCATCGGCATATTAATACTGAGAGGTTATGTAGCGTTTACCCTACATTCATTCGAGAGCGGTGGAGCCAACCGTAAGAACACTATCACCACGGATAAAATGGGGAATTGAAAATTATAAACTAGGCCACAAACCAACAACAAAAAACGCCAACAAGCATCAGGCCTAGTGCACAGATGTTTATGTTTATCCCAACAGGGATACACCTGGAACAAAGACCAAAAATATACCACTATTACAAAGCAGTTGCAGACACTGTTATGTAGTGCCATAGCATAGCCCTTCAACATGTCCGCATATCTTCTCCTTGTACATACAGTACATATTTCCAGCAGGTTCAGTAGCTCTCAAACAGCTTGTGTCCATCTGTTTCAGTCTGGTGGTGGGTGGTTATCGGTGGGATTTTTTTTTGGCCAGATCTTTTGCAGGGATATGCTTTCACTGTTCCCCCATATCCTGCCCCTATTGTTCTGTATATTTCCAGATGAATTTACTCTTTACATTCTCCAGGACCGCCATGTGTTTGCTAAACATCTATTTTAACAATGGCTACCACGTGACTGGTCATTTCCCAAGGTGATCCTCCAAGGTTATTTGTTTGCATAACTTTTGTTCTTAAACAAAGCCCAGCACAGAGTCGCTCAGTCATCTTTAATTCAGGAACTTAATTATAAGGGTCTTTATGTGGTTGGAAGCATTCAGCAGTGCTTTAATGTGCTCTTTTATGCTTAATGCTCATTGATGGCCCCGCAACATTTAATCGAGACCGACTGCCTCCTTCAAGTTTGTCTTTAAGCTACGACTCAGTGCGGTGCTTATATTGAAGGGCGTACAATGCAAACTGGCCAGAAGGATAGAGATTAAATGGAAAAAGAGTATTAATGTAATGAATGATTTACGACCCAGGGATCAGGGTGCCTTCATCTCAATATCAAGATCGATGATCACCTAACCCTGAGAATCGATGCTCAGACGTCCTTACTGGAAAATGGACGGGAGGACGACCTGCTGTCACTCATTACCAGCCGACCAATCAAACGATCAGGGCTAATGATGTAGAAAGTATCAGCAGGTGATATCAAAGCGGAGGTGGTTTGCTTTGCTGCACTGTGTCCCTATGTGTGAGGCGCTGGTTTTACATTACACATCTTTACTGGAACTGCTTTTATAGCCTTGCAGACACATGTTTCCTCCTATGGATTTGACCTATTTTTTCCCGCTGTTTGTGTCATCTTGCTTCATAAAAAGGAGCGAGCCTCAGCACTGACAGGAAGCACAGAGTGTTGCGGCAACAACAATGTGCAGTCGCGGATATTTACTAATGCTCTGTTCAGGGTCTAATATTGAACCATTCGGGGTCGCCTCTACCTTACAAACTCGCTCTTCCCAGCTTATCTGCTTTCAAACACTGCAGCTGCTGTTGTGTGAGCAATGAATGTGCAGGTTTGTAGGAGCGAGTAGCATACTCGCGGTATCGAAACTAGTGCTGTACAGAAATGGCCCCTCACTGGGCTATCTATAATCAACGTAATCAAGTAGATGTTGCTCATGAAAGCAAACAGCATCTGAGTGATGGGATGACAGAGCAGAGCGTATGGGTTTTCTGCGAAAGACGGCTTATTTGAAAGAACTCAAATATTCAAACTTGCCAACATAATCCTTTACAAATGTCAAAACCAGCAGAATTGAATCTGCATATTATTGCGAGACGAGTTGCCTGGTTACATGGCGTGCCTCTGTAATCCTTGAGCTGCAGAAATGGTGGTCGGCTACTTGGAAAAAAACCCTAACGTTAACATCTTAAGATACTTTTTTTTATCACGAGCAACACTAAGCACAGATATGCATCATCGACTTTCGTAACCGAAGTCAGCTTCAGTGTGGTGCGCACACACAGAGTCAGTGAATAACTCACCCTCCATTATACTAACAAACAGAAAATCACATAATGTACGTTCAGACTGATTTGTAGATGACTGTGTGTAACGGCACAGAGAGACGCGGGTAGGTGTGAACTGACAGATATTCGTCACATGAGATGAAACGTTTGAATTCAACTGACTGACGAATCTGCCTCATAAACGTCACACACACATAGTCCCACACACGGCTGGTGCATATGTTAATAGTTAGCTAGCTACAGCTTTTTGTTTCCTGCATGCAAAACAGCATTTTTCTCCAGATGTCTGAAAGAACCCACACAAACCATGCTCAATTTCCATATTGTAAATATCAATGTATCCATTTTGATGAAGGAGTGGGATATTATCTGTATTCAGACACATTTCTCGCTGATGCTTAAGAAAATCTTCTGCTTTCCCAAAAGCATTTGTCCGAGCTGCTGTTAGCTAGAACAGCAGCAAGGAGAATACTCGCTCTGCACCAAAGAGCTGTTTCGGGTTTGTTTTTGTAATAACACACGGGCTAAAAGAAAATACCCACTGCTGCAATTACTGCACGTTTGTTTCTAGTGAAACCATTAATCTTGCAGCTCCGTGTGTTAACATGGCCTCTGCTGGCATGTTTGTGTGTGTTTGTGCTGGGTAAGACAGCGAGGCTGGGGGGAGGGTTAATACCGCAAGCCCCCAATACAAGTGCAACATACGTAAAAATGTATGTACTCAGCATAAAAATGGTGTGTGCATGCATCTGTGGGCAGAGGGGGAGGGGAAGAACGATCAAGACTACTGAGCTTTGTTTGAGTGTGAGACCTGTGAGAAGAAACTGAGGGAAATAGGTTGCACCTGACCTGTAAACTGAGAACATTTTTCAGCATTCGATTTAATATTTTTTGGCTAATTTAGTGGTGTGGCATGTTAGACTATATATCGTCTTAGATTTTGAACATCATTATCGTTCATGTTCTGAACTTACCAGACTGCACTTGCCTTAACTCACTTAGACATTATAGCCATTCCCAATGCAGATGATTATTTATATAAAATCTCATTGTGTTTGTATATTGTGAGAGTACCAATAGCCATCCCTACAATATTATCGTGATATTGAGGTATTATTATTGTGCTTTAAATCAGAAATTCACAGGCTATTTCAAGTAGAGCCTGACCATAAATCACTTAGCCGGTAGTGGGGTTTTTTCTCAGCAAGATTATAATACAGAACAAGATACTTACTTACATAATCGCGATTTACAATTATTAAATTCCCAATATGTTTACTGATTCAGTGCCCTGACATCACTGTAGACAGTTTATTGTTAAACTGTAAAGTATCCTGCCTCCTTTACATATCTTTGTCACAAGTGTTCAATAGCTCATTGCATAAAAATGCATGTATTTCAGCCAATATATTGATATTAAAATTGAAATTAAATAGTATTAGCATTGAATATTGTTGGGCTCTAAATCTGACATTTTTGCAAAGTATTTTATATGTTCCTCATGGTTTCTGTTAATTTAATGTAAGCACTGGGCCTGTTTAAGTCCACGTGGTCTGCAGTAGTTGACAGATATTGAGATATCGGCTCACAATTTGTGAGAACGATCATTTTTCCATCACAATTTTCATTTTCAGTGATAAAACTATTAAAATCGTGATGATGTGACATTTGTTGGGCTTTGTAGTGAACAAACGTGTTCTCACATTCTGGGGAACAAGATGTGTGGGCCAGGGCATCTCTGCAGCACTACAGTACTTGATCACAACACTGTTTTGTCACACATTTTACCTATATCAAAAAATTGCAGATTCGTTTTTGCACTTGGCCATATTGCAGCTTAAATCACAGATGCCCAAGTCTGCGGTTTTTCTTACATTTTATATAAATATTCATGTAAATATATTTTCTGACAAATAAGCAGGACGTTCTTGTGAACAGGCTCCAGACAAGATGGAACCCCCCCACCCATCGCACTACCCTCAGCAGAACAGACGCACTGCAGCCAAGCACGCACTGTGGCACCATTTACTGTATCTATGACTCTAATCTGATTATTAAATTTGAGGATGATGCATCTGTGTGGGTCTTATAAATGATGACTCATCCCACAAAAATGAGATTGAGAATCATTGCATTAAATTGAATTAGACGAACATAAATTGACAAGTGACTATTTAAGCACAAAATGTAAGGGAGACTGAAGATGCAGAGTTTCTAAAACCAATGCTCGGCATGTATCTCAGGAGTTTATTTATTTTTTATGAATTCTCCTGTTTCACTGTAGTGATATCAGCCTTCTGGTAGGTGAAGAAAGCCCAACATCACCTCAGGGATTTTTATTTTTATTTTTAGAGAGAGTCTTGTGTTGGCTGGGACAGTAATGAGCTTCAAAAACATGCACCGCTGAAAGTATTTTTACATGTTTGATCAAAGTTTTAGTTGGACAATGTAAATTGTGCTTCCAGGCAGAATGTGCACTTAGATTGTGTCCCTGTGGGAGATGCATGTACTGATGCAGTGGGTGATGTTCAATATGAAACACCTTCAACCTGTAACCCAGGAGCCCCTCTAACCACCAGCACAAAGTTATCATACACCTTTATAACACAAATGGGCATGTGGTGCTGCTTTTGGAGTTTGATTTATGTTAATAAATTAAAAAATGCCGGAAATCATAAATAAGTTAATGCATGTCCAGTCTTCTGTCTTAGTCTTGTATCATTTAGTGAGTATTTTTGGACTCTTAGAAAGCCATCCATCTTGTGATTGATGTCTTGTTCAGGTACAGTAGAAGCTTCGTATTTCATGTTAATTTTAAGTATTACAATGAGTTTAGAGTGATTACAACCAACAGTAGACTTACATTTGGGTGAAAAGGGTGAATCTAGAGCGTCTCCACGGGGGGATAAGAAACTGCAGCCCCACTTTTTGAATTAGGCTGGATGACTTCTTCCATTAGAATCCTTCCCGGTGCAGCTTTGAGCATTCTGCCCCATGGTAAATTTAAAGTCTGTTGTTGTTGTTGCAGCATACATAGCTACAGGATACTAACACTTGTCAAAGTGTTGTGCTGAAACACCTTGGAGAATAAGTTATCACTGGCGGAAGATGAGTGAATCTTCTGTCTTTGGAGGCTTACATGTACACAAAAAAAAAACAGTTGTACTGGTAGGTGTTGGCTGGCGACAACAGCAGTTGCGATAATGCAAATGAGATGAAAGCTGTGTTTGGGGTTTGGCACTTGATAAGACACTTGGGAGTGAAAATCAACTGAGAAGGCAACAATGACTGTGTTTTGATGGGCTGTAGTGGAAAAGAGAAAGTTCAGACAACCATTTGAGACAAACATGGTTCTCTCATTAGAGGCTATTCACACCGAGCATAATCATTGCTCAGTGCTCCTGGCAAGCACTCCTCTCCTGTGATGCACGTATCATTTTTTAAGTTTTTTTTAAAAAAAAGTTTGACTACTTTTAACTATTCAGTGCAAGGCGCAGACATATCACTTTTCCTTTTCATTGGATATGATGGCCAGTTGCACACAGTGCCTGGCTCCACAAGCACACCATGCTGTTTTGTCCAAATTATTTTTAACAAGGCCGTGTCATGAAACATGAAAATGGTTTTGTTCTGGTTAGCACTACAGCCAAAAATAAATTGGTCTGGAACCCGAAAAAAGTTGGTTCTCAGCTGGAACAAAAAAACATCCTTGATCTCTATTGTGAGTCCACTGCGTGTCAATTCTACAGATTGTTGATGAATGGATGATGCATCATGGGTATTAATGGTTTCCCTTAAAAACTGTTGGAAACGTGGGCTGGTATGCTAGATAGCACCAGGTCCAGGAATCTCAGTTGAAGAACTAAAGCTAATTCGGTGGAAAAGGGGCTAACGCATGATGATGTTGTCAAGCTAATGCGTAATTTTTCTTATACACCATCTGTTTGAGTTTAACACAACTAAAACTTCAAAAAATTGTATGATTTAATGGGTTGTATACCTGCCAGATAATGGAGTTATTTTTAAAACAAACTGTCTGAATGAGTCTTTTGTAATTATCTACTGATTGCATCGAGGATGACTGACGCAATCAGTAGATAATTGCATGACACATGTTATTAAGGAGTCAGTATGATGTACAAACTGCATGAGATTAATTCAAAATGGTTGAAAGAGAGACAAAAAGTATGCTGGAAAAATTGCTGGATCAAAAATAATTGAAAAAAAATAATGGACATAAGGTGTTTTTTTTTCTTCTAATAAGTCAAAGAAACAACTTCAGAATCAACTTGTTAGTTGATTGTGTCTGATATTAAGTGTAATGATAAATTTTGACAACATTTGACAAATATACAGGGTAAGATTTTGAGTTTATACAGTGTAGCAAAAGGTTGATATATTTGAGGTGTGACACAGGTTAGTTATGTATTTAACTGTAATAAAGTACAGTTATGTATATTTTACACAATGAGCACTGACTGGATGATTATTTGAATAAGATGATTGGTTTCAGTCAATGTATCATTAGCGGTTGCCTGAATAGGAGTAATGTGGCTGGTCACCATTAAACATCTCTTTAACAAATTGATTCAAGATTTACCTCATTCAGATGTTATTGTACTGCACACAACTAAATTCCAGCATATAGTTAATTCTGCCAGTGTTGTGAAGCATCACACAGACTGAGCTCCCGGCAATCTCTCTGAGTTCATGAGAGCAGCAACTGTTCAAATTAATCCAGATACTGAAAAAAAAAAAAAAATGGATTAGTCATCATTTAAAAAAATGCAAATAGATTAGCTTGCAAAAGCTTACATTTCTGTGAAGATGCGATGAGCATTTGCAACCTTTTAATTACACCTGAAGAGCGTCTCATGGTTCCTGTAACACTTTACACATCAAATGTATTCGCAGATGACGTTTCTTGGAAATGATATGCCTGAGAGGTGAGGTTAGCTTTCATCCCATTACCTAATCCACAGTCATTTAAGCACTTGGTCCTTGAATTACAAGCTCAGATAATGGTAGATATTATTTGACATTTGCTCTGCATTAACTTAACTCATTTAACCATTAAAGGATCAGCTTATTCAGCCACTCGGTGGGCACTTCTTATAATAGCACAGGATGGCCGACAACTGCAACTAAAACCTCAGGGACAGTCCTTATATCGTCCTTTACAGACGAGTTATTCCTTAAAAACGTACTGGATTCCTTCAATGGTGATATACTGATACAATAAAGCCAGAGATACTCGGAGGTATTTTGTTGCAGTGGTAATTTAGTGGGTTCTTTGTATGGTTAGGAGCAGATTTTAATTGCTGCAAGCTGTTACAGACCCCCTGAGTGTGAATGAAAGAGTCCCACGTAAACAAATTTTATTGACACAACGTCTAATTATGTTTATTAAAACAGTTTGTATTATATATTGTGATTATTTTGCACATGTGAATACATTATGTATGTATGAGCAGAATATACTAAACCATGCACGCTTAATACCCTTTAAGTGTCTGATATCCATAAACCAACTAGACACAGCTAATTCAATTGTATACAAGACTGTAATACAACCTTAAATTGCAATGGCATATTACCTTCAGGGTTAGGGTTCGTAGTAAAACAAAATGTGTATGTTGGGTACAGAAATAGTGTAAATGAATGATCCATGATTTTTAGACATTACAGAGTATAGACAGTAAGTGTAAATACATGTTTTTAATTAACCTTTTATTAGGGTTAGGTTTTTATGCTTTTTGGGTTTTTTTTACATATGACTTGCTTACTTTTTACCTGTGGTGTAACATTACCCTGTAACAAAGTGTTTTTTGTTTGTTGTTTGTCAGCTTACACCTGTGCTGATGTGAGCATCTGTGCTCAATATAGTGTGGGTCCTTCAAAGTGAAACACTTTAAGCCTTCAGATATAACAATCAAGACAATACTGTATTTCATGATGCATAAAAATTAAATGGCCTGAAAAGGCATAAGTTCATTGTCTTTGCCCTCAGGGTTCACAGCTGCCTGTTTTCATTTTAGCCATCTAATCAGGGGCCAATAGTTATCTGGGACAGCAGGTAAATGCAATGATGGGTGATTAACCAGCTGGAAAACTGAAATTAACTTTGATAATAGGACAGGATGGGATTGTAGGACAGTGCTGCAACGATTAGTCGATTCATCTATTAGTCTATTAGTCAAATGTTTGCTGGTTCCAGCTTCTCAAATGTGTGTTCTTTGTCATTTATGAGAGAAGATGAAGAGTGTTCTTTTTTTAGACTGTTGGTTGGAAAAACGAAGCAATTTTGAAGACTTATTTTGAGGCATTTTTTTGGAAGGATTAATTGATTTAAAGCGAAAATAATCTGCAGATCAATCAATAATCAAAACAATTGTATGCAGCCTTCCCCCACGATTTGTACGGTCCCTTGGCTGACCAGAATTCACCTCTCGGTTGTGCTGTCACTGTGAGAAAATGTTTGAAAAAACCCTTCACTTCATATGAATTCGGAGTATTTGCTTTTGACATAATTCAGCTCTTAAATGTGTTCCAAAAGAAGCTTTAAATCAAGATACCATCTGCAATGGGGCAAATCTCAGGCTCTTTAAAACAGTTTGTATTGTAGAATTGTATTTTTGTGCTATTGCGCTACACTGAGCAACGATCATGCATTTCACTGGCCAGAGGAAATGCACCAAAGCCCCTCTCCAGAAGGACAATTTGTAACATATCTTGAGCATTCACATCCCCCACCAGTGGGACAGAAGGCAACATGGCAGCATGAATGTTGGTCATGCAGGAAAGGGGGGAGGCAGTGGCGACCAAAGTGCTGAGGGCTACTTTGAACTGTGATTCATGTCATTTACAAATCTTTATGTTCATATTTCTGTTATTTTATGTGAATTTTACTTCACAGAGAGGGTGTGTTAATTAAGCAGCAGCTGTTCAGTTCCGTATTACACTGTATAGCGGTAGTTGGTAGTATATACAGTTACATAATATTTAATCTATGTTTACATGTAGCAGTAGCCGCCTCTGCAGTGCCTGATAAAGAAAAATCAATCGTTTCCTGCTTATCAACCTGTAATTATGGGATGCTGCTATCAACAACTACTCATTCTCTCTCAGGTCCACCCCCATGCTGTTGTTTTCTGCTTTCCTTTATTGATGCTCTCACTTTTTTTTTTTCATTTTTACCCTTCCCCCACAATTTCTCCTTTATCTTCATCTCTGTTTCACTCCCTCTCTTTCTTGCTGTCTCAGTGTAATGTGATCCAGGACCGATGCTGGCAGCCCCAACTGTGGCACTGCAATCTCTGCTCTGCTCTGGTTGCTAGGCAGCCCGTCTGAGACAGGGTTCGGTGATGCACCTCCCTCTCCGTCTGCCTCCAAAAAAAGAGAGAGAGAGAGAGGGAGAGTGGCAGAGCTGGCCATCAGGCCATCAGCCAAAATTCAAATGATCCCTCCAAAATGTCTCTGTTTTCAGAATGGGCCGCTTCACATCTGCAGTGCAGCAGAGCACATTGTGAGCCTGGGGGCTTCAGGGGAGTACGGATTTGTAACTAAAAACACAAGCGTTAGCCCACAGGACAGCTCGGCACATCTCCACTGTGATGCTGCCCACCTTCTGATGTGTTTGTGATGGAAATTGCTGTGTGCAGATTTTGTGTCATCACGCCTAGAATGCAACCTACCATGTGTGGCAAACACAGTGGGCTGCCTGGCAGCCTGCCCAGGTGTGGGCTATCGGTAGGGGAGGAAGGTTACTAGGAAGAGCCTGCATGATCTGCTACTGTAGAGCCACTGTGAGTCACGGCTCTGGTTGCTCCATGTGGTTGTGGAGGACGATCACTCTGCTCAGTGCACAATGGCGATCTTTTTATGTCTTCACTTAGCGCTTGTAGGCGTCACACATGTTATGTGATATACCAGATTTGCATATAGAAAGTCTGCATTTGGCTAAAGATGAATCTGTGGTGGAAACACCGCTTTGTGTCCTTGGTGAAGGCAGCCTTTCATTTACACTTTTACATTTTGTGCTCATCAATAGCTGCATTTACGCTGGCCCTAATATTCCATTTATAAATGGCATAATAGCCCAATCAGAATGTAAATGCCTAATGTAAACACCTCAGTCTGAAGAGACTGGCAGCATTTACATGGAGCCTAATATTCCGATCACAGTTGGTTTAAAAGCCTAAGCTCCACTTATCGAAGATGGCGGATTCTAAGGAAAATACTGTGCGATAGTTATCCATCTTTAGGACAGAGAGCTTTTCAAACGTGTCAAAAAGACACAAAATATCCAACGAGGAAGAGGAATTCACAATGTAACATCACCTTTGCCCATGTCACAAAGCTCTGCTGATTACATTTGTTGTTGCATGTAAACACCAGACCCTATTAAACCCATGCAATGTAATCTGTTGGCTTGAAGTCTTTCATCTGAGTGAATATCATCAGATATTGTCCATGTTCAGATCTGAACACTGAACAGATCTGGCCCGATCTGAATTCATTTCAATCAGATTAAGAAGAGTGGTGTAAATTTTCAATTTCCATTCAATAGGAAATTACTAGCACCTAATAACCATGTAAACAGTTAATCTGATCACTTCTCTCTGGTTGGAATACATATATGTTCTGCACATGTTATCCTCACGTAGGGGAAACATTAGGTGACGTTGCCTCTGGCGACAGAAACATGTACTGTAAGAATTGGTCTTTAGCCAATACAGTTTTTTTTGTCAGAGAGCTTAAAAGATGTAATGGTTGTTGAATGTCTCAGTGGTGTAAATGCTCAAAACAATATGGTTCAAACTAGTATGAGAAGATGAAGAAAGCCAGAATACACTGTACCAGAAAAGTAAATATATGATGTTGGTCGGTTTTGAAAATGACAGTAAAAGGCAAAATGAATGAATGAATGAATGAATTGATATCTTTATAAAGCTGTTATATTCCTGGCAGATGAGATGCTTCACAGCTGGCACAAACCCCTTCGCCTATGTCAAAAATTGATATTCTGATTAAATATCTTGGGCATTGGTCACTTAATTAGACTTCATGTGGACAGTTTAGTTGTAATATCTATTTAGCATAATTTCAATCAGATTATAATAAGATAAGAAATATTGTCCATGTAGCAACAGCTAATGAAATGTTGCAATAATAAGGCTGACAGTGAACTCTCTTTGTGATTTAAACATTAACAATCTTTAAAATACATTCAGCCAATAGCTGCTTCATGAATGAGCCCTGTTGGAACTAACAACCTCAACTTTGTGTGTGTCTATCTGCAGAAGTACAGGTACCAGGATGAGGAGACGCCCCCCTTGGAGCACAGTCCAGCACATCTGGCTCCAGGAAAAAGTGCCGAGATGCTTCATATGAGTGACAAGAACCTTGCTGCCATGGAGGCCATACATGGCTACACACCACACACACATATCTCTCCTGTCAAGGTAGGACACACACACACACACACACACTCATTTATGTACGCTGTTGATCTCCTCCTTTTGACCTGATATTAAAATAAATAACTAAATAGAGATATTTTGCATTTTTGCTGTGGAGAAAAACACTTCTGCATTTAACTGTAGCTGCTGTAGAAGGGGATAATTGCATTGAGTGGATAAGTGAGGATGATAAACTTCAAATAAAAGCAAAATTAGACAAAGAAATTGTATCACTAATTACTCACAATGCATCAGTGTGCTGTTAATACGAATGCTTGGTCTGAGTTCAATCAGCAGACAGATTTATATTCATTGTAATGTGGTTTCCCTCATTCTCATTTTCTTCATTCAGCGACATAAAATCCTCTAAGTTTGTTGAATTTATATAAAGAGTTTCATTTAGCCCCGACGCAAGCGGGTCATTACAACACATTATCTATTATAACTCTGCACTTCAAATGATGAGTTGTGTGTTTTGTCTTCTACATAAATACTTTAATGAGAACATAATGTGTTTATGAGGAAATATGGCCCATGGCATCTGTAAGTGCCTGATCAGCTTTACACCTGTGTGAACGTGCATACTGGGTAATATGATATCAGAGCTTAACAGCATGGAAATCAAAGTGCAAGTGGACCCAAGATGTATTGAGTAATGTGATTGCCTGAACCATTTCAGGATGTGGTCACAGATCAATTTATCCTGATAATTTAACATGAAACAGTAGTACTGATTCCAAGTAACACATTGAAATTAAATCTCACATGATTAGTTTTGCAGACTAACATTTTAAAAGACAGCCTGATCAATTTTAGAAAGAAATGCCTCCGATTCATCTTGAAATCCAATGAGAGTTCAATCTTCCATTTACCGATAGAAGACTTCTTTCAAACTGGAAAGGCACACTTCAAATGCAATTTTTTCACCTAAATTAGCACAGGTTTTTCTTGAGCGTGGGCACACCTGCTAAAAATAGGCAATTGACTCCCTCTCCATTGCAAGTAGGTGAGTGTGCCACGCTGCTTTATTTTCCGGTGTGTCATTTTCCACGTCACAAACACGCCTGACAACAGGTAACGATGCAGCACCTCATCAGACCGACGAGGACCCATTAGTCAATCTGAACACAAAAGCCAGATGTTAGTGGGTGGTAGTGTTTGCGTCTACTGAGATACAATTGGAGCAGCTCCCAGCACAGACATTGAACTGCTTCATTTCAGAATTTCACACACGTCTAACAGATGTAAAATCGAATGCAGAGAGACAAAGGAGGAGTCATTTAAGCAGGCAGCACATCAACTTCATGTCAGACAGTCAAAAGAGACAGCTGACATCAGTAGGAATACGAGCGGAGTCACGTTGCCTTGAGTGCATTAACAAATACATACTGTAGCTACTAATGCAGGCAGGTGTAAGCTATAATGCGCACTCAATAACGATCCATCTCATATGCCCACACGTTATTTAACAGCCTCAGTGGCTATTAAGACTTAAGAGTTCCTGTATTTACTTTCTCTGAGGGAGGGAGTGTTTCTCTCTTCCCCGCATGGGAGTACACTGAGGTCCCAGAGGAGAAGACATGTCCATTAAAATGCTTTATTTTAATAAGCAGAGAGGAGAGGCTGAGTTATAGAGCTTTCCTGCTGCTATTTAAAACACACAGAGCTTGTTCAGCATGAGCTGTGGTGTCCACGGAGATTTGTGCACTGAGAAGGTGAAGGTTTAGGAGCACTGTCAAATTGAAATAGTAGGAGGACAGCAAAAATATGAGGAAACGCTGTGTATGTCAGTGATCAGCCAAAGTTGTTTTTTAATGTATTACAATCTGATTCTGCATTTGCATCTAAAAGAAAAAGGACCTGAGCAAACTCAATCCGAGAAAGAAAGATCTGCTGACAACTGGGTTTTCATGTAATTGGGATTGTTCAATAAGCAATAAACAATACAGGGCAAAGCAATAGTTTGGTTGTAGTCATTTTGTCTGTCACAGTATCTGTATGTCTCTAACTCTTAGCTGATTTGTCAAATCACTGTGAATCCAGCAGCATCTGTAGTCAGTATCTGTTTAACACGATTGGTGGGTTATTCAAGAAGGATGTACTGTATCAATACATGAAATGTATGAAAAATGATAAGTTTGCATTTTAATTTACAAAGACATCATGATGAAATACTAACAAAACAGTGTGAAAACATAAAATTGTTTTCTATTACAAAAGGGCAGACGCACGATCCCTTCCTGACCTTTCTTGCTGGTATGATTAATTCCCTTTGTCCCAATGGAGTTTGTCATCCACCAGCACACGCCAAGGGATCAGTAATTATTCACAGCTGATGGGTGCACGATTTATTACAGCGAAGGGGGAGGGAGACTTGCTCCTTTTCCCTGAAGTCCGCCGTTGTGAGGTAATTTAAGTCTGTTTAAGAGTAATTTTAAAATGTGATGTGAGCCCTCCAGTGGTGCAGATCCATTACATGACTCATTCAGTCATCTCCCAGAGGCTCATGGTATCAGGAAGTATGACTACTATTACATCTGGGAGGTAACATTTTAGGAAATATCATTTTATGCTAAGTAATAATTACATTGTAAGTAAGAAGCTTAGTATATGAAATAAGTCTCCAGATAAATTATCGATGAATGATTATGTCGTCCTGTTAAAAACCACAGAATGTCAGATAGTTAGTCAGCAAGTCTCGTAACCAGATTGTCACGCACTGTAGCTTTGGGAATGGCGGCTCAGGTCAGACGGTAAACCATAGGTCAATATTTGATTGGGACGAAACATCAACTATCTTTCTCCAGAGAGTTACATTTTGTTGAAACAGATGATTATGTCTCTAATTTTGTCTCTACAGTTGACCGACGTTTATTTTGAGTTACTGTTAATTCCACATAATGTGCCTGCTGCCATAAATACTCACTACTGCAACAATGTGTATTAATCCTCAACTGAACATAGTCCCTAACAAACATACTACTTACTGCTGTTTGAGTAAGATTTGTTAAAAGCTACAGTGCCTGGCTGTTTTAGTAAATTACTGAGCCTTTTTGAAAAATAACTCTTTGTACTTGTGGTTAAAAATACTGAATATAAATGTTGTCCAAATATCTTAAACTTGTTATATGATATAAACAGGATGTGATATTTAGTCCGACCTGCAGTGTCAGTAATAAAAGCGTGGGTGGTCTCAACTTCTGCGTCAGAATTTGTTAGTAGGAGGAAAACACTTTAATCTAGGGACCTTCATCAGACATCAAAAGTTAACAATTCCTTAATATGGGCAGGATGCAAATTCCCTCACAGGATGTTAATGTCAGGTCTTAGCACAGCCACATTATTTTGCTGGCTGTATTACATGTTTGTGTTGTCCTTAAGATTCTTGACCATTGATGTCTGACGAGTGCATCTTTTAGAACGGACGAAGTGCGTTCTGCTGCACAAGTGATATGTGATAAAGGAGGAGCACAGTGATGACCTGGGCAAGGCAAGGCCAAGTTAAAGAGTAGGGCTGGCTTATATCAATATGATATTGTGAAATAGACGATATATCATCTTTGACATCAGATAGCATTATATTGTGATATGGTATAAGTGTATTATTCCTGAATAAAAGCTGTTTTACATGATGTAGTTTTCTGGACTTGCCAGACCGTTCTACTTGTTTGAATACTTGCCTTAATCCACATTATTGATGATTTTATTATCCCACGAAAAGAAAAGCGCAATTATTTTCTGAAAGTACCATACTTGATTTTATCACCCAGTCTTAGCATCTATGAAGTCTTTTATAAATGCCCAGCCCTACAAAAGAGGATGCAATGCAACTCTTTGAATGGTCCTCATCGGTCTGCGGTGTTTCTTTAACGTGACTTTGTACCCTCAATAAGCTCTGTATTATTCATGTGTGTTTCTAGCATGCATCTCATGGGCCCAGGAGCTTTCTCATGTCTTGATGCTGTTTTTTTCCCACCTATAAGCAATTGGTAGCATTAAAAATGTCAAAAAAAAGAATTCATACAAAGATATTATATATTGCCACACAGACACTTGTAACACTATGACTGCATAATCTTTACCTTATCCTCATTTTATCTGCGTTGCATGTATCTGTTTGGCAAGTCACACCGTCTAACTAGCTAGAGTCCTAGCATCTAAAGCACTACACTCATTCACAAACAGATGAATGTGACACAGAGAGAACAACAAACGCACTACACGCCTGCACACCTCTGACAGTGACAAATCTAAGATCTGTAAGAATACAATACGGTCGGTCTCTTCGCTTCTTTAGTTTCTTAATACGACAAGGCTGCAAAAACCTTTTCTTTATATTATCCCTCCAGATAGAGCTGATCTAGGTAATACTTATGTGTAAAATATGCATAAGTCCCAAGCCTCCTAACAGAATCTGATGATATATTCCGGTGCTCAATATGTTCGCAGATAATAATGAATCAAAACTTTAAAGTGGGATACAAAACTGTCTTATAAACATTAACAGGCAATACGTGAAGTGGTGGGGAGAAGTAACTGAAATTAAAATTACAGCAACAAAACAAGCGTTATTAAGACACCTACACTGCAACAAAACTCTCTCTCAGTCTTGAGGATATTCACATGAAAGGGAGCATGTTGATGTTGTTCACAGTGTTTTGGGAACCAGGATTGGCCCTATTTCTATTTCTGGAATACTGCCATTATTTATGAAGTCTTGTGTTTCTCTTCAGGGAGGACTGAATGCACTATTAAGTTTAAAGGTCTGGGCTCACTTAGTTTCAAGTGAAGTGTTTGCATCATGTTATGACAGTGGTCTGCATCCTTGAATAGTTGTAAAAAAAAAAAAAAAAACTAAAATTAAAATTCTATATTCATCTAAAAGTAACTCCATCTCAGATTTTGGTTGACTCAAACACTGTTGGAGCCATTTTGTTTTAATAACTGTGAGTAAATATTAACATATTATATCTTATAAGTCTTACTGACATAAGTGTAAATGAATAATAAATCAGAGGTAATGATCATCATAATGGTGATGATGTGGATAATGGTTAAAGGTTGTTTTTTTCTTCTTCTCAGTGTTGACTATGATGACAATGATGTTGAGTGTGATGATGATGACGATGGTGGCTGCTTTATCTGCCTTCTGTGTCACCCCTTCCACTAGTATTGCTTCCTTACACAGTGTCTCAATTACCTCATGGTGGCTCACTCTTGATTTTTTTTTCATGATTTTGTTACCTTGTTCATTACTGTGTGACATGGTGATTGACTTCAGCGGATACTCTGCCTTGCATCAATCCCATTTCCCTGGGTTTTACTTTTATAAGTCTTATAAGTTGAATACCTCTCCTTTCCTTTACTGCACTACCCCCTCTCCCTGCTCGTGTCTGGGTGCTGGCAGCAGAAGGGTTAAGGACTTGGAAGCACAAGGTTGCCTTATTGAAACCATTCACCTGCGAGGAAAGTCTTAATTGGAAGGAGTGTGGTTAAATAAATAAATGCCAGTGAGAATAACTTCTGCTGGTGTGCCATTGAGCAAGGGGCTTACATCCAAAAATGCCCCCTTCGGAGCCATTAATAGGAGGCCATGCCTATAATAGGAGAGCAAGATGCACAGATAGTATCTGTATATATCAGGATCAGCTGCAGTTCTACTTGGATCAGCAAATACAGCTGTCCCAACATTCATATTTTAATGACGTGTTTGCTGCAATGTAAAACTTTTCCAGCGGGAGGGAAAGTGTCTCCTGACATGTGAAAATGCTGCACTGCTGCTGTTTGTAAAATTCATAGGCATAGGGTGTATTGTTCAGAGTAACAGCTTCAGCTGTGGAGGGTAAAATGCATTACGCTATAACTGAATAACAACCCCACTGTTTTTGATTGGTTAACAGATTCTGAATAAGCTGTCCATCAATAAGATATGTGTGACTAGTGGGGGAAGAGTGTAATTTGTACGTATTCTAAAAAGCATGTTATGTTGTGAATTTTCTGTTCTACTGTGGGCGATTTTTTCTTAAATTTATGGCTCACTATGTAACAGTCATGCATAATAGGATCCAAGTAATAAATAAAGGCAAGTGACTCATTTGTAGAATTTGCCTGGAACAGTCTAGGTGGTTTGAATATCTTAAAAATTCATGTACAAAAACTGATCTACAGACTGATACATTTTGGACTAATGCATTTATATGCAGTGAGTCAGTGTTTGGCGTCTCTTATGCAAATTTACGCAAAACTGTCCTGTATGCTCTCTGTATGGTTCACTGCTGAATGTTCCCCACTTAATTAATTTAAACACAACAGTATAATTAAAGTATCAGCTGTTAAACTGTAAGTATATAGTTTTTTAATAGTCACATACCTCAATATCAGTATTTGTTGGAGCTCTGCTGTGAACCCAGAAGTGAATGTGTGTCAGACATGAACTTGTCATCGTCCTCCTGATAACACTTTTTTTTTTTAAAAATACATGAACAAACAGAAGAATAAACAAAGTGGTGCCGACTGTTCTGCCCCCTGTCCCAATCCGCATGCCGTGCACAATTACCCTCTCCCTTCTGTTGTTTTGCAGCCTGTGTTGATGTCTACGGGACACACTCCAATGTACACCTCCGCTGTTTCCACACTGGTAAGAGCACAGTGATCTGCGCCGCGCCGTCACCCTGAGAGTTACCAGCTTCATCATCCGTCATCATCACCCGTCTGATTTTGTGTCCTCACTTCCTGTCTTAGTTCAATTTGACGTCGTTCAGTCTTTTTGCTGTCTAATCTCAGATGGACAGCTGCCTGTTAAACGCCATTGTATCTGGACTACCAGAGTGTGAGGTCATCTGTTTTCTGATGATATCGATGTGTTCATACTCATCGTCATTGGAATCTGAATGGAATGACAGATTTGTTCCCCCTTGTTGTACTCAGTGACTATTTTTGGGCCCAAATTGAACCGAAAAGATTTTAAATGTTGTGCATCCATCACAATTTAACATAAAAAATTCATGTGTTATATTCATATTTCTAATCATACATTCCTGCGTCTAAGCTGCTGTGAACGTATCAAAGAATATGCATTCAGGATCCAGTTTCAGTATAAAGAAATGGTTTTGTTGGCATATCCCTCTGGAAACCTTTTCTCATGCTACAGTTTATACCCACTCAAAAACTTCTCCTAAAACCTGTACGTCAATAGTAAAGTACCCATAATGCTTTGAGACATCTAATCCTAATGTGGGTCCCAGTTAAAGCGCCATATATTGAGGGTGTCATATTGCATGGGGGTTTGACTGACAGATCATCTTTTTGCAGGGCAGACTGAAACCTGTAGGTGTCAGTGTTAGACTGTGCAGTGTGACTTCCATAACCTTGAAAAGATCGCTCTGCTGCTTCCTTAATAAAACACTTTTATGATTAGACAGGTTGCATTAGCCTCATGCACCATGAATTGCTCAAAAGATGTGTCTATTGAGCAAAGCATGGGAAAATACAAGCAAATTATCATTTATCATATATTACATCTGAATGCGAAAGCTTGTTAGAAGTGTACTTGATTTGAAAGAATAGAGAAGATAGGATCCTCGGAGGGAGAGGACAATAAAATCGGGCTTCCAGTCTCTCTGTCTCTGTTGAACAAGTAGTTACTCTTGTAACTATACATCATTTCTTGTCTTTGCCTGCTTGCCCCGACCTTGATCACCGCCTGCCTTAAAGTGCCTGCTTATAATTAAAGTGTTTAACATGTGGGACATCCTGCACCCCTCGGCATAAAGTCATCAATAAGAAGAATGTGTGTGTACACATTCCCTCAGACACATATAGAAGTACTTCATTCTGCATATGCATGAATCAATTTTCTACTCTGGTTGGGTGAAGTATGCACGAACTTCGAGATTCATTACAGTAACACCTTTGTGCATGGATGTCTTTGCAGAAGGTGTAGTGCCGGTGTGGTCGCCATCGATGTGTAGGTGGTGTCGTCAGTCTGTCTCTTTATTGCTTTAATGGTGTGGGGTTTGCCAGTAGCACTCCAGGCCCCATTGATTTATGGGTAGGATTGTCTCAGGAAGCACTGCAATGGTTTGGCAAAGTAAGAGGAGGTCTTTGGGTTATGTACATGATTTAGCCAAGAGGTGCTTTAGCTTCAGATGACATCTATTTTTTTTTTCAAACTGAGCGCATAATGTAATTAGAAGTGATTTCTTCTCATACTGCGCAGAACTTTTGATATTGATCTGTGCTCATATTAATGAATCTTCCTACCTCTTCTACTCTATATGACTCTATAACTCTGCTGCACCGTGTTCTCCTATTATGTGGCTACATAAATTGTTGTGACATCATGTGCTGGGTGCTGAGATTACATTGAAAGTTCATGTTCTGTCTGTCAGCAAACACAAGATCCAAATTAGAGCTGGACAGTGAATAAAAATTACATGGTTATTGTGATATGAGACTATATAACGTCTAAGATTTGGGCTGTCATCATATCATGATATGACATGTGTGATTTTTTTTCCTGCTTTTAGATACTGCATGTTATTTTCTGAATTTACAAGACTGTTCTGCATGTTCTTACGCTTGTCGCTTGTCATTATATCCATATTACCTATGATTACTAGAACAAATGTGATAATAGTGAGTTTTCATTCTTACAATACTGTTGCAATATCAATAGAGGTATTTGGTCAAAAATATCATAATATTCAGATCGTATGAGGAGAATTCAAAATAACAAGACATATATATTGCAAACCACTTCTAGCACTCAAATCAAAATTAAGACCAACAACAACAAGTACGTGCTTTTAGAAATAAAATTGTATACAACATGTAGCACACCAAGATTTATAT
This sequence comes from Diplodus puntazzo, assembly GCA_963678695.2. Lineage (NCBI taxonomy): Eukaryota > Metazoa > Chordata > Actinopteri > Spariformes > Sparidae > Diplodus > Diplodus puntazzo. Next base: position 8,876,937 of record OZ023167.1, on the reverse strand, counting down.
ACAAGGAGGCAAAATTATTTGCTTTCTTATCCTGAAATAAAAGTCAAGAAATGGGTTGTTAAATGGGTAGTTTTATAAAAAGCTAATGAGCACACAGTCTTAAAGCTCCAGTGTTGCAGAAAGGGTATTTCCCTCCCTTTGCAGCCAATCCCACAGGCATCTAGTTATTGAGCTAAGCTTGGCTGAATTCAGTATTCGAGCCTCAAATAAAAGAAGGCATCCCTGAGTGTGTGTGTGTGTTCGTGTGACTCTGAGGAAGTGGTAAAAATACCACAATTACCTCAAGAAACCATCTATGTCTTTAAAAATCAATGAATTCTCTATATTTTAGATGTTAACTAGCTTTAAGGCAGCACTTTGTCTTCATTCACCAACAGAGATCTGTCTCATGGAAACAGTTTTCTTTCACAATGAATACGCTACATTTGTCTTGAGCTGGAAACGTTACACAACACATTTGCATTTATCCTTCACCTGATGAGCGGGGAGTGACAGAGACCCCCACCGCCCAGTCTATGTTACACTCTGTCTCTTCTAATGAAAAAGGATGCCTATCACTTTCCCCCTCCTTTAACCACAGAACTGTTCCTATACACGTAATACTTTTCACACAAATCCTCTTCAGACAAAACAGCCAGTACTTGGCAAAAAAAAAAAAAAAACCTTTTTAATGTAAGGATTCAATTACTGTTTTCTGTAGTGTTTCCCCAAGAGCTCTCCATTATACCCTCCCCTTCCTGCTCTGCACTCTTATCAGGTTGCTATCTGGTTTCTATCTTCATTTTCTCTGTCCTCCTTACTTTTCTTTAATAAATGTTTAAATATGTCCCTGCAGCTTCGGTGTAATTACAGTGCAGCAGCAGCTCAGCTCCTTCGGGAGGGGGGGAGAAAAAAGTAAAAAATACGCATGCAAAAAGAGGAGGAGAGCTGTTCACGCTGTATGGTGGAGTAAGACAGATAGAGGGGGCCTTGCAATTGGAAGGGTAAGAAAATGAGATAGGTAGACGGAGGAATTTTATTTAACAAAATGAGAACGTCAGCTGACAGCTTGTCCTTCAGCATGTCCTTACATAAGTCTGTTCAGTGTGCAAGCCTTTGTGTGCCAGTGAGTGTGTGTGTGTGCATTTATATATTACACGCCTGTCGATCCATCTGTCTTACATAGAGAGAGAGGCAGAAAAAGATAGAGAGGGGGAGCTGTGAAAAAGATGTGGATTTAAAAGGGAATTTGACTCTTTCTGATAAGTAGCTGTTTGGCTTCATAATGCAACATCCACCATTTAATCATTAATTTGAGGACAAACATTGTATGGCAAGTGTACGTGTAATGTCCTATTCAAACATCTCACTTTCTTCTTTAACCCCACTGTGTGTCAAGTGTTTTGCTGTCCATGGTGCAGCATTTTTGGCAGCAGAAGGGCTATAAGGTTTGAGCAGGACTGTACTGGCAGTTCTTACTAAGGAACATTTGCAGGGCTCACCAATAAGGATTAGCAAAGTGCCCAGTCCAGGCAAAATGTCACGTTTGGCTTGTAAATCTAGCAACTTAGTTTAGAATTTAAACACATTATTTTTGAGATGATGATGAGAGTAGCTGAGGAGTGAGCCATCACGCTTCCTTCTCATCTCTGTTAATAGTTGCAAAAATGAGCATTAACAATGGAGATAATGAGCAGCAAGTAAAGATGTTTATGAAATGAAGCACAAGCCAACATTTCAATTATCCTGGAAACAGGCCAATATGCAAGAATGTTGTAATTTGGTAACCGATAATAAATACATCGATTTGTATAGGAGCATGTACAAGCTGATTTAGGGATAAAGGTGCACTTTGTAGTTATGGGGAAGAAATTTTAATCAGAAGAGAAAGCTCGTCATTAACTAATTTTGTTCATAGCTAAAAACAAACTTAAAAAAATCTCTTTGTTTTCTAAAATGAATAAACTGAATAAACAAACTGACATTAAAAGACAAAACTATTTCATACCGTTAAACTTTGTTTATATTTGTCGGACCCTGCCACCTTTATAGCTTCAAACAATGTTCAGTGGAGCAGCTAATTTATTCACTTACGGAAGAAATAAATATTTCGGTTTGTTTTAGTACCTCATTAATTTTGTAGCTGTTAAAATTCTGAATTAAAATTTCTTCTTTAAAACTACATAGTGTCACTTTGGGTTAGGGTTAGTGCGGCAAGTAGATTTCTGACCCACTTACCCGCCTGTATAAGTAAAAAAAAAAAAAAAAAAAACATTAATGTTAAATTTGAATAAGGGATGTTGGCGATTAGTAGACAAATAAATGTCAACAGCAGAGAAAAATGTTGTTAAACATATACACACAAAAGATGAGAATCCCTTACTGTGTCAACGACACCAGTTACCTTTTGCATTTGTCTATGATGTATTTATATATGATTACGTTCACCCATTAAAACCCCAAATCGTGAAATAACAGTATCCAAAATCTAAGACAATATATCATCTCATCATGATAACAATATAATATCGATGCATTGCCCAGTTCTGATTTCAATCAAAGCAAAAATGCTGTCATTTGCATGTTGGAAACAGAAACCTTGCTGCTACCACTGTGTTGAGGTTTCACTATTCTGCTTGACTGTAGAACTGGGACTTACAGGCCTCCAGCCTCCTCTCAGTCTCAAGTGCTCCCTGGGACGAGTCAGGCCAGTTTGAGCTGCTTGTCCTTCCAAGTTCAGCCAAAGTATAATTCCTGCCCCTCTCACATCACCAGCGCTGACATTATACAGAGAGACAGCTAAGTAATTGCCATCAAACTTTGCTGCTCGCTCCTCTTTCCCTGAGCAGCAGGGATGGGAGGGGTACAGTACAGTAGCAGCAGAAAATATGAACTGCGTTCTCACCGAGCACAGACCAGTAGCAGGGAGGCAACCGCTATCCACAGCCACAGATGACGAAGTATGGGATTATCTGTTTGTAAATGCTCATTTTCATTCTGGATGGGTGATTTCTGAAGACAAGACAGCCGTTTCACAGATGATAACGAGCCTCATCGGCAATGAGTAATTTTTATGACTCGACCCTTGGTTTGGAGGATTGTATTGGTCTTGTTTGAATGAAGTCTCCAGCACCGACCAAGCAAGAGGAGGACACGCTCTTTCTGTGATTTTTTTATTTATAATTGTGCAGATGTGCATCCTGTGTATAAAGCATGCTATCTTTGATGAAGTCTGAGCGGTAGGTAAAGCCGAAAGGTCTCGTGTTAGATTAAAGTAGATCTTTTAATTGAGGCAATCTGGACGCTCCGTGTTATGGCCGGGCCTAGACCTATAAGCTCACTTTGCAATAATGCTGTTGTGGTAATGTTGAAAGTGGACACTAGAGACACACTTGGTGGGTGTGTGTGTCGTTTTGGGAGCTGAGGAGGGTCTGCTCACGGCATCAAGCACGATTTTTTATATTTCGCCACTGAAGCAGAATGTTTATGTCCGTGTGGTACGCCAAAAAGATGGGCTGCCGGTTCCTCAACAATGTACGGAAAGCCAAGAAACATCGTCATCACAAGATGGTAGGCATGTTTTTAACGTATTAACGTTTTGTTATTATGACTGTACGTCAATATATTCGTGAAATCTTTATAAAAGAACTGTGCTGAGTGTCTTTGTAGTGAAGTATGTTGATTATGTTATTATTAAGATACAAAGGCTTTCTTTACCTGCACAGATCAGGTCAGGGCTTTGGCTGAACTTGAGGCCTGTGATGTATATGTTAATCACAGTAAAGGAATACTAATCAAATCGTGCTCAGGCTGTGCGTCGCAGAAATAGATGCTTGTGCGTAGTCCTCTAATGGTGCGAAGGCGCCGTTTATCTTGTTTAATATCCAGCCTATGAGCGGCAGGTCACCACCACTTCCACACCCCCATAACCAACACACATGCACCACTTTTTCCTGCCCTCCACAGATATTTGCATGATTTAATAAGGAGCCATTAAGCCAGCATTGTGCATAATGTGACATCGAAATTAACCTCTGTCACATCCTGCTTTAAAACCCACACACAAGCACAGAGGCAGCTGAATCACCCGCCATCAGACCTGACACACACAAAAAATCACACATTACAAAAGACTTCACACAAGTCAGGTGCTCTCATTTTCATTTCTTTAACAGCCTTGCACAGCCCTAAGGTAAGGTTGAGTTTGGAGCATCTGGTACTGTTATCTGTCTGTACATCTCTCTCTCAGCAGTTTAGATACAAGCTAAAATGCTCGCTTGCTTAATTGTTGCCATCAAATAACACTTTTCCTTTATCAAAAACGTACCAATTCATTGCTTGACATTGCGTATTTCAGTAAAGGTCATTATCTTGGCTATTGACTGGATGGCTTTTACGTGTTAAAGGCTTTCCAGCTGCTGCAAGGTGTGCAGGACACGCAGTGACAAAGCCTCTCTAATGCAACCTTTGGTTTGTATCCAGTGCCAGCTCACACATGACATCATTCCCTCTGATGATATTGATATATTCTCTGCACAATTAATATCAACAGGAAAGGCAAAAGCAGCAGAATTATTGGCGTTATTTTACCTCCTTCGCCTTAACATGCCCATCAGATTGAAAGCGACTGGCGTGCAAAGAATGGGTCATGAGCCTCAGATGAACGTGCATGTATGCAGGTACACGTGCACAGAGCGGGAGAGATTGATCAGATTAGTCCTGTGATTCACATATTCAGGAGGGGGCATGTGCAGTACAGCGTGCAGCTTCAGTCTGAACAGAGGCTGAACGGGTCCCAGTGCTTAACGTCCAATACTTGCTCTATTTATTCAAGTCTTAATGAAGAGAAGAAATTGATTTAAACACAAACTGCTTCATTCGTTTGGTGCTCTGAAGGGGAAATGATAAAATCAAACGTTGCACAAAACACTGCAAAATGTGGGAAGCAGTGTAACTAGAAGGAATAAAAATAAATCGGTATCTGCTATTTTATTTGGCTTTGAATATGCATACTCTGGCACTTAGCTTGATGCATATGAAAAATCCAACAAGAGGTAAAAGTGCGGCTTTGGATGGGTGGTGCTGCTGAGGATGGGTTAGCTGAATAGGTGGTGCGAAAATATAGGTGGGCAAGAGCAGCCAAACAGTGTAAATCCTGACAGCCCCGATGTCGAACGACTTGACAGAGAAGAGAGAGGCAGAGAGGGCTCTGTCAAAATCCCTGCAGGGAAACTGCCTGCACTGGGCTTAGATTTCTGCTGGCTATACTCATTATTTCTGTCTCCAGATAAGGATAAATTTGACGTAATGTTCAGCAGCACGGCCCGTTGGACACAGCTACATGGTAAAGCTCTGCACAAGCGCTGTTATAGTCCAAGAGTGTGCTGTTAAAGCCCTGCTCTAGTGTTTTGTGGGGTGGGGGGGTGGGGTGGGGGTGGGGGGGGGGGGGGGGGTTATAGCCTTTACCTCAAGTGGATGAGTATCTGCTCTGTATAATGGCTGTTATAATTATTATCATTCAACTTGATTAATAATGAGTAAAGGAGGATTGGACAATAAGATGGTAGTGTTGTGTAAGGACAAGGCTTTGAGGTGTTTTCATTATTCAGCCTACACATATTGATATAAATGGGTGGGACAAAATAATGTAAACCTTTGTCAGTATGCCATAGAATCAAACAAAACATGATCATACACTTTATCAATACCTCTATAAAACATGACAGATCTGCTTCAGGACTGTCACTGCACTAGTTTTAACCGAGTGTACCGAATAAACTGCGTCGATGATCGACATTAATGGTCACTGTCATTGGCAACCATTTTGAGAAAAGGAAACCAATTAATTGATTGACATCGTTGGCCATTACTTTTTAACATATAGAAAGTAAGGTCAGCAAAATATGCTACCAAAAATGCTCCTTGTGCATTGCTGCATTCACTTTAGCAAAATAAGTGGTTTTACAGTGGGGTCAAAATTTTGACGAACGCATCAACATCACAAACGAATGTGCAAATTGATTCAAGCAGATAAACCTGACGAAAAACAAAAATAACATTTAGGACGTTTTTGGAGGCAGCATTGAGCAAGCAGCTCAGTGGCATAATGAGGTGAAGGCTGCAACTCCTTCAAATTCTGTGAAGTATCCTATGAAACACATTTTTTGGGGTGTTGTAACAAAGTCTTTAAACCTTCGTTCACATCACATTTTCATTATCAAGTTGACGCATTCCTGTATAGTGGCCAAAATATAAGGTGAGAACCATATTTGTAGTTTCGGCATTAAAAACCGATGCCTAGTTGCCAGCCTGGCAACCGCTTCAGAAGTTAGTGTTGAGCCCTGTGACTGTATATAAACTTTATAATTAATGCAATAGCAGTCTTTGAGTTGGACAACAACTTACATCTCTCATAGAGAGTAACAGACTCCAAACTTCAAAGACTTCAAAATCACAAAACAATCAATGTGCAAAAAAATGTGAAATTGTTTCTCTTAAAGGCTGAAATGTGGTTGGGGTTAGCTGTGTAGTTATTTGTGCGTGTCAGAGCTGTCGGGTCTGTGAAGGTCAGCGGGCTGATTTTATGCTGCTGCTTGCTGCTCTGTAAGCACTTTGGACGCACAGGGTCTTTCCCATGCTAATCAGCGTGGTAAAGAACCATGACAGAAATAAATACAGGAGCTCAGATGGGGGAGTCAGACCGTGCTCTCCAAAGAGGACTGTGCATAATGGTGTATATACATCCTCCAACATCAGATACCTCGATGATGAAAGGAAATCCTTGACAGAAGCATGAAAGAGTGAGATTATAATGAAATGGGATTAAAAGAGAAGAATAAGAATAGAGTGGAGAGGTTAACTGTCACACTTTAGATGCACTGACAGAAAAAAGTCCCTGTGGGTAAACCCAAATCATATCAATGCCAAAAATCCTGTCCTGTCATTGACTTGCTGTCTTTTCTAATCCTTTCTGTATCACTTTGTTCCCGATGGTGAATAATATGTTGCTTTACACTTTGCACAAACCATAATGGATGCAGTATCGCTCTGGATAAAATCTTGATAAAAACAACTGACCAGCAAGAGAGCTGACATGACACTCCTTGCTGATAAACGACTATCTGTGGTGCATGTCACAGCCTTGTTACCAAGTTATTTTTTTTTTCCTCGAGTGTGCTGGGAGATTGTCACTATGTGTCACAGCGCAGCTGTGCATGAGTCACTGACAGGTTTGTTTTGAAATGATTGTTGGGCAGGAGGCAGATGCCTATGTTCACAGTAGTAACTAGATAGCCATTCACAGCACCGGTAATACACACTATGATGTAATTCACCAGCAGCTTCACCAAGATAAACTAAAAGACCAATCATTTGGGGAAAAAAACAGGGGTGCTGGCATGAATCTGTGTCCATCATGGGCGAACAATAACAGCTGGTTCTCCAGTGGTGCTCTCTATCCTTTAGCAGAGTGACCGACAACCATAGCGGCATGAAAACGTTGTTATCACAGCTAAGAGCTAAAATGGCCATCAGTCTTGGCTGTGACGGTAGGTTTCAGTGATGTACTGAGAGCTGATCCAGGAGCTGCTTCATCTTTGTGTTCCTGCCACTGTTTCTTCATAATGTTTCTTCTCTCTCTGCCTCCAGGGAAATACTCCTCCAGTGGTGGTGAACACTGACACACTCGATGGCTCCCCATATGTAAGGATTATGTTTAATCTTCCCTTTATTGTATTATTATGTGAGACTCGACAGCATGACTTCATATTCAGTCTGTATTATCAGTAATTCCATTCATTTTCCCAGCATCCAGGTAGGTCTTTGCTCATTGTTTCGTAATCTGCGTGATAACAGTAATTAATTTGACTCCTTCTTAATTAAAATGAGGTTTCTCTCTTTGATATACATTTGACAGAACAGAAAAATTACATAATTCGATTTGAAGTTCTTTAATGACGCCATTTCTTAAATGAAAGCAGCGAAGTACCTTGACCGCATTGTCATGAAAAGGATTAGAAAATGAGGCTTCTCTGAGAAAAGCCTCCCATTACTAGGCTAGTATTTTTGCACCACTACAGCAACACTCAGAAAAGTTGTTTTCTAGGTCAGCACCAAAACAGAGAAGTCTGAACTTCTTTAAATTCCATCTTCCTCTGGGACTTGCTTAATTGCAGAAGCAATGCTAAGCTGTTCGGCCAGAAGGAGAATTAGACAAAAAATTAGAGTGTTGCTATTATAAATAAACCAGGTACCACACTGGGCCACACAAACAGTAAGGCTGTGCGATATGATTAAAATCTCATATCTTGATTTAGGTACTTTTATATGCAGATAATGGTACATACCATATATCACATTTTTCTGGTTAGACAACTGGCGGTTGATATGCGTTGCAAAGTCAGCTAACCTGTTTATTTCTGTTGCCATTTTTAGTTGTAACTGTAACAATTAAAGATATAAACAGCCGAGAGGGTGTGTGGTCGTATATGTACATAATAATTGTAATTCTGATGTCTGTAATTCACAGTCTATCCTATTGAAAATTCAATAAAAAATATTTGAATATTAAAACAGCCGAGAGGGCAAATGTTCAACTGACATTAGCTGACTTTAAGTTTTAGACACTTTTTTTTATGCTGATATGCCATTTGTAAAAAAAAATAATAAAAATTGTCATTGTGTAATTGTTCCAATAAGAGAAATTTAATTTTCTGTAAATGATACTGCATAAACTCACATCCCTCTCTGACAGGTGAACGGGACCGAGGGGGAAATTGAGTATGAGGAGATCACACTGGAGAGAGTGAGTCTGACAAAATGATCTTTTAAACTTGAATTTTTGAAAAATATATTTATAGCACATGCTTACTCTTCTGCAGTTGTTCTACTGTATTTATTATTATTGTTGGTGTGTCTGTCTCCGCTCTCTGTGGCCACAGTCAAAGCCCTTGGTGCGAATCATAATGTGTTTGTACTTGCTACTGCAGGGTAACTCAGGCCTTGGCTTCAGCATAGCAGGAGGAACAGACAACCCGCATGTGGGCGACGACCCCAGCATCTTCATCACCAAAATTATACCTGGAGGAGCCGCGGCTCAGGATGGACGGCTGAGGTGAGACCACGCACACTAATCAACCATAAACACAACGCCGGCCTGCGTGTGCACATTCATATTCCCCCATTCCAGGAAATCAAAAGCCCCATGAGGGCACCAGTCCGACTCCACAATGCTGCTGCACCAGCTCAAATTACCCTGCCTATTCTCTGCGCCTTCCTGCAATTTTTCTTTGGAATTCACCGATACAGACACTCAGTCACTTTTCTACCGGCAAACACAATTACAGAAGAGAAACCTCACAAGTCCAAAGTGCTGTAGCACAGAATTGCAGGCTATTGACTGTCCAGCCTGTTCAGCATCAGTTACATACCAGAGGACTGCCTGATCTGCCACGACCCAACATCTTTTATAGGGCTTTTATTTACTTTAACAGTTAGTATTAGGTCTAAAAAAACAAGTAAGGGATGTATTTATTGTAGTGTTGTTGCTTCTTTGCTTTTTCATGAGGTTCAAAGAATGCCTGTGCAGTATTTCTGTGTTTAAAGAGGTCATATAAGCACATCACATGGAATCAGGACGTCAGGTTTAGTACCATTAAAAAACTATTTTCACTGTATGTATTTAATCATTGCAAAAGAAAGAAATTCTGTAGCCGCTAACAACAGCATTTCATATTTTAGATGAAATATTGAATTCTTACCACATAACCAGTGTCAAATGGAAATGTTATAATATAATTTTTTTTTCGCCCAATTTCATAGGAGGCTGCAGTGCAGTCAATCTCGGAGTAAAAAACTGCACTTTATGAGCCATTTTCCCGATTACCCTGCAATGAATAAGGCATGCACAGAGGCATCCTCCTCATCCTCCTCTTTACAGTTGACCTATAAACGTCCAACTGGAATGACTTCAGAGTTTAAAGCAGGCCTGGAGAGAATACATTTGTCTGAATACATAGTTTTTTTTCTTGGCCTTTACTGTCTGCTATGAGCAACATATCTCAAACATCTTGAGGAAAATACTGTAAACCTGACTGCCCCTTGTATCTAAACAATGGAATTCCTCGAAAACCAGACAAAGCCTGCAATTTGTGGGCGTAAAATTCATGTTGCTTTCACATGGTTTGAAGTCTCTTTTTGATGATTCAAACAGAAAAACATTCTGTCTGGGTAATTCTTCCACATCAGGTGACTCAGTGACATCGATGATTTATTTGAAAAGTCTTTGAAAATCACAATAACTGCTCTAGAATTGCCAACATTAAAAATGTGTTACTGTATGATAGAAATATGCTCTTCTAAACATGCAAAAAAATATATAATATATAATACTGCCTCACAAACAGTATGCAGCTGAGACTGTGTCAAATCCTTTGTATGAAGATATCAGCAGCCATTTGGAGTTGGATGTAATGATGTATCTCAGTTTCATCAGGAGAGACTTAATTGAAAGAGAGGCTTAAGAATAATTAGATAGATTTTTCTGACATAGTGTGCACAGTAGGAAATGTTGAAGAAATATGTGAGGTGTCTTCTGCGATTAGACCCCACTGAGATGTCATCATTGCACAGAGGTAGTGATTAGGGGTGTTAATCTCAGGCAATCTCACAATGCAATTCAGTTTCAATTCTTGGGTGTGGAATTTGATTGAGAATCAGTTCTTGACTCAAAATTGATTCACAACTGAATCGATAAGAAGGGGGACTCTATTTTCAGTTTCTTGCTCCAGTATACTGTGTGCGAAACCAATAACTGGTGTCCTACATACATGAAATACAATATGAAACTTGCCTTGCAGTAGAAACCAAGCTAGTTGTAATATCTGAAAAACATTACTTTCAAGAAAGGGTGAAAACAAAAAACCAAGAGTTAATTTAACTCACTTATAAGAATCAAACGCCAAGCACAAAGTCTTAGCAGATTTTTTTTTTGACAAAGAAAACCTAAATGAATGGTGTACAAATATTCTCTCATTACATCCATTTTAGATGACAGACTTTTGCTAGAGTAAACTCAGGTGATAGCCAGCTCGACTAAAACTGATCAGAAAATAATAAGGAGCTGATAAAAAAAAACAGCCAAAACTGATTTGACAATGAAGTGACAGCTGACAGCAGCAAGGAAAGGACTGGCTCGCAGAAGTTGTAGCAAAATCTGAATGGTTTAACCGAAAGAGTGACCGCCCTCAGCCGGTTGATTGTGTTTCGAGTTGGACAAGGAAGAAAGACAGAGAGAATGTAAATAAACAGAGTGAGCATGAAAATACGCTCTCTGACTATATTTTTTTGCTTTTGCTGAGCTTCATTTGTTAAAACTCTTGCAGCCCTCAAGTGTTATTTCAGTCTTACAAAATTTTACACACTATAATTTACTTGGCCATAAAAATCCATTTAAACGCATGAATAGAATAGTGATAAGTAGAGTTTTTAGGCCCTTGGAGGAAGAATGTGAACGCCTGAAATAGTTATTTCATCAAAATCTCCTTGCTTGAAAATCATCTTCTCCTCTGCACACAGGCTGTCACTTGTACTTCACATATCAGCTTCTCGTCATTTTCAAGACAAAGAGAGTTATACTACAAGCAAGCCTTATTCTAGATCAATAGCAGAAGGCTTTTTACCCTCTTTAATATTGTATATGGAGAGTTTGGGGGGGAGGGCCAGATGTCATGTGTGAAACTGGATCCCTACAGCTATAGTTGGAGATTGACTTGTCCTGACCTCCTCTGGTGGAGGATTAGACCTGATTTCATGCTGTCTTCTCCCTTCTTCTCTCTCTCTCTCATTCTCCCTGTTCCTTAGTGTGAACGACTGCATCTTATTTGTGAATGACGTTGACGTAAGGGAGGTGACACATAGCCAAGCTGTCGAAGCTCTCAAGGAGGCAGGTGCTATTGTACGCCTCTATGTTCTCCGCAGAAAACCGGCTGCAGAGAAAGTCACTGAAATCAAACTCATCAAAGGGCCCAAAGGTATGTGGAAGTGTGGACTGGTGTACAGCATCGTCGCTTTTGTGTGGGCTTAAGGATTCTTTATACCCAGCTAAGCTGTGCCCTCTGGATTTAGCAAATCTGCTCTGCGTTAACCCATACCTCCTTTGCTCACTCTCTGCCTCTCTCATTGCTCCCTGTTCGCAGGATTAGGTTTCAGCATTGCTGGAGGGGTGGGAAACCAGCACATACCAGGAGATAACAGTATCTATGTCACCAAGATCATTGAAGGCGGGGCGGCCCATAAAGATGGGCGTCTGCAGATCGGGGACAAGATCTTAGCGGTTGGTCACTCATGTGTAATAACTAGTAGCATGCAGAGATGTGTGCCAGCACAAATACACATCACTGATAGCCTCAGACTCTCACCTTTGGAGCACTCAGACACATATTCACACACACACGCCAACACATTTGTGTACAAGCAGCATTTTTGTATCTCCTGCCGAGATAAATTACAGCTGTGATTTAAGGCCTGAAATGACTTTCATTAATATGTTAATAGACGTGTAGGATGTGGCATCCTGCCACAATGATTCTCAAGCAGCAATACTGCCATCTGCTGGAGTACAGAGAGACTGAAGCAAAGCAGCTGACGGCAAACTCAGCACCAGCAACCTCAAAATGGTGCTTGGTTTCTACTAAATGGTGTCTCAGCAAATACATTACCTCTCAATGGGACATGACAAATGCTTCTACTTGTTATAAATCTGTTAGAGAATACATTTACCATCAATGGCTATGTTATGTCACAAGTAACAATGTTATTTTTTGTTATCTTCTTGGCAAACAGTATTTTTAACCTATGCTATCAACCCTGTTTGGATCTGATATGATTGCTATCATTTCTGCTTGGCCGGGCATCAAATACATAAAGAGAATGAAAGCCATCAAACTTGCTTTTAATATCTTATTATCTAGTTTGACAGTCATGAATGAAAAAAACAGAAATATCAATTAATCCGTTCAGTTGTGCAGTTAAAAGTAAGTAGGAGGGTCCAGTTTCAAGGCTAATAAACTGCATGGTAAGATTTGTACATAGACTTGTGAAGGATTTTAGGCTTTATCTGTGGCATTTCCAATACTGGTATTGGAACGACCCTTACCTTGTGCATGATTTAAATGTAGGCCTGTGCTATAACAAATCAGTTGAAGCTTTGGGGCTTCAAAGTCCCTAATTCTTAACAGACCGAAATACATTTCAATTTTACTTTTATCCCCAAATTTCGCTACTAACTCTAGATCTAAATGTTGATCTGCTGTCTGATTATAGATGTTGAGCACCTTTGTAAGTGAGCAGTCACCCTTCCTAGCATATCCCTTTACACTGAATCTGATTGTGTTTCCCTGCTTGACATTGACATCAGGTGAACCACGTGTGTCTGGAGGACGTGATGCACGAGGATGCGGTAGGGGCTCTGAAGAACACAGCCGAGGTGGTGTACCTCAGGGTGGCCAAGCCCAACAACCTGTTCCTGACCAACTCCTACAACCCCCCAGACCTCACCAGCAGTAAGCCCACTCTCTGTGTAAAAACTCTGCTCTGTTTGATGATTGGCACAGTGGGTTGTGCTAAAGGTGGCTATCTAAAATCAGGCCAGAAAACTGCTATCAAATGTCCAGCCTTAGAATGTACACCCACAAAAATGAGAGATTTTTCTCCAGACTTGAGTGGAGGGATTAGGGGGCTTTTCTGTGTAAATCGTTCGAGATGATTGTTGGAGTTCTGTGAAATTTCAAAGCTGCGGTGCACAAGTGAAGGGTTCGTTTTTTTCCTCACAAAAGCACAAAAAAGTACCTTGACCTGATTCCGCCTCTTGATGAAAGTCTGCTCTTGTGACAAAAAAAACAACCTTAGCAAGGTAATTCACTTGTTGCAATAGGCTTTCATGAAATAATTACAAAGAATTATTCATACGTAAAATATCACATTTGACATGTGCACTTGGAAAAGACGATAGCCAGTAGTTTGATCTAAAATACTACACATGTGTGTTCAATTCCTGCCTGTTATATTATACCTCTTTTGGTTTTGTGTCTATTGTTCTAGCATATTCCCATATGGATACTGAACTCAGCCACCCCAACTATCTTGGGTCAGATTACCCACAAGCCCTCACTCCCACCTCACCTAGTCGGTTTTCTCCGGTTCTGCACGGCATGATGGGAGATGATGACATCCCCAGGTGAGCAGTGATCCTTCAGCTAAACAATTCTCATGTACTCTATACTGAATGATTATTAGTAGTATTCATATTAGCAGCAGTAGTATTAGGGTGACTGCCATGAGTATTATTGTTTATTTTTAGTCTATGTTATATGTGCACAGTATTCTCCTGTATCCCTTCTCCAGGGAGCCTCGCCGAGTTTTGATCCACCGAGGCTCCACCGGTTTGGGCTTCAACATTGTTGGAGGGGAGGACGGAGAGGGAATCTTTATCTCCTTCATCCTGGCAGGGGGGCCAGCTGACCTCAGCGGAGAGCTGCACAAGGGCGATCAGATCCTGAGTGTAAAGACTATTTTATTTTTATAAAGTTCTCACATGAACACATTAATGTATTCCATGGTGTCACTAAGCGATTTTTCAGTTGTTAACGGTCATGCTGTGTGTGTGTGTGTGTGTGTGTCAGGTAAACGGTGTGGACCTGCGTATGGCCACACACGAACAGGCAGCTGCAGCACTGAAGAACGCTGGCCAGACAGTGACCATCATCGCTCAATACAGACCTGATGGTAAACCCACATACTAAAAAATAAAAAATCTGAGTTTGAATTTTGTCTCCAAAACTACATAGTGCCCCTCTAAAGTGAATTTGTCAAAATTATTTTAAAATTATACTTATTTCTAATCAGCTAGATCCACTTATCTCAAAAATGTATTGATGAAGGTTGATTTTACTTTGTTACCACTATCAAGGATTTTTTTTTTTATTATTCCCGTTTGTCTTTGTGTCTCTTTTGTTGCCAGAAGAAAATTTCAAAAACAGATTTTTACTCTAGCATTAGATCTTTGCTCTATGTTGAGGTATAAGAATAGTTTTTTTTGGAGAGAAAATAATATATTGGTTCATCGCTATCACTTTCTTTGCAAACTTTTAGTGTGTCTGAATGTAGGCCCAAAGATCTTTTATTTGTGTGTTTCAGAGTACAGCCGTTTTGAGGCTAAGATCCATGACTTGAGGGAACAGCTGATGAACAGCAGCATGGGCTCCGGGACCACAACGCTAAGGAGCAACCCAAAGAGAGGCTTCTACATCAGGTCTCACACATCAAGTAGAAATAGTACCACTGGTACAAACAGAGGCTTAAAGAGAGTTAAAAGAGAGAGAGTTTTTAGATGCCTTTGACCAACATACAGCCGAGATCCATGGCTATTGGGCAACAATAATTACGATTACATTTTTATGTTTGCAGTTTGGCTGTTTCAAGGATTTTAAATTATCTGGGATTGGTTTAATTTAATGCAGCTTTTCATGAGGGAATGCTGTGTTGACTGGTTTTGTAGATAATCAGCCTGTTGGGTAATGGTAATAATCTTGTGTAAACACATCTACATTTGCACACTAGTCAGCATTGTTATGCATATTTAGCCAGAGTAAATGTCTACCAGCATCAGGCATTAGCTAATAAACAGCTGCTTTAGGTCCAGAGGAGTTTATATAGGACATTACTGGAGTGCTCAGCACTTGCAAAACTGAACTTAATGTTTTACAGCATTGTTGAAGTGTGGTCACAAAACTGTCATTTCTAACTTCAACACAATACCTTGATAACATGTGCAATACCATGGGGAAAAATTGACACAACATTGTGGCCGTTTAATTTTAGATTTTTATTCACAGGCAAATATAACATGGCTTCTGTACTGTGTGTTAAGCCCAACAGCATCTAAGTTCATTTACATCTGACTATAGTCAGGTGAGTGGGAGGAGGTGGGCCTGTGTGAGAGAGTGAAAGTGCAGCTTGTACGGGTGTATCGACACCGTGTAAAATGAGTTTTGAAACTGCTGCAAATATTCAACAATATTCAGCATTGAGCTTTCAACACTGTTACCAACACTACTATTATACTAATAAGTCATGATGTGAGCAAAGCTACTCATCCACTAAAGCACGACTGATGGTGCTAACTGATGTCTTTGTTTTAAATTCCTAGAGCTGGGGCAAAGCCTGAATAGAGATGAAATGTTGAGTTTTGAAAGAGAGAGTCACAAGGATGAATTTGATTGTGAGAAAGATTTATGAACTATATGGCATGGCCAGCTGATATCACCCTTGTTGTTTCGTGTTCATCATCATGTTCGGTCACTGGAGCAGTTCTGCACAATAGATAATCCTAAGTTGCACAAGTCGGAGACAATCTGAATCGTGTAAGTGGAGGCCAGGACAGAAAGATAGAATGACAATACAAGGCAGCATTTGCAAGCAACGATACACTACAAGAGAGAGGAAAATGTACACATGCGATTGCAAATACTGTCTGAAGCCAGCTTTGTGAGTAGAATGGCGGTGACATGAATTCATTCAAAATTTCCAAAGCCCCAAATGGACCATCCATCTTATTAGCCAATAAGCACATTTTTATATATTTTGGGCTTTTTCACGTTTGCCTTTTGAATAAGGTCAAGTTTCATGTCTTAGCTTATGCTGGCTCATGGCTTAAAATTTCATAAAAAGGTACTGACTTAAAAAGCACAGATAACAAATTTACATAATATGGTAAGCCTATAAACAAGCTTAACTGCAAGGTTATACAGGCCAACAAAAACTGTGGACCCCATGTACCAAAATGTGACTCACTGACTTTTATGTGTTTCAAGCAGATTCAAGGGAATCACTAACCATTCTATACTTAATGCATCTACTAGTAAAACACAGTATTGTATAATAACAAAAATGCACCACTTAAGCGTGTGCTGTATTCCCCTGTTCAGGAACTCATGTGTTATGATGTTAGACAACAAAATAACACATTGTGCATATAGAAAAGTATACTTCAGTTACACTACAAGGCAGCACATGTGAGGCCAAAATGCACAACTGCTACAGAGGAGGCTGCAGGGATCACGCCATCTTTCCAGTACAAAGTTGTACAGATAAACTGTGACTGCTGCAGCTAGCTTACCACTGTTTCAGCACCCTGAACAGCGCCTCTCCACTCATCTGTACTGTCAAAGAGTAATCACACCAACCAATCCAACCAAGCAAGCAGCGATAGACTACAAGATTATGCTAGCCCTACTTCAATGAGCAAACATCCAGTCGGAGATCACAGTGCACAGCGCAGAGTAAAGTTAAGGCAACATGCGTCTTACCTTTAGAAGAGCCTCGTCGTTGATCTCCAGGTGTTCGGGTCCAGGCGTAGCTCATAGCCAGCAGCGACAGGAAGTGACAGGAACATGGAGAGAGACTGTTCTGTTGTTCAAGTTTTAAGTCCGGTGTATATCATCCTGTTTTGTCCGGGAAACCGCTGGAGCAGGGAGACTCTGGACTGCGTCTTCACTCACCCAGAGCAGAGCTAACGGCTAATAACATAACTACGTTAACGTGGAGTTAGCTTAACTGCAGCGGCAATAGTGCCGCTGTAACAGTAACATTCAGGTTGGATACTGCATGTTAGCTAATCCGACCGCGAGTAACAACGTCCTTGAAATATACATTTTTTTAAACTATAAGTTTCTCGGCAACTTCACTCTGACTGAAAAAAAAATGTGACTATGACCAGAGAGAAGAAGCAGGATGTTTCCATGGTAACAGTTTCATGGAGAGTGGCGGGAGTTTTGGAGGGAAGCTACAATAAAATGGCGACGGGACAACTGACCATTTACAGGATTCTAATGGCATACTGTCTTTCTTCACATGTTGAGTCATTGGGAGTGGGTTTTTTGTTGCTGTCAGTACAACTTAGTGTTACCTGTGATGGTCATGAATGGCTGTATGACAAAGGCAGCTACTACAGCCATTCCGTGTTGCTTATCACACCAGGGCTCGAAATAGAAACAACAAGAGGGCAGCTGAACAACCCAGTAGCAAATCAGCGGGGGTCACACCAGTGTCAGGCGCTTGTAAAGTAATAAAAACAGGACTTGTGCGAATGGAAATCACGAGACACCTGCTGTGTCTCAATTCAGGGTCTGCATCCTTCGAAGGACCCGGCCTTTGAGGTCTTCGAAGGCAAGTCCTTCGAAGAGACCATGTTAACCACGCTAGCTGTTGTTAAATGGGACGGTCTAGCCTTTGGAGCATTTCTTGCGTCACTAGATGTTTCACCCTTACGTCACGATTTCTGCCACCCAGGCCACGAAAGTGACGATCTATGCCAAGCGATGTCGCTATTTTCTCTCTTTATTCCTTTTTCAGGCGCCCAAAGAATCTTGGAATATGGTAGGCCACAAAGGATAGTAGCGGTGCATCCTCCAAAAACAGGGAAAAGAAGGCCGCATTTGTGGGCTGCATTTGGAGGAGCCTTTGAATTGGGACAACCTTTGCGCGGCGTTGTGGCGTAATTGGCCTTCAAATGCGGCCTCAGAAGGATGCAGACCCTGAATTGAGACACAGCAACAGTATGTATGAATTCAAGATGGTGCAGAATTTCTTCCTCGCCCAGCTTCTGGAGTTAATGGAGTCCTGTCCAGTGCTCGGTGCTGCCGCTGGTGGACGGAAACAAGATTGCAATTTTGCTAATGTAGCAGGATGTGTTTTCCTAGCTTCTGACTGTAAATAATTTTTTTGTTAAAAACCCTGAATTTTCTAATCAATGTTAAAAATGTTTTGTGTGTCTATTTGATAGGTATTATAAATTTTGACCAAGTGACTGATCATAATCCTTTAATCACACAGGGCTCTTTTTGACTATGACAAGACTGCGGACTGTGGCTTCCTCAGTCAGGCACTGGGCTTCAAGTTTGGGGATGTGCTGCATGTGTTGGACTGCGGAGATGAGGAGTGGTGGCAGGCCCGTAAGGTCAGCCCTCAGAACGAGGCTGAGGAGGTTGGCTTCATCCCTAGCAAGCACAGGTCAGACACACTGTGAGTGAGCAAGGACTTCTGATCTTCTGATTTTTTTTTTTTTTTCCTGCTAACCTAGACTTAAAATAGATATGAAGAACATGTAAGTCAACCGTAACCTTTATTAGACTTTAGTAGAAAATAAAAAATAAACCAACTGAAGACCTATTGTGTGCCCAGGAAACTAAATAAATAAAAAAAAAACAGGATGTGTCTTTAGTTGTAATCTTTGTTAATTTGGTCAAATCTGTCAACACAACAAGCTTGAGGGTGCATTGGTGCACATGTCTATTGTGAATGTGAATCAATTGCCCTCACAAAGTTTGTATACCTATTCTAAACGTTTTAAATATTGCTCCTGACTAATAACCCCTTATCATAATAAAGAAAACTAATACTGGAACTAATTTTAAAAATTAACTAAAGCCATTCTCTACCCATTAGATAACTAGCTAAATGTAATTTAATTAGTACCTTCTTAACCATTTTAGCTTGATTGTTCTGTCTACAAAATATAAACATTTTTTCTTCTTACTCCTCGCCTTTGCAGGGTGGAAAGAAAAGAGTGGTCCCGCGGTAACACCAAAGAGAGGGTAAGTTCATTCACCGGAGCTGTTTGACCCAGGCCGGTTCTCTCAAACTGTTTCCCAGTGTGTAAATCTCTGCTCTCGTTTCCGTCGCAGGACCACGGTCGAGACAGCTTGAGCACTCAAGGTAATTACAGTGACGCGCAAATGTACTATTGACACTGCAAGCTGCCATTTACACGTTACTAGCTTGAGCTGATTACATTTAACACTACAGTAATGGGCAGGACACAGCAACATGGGGTCAAGGTTTGGTGACACATGCACAGGCAACATCTGAATTTGTATACACTGAATATAACTATTCATGTCTGTAAATGGAGGCCTGACATAGAGATCCTGTTTTGTTTGTCCATGACAGGATTAATAGCTCAATTGAAGGTGCAAGTTGCATCCTGCAAATGTGTTAACTGCCAATAACTGCAGTCAGAGAGCAGGCCCTTCAGTCCCATTTTTGGCATCGCTGTCATCCATTTGTGGACACCACACAGACTGCCAACTACAAGCACAATCAACCTCCTTTATTCACAATTTCGCCAGACTTCATCTCCAAAAGAGCCACTTGTTTCCTGTTCTTGTCAGTGACGACAACTGACGTAATGGCTGCGACATTTGAAAACACATCGCACAAAAAAATAAAGACTCGAACACACATGCGGAACAATCTAAATGTCATTTATGATTGCAAAAAAGGAAATTTGGTTGAATGTTGGTCTGCTCTGTCCCCAGGGAGAGATAAGACCTCACACAGTTATGAGACAGTCACCCAGGTGGAAGGTAAGGTCATAAAAGAAGGACATTATTTTAAAGCTTTTGTGTTCAAAATTCCCTTGTTTGAATGCTCTCTTTTCTTCTCTCTAGTTCATTATGCGAGGCCCATCATCATTCTGGGCCCTGTGAAAGACAGGATAAATGATGACCTGTTGTCTGAGTTCCCTGATAAGTTTGGATCTTGTGTCCCACGTAAGTAATTGTGCTGCCAGTCACGTAGACTGATCCGTTCTAAGATTTTTTTTAATTTGATGTCACTGCTGCCACCTGCAGCCATTTTAGGGTGATGTCTGCATAATACATGCGTTCCAGGGAAGTTGTTGATTGAAAATGAAAGAGATTAAACAGATTCAAGGAAGGGGTGAGTGTGCGCGCTGCTTTAATTGTTTTGTTTTTCGCTCGACAGACACCACGCGGCCCAAGAGGGAGTACGAGGTGGATGGGCGGGACTATCACTTTGTTTCTTCACGGGAACAGATGGAGAAGGACATCCAGAGCCATCGGTTCATCGAGGCGGGCCAGTACAACAGTCATCTGTATGGTACCAGTGTACAGAGTGTCCGCGAGGTGGCTGAACAGGTGTGCATCGACATATTGTACTGGGAATAAAGATTTAATATCAATGATAGAATTGCTTTTTTGTAACCGGCTTAAAGGGACAATATGAAAGAACTATCAGAGATATCAAACCCAAGTTAGCATGCTAAACAGACCCCAACTTGTCTCAGTCCAAAACATTATTAAAACACTTCCCCGGTGCTTTTGAGCTTCCAGTCTGGGCTGCTAGCTGCATGGATAGCTGAGCTAACTAGGTAAAGGCAGCTACAGTCAGCAGGTAACTCTGGTGATATGCCGCCCCCCCCATTTGTTTTGCTTTTGAATTAAACTGGTGGTCTATTCCTACAAAATGAACCTTTAAAAATACGCAACTTATTGGTGATCTAAGACACTTTCTATGTCACTTTCTTCTATGTTCGAAATGTTTTCTAAAAGCCATAAAAACAGTTACAGGACAGTTTAACCTCTCATGGCTTGTTTAATAACAGTTGTTACTAAAATAACTTTATTCATAATTTTATTCATAACTTTATAATAATTTTATTCATTAACCCCATATCCTTTCTCCCCCCTGCGTGTGTGCACAAGCAGCAAGGGAAACACTGCATCCTGGATGTATCGGCCAATGCTGTGCGCAGACTACAAGCAGCTCAGCTCCATCCCATCGCCATCTTTGTCCGGCCTAAGTCACTGGAGAATGTCCTGTGCGTACTGCCAAAGTTTCTTCATAGCCTACATTTTAAAATCCAGGGTGAAAGGACATTGAATATGCTGCAGATCATGGAACCATGTGTTTTATAATGATTTTTTTTTTTTTCTGCGTGATGTGAACAGAGAGATCAACACTCGCCTGACAGAGGAGCAGGCCAGGAAAGGAATGGATCGAGCCCTCAAACTAGAACAAGACTTCCTAGAGTGTTTCTCAGGTAAGAGCAGAGGGTTTTACACACACACAGAAAGGATGAGCGTACAAGGTTACACGCGGAGCATTGGATTTCTAGGTAGCAAACGGACACCCTGTACAGTTCACTCATGGATTTGGGTTTGGATTATTGCAGCACCAGATGGTAAATGAAAGCAAATACAAATGTGTTTGCACTCCACTGTTCGCTATCTCATAATCTGTTTGGTGTGGAGTGCGATCATAAAATTCCTTCATTTTATGCTTACATAGATTTTAGCAACAATCTAACAACAGATTGTCTGTTTTTTTCATTTTATTGCTGGTGCTCATGTACACACTTCAGAGTAACAAGATGTGCATTTAACTTTATTGCTTTTTTTCTCCTTTTTTTATTGGTTAAGGCCAACAAATGCCAATGATAAAACAGGCCTCCGCCCCCGCAAAGATCAACTACACTCCTCTGGGTTTCTGGCAGAATTGAATGAATTAGATGAGAAAAAGAGTGCCTTTTGGGAGGACTTGCGGCATTTTAACATTTGAGACACATTTGGGGCAAATCACAGCAGTCAACAGAATATGAATGATAGGCTTCCTCACAAATCCAGTGCTGTCTACAGTCTATGACAAATGGGAACAGCTGTCATGTGTGACATTTTGTCAACCACTGAAGGATATTTTAGAGACTGAATCAATATGTGGAATGTTATGTTAACATAGGCGACATACATGTGTACATAATGTATAATAACATTTTGATCATGCAGGTAGATCATATTAATTCTGCACAATATAGTGTGATTTATTTCTGTTTTACCATGTGTGTACTTCCTGTCAACTCTACAATAAGGTTACCTTTGCCTCCAAATTTAGTGATCGCAGTGCTTTTTCATCCTAAAGTTAGTTACTTCACCTGTCACCATTTGCTTTGTACGTATTGTAAACAGTATTAACCATTTACCAAAAGCCTGAATACACATGAACATTAATCCGACACATTATTAGCACAGAAAAAACACTGGAAAACATTTCAATTTAGGCAGGAATGATGATTTTCTAACCCATTCCTTGTGCAATCATATGAGCAAGCTAACCTAACCGTAAGTTAAATAATTGTGCGGCAGTGAACTAGTTGGCCAACTATGTATTATCGAAAAATATTGGCCACTTCTGTATTATTATTCCAAGTTTACAGATAATCTTGTGATTTACAATTAATTGTTTTGTAACTTTTTGAGCAAGGACTCAGAAACCACCTGGAGAAACTGAAGAAGGTGAGACTAACATGGCTGACATTAACCAGGCTACAACTGCTGCTGACTACACTACAGGCCACCCTAAACATTACTTTAGGCCCAGCTCCGTCACTTTATCAGCTTGGCCTGAAAAACATTGAAGACCCCTGGTGTATATAGTGTTTCTTAGATAACCATTAGCACTGTAAGCCAGTCACTCAGTGTACAGTAGCACCAATGTCAGCTTGATTTTTCTGAGCTTAGCTAACATTGGGTTGCTATAGCTCTTTTTTACAGTAAGCACTTGGGAGAGATGCGAAAAATTCAGGCGACAGGCACTTTTCTTCATTTTAGTGGTCAGCTAGGCTAGCTGGCTAATTTTGTTAGTGAGGTGATTATCAAAATGATCAGAAATGCTACAAACGCTATACATCAAAAATGTACACTTACACTGTTAATAATATGTATAAAGCTAACTGTGTATAATAACTAGATATAATATGTAACAGTTCGCATTACAATGTCTAAAAACAAGAAGACCATTGTTACATACTGTCTTTTATTGAGTTGTGCACTTACCAATACTTACTTACTGTCACAACCAGAGAAATCTTGATTTTCTTCAACGTTTCATGTCCCTATGACCTCCAAGTCAAAGAGTTAAGTAGGAAGTTGGTGAACGTGATGAAACACAACGAGAATAAAGATTTAAAACATTACCTCATCTGTGAACACTTCTGCCTGAATCATGTACACAGATTTTCATTGGCAATGGTGTACTGTAACAATGCAGACAAAAACCCCCGTGAGCACGTGGTGCTTACATCTTTTATTTTGTGATTGAGCGACCTGTGCGTTTAAGGATGAAAGACGAAGGTAATGTTGCTACAGAGGAAGTAAACAGACGCGCAGTCTGAAAAACGGACATACATCAAACTACATTGTGCAAGTATAGAATAGTGTTCAGAATAAATTATTCGCCCCAATGATAAACATCCTCTTTTCCTCTGACTCTCTTTGCGCTTCCCCCCTAGTAATTCAGATGTTTCTTCTTTCTTCTCTTTTCCTCACCGCCGTCTGTGCCATTTCTTCCCCTCCATCCCTCTTTGTTTTTCCTCTCACACATCCTGTGTCCTGCTGCAGCTGTCGTGGAAGGGGACAGCTTTGAAGAGGTCTATCACAAAGTAAAGACAGTGATCGAGGAGCAATCAGGGCCTTACATCTGGATCCCCACTCGGGAGAGGCTGTGATGCTGTACCCGCCCTAGCCCCCCCTCCGTCCCCCCCTTCCTCACAATCACCAACCGACACCACCCTTCACCCTCACAGCCAAGCGAGCCTCGCCTGCCTGTCTGTCCTCCAGCAAAGTCAGTGCTTAGGCAATCACTGAGAATGACACAGAGAGACAAATGCATACTAAGACAAACACAGAGACAAACACAGGAAGTGACACAGCGAGGCAAAGAACGATACCAAAAAAGAGACTCTGAGACAGATGTGAACACAGTGATGTGTAATTAGACTGAAAGAGACTGAGAGAAAAGACTTAATTAGTATTCCATTTTAATGAGCCAGAGTATTGGGGCCCCGTTCACACTAAGCATTAAAATGCATCTTGGCCACCAGTGGACAACTCTAACTACAGCTGTGACTGCATCCAAACTGGGGATGAAAAATGTCCTAAACACAGTTTATTTAGCGCTGCCAAACAACTCAGTGTCTAATGTGTATTTTTGTAGATGCAGCTTCCCAACAGATAAAAGCAAATCGGAAGCGAAATCCAATCACAAGTGATTACTTGAGAGATTTCGGATGCATTCTGGTGCCAGGTGTGAACTGCAGTCCATGTCATCTGGAGCTCAACACAGTCTGGATATATCTGGACACGCTAGGTCTGATCAGGGCTTGAAAGAGTGCAGAGGGAGACCCAGCAGGAACGGACCCTGAGGTAGTATTAAGACCACCTCGCCCTCCCCACCTACTCTTGAGTCTCCCCACTGAACACCTGAAAAGGAGGTGCCCAAAAAAAGACACTGGCCACTCTTTTTATATCACCTCCTGGCTTTCTATCCTCCTCCGCCTGTCAGCTCTGCCTTGTTTCAGGACAGGAAAAGGGGGGAAGACTGAGAATGGGGCGCCCAGATCCTGCTGAGTCCCTCTTGACAAGGAGTCTTTTCTCGGCAAAGAGTCCTTTTACTTGTGAATCTCCTCTCGGTTCTGAGCGCGCCTTCAGAATCCAACCTCAGCGGCCGAGGCTGACATTTGCTCAATCACCCTATGTTGAATATTGCGAGGCATTATTTAAAAAGCAGTTCAAATAATTATAATGATAAAAACTCATATGCTGAATTTGTGCATGCATCCTCAGAGACAATGGAGACAAAACTATGGAAAAATCTGACTAAAAAAAAAGAAAAAAGAAAGGCGAGGAAGTGAGGTATGTTCTCCTTCTCCACCTCCTTATTGTGGAGGAGTTTTTTTAGCATGTCTCATGAAGGAAGAAGAGAAGAGAGACACGGTCAATGAGACCTGGTCATATGGAGAGGCCAGTCCTGACCACAGTAGATGCTCTGACATACAGTTTAGCCTCTGCTCTCTTACGCACACACACTCACGCACCCACACACACAAACACGCTCTCACACCCATTCACTGGCACACACACACACACACACGCACACACACACATACACACACACACACGAAGAGTTGTAACCTCAGCTGTAACCTAGCACACTCCCTTACAGGGGGACTGGCTGTTCTGACCTGCTAGTCAGAATCCAGGATGAATGTTATCTCTCTAGGCACAAACAGCAGAGCTGTTAGCTTCATCGCACCACAGCCGACTCACCGTCCACTCTTCCAAAAGAATCCCTCAGCCGCAGACGTACACACTGTTTCCAGTGGCCGCAGTAAAAGCCGTGTGTGTGTGTGTCTGTGTGCATTTGCGTGCGTGTATGTGTGCGTGGGTCTCCGTGTGCGTGCGCATATGTGCACATTCATGTGTGTGTGGAAACTCCTCTGTGTCGGAGGAATAGGTCTTCTTTTATTCTCTCTCTTCCACTTTTTCTCTGCTTCTTTCTCCCTCTTGTGTCCACACAAATTAAAGCTAAGTCATGTTTAACAAATAAATGGCCTATATATAAATATAAATATGAATATAAATATATATATATATCTTTTTTATGACAATTTCTAACGGGACTAAGTCTGTAAAAATCAACATCTCCAAACAATATTCCATTGCTTTCTTTGGGTAATATTGCAGTTTGGTTGTTGAATTTACTCACGTTCCCATTTTATTGTTGTAAAACGCAGCAAAAAGCTACACAGAGACAACTGAAGCGTCCGAGTCGATGTAAAGCAGACCTCACACCAGAGCTTTGAACTGACACATTTGACCCTGGTCTTGTGTTAAGTTGAAAACGGATCGAAAAAACACATGTACAATGCAGCCGTGTGTGTCTGTGTGACTGTGTGCGTGTGCCTCCGTGTGTCTGCTGCTTGTGTGTGAGTGTGTGTGTGTGCGCGCGCGTGCGAGAAGGTGTGTGTTGTGTAAGAAATACTAAATGATACTATATGAGAATATCTATCCTTTATAACATCCACTGGTGGTTATAATGTATAATACATAAATGGGTGCTGTGCGTATGTGTGTGTGCCAGAGCGAGAGAGTGAGACACGCACGTAAAGATGTAGTGCAATACTGCTATGATGTTATGCAATGAAGATGGTTTAACGTGTGTATAAGATGAAAAGTATTTATAGTTTGCACTGACAGCATTATATGCTACAGGTTTCAGCAGGAAAAGGACGGCGAGTGGAAAGCAAAAAGAACTCCGAGGTTTTACGAGCATGTGTTTGTATTTACTTATAATTTGTCCTGAATTATAAGAGTGAAGGTGGAAGTATTGATGGAAGTGACCATTCATATTTATTGTTTGTTCATTTTATTTTTTTTGCTCACTTGCTTCTCTCAGCTCAAGGTGGAACAGCTGAAGCTTGTGAGTGACAGCTATCAATTTCTGTTCTTGTTTATGGTTTATTATTTATTCAGAACTGTCACTGGTTCCATCTCAAGTCTGTATATTTTTGTATTTTTTTTTCCACCTTGAGAGAGCTCATGGGTCTCGGCCAGAAATGCTGTAAATATAAAAAGAGATGTTGGAGTGCTGCGTGGCTTTTAGATTTAGCCGCGCACACTGCTGATTTGATGCGAGTACAGAATCCATCAGAGCCACAGCCCAGTTTTAACTGCTCTATAAAAAAAACACACACACAAACAACATCTGCACACCCCGGGTGGGCAACACACACACACACACACACACACATGCACACACAAAGATAATCAGCACATCCACACATCCATTTACATTTACACATTGAGAGAATCACAGAAATAACACATCCATGAATGGAATACTATGTTTTCAATTTCTTTATTTGAGGGTTCAATGTATTTCTTAATATCTCTCTCAGCCATCCGTATCATAGTGTGATATTCCTTATAAAATATATGAATTTTTACAGAAAAGACTGATTACAAAGTTACAACAGAGTCAACTGATGCAGAAAAATATATTTAACAATGACAATATCAAGCAAAATAAAATGTTCCAGTTCAGTGAAGCGCTTGTTGTAAATTAGCTATAAAATAATAAAATGAATTTAAAAATGCTTTCTGAAAATGGACTCAGCTGCCTCTTTTTTTTCTCTGTCTGTCTGTCTGTGGTGATGACTTGACTCCGCAGGCGAAGCCTGCAAGAAACCACCAGTGCGACCAGGGGAGGGCACTCATTCTCCATTTTCAGCTGCTTATACAAGCTTGTCTGAGCTGCATTTGCACACACTTGCTGAGGCTCTTATTCGCTGATCCCTCCCCCGCCTCCTCCTCTCCCATCAGGGGAACCATTTTCTCTTTAGAAAAGCACACAGTGAGGACCCCTTCATTTGATTGCATGCGATGCTATAGTGTGAGTGTGAACTCACAAATATTCACAGTGTGAATGTGGCTGCCGTGATGTTGTTATCCTGTGGTCGCCTCCAGCTTGCAGCAATACCATCATCCAGTCCGGTTTAATTCTCACACACCCAAGTCTCATTTCACCCTATTATCTGATGCTGTGGTTAGACTTCTCTCCTTTCAACATAATGTGTGCAATTAAAGGGCAAAGTACCCCTAAATCATGAAACATGATTGGTTAAGGAATTTCTTTGTGTTTCTCACTTAACTTATAATTTATAGAGTCAAAGAATTACATACTGCTCCTGGCCATTAAGAAAAATGGCTCAGTCTATAATCTCATACTTTACAGCCACTTTATTTTAAAGGTCCACAGTGTAGGATTTAGTAGCATCTGATTATGAGATTGCAGGTTGCAACCAACTGAACACCCCTCCACTCAACCCTCTCCTTCAAAACATTTAGGAGAACCTACAGTGATCGTGGAAAAACTCGAAAGGCCCGCTCCAGAGCCAGCGTTTGGTTTGTCCATTCTAGACTACTGTGGTAACATGTCGATGGAACGTAATGGGTTCCACAGAAGAGGACCAGCTCCATCTAAAGGGTTCATAAGGAAACGGAAACACAATGATTCTTATTTTCAGGAAATTAAACACTCTTCAACAAATCAGATCAAAAATATTTGAGCGCTACCACCTGTGGAGCCCATAGGATAAATCACTGTTTGGTGCTTTTCTTTGGTCTCCTTTAAATTAAATACATCGCACTATGCTAACTTCTTGAGGGAGTTTTTTCAAAACAGTTGCTTCTCACGCCCGTAGCTGCCATCTCAAACTGCGACTCGTCTCTCAAAGGATGCTGATTGGTTCAAGTCCTTTGAGGCAAGTCTTGCCACTTGGCAGCCATCTTGGCACCACTCCAAAGGGGGTTTATTTCGGGCTAACATGACCAGGCCCCTATCTAAATGAATTGAGAGAGAGCCATAACTTAACTTTCAATGGTCACTGATACATGAAAACTGCATGATTACAATCACTAGTCATATCAAATGAAAACCGATTGAAAGTTTTGATGACTTTGCCCCAAAATAAGGGTCGATATGCCAAAAGGTTCGTGCGCATGGTTCGGTGTCAAGGCTCATTCCATCCATCTCCACCAAATTGGTTGAATCTGTCATGATGGAGCTGGTCCTCTGCTGCAGTTTCATTGCAACAACACAATGTTTGCTTTTGGGGCGAAGGGACGGTATATGTGTCATACAACCGCCATCAAAATGTTTGAAGTGGTTTGCCTCCTCTTTTATGGCGTCTCTGGATCAACTCCTGTGTGTTCAGCCACACGCGCATAGCTTTTAGATGAATTTGTGACTGAGATCACATTCATCACGCGACCTCAACCTATCTGCTGCAGAACATAAGAAAACGTGGAGCCTTGGGCGTGATAACAAAAATATATAGCTTCAGTATGAGCCGTATGAAAAGTTCATACAGTGTGGAATAAGATTATTATCCTACCCCTTAAACCTGCTTAAAGGGAACATTTGAAATGTGTATGTTAGAGGTTTAAATGACCAAGCTAAAACATTTGTCTATTTATCCATTTCAACCACTTGTTCAAGGTTGAGGGAGGTTGAGGTATTTCACTCCTGACACATCAATCACCGGTTTAACCACGGCCTGGCCTCTGCCGCATTGTATACAACTGAAAGTGATAAAAAGGATTTGACAGCGAGAGGAGGGAACATCCATCAAAGGTCATAAATGGGACTTAAACCTGAGAGCTGGTACATATCTAAAGCCTCGCAGCCTTCAAGTTCTCCAATCCACATGTTTCAGCCATTACCACGTCCATACAGGGCATGTAGTGCATCTACCCGCAAGCTGGTGGAGGAATGCACAGTTGGATCCTAGAGGGAGACAGATGCCTCACAGATGGATTATTGAAAAATTTGCCAAAACTAATGCGGTTACTTCAAAATTAGAACTCGAGAAAAATTTCCTCCTGATTAAGTCACTGAACTCTCTCTTTAATCATTGAAGTGATTCATGTTTGTGGAAATGTTGAAATGAATGTCACAGATGTACCCACAATCCGACGCGAGCGCGCCGCTTCACTGCCAGGGCGGACAGTCATTTTTAAACCGGGGAGGAACAAGAAATGAATGCCTCCAAATGGAATAATTAAATCAAGGCGGTGATTAGAATCAAATATCACTCCAAACACGACATAACGAGGAAGTCGGCGGAGGGAAAATTAGCGGGATAATTGTCAAACTGTTTCAGATCGTGCAACTCTGAGTGGGATCAAGGTGATAGTCATTACGCGTTTGCGTAGTCGCTCCCATTTCTGTATCACCAGCAATTACTCCGCAGCCTGTTTCACAATAGGCCGATAATGGAGTGGTAGCTCTTAAAGCCCGTTGCAGAGTCCAGAGCCGCAGTGACAGGGCTGGATTTGGATGAAAGAGCAGCTGACATGTGTAGTCTTGCGAGTGTTGGGAAGAGGACTCAACCGAGAGTTATCTCAAAGCAACCTCAAAACTGCTCATATAGCTCTGAAGCAGTAAAGCATTTCAGGGCAACACAAGCTTTCACACGGCCCCAAAAGCACCAGCAGACCTTGAGGCACTCAGGCTTCCGCTGTTTCAAGCACCAAGCTGACCTGCTTGGGGATAATAGTAGCCATAAAAGCTTTCGGTAAATAGTTTTAATTCAAAACTTCTCTGTATATTTCCATCGCGTGTGATATCAGATGGGTGTGCCGGCATCCTTCTGTACAGATTTGTGTCTTTGGTCAAAGTAATCCTCACAGATCCAGGATGATTACACACCAGACACGATTCTATCCAGAAGTTTAGTCACAGACTTCACCCTAGACTTCAACTTCACTCTGTCAAGCGTCTCACACACACTGTCAGCATCATTTGTTACTTTCATTACAGCGCGGCAGCTACAGCCTGGAGTAGAGAATCAAACACAGATCCTCTCCATGTCCTTATTTTATTATTCATCCCGGCCTGCTGCTTCTTCTACTCGCCGATTCTCCGTCCTCTCTTCCCGCTCATCCACCCCTGACGTCCCAGCTGGCGCCCGTCAAACTGTTTGTGTAGGACAAGTTGAGTTCGACTTGTCTGTTTATGTCTTCCGCTGCAGCCTTAGTAAATCCGGATGATGTCAGCGGCTGTATATCAGACTGACTGCTTAAAAAAACAAATGATTCATCCTAAGATTGGTGAGCAGCAGGGTGTGGCGCACCGAGATGCTGTTAGAAAAAAAAAAGCTACCTCCTTCAGGTTTATGGCCTCGGATAATCCTGACTCCCGTGGTTTTGTGCCAGAGCTTTCACAGCACAAAACCTGGATTAAATCTAATGTGCTCTTCCGCCTTTTATTGTGAAACTTAAAGACTTAATATTATGAAGTAGCAAAATACACGGTAGCCAAACCTACCACATAAGATATTTACCTACGCTGATGAGGTTATGTTTTCACCCCTGTACATTGTGTCTTCTTTGGTCGGTTGTTTGTTTGGTGACAGGGATTACTCTGCTGAATGGATTTCTACAGAATTTGGAAGGAGGATTGGTCTCAGCCCAGAATAGACCCCATTAACTTTGGGTGCGGTTCACAACAAAGGGATGGATCCAGGAGCTTTTTCATAACTTATTCAACATAGTGAGATAGGGCGTATTTCTTCCACATTTTCATTAATTTCTCAGGAAATAATGCTCGGATCTTGCTGAAAAACAGTACAATTTGACACGGATCCCACAACTGGTGTGCTTAAATTATGGTTAAAGGTGCAGAATTAAAGAATTGGCTGGAACATGGGTGGTGCTAGTTGGATAGCATGCTAAACATGGTTTTCAACACAAGTCATACAAGTAATGACCTTAAAAACTGTTCTCTCACATTCTGTTAATTCTGTGATTTTGTTTCAGATCATTTTTGAATGTTTTCGACTACGATTCTTACTTATGGCACCTTTAAGGTTCTTGTGCCTGATCTTATAATTCCAGTGCAAACCGTTTGTACAGGGCTAGCCAGTTAGCATGCAACCTTCGGTAGATGCTTCCGTAACGCTTGAATTAAAGAGGATTGTTGAGCCTTGGTGCAGGTATGTGCTCGACTGAGTGCCATTCAAGTTCAGTACAGGAATCATTTGAGAAGGAAACTAAATGAAAGCGGATTGTGAGAAGTGTTTTGGCATATTTAATTCTGTTGAAAAGGGGAAAAATAACAACTGCCCAATGCCCAATCTGCTCATTAAAACTTGGCGTGCTGGCTTCAAAGGAACGTTGCCTTCCGCTTCTAATATTTAAGAACCTTGAAACTTAATTGGAAATGACAAATGACGACGATTTTGGTTTTGCACATTGAGGTTTCCAATGAGAGAATGACAGCAATTTTAAAATACACTTTATAAGCTGCATCTGCAATGGCAGAGCTTAACCCACAGAGGCTTATAATGTCACCTGGGCCAAGTGTACACTTTCACTCTGGAGTAGCAATTCTGACATATGAGCCCAAAATTATGATGATGGCATACAGGAACGCCGGCATTAGCATTTTAAACAGCTTTGGCTAAACGCCCATGTGCCGACTGGAATAACCCAGAAAAATACCAAATACACATTTAAGGAAGAATGCACCAGATAGGTGCTGCGGGGAAAGAGGAGATAATGCAAACAAACAGACTCTGGAGGATATTGGAGGCAGCGCTTCTGTTCAGTCTCTGTGTAAAAATGACAAAACAGAAGCAGAAATGGAAATCCCTGTCTCATGATTCTGTAATGAGAATGGAGCTCCTGCATAGTTCCACAAGAAGCTTCCTAAAGAGAATGTCAACATTGGTTTTTTTATAAGTTGCTCCTTGCGTGCAAATAGTTTACTGTCAAAATACTGTCAAAAAAAGTGTATGGGTAAAAGTGTGTATATATATTTACATGCACATATACACGCTCTCTCTCTCTATTTTTTCTTTTTTTACCTTTTTAGCTCAATGCATGCCTTGTACTGTTCAAAGGCATCCGACCAAAATAGGATGAAAAACATTCAGCGAGCTTCTCACTGTGTTGCTACATTTAAACTGTCACCTTTTTATGCAATATGGAAGAAATACATGGATAAAGCATTTGTAGGTCCATTGGTTGTTACATCCCTGCCTCCTCTCCACAGGGGAGTGAGCAATAAACTGAATTAGAAAAACTGCTCATAATATTTGTATGCTTGAGGCAACAAGTCTGTATCCTAGCACCTCTGTGGGGTTGTACTCAGGCACACTGGTGCTTTGAGCTGACGGCTAACGTGAGCATGCTTAGCTGCGCACAATGACAGATACAACGGACGCTGACGTTTAGTGGCAATACATTCAATTATAAGTCTTTATCAATCAGACTGACCAACCTACAGACCAACACTGACATTGCTATAGCAACACAGCCATGGCTGAAACGTTAAGCCTCTTTGGATTGCCATGAAAATGTAATGTGATCAACTATCATCATTCCATTACAGCAGCTAGAGCATTTGGTGAAGGCAAGGATTGTGGTTTTTAGTTAGTTACAGTCATTGCGGTTTATA
This sequence comes from Diplodus puntazzo, assembly GCA_963678695.2. Classification (NCBI taxonomy): domain Eukaryota; kingdom Metazoa; phylum Chordata; class Actinopteri; order Spariformes; family Sparidae; genus Diplodus; species Diplodus puntazzo. Next base: position 8,843,304 of record OZ023167.1, on the reverse strand, counting down.
GCAACTCCCTCTGCTCATTTTCTTCCTCCAACATCTTCTTCCTTTAGTCGGAGAGACCCTCCGAATCCAGCCAAGCCAATCTCTCGAAGTTGTGCCTTCTCACAGCCTTCAAATGTGTGACAATCAGTAAAACTGGGACGGCATTCAGGTGTCTGGCAACACTGCCTCTACAAAAAAGAAGCATAGTATGCACAAACGGCTGACAAATTGCCTTGTTTTCTCCCATCGGTAGGTCACTGTGTTCCCAAAGCTCTGCTGTCTAACGCTCAAGGGGTTCTTCAAATTATAGACATAGTGTGAAGAGGAAAAATGGAACCTCCCAAGGACATTTTCTCAGTCTCGTTTACTCCAAAATCGTTTCCTGCTGAAGCTCCCACTGCAGCTTGCCAGTGCTGGAAGTGAGAGCCTGATTAAAGCCTATGAGGAAGAATTTCATGCACAGCACACAGTAGATGTGACAGCTTTGGTGAGTTAAATACCCCAAAGCATCGCCCTTATGCATGCTGTTCTGTGTCTCTATTCACTTATACAACACACGAACATAAGAACAAAAGGAATGGAAAGGAGGAGAAAAGACAGCTGCTGCATAAATGAGGAACAGGCACATGATGGTAGAACTTTCTGACTTATTTAACTAATTTTCTTGCGCCATTTACTAGCTCATTATAGTCCGCTTTTAAGTCATTTTAAAATTCTTCCATCTGTAATTTGGGGAATTGCACCATTGCAGGGCCAGTGGTGAGATCAATAGCAGGGATAAATTGAATGTAACTCAGAGTTTCAAACGATTATTCTGCTTTATAGATGGTGGAAAAAACAAAAAAAAGTCACAACACATGTTGAACCGCAGAACAAGAAACTCTGGCCCCACCCTGCCAAAATTAAACACTGGTCTGGCCTTGTTAGTGAGCTTGAATTGCTAATGTCTTATTTACATTTTGTCATTTAGACTTAAAATTTGCATTTCCTCTTATTTATGCCGCTGTCTCTCACAGATCTTCTTCAAAAAGTGATTCCATTCAGCTCCCCTTGAGGAAAACCCCCATTAATTAAATAAGAAAACAGGCTGCGCTGCAACACTGATGTAATGAATCGGTAATGTTATGGCGCTCATTAAAACATGCTGTGTTCAGATGTTGCAGAAATGTGCACAGTCCAAGACAGCACTGCCATAAAACAGACAGCTCTGAAAATGGCCAGTGAGGTGGCACAAATGTACGATTAGCTCATTTCTAATGCTAGCCATGCTAATTATGCAAGATCTATATTTTCTCACCAGGCTGCATGGAAAAAAGATAGTCTTATCTGCGAATGGCAATATGGCAGCAGGGTTGCATCAACGTCAGGTGATGTAAGAAGTTGGTCTATCTGCATTTTGCAGACTTCAGCGTCTTTGACCTTAGCCGGAAACCCGCGCACAGTACTCAAATCCCCAGTGATAGAAGTTATCAGGCCTGCTGAGGTGCCCTTGAAGGCCCGTGTCCCTCAGTGCTGCTTCTGTGGCTCTGGGTTTCTGAAAAGTGGAGTCAGAACATATTAAATCCAATACTTTCCGATGCATTTTTTTGTCAGCATAAGAAACGGTTACACAATCTGACTACTTTCGCCACAAACTGTGCTTGGGTTGGGCCAAGTTCGTGCCAACATCACAATGTGAACCCCACCGTGATGGGCAGGGGCACCACCACCTCCTCCACAAGCCACCCACCTGCATGTTTCACCTGGAGGACAGTTTACTCAAACAGCATGCCAGTACTTGTAGATAGGACATACTTAATTGTTATTTTGGAGTCAAGAGAGAGTCTAAATACCACCGGAAGTCGTGTGAATCTTGTGTCAAAATAAAAGCATGCATCCTTCCTTGGCCCATATGTGTTTCAGTATGCATTAGTGCATTAGTGTGGATGCAAACAAGGATGCTCCATTTAGGTTAGAAAACAACTGAATCCGAACCATGAGATGAACAGAAAGGAGTGGCTTACTGGCCTAAGGTGGATTTTTACTATAGGTTTATTGGTGCAGAGGCAGGAGGGTACCTAATTGTAGGCTACACCTTGCTAATGTAATCATCAAAGTGACACTCCCACAGTGCTGTACATAAGGAGGTGTATGAATAATTTCAGAAGCAGATTTTGAGCGTAGAGGGCCACTTTTATAGAACCGATGGGTTTATCAGAACTATAATTATGGTTTAAACGAAATAGCACATGAATTGAAGAAGACATTATCAAGACAGCATGTATTGTTCATGCATGTATCAGCTTGTCGCATAGGGACTGGTGGTATGGAGTCCATGTTTTTAAATTATTGTATGAATTTTAAAAGTGTTTGTCATGCATCTGTTACTTGTCATGTTTGTTCTGTGTTGGTGAAGCACAGCTGGTTCTTGTTATCATCATTACTATGTAAGGTATAGCCATGTTTGGTGTAAATAGCATTGGGTTGCCGTTTCCATTTCTATTTTATTGCCTGTCTAAATACTAGATGTGTATAGAATTCTGTAGTTCTATTTTATACTTCTTTTTTACTACACATTTGTTTGCGTGCTTGACACTAATTTCCATGTGAGGAATCAATTAAATGTGTCTTATTTCAACAAATTGTCACAAGTAGTAGTAGCTATAGCCTATATATTATATATCATATAGTGAGAAAAGCCTGCATAAATAGATTGGTCAATTTAAGAGGTTATTTGATGATAGTTATTACATTTTAAACGTTTGATCTATGGGTTTTATTTTGAAGGCGCCCTCCGGATGTTCTGTATCTTATCGCGTCAGATTGCCTCTGCTGTTATGGAAACGGGAGTGGGCGGAGCTTGCAGCTGCCATTCGAGTCCGGGTTTGATGCGGTGATGAAGTCCTCGGTGAGCAGCTCACTGTTGTCAGCCCGACGAGCTACTTTAGCGCACAACTTTTAATATCCGCCGTGAGACCGCTCTGCAGCTGACCGAGGGGACAACAAAACTACATATTTTCCCTCAGTTTTTGCTCTAGTTTTGCTCTGTTAATCCAGGCCAGGCTAGACGTGTCGCGCAACATCTCCACCACCTTTTGTGGATTTTTTTCCCCCCCTCTTCTCCCGCAGCCGACAGCGAAATAGTCTGGTGCTTTAATTGAGAGGGAAAAAGAAGGAGAAGACAAACACACTTAAGGCTCGGATTGTTTTTTTTTTTTTTCTCCCCCGAACATGACGAGAAGATGTGGAAGCAGGTATGATAATGAGGATTATCTCTAACAGATATGCAGTGAGGTGCCCTGGTTGCGGATTCAGGCTGCTCGGTCATCGAGCTGAGGGGGAGATTTTGGGAGAAGTCGTGTGGCGCACAAAGAGCTTATTAAAGCCGAGGACACAACAAGTTTCAACCATGCACCTCCTGTGCTGACAGAGGACCGAGGTGGGAGAGGGAGCTGCAAGAAACCCGTGCTGTCGTTCCTCGCAGTTGTTTTGTTCTGGCCACACTTCTTCACCACAACACAAAGTTGGACGGCTGAGAGAAGTTTCCAGTCGGTCTTTATCACACTTTAGTATCAGACGAGCAGTCAGACGAGCTCCACATTCCCTCTGGACTGATAGACCACGCGAAGCCAAAGTGTGTATTCTCTACTGCGGTGTTTTTTTGACCACAGTGGGAGGCTCAAGTCTGAACTGAAGTCCACTTTAAATGCGGAATGGTTTGCGGTCAGTGAGTGCACAGCCGAGCTGCCAGTGCCACTTGATTTTTGACTCGAGGCAAAACAAAAGTCGGTTCATTTTTTGGCCATTTGGCACCAGCACCATGGAGCTGACATACTGGTGGAGCATTGTCCTGCTGGGCTGCATCTACCTGGACTGGGCTCTTCTGGCTTCTGCAGAGGAAGGTAAGTGTGGAGCTTTTTCCCCTTTTTTTTGAAAGCTGCCTAGACATGTTTTGTTTTTTTTCCCCCCTGTGGTTGTATATGACTGAGATGTCCAATTAGTATCACATCCTGGTGCTCACCAAAAGTGAAGTGCAGGAAAACCACAAGGTAATTTAAAAAGCATCCTCACGCAAGAATTCGACCTAAATCTCAGAGGAATCATCATGGGAGATGTAATGGCACTATACGAAGGCTATTGTTGTGTCATTATCTTCTTTGGAAAGGGTTTCTTCCATGCCATTTCCAAAGAAATAACATAAAGGTGCTATTACCCATTTGTAAGACCTGCTCTCTATTAGTTATCACTTTCAGGTCTTCAAAAGGTTCCCAGGCTGCACCCAGGGGACTCCTAACCAACTCACCCTAAAATCAATAAAACATTCAGGTGCACTGAGGCTAACGCTGGGCTGATGTGGCCTAAAGTGGGTTGATGTAGAGATTCCACAGGAGGCATTTTAGCTTTGAGGGAAAACATCTAACACCTTGTATCAAATGCATAATCTGGATCATAATTAATATCGGCTTCTGGCAGCAGGCTTGACATTAATAGGGAAATTATCCTGGATCAGCTCTGTGAACCCTTGGGGGGGGGGACAAACAAGACAGCCTTGAAATTAGCTGTCTTAGAGAATAGGACGGTTTAAAATTGTCTGGTTTCACAGGCGAGTATAGCTCGGCGTCATCAGCATAACAACAGGGCCGGTTTCTGGGCAATTTGCTTAATACAGGGGTGACAAACTGAGCCACATCAGAATCAGCTATTTTCGCTGAGTGATTATTTATTGTTTTGTTGACATTAGTGGGGACATTTTGGAGCTGTGGTGTGAACTGAAAGATGATTTGAGTTTGTTAAGAGTGCTGCTTAGGCAACTTTGTGTAAAACCTCTGATAGAAAATGGTCTTTTGAAATAACAGGCCTGTGTTTTTACTGCGGATCAAAGGATCACAACTGGGTTTCTTTAAGAGCTGCTTGAACCACAGCAGTTTTTTTTCTCCAAAGTACCTCACTGCTGTGTAGGCTGCATGCTGTTGTGCCACTCTTTATTCTCCATACTGATTTTTCTGTTGGCAACCTTATACTCTATACTGGATGATTGTAGCATAGTTATCATTCCTTTTAGATGTAATTTCCCCCTCAGAATGGACATATACAGTATACGCACAATGCACATGTAGATAAAAACAAAACTGTAAGCCTGATAGTCATTTCTCTGGCTGATTTCCAGCAAAAGAAAATAAATTAGCCTTGAAAACAATGGGCGCTTTAACAATGCAACTTCTCCCGTAGTATGTTCACCCCAATCAGGAGTTGCTGTAAACAGGAACACCATGAACATGCATGACCAAACATATTCTGTGGCAGGAACATGAATCTGTCAACTGCCTCTGGTTTGGGGCTGGACACCATATCCGCTGCCACTGAATGCTCCTTCTTGAGTAGACTTACAGTAGAGCTGCCATGCTGTGTTGATTTAAAGAAAATTAAACGGCAACTATTTTGTGAAATTCTTAATAGTCACAGTAATTTCTCAAACAAGAATGATGGTAAACGAGTCTTTGGGACAGCTGATACTTTAGACGTCACTTTGGACCCAAATTTTGATTGACAGAATAATCAGTGATGAAAAGCAATCCTTGGTTGCAGCTTTAATTTACAGTATGGCTTCTACTGTAGACTGTATAAACACATGGTTGTAGTACTCAGTATGTGACATCAGTCAAGGTTTTCTTAGGGATGATTTGAAGCCTGGCTGTACCACTTGCGCAAACACACCCCTTAAAAGAAGATGTTAAATTACCGCAGCTACTGAGACACTGAATTCTTGCGGGGGGAAACCATGTTGACTTTGTTTTTCAAGAGAGAACTTTGGGATTTTCCCAGACACTTAGACGAACTGTAGCTTCTTCTCCAGCTGTGGCTGCAGGTTGGACAGCTGGGTCCCGGTCTATTTTAACCTCAGATCTATGTGTGGGAAGAAATATCCAGCAATTCTTTTGGTGGCAGAACCATTTTGTCCCAATTAATGAAAATCAAGAATCCAAACTCAGTCGGCTTGGCTCTGTTTCCACCATGCTGATGTCCAAGCAGGTGCAGCACAGGCTGGTTGTGAAGGACAGGCATGTAGTCGGGAGCCGAGGGGTCGCAGCGTCTTGTCGACCGTCTCCAGAACATCTGTGTCTTGCCAAGTGTGAACAAGATGTCTGGTTTCCGTGTCTTGGGTAATGGCCCGCTCCTCTGGCAGCACACTCTGGATCATCCTCCCCCTTGTTCTCCACCTAGTAGGGAATTCTATAATGAACTGATGGGAGGGTAGATGAAGCTCACAGCTGCCAAATCTCTCCTCCTTTTCCAACTAAAGGATAAATGACTCACTTACACACACCACTTGCTCGCTCAGCGCATGGATCTCTCTTCCTTCTGTCTCCAGGAAGATTAAAACACGGACCGTCTTGATCAGATAATTACTTTGGCTGGAAATTAATAGCAAGCTTTGGGTGGAAATTAGTAGCGAGGATGCACACACATTGAGACGTGCACTCTCACACATAGTAAAACTAACAGTCTTTCTCTGCCCGGCCTTGTGTATAAAAAATGTACAGAAAAGTAAAACCAAGGCCTTAAACTGAAAAGGTCTGAGCTTTTTATCCCGTATTAATAATTCTCACTGATGTAGCCCTACTACAATTTTAAAACATATTTGACTTTATAAATGTAAGCTATAAATGCTCCTTATCCTCCCACACTCAGACTCAACCTATGAGGGACCCATTTTGTTTCTCTGCCTGCCCCTCGTTGTTCCTCGCACATACAGTTTCTCTGTCTTACGGATAGCAAGATACAGCCAATGACAAATGCAGTGCAGTTTTCTCCACCTGTTCTTGTCCAGAACTTAAGTGATGCAAGCTCATCCAGACTCGTTGGACAATTTTCCACTCAGGTGGGCGACATATTCTGTTGTGTTCTGTCTCATTTTCATAGCTTGAAGGCATTTGTTGAGAGCTACCATCACTGAATCACCTTGTGATCATCTGAGGTGGAAAAGTTTTTTAGAGTCACTCTTGATATCAATACCAGGTTTCGTCTCAATTGTTGCATACGTTTTTAACCAAACTTCTAGAAAATTCTGCACCGAACTGGGAATACCAAATTTGACCACTATTTTTCGCAATTGAGATGAATGTAATCAACAGCACCACAAACTATCATGACATCATTTGTCACAACAGTCATACAAATTAGCTTCTCATCCTCTCAAGATTGATATCAAAATAATAAATAAAGTGAATCTAGGGCCTTGTTCAACCGGAGATGACAGATAACAGTAGCTACATTTCAAGTGTGTACAGGTACCTTGTAAGTCACGTTCATGAAAACGGTTCACAATGAAAGCCTTTCGAAGAAGTTGTTTCTGTCCAATGAAGGGCCAGGAGGGCTTTTAATCTGAAATTGGAATAGTTGATATTATCAGCTAATGCAATAACTCTGACAAGGTGCGATCAAGGGGATCACAACCTACACAAACTCAATTTCTCTTGTGGATGTCAGTCAGAGAAGTGTAGAGTCAACGTGTGCAAAACTCTATAAGTTAGTCACAACTAAACAGAGGGAGGCAGCACTTCTGTGTGATGCTGAGCTAATAGGCTAACTCCGGGCTCCTGCTTACTAGCCTTATGCTGCTAGCTCTCACCAACTCCAACTAGTTGACATAAAATCAAGCTGTTGTAAGTTTGTCCACATGACCTGACTGGAAAACCAAAAATATACTCAAGCCTTCTGTTTTTTTTAAATCAATCATTAATTGTTCCGTCTAAGTATAAAATCGATTTGCGATATTGAATCTTTTTTCCCCGATTCCCCAACACCTCCAGCTGAGATGCATAAAAACAGGTTGATAGAAATGCACTTCAATTTGCTTTGAAATTGCTTGTGTTCATTCAGATCAGTAGCGGTGGAGAAAGACTCTGCAGTGGATGTATGATTGTCTGCTGAGCACAAGCACAGGCAGTGTCTCTTTAGCAAAATTATTTATATTTGTCTGGGAGGCTTGTACTTGGCGTTTACAGGTTTTACAGCAGTATAAATCCTTCTATATACTGGCGATGGGGAGTATATCCACTGCAGTACGCTCTGTTACTCCATCTGTCATCTTCTTATATTTACAAATCATCTCTTTACATAGTGTGCAACAAGAGAGTGCATCTGCCAGTGTCATGTGTTTAGCAGAAGCCTGTCTTGTTGTGACAGCACTTTTTAGCTTGTGCTGATGGAAAGGGGTTAAGTGTCAGCCTGTCTCTAGCTAAACTTTACACACGGCAGCGGTGGTTTGTTCCATATCGCACTCTCCCAAACCAAAGCGGCGCTACACAAAAGTGTTGACATTAACATCTTTTGTCTGGCGCTTGAAATGACACGTGCAGCCTCCAGTCTGAACAATGAGCTCACACGGCTACAAGTAGATGCGCCAGGGGCCAAGTGGGAGTAATGAGATAACAGAGTAATAAATTCACATTGCCATTAGAGTTACATGATTTGAAACATGTTGTTAATTAAAAAAATATTTCTCCATACATATTTTATGTGGAGAAAAAAGTCATGAAAACTGATATACTGTGAGTGGGTTGCCCCAAATACTCGCAGCAGCACAGGCTTCACTGAAAGTCTTTGTGCAGTGCTGCTGATTGATAGCGGTTGAGTTGGAAACAGCGAGGGAACGCTCATTCACAGCTGTATCTTGCCTTAAACAAATACTGCTACACTCACCGGTTGCTTCTATCCAGTCACATGTGTGTAACCTGCTGATAGATGGCTTCAAGGGGGAATTACAGATTTGCACCAACACTCTAAAAATTCCTGCACTTTTTTTGCCCAATCCATCTTCTCTTTTATTCTTTCACTCCCTGACTCCTCCGGGCCATAACTAGCATAGTGGATATCATAATGCCTCTCAATCTAAACTAAAACTCAGATGTTTTAAATGCAGAAAGGACGTTTTATCTAAGAGGCCTAACTTGAGCCCCAATCCCTTCTTTCATAGACATGTAGCCTTTTCTTTTGCTACTCTTTCCACGTCCTCTGTCTCCTTGATGTTTGACTGGTGCTATGCTGTTTTCTCTTGCTGACTGTCTCCCCTGCCGTGGAAATGTGGATCGTTTCCCAGAAATCCTTTTAAACGGAACCGATTTTTATAAGAAAGGGATTTGCATTTAAAGCAACCTCCCCCCCTCTCTGAAAGCCTGTAGCCCATCATCCTCAGTACCTCAATCCGATGATTAGCTTCCTCAAGAGTTAAACAGGCATCCGAGTGCCACAAGTACTCTCAGTCCGTGTCTCTCCCTTTTCCCCTCTCGCCGAGAAGGATGCATATGGCAGCGGGGGAATTGCAGGTGGATGATAGTTTAGCTCACTGAGAGGATACACCCCCAGCCCATACATCCATGTCAGGCATTCACTTTGGAGAGCAGTCTGTCCTCCACCCACACGCTTCTCTCTGAGAGTGGGACACAATGGGGACAGGCTGCAGCAGAGAGGGAATGAGGCCACAGCCTATCAGCCATAAGCGCCAAGGAGAATGGCACTTTTAGAGGGATGGGGGTTCTCTTTGAAGTGAGTCAAGGAGAGATGGGGAGACCGGCGTGAGTCGACGAAATAGAAAGAGCAAGAGCGGAGAGGGCAAAGAGGGTGCAAGTGTGTGCACGTCTCCACACTGCATAATGAGCAAAGTAGGTATATTGCCTATTTGCATTCCATAATCACACGCACCTGGGGCCAGATATGTGAGATATGTGCGATGGGCTGAATATGCGATTATAACAAAGGGATTAAAAGGGCCGTTAATTAGACAACAAGTGAGAAGGAGCTATTTATCTCAGGTCCATCTCTCCCATTTATCTTGCACTCTAATCACAGCTGTTATTTGAAGCATACTGAGCATTGTGTTGCGAAAAAAAAATCTTTTGTGAGGCGTTTCTGCACGCCATTGTTGCCTTGCGCCTTGTGATGTTTTTGTCGTTACACACAAAAATAGAATGAAATCGTGCAGGGGGAAGAGCAACGTGAGGCTAGCGAGCCGTCTGAGTCTGGATGTGCAGGAGTTGATTTTAAAAAAGCAACCTTGATTTAAAAAAAAAAAAAAAAAACTCCTCTGCTTGAAGCGTGCACCATCGGTAGACTTGATTCGATTCGATTCGAGTCTGGGATATTTCTCTTGCTGCGTCACAGGTTGACCTACATCTTCTGTTTGATATGCGTGTTTCAAGTTAAAAAGCTATTCACTTCTCGGTTCGAAGCCGACCAACAGAGCACGTGCATGTTCGCTTCCACCTTCATGCCTGCACACGGCTTCGGCATGTCTCCCAGGGCCTGCTTTCATATACCCCACCGAAGCAAGTGGGCTCTGTACTATGTACGGCAGAACAGAGACATTCCTGTGCGCTAGCTGCCCTCCTACAGCTCGCACACAGCTCAGAGCTTTAAGAAGGGAGTCATGCATCCAAAAGGAGTGGGTCAGCTCAGTTAAAGAAGCATTAAACACCTTTTTTTTGGCACTCTGGTATTGTATTTTTAGGGAGTACTGCACACCAAATTTGCCCTCCCTCATATTCCTTCATATCACCATTGCTTCAACGATAACAGAAGAGTTGTTGTATTATTGAACGCAGTCCGTTTTCCCAAAAAGTGCAGTTTTGAAATTCACAAACAGTTTGTAAACTACTGATTTCACTCCTTTCTGAAAACATAATGCGGCTGGCTGTGGAGGGAAAATCATGCTCTTTGTACTCAACAAACAAATGGCCTCACATCTAAAGACTAGTCTATCTTTATTGTCGATATATTGGTCACCGCCACACAAACACTCTGTCGCAGGCTTGTTGGAGCAGTGCGTGCGCTGATGAAGAGAATCAGCCCTCAGTGTTTCTGTTGTCGCTTGAATATGAAAGAGCGTGATGTGTCAGAATGAAAGGGAAAATTCTTGCAGAGAATCTGTTTTCTGGTATCTCGACTTAGATGTGTCAATCCTTAGATGGTTTATTTAGCTGGAGTCTGCACTGTTAGCTGCAAGCTGTCCACCTCCCACAGCAGATTAGTCACTGAAAGCCCTCAGTGTGTGTGTGTGTGTGTGTGCATGTGTGTGTGTGTGTGTGTGTGTGTGTGTGTGTGTGTGTGTGTTTCTTCACCAAGAATTTTTTATTCACCCCCCAAAATGAATTGTAGATTCTGCTTTAGTAAAGGCTTTGATAAGAGCTCTGTTTAAAGAACAGCAGTAGACATTTTTGGGACTCATTGAGAGTTCGTTAGATGCATCACAGCAGTAGTTGGAGCTATGTGGGTTTTTCATCAAAGCCAGATTTGAAATAAGATAGGTCACCTGTCATACTGTATATTACTTTGTAAAAGTTCACATTTCCATGCTTATACTCGCTGACAAATGGGAGTTAATTTTGCTGCTGCAACTCCGTAGGGTAATATATAATTCCAGCTACATTACAACATTTTGGAATGGATCCTACTATTGTGTACTGCTGATCAAATGACACAAACATGTTTATGATTAAACCATAGTTATCTGTAGGGCTGACCTGAATGCTTGACACTTTGAAGTTTCTACCATTGCCATGGTAATATCCATTTTTAATAAAGAGGAAGCAGATGTTGTGTTATTTGCACTGGAAAAAGGTGTTAAATGCGGATAAAGAGCAAGAAAGGGAGCGCATCTATGCTGTTTAATTTCTCTCGAATCACACGTACATTAAAGGTCCCATATTATGAAAAAACACATTTTCTCTGGTCTCTACATATATACACTGGTCGTCCCTGAGCCTACCAACTCCCAGAATGAGTAAAACAATGATTCCTGCACGGTCTCTGCAGCCCACCCACTGGTAAAACGGCGCTCCTACAGGTGGTTCAGATTCAGTCATTTACATAGGCTGGCCTCCTCTGTGCGGTGATAGGAGATATCCGAGAGAGGGGTGTTCATCCCTGAGGTGAAGTTCAGTGTATCCAGCGGTAAGATAGCAGTGTTTTGCAATGTTTTCGCCCAGAGCTAGACACGCAAATTGCTCTGTTGTTGGTTGTAAAAATCACAGAAGAGACAGTGGCTGCGTTTCATTTTTAATGACAACGTGCCGGCTACGGTTCGTGTAAGTTTTGTGTGTGTGTGTGCTAACCACATAGGACTGCTTCAATAGCGAGTCAGTACAACACTGTAAAAGGATCAGTCCCAACCATACTGGACCCAGCAACTGCACCCGAGCCACAGGTAAGTGTCGCCACATTTTGATAGTATTTGCAGTTGCCTAGGAGTATGGTGAAGTCAGCTGAAAACTAGTTAGCTCCGCTTTGGTCCGCTATGCAATGGCATTTGAAGGGAGTTTAATGTTAATAATAATCACGTTGGAGCTTGGTTGTCACTATAAAAAGTCTGGAAACATGTGCAGACCGGAGACAGAGACGATGCGAACAGTGTCCAAGAGTTTGGAGACTGTGTTGGAGACAAACACAGCTTTCACTAGCTGTTAGCCATTTGCTACAGGGTAGTAACTGTAACAACACATAGAACAAACTAACATTATACAGACACACTAACTATTCGGAAATGTCCTGCTGCAGCCACAGAGTCTGTATTTCTTCAGGAGCCTCGCCTTCTGGGTCCGATTCAGGGTCAAACTGGTTCGGTTGAATGAAAGCATCTCAGCTAGTCATAGCGATACATCCATTGTAAACATTAGCGCATGCTTCCGCTAGCGTAAGAGGCATCGTCTCCCTGAGAGGGGAGTGTAGCAGACAAGGCAGGCATTGACGGACGAAGCTCATTAGCATTTAAAGGTGCAGGCACAGAAACAGCCTGCTCTCAGTAGAGCTCACTTGAGCAATTTTTTAGGAAGCTGACATTCAGGACCACGGATGGGTTTGGGGCAATGCATTTCGAACACAGTGTTGTTGGACCTCTGACAGCTGTGTGAAATTGATGAAAAACAGTATAATATGGGACCTTTAAAAAACAGAAGCGTACACAGGATGGTGAATGGTGGAAACCCATATCCAAAAGGAAATATTTCTCAAACTACTCAACTCTTGTAACAGCGGCTCATTATTTGTACTGTCCGTAAATGTTGATTAATCAGTTGGAAGTTGCTTTTATAACAAGTCATAAAATTGTGAAAAATGTCAGTCTATGTTACTCAGAGCCCAAAATGATGTCCTCCAATGTCTTGTTTGGCCCACAACCTTAAGCTATTCAGTTTACTGTTATAGAAGAGTAAAGAAACCAGAAAATGTTCAGCTTTAAGAAGCTGGAATCACGGAATGTTGGCTTAGTTTCTCTTAAAAAGTTTCTCAAACTGAATAATAAATGAGCAACATAGTTGCCAATTACTTTAGTAGTTGACATTGAATTGACTAATTGATTAATCTTTGCATCTCTAGCTTAGACGGCTTTGAATATAAGCTGGTAAATCTCACTGAAGCTTTAAAGCCCCCAATAAAATGGTACTCAGGACAGCTCTAGTTATCCAACTGGCAAGTTATCTGGTCTAATTATTGGGAGACACTGCGAACCCTAGGGTGGCACAGTCTCCTGCTGGTTAGGAAGATCATCCTGGATTTCTCTACCCAGCAGGGGTGCCATCTATGAGTAACCCCTGACCGCAGCACTCCCTGAGGACCGGAGAAGACAAGAAGATGAATATCCTCTTGAAGGATTGAGAAAGTGTTTGAAAACAAGCCCATAACCTGCACTTTCCCATGGTGCTACTGCTGTGATGACACATAGCTCAGCTCGGCTCCCCGGCATCACAGAGGATTTCAAGCCTTCTCTAAAGCAGATAGCAGCTTGAGGCTAGTTGGTTTGTGGAGGGCAGCTTTGACCACAGAAGGATGGTGTGTGATAGCTTCCAGATATAAAGCAGGAAATGTCTTTATGAAGTTGTCAGACGTGGATTTGGTTCATGAGGATCTTGGTGCTGTGTCAAAGAAACACAGATGTATTGGCAACTTTCTGTCTTCTGTCTCCTTCGAAGAATTTAGATGATCTTTACATTTTCTGTTGCATAACAAACTGAAAATGTGTGAACTGTGCAGTCGAGTATGGAATGTGGGACTTTCTCCTGTGCTTTCTCTGATGAGGACATCAACCAGATGACGAATCAATGAGCAGAGGATCATTTCCCAATGTAAATGTCTTTTCTTGGCAGTGTGGCTCATTTCTCCTCTACTCTGCAGACTTTAGCCTTTGATAGCACCTAACAAAGTATAACCTTTTACCAAAAGCATTCAGTGAAAACAGCCACAACAGAAATGTCTTTTTAAAGACCAAAGTGCTGAAATATGCTGTGGAGTATACATCTGTTTGCTGAGGCACTTGCCTTTCAATCTTGTAGAATCAAGGTCTCACAAAAAAAATGATGCACTTGTTATTTTTTTCAGCTCAGAAAGGTTACAGCGCAAGATTCAAGTGAGGCATGTTGATGAAAAGAAGGCATCCTATGTGTCTTTATGTGTCCTTTTAAGCATAGGTAAGTAGGCATAGCAGGTTATAAGTGTTGTCTTTTCCTGGTTTAAAGGCTGCATAACAGCAAAGTGATGTAATATTCTGAACTTACAGACTGCTCTACTTGTTCTAATACATGTCTTTACCCACCCAAGTCATTATGTCGACATTACTTATTTATCAGAAATCCCGTTTTGTTAGTAGTAAATGGAATATCTTTGGGGTTTTGGACTGTTTAGCGAATTTCCCATAGCTGCAGCCAATCATACACATTCATCCATTTGATGCATATTTGTGCCAGTTTATCGGCTGTCCTTTGTCTCATGACCAACCTTCCAACACAATCTTGTGCAGGTCTATAAATCTGTTTGGAAGTTATGCGCCTTTTTTGCGATAGTGCTTTTCCATTTTCATGCCCCCTTTTATCCAGTTTGCGCAACAACACAAACACACACGTTCACACTCACACACGCTTGATCTCCATGATAAATTTCAGCCCCCTAAGATGAAAACTGTGAGAGACATTTTTTAGAAACGACCATCAGAGCAACCTCCAGAACTGCTGGTCATAGTTTTTGTTACATTTTAAAAACAAATCAATTAACCAGATGATAATATGCACATTAATCACCGTGTTAATGCACATTAAAGTGGAATAAAATTTGAACGTCTACTCCAAAAACCAATAGATGGTTTGTCTTTTTTCTAATTTGAGCCTCATCTCCAGTGTTATTCTTTCTTTAAAAGTGGCACGGCTTGTGGTAATGCAGACGTTATGAATAGTGTAGCAATGATTTGATTTTTTTTAGAGAAAGAATTGTTAACTTTTCCTTTGTAACTCATTCCTCCTCTTAAAGGATTCTCTATCAGGATGCCACTGGGGACTTGGTGTAGCCTGCAACAATGTTCTCAGGAAGCCTTTCAGCTTTTCACAGACTTGAGTTATTTTTGAAGAGGGCTCCAGCAAGTGGTGCCCATAATTGGAAGTAGCAGGAGGTGAATTCACTCAGTGGCAGATCAATATTCCAAAGAAGCTGAAATGTGCTGTAAAGTAAAGCACTTTAATCAATCATATTGTATGAGAGATAGTGTGGGGAATCATGTGTTTAAAGCTCGTCGTCCTTAAATGTGTCTATTTAGAATTTAATTAGCAATAAAACCAGAAAAAACAGTGTGCGATTTATTTTCCTTACTTGCTTTCTGTCAGGAATTGAATGTTAGAACCTATTGCTTTCACTTCTTCCGAGCAATATTAGTCAGTTCCTGTTATGCACAGATGTCCAACAGCAAACAAACCCTATAATAACAGTCTAATCTGTTGTCAAACAGTCATAGGTGTCACCTCTCTGTAGATAATGTTCATTTTTCATCTCATGTAGTCTCCTAAGGGGGTGTCTTTGACCTTACAGCTATGTGAGTTTTGTTTGTCTGACGGGAAAAAAGCTGTTGAGTCCAAGATGCACAAATGCTGTTCAGCTGTTAACACTACAGGTCAAAACTCATTACTTGTAGGCGGTGATATAAAAAGGCACGGCACCAAGCCGACGTTTCACATCCTCTTAACCTTAACCTCTCATTTCATGTGAGGCCCCAAACTTTTTATACCACTGCGATTAAGTAAATATTCACTTTAAACTGGTGTGACTTGAATAATGTAACAGCGTTTCCCTCCACTTTACCACAATTAATTAAACGAGAATGCCAGTGAATCATAGATGCACCTTTTGGATTCCTCTACCTGCATTAATCAACATTTGTTTTTGTTACAACACCAGAGAGACACTTATTTTTAATTTCACTCTTCTTTTTATGATACACAGAGGATTTTGTATTTAACAGTGAGCAGGAATTAGAAAAGATTAAAAAGGTGATTTTGCCCGGGGATTAGAACGTACAGTATGTTCAGCTGAATAACAACTTGAAATTACGGCTGGGCGATGTCTACCAAATTGGCACTGACTGATATACCCAATGGATTGTTGATGTTGGGGAGATAGTAACCTCCGCTTCCTGCTGTGGCTCCGACGGCAACCTCCTACTGTCTCACCCAGCCAAGAAAACTCTGGCTCCAGTCACCAGCGAAGGGACCAGAAAAAAACAACCTTGCACATGCCGACACATTTTCTTGTACTGCTTTTAAATGTGTCTTTGTCTATGCAACACGTGTCCCTTAGCTTTGCATTTGACCAATTAAGCTTGAAATTAAGTTATACCACTAGCTCTACTAAGGAGCTAAGATAAGACAACAATAGCATAAATAAAACAGGCACGATTGAAAGAAACACTTTATTGGGCTTGTGGAAAAGAAAAATCGCTGCCACCGATGGAACCGAGCGTCCTGGGTTCACCTAACTGGTCAGGTTCAATAAAGCAGGACATGGAAAAGTAGTGCATTGCAGCACTAGCTTCTTTTAGTTTTCAAAACTCCTGTCTGGTGGCACCCTTGAGGGGACACTACTTTATTGTGATCCTTGCCAGAAAGGCTTTTTAAATCACGATGTAACAATGGTGGAGAGCTCAGCGGTTTCTAACTGTCAGCCATCAGCGAGGGACGATGTGTCCATTGGCCCAACTAGGGACGCACACTTTAAATCTGGCCCGATTTTGGGAAATTTATGGATGACTATGTGTTGTTATCTGTGAAATTTTAGCCAATAAACAGAGCAAATAATACAGAGCCTGAGACTGATCCAAATTCAGGCCCCCCTTAGTTGCTGTAGCTAGGCCGGAATAAATTGACGGTGAGAAACATGGCAACACTGTCCACGTTTAGCTGTCCCACAGTGTTTATATCATAGCTTACGGTAGTCAGGCAGTAAAGCTAGATAGGACTACAGTTTGTAATGGAAGGATATATGCACAATGTTTTATGAACACAGCAAAACACAAATGTCGGCCAAGTCATTCCGGTCTCAACAAAACTGAGAGAAATTTATTTATTTATGTTGTTTATTTCGGGCATGTCAATTCATCATCATCACATTTCATCATTGTTCAAAATAATACAATACACATGGCCGAAAGCGAAAAGCGGGAGAAGCCAAAGCTTATCTAGTCTAGTCTTAATGTTTTCTGGCTAACCACAGTTCATGTAATCTTAGAACTATGTCAGCAACCAACCTATCTTTCCTTTTCTAAATCTTTTTAAACTTAACCACAGTAATAAAGAGGAAGCCAGCTAACATCAGTAATCGGACATTAGGCCATCTCAACTTACTTACGTTACCGAACCATTGTAACATTAGCTAACCTAAGTGACTGCAAATGTTCTAAAACCAAGCAGTGTAGGCTAGAGAGCCAAATCTGTTGCCCCTGCTGTATGATTTCCAATACATGTTCTGCAAGGGAAGAAGATAAAAAGTCTACTAGTTTTTTAATACAGCAAATGGCTTTTAATAGAACTATGGAATATTAAATCATGAATCTTTTCTCACTTACATCTCAGCCTTTCTTACCCTGTGAATCTCACTGTTATTGTAGCGGTATCCGCCATGAGAAGCAAGTAATTATTGGTTGTTGTGTTGGCGGAAAACATCAAGCCCAACCCTACTGAAAATCAAAATAGTCTTAGTGCTGTAATGAATTTATTATTAGCTAAGGAAGAGAAAGTCATCTGACCTCTCACACAAACTCCCCAGTGTGAACCGTGAGACTGATCGCGGGGGAAACCCACTGGGGATGATTCATGTACTGATTCTGTGCAGTAAGACACAGTGTACACCTAAACCAAAACATTCAGAGGTCAGGTACCTGTCCTGCACTTAATCCTCAGTGTTGTTGGTCAGTCAGTGTCACCCACAGTAGTGCATATTTGGTTTCTGTCCAGTATGGAGCTTCCTCTCAATGTAGGTCACATCCTGTCCTGGGACAGAGACCAACTACAACATGTATTGATATTCGTCCCGACAGACGAGAAAGAAGTGTCAAGCATTAACACCTTTTCTTCATCTCACCTTTGCTTCTTTCATCACACTTCTCTGTGACACTTACTTCAAGTAGCTGAGCTGCTCCACACAGGACGCAGCAGGAGGCTTTTGTTATACAGCAGACAAGGAGTTAAACAGTTTGGGTTGCGGTGCATGTGAATCCCAGACCAGGAGACAGGACGTGGACAGGAACTACAGGAAGCTGAGGTCTAATCTCACTAGACACAACTCTGTCAAAGACACACAAACATGATTCACACACACACACAAAGAAACGTTCAGTGTGAATTTTTCATGTTCACGTGCACGCACTGACCTAGACTCGCAAACACAACACTGGAAAGCTGACAAATGAAGGATAGTTTTCTTTAATTTGCATTCTTTATAAGCACTATAGTGTGAAGGGCGTCCAAATGAACTTTTTTAAATATTAAAAAATGTTTTACTCTGTAACATTTGGTCAATATTGCCTGGAGGAGATTCACCCCTAACATATAATGAATGTGATCTGCGAAATAGTTATTGAAGACTCCAACAAACAACGTTGACTTTTGTAGTAGCAGCTGTAATCCATCAAACTAATGTTGATACTGACAAGCTCATTAATTGTACCTATGGTTAGCCACGTATGAATATTGGCCTCACTTGAAAACATCTGCTAATGTTAATGTGGAGAGAAAATGACCAAAATGAAGGACTTTTAAAAATGTAAAAAAAATAATTATTTTGGGGAAAGGCACACATAATAAGTATGAAGCTATAGCTTGTTTGCTTAGCTGAGCACAAAGGGAGAGACAGACAGAGGGAAACTGCTGACTAGGATGCATGGAATTAACTAACAAGATTCAGCATGTTAGCACGTGTACGCGAGTGAACTTTAGAGCTGTTGTTGGGAGATTTTCCCAGGCTTTCTGTTTCTCCCTATTTCCAATCTGTGTGCTAAGCTAAGGTAATGGTGCAGACATGAGAGTGGTGTAGATATTCTCATCTTACTCCTGGCAAAAAAGTCAGTAAGGACATGTCCCCAAATATTAAACCTCTTCTTTACATTAAGTGTGAAATGTGGAGTTCTGAAATTGCCGGAGGCTCCAGAACATCCTATGAGCATGTCTGATTTCAGAGTATCGGCTTAGCAAAATTTAAAACATGTGCTCGCAGTATTCCCCGAAACACATAAGGTTTTGAGTTATACCTTGAGCACAATAACTCACCTATCAAGAAATGACTTCATACACTAATAAACAGGGCAAGGTTTCATACAGAGCTTGAAACGGAGCAGCTTTAAGTCCCAAACCACTAAACAAATATCGGGAAAGCAGATGTGATGTCTCATTATTCATTTCATTTTTGTGTCCTGTAATTATCAACAGTGTAATAATGATGTGCTCATGTGGTACATATCAACACTGTTATTCTAAGTTTGGAAGATTTGATTTAAAAGCAGAAATACTTTGTAATAACACCAAGAAGTTATCAGACTGGCATCATGTTAGCTAACCAAGTCCATAAAAAAAATTGAAATAGTCTTTGAGAGCTATAAATCAATGACTGTAGCTGTAATATTAAGAAACACACTGATAAGCCCATCTACTGTTAATACACGTGTCATCAGTAAATCCCAAACCCTCTAATATCTTCCCCTTCTCACATTCCACTTTTTCATTATCCCTGTTCTTGCCCTATGTCTCCATTTCTCTAGGTGTATGAGGGTAATTGGCACTCTGTTTCTTTAATTAAAATGAGGTCTAATTGTAGCCAAAGCAGGGCAAACATTCGTAGGCCTATAATTTCCCTATCACACTGCACAGCCATAGAGAAAGTGGAAAATAAGGAGGGGAAAGAGCAGCGCAAGGAAAGCAACGAGAAATTGTCAACGCGGTCTGGGGCAAATGGGTCCTGCTCTTGAATTTTGAGGTCAGTCGTCTAAAGCCTGAAGACAGCTGTATAGAAAATGAGGGTGTAATATTCACTGTGCCCCCCCCCCCCCCCAAATGAAAAGTACGGGGTCGAGTTTTACATTTCAAAAGAAAACCATGTACAACACCCTCCATTGTTGTCTGCCTGTCATACAGAAAACTTAAAACCTTCAAACAGCTAGGTGTTTTTCTGACATGGTTTGATGATTAAAAATAAAAACTATGCTGCTGCTCACACTGATACCTCAACACACCTACTTGAAACCTTCCTCTCAGTGTCTTTACTTAGGGAAAAAAATTGGCGAACAACATTTGACTTAAGGCGTTTTTTTTCTTTTCACCTGCACTTCTTGCCAGCGCCAGTATGAGTTCAGACTCCTCTATCTGCTAATGTGGATGATTGTACTGTAATTACTGTACAATTGTTTGTTTTGGGTGTTAAATATGGCCAGATGACGAATTTTCATTGTTCCTACATTTTTCTAGCGCTGGGGGCAATTTTCCGGCGGTGGGTGGCCGGCGCTCTTGTAAGAATGAAGGGGAAACGCCAGCTTCCTCTAACAGGGCTTGAGTCTGAGTCTGCTTCAGTGAAAGGCAAGGCCGTGCATGCACATAATAGAAACACTCACGCATCCTGTCTCATAAACCTTAATGATAGAGCACGATAAACAGTGATTACTATGCCAGGGGAGGTGGTGTTTCTTCTCCACTCCGTCAAGAAAAAAACAAAACAACAAAAAATCTCCATATGAAACAGAGGCAGGTGTGCATATGAAAGGTGGAGACGGGGCAGTCTCCAAACAGAAGCCTGAGTGTTATGAAGGTTTTTTCAAAATTATGCCAGAGTGAACTCGAGGTAGACTAAATGCGGGGAAAGCACCTTCATGAACTTTGTCATCCAATTATCCTCCTCATCCACCTCTGTCCTCATTTTTTTCCCTGCTCTCTGCAGACTTCCCTTTCTTCCTCTCTATCGCCTCCAATTGCTGTTATAAAGCTGGCGGGCTTGTGTGGTTTTGAAGTCGAAGGAGGCTGAGAAGCATGTATGCTTGTGTTTCCTTGCAGGGAGTTTGCATAGAAAGAGTAAAATCGAGTAGACTGCAAAAGAGAAGACAGTAATACAGGCGGGGGGAGAGGGTGCTGATTAAAAGTCACATTTGCCTCTCGGTGTGATAGAAGGACGAACCTGCTGCATATGCGACCTGGAGAATTAGTGGTGTCAAGTCATTGCTTTCATGTGCTGTGCATAAGACGGGTCACGCAGAGGATAGGAGCGAGAAAATGACACTGAGGTGGAAAGCTATAAGAGAGATTTATGTCATTTGGCTGTATGGATCTGAAAAGGGGGTGAATTCTGCATGTGTGTGCGCACGTGTGTTGGTTGTTTACTCAGGAAAATTTATTAAATCAGCACAAGTGAGATTAAATAATCACTGAATTTTTTAGATCGTCAGGAGATAAAGAGTTAGCTATTTATAGATAACAGCAGCTACTTTTCTACTCAAAACATTTGTCCTCTTACTGTTCATTATTTTGTTTTAAAATGTCTTGCAGTCAAATGTGTTTTTTTAATCTAAAAGGGGAGGCAGAGGAGGATATGTTTATTTAATGCACCCATCAAAGCAGTCGTTGATATAACTGTATTACTCTGTTGATTCACCCAGTTAATATTTCCGAGTAGAATTTGAGATGTAGGATTATTTAATTTTAAGTGCGGGGAAATTAAAAAGTTATTACCTCGATCAAGCACAGTGGAACTCTGTAAACAATGTGCTCAGAGTAATATAATTTTATACTCTTTTAAATGTTGAGTGCTGCTGTGGAAGGACTGAAAACACATTACAGTCCATTCTGAATAGATGGCACATTATCTGATCTGTAACTAACAGTTAAACCCAGAGCTGCATTGAGTAATTGATTATTTGCCAACAATTTCTATCATCAGTTCATCAATTTGAGTGATTTAGGAAGATATAGTCGTCATTTTCTGATTCCATCTTCTTAAATGTGAATATTTTACTTCTCTATGACAGCAAACTAGATATTTTGGGGTTGTGGATGAAACGAGACATTTGTGGATGTCGTCTTTTTCACCATTTCCTGACATTTTTATAGACCAAAAAAACAAAACAAATCCATTCATCAAGAAAAATATTCGACATGAAAATAATTTTTTCTTGCTACCCTGCGTGAGTGATGAACTATTTTAACTGTCTGTGGATGGATTCGGCTGTAACATTTCATCTCAGTAGGAAGCATTTATACTCTGTCTTACATCACACGTGTTTTTATGAGCCTTCATGTGTATTTCATTGGAATGTGGGCTGGTAAGTGGTAAATGAGATTGCCTCTCACTTTATGGAGGATCACAGAGATTAGTAACTGTAGGCGTTGCAGTTATTTTTGTAAAATACTACAAGTGTTGGTGCTGAGCGGTGTTGTGCAAAATATTTTCAGATAGCTCAAGGAGAACCTGACAGGCTTCATGTCTACATAATGTTCTGTGTAAAAGCTTTCCATACAGTGTTTTGGGCTTTGACTAGACAGTGAAAGTAACTTGGACATCAATATAAGATTACAATGGATGCAGCAGTGGGGGGTGTGGTGACAAAACATGTGAGATGTAGGTATTTGTCTTAACTCTTGGGCCACCAATAATGATTATTTTTCTGATTAAAGTATAGATTTTTTTTTAAATATTGCCCGAGCTGATGTCTTGAAGTTGCTGCTGAAAACAAGCTTGGGTTGAAAAATGAGCACAACGCGACTTCGGCTTCTTCATAGCAGAAATAAACATGTTCACAGCCTGGCACAAAAACGTTTGTGGTCTCTACAGCTAATTTCCCTGTTCGTGGCAACTGTATAGTTGTCAAAAGTCTCTTGTTTAAGTTACATTAAGGCTTAAAGTTATGTATAAATTGCATGGCTGCTTTGAGTGACAGTTAGCCGCTAGCTGTTGGTGGCCAGGCTTCATTTGGCTCGCCTCAGGTCCATCTGCCCTCCATCTCTCATAGAAAACTGACGTGTACATTTACATATCTGAGATGTTGAGTTCTACTGTATTTGTGTGATAAAGTAAAGATAATCTCATACGGTTGCAAACCTAGCTGGGAGTTGGGGTGGGGACGATGTTTTGGTCACCGAAATTATTGCCAATTTATGTTAGACATTGATAGACTAATCTTTTCACCTCTACTTTGGGGGTTCATTAAATCGAACTTCCATACGATTGGAAACATACCTTTTTAACATGTAAACTAGTATCTGAAAATGGCAAAAGTCCTTATTAAACCAGTAGAAGAAATATAATATTGGAGTAGTACAGGGTCATCTAACCTCCACATTTGGATAAATACAGATGGAATCACTGAATCTGTGAATTAAATTAGTCACTTTGATTTTGACGGGCATAGAATCAAAGCAGATGTTTTGGACAACAGAGCAACGTGTTGAAGCAAGAAGGAGGTAGAAACAACACATTTGAAACAGTTGAGAAAAACAACACGTTGTCCGCATCCAGGATTCAGAGCGAAGCGCTTTACACATCCATTTTTTTTTAAAGACTGTAACAATGTATTAAGAATAATCTTATGACATTATTGGTACTCAATGGTTTCAATGCATTTCAGACATCATTTTTAAAGCGTTTGTACTCAAATAGATATCATATGATGGAGAAAACAAAACGTATACTTTGGGGGAAAATAAAACTATAATAGAGAATTTCGAAAAAAGTGTTTTCTCTAATGCAGGGGCTGATATAATGCTGTGCTTCTCTCTGTGTGTCTGTGTGTGTAGAGAGTGTGTAAGTGGGGTTATGGGATGACAGGCTTTACTGTTGAGCCTTATACTGGGAGCCTAATTCAACAAAACATCTTAATAACCCCAATGATAAACTCTCACTGAAACTCCCATTTCCTCCAGCATCCATTTTCATGCAGGTGCTCTCCTTGATCATGGCACCCGGGAGAGCCGCATTAAATCCTGTTTATTGGTAAAACCAAACTGCCTCACCCTTGAGATGAGCTTCTGCAGGGGAACATGTCGGGCTCTAAAAGCCGGTCTGAGACAGAAACCTCATCCCATCAGTATAAACACTAGTCACAATTCAGCAGAGACAGTCTGCGCAGAGACAGCGAGGAGGGAGAAAAAAATGTCCTCACATGAAAAGAAGTCCCTTCACCTCAACCTAACTCTGCAGCGAGTTACATGCAGTCACAGGTCCCGGATTTTATTGGGATACTGAATCATAGCAGAGCAGCTCAGATTGTGTGTGCGCTGGCAGCCTGCCCCTCAAAAGATTACAAAAAATCAATCCTATTGTGATCACAGATCGTGACTGGGAGGGCTCAAATCTTTATATACTCGTGTCAGTGTGTGTAAATCTGGTCGATTCTCCTGTTCCAGCTACTTGTGCTTACAAAGGTGGACTTTTTTCACCAGTTTCAGTGTGGCCACAGGCATGGTGTGTAGCTGGGAAGAGGAGGGGAAATATTTTAGGGTAGTGGGAATGTTTCTGTGGATGTAATTGACTGGTGAAACTCCATCTTCCACCCTAATCCCAGTATAAGCCACGGCTGATACTTGGCAGAAAGCTTGGGACTCAAAATATGTTCACTCTGTTTCTCTGAATGTAAATTAGCCTCAAACGTGCCATTTTTACATTTCCTGCTGTGAGTGATTTGTTTTACTATATTTTTTCCTACAGAGGTCCTGATGAACACAAAGACAGAGACTTCTGATCTCAAATGGACCATCTTCTCCACTGCCAAACCTGAGGTACGTAACCCCAGCTTCACTATGTTATCTGTATTACTAACACGGGCCACGTAGTGAGTGACTGGGGATTTTTGGCTTCCAGCTGTTCCTTTGTTACTTTAGCTATAAAAGAGTCTCCTTATATGGCAGGTAACTGACAGAATAAAGAGAACGCCAGAGTGAATGTGGGATTCAAAGTATATTGGAAGCAGATGCTTTGATATATCCCATCAACCTTGGAGTTGAAGCCACTGGCTGCCCACAATTTTCAAATCCTGGAGCCAGAAAAAGACATATTTGTAATTTGATCAACCGAGGGCTGGTTGCTAGGGTATTTTTGCCAGCAGCATCAGTGACCAAAACTGCTCAACTCGCTGATGTCTCAGATGGAAGACAGTTAGAGTGACGCTGGCAAAGGGAGAATTCTGGAACTGGACGGAAATACTCAACAAAATGTGTCTGCGCTGTGCTTTTGATTAACATGCAAAAAGAAAACAGGCCAGCAGTCTCTAAATAGTTTGCAAAGGCACTGTCATCTAAAGCAGTGTATTAAAAGCTCCACATTGTCAAAAACACGGCTGGATTATGTTTTTATGACACAGAACACTAAAGAGTATATGACAGTGAGTTAGCTGTTAATGACAAGCAGCAGTGAGGAGAAGCCACGAACTGTCTGCATCAAAAGTTACAAATATAAAAAGCTTTACATATGATTATTTATTTTTATCATGGAAGGATTCTTGTGGATATTTTTGGCAACTTCCAACTTGGTCAGATATAAATTAAGGCTGTTCAATTTCAAAAATACTTTGCATCATTGCATGATGGGAGTTGTTACATTCCCTTTCTTCAGAGGAGAAGTAAAGCTCATGTTAAACCTCCAGTGTTATAGTTTTTTTCTGCTAGTTTTCGCTTAAATGTAATAAACCAATAACATATTTTTTTACCTCACTTCATATATCTGATCACTTTAGTTCCTGGTTACTTTGCAGAAATAAAATATTTAAACTGTTTTATTATTTAGCCCTAGAGCCAAAGTAGTAGATTTTTAACTTATTTATTTTATCTACAAAAATTCCCAGTTCATATAATTAGAAGAAAATATGTATGTCGGATCTCATAATTGGACGGTGGGATAATTGGTCATTCCCTAGTGATGTATATTTGACTACGGTCACATAAAATTGTGATTATTCCTGTTATGTGTGTTAGTACATGTCGGATACCTTGCTCCAACGTATGCTTTATACAGAAATGAATACACCAAGCAAACACAATTCTGTGATGTAAAACGCTGATAACATTCAGCCACTAAATGTTGCATTCCATCTCCCCCTTCCATTGCATTCACGTCTCAACGCTACTGTTGTTCAAATCATCAGCTCTAGCTAACGTTGCTAACCCTAGCTAATGTTAGCTTTGCTAACACTGGCTAGCTAAGAATAGCTGAGTTCTGCAGTATGTTGGGCACATACTGCAGAACTCAGCTATTCTTACTTTTAGACTAATCATGGGTAAAGACTAATCACTGACAAAACACAGATACCATGTAACACCAACCCAACTGTGTTATACTATTGGCTGACGAGCCTTGTTTGAAACTGGAACCACCCATAAGAATTCTTACACAGAGATGAACAAAACATAATTTTGGACCCGAAAAAATGTTTGAAATGATTGATTCACAATCATAATGATGTTTTAAGGAAAAGATACTTTTATTCTGCACCTTTCTAAAAGCTTTGTAGATGTATCATTAGTAATGTTTAAGTTGATGTGATTGGCTTCACATAAACAGAACTTTAGTAAAGTGATGTAATGACTTGTGTACTTCAAGCAACACCAACATGTTACAGTATGTTGCAGATACGATGAACTTACAGTGTATTTTAATATGTATGTATTTCATATGGCCTATATGACTGTCTCCATCAACACAGTACTGTATATTTGTAGATCTGTCTGTTTTGATTTCAAAATACATGCTTGCCAATTGCTTTAAATGATTTTTTTGTCAAATCTCGATGAGCCCTGTGGGATATTTTGCACGTCTTTATCAAGGGAAACGTTTTGTACACAAAAAAATGTGCTGCCAAAGTCCATATGCTTTATTTTTTGGGGGGGATTGAAAGGGAAATTCTCCCCTCAAGAGATGCAAACCTGGCTCTCAGTGCTCTGCTGCACTGTAATTCATTCCGACCAGTATTCTGCCTCACTCAACACATCATCTGCAAATGGATTTTTAAAGATTTACATATTTACATAACTGAATTTCTGAGCCTCAAGTTCAGCAAATCTGCTAAATTCTGCCCCGAGTATGTTAATTTCTTGCTCGTTTCCCACTCTTGGGAACATGGTGATGGCGAACATGTTTGCTGTTGACTCAGAAGTCAAACATTAAAGCATTTCTGTGTTGCATTTGGCTCCCCAACAAATGCAGATTTCTGTGGAGGGGTTTCACATCATACATATTTGTGATATCCCCTCTGTATTCTTGTATTTTAGTCCAAAAGCGTGTTTGAAGGTTGAGAGCTGTGTCTGTCTCGGCTGCTGAGTGCAGTAGTGTGCTCTGTTTGACAAGTGAGACTTGTATTCCCACAAGCTGGGCTGCGGCTCAGCAGGAGGAATGATTTAACAACCCAGATTCAAATTCAGGCTGGATCAAAATCCACTGCTGGCCACATCTGTCCCATGGGCCTTTCGCAGGTTCACTACAGCAGAGGGACAACAAAGAACTGCAACATTATCATGATAAATAGGACTTTTAATGTAACTAATTATATAAAGACCCAGCTGAAAGTCTACAGGAGAATTAAGTGTACCAAAGGCTCACAAAAATGTTTTCTGGGTCAAACATCATTGTAACTTGGAACCTGACAGCCCTTTGTTTCTCCTCTTTGCTCTCAGTGGGAGGAAGTGAGTGGTTTAGATGAGGAGAGCAACAGTGTGAGGACCTATCAGATCTGTCAGCTGACTGACAGCTTGTCCAGCCATTGGCTGCGCAGTGGCTTTATCCAGCGTCAAGGAGCGTCGCAGGTTTACGTGGAGCTACGATTCACCATGATGGAGTGTTCGTCCCGGAGCACCCACCACCGCAGCTGTAAGGAGACCTTTAACCTCTACTACTACCAGGCTGACTCCAATGAGGCAACTATCTCTCACCCACCATGGATGGAGAACCCATATACCAAGGTACATCCACACACGCCACCTTGCATTGCAAATGTTATTGGTATTGGGATGTCTTATCATCACAAGTAAAGGTCGTTGTCCTCTATTGTCCTCTCCTGCTGCTTTTATAATCACGGTTTTATAATTTTATCACGTTAAACATCTGCATTAAAGGCCTACTCCACCCATTTTACACACGAAGACCACCTGAAGAACACTGATGTCATCCAGACTGTCCTGGTAATCTGTAGTCATATATAACAGATAACTATAACTATGTTAAAAGAGACATAGTTGTTTACTACACAAGGAGGGCCCAATGAAAACAGTTGTGGAGGCAAATAATCCAAAAGTTTGGGGGGTTTTTAATCACACAGCTGGTTAAAGGTGTAGATAATCCATCTCTTGTGAGTCCCCCAAGTTTTATGGTAGAGCAATATTAAATTACTAAAGTACCCTTTTAATGCATTCTAGAAAAATGCCTAATTAATTCAGAAAGAAGAACAGCTGTCCAAATCATAAAAAAAGGGCACCATTAGCAATAAAGTTCTTGTCTTACATTAGTGAATGTCTTCTAAGCAAGAACTCTCGCAGCGTACCCTGCATCTTTTTACATTTTTAGATTGACTTCTTATTGGCATCTGGCTTTCATCAATTTGTTTCCAGTTCAGCTTTCAGAGACTAACAACCTGCTTTATGTATTTCTTACAGTTGATGTTGAATCACTTTTATTTCTGGTCTAAATTATGTTATCGTCTCACAGGACCGACAACAGTTTTGAAACCTCTCCCTGTCAGTGCATTCGATCTGTTTGGCAACCTGCCTGTTTGTTTATAGTTTATCCTGTGGGTTTCATTTTCCAAACACACAGCTTACGAGTGCAGCGCTGTTCTGTGTCATTGCCGAACCTCAGATGTCGTAGCGTCCTTGAACACGCCGAAAGAGAGGTTTCAGAAACAGTGCCTGCTCCTCGACTTCATTACCACTTAATAATGTAACATTGACAGAAAAATAAAAGTGATGAAATGTTCACTGTGATGAATTACCTTTCTCCCGAACACGTTTCAAGTCCCTGCAAGTCGAGGTTCAAAGCGTACTGTAACAAATGGCTGCCAGGAAGGTAGTAAATCAATCTAAAATCACAGTGGTATGCTTTGGAAAACGTTCAATAATGTAAAACATATGTGATGTCTACTTAATGGGCTAATATGGATAAAAAATGCAAAATAACCAGTCTGGTTCTCTTTAAAAGTGAATCCTGTGTGTTGGAATCTGACCATTACATAAGATCCTTTCTCTTTCTTCCTGTCCTAGGTGGACACAGTGGCTGCGGACTTTCTACTAAGGAAGGGTGGGGAGCGGAAATTTAATGTGAAGACCTTAAGACTCGGCCCGCTCTCTAAGAGAGGCTTCTACTTGGCTTTTCAGGCTCAGGGCGCCTGCATGGCCCTGCTGTCAGTCAGGGTCTTTTTCAAAAAGTGCCCTCCCCTGGTCAGTGCCCTCTCCTCTTTCCCTGAAACTGTGCCCCGAACTCTGGTGCAAGAGGCGCAGGGTGTGTGCGTGGAGCACGCCGCCCAGCAGGGGCCCCGACCTCGGCCGCCCAAGCTCTTCTGTGGGGAGGACGGCCAGTGGGTGGGCCAGCCAACAACCTCCTGCGCCTGCCTACCGGGATTTGAGCCAGCTGAAGGACACACAAGATGCACAGGTAAGAAGGAGGCCACATGCACAAGAATGTATATACAGTAAACGACACCCACATAGGCAGCGGAGCAGGCAGACTAAACAAGAAAACAATGGTGCGGCGAGGGCGGGGGTTCACTGAGGGTATGAGAGGAAGTGTGAGGCAGAGGAAGTTAATGAAGCAGGGGAGCAGCGGTGACATGGTGGGGACAGAGAGAGAGGTCAGCAGGAGCAGCACTTATCTCTGAGAGGAAGAGCAGGGTCAAAAGCTTACTGCTGCGACAGCTCTTGGTTCAGCTAACATTGACGGGAGCACAGGAGGACTGGAGAGGTGAAGGGAGCGAGAGTAGGGGGGGAGCGCTCGAGGTAAAGATCATATCGCTTTAAGAACATCAAAGCAATGCAAGACCCAAAAAAAAGAAGCAAGACGCAGGATGATTCTCTCAGGAGCTGTGCAGCAGCTCTGTCTAATGAGTCCAATTAACAAGCCTCGTGCATGAACACCCCCCACGCGCTCACTCACACACACACACACACACACACACACACACACACACACTGCATCACACCAGCAGGGATAAATGTTGAGCTCTAAAAACAAAGAAACAGAAGATGAAATGCTACGTTTTTCTCAAGAAAACGCGTGGTCGTGTTTGGAGGCAGGGTTCAGTTTGATCTCTGTGGGAGGTATAATGATTTTTCATAACAAAAAAAAAAAATCATTTCCGACATTTTGCTTCTGGTGAGGTGAGGTTGACATTTGCAGCGTTCTGTCACCAAAGAGAGCTGTGTGGAAAAATACACTCACCAGACCATAAAGGGAAAATTGCCTTTATAGCGAGATTGAACAGTTAATTTGCTTCATAGGCCGGTCATTTCAGGAAAATGAAATTGACGTGTGGTTGAATTACTTTAGCCGTACTGCCATTATCTCCCATAGACAATACACATATATTCTGGGTCAAACACAAGCCTTTAACATAAAACTTATGAATCCCCTCAAGTTGATTTAGTATTATAGATGAGCATCATTAGAATATTTAAACTGCGTCTTTGAAGTGAAGCTCTAGCAGGCTATAAATACTGCACCATGGGAGGGGTGTGTTTCCTCCTGTGCAAGTGTAGCTTTACAAATGTTGTGTAATAGAGGCACCCTGAATATTCCCAAATAGTTATTCAGTTACGACATAATTTTTAGCAGCTGTCAACAAACTCCAGAAATTACTAATATCAGTAAAGGTTATAATGAAA
This sequence comes from Diplodus puntazzo, assembly GCA_963678695.2. Taxonomy (NCBI): domain Eukaryota; kingdom Metazoa; phylum Chordata; class Actinopteri; order Spariformes; family Sparidae; genus Diplodus; species Diplodus puntazzo. The sequence continues at coordinate 8,812,213 of OZ023167.1, read as the reverse complement.
GGTTCCAGCAGTATTTTGATATCGTTATTTATTCCAGGCCCTCGACAAATATTCTTACAGCTGATTGAATCTTAAAAAAACAGTGTTCACTGAGAAACAGTAACAGGCTGTTGCTTGAGGTGTCACTTGTGGAGGAAATAAGAGCTCATAAACACTCACTACACTACTGTCATAATCCCTTCTTCTGACAGCAACTTGTTTTGTTTTTTTTGTTTTTTTAATAAGTTCTATATATTTTACCAACCTTGAACATGTGAGATATGCAGCAGCACTCGATGATACATTTTTCACACATTGGGGATTTCCCGCTGGCAAAATGTCAGCTGGAGAAGAATCACCGAGAGTGTGTTGACCCTGCAAAAAATTAGTTTTGACTGTAACAATGCTCCACTTGGTGTGAAAGTTTATTGTTTTATTTTCTCTCGCTCAGCAGCTGCATTTCATCCGCTAGCTGAAAAAATATTGAGAAACGCTGCAGGATTTAGTCACTGTGGGTGGCGTCACAATTGTCCTTAGAAGTGTCGATGTGTTGAATCTGATGTGTATCAAGTAGATTCCCTCTGCGGGGCTGCAACCAGTGACTGTTATACTTTTCAACTGCGATGGATATTGTTTTATTTTATTTATTTATTTCATTTTTTAATCTAGTTAAGTGTAACTCTGTAGCATAAAGCTTTTTGTGGCTCCAGAGGAAGCTGCATGTAATCAGATAAATTTCCTAAGTGGCATAGTTGCACTGTGGGTAATGATTTTGTATTTCAAGAAGAATGAAGAATATATGGAATTAAAACATTTATACAGCGGGGAAAATAAGTATTGAACACGTCAACATTTTTCTCAGAAAATATATTTCTAGTCGAGCTATTGACATGAAATTTTCACCAGATGTCGGCAACAACCCAAGTAATGCAAACATACAAAGAAATCCAAACATGAATGTCCACAAATTAAGTTATGTGTAATAAAGTGAAATGACACAGGGAAGAAGTATTGAACACATGAAGAAAAGGAGGGGAAAAAGGTATGGAAAGCAAAGAAAGCAGCTGGATTCTGTCAGTATTTAGCAAGTAATCATGTCCCCTATCGATGCAAAGTAATATCAGCTGGTTTAGTCCTGATTGAGGCCTTTAAAAAGGTTTCTCATCACCAAGGTGTCAGACAAGAAGCATAGCATGATGGGTAAAAGCAAAGAGCTGTCTAAAGACCTACGCAACCTTATTGTTGCAAAACACACTGAAGGCATTGGTTACAGGCGCATTTCTAAACTTCTGAAAGTTCCAGTGAGCACCATTGGGGCCATCATTCAGAAGTGGAAAGAACACGGCATCACCATAAACTTGCCACGGCCAGGTGCTCCTCGCAAGATTTCAGACAGAGGAGTCAAAACAATAATCAGAAGGGTTCTCCAACAGCCCAGGACCACTCGTGGAGAGCTTCAAAAAGACCTGGAATCAGCAGGTACAGTTGTTTCAAAGAAAACAAGAAGTAATGCACTTAACCGCCATGGCCTCCATGCACGCACACCACGCAAGACTCCATTTCTGAAGAAAAAGCATGTTGAAGCTCGTTTGAAGTTTGCGACACAACATTTGGACAAACCCATGACATTCTGGGAGAACATAGTCTGGTCAGATGAGTCCAAAATTGAACTCTTCGGATGTCATAAGACACAACATGTTTGGAGGAGAAATGGCACTGCACATCACCCCAAAAACACCATACCAACAGTGAAGTTTGGAGGTGGGAACATCATGGTGTGGGGCTGTTTTTCAGCATGTGGTACTGGCAGACTTCATGTCATTGAAGGAAAAATGAATGGAGAAAAGTATCGAGACATTCTTGATCAGAATGTGCTGCCATCTGCCAGGCTGCTGAAGATGAAAAGAGGGTGGATCTTTCAGCAAGACAACGATCCCAAGCACACAGCCAAGGAAACGCTCAACTGGTTTAAGAAAAAGAAAATAAAGCTGCTAGAATGGCCCAGTCAATCGCCCGACTTGAATCCAATTGAAAATCTTTGGAAAGAACTGAAAATCCGAGTTCACAGAAGAGACCCCCAGAACCTTGAAGATTTGAAGGCAGTTTGTGTGGAAGAATGGGCCAAAATCACACCTGAGCAATGTATTGGACTGGTTTCTCCATACAGGAGGCGTCTTGAGGCTGTAATCACCAACAAAGGTTTTTGCACGAAGTATTAAATACATTTCAGTAAGCGTGTTCAATACTTCTTCCCTGTGTCATTTCACTTTATTACACGTAACTTAATTTATGGACATTAATGTTTGGATTTCTTTGTATGTTTGCATTACTTGAGTTGTTGCCGACATCTGGTGAAAATTTCATGTCAATAGCTCTACTAGAAATATATTTTCTGAGAAAAATGTTGACGTGTTCAATACTTATTTTCCCCGCTGTATCTCTGGCTCTGATGTATCCATTTATATCATTTGTTTTTGAAACTGTCCATGAGTGCAACAGTGTTACAGGAGAACAATGCTTGACCAATGGACTGCTTTTAAATTGGTAGAGTTAACCTTTAAATGTCAGTGACACATTTTCAGTGATATAAAACAGAAAAGCAATAAAACTTCACATTTGAGAAGCTTCAGCCAGACAATGGTTTGCATATTTTTTTGCTCTGATCGATTGGCAAAATTGTTGTCAATTGATTTTCCGTCAGTCAGCTAATCCTTTCACAGTCACCTCACTGTGTTTTGTTTTTTTGTTTTTTGACTTGTAACAATATTTGGATCAATAAGCAAAGGCAGTTCTTTGTTAGGAGTCCCACATGTTTGCTCTTGTTATTTAGATAAATTCAATGATAAGCAGCAGGCCAATGACAGACGGGATGCTCACTTAATTGACTTTTACTACCAAATTCATTAGTGTGATTGTCTTCAGTTTATAGCTGTCATTACACGGTTCTGTCTGTCAATCTGCAACCATCTGGCACCCCAGTACCCTGACAAAAAGACACAAAAGTGTTTGCCAATTCAGTTTGACCCAGGTCTGTCAGGGACACAGTGGGTGTTGATGTTCTTCAGTATTTTCAGGTCATGCCCAGAATCCGAACCTGTGATAATTTGTTTCATTTGTTTTCCCCTCCTGTCCTCCTCAGCCTGTCCTGTGGGTCAGTTCAAGTCGGGCACAGACGGACAGTGCATCGGCTGTCCAGGATTCAGCCACGCCACCATCAGGGGGGCGTCCGTGTGTGCATGCCGCTCTGGATACCTACGTGCGGAATCCGACTCTCCAGACACCCCGTGCACTAGTAAGTATGCTGAAAACTCATGCACAGATTCACTTGCAAATGTAAAAAGGTGCTAAGCAACACAAGCATCCGTTTGCTTGTTTTCACTCTTTACCTCCCCCCCTTCACTTCATTTTGTTTTTACCGTCTCTGGTGCTACTTCTCTTTTCCTCTGGTGTCATTTAGCCAAACTCCTCTAATCTGCCTTTGTGTCCATTGTCCCACTGCTGGGCATTGAGATGCATGTCTTTTGTGACAGGTTGTTTGGGGGTAGGGCTCTCACTCCAAAGTGGAAAAGGCATTGATGGTCTCAAGTGACACCTCCAATGCAGATTCAGGAATTTCAATTCAGCCGCATGTTGGTTGTGTGAATGGGAGGGACTTTTTTAATTAGGTGCAAAGGCCGCCCACAGAACGTGAAACAATGTGGCATAGAGTCGGCTGGTGACAGTTCCTGTTCCCTGCAGGTGTAACATCAACACCAACTAGAATATACCAATTTTATTATTGCTGATAACTTTAATTACAAAAGCGTTATCTTAATTATAATCACGTTATTAGTACATTCCTATTATATATTCTTTTTTTGTGCTAGATAGCCAATTCCGTTCTGCTCATCACCTATATTTTCAATTTGTTTGTGAAATTGCACACCAGCCCTGCTATCTGTAAATCATGCGGACCTTTTCCCCTGAAAATAAGTGTTTTACATTACTGTGACAGCCTCAGTGATTTTAACAAAGTGGATTCTGATTGTAAAGCCATAAAATGTATCGCCTCTTAAAGATTCCCAAACGTCGACTGCAGTATGCATTCGCACCCAGAATGTCTATGATGTTGCCCCACTTGGGTTTCCAATGAGAACACCATTAGCACTTAAGTTAGCTGCAGGCTCAGTGACAAAGCTGTGTCTCCTTGGCAGGAACAGAAACTCATTCGCAGTGGCTGAGTGCTATTGCTGTTTAGTTATGCTTGGCTTGAGGCAATAGCTATCTTCTTACAATTTTCAGACGGTGATCATTATCATCCAGTTTTAGACAAATGTAATTGCACCAGTTAAATTCTGCAACACATATGCTCCTGCTGTGATGCAAAGCCATTGCGGTAGCATTTTTCTGCTTCGTGACTTCATGTGCGGACTGAATAAAATGACTTCCGCGCACATGGAAAAATCCAGATAAATGATCTGTGTGGGTCATGGAAAGGTAAGGCAGCAGTAAAATAGCGGCACGGCAGAGATAATAATTTTTAGTGGATGGAGAAATTTTATGCACTTTGATTGCATCAGTCTTACCGATACCTACAAATTAAAATTGTGATGACTTTTTCCACCGAATAATGTGACAAAATTTGGTGGGTGACTGCTGATGCTTTCTAAAGGTATGTAGTTGCAACAAAAAGTGGAAAAGAGACGAAGAAAATAATCTTTATTAATTCAATCAATGTCCAATGTAGTGAAAACTTTGGCCTTTACTTCTCTGTAGGACCTCCCTCGGCCCCGCGCAGCATCGTCACCGAGATCAACGACACCACACTCAGTCTGGAGTGGAATGAACCCCTGGACAACGGCGGCAGAACAGACCTGACCTACTCCATCAGGTGCTCTGTGTGCAGGTCGGCCAAAGGACCGTGCCTCTCCTGTGGAGACAGCGTCAGCTACCGGCCCCAGCAGCACGGCCTGCTGGGTCGTAGGGTGGAGGTGTGGGGCCTGCTGCCTCACACCACGTACGGCTTCACAATCCAGACGCTCAACGGCGTGTCTGAGCTCAGCGGCAAGGAACCTGCCGGCGAAAGTGTCAACATCACCACAATCCATGACGGTGAGAGGCGGAGAGGAAGAGGTACAATGGTATAAATAGTCTGAATATCCTGTGGTATTTATAATTCTTCTGCCATCTGTGCAGTGCCGTCGCTGGTGTCTGTCATTCGGAAGAGTGACTCCACGGAGAGCAGTCTGACTCTGCACTGGTCAGTCCCAGCTCAGCCACACTACACCATCCTGCAGTACCAGCTACGCTACTGTGAGAAGGTGAGAGCTCCATGACAACATCTCTCAACTGTCAGCCTTAAAGGTCACATACCATTCAGCTTCCCTGACTCATGTTTCATGATGATACTGCATTTGAAAAGTTACAATAGAGGAAATGTAAACGGGGGTAGTTGCTCGACGGTAGAAGATTTCCTCAGTAAAAAAACAGGCAAGTCAAGTGAACTGAAAGACAAAGTGCCTGTAGAAACATAATAAACAATTATACTGTACATATTTCAGAATTTAGCAATTATGTATTGTGGTAAGATTGTCACAATACCATTATTTTAAAAGTTGATACAATACTAGTTTAAAAACAATTGTATTAATATTAATATCTGTTCAGCCTTGAGCTAAAAATCTGTTTGTTTTTCTGTATTAATGTGCTCAATACTATCGAATATAGATTGCATATTGTTTTAAACACGTGGTATTGGAAAGTTATCGAAGCTCTGACGACTTATTTTGCAGCATAACTTCTGAAGTAGTTGTCATCTAATCAAGCTTTCCCAGTGTTGCATGTGACAACTGTTGAGACAGTGTACAGCACACAAGGGTGTGCACTTCACATTTCTGTGGCTAAGCTTGTGTTTTTGTTCTGACTAAAACAATAAACAGACTCAGAAGCAATTTCATACAGCTGAGATAGAGACGCTATTGTGTGAAAGAAAGAAGTCTCACCCCTCCAACATAGAGGAAATGCTTCTGATTAAGATTATGAAATGTAATTGAATCTATTAAATTTAGTCTTTTTAGATTTTCCTGTTTAACACTGTCTTCCAGTCCGGCTAACTCATGTTTTTCATGCTGTAGGAGCGGCGTAGTGAAGATCAGTGCCACTACGCAGAGAGTAACAGAAACCAGGCTGTGCTGACAGACCTCCGTAGAGCCACTCAGTACGAGGTGCAGGTCCGGGCGCGCACCATGGCCGGGTATGGCAGCTTCAGTCCTGCAGCTGTCTTCCGCACGCTTCCTGATGGTAAGAAAAGGCCCCATTTGCTTATGAAGTGGGGGTTTTCACACGCATTAGTGTTTTTTTTTTCTTTCACACATTTTCTTTTTTCATTTCCATTGGGAAGGTTTCTCAGATTCTTTCCTGCACAATCAGTTTTTTGTTATGACTTTGTTGCCTGTGTCCTTGTATTGAGTTAGTGTCCTTGTACCAAACCTCTTTGATATTATAAATTCCTGTCATGTTCTTTCTTCCCTTCTCTTTCTTTTCCGTACTACTAATGTAAACCTCCTTGTCACGATTTCTTGCGTTACCTTCTCTAACTCTCTTTCTATCTCTTTCTATCTCTTTCTTCTCCATCTCTTTTGTTTGCCTCCTCTCTCAGGACAAGACTCTGCCTCCCAGTTCTTGGTACCAGGCATCCTTATCGCTGTTGGGATGCTGCTGCTTGTCATTTTCGTCTTTGTGGCCGCCTATTGCATACGGTGAGAACTGGGGAAGAGGGAAAAAGGGAAAGAAAAAGATTTGGAAAGCGAAGAAGCTGGCAGAATAACAGGAAGAGGGGAAAAAAATGGGGAAATCGAAAACCAGTAACAACCGTGACCCCAATTTTACAGCTTTGAACCACTTTGTTCTTTTGTTTATACAAATCATATCTTATCAACAGTGGATTTGCACTCTGCTACCGACACCATTTTTTGTTCTGTGTGAGGCAGACACAAAGCAGCGCTCATGATTTCTTTTGCTTACACAGCTAAAAGTTATCCTGCTCATTAGCACGTTTTCCTTGGGCTTCATTGTTTGAGTAAATACTGCTGGATGGCATCAGAGGGAGAAAGGGAAAGAGTGTGTGTGTGTGTGTGTGTGTGCGTGTGCGTGTGCGTGTGTGTGTGTATGTGTGTGAGATTGAGAGAGATGACGATAGAGGTAGAGGGCAGGGAGAGACAGGATGCAGGCGTCCCAACCCTGTTTCCACAGGACAGGAGAACAATAGCCGTGACCTTGTGACACACACACTTAAACACACACACAAAAACCAGTGGCTGAGGCCCAGATCTGCCACTAAACCGAGGGTGGTGCATTATTGCTATTTTGGGCTTATGAGGTGGGAGAGGGAGAAAAATGGTGGAAGGCAGGGATCCAGTAGCTACAGGGCTGTTACAGTCTTGCAGGGATGAGTTTGCGCCAGCAGAATTATAATGGAGTCGCTTGTGTCAAAGAGCACAACCATAGAGGCTGTTACCACAGGCCATCGTGTGTCGTGCGTCTGAGATCACTGAGGATTGTTTAAGAACAACAAAAGCCTTTTCTGAAGCAGGCTCAGTTTTTTATGAAAAAACAAAATAAGATGATGGCAGGAAGAGAGTGTCCTGCAAGGCACTGTATCTGTGTTAGCTAAAGTGTATTGGTCTGTAGCTGAACTGACCTCTGACCTCTCTGTGCATGCAGTCGGTCAAGAGTATTCCCCAAGGGGATCAATAAATTACCATATTCTCGTATGCTTGCGTGCATCTTAGCCCTACAATGTGTGATATATATATAATATATTATTTTTTTCTTTTGGCTCATTTATGCTTTTTTTAGAATGTATTTCAGTCAGAGAAGCATCTTTTTTTATTGCATTGTTACTGCATCTCAACAGCCACATTGTAAGACCATCAATTTGCATCACATTAGGCTGATAAAGCATTTGGAACGCTTGAAAAAAAAATACAGTCCTAATATCTATTCTTCAGATAACTGCACTGCCATCCTAATCGTATTTTATTTATCTCCATCTCTCTCTGCCTGCAGCAGACACAGCCGGGTAAAGGATCCAGAGCTGAGCGACAAAAACAACCAGTACCTTGTCGGCCAAGGTAATGGATGAAAGACATGCACATGAAACCTCAGCTTTGATTTACAACTGTTTCACGTCAAGAAAAATCTTTTTTTAATGTGGCGGGGCTCAGTGCGGTTCATAGTGCTCTAACATTTCTGCTTTTCCTTTCCCACGACTCTGTTTGTCTTTCTCCTTCAGGGGTCAAGGTTTATATCGACCCCTTCACCTATGAGGACCCTAATGAGGCAGTGAGAGAGTTTGCCAAGGAAATTGATGTTTCCTTCGTCAAGATCGAGGAGGTTATCGGTGCTGGTAAGCCCTTGCTTTTCCCCTTATTCAAAAACGTGTAGTGCCAGTCAAATCTCTCTGTAGACTCACAGACTGCATGTAAGTGTTTTTTTTAATTTTTTTTTTATCTTCCTCTCTTTCAAAACAACGTTGTTAAAAACTTCTAATTTGCAAAGTTAAATTGATTGTGTGACATTTAAAACAATTGTCTGTATTCTTCTTTATCAGACAAAATTCAATATTGCCTTGTAAATAAAGCAATTAACTGATAAATATGTTAGCAGCCCATATTGAAAACAAAGGGCACCTCTAGCTGCAAGCAAGCTTTACGTTTTACCAAAGACCACTGTTGTCCTCTTTATGTTGTAAACACCTGTTAAAGAAAACGTCCCTAATGTGTGTTTATGTGTCTGCATGTGGCAGGAGAGTTTGGGGAGGTGTGTCGAGGACGGCTGAAGATCCCAGGGAAAAAAGAAAACTACGTAGCAATTAAGACGCTAAAGGGAGGCTTCACTGACAAGCAGAGGCGAGACTTCCTGTCTGAAGCCTCTATCATGGGCCAGTTCCAGCACCCCAACATAATCCACCTGGAGGGGATCATCACGGCCAGCTGTCCAGTCATGATCCTCACAGAATTTATGGAGAACGGAGCTCTGGACTCTTTTCTACGGGTGAGTGTGAAACAGAGAAACACGCATGTTGAAAACATTCTGTCACTCAATTCTTCACTGATTCTCCAACCGAACTGTTTCTCTCTCCCGCAGCTGAACGACAGCCAGTTCACGCCCATCCAGCTGGTAGGTATGCTGCGCGGCATCGCCTCCGGCATGAAGTACCTGGCAGAGATGAGCTACGTCCACCGGGACCTGGCTGCTCGCAACATCCTGATCAACAGCAACCTGGTGTGCAAGGTGTCTGACTTTGGCTTGTCACGCTTCCTGCAGGAGAACTCCTCTGACCCGACCTACACCAGCTCTCTGGTGAGATGACAAAGTGTTAATTAAGATAATCTACAGTATATCTGTTTTATATGTTTATGTATCAAATCGTGTTCATCATAATGATTAACAAAAGCAAAAAAATCACTTTTTCTTTCTGCGGTCATTTAAAAAATAATCCAAAAAACCCCTTCTTGCCCTGTTTCCGAGCCCTGTGTGAGCATGTTTATGAGAAGTTTATTTGAAGAGCTCACCGTTTTCTTTTCTGTGCAGGGAGGTAAAATCCCAATCCGCTGGACAGCACCGGAGGCGATAGCCTTCAGAAAGTTTACCTCAGCCTCAGATGTCTGGAGCTATGGCATTGTCATGTGGGAGGTCATGTCTTTTGGAGAGAGGCCGTACTGGGACATGAGCAACCAGGATGTAAGTTTAAGCAAGAACCCTTTCTAGATTTTTAAGGTTTCGTCAGCAATCGGAGACAGGCTTCTCCAAAAAAAAGTTTTACATTTGCATGCTGAAAATAAATGAAAAATAAAGAATAGTTTAAACTAAGGAGTCGGGAGCTGTGTTTCTATCAAAATATTTCCGCGCAATTTGAAGTCTCGATTGTAAAAGGTTGATGGAAACAGCACGTCCTCAATTTCACAAATGGGTTTTCACACACACACTTGAGGGAGGTTTGACTTTGATGAATATTACCTATGGTCATACCGCCAACCTCTGACAAAACTACACAACACAAACACCATTTATTTGCTTCAAACCAGTTGATGAAAATGTGCCGAATTCATAGTTTCTTGTTTTTCCAAAGTTTACTTTACATTTCCTTGACAATTAGATGGAAACATAGCTAATGAAGTGGGAAATCTACATTCAGGATTTTATGTCTTTTTCCTATTCTCTATTATTTACTTTGTCTTCCTGATTGTCCCCTCCTAGCAACTTGGGATTGATTTTAATAACGTCGAGGTTTAAATAATAGTTTTTCTTCCTATCAGGTAATCAATGCCATAGAGCAGGACTACCGGCTGCCCCCGCCCCCTGACTGCCCCACCCATCTGCACCAGCTGATGCTGGACTGCTGGCAGAAGGACCGCTCGGCACGCCCTCGCTTCGCGGACCTCGTCAGTGCCCTGGACAAGCTGATCCGCAACCCCGCATCGCTGAAAATAGTGGCTCAAGAAGGAGCAGGGTGAGAGTGGAGACGTGTTTGAGTGATTGACAGAAAGCCTGCCCCAATAACGTCATCGATGACAGTGAATATGCAGCTCGAGAATGCACAGACAAAAGAAAGAATGTCTGTCCTTTCAAAATGTCTGTCTCCTGGTGTCCGTTTAGTTTTGCAGCCGTCAAAGGATAGACATTAGCCTCCTACTGCCCAATCTTATGTACCACCTTAATATCCTGCTGTGACCTGTCAGCCTCTTGCTGTGCCCATTTCCCTTCCTCCACATTCTGCTTGTCAGCTGGTTGCATACAGCAGAGGACACTCCACCCCTGACAAATCCCATTGTTTGTCCCTGTCAGTCACTCAGGCTCAGATTATACCTCTGCCTGTCGACTGGAATGTTGCTGCAGGATATATATATAAGCGCCTCACTGTTTTATTGATGACAGTGTTTGTAAGTTGTTCCTTTGTTTGTCCACTCTGTCCCCCAGGCCGTCCTACCCCCTGCTGGACCAGCGTGCACCTTTAGCCCTCTCGTCGTGTGCTTCAGTGGGGGAATGGCTGAGGGCCATCAAGATGGAGCGCTACGAAGACAGTTTCCTGCAGGCCGGCTTCAACTCAGTGGACCAGCTGGCCCAAGTCTCCACACAGTGAGTTCATATCTCCAGTTAATTTTTTTTATCTTAACTGATACTTTTCTCTGGAGAAACATTTTCACTATTCAATTCATATCTCCTTAGCAGTGATAGTCGCAAACAAGCTAAATTAATCCTTTAAGACATTTAAGTATGAAAGACTACGGAAGCCCAGAGACGCAAAAATGATTATTCTCTTGTCTAATTAGTGATGTTTTCCATCTTGGCTTCAGGGATCTGCTGCACATGGGAGTGACGCTGGCTGGGCATCAGAGGAAAATCCTTTCCAGCATCCAGACAATGACCTTTCAGAACAAGAGCACTGCGACTGTGACCTTCTAGCTCACCTGTCCTGACCTCGACGTGAACACCAGCACACAGGTGCAGCCATGTACTGAGAGCACTCTGGATCCTCTCCTGCGACCCACTTTGAATACAAACTCCAAGAGAGATCGGAAGAATTTGTCAATGACTAAAGAAAATGAAGAGAATAAATGATGAGACTTTCCCATCGGGGTGAGATGGATGTCCAGAGACAAGCGAGTCATCGACAGTGAACAGAGGACAAAGCTGACATGCAGACAGACTCATTTTTATAGTTTGTTGTCAGTGTTTTTATTTCCACACAAGGTTAGGACCCAACAAATGTGCTTAACCATGTTAGAGAGATCAGAGTTTACAAAGTTCCTGTAGAATCATGTCATTTTGAAAACTGGCAGTTGACTGATTTGTTGTCAAAATAAAAAAAAATCACGTCACCAAAGCAGACAAAAGAAAGGCCGGTGCCAATCCAAGGATTTCACGTTTCATATCATTGTGTAATTACAAATGAGAACTGCTTTCACCCTGGGTGTCTGTCTTCCATTAAATCCATCCGGATTACTTCAGACACCCCTCACATCAAGACTGAACATTTTTGCTGTTGGATTTTTAAAACTTTTTTCTCCCCCATTTGATTTCAACATTACCTCCTCTTTACTCAGGTGTGATGTGAATTGCAGACTTTGGAGAGCGCTTTACTCGACCTAATCAGACATCTTTCACCTTCCCCAGTCTGGCTCTCCGCTCACCAGCTTCTCGTGTGAGGAGCAGAGAGGCACAGGGACATATCTGCACTTTTGTCATTTCAGAGTGAATTGTATTCTCCATGTGTTTCTCTTGGAGTGTGGTTGGTAATCTCTACTGCCTGTGTTTCCGCTGGCAGCTCAGTTTTAATATTGTCAGGCTGATCGAGGACCAAGTGGACTCAGAGACCAGAGATCACTGTAGAATTGGTTTTCTTTGTGGAAATTGACCAAGGAAGCTATCTGGCCTCAAATTTGTTTTTTCTTGATATAACTGATACATTTTTAATTCTCTTGTTCTGTATTCTCCATCTTCCAGTGCCATTCAGTTGTCTTTGTGGACTTAAATGCCAATTTTATAAAGCAGACATCTCTCCTGAATGATTTTTGTCTCATTTAAATGTACCTAAGGGGTACGTAGGTAAGGGTTACTTTGACATTTTGGAGTTGAGCGTATTATTTTCCTTCATCATACTGGCTCTGGCTCTGTGAAGCAAAAACGCTTCTGATTTTGCCCCCAATGCTTTGTAAAAGAAAACACCATCGAACAGGCTAGCTTGTGGCTAGTAGCTGGTTTCAGGGCAGAGGGCTAATAACTGCTGTTTGATTGAGCAGAGCAGGCCCTTTGCCTTCTATGTTAAGTGTTTTATTTTCTTTCATCATCAGATTTTTGTGTGGTAACTAAAATGTTTCTGCTTTTTGCCCCAAAGCTACACAAAACCAGCTTCTTAACGATCTTGACATTTAAAATGTCTCTGCTTTGGCCCCAGAACTGCAAAAAATAGTTGACATTAAGCATGGATAAACAGCACAACAGCTAATACACTAGGTCGTTGCCTGAAGCTGGATTCAGGGTCGTATACGAGTAACTACTGTTTGATTAACATAGCACAATGCTGGTTGTGCGGTCAGTAAAATATTTCTTCTTTTGCCCTAAAGCAACACAAAAAATGTTTCTAAACAATCTTGATATTTAGCATGAAAAACCATGCACAGCTAACAGGCTAGCTTATAGCCAGAAGCTGGTTTGAGGGCAGAAGGCCAGTAACTGCTGTTTGATTAGCAACACAAGCCCCTTGCCCATTCCATGATAGGAGTGCTGTTTTCTGTTATCCAATAATTTTTATGTGGTAACTAAAATGTTTCTGCTTTTTGCCCCAAAGCTACACAAAAACAGCTTCTTAACAATCTTGACATTTAGCATGAAAAAATCATGCACAGCTAACAGGCTAGCTCGTTGCAACAATACCCATTTTTAGCAGTTTTAAGGTTAGAATGCTAATAATGTTGCAGAGCAGCCACCCCCCCCCCCCTTCCCCATTTTAAATTTAGTGTCTTTTTGTTTTTATTTGTCAGATGCTGGTTGTAGAGTCGGCCAAGCGTTTCTGCTCTTGCCTCAAATCGAAAAGGCGTTTCTCAGCACAACTACTCATTAACAGGCTAGCTCATAGCCAGCCGTATCTGTTGGCTTCGGGTTTGAATGCTAATAATACCGCTCAGCTGCTGTTTGATTAGCTGAGCACCCCCTGCATAATATTACAAGCTGCTGGTGAAGGGGAATAACAGACTCGAGATCAAAATGTCAAAGTATTGCTCAAAGACTGTGCACCTCTTGAAGGATAATACCAGCCTTTTTGACATTTAGGTCATGTATAATTTTCACCCCCGGTTGCTTACAGACCTGCAGTGAAGCAAGAAAAATGAAGCTTACACAGCTACTAAAAACATCCACGTGGAATACAAAATACATATCAGTGATTCCAAATGGTTTTACCTCGGTGCCGTAGTGCACTTTTACGAAAGACTGTCATCTTTATTATTTTGAGTTTGTTGTATTTTTTTTTTTTAATTTTTCCTGTCACGTGTTTATATTCTGGGATTTAAAGAGGTTAAAAGTGCAATTTTCTCACATTAAAAATCCAGTCAGACGTGTTGATTGGGTATAATAAATGATATTGTAGTCTGGTTAATGTGCCCCATAAATATGGCGGTGATTATGGAGGCGCAGTGATTTTACAGTGGCAATCGCTTGGACAAAGTGTGGTTGACACATCAGTGACGCCATACAAATTCCTCTTTTTCCAACATAATGCTGATGTAAGGCCTTAATCAAAAACTCTGGTATTGTCGTGCAAGAGCGAAAGAAGCATTGTGGGAGATGTGGTCTTCATATTGAAGATCTCAATAAGAGTCATCTTCGAAAACCAATGAATAGACAAAGTATGTTTTGATTACCATCCTGTGTGTAGGCTAATCTGTATTCAGTATTCATAATAAAGATACACACCAGTGTTTACCATCAACGACTCCCATCTTTCAGCCTATTAACATATCTGATGGCCTCGGCTAGATATCCAATCTCATCAAACTCATTCCCGTTTCAAGTGGAGCATGAAAAGCGGCGCTGATATGAATCAGATGTCATTGTGTTGTGTGGACCTTACAGGAAGTTTCCTACCTTACTTGAAAGTGCAAGTCCACAGAATTTTTATTTTTTTTAACCGTGTCAGGTCCAATGACATGCTGTTCTCTCCCGGTGACCCTAATGGACTTCTGTCCCAAATTCAAAGCAAATCGGCGCTCACAGCAAAGCAGCTGCCCCCCTTTTTTCACTTAAAACACATTGTTTGTTTCTTTCTCCAGCTGAATTTTCATTTCAGTGCTCGCAGACGTGAGGTAAATAAATAGTTCATGTTGCTCTCGTTATCCGTCTTTGGTTAGATAATGTGCCGCGCGAGTTGTCTGCAATCGTGAGCGAACAATGTGCGAGTACAATGTCTAATGGGGGTGTGCCTTTCTGTCTTTCTTTGCGGCTCTTGTTGCAAACATTCCTCTCATCTATCCACGCCGTCTCTCTTTTTTTTAATAATGAGAGCGAAATCAGAGACTGCGAGGGCGTGAATTGAGTCCCACTCCCCCATTGCGTCTCCGGGCTTTGCTTTCTCTCTCGCCTTTCCTCTTTTTTCCCTTCTGTTTCTCCCGAGTGTCTTTACCCTCGGGGGGGCTCGACGCTTGTCCTCTCCTATGTTTCCCTTCCTGGTCCTCGGCCCTTTTAATCACGAAGAGATGTTCTTTTCTTCTCCACACGCCCCAGGCTGAGAGCAGCTTATAGCAGCAGCATAAGCTTAAAACTCTCACACTCAATTTTGTTCTTTTCTCCTTTCCCTCTCCTCCCCATCTCCAAAGCTGCCATAACCGGGGCGAAAGCTGCCAGGGCCTTCGAGAAGCGTTTAGGTTCATTGATTAATGTGCTTTGATTATCTCCGTGTTACTGACTCATTCCTCTTGTTCTACCGCTCTCGTGTGGCCCATAAGCACGGACCTGCGCAAGTGGAGCTAAATTACGATGAGTAACTGCTCCTGCACGCGTGTTTTTTTTTTTTTTTCCTTCAGCCCCGCGGTGTGTTTTGGTGTGCGTACGGAAACCTCCGCGTCGGTGTGATTCAGCGTTTGAAAGAGAGAGTCGAGCATTCACCCCTGGTTTCTACTTCTGTCAGTGCTTTGCGCGACCTCTGACCCCCGCCGTATAGTATGCATCCAGGCCCCGGCTTTGTCTGCGCGTCTGAATGGCCATTCATGAGGGCTGCCGTCGACCGGGCCCGACCAGGTCTTTTTTTTTTTTTTTTTTTTTGCATTTTGTCGATTGTGTCATTCCCCCTCGCATTCCTGTGTGCATTCAAGTGTGGAGTGTGTGGTGGGTCGGGGGTGAACCAGTGGGACAGGTACATGTGTGTCTGCAGGCCAGGGGAGGAGGGGGTGGGGGCAGGGAGGCAGAGACGGGGATAAAAAAAGACAATCTGCAAACGGTTTCGCCCCGTCTGCTGCAGTAAACGGGCCGAGAAACTCAAAGTTGTGATCCTGCATCCAATGCGGGGCGTTAATGGCGTACTCAAGCGGTTTACTGTAGCGCCTCTATAAAGTTTTGGGAGACTCGCAGGAGAGAGATTGAAAGGAGAAAGACGGAGTGGTGAAATTCGATCCAGCCGAGGAAGAAATACCCTGAATTCTGACTTCTGGTGAGGGTCAAACTCCGAAAACACGCTCCTCTCCTTATACAACTCCCAGGATGCATCTGAATCACATCTCTCGTTTAGACGCTCTCTGCCTCCTAAAAAAAAAAAATGCTCACTTCTCTCAAACACTTTACCCTCAGCTTGTAACGCCGGTCACCACTTGACATCTCAAGCCAAATGTATTTTTGTTCAGTATTTTACCCTCTTGTGTAATTACAAGGAAACTGCGCAACAACGATTTCCAGTTGTTTCACATTTAGAGAGGCGAAGTCAATGGGGCCTTATTTGTAGTCCGCTGAGCAGATTCACACCAAACTAAACAGTATTTTCGCTATCTTTACATTGACGTGTGGCTTTCTTAACTTTGATGAATTATCTCCAAGTCGGATCTCTCGTCGTTGACGACTGTGGATTTCTTTCTGAAACGCCGTCTCACGGGGCATTCTGGAAGTTTCCAGCTTCTCCATCAATCCCAAACATTTTGGATGCGGCCCATGTGGCTGAGGGTTTGGCCAATGCCAGTAAGAATGCTAAGCTAACAGTGATCAAGACAAAAAAAAAAGCCCAGTCATCAACAACATCAACTTATCCAACTAGCTAATTTAATAACTTATGGATGTTTCAACATTTTCACCGCTGGCCGCTGAAGGGGGGATTCGGCCTTCAGGATATAGAACACGGTACACTTCAGCTTTTAGAAGTATTTTGTATCCGACCAGTTTTTTCCTCAGAGGTTAGCATTGTTACCCCGATGAGCTTCGCATCAGGCATTACAAACACAGCAGCGATTGTTCTCTCTGTCAAGTATTGAGCAGTGTAATCAACACATGCGACTGCTTCTGGCTCGCCACCGCCATCCATCTCTGTGACTTGAACAAGCTGCAGGGGTGACGCAGTACTTGCTCTCTCTCTCTTTCCCTCTTCGGCTACGCAAATTCAGCGCAGATTGATTTGACATGAGTTGGTACGCGGCAGGCTGGTGCTGATTAAATGCTGTCGGTACCCTCGAAAGTATCGAATTCAAGCATCAAATCCCCAACCTCGATGATGTCCCGCATCTCAATCCTCATGGAGAGGTTTGGTTCCTCATCCTGTGTATTTGAGCGTGGCCAGTTGGAGCAGCTACAAACATCGTGCTCTCCCAGTGCGGTCAAACAAACCGGGCCCGTTTGGAGCCCTGATCAGTATTCTTTGTGAGAAGCCACCCGAACTCCGTGCGTTAAAATTGGAGGAATTCCCCCTTTGACATGGCCAAACTAGATCGGTTGACTACTTTTTCGTTCCCCCATCAGTCTTCTCGTTGGATCTGTGGAATTGCTTTGATTTTCCCCAACTTTCACCGGAAAGTTGAAGATGGAAAGTTTGGATTTCGACATTGTCATTCCTGAGCCACTCTTCCTTTCGCTTCGGGCGCTCGGGCTTCCTTCCCTGAGACGACTCGCAGACAATTTGATCGAAATGGCCCAATATTTCCGAGCTAATCCACCGAGCAGCCGGCCGAGATTATTTTTCACCTGTGTACGCAGCGTGATTGCGGCGGAAGATGGGAGGCACGCTGCTCGGCAGAGCGCTTCCACTCTGTCTCGTATTAGATCCGATCGCCGGGAAAGTTGCCGCTCCCCGCTGTTCTACGGCGCGTCTGTTGACTTTGCGGGAGCTTGTGCCAGGCCGCGGCTGCAAATAGGAGTTTGTTCTTAGCTGACCCACCTGGTCAAATAAAAGTTGTAAGAAGTTAATCAGACGTGATCAGACGTGGAATTAGCTTTGTACTTTTCATTATGCACTTAATCCAGTTAATCAGTGTAAACCTTTGGACTGCAGGCCCCTGCTGTCTCCCTACTGTTATTATTATTATTCTTTGTTGTAGCTGAGTATTCAAATGTTGTTTTATTATCTGCTTCCAGGCTGTCACCTTCAGATTGAATTTATTTAGGCGTTATCTCAATTTATTTTGAACTTCTGGATTACTAATTAAAATCGCATTTTGGCCCCGGCTACATTTGCCGTACAAATCCATGACCAGCCTGCTCCCTTCTGCGTCTGTTTGCTCATAAAAATTGATCACTCATAAAGCCAAACAGTTTCCCGATATATATTATGAGCTCTGCTCCTTTCGAAAAAGACTTCAAGAGAACAGATCGTGTGTTTGATGGAGCTGTTTAGCGGGAGGAGGAATGCGAGCGTTAACACCTTCAGGACGTGCGAGCGAGCGGCCCCTCCGATGAAAAGGTGTCTGCAGGTTCCCGCTCCGTCTCGGCTTTCAGCGCGCACACAGCAAGCCGTCCGTCTTCCCCCCGCGGCGCCCTTTTGTTTTCCACTCCGCTAAGATGTGCTCGTTGCCTTCTGCGAGGAAATGAAAGGAGTGTGACCTTCCCTGCTTCTTATCCTCTTCACCCCATATTCTGAAACTCAATCCACATGCGTCAAGGGCCACTATGCTAGGCGGGGGGATTAAAAAGAAGGTGGGCGGCTGAGGGGGACTATCAGATTGCTCAACAAGTCAGAAGTGGAAGAGAATTTTCTGAAAAAGGATTATGAATGTGTTCCATCAGCGCGTCCTATTAGAGACGGCTCTGATCGGCGTGATTGATTTGCCTCTTGAACTCCTGCACGCCGAGCTCAGATTTACGAGTTTACTCTTCGCCTGTCGTGCTTAACCTCTACCTCCGCCTCACCTCCATGTCCTAACTCAACCCAGCTCCTCTGCACCTCTGAACCCCGTCAGTATAAATCCTCCCCCCCGCCCCCCGTCAGCCAAAAAATGCGCGCCCACCAAAAGCCGGCGTGCTCTCAGAACCGAGCAAACACAGACTTCTCCTACCACCAGACATTTCTGAGGTTTGATTTACGGTAACCAGACGAAACTACCGAAAAACATCAGCTTAAAAAAAAACAAAAAAAAAAAACCTTGGAGCCCCGGCTTTCTTTCAGCGCTGCAGTGAAAGCCTCGGCTTTGTCTGTTTGTTCTGTTCTTCATGATTACAGCGGAGTCTGGTCTTCATATTTGTATTGTGGTCGTGGCTGTTTACCGTAACTTGATGTTCCACCTTTCTTTTTTTCCCCCCTTGCATTTAAATTAGATAGACTGCTGCTCGGCGTCCAATGGCCTCAAAGGACTATTTCCATAGTTGTTTACAAGGCGGGCAAATGAGCAGTAAACACTGTAAATCACGTTACCCCCCCACACACACCTTTTTTCCCCTTTTCCCAGCCTGGTTTGGATAAAGGACATCCATCACATCTGTTGATTATACTGTAAAAACATGACCACTCACGTTTAGTAGTGACCCCCAGAACAAACCGTGTTTTCTGGGCTCGCTTAGTGACCATCTACCGTGTGTGTGTGTGTGTGTGTGTGTGTGTGTGTGTGTGTGTGTGTGTGTGTGTGAGTCCTTGCACCCCTTGTTCTCTATGTTGGAAATCTGAGGACGGAGCATGTGGTTGTGATTTTCATCCAGCATCTGGATGCAATACAGGCCCGGGTTTACAAAAAAAGCGGTTGTGCGCTCTTTATTGAATGTAATCAGATTACAGCAATACAGTAACTGAAAACGAGGCATGCTCTGTCATTTGACACAGCTTGTGTGCATCAACAGTGACCACCTCCACCTCCACCACCACCACCCCTCCTCAAACACACAGCACAGAGTAGAAGAATGCGCTGGCATCGTTTGAGCGCCCTCTAGCGGGCGGGAAGTGTAGTTTTCTTTTCTAATAACGAGGGGAAATCATTATCTTTCCTCGCGTTTATGTTGATTCGCGGAGGGAAGTAAAAGTTGGACGCTGGATTTGGAAGAAATGCTTCCACAAACCTCCGCAGTCACACTCCGGATGGAGGCCTCTGCAGCAGTGTGTGTGTGTGTGTGTGTGTGTGTGTGTGTGTGTGTGTGTGTGTGTGTGTGTGTGTGGAGAGAGAGGTGTCGGGCTGTGCCGTGCGCGCAGAGAGAGTCTGAGAGAAATAAACACCCCGCCGCCTCGATCGATAAACTCGTGTCACGCACACAACGCGAGGATTTTTTTTTTAAAGGCCTGATTATTTCAGTTCTGCAGCAGCAGCAGCGCTCAGTGTGCTGCGGCCGTCGCCTCCACATGTCTGGACGGAGGAAGCCTGCAGAGAGCGCAGCAGGAGGAGCAGCAGGAGCAGCGCTCTTCTGCGCTGCTTACAGCCCGTGTTGCGTCTCCTCTGGTTTTTTATAAACGCGCCTTCATGTTGAGTCTTCAGGGTGGGGCAGTGCCAGCGATGGTGGAGTGCTCTGCTGTGTCAAACTGAGTTTAAATGTGGCGTTTTATCACTACAGTCCCTCGCGGCAACTTTGTAAAATCTGCGCTGCTTTGTCGCCACCTGGCGGCGGCGGGAGGGTGTCGCACCCCGAGAGGAACAGCAGAGTCACGTCTCACCTGGTCGACCACAGGTGGAGGTCTGAGAGGAGTCAGAGGAGGCAACTTCTACAGTTCCATGGTGTCTATTTTTTAAAAAAGGCACGTAAAGTCTTTGACACCCCATCAGTAAAATCAGTGTGTCTTTTAATAATGTGTTTTGTGCCCTTTTACATATTAAATATTGCTGAAGAGGTTGAGCGCATAATCATCTTCTTCTGACCAATCAGTGACCTTAAAGGATCAGTTCACCCAGAGAAGAATGTAATACAATCATCATCTGCTCACGCCCATGCTGATGGGAAGTCAGTTCTCCCAAACAACTGATGTACATGTGGATATGTTTTCAAATGTAAAAAAAAAACAACCAAACATAATGGACACGAATGGAAACAAACTGATTTGAAAAGACAATATTTGCACCCTTGAATACTTTTAGCTCAGCAGCTACAGTTAATACTTTGGTTTAAGGCCTAAAAAGACATATTCTCAAGATAATTCAAGATCTCTAGGTGACATGGATTATGCCGGGTAAACTGTATGAAGCCACTTTTAAGTGCTTGTTTTCGGTTCTTTTTTTTTCTTTCATTTTTAAAAACAAGTCCCCATCTGCTTCGGCTGTTCAGAATGCTGCAACTCCCTCCGGAAATGTTTCGCTGAATACGAAACTTCACTGTTTCCTTTAAGCCCCGTCACAAACTACATTCAGAGGATGATTTGATCCCCCGTGCAGCAGGGAGAGTAAAGCGGACGAGGGGGTTGTTGTTCGGTTGAATAAATCAGTGCGGCCTGCCTTCTTATTGATCCGTTATGTCACTGAGGTTCTATAGCGCCGACCATGAATCTTAAACCAAAAGAAGCAAAACAGTCGCTTCCCTCGTTAAGCCGTGTCCATCCACAAATCACCCACGGCCTCCGTCACATAGAAGGATGTATTACGTGTGTTTTCATCATTCTTTAACACTTACAGAAACAGTAAATATGTAACACAAAACAATCACAACAATAAAAATCCTCCTTCCCCATCGCAGCAACGTCCACGTGAAATTACAAACGCACCAAATCAATGCAGTGGGGGGAAAAAAAACAGGTGGGAGGAACGTGGATCACAAGAAAACCTTTTTAGTTTCAATATATGAGAAATGGCAGGTGAAGAACAATGCTATCATCAGCTCCTTTTGAGAGGAGGAAGAAAGAGGTGCATTAAAGGACTGTGTGGAAATTATAAGGGAGCACCACGGCTCAGAAAAGGGGGAAGGTTGAGTTTTTTCTTTCCTCTGGCGGTTGAATTTCATCCCTCCGGAGAGCTCGTCACCTGTCAGCCAGTCTCACGTTCTCCAGCATCTTAATGAAAAGCTGAACTCCGGTGCAAGTTTGAACCGGAAACAACGCGAGCTTCAATCGCTCGTGCGGTTTTTGGTCATTAATGGCATCATGAAGGAAGAGAGGAAGTTCCAGTTTTTTTGTCCCTGAGAGAAGTGGAGAACACCACTTTTCTAACGTGGAACAAATACAATAATTTGAGAGCGACTGCCCAAGAAGAGGGACAGCAGCGGTAATTACAGCAAGCGCCCCGAAATGACATGTGGTTAAATATGAGTGACACAGTTCTTCATGCTAATTATGACGGGAGCAAAGGAGGAGGAGGGTTTGCTGTTATTATGCATAATTGCACAGCTCACATTTGCACTGTTTTATCATTACTATTGTTTATTTTTCACACGCTGCCTTTAAAATACCTCCTTTTGTATATTTTTTTGTTGTTTATGTTTCTTTTTACACTGTTGGCATTCTGTGGACAGCAAAAGGAAGAACTTCATTGTACGGGGAAACATTGTTTCTTTACCGTGCACGTGACGTTAAACACTTTTGAGTCTTGAATCTGGAATTAAACATGTAGCAGGAGGTCAGGGCAGACGGAGAGGTCAGCGAAACATCACCCGACTCGACCACAAGAGACTGCAGTTCATTTCCTGTCCCCCTCTGCCGACAGTCAAGTTGTTTTTTTTAAACCACGACCACAGTTGTGCTCTCACCAGAACAAAGCAGCAATTTCAACCTAAACCACCCTCTTCCCCACACCTGACCGAGTTGTTTTTGTGCCTGAAACGGGTCGACAGTCACGCGATGATGTCATCAGATGACAAAATGTCTCTACGTGTCGTTTGGAAGGGCATTTTGTTTCATTTGGAGGACTTGTAGGATGACTTTCATACAGTCCCTTTGGGTGATTTGAACTTTTGCAGGCCGTCTCTGCCCCCTTTCACCGTCATAGCTGCAGTCAAATGAATCAGACAGCCTTAAGCTGCAACAGTGTGCAAAAGTACATTCATTTACTCAGCTCTGCGCTGTAGTAAAATTTTGAGGTAAACTTTTACTCCACTTCATATTTCCATTTTCTGCTCCTTTATACTCACGCTCCATCACATCTCAGAGGTAGATATAGTGCTTTTATACTCCGATACATTGATTTCACAGCATTAGTTTCTTAGTAATTGTCAACAAATGCGATGTCAAATTATAGATTACGATAAAACCACCGACAAGAAATTCACAAACTAAGTCGGCAGATAAACTACATAAAGTAGACGGACCACCTTCATTAGCTTTTTGATAATAAAGTGACGAACACATGAATTCATCATGAATTACAACAGCGTAATAGACAGTGTTCTGTAATATACCATCCTGCATAATGAGCACTTTTACTTTTGGTGGCTAAAACTTTTTAAATCTTATATTCCTGGTCCTGACAGTTTTACTTTTACTCTGGTACCAGCCTGGAGTACTTCCTCCTCCACCTCCTGCCGAAGGGACTGAATCACGCTCCACCTGGCTAAGAATCCTGAACAGCGTTGGTATGATATCTGATTACATGTTGGGATTTTCTGCCTCCAGCTGCAGTAAAACCCCCCGCCCTCCTCATCCCTGAACATTACGTGCGTGATGGCAGAAAATAGCTCCATCACGGTTTCCTGCTCCATATTCCTCGGTTACTATATTGCCAGACTGACTAAATCTATCTTTGCACGGTTACGCAACAGATTACTAAAAACAAACTCCGCTGTTCTAACCCAGATATCTGACAGTTACACAATGTGGGGACGGAGATCGCTCACACAAATGCAAACATATTTTTCTTTTTTTTTTTTCTCCACCTCCTGCCGCACCATCATAATAATCCCACTACTTAGCACCACTGGTTGAGGCCTGAAAGCACTCAGGGCTGCAATTTACACTGAAGATCAAAAAACAGATCTCCTCCAGCTGGCCGTGTGACCGCGGTCAATCAAGAAGAGCGATTATGGCGGCTTTAATCTCCGATGATCTCTGCTTCTCAAAGCCACTGCGACGGGGAAAGTCAGGAGCCGACCGCAGCTTTAGGGATGGTCGCCATGACAGCCGGGAGATAGATGGAGGAGCAGCAGCATGAATGAATGGATTCTCTGACAGTCAATGAGCTGGAGTTTTGTGTACCGATGCACTCGCATTCAGTGATTAAGTCATTGATTGTTCCTTAATCCTTCGTAGCTGACCTTTGACCTGCTGTGTGAGGATGTGAGCAAACACTTCCACCGACCACAAGAGAGGAGTCATGACTCATCTGGTTGTTTTTCTTCCTTTCTATCTGTCTCGGAGAACCGAAATAATAAAGAATAATAACCCCCGCAGTTGTTTTTCACAGCCAGAGAGTGATTTTTTATTTTATTTTTTACGTTAGAAAGAAATTAATTTTTCTTTCCCACATTAGTCTTTGAACTGGGACTTCACAGCCACACACATAGGAGATTAGAAGGTGGATTTCTTTGCATAATGCTGTCGAGAAGGTAATCCTCTCAATCAGCATCACCGTTCCTGCGACCTTCCGGTGTTTCCATATCTGTGTTTCCTTTTGATTTCATTTCACTTCAGCACACAGACGATGTCCTCTCCTCCTTTATGAACTGGACATCAGCGGTTTTTTGATTATATTTGGCCCTCCAGTGGAAAGAGGTTCACACATTCTGAGCTCCTTTTATTGTGTGTGTGTGTGTGTGTGTGTGTGTGTGTGTGTGTGTGTGTGTGTGAAAATCAGGCACTGGGGGTTTGGCTCGCACATTAACCTGGGCCCCGACAATAACACTCAGCACCGGCCCTGAAGCCGGCGCCAGGCTCTGGGAGGATGCCACTCTGTCTCTGTGTCGGAGCCAACAGGAGCTGGAAGGCTGCGAGACTCTGAGTTAGGATGACATCGCCCCTGCAAATCGACTAATAATTGTTCCATGTGGGTGAAAAAAAAAAAAAAAAAAGCACACACACACACACACACACACACACACACACACACACACACACACACACACACACACACACACACACACACACACACAGTACCACTTAGGATCTGAAGAAAAGGTCAGAGGGGTGAACTTCACCGAGTCAGATTATTATCCCACAGAAGTACATATACTTCATCCGGGCGCTCTCTCTTAATCTGAACAAATGTAAGCTGGTGGGGCTTCAACACAAATCCCTCTTTTAAGAGATAAAGAGAGAAAGATGCTGATTGCTTTTTCCCCCTCATCCATTTTTGCTCAAAGGAGCACCTCACATCAGCGAGAGTCATCGTTTGTGACTGGGTGTTGCGGCTGACATGTTGGGACTGGCTTTGTTTTATTTTGGATTTCGACTCCACAAAGGAGCAATCAAGACTTTTTGATATTTTACGGGTGCTTTAAGTTCTCGTTCCCGGACGTTTTGATGTCTGACATCCTCGGGCCGGATGCTTCAAATCTTCACCAATCTCTATCAAAATAGCACTGCCTTGTTGTTTTTTCCGTATTTAACTCAGAAGCAGCTTCGGGCCACAAAGTAGATGTAAGCAGACGAAACCGAGGACCCGTTTTCCGTCTGTTTGAGGGCGCTCGATTCGCAGGTGTGACAATGTTTGCCAGCCGAGGTGGTACTGGAGGAGGGAAAGGAGGGAAATACTCAGTGGAGGACCTCTATGGCATCAGCAAGAAGCCCAAAGCGTCGACCTCCTCGGGGAGCATCGTGGCCAAATCTGGAGCCCGGAGCAGCAAGAGCCCAGAGCAGAGGACCGAGTCGGAGGCCCTGGCTTCTCAGATCCTGGAGGCGGCGCACAGGCTGGTGGAGCGACGCCGGCTGGAGCTCTACCTCAGAGAATACGGTCTCTCCCTGGCCGAGTGCGAGGCTGAGCGCTCTGCGATGACATATAGGTAAGAGGGACGGGGAAGCACAGGGGAGCGATGGTGTGAAAACTCTGATGCAGTTTGATTACTGAGAATAAAAAGATGTTACTGATGACAGAAAGGCATTAAAAATGAAAACCCCTTCTCTAACTTCATCCATCCGCGTGGCAAAATGAAGGCACGTAGACACTGAATCTGTACATGTAGCTGCCAAAACTTAGATTTAATAAGAAGTTTTGATTCAGAGGGAGACCATCCAGAGCACTCAGCCATCTGTGGATAATCCACTTAAATAACACGATTAATATTATCCCAATATATTACTAATGCATGAACGTGGTCGAGTGTTTGAAGAGGGACTGCGGTTAAAGGCAGCGGGTTGAGACATCACTCATGGGTGAAATAAGAAATATATTTGACGTGTTATTCTATCTTTTTTTTTTTTCCTTTCCCCACCAGTGACCTAGAAAAAGAAATATCACGCGTTTGATGAGATTTCAAAGCAGAGTGGCGCTGAAGAAATATGGCTGGACCGCAGGAAAAAAAACATCTGGTTGTTCAGGATCTCTAGATACAGTAACTTGCATGTGACTTTGTCCAATTTCTAACCCCCTCACCCCCCTAAAACAAAAAAAAAAGACAGCCTGGCGGGGTAACAGCAGCGGGGCATAAGTTTGGGTTTAATGATGCGTGATTTGACAGCAGGGGACAGGCGGTTTGGTTGTTCCGGTGTTGTTGCATCTCTCTGAAAGTGCTCAGTTTAGCTATTTTAAGATGAAAAGCTTGCCATGACTCGGCTCTCCACTGAAGGATAAGACACAGACGAGTGGACGTACAGCACAGACTGAAAACATAGGAGGGTACTTGCATTGGTTTATGATCGCAGATTTGTGCGCATTTAAGAGCGCCGGAGGCTCATTTGTGAACTCAGTGCGTTGAAAAAGAGTCGTAGCTTAAACGTTTTTATCTTTTTAAAGGAATGTCAAAACACAATATGGCTTTTATGTGATGCATCACATCCCGGTCAGACTCACTCAGCCTTGAAAGAGTCCAGCAAAGTTGCCTCTAGGTGGCAGTGTCACCCTGGCGTGAGGACAAGTCAGCACAGGGGGGGTTCAAGATCTGCACTTGAGGAGTTTATTTTGACCAAACGAATGAGAGAAAACACGCCTCAATCGCTCCTAATTAGGATTTTATTAAAAAAAAGCACAGCTGAAATATGTGATGCGTCTGAGCTGACTCCTCCATCACTTGATCTGATGCTTGGGAGTGTTTTTTTTTCCCTCAGCAGGCTCCTCACAGCCTCTGCGCGTGTGGTGCTGTTCGCCGGGGTTCATTTGTGTAATGATGCGTCAGATTTGACGTCTCCCACGACTGAAAGTGATTACTTGTAATCAACGCGGCAGCTAACAATGCACCTCTGTGTTCGCTCTAATTTGCCAGTTTTTGCTGGAAACAACAATTTCCTCCCCAATCCACTGGTCTCCTGAGCGCCGAACAAAATGTGGGAGACAGACACAGATTATCAGCGCTTCATCTCGTCGTTGAATAAAACAAAGCTCAAAGGTTGGAGTTGTTAAAACACGTTACATGCTGTCAAATGGATTCCGGGTTTTAGAGAAGCCTTTCGACTAAAAGCTTTTAAAGAATGACCTCTGACTGTCCTCTTTTTGACACGCAGATGAACAAAACCACAAGAAAAACAACATGTGTGAGGGAATACTTCAAAAGTTACCTGAAAACAATTCTCAGCATTCTTTACGTCTGCTTCAGTCCAAAACCAGCTGTTTGCATCCCTGCAACTACCAGAACCATGTCACTGGTGGGACTTCCCTGCTGGACAACATCTCAAAAACAACTGTATTTCATATGTCATCCAAGTTTACATCCGAAAATGTACACCCAACACATATTTTTCTTAGGAAATATTCAGGCGCCTGACAAAAAAAGCAATTTTGTGACCTCAAAATATCAGCGCCTGAGGGTAACAGGCACAAATACTAATTACAATTCTTTATTTCCTTCTTTACGCTAAAGTCATGCATATAAAAAAAAACTATTCAAAGAGCAGGAACGCATAAAAACAACATGAACCTATTTATTTGCAGAAAACCTCCGTCAAATAAGAGATTGACTGTGCTTTGATCCAAAGTTGTTGCAGGCAGCATTTTTGTCAACGAGGAAATAAGCTTGAGTGATTATATCTTCGGACGGTGACTTGGCAGTTATAGAGGATCACGGTTAGAGGAGACATGATTTGAAACGAGCTCTGAAGCCGAGCAGCAGCGCACAGAAAGGCGTGATATGTTTATAGTGAAGAGACGGCACTTTGTCATGTTTTATCGACCATAGTGGGCGTCCGGGAGGTCCATCGGTGTGTCACTGGATACAGAACTTGAATATGGAGCATTGGCCTGACGTGTACCCTGGTTTTGAGTCTTTTCCTTTCCCTAAGGTGTCTGATAAGTCTTGGATAAGGTGTATCTTGGTTTTGTATGGTGGTACTGGTTTCAGAAAACCAGGATCAGGTCTTGTCCAGGTTTTCTGAAACTAGGATATGGTGTTTACATGCACAACAGACAGCCGGGATACTCCTGGGTACCGGTGCACATGTAAACACTGGTTGATTTAAGTGCAGTAAAGCTCCAGAGCAGCGGTGCAGGAAGAGTGAGTCACTGCTGTTTTAAAGTGATGATGA
The DNA here is from genome assembly GCA_963678695.2 of Diplodus puntazzo. Taxonomy (NCBI): domain Eukaryota; kingdom Metazoa; phylum Chordata; class Actinopteri; order Spariformes; family Sparidae; genus Diplodus; species Diplodus puntazzo. The sequence continues at coordinate 8,783,787 of OZ023167.1, read as the reverse complement.
TGATGGACAGTGATTGGAGTGAAGGTGAAGGTTAAGCCCGTGTGTGTGTGTGTGTGTGTGTGTGTGTGGATGAAGATTTTAGTCGAAGTGATTGACTCTGAAACGGAAATGCAAAAGTGATTCTTGGAAAAGCTTGTGGCTGCGGCATCCACGCAGATCTGTGCAGGCACTCAGTGTGCTTTAAGAGGAGATCATTAAACCTTCTTCTCTCTCAAAGTGTCACCGCGGGTGGCGTTTGGATTTTGTTTCTCTCTGCCCATACAGCTGGAAACTTCCCCATCCCAACGCGCTGCTCTGAATAGCTCTCTTAAAAAAAAAATGAGCTGATTGCCAACTCAAAGTTACAATCTGCTGGCAGCTGACTGCCACGCAATCTGCTCCGGGACTGCAAGACTCCGTGATGAGTGTTTGTGCGTCTGCTGGTTTTTTTTTTATTTTGCACGAGACTGGTCCTTTTTTTTTCTTTTTTTTTGCACATTGCCCTGTTGTGCGGCGTGAAAAAAAAACTTTTTGCTGGAGTGACAGGCCTCCTCTGAGGATGTGGCAGCGCACTTCAGACAGTAAACACAGCCTGGAAGGAACTATTATCATTGTGTGGCCCACCGAACGACACATCAGCTCTGTCTTAATTTGATGTGATGTGATGCAACGTGAGATGATATGCCGTGCCATGCCGTGCTCTGACGGGATGTGATGTGACTTGGAAGTCATGTATCTGGCTCTTTGCTGTGGGGGGGTTTGGAGGGGGGGGGGGTCGTCCGTATGGATGCAGGGTGAGAGAACAAGGGGGTTGTTTTTTTTTTTTTGAAGATGCTGAAGACATGGGTGTGGTGGGAAGACGAGAGAGGAAGATGGAAGCGTTATAACATTGCATGTGTGTATGATGTGCAAAAAAAAAAAAAGAAGAGAGATGTGATTTTGTTTTTGTTGTTTGTGTTTTCCATTTCAGGAAGCCAGTGGTGTGTGTGTTTAAGCTCCACAAACATGAAGTGATGGTGTGATGAGGTGTGTGTGTGCTTGTGTGTGCGTGTGTACACCAGTGTGATGAAAAATGTAGAGATCACACCCGAGAGAGTGAGTGAGAGAGAGAGAGAGAGAGAGAGAGAGAGAGAGAGAGCATCTTGAAATCCCCCACATCGCTCGTGTGTCGTGAACATTTTGGAGCCTGTGGAAGAAGGAAAAAAAAGAAGGGAGGAAGGAATGGAAAAGGGAAAAGAGGAAGTCTGACTTTGATGTGACAGAGATGTGATTCGCAGAGGGGGGGGGAGATGTCTGCTGCAGCTGATTTTTGGGCCAGTATGCCGGCATTTTTTTCAAACCCGTGCACCGCGAGGTTCTGGAGAATAACAGGAGACCTGCACAGCTGCTCCCGCCGCCGGTATGTGAACGACTTCACACGCTGAAGGTAATCATTTGAAGAAGAAGAGAGAAAAAAAACATAAACCCGGTTCGGTGTTTTTTTTTGTAGTTGTTGTTGCTTCTTGATTGCCTTTATTTTTCTCATTCTCTGATTCTCTCCTCGCATCAATTTGATGCTGCGTGAGGCTGCTGGGCGATGATGCGTCGCCTGGGTTTGACTGTGTGAATCCTCTCTCTACCCTGCCCGCCTTGCTCGGACTGCTCGCCTCGGCGATGTAAAAAAAAATAAAATAAATAAAAATAAATAAAAATCGAACAATCGGGAGTCTTTGCTGCGATAAAAAGAAAAAAAAAACATCAGAGAGAGACAGAAAAATGCCTTATTTCGACGCGAGGTGCGAGGATGCCTGTAGCTGTGGTTGTGTCATTGCTGCGGCACGCTCCGGAGCTTCTCGGCTCCAGGCACACGCAACTGACCGCAGCTGAAGAGAAGACAGCAACCTCCCAAGTGCTGCTGCTCCTCCACCACCATCACCACCAACACCACCAACACCACCTCAACATAAGCCATACATGTATGTGAAAGGGGACCAGGCCGAGCTGTTGACACTCTTCTCCAGAGAGCTTTCCCCCCCCGAGAGCTGCCACATCCCCCCAAATCTGTCTGAGAGGACTGCTGTGAGCTTACAAGCTTCCCTGATGGTTTCTGGAGAGCAGCCCCGATGCATCTTGCGAGTGTGAAAACTCAGAGAAGCCCCCCCTTTGCCAGGTTTGCATCACCAGACAGGAGACGGAGCAGACGGTGACTCTGTGTGTGTCATGTTAGCGGCTGGACTCTCGCCTGCTCCCTCCAGCTCTCAGCCAAAATCTCTGACCTGCCCTCGTCTGAGCCTTTTTGTATGAGCTTTTGCCACGCGACGGCACAACGGGGGAGAACCAAAAAAACAACAGTGTCAAGCAGCTCCAACAGTTTACAGACATTATAGCTTGTGCGACTGCCCAAAAAAACCCCCACCCACCTCTTTTATCTCTCTCAAAATAAGAGGCACCGGAAACCAGGGTCAGGATGCAGGTGTCTTTCGCCTGCACCGAGCACAACCTCAAGAGTCGCAGTGAGGACCGACTTTGTGGCCTTCGCACCGCTCCACCTCCAGGAGGGAGCAGTGGGGGAGTAGGGGGAGGCGGCGGAGGAGGTGGTGGCGGCAGCGGCGGAGGCGGTGGTGGAGGAGGCGGCGGAGGAGGAGGGAGCGGACAGGGGAGTAATAGCAACTACATGTCCCAAGGCTCGGTCAAGACCAGGGAGGGGTCCGGGTCCCGCCAGGCCCCTCAGGGCCATGCCCACATGAAGGAGGCCATTGGGCGCCACACCAGTATGAAGTACAGGTGAGTATGGAGATCAGGAGCTGGGCGGAGCGCTGGTTTTTCCATTTCACTTTCACCCCCAGGTAGCAGATTATCATAATGGGCATCATCATCCGGCGCAGGTGATGTGACCGGCCCTCCTCTCATCACGCAGCTTCACCTGCCGGGCGGCTCTTTTACGCGTGTTTTCCGTCCATCTGTTTTTGTTGAGACGGGTTGAACTCACGGTCAGCTTGAATTGTCACCAACATGCGTTCCGTAACATGCTGTGCAGGCTGCCTACACATCCATTAGCCCATCAGCAAGTGTGCCGACGGCCCTGATTTTACAGACTTTATAAAAATATGACATTTACGCATACACTCTTGCTTATATAATCCATACCAAGCAGCTATAATGTTATCAGAGCAGAACAGACTCTGCGCATATAGGAGAATCTACCATAGGCATATGTGTTTTAATGCCTCTCCCCCAACAGATTAAGAAACAGCCTCCAATAAGGGCTTACCCCACAACACCCCAGGACCCCATCGGCCGCTTCTTGGTGGTTTTAAAAGCATTTCATTTTCATAATATACTGCTGCAGCGTGTGGAGTGTCTTATGCACTGGAAAGCGTTGTTGCACACACATACACACACCAGGTCTGAGTCATAATGTAGGGGGGGTAAACAGACTAGATAAACAGCAAGAAAAGAGGACGAGGAAGAAGTCAGAAGTCCTTGACGGATCAGAGCTTCAGCTTGACTCACGGCACAATAAATGTATGTTTCTGAAAACCACCGATATGTTAAAACTACACATTTCTTCATTTTAAGTTGAGACAACGCTGTGCATGTGGTCTGGCTAGGTTTGGGTACAAAAAACACTCGGCTGGAGTTAGGAAAAGATCATGTTGGAAATGTCCTGATGTTCTCTTACAAATACCAAACGGTTCCACGCTTAGACGCGATGAAACGTCGTCTCAAACAGTGGTCTCTGGCCTGGCAGCTGTCTCGCCTAGCTAATCTAATCTGAGCGTGTCATAACTTGTTTTGTATAAATAGCGATGCCACAAATATAAGACATATAAATGTAATCTATCCGTGCTTTGCAGAAACGAGCAATGCGGACGTTATATTCTGGCACTGAAGGGGGTCCTCACAGCAGCGCAATTAATGCACCAGTGTAAATCCGCACATAAAAACACACATTATCCATTATCTTTAAGTCTAAAACCTCACAGCGCCGGTTTCCTCCATTTAGATGAGGAGGAGAGTTTTAATGACCTGTTTTCCTGGTAATCAGGTTGATTGAATTGCTGCCATTCTCCTCAGTCAATTTATTTTTCATTTAATAGGATGTTTAAAAAGGGAATGAGAAACAGGACGAAACCTGGATACCTCCACTCCTCTTTTTTTTCCCTCCTTGCATACAGCACATACTTGTGATTAGCTTAGATTGTTCTGGTTGCTCTGCTGCCTCAGGAAAAGTGTCACTAATAGGGAGTGCAGCAGCACAATAAGTCTATACAGCATATGGCCAGCTCCAGTTGCCAGGGGCAACACCCCAGGCATTGCCTTTAGTTTTTGTGTGTCTTATTTCCTAGTCAGCCAGCACTGCTGTCGCTTATCAGTCCCTTCAGCAACCGCTCAAAGCCCCGCCACCCGGCCGCAGAGCGTGTTTGTGGCAGCAGAGTGGTCGCACATTCTCCATTTTACACTGCAGTCACAATCAGACTGTCAGGAGGAAACAGGAATGTACATGAGACGCGTCCGTGTGCCGTATGAACGAGTCTGCAGAGAGTGAATGTCAGAGATTTCTTGACATGACGTTGATTGAGGCCAAATTAAAAACGAAAAGAACATGAAAGAGCAGAAGTGAAACGCTACGATTTCATCTGCGTTCCATTTTCCAGATGGCACCCATCGTTGCCACTTTTTGCCCCGTTTGACTGCATGTTTTCTCGTCCCTCCTGCTATCTCGTTAACCTGAGTATTCATCACTCACGGACAGGTCGTAGATGATGATGCCTGCTGCCAGATATCACTCCTATGAGCCCCTGCTGACACCCCCTGGCCCAACTCTCTCCCCTGTGTTTGACTCTCTCCTTTCTTTGATCGCAGTTTCCTCATTTCTGACTCATTTTCTTTCAAATGCTTAAGTAACGCTGTTGCTATTCACCGCTGCATTGATAATGTGTGTGTGTGTGTGGTCTGTATGATTAGGAAAAATGTGATGGAAAGGTGACCAATGCGCAAACTGTGCATAAAGCATAAAAATGGCTCGTCCTGGATGTTTACTGCTCGTAAGAGAGAAAACCTGATAAGTCAATATCAGTTTTGAAGCATATTTTAATCTGAGGGGTTGATCGATCATCGCGAGATTACAATACCTGTGAAACCTTTGGACCAACTTCTTCAGGAAAAAACAGGACGTCACAACAGATAATCTGTTGAAATAATTTATGTTCATATAGCTGTGTTGGAAAGCTTTAAATCTTCAGAAAAAAAGCAGTGATTCTGTGTGTTTCTTCGGGACTTGTGGAGGGGTGAGTTTACAAGTCACGCAGGCGAACTTCTGTCACTCAGCAAATTGCCCGTTTCTATGGCAACCGGGCCCTCTCTTTTTCACCAGCAGCAGGTCAGGTGCATCTCCAGCACAGATTTAGCTGTTGGACATTTCTCCTGGATGTTTGCAATCCAGCGGCAGCAGGACACATTGTGTCATTTGCAGGCAGCTGGATGCGGCTATCTTAATGCAGTCGCTGTACCGGCGCACAGGAAAAAAAGTCAGGCGTTGGTAAAGGAACGTTTGGTTTGTAGCTTCTTAAACAACTTCAAGGGGATATAACATGTTAATTAGCGAGCTGTGGAGTAGCCGTGGATTTTGTTACCATCGCACAGATTCCTGCTTATTTCACCCGTTTCCAGTCTTAATGCTAAGCCAAGCTCATGGGCAGCCAAGTTAATAGTTCTCCTCTAGTCTTGGCGTAGAAGTGATATAACATGATTTAAATATGGTAAAGAAATATCTTTTGATATATATGTATGATTACACAGTGTCTGTATGAAAATGTAATGCATATATAATGTAATATACACATATATATAAGTGTAACTAACAATGGGCCTACGATGACAGCTGGATCACTGTCTCATAGCAATAAACAATTAGGACTTTCCCACTGACGTCTTCTAAAATCTAAACCCTGTAACAAACAGAAATATCCTGTAACGTGGATTACCATGACGATTATAAAACATAATATTCAGTGGCATGATTAGCACACGGTGTCCATGTGTTTGCCTTTGTGTCAGGGTTTGAAGTGTCCTGACATTCAACTGAGCAGAGAGGTGCTGTTCTCTAGCAGAGTGCTCTTGAACGGCGAGTTTGGAAAGCGGCTGATGAAGCGATGATGGAGTCGTCGGTGCCGATGAACAACCCTGTCAAGTTTTACAGATACACTGTGGTCATTTATGGCTCTGAGACAGTGACCCAGCCCGGCCTTGTTACTCTCACAGCACGCCCGCTGTCACAGTTACACTTTTATACGCGCTGAGGGCACGACGACTTCACAGCCTCGGCTAGCTCATTTGATCACAGCCTGTTTACTGCAAGTGCAATTTGCTTCCAGAGCTGCCTCGTACATAAAAACGCTGAAAAGTCATGGAAAAATAAGCCATCAGACTATTCCCACTTTGATAAAACCCTCTGGACACCACATGTATTTAACTCGTGATGAATCCCAAACAGTGATGAAACACGGGCTTCACAGAGCGGACTCATCATGGATGATAATTAAGTGATAATTAAGTGATTTTGCCTCACAGTGTTATCGTGATTAATAATCAGTGGAAACAAACGGTTTGTGAAGCCGGGGGGAGAACAACACAGCATCCGGCAAAAACAACCTTGACCTTCAACTCTCCTCCTCGCTGGATTTTTGAGTTTCCAGTTGGCTGAGCAGATTAGTGACATCACCTTTCATCCATTTTTCATTCGACCTTTTTTAAAACACGAAGGAAGAGACTGGCACTGAGGTTCCTGCAACAAGTTATGCAAACTCTTTAAAACCTATGCATATAAAAGTACATCAAGCAGACAACCTCATCTATCCCAAATCTAAAGTGACTGCCGGGTCAGTGTTGTGTAATGAGGCTTACGTTTATCAATATTTGTCTAAGGGATGGAAGCAATGGTGTCATGGCTTCTTCTGCATCATAATCAGAGCCAGTAGATCCCTGTCACGTCATCCGAATAGGCCGTCCAGTCAAAGTCAAAGTCTGTTTATGTCTTCCGGCAGAGACAATGTCATCATCGCATGTCATTACATAAGAGCAGAAACACAGACTAATGAAAACGAGTCTCCACTGGTCAAGGAAAAGTGGCAGTTAGTCTTTATTTACACAAAAATGTAACGACGTTTCCATTTTCCATCTAATTCTACAACATAACTTCAATGATAAGGACACATTTAATGCATATTAAGACAATAAATTAAATTACCGGATGTATGATTTATTACTGGAGACAGACGAAACAATTTAAAATGCATCACTTTCATGCATTATACTTGAATGAACGATAATGACTTGAAAAACACATCAGGTTTGTGCAGAAGTTCTCCTCAACCTTACACAATCTAATGTAATAAAAACAAAGGGTTTATTTATTAATCTGCATTAATTCAATTCAATCTGACTAAGCCATTTAATTTATTCACAGTGAGTCAACACGGCAGAAAAGCTTTGCATTAAATGTGACACTTTACATTTAACTAATGCAATTAAATGAGATGGAAAATGTACATGTGATTAAAATGCTTCAAGCAACTGTTTCAGGGGAAATATATCTGTGTGTGTATTTAGTGTATATGATCTGTACATTTATAAAATATCTTAAAGCTGCTATTCTCAAACTGTGGTATACATACCAGTGGTGGTAAACATGCTCACTCTCCTGGCACGAGGAAGAATCCAACAAATGTTTTTTAACATGCAATAAATTAATCTAAAAACGTATCATAATACTGCAGAAAATTGGTGAATGGCTAATTGAGCTAACGAGCTAGCAGCGGCTACAGTTAGCAGCAGTTAGCGGTTGTGCTGCCCCCTGTTCTGTTCTTACATATTGCACCTTTTTAAACTGAAATATAATTAAAAAAAAGTTTTGTCTCTCCTTCGATATTTTTGTTTCAGCCTTCTACGTAGCCTGGTCATGTTCATACATGTCATGCGTAACTGAAAGCTAACCTCAAACTGCGATGGCAAGATAGTAAATGCAGGTGAAATTAAGTTTTTAAAAAAAACTACAAATGTGGCTATTATGAAGAAAAGTGTGGAGCAGGAGGGGAATATTTCAAGCATCCGTGTTGAAATAGGAGATGACGACAGGCAGCAGCGCTAATGGCTACGTAAGCTGCAGCGTCCAAATAACCTGCGAATGTTAGCAGCTACTGGCACTGAATATAGAAGGCCTGCACGACTGCATTTCAATATTCTAATATGTTTTGAGGTAGTACACTAGGTAAAAAGTTTGAGAAACGCTGTCTTAAATTTATAAAGGCTTTTTGGACTCATAGTTACTTGCAATTATAATACTTCTAGAAGAGCGTCTTAATTTTCAGATGTCTGAAAGAAGCATTGCGAAAAAATAATTGCTTTTCCACACACCACTTAACTGATTTTCACACAGACACAAAATAGTTGATGTGTTATAATCGAAGAGAAACCCTCACTCATAAACATTTAAGCGACTGCATTTAATCATCTAAATCCACTGAGCTGTCAGAGTCTATATTTAAGAGGCAGCGGACCAAAAAACTGACACATCGGCCCAATATTCGGCTTCAACCCTCTCTCAGCCAACATGAAACACGTCGGCAGGGAGCAGCAGAGTGCAGTGACCTTTTCCAAACACTGAATTTCATTAATAAAGTCCTTTTGAACACGGCGAGACCACTCGGAAAACTGCGTAGACGTTTTTGTATTGTTTCACCTACAAGTCACGCTCAACACCCGGTTTACGTTGGGGTTCTATGCCCCCTTAAATAAACACAGTCTCAAACTGTGAATAGAAAAACAGACAATTCACGCAAATATATTAGGGTTCATAATTTTAATATCAGATGGTGTAATCTCTCAGCTGTTCCCCTTGATTACATGCAATCTGAGATAATAGGAGAGCCACAACCGCTAATAAAATGTTAGCAGAGGATACACAGCATTAAAGGAGAGCAGCTGAGTTCAAGTGTGTGTGTTGGTCTTTTTGCTTCTTTTCCCCATTTGCTCCGCTCACAGCATGTGTATTTTATAATTAGGACAGACCTACTTCCATAACTGTTTTAATATAATGGATTAAGAGACATCACGTTACATGAGAAGTCTGTTGTTTAACCTAATTCATCCACAATAGCCGAAGCAAGAATTAGAGCGCTGTTGGACTTAAACCGGGCCCGCGTCCCTCAGAGAGTCCTTGGTTTATTGTCCAGTTTGTGAAATATCTGTCTCTATGTCAACCTCAATACAATGGAAGAGAATAGGATTTTGTTTGCGGTGCTCACAGCATTGAATACTTTTTACACGCATACTTTGTTTGATACAAACTCATTTTTTTATACGATATGAATAAAACAAGGCTAAAGACAGATGATAATGCAAGTATCATAAATACATTTGATATCAATAGCTTAATTTAACGTATAAATGAGAAACACATTAATATTCATTCAAATGATAATAATAATATCAATAAAGAAAAATGAGTAGTGAAGTAATAACAGATTTCTAAAAAAGCTCATTGAAAAACAGCAACAGATAAAAGGGACTATAAAGTGTGTGATCATTATAGAAATCCGGTATTTTTAAACCCTATATTTACATGTTTTTGTGTGTAAATAATTCAAACATGCCAAACGTCTCGGAATCAGTCCAGGTGATCGCCTGAACCGGCAGCCGTGACATGGCTGCAACGTAATCCTTTGGGGCACCTTCGACCGTCCTCTTCTGAAAAAGACTTCTTGAGAGGCCTCCGTTTCTGGCTGTAAAAAAAAGGTCTTACTCTTTAACATTTTAAATTATGTAGCACTTGTTTCTGTAATAACAACCTCAGCAGCCCGTCAGTGGCAAAAACAAGCACGTTTAGTGGACGTAACAGTTGCCCCAAAGGATTACACTGCAGCTGTGGCTATCAACAGAGACAAGCGACTGGACTGATTACAAATTTTTGTTATTAATCATTTACAAACCAAAACAAGTAAATATAGGGCCCAGGTTTGAAAGAATTCCAATTTAACATTAAGACATCCGAAAGTACATAATAAACACTCCTTTTTCTAAAATAGATGTAGATGTATCTAATTTAAAATAGATGTAGCAGGCCTCGAACATTGTTTTGTTTTTTAAATCCTTGTGGTTTAAGAAATGCCAATAAATGTACCTCTTGCTGATGGCCTGTGAGATATCCGTCTCTGAAATGCCTGCCTCTACCTCAACACCATGGAAGTGAAAGGCATTTTGTTTGTGGCGCTCACAGCATTGAAGAGATCCTCTTCTTTTGTTCGAGCAGCTGAAACAGCGTCCCTGACACTCTGGATACTCTTCAGATCTCACTTTTCATAAGACTATTTCCTGCTGAAGAAAGAGTCGCTTTGAAAACCGTTACAGGTCGACGGATTATTCAGAGTAGCAAGGACGCTGATTATGGTAGGGAGAGATGTTGGGGTTGATCATTTCAAAATGTATTTTCTCAGAGACGTGAGCGCCGCACGCAGGAATCCATTTAACTCTACTGGGTTGAGGTAGAGGCATAAATCTCGGCATGAGTAAGAAATGAAAGTTTCTTGTAATTTGGGGTGAACTGACCTTTTAAACACTAAAACGGTGCATACAGCATCATTACTTTAAAAGAGGAACAGACAGTCCACCTCCCCACAGTTTGCGCTCTGGAAATGTGTGTTTAGGCAGACGCACACACTGATGTTAGTGTTATTAATATCTAGGTGTGCTTCCCTCCGGAGAAAAGCCCGCTCAGCGCATATGTGGCATTTAATGACAACTGGAGGCAAAAAAAAATCCATCATTTGCAGCGAAACCATCTGTACATAGTGCCTTCCTCCCGTCCCAGGTGAAAACTAACTGTAAATGTCAGCACAGGTTAAAATGCTGACTACACCGTGACGGAGCACCTGTGCACCTCCGCTCTCTCCTCCATTAATAATGTTTGGAACAGGCCAGGCCAAGTCTAATCACCTTGTTTGAAGTTCATGATTTATGGCACAGGAAACAAAAATAAAATAAAATAAGCATGGAAACAGGAAAACAGCCCTACTTACAAAAGGCCACAGAGAGAAGCATCTGTGTTTTCTGTGAGCTCACGGGTGCGTTCATGCGTGACCGTATGTAGATCTGTGCCTGTGTCGGAGTGTTATTCCCATCAAGCGTGAACAGGCACGTGATCGCATCGACCAGCCCCGCTAGTCGCTTGCGCTACATAGACCTCGTCAGGTTTGCGCATAATATCCTGCAAATCCATGTCAAATGAGATATAGGCCGAGTGTCTGCTCACATGCATGTGCGTGTGTGTGAGAGAGAGAGAGAGAGAGAGAGAGAGAGTGGGAGAGACTGTCATGAAGGAGATAGTGAGAGGAAAGAGAGCATGTGTCTCTCCAGACTCACTGATAGTAATTTAGCAGACTGCAGCACTGCAGAGAGAGTGGTGGAGTCGAGAGCAGGGAGGGGGCGGCCAGTTGTCACACAGGGAAACAATGACATCCTCTATCGCCCAGAAACAAAAAGAAATACACTGTTTTTTTTATGTGGCAGCGCATTGATGAAATTCACCCACTTAAGCAGTCTGGTCCCTCGGTTGCTCCTGATCTAACGCGGTGACGGCTGAACACACTCGTTCTTCTTCCACCTTTAAAAAAAGCATTTTAAATACAAGCACATTGAAAAAGAGAATGAGTGCATTTGTGGACGCTACCGGACGCTTGACATTCGCCTAATGCTGAGTCATATTTAGTTGTTCAGCATTATTTTTGATTTGCATGAGAGGAACATGAACTCTTGTGTGAAGGTGGTAGACACAGCTGGATTTAGGCTTTATTTCTGTAGTGCACATCAACTAACATTTATTACCAGTGGAAAAAAATAGCCTCAGGCTCAAGAACTGGCTATTCATAAGCAATGCTAAAAATGTAAAACAGAAGACTGAAAATGCAGCAGAGCCTGCTACTCAAGTTTTGTGGCCGATGCTATGTACTAGGCACTCAGTTTTCCCCTCTGATACTGGGGAATAAATACAATGTATGACATTAGCGCAGTGAAACATTCAACTCTACAGGGAATTTAACCATCATAAGTGACCCTAAGCTTCTCTTTCTGCATTATGTTGTGAATATGCAGCATGTTCTTGATAACATATACGCCCATACTGATGAATCTCTGCAAATATATCTGCAGTGTTACTTACGCAATGTAGACGCAGCTGGACGATTTAGTAAGTATAAAGCCTGTCATTGGGTTCCTATTCCCCGCACTCCTTCCACTATCTTAGTGTTACAACAACCCCCAGCCTAGCAACCTACATGTACACCCTGAAACTATGCAAGTGACTCTAACAGTGACCTGTTCGTTGAGGTGATGTGAACCTGAACATAAGCTGGGATTTTTTTTTTGCCAATTTAATGCCACTGCTCACCTCCCCATGTCTAAACCAGAGCATAGTTTCCCTCCTGCAGTATAAGAATGATCATGGGCGCAGCCAGACCTTTTTTTTTTCCCAGCACTGACACAATGCTGTGGAGGTCTGGACTCTGCCAGTTTAATGCATCCGTGATAGGCCAATATTGGCTGATAAAATCGGCCCGCCTATAAATCTGTTAGGCTATAAAATGTAGCTGGTATAATGGAATCCCACAAAACATCCGAGTCTGCTGAATAAATATCGTTTTAAAAAAAAAAAGATTTACAACATTAATGCTCATTGTCTAGTGTCTAGTTTGGGATGGCACAAAAATGTGTTTGTATTCTCTGCGCACACAGGTTCAGTTTAGTATTCCTTCAGGTGATGTTGAGACCTAATTGCTGCCATTTTTTGATGGATTCCAAGCCTTTTTCTTTCTGCTGTGAAGCTGCTGAGTAAAGCTGTTTAAACTAGCAGGGAGCGACTTTGGGATGCTGTTACCGGTCCAACCTCGTCTAACGTTGTTGCGCCAGAATTTTCCTTTAACTTACCCTGACTGAAGTCGAGGCAAAAAAAAAAGGGGCCCAATTTGATGGATGTCAGAGAGAGATGCCAGTAAACGAGAACAAAACAACTGAAAAAATTTTCATTTGAAAAAAAAAAAAAGCTTTCGAAAAAAAAAAACGTGTGTGAAGTGTGTTTTCTCCCATGTGCCTCATTTATATTAATGTTTCAAAGTAACTGTCTTGACTGTGTGTGAAAACAGGCAGAGCTGTCATTGGTTGACAAACAGCCAGATCACCGCACGAGGACTCATCAACATCAAACCCCGCTGACACTCCCTCCCTCCGTATAGGCTGCCTGACCCTCCACCTGTGTGCTATTTTGACAGGCTTTAAAGGAACGACACAAACAACATGCGCTCCGCACCCACACGCAGCGCACGCATGAACACTGACGCCCCCGCGCAGTGAAAACGCTCGCACAGTGGCACAGACACAAACGCTTACATATGCAGGAATCTAAAAATAGCTTAAGGTCAGCCATTAAAAATAGACCGGGCGAGAATAAAAAGCAGGACTCGTTCGACTGAGTCTAAATGCTGTGACAGTCTGTCTTTCTGCATTTGGCTATTTGTGGCGGACGCGGGCAGGCAGACAGGCAGAAAAAGGGGAGAGGCGCTGGAGATGAAAAGACGGCGAGCAGCGAGATGCACTGCAGTTCTGCTGCCTCTCCAGCTGGCTCCCTGGCTAATTAGGATGGGGGAGAGCGCTCACAGAGGAGGAGGAGGAGGAGAGCCGAGGATGGAGCCCACACCATTTTCAGCTGCTCCTGTGGTCAGAAATTGCAGCTCTCCGCTCCTCCCCACACGCCCTTCAAAATTCAGCTGTCTGGATAATCAGATGTGGCGTGCTGCGTAATGGACTCCTCTCTAGCTTATGGAACATTTTGGACCATTTACGGTGCCGTCTCGGGGAAGCTTTTTGCTCAGGACTCTACATCTGAGCCGAGCTCTGTTCCCTCCGGCTGTTTAACTGACCCAGTGTGATACGCTGAACTGTTAACATACGCAGGATGAAAGGTCAATTGTTCAGAAATAATTAGACACAGGCGGTAATTTCAGCACAGGCGAGGAAGACTTTCAGCAGATTCGGAGGCAGACGTGTTCACACCCAGAAAGTCTACGGAATATTTAGTGTTTTAGTCTTGTGGTCAGTTTCACGCACCATGCCATCATTTTTATTTTTGTCCATGATCCACGTACAACTGAACAAGCATTTTAATTAAAATCGTTTACATGAGTGGTAGCTGCACTACCACAATGGTGAATTAGCGTTCTCTGAAACATGTTGCGGGAAAGAAATGACCAGAATTTAATTTAAAACATCGTCACCAGAACGTGAAGAAAAACAAACATTCTTGAGTGCATCATTGTGGAGATTCCTACTAAAGTTAGCATGCTAACCAGCTAGCCCATGCGTGTCCTGTCTCGTAATTCCAGCCACATGACCGGTGAGGTCACTTGGAAAAAAAAAAAATTGAGCTCACTAACTGTCAAGAAAGGAAACATTTTTACACCTATTTTCCTTACGTTACAGAAAAATACAACCATACACAGTCTGAATTGAAGTTATTCCAATATACTGGAGAAAGACTAGCTTAAAAATCAGGATAACTCACCGTCAACTCACAGTCAAACTTGACATAAACAAAAGAAAACTCACCAAAACGTTCCGTACTCACTTCCGTACTGTTGTCTAACGGGCCTCCGTCGGTCTCGTCTCAATCTTGCGTATAGCCGCGTTCACTTGGAGGCTGCTAAATGCGTTTGAGCTGAGCCTTGTTGCTCTCCGTAACTTCTACGTGATCTAATTTCAGCCAGGCAGTGAATTAGCAACCAGCAGCTAGCTACAGTGACAGATAGCTACGGCTAAGGGTCCTGTGAGCAGCCCTCTGGTGATACGACCCCCTATATACTTGAAACAACTACTAAAATCTTAATTTGCAATGATACTCGTCACCACAGCTGTCAAACAAATGTAGCGGAATAAAGGATAAAGTAGCAGAAAAGTCTTCTCACCATTCAGGACTGTTCTGCTCTTTACTTGTCACTCACTCAAGCGTACTGTAATCTGGGATCTCACCTGTTATTGTGTGCAAAGGTATCCTAAATACCCACACACACCACACCGCCTCCTCCAGTTGTTCATTTCTGATCTTTTTTTCCTTCACAGGAACCTGGGGAAGTCGGGCCTGCGTGTTTCCTGCCTCGGGTTAGGTGAGTTGTTTTGAAAGTAGTAAAAAAATTAATCTCCGTTTTCAACCCTTTTCAAACAAACCCAACATCTCCGTCTCTCCCCCCGTTCAGGCACCTGGGTGACATTCGGATCACAGATCTCTGATGAGGTGAGAACGCCGGTGTCTCTCTGTGTTTGTATGAGAAGTCGATTCCACGAGCACGCTCGCTCATATTGCTTTTTGTGGAGAAAAAAACCCTCTCTCTGCGCTGTGAGCGCAAATCACAGGGTTTTCAATTATAGACTTGTTTCAGAGTCCCACAGAGCAGATACCTGGAAACTACAGCTGTGCGGTGAGATATTAGATATTACATCTGCTGTGTTATCCTTCTTGCATAGTGCCCTTCACGGACGACCTCTGGGTAGTTGGAGTTTATCCATTGTCTCCCTCTCTGTCTCAATTTTTGTCCCCCCCATTTAGATGGCTGAGAACCTGATGGCCATAGCTTACGAGAACGGAGTGAACCTGTTCGACACGGCGGAGGTGTACGCCTCTGGAAGGTCAGACTTTTTCCTCCAAACACTGAATAAAACTTTTGCTACTTTTTAGCTTCTTGTAGAGGTTTTTTTTTTGTAGGCATGCTCAATATATCCTCAATGAACAGCTATTAATTCAGGTTTCTTTGACATATGACATGCGACCTGAGGTCAGCATCCAGCCATCACAACAAATGATGTGTTTCTTCCACAGAGCGGAAATCACTCTCGGAAACATCATCAAGAAGAAAGGATGGAGGTGATCTTACTCATTTGTCCCAGCTGACTCACGTTCATGTGAAAAAGCTTTCTGACTCTATTAGATCATGAATTTTTTTTTTTTTTTTTTAGAAAGCTTTAATAATCCCTAATAGTTTTTATCACTGTTGGAACGGGCGCAGCATTAAATTATCTCGAGGGAAATTTGTGCGTTTTAGACAAATGAGGAGCTTTAGCTTCAGAAAGACTATAAAAGGATAAAAATGTGAGTATAGACTCCCAGATCACAAAAGCATGTGGGAAATCCTTGGGATATTTTTAATCTGGAGGAAAATGTTTGGACAGACAAAAAGAAAGAAAAAAACCCAAATACATTACGGTCCAAAAATACATTTTTAACGCACCAAAGAGTACAGGCACAGAGAAAGAAAAACTATGAATGTTTTTTTACATACTGATCATCGTGCTAGAAGTAGAAATTAGAAGATAACCTCTCTTACCCGCTAACCCTCTTGTGTCCCTGCCAGGCGTTCAAGTTTTGTCATCACAACAAAAATCTACTGGGGAGGCCAGTAAGTACAAAACTAAAAAAAACAACCTATGTGCTTGTTTTTAATCAAAATTCTCATTTTCGTTTACTATCATTTCAAAAATATATGTGTTTTCGTCTCTCCACAGAGCCGAGACAGAGAGAGGACTCTCCAGAAAGCACATTATTGAAGGTAGAGTTTAATCTTTTATCTTTTCTTTTCTTTTCTCCATCACTGTAGTTAAGTGTCTCTAATGACTTTATAAAGAAACATAAAAAGAAGCTTGTTGTCTTACAGCTCAAATATAATCAGAAAGTTAAGGGGAGACTCAAAATTCAAGAAAGAGGTCAATTCAGAATGGTGAAAAATGTCTACTTCTACGTTTAGAGATGTATTAAAGTAAAGAAAAAACTATTTTTTATTGGAGTGTGCGGTCCAAACATGTCCAACAGCGCATTAGTTCGACCTGTAAAGAGACGCTGAGTTGCGATGAGTCATTTGATGACACTCTGGAGCGCCGAGGTCTGTTTGTCTCGCTCAGTTAAAGCCACTCTGCATCACATGTCACACAAATACATCAACGTGCCTCAAATCAATTACTGTGTTTCATAACAGCTCAGGGGGAAAAAAAACAAAAAAAGCAAGGGTATTCCTTTGCAGTGTTTTGTGAAGATATGTTAGTAGGACGAATAACACAAATGCAGAGATGAGGTTTGATGTTTTCGGTGGATTGTTGTCAACCAAACGGAAGTCTGTCTCTTTGCCCAGGACAAAGGAGGACAGTGGATCGGATGAGGGAACGTGCAGGACATCTCAGATCCAGCTCCTCCTCCTCAGAAATAATCCCAAAGAAAGCTGAGAGGCTGCTGTCCTTTTATATTTTATATTTCCTTTGTATGTTTTGTAAGCAGCACGGCCTTGAGGTGGCCAGTTACCGTGGAGCTGAATGGGCTGTTTGAATGTCATTGTCGCTAGGCTTTCGATTTGAGTCCATTGCATAATGACTGAGCTACGTGCAGGACAGCGTTCATATTTGGACTTAATATTTCACTTCATTTGTGACTTTAACCTTTACGCTGAATTGTTGACGTAGCCGAGGGTGAAAAGGACGCAGGGTACGTCTACCCAAGTAGGTAGGAAACCTTGCAAGAAAAATTCAAGAACAATGTCCGCTCGTTTTAGTCTCCTAAAGAGATTGAATTAAAGATTAATTTAGACCAAACCAGAGTTGGGTGTTATTTGGAGATCAGAAAGATGAACTAAGATGGTTTTGGTGAGTTTTATTCAGATTTTCAGTTGAGTTACAATGAAAGTGTGTTTACCACATTAAAATTACAGTTTCTGCAAATGGAGTCTGGTGAGTTTGACGAGCGTCTGTCTCTGGATAAATGAAAAAGCATCTTATTCTTTAACAGAAGAGAAATTTGACGGTATGCAACTGCCCGGAGGTTACATTGCTGCATAGTTTTCTGGCTGTTAGCTGGAGCAATTTCAAATTTCAAAAAAATGAGATCCCCTTGAGCCACTTAGAGAAAAAAAGCAACATTCCCATCAGCTATAACTGTACTCTGTTCAGCGCTAATCAGCAAATGTTAGCATGTTACAGCACTAAACCATATGGGGTAGCCTACATTGCAAACGTTATACCTGCTGAGCGTCAGCGTGCTACGGTGGCATTGCCGTTGTGAGCATGTCAGCATGTACACATTAGCATTAGGTTCAAAGCACAGCTGTGCCTCAGTGCAGCCTCACACAGCTGCTGGCATGCTTGTAGATTCTTAGTCTCGTTACAAGGTGTTAAGAATGAACAAACTGATGAGGATGATGATGATGATGGCTAATCATTTACTATTGTTTACGACAGGTTTAAGAGGATCCTTATCGAGACTGCAGCTAGATTACGTGGACATCGTCTTTGCCAACAGAAACGACGTCAACAGTCCGATGGAAGGTCAGTTACAGATGTTTTTGCTGGTGTTCTCGTTCAGATATCATGTTGCAGTCATGGTAGTAGTCAGGTGCGGGTGCAAACAATTGCCCTAGACTGATAAACAATTTAAACCTGATGTTATTTTACTGTGCTTTGCAGAGATTGTCCGGGCCATGACATTTGTAATAAACCAGGGTATGGCCATGTACTGGGGAACCTCACGCTGGAGTGCCATGGAAATCATGGTGAATGCTGAGCTCCCATTCAGAAAGGCTCACTCTTCACACATTTTATGCTGTCAGCTCGTGGCGTAAACGCTGATGGGTGACATCTTGTTTCTGTTCTGTTTGGCACCAGGAGGCATACTCGGTGGCACGCCAGTTCAACTTGATCCCACCCGTGTGTGAGCAGGCAGAGTATCACTATTTCCAGAGGGATAAAGTGGAGGTGCAGCTTCCTGAGCTCTACCACAAGATCGGTCAGACATCCTCGGCTCTATTTATCATATTTTTCTAATTCAATTTGAATTTCTTCTCAGTCCAACGTCTGTCCTCATTCCACTCTCTCAGGTGTCGGAGCAATGACCTGGTCTCCACTTGCCTGTGGATTAATCACAGGGAAGTACAGTGATGGTGTACCAGAGTGCTCCAGAGCTGCAATGAAGGTCAGTTTGATTTGACCGGCCCTCCTCTGGGCTTTCTCTTACTGAAAATCAGCCTCAGTGTAATCCTCTCCCCGATTAGTGGGGCACAGCAGTGTGAACTCAGCACTGTACCAATGCTTTTCTCCATTTTGCTCCTGGTGAAGGGATACCAGTGGCTGAAGGAGCGAGTGAACAGCGAGGAGGGCCGCAGGCAGCTCGCTAAAATCAAGGAGCTCCATCTACTGGCGGACAGACTGGGCTGCACTGCTGCACAGTTAGCCATAGGTACAGTATGACCAAGGCAAACAACATGATGGCACAGTGAAGACATACAGAGACTTTGTTGATGTATTGCTGTGTGACTTGAGGTTAAGATTGAACCATTTCAACATTTGCATTTTTGTGATAATGACGATATTTTTGTGGTAGAGACGTAAAATTACTGATTCAAAATGTTTCACACATAAGATAAAAGTGGCTCGTTTGACCGTGCAAAGAGAAAATTTGGCAACAGATCTGAGGATGATGCAGTGGTCGGTGCTTGTCTGCCACTTTATTCCTGATCAGTGACCCTATTAGTTGATTACATGACTTTTTTTTTTCTTTCTTCGTGTTTAATCAATAGTGTTTGTTTATTGTTCAGAAGCATGGTCGGTCCACCGTGTGTCCTTGCTTGATTTGGGATATCTGTTGTGACGCAGCTTCTTTAGGGAATTTGTTTAACTGATCCCAGTGTCTGCCCAGTCTGCTCTGATTGGTCGGCTCACACACGCCTGAGCCAACACCGCTTACCTTGTCTGTTGTCGGCTTTGTCATGTCTTCAGCTTCCATTTAGAGTCACTTCTACTGTGAATATAGGTAAAGTATGCAAATGTGTCACATGGTGATGTAGTGTGATGTCACAAAGGCAGGTCTACTGATGAGGCGCTTCAGGAGCAGTGTTTTCCGTGGGAGAGAGGAGCTCCCGTTTGTGTTGCCATAGGGCTTTTTGAACTTCCAAGACCTTTTGTATGTACAAGAACGAAAAAACTGAAAAAGCAAACTAGGTCTCCTTTAAAATTATTTGTCAAAACTTGTTTATTTTTGGCGATTAGATGCTGCTTAATTCAAAACAGCGGCATGTGATCTGATTTCTGTACAAAAAAGTAAGGAGTCATACTTCTGTTTCTCACTGTTATCTCTTTTTTTCTCTCTTACAGCCTGGTGTCTGCGCAGTGAGGGAGTCAGCTCAGTACTTCTGGGTGTTTCTACTTCAGACCAGCTGCTTGAGAACCTGGGTGCCCTCCGGGTAGACTTTCTTTTTTTTTTACTTTCATTCCTCCCTTATCAATAATTCCCCCTGACAGACTTAGCCATAGTTGTTAGAACCAGTAAATAAGCTACTTTTGCGTGCCATACAAAGTGTCAAAAGTGACAGATCGCATTTGTAAACTGACTGCCATCCTTCCTTCCTCCTTGCAGATTTTATCCCAAATGACCCCTCAAACCATTACTGAGATTGATGCCCTGCTGGGAAATAAGCCACACTCGAAGAAAGAGTTGCGCGCTTGAAGGATGCAAATCTGAGTGACAGATGACGTTTTCGAGAAGACGAGGAAGACAATGACATTGGGAAACATTGCTTTTTGCTCCGCAGCTGTATACTCAACAACTTGCATGTCCTCAGCAACATTATGCTTCCAGTATGTGCGCATATCCATTTTGCGCAGTACATTATATCATGTATGAAAAAAAAAAAAAGAAGATCTCTCAATTGTGGAAAAAAAAAAAACAGGTCATATATTGCTCACTGCCGGTTGTTCACAGACTAATTATTTCAACGGAGGAGGAGGTGAATGCGGTCGGAGCGACAGGTTCTCTGCCAATCACAGAGGCCGAGAGCAGTTGAAAGATATTCAACTGCTGTCAAAGCGGATTTGACTCTTGTTAATCAAAATGTTGAGGGGAAAAAAAAAAAAACCTGCCTCTGTGCTAAAATGCAACCTTACTGCGTGAATGGTGCTTTCATTGGGACGTCTGAGTCTCTTCCCCTCGCAGCTGCCTGTTATTCTGTATGATGTTTAGTACCCAGCAGCCAGAGAGCCAGAGGTTAGTACTCATTGTGTCTAGCCTTACATTTCCCATAGTGTGCATGTGACTGGTCTGCCACGCTCACTGCTTTACAGGGTTGGGAACAATGGATTACTTGTGGAGTCGTTAACGTGATCTGACTGATGAGAAAGAAAAAAAAGAAAAAAAAAACGTAATCCAGTCAAGTATAACTTTAAAAAAAATGAAAGGCAGATCACATGCTTTAAAAAAAAAAAAAACAGGCGAATTGATTCACTGACACATTATGACGTGTGCTGAAATAACGATTGATTTTTGCCACAGATGATTTGGAACCGGCCTTTTTAAAGTAAAGTGCATTATGTTCGTTACTGCAAAATACACAATCAGGAATCAGCTAAGTAACTTTCCCAACCCTGCTGCTTTTCTCAGCGGTCTTTTTGCCTCCTCTGTTTGTAAACTGTGCGCATGTCCCTTTAAGAGAGAAATAGCCCTAAACAGGGTGTAAATGTGGCATGGCTTTTATGGCTTATGTAGATTTGCAGTGCCCTTGTAAGCCATTTTTTTTACTCTGGCAGTTTGATCCAGGATCCGTGCTGGCGGCGGGCACTCTTTGCTTTAAAGACTCTGCAGTCTGAAGACACGGCTGTGTGTCCATCTGACATATAATCTTTGTATTGTCCTAAACTGTATCAAAAAGATGTTGACGTCACCGCCGTCGACGCCATTCTCGTAAAAGAGCATCATTGTTCCTAAATCAGAGGTTTTTGAGGCAGTTGGACTAAGCGGAGGGGGTCACTGAGCATCTGACACAAAGATTTGGATACACTGTGGTGAACTAGTAGTTTTCAAAATGATAGGACATACATGATAAGTCTGAGATGATCAAATGTGATATTACTCTTGCCGCAGGTCACTTGGGGTAAGATTTAGCAAATGTAACTTTTATTTTGTGGAAGCCTACAAATACAGCTTCTCTGCTCATTTCTCTGGGAGTTTCTCTCTATCGTTCTCTCTGTATCATTTGTTCCCTCGACTCTTGCACAACATGCACAACTCATTTTATACTGTGCATTTCATGTCTATTCCCTTTAGTTTTGTATTGATCTAAATACTTTGTAATGTGGGGGGGGGGCTGAAAACAGCACTAATCTCCAGAGCAGGGGCGGTGTGTGTTTTGATACATGACGCTGTCTGAGTTGGTACGAGGTTACATTGTTCTGTAAATAGGCTTAGCTGTGTGGCAGCGAGATAAACGAGATAAAAGGTGAAATACGTGAATCATGAAAGAATGTCCTGAAGGGGAAGCGGCTGAGACGTCGCTCCCCTCCGCGACTCTGTGGTGACGTACAGTTCGGCTGAGTGTAGCTTCCAGTGTACATAGATCCTCCAATCAAACCTTGAAAATGTAACTTTGCCTGCATAACTTATATTTTACTGTCTTGCAAAACAAAGAGAAAAACCAAAAGAAGAGAAGAGACTACTCGAGCTGAATGTATCACGTCTGTTGCTCAAACCTATCCAACCTAAAGGGACCAAGCAGCACAAAATGCGTTTCAAATGGAATTTTCTTTCTTCTTGCTCGAACCTGTTGCATAAAAACCCGCAGAGCTGTCGTGCAAACACGTGCGATGGGATTCCGATGAAAAGTCGTCCACAGACGCTCCATGCACACACCCACCGCTCAGATTTAAAATGCGCTTAAAGGACAGTCAGATAAGATTGAACATACAGGCTTGTTTGAACGTGAGCTAAAGCTTCGTGCTGATATTTGAGATAAACTGTTGATTTGTGTTTATGTTCAGGGATTTTAATATATGAGCTGCGTATAAACAAAGTGATCCCCCAAAAAGAGTTCTAGGGTTACATCCTAACCTTTATTCTGTGCTCCCGTGAGGGCGTTCAGCCTCCTTGTGTACAAGTCACGGTCCATATTATAGATGGACACGCATACCTGTCGTGCACAAGCTGTAACAACACAACTACGCTCTTTTCATCCCACATTTTAATGCATATGGAGAGGAACACAAGTAGCCGCGGCTCCTTGAAGTACAGCTTTTTTCTTATTGTGGTTGAACAGTATGGAGGAATGAAAATAAACAAAGAAATAGCTCAGTAAATAAATTAATATGTCATTTAATGCAACAATAATATTTAGAATAGAAGTAGGCATTTATTAATTTATAAAATGTGACATGCATTGATACTTCTGTTCTCATTTGCTGCTGTATTTATTTACCTTTGTATTGATCCCACCTCTATTTATTGTCCCATTAAATGTTTCCTCCTATTTATTCATTTAAAATACCTGTATTGATTTTTTTTTTATGTATTAATTTCTGTTTTTACGTCAGTATAATTTCCCCTTTTTATTTCCAGACACTCATTTATGTATGTGCTTTCTTTTTGAATTTTTGTGCATTAAATGGCATATTAATTGATGCAGTTATTCATTTATTTCTCTCTTTAGCTATTTTAGATCTTGGCAGTTTGGGTTCTCCATAGTCAGCCCCTGAAACAACAGCCAATGAACAGATAGACACCAGTAGAAAAAACGCCCACCCAAAAGTGTGTGCTTCCAAAGCTTCTCAGACGTGGACTCTGAATCACTGCTGCGATAACAGACCTGCTTCCTGGAGTTTTAAGAGGAAGCAGAGTTCTCTTGCAAGTGTGGAAAAATGGCAGCAACAGGCACCGAGCGTGGAGACAGTGCCAGGATATTGAGACTTCTTCCAGACATTCTCCAGATAGATTTGGCACATCAAAAGCTTGATTATCTCTGTGGTTCAGTGTACGCATGCAGACTTAGACTAAGCTGTCACTTCCAGCCCTGAGTGTGGAGTGAAATATTATTAGCATTGTAACGGTTGACATTGGTGACAAACGGCTTTGTTTTTGCAGGCTCACTTATTGTACGCCTAACAATGGCTCGAACTTACTTATTAATCTGTGGTGGCGTTTGGTTATTAAGGCTTGAAAAATGTCACTATTGAGTTATCAACCAGACACACACATATTGTATGTCCAAACACAAAGCACACCGAGGTGCCACATTTTGGCTTGTTGCGGTGAGGTTCGGTAAGTAACGACTCGATTTACTGAATCAGAGGGTTATAATGAAAAGAGTAGCTGCTTCACAAAGAACACATCACAATCAAGACGGATGAAAATCACATTTATAACGATCTTAAACTTGATGAGGATTATTTCAGGCTCTAAAAAAAGGTAAGAGCTTCCAAGCCATGCAGTATTTTCACAGCTTAAAACACCCCCCAAAAAAGAACTCAGACCACAAACTAAGTGGACTCCTGTTTAGCTCTCGAATGTCTGGCAGCTCGTCACCTGTGGGCCCCAGGGTCATTCAAATGGATGGTACACGAACAATGTGACAGCCGTGTGTCCAGTGCTGTCTGTGCTGCTAGAAGAGCAGAGCCTGCTGGGACAACACGCATGCTTACCACAACCAGAAAAAAAACATCTGTGACGCCAACACTGCTAGCCTCTCTGTTACTTGGCTCCAAAATGTCATCCGAGTGATAGATGAGACATATGTGTGTGTATTACAGCATCCAACCCTCTGATAAAGACGATCATATGCGCTGGAAAATCGTTGTGGATGTGTCACCGCCAACGCTGTCAGAGAGAAGCAGGTTTCTCCACATGATTCATCCTTCCTGTGAAGACGCTGGTTGAATAAGGTGATGGAAACAGAAGCAGAGGAAGGAGCCGGTCAGCAGACGAGCACATTCTAAGATTTACAAGCCTCGCGTCTAATAAAGTACGCCGTATACCTTTCATGGTTGTTGCTTTTGTAACAGTTCAGTGATTATATAAATGACCAGGCGCAGCACTGAAGTCCAAAGTAGCCTGTAGCTGCACCCAAGGGCACAGATGTCAACTGCAATCCCTTTACAATTGTCATAATTCAGCGGAGTACGGCAGTCCTGTCAGTGTGGGTTGAGCAATTGTGCCATTTAATACATTTGCGTCTGTATTGTGACATTTAAATACAGTCGGTAAGGTTTAACAAATGATTCAAAAGAATCTTTAATTCCTCAGTCAATATCAGGGTGTCGAGACGGAGCACGATTAGTCATTTTATTCATGTCCTCAATTTAAAGGGACAGTTCACCCAAAAATAAAAAAAAAACTACGTAATTGCCTCTTTTGCGCTGCAGTGATATTTATCCATCCAGATCGCTGTAGTGTGGGATGCGGAGTTTTGGAAATGTCGACTATAAAGATGTCTGCCTTTTCTCCAATATGATGGAACTGGAGGGCGCTCGGCTTGTGGAGCTCAAAACAGTACATTTAAAAACTCGACAGCAATGTCTCTATACGGAAATGTGACCTGGTTATTCACAACAGTCCACAGACCCTTTTTGAGAGTGGTTTTGTGTAGGGACTATTTTCTTTCTACCAATATACACAGTTGCAGAGGCGATCACAGCCCAAAACACCAGTCGTATCACTGCACAGAAGAAAGCGTGCGTCTAATCATGGAGACCACACTGGCTAACTTAGCTAGCTAATGCCACACGTCAGCCAAGGAGGATGTGGATGTTTACGTACGGTGGCATGTTGTGGTTCTTTCTCGTGACAGATGCACTTATTGTAAGTCGTTTTGGAGAAAAGCGTCTGTTAAATGCCCTAAATGTAAATGTAAATCATACAAAAGGCATTAAAGGGATAGTTCGGGTTTTTTGAAGTGGGGTCATATAAAGTACATATCTATAGTCGGTCTGTTTCCTACCGTAATCACCGATCAGCGCAGCCTCAGTTTGGAGAAATAGAGAGCCGCTCCAGCCAAACACTCAGCTTTGTACTGCAGTGAACGGGGTCCAGAGAAAAAGCTAAATAAACCACCTAAAACAAGGCTCACCTTAAAAGATCTATAACAGTTCAAGTGTACGTTGTAAAGGGAAAATTCACACCGCTTTACATCGCCGTCAGACCGGCCTTTCTTTTGGCACTACATTTTCTCAACAGTAGAACCTTCGTATCTCTACGCAGTTGCGCTAATGCGGAGGGATACGGAGAGTTAAGTTTTGTTTTTATGGAAAGTAAACCTCTCGTCCAGCAGCTGGGCCTCGCACTGTATTTCGCCAGTTGCAGATCACCTGTTGCTCAGTTCACTAATGCGTAGGGATACGGAGGTTCTACGGTTGAGAAAATGTAGTGCCAAAAGAAAGACCGGTCTGACGGCAATGTAAAGCGGTGTGAATTTTCCCTTTACAACGTACTCTTGAACTGTTATAGATTTTTTAAGGTGAGCCTTGTTTTAGGAGGTTTATTTAGCTTTTTCTCTGGACCCCGTTCACTCCGGTACAAAGCTGGGCGTCTGGCTGGAGCGGCTCTCTACTTCTCCAAACTGAGGCTGCGCTGATCGGTGATTACTGTAAGGAAACAGACCGACCATAGATATGTACTTTATATGACCCCACTTCAAAAAACCTGAACTATCCCTTTAAACACATCAATTAAGCACTCCATCTGACAGGATGACACATTCTGTTCTACAGCGGTCCTGCTGCTGTGAATGAAATGTGTATTCATCCACATCTGAAAATAGTCCCTAAAACAATGCAGGGTTTACTCCTATTAGAGTAACGTTTAATAATCCAGCTATTTCAGAAAACTACAAGGCCATCAAAAAAAAAAAAAAAGTTTGACTACATGTTTTTGACTTTCCTTCAAGAGATTTAAATCTTCAGCAGGAGCTCTTTTGAAGTCTGAAATATGGAGACTGACTAACACGTTGTTGGTTTTGGTCTCCTGATGGAATATGCTGACAATGAGGAAAAGTTCACGAGTCTCACAGAGCTTTTGCCGCGGATGCAGCACTATTTCTGTGGCTTTGCTAAGTGCCATTTATTTTTCTTTCTTTCTTTCTTTTTTTCCTCTCTCCATAAACAGCTGTCAGGTTACATTAGCTAATGATTTGCCCAGATACTCAGGCGGCGTTGAAGTCGTGTCCCAGCTTGTTTTTCGTTTGTTCATTGCGGCTCATCAGAAAAAAACACCACTGTCATTACGGTAGTGATGTCCTATCATTTGGAGAAAAAAAAACCCCTGAAAAATACTGCTCAACTAAAATGGCCCTCCCTGTCCTTAATTCATCCCTGCTGTCTGCACATCTGCTGCGTCACACTCAACTCCCCACAGGTCGCTTAACAACAACAGCCTTTCACAACATTTCAACATGCCTTAAGCCCCCCTTTAGCTGCTGAGGGAATAAAATACTCTCCGCAGCTGATAAAGTGGTTTATTTTTTTCATAGCTGCTTTTAAAACCACACCCATGACCCGTCTGTCCTTCTATCCCTTAACCCTCTCTGACAGATGATTACTGTTTAACTTGTCCTTTTAAATCGACCTCGATGGCAGCAATGACTGTAATTACACCGTAATCAGAAAGAGGATGAGTCAGGTGATCACAGGTTACTTTTATTTTCTACTAAAATACATGTTTCATGCAGGTTTTGTCACTTTCCACAACGGTCAACAAAAACACAATGAAACTAGTTTGGAAACCACCTCGAGGCCTCACAACATCGGGCAAAGGAGGACGTTTAGGTCGCTCAGTACAATGTGCAAAATGTTCTACCGTCCGTATAAATGGCGAGCCTTTGTCTGCTGTCACATGCTGTCACATGCTTGAGAACCAACAGCCAAGCCAATCATATCTGGCCATAAAGCTGCACCCAATTAGTAATGCCAGGAATAGAAGGAGTTAAGGAAATCGTGCGAAGGAAATAAATAATGCGACCGATAAAATATTGCTTTTGAAAAATAAATAAAAATTAGTGTACAGTACAAAGTAGCCATAATCTCTGATGATCCATCAACTTGTTCTTAAAAACTCAGACAGTTCGGTTGGTCTCTGCGTTGATTAGCTGGGTGTGGCATGTAAAAAGTTAATGCTCGTCTTTTCTGCCCGGCTTGGTCGCCACCCTTGCGGTTGCCCGCGCGTGACGACCAGAAAAGTAGTGTAGTGCACCGACAGGCTTGTGGCACAGCTTGAGTTTAAACAGTGGAGTAGAAGGCATACGTGAATCAGAGTATACTAAATGTAAAGGAGAGACTGAGCGTGGAGGAAAACTCTCCGCTCCGCTTCACAAGGCCTGCTATGATCGTAGTATGAAAATAAAAAGAGGTAGGCAAACTCTCTCCGCTGGTCAGGAAAACCCCGACGGTTAAATAAGATGCAGAAAATGAGTATGAAGAACTTGTCAAACATGCTGCACACACAAAGCCTGTTTTAAAGATGACCGTCCAGCACAGCATGCTTGAGATCGACCCCTGACCCTTTGAGAAAAATAGCTTCCTTTCCTCACACAGCTGCTTGCATATCGATACTATTAAGACTTCAATTACTTCTTCATGTAAACGAGGAGACAACAAAACACACGACTCATGCATGCATTATCATCTCCAGAATGTAGAACAACAGTAAACACAGACGGATGTTACTGCACAGCATATTTAGTGGCTTTTGATTGGACTTCCGGGGGGGCGCGGGAGAATGTAAGGGAGCTTTCGTTAATACAGAAATAAAGCAACCGCAAATTCAACGCGTCTTCTTGTCTTTCTTTCCCGTCTGCATGACGTCGTTGAGGGTGAACGACATGAACGCAATCTGCTCGAGTTCGCTCTCCTTGCCGCACTCCATCAGGCACGAGAACTGATCCTTGTCTCCGTTGTAAGCCAGGTCTGAGTATCCGCTGGGTCCCCTGTGGATGATCCTGGGCCTGTCCCATCCTGACGAGTGCAGGGGGGATCGGTTCAGGTACACGCCCATGTCTCTTCTGCTAGACTTGTTGGTCGGGTGGATGAAGAGGAGCCAGGTTTGCGTGTCAGGAGACAAGAGCGACGTGCCACAGGCTTTGCTTTCAGTGTCGTCATTTGGTACAAATTCGGGAGCGGGGAAGCCGATGACGCTGCCCTGGCAGCCCGAGGGTGGTTCGACGAGCTCTGGAGCGATGTGGGGTTTGTCGAAGTACATGCCACTGTTTTCACTCAGGGCCTCACACCTGTGGCCTCCGCTGTTACGAGCATTGCAGTAAAGGTGGCTCCTGCCCTCGTGATCTATGATCTCCGCCATCTCACACTCACACGACTTTTTTCGAAGCATCTTACCGATGCGCCACGTCTGGCCAAAGTCCTCGCTGTATATCGACAGCGCTCGTGGGTAGACTGTAAAGGGAATGGGGAAGGAACAGCATCTGTAAGGGACGTAATAGGCGTATGCTGGGATAATCAACCTGCCGTTCTCCAGCTGGACGCCGTGTCCCGGACCCACTGCGAACGTGGCCCACTTATGGATAGTCTCGCCGAGCACACTATCGGTTAAGTCTTTCGCCGGACTCCAGGTTTGCCCGTCATCGCTGCTGCTTACACAGCAAAGTCGGGCCTTGTTTTTCCCTGTGACGATCTGCCTCATCTCTGTGGTGTTCCCGCAGACGCAGATGAAAAATAAAAACAGCGTTTTGCTGTTTTTTTCATACACGGGGCAAGGATTCATAGTGCGGTGGTCTGGTAGATATGCTGATGACAGCTCCTGACTCGACATCCACTGGAAAAAAACATGACAAAAGACAGCAATTGAAAAGTAGGTAAACATGGGAAACTTTGACAGCAATCAGTATTGAGGCGAAGGATAATCTGCTGGTTATTGCGTGTGAATAACCACCTGAACAGATCCATCGTCTTTAAGCGTTCCTCTACGCATAACAAGGACTTTGGCGTCATGGTCAGCGGGCGAGGATCTCTTCTCTGCAAAGGCGAGAAAGGTGTGACTATGCCTCAGATAAATGAGAGCAGGGATTCTGTATGTTGTGCCACTTGGCTCCTTTTCAAACAAAGTTGTTTTGACCAGCTCCTCTCCACTGCCACTCTTTGATGGTGTGTTGCCCATGGTGGATTACAGTTCCTGGGAACAGAAGATGAGACAAAAAACATGACAAGTCGTGGCTTGTTTTATAGCCGTGTTATTACTATTACTCTTTCAAGCACAGACTAACAGGAAGAGTTCACAGTCCGGCAGCTCCTCGTAGACACACATTATCGCACTGTTACAAACAGCATCTAACGCAAACTGTGCATTCATGACAAAAACCATTACCTTCACTTGTCACTCGTCACATTTGTCGCCCTTGATCTTCGCGTGAACGGCATCGTACCGTCTAATTTCACGCCATACCAGGAAACCTCTGATGTTCACGACACTGATGCTATGGGGTTCATCAGGAAAGACGACTGCGATGTAGCGAGAGATGGCGACGCACTCACTTCCGTCTTCGTTTAGACGCTTCCTAACTAAAATAGGCATCTGGGGTAACTACCTGTGTCAGTCGGAGATTCAGAGATTCAGTTTGGTCGTACACTCGCATTTTACTGTGCTACCATAATAGCTAAATGACTGACGAGGCGGATACTGTTAGGGGGCTTGACTAATCAGGAACATCAAGTGACTCCGGTATGCAGCCTCACGCATGCGCAATGCTGTCGATTAAAACTCAAGCTATCTAGCTAACTAGCTAAACCGGACACGAGTCGAGCGTAGATTGGTATTGAAAAGTAATTCAATACCTTGTGTTGTTTGTGGAAAAAAGCTGCATATTCCTAACAATACACGCTCATTGTCTTTAAGTGTCTTCGCTTGGCTGGACGGAGTATTATCTTATCATCGAATTCGATCTTTGACCAGCTAGGCTCACCGGTTCTTCCGCCTTCGCCTGCTGAGTAAAAGTCCAGCTAGCTTAGCACGCAGCGCCCCCCGCTGCACGGGAGGAGCAGTCCGCCCGTCCTCCGTGCTGTTGCTAGGATACAGAGCACCACAGTGTGGCTCAGGGTCAAATGTAGTGTAACAAGTAGTTCGTCGTGCCAGTTCCGTTCGTGTAAAGGCGGAACCGACACTTGTATTTAGACAAAAAAACAAAAACAACATTTGGCGATAAATGGAGCACGCAGGCAAGATGACTGCAGCGTCTTGTAAACATGTTGATGAACGGAGCTATCCCACCAAATGTTTCCCTTCACACCATCGGACAAAAGAAGGTGGGTTAAGGTGAAGCAGCTAGCATGGTTGGAAAGATTTAGCTAGCTTATTCAGACACTTTTAATTAACATATGTATACATATATAATAATAATAATAATAATAATAATAATAATAATAATAATGCATTTTATTTGAAGGCGCCTTTCAAAGCACTCAAGGACACCGCACATAACAACAACAGTACAACAAAAGACAGTACAAGACAGTACAAGTACATATAAAAGCAATTAACAATTTGACTATATATGACTAAAGTAATGACACATACGACCCTATTAATCTGGCTAACTTTAGATAAATGTAAATGGCAATATTATTTTCTTATTTGATACATTTACTGTCAATTTACTGTCAGGTAACTTCTGGAGAGACAGACTAAGCTCAAGCTAATGATTCTTCTTCTTCTTCTTCTTCTTCTTCTTCTTCTTCTTCTTCTTCTTCTACTTTAAACTTTAAAGGTGTATACTGCCACTTGCTGTACCGGAGTGTGTAGATGCAGCACTTGTTAAATCAATGAAAGCAGTTTTTCTAAATATTATCCGTGATATTTATCAGCTTTATTTTCATCACTGATACCGATAAATGGCTGATAACATAAATTCCCCTTTGACAGATGACTTGGTTGAATAAATGATGACTTGCTGCGTTTCTCTTGTTTAGGAACCTAATAATCGGCAGATGACTCAATAATGAAAACAGTTGTTAGTTGCAGCCCTGATGGACGGTTTGTATTTGTAAACCTGCAAACATTATCCACAGACATTGTTTGATTTAGTTTGACATTCCATCTAGGTGCTGGTCATTGGCTCGTGGCTTACAGAAAGACTGAGGGGCAGAAATACAGGAATCTGCATCGAAGAATAAAAGAGACGTGTAAAAAACGTGAGAGCGTCAGGGATGCCAACACTCCTCATGGTAACACATTAGATGGACCTTTCCTGGTAAGGCACTGACGTATGTGAGAGGCGTATGTTGACTAAAGAAGCCCGAAACAATTTAAACATTTTGTTTTCAGCTCCGTTTGCATCATGTTGACAAGCCGTTCGAGCTCTGCTCTGTTGACATCAGTGAGCGGAAACTGAATGCTGTAAGAATCACTTTTCACATTTTCACCCAAATTATTTGGTTGTTTGTGGATAAAAAATAATTCAGTGCTCTTTCTTTCCTGTGCACAGGTCAAGTTAGAAGACCTCAAGGTGTTTTACAATGTAGCTTATATTGATGCATCTATTAACTCCCTCTCTTTAGGTGAATATAATTATGTTTCATGCAAATTTACCTTCTGTTTGTGTTGGATTTTGTGCCTCTTCCAGAAAACTAATTGTCCGTTGTTTTTCCTCAGATTCTTTCAGTTGTTTTGTGTCTTTAAGAGAACTCAATCTGTCGTTAAACGGGCTGTGCAACATGACCTTTGAAGCTGCTGACTTCCCTCATCTCCAGGTAAGATGACCGACTATCATCTGATATCCACTTTCCCTTTTCCTTTTTCTAACCTGTTTCTGTTTTGTCTCTTTGATGCGTTTTTTTTAATCTGAAAAAATTGAATTTGATCCTCACAGGTTTTAGATTTGTCCTACAACAGTTTGTCAGCTGATGGTATTCTGTCCATCGGTCAACTTCCATGTCTGAAGGTCCTTCATCTGACTGGAAATGAGCTGCGTCACCTTCCTCCCAAACTGGGTTCTTCCAATCGTGACTCCACTCAACTGTAAGTACCTTATTGTCCATTTAGCAGCAATATAAAAGTGACTCAGTAGAGCTGCCTGTCTACTCGCATGTAAATTGATGTAGAAATCCACTTCTATTCCACAACAGTATTCAATCTTTTGTTCTTTGAAAAATGACAAAAATTCAAGTACATAATTGGCTGAATTAGTGTGAGTGGCTTTTGTTTCCACCCAGGTCAGCTTTGTCAAGCACTGTAGAGACTGTTAACTGAGCAGAAAAGCATCTGAATGTTATTACAAAAAACTCTGATGTGAGTCATGGAGAAACAAAATGGCAGAATGAAAACAACTGATTTATTTGATCACGTTTTCTGCAGTGAAATGCAAATTCATCTCTAACTGCAGTCTGCCTCAAGTCTGCTTCTTAAATGATAATTTCAGAAGATATCTTTGACATCCTTGAACAGGCCACACACATAACGATGCAACATATTTTTCACAAAGTATTAAGGCAGCTTAATGGTTACAATTCAAAAGTTTTGTAGTGATCAAACCACGTCTGCCAGTCCACATTTTGTTTGCTAAC
Organism: Diplodus puntazzo; assembly: GCA_963678695.2. Lineage (NCBI taxonomy): Eukaryota > Metazoa > Chordata > Actinopteri > Spariformes > Sparidae > Diplodus > Diplodus puntazzo. The sequence continues at coordinate 8,750,442 of OZ023167.1, read as the reverse complement.
TTATTCTGTATCAATCGGGCTTGGTGTGATCTCCCGGCATACACGGTAGAAGTATTCAGATACCAAATACCACACCAAATATAAAAGTCCTGCAAAACATTTTATGTACAAGTATGGAAGTATGATCAACAAAATGTACTTAAAGGTGTAATGTGTAAGAATAGGCCACCTTTCAGATTCATACTCAAAACAAATAGGGGGCAGCATATCACCAGAGTGACCGCTAACTGCTGCTAACTGGAGCTGCGCTTGGCGAGTTAGCCCAGTCAGCCATGCAGTTAGCGGTTTTGACTCGGAGCTCAGGGACCAGGTGAGTGCTGGTGTTTACACCACTAGCACAGGCACTTTAGACCAGGATGGGCTCGGGCTAACTGGTTAGCATGCTGTCTGCCGTAGATATCTCTGCAACACAATACACAGATATCATAATGTCAAAAGTGCTGTTTATTCACATTCTGATGATCATTTTAGTTAATTTCTGAATGTTTTCAATTAAAAGTCTTACATGTTGCCCATATAAAGTATTGAAAGTAAACGTAGTTGAGTAAAATGGTCCCTGTCAGTGTTATACCATTGTATATAATGTTTTTGGATTAATATGTTTCTGCTGTAGATGTTTAAGGTTGAGCTCATTTAAACTACCTTATAGTGGTTACAGCCTGTTTTTAGCTTTGTGACAATGTGTTTCCCAGTGAGTCCCAGAGGGTCTTAAATAGTTTATTTATTCTAATCACTTATTACTTTAGTTTATTTAATTTGGAGATGCATTTGTTCTCGCTGGACAGGAAGAGTATGAAAAACTGTGATTTGAATAGTTACTACTAACTAAAGTTGAAGTACAAATGTAATGGAGTAAAAAGGAGAATATACTACATAAACTAAATGAATAAACCACATAAAATTGAAGAGCAAGTACCTTGAATTTATATGGAGGTACAGTACTTGAGTAAAGGTATTTATGTTGGAGAGCCATAAACCCATGATGCCTTTGTAACACTATTTAAACTGACCAAGAGGGGGCGTACAAATGTTCCAAATACACAGTCCTGATTCTGGTGAGGCAGCTGCAGAGACATTCGGTACACCTGCTCCACTGCCAGGTACAGAAAGTCAAGCAGGAAATGGTGCGCACACATACCGTATGTTGTAGGTTACCCTAACTTTATGAATTGAGCTATATTATGAAATACAATCAGTATTTATAAAGTTGGATTTCATGAAATTGTTTTCCTCTTTGTCTTTTGTCCAGGCCGGCTGAAGAAGACACACAATTTCCAGCTCTTGAAGTCCTGCTGCTTGATGATAACAGATTGTCCTCTGAAGTCTTCAGCTGTCTGACAAACCTCAAGAGGTCGTGATGTGGTTTGAAGTTTGCATATCTAAAACAAAGCAATGCATACAAATTGGTGGAACCGTGAATTAATTGTTTATAATTGTCAATTACAGGCTGAAGTATTTAAACCTACAGGGGAACCGCATTTCTGAAGTACCATATTTGCGACTTATGGCCAGTTCAGAGCCTTTACAGACTTCTATTGAAGAGCGAGCTGACGAGAAAGGACTTGGTAAATGCTCAGCTTATAACTTAACAATGAACCTGCATGTCAACATCCACAGAAAACAATATAGTTGTTTATTTTCAACCCCCCGACCCAGCCACCACTGAGCCAAATCCTCACAGTGATGAACGTTTCACGAGTACCTCAGAGGTAATTCATTCTGTAGCTGCTGTTTGAGACGTGTCCTCACTGTTTTTCTATTTTAAATCTGCATTAAACTTGTGGTTACATTGGTTTCAAGGAAAACAGGGAGGACCGCTGCAAGGGATCCAGCCTGCCACTGCCTGAGCTTCAGTTCCTCAACTTAGCTGAAAATAAGGTGTGTTGAATAATTTGCAGGTGAGTAGGTAAATCAGTGACGATCCATCTCATCAGTGTTTTCTCATCAGTTCGCAGAGGAAGAAGCTCTGATGGCTGTCGCTCTTTTCCCAAAGCTACGAGAAATTTATATTCACTCCAACCCTCTGACCACACGGAGAAGTGGTAACCCTTCCTGAGTTTTCTCCTTTGTGAGGCTGTTTTTAAAGATTGAATGTTCAATGCTGAAATCACCATCATGCATCTGTTTGAATGCAGGCGACCCTCCCTTACTGACCCGTTACCTCCACGACATTCTGGGGATAACAATAAAGCGAAAGAAGACAAGGGAAGATGTCCATCTCCCTCTGAAAGTGTCCACTGATCCACAGTGGAAGGTTGGATGTGTTCTGCATTCTCCTTTCAGAATTCACCATATGAAAGTCAAATAGTTCTGTCAACGAGTCGTCTTTTATTTTTGTAACATTTTTGCGGTGCAGGTGGAGGAAAGAATCCCAAAGGTGTCAGTGATGTTGATGGATGCACCCTGTCCCACACAGAAGAGTCAGCTGACTGCGGAGAGAACACCAGAATCTAAAAGCAAGAAGAAAAGAGACGACACCCTCCAGAAAAACACAGAGCACTTCTTTGTCACTCAGGTACAAACATGATCGCTTTGTGTGATTCTTATATTCTTGCTCTCCGTCTGGAAATGTACCTGTGGTGGAGGAAGTATTCAGATCCTCCTCTTTAGTAACAAATATTAATATCATACTGAAAATACAGGCAAAAGTCCTGCATTCAAAATGTTACTTAAGTAACCATGAAGAAAACAGTCCCTTGTGATGGTTTATTACTATAATGAATAAAAGGATTATTACTTACATAAAATCAGGATTTTACTCTTTAAGTTGGTTGAGGTGTGTGGAGGATGAAAATCAAAATCATGCCAAAATCAAAACAATAAAGAAAACAGATGGATTAATCAATATAATAATCAATATGCATCAAAACATGTCAAATCAAAATACATTAATACGTACATTTCAGGAAATAAATTATATTGAAACATATTTTAAAAGGAGTAAGTTAATATTTAAAGTTGGAATTTGAAGAGAAAGTAGATAGATAGAGGAATACATACCATATTAATTTATGCAGTGAGACATTTATTTGTTATATTTTATTTTTAATAGTTTAGGTCCTCCACACAACTGGAGCTCATTCTGAACTGTTTTGTACAGGAATGCAGCCAAATGAGTTTTTCATTCTAAATTAATCTGATGATTATTTTCTCAACTAGTTGATCAGTTGATTGTTTTGTCTGTACAAAATCAGAGTGTCATGGCACCTTACCAAAGCCCAAAGTGACAGCAATTGAAACTTCAAAATTATTTTTAAATAATTGAAAATGATATAAAATATATAATGATAGAAATAATAATAGAAATAATAATTCTAGTTAAAAAATGTCTTTAAATGATTTGAAAAATGATTGAATGAAATTACATTTCAAAGCAGCAAATCCTCACATTTAAGAAGCTTGAACTTGAACTGTTTAGTATATTTTTCATTAAAATTACAAACAATTGTGGAATAATCTTCTATCAATAACTGACTAAACATTTCAGCTGTACTTATATAAACATCTTACTTTATGTTTGCAAAAAAAATATTTTTTTTTCTAAGCTGTCAGATTAATGTAGTGAAGCAACAAGAACATTATTTCCCTCTGGAAATGACATGCTACCTTCACAGTTTCTTAGTCTCAACATCTGAATTGTTTCCTCTTTTTTAACTGAATGTTGCTTCATGTTCAGGTTGCAGACTCTCCTGAATATGAGTTTGATTGTCAAGCTGATAAGAATCACGCTGCAATGAACGAGGACAGAAAAGAGGACGACACCATTACTGAAAACTTCACATGCTATGAAATTTTGATGGGTGCAAAACGAAATCATGATGTCACTGGGAACATTGGTGAGGACTGTTTTACCTGCAGCTATATATTTTTTTTGTATGTTTTGCTTAAGCCCCTAAAAACTTTTGGCTACACAGTCACTCCACAATGAAGGGGACAACATTTGTTTTCTTTTCACAGGGATTCAAACAGCTGTTCAGATGCTGGAACGCAGACTGAGGAATCTTAATGTTTACAGAGACTCAGAACCAAAACTTGATTGCATCCAGACACCGTACAGAAAAAGACAGAAAAAGGTTTAGTAATTTACAAACACATAGTAAATATAGCAAGAAGAACAAGTATAATGTAATCACCTTCAAACTTTTCTGTGCACAGATTAGAAAACTTCCACCTTTGAGGCCAGCAAAGCAGCGAGCCGAAAGAGTTGATGAAATGATCAAAGGAATCAAAGAGAGCACGACGATACAAGTCGCCTCCTTAAGTATGCGCATTTCTGATCAAATGAACTTAACAAACTCTACCTCTGGTGACCTTTACCGTCCTTATATAACACTCTGTTTTTTGAACAGGCGGCGCCATACACAGCACAGGAGTTACCAAGCAAGATGCTCTATCGCTGCTGAGGGATATGAAGACAAAATACAAGATGGCCCATAAGAAAACAATGGAGCAGGCGGCCACCATGGAGTCCGATAGAGACAGCGACCAAAACTGAACTGAAACTACACAGATGCTCAGATTGATATTAAAATGTTTAGCTGTTGGTGAGGCAGTGAACTAGTGGTTCGTGAATCATGCACGCTGATTGACTTGTCAAAGCCAACAGGGGACTGCCTATATATATATATATAAAAAAAAAACTTTAATATTCACATCTAATCCTCTCCTGTACACCCACAACTGCATTCCCAGATATCAAAGCCTTACAAACAGTGATGAGAGTTCAAATCTGGAGGAAATCAACAATCCTGCAGAGTGTTGAGCAGAGAACAGTCAGCAAAACCAAAGAGCTGATTGTTGATTTCAGGAAGAAGGAGGCAGAGTCGCACACCCACGTGAAGAGTTGAACAGTTTTAGGTCCCTGGGAATCAACGTCACAGAGGACCTGTCATGGCCATCACACATCACCACCCTGGGTAAAAATGAAAAACCGAGAGAAAAGATGAAGAAGAAGAACAAAAGGCTGTTTTCTCAAGAAACTTAGGAAAGATACATTCCAGAGCCAAATTCATGTCAGCTTTTACAGAGGAACAATAAAAAGCATTTCTGACCGGAAAATCACAAACTGGCATGGTTCGTGCATGGCCCACGGACAGGAAAGGCTCTGCAGCGTGTGATTAATACTGCCCGGCACATCGCTGGCACCCGTCGACAGAGCATCAGCGATACGGATGAAGTGAAATGTCTGCACAGAGTGTAGAAGACAACACCCATCCTGGCTGCAGTGCGTTCACTGTGAGCCATAGCACTCCAACCCTGGGGTTGTCAAATGAGCTAGTTACGCTTATTCATACTTCAGGGCAATAATAAAGTTTTGAATAAATGTTGCTTTTCTAGTTAGATAAAAAAAAACAAGTAGCATAGCTGTATAGTCCTTCAGTATCATCCAGAAGCGAAGCTGGCTGTGATCACACGTCTCGTTAGAGTAGCAGCCGTTGAACCTCCGCGGTTCAACATGATTTACGGTCCACATACTTAAACAAGTTTAGAATGGAGGTTGTTTCATTTCTAAGTCATGTTTCTATTTCTGTTGTTCATTCCCTGTTTGATTTCATGGTCTTCGCCTTCATATGATTTCAATAATTTTTTTTTTCCTCTGAGGCAGCTTGCAGATGTGGAATGCACTTTTCAGCCCAGGTGGAATAAATCAATACTTTGGAGATATTTCATGGGATTCCAGGTTGTTGCGTTTATCTGTGGATATTCCCTGCTTCTGTGTGTCTTGATGAAATACGCTGTATGTAAAGCAAAGTGCTTTCTATACACAGCCAGTGGATGCGTTCTGGTGACTATTTCATTGTACATTTCTATTTTATGAGTTTGTTTTACATTTTTGCTTTTGCGTTTTGAGTAAAATACTTCTGTATAGTTTTGAGCCACTTGTACTTTACTTGAGTATTTCCATTTTCTGCTACTTTATACTACATTTTGGAGGCAAATATTGTAGTTTTACTCTCCTACATTTATTTGATAACTTCAGTGACTAGCTACTTTGCAGATTACATGCTGCAACAGGAAAAAAAAACTGGCTCTGATGATATGCAAAATGCTGAGTATCGGATCTGATAATCGATCAGGCCAATAATCGGTCGACCCATAGTATACAGTATATACATACATGTAAATAGATGTATTAATTACTTTTACTTTTGATACTTTAGCACATTTTTTATTAAAATCAGATCAGATATTGATAGTGATCAGATATTCAATGTGAGAGCAAAGTATAGAATTAAAAATATCCTAAATGTCAGCAGTAATTTACCTTTTTGACCGTGTAGTTTGATTTAACACTGAAAGGTGTAAAGAGTTTGTTTGATCTGGTAAATTATGTAAGTATAGAGTCAGAAGTTTTCCTGGCCCACGTGGTCAGATGAACACCTGGCCTTCAGTCCGATGGTCTGGTTGGGCTCTTTTCATCTTTAGCGGTATATCTGACAGTAACGAGGTGGTTGTGCCAAATGGCAGAGCCTTGACACGCTGCAGAACGGCTATTTTCCAGCCCATTGGAGCAGAGCTCGTCAGTGTTGCGAAGATATCTCACAGTATCACACCAGAGCTGCAACAACTCTTTGATCTCGGTGTAATCGAATCATATAAAAAAAAATGTGATCATTTTCTTTTATTGGTCCAGGTTTTGAGTGCAGCTCAGGTAAACGCCCTCAGGATTTGTTGTTGGTTTCATAAACAAAAGTGGAGTTTTGCTCTTCAGCCAGCGAGACCTGGCATGAATTTACGCGTGACCAGAATGTGGTAACACAGTAATTCTGAAGTGATAATGATTAGTGCGTCAAGCCTGTACGGTTACATAAGTGCAGCGTTTAACTTTTCGTACTGGAATTCTATTAAAAAAAAACAAAATGTACGATTGTGTGCAAGGTCATGGAGGCATTCACTGACCTCATCACAGAGGCGTTTTCAGCTTCTCTGAAAGTATTCATTTGCACATGTGCATGCTAACAGGATGGTGAAATATAGCATGGCCGTCTTTGTATTGTTACCTTTCAGATTTTCACAAGTGTCGCCTTGTAATAAATACACCTTCCTTTACTTACTTTGCCAACTGACTTCTACCTTAAACCCTCCTCTGCTCCACCTGCCATTTTTTACAAGAATGGACAAAGTGTCACGGTTTGGGGTTATCAGTTTGTTGACTTCCTGCTTTATTTTGTAGTTCTATCCTTCTTTGCCTTGTTGTCACCTTCTACTTCCTGCTCACCTGTGTTCCCAGCGTTCTCCTTCCCAGGGCCTCTCCACCTGCACCTCACCCCCCTCGTCCCTTTTGTTGTCTGTTTTTAAGCTTGTGTTGTTCCCTTACCCTCCGTTGGTTCATCTGTTTTCGTTCATGCGTGTCCCATGCCTGTCCCCTCAGTCCTTGTGTGTTCCCTGTGTTCCTCATTTGTTCTTTGTGGTTTTCCGGTCTGTCCTCAGTTTTTTTTTTGCATTACTTTTGCATTTTCCTTTGCCTGTCTTTTGGATTTTGGTCTTCAGCTCATTAAAGCTCAACTGAGAAGCATGCTCGCAATGGGGGCAGCATTATGTTGTATTAGGGGGGCTGTGGCTCAAACATGGGACAGTCATAGATGATCGAGGTGTGTGTGTCGTATGAAGCCAAGTTATGTTAACCCAAATCATGATTTCTGTCTCTTTTCTGCCACAAAGTAATCTGCGGTCTGGCAAATGCACACATTAATAGTCAGACTCCAGCACCCAAAGTCTGTAACGCAGGCTGTTCTGTTATAAATTTGAAGCATCACAATCCGAGATACCTCCTAATGACATCAAGATGACATCAGCAGGGTTGTTAAGGACACTGGACAAACAGTTTGTTTGAGAGTTGGCAGCGAATGTGCGAAATAGGCGGATTACCCCTTTAACTCCTTTTTTTCTTTTTTTTGTCAGTGTTCTTTCAGTTGCATCCCAATTTTGAATCCCACCTCCAAATGTTTTTACGCAACAGCGTGGCATTTTGACATTGGTGATGCGCAATTGCTGACCCCACGGACCTCGAGCACGTTACAGAAGTGAAAATGATCCACTAATGTGACGACTCCCTTCCAAGACTGAAGATAATTACACAACCCACATATGTCTGTAATTTATGACTCACGAAACGCGCGCAGTCATTTCAAAGGATTTGGTCTTAAAAAGAGCAAAGTTGGTTTAAGTGTCACGCCGCTGGAAGTTCACGTCTCTTTTTATGTCTTTTCGCCGGGCTCTTCTTCCTCACGTCGACATCCCCACAGAATAATCAGACGGACATAAAGGGGGCTCAGCTAAGCTTTTCCTCTGTAACCTCTTTTGTCCTTACCACTGAAAAACTGATGAGGTGGGTTATTAACTGAAAACACATTTTCATCCGTGCTCTTGGTGATATAACAGAGTCTGGCAGGGGAGAGAGATACTCTGTCCAAATGCAAAAGTAACAAAAGACATGGTGGGGAAAAGCATGATGGTCTGTGTCTTTCGGCGGGACGGGGCCTTTTGTTTATTCTGCCTATATGTGCTTTCTTTGTCTGTACATTTCCACGCGGCGCATTTTCACATCTGGAGCAGTCGTCGCCGCAATCAACCCTTGAGAAATATTTGGGGAAAGGTTTGTTTGACTCTCAAATTGAGGGCCAACAGTTAAGCTTTGAGAAATAACCCCGTGGAGACTCAGACACCAGATTTGGCTCGGGGAAGAATAGGCCCGAAATACCTCATCAACACTCCTCATTACTCAAGTGCCAAATGAGTTCACTGCAGACTGGACCTATTCATTAATTCTTTTGATGGACAATTGAACTGTAACACACTTACCATGTAATCCTGGAAGGCTTCGGATACTCTGGCTGACATCTGAAAAGAGCCCATTATCAATAATTACAGATCATAACCATAAAGCTGTTGTTGCTCGTCCTTATTCCGCGAAAAAAAAAACAAAAGATCCCGTTGTGGCCCGTCGTTAACAGTTTACAGTCGTTTCAGCTCGCGTTTTTTAAAAAATGTGACCTTTTAAACTGAGCCGCTCGGGATGAGGGGGGATGACGACCAAAAGTGTTCATGACATGTTACGCGGCACTGTCCGTGTTTTCCTGGCCAGAATCCAAACACCAGCTAAAGCGATCAGGGCCAACTTAATTAATGAGAGGGTAAGGGTGTAAAAAACACAGCCCTTGATAGATTTCGGAAGTATTTTGATGAAGTATAAACTCAGGGGTTTCTGCAGAGCACCTTAATCAGCTATGAAAGCAAACACATCTATCAGACTAAATTAACTTAACACAATTTGGCTCCCTTTGAATCAAAAGGCTGCCTGATTGATTTGCAATGCTTCAGTTCCTCACAAACACTGTATGCATCGGCGTGGAACCGCTTTGCTCGCAGCACATGCGGAAATGTTTTATTTAATCTTCAGAAATCAGTTCAGCTCAGCTGGGTCTCTTTGCAAGACAGCGTGGCCATTAAAGCAAATCCTGTGTGAACTTCAGGGATTCCTAAAGTCGTTTCTGCGCAAGAGCCGATGCTCTCCGACTGTCCTGCAACAGGAAGTGACATTTTTTTTAAAAAAAACGACGACGGCTGAGGTTTGTTAATATCACAATTATGGTCTCAGAAGTGCCTCCAATCCCGGGCCGAGCCGTGACCCCGACTCTCACATTTTCTTCACTTCTCACTGAATCTGGGTTACGTGGACAGCGGGGTGGAGTACACATACACAGAGAGCTGACCGGCTGCATGATTTATACCCACTGACTGCCCCCAGCTGTTACAATTGCCCGAGCCAAGGCAAAGCATGCATAGCTGAACGGAGCCCGTGAGACGAATCCACAAACATCCGCAGAATGAGGACTGATGGGATTCATCAAAAGTGACGGACAAAGAGATCGAACCGCGCCGCGCCAGATACAGCAACGTTTTCGCCGTAATTAAAACTGGTTTTAAACCTGCACACTATTCATTGGTTAATGACCCGCGTGGCAAGATGGCGACGTGAAAATGTTGATTACTAATTTAAGTTGGCAGCAATAAAGTAGAACACCCCTTTCTCACCCTTTTGACTGGAACAGCCTCTTTGGATAGCCGGGAGGGGGGGGAAGAGCGCTGCGAAGTGCCAGGTCTGACAGTTTACACAAAAATACGACGGCCTTTTTGAGGGAGTAATGAAGGCATTACAAGGGAAGTGCGTCTGTTTCAAAATATTGTTTCATGCCTTCAGCGAGAGACAGACAGAGCTGTCTGGTGCAAAGTGTGAAAGAAACACAATGAGTCATTGTGGAAGGGGAGGAGACGGAGAGCGAGCACGTCGGGAGTTCACAGAGAAGGGGAGCAATATTATTCTGAAGCGCCCACTCAGTCTACCCAATCTGCCGCTGCACACGGACTGAGTCATGGGAACCGCAGTGATAATTTGACACCTGTTGATCAAACAGGCCTGCGGACAGACTGCACACAGTGCTGCCGAGCCAGAGGACCGCTCTCACAGATCACGCTTACACGAGGTTCTACAGAGCTCGTTACGAGTAACGACCTACTCTCGGCTTTCTGGCCTGTGCTCGAATCAGACAATCGCACTCGTCTGCAAAAGCGGAATCCCCGCTACAGAAGTCTGAACGCGCAGATGTCACTCTGGTTTAGGTCCACAGCAGGCGCGAATGAATCTGCAAACAATGTTACAAGGTTGATGTGTTTGTTATTTTTCAAAGCTGGTTTGCGAAATAAAATGCGTTTAAAACAAACACAAATTTATCTGTGGACAAGAACTGCTGCTGCTCTGTAGTCTGGTGGTACGGCAGCGTATACTATGGCTGGGATGGGTGCTGTCTTTTAGTGGCCCGTGGGCTCTGTGCAGACATCTCACTTCACACGTATCACTGATAATCGGATGGATGGATATACCAATGAGGTTCTGGGCGGTTTGAATCACCCGCTGCATAGCTGTCCTGTCCAGGGCTGAGCTGGATGAGCCAATACTAATACGGCTCCGGGATTTAACCTTCCTGAATTTCCTCAGGAAGTAGAACCTTCTCTGTGTTTTTGGTGATTGTGACCGACGATTCTCAGTGATGGTAATTCCCAGGAACCTAAAACTGTTCATCTGCTCCACCTCAGCTCCACTGCTGTAGACGGGGGGTGTGCTTTGCTAACACTGAGCAGTAGATTGTTCTCTGTGCAGAACAAACTGAAAGCAATCAGGCTGTTTTTTGTAAAGGCGGCTCCAGTAATAGTGACGCTTGGGGTGGGGAGAGGGGGATTGGTACAATAATACTTATTTATCACATACAATACAATGAAGAATGTAATGAAAGTATCTCTCTGCATTTAACCCATTCTGGAGGAGCAGCTGACAGCCAACGTACGGGGCCCAGGAACCAGCAACAGACCGGCAGGTTACAGTCAAGGGCACAACAAGGCTATGAGAGCGGCGTGATCGAACCAAAACAGTGGAGTTGTGGGTAAAATAACCAAAATACCAATGAGGGAGCTGCAGGGTCGGGTGATTATTCTCTGTGGATCATCATTATGAATGTGACATCCTTTGTTAATATGACAACACTGACAGTATGCACTTTGCCGACACTTCACATGCTGTGCCACTTAGCTGGACATGTTGTTACGGCTTTTCTTGTCTTAAAATATGTTGGATCAAGAGTCTTTGGCTTTGATTAACTACTAAGAGGAAAGATTCAACAAAGAAATTGTGTCCTTTGGTCAAATCCCACCTATTTACTCTTTAATTTTCAAGAAAAAAAGTTCCATGTTTGACAGACAGAAGCCACCGGTGTTTGTCTCCACTTTGTCTCCTCGAACTACACTCAGTAATAATAATAATAAAAGGTTTTTTTTTTTAAGAGAACACTGGTGCTGGGAATGTATCGCGTGTGTAAGTTCAGTAGGTAAAGGGCGTTTCAAACTTCTGCTTTTGATTTTCATGCCTCTGATAACATTTCATCTCCAGCGGGAAAACAGTTTATCCAGCCTTCCGGAGCTCTGTTTAATGGAAGCCTGCAGGCGGTGATCGTGTTTGGACCGCTCTGCAGGGCCCGGGCGTGCAGACCAAAAAATGCATCAGCAAATAGTTCTCAAACAAACGCCTTCAGAGACAAGCGCGGGCTCTGATCTCAAGCCTGTCTCACAGAGATATTACTAATCTTTCATCATTGTTATCTTTGCCTGTTTATTGTTAGGAGCGGTCCTACTGTGTTCAACTCCGCGCTAACGATTCCATCACTTAGGGGCCCACGCATCGTTTACAGAAGGACGTTACGGCTGAAAACAAATCAAGACGTGAAAGTTTAATGGTATGAAAACACTGATAAAACAGTGGGCAGAGGTACAGAGTTCATTCGGCTACATCAACTACGACCACTTTTAAGATACAAACATTTTTTTCTGGTATGTGGAGTATAAAATGCCTCGTGGCTGCACATAAAAATAGCTACAGTAGGTCTATAATTTGATATCCGGAAAAAAATTACGAAAAGACTGTCTACGCATGAATGAATACTCAGGGATTGATCCCTCATGCTACTACATGCAAAAAAAAAAAAAAAAACATTCATACAGTCAGATGTATATACACAGAAACCATACACTTTAAATAAGGTGTCAAAACCTCCATTTTTATGTACATTAAATATGTTGATGATCATATAACACCCAAAAAAACTATTCTGAACAGAGCATGGCCCCTTTTCCAACATATTCCAACACAATTGTAATGTGATTACTGTTCAATAGATGCGCATGTTAGCACATCTCTACCCTCCACCTTCACAGTGACATTACGCTGCATTTTGTGATTTATTTTGCTTTTTTTTTTTTCTTCCCCCTACCGGGATACGACCATGACAGTTTTCGTAACCTAACACTTTAACAAAACAGAAAGAAACGTGTGGTGATTAAAACACGACGGACAAGAAAGTATCAATCAATCAATCAATCAATCAATAAACAAGGATCGTAAATGAGCAACACCACTTGTGTTACAGGAAATGACGCGGGGACATCCGAGTGCGGCGTTAAACCGTGTGGGTTGTGGGAATGCAAGGATGAAACTTTTAGGGGGAACACACGTCCTCTATCTGCTTGGGGTTTAGGAAGGTCACCATCTCCCGAATGCCGTCTTCGCAGACCGTGGTCTGAGAGGCTTTGCTCAGGTTCTCTCCCTCCTCTTTAAATTTTCGCCACGTCTCTGAAATAAAGTAAAAAAAAAAAAATGCATAAATATACAAAACAAATCCAAAAGGTAATTTGAAAAGTCGGCAGGATTTTACAAACCTTCATCGAGCGTTGTGAGTAATGTGTAATTCTCTGGATGATCCATTATGTCTTTCCTTTGAACGTCACCGATTTCCATCAACTGTAAAACACCTATAAATAAAAAAAGCCCAGACGAGAGTCATACAGTGCTGCAGCTATTCTACGCATTCGTCTGTGAAGAAACAGTCATTCATCTTCCCGTAAACGTATACAGGTGTTGTTTTAGTCACATTGGTGTGTGTGTGTTTGTGTGTGTCTTTAAAGCTGGAATCCTGCATTTTGGGCAGCGGAAAGGTTACGGAGGCCCGCAGAGGAGCTGGAGCGTACGCCGCCCAAATCCGAACAGCACAAAGAGCAGACCTGGGCAACAGGCGACTTTCCGAGCCAAAATCCTGTCTGAAAACGTTTCTCTATTTCTTTCTTCAACAGTTTGGGCGGACGTTTGAGCGGAGCGCTGCCACAAGTGATCTTCCAGAACAGAACAGAATTCCTCTTCAGGGCACGTCATCTTGTTGGCCGTCTTACCTTTGCCCCATCTTTTTACCTTGATACATTTCTTGAGGTTTATTCGCAGCTGTAGTGTTTTGTTTAACCTGGGTGATTTCCTTATTTCTATGTTTTCTTTACATTTTTGCTCGCTAAATGCGTCTCTGCCTTCTAGTGGCAGAGCTGAAACTATTCGCAGAGAGCCTGGGAAAAGGAGGAAACAGCGAGCCGAGTGCTAAAGCTCACCGATTAACATGCTGCATCTTGTTTTTCTTAATCCGTACCGAAATTGAGCGTATGTTTCCGTGCGGTGTTACGTGCGAGCGTTCGAGTCTTTATGCTGATGCAGATGTGACAGATGTGAGCGTGGCATCAATCTTCTTGTCTAATTCGCCGCTAGAAATTGATGAAGCGTATTAACCCAAAATTTCGAAAATTTCCTACACTGACATTCCCTGCGGTAGTCACGGTACCTTCAACAGCCTTCCACACTTGCACTTCAACCTCAGCCGTGCTCTGTCTCTCAACAGCTATGATCCTCACTGCGTTGGGTGGGTCGACCTTCAAAGAGGAATCTACTTTGTACACCAAGAGACTGTTTTTATATCCCAGATAACACTGGGTCTGGTTACTTTCAGCTTTACTTTCTAGAGAGAGAGAGAGAGAGAGAAAACAGACAGAAGTTGTGTGGGTGATGTTTACAGCTAATCAGCATCATGTCAGCGTAAACAGTTCAGTGTGTTATGAGCCGTGTCTGAGTACCTGGACAAGTCTTGCAGCACTTCCCCGCCGGCTTCAGAGGATGCTGGCACGGGTACTGGCTGGGGCACGTGATGCGTTTGCAGTCCTGCAGGCCGTCGGTACAAGTGCACAGGATGCATTCCAGGACCTTCCCCAAAACTGGGTGCCACATGTCTCCATGAGAGTACGTCTTGCCATTGTATAAACACGCTGAGAAGAAATGGAAAACATCTGAGCGTTGCGCTACATGTGGAAACGATCGCGGACTTTTTTTGCGAGGAACATCTCCATAAAATCAAATACCTATACAGGATCTCTTTGTTTTGACAAAGTCTCACCTCGTTGGTGTTTCCGCTGCAGCAGAATCTTCACGGTGGTCTCCGAAGCCCCTTTGAGGTTGAGTTTGCTGAGGCTCAGGCCTCTGGGAGAAGTCCTGACCCTGGGTGGAGTGGCACGGTCAGACCGCGCCCTGCCCTGCTCTCCAGAACACTGGTCCAGTGAATGCCTCTTTTGTGGACACAGACATAATAAAACACAGTTATCTGTCTTCTACTGGCTTTACTTTCTATTGGTTTTCCCCCCTGAGTGATAGCTGAAGGAGCATCATCATGAATCACTGCCCACATCTTAGACTTTTTTTAGGCAGTTCAAACGGACCGACGCTGCAGCTCAGTCTTACTTTCATGCCATGTGATCCATGGGAACATTTGAAGCGTTTGTCTTTTATGATCGCAGGAAAATGTCTCAGGGATAATCTGAGTAATGCGATGCTAAGTTGAGCAAATAAGCCTCGATTCTTGAGAGGAAATAAATTATTTGCTTGCACCCTCGCACGGGGAGGTCAAAGGTCAGCATCAGCTACGGAGCAGCTCCCCTGAGGCTCGCAGTGATCTCAGTTTCACATTCAAGGACACTCGACTTGAACTCAGAGTCCTGTAATTAAATCGCAGCTGCACAACCGATGACACCACTCTACCGTCTTCATATGACGTTAAAATGATTTTCAAAGAGGTAAACTTCAAACGAAAGCACTGTGTTAAATAGGTTCGATCAGTCAGCGAGAGCGTACCACGCCTCTGTTCAGCTGCTGGTTTCCATCCTCAGTCGATGAAGACCCACTGGTGCTGTGATCTAAAAGACAGAAGAGAATAAGACCAAAAAAAAAAAAAAAACTACATTAGGAACTGATCGTAGAAGTGCACGAGACAGTGAAAAATCTGATTGGGATTATTCTGACAGATCGCGACCGTCGTACGACGGCGTTGCGCTTTTTATGTTCACCGACAAAACTATTCAGATCGTGATGATGTGACATTTGTTGGGGTCTTTGCCAAACAAACATCTGGAGAACAGGATGTGTAGGTCGGGTCATCTCTGCAGCGCTACAGTTGTTCATTATGATGCCGGTGTGTCAAACATGGTTCACACAGTTTCTTGTGATTTGGGTATTGCGCTTCAATTTTGATCAATTGTGCAGACCTGTGCAGAAGTTTTTTCGTGTTCCGTCTCATTAACAGCGAAACAAGATTAATTGCACTGAACGTCATTTTGATTATGTCAATGTTTTATTTTTTGCATCTATGTGCATTCTGTGATCTACCTCAATATATCAATTCATCAGCGGCATGCTCAGGCTCATCATACATTTCTAAAAAACGGAGTAAAATCTTTTTTTGGTCGTCTACCTTTACACACCAAACAGCAGGTATCTGGAACGGAGACTGGCGAGGAACAGGTGATTGGCTGGCACGTTTTCAGAGCGCAGAAGATGTTTCCATTCTGGGAAAAAAAAGAAAGGGAGGAGAAAATGTCTTATTTTTTTTTTTATTTTCCAAGTATGCTTCCCAGAGGGTCGACGCTTAAGCACTACTAGGTTTCCGCAGGCTTCTCTCGGACCTATAAAAGAAAAAACATTTAGATGACTCCAAATACTAGAAAAAACACAACATAATCACAAAGTCTTTTAAGATACAAAGTTCCAGGAAAATCCCAGTAAAATATAATAATAATAACACATTACTTTTATTTGGCTTTTGTGCAGAACAAATCACATTTTCTTTTTTCCACACACAGACAGTCACACACTCTTGCACAAATCCTAAAGTGTGTCTCGGACTGTTTTTGAGAGAGGCTTGCATTTTTTAAATTTAAGAATGTATATTTATTGTTGTTTTATGTGTAGTTTCACTCTGGAATTGGTTTGCACTGATACTTCACAATTCAAATGACTACTTTTTGTGGTTGAAATGTGAAAGTCTAACAACTCTGTGGACTGAAAATGGGGTCAGACTGGAAATAAAAATACTTGATCATATTTCCAAAGAGAGGATTTTCAAGAAAAGAGGATATATGTTGCGATAATAAGCAAAGCTGTGAGCGTGTTACATGGAAATCAAAGCCAGGACACTGCAACACTGCCATGAGAACGGAACATGTTACCATAAATGAGAGAAGAGCATCAGGATAGATCTGATTTTTACTGTTCTAAATTATATACCAGGGTCCACTCTCACAATCAGTATATTGTTATGTGTCGTCTCCTTAGAAACCCAGAAACATCCGTTCACAAACAACACTTAGCAACTAATAAAATTAACTCCTCACATCATGTGGCCTTTTAGGGGACAACTCAAGGCTGATTTCAATTTAGGCTTCACTTCTGCTTTCCCTCACTGCCGCCTGCCTTTAGTTTTATTTTATTTTTTTTTAAATCAATGCTTTCATCCTGTCTCTTGTGAGCTGAGCCGAAATGGAAACCAAAGCGAGGTGATTTCACCAGCGTCAGCCTTCCATCGTGTCATTAAATGACCGTAAGCAGCTATACGTTAGCAAAAAAAAAAAAAAAACACATGACACATACACACATTTTTTGAATTTTTGGATTGTGAGGTATAAAATGCGACATATGGGCCAGAGCTGCTCCAGCAACATTTATAATGTAAAGAAGTTCTGATGAACATGTATTAATCTAGTAATTCAAAACTGATTCTCAGTCAGTTTTTCTTCTCCCTTAATGCTGTGGTGGTGGTGCTTAAATGAGTTGTTTGGCAGAAAAAGAACAATACAGAATGAAAGGAGGATTATGAGGTCATAAATACACACTATGCAAAAAACAAATATTGCAAACCGAGTCAAACTGACGTTTTGCCATATACATTAAAAACATTAAGGTACATCTATATCTTCTTTTCCATTTCTTTGTATTTTATTTCACTTGTATTTTCCATCAGACTTTTCTCAAGGTTTGAGAAGTGGAATTTGAACTGAAGCATGAATTATCATCATTCGCAGTAGAAGTAGTTAGAACGATGTTTTTTGGTGTTGAAGAAACTCTTTATCATAATGTCACAAAATATTATGTATTGACAGGCATGAAACTTTATAGTCTTATATACATATATATGTTATTTTTTATTCTTTTAATGCACAGCAGGGACACTGGGAGTCAGTCACAGTTGGTAGTGCTGAAAATTAATCTATGTAATGACATCATAGCAAATAGGCTGACATTATGTTTTGAGACTTAATTCTCAACTGTTTGAGAATGTTTTGCGCTACGGCTGACGGCAAACATCAACGCCAACATTATGTAGGTCAAGGGAGGCAGAGGTAGTTCCCAGACTCCCTTTTAAAATCGCTCAATTTTGTGAATTGTGGAGTCAGGTGAAGGTTAATATATTTTGTGAAACCCTGTCTCTGAAGAATTCTAAATCATTTAGGACTTCTTGTATATTCGGCATCAAATCTAATGCATTAAGTTGCTTCTTTCTTTCTTTGTGTAGGAAACATCACGCTCCCTCTTTCTTATCGACTGATGGGCTTTTATAATGCCTCGTTTCGGGGGGATGCTGCAGCCCCCTCAGCACCCCTGCTTCACCGTGTCCATACAAACACACGGCATCTCAAGAGAATGACAACCTTCTGGTTTCCTAGCTCACTGCAACTCTACATCTCCCGTATACGCCAGTCTGACTAAAACAGAAGTAGTAAATTAGATGTAACTCACAGAGCATGTGCACATTACACACTGGTTGCTTTGCTTGGAGGGGAAGAGGTCGTGCTTGTTGAAGGTCTCCCCCGGCTGATAGATACTTCCATTATACCTGCAGGATTTCACTGAAGCCCTCAGCCCTGCAGGGATCCTGGGCTCATCTGGGGGGGGGGGGGATACAGGAAAACAGAAAGTCGCAAGGAGAACAAAGACTGTGACACCAGGTGTTTGGATGAGGATGCCTGACATCGTACCTGTGCATCTTGGACAGCACTGCTGAGGCTCGGCCACAGGGTTGTCACAGGGCAGAGCGGGACACTTGATTGTGCTGCACTTCACATGGCCAGTCTGAGAGAGAAGGAGAGCAAACACAGCAGTTTATAAGCCTTTTTTTTTAACAGAGTTAGAGTTTTCTTAAAATAGTTTTTGGTGTAATGCTCCTTTAGATTTCTAATGAAGGCTGTTTTGTGTTGAAGGGCACCTCTGTGCAGACGCAGCGCATGCAGAACATGAGTCCGAACGGCTCCAGATAGGGATGCCAGCTGTCTCCCGGGTTGTACGTCTTGTCTTTGAAAGTACACAGCAGCCCGGAGCCTGGGTGTCAAAACACGAGGAGGATGAGCGCCCAGTAATGTGGAGGAGAAGAAACGCATATGGCGCAGAAGAAAACACACAGGAATTTCCTTGTGAACTCATGTATAAAATATTTGTTAAAGACTTTTTTTTTTTTTTTTTGGTCAGCTCGTAACTAAAAGGGAAACTACAGAAACTGATCCCAGCACAGCTCAGAAGAGACAAACAGAAGTCATGATTTCACTTTTGGTGCTCCTGTGGGCAAAACTACGTTTACAGCAAAAACACAAAAGTAAAGTTCTGAGCAGGAGATGTTACCGGTCAGTTCTGACAGTCCGACAGAACTTTTCCTTTATTTTTTTTTTCTTCCCTTACTTGAAGCCTCCACACGTCTGACCAGGACACAGAAGCATCAGCAGGCTCGGCTCTTACCTTTCCGGGGTTTTAGCTCCGCATCTGCGACCCAAATGATGAACCAGAGCAAAAACGTGGACCTCATTTTTTTTTTTTTTTTTTTTACATGTGCGTGACTGCGTCCTCCACGCGCAATAAATGTGTGTTTCTGCGAGGCAGAAACTGCAGGACAGTGTGAAACAAGAATTTAAAAAAAAAAAAAAAAGAAAAAGAAAAAAGAAAAAAAAATCCAAATTGTTTTCTTGGTTGATCTTTGGCGCCTCCTTCAGGAGACAAGAGGTAGTGTTGGCTCAAGAACAGAGAGGACTCTGGAGTGAGGCATGGCTATACATGGTTTCCTGTATGTACATACATACATAAAGGAAGCTTATATATATATATATATATATATATATATATACATACTTTAACATCACCGCCTTACAAACATGTCCCTATCCTGTCTTCTTTTACGTCCAGTGAGAGTGAATCGTTGTCTAAACCAACATTTTACATTGGATTAATTTAAACAGTATAAACCAGTCGAAAACTATTATTAAACCAGTTTAAAAATGTTGTCTCAAAACATGGAAGTGCGTAGATTCGGCTATGCAGAAATGATGGAAACATGCGGACAGTTCTCTGTTTATTAACACACATCAGGGGATAAAACAGTGCAACCATGTTAAAACAGACATCAAGATGCCAAGAAATTGAAGATATGACAAACAAAAGGAAATCTGACTAACATCTTTACAATGAGTCTGGTACATCCGCTCCGTCCTACGATGACTACAGAAAGCCATCATATGGCTCAATAATAAAACATTTAGCTTGTAGTGACAGTTTGATTCACTCGGTTGCAGATGCACAGAAATCAAAATGCAACTTGATCACAGACACAGAAAAAACATTATCTTCTAAAATGTGATTCCTCTTGAAACGGAGAAAATGGCATGTTTCCAACTTCACCAAGTTCTGAAACAGGCTGAGACTTAAAACAAAAATTTAACAAACCCAATGCTGGTCGAGAAGACAGGACCTCTGTTTCCCTTTTTAAAAAATTACACTGGATATTCAGAACACTGTCTGTGGGACTTTTTCAGTACACTGTCTAATAACTTGCTTTCAAAATGTCCTCAAGCCCGGCTAAAGCTCGAAAGTATCAATATTTTCAATGTTAAAAATGTCACTGATGCACATCTGCATCAAAAAGGTCAATAACTGCCAAAAAATGTCCTTTAAAAATAATGTAAGAAGACACCGGGTGCTCTTAATTAGCTGAACACCCACTGGACATACTTCTTTGTACTCAAAACTCCTTTCTCATACTGCATGGTATATCATCGTGTATGAGAGGCTTGATAACTGACAGAACATCACATGTAAAGTGATCCGCCTCCTGGATCAGACACACCTGAGTACCTCCAACCAAAAACCCAGATTTCACGATATCAGAACAATCAGAGTGTGGTGTACATAGACTAGATTCAACGCCTGCCATATAAGTTATACTTTAAATGTCTGAAGTACAGAGTATTGCATTATAGGATGAATTATACTGCGTACACACACGCACATATACACACACACACACACACACACACATACACACCCACACGCATACACACAACAGTAGACGGGAAGCAAAAAAACGGAGGAGACTCAAGAGCTGCTGCTGTGTGCCCCTGAGTCGTCCTCCTGCTTCAGCCGCTTCTTCGCTCTGATTTCATTCATGGCTTCCTCTATGGAGCGAGTGTCCCTCTTGTTGGCCACCGGCACTGAGAAAAACAGAGATAAAAAGAACATAAGTAAATAACGTGGAGCTGTTATTTAAGGCGAAGCGACACAGTGCCGCTCTGAGACTGACTGGCGCGGCGGCGTTTACTCACCACAGCCATAGGCCCTGTTGGCCTCCAGTGTGTGCGCTGCATCTTTGGCAGCCGAAGTGCCGATCAGGTGGCTGTACTTGTCTCTGTAGTTGGAGTTGGGACATGCCTCTGGCTTCTTCGTCTGACTGGAGGCTAATTCTTCCAGCGCAGCCTGTTCCTGCAGAGAGGGAGAGGGGAAAAAGTCAGGGGACTGCAACGGATATTCAAGGAGTTGTTATATAACCTCAAACTGCAATGTAGAAATTGAAAAATATGTAGCCGTTTCTCCTAAACCTGCCTCACCAGCTTCCACTTCAGGGAATGAATTGACGTATTCCAGCATCCTTCCCCAGAAAGTACTGGGACTTGTAGCAGTAAAAGTATCAATTCAATCTACAAGCATAAGGATACCAAGGCCAAATGTATTCATGATGAACGACATTACCGTGATATTAAATTGTCGAATTCATCTGTAATTTCGTTCACTGTATGTTTTGTCTCCTTTTTAGCAAATAAAATACACTCGATTTTCGGCAATTACTTAAAAATAATAATCATATTTAATAATACTAATAATTATAAAAAAGGGACACAAGATATTTAAAAGGCAGCAATACCTCATGATATCAATTTGTCAATGTTCGGTTTCAAATGGATTGTAATGATACAAACGCACCACAAAAAACAACAAAACATAACCAGAAGAACTGTAAGCTACCCTGTTATTTTCAATGTCACACTGACGCAATAAGTAAATGTATTCATTCATATGCCGGCAAGAATGAAAAGTAAAATTATAGGGAGAGATTGGGCTGATTATTACTGTGTTTGTTGTCGCCGCCACACTGCTGGTGGAAAACAGTTTGTATGGACCGAGCTGATATACGAGGATCAATCTAATAAATCTACAGCGGGGAGCCTAGAAGGCAGTAAGACATCTGATGTCTCTCTTACTGCAACCTTTACTTCAATATGACTGCATTCAATTCAGATTTGTGCCGTATTCAAAAGTGATTTGTGCATGTTACGAGGTCCAGCCTGGTATGATTAAGTGAGTAGTGTTATTCAGACATGAGATCGATATGTTCAGCTGCCGTCAGATTGGTCTAACAGTGTACATGTCTGACAGAGGCTCAGTAACGTAACAGGAAAAGAGCGTTCTGTCTCACTTTTATCCTGCGCCGTTGCTCCGCCACCTTGGGATCCCACTCCTCTCCTTTGCGATAGGCTTCCAGCTCCTCATCCGACGGCGCAAACTCCTGCCACAGCACGAAACGGAAATAAGTCACACTGCTGCTCATTGTTTTCATATCAGCGTTCTGTGACGTTCTAATAATAGTGACAAAGAGAACACTGTGAACATCAAGAAAAAAAGCAACGATACCTTCTTGAATAGCATGACATAGCGGCTCTCCTCGTCTTCCCCGAAAGAAAAAGATGTCAGACCGGCCACTTCTGCAACATCATGCCTGTGAGAAGACAGGAGGGGCATGACATGTAAACAGCTGTGAGCGAACAACAAAACTCGTTTTATACCCTCGCATAAAAAAGGGGCTTATCAAACAAAGCGAGGCCACGACTACTTACAATATACTCCTCTCAATCTTCCCCATGGGGTTGTACTTTCGTTTCTGTTGCGCGCTGTCCTGAATGAAATCCGACACCTCTTTCTCCATCTGAACAAGACACAAGTGTTACTTTGCATGGGATAATACATATATGATATAGAGCAGTTATCAGTTGTACGCAGTGACGCTAGAGTTGCTCGTGACACGTGAGCTCTCACCTTTTTCCTGAACGCAGCTTTCTTTTTTTTCTCGTCCTCCTCCATCTTCTTCAGCCTCGCTGCTTGCTCTTTTAAAAAAAAAAAAAAAAAGGACAGAAGTTTGTTTATTTCCCGACAGCGCTTTAAAGTTTCCGTTGTAAACACGGATCATGCACATACACAGCTGGCCCTTGTGTACTTTTATAAAAGACTTAAGTCACAAAAAAAGGCTAATCAGGAGACATACTTCCTGTAATCCCCAAACCACATTTCCGGATCATTGGAGGCCGGCCTACAGACTGACTCAAGTCTTATTATTCGTTGCATGTGTCTTACGCACACACTGCCTCTGATGTTTTATTAGTAGGCATAGTCATAACAGTTAATGAAACAGATTTGGCCAGTTTTTTTTTATCACCGCAATCTTGTGGCAACGTCTTCACAACAACTTCTAAGTAGATGGAGTTGATTTTATTAGGCTCCACTTAGAATTGCCAGAATCAATTGTTTTTGTGCTAGCTGCTCTACAAACAGGAAAAACTGTGACATACTGTATTCCAAATTCATCATGTTCAGAGGGAGACAAACACCAGCTGTTGGTTCCTGGAGTTATTAGTCAAATTAAATGGAGCGTTAAAGGAAATACATGTACCTGTGAAAGCTTTTAGTAACTTGCAAATACTAGTTATCACTACAATTGACTACAGCTTTAAAATGATGGATATATCTTACTTAAAATATTCATTTGTATTTATTGTAACTCACTAAGTACAATGCTAATAGCCTGAGTAAGATGAAAAGATTATGTTGGCTTAATGTGAATTAAGTGGCAGAGACTGATTAATGGAAACAATGAGGGCTTTTTTAAGAGACGTATCTCCACCGCAGCAGTTCAGTCTGTTTACACGTTTACAGTCACAATTATCCATTCATATAAATCCAAAAGCTCAGACTTGGACTGTAGTTAACCCGGCTCTGACGGTGTCAACTGCTTCGAAAACGGAACCTTTCTCAACAGGAAGCCTCGTCACTCCATCACTAGTTCAGTGACCTCCGGTATGCGGCAGTTTGCGGGACATACGGGACTGCCCGTTCCGTCGAGGCGGTGCTAAACGCGGGCCAACTGCGCTTACTGAAAGCTCAACCGGCCAATGGGAGCTCTAGAAACGCTCCCTGCGCCTATCTGATGTATTTCTTTTTCCACATACCGGTACATATCGATCTCCTGTCACATCAGTTTCGGCAATATCACACGAACGCAAAGCGCGTCGTTGTTTAAGCAAAACATCAAGTACCTCGAGCCTTTCGTCGGCTCTCCTGGTCGCCGACTGTCGGAGGCTTCTCCATCGAGTTTAAGATTGAACCTAGGAGGTCCGCCATCTTGGAATGAAAGGGCAGATGGTCCAGACTGTTGTTGTTGACTGCAGCTGTACGAGCGGCGCATGCGCAGACGGGCCGGCGCTCTTCTTCGCTGAGTGACAACCCGGCTGGTAATATCTCTACCGCCACCCTCTGTACCAGAAGAGTATTACTACTGTGTGATAGCTATGCAGGTTATACAATTCATATCAAATCAAATATCCTTTTGTTTAACAAGATTTTACCATGGCAGTGATAACATTTGAAATACGATTTTTTTAAAATGTTTTTTCAAATGTATTTTCTTTTAATCGATTAGATTGTTGAGATCCTCCAAGGGACTTTATTAGAGGGCTGACACACTAAAACATCAACCTTTCTGAAAATTATAATTTATATATTAAAGGTTTAAGGGGTCAGTTACTTCTTAAAAGCTACTTTTACCAAGCTGCTTATATGTGAAGGCACCTTTTTTCTTGTTTATTTCCGTCCTTCTTTCATTGAAATCATTTTGCTGTTTGCTGTTATAAATCTTTTTTTGTTTTTAATTTCCCTCATGCGACATTATCCTCTTACTGTCTCCTGCTAGTTTGATCTATCTGCCCTCCTATTTGATTTTTGTAAATTCTATTTTGCCTACTTGTTTTTACTTCTCCTTAATTTCAGTTTCCCTGTGGTTATTAAGCATCTATCCTGTTATACCATCTTCTTGAGTTCCGAGTTCTGTTTAAAAGTGTTCTGTAAATAAAGTTATTATTATTATTATTAATAATAATAATAATAATAATTATTATTATTATTATTATTATTATTATTATTACTATACTTTTTTCATTTTCTTCTGTGTTTTATATAGCAATGTTCTTTGTGCATTTAAAAGATTTTGGAAGTTAAAAAAGTCAAAGTCAGCGCCATAAGAACCTGTGATTGTAATATCACACTATGCACTATAAGTCACAGACAGATGCATTTGCATAATTTATGCTAAGCCGCTATTTGGCACATAATTGATTAAGCACAGCTGCTTTGTTGTTGTTAGAGGTGTTGGCTCAGGTGTGTGTGAGCTGACCAATCAGAGCAGACTGGGTGTTTGGGACAGAAGGGACAGGAGCCAAAACAGCATTTATATATAATACTGTGTGTTAATCTAAACTTTTTCAGCTTTTCTTTCTTTTTCTCAAGTCTTTTTCTATGTTCCTGTAATTATTCACAATTTGTTGCTTTAACGTGTTCCTCTGTACTGTAAACAAGCAACATACCATCCTTACACAGGCACTAGGGGGCACACTGTACAAACATGTCTCTGTGTCCATGCCTTGTGTTGTTATTGTATCGTTAACAATCCTCCCCTGTGTCACTGGAGCAGCATGTTTTGTGCAGTTTGATTGTACTTTCACAGCATCAGCAATAACACATGAACTACTGCCATATTCAGATGTGGGCAGAGCAGTGGTTGAACAGAGTGCGGCCCATTAAAAACACAGCAGGACAGACAGAATTGTACTGCTTACTGTGTCTAAAACAAACAGTGTAGTTAGTGCTTCAACCTTTAAATAAGCTTTTGAAGGTCTTGTTGTTTTGAAGGAGTCCTTTGTGGTCTGTGTTTACTCCTCTGTCCAGACATAGGGGTGTATGTAAGTACAATGCCGAAGAACTGTCCTTTTTTTCAATTAGATTTCTGTGTGTTATTGAAGGGAATTTGAAGAATAAAGTATTATTTTTGGACATTGAGTGCAGAAAATGACGGTGTTTCTCTTTGTTAAAAGGCCTCAAAAGTAATTTCAGATTCTCAAGAAGCTGCGGCCGTTGACCGAGCTGAGTAAGCTGATAGTCCTGACCTTCAGCCCTCAGACTGCCATCATTCAGCGATACTTTGTTATTGTGATTTGGACAGAGCACGACCGACTCCTCCCCCGTGGTTGAAATGCTGTATAAATGCAGCATCAGCCTGTCCACAACAGTGTCTGAAAGGTTATTGGTACCTAAACATGAGGGGACTGAGCTTGGTTCTCCTTGTGCTTCTCCTGATGCTCGCGGTCGGGGAGGGTAAGCAACGGATACGCACATTTTCTTGCGGTGTGAGATCAAATCAAGCCAATCCTGGTATTGGCTTGATTTGATGAGCCCTGTTTGTGTGGCTCTTGGCAGAAGAGAAATCTAATTATGAAATCACAACTTGTTTTCTTAACCACTGTGATTGCGGTTAATGAACCAGTCAATAGCCATCAGGAATATGGGAACATATTGGTGATTCTTTTTTATAATGATCCACAGGCAATGATCCAGAAATGCAGTACTGGACATGTGGGTATAGAGGACTCTGCAGGCGGTTCTGCTATGCTCAGGAGTACATCGTCGGTCATCACGGTTGCCCTCGAAGATACAGGTAGGCCTTTGTGATTCAAAGATCACAAAGTGGGACTTGTACATATCTTGATACATGTTCTAAAGAAGGAAAGGACAAATGATTGCTTAGTGTGAGGCTGACCTCATTTGTGCTCGACTCATTTTCAGATGCTGTGCTACGCGGTCTTAGCACCTGTCCTCCGATGATACCTGGAAGATGTCCCTGAACGAGGGCTGGCATCTTCAGCACAGGCAGCAGGTATCCTGAGGAACTGACGCAGAATCCGTCTGGATAAATCGACCCCTCTTGGACTTGTGGGATCTGACGAGGAGTGCTTTTGAAGTGGACCTATTAGGTGTGCAGCTGTAATCCTGTTGCTCTTGGATCTGATATTGTTGCCTCAAACTTTGTGTGACTGATCCTGTATCCCATATTTAACAGTGTTTCGTTATAAATGATTTGTGAACTGAAATGCTGTGCTGCCAATAAATACATGAACATAAAGTTACGCGCGTCTGGTTTGCTTTTGTGTCATCAGCTTTGATTACACTGTTGCAAATATAATGCAAAGTAGTTCTTTTAAGCAAGAAAGTGTAACTTCCTGGAGAAAGATTCTTGATTGTTTGATTGGTTTGGCAGCAGATCAGTAGCCTATTTGACAACCTGGAGATGATATATCTATAATATTGAAAGAGAGTCCTCAAACAACATATTGGCTATATCAAATTAAAACATTGCCAGTAATAATAATTAGAGCAATGTGTCTTTATAACTGGC
Organism: Diplodus puntazzo; assembly: GCA_963678695.2. NCBI lineage: Eukaryota > Metazoa > Chordata > Actinopteri > Spariformes > Sparidae > Diplodus > Diplodus puntazzo. The sequence goes on along the minus strand of OZ023167.1, from coordinate 8,722,894 downwards.
TGCAGTTATGGAGTCAACCATCTTTCTTCAGGGGGGTTATTTATTTATTTATTTATTTGTTTATTTAACAGGGACAGTGCACGACTCCCAGCTGTACCAGAATTAGCTACTAGCTAAATTTCATCTGTAGTCCCTGGGCAGGAACAAATGACATAAATCTAACACAGACAAGCACATACAAAAAACAAAAAACAAAACAAAAAGAAACCAAAAAAAAACTCATCACACAAGCAGCCTTTCAAACAACAACAATAACACAGTTTCCCCCCTTTTAAAACACAACACAACACAACACAACACCAAGAATAAAATCACAATTTTAAGACACAGCAAGACAATGTTAAGATACAACACTAAAAAGATTACAAAATAGTGAGCTAATGTTTGAATTTATGGTTGGTGGGTGCATAATTGAGTAGATTTAAGCCATGAAGTAGATTTAAGCCATGTTGTTATATGTTGTCGCTTTAACTTTCCATCTGAAAAAACCTTCCAAAATAAGTTTAAATGCTTCCATGAGCAGCCCATTCCCCCACTTGGCTTGACCTTAGGGGAAATAACAGCATGGAAAGCAGTCTGAGTCGAGTCTGGCATGCTTTTGCTCAGCGCTGATACCGACAGCAGACAATAATGGTCAAGTGACCGACCCAAACAGCGGCGATGGAACAGGGCTTTTGTGAATGAAGTGTTATGTCTGTGTTTATGTTATTTCACCACTCTGTTCGTCCGTCTGGTCAACATTGTCTGGATCAGACAGATAACGTCACAATCCACCATTCACGATTGCAAAGCAGATTCATTGTCACATCTACCGCCTATCTCAGAGTGTGACAAATGTCTGTGTCGGTGACCTTCAGCTTTGTTTTGTCTTTTTAGGAAACAGCGTGTCTGTCAGCTGAAAATGTATATATAACCACAATGGTTTGAGGCAAGAAAAAGCCTGTTATAATAAATCCAGACATCCAGCAATCAAACAACCGTGTGATTCAGACATTTTGTCATCCATCTGGTTCCTGAATGTTGTACCAGAGTTAACTCAGCCGGGATCTGAAGATGGTTGATGACTGGCCCGGGTTAGTAGGTGTTAAAGGCATGGATGCTATTTGTAAACAGGAGCCACTGCATTGTGCCCTGCATTGTCATCTGGGTTGAATCTTTGTGCTATTCAGACAGAGCAGCGTGACCAAACTACAAAGGGGTAAACCCCCACGAACCTGTTTACACGAGGCCGTCTGTCTTCACAAAGCTGACAGCTTAAAACACACAGTTATTACATTATGGATGCATTTTTTTTTTTTTTTTTTACCTGTAACAATCTATACCACTGATCACATACAAATTTTGCAGACGATCCTATTTATTTTGTTGTGGTATTCATTCAAAGGAGGTTTTGTGGCATTGAAACAGAGCTGGAAATTCTTTAAAACTTTGTTAGATAATAATAATGAGAATAAATCATCTCTCGATATAAAGAACATTTATGTTAAGGTGGAAAACAAAAGAAATCGATGGGGATACCAAACTAAAAATCTGTAATATTAATATTGAAAGAGAGTCCTCAAACAACATATTGGCTATATCAAATAAAAAAATGTATAGCAATAATACATTAGAGCAATGTGTCTTTATAACTGGCTGCAGTTATGGTCATTACAATGTGCTGTGTCACCCAGGACTCAGATTCTTCTTTCAAACACCGCTGTCATTTCGTCATGGAGGTTTAAAGCTTTATGAATGCTGAACTTTAAACACATTATGTTCACCACTTACACGTCTCCATAAACCTCACATGATTCTCAATATTTGTAGAGATTTACAAAGCCTTACAACGGCATTAGAATGTTTTAAGAATATGTTAACGTTGTTGCCAGATTGGGTGGATTTGCGTGTTATTGTACGAGGTTAAATGAGCTTGAGTCGGGTGGATGGGATGTGGGCTGGTTTTTGAAAGCATTAAAAATGACAGTATATTGAAAATTCATGCTTAAATTGTACACATTAGTCATAGGAACACAACCATTCACTCAGCGTTGATATGACATAATATTTATTCATTCTGCTAAGAGGACACGTGACTTGCCATCATTATTAACCGCCCCGCAACTTATAAAACACACGAGTTTGTGAATATGCTTTTTCAGTGAGACAGAAACTACGCGTGCAACACATGACATCATCATCTATTTGATAGCATGCATTCTCTTCTCTCTCTCTTGCTTACTTTATACATGCATGGGGAATTTGTGATACTGTCAAAGGCCTGTTGCCGTTTATCCATTAAAAAAACCCATATTTTGTGTAATTTTAGCCGCCCCTTTATTTTATTATTATAGAAATGGTTTTATTGCTGCTATGATGTAGCCTTCTCTTTGCATTCTATTGCACATGTACAACAAGTTGTTGTTTAATTATTATGTCATATCAAAAAAATGTTTTGAACCACAATACTGTTCCTATTGTTGATTAATTAATTTGTATTGTTTAGGTTTTTATTATTATTATTGGGCTGGAAAGTCTCTAATCAATCTGGCAAAACACTGATACACACACTGGACTTTAACAATGCACCTTTCAATGATGTAAGTGTGTTAACAACTGCAGATATGCTAATAATCATTAAACATATGACATTCACAAGAAGTGTGTAATATAAATGTTGAGTGTGTAGAAAAATGAGCCATTTCAGTATTTACCAATAAGCCTTTTTTAAGGTCTGCTCTACTGTTGAGAGTCATTCTTAAGACTTGTTGTTGGTTAATTTGATAAATATTGCCCTCCACCCCCTAACACATGGCACTGTGTAAATTTACAGCCTGACCAAAAAAACCTGTCTCTTGCGACTTCTAGTTCCTCATGGAGAACAACAAGCAGTACAGATCTGGGCCTCGACTGAGTCACTCCAGCACTGTTCTTGGCTGTGTGATTCTGCCCGTTGTTATGATAATGTGTGGATCTTTGACCCAGTCAGAGTGCACTAGATAACATTTTCTTGAAGACCTTTCTCTCAGGCCCCATACATCACTCCCTCAGGCTCAGTCTTTACCAGCGGAGAGGCCACTGCCAACGCTATTATCCACTAGGGAGATTGTATTATTTTTCGTGATGAGCTATACCTGGACTTCATTTGAAGCAGGCTTTTATTTGAAGTAGTTCTTGACATTCAGGCAACAGCCGAACTTCTGCGTAATCAAACCAGAGAATCGTTTGCCTCGTGCTCTCAGGGTCCATTATGAACCATTTTACAAGCTCTTAGTAGAATGTCATAGGTCTTTTACTGTACCACTATAGAGGCCTGATTGAAGCAGCGCCACTGAGTGAGTCCTCCTTCTGTCAAGTACTACTGCGAGGGACATCTGAAGCTCTAATGATGGTGCTTTATGCTGAACGTTGATAAACCTGTTGCTGCATAGTTTGCTTTTCAGAAGGACGGTCAGTATGAAGAGAAGTCTTAACCTAAGGATGCAACAATCTGAATTCAAAATACACAAGATCATTCTGGAAATGAATAAAGCCCATGTGCAGACGCTCGTGGCTAAATATTAATTAAATTGAAAACAAGAATTTTTAGGAACCACATACAGAAAAGATTTTTTTAAAAATGAAGAGGAATGAATACTCATCGATGCCATAAAATAACACAATAAAAGTAATGCCAAAACAATATGTATAGGATTTACTTTTAACTCACCAGGTCATTTAAAGCAGGTTACTTACTCTTCAAAGATTCTGTGACGACGCTCGCTAGTTGGTAGTAGGATGGCGGCCTAACAAAACCACATGATAAATCTGTATTATGTCCATTCCTTAGACGGTGCAATATGTCAGAATTTTAGTTAAAAACATCCCCAAAATATATGGATAGGATGTGAAGAAATAACAGTTCTGACGTTATTACTATTATGTTAATCCAATCCAAAGCTGTATGCACCAGCGTGCTCCAAGCTCACCGCACGGACCACTAGCTGCATGGCTAACTGAGCTAGCTAGCTAATGGCAGCTACATTTGGCAGTCACTCAGGTGATACGCTGCACCCCGTTTGTTTTGAAGCAAAAATTTGACAGGTGACCAATTCTTACAGATGGCACCTTTAACGTCGGCACCTACTTCTATCCACAAATAACACTTCAGTTAAATAAGCTTATGAGGTGCCGTATGAGCAAATACTGAGCCACCAAATCTGGAACCACTTTTAATCAAAATGTTGAACACAGAGAAACATTTAGATATATCTTGTTGTTCAGAGGCATGGAAATTAAGAGCTTCCCTGACAGAGAGGGGATTTTATTCCAAAGTTTTCCAGAAAACTTATTGTAATAAATGTGAAGGTACATGTAAAACAACAACTTCATTAAAAAAAAAATTTACTAATTGAATTCCCTCGAGTCATATCAGTGCAAACTGAACATGAAGAGGGGAATTTTAGTGCCATTAGAATTGATACACCCCTTGAGTTTATGCATTTGTTGTGCTAAAAAGGAGTTTAGCCGTTTACTACAGTTGTAGAACGCTTCTGTATAAAAGTCACGCTAGAAAACTTCTAAATATGATGAGAAGCTGCTACATAATGGAAAGTATTATAATTGTGTTAAAGGTGAAGGTTTAAAACATTAGTTACCATTTAAAAGATTACAAGACTTTCCTGAATATTTGAATTTAACTGTAGAAAATGTGAGCATACTGTTGAATGTGACGTTTCTGTGGCATCCACAGGTCTGTTGCGCAAAGCACAATTAGCAAATGATCTGCATTGTACTGTGAAATAAAACCCAGAGTAGCTATGTCTCTTAATAGTTCAAGCTGCACATAAAATATTTAATACAGAACAATAATTATGAAAAAAAATACAACAGGATGTGGATTCTCTGCAATGTATCTTATCATATGTAATTTTTTTTTATCCTTTTTGACATAAAACCTGGACTCGACTTCACATTCAAAACTACACTCAGTTTTTCTTAAGTTTAATCAGTTGGTGAATCAAAAGGTTATCCAATGAGATAGTACCGATTCTGGCTGGCTAACATGGCAAAATTACAATTTTGAAAAGCAAATATTGCACAAAATTGTGTTAAACACTACTAGAACATGAATATAAGATCTGAACATCCTAAATTTGAAATCTTACGGTTTCCAAATGGCATTAAATCTCATACATCCTATTTTTCAAGTAATTCAATTTAATCACACTGCCCTCACACTACTTTGTGCAAAAACCTCAAGGGGAGTACAAAAAGCTTCTACGGCACTGTATACGACAACATGCAATTTCACACTTCCAGCAAAGACATGCTTTAGCTTGGATACCTAAACTTTCATGTCAGGGATAAAATCTGTAAGATGCCGCTGCTGAGACAGTAAGGTGCGTTTGTTAACATCGGGAACACAAATGAGCATTTATCAATTTGTTTCCTAAATAAAATGTTCATTATGTGACCTGCAGGAAAGAAAAGAAACCTTTGTTAATAATGCAAAAAGCAAAATGCCCATGAAATCACATGATCTAAGCCTGAGAGTCCGATTGTCTTAGCTTAGGAGAAAAGGTATGATTTGGTGCCCTGTGTCTGGAGGGCCAACTGAGGTCGAGGCCAATTCACTTTGAATTCAAAATGTCACCTGAAGCTTCATTTTATAGGTTAATCAGTGTTCCACTAAAAGTTTGACGGAAAAAGTATTCAAATCGTTGCTATTCTGAAGAGTTCTAAAAGACCTAGAACATATCTAATGAAAGTGAAATGAGAGTGCATCGACAACAACACTCCTTTCAAACAGTTTATAAAAAAATAAAGAACCAATCTAACAATCCATGTGCCTGCCAGGACAGAACAAAGCGAACACATCAGAACTTTGCAATGTACATATTTGTTTGTTGTTACAGAGCTGGATTACTGATCCTTTTTTTTTTTAGGACAAAAACTCTGACCTATGACTCATTCACAACTTGGCAGCAAACATTTGAAAACAAGACAAAAACAGAAAACCCACTGGAAAATGACAAAAGCAGTTGTGAACTTAATGACAACAACAGTCAAACAAAATTTGCAAACTTATTTACATTGATCACTTACTAAAATAGAAACATATCTCATCTCCATCATCTTTAAACCTAGTATGCCAAATGCTGTAATTGAAACCAGTCGCATAAAAAAGGAAGAGTTTTTTTTTTGTTGTTTTGTCCCGGCAATGTAGAATGAACGGTTGAAGAGGAGCGGCGCTCAGTGCACACCAATGAAGATACAATCACAAAGACTGACTACCTGTTACTCTTAACTGTCCCCATTTGGCCGAAGACTGAGATGATAATGGCATATTTTGTGAAATTCAGAAAGACCCATAAAATACCTTGGCAGCGCTTCAATACAAACAGCATATCAACAGTTTGATTTGGTAAAAAGTCATATGGATTTATTTCAGTGCTTTTAGGAACAAACCATTTTCTACAAATGTCTAACTTTTGCTCAGAAGTTGGGTTTAACTCAGGAGTGATTCTGATGCTGTTTGCATTAATGCCTACCCAGTAATGATGATCGGACCACACAAAACAACATGCGTCAGATTTGTGCAGCAGTGAAGAAGCTGTAGTTACTCTCTAATAACTGCTCTCTGCCCTTGATTTTAATCTCCAATTAAACTCTCAGTCCGCACCTCATGAAGGACATTGTAAACAACATATAAGGTAGAGCTATGGCTTAACTGTCATTAGAAAAAAGAAAAATAGATCACTGCATGCTACAGATCTACCTTGCAAAATAGTCCTTGTGGTGTATGCTGAATTCCTTTGAGCTTAGCCGAAACCTGGGTGCCATCGCAGCTCAAACGTGCCCCCTACTATCAGGATGGAGCATCAGAAAGGCTTCACGAAACCATAAAGTGATTTGTTGCGTCCTTAATGGTTCCAACGTTCAAGTAAATACCACAGGCCTGAAGGTTTGGAGAAGGTTTGCATTCAAAACAGCCAAAACTCTTAATCTTTTTTTAAAGTTTTTAACATTTAAACTGATGTCAGGTCTGAGTTGACATACACCATCAATCAGCCACAGTATTAAAACCACCGACAGGTGAACGGAATAACACTGATCACCTTGTTCTAATGCAGTGTTCTGCTGGGAAACCATGTGGATATTACTTTGCACCCTCCACTCAAACACTATAGCAGACCAAACACACCCCCTCATGGCGATGGCACTCCCCCAGCAGGACAATGCTCCATACCACACTGTAAAAATGAATGGCTCAAGCAATGTAAAAAAGAGCCAAAAGTATCAAGCTGGCCTCCAAATTCCCCAGATCCCTATTTCATCCAGCATCTATGAGATGCACCAGAAAATGCCCGATTCACAGAGGCCCCACCTCACAACCCAGAGGACCCAAAGGAACCTCCCAAGGTCCTGTGGGCATGGCCTGATGGGTCAGAAGTGTTTAGGCTGGACAAGGGGACCTACACAAGATTAGGCAGATGGTTTAAAAATTGTGGCTGATGGGTGAAGGTACTTTTTCCAGTGCTAGTACACATGCTAAAACTAAAAACTGTCCTCATGTTCCAGTGACAGAACCTAATATATGATGGCTACATTGTCCTTCATCATGACAGTTTTAAAGAGTTTGCTGTTACTAAAAAGGAGAAAGCTTCTTTCAATCGTGTTGGCAACACACGATGTAGTGATGTTTGTTGCTTGGCTGTTTTGAATGCACCTCTCTTTGTGCATCATTGTCTTTATCACTTAGACAAGCCACTTTCACTTTATAGGCTCTTGGGTTTGTGCAATTTAGGAGCTTTTAAAAAGGTGGACTTAATCAGCACAGCTCTGTTATACATTAAAGTTAATTCAGATCTTAGGCCTATTTTGCAAAATAATGACAAAACAAACGGTATATCCGGGTTGGGATCTAGGAAAACAAACCTCAGCTCTTGACAAACTAATTCTGGATGCTATAAAATGTTTAGCCGTTTTAAATTCACCACAATATGTGTGTTTTACACCTGCCGCAGCAGGATTCAAGGCTTCAAACATGATGCAAATATTGAACCGCTAAGAGCACAATTTCTATACCATCAGTAGTTGCACTGTGGTCGGCAACATGATGCTTTTTAAACTGATAGCTTACACGCAGCATAAAACACATTACCTGCACTCCTGTGAGGCTTCTCAGGCGAGATCATGTCAGTTTGATCTGATAATGGCTTTGTAATCCAGTGGTATACGGCAGCTTTTCAGATGCATCATACACTGTGGTGAATATACCATGAATCGCCAGGAAAAGGGGTGATGGTGTCCAATTCTGTCTGCCCTATTGCCCAACCCTGATACATATAATATATGTATGGTGATGTGGTGGCACGAAACAAAGTAATTAAAGTAAGATATATGGCCAACTATATTTGAACAAATGTTATGGCCGTGCATCAAACTGAGGCATCGTTAGCACTAGGATAGTCCAAAGAAATCAGATGAGCACCTCTTCCCACAACAGTGATGTTTGGAGTCCTATCCGAGTTCACTCCATACTTTATAAGAATTTGAAGTCCCAGAGGATTCTGATAGGCGCCTCTTCTCAACATATCTCATCTTTAAGAAAGTAAATCCACTTTTGGTCCTGTTCCCCTTCCTGAATTTCATCTTCAGCATTGCTGAGTAGCTGGAGTAGCTGTTAAGGATCCAGAGGACTCCTTGCAGTCCAGGGCAGCTGGCTGGCTTGTATGTGTGGTGGTTGTTCAGGCTACTCACATTCAAAGATTTCAAGGCAGGAGTGGTCATTTGTGAAATAAGTAGATTGGCCTCTGAAAACCTGTGGCGATGGAAAGAAAAATTGAAAATGATATCAAGCTACAGTGGTGAGTAACATGTAATGCATTCATTTGTTTTGTCAAATAAGTGAATTACCTCTTATTGAACACTTGGGGGCCCCAAGGTACTCAAAACTGGTGAAGCCCACCTCCGTTGTAAGGTATGATGAGAACTGGTCAGGTTTGAGGCGGATGCTGTGATAATTCCTGCAAATAATATCCTGTCAAGTGAAAGGGAAAATTAATATCTTTTCTGTTTCAGCCAATCAAATCAATTTTAAAATCATTAATCACACCTAGTATATATGCAAGCATCGGTTTCTTCTTCATGGTTTACATGCCAACAGCCCTGTCCTCTCAGTCTCTTACCGTAAGCTTCTTCCTCCTCACGTAGGACTCCCAGGGCTGCGGCTCCAGGATGAACATGCCTCCAGGACGGAGATGTCTGTAGACTCTCTTGAAGAGCCGCTTGAGGCCACTGTCTCCCCAGTTCAGGTGAACCCATTTGGAAACACTCAGGCACATGATCACATCGTACTCTGGCCGCTGAGTCAAAAGAAGATTATCGTTCTCCAGTACGTAATTGGCCTAAAGGAGAGAAGAGGTGCAGTGAGAAAAACAGGTGAGTGCAGATTGACCCACTCATCCACAAGTCATCACCAGCATATCGGGCAAGTTTCAGGTTCGACACCTTATCACTGATGAGCAGCAAAGAGAATGATTCTTTCAGGGCGCTGGACAGAGGACGCATACAAAAACAAGTGTGTCCATAACATGTGTGATACTGGCAATTTGATTCTTATAAAGACAGGCCATCTTCCAGTTCAGGCTGTTGACAGCGCTGTTCAACACACAACACGGGAGCTATCAAGGAAGAATAGCCACCAGATTTTACTGCTGTTCTGAGAAACAATTTGACTTACAAATGGTGCAGAATTAATATGAACACCTCCCGACTGAATGCATTTATCAAGTTAAAAAATGCAAAACTTTAGCTGGCTCTCACTTCTCAAATGGAGCTTTTCTCTGTTTCCCTCCGTTGGTAAATTAAGTGTTGTTCAGACAGAAAGAAAACATATGCCATCTCAATTTGCTGTCATTGAAAACTGGCGATGGGCATTTGTCATTATTCTCTGAGAAAAAAATTGTGAAAAAATGAAATCAAAAAACTACTTTTTAGACCTAAAATCAGTATCAAAAACGACCGTCACTTGTTGCCCTAACACAGTGCACAGTGCTTCGTCTGTAATTGTTTTGCAGCAGTGGTGGCAGAAAGAAATTCTTGGTATTTGTTCCATGCCCATCCCTCCATGATTCCATGATCTTATTTTGGTTCTAGTGCTATAAGTGGTAGCAGCAGTAATATTTTTATTCATACTGACTTGATGGTGAATAACAGGCTTCTTCTAAGCACTAGGCCTTGTCTGTGTTTTTTATATATTGTTATCTAGATTAAAATTTTCCATCTTATCTAGCTGTGGTGGCAACCATCTTAATGTGACGGTGCACCACTCTTGAATGAATGTAGAGAAAACACTGGAGCTGATAAAGAACTGAAAGAGCAAATGATTCACAGCACCCAGGTATATATTCCTGATTATAATAAAACTGTCAGGTTGAAGAATAGCCAGAAGAAGAGCCAAGCATGGACTGAGATACAGGATGCTTGCTGCTGCGCTGAATGGCAAAAAGCAGAACAAAGGATGGAGAGAAGAGTTGATGATGATGTTATTCACAATAGATACTTCTAAATGTCTTCTTAAGAAAAGCACAGTTACCATCTATTACCATCAATAGCTGGGGTTAGAAAGGGTCACTGAAATATTATTTGGCAATTGTATCATTTGGAATTTAGCGATAAGGAATAAAAAACACCTGTTATATTAGGTCAAAAATGCTTCCCTATAACTTTGTAAACAGTAAGTTCATAACAGCGTAGGTTTGTCAAACAAATAACAGAGAGCCTGACATTTCTCTCTCAAATCCACCTTGTATTGTGCAGGCTGAGGGGGCTCAGGCGCTCATCTTGAGGCTTTCCACTCATTAACGGGAAAAGCTCTGTGCTGCACTGCCATTATCCCTAATGCTTATACCAGGGAGGAGGCAGTCATTGATTTCATTCAGAAACACAACTTTTTCAGCTCCCAACCAATTCATACAACAGCCTCCAAAAAAGCCCACAAGGCACAAGGCCAGCGGAGTGAAGATACTTAACGAGGAACGTTTTAAAAGCTGCTGTAATATTTGTCAGAATCTCAACAAAAGGTGGCACGTGATGGGCTAATGGCTTTAGAAATGCTGCCAACAAAATCAGTCCGGTAAAGACTGCTTCCTCTTTGGTGCTTCCATCTTGCAACTTCTCTGGCAGTTTGCGAGAATAGTGAGCCTTCCGATTGGAAACACACAATGAGGTGTGCAAACATAAGGGTGGACAAATGAGTGGGAATTCCCTCCATTCGCACAGTATGAGCCTCTGATAATAAACTCAAGACAATTGAAGAGTCAGAGAGAATGAAACTGGTGCAGATGCTTCCTTATCAAAAAAGACTGAACCATAAAAGATTCTGCACGTGACTACTCCATACCCTGTAGGAGGAGAATAATCTGGGTGCTTTTTTAAACAAGCATTAATACTTCATTGTTAAGGTTTGATGTTCTCGAATAAATCTTAACATCCCTGAGTCGTTAAGACTTTTTAAATAATGCATCCAATCGTGTAAACATGGCCCAGTGTCCTAAAGGATCAATTCTACGTGTTTAATCTATTCACCTTTTTAGGTAAAATCTGACTGCAATTCAAAGCTACCGCTATTCTTTTTCTTGGTAAGTTAATACCACATGAATGTCCAGATAAGCTCCCTGGTGCAACCCGACTATGCTGTGACAAAGCTATCCCTAATTTAGAGACAAGACAATTATCATTATCAGTTTCCAGGGAGAACAAGTGGGCGCATAACATAGATGAAGTCCTCCTGCGAGATCAGTCAGACCTCAGAGTGTTTCAGTAGCAAGCAGCCTTTCTCCTATCAAGCGTTTTAGGATGCGTTGTACGGTGGAAAATGCCTTCTTTCCCTTTACATCAAGCTGTTCATACAAGTCTTCATAAATATATCAGTCAAATTGTGAAATATAGATGTAGATTTGATCTTAATCTGCTGTAAATCCCTCATGCATGCCACCACCACTAAATGTTCGCATAGATAAGAGTGCCGTCTTACCTTGATGAAGGACACGTTTGAGGGGAACTCCCCAGGCCGTGTGGTGGATGCTTCTGTTAGTGGGGGAGCAGCGATGGGACCCCTGGAGATCCGTAGGGACACAGGAAAGGAGCAGCTTCCAGAGTGATCAGCGGGGGGTGAATCACAATCTTCCTGGTCCATTTCCTCAGTTTTGCCGTCTTGCCTCTGGGTCTCTGTCTCACGTGTATGATAGGAGTCATTGTCATTTATAGCCTCCGCAGGGCCACCTTCTCCTTTCACTGGCTTCCCGTTTTCGTCACAGCTCTCAGCTACACTTTGCTTTTTGTCTGTGCCTGTGTGACTCTCGCTTCCATTCCTCTCCTCCTGTTTGGTGCTCTGCATTGCACGCCTGGCCTCTTGGGTCTGCAGTTCAGACAGATAGTGTCTGATGTTCTTACGGGCTGCATGTACCAGACCGCTGTCGATGTCCAGGCCCAATATGCGGGCGGGTCTTAGCATTTTGGCAATATAGAGTGTAAGGTGGCCTGAGTTGCACCCCAAATCTAGAACGTCTTTACCTTCAAACCATTCCGAACGAAGCACACGCACCCTTGGGTCTTCACTGCAGCCTGGGTTGCGGTAGCCATAATACTTATTGTAGTTTCCATACTGGAACTTCTTCTTCTGTTGCTCCTTTGCCTGGTTGTGGGTCTGCTGGTGTTGGCGACCTCCTGGCCTCATTGTGGGCCCACTCCTTGGTGTGTGAAAGGACTGTGAATTTCTCTGCCCCCCACAACTCCTGTCTCCAGATCCTGACTTTCCAATTGGCGTAGAATGGGTCACAGGAGGCTCTACTTTGCCAGAGTTGCGCCTACGCTTGCGTCTACTTGTGTGCTGGTTTGGTGCCCCTGATACGGAGGAAGTGGAATCCTCCATAGATACAGATGGCATCTCCTCCTTGAAGCTGGATGAATTGTCAGCTGTGTGCTCATGAGAATTATCTGTGACACTGGAGAAACTGTTGGACTCTTTGGAGACATCTAGTGCAGAGCATGAGGCTAACATGCCTGGAAGCGGTGCAGAGGTGCCCGTTTTAACCTCACCTTTTCCTGATTCTGAGACATTGATGTGTGCTGTTGAAATCCCACTACCAGTACCACCACCAACCCCACCTCCACCTCCACCTCCTCCTCCTCCTCCATGGTGTCTGTTGCGGTGTCTCTTCCTGCCACCACTCTTGAAGGGGGACACCAAAAAGCTGCTGTCTGCTATGCCGCTGTTAAGGTTCAGCGGATCTGTGATGTCTCTGGGGATGAGGATCTCCACGGGGTCTCGACTCTTGGCTGGCAGAGGGGAAGATTTGGGCGTCTCTGCATTCAGTGCCTTGTTGACCTCCTCATCCAGCAGGCTGTTGAGATTTAGTGGGTCAAAAATGTTCCCACCCAGTAGGAAGTTGGTAGGCAGGACGGAGTCACTCTCGGAGTTCGCCCTTCGTCTCCTCTTGCCAGATGTTGGATGCTTGAAACTAAAGCTAGCTGTGTTGCGGCGCTTCGATAGCTTCGTCTGTTGCTGCTGTTTGGAATGATGAAAGCTGTTCCTGCGATTGATGTTATTCTCGTTCCCTCTGGCTCTCTGTCCACCGTCATCTGAGTGGGTGAGTGTGTCAGTTGTGCTGGTGTGTTTTGGTGACGCCGTCGTCCCTGGGACAGGACAAGCAGCTGCAAAATCAGGGGTGGCGGCGGTGCCTTCCACCATCATTGATATAGTGCTGTAACCTCCAGTGCACTCCGACAGCTGCAGAGATGATGTTGAGCAGGCCTGTGGACTGCCAGTTTTTACAGTATCCTCATCAACAGACATCTCTTTGGGTTTCCGGAGCTGATGTAGACATGGAAATACTTCTGGATCTGAAAGTCACAAAGTAATATCAGTGAAAAGAAAAACTTGGAAAAAGAGCTGCGAGGGTCAGTCAATTAATTGCCCACTATTTTGACCATTGACTAGTTTTTTTCCAAGGAAAAATGTCAAACATTTGTTGGGTTAAGCTTCTTTAATTTAAGGATCTGCTGTTTTGCTAACTTGGATGCACCAATGTACTAAGGGGAGATCTGGTGCACCATGTTTTATAAGAGGCTGTGAAACTCTGTTCCCTCTTGGATGCTGCTATAGATAAAACATGATGAAGTGCCCTGTAGGGTGTCCGTCCAGCGGACAAAATGTTGGCGTGTCCAGTCTTCACTTTAGAAATATCCTGACTCTCAATGCACACAGTTCCCTTTAAAAAAATAACTAAAATAAAAAATCTGGCCTGTGCCCCTCGAACAGCCTTAGTCCACCACCGGTTGGTTTCATTTACTTTTGTTTGAATGTTGATTAATGTGCATCGTCCCTTCTTTAAAAACAATGAACTTCTCTGCCATCTATAACAGTCACTGAAGGGTCTCTGGGTTGTGGACTGTTGGATAAATAAAATAAATCATTTGAGGATGTCACTTTGGGCTTCTGGGATATTAGGATTAGCATTTCCCACAAATTTTAAACACTATGTAGATTAATGGATGAAACGTGAGAGTGACCTGCAGATTGATAGACAATGTAAATAATCATTAGCTGCAGCCATTTGTGGAAATACTATGCTAAATAACATAAATCATTTAAAGTATGATGAGGAATTTAATGTAAAACTATTGACCAGCTACCAAGTTATGTGTAAATCCAGTTACCTGCACCTCTATATAGAATGTGGGTCAGCAGAAGTTCACATCGTGGTCACTCACTTTGTATCTACAGAAGAGGATGCACCAGACAAACCCCCCACTTCCCCCTGTCATCTCCTAACATAGTGTTAATAACAAAAGTCCGCCTTACTAAATGCAGGCTCTCTGGAGCTACACCATCACCAGTCTGGGTATCTGACGTCGGAAGCATGTCTGCTCGGGGGTTACTGACCTGAAAAGTTTAGCAGGCACCGTGTTGGACAGTTTATCTAGTTAGCAAGCTAGCCCCTAACGTTAGCTTCTCTCTCGCGGGCCAGAACACTGAAACGTCGACTCAACGTTCGGCTCCACTCCGGCCAGCAAGCGTTACCAGACCAACAGTCAAGTACCCACCTCGATACGCTGCCGCCTGGACCCCGCAGAAAACCCGTGAGTCACGTTTAACCAAAGTGCTACAATTTACCAGATGGCCACCTATTAGCGCACAGTCAACAAGAGTAGTCACCATCAAAGTAACAGTCTCACCTCACAGTTCTCTCCCCGCCTCCGGCCGGACTGTCACTGCCGCGCACTCTCTCTCTCTCGACTCGGGCTAACGTTAGCTGCTAGCTCACAAGTGTCCCCACATCAACACAACGGTGGCAAGCGACGCGGGCACGCCAGCAGGCACGGCGCGGTGGTTCCGTGCCGGTCCGTCCGCGACAAAGGCTCCTTCTGTCCTCCGAACTGCCTCGTCGACTTCTTCGGTGAACTCCTAGTCGCCCAGCGTCAGGCAGGTTGGTGAATAAATTATTCCATTCGCTGATAGCGTCGGCATGGCGGCGCATCCGGGCTCCGAGCTGCAGCCCAAGACGACTGGGGCGGGGATCTGTGACTGGGAGGAGGACTCCGTCTTTAGGATATGATAATGAGCGTTACAATCAGGGCTGGAACCGGGCCTGCCTTCTGTAATCATTAATAAACCAGTTGTCTAAATGGGTCGATTCATTGTTCAGCTGGGTTGTTTGATCAGAAGATGGTAAAAAATGAACAATCAAAAACTTACAGTAGCTACAGGGACAAACACACAGACACAAACAAACAAAAACAAATATATATATATGTGCATATATGTGAATGTATGTGTATATTTTTCAAGTGTAGGAAAGTTGGCATTGATTCTATCCATTTTTCTAATACATATGGAATGTCCCAAAAATAACAAATAGTATTCAGTTTGAATCAAACTTATTGATAATTAATTGTATGCTGATCGATTTCTCGACCGGTTGTTCCAGGCCTAACATGATATTCCTTTGTGGTAGGCTGTTCATATATTAGTCGTTTTTTTACTCTACATGTTTATATGGCTTTAAAGCAGGGGTCGACCGATAAGGCTTCTCAGGACCAATATCGATGCTGATTATTAGAAATCAAGTAGGCTAAAAAACAGACATCTGGGACAAATATTCATTTACAGTACAGACACTTGGTAAAGAATGGTAAATATATCGGCATGATGATTGGCCGGGGACGTTAATCGGTCTACCACGACTATAAACACAGGACTAAAATGTATGTTTTCACTACAGACAAGCAGGAACACTTTTTTCCTGAATATTCTAATTAACATATTACACGACCCTCAGGTATGGAGCCAAGTCTTTTTGAAAGTAGGGTTGCAAGGTATAAGATTTTCACTGTATGATATCCATCTCTGGTAATATCACAGTCTCTTGGTCTCATGGTACACGATACAACACAGTTCTGGGCGTCTCTATAATTGTTATCTGTTGAAAATATCCTTAAAGGTGCAATAACATGTTTTGGAGAAGAAATTTGAAGAGAAGAGACAAATCTGAGCTAATTGATTTTCATGACTGACCATAACTGAATAAAGTGTTCTAGGGACCTTATTCCCCTCAAAAATGGCTTGTTTATATAGAAATATATATATTTTTAAAAAAACTATCGATTTGTATTGTTACCTGATTGATATTGAAACGTCCGTTTTCTGAGTTGTTTTTTTTCCACAAAACTACACAGTGCACCTTTAACCGAATGAAAGGAAGGCCAGACAGCACATAGAACTGACATTTAGATAAGCAAATGCTTTCCACTTTCACTATCATAATTGTCAATTTTCATACCTAAGTGTACCTTCAAAATGGCATACAGCTGCAACCTCATGTAAGACCTTTACAAGTATAGCTTTTTCAGTCCAACTGTTTTATTATGTATTTGTTATTTTTCTGAGATGTTCCACGTTACATTTCAAGCATTTATTAATAAATGCAGTGTTCAGAAGGAATGCTAAACTTTTATGTTTGAGAGTGTTTCGAGCAGCCGTAGTGAAATGTAATGATTGCAGGCTCTTGCAGTAAAATCATAGGAGTATTTTTTACTTCGTCTTCTCTTTGCACAGATGGATGAGTCACCGATATAATGTGGAGACGATCTGAATGCAACTTCGGTCTCACAGTAATATTGCTCAAAAAACCATTCCCAAATTGATTTGATGTTTCTACACGTCAATTTTAAACTCAAAGGCTTCTTGGTTTATTTGGTTTACCGCAGCATCACAACCTTGGCTGCGATCCACGAACCAGCTGTCGGTGCTGTTGTCCTAATGACACCTCCTCAATCGATTTCAATGCCACGATCTACAAGGTAGGTATGTTCCCTCTATCACTGCTCCTCTGACCAGTGTCTAGCATAAGCCTTAAATAAGAGCTCTGGATGTGATCTAAGAGGATCTGTGCTGAGGTCGCAGGGCGGCTTTTTGTCACTTCCATTTGCACATAACTGTGGTCATTTAACACTGCAGCGGTTGACGGGGTTTGATAAACGCCTATGTTGAGGATACACAGGGTGGCAAATTGGTGAGTGCTGCTGCCACCAAGCAGATTCTCTAGATGACTTAGAGCTTTTATCTGACCCACATTGTCTGTGTGATCTGAATCTTGAATTTAGTTTTACATCATGATGGCACAGATAAAGGTCATTGCATACACATACGTTACATATTTCTTGAGTTACTGATTATACCACATTGTGTGCTTTTTTAAAATTCCTCAGACATTCTGTCAATCAGATACATAACAGAATGAGGTTTTACAAGGAGATCTGTTGAAGGTCTTTTGCAAGCGTTAGGCAATTTGTTAATTTTTAACAGGGGGGATGGCTCGGGTTCATGTCATTAACCTTTGACTGGCAGACTGACTCTGTCTTTTTGTGTTTCTGCCACTAGGGGATGGATTGGGAGGATGGCAGGTTAACAAGTGGGGATATAGGTGTTGGTACCCCCCCCCTCCCTGGATCCCACCTCAGATCCCCTGGTTGTAAGGTATGATATGTCCAACTGAGTGATGTTTAGTTCAATGATATAAGTTTCTTTCTACACACACAATGTGATGCAGAGCAGTATGACCTTTCATACAAGTTTACTGAAATACAACAAATCACTCAACTCATCTCCAGCTGACCAAGGACCCTTTAGTTGAGTCTAGACATTGTAAACAATTCTGTTAAATATTCAAATGGACCTACGAATAACACACAGGCTGACCTTCAGTTCCACGTATGACCGGGTCGGCAGCAGTTGTAGCATGGCTGATGTTCAAGAATAACCATGCACTTGGGATAATAATAGAGATAACCAGCCAGTGTATTACAGTTAGGTTTGCTTGCTCACATAATTGCACAAGTAATCATAGGCAGAATGTAATCAGTATTGTGTAAATGAAATGCTATTAATATGTTGGATTTACGTCAATGTAAATTTTGATACACATTTAAATAAAAATTCAAAAAAGAATTGCCCTCCGTCCGTTGTAATTTTGAGGACCCCCAGGGATCGTGAACCCCCTGTTGAAGACCCAGACTTTAAGGTATGACATGAGGGTATTTTACTGTGATGAATGCAAAATTGATGGAAACATTTGGGGAATATAAGATGGTCCAGCAGAGAGGAGTTGATCTAGTCCAGTTTGTTCAGCAGTGCAACCTTTCCTTATTAAATGGATGCAGGTTAATATAGAATATCATGACTTAGAGAAAGTTATTTATTTGTGTACACGGAAGGCTTAAACCACTTAACGTCATAAAGTAAACATTTGAAACAGATATATGGCTATGCAAAGATATACCCAGTTAAGCACGAAATTAACATGCACAGAATTTTCTTCAGTATTTCCTGTGCTTGTTCCTCAAAGTGCAGCAACGAGAGAGGGTCGAGGGCATGAGCAGACATTTCTCAGACTCTTTGCAATCAAGAAATCAAGTTTTTTTTTTTTTTTTGATTGTGGGACACAGTTATGTAAAAAGACATTGTGCTGAAGGTTAACATCTGAATTTACTGAGAACTTGCTGTCCTCCAAGTTGCCACCAGGGGGAGACACAATATGAGCTTATAAATGTGCTGTGCACCATAGGCCGAGTGTGTACCTTAGCAGTATTTCAGTTCACTCTCGCTCTTTCTCTCTAGCCTCTTCTTTAATGGTTGGTAATCATGATAATTGTATTATTTTATCAGATTAAAATGTTGCTGCTTTCTCAACAAGTTGGCCTATTATGAAATAAAAGAGTAAAAGGAAGACGTTCCTTTTCTCAATAGTGATATTGTGCTCATGAGAAATCCATGGACATTGTGGCTGGTATGATTCACGAGTTAAAACAATGGCCTCAGTCCACCCAGAGAGAGGCTCCAGCGTCTGCAGCTGTGGCAACAGGAGTGTTTGTGTTTTTAGGTAAGACATGCCTCTAGTGGAAAGAAAAGAAAACACTACCAGCCCTCAAGGAATCTGGCAAGCTTTTGTTTTGAGAAACCTAGCGGAATCTGTAACAAGAGTTTATTCTTTATTGACACTAAAGGCTGGAATTTCTTGGCTTACTTCCATTCTCCAAATTATAACATAAGGTTTCATGATGATGAGGAATCGTTTGACCAGGTCCACAAACATCCAGGAAAATCCAGTTTGTTTTTTAACGTTGGTGGTAAATTGTGTTGATTTTAATCACGCACACATATATTCCCAAATCTGGAAGCTTTATGTCTAGCTTTCACTTGAGTTGCCATGGCCCGCTGTAGATTTCTCTTAGCAACATGACAACACCGTATGTACATCCACTTACATCAGAGATTTATGCAGATTTATGCAGAACATTATTACTGAGTTAACCACATGCTGGCGTCTAAACTTCAGGGTATAACTGAATAAAAGAGGTGTCCTGTGACTTCTTATTCACTTAACAATTACAGCAATCCTTGTGACATCTTTAAACACTGCGTGAGCTGTAGCCGCGCATAAAAACATACTGTTTGTAATAAAACAGCTCAAATATTATGTTATAATAAAAAAGATTATCTCGAGTCCTGGAAGCTAATATGGTGGAAGAAAAATGAAATATCCTGAATAAGTGATGATGTGGAACTTTAAAATATGGATAAGAAAAAACTGCATTTTTTATGCAACCATAGATAGGGAGTGTTTTTTTTTTTGTTTTTTTTTTTCAAACAGGATCCTCACACTCGATATTCTCTGCTGTTGAGTTGACAGCATGTTCCTAATTGGGTTCCAGTGCCACAGACTCTGTTGGGTAAATGAGTCACCCCCTCTCTAATCTCTATAGAAGGGGAAAATAGGGAGAGAGGGTACCTGTTCCCCCGCCTCTGTCCCTCTCTTTTCTCATGTTAATGGGGGTGCGGTCCTCGATCCCGGGCACCATCTGCCCTTCCTCGGGGTTTGGGCCCCAAGCACTCCAGACGTGTCCCATTGTTTGCGTGTGTCCAAGCAGAAAGTGGTGAGCAGGGATGGTTCTTGTGGCCCAAAAGGCTCCTCCGTCAACAGCACGAGCCTGCTGTTCATTAGCCTACATGTGACGGAGGGAGGGGGGGGCGGGCTGCTCGCGTGCCCTGTGTGCAGCAACATCAGGGCCCTTCGCCGTTTGTTCCACTGCGAGTGCTGCACAGATTTTATGTGCAATGTCCTTGTCGAGTAACCGTTGGGCCGAGGGGATGAATCCACAGGTCAGCACGCTCTCTAAAGCAGATTATAGCAGAGATACTGTGACAACAGATGATCTTTTAGCTGATCTATTGTTTCCCCGAACATGATGCATAATTCATTCAAGTTTTATCAAAAACATAACGATAATGTGTGGCAGGCTGGTGAACGAACAAATGATATGACTTAAGGCAGTAATGATGCACACTCCTAGACAGCATAACCTGCAAAGAATACAAGATATTATTACTTTTTATGCAGACGTATAACACACAGGCTGTCACAATATCAGATTTCCACCACACGATTATCGCGGACAACCAAATTCACAATATTGATATCATCCGGATATCTCTGCAAGTTTGAAAAAACAAATGAAAGCAATCAAATCTCTCTTTAACTTTGTTCAGTGTGTGTTTTAGCAAAAAGAAATGACCCTCAAAATACAAGTTGTATGGAGGTGGAGAGAGTCTGTAAACAATAACTGTAAAAAAATGTCATTTGTGTATTTTTAACATGATGATATTTGATTCTTTGATATCACCTGTATCGTTATTATAGCAGTATCGCGACACCGCCAGACAGCACACTAAATAAATTCTCCTGTAAACGTTTATTACCTCCACATGGGACACTCTTTTGGATGTATGTGCTTCTACACATTTTTTGCATGACTATTTACTTTTTATACCAAAATGTTCGGGACTGCAGGATACAGTTGGCTCGTCATCGGTATGTGCCAGTAAACGCTTAAAGGTTAAACATCCGCATCAGCCTGAAAATGAATATTCCTGCTGATAAAATGAAACCAAACCCATAATGAATTTTCTGCTACTTTCTCAAGCAAAAAAAAACAACAACAAATGCTGTACGTAGCGTGGGATGACGACAGCTGCTGTCTTCTTTGCTAACCAACCACTTTTGCTGATGAAGGTAATGTAATAAACTGCTATTAAGGTTGCGTTTAATCACTGTAGCTCTCTTTCTCTCTCTAAGAAGCTAGCAACAGGTGACCAAAGAAACCCAACATTACCTCGAGTAAAACACAAAGCAGATAAAATAATAAAAAGCAATAAAGTAGAATACACAAAAGAGAGAAAAACACACAATAATAAGGCAGATAAAATCACCGAAAGGCAATTTTAAACAAGTGGATTTTCAAAAGTGATTCAAAAGATGAGACTCAGCTCACAGCCCTCATCTCCTCAGGCGGGTCTCGGAGCTCTGACTGCAAAGGCTCTATCACCTCTGTGAATTGATCGAGACCTCGGAACAACAAGAAAAGATGCATCTGAGGATCTCACTATCAGAATCTGCAATCGAACAAAATGAGTTGGAAAATATCAGCAAAATTCCAATATCGTGCATCACTACTGAACGTAAAACAAAATAACACATCACAAAATACAATCATGAAGCACATAAGCAATAGAAAGGTTTCTTTAAGTGTGATGAGACAGACAGGTTCTGTTAATATTCACTACCAGCTTAATGCTTTTCGGGGGTCACAGATGCTGCATACACTGAACCAGAGGGACTGGATCTTACTTGAACTAATTATTTTTAGCTTGCTTGACACGCGTCATGCCCACCGAGCTCCGTCAAAATTGGGTTTTCCTGAGGTTTGACAGATGGATGAATGAACTAAAGGGCGGAGACCAAACCAGAGCTGCCCTTTCTCAATTTCATTATTGTGGGGAGGACGACGAAATGACAGATCAAAATGTCACTTGCAATCTTGGGTTGAAATGCGCTGTGATAACCTTTTGGTATTACTAATTAGATGGCACAGCAAATTACTACGTGGAAATCGAAAGAAAGGTTTTTTTAATTAAATCAAGCAAATATTAAAAGTTAGATTAAGCAGAAATAGGTTACAGCTACGCTCCCTTTATAGTTTTAATAAGTAAAAGGCAAGTTGTTGAAACCCCAGGTTAACCCATTTGGTGGTGGTCGCGCTGCGCAGCCAGGTGTGTGCACTGTTTCTGACCCAACCTACAAATCCTCACGTGAACCGACAACACAACCTCCCAGTTGCCCGACACAACACTGACCAGCAGATTACGACTTTCCATCGGTCCTGCCCTCCTCTTTTTCAAAGCTACACGCTGCTGGCTGCATTCAGATTAGTTATTGAACTGTCCAAGCGGAGGGAAACAAGGCCGCTTCAGAGGCACAGCACACAATAAGCCAGCTGTCAGTGGGAGGGGCTTGTTTGGACCCGGGTTGTCATGGATAGGACTGTTTGTGGTGCGTTGCTCCTGTGTGTGTGAGGCCGGCCCCGCCATGCACTGATTAGTATTGACACAAGGCTTGGTTGGGGACAGGCAAGTGAGGAGAGGTGAAGAATTATTTATTAAGTATTCAGCGTGTCAGCAAAGGTGAACTGAATATGGACGCACTGGTTTGTGGATGAGGGAAGGGGGTGTGCAGCTGTTAGATATTGAGATGATGATGAAGAAAACAAGTGATTTTACTCTGAAAATTGAGACACGGTGCTGAAGAAGATGTTGAATTTTGTTTGGATTGCGCTAAAGCTGCTTCACCACTTACCACCGGCGGCTGACCCTGCACACCCTTTTTATTATACTTGTGTAACAACTGAATTATACCTGACCTTTATGAGAGCTCCCAAACTCCTCCCTCTATCCCCTAGAGGCCACCCGTTTTCCACCGCCGCACCTGTTTTACATTCAAAGGTGTGTCCCTATGCCTCCCCACATCGTAGCTGGATGTCCTCGCAAAAAGGTTTAAAAATTACCCAACAATGTGAATCCACTCAGCTACACTGAATGACGTGTTGTTGTGCTGGGATGATATAGAAACAAGAGTTGTCTGGTTGTATGATTTAGACTGTTTAGCACAACACCTTCTGGCTTTTCTGACAGGAAAATAATCAGAGCCACATAATTTGTCATTGTCAAATCAAGTCATTTTTATGCTTCATTTCATTATTAATAGCACACATTTTGGTTTATACCCGGATTGCTACATTCAGCTAGTTTGGTAAACACTGGTCATTTTGAATTCACTGAAGGATAATTTCACCCAAAGATGAATTTTCAGTCATTATCAGATGTTTTGAACTTTTTTGGAGCTTTACAGCAAAACGCTATTGCAGCATTCGCCTGAACAACTGAAGTGGATGGGGACTTAAAATGTTAAAGAAACAACAAAAAGAAAAAAACATGAAATGTAATCCAAGCCATGAGATCCCAAATTGATGTGAAAAGATGTTATTTACACCACTGATGTGCAGTCAAGCTCATGCACTCAATTCAGATGGGGTTTGGAGCCATTTTATATGATTTTTTCTGTTGTTCTTCTACGTTTTCATGTAAGTCCCCATCTACTGCTGTTATAGTGCCGTTTTGCTGTGAATTGTTTATGGGTTACGAAAACTTCCCCCGGCTTTTCACCGACATGCGGATGAGAATGGAAGATATTTAACTTTTGGGTGAACTTATTCTTCAGGAGATAAATATTTAATCAACACGGCTAACACCTCACATATTTGCTGTTTTGAACGGATAATGTCCCCTGCACTGTTCACCTTTGTTTACCCCCGATTATAACATCAGTCTGCCACTGCCTCTTTTTATAGTCCAAGATAATTTCAGTGTAAGATGGATTTGTACATAGTAGATTCCACTGTCGCGCAAATGTCATAATAAAAATCCCCTGATCCCTCTTAAGAACGGATTTACCAGACTGTGTTACAACCAGAGGTTCTGGTGCGTTGAATGGGGAAAAGTTGCGTTGTAGTGGTCAAAGTACTAGAGCGGGATAAGATTTAACGTCATTTTAAGAATATTTTATATTGTTATAGTATAACAGCAGTACATTTCAAATAGTTTGCAGCTTAGACTGAGTAATTTCCCTGCTCAGCTCTGTGATTAGATATATTTCACCAGAAAATAAACGGCTTGCTTCACCCTCGATGCGAATAAAATTGTTTTGATATCGTGGTATTTTATCGGCACAGATCTTTCAAACTAGTTTAGCATCACACGCATTCATCTAATAGATTTACAAGGAAAACTACTGTACTCCGCTCACACTCAACACAAGCCTCACAGCAATCGAACTGTGATACTGCAAAATGTCAATTAGAGCCCCCTCCATAAGCGCCGGCGCACACCACCCCCATCGAGGGTAACCACAGATTAACAGTCTGTGGGTAAAGGCACAAACTGCACTCGTGAATCCAGAACATACGGCGGCGAGAGTTGGATGGACTGCTCCCTCTTAGCCTTAGCATCCTCTTTTGAGTAAGCAGGTTGAAACATGAAACCTAGCCTACATTTAAAATCTTGGCAAAACAGCCAAGGTGTTAAGTGCACAACATTAAACCGCGCTGTAATCTGTAATTACTGCGCTCAGCTGTCGGCGCTTACATCGGCGTTGAGCATTTTTTTGCGCTGTGAAAAATGGGGAACAGACTTAATGAGCTCTTGCATCACGGTGGATAACCTATCAATACCATAATCAGCAGGATAGAGGCCTACTAACCTCAATTATATTCCTTTGGGGGTATTCTCTGCGGTGCCAGCGCACAAAAAAAGTAATTTTTCTGTTTGTGAACGAGGCTGTAGCACGGATGAGCGTGACCTATCATCTTCTAACATGCCAAGTTACCACTGGAGGGGCTTACAGAAGTTAATCTGATGTGGTAAAATGAAGAGCATTTAATACACTGTCTCTGTCCGCACCAGCCCTCTCTCCTCTGTTTTGATCCACTCACACGAGCACACTTAGACAAATGTGCAACGCTCCATCTGCTTATTTCTTGGAGGATTATCTGCGTGATGCGCTGTCACGTCTCTTTATCAATCAACAAAGCTTTTAAACACATCCTGATTGTAAAAAAAAGTCGGAAAAAAGAGTAAGTCATACCACAGAATGAGGCGGCTGCATCAGAACGATATTTGGAATCCTTAGATTAATTTATTTTATTTTGCAATGGGGGGAAAAACACAGATTCTAAC
This sequence comes from Diplodus puntazzo, assembly GCA_963678695.2. Classification (NCBI taxonomy): domain Eukaryota; kingdom Metazoa; phylum Chordata; class Actinopteri; order Spariformes; family Sparidae; genus Diplodus; species Diplodus puntazzo. Next base: position 8,697,243 of record OZ023167.1, on the reverse strand, counting down.
TGTACTACAGCTTTGATATATGAAATCAACATTACCTGATGTCTGTATAACTAAAGGGAAATCATACAGTTGTTATAACAAGATATATTTTCCTGCACGGGTGAGAGGTAAGAGATGTTTTATTGATCTCAGTTGCGGAAACTGAAGTTTAGATCGGCCGGATTCACCTGCACACTTCCTCTCTTCTCATGTATCATCATTTCCTGCGAGGCTTGCATGTCTCTCTGAAGCATCCCTCTGCCTCTGCTCCCGTGGCACATTGAACTCTACCATAATATGATAATCTCAAACCATAATTTGATATGGTTCATATAGTAGTGATTGACCAGTGCTGTGATTATTTGATTCTAGACAAAAAGAACCTGTCATCTCCGATTTCCTCCTCCATTTTGCAGAATGAGACATTCTTCTTGGACTGATGAGGGATCTTCTTGGAAATTCTGCTGCATACCAGCAGTGATGATGTGTCAGATTCACATTCCAAAAAAAAAAGAAAGTGCGATGTTTCCTTTGGTAGGATTTATGGCTGGCCTTGGTGAGTTGGTAAACCAAAAGGGATTCTGAAGCACATGAAAGACTGAACTGGATTTCAAAGCCTCACTATTATTATGTGAAGAAAAACTTGTTGAGCGTTCACCGTGCAATGCACGATATTTCATTTTAATCCAGAGGGCAAAACTTTTCCTAAGAACCAATCAAAGGTGCACAAATCTTTTAATCCATCTACAGGCATACTAGCGTACTAAGTACTTAGGCAACTTCAAGCATCAGCATTAACATATTAATACTGACAATGCTAATAGGACGATGTTAGCATGTGTAATGTTTACATCATTTGCTAAAACAACCCAATCTCCACAACAGATGTTGACATTGTACATTTTTGCAAACCAAAATATGCTAAAAACATTACATTTCTTTGCATTCCAACGGAGTCTGGTCAGTTTTGGCATACAAAACACTTTGGAAAAACAACATGTTCTCAATCCCAACTCACCACATATGGCAGCTTGGTCGGTGACCTTTAAACTATGATGCTCTACCTACCTCTCTAGTGTCAGTTCGGCATGCGAAGGGCTCTGCAGTCAAGTTAACCATCGTACTGGACCTACGGTGTGGACCGACACGCTGTCGTCCATAAAGCAGCACCTCTAGCATGGCTGAAAAGCCACTTGGAATTGACTAGATTGGCTTTTTCCTACTTTTCATTTGCAATTATCTCATCTTTTGAAAATAGATGTAATGATCTAGATGCCACAATAAATGATTATAACAGTGTTTTTGTTAGAAACCTACTTAATTATGTGACTGATTAGATTTCTATTCAGGACATATGTATGTAATAGAGATGTGTAGGTTATGAATATTATATTTAGAAAGCAGTTTTCCCCACTCTGCTCCCAACACTAGTAAATTCCAGACAGGGCTTATTATAAAATGTCATCACAGAGATGTGCTCTGCCTGTGAGGTTATTTATAGGATTCATTATATAAACCTGATCACTGACAGCAGCCTATGGGTACTAGTAAATCATGCTCCTCCTCAGTGCAGCTGCAGGTTGTTCAGTCAGCTACTGATCTGAGCTTTAGGAATGTATCTGCCTGGAGTAATACTCAGCTGAGTTTATGTGTAAACATGACATATTTAAGAGATAGTGGAATAGAAGAAATAGTGCCTCAGTCAGTGCAGCTGCTGGAGCGGACGGTCTTTGAGACAAGATACAGAGACAGAGACACTGTGCGTAAATGAGAGATTTTGGTTGGTTTTTACTTAGAACATGTTATGCATTCTTATCTATGGTGACTTGCAATGAGGGAGCAGGTGTATGTTCAGTACTTCTTTAGGACACGTCCACAACACGTGGTTGTGAAAGGGCACACACAGCCAGTGCAGAAAGTCTTTCCTTTCTAGTCATTGTTGCTATCCCAGTTTGTTTCTTTCAGAGTGCTCGTCTCGCGGAGTGGACTGAGCGAGTTAATCCAGGTGAAACAAATAATCCTTTGTTGCTTTCACCTGTTAAGTCCACTTGAATCTACAAAATGAAGGCAAATTCGAAGATTAAAGATGGACTGAAGCATCATGTGGAGACTAATCAGTGCAGTCACATAAAGAAGTGCTTCTCCGTGTGTGAATGTGTGTGTTATATCAGTGCTGGGTCCAGTTTCGGGCCCCAGAAGTATTAGGACTGATCAAACAGATTACAGGGTTGTAACAGGGTTACAGTTAGTGAACTTAACAGCCCTTTATAAGTGGAAGAAAAACTGATTATACCATGAAACTATCTTTGTAATGGATGTGTGTCGTTGCTATGGACCAAATAACAAAAAGCATTGACTATGAGATTGCAAAAGAAGACATGAATTGATGAACCCTGGTTCCTGATGTGGCTGCATAATAGCTTAGTGTGCTTTCTGTATTTTTATTGGTTCCTCTTAAATCCAAGATATGTTGTGGTACGTAGCGTGACATAAGGACAAGGAATGTACATAATGTATTTCTTTATACAGGGAATGAGCTATTTACAAGTGAAACTAATTTAGGCCAGAATAGCCAACAAAACCTGAACTCCCAGTAAAAAACAACCTACACCATAAAAGGAAACATAAATAGATAAAAAACGTATCCATTAAACTTAAAGGAGACATACTATCTTCATTTTTAGGTTCATCATTTTATTTTGGGATACTACTGAAATACGTTCACATGCTTAACTGCTCAAAAATGCATCAGTCTTCTCATACCGTCCAGTGATGCAGCACTGTATTCCCCCTCTGTCTGAAACACTCAGTTTTAGCTCCTGTCTCTTAAAGGCCTCCCGAATACCAAGTCTACTCTGATTGGTCAGCTCACACACGCCTGACCCAGCACTACAAACAACAGCAGAGCAGCTGTGCTAAATCAAGTCTTATAAATGTACTGTGATGTTGAATTCAATGCCAGATTACTGGCGAGGCGTTTCAGGAGCAGTGTTTTCTGTGGGAGAGAGGAGCTCTAGGTGTAGACTTTGACCTTTTTAACTTTCAAGACCTTTTACTGGCACAAAAACCTACGCACCCCTACTCTTCATGCAATCTATCTGGAACGTGATAACCATTTGCAATATGTACAAGGTCTGTTAGTGTTGATAGGAATATGCTAATATGCTAAGATGGACAAACACACTCTTCTGTTCGATAGGCATCTGCAGTAACAGAACATTAGGTTAGTGTTGACCCTCAAACGGTCATATGTTTGAGTGTTTGTCCCTGTGTTGGACCGGTAATGGGCAGCTGATCTGTCCGGGGTATTTCCTCTCTATCAGCCAAATGTCTGCTCAGGCAGCCCCAGTGTGACGGGGACTGTTCATAATTATAGTCACAGGTACGGAGGTCATAAGCACAGAAAATTAATGAATGAGTTATTACTCATGTTTTAGACTCATGGGAGGATTGGATTGGAAAAATGTAATAAAAAAGGGTTCTGAGCAGATTATGCAGTAGAAAATATAACATCAAAGAGGCCGATAATATTAAAATTATGTTTTTTGCTGTACTTTAAAGGTTTTGTCAAGCTTGATGTGTCATTTTGACACTTTTCTGTAGTAATGGTGCCTTGCTGCCTTGGCGTAAGTGTACAGTGATCCTCTGTGTCTGCTGTCAGAGCAAAACCTCTTCTCTGCTTTCAGATATTTGCGTGACACTGCTGAACTGGATTCACATTTGCATTTCTCTTTCCTAGCAGGGTTTAATCAGATCGTGCTGTTGCAACACTTCTGCAAAGCTGTAGAGAAAATGTGTACTGTGTCAAAAACAGATGTACATTGGATTATCAATGATTCAATCCAACTGAAATCCACAGGACTTAAGAAAGTCTCATGTGATCGTTGTTTGCGGACAAGTATTGAATTCTAAAATCCCATTTATTCCAAAAATGCATTAAAACAAAAAGGCTTTCTCAGAAAATATTACAGATGTGAATAAACATCACAAAGACCACCTCCTGACATGAATAAAGGAGCATAAGGCACATTGTGTTCTTGTGATCATCAGGTTCTCCATTTGAGTGAGCGCTGTCACAGAACAGCCATATTACTCTCCGAAAAGGAATCGACATTACAGGGGTTGTCAGGACAACCAGCCATGATTCACAGAGCCTCAGATAGGCCTCCACCTTGGGCTAGAAGCACTAGCCATGAGACTGAGCAGATGCTGTGCCAGTCAGCCAATCACAGGTGAGATAGAGGAAAAAGATGACATCATAGGCAAATTAGGGCAAATGCAGGGAGTTTTTTGGTTGTCGTCTCCGCCTGCTTGTCAAACCGGCTTCACTGTTGTGTTCAGAAAAAAGAAATCTGTAGATGTTGGGCAGATAATTCTTAACATGCAGGAAAATATTTAGTTTCACATTTCAGTTTAATTTACACATGTGAAAACCAGCCGTGTAGTATGAAATAAATAAATCCATGCAGTTAATGTATGTGAGGCAATTTAAACTATATGTCAAGCAGACAAAACTTAATATAGAGCTGAAAATGTAGCATTGCACCAACAATACATGGGTTTGCCTAAAATGTTTAAAGCGCCATATTTTTTCTAGTTTAAAAGTGACTAACACCATTGCGCTATATGTAGCAGGCTACCAAATAGTAATAGGGAATCTTCTTTGATATAGATATTTAGTGGTAAACGTGAGTATGATTAGAATTTTAATAATTTGAAGCCTGTTATATCATAAACTAGTTACGTTGCTGTGGTGTGTGAAATCTTGTGTAACCAAAAAATTAGGTGAGATGGAGAAGCTGCTTTCACATGTTCAAAAGAAAACTCTCCAACCACTGGCAGTTTTTTATTTCAATTGATTATGTTTTTATTATTTATACAAAAAAAAATTCCATTTACCACTGATGATTATGACTACGAATATGTCAGTGATTTATAGTTAATTTAAACTATGCATGTGCAGCATGTGCTCTTATACTTATACTGCAAATGCATACACATTTTGAAAATGTAAAGGTTTAGAGCAAACGGTGCAACAAATCCAGTGTGTTAAAGACCTTTACACAAAAAATACACCTTTGCAAAGCCTTTTGTCATTACTTATTACCAAGAAGGTTATGTTATCACCTGTGTGCTTTGGTGTGGTTGGTTTGTTACCAGGATTACACAAAAATGTATGTACGGATTGCCATGAAACTTGAAAAGAGGATGCGTCTTGGTCCAGAATAGACCCCACTAACTTTGGGTGTAGATCTGGATAAATGGATGGATACAGGACGTTTTTCTTAAGGAATAATGCACGATAGGCCTTGGCGGAGGTATGCACTCTACTGAGTGTCATTGTAGTTTAACTTGTAGGGTTTCCCTGTAGTATTGAGAGGGTAGAAACACAGACCTTGCCTTACAAGTCTGCAATAGAAGGACCTTGAGCTGGACATATAATCCCTCCCTCCTGGCCCTCTCACTCAGCAGGTTTGGTCTGTCAAACAGAAAACCAAGTGTGTCTGCCCGTTCGCTGCCTCCTCCCCCAGACCTGCTGCCTGCATTAATATTCAGCCTCTCAGCCAATAGGCAGAGCAGGGTGGATGACATCATGGGCTAGGGAACAGTGAGCAGCCAGTGAAGCATCCAGCCTGCCGAACAAGCTTGCTTTTAGGGTCAGGAACTGGTCTAACAAGAGAATGGCACTCCTGCCTTTAAACTGTCGTTAGGACTGTACGGCTGACGATGAACCTACCAGAGCTCCGGGCTCCAAGGCGAAACACTGAGCAAGAGAATGTGAAGACATATTTCAGGTAATTCCCTCTCTGTGTATGCAATATGGGATGTGGAAGGGGGGGAGGCAGAGGAGGGAGGAGAGGAGAGGAGAGGAGAGGAGAGGAGAGGAGGAGGAGGGGGAGGCTGTGTATGTAGGGGTGCTTTGTAGCCTTTTTTTTCCTCCTCTTCTTCTTCCACTCTGCATTCTGCCCTGCTAAGAAGGCAGCTGTTTTATCAGCAGTCTGTGCGTTAGGCCGAGATGTAAATGGATGCCCGCATCAGATGGGCTGGACGTGTTGTGTATGATCATATACCCCCCTCTGCATCACATCATCTCTGTATGCACTCCCTTGTGCCTCGCAAATAGCATCTTTATTGATGGGGAGGTGTTAGAATCAATGGTGGCGTTTGTGTGGGCCTTGTGTGTGTATCTGTGTGTGAGTGTGTGTGTGTGTGTGTGTGTGTGTGTGTGTGTGTGTGTGTGTGTGTTAGTCCTAGAGAAATGCAGCAGCTGCAGTGGCAACACTGGAACAAAAAAGAAGCAATGCTATTTTGGGTCTGTAGACCTGAGGCTGACGGATGGATCCGAGCTGTGTATGCTGTGGATGAGGGGGTGATGGATGGTTAATATGCTGATGGATGCTCTTTTGTTATCTCTGCACTGCCTCACTTATGGCCTTTCAAGGGAGGGTTTCACCAAGAAATGGCTTTCATTCCCATTTCTGTCTTTCAATGACCACACACACACACACACACACACACACACACACACACACAGAGATGCACACGGAGCAGAGACGTGCCTCCGTCTCCTGCCGCTAACATGGATGTGTGTAGCAGCTTCATGGCGGCTGTGGTGACAGGGAGATATACAACATCTGGTCACCTGACTTCATTGGGGATCGGAGTGGGGGCGGGGGCTGGTTCTTCTGAAAGCTGAGCTATTCTGCCTCGGATCTCCCACAGCCACCGCCGCTGGAGGAAGGTGGGAGCTTAATTTGTGCCTCCCCATCACCTCTGCTCATTCGGATGTTGGTGTCAGAGCTAGCGTGGAGGATGGGAGGAAGGGAGGGAGAGATTCCCTAACCCAGGAAGCGCAGTCATCCTCTGGTTTGAGAGGAGCAGGGCCTGATGGGAGACCTGATGGGAGACCTGTTGTCCGCCTGCCGTGCGAAAGAGGGATATTAGGGAGTCATGTCAGTGATCGAGGGAGTGTGAGATGATTGTGGAGGAGAATTGGGGGATGGGAAGCTGAAGGTGCTACTCCCTCTGAACACTGGCCTGTGATATTGATATAGCTGTGATACGTGCCCTTCCATCCTTCCCTCATCTATCTGTCCAGACATCCAGCACCATGACTGCACTCTTCTTCTTCCAGTGTGTTCATCCAACCATTCGTGTCCACGGAAAAGACACCAGGCCTCACAGTAGTAATCTAATGCAGTGTCACAGTCAGACAGAGAATGCTGTGATAGAGTAGAAAGCGTTTGGTATGTATACATCCTGCTGTTCGACAAATTCGTGAAACCGTTGCTGGGTAATTGGTCGCCGTTCTGGATCTCAAGACGCCGTGCTCCACATGCCACATCATCACATATTTATCACACCTTTATCCCTGTTGCATGCAAATGGTCACTTAATATGTATGTGTTTTTCATGTCTGTATGAGTCTGAGTAGAACAGCACCTCATGAAATCTGTTACATTTTCAAAGAAAGAAACCCAGTCCAAAGATGGTGATGTGTCTCATCTGTTGTACTGTACATGTGAGTTCTGTCGAACTGCAACTGAAAGTGAAACTACAACCTGTACGGCGTTTGTCGTGTATGCATGAATTGTGCGGGCATAAATCCAGCTTATCATGGGCTTGGCGTTTTTATTAAAGTGTCGTCACAACTGGCCCCTGTGATCAACCAGCACAACCAAAGCCACCTTCACTTTTATCTTTGTTTATTTCACTTCATGCTTTATGTGTTTCGCTCATGGTAATACATAGCCATAGCACGCAAATGCATAAAGTGATTCACATTTAAAACACGACACCCTTTGCGCGGTCCATAAAAGAAAAGAAGCTTATTTTTACCTGCCCCTCACTCAATAAATGCATGAAGAATAAGCACAGATGGTCTATCAATCAAAGTAAACTCATTTGTACTTACATCGGAAAGAACGGATCAAAAACCACACACAGTAATTCACCAAAAATAAGAAAACACTTTACCTGTCAACTTCCTTTATAGTGTAATTATTCTTTCCTTATACAGTTGGGTTGTCTTAAGATATTAAGACAACCCTTTTTGACTCCAGCCGCTCAAATACACCTTTTCTCTAAGCTTATAATGATACTTAAAAGTGAAATTTCCTTTTATGGTCTACGAACTTAAAAACAAACAACTCTTGTGAAGAATTGAGATAATATTCTGCACTGTACATCTCTATATCTCTCAATGCCAGCAACAAAAAAAGTCAAAAATGTTCTAATTTCAGCTTGTTAAATGTGAACATCTACTGGTTTCTTTAGTCCTTTGTGACAATAAGCTGAATATCTTTGGGCCGTGGACAGAACGAGACATTAAAGGGCCTCGTCTTGAGCTTGAAAAAACACTGATGAACATTTTTCAACACTTTCTGGCATTTTATAGAACGAGCACTCAATTGATTAATTGAAGAAAGTAACTGGCAGATTACTCAACAATGAAAATAACAGTTAGTTTCAGCACTGTTTCAACAGACTTACTGAACAGTCGGTTGGTGCGTTCTCTAGAATCCACTTCATGAATGATTATTAGTCCTCTTCTCTGAAATATAAACAAGGGATTTATGTTGCATACTTAGAGTATTACTGCACATACTTTGCTTTGTTCCAGACAAATATTCTTTATCATAGCATTACCCTGCCGGATTGACGAGAGAGATACACCTTTTTCTAAACCATCACAGGAAAGAGATTAAAATTCAGCATTTAATTTGTTAGATTTTAAGCATCTTTGTTTACACTGTAATAAAGGAAGGTTTGCTAAGCAGCCACTTTGATAAACGAACAAAGTAGATATTCTTTTTTCTTTATTTGAATTATATTTGTCATGCGTCTTCCCAAACTTGTGTTAGCGAAATTAAAGTAATCTAGTCAGTTTGCACGTATAAACATGAACTGTCCTACACTTTTTATTTAACTTTATCGTGGACGACGAATGCGAAGCGAGGCTGAACTTCATTGGCACAGCGAAGCAATGTGAAACCTATCCTTTTTCCAGTGTATCTGCCTGCATGTCTCCATGGCTTAGCGTGCAGTTCTGGGCTTCCCCATGTTTTCCACTGGCCGGTGTAACCCAACACACACAGCTTCTCTTACCTCACCTCAGCTAACAAAAGCAGTGGACACAGAACCTCATCTTGGCCTGTAGCCTGCTAACTGGGCTGCCTGAAATATGATAGTAGAGACACACAGCGCACACAAGTCGGCCTCCATCTGTTGAGGACTTAGTCTGGATGAGTTATGCCGCCATTGTCCGCCGTAGTTATCGTTTCGGACTCCTGTTGACAGTTTTATAAATGTGCTAGCGGCCTCTTGCCGGGGTGTTTGTGTGTGTTTAAGGACATAGCTGTCTAAAGCGGAGCAGTAGTCTTGTGGTAGGTGTGTCAGGGCTACAGTCTGTGTGTTGCTGGATTAGCATGTAGGATTGGAAGCCATCTGGCCATTTTGTCCCAGAAAGGGGAGGGGGAGTAAGTGAGAGAGATGGATGGAGTGAGACAGGGAGAGAGAGTAACAGAGGAAACGCTCACACACTGACACATTGACACAGCTCTCCCTCCGTAATCTCCCTACTTGATGTCTGTTGCTACTTAGAATAGGGCGGCTTGTCTGTGTGTGTGTTTGTGTGTGTCTCTCCATGCACTCCCTGTTTGGGGCGAAGCTTCTTTGACTTAAACTGTTTCTGATGCATCAAACGCAAACTGCAAATTTCTCTTCAAGAGGGTCAGAGAAATGTCTTCCGAGGAATCAAGACTCCAGAAAATCAAGAGGCATTAAAGCCTTTACACTGGGATAAGTGCGCAGGGACGAGATGCCCCGGATGGATCGAGGCTGCGGAGAATGAAAGAGGGAAATGTTACGGAGGAGGAAAAAGGGGTTCAGGTGGTTAAAGAGATTAACAAGTTTCACTGGGTCGAGAGTTTGCAGAGAGTTGCAGAGGGGCACCTGAACTTGTCTGAAGAGGAAGAAGCGGCAGAATGTAGAATGTTGAAGGCCAGATGAGTTTTTCGGAGAAAGGAAAAGACTGCCGATGACCTCGGATGTGGTTCAAAAAGGGAGACTGCTTCTTCTATTAGGAAGTGATTGCCCTCTTGTGGATCTCCTGGCTGTGTTTCCAGAGGTGAGACCTTCACATTCAGTCCAGCAGCGACAGTGTGTTAAACAGCTGGGGAGACTTTAACTTCAGCTGAAGTTTGATGAAGATGGTCATTGACATTAATTAAAAATGTCCCCATTAAAATGTCTACAAATGACCAGACCTTTGTTATCTATTTTCTAGAGTTGCTTTATTATTTTATGCTAAATATCTCCAACAATGGAAAAGGAGACATTATGCTCATCTTCAGGGATTTAACTTCTTGCTTTTACTTGAATAGGTTGACATGCTTGTATGCTGATTAAAGCACACCAGTTTTCCTGTCCTTAATATCCAGTCTCCTCTGATTGGTCAGCTCACACATCTTTTTAACTTTCAAGACATTTTACATGCACGAGAACCTTTGTAACGTAATCGAGGAAAGGAAAACAAAAACCCACAAAAGCATAATATGTCTCCTTTGAAATCATTCGGTCGCCTGTTGCTGTCACTTCCGAGGGAACATCAGATTACACGTCAGAGAGTGAGGAAGTTTTTTGGTTGTTATCGTTTTAATTGAGACACCCATAGCATCATAAATTACATTTGAAAGAGTACGCTTGAGAAAACAAAACAAAACAAAAAGAAAACACAGGCATAGGCACAGTTTTAGTGTAAAATTATAGAAAAACTGTTGTCACGACTACATGATCCAGGACTTGTTACTCCAGATAGAAAGACAATTGTGGCACAAGTGGATAACACCTTTACGCTGAAGGTAATCTATAGCGGTGTTGTAACACTCTTTCGTTACCTCCAGACAAACTGTAAAGAGTTCATTTTCGTTTCTCGGCTGCGTGGAGGTGTAACGTCTGTGTGTGGCAACACGCTGCCTCTCAATTCACTCACTTGTTGCCACGAATATTAGTCTCATGGTAGTATTTGTTTATGCAAAATCATACGGTTGCGATATACATTTAGCAGGGGAGAGCTCATTGAGATTAAATGCACGGCTAGTTGTAGTAATGACAACAGCTAGACTGTTATGATTATGTGCAGTATAGCTGTACACTGAGCCAGGCTGTCTAGATAAACAGGCACAATGGAGGCACACATCTCTTCCCATACATGAGGGATTTGACACCAGCCTCAAAACAACCTACAGCTGATTTTGCATTTATGCAAACTATACAGTGCTGGGTAAAAAAATATGACACTGTACACTACTAATATGTAGACACTGACAGCATGTACATGTCCTACAATGGGGGAGTTTTAACCGTTTCAACCTGACTGAAAGCAGGTGCACCAGCTGGCATTGCAGGAGGGAATCCACTCCCCTCTCTGCCGCCAGCTGGCATTCAAATATGCCCACCCATGCCACACTAATGCAAAAAAAACACACAAAAAAACCAAAAACCAAGTAGAAAACAATCCCCCCGGTGTCTCTAAGTGGACGGCACAACATGAGCAGTCATACCCGTGCTTGGTGCTCACATGATGATAAGACACAAGCTTAAACTGTAACTCAAGGAGCCGGGGTATGGTTGGATCCAAGAGGAGCTACAGTGACAGAATCTGTTTGTCGCGGTAGGTTTGGCTTAGTTTTGATAACCAGCAATAGGTGTATCTCGAATGCAACGCTTTTACAAGTCAATAACTCCAAGATATGGACTTAAAACTGACCAAATTCGGTATTAGAGAATAATATTGGAATCTCAGAGATATCTACAGTGACGGTTGGACAGTGTGAAGGACGGTCGGATCGCCTCCAGGGAACCATTGCTGACTCTTTCTTGTCACGTCAAAGACTGATATATTGTGTGGCTTGGTACAGTGTATTCACTCTATTCATGTATTCACGGGTTGCAGCCGCAAGCACTGAGCGTATATGAGGTTTACAAGGAATGTCAAAATGGTATGAAGTATTCAAGGTTTTGGGCACCTCTTGTGGCCTAGTGGTCCGAAATGCATAATTAACGGCCGCAGTGTTTGTGTGAAATTCTGCCAGTGTCTCCCGTAAGACTCCATGAACTCCCAACCTTCGAATAAAAGCAAAAGAAGGCATTCAATCTGTTGAATTTAGTGGCGTAAACCAGACCAAGTCAACAGCAGCCACACATTTCTGCCTTCGTTGCGTTCCTGTTTGCAAGTCAAGGTGAAGAGTTGAATATCAACGCAAAAAAAATCATTCCGAGCGCTTCATATTTTAAGGAGGACCAGGAAATGCGATTGAAAGTAAGATAGATCTTTCTCTCGGGCAAGGTACTGTAGGTCATTCTGTCAGGGGAGAACAGAAAAGCCATCACAATGCCGTAGTGTAACAAATAGTCGGAAGAGTTACAGGAATGGGCATTGAATAAAATCAAATGAATATTCATCAAAACAGACACAGTGCTGTCAGTGAGCTGAGAAATAATAGTGTTTGTCCGCTCGTCAGAATGAGCCTCCGTGTTTTGAAGCAATGCTCCACTGCTGCTAGTCATCTTCATTTTCCACCTGACAGATAAAACTGCTCCACCGTCGAGTACTTTAATTCCACTGGTAACTCATCCCGAGAGGGCAACTCAAACCGTCAGAACACAGCGTGTTACGGACTTGTCAGCTGCATCTGTTCAATAGTTTTATTGCGCGCTTTTAATCGAATGTTGTTTACCTCTGCCACCGACAAAAAAAAAAAAAAGCCTTGTGCACACAGTTAATTGCATTTTCGACAAACACCGACCAGAACTATTGTTTTGAGATGCCGAAAAAGGGAAAACTAACGTGACAGGTTGTGGACGTGTAGCCAGAGTGTGTGTGTCGGTTTGCCTGTGCATACACGCTCATGTGCGGATATGAGAGCGCAGCACTGGAGGGAGGGAGTTCACCCAAACTAAATATTAAATGACACAGCGTGCTCTGAAGCCGCCCCAGCAGGGGAGTTTGGGAAAGGATCCTGCCTGGTAAAATGAGAGTCACGGTGAACTGTAGGCCACGGTGAATAACTGGGTTTTGTGTGTAGAATAACCAGTTTTTCACTCCTTTGTTTTGGACATGAGCAGTGTTTGTCCCACAACATGTGAGCAGATGGTTTTTCTTTTTTCCTAATTATCATGCTTTTTCAGTCTCGTTAGTGTTGCAGAGTGAACAAAGCAGAAAAACAAAAAGTGCATTTCAGTAATCCAATTTAGATTTAAATGAGTATTGAATCAAAAAGTGATGCGTAATCTTAACAGATTCTTAGAAAAACAACATCAAAACTGCTCAACTTGAGATAAGTTGTGGATTTTATGCTGTGTTGGGGTTTGTGATAAATAAGTATGTTTACTCGTGTACTGTACCTAATTTTAAGGTCCTCTAGTAGTTGAAATTTTCTTTTACTCTTATACTTATTATCAACTAATAACTTACTTTACAGATTCAGATTAGTAGTGGAAATAAATATATTCTTATTATATCACAAGCTCTCTGAAGTAATAAAAACCACCCGGCCCCACTGTTATCAATTACTATAATCCAATAATATAATAAATATACATTCATCTGTACTTTTCCATAAAATAGTTTGATGCTAATACCTTTATTACGCTATCTTCACGACAAAGTTGAATGAAAGACTTTTAATTACAATTTTAACACTGTGGCGACTTTTTACTTAAAGGAACAGTTCAGACAAAAGTAAGAACTCAGTCATTATCTACTCAGCCCCACAGCAAAACGGTGTAGCAGCATTCTCCCAAACAACTGAAGCAGATGGGGACAACCGAAACAAAAACATTAAATACAGCCTGACAAAACCAAAGTCTCAGGAAGCCCACAGATCCCAAATTGATTTGTAAAGACGTTATTTACTTCCCTGTCTGAAGTGGTTGCGCAAGCTTGACCGCACATCAAGGATGTAAATAACATGTTTTTCAAATCAGTTTGTGATCTCAGGGCTCCCAGAACTTTCGATTACGCTGAATAAGCTGTTTTGAGCATTTCATGTTTTATTGGGCTGCTTTTTAAATGTTTAGAAACAAGTTCCCGATCTCCTTCAGTTGTTCAGGAGAGTGCTGCTGCAACGCTGTTTAGCTGTGAAGCCCCAGAAATGTGTTGCGGACTACGAATCTTTACCCTGCCTTCCATCAGCACGGAGGCGAATACGTAGATAATGCCTGAATTTTCATTTTCAGGTGAACTGTTCCTTTAAGAGGCATATCTTAGTACTTCTTCCATGCCTGGTTCTCTAGATTTCATTTTTCTTTCATCTTTATATCCACAATACAAAACTACTGTGTGACCCAGTTTCACTGCTTTGTAATTTTTTGTCTAACTGGAGTTTTTTTTTTTTTTTTTTTTGTGAATCCATAAAAAAAACACGACCACACAGACATCTGGCTGCTGGCTATTAATAGATGACCGGTTACTGATTAGAGATGTTTATGCACTCGTGCTGTGTGTGAAATAGGATTGCATAACACCAAAATTGCTTAAAGAAATCAACGTTTTTGTTGTCATTTTCTAGCTTAGTAAAAGATTCTCTTGGTGGGATAGCGAGCTGAATGAGAATCGACAGTTCTCCGGACCTCAGACGGATGTAATAGGTCAGTGTGAATAAGCCATTTAAAGCAGTGTGCCTTTGATATTGTGTAATCATGCTCTAGTTAGCATATTATGAACGGGTATAAGCCTTTTATACAAACATGATTAAAAGATGTCCATGCTCAACATTTTCACGGTTTTCACCCAAGGCATGTGTATCAGCTAAAAATAGGAGTTGGAGAGGAAAAGTTTGATTTTGGCATGTTTATTTCGTAGTGAAATTCTCCTGCTGCAAAAAGCAATTAACACACGGGGAAAGAAATGACTTCACACTTTCTGGAAGGCGATGACAACTGAATCAATGTTACAAATTTGTAATGAAGCTTCATTAATATATTATTGAGTTTATATTAATCGTTGCTCTAGATGTTTGTTGCTGCTCTTTTTACTCTTGATGAAATATTAAAAAAAAGAAAAAAGAAACATTTGTACTTAAAGTTAACTCAATAAGATTTAATTCACGAGTTGAGAATAGACTCACACCCCTGTCTCACCTGCCACCTGTTAAAAGCAGACTGGTGAGGTAGCTGTGACTTGTCCCTTTCATGAACCAGACGTTGGCAGCTGTATGCAAAGTAGAGTTAGAGTCTGGTAAAAAAAAAGCGGGGGGGAACCACAGAGATGGAGGCTCAACAGACACAAGCTGGTATGTCAGAAATTATTATTACTGCATTGTAATGTTTATGAATTGTCTGGTTCACTGTTGCAGATTTGGTTAACCATTGGGCAGAGACATCAGAGGTGTTTTATCATGTCTCCAGTTCTTGAGCTAAACTACTGTAAGCTAAGCTGAGCTAAGGCTGCCTGGCTGCTGGCGCTAGTTTATACCAATGCCGATACAAGAGTGATATCAATATTTGCATGTACCTCTCTGCAAGACATTGATGTCATGTCGAAAAACATTTGT
The DNA here is from genome assembly GCA_963678695.2 of Diplodus puntazzo. Taxonomy (NCBI): domain Eukaryota; kingdom Metazoa; phylum Chordata; class Actinopteri; order Spariformes; family Sparidae; genus Diplodus; species Diplodus puntazzo. The sequence goes on along the minus strand of OZ023167.1, from coordinate 8,681,707 downwards.
GTATTGAGTTGAATAGATGTCTGTTGAAATGAACAAGCTAACCAGCTAGCCCCAGCCCGTGCTGTCTCTTAATGACACCTTGTACCGTGAGAGGCGAGGCGTCCCCGCCCACCTTGTCTTCCGTCTACTGTGTCCCCTGTAATCAAACTGGCATCTGTTGGTCCAAGAGACAGTGTTCAGACTTCCGTCAGCTAAAAAGGCTACTTAGCTCACTGAGCTCCATGCTAACGGCAGCTAGAGAAACCTTAGGAACAGTTAGAACCCAAACTCTGTCGCCTGACAACAGTGCTGGTATTGAAACGATTCTGCAAAAAGTCTTGACCACATTTACGTTTATTGACATTCAATGGAAACAGTTTTTGAAATTCTATGTTTCCAGGATGCTGTGGTTTAGTCTAGGTTGGTTGCTGTCTGTATACGCCCTCTGACACGCCCAGTCAGAGGGAAACTGGAATGTACAGAAGCAGAAAGAATGGATCTTCTTGGATATCAACTGTATTAAATACGAGAAATAGATAAAACCAGAATTGGATTAGATGATTTCCTTTCAGATGCTGTGGTATGTCTGACCACATGCAGTTTTGATCTTGTGACCATAAATTCTGCTCATGTCCCTTTCAGGAAGAGTCCCAACCACAGCGCCAAACTCCTCCTCCTCCTCCCCCAACCTTTATTTGAAATGAAGGGAGATGGCATCTACACAGTGACTCTGTGTGTTTAATTGTGACCTTCAGAGGCCAACCATGTGAGAGAGGAGCATTTGTGCAGTAACATGTTGACATCTGTGTGCTGTCGGCCTCCGGTGCTTTATGTCTGGGTGAAGAGTCTGGGTTCTGTTGAGTCTTTCAGGTTTTCTTTGTGTTGGTTGGAATGAGCCAACTTTCTCTGACTCAGTGTTTATAGATCTTAGTAGATGTTCTGTATAGACGGCAGCAAGATAAAGAAGATAACAATGCTAAAACTGCGGCTCTGGAGTGTCCCCCCCTCCTTCCTCCTTATCCTTTGAATGTCCTCTAACTGTCCACCCCATCCAAGTAATCAGCATCCTTCAAAGAAGCACAGCCAAAGCCAAAGCCAAGTCAAACAGAGAGAGCGTGTCCTAATCAGGGGCATGAAGAGCCGGGCTTATGGAGCCCTCCCCCCACTGCGGGGGCCATTACTGGGCCGCCATGGGCTCAAGATTAGAGCCTCTTCCTGTGTTAGCCATTCAAATTCAGCATTAATGTTTGAAAGAGGAGAGAAAATGCCTGCTCTTCGTGGATAGATTAATATTTCATGGGGAGAAATGTGAAAACATCCCCAGTAATGTCTGAGTCGAGGTGGTGTGTCTGTGGTGGTTCTCTCTGTAAGTGTGTGTGTGTGTGTGTGTGTGTGTGTGTGTGTGTGTGTGTGTGTGTGTGTGTGTTTTTAGACATTCATATATCGCTATCAAAACGTCAAGTCCCACCAAAGCAGGCCGAGCAGAACGAGGTTGTGGTTGTGTAATGTTTTGACAAATTAGCATACGTGCATCACTGTTGCAGCTGCATTTTTATGCTGTTTAACATTTTGACAAGAATCGATGCCATCGTGATATTCCTTGAGTTCAGCCTCATGAAAGACTGTGTTCAGTATCAGGCAAAAGGCAGGCGTCGAGTTGATTTATCACGTATAGAGACTAGACTATGTGTGTTCCAGGAATAGGAGCTGCTTGTTTCAGGGACAGTGGCTCACTGACTGCTTGCCTGCCTGCCTGCCTGCCTGCCTGCCTGCCTGTCAGTCTGCGCAGTAAATAGGTCAGTGTTTTATGTGAGTGAAGAGTCAGTAATGTCTGGGCCTCCGTGAAACTGCCATCTTTAGCGCTCTGACCGTGCAGCGGAGCGGCTGCGGCAGCCGCCAGTCAGTCAGGTGATCAGACGAGTAGCCGCACAGCAGCGCCGAGTTAATTCCTAATACGTGAAATTGGTTTCTTGTGGTTTGCTGTTGTGGCTTGGAACCTCGCTGCTGCCTGATGCAGAAGTGACCGAAGTCAGACGTGTTTTTCAGCTACATAATTCATCCACACTGCACTCCCAATGGCAGTTTTACTGGAATTATCATATTTATGAGCATGCACTATACCTCCACTGTTTTATGTAAGCGTAGTCTGTGTCGCATCAGTATCGATGAGGCAGGGGCGTACAGTATGACTCACCCAATAAACCCTAAGAAAATGTCCGCTCTGTGTTTAGAGGGTTTAGAACCTCCTGTCATGTCGTCATTATTTGATGTTGCAGCCATTGATTTTCCTCCTCTGTATTTGCTGACCAGATAGCGACCTGATTGATTGGATCCCGGTCGCTGTTGTCAGGTCTGGCTTGTGCACATCCAGTTCTGTGCATGCCCATAAAAGCTTCATGACATACTGTAGAATGTGTCCAGAAGATTATGGTAATGGATTAACAGTCACAGCTGCACAAGTCCCACCAGGACAGAGGCACATGTGTGTGTTTTCGTAGTGGACAACAAGTCTAGACGGGGTGGATGTACAGTATGTGGGGGATTATCTGCAACACTGTGTCAGATTTGAAGCCTTTTTGATGAAGATGTATCAGTTATAGTGCAAGTTAGGATGTGCTGTGGCCAGCAGTCCGGGTGAGGTAAGCTAGCTTGTCTTTGTGGCAAAGCTAATAAAGGTTTAAATTGTTTTGTGTTGTACTTGGTCGAGGGGATTTTGTTGATGACTTAGCGTCGATCCTTAACCGAGTGTTTTTGGGCATTTGTTGCCTATTTTGGACAGTGACAGGTCAAAAGGCAGAGACAGGAAATGAGACACGAATTGTTAACGGTTACGACCTTGTAGCCAGGAAACATGAGCTGCGACTGGCATTTTAAATGAAACCTGAAATGGGATTTTGAAGCCGCTGTTTGACAGGGGGGTGAATCTGGAAAACTCAAATCTTGCTTAATTGATCAGTTGTAAGTTTCTTTCGAAGGTCACTGATACTTCCAGTGCTCATTTGAACAAGTATAAGTAACAAAGTATCATGAAACTGGTGCACAAGTGGTACTTTCTAAACTTCAGAAGTGTTAGCCTGAGATAATTAATAGTAACATTGTTAGAATTATTCACCAGATAAATTTACTAACCTAGAGCTTCATAAATTAATGACACAACCTACCAACTGAAGGACACGGCTATAATTCATGCAAGGGATCATGGGGGGTAGGAATAAAGGGGGGATACATAATTTTTTCAGTACTCGTTTTTTGGTTTTCAAATATAGACTCAAGACTCACAGGAGTTGAAGCTTTTTTTTGCAAACACTTTACTTAGCAGTAGTCTAGACTGCCATGATCATGACTGTCATATTTCACCAAGGGAACACAGTTTGTTTAATGATAAATTAATAAGCCAAATCTCCATAGAGCAATGTGCTTTGCATGTCCATTCAAGTGGTGCTCCTACATTTTCTGCTGGTGCTCCTAATATTCATTCGTCTGGAGCCCTGCTTGGTTAGTTTTTTTTTTTTTTTTTTCAATCGTTCGGATGTCCTCCTCCTCCCTTGATGATAAATTCAGACTCTCTCAGGTGAGGTGGCACTAACCATGCGACTTCAACGCGTCTTCCCATTTGCAACTTCCTGTTTGCTTTTTTTCCTCTCAGGTGTTGCGATAGCCACGTTGTCAGCGGCTCCCATGCTGCTTTCGCATGTCAACATTGTGACATTCCTTTGTAAACAAGAGTTTTAGTGGGTTTTGTTGTCAGTGACACACCTATCGTCCGACCTGAGAGGACACGTTTGCAGCTGTTGTCTGAAATCACCCAGCATGATAGAAACTGCCACTACCAGTACATCCTGGAAATATACCAGCAAAATACTAAAAAAAAAATCCAAAACATACTAGTTTAGTAAGATCATAGAGAGTTTCTCTGTAGCTGTCTGGTTATTCACAGATAGAAAAGTGGATCAACATGTAACCTTTATTTGTACAACCAATCGGTCAGGAATTACCTGTTATGAGAGGTAAGGGTAACTGAGTCGGTTCTCATAGATACAATCAGTGTATCTGTACCTAGATCAGACAGAGGCCGCAGTGTATTTTTCATTCTTTACTGTCATCGACCATTTGTTGCGTCTGCGCTCAGATGACAATTCATTGAAAGCGAGCTCTGGCATAGAAAGTCCGGCAAAGTCCCGACTGCTATCCGTCTACCAAATGATTTCCTGTGGTGATTATAGAGAGGTTTGTTAATTGGAAGGATAACAATGCAGTTGAAAAAAAAAAATTCTTCCTCTTCTCATCACATCGCCGATCAGAGGGGAACAGAAAAAAACACAGTCCAGTTTATAAGGAAACATCAAGACTGTGTTGGCAGGCTTTTTATCTCCATCAGTGTTTGATCTTAAAGACTTCCTCACATAAAAAGCAGTGGCAAATATTTTGTCATCTAGTTTATATGAATAAAACATCAGAATCAGCCTAATTACTCATTAATGTTTAATGCTATTCAAGGGAAGAAGAACTGTTGGATTAGATGAGAGACTGTTCCTCGCTTATGGAGATAAAGTTAAGAAAAAGCTGACTTAATCAAGTTCATTGTTGACTTAAACTTGTACATCCAGTAGTGGTAAGGAAATGAAGGACTCTAAGATGACGTTTTATGAGCTTTAAAAGTATCAAGGCAGTGGACTGTGCTAACAGTACCCATCAGTTCATCGTCCTGGTGTTTAGTGGTTGCGTTGGCTATTTAGTTTTCATCAGACATCTGCATAACTGTTAAAAAGTAAATCTGCGGTAGTTAAAGGAGCAATATGTAAGGATTGGCCATGTGTCTAAATTATACTCCAAACAAATAGGGGGCAGCATATCACCAGAGTAACTGCTCACTATTGCTAACTGAAGTCGTCATTTGCTAGTTAGCTCAGTTAGCCATGCAGCTAGCGGTCCAAACTGGGAGCTCAGAAGCACTGTGGACCGGAATGGGAAGGGGCTAGCTGGTTGGCACGCTAACCTCAATAGAAGTACGGTAGATATAAAGACAACATAATGTAAGTAAATGGAAAGACTGTCATTTATTTGCATTCTGTTGATCATTTGAGTAAATTTTGGAATGTTTTTAACAGAAATTCCTACATTTTGCCCCTTTTTAAAAAGACAATAAACACATACTGTGGGATTATATTCACTCTGGTTGTCTTGTTCAAATTGGTTTCTCAGGAAATTACACATTACTGACCCGTACTTATCACAAGGAAACAGGATTTGAGGCTGCAGAAGGGAAAACAAAGAGCTGTTCTGTAACAATGCTGTTACTGTACACATATCTGCTTAAACTAGAGCTTCCTATCATCGTATCAATGTAACTCAGCTAAGTAACTCTTCACTCATAATCAGCTCTTATGGGAAGTTAACAAAGCGTAGGGTGCAACACGCCTTATTCTGTCTCATGCAGGAGATGGTTACATAAAATTGTAAAGGCCACTCGAAAGGCACATGTGTCATTTGTCAGAGGCAGCGAGCGCCGTCTAAGAGCCGAGGAGTGGTCTTTGTTGTTGTTAATGTAGGTCTCCAATGAGGGGGCGGCCTGGAATGGCCCGCTTTTCTGGGACAGTCGTGCCGCACATCACATGATGGGCTTGGCCTCGGGGTGAGACAGTGAAGGAGTTTAAGATGGTAGTGGGGAAGTGGGTAGATGAAAAATGTGAGGATGAGCGATGGGAACGTTTACCCTTGCCAGTTTCTCTCAGAATCAACTCCTGGTTACCGTTTTTCACAGCTGAACAGACCCACCGGACACCACGGCTCCACCTCGCCTCCGAATAAACCTCCATTCAAACAGGAAGGGAACAAGATTCATATAATTATCTTTTTTAATATTACAATCACAGTTTTAGAAGCTGTGTCTAAATAATCTCTGAAGTCTGTTAGAAAATAAACAAGAGAGTTTTTACAGACCTGATCTGTCTGAATGCAGCTATCAAGCCTATCAAGATATTTTGTCGCACTCATGTTAGCAGCCACCGAGGAAAGTGACATAAACCTCTGCAACACCTACTGTACATCTCTGCGCTAATAACTGTTATCTGTGCAAAACTCGATAATGTCAGATGTTTATCAAATGCAGTTGAGTCACAGGTACAAAGTTGTGTCACTGTGGTGATGGTGAAAGAATTAGTCGATTAAAAGATGTATATTCAAAGGTCAATCAAGAAGTTTTTGATAAATATATTGCAGTGCCAATTTGTTTTGGCAACAATAATAACTATAAACTATGAAAAAGCTGCACATCATAATAATATGAAAATGTCGGCCCATGTAAAACTCTGAAGATGCTTTATGTATATTCAATTTTTTAGATGTACTGCTAAGCTAATTATTTGAATTAATGAAACGATCCTGATATTTTTTTGTCTTTGTTCTTTACTTTTCCTTCCCATCAAGTTGTTTTTTGGGGGTTTTTTTGTCTGCGAGCCTATATTGGCATGTGTCATGTGTATCACATGTCTGTATTAACCCCCAAAACCTGTGGAAAAGTTTTAAAAAGGCATGTTTTCTTCTGCTTCTGTCAGCAAACCAGAGCAAATCTAGGCTCAGTAGTGTGGCTTCACCAACAATCACTTTATTCTACATGTGTCATTTAAAAAATTTGCTAAAAAAAAAAATGTTTGAAAATAATAAAAGAGTTAAACGATTACACATCAACATTACACATTGACAAAACTCAGTTTTGATAATCAAGTGATTGTTGAAGTTGTGTGAAGCAAAATAGCTGCTTTTTTTCTGTCTTGATCGTCGGGTTTTGGAGTGTGAGACAAAACAATGTTGAAAACATCACAGGTGAACGTGCATAGTCTCTTCCAGAATGATTATTTTCCCTGCCTGCCTCTGATACACCCAGACTTTTAATCACTGTCCTTCTCTCTCCACCCCTCTCTTTCTCTCTCCCTCTCACAGGACATTGTGAGTGCTACTAAAGATGTCTGATAGTGTTGATATTGAAGAGAAACCACCAGCCCCCCCCTTGAGAATGAACAGTAGTTCCCGAGACTCTTCATTGTTGAATCACGCCTCTAAACCGCTTCCAATGGCTCCCGAAGAGAAAAACAAGAAGGTCCGCCTGCGCTCCATCTTCCCAGGGGGAGACAAGAGTGAGTATCCCTCCCCTACGTGTCACCTTCACGCTCGGCGCCGCATTGACGCACTTTATTCACTATCATCCTGTATATAAGAGCACTCGAAATCAGGCTCTAATCAGGCTCTGTTTTCGTCTCTTATAGCGAACAAGAAGAAGGAGAAGGAACGTCCTGAGATATCCCTACCCTCAGACTTTGAACACACCATTCATGTTGGCTTTGATGCTGTAACAGGAGAATTCACGGTGAGTTTCTCTTCCACCTGACAATCAGGAGTATAAACAGGGACAGGTGTGCTTCGAAAACTCTCAGAGTCTCAGGCACACATTTCGAAATATCACAATTCCCTGAGGTAATTGAGTCAAAGAACAATACATTTTCCTCCACGTAAAGTTAGTATTGCAAGTGACTTGAATGACAATCACTCCATCTCCCCTGTCAGCTGCAACCTGCACTGGAATCTGTCGGCGTTTCTTGTCAAGATGACATAATGTTTTCTTCTTTTACTTTATCTGTTAACGTTCTTTCCATTGACTGGTTCGGTACAACAGCAACAAATCAAAAGCTTATTAAGGTTTAATGATCAGTTCTTGATCCCACAGAGATGTTTGAAGCTCCTTTTCGAGGACCCAGTCAGTGGTGAGGTACCATTGTGTTGTATTATGAATCTTTAAAGATGCGCTGCACCCTAAATTTCTTGTCTATTCATCTTTGTTTTAGCTTTCTCATCCATTACTTCATTAAATAATGGATGAGCAAGCCAAGACTTATCATCATTCCCTTTAAACCACTCATACTCAGGAACACTGTGTGTATTCGGGTCTATTTGACTTCCAAATGAACAGCACTCGGTCCCTGACATCAGTAACAAATACTGTAGTTCCTTGTTCGTTTGATAAGCTGTGCCCCCGTGTGACACACAGAGCCCCATTAAGACAAGATTAAACCAAAACCACTTTGATTTCACTTCTTCCATGGTTCTTCTGGGAGGATACAGTATATTGCTGTTGATTTGCCCCTTGATCCCCATCCAAGGCGTCTGTAACACCAACAGAACAGCAGACCATTCACCACAGATAGTTGCTTTGAGTGTAAAAATAACCACAAGCTTACAAGATGGCATGAATGAAACCATTTGTTGATTGACATTCAGCTTCTGTTAAAGGCTCAATGTCTGTTAATGCACATTAAAACATGCTGAACAAGTGTTGGTGATGGAATATTTCAACATATTGTGAAATAAACATTCACTGTTCACAATACCACTTTCATATATGTGCATTAAGTGCTATTGAAAAAGCTGCAGCAGCCAGTTAGCCAGGTAGCTTAGCACAAAGACTGGAGGAAGGGGGAAACAGCTAGCTTGGCTGTGTAGGAAACATATTCTGGCCATGTTAAATCTCGTTTTTCAGAATCGTGCAGAAGCTAAAATGTGAAATCAACAAGTAATTGTTAGGCTAGAATGTTTCCCCACTGTCTTTTTGTCTTTATGCTCAGAGGAGATCATGGACAATACTTTGATGTTGCTATTTCAATGACTTCAAGATAGTAACTCCAAACGAAATGATTTATATTACAGTTAAACATATACACTGGCTTAGCTGACAATTGTCTTAAACTTGACCGTTCAGCTTTAGCAGTCACTTGTCCACCCCCGTGTGCCACAACAGAAGCACCAAATCTACATTTTTCAGCAGTTTCTAGTTGCAACTGAAGGACTATTAACAACCCATGCCCCTGCCCTCAAGCTAAAATGTTTGAACATTTGACCTCTTATCTGTTCGCGCAGGGTATCCCAGAGCAGTGGGCACGACTCCTACAGACCTCGAACATCACCAAGCTGGAGCAGAAGAAGAACCCGCAGGCCGTGCTGGACGTCTTAAAGTTCTACGACTCCAAAGAGACCGTCAACAACCAGAAGTACATGAGCTTCACCTCGGGAGGTGAGCAAAAACAAAATACTGTTAAAAAAAATAACAGGATATTTAAAAAAGAAAAGTAAAATGTTTTTTATGCTGCTTAAGAAAAATGTTCCTTTTTCTTTCAGACAAATCAGCACATGGGTACATTGCAGCAAACACTCTGGTGAGTACTACTTCTTCTAAACTTGGTTGGTGTTTTTAAGCCTAAACACTACATTTGATGACTTTTGAGAATATTTGTTAATGCAAAAACTCATAAAATGATAATCTGACAAATATGTGTCAGTTATTAATACCCAACTATCTGATACTGAGTTTAAAGGAGACCTATTATACTTATCTTCAGTGTTTTATATACAGTAGGTTGTTGTGCACGTAGAAGATCTTGAAAGTTAAAAAAGGTCAGAGTCCGCAAGCTCCTCTCTCTCAAAAAACACTGCTCCTGAAACGCCTCTTCAGTAGCCCTGCCTTTAATTCTGTGACTTTGTGACATCACACTACGTCACCATGCCACACCTTTGCAGAATTTATGCCTAGAAGCTACTTGGCCCGTAAAAATGGATTTAGCACAGCTGCTCTGTTGCTGTTAGTGGTGCTGGCTCAGGCGTGTTTGAGCTGGCCAATCACAGTAGACTTTGTATTCAGGAGGCGGGACTTAAAGAGACAGGAGCTAAAACAGAGCATTCCAGACAGAGGGGGAATACACAGCTGCGTCACTTAACAGTATGAGAAAACTGATTTGTTTATTGAACTCTAAAGCCTGTAAAACTTATAATCAATCCGAAAATCAACATAATATGTCTCCTTTAAAAGAACATGGCCCTTCTTATTGGGAGGAGTTATATATTGCTCAACTGCATATCTTGACCTCCTACTGCCTGATTATTGTAGTGAAAATATTTGATCTACAATCTCTGGTCCTAAGCCATATCTCTACCAGATACTGTAATAAATGGAGGGCAAGCATTTCTTCATGATTTATATACATGTATCAGTGCAGTTAACTAACAGGTAAGTTACAGCATTATGTGGCTTTATTTGATCGTCTTGAACCTCTCGGACTACAACGCGTTAAATCTGTCTCACTTTACTCTCTAACTCCATCTGGGAATATCTGGGATAGACTCCGACTACGTTCACGGGCAAACCGTGTGCGTTTTCCTCTGGAGGCTTACTGCCCTCACTCTGCGACATAATGCCCTGATTTTTACGCACACGCCAATCAGTTCACAGCTCCTGCACAGAAACTGTGACTGCTGTGAGAGCCACTGCTGCTCATTGTTTATTTTTCCAATCGACTTAACCAGATTTTGAAATACCCATAGACAAGCTTTACTGGAGGCTCAACTGCATCTAGAAGGACTCCTGCTGGGCTGACCTCATTCCTGGCTTTGACCACAGTAATCTATGCTTTGAATGCCTTGGCCTGTGCACACTCAGCCGGGTGAAAAAGTGGAATCCAAGTCTGTTCAGTGGGATTCGCCGCCCCAGGCGAACTACAATAGCATCACTTAATTCAAGGCTATTGCTTGAAAGAGCTCTTTGCCAGTGAAGGGCAAGCGGGTGTGGCAGTGTGTCTAAAAGGTTGTGAAAACCCAGTGGAGGTATTTGCGAGCATCTCAGCCTTGGACTGTCACAGTGGTCCACGTTCTGCAGAGGTGAGTCAGCTATTGGCTACGGTGCCACGGATTTCATTTTAGGATTGGGCCGCAGGCAAGCAGAACTACAGGAGAGGTGCCAAAACTCGGTCTGTCAGAGCAAACTGTCTTTTTTCAGAGTGATACTGAAACCCACTATGACCTACCTGATGCTCTCTGACAGATTATTTTGAACAGCAACTTCTTCCAACCTGCAATGCAGTTAAATATTTGAGAGCTGGTGTGTTGCTTTCCTTGAGCAATCCGCTTTATATTCTTATCACTTGCTACAGTCCACATGGGTTAGGGTGGTGGTGCAGTTTTCTTGTCCCGTTCAATAAGGATTAAAGAAGAGAAAGAACTGTTTTCATGATGATTAGTCGAATGGAAAGATGGTCGTATTGAAAGATCTCTTTGTCGCATCCTAATCAAAGCTTTGGTCGGACCAAAAAGTCATAATTGAATTTGGGACCTCTGAAAGAAAATATCTTTACTTCCCATGCATGCTGTAGACTCTAATTTGCTAAATACTGCAGTCAGTGTTCGCCTCTACCGGACAATAGATTCACCTAAGACCTTTATCTGGCAGGAAACAGACACACGCTTATACCAGAAATTAAGATTAGATTAGATTTTTTTCGGGAAAAAAGACCCTGCCAGTGTGCTAGGATCATTTTTGTTGGTGTTGCTGCTGCTTTAAAGGACAAATTATCCCAAAAAATTAAGATTTAGTCATTTATCTACTCACCTTTGTGCCCATGGAAAGTCGGAGGAAGTTTTGTTGTCCACAAAACAATTCTGGAGCTTCAAAGCAGAACAACGCAGCAGCGTTCTCCATAACAACTGAAGTAGATGGGGAACAACCGAAAACAGGCTGAAAATGGCTCCATATAGCTTGTCTTGCGTAATCCATGTCCTTAGAAGCCCCTGAGATCCCAAATTGATTTAAAAAAGATGTTATTTACTCCCTCGAATCACCCTAGCTCGTGAGGGGGTGTGAGTAGATGATGACTAAATTTTCATTTTTGGGTGAACCCATCCTTGAGTGGTTGATAACTTGGCCATCATTTAAATCATATTTTTAATAATTTCATATTAATTTTACAACCAACCAGGAAGTCCTGGATATTCAACTTCAGTGTGTCAGACCGCAGCACTCATCTGTCAAGCAACACAGACAGCTGGACCGCTGTTCATATAGCTAAAATACATTCATGGCAGTGACAGTTTATCAGAGAAAACTAGTCACACAAGCTTTAATATTTATTTTTACGTTATCCTTCAAATCCTCATTCATGATTTGACTGAAAAATGCTCAATAGTATGCTGGGAAATACCATTTATCCATACAGACGACCGAGAGCAGCCATTTTATTGTCATCGGGGGTTGTAGAGACAGTCAGTGACCGTTCTCTTTCGATCAACAACCGTTTTCCTGTCTGAGTTACGGTTATGTTCAAGTATCCAACACTACACCAAACAGCAAGCTTTCATGATGAAAAATCATGCGGTAATAACTTACACATCTGTTTAAATGTTTACCTTGCTGTCAAAGTGAATCCACCGACATTTGTTTCATTAACGATCCTTTCCTTCCAGCAAACACAAGATAACATTGAAAACTGTCAAGTGTGAACTCAATGTCAGGTTTCCAACTTCACGTCTTCTCACTTTTAAAAAAATAAAAATAAAAATAAGGCTTCAGGAAAAATCTTACACATTTTAACACATCTGTCTGTATGTGTGTGCTTTTCTGTATCCTACGACAACACATGACAACAAATTAGGTGCAATCTCGCAGTTTATTCGATTGCACTTTTTGAAATTTTGAAATTAGGCATCAATCAACATTCTGTGTGCATAAACAGAAATGGAAGTTATAGTCTATGTTGTTGCATCCAAATAAAGGTGATTAAAATAACACTTTATACAAGAAAATCTGAAGAGAATTCGTGAGGTGGAGAGGAAGATGTATTCCAGGCCCGGGGCAAGGACACTCCTCTGTTGGCATGATTACTCTCTATCATGTCCCCTGCTCATGCTGGGTGTTAGGAGGACAATTTACGGACCTAACGTCCATCCCTCAGTAGCATACCCCTGCCCTCCCCCCCCTTCCCCTGAACTCCACTTACTCTTAAACATTGTGTGGGTTTGTTTTGAGTAAATCCTCCCATTCTCAACCTTCACATTCAGAACCGACTGCTGTCATCTGGGCCTCCTGTCAGCCTTAGAACCTGCAGCGCATTATTTGACAAGGTAACTCCTCCATATTACTTTCCACATGATGTATCTCTGCATTGGCTCTGAAGCCAAATCTGGTCTCTTAACTATGATTCTGCCAACTGGCTCATACAAAATGCGTACAGGTATTTGATTTTAGACACATCATCACTCTCTGTATTGAAATTTCCAGGGGGGGGGCGGGTTATGATTGGATCTGTTCCTTTATGATGTTATAGATGTTTTTATTATCTTCCACAAGAGCACCTCTCATCTTCTTTCAAATAGAACGTCTCTGAAATGGCAGGGCAGGGGCGCATGCCACAGAGGGTTGTGATGACTGTCAAGCTGCATGTATGAGCTCATATTCCTTACAATTAGATCCACATTGCCAATAATGTGCCTGTAACTTCATCACCATTGTAGACATTACCGCATGGCTCTGTAAGAAAAAACACATGGCACTGCTTACAGTGAGCTAGACACTCATTTCTGCACTGCAGTCTTGGCCGAGCCCTCCTTGGAGCAGGTCAGAGGCCCAGTACGACTGAATGAAGGACTGGGACTTTCCTTCAGCCAGACCCTTTCCCTTTAATCACTAGAACTAAGCTGCACCGCTTCATTTATGCATGACGGGACTGGAAATGGATGAAATGTTTCCATTCCATAAGAGGAAGATGATCCAAGGCTAGCAGAGTGTTGGATGGCGGGGGGAGGCTTAGCATCAGGCATAATAAATATGCCTGAGGCTTATTAATCACACTTGTTAAAAGGTATCTTCCCCATCAGGAGGATGTCTACCTTACAGTTCATCGCCATATTGCACATCACTGCAGTGTGGCAGCATGTTTTCTCCTATAGCACAGTTAAATATGGAACAGTTTCTTACTTAAAAACCTGCACTGAATGGCACCTCACTCTTTTAACAATGGTCTCTATAGCTCTCACTGGACTCATACTACTTCGCTCCGCTATGAACAGAACTGCTCTCAACAATTTAACCCATTCATTTTGTTGATTTATTTATTCTTTTTACACAAAATGTCAGCTGTGCTGATACAGGGTAGAGTATCACAACATATTTAAAGGTCCAGTGTGTAGGATTTGGTGGGATTAAAGCAGCAAGGTTGTAGATTGCAACCACCTGAACACGCCTCGTTCCCCAACCTTACATCGGCTGCTGAAATCAGAAAAGTACGAAAAGCCCCTCTCTAGAGCCAGTGTTTGATTTCTCCATTCTGGGATACTGTAGAAACATGGCGGTGCAACATGACGGACCCATGAAAAAAAAGGAACGCCTGCTTCCAGCTCCTAGAGGCCAAACTGTGTAATTACAACATGCACAGGAGCCAAAAAGACTTTTCCCCAAGCTTACATTGCCATAGAAGCAGTTATAATGTGGTGGACGTATTATTTTAATGTTTCGACCACATTTTACTATCAGAACTTGTTCCATTTGATTGATTTGATTGAACATTCAGAAGGAACAGCGGCACAATGATCTACTGGCTCCACTCAAGTTAGTCGAGAGCTAAGCCAGAAGTTGGCCGGCTCGGCAGGTAGCGGTCCCCTGTGTGTGCATTCTGTGGGCCCCACAATGCAGAAGCAATGCAGAAAATAAGGGTCATTTTGTATCTGGACACCAATCTCTTTTGGTTCCGTGCACCATTGTTTATGGGAAGTAACAGCACCCCACTCGCTGTTTCCAATCACATTCTACTTCCATGACCAACTACATCTGTAGCCCTTATTCTAGGGTAACAAGCACACGATACTAAGCTTGATGTGATTAAATATCTGCCAGTAGAGCCCCCTAAATCCAACACACTGGACCTTTTACTGTACTTCCGTTTATGATGTTCGCCACTTCTGAATAACATGTGCAATGATATGTTCTGAATCATTTATCTGTTTTATACAATTATACTTGTATGTTTTTTTAGTTAATTTGTAACTCAGCTGGACAGAAATCAAACTGTGCACATGGCTGGTTTAGGGGTTTTCAGGCCGTTCACTGTGGTCACAAACAGTCAAAGAAAAAAAGAAATAATAATAGAAATTTTTGTTTAATTGGGGAAAGATTTGAGGATCTGAACACGCACTTCCATTCCGTGCTGCTACATGGCTCATGCATCCGCGCTCACTTACGCTTTTATCCAGCAGGCTGCCAAAACATCATCGTCAGAGCCCCCGATCGCTCCACCTGTGTCAGAAGAGGAGGATGAGGAAGAAGAAGAAGAGGAGGAGGAGGAGGAAGAGGAGGACGATGACGACGAACTGCCGCCAGTCATCGCGCCTCGGCCAGAGCACACCAAATCTGTGAGTTCACACGGCGCGACTGGTGAAACAGTTCTGTTGCGATTGTAGTCCTCTCTGCACGTCTTTGACTCTTTTTCCTCCCGGCAGATCTATACGCGCTCCGTCATGGACCCACCAAAGCCTCCCACCCCTGTGAAAGAAGTGTTGACTCCTCCAGAATCCCAGGTCCAGCCGGAGAACACGTCCAACACAATGTACCGGCACACTGACCGCCAGAGGAAGAAGTCCAAAATGACGGATGAGGAGATTCTGGAGAGACTCAGTATGTGTCTGTGCATCATTTTTACATGTATAAGGGCAGAGTTTCATAAAGACTGAGGGTCCTACAGCATTTTTAACTAGCTGTAAATAAATCTTTGTAAATGATTGATGTGCTACACATATAGTGTTGTATAATAATTGTTTAATGCAATCGTAAATATTCAGAATGCATTATAACAATAGTCATAACAAATTATAATGTATTTAATAATGACTTATAAGGTCAAGTGTCAATACCTCACAATTGCGACACACTATGTTTGCAAAGATCATCGTTTGAACAAGTTTTTATAGTGGTAACACATTATAATCACTATCACACTGCATCATAATGTGATAATAAGTTACTTTAAGTGGCCACTGGGGGCTTTACATAAAGTAAGGAATGTCCTGAGGGTATAAGTAGATGTAATACTTCACAGGCTGGTTATAAATGACTATAAGTGGTCTCTCTCTCTCTCTAAAGCAGGGGTGGGGAACCTCCGGCCCCCGGGCCATATACGGCCCGCGAGACAGTTTGGTCCGGCCCGCGAGGCAATCCGTAAATACGTTCACAAAAAATTAATTCAGGAAAAATTATTTCAAATGTGCAATTAAATGCCCCCGGGGCGGGTGTCCATCTTTCCGGGCCATGACCAAGGTCATTGAACGCAACATCAGCGTAACTGTCATCGCGTGTGATCTCATCGCGTCGTGTCCTCAGTGATTGACAGGTGACAACAACAGGAGGAGACTCGCGTTGGCTAAAACGGGAGATGGCGAGTAAGAAAAGAAAAGTTGGTGCAGAGTGTCGCTCTTTCAAAGATAAATAGACGAATGAATTCTTCTTTGGTTTGTGGGGACACTCCGGCAGTAATGAAAACTCAAACTTTGAGCGTCATTATATCGCAAAACATGCAAAACTGGATGCGTTAAAAGGACAAGTGCGCGTGGATAAAGTTGCCACTCTCCGAGTTTGATTGGCCAGCAAGCAGTTTTATCCAAACCGCGAGCAGACCAGGACAACGTGACTCAGGCTTGCTTCGTCGTAGTGAGTGAGCTAAAAGAAGCTGAAACTTCATGCCGAAGGTGAATTTGTTCCTCGTTGCCGCTGTGGAGCTGCGCACGCCAGAAAAAAAATCAAGCTGTTCCAAAGTGTCAGTTTGTCTCGGAGAACCGTCTCAGATCGGATTACTGGCATGGCACAAGACACTGAGAAATCATTTAAGGATTCTGCAAGAGATTTCCAGTTTTTCTTTTCAAAACTGACTCTTGCAAAGACTCGGCTCCGCTCAAGACCGACTGATCCAAACCTGGACAACCAGCTGAGAGCAGCATCGTCATCACTGCCACCTGACATCAGACATCTCACCGAGGAGAAGCACTTCCGGCCATCGCATTATATTAGGTCACACTGATATGATAATGATACTGATAAGTAAGTTTTCCACCTCAGATTGGCAGCAGACAACCTCATAATGTACCTCTAATCATTTCAGAACATTCTGATGTGAAAATAAACAAATACGTCCCTCTCAAATCACTTGAAAAATGACATTGGAGCTATATTCAGTCTGCCTTAAAAAAAAAAAAACTCCCTGTATCCACTCAACAATTTCTCCTCAGATTGACAGTAGACAACCTTATATAAGACAGCTCAGATCTGTCATTTTCGAGTAATTTAAAGCTGATATATGAGATTTGAGAGCGCTGATTTTTTTAAATTTTTATTTCACATCAGAATGCTCTGAAATGATTTTAGGTACATTATAGGTTATCTACAGCTTAAACTGCTAAACATCAGTGAATATAAAAACCAACAGGAATAGACAATTAATAGTATTAAAACACTAAGATACAGTGTATCATAGTGTTTTAATCCAATTAATTGAAATTAAAAATCCTAGAGGAAACACTGACACTGAGATGGATGAAATTAAAATTGGCTAAAACATTAATTAATAGTCATGATATTTATGTTATTGCAATGAAGTTTAAAACAGCCATAAAATTATGTTGTGAGCTGCTTACCTTTAAAAAAAAAAAAAAAAAAAAGTCATGGCCCCTGAGAGACGGTATGAAAATTGAAATGGTCCTCGATAGGAAAAAGGTTCCCCACCCCTGCTCTAAAGCATTCTGGATATTCATGACTTCTTATAGCTTTGATTTACATTTATAGCTTTGGAGTCTTCAAAGAACACCATAATCATCCAGAATTGTTGAGTGTAAAGTCCTCCTAACATCAGAATCCACACAACCCCAGAAACAATACTAAGGACATGTCTAATAATTCCCTGTGTGGTGATTCAGAGGACAGGACTGGAATAGTTGGTTTCCAGCGGCTGTGTTCGGCAAATTACTTCTAGTGCACAAAACAATATGCAGAGGAACAGGGAGCATTAATCTAATCAAATTTGGATGTAGACGTACTTTGTGGCCTTCACTACACTAGTCCAAATTATCAGAGTGCATCAAAAAAGTAGAGCTGTTGTACTCTCAGGCAGCGTATGTCTGAAATAGAAAGTCCAGACCCTCTCTGGCTTTTCTATTTCAGCAATGATTCCTGTGTATTTGTGTGTTTGTGTGAAAGGCCGTCATGGCTTGTTTGCGCCCACACAAGCTCGCTCATTATATATCTGCTTTCTCTCCGACTCAGGGAGTATCGTGAGCGTGGGGGATCCCAAAAAGAAGTACACGCGCTTCGAGAAAATAGGACAAGGGTAAGTCCATGAAACCAGTCATCACGGTTATTGAAATGGAGCAATTTCAAGAGCAGTCACTCTCACCGGGAGGGAGATGGAGCTGTGGTGACCACTTCAGTGGGACAGAGGCAGAGGGAGGGTCGGGTTGAAGGGCTGGGAGAAAAACTAAGTAGAGGGGAAATGAGAACTGTATCCTGAAATGGCCTTGGGCTAGATTAGCTCAGCCATCTCCCTCTCTCCTCGCTCCCGCTGTTCTGTCACTCGCTCCCCTCTTCACATCTGAGCAGATAAAAACTGTGTGGTTGTTGTTATCTGCTCATGCTCACTATTTCCATATTTGATCAGGAAGCTCCTATCTCGATCAGCAGATAACAGTCTATTTACTCTCTGCTGGGTTATCTGTAACTTATTAGGACCAGGAACTGTGCTTCATTATTCATAGCTTCTGACAGCGCACAGGTGTAGTTGGCAGCGAGAGAGAAAAGAGAGAAAGGTTTTCAGTGTCATGAGTTACACTTCCAAATAGGGACAGAGTGGCTGCATTCCATTCCTTTGACCGTCGATTGTAAAACCATAAATTTTGTGTGGCTGCGGCGTCTGAGCTCATCACTGCTGAGGTAATTTAATAGCAGTTTCGTTTCTGTGGTAAAATTAGCGCATACAAGCTAAAACGTCTTTATCTCAGCCGGTTTATGCACACAAATTCAATGATAATGTTCCAGGTCCTCTACAAGGAACATTTTTACATTGCGCATGGGAATAAAACAAGATTTGAACTTTTGTAGCGAGGCGGTTCATATGGTTTATAATTCTTCCTCCAAGAAAGAATGAATTCAAATGTATTTATATTAGCATTCAACCAAAAACATAGGGCTGATAGGACCTTAATATAAGACAACAAAACAACATAGTATATTCTAACCTAGTAAGATTATTACTCAATTAATGTCTATGTTAAAAATTACATAAACACTTGAAAGGTAAACTGAATTTGTACGAACAGATCTGAGGACCTTTTATGCATTTTAAGGAACATGGTGATCTGGGGAACCTACTGACAGGATGATTTATTACTGATTTAGAACTTATTTTACTGTATTATATAATTGTTAAAGTATGTATGGTTTATTTATATGCATAGGTACATATTTTCTTCTTTTCCGCAATGTATATAAGCAGTGAAGAGGTTAGGAGGGAGTAAAGAAGGGAAAAGACACATGTTACTGTTGATGTAGTGCACTTATTGTATGTGTTTAGTGTGAAAATAGTTAACATACTATTAAAAAAAAAAAAAAGATTTGCACATACACTGTGTTAATAAAGAACCAAAAAATAACTTAAACTCAATAAAGCTGGGATAAAAAAGGTTTAGCGAGGCTAACATGCTAACTACTCCATCCGACTATATCCTTCTTTCCGAGCAGAGATCAGGTTGCTTGTTAGGTTTCACCAGGTCACAACGTGTGTGTGGTTTGAATGGTACATGCAACCTCCACAGTTTAATATAAAAATATAACTAGATCCTACTGTATCCTGTGTGAAACAAGGTTAGAACTGTTTCTGTGGTGGCAGCACATGAACATGAATTCATACATATGAGTATATATGAAGTTTCTGGAAGCCTTTCAATACATTTCCATTTTTGGAGCTACCTTACAATATAAAGAGAAAAAAATCAGATGATGTTACCCTTTGTTTTTGATAGGAAATATACTTGTTGAATCGTGAATTTGATAGAGTTCAGCCAAATTAAATGTCTGTAAGTGTCTTTAATGTCACAACATAATGTGATGGTGATCTTTTGTTCCACCAGAGCGTCCGGCACTGTTTACACTGCCATCGACATAGCAACTGGCCAAGAGGTAGGTCAGATTCCTATGGTGATGAAACGACATGCGGGTGCTGTATATCATTTCTTTGCCCTCGCTAATCAGACCTACTCTTCGCTCTCAGGTGGCCATCAAGCAGATGAACCTGCAGCAGCAGCCCAAGAAAGAGCTGATCATCAATGAGATCCTGGTGATGAGGGAAAACAAAAACTCCAATATAGTGAACTACCTAGACAGGTCAGTCTCACATGAATGTAAATATATAAGAGCCCAAGGTCTACAAATTGTTAGAGATATTCCATTTCCTGTTAAAAAATCGAGGGGCAAGCAGTAAATCCTCTCATTGGAGAAGCTGAAAGCAGCATCTGTTTGGCATGGTTGCCTGCTAAAGGACTGATAAAGGACAATTCATCGTCCAGTACAGTTATTATAACTGTGTTGCGTATGTAAAGCATTTTTTTTGTTTTTGTAAGATGGTCCAAGTTTCTAGCATAAATGAGTTCATGCAGCAGTCTCAATGTCTCTGACGTTAATTTGCAAACAGCGACTGATTTATGTTCAGATCTTGGACAAGGTCGGTGCACGTTGTTACCGTAATGACATTGAGGGATCCTCCGAGCAAATCATTCCAGATCCCTTTTCTTCTTCTTCAGCTCCTTCTTCCTCCTTTTGCCTTTTAATGGTAGTCAGCGTTCATCTTGAGGTGCATTACTGCCCCCTGCTGCTTTAAAAGAAGAATTACTACGCCATTCATTTTCTCTACAGAAGAAAGATTTGTTCCTATTCTCTGCATGTGTGTCTGCATCAACCTCAAGTAACAGCCGAAGTGAAAGCCCCTAAACGATATGCATGTCGAAATAAAACCACAATAAATTTGGCATGTTTCTTTTTCTGTCTTGTGTCTTTTTTAGTTATTTAGTAGGAGATGAGCTATGGGTGGTGATGGAGTACTTGGCCGGCGGCTCGCTGACAGATGTAGTGACAGAGACCTGCATGGACGAGGGCCAGATTGCTGCGGTCTGCAGAGAGGTAAGAAGCCAAGTTTAGACATCAGCAACACCGCCCACTGCTTCTGTGACTTGACTGTCTGTCTCCTTAACACTTTGGCCAGCCAAGAGAAAAAGACTGTGCAAATGTATGTTTAGCACAGGCTTCCCTATTTTTAATTTTTTTATGAATGTGTGTTTATCAGGCATATTTTTAAGTTTTTTTCCCCTCTCTCTTCAGTGTCTCCAAGCCCTAGACTTCCTACACTCCAACCAGGTGATCCATAGAGATATAAAGAGTGACAACATACTCTTGGGTATGGACGGATCTGTCAAGCTCAGTAAGTCTTCATTTGAGTTTGCCCTTGTCTTTTATTAGGTAGAATTACATTAAAAAAGGCACCAGGCTTTGGAAATGTTACTGGAGTAAATGCAAAGTGTAAAAACTGTGCGTTTTATGCGCTAAAGCAGAATTCAAACTCATGATCTAACGCACCGCCACTCCTCTCTCCCTCCGTCTCCCCCTGCAGCCGACTTTGGCTTCTGTGCCCAGATCACTCCAGAGCAGAACAAGCGCAGCACGATGGTGGGAACGCCCTACTGGATGGCACCAGAGGTGGTGACCCGAAAGGCTTATGGCCCGAAAGTGGATATCTGGTCTCTGGGAATCATGGCGATAGAGATGGTGGAGGGAGAACCGCCCTACCTGAATGAGAATCCGCTCAGGGTAAGACAGGAAGTGCAGCCAGGACACATGACTCATGATGTTACCACGCTCGTGGTGGTACGGTATGCAGGCAGATTTCTGTGGTGCCCTCATGCGGCGGTCTGTTTTCTGCATATTTCCAGGCGCTGTACCTGATAGCTACCAACGGAACTCCAGAGCTGCAAAACCCAGAGAGGCTGTCATCTGTGTTCAGAGACTTCCTCAACCGCTGTCTGGAGATGGATGTGGACCGCAGAGGCTCCGCCAAGGAGCTGCTCCAGGTAGAACTGTTAGCCATTTTTGGGCTGGATCTGTTCTATCCTAAGGGACTTACGAAATGATTCAGTTAGGATGGTCCTGTAGCCTAATATCTTTTACCTTGATAAGGTTTTTTCCTAAATGCAGTACGGAAATATTTTTATAAAGTAACAGAAATCCTAAATGTCATCCCAAACTGAGATAAAAATGGATTGGGAATTGTCTGTTATGAGACCCCTGCTTCTTCACGTCCTTGAGTTGTCACCAAATCATCACTTAAACAGAACAATTCATAATTTCATCTCTCTTTGGCTCAATTGCTAATTTCTTTTCATCCTTCCTGTCCTCTGCAGCATTCCTTCCTCAAGCTGGCGAAGCCTCTATCCAGCCTGACGCCTCTGATTGTAGCTGCGAAGGAAGCCATAAAGAACAGCAGTCGCTAGGGTGTGCCCTAGGTGTCCCCACCCGAGGCTGGAGCCCTGCCTGTGATGTGTGCGTTCATGGGGGCAGGGGCTTGGGTGTATGGGGTGGTGGGTGACGTGACGGCGACAGCACAAGGAGGGAGGGGGGGGGAGGTTTGTGTGACTTACAGTGACAGCACAAGGACAAAAGACCCCCAGGCCTCATATGTAGGACGGACATCTGGCCTTGCAGCCTCTCGGCCCAATGCTGCTGAACAGACCTTTGCCTCCTCGTTTACTTCTCCAGCACTCTGTACATGTAGAGCAGTCCATCACAAGTGTGTGTGTGTGTGTGTGTGTGTGTGTGTGTGTGTGTGTGTGCGCGCGTGCCTGTGTGTGTACAAACTGTGCACATCTCTTTGTGTCATATGACTTGTTTGGCAGCAGTCGCTAACCCAAACAGAGAAAAACAAAAACGGAAGAGAAAACGTGCTCATATTCAAGAAGAAACCTGAGGAGGAGAAACTGACAAAAACTAAAGAGCCTGTGAATCCTTCCCTGTCCAGACCTGTAGGGTTAGTTTTACCTCTCCCAGTCCCTCTGTGGAGCACAATCAGGCCACACTTGCACCCGCAGTGACCAGCTGATGTGAGAGAGTGACTCTGGGACCCAACCTTTGCCTGCATGACTATGGCTCTGTGGAGAAACACTGCTACTCATCTGCAGATTGTCACACCTCGAGGTGGCATATGTGTGTGTGTGTGTGTGTGTGTGTGTGTGTGTGTGTGTGTGTGTGTGTGTGTGTGTGTGTGTGTGTGTGTGTGTGTGTGTGTGTGTGTGTGCAGGGGTGCAGCTTCAGGGGAAACAGTCGAGAAAGATTTCACATGACCTATGCCAGCTTTAAACATCCTTCGTTAATCCGCTTCATATCGTTGAAGAGATACGGGTCTTGTGCGACAGGTGAACCCACCTCGCTCAGACAGTCTCTGACGTTCAGGTTAGCTGCAGTTCATTCGCTGATTTTTCTCTCCAGAATTGGCTACATATTATCATCTTTAACATTATAAACATTTGATGTATTGGAACACGGTCGGTGCACAATTTGCCTGCATTAAAGATCAAAATTAACAGCGTCTAAACATAATAGTGACTTTACTTGTAAACTTGTACATTTTAGATATAGGAAGGTGTAACATATTAAGTTATTGGGGTGGATATTTTTTTGATGATAAATCAACATTTGGTGCTGAACACTCTGTGGAAACTATTAGAATGAATGAAAAAATGGAGCCAGCTTCGTTGTGCGTCGATGTTCAAATTCAAGCCGTCACTGTGAATAAGCATCTGAAACAGGATCATCTAGAGGTATTCAGTACGCGTGGCTTTCTGTTTTTTATTTTCATGTCGTAAATGAATCAGAATTTGGTAAATTCAACATCTATTGTTTAGTTAAGGCCAATCTCTTCTTTTTACTAAGGTGCAGTATGTAAGAACTTTGAGCGAACTAACATTTTCAACAGAGTGTGAAGAAACATCAACAGTCTGGATGTTATATCCAGATATCTGCTGAAGTTAGCATGCTAAGCAGCTAGCCCCAGTATCTCCTTTTCTCATAAAACCACCCCCACTCCCAATCCGGACTGCTAACTGCACTGACAACTGAGAGGTTACTCTGGTAACATGCCGCCTCTTAATTGTTTGGAGAATGAATTTAAGAGGTGGCCAATTTTTTACATATTGCACCTTTAAGTATGAAATAGAAGGCTGATTCAGGGACTCAACAGAAAAGTAAATTTTTACCCACAGTGAGCTGGAGGTCTCGTGCCGCACATTGTTAGAAATACCAAACCGCCCCCGAGTATCCCTGTGACCTTAAATTTTAAGCAGGAAAGATGCACAAAAAAAAAAAATACCGACATAAAATATCCAGAATTCATTGTGGTGACTTCACATCATTTCCCCAACGAGCCGAGAGACATCTGAACTTTAAAGTCTGAAGAGAAATGTATAATGCCGACTAAAGAAGTTTCGTATTGCTGAGCACATTATGTGACTGTGACGATATGAATTTGGATTAGATGCCATCCAAAAAACCTTCCTGTTAGGACTGAATATAAAACATGCACATCTACCGCGACACCGGGCAACCGACCGTCGTCCTCGCCCACCTGCACCCCTCCCGGTCTTCTCCTTTGGTGTTGAAGATGCTGCTCATTCATGCTTCAGTGTCCTTTTTGTCTTTTAAACCGTGTCTTATGTGAGTTTGTTTTTGTTTTTTTTTCCATACGTCTTGTCGTGGTGTCTTTGAAATGTGTGGCAGATTAAAAGAGGGGGAATGTTATCCACTGAGCGAAGCGCTGAGTGCCATTTTTTTTATGATTGTACCTTGTCCCAGCGATGAGCACTGGAAACAGAATCCGCAGTAAGAGGGTTCGCTTTGTACGCTGACATTCCCTCCATAGTCACCTGGTTAGCGTTTAAACTCCTGTACAGAAGTGTCAGTGTTTGGTAGCTTCGTCTGGCAATTTCCCGTGTAGCATCCCTCCGCGTTCGAGCGTGTGTGTGTGTGTGTGTGTGTGTGTGTGTGTGTGTGTGTGTGTGTGTGTGTTAGGGGGCTACCTCAATCTGCACTAGAAGATGCCTCACTCGTGTTGTCCACCTTGACTCTGAGGTGCAGGGTAGCTGCTTAGTCATATTGTACCTCCATTGTACAGCAAATTTACAGAAGATGAAGGAGTGACGTTAGACCGGAGGACGCAACAGAATTCATGCATGTAAAACAAACTATACACTGTATCTCATCTTCAAATAGGTTAAGATTGTTAGGATATGTATGTATGTATGTAAATATGGTGGGACAACCACCTCCCCCCCCTTTTTTTTTCAGAATTATGTAACTTAAAATGACAATATTCAGGTTGCTCTATGTATCAATAAATGTTTTGCACCCTGGGGAATCAAAAAAAAAAAAGAGAGAAAAAGCAAACACACACACACGCCGTCTCCGCACTCCTGGATCCAGCTCTGCTGTTTTGGGGGCTTTGTCGGACACTCCTTCATCTGGACAGAGAGCTGGTTTTGGATGCAGCACTCTGTGTGCGGGCCCACACAGTCTGTCCCGAGTACCACTGCTGAGTGTTAGTACATGTATGTGTGCGTGCGGTAGGTGTGGGTGGCCTTGTCAGGAAGCTCCGCCGGCCTCCCCTCGGACGTTTGGCCTCTGTCTCATGTACAGGTCGGAACTATGAGCACAAAAAAGGTGAATTTCTGTTCGGGACAAGAGACACCGCTGACGTGCCCCTTTACTGTGGTTGCTCCTGTACATTCCTATCTTCTGAATGTGTAAACCTGTACACGTGGTGTGAAAATTCCTCTATTAATGTGTATCAAGAGAATGGAACAAAGACAAAAAATGTTACTTTTTAAATTATTATTATCATTATTATTATTATTATTACTCTTATTATTGTCTAGCTTTGTAAAAACTGCTGATCCATCTGGCATACCTCAGCAGGCCTTTCCCTATCTTTGAAAAAGGACAAACGAGCGACGGGGAAATGAGGTTTTGGATAAACTATTTTTAATTGTGGTTGAAGCAATAGACTTTTTGAACTTTGAATTGTGCATGGCTGTGTCTTGAGTGTAAAAAAATCAAAATATTGCAGTTTGGGAACTGGACTGAAATAAAAAGAGGAAGAAAACCAAAGTTGTTGCAATGCCTGTAAGGTTTTTATGCTTCTAAGGTTGAATTTCATATGAAATGTTTGTGCCGTTCAGGGTTCTGCAAGTCAAACTTCATTGCCAAAATAAGTGTTGGTATTGTACTTTTCTGCAAACCAAAGATATGTTGAAATGTACGTTTCTTTAGGTTTAATGACAAGATCACATTTTGGCTTAAAAACACCTGGTCGGCTTGAAGTCAATGGTGGAATGCACATTTACTTACATATTGTGCTTACAGTGCAATTTTTGGGTATATTACTTGAGTATTTCCATTTCCTTCTACTTTATACCTCGTCCACTGCATTTTTACAGTTATGTGATTACTTTAGTTAATAGTTGCTGCTTGCAGATTACATGTTGTGTCAGAGCTAAAGTAGCACATTTTTAGAATAATGTGTTTTGCCAACAAGCTGATTAAACAACACTGTTTCTGATAATCAGAAAAATGCAGAATATCAGATCTGATAATTGATAACAGGTCAATAATCAGGCCCATAGAACAAGCATATAAATAAAAGTATCACTTCTTTATCTTTACTTTTGATTAGTACAGTTAATATTTGATACTTTAACACTTTTACTCCAGTAATATTCATATGGGTGACTTTAACGTTTACTCAAGTAATATTTTAACACAACATCTTTATTTTTTTACCTAAGTATGACTTTTAAGTACGTCACGCAATACTGTTGAAAACTCTCCGATTGTTGAAACGCCATCTCCAACATTGGTCCCAGGTTTGGCCGCCGTCTTATCTAGCTGTGCAAATTTGAATATATTTGTAGTTTGCAGACATTTTATTCTGGCGACTGTGATGAGAGTAAAACATGATGATGTGAACTGATGGATAAGAGGAACAGAATATGCATAAAAGAAACAGATGATACATGATTTATGTGTCGTACGTGCATTAAGGAGACTAACGTATGGTAAGACTCGGATGACGAATTACCGTCATCACATCCCTCACAGTGTTTGTAGTGTCACATCTGATATCTTCACAAGCAACTTGCAAAACGTCAATATGATTTAAATTGTAAAAAAATAAAAGTCAAAAGTTAAAAAATCTTGATTTTTTTAAAAAAAATGACATTCAGTCCGTCCAATAGTGCCCTGCTCACCTCTCAACTTTAAAAACAATTTACCAACGTCAATTAATAATGTAAATTTCTCTTCAAGCATGGTCAGCATCCAGCGGTGCTTTGATTGATGCCTCTTGTCCCGTCAGTCTCACCGTATAGTTCAGGAGTGAAAAAAGGCTCATCTCTCTCTCAGGTCACCGACGTGATCAGATGGCGGTCAGCTGAGTGGAAGTGCAGATCCTCAGACTGATGAAACCGGGCATCTCATCCGCCTGCTGCCGTCCACGTTTCCTCAGCTGGAGCCTCTGAGGGGAAGACGGGTCCTTCACCGACCCGGACAGCACCACCTGGCCCATGAACTCGTCCTTCACCGCGTTGCTGTTCCACACCTAAGGAAGAGCAGTCCGTTTTACAAGCTGCTATTACATCTGTCACTTGAGTTAAATGTGAGCTTTTCTAGTCCATTAAGCTCAGTCTGTTTATCTTATCGGTTACCATAGGTACAGAGTATACTTATATAATATTGTGTTCATTTTCAGGTTCATAGTTTTATTTTGGGTTACCACTAGAATATATTTATAGGCTTTAATGCTCAAAAAACCCATCAGTGTTCTCATAATGTCCAGTGCTGCAGCTCTGTATGCCCTCTATGCCTGTGAAATGCTCTGTTTTAGCTCCCGAATAAATAGTTTGCTCTGATTGGTCAACTCACACATGGCTGACCCAGCACCAGAGCAGCTGTGTTAAGTCAATTCTTACGTGTCAAACTAGCTGCTCGGCATAAATTATACAAATGTGTGTTATGTTAAAAAATGTAAAAATGACCAAAAAACCTGCACAAGCACCATAAATCATACTCTTTTTAATATGAGAACTAAAATCTGCTTTTAACAAGTATATTAGTGGCAGCTTAACAAGTAACTTTTGTATTAATTTTTCACTGAGATGAATTACAGTGATCGGGGCCTGAGAGCTGCCGGCTCACCTCTATGGTTATGGGCTTTCTGGGCTTCTTCCTGTAGAAAACGCCGCTGGTTGCAAACTCCGGTTTCAAGGTGTCCTTCTTGATGGTGGATCTTACTGAGCGGCCCTCACAGTGTATGATCACATAGGGGTCTGCACCTGCACGGAAACATGTAAAAGACACAACTCAGCAAACAAATGTATTGGACCACAGGCTGATCACAGCGATTAGTAGGTTTGGAGCGAAGTCCTCTGACCTCCTGAGCTGTCCTGGTTCTGCAGCCCCTCGGCTTCATGGACGTAGACGTGACTCACAGCTTGTGGGTATCCGAGGAACGAACTCCAGCATTTTACTCGTGGTTTATCCTCCGTCAACTCCCTGTGAGAGTAAAGGAGAACTTAAAGGCCCGGGAGAAAATAGAATTCCCCTATCTTGGTACTCTGTCCTACATCTTGCTATCAACAAGATGGAAGACATTATGTTTCATTAACACAACAGCAGTGGAGCTAGCCAGCTTTGATGACCTGTGTGTGAGCAAACATGAGTTGGGTCTGTGTTTAGGCTCTGCCAACAAGGCCTGCCTCTAATTCTGGCAAAACAAAATCTTTGGCCAAGAAGAGATTCAATACGAACATAGTTTTATAGTCTCCGTTCCCCCCAAAAACACTCATTTGCTTTTCTTGGAGATTTTCCATAAACCAGTGTCTGAAACGAAAAAGCCAGAGAACAGCTGTGTTCTCCATTTTCCCCGCGGCGTCCCGATAATTGTATGATATGTGAACATTTACACTTTTGTCTGACAGCCCTCATTACTGGTTTTGACATCACGCCTCCATCGCAGCCGTACCTGCAGTCCGAGTCCACGTCTGTGAAAACTCGGAGCATGTAATCCCCCAGCGTCAGAGGCTCGAAGGTGGTGGGGATGATGACGTAGCGGCCCTGCGAGAGCGTGACTCTCATGAACACTGTGCGGGCGTTGATGTAGGTGGACGTGGCCACGCACTGTTGGGTCAGGATGTCGTGCAGCCGATACTTCCTGTTCAGTTCCACCTGCGAATGAAAAAAAACAAACATTTGGGCTTTGATTAGAAAATGAAATGAAAATAAACACTGGCTTACATTGGTTTACATTGACCGGATTCAGGTCTCTGAGCATTGTTTGTTGGCGCTGAACACAGTGGCTGAGATAGTAAGAAGAGCATTCTCTCATCATGTTCGTCAAAGACGGAATAAACTACATGACAAGACGAGGGAAGTTGCTATGAACAGACTCTTAACATGTAGTCCATGATAATATATTTCCTTGCATGTAGGGTGGGTTTGGATGCAGGATTTTAGTTGTAACCTGTTGTTCAGGAGAACGCTGCTCCAGAAATTGTTTTGCTGACTTCAAAACTTAACTGGACTATCCATCAGCTTGAGGCTGAGTAGGTACTGAACGAATTTTAACCTTTGGGTGAACTGGTCCTTTAATGTTTTAACGTTATTTCATGTGCTGCAAAACGTGCGCAGCTTTTAAGCCTTTCAGTTTGAGAGGTAAAAGGGGCCGACGTTAAAATTCCGAATCAGATCGTAGACACAGCTAAACACAGATGACCAAAAACCTGGATACTGTGGGAATCACGTAAACAGGGACATGAATAGCCAGGTTTCAAACGTGACAACCTGATGCTGGTCCACATGTATCAGAATAGTTCATGTTAAAACTGTAAATAATAGGCAATACACACATTCTTCTGCCTCCTGGTGGCAGAATAGTGAATAGAACTTGAGTTTAACATGAGTGTGTGTTTTTTTTTTTCATTTTATTATAGTGTTATTGACAATAGAGACCAATGTAATCCATGCACTGGTGACATGACCTGTGTGTCAGTTGAACAACAAAGAAATCCTGTCGGACCGGCCCCGGGATCACACCGCATAGTGTTCTTGTTTGAGCACAAACAGCCCCAGTTTAGCGTAGTAAGTACTGAAAACTCAGGCTATCACTGAGGGTGGGTCTGCAGTCCGTCAGATGGAGGATCCGTCACTGCAGCTCATCAGTGCGCACGTAGTTGCTTTTTTTTAAATCACTTGCTCCTTGTGGCCCTAACATTTATTGGTGCCCAGAGCCTTGCCGCTTTGGCAGCACTTCTGTCAGCACGATAAGAGTAAATAGTGTGTGTGTGTGTGTGTGTGTATGTGTGTGCCGGCGCGCGTGTGTGTTTAAACTTAGATCTCCGACAAGTAAATCACATTGCGGGAAATGTGACGTCAGTTTCACCACATATGTACAGTTACCTCATTTGAATGTGGCAATCTAATCGCAGCCGGTCGGATAAAATCTACTTTGGCAAGTTTTTACAGCTGCAGGAGAGGACTGCGTTGACTTTACAATTCAGCTGAGAACTTTATTGAGATGCATTACTGAGTTTACTGGTTTGTTTGTCTATACATGTGCTAGATGAAGGGTTTTTAAAGTCTGAGGCTGCGGGCAACCGCTCAACCCCTGTTGTTTACTTGGTTAGTTTCGCTCAACTCCTGATGACTATGGGATCGTGATTATGTTACTTGAGACACTAAACAACTGAGCCAAGCTGGTGTTGTCAGATGTAACTTCAGACTGCACCAAATGTATGAAAAAAAGGGTCTTTTCTAAGGTATTTATTAGTTTTAGACTCTGGGAAAGTGGGAGAAACAGTCACATTTCCCAAAACTGCTGCAGCTCTTTAACCAAATCACAGACTTGAAGGCTTTTCCATGCCAACTAAGCGGCCGCAGAAACAGTTTGGAGCCCTCTGGGGAGACCACCCTGTCACATGAAACAAACCTCTGTTCCAGGCACAATCATCTCTACTGCAAAACTCATACAGTATTTCACTTTTCTTTTATTTATTCTTTTTAGCTTTTTTTGTGAAATTTTGTTTTCACATGCTAACGTACATTATATTTTAATGCAGCAGGAATGTAAAACGCACGTCTCTCTTCATCTCCAGCAGCCACAACACTCGACCGTAATGCATCAGATCCTAACAGCAGCAGGAGCACGGTACCAGAACACAGACATCTGAACTCTTCTCGCCTTTCTGGGAGTTAAAAAAGAACTGTGTCTGAATGTGTTTGGCTGCACTTCAAATTCTTTGAAAGTATGTGCTTTTTTTTGTTTGTTTAATCACGTACGATTTAGTTTCTTGTTTGAAATGATTTGTTTTGGTTCTGATAACCCTATTTAGTAATGTCTGCCTGTCACCACAATCATCCAACAGCTGCTCAACAAACGAGTGGAAAAGTCAAACGAAGCCAAAATCTTCATCCAGAATGAGCCAACACGTAATGAAATGACCCCGTTCTCCCCCAAAACTAACTGACCTCTGACTGACCTCCTCATCCCTGGCTAACATTGTTTCCTCTGTGATGAACTCATATTTATTCAGTCTCGCCTCAATCTTTGTGCAATGTTTTATATTAATGTATTGATGAAAGTGTGATAATATACGTTACCTTGAAAACACCAAAGCCAATGCTTAGATTCTCTCCTCTACCAACTTTTTTTTGGATCCTGATGTCTTTTTGTTGCAAGGAGATGAGGACCTCATCAACCTCCTTTGTAACATCAAACAAGTACTGTAAAAGATGATGACAAGAAGTGAATATATATATATAAATGTGTTTCATGTGACGAAAGAGTCCGTCCAGAGCGTTCAGTACCTGTGGGTTCTGCAGGAATGTCCGCTTGTGGTTGGAACAGCCACCGCAGCGGTTCAACAGCGGCTCTGCGTTTTTGGTCCAGCTCCCGAAGTGCACGACCTCATGCCATGTCTTGTGAACACTGATCAGCGAAGTGTTGATGAGACGGCAAACATCTGCGTCTGTGAAGCACTGGCACCAGTCTGTGAATGACATCCTGCGGATGTGAACGGAAAAATGCATTATTAAAGGCTGAAAGAGGAGATAAACTCCACAGGTGGGCTGTCGGAAACATAAGAACTCACCAGAACTCCCCATCATCTTCTACTGTGATGCCAAGGTTGCCTCGCTCGGTGTCTCCGACCTTTGACCATTCTTCGGAGCTGAAGACCAGCAAGCAAGGCAAAGGAAGATTGTTAACAAACTTCTGAGCGCATACAAACGAATCGCTTAAAAGTTCTAATCAACAAAAAAAAATCCACATTTGGAGTCCCAAAACAAGGCTTTAAAAGTCAGATGTACATCATATTGGATTTAAAAAACATCATTTCCTCCAAAATATGGCAAATAACTTTCATTTTTATTCCTTAACTGGATCCACATTACTGTCACTAATGTAGCAGCTTTACTCATCTCAGAGTCGATCAACAACGACATGTGACAAAAGACGTATAACACATGTAGAAGTCTCAGTAAGAATAGACTCCAGACTCAAGTAACTAAATCTGAATCATGGCACCAAATTGCATTCTATCATAGTTGTTCGAGTTGGTTAATTAACGTTGCTGTTCCTTAATTTGTTTTCTGTGGTCTTTTAAAACTGGCCTTAAAAGACTACGTTTACGAGCGTCGGCCATTTTGCTCTGACGTCAGGTTGAAAGTGGATGAAACAGAAAACCTTACAATTTGTCGGATGTTAATCTTTAATTGAAAAGCAACTAAGAAGACAATAAATGGTGAAGATTCGGATGGACATTGGGTCATATTTCAAGGTAAAATGACATATTTGATAACCCACTGGCTTCCGTTAGACAACAGATAGTGATAGCATTCAAACACTTCCTAGCCAACATCACGGTTCAACAGTGTTACATGATTGTTATGTGACGATTGGAAAGGAAAAAAATCATTTTAAAATATCAATAATATTATATCCTGGAAGTGAAACACACTGGATGTGACCAAACAATAACGTTAGCCAGGAAGAGGTCGAACACTAACGTTAGCTAATGGATTACCAAACAAGTACTTTTGCCTTGAATGTCACAATCATCTTTTCAGCTGCTGATCAATCAATATGCAGTCAAATGCAATTTGTCAGATTCTCTAGTTTATGTGACTTTCAACCTGGAACACAGTGGCGTAACATTAGCCTAGCATTTGAGCCTCCCACCATGAGGATCACGTCACAGGAAAAAATGGCTGCCAGCATTGTGATAGCTCTGCAGATCTTCATGCTGCATGAATTCTGGGGTTTTGTTTGAAAGTAGATGACCTTTTGTAGTCCGCCTGGTAACACATCTGCGTTGGTCTTTCACACACTCTTGAAAACGCCATAAATGCCCCCTGGTGAGCTTGTGAGTACGAGTGTTTGTCAGTTTGCACACGTTAGAGCTCCCACATCCTGCTCATACTGTGGTCCAAACTATATTTTTGCAAAAATATGATTATTTGGGACTAATGAGGCATTGGTTTTGAACAGCAGATGGAAGTGAAGAATACCAAAGGAAATGTGTAAGAAGGTGAACTCTTCCTCTCAATTTAAAGAGCAATGAACAAACAGCAATTAACCACCTTCAATCTTTAAAATCTACTGGCAGTGAGTGCTGTATTTTGAAGCCCTTTGAAAGAATCTGTATGGAGAATCACCTTTAACAAACGAAATAGGAGAGAAGAAATTCCCACCTGTCACTCCAGGCTCTATTCCACTCGGTCTTGCCCCAGGGGTTCCTCATGCGGATCAGAGGAATGGTTTCGTTCTTGAAGTAGGCCAGCAGCCCGTGACCCAGGCGCACCTTCTTCACCGCAGTTACCGAGTACGCGTGGCCTTTCACCAGCCCGTTTGCCATCTTGAGCTCGATTTCATGAGGATCTGCCTAATGGAGTCATAAATAACAACTTGTTTGTCATTTGGCCAGATTCTCTCTGAGAGAAAAGAGACAAAGAGGCAATAATTCAAGACGAGCACAGACCTTAATGGAGCAGCTTATGATCCCTCCACGGTCGTAGACCTTCAGAAGATCCTCAAACAGCTGGTCTTGTTTTTCCTGGTCCTTGTAAAAAGCTCCTGCCTCCAGGTTGATGGCTTCAGCCACGGCCCCGCTGAAATCCACCACGGCGTCTCCAGTGTTTCCCCCCTCCAGGGACTCATAGCAGCCGGCGAGCCTGGACACAGAGGAATCACAAGTTTACATATGTAATATCTAATATATATATACATAAAATATAAGAATATGTAAAGGATAAGAGCTTAAGAATACAATTGAACACAATAATTGACACATTTGGATTTTTATCATACATTCTACTTATTTAGAGAAAAAAACACTTTAAATTCTTTTCTCATGTACAGACAATATTCTCCAGAGTTATTACTTTATTATTGATTTTAGAATATCAGTACTGTATTTAATACTAAATAAAGGGTGGACAGTGTGGCTCAGGTGTACTGACTTGGCGTAGGCCTTCTCCAGCAGGGCACTCCAGAACTCGTTGTTGTTCTTCGAGTGGCAGTAGATGAGCTCTCCGTTGATCGTAGGCAGCCGGTCGTCCACCACCACGTCCACCCACTCCCCGAACACCCAGAACTGAAAGTGGAAGATTCCAGCGTAGCTCTCGGGGTGTTTCGGGTCCCACTCTTGATCCTTGTGACTAGGAATCACCTGGAGATAACACATGCAAAAACAGAGCATCAAACGTGGCCCCTCGTGTGATGCCACTGACAGGCACATTAAGCACAATCAGAACCTTTAGGTGTACCATTAAATGCTGTATATGAACAAAATAATCACTATAACACAAGGGATGAATGTAGGTGAAATATATTTTCACACACAGTATTTTTCCCCCAAATCCCCAGTGCAGTATTTAGAGACCAATATGATTATTTTCAGAATCAAAACATTGAAGTTAATCCAATCATCCTGAAGGCATTTCCAGCTTTAACAACTTTAATACTGTTGCTTCTTTAATTCAAGCCTTAGAGTAAACATGTATCAGACGCAGGTTTATTTATTTTCCGCGAATAAGGATGATTGGGAAACGTTTAACTGGAACAAATTATCAACAGATAAGAGCAAAATATGTGACACTGGGTGACACCCAACTGCTCACTCTGTTACATTTTGTTCTGTGACATTCTTTCCACACAAAGCTGAACATCCTCCAAGTTCTCCAGTTCCTCCTCCATCATTATTCCAATCATTGTCAAGCGTACAGTTGTGTTTCTTTTTTGTTGAGTTTATTAATCTCATGTTCAACAGCAATTATCAACTCAAAAATATTAGAATGATGTTAAAATGCGACCTGCTCTGTCACCTGGTTTCATGTTTCACCTCTCAGTGCTGCTTTTTGTGCACAGCTCATAAAGCCTCATTAATATTTGGTTTCCAACATTAAATACGCCAGCACCTCGGCTCACACGTTCAGAATAAAGGAAGTGAAGTAACTCACCTTCTTCCAGAGGTCTGGCTTCAGAGCCAGGCAGGAGCAGGCGGCGACGAACCAGCAGTTTCCCACAACTCCCTGGTTCAGGTCGTGGGCACTGATGCCCTCCACAAACAGACGGGGTTCATTGCATATCTCCTGCAAGGGAAAATTTCACACGATGGACTTCATACACTTTATACCTCAGTGTTTTGTGCATAAGAAAGAAAAAGAAAAACCAAAAAAGTAAAGTTTTAAAGCCTTTTAGAGTATATCTGTGAGACACGTAGTTTACCAAACCAAAAGCATATTTTACATTGTCACATATGTGGCATTTTTATTTAAATTGCTCTATTTTCATTTGCCGTTTTTGATAATAATCCATCACATTGCTGAATTTGTATTTGACCTCAAAATGTGTGTTATGTGTGTGATGCTAAATGAGTATCAAAGAGAGAAAGTCACTTTGTTATTCTTGTTCATCACACTTCCTTTGTCACTGATTCCCATAATAAGATATTCATAACAATTAAGTAGAGTTCAGTCATCTGCTTAACACTTTCAAAATGATGACATTAAATCCCATATTGGACAGTAAAATGTGTGCAAAATTCCCTGCTAAGAGACGGACCTCCGCCTGTGCCACTCACCCCAGGTCGTTTCCACTCCACAAAACCGGGAGGTGGTTTCCTGAAGTACAGCGATGCACTGGTGGCTGGGAACTCCGGATCCTCGAACAGCTTCTTGTCCTTGATGCAGTCGCTCCTCAGCTCGCTGTAGTGCTGGTTCTTGTACGGGACGGCGGAGGAGAACATGGTGCAGACGGTGAAGCCTCACAGCTGCGGATCAATGACAATTTTTTTTTGACTTTATAAAGTGTCCAGGAGGACTTTCTGTGGGCAGGATTGCCCTCTGACCTCTGATTCTGAGAAGTTTTGGGAGAAATCCCGCAGACGTGCATCCTATAAATCTCTGCTCTAAATCAGCGGAGTGCTCTGTGACCCAGAGTCCCTCAGGATTGTCTGGTTTCACTGATGAGCGTACTTACGGCGTTGTAAAAAACAAAATATTCACCCATGTAAAAATTGAGCTCTGACTGAGAGGTATTTTTTGGTTTATACAGAAAGATCCCACAGATGGAAGGCTAGCATTCTAAAAGTATTTCATAAAAACTTTTTTGGTGAACTCATTTTTAATACCCTGGTGTGCTGCAATTGTCTGGTGGACAAAAATAATTCACAAATGTCTTTTAAATTGAACTTTTTTTTTAGCAACGAGGGCCGGACTCTGAATAGAATTACTGTATCAATGGAAGTGATGAACAACACAGCCGTATTCTCTGGAGAGAGACGATGTTCTAACCCTTGATCTTAGAGTCCCCTCGCACTTGACCGCTCCAGGCTGCATTTGGACAGCATGTGCCAATGTAATCATTTTGAGTAAATCTCTCTATTTTTGCCAGGAATAACACATTACAGCAATCCCAATGTAATTTCCTTGGGGGGGGGGTTTGTTCTTCGCAAAAACATGTATTTAGATACATCTATACTGTCAGGCAGGCACACAGAGAAGTAGCAGAGATAAACCCCGAAGAGAGAAAAGAAATAGAGGGGAAGATTAAAGAATAAATGCCTACCGTATCCCTCGTACAGCAGGATTCGGTCCTGCTCCACAATAAGGAAGTTCACAGGTGTTGTACCTGCCTGCGACGCCCGCCCACA
Source organism: Diplodus puntazzo (assembly GCA_963678695.2). Lineage (NCBI taxonomy): Eukaryota > Metazoa > Chordata > Actinopteri > Spariformes > Sparidae > Diplodus > Diplodus puntazzo. The sequence continues at coordinate 8,644,588 of OZ023167.1, read as the reverse complement.
CACAAGTTACCTATTTATGGGTGTGCAGTGTTGGAGCCACACCCTGTCTGTGTTTTCTCGTGTTTCATTGCTTCTCACTGCTGTTGTTTGGCTCTAGCATATGAAATTAGGAAGAAGGAGTGAAAGATGTCCACATTTTCTGGTTGTGACAATAAGTCATTCAGTGGGTTAAGGCGGATAGTCTCTCTTTGTGCCCTGAGCACTCTGTGCGTTATCTGTTTGAGAGTTCCTGGCCAATGTGGTCAGGCAGGTTATTTTGGGCGGCTGCTTGTTTCTTCTTTAATGGGCCGTGAGTGTAATTCAGCACTGTGAAGCGTTTATTTCCCAACGATCGAGAATGTTCGTTTTCAGCAACAGGTCGTGCGTTCTCTCTCTAATTGCTGTGATACGTATAAAGGTGACAGCAGTTCACATTCCAGACATTTCTGTCATACGCGCCAGCACACGGCGGTCGTGCTAGAGACAGGCTTGACTCAGAAAATGAAGCCATCACGTCAGATAAGGCAACAGGTTTCATCAGGTGTCTCAAAGAGAAGTTTGTCCTGACTTGTACCTGAGGAAAACCTTCCCTGAAAAACTCAAATGCCCTCAAAGATGTGCGAAACATTACCTGTGGACTCTCTGACACAAGTCAGCGCATGTCATTTAGTATGAAGGAACAGGTATACGGGAGTTTGAGGCAAGAAAAGAGCTGAAGGTGTCAGAATAAAACCCAATAAATCTACAGATAACCAATACTGAAAAGTGAAGTGAAAAATAAACAAGAACGGTAACATTTTCATCAGGAGACAAAGTGTAATCATAGTTCAAAAGCAACACTCGCCTGTGATGAGCTGTCTTATCCTTGCAGTGATGAACTCAAGCACATTCAAAGTCCTCTCAGGCTCCTGTGAAACGTTCAAATCAATCCCACGTTTCTGGCACGAGATCTGACGGATGACAAGTCACAGTTGAACCCTTCACGGAACCAGATCCAGATCCAGCTCTCCTTCACTTGGAACGTCTGGCTGCGAGGGCTTCCCCCTTAAATTTACACACAAACACTGGCTGAGAACTGGTCTGACGAGCACCTCTCTGCGGCGGGAGGTGTTGTGCAAAGGCTGAAATGATAATGACAAGGAGGCAGGGAAGGGACTGAAACTGAACACCTTCACGCCCACTGCTCCCAAACTTGTAGGTGCAACAAGTAAATACCTGTCTTTGTTTAGTGTCTGTTCCTTTAAAGATAACAATGGAAAATGCCCGCTTAATGCACTGATTGTCACACTGCTGACTAATTTGTTGTGGTTGCCTCAACAGTAAAAAAATGAAAACTGCTCGAGTTAGCCCGAGGTCAGTTAAATTGAGCAAACACTGCGAGCTGTAAGTGAACTGTGGTAATAAGACGAAGCTGGCAGACGCTCAGTGGTCCGAACTTAAGGAGCACAAGAAGCACTTTGACTCCCTCAAACAGACACATCTTGTCTGGATAATTGGGGGCTTTGAAAACCGAGGGCAAACGAGAGGAAGCCGATGAAAAATGTTCAGTCGGAGCCAACAGTAATAAGGTAAATCCACGCAGGAGCTGAGAAGACAGGCTGAAGAAAATCCCAAATCATTTGGATTAGCAGTGATATTAGAGAGGGACCAATGCGAGGTCTCAGATACGATCACAAGTTCATGAGAAAAAGGGATGGAAAAATATCCCGTCACACAGTGCACGAAAGACGGAAGCACTGCGAAATAGAGCAGGCCATCAGTGAGGCGTAATTAACCACGGTTGCGCTGTCACTGTCAACATTCCTCCCGGTCAATGACAGACTGAACCAGGGCACCAGGGAAAGTTTTTGATGAGGTCACAAAGGTCAAAAGAGCTCCGATGTAACGTGACGTTCAGAGTAAATTTCACTCCAGTTAGAAATATGTTTTGTTTTTTTAAGAGGTTGTCACAAACACAAAAGCAAATGTTCTTCACATTAAAAAAAAACAAAAAAAAACTTAAAAGATGCATGATGTAAGAATTGGCCACCTGTTGAATTCCCACTCGCATGTCACTGGAGCAACCGCTAACTGCTGCTAACTGCTGTTAACAAGAGCTCAGAGTGCCGAAAGGTGTTGTTTACTATAAGAGTGTCATCTGTTGGCGGCTGTGGCTCAGGTGTAGAGCCAGCGTCTTGCTGTTGGAAGGTTGCTGGTTTGATTCCCCTGGTCTGCATGTCAAAGTGTCCTTGATCAAGATGCTGAGCCCCAAAACTGCTCCTGATGTGCTGGTCTGAACTTTGCCCAGTGATGTATGAATTACTGTAAGTCGCTTTGGACAAAAGTGTGTGCTAAATGCCTTTAATGTAAACCTCTTCAATTTGCTAGCTGGTTAGCATGCTAACTTTAATACATATCCGTGCAATATATGCACAGGACATATACACCTTTGACATAATGAAAACATTACTTCTTCACTCTTAGTTGATAATTTGTATACTTTTTAAAAGATTTGAAAGCAAAAAATTTTTTTTTACCTGTCCCGTACTTCCTGGAAAAAGGTAGTTGATCGGCCGATGGGTTATTCTCAGCCTGGTGTTTGGGTTGGTGTACGACCCTAGCTGCATTTAAATGTTCAATTCAATATAGTTTAAGTTAACCATACATCATTTCCCTCTTAGTCATGTACCACCTACTTGTTCAATATCAAATATATAATGCTATATGGTTTAACTGTGTAAAATATATCAATGTGCCACTATTGGTGAAATAACTTAAGAATTGTCATTATTCCCTGCGACACTTGTATTCTGTTAGTTTTTATTTCTTGTCGTTATTTCTTGACCGGCTAGCTCACATATTCTCGCTCTGAAACTGAAGGGTGCGTTCGTCCATCCGATCACTCGCCGTGCTCTGAGGATGATGTTAGTCAGTCGCTCTGTCCTGCCAACAATGTGCTCCAGAGAAAAATATCTCATCACACACAGGCCAAATAAACCTTTAGAAAAATGAACTGTGGATGCTCACGCTCCCCAGAGGACGAGCCCTCTCGGAGACTTCCTGAGCTGTCCTGAAAATGTAAAAATGTAGAGTGTAATGTATGCAAAGATTTCTATTACACCGCTGAGCACATCCATGCTCCCTTGACACCCCACAAGCTGTTATCCAGGCCAAAACACATACACAAAATAGTTTGTGAACTGATAAGCACAGAGAAATAAACTTAGATTATGCTTCCACGGAGATTTTTATCCTCTAATGCCAGACTTTACATCTTCAATTGCACAATTACCGTATTGCTGCGCTGTACACAGTGTTCAGTGCCTCGGTATTGTGTGGGATGTAAGGAACATTACAGTCTCTTGGGGCTAGTCGTAGAGATTCTGACCTTTTTCATTGTGCAACAGCTGGTAGCTTTTCAGCTTTTGCTACAGCTGAGATCTGTCCCACGCTGATCGACGTCATAACTCATCCTACTCCCTTCTCATCTTTCTAAACACCCTCCATCACCCCCAGAGACACCCTTTGGTGACACTATAACGGATACTGTGTCTAAAATTTGATTAGAGCGGGTCAGGTCAAAGAGAAATATCTTGCCCGGCCAATATTTGTGGACATGAAACCATTTTTCTCAATGGCAGACGGCAGCGAACTTTGACCCTCAATGTCCTCACGGGAGGATGACGAGTGCGTCGGTTATTTAGAAAAAAGGGAACATTCTCTGGAACAAAGTGAATAGCAGGAAATAATCCTGCAATGTCAACTAACCTGCCCACAATCTAATGTCATCTGATAATATTGTTTGCAAAATGGATTGGATTGTACAGTTCAGGAATTACAAATATGGAGTCCTACATTCTTAAAAAGCTGTTTCTTAAAGCTTTTCTTCTACGTTTAGCCTGAACTCAATATCATATTCACATCATATTTATTATTCAAAGACCAAATGCACAATGGGTTGTAAACTGCATGCTAGCGTCCGTCGAGTAATATTTAATGTGTCATTTAACCTGAAATAAATAACTGTTTCTGGGTTAGCGACCCAGAAGATGAAAGATCCACATGAGTTGCTAGAAATGTGGAATTTCTTGTTTACGCTGCAGTAAAAAACTAAAGGAACTAGTCAGAAACAGTCAGACATCATGCAGCCTCACGTTTTCACCATTTTAAGTTCTCAAGAACGAGCATGCGACCACACATGACCTCTAAGGGTTGGTTACAATGCCAGACATTCAATTCTCGGTGCCCCTGTCAAACATTTACTCCCTTTTTATTGCACATTCACAGAATAAGATAATGACTGATAACAGATTCTTTATTCTTCGACCGGATCCAAAAGATGAAGTCAGTCTCATTGGTATCTAAATGTTGGCCTTTCCCGTTAGAGCCAATTGTCCATTTTTACGGTATGCAGACATCTCAACCAGCAGGTGGCAGGACACTCAGCGAGATAAATGTGTCCATGCTTGAAGCCCTGCAGCAGAGGCCGCTAGATCTGACTTCAACACGTCAGATCCAGCCTTATATTAGAGCAGTGTGAGGGGGTGGCAATAAAAAAAAAGGTGCAGCTCTGGTCTGAAAGGAAGGTGCAGTAATACATCTACATCAAAATGTTTGCACGTTTAATCTATTTGATGGTGTGAATGTCGAAGTGTACAGTGTGAGTTTTGCATGTGAATGTGAATGTGCATTTATTTTTCTCCTTCTTCTTCATATGTTTTTTTTAAGTAGGTTAATTGATGACATTAGGTTGAGACTAAGAATATCATTGAATGAATAACTCGCTTATTTCTCCATTTGACAGTAAAGCCTTTGAATCCTGTGCGAAGGGATGCGCGGCCTGTACAGCACAGATAAAACATCACCACATTAATGGGTTTGTACGTGACATGTGTTCATTACAGATGAAAATGACTCCACATCTTACATACATGTAGGGATTAGTGGCTCAAGGAGTAATGAATGTACACACTGCCCTCAGTATTTGTGAAGCCTGAGTATAATTTCAGGCCTTTAGTGGGAAACGTTGCCAAAATTAAAGCAGTTTGGTCGCGTTTTGTACAGTTGTGCCGATCTTTGGCACTCCAAGCAGCTTATACATTTAGAAATTGTGATTTGAACTTGCTTGCTTCTGTTACTGGCTACATTTTTTAACAGGTAATTAGCTTCTTTAAAGCTTCACCAGCAGATATTTCTTGCAACTGTTTTTTATTAGTTCCTTGTTTATTATGTACTCTAGTCCATTTGCTGCTTGTTTTCTTGTTCTCAGGTGTCAGCTGGAGAAGAGAGCTGGATCTCAAAGACACCACCGGATTAAATCAAATAAAACAGAAAAATTAAAAAATTAAAAAATAACCGAAGAAAAGAACATGACATGTATTTCAACACCATCATCAATATTACACTCCGATTAATTAAAAGGGGAATGTTTACAGTCTGGCTGTTGTTTGACATGTTTGGCCACTGCTGAACATGCGAGACAGACTCTGCTGTTCCCATGGTGATGAAGATGGCCGCGTAGTGTAGTGATCTCAACATGAGCACAATACTATTTTTAAACAGGCGAAATCTTTCATCTATTTATGCGTCTCTCGATAGGTTCTCAGCACATACTGAGTGATGGCCGGCCGTGTTGCAGACATACAATATGCACACACACTCATACATGACTGTACCATTCCCTCATCAATGAAAGGGAAATGTACGGTTGCGGTGATCTGAGACAGATGATGAGTATCTTTAATGGGCAGCTTCGTTGTAAAAAAAAAACAAAAAAAAAAACACAAGTCCAGAGAGGTGAAATACGACTGTTTTTAATTGCAAAAGGATACCGGTTAATACATTGAATGAAAGCACTGAAACAAGCCACTGTGACACTGCAAAATACCACTAAAAAGGACATTGTTAAGTTCCCAAGAAAAAAATGTCATTCATTCAATCAGAAAAAAGGCATACATATGAAAGAGCACAGGAGGGGGAGCGTATTTACACCATGATCAAGTGTCCCGTGACTCCACAAAACAAAAGCGTGTCGGCCTCCTCATTCAGGATGTTTAAAAATGTTTTACAAACGAGCTGTTAACAAAGAACGAGCCTTGGACGTCCCCATTTTTCATTTTTCTTTATCAAAAAGACGGTAATCTTAAAAAAAAAGGCACCACTGTAGGTGATGAATTCACACCATCCATCTTACATGGTGGCGGGCCGGGTTAACACAAGACAACCAACAGTTCCTGTTAATGTGTTATATGCTGTAATAAGCTGTAGAAAAACCAAACGAGAACATTATTAGCATGTACGGTCATACAGGACCGATGAGGGGGAAAACGACAACAAATGGGAGTATTTTGTACAAAATGGTAGGTACAGTGAGGCGTCCCTGCTTGTTGGATTAGCTGATATTATTGGCTGTTGTTGTGCTGGTGTGACAGCGCTCCCTGCAGGAGAAAGGTGTAAATCACAGCACCGGATAGGTTTTGGTGATGGTTTGTCTTGTAATGATAACAGCTATTCAAAGCATATCCACAGGGCGGGCACCGCGTCACACATGAGACATAAAAACTTTCAGACGGTCACATTATCACAATGGAATAACTGCATGGAAATGATCAGTTTTTAGTTCATTTCTTATCACGCTATCATCATCATTATTAGGTATAAAAAGGCCATTCCTACCGAAAATAAGATTGAACTATTCTTGAATCCGAATGCATAGATGTTAATTTAAAAAGGAAGCTACATGTGCAACACTTTCTTTTTTCAAATATGTTGAGAAAAAAAAATCAATTGTGGTCACGCATTGTAATGCTGGCCAGTAGACACCGTTACCGTCATGAATAAGTAGCTCCCTGCTTTGTGCTTCAGTGTCGTTTCCAATTTTAGCGATTCTCAGGCTTGATTCCCTGCAGAAATCTGAGAAAAAACTCCCCTCACGATGCGAGTCGTGACAGTAGAAAAAGAAGTGTATGGCCGTAGAAAGTTGCACACAGAGGCTTGAAAAAAGTACTAGTGTTAAGAGCTCACAAGAGCGAGTTAAAACTATAAATAAATGTCCTAGATGAGTACCCTTGATATAAATTAATAGACTTTATAAAAATTTTAAAACCCACACATAGATTTAGACAACGTTACGCTTTTTCATCTCCCCTGTATCTGAGAACTATGCTGAGCCATGCAAAATAGGAGAAACCCTACTACCGTTTAGCCCCCTGATAAAAACTCTAATCGCCTCAGATGAGCATGATTGAACCTTATTTCGTGTTAAAAGTAACATGCAGAACTCTCCAGATGTGCTTCCTCCAGATTTTTTTTTTTTTTTTTTAAAGAATTTTACAGCTGATATAGTTGCATCTTTTCCCGCTTTTCTAAAAATCATACTTTGGCTTTCAGACCCTTTATTCACTCATCTTTGAATTTCATACCTTCTACGACAAAACGTCACCACTAGTCGTGGCCTAAAAAAAAGGGAATTATTCAGACTTGGTCGATAAAAAAAACTGAAAACTGAATGTGGGTTGGGTTTTCTCTTTTTGTTAAAAAAAATGGCCTAATATTTGTTCCTTTGGTTGTTTTTTAAGCAACATTAGGTCCTTCAGCTTTTTACATGCCCAAAAGTTTCATCATCATTCATCAGTTTCATGCACTGCAGTTTGTGAAAATCTAAAAACACAGAGGGTATACAGCATGTATGGCCTACTGTCTATGTAGAGGGTCAGAATAGAGGAACCACCAACGTGAAGACTTCACTGAGGGATCTGTGGGATGCTTTTTCTTACATATTTCTTGTCCCTAATTAGACAATATGAATGCTAATTATTGCCAGCGGAAGGATTTTGAGGCCTCCGTGGTGCTTTTATAATCTTTCATATACATGCTCACGTGGGAACACGAATTCTCATTGAGGAGGCGTTCGCTTCTGACCAATTATCCTCTTCAGTCAGGAGCTGCGTCCCACACAATCCTCACCCTCTGTGGTGGGACTTCGTACTTTTGGCTCTTCCTCTACTTTGACCATACCCTGTATCATGTTGAGCGGATGTTAGACGGAGGTTGTAGTGACGTTATGGAAGCACAGCAATGGACGTTGGGCAGAGATGTCAGGATGGATAGCTATACACAGTATTTACAGCGGGTTAGAAGGACTTTATCTGGCTTAACAGACTTCCTCTGACAAGGACCCATTACCTTTCACAACTTTAAACCGTAGAGGGCAGAAGGACAGAAGAGGAACATCACAAATACAAGTGATACAAAAGTTGAGTCAGCTTCGACTAAACACCCCTAAAAAGATCCCATTTGCTGCTTGGAATTCTGTGGCTGGAATATTAAGTGCAACCTTGAACAGAATGTTTGAGACCAAAGTGAGATTTTTACACCATGAAACCTGCTGGTCAATGAACTGTGTGCCCTTTTTTGAGAAATACATAGAAACACATGTGCGCTGATTGTTACGTAGTCAAAACTGATTATTTCATTCTTTGAAAAAAAAAGGTTTGTGTTATTCTCAAGCAGCAAATGGTGTCATAGCCCTGGTGGCTAAGGCCTTCAAAAAAATAAAAGAAAAAGAGAGACAAAGAGTGGTTTCTCCTAAACAACAGGTGGCACTGTGAGTGAAGGTGGAAAGCAGCAGAGGTATAAAAACTTCTGTGTTTCAGGCCATAAAAGGAGGCAGGCTGCAGGAGGAGAGTCTACATCGATTCGCCCAGAGAATCATCGTCATCCAGAGATAAGGGCAAGTAGAGATCCTGCAGACACAGAGGAGCAAAAACCACATCATGATTCATCTGGAGACAAAAAAAAAGGGAAAAGAGAAACTAGGTGAGGAGAGGGAAGAGGGTACCTTCTGCTTGTTGTTGAGGCCTGGACTGTTTGGGGTGGAGGTGGGGGAATGCTTGGAAATCGGGGTGGAGAGCTGGCTGCTGGAGCCCGTCCCGTTGGCTGAGGGAGGCCGCAGAGGAGAGGAGAGGGGAGGGGAGGAGGAGTGAAAGAGGAGAAAAAGAGGTAAACAGTAGTGTGGATTAGAGAGTGTGTAACCTCTTTTCTTGGCTCTGGAGAAAAGTCATTCCTGAACCGTGGCCTCATTTGGCTCCAGCGCCCGAGGGACGCTGTTGGTCCAGGTTTAGGTGGCTGACAAGCCCTCTGCGTTTGTTAGATGACATTTTATTCACCGTCTCTGCGTCGTGCCGCGTTGCTAGGACTCTCCTCTGTGTGGAACATTGTGTTTATATCTAAGAGCGGTGCGACGTGATGTAGCCGTGTGTGTTAAGTGCCCTAAAAGAGTTTTTTGTCTATAAGAGATGAAAAGGATTCTGAGGACTATGAGCCAGATGGCCGGTGTACATCTGAGCCAGCGAGTGTTGAAAACACAACGCGGATAAAGCTCCATTGTCGACCGACTTAATGCCACTGGCTTCATTTAACCACTCAGGCACATAAACAAGACTTACAAATGTGGACTTAAACAAGCTGTTTGAACACTTAAATCACAAGTCTTAGTATCTTGGAATCTTAAAATCAGAACACCTAAACATGAGCAGCTCTGCCACACATGCTGCGAAGAGTTCAGCTGGAGCAGAGACGGGGGGCCTTTTTGTGAAGTGAAGTTTTTACATTTGAGACATTTATCAATCCTTTTGTGGGAAAAAAACTCATTCCAGCGTGGTGATGTGTAATTGAAGATCACTGTGTTTCATTTCGGCCCCGACCGCGCCAAACACACTTTGAGTGCATTTGACTCATTGAACCCAGTGCACCCTGGTAAGTTGTTGTTTTAGATGCCAAAGGCTCAAGAAAGTGCTGGTAGCAGCTCTTTAAAATCAGACTGGACTGACTTAACATGTTGGAGAACATGAGTCTGCAATTCAAGGCACATGCATCTCTCCAAGAAGCCACCCAATTAGCTGTTAACCAATCAGAGGCGGGAGAATCGTCAGCGAGACTTAATTGTACCTTATGGTTTTCAATGTTAAGAGCTGTAGCTGGGTCCAGCTTAAATAATGTAAAAGTGCACAGATTTTCTGGCTAACTATATTCAGTATGTTAAGCGAGAGCCACACACAGAAAAAATATTTTAAAAAAGGCTTAGAAGAAAAGTATCGACTTGCATTGTAATCTCATTTTTTATGCCCGATTTGAAAAAACGTCAGTGGATTTATGCTGAGCTCAGCTTGTACTTTCAGCACTGTGAGGCAAATTATTACATTCCAGTGTGCACATTCATGGGTTTAACTAAATTAATGACACTTTTTGGTCATATTGTGCAGGTTTGTGTATGTAATCCTTACACTAAATGGCTGAATAAAGCTTTGTGGTTGTTGTCATGCTTTGTCTTCTTTAATTGATGTGTTAAAGTAGCAACAGTCCACTTTTCCCCTTGAGCATTTCCAGATGGTATTATTGTTGATGCTGCTGTTGAGAAGACAACACGTTTTTTTCCTCAGAGATGCAAATAACAACACGGGACAAAACATCAGTTAGTTCAAACACTGGGTCAATAATACAGATGGGTCGCCAGTTAACCATCCTTTTCCCTGGTGACCCTGAGCCATAACGATCCTCTTCCTTTGGTTGTAAAGTTTCTGGTAAATATCTCTGAAAACGACCTAAAAAAAACCCATCAGCATCATTTACATGTTCTAATCCCAGTTAAGTCAGTCCAGTCACAACCCCATTATCAGCCAGCTGACCTCTCAGGTATTATAGAGGTGGTTAATGCTCAACAGTTTACTGCCTCCCCAGCATGTTGGCCAACCATCTGCTGCCTTAAAGGCCAGGCATCCCCCATTAGTGATCAATAAAATATTCAAGAGCGCTGAAGGACCGAGGGAACCCCGCAGGGCTGGAGACCCCAACGCTCTCCCCCCCACCTACGGCGTGAAACATGAACTGTGGACTACCTGCTGCTACCACACCACATCGACCCTGAGCATCACCTGTCTATGTGTGTTTATGTCCTACAGGGGGTTTAACTACTCACCTGATCTGTCTTTCGTCTAGAGCAGAGACACTGTCCCTTACTCATACCTCAATCAGGCTTAAACAGTGAGCGCCTAAATACACTTCTACAAAATATACAATCCAACAAGTGCATAGTTAGTTTTTGTTTTCCAGAGACCAGATTTTATGTGGAAGCTGTCAAAGAAAAACAGCTTTTTCCTTTGTCATGCCTGCACCAGATCAGATTTCACTGCGCCAACTGTTCAGCCGACTAACAGTGAAGCTACATAAACTCAGATAGCTCCATAACAAAGAGCTGCGGCACCGTGTTCCAGTGCCGTTAACATTAAAGATTCAAACATGAGCAGGCCCCCCTCCTCATGTCTCTATTATGTCCTATTGCCTCCTGGATATTATTAAATGTTAAAATGCCTGATTGTCAAACAAACAGCCAAAAGCTGTTTGCACCCTCTTTGTTTACTTTTCATGTTTTATTCATGACTTTTAAAAAAAGGAATCTGCATCAGCTACATTATACTAATAATCTCATCAGATTTGGTCCAAAAACAAAGGCAGGTTTTTTAGAATAAACAAGGATTTAGCACAATGAAACAAAGTCTGGATATTTACTGTCCCTGTTGTCGGCATTCGAGGGTTTTTTTTTACGAGGCGTTGCAGTGAGATTAACGAGCCGACGTCAACTGGACCCCCCGGATAGAACTGTACTTGGGTGCAGCTCTCAAAACAACACAGAGAGGGAACCGGGATTTTAACTCGCCTCTTCCTTTTGTCGAACCAAAAGCAGATCAGAGTCCAACATAAAAGCATCTCTGAAATCTGCTCATTGGACACTGGGAAATCCATATTTATGTCCACCATTTCCCTCAGAGTGAGGTCAGAGGTCAAGGTCAGATACAGACCAGCAACACAACAACAGCAGCCGATAGCTACACATCACTCTACTGTCATATCGCACGTATCCGAGCTCATGTCTGCTGCGTAATTTTCCACCAGCTTGCTCTCTGTTTTGATTCGCAGAACAAGGTGAGGTCAGTTTCTGCTCTTCGTTAAACAGGAAGCTTTACAGTGGAGATGATGAGATAATAATAATAATATTAATGGGCTCACTCGACTCAGCAGGAGACTTGCTGCGCTTGATCGGGCCGGGACTCTTTGCTCCACGCTGAGCTTTGGCTCCCTTCATCACCCTGCACTCTGTGGAAAGAAGCACAAAGACAACATCACTTTTTCCAAACGTAATGAGTCAGCCGGCACGTGTTCACACTCCGTCCAACATATGAGTTCATCCATCAGAACGTCTACAATCAATGTAAAAGTAGTAGGCTACACCCTCTACCCTAGATGAAGCATGCTTAGATAACACTGAGGGTTATAGATATGATGTGTTGGTGTACTTACTATGAATTAGGATTAATGCATTTTTTCAAATAACAATTCTGACTCTGGCGCTTGGAAAACTTGGATGCAAACTGTCTGAATGACTGCATGTTGACTCAACACATTTTAGAAAAAAACAGCAGGGCAGCTGCTGTGACCCTGAACTGACAGGATGTTCATTTGAAGTTCTTCTATTAAATGTCTTTGATTGGAAACTGCTGCCATTTATTCCTTTTTTGCCTGCCTCATTTTTCTAAATTGTGTCATTTATCAACGCTTTATATCAACATTTTTTTTAAGGCTGTACAAGCGATAATAACAGAATCAAAAACACGTCACAAGCACTTTAAAAAGGTGCAATATATAAGAATTTTAGTTCAAACCATTCAGTTACAGTATAAACTTAGACTAACTGTCAACAGAATGTAAGGAAATAAACAGGTGTGACATCATGTCAAGATGTCTATTCATGGTGTTGTTGCAGAGATATCAATAGAAGTTAGCATGCTAACCAGCTAGCCCCTATCCACTGTACCTTAAGCGGTGACAGTCCGACTGTAAACAACACCGACAGTCCGGGTGGAGTCAAGCTAACAGGACAGGAGCCTACTAGCTAACAGCAGCAGCAGTTAGCGGTTACTCTATTTTTCTATGTCGTAAGAATTAGACAGGTAGTGTCTTATAGTTGTTCATAACAGTATTACTAACACATTTATTGAGTTTAGCTAACTCACTTGTTATATCATTGCTAAACCTTTTTACCTTACTCAGATAGCATGTACTTTACTTAGCATTTATCAGCAGTTAACTTTGCGTTTTGGCTACCAAAGTTGATTTTTTTTATTTTTTATTATTAAAATAAGTGTTAAATAACTCTATATTCCAATAGTAATGAATATTTGGTCAGTAACCAATGAGCAGCCCCCCTCCAGTATCCCAACCCACTTTATCCAATCAGGACAGAGAACTCCAGAAAGAGGTGTACACTCAGAGAGAGGGATTCTCCTGTTTGCGCCCATATCTGGCAATTACCGCGGTGTGTTCATGTGGTGACGCAGGGACGAGGGCGGGGATTGACAGGACGCTGGCTAAAACGACAACAACACTCGCAGCAGCTTTAAACATCTTATACTGATTTATAAAAGGGCCTTATTACCTCTACAAAATCGACCAGCACTCATCCCTGACTGTAACAGCTTGATCTTTGAGATTCCTCGGTTTTACTGGCCATTATACAAGAGCGATATCTGCCGTTCGTGAGTTCATGTAGATGCGTAGCAATGAGCGCTTCTGTAAATCATATAGAAAGTATAGAAGTAGTAAATTCTGGGTCACTGTATTAATCAGAGTAGACAGACTCCAGACATTGCTACCCCTCCCTCTACATCTTCCCCTCTGTTTGTACTGTCAGGCTCTCTCTTTCCTCCCCCCTCCCTCTCCCCTCTTCCACTTTTGATGCTAATTATACTATCTGTCCTCCCTCCGTCTCCCGGGATCGCACCATGTCTGTCTTCTCTCTCTTAACCTTCACACACTACTGGATACACTCCCGTGCTATTGTTTGCTAGGTGTGCCACTGTGCCTTTGACAATTCCTCAGACTGGCAGCTTGTCGAGTCTACTCAGGGCTATAGAAATAGCCCCCCTCCAGTGTATCCAAGGCAGATTCCCTCCAAGCCTCCACTGATGGTGTTGCTGCATAAGCAGAGCTGCAGGTAACGCACGTGCGCACGTCCATCTTGAGTTTGACATAAGGACGGCGAAAAGTAACCACCAAGGGATTGAAATCTGTTTCTGCCAAGCAAAGCTTAAAAGTTCATTTGTGGTACAGGAAATACTATAGATGGATCATTTTATGGCGCGTCCATCTCTTTTTTTGGTTGCAGATACAGAATATTAACTCCTTGAAAAACATCAGGATTTCATCATGAATCAACCAGAGTGATCTGTGCGCTGCTGTAATGTCCATGTGATGCATCACAGACAGCTCCCTCTCCCCCTGCTCCACTGAGGCCGACTCGGTGATGTCTGGATGCTCGAGACTCTCGTTTTATTTAGTATTGCCCCCGAGGTTATTATGGACTGAATGAAACAATTTAGCTTCGGTTCCATGGGGGCAGTACGCTGAAAGGAACGGACCCAGAACATTATAAATGAACTTGAATCTCCATCTGACCAAGATCCGCCAAGGATCTGGAGGGGGGAGGAAAGAGAAGGGATGAAGGGAACGTAATGACAAATCAGCCCTGTATCAGCGCTGCGTTCAGATTAAAAGACATTTATATGATACTGAATGTTTCGAGGACGGGACATCCGATGGAAGTGGGTTGTTATAAATAGGGTTTTCAGGTCTGCGGGGAGCAGAGAGACTCTGTTAGAGGATCGTTTTTTACACTTTCTCTCCTCCACTTCCCAGCAGTATCAGCGGCAGCAGATCAGCTGGCCTAAACCTGTCATCGGACAGATTAATGGCTCTTCTTCTTCTCTACCTTTTTCTATCCCTGCTGCCGGCTGCAGATAACAGACTTCTCTCTTTGACTCCCTTTCTTTGCAGGCCTCCTTCTTCACACACGTAATTTCTCTTCACACTATAAACAAGCTCACAGCGTCGCATGTGAGAATAACATCTTTTGCAGAAGATATCCAGTAAATTAACCGACATCACAGGAATTACCCGGCTCTCTCTGCGTGCACACATTTTCATTTTAGGCGCTCAAATGCAATGTCGGAGAGCAGGGGCAGTGTGAGAGGGACTTGTTTTCTTAAATTGAAATGTTGAGGATCTTGCAAAATTGCTCAAGTTTCCCTCTTCAATTATTTTATTGAAATTATGTTTACTACATGAAAGGGAGTGGATTTCAGACCAAGAAAGAGTCCAAAATATGAGCAAAACTCACGCGCCGCAGTTCATTTCAACAACATTAAAATAAAAATTGCAAGTGCTGCACTGTGTAGTTTACACTTTTTAGTGACTCCGTAAAAGCACAAGCCCAATTCCGTGCAAAACACTGGACGCCCTCCACTGGACGCCCTCCACTCGTATATACGGATACATTTGTGGATGTTATGCCTAGAGACCATGTATGCTTTTTTTTTTAACTTTCCTTCAGTGTTTTATATAGGTGCTTGTGCATGTCAAAGGTCAAAGCCCACACTAACAGAAGCTCCTCTCTCCCACAGAAAACACAGCTCCTGAAACGCCTCGTCAGTAGTCCTGCATTTTATTCAGTGACTTTGTGACATCACACTTTGTCACCATGTCACACACTTGCAGAATTAATGCATAGCAGCTACTTCGGTGTGTAAAAATTGATTTAGCACAGCTGATCTGTAGTTGTTAGGGATGCTGGCTCAGACGTGTGGGAGCAGTCCAATCAGAGAAGATTGGGTATTCAGGAGGAGGGGCCTTAAAGAGACGGGAGTAAAAAGCTAAACAGACACTGGACAGTGGAGAGAAAACTGATGTGTAATTCAACATTAAAGCATTTACATTTTGTTCTAGTAGTAACCCAAAATAAAATCCTGAACCTGAAATTGAGTACAATATATCTCCTTTAACCTTTTCACAGCTATCCTTATTATGTCGTCTTTCGGTCGACGTTGCTACATGATTATTACAAACCCTTTATTGTACCATGGTTTTGCAGTAATACTGCATAAGTTTAACTGTTTCACCATCATGTCTGACAAAATAATATTATGTAGCCTATACACGACTAGTGGCCTACACTTGATGTTAAACACAGGCTACTACTGTCACACTCACCGTTATCATCCAGAGAGAAGTCGTCCTGGGCATAGCGGAATTTCTCAGGTCCACATGCAATGAAGACGTCGTCTTCACCGAAGAAATCCTGAAGGCAGGTAACCTGGAAAACCAGAAGGCAGAAAACTTGAGACCCTAAAAACAGCTGGTGTAAGTGAATCAACTGGTATCACAGCCAGACCAAGAGTCTGCAGACACAGCAGCAGCTCTGTGAGACTGTACTTAGTAGACAGACAGGCACAGATGTGAACCTGCTGGTGGTACTGGTGGAAAAGTCTGATATATCTCCTTAGTGCCGTCAGTGCTGGAGAAAAGTCTGGCTTTACCAATGATCATTCTGGTATAGGGGGAAAGAAAACACTCTGGCTTGTTTGTAATTCTTTAGGTGAACTTGTTCAGCATGTGGGGAGGCGAGCCTTGGTGTTAATCCCTGCAAAATAAAAAGGTAAAGGCTAAGGTCACCGACATGTCATCTTCAGAGTCTACGCTGCTAGCCTGCAGGGTTCTTGAGGTTTCCTGTAGCGACAGGAATTTTGAAAACAGTAACACAGAGATGGAGGAAAGGAAGAGAACACAGCCTGAAACAGGCACCCTATGGCTGGCTTGCACTGACAGTCTACATCCGCTGAGTCAGACGAGGAACAGCGCATTGGACTGACTGACAGATCCACATCGTCACCAGGGAGACACGCTGCCGGCATGGAAAAAAACGTCTTGCTTCGAATGCTCATCAATGCCTTTTTTTCTGCTCCTCATGTGAGAGCCACAGAACCCAAGACTACGCAACTGCAAAGAGGATTATCTGCTCAGATTCATCTGATTATTTCCGTGTTATTATTCCTAATTCAATAACGCGCATACAGGCATTTCCAGCATGATGAAGCGTTGCCAAGAACCGTGCGGAAGGAGCACCGCGGATGATGTGCTGGCAGACTTGAGGACAGAATCTAAAAGGCTACATTTTGATATCACTGTAAAAAGGATGAACTGTGTAAACACACAGCCTTATGTGGAAGAATTCTGAGTAAAAGGAGGGTCTTACTTGTCTGCCAGCCAAAGGATTTAGTCGGGCTCAGATAGCAGTAGGCCGCCTTTGTGCTTTACTTGTCATGTTAACATGCCTTTAGCTACAGTAGGCGCATGTAACAAAACACACACACACCCACAAAAGGCACAAAAAAGCCCAATCAGAGAGTATAATGTTACACCTTTGCTGTAATGTTTAAGTGATTCAACTTCCTTCCCCAGGGACTTTTCACTCTATAGCAGCTGTTGACACAATATGTCCTGAGTGGACAGATGTCTTTGGGCCACACCTTCTCCTCTGCTCTCCATTATACAGGCCCTGTAACCAGCTCAGGCACGCCTATTAAAGCCATTCAAGCCAAAAGCTGTGCTTCCCCTTGTTGTTGTTGTTTTTTTTTTCTTCGTGCAGATGAGATTTTCGACAAAGCACCTCAGCCTCATTTCCAGTTTGCCTTTCAACACCAGTTGAAATGAGTTTTCACATCAAATGATGCTGAGGAAGACCCTTTCACTGTCTTTATTTACCAGCCTACTTTTGGGGCTAATTCTCTTAAAAAACACAAGACAATCACTGACTCACGACTCTCTGCTGGTCACTCTGAGAGGTCCACGATTACCACGTGGTTGGGATGACGCCAGGAGGGCCGAGATGCATCATGGTTTCCTTTGTGATACACATCCAAACTATGAGGTGCAGATAAATTTGGGAGCACCCC
Source organism: Diplodus puntazzo (assembly GCA_963678695.2). NCBI lineage: Eukaryota > Metazoa > Chordata > Actinopteri > Spariformes > Sparidae > Diplodus > Diplodus puntazzo. The sequence goes on along the minus strand of OZ023167.1, from coordinate 8,626,790 downwards.
ACCCCAGCAGCTGCCATCTTGATTCTGTGTCCTGCTCGACAAGCTAAAAGCGTGCGGTGGTGACTCGCTGGCGAGGCATCCAACAGCTGTACCCTTCTCTCTGTCCCACAAGATTCCCTGGATACAGGCCTGGCAGATCCCGGCTGGGGTATGGAGATGGCGCTTTGACTCCAGGGATCAAAATCTAATTGGTTTTCCAGCCAGGGCTAATTCCCATCAGCAAATTTGGGCTTCCTTCTGTGTCCATTATCAAGAGATTAGATACATGTTACTTTCATTAGGTTAAACTGTTGTGTGGCAACGAGGGCACCTGACAGTTAATCATAAGATGGAAGGCATTAAGAGCACTCTTTTTTCCCCCTACGGCCTACGGCGGAGGGGAGGAGATGGAAATGGGCTGGAATGGGGCGGAAGGGAAGAGGCTAGCCCATGTTTTAATAGCTTTAAAAACAGAGCTGATTAAAGGGATAAAGCGTTTATCCAGCAGACTGCTACCTTAATCTCTTATAGCAAAATCTCCACTTGAAATGAAGACTCAGTCTCTCTGCATGTCTCCGACTGCACGTCTCTGACGCGCAGCACTACTTTATCAGTCCACCCACAGACCTGAGAGGAGATGCAGCGCAAAACATAATTCTTTTGTCCAATCAGGAAAAACAAAGCATGATGGGAAAACTGGATTTTTTTTTTTTTTTTTTGCATTGGAAACTTTTTCATTATTGGTTTTCAAGCTCTCTCTCCTCAGAACTGGGACTGAAACAGAGGCACAAAAGCCAAAAACACTGAATGACACTGCAGGTTACATACCCGTCGCCCAAGCTTTCACAGCCACAGGGTATTCCCATTTGCCCGAGAGCTTTGCCAGACACTTGCAGAAGCATTGCTCCTTGCTACTTCAATTCCCTAGATAAGTCCAAAAGCTACACATATATAAATGTTTTTACCTGACAAAACAGCACGCTGTGAGATAACCTGGGCTTAACCCCCTGTATCAGAAAACACCCACCCTTCTCAAAAAACACTGAACCCCTTTTAAGCAGTCCCACTAATCCTAGTCTCTACAGGGATCACTTAAGATCCACATTATCTGTCCAGTTACAGTGCAGCTTCCTTGACCGGTCCTCCGCCCGTCATTAAGCTCGCAAATAATTCATGTCCACTTTGTGTCAAATGTCCCGCAGACACTTCGGCGATCACCCCAAAAAGCCGGCCTGGCATGTGTGCAACTCTCTGCGCAAGTCAATTAAAAGTTTCCATTTCTCTCCCGTTTATTCTGATCTGACATCTGTTGACAGTTGATAGAAAGCCCGCTCTGCTTCACACGCGATCAGATCAATTGTGAAATGTCAGAGTCCCTTTGAAAGGCGGCTGCCGTGAGGAAAGGGCAGGCCGGCTTGGGAACATTTGGATGTGGGTTAAGAGGTGTCCTTCCTCTCTCAATCTGAAAAGGTCAGTTGCCTACGTCGACCAGCTCCACCTGGCAGCAGAATGCAGGCGAAGGAACAACATGACATTCAACTTAAAGATGGTCAAATGCTCTGTCTTGTTGCATATTTACATATTCCACAGGCGATGCACACATCAGAGTTTATATCTATATATAATTGTGTGTTTACTGGAGGCAGGCGGGCGGGGTTTTCTAAAAGAACTGGCTCCTTCCAGACTCCAGGTGCCCACCACCCTCTGTCCCACCAAGCCCATCCCTAATCTCTGCCTCACCAGCTGTCAGGACCACATGACCCCCCAAAAAACCACCAACACCACCAGCAGCAGCTACGCAGGGATCCACCAACTACAACAACTGAATTATTCAGAGTTTCCTAAGCCCGACTCCAGCCAACGGTAGGCAGGTCATGGTAGCTGAGTGGTAAATATAGAAGCTGAACTTCCCGGCTCGATGAGAGTGATCACAATCTGGGCCGAACAGTGTCTGAAAGTTTTCAGTCTACGATCTGAAGGCAGTTCTTGATAAAGTGCAACTTCAAGCTGTTTTTTTTTTAAAACCAACCAGTGCCCACATATTACGCAATCTGGTCTGCAAAACAACATTCAGTATCTCAGGTCAATGGTTCCTTGCCTCAGCTTTTGTGTGAAGCAGCAGGAAACATCTCCAAACAAAGCCCACACAGCCTTTGTCTTCTACAGGCAGCTGCTTGTCTTGACTTCAGCTCATCCTTTCAGCAGCGCAGCTCGAGCGACTGATGATTCTTCCCAGTCGCGCTATCCGTCTCATCTCTGCGCACAGCCGTGTTAATTGATCTCTGTGCGAAAGTAAAGCTGTTCAATGTGGCATTATAACATTCTGACTTTCTGTCGTGACCTGGGTGGCTCATCTAATCAGTACTTGTCTGACACAGTGGAAGGCTTACCAGGCGATAATGAGTCAGCAAATGGTCAGTCAGTAGAATCCAATATAACTGATAACAGTAATCTGCTGTGCTCGGAGAGATACCACAGAGGACTGATCGCTGATCAGTTTATGAGCGTTCTGCTGTTATAAAAAAGAATCGCCCCGGGGGTAGGGGGAAGAAACTCATTTTACTTTATTTCTGAATTGATTAATACAAATTCAATAATTAATTTTGAGAGATGTCCCCCGCCCATGTTTAACATTCAGAACTTAAATCATTCAGGGACAAAGAAGTCTACAAATAATGTAAAATAATCTGGATTAAAGTAGAATAGAGAAGATAATAAATAAATAATACATATAACTAATACATTAATAAATGATAAGGGCCCAGAACAGTACATCGTCATTTTAAAAATGTTCAAAAGTAAAACTTCTATTAAAATATAAATGATCCGGACCGATAGATTGACATTTCTCCACATCTCCTGCTTATGTAAGTTTTTCTCTCGTCAATTTGTAACTTTAAATCGCACACAGCTGTCTAATATTTATTTTACTTAATGGTTCTCTTACGCTGAACTGTACACACAAATCTGAATTTAAAAACATCTGTGTCATGTTTTTTTGGTTTAATCATTTCCAGTTCTATTTTGTAGATTAAATCCTCATGTGGCATCACCGACTTTCCACCTCCTGCTTCCTGTCTTTGTCTGTTTTCCAACCTTTGTCTGTGTGCACGCGTGTTTCATTAGTTAATCGGTTCCTGTCTTTTCCCTCACTCTTTGCTGGCTGGTCTGCGTCTCACATCTATCCCCATTTCAACGTTCTCCTTGTGTCTCCTTGGTCGATACGGGTTTGTCTTTTATCGCACTCTTTCCTGTTTTGTTGTTTGATTGTTTTATTGCCTTTAATTTGCTTTCACGGACTACAGCTTTGGTTGTTTAACCTGCCTGCCTTCTTGTCAAGCCTTTGGGTCCGTTTTCTGATAATTCATCAAAGTCAGAGCATTTAACTTAAACTTAAAGAGCAAAAAAACACAAATCTAACAGTACATTTTTATTAAATGTAGTATTGTGTAGTCTCAGGATTACTTCGCTATGTGAGAGCCAAGTGAAAACCTTTTCTGTGCAGCCCATGGGGGAAACTCCCACACCATCTCCTTCACTGTAAAGGCGCACAGACCTGATCAATACCAGCGCCTCTGCACTGACTGGAATATTCCTCCAGAAAACACGCAGCGTCTCCATTTTACCCATCTCTCCTGAAGGTCTCTCAGACAATGCAAGGCATTTTAAATCAATCATAGCTTCAGAATCATGTCAGGATGTTTGTTTGATTTGCAGAAGCTCGGTTGATTGATATAATTACTGAACAAAAATCCAATCCCATCAATCGGAATATAAAAGACAGTGTATATTTTGAGCGTTGCAGTGATTCGTCCCACTCTGAAAATGATTTTATAACCAGTCGCCCGTCTGACCCGTCTCTGACCTTGGTGAACTGCCACTGCGTCTGTGTGCTACTGTAGGTGCTCTGGCTGCATTTGGAGCACAGATGAGCCAGTTAGGCAGCGATATCTGCACCGTCATGGGGAGCAGCTGGTGCATGATGTTGTTTTAACCCCACCCCTCCCCAACCCCGAGGAAGCAGGCTTTCCATTTGGCTGACTGATGTGGCCTCAGCGTTATTAAATTGCGCTTCCTCCTCTCTCTCTTTCTCCCCCCCCCTCCTCCCCCCTCCAGGTCATGCTCACTTGTTGATGTGGTGCTCGCGCAGGAAGCCTGTGAGAGGATGCGGGCTTCCATGCTTGCTCAGGATGCTTCATCATGGCGACCACGCCCCTCTGTCAGCCTGATTGTCTGCCTCTGTTTAACAGTGTGTGTGTGTGTGTGTGTGTGTGTGTGTGCGTGCATGTGCGACTGAAATGTGACTGCAGCAGTGAGCTGGATTGAGGGGTGAGGAGGAGAGAGAGCGAGCAGGTAAGACCCGATGTAAAGAGCACACTCAGCGTATTACAGCCATTGTCACAAACTGAATCCATCACGGCGGAGCTTATTGCCATGACAACTGCTTCTGCAGCATGGCAAAGACCAGGCAGACTGCAAGAGCACTGATAACCAAGGAAAAGCAGGCTTTTCTTCCCCATTACTGGATGTATTTTAGCCGTTAAGAAGCCCTGAACCCGTGCCTTTATCCATATCCTACTCTGCGAATAATTTCCCTTCCGCAAGTTATTAACTTTTAAAGCAAACTGGAATCTTTTGTTCTCTGACAATAACAGTGTGACCTTGTGCCTGAAGCATGCTCAAAGCATCCATTTCTTTTCTTCTGTGACTCTTTGTTGACAAATCGATTAAACATTTTTTTTTTTTTAAAAAGGGCTTAAAAAGAAAACCTTGACTCTCAACACAGTTAAGAATAATGTGCACTCAAATTCGTTAAAGAGCTCTGAGCAATGCTGCAGAATGGTCAAGATCATTTATCGGGATGAACTGCACACCACCACACTGCTCCTGCAGCACATTTCAGAAAAATGACATTTGGATGTGGCATGTGTTGGGTGAAAACCTTCCCAAAGTGCAATTTAGATAAAACACACAGCTGAGCTCCAGTGCAAATCAGACCTATTATGCTACACAGACACCTCTATCAAAAAAAGAGGAGTGAACACAAAATGGCTGCCAGCAATTAAACAAACTCTCTTACGATTTTCATGTAGCCTTTAGAAGCGGCGAGGGCAAATCAAGTAATGTTTTAGGCACGGCGAATAATTATCAGCCATCAGCGAAAATAAAACGATCCTAATTTGCTCCCGAGAATGGAAAATGAGCCCCCGAATCCACTGGCCCCACCCTTCCCCGATTGAAGTGAAAAGCAGCAGCATTTGAGGGGAAAATGGGAGTGATTTTGTTCACAACACTGACAAAAGAGAGGAGAGCAGGCTGTCTTTTGAGTCTGCACAGCACTGGGGGGTGGTGGTGGTGGTGGGGGGGAGGAAAATCAGGAGGGAGAGCAGGCGTTTCAGAAATGCTTTAAAACCAAAGACCTGATCACCTTTCATCTCCAGACCGATCCTATAAAACTACACGCTGCATGCACACGCTGTAGCCCACCCTGCTTCCAATTCATGCCCAATTATGGGATGTACACAGGTAAAAAAAAAAAAAAAAAAAAAATTAAAGAAACATGACATGTGATTTTCATTTTTTTTTTTTTTTTAAAGGCTTGCATTGATAGTAAACTCTCACTCCCGCTACAGGATGTGGTATCTGACAGACCAGTCCACACCAGCTGGGCTCTCTTTGTGCCCGGGATGTGGTCTCCTAGCAACCGGTCCCAGCAGCTATCGCAATGGACTGGGAAGAGGAGGATCGGCGCGAGTCAGGGAGGGGCGGGCACTGCATCAATATTGCCTCTACCATATCACCTCCACCACAGAGCAGCTGCAGTGTGCCTCTGCACACAAAGACACCGCAATAATGTGTGCAGCATTTTCTCGCTGTGTATGTGCATCGCTATGGAACCCGGGAAGTCCCGTCACGATCGCCGATCAATAGGCACTAATCATGAACTAATTAATCTATATATACAGTGGTGACGACAGGATCAATACGCTCGGATCGAGATGGCAACCATATGGTGGCTGTTCAATTTCATTTTTGTGGAGACGCCGCATTAAAAATGCATGACCGAATCTAAGCAAGAGAAGAGGATTCAAACCTCACCACAGCCCAAACCACAAAGATAAGAACAGTGCGATATAAAAATGTTCTATATTCTATAATTTGATTACAATATCCAAACATCTTGCCGAGTGATTCTGAAGGAAAACCCTAGAAGACCCGGGGCTGCCAGACTGCACCCCTGGGAGAGAGCATTAAAATCAAATTCCCCCATCTATCATCTCAGCACTCCTCCCCTCCTCCGAGCTGCATGTGATTCGGGCCTTATAAATACGGGGTGGGGGGAAGGAGAGGGGGAGAAAAAGAAAAAAAAAGTACAACACCTACAAGGAGCTCAGCAGGGCATGATCCCCCGTCCATCTGTAATGAATAATACAAGAAAAATGTCCCTGCAGGAGAATTAGCGAACATTTAACCATATCAAAGCGAGGACTGAGGAACAGATGTCCGCGTTCGCATCCACACATGCGTCCGCCGCTCGCTCCACATCCCCGCCTCTGTTAACTAACCGTGATTCACGATAGTGTGAAAAACCACAGGTATTTGATGTGCGCCGTCAGTTGCAGGTGTGACAGGTGGGAGCTATCACCCCGTGAGACGGCATGAGGTCACTTCCCGTACTGCACAGGCGAATATTTAGGACCGCATTTTGTCAGTCGTTTTAAGAAGCAGCATCGGTCTTAAATTCTAACAAAAGGAGCAGTAAGTAGACGGTCCATCTCGCTGACCTTTCCACAGCCTTCCAGGTGGGTGACCCTGCGTGGTGGCTGTGGTTGTCCTTCAAAACTGCTCCAATAAAGCGTGAACATGAATAAAACATCACGTCCTTTCTGCCCGTAGTCTTGAGTAAACAATAGTCTTCCCCAGGGAGCGACTTCTGGGTAAATCTAAAGCATGTTGTGTTCCTCATGTGGATCATTTGATCAGCTTCTTTTTTTGGCGAATTTACAGATGCGTCCCATTTCCATTTATATCAATTCCCGGCCAGTGCAGTATTCTGCTGATCTTCATGGCTTTACTGTAGATACGAGCTTATACGAGACATTAATGCCGAGTAAACTAACTCATGCATTCTGTCCCAATCTGCTTTCAATCGTCTTAAAAGTAAAAACACGTGAAAGCGTTTTTCATTCCCTTTACGAGTGCAAAGAAGCCGCGGCACGACTGTCATCACTGAACGTCTACGTTGGGAAAGAAATCTCTAAAGTGAGTAAAAATACATTACGCAGGTTGGATTTAGCGAGACAGCAATTTAGGTAGCCCCGTTGATGAGCTACTTGTGGTATTCATTAAACCAATGCATATTCCAATGCGTGTTTTAATCATTTTCTGTGAAATAAAGAATGTTTGATTTCCCAACTCGTGACAAAATCAAGACCTCAATCTTGATGGTTTTTTAATCCAGAGACACTGTATTAAATGTATTCTCATACTTTTGTGTATATAAAATAAAGATCTGGTGTCAATGCATGATGTTACTGCCCACCGTCAGCCAGCAGAAACTGAACCTTTTTTTTCCCCCCCTTCTCGTGGGGATTGCACTGCCCTGAATTCAGCTTGGTTCTAACAGCCAAAGGGTCCTTAATATGAGCGCCAGAGAAAAGTCAAGGTTACTAAAGACGCCCTCTCTCTCGCTCTGTGTTCTGTGGCTTCAGTTACACGTAACATACAACTAAAGCATCACCTCAAAATGGGAATTCAAGCTGAGAATCCAGATGTGCTTGCATCTTAGATAAACTGAAGTCCTAACTGTCTCCAGGACTGTCTGTTGGCTTGAACCTGACCATCATCTTCTTCTTCCAAAAAATGTTTCTCCCCCACCGCAAGCTCACTAAAAGGAATCATGTCCAACTTGAATCTTTTGCGCATACTCTTTAGGAGGACTCCGAGTTTAAGGTGGGCTTTTCTAGATCCATCCAGATCAAGCGTGCACCATCCCAAATAAAGACACAACAGGGACAGAATAATCAACAATACAGGGTTTGGCCCTTTGTGCGCTGCTATAATAGGTGGATGACAGAATTTCCCAGGACTTTGGAGCTTTTCACTGACAGATCAAGTCAGACATGCCGATGGCCTAAAAACTCCACAACAAAGGCCGGTGGACACGACACTAATGACCTGAACCACAAGACAGGAGAGTGTGTGGCCTCGGACTGAAAGACTGCAGACAATGAAGGTCAGTGTGTACACAGGTTTTGGTCTCACGGACGCTCGAGGTTCTCATGAACCTGCCGTGTCACTGCCGACAATAACGCTTGTCTTTTCTCTTTTTTTTTTTTTGCTTTTACGTGCAAATAGTTTCACTTCCTGCTCTCCTTTGATCCCGATACCTGTCTGGGTACAGGTGGAGGTATGAATGACAACCTGTCATCCAACCCTGACCACTAATTTTCCTATTGTGTTGCTTTGCTTACATGTACTGTGCCCGATTCACTCACGTTATTTCTAGAACAGAGGGCTCTGTCCTCTAAACAAATGCAGACATAATAAACCACCAGCAGCAGAGTTTTACATGAGCGTGGTGTCACCAAATGAACACATGTGATCCGAACGTCTATACCTGAGAGCATGATGCACGCCAGGCTAAAAGGTAGAGCATACTGTACCTGCTTGCCGTCCAGTGTATAGATCCTCTTGACCACGCCGCTTTCGAGCTTAATGGCCTCTGTGATGTCGGTGAGCACCTGCTCGAAGGAGTGCGCGGTTTTCTTATTGAGCAGCACGCGCACGGCCTTGCGTGGCTTCACGCCGCTGCGCATCACCGTCACGAGCTTGGGCCGGACAAAGTCCTTGGTCTCCCTGGACTCGGTGGCAGCTTTGGCAGCCAAGGACTGCATGTTCTTCTGGCTCGCTGAGGCCTTTACATTCACGGACCAGTTGGGGTTGACGTTCTTTGTGTAGTCGACCTTCTTGTAGAAGTTCTCCGATGCACAGACGTAGCTTTCCCCTGTGACGGCAGAGGAAAAAAAAAAAATTGGGTTAGTGTGTTGCAACACACTCAGATGTTCAACTCTGACACCTGAGAGTCCCGGCGGCGTCCACTGAGAAACATTTAGACCAGCAGGAAGTCAAATTATCATCATCTTGGATTTCATCTCACATCGATCTGACGGAGCAGCCAAAATCGTTTTACTTTGCTGATGTAAACAGCACAAACTGCAGAACCGTGTCAGGTTTGTTTGAGGAAGTTTTCAAGAGTGAAAACTGTTCACAGGCAGGCTTTTGCGTTACCAAAGTTTCTGCAGACACGTTGCTCTCGAGTTTTTACAAATGTTATTTTTGATCCTGGATCAAGAAAAACTAAACGCCATGAATCCCCATCACGTTGCGGGGAACTTCTCAGGAATGGAAACATCAAAACTACAGTGTAAACGAGAAACGTGTGTTGGTTTTTGTTTTTTTTAAAATGTGGTTTAAAAGTAGGGCTGTCCTCAACACCATTTTTTGGGGCTCTGGAGCTTTCAGTAGTAATAGACAGCAAATAATCAAAGCATTGGTTGGAGGAGGAGGAGGGAGTGCTGACTTGTGAAGGACTTAGCCAGACATTTCTCTGATCTCAACTGAGATGGACTGCATGGTTTTAAAGGTTCCTATTGCTGTTTCTATTGTCATTTGTCACTGAATAAAAAGGAAAATGCATGTTTGTTATCCCACAGTTTGTTTAAAGAGGGCATAATAACCGCTATTTTGTTGATTTATTGATTGCATACATTTAGAAAAAAATTAAGGGAAAAAAAAGCAAAAATACAAACATCCAAACCCCAAAATTGAAAACCAAAGACGTACCCACTGAACAAATAACACGAATAGTCCAAATATTTGGGTCCAGCCCTAGTTTAAAATCTAAAAAAATGTGTGCTGATGTTCATGACACTGATTTAATATCGTGCTGTTTCTCGTTATTAGACGTCTTTGTCTGGTGTTGAAGAAGCAAAGAGGAGTTTAAACTACATGAGACCACAGAACGGATCAGTCAAAGAATACAACAGCAATACAGCAGAGACCCATCGTTACTTATTAAAGATTCATTGTGTTTGGATTTTAAAGCGTGTCTCTCTTGGTTAATTTACATTGGGGGAATCATCCTTCTCGACGCAGCCCGTTTTAAAAATGACAGACGTCCTTGCAGGACATCGGAGACGGTGGGCATTCCTCAAAATAAAAAAAAGTTAAATCTGCAGCCTTTCCTAAATTGGCCCATCATTCTTCCAATTCTCTAAACAATCCTCCATTTCCCTCGTCATTATCGACCTCGAGTCTTTACAGCAGATTGTGCTGTTCTTGCCCAGACAAGGAGAGGAGTTAAAGACAAAATGCAGCAGGGTGAGAGAGATGGAGAGAAAGAGAAATTTTGACAAAGGGAGGGAGCGGGATCCAGAAGGCAACAATTAGGCCAAATGTGGAGAAATTACGGCAAAGACAAAAGGCACAAAACGGGATTACACAGTGCAGAGGAGATTGAGCAATTAATTATATCCTGCAAGAGGAAGCACAATGAAATGCCCCCCACCACCACCCACAGTGTGCAGCCCCGTCTCTACTGCAGTCGCCACACACAGCCACGCCGAAAGTGCACGTGGAGGCGCACACACTCCTTCTCACGTCTTTCCTAAGCAGCTCAAGAAGCAGAGATGATCATCTTATTTTGAACAAATTAATCTGCAGTTCATCTTCGAGCTCGACTCCGAGTTCACTCCCTCCAGCTTCTTCTAAAGAATCACATAGTAATGTCTGTCGGCAAGTTGGCCGGAGTCTCGAAACGGTTCTTGACACACACGTGATTACAGAGGATTTGACAGGTTAAACAGTTTTCAACAAATATAGCGGACGGCAAAATACACCTTCAGTATTAATGTTACAGGACTTTTCCTTTTGTAATCCTTCGAACACCCTGGTTGACTTCTTCTTTAGGAGAAGTCAAAGTAGAAGATTTAATCGCAATATGACTTTCCACTTCCAGGCCAAGGCGTGGATCATCTCATCCGGTGCCAGGCAAAGATTTCATTCATTTACCAAAAAGGGATTCCAAATCATCTTTGGCGACTTTTACTACATGGATCTGTAAGCGCGCCCAATCACATCAGATCAGCCCTTCCGACTCCGAATATAGACCACGGCAGACATGATGGCAGCTGCTCGCGAAGCTGCCTTTCAGACGTCTATCAGACAGAGTCAAGAAATGATGAGTAAACTCCGAGTAAAATATCTCATTATGTGAAGTATGTCACCTGCTGAATCAGAAAAAAATTCCATCTCTTTCACCACTATAACACGCAAAAAAGGTGCAGTTTTGATTGAGATTTCCTCCCGCTGTTAGTACCGGATGCCGACGGAGACGTTCGGCGGTAAAAAGTCACTTGTGCCTGAAGAATCAGATGCTAATGTTGTCTGTTAATGAACCATTTATCCTGCTGAGCTGTAGAGGGCTGACTTTACAGCTCAGTGTGATCCCCTGCCTGAGTATAAAGCCAAACATGCAAAATCTGAGACCACTGAGGCCCAGATAGAAGACCCGCTTTCAGCTTCATACAAAAGGTTCAACGGTTCTTTGAAAGCAGAACCGTGAGCGGGATCTATTAATATGAGAAATATGTTGTGTTGGCGTTTTGAGAAGGTGGCTGTTAATCCTCATCTTCATTCCCTCGCATTCTTATAACAAAACGTACAACGTGCAGAGAGCTGAGGGGAGTGGACCGCGTCGCATGTCCAGAGAAACCCCGTCAGATTAGAAGTCGATACATCACATGAAGAGATTACAGGAGTCTAGACCGAAAAGATAAGACTTCTAATCTCAGAAGTGGAAATGTCGTGCTTCTAAATCTTCTCAGCATAGACACACTGCAGATCATCTCGAACATGGTGGCCTGTAATTTCTCAGTTTGGTCTCAGTACAGCAGCTCAACTGGGGAACAAAGAAACCTGCAATCCGAATAATACCTTGATGGTTTTGATCAGATGTAACAAGCGACTGCTGCGTTCGACCTGATCTGACATCCTTACCTTCCTCTAGCTCATCCAAGGTTGAAATCTTGCGCATGCCATCGATAGTGAAGATGAAGCGGACGCCCTGTGGCAGGTTGATGTGGTCAGACAGCGAGCGTGTGAGGTCAGCCAGCAGCGAGTCGAAGGTGCGAAACCGGTCGCTGGCCACTGCGTACACGATGCCCTTGAAGTAGCGGTCCCCGTTGCGGTAGAAGCGCACCTTTTTGGCTTTCTTCTCATTGGTGAGGGCTTGGAGGGTGCGTGTGCGGTAGAAGCTGCAGTGGGCGCTGTGGGTAGGGCTGGGGAGTCCGTTCATGCGCCCGCCCCGCGGGGTACGGGCCGCCTTGTCCCGCTCGTCAAAATGTCCAAAGTCTAGCTCCATGATGACTGAAAGTTGTGATGGTTGTGACAGATGTGTGGTGGTGGTGACCAGCTCCGGAGAGTCTACGGACAGAAAGAACACAACGGATGTAATCTCAAATATTGCAATAAAATTATAGAGACACAGTGATTTGCTATTTTGGCTTCCAATAACACGTGACAACCTGTTTTAAAACAGATCAGGATGATTTTTGCTTGTAGTCACCAGTCATAGATCACTCCATGATAACACTAGGTGAGCTAAACTGTAGGACTGCAACTATTATTTCCATTCGGTTAATCTGTCACAAGTTGTTGGGTCAACGAAATGTCAGAAAATGGTGAAACAACAGAAAATTGTTTTGTCCACAACCCAAAGATACTAAGTAGAGAGGTAAAGAAAATGAGTAATCCAATTCCTGGACGGATGGTAATGGTTTCATCTGCATACAGAGAGACAATGAATGAAATCACTGATTATTTAGAGCAAGACTAAAGCACTGGTTTTCAATACTGTCCTGTAGGCTCCAGACAAACGTGTCCTTCTGACAGCTGTGATTGATAGCCTCGCCTCAAACAGGGACCACATCAAAGAACATCAGCTGTACCATCAACAAAAAGATCCTTCCGTGCAGCTTTTTAATCAGTGAACCACTATTGTGCTGGACATTGTGGTGATCATATCATTAAAGTTGGAAAGTCTCCACGAAAAAGTTCATTTTAACAGATGATCCAGTTCCCCTCCACCTCCTGCAGATTTGATACCCTGTGACATACAACATTTTTTTTTTTTTTTAACAAGTAGGTCTGGAGATGGTAAATCCTTTCAATTACGTGTTTAAATAATCATAAAGCTACTCGGGGGTGCTAATGGTGTTGATTTAAGTGTAAAAATAGGATTATACGCATGGATGAGATTAAGATGGCTACCTGACTCACGAAATGGAAAATAATTTGGTTTTTCATTGGTGAAGATTTGATGATTAACAACTAGAATAATACTCAAAAACACTAAAAGACTTTTATTTACTAAAATGAAAAAGGTAGATTTGTTTATTTTGTTTATTCAACACTTTGAGCCAGTATGCATCCGTAAATGGCTTAGGCCCAGAAATATGTAAAATGTGTGTTTGGTTATATTTTGCTTAGAGTAAGATTACAATCAAATGTCTCATCCGCTTTGGCTGCTGCTGCATGTAGCAGGTTCACATGTGACATGTCTCCGTCTCCTCTAACGCCTACATACACCTGTGAGCAGTTGTCTCGCTCGCCTAGATGAATCAGTAACTGGCGCTCGGCCAGCAATAAAGTTCAAGGTTTACAGATGCAAAATGATCCTTTGGAAGAACATTTGATAACTTTGTGATTGTTGATTCAGACATCTGAAACCAATCTTTCTGTTTCTTTGATGTTGTTCATTTATCCAGCTGTCAATATGCTGCCATTTTATCCTGCGTCTGTGGCACCGAACGGAAAAGGTTTTAAAAAATGTAGGTAAACGAGCCAAGGGCTGGGGCGATAGAGGCAAAATTTAAAAGGAGACCTATTATGCTGTTTAGTTTTTGTTTTTTGTCAGGGTTTTATACATGTTCTTGTGCATGGAAACGACCTCCAAAGTTAAAAAGATCAAAGTCCGCACCAACAGAAGCTCCCCTCTCCCACAGAAAACCCTGCTCCTAAACACCTCGCCAGTAGCCCCGCCTTCAATTCTGTGACTTTGTGCCATCACGCTGAGTCACACATTTGCACAATTGTATGCACAGCGGCTGATTTGGCACGTAAGAATTGATTCAGCTCAGCTGCTCTGTTGTCGTTAGTGGTGCTGACTCGGGCATGTGTGAGCTGACCAATCAGAGCAGACTGGGTATTTGGGAGGGGAGGCCTAAAGGCAACAGGAGCTAAAACACAGCGTTTCAGACAGCGCTGCATCACTGAGCTGCGGACAGAATGAGGAAACTGATGCGCTTATTGAGCATTAAAGCCTGTAAACATATTCTAGTAGTAACCCTAAATAGAAGTATAGCTGTATACTTGAGTACACAACGACATGTTTCAGTGTGTTATCAGAGCATTTCTGCTGAAAGTTCAGGTTCCACCGTGCCACGACTAGATCTGAACCTCAGCTGAAATGTTCATTATTTAAAAGGAAAATGCCAATCCTGTTTTTTTTTTATTTTTGTCCCTTTCCTGACTCTTCAAACAGTGGACATTTGAATGTTACAGGAGATCCGGTTCTTCCTGCTTCTTGGAAATTATGCAAAGATGCATCTGTCCTGCCAATAAACAATACACCACTTATGCTACTAGAAGGACTGGCCAAAAGCTTCCTTTTAAAAAAAAAAAAAAAAAAAAAAAAACTGTCCTCTTCCACCACCTGATGAGCTCAGTCCTCTGAACCCAAAGAAGATCATTGAACCATACCCACACACACCCATAAAAACGGCCACATAAAAGAGGAAGTTCTCTGTGCAAAGTTTCAAGCCGTGCTCCACTGACAAAATACAATTTCAATACACTGAAAAACCTTCCCGAAGTGCGATCACATTCTCATCTTTGTAATATTGCATGTTTTCTGTTTAATAGTCTTGTCACAAAAGTTCCGTCACCCAGTTTGACACTGGCACGCACGTTTCTCTCACAGGTCACAGTGGGCCTACAGGACCAGACAATATTGACTATGTGGGTCATTGATCATTCACATCTCGTTTCACAGTGGCTCGTTAACAACTGTATGTCTGTATTTCAGGATGTTTGAGTCACTTTCAACATCTTAATGACATGTAGCACCGTCACTGTTTGGCATCTTCTGTCACTGAACCTTCAACCGAAACCTCGGTGAGAAGGGCCTCCAGCCAGAAACCGCTGACTTTGAGTGGAACTGTATCATCACGATGTGAATTTACAGTATTTTGCTATCTTGAAACCAAAACAGAGGTTTTCACTTCATGTTTCAGATGTCTGAAGAGTTTTATCTGACATATGCAAAGCAGGCTCAACACGGTTCGTTGCTCTGAATAAAGCTGAGATGACACCAGTCAGCAACTAACCTGAGGATCAACAACAATCACTGGACTCTAGACTCACTTTTTTTTCCTTTAGTTGCACCCAATAACACATTTGAATTCACCTCAATAAGCTCAAAGTATCTTTTCTGCTAAATTTTGGGTGCACCGCTGCCACCAATGAAGGTTTCTAGTCACACACACATTTTTGGGTGAATGTGCGACGTAAGCAGTCTCATCCTGGAGCTCTGTATCAAAATAGTTGATTCAACTGTCAAAATGTGATTACTATTGCTGATACAGTCATCTTCCCAGCTAACTTGTCAGCTGCTCTCTGGTTTCGGCTTCTCCAAACGTGGGGATTTGTTGCTTTTTTCCGTTTTAAAATCGATACAAAACATCCATCCATCTCTTTTAGACTATTGGTCAGACAAAACAAGCGAGGATGTCACCTTGGACTCTTTGACATTTTCTGATGTTCTACTGACTCTGAAGCTGCAGCACTGCATCATTCTACTAATACATTGTGATACTGATCTCAAACATATCATACTTCTAATGAACATTTAACATATTTAACATATCCTCCTCAGAAACCTCTAGAGGCTCTTTAAATCTTTTCAGCCCGTGCATGTAAACCAGTGAATGAAACGCGGTCTGATCATGCTCATTCGCTCGCAGAGTCTTTTAACACTTTGCAATCCATCATTGTCCTCTGTGTTGCATATAACCTACAGTATGGAAGAAGAAAAAAGGACCACAGTGACAAACGGGCTATTTAGCAGAACAGAAGCAAACATGCTGCCGCCATCCATCCATCCATCCATCCATCCATCCATCCATGTGGCGGGGCCTCCAATCCCCCTGCTAACCTCTGGCTGTGCTGGGTTTTCTTTTTTTTTTCTTTTTTTATGACAGGCACGCTGATAGGGATGGGCCCTCTGTGGAAAATCGGTGCTCCTCAGCTGACAAAGGCCAGGTTTTGAGCCCATCTGCCGCACTAATGGGCAGAGCCAACACTGACCCTTCCCCAGTGGAGCATCAACTAGGACAGTCCATTGTCTCCTACAGGGTGCCTGCCTTCAGAGTGACATCACCATCAGCCGGCTCTTTCTCCAAGAAAAGTCTTAACAGGAGCAATAAATGCTGTCAACGCTTTTTAAATGTTAAACTACAGCTTCACATGGTGATTGATACACTGCAGCACAAACGATTAAATTAAAAAAAAAATATATCCCCACCGCAGCAGAAGCCACTCATTCTGAGCATTAAAAGCAGCACTGCAGCAATCATTGATATTTTTGGCTGGTTCCGTCTTCCTGCCCGAGCCACCCACACAACACACACTCCCGAACAAAACCAGCACCGCACCATGACTCTCTCTCCAGTCATCCCCCAGCAGAGCTCATCCATCCACCGGCAGCATCTGTCTAGAAAACACCCAGCTGTTTTTTTAAGAAAAAAAAATATCAGTCACACACAAAAAATAAAAAAAAAAAAAGTTTGATGAACCCACACTTCTCATTTATGCCGGATTGAGTGTGGCCACATGGCAAAGAGCGTCATACAGTGTAAGTTTTTTTCTCTTGGTCGGGGGGGAGAGAGGCTGGTTGGGTGGTGCGCACACCTTATCATAATCCACCTGCTCAAAAACGCACATGATCTGGGGAAAAAAAAGGGCTACAATCATTTTTCCCTACGCGCCCTCAAATGTCACCTCAAGTTACCCCACTCCAACAGCAAAATCACACATCATTATCATTCCATTTCCTCCGTAAAAAAAAGAAAAAGAAAAAGAAAAGAAAAGTCTGCGGATAATCCCACCCAAGAAGCGGACTCACCTGCGTCGCTGCTTGCTTGCAGAGTGAAGGGTGTGTGTGCGCCGTGGGGGGAGTGTGTGTGGATGTGTGAGTCTATGCTGCAGGATAGCGGCACGCCGTCTCTCCCTTCGCCTTTGTCTGCTTCAGTCTGAGAGCCGAGCCGCTGCCTGCCTCCGCTGGAGGAGCCACTGGGTCCTAAAGCCAACGAGCCCCCGGACCCGCCCACTGTGGTAATGCTGCTGGTACCAGTGAGCGTGGGGCTGGGGTGGAGCTGACAGCAGCCTCAGCAGAAAGGTGCTCGGACAGTAAAAGGCTTTAAAAGAGCCTTTTATGAAGAGTAATGTGTGGAGGATGAAAGAGCCTGTGGGAGATCTGACCACATGTGTGCATGGAGCACCTCCACTTTATGTCTAGATGTGAGACTAAATGTAATTTTTTCTTGAATTTCTCCAGTAAATTCCTCCTCACCCTTTAATATTTGTGCTTTCTGTGTGTGACAGATCATCACGAGTGAGACGAACCACAGTTTGATGCTTTCGGTCTGGTTTAGGTCTTTGTTGGGAGAAAAATAAAAAAGCGGCACCACCACAGTGCTTGTGTTTGACCTCCCTGCCTTTCTGGTTCTCTTCAAGGAAAAGTTCAAACCAAAAATGAAAAATTAGGTCATCATCTCTCTCTCTCTCTCCCCCCCGGAATATCGGTGCAGTTTCGTACACACCGCAACACGTTTCTTGAGCTTTCTTGAGCGTTCTGCTTAACGACCAAAGTGGATGGGGACTTGTTTTGGAACGTAAAAAAAATGCAGGTTCTCTGGCTCGATCCAAGTTCCCAGATGCCCCAAACGTTCCCACATTGATGTAAAAAGATGTTACTGGCACCCTCTTAAGCGCTGGCGCGCACCAGGGCTGAACGTGGATGCAGGAGTTCGACTGCATGACAAAGGGTGAAAGTTAGTGCTCTCACAGTGTCACATTTGAGGGCTGTATATATAATTTATTTATATTACTATTTGTTCTATGTGTTGCTTTTTTATTTGTTGCTGCGGGAGCTCCCTCAATTTCATTGTACCCTCCTGTACAATGACAATAAAGACTATTCTATTCTATTCTATTCTATTCTATTTCCACTACACAGTCATGGCAGCCAAAAGACCTCACAAGACAACATTATTACCACATTTACCTGAGCTGCGGGAGAGTCTTGTCTCTCGTCTGTCATCTCATCTCCAATGCGCGAATGTAAAAGAATAGATTATTCAAGAGGTGCTGGATTGTTTACACAATGTTATCGTGCACGTGTTATCATCACAGTTGTGGTCATCATCGTTATATCGTGATGCCCCGACTGTAAATAATGTATCAGGGGATCTCCGGGTTTTCAGATACTTGGATTACACCGGTCCAGCTGCATTGAGCTATTTATTTTTCGTAGTAGTGGTTTTGTTTTTCTTTTGTTTTCTTTGACTTTTGTCTTTTTTGGGCAGGGTCAGGGGGTACGAAATCTATTTCTGTTGTTCGAGAAAATGCTGTGAGATGTGTTGTGAGCTATGAAATTTCCCCCCGGCTTCTCACCGGCATGGGGGTTAATAGATAATGACTGATTTTTTCATTTTTAAGTGACTTTATCCTTTAGTATTTCATTATCATGGGACCATGCATTTCTTTTTTTCACTCAGCTAGACAAGAGTGACTCACATATTGCTCATGTACTCATGACACATTATCCAGCCTACTTTCTTTCTTTTGATTTCTTGACAGAACACCTCCGCTGTAGTCTGAAAATGTGTCCCACTGCTTCACAGAAAAGTTGCAGAATTCCTCCTTTAAGAAGTCATTTTACATGTTTGCACTTAATGATGAGGAGAAAAAATAAGATACCTGGTGATGGAACTGACAACCGATCCCTATGTACCAACTAATGTTTTTGAGTGATTTTGCATGAACTTTGTGTGGGCGATGCGGATATGTGAGGCTGTCGGGCTCATTTACAACATATCACAAAGGGGAGAACTGTCAAGCTGAAGAAACCAAAAAACACATCCTCACTGTTGAGCCCACATTATTCAGATTACAAGCTCGGGGGAAACTTCTCTGAACCACGTGGCCGTGTATCTGATTCCTATAGTTCTAGTTATTGTAGCGTGGTGTCAGTTTCACCGAGAGCTCCGACAGGTTAGAGGAGACTCCGCAGGAAGTGTCACAGATCAGGGTGAAAGGTGAGATGTGGAGGCTTCAGAGGCGTCATACAATACTCCCAAGAGGCTCAGATGTGGCGAGAAAAAAAAACACAAACGTAACATCACCAAAACAAATGAACTCCATTGTCATGTTATTACTTGAACTGTAACGACTTCTGGGCCTCCAAACTGGGCCACAGTACAAACGTATAAGCTTCCACAGAGTTCATCTTTGGGGCGAATGCTTCAACAGCACTGACTTCAGGGCAGCTGAAGGATGAAAGTATGTGTTCGGTCCGTCTCCGTGACACTGATATGTAGGTCAGTGAGCTGCGAGGTTTTTGAATGAAGCTTCAAATGTCTTTCGTTATAGTTTATGACGTCATCTCCCATAATAAAAATGTAAAAACCTCAAACAGAATCCTCAGCAGGACTCACCTTGGTAGATCTTGTGGATTGAAATCAAAGACATCAATCTGATCTTAACATTCAGAATTGGATTTAATAGTCCTTTGTTAGTAATGTAAAGATGTAATATGTAACATTTCCGCATTAAGATTTTAATAAACGATCAGACCTGTGTTATATATTTTCACGAGATGTATTTCTTGTGTTCTTTTAACAGTGTGTTTCATTTCACCTGTTGCTATAACAGGGAGTGAGGAGGGAAAGTCGGTTAACGTGACCAATCATGACTAGAATAAAACTTTGAGACATTGGCTACATTTACACTCAGTGTACACTTTTGTCCAAAGCAGCTTACAAGAAGTACATTGTCAAGATGATCTTTGTTTGAGTCTCACTACCTTAAATCAGGTTCCACCGAGATTTGAACTCGGATCACTGGATTCAAAGTCCAGAGTGCTAACCATTACACCATGGAACCGCTGATGACCTCACACAGGAAGAATCCTGCCGATTCATGTAGATACTTATCAGCAATTTTGGTTGTTAAAAAAATGAAGAGATGAAGAGATAAAGGAGTGAAATGTATTAAGAGGCTCTCTTTTCCATCTCTTACTTAGATATCTGCACATTCAAACTGTTAAAGGTGTGAGGATGTCAACAAGTGCCGGCTGTAACAGATGATTTATACCGTGGCAGCCATGTTCATTAATTGACTGATCTGCTTTGATGCCAGAGACGTCTTTCAGTAGCCCACCGCTTTGAAACAAGAAGACCAATGGATAACAGGTTTGTGTTTTTTAAAGAGCCAACAAAAGGAGTTGACTCCTTTCACAGCAGGCTGCGCTCTCTTTGTCGTCTATTCCTCTCCCCTCAGGCGGAAAAGCTTCACTTTAACACTCAGCTGTTGTCACATTCTGGAGCCTCTCCTTTGCATGTCACGCATAACTCTAATTCACTCTGATCACTGGCTGCCCCGCACCTCCCTCGGCGAGCTCCCCATGGGCTGCTGCCCGCTGCCTGCAGTCTGTCAGAGGGGACGGCGAAGAAAGTGTCAGTGCAGGGGGTGCTTTACTAGGTCGAGGGGGCATACGAATAGAGGAGCAGATTTGGATATTTGGCTCTCGGTGTGGTGCTGTGTCACACTGTGTTTCAGGCCAAAACTGAACATGGACTCTGTAACTTTGCAAATCTGGTCACGTAATCCCTTTTTTCAGCTATAATTTGTCAAAAAAAAAAGGCTTTGTTAGAGGCCTTTCTCCGTCTGACTCCTTAATCTTTTGAGTTTGAATGATAGCTCCTGAAACGCAATATGGAATACATTGGTTAACTTCTTTTCTGTTTTCTATTCATATATCACATGTTTTGCCTGGAGGGAAATGTGCAAATGGAAAGAAAAGTGCCAACATGCTGACTGAGGGTTCAGATGCACAGCGAAGACATGCAGCAACATCTTTAAATGAGGGATTAACATGAAACGACTGAGACGAAAACCTCTGGCACTCTAGAGAAGCAGGGCTAAAGAATAAAAGTTCCGAAATGATTCAAGATGATGAAATCAAAATGACCTCAACTGCTTTCACGCATCATTACTGTCACGTACTAGGCCTCGTTATAACAGACCATCAGAATTTATTCAAATTCAGCCACTAAAATGTTACGACGTGATGAGTTCTGGGGAAGCAGCTCAGTCAAAATTCAGGAAGATCACGTCATCGTATAGTGGCTGTTTCCTGCAGCAAAGTAAACAGAAACACTGGATGTGTTCAACGCCGCATTTGCCTATCTCTCTAACATTTATCCATATGCAAACCCTCCCACATCGAATTTGCTAACTCACCCAGTTTTGGCGTGCGTATTTGTGAATCAGCAAACCAGTACACACAATAAACACATTGACCATTTCAGAAAGGGTGCCGTGCCGACCGGAGACATGACAGGGCTGAATGAGGTGGACTGCAGGATAAGCATAAGTGGTTCACAGCTGGTGTCTGGGGGAAACACGAGAGAGGGGTGGAGAAGGCCGGCCGGCGAGTTGAGGGGAGGGGAGGAGAGGGGGGGGGTCTGGTAGTGATGGTGTGGGCGGGCGGAGGGGGGTTTGCAGCCATGACGACTGATGGAGGAGGAAGTAAACAGATGTCCACAAGCTGGCAGACAGGCCCGGAGTGGTCGAGTCACTGAGAGACAGGTGGACATCCAGGAACACAGTGGGACTGCAGAGTCACTGTGAAGCCAAGCTGGGCTTTGCATATAGAACGCCAACGCTGCAGCCTTGTATCATATATCCTATCTCAATACATCTGTCATATCAAAAATGAACCCATTTTACTTTTCTGAATCCAAGTGAGTAGAACTGTATCGCTGTGGCACCAAATTAAAAGTCTTTTTTGCTCTGAGACACAATGTGACTCCATATGGCGTTGTCCACCACATCAAAGTCACACTTGATATTTTTAAGCCTGCTGATGATGACTCCCAAAAGTGGCGAAACACAATCATCTTCATGACCCTTATTGGTAACTGCCGTCACTTCCAGTTAGTTGTAAGTTGAAATCGTGAAGTGATGAGACATTGATGATTATGCAGTGTGAAAGTCTTCATTTCAGCAGTCCAAATTAATCCGTCACTGTCCAGCTTACAACCCACATCAGCGTTTTGCAGAGTCACCGCTGCAGCAGCAGCAGCAGCAGCAGCAGCAGCAGTCTTGAGGTAGGGCTTGAAACTTGAAAGCCATCGGCTTAAATCTCCTCGCAAGCAGCTAAATCAGAGTGCAGGAAATGAAGGAGACGTGCTGTCGCCTCCTTTAACACGAACTGTCAACGTGACCTTGAGCAAGGCACTCCAAATCCAGCTGCTCCTAGATGCACTCGTACGCTGGACTGACTTGGAAGACACAACGAAATACTCCCTGGAGGGGAAAAAATGCAACTGTCATGACAACATTTGAGCAGGTTGAGGTTTCAAGGTGACTTTGAGCGAAACCCCATGAGCTCTGATGACTTGATGTTCGGGGGAGACCGCGATAAATGTGTGTCTATCACTCGACAACTCTTGGATGGATTGCCATTAAAAATGTGGTGCACAATAATGCAATAATAATGTCCCCCTCAGGATACATTGAAACAACTTTGATGATTGAAATGAGGATGAAGAGAATTGATCACCAGTAAACCTTCCTTTTCCTGGATGACCTGGTGCACAGCGGCAGATCAAATTGCATAGTGATAGCGAGGTTCAAAGGGAACCAATGAGAATGCTTTCATTATTCTATATCCATTACACTGTGCAATCAACATTTACTTCATAATGAAGCATTGAAGCAAGAAAACTTGTCTGTTGCCAGTTTAATTAAATAAAGCAACAGTGCTAATTTGTAGGAAAAAGCAGAAAAAAAATCAGAATTTAGCAGCCAACAAGTAAGTGAACTAAGGACGTAAAAGCACAAAAGTCTTAGCAACAACATGTAGCCTACTAATAATCCTAAAAGTACTGTGATGCCCCTTACTTAAGTAAAGTACACCATCAACAGGTTTAGTAACTCCTGCGCCGCAGCTAGCCTTACATTAGCGCTTATTAGCCTACGTTAGCATGCTCATGTGGTAAACAAAGCTAGTGAACACTGTAAACACTCCAGTACTTAACATCAGCATAGCATGTTGCATGTCATTGTGAGCGTGTTGATGGTAATGTTTAGCTAATACTAACATACAGTAGCCTAATTGGTTACAAGAGGCTACATGAAAAGGAACTAACTAAGATGAAGAATAAAAAGTGCAGCTAAATGTATCTAGGCTACTTTATTTAGCCTACTGCTGGTTAGCTTGTGAATGTCCCTCTAGGGATCAATAAATGAACCTTTGTAGCCTCTGATTATAACCTATCATAATATTTAATTTAATGTACTCCATGACTTTCCATCGCTGGCCATCAACAGCTCAAAACAGTGGGCTAATTCCCATCAGCCTCAGTTTTATTTTAGCCTGATTGAGCGCGCTGACATGGTAAACAATCTGATGACCACTGTAAGCATTAGACATGCCTATTGTAAGCATTGTCTGTGGGAGATGCTGATGTTAGCTGTCAGCTAGCATTAGCCTGAAAAGTGCAGCAATTGGTTTCTTTGAATAAAAAGTAACCCTGTGACGTATAAAGTCACAAGAATGTACTTATGATCATGAAATACACCACGAAAGACTAAAGAGTGGGGCTACATTTAACTAGGCATGCTACCTCATATAGCTAGGCCTGGGATGACTAAATATACCTCTTATCATCATAATCTATAATAATACTTGAGTAAATGTACTTAATGAGGTTTCCAGAGACCTTAACATCAACAGGTCAGAATTGTAACTCATATCAGTCTTAGCTATACTTCAGCATGCTAACATGGTAAGCTAAGAAGGTAAACACTTAAAACATTCGATGTGCTACACAGTGTGTTAGCATTGTCTTTGGGACATGCTACATGCTTTTTTAATGGGTGACCTGAAAGGTACAGTTGCTTTAAAAAAAAATACAGAAAATATTGATAATGAAATTCCAAAACACCCTGACAGAATCGATAAATGAATGAGGCGAGAGTAGCTTGGGTCGCCATAATCAATCGGTGGAAAATGTTTTAAAGTAGGTTTGTCTGCTATCACAGTCTGACCACAGCATGACTCCTGGTGGTGTGACGTTGTTATTGTTACGGTAAAGAGGGAGATGAGCAGGACAGGACCTCTCCAGAAAATGACAGCATCATTATACAAGGCCTCATCAGTTACCATGGAAGCTTACTCACAGCCGGAAAAACCTTGAGAGGCTTACTGTGAGCCTAATCAGCTGCAGCCCCTCCAGGAGGACCACAGTGAGCAACAGAGAATGACGTCATGTGATAAGTGGTTAGTGAAGAAGCTATTTTCTTCCTCAGACACAATATAACCTTCGTCATCACCGTCGTGAATTATGCTGAATCACGGATGTGAGTCATCATCATATGTGTTTATTTTTTTTTTCGTCTCATTCTCTTCACTTCTTTGTTATTTCTCTGTCTTTATCAGAGAGGAACCGTTTCAACCAGCCATGTGAGCCCCTGTGCTGGCATGTGGGAGTCTGAATAATATCACCTGAGTATTTAAAATGGTGGATGAAGCCGAACAGAAGATTTGTAGGTGGGCGGCTCAGTGGATAAGTCAAAATCAGGGACAGAGGATCCAAAAAAGTAAAAACATGACCTGGATTTCCTTTATGCTCTTTCAAACCACCATGTGGGGAGTCACCATTGTGCCGTCTCAAGTAGCTTTGTCTGCTCGGCAGATTTTCTAATGAGGGGCTTTTGGAGGAGGATGACAGAGCGCTCTGGCTGTTCTGTCGGGGAGGAGGGGCATTTAAAGGAAATGAGCAATGCTCTGTCCATGGATACGCCTAATACTAGTCTCCCCCCTACTCAGATGCCCTGCTGGCAGCTTGGCAGCACCATTAGGACTGAGAAGGGTGGCATTAGTCTGAAACTCTCATTATGTCAAATACTTTGAAAACCCCTAATCTAGGCACCAAATGATAGGGGTAGAATTAAACCAAACTGGGCAAGAAGGCAGCAGAGGTGCAATTCAGAGTTCTCAGATGCCTTCTGTTTGTTCTTTATGCTGGACAACTTTATTTCGAGAGCAAATTCCGTGCTCAGAATATTTGCTTGTACAGAACAGCTCCCATTGTGCTCCCATGCACACTACCTTTGCCTCTGATTGTTATAATACAACACAAATTTTAGAACAACTCCCACTGTGCACAGAAATGGAGGGATTATACAGCAGCAGTAACAATGCATTTTCTACTTGCAGCATGTTAGAAAAACTTCATTAACAGGAAATTGATTGAAAATAAAAAATGTACAGGACAGGCCACATTCAGAGTAGAGAACTATAGAAACTCACAGGTAAAAATCAAATATGCCACAGAAATCTAATATAAATCTTTCATATTGAGCTTTTATTTATGCTCTATACAGTTTTGGTGACATTTTATTTTAAGTTTTTTTTGTTATTTATTTTTTTTATTTGCACAAACATAAGATTAGATCAAATCTGATGATTAAGAAAATAATAGATGTGTCAGGATAGGTCAAGAACCATTAGGCTTATACGGTGGACCTCCCCTGCATTACGGAGAAATAAACAGATAATAGAACATAATAACAACAAATGCCAGAATGTATAATGTATGTTAATGCCTGTTAAAAAATAACAGTGTTTTGTGTGCTGGTTTTGCATTGATTAAATCCTTTTTCAACTTTAGTTTATGACCACTTATAGAGAGCTGCCTATAACAGAGAGATTTCATTACTTCACTTAAAGCACCACAACTTATAATCACATTATAATGCATTGTAATTGTAATTATAAAGTGTTGCAACTTTGAGAATTTTGATATAAATTGATCCCTGCGAAAATAGTGAATGATCGGCAATCATAAGATAAGATAAGATGTTCCTTTATTGACCCCCTTTGGGAGAAATTTGTAGGTAGCGGAGCATTACAGGGAAATAAGTAGCAGCACATGAGTAAGTCTCAAAAAGTAGAGACAATAGATAGATAGATACTGGAAGAATAAAATAACAATTTGGATAGAAAATATGATAAAAACTATCAGAATAAAGATAAACACACTATAAAGTCACTGTCCTTGTATGTACCTAACTTGTGCAATACATAATAAATGTAGTCAGTATTGATACTTGACCTTATAAGTTATTATAAAATGCTTTATAATGCATAATTATTGTAAGTGCTTAGAATTATACAGCACCACAGGTGATTTATAAGTATGTTTGTAATGTGTTATAATCCATTATAGACATGGGCTCAGTAGAAAAAGTGTTACGGACATCTCAAACTGCTTTTAACAGTAATATCCCGAATGACACTTAATGACAGCACTCATAAACAGTCAGAAAGACTCCTGCATGTCTATGACAGTTGTCATGTCAGCGTTATGCACACATGTTTAAGTGTTACCAAATGTTCAATACGTGAGGATGAAGACATCTTTAAAAATGTTAGATCACATACAGTGAACTTGTTGCCACTCATCACCATGCTGTTGTAATGAGGCGTAGGCATAACAGATGGTCAATAAATCAAAATCGGACAAGCATGTCTGAGAAGAGATGGTGTTTAAAGCTCTATGAGCTCAACATATAGCAGAATCAGACATTAACAGAGCAAATACCCGCACTGGAGTTCATTACCTGCACTTATTTTGTTCCCCAGAAGATGGAAATATTTCACAAACATGAGCTGAATGGAGATTAGACTGCATTGTAGTCAAAATCTAGTCTAACTTTATACTCAGTCATTTCATTTTGGGGGATTTACTCTGTATTATTTTTTTTTTCTTTAAATTCCGTGTCTGTTTGTGGGAGATATTAAACTCAATATAATGTTCGAGCGAGCATCAAAGGGTTATTTCCCAAAAGGAGGTAAAAATATCAGTGAGCTCGGCCTACACACTGACTGTGCGAGGAAGCCAAAACAGGATTAAGTGAGAAGACTAACAAGCTAATAGACAGACCTATTGTTGCTATGCCATAATGATTTTCAGCTAGTGCTGGATTTGCTGGTCTTTTGTGGCCAATCCGTCCATTTGAATGCTGCTCCTGTTGCTGCTGCTGCTCATAAAATGTCATCTCCTGCTAATAATTACACAAGCCACAGTGTGTCAGTGGTAGGAAGTAGTCATAGCAGATATAGTGCTGCTGTGCTGTGGGCTTAAGCATCCTTAATGTCACACGACTGCCATCTGCTGGACCTTCACTGCATTACAACATTTACTCCATCCTTCTGCTTCTAAACTATGACATTAAAGGGACAGTTCAGGGTTTTTTAATTGACACAATGTGGTACGAATTGCTCTCTGTCCACATGATCTATAAAGATGGAGCTCATTTCTTTACATCAGTGCCACCAACAGTGAATTATTTATAGTTTGTAGGCTAAATGCCCTTTAATCCCAGACTGCATTATTGTGTCAACAGAGATAATGGGGATGTTTCTTTGCATTAGTTGTTTTGTCTTACATGTAGAATAGGACATTGTGGTTGCATGTATCACCTTTACTCCCTTCCTCTGAAGATACACATACAGTGCTGATAACTTCAGGCACAGCAGGGATGTTTTGGGTGAGCATTTCGTTTTTTGCTGGTGTCTTTCCTCTCTGGATCTGATGATCTGGTCCTCTGTATGTGTGTGAGACACTTTGTTGAAGTTAAAGCACTTTTCCTTCGACTGACAGTAACTTGCTGACCCTGTGAAGAGATGCTTCTGCCTCCAGAGAGCGTAAACATGTCTGGTTTCCCTAATGTGGCTTTTCAAAATAAAAGCACAGCAAATCAAACACTGGGTGAGCTAGAGTGCTATTCTTCACATGGGTGTATTTCCATTAACAGTTATGTGAAATAATATGAATTGAAATTGTGTGAATTGGAGTCTGTCCCCAGATGATTTTTCTTCTACTGACTGCAATCATAGTCAACAAATATAACTTTTTTTTATAAAACTGATCTGGAAGAATTCTTGACTTGCATAATGTTTAGGGTTGTTTTTCTTTCATTTTATTATTTGGTATTGTCTATTTAATTTGCCATAGGATGCCATATGAAGTCAAAATCGTTGATAATAATTTGAAACATAAACTGAATGTTTAGGTTCAGGTAACTTTATTTGGAGATAGATATTTCTCTCTATAGGACTCCAGGTTGCAGTAGACAGGGCATCCATCTTTACAAATATTTCACAAACAAAACAACAGACAACAGACTATAATCAATCGTCATTTGGTTTATTTTTTTAGCTCCATAAAAACACACAAACATACATATATTATCAAAGGCTTATATATAATCAGTGGAGAATAATAGATTAATAACAATATGTCAGCAACAATAACACTAGAATAATATGAAATTAAATAGGCTTATAAAATAAAATAGAGAATGAAAGAAAAACACTGGTGCTTAAAATAACTATAATGGACCAGGATAGTTTAAAAAACAACAACAACAAAAACAATCTCCCTAAATCAAACAATCAAGCAATTATTTTGAAAATCCTAACCGGAAGTCCCCTGTTAAACTTTTCCAGCTGAGCACGCTCCAGCGGGCACAAAGCAGTGAGTGAAGGGCTATGGTGGGAGAAGACGCGCGCGGACCTCCAGCTCACGAGCCCATCTGACTGACTGACGTGCGGCCGGCGGCGCTTCCTGTTTCGGAGAAGATGTCTGTGAACGAAGTGTATGTGTTCCGACCCTTCAAGCTCATCGCGCTGCTCTGCGTCTTCCTGGCGCTCTGTCTGGACGTGGTGGCTCTGCTCAGTCCAGCCTGGGTCACCGCCGACCATTTCTCCCTGTCTCTGTGGGAATCCTGCTCCCAGTCCGAGGCACGGCACCCGACGGAGGAGGAGGCGGCTCCGTGGAGCTGCTTCTCCACCCTCACATCTGGTAGGAGCCCGTTTGTCCCTCGCACCTTTTTTTTTTTTTTTTTTTTTTGGTTTATTTTTACGCAGCGCGCTTTGGTGTTTGTAACTTTTCTCTTTGGAGGAGAAGATGCTGGTATTTTGCTGGAGAGAGGAACAACAGCATCCGTGGAATTCATCTTGTTATTGTTGAAAAACAGTGATGCATGGTTCAAAAATCTGTAATCTCATGCTGGTTACACCTTGTTTTACAATTTTGTCAAACACATACTGTAACATAGGCTTCAATGCGTAATGCACGTGTAATTGGGTATTTAAGCCATGTGAAGCCACTCTATAAGTTGTGAAGATGGCTTTACACCAGCATGTCATTAGTGGCTGTCTCAGGATCTGTTTTTAGGGCTCCGCAAAGCTGCACATCCCATGTTCGAGCAGAACAAAGAGGGGTATTTTGTCTGGCAGCTCTGGACATCATCTCCCAGCCTGAGTTTGTTTTAGTTGTTGGTCTGTGTCCAGCAGCTGAGGCATTCAGGACTTCTTGTGCTGCTGATAAATTTCCCCTGTTCATACCAGAGCAGTGACGTGGTAGATGTCACTGTGACAAACACAGCCAGGTCTGCACTGATTCACCCGTGAGCGAGCGTGAAAACATTTTTGTTTTCAGTTGATATTATGAATGGTCGATCAGTCAACAAAGGTCTGATGAGTCACTGGTTGACACGGAGGCTCTTAACAATATGTCTTGCACAACACAGTGTCACTTCTCATGTTCAGCAGGGCTATATGGACTTAAATGGGCACTCGGAATTTTTATATTTGCTATATTAATGAGGTAAATCTTTCCTTGACTGAATAAACAAGCTGCTCTCAGGGGAAAATAAGGTCCTCAAAAACAGTGTGTGAAGGTAGAAAGGTGGCAGGGTCCGCCACATGTACACAAAGTTAAACACTGTGAAACTGTCCTTTAAGGTCAGTTTGTTTATTCAGTCATGAAAGTCATGTGTTCATTTAGTTTGTTTGGGTTTCATTAAAAGAAAAATCTCTTTCTCTTGTGATTAAAATGTCTTCCCCGAAACTACAAAGTGCACCTTTAAAGGAATGTCGGAACATTATTAGGCTACATCGTGATACAAAATACAAATACATAAATCCAATATCACAACAATATTCTTAACTTTCCTAAAATATTATCAGAATGGGATATTATTAAATACTCAGTAAAAACAAGTGTTGTAAACAAGTCTGGTGAGTTCAGAAAATAACATCACATCACTGTAAAACAGCTTTTAAAGGTGCAATATGTAAGAATTTCCCCGCCCAAAATTTAAAATGTGAAGATAAAGAGATAAAAGTTTTGGCATTGCATGAAAGACGTCTATGTTTTTTTGTGTTGCTGAGTTAACTTCCGTAGTTGGCACGGTAACCAGCTAAGCCCAGCCCATCCTGTCTCGTAGAACCACTAGCTGCACGGCTAACTGAGCTAACTAGCTAAGACAGCTGCAGTTAGCGATTGCTATGGTAAAATACTTTCTGATATTTATAGAGTACGAAGCCTAAGAGGCGGGCAATTCTTACGTGTTGCACATAAAAAAAATTTAAAAAACACTTTTATCGTCATATTGCAACATAAGAACCTCCCGAAATCTGAGAAGGTATTTGGTCTCATGTCATGATAAGGTCGTGTAGAGGATTAGAAATAAGAGAAACAACTGGCTCGCCGTAGAAACATAAATATAATCCCTCTGGCGCACAAACAGTTAACTGACTCCACCCAGCAGAAGGCTTTGAGTGGGCCTGAAGAGACACTCTGAGCATCTTGCCCATCATCCACCTCACCAGGCCCTGTGCTAGACCCACCATGGTTGCCTTTTGTCACGTAGAGGTAGCAGAAGGCACATGACAGGAGTGTTTTTATGCCTCCAACCTCCTCCCCCCCCCCCCCCCCCCCTTCCTTTGACTCACCAGGAAGGGGGAGGAAATCCGCATTAAACTCACCAGATTTACCAGCATTCAGTTGGCGGCTGGTGCAGCAGTCGGCTAGTTATTAACTGGAGCTTCGTCTCTGTTAAACTTTACAGTCGCTGACTGTTGAGATAGCAGCGCAAGGAAAACCACACAGTTTAATGAACTTGAACATGAGTTGTTTCGAAGAGTATGTGAAATATGACTTTTGGTGCACCGTGGCAGGAACGCAAACATGCACAGCTATGTAGAGGGAACACGCAGCTATGCTCGGGGGTGACTGACCGCTGATATTGTGGAATGTGTTGGGGTGAATAGGAGGCGGGCTTCTCGCTTTGAGTGTCTGCTGAGCTCATTAAAGCAACAGTGGAGGGGTGTGTTGAGGTTAAAGGAGCAGTTCACCACAAGGCAAAGCAGATTGACTACACACATACCCTCACACCTGATCCCAAGGCTCTTGAGTGTCATTCCACCTTCTTAGCAGCGTAACCCGGACGACACAGAATAAATCACGAGAGACCGAAATAATGCAGATGAGAAAATGATTGACTTATCGTCTCGGTGAGCGATAGAAAAATACACTTGCGGTGTGAGCAGACTGTTTAATATCCTTTGAAGGGAAGGCTTTTTTTCTTTTTCAGTCTAAACCAAAATTACAACCACATAATGGACAAAAGATGTTTGAGGGCTGAATCAAATAGAGTGCAGATGTGTCTTTGAGGAAAAAGTTTCTTTTCACCATCCTGAAGACAAATGAAACAGGAGCTCAGAGGGACACAGAGAGAGAGAGAGACACACCCAGCAGAGATTGTTCGCCGAGCTCGCTGGCATCATCAAATGCAAATTCTCCCTTTTTCGAGAGTCAAGGCTTTTCTTCTGACGAGTGAGATATCAAAGCAGGCAGGAACGGAAAAATGTGCCTTTTTTTTTTTCTCTGAATACATTTTCTGAATTAAAGCTTTAAGCTCAGTGCAGGGTCGCTTTAAAAAAAACATGCTGTTTATAACAACCCGGTATTGTGTAGGTCTTTCCAAGGAAGAGTCCTCTGACGCAAAGGAAGTCGTGAGCTTTTTTGCTTTTCCAATGGGAGCCGCTGGAGTATGTTTG
This sequence comes from Diplodus puntazzo, assembly GCA_963678695.2. NCBI lineage: Eukaryota > Metazoa > Chordata > Actinopteri > Spariformes > Sparidae > Diplodus > Diplodus puntazzo. The sequence goes on along the minus strand of OZ023167.1, from coordinate 8,594,485 downwards.
ATATAAACAAAATAAATGTGCTGCGGCCGAACCCACACGGAAAGAGCTCATCGACCAAAAAGCTCCGAGGAGGCGTACCAGCGTCGTCCACGCTGACGTACACGTGATGTTTAGTGTGCAGAAACACCACCGTAATGATTAATGAGCAGCAAGAATGATTAGATTCTCAATTCTCATGTGACAGCCTGAAGAAAAATAGACAAAGGAGACAAAGGTGTGCAGAAAATGGCAGTGAATAGACGAGCAGTGTACTACAAATGATATTCATGGAAACTACATTCAACAGTGGTAGAAAGCAGAGGTGCAACACTCTAATCCGAATGAATCACCAACTATTTTGATAATTGATCACTGTTTGAGTAATTTTTTTTAAGGAAAAGCTGTCAGACTTCTCTGATTCCAGCTTCTTAAATGTTAATATTTCTTGGCTGCCTAACTCCTCTATGAGAATAAACTGGATGTCTTTGGGTTGTGGACAAAACCAAGATATCTGAGGACGTCATCTTAGGTTTCGGGAAACACTGACTGAGGTTTTTCACCATTTTACTGGCATTTTATAGACCAAATTGTCAGGGTTTACTGAAATAGGACCCAAAAACACAAGAGTTTTATTGCTGCGCTTATATGAAAGTGAGAACAAACAATAAAAGGCAGGCAGAGGAAAGTCCATAAAAACAAAAGGCAAGTGACCAAAACTCTGGCAACAAAACAGTAATCCACAACTCAACAAACGAGGGAGGCACGAGGAGAACACAGGACCAGGAAACAGGTGCGAAAGGCAGACGAAACCAACCGAGAGCGAGGAGAAAACACGGGCTTTGATACAAAAGCAGGATAAAGGGCAGGAAAACAGACACAGGCAGGACGTGAAAAGCGATACGTGGCATATGAGGATATTGGCTACAAAATAAAACAGGAAATGATAAACCAAAAACCCCAAACCGCAAAACAAACAGCTGATTGAGTAAATGAAGAAAGAGACGGTGGAATTAGTCGCGAGTTGCATCGGTCGTGTTTGTGAATGTGAAGAGAATAAATGCAGGAGTGGACAACGTGCGCTGATGCACATACGGAGATTTCATTTTATTTACTTTGCCCTCAAAATACATGTACATGAAATAGGAAATCACTGGCGATATTTCAAAGATCTTATGAGATGAAAAAAATGGTGTTTCTTTGCATTTTAACCCTCTGAACGTGCATGTTATATAACGACTCTGGCTCTCTGGTGCAGGCCTGAGTCCGTTCTGCTTCACTCCCTTCACTCTGTGGGATTAGCTCTTGCTTTGTGTTTGTCAACACAGCGGTTCAATTCAACCGCGCTGTCCTGTGAATCGTGCTTTTGTCGGGATGCTCCGCTCTAACCTGTGTGTGTGTGTGTGTGTGTGTATGTGTGTGTGTGTCGTCCTGCAGACTGGCAGATCGCCACCCTGGTGCTGCTGGTGGCCGGAGCTACATCAACCCTTGTGGCCTTTTTGGTGGCCCTGATTTCCCTCTGCCGGGGGACGCAGAGGAGGCACTACCGCACCGTGGCTGTGTTCCTCTTCACCGCAGGTACATCCGTCTACCTCCCTTTTCTGTTGAAGGTTTTACCCAGCGCTCCAACACATCGCGCTCACGCACGTTTGGAAACGGAGAGACGGCGAATACGTACTCCACCACAACCACAACAATTTCCATATAGACAGGGTGTTTTTTGTTCCAGTGCTGACATTAAATGGAAGAGGGCGCAGAGGGAAAGAAGCAGCTGAAAAGAGGCTTCTGGTTGAGCTCATATTTTCTGCGGTGTGGCGCCTGGGGAGCTGCCCGGCTCATGGGCCAAGAAAAAGCAGCCGCAGAATTTGCAGAAATGAAGTCACTGTGGTGAAAGAAAAAGCCACCGTGGATTCCTCACACAGCGCTGCCTCATACTTGGACTGCATCCCCCCCCCCCACATGCTTAGCGAGAATGATCCACATTTCGACACCGATGAGGGTGGATCTATCTGCGAAACCTATAATTAAAACCAAAGGGTAGAAGTCAGGATGTATTGTGATAACTGACTCAGAGCCTGCGCTTATTTTACTTTAAAAAGCACGAGTGATGAAACACGAACCACTCACTGCTACTTACCTCGTGCCCGGTTCCAGTTATATAAAAAACAGACACACTGTTGTGTTTCACAAAGAACATTCCTCCTCCTGACATTGTACATCGTGCCTGTAATCTAAACTCAGAGGAACAGTTTGACAATGGTTTGACAACTCTGTACACATATCGGCTTTCATGGTCAGAGTTGTTTTTAAATAGGAAGCCACAACTGGCAGCCTGTTAGCTTAGCTTAGCATGAAAACTTGAAACAGGGTGAAAAAGCTAGCCTCGTTTTGCCCAAAAGGGGAAAAATAAACTGCTGTCGGGCACATAACTCCGTGTAAAACCACTTCTTCACATTTCCACAGTAAGATATTTGTTACAAATTAAACAAATAAGATGTAACATGTTTATTGGTTAGCTTGAGAGGTCCTTTTGGACAGAGCCCAGCCTGTGTTTCCAGACTTTGTGCTAAGCTAAGCTAACCGTCTGATGGCTGTACCTTCGTATCAATCTTCTCATCTAACTCTCACCAAGAAAGCAAACCATTTTATTGCCCACAACATCAAACTATAGTCCTCATTCACACGGCGGCCGTTTTCCTCTGACATCGCGGCCAGGGTGGGAATTTCAAACGTCGTACGGCTGTGTTTCAGGTTGTAAGTCGCATAATCGTAGGGGAATCTGACAAATTGTTATCATTTCACTGCATCCTGATCAATCAGTACCTGAAAAGACAGCAGAGGGTGAAAATATGGAGGGACATCAGGCAAAATCTCAGAGCAAAACAACCCAATGAACCCTCATGTCAATACAAGGAGTGTAAGTGAGTGAATGGCTTTAACAAGCAGATAAATAATAATATGTAATGTTGTCAAACAGGGTGGAATAATGTTAGAAGGGGAAATGTGAGGGGGTTTTTGTCTCACTCTGTCTCTGAAAACATCTGTCACAAAGGACCACTGTGCAGTCGACTTCATGTCTGCGCCCTTGACTGCTAGCCATTTACTGAAAAGCGTGGGAGTGCAGTATTATCCTTTCCTGTTTGTAATTGCTTTAAGAGCCTTGCGAGAATAAGGTCCTCCTAACAGGCCAACAGTCTTCGGCACGGCAGCAGCAGCAGCGGCGGAGGGGCTGGACTGTTAAATGCCCCCTGGCAGGACCGCGGCTGTGTGGTATTTATTTTCTGTCCGGAAATATGACCTCAGCGGGCCCGAGAGCTCAGTCTGGGCTCCATCAACACCGCCACATTCCTGGGCTGCCGTGGTACCTCCTGCACGCCCGCTGCTCCGTCCTGTAGGAAGGAAAGGCGGGGTCGTACTTCCACAAAGTGCTTTCCTCAAGAGTCACCTAGCTTAAAGGAACCGGTGCCACAATGTGCCTTTGATGGCAAACATGGGCGAACACTCGCGATGACGCCAACGCATTTCACCACCGGTAGCTGAGTGACTAAAGGGGGAAAAGTGATTCACAATGATGGAGGAGGCATCAAAGGCATTACATTAATATTCCTTCAGGGATGTCAAGGTCGAAAGAAGAAAGAGAACTGCTAAAAAAAATGCTTCCATATTTCAATAAGAATAAAGGAACCGCACGGCTTCACTTTGGGGTCCTTAAATGTGATGTTTAAGTCAGTCAGTGTCAAGAGTGAAAAAGACAAGAAACCCACAGGGAGGTGTGTCTCACAAAGATGGAGACTGGATGAGACATAGAAATGATGAAACACATCTTGTCACACTGGAAGGAGCTTTTTATTCCTGTCTTGAAAGCTATGATTAAATTATTATGATGTGCTTGTATGTACTGTATCCGTTTGTTACTTCCGTTAGATACACGATATGCGTTTTATTAGCATCACATTAATCAGGAGTACTAAATCAATGAACTTACTCCTCAAACGTCTCACTGTTTGTTGTATAATAAAGGAGCTCTGATTAGCGTGTGCATGTATTTAGAAGTGGAGTGAAGTGACTGATCAGTCACTTACGTAAGCCTGTTTTGTCTACACGCTCCTAAAAACACTTTTTATTGTTATTCCCAGCATGTAAAAATCTTTAAAGAGGCTCATTTGGACGACGTCTGAAGCAGCGGCGGCGGCAACACGGACATATTCTGTATATAATTACTTTATATAACCGTACTCTGGAAACCTTTGGTGACTCTTAGCTCTCTTTGCAGACACGGAAAAGCCTTCAGTTGCTATTCACAGTCTCATTTCTGCCTTTACAGCAGCGCGTTGGCCGTCAGATCTTTCTTTTTTAACACGAGCGAGGCCGTTAACGTCGCATTTTTTTGAGTCGAAGGTTGATGAATGAGTCCCTGTTAAGGTGCAAGACAAAGTGAGTCAGAAGGATTACATTGAATAGACTTTTTAAAAAAAGGATTCATCTTAAACAGAAAGATATAAAACCAGATCTGCACTTTGGGTTGTAGACCATTTATAGACTAAAAGATGAATCAGTTAATCATCAGAACAATCGATAATGAAAAATAATCACAAGTTGTTCCTGATTCGTTTTCTGTCAACTGACCGCTTAACTTTTAATTGAATTCGATGACAAACTCTCATGTTTGACTCTGTTTTGGTTCCAGTGGTCCTGCAGGCCTGCGCTCTGGTCCTCTACCCGATCAAGTTCATCGACGGGACGGTTCTTCAGACCTACCACGAGTTCAACTGGGGCTACGGGCTCGGCTGGGGAGCCACCATCTTCATGCTGGGCGGAGGAATTCTCTTTTGCCTGCGGACGGATGTATACGAGGACGCAATGTACTGAGTCCTTTCTTCGGCCTCCTTGACCGCTGGACAAACAACACACACACACAAACATGTGTATACACACACGCACACACACGCACACGACACACACACACACACACACACACACACACACACACAAGTTCTCATTCAGGAGGCGTGCTACTTTTCTTCACTCTGCACACTCCCCCTGTGTATGTGAGCACAGATCCGATCTCTCTCCTTCTCTCGCCGTCTTGCTCTCTCTGTTATTTTTAGACAGGTTGTGAAGACCTAATTTAGGCCGGGGCTGTATGAATAGGACCCCCTCCACCTCCCTCCACCCTCCCTTACAGCCAGTGGGTCTCTCAGCCCCGCCGGTATCGGGGGCGAGGCAGCAGTGCTGAAGCACAGAGAGCTTTCTGGACGAGGCTCGAGCCGCCGCTGCTGGACGTTTCCACTGCGCGCTGACCTGGATCTCTATTGTTAGAGAAAACAGGACGGTAGATTCTCAGCACAGACCTGAATGTGCAGTGACTGAACATTTTAAAGGGATTGACTTATCTCCTCATTTCTTCCTTTTTATTCTCTCTGTAGCATATCACAAGGACAAGCTTGTTGTTAATGTATTTATGGCCTCATTTTTCACTTTATAAATATTGAAACGGCTGACTTTCCTCCCTCTGTGTGTTCTAGCTGAAACATATCTAGTAAACGCTAAGCCCTCTGATAGCCTCAGTTAGACAGCTTTGATATACGCTAGAGTGTTCATAGTTTGCGTGAAGACTCGCGCTAGTTTCTCTCAAACGAAAAAAAAATGTAAATGTGTACAAAGTATTTCTACATGAAGGAAAATCCAGAATAAACTGTAGTTTTGGGAGTATATGGGCGTGTGAATTGTTGTTTGTGTCGTGCTCTGCAGCTTGTGTGTCACTCAGCGGGGCCACGCGCTGACCCCTGATTTGAAGAGAGGGAGGGTCAGGTGTGCCCTCGCCCGGACAGCAAGAGACAAAAATGCAAAGCAGCATCATTATCCCGAGCACGCATTCCTCAGAGAAAGCCGCCCCGTGCCATTTAAAGAGACATCACCAGGTCAGCAGCCAGCCTACGTGTAAAAATATGACACAGCAGCACTCGTAAGAAGCATAATGAGCCACATAAAGCATTTTATTGCTGAGCACGAGGCATGTTCTGCAGTTAAACTTGGCAACTTCCTGCAAGATGATCAGTTCATTAGTGTGAATGTCTCCTTTATAAATGTCGCACGACACCGACCAGTTTGACAGACACTACAGGGCTCAGACAGCCTTCACACATTATGACTTTTATTCAGCTTTTATACACACAGATTGACATAAACGTACATATTGCTGGCCGGCTCAGTGGCCAACAGGTTAATGCATAGAGCTCATGTTTGCACACTGGACCGCAACATCACTGGTTCAAATCCTGACTGATGGTAAGAAGGTGTGAAGCGACTTGTACGTCTCCAGCCGCGGGCATTTCAGCATTCAAACCCCATTTACTCATTACATGTAATTTTCTGGGACAGTTTTACAACACTGTCACATTACAAGCTTATCACCTATAAACGTCCTCACAGGCTAAAAAGTCATTTTACCGCCAACATTTGTTGTGAAACAAGTCAACTGGTCTCTTCAGTTTGCACAGCGTTAGTTTGTTCTTGTTTTTCCAAGTGTGCAAATGGGAGGTAAGTTTGAAAAAGATCCATATGATTTCCCCCGGGGCGTCCTGTGTTAAACAGAAGGCACTGCCACACCTGAGCGGCCTGCTGTGAACCCTCTCTTCGCACACTTGTATCTCCCCCACGAAGTTTAAACTGCAACAGCTGGTTAAAGAATCCCAGGACAGGGAACGTCGGCAGATAAACAATTTGCGCAGCTGCAGTGGTGAGAACTTCCCCAGCTGCGGACGCCCGAATCAACAACTCCGAGGGGGGAAAAAAAAAACACCTAAATGAAAGTGCCACGTGAACCAGATACTGGGCTCCTGTGGGTAGTGTGATGTGTGGTGTGGCGCGTTGTGTGAGGTGTCGGGGTCTTATAATAGCAGTGACCTCTGGGGAATCTTTGAAATGTGACTTAACGAGTGAAAGGTGACAGGCTGGCGGAGAGGGCACATATTATACAGCCTCTAAAGCATGATGGGATCGTGTTTCTGCCCTGTCCAACGTGTAAAGCCTTAACTTCAGTTAAACATGAGTGGAGAACACAAAGGAAAGATGTTCTGACAGCAAGCTCTTTTGACACTCAAAAACATTTGAATTTGACTGCGGATGAATATTTGAAAACCTTCACAAACAGTCACAGTTCATCGGTGCAGCCACTTAATGCAGATGTGTTTGTCAGGGCACGCTCTCTCTGCTTTTACTGTGCAGAAATAGGTTTTAAATAATGCACTCACTGGTTTTGGTGAAGGTCAAAGGTCAGAATGCCAGTAGGTCTTCATCCTCAGCATCTGCACCCACACAGTTAGCCGCCCTTCTTGCATTACATGCGCGGAATAGTAAAGAGGACTTAAAGGAGCAGTTCACCCGAAAATACAAATTTGATCATTAGCTGCTCACCCCGTTTTGGTTCGCAAAATCATTTCTGGAGATTCACGGCAAAACAGTATCGAAGCATTCCCCGAAACGAGTGGAGCAGATGGGGACTTGTGGTCCGACGTAAACCTCTACATTTTTAGTTTGGGGTTTTTATCCCCCAGTTGTTTATCAAGCGTAATCCAAGTTAACGGTGAGATCCCAAATCGATTTAAAAAGATGGTTTCACACCCTTTTTAAAAGCCAACGCCTTCACATAGGCTACAAGCTAAAGGTGTTAGCAAGAACAAATGGAAGGGTGTGAACACCATTACAAATCAATTTGGGCAGTCTTGGCCATTTTTTTTTTGGTTGTTTTGTGTTTTTGGTTGATTTTTATACATTTCAAAACAAGTCCCCATCTACAGCCAGTTGTTTACGAGAATGCTGTAACGCTGTTTTGCTGTGAAGCTCCAGGAACGACTTCAAAACTCCACCAGACTTTTCACCGGCATGTTAGTGAGCAGATAATGACTGAATTTTATTTCTTCAGAGAACTGTTCCTTTAGGAAATGTCTCAGCAAAGGCATTGTTCATGTTTTACTTTTTCTTTTTTTTTTACGGTAAATCGAAGTTCCAGATGCTCATATCCCCTGTGATCTGATTCTGTCTTCTGCTTTGAGAGCCATCAAAACCACGAGGGGCCAGAGATGGAGCTGTGACTCTTTCCCGCAGCTGAGGAGGGTATTCAAGCGCTGGCATGTTTTCAAGTTTGCACCAGTTTACAGTGAATGTGTTTATCTTGATTGCTTCGCTACGCTCCATGAAAATAACGAAGCGGAACAGATAGAGAAAACTATAATGAGAGCAACATATCATGAATCTTTGTGTTTTGGTTTTTTTCTTGTTAAGATAAGAAAGCTTTGAGATTCCTGAGATCAAGATTGTTCTGATACCGGTGGGCACAAGAAAGGCACCGGACTTCATTCAGACTGACCTGAGACACAACACTGAATCATTCTGCAGCTGAAGATAATGCAGCTGCTGCTACATGCCCTCATCTCCGAATACTTTGGACATGAGCAACGATTTTACTTCAGAGGATTAGCACAACTCTCACTGTAGGTCAGCAGAGGAAAAGAAACAAGAAAAAAAACCCTGTCGTGCAGCTGTTTGTTCGCACAACACATTCAGTCACATTACTACATCTCGAGCAGTGAACTGTGGCTGTAGTAGAGATAACGTGGGCCTTTTGGAGAGAAGTCTGGCCCCTGGGTGCAGTAACCAGACAGGCCCTGCACTCTTTTCACTCTGCAGGGACAGATTCCAGTTACTGAGCCTGGGGGACAGAGACAACGACCAGCTCTGGCACCATCAAGCCTGAAGACGGAAACAATTGTTTTAAGCGATGAGATTATGCAAAGATGCACTGAAAAACTCCAAAGAAAAGGATACAATGCAAACCTGAAGGTGACCAGCTCGTCCTCCGATCCTCAGCAGTGGAAGTCGTCTGCAGATAAACTGACTGAAAAGTAAAGCCCGGGCTACACATTACCCCCCCCGACCAATCCTCTGTCAAGCCTGGCTCCACCAAAATTACATATTAACCTGAAAGAAGTTACTCACTTCTCCTCCACCGTCATGCTCATGCTGCCCTGCAAGTCACCTGGGCCCCATTAAACCCAGATACAACAGTCACATCACTTCAATTACTTTTTGTGCCTTCTCAGAATCACTCATCGAACTGCATACCAACAATTATATTGTGTTTTGTCAAGCAGCAAAGTTGCTTCTCTTAGACGTGCCTCACAGCAGGTAGAGGACGTGTCCCAAGTGATCTGAGCAGCGTGGCACAAGCATGGGAAACATCAGTGTGTGAGAGCGTGTGTGTCAGAGTTTCTCTCGTTTATTCTGTGTTGATTAATCGTATAAGGGCCTTCTTTTGTTACTACTGAGCAATGAACCACACAAGAGACAAACAGCTACCCCAGAGAGACACACATGCACACAGACAGTCAGGCAGGACCCGCCGTGGGAAGCCATCAGCTGCCTCGCTCGCTGACCTTGTGGACGTCAATGAATGTTGGGTGAAACGCTAAAAAACAAACGTCAGCCTCAAACCACATGCTCACTTTCCCAACATGAAAGAAAAATATCACACAGTGGAAATTCTATGTTTAATTACCATTTTCACTACATATTAGTGTGTGTAGTTATTTTTTGGTTATATCCAGCTCTGGTCTTCAGGACTTCAATTTTGAGTTTTTGGGTTTTTTTGCTTCAATAACAAGACTTCATCCAGACTAATCGGGGGAAAAACATCCAAAAGACACATTTGGGTCTTTCTCTTATTTTAAACCTATTCTTTTGTATTTTCATTTTTATTGTATTTATGCAAAACAGTGCTCATTTCATTACATGTGTGAATATTATTTTTTTTATCAATATATTTTGAAAACAACCAACTCAAGCATACACTCACAAGCACTTGCACTCACACACTGTAATGCAAAATATAATAATGATAATGTTCCTCATGTATGAAATCAACTGGGAAAGTTTAATGGTGATAATTAATTTGTACCATATTTACTATTTTTTCTACTATTTTTTGTCAATTAAGGCCATTTTTGTCTGTTCATAAGTATATTCATATATATTCATAGCCTGATTTATATAACATTGTATTCCTAATAACATGGCGGCAATGTAAAATGTTTGAATGGTTGTTGACAGCGTTTTCTGATCTGTGTTTCTTGTGGAGTGAGAAAAAGAACTATTCAAACTTACCTTTGTTAAAAATCCCTGACTCTAATGTGTCAACAAAACAAACATTTTCAACCTGGTTTTATTCCATGTTTAGATTTCTGTTCTGGGGATTTATGGGAACAAGTGCAAATTCAACTAGACAACTTGTAATGCAAAAAATAATTTTCATGTATTCGATCTACTGTGGAAGTTTCGAGGTGATATTCAGCACTTTTGTTTACTCCCTGTAGTGTCTCCCAAAATTGCATCATAACTACTAAATCACATTCATTTCTTTAATCAAATCTGTAGTAACGCTCATTTTATTCATTAGTAAGTTGGGTGCTATATACTATCTGGACACTAGAGGGCGACAAGAGCAAAAAAAATAGTATACAGGAATCATACATTCAAAACTCTGTGTGATACCTGCTGTCTTTTATTGTTCTAGGCTGAATTTCAGAATCCTTCCGGTACGCTTGCTTGCGGTGGATTCAGATCATCTGTGCTCACGGTGGGGAGACCAGCTCCTAATTAAGAGAGGCCACGCAGGCCGGACCCTCATTTCTAATCTGTTTGTGTCACACTGCAGACCTCATCCCCACAGAGTGCCAGCTAGAAACTCTGGTCTGTTTTAAACCCTTATTGAGATTAATTTGCTGCCCCATTTCAGTCTAGTTGAGGGAGATTGTGTTTATAGACTTTTTCTTTCAAAGCAGACATTTTCACTGTCCAAACAGGAGAGGCGCAGGTGTGAACATGAATGAAAACGATTCCTGGTAAGCAATGTTTGTAGTTTGAGTTACTAAATGGAATAAAGCCAGCTTTACTGTAAGAATGTGCCTCCTGGGCTTTTTCCCTGATTTGCCAAGTCTAAATGTCTGTTATGGAAGGGTATGGAAAAAAACAAAGCTAGGTCTCTTAGAAAAATGCACAGAGAAATAGGGATTACTTGCAGGTGCCATGTACAACTCAGCACTGACATAAATCCTCCCGCAGCAGGTAAGGTGAGGACCAGGGCTTATCGGCAGGCGCCGATTGCCAATCTGCTGCAGCTGTGGGTGTGTCGGCCCCTATACACCCTCAGTTCAGCCACATTTCATTTCAAGAGGCCTTTTTCTTTTTCACTATAGCCAAGTAGTTGACATTTGGCACCCCCCATGTATTTACATACTTTTTGCTCATGTCTTTATGTAGGTTGGGGCTGGTTTGTGGGCAATTTAGTGACAAAGGGGATAAATGTGGTTCTTTACTGTTTGAAATGAGAGAACACATTACATTACATTTATTGTTTTTGTTTTTTTTTTATCCAAAGCAACCTACAATTAGTTTTAATAATGGAAATAACTCAAAATTTGCAAGAATAATGCAAAATACATGACTTCATCATCAAAACCAACTTTCTTGCGGTATAGAAAAAATTATCCAAAGACAGCTCTGTTGGTTACAGATTGTTCTCTCATGACTGGCTTTGAGGCTGCTGAGGTTGATTTATGGGAAAGGTTGTAAAAATATTTTTCCGTTTGAAAATGCAATAAGATGCCGACAGAAATGTTACTTACAAAACGCATCACTGCTTGTAATAATTGTTCCTGTGATACAAATATTTTGTGACTCGTTAAGAGCAACCAACCATGGCAGATGGGGCTGAATTCGGTGAAAAAAAAAACACAGCATTTCCAGTGAACCCATTTTCATTTTTAAAAGTAAATCACCCATATGTGTTTACTCATGTCAAATCAAAGACATTTAATTGGTTCCTTCGGTCATTCAAGTTATTAAACTCACTGGAGTGAAACCAACTTCATTGCTGATGGTGAGAGCCAGGCACGATAAGTCTCCATCAGATTGTTTTGTCTTCCGCAGCTCTGATGTGGCGAAGAGTTCAAGCGAGTTATAGAAATATAAGGTTTCAGCTGTGCAATCTGCCCCTCTGTCCTCAATAACACCCTGTTAGCTGATGTGGACACTTTAATTCAATCAATGTAAGCTCTTAATGTCTTGAATTAAACTTTATTTAAGTGATATACAATACCATGCATTTGTTTGTTTGGCAGGGCCAGTGCATAGCTTCTTAGATGTACAGCAATGCAGTAAGATACACAATTACAACATATTCACTATACAACAACGTCAGCAACCCTAACAACAACAACAACAACAACATGATTTTGAAATATTAAAACACTACAACAATAACAGTCAGATTAAATTAGCCTAATGAGTACATGAGTGGGTTGATGTTCACCGTTGTTTAATCCTTAATTTAAAGGAGACCCACTATGCTTTTTTCCACGTTTTTCCTTTCCGTCAGTGTGTTATTTGGGTTCTTGTGCATATTGAAGGTCTCGAAAGTTTAAAGACCAAAGTCCAGGCCAGCAGAAGTGCCTCTCTCCCACGGAAAACACTCCTGAAATACCCCATCAGCAATCCTGCCTTAGCTGAGCCAGCCAGAGACGTGGTGACCAATGCCGGCTCAGGCACGTGTGAGCTGACCAATCAGAGCAGACTTTGTATCTGGGCAAGACAGTGCTGCTGCAGTGGACAGCATGAGAAAACTTCTGAGCACTAAAGCATGTAAACTTATTCTTGCAGTAACCCAAAATAAAATTGTGACCCTGAAATTGAGCATAATATGTCTCCTTTAAAATCTGTGGCTGACTGATCACCACTGATCACTTTGTACATTAAACAAGCGTCAGCAAAATATTATTGATATCCAATGTCTGAATTACAAAAACCCAAACATTCCCTACTTGCAAAGAAAACTGGGCTTTTATTGTATCTGGGGGTGTGTATATTCTTTTTTTGTACAATTTATAAAAAAAAAAAACACAACCAATGTCACTCACAAGATACTGAGGTGACGTAAAAACCACATAAACTGGATCCTGCTCTAAACATGTTCTTGTTTAATATTCAAATTTAAGTCAGTATAACAGTAAATATAAAAAGGAGGTAATGGTTCAAAATTCCCATAAATCTCAATGAAAGAGTAGCTGAAAACGCAAATATTATTTTGACGAGGATCATTATTAGGCTAGAAAACATTAAAAATCATTTACGTTTCAGGCCCCCATAAACACACACAGAGCTCAAAATATTCCTGTATGAGAGCATAAAAGCTGCGGGTGACACATTCATGATCTGCACATTAGTTCTTGTTATGGCTGCTTGTAAAATGTTTATTTCTAAAGTTATTAGGAGCAGACAGTCAGCTATCTGTTGTTTTACGATGCGAAGAGCTCGTTAAAAAAAGTAACGATCCGACCAACTCCACCATTTCATGAAATAAAATGTTCAAAAATCAAATAGAGGGCGGCTACATTTGGTGTCACATTTGGCACGTTTTGAACAAAACTGCTTCAACATTTACAGATTGTTAATTCAAACACTTCAACACAAAACTGGCAAGAAAGCAGTGGCATTAAAAAATCCCTGACACAGTCATTTCTTCTGTAAAATTTGTTTAAAATACAACAATTATAAATTCTGTTGGAGATGAAAGACTTCATTTGTTTGAAGTGTGCAATTAAGTCCATTTCACTATCGCAGTTTACTGGGTTGAGACTGGCGAGAGTCCAGGCAACAAAGTAAACAATTAACCAAAAACATATAACTGAATTCAATAAAAAGAAAGTCTTGGTTCCCCCACGGGATCAAGTGGTCTGAATCACCTGGCAAGAGATGTGGCAAATAGTAAAACATGAAAAACAAATCCTCCTTAATGACCCCTGAACACGACATCTGCAAATGAACCTCTGTTGACTCTGTCGGCTGGCAACACATCAGAGACGACACGTGATTCAGTTTGCAACTTGGAGCAGTTCATATAGATTCAAGCATTTTCTATAAAAATGTAAACTAAAAAGGCAAGCGTAGCATAATAATACTGAACCTTCACCCTAATGAGTATGATCTTCAGTGATTTGTTAGTAGTGGTTACAATCTCAGCTGACGACTAAGCTCTGTCGCGTGACTTTCAAATCCAAGGCCCTGAATAATGGGAGAGGAGAACAGCAGCAGTCAAGACATCTGGCGGAGGTTTTTCTCATCTTCTCAGGCCTCCCTCGCTGTCAGAAGTGGATTTCGGGCAAAGAGGGTGGTGAGCAGAGAGTCCGGCTCTTTCTCTTGCTTGGGTGCCCTAATAACAGTGGAATCACAGGTAACTTTGAGAGCTTTAGTTTCATCGTATCTTAGTGTGCGCACGCTACGCTGTACACTTTAAATGTGTTTACTCACCATTTCAGCATTGCTCCCACACACAACGACAGCACCAGCGTGGCGATGATGGCAACAGCGACGTAGACATAGACAGGTACCATGTCCCACCCGGGGTCAGGCGTGACTTCTTTCTCTTCTAAAGCAAACGCACATACGTAAGGTCAGGCTCATTACAGTTTAGTGTCATGTCACTTCTGCAAAAAAAAAAGTAACTAACCTTACAAAGACAAGTCAACTAAAATCTAAACAACAATAAATGAGCATTATCCAGACAAACATTTTATAGACACATAAGTAATCTGGACACTGTGATACAGCAGTATGCATTACAAATTTTAATAACTTTCACAATTCAAACCCCTGTTACTGATTGTTTTCGGTGTCCAAATAATAAGGGTATTGTGCAGACACAGAGCTAAATGTTGCACATGCTTCCCCCACTGTGGATGCACACACCCAAACATTACTAAAGCTGTTACTCAGAACTTTTAACATCATTGTAAATGTTTCAAATTAGATGTGCTAGCCTACGGAACACAAACAACTGACACCTGAAACACATTACATTGTAATTTTTGCATTATGCTTTATTTAGTTCAGCGTTTCGGTCTCATTAAGATCAAGGCTGAGAGCATCACAGCACGACAATTCCGTCAAACAGAGCAGTAATTAGACACACATACTTTTTAAGAGATTTACATATCTAATTAAAAACATCAGCAAGAAGAACATCGATGGTCCCTCAGAGGAACGAGTGTTTCTAATCAGTTTGCCCCAGTTCAGCTACAGTTTTCCGTTACACTTTCTAAGTTAACCTACTCTGTGATTCAATGTCATGGTCATCACTTCAAACTGCGTACAGTGTACAGAAAATTATCAATAGTTTTCCTAAGGAAATCAAATCAAATAGTCTGGTTAATGGCTCTCAGTGGTTTATGGGCAGTGGCATTTGCAAAAACACACAAGAACACTCCATAATCCTTTTTAGATAGTATAGGGGTTTGTGCTCTGTCGTTATTTTTCTCTCTGAAAGGAGAAACAAGCTTTGTTCTACTCCAATTTGTATTTTTAGTGTTTTAGTGATTAGTTGGATATGAGTTGAATTATTTATAATGCTCTACTGTATGATTGGATTACCAAGTTTTCAATTAATTAAGAAGGTCTATGGTTGAAAAATACAAGATTGTGACTGCCAACAGAGCTAACAACAGGGGGCCTAATATTGAGCCTTGTGGGACACCATTATCAACCATCTGTAGTGCAATGAAGGAAACTCACAGCAGCACAGTTTGATCAAAACTTTTATTTTATGAATACACTGTGATGCTTCAGTGCAGAATGATACATTCATTTATCGACCTGAAGCTACGGATTTCTTTAATCTTATCAAGAATGAAGTCAGAGAAGTCTGAATGAACCGGCAAGAGATTTGGCAAGTACTCAACCAGAAAACACTCAAACAAACAGCGACAGAATAAGTTATTTTCGTATTGTGGACATGGAGGTGGACTTCTCTGAGGTCGGTTTCGGCAGAAGGTGTTAAAGTTGGCAGTCTGTGTCCAACAGTCACATTTACCTACTGGTGGCAAGAATGAGTGACTGGACACGTAATGAACCTTCTTTCTTCTACACTCTGTGCAATGTGTATACGCCGATGCCCTCAAATAACATTAAAGTACAGTGCACATATCAGAACACAGCTGGCAGCTTCATCAAATACGAGCCCAAGAAAAAAATTAGAAGTCATAAAGCTAAACAGGTTACATCATTATGGTCAGCTCAGTACTGTCAAAAGTACAGTTATGTACCTCATTTGTCAAAAATGCCCCTTTTATTTAAAATGTCTCCTGAGGCAGAGGAGACAAGAGATACTGTTTGACATTATTTCTTACAAATTGAATTGCGTTCCGTCACACTCATCACCACAAATGTGTACTCACAAGTAAACAGTGTAAACACACAGTATGAGTCACTGGTGGTGCAACGAAGGTATTATCTGTGCGTTAAGGTGAAATAACTTCAGTAAGTGTATCTTTAGTGCAAGCCACTCATAGACATTTAAAACCTAAACTTTCAAAGTATGCTTAATATCTATATCTATGCTCTATATATATATATAATGTACATTTCAGTCAATCTTCAGTGCAAAAAACAAAACCAGCAAGCAAGTAAAAAAAATGTAATGCAACATTCAACATGAAGTGAAATAATAAAGATTTTTAAACGACATTTAAATAGATAGCCAGGTGCTTAAGATAATGCTGGACACCATTTAATGTGCTTAACTGGTTATTAATGCCTTTTTTTGGGGGGGGGGGACAAAATCCCCTACATTCAAAATAATAAAATGAACACAAACAGATTCACAAAAGGATAACTGGATGTCTCTTGTTTAAAGCTCAAAAAATGAACTTTTTGTTTTGAAGATGACCTTTCATCCTGCCCTCCAAAAGATCGACGCAAGGCAACATCTGTGGCTGTAAAACAAAAGAGGAGTCATTAGAAAAGATGGCAAATGATTTTAAAAACGACAATGAACACATTAGGATGACTGCCAGTATCACAGAATGTCAGTGGATATGTGTCTTTAATAGTTCTCAGTATTTCAAATTCAAAAAGTAAACTTCAAAATCCTGTTGAGCTCTGAAAAATGATACGGAGCGAAATAAACTTGAGTTGGAGTTGATTGAGATCAGGGAGAAGGACAAACTGTGACACTAAAAAGAATCCAATTAAAATAAAACAGTGGTAATAATAAATAATACAAAATTAAACGTACCATGTAATGACGACATCGGGGCCTTCCAGCTGGGACTCCACAAAGTTAATGTGACTCATGAGGACTTGAGGATGTGGCTTTAAACAAAAAAGTTGCTTTATAGCTTAGTTTTTATTCAGTGAAAAATACAAAAACACTTTTAAAAGATCCCTCAAGAATGTGGGATATAATTCAAATCTCACAGGAGTTTAAAAAACAAAAATGAAACACCCAAACTGACTCACACATTTGTCTGTGACACATGCAACATGCAACAAAACAATTTAGTGATTGAGGGGAAAATCTAAGTGGAACTTCAAGACGGACAGTGACTGGGAGAGTACTGACGATTGATGGAGCATTCATAATGTCTTTTTCAGTTTTTTCCATAATAAAAGCTTGTTTTTCACACTGGTGTACTGATTTTACACTAGAAATTAGATGTATATACTCATATATTAAGAAGAAAAACATTATATTTTTGTCATAAATTGAATCATTACCTGGGTGGCATGTCGGACGACTCCACTCACTCCAAAGGCTTTTTTCTGCACAATACTTGTTCAATCTGGACCGAACCCTGAAGCAGCTTCTTTTTTTGTCGTGGGTGAGGGGCAGAGTTCTCATCTGTTCGGCTAAAATCTCCTGTCAACAACAAAAACAAGTGAAGAAATTAAGACAGAGCTTGACAGTAATTGCTTAGAGCCTGAAGCCTAAACTACCTGAAAGCTACGTGAATCAACATTTTTGTGGATGTATGAGTAAATCTAGTGATGCACACAGGGCTAGGCAGACGTATTGCTAGACCTATTAGTGAGCTAGCGGCACAAAATGGCAGGGAGAGTGAAGCTAAATTATCCCGATATCCGAACCACTGAGCCCTGCTATTTAGCAGCTTGATGGCTCAGTAGCATCAAGCACACAACCCATGGCCCAAAAAATGAGTGGGTAGCAGCATCAGTGAAAGACCGCCATTCAGCCGCTAACTGAATACCACACAGCACACAGCCATTGAGCCCAATATAAACGCCATTGCAGCAGCGACAGACTCTTGTAGCGGCTAATGTTAGCACAAAGCACACAGCCCCTGAGCTGAACACAGCCGTGGTGGCAACAGCTGCCTCTTTCTGCTGCTAAGATTAGCATAAAGCACACACCCGCAGTAACTGTCGCGCTAGGTAGCCTGTTAGGACTGAGGTATGTTTTGTGAGAGCTTTATTGCTTGTGTGAATATGACTGTCATTTCGGCATTTAACAGTTGTTTCTTAATCTATTTATTAGTCCAAAAAGCTAAGAGAACATGTTTAATGTAGCGAACTAGCTGCTAATACATCCCCAAGCTGGCCACCCACAGCTACGGGGCAGCTGGTGATGAGAATATTATGAGATGAGTTTTTCTTCTCTGTAATCACATCTGTAATGAAGGTGTGGTGAGACATTTAATGCTTCTCTTTTGTGTAGGTATTGTGGTCTTCGCAAGACACATCATGCCTAGAATTTATTTTTATTGCTTTTTAACATATTTTTAATCGTCTGTTGAATTGTTTCTGATTCACATAACCTGAAATCGAGTATTCTGCCTTGCCAAGGTCGTCAAAATGTCAACAGTGTTTCGCATGAAAAGTCTGCAATTATCAACTGACAAGTATAGGTTTGTTCTTGACGCATAGTATATGTGTTACTGTAATTCACCCACCAAGAGGTGTGCTGATGAATCACTTAAAGCTTGGTTGCCGCAGGTTAGTGAATCAAAATGTATTCCAGGTAAAAACGAGTTGCAAAATACACAAGGTGCACGTGTTTCCACACTCCTGGATCCACACTTTTCACATGTATCTTATATTATTTATGTGTATCAGACATTATGTCAATGAAATTTATAAACTGTGATTTTGTTCTGTGCACACAACATCTGTTGCACGTCTGTCCGTCCTGGGAGAGGGTTCCCTCTTCTGCGGCTCTGCCTGAAGTTCCATATTTTTTCCCTGCTAATAGACTGTTTGTTTCTTTTCAAGATGGCAAATGTTCCTCACTCGAATCAAGGGTCTAAGGACAGAGGATGTCATTCACTGTACAGTTTGTAAAGCCCGCTAATGCAACGTGATTGTGATTTTGAGCTGAATAAATAAAACTGACCTGAGACTTATTTTCCTTTTCCTTGTGTGCTTAAGCTTAAATGACTGTTTTCAGCAGGTGGCTCTGCAATGCTTTCATCTCTTTTGCAACAGCGCCATAGAGATTGATAACACAAAAATGTAAATAATCCATACCGACGCGATTTTTTCATCCTGTTCCATCTGCCATTCAAGGCAGTGTCCAGGAACCCTGCCAGCTGGAGGGTCCCAGTGCAGTTCCAGCTTCCTGTCAGGGCCTGTTTGTAGATACAGCTTCTCTGTGGGTTCAGGCTTCACTGCATGAACATAAAAACACAGCGGAGCAGATTACAGATTGTGGCAAGAGGGTGAGAGGAAATCTGTTGACACAGGCTAAAAACACTGGGACAATAACCACGTCACCCACACTCGGTCTGAATGTTATGTCTTTACTGCTGCTACCAGAACGTGCACGTACCATGGTCTTGGATTTGCAGGGAGATGAATGCCAGTTCAAGGGGCCCTTCAGGGGAGGAGCCATTTACGCAGAAGTTGATGTCAGTGAAATCAGGGAGATACGTCCCTGTGAAGTTGCAGCCGCTCCTGACTCCGCTCGATATGAGGTATTTCGGACATTCTTCCGTCTTTTCCAGTTCCTTGTGCCTGGGGAAGAGACGGACCAGTTTTGTTGAGATTGTAAGTTTCGGAGAGGTTAGGTGTCGTTCACCGCCACCTTAATTCTTCAAGGGGGCAGTGGCCAATAATTTGAGGTACTCAGTCGCATAAAACCTCAACAACACTCATTAAATACTAATTCAAGGTCATCTAGAATTTTCAGCATCATTGAGACAATGTTGCTCCTGATGATAATGACGTGGATTTCGACACACTGTAAATACAATTCTTTAGCGGTTTACATCTGTTCGCAATCCTCACTGATATTTCCAATACTGTGTTTACATTTGCTTGTTTTGTTCATCGACATTGGCTTCTCAAGATGACCATTAAACGAGGTCTGTTATGATTTTTTGTTGTTTTTTTCCCTTTCCTTGTACATGTAAAAGGTCTCGAAAGTTAAAAAGGCCAACAGAAGCTCCTCTCTCCCACAGAAAACTCTGCTCCTGAAACGCCTTGCCACTGGCCTCGCCTTCAAAGGTGAGACACGTGTTGCAGTCTGCCTGTTTCTCAAAAGCAAAGAGCTACTTGTGCATTTTGGCGTAAAGCTTTCGTAATCTTTCTCACAGACTTTTAGGTGCCAGCTGCATGGTGTTTCCTTTAAAGGGAGAGGAAAGGCTTCACTGTGCGAAAGCTTCCTGCCAAAATACGTCCTGATTCTGGATCTGGACTTGGCTTTTTAGACCAGAAGTGACTAAGCATTCCCCACTTTATTGTCTGTTTTACTCTACATGGGACCGTGTTTTACAAAAGGAACATCATGCTGCATTGAAGTGAGACTTGAAACTAATGATTGAGGCCATAATCTCATCAGGAAACTGCTTAATGAGGTAAATAAATCAAGTGACAAGTCAGGTCATTTTCTCATAAGCTTACATACAATCTGACTCCTTTTTTAAACCGGTGGAGCCGCCCCCTGCTGGCCTTTAGAAAGAATGCATGTTCATGCATGTGACATACCAGAAATATAGGTTGTGCTGCGAGCTGGCCGGCGTCTTTGGGCTCCTTCCCCAAGTGCACTCAACGTACTTCATGTTATGGTACACGCAGTCAAAATCCCGGACTGCTGTGCCCGCAACACCTTTAGGAAGAACGATGAATAAAACAAATCAATGCCATCTCATCAATTTGTCTGATTTTGATGTTTTCTCTGTCATAGATTAAAAAAAAAAAAGCTTTCAGACTGACCTGTGCTGGGAGGTTTCTGGACCAGTTCAGTGTAGTTAGTGCTCTTGGTCAAAGTGCCGTTGGTGCAGGGTCCATTCAGCAAGGTGTACACTCGCACTCTAACATCTTTCGTCAGGTCAAACTGGGCGCTGTAAGTCCTCCGAGGCGTCCTGATAGCCTGCCAATCAGAAACACAACACTGTTAATATGATTCATATAGGAGGTGTGGGAAAACTGACAATGTGCTTCCCTGTAAGTGCTTGCAACTGAGCACTGTTGACAGTCAGTCCCGTCTGACACAAAATACCTCAGCTGTTAAAAAAGATCATGCCCTGAAGGTTTTCAGTGTCCTTTGAGAAACTCTTACACTACCAACAACAAATGACCTATTGAGACATGCCACTGAGACAGGGCAGGGCTGGGAAAAGATGATATCAGTCCTCAGTATAGTCTAAGTAAATATTTCAAGATTGAAACCTGTTGGACTGTACGGGATTGCAAAAGGAAAAGATTCATGCATCGTCAAGGTAGTGATGGACACACGATAGGCACGCTCATCGTCAAAGGGTGAGATTTGATCATCTTTATGTGTCATCGCATAGCATGACATCTGATTGCCCAAGACACCATCAGGAACATTTCCAATATCTAAATCATTGTTATATTCCGGTTCATTCAACCAGGTCCAGGCAGTTAAAATACAAAGCCTGGGAATTTTTATGGTTAGTCCATTCTTGGTAAAACTTACCATACTGCAATGACGTAAGTTTTGTTTTGGAACTTCGGCTCAGACATCTGGCTTTTTCACCCCCCCCCAAAAAATAGAAAAACAGCCAACAGATATTCTACTGAAAGGATACTTTTAGGGTTCCTTTGCACCCAATTATATTAAAACTTTTCAGTCAGTAGTCCTGCCATTATTTCTGTGACTTTGTGACATCACACTATGTCACCATGTTACACTTTTGCATAATTCTATGCCCGGCAGCTAGTACGGTGGGCATCGGAGAGGGGGCATGTGAGCTGACAATCAGACGTAGTAACCCAAAATAAAACTATGAACTTGAAAATGAGCATAATTTTAGACACTTCCATGTCGTAATCCTGTTAGATGCTGTTGCAATAATGACAAAACAATGCCTCCATTCATCGTCTCATTTGGATAGCTGATCGAGAGAAATCTGAGAGTTCTTGTCAGGAGGTTAGACGAGTTTGCAAGGACAGAATTAAATGGTTTGCACTTACACTCCACCTGTCACTGTATGTGTCGAAGTACTCCAGCTGATACAGTTTGGGGCACTCCGTCTTATTAATGAGACTGGTCGGGAGGCTCCATGTAATGTCAAGATATCCGAGATGACCAGGGTCTGATATCACAATGTCCGCAGGAGGATCCACTGCAAGTGAAAAGGATATGTATTTACAGACTGTGTGCATTTGAGTGTGATTGTTAAGTGTCCAATATTTAGAACCATGACAAATATCTTATACATTTTATCAAATGTGTACAATACACTATACACTGAGGCTAAGCAACAGCAAGCAACACATGCAGGAAGAGTGTTATGTTATCAGGACATACTGAAACATCAGAATGTACACAGATTTTTGAATACATATTAGATAATAACTTACAATACAGAGCTTTTTGCTTAACTTTAATAATTTCCACCCATTTTCCTCTTGGGCATCATGGCCGCTTTGGTTAAAGTACTTTTCTATCATTTAAATTTCCTGAGGTGGCCCCAAGTGGAGGACATTGACAGTGACATTTGAGTTTTTGATGAAATATGTGAATTTGGACCATGATCGGTTGAATGTGACTCATGAACTCTTCAGAAAGATTGATTCACTAACTTAAAAAAAGTACATTTCTGCATGTTGTTTTGTTACCTATGCTGGTCATTATTGTGCGTCGTGCACATTGCCTAAAATAAGTTGTCTAAGTCCATTTTTTATTTTTCATTGAGCCCCTTTTGTCCACACCATGGCACCCAAACTCTCACCAGGTGGCAATCAGTCCATCCACATGGCAATCCATTGCAACAGGAATGGCTTGAAAACGAATCTAATCACTGCCTGTTGCTGATTATTGCGTGCGCATTTATTAGACTTCATTCCATGGAAAAGGTTTGCGCAAAGTCGCACCCATGCTGGCAACCATCCCGTGTCTCTGAACAGTTGATTCATTGTACACCTCACTGACTAATCTTACTTCGCTCTGACAGGTGTCCACGGCACATGAGCGATTTTTCGAGGCTTAAGCTCAGCACGCGACTGAAAAGTTAATGATTGACATAAACGATTGCGGACCGACCTGTGAACCCGCTGCAGAGCGCGCTCTCCATCCAGTTCAGTAGGAGCAGCATCAGCGCGGCTTGATGAGTCAGCTGGGATTTAACCGCCATCAGCAGCCTGTGTTCACACCGACAACCAAAAACTGAAAGAAGAAGGATGTTTTTGTTTTGTTTTTAATCCAAAATGAAACGAGATGAATTTAACAGGATAATAATGGCCTAATTGTTTTAAAAACACACATGTATATTAAATGTATTTTTTTTCTTTTTACAAATGACATGGTAGTTAAGATTTAATTGAACGATTTATATATTTTTTAACAAAATCAACCAGAATCCTCACAAAGGGGGAGATCTTGGGTAGATAACTACCACAATAATAGGAATTATAATTGAAATCTTTGAGGTAAAAAAAAAACAAAAACGGTTTGAAGCCGAATCAAACACGAAATACTAGCTAAATGCTCCATATCCCCACGAAAACGAATAAAAACACGTAACAGTCGAGGAGACGTCCCCACATGGCTGAAGGCTGTCAGAATCAAAGAGACTGGTACTTACATGAAGGTGTGGGAGCGATGTTCCCCGCTCAGACTGAGCGTGTGAGACTGACACAGCGTGGGTGGACTGACCAATTTATGCTGCTCATGAGAGAGCGCACACACCGACACCGTGTTTGTTTTGTTTTGATTTTCCGGTGCTGGTGAGCAATGATTCCGTGTCTGCAATGATATCGTGTTCTTTTGTTTGTTTGTTTTTTTGTTGTTGTTGTTTTTTGGGGGGGAGGATTGGGAACATTTTGCTCTTAGGAACAGGAGGTGAAGAAGAGGAGGGAGGGGGGGGGAAAAACAATTAGGTTTATTAATCTTTTTCTACATGTTGTCTCTCGCCCTGTCACTGAGATTTATGGATGAATAACTGTTCCACCGAAGTTCTCCTTACCTGGCCAAATAAGGCATCTTTGCAGTCCATGCCAAACATATCCTACTTCGGAATTATAAATAATGACTCCCTGCATCAATGCACATGTCTAGTTGGCATTGATGAAACCGTCTATGGATGACTGAATCTTCAAACCACAATAGGTCAGTAAAACAAAGCGTTTGATTTGTTGATTTTGATTTAAGCAAACATCTGGGCACCTGCCAGGTGTGCAATCCGATATTAGTCAGCACCTGGCATGTGTATGTTTCTCCCCATGACAACCAGCCCAATGCAGAAACAAGACTCGGTCACTCCCTCTACTTGTGTGTCTGGATACTTATCACTCAGCCAGACTGATGTGAGGAGATCTTGACTTGAACTTGAGCCTGAGGCTGAACTTGCGCCGCCATGACATCACCAAAAAACTTTGCCACAGGCCAAACACTCGGAGGAGGTCTTGTTATACCGTAGGATTTTCAAATTGGAGTGGAAGTGGAAAATAATCTCTGTGGCAAACACAAAGCAGAAGTCTTCGTAGATGAGCACCACTTTTGTGCTTTTCGAAGCGTAGACGGAATCGCTAGATGTAAAAAAAAAAAAAAAAACTAGCGTTAGGCTATAATCAGGCTATGTTGTGGATGCATGACTTAAATGTCGCCACTGTTACACAATAAGGATTCACATTTTCTATCATTGTTTCAGTTTACGAGTTGTGAAGTTAGAGTTAGAATAGCTTGTAACTCTAGTCGGCCTGTACAGACGGACTATAAATTGATGAGTCTCCGCGTTCGGCGTGAAGACGTTTAATGTCCGTGACAACTTCTGTAGTCTCGGTCAGCTGCTTGTTAGCAACCACCATTTTGACACCTAAACACTATATGATTAAATGGTGGGCCATGTGATGATGTATTTTATGTCGTAGAACAAAACTTGTAAATGTCTTAAAGGTCCCATATTATACTGTTTTTCATCAATTTCACACAGCTGTCAGAAGTCCAAAAACTCTATATTCGATATGCATTGCCCCAAACCTATGCGTGGTCCTGAATTCCAGCTGTCTAAAAGTCACTCTACAGAGCTCTATTCAGAGCAGTCTGTTTCTGTGCCTGCACCTTTAAATGCTAATGAGCTCCGTCTGTCAACGCCCACTTGGAGAGCCCTGCCTGCTACCTCACTCTCAGGGAGAGGATTCCCCCTGCGTTAGCAGTAGCGTGCGCGAATGTTTACGGTGGATGTATCGCTATGGCTCGCGGAGATTTTTTCGTTCAACTGAACCAGTTTGACCCAGAATCGGACCCAGAAGGAGAGGCTCCTGAAGAAGTACAGACTCTGTGGCTGCAGCAGGACGTTTCAGAATGGTTAGTGAGAATATTGTTAGTTTGTTCGTATGTGTTGTTACAGTGCCAGGTAGCTCATGGCTAACAGCTAGCGAAAGCTGTGTTTGTCTCCAACACAGTCTCCAAACTCTTGGACACTGTTCGCATCGTCTCTGTCTCGGTCTGCACATGTTTCCAGCCTTTTTACTGTGACAACCAAGCTCCCTCCTAATAATATTAACATCAACATCGCTTCAAACGCCATTACATAGCGGACCGAAGCAGAGCTAACTAGCTAGCCAATTTCTAGCGGACTTCTCCAGACTGGTAGGCAACTGTAAATACTATCAAATCGCGGCGACACTTATCGGTGGCTCGGGTGCAGCTGCTGGGTCCGGTATGGTTGGTACTGATCCTTTTGCGAGGGTCAGTGTCAAGGCAAAGCCAGCTTTGTACTGTCCCTCGTCACTGAAGCAGTCCGATGTGAAGTGGTTAGCACACACACACACAAGCTAACAAGAACCGCAGCCGGCACGTTGTCGTTGAAAAATGAAACACAACCACTGTCTCTTCTGCTGTTCTGTAGCTGGGACAGAATATAGCACTGATGTTGATTTTTACAACCAACAACAGAGCTACTTGCGTGTGCAGCTTTGAGCAACGACATTGCGAAACGCTGCTGTCTCATTGCTGGACACACCGAACTTGACCTCGGGGATGAACGCCCCCCTCTCAGATATCTCCTATCACCGCGCAGAGGAGGTCGGCCTATGATGATGACTCCTTTCGTTACGTAACGACAGGAGCTGAATCTGAACAGCCTGTAGGAGCGCCGTTTTACCAGTGGTCGGGCTGCAGAGAACATGCAGGAATCACTTGTTTTCATCATTCTGGGAGTTGGCAGGCTCAGGGGAACCAGCTTATATATGTAGAGACCAGAGAAAACGTGTTTTTCATGATATGGGACCTTTAAGCCGTAGGTAACAACAGACCATATTTCAGGCATTTTACTGAAAACCCATTGTTTTTGATATGAAGGAACCATAATTGCACAAACACAAACTCATTTCCAGGTTTTAGGACTCTATGGCTTCCTTCATGGAAGCTGTTCCAGTGACTCCTTTAACTGTGCCTTCAAGGGTTCTTTTCTTTTTCTCATCTCATGTACCATTGCTCATTGTTCCCTTCAGTCTGAACAGCTGAACAGCCACTGTTTATATCATTTGCTGGCAAAAAAAAAAACAGTTGTAGCAGTGGGTGTGCCGGGACGGCTGTGGCTCAGGGGTAGAGCCAGCGTCTTATAATCGTAAGGTCGCTGGTTCGATTCCCCTGGTCTGCATGTCAAAGATGCTGAACCCCAAATTGCTCCTGGTGTGCTAGTCGGCACCTTGCATGGCAAGCACCACCATCAGTATATGAATGTATATATGAATTACTGTAAGTCACTTTGGACAAAAGCATCTGATAAATGCCATAAATGTAAACGTTAAGGTGTGGCCTACTTCTAGACAGATTTGGAGATCTTGACCATAATCGCACCAAGTCTCACTCCATCGGAAGGCCGTAGAACCAACTTGGCGCTGACCCATCAAGGCACGGGTCTCCTGGAGGCTTCCCGTAGTAGTTTCCTGTGGTGTACCAGCACCAGGGCATTGACGGTGGTCATTGAGCTCCGTGGGTTGCGAGGTAGGGCCACCATGGATCGGACTCGTCCCATAGATGCTTGATCGTTCGGGCCAACTTGATGGCTCTAACTCTTTGTCACATTTCTCAGGCCACTCCTGAGCAGTTTTTGCAGTGCAACAAGATGATCAACGTTATTCACTTCACCTGCTGGTCGTGGCTGATTGATGTACACACAAACGCATACACCAGTGCATACCATTTTGCCATGTCCCCCTTTCACAACATCACGAATAAGTTGTCACAGGCACACGAGGGAGTCATCGTTGGACCAAGCAGAGTTCCTTTTCCATGATGACAGTTCGGCCCGCCCCTGAATTTTGGCCACCCCACTTTTCATAACTCATGAACTGTTTGTCACAGACTTGTTTGAGGCATTCAGAGACTTCCTTTTTTATTGCTCTCTTTTTTTCCATTGGCCCATCATTTCATTTCCTGTCATAGCTATGTCCACTCAACAGCAACTGCAGCTTTCTATCTGAGGCTGAAATTTGACATGGTGGTCAAGTGTTTTTTTTTTGTTTGTTTGTTTGCATTTATTACACCAGGACACCAGGTTTGCAAATTGCTTATTCAAGTGAGCTTTTGTTGAGGTTGTAGGTTCACTTAGTTGTTACAGCCTGAACTTAGAAAGTTTTAGTGATGTATTCAGTACGGACCAGTACAACACAGTAATGTGTGATTTGTTATCGTAGATGATGATGAGGCCATGTTTCAAGACAAATTAACACAAAAATAAATGCAAATAATTCCAAAAGCTCACACTCTCTTACTGGGTGCTTTTCATTTGTGGTACTTGTACTTTACTTGAGTATTTCCATGTCGTGCTACCATGCCACTACATTTCAGACGTACAATTCCCTTTTTTCTCCAAAACAATAATTTGACAGCTTTATTACTTACTCTTCAGATTCAGATTATTAATACAAAATATAATCATCAAACTGGCTACATCACTAAAGTGATATTTAACGGTTAAGGATGCACAATATATATTTTTTTTCAGCCGATAAACGATACTTTTCATGGCCAATACCGATTAAATAACTTCTGAATTAAGATTAATATACATTCTTTTAAAAGAAGCGTATAACCTG
The DNA here is from genome assembly GCA_963678695.2 of Diplodus puntazzo. Lineage (NCBI taxonomy): Eukaryota > Metazoa > Chordata > Actinopteri > Spariformes > Sparidae > Diplodus > Diplodus puntazzo. The sequence continues at coordinate 8,566,156 of OZ023167.1, read as the reverse complement.
TATTTTATGCACACCTGAGAGAGGTTTAATTTATTGGTCAAATATGAATAATTCATCAGCATTTTGTCACTTCATATTGATGTAAATAAGTAGTTTTATCAAGAAGAATTTTAAATGCAAAACTATTTCTTATAACATTTCATTTCTGTGGTAATGCTGTGAGAATTTCTTCCACTGCTGGTCAAATTCCACAGAGACAATCAACTAAAAATGAATTTGCACAACAGACTCGCAATGTCAAAAATATATACATACATACCGTATATGTGTAGTTTATCACCAGGTAATTCCTCTAGAGGGTGACAATTTGGTCTAAACTTCATTCATTCACGTCTTTTTCAGAGCTTGTCCAGTCTAGTGAATGTCATGTGTTTGTCAACAACTGACAACTGCGTGAAGGAAATTACATGGTGCATTTGACAAGGCGTCATGGTATTTCTCGGCTTTACCTGACTCGTCTGTCAGAAAGAGAGATAAAACACAACTGATTGTGGTTGTGGTGACTTCCAAAGCTAATAAATCTCTTGAGTGTGGAACAGATGTCATCACTGTTTATGGCCAATTCATTTTAGGCTAATCATTTAAAGGATTTGTGTGTTTATCTTTTTCTTGGAGTCGTGTCTTTTTTGTAGTTCTACTTGAGAAAATGGTAAAAAAAAAATTAAATTAAAAAATAAAAAAAAATAAAAAACAGGAATGCTGGCAACTTGAGGCGAACTGCCACAGGATAAATGATCTGATCAATCTCAAAGGAAGATGACAAAGCGAAGAGCAAGTTTGTAGGAATCCACCTGCAGAGGCATGTCCCGGGAGGAGAGCCAAACCCTCTGTCCGGGCTGGTACTTGATAGCAGCGGGACGCTGTAGGTCCACCAGGAATTGGCTGCGGCAGAAGGAGCAGGTCAGGGCGGAATGGTTAGCTTGCCAGCCTCCTTACAATGGATTAAGTAGGTTTGAATAGAGGGGAAGGCCACCTCCTCCGCTTCTGGTGATTGTAACCGGACGTGAGACAAAGGGTGGCCCCCCAGCACCCTGCAGAAGGCCTGACACACCTGAGAGACCAACTGGGGACCACGATCTGAGGCGATGTTGACCGGAAATCCCATGGAGCGGGAACATGTGAAGAGCAAAATCCACCACTACATTGGACCAGGGGCAGCTGGGCACAGGTAGAGGGGTGGAAGAACCCAGTGGGGGGGGGGGGGGGGAGAGGTGAGAGACCCTGCTCTGGGCACAAACTCTGCAGGTTGCCACAAACTCCTTGACATCCTTTGTAAGTTCCAGCCATCGGAAGGGTTGGGGACCAGGTGAAGGTGGTGCAGGTAGAGGTAAGGTGGCTGAGGGGGGCAGCAACTCGGCTGTAATTCTGGATGAATCCCCAGTGTCTGCATGGTGAGTTGGCTGTGTCTTGCAACGAGGATCCCTTAAATCTGAGAGCGTGATGGATGGAGTTAGGTTAGGTTGGATCCATATGGGCCAGATTATTCTGTAACCCTTATAGTTTAGAACAGGTGGACCCAAAAGTTGGCGCCAAACATTGAGAGACTTGAAAGGGGAATTTATTGATTACAAAAGGGTTTGCTGGTAGGGGGAGACAGTGAGCTCAAGCGCAGGCTGGTGACTCCCTGGGTGGTGTAGGTGGAGACTCGCGTTTAAGCAGGAGGCTGGCTCAGGTAGTCAGCTTTGTGAGGGGTAGCAGCGCAGAGGTGCGGGAGGCTGGGTGGCAAGTGGTAGAGGAGCTGGTCCACAGGTATGGTGTGGTCACACTGGAAGAGGAAGAGAGCAAGACTAAAGCGCTGGCAAGTTAAAATAAGACAGCTTCCTAAGTACATAAACTCTAGAGATGCAGAGAGCGATCAAGTACCGCTGGAGCTGGCGACAATGATCTGGCACCGTGCAGTGGAGAGGTCTGGCTATAAGAGTGGGTGCTGATTACACTCAATGCGCTGCAGGAGTGTGGACTGGCACAGTTCAGACCTCCAATCGCTGTTTTAACTGTCAAGAGGTTAGAGATCATTGTTGAGATGGTGTTTTTATAATGGTGTGTTAACTATTCCAGGCAGTTTTTTTTTCCATGGAGCCCAAACAGGAATGTTGACACTGGGGATAAACTATACAGTATAGTATAAGCCTGGCAAAATAAATCACATTTCATGTTATCCGCAATTCCTGGAACAAATCAAATTCAGGTATGGTTCAGTAGCCAACAATTGGAGGGCGACTGAAAAATGATATAGGCAATCAGATCCAAACGTGCTGAGGCAGGAAAGGATATTACACAAAGGTGACAGAACAGGCTAATCAAAGAGGCACTTTTCAATCAGATACATGGAACCAGTCATGCAGGCATTGAGGTGGAACTGGAAAGACTAACAGCTTAGGAGGTAGACCTGGTGGCAGAAGAGACAGAGATTGGATCAGGAGGGGAACTGAGAGGCGGGAAACAGGTGGGATTTCGGAAGAACTGAAAGGACCACAGAAAAGTAAAAGAAAAAAACCCAAGTCTCACTGTAAAACAATCGAAAACCTGGACTCAGAGGGGACTGAGGTAGGTCAGGGGCTCAGAGGAGAAACTACAACCCTGAGGCTGAGAAAGAAGAAGAGTTGAATGTAGCCATGAGGCGGACCACAAGAGTTCAGAAAAAGGCAAGCCGAGGAAGAGGGGGGCACTGTATGGGGGAGAAGGCAGCAGAAGTAGAAGTAGGGGCACTACAAAACAAAGGAGGGACGAAAGGAAACTGAGGCTGAAAACTAGGTGCATGTACAATATGCATCAGGTATACGTTCCAACTTCCTTTTCCTGTGAAAAATACCTGCAGGACTTTTAGCATGTGTGTACTTGTGTGTATGCCTGCTGAAGGCAATCTTGTGCGCTAAAAGAAGAACATGCTTTTAAACCTTATTAACACTACCTTGTAACAGCTGAAGCCTGAGCAAAAAGTACTTAAAGGGGACATGTTATGCTCATTTTCAGTTTCATACTTTTATTTTTTTGTTAATACTAGAATAGGTTTCCATGCTTTAATGTAGAAAAAACACAACAGTTTTCTTATTCTTTGCAGTGCTGCAGCGCTGTATTCCCCCTCCTTCTGAAACGCTCAGTTTAGCTCCTGTCCCTTTAAGGCCCCCCTCCCGAATATCCAGTCTGCTATGATTGGTCCGCTCACACACACCTGAGTCAGCACCAGTAACAACAGCAGTGCAGCTGTGCTGAATTAATACTTAGGTGCCAAACTAGCCGCTAGGCATAAATAAAAGCATGTGATGCAACAAAGTCACTGAATTAAAGGCGGGACTATTGACGAGGCGTTTCAGGAGCAGTATATTCTCTGGGAGAGAGGAGTTTCCGTTTCAGACTTTGACCTTTTTAAATTTCAAGATCTTGTACATGCACAAGAACCTATGTAACACGCTGAATGGAAGGGAAAAAAGCACAAAAAAGCATTAAAGCATTAAAAACAAGTTTGATCAAAGTGGAATGCGAAATCTGGCTTCATCGCCAGTCATAGTGCAGAGTGGCTATCAACAGGCGGAGCATCGTGTGCAGAGCCCTAACAAAAAATGTCTCCATGCCTTAAAACACCAAACTGTCTCTTTCTTTCCTGCTACAGCACACAGTTATAACCTTGAATCAGTATCATGCGCTCATACCGCAAAGACACTGAGGAGTTGCTCCTTAAAGTATAGCATAACCTACAAATATGCCACCCAGAATGATGATATGAATCCCTTTTTGATTGAATTGAATTTATTACTGAGAAATTAAAACACTCATCCAGAAAACATCAGACAAAAAAGATTGAGCTCTGACAGCAAGACAAAAGATTTTGACAGAGAGATAAGAAAGATGGGATCTGTGAGAGAAACTGGTTTTGGTTCTGGCAGGAAAACAAACGTAAACACACAGAACCTGCTAACCATGTCAAGCTTGACAGAGAAACAGAAACAGGCTGAGGCTGTGAGAAGCCGATTCAGAGAAGCAGAAACAGGAACGGACTCTGACTGGGTGACATGAACCAGATCTGACTGGGACGGAAATACGGATGTAAGAGCCGGCAGCAGCAGAGAGACTGAAACACTGGAAGAAGATTTTGATGCTGCGGGCGAAGGGGGACATCTCAGGTGTCGCAACACGACTTGATACCAGTTCATTACACCTCGTGTCCTACTTTACTCATAAAGTTAAACTGTCTGGAGCGCATTTCCGAAATTTGTTCCATCTTGCACAATGATCAGATTGTACTTCTCAGGAAATCCAAGATAGTTATGAAGTTAACCACATCGTGAGCTCATGCATTTGTGAAACCACAAGAAATAGGAGTCTATACTTGCCAAAAGGATCGGTGAATTGATAAGGAGCAGATACGGTTGCCGATTTCCGAAAAAGAGAGGAAAAACGTGAGGTCGAGGCACAGCTGCAAGATGTTTGCTTGTTTTCACCATAAGTCACCCAGCTTGACCTCTTGGTCATGTTTATGATGTTTTGGAGAATTAATTATGCAAATATCAGATGAATAATATGCCTTGCTGTGTGGTTCTCTACACTAACGGACAACAACGGGGGGATAGATGCTGGTGTTTTGGATAAACGAGCGACCCGGTTTAGCCTTCACCAGCAGACAGCTGCTAGAGCCATCTAGCTCTGGAGGTGACAGCCATGGGTAGAGCTTCTGGAGGGATAAACACCCGCAGCTGAGGAGAGCGCAGTTTGTTTTTAAAATGTTTGTCACTCTCGCATCTGAGCCTGTCTGCGCCTGCTGAATGGAGGGGAAAGGTACTTTACTTCGTGAACGTACAGCGAGGCGATGGGGAAAAGAAAAGACACTGCAAGTTAACAGTAAGAAACAGAGGTGACTCCTTATCTGGTCAGAGACAAAACTAAACACAAACACAGACACCCTTGGTGACTGCTGTTGTTCACTGTCCTGCAGGTAATGTACAGTAAGGCAAATCATGGTCACAAGTCCAGTTTGCACTCCCTTTAACAAGTTGATGTTGGGTACCAATAAGTCGGACCACACCCATCTTTATTTTGACCTCAACTACACGCCTGTAAAGTTTCTGTAATACATCTTGCACAGTTTTGATATTATCATGTTGACCACAGGCAGACAAGACGAATAAACAAATACTCAAAACCACTTCTGTGGTATTTCCTCCCACAGCGGACGTCTCCAGACCGGTCACAGCCCGAGTTCCATGTAATAAAGACAAACCAAACCGCTGCAAAGAGTTTGACTTTATTTGATATTGACCACATTTGTTGGTTCGTTTAAGAAATCCCTGGAATTTATACAGATGATATGTACAGAGGTTTCGGCTTCCACTCGGTATTCTTGCATGCATTTGTCTCGTTTTAAAATACAAAAAGCTTATGTACATCAGTTTGAATGTTCTTGGCAGTGTAGTATTTCGACGCGACTCACTGTTTCATTGTGTTCTTTGGATGAGATGGCATGTGTTCAGTCGCAACAGGCAAAACTCTGATAGCTGTTGCGACACGCGAACCAATTACAGGCACCGCTTTAATTAGTCCAGCAATCTAGAAGACTGTTGCACTCGCACACCATGACATGTAGGTGTGCATCTCCTAAGCATCCTCGCTGCAGACACTCATTATGTTCCGCTGCAGGTGTTAAAGGGAGTGTAACTTAAAAGCAACACACAAACTTGCTCCCAGGCCTCATTAAATATCTTCCACAAAACCTATTTAGAGTTGGATCTGTGCAACAGAAGAACCATATTATGAAGAACCGGGTGGAAATGTTCTTGAGGTAAAACACCACATTCTCAGATGATAACACACACATACACACACACACACACACATCAAATCTAAAGCATGACAATCAGCTATTACTTTTGATCATTAGAGGGTTTGCATACTGTATTATTTCCACTAAACGGAGCAAAAGATTTTAAAGGATACGCACATTTTTTTCGAGTCTGTCTTACTCTTGTGCCCTTATGATGGTTATCGGTCGCTAAAATCATTTCGCTAAGATCCCTTTTTGATGGGGGACAAAATCTACTGTCCTCATTCTGAGTAGATGATGAGGTTTCAGCAGCCTGAGTTCGATAAAAAATAAAACGGTCCTCTTCCGATGGCGGTCATTTTATTAACAGATTCCCTCGTTGTGTCACCATTCCTCCGCCAAAGTTCAACGGAGAAACACTATTCCAGGAAACAAGATGAGGAAGTTTCACACTTAAGCTTAACAAAATGAAGTAAATCTAAAAAAAAGACACCCAATTGAATATTATGGCTCGGACTGCTGAATCCTCATATTCCCTATGAGATAGTCTTTTGAAAAAGATATCTGCTTATAAATGCAGAATCGGTAGACCAGGGACAAGATTTTGGTGTGAGGAAGTGTTTGTATTCCTAGAGGTGTTGACCAACCACTTTTTCCGGTGGGCTTTAGCGCAACGGGCAATAGTCGTGCCTGTGGAGAGAAAAGAGAGGCTCATTGCATTGGCCGAAATGCATTCTCAGAACGCTTTGGCTTTCATATTAACTTTCAATTGAAAACAATTTACGATTATAATTTTCACAATATTGCTTATTACTTATTATCTTCAATATCGATCAATCCTGACACCCGTATTATCGATACATTAGCCCAAATGTATTCTCTGATCTAGTCCTGGCCTGGTTATCCGTGTTTACTGGAGGTCCAGAAACAGGTTGCCCGAAGAGGCTGAATTATCATCAAACGAGAGCTCACTGGTTCCACGGTTGCATTTAGGCCAATAGAACCCTAACCCTAATGCTCTCCATCGGAGCTGATCACCTGCATGCAACCACTGTAGGTATCCTGTCTACAATGCTGACACTGGCTGCGATGAAATAAATGATTTGCATTTTGGCACAGAAAAACACACAGCAAATTAAAGTCACTGCTCTCGTTAACAGTTCCAGCTCAGCTTACAGGTACGTGTTTCACAAGGTGTTAGCTGACAAAGAACTGGAGGACCCACACAGCTGTTCTGTTAAGCTGCTGGCTCGCATAGGCATCAGAGGAAGGACAGGAAACCCCACAGTTTAACTGCTCCGACCGGGAGTTATATGAAGGTGTGTACGTCACCTCCAGCATGTACCAGCAGGGTGGTGAATTAATTAAACGCTTATAAACAATAAACACAGAATCAAAAACAACAAAAAAAAGGCTGCACGATATTCAAACACGCTGGGTGACATTACATGTCCTGGCAAGCAGTGCACGTTAACAAGAAAACAAATAAAATATAAACAATTAAGAAATTACATAAGGGGCGAGTCATGTCTAGCATATCCACCAGCAATAGGATAAAAGACAGTTAACTGGCAGTCTCACAAGGAAAAAGGAGTTTTCACGGTTGAGTGCCACATCTCACGGAAAAGGTGTTTTTTGAAACTACCCTATATTTAAGTTTTATCATGATAACACCAGCTCCGGAGAAGCTCACAACAGATGGCAATCCTTGTTACGGATGGTTTGACTTCTATCCTCGGGCGAGAAAATGTCAAACTGCATGTGACTGTTCCTCCCTGTCATAAAATTTGCATATGTCTGAAAAAAACGAAAAAAAAACGCCTTTAGTGCCAATTATAAATCCACAGCAGTAACCGCTCATGGTGATTCAACCACAAAATAATCCCTTCTGCGTTCTAACTTCCTGCGCAACACAGTCCAGTGTCAGTATGATGAGAGTACACAATTTGAGCTCAGCCCCAAAATGTCTTCCAACCATTTCGCCAAAAACATAAAACATAAAGTGACAGTGAGTCATTTGGAAAACCGGCAACATATGAGAGCATTGCATACATACAGTAAGTTAAAGTCATTGTTAGCTAAAGTCATAAAACATCAATTTTAGTCATCCTGAAACATTTTGAACTACTGATCGGCACAGTCGCCACAGGCTCCAGACTCACTTTCTTATACTGGTTGCACTGGAACCGCTAACTTTTTCATTAAGGTGCACACAATAATACATTTCAGTTCAAATTTAAATGATTGTGAATAGGAATAACCTCAATTGTTCAAAAAAACAAAAAAACAGAATGAGAATGTTTACTTGCACGTGACAGATTTTTGGGTGCGTTCACGACTAAAATAGTCGCACTCTGGAGCCCTGTATGTGAATCTAAACCCCCTAATACAAGACACAGCCATCCTGAGGTAGGTCATGCATCGCTTCGACGTCTTCACTGTCTCTAACCCGTAACAAAGGTCGTAGGAAGCTACCTTCAGTCCTAATGCTTCTGCCGTGCCACTCTTGTCGCTCAGGTATAGCCGCTCAGCTTCTGTAATGCTAACATCGCGCTGTGTGCTACAAATTTTCAGTTCATTTTTCAGGTTTCACGTTGCCTTGTGTTTCACTGTTTCACAACAAGTGAACACGATACATGGTGATGAATGCAGCCAAAACACTCAGTAGATGCGGTTCTAGGATGCAGCACACTGTCGCACACTTTGAGGTATTATTTTCTTGTGCATGTGTCCATCCTTTTGTCAAAAGCTGCTTTACAGAACATTACACGACAGCCAGAAGGATAGAAGATGACCTATCAGCGGCAGCACAAAGATGTGTAATGAAGAAGGGTATTTCCAGGGACAGACTGTGTGTCATGATATCAGCAGGAGATCGGGAGACATAATGGCATTCATAGAAATTCAGTTGAATTTTCTGCATAAAGTAGTAACATGAGACATATTTTACATCCCGGGCCTGATACACTGGAAGATGTGTATTATTTTGTATCGCTGTGGAATCAATTCTTGGCACAAACTAAGTCAATACAGCCTATTCAGAGGAAGCAGAGCTTCTCAGGAACAGTAATCAAAACAGGACATCCGAACACGTCTGTGCAGTGACAGAAGCTGATTTATGCTAGTCGTGTCTGAGTCAGTGAACTAAGCCTCGAGATTTTGAACTGTCTACCATTAGAGCTTTAACTTATCATCCTCCAGAATGGCATCCAAACCAGAGGCGACGCTTATCAGCTGAGAAGCTGCTTATGTCACACCAAGTCACAGCATACCCTGGTGAACTGTTAAAACAGTAAATATAATACCATAAAAAAAACAAAAAACAGATGCATTTCACAAACATAATAGTGTAATAACATGAGACGGTAGAAAAAAACAAAGAATATCCACCCATTAAGGCACAATATGTCACGTTTTTAGATGTTACAATTCTCTTTAACATGATGATATTTGTGGACTAAAGGACCAAATGTCTTTTTATTTTTTCTCAGAGCAATAATAATGATGGTCAGTATTTTAACTTATGATATCGGTAATTAACATATAATGTGCTTTACTTTGATTTCCGCTATCATTTCAGTTTTGTTTACATGTTGGAGATTTCATTTAAAAATGAATGGTGCAACACATTGTTGCCTGAGGGAATTCTCACCTATCCAAAGGAGACTAACATTCCAGCCACTTGACAAGACAAGACTGATATTGCTCTTCAGAAATAATCATAAATAAGCGGCCAAAAACACAGGGTGAGACTTGACTTTTCAATTGAAATTAGCTCTTAGGCAGACCTTTGTGCACGTTGAACTATTGGGTCATGTTTTCCACTAAAACTCTGTGTTATGGAGGTTTTGTGGAGTCTTTATGCTGTCAACGTGGCTTTCATTTCTAATGAATGGCGCGAAGATATTTCTTTTTAACTTCCACACTGGGTGGTTCTCAAATTAGACTGTGTCACACCCATCTTCCGATCCTAATCCAAAAGGCGTGACAGCTGGAACATTAATGCATCGTTAATAATGAAACTTTTTGCCGCTTTCAGTCATTAAAGGAGAAATTCCCCTAAGAATGAAAATTCAGTTGTTATCTACTCGCACCCATGCTGACAGAAGGTCAGGCGAAGTTTAGTTAGTCCACAAAACATTTCCAGAGCTTCACAGCAAAACAGAGTTGCGGCGTTCCACTAAACAAAAGTAGATAGAGGGAAAAAAAATAAAAAAGGGACTCGATACAGCTCGTCAAGTGTTATGAGAGTCTCTGGCAGCCCTGACGTCCATCTTCAACTCACGGTCAAGCTCGGCCACCCACTTTCAGAGTGAAGATTCCAACTTTAAAACGGATGAAAATGACCTTTCTTTTTATTCAATTTGGGATCACAGGGCTCCCAGAGACTTGTACGGCACCAGACAAGCTGTATGAAGTTTATGGTGTTTTTTCTTTACATATTAAAACAAATCCCCGTCTATTTTAGTTGCTTCTTAGAATGCTGAAACTCTGTTTTGCCGTGAAGCTCCAGAAATGTTTTGCGGACTACAAAACTTCACCTGACTTCCCATTGGCGTGAGGGTGAGTAGATAACGACTGAATTTGCAATGTTTGTGTAAACGTTTCCTTTAGGTTATCCAGGAGCATACAGAAAACACAAGTGAAAAAAATCAAACATTTTCCAGCTGCACCGCAACTGTCAGGGCTGAGACGCACAAAGCAACAACACATAAATATCAAACAGATGAATAAATACATAAATAATTTCATTTCCCTGAAATAATGAATTGTATCAGAATCCACATACAGCAGGGTGGCCTGGCAGTAAGATACGACCGTGCCACGTGTGGAAGGTTTGCCAAGCAGCACTGAACCCCCTTTTGTGATCCGGAGGCCATTTACTCAGAGCCGTCCACTCACAAACACATATACGTATAAACATGTTTCATCTGAGGTTATGCAAAGCGATAAGCTCCTAGCTAACATGGCACAGCCCATGTTTTGAACACGCCACAGAAATGGCAAGTGATAATTGGCAATGACTGGGAAGAAAGTATAAAAAGCTTTAGAAAAGTTAGAATACAGAATATTTTTTTTCCAAAAACAGAACCCTTGCATGTACAGTGAAAATATGCTACAAAACAGGGACCGAAGTGCTCTTGGCTGCAGCCGAGCACATGTTCTCACAGTGGTCGAGTGTCACATCCCCTGGTGCATGCGGGTTTGTATAGAGAAAGACCTTCGGTATAGAGTTGCAAATGATTTGTACAGTAATTCGAACATGTCAGAACCAGACCCGAGTACGAGAGAAAACAGAAGGCTGAATGTCGACAAGCGCGACCTCTACTTGTCGCGCTTCTCAGAGGTCAGCCTCGTGTTCTCCCTCGAGGAGCAGGGGAGATGTGATTGTTCAAATGCAATGCTTTTGCAAAAATTAACTCGTGGCTACTTTTTCAAGTCAGGTTTGGCTGCTGGAAAGGATACATACAGCATACAGCAGGGGACCTGATGCAAACCAGGTAAATAAAAAAAAAACTGAACACTGTACAATAAAATTCCCAAAAATTAATTTTCATGGTAAAAAATAAATTCCACAAAAAGGAAAGAGAAACTCAAGAGTGTAAGAACATCTCGAGGTCAGTCAGTGGTTCGCGGCTGCGAGGCCAGCGTGCAGGATCGGTCTCTTTAGTGAAAGAAGGAGTTACATGTCTGTCATCTCCTCGCCGCCAATGTCTCCGACACCAGCAAGGAAATGTATGTGGTCAGTACTGCAGCACTTGCAGGCTCAATAATCACTGAGCATGTTGAGAGGGTAAGAGGTCATTCTATCGACCTCAATGTCCTGTCTGTCTCTTTCTTGGAAAGTCCAAACTATGCAGCTCACACAGGAAACACACGGTCACGTTGCTATAGTCCACACACATACAAGATGACCCCAGTGACTAGGAACAGGATACGAGTGAGAATGTGATGGACAGGAAGTGGGTGGCGGCTGACATCATATAAAGAGACAGAGGTATTTCCCCCTCCTGTCTCCCGTTTCAGTCAGGCAGAAGCAGACTCCCAAAGAGCCCCCGCTCACCGGGTCGTCGCCCCTAGAGGCTCTCTGGTCCCTGGTGACGGGGTTTTAGGCTAGGGGGAGAGGGGTTTGCTGGAGGGCTGAAGGTCAGACGCAACATTCAGGCGTGTGTCAAACGGCTGACAGCTGCGTGGGCCTGGATGGAGGCAGATCCAGGAGAGCCTGGACGGTCAAGCCCACCTTCACCAGGCCGCGCTCTTCCAGGATGTGATGGGGCAAACACAGCTTGTCCTGAGGTAGCCGAGAGATGTATTTCATCAGTTTCATCAGAGGCTCATTATGGAGAAGCAATTACGCAAACATACCCGCTCACTTACATGTCGTGGTATCTAACCATGCAGATTTATGAGATGAGGCTCTGGCATATTATCATCACGGGTTCTCACAACATATTATTTTTAATTAAAATGAACCATATAAAGCTTTTCAGTAGTTTTACTGATAATTAAAGGATTATGGTTCTGCACGGTTGACTGCACACGTTAATGAAATGCATACAGTTCTTACCACAAGGATTCCTAATTTAATTTGTCAGACACAAGGGAGTGGTGCAGCGGTTGTTGGAAACTATGAGTTAGGTGGAGCACAACCTCTATCGATTGTGTTGGATGAAGACATCAGATTTCAGTGACAGCTCCTTCCGTACCTCAGCAAATTTTTATCAAAACTATAGAAGCAAATAAATCCGCATGGATATATGCATGTTATGAATTAAAAAGAAATTTTTAGGTAAAAAAGAAATTGTTAGGTAAAAATGTAAAATGCAAAAGATAAGAAAAGATTAGGATGAAGATTTTATCCTGTGGGTAATGGGGCGGGACTAGATAAGCTTTGGCTTCTCCCGCTTTTCCCTTTCGGCCATGTGTATTGTATTATTTGAACAATGATGAAATGTGATGATGATGAATTGACATGTCTGAAATAAACAACATAAATAAAAAGAAATCCCTGCTTGTGAGCTGAAAATCAAATAGCACTGAATTTAAAGCATGGAATTATTTTCTCAGTTAAGGTTGTGTACAACATTGTGCAAACACATTTACATTTTGGATTGTTGATATTCAGGCTTCAGGAACGTGAAAGCTTTTGGGATTGAAAAAACATTCATGAAATCATTTTAATACATTCATTAAAATATTTCAAAGATGTACTTTAATTGGTGTTTAATATTTATTTTTCAGCAGTGGTTAAATTTAGCAAAATCGTTATGGCCATTTCTAGCTCCCACAACAAACCTGCCTGCGAGGATCATCACCAACTGAGCTGCGGAAAAAAAAATTTAGCTTTTGAAATTTTGGTGGAGCAATCCTTTAATATGTTGATGGAGGTTTTCAGTCATCTATGTCCTGGTGCTGAATCGTTGGCTGTATCGTAGGACAAGTGCAGGTGTCCTTAACGACTCTGTAAGGACATTCCCACACAGAGTTTAAACGCCCGCAACTCCCCTCCAGTCAGTTAGAACTGAAGAAGCCTCTTGGATGAGAAGTGAAACATCTTCGAGAAACTGAAACACGCCCAGTTACTTACGATACAGCGCTTTCATCATTCTCAGTATGTGTTGCAAGCTTAAGAATGTCTCTTATTCAGACTTCTTTTATCTACTTCTATATCTAGTGCGGTACATAGCTTTGAAAAGAAATTTCAAAAATCAGGCACACATTTGACAGATCTTGAAAGAAAATCGATGGGACATTTCTCCGTCAGAGGGAGGCTCAAGGCCAGCGGGCACAATTGCACAAGACCAGTTAGTGTGCGTGACAGGACCTTTGTGACTAACTTTATTAAGGAGCTCAACTGTTAATATTAAGATCGTAAATCTGGTCAAACAACTGCGGCAGGTAATGCGTGAGGGAGAATGATGGATTGATAATATTACCTGTGTGACACCCATCTTCTTACAGGCATCCAAGAAGTTCTCCACATTCCGACGGCATTTGGCCATGCTGAGCTTCGGCTGGAGGCAAGAGTATCAATCATATCAATCATCAGTCACTTTAGAACAAACAAAATCATTTTTTGAAGTGCAACCTCACATAATTATGCCTTTTACTCATTAAAAAGGCGAGACGGACTACATAAAGTGAGCAAAAAAATGCTACAACTTTAATGATTTTTGTGCTTTAATTGAGATAAAAACAATCCCATTCGTAGTGTCGGTGTGCTTACCACTGCAGGAGACGGAACGTGGATGCTGGCGACAGACCGGGGACAGATGTGATTGGCTAGATGGCAGAGGACCACCCCGTCCATCAGAGCAGCTCCGACGTCGTCTGGGAGCAGCACCTTCAGTCTGGACTCTATGTTCTGCGGACGCACCAACAACAAACACATAAGGTCTCCATCTACTCAGAAAGCGAAGGCATGTCATGGTTGAGCAAGAAGTTTTATTCATTATATTTTTTCTCTTCAATTATTCGCAGTGAATTCTAGATCTTTCCAGGAAGACTCGAGCTTAGTGGGATCCCTGTCTGTGTTCATAGATGCTCTCCAGTGTTGAATGTGGGTAGCCTGTCTGTTCATTCTCCAGCCTATCACTGAACCCTTGTCTGATTACAGTGTTGAAAAAACGTCCCCACCCAACCTTCTGTGTTCTGAAAGAAGTCAGTGGCTGGGTTTGCCAGAACGGGGAATGTCTGCTCTGTTCTTCTCATCACCGAAAAGCATTGACCGTGCATGTCCTGTGTTCCGTTTGCTGCTGTTGTTGTTGTTGTTGTTCCCCCGACACTCAGAGACTCGTCATCTTATCTGCTTGTATTGTATTCCATCTTTACATTGCTTTTGAAAACCATTTCTTGGGAAAACCCCTTAAAGATCGTGACTCGCGTCAACGTTATCAGATCATTTTAACTTTTGAAATTGCATGTGGACGTGTAGTAACAGCGGAACATTTTTTAGAAGTGTGATGTTATCTGATTGCTCAGAAACGGAAAGTACATCTTTAATATGTTTTGACTGTCATACTTCCTGTCATTAGTTCTGATCTCACATGTCATCACAAGCATTGTCATCTATGTGGGTTGCAGTTTTTTTTTCTGTGTAAATACCTCCCAAAACGGTCGGGGTTTCAGTTTTTGGTTTCATTTTACCTGTTTGGCAGCAGAATAAAGGAGAATCTACGCGCCTGATTTTCATATGAAAGGGTGTAGCAATATGGGCCAAGACAAAGCCCATTACATTTTCGAGCAGATTTCAAGGGGAGCGGTTGCACTTCTAGATTTGCATGTCATAGAAAGACTATTAGCAGAGGTCTGCGAGTGCCCTTCTTATTAACAAAGTGCCCGAAAAGCCTTCTGACGCTCCCGGCATATGACTTCATGTCTCCATCCTTGTAGTTCTAGACAACCACTGTCACCAGAATCTTCTCTTCGAACACTGTGTTGTTTTTTACATAGCTAAGGTGTTTCTGAGCGTGTGACAGGTTTTGCTTCTCTTCTGTTTCTGTACTCCTGTACTCCAGCTTCATAACAACGCCTCTGTTTATATTCGGGTGCTCCAAAGAGTCATTTGTCATTCTTGTTCATTCCGCTTATTCACTTTCAATCACATCATTTTTGTCTTTGATCTGCTCTTGTAGGAAAAAGATGGTGCCCTGGGCAGCAATTTACAAGCCCATAAAGCATCCTAATCGCCAGCTGCCATTTTTCCCTCAAACTTTTTATTTTTGGGTCGCATTCATGTCTATTATAACCCAAATTCCAGCAGAATCTGGATCTTCCTCCTACAGGAGATTCAAACTTGTACTCGCATCGCTCTCTCTTTCTCTGTACATGTGCTTTCTTTCTCCGATCTGTGTGAACGTTGCTCTTGAGCCCTGTCTCTCGTTTGATTTTCTAGTCTGTCATCTTGCGTTGGCGAAGCCTGAAGTAGCTCGACATCCTCCGGAATCCACCTTCTTCATACATGTTTACAATCTATCTATAATTTGGTCGTTCCAATTGTCTTCACTGCAAATTTAATATGTTGGTTTATACCGCGCACACAAGATCTTTTTGCATGTCTGTCTGTCCTGGTAAATTTTTCCACATGAAAGAGCATTGTGGTTGTAGGGATTGAGCTTGTTAGAAGCTCAAAAGATTGTGACGCTCCTTGAGGCAAATTTGTGGTCACACAGGAGCAATGCTTCGGTAAACATCCTGTCATTCAGATCAAAGGCTAGTTATGAACCATCTTGGCAGCCTACAAGACTTCTTCGTTATTAGTGCCACATTATGAGTAGCAGATTTTAGACTTTGACTAACGATCATATTTGTTTTGACAACCATGGAGGGCAACATCATCATGTTCACAACCGCACTGTCTTCAGATACCATAAAAAGTATTAAACCACATGCCAGCATAACTCAAATGACATGCACAAAACTCGCTTCTGCCATCACTATGTTTCACGTATCCAAAATCCGGAAAAAAAAAGAATTGTGAATAGTCTTTAACAGGAAGGCAGGATCCTGCGTAAATTAAGCAATTTCATACAGTGTTTCCTTTAATTAATTATTATTATTAATTTAATTATTAGAGAGGCTGCTTTAAGTATTTGAAACATCCATGTGCGCATGTCTCTGCAGCAAAAATCGCGGCAGAATTAAGCAGCAAAACTAGCTAGCTGTTGTCATGACCTTGAAAGGACAAAGGAAACTCCCCAGAAAGAACAAAATTAAACTTTCGAAGGAAATAGTTTTAAATGGCTGTGATGGAGCTCTGGATTTATCAGGAGGCAACTGCTTTATGAAGCTCAACTGCATGCGTGATTCTTTTGGATATAAAGAAGAACATTATTTAACATTAGGTTCTGACTGATCCTGTCCGCCTGTCAAGAGACTTAAATAATGAGTGAGGTTAAGCTGCTGTGCCTCGTGCGTAAATGTGCACAGGGGATACACTTATCATTTCTGCTTCTGGGGAATGCTTCACGTAGAGTAATAAAATAATGTCCAAATCAGAGATCCATCATTTTACCCACTCAAATTCCATCCCCTATAAATCACAAGGTCAATTCTACAAAGCAGTATTACTAAATGTAAGATACAAACTCTGACAGGAAGTGGTCAGCCACGAGTGAAAGTTGAGAAAAATCTAACACGAAGCGCGATTCCATGTGCAGCATAGGCCTTTCACAATCAGGTGAGTCATTTCAGTGTGACTCACCTTCTTACAAAACCAAGTGCCGACGTGACACTTCCATACCTTTAACTGAGGTCGCTTGTTCACATCAAGGTACGAACAATGGAACAAAAGCAGGATCTGGCAGGCTTTGGCTTGTGCTTCGTGCAAAATGCATAAACAGATTGTGAGGGGTCTGACCTGCCGCAAGAGTCCTATCTGTTCCATTTCCTCCCTCAAGTGCTCCATCTTCCTCCTCATGGTGAAACTGGGGTCTGTGGAGGTGTACTCCTGTCGGCTTCCTCTGGTGAAGGCTGGAATAATAAAGGAAAAGAACACTGCTCTCAATTCCAGGTAACACACAGTGATAGTGACACGAAAAAAAAATCCTAGAAACGGCAACTACTGACGATCCAAGCAGGTCAACTTCAGGACAGCGTGATAAGAGACACACATTCCACGCCTGCTGTCCAGGAAAGTCTGCCAAGAACCAAAGCTCTATATCTGATGGTATACACTTGCAAAAATCTGAAAAACTGTTATCCACTGAGCCATCTTTATTTTAAGAAATTGTCAAGGAATCGTTCAAACTTCTGGCATCATCTTTTATCTTTACACCCTACCTGGAGCAAAGTATGGGCACGTGAAGATGCCACAACTCTCCGGAAAAAAGGTTTGGTTAGAATTACTGCACAAATTCCTGAAGCAGTAGAAGTCCTTTGCCTCGGGGTGTTATTCATCACAGTAGGTTTTGCAAGATGAATATGTGGATCTGTGCACACTATCTTGAAAAAAAAAAAAAAAGAGGGTGGCTGGGCACTGTTGTCAGCAAAGTCCTGGTCCTGTTTATTCAAAATGAATGCATGGGCTTGTGGACTTGGAAGTTAGTCCAGTGAATTTATCTTGGTTTATCTAATCATAATTACTCTATACCACATAAACACTTTTAATAACTGATAACCCAAATTTAGAAAAGACGCCGAACATTGAGCTAATTTGCAGTTAACCTGTCACTTTGGTTCCTTGGTTATTCGTAACTGTGATGCCTTTGTCATTAGTTTCAGCCCTGTGACGGCGTGAGGCACATGGATTCCTGAGATCATGTGATCATGTGATTCTTTAAGAAACCTTGCCAGGTTTCATGTACTTTTGGCGAAACACAAAGTAGGTGAATCAATGTGGGGCAGTGTTCTATGAGGAAATACTGGTAGCTACAGTGCTGGTTTAAGTGTGACGTCAGGCGACTGTTAGTTTCGGGAACAACAATGTCGGCTCCTCGAGAGGTTAGCGTAGACTCTGCTACAGTGAAGCACCCGTTAAAGCAGAAACGTGGAGTTTGTGTCATTGAAAGAAGAGCAAGAATGGCACTGATGGCTTTCCGCGATGGGAAAGATGTTTTGTTCGTTCTTCTCCTGTCATTGGCATGAGCTTGAAATACCAACTCGTGGTAGCGCTCACCTAGTGTTGCCACTGAGTTTAGTGCAGTCACAGTGCCACTTTACTTGAAGCAGGGAAAAGTGCAAGTCATTGAAAATAATAGGTGTCAGAGCCGTGCACTCCCTTTTCCAGAATAATGCTTGAGTAATAATAATGTAATGATAGAGCACTGTTACATTGACTAGGCTACTTCTATTTTATAAGTATATTTTCCTGTTATATTTTAAGAAACATTTTTAATGACTTAAATGTAATGGAGTATTTTCACAGCGTGGTATTAATACTCCTCCCTAAGAATCTGAACACTTCTTCCACTACTCATGAAGTCACTTATAACAAGATTATATATACAAGATGTCTTAGCTGCATTGAAACAAGATTTATTGGTGCACATACATAAAACTCGTCTGCAAGAGTCACGGGTCATGTTGTGCCTTGACTTGACTGCTAATGGACTGATATAGAACAGATCAACAGTTCCTCAGAAACCTCCCCCACTTCCAGAGAAAGGAGGACTCCACCTAAAAAAATATTTTGGCTCCGAGTGTCAAGTGTGTTCACATTGAGACAGATGAGTTACAATGAAGCACTGTCTCAGTGTTCATTGAAGCGACTATAAGCCAACCGCCCAAAAACTAAGTTCTATTTATACTCCTTTCATTTGCTATTTTAATTTTGATTCTTGCCTATGCTCTAAGTAACTATTTGGTTTCTTCAGAAGAGGTCACGCTTAGTGCGAATACCCTCACATGCATGGGTGATATCATACATTTCCACCACACAGGTAGATGATTAAAACCCTTTGGCAACATATTTTCAAGCCCAGGTTTCATGATTATTACCCAGTGAAAAGGAAAAACACTGTGCCACGGTAAAGATCGGATCCAACAAGCGCTTGTGGTTTACCTGATCTTGGCTTTAGTCCAAACACTGTCAGCGTGGTGCTGAAGTCAGCGCTGCGCAGGCCCTCCTGCAGAACAAACATTTGTCACAATCAGAATTAGGCATTGTTAGAGCTCTGAAAGGTGTCCTGAGACGACAAGCTCTCTGGATTTCCACCCACATGGGAAGTTTTGTCACACTCACCTCGCAGTCGTCATTTCCACTGGAGTTTTTCCGAGCGCTCTGACACTTGTACTGTCAGGAGAGAACAGACACATGCCTTTTAATTATTTGACACTAATTATTTGGCTTTGTTCCTATTCATGGTTTTCGCTTAACAAGGTGTGCGACTAAAGATACTACAAACTATCATCATACATTCTTTCACTATCTTTAGTCAACATAATAAGCTCTAGAGAAAACTAAACACCTAATCTGAAGGAAGAATCTCCCATGCGTTCAATGAGCCCCATTAAAAGTGTGTCTGCGGATTTGTCCGGTAACATGTTGCTGTAAGAATGTTCAACCTTTCGGTCCTGTGGGTACAACAAACAAAACTCCATTGTTGGCATAAACTTGCGTGGGAGCGGGAATTTTACAGATGCTTATCTACAAATCTATCAAAAACAAACACGACCGATAATTTATTGTCAGGCCATTAGTGAGGTGTGTTTTGCGGAAATATTACTGTCAACCGACAATACATTCTAAGACATGCACGCTCACACCTTCAGATAATCTTTTCTCAGGTACTTGTTCCTCCTGCGATCTTCGTTCTGGTTCAGCACCGGCGGGACCTCGGGCCAGTTTGGCTCTGAATCTGACTGATCCGTCTTCAGGCTGCTATCAAAGGAGCAGGAAGAAGACGGCTGCAAAGGCAAACGTTTTAAATTAAGATCAGCATCGCTTCCTCCAGAGAGACAACGTGACACACTTATGTGACGGTGCTATGAAATATCACTTATGTTGTGTTTTTACCTGTCCGCTAAGCACCGATGCTCCGCTACTTCCTTCATCCAGAGAAGCACTAAGATAAAAGACATGAGTAGCATCAGATGACTTGTTTCACATTCAGGTAACATTAAAAACACTATAGATGACAGGGTTACTTGTCCCGTTACGTTACTTTCCTGTCACCACGTAGACAAAAGCAACTTTTGGGTTGAAAAAAAAGAAGAAAAAAAAAACTGCTGTGAAAGTGCCGGCGCCAACTTAAAAAAGCTAGAAGCACCACTCCTTAAAAGCTGCTGTGTTGCATTTGCATGGCAATCAATTAAAACCACAGTTTATGATGTTCTTTTCTACCCCAAAGAAAGAAGGACCAGGAGTAGGAGAAGAGATGTGTGGTTTTGGGCGGTCCGCAAAGAAGATCAAAACATCGGGATCTGTTTGATCCAGCCAGTCAGTAGGTTCCCGTCAAGATCAGAGGGTGCTTTACCATTATCAAACAAGTCATGTATGACCGTAGATCGACACAAACATAACATGACTGGATTTGAGATCCTAATTGCTAAAAAGCAATACGATATTCTTATTTTATGGTTTTACCTCGGCAGAGACCCTAGAATATACATTTACCCCCAGTCAAACGGGCAGCGGCATGACACAAGGGGCAAAGATGGACCCTAATATTCAACTAATAATTGGAACAAGAGCCCAGTCAGAATAAAAATGAGTCATGACTGACGAGAATGAGAAGTCAAAACCCTCAAAGTCTGTTCTGCGATTACTCTAAACGTGCTTTCACAAAGAAGGTGAATTAGTCATGCTAAAATTATTTGCCTCTGGCGTCATGTATCAAGCAGATCCATGCTGGACACGTGAACCTTTGATCACTTTATTTTATAGCATTTTAAACATTTCTGTTTTGGATTATTGGACTTTTATTGAAAAAAAATAGCCAAGTGATTAAGAGGGAAAATAGAGGTTAATTGGAACCCTATAAAAGATTTTCAGCCCTTTTTGGCATGCAGTCTATCACGTCATATTAAAAGGCAAATGTCTGCATACTATTTCCATAAAACCAACCTGGAACAGACTACAGGGTATTGTGTGAAAAAAAAATGGAATTTTCCCCAAAACGTACAGTCTTTAGGCACACGAGCTTTTCATAAAACAGCTGGGATCAACTACAGTAAATAACAATCACAGCAGACTGTATTACTCGGCCGGTGGTCACCATTACCACGTGCCCTCTACATGATACCACTGTGAATGTGACTGAGCGGCACATACCTACGAGCCGTCTGAGGTGGGGCCCTTGGTTTGCTGCTGGAGCCCCCAGAGTGACTCAGGAACCTGCAGATGGAAGCAGAAGCAGGTTCGGTTACGGACAGAACAATAATACAAGAGTTTTTGTTCCATGACGCAGGTGTATTGTCCCGGTGTTAGTCATTTACCACAGCAGTGACTCATGTTACCTGAAGCATGTCATCCGTTTACAGAGACACACTTACAAGCATAGATGTCCTGATAAAATAGAAATCCTGTGCTAACTCAGATTTTCTGGAAGGGCCCTCAACTGAGCAACAAAGGGCAACGCAGCTGCACAATGGATGGGATGAAAAACAACTCTCATTCAAGATCGGAAACAGCTCAGATTTCCTCATTGTGACTCACTGACAAGGACATGTATTTGAGTATGTATTTGTTGGGTGGCCGATTCTTACACATTGCACCTTTAACACAGCATAGCGACAGCATTAATTGTGTCCAGTGCATGTTGAGATACAGGGATGCAGCAGAGGCCTTCTGCATCAATTAATTTGACCTGATCTGTGGTTATCATACAAACAGTGTGTGGGTGGTGATAAAGAAAGTACATCCACCTGTGTGCCCGGCCGGTCACCCTCCGTCGGTGGATAAGACTCTCTGCTCTGCAAATTAAGGACCGTCGTCTAGAAGCAGCACATCGAACGTTCAGCAGCAGAGTTGAGGGAGAGAAAGTGGGAAACAAGAGAGAAAGTGATGCAAGGCTGAAAAGGATTTGCAGAGGTGATGGAGCGATACTTGGGGAATAAAATTTCTAAAAAAACTGTCGGGATGTTGAGGAAAACAGAATGAGAGAGGCTCTTTTCGGGCGTTCTTCAGTTTCCGCATTCAGTACCAGACTACCATACGTCGTTCGGTAAAGAAGAATGAAATTTAAGTAAGAGGAGGATGCAAGCAGAGCAGCGAATGGAAATCAAAAACTAACAGAGCAGCGCAGAGTGTTTCGCTTTTTGTGACGTCGTGCGGAGACCAGAGGAGGAAAACCACGCACCTGTTCTGCTGCTCCTGCTGCAAGAGCTGCACGGCAATCTTCCTCAGATCCAGCACCTCCTTCAGCTCATCATCCTCCTCCTCCACTAGCTGCTCCTTATCAGAACTGGAAGGGAAATTATTGAAATGTATCAGTTGTAAAAATATTCAAGCCGAGGCATGCAATGAGTCCTTGCAGCAAGTGTTGAGAGGATCTGTTCACCGTCTGTCAGCTACAGTGAGCACACGTCAGTGCTGTTTATTTACTCAGATATCTCAATGACCTATTTTTTTAATTTATTTTTTTTTTAGCTTTTGAGTGCTGCACTATATTCAAATAAAGGTGAACTGAGATAAAATCGAAAACGTTGGATTAACCCTTGCAGAGAAGCAGCTCAGTGCCTCTGGGAACGTTCTTTTTTATTGCTTTCACTGTCACAGCAGCCCCGGTGAGTCATCGGAATCCCTGAACAGGTGACTCCTTACTTCCACAGAACTCTTCGTGCAGCCTGATTGACTCGCATGCTTTATTCGGTGATGAATAAGACATGATGAGAAGTGTTACGTGTTAGCCGTGCTGACTGATGAACTCACCCTGACTCCTCTTTCCAGCTATCTTTTTCTTTGCTTTGGTGGGACATGTTAAGAACTTTTTCCAGTTCCTGAAAAACACAGACACACACACGCACACTTTGTAAAGGAGCAAATCCCCTGACATTGATCGAACCTCCTCTCAACCTTCCACCGATTGTCTTTAAATAACTTTCTGTTTTTGGCTGCATTCGCCCTATTAATAAACAGATGTGATTCATACCTTTATACAAGACACATGGCCGCTCTGCTGCCCGTCACCCTCTGACAGAGCAGGATCCTCATCCGGATTTGGCTCTATAAAGTCATAGAGATCCTGATCTGATAGAGGGAGGAAGCATCCGCGTTCGTCATATAAACTCTCAATATTCTTAGGCACTTCATTCAACAACCCCCGAGTCTCTGCTATTGCTTTCAAGGGGGAATATGTGATACTTATTTTCGGTAACCTTTGCAAGAATCCATTTTGGAGAGGAGTGAGAGGGCGTCAGCACGGGCTGTCTCTGAGACCTGAGAGTGCAGGCTGACGGTGTCGTCATCTGAAGGCTGCAGGGGAAGAAAAGAACGAGGAGTGAGCTCTCGGTTTGGTTCAAATGAGCTCACGCGCTAGTCTTTATATACCTGCTTCATAGTAATTGTTATTTTCAGTTGAACTAGTCCAAATAAAGGCTGCAGACTATACTTCCCTCCCACTCTGCTTCCTTTTTTTTTCTTGCTTTGTTGCTTTTCAAACTTTGCGGGAGAAAGAATCATTAATCTTGACACTTTAATCCCTATCTCTCAATGCCTCCATTCTTAGTACGCGAAAAAAGGGCAAGAGTTTTAAAGCTGTTTTCGGTTTATGCTCGTGTATTTGACGGTATAAATCTTGGATTAATGGATTAAGCATCTGATTGTTCTGCAGTCATGTCAGTGCCAATTTATGTGAACTACTCATGCAATACTATGACTCAACAGAATCCGGAAGGTTACTTGTGTTGAACGCCCACACACATCTGTCGTCAGGAGTTGGTGATTTCCTGGAAAAGCCCTCCCGTCACACTCACACCAGGCACATACCGTTTGACCCCTGAAGTCAAGATTTTTGGACTAGTGTAAGCGCTCCGTTTGGCGGCCCTGGCACGGTTGGGAGAGGTGTGCTTCGGCATGGTATGGTTGCTCATGCACGAGCACAAGCTTGGGTACGCAACTTGGACACGCACGTACAAGAGGTAACCATGCTCAGGCACGGACGGGGCTGGAGCAATGTGGGTGCAGCCCAGCAGGGGGACTGGGGAGGAGGGACAATCGCACTGGCATGGAGCAACTAGGCTAAGTGTGAGTGCGCCCGCCCTATGAATGCATCCCAAGCTTCTTATTTTATAATTCCACGCTTCTCACTTGAACTGGGAAATCGTTCTGATAGGCCGTCTTTGCAAGATCCCATCTCTGCCCTGAGGAGCAAGTGCACGAAAGAGCAGCCTTCCCAGAAGACTTTTAGCTGAACGCCATGACGCATAAATACTCTGCTCCTGCATCTAAGTATAACAGCCTGTTATTCTCTTCTTTGAACTTAATCACCGGGCACATGGATCTCATTAACAGCACCATCCTTTCAGCTGTGTAACTGTGTTTTCCAACCCTGGTCCTGGCGGGCCTCCTGTGCTGCATGTTTTAGATGTTTCCCCGCTCCAACACACCTGATTCAAATGATCAGCCCATCATCAAGCTCTGCTGCAGGCCGATAACAATTCACTCATGCAAATCAAGTGTGTTAAAGTAGGGAAAAATCTGACACACGGAGGGCAGGGGCCCCCAAGGAACAGGACGGAAAAACACTGGTGCAACGTATTCGATCACGCTGCATTCTGGGAGGTCCGGGCTACCGTTTGTGTAAGTGTCAATATAACAGTAAGGACAGGCACTGGCAGATTTAGGCAATTGCTCCGCTGATGTTCCATCATCAATCTAACATGACCGTCGAAAGTAATGCCTCATTACTCCTGCGACGTTTCGTTTTTTGTCTCTTCACACGCATGTTTCGCTTCGGTTGTTGGTGCGTCTCTTTGCATCCTCGATATGAGGGATAAAGCAAATGTGGATGCAATTTAAGAGTCTTTGCTATTTTTCCATCTGACGGGCTCTTCCATCAGAGCACCAGTCACCCTTTATGAGCCACCTGTCCGCCCACCTGCTTGCCATTAGCCAATCTTCCCAGTTAGCATTCAGTTAAACCAGACATTATAATGCCTAGATGCGTACATACCTACCT
Organism: Diplodus puntazzo; assembly: GCA_963678695.2. NCBI lineage: Eukaryota > Metazoa > Chordata > Actinopteri > Spariformes > Sparidae > Diplodus > Diplodus puntazzo. Next base: position 8,540,842 of record OZ023167.1, on the reverse strand, counting down.
GACCATTATTTTGGCTTGTCTGCCAACCTTTGCATATGATACTCAACTCATTTCTACCGCAGCCTGCCCACTTCGGCATCTTAGGATTTGTTGCTATAAGCCTACATTTCCACTACAAAGGCTTTTTTTATCCTCTACTGAAGAGACGTTGTCTGAAGACTGACTGCTATTGCCATATGTTAGATTTACTATTCTGAAAAGTGAAACAACCAAACTAAATACTGACTAGAGGCAGCACTTAAACTTTGCTTTAAGGTCCAGTGTGTAGGAGTTAGTGGGATCTACTGGCAGAAATGCAGCATAATATTCCAAATAATGTTTCCATTAACGTATAATCTCCTGTAACTAAGAAAGGAATTTCGCGTTTTAGTCGCCACGGTAGAGGTTGGTGAGGAGTTTTCTGGTGGTTGCGGTATGTAATATCACCGCTAGATGCCACGAAATACCTCCACAGCGGACCTTAACATCGTGTCACAAAGATAATTCTACAGAAAGGTCTCAAAATGTTCTGGCAGGTAGTAAAAAACATCATGCTTTTTCAATGCCATCAGCCGATATTATGTTGAACTCTGACCTCAGTTGTAGATAGCCTCTTGTCACCATTGTCACTACCAATTCCAGAGTCAGGGCCGTGGTTCTTGCTGGGATAAAAATCTTCCATGCTGAAAACATACAAAGCAAACTGCTCGTTAGGGAATCTGCTTCAGTAACAGGTAATAAGAGTCATTGACAGAACACTGTGATCTATGATCAAAGGAGAGCATGTGTAGATGGAAATAATTCTTTTGAATATCAGGAACGTATATGATACATGATGAAACAGGTGCATTGTGTGTCATGTCATCAGTACCTATCTGTAAGTGGCTGTGGGAGGCAGCGTTTGCCGAGGGTGGGGAGGTCCAGGGTGTCCGGCTTCTTGTCCATCCTACACGCCTGGATGTTCAGGTACTTGAATATGTGCACTTTGCCCTTGAGACAAATCTGAAACAGACAAAACGCACACAAGGTATCTCTAAAGATGTGTGTGTTCGTTTATCCACTAGATGGTGCAGTTGTACCAGGCTGATAAATTGCGAGGGACAAGCTGTCAACTCAACCACTAACAGGATACCAACAAAAACCATTGTGCATACATTTATATATACATATACATATTTTTCCATGACGTCTACATTATATGCACAAACATAAAAAAATGAGAGGCACACACTTACCTGTGCGGGTGGAGACTGCATAGGATTGTTGTCCAGGATGATGTGCTGCAGCTGCCTGAGTTTCCTGTAAGCTGCAGGAATCTCTGTGATCTTATTGCAGGAGAAGTCAAGTCGGATGAGCGGCAGGTCAGCCAACTCTGCAGGCAGGGACGAGAAGAGGTTGTTGAATGACGTGTGCCGTGGCCCATGTTATGCAGGTGGGTTAGATCTAATCAGGATCCCGCCAGCAACCAAAGAACTGAGCCAATTCCACGCCGGTCTTACTCCTCGGTCTATTTTGTGCAGCAGGGTGACGTCTTAAAGGAAAACCACGGTGATTTATTTGCAGTTCGGTTAAGCTGAGGAACTTAATCACACTTGACCCCGGCGACTCTAACACACACACGTTTTGGTTGTGCCCTTCGCTATTTGTTTAAAGACCCTTTCACTGAATTTACTGACCAATGCGTACTCATCTGTCTTGCCCCATTTGCCCAAAGGAGGATTATTCTGCACTGGCAACCTCCTGAGCCACCAAACAACTCCCAATGAATGAGTGACGTTTTGCTTCATGTAAGTCGTGCACAAGACTAAATATACACACCGAGGATCCAAGGGTGGCTTTTAACCTTTCAAGATTTGGAGATTGGTAAGTTCTGTGAAAAATGTATATATTATTATTATATATTAAACTATATTGTTTTAAATTCGATTCACTGTAGGGTTAAGGGTTATGGTTGCAAAGAGGTATCTTTGCTAACTCGGTGGTCATATGTCATATGACCATAACCATAACCATAACAAACTTGAGTTGCTCACAGTCATTGCGCCACATTCACTCGCCTTTGAACTACACAGAACAAAAACTGAGCACAAATCTGCCATCGAGTGGTTTGAGCAGAACTAATGTCTACATGACAGCCTACATAAAGCAACACAGTCGAGGAGTGATTCTTGGCCGTGAGAGGGCCGGTGTGCCCGCCAAAACCTGCCAACCTCAAACAACTACAGGCTTTTTCCACAAGAACTCTGTGACTCTGAGTGGTGATGAACTGACCCTCAGGCAGCGTGTGAAGACAATTCTTCCTGATGTTGAGCTCCCGTAAGCCTTGGAGCCTCCCCACCTGAGCTGGTAGCGCCTGGATCTCATTGCAGCTCACGTCCTGCAAGGGGAGACAAAGTGCAGGAAATGGAATAACACTGGCGGCGTGATCTGCTCGAGTTCATATGCACCGACACACGTATACGCTGCTCACCAGTTCCATCAACTCTTTGGACCGGCCGATCTCCTCCGGGATGGACACGAGCTTGTTGTTGCTCACGAGCAGAACTTTGAGGGGGAGGCTGAACAGGTATTTTGGCAGAACTGACAGAAGATTTCGGCTGGGGATAAAGAGAAAAAACAGTGACCTACATTGTACACAGCACACAATAGCATGTAGCAGTGAGTAACTGGGCACTGGGAATTGAATTTCAGCAAAAGAGGAAATGCCTCTCTTTCATGTGAGCATTTCATGCCCTGTTTGTGTTCTGAAATGGGGAACAAGCACCTCCTGAGAGATGTGCAACGAAACACACCGATACTTTCCCCAAACTGAAAGTATAGTCTTAGCAATGACCCACCTGATGTCGAGATAGGTCAGCATTTGCAGATTGATGATGGCTTCTGGGATGCACTTGATGCAGTTGTGGTAGAGGTTGAGCGACTCGAGGGGGGCGAACAGACACACCTCTGGAGGGATTTCTGTGAGGCGGTTCTTAGACAAATCTGTGAGGAAGAGGAAGGGGAGATGATGAATATACACGAAGACACGAGAATCTAGAAATCAAAATCTTGGCACCGTCCATTGGGTTTGCTTTAGAGGTTTGAAAGACTAATCAATACGTCTCCGTGACTGAGCGGTGGGCAGAGCGCCTACTCATCGAGCACCGGTCTAAGATTACACCAGAGTCTCGGGCCCTCAAAGGTTTGAGTGCTACCGGCTGAGTAACATCTCAGTATTTCCAACATCGATCTCGCAGGGAGTGGCACGGTAATGGCTTTAGATTCGTATGAATGGATGGAAAGTGAAAACGCCACATCTTTTTCTTTATGTTCAAAGATAACCAACAAATGGTTAGAAAGAAAAGGGAGGTGACGGCTGCTTTCTGTGCAGAACAGTGGTTTTCTACGTCACTGGGATACAGTGAAGAAAAGAAAAAACAATCTCCCTTTTACAGGATTGATCTTTCTGAGTTTGATCATTATGATTAGGAAAAATGTATTTTTTTACACATGGAAATTAAATATATTGACAAAAATATCATATATTTCCACTTTGATGCAACATACCAAGTGATACTGCATTAGGCTTGTTTCTGTTCTCACTCTCATAAAGGGACGTTATACTTGGTTACTGTATCATTTCTGTTTCTGATAGCAGTAGCTGCTTAGATAATGTAGAATTGTGTCATTAGAATGGCACAGACGGACCGATAGACGACCCAATATGTCTACAAATACAACACAACCTCTAAATAAACGTGCTTGTGGGATTTCATGTATCCGCAGTGTTCTGAAATAAATGTTTGCATTATAATTATGAAACCAAGAAACAGAGATTTTTCCACAGACAATAATGGTGCCATCAAAATCCATAATCGCTGCGTCCCCTACATGTTAGCATGTGAACATTAGCTAATTCACACTAGGTCAGCCTTGCAGGTATTTAAAAAATAAATTTAAACAATTATAAAAATTATATTTAAACATATTGAGGAGGGCATTAATATATGTACCATCCAAAACTTGTAACCGGATGTCAACTTGAGCCATGCCATTTCAAACTGAAAGCGTTAACATATGCAGTTTTTCTATGGATATTGAGATAGATGCCTAGTAGGTATAAATCAGGTATAGTTATTGCAATTTGCACTGTTCCTGATAAACAATAAACTGTGGCCACATTTGTTAACGCGGTTCTAGAGAAATTTAGAATTGTTTCATGCTGATGCTGAATCCATAAATAACAAACCTTAATTATAAAGTGTCTGACACAGTTAGTACAGGCTGTAACTCATGTGATCTGCTTTATTACCAAGGCCAATTTGCCGCAAAATCACCGGCCTGCATTAATCAGCAGGCTGCTTCCATTCTGCAACAAGAATATGAGTGAATACTGACACAGCCTCTCGTCTGCATCTGACTCTTACGCTAAAATATTTAGATACTGGCTCTCTACTCAGGAACGCCAGAGCAGTGGAGGCACCGCTCAGGCAGATAGTGATGTGCAAGCTCATCATCGCTCGATGTCTGTCCTCACGCACGTACATCACGTACCAAATCTCAATGTACACCATCAACCGGACCCGCGCTCACTCCGGACGACTGGGTGCCTTTGGATCGAGCACAAAGCCCGAGTGAAGGCGCATTACGCCTCAAGGTTGATGATTCACTCGCACGGATCAGGACATTTTCACGCACGCATACACATGCATGAGGAGAAATCTTTACAATCTCTCTCTCTCTCTCTCTCTCTCTATGTCTCTGTCTTCTATTAAATAAAACATGACACATCCATTTAAACAGGAAACATTAAGATACATGAGGACTTATGAGAATGCATGCTAAGACTACCTCGCATTGTGCAGACTTCACCTTCAGACACATATTGATTCAGTAGCCGCAAATTGATGCGTGTGCGTGCGTGTGTGTGTGCGTGCGCGTGCGTGTGTGTGAACGATTCCTGTCTTCTGAATTGTCTCAGGGTGACACGATAATTAGAGACCTATGTGAGGAGCTGCACAGCCACAGATAAAAACAGCTTCCAGTGATTCAGTCCCACCGAACTGAAGCGCCACATCCACACTGGTGGGGGAAGCAGCCATCTCCTTAGTACGTGCCAATACATATAGCTACCACCCCTCATCTAACAATTAAGCCACATGAGCTTTACTGAAAGCAAACAACCCACTGACCGACTGTTGAGAGGGCTCTGTTTGCTGTGGACGGATTAGCGCGGAGAGCACACAAAACGTCATATCAGTAGCTTTCATTCAACATGTTCATGCGGATGTGGCAACCTTTAATCCCCGAGGTTGCGAGGCGTCATGAGGGGCTGTGTCTGCGCCTTTAAATAGGCTCTCGCTTCTAAGCCTCCTTAAATGAGCAACAACAGGCCAGACAGGCCTCGATCTGTAAGCAGAAGTGAGAGAGCAGGCCATGAGACAGTCAGAGGCAGCACAAAGGGGAAAATAAGCCCAGAGGTTAAGGGGACAGAAATTACCACATGGGGACAGACTAAAGCCGAGGTCACAGGGTATACTTGTTTTCCATTAAGAGTAAATTTTCCCTCTCCCTGAGGCTCGGACCTTGAAGCTGTGACCCAGCTGTACATTGATGACTCCCGCCCCCCCTTCACACACAAACACACACACACACACACACAGCTGGCTGGGGGATTCTTCTGCAGCAGTGGAATCATGTAGACAACGATGGTTAGAAGGGGGTGGGTGTAGTGGAGGCAGTCTTTGTGAGCTCCATCCTCCAATCCAGGCCGTGCACCATCTGCAGCTCACAGTGGGCCTTTCATCCACCTGCTGGTCGCCCAGAGCTCCCGCAGGATGAGGCCCCCGCCAGGCAGACGAGCCCTCCACCCTCCAACAGGGCTCCACTACGCGGCTCCACCCTCGCTCCAAATCATCAGACTATTCATTGAAGTTGCTGGTGCAGACGATGTCTGGCCATGTTTTCCCATGACACAGCAAAAAAGATATCCTGCTGGGTGCTGGAGTAAACACCAGACCACAGGCTCTCTCTATTTTCAATTCAAAAGGTATTATTAGCATGAAAGATCTCTGTCGACTGTGAGCCGCTGCTCTAAACACGAGATATTTTGAGATGACAATTAAAACCTGTGATCATCTTCATAAAACAACGGCGAAAATCACCGACGGTCTGCAAGAAATCTGTCGCCAAAAGTACTTCATCGGTCCCAGTACAAGGTTCAATTAAATGAAGACGTGACAAAAACATGATTAATTGGGGTTCATTATTTGCGCCTCGCAGCAGACGTGACCACAGCGTGTGGGTGTGGTGTGGAGCGGCAGCGGGTGTTAAGTTGCAGGCAGGTACCTTCTGTGCAGTGATTCATGTATTTGATGGGCAGTCAGCTGGGTGCCCCTGCTATCAATCTGCTCCTGGAGATACCCAGATGGGACGAGACCGAGATGGGCGGAGTCGGGGGGAGTGAGATCATATTGGACCATTCACAACTGACACTGGCGTTCAGGATGGCTCAGGGCTTGTCACCAAACCGACACCGGCAGTGGGTCAGTCCAGGGGTGTGTTCCCCGGTGTGGGTGAGCTGAGCGGACGGTGACAGAGTGGTTAGGTCATGCAGATTGATGTGTGTGAGGTTTGTCCCCGAGGGGGGATCGGGCATTCTCTGGATCAGCTGTATTTGCTTTGAATGGGGGTTGTGAGGGGGTGTTGCGGGCTTTATTGTACTCGGATGTCCAGTCTATGCAACATAATCACAGGGAATCTACAGCCTAGTTTCCTCGCTGCATCAGTCCCTGCCCAGCAACCTCACACAGCAGACATATGCAGACAGATTCATGCATACACGATTGTACATAAACATATCTGAACACATTATTAGAAGCACTTTAGATATAAAATATTAACGCCCACATGATGCTTTGTTTTGTCCTCATGCAATTTTCCAAGGGGGTGATAGTCACACAGATGCACACACACGTTTGTACAGCTATCCTTGTGAGGACCCTCACTGACATTATGCATTCCCTAGCCCCTCTACCCCAACCCTAATCTTAACCCAGTTCTAACCTTTACCCTCGAACCAAGTCTTGACCCCAGAAACAGCCATTTAATGGACTGGTGAAAATGTCCTACCAAAAATGGCTAAAACTCAAATCAGTTCTCACAAACATAATACAAATTTTTTCATCATGTTCGGTTATCCGTCGTCTCCAACAGTCAGGAGTGAGAAAACTACAAATAATCATGAAAATAAAGTTGTCCTCCAAAGTATAAAGAAGGGTTATTCTGGTACCAGGGATGCCTCTGATACAGCCGACGAACAGATCCTTCGCAACATGATCTATTAGCCCCAAAACTGGACGCTGCTGGGAAGTAGCAGCGTCCCATATGCCTGTTTGTAGCCAACATCCTTAAACAGCAACTGATTTGACACACATTAATGTCAGCACTAATGTGACACCCATAGATCAGTAGTGTGCAGCTGCACAAAAATAACTGAGTGGAATGAAATGAAAAATATGACTCATGTTCACTCATCCAAACTGAAAATGAAGAGGCAGAAGCTGCGGCTGCACGCTCAACCTGACACTGTAACTGCCTGCTGATTAACAGAGTCACCTCTGCTCTAAACCAGAGCGCGCTTTGAAATATGATTAGGTTGAAATAAAGATGCACAAAAGATTCTCACTCTATTTGCAAGTGACTTATTTAGACTGTAGGTTACCTGTGAGTTTTGCACGAGCACAAATGCCAAACACATGGTGATTCATTCATCTCTGTTGTGCAAGTTATGTCCATTTCAAATCACTTTAACTTTGATACAAAAAAAGCTATTAAAGATTACTATGTATATAGATGTTACCCATTTTTTGACACCATGTAGATTAAAACATTGCTTGATTCATCGAAAAGCTGATTGATGGATAGATCAAAGAAAGTATCACGAGTTGCAGCCCTAAAACTGATGAATAGCCAGCACACTGAAACCTGTTTTCCATGTTCCAATGACCTAATCTAAAAATGTTCCTTCATATCTGAGGCTTGTGAGGAACATGCCGTCCAGTTCTTAAAATACCACAGTATCTCCAGATCTCGTCTTTACTTTATAAGGATCAAAAATGATGCAGCGCTTACCAGACGTTTCCTAAAATAAGATCAGTGACGCCACTATAAAGAAAAATCACCAGTAAGTGTTTAAAGAGGAAATTTTCCTCAGACAGACAGTAAATGTTTGCACATATTGTATAAAACCTGTAATAATCACAGAAGTGCTCTTTTTATTTCACAGTATGAAACATGAAAGGCATCACACTTACATCAAGTGGCGTCATTAATGTGATAATAAAGCACTGCGTTCTTAGCTCACAGGTATGCAGATGTCTCGTCTAGACACGCAAACACACATCCAGAAGGTGCCCTGAGGGAAGGTGCACCGGTGGGGAATGTAGGTTTTACACTCACAGTGATATGATCGCTTTAAAGAACTGTTCTTCACAGATCAGCCATGACACGAGCACAGACAGGACAGGTCTTTCATAAGACAGCCAGAATGTTCGATTTGATTTCGAAGTCTGCTGTCGCACATTGTCCTGCCGTGCGAGGTTGTGTTTTCAACTGCCGAGCCTCTTGAAGCCTTTCGGATAAACTGGCCGGCGTGAGCAGGGTTACTTATTTACACAAGTGAACTATTAAATCCGAGAATGCCGGCCTGATATGTGTGTGTCCTTGCGGCGACTGTCCTTCACAGGCTGTCTTGAAGGACTAAACTTCTCAGGAATGTCACCACAAAGAGAGCTTCCCACAATGAGAGACTCTCTCTGCCACCTGTTTCAACCAGCTCTTCACTGTCCACTGCAGAAGTCTGGACACGGAACACAGTGAATCTGTGCATTTGGTTTTACTCTTGGCTCTCAAATCACTTTTCGGGTGCACCCCTCAATTTGGCTCTTCATGGAGGATGTAAGAACGTGCAAATTACCATCACAGATTTGTAGTGTGATGACAGATTGTGTGCAGCCTCCAATGTTTCGTGGCAGAGCCATAAAACAAGGGAATACAAACTGGGGCCGCAATCTGCCGCATGACCTACATTCTTAAGCATACTGTAAATAAGTCATTATGTTCTCTTATGAACTAAACAAAGTGGGTTTAAAAATACATTTGTTTGTCGCGATCCCCCTCGGCTACCACACGCACACTCTGTGCGCTCTACCAATCCTGCACCCGTGTAAACACAGTGCATTGGAAGCACCTCACGCTGTCTCAAGTGTGTTTGCACCCTTGGGGGCAGGGTAATGGCAGGCAGGGGCGTGCCAGCATACGAACCTGAACATCTGCCCAGGTTGATCCGCCGCTCCCCGGCCCCTCTCCAAGGTCAGGGAGGCAGCTCAGAGCTCTCACACTTTCCCATGGGACAACAAACGGGACTGGAGGCAAACTGCCACTAGCACACAGCAAACAGACACCCTTGTGTGAGCAACCGGCCTCCCTCTTCCTCTGTCCACACACACTGGAGCCTTCAGCCACTCATTAATCACATGGGGACCTCTTGATCACACACTAACCTTCAGAGAAACCCCATTTTAACTTGAAAAATCAGCCATGGTTGGACGCCACGCTGTCGCTTTAATGAAGGCAAAAGGCAAAGACACATGTCAAAGTAGTTTTCAGAGGAATCAGCTGTCTCTCCTATTTACAGGTATATTTAAAAATAAAGATGAGAGGCTGACTTCCATTTCAAAAAACCTTCGAGTGAACTGGAAAGCAGAACTGAGAATGCATTGTTTTAGATTATTTCCTCCGCCAAGGAGATGATGTTGTCACCCATATCCCTTTGTTGGTTGGTTGGTTTGTCAGCAGGATTACATAAAAAACTTCAGAAAGGATTTCCACAAAACATGGATGGAGGACGGGTCTTGACCCAGAATAGACCACGACCAAAAAATACATATATATTATAAATACTGGGCCTTGGCAGAGGTATGCACTCTACTGAGCGCCATTGTAGTTGGATTTGTTTTCATCTCTGCCTTTTTATATCTGGGTGTGCCGCTTTTTTTCACAACACAGATCTGAGGTGACGTAAACCATCCTTAACTGCGAGGTGTCGATCTCTCTTTGCACATTTGAAAGTGAGACCTCCATCTGGCACGCCTTTTATTTCGAGGCAGCAACAAGAAGATGCAGAAGAAATAGCTGCAGCCAACAGCGTGCACAGTGACAGGATTAGTCACAGTGTAAGCAAGACATCACACATTTCACAGTATATATATAAATATACTCTCATGTCTCCTCTAATCAGTGTTATATCACCTGAAATCATTATAATGGCAGTTTTTCAAAAAGCTTGCTCTAGACAGGCTGATCATTATGACATTATCTGTAAGTGGTAGCAGCATATCGTGTGTACACTCAGCACAGCAGTCCAGAAATAGTGCACATAACTTCCTGTTGTGGTAGTCAGCCCTTCCCCTGAAAGGCCGCCTGTGCATGATGTTGAGGGATTTTTCACACTGTTCAGGCGCAAAACATTTAAAATGACACCATTATGTCATGTGACACGTTTTCATTTTATAATAACACGACGGTTCAGGTCAGATTTGGGAACCGACGAAAGCACCGAGGTCAAGCTCTGCACATCTGGATCACGGACAGGCAAGAGCAACAATCTGTGCTCATGTCTGGTCAGTGAATCTGTAGTCGAGGACAGGAACAGTTAAATTACTGAGATGTTACTCAATTTCAAGTAAACCACTGGTATCAAAATAACATTTAGTAAAAGTACAAAGTACCAAAATGCATTTAACCAAAAGTTCCGTTTCCTCTAATCTTCAGTCTAAATTACTCCCAGCTCCTGCTTGTTCTGCTCAGATTTTATGGGCACTTCTCCAAAACCCAAGAGTTTTGCGTCTTTTTCGTCCGTGTGTCAGGGTGTTCAGTACTCAGTATTTTATGGTATACAGTTTGTTTGTTTTTACAGCATTTTACAGTATATATAGTTTTTTAAACTAACTAGATAGGTAACACAGTGCGTAAGTACGGGTAAAATTACAGACTTGAAAGAAACCCTCATAAAAGTGTTCAAGTACCCAAGGAAAAGGTCTTAATTACAGTCATTTGAGTGGGTGTAATTAGTTACTTCCACCACTGCAAACCTGTTACCCATCCGTCCAATCTGTCTGAAGAGGATGGAACCAAGTTAACTGGTGTCTATATGGAGTATATCATGATAGTTTTACTTTACTTTTGATTCCGGTTTTCGTGTTTGATTGTTTTTTCCACCTTACATTGCCAGGCTGTCGGTTAGCGTCGCATACAATCTGCTCTTGTATGTCTCATTCAAAATTAATTCTATCAGCCAGGATAATAATTAGTCTTGCGCTATTTTTGATTTTCGGTCCCTTTACTTTTGCGGTAACTACTGTTATTCACCTTACAGTTGACCCACATCCATTCGCACTCGACTCCATTATATTGAAAGCTCTCAAGATTATCACGTCTCTGCTGTGTTTTGACTCTTATACACTTGCTTTACGCCTAATATTCCTGTTTCTATTTGTATTCTTATACGTATAGGGATTTTGAATGTGCACTATAAGCTACCGGATGCTCAATCTATCTTCATCTATCCAACAACAAAAGCATTTTGGAAAAAAAAGGGAAGAAAAATAAAAAAACGTCTGTGTGTGAAGAGAAAGCAAAATCTCGGAGCAGAAAATGAAGATCCCTCGGGGTTCAGGCTTTCCAACAAGGCTCTGCTTGCCATATCGCTGCAAGATGACAGAGACACACCATATGGGAGGTGGACTCCCCTCAGAGGAGGAAGCTATCACTCAGAGATCCAGCAAAGACAACGACTGGGAACGACTAATAATAATTCAATTACACTATCTATTTCATTCATGTGGGTTTTTTTACACTTACAACTACAGATATTCTCCTCGGCTGTGCGGTCTGTCACTGGTCTGTCTGTCGTGTGTGGGCGCGTGAGACGAGCTCATTCCTGAAGCACCATGTGTAATACCAATGAGTGCAGGAGCTGACCCACAGCCTTCAGCAGACGTGAGACTAATACTGACCTACTGACTGACTTGACTGCATGAGCACATTATCATCTGCCTCTCGCTAGAAACCCCAATAAAACCAAAAGGACAAATGAAACATCCGTCATCTTCTATGTGAAACCAAAAGCAGACCAGAGTCTTTCCTCCTCTCTGAGGGATTATAGGGCTGTATAGGCATACAGTATGCATGCGCCCAGGCAGGCAGGCAGGCAGGCAGGCAGGCAAGGGGGTGAGGCTGCAAGTACACTGCATCTTTTGTCTGCTTGTGCCGAAAATGAAAAAAAGAAAAAAGAAAAAAAAAAAAAGGAAGAGGAAGAAGGATGTGCGTGGATCACATGCTCGCCACAAATGATAGTCATAGAGGAGCAAGAATTTTACTACTGGCTCCACTCGGTTCATTCATATTCTGCTCCAGCGGCCCGGTGCCAAATCATCTGCAGCTCGGTGTGCACGCCGCCGCGCAGCGCCTGACTTGGGTGCGCCTGCCTGCCCGTCTCATTCCTCTGTCTCGCGGGGGGCGGGAGGGGGGCTTACCGAGAGCCGCTGGCGTCGACCACAACACCCGCCCGACAGCAGCCGAGCCTCCCCTGTACTGTACAATGGACAGTAATCACAAGCAGGATGTATAGGGGGGTCAGCTCAGCGGACGGTATATCCCTTTAAATATTGTCCCCTAATGCGCCTCTATCCAGAACATCAGGCACAAATCCACGCACAATGCGGGCACGCTGCCTTCATAAACGCATAAATCCGCGCGTGTGTTTTTCATTTTTTTTCCCACACGAGGCACAGAACGACTGTGGTCTCGTGGGGTTTTTTGGTTGTTTTTTTTTTCATGCACGCACACAAGCGACCAACCTGCTTGTGTAGTATCGGTCAGATCGTAGCTCATCCCCGGGTACTCCCTCAGCTTCCTCCCGCTCAGGTTCAGGAACCCCGAGCACACGGCATCCTCCAGAGCCCGGTCCAGGCTGCGGGCCGTGTGGTGCTGCTGCTGGTGCTGGTACTGGCTGTTCCCGGGGCTCCAGTGAGGTCCGCTCGAGTAGTGATGGCTTTGAAGAGCACTGACAGCTCCCACACCTCCCTGACCAGACGCCATTTTCGTAAAAAAGAAATTACTCTACAATAATAACAGCGCACAGCGGCAGTTTCTCCGCCCATGCGCATACGGGGTACATACCCGGGACGGACGCTAGGGGATGGGCTTCTGAGGTGGTGGTGCTGTTGCTGCTGCTGCTGCTGCTGGTGATGATGATGGTGATGGTAAAGCAGGGTATGGTGGCCATTTTAGGCTTTTTATCCTTCTTTCTACCTGCACATGCCAAACTCCCAGCAGGGCCCCTGATGAGGACAGAGCAGCAGACAGGGGCGCAGGGGCCCTTCATGAAATCAGACATTCAGATTTCCTTTAATGTGGCTCCCAAAGCTTGGAGGGCAGTGGGTGGCTACTGACAAATTCTACTTCATTAATATGATGATTTTTTTTTTTTTTTAAATCAGATGGGCCTACAGATATTTCAACAATGCTGAGAGTCATGTGTTCTTCTGAATACTAACACATAACACGATGCATCATCTTTATAACAGGATTTTTTTTTTTTTTTTTTTTTTAAATATAGCAATTACCCTGCCAATTATTAAGTCTCCATTACAGATTACCATCTCCTCAATACTGTCAGTCTGATTAGGGGAAATTACTGATGGACTGAGAGTGGGAGAGAAATAATTAAGCATGCTATGTCCAAGTGGGCCATTTTAATTTTCACATGATGTCTCACCGGAGGAGAAATGAAGTTGTCTGCCAAGGCAGTCTTCACCAACTCAAACTGGCCTCAGGTCAGGCCAGGTTTGTGCTCTTGGCCCACCTGACCGACACAGCTGTCCCTAATGGAGGCCCTTTCATGATTCATAGATAACATCACATATGGGAATACTGGAAATACCTTAAACTTGATCAGGGTTGTAGTTATACCCTGTTTTCAAAGTATAACGTGATAGGAAAGCTGATGATTATCATACTGTGCACATGTGCTTATACATCTTTGTAACCATCGCTGTAAATATTTTAAGGTTTTCCCTGCGAGCAAAATAATCCCACTGAGACTGAACCACAGCCCGAGCATGTGCTCAGTTCTGTTGTCGGTTTTTCAAAGTTAAAAGCCTCTGATATGCAGGACATTACAGGGCATAATGTGCAATAATGTAACATTATCGAACATTTTAATTGACTCTATACATTTCTGATACATATCTAGTATATAACAGCTCCCCAGGAAACTGCCTCACTATATATATCTGTTTATTGATGTTTTTATACTCGCACCTTGATTAATATTTCATATATGCACTCTTTTCTACTTTGCACTGCAACCACTGCACAGCAGTTTCCCCTCGGGATAAATAAAGTTCCATCTTATCTCATATAATGAGAATACATTTAGCCTGCAGCTTACATTTTTACTTCTGTATCAGATAATTCAACGAGTGCAAGGCCCTCAGCTGGAAATGATATATTTAAAATCCATATAAGATGTTTCATGCATCCTTGTTTTGATATCATCATGTATGAATCGCAATAATATAGCGTAATTGATGAAATTAAAGAGAAAATTATAATCTGAATCACCTTTTATGTCGATTTAGTTTTTGAGAGGTAAAAATTAAGTATCCCTAATCAATAATTGTGTCGGATAGAGCTTCACTTTGTGAATGAAGTCCCGGGAGCTCGGGAACCTGCAGAGGCCCTGAGAGGCAAGTGGAAAAAATATATTAAGGAACTGTGAATGATTATTCTGGTAAATCTCCTTTTTTTTCAATCACTTCTTGAATCATAAACATATCATACTTTTTTTTTCGATCAGACTCAGATCACAAGAATGACTTTCTCTTACCTCTCAGGGCTTCTGTAATTTCACACACACGGAATTTTCTTCTGCATGAAGGATTATTTACATTTAGCAGACGCTTTTTGTCCAAAGCGACTTACAGTAATTCATACACTGATGGCAGTGGCTGCCACTCAAGGTGCCGTTTGGGGGTTTAGTATCTGGCCCAAAGACACTTTGACATGCAGACCAGGGGAATTGAACCCGCAAACTTCCGATAACAAGATGCTGGCTCGACCCCTGAGCCACAGCCGATTACACTGGCATTTTTGTCAGTATTTTTCCTTCACACAGTCCTAAGATAACAATTTACATGTGACTTACATGAGTTTATTTCTCTTACCTCTCAGGGCTTCTGTGTCAGAGTTTTCACATCAACATAACAGGTGTCATAGGCTCACGATCCACCATCAAGTCTCAGATTTGAATCTACAAGGGGAAATTGTTTGTGCACGTCTGGTCTATTAGATAATAATAATTCATGCAATAACTCAATCAGATATGTTCAGGTTGGTTTTTGCAGTGTATGGCTCGGTGTTGTCCGTCCATCATATAGTTTCTGTCATCTGTCAGATGACTGATGATGATGATTTGATAAAACATTCAGGCAACATTTAAAGTCTCTTCACTTCCAGCAGGCATGAAGCACTGAGAACACAGAGGCTGTAAGAACCAGATGAAGGTGTTTCTCAACAACAGCACTTGTTTAAACCTCACAATTGATACTAAAAGCTCATCATGTGGGCTTGTTGTCACGTTTGAGGGAAAAAAAAAAAAAAAGTAGGTGTCCACTGCACACATGGGAATATACCAGCATGTTAAACACTCCATAAAACATGTAATGAATATGACCTCACTTACTTGAAGTCAAACCACCGTGAGAATGAGTGAATGTTCTTAATTCATGAATATGTAGCGGCGAGCAGCACCGGAGCTCATTATTTACAACCACAAGCTAGCCCACATCCTCACTGCTCAGCTCCAGTCGGGTCTCTCGCTCCTTGTTAGCATGTCCTGATAAGCTTTTCTTCTTTTTTTTTGTCGTCGCAACCACAATGGTGAAGCAATAGCATGACACCCATTGTAAGTGTACAGTTCTGAGCTCAGGTGCGAAGCTGTGTGCATGCTGTGCGTGTTTCAGAGACAGGAATATATGTAGGAGACTGTTGTGTTAGCTAGCTTGGGGGGGCTGTCCACTGGTACATGGCAGCCCAGGAGCTAGCAGATTGAAATGCGATTAGAGGGGGATTTGTGCCTCTGTAACAGGGGCTGTGGTATAATCGGGATGATGGTTGGCGGATAAAATATCAGCTGTGTTCACAGTTAGTCGTGTGCAGGTTGACGCTTAGCGTGCCAGTCGCAGCTAAGCTGTAACATTAGTGTTAGCTAACGTTAGCAAAGTGGAGTGATGGCTTATATTTAGTTCAGGGCCTTTTTCTTTTAAAACACAGACAACTTGAGCTTTAGCTACCTGTGCAGACACACAGGATACTTCTTTTGAATGGCATTGTTAAGTGGAAACAGCCACATTGTGTAATGTGACACCTGGCTTTGCTGTAGCTCACTTATTTTTGAGTCTCCAGTCCAGTTTGCAGTTTTGTGCATGAGATATGAATAGTGCTGCATTTGAGCTTTGTGTTGTTTTTTTTTTAAATGTGCAAAGTTTCACTTTGGCAGCTCTTTCTGTTTGCTCCCCCCCTCACACACACACACACACGCCCCATACACATTGCCTGCATGTTGCATCTGACTAATGAGGGGGTGCGATACAACTGTACCAATGAAGTGACTCAACAGACAACAGATTTTATGCTGCTTTTTTGCCCCTCAGTGTCCCCTGACCCCAGATGACCAGGGAGGTGTCTGACAGGTTATTGTTGTCCACTGACCCCGAGACTGATGTGCAGTCTGTAAACGCAACACAAAGGATGTCAGACCTCTCTTGAGGCAGGGAAACATGTAACAGGATTAGAGTAATCTGAAAGGGGTTTGCTTTAACTACTTATAATGAGTCTGCAGTTAAAGACATTGCTGTCATTCTTTGTTATGTCAAACAAAGTTTACAAATTAATTTTTGATTCTGTTTGTGTATTAACTTGCAGCTCGAGCATGGCGGACCGAAAGGGAAAACCTGTCACTCCAGTTAAAACACTCAGAAAGAAGGAACTAGAAGTGCTCAAGAAAAAGGTAAGGATAGGAGGGGGGCTGCTCAGGTTTATGAAATGGCACGCACACATTTTCCTCCAATGAAAACACATTTTTCTGCGTGACTGTCTAAGGAGGAAGAAAAAGCGGCTGAGGTTTTCGAGGAGTTCTTGGCGTCGTTCGAGAGCAGCAAGAAAGGCAGAGCTAAGACCTTTGTTCGCGGGGGAATCGTGAACGCCTCTAAAGGTCAGCATCCAAGACTCCACAGCTTTCAGTCTGGCGTTAGGATTTGGTTCTGTTCCTCTTTGTCTGCATGAAAAGATGAACCATGAGTGATCTGTTCCCATAATGTTCCACTGAATCACCTAGGCATCTTTAGAGAACTGAAAATGATTATTAAAGAATGTCAGACGGACTTGTGAGGGGAAACGGTTCCCCATCTTAGTTTTTGGGGCCTATTTCTAATGAATGGTTGACAATAATAAAACAATAAGCTTGTCAACTACCTTGCAGTTCTTCAGACTATTGTTGCATTGTAAGACAGCCCCTTCATTTAAACGTAGCAGCAGACTGTGACTGAAAAAGTTCACGTCAATTCTTGAAACCACAGTCAGGCTTGCCTGCCTCGTTCCACAGGAAGCTGTTCAGATATCCTGCTGACCGACAAAACAACAGCGGGGAGAGGAGAGCCCCGTCCTGTTTTTACAGACCTAAATTACTGTTACCTAATGTTTTGTTGGGAAGTCTATTGCTATTGCTATTTTTTGCAGCAGAGGAAGCTGAGGAGGTCAAGAAAAGCAAGCTGTATCAACCTTCTACAAAGTTTTTCCCTGTGGCCCAGCATGTCTCACCAGTGTCATCTGCTGAAAGCAAAAAGTCTGTGAGTTTGTCTTAGATTTGTTTGTTTAACGGTATGAATTCAGCATGAATGCTACGCTTACATTTCAGTGTTGCTCAGTTGTAATGATAACCACAATGACTTCCTGTTTGATTAACAGACGTTTAAAAGAAGGACAGAAGAGAAGAAGAAGAGTAATCTCGAACTCTTCAAAGAAGAACTTAAGCTGTAAGTCATCTAGCAGATACGCATGATTTAGATTAATCCTATGTGGTGTATGTAAGCCTATGCTTTGTGTTTTATGCAGAATACAAGAAGAGCGTGAGGAAAGGCATAAAAGAAAGAAAAATGACCCAGGTGGAGGTGGAGGAGGAGCAGCAGGAGGGGGAGGTGGAGCTGTATATGGAGATCTGGACATACCGCTGTCAGGACGATCAAGTAAGATTCAAAAATAGGTGTTTGATTAATTGGAAAATTGCTCACCTTTTTGAATCACGTTAACCTCGATCCTGTTGTTCCCGACAGCGTTGTATGATGACCTAACTGTGCCAACCACCACTAACCTCTACATTAGCTGCATTAGCCCAAAGGTAAAGGAGCGCGCTGGCTTTGATTGGCTCAGCACAGACTAGATGTGCATTTCTCAATCTTCATTTGCATCTTCCTTCAGATGAACGAGGAGATGCTCTGCAAAGAGTTTGGCAAGTACGGACCCTTGGCCAGCGTGAAGATCATGTGGCCCCGAACAGACGAGGAGCGCTGCAGGACGTCCAACAGAGCCTTTGTGGCTTTCATGACGCGGAAAGACGCAGAGAGGGCCCTGGCTGCACTTGACGGTACAGCTGACAGCTATCTAGTAACCATTCCTCCATTGCTCCTGCTGTGTGGTTACCGCCACCGACTGTGATTGTGGGCTGATGTTTTGTTTCGCAGGTAAAGTTATTATGGGGTTTGAGATGAAGCTGGGCTGGGGTAAACCAGCTCGCATTCCACCTCAGCCTCTCTACACGCCGGTGGGGGTGCGGGCCACACCGCCACCCCCGTCCGGGCTGCCGTTCAACGCTCAGCCGAGGGATCGCTTCCGTAATGACTTCACCAAGCCGCTGGGCATGTCCAAAGGAGATCTCGACAAGGTAAAGTTATCTCTGTTCTCTGGGGTGTCTGCACTACAGGTTGTCAAATTTATAAGTGATAAATAATGGTTCTTACCTGATTCGGATGGTGGCGCTGGTGTACTAGAACAGTTCAAAATGTGAAAATTGAGATCCTGCATACTCCAGTGGGAGAAGTAGTGCTTCACTCTTTCTATAAAACTGCACACACGCTCAAAATTTGGCCTTTATGTTAAATTAAAACACATTAACTCCAATCTGCAGCTGGTTCTGCACTGATTCAGAATAAATGCACGTCTATAACACAAAACTGTAATATATCATCATTCATGCTATTATTGTTATATTGCATGTTTGTTTATTCATTTAATTGATCACCTTGATCCTCGATTCATGGATATGCCATCGCACAGTTTAAATAAAATTATACATTTGCTCTTAAATCTTTGAGATAAATTAGATGTTTTTAGCATTTTAGAATAAATTGGTGCCGATGTGCTGTACTGAAGCTGAGTCAGCCTACCCCTCTGACTGTGAATGCCGTCGTCATCTTCCACGCTCACATCCTCAGCATCCTTCAGTGTGACATCTGAACTCTTTTTAATATTTTCATTACTTGTTTTTACTTCACACAGACTCTGTCCGAAGCCGTCGTCAAAGTGGTTATCCCAACCGAAAGGTAAACACGCTCTTCTCACTGTGCCTGAACCAGCTGTTGTAACACAAGTGCCAAAAGACAGAGGGCTGTGGTGCTCTGTTCTTGTGTCCGTATACTTGTGATTTTTATGAAGGAAGTTGCAGTCTTAGCAACTATTTTTCATGCATTTGACATGTAGGTAGGGCAATTTTGGCTCAAAAAGATATCACCACTTGGTTAAAAAAAATAGTAGTGCATAAAAGATATCTCTTTCTAGCAACAACTCACATTGCATTTTTTTTTTTTTTGACATTAGTTCAACCAAGGAAGAAACATTTGAAATAATCTATCCAGTCAGCGCAGCCATCTCGTTGGTTACATCACTCTTGGTTTGTTTACATGACCCAGATCCGCTAGCGAATGAGGTTATTTGAAGTTTGGGAACAGAAGAAAGAGGACATTAGATACTATTAGATACTCTACGATTCACCTTAAAAGATCCTTGAACACACTCTGAAATCGTTAGATCGGCCACCCCTCCATAAAGAAGGTAGTAAACAACCTAAAACTTTTTGTAGTGTTGCAACACTTGCCATAGTTTGTGGATGTTTTGACATCTGCAGCTGAAGATTGAGGGTTTTTATTGCAAATATCAAAGGTGCCCATGGCCTCAGATTTGCATACAATAAATGAAATTGGCGCAATTTGTAGCCACTTGTATTACAAATACCGCAGATAATTCATGTTGTTCCCATCAGAATATTGATATGTGTGTTAATCAGCCATTGATTTATTTCAACATCTCGAGCCCAGGGGCTTCTGACAGGTTGACTGAGACACCGCAGACCGATACAGCTAGGAGGCAGATTTAATTTTCACCAAGTCAGACGATGCCAGGAGTAAACTAATGTTAGTGCCGTAAATCAAGAGTTACTGCTTCAGGTTAGAATAGTGATGTCTTAATCCGCAGTTTGAAGCTGCCAGCAGAAATTTCGTCACCCTGACACTGGCTTGATACCAACCGTGCATGAAGTTCATCATTTTATAACACAATGACTGAACTTAAACTTTGGATTTGGGCTCTCAGTTCTTAAAAACTAAGCCAGTCTTCCGTTCCCCTCTCATGGACACGGTGTCCGAGGTATATTACAAATATGCTGACACAGTGTCTGTCCTGCAGTGACTCTGCAGTTTTGCACAGTGGAATGTCCTATAGGCTGTCACCTTGTTACGTTTATACATTTTTAAAATAGTTAACGCTTTGACCCGCAATGACGCCGTTAACTGTAAAGCAGTTTGCACAGTTTGCCGACTAGTTCAGTGTAAACAAGTACTAGAGATCTCTGTGCTTTGAGAGTTTCGACCGCACACCGACCCTGCTCTGACACACTCTTCTGCCCCCGCAGGAACCTATTATTCCTCATACACAGGATGATAGAGTTTGTGGTGCGTGAAGGCCACGTGTTTGAAGCCGTAATAATGGACAAGGAGAAAAACAATCCAGATTATAGGTGAGTTTTGCTATGCGCTGGTTATGTGTCGGTCTTGTAAGTGACCTTGTACTTTGCATGTTTTCATTTGCTTATTCCTTATTGTCTCAGGTTTCTTTTTGACAACAAAAGCCAAGATCACGTGTACTATCGCTGGAAGCTGTTCTCCATCCTGCAGGTATGTTTACACAACATAGCCTGGTTTTCCCAAGAGTTTATCTGGAAAAACTAAAAGCTGTTAATACTTGTTATTTGAGCTCATTTTATGGGGGATAGCTGTCATAGTCATGATGATTTAAATACTCCCAATTCTTTCCAGATAAAGCCTCAGAACTCCAAGCAGTGTTTAGGCATTTTTTCTTTTGCTCCTGATGCAATTTTACCCACTGTGGACTGTTTATTATTTTTATTTTTTTTATTCAGTCACTTCAATATATAAGTCATGCATCTCTATGGAAACAGCACAATCATGGCAATAGGCAGGGAAGAAATCCAAACTGTCTTTTGTGCAGTAAAATACATATTTAATGCCTTTTTTATCATTAAAGCAAGTCTGATCCATATATACAACCTTTTGGGCCCAAAAGTGTTACATGTGTTATGTACCTGGTTTCCTTCTCCGCAGGGAGAGTCCCCAACAGAGTGGAGGACAACAGATTTCCGTATGTTCCGGGGAGGCTCCTTATGGAGACCCCCTATCCTAAACAACTACTCTCAGAGAGGTGAAGATAAGGCTGAGGTGGAGGAGGACGCCCCCCCTGAGGAGGAGGTGAAGAAAGGGCAGCTCAGATCTGAGTAAGTATACCAGGCATGATGAAATGTATGCGACTTAGGTTGAATTGAACGCAGCACTCTGTTATTCTTCTGTAAATCAGGCACAGACAGCGACTGGAGACAATCCTTACAGAGCTCACGCCGAGCAGAGAAGATATTGCCAACGCCATGCTGTTCTGTCTGGAGCGAGCGGATGCTGCAGAGGAAGTAGTGGGAAACCTCACTGAATCTTTTTCCTTGCTTCAGACGCCTCTTCAGAAGAAGGCCAGCTTGCCTCCTTTAAATATTTTTTGATGAACAAAGTTAAGCTGAATGTATTTGTAAAGTAAAGGTGATGTCTCTGTCTGTCTTCCCACAGATTGCCAGATTGTATCTCGTGTCAGACATCTTGCACAACTCATGTGCCAAAGTAGCCGGTGCATCATATTATCGTAAATAGTAAGAGACTTTCCCTCAATTTAAGCTCCATAACTACACCTGTTTTTTATCTTTTCTCTTCTGACAGTCTGTCTCTGTTCTTATCAGTTTTGAAACTAAGCTCACACAGATATTTGAAGACCTTAACGCGGCACACAAAAACATACAAGCCAGGCTGCAGGCTGAGCAGTTTAAGGTAAACAAGTATTTCATTTGCATCAAAAGAGGACATTTTCCAAATATAGAGCAACAAAACGACATTTAAATTTCTCTACAGCAAAAGGTCATGAGTTGTTTTCGAGCATGGGAAGACTGGGCCATCTACCCGGAGCCTTATCTCATCCACCTTCAGAACGTCTTTCTGGGCTACGCCAAAGCAGTGGAGGAGCAGACCGAGATGGCAGAGGTGAGCTGAATAACAACCTGCTCACTCTAATGACATTTAAATAAATTGGGCAGCTTTTAGTGTTGCAAAATATTGGAACATGAAGAAGATGATCCAATAGTCTGGGCACTTTTCTGTCTCCCTGTAGGTAGTGTCATTTGATCTCGACGGTGCGCCAATGGACAGCATACCTATAGACGGTTTACCTTTGGACAGAGTTCCTGAGGATGACCTGGACGGCTGCCCCATGGGCTGGGGACCCCTGGATGGAGTCTCTGCTGATGACATAGACGGTGTTCCCTTAGGAGTCGCCGTCGATGACATTGACGGAATGCCCTGTGAGTCTGCCTCATAAGCACAAGTCCAAAAGTTTACGTTTCGTGTTGTTCGGTGTCTGCCCCACTCCAGTGTCTTCGATCAATACGTTGATCCACCCTCTCTTGGGTTGTTGTCAGATGAGTGTGCACTTTGATCAGGAAAAATTGGTGCTGATCCACATGTTCTGGAAGATTTCGGCGCCCAGGAGAAATAAGAGAAATTCCGGTCAAAGACAGAAAGATAAGATGATTGTTGAGTCTCACGCTGAGCTTGCTCGGTCCAAGCCACAAACATCAAGCGTCAATATTTCGTTACCTTGGGAAGGAGACTCAACAATCAGCTGTCTTTCTTCAGAATTATTTATTTATTTATTTATTTATTTATTTATTTATTTGTTTATCTATAGAAGTCATTCACACCATTAAAAAGCAAACATACACCATAACCCTCATATGCCTTTTACGTGATGACTTGTCCTTGTTGTGACTCAGCTGCCTCTTTTGTTTTCCTCAGTAGATGAGAGCAACGTTCGTCTCTCTGGAGTGCCTTTGTCTAAGTGGGAGAAAACAAGCGATGTTGGGACATTTTCTCAAGGTAAGACAGGTCAAGATGTTTTCTGTATCACATCAAACATCCCTCTGTGATCCTGCTCACCTTTTTGCTCTCTATCTAAGCCAAGACTGAGTCGAAGTGGAACATGGTGGTGCAGCAGGACAGTGAAGATGAAGTGAACGCAAGGTGAGGCCTCTGTGGTTTGTATCAACACATCATCTGTCTACAATTGTGAAAAGCGTATCACAGAAAGCACAACCAGTCAAATGATTTGGAGATTTCACGGTTCTCCTCCTCCTCCTGGCAACAGTGTCAAATCACAGGATGGGGGTGAGGACTCGGAGAGCGACAGTAGCGATGACTCCTGCAGTTCGTCCAAATTTGAAAGTGTGGACTTCCAGAGCTCGCTCAGAAGTTTTCAGATGTCTGAGAGCAAAAGGAAAAGGATGAGAGAGCTGGAGGCAAGCGCATTTCTTTTTTTTATTAGATTTGCCTCCTTTTGAAGAAATATACCATATTTTATTTAGTAAGAAAAAAACATAATCTATGATTCATACACATGGAGAACTGGTGGTATTTATCTGACACAGGTAAAGGTTATGAAGATCCAGGATGAACTGGAATCTGGCAAGAGGCTGAGGAAGACTGGAATGAGCCTCCAACAACAAGTGGAGCACTACAGGAACAAACTGCTACAGAAGGTGGGCCACTGCACAGAGACTGCTTTTATGTCATACTGCATGTTTAGATTCACCCTCCAATAAACAGGCAGCGTCTTGTTCATCATGGCAGTTAATCGAACGCCCCCCTGAAACAAAAATGCTTCCCTAACTGATATTTAAATGAAATATGTCTTTGAACACAAACAGTGCGGGGCAAAATTTACAAGAGCGTTATTAAGACATTGAAATTTAACTATGAACTTGGTCAATTTGCAGAATAAAAACAGTATTATTAATGCAAAGAACTCAACACCAGACACAGCCAAAAGTCACAATGTTCTGAGTATGTGAACAACTGACGTTTGGAAAGGGGCGCCGGATACGCGAACCAGCCCTCACACAAACCTGTACACGCTGTTAAAAGCAAGCACATCTCCAGCCTTATATAATATATACATCTGTGAGTCAGAAATGCAATTCTGTTTTCCCCCCACCCCGTTACTGTAGGTAGAGCAGTTGAACAGCTGTTGATCTGTCTGACGTTGACCAAACAGCTCTCCCTAGTGGAGAAAATTTAGGCAAATATGAGTGGATTTTTATTAATGTGGTGTTTGAATCTGAACAGGCATAGACACAGGAGCCTACATCTGATTTAGAAGTGTTTTACCTTGCGTCTACAGGAGTTTGAAAAAGATGACAAGACTGATACACTGACATCAACATCTAAAGACAAGTCAAAGGACGACAGAAGGGAGAAAGAGAGGAGCAGAAGAAGCGAAGACGGGGACAAAAGGCGACGGCGGAGTAGAGATCCTGATGACCACAGCCGAAAATCGAGAAGCATCTCCCCCTTGAAGCAAGTGCCACGAGATGTTTTCTGAGTGTACCAATGGATTCAATCTTGACTGTCCTCCTTTTAAGTTAATCTGTTGTGTTCTGCACATTTAACAGGACAAGGTCTCCGAAGTGGTCCAAACGTTCCCGATCCCCATCGCCAAACCGGAAAGCAGGCAAGTCCAGGTCACGGTCGCCACATCGCTCCCACAAGAAGGCGAAGAAGAGCAAACATTGACTCTCACCTCTGGACCTTGTCATGCATTGGTCTGCTGGCATGTCCCAACTCCAACTCTCCATGCAAGATTCAGTACCCTTTTGTATAATAAAAGTTTGGACACTGTAACTAATTATTATATATATTTTTGTTTTAATGTTTGTTTTTAAAATGATAACCACAAATGTTGCCGCAAAGCTCTGACACTAAATAAATCACTGCTGGTGATAAGAGTGTGTGTTTGTGTGTGTGTGTGTGTGTGGAGAACATGATTGGTAGAGTCAGATATCAAACTGTTTCTACTGTCACTCTCTGCTGTTAACGAAACGTTATCTTCAAGCATTCTTCAAGTTTGTGGGGATTTTTATTGAGGAAATTAATAGAGCATTTGGTTCTGTTTACAAAAGCAGTAAGTACGCAATGTTAAACACTAGATTTACAGTACTAATATTATAATGAAATGTGCTTTCATTGAACAAAAGTTTATCAAAAGTACTTAAGAGCCAGTATTGTTTCTGAAAAAAAAAAAAAGATACCCAGCCCTAATCATTAGTAACCGTAGACAGATCTCCTACTGAAATGTTTGACAGATTTTGAGAGGAAAGCTTCAGAAGTTGAATTTTTAGAAAAGCTGTCTAGATTCTGTAGGCACAAATAACTCGTAAATATCATTTCAAACCACCTTGCTTTCAGGACAAATGATAACACCTCTTTACACATGACACATTTAAAATCTGTGACTGACATTAGGACAGTGTCTTGCACTACTAAGAGTAAATTCTTCTGAAATGTGGGAGCAAAAGAAACTAGTAAGGTGCTCATACTGTTACAAATAGCCTTCTAGCTATACCCATACAGCTGTAAATGTACACGAACAGATGTCAGTTCTGCTCAAACCACACACACTTGGCATTCTGGCTCTTTTTTTTTCCCCTAATGCCAAACCGTTCACAGTTGCTTGGTATTAAAGATAAAAAATAGAAATGTGACAGCGAATCACACCTCGTCTGTTTTTACAGTCTTTCCACCCTTTCCCTCATCTTCTATTTTAAGGTCCCTGTTCTCCCGAAAAAAAGCTACAGACGGCTCTTCGTCTCAGAGCGTTAGCCGATAGGTAGCGTTGGATGGCTCTTGACGGGCTGTCCTTCAGCTGCAGGACTGAACTCCGACAGAAAGGCCTGGATGTGAGGAGATGACAACCTCTCAAGTGCTCAGTACTTTTTTACATTGATGAAAACCTTGATGGCTCCAGTGAAGTCAGCAGAGAGTAGAACCTCAGTGTGATCTGTCTTAAGGGCTCCTGCAAAAACAAAAATAAGCTATTTTATAGCGCTGAAGTGACAACCTCAATGTCATGAAACGTGTTCACGATGAATTCAAACAAACATACCTGAGGGTATCGTTTCAGAGTCTTCGGAGTCCAGGCTCTTGCACTCTGCTTCTGGTTTCTCTGCTCCAGTTTCTTGTGGAACAATAAGGCCGGGGTGGGGTGCAAAGATCGCTGAGGTGACCACCGCATTGTGTGCTGGAAAAAAAAAAGAAGTAAAGCTTCAGTGTCGGTTCATTCAAAAGGGGAAGAAATTATTTAGACAGGTATTTCTATTAAAATCATGTGTGCCATTCAACACAGCTACCTTTAATCCCTTCCCAGAAGTCATTGCGGTCCCGTCGTACTGATGTGAATTTGCTCAGGTCGTGGTAAGTGCTCCAGATGTACACGTACTTATCCTCTGATCCACTGACAATGAAGGAGTAGTCATGACTGTAGGGAGACAGTCCCACAGTCAGTTTGTGTTCAAGGGGCAGTGCAACATGCGAGGGTCTCTACATCTAGCAGACACTCAAAATTAAAGCTTTCCGAGACCTTTTCAAGATAAATCTAAGACTACTTTTGACTATTGTATTTTGTACAGTCACTATGTTCATTGGTAGGTTTAAAGATTTATCAGAAATATCAGAAATCTGGACTTTCACACAAAATGGAAAAAATGAAATTGGATCAAATGTTTGTCGCAATTAAGACCTCATGCATTACATTACATTACATTTAAAGACTATTTAATAACTTTTGAGGCCAAATGTTTAGAAAACCGAATGTGAGACACTTTAAGGAGCTGCAGGCATCATGCATGAAGAAAAAAAGACGGTATGGTTCATGTTAGCTGAGCAGTTTTTACAGTTAAAGATCAATATTTGAAAGAGCCTTTTCCCAAAAACTTATGAGAAGCAGAGTTTAGAGGCAGTAGCACTACTTTAAATGCAGTTCACAGGCGGGGATTTGTTACTCAGCTGTAACTAATTCTACTTTAAATGCTCAAGTCTTACATGACTACATGAAAGGGAAACATCCTCACCTGAAGCTCGCCTTGATCTGACTGCTGCTGTTGACGTAACCTTTGTATTTCATGGATAGAGACAAGTCCCTCAGGTCATAAAGGCGAATGCGGGAATCATTTGAGGTCACCAAAATCTGTAGCGGAGAGACAGAATTCCTTATTTAACGAGCCTGACCACCTCCTTATGGTACATCAACCATACAGTGAGTGTATTTGCATTGGAGATACCTTATTCTCTCCAGGTAAAGGTTCAATGCCGGTGATTTTGCGACCAACTTTGTTTCTGCCTCTGGTGGACCTCACGTGAATCTGAGTGTGGTATTTCAGACGCTAACAAACAAAAAAATTAGTTAAACCAGGGATTCATGAATTTGTTGTGACAACTATCAATAATAAAGACATAAAGAAAAGCAAAAAAGAAGTAGCTCAGCTGGGTACCTCTGTGTCATAGAAGATACATCGGCCATCATAGGTGCCGATGACAGCGTACTTCCCATTTTGGCAGAAGTTAGCTGCAGTGATGAGGCGTGTTTGGCCGTCCACCTCGTTCCACAGCGCCACCTTCTTGTCCGGAATGTTCCAGAGCCGTAGCTTTCCATCCAGAGAGCCGCTTAAAAAGTATCTGTCATCCTAGGAACACGAAGCAAGCGCTGCTATAAATACAGTCGATGCGAGCCAAAATGAATAGATGTGTGATTTGTGCCGAGAGAACTAACACAAGGTGACTCTACTTACTCTGGGATGGAACGCAATGGCTGTGACGAAGTCAATGTGCTGAAAGCAGCAGAGACACTCTCTCCTGGATATGTGCCATAATCGGACTGTTTTATCCATGGAGGACGAGAGCAGGAAAAAGTTCTACATTGACACAAAAATGGAAAAAGTAAGAGGGGATATAAAACCAGTGATGACAGTGTCTAAAATGTGTGCAAAGGAGGGTAAAATAATAAAGAAAAGGCAGTGGGACATCACCTTTGACCAGGATAAGTCCAACAGATCAGCCGTATGACCTTTATACTTGCAGAATGGGACTTGCCGAAAAGGGGCATTTCTATCTTCTGTCTCTGGGTCTTCTGGAATACAACTTGCCTAGGATGAGAGTGCGATCTGTTAGGAAAACACGGAGTCTCCAGACTGTAAAATATACAAAAATACAATACTCTTATAATATTATCTGGAAACACAAATGTGTTATTAAGTTCACTCACCCCGGGATCATCGGATTTTGAAGAGCATAAACTTTCCTGAGAAGGAGAAGGTGAAACTCGACCTGGAGAAGCCAAAACAAACAGAATGACATTGCAGCCACAGCCGAGCACCTAAATCAAAAAACTCAATCATCACACAATCAAAAATCTGACATGCTGATCAGGTTACCTTCAGTGTTGTACTTTAATCTCATGTTATTGAAGTAGTCGAAGGCAGTCTTTAAGACCCAGATGCGGACCACATTATCTTGGCCGGCAGTTGCCAGCAGCCTCCCGCAGTGAGAGAACTTCATCGTCCAAACGGCACCCTGTGGAGAAGACAAAGATGCTGTGATACAAGCATTCGCTGGTTTGCTCTAAAATTCTTAACACGCACAAAGACCCTCTCTTACCATGTGCTCTCCACTCAGGTCCTGCACCACCTTAATCTGATCAAAGTCAAAGGGGCCCTTAAAGCTGTGCGCTGCTTTGAACTTAGCCGGCCTCGTGTAAGGCATGCCCTCATCGTCACTCGATGACGGATCGTCCTGATCTGTATGGAACACTGAGCAGAACAAAAAGCAGAACTTCGATTATCAAAACATTTGCAGTGGGCGCGCTGGTGCACTTCTAAAGCCTTTAAAATGAATCCAGACCTTTTCAGCAGCTCAACAGTTCTATTAATATCCACATTACGAATACATGAAGATAAACGGAGACAAAAAGTTCACTAATCAAATCTTCATTATTGGTGTTGCAAAGTTTGTTGAGGTTATTGATCTGTGGGTTTTGATGACTCAGCAGGACCTTTACTCGGCTGCTTCTATTTATCGTTATGACAGCGAGAAGCTAGAATTAAGTCCTGTAATATCCTCAGCGCCTGCATCCCTTTACAAAGAGCAATCTCCTTCCTGCACTTATCTGCGCTCGTCATCTTGCTGTACTTTCACAAGAAATGACTCACCCTATCAAGAAAATTACCTTGAAATGTTTTTGAAGTAGATCTAGAGACTGTATAAGATATAAAAACAACAGTGTAGTGTAATAGTTAATAGAGTGCAATGTTCTTTCACCTTCATCGCGCACGCTTTTCACTTTGTTGACTGCCTTCTCTCCATACTCCTCAGCGAGATGCTTGGCTTTCTTCACAGACTTGCCGAGGAATTTCTTAAACTGGGTTCTGATGAGGAATGAAGGGACAGGAAATGATAATATTCTATATATTACAGATATCGTGCGGTTAAAACAGGAAAAAAATCAATTCCATTAACAGGCTTTGAACGTCATGGATCCTTACGTTTTCTGTTTCAGTTTTCCACCGTCCGTGTCTGTTAGTGGAGGCTGAGACTTGTCATCATCATCTGACTGTGCTGCGTCATTCCTGAGTGGGATAAAAATAAAACAGATCAGCTTCCATAAATCTGTTTTAGGGTTAGGCCCTAAAAAAAAAAAATCATCACAGTTGGAAAATGTTATGAAGAGAAGAAAACTTGCTTACAGCAACAAGTATATTCCCTCGGATGGTCAAGTGTGTATGTGTGAGTCTATTCATTTCATCTTTGGCTTTTTGTTTGCACACTGTATTACAATACTCAACAAAGCACCACTTGTATGCAATGTTAGCAACAAGGCCTTCAAAACATGTTGAGTTTCTCACAGAACAGTTCATATACAGGAGAGTGCTCAGAGCAGCTAATACGGAGAAATCATTTTCTGCTTACGTGATGTACTCCTTGGTCCTCCTCATTATGTGCAGAGTGAGGGGGTTAATCCCTGCAGGAAGTTTCTCCTCTGCCTGGATTAGAGGGATCTCTTCCCCAGTGTCCAGATTCTTGATCATCACACTGGCCAGGATTTCCTTTTTGTAAAATAACAGAGAAGTAGGTGGAAGTTGGTGGGAGGATCCAAGAAGTTGGGTAATGGCTTCGATTCAAGCTGAATGAATGCAATAAAAATAAACAGAGGGGACTCTTACTTCGTCTGTCAGTTCTCTACCAGAGTTAGAGCGTGGACGCTGAGGGCCTGGAGTGTGTCCTCCGCTCTCAGACGAGGCCTGTTCGTCCTCATTTTCCTGAAAAAAAACACAGCAAGCCATGGTGCAATCGATAAGCAAACTGCTACATGATATTCAGTTTCATTCTTGTTCAGCTCTATCGGAGCATTAAAGGGAACGTTTGGTCTGCAGCCTCACTCACCTGTGCCGTCACCACTTTGTCCCCACTGGTGGCGCTGGCGAGATCCAGGGAATGCTGCAGCTCTTTGGTTAGACTCCTCACTGTGCTGCTAGGGGACACCAGGCCGGAGGGCTCCAGCGCATCGCCACTGACCGCAGACACTGGACAATCACAGAACAGTTCATCTGAAAAACGGGTGAGCTTATTCAGTCTGCTTTTCATATGTGTGCAGCTATTTGCCATTGTAGTTGTTACGACCTCAAATATAACGGAGGGATTTGCTATGCACTGTTCTTCCATTCTTTGAAACACACATTTGCCAGAATTCCTGTTCATACTGGTAGCATTGGGCACAATTTTCTTCCCATCCACCAGTTTATTGTGAAAACAGCTATAAAACAGAGGTTGTCTACTATAAGAGATGAAAAACTGTTTGCTCCTGAGGCTGTATATCATCCAGTGATGTTTTAAAGAGTCGAGTTAAACGTTTCAAAAGATAAAAATAACACATTACTGCCATTAACTGTGCATTGTTTTCCCAACCTTCAAGTCCACTCAGCCTCAGACACTCCTGCGACTTCCTGGAAGGCAGACCTTGCCAAGAGGGTGGAGGCGGTCTCGGTGGAGGACCTCCACTGGGCGGGGGTGGGCGTGAGGGAGGAGGCTTCTTGGTGCTGGCTACAATGTCTGGTTCCACTGTGAACTGACGTGGGGGTTTCGAAGGCCCAGAGGAGTCCGAGTCAGCCTGACTGTCTGTGAGTGGGATCTGATCTAGGATATCTGCAGGCCTTTGCTCCTGACCCTCTTCTGCAACTGCAAGAGCCCCACCAGGCTGACTCTGTCCTACAGTGCTAGTGATGTCTGGGGGCTGAACACCTTCTTGTGGCCCAACTGATGGGCCTGGAGATTCTGTGGGTTCAGGGGCAGGTATGGAACACGCTCTGTTTGTTGCGGCACTTTCCTCTGGCCTCTCTGCAAGCTGAGGTTCGAGGGCTGGCGCTGCTGACTCCGCAGGAACTTCCTGAGCATTATTATCTTCCTGTGGCTCCGGGTCCGCTCTAACATCAACATGTAGCTGATCTAACAGCTGAGCTACCTCACCAACATTGGCGGCACTTCCCTTCTGACTCTCCTCAATGATGCTATCAATGATCTAAGAGGAAGAGAAAATAACAGTTCATTTAGAGATACAACAGCTATGATGCCAGTTCCTGTGTCCGGCTTAACTAGTAACAGATATGTGATTTTCTGTACATGTACCTATTCTTCCTTCCTCTTTTCACAATAAGTAACACAAAACAAACACTCACAGCTAGTGCAACACCCACATTAAAAAAATGTATAGCAAAGGAAACAAATGTCATTTCTAGCACATATCATCGGTTTTACATCTATGAGATCTACACTGATTTAAAAAAAAAAAAATCTACAAAATATAAACCTGAGAATATGGTGAAACTGAACCATCTTGTGTGAGACACATTGTGTGTAATAGCAGAAGAATCCATACCAGTAGGGAATCATCTTGTTGAGTCTCTGATGCTGCCACTCCGCAGCTCACATCTTGTGCAGCGTTTACTGACCTCTGTGAAAGCTGTTCAGAAAACAATAAATAAGATGATTTTTTCCTCCTAGGAAATAACAAACGCTGTGCCAGTTTTAATCTACAAAGTACATTCAAACACAGGGAAACCTATCTGAATCATGAAACACATGATTAATGAGCACATTTGTCTCATCCAGCTAACTTTTTAAAAGGCCCTTTCTAATTGGATCAGATTTCATCAGACTGCTTGCCATGAGGGTGAACACTAAGACTGACTCTAAGGTCAATTCCAGGTCCTGCAAGCAGATTATATCAATGCATGAAACCGTGCTCCATAACACAATTTCCCTTTGCAGCAAAATCAATGCTTTACGTGAACTTTGTTGATTTAAGCTACAGGGCTAGTGCTGCCCTGTGAGCAAGGTCCAACCCTGGATCCATTCCAATGTTTTATTTTCAATCTCTCGTGAGCAGCACGGATCATTTAAATTTCAGTTGTAACCGTCTGGGTGGGAAGAACAGGCAGAGCCAGGCCAGATGATTCATTTCCATTTAATTTCCATTTTCCTAACTGTCAGTAAGGAGGCACCAGATAAACACTGGAAGACACAAGCAATGTGGCAAAGGGTTGAATATTTGCAGTCAATGACTCTTTACTAAACAGGCTGTGTTAATGTTTTCACACACAGCACTAATACCTTACCTTAAAGTCACTTGAGATAGGTGCAACTTCAAGGAGAGCTACTATAAACACTGCAGTCACCTCTAGATAGTCAGGCACTTAATGTTAGAACAGTCTATTGGTACGGTAGGGCTCAGTTCCTGGTATCTGGTACGAAACTCTCTTTTTAGCTATGAAAGTACTGAACAAACAGAAACTGTTTGCTAAACAACTACTGCAATCAGATGCAATCCATCTGAGGAGAAACAACACATACAACATACTCTTTCAATAGATTCAGTAAAGAACTTAAAAGGATAACAGTACAATAAAAATGTGGCTGAACCATAACCCTTTCAGCTACCTCTACTTTATTTCCAAACCTTTGTCACATTAAAGCTATGTTACGACTCAGCAGATACTGCCTTGTTTCAACACTGGCAGGGTTTAGACAAACATACCTTGGGTGAAGGAATGACAAACTTTGCAGGTGACCTAAAAAAAACACACGAAGGGATACAGTTCAAAAGTGCAAGGACAGTCAATGTCTAAAATTCAACATCAAACAACAAATTTGTTTTAAAAATCTGAAACCAAATGTGTTGTCACCATGCACCCTTCCCTTCAGCAAGTAATGTGTGCGAATCAAAACTAACTGTCAGACCTCTTATATCATTAAACAAACCTTTCTGATTGTGATTGCTAAAACAAATGCTTGAGTCTTAAAGCAAGACATAGAAATGTGTGTTCATTGAATCAGTGGTGTATTATGGTAAATGCCGTTTAGTAAACAGAACTTGATCAATTCAGTGACTAATGCACTCCATTCATTCACATGACGGGCTCCTCAATTGATTTTTACTGTGAAAAATTCTCCACCTGCAACTTGCCATTCTATGAGATGGACATAGAGGCCAAGAGGCAGTATATATGACGTCCTGCTGTAAATCTACTTAAAACTGTCATAAAGCAGTACCATTTCCTGGCATTTCTTTGAAAACACAGCACTATTTCCGAGTCAATCCTGACATTAGTCGTTGTGCCCAACAGCCAAAGCACCCATGCTCCCATAATGACAGCTAATAAATGTCTTTTAGGTGTTACGACTATGTATTTGCATTCAAGCTGTCATTTTGATCTTAGGAATAACATCATGTGACTTGGGTGTTGGGGCTGACTCTCCCAGCATCAACCAGCTGGTGAAGAGTAATCCTGTGTGACACTTTACATTACATTTCAACATTGTAAATAGAAAATCTGCAACCGTCTCGACTCTCTGAAGCAGCTCGGTTAACATGCACAAGAAGGAGCTTTCTGTTCACCTGACGTTAGCTGCCATTGGTAAGTTAGCTAGATGCATATAACTTATGGCCCATGAGACAAAACAAGCATAAAAGCGTGTGTTATCAGTCACTCGTGTGTACTAGCATCAAAATGTGTTTCCTTACACTTTTGGAGATGGCGTGAAATTAACGTCCTCGGGAGCATCATAGAATTCCTCGGTGTCACTTGTATCTGACGCCATGCTAACGCGAATTTAGCTCGTTAGCTCGTCAAAGTTCGTCGCCAGGCAGCTGTCTAAAAGCCTAACCTGCGAGTGGAGGCGTTACGCGCATGTGCCCGTCCCTCTCCCTCCGCCGCGTTCTCCAGATTTATCTTTTAATGTAAATCACTTGGCCCAGGTGTCGTCCAACAACCACTTTCCTGCCCAGCGTCACGTCATAACGTTACAGTACGCTAGCCCAAATGCTAGGCTAACAAATGTAATCTGGTCCTACGACTGACCAACGCCTAGTGCTAACTAGCTTTTCTGCACTGTTTTAAACCACTCTCGTTCACGGTGCAGTATCTCCCAAGAGAGCGGACATCGAAAAGCGCGTTTTATAGCAACAGCGTACACTTGAACAACTGTCAAGCTAACGGGGCCAGTGAACCGCGTCATAAACAAACCAGTAACACAAAAAATACATCTGAACGAGGTGAGTCAAAGGGCGGGGCTCAGACAGCCGCTCTTCTTCTAATTCACTGTTATGACAGTTGAGGGCGACGGTGGCATCTACTGCCCCCTAGTGGACAGACTGGAGAACAGAATTTAATTTAGAAACCAAGGGCTGGGCTGTCAAATGATGGGATGCTGAGAGGGGGGTACTACCAGGGAGAGCACCAGCCAAGGACGGGTAGGTATTTGAGAGTGTATGACATCCAATAAAAATGTGTGAGCAATATTTATTTAATTTTAACAAGAATACGTGACTTAAACAAACTTTTTGATAAAAATGTCTTAAATTTAGTTAGGCTACTAACAAATTTGGTGAAGATATATAGGCTACTGACCAGGATAGTTAAAAAACAAAATATGGACAAAATATGCCACATTAGATAAGATAAGAAAACATAAGATGTACCTTCATTGATCCCCATGTAGGGGAATTTCAATTGGACACAGCAGCATAAGGGCACAAACAGTGTGCAAACAATAACAAACAAAAAATAACTATCAGATATCAGATATCAACACTGCTTCTAAACATATGCCGACATTTCTGCAGTGCAATTTCTTGTAACATATCAGCTGACATACACGCTCTTACAGATACACCACCTCTCATGTAGTTGTAGTGAGTGGAACAGGATCCCTTTAAACTGACTATCTATCTATCTATCTATCTATCTATCTATCTATCTATCTATCTATCTATCTATCTATCTATCTATCTATCTATCTATCTATCTATCCTTTATCATTGCTTCATTAGTCCACTCTTCCTCCTTATACCTCAGAATCCTGCTGGACTTCTGCTGACTGGGCCCCACCTGATGTAAACCAGTTCAAACTCTGCTTCTCTCCCTGCCACTCTTCAATTCTTCATGTTACATTGAAGCACTTTTTCATATCTTTCGCATTCAGTCTGTACTCTCTAAAAAGACTTAATTATACTTAATTCTACAATCCTTATTTGGCCTTTCTGTGCCCCTTATGGTCTTGTGACCTGATAATCACGTAAGAGCCACCCACATTGCAAAAAAAAAAAGTGTTAAAAATTGAAAATGATGCAGATATAACTGATTTGGAAATGTCATTATAATGTTTATTTTATCCGTTGGATTCTTGGCTTGCCTGTGCCTGCACAACTCACAAGGTGAGAATTGTTTGGTAAAACATGCACATAAATTTACAGCTGATTCATTCGCACATGATGAAGACAGGCACTTAGAACTGTAAAAACAGCCAGCAGGTCAGAGAAATTACCATTGAATCTGATCTGTTCCAAGGCCTTTTGTTCCGGATCAATGCATCAGTTGATTAATAATGCGCTTGCAATTTCACAGATTATTTGAGGGGACAAAAACGTGGAGGTGGTAGAGGACTGATTATCGAAAGAGCCTCAGTGAATCTTAATGAATGCATATATTACTTTGATTCGGCCGTGTTGTAATTACAGACTGTAGTTGCATTTATGCTATCAAGCATGGATCAGAATCTTAAACATTTTATTGTCCTCAAACCTGTTAAATGTTGCTCACTAAACCTAAAACTCACATTGTGTTTGGCATCATAGAGACTTGATCTATCTTTTCCATCTAAAAAACTATCCTGAAATTTAATGGATGGCAATGGTCTGGAGGTCAAGGATCTTGAAGCTTCACAACAACATTCATTAAACAAGAGTCTTACCTGATGCAGTTGTTACTATTAGTGCATTGTGTAATGTGTAATGACTGTAATGGGTTGGTTGTTTATGCTGGAAGTGATAATAAAAGGACTGTATCATTTTCAAGACTTTATTCAAACAAGTTAGAGATCATGCAAAACAATGAATAAATACAAAAAATAAATAGGTGACAGGCAGAGTTCCATACAGATGTCCCAGTTTATATTATTTTTTTCCCCTCCATTTTATCTGTTCATGCTTCTGACTTGAAGTACCAGCCCTTTATCTTTATGAGTGTGATTCTGATAAGGTTGCTTGTGTGTCCAAGTTACAAGCCTGGTCAATAAACTGTACAAACAACAGTAGTTTAGTTCTAGGTGGTGTTTATCAGGAAAAAAAAAAAAGCATCAGTAATGTTCTGCTTTAGATGCTGACCTGCTCATGTGCAATCCGTTGAGTTTCAAGATCTTCTACTTGACCTGTCGCCATCCCACGTCCACGGCCTCTGCCTCCACGGGTTGCCATCCCGTCGTCCTCTCTGACGTGATGATGTACTTCGCTCTGGCGTAACAAGTCCCCATCTACTCAATTTGTTTGGTTGAATGCTCTGATGCTGGTTTGCTGTAAAACAAAAGGTTTTGTGGACTATGAAACTTATTCAACTTTCCATCATAATGAGGGTGATTACATAGTGACAAGTTTTTTTTTTGTTTTAAGTTATCCTTTAATTTAAGCTGACTGCAATATAGCCAGCAATCACATAAGCTACACCTGTAATGACCTGTGGTTATATTTGATATTGATGTATATGTTATCGGTGTAAAAACACGTAGCTTCTATGTTCAAACAAACAAAGATTGTCTGTCAATACCTCAACCAGAAATTTCCACTTCAGTCTCCCTAATATTCAACCCATAAATCCATACTTATTTTATTGTAAAAACAATAACAATGCATCAACAACCCTGAGTGAGGATTTCTCAGAGCCATTTCTAAGATGAGCCCTTTAAAGTTCAAACTCGGAGCAGGGTGCCCATCGTTTTCCTAAAACTGTCAATAATTCATGATTTTAAAGCAAACATATATAGACTACAGACTACTAATGCTCCAGGAGACTGCTCCTCTTCACAACCACTTTATTTAGTAACGGAAGTTTTGAGCCAATGAGAGGAGATTGCCATACCTCTCCTCCAATGGAAAGTGTTGATGTTCCTGCTCTCCTAGTAAGCGACGACTGGATTGGATAAAACCAGGAAGGAGGCTCCAGAGGTATAAGTGGATTTGAGGGCTTGGAAGGAAAACAAGGACGTTAGTTAACGTTACCTCGTCGTTGAAGGTAAGAAATCTGCTTTTTAAAAGTTTACAGAGTGTATTTAAGATACACATGGTGATTGGAATATAGTATATATTATATTAAGCTCAACAAATAGCAGGTTGACAGTTAGTCATAGTCATTTGTTGGTGGTGGCAAACCTACCGACCAACCAGACTAACTAATAACTAACCCAACTAACTCATGTTAAGACCCCCGTGGTTTACGCTGTGAGTAGTTAAGCTAACAAAGGGAACAGCCGATAGTCAGCAGTAACCATTTACACAGCCATACAGTCGACTGTCCTTATCTAATGTTATTCCAAGCTAGCCAGTGTCAACGTTAAAGGGTTATCGTTAGCCTGGCTAGTTAGCCATAGCCTGTTCCCCACTGCGATGTAAGGACTGTGTTCAGGCGACATGGCCAGAAAATCAGAAGAGCCCCGATGTGACAGCGTTGCCTGTTGTGACACTATCACTGTGGGGTCCAGGTTAGCAGTTACATTTTGAATTGTGATAGCTTCGAGCCTTTGCTAGCAAGCTAGTCAGCTGCGTTACCTCGCCGTGGAGTTAGCTGTTAGTTACTTTCCCCCCACATGGATCACACTTAGCTTTAAAAGGACAAACCTCCCGGCTTCGTGCCTGTCTCAGAGCTTCAGCGTGTAGCACTTTACAGGCAAACGGTCAACTCCAACAGTTTTGTGTGACTTTGACGTGTTGAACGATCAGAAACCAAGCTAACTACCAGGGAAACTTTACTGTATCCAAATGGACGTGTGTGTACAGTTGCTATTCTTTAATGTAATCGAGATCAGTGTCACTACATCCTTTTTTATTTCGAACACTATGTTGGCTGAACTTCAATAGAAGTGGAAGTTTGTTCTGTCAAGTCACACACGGCAGATATTTTTAGCTTTAATTAGCCTAGTTCTGTGTAAAGCAACAGGTTAGAAATCTGATGCAGCTGTCACATTTCAGCAGTGGAAGAAACGCCCATAAACCTTGTTGTCAACCTCTGTAGGAAGTTTTACATCCACATTGGATTGAGATTATCCCAACTCTGCTAACAAGGCCCCAGTCTGTAAATATGTGAAAAGTCATAAATTAGACTGTCAAACACACATTTGCTTTCAGAATAAACTGTAAAGCTAGGTTTTGTTTATTGAAATGTGTTCGTATTATTAGGCTTATTAGGACATGTATTTCATCGTCCATTTGAATGCAGAAAATGTTAATTTAAGTGCACCCAGTAATACATTTGAACTATCACTGTATGCAAAAAGGTGAAAACAGATATTGCAATATAATTTGTGATAACGCTGATTTTCTTTTACGCTTAAAAATTCAAATCAAGACAATTGGATAGTTGTTGGGGTCTGTACCTAAAGAACAAAAAACCGCAGCTTTTGCGATTTGGATGATACACTTGCCGATATTGCAGAATCAGTAATACTATGATTAATTGACCAACCTTAGATTTAACTCAACATAATAGAAAGTATTTTAAACAGGAGGAAAGGTGCAGATAAATGACATAAGGACTCTAATAAATCAACCCCAACAATTATTTGGTTATTATCAAAATCATCAGTTGTGATAATAGTTTACACTGTGTTTGAACTACATAATAAAGAGCTTGCTCTAAAATATGGAGATAAGTATTGATAATGTTTAAATGTACTCTGCCGTCCAGAGAGGGGGAGCGCACTGAGTATGGACAGAATTTTAGAAAACTTCCTTTGGAAAACTATCTGAGCCCAGTGTTGGGCTACTCTACAATTCTTTGGATTTCTCTTTTTTAACTACACTGCAGACTGAATTCTAGTGACAAACATAGTGACAGTTGACTCATATGAACATGTCCAACGTGATTTGGTCAGCATTATAAAGCCATTTTCATTTGTTTTTAATTCTACCTGCTGAATATCGGGCGCACCCGATGACCAAATTAAAAATCAGTCTCACTTCACCGATTATTGAATGGCTATGCGTCCAAAATAGTCGCACCCTGGAGCCCGGGTGTGTAACTTGTAACTGGAAGGCAGTCTTACTTGTCCCTACAGTATAAGAATTACTTTGTTTGCTTTTTTTCTGCCAGAAAAGTAATTGCTGCATGACTACCGTAATTCAATGTATATTAAAAAAGGGTTACTTAGTTGCAATACTCGGATATGAATTTGTCACCAGCAGGCAGTGGATTGTATTTAGAATAGTACACATTGTACTGTGTAGTTCTGTTAGAAATTCTGATGTAAAACTGACTTTCAGTTGCTTTCTTGGCTGATGTTGAATGTTTGTTTTTGGTAGAAAGACTTCACACAAATGTTGAAAGTATTGTTTCTGTTTTAGAGGTGTGGTTTTGGCGAGGGTATGGAGCACCCTGTACACAGAGGGGAGACAATGCCCATCGGACTGCATGACAGGTAATACACAATTCCTTGTATTCCATTATTTCATTAGCTGCCCAGAACATTTTTTTTGATTGACTTTAATTAAACACATGAATTCCTTAGCTCACAAACCTTGCCAGAAAAAGAAATTATCAGGAGCTATTTTCTTGAACATTCATGTTTCTTTTCACTGCTTTGTAACTAGGAAAAAATCCTTCTTTTAAAAAAAGATCAGCTTTCGATTCAGGATCTATAGTTGATAGATCTAAATTGTGTGTATTGTGCAGTACTCAGTGCTGGCATTAGTCTAGGGTAGGACATAGCTTCCATCTGGAATCGGAAGTGTTAATCAGGTAATCCCTGATTAGATTATGGAAAAGAAAAGAAGAAGGCCTGTAGTGTCAATGACCAGGATTGAACCCCTGCTTCGTCTAACAAGAGTGTCACCCAAAGATATTACAACATTTCTGTAATATAAATTAATCAGTGGCAGCTTACCCACCTGAATGGTTTGTGCATAATATTGGCTAATTGATCAGTATTTGCCAGGAGTCATTCTGTCACACAAACAGTATTGTCAACGCCTCCCTTGACTTTTTGCTACATAAAGACTGAAATAGAGGTTTTCAACCAGAGGGGGCAGTTTAATATCAACCATTACTATGCAAAAAACAGATCTTTGGTGGATGATGTGTTTTGTTAACGGAATATCTGCAAACAGTGCAAAGTTAGTGAATAGCATAAGCATATCAAGATTACTACTAACAACTTTTTAATGAGCTTTCAATTTCGATCGTTGGAATCAAAAGCAGGATCATACTTCCCAGTATGAGAGAAAATGACAGATGGTCTGACACATTGGACAAGTTATTCTTGACTTGGCTACAGATTGATATAAGATTGACCATGAAGATGGTGCAGAAGAGCTGAGTGTACGACAAATGAAGAACACACAGAAACACCCAAACACATGAATGTGAGGAAGAAATATGCTTTTGGCTTAAAACGCATCATTTATAAATCCTCTCTCCACCACTGGCAGAGGTTCCTTTTTTTTTTCTGCGAGTCAACTGTTTCTCATGGACCCAACCTTCCCCATTAAACAGTGACTGGTGTGTTTATCTGCTGATAAATGTGCAATACTTAATTAGATAAAATGTCACTTGTAATTTTTGAAATGGTGCATAGTTTCTGTTGACAGGAACAAATAAGAGGATGGGAGAGTCTTTCTCACTTTATGCCAGTCTTGTAAATCAATATTTTCCAAGTAGGATCCTAGAACGTTGCTAATGTATTAGGGTGTAGCTGATGAAAACCTATATCTTTGCATAATGCTATTTGTATGTGAGATGTTGCCCTGTTAAAACAGTTGATTATTTTGTTTTTCAGTTAATCTACCAATTACTTTCTTGATTGACTCTCTGGTCGGATGGCATTTTTCTGACTTTTACTAATCTTGTGTGTTATATTTCTTATACAGTGTAGGTAATACTCAATAGTAGCATGCAGACTCATCTTGGAGTTAGACCTCTGTGTTGAATACCAGGGAAAGGAGCTGGCATGATTGTTCCTGTTTGTGTGATCCAATCTGTTGGCAAAAGATTCTCCTTGATTCGTGAACAGAAATGTGACTGACTGTGCGGAGGTGGATGAGACACTACACCAACTGGTTGAGCAGTTACGGAACACAATTTTCAGAGTAAAAGACTGTAATTAATGCAGGCACAGGCAAGAGTGCAGACTGTCCATCCACAACATAAGCTATCAATTAGAGATACAAGAATAGTTTTGCCTAGTTTAGATGGATGAATGAAAGGAGTATGAAACGCGATGGCATTCAGTTCTCCCTCAATAAGTTGCTTTCACATCATTTGTTGAGCTGTGTACAACATATAACCCTTGATATTCCAAAGGGTATGGTTCCCCAAATATACACTGGGAAGGTGTGGAATTATTGTAGGGCTTCTACGGGCATTGTTTGACATGGAGGTTTTACAGAGGGTCGTTATATAGTAGAACTGAGGGTGAACAGGTGTAGTGCTGAGCTCCCAGGCTTTGACAGAAGAGACGGCATGACTGCTGCCCTTGCTGTACAGGCAAGGTCACTCTGCCATTTCCAGTGTAAGCTGGGAGGGAGAATGGTCAAGCTGCAAAGTGTGATGACAAGATTCTTATGGGGATGGAGCTGCAGGCGGTAGAAAAAGAGAGGGATCTGATCATGACCTATAGGACCTATATCAATGATCTTGTATTTTCTCAACCTCTCCTTTAACAATCCAACCAATCAAATTAATTTGGTGAGAGAATGAGCAGGAAAAGTCTGTTTTCAGTGAGATATGAATGTCTTTCTGATTACCACATTGCGTACAGTGTTGCGCTCTTTTATCTGCTACAACCTGCTTTCTTTTTTGACAGGTGTTTTTGATTAGGGAGTTAATGGGGTACCCAGGGCCTTAGGGGTCAAGGCACCAGTGTACTCCAGCAGAAATGCTTATAAAAAAGTCTAAAGGTTTCTAAAGCTATTACTTAGAATCCTCACACCTTTTTCTATGTAAGAAACTGGGGAGCCGTGTCTGACAATATTTGGCACTCTCTAAAACAGACAGCACAGCGTTATCGGATTGGTCCCTAATCTCTGTTTGTTTATGTGAAGATCAGGTACATTTTTTCTAAATGTTTGTTCATAATCTGTTTCCCTGCACTTAAGTTAATCACGCTCTGAGAATTCATGAATGGTTTTGCAGAATTGAACTGCTTCATTTTGTCAGACGGGGTGTTGTTCATCGGAGTTCATCTCAAGTGTGCAGAAAACTTAGCTGTGTCAGCGTTGCTGACATCCTCACAACAAAGCAGGTTTGCCCTGCCAATGATACTGAAGTGGTAAGATTTGCTTGACTTGCTGTTAGCATGCTAATTACCTTAGATTAATAGCTGACTTTTTAAAATTTTTTGGCTGTTGCCAGGTAGGTTGATCATTATGCTGCCCATAATCGCTAAAGGCTAGCTTCTTTGACATGTTGTTAGCCGGTTATTAGTTCAGATGCTGATAGCTGGGGGTGGGTGGTTCTGTGGGCTAGCCACTGTAGTTCAGCCTACACAGGTACAATGCACTATAGACAGCAGAGGACCTGGGTCAAGCTGCTGAGGATCTGCACTTCTCTAAAGTGAGAGTAGGATTTAAATACAGCTTAAAATTAGGCCAGGTCGGGGCACGAGAGGTGTTTGCTGTCAGACGACCCAGTGGATTGATGACAGCATAGCCAGATCAGGGCATAATGATTAAAAGATCATTTGACGTGATTACTTAAATTCTATTGAGACACCCAACTTTTACACATTTTAGTTCATATTGACATCTGACAATTTAGTTCTATAAAATTGTATTGGCTTAAAACTGTGGAGTTCTTGAAATAAGTGTTGGCAGTTTCCAATAGTGATTTAAGCATATAAGGTGTTTGGTGAGGTGTGTTGGTCCACTTTTATTTCTTTAAATTCAATGTATGAATGTGATTGTTCCACAATAATGTCCATTCATCCAACTTTCTATTTAGTTTAGCCAAAGAATGAAACACAGCCCTGTCCAAAAATATAAAATAAGCCTATTTATTTAGTAGGAGAATTTAACATTATAATACCAAATTTGAATGTCATTCATATGTACTTATTAAAACACCCACCACAGAAATAATGTGTGTATAGTGCTATATTAAAGTTAAAGGTTAAAAAAAAACTGCACCAAAATACATCAGGAACAAGTGGACACCATTGGATATTTAAAGACTCACAGGTTATATTTGGTTATACCACTGACAGAAATTAAATTATACTTTAAAAAAACCAAACACATTTTAAGTCCTAGAGCACACCACATTTATTTGGTTAAAATGTATGAATTTCATAGCAGTTTTTCCTCTTTCTTGTACTCCTTTTAATCTCCTTTACAATTCTTTCCAAGGCAAGCCCAGAACTGTAATCACAGGTCCTTTAACAAGATGGCACTGTTGCTTAGCTACTGGGCTATTCACAGACC
Source organism: Diplodus puntazzo (assembly GCA_963678695.2). Taxonomy (NCBI): domain Eukaryota; kingdom Metazoa; phylum Chordata; class Actinopteri; order Spariformes; family Sparidae; genus Diplodus; species Diplodus puntazzo. Next base: position 8,496,268 of record OZ023167.1, on the reverse strand, counting down.
CTGAAAGGGTGATGGGAAGGCAGGGCTTCTCCCCCCCTCCTACCACGAGACAACTGTGAATGCAGCAGGGCAAGTAGTCGTGGTGGATGCACTCTATTGGCTTCTCAGTGCTGCTGCTAAAGTCACAACCCCGACCGAGCCTGCACTGCCTGTACCAGTGTATTTCTGTAGCTGCTGCCGCTGCTGCTCTCCCTCCCCCTTAAATGGTGTGGGCAGAGTGGGATGGAAGACTGCATTGGAAACCTTTTCATGGAAATGGTCTTTGCTGTTGGTATCGCTATAGCACCATTCTGGTGACAACAACATGCCGTTAAAATGGAAAAGCGGTTCTCCTGTCAGCTGGAAATTCCCAGTGCCAGTCCTTAAGACATCCAGGTCCTCACCCCTTTCGCCTGCCTACATGTGAGTAAGAGTTAAATAGCATTCACATTATATATCATTGTGGCAATGTATATGGAGATGGATTTGTTAGCCTTGCAGTTTTGGCAATTTTCTTTGTAAATTATTGTGACACCAAAATTTTTTGATGCAGCCCTAATTAGGCAGAATGCGATTGAGTCTTGTGGTGTGTCAAGAGATTCGCCTTGTCCAGCATGCATTTTATGGTTTATTGGCAGAATGCTTTGCTCTTGGGCAGAAGGACTCATTTCGCCGCAAGTCTGAACATGGCAAGCACCGCGTCCCCGACTCTTGCCCTCTCCCTGTGGCTATGTTTATTTGGGAACAGGGACTCAGCAGCTTGGGAGGAGCCTGCTTTTGTCAGGATGTCTGGCGTGCCCTGGTTTAGAAGCTATTGTCATCTGCTACTGTTCAGGAGCGGGGGGGAAGGGTAGAATGGAAGTGCTTCTCACAGCCTCTCACCATCCCCTCTCTTTACCCCTTTTATTCCCAAGCTCTACTGAAATGGACAAGTGTCTTGTTTGACTTTTGAACAATGACATGGCTTTGGCTGACAGAGATTGAGAACCAAAACCTTGAAAGGGGGGAAAAAAAGAGGAAAAAAAAACATCAACCTAGTTTTCATGGCAAGCTAATAGGCTAGCTCATAGCCTAAAGGTAATTTCATAGGCTAACGAGGCTTACTCAGATGTGTTTTTGTTTGTTTGTCTTTTCAAAATTGGATTTATGCAGACTCTAGTTCTCATGAAGCTTTACTTGTAAAGCGAAGAGCTTGATTTAGCTTCTTTTTTTTTTTTTACAGAAATATTTATTTTGAATATTACTGCATTACAGCAAGAGAAATCTCAGCTCTTACATTGCTTTTTTTTGCACATATCCCTTTAAATGTCTTGAGGGGAATGGTTGACATCTGCGGCATGGCAAATCCTTAATGTACAAAGTATGTATATCATAACGCCTCTTTCTTCCTAATTAACCTTAGGAAGTCTTGGCTAAATGGTGTCATTTTGTAAGCATTGTACAAAGGGCACCTTAGTTGGTTGGAGGAGTTGATGGGTGTGCACTGGTTTTTATCTTCCCCACCCACATTTATTCTGTAGCCTTGCAGTTGTTTTGCATTATTGGTTATACTGTGGCATATGTCACTTTTTCACAACATTGCAAGATGGGGCATTTTTGGGGGATTTTTTTGTGAATTTCCATTGCTATATCTCACAATATTTGATCTTGATAGAACATCTATTTTTGCCAGTAATATTTTGGCTTTGTTGCTATTTCAGAAGACATCATTTTTTAATAAATCTTCAGTGTGTTTAAAAGTTACTTATGACTGTATATTGTCAGTAAGTGCTGGTATCTCCTCCTGTTACAGCATTAATTAAGACACAGCCAGGGACTGTATGAATATTATAATATTCATATAATATGGTATTTACTTTATTTTCAACACTTGACATTATGACATTGTCACTTGACATTGGTATGTTATTCACACACCAGCAAGTTAACATGACTATGAACTCTCTCGCTGAAAGAACAAGGATGAGACTACATCAAGTGGTTGTGGTGGGCGCTTGCATGTCCTCATCTCAGATTGTGTGCACACGCTGGCAAGTGAAGCATATTCAAGCCTTGAGGCTCCACCTTACTCTGCCCAGAGTGGCCCTGCCCCACCAGACAACTTGCTATTTTGAAACATGTATATTGTAAGCTATGTTTTTAGGCATGCTGATATTGGGCCCCCAATTATAGGTTGGTCTGTGGTCAGGGAGAAGTCACTCTTTATAGGCCCTTTGAGTAGTGCCTGTGTCCCATTGGCTTTACAGACATTTTAACTTGCTGTGCTGCTAGGCTAATCTTTGTATATGTTCCCAAGCAGCAGAACGATGGAGGACACAGGAGAGAGAGGGAGAGAGTGCTTGGAATATCTGACATATATGTCGTGTAAAGAATTCAGATTTGTTTGCACATTGTGCTTGCCACCCTGACCTATTTATAGACTGCTGAACTGCATGTGGTGCGGATGTCATGCTAGCATGGAATGGTTAACGTCCGCAGCCAGTATGGCCCATGCAGTAATCTTCAGCTCAGTAAAATGTCATTGGGTTTATCTTTCATTCCACAAAAAAGTCCTTGAAAAATGATAAAAAGAACGGCATGCCTCATCTTACAGTGGTTCAGTACTAAGCACTTAATATGTGTGACTGCTGTCTTTAGTAATCACCTCTCAGAGGCGTCATGGTGAGCCGGCAGCCTTCACAGCCGCAGAGCCGGTTCAATTCCAAGCAGGGACCTTTAGAAGATGTCATATCCCCTTTCTCTCTCCCCATGTTCACTGTCACTCTTTGTCAACAGTCTCATTAAGGCAAAATTCTAGAGAAACAATCCCTCTAAGAATAGATATAAAAAAACAAGTCACATCTTGCAGATTTTGAACTTCCAAAGTCCAAAAGTGATATCTGATGCTGTCTCTTGGTTCTTAGGATTTAAATGTATAGTTCTTGGTTCAAAGAGCAACCTCCTCTAAACATCCTGGCTGCTCAAAAAATTGCTTTAACACAGTCTTTATAAATGTCTCTCAGTTGAAGCCAGTTTGACCAGATTAAACTCCATACAGATTGTACAGCTAAGGGTAAAATGGAAGCTTTAAAAATCAGATTTTCTTTTTTTTTTCTTTCCAGCAGAGAGCCTTCACATGTCTCATGTGGCTGTCAAATACTTCTGCTGCTCCTGCTGAATCTCATTTGCTACTGCTATAAGATGATTTTAGCAATCTTTGATGTAAATAGTTAATTAGCCAACTGGTGTTTTTAGGAACCTATTATGAACCTGGATTCATTTTGTTCGATCAGTTAAACAGTTAAGCTATTCTAAAATAATCAGAACAAAGCTGATGTGACAAATGACATCAAACTAGATAAGAGCTGGTTTTGCACTGGCGGATTCTTTTCGTCTGCTGACAAAAAATAAATTTTTCATGCTTAAAACTGTGGCATTACACTTGAGGGTCTAACCAGATACATCACAGTGAGATCTATGTGTTAATTGGACCCAGTATGGGGATGATATGCCAGAAGAGATGTTTCAACTACAACGCTGTTCTTCATTCTTAAATGCGACTGTCGTTGGACTGCAGATTCAAACATGAATGTATAGATGACATCACAGACTTAAAGTGGAAACGGTAGCATGCATTATTCAGGTGCTTATTTATACAGGATATGTGCCTTTCAGGGCTGTTGTCATAAACTCTTGATGTCACCTGAGTTGTTTTGACATCTCCATGTTGATGCATAGCAGAGACTAGAGGTAAACTGAAGGCACCTGTTTTTAAATTAAGATTTAAGTATTTTCATCGATCATTTTGAATGAGCTTACTTAAGATATTGTTTTTTTTTCTTTGTTAGGTTTTGCTGTTGTTTTTCTAACAAGGATCCCTTTAAGGCCGGTTGGGTTATTTTTCCAAGGTGGAGCTTTTAATTTACCTGTCCAACCTTTTATAATCGACATTAAGTTCTTGCTGACTTGAGGCCATTTTGTACAAAATGCAATAGTCACCCAGGGATCATTTCTCTTCATTGAAAGGCCAGAGGGGAGGCACAGGCAGTCTGGTTGGCAGAGCATCAAGTGAGTGCAGTCAGGTGAAACTGTCATGTCTGAGCTCATCTCGCACACAAACGGACACACACACCTACTCAAAGCTGAGCTGTGGTGAAGTTTGGTGAAGTTTCACCACACAGTTGACCAGTCAGTAGACGTTATGACAAAAATAAAACAGAAAAACACTTGCACTCGAATGCCCTCCTCAGATGCATAACATCAGACTCACCACGCCCCTGTTAAGATGTGAGAACATGATGAACAGTAAGAAAAGACCATTCAGAACCCACCGATAAGTGTGTGACATGTAAATTGAATGATAATACTGCTTGCTGGACAAATCTGGTCGTGTTACTATCGAGAACGTTTGACCAAAATGTCTGTTACTGCAGGCATTAAGATGGGAATGGAAAAGCAAATTTGTATCCAGTCTACAGCACAGGTTCCCCAAACTCCTATTAGAGTAATTCTGAGTCCTGACCCTATCAGCAGGTCAGGTCAGGGCTACCTCATTGGCAGTTGCACCTTGTTCCACTTGGTTGCTTTGCTATTTCACAGAGGTGCAATGTTTCTCCTATTTCATAGCTATGTATTGTAAACACAGCAAATAATTGGCCACACAAACTGCAGTATTGCTGACCCATATGACTATGGAAGGATCTGCAATTAATGGTGCACTTGTGTGTGTGGATGGTGACAGAATAAGCTCCTTTTGTATGCAAAGCTTTGTCTAGTCATTTGAGACCATGCAAAATTGTGCCGACACTTCTTTTCCCCTATTGCTTTGACATGTCCCTTGCCTTTTTTTGTTGTTGTTTGTTTTGTTTTAGAATCTCGATTCATCCCCTGCTCAGCCTACATATGCTGAATAATTCCAAATATCTTCGGTGACTGTACAGTCCAGCGTATTTTGTAGCTATTTCAAAGAAACGATTATGCAAGCTTTCTTAACGAATTAGTATTATTCAGGCTGTCCTTTCAGTTCACACATACTCAGCTGGGTCGTGTTCCTTCTCACAGCATCCTTCAGGTTGATTAGGCATTTGGTACATGTTGACAGATTGTCTGCTCCACCCACACGTTATGAAGCTTGTTTGGTTTAACCACTTGCAGTGCTCGCTGAAGCTCGGTGTTTGAAATTCCCCAACCCTTTTTGATGAAAAAACCTTGACCTTAAAGTGCTCTTTGCTTATAAAGTGTAATTACAGACCCATTCCGGCGTACGCCCTACTAAGGTTATTAGCAGGGATTGGAGCAATTATGTTGAGATGATGAACAGTTCCTCTTGGACAGAGTGAGCGGTAAATTCTTTGGAAATTTTTGATAGTTGTCCTTCACTGATAAGAATTGTGAGGAGGCTGTAGCAGATGCAACACAGTCAAGCAACTTAATCAGCAAACACGGAGGCCTCATGCAGTTCACATATCTTTCAGCATTTACAGTACTTTGTGACACCCTGGGTGGTTATCTTCTCTTTTTCTGTTTCCCATTTTGCATTTTTCACTGCACTTCTACTGAAGCACATAAAGACATCCTCTAATGTGTATTCCCATTTTTCAGTACTGAAATTTCTGTTTTTCTTCTAATTTTAGAAACCCGTCACCAGTTTCCAAGTTTCCAACAGTTCAATTGAAACCTACAGTTTTCATTACATTCCACTCAATTTTAAAAAGCCATGAGTGATTTCCAGCTTCTAAAAGAGTAACTTGTAAGTCTGTGAGTAGGAACTATCCATTCAGTTGGTTAAGCTGGAGTATTAATTAGGGAAGTGCCAATTTTCGTCAGAATGAGCAGAGCCAACAACATTTGTCAGACACATGGGGCACAGATGTTTGAAATAGTCTGTTAAGTGATCGCTTCCTTCTTGCTGGAACTCTATGAATGGAGGAAAAATAAAATCAAGTATCTCAGTTGAATAGATTATGGCTCATCTTTGAAACTCTGTGCATTAAGAATGGCCACATTCATTACGAGGAATAACATGTCCACGTTTTCACATCGCAATCCATCCCCTGGATCCGTTGTCACATTTTAGATGCACCAACGTCTGTTTGATGGAATAGAGCTGGTATGAGAGAAGAATTTTAAGACCACACAACTGCTTTTCCCTGCTCTACTGCTCCTCGCTGTGAGTGTGCAGGGGAACAGGAACGAGCACGGCCCCCAATTCTGTGAAATGTTGAGAGAATTTCTCGTTCTTGCCTCTCGGTTTTTAATTTTTCAGGTGAGTTGAGGTAAAGTGTTGGCGCTGCAGGAAAGGCGGAGAAGCGTGGAAAAAAAAATGGCCAGCTGCTGAATTAAAGCCTATTTGTATAGTGGAGGATAACCACCCATTGAATACCTTTCACAGGTTTGGTTTTTGAGTTTTATAAAAGTGGAATGTATTGGATCACATAGGGGTTATATTTTCTCCATGTCTACAAACAGCACTTGAGCATTACAGCGTCATAAGATGTTTTTCACCCCAGGAGTAGAGGCTGCTCAGCATGTAGCTTTATTGCATTACTGTGCTCAGTGACTGAGAAGACTCTTCAGTGTAGGTGTCTGTCATTGCTCAGCTTGCAAGGACAAATGGGGATTTCCCTCCTGACTTCACTCGCATCACTTCAGAGGTTTTCAGAGTTGCCCTTGTTTTGTTTCTGTGCACCTTGTCACCTCTCTTTTGCCTTTCTATTTTCTATGCGAGTAGTTTTGATTCAGCTGCCGGAGTGCATGTTGTGAGAACAGCAGCCAGACCTGTAGGAGTCTTGTGATCTCTTTGTCAATGGGGCAGAGGTATTGTTTTTTGTTTTTATATAAAGACAGTATAAGATGTAACTGTTTCTCTTTTCTTGCTGCCCTGCCAGTTCCACTGCTGCCTCATTGTCTGTCTTTTTTTGCTCACAGGCTCTTCCTGTGTTCCTGTTAAAACAGTGTCACATTAGTTCACTGTAGCTGTAAGCTACTAGCAAAATTCTATAAAACTTTTAAATGCCTGCGTAATGGATTTTGGGCCAGAATTAGCCCTAGAATAATTGGCTGCAATCCATTTTGCATTAGCAATATATACACTCTTTGGGATTTATGGGTTTTTTCTGGGTTTTTTTTTTAAGGATATCTCTTAGTTCTAAGATATTTTGCTCCAAACCCAGGACTCAAATGTTCTGAACTTAAAGTATATTAAATTCATGTCTACCGATGATGAGCCTTTCTCTATTATGTCCCATGACAGCTGTAGACTATGTCAGGAAAGGGGGAAGAGAGATGGGGGACGACCTGAAAAACAAATGTCCACAGGTTGGAATCGAACCTGTGCAGCAACTAAGGACTTTGAACATGGGGCGCACGCTCCACCAAGTGAGCTATCAGTGCACTCAGGGTTATACCGTGTTAATCTTTTAAGACCCTTCCAGTTCCCAAGCCAAGCTGACTTCAGCCTCCTGAACTGTCACTGGTGGAAGGATGTTTGTAAGCTTTCCACTGATTTGATGCGACTGGATAGACTTGCCATCCGCATTGCTTTGCTGCTTCTTTTTTCAATCCTCCAACTTCCTCCTGTACTTCTTCACATTTTCATTCAACCTCATTCTTTCTTCTAATCCTGTGTAAATTCTTAATGGTTATAAATAAAGGCAGCTTTAACTTTCACTGACTTGAAAATTGAATCTGTAGCATTCCTATAATATGTCCATTACATTTTTTGCAAAATATTTTCTGGTGCTTGTCAGAAAAAAAAGACATGAAATGGATGAGGCTGGGAGAGCAAAATGACCTTAAGTGTAAACTGTCTGATCTAATTACTGGTCTTGTTTTTCCATGGGTGCTAGTTACATTCTACGGGTACTCGTATCTCATGCCCATCCCAAGTATGAAGCCATGTCGGAGGACGGAACATGGTCACGTTGCAGGCTGAATGATGCAGCCATGTGCAGTGGAATCAAGCAGTTGGATCAGGTGTTGCTGTTTTTATTGAATTCAAAGATGTGCTTTTATCTTTTTTCTGTAATCAAGCATTTCAGTCTTAACCTGTGGCCACTGTTTGGTATTTGAACAGTTTGATGAAAAAGAGATGAAATTGGAGCTTTTTGTGATGATTTAAATTCCCCGTAATTTAAGGCCTGAGGCCTAAAAGTATATCCTCTAGGAGACGAACATTATTTATCGTTTGATGTGAGGTTTTATATTTTTTTTAAAGCGCATCTCAGGCAGTGTTTTGTGGTGTTGAATTGTGGTTGCGTCATGCATTCCAAATTAGACTCTGACATTTGTGAAACATTAAACTCATTAAAGCTCATTTAATAGTTTGTTTGGACAGAGCTGTTTTTATCCATGTTTCTGAAGGTTCATCGTAAATGCACAGTGAATATAACTTCTGCTGCTAAGGGTCTCTTGGGGAGAAACGACGAAAACAAAAGGTGTTCTTTGATGACACTGTGAAATGGCATGGGATTATGGGAGTTGTTGTTTTCATGATGAAAATCTTTTTGCTGTGACTTTTATTGTGCCTTTCTTCTATCTTTGACTTATCATCTGATGTTTCCCAGGAAGTTATAGCAACAAATGTAGAATATTTCTGGGTGTGAACATTTAACTCAACAAAATACATGACAAAGTTACAGTTTTTAGGCATTTTAATGAAGAATTGTGCATATTACTTTATGTATATTAATCTTAACATCTTTAGTCATTTTTTTAGTTGTTTATAAAGACAGAAAAATGGCATAATACAGACCTAAAATAAATACATTATAATAACATGAGTTTGTCAAATATTCTGTGATGTTTAATCAAATGTTATTTGGATTGGTCATTGCTGAGCTGCAGTAATTCTTTAGACATCATTATCTTCAAACATGACACGGAGGCAGCTAGAGATTTGCTCTCTCTGTTCTCTGGTGTCTATGGGAAGAGCAGAACTTTTATGTGGGATGCTGTAGCTGTTGTCTTCTTTGTTTCGTTCCGGCAGCCACCAACACTCCTTTGTGGTTTGGACAACCCACTCTCTCCTCGCTGCCTGTCCGACTTACCACCTGACGGGGTAAATGTACCAGTACATTGCCTGTGCTGTGTGTCAGTGTGATTGTGACTACTGTTTAAGCCCTGCCAGTTTCTCAGCGTTTAGTGGTGGTGTTCTCAAATTCCTGCTAGACTTGATCCATGACCATCTCCTTGTGAAATGTACCTTTCTCCCAATACCATCCTCTCTCATCGCCATTTTAAAAATTATGCTTTAAGTATTAATCCTCAAGATTTGTATATATTCAACCTTTAAGCATGTGTGGCCTAGATCATAGATTTGTACCGCCTTCTCTTTACCTATTGTGGTACCAAAAATCTGTTTCTTGTGCTTATTTTGTCTTTGTTGTTGGTGTATCGTCATTGCTGCTCCTCAGATCTTGTACAGCATGTGAAAGGAATGATAGTTAGCTTCAAGCTGACCCTTTCTTAATCTTTACCTATTATGTCCCCCAAATGTCTTTGGCCTAATCATTAAAGCGAAACTCTCACCAAAATGCAACCTAGGGTCTTTTTGTGAATGTACCCGAGTCAAACGTTTGTTTAAAAGCATAATTACGACGAAACGCCGCTTTTAAGATTGACTGTATTTTCGTTTTCGGGTCAAAATAATTTTCAGTGGGAGTGCTAGGGGCTGTACTGTGATAGCATCATAATCGCTATTTTTAAAACACTAAGAAGGCTCGATACAACATGAAACTTTGAGTTTAAGTTTTTGAACAACTGACCTTAGCAGATGCTTGTTCCACTGGCTGCCGTCCTGCCAGTCGAAAAGTATCAATCTCCAATCCAAATGCAACGTAACATGGAGGACAGTTAAGGTGGAACGCTACTGTCTTCCGGCAACAACTATCCACATGAGATCTCACGTGACTTTTCCGGCTTTTGATTTTAGTATTGTTTCTTATATGAGGCTCCTTTTTCAACTTCAACTGGAACTAAGCTTTAGGAGCAGTCCACCTTAACTCTCCTCCATGTTACATGCATTCGGAGATCGATACTTTTCGACTGGCAGGATGGCAGCGAGCGGAACAAGCATCTGCTAAGGTGAGTTGTTCAAAAACTTTCTTTTTAGTAAACTCTGTGTACACAAACAATGTTCTCAGTGCTCGAGTTCATGTGTAGAGACCCTGGTGATACTACGAGCAAAGTTTCATGTTGTGTCGAGCCTTCTTAGTGTTTTAAATTTGATGCTGCCATAGTACTGCCCCTAGCACTCCCACTGAAAACTATTTTGACCCGAAAACGAAAATGCAGTCAATCTTAAAAGTAGCACTTTCGTCATAATTATGCTTTAAAACGAACATTTGACTCGGCTACATTCACAAAAAGACCCTAGGTTGCATTTTGTCGAGAGTTTCGCTTTAAAGTCTTGAAAAAAGACTGCTGTTGAAGTGCAAAGATGTGAGGCTACAGGCAGTGACAAATGCGTGATCAGTCTGCCTTTGTTGGCTTTGGGGCAGAGTATCAAGTTTGCATCTCGCAGCTTCACAGATGAAGAGGCAATGTAACCTTTTGCCTTCAGTAAGTTTAAACGCTTCAAAATTTCTGACTTTCTGTGGTTTTCAACCTCAATTACTTTTCTGATGAGCTTATGCAGCCGAGCACTGGCTGATGTGTCTATAGTGTTGGGAGTAAATAATACACTTCTGTCACCTCCATGTGACCGTAGCATATTGTGACTCACATCTTTGCATATAAATATAATAATGCATTTTCCAGCATGAATTTTCTTTTTTCTAAAACAAAAGAGGAAAAACAACCCAGCATTCTCATTCAGTCTGCGAAGTCGATCATCACTGTTATATTTCCTTTTACAGCCGACTAAAGCAAGGTTGTTTTGCTTTTACATAACTTCTTTCATTGTTCTTTGGAACTAAAACCACAAAACGTGACCGTTGTACAGAAATGGCTTTTAAAGGGACCATACATGCTATAAAATGTTTACATGGAAAAATGGATTCTCTCACACTGTCCATTGCTGCAGCACATCTATTCACCCTCTGAATGCCCCGTTTCAGTGCCTGTCTCTTTTAGTCTCCCAATCAAAAAAGCCCTGTTGGCTCTAATTGGCCAAATCTCACAGGCCTCAGCAGGCACTGACCACTGTGTTTCAGCATCAGTGCTGCCAGTGGTTTTTAGTTGTTATTTATTTTATTTTTTTTTTACAACTGTGGCTGTGCTAGGGGCATTGCTACGGGCGGTGGCCTTATAGTTATGACATCACGACCTTAGGTGGCTTGTTTTGAAGGAAGTCTCTGAATACAGGCTGGATGGAATTCTTCATGGATCCAGAATTTCTGCAATACCTTTGCAGTATTTATGTGCGCCTAGACCTGCTATATGATGAAGGGGGGGAAAAAAGTCACCATCTACAATCTGGGATTTTTAATGTTTTGTCTTACTAAGTTATAGTGGGTTGAATTGGAAATGTTTTGCCAGGTTGTGTCCCCTTTGGTTGCTGTTGTATATCTTATGGCTGATTAATAGAGGTTAGCATTTAGGTAGAAGCAACGTAAATCCTTAAAATCATTAACGTGGCAGCGTATTGATTTAGTCATTAGTGTGAGTCTTTATGGCCAGATTTTATGACTAGATGTGTCCTTTCGTAATGACACTAATAAAGCATCAGTTGTCTTGAATCCCTTTTTACATTTTAGAAGGATCTTCTTCACTTTCTTAATATCATTGTCATTATAACATGAAAAAGTTTAGGTAGACATAAAAGTATGTGTTTTCTGCCAGATCTGTCCAATTTCAACTGCGTTAATCCTACACGTCTTTGGAACTACGCTGGAGGGCTGAACCGATTCTTCCAAAAGATATTCCCTCATCTGGTGATTGACTAATGGTGGTGCTGAAGAGTGCTGTGGAACATGTCTGGTCAAAATCTTATATAGGTGCTCTACTGGGAGATCTTGGGATCGAAAAAGCATAAAGACCAAAGCATGTGATTCAGGTTTTCAGTGAGTCCTTGTGCCTTCTGAATTAGAGCATTGTCACCCTGGAAGAGACCGCTGAGGACTGAAATGTTTTCATCATAAGATAAAGGTGATGACTCAGAACAACTGCGTATTGATTGGCAGTGACCCTTCCCTCTAGGGGACTAAGTGGGCTCAAATGCCCAAACCAAGCCAGCAAAATGCCTCCCACAGCATAACAGCCATTGGATCCCCTTCACTTCAGGTGACAAGCATTCAGTCTCGTACCATTCTTTGTGTACATAGTCTGTTCATGTCCTGCAATGACATTCTCAGTATTTTTATTACTGATAAATCTGCCGATTATTTTCACACTTAAGTGATTCATTGTGTGGGAAGAGATCAATATTCCTCAGAGTCCAAACAGATGTCTTCAGATTGTGTTTTGGGCTGTAAGTTGAACAAAAGAAGCAAAGATTTTTCCTTTGCAATCAAAACAGAAAGGTAGCAAGTCCAAACATTACAGCAGCTGGAATCAGCAAATGTTTCACTTGTTTGACTGCAATGATTAGCTTTACCTTTTGCTTTCTCAAAATAAGAAAATTAGAATAGAATTGTTTTTATCATGAGCTTTTGTCAGAATCATCCAATTAATAACAAAATACTGACATCTCTTTCTGATCCGATGAGTCATGGTGTGCTACCTATAAAAGGATAAAAAGGTAGAGCCGATTAATTTCATATATGAGGAAGAAGTGCGGCTTTAACAGAAGCCTGCCAAACATTTTAAACAGAATCTAAAAAAAGCGATGTTTTATTTAGTACGTCGTCCCCTCAAGGCACAGGGGACATTTACTTACAAATGGTAAAAACCACACTACTAAAAATCAAGTGTTCATCCAAGCATTGCTCGATTATATAAAAAGTCCACCCAAAAACGATTAGCCCTCTCAATCTGACAAGCACTGCCTGCTCATGGGCCTGTTTGAAGACACAAATTTACTGTCATGCTGAGCCAGACATTTTTGTCAAAGAATATTTTATCAAAATCAGGCCAATCTTCATCTGAAAATGAACGGCTTTTAAGTCTTAGATGCTACTTCATTGACTGTTCCTTCATCTCTGTATGTTGCATGGAAATTAGTTGTAATATTTTAAGCTTCATTTGCACTGAATGTGCAAAACACAGATCTTCTGTGCTACTTGAAGATTGAGACACTTTTTAGCACAGAACGCCTCCATTATTATCATCCGTTTGGTGTTGGTACAGGTTGTTTCATAGTCTTTAAAAACAAATTATAGAGACAAATATATCGTTTGACAGCAAATGACAAATACTTGGCTGATTTTGTTGATCCACAGACTGTTGTATTTTACCCAAATGAGCTTTAGTCTCCAATGTCAGTTTTATCAGCACAAAATGTACCCATATCCCCAGAGTATCCCCCTTGGGGCTCTGAGTCACATTTGCCATCCTTCCACGTTCATTCTCTGTGGAGCAGTTAAGGACTTTACGTTTTAGTCAGACTGTCCTGGAGCACGGGAATTTTAGACTACGCAGATGAGAAACACTTAACTATCTAGTTCCCATAGAGCAGATTTTTTTCCTTAGGCTGGTGAAAGGCTCAATAAACAAAATTTGGTTATATGGTAGAATCTCTGGATTAGGAATCAAATACAAAACGAAAAGTTTTCTTTTGTTTTTGTTTTTTCTCCCAGAGGACTGAATACCCAAATATATGTCCATGTGTTACAGTGTCATATTTGGTCACAGGTTTTTTGGAAACTAATGATTTATTTAGTGCCATACAGCCAATTTCTAAATTCTGTACTTTCATTTCATGTCCTCCTTTAGCTCCGCAGTGTGTTGCATCATTTCCCTGTGTGGTTATTCCCGCAACCACTGGAACCAACAACCAACTTGAATTGATTCATTTCAGTTTCACCTTCTTACTTATTTTTGCAGATACTCTGGATTAATAACTGATCCACTATTTATGTCTTGGGTCCTAAAGCCTTGCTGTTGGCCCCTAGAGGCCGCATTGTTAATTATAACCTGCAATACAGCTTATTTGGATGGAACAAATGCTGATCCTGTGGATGAGGAAAGGCCATTCGGTCATTGATACTTCTATAGCTCATCTATTTGCTCTAAAATGGGAATGGTTCATCATCCAAGGAGCATGGATGTGGTCAGAGCATTGCCTTTAGAAACTGCTCTTTAAATTTTCATATTTGATATTATAGTGGTAAATGGCTGCATTTCTATGCAGCTTTTATCCAAGTTGGAGTTGTTGTGTGGGACACACACACACACACACACACACACACACACACACACACACACACACACACACACACACACACACACACACACACACACACACGGATTGCAGCACAGCCCTCCTAAATGAAATGGTCTATTGTGGCACTAAACTAAAGGTCAGGGTCTCACTGAATTACCTGGATTCATTCTGTGGGCACAATGAGATCCAGCAAATAGTTTTTGACCAGACGGTGGCACCAGATTAAAGGTCATCTGGGTTAGGGTTAGGGTCAATAGGTTAGGGTAGGTCAACAGATACGATTGGGGACAGTCACCTTCTGTGTATCGTGAATATTTATGCAAGATTTCACAACACTCTGGCCAGCTGGTGACATATCTTGCTTTAAATGTTAAATGGACAGACTGACAAACCAACTAACATCACCATCCTCAGCCCCACTGGCGGTGTGGCAACACATTTTCAGTGTTTTGGGTGTTTTATACTTCATCTGCTTAAAATTAGTTTGCACACACACACGCGTATATTGACAAAGCAGTCCCTGCAGTTTTAACTGAGTGGGGTATTTCCCAATTTATAGCCTAGACGTTTGAGAGCTCAGATAAGAGTCCCATTTATTACTAATGTTGGGAGTAAAATGTCTGACAGCTAATGTTATCTACCATGCGCTCCTGTTTCCAAGATGTAACTCAATACAGATACCTCGAGGAATTGCTTAGATTTTGTGTGCACATCTTCCTTTCACTGTACAAAAATGTTTTTTCAGACTAGATGGAGCTTTACAGTGGCACACAAAATTAAAGCTGAAAGCAGATACTCATTTAAGACCATTGAGAGACCGTACTGTAGTAAGGGGGGCTTAGTAGGGTGGAATATGCCTTTGTCTCTTTCCTAGCCGCAGTTTTCCCAGACTCGCAGCCTGGCAACTATTAGCTGACAGTTTGTCTACAATTGGGCTACCACCGCCCAATATGTCCTCAAGTAGTGTCACTTTAAAAAAACTTCTCTGTCCTACTTTCCATAAGCTAAGATTGGATGCAAACATGTGTTTCTGCTACCCCTTCTGAAGTAAAAAAAACTTCTCTCCTGTTTCCTTGATAGATCCCTCGTGGAGGACGACGACGCTCACATGAAAGTTGCTCTGGGCTACGGTGATATGGGCATTTCTGCTCATCTTCAGGCATCAAAGACAGGCAACACTCGATTTTTCACAAGCAACACACACAGCTCAGTGGTTCTTCAGGTGAGCATTCAGACACGTAGCGACAATTTCTCACAAAGAAGTGAATGTTGAGTCAAATATCATCTGATAGCCATTTTTCCCCCTGTCTTTTAGAGATGTTGTGAATAATACATGCTGTAAAGTGCTGATAGCATTTTGGCTTGACAGTAATTCAGATTTTTTACACTGTTAAAATGAGATGAAGCTCTTACAAAAATGCACATTTCATCTAGACCCACTACAAGACTATAAACTGGAAAATGTGTTCTTATTAAATGTCATACAGGTAAAAAAAAAAAAGAAGAAAGAAAGAAAAAACCTGCTGCACCAAAAAATCAAAACTACATGGAAAGAGCTCATGAAGAAATTCAGAGAATGCAATTTGATAGCTCAGATAATATTCCAATGATTAGCCAAAAGCATTTTGGATTTAGTTTCTGCCTCATTTGATATGAAGAGTGAGCACAACAGGATTATTATGAATCTCTGCTGATACAGAATGTAACAGAAAAGCTTTGATAGAATTGAATAAGTTCTGGAATTGACCCACTTCCATCCGTGTGTATAAAGAACAAACTCTTGCATTGTAGCCACATTTCATATCTCATGTCTTTAAAAAAAAAAAAAAACAAGAAACCAGTACAAAAGAACATGATGATAAAATTGACATATTACACGAACAGGAATTCTTTAGAAAAATGTGTTCAACTACAATTTATCAATGTCATCTTACATATGGTAGATGATACTGTATTTCAGCATACATTTCCTGTCTACAATTGGTGGCTCTTTAAGTATGCCACTGCTGATTTGCATTTAGAACAACCAAAAGTTGCTGTAGTGGGTGTTGGTTTGGTGCCGTTTACTGCTGCCACAGCAATGGCTGCCCTTCGTCACCAGCCCTCATTGTAAATGAATGGCTGTCGGCTGCTCATGCTGCTCATTAATCTTTTGGTGTCAGAGCACAGTAAGAGAATGATAATGAATTTGCTAGGCCATCTGATCTTGTGCCCTGTAGCCGCAGTTAGTTAGTAGACTCAGCTAGCTGGTGCTTTTTGAATCCAATAGTATGTTAAAATGTGTGATTTCTATGTCAGACTACAGGAAGCCTCGCTGATGTCATTGCATTAACAATAAAGTGGGATGACTTGTTTTTGTAGGCTAACCTGGCTGTTAGCATCGCCCTGGACTCTCAACTAAAAGCCTATGGGATTTTTGAATTGGGTTTTTGATTAATGCAGAAATTAAGCTCTGGCAAACGCAAGCTTTGAGGTCGTAGAACAAAATGTTTCAATACCTTTTGCGTGTGGTAACCACAGCCCATATTCAGGCATTTAACTGAAAACCCATTTAAAAATCTCACTGACTTTGAGACAAGGGAACCGTAAGTGCAAACTGATACCCAGGTTTTAGGACTCATTACTACAGCACTCAATTGGGCTTCTAATAAATTGAGGACAATTGGGACAGCGATAAAGGATGCATTTAACCTAACCATTTTTCCTATTTAATGCAGAAAGAATAAGGTGCTAGTCAATGAGATTAGGTGTGCAGATTAGTGAGTACAGTGCATGTAGGAAGAATGTAGTGCATTCAAGATGTTTGAGGATATTGTGATTTAAGGATGAGGTAGTATGTGTATGTTATTGGACAGGAAATGCCGTTAAGCTGTTATACAGTGGCTGGGATTTACACATTTGTTTGCATCTACTTAGAAGGCCATGTGATACCTCTAACTCATAGGTCAATTTCTCTGGAATTAAACCACTACATAGTTCAGGTCCCAGTAAAAGGTATGTGTCACCTTCTCCCTCCTCGTGTCTTAGGGATTTGACCAGCTGAGGATAGAAGGTTTACTATGTGACGTCACACTGGTGGCTGGGGACGGCGATGAAGCTTTCCCCGTACACCGAGCCATGATGGCCTCCTCCTCCGACTATTTCAAAGCCATGTTCACAGGTGAGTCTACAAAGCTGCTCAATAGTGGGTCAACAATTTTACTGGTAGCCTTTATGCAGATCTTACTCTTTGTTCTTGATGTGCTTGTTGTTGCTATGATTCATGCACTGATTTCTTTATGTCTTCTTCCCTCTTGCACTGTATGCTCCGGTAAAGCGTTTTTTATTCGTGAGCATATCCATTCTTATCATGTAATTTTGCCCCCTTAGAAATGATTCAAAATCACCATGTGCCCACATCCTTCCTATGCATTCATCACCATTATCCTTTTTGTGTTTGTAATGAATTTGTCTTATAAGTCCGTTTCACTTCCTTGGTGCACTATATGCAGAGGCATAAGAACCTTGAGAACATGTAAATATCTGCAGATTGTGAAGGGCATTTTCAGGAATAGAAGATTAACTGTAAAAATTTTACATTTTTGGAAATGGCAAATATTTCAAGGATGCAAAAAGGTAATTAAGCGGAAGATTACTGTAATACAGTAGATTTGCTCTTGCTTTTTAAATGGAAAAGTTAAGGTATGTATATATGTATGTATATGTGCGTGCATGCAGTGAAAGGAACTGAAATTTTAGAGTTGGTGGGGTAACTCTATGAGTCTCATCATGACGGCAGTGGTAGTTTGGTGATTTAAAGTATATAATTTAAGATGAAGAAGGTCGCGCAAATTAGAACAGACGAAGAGCTTGTTAAAGATGGAGTAAGGGACAACTGGACTGAGTGTGAGGGATAGCTCATTAGTGATAAGTGAGCTTAGATGCTGAGTGATGGGATTCTGACTAAGAACTTCAATCCTTTCTCTCAACATAACTCCTCTGACAATGAAAACAATGCACTGACTTTTACACAGTGAGTCATCAAAAGAAATAATGCATTTTTTTCAGCTTATTTGAACATGTTCCATCATTCCAGCTATTTCTCTTTGAGATCTTTTTAACAAATCAAGTCAGTCTCTCAGATTAGATATCAGTTGAACCACGTGCAATCATCTACTTTTTCTTCACCCCCCACTCTCTTCTGATGCAGGTGGAATGAAAGAACAGGATTTAATGTGCATCAAGCTCCATGGGGTCAACCGAATAGGCCTGAAGAAAATCATTGACTTTATTTACACAGCCAAGTTGTCACTCAACATGGAGAATCTGCAGGACACACTCGAGGCAGCAAGCTTCTTACAAATCCTCCCTGTACTGGACTTTTGCAAAGTTTTTCTCATATCTGGGGTAAGTAAGCACCCAAACTGCACATTACAATCTACTATACAGTTTCCCTTTAGTCTGCAGGGATTGTTTCTTAATGCAGACAAGCCAATGATCCAAAACCTATTCTCTACATTATGACTGCCCGTAAGATTGGCGACCAACTGAATGGTGAAACACAAAAGATGTAAACATGTGCGCCGTGTACAAAAAGCAAGGCTAGTTCTTGAGTTTTGGTGAGGATTACAGAGCATGAGCAAAGAAAACTATGATTATTATGTGTTTACTTTAATTATGAATTATTACAAATGCACTGTTTTTTAAAGTGGCATGTGGCCACACAGATGTATTGATAACTTGTATAACCGCATCACATCATAGATTCCCAGCCCTAGTCTTCCCCTGTGATAAATCAGCTGTTGAACATGTTTCAGGTCATTGGCTGAAACAGCTAGATATTAGTTTCATTTCAGTCTCTTTTTGTTTGTTTGTTTTTTAAACTAAAAGAAGTGGTTTGTTCTAATTTCTTTCCCAAAATATTTTGTATTTTAAACTGCCGTAGATGTCCTTTGAGAGTGTCTTTCAGTTAGAGGGGGAGGCAAGCACAGGAATAAAAAGATTTTCTTCGTGCTATTTTTAAGTAGAACTTCTCTGTCAGGAGATATGACCTTGCATAATATTATCAACTCGGTTGAATAAGTGCTCTGAAAAAAATGAAACTGCTCTTTTGTTTTTACTTAACATGATAGATCTGTTCGGTGAGAAGGACACGAGGTAAAGCATTCAGGATGCAGCAGTCTTTGAGTTTATCAAGGTTTAATTTTTGCATAGAAAAGTATAAACAGTATATGTAAAATGGGCAGAATATTCCATATCAATGTGTATGGACTTTATTGTATTAAAAGGTGAGTATATTTACTGCTAAAATGTTACTAAAACTAATTTATGTGTATGCAAATAACAAATAATTGTTGATTATTGATTTTCATACATGAATAATTCCCCAAGTTCATATTGATTTAGAATTGCTTGCATATCTTGGCAACAGTTTAAGAACTGAAAGTTGTAAGTTTGAAGTGATGTTTAAATAGTGAAAAGCAGCAAATACTTATATTCTGTGTTATAGTCATAGACAGATATTAATTAGACTCTGTTTGCAGCATTCTTCAGTGCTAAATCATTGATATTTTATGATTAAAAATGATCTGTCTAGGGGGCAAGTTTGTTTATACAAGTTGGGAGATATCATTTCATTCATGTCCTCAGATGTGTTTTCTGACTTCCTCCTCCCTGCAGGTTTCTCTTGACAACTGTGTAGAGGTGGGGCGCATTGCCAACACGTATAACCTCACAGAGGTGGACAAATATGTCAACAATTTCATCCTGAAGAACTTCCCCTCGCTGCTGGGCACGGGAGAGTTTGTCAAGCTCCCGTTTGAACGGCTGGCTTTTGTACTGTCCAGCAACAGCTTAAAACACTGCACTGAGTTAGACCTGTTCAAGGCCGCTTGCCGCTGGCTACGCTACGAAGACGGCCGCATGGACTATGCCCCAAAGCTTATGAAGAACATCCGTTTTCCCCTCATGAACCCACAGGAGCTCATCAATCACGTGCAGACAGTTGACTTTATGCGCACGGACAACACCTGTGTCAACCTTCTCCTGGAGGCTAGCAACTACCAAATGATGCCCTACATGCAGCCAGTTATGCAGTCAGAACGGACAGCCATCCGCTCGGACAGTGCCCACCTGGTCACTCTGGGTGGCGTTCTACGCCAGCAGCTAGTTGTGAGTAAGGAGTTGCGTCTTTTTGATGAGAAGGCTCATGAGTGGAAGGCGCTGGCACCCATGGATGCACCTCGCTACCAGCACGGCATTGCAGTCATTGGCAACTTTCTGTACGTGGTGGGCGGCCAAAGCAACTACGACACCAAAGGCAAGACAGCAGTGGACACCGTGTTCCGGTACGACCCTCGCTACAACAAGTGGATGCAGGTGGCATGCCTTAATGAGAAGCGTACCTTCTTCCACCTCAGTGCACTAAAGGGACACCTCTACGCTGTCGGTGGAAGGAACGCTGCCGGAGAGCTCGGTGAGTTTATTTCCCTGCTTGTTTTTGTTTTATCACTCCTTTTTTTTTTTTAAAGCAACAACTGGAGCCTTTTAATTAATATTGTATGAGATTATACACCTAAATATCAAGGCGCGGTAGAAGAACGAATGTGCAGTTTAATAAAGCTGCGAGCGAACAAACGCTGGTAATAAGTGTTGTGCCTACACATCATTTGCTGTTTCAACACGTCGTGTGCCTAATCTCTGTGTAATTTAATAGAATTCAGAGGGTGTGCACATTATCATTAAAACCTTGACAATTGAATGTTTTCCGTATTAAACATTTTAACGCGTGCAGAATGCTTTTTGTAATGTTTTGTAACAATACAAAAAAGCCACAGCCTTCATCCTAACTTATTTCTGTTGATTTTAACAATTTACTGATAGGGCAGGAGTGGACAGAGAGGATTAAGTGAAAAATAGTGTACATTTTGTAAGTGGAATTATTTGTATTCAGTAATCAGATGCTTTTTCTTAGTTTTGTTTAACATTCAGACTCACATTTCAACCCTTTTCAAGTGTAGAAACACTTGAATGGGCTAAATTTATATCTGTTCATTGTAGTTTTGTTGTTGATGCTGAGTAACCAATCTGGAAGTCTGTGCAGCTGTAGCCGTGGACCACAGAGAGGTGCCACCCAGTACTTAAATTCAGCTCTGTAACTGCAGCGGACAGAGAGAGAGGCCGCTGTACGAGCAGCCTTCTCTTCGGGGTTATAATTAGACCAAAGAACACAGCCCCGGTTCACTGCCCGTCTACACAAACTGCCTTTTCTGCTTTACGTTCCACTGCTCTTTCATTGCGTGTGGTTTAGCCTGGATGTGCCCAGCCCCTGCATTATATTTGTTTACTCTGGGCAGGTCACAGGGGTGTGGCTTTATTGTTTGGTCTGAAACGCTCAGACTATAAAGGAAAAGGCTTTACAAGATCAAGATGGATTTTTCAGGAGGAAGCTTTTAATCTTAACTAGTTTACTTTTGTTATTTGTTAAAAAGTCAAACCTTCCTCAATAGGCTTGGTTTTGTTGTTTTTACAGTGACACAAATATATTTTGGAACAACCTGATGTAACTGAAAGAAATAGTGGTCTCATGGATGTCATTCCTCATTATAATATCTTGAGACATGTTGTGTGAAGTGTAGCGGGTGTTCACTTTGATATACATTTGCCAGACACATCACTCTTTCAGTCTTGCTTACCTCAGTCATGGCAACAAGAGGAAAAAACACTTGATCACACAATCATTTGACAATTATTCCATATGGTTGTTTTTCTAAATGGTGTTCTCTATTATATTGTCTACTGTAAAGGGAAAGCTGCAATTAGAATAGTATAAACTTGTTTTTAATGGTCTTTTAGCTTAGTTAAGCTCTTCTATGACCTGAGGGCTTTGCGAGTTATGTTGAGTTTCAGAGTCTTTCAAGTCACAAACGTGGCTCTCTTTAACCTGGCTCAAATTGTTTTATTTCTTGCTCTTACTGAGCTACTATTTATAGAGTTCCCTGGCTATAAAAAAAATCAATAAATTTGCTAAATAAAGGCTACATTAAAAGTTCACTATATTAAAAAATGTTAAGCCCTAAGAATAAAGCCTGAGTGAACAAAACAAGTAGACAACCAACATTGCGGTACCCGTTATCGCTGACGGGTTTGAGTTTTTGTCGAGGCAGCTCAACCAAGAAAGTTCTGGCTATTTTGAGTTTGCCTCAAAGTAAAATGCCCGGGTCTACGGAGCCAAAACGTACAGCTCAACAAAGATCTCCTTGTCAAACTAACTGACAGTTATCAATTAACTTGGATTCAAACCAAGCAGGGCAGCACCTTATGATGATTCCCATAGTTTATTAATGTTCTGAATATTTTCTTAATTAATTAATTAGTTATTTGGTCAGTAAAACATCCCAAAGTGGTGTTTCCCAAAACCTGTCACTGTCTACAAATGTCTTCATTTTATTAAGTATTTAAAAACAAAATAGTATCTAAAGCTAGATTGTATTGTGTTGCAGAATTATTGGGAATAATCACAAGCCACAGATCATTTACCGGATTTCTCTATCCCGTTGCAGAGTCCCAACCCAATGTTGGGAACAATTGCTCCAGGTCAGAGAAATCTGCGTCACAGTAATTATCACCAGATGTCAGCAGCTCCCAGCCTGACCCGTGGAGTGTCCTATTAAGAATAGCCTTCAGAGGGAGAAATTAACGCTAATTAGGAATGTGACCTTTTCAGAAGATCGTAGGAACATCTGATTTGTCTTTTCGGTTTAAATTAATGTACCTGTAAATTAATTTACTGAAGATATCCTGTGATAACCTCTGGTCTCTATAGGTAATCGGCTACAGTCAAGGTTTATATGCAATTTATTTGTTTTAATATTTTTAACATTGATGTCTTTTCAGTCGGACCCCACTCTGCATTCAGTTAGGCTGTGTTTTAGATCTGCTCAGTACATCTGTTGTCTCCTAATAGGTCTGTACTTCTTCTTGCACTGCAACATTTTGTGCACTGCTCAAGGTCACTTTGATGATGGCTGTTGAGCAAGCAGAGTGAAGTGTTCACTCATTTTCCCTGCTGAGGTTTTCCCAGGACATCCAGGGACCGCTGCCTGTCCTGAGCTTACTGCTGTGTTTTCACAACCAGTTTGAATTTGTTTAAGTCATTAATTGCAAAAGTGTACAGTTTTTATTTTTGGTATCCAGCTTATTGTGTCATTATTGTTGCTTATTGTCTTCAACCGTCATTGATAATCAACTAGAGTTGGCCATTGTCAGTCGCCACTGACAGTCATCGACCACTGAGCCCGCGATCCTAGAATCATTGGGCTGGTGTTAAATACAAAGGATAAAAAGTGCACACTCTTGTGTTAATCCTGAATTGTAACACTTTATCAGTATGCACACCTTCAAGGTAAAGACCCAAGGTCTACATCACTCCTGCTGGTTGTTCAACTTACTCCTTTGCCAATTACACAACAAGCCCATAAGTTGGCAGAAACCTGACTGTCTGTTAAGGCCACCAGTCGCTCACCCAGTGTCCCTACGCAGCTTCCTATCAGATTTTGTTGAACCCTCTTCAGGCGCCTTAAGATAAAGGATCTTACAATCTCCCTATTTCCTGTACAGTCAATGCTGGTGGGGTTGTGGGGATGTGTACTCTGTATTTAAATCCGTGTTTTAGCTCCCACGCTGAGGCCCTCCAAGGCCTCATTTGCTGCTGTTTGTCCTCCTTAGTTGTGTCTTGACCTACTTTCTACTAATACCATCTTTTTTTTTTCTCTTCTTTCGTATTTTTTCTTCAAGCTACTGTGGAGTGCTACAACCCAAGGACAAATGAATGGACATATGTTGCCAAAATGAATGAGCCTCATTATGGCCATGCTGGGACGGTGTATGGCGGTTATATGTATATTTCAGGTAAGTGGCTCCAGGGACCCTTAAGTGAGTTAATTTGCAATAGATTTGATAATAGATTTCATGTCTTGCAGTCATAATAGAAATTAATTTCAGTGGATTGTGATTTCTCATTAGCTAGACGTTTCTTCTCAGGCTTTTAATGGATGAAAACATCTTATTACATTCAAAACCCAGAAAAAAATCTGTCATTTGAATACTTTATCTGATACCGCCAAACTCAACTGCATGAGGCACAAATTGCCATGAGTCATTGAGAGGTGTGTGTGTTCTTGTTCAACAGAAACATTCAAACTGATTTTCATTTTCAAAAACTTCAGTTTTAGATTGACACGACAATAGTCTTGACTGCAGGGGGGAGTCCCACTGGTACATTTGGTATCCAGAGGAGAACATGCAGTACATTTAATATTTTGAGATTTGTCGGTGAGTCAGTCAAAAGATTTCTCTTTTGAACTATTTGCTTAAGACTGTTACTATAATTACGTTATTGACTGAACACATTTTATGAACGTATTGAGTAGAGCCTGACCAATTTGGAGCCAATATGATCATTGGCGTGGAGTAAAATAATTAAACTGAATTCAGCAATTATTCTTATGTACACAGAATGTATAGATAAACACAGTTTTTGCAAAGATCTCTCAAACATGGTTATCACCTATATTTTGAGTATGACTTGAACACATTGAGACTTCTTACATATTGCACCTTTTTTAAATAACTGTAGATCATGAGGAGCATCCCCTTCAACTTAAAAGTTTTCATATCGGCACTTATTGGGTAACATATACGCCAATAATATGGATTTATCTGTGGTTGGCCGATATTGGCTCTGTTATGGATGCATGTAAATGACCACCATCATATGTGCTAACCTCAATATTTCCCATTCAGTTTGTATGGAATTTTTGTTAAGAGTCTGAGAGTCAGTTTCAATTTCTTTTTGCTTTAGTTATGTATTTTTATCATATTAATGTTGAATTTATTCAGGATGGTTTTTTGTATTTGTTTCATATTTCAATTCAGAAAAAGAAAATGCTTGATGATTCTATTACTTCTACATCGGTGTCCTGGTAGAAAGTAATTCCTCACACTCTCGATTCATCTCCACTGAGAGGTTGAAGTTTAGCCAAAGCCTGTGAGGGTACAGAGTTTAGGGAAGAGACTGGACACTCGGATTGGACCTTTTGGGCATTTACTACATGCTCCTGAGGTGTCGCCTCAATACTTGTTCACTTCATAGGATTGAAAACAAAATCCTGCGTTATGGAGATGAGCCCTAGTTTCTCAGTGTGACTAATCCAGAGCGGCGCTACAAAGGGTAGGGGAAGGGAGGGGTGGAAGAGAAAATTGGGAAGGGGTGAGCAAAGTAGAGGACTGAAGCCTGTGTAGGAGGTGTAACACTGAAGAGCCGGTGTTAATCCCTCCTGGCCGTGGGTACTGTCATCATTCTACAACGCATCAACACAAACTGTGTTCATGAAAAATAAGGCGATAACAAAGCATTTTAGCTGCAGTTTATATCTTAAATATTATAACTGGAAAAATGTTACACAACCGAATTATCTCTCAAAATAAATACAGTGCATGGGTTTCAACCCGTAACATGCAATAGTTACAGTGTTCTGTGCAGAAAAAAATCATTGGATCAGTTTTAGAAAATGTAGCCAGTGGAGTTGAATCAAGTGAAAATCTATGAACACACACCACCAAAGGAATAAAACCAGCTGTTTGAATAGTGGAGCAGTTAGAGGAAACAAAGTCAGGGTTTCAGCCAGTGCATGTGTGTGAACATCTAATTAAGAGGTGCTGCAGTATATTGGTATTGAGGATAGACTCCGTCTCCACAGCCTTACTAAATTAACATACATTAACGTCTTTGCACCAGTCACATACTGCAAGCTGGGAGGTTTTAGCAATTGAAGGTATAATATTGAAAAGCTCTTAAGCAGCAGCTGTATTGAGCTCATTTACAATGTAAGGTGCTGACCAGCATGCACACTTTTTATTATTAGATACACTCCGTGGTTTTGATTACTGTGCACACAGCCAGTGAATTTAATTTTAAGATCCACAGATCTCATTATTCCTGCAAATCTTTGTCAATATCATGTAGTTCTATACAAAACACATCAGGTACCATATTAGTTCCAGTTGTTTTTTTTTTTATTTTTCAGTTCCACACAGTAAATTCCACAGCTGAGATGACATGCATTTACTTAATTTGTTTTTGTTCATTCTCAGAACGCAGCGAGATTTGTCTCTGTGTGCATGCATGTGCCAAAATGAACAGTGCACGCCTCTCTTTAATTTGATTTCATATTGGCAATCTGTGACTTATTGGAAACGGTCCAGAAACTGATAACTGACTTCATACATGATTACTGTGATTGTTTATACAAGCAAAAAAGCAAAACTTTTCTGACCTCGTTAATTAGTTAGTACTTCACTTGGCGAGCGAAAGATCTGGGGCATATGTGGGACCACACAGACCACATGAATTGGCATGTCTAATATAACTAAGGAGGGAAGATGAAAGACACATTTTCACTTTTTAAAATAAATAAACTGAAATGATGAAAAATATAATAGCCAGGGACTGAGCTAATCTGCTGGTAGCCGGCTGTTCTTCAGTGTTTTCGCCTCTGGCTATACTCTGCACTACACAGTATTTATTTCTCACCCTTCTTGATATTCTAATGGATTCCTTTTATGTTTGTTTCATGTTTTACTGATGCACTCATTAGCAGGCCAATAGCCTGGTAAATTTCACTAACACGCAGACATAATGTCATGCTTTGCACCTGCAGCAGCTAAAACGACATGTGGCGGAAAATTAACGTTTGCGTGTCACAGGATGCAGCTGAGGAGCAAACATGCTTAACGGCTTATATGAAAACTGTGCAGTCGACTGCGGAGCTCTCATATGCGAACAGTACAGGTAAACGAGCATTACCCATTAGAGGAATTTAGTTGCACCAGGCCCCACTGTAGCGCCCACAGTCTCCAGGGTTACAGTCTCACTGTGCAAGGTGACCCATGCTGAAGTGCAGTTCTGTGTCCGTCTGTCACATCGGATCAGGTCACTTTCTCCGGCTGTGCTGCCGCGCTGTCTGAAGACATCCTGTCAGCTGGATGAACCTGACAAATGCACTCAGCCCACAGACCATCACAGCTCAAGTGGTGTGGCAGAGTTCAGACACGAGTACTGAACCAGCACTGAGCCTCTCGTTCACCGTCTCACCTGAGAGATTAAGATCTGAGTGGAGGTGGTTCTTACGCTTTAGACCATTTAGTTTAGTTCTTCACTCAGTCATGTATAACAAGGACACCGTGTACCCTCTGAGTTATTTATGGCTTCAGATGTCATGACAGCAGACTGAAGGTGTGAATCCTTTCTAATTATTTTGCAGTGATCAGAGCCTGACTGTTACAGGATTTTTTAATCTGATGTCGACATCAGTATTTACATTTTCATATTTGTCTTTAATTGTGACATTTTACTGCAGACAAATGAAACTTGTCAGTGCTCTCTGGTGGACAAACAATATATCACTGTTTCTAGATCTCAAACATACTTGTTTGTCCATTTCTTGTTACTTAGTAGCCAACATACCCACGGTTACTGGTGTATGTTTGCAAGAAATTATAATCTGCTGATATTATGGCTAATTGGCTGTGCTCTAGGACTAATAATTTAAAAACATATAAAGTCAGCAGGGAAAGATCTTTTTTTTATTATTATTGTTTTATGCCTCTGCACCAGCAACAGTTGTGGCCAGAGGCAATATATTTTCAAAATTTCTTCAAATTTGGTACAAAGATCATAATTCAGCATCACTGTCATCTCACAAGGTGCTTTTTTGGCCGTAACTCAGGAATTCATACGATGATTACTTCATAATTTTTATCCTGTTAGACTTTTGTATGTCACATTTTATCATAATGACATTTAATATCCTAAAGGTCAGAGGTTAAATGCACTGTGACATCATTATATACTGAGAAATAAATGCTCTGTTATTCAACACCACAGTGCAGGAACAGCAACCTGACTGGTACAGGGAGGTATACAACCGCGAAGCAGTAATTCTATTTTCATATGCATTTCTTTTTTTAAGCACCTGACATTGTAGTCATTCATCACCAACTCCTGGCAGACTATAAGAATTATAAGAATTATAAGAATGTTTAGAGTCGGGGTCAATGTGACTGGTTTGTGAGCATTACTGCAGTCATCAGAAGATTATCTCTGAACACCAGATTAACGTTTTTTTTAAGGGACCTTTTTTTGTTAGTCTGGGAGAAAAAAAAAACTATCTACTGTGTGAGCTTCATAACTTTAGGTTTAAAGTAACAAATTATATGCAAGAGTTTAATTGGTGTTGATGCACTACCAGAGTAAGGGCTGTATCATGAGCTGACTTGGAAACCAAGTTCATCGGGAATTTTAATGTACTTGCATTAAAGCTGCTCTCTTAGGGCAAGTGTTTGATTTTGAGTTGAAACAACCTCATAACATCGGTTCTTCATTGGATTATTCAATGCGGAAATGAGAGGTGTTGTGTCACCCACTTGATCACAGTAGTGTCGATGGCATGTAAACTGCTTCCATCCCACAATGCATAGTGTTGGATACAATAGATATGGAAATTACCGTTGTGTGACTCACCGTTCGTCAGCAAATGACCCAACATGGCGATGATTCATAAGCGTCTGAATTTTCAATTTGCTGCTCTCATTCGAATAAATGACTGGTGGTTGTTGTTGTTTGATGTTGCTGCAGGGACTGATAGTCATACTATAGAGTTTATGTTACAGCCTTCTGACATTTCAGTCTAACTTCACATGTGGTTGTGGTCGGTTGAGTAATGCGGGAGGCGGAACATCTTACACCATAGATGAGAAGTTTTTCAGTTTTAAAGTGTGATGGAGAAAGTGATTTGATTCATAATCGATACGGATCTCCCTGTACGTTAATGTCGATCTATATGCTCTGTGCCCTCCTGGAAAAATGGATCCATTCACACTGTAGCTCCGTTGTGTCTCGTCCTTGAGGGATTCGCCTTGCACATTAGACTGAACGAGCACGGATCATTAGCTGATGTTTTTACTGGAGCTCCAGTCTGCACAATCTCTATCATTACGGGGTATTTTTGGAATATGCTGAGCCCCCTTTTTGCCGCCTTACCTCTGCGACTATTCTCCGTCTTCTCTTCTAGTCCCACTTGTGCCGGCACTGATTCAACCAGCCAAGCAGATCACTGGTTTTACAAGGGGACTCTATTTGATCCCTACCTGGCTGAACAGCGAATGTTTTTTTTATGTGACACTTGTAGCAGACAATACAAACAACGCCTCAGTCAGCCCTGAGCTGTCTGCAGAAGGGCATAACCCTAACCCTGTCTGTCTCTCTCAGACAGGCTCAATTTGGCCCAACCTGTGTCTCACTAATGGCAATGATTGGACATTAGCATAGCAGGATACTGATCAGACATCATTGAACAAAGGAAAGGCCAAAGCTCTTGAACTGAGTCAGAATAGCAGCAGGGCCTCTCGAGAGGAATTATAAGGACCTAACGTCGACTCCGCCACTGTTCCCTTTAATGGCAGACTTTCCCCATTGACTACTTGGATAAAGAAAATGGATAGTCAGGCAACTTTGGGTTTGATCAGTTAAGGAGGTGCCACATCACAGATCTGAGTCATGGCAGCTGAATAGACGGCTTAGGCCTCAACAATAAACCTTGCACACGATCACTGGGCAGCAGCACTAGAGGGATTCTGCCTCTATTCAGCGTGCTCTGCAAATCTTCACTGCATTTGCTCCTAGTCACTCTGCCTACGGGGGGAGGGGTGGGCTGGCTTCTACCCAAATGCATGCTGGGATTGTGTTCCTCTTTATTTTAAGCCTTCCCTGTAGACATGTCCTGTTTTTTTTTTTTTTTTCCTCCCCACTTTCCCTCAGCTTTTTTGTGTCCCGGCGTCTACAGTCTGTTTGTGCGTGTGCGCATGAGCGTTTTGTAATTCAGTTTCTCTTTATGCTGAGCGCTCAACGTCAACATTACGTAGAAAAGAAGCTTAACAAAGATCAATGTTGCTCTAGTTTGTAAAATAACAGTTCACTCTTCGTGAGTTGAGGTTTGAGAAATGGGGATCGAGGAAAGGTGTGATTTTTTTCAAATGTAAAGCCTTGATGAAGTGTATTTTAAGGACATGAGATCGCTCCCAGTGTTGTGGCTCGTCGTGGCCTAGATAAACGAGAATGTAGGTTGACATGGGTGAATGAGTCACAGATCTGTCTGATTGACAGGGCCACAAAGCTGTTTTCCTCCCCCAAATGATCGGTGACGAGGCTAATTTGCACTCTCTCTTTTTTTTTTTTTGCTCCTTGCTGCAGGGGGAATCACTCACGACACTTTTCAGAAGGAATTGATGTGCTTTGACCCAGATGCAGATAAATGGACTCAGAAAGCGCCCATGACGACCGTGCGCGGCCTCCACTGCATGTGCACGGTGGGCGACCGCCTCTACGTGATTGGGGGCAACCACTTCCGGGGCACCAGTGACTACGACGACGTGCTGAGCTGCGAGTACTACTCCCCCGCCCTCGATTTGTGGACACCTATCGCCGCCATGTTGCGAGGCCAGAGCGACGTGGGCGTGGCCGTGTTTGAGAATAAGATCTATGTGGTGGGCGGGTACTCGTGGAACAATCGCTGCATGGTGGAAATAGTACAGAAGTACGATCCGGAAAAGGACGAATGGCACAAAGTGTTTGACTTACCCGAGTCGCTGGGCGGGATCCGAGCCTGCACACTCACAGTTTTCCCCCCTGAGGATATCTCGGGCTCACCCTCCAGAGAGTCGCCCCTCTCAGCACCTTGATGAGTAAAGGGGGGGAGCCCTGTTTTGCTCACACCCCCATGACCCCTCACCCACCCAACCTTCTCAACAAACACACCTTATAGACAATTGTTTGCACTTCCTCTTCGGACAACATCTGTACTGCATCCCTGAATACCCCTAAAGTCCACCTCCCCCAAAGCTGTGCAGAAAAACCCCTCCCTAAGTGATTATACCTACATACCGATACGGTTTGGCAACCTAATTACATGTTAATGTTGCATACTCGGTATATTTTGGCAGGAAATACCTTGACTTGAAAAGTGACTTTGCAAATCAACTTTTCTACCTGATGTCTACAGCGTTTTTTTTTCTAATGTGTTGTTTCTTTAGGTCATTCTACCGTGAGATGTTGACTACCACACTGACTCTCTCTTCTAGTCTATGCCAGGTTAGATGCAGGTGACCCCCCCCCCCCCAGAGAGCAGACGCGTAGGGACGGATGAGCTCGGAAACACAGCCGGTTTTTAACTCAGGGGTTGGCCCAGGCCCCATCTACGTCTTTCTCTCTCTCACAGTTTCAGTTCTTTCCTGCTATTGCTATGAAACTGTTAACAAAATGGTGTTTTCTAAATTTAATAAACATGATTTTGAAAGTAAATAAAATGTTGTTGTCATTACTCACTACAGCTGAGTAAAGGCCAATCCTTAAATGGGAACTTTGCCAATTTTCATCCCTTTTTTTTTTATCACCACAATATTTTTAGTGTATGCAGATGAACAATGTTAAACGTGTCTTTATTTTGCCTGCATCCAGAGCCCTATACCGGTCGCTGCCATATCGTTTGTGCATATTGGTTGTAAAAACGGAGGCTGACGAACCTCAGTGACTGATCACATATGAACCACGATCCTGTTCATTTGTGTATTTCTCGTCAAAATATTTTTAAAAAGCAACCGGTTTTACCAAACTGTAGATGTAATACGGTATTGTCTGGGACAAGCTGGCCACCATACTGTTTCCTCCATTACCCCACCCATCAGCTGAGTAATGGTTTGCACATTAACTCTGATTTGCAAAGACAAGTCTGCGAATTAAAGTACGTTTTATTTTCCAATTTTCACAAAATTTCTAACGCAATATTCTTCAAAATGTGCGTAAAAATGCTTCCTGGAAAAATAGGGCATTTCAAAATCCAGCAAAGGATCAAAATGTAACCATTAGATTGATTGTAATTATTTTTTAGATAGACCCCCATTTTCATGGTTTAGTGCTTTAAGTCGTCCCGGAGCAGAGAGTATTTTCTCGTGATATGTTTATGTTCATGACTAACACTTAGTGTATTGTTTGTTTGCTTTCGACTTACTGTACAGAATGTACAGGAGCTGTAGGCGTCATTATTGATCATTTAAGTAAAGTTCTCTGACTTTATCTTAAACTGACCTCACCACTGTACCCAGCAACACTCAAAGCATTTCAATCTGTACATTGTGTAGTTAAATATAGGCTCCCTCAGGTGTTCAGAGGCTTGCCCCCCCCGCCCCCCGTGTTGTCATCTTCGCTACAGAAACCAAAGCACCAAACTTTCTGCCATAGGTATAAAACATTATGCTGCTGACCAGTCTCGACTGGAAACTGGCACTTTCCGAGTGCTGTCGCCCTCTCCTCCTGGCACCCAGACAGACGGTAACGTCGCCCACAATCTGCCCACCTGCTCCTGGACGATTAGAGCCTTAATGGCAGCATATGGTGTCCGAGACGTCTGCTTCCCGCTGTTACCGGGAACAAAAGGTTTGTGTAACCATCAGGTGAGTTCGGTCGGGAGCTTTAAATCCTCATTATACTCTCATTACAGCCCACTAATGAGGCGCTGCAGCGGTGCCTCTGATTTCAGGATTTAATGGCTGTTCCTTTGTTGTTCGTAACAACAAAGTCTCAGCTGTAGGACTGCCATTTTAACTGGTTGTTATAATTTGTGACCTGAACATGTCGTCCTGGCGCCTTCCAGTGATTCACTTTGAGCTTCTGCTTCTCCTTTGCGTCAAAGTGTAACTTTCACACGTTGTTCTCCAGTTGTTTGTGACGCTCTGTCACATTTTGTGGTTTTGAGGAGTGCCATGTTGATACCTCTTTTTTTATTTTTTATTTTTTTCATTTTATTTTCTCCCCCTGACAATTCAAAAGCTTTATTGTGTGCACAGCAGCTTATTCTTAAGTCCTTTTGATGGAGCTGTTTGCATCATTCTTACAAATTTAAAAATAGGCTGCTTTGTAATCCTTTAATGGGAACGCACTGAATAAACAGAAGGGCAAAAAAAAAAAAAAAAGAATGTAACTCAGCTTCTGGCAGAGACAGAGGAGGGGAAAAGGGTAGGAAGCTAATACCACGTCTCCCTGGACATTTCACTGAGAATAAATCGCACGCTGCTAAACATCTGCCCTCTGTGACACCTGGATCCGAAGGCATGAGAAAGAGTCATGGAGGAAGAAAGTGATGCTGTCCATAAATCACTCCTCCAGCCACAACAGTGACTCCGGCTGTAAAAGCAGGAAGAGAGCGCAGTGCAGAGCTCCTGTAGTTCCTGGCTTTCTTCTCAGTTATTGGGAAACTATTGACCATTTTGTTTCAACAACTTCCAGAAGGCTGAGACTCTGATAAGGAAATCATTGTTGCAGTTTATTTAAAGGGTAACTCCGCAAAGTTTACAGGTCTGATTTTTTTGTTAATATGTGGATGTCACATTTTTACCAGTATATGTGGCGACATACATACAAGATGCATTGTTACGAGAGTATGAAGTCTACTTTTCAAGTCGTTACTCAGTAAATCGCCACATTAAATCACAGAGGTTTGACTCTATACACTGTGATGTAAATTTGCATGCACTCTGATTTTTTTCCACACTGTTGCATTCATCGCTTCTAAAACCTCCACATGTATGAGGCCACCGCAAGTGCATTTGTAAATCAATGCAGGATAGCGTTTTTGGATTATTGGATTTTTTTTTCATGCTATACCAGGGGATGAAACCTGTGGACGTGTGTGCTCCCTTGACTTCACCCTCAGTGCCCCCGTAGGACTGCCATTTTTGTTTTTTGCGCCAACTCACCCAAAATCCATAACTTTTCCCAGCCCTTGTCATGGATTTTTCTTGAGAAAAAATCCATGATGTAAACTGGACGTATTTGCATACTGAGTGTAAATGTACAGAAAAATATAATCTATACCAGCATCTGTTATTTCATGTGTTGTTTTCCTTCTCCATTTCAGTTCCATGTGCAAGGACGCCATTTTTTCCCCCCCCTTTTGGCGTATCACCTTGGAAATTCAATCCTCTGACGTTGACTGGATCACAGCATTAAACGTCCCAAACATCGATACGCGAGCGTTATCACTGGCCTGCTGATGTTAGCATTTAACTCAGAGTGCCGCGGTGCTTTAGTGCAGCCTCACATGGCTGCAGAGTCTTGTTGCATGATGTGATGAAGTGCCTCAATTTGACAGCTTATGCTTCAGTTTCCAACAGACGAGACCACATCCTGTCACATATAGCGATGTCATATCACCACTTTGACCTTTATTGGAGGATCTTGTTCATGCTGCCTTCAGGGTGAGCGTTGTTCCAGCAGTCAAAACAAACCGAGTGTAAGCAGAGTTTCTACGACGGCTGCACTGCTGTAAAGACGCACTTTAAAGCATTAATTGATTTTTTTTTTTTTTAATGGATTCAAGAGAAGACATTTGGGTTTCAGTTACATGCACTGACACTTAAATGCCCTTCAAGATGAATCCTGTGCAGAGCATTTTAAGGACAGATCTGAAAAGGACTCAAATCATCCACAGTCTCTCTGCAGCGATTCCAGCACATGATGTTCCAGAGCCAGTGTGTGTATATGTGTGTAGATGTGTGTATGTGTGTGTGTGTGTGTGTGTGTGTGTGTGTGTATGATTCCCGCCACATGGTCGCTTTTTGTTTCCTGGTTGTTTGTTGCAAGCCAATGTCAATATTACATGGCGCAGAGCTTTTGTGTATCCTGAAGACTGAAGGCTTGGATTTTTAATGAACAGCGTGTCCTCGGCACTAAAGCAAAGAGAAGTGAAGCGAGAGATTATACACGCCTTCACCACTCCTCCTCCTCCTCCCCCCCTTCTGCTTCACTACCTGTGTTTCTCAGCAGATTTCATCACCACTGGAGGCACGTTCTCTTGATCCGTGAAACAGATAAAGGGGGAAAAAAAGGGGATGTGCGTGTGGATTATGGCCCCGGACTCTTGACACATGAACACGGCACACGTTTGCGGCTCGCCCTGCGCCTCCAGACGGCTCCTCCCCTCCTCTCATCTCGTCTCATCCCAGCCAGAAAATGACCTAGATTCTCCAGGCTGCTGGATGTGTTTACATACACAGCACGCTGATGACATTGTCAGTCAGAAAGCATCGCTCTCAGCGGCGGGGAGAAGGGGATGCTCTAACTGTAACTAAAGCTCCAATCCACCTCCCATCATGATGAAACGCTCTGCAGAGCTCACAGATCCCGGCTGTCCTCTGACTGCATGCATGATGGTGTTAATGGCTATTGATCCCTCTGCCTGGCAGACGGCCAGGATGTCCTGATGTTACTCCTGCTAGATGTATTTTGTTTTTTTGCCCTGAATCACAAGCTGCGGACCATTATTAGGCTCTGCAAAGGTTCTCAGTCCCGGGAAAGATTTTACATCTCTCTCATCTCTCTCTCTCTTCATGAATATTCAGAAAAAGGTCAAGTCCTTGCTCTCCTCTGGAGCTCTCGATCCCCCGTGACTGTGTCCTGAATAATCTGTCCCTGATTCATCTCTTGTTCCAGTGCTTGTTCCTGCCCCGGCTGCACTGTTTAGGTTTTTTTTTTTTTTTGTAAAGCAGAGGCGGGAGGGGTAATTGGGATTTGTTTTGCTCAACATCTGGCCATGCACCAGTCCTAGATTTTAGTTCATGCCTCAGTTGTAAAGGTATTCTGTGTGCAAATTGCATCTGTGCGTCCTCACACAGCCCTGGATTAAAGCTCCCAAACTTTATTGGACAGAGACTTCCTCCAGTTTATCCTCCACCTGGCCTACTTATCTCTCTGCATCTCTTTATTTTAAAGGGTAAGTCCACCCAAAAATGAAAAATCCATTTACGATGTACTCACCCCTCTTGCTGGCGGTGTGTCGGTTTGAAGTTTTGTAGTTTGCAAAACATTTTTTCGGAGCTTGGACAACTGAAAAAGAACAATTGAAATGTTTCTGTGCAGCTTATAAAGTATCCAGAAGCCCCCAAGATCCCCAAATTGATTTTAAATGGACATGAATTACACCCTTTTACGCGCAGTCAAAGCTTGTGCACCCACGTCAGACATGGTGTGTGCTAACACTTTTAGCCTAGCCGCTACAGTGAAGAATTCAGCTCAGTAATGTCTTTTTCAATCAGCTGGGATCTCGGAGCTTCCTGATGCTTGGATCGCGACGAAAAAGCAATTCTTTGTTTTATTTTTTCAGTCGTTTCTTTACGTTTGGAAAAACAAGTCCCCATCCACTTCAGCTGTGCAACGCTGTTTTGCTGTGAAGCTCTAGAAATATTCTGTGGACAACAAAACGTCACCTGAGTCTCCATCGGTATAAGACTGAGTATATAATGATTAAACTTGCATTTTGGGTGAACTTTTCCTTTAAAATTCTCATTTCTAAAGCTGCATCGAGTTCTTGGTCTTGTCCACGTTCAGTTTTTGCGTGTTCTGCCCCTTCCTTCGTGCGAGCTTCCTCCCGTCGTTCAGAGTGGATTGGAGCATGTGTGATAGACTGGCAGCCTGTCCAAGCTGTCTCCCCTCTCCTCCTTCAATCCAGTGCATGCTGGGATATGCTCCAGTGCTCCCTTGACAATGAAGAGGAGAAGAAGAAGGAAAAAGAAAAAGCAGGTAAAGAATATAAATGGGTAGGAGGGTGAGCACAGAGGGAACGGACGCAGTTTGCACACTGAGAGCAACAAAGAACATGTTATTTCATAAAGTGCGTGACGAGCCTCTTCCTCGGGGCCGGCTGAGAGGAGCGGTGGAGTCGGAAAACGGTGCTGCCGCTCTGGGAGAGCCGCTTAACCTCACAGGGTTAAATACAGCTCTGGCTCAGTGTCCCTCCAGGTTTCTCTGCGCTTCTGGAGATTCAGCTGACGGCACCTGAGCAGGAACCGAAGCCTCTCAGAGTCAGGGCTCACATACATACAGGACGTGCACGCCGACTCTGAGAGATGCATGTTGTGGCTTCAGCGCTGTTACAACTTTCAAATGAGATTTGAAACACAGGACAAGTCCACCCAAAATGAAAAATTCAGTCGTCATCCACCACCCTCTGTGGAAGTCGAAGTTTCGTCATCGACAACGCGGTTCTGGAGCTTAACGGCGAGACGTCGCTGCAGCATTCTCTTAAACAGCTGAAGTAGAAGGGGACTTGTTTTAAGATGTAAAACTAACCTAAAAAATGGCTCCATACAGCTCATCTTAGCCTAATACGAGTCCCCAGAAGCCCTCAGGATCCCAAATTGATTTAAAAAGATGTTGGTTACACCCTTTTTTCAGGTAAAGGGGAGTAAATATCGCCTTTTCAAATCAGTTTGGGATCTCAGGGCTTCCTGGTACTTGGATTACACGTGGAGATGATGATGAAGATGATGATGATTTTGTCCTTTTTAAAACGAGTCCCCATCTACTTCATTTGCATAGGGGAACGCTGCCACACTGTTTTGCTGTGAAGCTCCAGAAATGTAAAAGTATCATCAACTTCATTAAATTAGAGGATGTGATTTCTTCTAATTGAAGCGGCCGAGAATCCCATTTCAAAGAAGATATGTTCCGTTGGTTCCTCTTTGTGGTCACGACGACGTCTCTCCGCCTGGTATGACCCAAATACTTTTGCCGGTTTTCCGTTTGTTTTTGCTCTCAGTCCATTCATGCAGCGATTCATTACATCATTGTTCAGCCTAATTCCTCGCAAGTCCATAAATCTCCGCAGAGAATTTCCTCACCAGGTTTTTTCAAGTATTGCACAAAGAATAGAGGGTGTCCTTCTATTGCAATTCAAAAACATGAAAAGACTGTAAAGAAGGAAAAGAAACTGAGAAATGATATTCTATGTTTTCAAGGGTTTTTTTTATTATTATTTTTTCTCTCTTTTTTTAAATTGAAGGGTGTTTTAACATCTTCAAAAGCACTTTTTTTTTTTATCTTCTAACGTGAGCAGTTTTCTGCATTCAGATCCATCCACTGGACACTGGTGCCCGGTAAAGGTTTTTTTTCCCCCTCAGATGAAAAGGAAAATGTCATGATCCCTGGCATGTGAAGTCACGTGAACGGATGAAAGAGCAGAGCAGTGTGTGTGCAGTGTGTGCGGTGTGTGTGGTGTGTGTGGTGTGTGTGTGTGCGCGTGTTGTTTGTGTTTATGTCATAGTGCTGATGTCAAAGTGATTGATAACGCTCCTCTCCAAGCTGAGCTCAGTTTCAACCTCCTCAGCTCTGTCCTGTATAATGCCAAGTTGCCATGGTTACCATTGCTCTTCATACAAGGAAGTGGGGGTGAACAAAAAAAAAAAAGGGAAGAGATTTTCTCCTCCTCTACCCTTTATAAAATGCTCTCGCTGAGCCATCCCGGGGAGTTGAGAGGAGAGCGCTGACCCTGCCTGTCGAGCGGCGACAAAAAAAAATTTGGGGGGAAATAAATGAGCGCTGACAGAAAACGCACAAACATTTAGCCGCTTTCTTCAAACCTCGGCTCTCCCCTGCGACGTGGAAATGTGGCTGGGCTGATAACTCCCGCAAACTAATTTTCATCCCTATTAGAGCAGCTAATTTCCATTTCCACTACATTATCACTGAGTGCATGCCAGAGGTGGCTTTAATTCCCACTGTGCTCTTTATTTAATTTTTTTTTAGCAATAATGACCTCTAGTGGCTCCCATGAAGAAACCAACAGAAGTAGCTGTGTCTCACTTCTCAACCTGCTTTTTTGAAAAGACGCCTGCATGATGAAAGATGTCACACTCTTGTTCTGTCTGATGATGCCAACAGAAGTAATCACAACACGCCTTGTTGCATTTACGCGACATCCGATCATCCTTGCAAGTGACGCCAGAGTTACTTGGAGAGACGGAAGTTAATCTTTTTTATTTACAGAGTCAAGGTTGAAGCCCGAGACGGAGAGACGGACACGGCATGAGAGGAGTAAACAGGATGAGATGCCTGCAGGAAGGGGATCGGTTTGAACA
The DNA here is from genome assembly GCA_963678695.2 of Diplodus puntazzo. Taxonomy (NCBI): domain Eukaryota; kingdom Metazoa; phylum Chordata; class Actinopteri; order Spariformes; family Sparidae; genus Diplodus; species Diplodus puntazzo. Next base: position 8,457,045 of record OZ023167.1, on the reverse strand, counting down.
ACCACCCACGGAGGCCCAGACTTTCTTCTGATGGAGGCCACAGCGTGGCCCAGTGGCCCCTTTGCAACAAAAAAAAAAAGGCAGCTTTTAAAAAAAAAACTTAATTTGCCTTTATTTTTAATTAACCGTGCTGTTTACAGGATGCTCAGGATGCTACAGAAGAAGAACCCGTCTCTACATTTGGATGAAAACCAGTGAGCGTTCAGGACAGTCTGGACCCAGTAATGGCCGCTGATGGATGTCTGACCCACTTTGAACGTTTCCTGCCCTGTAAAAGCTGACCCCAGCGGGCAGAGCAATCAGCCATTAGTGCCCCTGCCGGTGGATCACTACCAATAAAAAAAAAAAAAAGAAAAGAAAAAAACCTTCAGCTTCCCCCGGCGCTAAATGCAAATTAATTTCTCAGGAATAATTAATTGCATGGAAATGAATGACGGCTTTGAGTAGGCTCCAGTATAATGTTATGAGACGAACATAATATTACAGTCTGCGATCATTCTCGTCGCAGCAAAGCCTCTTAAAGCCCTCGAATGCAAGCTGCCATGAAAGTACACTCGGGGAGAAGGAGATTGTTTTATCTGCAAGTGGAAGAAATCAGTCGTTGTTTAATGTGATGTCATATACGACACGTATACAGGGCTCGACAAAATAATGTAAACCAGATAAAAAAAGAGTCGGGTAATAATCCTCTGTGGATTTATTAGTAGGTTCAACACCTTTGATTAATCGTTAATGTGTAAATAATGAACAGAGCGGCTTTAAGTAGGGAAACTTAAAGGAGCAGTTTGCACAAAAATGGAAATTCAGTCATTATCAACTCAATGTAAAAAAAAAAAAACATACAATGGCTCCATAAAGTTCGTCCTGCGTAATCCAAGGCTCCGAAAGCTCTGAAATCCCAGAATTTTCAGTGTCAATGCAAACTGGACCGCATATATGCCAGAACCGATATAACTGTGATGGGCCAATATCAGCCGATAATACCAGTCAGAATCTTTTCCAATCAATTTCCAGAGACTTGGATTACAGTAGACAAGCTGTGTGGAGCAATTCTGTTTTTTTTTTTTTTTTACATATTAAGACGAGTCCCCATCTACCTCAGTTGTTCAGCAGAATGCTGCAACGCTGTTTTGATGTGAAGCTCCTGAAATGTTTTGTGGACTACAAGACTTCTTCCGACTTTCTGTCGGCACGAGGGTGAGCAGATGATGATGCAATTTTAATTTCTTGATGTACCGCTCCTTTAATACTTTTCCCACCTCTATGGCGCCGGTTGAGTGGCAGCTTGTTACAGCAGCTCTCGCTCATTTTCGAGCTTTTTCCTCTTTTTTCTATCTCTTTTGTACTTTTTAACTGTTTTCATTTACTTACTTTCAGGGATTTCTGCTCTAGCTCTTCTTCTTATATTGTTAGCATATTGTTTAATTTTTTAATATTTTCATTGTTTATTGTTATATTAAACTGTCCTTTGGCTGCTGTGACACACACATTTCCCTAATAAAGGAAGTTCTGATTCTGATTTTTGATTCTGAGGTTACACACCTGCAGTTTTTAATCGCAGGTGGCCTCATGACCCGTTTTGTCTGTAGCTTTGAAATCTCACATTTCAAGTTTTTTGTTTGTTTTGTTTGTTTTCCAGCCAACAACGGTCTTTAATTGGCACTGTTCCTGACATTATCCATCTTTGTAGACATTATTATTAGAATGATTATTATTATTATTGCCATTGTTGTAATTGTTCTTTCTGCCCCTCAGTTCAGTCAGGCCTTTCTGGCTCAGGACTGAATGTGACCAGCAGAGGGCAATGAGGTGACCTGAGCTCCTATGACAGCTGCTTTTCTCGCCTCATCATATGTTCTGTGTGTTACCGCTTCACTTCATGGATGTCTGCTGCACTAGAATAGCTTTGTCACTGTTGTGACAATTGTTGTGTCTTGGTTACTAAAAGAGCCCTCAATTACTTAACGGCCCTTTGAAACGTCCTTCTGCTTCATGGCCTACGGACATTATTGCGTTTCGCAAGGCTCAATTGGTGAATCATTTGTCTGTTCAGTCACCCGCAGCCTCCTAACATAATGCAACAGCTGCTGGTAGAATCCAAAACTTCGTAAGAAAAAATGCAAATACGTCACGCAGACATTTGTGGAATGGCCTGCACTCATTCCTACACAAACCACCTCTTTTAGTCATTGTTAATCACTAATGAGGGAGCAGGTCGAGGCCGACACCGAGTGCTTTCTTGTGAAATCCCTTCATCCGATTTCAGCTGATTCACTCTTTCACATGTGGCCACCTCACCGCACAAGTAACATGAGTCACTGGATAATCAGATAGCAGTGATTCAACATGGCCTCTACCTCAGCTGGATGGACACAGTAGCCCATGTTGTGTGTGCAGTGGCTGCTGCTGACTTGGCAGCAAGTCACAGAAAAAACAGCCACCAATCACCATCTGAGATTCAGCAGGACGAGCATCTGCTTCGTTAAAAGAAAACGACAAACGGCGCTCGAGAGCAGAGGAATCACTGAGAATTTCTTTTCCTCCCTGCATGGATTCTGGGCCCCCCTCACATCTGCGCTTCATCCACATGATCTTCTATCCTGCTAACATCAAAAGCAGGATTTCAGAGGCACCCCGCGTGCTTGGGAGGTGCTGCAGATCACTGGAAAAACTCCACGTTTATGCAGCGAGAAATCCTCAGGAGAATCATTTATCAGAGGCAGAAAACATGGAGACAGAAACAAATTAGCACCAGGAAAGATGTTAACAGGTCATGTAATAGTCACTTATGTGCCGTATGCCCACGAAAAATCTGCGATTTGTCCTTCGGTTTAATTTAGATGTGATTAAAGCCATTAGCTTGCGTTTTTTTAGATTAGAAAATGGGAGTGATGAAATAATCTTAAAAACAAATTGACCCACGCGTAATGACCTTTTTGACCATTTCAATCGAGTGATCTCATTAAGAGCAGCGTCACTGTGAGGAAGCAAAAGGAGGCTGAATATTTGATAATGACACTACATCACCACTGAACCCCTTAATGTCCTCTAAGGAGTTTTTAACTGGTTATTAAACAGTCTCAGTTTAACACTGATATGGCTGTACGACCTGCATAGTCAAAGACCATCAGCAGAAAGATGAGCGGTTTCTACATAGCATTTCTTGATGCCTAGTGCTGAGGACAAAGTGAGGAGGAAGGAAGCTGCTCTGTAGTCTGGTGGCACGGCACTAATACAAAGTTTCCGTAGCATTTTTTTTAAAAAGCTCTCACCTGATCAAGATCTTTAATACTCATGATGGTGGCGCTCGTACCGCTCTTTTCCACGGGGGCAGCCAGAATCAGAACGTTTCGGCAGCTGCTTTAAGGTTGAGGAATTTGTAATCCACAGCTTTTCAGTGTGTCGCATTACAGTTTGTGTTTCATACTGTTCCGTCTGTCTTTTGCTGAGTTTGTGTTTGCATTGTATTTGGTGTATTTGCTGAGTTTTATGCATTTTAAAGGCCCGTCTAAGGACGTGCTGTGCAAATTAGCTTTGGCTGTACATGCTGTAGTAGTTGTGTGGCACTATGTGTGTGCTACATACTTGGTGTCCCTGTACAAATAAACATTAGATGAAAATAAATACCACATAATTCATCTTTACTATCTTAAAATCCTGAATTCGAGATGCTGAGATAGCGCAGCCTTGAAGTTACCTTGTGTGTTTTTGTAGTCGGGCTGAATTGCCCAATATTGTAAAAAAAACTTTATTGCTCAACTTCAATTGGTCACTATCGGCTGCGACTGTGTCGGCCCTTAACGTTTTCCCTTTGTGAGTGTGTGTGTGTGTGTGTGTGTGTGTGTGTGTGTGTCACCACGGCAAAGAGGTGCGCCGAACACACACAGAAGCATTTCAGAGTATCACGTCAGCACTTTTAGTCACAACCGTGACCCTCTCGAAACTTCACAGATGCGTCGCTGAGAGTTCAAATTGAGGGCCGAGCTCGAAGGCGGGCGTGGTCAGACTCATGAGTGCTGATTACTAATGATGTAATAATGATGTAATGGCTGCTCAGTGCTGATGGGCTGGAGAGGGAACGTGTTGAGGGGTGTTGTGTCTGGTGCGACCCCATCACAAGAAGGTTCACACCGTTCAGAACTGAGTTAGTTAGTTGCTTGAATTTGATCTGTGAGATTCAAGCACTAAAATGAAAGTATTTTACGCGTGAGTGAAATCAGTCTTGCCCTCCTGTGTTGCCGTGCTGTGGAAGGGAAACTGAAAACTGACACGCTTCTCAATTTGTGAATTTTGAAGCAGAAAACCTTGAAATCACCTTCTTGTTTTTCGCTTAACCCTTTAAGCTCTGTGAGGAACTTTTTCATAAACCCCCCCTGACATTGACACCTGGAAGTTGGCCACTGAGCAGCTCCACTGGAGCGGTCGGAGCTAAAGGGCTTGCTCAAGGGCAGTGCTGTTGTGGAAATGAAGGAACAGACTTCTGCTTTCCTCACCCAGATAGTCTGGGGATTTGAACCAGCAACGCTGCAATCATAAGCTCTCATCTCTAACCTTCAGGCCAACACTGACTGAAACTCCACCACATAAAAATCTCACATGTGATTTTCAAACGCTGTACATTCAGTGGGGTTTAAATGTGATGTTCAGTGGCGGTTAGAGGCTACAAACAGGCACTGAGTAGCTTTTAAATTCAAATTATCACGGGTGATTTTCGCTTCCACGCTGGCAGATTATGAGGCTCTCTCAAAGACAAAAATGGTTGCATCTCCTCTACATTGTCTCTTCAGCTGTCTAACTTTTATGTGCTGTATCGGGTTTACAGATCTCCAGGCTCTGCATTCTTCTCATGAAAGAGCTCGGAAACAAACTCCGAGGGGCAGCTGCAGAGGAAGAGAACACCCAGCTCACGTAACTTATAGCTGGATGACTGGACACCAGTTTGCTCATCGAGGCCTGTTTTGAAACAAGACGCATACATACAGTATATGTGTTCATGTGTACGTGCATGTTGTGCACCACCACCCACAGAACAGCCCTGCTCCTGCTGTAGCTCTTGTTAAACCCATTCTGCATGGGGTTTAAGTGCATTACGTCTCGGTCTGTCGAAAAACAGGCTCGCTGCTGCCGCCACATGATATTGTTCCCTCATGTCTTTGCATTTTGTGTCGCCCTGGCCCACTTTGAGAGAGTGGCTGCACTCTTCTGAATGTGTGTCACAAAAAGCAACGTCTCGGGGGCCATTTCAGCGATTTTGAAAATGAACAATCTGTTGTGTCTCTAAATTACAGATGTTAGATGGCTTCCGCACAGCTCTGCGTGGTGTAAGTCGCGCAAGTGTGCAGTCGGAGCGAGAGAAAAAGACGCCCAGGAGCGGTGGAACGACTCGGTGGCAGCGACCAGAGAGAAAAAAAGAAAAAAAAAAAGAGGGAATTATAACATGGCTGCGAGACATGCAGATGGAGTCTTGAACATGAGATAAACCAAGAGGATTTAAATATTGGACTTTCTTCTCTTTAACATCAAGGCAACAAAAAAAAATGAGAGAGAGAGAGAGAGAGAGCGAGAGAAGGCCTGAAGCTTCCCAGCAGCCCCAGTGACTGAGAGTCTCAGCTGGAATGAGACAAGCCTCACCAAGTCCATATCCGCCAGAGAGGCTATTGTATGACAGCTGGAAAAACAGCACTGAACACTTATGCTCGCACAGACACTGACACAACTTCCGAAAATAAGGCAGATGGAAACACACGCCCGTCTAAAAAGCTGCTAAACGGCTACACATTTTGACACATGGGTGCAATAACAGTCGAGGACATGTGTCACTTGAGTTCAGCGGCACAGCCTTTTAATATACAAACAAGCACATACACATACAGTCGAGTCTTTTTTAGACTTCAGTCCGTCAAATCACTCTTATCGTGTACAAGGTCAAAGGCCGTGATAGTCAACTTGCGTTTGGCCTGAAATGAGGTGGCAGGGAGCTGCCGACCGTGTCTGCAAAACGTGCTAATCATTTATCTTTAGAAACATGTTAGTAGAACTCTGTACAGTACGTCCACCCAACTCATTTTAAATAAAAGGAAGAGCTCATCCTTAATAGGGATTTTAAGTTGAATTGAATTGAAATAAATAAATTTTCTTTTTCAAGATTTATTTGCTTTTTGTTACGTCAACGAGAAAACTGTAGTTGGTTCCATGTGACTTTTTTTTTTTTTTACATGCCAGGGAATCAGACACAACCAGTCAGTCATTTTTCTCCAGAGTCACAAACATGCTCTTCACTCTGTGCCTGGTCCGAGCAATTTATGTCGATGGATCGTTCCCAACGTTTTAGTGACTTCAGGATGGAAAGGTTCCAGCTATGTTTAATGTTGTATAACTCCAACTGAAATGCAGTTGCAGCTGTACAATTCATTTAAATATCTGAGTTATCTATCATATAGGCAAAGAGTAAATCCTCGTCAACTGTATCCAAGTCAACTTAACTTGAAAATAAAGAATCTCAAAGAAAGATAAGTCAGGGTCTTTTTAATGTTTATTTTATGTTATAAATACTATAAGTGGTTTTGTTTTATCGGCCCCTCGCCTCCTGCCGTTTTACAAAACTGTCCCCCAGGAAAAAAGCAAGTTGAGTTTGATCTCTGGCAACATACCAAATGTTCATAAATAAAGTACAAATAAAAGCACATCGTTCACTTTTGTCTCTAAAAACATCACACATTCACTCTTTAATTAAATACATAACATAATGGAGACTCTCACAGAGAGTTTAAAAAAAAAAAAACATCACAAACTTTTCTTCCTTTCTCTGCACGTGGCATGTTTTGACGTGTCTGCTGTTGCTGCTGCTGTGCTCTGATGAAACTATTCTGACATGCCCGTGAATAATACGGCGTCATTTGAACCTCCGTGCCCATCCGCCGCTGTCTCTGGTATAATGCCATTAAATCTTTTAAAAAGTCTTGTCGCCTCATACATTTGATCTGGAATACATAATGCAGGAATTGCTTGTCGGTGGCTTTTGTCTGATTTCATCAGTTTCATCTTGTGTTCATTGTGTGACCTACATTCTTAAAAAGGAAACTCAAGTATCTCCAAATCTGATTATTAGAAGTTTTTTCTGACAAACTTAAAGTAGGAAGTGTTCCTTTATAGCAAAATAAACCATGTAAGAATATACTGGATTACTGGAAAATGCACCGATACAAAGACAATTTTTCTGAAATCAAGGAATAAATAAATACTTAAATCTCTGCACTGCAGTGTTGTCTGATCTGCACTACAATGAGCAGTTGTTCAGTATAGCCGTTCCAAGCATGGGCCACACGCTGGGCTGTTCTTTGAAGTCCCAACACCTGATATTTCAGAGCTCACTTTTTGAAACGCAAAAAAAAAAAGAAAAAAAGATCAAATTCACCCAATCTGTCCTGTAACATTTCTTGTTTGCTTGTTGGTTTCATTTTTGTAGAAAAACACATCAAACAAGTTCAAAAATTCCTCTTGCGACTCCTTTTTTTCAAACCATGGAGGTGTGAACTTCCGTTAAACACCCCCCCACCGAGGAGTTTTTCAAAATAAAACAAGACCTAATCAATCAATTCAAGTCAGATATACACATGTGAGATGGCGAGCGTTGTTTCCTCTCCGCGCGGTAAACCTCGGATGTTGCAGTGTGTGACGCGGAGGAGTCTCACGGGAGCGAGTCTGTTATCTGCTCACTGCGTCTCTGCTGTCTCGCGCATAGAGATGCTGGCCTGCTGTTTCCTTTGCCTCTTGTGCCTCCAGAGCAGGACGGCCAGCAAGAGGAGCAGCAGGAGGCCCAGAGCTCCTCCGATGAGTCCTGCTTTCAGAGGCAGGCTGCGGTCCCTGGGCTGGTACATCATACAGGACTCTTCGCTCTCTGCCACATCGTTCACTGCCGCCACACAAACCTCTGAGACTTCCTCTATGTCGCCCACCCCGCCTGCCCTTCTGTCCTTCCCGAACCTCTGCCTCTCTTTCCCCGCCACTCTCACAATGTAAGCTGTGACGTACGAATAAGGTTCGCACCAGTGAACCACGACCTCTGACCCGTTCCAGGACACTGATCTCAGGTTGGGTTTCTCTGGAACCTCTCTTTGCGTAGTGAACCCTGGACACGAGCAGCCGGTTTTGGCTTTTAGCACGACACAGGAGACCTGAGACTCGAGGCAGGGATCGTAGGTGCATGGCGTCCCCCAGAGTGGAGGCAGCGTATTGGGAAGAATGGGGGCGTCAGTTGTTTCCCAATCTGGGTCATAATCCTCCACGGGAGGCAAAGAGTCATCAGTCGTAAACCCTCGTGGCCCAGGAGGTCTCGTGGGATCCATCGCCGCGACTCCCGATGTCGTAGGCAGGGGAGAGTAACCTCTGATGAGAACCAGGCAGACGATCGCCAGGGGAACAGGAAGGCCTCTGCTGGCAGCCATCGTGCTATCTGGAGATCAGAGAGAGAAATATTCCATCAGTTTGTTGGCAAATCTGTTGGGTTCTTTTTTCTTTTGCATAGGAATGATAAGTACCAGCCTCTTGGGTTTACAGCTGTATGTACATTGAAAGTCTCTTTGTATTGAGCCTGAACCAGGATTTATTTCCCCCCCTGATGCTGTGTCTTCTCTCTAAAAAAAAAAAAAGGGAACATAAAGCTTGAGCCTAGTCTCAGCTGGATCACCACAAAAAATCTCTCTCACTTCCAAAGATAAACTGTTTTCTCAAAACCAGCACACACTGCTTTTACCCTTGAGTAAGCAGATGACTAAAATGTGGACACTTAATTAGTTGAAATGTATTACTCCGTGGCATGTTTGTCTGTGATTCGTTGATTTACGGTCTCGTACACAGAGCTGCTATGAATAATCCTCCCTTGTTAAACTTCTGGAGGTACTTCACACTAATTCAGCATTCCAGGCGGTATTGCACAACAGGTCCAAGTGCTCACACACCCATGACACAGCCCAGCACTGTTCTGTTGTTAGTAGCCGGGTCCAATTACAGGGAAGCTGAATGTGCGGTTCTCCAAAAAGAAGGAATCCACACAAACATACCTACCATGTGTGTCTGTGGTGGACATGCATGGAGCTTCGACAATGAGGCCCATTCAGAGAAATCTCACAAAATTGAAAACAGAGCCGGAGCCTCAACTGAATACTAATGTGCTGTGTGGTGTGCTCCTCTTCAACTCCACTTGCCTGTGTTAATGTTAAGAGCGGAAACAAAAAAAGCGTCCAGTATCAAGAGATAGGAGCTTACCTGCTGTTTAGGGAACGGTCTGTAATCTTGATCGAGATGTGAGTGAGCTCCTTTCCTCCTCGTCTTCCCTCCACTTGCCTGCTCTCTCCTCCTTTATACGCTTCCTGTCTCCCCAACAATCACCTCCTTCTTTCTGCCCTCCCACAGTCCCCCCTCTCCCTTATTCCCGAACCCTTCTGCACCGGCTCCACCTCTCTCCTCCCTTCAGCAATGTGTGAGTCGATGAGTGTGCACGCAGTAAGTTGGTGTCACTATAGTCTGTGTTTAGTTTCATCACCGCTACATAATTTCTGAAACACTGACCACATGGGTTCCTGGTACATTCCAGGATTTTCAGAGTGTGTCTGACTTGTTAATGAGCTCCTGTTTTCCTTTTAGAGGCCGAGAGAAATTGAGCGGGATTGAGGATTTATCTGTGTCACGGGTTCCATTCATTGGAATTTTGTCATGCCTGACACATGCCAGTGGCTCCAGACAGCATATCCCATCTCTGACCTCTCACCTAAATAAAATGTGTGACTTTACTCTGAACACTGCAGAAAAAAATGAAAGAAACTGTTGCGCAGCTGCTTACCAAAAGGCCGGAAATAAACCTGACTGTGCACGTTCTGGGGAATTATTTGAAATGTAGTAAATTTCCATGCTGGTACTAAAAAAAAAAAAAAAAAAAAATGAAATGAACCAAACAAGTGTTGCTAATTCATTTGAGATGCCACCAACATCCCAACAAGAGAAAAGACCGCTCGGCGCGTCTCATATCCCGGACAGGACAAGATGTTTTTTTTTAACATGACGTGCAGAGAAGGGAACTTTATGTGACAGCCGTGGACTTAAATCCAGCTGCATAACTCACGTCTCTGCTCCGACTTTGAGCTAAGTCTGCAGATAAAGTGCCAGCACGCACTGTCCTGTACCGGGGGAATTCACAAAACAGATGAAACCGACTCGATCAGCTCTGTCACCTCAGTCAAAGCTCTCCCGACCGATGGAGGTTTTTACTATAATGCATGTGTCATATTGTTCCTGTGCTTCATGTAATTCATTCTGCAGGAACAAGTGCGTTGACAGAATGAATTTCCCACCAAGATAAGTTATCTATTATCTTCCGCCTAGACACGTGTTTTCAACCCCTATCTGTTTGTTGGTTTGTGGGCAGGATTACACAAAAACCACTGAATGGATTTCTACAAAACTTGGACTGATGGTGCGTCTCAGCAGAGAATAGACACCATTAAAGTCGCAATACGTGAGAACTGGCCACACATCAAATTAATCCTCCAAGCATATCACATGAGTAACCCCTAACTGCTGCTTTCTGTAGCTACCTCTAGCTAATAGGTTTAGCTCAGTTAACCAAGCAGCTAGCGGGTGTAATGGAGCTCGGAGCACCGGCGAGTGTTGGTGTTGCTTACTATCACCTCTTGAGGTCCAACATGGCAAGGAGCTAGCTGGTTAGCATGCTAACTTTATTGGACATCTCTGCAACACAATACATAGACGTGTTGACATGCTGATGTCTGTGTTGTGTTTACTGACGTTAGCATGTTAACCAGCTAGCCCCTTCCCACTCCGGTCCAAAGCTCTGATGCTCGTGGCGTAAACACCAACACTCCCCTGATGCCCGAGCTTCCAGTCTGAAGCGCCAGCCTCATGGATAACTGAGCAAACTAGCTCAAGGCAGCTGCAGTTAGCAGCAGTTAGCGGTCACTCTGGCTCTGGTGGCCAATTCTTACATATCGCATGTTTAAAGGGCACGCTTGTGTCTTGGTGGAGGTATGTGCTTTACCAAATGCCAGTCTGTACTTGAGTTTCTTATTTTATTTCATTGTATATTTACAAGTCGTTTCTTTTCTTCTTTCTTTCAGTCTTGTATGAGCATTCCTCTGTGGACGAAGCGACTGTTTAGGTTGCATGGCATACAGGAATGAGCGTGGGGGTGTAAGTGTGACGGGAACGCATACATATCATGCAGGGATGTGTGGGGGACGGGTATGTTCATGCATTGCATAATACGGGTTGTGTTTATGTATCACACTGAGAAGCACGTCTATGTTTGTCTTATTTCATTATCATTCGTGTTCATGGTGGAGCACCTGTTCGGCTCTTCTGTAGTGAGTCAGCTGCAGCTCCATAAGGAGTTTATCTACAGCATGCCCAAATAAGGAAACTGAAACACAAACTTTTTAATGAGGTAACAGGAACAAAGGTGATGTGTCAGGCAGAATGGGCTACTTGGAACTCAGAGGTGGAGTCGCGACGTCAGAAATACTTCTGTTGTGACTCTGGAAATGACACAAATTCAAGCAGATGGTAACCGTTAGATGGTTTCTTACATAATCCCTCTCTGCCATGCACCACGTCGTCACTCTTTCCACAAACCGCCGCCGCTTGGTCGGGATGGGTCTGCTTTCCTAATCAGAAACAACTCCACGAGGAACTAATTATTTTTATATATGAAATGGGAGCAGCCCAAATGAATACTACAAGGCCTGGTTATAGCGGGAGCAGAAGACCTGTGGAATAAAAAGCATGAGTGTTTGATTTGTATCAAGTCAGCTGTGATCATAGCAACTTATTGGCCACGTAACGCTGCCTGCTTTTGTTCTTTCTTTCTTTTTTACACATGTCAAATAAATCATTGTGATTTTTCATTGGCCTAAAGGGGAAAACAGCAACATCTCCACATGCCAGCTGATTCTTTTTCCCTTAAAGGAGGCCAAATATATCCATCAAACTAGAGTTAACGAGTCCAAGACTCCTCTTCACTTAGTTGATTTGTGAAGACGTGCTTTCATCTTCAAAACATCCGGCTCGCTCGCTCACTGTTGTTAACTAGATGCAGGGATGGGGCACTGCATCAGAGTTTCAATAATGATGTCATTAATTCTGCAGGCTGCACTCAGTGGACGGCGTCGCCCAATGATTCATTTAATCTCTCTGAGCAAACAATACAAATGTGAAGTCATTCATTTAAATTAAACATGTTCAAATGCTCAGTAGGTGTATGATCGTGAGGAACCGATCCAACGGAAAAAAAAACTGTGTGATTCATACAGCTCATTACCTGAGCTCAGCTTCATCCTTTAATGGAGCAGTCTGCAGTGCCTCCTACAGCCTGCAGAAGCCATGACTGGAAGAGCCAGGCGGGGTCTGTTTCTGTTCAGTTACACAACTGGGTGTGGGTGACAGGAATTAGTCTTCATGATGGATTTACAATGACCGGTTCATCTGCCAAGCATCACACAGCTCATGACATGTTTGGCCAGTTTCCCATATTAAAATATTCTGGCCCCAACATCCTGCATTTAAAAAAAAAAAACAGGCTGCTGCTGTGGGATAAACTGTTATCTTGTCTGTTTTAGAGTTTGTATAACCCACTGGGAGGTCGCTGGCCTGCGGGTACTTGTATTTTTAATCCGTACAAAGTTTAATTTTAGCTTGAAAAGGACAAACTGCAGCTTTTCCCCGCAAATGGCTGCTGCACTGATGAGACTTGGCAAGTACAATGTACCCTGAGTGCTGACTTGCAGGCTGACAGACAGGACGCATGCTCCAGGGTCACATGGACCCAACTCAACTCAGAATCTGTCAGAATTGGAGTATGCTTGAATAAATTAAACTAGTAGCTCCAAGGACTGCACCATGCACTAGCATGTTAGCAACATTTAATAAAGTGCAGTGGCAATTTTGGATTAGGCTCGCAACAAAAAACAATATGCCTAAAAACAGGAACAAAAAAATGACAAATAATCGAATGATTTATTACCGGCTACACAGCAAGTCTTTAAAAGGCTGAATGCTATTAATTCAAACTATTTATTTGGTGAGTTGATAAATATAGTTGCAATTTGCAAATGAATCTTGTTGTGTTGTCATATCAACAAATGAAATACAGAGTAATCTATTCTGTTATTGCTATTACTGTTTAATGATAAATTATATAATTTAAAAAATATTTTATTCGTTTCTGTTTTTATTGTCCAAACAGACTTCAATCAAGTCTTTTATTAATCCACTCACATGACAGTGTTCTGAGAGGCTGTCGAGTGTCAGTGGCTCTAAATCAGGATGTCCTGTTGTCAACTACATTAATGGGAATGCTTCATTTAATTTGTTATACCTGCTGGAGACAAAAATATTGAAATCACACAGACACAGACAGACACACACACACACACACACACACACACACACACACACACACACACACACACACACACACAAACGAGGCCTCATTGATCAGAGTTGGTCATTTAAGATGTAAAGTTAATCTAATTTGTTTTCTAAAAAAGAAAAATGCGTGACAGAGAATAATCTAATCAAAAAGAAGGCCGAGCCACTTCAATCCTTCCTCTTTCTGATGCCTTGCCGATGTGAAACTGCCTTCAAGTCTTCGTCCAGGGCAAAAAACGAACCGAGTCACGGCGCGTCTTTGTCGACGTCATATGTGTGCGACAGGCCTCAGTGTACAGTAAGAAAACAGTTCAGCAGGCAGAAGCAGGGAATGGGTGAGTCGCCGCAGAGGGCCATGGTATCAAAGTCTTTGAACAGTAATTTACGGACTTGAAAAACGCAGCGAAAGACCGCCGGCTCATTTCTCCTGCAGAGTTTCACTGTTTGCAAGAGTCCGTCTGTGACCGGCCGGTGCTGTTAGTGTTGAGCTAGCAGGCTAATGTTAGCGAGCGGAGCCAGGCCCAGCGAACAGTTCATTTACGGTGCATTGTTTTTGTCACAGCTAATGGGTCAAATGTAATTGTCGGTGCCTCACCCAGTTTTCTGACACATTTCGGCAACAAAACCCGCATAATTAATCCAGTTCGTTTCAAAGTTGGACAGTGTGATTAGTGACCAAACGTTAGCATCGCCTGTAAACGTTAGCTAACTGAATTAAAGCTAGCTAACTACATTAAAATAATGACTTCCAGGCGGACAGGCTATGCTAACATGGATTCATCTCCATCAAATAGCGGCGGCGGCTCGGTCCACAGTGGAAACCGTAAACAGAGTATCATCAACATCCCCGACAGAACCGGGGTAGAGTCCTGCTATGATAGGAAACCCGACAAGGCTGGATACGGAGCTTCGCAGGGCAACATGACTGTAACGTCGCTGAAATCACGGCTCGCCCCGACCATTCAAACTGCCATGTCCGCCGCAGTCGACACTCTCCTGGGCGAAGTGGTGCTTGTGCTCAATGAGACGCAACAAGAGCTGCTGCACAAGGAGCAAGAGAACGAGAGACTCAAAGTGCGGCTTGAGGTGTCAGAGAGGGAGCTGAAGACTCTACAGGAGTGTCTGTGCAGCGCTCAGAAGCTCATAGATCAGCTTCAGATCTCATACACAGGCCCTCAGTCAGTGAGTCAGTCAGTTTTTGCACCGTCTCTGTCCTCCATGGCTTCATTGACTTCAGGCTTGGACCGGGACCACCAGAATTCCCGAAATGTTAACGGGGCTGGTGTTGACCTGGGGCTCGGAGGCTCTGTGGATGATTCGCTTCATGGCTTTGAGCCAAGAGACGACTACAAAATGTGCCAACTTTCAATCCAACCAGATGGCTCCGTGACTAACCACGCTCTGGATTTTGCTTCCAATACATCGCATATGTGCTCCGATTCCAGCAGACCAGGTAAATATAAAATATTCTGTGTCTTTCGGCTGAGTGTGAGCTGTAATGAATCAATCTCTTACTGTTGTTTGTTTTCACCTGTTTTTAGATGAGAGGCAGTCTCAGGGACCAGGTGGAGCATCCAGGTTTGAGATTAAAGAGGAGCAGGGACCAGTTTCAGGCTCTGGTCAGCCCAGCAGGAAGGATTCTGGGTTGCGTAATGACAACAGAGTCGGCGATGGAGAGGGATCATCCCATAACGTGGGCGACCTCGGCTACGTTCAAGTCGGAGGGGACGAAGGTTCCCAGCGCTCCTTTACTCAACCTCTGCGGCACCAAAGAACTGTCCGAGACTGCAGCGGGGGCCTGCAGCAGGGCGGGCTCGATGGACAGAAGCAGCTGACTAGGACTGCTGGAGCCGGGAGGGGGGACAGTCTCTCACCAGGCAGAGCAGAGGACTCGGCAGGACCATCGGCCCCTGACACAATAGGGGAACCATCTGGAGATCGGCCTCACCACTGCTTGGAGTGTGGAAAGACCTTCCGCCTGATCTCCAGCCTGAAGAAGCACATCCGCATCCACACCGGAGAGAAGCCCTACCCGTGTGGAGTCTGCGGCCGCCGCTTCCGTGAGTCTGGAGCGCTTAAAACCCACCTGCGCATACACACGGGTGAGAAGCCATACTCTTGCTCTGAGTGTGGAAACTGCTTCCGCCACTTGGACGGTTTGCGCAAGCACAGGCGCACGCACACGGGGGAGAAACCCTACGTGTGCGCCATCTGCGGGAAGCGCCTGAGCCGCCTGCAGCACCTCAAACACCACCAGCTCATTCACACAGGGGAGAGGCCGTGCTGCTGCCCATTCTGCAACCGCACCTTCAAGGAGCCCGCCGCGCTGCGGAAACACATCCGCACGCACCGGGAGGAGGGCGGCCACATGGGGATCGGTGCCAGCGACGACACGGACGCAGACGCCATGGATGACATTAACAATCTCCACCCAGCAGCTCCGTCCCCTCAGATGAGGTTTGGGGAGTGGGGAGCCGAGGAGGACGACAGCTCAGTTGTGGACTGTGTGTAGATAATGATTAAAGGAGGAACTGTCAGCGTTCTCACCGTGAAACCTGCTCCACATGACAAACATGGGTTGAGGTGTAAACATGATGGATAAAGTCCATGCTGTTAAAGAAGAATCAGGCTACATATAACCCTAGCCTCGGAGTTTATCTCTGACATTTTCATGCTTTACACTTAGAATAAAAATAACTATCCACTGCACATTCTTCAAAGCCAAGTGTTTTTCTAGGACATTCCTCAAGCAGCAGCAGCAGACAGGTTGTTTTTGGCACAGAGAGTTGCAGGTTTGCAGACTGTCCAGCATTAATTTAGAAAGTGGCAGAAGCAGACAAGAGCAGTTTCCTGCCATTAAGTGCCCTGAGCACTCAGTCAAACATCGACTGAGTCTCTGCTGCTGCTTTTCAAGATGTTTCCCACCTGCGTTTTAGTATGAACAAACTCATTCATGAGTTTCTCTTAGTTTTACACATTAGTCGGAGGTTGAGTTTGCTGTTGAATTATTGTAGGCCTTTGAACACACACCGAGCTGCAGGTAAAAGTCAAATGGATGCCATGGGCTGGTTCATGCTGCGTGTGTGCAGGAGTACAGGGCATGGTGATTATGCAGCCGGGCACTATTGACTGATTTATTCAGTTTCTATCTTGATAAAATGATAATATTTGAGAAGAGGTGTTGGTGCTTCACTCATAATGTATTATCTCAGATGTGTCTTGTTGTGGATGACTTTACAGGGAAAATGGTTGGGGCGTCGTAATATCCCCTAGCTGTAGGGCTGCAAGTAGCAATAATTTTCATTATCTATTAATCTGCCGATTATTTTCAAGATTAATAGTTTTTTGTATTTATAATTGACAAAGAAAAACATAATCTTTACTTTTAATAAACTGGAACCAGCAAATGTTTGACATTTGTGCTAAAACTTATAATTGATGAACAAAATAGGTGCCAGTAGTCTTCTTTCGATCATTGCAGCTCTAGTCAGCTGGAAAGCCGATTAAACTGGAGCAAAAATAGATCTTTTTCACTCTAATGCATCCTTTAAGAGCAAGGATACAAATCATTGAATCAAGGGCAGTATCAACTGAATCCTAGACAATGCCTGTCTCCGATTATGAAATCGATTTCTCAACTAAAGAATGAATGTGTTTACTTATAGTCATCTGGTTTCTTCAGCTAATCAGTTGAGGAAAATATGTAAAATTCTTTCTTCCAACAATTGTCTTGCCACAGGTGGAACTGTGAACGTCATCGCTAGGGAAGTGCGCGATTGGTCGGCTAGTCGGTCCAAGAATAACTAGTCTCTTTATAATATAAACATAATATATACTGACAAGTGTTGTTTTACAAAGATGAGCATCCGTTAACAACATTACTTTACTGCTGCGTCTAAACATGTACTATTTTCTGACCATGTCTGACCTTTTACACTACATTTTGCTCATTTTCGGAGTGTTTCCTCACTTTGAGTCACTTTGAGACCGCTCGACTAGTCCCAAGTTTAACCTTCTGTCTAAGTATCAAGTAAATTAGCTGTTGGGAGCGTCCCTATTCACCACAATGTCACAGGTGTCTCCATTATGTTGAAGTAATAATAACAACTACAAAAAAAAAGAAGCACAAATCGTCAAAAGTAATCCCAGTGAGTGGACATACCCAGTCAGTTGAGTTGTTGAGTTTAAGCCCTAATGCGGCCATTTGTTAACTAAAAAGCTTAAAGTATCATCCAGACTCTTGTTTTCCCCGTCGTGTCCTCACGAAGCATGAACCAGCAACTCCTCAGTCGAATGTGTCTCATTGTGCAGCCCTGCGCTCCTCGGTCTTATCTCTCCTCGTCTCTCTGCAGAGCCCTCATCAGTTACACAATGGTAATGTTTTCATTCGAGCTGAAGTTATCTGTGTCGAGGCTAAGTTTTGAAGATATCCCTGAATACACAAAACACACGGGCTGTTTTGAAGAGGATACGGGCTCGGCAAGCTGTCATCAGCACGCACACAGATCAACCAGCTCTAACGCCGTTTCACTGATTATCAAGTCTCTCTTTGTCATGGACCATATCTCAGCATTCCTTTTTTTTTCTCTCTCTCTTTTTTTTCTTTCTGTTGAAGCTGCTACTGTACGTCTAGAAAGCCTCTCCTCTTCTGGACTTGTGTTGTTGTTACCAGCCGGTTACTAGCATTTACTAGCGGACAGACTTTGGTGCTCGCATGTGCATATCTGTTCACTTCTGCTGGCGACAGTTTCTGTATATAAGAATGTAGTTTTAGCCATTTTATCCGGTTGAATGAGGGTTAACATTGGTGGAAAATGTGCAACGACTTTTTTTTTTTTTTTTAAACAACGTAACGTGCTTTAAAAACATGAGTATGCTAACATTCACTGTAAATATATATATATATATATATATATAATCTTATGAAACTTTTCCCTGGTGTGACACGACGGATGCATCCGGATTGACGGCAGAGCATTAATCTCCTCGGCTACTTGAGCTATACTGTAGGTCTCCATGAATACTACTCTTACGATCTCCATGTAACTACTCTATGTACATTTACAAGTGTAAGTCATTTTAAAAAGGCACTCTAAAATGTTACTGTATACCCAGAAAAATGATTTGCAGAGTGAGTCTTCGCCCCCAGATAATCATATTTATTGTTTTTTGTATGACATACAAGGAGGCCTTTGCATGTAGGTTCAAACTGAAATGGCGTTCGTCCTTAAGAAGAAGTCAGTGTTAAATGTGAACTGGATTACTTTTTTTATGCTTCTGTGTTCAGAATATGTCCCCCCCCCCCACATCACATTCATCCCATTACCTACTGTAAATGTTACTTATATTAAAGGGCCTTGTTTCTACATCTTTTCTCTATGTCGCTGTTTATTTCATATATCTGATTAAGAGGGGCTCGATTTGAACTGGATCGATGACGTGGCGATTTCAGCTCCATGCCGGAGCCATGAGTGTATCCTAATTTTAGATCATGCCAGTCTCTTTCAATCAGTTCATTTCTTTGTATCACGGCAGGGAAAACCACAGTCACCCTGAAGGCGAGTTTTTCCACCGACTGAAACGCTGCCAAACATATTGCGGACACGCCTAAAGACGGCTCCCAAATAACACCTTCCTCCTGTCCTGATGCTGAGTAATGACAGCTGTGTTCGTGCACACAAACTAGCTATTTGACGTGGCCTTCAGCGATTACGGAAGCAAAGCGGGTTTGGTGTAGCAGCATTTTATCTGTATTATCAGTTTGTGTCATGCTTTCACGTTGGCGATATATTAAATTCAGAGTCCGTATGTTGCAAAATGTAATCTAAATGTATAAATTCCTCCAAAGTGCTGAAGGTCAGACGGTGATTACGTCGCTGTGATGTTCAGATCAAGGTGCTTTTACAGCTCAGAGTCGTGTTGTTTCATTATTAGACGGTGTACAATACTTGATACTGTTGATTGTTTAGGGTGCTCAAATGATACTCAGTATTCAAAATGGAATTAATCCTTTTTTTTTTATCACATCTAAAAGATAGTGGTGTCACTGATATAAAGTTAGGTTTAAATAACTCATACTATACTGTAGTACTTATTTTCCAAAGTTCGCTTGAGACCATCGTTTATTCCTCATTATCAATGAAGTGTGACATTTTATGTCTTTTCTCAGTGATTACAAAATCAGTTGTTGTCAAATTAATTATCAAAAATCTTTTGGAGGTGCAAACTTCATAAAAATTTAAAGAGGAGTCTGGTTTCAAGCCATCCACAGTGTAAGAAGTTAAGTTTAAGAAGGGCAAGCCTTTCATTTAAGGCACATCCTCATTTCCATGCATAGTCGCCTCCATAAAATGTTCTCTAATCACTCTGTACATGTTTATTTTTATCTACCAATCTCAAATAGAGTTTGACAAACAACTGTATTCTTGTGGATCTTATTGAATTCATTTGAAACTCTCAAAAGAATAAATGTTGCCTCTGCATTGGGAAATGAACATGCACAAAGTACTGATGTAGCATATTAAGATAGCTGAATGTTGCAATAATAATTTATGGTTGTAACAGAATCCCGTGGCACGCCCAGACTTGCCTCATGCCACACCAGTGTGCCTCAGCACACCATTAGGGAACCACTGAGCTTAATCCAACAGCGTCTCTATCATTTAAGTGACTGTGTTCTGTTTGTGGCCCTTTTAGCTCTAAAAAAAACTTTAATTTGAATAATCTTTAGAAGCCGGAATTTGGAAAACCATCCAGTGTCTTGTGACCCCTCAGATTCATCTGATGCCCCCTTAAGATGAGTCAAAGACCACATATTTGAGCAGACAGATAATAGGTGGTAGCAGTTTACACTTGTTAATCTGTAAGAGTAGAACAATGAAATAGAAAATAGAATACACCGTCAGCTACAAACAGCAGGTGAACCTTCCGCATCACTTCTTTTGTTTTTTTTGCAAATGCACCCATTCCGGTGTTGTTTAAACAAGTCTAAGTAATCGTTAGAATGCTTGTCAACACCTGATATTTCACAATCGATATAATCTATCTATATTAAAAGTATCTGTGGAATGTCCCAGGCTAAGGAGGTGTTCACACTGGCACAGGTCTGGCACACTCCAGACTCCAGAAGTGGGCTAAGGCCAACTTTAGTCTATTTGAGAGTGCTGGGGGCATCCCTAAGAATCATGCATGGGGCTAAAAGGTGCCAGTGTGAAAACAGAGCCAAACTAAACAACGGACGGACTGTGAGAACAGTCACGTGCCGTTCAAGACTGTAAACATTAGTCATGTTTTACAACAGAAATTTAATCCACAGTGGTTTGAAGAACAGTGACGTGTACAACCCCGTAGGCGTAGGATAACTGGGTTAATAGTCTGTTTGTTAAAGGGGGCTAAGTTATCCCAGGGCTCAACTGTTAGCTCAGGACTAAGTGTATGCAGCGTCAGAGGCCTTCATGTTGTTGATTAGGGGGGGAGGAGGAGAAGGAACTGGTGCAGAAAATCACTGCAACCTTCAACCACTTGAAGTAACCTGAAGACTCACTCGGAGCCACGCAAAAACCTGTTGCAACAAAACAGACCGCAAGTGGGATTTATGACATCAAGTTGAAGCAAGTGCTGAGGTAGGCACTTAAACACAACAAATCCCAGAATGCATCAGTGGAAGCTCGCACAGTTCTGTGCTTTTGTATAGTTAAAAAAAACGACCTGATGAAGCACCTCCGTGATAGTGAGAGTGGTCTGTCTATGTATGTCACTACAGCCATTTTAATGCCATCAGATGGAGAAGGGAAAGGAAATGTCACGTGATCTCTGAATAAACAGTGAAAGTAACTAATTACATTTACTCAAGTACTCTGACAAACTTATTCTACTGTCCTTTACTTTTATTGGAGTAAAATCTTGAGTTTTACTTGTAATCGAGTAATTATTTACAATGAGTTACTGGTACTTTCACTTAAGTAAATCACCTGAATACTTCCACTGGCCAAAGTTCACCCTGTTCACATCTGGTTTTATCCTCAGGTTGTGTTATGCAGCTGGTATTGTGCGCTGCAGTGAGAAACACTGAGGTTTCAGGTTTCAGAGGGGAAGTAATTATATTGTGCTAATAATAATACTCAGAGATAGTTTATGTGTGACCGACGTGTGTGTGTGTGTGTGTGTGTGTGTGTTGGCAGCTGATGATGCAGTCAGTGTGATGGCGAGCGGCAGGGAGAAATGTGAGAGCGGCCTGTGAACTCTCTGCAGGCCTATGCAGTCATTTCCTCAGCGACTGAAGGTAAACACTCACTTTTTTTTTGGACAGGAAGTGACTCAACTCTCCCTGTTTTCCCTCTCTTCCTGCCTCTTTGTCTCTTTCTCACATTCAGCCCCGGCTCATGTGACCTCCCCACCCCCCGAACACTCGCTGCCCTCCGCATGATCCACACAGTGCTGCACTGTCACACCTTTTAATTGTCGTGCTTGTTTGCTTTTTTCATTCCATTTTTGTTTTTTTTATTACTTTTTCTACTTCCAGAAGGACATTTTGCACCTTTTTCTGCATTAAATGTATGTGAAGAGTACAGTTTCTATCTATTCCCAAACAAAGAAGCTCACAGTGTTTTTTTGTTTGTTTAAACCAGCCAACAGTGAATGGAGCGCGAACATCACCTTTAACAATAAAACTTAAACATTTGGCTCTTCCACGGTGGAAAGAAGATTTTTCACAATTAAAGGAATGGTTCACCCAAAAAATGAAACGTCATTATCCACAGAGCCTCATGCAGATGGAACGTGGGCTGAAGTTTCATAGTCGATAAAACGTTGTTCACTATGACAACAGAGTTGCAGGATTGTCCTGAACATCTGAAATAGATGGGGACTTGTTTTAGAATGTAAAAAAACAAAAACATAAAATGACTTCTTACAGCGTAATCCAACGCCTGGAAACCCCAGGATCCCGAAGTCATTTGAAAAGAATTAATTTATTTACACAAATACATGGTCTCAATCGCACACCGGCTTCAGACAGCGTGCACGCTAACACTTATACTTGGATTAAACCAGATTTTGTGGACTATTATAAAAAAAATATAAGTAAAAAAGCAGTTCAAACTCCTGAAATATTTACACAACTGCACACTGAGACGCAGAAATTGGACGTTGGGATGATGAGATTGCACCGTTTGAAGTTGATTTGGTGTTTGTGTTTGGGGTCTACTGGGAGCAGCAGCAGAAAGTTTGGCCCTGCGATGTTGCTCCTTCACACACGTGGGCTGAAGAAGCCTGTTGCTGATTAAGAAGGAGCTCTCCAGTGAGTGTCCTGCACAGGGTGGGAGCCGTCCTCCATCAGGGGGTAATCGTCCTCCTTTCTCCCCCCCCGCCTGCCTCTGGGCCGAGGGAGGCATCCCAAGACAGTCGGCCTCCTTGATCAGCTCATCCATTGTGTTCCTGTTGGTAGCGGTGAAGCTGCAGACCGCTCACACGCCACAGCTGAGTCAGAAAACCTCTCTTCTCTTTGACCTCTGCATCTCTGTTGATGACTGCGCACATGTGGATGACTGGACGTCCCACCTGCTGCCTCCTTAAAGCAACTTGAGATTACAAACAAGTGATGTCGGCCTGACCACGACGACCCAGTCTGCACATTCATGAGAATGTCTGACACTTCAAGGGACTTTTTGATCCCCGGAGACAAAATGATCATGTGTTTTCCTCTAAGCAGACACAGCACAGACACTGGTGAGTTTCCTTATCGCTTCACGCATCACAAACTCATAAGGAAAGCAGGAAGGTGTGTACGGCAACATGTTGTATGTCAGTATTTTTTTTATTTTTTTTTATTTCCAGAGTGACACACACAGCTGTGCAGCTATGATTTGCACAGTGGGGTCTGTGCGGGGGCAGCAGAGGAGGAGGAGGAGGAGGAGGAGGAGAGGGTGTGAGGAGGAATAACCAACAAGGAAACCACTTTCAGCTTTGCTTTGCTCCTGCACCGCCTGGCTGGCCCTCAGCCAGGTTTCTCCAGTGAGAGGGCTGGCTCTCTCTCTCTCTCTCTCTCTCTCTCTCTCTCTCTCTCTCTCTCTCTCTCTCTCTCTCTCTCACCCCCTCTCCTCTCTCCTCCCTCTCCTCCCCTCTTTCTTTCTCTCCGTCTCTCCCAAACCCACATACGCACTCTCTCCAGCGCAACAGGCGAGAAGAAGAAGTAGAAGAAGAAGAGGGAGGAAGAAGAAGAAGAAGAAGAGCGACACGGAGGAGAACTTTTTGAGGGTATTTTTTTTTTTTGGAACTTCTGAAGATGTCCAACGTGTCGGTTTCGCACACGGATCACTCTGGAACGCGAGGAAAGTGATTTTTCTTCTCTCTCTCTCTTTCTCACTTTCCCCCCTTGAGGAGAAAACAGGAGGGAGGACGCGCTTTTTTTTTCTTTTCTCTCTTTTTTTTTTCTTCTTCTCTTTCCTCTGCCGTATGAGACGTCAAAGTTGTGCCTCGGCGAACAAAGCGGGCGCCCCTGAGCTGGAGCTTTTTTTGCCCCGGAGCTTGTGATTTCATGTGCCCGGCTCTCCGCGGAGGGCAGCGAAGGATGCCAGGATGCCCCCTCTGATCGCCCGTCTGCTTGTCATCTGGCTGAGCGTCCACAGGCTGGTGTGGTGCACGGAGCGCTCCTCCACCCGGGAGCGCTTCAAGGTGGTCATCGCGCCCCTCATCTGCAAGCGGATCTGCCTGAAGGGACAGTGTCAGGATACCTGCGAGCAGGGCAACAACACCACGCTGATCGCCGAGAACGGGCAGGCGGCCGACACGCTCATCGGACAGGGCTTCAGGGTCGGTGAGTGACGGGGTGCGAGGCTCCAGCAACGCTGTTTAGTTATGAAGAGGGGGGGAGGTAGAATAAACCCGCTGCCATTAACTAATAGTGCGTCTTTCTAGTTGTTACTGCTGCTGCTGACTGCTCAAGAATCGATTTTTTTATTGAAGCTAAATGTCACATGGTGGAAAAAAACAAAAAAAAAAGTTTCATGGGCTGCGACTAACGATTATATTCACGATGAATCGATTAATCGTTCATTAGGATGTAAGAAAAAGTGGGAAAATGCTGGTCACAAGTTCCCAGAGGCCAAAAGAGACATCGTCAGATTGATTCTTTTCTCCAACCAAGTCCAACTTTTCTTCATTTACTTTTAATAATGACCATGAAAGTAGGAATTCATTGTATCTGAGAAATTGGAACCCGCAAATGTTGATATTTTAGCTTAAGGAAAGGAAAATATTCAGCGTTTAATTGTCTTTGTATAAATTGATTGATTCATCTACTGATTGCTGAAACTTTCTAACGACTCTCAGGATATAATGTTATCAGTAGTAGTTCCTTCAAACCGCACAGATACCTCCAGGGTTGACATTTGCTCATATGGCTTCGGTCATCGATTATTAGAATTCGAGTTGTTCTTAAGTAAAGTTTTCAGGTACTTGACTATTTCCACTTTATGCTACTTTACACTTCTTCTCCACTACGTTTATGTGATGCATAAATACATATATATTATACTTTGCTTCATTGAGACATGTTACCAATCGGATGTTGTCGTAGGCGGCACGTTAAGTCAGAGGAATTTGCATCAGAGCCAAAGTAACACTTCAGTCTGACCAATAATCGGAGAAACACTGAATATCGGCCTGCGCAGGTCACCTAATTTGTACCAGACGTGGCATTATCACGTTCAGATTACACGCATTTATCCGCCTTTCATATCGGGAGGCGGAGAGGTCGGTGGTGGCATTTATACAGCCGGCCGCAGTTCGAGTCACACTGTTGGATATCTTTACGGACACCTGGAGTCATTTCCACCCGTGATCACGGCGACCAAAACAGGTATTTTAATCCAAAACCTGATTCTTTTCCTAAACCTAACCAAATAGTCTTTGCGAGTAAACCTAGCCGGAGCATTCACACAGGGTTGTGACAGGAGAGGAATTGTAAAAATTCAACCTAAACAAATGTAAAGTTAAAACATCCATTTTGAAACCTATCTCTGTTTTCTTATAAACGTCCTGGATGAGGTTGATGTGCCACGTGATCATCTCAACTCAGCGATATTTGGATCACCGGAGACAAAATGACAGTGTGCTTTCCTCTGAGCAGAGACAACACGGTCACTGGGGATTTTCTTTCTCGTTTCATGCATCACAAGCTCAAAGACAGGAATTACAACATTATTCTGGGACAATAAGTACTCTGAATGGTGCGTTTGGAAATGCCATGAAATGCTCAAAATGTGAGCGAGAGATCTATTACTAAGACCCCGTCTGATGTTATGACGAGACAGTGGGGAAAAAAGTATTAAGACCAACTACTTTATTGAGTAGAAGTGGTGACCTTTGCACCATTACAAGGAAAAATCCTTGCTCCAGTGAAAACAGAGACTAAAACCTTTTCCCTGCAAAGACACCAAGAACCTGTCAGATCAGTTAGGCCTCCAAAATGTAGCAGAGAAAAGTAAAAAAGTTGTGAAAAATGAAGTGATGAAGACAGAAGTTCAAATCACAAAATGGAACCTGAGTAATGTTTCTCTTCTTGGCACAAACATGTACTGTGACCTCCTGTCAGCGGTCATCACGAGCCAAAATATCCGCCAACATCAAGCGTAGCTAATCTACTCGTCCCTTTAATCCCTTAAAAGTTTCTCTCTCCTTTATGTCTTACATCGATTAGACGCCAGCTACTTCGTGTCGTAAAGATTTATGTCAAGTGGGAATAAACTCTGCTCCGCAAAAAAAAAGGTGGCTGAGATGAGGTGAGCTGGGTTTGCCCTCCACTGCGTCGCTGGAAAATTTTCCCATGTTACACTTTAATTACCGAGGCACGGCTCATTACATGGCGCATAAATGTACTTTTAACATCTACACTTTCCCCTCAACCGACTCCAGTGTCAGTGCATGAGTGGAGCCTTTCTGCACTCTATCAGATCAGCTGTGGTGAGACGTGGAGCCGAGAAGTCTACGTCAGGCTCCGGCCTGGGACTGTATTTCACCCGTCCTCTTTTTCTCTCTGTGCTCATGTGTCAAGATGCTAAGAATGGAAAATGAGATGTTGATTGTTCGTCTGTGATAATGAGAGTTCATTACTGACGAGAAGAGATGAGCCACATTACTGGAGTGCGGTCGCCGATGGCCCGAGTCATCGGCCTCTTTGTGTCAGCAGCAGATGGTCATTATTAGTCACTTTATCATTTGTTTTCACCAGGATGATTTAAACAAGAGTTCTTTATTTCTGTGGACATCACTAACTCAGAGACTCCTGTTTCTATATTTAAAACTCAGGTTTATAACTTTAAAAGCCCCTCTGTCTAACTTTAAACCCCCTGTTTAAGGTGTTTATAACGTTAAAACCCTGGTTTCTAAATTCAAAACTCTTGTTTCTATATTTAAAACCCCCTTTTTTCTACCTTCAAACCCCCGGCTCTATATTTAAAAACGGCTGTTTATAACTCTAAACCCTGGTTTCTAACTTCAAACCCCATGGTTTCTAATTTTAAAACCGTTTCTGACTTAAAAACTCTCTTTTCTTACCCTAACACCACTGTTTTCCCCATAAATTCAAAGCCTCTGGATGCTTACACGCTTGTTTGTGTGTTTGGATTTTAAAAGGGAGGCTAAGACACAGTATAATTGAATTAAAAATGGCTCTTATCGAATATTACACAGTTCCCCTCACAGTCAACACACACAGTTTTGCAGTAGAAATTAGTTGTAGGTAGTTATACAGATGTAGCCTCTCCAGCTGTTTTGCCCATGTGGAAGTAAGCAAGCTGGATTTAATGGAGGTCAGGTGAATCCTTCATGTATCTCTGCGACCGTATTGTTCCTCGTCCACGCCGTGTGGTTCTGTCGATTCAGAGAGTCGGCTTGGTCACCAGTCCGTCCTCTTCAGCTCCTGTTTCCTCGCGGTGCGTCACCTTTTTGGAGCTTCTGTGTCAAATAATTGAAGAGAGGCATCTTAAATTCCTGGAATACCTCACTCTGCTTCACATTTGGTCTGAATAGCGAAGCCGCTCCGCAGTCACCTGTCTTTGCGCACGAAGCATCTGAAAGGATCCTCGCCGGGTGCACGAGGTTCTGCAGCAGGAAGCTCGCAGAGGAGCCATGTGTTGTTCAGTGCGGGAGCAGGAATGTGCTGCAGACAAGTGGAAATTTCTCTCTCCCGTGTTAAAACGGCCGTGGCTGTAGCAGCAACAATATGAAGACTTTTCCATATTTGTCCTGTTGTGACATCAGCGCAGCGAGGCCGAGGCCCAAGCTGAGCAAACGTTCAGAGGCTGTGTAGTTCCTGCCGTCGCGTGGAAGTACCTTCAGTACTTGTGCTTCAGCATGTACATGGATTTTTACTGTGAAGGATTTGGCCAGAATTTGGTGGATGGGCAGGCCGAGGGCCAAGAAACAGCTCTGGATCTGGGATTTCAGCCAGTGGATGGATGTCATTTTTATTGCCATAGCTTTGAAAGCAATCAAGTGAGAAAGTTCTCTTTTAACCTTCATCGGGCTCGACGGACGTGATAAAGTGAAGGGATGAAAAACTCAAAGTGGGGACATCACTGTCTCTTGGTGTACATCTTCTCCGGAAACTTTTTAGATTTGAGATCCTAAGGAAATCTTGACAGAAATGGATTCAAGCCTAACTCGAATGGAATTCTGGGGTTAAACATCCGTAGAAAAAACTGGAGAACATGTCGGCGTTGGCAGAGGAGTTGTCTCCACATAGTTTACTTCTTCTGGCCAGCTGTCCAGAAACCCAACGTGTTCCATTTTCAACGATACGGAACGGAGAAAAACAAGCGAATCCCAGATTTAAAAGGTGTTGCCGACCAACGTTCTGTGATATTTTTAGTCGTGCTAGCGGTGTGGCTCTGTGGACGGCAAATGTCACAGTCTCTTTGGTCCAGACTGAAATATCTCGACAACTTGCCATGAAAATTTGGCAGAAACATTTGCACAGGCGTTTAACCAATCAGTGTCCTTTTGAGGAAATACTTGCAGTTATGGTGCGCGGTTAAGTTGTGAGGACCAGCGGGAGAAGGCTCCTGTTTTTGATGCGTTGGGAAGTTCAAACAGCCTGGATAGACACATGGTTCGTCCAATAACGTGCCAAATATTTCTTAGAAGTGCCTTTTCCAAACAGTTTCTAAGGACGACTTCCCAGATGGTTCTGTGTATCAAACCATCTGGCACGTCAGGTTATCCATTAACACCAGTCACCTAGATTTTAATCAGGTTATTATGTAAATGATGACATTGTGTATTTGAGCAGTGTGTGTTATTATGCCGTCCCAGACTGGACAGATAGCCACGAGCCCGGTGTTCAGCAGAGCAGATAGTCTCAGTCTGGATTACCTGCTGTCCATGAGGACAAATCACCTGAACAACAGCAGATGTAGAGATTATAGAATATCTGTTATGGTTAGTGAACTAGAGGTTAGACTCAGTGCTGGTCTACTTAATATACAGTCTACAGCAATACATCACAGCAGTCCATCTATGTTATCACTGTTTTAGATGTGTTATCTGATTTTTCTTTTGATTACATACGCTGTTATTCATACTCTACATACTTCCTGTCTGCATCGCGTGGACGTTGCTGCAAAGAAAGCTGAAATATGCCATTAATGTTGCGCTCAAACGTCTGCAGGTAATCCACATTTGTCTTTAATATTGATCTATTATTCACTCTGCGCTTCCTAAAATGGATGAAACTTGGCAGCGTCCCAGGCATGTTGGCACGTAGAGGAAAAGAGTTCAGAGCCCGTTTTTCCTTGGATTCCACACAGTGTTTAAGTCAGGTATAAAATGTATGTCAGGAATAAGAGAATGAGTGGGTCTTGGTGGACGAGACAGTAAATCACAAAATTATGAAAACTTGCACGCTCATTCCGCTCCTTGTCCCTGTGTAACCTGATGTGAAGCCTTTCTATGTAATTATCTCCATGTGTTTGGTTGACAAAATATCCGACGGCCATCTTAATGTTTTTTGTTGTTTTTTTTTTTAACCCTCAGCGCTTGAAAGCCTGGTGTAAATTGTAGGATAGAGAAAGGAAGAGGAGGTGCAGGGCGCTTTATTTTGCTCCTTGGTGACTGTTTTTGTTTATATGTGAGTTATGTTTTCTGTAGGCATCAGGGCAATCCTTTCAAAATAAAAGTGGTCGCATAAAAAAAACTATCAGTGCCCATGCCTTTGATTGTGCCCAGGTTTTCTTGTCGTTGCTAGTGCAGAGACGTCCCATCTGTCAGCTGCTTGCCCCCCCTCCCACTCGGCCTTCTGTGTCTCGTCTCTCTTCTGCATCTCAGCAGCATCTCCACATTATCAGGCCTCCCGGTCGTCCAGCCTGCTCTGGATTCTCATCTTCCCCTGGAATAACTTAAAAAGCCCAGGGCCTCATATTTCACAGGAAGTGGTCTTATCACATCTAAGTCTGGGCTTGTCTCCCCTAAAATGGGCATCATGAGAAGTGGATACGGCTATTTCAGGATTTCCCATGTGGTTCTGTATTTAGAGTAAAGTGACAGTAGTAGCCCTGTGGTTTGTTTTGGTTTTCCCTTGGCATGGGTCAGAGGTCCATGGGAGCCTGAAAAACGGAGTCAAGTCAGTCAAGTACAGTAAGACGGGGCCGGTTCTGCTTTCTCTCTATTTAGGAGGTGAGTTTATTTTAACTTTCAGAGCCCTCGGCTCTTCCCCACACGCTCTCCCTCTTCTCTCGTGCCAGGCTCTGGAGAAGGCGGTCTGACACGAGGCGACCAAAAACCGGCGGCACTCCGAGTTTTATGCCACAGGTTGGACTGGACTCAAAGGCAAACGCTGGGCACAACTCCCGCGCTCACACCCTCGCAAAAACACGCGCGCGGGGGGGAGGCCCCATGCACATTCACTTGCAGCTTATTAATCGCGAAAAGCTTCTTACTTTTTCCGGCGAAATGCACGTTTTGTGGCGTGCGCACGTTTTGCAGGCTGATCCTCCTGTCAAGGCCGCGTTTTAATATTTATGGATGCACATTCTGTCACCTCTCCCTTGTCTATTTATGCATGTCGGGAAAATAATACATGGGGTTATTTGTAGTCCGCCCGTCCTCATTAACCTTTTACCACTGTTTCTCAAGTGGGAGCTATCACCATGTAGAACTCTCACACACGCGCTATGATAAGTAGTCTGTTCTGTGCTGTATGTTTTATATCGGATCAGACTCATCTTTTCGGTCACTTTAAAAAAAATAAAAGCGAACAAAGATGAAATACAATCCAGCTGCACTTCACAGGAGACAAGTGAAACCTTAAAGAACTCCCTGCCCTTAAATCAGTGTAAAATACTGATGTGATAAATATGTACAAACTTTAAAGGTTTTAAATCCACAGTCACTTCATTCCGTGTTTACATTTGTCAGGTTTGCGCCACAACACTCGTTCCGAAAGAAAATCCGCACGATCTGAGCGGGAGTTTCCCGTGAAATCGGACCCCTTCATCTCATCAATTTCAGCAGAAAAAAACAGCCAGATCTGCCTGTCAGGTCGAAAAAGAAAGCACGACAGTAAATTAAGTCTGGAAAACAAAGCAGCAATTAGGGTGTGTTTTGGACCATCACAAGGGAACAGTGTGCGTATTCGCGTGTGCCTAAGTGTGTTTGGTGCTCAAGAGCAGTGTACTGAACCCAGCTCAAACAAACAGCCTTCTTTGCCATCTTTAACACTCTCCTCCCATTTGCTTAGCGAGGGGGAGAAACGGAGCAGTTATTTAAAGCCGCGCAGAGGAATGCGAGCGCTAGGGACTGCACCCACACCGCTGCAGGACCCTGTAGCTGTAGCGATTAGCCAGGGTAAACATAATAACACGGCCTCTGCCAGTGCTGCCTGCCGCCACGGCCCCAGGACTGTGCACTCTTCTACAGACGTTACCTGCCACGCGCTCCAGTGCTGAGTGCTGAGTCTCCCACAGGGCAGGTATCTGACATAATCTCAGCAGAGCACTGTCAGCACTCTACCTTGCCTGCCCTCCGGCCCCTATAGCCAAGGCTTTTTCAGACACTCATTACATGACATCATCCGAATTTGTGCCAAGATCCCGCCTGAATCTCTGGCTCCCTCTCCACAAAACATCTCTGCCAGAGGGGAGTGACGGGCTAGCGCTGGACCCGTGCCCACCCGAACGCGATGGAAACCACACCGCATATTTCCGTGACATGCGAAAATCACATTGTGCAAGGCAGAGTTTGATTTAGGTTTGGATAATTGCAAACCTCCTCGCTCAGATTTGCCCTGATCCTGCTGATGATGGCTCGGGGATCTGTGAGATGTTGGAATTTTAATCTCGGGTTTTTAAGGGTTTTAAAAGTGCTTGGATTCTGGATCAAGTGCTTGAAACTGCTTTAAATTGTAACTGCATTGCTTTCGTAATATTTTTTTTTAGATTGGCTCAGCCAGGTTGTGTAGTTTGACGCAACGGATGTAGCCTGATGGTGTAATTGATCTCGCCATGTTTGGTGTTGTCCCTAGAACTTCATTATTAATGTTGCTCCAGGACCAGGATCAACTGACCAAAAGCCGACGAAGTCCACATCTAGAGAAAGTCCACGTGGCTGAACGGGTTAAGTGTGGGACTCTCCCTCAGGGGACTGGGGGTTGTACGCCGTTTGGAACATGCTGTCATACTGTTCACTTGCTATCTTATCTTTCTTTTCATTATGCTGTCACTATTTGGTCAGATTTCTTGGCATCAAACATACTTGGTTACGTTTAGGAAAATATACTTAGGGGTCAACATGCACCAATTCACAAACTCTGTGAATTGTGAAAACATGTGTTTTTAAAGGACAACTTCTCTTTTTGTGCATCTATTTTCCCGCCCACTTTGCAAAGCTGTAACATTACCAAAACACCATAGGTGAGCTGCAATGAGGGTGCTGGAGAAACATGTATTATCATGTTCCTCGGCATTATCACATTATGCTAAGCCTGCCATTTTCCCCGTCTGTTGTGGTATACAACAACAGTATTCTCCGAGCTAGCAACCCACACGGTGAAAATTGCAAGTTCCCCTAATGCTAGCCTTGTTGCTAACAGTCTGAAAATCAAACAAGCTAACAGCAGTTGCTGTTTATTCGCAGGTATGTAGCCATTTTAATGCCAGGGCTTGCTTTCCCAAGTGCAAATGTTTTTGCAGCGGCACCGTCGCTGATTGTGATTGGTTTAAAGAATACAAACAAGCCATAGTGTTTCTTTCCTCTTATACTAGAATGACAGTTGATCCAGCCAGACCCTTCTCCAGCATTGACACAGTGCTGCCTACTGTGTCTAAAGATCATTACACTACAGGTGACACATTTTAAAAGATGAAGCTCTGTGGTGTTTTTCTTCAGATTGTCACCCTGATGATAACCCTAGAATGCTATTATGAAGAAATGTGTGTTTATGGCACAACAACATCTGATTTTACGTGATGAAGTGAAATTACCACCATGAAAATGCTTGAAAACGGCCTGAATTTCAACTATGGAAAAGGTTTGAGAACTCTGGTGGCTGCTTCAGAGTCTGCTCATGGTCATCATCCAGTTTCTGTAAGGTTAACAAACTGTTGTTTTAGGCTGACTGTGAGAGGTAATGAATGCCTTCGGTGACAGCGGTCAACTCTGGCAAAGGGCAGCATTATTGTTTGGATAGCTGAGGCCGAGGCCGGAGCACAGAGATTTTCTGCAGGGGGGAGGAGGAGGGATGCGTACGCAGGTTTGTGTTTTCAAAAGGCAGTGATTATGTCATTTACTCCCAATGTCTGGCCGGGCTGCCGGAGTCTGACCCACTTCATACGTCGCTCTCTCTCACTCCGTGTGGTATGTGGTCTCGCAGTGCCAGTTGATGGTAGGCGTATTTGGGGATGCGGTTTCCTGCTTTGGAGCTGACGGTGAATGAGAGCACGTCATACGATCGTCCCCCATTCTCTTTTTAAAACAGTGGCTCGAACTGTGTTTACTGTTTTTGGGGCCCTGGGTTGTTTAGTCATGGTACTTAGAGGTCATGAAAGATGCCGTTGGATTGTAAAAAATACTAAATATAGAGGAATACTCGTAGAAATACTTGAATGAACAGATTGAATGAACCCTATGAGGATAACGTTTAATCAAGTGACTGTGTAATGTGAAAAGGTTCGCTTGTGGTGCCGAACCCCCTGAGAATGAACTCCCGACGCTGCAGCTCT
Organism: Diplodus puntazzo; assembly: GCA_963678695.2. Taxonomy (NCBI): domain Eukaryota; kingdom Metazoa; phylum Chordata; class Actinopteri; order Spariformes; family Sparidae; genus Diplodus; species Diplodus puntazzo. Next base: position 8,423,395 of record OZ023167.1, on the reverse strand, counting down.
GTGCAGCTTTCATGGGGTTATTCTGTTGGCGCTGACGAACCCGACCGTTTGATTACCAGTTTAAATCCGCAGAGTTGGGTGAACGTGTGCCCGACCGCCTTCCAAGTGGGTTGCAGTGACGTCAGAATGAGTGCATCTTGGGTGGTGTGAGATGTTGTAAAAACCTGCATCATCATCCCTGTGGAACCTTATTGGTAATTATCTCCATGTGTTGGGCTGACAAAATATCCAACGGCCATCTTCATTTTTTTTTTTTGTTTGATCCTCAGCACTTGAAAGCCTGGCGTTAATTGTAGGACAGAGAGAAGCGGAGGAGGTGCAGGGTGCAAAAAGAAAGGTGGAAAAAGACTGTTATGTGCTCATGGCTCATTGTTTTGACTTTCCATTCTGGACATCGACATGTACAGTGTGTTTGAGCCTCACCGCTCTTGTACCTCGCAACATCACAACACAGGTAGCCAATTCAAAGCAAACAAGCTCAGGAAAGGTGAATTTATGTCGCATGCCCAACACAAAATGGCAAAATCAGCAAATGGTTGGGCAAGTGAAGATGCAGATATTCCCCTCTAGAATTCGTGAGAATTTGACTGGACATCCACGAGTCCCAAAAAACCATTCTTCAAGCAGATACCCATGTTGCATTGAGTGTGTCGCCTACGTACAAGATTAAAATGCCGATGCCATCCTCATAACTGGAGATGGTTAGCTTAGCATAGCGTAAACACCGGAAGCAGAGGGGGAAACAGCTGCGTTGGCTCACTCTGAAGTTGACAAAATACCAGAAATCTCTTCAGCTCATTAACCGCCACGTTATCGCGTTTGTTTGATCTGGACGATTACGCCAGTGTGAAGACAACCTGGTGCAGCGACTTCCTGAAAATCTCTGCTGGCAACCTCGCGGTGATGACAGGATGTGTGATGTAGCAATGACAAGACGTCCAACGTGTGCTCACAAAGCAGATGAAAAGTTTTAAGGGAGAAAGATGTTCGAGTACACATGTGTGTAAGTATTTCTAGAGTTCATTTTAGATTTCCTCTGTTGGAGCTGTTGCGTGAGTTGCAGTGTGTAGCACAGTAGAGTGAGTGAAATAATAAAACTCCACCAGTGGACTCATTGTGGTGCGGCCATGTGTATTTCTGAATCAGCTGACGTGACAGTGAAAGTGGTCGCCTGCTGACCAGAAACTGTCGATGACGGCTGTTTCAGGCGCTCGCCGAATCCCGGTGGAAGTGACTCACTGTGCGTCATCACATCTGGGCTCGTTGGTGTTTTTTTTTTAATCCTGCACCAGAACATGACCGTGTTCAAAGAATGGAACGGACCGGGCCGTCGTGTCATGCGTATGGCGGGGGGATGATGCTAGGAGTAGCTTTCAAACCAGTGAGCTGAGGAGCTTTTGAGCTGTGGTTTGTAGGGCTGTAATTTGTTGTTTTTGTGTCGAGAGGGTGCGGCTGCGGCTGAGAGAACGCCGTGGAGGGAGGGGGCTGATGGATGTGTCATCTCCAGACAGACAGGAGTGAGTGGGTGGGTGGTCACAGGCCACTTGGAGGGCAATTTTTACTTTTCGTTTCTTTCTTTCTTTCTTTCTTTCTTTCTCTTTCTTTCTTTCTTTCTGTCAATGAGAAGCGTGTGCCTCAGTCTGCCTCTGTGTGCTTTCATGGACATGGTTTTTCTTTTTTTAAGTCCGGTCCTGTGAGTTACACCAGGCCTGCTTACTTAACGCTTGAGGAATGTCCAGTATGTTTTTCCTTAAAGTAAAAAAAAAAAAAAAAAAAGTGTCTGGGAATCACAATAATCCCACTGAAACATCACATCTCTCCTTCTGGCCTCTCTTTGCCTTACTTCCCTTTACTTTCACTCGACATATGCTATTATCATATGTGGCTATTTACAGTGTGACAAAGATCTTCTCCTCCTTCCAGCCCGTGCTGCGAGGAGATCTGTCTCCCTTTTGGAGTGGATCATGACAGCATGAAGAAAGAGCTCTCACTCGTATGTCACATGAAACACTCTGACGAGAAGAGCCTGAAGACAAAGTCCCCCCCCCCTTCTTTTGTCTTGGATCGAACGCTGCATGGGAAAATTATTCGCTTTCCTGGCTGTCTTGGAAGATATCTGCAGTTTTCAAAAGCCATGACAGCACAGGATAAAGTCAACAGCGAATGTTCTCCTAGCTGACTGAGCTATGGTATAAATGAGGCTTTATATTCAGCGTGTCTTCGTTCAAACCCCTTAATTACCGTTCCTCCGCTTTCTTTGATGAGCGCATTTGGAAAATAAAGCTAATGATAACAAAAACGTCTTAGTCCCCGGCCTGTTCATGCCTCACATTCATTCAGACCACCAAACAACTCTTAAGTGCGTTTGATTTTTAATAACACACCACCTCTAGTCTCAGGAATGCGTTAGATCCACGAAGACAAAGGCGTGGTTACAAAAAACAACGAGGGCGACGGCCTCCGAGATGTCTAAGCCAACAGACGAGGGGAGACGATGAGCAGAATTCGGATCATAAATTCTGTTAATGAACTCTGAGGTGATGATTCAACCAACGGGAACGTTTAAAATCCTTGTCATGAACTTTTTAAAGCTTTTGCGCTCTTTTCCTTATGTAGCATGGTGCATGTCACCCAAACCACAGCGGCTCCCCAGGAGACGGCACGGCCTCCACTTAATAGCTCTCTCACACACACACACACACGAGCACACCCATTCACATTATAAGATCTGCTGAAAACATTAGCCAGCGAGGCCCGAGCTTAAATGAAGGAGGCAGATGTGAAGGAGAAAAGACTAAGAATCACTGCATGTGTTATATAACACATAAAAATGATTCAGTGCCTCCTCGAGCTCTGGAGGCAAAACAGACAGGAGGCAGCTGATTTAAACAGAATCTAACAATCAGGATAATGAAAGGCAGGAAGTGCAGCTGCAATATCACCTGTCGTTGAGAGCCTTTGTTTGATGCGGGCGAGGAGCCGCGAGAAGAACCCTGGAAAAACTCCTCCGCCCTAAATAAAGATGGGTTCCGCTCAGAAACAATCACCCCTAAAGGAACCAAAACAGAGGCTTTATTTTGGCCGAACAAACGCTTTATTATATTTTCACATCACCTGACAGACATGAAACTTATGTATAATTTTTAATAACCCAATGTAGAATTCAATACCCAAGATAAGCACATTTAGGACTATATGATAACCGGCAATTTTCACGCCAAGATATGCTGTGAAGCCTAAATAAAGTTCAGGGAGATTAGGTACTGTTTTTCTATTGTTCTGCATCACTTTGGCTCTGTGTGCAGATTGAATGCACGCAGAACAAGTTAATTAAGTCGGAAAAAAGTAACATTAAGAAAAGAATAACTAACGCAAAGAGTATTTTGTCTGTCTGTCAACAGGGGTTAGGCTGAAGCGCTCTGGCCTCGTGGCTCTGCGGACTGAAGCTGGGATCTTATGTGATCTCATGGGGAAGCAGACATAAACAAACTGGAGAATAGCATGGTGCGAAATCTTGCTGTAGTGATACGTTGCAGTGAAGAGAAAAAAACAACCAAAAGGTTAAATAAGTCTGGACGAGGAGGCAGATGCGATCAACACAAGTTTTCTATTCCTCGGTGAGAACTAGAGGTGAGATCTCACATTTCTGTCAACAGTAGTATGCTAGCTAACGTTAGCGTCAGGGCTAGAATGTCTACCGTTGCTTGTCAGCTGCTCCAGGAGGCCTCTCTAATTGGTTGTTGTGGTCTCACTTGGAATCAGAAATATCAGACGTCTGGGCGAGCCCAATGAGTCTGTGAGCAGCTGGAAATCCACAGTTTACCTGATCGTGCTCTTCCAGCATGTAAACAGACATTTGATACTTGATGATCCAAATCTTTGTTTATAATGAAATCAGAGCCTTTATAAGGACCGCTCCGTAGCTTTCAAAGTGTATGTAAGTCAGAGCTGCCATCTCACTTCGCCTGACTTCACATGTGCATTTCCCAATCTTTGAGGGGAAGCGATATTGAGACATCCAGTATTTCACTGTTCTGTCTGACGGTGCGTTGAGACAAAATCAAAGCATTCCTCCAACATCAAAGTCTTGAAAAAACTGACCTGTCATTTATCTGATATATCAGGGCTACATAAAAAAGTAATTTATTTATGCAGTGAAGTGCATACTTTTCTTTTTTTCCTTTCGCTGACAGAAGAGCTGGATGAAACAGTTGTGCTTTGTGAGTCATAGTAAAACTGACCAGTTATATAACGGCAGCCATGAGCCAGCATGTGAGATTGTTATGCACCTAATTGAATGTCACGAGCACCGTACGCACCAGTAAGCTGTAAAGTGTAACTGTGCTCGGAGCTGATACGAGCCTGAATAATCAGTATGGCTTTTGCGTGACGGATACCACATTTAATAAAATGAAGTGTTACTTTGGCCTCTTGTGACCTACATGAAAACTGTTTTAATGTCTGCCACATGAGATATGAAGATTTGTAACTTTGGAAGAAGACGGTAATTCAAGATTTTGGAAAGAGGTGTATTTGCACTGTGTGTGTCATGGAATCACACTGGGTTCACTTCACAACTGAGCTCGTTCTCATGATCTCCACCCCCAAAAAATTCTAGAGATCTGATTCCTCCCCCTCTCCTCTGTGTGCGTTTGTGTGGCATTGACCCGGCCTGTGCTACATCAGAGCGCCTGTCTCATTCAGACATCTCCCCAGCCAGACGGGGCCTCAGCCCAGACTTTCCCTCCAGTATGTCGTCACTGCGGGTTTAGATTGTGTAATCACAGTTGGAAAAGAGGTTCTTTTCCTGGCTTTCTGTGTCTGCAATCCTAATTTTCAGCCCACGCATCTTTCTTAGTTTCCTCTCATTCTAAATCCAGTACTGAGGCAAAATCTGAGGTATGGAAACTGGATCCCTGCGAGAGTTTTCTGTCCTCTACAGTGTGTTCTGCTCTCCTTCTGCTCTCCTTCTACTCTCTTCCTGCCCGAGCCTTCCAGGTAGAGTCTGCATGTTGCTGCCTGCACTCAGTCCTGGTGCTTAAAGACCAGTGTCACATGGTGTTAGGTAGCTGCCTCTGAAGTACCCACCTAGCTTCAGATTTATATATTTTACCCCACTGGTTGGTGTTCCCTTAGGTTCTTCATTCTTTTTTTTTCTGCCTGACTTTCACTATGTGAGGACGTCCCTGCTGTGTTTAAAGTGATCTAGTCCCCTAATTACGCTGCAGCCCAGACTCCCTAGAAGTCCACATATAATTACTTCCATGTGTGCACACTTGGCTCGGCAGCAGAAAGAGGCCGCCTTCCCTCTCCTTTTCCTCTCCTCCAGGCTAGATTTTTGCTTTCAGGATGGGGTTGATCGGGTCTAGAGCGAGTTCAAGCTCAAATGTCGCAGTTTTTGCGACTCGAAAGGGCAACGAGGCCGGTCTGTGACGCGTTACATTTTAAACTGACGAGTGTACTAAACAGAAAACAGAAATACTTTCTCTCCTAAACTTACACTTGTCATGGGAAAGTGCTGGTAGTAGTTGTTGTTGTAATACTAGTTGTTATATTTGAAATAGTGGCAGCTGTCGAAGTAGAAGTGGTAGTTCACTGTGTCCAAACCAGCATATAGGATTAAATTAATTGTATATTATGGTAAATGTAACTTCAGCGTAAACCTCGGCACTAAATTAACGTTTTTAAAGGGTAACTCCACCAATTTACACATTAGAGAGTAGTACAAAGCCTTTCGTGGCTCCAGAGGAAGCTGCATGTAATCTGATAAATTGCCCCCAGTGATGTCACTCAGTGGCTCAGTTGCGACGTATTGTAACGTATGTCGTGTAAACCAGGTTTTAAAAAGGATGAAGAGTGTATGAAATAAAAAAAAAAGGCCTCATCTCTGCTGCTGCCAAAAGTACACATACTAAAATGATTAGCTGGAAAACAAAACCAACAACAGACGAAAGTTAAAACAGTGCTTTAAATTGACCTATAGGTACATTTTTGTTTTTGTTAAGTTTGCGTGTTGTAAAAATGTTCCACGTGTGCGTGGCACAGAAAACAAAACCAGTTTTCCCCGAAATTAGCGTTTGCATGCAGGACTTTGAGCATCATCCAAATAATTATTATTGGACAGGTTTAATAGGGATGTGATATTGTTCTGACTTCAGTAAGACATAGAACCAAGTGCCTGTCACATATTCCTATGAGAGCTGCCCTGCAAACATTAAATGCCATGCAGAGTAGAATAACCGTCACCAGTAATGAATCTAACTAAATCTCTGGGGTTTATGAGTGGAGTCAGAGGTGTGTCTATAGACGACACCACCGTAATCCACGACAGACAAGAAGACGGCCTCAGTAATCCGCCTCCTATGGAGCATAGGATGAGTGGTTCTGTTTCTGTACAAATATCATTTTTTCTTTTTGTGTTAGCTTGCTGCCAAGTGTTTCATTGTGAAAGATATTAAGATCTTTGTACTCCAAGACACTCTCAGTATTGTGTCTGTTCAGACCACCGGCATTAAAAATTGTCATGTGCTGGAATTTGACTTAGTCAATAGTCCTCGAATCACAGTTATTCAGAAATTTCTCATTAACGATTCATCAACTAGCGAGACGTTCCTCATTCATTCCCCGTTCACGCGTCATTTGATCGACTCATCATTTCAGCTTAAACCAGACATTTGCATATGAAACACCATGTTCATTTGTTTTGGATTTAGTTTTTTGAGTTCTTCGATGGCTGTTTGGTTTCTGGAGGTTATTTATGGTCACAGCAATTTTTCAGGAGTTTGGCCGCATTCATTTAAAGAAAAAAAAAGGCTTCTATCGAGAATATGATCATACAAACCTGAATATCCATTCAGAATGAGGTAGCAAAACATTTTAATTTTTTTTGGCAGCGAGCTGAAACTCAAGGATGTTGGCGCAGGCGTCCCGAAACGTTGGAAGCTGGGCGCCATCCTACGTTTTGGGACGCCTGAACTTTCACTAATACTTTTTAGCTCGTCATTGTCGTCCTGTCTGGTTTGAGTTCGGGTTCAGTACTTCCTCGCAAGTTTTTTCCCCCCAAAGCCCGGCTCTCTCCCGCTCCAGGTTTCTTTTTTCCTCTGATTGTTCTGCTGTGGGAATTTCAAGAACAACCGAACTTAAAAATAAACACAATGGGAGACCCAATAAAACCAGCACTGGACGCCGTAAACGCCGTGAACCTTTCTGCAGACTGGCAGCTTTCCTATAGATTCCTGAGGTCTTTCCCACATGTCCGAGTGAAGCGGTTAAACAGATCGATGGCTTCGCCGGCTCTCCTGCTCACTGGCTGGAAGGACCTGTTAGCCCGTCAGGCCGATACATTTCAAAGAGAATATTTTACGCGGCCCTGCTCATGCCACGGACCTCTCCGGCCGTCTGCTGTATTTATGTGATATAACACTAAATCATCGGGGCTTTTCACGTGATCGTCATAAACCTCTAAAGTCTGCCTCGGAAGGTAAGTAGACTCAAAATGAGCAAATCCAGACGATGAATAAGCGTCTCGCCGTGGGGGGGGGGATTTCTCCTGAGCAACTTTTTTAACGTTTTTCTTTGTGTCGCTCATGTGTCTTGGTGTGATTCATGGCTGTGAACTTTTGACCGATGGCAGTCTCTGACAGTCTCTCCCCCACCCCTGCCTGTCTCTCTCTCTCTCTCTCCTTCTCTCTGCAGTTGTGTGTCCCCTGACGTGCATGAATGGAGGAGTATGCAGCTCGAGGAAACACTGCCTGTGCCCGCCGGGCTTCACCGGGCGGCTCTGCCAGTTTCCCCTCCACCAGACGCAGCAAGCTCAGGCGGCGCGAGGCAACAAGCAGCCCGTCTACCCCATATCTCTGAAGCCAGACGGCCTCAAACTAGGGGAGCAGTCAGCCATAGGGCGCACCCAGCTGACGCAAACTCACTCAATTTTCACCCTGCCCTTGACACAAGTAGGGCACCACTCGTCTGAAGGTATCTGCCTTTTTAATCCTAAAGCGTTTGCGACTCTCGGCCGGTTTGAGTGACGAGGAAAATGTATTTGAATGTCTTCCTTTTTCTCCGTTTTCAGTGCAGATAAATTTACGCGTTCACCACACGCCGGACACCCACTGTGGTCATTCAGCCCCTCGACCCATCAGATATCAAGCCTCCTCACAAGACGGGGCAACGCCCGATCCCCTCCAGGCACAAACCGAAGGGGCGCTGCTTCCAGGAGACCACGCCCAAACAAGCTGTGAGTGCCGACGCGCGCAAAAAAAAAAGTGACGGACAATCCCAAAGAAAAAAAAAGTGTTTGTCTTGTCATTTCCTACTGATAATGTTTCTCTCTCTGGTCTCGTTTTAGTGCAACAGCACCCCGCTTCCTGTTCTGACCAATCAGGAGGACTGCTGCGGCACCGTGGGGAATTCATGGGGACAGAACAAGTGCTATCAGTGCCCCAAACTACCGAGTGAGTTACATTTACATCGGGAAATCTCTGCTGCTTTGATTTTTTTAGTTTTTCTTTACAGTTTTCTGTGGATTTTTATTCTAGATGTGACAATGCAGCGACTTCACACACACGTCGTTTAACCTCCTCCTCAGGCTATACGATACACTCCACCCTTACCCTGGCCCTGGGTTACATGTTGGAACACACAGCTAATGTTTACATTCTTGGATGACGCTCGACTACTCTCAACATCCACTGTTTACTTTAAATTTTTTCACACTGGCACCTTTTAGCCCCATGTTTAGTCGATTTTTAGAGGATAATCCCACGAATTTGAGACTTGGGCCAGCAAGCTCCACCTAACGGCAGGGTTAGCCCACTTTGTATTGTGCCGGTGTGGCCCAAGAATGCTTTTAACCCTGTGCTAAGCGCAGCGTGAAAACCCCTTAATCGTTTTCTTAAAATAGCCCTTGTTCGATTTCTGTCAGATCCACATCTTGTGTGTTCTCGGGGGAATAAATTATTGTTTATGGAGCCAAAAATGTCAAGCTTTTGCCTGACAATTCATACCTTCCACCCTATGAAATTATGGCCCCTGGATTAAAACAATCACGTTGAACCTCTATAAAGAATGTGCGCAGGAAAGTTAGCGGTGAGGCAGGGAGTGTGTGAACAGTTGGGAAGGAGAAAACGGAAGAAATTACGGGAATTACACACAGAGACAGCGAGGCAGGGAGAGGGAATGTGGAAAATAACCCTCTACTTAAGCATGTTCCTATGGGCCTGCCCAGTGCAGGACTGTCATCACATAGCTGAAGATTGAGTTTCAAGAAAATCTTGGCTACTCACGTTTTTCCACTCTGCTATTATTCCGTCTCCCAGCTCTGACTCAGACAATGCAGCCTTTGACAAACCTGATACTGTACGCCTGGTTAGTCTTTAGATAACTGGATCCCTGCCCAGACTTCTGTCTCTCCTGTTACATTCATATCCATGTATAAGCAACACATTTTTTTTTTAAATTAAAAATAAGGCTAAGCAAGCTGTGATCTCGCCCCTGTTTTTATTGTGTTTGTGCTAGCGCAGCGTCTCTCTAATAAAAACTGCCTTACGTGTTTTTACTCCCTCGTAGAGAGTAGGACGTTATTTTTGTGTGTCGGGGGTTCACGGCTCGTTTAGGGTTAAGAATAAGCACAGGGAAAATACATTGTCAGACTGTGAGTCCAAACCTCATGAAAGACTTCTGCAGTCTGTTCTGTGACGAGCTCCAATTCATCAAAGGGCCCCATAAAGAATCTGGCATTAAAAAGGAAAAGAAAAACAAAGGAAGAAAGAGGAAAAGAAAGTCTTGGTTTGTCCAAAGAAGTAGTTTGACACTTTGGAAGTATGTTTATTCGTCTTGCGGCAGAGCGCTCGATAAGAATATCAACATCGCTCTGATGTCTGCACGGAAAACACGGACATTTAAGAGAAATATTTACTGGCTCTCTTGCTGGAAAACAAAACTTTGTCATCTGTATTTACTCTTTTGTGTACAGATTGCACATCACATCATTTTTTTTTTCATTTCAAACAGAGTCAGACTTGCCCCTGTTTCTAATCTTCATGCACATCTAAGCTAATTGCCTCCTGGCTCCAGATCCATATTTGCGGTAGCGCGACGACAGGAGGTCGGCTGCTGTGTTTCAATAACATTGTCAAAAATGCCTCAATAACAGCTCTATAAAGCTTTGTATGTCGTCCTTCTGTGGTTTTAGACTAACAGGTCATGCACATGTTAAAGGAATAGTTCAGTAAAATAAATATTTGCTAGCTTTCATGCCCGAAACCAAAACATTTCTACCATATACTTTCTTTCGTGTACAGATTGAACAAAGGAGATAGTTAGTCGAAGTGGTGGTAGGTGCGTTTTTAAGCCATTCTCCCATATTTCCTCATCTTTATGCTAAGCTAAGCTAATCGCGTCCTGTAAGAACTGACAGCTGCTCTGTCGTTGTCAGCTGCTCTGGGTCAGGAGTTTTGTGAGCTGACCAGTCAGAGGGGACTAAAACAGAGCATGAAGAATGAGAAACAAAAGAGCCTAAGAGAGAATTCAAAGCTTGCTCTCTGTCACACCTCTGCACACCTGGCCAGTGGCTGCGTGAGCTGGTGTTGAATTACAAAAGCTGGCGGTCGCAGTGGCATCAGGAAAAACATCTCGTGTGTGCTTGAAGATAATGTCTGAGCAACCCGTAATACTTACGTTTCCAGGTGTTCAAGTATGGTGCTGGCGTAAATACCTACAGGAGCTGTAATTCTATTGTTATACTAAGCGTTCAAACTGCTGTTGCAACTGTTATCGTTGTTTGGAAGGGCTTGCGCAGCTTTTATTTTGGTTTGTGTCATCCTATTTTAACTACGTTTCTCTTCCCTCAGATGCATCGGTCAAGCAGACCATTGTGGAGGACTACGACTCTACCTGTCCACAAGGCTATAAAAGATTCAACAGCACACACTGTCAAGGTAACACAGGCAGGATGTAGATCGTAACAAGGACAAATCACAGATAAGAGCTCGGTTTGGGAGTTGCTTTTTGAATAGATTTCATCCTTGAAAGTACATGAAAATGATAATTATTCTCTTTTACACTCCACCCTCCCGAACCCTGAAGATATCAACGAGTGCTCCATGCAGGGTGTCTGTCAGAACGGAGACTGTCTGAACACGCTGGGGAGCTTCAAATGTTCCTGCAAGGCCGGTTTGGTGTTAGAAAGGAACCGATGTGTGATTGGTGAGTAACAGGCCTACCTGTCTTTTTTTTCTTTCCTTTTTTTTTTTTTTTTGTCATCTCTGCTTTCTCTGATTATCCACTTGAATGATATGTCATTTTTCATGTCAAAATGTGATTCTCATTCCCAAATGAAACCTCTCCTCTGTCAGAGACAGAGTCTCCAAATGACCTGGCTCAGTGCTTCCGGTTAGCGTCTGAGTCCAGGGGCTGCGAGCATCCTCTGCCCACGCCCCTCACCCAGGAGGTGTGCTGCTGCACTGTGGGCAAAGCCTGGGGACGCAACTGTGAAAGATGTCCTCAGGTGGGCACAGGTGAGTGGACGGAGACGAAGAGGAGCAGTTACAGGCTGAGAAAAAAAAAAATGGACATTTTTTGTTGTCATAATGACATCTGTCTGTCTGCATGTGAACACATTAAGAACTTTAACAAACATAGCATCACCCCGGGTATGTCAACTCTTCACTGCATAAATGTATGTGTAACGGTAGATTTTTTTTTCTATTCTTGCTGCTTTCAAATGTTTTAAAGTTCATATTAATCTCATGCATGTGTGGCTTCATCTCATTTTAAAAGATTTATTTATTTATTTATTTTTTTACCAGTACACTCATTAAGGTTGACACGTTGTAATGATTAATCCAGGTCATCATTACGCAGCTCAATGCATGTTAATGTAGCTCACCCCTCTTGACTCATCACACTCTGTTGAATCTGGAAAAAAACTGGAGAATGTAACGATGTAGCACTGCTGAATATTAGATCCCTCTCTCGGTTGTTATATATAACGACCCCGATGTTACCCTGAGCCCTCTCACTAACGTCCTCCACCACTTTTCTTTAAAATGTTCACATATGTGTCACATATAAGTATCGGGGAGAGTGCCTTTTTTTTATTATTTTTTTTTTTTTATGTATTTCGTTTTTATGAGCCTAAACTTTGGAAGTCATTGCCACTGGATATAAGAATGGCAAGCTCTGTCAATATTCTTGGAAGGAAATTAAAGACATATTCTTTTAATCTGGCTTTTAATTTGGAGTATTGTAACAGCCTTAGTTTTTTTTTTACGTTTTATTTAAATTTTTTTTGATTGACTTTTATATTTTATTCATTGATTTTTAACCTTTTTGTTGTTTTATCTGTTGTCATTTTTTTAGCCCTGCATAGTGTTGTTCACTGCTGTTTAATATTGGTCTGTGTTGTTTCAACGTTGTGAAGCACTTTTGGCAGCTTGTTTGTATGAAAGGTGCTGTAAAAAATAAAGTTGAGTTGAGTTGAATTGAGTTGGGCTGAGTTGGAGATTTAAGATTTGACAGAACTGACCTGCTACTTATTATGTTTATGTTTATTTTCCGCTTTCTGTATTGGATAAAAAGGAAAGGTTCGCTCAAAAATGTAAAATTCTCTTATTATCTACTCACCATCATGACGATGGAAAGGCGGGTTGAGGTTCTCAGTCTACGAAACATTTCTGGAGCTTCACAACAGAACCGTGCTGAAAAACTGACAACTGAAGTTGACAAAACAACCTAAACTTCAAACATGGTGCGTGCTAACGCTTTTAGCTTAGCAGCTACAGTGAAGATTTCAGTCTAAAAAAAGGGGTGTAAATCACGTCATTTCATATCCGTATGGTATATTTGGGCTGTCAGAGAGTTGGATTGCAATGGATGGAGACATTTTTTGTTTTTCTGTCATTTTCTTTTTTTTTTAAAGTTTTAAAACACGCCCCCATCTACTTCAGGTGTTCACGAGAACGCCACAACGCTGTTTTGCTGTGAAGCTCTGGAAATGTTTTGTGGACGACAAACACAAATGCAACTTTCCACCGGCGCGGGGCTGAGAAGATAGTGAATTCATTTTTATTTTTGGGTGAACTTAGCCTTTAATATTAAATCTTCACTGGGAGCGATACATCAGGTTCCAGCTCCCAGCGCTCTCTACTCTTCATCCATGTGTTTGTAAACACTGTCTGCTGTTCTTACATTTTTACTAACATATTGCGAAGTGGTTGGATTTCTTTTCAAAGCAAACTTTCACCCTAACTCATCACTTTTTTTTTTTTTTAGGTTTTTTTTATTTTATTTTTTAATGCATTCTTTAATCCTGTTCATGTCGTGTTAGATCTCCAGCAAAGTGATCTCTGCTGCTTGCACGTATCAAAAGAGTGATTCAGCAAAGAGCTGGAGTTCCTTTAGTGACTGGAAACGTGAGATTCCAAGAAGGTGCACTGAAGTAACAGTAAAATCCTCTCCTCTTTCTCAGTGGCCTTCAGTCAGATCTGCCCTGCTGGGAAAGGCTACTTCCTCCAAAATATAAGAGAGACCATCATCTTCCCTCCCAAGGAGGGTGAGTCCTCGAGTGCTGTTCATCAAACATTTCTCCTAGAGAGTTCTCGTGTGAAGTCCCAGTTTTAACACACTTCTATCTCTTTTCCTTGCAGGACCAAACTGGCTGGTAAGAAACGATTTCAGTTTTCGATTCAGCGGTCGGAACTGATTTTCCGCTGTTGTTAAACACGATTATCTCTTTCGATCAGGACAGGCCTCCAGAGACGACGACGGCTGCCCAGCAGGCTCCCACCACCACCACCACCAGCGGTCCTCGCGTGCCTGGTAAACTCACCTCTCCGTCCGCCAGTAGTAACATCCGTCCTCCGTAACTCCGAGGATGGGTGGTAGAGCATGCTGAAATGCCTTTTATGATACTGGGTCCTACTGTAGTAGAGAAAATCTGCCCGTGTGTGGTGAAGACAAGAGTATCTAGAGTTCACAATGTCACGTTTCCTCCTGACGTCTGTCCATTTCATGTCTCCTCTGCTGGATCCACAGTTGTTAAACCCACCCCTCCGACGATCATCAGGTTGACCCCAGAGAGCGTCCCCTTCGAAACACAGACCAAAGTCTTGCGTGAGTCGCCTGCGAACCTCGAACTCACACTCATCTGTTCTGCTTTAAGCTCATAGGGAGCTCATGAGGGCTGCTTCATGTTACATGTGCTTCGAAACTGACGGCACACAACGGCCAGGCGCAAACGACATGTTGACGTGATAAACATCGTTTATGACGGCTTGCAAAAGGTCCACTGTGGATGGAAGAGCCCAGTTTGAAAGTTAAATCCGATCAGACGCATGCTTCTTAACTGACACCTCACATGTTGTGTGTTTTCACCCATGATGCATGAACCAGCCCCGAGGCTATGTTCACCCTCTGAGCAAGTGTTCTAATTCTTAAAAAGCAGGTTATGTAACGCACACTTCCACAGCCATGTCCATAAAAAGCAAAAAAACACTCTCAGCCAAAGATATCAAAGATAAACACTGACCAAATAACACGACATGGTTTACTTAGAAGAGCTGGAAACTAATGCTTCCATCTGTTTTGCTCTCCAGCTCTCTTACTCTGTCTAACCTGCCTCGTGTGTTCACTTCTGATTGTTGGAAAGCATCTTTCTGTCTCTCTGAGCGACACCTAAAAAAGTCCGAGGCGTTTTATAAGACTTGAATTGTGTGAACTTGGCCGAAGATTTGGGATTTTAGGTTCAACGTGGGTGTTCTCAGCTTCATACCAAGCTGAGAACATCCATGCGGAACCTAAAATCCTAAACCATTAATATATTATATTAAAGGGACATTTCACTCAAAAGTCATAAACATATTTTTTTCCTCTTACCTGCTATCTTATCTAGATGTTTGGCATGATTTTTGAATATTTGAGATTAGTCGTTGAATCATTAAAATCATTGTTTTTTAAGTTTTTGTTTATGTTTTTCATTATTACATTGGAAAAATCATTTTACTGTTACTAGGAGAGGGTCAAACATCTCTAACAGTCAGCGTCAGCAAATGAGAAGCTTTTTTTTTTTGCTCTTTCAGCATCACCAGTAAGAGGAAAAATATAGACTTTTTATTCTGAGGTGAACTGTCCCTTTAAGTGATCACATATACTGTGTGTTTTATATATATATATGCATGTTTATATATATGATGCTGGTCCTCTCTTGTAGCAGAGACAGATGAATGCAAGCTAAGGAACATTTGTGGTCACGGGGAGTGCGAGAACAGCCTCAACGGCCACATCTGTCACTGTCACCCCGGCTACCATCTCAACCCGCAGAGGAACATCTGTGAGGGTAAGAGGCGGTGGTTAGAGGAGGTGTAGGGCTGAACCACGAGAAGCCACAAGAAATGTTCTCTCGGAGTTGCTTATGTGCGAGTGTCCCCCTGGCAAACACAAGTCGAGCTGGTTCCAGGAAGTGTTTGTGTTAAAAAATAGTAACTGCAGCTCACGGATCTAGTCACTCTCAGTGTCGGATAAAAAAAACAGATAAATGACGAGTGACAGATGAAAAGATTTGACACATTTTTCTGATCTAAGCCTCGGGAAATATCTGGCTGTTTCTATTCTTATCCGACCCTGACCTGATCCTTGCCGTGCCTCTTGTGTGATGCCTGCTAAAACCGATTCGCCTCTGACTTTATAATCATATAATCGAAAACAGTAATTACATTATAAATTACAGCTATTATTGGTACACAATTACCAATAATAATTGGTCCTATTAAAACAAATTTGATTGCGTATGATGTTTTTAAATTAGCTTCTAAATCAAGCATTTCCCATTCAACTGTATTGATGACTTTTAGCATACTGAGCTAATTTCACACACAGTTGTCAGTTCAGCTCGTCATAAGCGGGACAACTTATGTATTACAGTATAATGTGTTTTATATGTTTCTAATGAAAGGTTGTATTCATCATGCATCATGGGAAATGTGGGATCTAGCACTGGATCTAGTGTCCAGTAGAAAGATGCTTGGACTTTATAATTTGTTAGTCATGTTATAATGAATGAGGTACTTATTATGTGTCCTTGCTTGAACTTCTAATATTACACTAACATTAAACTCATTATTGAATTAACAACTAGGAATGCTTACCAAAATGTAATTAAAAGCACACAACATGAACAAAATCAATAAAGTCAGACATAATCATGTATTTCATTCAAACATTCAAGTTTGTACTGATTGATTTTAAGGCTTGAACGCAAGCATTGTGTTTTCTTAGATTTAAGTGGATTTGTAAGACTTTTGGCATGTATGGTAATAGAACTGGTAGTAAGATATTCGAGTGTTGTGTCCTCTGACCATTATGACTCTCTGCTGTCTGTCTGTATCATTCAGCACTGTTTCCGTCCTGTACAGTCAGTGTGTTCTCACTCTTCTCTCCTGTTGTCCAGATAATAATGAGTGTGAGTCAGACCCGTGCGGCCATGGTAGAGGCCTCTGCGTCAACATCGAGGGAAGTTACAAGTGCCACTGTCGTCAGGGATATAAACACATGGTGCAGCACGGGAGACTTAAGTGCATAGGTGAGTTAGATTGAGTTGGTTTCCATCTTAGAGTGTTTCTTCTACAAGTTATCAAATCCTTCACTGGCTCTGTCCTTCTCTGTCATGCAGATGTGAACGAGTGCTCAAAGCAGGACATCTGTGGCGTCGGCGGCCAGTGTGTGAACCTGCCCGGTTCTTATAAATGCGAATGTCACAGCGGGTTTCGGAGCAAGTCACACCGTCATACGGTCTGCGAAGGTACAAAGACACTGATCATTATGCTATTATGGAGCTCAGTGCAGCAGCCTTTCCACTTACATTACGTCCGTGTCTCTATAATATGCTTGTTTGTCCGTGGAAAATTGTGGCCAATCCAAACAACAGTATGTGAAACTTGTTCTCACTAATTCCAGACATAAATGAGTGTCTGAACCCCGACACTTGTCCCAATGAGCAATGTGAGAACACACCGGGCTCCTACGAGTGCATACCTTGCTTGCCTGGTCACGAGGCCCAAAATGGCATCTGCTACGGTGAGTACAACCCTGCTGTACAGCAAAATGTATCGCTCATTTACTTTTTAAAAATATGTTTTTCTGTGTGTATATTTTTGTGGATCACCGCCAAATTGAAGGCTTTCAAGTGATATCTGACTGTAAATGTGCAAATAATTGAGCACTTTGAAAGCATTGATCACGATGAGCAGTAATTCACGTACAAATATACACATGCAGAGCAGAATCACTCCCCTCATCAGTGTTTCACTTCTGAAAATATGTTTTTGCACCAAGACCTTTTGTTTTAACTTGTGCCTTATTACGGTGAAACGTCATTGATTGACCTGCTGTGATGTTCAAAAGAAAAGCGTTATTTTACATTATTGCACGTGAGTGTGCAGCTTGAATTCTAAGTCACATGCAGTTGAACTAACTGCGAGTGTTGAAACCAAAATCTATCCATTAAAAAACATGTCACTGCATCACTGCAATGTTCGTTTAATCTCTCCTGCATGTTCCTCCAGACATTAACGAGTGCCAGAAGCCCGGCATCTGTCCTAATGGCCGCTGTGAGAACCTCCCTGGTACTTACCGCTGCCTCTGCAATGAGGGCTTCCTCCCATCTTCAGACAGCAAAGGCTGCAGTGGTAAGTACCGCTTACCTCTCCTTAACGATATCGCATCGTCTAAGTTACTTATAGTGCCGGTGAGTGATTTGGCGTCCGTTCACGTGCTACAGATTGCATGTTTTTCCTTTTCCACAAACAGACATTGATGAGTGCGAGGACGTCAGGCTGTGTGCCTACGGCCGCTGCATCAATACAGAAGGCTCGTTCCAGTGCCAGTGCTACCCAGGATACCAGCGCACACAGGAGGGCAGCCACTGTGAAGGCATGAGTTACCAATATGGAATTATTTGTCACCTGTAAACTCAATAGATAAAATTGGACTGTAATATTCAGGTGTCTGGTGCTTCACACTCCAACACTGTGTCTGTATCCTTCCTTTCAGATATCAACGAGTGTGAGAGGCCGTCAAACTGTCAGAGGGGCCGCTGCATCAACAGCATGGGCTCGTACCACTGTGAGTGCCAGAAGGGCTACATGCTGATCGGAGGCCGGAGATGCCAAGGTCAGTCTCTTCATATCATCGAGGTTACAACATTATTAACAAACAGAATGCTGTCGGACATCTTTTTAGTAAATAGTAGCTAACTCATGTACAGTATCTTTAGGCTTCTTCTGTTCTTTCACCTCTTTAAAGAGACAGAGACAGTAGGGCATGTATTAGATTTTGACTTTTATTAAACTTCTGGTGTAAATGTAATTAAAGCTGCAAGCAGCGATGATCGGGCCCTCGTCGCCCACCTATGTTGGGCTGTGGCACTGTTGGAGGAAGCACACATAGATGTTTGCATGTGCACGTGTTTCCTGGACGTGGTCTGGATGGGTGAAATAACACTTCTTTTGATTATGAGGAGCTAGGAAAGAGCCACAAAGTCACACGCACAGCCACTAATCATAAGGGAATGCGGAGTAAGTCAATAACATTCGGGAGTCAGCTGTAGGGATGTGTGTTATCTTGCAACTTGTTGGATTTAGCATAATTGATAAAAGTATTTTATATCAACATCATTTGTGTCTTGAAGTATTTAGGAAATATGATTACAGTTTAGTAGGTCTGTCTACAATGGTTTCACAAGTGCTACATGTATTGTTGTGTCCAAAGGCCTTAATCTAGCGTGGTAACGTGTTTCTTTTCATGGTGGTGGGTGATTTGGGTGGGTCATCATTCATTAACATGATGGGTACAGAGATGTTAAAATACCACCAACAACACAATTACCATGAAAATTATGATGTTAATTACTTTAAATTGAGACAATATTTTTTGTATTTCACAATTTATTATTTGATGTTGTGTGTGTGTGTGTGTGTGTGTGTGCGTGTGTGTGTGTGTGTGCGTGTGTGTGTGTGTGTGTGTGTGTGCATGTGTGTGTGTGTGTGTGTGTGTGTGTGTGTGTGTGTGTGTGTGTGTGTGTGACATCAAAGCCAAATAGAACCCTCACAGCAACATTCCATTCCGTGCTAACATACAAGCAGGTTCACAGAACAACATTTCTTCAGTCCGATTTTTTCATCGAACGTAGACACAGCTGTGTTATCGTGAGAAAGAAAAGCGAGGAACAAGGTGACGGTATCTGTTTATCAGAGACAACAACAGTATTTTTCTGAAACGGAATACACTAACCGAACGAACCCTAACGAAATGGAGAACTCTAGCGAGCGCCCCACAGACATGTCTCGGGAGAGACTTATCCAAGAGCTCGAAAACACCAGAGAGCAGCTTAAAAAGCAGAAATCCTTGAAGGAGATGTACATCAACAGGGGGAAAGAAACCACCAGAGAGCTGGAGCGGCTGAGAAAGTACAGCGATGATACAACTCTTAGCAACGCAAAGATAGCTACTCAGGTGAGGGACAACACCAGGCAGAAGAAGAAGAAGGACCTTCATAAAGATTATGAAGAGCTGAAAGTTGCCCATTTAATCAACGAGGAGAAATATCAAGCTGACCTCCAGGCAGAGAAGGACAAGAACAATCTTCTTCAGAAAAGACTGGATCGGATCAGTGTCTCCTACAATGTGCTCAGACTCGTGTAAGTATTATATATTGCATTATGTGCATACATATGACAGTTACTGTGTAGTATGTTTATACTAATCTCATCTTATCTTATCTATTCTTATGTTAGGTACGAGACTGATGTCACTGAAGTCAGACAGCAGGTTGAGACCCTCCAACACGAGCTTCAGACGGAGGCCCAGCAAAGAAAACTTCTTCAACAACAACACGAGGAGCTGAAAATGGCTCAAACATCCAGCCAGGACAAGTTTAGTGCTGAGCTCCAAGTGGAACAGCAGAAGAACAGCCTTCTTCAGGAAGAACTGGACAAGATCCGTCAAGGGTATGACTCTGAAGTCATTGCTGTGAGACAGCAGGCTGAAAGTCTGCAGCGGGACCTTGAGAAAGAAGTCAAGGCTCACGCAGACACAGTGTCCAACGGCTTGCAGGTTATTACCAACTTGAGGGCTGAGCAGGACGACCTCCGTCACAGGATGACAGAGGAAATCAGCAATCTCCAGCAAAAGACCCTGGAGAAGGAGGAACTTTATGAGAGACAACTGGAGGAGCTGAAAACTCAGCTTACTCTTCAAATCTCTCTCAACCTTGAGCTCTCCACAGAGCTTAAGGCGTTGAAGGAAGCTGAAGTCCTCGAGGAGAAGCCGTGCGAGCAGGAGTCTGTTGCTACTGCCTCGGCCCCCGTACTTCTGGATGTGACCTTAATCCTCAAAGAGAAGGCGTGCGAGCAGGAGTCCATCGCTACTGCCCCGGCCCTCGAACTTCTTGACGTGACTCAAGTCTCCGAGGAGACTCACCCAGGCAAACCAAAAAAGTCTTCCTGGAAAAGAGCCCGTCACTTTCTAGGATTGAGGAAACCACAGAAGTGGAAGAAGTAAGATGGCTTCAACAACTCAAGCTGTGACAGTCGCCATCAAACATCAACATCAAGGACATCTCTACTGTGGACAGCCGTTAGATACCACATTTCATCTGTGGTTGGGCATGTGGGGGGTACAACATCAGTGTTACCTCCAAACAGCAGCACACTCTTGCAGACATAGTACGAGGAGCTTATCACAAATGCTCCCCATACTGTGTCTTTCAGACAAGCTACATGTGTGCTGTCTGCGTGGAGTTAAAGGGATTTTCCGGTGTAAGTTTAATCCATGGGCTAACACATCGTGACACCGAGGAAGAACCCTCCTCGAGGGATCAAGTTAGCAGCCCGCTAGTTTACGTAGTTTCAGCAACCTCAGAAATGACTGTACGATAACATTACATTTCAGTTTATGCCTCCAACAAGAAACAGCTAACAGAGAGCCACAAATAATGCTCAGGACAGCACTGAACTTCAGCAACAGTACAAATAGTGTCTCGGCACATTGTCTGAGGCACCAAACCTTCGCTGGTTTAGCCGGATTGCTATTGTAAAGTCAACACAACTCACAACTTTCCTGCCATAGCTTCCTGTTTTGGGGAAGTTCCGACGAGTCGATTACCAAGTGCAGCAGAGTTCCGCAGCTCAAGGATAAAAAAAAAAATGTATTAGTTCTCCCTGGAAATGCATTCAAAGTTCATATGTGTCTTACCTACCAGTTTATAACAGTTAGTATCGAGAGTGCACGGGGAGAAGAGCGGAATTGAGCATTTCTAGATGCGCTTGATAATCGACTTGCAGGGCTTCCCCACAACAGGAAGCTGCAGCAGGAGAGTTGTGAGTTGTGTTGACTTTACAGTAGTAATCCGGCTCAGCTAGCGGAGGTTGGATGCCTCGAACTATGTGCTGAAACCCTACTTGTACTGTTGCTGAAGTTTGGTGCTGTTCTGAGCATTGTTTGTGGCTTTCTGATGGCGGTTTCTTGTTGGAGGTGTATACTGCAGTGTTTTGTTGTCATGCGGTCATTTCTGAGGTTGCTGAAACTACGTGAACTAGTGGTCTGCTAACTTGATCTCTCGAGGCGGGGGTCTTACTCGGTGTCACGGTATGTTGGACCATGGATTAAACTTACACCAGAGTATTCCTTTAACACGCCCTCCCCATGCCTCTGTGGGTTTTCTCCGGGTGCTCCGGTTCCCACACAATTTCTTTCTTTTTTTTTTTTGTCGGGGGGGTACTACATCAGTGTTACCTCCAAACAGCAGCACACTCTTGCAGACATAGTACGAGGAGCTAATCACAAATGCTCCCCATACTCTGTCTTTCAGACAAGCTACATGTGTACTGTCTGCCAGGAGTTAAAGGGATTTTCCGGTGTGAGTTTAATCCATGGGCTAACACATCTTGACACCGAGGAAGACCCCTCCTCGAGAGATCAGGTTAGCAGCCCGCTAGTTCATGTAGTTTTAGCAACCTCAGAAATGACCGTACGATAACATTACATTTCAGTATATGCCTCCAGCAAGAAACCGCTAACAGAGAGCCACAAATAATGCTCAGGACAGCACTGAACTTCAGCAACAGTACAAATAGTGTCTCAGCACATTGTCTGAGGCATTAAACCTTCGCTGGTTTAGCCAGATTGCTTTTGTAAAGTCAACACAACTCACAACTCTCCTCCCGTAGCTTCCTGTTGTGGGGAAGTTCCGACGAGTCGATTACCAAGTGCAGCAGAGCTCCGCAGCTCAAGGATAAAAACAAGTATGATTAGTTCTCCCTGGAAATGCATTCAAAGTTCATATGTGTCTTACCTACCAGTTTATAACAGTTAGTATCGAGAGTGGACGGGGAATAGAACGGAATTGAGCATTTCTAGTTGCACTTGGTAATCGACTTGCAGGGCTTCCCCACAACAGGAAGCTGCGGCAGGAGAGTGGTGAGTTGTGTTGACTTTACAGTAGCAATCCGGCTCAGCTAGCGGAGGTTGGATGCCTCGAACTATGTGCTGAGACCCTACTTGTACTGTTGCTGAAGTTTGGTGCTGTTCTGAGCATTGTTTGTGGCTTTCTGATGGCGGTTTCTTGTTGGAGGCGTATACTGCAGTGTTTTGTTGTCATGCGGTCATTTCTGAGGTTGCAGACACTACGTGAACTAGCGGTCTGCTAACTTGATCTCTTGGGGGGGGGTCTTGCTCGGTGTCACGGTGTGTTAGACCATGGATTAAACTTACACTGGAGTATCTCTTTCACAAGCCCTCCCTATGCCTCTGTGGGTTTTCCCCGGGTGCTCCGGTTCCCACACAATTTCTTTTTTCTTTTTTTTTTAAATAAAAAAATAAAAATTGGAAAGAAAAATTCAATTGTGGAGTTAAAATGCTGTCCCAGAATTACTTTAAAAAAAGCTTGTGGCATTTAGGTTGGCACAGGACACAATGCATTCGCCATGAATCATTCTTGGAGCCGACAGCCTGAAACAGTTCTCTTAAATAAGGTCATGGATGGGGAATGTCTTGCTTCTCTGAATATGATGCATCGTCGTTCCCCGGTTCACTTTCTTCCTCCATGTCGCTGCTGCAAGTTTTCTCTATAACATAACTTGTAACTCACAGAGCTTCTCTCCGCGGTTGACTTTCCCTCTCTAGGTAGCTACTTCTTATATGTTGTGTCGTCATCCGCGGAGGTTGAAAAAGTAACGAGCCTGTTTTGACAATGTAAGGAGTAGAAAGTACAAAAAAATGTTTTTAAATGTAGGGATTAAAAGTAAAAAGTAGGGCTGTCAAAGTTAATGCCTTAATAACTTGTTAACGCAACATCCTCTTAACGCCGTTAATTTTTTTAACGTGCGATTAACGCTCGGTATTAAAAACAAAAGAAATGCGCATTGTATGATTTATGGCTGTCAATGGCACCTGTAGTCTTGATCCAGAGAGTGGAAGAAGGATAAGAAAGGGAATCAGAAGAAGAAGAAGCAGGGTTGGCATTCAGGAAAAACACGGTGGACTGAAAAGCGAAAGTGAAAGGAAATGGAGAAAGGACTTATTAACTGCAAATATACTTTCAAAACACTGCAAGATGGTTCTGTCAATAGGACACAAGTTATCTGCACGTACTGTCGACATGAAATGAGTTACCATTGAAGTACATTGAGTCTCAAATATCATTTGCAAGCCTAACACATGGCAGATGCAGACAGCCCACCGCCCCCCTCGCCAAAAGTAGACATCACCATGTTTTGATCCCATTTAGGATAAGGGGGTATTTTTTGAGCCTTTTATTTTCCTGCATGATTTGAAGTGTTGAATAAACATTTTCATAAAGCAAGCATATTTGCCCTTTCTTATGTTGTTAAAAGTATTAAGAACATGTAAAAAAAAAAAAAAAATCATTAAGGTACATTTAGAACAGAAAAAAATGTGCCAAAAAAATTGCGATTAATTTGCGATTAATCATGAGTTAACTATGGACTAAATGCGATTAATCTCGATTAAAAAAATTAATCGTTTGACAGCCCTAGTAAAAAGTCATCAGTAAAATAAATACTCAAGTAAAGTACAGGTACCTGCAAAATATACTTAAATATACTTAATATACTTGTGTGTGTGTGTGTGTGCATGTGTGTGTGTGTATGTGTGTGTGTCTGCGTGTGTGTGTGTTTGTGTGTGTGACTTTAAAGCAAAACAAAGCCAAATAGAACCCTCACAGCAACATTCCATTCCATGCTAACATACATTAATTTGCGATTAATCATGAGTTAACTATGGACAAAATGTGATTAATCGCGATTAAAAAATTAATCGTTCGACAGCCCTAGTAAAAAGTCATCAGTAAAATAAATACTCAAGTAAAGTACAGGTACCTGAAAAATATACTTAAATATACTTAATATACTTTGTGTGTGTGTGTGTGCATGTGTGTGTGTGTGTGTGTGTGTGTGTGTGTGTGTGTGTGTGTGTGTGTGTGACATCAAAGCCAAATAGAACCCTCACAGCAACATTCCATTCCGTGCTAACATACAAGCAGGTTCACAGAACAACATTTCTTCAGTCCGATTTTTTCATCGAACGTAGACACAGCTGTGTTATCGTGAGAAAGAAAAGCGAGGAACAAGGTGACGGTATCTGTTTATCAGAGACAACAACAGTATTTTTCTGAAACGGAATACACTAACCGAACGAACCCTAACGAAATGGAGAACTCTAGCGAGCGCCCCACAGACATGTCTCGGGAGAGACTTATCCAAGAGCTCGAAAACACCAGAGAGCAGCTTAAAAAGCAGAAATCCTTGAAGGAGATGTACATCAACAGGGGGAAAGAAACCACCAGAGAGCTGGAGCGGCTGAGAAAGTACAGCGATGATACAACTCTTAGCAACGCAAAGATAGCTACTCAGGTGAGGGACAACACCAGGCAGAAGAAGAAGAAGGACCTTCATAAAGATTATGAAGAGCTGAAAGTTGCCCATTTAATCAACGAGGAGAAATATCAAGCTGACCTCCAGGCAGAGAAGGACAAGAACAATCTTCTTCAGAAAAGACTGGATCGGATCAGTGTCTCCTACAATGTGCTCAGACTCGTGTAAGTATTATATATTGCATTATGTGCATATATATGACAGTTACTGTGTAGTATGTTTATACTAATCTCATCTTATCTTATCTATTCTTGCGTTAGGTACGAGACTGATGTCATTGAAGTCAGACAGCAGGTTGAGACCCTCCAACACGAGCTTCAGAAGGAGGCCCAGCAAAGAAAACTCCTTCAACAACAACACGAGGAGCTGAAAATGGCTCAAACATCCAGCCAGGACAAGTTTAGTGCTGAGCTCCAAGTGGAACAGCAGAAGAACAACCTTCTTCAGGAAGAACTGGACAAGATCCGCCAAGGGTATGACTCTGAAGTCATTGCTGTGAGACAGCAGGCTGAAAGTCTGCAGCGGGACCTTGAGAAAGAAGTCAAGGCTCACGCAGACACAGTGTCCAACGGCTTGCAGGTTATTACCAACTTGAGGGCTGAGCAGGACGACCTCCGTCACAGGATGACAGAGGAAATCAGCAATCTCCAGCAAAAGACCCTGGAGAAGGAGGAACTTTATGAGAGACAACTGGAGGAGCTGAAAACTCAGCTTACTCTTCAAATCTCTCTCAACCTTGAGCTCTCCACAGAGCTTAAGGCGTTGAAGGAAGCTGAAGTCCTCGAGGAGAAGCCGTGCGAGCAGGAGTCTGTTGCTACTGCCTCGGCCCCCGTACTTCTGGATGTGACCTTAATCCTCAAAGAGAAGGCGTGCGAGCAGGAGTCCATCGCTACTGCCCCGGCCCTCGAACTTCTTGACGTGACTCAAGTCTCCGAGGAGACTCACCCAGGCAAACCAAAAAAGTCTTCCTGGAAAAGAGCCCGTCACTTTCTAGGATTGAGGAAACCACAGAAGTGGAAGAAGTAAGATGGCTTCAACAACTCAAGCTGTGACAGTCGCCATCAAACATCAACATCAAGGACATCTCTACTGTGGACAGCCGTTAGATACCACATTTCATCTGTGGTTGGGCATGTGGGGGGTACAACATCAGTGTTACCTCCAAACAGCAGCACACTCTTGCAGACATAGTACGAGGAGCTAATCACAAATGCTCCCCATACTGTGTCTTTCAGACAAGCTACATGTGTGCTGTCTGCGTGGAGTTAAAGGGATTTTCCGGTGTAAGTTTAATCCATGGGCTAACACATCGTGACACCGAGGAAGACCCCTCCTCGAGGGATCAAGTTAGCAGCCCGCTAGTTTACGTAGTTTCAGCAACCTCAGAAATGACCGTACGATAACATTACATTTCAGTATATGCCTCCATCAAGAAACCGCTAACAGAGAGCCACAAATAATGCTCAGGACAGCACTGAACTTCAGCAACAGTACAAATAGTGTCTCAGCACATTGTCCGAGGCATCAAACCTTCGCTGGTTTAGCCGGATTGCTATTGTAAAGTCAACACAACTCACAACTCTCCTCCCGTAGCTTCCTGTTGTGGGGAAGTTCCGACGAGTCGATTACCAAGTGCAGCAGAGTTCCGCAGCTCAAGGATAAAAAAAAAATGTATTAGTTCTCCCTGGAAATGCATTCAAAGTTCATATGTGTCTTACCTACCAGTTTATAACAGTTAGTATCGAGAGTGCACGGGGAGAAGAGCGGAATTGAGCATTTATAGATGCGCTTGATAATCGACTTGCAGGGCTTCCCCACAACAGGAAGCTGCGGCAGGAGAGTTGTGAGTTGTGTTGACTTTACAGTAGCAATCCAGCTCAGCTAGCGCAGGTTGGATGCCTCAAACTATGTGCTGAGACCCTACTTGTACTGTTGCTGAAGTTTGGTGCTGTTCTGAGCATTGTTTGTGGCTTTCTGATGGTGGTTTCTTGTTGGAGGTGTATACTGCAGTGTTTTGTTGTCATGCGGTCATTTCTGAGGTTGCTGAAACTACGTGAACCAGCGGTCTGCTAACTTGATCTCTCGAGGCGGGGGTCTTACTCGGTGTCACAGTGTGTTGGACCATGGATTAAACTTACACCAGAGTATCCCTTTAACACGCCCTCCCCATGCCTCTGTGGGTTTTCTCCGGGTGCTCCGGTTCCCACACAATTTCTTTTTTTTTTTTTTTGTGGGGGGGTACTATATCAGTGTTACCTCCAAACAGCAGCACACTCTTGCAGTCATAGTACGAGGAGCTAATCACAAATGCTCCCCATACTGTGTCTTTCAGACAAGCTACATGTGTGCTGTCTGCGTGGAGTTAAAGGGATTTTCCGGTCTGAAGTTTAATCCATGGGCTAACACATCTTGACACTGAGGAAGACCCCTCCTCGAGAGATCAGGTTAGCAGCCCGCTAGTTCATGTAGTTTAAGCAACCTCAGAAATGACCGTACAATAACATTACATTGCAGTATATGCCTCCAGCAAGAAACCGCTAACGGAAAGCCACAAATAATGCTCAGGACAGCACCGAACTTCAACAACAGTACAAATAGTGTCTCAGCACATTGTCCAAGGCATCAAACCTTCGCTGGTTTAGCCGGATTGCTACTGTAAAGTCAACACAACTCACAACTCTCCTCCCGTAGCTTCCTGTTGGGGGGGAGTCCCGACGAGTCGATTACCAAGTGCAGCAGAGTTCCGCAGCTCAAGGATAAAAAAATGTATGATTAGTTCTCCCTGGAAATGCGTTCAAAGTTCATATGTGTCTTACCTACCAGTTTATAACAGTTAGTATCGAGAGTGGACGGGGAATAGAACGGAATTGAGCATTTCTAGTTGCACTTGATAATCGACTTGCAGGGCTTCCCCACAACAGGAAGCTGTGGCAGTAGAGTGGTGAGTTGTGTTGACTTTACAGTAGCAATCCGGCTCAGCTAGCAGAGGTTGGATGCCTCGAACTATGTGCTGAGACCCTACTTGTACTGTTGCTTAAGTTTGGTGCTGTTCTGAGCATTGTTTGTGGCTTTCTGATGGCGGTTTCTTGTTGGAGGCGTATACTGCAGTGTTTTGTTGTCGTGCGGTCATTTCTGAGGTTGCTGAAACTACGTGAACTAGCGGTCTGCTAGCTTGATCTCTCGAGGGGGGTCTTGCTCGGTGTCACGGTGTGTTGGACCGTAGATTAAATTATCACCAGAGTATCCCTTTAACACGCCCTCCCCATGCCTCTGTGGGTTTTCCCCGGGTGCTCCGGTTCCCACACAATTTCTTTTTCTTTTTTTTTATAAAAAAAATAAAAATTGGAAAGAAAAATTCAATTACTTGTTTAAATGGCTTTATTATGTAGTATGTAGTAGTCATACAGTAATGTATGTAAAATGTAAGACATTGTCTTTCTTGAGGTGGGAACACATGTTGCCCCTCAAGTGGTATTTCATTTTTTTGCACAGTCAACATGGTCTGTGAAATATCCTGATGAAAAGGGACATAACATTGATTGAGTAATGAAAACTAACTGAGAAAAACCCCTCAGAGCTATGCTTGCTCTCTGACGCTGTATATGAAACACACTTATCAATACCAGCATGCTAACATGGCCAGAAGCTAAAGGCTAATATGTCAGTGCAAAGTTAAGTTTATCACGTTTAATGGGCCTACTTTAATAATGAAAGCTGCAAGCAGCAATGAACGGGCCCTCACAGCCCACACGTGTCGGAGCATGCTGCTGTCGCATACCGGGTCCCATTGCCCAATTATTGCGTACACACCTCTTAACTCTCCATGTTTCGGACAGTGCAGGAAGGGGTTAAATGTAATTTCCTGTGTCCAAACGTGGCGTTGTGACTATGACTGTGTATTGGCCTATGTGTTCAGGGCTAATGATGGGTACGGCAGTTCTTTTTACTGTACTGAAGCTCTAGAATCCGTTCATTAAAATGATTTGTTCAAAAGATTCGTTCACTGAATCGTTCAGTGCTCTCCAACTCCCTGAACTGATAAACAGTCAAACGATCCGTCATTCAGTTCATAATTCAGCCCAGAGGTTCACGTTCACTTACTGAGGGACGGTGCGTTCACGGACTATAGTACACAATCATTTGCAGGAGACGCAGCACTGCTTTGAGTGGTATACATGCACTAAAATTATTACACGGTGAAAGTGTCCTCTGTGCACAGTAAAGTCACTTAACATGATGCTACACGGATGTTAGCAACACAGCGCTAATTTTAGCAGTACGGTTACTGAACGTGAATAAACTCCCCTGCCCTGAGTGAGTCAGTGACACAATGCCACTTTCAGCACAGTACGTGAACGAGAATCAACTCCTCTGCCCTGAGTGAGTGAGTGAGTGACACAGCGCCACTTTAAGCACAGTACGTGAACGAGATCCACGTCCTCAGTGACAGTTCTCTGTGTGCAGTAGGTTCGTGAATCATGAACGAATCACAGCACGAACATGAATCACGTCCTCACAGTTCTCTGAGTGAGTCGCAGCAGTTCCACTTCCAGCCAGCATGCTCGCGCCTGAGCTCAACTGAACTGAGAAAGGAACGAATCAGTTCATGAAGTGATTCCGTTCAGTTTGTTCACTCAAAAGATTTGTCAATTCGAACGACACGTTCGCAACCGACACAACACTATTCAGAGCTGGACTGTTATCAAACATGTGAAGGTTGGTCCAGATAGGAATGAGGAAGTAGTTCCTTTATAATTTGGTGGCCTGCTCCTGCCGGTATTAAATAATGTACTCTCAAGTCAGAAAAACTCCCTGCAATCTACATAAATACAAAATGGACTACGGGGGGAATAATCCCTCAAAGTAATTTGTGGTCAGTTATGTTTTGATTATTGATTCGCCGTCCACACGCGTTGGGCAGCGGCGCTGTCGGATGGTGCGCTCACCTTTAAGTTGCACGTCATCTTGTAAATAGGAGGATGTTTGTCTGAATTACTGTGTCCAGTAGGTGACGCTATGGATATGACACAATATTGATGCATGGAGGTATTCAGGGCGACATCACATACATGTAAGATTAGCTTGGTGTACATGGGATATTGTATGTTGAAATTATAAGGACTTGATGCTTTATGGCGAAGCATGAAAATGGATCGCACCATGACACCCACTATGTTTGACGTAGGTGAAAGCTTTTGATCGTCTTCATGGTTTGAGGATGATACTGAGTGAATTGGAAGTCTGTGGTGTTCAATCTGTAAGAGGAGTTGGTTCAAGTACGAGGCATGGAAATGGATCAAAATGGGGGTGAAATGGGAACTTTGAATCAAAATGGCCGACTTCTTGTTGGAGTGATAGTTTGGTACCCCGATGTTTTTTGTGCGTCTGGTCATGATACATATGCATACCTAATGTTGTTAATGTATGTGCATGTAGGAGGCGGGGCTTGGATTTTTAATATTCCAGGGGGCGCTATAGAGTCCCCTAACCCAGTTGGGACAAAAAAGGCGTCATTCATAAAATCAGTGTAGAAGTCTCATTTACTCATTCACTATGTCCTGCATGATGGAAACTCAGTCATCAACCCAAAAGTAAACACTAAACTTTGACTGTTATAACTTTTGACTCATTATTTGTGCATCATCACTGGCAGGTGTCTCTCAGTGACATTGCACTGTGGGATTTTGAGTCAAAAAGTACATGCTACTGACTCCACAGCAAATATTTGAAATGTCTGAACAATTGTTATAATATATAACTTTAAAGCACCTTTCTTAACAATGTTACAAAGTGTTTTACAAGAGAAAATGAATCCAGACAAGGCAGATAGGAGGAGAAAAGCACCTAAGGACATGAGGGCGGAGGAAGTAAAGAAAGTAATGAGTAAGATCAAATAAACAGGAATAGAAACAGTATTCATGAAAGAAAGATCAAACAGTTCCAAAAGTTTTCACAAAGCAATAAGTTTTATAGGGAGAATTAGCTGGAAGCTATAATACAGCTAAATATATCCAATGACTACAAAAAAATTAGAACAAAATCTTCGTGTTTGTGTCTCAGATGGTGTTTGGACTGAAACAAATACTTGTGTGTGATTTCCCTTTCAGACATAGACGAATGTGCAGACAGAAGCCTCTGCCAGCCCTACGGCTCTTGTGAGAACAGACCCGGCTCGTATTTGTGTGTCTGCAATCACGGCTATGTCCTCTCAGAGGACAAGCACAGCTGTGAGGGTAAGCCTGCTCTGATTCCCTCTGCTTTACTGTAGACCCACATTTATCCCGCAGCTTTAACCAGGCCTGAACATTTGATCCCTGCCTGTCCCGAACCCAAAACATGTCAGTTCAGATTCAAACCAACCATAATTGTTTGGCCTGCAAATCCTCAAAGCCAAACAATTATAATCATTCGCCGTAAATCGCCAAATCCTGCGTTCTATATGAACTGAATTACAGGCTTCAAAGCATTAAAACCCAAAGGAAAAAAAAAACAGTCCAGTCCAGTCACTGGATTTCTTAACGCCCACGGTGTTTACTCCTGCAGCAGTTCGAGTGCTGATGGACGAGAAGAAGGAGTGTTACCTGAACCTCGATGACACTGTGTTCTGCGACAGCGTCCTGGCCACCAATGTCACCAAGCAGGAGTGCTGCTGCTCTATTGGAGTGGGCTGGGGAGACCACTGTGAGATCTACCCCTGCCCTGTCACCCAGTCAGGTACATTTACCAGAGAAAAGTGCAAGTAAACACGCACTCAACCGAGTCAGACATTACTGTAAGCTACACGTGCAGCGATTATTGGCGGGTCTTTAAGTCAATATATTGGATATGTTTTGAGAACTGGCCTAAAAGGTGAACAATAGGTAATATTCTGTATCTACTCTATGTCGTATGGACTGTTTATTCAACTCTGCCTGGTCTTTTCCTCTCAGCTGAGTTCCACTCCCTGTGTCCAAACGGGTTAGGCCTCTACCTCGATGAAGGACTGCTGTACAGCCTGCCTGCCTACCATGGTAGATATTATATATATAAGTATATTCGCACCAGGTGACAGTGATAAGACATGAATGAATGAATGGGGAATAGTGTAATTAAACATCATTAACAAAGTATTTGTACCTTGTAACTTTCCACCTCTGCTGGCATGTGACTTTTTTGTATCACACATTGTTAGAATTCCATATTAAATTTGTACAATCTATTTTTTTTTTTTCAAGTTTTTGATCATTTCTTACATGCAGTTTGATATATTTATTTGTTAATAGCTTTAGTATGCCAAACTAGATTTATTCCTCAGGTAGCTTTGCTGTGGTTTAAAACTTCTTCCAGTCTGAAGTCATTGGTACCATGCTAAGCTACGCTTTTTAAGTAGCGTCCGCAACACTTGTGGACACACACAAGAACTGCCCTCATTACATTGAGAAACACTTCCCCTAATTCACCCCGTCTGTCACTGAGAATGTATTTCTCCTTCCTTGTCTGCAGACATCGACGAGTGTTCTTTGTTCGCTGATGAAATCTGTAAGAAGGGTCACTGTGAGAACACGCTGCCGGGCTACGAGTGCTACTGTCAGCAGGGCTTCTACTATGACAGCAACCTTCTTGAGTGCATTGGTAAGTACCTGGATACGAAATGTAAAAAAAAATAAGCTTTGTTCACATTTGTAAAGACAGAGCAGTTTGTAGATGTTTGAATAGATTCATGTTGTTCTTCATGGTTGTATCTTCATCTGCAGATGTGAACGAATGCCACGATGAGTCTATGTGTACTAACGGTCAGTGCGTCAACACCGAAGGCTCCTTCTACTGCAACTGTAACCGTCCCTGGACTCCAGACGTTAACAAGCAGAGGTGTGAGATGACAACAATAGCGGGTGAGTGAATGTGTCCTAAGTGCGTCCACGTAGCTGCTGGAAGAAAAATGTCTCCAGGTGTGAGTAAACCCTGTTGTTCTACAGATGTGAATGAGTGCGAGGACCCGGCCAACTGTAAGAACGGCCACTGTGTGGACACTCCGGGGTCGTACTACTGCATCTGCTCTCCGCCCTGGATGCTGGCCACCGACCGTAACAGCTGTGTGACTCCTGAGGAGCAGGCTGGTGAGTGCAGACACTCAGTAGGAGGGTTATAGAGAGCAACAAGGCAGTGGTGGGCAACAGCAGTTTATCCTGGAAAAAGCACAAAACGAAGTGTTGGCTGTCTGCGCTTGTGGGAAGCCGTATATGTGAGACAAAGGTTATTTCCGCGCCAAGAGGGAAAAAAATGCGCTGACGGAATCTACTAACCTTTTTGTAGGTGTTACTTTACTAACCAGAGGCGAGAATAGACATTGAGCTTTGTAGGTCGTGAGAATGGAGAGGCATTATCCTCATCAAGTTGTGTTTTGTGATCACAGTTAAAGATGTTTGCAAATGATGTTCGCATGCTGAATGAGTCTGCACGTTATACGTTGGAAGGGTTTTCATCACATTGTAGCGGCTGAAGTGGAGTATGTGTAATCTGAGATTCACAACTTCGCTATTTTTTGGGGGGGAATACATTACAGAGGAACAACCCTGAAAGTATTTGTTACATATCGATGGCAGGATGATGATAGCGAAAGAAGTATTATGTAGCCATCCTAAGCTAAACCACATAACAGCACAAATAAAATTAATGCCACAGGTACACATTTGGATGGAATAAACATATAGAAATGCTAAAATAAAATAGTGGTGTTTAAATATCCAGTTTATACCCCACAGAGCTTTATTAAGGCTCCCATATTCTATCCTGATATAAATCAAGTGAGAAGTTGACGTTTGAATCATGATTTACCATAATTGTCATCTGAATTCCTGAAACACTAGTCACAAATATTACGTTTTATATTAGATAAAAAAATCTGGACACCAGATTTGAGCGGAAAAAAGTAGTTGTTGTTATCACAAGACCTGAAGCTGTTGTTCTGGCATTATTGACGAAGAGGATCTGAACAGATCGCCACCTGATACTGAGATGGACATTCATTCCCAATCATCGAGTCAAGGTTTGCTGATGACATGGGCAGGAGTTCGGGACATGCAATTAAAAGGAAGAATGGCTGATTTTCAGACAGCTGTGCTGCGATTTTTGGAAAATGTGGTCGACTCTGTTCACGTAACACTCGGGATGGGAGATGTGTTTGCATTCTTGCTTTAAGGCCAACCGTGTTCAAGGTCGGGCTCTGAGGTCCAACAAGTGTGTCATATTTATAGACACACCTGAGCCAGCGTCTGGAAACTCCCTCTTTGTTGACAGTGAGGTGCTGTTATTTGCCAATGATGCCGTCCTTCTCGCAAGTGGCCACCAATGTTTACTGTAGCTGTTTACAGCTGAGTGTGGCACTGCTGGGACAATAGTCAGTGCCTCTGAGTTTGAAACTGTGGTTCCCCCGTTCATTTATAAAGTTGCCACTGTGCTCTGAGCAACTGTTGTGCTATCCTGGAGGCACCATCTGTTCACATAAAGATCTTTTGATATACATAGTTATATAGAGATACTGTATATTCCGGAGTATGACCCTGTCTTCTTTATATAGACTTTAGCTCCCTCCCACAAAGGAGAGCATTACAGGAGGTGACAGGGAAGGAACGGCCTAAAGTTAGGCGGTCCAGGAGAACTGTGATCTTATTTATGATCTTGACATTAGCCACGGGTGAGAGACACCGGCTGTAATAATGTAGACTTTCAGGTGGCTGTGATTTTTAAAAACAGAACTAAAATGCGCTGATGAATCTCCCTTTTGAGCCTTACCTATGGTGACACTCATTGGGTTCAGACTCAAGTGTGGATACGAAAAGCAAAAACAGGGTTTCCCCCACAGCTGTGCTGCAATTCAGAGGGACCTCCATATCAAACTGCTGCATCTTGGCTTTGAAAGGAGCCACTTGAAGTGGTCCGAGCACCTGGAAGCCTCCTTTTGTTTGTATTCAGACAAACAGAGAAAAGCTGCGGGATAACATCTTAGGTAGGGACAACTCTGGTCTCCCTGTGACCATGACATGAATATGACTACAGAAAGAATGAATGTGTGAACACTGATGAGCTTCAAACCAACTTTTGCCATCACCTGTTATTCATTTCAGGGAAGCATTTTGTGAAAATTGATGGTAGCTGTGCGCTCATCCCGAAGTCTTCTGTACTGCTGGGAACTGAAAAACTAAGTGTGCCCATATATTCTTTAGTCGCATCAACGAGTCATTTGAATCTGTCTTGGATTTAGAAAAGTTGGACTAGAGGAGTTGTAAACTGCTGCATCTCTATTTTGATCATTTTATTTTCAATACTGAATCCATACGAGACCCTCAGGTTTCCATCTAGTGATATGCTGACACTTGAATAAAGCGAAAGAAAAAAAAACAGAAACAAATAAATGCTAGAAACTTGTTGCTCGCACATCACAGTGCACACTGGCCTAAATGTCATTATCATTTTCTCTGCAAACTGCCTGCAAACATCTTGGCACATAAAAAGATTCCTCAGTTACAGTGTTGTGGGAACCAGGTTTCCTGTTTTAACCTGCAGCATTTTTGCAGACTTCACATTGTGGTTGCATGTTTACCAGAGGCCAACTGCAATATTATGCATGACCAAATCTCATTTTGCCATAAGCAGAACCTTGCATGCAACATTTATGGAAGAAAAACCAGACATACAGGGGGTGGACACAATAAACCGCTGCCATATCATTGCAATGAACGCTGCATCTGAGGCTGAAGGTGTTCAGTTTTTGCTGAGATTCGACTCTCTGCCGCCTGTTAACATTATCTGGTATTGCTATGTAAATGAGGCTGAACAAACATATGAAGTGCAATGAAAAAACACGACAGCCTCAACAATCAGCACACAGCTGAATCAAAGTATTTGTGAAACAATTTCAGGAAAAACTGAACATTACAGCGTAGTTTATCGCAGGATTATTGTACAGAATTTCTTAATGTAGCACAGGTTCTTCTCCATTATTGTGTCCACCACCTGCAGATTAAGAGCTGGCCCCAAGCAGATGTTCATACTGTAACCAGTGTCTGTGGTGCCCTTTGCAGATGTGAATGAGTGCCAGGACCCCTCGTACTGTAAGAATGGGAGGTGTGAGAACACGCCCGGCTCCTTTCACTGTTTTTGCGACCCTCCCCTCACCTTCAGTGCAGCGCTGAAACAGTGCGTCTATGACGGTGGGTAAAATGAGCGTCAGCTCTCCCGAGCATGACCGCGAGCATGATCAAAATGAGTTTTGGCTTACATCTGCCGCTCATCTTGCTCCTTGTAATTCCTCCCAGTTTGTGTCCCATCTGGCCTGCACTGCCGTTTTCCCTCTTACCCACTTTATAGAGACAGCTCCCATTCTTGGAGAGATACCTTATTTAAGCATACAAGTCGAAAGTACGCATTTATGCACACAAAGCAATATCAGAGTATGTTCACTGTGAGAAAAAGTGATTACTTTTATTACTTTGATTGCATTTTCTCTGCATGTCTCTTTGCAAAAACCATTTGTGTCTCTTTTGTCTGTTATTTGCTCTGTTAGATAAAACACAAACTCAGCCTTTGAAAAAACAAAATATGCAGTACAGAATGGCCTGAGCTCACTGCTGATGATATTGCATGAAAGATATTCACAGAGCATTATGTGTTGGATGCCAGCGGACTTCATTCATCCTGAGTGATGAATGTCATCAATATGGCTGATTTAACATCTGTTACTGTGACGCATTGTATCCAGCAGCCAACAAATAAAACCATTATACTCTATCTACACAATTATATTGAACACATAACATATAGTTGTGATCCACAGTTGATCTGTAACAATAAGCTGTTGGGCTAATGACAGTAAACCGTCAGCGTATCTTCATCATCAGTGCAACAAAAGCAGCCACCGCGATTCTTTCATGTCAGCCAGACAACACTGCAAGCTGCACCCATGTTTTACTTGTAAGCACAGAAGACTCTAAGTGCATGGAAGATTAGCTTTGAGGAAAATCAGTTCTGATTGTTCTGCCCAGGATTCATCATAAAGAAAAAAAAAAAAACATGACCACAGGCGTCTCATCATCATTATCTTACCCTCGACGTTAATACAGCAGTATGTTTGACACTTGAAACAGAGGCGCCACGAGAATTTCAAGCCGTTCCTGACTCCGGATAATTGTTATCAGGTTGCCACATGCACTGTACATTAATATGCACACACACTCGATGTACATGTACTACACATTAACACTCATGCGCATGGCAGTGACATTAAGTATCATAGTAATGTGAAGTTGGTTCTCATTTCAAGATATGACGTTTTTTTTTTTTAGTTTGGTAACCTTTAAAACATTATTTGAATATTATTTTCATAGTTTTAATCATGATAAATAATTCAATGTATGGACTCATTGCCACGGGCCATGACCAGATCTCCATACTGTACAATATACTGTGTATTATTAGGTACACTGTTGAAAAAGTGTTATAGCTACTGTATAAAGGCAACCACTTTGTTATGGGCTGGACGAGTTTCTGCTCTTTGGCTAATACGTGCTTGTATAGACTCATGACCTCTGCTACCCCCAGCCATAATAAACGTATCAAAACGAATCAAAGGTTGATACATTTTATACACACTACTGCAGTTTTACTCTGATTTCTAAGTATTTTATATATATACTGTATGTATATGGTTTTCATGTTACATTTGTTTAAATATTCTAA
The DNA here is from genome assembly GCA_963678695.2 of Diplodus puntazzo. NCBI lineage: Eukaryota > Metazoa > Chordata > Actinopteri > Spariformes > Sparidae > Diplodus > Diplodus puntazzo. The sequence goes on along the minus strand of OZ023167.1, from coordinate 8,385,737 downwards.
CATGTGACCAGCATCCTTCATCTGTACGTAGATTGAGGGTACCAAAAACACACATTTATCCTTTAAAGGTGCAATATGTACGAATTTTCCACCAGAAATTATACTGCAAAAAAAGGGGGGGCAGCATATCACCAGAGTAACCCTCTGCTGCTACTTAGCGGAGCCACTGTTAGCTCAGTCGGTTGGAGAATTGTTAGTGTTTACACGTATAGCACAGGACCTTTGGGCCGGGATGGGGAGAGGCTAGCTGGTTAGCATGCTAACTTCAACAGATATCTCTGCAACACAGACGTCATAACATCAAAACGGTTATTTCTTTACATTCTGTTCATAATTTTAGTACATTTTTAAATGTCTTTAACGAACATTCTGTTTTTTGGACGTCTTCCACCGGCTTACATAACACTGCTTTACTTAGGATTGGCTGAATGTGGCTTCTTGTACTGTAATTGACATGGATAAAAACACTCTTAATGCCAAATGTGTCCGAATTCTCACGTTGTACCTGTAATTGTTATTTATGCTCCTTTTTTCACCCAGATCGTACTGCAGCCCACAAGGACGTGTGTTTCCTGCAGGTTGACGAGGGCTTGATCTGCAGCGAGCCCAGGAACGGCATGGTGGTGACCTATTCGGAGTGCTGCTGTCACTACGGTCGGGGCTGGGGGCCCGAGTGTAACACCTGTCCACCCAGAAACTCAGGTGAGCTAAGGACACTGAGCGACCAGACTAACCTCGCAAACGCTACAGCTTCTCCTCTGTTTTGATCTAAGAGGACGTTTATTTTCCTTGTGTTCAGAGATGTTCAGTCGACTGTGTGAGATGCATCTGGAGACTGAGTCTGATGGGGAGCAGGATTTCCTGGCAGCTTTTGCCAACTACAACCCTGGTAAAAGCATCTTCGGTAATGTACACTCATGGCAGACAAAGTGATTAATTAGCCCCAAACCCCAAACCCTAATTTTCTGATCTTTCTGTCCCACATTTCCTCTTCTCCCCTGCCCGTTTGTTCGTAAAAAGGTGACAGTTCAGAGGAGGATTCAGATGAATGCAGCTGTGCAAATGGCCGCTGTGTCCGCTCCTACCTGGGCACCATGTGCGAATGTAACACAGGCTTTAGGCTGGACCACTCCCGCACCCGCTGTATAGGTTTGTACCTGCTAGTTAATAAATACCTTTTTTGAGGTCATTGACTCATTGCAATTCAAGGAACATACGAAGGGCATTGAATCACATGTCATCAGATTACAAAATATAAATCACTATAATCAGCACAGATTACATTTGAAAAATGTGTAATTAGTATATATTTACATTGCCGTGGATCACTTGATTACATTTTTGCTGTCATCTTTAAGATAAAACAGTTTGAAAGTTATGAAACAATTTTTCATGATGGACAACGGTCTATTAACTCTAATATCGTGCTGGGTTTCCTGGACAAGTGCTCCCCTTTGTGGCGAACCTGTTGAGAGTAATATTTTATTTTGTTTTTTTTTAATGATGATTTATGGATAATTGAGTTTTTATTGCTTTTTATTTACATACAAAACGGAATGAAATGGAAATTTTAAGAGCTCCATGTGCCCTTATATTGTTTTTGTCAGGGTCATTTGATTTGACCAACTTACATTTATTTTCAAATGACATTTATTTTCAAAAATAAATTACATTTATTGCATTTTATTTTGGAAAATGTGGCTGCATCCATTGTTTTTTCTAGCTTCATTTGAAATATTATTGATGTTTCATATTGAAATAATCCAAGAGCAATCCAAAAGTATTTAGGAATATGTTACTAATTACAAAAATAGCCATATTATGTAGTTAGTAGCTAAATTTCACAGTAATTGGACCCAACCATGTAGCCAACAGAGGTATATGCGCTGACTTATACGTATGGGAGCTTTGTATTCTCTACTGTTGAGTGATGTTTCATTTCCTTTTTTACATTTTACACCACATGTTAATAAGTGCTTGTGTTTTTTTCTTTCAGACATCGATGAGTGTGCAGAACCAGGAGCCCACGGCAGTCCGTGTAGGAACGCTCGCTGCGTCAACACTGCCGGCTCGTACAAGTGCTTCTGCAAAAACGGCTTCATGGCCTCACGCAGGCCGAACATGTGTGTCCGTCGCAGGGCTCGGTAACCTCTGCGTGTCACTCTGTTTGTCCCTATCGACAGTATGCAACACACACAAACACGCTGTACATACACTTGTGTCTCACAGTGCGAAAAAGGGGGACTGTGTGTGCGCAGTGGACCTAAAGACATGAGATCTCATCAGGAGCCAAATCATAGCTCATTGGCTCATATGAAGTGTACAAAAACATATCATTGTCAGCTCCTCTTTCACATCTCACATTTAAAGAAATAATCAGTACTGAAAAGGAAAATGTTTGTTTGTTTGTTAAACATTTTTGTAATTATTGTTTTTTAAAACTGTTTTCTTTTTGTTAAGTTTAAATTGTGCGTTTTTGTGATTTTATTTTTTTCAGTGATCTCCCTGTTGCAGTGACATTTCATTCTTAATTTGACTCTCTGATCCTCAAGCCACCTCTTGTTGAATTAAAGGTATATTATGCAGGATTTGTTGTTGCTGTCGATAGAACACACCATTCAAAGTCAGAAACTCTGCCCTCAGCTCTGCAGGTGAGAGAGAGAGCAGCAGTGGTCGAGAGAGCTGCTGTAGAGGGTGAATGAAGAGAGGGAGCGGCAAAAGCGAGAACAAAGCAGTAAATCCGAGAAGTAAAACATTGCTTCTTTTCAGATTTTTCCACAGCAATTACGTTCACGAGTACAAATAAACACACCCACATCTCTGCACAACCCCCCCTGTCCAAAGGGTGACGCCCAAAAACGTCTTGAACACAGCTAATTACTAAGAAAATAAGAACACAAAGGCAGATGTCAGGGTCTCTGCACAAAACACTTCTAGTGAGGATTGAGAGGCATATTTTTTTGTATGTTCCGATACACTTTTTTAAAGGAAAATCCTGCGTAGTGTACCTTTTTAAGGAAATGTTTTTCAAAGATCTCTATCTGGTATTCCTGGTGTCCACGTCAGCCCAGTCAATATTTTACCGTATCCCCCCCTTACATTCCCGTTTGAGTACACATTCTTTCATGTTTAATTCTGAATCAACACCATCTGACTTGTGTTTTGTAATCACACATTGCGTATTTTGTGTTATTGTACAGTTTGACTGATGGATCAGCAGTTTCTGTAAGAATGGTCCCTGTCCTACCCCTGTTTATTTGTTGATGTAAAATATGAGAAACCTGAAGTTTTTGTATAATTTGACATGTGCACCTAAGTGGACTGTAAGCTAGACAGAAAAAGGCCATGCACTTAGTAATGGATATAGTGGGAATATTTGCTACAAACCAAGAAAGTTTGACATCTGTTGTCATGACTGCTGCAAGTATTTAGGAAACCAAAGACGCCGTTGAGATAAGAAAAAGAATTTCATTAAAAAAAAAAGATGTCAACCAGTCATGCATTTGTTTTTCCTTTCGTTTGGGGTCGTTATGCTTTGTTCACGCTCATTAAAACGACATCTAGGCCGGCGCTGTGGATGATTCAGTGTTGTCTTTCAAGCACGCCTAGAAAGCAAATAAACTGAGCACACGGCGGGGTCGCCATGGGGCCTTCCATTGGGTTAACTTCTCTACTCTTTTGCTTCAATGTACAAATCTGTAACGTTCATAAACTGAATTCATTTAACACATTTTGTTGTTTGCATGTTATTTTGTTTGACGTTCAGATCGCTTAAAGTGAGTGTTGTTTGCTCCGTCACAAACCGACAACGTCGCAGTATTATAGTATTTCAAACCGGGCATTTAGCGGCATAAATAAGCATTTTGCGTTTTATTTTAGCAGTCTCTTATCACCATAAACAGAAAGGTTTTAAGTATTGAAATGAGAAGAATTATGCTCTTCCTTATGCTAGTTCATGGAGATCTCTATAGAATGGACTGCTTCCTAATTCTTGATGCAACCTGTTAAATGTGACTGAAATCTTACACTGTTCCCTAAGATATCAGTCTAACTAAATCCCTATAGACCCTGTAGGGCTGATATAAGCGACAGGTCGTCCAAGAAAGTTGATGGTGTTTTTTTTATTGAACCCAAATAACCCCATCTGACTTTACTTTGATTAGACCCTTAATCTCAAGCCCCTCAAGAGTTTTGTTCATGCCTGATTATATATTTCTTTGGAAATGTCACACAATCTTACATGCTTTAGTCTTCTCCCCGTTGTCCAATTTAGCTTTCTCAGCCAGGCAACTTGGCTACAGTTAAAACATAATTGTGCAGAGCCATAATTTATTAAGGTGTTTCCTGGAAATGACTAAGAAACGTGTCTGGAATGTGATCTTATAGAGTCAGAACCATTGTTTAATTGGTAAACTCACAATAACAAGAATGATTCAAGTGTAATAAATGAGTAATTAAGAATTTTCTTGGTTTTGCTTGATCTGTTATTCACCCAGCCCGATCAAAAGGGCACAAAAACAAAATAAATAACAGTAATAACAATGAAATCAAACTGTAGCTGTAGTAAAGAAGACATATAGATGTGATGTAGACATGAAAAAATATAAAATAAGTCATATGTCAGTGTGGGTGGGTCAAATTTGGGCAAATGCCAATGAAGTGGTGAATATGGGAGAGTAAACTGAAAAGCCCTCAGGTGACATCAGCTGCCTGAAGAACAGCTCCATCGTGTGGCTTCTTTGTGTCATTATAACTTCTGCCAGAAACCACAGTAAACACAGCTCAGCTTCATGCCCAGATGCTGTTCATCAATGAAGACTGGTGAGCGACCGCACTGTTTGTACAAGTCATGTTGTCCAGATTACAGTGCGTCCCACAAGTGGAGGATTAATTTGTGGTCGCTGACACCTGCCGAGGGAGGGTGGAGCGCTGCGTTCACGTGCAAAACTAACTTCAAGTGACTTCCAATGTATTCCATTTATTTTAGAGGCAATCTTTCTTGTTTATTGTGTTGTTTCTTCTTTTATAGTGTCTTGTTATTTTAGTACTGTTATCCAACCAAATGTGTTTTCTCTGAATTCATTTCCAACATGTTCACAATCAAATGATGATTCATTCATTTGCTCTTGTTTTATTTATATTGAATTTTTCCTTGTTGCCATGAAATAAAATGGTTTAAGCAGTGCTGTTACGCTGGCATGACCGTAAATTGATAAGATATGAACTTGATTTGAACTTCAGTGGAAAGTACACAGTAGTGTTGAGTGAAATGCAGTGACTGGATGTGTTTTTAGTCTGATTTTGTACAAACATCTTCTCTTTTCTGACATTTGGTCTAAGTACATTACACAGATATCACCAGTAGGCCTGAATAAAGTAGCATCAGATGGCTAAAATATAGGGATATGATTTTAAGTGAGGCCTATTGTTCAACCAGAAATTATAATATTATTTTATTAGCTATATGCTGTATTAAATGATTTTCCTCATATGTCAAAGTGTATTAACACACATCCAAACTAGTCTGCTGTATAGAGACTGAGATTTGAAAAATACAACTTTCAATTTAGGCTTGTTTATACAGGTGATACCAAGACGCTTTAAGTATATAATCTGCAGGCTCATATGAAGACAAATAACAAACACATTTTACTGTATGAAACGTTTGATTTGTGAGGTGAAAAGTGACTTTACGCACAGACATGTGGAGACACAGCCCGGCACGCGACATGATGACAACTTTCTGTGGCGTCATCATTTCGAACATAAACAAAAACTGACGGTCGAACGCGACGAGCCGCAGCCATTTTAAAAGTTTTCACCCAGCGACTTACGGAGAAGCACGACCTCTATCGACGACTGTTTCCATCCCGACACCAACTAAACTGACGCCTGACCAGGACCACGTCTGTTTCAGGATGGACCATGTGAGATTTCTACCATATTCAAATCCACCATGTTTCGCTTTGTATTTTTGCGTTCAGGCACTCTGAAGCGCTTAAATAGAAGGAAGTGTCAAACGACTTTTCGGGGTAAAATCAGGAAATTTGACAGACCTTTGTCAAATGTAACTCTATAGAGACCCAAAATAACAGGGCACAGGTTTACAAAAGCTTTGACTGACAGTAATACGACTTTGAGCGAATGTAAATAACGTATGTTATGGCTAGCAAAAAGAGTCATGACACCGAAATAAACTCAAAACAGAAATACATTTCGAGCGATTCATCAGGATCCTCCTTGCTTCTTTTATGATCTTTTATGTCTATCCTCAAAACTAGTAATAGGCTATTTAAATGTGTATTTTGTCAACAGTCAGTCACACAGCAAGTTACTTGGTGTGGTTTTCTTAAAATGTGTCAAACAGTTATTCTCTCAAGCATTATTATCCTCTACACACAGAACAAACAACCTAGTGAAGGTAAAGGGAATAATCTCGATTAATACTGATTAAGTATCATGTGAATTTGTTGTGAAATATACAGAAAATTAAGTTAAAGTTAATGTTTATAGGCTCTGAAACTTAGCTACTGCCTCCATCCTCTCATCTGTTCATTTATTAATCCTAGCATGATACAAACTAAATATAGCCTATTAGAACTTTGTAAACAGCTTATGAGAGATTTGAAATACATTACATTTTTTTTTTTACCAAATATCTTCTGACTTAAAGCAGTATGAGGTTAATATGCAGTCAGTCATTTTGTTCATCCAGTCTTGATTGTGTGATACAAAGTGAAGCACAGTGTCCGAGTTTCTTGCGCACTACATTAGCAACATACAGTTTTGATGGTGTATTTATGTGACATGTGACAGAAGATTAAAAGTTGGGTTTGTTTTCTGTCTTCAGATGAACAAGCGTTTCACTTGGACTTCTGTCATCTTGCCGGACCCCAACCGGCCCGACATCCCTAGATTGGTACTTCGAAGGGTACCTGTAGCAGCCCGGTCCAGAAGTTCCTCCCCAGAGTCTACAACCAGGTCCCATCCTAACACACTTCCGGGCTCTCCCTCTAACGCTTCTGCAACCTCCTCACCCAACCGCTTCTCCTCTGCCGCCTACAGTACCTCTTCCACCTCCACCTTCTCCTCCTCATCTTCCTCTTCCTCCAAGACCAAGCCCCTGCTGACCCCAAACCGCCCTGTGCCACAGTGGGTGATGAACCTCCGGTCCATTATAATGGTGAGAAACAGGCGATGTGGCATTGAAGGATCCAAGAGACCCGCAGAAATGTCAGGTAAGAGTGTCACCATGACAGGATTTATTCACTACACAACCAAACCAGCAGCTGGAATAATAAAAGATGAGTTTGATAGCTACACAATATATCCTTAGACATACAGAGAATCAGGTGAGGGTGGCAGTCATTCAAACACCAAAGTAAGGGGAAGCTCTCATCCGTATGAAGGTTTTGGTGCAAGCTGTCTTTGTTTTTAGATTTTTTAAAAACTTCTCCCATAATCATAATATGGCACCTTATATTGCAGCACAATTATTAGTTTGTATTAGTAGGTTTGCCACCTTAAAAGATACATAAAACTATCTATTTACAGGCAAATTCAGGCTGAGTTCAGAAAAATTATGTAATATCCTCATAAAAATTTAAAACGTGCACCAGTCCAGTCCATTTACCCTTTGTAAGTTTGGTTTGCTTGTTTCAGACGAGAGCAAGAAGCTGAAAGAAGAGCAGACAAAACACTTAATTTAAAGAAGCTGGAGCAGCATACAGAGGTCGGAGACCGTCCATTTGACACAGCAGAGGATTTCTACTATTTTAACATGCTCAGACTCAAATAAAATGTCAAAACCTTCTTAATTCAATATACATTGTTTTAAAGTTGTCTGTCGCGGAAATTATTTAACCCTTTAAAAGGGCCCTCCAAAATACATTTTACCAATTCAATAATGTGTAACAGTGTAATATCTTTAATCATCATTATTGATGCTATTCAGAATATGTATCACCTCTCAAACAGCTTGCTGCACTTATCACACTCAAATAATTTTAGATTACATAATCATGAAATCTGTCTCGAAAGCTAAAGTGAAACTCTCGCCATAAAAGCAGGCTAGGCTTTATTTGTGAATGTATATGAGTCAAACTTTCGTGTAAAAGCATAATTATGACGAAAGAGGCACTTTTAAGATTTACCGTAGTTTCGTTTTCGGGCGAGCTAAACATGTCGATCCCCGAGTGCGACCAAACAGGTAGGAGAGTGATGGTGGACCTCCTACCTGTTTGGCCGCACTCTTTGTCTGCCATGACGGCGGCGCGCTGGAGTTGCTACTGCTAACATGAGTCGTCCCAAAACTCTCTTTTTAGTGAACTCTGTGTACACAAACAATGTTCTCAATGCTTGTGTTCATGTGTAGAGACCCTGGTGATACTATGAGCAAAGTTTCATGTTGTGTAGAGCCTTCTTCTTCTAAAAATAGCGATTTTGATGCTAGCCTAAGAGTGCCCCTGCACTCCATTGAAAATTAGCTTGCCCCGAAAACAAAACTACGGTAAATCTTAAAAGTGCCTCTTACGTCGTAATTATGCTTTTACACACAGGTTTGACTCATATACATTCACAAATAAAGCCTGGGTTGCTTTTTGGCGAGAGTTTCACTTTAAAGTGATGAGTTGACTGGATGACTGAACTGAGACTTGGCACTGCTTTGCTGGTGACATAATTGAATGCATGACTTTATACATGATCAATGTCAGTCATGAAGAGGAATGTTATTAGGTAGTTTGTGTTTTGATAGGTCAAACTATCTGCTACTCCACTTTTTGAAGGAAATCTGTAGAAAGTTAATGAATGTAGATGTTGCTTTTTAAATAAAAACAAAATGAATGATGGACTCAAATAACTTAAAAAGACATCACTTGTTTCAGTGCAAATGTATAACTGAACACATAATTACCCAGTTTGATCAATCATGAAGCTGGTGTTAAGAAAATAGGGTGTCTCCCCACTGGGCCAGCCTCCAACCTACAGTTAGACAGCTCATAACTTAAAATTTCACAGTGACAGTACAGCAGGGAACAATCATTTATCAATCAATAAAATAAAATAAAATCATCCTCAAGATCTGCCAGTAGAGGGAGCTGCTGGAACATACAGGACTGAATGTGCTTCCCATTAGTCTAACTGGGTCTTCACTATGAACATGTCTGCACTGAGGTAAAGGCATCTCTGGTGGCAAAATGGAAAGAGCTTTATCACTGAAGTGTGTGAAATAAATCTCAGGGATACTTGCTGCAATACATTGATTAATAATGTGTGCTTTATTTTCTTTATGTCAAATCTGTGGAGGAAACACACTGTAGATGTTTTATTCATCAATGAAAACAAATGCCTTTGGGATTTTTGTGTATTTGCAGACTGATTGTACACTTCTGACCAATGATGGATGAAGTTGTTTCTGGACAACATGTGTAATTATTTCCAGGCGTGTGCACAGAGGTGTCTACGCGGTCATAGTATAGTCAACTATGAACATAGCTCTCTTGAATTTAATCAATAGCATCACCAAACTGCGTAGTGCTGTCAGAATTGTATCACTCACTGCACTTTGAATAAAGAAAAAGGGGAGACAGAAGCTTCAGTTTATGAGCTTCAGTATCAATAAAGATACTACAATTAAAATCTGTATCTTTTTATTTCTCTCCACTGACATAAAAAAAGGTCTGACGACTTTCCGGACAATGTTTCTGGCTCTGGGTGTTCTCTGACGATTCTTTCCCCTCAACACTCAAGCAACATGTGAACGAAACCACAATGTTATCATGTGATTCGGAAACGTTAACTGCATGCAAAACAGCCCAGCTCACCAGGACACGGGCGTAATAACTGCCAAAGCTGTCTGTCTGCCTCTATAGATGTACCTCATCCTGTGGGCTCAGTGAGTCACGTTGCACCAGTGGCACCACAGCTCCTCACTGTCCTGGTTTCATTCTGTCGAATAATTATATAATTTCCAACTGGAACAGCAGGGTGACCTCCAGCAACTAGTTTAGGGAGAAAAGAAAGATAAGAAAAGGGACGGGAGAGAGAAAGAGGATGAGCAAGAACCACAACAGAAATAGCATAGTTGTCCTTGGGAGATGACTAAAAAAAAGTGTGAGAAGATATAAATATCTTTTAGTAGGTCACACTGACCGGACTTTAACCCGTTGATACTGGTGGCTGTTGACAGCAGCTTACCGAACTTTCTTCTTTGTTGGTCAATTACAGCTTCAGATGGCTTTGGAAGTCAGTGGACAAACATGATTTTTTTTGTTGAGACTTGCATATTTAACATGCGTCGCCGGGCAAACACAGACCTGCTGTTTTATGATATTTATAGAGCAGACACACACAGATTGAGTTGACTCTGGAGTTAGAACAGACTGAATCTTTAAGTCAGCCAGCCTGTCACTTCAGATCAGTTCAGTCATCAGCATCTCTCAAAAAAAAGATGGGAGTCGTCTCCCTTAACCATTCAACAGCTTCGATCCTGTTCTTTATATATTATGATCTGCTCGGGGAGAGTTTTCCACTTGTTTTTTTTTTTTGTGGCTTCCTGTGTCCACATTGGTTGATTCATGACATGCATTGACCAATTTTCTAAATAAGCAAATGCTGAACAATACAGACGCTGATAACACGTTGCATACTATAACACACAAAATAAATGAGGTTTTTCTTTGGAGACAAATGAGAGGTGAAGCTTATCAGTAACAAAGAAGCATGTACATGCCTCCCCAAATCAGAGCATCAGACATGTTGCTAATAAGGAAACAAACCCAGCAAGGCAGCCTTGTAGGGAGGAAGTACATCTGCTGTAATAATGTGGCATGTAAGGATGAATTATATTCTTTCAAACACAGTTTAGATCCAGGGCCTAGCAAAGTGGAGACCTGTGGGCCAAGGCTGGCCCATGTAAGGTTCAATTTAAACTGCCAGATGTTTCTAGAAAAGTAAAAGTTAAATTCAATTCAAAACTGATATTTAAGCAGTTTTATCTTTTGTGATGTAAAAATGCTCTTTAAACCTACAATCACTGCAAAAGAAATGGTTCGCCAGCATGGGTATTTTTGGCCAGTTGTGATGTAATCTCTTGGAATATCATAAAAAAAAAAATTGGAACCCTGATATCTGCACAATCTCAGATAAAAGAGTATGCATGTCAGTAGATCATAATAGTATTTAAATTGTGTCATAAAGATTGACACACAAACCACACAAAAAGAATTGATCCAGACTTATTCTAAATATAGAAACGTGAACAAAATATTTGTCAAACACTCAATTAGTTTTCTGATATGTACATATTTTAGTTTTTTAGTGCTATGAAATAGTAATGGTAAAAGCTGTTATGTTATATGTTAGTGACTGTGTTAAGCATGTGATTGTACCTCTTATTTAACTTTTAACGCTTATTTTTGGTTACTGGAAATGTTTTTCATGAAATAACATGGTTAACAGAATGCTGAATGTATCTGCCCAAGGTTATTTGTTTACTCTGCTGCTCCTGGTCACAGAAACCTCAAACTTCGTTCAGCTTGCGTCTGTCCCTGCCTCAGACACTTTATTTAAGGTCAGCACAGAGACCCCCGTCCCATTACCCGGGAATTGGAGTCATGTGAATCAGCTTTAAGGTTGGGAATATCAGTCACACACTGTGCTGGGAAAAAACAGAATAGAGCTCATGTCTACCCAGCTGTGAAGCCACTCAGTCACACCAACTTTGCCAAACATGAGCCCCCACAACTCCACCCTGGTCACTGCACGCACTGACGATGACCCCACCCACCCAGGTCCCGTCTATAGAGAGCAGACAGAGGGGGGGTTTAGCTCAAACTGCTGCAATCTGCAGAAAGCAATGTGCTGGACACACTCTGGCAGCCAGTGGCAGCCTTATATCCTGCACTCAGCTCTTTCCCTTTGTCACGGTGGATTGTGGATGAGCTCTCTGCTGGGGTGTGGGTCTGCGAGCATGGGTGGGGACAGGGGCCGGGGGCGTAAACAGGTTCTGTGTGTGTCTGACTGTGTGTGTGTGTGTGTGTGTGTGTGTGTGTGTGTGTGTGTGTGTGTGTGTTATCAATGCTGACACACATATGTACAGCTCAAATTAGTGATTTTTGAAGACCTTGAGCAGTATCTGGATAGTGAGAATGGTGGATCCATATCAATCCACCTGACTCGAGTTGTTCCAGTTTTAAAAAGGAAAGGCAAGACAAATATAAGTCTGTGTGCGGCCTTTTGAGGAGTATAGATTTTAATTTGCACAGATGATAATATCAGCTACCAGGGGCTCTTTTTTTTTACAGTCATGCTGTCAATAAAACCCTTTTAGATTAAATGATTAGACAGTTAACTAAATAAAAACGTATGCAAAAATATATATAAAAAAGTCATTTAACGTGTGTACATAGGTACCAGCAACAAACCATAATATAAAATAAAGCTTAGTATTGACAGCATAGCAATAAAATGTATTAATAGTAGCAAAAGTTATCTTCCACGTTTTGAGTGGTTCAATATTTGGATTTAAATGAGCAATTTGTAAGATTTGGCAGGAGTCTAAACTATAAACTAACATTATCAACAGCGCGAAGAAACAACTGTATTATATGACATATCTTATGTCAAACATGTCTATGTGTTGCAGAGATGTATACTGAAGTTAGAACGCATTTTGATGCACTTTCAGCTGCCAGATATATGCTATATATTCAGATATAACTGTTGGCATAATAAATGAAGAAAATGTCAAAAAATGAAATACTGTAACTTATATTTTCCTTACTAAACAGAAAAATACAACCTTTTACCTTCTGAATTCAAGTTTTTCTCTTATATTGAACTAAGCTGGGCTTAATTACCTCATTAATTATCTACAAAACACAATTCATTTAAACATCACTCAACATAAACTAAATAAAACTCATCATCACTCTCTTGGTTTGTCTTTTCACAATTACCCCCGTTTTCACCGACTGCTGATGCTGAACTCTCTATCGCTTCCCACTGCCACCTCTTCTGTTCCTGCCTGCCATGTCTTGTCACCCCGGAACACATAGTATTGATCGCTGCTGTAAATCACCTCCATACTGTATCCCCTGTTGTCAAAGTGACCTTGATTGGTCCTACTTTTAGCTTATGTCATCTCATGTGGAAGGGTCATACAGTGAATACAGTGATATGGTGTTAAAAGGCAGCATTTGTGTGATGGCGAAAACGTAGTTTCAAGTGATTACACAACAATGAAGAATTGAACTTGAATATTATATCCAATTTTTGCTAGTAGTTACTCATAACCCTGCACACTGGACCTTTAACACATACTGGTGTGCTAATTGCTTTGCATTGTATGACAAATCATATAGCTGTATGATATAATATACACATCAACATGTGTCTAACATATGTCCTATACAATACAAACCAAAAACTCAGATGTACATTTTTGAGGAATATTATATTCACCTTTATCTAACTGGAGAAATCCCTGGTCACATTTGCTCACATTCATACCTCTACACTACATAACAACCTTATCTAAAAACCACAATCTGATCTGTTTGCCTCGGAACATGAATGCAATGATGAGTATGATCTGTGCATGTTTGAAGAACGTGGGGAAGTTTGAGATATATCATGGTTTCACAAACACCCTGGATGCTGCGATCGTCCCAGAGTCTGACAATTATAGGAAGAGACGTATGACATCCTTATTGTGAAGGGATGCATGCTTTACACCTACTAGCCTTTGATTGATGTGCAGACCAACGTTACTTTATCAACACAGTCTCCAAGACGAGGTGATTTACAGCCGCTCTGACCAATACTATGAGTTGAAGGATGCATATGTGATGGAAATAACACCGGCCAGGTTGCTGGTCACATCTGGCCCTTGTATCTGAAAAACTAGAACATGAGTTTAACACCTGATTAACAGCCCTACATCAGAAAAAGGGCCTCATTTTATTTTAGATTACGCTATCAGGCTTATACAATATGTTTTCTTTCATAAGTCGAATTGATTTGGCTCAAATAACTGCTTAACCCCCCCCCCCCAAAACAAATCAGTGTGTTTCAGTCCAAAATCATGACTTTGATTAGGTGTTTTCCATCAGGCACAAAGTCTTTAAAACCATTGAAAACTTCCCTCACCTTAGTTCAACTGTCCAGACACTGACATATCTGAGCTCTGACAAATGTTCTCAAATATGTTGGTTGTGCAAATCAATTTCAACCGCTGGTGATTTGGCTGCAGTTGGAAATGTCCGGCCCACTCAGAAAGCTTCAACTTCAATAACGCATTCACAGCAAAAATGTTAAATACTAGAACCTCACTAACAACACAGCAGAGCTTTTTCATTACCACTAACTGCCTATAATGAGTAGCATGCTATTTTCCAAACTGCTCAGCCCTCCCTACGAGACCCATCATCGCATAAAGCCCTCACCACTACCACTTTGTTGGTTCAGCTACACCCATACTCACATATACACACCCTATGGAGAGACAGACACAGTGCAGATGGGGAACACAAAACAAAAAATAATTTAGGTGTTGGGTGGCTTCCTCTGTGCCTGTCCGGAGGCCACCAACATAACCGAGGCCTGATCTCTACTGACCGAACCATCAAATCTCTGCTTACGTTATATGTCTCGCATGAAGAAGAACACCCAAGGCAAATCACTTCTCCTGCCCCCCCTAAAGGTCTCTTGCATGAGGATCCTTCCTGGGCTTTATGAATAACCTAGATCTCGATGTCACACCAGCCAGGTGCTGCATAGTGTCTCAGGAATAATTTAGCACAGAGGCAGGTCTCAGGGATAACATGCTGAAACAGATGGATGAACAGACCTGAGAGGAGAGGACATTAAGATTTTGGTGTTTATGAATTTTCTGTCTTTATAGATATTTGTTTTTTTCAATGGACAGCACTGACATGGGCGAGACGTTGACAAAGACACTGATAATGTGAGTCCAAGAAGACGTCATCCTATATTGATTCATTTTTTTAGTCACAGGGAGAAGAATTTGATGCCTGGAGGTGATGCATTCAATGTCATTTTCCTCTGCTTTCATTAGCAGAATGTCTTCATTGAGCCCATTCGCCTGATTTGCAAGGCTGGCTGTCATTTTCCAAACAGATTTTCCTTGAAACACACAACTGAATGGCTGGTGTGTGTGTGTGGAGGCTCCCAGTTTTAGCACCAGGGACAGCACCAGATACAGAGACAGAGCATCTTCTTCTCTTCTCTCACGGTTGTGCAGCTATTGTGGTGAATACTGTAAAAATGTGCACGGTGTTTCCCATGTGACCGTGAAGGGGTCAGCTACCCACCCACCCACCCACACATACACACCCACCACCACCCACACACCCCCCCACGCATACGTCCACTTTTTCCTTTCTTCTCCCTGTTGAACGGGGAGTACAGTGAGCGGGAGCGAGTGAGGTACGGACGGCCCTTCGGATGCTCGGCCGCGGGGGGGAAGAAGCTGCTGCGGATATCCGTCTCATACCTGCCTGAAAAAACGGGCTCTTCTCGTCGCCGTTTTGTTCTTCTTCTTCCCCGCTGACCGTTTTGTGTGAAAGCTAGACAGAGAGAGAGAAAAAAAGCCTGGTTTGGTTTCATAACGCGCTGCACCGGTAGCAGCGCGGAGGGAAAGGGTTTTTTTTTCTCCGAGGATGCGGATTTAACGAAAAGACGTGATCGGTGTCACCTGGGATTTTTTTTTTTTAACCGTTAACATTCGAATTAGCTTAGTCGCACGCGCCTGTAGCAGAGGGGAGACCTCGTTCATGTGTGCTGAAATATCGCCCGTAGTGACGCGGTAGCAACAATATCGACAGCCTCTGAAACAGAAGACAAAAATAAGGGGTAAGCTTGTTTATTCTTTTTTTCCCCCTCTTGTCTTTTTTTATTCTCCACCACCAGCAGACTACCCACTCATAACACAGCTAAACGGACAGAGGGGAGTCCGTGACGTTCAGGTGACTGCTGCTAGCTTGCCACTGCTATGAGTTAGCTGGTTCCAAACAGATAACGTTTATTCAGTCGTGGCTAATGCCATTTTTGAAAGTCTGAAAGAGATGCTGGTTGAAATAGACCCACGTTTAGCTGTGTTGTGTTAGCTGCCTGGTTAAGTAGTGTGCACGACAGCAACGCCTTAGTTACAGGGGACCATCTCTCTCTCTGTGTGTGTGTCTGTGTCTGTCTTCTTGCCTTTGTTTGAATCGATGTCAAACGCCAGCCACATTTTTATCTGCGCGTTCAGAAACGAGCAGCCTGTGGATCTTTGATTCAGCATCAGCTTTCAACTAAACCAGCCGAGCATCGTTGCCTCAGCCAGGTTATTATTTGTCTCACTCACCAAGATGTGGTATAGCGCTGGCATCTGTTAAAGCTGCAGTGTTTTGGGGGTGTTTTTCTCGACATTGTGGGCTGCGTGGTTATGTTATGATGGGACTGAGATTTACACTGCGTGCCTGGCCTAGACTGTGAGTCATAGCAGGGATGCATCAGGTAAAAGTATTTTTAATGTGTGGGCTAACAAGTGCAATATCATTGAGGAGAAAAGTCGGTGACAAGTTGTTTTGGAAACTGTGAGTTTGCTGCTTGCCCCTCGAGCATTTTACGATAATATCCCAATTTTTCCGCTATTGAGACCTGACATTTGCCGGCTACCACGTGTGGAACCATGTTTTATGGCCCGGAGAAAGCAGCCCATTGAACAATTATGTGGCAGGAAAGATACACACTGGCTTGCATTATAATAAAGGGAACTTTTAAATCATCATTCATAATGAGCAGTTTAAAATTTAGGTTTTACTCACTTGATTGAGAGTAGCTTTTGTTGATTAAGGGGGCTATATATTTAGGATGACTGATTTTATGCTGAAAGATTTTCTGAAATATAATAGATATAGAAATCATAGAAAGAGAGTTGAAAGGAAGGTTTTGTAGCACAAAACTGTACAGTGGTAGAGGTATAGCACTGGCTGTCACCAAGAGGGGAACCCCTCTTACATCACTCAAAATGTTGAGCGTCTTCTACCAACAAAAAACTTCTACACAGATGGGATTCAGCTGCTGATTTTGGCTAGAACACCAGCAGGACAAGAAACGTGTAGGTATTTTTCAAGGACACTTTCGTAAAAGCCATGACTGTTCTGTGGAATCAAACCAATAGCCTCTCTATTACAGGATTGCCATTACTATCCTATACCAGTGGTTCTCAATGCAACACATCTCAGGTTTCCATCCCTCTTTATATTCAGTGACTTATTTACACATTGATTGCAGGCCGAAAGCAATAATTTACAGCCATCTAGAGGATGGGATAGAAAACGAGTTCATTCTGTCTCCTCCTTCTCCACCTCCCGCCTCCATTCTTTTTTGGCAAATGGATTTGTTATATGGAAGACTAGATTTGACAAAAGGATACAACATAAGTGTTTACTAAATATAGATGCACAGCTAACTTAAGTAGATAACTACATACACAATAGTATAAAGTATGAGGTCATAATTATTTAATGTTTACCCATTTCTTTGGCTATCCTTAACTTTTTTTGTATACATTTTTAATGACTTCTGCCTCACAGTTTCCCTCTTGGTTCCCTTTTATTTCCAACAGAGGGTTTGCCAAATACTGTCCCCATTTATTTTTATTGTGATTGAGTAGGGAGAGTACTGTATACACTGATATGAAACAACATATCGCCTGGGATTTTTGCTAGTCGCTATGTTGTGGTACTCTGTTGCTCAGATGGGTTTTTTTCTGATGTATTACAGCCTAAACAATGACATAACTTATCTAAAGTTACGCTTGATTAAAGAATGAGTGCCTCTAACTTCCTGGTCATCATATCTACACATCATTTTTGCATGTAGTTTAGACTGAATTTTCTATTAAGTCACCAATAGCCATACTAAATATTGTCACAGTATTCATATGGATGTAAGTAAAAGTTCATGTAGAATTTTTCCAGTTATTTTTCCAGTTATCATCCATCCATCACTGGTGTTCTCCGAAGTAGATGCCAGTCTATGTATATGTAAACTTGAATTTCCAGTAGATTGAAAGAATTCCTAGCTAATGTATCGGGTTACTTTCAAGACAACCAATGAATAATTCTCTAAATCTTTGCCCTATTGAATAAATTTACGCACAATTCTCCACAGAGATGTCAGGCCTCGTTTCAGTAAGGGTGGAATTGTACCAGCAGAGGGCGACATGATGACTTCGCTCTTCCCGTTCACCTTGTTGAAATGATGCACATGGAGCATTGTCTGCAGGCAGCAAGCATTATGTGTAAGGTTGAGGCAAGCCACATATATGCTTAATAATTAACAACATCCCCTTGGAGCTGAGGCTGAAATCGAGCCGCAGAAGCCTGCTGTGAAATGACTAAACGCCAAATGGGGGGGAAGGACATGGCAAATAACATGGCATAATTGCTCATCAAAACATATAGTGTACTGGGAATGACTTATCAGCCATTGTGCTTTTCTTGTGGTTATTTGTGTCATTGTGGCTTATCCAGGCTTCTGCTGCAAACATGAGTAGCCTTCCTTCAGATTTTTATGGACTAACTGCCTCACACACGGACACGAGAAACCCAATCTGACAGTAATAGTCCAAATGCATTTAAAGTCTGAACTCCACACACTTGCAGAGAATATCTTCAGATTTATCAAATATATCCATATTAAAATCTAATGGCGCCATCTACAGAAGTGAGTCATGTTGTTCTCCATGTGCTTGTTGATTTTATTAATTTTTTTAAGGTTAAAAAGTGTCTTTTTTCATATTTATTCATTGAAGCTTACAAGAAGAGCACTTAATTGCAGGATGGATGTTGTGTTGTGTGTGTTGTGATAAAACTTGTCTTTGTTTTTTTACTTTATTAGAAAATGCATAGTGTCTAGTTAATCCAAATAGTACTGTATAATGTTCCCACAAAGAACATTTATCAAAACAAACTAAATTAAAATGTTCATTCCTTTATTTGTCTGTTTGCGTTTTCTGAGAATTCTTGGCTCAAATAATCCTCGTGAGATCATACCTCATCTAAGTGTGCATGGCCACACTGTAGAGCCCTTTTGATGTGAGACCGACGTGTCGTGGTGATAGATGAGATATGGCTGTTAGCAGGCTGGATGGCTGGCTGGCTAGATGAACATCATTCAACAATGGAATTGGTCTGGGTGAATGTGGGCCCCCCATAGTGCTGATTCTCAAAATCCCTCTCGAACAAGCTTTTTTTTTCAGTTCCTGCCATTCACACTGTCATTGTGCTGCAGTGAACCATATCACTAACCCAGTGTACGCCTTGTATAATTAGTGCTGCTTACATGTGTGCAATTCCTCATTTGATTAACTTTTTTTTTTAGGTCTGTATTACAGCACCTCATTGGAAAGTATTTGTAGTTATCGTGGATGTTTTTCCGCGTTATTCATCCAGTCATTCACAAGCAGTTGTCTTAGATGTAAACCCTCTTAAAGCACCGCTGCTGGCACGTGGCCAGAAAGTGACATCGATGATAACTTTTGTTTGTTTTTTGATTTGCTGACATAAAAATAGATAATTGAAGGTGCATTTTGCACATGGCAGTCATCCGTAACTATGTGGTGGCTTCAAATGGGCTGTATGGGACAATTGGCGCAATTTACATATATAAAAATGTTTGTTTTTTTTTATTGGCTATATGTGAGCGAATTGCAATATGACGTAATATGTCTATCTCCTGTACAAGCCTATGGACAGTTTGTTTAAGTTGTTTAATGCTGCTGGACTGTGGATTTCTTTGTGAAAGACTTGGTTCAGATTTTCTGTGACGGCTCGTGTGCCTCGGCTCAGTGCCTCTCCCCACTCCACCGACAGAGAGCAACACTAACTAACGTTATTTCAAAAATGAGCTTACATAGATTAACGCCTGACTTTCAACACAACGCAGAAGTTCCACTGAGCGCCATTGATTGTTAAAGCTACACACAGCATTTGCACATAAAAAGATTTTGAAATGTATGTGGAACTTGTTCCTCTTGTAGAACCAGAAGGTCCTACATCCCTAAAGGCTTATGATATATTTTTTTCGATTCAGGTTTTTAGGGTAAGGCTAATGCTGTTCTAAGTCTGCTCATGAAAAGTTGACATTCTGGAGATACATTAGAGGTTTTCGCTCATGAGAACATAGACTACCAGTTTATTTTGAGAATTAGGTCATCAGCATGAATATTACAGCATCTTTAAAATGAAGCGATGTCTCTGACATCTATAATTAAACAGTAGCCAATGAGTAAGGTTGATCATAAAGTATTTTAGTGCTGTAATAGCATTTTTATTCCAAAGACAAACATAGTTGGCATGCAGTTTTGTGCCCATACTAAATGCTTTAATTCACTTGTATACAGCTTTCAGCTATAATTATTTTCCAATCTTCTGTAGAGAATACACTTTATAGCATGGCTGTTGCAGTGGTCTGCACAAACCTCAAAATGCACTCATATTTGTCTATACTGACTGAAATAAACGATATTCATTTTAATGGTTATTCAAACCCTCCTTCTGTCTGCATAAAATTAGTTTGCTAATATTCATTTGAAAATACTGGAACTACTAGCCAGGTCTGGTATGAGTCAGACCTAAATTTACTCTACAAACTACTGCTTCCGCTACTACTACTACTGCTACTACTACTACTACATTATAAATGCTACAAAACCACTGGAGGGTTACAGTATAACTGTAGTACACTGTGTAACACACACATTTGGAATCCCAAAAACAACCAAATGCTTGATAGTTCAGGAAGAGGGCAGCCTACTCATCTCCTCTATTTTTAATAATGTCAGAAAAGTGGAGAGGGTGAAAGAGTAAGGACATTACAAGGGCACACTTAGCAGCAGCCAGGAGCTGCCACAAAGTCATCTTGAAAACATGCTCAGTTTTTCATATTTTCTACATAGAGCATGGTACCTCATGTGCTTTTAAAGATATATTTTCGGTATGCTCTTAAAGATCGAAGCTTTATAAAGATTAGGTCATTTGAAGGACTTTGTTTTCACACTCTGCGCCTTTTGCGGGGGCAGACTTTTCATGCAGAGGCAGATATTCTGAACAGTTGTTGCACTAGTGCTTCACAGGATCACAAAATGTTGCACACCCCCTCAGGAATCTGAGAGTGCAATATCCCACTGCCAATTCAATATAGAGATGCCAAGCAGCTCAGCAACATTTCTGATTTCTGGGCAGTAATTTGACTATTCAGATATTAAAAAATAGGAATTCTTTGTGAATAACCTAATATACAATTGAAACCATTCATTCTTTGTGCTCAGCCTGTCTCTCTAACCCTTTTTGGAATATATTACTTGGAACTATACTTATTATATTACTTGGAAGTACAGTTACAAACTACAGCATCTTATCACTGTACTGTAAGATTGCCCTTTTGAGTAGAGAAAACAGGTTTTCACCAAAGGTTTCAATTTGCTAAATAATGGCTCACATATTCTACTTCACGCAGCAGCTGTTTGACACCACCACTACAGAGAACAGGTTGATAATTAAAGTGTGGCATCCAATATTTCTTTTAATTGGAATGTTAATTGACACCAAATGCATATATCTTATCATTGTTGAAATATTCATGGAGTCACTGATATTAATATGCTGTACTAGACAAATACTACGAAGGTAAAGGAACGTTGAATCTTTTGAATATTGTACCTTTTTTAAAGATATAAGAAAAAATGAAACAAGAATATTAAACACCTCAGATACAAAGGTTAAAAACACCTCCACACATTAAGTGTTAAGGTTATGGATTAGGAATTGATGTGATCAGCAGATGGTTTGAGAAATGTAGGAGTGTTGCTTGGATCCTATATATAGGCCCATAGTTAATAATGTTATAAGAATATTGTTGTTGGTGTGAGGCCTTGTATGTTGTATTGTCCATGAAGTGGTAACATTTCTTAAGTTGATGTAGGCATTGCTTCTTGTGAGCCTTTCCATCAACAGTGCATCAGCATCAAGAACACAGTAACGCACACAGGAGCTGACGTCTGAGCATACTGTCAATTCTTACACTTGTACTTGGTTTTTTGTGTTTTTAAAATGGCAGGAACCAATCCACATTGGATTAGCCTGATTTGCATGAATGTTTAATTTACTGATGTTTTTTATTTGAATTTCTGGCAGCTCAGGAGATTGGTGCTGCCACTGTGACATCCAGCCAAACGTACTTCAAAGCAGAGGCCAAGCTCAGGACTCATTAAGAAACAGAAGGAGCTCGGCAGCAGCAACCACTGTAACCTTACCTTGCTTTGTCCATGCTGTGGTAATTCTAAATCAAAAAGTGATAAAAGTCCTACTATTATAGACAGAGTAATGTTTTGGGGTGAAGCTTCTTATTCCTACTGATTGTTTATGCATGCCTCTGATTGCCAGAGGTAAACAAGTGGCCCCACTAACCTGAGATGTGTCAGTGCTGCTGCTTCACCAAAGAATCACTGAAAAAGTCAACTGAAAGTATGAGTAGGAAGATAAAGACGATTTTTGCAGAATATTGAAGATGATTTAGGGAATACAGAATCATACCACAAATTTGAATCACAATATACAGCGCTCATTTGGAAATGAGATGTAGGACAGACATTGTTTCATATAGATTTAGTAGAATCCTCAGTATGATGTATTGTAAAGTCCTCCGTTTCTCATTTCTCATTTGATGAGACAGTTGTAAATGTGGTCCGGAATTATTTGGATAACTGAAGTGAATGTCTCTGCATTTTGACATGAAGATAGAGTTATATTGATCGAGTGATTTTTGAGTACGATTATAATTTCTTAAACAATGAAAAGCAATTTTATTTCCAATTACCAGCGACATAATGCATTTAGATTTATGTATACCTCCTTGAAAATTTGTTATCTGACTATCCAAGAATACGAAAAGAAATCAGCCCTTTTTGATAACAAATGTAAAAATGAAACACGTGTTATGTCCTGTTGTGTTGCATTCAGAGCTTGTGTCCTGAACCTAAGTAAATTGTCTCTGTCCATGTGTGGAGGGCATGCTGGCCGGTTGAGTGTTTGATGAATGTGATGCTACAGGTCAACAAAGGACCTCTGCTGTCCTATTCAGCAGGGCATTCAGGCCAGGATCAGCAGCATGTGGAGGGGCCTCTGATGCATATGTGCCTCTGGCTGCCTCATCTCTGCAAACAGGAAAGGCTTGAACGGCTGGCCTCAACTCTCTGCTGACTCCTCTATTGTATGGGGCCAGTTTGTCGGGGCAGGCTTTGTGCGTTGCATTTTGGGATCTGCCTCCCCACCCTCCAGGCTCATCTGAGTATCATGGGCAGGCTCATTTGGGCAACACAGTGGTGCCACCTTGGCGTGAAATTGAAATTTATGTGAAGCGCATAGCTGCATAACAGTCATCCGTATTTGTTTTTAGTAAAATACTTTAGACTTAATTGTGTATTTTGAATACTATTGTCATACTGTGGATTTTGGTAAGAGCTGTGGCAAGGCTCCTTTGTTTGGCATTACAGGGAGTGGTTGTGTGTGTGTGTGTGTGTGTGTGTGTGGTGTGTGTGTGTGTCTACCCTATTCCCCTGGTGCATGGTGGCAGTGTGGCTGGCTAATGTGCACAGGCCTTATTCCCTGCGGGCGACTGATTGTGAGCTCTATTTCTCTTTTCCTCTCTCCCTGATTAACGAGTGCAGTGACAAACAGACCAGCTGGGCAAAGGGAAGCATCTCTGGGAGGGGAGGAGGGATGACGAAGAGTGAGACAGAAAGAGGTGATGGCGCTGCCTATCATGCTGCTGCCTCTGCCCTGCTTTCCTAGCCGGTGTCAGTCTGCTGCGAGCGATAGCCCAGCCTGATGTGTGTCTGCCCGGTCAGAAGCTGTTGTTTAGCCTAAGGCATTCCTTAGTGCCCCACTTTCACTCTCTTCTTTTTGCAGGAGTGCTATTTTTCTGAACAAGCGTTCTTAGGGTACATACTGTATCTCGCTTTTCTATTTTGAGTATAGAGAAAGCATAGTGCTGCCATGTTTGGAAAGGTTGGCCTCCATATAGGCCATGCCTTGTTACCCAGCTTGAGGATATTTCATAACACTATTGAAGACTTGCTATCATTGAATCTGATTCCACTTATGTTCATGTTTTGTTCAAACAGTCCTGCCATGTTGCCCAGCAATCGCAAAAATATGCTGATTGTAACAACCACAGTATTAGTTTTGTATTATTTAGTAGATTTTTTATCAAAAGGCATATATCAACATATGAAGGATCCATGGCACATCCTAAATCTTTCATTACATTAATGTGCGTCTTTTGTGTGTTTGTGGATTAGGCCTTGAGGGGATTTTCTTTCATGGGATCTCTTTTATGCCCCCTTTTTGTGGCACATCTGTCTGGCTGTCTGCCTGTCTGTGTTTGGGTCTCTGTCTGGAATGAGCAGTAGTTACTTTGCAGTAGCTTTGGGGCTAACATCTGATGTCTCCAGAAGGTTTGTGATTAGGATCATGGACTTAAAAAGCTCATTTACGCTTTTTAGCTTCGCATGGTTTTTACAATTTAGTGGTTCTTTTCCGTCTCTGATGTAGTTTGTCTCTGGACTAAGTGGAGGCAATTGTGCGGCACTAAGTCTAGCATGATTGTAGGTGTTCAAGCAACCCATTTTCTGTGCCGAGTACTCATGCACTATATGGTTACATGGTGAGTGGGTGCATTTGTATGTGTGTGGCTTTTTGAAGTGCACTGTGTGTGAGGGGGTTGATGATGGTGGTGTAATAGGTCAGCTCAACTTGCATGTGTGTTTTCATGCCACAATGTTTTGTGTGTGTGTGTGTGTGTGTGTGTGTGTGTGTGTGTGTGTGTGTGTGTGTGTGTGTGTGTGTGTGTGTGTGTGTGTGTGTGTGTGTGTGTGTGTGTGTGTGTGTGTGTGTGTGTGTGTGTGTGTGTGTGTGTGTGTGTGTGTGTGTGTGTGCACGCAGGAGGATGTGTACAGTGGGTTGTATCATAGTAGGTCAAGGGATTGTATGTCTGATCCATTGAGGAGCGATTAGTGCAGACAGTGAGCCAAGCCTCTTCCTACTCACAACAAGGGGAGGATTGCCCTCCATTTGCCACGACCAGACTCTTGTAACCTCACTGGTCCTACCCACGTCCAGCCCCCACCCTGGTCCACTCCCACAAACAGACTGTCACGGACTTCATCGCTGCCAGGCCTGTCCGGGATTGTGTGTCCTCTTTGTGGCTCTTGCTTCCATGCTGTGACGTTTTGGTTATTTAAGCCGCATACAAATCTTACTACTTAGCTCTTTGTGAGCAGCACCACACCACCATAAGCTACATGTAGGCCTGACTGGGGTTTTTACTTGATTTCTTTTTCAATTCACCCCATAATTTGACATAATGACAGTGAGAAGGTCATTACTGAAAGGGGTGAGCGTTGTCACAATTGATGTTTATGATCTGACTGTGTGATTATTGTATTTGAGAGAATATCCCACCTATGAATAAGGGACATAGTAATAAACAAACTGACTGCCTACACACATACTCAATGGACTCAAGGCATCAGCCAACTCCTGGGGTGCCAGTGAGTTGGGAGGTGACAGGTCGGGGCCAGTGTGGAGGCGTTGTTCTGCCTTCTTCTGTAATCCCTGCATCTAGATTCTATTCCCAGCCACTTCTTAATCTGCTACTAATAGGATTGGCCAAGATTTTGTTTTATTTATTTTATAGCTAGAATGACTTGTTTGACTTAACAATAGTAAGGTGTACTTTAGGGTTGGAATAATGGATAGTGCCATGGTCTGTTGATTAAGAAGGATGATAAAATCATACTAAAATACACAACCCGATGCTTCCTTGTGGCTTTATGGATCTAAACAGCATACCATACAATTGCACAACTGGCTAGACTCTTGTTATGCACAGTTGTTGCATCTCATCTCCCACTTTGTCTTGCCAGTAAACTATCCAATGGATGCTAAATGGCCAAAATAAAAAATAAACACTAATAATATGGCTCAGTGACACATTAAATTCCCCCTGCTATGCCATACAGCTGCAGATAATTACTGTTACTGAGCTGTCTCCTTGCAGAACACAGTGCTTTCATCAAATGGATGTTTGAGATAACCGAGCCGAGCATTTTACATTGAAGTTAGGTTTTTTAAACCGGCGCCACCTCAATCCCACTTCTATGATGCTATTGCCTGTCTATTATTGTGGGTTTTTTTGCACTAGTTGATGCAGGGAATATACATGGGCCCAACCTGGCCGTCCACAGTACATTGGTAGTGCACAGTACTGATAGGTATCGGTTCTGGCAGCTGTCTGTTATCGATTCCTTGGTTTAATTTAGAGGCTGCATTGACTTAGCATGACACGACTAATCCAAGTGTTCTTCATTCACACCTGGAGGAGAAAAACTGAATTAATTAATTACCTCATTAATGTGTGATGTTGTTGCCTGGCTGGCTTGCTTAATCTCCTCTACAGAACCACCTCGTTTGTTCCCTGGACTCTTTTCTCTCCATCCACTCACTTATAGACTAAACTAAACTCCCCAGGCCAGACATGAAGGGTTATGTGAGGACTGCAGTTTCAATGTATTTAGTGAATGAGTTGAGTCAAGACAGAGTAAGAAGTACATCCAACACCCCAACATTTTTCTACCACCGTCCCTCTCCCTCATCTTTCCTCCACAGCTACTAGACACAACAAAAGATAAACTAACAGCTATTAGCAAACTGACGACTCATCCGTATCTATTAATCTCTTGTCTATTAATGCTCTTAAACAAATGGCCCCAGTAAGTTAATGGGTCCCTCTGGTGGGGGGTTTAAGCTCCATGTGGGTCCCCCATTGGGTGTCAGAGGGCAATACGAAGCAGAGGATCTGTCTGGTCATGTGCAGTTAATGCTTTTAAACCTTAAGATCATCAACAAATTAATTGCCATTACTGGAAAACTTTTGAGTTGTGATGTTTCAAAATTTTTGTCAGAGTATAAGAATCATTTGACAGAATATTACTATGGGGTAAACTGAATTCATTGTGGATGCTGTCTTGCCTTTATACCAGCAAATTTATGGATGTTAAATACATCCATACAAGATTTTATACCCAGATCCTTTGAATAACTTTCACACACAATTAAAATGAATGAAAAGGACAACATGGATTTGCTTCTGGCTGAAGTTAAATCTCTCTGCGATATACAGAGACTCATCTAGTTGGAGAAAGGGGGTGGGATTCAGCTCCTTGTTTATGAAGTATTGATTGTTGCCATATGAGGGGACCTTTGTTGTTATAACTGGATGCTGAGTTTGTACAAACAAGCAGGATAGGAAGATTTTGCATGGCTAGCAGTGAGTACAAGGACAGGGCATGAGAATAAACTAAATATTTTGTTCTGTGGGTTTAATGTTAATTTATTTTGATGAATAGGTCCTCATATCATTTGTATGATATAGTCTACCAGCGAAGGCTGGGCAATATATCAATATTATATCACTGAGAAGAATGGGACTGTCTTTATGCTTAGATTTCCGATATTGTTCAATCGTGATGTGGCATAAGTGTTGTCTTTTCATGGTTTAAAAGGCTGCATAACAGCCTGTGTGTGTGGTAGATTTACGGATTCTGCAACTGTGCACGTTAAGATCTAATCAGTCTAGATTGAGCTTGTTTTTTCGATCAACCCTCAGGCTAAAATAGATTGCAAGAGTTGCCCTGGTTACAGGAGTATGTTATGTTCAATTACTGGTTGGCTAACTTTATGACTTTGTGACAGTTGCTGAACTTATCTCAGACATTTTATCTCATTACACACTCTGGCAGTTGTACTGTCTAAGCTGCTATTTGCATAGGACTGTCATTGGAGGACATAAAACTCAAGTGTTGCTGTGAGGCTGTGAGCAAAGTGTGGGTGATGCATGTTACAGTGCATCATCTGGCTGCTGATGAAATAGAACGCTCGGTTCCTACATTGAGTTTCCGAAAACTGGCTGGCAAACATTTTAAGGGTCAGTCTTGGGTGACTTCTGGTATCACACAATCTCTTCTTTTCCTGCATGCACTAACTTTGGATGCTTTTGTGTTTCTTTTTCTGAATTGTAGGTTGAATGTGTTTTCCTAAAGCCCAGACACCATGAGCACCATCTCGCCAACAGACTTTGACAGCTTGGAGATCCAGCAGCAGTATAATGATATCAACAACCGCTGGGACCTGGCAGCAGAGACTGACTGGGATAATGAGAACAGTTCAGCACGTCTCTTCGAACGCTCACGCATCAAAGCTCTTGCAGGTATGCTACACTTCAGGCCCCAGCAATATATATGCTTGCAGGGTGTCAAGATGTAACAGTGTGTACTATCGATGTGGGATAATGATTGTCACACATTTGGTTCCGTCAAGAGCATTACTCATTAGTAACATTTGAAACTTGAGTTTTTCCTTAGTAGTCCCTCAAATGCCGAGTTACCAGTATAGAAGGTACACCTGTACAATCCAATATCCCAAAGAAATATAATTGAAGCTCTACGGTGATTTTTGAGGCAACTCTTTATTGTGTTATGTTGAATTGGATTATATTGAAGATGTTAATGATTTTGGAATTTTTTGAGATGCATTTTCACACATAGTCCCTTGATGTTCAGCAGTAATACTTTAGTAGTACTAAGTATTATAACGTATGTTAGGTGGTTAGGTGGTCCATGAGGTGGTGGTCACAGTCCAACCTGCATATCTTACTGTATAAACCCAGATGTATGAAATAATTTATTTGAAAAGAATTGCATGAAAATTGAGTATTTTACTTTTATGCAATAAATACAATGGTATGTAGGTGAGTGAGTGCAGCAGTCTACACCACAAAGTTACAGTGAGCTGCAAAATGAAATAGGCAAAATAAACTCATTACCAAACCATTAGACATAATTGATGGAAAACTAGCACAGCTGGGTTCATTGAATCCAGCTGAGGTAAACAGTATGATGCTTTTATGATTATTCCAGAAGACTTCAAAGAAATATTCAGCAAATCTCAGTAGTAAGTTTGTACTGCATCAAATATATTCATATTACTGTGAGAGCATACTGATTAAAATGCAATTTTTTGTCAGTGTAGTCTCACATTCAAGATGATGACATTGTGTAGCTATTGAGCACCTGATTAAAATAGATTTTTTCGAAATCTTGTCTGCAGTTATTAATTCTCAGATTTTTAAGAATAATCCAACACATGCCCTTTTTTCTAATATAGTCATCATAGACAACATTGTCTTATATTTAGGCCAATCTAGTAACACTTTTTAGAATCACATTTTTAAATGCGCAATATGAGTTTCAGAAACAGATGACATTTAGAGATAAAATCGTAGACTAACAGGAGGTTGCACAAATCTAATTAGACTGTAGACTGAGGAACAAACTTTATTCTTTTCACTCCCAAATGGCACAATTCTATCTTTTATAGGGCAAGACAAAAATACTTCCAAAAGGAGGACAAAGCCAGGCACCTGTGTAGTCAATTCACAAAAGAGCAAAAAGAAGTGATGGAATGAGGTGATGAGACGGTGAAGATATGGCATCATTTAAACCATCTAAAAATGTGCCTAATAGTGATTTATTTCAATGTATTATAACCATTACATGACTGTACAGTGTGTATGCAGGTTTAACTTTAGTTATGACAGAGCCCTTTAGATTGGCACCCATGTGGTGCCTAAGCAGTAGTCTTACTCGAATGAATGAGGAGGCTGCATTTTCTCTCCAGCATCCGCTGGATGCTCCGAACTAAAGTGACCCAGGTGAAAATCTTGATTGCTCCTTGCTCCATTTGTTGTAGTACATCCAGTGTATGTGTTCCTTCAACTATCCTGTAGCTTCCTGGATTCAATTTGTGTTAGGGTTGCAATTGTATGTGAAGTATGATAACCTTCTCAGAAAAAGATCCCTGTTTAACAGTATCATGATATATGGTATTATGCTGTTATTATTATCAATTAAAATGACCCTTACAGTAATGGAAACAATATTATAATTTCACAAAATATTTTGTCCTGAAGGACATGAAACTTGATATACACTTGAAATATATTCATATGTGTTTGATAATATTAATATGCTTAATATCTTAATAAATGCACCAGGTTACGATAATCGTTTGTTTTCATGCCACGGTGTACCTTAGAAACGCTTTATTGCTAAACCCCAACATTCTACAGATAAAATCTCTATTGTCATAGTCAAAATAAGTTGCAGTATCATGAAGGACCCAGCAGAGGGGAGCAACAGGCAGTCAGGCATGCACGCACACATGCACGACACATGCACGCACGCAGGCAGGCAGGCAGCAAAAACCACATGCTCTGCTGATCTTTGAGCACCGCTGTAGTCAAAGTATTTCTGAAAGATAAACCCTCATTTCACTTACAAATACAGCCTGACTCATTTCCTCGTGCCAACAGAAACACATTTGGGTGTCGCCTGTATCCTGGTTTGTACTGTATTTAAAGACATTCTGTATCTGTCATATAATTATGGTGATGTGTGTGTGTGTGTGTGTGTGTGTGCACTCTTCCTTGAGAATAGCAGTGATACCATCTCCGCCTGACAAGTGTGGGCTTGATGTGCACATTCTTTGACATGCTGCAGCGGCTATTCCCCCCCAGGTGCTGCTCCTGCCCACCTCTTACAACTTATCCCTAAAATGTCAAGACCTTTTGCATAATGTAAGCTGCTACTTACTTACGCTCTTATATCTCAGTGAAACGCTCTCTGCTTTTCTGCCACATGATCACCTCATTTCCTGGTTCACACCTCTTACACCCTTTCCGGTCTGTTAGAAACATTTTACTCCGGGAGTCACTTGTTTAACTGTGCTAATTTGCTTGAATAACCACTTATCCGCTCTCCTGTACTGTGTGGGGGTAGCAAGACAAGCTGTGAAAATTTGCCTTTTTTCGTTTCAAGCAACTCAAACAGGGCTTCACACTCAGTTACATTTATTTACTTGTGCAAACTTCCAGGGAAGAGGATTGCTTTTGCACTTCAAAAAACATCCATATGTCTTTTATTAAGACTGTTATCCTTCACTTCACATCATTATGATATATATGACAAAATCATTTAAATCTGGAAACCAACAATTAATATAAAGACCATGGGTAATAGAATATCATAACAATTCACTTTCTCACATTTGACCACATTTAGAGAGATTCCGTTTTATACTTGAGTGACTGTGGGACTCTTGTGAGAAAGTCACCCTCTCTAGCTCCAGGGGGATTCCCCTTCACATAAGATATTTACTGCCAGCACTTGCAGTATGGACCAGACTTCAGCCCTCCCCCAGGTCTTCAGATGGGGCTGTGCTGTAGGATGGATAAAATGTACATGCTCAGCAATAGGCATCTCCTTTCTCCCTTTGGCAGTGTTAACTCCCTCACCAGGTTCTATCTTTGTGCTCTTTCTCTTCTATGTTCTTTCACCATGCCAGACCACCATCAATTATCATTAATTTCAAATTGCTCAATGCAGCAGTTTTCCCACACCTCCCTTTGGCAAACGTTCTCACTATTTGTTTTCATATTTCACATGATTCAAAATGTAACTGTTAATCCTAGCGTTTGTTAATTTATCAGTATATAAAAATGACTGATGGGTTGTGTAGGTGGGAAATCGCCTTAACATGATAGTTGAACGCATATGCCAGACACACAAAGCTTGTGGGTTTATGATGTTCCATATATGCCCATTGGGATTTTAAGCAGCCGTTACTGAGGTTTACCAGTTCTCTGCCCTTCATCCCACTCTGCATGTGTCCAAAGCATAGCCTCTGTTCCTCAGACGGAAGTGTGTTCTCTTTGGATCTCATTAGTCCAGTCCCCCTCCATAAACACCCAGTCACAGAAGGCCTGGGGCATTTGGTACCTCTAACGAGACCCATCCAGATGCTCCCTGCTCATCAGGACAAACACAGATCAAAAAAACAGCCAGACCTTTTTACCACTGCCCCCTGACCAAACTAAAAAAGGCTGGGACCTTAGTCCTCCCTGTGTTAACAGTCTTGTGTAACCTTTTTTTTACACAGTGGTATTTAGTACATCTTTCACTTTGCCACACTGTTAATTGGCAGCTGTAGGAAAGAGTAAACCTTCCACAGTAATTTAATTCTTTAATTCTTTTCAAAATAGATTTATAATTTCCTCAGAATGCTTAGTTTACACTGATAGTTATCTTGGTGCATATTACAAAAATTTGAATAAATACTGCTTTATTATTAGTGCTGGATTATGAAGCAGAGCCATGGAAATCATCCACATAAACTTAACTTGAATGTCAAGTGCGCCTGTGTGCCTCCAGTGTTTGCAAACAATCAGTTAATTTGACAGTGGGGGGGAAATCTACCCGATTAGAAATTAAAAAATCCAATATGAAATACTGTGTCCTTAACAAGGATTGTCAGACATTAGTTCTATATTTCTCCCTGATCTAGTTAGAAAAGAAATGTGTTGATACCGTGAAGTTCTATAATTATTTTAGACAGGTAATGATTCACATCCACCCCCACAAGCCCCGTACCCATCTGCCTGACAAACAGACAAGTTCACAATTTCAAATCTTGTTCAGGCAGGAAAGAGCTTGTTGTGTTGCTGAGACTGACTCAACAACTTCCTTCCTGTCTTAACGCCTTATCATACAGCAGACCTGGTGAACAGAAAAAGGGAGATGAAATGTTATTTTAGAGAGTGATAAAAATAAAAAGGAACCACAGAGCGAGAGAACAGGATAAGAAGATGCAATCTTATGGAGACTTTGGTGATACACCTTCTTGGCAGGCCACACCCCAGGGCTCCATGGAATTAAGGTGGAGTTAAATAATCCACCTCAAGCAACACTGAGCAGGGAACTCTAATGGTTTAGTCCACCTCTACACCTCCTCCCACCCTTCATCTCTCCACCATATTCTTCCTTTGTGCTCCTCCCTCAAACACACCTTATGCAAATTACATGATTTTCAGACGGCACAGCAGGCTTTGTTTACACAGCTATCCGACCGCAGCCGGTTAGCCTGCTCTGCTGTGCTCTGCACCAGCAAATGCGTGTTCAGAGTTTGGAGGGAAGGAGTAGCCAGTGTTCCTTATCCTTTTAGAACCACGAGGGATTGCAACGATAGTTTTCACTTTGCTCAGAGGCCACAAGTGTGGTGAAATTCTTCACAGGAGGAGGTGAAACTAGAGAACATTTTGTTCTTCAGTTTTGTTTGAAATGATTCATTGAAAAAATCCACTACCCATGCATTCACTGCTGTGTGTTCATTGGATAAGGTGGGACATACGGTAGATGAAGAAGAGAACAGGCGGCAACATTTTTTAAGCTTGTAGCACAGCATTGAGGAAATCAAGAACAGGAGGATAAACCAAGGCATTTTGGATATACAAAACTTTTTTCTTCTAAACCTTCTCAAGGATTTGATACACTTTTAGTGGGACATTTTCTTCCACTGTGCTATGCAGAAGAACTCCCATTCATTCTGTATCTGAGAGGATTATTTCGACATTTAGAAAATAGACCATGGAGTGGGAACACAGGGACAGAGAGCCCTGCTTGTCCCCAGCAGCATTTGTTAATCAGGTGCAATACTCAAACATCCTGGAAGGACGGTTTAAACAGCTGCAAGGTAAGAGTCAGACTGACATGTCGAAATGGTTGGAAGGGAAATTCCATTCATAATATACATTTATCATATGGTTTGTTTGGTAAAAATACAATGGCTTAGCTAAGCCAATATATTTGAATATCAGTTGTCCTATTGCCATCACAGATTAGAGTTCTTTGGTGTGTGGCTTATGGAAACAGTTGTTAAAGTTAAAAGTTATAGATAGGTCCAGGTGGACTATTTGGCTATCTCGGGATATAGTCCTACAGCAGGTGCTTTTGCCTGTAAATAAGTCTCCTATTGGCTCAGCATATCTTCACATAAATGATCACCTGTGAGAGGTTGAAATGACTCCTCTGTCTGTACTATTTCAGAGCTTAATGTGGAGAGAGTCGAGGGAAGCCATAGTAAATGCACGGTAGGCTTCATCTCAGCTCTAAAGCAGAAAGGCAGTCTGGCACCTGATCACTGGGCCACCTGTCCCTTCTTATCTTATTACAATGCGTGGCTCTGTCTCTTGCAAAGCCTGTGAGGTCTGTGAGGTCCTGCAAACAGAAATCACAGTGACCAGTGGTTGTGACATAGGACTCAAGAGGTTATGTGTTAACTAAAATTCAATCCCCTCCTATAACTTAAATGATTAATTTTTATACTAGTACTCCCAAATCTGTGTCAGTAAAACGGCAGTAAACACATTTTTTGAAAAAAAACCCTCTCCTGCGAGTTGTGACTTTCAAATGTTTGAATTTTAGTTTTTGTGTGATCACCATGTGTATCTATTCATCATGCAGCACTTTCCTGTGAGCTTTAGACCCCTCAGCCACAAGCCACAAGTTCAAGTATTTGCAGTAGCTGAGCATGTATGTGCTGTAGTGAATGAAACTGACATGTTTGTCAGTGGTGTGCATGAAGATCAGTGTTTTGCTAGCTTCTGGTCCCTCCCTGGTAGCTCACTGAAGTGGAAAGCTGTCATAGAGTGTACTGAAAGGGCATTCTGCTAGTTTTACATGTTTTACATTCTTGTAGTGGACTAACAATATTTCCCCACCTATATTAAGCAATATTTTCATTGCTAGTGAGGGAGATATAAACGTGTAGTGTTTGGCGATATGGCCTTAAAATAGGCCCTTATAATAGAAATTGATATTGTGACAAAATTGTAGGAATGGCTATTGGTACTATCACATTAATACAATGAGATTTTTTTTATGAATAATCATTAGTAATGTGGATGTAGTTAGTAACTCAGTAAAGGAAAATATCAATACAAGAAGAACAGTTGTGGTCACTTGATTGTACTGCAGCTTTTAAAACCAACGCATATCACAATAACTGTGTAACACTGATGTATTCCCCGGTCCTACGTGTATCTTTGTGACGTGATGCCTGAATTAAAACAATGACTTCACCTTCACAACTCTGACAGCACCAGCACTCTAGACTAGAGATAAGATTCACAGAAAAGATATGGTCTCAAGTACAAGATTTACAACATTGTGAGATTCAACAGAGCAGCCTCACGCACAAGAAGCTAAGGGTACATATCTACACGTGATTTTCCACTTGTCAGGTTAGAAAACCACCTTTCACTCACTGTGTTATTTTTGGGGTCAGAGATCAGTCACCAAAATTGTGCTGACAGGAATTATTCACACTTCCCTACAACAAGAATATTGTGAAATGAATTCTGACTAGTACTCTGACCAGAACTCAGTTTCTAAATATATGGAATCAAGGGAATCGGATTACAAATGCATTTATTTGTCATACTTTGTCATACTACTCCTTATGTTCTTTTTTGTGCTTATCTCCTTACATGAATATGTTCTGGGTGACGTTTGCTCTAAATATGTTCACATGCACACATACTCAGATGCACAAACACATCTTGGCAACACCCACTAGTATTTCCAGTTTGACTACCCTTGAGGCTCATTCCTTGTGTCACTCGTTCCCTCCCTCCCTGTGTTAGACTATGATGTCTGCTGGAATGATGAAGAAAAAGATGTGCACATGCATAGTTTTGGTGTCATTTTACCACCTCTTCACACAAAATGTAAGCATTCCCCAAACAGTTTTGTACATATACGAAGTGATGTTGTTTTTGTCTTACTTTGACATTTTTTGTTAAAGGTTATTGGTTTCCAGCTTTTATTTTCTGTCAAAAATTTGACCTCAACCATACATTTGATGAACAAAGGGACTTGTGGTTGGAAATTGATGAGGACAGATTTTCAGGTCCCATAGCAGCCATGAAAGCACTGAGCACATCTAGCATTATCTGACTCAGTAGTAAATGATGTCTAACGGCTAAAGTATAAACTGAGTCACTAAATAACTATGGCCAAGGGAGACAGGTTTAATGAAACACTGGGCCACATGGTTAAATTCAAGGGAGAGAAAAAAAAAACATTCATCTTTGCGCCACAAAACAGCCTCTATTGACAGATGGAGAGACAGTTGCTGTTTTTTAATAGCTTGTCTTTTTTGGTCCACATTCACTTTATAATTTAACCCATTAAATCATTCATGACCAGTTAAGAGAATAAACAGCTTATTTCTAGCTATTAGATTTTCTTGTTGCCCAAATTATAGTACTGTTTGAACATTTATATTATGCAATCTTAGTGCGTTTCTCGTGTTCAGAGAAACATTGTGTAAAAGTTCATAGTGCATGACACTTATTTATCTCAGTGCCAAGATAAATACATTACAAGTTTGGTTTGTCATCCTGGTTCAGAGATAAATACAGTGTGTTAGGTTAGACTACAGGGTCCTGGTCCAAAGGGTCACTGCTGTGGCTACCTGTACTAACAACGGCTGTGGACTTTAATTTCCACTGACACTCACCAGGTGTTAGCAGTATGGCTTTATTCAAATAGATGGAAGGTTTTCTACCTTTTAGGGCCTTTAAAACATGCTTAATATAAACAGAAAAAATGAGAAAACTTTAAGATGTTTATTGTACTGACTTATTTCCCATTGTAGTGTTTAGTTACATCAATCTACCTCTACAGATTTATTTTCCTCAGGTAATTTAGTTCACAGTGTTTGGTCTGTAAAGTCAAATCTCAGCAAAGAAGTGACCAAGGCCGTTTTATTTTTATTTCTTAACAGTGAATTCTTAGCTATCTTGGTCAGAAGCATTCTTATCCTGATGCTTTATTTAAGCATTTGAATTGAAACTTGGAAGGCCAGCATTTGACGCCTTTTCGGTCAAGTTTCAAGTTTAGTAGCGCATTATGAATTGACTGCTGTAACCTAATATTTCTAACACTCTTAGTGAAGGCTCTGACTTCAGTGGCCTCCAGCTGTAACTCAGAGTCACGTTACCTTGCTAACACACACATACATGCATGTGCACGCGCGCGCACACACACACACACACACACAAAATGCCTTTTTGTTTGTACAGTTTTACTAATATTGACAGTTTCCTACTTGGAAGGGTAACAACAAGGTGCAGTTTTGGAGGCTTGAGGACAATTATTGTCTTGTTGGCATTTCACACCCTTTTTGTATCCAGATGTTATGGCTGAGAGGTGCCTGTTTCTGTCTCATTTCTCATGGGATTGGCCTTGGCCAGTCTCCCCCCCCCCCAATCTTCCCCATTATCAGCTGCAGCTGCAGATGGTGTAGAGGTGCATGACCTGAAGGGCATGCTCAGTGCCTTCACTGCTTTCAGAAAGGAAAAGAGGAGCTCCCTGTAGATATCGCCTTCTTATTTACCATGTCACTTTTTTTGTCATTGTATGGATCAACATGTTAGTGTTGGGCAAAACACATTGCCTTTCTATACTTGTAACCTCAAACTGTTAAAAGAGTAAAAATAACTCATGCCACATGTGGCAAGACGGCGGTTTTACCACAACCCTACTTTCAAAGTCATAAGCAGAGGAGGGGCAGTTCTGCTTTTGCAGGAAGAGTAATGTCAAAGCATGTGCACACACATCACAGCACTGTAGACATGTAGCATCGATGCCAGTGGCGAACACTGATGGTGCATAATGTGTTTCATACAGAAATAAGGAGTAAACTATTATTCATTTATCACTTCCCCCTTTTTTGCTGAAATATTATTTACAAAGACATACTCCTCCTACAACTAGTACTCTTAAAATGGTTGGTCCTTGTTTGTTTTGCTCATGGTGTCTCTGACGTATTACATTCTGGTTAACAATTCCTGGTAGTATGAGGTGTGTGTTTGTCACTTGCATTTCATTGTACTTTATACTTGATTGTTGACGAGAACTTTCTAGTTAAAGGTATGTTGTGTCTCCTTTGTTGTGGTTGTATTTGTCTGACATTTAGTTACAGACACAAAGAGAATCTCCGAAAGGATTCAAATTGAAACTATAGACAGCGCAGCCATAGTTGACTCTTAGCTCCACCCACCCACTGGTGTCAATAAAGAATTGTAAC
This sequence comes from Diplodus puntazzo, assembly GCA_963678695.2. Lineage (NCBI taxonomy): Eukaryota > Metazoa > Chordata > Actinopteri > Spariformes > Sparidae > Diplodus > Diplodus puntazzo. Next base: position 8,347,617 of record OZ023167.1, on the reverse strand, counting down.
TACTAACCACAAAGATTACAAGCTGCTTTTGACTATCTCAGAGGTGGTGATAGAATCTTCATGAAGACAAATTCCTGTAATAAGCACCTTTGGTCTACTCTGTTTTCTCAGACAGCAAAACAGTTAGAAGCCATTGGCTTAGATGGTTTCAGTTACAGATTTGAAGGAATTCATGCTAACTCTAGGACAACTTACCATCTGATTTTAGTATTACCTATACAGGTTTCTTGGATGAAGTGATTCCTTGATTCAGATACCTAATTACATGTCAACCATGGCAGATGTTAAGATTCAAATGTCCTTATGTAGATAATACATACACAACTATCACAGTGTGGTATTCTGTTCACCTACAACTTGACTTAATTGTTTAATGCAAAATGGTATTTAAAGCAGGTTTTACACTCAGTTTAACATGATTGATGGTCTGAAATTGCAATAAAACGACATTTTGTAGTAAAACACTAACATCAATTGTCATATTTTTGCCTTGTTTGTTTTTTTCCTACCAGCTTAGTAGGAGCAGAGCTGACTCCCACTGATGAGCTTTCTCTGTACCCTTTGGCACAATACCATAATCTTCTCTGTGTGGGAATGTCCAAGAGAAGGTCATTAAAGCAGATTAAAGCAGACAGATTGATGGAAGAAGTTTACTCATTCTTTTTGTGGACGGGGTGACCAGAGGCGCTCAATATGCAATCTCAGGGTGGGTGAAGCACAGGATGTCAAAGTTTAGTCAGTCAAGGTCATTTCAACCAAGCAAGAAAATGAACCTGGAATGGCTTGGGAGGAGGGCATGACCTGGGCAGGACATGAAACGAGATGCAATTGTTAGCAATTAATGATTACCAGCCTGTGGTGAGGCAAGAACTATTGCTTTTTCTGTGCCAGTCGGGAAACGATCACAAGACAATGGTCCAGTGTGTTTGAGCGCAAATGCTCAGGGAAATGAAAAGTGGACGAAATCTGCAGTATACATTTGTTGCTATTGTGTGAAGTGCTTACTATGGTAAGCTATTTAAGGATGGAGTCACTCCTTGTCCTCTGTGCTGAAGTGACGCCATGGGAGCCAAAGTGCAGTGTCATGCAACACAGCAGAGGGAAGCAGGATTCATGGAGAGGACATGAGCAGTACAGGGGGAAAAAAATGGGATTTTTCAACTGTCTTTGGAGTAATTGACAGCTGAATATGTGATTAGATGCCCCATTGGCTCGCTGGCATCTAGAAAAGAGTTGGCTCATAATGCGTGTTGGTGTCTTATTGGCAGACGGACATAAAATTGTATTAAACTCATCACACTGTGTGGAAGCAGGATGCCTCCCACTCAATTACATCATGCTTGCTTTTTTTGTGAAAGACTTAAATTATGGTAGGGTATTTTTGACAGCACAGGGTTTGAATTCATCTGCATATTTTAACAAGAATGGTACTGAGTAGAACTAAAACGCATTTTTCAAAAATCAGCTTATCTCTTTTGAAGGAAATTCCTGGCTATGACAGCACACTTTACAGACAATATATAAAACATAACACAATAGGAAATACAGATCCAAGCAGCAACGACCAATAGCCACCCATAGTGGTTTATTCAGAAGTATTTCACTGCATCAGTTCAGTAAATCAACTCATTTATTTTACTAAACCTTGATGTGACCATCCACTGAACCTTATTGTGTGTCAAAGTTCTTTGATCAGTTGACATTTCATCTTAAACTGCGCATACAGAATGTTCTCATGCAATGTTACAATGTTGTTTTCTATGAACCTTGGCACACAGATTAATTGTACGAGCTATGTACCTGTCTCCATTTTATCTCCAAAAACGATCCAAATCACTATGAGCAACAAAAACAGGATTATGTCTGGCGGCATATTTACTCGGATTACCTGCAGATAATCATCGATATCAACGGTTCAAAAGTTTGTTTGGGGGTTAAACAGGAAAGGCAGCAGCGAGCTAAACCCCAGTATCATCAACAGTAGAGAGGGCACTGGCTAAACACTCTACTCCCCCGCCCTTACATGCACTTACTACCAGAGAAAAACATGTTCAAAGTGACTGGACATGCCCAAAAATGCGTTTGAAACATTTGATGATGCCTGTAATCACTAGTTCTGATCTGACATTAGAAAACAATGGAGAAAAACAGAGCATAACAAATTTTAATCACTTGTTTTTCTAGCTCGCACACAAACAGGTTGACGAAGGGCGGGTAGAGCCTGAGGGAGGTCTTACAAACTTTGACTGCTCTTTTCTATGAAGTTTATTTAAGATTATATTCAATTCTAGTTCCAGATGGAGTTTAAGGCATGTACTATACAGTACAATTTTAATATTTCAACATGCTTTAACAGCAGGAAAAAAATATCTCTCAAAAACAAATGAAATAGATTGAAATAGAACACACATGAAGATATAGTGTACTGTATATCTGGTAGGATTCATATTCTTTTCAGAGCAGCCAGTATCTCTTTTGAGTTTGATTGTAGGCAAGTGTGGAAGGCAGTTTTATCAAATCTTGCAGCCCCTGACTTTGCACATTGTATTTTAGCGTGGGAGAACTGTTCTTTTGAATTGTCCATGTAACAAGGCTGGTGTGAAAATTCATTTCAGTGGGATTTTTTTTTTGTTTTTGGCTGAAAAGCTCAGATTATGCATGATTTAGTAATACCAGTTATTACCAGGCTTGCTTCCTAAAGCTCATATTTTCTTCCTCTTCTCTCTTGTCCCAGGTTGTGTAATTGTGTAACAATGTTGGCAGGCTCTGCAGGTATTTTGTATGACGTGCGACTTCAGACATCTGACAGCAAACAGTGGTTGAGGCCCTGTTTCCCTGATCTTTTCTCACCTTCAGCTGTCAGGGTACCCTCGTTTCAAAATAAACAAGCTTTTTGATGCAGACCATGGCCATTTTTAGTAAGAACTAATAAACCATTTAGATTTTGATGTACAAACATTACAGTTGATATATCCTCCCATGCAATAACAGCAATGTCCACAAATGTCACATTGTTGGAGAAAACAGCTGCACCGGTTTTGCTCTTATCTGGCATTGCCGCAACTGATGACAGGTTTGTGTTTGCTCGCCATAATGAGCAAGGACGTCAGAGACTGATGTCTGTGTTTGTCTGTCTGTGTTCTTTTTCAGTAGGCTTGTTATTATCAGCGAATCACCAGCCATGGAGAAGCATTTCTTCTTTAGGACCACTGCCCCACTGCCTTCTCCTCAGTGCTGGGTGCTGTCACAACATGACCAAGTGTTAGGAGGAGGAATGTAGGCTCCTCCACTCCATCTCACCTGGCACACTAAGAATAGTCTGTTAGTGTGGAGCAGTAGAGATGGCTCTTGTGAGTTATTTCTTGAAAGTTGAAATTAAAATGGCATACAATTTTAAGGCAGGAAAATCTCAAACAACCAGCACACCCTATCCCCGAATGCAGAGGACCAAATGAAGGCTAAAGTAAGGAAGGGCTGTTTTGACTGATGGTAGCTATTTGAGTGTGATACCTTGACACTCTTTTGTTTGTCTGATATTCATGAGTTTAGGTAAACAAGGGAAAGGGACACATATCATGGAGACAAGTGTGCTGATAGCTGGGATAGCTGAAAAATTCCTGCATCTGCCTCAGCTTCAGCCCTCCAGATATGCCTGTAAATCATGACTATAGTCAGCCTTGTCACTGGCTTTGAATTCACATATTTTCGTAAAGCCAACCATCTTTAAATGTTTCTATAATGAAAACTTGAAGTGTAAATCTGTTCTAAATCAGGATATTAGAAACACATATTTGTGGCCTTTTCCATAAGACATGCTGATTAATGTATATGTGTACTTTTTCACCTATTACCTGTAATCCCTTGACCGCATAGATCTCTTGATCTGGCGTTTGACTGCATGGTTACAGTAGTGAGTAACATATTCATCTCACTGTGCTGCTCTTGAAGTCTTTGTCGAAATTGCATGTGCCCTTCCCAAGTGTTGCCAAGCCCTCAAGCAGGAAAAGAGCTACGTAGGATAGGGTAAGATATGATAAGTAGATACATAATAGTTTCACACGTTGAACACTTCTTCATTTGGATATCATTTGAACATTTTAATTGCTTCTTCTGTGCTGGCCAGTGCACTTTGGCTGTGACTGTGGTCTCTGGAAATGAGCAACTGAAGTGAGTAAGGGGCAAACCATAGTGCACTGGCATTTTATCACTGTGCTAGTTTGTGACAATCCCTGTGGTTTCATTTCAAGGCTGTAAGTTGGCCACAAACTCTCGGTAGTGAAAAACATTAGACAGGTGTGGCTTCCATAGAAATTTGTCTTGTGCCACCCTGATGCTCCTGGCATACTTATGCATCCCTTTGAGCATGTTGATGGCCCATTGATTGAGTGATTTAGAAACCTGTTTGTTAAATGTCACTGCTCACCAAAGGTTAAATACTCAACAGTGTATATTTAATACCTGAGTTTCAGTTAGGTAAAATGCAAAGGTCACAGCTGTACAGGGTAGAGAATTTTTGTTGTAATGTTTTTCTAGTTAAAAACATTACTTGTCTTATATCAGATTGCTTTTAATTCATTGTTAGTGTACATCGCCACAAGAAGCTATCTGTATTACTTGCCTCCGAAGAGGACCTTAGCGTTTAAGTATAGATATAGAATAAGACCCTTTAGCCCGCAATAGGTCATGTGTAATATTGCGTGGTATATTACTCCATTTTAGAAGGCCTGTGCTAAATTTCAAAATCTGTTCTTGTTTTAGCTGACAGTTGGTAGAGTAGTTGATTGCATAACAATGCTGTCTTTGCTGACCTCAAACTGTTCACCTCACAGTGCTTGCTCTATTAGGAGTTGCTCAGTATTCACTTATTAGTAAAATACTAACTAAATACACCGTCGGCTCAGTAATGCTTTTTGAAACACTAACAGCTGTATTGTTTTATTCTTAACCAATTTCAATTACTGACAGTTCAAACAAATCCTTTTTGGAACATGATCTGAAAATTCTTGAAACATGTCCTGACATTGTGACTTAATCTCATGGATCTTTCAAAATTATTTTATAAATCCTACATTAAAGAAACACGTATTCCTCCTCTTACCTGCTGTGCTATCTATCCATCTATCCATCTATCCATCTATGGTGTGAGTTGCTTAGTTTTGGAGATATCAGCAGTAGAGATGTATGCCGTATTGTGGAACTAGATAGCACTCGGCTTGTTGTGCTTAAAGTGCCAAAACGTGGACATTGTACGGAGTTTGATGTAGGAACTACTGTACTGCCATGCAGAGTAAGCGTGCTTATTGATTAGAGGCTAGCTTATTAAGATAGCTAACCTTGCAGCTTAATCTAGAAGGGCGCCCTTAATGTTTACATCCCATGCTGTCATAAACATGAGGCTTCTGCTTCTGTCTGTACTGTGATGCAGTGTTGTTCAGTATAAAGATAGTATTGAATAGTGTTGCATTCATACGTTACAGTAGCTTGTAGTTGCCTTTACCTTCTGTGTAAAAATGTGTGTGTTTTAGAAATACTTACTTACCTTCAGGTAAGTATGTCTTGTTTTACTTACCTTCAGTAAAACAAGACATTTGGCAACCTTTTAAACTGTTGTTGGTGAGCTAATGTTAGTACTACCAACAAAACACAGGAGAGTTTCTTTTCAAATAAGTCAATCTTTCACATTAGTTGCATGTCTTCCTACATAATGTAGGAAGACATGTGATTGTGTTGGGGGAGTAGAGGTTCATGTTGTTACACCAAGCTGCTTTGTGTAAAGTGGAGGGAAGGTGTAGCATACTGCACTAAAGGGCAGGATACCAGTTACCATCAAAGATGATTTTTATCATATTGAGCTATGTGCAGTGAAAACTGACTAAACAGATTTACTCAAACTGTGGCTAAAGCGTGTAAAATAATGAATATGAAAATATGAAAACTCTGCTATTTTGCATTGTTTCAAGACAGACATTTATCTTCCCCACCACATTTTATTTCATGCTGCTGCAAGTAGGCTTTGTTTTGCTTAAGTTGTTATAGTAGAGCTGCTCCTATGATCTATTTTCTGTCTGCCTCAGTGTTGTGGGTTAGGTGCTTTGCATTAAGTACAAAGCTAGAATAGCGGTTTCAAAAGGCAGGGAGACCTTGTGTCCTAGAAATGAGGTCACCTTGTTAGGTGGCGGAGCAGGATTAGCTTCTTACTCCCCTCGTCCATATGTCTGAGCTGCTGTTACAGCTTAATTTATTGTGATTCTTTTTTTAGTCCTGCTCCAATAAAGAAACCGCAAAAATGCTAACTAAATGACATTGCCTTTGTGTTCAAATTTGCATTGTCACTACCTCTTTTAAAGTCACATCATTAGGCTAATTGGCAATGCACACATGAGCAGAGCCGTTGGTAAACTTCACGCTGAAGAGTGAAAACCTCTCACTAAGCTGTCAATACAGTGATCCTCAAGATTTAATGGCATAGCTTATCTGTGAAATGAACTGCTCAGGGCCTGGGATTATGTCCTTCTGATTTACTGTCCCCTGTCTGCTCTGAGGAGTGATCAGAGTTGATGACAACAATGGAGTGTGTTTAATAGAGGAAAACTATAAATATTTATATCCCTGACAGTAATGCTGTTGAACCCAGTTACATCTCAGTATGTGAAGTTGATTGTAATCTGTGTAATGTGACTTCAGCCCGTCTCTCTCCTTGTTGTAGATGAGCGTGAAGCAGTACAGAAGAAGACCTTCACCAAATGGGTAAACTCTCACTTAGGCAGAGTAACCTGTCGCATCGGTGACTTGTATACTGACCTGCGTGATGGCCGCATGCTTATCCGTCTACTGGAAGTGCTCTCAGGAGAACAGCTGGTAAGTATCACATGGAAACAACCCCTCCCTTCCTTAACCCTGACCTAGGCCCCCACAGCATGACCGCCACCCTGCTCCACAAGTCAGGAGGAAGGAGGAATCATGTGCTTCATTTTTTCTTTCTTTTTACCAGTATAATTTACTTCTCCTTCTGCCTCTACTTGTTTTTATCTTTTTAAATTCCTGCCATCGGTTCCACCTCATGTGTGTTGTGATCACATGGGTGTTGACCATTTTTCTTCTGCTCCCTGCAGCCAAAGCCCACCAAAGGCCGCATGCGTATCCACTGCCTGGAGAATGTTGATAAAGCCCTGCAGTTTCTCAAAGAGCAAAAAGTCCATCTAGAAAATATGGGCTCACATGACATTGTGGATGGGAATCACCGTCTCACCCTGGGTCTAATCTGGACCATCATCCTTCGCTTCCAGGTAACATCCAGAGGAGCTTTGTGGTGCTCTGCCAATTTCCCTTTTAGAGCAGATGCCATATTTCTTACTCTCTTTTAAAATTCAGCCCTGAAAATCTCACAGAAATCTTCATGGACTCACTGGAATGTTTAACCCTTCCTGAAATGTGGTATAATGTGTATAAAAGACACAAGATTACAGTAATGATATTGCAAGATCTAATCATCAAAGAATTGTGTAAAATTATCTGGGCACAGTTAACACTGAGAAAAATGTTCTGCTGACAGATCCAGGACATCAGTGTGGAGACGGAGGATAACAAGGAGAAAAAATCAGCTAAAGATGCTCTGCTGCTTTGGTGCCAAATGAAAACTGCTGGGTGAGAAAGGAACAGGAGAGAACAAGCACCATTAATATGTTGAAGATATGTGTATCCTGTTGTGCTATTCCTGGATTTACTGAAGCACTAACTGATGAATTTTGCTTTGTTGAGCGAATGATTAATGACTTTTGATCCGGCATCTGCAGATACCCCAATGTCAACATCCACAACTTCACAACCAGCTGGAGAGATGGTCTGGCGTTCAATGCCATCGTGCACAAACACAGGTCATTGACTTCCTCCTGTACTTGATGTTACCTACTACAATTAAACTCCCCCCTGTTAGGCATATGCTTGGCTATAATTAACAGGCCTTTTCTTGTCAGTGAGGATTTTCCCATTGTGCATATCAAAAAGGTGTCCAGTATCTGTCTTTTTTATCTTTCCTTGCCTACCTGTCGCAGCACCATCATCACTTCTCAGGGGTGTTTCATCCCCCTTTTCTATTTAGGTCTCCTCCTACTCCTCCCATCCTTCAAACAGTCTGCAGTATGGCTAAAAGGATGAAAATAAAATAGGGAGAAAGATGACCTAGATCACAGAAATAATAACCCACTTATTTTCTATGAAGAGCCATGCTTGGCAACTCACTTGCACACCCTGCTGGTATTAGTACCATCAATATCTTGTGTTCAAATGAATCTGTGATCTTAAAGCCAATGGTGGGAGCTAAACTCACAAGTTAAATAGAACGGGGTGTTGTTCTTATCATGAAATGAAAGCCCTGACACATGAATGCCAACACTGCTTTCATTGGAGTTACTGAACCATGGGATATTTATGTGAACCATTATTGTTATTATTCCTATTTTTTTGGGAATGTCAGATCATGCTTATTGCTCGTTCAAGTTTTAACAACTGTAAGCCCCTCCCCCCCCTCCAAAAAAACAAAACTAAAACTATTTTGCACCACTCTAATACTCTAAGTAAGCTCAAGGTTCAGGCAAGAATAAGCAATAATTGGCAGAAGCAGCTTGTCTCATTCATTAATTAACAGCCTGTTTGCATACAGATGGCTTTACCTAAACCCAATGGATTATTTAACGTAGCTTGATCTTTAAATGGAGACATATATTTTAGTGGACTGCAAATATTTTTTCTATACACCACATGAAGGTGAAGCTGAATGCCAGCATGAATTATACTGCCATTTGCTTGCACCCTGTTATCCTCTGCTGTCTGTTCCTATTAAAACCATAATTGTCCCCTGGCCTCTGCAGACCCGACGTGATTGAGTTCGACAACCTGAAGAGGTCCAATGCTCACTACAACCTCCAGAATGCTTTCAATGTGGCTGAGAAGGAACTGGGGCTTACCAAGCTGCTGGACCCAGAAGGTGAGTGGTTAAAAGTCACATGGAGGGCCTGACACTATCCAACAAGGCACTGAGCCAGTGCTTCTCGTCCCAAACAGATTGATGGGTGTTAGAGAATGGAGGATTAATGGAATTAATTGAAGCTTAGACAAGGCTACATCACATGTCAGCTACACTGAAACCACAAAAAGCGTTATTAAAGATGGTAACATTCACTGATTAAATTCCTCATTCAGGCTGTTCTGAAAGCCAAAGTTTGCGCATGCAGAAGTTTATATTTAGTAGATTTTTTTTTAAAAAGGTGTCTAAGAGGTCAGGTTCAGATGGATTATGTTGTCTTATTTTCCAGATGTTAATGTTGACCAGCCTGATGAAAAGTCCATCATTACCTATGTGGCGACCTACTACCATTACTTCTCCAAGATGAAAGCCCTGGCAGTGGAGGGCAAACGAATTGGCAAGGTTAGCCTTTTGTGTGTGCATGTGTGTGCGCGTCTGTCTGTCTGTGTGTCAGTCAGTGTGTACACATTCATGTGGGAGGAACACCTGTACATACAGTGTTTTGCCACTAGTTTCATTCACAGAAATCTCTTGGTTGCAGGTACTCGACTATGCTATTGAGGCTGACCAGCTGATTGAGAAATATGAGACACTGGCCTCAGAGCTGCTGCAGTGGATTGAGCAGACTATAGTGACCCTCAATGATCGACAGCTAGCAAACTCACTGAGTGGTGTGCAGAACCAGCTCCAGGCTTTCAACTCCTACAGGACTGTGGAGAAACCCCCCAAGTGAGCATCAGAAAGCTGGGTTAAAATAACCAAGTGAATGAACCAGTGCTTGATAAACGCTATGATCTCGTGTGTGTCCCTGTGCAGTAAGTTAACCAGAGGTCGTGTCTGTTTCCACAGATTTACAGAGAAAGGAAATCTGGAGGTTCTTCTCTTCACTATCCAGAGCAAGATGAGAGCAAACAATCAGAAAGTCTACATGCCAAGAGAGGGCAAACTCATCTCTGACATCAATAAGGTACTAGTTACTCTAGAAAGGTTTTCAATCTAGAAACATTAGTTTTAATGTATTCTTAGAACGCAAGATTATTATCAACTATAAGTTAATTGAGTTTCACAAAATGACATTACTATTTTCCTGTGTTTTCATTTGGGTTTCAGGCCTGGGAGCGCCTGGAAAAGGCAGAGCATGAACGTGAGCTGGCACTGAGAAATGAGTTGATCCGCCAGGAGAAGCTGGAGATGCTTGCTGCACGTTTCGACCGCAAAGCTGCCATGAGGGAGACGTGGCTGAGTGAGAACCAGAGGCTTGTGTCTCAGGTGATAAAAGAAATTGGATTTATTGAAAAAAAATGCGTGGCTTTAGGTGCATTCTTACTTCTCACTTGAATACACTGAATAGTTTGTGTTATAAGCTCATTTTCATATGTTATTAGGACAACTTTGGAACTGACTTGGGAGCAGTGGAAGCTGCCACACGTAAACACGAGGCCATTGAGACAGACATTGGGGCATACTGGGAGCGTGTGGCTGCTGTGGAGGCTGTTGCCAAGGAGCTGGAAGCAGAGAGTTACCATGATGTGCGGCGAGTAATCGCAAGAAGGGATAACGTGCTTCGACTCTGGGAATACTTGAAAGAGCTCCTGGCTGCACGCAGAGAGCGGCTGAATTCCCATCGTGACCTACAGAGACTGTTCCAGGAGATGCGCTACATTATGGACTGGATGGGAGACATGAAGGTATTGGGCCACTCAACACAACGCACGCTTACACCATTCTAAGAGAGCTAACTGATTGTTAACTTTCTGCTTGCATTCCTACATCCTGTTGGCTTTGTTTTTAATCAACAAAAAGGAATGTCCTAATCCTCTCAATTACATTAGTTGATGTTCACATATGTTCTCAGCAGCTTTAGTGTCTGCACTAATCAGAGGACCATTAACAGTAGTAATTAGCTTTTTACATGCCGCGCCTTAGCTGTGTTGCCTGTCATTACTGGTTTTATCAAGGTTGGCTGAGGTAGACTTCAGCATGTGCTTTTCTCCTTTGATGGTTAAATCTGTTGACTCAATTCCCACATTCTGTGATATTAAATTATTTAATTCTCCCAGTATTAAAATGCTGTTATTGCAAAATGAAATTGCATGATGGCAATGAGCACAACATTTTACGTTTTAGCTAAAAGTAAAGTGGGCTAATATACTCGCAACTGCCTTCAAATCTTTAAAGAAACAGTCTGTAACATTATTGACCATACTTTAACGGTGCACAAAACAGCTCCTACTTGATTGTGGTTTTAGTTATTAATTGTTTTTAACTTCTATCTATTGCTTGTCTGTTTGGAAAATTGGCATGCATGTCGCCGCAGATCAAATGTTATGACTGCACAGCACTACCTGGAGTGCTTTGGCCTTATCAGCCACCCACCACCTTAAAACAAACATAGCACTATTTGCTGCCTTTGAGCTTTGACCCATTTCAAATCGAGCATTTGACGCATTCTTTATATTTTTCAATTGGAAGAGAGAGTATAAAATGGAGAGGACTACAGGGAAAGCAATATGATTTGTTTGTCACAGGTGAAGTTGATAAAGACATCAATCCATTTCTTCTCTAATTTTCATTGGTAACTGGAATCACACTGTTATTGTCTCTTTGATTAAGTGACCTGTTACGATATAATTAGAATGCTTGTCTAAAGTTTTTTTATTGTTTTTATTGTAGCACAGTGTCCTGTAGTCATTTAATGGCTTTCTGCTCTAGTGACTCAGATAAGAGGAATTTTCTCTGTTGGCATTCGAGTAAGGCTTCAGTTCCCTGTGTTCAGGTTAATGATCGGGAGCTACAGCTGCTTGAAATTCTGTTCTCCGCTATTATTTTGGTTTTTTTTGGTCATTGAAATTGTAAAGTGCAAGGCATAGCTCATACAATGGTTATGTCACAGAATTTATAAATATATGGATAAATGGCCACCCCTCACTCATCCTGTGGGTGGACACAATACCCAAACTTTGGGTTTAAACATGGTGGTTTATTTTTAAGATGAAGTAACTAAATATTTTACTTGATTGTGTGTTTCAGGGTCGTCTGCAGTCTCAGGACAGTGGCAAACATTTGCATGATGTGTTAGACCTGCTGCAGAAACACACTCTGGTAGAAGCCGACATTTCAGCTCAGGCAGAGAGGATCAAGGGAGTGCAGGGAGCTGCACAGCGCTTCACTTCTTACGAACAGGGTGCGTCTTCAAACATGTTCTCACACATTTTCTGTACAGACTGTGCAGCTTAAGTCTGAGCCATTTCTGTAAAATATCTAAGTGCAATGTATTCTTTCCTAATTAACAGCCTATAAACCCTGTGAACCGGGACTAGTTAGTGAGAAGGTTGACCTGCTGGGCCAAGCCTACGATGAACTTGGTCAGCTTGCTGGGAATCGCAGAGATCGCCTAGAGGACTCGCGCCGCCTGTGGCAGTTCATGTGGGACCTCGGAGAGGAAGCGGCCTGGATCAGAGAGCAGGAGCAGATCCTGGCCAGTGGAGACTGTGGCCGGGACCTCACTTCTGCCCTTCACCTGCTCAGCAAACACGAGGCTTTCAGGGATGAAATGGCAGCTCGCTATGGCCCTTTGAGTAACAGCATCGCTGCTGGAGAAACTTTGATTCAAGAGGGACACTTTGGAGCCCCGGAGGTGACAGAGAGGATTCAAGACATCCGTGCACAGTGGACACATCTGGAGGAGGTGGGTGGTGATCACAGTCCTTCGTAATTGTGTTTGCACGGAATATAGATATTTTCTTTAAATATTTATCCTGTTCTATCTGCTTCCAGACCACAAAGCTCAGAGAGCAGAGTCTTAAGGAATCAGTGGCCCTGCACCAGTTTCAAACAGATGCCAGTGACATGGAGGCATGGATCATGGAGACACTTAGACAGGTGTCCAGTCCGGAAGTGGGCCACGATGAGTTCTCCACCCAGACTCTAGCTCGCAAGCAGAGGGAGATTGAGGAGGAGATCCAGAGCCACCACCCCCTCATCGACTCCCTGCATGAGCAGGCCCAAGCACTACCGCAGGCCTATGTAAACTTCCCTGAGGTATGTATGCATTGTTTTTCATACTTTTTCAATGATGACATGCTGTTTGTGGGACTAAATTATTGTTTATTGCTGACTGCAGGTGGACGGTCGCTTACCTGCTATTGAGCAGCGCTATGAAGAACTGGAGTCTCTTTCGGCAAATCGGCGCCAAGCTCTGGAAGGTGCCCTGGCCCTGTACCGTATGTTTAGCGAAGCTGATGCCTGTAAGCTTTGGGTGGAAGAAAAGGAACAATGGTTAGATGGCATGGAGATCCCTACCAAGCTGGAGGACTTAGAGGTGGTGCAGCAGAGGTAAGTCTGGGCTTTAGGGAAGGGAAGAATGGAGATAAACAGGATTTAATTTATAAGATATATGATGATGGCTAAATTGTTATCACTCAGAACCTACTGTAGAAAAAGATATTCCAAAGAGGGTTAAAAAAAATTATTTGTGACCAAATTAATCACCAATACATCATTTTATGGTTGTAATCTTGTTCTTAAAAGTATACAAAAGCTTTAGTAACTATGAATCTATCTTGCCTGGATTAGATGACACTTTTCAGAATAAGTGAATTGATGCTGGTCTATTATTTATGGCTACAGATTTGAGACACTGGAACCTGAGATGAACAACCTGGGCACTCGTGTCACTGACGTGAACCAGGTGGCTGAGCAGCTGCTGAGCTCCGACAGCTGTGACAAAGACCAGATCCACCAGACACGAGACAAACTGAACGACAGGTCAGAGCTAATATATAAGAAATAATAAAACACACTACTTGACACAGAAATAAAGTATTCTAGTACTAAATGAGCACTGCGGTTAGGATTTATAGTAAATTATTGCATTTGGTGTGGTCCCTAGATGGAAAGAGTTCGAGCAACTGGCCGGTCAAAAGAAGCAACGCTTGGAGTCGGCCCTTAACATCCAGAACTACCACTTGGAGTGTAATGAGATCCAAAGTTGGATGAAGGAAAAGACCAAGGTGATTGAATCCACTCAGAGCCTGGGCAATGACCTGGCTGGAGTGATGGCACTGCAACGCAAACTGACTGGCATGGAGAGGGACCTGGAGGCAATTCAGGTACGGAGCTTTTACATGGTGACAGATGGGAACAGAACAGACTGCACATTAAATAATCGGAAATTAATATTGAGTTACTTGGGGCTAAATGCTGAGGTATCTTGTCATCACTTCTGCGTTAAAACAATTTTGATGTCTTTGCAGGGCAAACTGGATGACCTGAAAAACGAGGCAGAAAAGCTGGCCAAAGAACATCCAGATCAGGCTGGAGAGATCCATGGACGCCTTGGAGAGATTCAGGAAGTGTGGGAGGAGTTGAACGCCACCATGAAGCGGCGTGAGGAGTCATTGGGCGAAGCCAGCAAGCTACAGGGCTTCCTCAGGGATCTGGATGACTTCCAGTCCTGGCTGTCCCGAACCCAGACAGCAGTAGCCTCAGAGGACATTCCTACCTCTCTGCCTGAGGCTGAGAGTTTGCTCGCCCAGCATGAGAGTATTAAGAATGAGGTGGATAACTATAAGGAGGACTATGAGAAGATGCGGGCTGTTGGTGAGGAAGTGACCCAAGGTCAGACAGATGCCCAGTACATGTTCTTGGCCCAGAGGCTCCAGGCACTGGATACGGGTTGGCATGAGCTGCGTCGCATGTGGGAAAACCGCCACAGTCTTCTGGCACAAGCTTTTGACTTCCAGACATTCTTGAGAGATGCAAAGCAGGCAGAGGCTTTCCTCAACAGCCAGGTTAGGAATACACTCTGAACTTCAGCCTGTGCCAGTGAACCATGGCCTGAATGAGACAACAATTATATATCAATGGCAGCATTACTGGCAGAGTCTACAGTCCAGCAGTCAGTGCCAAATTCAAAGCCAAATAACTGTGTGTACCTGAAATACTATATAGTACTGTATAATTTAGATGGATGATTAGGTATTTAGGCAGAGCATGAGTTAAGGTAACTATGAGTTGGTCTGGTGAGAAATCTGAATTAAATTTAGATTTCTATCCATCTTCCCTTTTGCCTATTCCATTGTTCTCTTCCTGGTTAAAATGTGCTTAATTACATTCATGTTTATGATCTCGATTTTTATTTCAGATATTTTGTAATTTTGGTGATCTGAAATATTTTGACCTTATGTTAGTTTTGATTATGGTTGTGTGGCTGTTTTTGACAAACATTGGTGCTCAGTTATATGTTTATACACACCTCGCTCTAAAATCAGATCAGCTAGGAGGAGATAAGTAAGCTGCTACTGCTATACTAAGTCAATTTTAATGCCATAAAATCCCGAGGCCTACTGTCATAGTTCTTGGTGGCTCAAAAATAAATGTAATGGCTAATAAATTCCATCCACATGTAAGGACTGTGTACGAAGTGTAGGAATTTAAAGACAGATGGAACAATTAATGTAAATTGTTGATTTAAACAAGAAATGATATGTAAAGCCCCTTCTAGTTTAGAAAGATAGAAGACAGAAATGAAGGTCAAGAGAAATCATTGGAATGTTGTAATTGCCTGGAAGAAATGTTTAACGAAATTTGTGACATTCCTTTCCCTCTGTGTAGGAGTATGTGCTGTCTCACATAGAGATGCCCACCAGTCTTCAGGGAGCAGAGGAGGCCATTAAGAAGCATGAGGATTTCCTCACCACCACAGAGGCCAGTGAGGAGAAGATAACTGGTGTGGTCGAGGCTGGACGGCGCCTCATTAATGACTGTAATGCAAACTCTGACAAGATCCAGGAAAAAGTTGATTCCATCCAGGAAAGGTTAGAGCTTTAAAAGTGAAAGATTGTGGGGAAGACCCATTTAATGTAAGTTTTTCTTTTTAATTTGATGTTTGAAGAGGTGTTCATTTAGCTTTCTCCTTCATTTTCTCCAGACATCTTAAGAATAAGGAGGCTGCTAATGAATTGCTGACAAAGCTTAAGGATAACCGTGAACTTCAGCACTTCCTCCAAGATGGACAGGAGGTAAAACATGATTTTGAATAAAATAAAAGCATTTGATAAAAAGTAAGGATGCTTAAAGATACATACGTTTAAGTCACACAGTATTGTGAGTATGTCTTATAATGCTTTTTCCATAATGCTTTCTCTTTTCCGTAGCTCACATTGTGGATCAATGAGAAGATGCTGACGGCACAGGACATGTCTTATGATGAGGCCCGAAATCTTCACAGCAAGTGGCAGAAACATCAAGCCTTCATGGCAGAGCTGGCCTCCAACAAAGACTGGCTGGACAAAATTGATAAGGTGCGGCCATTTTTATATTGCTGATAATCCTTTTTTATTTATTTTGTTTTTTTTTTTAGAAACCAACATTATTAATCTGTATTTGTACGTCCACCCACCTGTCTGGTGATGAGATTGGTAATGGCTAGACTGATCAAAAGGCATAGATAGAATTTCATTCATTCATTTTTCTTCACACTGGGGACAACCTCTCAGCACTAACGTTGCCATTGCAGCTGAATTAACATAATTTCAAACCTTTTTCCTTATTTCCTATCTCCAACAGGAAGGTCAGGCCCTGGTGGCAGAGAAGCCAGAGCTGAAACCTGTTGTTCAGCAGACCCTGGAGGACCTGCAGCGTCAATGGGAAGAGCTGGAGGGCACCACCCAGACCAAAGCCCAGTGCTTGTTCGATGCTAACCGAGCAGAGCTCTTCACACAGAGCTGCTCCGCTCTCGATGTCTGGTTGAAAAACCTTGAGGGTCAGCTGCATAGCGACGACTATGGCAAAGATTTGACCAGTGTCAATATCCTGCTCAAGAAGCATCAGGTAGACCTCACTGTCAAGTAATACTGTTAAATTACAGAGCTTTGATGTAATATGCTGAAAAAAAAATATTGATTTGATAAAGATAAGAACTCTGATTTAAAAAATACTGAAAAATTACGTAAAGACTTTGATCTGCACTTTATTGTGAGAATATTTTATAAATCCTATAGATCCTAAGCTGAGTGCATGTGGTGGAACTTGCCAAATCTATCTATAAATTGCTTGCAAACTTCAAACTTCATGTCTTATTTATTTGTACTGTCTCTGTATAGATGCTTGAGAGTCAAATGGAGGTCAGAGAGAAGGAGGTACAGTCGCTCCAGTCTCAGGCTCTGGCCCTGACCCAGGAGGACGCTGGACTCGCTGAGGTTGATGGTCAGCAAAGGCGCGTCACTGACAACTTCTCCAACCTTCAGGAGCCTCTCAAACTGAGGAGACAGCAACTGCTGGCCTCCAAAGAAGCACATCAGTTCAACAGAGATCTGGAGGATGAAATTGTGAGTCGGATTACCTGACTGACTGCTGATCATTAATTGTAACTGTTAGATGCTGTTTTGCCTGATGCTCATGTTTTATTCATTCTTCTGTTTTTCTCTTAGCTCTGGGTGAAGGAGAGGATGCCCCTGGCAGACTCCACAGACCATGGAAAAGACCTTCCCACCGTACAGCTGCTAATCAAGAAGAACCAGGTACAGTGAAATTTAAAAAAAAAAAATTAACATGCAGTGCAGAAATGATTAATTACTAGTACTTGGTCTTAATGTAATGCAGGGTAATTAAAGGAAGATAAAAGTGACTTGCACTCATTCAATTATTTATCACCTTCACTGAGTATGGACCAAATTAAAATCCCTTTCTGAATCAGACATTGCAGAAGGAGATCCAGGGCCACCAGCCTCGCATCGATGATATCCATAGACGAGGCCAAACCCAGAGCCAGGTAGATGGCGAGAGGCAGTCTGTCCTAGAGGGGCGCCTTGTTGAGCTGCGGGACCTCTGGGATCAGTTGATTGCTGAGACAGACAAGCGTCACGCCCGTCTGATAGAAGCCAACCGCGCCCAGCAGTTCTATGCTGATGCAGCAGAGGCTGAGGCCTGGATGGGAGAACAAGAGCTGCACATGATGTCAGAGGAAAAAGCCAAGGTAAGATGAGATGAAATCAAACATAAAATAGCTCTTAGTGCAACTCTCTCAGAATCATCAGTATTGAGAAAACCTAATAATTTCCTTTTTGTCTCCCAGGATGAGCAAAGCGCACTTGTGATGGTCAAGAAGCACCAGACTCTGGAACAGGCACTTGAGGACTACGCTCAAACCATTCACCAGTTAGCGAACAGCAGCCGCCTCATGGTCACCAGTGAACACCCAGAAAGGTGAGAGCGCACAAAAAGCTTTAAATGTTGAAGTGTCAGCCTTGAAACATGGCTTGCTAACAATGCTGATTTGTCTTGCTCTCATTTTTATGTAAACAGTGAGAGAATCACCCTACGGCAAGCCCAAGTTGACAAACTGTATGCAGGGTTGAAAGACCTCGCTGAGGAGCGTCGTGGGCGGCTTCAGGAGAGGCTGCGGCTGACCCAGCTGAAGCGAGAGGTGGATGACCTGGAACAGTGGATCGCTGAGAGGGAGGTGGTTGCTGGCTCCCATGAACTAGGACAGGACTATGAACATGTCACAGTGAGTTTTTTTTCCTCAGTCACATGCTTTGGAGACATTGAGGCTCAGGGAATTTTAGCTAAATTAATTGTTTTCCACTTCTGCCCTGATTTCTTTCTTTCTACAGATGCTGAGGGACAAGTTCCGGGAATTTGCTCGTGACACCAGCAATATCGGCCAAGAGCGTGTCGATGGTGTAAATGGGCAGGCAGATGACCTGATTGAGTCGGGTCATCCAGAGAACGCCAGTGTGGCTGAGTGGAAGGATGGGTTGAACGAGGCTTGGGCCGACCTGCTGGAACTGATTGACACACGCACACAGATGTTGGCAGCATCCTATGAGCTGCACCGCTTCCATCAGGATGCCATGGAGGTGCTCGGACGTGTTAAGGAGAAGAGGGAAGGGCTGCCTTCTGACCTTGGCCGCGACCTGAACACTGTTCAGCATCTACACAGACAGCACAACACTTTTGAAAATGACATTCAGGCCCTCAGTGGACAGGTCAGCTGTCTGTTAATACAGATTACTCCTGTTATACTCCAAGAGAGCCAGGTGAAACCTGAATGTCCTTTCTTCCTCTTTGACCTCCTAGGTAAACCAGGTGCAAGATGACGCAGCGCGACTGCAGAAGGCCTACGCTGGGGAGAAAGCTGATGACATTCACAGAAGCGAACATGCCGTTTCTTCCGCTTGGGAGGGCCTGCTCGAGGCTGGTCAGGCCCGCAGGCTCCTCCTGCTGGACACCGTGGAGAAGTTCCGCTTCTTCAACATGGTGCGAGACCTCATGCTCTGGATGGACGGAGTGAACCTGCAGATTGATGCACATGACAGCCCTAGGTAGATCTCATTTTATGCTTGATTCCTGTTCCATGTACTGTAATAAATGATGTTATAAATGCTGTTATGATTTGTATTCAATTTAATCTTAATATTTAATCTCAGCTCTTTCTCCTTTCTGTTCTAGGGATGTTTCTTCTGCAGGGTTGGTCATTGCCAATCATCAGGACATCAAGTCAGAGATTGAGACGAGGGCAGACAGCTTTACTGCCTGTATCGAGATGGGAAACGCTCTCATCAACAATAATCACTATGCATCTGACGAGGTAATGCGCAGTATGTCACTCTCACTGTTATCTGCAATTGCATCAATGCATAATTTGTGAGAAACAGCTCTGAGTATACAGGCTGGTTGTGGCTTATCATTTAATATAAGTCTTCATGTGTGTTCATTACTGATTGTTCCTTGTTCACAGATAAGAGAGAAACTGGCTCAACTCCAGGAAAAGAGAGATAGGATCAACAAAAAGTGGCAAGACAAGATGGACCACTTACAAATTGGTATGAGTGCTGAACATGTTTAAGAGCTTTTACAAGGTATATTCAGTCAAATAGTACTATGTGTGCCTGTACATTGGTGTGGACATGTTGTTACAGGTTAAAAGATAGTAGATAGATATTTCCAGTTTAAAGGCCTATTGGATGCAAAGTTTTTCCTGTCAACACTCAATGTATTCCTCTCTCTTTTGTGCTGTTCCTCTCTGCATCTCAGTGCTGGAGGTGCTGCAGTTTGGACGTGACGCCTATGTGGCAGAGTCTTGGTTGGCGGGGCAAGAACCTTTGGTGCGAGCGGCAGAGCTGGGCGCAAATGTGGATGAGGTAGAGAGCCTTATTAAGCGCCATGAAGCCTTTGAGAAACTTGCTGCATCCTGGGAAGAACGCTTTGTGCTACTGGAGAAACTCACTACAGTAAGTGAAGAGTTAAAGCACAAAATTATATATGTACTTGAGAAGGATTCCGTTTTCGATGGCATTACTGAGTTCCAATTTTTTTTAGCTTGAGGAGCATGAGATGCAGAGGAGGCGAGAAGAAGAGGAGAGAGCACGACGACCCCCTACACCACCTCCGGCAGAAGTGGCACAGTCTGAGACAGAAAGTCATGTACATGATTCTGCAGCCAGGTAAACCACCGGAGGTAGAACATTGTTGGTGTATGGTATCAACAGATAATGGTTTCACATAATTTCACATGCTTTCTCTTGCTCTCAAACGCAGAACAAGTCTGGACCAGACCACGCTCAATCAGTCGGTGTCAGTGAATGGAGTACACAGCGATAATGACACATCGCAGGTGAGACATGTTTTATTAGATGCAAGGGCTTTAAATGTATTTCAGTGTTTCTGCTCTGTGATGCAACAGAGTCATTCTTACCAGGTTTTCACTGTCAGTCTTTCATCATAAGGCTCTAGTACGGAATGTCCTCTAATGTCTTTTCAATGTTGTCTTCCCTTATACAATATTATGACATGGATTTAAGGAACAACATTCATACTTCCTCTCAATTTGTTTTTTAAAACTTTAACAGAGAAAGACAAATCAATCATGAATTTCATGAAAATATACAAAAGTAATCCAAACCTGTCATACATATGACAAATACACAGTGTAACTGTATGTCCCTGTCTCTGTCCATTCTATTCCGATCCACAGTGTTGTTTTCTGTACATATTCACTTTTTATATAATGACATTGATTGCTATTATGCTAATGAATGAAGTATCTTTTTTTAACAAGAGTATGTATGAATGTAGATTACTTATGAAATGTTAATTCAAGCAAAATACCTAGAAACAGTGTGCTATAAAAGTTTACGATAAGTTTAAGATACTTAAAAAACAAGCACCCATAATTGTGTGGAAGCAGTGAAAAGAATCAGTATCAACCGAGGTCTGCAGAGGAAGACACTCACCCGCCATCTGAGGAACCTTGTTTCAGTTGGATATGCACGTAAACTACCCTACATGTTACACAATCCCAATATAAATCCTGACAAAAAGATAGATGGTAGATAAGAAGCACATGGTGGCTTTCTGGTGTTTCAGAGGAGATGATGGCAGTTTACACTGAAAAAAGTTATAGGTGTGTAACCTATTTTCTAACTTTTGCGTTTCTGCCAAGGATCTCTTAACAATTTCTTATTGCGTTTTTACCAGCAGTCATTATCGCTATCGTTGTCATCGGGAAAGAAATCAGAGCCTAAGCGTGTGTGTAAGCCAAAGCAGACGGAGCGTGTGAGTACCAAGCCATGGTCAGCTTTGTAGCTTCCCCACCCCGCCCCCGTCACAGCCTCCTCCGCTCAGCTCCTGGTCAACTGCAGCGCCTCACTTCTTCTCTCGAGAAGCCACCGCTCTGTGTCACAGATTCAAACCATTGCTTTATTTATTCATGCACCATTAATGAGTCCCACTGCTTTTTAAAAGCATGATGCAGATTCATGAAAGGGTTGCTTTCATGGATCAGTCTGTTGTATTTGTGCTCGTATTGACCAGGACAGGAGTGACTGTAAATGTGGCGCCGGAGTTGTAAATGTGGTGATAATTGTAGCTGTTGAAAGCCAGTTTATATGTAGTTTGTTTTAGTCTTCTATTTATATGTGTACACTTCCTGTGATGTGTGTGTCACTTAAGTCAACAGCTCTTCATTGAAAAAAAGGCTTGGTGAGGGGGAAAGAAACAGACACGTTTTTCCAAGGCCAATAATTGAGTTGAACACTACTTTAGTGTGTTCATGTATTTTTTTTTCTGTGTTTGTGTGTCGTAATGTAGATTATGATTTATCCATTCACGCTTGCTCAGTAAGTAACTGAGCTTGAAGATTATAAAAATAGTAATAATAATTCTATTCCAAATGTATATTCCAATTCTAATATCGGACTCCCTTATTCTATTCTTAAAAATGTAGACATTTTAAAAATCCTTGTTTAGCATGCATGTTTTCCATCTGGATGGTTATTTCAATGATAAGCCTTACCCATGTGAATGACGGTTATCGTCCTGTTTAATGAGTGTACTGTGTGATTATGTTGGACCTTCTGAACCCACGCTATGCTGTTATCTCAGGTAATCATATAGTGCCGTCAAAGCAAGCAAACTCATGGCTTTTTATGTATGGCTGTGAATGGCTGCTCTGCTGCTCACTGCTTCCATCCAACCATGTGTTTTTCTTCCTTCTAATCGCCATCCATGTTCTGGTTTAAACCACAGGGCTCAGAGTCGGAGTCTGTGAACGGGCCAGGTAGGGACAGTGGGCTGGCATCGTCTCGCCTCGAGCCGTCTGCCACGTTACCGAGCAGGGGCGGAGCAGATTCCGAACCAGAAACCATGGAGGGGATGCTCTGTCGAAAGCAGGAGATGGAGTCCCACAGCAAAAAGGCAGCTACCAGGTGAGTGTTGTCAAGGGTTCATAATAGATCATCATTGATTGCCTCTATCTGTCTGCCTCTGCCTCACACCATTTCTCTGCTCCTGTAGGTCCTGGCAGAACGTGTACTGTGTCTTAAGAAAAGGAAGTCTTGGTTTCTATAAAGACAACAAGAGCGCAAGCAATGGCATTCCATACCACGGAGAGGTACCCATCAGCCTCGGAGAGGCCGTGTGTGAGGTAGCCTCCGACTATAAGAAGAGGAAACACGTATTCAAGCTCAGGTGAGAGGAGATTTTGTAATGAAAAACCCACTGACTGTTTTAAAAGATTGACGGCATGGCAGCACCCCAAGAGTGAAGTCAAAACGGCTTGATCGCCCCTTTGGTGTCTGGCTGCAGTGAAGGTCATAACGCCCACTCCTTTCATGTTGGCAAATAATTTGGTGGTGTCATGTTCAAGTGTTCCTTTTTCTGATAAGATTGGATAATTAGATATTTAAAGTTATAAAAATGGGGTTAAACATGATTGACAACTCAGCACTGCTCATCATTGACCAGGTGGGTGTATGTGCGGGACCTCCAACCCTCATCTTTACTGTGCAGACTCTGGCTCCAAATGACATCACCAGCGCAATATGGGAGTGCTGCTATTCAGGATAATTTGCCGTCATGTTTGTGCAGTGGGAGGGAGAACAGACTAGTCATCTGTCCTTATATATGTCAATGGAAAAACCTCAGAAGGATTTATTAGACTTTATAGTTGATCCCTGACTAATGTTTTACCTTCTCAACTCTGTCTCTAGGCTAGGGGATGGAAAAGAGTACCTGTTCCAAGCAAAGGATGAGGTGAGATGTACAAGGCAGAATAACTCTATTAGTATAAATAAAATACAAATGATGTTTGTGTAGAAAACAATGTTGGTGTGCTGTGACTCAGCCTGAATAGTGGAGAATAATCAAGTTTTTTGACTCTCTAAAGGCGGAAATGAGCTCCTGGATCCGCTCCATCCTCAGCTCCATTCCAACAGGAGAAGAGTCGCCCGGAGGTCCGCGGGCGCTCAGCCGTGCCATGACGATGCCTCCGATCTCCCCCAGCTCAGGTGATGCCGGAGGCGTTACCATGCGCAACAAAGATGGGAAAGAGAAGGATCGCGAGAAGAGGTTCAGCTTCTTTGGCAAGAAAAAATAGAACACTTGTAAAACCATCAATGGAAGCTACATTTGTCAAAATTTCAACAAACTGAAGCAGAAAGGCAGGAAGGAAAGTACAAACAGTCACAAAAACACACTGCTCTCAGCGCAGGCCCCCGAGGAATCTGTCGACAGCTGCTGTACGTGGCTTACAGAGAACTTTGTTTCTTTTCTTTCTCTTTGATTCTCTCCCTCGCCAGTTTTTATCCGTCTTTTACTTTTACCCAATCCATATTTCACATTAAGCTGCACCAAACAATGAAAGCCCTCATCCAACTTCAGGTAATTTCAGCCAACCAGCAGAGCTTATTAGTCAGTAGCAGGCGTGGTTGGCATCAGCAGGGATCCAGGCCGAGTTCAGTTCCAGTCCACAAAAGCGGCTCTCTCCCTCAGCATGAATCTTTTCTCTTCAGTGAGTCTTGACTAGCTGAGCCGTTTTGACGCTGCGTTACTAATAAAACGATGGATGGTGGCTTTCCACTGTGGTGCATTCTGGTTTTATTTCTTCGCTTTGGAGCGCTCTCTCTTTGGGAAGGATCACATCAGTCTCTTTTTCTGTTCTTGGTATTGATGTTATTAACCTGACCAATATTATTGCTGTTATTATTATTATTATTATTATTATTATTATTATTATTATTATTATTATTTATCTTTTGCTATTGCTGGTTTGAGAAAACAAACTAATTTGACAGTAGATAATCTTGATTCATGTTGCGGAGAGAAACACATTTGGTTAAACTAGTGGAGAATGTTGGGCTTGCCCTTGTATGTATTATTATTTTAATTTTTTTTTAGGAATGCCAGTTTATGAGGTGTTTTGAGAAAAAATAAAGCTCATTAAATTTTAGCAGCGTGCAGTAAGTGATCACAAGTTTCATTGGGAAAATTATATATATATATTTAATAAGTGGTTTTATTTTTTATTTTATCTTTAATTTTGCCTGTATTTGATTATTTCTTTTGAGTGATCTTTTCTGCTTAATTTTCGACTTTCTTTTTTTTTTTCTGTACAAAGCGGAGAAGATTAGTTTTCTAGTGTGTGTGCGTGGGTGTGTATGCGTGTGTGTGAGTTGTGGTGCCGTGGATTTTTGCACGTTTATGTTATTCTTGATCAGACGTGGCCAGATGAATGCTGCTTTTCAGTCCGCGAAATGCAGACGAAAACCAGACGCAAAATAATCTTACTGGAATGATTTCATAAAAAAAAAAACGAGCTTTTTCCCTTTTGCTTCTTTCGGTTTTTATTCTGTGTAAGCTTGACATTACCGATGGCGTTCCTCAAGGCGGTTTCATTATTTCTGTTTTAGTCTTCTAATATCTATTTCCGTTCTCTTTCTCTATCTGCTGGTGTGAAGGCATGGGGGCAGTTTGTAGATACGAATAGCTGAAGCACATTTTCTGTGGCAGACAGCAGAAAAATGCGAGCAGGACAGACGGACAGCTGAAAGGTCTCATTACAGGTGAAGTGAGGGGTGTGGAAGTGAGATTGGGGAAGGCAGCGAACAAAAGCGCCTTTACAGAGAGAGGTGTACTGAGCCTTACTTGAACCCACTACAGATACACTGAACCCCTTTATACAAAGCCACCCTCCATTCGAACAGTCGTAACGGAGGCTTTCTTAGTACGAAGACGCGTATTACAAATGTGCCCTGTGGCAATGATCTAATGTATGTCAGTGGATTATATATGCAGGTATATGAAGTAACAGTAACCATATAAAGCTAAATCCTAAATTGTCTCTTTAGACGACGTTTGCGCTCTCGCGTATGTGGCATGACTTCATATAGGTTTATACTTGTGTGTGTCTCATTGTTGCCATCTATTCTCTTCTGTGTCGTGTACTCTGAAAACATGAGATCACTTCATATCAGGGTTGGAGAGCAGTTAATTATATGTGATTGGCATTTACCTTCATCTAAAACAAGATAACGGGATCTTCCAGTTTATTGTGAGATTGTAGGCAGTAGTGCAACTTTATAAAAATATCTCCGGATGTTAAATCCACGTCTTAATTTGCCTTTTTCAAACTGCCAAAACGTAACAGGAAGTTACTGGATAACAATTCTGAATTCAAGAGTTTCATGGATTTTCTTGCAAAGTAGGTTGCAAGTGATTATTTGTGATTTATTACGTCTTGAAAGTAACTCTTCAAAGCCGGTTAATTGCCCGGATGCCATGCCGTAGAGGGCTGATTAGACCACAGGAATGTTGCGCCAAACTGTTGTGACAACACAAACAGCTGCATTTGGTTGTAGTTCAATCGGGGTTGGCCTTATTTTCCAGTCCAAAATGAATGTGGGGCCGGCGGTCTGTTGCTCCAATCGAAGACCCTCGGGGTCAGAGAAGAGAAATGTGTGAGCGCCCTGGGGTTCAGTCGACAGCACCTGGTACAAACTTGACCAAACTGGCTGCCTTGTCTCTGCCAGCGGGACTCTGATGAAGCTCCTAGTTTAAGCAGCCTTAAATGAAGAGCAAAGCTAACAAGGTCATTGCATACATAAGTGAGCCGACGCAGTAATCGTACATCGTGCACAATCTCGAATGGAGGAGTCATTCTCCCCCCCCCCCGGTGGACGAGCTGTTTTTAGTGACCAATTGCTAACTTTTTTTTTCTCTGCTCTTTACATCAGAGCTAGCATCCAGTTGATGTTAAGGAGTTCCAAGTTTAAAGGTCACACAGTGTATTTTCTTATCCGCTCATTTGAATGTGAATGATTCAAAAATTAGTTTGGCCAAATTGGTCATGTGAAGCAAAAACATATTTCTCATTACTTGACGTATATACTGTACACGAGCTCTCTCTCTTTCACACACACACGCTCACACATCGACACCGTACTGTATATTTAATGCAGAATGACCCTGGCGATCCAGTCTTGTGGGAATGGTCCTCAGCTGGCTGTGATTCGATGTTGCATCCTTTTT
The DNA here is from genome assembly GCA_963678695.2 of Diplodus puntazzo. Lineage (NCBI taxonomy): Eukaryota > Metazoa > Chordata > Actinopteri > Spariformes > Sparidae > Diplodus > Diplodus puntazzo. The sequence continues at coordinate 8,320,784 of OZ023167.1, read as the reverse complement.
AAAAAAAAAAAATAATAATAATAATAACATTGTGCTTACTGGTGAGCTTTGACCAGGACATGGGAAGTATGTATTATTGATGTCAAAGAGGTGGGTTTTTTGGTTATGAGAGTACTTGAAACAATGGGAGTACTTAATGAAGAAAAAAACAACAACTTTTACTTGTTAAGTATTAGATATGAGTGAATACAGACTGGTGACAATTTGAGCTTCCTTTTTTAGAAGAAGGCAGGATATTTGCTGTCTAGCTGGGAGCTTGTATTTTTTCATCCAGTGGTCTGTCTCGCAGCATTTGATAAGCCTGTCCACCTACCTTCATTTCTCATTACTTTTGACGAATGTCTGTTCCTTCCTCTGTAATTCAGAGTTGTTAATACCACTACTATTATTAATTGCTATTATTACATTATTGCTACTGTTGTTACTATTACTACTACTGTTACTAATGCAACTTATTGCAAAAGTTATAACTGCTGTCCATTTTCAGGTACGTGTCTGTAATTACCAGACCCCTTCCACACGATGTCAGTGTGCTGTGGAGCATTTTCATTACAAATCGAAAAATAATGTTTGTTGACTTGTGTATCTACATCTAATATTAGGAATAATAAAACATGGTTTAATCAAAAACGTGATATTGTTGCTGTGGTTTTTATTTTTTAATGATTACAAAAAAGCTAGCCATTGCTTCAGCTTTATTTCTATTAACAGGCATTTTCCTTTCTTATCAAACATTTGAACAAGGTCATTTTCTTATAAATATGTTTTAAGCTGCGTTCATCCTTGTTTGCTTGCTCGCAATCATTTGCCTCCTTTGCCGGTACACTGCTATGTTTCTTGGTTGAGCTACCGCCATCAGCTGATGTTGAGCAAAATGACACAGAACCAGTGGCAGGAATGTGTGTTGCCACAGGTATTACCAAACGAGGACTCGCTTTCTAGAAAAAACGCTCAGGAATTACACAGGATACATCAAGTCTATGCATGTTATTCATAGATTTAAATAACTTGTGGAAGGATGATTTTCTTTATTCTACAGCTCAAACATGACAAATCAAAGGAAAACACTGAATGAGGATGAATGTAGGTTCTTGAATACAGTTAAGATGAAATACATAGTTGTTGCTGTGTCTGTGCAGAGGATGTTAGAAAGATACTTGCTGCAGTGCTGCCTTTAAAAATGTATTAAAGATGCAACTGCAGCGAATGAGGTCAAGGATGATGGAGCAACGTACCGCAGGTAATGATGAATCAGTGGATGCTGGGAAGGATGATGTCATCTGAAGAGTGAAACCCTGAGTGAGAGCCGCTCAGAGAAACCTGAGCCTGAGTTTCATCACGGTGGCTTTAATCTCAGCGCAGGCCTACAAAATGCAACTAGCCTTCATATTTAATCAAAATTTTAAGAATTAAGTCAAGAAATAGGCGTCAATTGGGATCAACCTGTATCAATTGTTTTTAACTGACATCTTGGTTATTTGGTTTATCCCACAACCAGAAGTTAGTTGGTACATAAGTAAAGAATTAAAACCGCCATGCTAAAAAGAAGACTTAGCAGAAGCTGTTTATGATTCTAGTGGAATTAATGATCTAATGTGGTTACGCTACTTTTAAATCACAGTTATTGTAAATTCATATATTTTATAGATATTTCAAGGTAAGTTATTGAAATAGTAAATTGAAAAAATAATGGCTTATGTCAATATTTTTTGTTGTGAATAAATTGGTGTAATATTAGATAAAATAAACATATTACATCCTATCCAACTGTTAAACTTCAGCTTCCTCTGGAGTTCCTGCTCTCAAATCGTGTGCTGGGAGGTTGAAAAAAAATGAGGAGGGGGTGACGACGATGGTCATAGACCTCAGAAAATAATGAGCCAGCAGGATAACAAGTTTAAATTGAGGGCAGGGTGTAGGAGGAAACATCTCCTCCACATAGTTGAACGCGGTCTGTGCAGTTTAAACATGAGACGTGAAAGTTTGCAGATAAACTAGAACTAGGAGGTCTAAAGGTCTGTGTGCGTTTGGAGCAGGGGTGTGTGGACATTAAATTGTCCAGTCTTCCTTTACATTTTTTGTTGCTATTATGTAAATATTTTGAAAAGTGCTAAATTAAGTTTATGTTGATGAAGGTTCTCAGTCATATAGGTCAGGGTGACCGTAAGTGCTGTATTGGAGGGCAACTGGACTTGTTTCAGTGTCTTGAAGACGTTTCACTTCTCATCCAAGAGGCTTCTTCAGTGCATACTTCAGTAGAGGGGAGCAGGATTTTAAGCTCTGTTAAACACCTGGGCTCATCTCGCCTTAGCAACCCACATGAAGGCTGGTTTGACCCACTAGTGGCCCTAAGGACTCTGAAACTCAAGAGGACACTCCCACGCAGAGGTTAAAGGCCCGCAACTCCCCTCCAGTTAGTTGGAACTGAAGAAGCCTCTTGGGTGAGAGGTGAAACATCTTCAAGAATCTCCAAGATGGGTTCTGTTTAGCTCAGTGGGTAGAGGGGGCGTCCCATGTACAGAGGGTTTATCCTCGCTGCAGCGGCCCCAGGTTCGAGTCCTGGTCTGGGGCCCTTTGCTGCGTGTCACTCCCCCTCTCTCTCAACCTGTTTCCTGTCACTTCTTCAACTGTTCTATCAAAAAGGCCAAAATATATACTTTTTTTAAAAAAAGAAAGAAAGTCTAGTCACCTACAATACAGCACTAACAATAAATTAAGTTTACTTTTATCAATAAATATAATGCAATCAAAGGTGCAGGCATATGCTTTGTTAGTGTGTTTGTTTTTTACATAATGTAAGGGCTACACTGCAAAGAAGATGTAAAGTTTTTAGTCAGTAAATGTTCCTACATATTCAAGAAAAGTGAGTGCAAAAATATTATTTTATCTGTTATTATCTTACTGGTTTATACTCACCTGCAAATCTCGTAGATAATGAATAAAAAGTCGGGCACATAATATAATTTTAAGGGCTAATTTATGCTTCATGAGTTGCAGAACATATTTTAATAGAGAGGCTTGCAGAAGTCTATGATGAAATATCCAGCAATAGTACGACACCACCACCACTAGAGGGCGCCAGGTGTCAGGTTCCTGCCCTGTCTGCCTTCAAGCCCTGACGGAGGGCGCACAGTACCCGCACTACTTTCCCCGTGTAATAAAGCAAGATGGCAGCTGTTGTTGAGAATGTTGTCAAACTGTAAGTGTTGGGACTTTTCTACACACCTTTCACCTGGCTACTTGACACACGCAAGCGGTCTCTTGACAGCGGCTGTGTGCTCACACGCTCGCCGGCCGTGTCTGTAGCTAGCTTAGCAACATTTTCCTCTGACTTAGTGAGGTTAGCCAACGTTGTCGAACCGTCGTGTGTGTTCACATCCTGGAATGGAAGTCTAAGTTAGCAGTCACGCAGATGACGTTTTCTGAAACATGAATCACGAGTCTGTGTAATGGAACATGCGTCATTTTGAGGATAAATGTATTTTTACAGATAAAACGGTCACTTCATGTTGTCTTTCTAGCCTAACGGCTACCGCGGCGCTGACGTCTGTGAAGTAGAGCAGCTAGGCGGCTCGCACGCTAACAGGCTAAAGAGAGTGGGGTTGTGGTTGTTAGCGCAGGCTGGCGTGCTGTGGCGACCGGCCAGACATAGTTGAGAATGAATGAAAGACTGGCCTTGAAGACCACTCTTCTAATGTCGGGACCCCGGAGGTCACAGCAGCTATCACATTTCTAGGTCACGTAGCAACTCTTTGGAAGTGTGAGGTTAAAAGTTTCAACGAGCTGCACCCGTTTGGACCGGAACGTCCCGTTTCCGTTTGTCACCTTGTGTAGGTGCTCAGGTGGTTGATGTTAGGTGTTTTACGGTAATTACAGGCCCCTAGTAACCATGGTAACACATCGAAACACTTAAACTTACCAGACATCTTGTTACATACAGGTGTTCTTCTAAACTTTGCTTTTAGGACTTCCCTATTTGGTTATATGTGTCACTTTGGGCCATCTCATCAATTAAATGTTGTCTAAGAAACTTAAAACTATAGTAAATTACAGTACCAAGAATAATGTAGAAAATAATAATCATGAAATATTCACACACAAATGTTTATTTTAGTTTAGTAGGTTTACATCATCATGCAGAGTTATTATGTCTTGAGTTGTTATATTACAATATCGGTTGTTTTAAGTTTAACAGCCGCTTCAAACCTTTATACAACTAGACAGTATACTTACAGCTCTCTCAAGTATCAACTGTGCTGTTGCGTCTGATGAACAGACTGTTTGTTTTTATTCCCTCTATTCCTCGCCACTCAGGGATTTAAAGGTCTCTGCCATGAGTCTGTTAGTCCCAGGAGATGCGTTCCTAAAAGGCAATAAGCACCCGGCACCGTTTGAGTGTATTTATGTTGAAAACACAGCACGCTTGTGTCGGTTCTGCTGACTAGCTCTCTCTCTGTTGTTGTTGATGCACCAACAAAAGAGCTCCTGCTTTTGCACTCGCACTAATGATTTAGTCTGAAGTACAAAGAGTTTGTCTGATGCTTTTCTGAGGCGGTGGCCCTCGTCGGAGCAAAACGGCAGGCTTTGAACAAAACCGACAGATAGGGTTGAAAGTTTGAAGACTAAATACTCTGCGTCTGGCTCTGGTCTTTGTTGTGCCAGGCTGGGAGAGCAGTACTACAGGGATGCCATGGAGCAGTGTCACAACTACAATGCCAGGCTGTGTGCCGAGAGGAGCGTTCGCATGCCGTTCATCGACTCCCAGACAGGTGTAGCTCAGAGCAACTGCTACATTTGGATGGAGAAGAGACACAGGGGACCAGGTGAGTCATAGAATGCACCGTTACCCTCCTGCCATGATCATTTTTTAAAATGCTTTTAGTGGCTAAGAATTGATTCAGGAACACTGTTTCTGCAGTTGAAATGTATTAGTCTATAAGTGTTTTTAATAGTCACTGAATGGATGAAAGATGAGGGGTATGTACCAATGTTTAAAATATGCATGTCCATTTTGAGGAAACAGATGTAGATTTTCTTTCCCATTAGGCTGTCAGAAACCTGTCTGCATTAAAATAGGTTCAGTTTTATGTAGCTGGGTCTCTTCTGGCATCCCTCAGGCATGGCTCCAGGGCAGCTCTACACCTACCCGTCCAGGAGGTGGAGGAAGAAACGGCGATGTCATCCCCCAGAGGACCCTCGCCTTATCTTCCCGCCTGTCAAGTCAGGTACCAGCACATCATCTGGATTAACAGGTCAACGTTTAAAGAAAAACTATAGAATGTTAAACTTTCCAGAAAAACTGTAAGACATCATCACTTTTTAATTTTGATGACTGTTTTGCTTTCTGGCTGTTGTCTTAACTACTGTGTGTCGTGTTCACAGAGGCAGATATAGGACTGAAGAAAGATGCTCTGTTGTCAGCGGATGGCAGCAGCCTGGAGGCCTTGCTGAAGGGCGACTCATTGGAAAAGCGGATGCCCGCAGAGATCCGAGGGTCCGAGGACGATTCGAACCAAAGCGACTACACCGGAAGCATCAACCCCGCTGCTCGGATCAGAAAGGTTCTTGTTTAGAGCATAAGGAGTCAAGAAAGTTATTCGACTAACACGTATTTGCCTCCTTTTTTCTAATTGCGTCATTGCCTCAACTTAGAGAATCCTCGAGCCAGACGACTACCTGGATGACCTGGACGATGAAGACTACGAGGAAGACACGCCTAAAAGAAGAGGCAAAGGGAAGGGGAAGGTAAGCAAAGGGTCCATCTGCTGGCTTGCGATTAAAGATGTTATGTTTTGTTGTGTGGTCAATGCAGGTAATCATCATTCTTTGCCTCATAGTTGCTAAAAATGATATGTAGCTTTTATGTCTTGGACTGCAAATATCAAATATTTCTTTGTCATTTATGACAACACATGAAAAGTCTTGGGGTTTTGGACCGTTGATTGGACAGAAGAAGCAATTGTAAAGACTTTATTCAGAGCTCTGGGAAATTATGATGAACAGTTTTCATGATTTCAGCGTTTTATAGATGAACCAATTGTGATAATAATTAGCCGGCGACAATGACAATAATTGTTGGTTGCAGGCCTAATCCCATCTGTGTCAGAGTGTGTATTGACTCTACTGATGTCTCTGTGTTCAGGGTCGAGGAGTGGGCAGCACCCGGAAGAAGCTGGATACAGCTGCACTGGAGGACAGAGACAAGCCGTACGCCTGTGACAGTGAGTCCTGATGGGGGAGAGTAGAGCATGACTGCAAATGTTAACAGCTGTAGCGTTTGCAATCTTATCAGGAAAGTCTTTATCGCTTCCTTTTTCATCTTCTTCCATTTCTCTTGATGTAAACCATCGTCTCTCTGCTTTCTGTTACAATCCCAGTACTGTTATATGTAAAGCTAGTCTGTACTTTTCTTTGTTTGTCATTGGGATATCATACATTTCCTTAATTTCAATCTTTCCATGGGTAGAGTAGGGGTGTTTCCTCCACTTCATGGTGTTGTCAGACTATGTATCTGTACTGCTTGATATGTTTGTTCCTCTTTTGTAAAGCATTTTCACTTTCAGCTGCAGCTCTCAGTAGGGTGGCACCGGCTGACTGATCCTCTGTCGGTCTATGAGCCTGTTTCTCTGAGCCTCTGCCTGTTCTCTCTTTTCTCCATCTCTCTTTCAGACACTATCAAACAAAAGCATATTTCAAAACCTTCTGAACGAGGTATATTTCTCACATTCCTTTTTTACTCCAGTCTGCTTTGTCTTTTGTCCCCACTGCCTGTTGTTATTTTTCTTTCAAGCAGATTTGCTCTCTGTGTAGTTCAGTTCATAGGATGACTGTTTTGTTCAGCACAATTGACTTAAAGGTGATTAATTAGATTTAGAGTAGGTCAAGATGTTATTCTACACCCCCAGTTCAACGTAATCTGCCAAAGATGTGAACTGTTTCGGCTTGCAAATTTTAGCTGTGGCCCATGAAAAGCAATTTTTTCCCCCGTCAGTCTGGCCCTGAACTTCCTCCAGGTTTAGATAAGCTAGACGCCAGAGCCTGCTGCTGTTTTTTTCTCTTTTTGCTTCATTTTTTGTCTCGCTACTTAATGTGTGCAATTGGACAGCATTAGATTTCTTTCCTTGCCTTTTTTCCCCCTTTACTCCTCTCCACCACCTCTGCACCCTGTGAAGTCTCAGTTCACGTTCCTTGTTATAGAATTGGTTTTGAGTCAGTTTGATGCCTGTTTAACCTTTTTAACAGAGTATTTCTTAATATTTTTCTGCCACTGCACACAATCACCTGGCATGTGACCATGTGACTCCATCTTGCCCTGGAAAAAATTGTCCCTAATAGTCCTTGAAGAGAAAATCCTTTTGAGGAAGTGAAAAAGGGAGAAAGCATGGAAGTGAAAGAAGAAGTACTTTGTCTTCGGGTGTTATCTCATGACAAACCTCATACACCCCGGTGGCAGACAAAACAGCTGCATCTTTGTCCTCCTTAAAGCTAGTAAATCCTCCTTACACGGTCCCACTGACTTCTCTTACTGATTAATAGACTACAAATTCAGATCAAAAAACAGAGGTCATGTACACTCAAGTGCATTATTTATTAGTTCATTTCCGTGGAGTGCAGTCACGACTCTAACTCTGCTGTGGCAGCGCTCGTCTTAAATGAAGAAGTGAAAACAGTTGCCGTAAAGGTCACACACCTCTGCAGTTACCCAACGTCTCATTAACTAACTGCAGATGTGTAGAATGTAGTACGGTGGCTGACATCTTAAAAACGTGGCTACCAGAGATCGTTGTGAGGATGCACGTGATTGTCTCATAGCATGTTCTTCATTCTCCCAAACTTCTTCATCATTCTTCAAATTCCATGTCGTGTGTGGTGATCCAGATGTAAAAAAAAAGACAAAGGAGGATATCATATGAATGTGTTTGGTCATAAAACTGATTTTCCTGCTGTTCTGAAATTGTACCACCATGTCTTAAAGGAGTATACAGTAAATTAGACTGTTAAAAAAAGATAAAAATGCAGCAGAACCAGAGATGTTTATGTCTTTATTTAATTCACACATTCCTCTTCCTTATCAAAACCTTGTTGCCACATTACCCGCGATGCAACTTGGCTCCTAACAGCTCAGTTGGAGAGAGCTGTGCTAGTAGCAGCTACGGTAGCTTCAAGCCGGCAGCGTCATGCAGAGCCGAGGAGCCGGTTTCAGAGCTGTGAAATATAAAGCCCCAGATCTAATAATCTGAACATATAAAATAAGATTATCAGCTTTGTCTCTATGGCCTTTGAAGTCTAGAAAAGGTCATTATGGATATCCTGGAGCCTGATCTTGTACAGTATATACAATCCTATCTGAAGCTGGAAACTGTATGGCTTTAGAGAATTTAGCGAGTCCAACAGCTCTAATTTACGTCCTTTTGTCATCATAAAAGCCATTAAATACAAAAAGCAGGACAATAGAAATGACACTCAGCTGTGCTATTAATATCTTGGTCAGAAGTAAAAATGCAAAATAGCATCTTTACTCTGCACACCCTGGGCTTGACTAATGTATTCTCTGTTTTCATACATGTTGTGTTTTCTGGTTTTGGTGGCAGTCTGTGGGAAGCGCTACAAGAACCGTCCCGGCCTGAGCTATCACTACGCCCACTCCCACCTGGCCGAGGAGGAGGGTGAGGAGAAGGAAGAAATAGAGATTCCTGAGCCTGCCCTGCCGGTGCCTGACGAGCCGAAAAGTAAGAGACGATCCAACGTCGCAGAGATTTCACAGTTAAACATAGAAGCTGAACGCTGACATTCTCTGTGTTTTTATCTTGTTTCTCAGCTCCAAAGAAAGGCCCAGATGGTCTTGCGTTGCCTAATAATTACTGTGACTTCTGCCTGGGAGACTCCAAAACCAATCATAAGACAGGCCAGTCGGAAGAGCTGGTGTCCTGCTCCGACTGCGGACGCTCAGGTGCGTTAAAGAACGATGAACAGCGCAGCAATAGGGGGAAAAAACTGCTGAGATGTGAAATAATAAACATGATTCTGCCCACAGGCCACCCCTCCTGCCTGCAGTTCACTCCTGTAATGATGGCCGCCGTGAAGACATACCGCTGGCAGTGCATAGAGTGCAAGTGCTGCAACATGTGCGGCACTTCAGAGAATGATGTGAGTTTACCCACATTCAGACGTTGTTTTTATCTTCTTTGCACTAAAGTCTGAGTCGTTAAGTGTTCTTGTTGTCACATTTCCGGCAGGATCAGCTTCTGTTCTGCGATGACTGCGACAGAGGCTACCACATGTATTGTCTCAACCCGCCCATGTCTGAACCACCAGAGGGTAAGTTCACCACATGTGGTCAACTTAACTATTAAAAAAACTGAGAAAAGGAATTTAACAGTAGCAAAATGTGTGATCATTTTGGCTTGAAAGAAAACCTGCAGCACTTATTCAGGCTTATTTGTAGGATCCCTAATAATTATTAAATTTAGTTGCATAATTTTTCCACCAAATATTTGAATGTATATGCAGTACTTAAAACTGTGTAAATCAGCAGTTGACTCCTTTTCCCATTGCCAGTAAATCTATTTGCCTCGCTGTCTCTTTTTTCTGTTGTGCCATTTTCAATGTCACAAACCTGCTGAACATCAGTAGAAAGCAGCTTGGAGGCCAGTGAGTCTAGCTGTCGATACACGAAGCCTAATATTCTGATTATAATTAGTTTAAAAGTATAAGAATATAAATGTTCCATATTAGCACCTCAATCAGAAGAAACGGGCCCACACAGAACACAATTTAAATCGGTTGCAGAGGGGAAGTTCAAAACTTTCCATAAACTGATCAAAATAAAAACTATCCCATGTAATCATACTTCCTGATCATGTGATGTGACATATGTTTCTACACTTACCAAATATGGCAGCTTCAAAGGTGAACCCTGTTAATCCCATCCCATGTAAACAGTTGACCCAAAATGCCAGGAATATCAGCACGCTTCATAGCATTGCACCTGAAAAGGGCCGTTTCCATCGCTGCCAATCGGACCTGTAGCCAATAAACACCTGTGATTACTGGAGTCATTTTACTCTGGAATCAATGCTGACGGTTCCCTTTCCTACTGAAGAAAAAGTCCAGATGTTAGTTGTTTTTTTCCAGTGTGGAAAGGGTTTATATGTACTGTAGCGCCTGCTGTCGGCTCATGGACAAACATCTTAACAGATTTTCTGTTGTTTTTTCCACTAAGGGAGCTGGAGCTGTCATCTATGTCTGGACCTGTTGAAAGACAAGGCATCCATATACCAGAACCAGAACGCCCCACCGTCGTGATGGTCACCACTCCCCTGCACACACTCATCACTCGACTGTCCCGCAGCTGTATGGTTTACCCTTCAAGTCGAGCTGACCGCGGAGGGAGTGTGTTCAGAACTGACAATAAATGGTGAAAAGGGAAGTATCCCTTACCCAACTGGCTTCACTTAGCTTCAGTTATGACTGTTGCACAGTTCCAAGCTCAGATTCAGACCCTTTTTGCCAGATATTTGAGAAGTTCTAAATTTACAAGATAAGATACACATCTTAAAGAGCCACAATCTGACCTCCTGTTCAGGTTTTTTACACACACGCCTACACAATGTTGCTAAAACCTTCTCTATCCTGCAATCCACTGATTTTATGACTAGAGCAGAAACAGAGCTTGGAATCAAGCAGCATGTCTATGCTTGCTCATCGTATAAAAAAAAAAGACATTTTATAATATTTATATATTTCTATGGTATATAATAGTGTTAAGTATGTACAAATTGGAAAAGAAGATTGGTCATGTAATGGTCTTTTTATTAGTGCCCATCTCATCATTATGGAGAAATCCACAACCACATGTTCTTTTATGGCACTGCTGATATTTGGTGATGCACTCGAGAAGAGTCAAAGGGATCTGAGGGGCTGAGACTCTAAATTAATTTCCCATCTCATCCACTGCCACTGGCCACACACTAGCACACATGCAACCTTAAAAAACAACAACAACAGGAACTATGAATAGAAACCCCCGTGTGCTTGCCAAAGTGGCTCCAAAGGCTGAAGGAGTTCAGGGTCTGCAGGCTAGATGGAGCTGCACAAAGCTCAAGCAGGTGCATAAGGTCCATGTTGCATTGAGGCTTTCAGGGCCGCCTTTTACACTTCAGACATGAAGTCGCTAATGTTGTGATAATGATTATTCCAGTCAAATTGAAAACAAATCCTACTTGTGTCATCAGCCAGGTAAAGGGATAAAAAGCCTTCATCGCTGTGTTCTAGCAGTTTGCTGATCATGCACCATATCCAATATCTGTCGATGTTGTGACACCACTAGATTATTTTAATGTAATTGAGGACTATGCGACCTTGCAGATGGTCACTCGCTGACAATGTTAAAGCAATAGAAGAGCTCCTGTCGGGCGCCGGGATGACGGGGACTGAGTCACTTTAGGCTCTCTTTGCAGAGAATGTGCGATACTGTAAATTTTCTTTCTCAGAAAATGCTAATACAGATAGAGGATTGTGGCAGCAATTATACACAGATCCATAGTGTAAAAAAAGAAAAAAAAAGAGAGAGAGATTATAATGTGTAAATGTATAGTCCGGTGGAGGAACAGCTCTTTTTGTTATGGCTTTTGTAGTTTAAATATGTGACGGTTTCCTTCTGTGGCAAGGCTAAAAGAAAAAGTCTGGCTGATTTTACCTCAAACAGAAACAGTATTTAAAGGGTTAAAACATGCTGTTGATGGACGGGACAAAGGCAGCGGGATGAATAGTAATGACAGCTGCAGTGTCTGCTTCAATAACTGCGTATTCTACAGGTAAACAAGTGCATGCTCCGTAAGTGTTTGCACTCTCATATGCTACATAGTCGTCTCAGCGTTAGGTTGGCAGAGGTGTTGGGAAGTGGTGTAATATAAGTAACCATGCTTTCATGTCGTTTCAATAGCCAACTAACAATTACTAAAGCATTACAGTATAACTCGGTTTATTTTCTCATCACATTTAAACTTAGTTATTTAGAGACAGTGGCTACTAGAATATTTTGCTGGGTTTTGTATTCATTGGGAGTGTTTGCGTACCTGATGTGTGGGGACATTTTTGGGACTTAAGTGGAGGTTGCCTTCTAGTTAATCCTGCGATCAAGGTGTCGCCTGAGCCGATCTCTTCCAAAGCTGAACAACAAGGAGCAAAGCTCGTAATGTGATTAAGAGGCAAATTCTGGAGCTACCCCTTAAACACTGAAGGGTTAAGTAATGATGGAGCCAGGGTACACCTTTCTAGGCTGCACACAGGAACGCCATGAAGACAAAGGAAGGCCACTTGTCAATATCGGATTATGGATTCCTGGTTTCTGGCTTTGGGAGAGAAATGTTCATGACAGCAAATGTTTAAAACGAGGATCACAGGTTTACATAGCAGGTGAATTCTCTTGGGTTGAACTTTCATTTGGATTGTGATGGAATGTTTTATTGTACGAAATTTGTCTTCAGGAAAATAAATACTAGGCACTATAACCTGCTGATGTTATTTTGTTTTTCTTCCTCAATGAGCATTTTAAAACTGAATGATAGTTTAGTATTATAAATAACAAATCTTAAAAGCATGCCGTCTCATCATCACACTGGCCTCTTGTATTCAAAATCTACATGCTCCCACTAACTCACATTATTGTTACCAACAAAATGTTTTCCCATAATTATGCAGACGGCACACATTTTATAACAACATCACCCGGTGACAATGGGCTCGTTCTAAGACTGAGTAGAGGTACTGAACAAATCAGTCATTGAATGCGCTACATTTTCTTTAAAGATAAACATGAAGACTTTTTTGGGATGCAAAGGGAAAGAAGACTTATGTCTCAGCAGGATTTAGAACAATGTGTTGACGCCTTTATCTTCACTGGGCCCCGACAACTGTACAGGGGTTCCTTAAAGAGTTGATCAAGCTGCTGCAGGTGACTGAGGACACTGTTGCTCGAGTGCTAACCAAGACCACAAGAGAGCAGAACATCACTCCAGTTCTCTTATCTTCACATTCGCTGTTTGTCAAAGATTTTGCTTTAAATGTTGGATTATACTGTAGAGCACTAAATGGTTCACGGCCAATATGGTATGAACCACCAACACCTTTCGGATGACTCGTCTGCTGACTCTCCCAGGATCAAAACTAAACATGGAGACGCAGAATTCAGTTTTTTATGCTCCGCATATCTGGAACAAATCACCTTCCTCGTTTCTTGATATTTCCCTTTTTTACAGATTGCCTTTGGAATCATCTTTTTCTCTCGTTTTCCAAAAGCACCCGACACAATTCTTGCCTATGATGTGTTAAATAGAGGCATGTTCTCCTTTTTAAACCACCAGAAGACTTGAGATCATTGACAAACTCTTTATGCTTTTAGACCCTATTTCAATTACTTCTTAGTTTGTCTCTAATACTTTCATTTGTTGTACGCACAGCAAAACGATACAAATTAACTTGCTAACTAACATTTCTAGAGTAGAAAAAGGGTCCGTTCCATTATAACAGTGTAGTTCTTGATAAAATAGTTTAGTAAAACTCATAAGAAGCCAACAACTGATGTAGAAATTATGCTCAAAGATTTGACTTTGACTTTCATTTATAACATTTCTGCATCCAAGAATAAAAAAAAAAGATTTGCAGCATCAGGGCTGAGTGCAGACAGTCAGATTTGACCTTGAATAATAATTATTTATACTCACAGAATATACTGCATGATGTGGCAGGAAAAAAAATCTATTTAAGACCTGTGTGTTTTTTCTAGTTTACTCCATTAGATGGCGGTCATGGACTAAAACCATGTCCCCTCTCAGCTGCTCTGAATGTCTGCAGCTGCGCCGGTCCGTTGACCATCACTGCGACCTATAGAAAACAAAACGGGACGACAACAAGACTTGAGTTGTTATTGCACAGTTTTTCTTTCTTTTTTTTTTATTGGACTCAAGATACAACAGTCTTCTATAATCCCATACAACCTCTAAGCAATAAATTGAAACTACCTCCAACATCACAGCAGAATAAACAGAACATTCTTTGAGTGCTGTGAAACCACAACAAGTTCAGGAGTTCATCGTTTGGTTTGGTGCTGTTGTGCCTCCGTAGCCGTGACTACCAGCGTATTGAGATTATTACTGGATTGGAACCGACTCGACAGCGGAGTGACAGAACACATTAGCATTACAAACTGTTGTGAATCATCTTCTGGCAATAAAAACAAAAACAAAACACAACTGAGGATGTTAAACAGGGATGGCGATGCTGAGGATACACAGTGACAGTTTCTATCTCGGAGAATGCTACAAAGAAACACAATAAAGATGAATGGTGAGCGTGGTACAAACGATTCCTCTACTGATTACTTTACCAAGTGATTAATTGGTTGGTTCTTTAAATGGCAGGAAAAAAAAAAACAGTGAAAGATGTCGTGTTTATTTCTCAGAAGGTGGCTGTTTTGTTCCACTAGCCTTCCCAAAGTCAGAAGCAGAAAATCCTCACATCTGCGAAACTTTAACTAGTGAGTATTTGGTGTTTTTTTTGCTTGATCAGAGACTCAAATCATTTATTATCAGAATAGTTATTGACTTATTTGCTTTTGATCAACTACAGGATTATTCAGCTAATAGTTTCAGTAGTAAAAGACCATATTCACATGGTGGCCATTTTTGTCTCACGTCCCTCTCTGGGTGGGAGGCTCCAATGTCAAATTGTTATCATTTCATCACTTCTCAGCTGGATAGTGAAAATATATATATATTGAGCGGTCAGGCCATATTTCCAGATAAAGCAACATATTTGATAACCCATTCGCTAACATTAGCATTCCACCCCTTCCTCGCTAACATTACCGTTTCATTAGCTACAGCCAGTGCATTTAACTTCCACTGCATTGAAAAAACATGTCCAATATGAAGCTACATTGGTTTTTCAGAATTACTTCACACCTTTCTTGTTGTATTTTTGAACAATATCAAACATTAATCTTAGTGAGGAAGTGGCTGAATGTTAATGATGGCTGTTGATGGTGACTTTCCTTTGTCTTTACAACCTGGAACAAAGCAGAATGACAATTGAGCTTCGCATCCTTCACGTGATGTCAGAGGAAAATGGCCGCCATATGAATATGGTCTACTAATGCTCAATTCAGGTTCTGCATCCTTCGGAGGCCAATTACGTCACGACGCCGCGCGAAGGCTGTCCAAATTCGAAGGCTCCTCCAAACGCAGCCCGCAAATGCGGCCTTCTTTTCCATCTTTTTCAAAAAAAGAAGAAAGAAAGAGGGAAAATGGCGACATCACGTGGCGTAGATCGTCACTTTCGCGGGCCTGGGGGCAAGAAATTGTGACCTAAGGGTAAAACATCCGGTGACGCAATCAGGAAATGCTCCAAAGGCTAGACCGTCCCATTTAACAGCGGTTGACGTGGTTAACAAGGTCTCTCTGAAGGACTCGCCTTTGAAGACCACAAAGGCCGGGTCCTTCGAAGGATGCAGACCCTGAATTGAGACACAGCATAAGAGACCTCTGAACGTGAAGGAAGCACTGGAAGGAGCTTAATACAAGTATGAACGTGT
The DNA here is from genome assembly GCA_963678695.2 of Diplodus puntazzo. Lineage (NCBI taxonomy): Eukaryota > Metazoa > Chordata > Actinopteri > Spariformes > Sparidae > Diplodus > Diplodus puntazzo. The sequence goes on along the minus strand of OZ023167.1, from coordinate 8,305,192 downwards.
CTTCTATCTTCTGTAGATATTTATTGGGGACAGGAGCATTTATAGGGTGATCATCACATTTTCTTTTCTGCACTGACATTTTAACAGTGCGTTGAGATGCACTGATGGGATCTGATATCAAACATCCTGGCATGACATTTGAGCAGATCTGATCAAATATGTTGAAATCTAATAACACTCAAAAATACAGAGTATGAATAATGGATGAAAAAAAATGTTTGAGTCAATTTAGTAGGGAAAGACGTACTTTCTGTTGTTTAAATTAAGTGGAATTTTTCTCGACATTGGACCCTGACAAACTAAGAAATTGAGCACAAGAGCATTGTAAAAGTTAAACAGGGTGACTGGTTTCCAAAGACTTGAAAACTAGTTTAACCATTGAAATGGTAAAAACTCAGATTAACTGCTCAGACATTCACAAAGTTAATATTTTATCCACAAAAAGGTGCAATATGTAAGAAGTAGCTCAAAACATTCAAACATGAACAAAATTGATCAACAGAAGGTTGAAGACAAATCAGTCTGACGTTGAGTGAAGACATCTATGTCGGCCTCCTGTGTTGCACGGATATTGTTAGCATGCTAACCAGCTAGCTCTGGGCCTGAAAGCGCCCCAGGGCTGCTGTGATAGCGGTATAAAAACCGAGACTCCGCCCCCAGTGCTCCAACTAGCTGCACATCTAACTGAGCTAACAAGCTATGGGCAGCTACAGTCAGAATAGAATACAGTTAGCAGCAGTTAGCGGTTACCTTGGTGATATGCTGCCCCTTTTTGTTGGAGTATGAATTCAACAGGTGGCCGATTCCTACATATAGCACCTTTAAAACATTTACAATTATTTTTTTCATCAATTGAATCTGTAAACAGCAGCTTCATTTTCTTCGGGCCTTTGCATGAAATAAGGGTTCAGTGTGTTGATGAATCAATACTGAAATAAAAAGAACAACTGAGCGCTGAGAAGATTTTAAGACACAACTTCAATTGAATTCACAACAACTCGAGTGCTAGTCTCACATCACAGCCTTCGTATTCCACTATACAAACAGTGACGGAACGCATTCATTCTGCTACAATGACAGTTCACAAGTAGGCTTACATTATAATTTTTCAAAAATATCAAAAACACCACAAAACTAGTCTCTGTCAGACATTCATTATTGTAAAACTATGTAAATTATTTAACATTTACAAACAGTAAAAAGTATTGTCAGGTAGACAATTATAATAATCATACAGCCATTTAATAAAAAAAAAAAAAAGGATTGCTCAGATCATTTTGGTGGAATATTTAGTCATCATATCATCTAAATGTGTCCAAATTGCAATTTTTTTAAAGGACAGAGGAGCAGCAGGTGTATATAAACATGGAATATGCAGCATTATTTGCCATAACACACAAATACAGTACATGTATGTGTGAGTATATAATGTGCTGCTTCCGTCCCGATTGAAAAGTGTGTGAAAATGTTCCACCAAAGCAAAATTAATCTCCCTAAAATGTACAGGAAACAATAAAAACATCGATTGTCGTACCTAAACGTGAAGTATTACAACTAGCCTGCACTCAAAGTCATCAAAGTTTTGTGACAGAACATTATATATTAGATTTCATAGTAATAAGACCTCTAAAAATACTGTAACACTAAGTTAATCTCTTAACGTACATTTAGATGTACCAATACTTGCTGATGAGCAGTGAGGCAAAAATCTTCAAAATATTGTCACAATAATGTGCATTTTCATATCAGTGTTTCTGTTCCACATACATGGAGTCTGACTAAAGTACCTCACTGTCTGTTCAGAGGTTCTCCTGCGTAATTCAGTGCCGCCTGCTACATTTGAATACATGTAAATATTTCCACACTAACGGGTGTACATTCAAAACATATTCAAAGCGAAGGCCTACAAACACACTACTCTGACAGAGGTTTATTATTTTCATCTTAAACAACAGGCCCCGAGCATGACACGGCAGATACATGTACCATTTTGAATATCTGTGAAATCTTCAGAGACAAGATGTTTTAACCTTTTAACCTAAAGCAGTTTATAAGGATGAGATGGCCACAGAGCATGTGAAATATATCTATATGTATACCCTTAAATCTTTTAGATAACTGTATTGTTTTACTTTTTCAAATTAATGGTTTCCCAATAGGATTTTTTAATTGGTAGTCTCATTTTAATGCTGCTGTAACTCTATATTCCAACAGTAATCACTGTTAGTGTGAGTGTTTGGCCAGTAACTTATGTCTCTCCTCCTGCTGCTCATGCAGCGGAAGAGAAAAGACATTTTCTGGTATCCCTGCCCATGTTATCCAATCAGGACTGAGGGCTTCAAAAGGAGGCGGTCCTGTCTTTAGAGCAGGATCCTCCTGTTTGCTGCTAGAGAGGAAGGAGGGGGCTGCGAACTGCAAAACGGACAGGAAGTTAGCTAAAACGACGACAACGCTCACAGCTGCTTGAAACGCATAATTTCCCCCGCTGTAAATCCCAGCTGCAGCTGTCTGCTGCCTGTGTATATCCTGCTCAAACTGTTCCATTAGCGTCAGCAGAAACATGCACTGTTGAACTCTCCTCACCAACACAAACTTTCGGAGAGACAACATGTGGATACAGCAGCAGAGGCGATGCAGGCTAATAAACTCACTCTCTGTGATAAACAACGGCTGTGTTGTTATGAAGTCAGCTAGTTTGAGATCCTGTAATTAATTTACCCCGCAGCTGCAGCAGGTTCGAGAACACAGACATTAAAAAACATAAATAAATAAATTAAACAGTACTGTCAGATGAAAAAGAGCTGCACTGACAGGAAGTTGCTGAAAGGACGAGGACCTGGTGTCATTTGCATGAGATGTGAATAGTCTATGTAAAAGTGTGCGTGTGTGCTGTTGGACGACTGTACAATCAAAACTGAGCCTCTAAAAGTGCTGTGAATCTAAACTTCTAATGGCTTATTGCTTTAACGAAACACTAATGATTCAACATTTATTCATAATCATCAAGCAGAAGCAGCTAAGATTTGTAGTGTGTCACCCAGTTGACGGGTAAGCTAACGTGGCTAAGTTTTGGCAGGAAATGATTTCTCTTGAAACTGAAGCTTTTGTCAAATGATGGTAGTAGAAAAGGCCAGGAGATTAACATCGTCATATATTTACGTAAAAATCAGACGTAAAATAAATGTCATAAAAACGTTAGCGAGCCACAACAACGTACAACGACCTAGCTGATACGGACCAGAACAGTTTGTTTTCTAAATCAATTTTTTTGTTGTTGATAAAGTCCTTTTCCTGTTTTATATTGCTACTAATAAAGGCTTCCATCTGCCATGTCATTAAATGTTTTCATAAGTCATGAACAGTCACTACACTGTACGAAAAACAGAAACATTGTGCTATTGATAAAAGACTTCAGTGTGTGTTTGTGTAGTTGCATGTGTACAGTATCAACCTAGTGAATCCAACAGAGGTGCACAGAAACTCTCACAGTCAAAACACAACAACGCTGTCACTCTTGTTTTTGGCTTCAGGAAAGAGGACGTGTGGTAGAAAGGTAGGTACTCAGCATGTCGTCTGCCAGGGGGTGACCTTTGACCTTAAGGCCTCACATCTGCCCGAAGAGGATGGAGCAGAGCAGGAAGATGGCATAGAGAAACAACAGACCCAGACCCAGCCGGCGATCCAGCTTCCAGTGGTTCAGATGAACGCTCGTCACCTGTGGAGAGGAAGCCAAAAATAATTTCACACCACTAAATCTGTGTACACACAATTTGGATAAATGTCCCTCAAACCTTTTATTTTGAACCCTAACCCCGCCCACTTTATCCAGTCAGGACAGAGCACTCCATAAAGGTCGGCAGCTTTTATCGACTGATAACAGAGACGAATACATGATGTCAATCTTGGCTTGCTTCTGCTCCGCTTGACTCCACAACTCAATGCAATCTGTCTGTTCATTAAAGGCCACTTTTTCATTAAGGTTCTCGTCTAAAAACATGGAGTGTACGACAACATACTATTGATAAAGTCTCTGTTTCGAGACTCTTTATTGACCCGACCGATACATCAGTCGAGCTCAACATGAGAATAGATGACAACAATGAGAGGATTTAAATCATATTTAATGTCCTTTAAGGCCTCAGATACGAGACGAGAGTTTTTAGAAACTTTAGAAACCTTTTCACAGAACTAGTGACCTGGAAAACATGCAGGTCAAGTGTAAGTTTAACAGCTCATGATTGCTTGAACTAAATATAAAATCCATGGCTTATCTCATACTGACAACAGACATTATAATGACTACAATACACAACATCTGGTACATTTCATTTCCTCACCGTCAGAAACACGGACGCCAGCAGCAGGACGACAGAATACACCAGTCCTTTATTATTTATGGAGACCTGTGGGGGCAGAAAAAAACAGATGTCACAATTTTATGACACATCAGCACTACATTTCAGTTTGGATTCACTCTCACACACATATGCAGAACGTAAACAAGTCAAATCACTGGCAGAGGCAAAAAGAGATATGAGTAGAGATTGTATTGTAGAAAGATAAAAGTGTATGCATACTGTTGATCCGTGGTCCACCACGAGCGTACGCAAAGCCCAGGGGAAACCCAAACCCAGCAGGATGTCAAAGATATTGCTTCCTATGGAGTTAGACACTGCCATGTCCCCCATGCCTGAAAAGAGAAGGGACGGGTGACACAGAAATGTGAAACTGAAGTCAAACAAAGTGAGAAAAATACTTTTTATGCTTTTCTTTTTCTTTTTTTTTTTACCTTGTCGAGCTACAATCAGACTCGCCATGCAGTCTGGCACGCTGGTCCCTGCTGCCAGGAAGGTTATCCCCATGATGTAGTCTGGGATGTCTAGTGTGTAGCTGATGATGGTGACCTGGAAAACATCAGGGTCGAGATTTACTCGACTTGCATGATGGATGTGTGGCTTGTGCTGTATTTTAAAGCCAGCAATATCATCATTGTTATCGCTTCAGAACTGGATCTTTCCGTCTGTCTTCCTTCTTACCATCCACACCATGAGGTAGGAGAAGATGGCGATCCACAGGGTGGAGGCCAAAAAGGTGACCATGAACCAGCGGTGCCAGCGTGGCAGAATACAGTTAGGCACAGTGCAGTAGAGCAGGAGGCCCAGAGGCCACGTGATGACCCACTTCACCCGGGCACAGCAGCTGCCTGTGGAGAGCAGGAGGGCGGTCAGGAGGGGATGTGTCAGTCCTCAAATAATTAAGTATTTTAAGGACTTTTGTAAAACCAGAGATTAATTATTACACCTACATTTTTAAGGCACTAAATAAACATAACAGCTAACTTAACAGTGCTCAATCTTCCTCACCTGGGATGCGCACAGGACTGAAAATCCCATCTTCATCATCCTCCTCCTCCTCTGGCTGGCCGCCCCCGGCCCCCGGCTTGTCTCCCGGCTCTGCGTCTCCCGCCCCGGCCGCCCTGCCTCCGTTCTCCAGACTGCAGGAGCCCGACCTCTTTAGGCTGTTGGTGGTTGACCCGGGGCCGGCCTCCCCATCCCTCTGGTTCTTTGAGCTCTGAATCAACCTCTGTCTCTGCAAGAGGACAACTCCTGTCGGTTTTTGTTGTAGAGCTCAGAGATGTGTGTTAAAATATGTGACGTGTGAGTGTAAATACCTCACTGATTAGCATACGTCCCGCCATGGAGAGCCTGGTGCGGGGGGAGAAGTGCGGGGTGATCATGATGCGCAGGCCGGCGTCGGAGAATGACAGTTTGTGGGGGTTGAGGATGAGAAGCTCGTCCACCATGACGACCGGAGCAGGCTCCTGACCGTGGGCTTGACCTGTGAAAAGATTCTTGTATTTGATTTTCGAGAGCAGTAAACAAACACAAAGCCGCAAGAGACGACAAGACCATCCTCACATCTTCTGACCTTTGTTGAGAAGCACCATGGAGGTGTTGCAAGCAGAGGCGTCCTCTCCCATCTTGTCGTCTCTGTGGTCCTCTGATGCGGGACAGCACGGCCTGCCGCTCCTGAGCTGACGCGTCGCAAATGCCAGAAGCTGGTTGTTGAACCTGAAACCAGTGAGATACTGTTTGCTTACATCCATTTAACAATAAACAGGGTTTGTCCGTCATGTGGAGGCGTGATGACTGATGGGAAAGTTTGGTAATTTCATCAACTTACTTCATGATTATAATGTAGATGCCATACATGGTCATGAGGAGCAAGGACTCCCACCTGAACAGCGAGAAGTGAAGGTGTGTTAGTTTGTGACAATGTTATAAAGCTGGCGCTGCACTTTAAAACGGTGCAATATGCAAGACTTTAAGTAGAAAACATTAAAAAATTCTGAAATTATCAACAGAAGGTGAAAAAAATGACAGTTTTGACATTATGACATCTGAGTATTGTATTTAAAAGATATCTACTAGCCCTGACTCAACCCAGTCCATAATCTCTGTGCTAGTAAACAACAACGAGCCCCCAGTCTGGACCACTAGATGCATGTATAACTGAGCTAAGTAGCTAACGGTAATTACAGTCAACAGTAAGATATTCCTTTGAACGTAGCTGATAGTCATGAAAATTGAATAAAAGAGAGAAATACCCCCTTTTTAGAGCATCAAGTCCCTGTCTATGAACTGTCTTTAAGGGAGAGTTTGTTCATAATTATCCTCATGAAATACAAATACAGCACTGAGGGCACTGGACAGATGCTAGATGACCACTGCTGCACCTGTGCAGACTCATCTCTCAGGTATTCTGAGCATGTAGGGATCTGGCAAAGTCAGCTGAAATACAAATCTGACAAAGAGCGTCAAGAGGAGTGGTGAGGTGAAATACACCAGGACAGCCTTAGCTTGGCACGGTACGATTTAATAAGCAGTCTCCATATATCACTGTTCATTCCACTGCTACAGCCCACATTAAATCCATGAATAAATCCACTCCTTCATTAAAACCACTGACAATAGAGAGCCTTTTTCCCCCAAGAGGCCTCAGGTCGACAGAACAGAACACATTCAGGACAGACACCTTGGTAGCTATGAAGGCATCAGGAAGACAAAATGAGCCCGTTGAGAAAAGAAAAGCAACACAAAGGAAATCAATTGAACAACTCTTTGCAAATCAATTCAACAGCTGAGCTCTGAATCACCGATCATGTGTGAAGTAGCTGCCACACACACACACACACGCGCGCCTCCTCCGCACAAATTCGCCAAATGTAAAGTTATCTTCAAATAGGTTTCAAATTGAACCTCGTCACCTCTGACAGACTCGGCTGCCTGGTTTATAAATATGCAGAAGTTTTGTTATTTGTCGAGTGCAAATCAGGAATCAGAATCGATTAGATGCGCCTCACAGTCGCTGATTGTTGACCTTGTTGACACCCTCATCTTCATGACGATAATAACAGTCATTTGATCTTGCTGACTCTAATCAGAGCAGAAGAGGATGAATCATTCGCTGATCTGTTTCGGTATGAATACAGATATCTTGTTCAGAAATGTGATCATATGAGGAGATGTGCTCATTCTCTCAGGAGCGCAGTGGTAGAAGTACTGAGATCTTCTGCTGACGCCTGCAGTGTGGGACTTACTAATGAATGTCTGTTAGATTCAAGTCCTTGCCAAACAAGTTCACACAATGCTGATTAACTCCATCACCGCTAGATAAATCTCTGCATTTCACATGATACAGACTTTTTTAAATCCTGTCGCAATATAGTGATACTGTTTCTGGCTTCACACAAAAGAAAAAATAAAGGTTCATCTCTGGGAGAAACCTTCCTGTAATGTTGTCAGACACTTAGCTTAGCAATGTCAGCCTGTCAGTAGCAAAAAACAAGCACCTTCTTTTATGGTCGCAGTTGCCCCAAAGGATTACACTGATTACATTGCAGCCTGTGTCGTGGCTGCAATATGACGCAATCTAATTCAGTCAGTCTGCCAATAATGTGACTGTGGACAGAAAAATCAGCCTCCTTTCTGTTGACTGTCAACACATAATCCAAGTTTAAAGACATTTCAAACAAGCTGAGCCCCAAAGATGAATCCAAACTCATCTATACAGATATCTTTTTTGAAAAACTGTGTAAAATAATGTCTTGTGTTCAACACCAATGCAAGGAAAGCCTGAACAACTGTTTTCATAGCAGCAGCTAAAAAGTAAAACAGAATTGAAGTCAGTGAACTCACCAGACAACTGTGGCGTCATAAATAACCTAAAGAGTGGAAACAAAAATGGATTCTTCAGAGCACACTGTGGAAGTATAACAGTTTAACACATCTATTGTTTTTGATAAAAAGCATATCTCACCATGATGAGAGTCAGCACAGCGAGGATGTAGTAGGTGGAATCTCGGAAAAGGGACCACCATGTCAGAACCACCGTCTGTGGAAAGACGATATAAATGTTGGAGTTTAGTTACTCAAGAACATAAAAAAATGAGAAGAATAATTATTGGTGAGTGACAGAGTTTTTGTCTGTTCTCTTGCCACGTGCGCCCGATATTGTTCTTTCAGGAACAACTGCATGAAAGACGCTGGTAAAAGTTTTCCATACCTGGCCTGCAAAGATCCCACTCAGGCCAATGATGACCAGTATGTTGAAGACAGCCGAGCCAACTATGGTGCCGAGTCCAATGTCTCCTTTAGTGATGAAGACACCTGAGGGTGGAGGACACAGAGGGAGGGAGGGAGGGAGGGAGGGGAGAGGAGGAAGTCAAATGTGTGTAGTTACAGTCTGGCTTTGTTTGGTTTCAGGTAAGAGAAAAAAAAACCCTGCCGTCTGTCATCTCCTGGCGGCTTCTATGAGCTCTTATTACAGTTTTGTTGACACACATCATTCAGCTGTTTGTCTTTAACCTCCAAGAAAATATCTAAATGGAAACTTTAATAAAATCCCCTGTTAGGACTCTGCTGACATCTCCTGGATGGTTCTGGCACTGCAGAAGCTGGGAAGATTTAAGATTTCCAGCATTTCTCTGAAAAAATGTTAATGATAATTGAAAAGTATTTGTTTGTTCGTAACAACTACTACTTGGTCTTGACTGGCTGAAAAACTGACCAATGAGAGAGGTGAAAAGCTCCGGAGCAGAGCTTCCTGCTGCCATAAACGTTGCCCCGGCCACATCTTCACTGAGCTGCAGGTTCTGAAAGATTAAAAAAATACATAATCCAGATTAAAATCAGATGAATCACTTAATGATTTGTTAGATTAAGGAAACTCTACTTGAAGGCTGGTTGATGCCGTTTCCTCACCTCAGATATTTTCTCAAGGGAAGGGACAAAGTAGTCGTCACAAACGATGGCCAGAGCGTAGAACATGTAGATGGCCTGGAGCAAAGTAAAGTAAATAAGTTGTGTAACTCTTGGCTTGTAATATATGCTGCTTCTAACTCTGTCAGGACCTTAGCGTGATGAGTCAAGGACATGAATACAGAGAGAAAATACTCACACAGAGTGCATGCAGGACCACAGCCCCCTTCTTCCTCTGCTCCTTGGTGAAGATGTCCTCTGGAAACTCATGGATGGCTGCGAGGATGACAGACGTGATGATAAACATGTTCCCAGATAAAACATACATTTCACTCTCCCAAGTTAATGATGTTTATAATCCTGCATGCGACTTACAACAAGGTTTAAGAGGTATAAGTGGGTGACATATCGTATTATGAGCTCTGCGTTCACAATGCTTAAGACCTTCATGCCAATGTTTACTCAGCACTTCATAACTACCATAGCTTAGCCAGTTATGCACACATATAACTGCTCCAGTGTATCATAACTGATTATATACTCTGACTCTATAAGCTTTACAGCAAAGTGGCAGGACTATATAAGGTTATTACAAAATTGCCTGATACCATAACACAATATGAAGACATAAAGAATGATCATCAGGGCCAAAGCTTCATCATTGTTGTAAGTTTTTATGAAAGTATATGAAAATATACCATTTTTTTCCTCACAGAAAGTACCCAAGACAATTACATTGACTTTTTAGGGCATTTAGCAGACGCTTTTGTTCAAAGCAACAGTAATTGATACACTGATGTGGTGGCTGCCATGTCATCAGGAACAGTTTGGGGCTCAGTGTCTTGCCCAAGGACACTTTGACATGCAGACCAGGGGAATCGAACCAGTGAACTTGCGACAACAAAACGCTGGTTCTACCCCTGAGCCACAGCCGCCTGTCAATGAACCCATTTTTTAAATATAAATTGCCGATATTGGCTTATCACAGATATATCGGTATCAGCACATATGTTGTGCGATATGTGCCAGTTTTTCATTTTTTCATAATATCGTGCAGAAAAAAGATGATTGGGGGAAATTTACAATTATTATATTCCACGTGAAGTTTACTGTACAGTGCACTGATATCATTTTGGATGATAAACTGTTAGGAGGTAAAAGATCCTGTATCTTCATCACAAGTGTCTGATAACCACATGATGGATCACTGTCTATATAAGAATATCAGCTGATATATTGATATCTGGTATTTTAACCTCCTTAATCATAGTATCGGCCCCAAAAAGCCGGTATTGGTCAGGCCCTATGGGAAAAGAGTCAATGAATCCATTGATTGTTGCAGCTGTAGTGCTACTATCAATCTGTCTGGCAACAGGTTCTGCAGGCTGCAGAGCATCAACATCAATTTACAGATGATCATCAAGCTGATACAAAGAGTCTATGAGATGTGAGTTATAAGAGTCTTATGACCTGGCAGTAAAGAATATAAATGTTTCCTTACATTTAGGTAAGAAACATGACTTAATTTACATATTGCCCTCTTGCTTATGACTTATTCTGAGTAGACTTTTTGAAATGATACGCCTCGTTTCTTTTTGATCTTCTGATCTGCAATTACAGCGCTTCACTTTCAAATGGCCTCCAATGATTTCAAAATAAACTCAAATGACTCAAAGTGTGTTTTGTCATCCTCAGCGTCATGATATCAGATATCATTTCTTTCAGACGGCCACAACAACCAGCAGACACACTCACTGCTTGTCGTGACTAAAGAGTGAGACAGGAAGTGAAACTGGCAGCTGCTTCCTGCCCTTCCTCGAGTGTCAAAGAAAAGAAGAGGAAAAAAAAGCTGTTAATGACAGCTTAGCTTCCCTCTGTTCCCTCGACGTTACAAAAGAGAGCCTCGAGAGTGTGGTGCAGCTCCAATTTACAACTCTGAGCCGCGCTGGATGAATTTAAACTACTGGGGAGCATGGAGCTATTAATAGCTCCTCTGCTGTGTGAGACAACTGTGGGGTCGACAGGCACACAATGAGCACGGTGCAGCCGTCACGATGTGCGCTGCACGGCGGTGGCTGCATGGAAACTGAACAACAGACTGCGTGGATTAAGAGAAGGGTCCCTTGTGATCGGGGATATGAGATTTGATCTTTGACACCGATGTGTCAGGGAGAGTGGAGGAGGAGGAGGAGAAGGAGGAGAAGGAGGAGGAGGAGGACATATGGTCCTGAGGAGGGGACAGTAATTTGGCTACATTCTGTTAGAAAATGTAAATGTTTGTGCAGCGATGTTTACACATTCTGAGCCTGAGCGCAGCGCTGCCTGTCAGGATGCTTATTGTGCCATAAAGAGCTTCTTGTGCATCTTGTACGAGGTGAAGTGAGTTCCTGGACGCTGGCAGGTCCCTGTTTTCTGTTTTCTGTGTGCCAGCTGTTATTGCACGGCGCGGCTCGTCCACTAAGTCAACGAGGCTCAGCATGTAAACTTTCAGTCATCTTTATCACACGAAATAAAAAGAGGGAATCTGGATGCAAAGCTGCAATGTGTGCGTCTTCTCAGGCGGCCCCGTCAGGCCGATCAGCTGTTGGACATCTGTGCTCCCTCTCTGGCTTAATTTCTTCTTCCCGGAAGTCTCTGTATCTCCTCTCTTCCCAAAAAAACACACACTCTCAGGTTGTTCTGTCGGTGGAAACGCTGCAATGTGTAGCTCAGATGGATGCTTTGAGGAGTTGCTCTGGTGAAGGCTGTTGCTATGGAGACCCTCTCCCTGGGGGCTGCTTTTTTTTTTCATGGGTGGCAGTAGGAAGCCAAAGGCAAGGCAATTGCGTGAACAGTGAGAAAGGGGGAGGTGAATTTGTGTTTCCCATGGTAAGGGTTTATGAAAAATGGAAAAAAAAAAAAAAAAAAAAAAAGACGTGACAGCAGCTCTGGACCGCAATTTCTAAAAATATTTATTTTTCCTTACAAACCCTCAGGAGAGGTCTGAGAGAGTGAGGGGAGGGGGAGAAGGACGCCGTAGAAACAGAAACAGTGGACTTGTTCGCTGAAGGCTGCTGGACAGGAATGTGCTTTGCCAGGATTCTTTATGTCTTGGTTTCACAAGACCAGACCACAAACTAAACTGACCCAGTTGAAGATGATCTGCATCTTCCCGAATCAGGGATTTAAGCCAGATGTGGCATCGGCTTGACAGAGTCGCAGTTTTGTAATCAGAGGTCGAGCAGTGAGCCTCAGTGATTTGAGGAAAGATTTGTGCTGTTGATGTGTGGTTACTCTGACAATACAAAAGTCTCTGACCAGTAACGTCACTTCTCTCTGTGCTCAGTGTCAGAATTACAAAGTGCTCCCACAACTCTCATCCAGTCGTGTCGGTCACAGTCCTCACAGCAGCTCACAAATCTTTGTGCCATTCCTACATGAGCTCAAGTCCTCGGACCCTCTAACAGATCATCCACAAGTGTGAAAATGTTTCACATCCTCAAGCCTCTGACATTTATTGCTCACAAACTGTTGCTGTAAATCATGAAGGGCAGCACTTCATGTTCATCAGAACTAGACTATTGTCTGGAAAAATGTATTAAAAAGGTGCAATATGTAGCTTTGGTAAAGAGGTTGAAACTCAAAAAATTACATTTACAATATTAATTAGATCCTTATACAAACTGAGAAAGGTGATAAATGTCCTCAGAGGGGAATAAAGGTCCCCAGAGCGCTGCTAGAAACTAGAAAGGTGGAAACGGTCATGAAAATCAATTAAGGATGTTCTGATTAAGATTTGTTCCCCCAAAACTACAAGGTGCACCTTTAAACAATCTTACATTGAAAAGAAGGAAAAACTGAACTGCCATCTTTCAAAGAATAACAGAAATGACGATACAAAAAAAAGGCAAAAATCTGAAACAGTACTGCTGGTAAGCTACATGTGTTTAACACAAAGTGGATTCAAGTTGAAAGTTGTTTACTTCATATGCTGCCCAACAGTTTACCAAGACAACCAAGACATTGTCTACATGTTTGGCAATTTTTCCTTTTCTTAGCCAGGAGGATTGTTCAATAAACAGTCTATTTGTTTCCTTTTTTTCTGGATTTAATGTCGGGAACTTTATGCTGGCTTCACTTCTTGCCCATCTGTTAATGAGCAGATATGGAAAAATACCAAGACAGATTATCAGTTGTTTGCTTTCTTTGTTGAACTTTGTGAGGAAGAGAAAAAGACAGTGCTATGTTAGAACAGAAAATAACTGGTGGAAAATCATATTAACTGTGCAGCACCATAAAAAGCCAAGAGGCCCCGAGTTAAAATGGAACGCTGTTTGTCAAGATGCAAAGCGTAAATTGAGCCTAATGCATCTGCTTCTAGTCCGTACACAGAGGGACTGCTGCATAAAACTTTATTAGCTTTTAGCTGAGTCCACTTCAACATTTACAGCAATTATAAAACATTGTCACCTGTTTCTTTCGGCCGCAGGGCATCCACCAGGTATGGGCTTAGTTTGGTGTAACTTTGATCACAGAATAATTAGGATTCCTTTCAGCCGATATTGATAAGAGATCATTACCTGCTTTTCCTGGCTGATACTAGATGCTAAAACCGATAGTTTAACATTTTTGTATTTCAAAAATAAGTTCCTAACCTGTAGTTTATGCACACTTTAGGGCAAAAAAGCTTTCGATTTAGTAAAGACTGATGATTTATCATTCTATAGCTCTAATAAGATTTGTTGTGTAAAAACTCATGGCTGCTTCTTCTTCTCTGTGCAAGTGTGCAGCAGCCATGTTTGGTAAGTTCATGAAAGCAATCTAGCGTCGTACAGTCATACATTTTAAGTTGCTATAATTTCACCGAGACTGATAAAAAGAAGATCATATACATACCCAATGTTGTCCCGATATACAGCATATCATGCATCTCTAATAATAATAATAATAATGACAGATAATCATTCAAGTCTGAGTAGCAAAGATTCAAGAACTGTTAATGTAATTTTCCTGCTGTGAAAGGCAACAACAACAATGGCACTTCCTGATATTAAAGCAACAGTATGTAGAAATTGGTATTTTTTTGTGATTTGGCACCCCCTCAACAGTTTTCTGAGTGCAACACCACAGTCGTAAATACAAATCCCAGGTCTGTAACAATTTGTCAGACTAATGTAGTGTAATGTAGGTGCTGCCTACAAACAAAACTCACTCACGTCAAAATATTGTTGTGTGTTTAAAACTTAGTAAACATGTATGTAACACTGTGATCCTTCCCTTACATAGGTACATAGTGTAAAAACAAGTGACGGAGACAAAGACACCATTCGCTCAATTATAAGACACTGTAGTATCAACAGGACTTTGAAGCGGCTACTTTAAGTTGAAAAAGTACAGTATAAAAATTTAAAAAAGGAAAATAAGATGTGCAAAATATCAGGAAGTAACAAATGTAGCATCCATATCAGTTCTATCAGAAAAGGCCCAGTGTTCTGAACAGATGACGATCTTTTCTTACACGTGTATTTTATGTGGGCCCGGATCAATAAAGACTTTGCAGCAGATCTTCAAATATAAAGGTCAACACCCAGCAAATTCTTCAGAAGGCACTAGAAGTGAAATCTCCACTAAGTGAAACCAGCGCTGATGATGTGAGAAGCTGAGCGCTCTGAGTCGATCTGCAGCGGGGGGGCTTCAGTGTGGCTGAATGAGGGGGGTGGGGCAGAGTAATGTTATCGATCTGAGAGTCTGCAGGGTGTCCTGAAGTCAAGCTACGCTATCGACTGGCACGCCGAGTAATGTCGTACCATGCACCCACCAAACTGGCCTTACACACACACACACACACACACACCCACACGGCGCTGCAACAAGCCTGCATTTTTCATGAAGAATCAAAAAATAAATATTTCATCTACGTGTGTAATGTAAATTCAATTATGCATTTGCTCTTTGATTTGCTTTCCTTTGAGGCAGTTTGAATACGGCGCTCATGAAACAACAGCAGTGCTTCAAAACCGTCTCGCCCATCAATAAAAACACTAAACATCACATTGCACTGTGGTGAACAACAACAACAACAGAAAAACGTCTTTGGATGAAGCTTTGTCTCACAGTTCAATCATCTCTTTTAAAGAATTCAGCTTTAACCTCTGCTTTTATTAATGTGGAGTCATTTTTGCAGACGGAGAGGGAAAGAGCATCGGCAGGATTCACATGACGCTCGCGTTGACTGCTGTTTGCTCTGCGTGGCATCCACAATCTGACTGCCCTGATAAAAGTCCAAAACAGTTTCTGTCAGATTATCTGCCAGCTTCTCTTTCTCAACGCTTTCCCACAAAAAACCCCAAAACATGGCTGTGGAAAAATGCTATTCTCAGCTGACTGTCGCTTGCCAAAATAAACAACATAACAATCCTCGACGACACACGCATAATATGAGCCATTTACTTCATTTGCATCATTTGGATTCATCCGCCCCCGCCGTCCCTCTCCTCGCCATCTATTTTTAGTTCCTTGCTTTGCACTTTTAATGCTTGAAAGACAGAATTGTCTGGGTTTCAAAATTTAGCATTCAGTTGCCTAGCAACAACGCTATCCAAGGCTGAAGGCGGGTAACACCGTCTCCATCCTGTTATAAGCCCCGGAGGGATGAGAAGAGGGAAAGAAGAGCCTGGGGCTGGACGTTACTGTGCAATCCCCACGATAATATCCCCCGGGGTCCAGGGCAGGCTTTTTAATCACACCACAGATTATGCAATCACTGTCAGACGGCCTGCTGAGGAAGAGGGCAGCAACCCGAGCCTGGAGCCGCGCTCACTGGTGTGTCTTATTCTAACCTGTCCAGCCTTTTGTTCGACAGCCTGTCTCCAGTGTATTACCACAGCGGAGCGTCCGACTCGCAGTATGCTTGTGTCTTTGTGAGAGATAATGAGGGGGATCTGTGTGCAAACCAGGAACTCAATGAAGGTTAAGTGTGTTTTCAGGTAGCGAAACACAAATGAAGAGAGAGACAGAGAGAGCGAGAGCGAGAGCGAGAGCGAGAGCGAGAGCGAGAGCGAGAGAGAGAGAGAGAGAGAGAGAGAGAGAGAGAGAGAGAGAGAGACTGAGTCTGTATGGAAAAAAAAACGACCAAATAAAACACCTGTGCTGTAATATAACAGAAGAGGATGTGTGGTGCCTGTAATGTGTCAACTCTGTTTCACTGAGCTGGGGAATTGTGTTCCAAGATAAGATGATCAGGAACCACAAATGTTTTTTTTATATAAGTCTTAAGATTAAAAATGTCAAAACTGATATGATTAATCATTTGATATCTTCTCAAAAGCACTTATTAAATGCATGGAACTGGCAATAACGTAAAATATCACAATACTTTTGACCAAATACCTCGATAATGAAATTGCAACAATATTGTAGGGATGACTATTGACACTTTCATGATGGAAGTGAAATGACACATGTAACACAGTGGGATTTTTAAATCAATAATCATCCGCAATGTGGATATGATGACTAAGCAGATAAAACGTATTAGACCAATTAGAACAGTCTGGTTAAAACAGAACATACATCACGTCACTGTACTGCAGCCTTCAAAATCAGGAAAAGACAACGCTTATGACATATCCTGATATAATGACAGCAAAAGATCATATACTCTCATATCATGACAGTGATATAGTATCCATATATTACTTGAAACCAATGTAACACTTGTGAAATAAACAAACATCTTCATTCATGGGGTGTCAGACTAGTTGGAGAAACTGGTTCTCGGTGGGGATGCACGACATACAGTATATCAGGGTGATGAATTATCGAATGGGAAAATCTATTTGATAAAAAGAATGAGTAGTTGTGGTAGTAGTTATAAAAGAAGAAGAATGTAATAACACAATTGGAATATACAATACATGTTCCACAGGTGCTTAGAGTGAAGGAGAAAAGTCAACAACAAATCTTACTAGAGCGGTAGAACATTAACTCATCCATCTTTGTCACTACATCTGAGCCTCTCTCACTTACATTTTGAACTACTTTTTAAAAAAAAACATAAAAATCGGACACTTTTGCGTTATGGTAATCATCGGTTATCCATACAGGCTGAAAGAATCCAGATGCATGTCTAGTTATCAACTGGGAAAATTCATGTGAATGACCGATCGAGTTGGAAAAACTCAGAAACTCTGGATGTTGGCAAACGACTTGGAGACTATGATGTCATATGCAGAGAAACATGATGGATGAAAGTCAGCAAGTCAAAAGCTTGGTTGATTAATTTTATTGAATTTATTAGATATTAGCTTGTAACCGTTGGATGGTATCCATGTAGAGTGACCCAGATCAGAGTTTCATCATCGTGAACGTGTTGTTTCCCACAGTTTTTGTGTCCGTCATAACGGATGTACACTTCTGGTGTTCAACACACGTAATTAGTTTCGTCATGGATGTACAGAAACATCAACACAAAATGTGGGAGAAGCAAATTTCCTTGTTTTTTATATGGACATGAAGTTTTATTGAGGCAAACACAGGACTAATAACCCATGGCAACAAAGAAGTGCTGAGGTTAACCTGCCAGGTCCGCAGCCAGTTCTATGAAATATTTTGTTGAGAGAAGAACTAACATCAGACATGCAGTACAACTGTTGGCTAAATATGACATCAAACTTTTCTACTTAAAAAAATACATAAATGGAGCTGTTACATTCATCAAACAGTTAGCTCATGTATTAGTCTGGCCACAATCCACCGAATACGATGGAATTTTTCAACATACTCGAGGATTTTGTCCTGGACTTAAAAAAAAAAACAAAAAAACAAAGGTTTACAGAGGTTCCTATAG
Source organism: Diplodus puntazzo (assembly GCA_963678695.2). Lineage (NCBI taxonomy): Eukaryota > Metazoa > Chordata > Actinopteri > Spariformes > Sparidae > Diplodus > Diplodus puntazzo. The sequence continues at coordinate 8,287,105 of OZ023167.1, read as the reverse complement.
AAATTAAAGGACTTTAGGTTGACTTGCATATGTACATAGAGCTATGTGAAAATGAGGCATAACCCTGATGATAAGTCTTGAAAGCAGTATTTTAGGGGATGTAGTGATGCAACAGCAAGTCTGGGACAAAAATCACTGTATTATAAAGCTTTAAAGTTCAAACAGTTTGAAAGGCTCCGAGCAATAAAATACAAGAAAATCTGCTTTGTAGCCTTCGTCTCGTTTGCTCATCACGACTTAAAAGCTCATGAACACATCGAAGTCAGAAGAATGACTTTAGACCAACAGGGAATCATATGAATGCAGGATTATAAGTAGAACCATAGATACGAACAGAACAGCGGACTGCCAGATGCACATTATGTAAACATTTTGCAAAATAAATTAGGAAGCCCTGACATGCTGATCTTTTCCAACTACTGTGATGAATCAAATATATTCTAAAAGTTCTGGGAAGACGGCAGCATGCAGATGTCTTCGCCTGCAGGAGACGTCGAGAAAGCGTCTTTCACATAAATCTATTTTTAAAAGCCTGACATGATTCATTGTGTGTGTGTGTATTTTTAGGTCGCACACGCTTTGTAGACAGAGCAGTATTTATGAGTGTGCCATTTGCATGGTATATCATTATCAAAACTTGATTTGCGTTTATTTCTGTGACAGTAAGCCTGAAATTTTGTACTCTGGCATCTACAATAGCCACGCAGTTTGCATACAATACAGCTTTGTGACTGACAGCCTAATATCAGCACACCCTTAAAAGTCAAAGCAAATGATCCAAAGATACAGAATGGTATTCTGTCAGAGCGGCAGAAGCTTTTTCATACTGCGGGCATGTTATTTTATCTACTCTGCTCTATTCTCCCCGCAGAACAATAAAGAGATTTCCTCTCCGATCTGAATTTTTAATAATAAAACTGTCAGCTGTGATGAATGCGGCTCATGTCAGCCAGCCAGTTAATCAGCCTGGGAAACCAGAGAAACAGAGGTCTGATTATGGCTGTTGATTGGCTGCGTGTCTCTGGAACAATTTCATGAAGAGCACTTTGGATCTGTCCAAACTGCCCAGAGTACGACCAGATTCTGGGAGTTGAGGAAAGTAACCTGGCATCTGCTAAAGACAGACCACCTTAGAAAATCGAATCTGACGTTCACCCAGGCAGCCTCGCCTCACGAGCCCCGTCTTTTCAGTGCATGAGCTTTGACTTGACTAGTCGCTCCTGACAACTAACGCAACGCTTTGTCCGCATGACCTTTCAGATCACCTGCAGGGGCGAGGCAGGAATCTCTCGTACACTCCGACTTCCTCGTTTACCTGCACGCACACACACGCACACGCACACACACACACACCAACACATGCACTCCTGAAACCTACATTTTAAAATTCTTGTTGGCCGTTTTTTAACTTCCAAATACTAACAGGTGTTTCTATTATTTTGTCCAACCCATTTATATCAGTCAGGGTGAGTTAAATAACAGGACCAGCTCTAAAATCATTAAGTTGAAACAAAAACTAAACATAGCATCTAGTAAAGGGCTGCATTTGTAGGGGAAGGGGTCCTTAATAAAATGGCCGACGAGTGTACACCATGACTGTGATGTATTAATAGCATTATTCATCATTTGATGAATCGTCTGCATCCATCAGGAATTGAATTCACAGGATAGTTAACAAATAAAGATGTCCCCGTCTGTGATATAATATCACACACAGGCTGTGACAGCAGATAGTGTCAATATCCCCCACCCCCACACTGAACGATAAGGAGGTGCAGCAGACAGTCTGGGGGAGTTCTGCTGTTCTGACCCGGGGTAACAGGCGGCATCTATCCAGGTACAGACAGAAGAGTGACTCACCTGCTCGGGGCTGATCATCCAGGCTCTGGTTGTCTGACTTCTCCTGCATCAGCCTGCGAGTCCATTGCAGCGGCCCATCATTCACGCCTGGCTGAAGCCCAGAAGATTCCGTCTCTGTTAAAAAAACAACAACACCGGAGTCATCTCAGTGCAGAAGCAGCCAGACACACTCACGCTAAAGCTTGGTGATCCACTAACAGTGGTTTTTATCATGTTGATTACTTTGATCAACATAAACTCTTCTTCTGATCCGTTAGTCATTTTAGTCCTTATTAAAGCAAAATACTAAACACTAAAGCACCATTAAGTTACTTTTCACTTTAAATAACAGCTTTAAAATCATTTTGATGGTACAGTGTCTTCTAATCTCCAGCACCGTTCACTCTGCCTCTTCAGTGTGTGAATCACGCGCTGAGAGGGGGGGACAGTTTCGTTGCGGCTCTGATCCGATACTCTGGAGGTCGTATCAGAGCCGCAGCAGAGGCGAGCCGGCGTCTGTGTGACTGAAAAAGCTGGAAACGCGCATCAGGGATGTATCGATCTGATGGTGTTCAGAGTCTGACAGCTAAACAGATCCGTCACTCATCAAATAAAAGAGAAATGACCCACAAAGCAACATTATAGGACAAAACAACAGTAATATGGTGACTGGGAGTGTCTTTGGAAACTTACATGAGGAAAAAAATACAATAATTCTGTGTGGATAAGTGTCTGTTATCCTGTCTGTCCTACTGACTCTTCCTCACATTTCTGCTCGAAAAACAGCGCCTGTCACCGGCAGAGAGCCAGGCGCAATTCAGAGTAAAATCACTTCAACTCAGCATGTCTTTGTCGCTTTGCACTATAGTGTTGTTGTAGTTACTGTCTCTGGCAACTTGTATTGAAAAAAGTCACCACGAGAACGAGACTTCAGTGAACTTTCCCCCAGAAAACAGCATCCCTCCCCTCCAGTGAGAGAGTCAGGCAGCGTCTGCTGTTTACTGATGGCAATTATGTAATTGAGAGCCAAAACACATAATTTCCACGATGTATGAAGAGTCAGGATCTCAATCACAACACATTACAACAGCATCCACAGTCGGCCGATGCATGTTTAGATTAACAGGTGGACACAAGGGAAAACAAACACAGATCTCAACATTATGATGGGTATCGTTACGCCTCTTTTGGATCCGCAGCAACAGATCAGCGTGAACAAACAAAGGTGGAGAAATGGCGAGCCTTCGCTGCGGTGATAATGCGGAGTCTCTGTGTGAAAAGGGTCTACTGTCTCATCCTCTGCACTATGTAACTTCAGTGAGAAGGTAGAACCACAGCCTTACAAACATGTTTACTTCAAGATACATATTCTCAACACATAACATTGTTCTGACGTGATGAGTTTCGTCTGTAATGAGCACCTACATTATAGCTGACAAATTGTGATAGACTTCAGATTTGCATCTATGACAGTGGTGTTGCACTCACAAACGGTGGGGGGAGCGCCAAATCCCACATAATGCTAATTTCTACATACTGTTGCTTTGACTGGCTCCAGCATCTCAATTATGAGGTTTTGCTAAATTGATTTTTCTATATAAAAATTTAAATTAAACATCTTTGAGGTTTGTGCCGACATCAAATTCATGGTGCTAACACACTTTAAACCTAGACTGTCTCCTAATAGATGTAACCTATTGTGTAATGTGTAATATTCAGTGTTTCCCACACATATTCTTTACTTGGGTGTGTCAATGTATATCTGTTTAGCATTTTTCTATTCTTTCCTTTTTTTTCAATATGTCCAAGAGAACAGTGCCATTGGCGATCAATGAATAGTGGACAATCAGCCCTCGCTCTCCCCCTCCCATCACCTGTCAACCACACAGCTGCTAAGTGTGTTTCATTGTTTCTAAAACAATGACAATAAACATCTAATCTATTCTATTCTATTCTATGCTCTGCAGAGGGAGAGAGTGAGAGGGAAAGGTGGCTGTAAACTGAATTAACAAAGTAATCTCTTATTTTGAAAATTTGGAATTTAAAAGGCACAGTATTTAACTTCTGCAGCTAGAGGTCTCTTAATCAAAACACAACATGAGATATAAGTAGTGTGGGATCATGGGAGTTGTTGTCTGAATGTTCAAGGATGAGGTAATGCTCTAAAGTTTTATTTACGTTATGTTTTTTCTCATTTTCCGCCTTATTATTCGTAGTTATGCCGACAGGTGACCAACTGAAATGCACCATTACCTTGAATACAAATACAGATTTATCTGGGTTTGAACTTAGCTGGAAACATTTGGGATAATGCAAGTCATCAACTGAACAAAATATGAAACAAACATCTTACACATTAAATCCTTAAATCTTTAAATCTTGTTACTGCCACTCTTACCATCGATGCAGTAATTGTCTCCAGTGTTATTTTTAACTCAAGTGAGGACTGAACAGACTATAGTTTCATGTTTCTAGCTCTGGGAGACAGAAGCATGTTCAGTAATTCAGTCCATGCTGCCGTCAGCTGTTCTGAGCCATCACCACTGAAATCTTTATGGTGTGTGTTTCAGCTCTGCATTTCATTCCTCAATCGCTAATCTCTGTGTGGGTTTCAGTTTTTACGGCTTTACTACAGCGACAGCCAAGGGACTCCCCACAGATTGGTCTGTCTCATCATCTCTCCAACAGGAAAAAAAAAAAGAAATTAAGATATCCTCCACCGCCACCCACAGAGATCTTTCCAACAAGCCATGAGAAGATAGAGAGGCTGTTATTGCGCTCTGCACACTTATTTATGAGGCAGCTTGGTGTCTGTGATGCGTTTCGTGATTGCCAGGCGCTGTAGTGTCCCTTTGTACCTTACAGCTCAATGAGCCCATTTCGAGAGGGCAGCGGTCGTGGCTGAGAGAAGACGTGGCGGCTTTCATGTCGAGGCATCAAGAGGAACTCGAATCGTATGAAATTCAAATGGGTTTCTGCCACAGATGGCTCTGCAGCGTTTTCACACTTACAACTAGGAGAAGTCTCTGACACTTAGGACACAACTCGCCTCAGTAGAAATAAAAACTACGATGATTATTCTGTGTCTTTTTCCAGATTTTGCATGTTATTAAGTCAAGACAATCTTAACTGTTACGACTGGCCGATATGTTGATTATATAATGAAACTATGCTGTATATCGTCTTAAATTTTAGATGTCATTATGTTGTGATGTGGCATAAGTACTGTCTTACCCTGGTTTTAAAGGCTTCATAACAGTAAAGTGATGTCATTTTCTGAACTTAACAGCCGGTTCTACTTGTTCTAATACTTGTCTTTTACACACTATATTCACATTACTGATGACTATTGATCAAAAATCCCATTATGCAAATATTTTGTGTGACCCCCACAATATTGTCGCAGGCGTTTAGTCAAAAGTATTGTCATATTTGATTTTGTTGTCAACTCGAAGCTTATGAAGTCCTTTCAGGGAGAACTATCGAATATTTCAAAAACACGCCTTATGGCCCAGGCCCTACACTGACTAGAGGTGCCATGATTAGTTGACTAATCAATGGTTCAGCTGACTGACTAAAATGAATAACATAACAGGTGAATAAGCAGCGTTAACAACTGATTAAACGGATGTTTTATTGTAGCTGGTTGGGTTTTGAACTGTTTTTAGACACAACAACATCAAATAGAAGACATCACAGTGGGCTTTGGAAAATGACCTTTACCTTTAAACAGACTTGGTGAGTAACCCGGAATACATGTATCGGGATTACATTGTTAGGATATAAACAAAAAGAGTAACTGTATTCTGGTAAATTTGCAGAAAAAGATGCGTATGGTAAAACAAAAGGGGGGATTAATGAAGGGACTATAATTTCTGTAACCATGCACATGTACACACATGACAACGCTTTATAAGTCTCTCACATCAATCTGCCTTTAAATGATGAATTAATGAATCACAAAACTTGCAGATAAATTATACTTTGGTGTAAATATGGTTTAGTTGAAGCCCTGATAGTGAGAGAGCACCAACTCCCAGCAAGAATAAAGTACGACATAAATTACTTATACAAAAGGTAACACATTCTTCAAGAGGGCATCTATTTTATATGTAACCTAAGGCTCATCTGACAGTAATGACTTAATTAATTCAAACATAAAGAGACTCCTTAAATAATACTTTGGCAAGTCCTTGCATTCGTAGATCCAGCCTTCATGTGTTGCTTGTCTCCCAGACCTGAATCCCCTCCAGGCCTTCAGTTAGTTTGAGGGTTCTGGTGTTGCTAATGCTAAACAGCGTGTCCCCAGGAAACTGTGGTACAGCTAGGGTGGTAAACCACACACATCTTGGCACCGCTCGTCTTGTGATCAATTTAGTTAGTCGATGACAGCCTAAACGACAGCAAGTATTTGGCATTTGCTGCGTCAGATAGCCAGTTTGCTCTTTTTTCTTTAATGTTTCACTTCATAAAAAAGGTGTTATAACGTCTATCATGTTTACAACTCCACTGTTAAACTTTCACACTGGACCCGAATATCACAAAAGTCACACGGTCTTTGTGCGCTTAGCAACACTTTCGTCACTCTGACCCCGACCTTTGACCTAGAAGCTGCTTATAACTTTGGTGATCCTCTAAGTTTACTGCTCGAGTGATTGTTCCTCTAGATAAGACGGTCTGCTGAAGGCCTCAGATGTAAACATAAAGGGAAAGAGGATCCAGAAGGATCAGCGATGGAAGCTGATGAAACATGAAATGTGGTGTTTGTATGGAAATATTTTAATCCTGCTGCCACATTCCTCAACATAAACACCCTGGCTGAGTGCAGAAAGGTGAGTGTAAATACTGCGATGTTAAGTGTAAATAACATCATTCATAATTCATCTCTCTACAGTAAAACAATGCAGACAGTGAGGAAGCTCCAAGCTGCATCACATATCTCCTAATGTGTAACGTGGGAGATTTTTATCACAGTTTTTGAAAATCTAATGAATTCCTCTGAAGATGAACCAAATGATGTTACTTCTTCAATTCCTTTAATAGCATCTATTTGATTGTAACGCAGCCTGAAAGAAGAAATCATGGAAAGCCATACACTATCATCTGTCCCCTTCAGGAAAGACAAACCGCTGTTGCCTCAAGTCTTCAGCAGAAACAAGACATTTGATCCCATCAATCACACATCGACTGGACAGACCGGCTTCCTCAGGTCTTACCCCAAACAGGTTCACTGCCTCCACAGGGCACGACTGCAGTCTGCGGTAGTAAATGTCTCTGACTGTGAAAATCCTCAATAGTGGCAGTGCAGGTGAGCACGACTGCATCTGAAACCCGAGTCTGTTGATTATACTTTACAAAAATAATATGTGGATGTCAGTCCAACACTCTGAGCTACATTTCCACGTAGATAACGGAGCAAGTCCCTCCAGACCTCCGCTGACATTCAGACTGAACACTTAGTCAGTGTCGAGTTGCAGTAAACAGAGAGGTGATGCACATTTGATTTGACCTTAAATGAGATCTAAATCACAGTTATATAACACCTGACCGTAGAGAGGACCGCGTTCAGAGTGAAAAAAACAAACAGCTAAACTGCAAAAACTTCAAATGTTCAAATCAGGATTCTGTCTGAGTGCTATCAGAGTTTTCTCCCCAAGACAAGCAAAACAATAAAACATGCAGTTTATACAGTACAGTACAGATGCTTTATCTGAACTATACTGTGACTAGTCATCTCTTCCTCCTGCTGCCGTTATTTAGTGTGTAAACTTGTACGGCATGATTCAACTTTTCATGTTCAAGGACCAATATGATAATACAGCAGTGTGCATGCTGATGGCCCTCTGATAGTCAAATGATTTGCTCTCTAAACACGAGTGTCTGTGCACATATGTGGTAAAAACGTGCCAAATTTCAGCCCGTCCAACTCTCTGGGTGGATCCCCATTGGAGGGTGACCTAGAAATAGTAGTATATTTTTTACATTAACAATGGGTCACTGCTACATGTATGTGAAAAAGGTTGATTGCCACTGACTCCCAAAACAACATATGAACACTGGAGTGTACCAGCGACACACGTAACGGATCTTTGTCGTCCCGTGGTTTAACACTGTGAAATTGTTGCAGTTCACTGAAGTTTTGGCACTAAAACGTCTTGCTTAGGTTCGGGGAAAGCTCATGGTTCAGGTTAAAATAAATACATGGTAAGTACATTAACGTAATCACTATCTTACATACCTGACTAAGTTATGTCTGAATTCACCCACTCATCACTTCCTCCTCACTACCTACAGAGTTCTATATAGATAACGATATACTGAGCTCAACGGTCAAACGACAACACTTTTGGACTCCACTCGGGTCATTTTGTTTCCCTCCAGCGCTGTGTGTGATGGTATCCAATGCTTGGTTAGTGACCAGTGATTGCACACTACATTTCATGATGCATTGTCGGACTCACTGTACTGTATAGTCAACCATAAAATGGGTAGTTAGTGATTTCAGCCAGGGTTAAGTTTGCACTTTTAGCAGCTGAAAACGCTAAAAAGGAGAGTCAATATCAAACTTAGATTCATCCTGGAAACAAACATGACTTGTAACGACAATTTGATTCATGTCTGCTGGATGTTTCAATAAGCAACTGTTCACTATATCAACTTTAAAACAAATGATAACATGTTAGCTTGTTTCTAGCCAAAAAAAAAGAAAGTAAGTAAAACATTTATTGCAGGTTTAATATCACGTGTAAAGGAATCGTACTTATTTTGTACGAGTCAAACATCTGTCAGTGCTAAGCTCAATGCTAATCGCGAGGGATCTTATGTTTCAGCCGCTTTTTCTAAAATGTTTAGCATTCTTGAAGATGAAAGTGATGACCAGTATAGTTTGCCAACATGGAACATGGTCACCTTCAACACATGCTGAGTTAATCCGTTATCAGCTCTGCGTTGTCGACATCTGAATGGAGTTTGCTCTTGGAGATTGTTGCCTTTACGGCTCTGTCATAACACCACAAGTCTTTCATCACGCTGTGTTGTAATCGTGACTGTAACTTATATTTCCATTATCTTCGTGCTTCTTTTTTTGCCAGAATCAGAACAATATTGATAGCGAGCGTCAGATCATTACATCCATAAATGGTTGTGAAAGCGGTGTTATCCAGGATGCCTCAGTATGTGTCATATTTTCCACGTATTGTGAGAGTAAGCGGCCTGTCGACGTTACACACAGCAGACCGCATTGCTCTGCCTCCTCCCTCCCCTCCTGCTTTTTATACGGTTTAAGTTGAGCGACCTTGGTCTCGATTCAAAAAACCTCTTCTGCTCGATGGCAACACTCATAATTTAAAGGTGAAGTATAAATATTAATGACACGGCTCATTCACCGGGACACTCTTCAACGAAAAGGACAGCGCGCAATACTGCCCAACACGGAACAAAACCAAAAGTTCACTCATAAAGAAACAAAAAAACGTCGGTGCTGAAGCAGCTGATGAGTGTGTGTGACGGTCTGTGACTACGACAGTGGAGGTGATGAGGGGATAATGAGCTGAAGGGTGGGAGGTGTGTGTGTGTGTGTGTGTGTGTGTGATGCCTTTAGGCGCAATACTGAAGCATCTGACTCAAACTTCACTTATTACCAGGAGAGATAACTGATTGGTCTGGTGCATAATACTGGATTATTTTAGGGAGAAGGTAGACATATATGTTCACTTTATTCATAATGAAATCCAATGTGACGTCCACGACAATGTGTTTCATTTTACAGGTGTTCAATATTCACCACGTTTAGTATTTTACATTTATTTTGCTGTCAGGCCTGATGAGGAATTATCTTGCCGGAGAAATCAGCCAACAATGGTCTGAGAAAACGCATAAATTGAAAAAAAGGCAGGCGGTCTATTCAGGGATCCAAAAAAGCTTTAATGATCTGATGTCAAATACGGTATCTTCCTCTGAAGATGAAAGATAAAAAAAAACGTCCAACGAACGCCTGGTGGATCCGCAATAACACACAACTGAACTTATCCCCGGTGATTGGATTTATACCCGCCACAATTTGGGTCTGCTTTATGTAATCGGCAGCCTGTCACCTTTTCCTGCAGTGTGAACAGGAGGACGGGAGGAGGCTGGCAGGCAGTCACGTTAGAGGGAAAAAACAAGATTTGAATATTTTACATTTAATGAGGGTGCTTCAGAGGGTCGGAGAGGTTTGTTACTTTGGAGATGAGGCATCAGATAAAAACCTCCGCATGTGCATTCTCTCTTACTTAGACAACTGAATGTTTGATCTACTAGAAGGATGATGGGTGGAGGAACAGAGGCTTTTAACAGTAGCATCTGTGAATTTCACAGCACACACACACACACACACACATTCACAGATCCAAATGAAGACAAAGACTTGCATTTTCTGCTCTGAAAACATGGATGATGCATTATTTTTCCACAAATTCAATTTTGCTGAGAGCAATAACAGTTTTATCGGTTTCAGATTGTGCAAGGGGGGAAATATTTCTCGCAATTTCATTTCCTTTTGATTGGATCTTCTTCTGTGGTTCCTCATGTGCTCTTACACCATCATATTTGTATGTTTTTTTCCCATTCTAACACAGGGGAGCAAGTCTGGCTCTTATCATGGCAAACACACACACACCAGTGTCTGCAAATCCATCTAAAATCCAACATGCATGTCGTGTGCACACTTTATATACACTCATCAGTAACTGCAGAGTGCTTTAGACGAGGCTTTCAAACAAACATCAACATGATATTACAAGTCCATTGTAATCAGAAGAGTGTCAATAGGATCATAATTATTGTGCACGCACGCAGGCGCGCGCAGCCTCTATGTCTATATTAAGGTCTCACCTGGTGCCTGGATGACCTGAGCGAGCCAAATGACAGCGACCAGCCCGACTCCGCAGCAGCAGAACCGCTGGAAGGGCCGCCGGTGCCTCGCCGCTGCTCTCATTCCTCTGCCGGCCGCATATCGACGAGAAACATCTGTTGCTCTCTTCCTGACACTTGTTTCACACTTTCTCAGCGAGCAGCTCCGAAGCAAAGCAGCCGCCAGCAAACCGCCTCCTCTTCTTCTTCTTCTTCCTCCTCCTTTCTCCTCCTCCTCCTCCTCCTCGCGCAGCAGCCAGCAGCAGAAGCAAAATCAGCGAGCGGACTTCTTCTAACCAAGTTGTGTCAAAAAATTTCCCGCAAACGCGAGCCTGGGTTTTGTTTGGTTTTGTTCCCCTCTCCGGACTCAGAGCAAACGAGGCGCTGCTTCACTCCGACAAAGCTCCGGGTCGCTCATAGCGAGCGGTCGCGTGAAAAACAAGCTGTCTGCGCCGGTGTGTGACAGTCTGAAAGGTCGACGGCGGATCCCACAGCCAGGCGCAGCAACAGGAGGCGACATGCTCTGAGCTCCGTGTGTGTGTGTGCTCCACTCTTTCTATCTCTCTGCTCGCACTGTGCGTCGCTCCCCTCCGGCCACCAGGGGGCGACAATTCACGGAATTAGCGGGTGACACCTCCACCTTTGTGAACCCCGTGCCCTCTCAGCTGCTCACCTGCTGACAGTGTTTCCACTCCCAAGCGTAAAAAAAAACATACATACAAAAAGCACATTGGTGCAAACTGCTGGTCCAAAGCTGCATCCAGTTTTCCATCTCTCCCTGCTCTCCTCGCGCCAATTACCCTCTTGATTGGCTGCACACACCTGGTCCCACTAATTAGGTGTGACTGGGGAAGGAAGAGACGGAAAATGCGCAGCTGTGGGAACCACTGGGAAAAAACACTCATTTGAATCAATAATCCAGTAAGACAAGAGCACCTTAGGCGAACAACAGAGAGTTTTTAACTGGTTTTTGAAAAGTCTCAGTTTAATACGCCTCTTTTAACCCTTTGCCACCGAGGCGGTTCCGGTGCTGGTTTGGGACCAGTGCCTGCTCTGGAGCCAGTTCTTTGTGTTTCAACAGTTAAAAAACTGGAGCTCATCCAGGAAAACTGGTACCAGGCCTGGCACAGTGACCAGTGGTGTACTGGCCATCTTGCACCACATTGTTGGGCGGGTCAAACGCTTCTGCTTGTACCGGACCGACACTCCTTTCTTTCAAAAGATCTGTAGCAAGACTGTTAGGCTAGCAGCTATATATACCACTCTACTATTATGGCTGGTTTTAAGTTACAACATTTTTTTTTAAAATATGTATGTATATATATATATATATATATATATATATATATATATATATATATATATATATATATATATATATATATACACATATGTAATAAATTGTGGTCTTACATTAAATCTTGTATGTATGCATGTTTGTAGGTCTATATTAACTGCATACCTGCCCATATCATGCTTGTGTAGTATGTGATCATCAGTATCATTCTATTTCCTTTAGGACATCTTTAGGATTGATAGGATCTGTAATACAAATAGGATTATTCATTTTAGGACATTTTGTAGGAAAGATGATAAAAGTAATAGTAACCAGACCATCATTGAGAAGACTGGCTATTTCTACACATATGGTCTTCACGCGTGTTGCCAGAATCTTTATAACATCACAAGGAAATGTTGATGACTTCAGCTCTCTCAACATATTTAATATTACAGAGCAACTGCATCTGTTATTTGGAGGTCGACATGTAAAACAGGTCACGTCTTGTAAACAGCTGGGTTTAAATATTGAAAATATGATTAAAAATGCATTGTGTATTTCTTTGAAAACGACACGCTACAACAACAAATAAATGTGCTTTTACGTGAGGAGGAGGTGGTGTAAGTACCGCTTTTGTCCACAGGGGTCGCCAGACGCAGCAAAAATTAAAGTTTTTTGTAGCTGCTTTAAAGTGATGCTAAAGCAATTTTGTACTGTAATTAGAGATGTCTCAAGCCGATCTGCAGGATCGGCATCAGAGCTGATTTGGGCATTTTTCCAATGATCAGGATCGGCAATTTTGAACGTCCGATCTTTTTTACGTCAGAGCACAGACGCGCGTGTAACGTTACTCTGGCAAACCTGTGGATAAAATGTCTGCAGTGTGGAAATAACTTAAATTAGAAAGCGAAAGCAGTCCAATGGCGACATGTAACATCTGCAATACGACCGTTTCGAGAAGGGGTAACAAAAGAGCTGCATTTAATACTACACATTTGATACATTAAAATATTACAGAGAAGATAATTAAATTCATTGCTCTGGATAACCAGCTCATCTCCGTGGTAGAGGATCAGGGTTTTCTTTGTCATCTGGAGGTTTTGAGTCATCGGTGTGCCCTACCATCTCTGCATTACATTACATTGACTCCACTTTCGAGTTACAAGGTGCCGGTATGCGCACTAGTTTCGTGGGTCTCATGCAGCAGAGCATGTAAAAACAGGCAATTGAGGAGATAGACAAGCAACGGGTCGATGTTATTTTACATGGCAACGTAAGGTATATGAAAATATTATAAAATAAATAAAATATTAGTTAAAGCTTAGTATCGGATCAGGACTCGGTATCGACATTTACTAAATATTAAAGGATTCGGATCGGGATAAAACAAACCTGATTGGGACATCCCTAATTGTATTGAGGTCTTCTTCAAAGCAGAACTGGCAGAAAAATCTGAATATCTAGTCTGCAATTTGGTTTCAAGCTCCAGAACATTCAGTTCTATTCTTCCCAGAAGGCAACCTGATTGTCTTTTCATGACACTCCTGATGCTCATCATTCAAACTGCACACTTCCAGTCTGTAAAGTAGACTTTACATCAAAGAAGAGGACGTTTCCAGACCTAAAGTGAGATAACCATGTAGAAGATGATTAGACAAACAATCTGTCTATCACCGTCAACAGAGGGAGAGATCCACGACCAGCGCAGCTAGTTGTTAAATCAAACTCTTGCCGAAGTCAGTTGTGAGGAAAGGAACTTGTCTTTTCCATGTGGATAGCCTTCAGTGCCGCTCTTTGCTCTTCTTTGAATTAAATAATATACCCTTCAGTTCTGACGCTAGCAGCGTCTGTGCTAACCTCTTGAGGAGCCGCCATCGTTGTTTTCAAACAAACAGTCTTTAATCTCGCTGCCTATCACATCTAAACCGCCACCATAGCGGCCGGTGGTTCCTCAAATGTCAGCTTGATCTTGCGAATCCAGCCGTCCATCACAAGGTAGTCGCATAGCCGTGATGGGTGAAACTGATTTGAAATGACCAGTCCTGATGTGTTAAATTGGTGGAGTTGCCCTTTAAAGATGTTAAAGGAGATATATTTACATGCAGTGTTTTGTACCAGAAAATAATATGAGTGTCTTCTCATTCTTCTCATTAAACATTTGCACAGCAGATTGAACTGCTACTGCTTTGGAATGAGTACTACTATGATTTCTTTAGTTGTCTTCACCACCATCTGTCTGTCAGTGGGATACCACGTGTGCCGATGTGCGTCCTCAGTCGTGTCCAGAACGGCAACAAAACATAGGACCCACTCTTAAAAATATCCCTACAGCGCTGCCAGTCAGAGCCTCCACAGGGTGCCTTCAGGGTGCAACACTTAAAGCTATTAATAGGTCAGATCGACGACTGGTTTCGACCCCCAGAAGATCTTTCTCAGTGAGAGGGCTGGAAATAGGCCTTTTTTGATGCGGAGGCCTTTTATAAATGCTCTTGCGAGAAGTCCGAAGGAGGGGGAACCAGATGATTGTCTCAGCTGTCTGATTCACAACGCCCACTGTCAACAACGTCCTGGTTTACATTGAGGTGGTTAGGCTGGGACAGAAAGATTGAGACTGGCTGATCCTTTACTGTGTTGTTTTTTTTGGCCGGCTTTATAGGTTCGTTTCATAATCTCCTAATTATTGCCTTAAATTACAATCTGTGCAGGTGTTTTCTTGCGTCCACCCCCTGCAATCTGCACCCAGCAGGAGGAGATTTTGAAGCTTCACTACATCTGTGAGCGGCCAAAAAATGTCTCTCCTGACAATATACTTAAAATACTCACTTTGAACAAACACCGGTGGACAATCTGCCAGTAGGGCAAGATGCTGTGTTTCAAACATGAAAGGATTTAAGTGACTTTCAGTGACATAGTTTTACCTCAACACACAAAACTTTGGGTTCATTTTTCACTTGTAGCGCGTACAATTTGATTTGTATCGTAAATCGTTTTCTGTTAACCTCTACAGATGATTCCTCCTCCGCCAGCTCTTGAATAACTTCTCAATTGAAATGTTAAAAGTCAAGACGACGGGCTCGCAATCTGTTTTGAGAAACAAAGACTACTTGTCACATGGAGACCTTCCAGAAGCAGGGTGAAGATTTTGAAACACTGCTGCGGTGCTGTCTGCTAATAATCCACCCTGCTGCCAGTTTCCCAGGAAGACCGAGAAAGTACACAAACCCTTTTGCGTAAAAGTGAGATGTGCTCTGCAGGAGAAGCAGTCTGGTTAATGTCTTCTACTGAAAATCAAGACCTCAAAAAGCCTCGGTAAAATTAAAAAAAAAAAAAGTAGAAAAACAACCTCAGTAAGCTCGTTCTTTAATGTTTAACTGCAGAGTTTGACTCCGATTCATTTATCATTGACTTGCAGGGCTGGGTTTATGAGGTGCATCACTCATTAACAGGTTGCACGCTTTGCAAGTACGGCTGTTGCTTATTGCACATAAACACATTAAACATGTGTCTTCGTTTGTGGCGCTGGAGTGCAACAATTTGTCTGTTAAATCGAGTCCAGTTTGTAACTTTTCTTCCCCGAACAAGTTTGTTAAACCGTCTTGATTGTGTTTAAAACTTTTCCCCAACCAGGACATTTAATTCCACAGATAAATTTACCCTGTTGGTTGTATTTTCTAAACATTAGCTGATCTCATAGGTAAAATATGTATCTGTTGTTTGTATCTGTGGATGTGTGACATTGATCAAACCTGTGTAATCTGACTATAATCTCATTTATGGCAGGAACACAGTGATGTTGCAGGCAAACTCATCTCCTTGTTATGTGTGGCGCAACAGTGGCCCGGCCATTACAAAAATACAATATACGACCCCACAAACTAGGAGTCTAAACACACACCCACACACACACCCACCCACACACACACACACACACGCACCCACACACACACACACAGCAGCAGCACGTGGCCTCTGTATTTACAGAACACGGATGAGTCAAACTGGCGTTAAGCCCTTGAGCTGTGTGTGACACACAGCCCCTAGTGAAGACTCCGTCCTGCTGCTCCAACCCCAAATAAAGACATAGGCCGGAGCATTGTTGTCATCAGTCCTCCTCCTGGTGTCAGGGCAGGGAAGATGGAGCGGTTTTCTGTGGCTGGTGTTTAGGGAAAGCCTTCCAGAGAACTGAGCCCTGGGAAATGTTTGTATGATGTTGTCCTGCTGTATTATGATTTGGAAAGAGTATTTGTCTTACCTCATGCTGTATCAGTCCAGGAAGGAGGGAAAAGTGCATCCAATCAAACTGTTTTAAATCTGCATTATGTCACTCTGAATCTCTACGCGCGTCTCTGTGAAGACAGGCTCGTTTTATTTTTTACGTCCCCGGGCCGAATCTCAATCAGAGGTGTTTTTATTTAGTTGCTGCACTGATGAGACGCAGTGAGAGGAGGATGAATCCTGCTGACATCTCATCTGAAATGTGCCAACAACCATCAGACGGATTGACATAAAAATTGGTCCACAGTCATTTTAACCTCCAGGGGAATTGTAATAACTTTGCTGATCCCTTCACTCTGCTGCTCACACCACCTATCGCCGAATGTCACCGCCTCTCACACAAACACGCAAACATACTATAATCCAAAATAACTTTACATCATTCTACATAATCTCAACTCCTAGACTCTTACGTATTATCAAATATCATTGCTCAAGACAATAACTGTAATTGCTTATTGTCTATTTATTTGCCCATCATGTCTACGTTTATGTCTTGGTGTCTTTGTTTCCCCCTTTTGGCAGCAAACGGTAAAAAGGTACGTGGAATTTAAATATTGACATTTGCTGACGTTAGCCATTTTAGCTAGTTCATATACATAGTTGAGTAGGTATTCCTCAACAATTTCGGGAAGACTGGGGGCAACTGTAACATTTCAAAATTGCATAAACTAGAAGCAATACAGAACCATGTAACCTTTATAAACACGGTCGGCGATGATTCCTCTCTGGTTTCCAACGAACAGCCAGACGTCTCTTTATAAACTTTAGACTTAGACTGGAATTAAGAGTTCAATGGCTTATAAATTGTTTAAACTAGGTCAATATTGTTGGGAGTTGATTGTGATCCTCTGTATTAACATGAGGGTGTGACATGTGTTGTTACAATCACACCTGCGTATGGGGGCAGATGTGACGTGTGTGATGTTTCAATGAACTCTCACATTGATTGTAAAGATATTTGATGACTATTAACAAGTAGAGCAGAGACCGAATGTACCTACATACAAAGTGTTACCGACTAGTTCTAGAGGATTCTGAGGAATTACATCAAAATCAACATTTTATTATAATTGCCCCTGGACTCCCCTATGATTTCTAGTCCTCTATGTCAAATTTTCAAGTGACAGCGTTTTGTTTTGTAGAAGAAATTAAAAGTCAGAGTTTTGATATTTACAATATTAATAAGGTAAATACTACAAACTCATACACCTTTATTCTATCCCTAAGTGAATAAACAAGCTGTTCTCGGAGGAAAATAATTGCTTTTTTAGCAATTGTGTTGCTAAAAGTCCGTAGAACAGTTTTGAAGATAGAAAGGTGGCAGGGTCCGCCACATTAAAACCAAGTAAAACAGTATGAATTGTGTTGTTGTGTTCCTTTAAGGTCAGTTGTTTATTGACATGCAAACAAGTTATTGTACTCAGTTATTCTCCACTGACATCCCCGTCAGCCTCAGCTGCACTTTTTGTTTAGTGCTGAATAGCAAGTATTAGCGTGCTAACGTAAGATGGTGAACAGGGTCACGACTGCACCTCTGTTCATGTACTTTTACTCGAGTATACTTTATCCTTCTGCTCCATCACATTTTGGAAGCAAAATGTTGTACTTTTTACTCCACTACACTAACTTGATAACTTCAGTTGCTAGTTACTGTGCAGATTATTTGCTGCATCAGAGCCACAGTAGTGCATTTTTAAATTTATATATTGCAATCTGTTGACCAAAATGTATAAAGTTGCATGCAAATATACTGTATATATATATTTGTACTTTTATTTGAACTACTTTCAGCACTCAAGTATTATTCATATGTGTGACTTTCATGTCTACAGTCTCTAAGTAATATTTTAACACATTATCTTTACTTTTACTCAAATATGACTTATTCTAACACTGGACTTATTATATAAGGGTTATAAGGCGGCGAACGCTGTATGAAAGCAGAGTAACAAACATGGCTGTGTGATTAATGTCTGACCGCATGAACCAGATTAAACTGAAGAGTTTCTACATGTTTCCTCCGTCAGCCTTTTTCAGTTCCTTGTAGGATGTTAAATGACAGAGGGATATCTGGACAAACAAAGCTGCGTCGTGCAGCTGAGATCACTGTGGAGTTTTGAAGGGTTCAGGGACGGAGCTCGTCACCACGCCATGCTTGCTCAGCTCATCTCAGAGACAAACAGGAAGTCAAACCGTCTGTTTCTTGGAGACATTTGTCGAGCTCAGTCTACCTAGTGCACCCAACACACAATAACCCTCGGCACCAGTAGCTCTGGATGACGGTGTTTCAGCCTCGACATTAATAAAATATGAAATTCAGAGCATTGTGATTGAATCAGAGCTTCTGACGTCCTGATTCTCAACAGTTAAATCTAAATCTCATTCAAATCAGTGACGTTCTTCTGTCTGCAGATAGATCATCAGCGCCTGAGCAGGCTGCAAATACATTTTCAATTAAAAAAAAAAAACAGCTCAAATGTTTGCTTCTTTTTGACTCTGTGTGTGTGTGTGTGTGTGTGTGCGTCATGCATCGACCTCAAAAATCAGATTTAGAACACGAGGCAGTTTGATTGTGAAGAGATGAGTGTTTTTTATAATCCTGCTTCTCAAAGCTGCTGCGTTTCATTTCGGCTGCAGGATTGATTTGCACCTGGAACAAGTGCAAACTGCTGACACCCAGCAGCACTGTGGGTGCAGAAAGCCATTGATTTGGTGTAAACGCAGCGAGGAGAAGATTTAACGTACTTTTTCATGATCTATTAATTCATTATTTGCTTTCCTCGGTCTGTTTTGAGATGTATTTTTGCCCTGATGCAGCTCCAAAACAAAATCAAATCAATTCTAAAAGTACCTCGAGCATGGCCCTTCCCTTTTGTACCGAGATCAATTTCTGGTTTTGCCCGTATAGGAAGAATACTTTGTACACTAATTCTCCTTTTGCTGGCTCATTAACAGCAGAGGCCTTGTGTTTTAAGACCCCAGGAGAACACACCTTCCCGTAATGTGAGTTAGATTGTTTAAACATGCTTCTTGTGCTTTCATCCATCAACTGACTTTAACGTCCTACTATTTTCAGACAATCAGATTGGGCCCTGACCTCTTTTCTTAAGTCAGACCTTCAGATTGCTCCTTCCGTGTGGTAGTGGAGTGACGAGAGTGCCACGCAAAAGAAAATGAAGGTAGAAATGTGAGAAAATATGAAAAAAATATGAAAAAATTGAAATAATTGATTCAGTAAAGATTCCATTTCAGAACATACGGAGAAGTAATAAATGAGCAAGTTAAAGGAAAAAATAACAAAATACAAAATAACTATAAGCAGTTTCACATTATATATTATTTAAAACAAGTATTATATTATTATACTTGTAAATAACGCCTCTTTCTGTTTGTTTCACATAATTTGTTAGTTTTTAATATATCTTCAAATTTCCGCCCCCTCTTAGTGTCCTAATTCTTTTCCCTGGTGTTTTTTTTATTTTATTTATTTTTTATTATTTCTTGAAGGGCCATGCTGTCAATCATCTGGCTGTGGGCGGGCCTTCCTGCTCATTGTTTATCCTCTACAAACCACAATAGAATTAAAACTACCTCCCATAATCATCCCATCACATCTTAAAAGTCAGTTAGACACATATCTTGACATTATCTGCCTTTGGGATATTTGTCGCTGCTTTGACTAAACATGTGTATCAGCTGTGTTTGGGTCCAGGCTCGAGGTAAGTAACAAGTGATGCCCAATATATTCCCTGTATGTCCCCTTTAGGTCATTCAGACACAATCAGGTTTTCTTCTCACATACTCTGTTGGATTTTCTGAGACAATTTATTTATTTTTTTAAATATCTAAATACCAAAATAATCATCCCTAAGAGGAAGCATACACCATTCAACACATTCATGTCAACTTCAACTCGATTTCAATGCATCATCAGTCATTTGAAGCACCTTTTTTTTTCTCCTTTTAATTCGCTTTTTGAAAAACCATATATTCGTCGGTTTGCGTCCGTGAGACAATCGGTGGTACTCGCTGAGCTTCTAGTGATTCTTCAGACCAACAACAACAACACACATCTATTATTATCATCTGTTCCTTCGCATCATGTGTTACTCAGTGACTTTTCCCCCCCGTGAGGCAGATGAAAGACCAGATGTTGCGACGGTCTCTTTAGAAAATCCTTCATCAGCCGATAAAAAAAAAAAATAAAAAAAACCTCAGTAAGTGCAACCGAAGACAAAGAAATGAGGTCACTATGCTGGGTTAACATACATTACATTTTTTCAGGTAGGCACAAAGTCAGAGAAAATAAGCCTTCACGTAACACCAGTATGACCAGTTTGACCATCCATTCTGACAGAGGAGTTTCACTCATTAAGGCGTACCTAATGGTGTTTTAAGACCTTATTCAATATGTGCGAGCCACCGCTGGACTAGCTCAACACTAGAATGATAATAAGAGTCACATTAAGCAAGATTTGCAGATAGTAGTTTGTCATATCATTGTTGGTTCTCTACAAAAAAAAAAAATTTCATAACCAAGCCCACCAATTCCTTTCTGCCCTATTTCACATTTTCTTCTTTTTTCGTTCCTCCAGTTTAAACAGCTACAAGAAAATCCACATTTGCATGATTAATAAGTTACATTTTTATACATACACACATACAGAGAGGAGGGGGGTGGGGGTGGGGAGCTTGGAAGTTGCTTGGCACATTCTCATGCTTGACCAACCTCCTACAATCTAAATAACTATACAAGACACAGTTGAACAGGTCTTCTCGCGCTGAGGTCTCCCTGTTCAGTCGTGAAGGCTCCCGGTGGGGGTGAAACGGTGGGGGAGCCTGCGGATATCAACACTTTTTGTCTGCATAATCATCCTGCAAAAGGAGGGCGTACACAACCCAATGCACTAAGTAACATGGAACTGTACATACAGTATCTTCACATACTGATAAAGATTCATAATTTAATCTGTATATATCTTAATATGCTGGTACCAGGTATTCACAGTGACTCTAAAATAAAATTACAAGAGGAAGTCTGTACAAGAAGAAACAAGAGAGTCTGAGTGACCGGTGAACGTTTGGCATCCCTTTTTTTCAGTCAGTCAGTTCGGTTTGATTGAATTCGGCGGGATTCAGGAGAGCTGCCTGGGCTTTTTCGTTGGCACTGAGGAGAAGCAGTCCGACTCCTCTAAAACACTTGTTTGTTTGTTTGCTTGTTTGTTTATTGGCGCCGTCAGCGGTGGACACAAAAAAAAAAAGATGAGGTAAGGAAGGTGGTGCCTGGAGAGGGGGAGGAGGGATGAGATCTTCTCCACCTTCTTCTGTTGAGCGAGGCTAAACAAAAGTACAGCATGTGCCCTGTCCAGTGCTGATTTTACATAAGAAAAGAAAAAAAGTGCAAGAATGACACAGAAACATACACAAACACACATCAGGGGTGGAACGGTAAGATTTCACCTACCACTCAGAAGCCATACTAAACAATTAACCCCAAAATAGTCACTGTAGACATCCGCCAAAAACACAAAAACATATTTTTAAATACAATATTTCTGTATTACACTATGAGTTCAAGGTGTTTTTATTCAGACACCTAAAGCTATTTTGCCAGCTGAAAAAGAAAAAAAAAAAAGCTGCCGTTTTGGCATTGTGTGGTTCAGGCCAGCAGGAGGAGATCTTCTACAGTATGGCTGCTACAAGAGTGAGGTTAGAAGAAAACAGCTACAGGCTATCATGGAAGGAAGCTGAAGCATTTCTTTTTCCTGCCATTGTCTGTGTCTTCGGGAGAGGTACGACCCCTTTAATATTGTTTTCATACGTACTTCCAGGAGGAACAAGCATGCTTCGTTCATTTCTTTTTTTTTTTTTTCTCAGGGGGACATTTCCAGTTTACGTCCCTTTTCATTTAAGTTTTTTTTTTTCTCCTCTCCCTACAAACTGTCTTAAATACAGTACTACTGAGAAGTGATGAGGGCAGAGAGTGATGTCCTTATGTAACGGACGCTGCTCTGAGGCCAGTCACTCAGCATCATTACATGTTTTGAAGTAGAAGGCAGCCTTGCAGGCTCGTCATTGACATGTCCCCCCCCACCCTTTTTTTTTTCTTGTGTTTTTGTTGCGAGGCCTCCCACACTATGAGCACACACACTCACACATTGCAACTACACGTCCGGCAGAGAGGATAGCAATACTACTGTTCACATATATTACTGGTGATATATATATACACTTTTGGTCATTTCAGATAAGACACCACCAAACATGCTATACAGTGTCTCTCAGTCTTCATTGCCACTCTTTTTTTTTATGCAAGTGCTATTTCAGCCCAGCTCGTCAAGTATTTGAAGCAAGGTACAGTAAGAGATGCACACGCACACACACACACACACACACGCACTGAGGCACACGCGCGCACACACATGCGGCACACATACTGTAACATACACAACAAGAGAAGCACTCTGGCATAGCACACCAACGCGGCAGCCTGGGAGCTGCCCATTGGTCAGTCTATGAAGGGATGTAGAGAATGTCTTTTGTATGAGTTGATTTGCATACTCCCTCACCAACTGGCAGGTCCAGGATTCAGGAATGAGACACACAGTTTGAGGAGGATGTGTGTGTTTTTGTGTGTGTGTGTGTATGTGTCTGCTTTTGCAAGTATGCACGAACAAAATAAGTATACTGAGCGTACAAGCACGCTGCACGATTTGCATCTTTCCCTCTGCTGATTTGTGTGTTTGTGCGTGCCGTGGCGAGGCGAGGTGAGTAGAGGAGAGGAGAGGCTAACAGGGCTTGTTGACGTTGCACAGCAGCTCAGTGACTTTGATGAGGCGAGCCACCGTGCTCTGCGACTCCTCCTGCAGCCGCTGGTTGTTCTGCCGGAGGCTCTGCACCTCGGCCTGCAGCACCGCCTTGTCCTCTTTCTCCTGAAAGACATCGGCACACAACAGAAAACAAAAGCCGTCGCTCAGATCGCTGTGGCAGGAACGGGAGGGGAGCGACAGGTACAGCGGTGGCTTTAAGGCAACTAGTGGGCACACATAAACACAGAGCTTGAAATACAACGACACAGGAAGTGTAGAGAGGCACATCTCACCGCAGTGCAGGAAAAAAGACACAATTAGTCACTGAACGGATCATTTTCTTTGATGGAAAATGAGTTCAGATTCTAAATGAGTGATTCCCAACCTTTTCTGTCAGACGTACCCCAACACTTCATTGTTGAACTGAATGTTTAGTTCAGTTTGGTCAAGTTTGCATTTGTGCTACAACCACATTTCAACCATTTATCCATTACTTTGAGCTAATTGTTTCATATCCTCTTGCTCCCTAACTAGTTTTCATGCACTCTTAATTGGAATGGCACCTAAATTCATGGTTATAACTGATGCACTTTTTAATGGAGACATATTATGCTCATTTTTCAGGTTCATAATTTTATGTTCGGTTACAACTAGAATAGATTTACATGCTTTAGTGCTCAAAAAGCACATCCTCATCCTGTCCACTGCAGCAGCACTGTATTCTCCCTTTGTCTGAAAATGCTGTTTTTAGCTCCTGTCTCTTTAAGACCCCCCCCTCCCGGATACCCAGTCTTCTCTGATTGGTCAGCTCACAGATGCCTGAGCCTGCACTGCTAACAACAGTGCAGCTAAGCTAAATCAATTCATATGTGCCAAACTAGCCGCTAGGCATTAATTATGCAAATGTGTGACATTGTGACGTGTTGTCGTCACAGAGTCATGCGATCAAAGCTCATTGCTCATTCAGGAGCAGTGTTTTCTGTGGGAGAGAGCAGCTTCTGCTTCTGGACTTTGACCTTTTTGGGTGTTTTTTTATATGCAGAAGACGTTATCAATCACACTGAAGGATACAAAGCAAAGAGCATAATAG
The DNA here is from genome assembly GCA_963678695.2 of Diplodus puntazzo. Taxonomy (NCBI): domain Eukaryota; kingdom Metazoa; phylum Chordata; class Actinopteri; order Spariformes; family Sparidae; genus Diplodus; species Diplodus puntazzo. The sequence continues at coordinate 8,262,921 of OZ023167.1, read as the reverse complement.
TTCTCCTTTAAATTAAATTTTTTAATTAGCTGAGCTACTCTGTAATCACGTAACCCTGGTTGGGAATCACTGCTCTAAATGACATCATTGTCTCAATGCTTTGAGAATAAGCAGCTGGTCAGACTGAGTAAGCAACTTAATACATACATACATATACATATACATACATATATACATATATATGTGCATATATATATATATATATATATATATATATATATATATATATATATATATATATATATATATATATACATATATATATACATATATATAAAAAATGGGTAAAGAGCTGCAATTAATGACTATTTTTATTATTTTTCAATAATTGCTTAACTTTAACATTTTTAAAAAATAGTGAAAAATGCCTCTCACAGCTGCCAAGATGACGTCTTTAAATTGCTTGTTCTGTCCAACCAACAGTTCAAAGCCCAAAGCTCTAAAAAAGAGAAAAGCAGTAACATTTTTTTTTACATTTTAGAAGAATGTTCCATTTTCACTTCATTGAATACAGACGATTAATCAGTTATCAAACCTGTAGCTGATTAATTTTCTGTTGATATTGGTGTCACCATTATTCTTGAGAGTTCATAGACCAAATGATTGGTTGATAAGAAAGATATTCATCCGATGCATCAATAATGAAAAGGGTATACTTGCAAGTCCTGATCAAAGAATAAATAGAAAACGTTCCATACAATTGAGAGGAATAATATATTTATATAATATTTTTGTACACACAGACACAAACACTATTTATAAAAGAATCCTCAACACAGGGTCCACCTGTCTGCTGACTCCACAGGCTGAATGAAAGCACAAGTGGACCATGTACTGAGAACTCTTTTTTTCAAGCAGCTGTTTCTGAGGTGGAGAAGAAGCCTTTGAATTCATCACATACAGCAGTCTTTGACATCTACATGAAAAAAATAAAAAATAAACAAAGCAACACAGATTTGTGGAAAGAGGAAAGTGCTAGAAAATATTTACACCAAAGGAGTTGTAATAAATACAATTTTTAAAATAAGTATGATGTCGGAATAGTCAAGGAATCTGAAAATGTCACTGTACAAATATACAACAGAGTTATGAATAAATAAATGCTTATTGAGTGTTTTTTTTGTGCCTTCAGTGAGTCAGCTGAGACTTGAGATGGCCGAACAGACAGGAGGGTTTGTGCGAGTAAACAAGAGGCAGCATCAGAAAACACAAATCCTCTCACTCCAGCGACAGAAGCTGTGACGCTTTAAATACTTTTCTCCTACCTGCTGACACTCCCGTTGAGCTCACTGAAAACATTACAGAGAAAAACATTCATGAAAGTCAAAGCACCTTTTGCAGGTCATCCTGCAGCTTCCTCAGCATGGCTTCCAGCTGCGATACCTTCTCTTCTAGGTGGCCTGGAGAGTCACTGCAACAAAGAGATGCAGTGACACTCGTCAACAGCAATTACAGAATTTTCGCAGGAAACAAATAAATGGAAATCATCAACACGGTGAACGTCTTTACTGCCGCAACACCTCCCTTCATCTCATACAGAGCGAGCATCGTCCCTGCTGCCTTTAATGAAACTTGTAATACTCAGAGATCAATTTACAGTAATTGCTACTGCTGACACACAGACCCATTCTGAGCGAGGACAGTCATCCCATGATGCATTTCGTCTGACCGCAGTTATAGATAATGACGACGCCCAACAGAGTGGAGCACAAAGCCGTCTCCAGGTGACGTGAAAAGCCTGACAATGACTTTAAAGGAAAGAACACAACACTGTGAAAATGACCTAGTGTGGTATTTTTAAGTTTAACAATTAAAGATATGGTATATTTGATCTTGTCTTTGTTTAAAGGAGTCACATTATGCTCATTTTCATGCTCATCACTTTATTTCGCAGCACTGTTTTCCCCCTTTGTCTGAACGCAGTGTTTCATGGGTCTCCTTTAAAGCTTATATGTGTCAGTTATGAAAAGGTGCCACATGTCGAGTGCAAACGAACCTCTTGTTAGTATCTGTGAAGATGAAGAAATTAATGAAATACACTGTACTGGTGTCTTTTTACAGCTTTTTACATGCCAGATGGAGCCAAACTGTGATGGTGAAACAGTCATCAGTGCTGACCTCTACAGTATGTGGGTGGACATGAACTGCTCCTGTAAACACGAGGGACTTGGACTGCAGAGAAGCTACACGTCGGTGTTTGCTTATTTTCTTATTGACTCATTTTCTGTTTCGCTTTTCGCCAACACTCCTGTGGACTTTGATACGGCAAACGGTAAATGGACTGTACTTATATAGCACCTTTCTCGTCTTAGCGACCACTCAGAGCACTTTACATCACGTTGTTTGCTCACACACAGCGTGGAGGAGAAAAAACACAAGGCAACCGAGGAGCACCGAGGAGCTGGGGAAAGTATAAAAGTAAAACAAAATGGATTCGAGTGGGAGTTGATGACAATGACAGTGAGTCAGACATGCTATGAGTGTTGGTGTGTGTGTGTGTGTATGAGCATCTGTGTCTGCATGCACAAAAGTGCACCACTGAGTCAGCGAGAGGGCTCTCTTAATGTGGGAGAGAAGCCATCGCGTCAAACTGTTGTATTTGGCTGATAAAGTCTGAACAATTGAGAGAGAATAAAGGAGAAGATGAAGAATAAAAACAAAAAGAAAAACCAAGAGACTAACTGTAGTGATATTGAACTGTCTGTATGAACTGTAGAGCAACCCACCTCTCCTTTGAGTCTTTCAGCTTGCTATCCGTCTGGTCTCCGGCTTGGGAGGGATCTCCGGCTTTACGGTCTGTGATAGGAAACATCGTCCACATTATTGGCATTTTAAATATCTTTACATATAATAATCAACAGTAAAGCCGAGGGAGGCAAAGGTGGGAGATGTACTATGCATCATATGGCCAAAATGACTTGGATATATGAGCATTACACCCATATGTGATTGCTGAACACCTCACTCAACAGCTGATACGCTACTATAACAGCCTTCATGGAGAAATGTTTTCCCATCCGGTCACAAAGGCATCAGTAGCTTCTTTCTCCAACATGACTGAAATTATTCTTATTAGAGATCCCAACTTGACTGTTTCAAAACAGATCTGAATAGATGTGTTTACATGCCCCAAAGCATTTAATATAACTTCTTTCACATGGAAAAATAATGGTTCCACCAGCTGTGATGTGTCTGAGTTGTCCACCAACAAGGCGCAGTGACCTTTAAAGCGATAGTTTTTTAAGTGGAATTGGTCAGCTCTGTTTAATGGGGAGCCCACCAAGACAAATGCCTTTTAGAATGATCAGAATTCAATATTTCTTTCCTCATAAGTTGGTAAAACATGATCATTTGTGAGCTGGAAATTCTTGTTTATTCGGCATGTAAACTTTTGACAAAGCAACATTTATTCAGACAAAAATTCACATTTTTTGTGCTGTGTTGGCTACAGACCCAATCCAAGGAACTTAATTTGGGGAAAAGTGCCAACAACAGGGTTAATGTTGAACTTATTTATAACTCTAGGTAAGGCCTGTTCACGCCTACTTTTCATTTATGTCCAACTTGTGAAGCTCCAAATTTAGATGTGTTGCAACAATGCACATTGTACTTTTTTCCCTCTACTTTGTCATGATTGAAAAAGAAACAGTATACAAAGAAAAACAATGACGTTTTTAAACTTAAAAAGATTTTCTGTTTGATTATTGGAAATCTCTCTGCTTCAACAGCATAGCTGAAAACTTTATGATTAATCAAATAAGACTATTTTTGCACAAATGTCCAAATCTCATTCGGTATTTCTGATTGTGCTAACAGCGAAGATGGCCTGTTGTGTTATTTGACATGTACATATACAGTGAAAGACATGTGAATGTGTAAATAGTGTCTCACCCTCTCGTGACAAAGCCTCCAGGATGCTGCGGCAGGCCGTGGCCAGGTCAGCGATGGACTGCCACTCCTCCTCAGTAGAGTCTGTCGTCTCCGAGAGAACTGAGGGAAGATTGAAGATTGAAGTGAAACATGTCTCAGTGTAGCAGATATATCATAGCGTGGGAAAATAATACAGAGGAACAGTGGGACTGCAGACATTTGAGCAGCCGTTCTACAATAACAAAGAGTCGCCACTGGGGGGCGCTGCTGTGTTAATGCTGGTCAGACTCAGGAGCAGAACAGAGGGACAAGGAGGACATGTTATTATTTATGACTGCAGGTTTCATACAGGTTACATGACTTTGTAAGGTCTTTTCAAACCAGTTAAGATGGGAACAGTAGGTGAAAATTAAAAATGTGCTAAATATCAATTTGAATAATGAGGTTTTGGTAAATGATTGCAAGCAGATTTCATAAAACATAAAAAAACAACAACAACAAGATTTTAAAATGATGACTTTTGTGCCTTCATAGCTGACTGTTTACTACACACAACAACTAACAACATTGCTGGTTCAATTCCAGCTGGGGACGTTTTCTCTCTCCCTCCCTCCGTTTCCTGTCTGCCTCTTAGCATTCAACCCGTGTAATAAAGGCAATAATCTAACAAAAGATGCTATAATCCTTCCATTTTTAAGATCCATTAAATCATTGGATTTCATCTTTTAGGATCAAAGTTGTGGTACACTTTAACGACCTGCAGACTTCCTGTGAAAGCACGCAACATAAAACAATCGAGGGCTTAAGAGGATCCTCCCCCACAAAAATCAGAAGAATCTGACGAGAGGATGAGCGAGTGTGCTCTTGTGGCGCTTAAATGATGAGACTCATAGTCTCGGCGGAGGCAGAGCAGATGGTGTAAGAGGGGCTCCTTGATTTTGGGGCTGCCGAAAAAAACTCCACCCCTCCCACTACCCATCTGTCCCCCTTTTATCCCCGCCCTGGCAGGGGGTGGCAGCAGAGCAGGGGTGATATTAGATTAGCGGAATAGGGGGCAGCGCGGATGAAAGAGGAGGGACAAAGGGGATGCAGCAGGGAGGAGAGGGAGGATAATGAAGAGAGGGGTTTAAGGCAGAAAAAATCTGGGGAAAAGGAATTAAATCAGGCAGGGATGATTTGCAAAACATGTGTAATTGTTCCATTTTGGCATCGCCAGAGCAGTCTTGTCAGCTGTTGTGTCTGAGAGGGGGAGCTTTGTTTTGAGTCTGTAATCAGGGTCACAGAATCTTCTTGTCCCTCAATTCAAACATTTATATTTTTATTTTACATGCAGCTACCATTCCTTTATTCAATTTAAAGTATTTTAAATCAAAAAATATATAGTGGGGGCGCCGTTTAGCTCAGTCGGTAGGGCGGGTGTCCCATGTACAGAGGCTTTGTCCTCGCTGCAGTGGCCCCGGGTTTCGAGTCCCGCCCTGGGGCCACCTGCTGCCTGTCACTCCCCCTCTCTCTCATCCTGTTTCCTGTCATCTCTTCGACTGAACTGTCAATAAAGCCATATAAAGGCCCAAAATATAAAAAATACTTAACGTGCATTTACGTCCTTTGGACCCCAAGTGTCAGTTCTCTTGGTTTTTGATCAATAATTCTGTATTGGTTTATGATTCACATGTGCCCTTTTGGCTGTAGAAAGAGCTCAACAAGAGCTTCCATTTCATATATTTAACTCATAAAAGAACTCTTTTTGGTCACTCACACCCTTCTCAACTCTCAGTATTAAAATTATATAGCATAATATGTAGGAAAATTGATGCCCTTACTCTTGGTGATGGAGTTATGAAGACTCAGGGCTCGTGAATTTCTCTCAGCTCGGTCCACACACGACAGCCGGGAAGACGAGTCACTCGCCGAAGCTTTGTCATCGCCGAAGTCAGCGGCCATGAACTGAAGACACAGAGACAGAGAGGGGAAACGACACTGTCAGAGAGGAGGACAGAGCGCTGCTGAGAAACCAATCAGATGTCCTCTCGTCTCAGTCTGTCACCTGCTCTTCCTCCAGGGGAACCTTGGGTTTGACGGCCAGGATCAGATCAGGTGTGTCATCCCTCAGCTCGCAGACGTTCTCATAGATGTGGCGTTCCCCTTTCATCCCCACGTTGTCGTACACATGCCTGGTGAGGACGAAAAAAAAAGAAAAAAAAAACACAAAGCAAATATGTTGTTGATGCTTCCTGACATTTTTTTTCATCCAATCCAGAGGTCAAAACAGGAACTGGATTACTTAAACAAGTAATCTGCAGGACGGCTTAGATTTTGGCCTGATTGATGTTTGCTATCCTGCCCTCACGAAATCATCCATCACTAAGATCATATCTGATGCGGTTTTCATTCAAATTGCTCAGTCCTGCTTCGCATGACAACGAAAAACAGTCAAATTCATTTTGGTGAGCAGCAGAGTTTAACATCATCCTCATGAATATTTCCTTTACAATCTCCTCTTCAAGATGCTTTCTTGGAGTTCTCAGTGGGAGGGCGACCAGGCAGTGTGATTGAAATAATTTGTACAAATACATACATGTCCTGCTGTGTTTCTCTTTTTCCTTGGGGTTTAAGACTTAGCAAACATTCTTGTGACTCTCAGACGAGGACCTCGAGAGGATCAGGGAATATTGCAGAGGGCGACTCATCATGTAAGGGACTGTTAAATGGAAAATGCTCCGTTGTTGTCATTTACTTGATTTGCTGTCAGCTACTAAAATCTGAGGAAGAAGACAAAAGGTCTTGGAAAGTACCTCTAGTGATGTCACTCAGTGGTAAGCTACATTGTGGGTAATGTGTGTTTAAAAGCATTCCACTGGTCTAGTATTGCACTTCTATAACACTGTTAGACTCATTAAAGATTTTAAAGATATATGCAGTACACTGACTCGAGTACTGCGCTTTAATACAAATTTGAGGTACTTCTTTTCTTTACATGCAACTTTATGCTCCACTATAAGTCAGAAGAAAATATTGTACTCCATTAAAACTTAAGATTGACAGTACGGGTGTCGGCAATAAGCGGTGCAATAACTGTGATATTAAAAAAAAGTATATATACGTATATATAGTGATATTGTGTTAATAATAGACATATGATAATATCGTTATTGTCAATAACTTTTGCCACAGTAATCATCAAGTTAAAATCTGATATCCTGAGCCATATTTGACAGATTAGGCTACTGTGCCCGACAACATGTACAGTAAAGCAAACACCATTAGTTGACTGGCAGCTTTTTGATAACTGTCATAAAATTACATTTTCATGGCAAAACGGTTTCATTGTTCCAGCTCCTGAAATGGATTTGCTGCTATTCCTTGTAATCATTTTAATTCATTCATAATTATTAAAACCTTTGGACTACAAGTTCAACACTGTGATACAACAATCAAGAAAATGATCGGGAGATTCATTCATTAGGAAAATAATTTGTTGTAAGTTAGCTCCAACTCAACCAACAACAGCAAAATGTGTTTGTATTGTATGTAAAAGTATAAATAATATAATGGTGTTATACATAAAATTATTATAATCACATGGGGCATTTTTTTGCATTCAGTGCTTTTACTTTCAACACTTTAAGTACATTTTCCTGATTATACTTAAATATTTTACTGTGTAATAGAGTACTTTTACATTGTGGTATAAGTACGTTTACTGGATTAAAGGGTCTGGAGTTTGTAAAAAAAAGATTCAAATTGAAAACGGATCATCTGACTGAGTTTTCTAACTTGAAACTTTTGCATTAAGTTGACACACTTCAGTGACGCAGAGCGACACACCGCTCGGTGTCCTTTCTCTCTGCCTTGTCCTTTGCAGGAAAAGTGACGCACTGACTCGGAGATTAAATTGTGATGAGTCAGCTCCAGTTTGAGGATATTTTCAGCCATGTCGGATGATGTAAGAGCTCTTTTTACCTGCTGCTCTCCCACTTTGTAGATGTAGCGAGAACGATTATGCCGTCTCACAGAGCAGCATTTCTCTTCTCTATGATGCCTACGGTAGTATAGTAAACACTCACCCATCGCACGTGTCCCTGAGGGATGGCCGTCTCTCCAAAGAGCAGCTGCGTGTGAGCTGCGAGCCGCTGCCCTCCTGGCTCTGATTGGCTGGCTGGTCCTGCAGAGAAGTGGCCCGTAGCAGCGGTAAGCTGGGTGGCGTTAGGAGCAAGCCGAGACTTCTCTCGCTTTGCCCTTTATCACACGGCTGCGCCTCGCCCTCTTCGGCCTCCACCTGCACCTCCATTATGTCCGGTTCACTGACCCCACCCTCCTTCAGCTTCTCCTCTTCCTCTTTCTCCTCCTCCTCTTCCTCTTCTTCTTCTTCTTCTTCCCTCTCGTCCAGCACCCAGGCCTCTCCAGACTGATCCTCGCCGGGCTTGCACTCCGCGTCCTTGATGGCTTTCTGGTAGAGCTCGGAGAAACTTCTGCGGAGCATGAAACAACAACGTACTCAGAAAGAAGAAAACCATTGTTTGTGTCTAGTTTCTCACTGCACTGGTGAGTCATAAATTAATCCAGAAGACAAAAACAAAGACGGGATGAAAAAAAAAATGCTATATTTGTCTACGCCTCTATTTTATTCCTTATAGAGTATCTTACTTCCTGTGAGGAATTGTGACATCTTTGTGACTATTTGTGCTTTGTTGTCAGAGAACAAGCATTTCAGAAGTGAAATATAAATAAACTAGTTCGGGGTTCTCTGAGGATGCTTCTGCTGCCAGCTCTGAAGTGTTGATCTAAAGTTAAGAGCTCCAGTTTAATGTTGTTTCTCCTTTATTGTGTCCACATCTGCCCTCTGACTTCAGCTGAGTGGTAACACTGTGTCACAGTGATTACAGATCATTAGAAGGATTGATTGGCTGTTAGCCAGCTGGTGTGACACTGACTGCAGGCCGTCATCAGCAGCAGAGTAGCACCTCTCTTGTCCCACTAACCCCCTCCTTCTTATTTACCATCAACCTCCCTCTCACCTCCTCACTGGGACTACTCTTCACTTTCTGGAGCATGCTTTATACCCATGAGCCCCCTCTCCGGTCTCACTCTGTGTCTGTTGACCCAAACATGCCCTCGTTAGTGCTCCCCCTCCTCCTCCTCCTCTCTGCAGCCTCACCCACCTGCGAGGCTTGCCGTTCTCATCCGGTGGGATGACAGTGATGTGGATCTTGTGCGCAGTGCGGAGCAGCCTGGTCCTCTCCTCGGGGCTCAGGTGAACCAGCGAGTGTCCGCACAGCCGCACCACACGAGCCCACAGCTGCAGGCCTCCGCTCTCGGCGTAGCAGAAGCGCTGTAGCTCCGTCACAAAGCCCTCCTCGTTCATCAGGAAGCCGGGCTGGCCGACTCCGTCGCGCAGGGGGGTGACCTCGAAAGCCTCGCAGCCTCGGGTGACCAGCTACAGGCGAGGACATGAATCAATCAGAAAGATGCAAAGTGACCACTACACTACACTTTTAAATCTGGACACAATCACCCACCTCTAGCCTCTGCACCACCTCTCGTATATCCTCGGCCTGGCTCTCCATCACACTGATTGACACTGACTCCCCACGCTCATAGAAGATATCCAAGCATGGGCCCCCCTCCTTAGTCTCCGTCACTGCCTTCCAGCCGATGACATCTCTGCAGGAGCAGTTAAACACCACCCTGCGTGTGCACCTCTCAATGAGCACCACCGACTCCGCCGACACCCCCAGCAGACAGGGGAGTCTGAGCTCTCCCGCCTCCCCATCATCTCCGGCGTTGACCATCACAGCCCACACTAATGCTCCAGCGCTGTGCAGCTCTGCCCCTTTGGCGCCCTTAAGCTTGTCTTTGCGCTTGCCTCCCAGAGAAAGCAGCGGGAACTTGGTGGAGGAGTCGATGGGCGTGGTGGTCACGTAGTTTTCGGCCAGGTCCTTTAGGTATTCCTGTCGCGTGCGGGTGGCCATGGAGCGGAACTTCTCTGACTTCTCTGCTGCGTTTTCCGCATTCACTGCCTTTGCCAGGAGGAAGTCTCTGAAGGCAGGCGAGCGAGGGAAGCGTGCGCCCTTAGGGAACAGTGGGCCAAATAATGGGATGTCTTTAGAGCGTGTCACAGCCACCCTGAGAGGGAGACAGGAAAAAAAGGAATGACGGCGTAAGAGAGAGAATACCGCAGAGACATTCAATCTACGTCTTGTTTTCAAGGCTCCAGTGTTTCTCCAGAAAGACAAACACTGACACTGAATCCAATACAGAGGCGTACAGATTTAGGTATTCTCCTATAAATAGATATAGATATACACCCATCTTTATATTGATTACACTTCCTATGATACAAGGCACCCACTCGCTGGTGAGGAATCTGCTTTCATAAGAGATTTCAGCCTGTGACATGATGTTTCTTCGGGGGTAGAAAGATGCATTTATTCTGAAAATAGTGCAGCAGGAAGTCAGACCTGTAATAGGTTTTGTCAGTGCAGGCCGCGTGAACCTGGACGATGATGAAGACATGTTGGAAATGGGAGCGGATGGACTTTGGCGTGAAGGGCAGGGCGCCTGGCTCCTGGAACACGATTGTCACGATGTCGTTACCGATGTGTCGCTTCCTCAGCAACTGACGGAGCAAAACAGACACACAGAGAGGGAGACGTGTTAGGCCAGAGACATCGTGGTGAACTACGATGAGACGAACCTCACTGGAGCAATCTGACTGGATATCTAAAGAATAAACAAGAAAGGTTTTAAAAACAGCCAAAAAAACGTCAACTACATTATTGACTGCATGTAGTTCAAAACATTTGTTGAGTCTAAGTATTTCTTTTGTATACAGACCCCAGAGGGAGGAGCTGTTGACAATTCAGCCACTACTGGGGATCCAAACAAGCAAACAAATAAAACAAATAAAACAAATAAAATCTAAAACTGTAGATAAAAAAAACAAAGGCTAACTTGTACCACTGAAGTCCACTACTTAAAGTCCCTTCGGCACAGACATTTAAAGCCCCCCCCAACTATTTTGTCACCCTTTTTTGTCACTACTTTTGTGTCCCTCTGTAGTTGTTGTGTGGGTTGTTGCGTTATTTGGTAGTTTCATGTCTCTCATAGTCATTTCGGTTTACTCACTTAGTACTTCAGTAAAGATAATGTACAGTATGAGTCTTGTCTCTTTAAAATGACTGATTAAGCACTATTAAAATGTTTTATGACTTTAAAGCAAATACCATTTCTTTTGAATTAGTCAAATAGAACTGAAACTAGACTGTAACACATAATAAAGTTAGGAAAAAATGAAAATCCCAAGCCACTAAACATTTTGAGGAAGTATCTCAGAGCTTTGTTAAACCTCTAATTTACATCGTGTATTGTAATAGCACGTCATGTCCAGTCTCTTTGTAGTGATGAGGAACAGGCTTAAACCACAGCCTGCACATAAAGAGCTGACAGTCAGCTGAACAGGAAGGCTGCATGAGAGGCGACAGTGATTACCTTTATGGTGGGAGTGAACACTGGGGGGCAGGATTTTTATGTCATGCTTGTTGCCGAGTACAGAGGCTTTTTCTAAAGCATTTACCAAAGCATGACCGTCTGAACAGAGATGGGTAATGAAGGTTGTACCGAGACCGATGCAATTTCTTTTAAGGAGAGAGGTGAAACATCTGAGAAAACTGTCAGCGTGAGAACTCCAGGAGATTAACCTGGTATTGGAAAAAAATGCTGCTGCAAAACAAAAGGCAGGAAATGGAAATAGCGTGTCGTATGTCTGTTTATTTTACCTGTTGTGTGTTGTTGGCTGTGTAGGGCAGCATGGTGGACACATGAAACATAATCTCATAGTCCTGGTAGCGCGTGTAGAGGGAATGTGTCCCCGTTGAGTCCGCTACACAAGCACACAGAAACACACACACATAAAGAGATTTAGCAAAATCAGTCAACGTCTCTGAATGAAAGACTAAACTCAAACTGTCACATTCAAAAGCTGTTCTTTGCTGCTCACTGAGGGGAGAAAACAGCTCCAAGATAATCAGCAGTGACTATGCTATTTCGCAGACATTACTCAAATTACATGTGGCCAGATAGCAGTTATCTTAGGCTTTCAGTGCTGCACTGATGCCCTCTGGATAATGGTACTGCGACAAGGTGAGATCCAGCCGATGGATGGGGGGGGGTGTGGTGTGTGTGTTTTCAGCTCACTCTTGTTGTCCAGCTGAGCTCGGTATTTCTCCCAGCCCTTGAGGCGCACGCGCTCCCCCAGCAGATCTAGAAACTCCTCGAACGCTGGGCCCGAGCTCTCGTTATTGTACATGTCCTCCTCTGAGCTCTGCCCGGCCCGGCAATACATCACCCCGACCTTTCGCTGGAAATTCAGCTGCATTGGAAGACAGAGAATCACAGAGTTTAGACTGTTACATATGCATATTTATAGCATCCTTTCACTTAAACTGCCAGGACTTTTCATCTATACATTCAGTTTCCTGATCATTTGACATCTTACTTTACATTTCGGTTGGAAAATGTTTATTTTGTCGAAGGAGGTATCCTCAGAGGTCAAGCCAGCAATGCCCAAACTTTTCACTTCAGGGCCTTAATTGTGACCCACGGGCCAAAAGAAAACACCTATTGTTTTGTTGAGCTGCAATGGATCCCAAGTCCAAGTACCATTTTGGTACCAAATTGGGCCAAATCAAACCTTATAGAGCATATTCACATAGAGGCCATTTCCCTCTGACATCATGCTCAGGCTGGGAACAACTTTCACCCGCGGGCCCCTTCTTGAGCAGTCCTGAGCTAGTTGCTATCTGATGAGGCTGAATTTACATGTTCAGGGGTCATGACAATAAGGTTTCCATTCATGTGATACATGATTAGAAAATCATCATGCGATCGACACAAGTTAATCAATGATGTTTTCAGTTGCAGTGTCTCAGACTTGAACTTTTGCGTGCTTTAGTTAATTAGTCTTTTTTTATTTTTATCTATCCGATGGCCTCGAAAGCTTTCTGTCTGACACATGCAGCAGTCTTCAGTGTCAGCAGACGTACTCACCCCCTGTTCATCCAGCTTCAGCAAGGTGTCCCGGACCTTCGGGGAGTTTGAGGCCAAGCGAAGGCAGTGCAGGTTCAGCTCAGGCATGATGAACTCCAGCAGCCTCTTGGGCGACAAGCCCCTAGGGGTCGTGTGACGGGCGGCAGAAGGCACTGACTCCTCCAGGATGGAACCTCGCAGCGTCTTCATCTGAGGGGAAGATTCGCATTCGTCACATCCAGTCGGATCAATTGAACACACGCTGAACTCGAGGAAAAGCAAAGTGCGGCTTTTACCTCTGTGGTGCGAAAGATGATTCTGCAATTGTACTGAGCTCCGCTGGATCCTTCTTTCTCCTCTCGACGGAAGCTGATGGCCACTGGACCGAGGCGATCGTCCATGCCGAAGAAATTCTGGTGTTCTGTGATGACAATACAGTCACATAGATACAACTGTGAACATCAGTACTATGACAGAGCTGTGCTTAAAATATGTCGATCATAAGGAGTCACTCTCTGTTTTCCTCACAGTAGCAACTTCCAACAACAGAGAACAAAACGTTCATTCATGCATTCAGTTTATAATAGAGACATGAAAGCAGACAAAATGGGGTCCAGGCTGCCAGTCTGACTGGGAAACTTCATTTCCCCCGATAGATTTCGTACCCACTGCCAGACAATGATAACAAGAATTTGTGCCCTTAAAACATGTTGGAAATACCATTCAACACCCCTACAGCCGCCTTAGTGAGAAGCAAATTGTTTAGACTGCACCTACTCAGGTTTGGTGATAAAGCAATGGGAGATGTTACACCAAAGAATTACAGTAAAAATGCAACAAAATGAAAAGAAAGGAGAGAAAGAGAAAACAACTGGTGAAAAAGTTTTATACAGATATTGACTGGTGTTTACAGAAGCCGGTATGGAATACGGTACCAAGGTGGTTTTCCTGCCGGGTTTGGATCCTGACACCCCTTGGCTGCATAACGACAGGTTACAGGTTACCTTAGCAACTAAGCTACTGGCATCCGTCTATCAGGACCTCGGTATTGTAACTGGTCTCCATCATTCTCAAAGGCTGCATAGGCCCCCGACTGAAGATGTTCAAGGGGTAGCTGCAATAGTTAGCAGTTACTCGGGCCAAACACAAGATTTTGTGATGTTTCCTTAAACAATAAAATTTCACAAGAAGAGGCCAAAATAAAAAGTAAATCCAGGCTAAAACCTAAAAGAGTTTTCCTGACCTCCCAGATAAGTGACACTTCCCTCCTCTCAGGAAAAAGTACTTAATCCTCCCCCACATTTGACCTTCCCATTGTCCCTTATAATTTTAGCACAGTCCCTAAATTATACAGTTGTACCCTGATGAAATCTGACTCTGACTTAAAAAGTGATTGTATTGTTTCACATGCAAGGAGTATGTCTCTGTGTTTTGGTGCATGATAATAAACATAGTAAGTAGGAAAATGCGGTACAAAGAAGGAAAAAAAAGGACCAAAAAATATTATAATAAAAATATAAATATCTACAATATGTTATTTTAATTAGAGTACAGTACAGTTTGTGCAGCATTGTGCAGGAATCCAGTTTGTAAAAGCACCACAGTGTACTTCCACTTTCACTTAAGATGAACAGAAATAGATTTTTTGTGATGCTGTTCTCTCCGTAAGAAGAATTAGCACGAGTTAAAGTTGCCTTGCGCTGCACGTACCTTTCATGTAGAAATATTTGCGATAGTAATGTGCTCCCAGATCTGCGTGCTCTATGAAGTAGTTGCTCTTGCCCTGCTGCTGGACGTGACTTTCTCTGGGCTCCTCCAGGACTGACACTGCATCGTTGGGGGTCCGAAGGCTCGACCAGAGTCCCCGCCTCCACTGGGATCGACCCAGACCCACCTGCTCATCTCCCCCCGTCTCGTTGCGGAAGTGTGGACAGCTGAGCAGAAGCTCGTTATCATTGCCGTCGCCTTCATCCAGCAGCAGCGACTGCTCAGGGTCATCTGCATTCGCACCGTTATTTCCCCCGCCCTGCGCAGGCGAGGACAGGGTGGCTTGGGAGAGTGGGCGTAGCTGGGAGGCTGCTGAGGCCCCTGAGGTGATATTCTTTTTCCGCCCGATGCTGTCTCTGTTTGTAGCCGCCTCGGTGAGGTCAAACAGGATGCTCTGAACGTCGTAGTGGGCAAAGTTCCTCACCCAGGCTCCACCCCCGATCATGTCATACGGACCTGGTTGAGGGATCTGAGGGGGCACAGGTTTGGTCTTCTTACTTAGACCTTCAGGCTTCGGCGGCTTGGCAGGTTTTGGGGAGTCCCCTGCAGGAAGAGACAGACCCCGAAAGAATCCATCAGGCTCCGGAGGGTTGCCTTGCAGTCCTAAGAGCAGGAAAGGGTCTTTGAAGCGGAGGGCATTCGGACTCAGGGGCCCCTGGTCGTCTGCGCTCGGCTCCTGGGCTTGAGACTGTCTCTCCAGTGAGGACAGGCTGCCGTATTCCCTGTGAAGCAGCACACCTGAGTCCCCCTGAGAACCCGCGCCCACCTTTTCACCAACTGCCCGAGCTGCTTTGCCCCCTGCCTTTCCGGAGGAGTCCAAGTCTCCCAAGGTTACATCGCTGTTGCTCCTCTGCATGATGTGGCCACGGCCCACCGACCTCAGAGTTAACCCTGCGCGGCTCGGAGTGAGGCTGTCTCCGTCAGCTCCATCGGCCTCCCTTCTGGGCGGCCACTCCACCACACCTGCTTCCCGGTTGGGGTCAAAATTGACGGTGGCGATTGGCGGCCGCATGTTCTGACGGCGAAACTTGCGGATGAAGAGGTCATCTGACTGCATGATGCCTGAGGAACCAGTCTAACTATCTATTCTCCACTCTGGTCCCAGAGCGCTCCGCTCTCCCCAGTTAAATCTCTGTCCTGGTCTCTATGGTGCTGGTGTGAAATGGGAGAAACTGTGTACGAAGACGACGTGTAAGCAGCAAATACAGTCCTCATTCACACCACTTAAGATGGCTGAACTTTCTCAACCCTTCGGGCTCTCATAGATGCCTCCGTGAGCTGCCACACAAGAGTTCTGAAGTGTGAATGAAGAAGATTGAGGAGAATGTGCAAGTGTGTCTCGTCGCAGGTGCGCGTGAGTGTGTTTCGGTGGTGGTCCGGTTGCGGGGTGCTCCTTCCTGCGGTGTGAGGATGAGAGGATCATCACTGGAGCCCGACTCTCTGTCCTCTGTGTAGGAGAGGCTCTGTCTTTATCAGCCCTTCTAACATGGCACCCATTCGTCTGCACTCTTCAGCACCTGCTGCTGCTGCTTCCCTTTTGGTCCACTGGCCACCTGCAGAGAGAAAAAAAAACAAAAAACAGAGGAATAAAAAGCTTTTTTCAATCTCATCCTTCCCATCATTCCACAGTGCTATTATCCTAATCGTGGGCTTTATGTTCAACCACGGCAGCTTGTACGCGAGTACTCAGAAACACTCTGTGGAGGAGAATGGCTGTGATAAACAACTATTGAATTCTAACTATAAAGCGGTGAGCAGCTCTGACGTGTGTCTTATTGTTGAGTAATGCCTTGTACCTCTGTTTTCTGCTTTCTTTCATTATCATTCTTTCCTTTACACACTTTCCGTTCCACAGCTTCCCTAAATAGTTCCGCGGCAGACTAAAATGCTGAACACATCCACGCCGAACACGCTCACAATAGACAGTATTAACAGAGAGGAGGGGGGCCTTCCTGACTTACTGACAGTGTGCCAACATACAAGAGAAATAAGTGTAAACTCTCTCTCATCCGCGCATACGTTCACACACAAACAGACACAGTTTGGTTGAGCTCACTCCTGCATCGGTGTTAAAAGAATCTATAAATATTAAAAAAAGACAACAGGAGCATTAGCGGTATAGTATTTTGGATCAGCTGATTTTTTTTTAGGAGTCATTCAAAGGTGACAGAGTACGA
The DNA here is from genome assembly GCA_963678695.2 of Diplodus puntazzo. Classification (NCBI taxonomy): domain Eukaryota; kingdom Metazoa; phylum Chordata; class Actinopteri; order Spariformes; family Sparidae; genus Diplodus; species Diplodus puntazzo. Next base: position 8,246,083 of record OZ023167.1, on the reverse strand, counting down.
TGCACATTTGCTTCCCCATTTTTTAAGTCCAAACAGACAAATTATCGTCTTAAGTCTCGGCAGCAACTTACCAACAAAGTCGGTTTTGTTTCAGCTAAAGATCAGTCGGTTTCTGTCATCATCTGCCACTGCTGCCCCGTCTTTGACCAAACTGACGTCAATCAGCTCGAGACGAAACCTTTTGTCGCACTCAACAAGGTATGAGGCTTCTTCCTGTCTAGCATTTCTGCATGCATCTCCTCTCCGTCTCTCTCTCTCTCTCTCTCTCTCATGCTTGCAGCCCAAAGAGCAGGTGCAGTGGTGCAGAGCTGCTACCAGAAAAGACACACACACACACACACACACGCGCGCTCGACTAAAAAAAAATGCTTTAGAGTAAAGAGAGGAAGTCACAAGAAATCTTTGTTTCCCTTCCTCGCCTGCGCTGCTGTCACGATCAGAAGTTATGGGTAGTTTCAATCGTGTGTCCAGATATGCTAATACGTGAAAGTGTTAATATGCACATCTAGAAGACACCCGGTGACACCAAGGGGCTCATTGTTGGCAGAAATTGTGCAGATTTGACCGGCTTTAAAGGATACCTATAAAGTTTATAATCTTTTTCTTTCCTTTAATGTTTCATATAGATTATTGTGCATGTAAAAGGTGAGGGAATACAGAGCTGCAGAACTGGACAGAATGACAAAACTGATGTGTCTTATGGGCATTAAAGCATGTACACCTATTCTAGTAGTAAGCACTTAGCACTGTTTTGAGCACTTAAAAATGAATGCTTTTGTTTTCCATAGAATTTACTATTTATTACATTTCACTTAGAAGGACAGCGTGGCTTTAAACCAGGCTGCTTTACATCCAGCTACCAGTATCCTCATCCTCTGCAATCATGTTGAGACATTAACAATAATACGCAATTTTAGTTTGTTGGTGTTGCGCCGCTAATGCAATGCTTTTGAAACACGCTGACGCAGACGGTCCCTGAGCTCGCAGTCTCCAACAGGCCGAGCCTGAGACACGCAGCATTCGATGCAAATGAGCGCGAACTGTATTGAAAGAAGCATTCAGCAGCTACATACATCTAAATGCTAATACAAGAAAGGACTGGGAAGGCAGGGTTAAATTACTGGAAACAGACAGGGGGGATGTTTTTGTATGCATGGACATAGTCAGGACTTTGGAAAAACTGAAGTCATGAGTGCAGATTCCCCTTGTGCAATTATTATTGATCACAAATCTTAATTTCTGATGTATTTTATATATTAATCTCTAATTTAGACATTTTATTTTATTTTGAAGCATGAAATTAGCGCAAAATGCTTACATGGATGGCTAGCATTACATATACTATACTATATATACTATACTATACAATATGTGTAGCATTGGGACAAAAGAAGACAACCATGTCTGGCTTATTGATTATCTCAAATGATGCTGCAAAATTAGCATGATGAATTACATGTAAACAACTAATAATACGGATAAAAAACACATCTCTTGCTCTGATAATCTAAGACATTTTCTGTCGATGTGTGGTTCCCCATTTGACACAGGAGCTCTGGTTCACATAGAGCAGCCTCTGTGCACTGTCTGCATGGTGCCAGGGCTGCAGACATTAAAACCCTGCTCATGTTTCTTGCTGGGAACCTTCAAATCTTCTCCAACTCCCCATTACCCACGCGGGGCACAAATGATGTTCGTCTATCTGCAGTCATTATAGGTGCAGCATCATCTGCATGTTTCACAAAGCCATGAAAAAAGCGAGCGAGTAAACCCATATTCTCCGGTGTCTCTAAAGTGGGAGTGGAGATTGTTGGCAGCAGGTTCTTCTTTTTTCGAGAATCACAGATTGCCTTCATGTTGTTCCAACAACAAACTGAACTTCCAGGATCTGCCAGAAGCACTCCTGCTCTCCACCAACACACAGCGAGGGCTGAACTTGGACACTTATCACTCACCACTTTTGTTCAAACTGTGTATTCCTCGGCTTCCGAAGACCCCCGACCCGTGAATCACTCCTTGTTTCCATAGCAACCGGTCTGGTGCCACCCTCTTCCGATGTGTTATCTAGCCCACCAGCGCTCTAAATTATCCCTGTTTACTCGACTCAGAGGGTGAAATAGCTTCACTCTTGTCAAACGAGGCCTCGACTGATGATGAGTGTGTCAGCGAACTTCAGATAAAAATACTACAACAAGACAGCATTTAATTGATCGCCTTCAAAACGCAAGATGGTTGACCGAATCTTCAGTTTATTAAAATATCACTAAAATAATATTGTCTATCTAAGGATCTATATGGGTTTGATAATCGCATAAAGAAGGTGGTAAGATAAAATAAGCTATAGGCAAAACAAAGATGATGCAATTGCACCTCACACAATAAATCTGGGTGCTTAGCCTAAAAAATAAAACTAGCAGTATGGCTGCAGCATATTTATGTTAGCATGCTAACCCTCTAAACTACATCCGTGGCAAAAATCATTCGCTCATTCACTACTAACTGTTCGCTTGTAATTTTGAACATGTTAGCAACTGTTTTTTTTGCTGAAGGATAACTTTGTACTGAGGATAGCTTCACAAAGTCACTAGCGTAGCTGTAGACTCTTTGTATAGCCTATTCGACATGAACACAGTGCAGGCTACGGATTTAGCGCATTATTTTTCTAACTTGACCTAAAAACCTGTATAAAGCATGACAGAACTTATCTAACCCTATCTATCTCTAACTTTCTTTATTTGAAAATTTCAGTTACCAGTGATATCAGCCTAATTTGTTTGTCTTAAAACCTCATGTGCAATCGAAAAAACATTTAGTTCCTGTGGCTTATCAGTGCATTGACCTGATCAAAAAGAGGCATTCGGCTGCACAGTTCACTTAACTACTGGTATGAGCAGAAGACTGAGGTCTAAACGTTGTCAGTCTTTTCAGTCCTTCATTGATCAGGGCCCAATTGAAACCGGCTTTGAAGGGGGATGGCACAAATCACTAAGTTATTAACATGATTCACATCTACATAATCTGCCGGGTGCTTCAGCATCTATCTGTTCCAGTGTTATTAAGTCATTTTCCATCTGCTGTGTGAGGCTAATCAACAAATTCTCTTTGAATCACAATCAAGGACAGCAACAAAAAATGGTACATTTTCAAAGCAAAGCAAAGCCATTCTCCTACCATTACTGATATTTGATGTGTTCAATCAAATCCTCACTAGTCCTGTCCTAAATACCCTTGCCACATAAACAGTGACGTTGAATAGATACGCAATGACTAACTGCGGTACTGGCATAGAGAAGTGTGTGGTGTACCTAACGTAGTGGAAGTACAAAGTGAAGAGGAACTGAAGAGTTGACCCTGCCCCCAAAAGTTTCTGCTCAATTTGTCAGGAAACCATTTGTTTGTATTTTCAGCTGTATGCATTAGCAATGACAATTTAAATATCATTTTACATCCTCCAAACAGAAAAAGCAGGGAAGCTTTGTCATTTAAACAAACCGCCTCTTGATCCAAAAAATTGCTACCCTAGAAAAACATATAAATGATTAATAACTTGCTTAATGTTTTCCCAGGATATTTCTAGCTGAACAATCTTACGAGCTGTATCAGTCGGCCTTAAACCAAACCCTAATATGATCATAAACGGATCATTTCGTGATAGTGAGACTGACTGAGTGGCTATAAAAAAGAACTTAAGGATATTATGAAGGCTTGACAATAAACAGCGACGGGAAGCTCTTTTTTCAAAAGCTTTCATGCAGCTGATTGTTGTCTGACTGTAAGTGTGCATCTCAGTGGTTTAAAAACTGTATCCAGTAGTTCTGTTTGGAATCGCAGTATGGTCAAGTGCTGTAACATGTTGGTAAAATGTGTGACAAAGCAGCATTTTAATGAAGCACTGCAGAGCTTCAGAGGTGCCCCAGGCCTACAAATCTTTGTTCTCCAGATGTTAGAAAAGATGTTTGTTTGGTGCAGAGCCCAGCAAATGTTACATCATCATGATTTTAAAGGATACTGATTATGCTTTCTTGTTTTGCCTTCAGTGTTTTGTTGTTGTGCATGTAAAAGATCTTGAAAGTTAAAAAAGGTCAAAGTCCGCACCAAGAGAAGCTCCTCTCTCCCACAGAAAACACTGCTCCTGAAATGTCTCGTCGGTAGTCTCGACTTTAGTTCCGTGACTTCATGACATCACACTACGTCACCATGTTACACAATTGCATAATAAATGACTAGCAGCTAGCTTGTGACCTGAAAATTAATTTAGCGAAGCTGCTCTGTTGTTGTTAGCGGTGATGGGTCGAGCGTGTGTGAGCTGACCAATCAGACGGGACCGGGTATTTAGGAGGTGGGCCTTAAAGAGACAGGAGCTAAATTAAAGGGTTTCAGACTGAGAGGGAATACAGAGCTGCAGCACTGGACAGAATGAGAGACTGGATGTGTTTTTTGAGTGTTAAAAGCACATAAACCTATTCTAATAGTAACCCAAAAGAAAATGACGAACCTGAAAAGAACAACATGTGTCTCCTTTAATAGTTTTTTCATTCCCACTATTCATGGATTATGTTGCAATTTAACTGTCGAAACAATCACAGTATGGTTTTTTCGCCCTGTCCTGCAGCCCTGTTCGTCTTTGAATACAGCTAAAAACAGCCTGAGAAGATTAGAGAAGATTAAATCTGTTCACATGGTGTAGCACTTTCTAACATTTCCAAACGCCAACAAATAAATCAGTAGGTCACTGTCTGTTCGGAGATTACTGCCTTGAATTTTCATCAGATATCAGCTCTCCTCGCTCCCGTACAAGCAAATAAATGCTTCATACTGCTACAGCTGCACTCAGCCACTTCAACCGTGCAAACACATTTCTCCATGTCAGTCAGTGCAGCAGTTGATGGAAAGCATACGCGACCCCTGATGCTCCCAGAGCCACAACTCTGCTGCCACATCGAGAGAAACTTGACCCCTCACTGGACTGCTTAGCAGGAATCACTCAAACGCAATTTATTAAATGCCTCTGAAGAGGAATGGCACGGAATTTGATTTGCTGACATTTGGCATCGCTTAAATCTCAGTGACCTTGTTGTTTTCACTTATCTTCACTAATATTTCCATGTCTCAACAATCATAAAAATAACCTTATTTAACCTTTCAACCTCATGTATCCAATAGTGGATTGTAACTCTGACATCCGTTCATATGGTCAGACTATTGGATAAAAAAAACAGCTGTATTCTCAATATCTTATTGTCGTCTATTCAAGCACCGAATCACTTTGAATAATAAACAGAACAAAAACAGTCTTTGTTTTTCTCTTCTGCCATAGCATCAGTCCACGAGGGATGACCCAGACATGCTGCTGCTGACACTCTCAAGGTTTTTTTTTTTTTTTGAGCATTCACTAACAGCACAGGGAGGATGCTTCCCCCCTGCACATCTCCTCACGGTACCAGAGACGGTCTCTCTCTCCAGGAAACTCAATAATGCATGTAGACAGCAGTGTTTAATCCTGCGTCTCAGAGCTTAAAAACCCTGTGTGTAGACGGTGGACAGTACTGATCTCAGCAATGTGCTCACATAGTCTAGAAATAAGCATTTATTTTAGTGCTGAAAAAAAAAAGGAAATCTATTTCTTTGTCCATCAGAAGTGATGACAGTGTCAGGTCAGGCTAGGACAGAAAGGGAAATGTGAAATTTCACAGTGGAGCAGCATCATATGATCTGCTTCAAAGGATTATGTCTCTACTGTTGCTTTGTTCTTTTGCACCAGATTCACATTGAAGGGTCATTACTGCGCAGAGGAGATGTTTGGTTTCACCGACGACAGAAAATGAGGTCCACTTCCACTTTAAGTCCAGGACAAGGTTAATGGGCCTCTGGTGTGCGCTGTCAGGACACAAACTGAAGTCAGAGGAGAGGAGTATTAAACACGCACCATTTTGGGGAAGTCATGGCCGCTTGACTTTTTTTGCACCGGCTCGAGCGAAGTCTGCGTCCTGTGAAACAGGAAGAGATAGCTGACTTTTGAACCCTGAGAGGATGGCTGTCGTCATCGTTTCTACTCAACACTTCCACACCTATGTCAAGAGCAGCTGAATCAGTGAAGCATGAATGAGCAGCTATTTTGCTTCCTGCCTGTGACTGAGGAACTACTTAAACTTAGTTTTAATCATATCGAAAGGGACAACTCACCCCAAACTTGAAATTACATATTTTTCCTTACCTGTAGAGCTACTTATCCATCTAGATTGTTTAGCTGTGAGTCACCGAGTTTTGGAGACATCCACCATGGAGATGTCTCCCTACTGCTGCGGATAACGGAACTAGATTGCACTCAGCTTGTGGAGTCAAAGTGGCAAAAAAAAACTACATTTGAAAAACTCAACCACGGTGTATATTTGCATAAATCATGACCTGGTTCCTCAAGATAATCCAGAGACTTCGCTTTGAGTAGTTTCATTTAGGAACTACTTTCTTTTGACTGAAATACACCTGCCAATAGCATCACTGAATGAAAACATGCATCTGCTTGTGGAAGGTACAAGATTTAAGCTTTAATGGTGCCCTGCTCGGCTGAGCTGTAACGTTAGCTAGCTTAGCTAGCTCGCCCCTCGGCCTAAGTAGATACATGCTTCCCTCTGCACAGTGATACGTTGTAATTGGGTAGAAAGAAAGCAGTTTCCTACACGTTAATGTCTGCGGATTATCTTGAGTAACCAGGTCATTATTTCTGGTGTGAGACATCGCAGTTGAGTTTTTCAAATGCATTTTGAGCACCACAAGCCGAGTGCTGTTCATTTTGGAGAAAAGACTCACACCTGCACAAAGAAGATGGATAAATAGCACCACAGGTAAGAAGACATCTGTTTGAATATTGTGGTACATTGTCCCTTTAAGGCAGATGGTGCATTCATTTGAAGTGTTGAATGGCAAAAGAAGGATTGCGTCCTGATTCAGGCGATCTGACATTTGATCCGTTTTCTCCTCAGGTGAAGCTGCTGCAATCGGCTTAACGGCTTAGCGGCAATTAGATGTGATCAGTGACAAAAGTTGAGCGTTCACTGCAGCCTTATCAACTCCATCACATCACGTTGCAGTTAAGTCTTGCAGCTTGATGTCGTGCTTGTTGTCTTTCTGTCAACACCGAAGACTGACGTTGTGAAATACACCGCTTGCTTTCACACATTAGCCAAGCAGACTGTTTTGACATGTGACATTAAAATGATACGTAAAGACGGGGAAACCGACGCGGCGAACATGAGACAGGGTGCATCTCGCCGCACTCAGTCGAGTGTTTAACCAGGCGGGTAAGCGTCCAGCTTCACAGTCTCCAGGTCAGCTGCTGTAGTGTCACAGTCTATCCTTTTAGTTAAAAGCTGCCTTACCGATCCTTAACCACAAGGTCTAAATCAAGTCCTAATAGTGATTGATTTGGGGAAATTTAAAACCTGGCAGAGCCTCACTCTCATTATTGATCCCATACAACCCTGTTAGATCTGAGATCAGGTTGCATCCCTGCTTTGCTGCAGAATATGTGACTCTTCGCTGCAAAGCTTTTAATAGGGTAAAATGTGAATTAATGTGGCTGGATCTGATTCAGAAAATGAGTTCATTCTCATGCCCAACACTTGCTTTAGGCATCCTCAATCTTCCCCCCTCCCTCCCCCCCTCACCACACTGCGGACAGTGAACTGGGCCAAGTCCAGAGGCTGCTAAGTGGATGGTACTGCAGCACTCCCTTTTTTGTGTGATGTGTTTCATCTCCCTTTTTCATTCAAACTGTTTGCAAACGTCAATCGGAGCTATCGGTCCCCAAAGACACATAAACCTGCTGCATCTCCAGCACCTGGTGCTCGATTTTCGAAGAGAGGAGAACTGTTAAGGCGGCGTGAGGAAGAGCAGGTTGTTGAGGGATATCAAAAAATGTCAGCCATTACTGTGAGAAATATTTTTGCAGACTGGCACTATTGCCAACTTGTGCCATGTGTATATAACACATGTATCATGGCTACTGGAGTGAATTTTGAGTGTTGCCCTAATGACGTTTTCACACAACCGTTCAAGGTGACAGATACACTGCCAGAAGCGCAGCTGCATCATTTAAAGACATTGTTGGTGGTTATCTCCTTCACCATTCTCACACGTCCTCTCATATTTCTCTCCTGTCAGTAACGCTGCGGCATATCAGTGCTAATTGGATCTTTCAGGGTTAGCGTAACAACGTGTTCGCCCTGTGACATTGAAATCTACTTTTCCCATTTCGAAAGATCAGAACCAAAAAGTCTGGAGAGGAAAACATTTCAATTAATGTACACATTAAAGGGTAACGCCACCAATTTTACACATCGAAGTGTGTTCACAGGAATTGGGGAGTAATACTGCATATGTGAAAAAGCAGAATAAAGCCTTTCGTGGCTCCAGAGGAAGTTGCATGTAATATGATGCATTGTCTCCAGTGATGTCAGTCACTGGCTGAGTTGCATTGTGGGTAATGTAGGTACCAAGTTTTGAAAAATGTCTGGCATTGCATTTAATATCTAATATTTGACTGATTAGGGACAATTCATTCCACGCATTCGTCTTCCTTCACAAAACCTTATGCCTTAACCCACAATGCAACAGAACCAATGCTTGACATCACTTGGGAACACTCTGGTTCACAGCTACAGTACGATGAAGCACCTTCTCCACACAATCAAAAACCTGCCCTCCTTTAAACCTGTCCTTCAAAAAATTGAAAATAAGTCTTCTGTCTTATGAATTATTAATATGGCTGTGCAAAGGGGGCGAGGGTTACCAAGATGTTAATTATTCATTGGTTGGTTCTCCTTTGTCCACTCTCCAACCACCGAGAATGCACACTCAGACCAGAGGTGATTTGTTATGATTTATATCTAAGTCTGTGTCCTCTCGTCCAGATTTGCTTCACGTCTTACTGTAAAGCAGCACAGCTGAGGTCATCCAACGTGACTTCAGAGGTGTCTGCACCAGTTTCAGTTCTTTTTTTGGGGGCTGGTTTAGCAAAGAGGCGGACTTTGCAAAGAAAACAAGCTGTGTAAATGTCAAAGAGTCACTCGGAGTCAGTGTGGTACTTGAAATACGTGTATCTAGGGATTGTTTTGTATTACTTTCTGCTCATGATGGGGGCATAATTAGTGAACTTCCCCCTTTAGTAAATGCGAAGAGGAAGCACGCTAAGAAAAGCGCCGTCTATAGCATTGTCCATATTAAAACCCCACTTCCTCTTGTAATAAATAGCACAACTTACAAATGATGCACACTCAAATACAGTCTGTGGTACTATTGTTTCAGACAAAACCTACGTGCTGTTCAGCCACAGCTGAAGAAAGTACCGAACTCTCGCTATTCTTTGACAAGTGATTTGCCATGACATCGACACTGTGCGCTGGCAGAGCACTGCCACTTCCTGTGTATCTGAAAATACACCTTGTGTCAGGCCATGTGTGTGACAGAGGGAAGGGGGAGGGAGGTTTAGGGCCTAAATGTGAGATGGCTCGACTGCATGTGTGTCTTTGTGTGCCTTTGCTGACTCTATCAAAGCCTTATACATGTGGCACACAGTGACAGGAAGAACAGCTGTCCCTCTGTGACCGCCGTGTGTGTGTGTGTCTGTGTGTCTGTGTGGGCGTGTGAGGGAAAGGAACTGACCCTCAGCTTCATGACTGCATCTATTATGTCGAGATACGGTTCACCGTTACTCCTCCGTCATCAGTGAACCAGCTCTGAGGCAGGGGAAAGGAGATTGCTCAATATTGCTACAATAGCACTCTGAACTGTTAGCCCACCTTTTCTACGCACAGAGGAAGAGACGCTGACCTCCTCCGCTTCCTCACTGTCCCTATTGTCTGCTGAAACGCAAGCGAGTGCCCATGAAATGGCTGCAGCGCTGACACCAACCACACTTTTCCCAATTTCTCAGCTGAAAATATTTGAGAACTGACTGCAGTTAAATAAGTGATGCTTGTGACTTGAAGTTGCTGTTGTATGTCTCTCGTCCAGTATTTTGTTCTATTACAACTTATTTTTGTCTTTCCTATCATCATCAACATAATACATACTGACGTTATATATTTGTTTGCATTAATACATATGAACAAAAGTGGAGAGGAGATGGGCAGTAGGGCTACAACAAACAATCCTTTTTTTAATCATCCATTAATCTGCTGATTAGTTTCATATTTAAGCATTAATTAATCATTTACAGTCTATAAAATGTCAGAAAACTGTTAAAGTGCTCATCCCAATTTCCCGGGAGACCAGCGCGACACCCTCAAATTCCCTCTTTTGTCTGACTAACAGTCCAAAACACCAAAGACTCTCGAGACATGGAAGAAGCTGGAACCAGCAAGTGTTTCACATTTCTGCTCGAGAAATAAATTGAAGGTACAGTGTGTAAGATCTCTTGTTTTAAACATTCAAAAGTTAACAAAAAATAATTAACAGAATGTGAAGAAATACAAATTTGTCTATATGTCAAAGACATCCGTGTAATGTGTGGCAGCGATATCTACTGAAGTTAGCATGCTAACCAGCTAGCCCCGAGCCACTTGATGAGAACACTAACACTGATAGTAAACAACACCAACACTGACAGTAAACAACGCTAACACTGATAGTAAACAACACCAACACTGATAGTAAACAACATTAACACTGATAGTAAACAACACCAATGATGATAGTAAACAACACCAACGATGATAGTAAACAACCCTAACACTCTCCTGGTGGGAAACCAGCTCCTGGTCTAGACAAAGTAAGCTAATGGGAGCACTTGCTGCATGGCTAGCTGAGCTAACTAGCTAATAGCAGCTACAGTGAGCAGTTAGTTTGTGATATGCTGCACCCTATTTGTTTTGAGTATTCATTCCACACAGGGCCAGTTTATATATATTGTACCTTTCAACGATTAATCATCAACTAATTTTCTTCTGATCGACTAACTGGTTATTTGACTAATACCTGCAGGTCTATTTTTGGATGCGCTGATTGTAAAATATTAGCATTTGCAGGAAAACCAGCTCATTTACCTTGAAGCTAATAGGCTATTTTTCAAAAAACAAAAGGTCCAGGAGCCCTTAATTATTCAAGCGTCCTACTAACACACTATTTCTGGGAGGAGCTAACGGTACATCTGCTCTGCAGACAAATGCTGGCTGCAGTTTTACAGCCTCTCTTGCCTGATGGCCTTGTGTCATTCACACCATAGCTATGCACTTTCTGACCTACTTAAAAAATGAGCAGCTCGTGCACCAATATGCTAACTACAGTGATGCGCACAGCGGTGGCTTTGCTGGAGCTTCTTCTGCTGATGAGGAGAAACAGCTCCTGTGTGTCTGTGGCTTCACACTCGTGAATGAGAACACGTCACATGCGTCACTGGGACACTGCTGTGCGTCGTGTGAATTATTAGTGTGCGCTAATGCTCGCATGGGATGATTCACTGAGCCATTACAGACAGAAACCTGCTCAGTTGTTAAGTTTATCAGTGGCTGCCTGAAGCAAGCATTTTTTTTTTTTTTTTCATTTCTGGTGACATTTTTTTTTCTTCACTGAGGTATAAAATTGACACATAACCGCTGTGACTGCGAGGCACATATTTGAGTCACATTAATTAGAATGAGCGAGAATAAGAGAAGTGTGGCAGGAATGAATTTCAAAGCAAATGTCCGACACCTCTCTCCTCCCCTCACCCTCAACCCCTCCAGCTCTCTTCCCCTCTATGCCACCACGGTCACATCCGTCAGTCAGTTTCTGGTGTGTGGCGGCTGCGTGGCCCTGTAGACAGACATCGAGGCAGCACCGAAAGGTATCTGTTCAAACTGCTCTCACTTCTTCATTAGCGCCGCTGCCTTTAGCATGTCTATGAAACAGTTGAGGTTTGCAACTTCCTCCCCACAGTTGTGACAGAACAAAGAGGCCCTTCAGTCTGAGACAAATACGTCGAAAATCTCCAATATTTCACGCAAGAATAAAATATTCCCGAGGGTATTTTTACACCCCTCTTAGCGTGGAATTTGTTTTTCGTGGCTTTTTGATCTCTATCTGCCAAGAATGAGGATGGAGTGATGTGGTTGCGAGCGTGAATGGTCGGGCCTGGTCTGCTTTCAGTGGCTCTGAATACCCTCGAGTGCACTTCTCCTGTAATAGCAACGCGAACAATGAGAAGGAGCCACTGCACCGCTTAATGGTTTAATGTATGTATGACATAACCAAGAGGGGTGTTGTGATCAAGGACAATAAGCCCAAATGAAGAACGTTTTTACGACATGCAAACATGCGGGATCTTTTATACGTGTGGGTTGTCTAAGTTTAAGTGTTATAAACATGAGTGTGAGCAGCTCTCACGTATTTTGGGACTATTACATCAGGGTTTTGTTGTTAGAAACCCCAAGCTCGATTTGTTATTCTCTCTCTGTAGAAAGTACAATAATTATCCAAACTGTTTCATTTATCAAAATAGGTCCAAAACATCATTCATCAATTATGATTATATTCTTTGTAGTAGAAGCAACCGTCTCTTTGTTCGTCCTTGACTTCACACTCAGACAGCCGATGGATTTGAAAGGGATATTAAAGACTTTTATTCCTTTGTGTGGTTTTAAAAATGTATCAGGGAGATTTGACTCCCCGAATATCAAAAATGATTTTATCAAATATTTGTCAGACCGTGCTGTCTTGAAAATGTTCCAGCTGAAAGAAGGGAAAAACAGCCTCGGACTAACCCAGAGATCTGATCTTCCATTAAGAACAGCAGCCAACGGGAGGGACAGGTGACACCAAAGAGCACGAGCTAAGAGGATCCACCCATGTGGCTTACACTGCCAGCATCCTGCCATCCGATGAGGAGAAGGCTCCGCCTGTCCAACTGCCTTCCCTGCTGAGCCCCCCCACAGGGAGCCTGCCGGGGTGTAGCCATGCAAAATGGCTCCAAATGAGAGGAAAGATATGATGCTGACTCAGACCAGAAGATAATCTGCCCGGTAACCTCGCAACATGTTCGACTTTATCTCAGCGACCGAGTGCAAAAACATCTCAAAGTATATCCTCTTCTTTCTGCGCGAGAATTTGGCCAACTATGTAACTATAAATAACTTTTTTGCTGCCTGTATTTTGCTCGCATTATCAAATAAAGACTGCTGATTGTTGGTCATCCGGCGCTTTGCGGACGGAGAGTCGTTTTCGGAGCCGCGGTGTCGTTCAGTGCAGAAGCAGGACAAACAGCGTGAGGTAAAGTTAAAATGCTGGCAGAGAAACAGCACCAGGAGACATCGGCCTGGATCGAACAGCCCTCACGGTGACTCAATCTTACTGCACAACTGTGTGATGCTGCTAACAGTCATCATCATCATCATCATTCCGTGGAACGCAAACAAAGGCTACTCGCTTCTCCACCTGCATCCGAACGAGCAAGACAAACACGACACTAATCTACAATCCTTTGTGTCTTTTCATGGTTTGGCTTCAGAGCCGTGATGATGCTCTCTCCGATGTCAAAGGTTACAGTCGGCACGGACAGAATCCGAAGCATTTAGGGATTATTCTAATGGCATTAACTCTCCGCTGAATCTGGATCCACGACATGACACACATACACATATACAGCCAGGCTCTCTTGGCTCTTCTTTGGTGCAGGAAATAAAAGTAGGGCGATCGATTCTAGAGTCTCCTCTGACTCTGCTCCCCTCCTACTCAACCTGGAATAGTAGCACAGAGGAAGCCTCCCAGAGGACAGAAAAGACGCCCCTCGGTTTTAAAATTATCACACTAAAAAAACCAAACCTGAAACCCTTGTGCATGTGTGCTATTTTAGCTCATGGACATTTCAGTTTATATCTTAAAGGCTGGACAACAAAAAAGTGTCGTAGGAGTCTTTTTTGGACTTGTTCAATTTCGCGCATCAAAATAACGCACCTCTCCTCGACTGCTGCTGGACTAAAGAACAACAGACGAGTCAGAGTCCTAAAAACATTCAGGACGGCTGCGTCGAATGTGTCGGACCGGATTAGACTCCAAAAGGTGCACATCAAACTGGAGCTGAGACGATAAGGGAACATTTTTGACCACTGACGAAGTGTTTCATCAAACAAAAGTGACAGTGTTCTTTCTCTGGTTCTATCCTCTTAAATGTGAAACTTCCTCCTATTCCTTTGCTTTCTATGTTAGTGAACTAAATAATAGAGCTCTGATGAAGACAAAGTGGACTAATTTAGATTTTGCCACAAACTGGCTCGGGGCTACTACTACTACTTCAGTAGATAGGCCACTGTCTCTGCAACACAACATCTTCTACATCAGGTCAAAACTCTTATTTCTTCACATTCTGATTGATCATTTCAGTACATTTTTTAAATGTTTTAAAATAAAATTCTCACATATTGAGCCTTGAATCGATAATTAACCTGATATGAAATTGTTACTAGCTGACCCAATTCAAAGTGGCATGTATGACAATTACAGACAGACATGTAATTGTCATACATGTGCAGTAATTGTTGGAGGTGATTCGATTACGGGAAATAATGAAAACCAACTGGTGCTACTTGCTAAACTACCTAACCAATGGAGTGAATTTCAGCCGTTCTGACCTAAAAAAAACAGGTCATATGGAGACGGGGGGAAGGGGCCACAATGGCTTCAGGTGTTCTGATTTTAGTGTCTGTCAATATAATGAATAAATAATCAAGTCACGAAATTGATCTATTCATGGCAGAGTGTTGCGGATGAGTTCAGGAACCTCACAGCCTTTAGGAATGAAGCTGCTCTGTAGTCTGGTGGTACGGCAGCGGATACTTCTGTATCTTTTGCCGGGCGGTAACAGGGCGAACAGACTTTAGCTGCCTATCTATATCGTACACTGTAATCGCAGCGCCGTGTATGGCAGCAGCAGCAGCCGAGTTGGAAGTACAGGCGGCGTACCGTCAGCACCGTTGTGTCAGTGCACCTCAGACACACTTGTCATAGGGAATCACTGTAGGTAGTTAAACACACACACACACACTCCTACCTAACAGCCCTGCATTCAAAGTTGACCCTGATGAAAAACACCACACACCTTCCTGCCAGTCTCGCCAGGAGCACAAGCACAATGCCACCAAGTCCCATCCAGCCATCACACACCTTTCCTCCCATCATGTCAGCCCCAGCTGCATTTTATTGTCTCGAATGCTATCGTGAACCACAGTGAACACCACACTGCATGAGGAGCCATGCGGCTCAATGTAAATTAAATGGCCCGTCCTTTGAGTGCACTGGCTTATGTAAGCTGCCGCTGCTTGTGCCCCCCCCCCCCACCCCCCTCAGCTCTCCATCCCTGCCTTTCTTTCCCTTCAGCGGCTCTAACCATCCCCTCAAACCCTGATGTCTCGTAAACACACAGCCCCATCCTAAATTGGAGAGTGCAGGGGGCTGGTGGAGGAGGAGGGCGCGGAGGGAGGGAGGAAGAGGGTGGGGGGCCTGACTCCTGCATCCCTCATTTTCTCTGCCACCTTGAAAACAACACCCCAATTCCGGTTGTGGCTTCTCCATTCCATCATTGTTTGTGCACGTCACATGCAGCGGTGTTACAACGCTCTCCGTCCACACACACACACATCCCCCCCCTGCATGCCGCACACTCATCTGGCCTTTCTGAAAGGACGCATCCAGAAAGAAAAACCTGCTCCCCTTCTTTTTGTTCCTGCATCTTCTTCCTCTGTGTCTCTCTCTCTTTCATTCTCTCAGTGTCCCTCCATCCCTCCCCTCCCCTCCTTCCTCCTTCCACCTTGCCCTCATCTCTTGAGTCCTGCAGCCACAAGCGCTCTACAGCGAAGGTTTTCGCAGTGGCTTCTTCGCAATGTCATAACACTGTTTTTTTTTTTTTGAGACGATCCGGCCCCTGCACAATGGAGAGAGACAGGAAAGATGATGATGGGGGGTTAGTGTCGGGGAGAGGAGGAGAAGGAGGAGGGGAAGAGAGAGAGGGGGGGGGGGGGGAGGCCGGGGATGAAATGCGACAAAGGTTGCTGGATCCGAACCCACAATGTCGCGTGTAAATGCTACGTGGAAGGCTCGCCGGGTGAGATGCATTTTTAAAGAGCTGACAGCAACACAATGGGCAGAGAGGCAGAAGGAGGGTAAGCTGGATCATGATGCGATAATGCCGAGCCATTATTTCATATCCTCCGCCGCTCTGATACATTGTCTCTGCTCGGATTGTGCGAGTGGAACAGCATGCCTGTACAGAGGTATGTGGCACAACACGGTGTGCAGATCCATCCATCTGAATTCATTATCGTCAGAAAGAGGACGCACACGGGGAGGCTGGAATGTGAATTTCTTGGTGATCTCGACACAGAAAGGAAAAAAGCGAAAGAAAAAAAAAAAGGCTTACCTCCACATTTCAGCTCCGCTCGACCCTGCCTTGTTTCATCCTGTTTCTCTCTGCCGACTCCCTCCCCTTCTCTCCCCATGACAGCATTTTTCTGCTATCTATCTCCACGGTGAGGCTCTTTTCTCCTCCTCCTCCTCCTCCTCCTTCAGTTCCTCCTGTGCTCTTCCTCTCACCCAAAAATAAAAATAAGGCAGCAGACCGCACACTTCCCCGATCTCTGTCTGCCGGCTCCCTTCTATTCTGTTGTTAAAGTCAAGAGGCAGGTTGATTTGTGCCGTCCTCCTCCCTCTTCTCTTTCTCCCTCTCGTGCTGATTCTATTCCATTCACATCACACCAAAGCCAACCCCCCTCTTTCTCCTCCTCTCTCTCTCTCTCTCTCTCTCTCTCTCTCTCTCACACAGCTTTACCCGGCCTCTCTCTCCTCACCCCCCACCCCCCCAATCTCCTTGTCAGAGAGAGGTTGAGGCAGCGACGGACGGCAGCGGCCAAAAGCAGAGCTCTCTGTGTCTTATATATCTAAAATGTGCTGAATCAAGGACGTTACAAGCAGAAATGTGGCGGATTAGACTCTGATGCAATGTCAGATCAAGCGCGTCGCCTCCTACAGCCTCTCAATCTCTCGCTTTCTCTCTGATACATTAATGAAAAGAGGCTCATTCTTTCTGTGCCAAAACCGACATTTCTGCGCAAGAGAGATAAAGGCTCCCAAGCAGACTCGAGGGCAGAGGTGAAAATGGCAGTGTGTGTGTTTGTGTGTGTGTGTGTGTGTGTGTGTGTGTCTCGGAGTGTTTATTTGTACGTAGGCACCTCTGTGTACTCCCCAAACGTACTCAGCGGAGGTTTGAGACCACAACAAACAGTCAACCTGCTTTGGAACAATGAGCGCTCAGGAGTGTAACAACACAGCTCGCCTCGTCCCATCTTCAAAATAAAACAAAACATACCTGTGAGTTCAGATTAACCGCTTTAATCATGCTGACGGGAGGGGAAGGGAATCGCGCTGCTTAACCTACACTGCAGCACAGCCAAGTGTCCAGCACCATCCCCCTAATTACTGTATGGAGCGTCGTCCTGGCCGTACCATATGGCTCTGTGGGCTACCAGGTCAATGGCTCCGGTCTGGGGTGAGGGCGGGGGGAGGAGGAGCCTGCGTTGTTGGTGGCATGTGTCTCTGGGAGATAAGACAAATAAAAACAGAGGCACCAGTTGAAGGTAGTTTAGCAGTTTTCTTAAAAACAAGCGTACCTCAGAGTGTGTTTATCAGGGGGTGGTCGGTGTATCCGGGAGTTTGCTACTTCCTTGTTTCAATCTGAACAACAAGACATTGTATATTCTACAGAGGTGGAATTTCACCTCACACCTTAGATTACGTGACAATAAAAGACAAATACGAATGTTCAGACTGATCCAAGATTGGTCCAAATTCCCAGACTATATCTCACACGGATTCCGCTCATGCATTTGGTTGTCTGGGATGTTAACAGTAACAGTTTGTACAGTATTCAGAGCTGGAGCATGATCTGTGATGGTGTGAGCTTTTAAAACTGTGAGTCCCATCAGAGGTCCTTAAGTAAATTAAAATAGTGCCACAACAATCAGTGCTACAGTGACACCGTGTGGAAATGAAGACTCAACATGTTTGAAGCTCTGCAGACGAACAGATTCTTCAGTTTCTTTCTTAAGTTTTGTGCTTGTTATGCAGCGTTGTGAGAAGTCATACTTGAATAAAAGTCTTAAATGTGCCTCATCAAAAGTACAAGTAAAGTACATATTTACATGCATGTATAAACTATATACTATGGGTCGACTGATGATCAGAGCTGATATTCTGATTATCAGAATCAGTGTTTCAGTGATTACTAGTTAAGTTAATAAAAAAATGCGCTACGTTAGCTCTGATGCCACATTCAATCTGCAAAGCATCCAGTGACTAAAGTTATCAAATACATTTTGTGTAATAAAAAGTACAATGCTGTATCCCACATGTTGGGGAGTGGAAGTATAAAATGGCTCAAAATGAAAATACTCAAGTACAAGAAAAGCAGTAAATCCTCACATTAAAGGGTAACTCCATCAATTTTACACAATAAAGTGCGTTCACAGGTCATGAGGAGTACTACGGCATATGCGATCAAAAAGTAGCATAAAGCCTTTTGTGGCTACAGAGGAAGCTGCATGTAATCTGATGAATTGCCTCCAGTGATGTTACTCAGTTGCTAAATTGCTTTGTGGGTAATGTAGGCGTAGATTACACAGCTTCGTCTGGCGCCAACAAAAGCATTTATACTACTTTTCTCACACACTTTAAAAGGTGCAGTTTGTATGAGTTTTTCGGATAAACATTCGAAAATCAACAAAAAATATCAATAGAATATTGAGCAACGACAGTTTTGATGTTATAATATCTCTGTAGCCCATTGTGTTGCAGAGATATCTACTAAAGTTAGCATGCTAACCCACTAGCATCATCTCATCCTGTTGCCACATTACAGTAATAGTTTCCTAGACCAAGGACATTACATTTAAGCTGGACACAGCGTAACCCGATTCATTCCTATCAAAAAAGCTGCTCAGTGGCGTTCGGCAGCCAAAATGGCTTGATACTTAATACGTATAATTAGTGGAATTACCCTTTAAGAGGCTGCTGACTGAGAATCTTTGATGTTTGAAAAGTAATTCAAACAATATTCTGTTAATCAAATCAGTTAACTGACTGTAACAACACCTGTAGCACAAATATACGTGTATCTCTGAGGTCCAGATCGTGTGCCACCATTCAGGAATCAGGATGAGGCAACGCGCTCAGTGTCAGGAAGACTTCCCAGATGAGTGATGTGTGGAGGATATTAGATTAGTGTGAAATCCCTCTCAGTCCTCAGGAGAGGCTGCTGTGGCTCCCACCAGGTGTGATGTGACAGCCGGGAGTGGATTCACCAGAGCCAATCACTGTCACCATTATGAAACCATCTTCCTCTGCTTACAACACTGCACAGTATTTACAGGCTGATCATGCAGCAGCTTCAGGCCTGCTGTAAATAACACTGCAATGATAACATGAAAACAACAGATGTGTTCACCCCTGCAGGTTAAAGCAGCCTGTTTCTAAAGGTTGTTTAGAGCATGTGAATTATTTAAGAGACAGACTGTCACCTGTTTGCCTACCTTGTCCTGTCCACATGTGAAGGTGTGGCTCAGCAGCAGCCGCCATTAGCTAACCCAGTAAACTCAGTTAGCTCCCTCCAGACCTGCAGCTGCAGCGACTTCAGACTCTTTACTCGGTTTAGGAGCATGTTTAGACAGTTATCACTCATCTACCTGTGAGCGTGGACAACCAGGTTTATCCAGTCCCTAGCCAGCTCTAACTCAATTATGGTGGTGAGGTTGCGGGTTATATTGAATTTCCTCCTTCGACGAGCATCCCTCCCGCCTAATTTCTGCCTGTGTTTCAACTTTGTAATGAGATTTTGGACACAGACAGGGGGACTTGATGCTGCTGCCCCCTGGTGGCCATGACACCAAACAGCATGTGAACATACAGTAAACATGTTGTAGGTTATTTTGCATTCACCTAGTCTGTCTTTATTTTTTATTCTTTTAGTAGTCTGCAGGAGTTTTTCAATATTGATACATTCACTTCAGGGACCTCTGCAATATACCCGCGGTTGTCTTACCTGTTTGAATAAAATACTGTATACTGAATAAAACTAACTGACTGAATTAATCGGTCATTATTTCAGGATTTAATGATAAATGGTTTAGTTTGTAAATTAACATTAAAGTCAATTCAACATGCTTCTTAATAATAATTTGTGCAATATGAATTATTATTAATGTAAACAAAACTGCCCCTAATGCTCTTGCACCCTATGTTCCATTTATCTTTACTCCAGGATACCTGAGCATTTATATTTGACTTACCTCAGTATTTTATTTAATAACAACTTATACTACTTTATTGTATCCATCTATCTATCTATTGATCTATCTATTGATCTATCTATCTATCTATCTATCTATCTATCTATCTATCTATCTATCTATCTATCTTGTTCAAATAAGTGCAAAACCCAAAGAAAGCTAACAATTAACAAGCTGATACCATTAAATGTTTTGTTTGCTTGAAAATTACTTATTTGGAAACAGCTGGTGATTAAAGCTGCTGTAAGTGTTGTTTTCTTATTAAAACAAGTATTATATAGTTCTATCTTCCAACCATGATCACTGCTATAGTGTCTGGTCAGTAACCCACGTCTGCCCTCTTCCTGCAATATAAGAGGAAAAAAAAAATCTTCCTGTATCCCCGCCAACTTTTATCCAATCAGGGCCGAAAACTCCAGGGAAGGATCTGGTACCTACAACGGTGGAACGGAATAAGCTTCCAATTCCAGCGCTCCAGCCAAGCGAAGACAAAAGCTGGACGAAATAGAGGCAAAGAGAGCTGGCCTGAAAAAAATAAAGGTAATGGAAGTATGTTGATGTAGAGAGGAGGTTTACAGCAGCTTTAATTTCCTCTCAGTTGATTAATTGACTAAATTGTTGCAGCTCTACTACGGGAGGAAACACTTTTAAAGACATTAAAAAAAAAACAATTTTTGGGTTTTTAAACATGTTTTTTATCAATTCGACAAGCTTTTTTTTATATCAAATGTTCAAATCATACTCTCAACTGTGTTTCACTTAAAGATATGCTAAATCATTTCAACAGGGTAAAATCCAACATCCTTTGTGACATGTAAACATAAAAACACAAACTGAACATAAGATATCACTTAACGTCTTTTCCTGTTGATATTGTGCAGCCAGTTAGTTTACATTAAGTAAAAAAAAAGAAAAGAAAAAGACAACTGTACACAAAATTTACATTCCTCTAACAGTTCAACATGGCTTCTGTCTTCTAAGCTTTTTTTTTCCTTTTTACAATAAGGTTCAGTATGTACAGTTAGGGGGGGAAACATAAGTTTAACTTGGGAGAAATGATTTGTCTCTTTGTGCACTGCACAGATGACGATGACAGGTTGTGTGAAAAAGAAGAAATATCCACCTGAATGATCACATAGAGCATAAATACTATTTAAAAACACAGGGAAATGAAAAGCAGAGGTAAAACTGTGAAAGATAAGAATCCTGAACTGACCATGTTGGTTCTTAAGCAACATTATAACTGTACTGATGTCTTATTTTTTTATTTATTTATATTTATTGGAATTTGTAGCATTCAGGCAGTCCAACAGAATCCAATAAACCAAAGAAATATCATCTGTGTATTGAGGTGACAAATCTAACGGGGCAGATACTTTACTCACAAAACAGATCTGAAAACTGGAATCCTTGTACCTTCTCTTCTCTTACATACTCACAAATATATCTCACTGAGTGACTGTTAATACATGAAGTGTAAAAGGGGAAGAGGTGTTTTTGAAGCCAGCACACTTCATATAAAAATCACTATTCAAAAGTAGAAAAGTGGCGACTCAGTTCTGGAGTGCTGTTTGGACATTAATGAGCTCGACCGTTTTTTTTTTCCCTATCACCTACTGTTTCTCAGTTATGAGTAAAACAAAAACGTTATCGAACTGGAAAAAGTCACAAAGAAGTTTGTTGACTCGTCTTTACAAACAAACCTTTCTGGGACATATATATACTTTTAATGACTTTGAGGCAGAAACAACGCATGTAGACGAAAACACGCTAAGAAATCCCCTTTGTGGTTTTTACAATAATGTGATGAGACAATTCTCAACTGAGCTCAAATTTTTATCTATGAAACCATCATCGTGTTTTCATCAGGTTTGCCACTTTAGGCTTGAATTTACACTAACAGGACACCAGATGTCACTTTTAACGCACTGTCGGTCATAAACAGGGTCTTTCACACAGTAGAAGGTGTATTGTTTGGTGACGTCACCATCAACCAGTCTCGGTTTTGTCCCCAAGTTTGAATTCACAATATAGATAAGGAATATTCACAATAAAAGTGTGCGCATCTAAAGAAAAAGATTGTGTTTGTTGTTTGTTATCTGAAGAGGAGTCCTGGGTTCCAACAGCTTAACAAAAACCTTTATCTGATCCACCGGTGATTTGGAGTTGCCGTGTGGGGAGGGTGTTCAGTGAACCAGACGGGGTATCTACCACTTGCCCCTCTTGCTCCAGTCCTTAGGTGTGAAGTGAAGGCATTTTGGATCTATGCGCAAGTGTCTCTTCTGCATCGCTCTTTCGTGTCCATCCACAATGTCCTCTGAAAGTGTCAGGATGTACTGACCCTGGATGAAACAGACGAGACAAAGAAATCATCACATTCTTTTCTGTGCAGTGTGATCGCTATCGACAATTGAGGTTTTACAGAGAAAGTTAGGAGCGGCAAATGGTTGTCATATTCAAGTACAGCCCCAAAAGCATTTTGAATGGTGTATTTATTCCTGTAACACATGCAAAAGGGGACAAATCAACTGTAAAGTATACTAATAATGTGTCTCCTGAGAACAGACGCTTGGGTTCCGATGGCATTAGCGTCAGTACATCTCACTATGATAGAGACTTTTCTTAACCCGTGTGAATGTGCCACATGAAACACAAATGTGTGGTGGTAATTGCCTAATCACACAATGTCCCCCGATAATACCAGTCCCATGTGAATGGTTCTTTAGTACAGTGTGGTTTCACAAATTGAGTTTTGCAATAACGCAGTTAGTTATGCAGATTTTGGAAGCACAGGCTCTATTAACTGCCACTGAATTGATGACCTAGATTGTTTTAACTGCAGGAACATGGATACACATGGATTTGATTGATGTTCTATGTAGTTATTACCTGTGGTTGCAGAGCAAACATTTTGGCATTCTCTTCCAACAGCTGAACAGGATGTTGTATAAAGAGTAATGACACTAAGTGCAGAGGGCCTGTGTTTTACAGCGGAGGACATCAAGTTAACAACTTCTGTTGTTTATCAATCTAAAATGTAGTTATTTACAAGGCAGGTCAGACAGCCTGCCATGCCAACTACAGAGATAACTCTCCGTGTTAGGATAAGAAAGGGCAGCGTTGAGGATGGTCTCTCACCTTGTAGTAGTTGATGAGGTTGAGGTACTGAAGTGTTGAAATTACGTCTTCTTTCTTTACACTTGTGATCTCGCTGATCTCACTGGATATAAAAAAAAAAAAAAAAAGGAGACACATGAAAAGGGACCAAATAAGTTCTGAAACTGATTCTTGCAAGACAATTAAAAGGCTGAGAGACAAAGCAAACTGCCACATACTTGATGGTGATCTGTGGCCTTTCTCCATTGTCAGGTTTGAGGTCCATGAGAATTTCGAGGATGGTCTGGGACCAGTAGGAGCGATAGGACAAGAGACCGAGGTCAGAAAGTGGCTTCTCAGGAGTTCCGGTCTTCCCTTCTACCTTTGACAGCTCGTAACCTGAAGAAAAAAATAAATAAATGAAAAAACAATTAGCACAGGTGAGGTGGACACAGAACGCTCCTCAAAAGTATCTCCTGAGTGTTATGCTGCTATTTTTGATTGATCACTTACTGAACTCAATGAGCAGTTTTCCATAACCTCTCCGCTGGTAGGGAGGCAACGTCAGGATGCAGGCAACGTTATAATCTTCAGTCGACTCTTTTTCCTGCACACAGAACACCAAAGTTAAGTTTTGCTTTGAGAACCCCCTGGTGTGATAGGGTACACTTTCTCGATTGATCAACATTGCATCATCTGCGTACCTTAGAGAAGTATCCCACTATGTGGAAGCCTTTGGAGTCATACTCGGTCATAACGTAGAACAGGAAAGGGTCTGTGTCGTAATACAAGGTTTTGTGGTCCAGGAAACATTTAGCGAGTAAACACAGGTTTTGGGAATAAGTCTGTAAAAATATAAGAGACATATATCAATCAAAATCAAATAAAAAAAACAAATAAAATGTTGTAAAAAAAAATGTTAAGAGGAGATATAAATATAGCCCATCACTTACTTTGTTTTTCCTGCCGTCAATCTCAAAGAATGAGATGGTGCCTTTTCGGTAGATCTCGTTGCCTGGCGGATGTCTTAGATTACATTTTGTCTGTCAAAGATGATGGACACAGTGAGGATGAGAGCAACATTCGGGAGATCTAAACAGCGGGAAATTAAGAGCTTGTACTGGTGACACACTGATTCTTACCAAATGCCTCTGGAGACACTTCAGGCTTTTGAGGTACTTGAGACAGAATTCACAGAGGTAGAGGATGGGCAATGTGGTGAGTTCCTGTGGGTACGGTGAGAAGTACCAGGGCTTCAGTCTGTGACGTCCCAGCTCTATACACTCTATGTTTTTCATCCGAGTGACGATGTCGTCGTGGCTGCGGTCAGACACCAGACTCCCTGTCATGCGGGGCGCAGTAGGGATGCCATCTGAACTGTCCTGGGAGTCCTGGTGGTTAACAATGTCCACATGAGACTGTTGGTGTAGGCGTTTGGTCAAAATGAGTTATTGTAGTTTGAGATTTTCACAGATACAGATATGTTTGAATGAGAAAACATGTATAATCCAAATTGTGGCACATGTCAATAAACTTGGGTCTGAGGTAAGGAGCACCTCCTTTTTATTGGACCCACTAAGGCACATCTGAATTTGGAAAGCAACACAAAATAACAGGAAATAAAACAGACCTCTGGTGGCGGTAGAAAGACACTGGCACTTTGGGGGTTGTTGTACTGCAAAACCTTTATCATCTAGCAGAAAAAGACACAAAAACAAAGGCTTATGGAAACTAGAGAGGGGAATAAACTGATTCTTATTTATGCTGAACAGTTTGATGAAGGGGCAGATTGAAAGCAATATTGAACTTCAGTGTCATAATTGCAGTTTTAGTACACTCGAGGGTGGGTTCATCAGGAGCCAGATGGCAACGCTCGCACTCAGAGGTAGTGATATAGATGTTAGAGGACAGATGAAGAGTGAGGAAAAGAGCAAACAAAATGTTAAAAGTAATCATCTTGTTAACTTATGTAACAAACCCATTGGCCACTGTCATCAAAGGCGATATGAGAACAAGAACTCGAGATGTCAGCTGCAGCAACAATCTAAACTCAATACTACAGCTGCGCTGCTCGATTCAAGAAGCTTGATGGAGGAAAATAGAAATCCAGCAGAGGTCTGACCGGACAGCTTTAGGGATTTTTCTGCCTCATTTAGTTACAATCCATCTTTTTTTAGTCATCTTTTTTTTACTGCCTCTGCTCTTCGGCTCGGTAAAGCCAAGAAGACAAAGAACATAAAGTTGAGATTATTTTGTCAAAGATCACAATTATTTAATAATACAGAGTCACATATCTAGGCTACTCATAGAAGATTTCGGTTGTCTTTAGTATCATACACCTGCAAATGTCAAAATGTAAATAAATGCTCCTTAGTGTGAGAATAAATCACACAGGACTGGTAATCTTGTAGAAAATAACAATTCTAAGAAAGGATGTTAGAATGTGAGAAAAGAAAATGCATGGAAGTACTCGATTTGGTCCACAATATGTGCTGGTATGTTATGTCATTATGTTTATTTAAGTTAGTCTGAAATTTATGCTTCAATATTGAAGCATTTCTTTAAACTGAAGCAAGATTTTAATTAACATTGATTTTAGGCTCAGAAACATTTAACAAAACAATATTGTAACATATAATATAAAACCTAAAATTAACAATTTAGAAGAACTGGTAAATATTTTTGCTAAGAAACATGCACACAAAAATGAGTAATTCAAAGAGAAACATAAGAGAAGAGTAATTGTAGGATTTGTGTTAGAAACATTTTAAACCTTTCTAATTTGTTAATATAAAATTCTAGATTTGTCCATAGCAAAACAATTTATACAACTTTAATCCTTCTCACATTACTAATGGCAGCATTTGCAGTCAAACTGGCTTTAATTCTGGAACAGATGATAAAGATAAATACATGGGGTAACATGTATGCAGCTTCTGTGCACTAATTCAACTGATTTTCTTGCATGCAGAATTGGAGATTACACCCAGATGTAAATTTACATATTCTCTATATGTGCATTAGTTTGCAGTACTCGAAATAAGAGGATAAAATCATGCAGTCATAAGGGATACGTTTGAAATGTAAACATGAATATACTGAAGTTACAAACCTCGTCAGGGCCTCCACAATTGGCTTTCCTCTTCCTCCCGGGCTGTGAGGGGACGAGTCGCCGGGCAGTGCCGTTCTATTGTTACAAAGGAATTACGCATTAGCCTATGAGAAAAGACTTCAACGTAAACAAAGAAGAACCTCAGGTGATGTTCTGTACCGTTGTGAGCGAGGCGAGCTGTTCATGGTCTTCGCGTGATTTGAAGGTGTTGGTTTCCCTCACAGCGGGAAAAACAGATGCCTGAGTGGCTTCAGCTGAACTTGGCAGGGAGGGCACAGGGGTGGCCGGGGATACCTGAGTCGCCAAGGGGACGGCCTCTACTTTCCTCTTCTGCAGCAAACAAATGTTGTTAGACACGTGGCTTAAAATTAGTTCAGATTAACACTTAACACTTAACTGAATCAGAATTTTTGTTTCCAATCAAGATTTTGGGATTCCTGCCACACCAATGTAATGATAAGCTGGGGACTGTTATGAGCTAGAACTGTTTTAATGATCAAATGACAATTTAAGTTTTAACAAATTCTGCTCGTCTCTAAACGAAAATAGTCCAATGTAAATCACACCGCATTTAAGCCTGGCATTAACATGCAACAGACACAGATCAGCTGCAACTGCAATCGGTTCAGCTGAAATGTGTCTTCAGGATTTTTCTTTGGACTCCTTTAAAATGCCAATTGGTTCTGCTTGAACTAGAAAAGTGCATGATTAGTCGATTAAATGTTTATATCATTACTAGTCAGCACTAAACTATTCAGGTAAATTAATTATTAGTATCAATTACTAGCTTTAATAATGCCAATTAACTACTGTGTGCAAGGGCGTAACATCGGTTTGAAAAGTTGGGGGGACACAAAAAAGTGGGGTCTGATTTGAATACCATTTTATATATTTCCACATGCAATCATATTCCCAGCTACTTAAAAGCAACACATTATGATGAACATGGCAATCGTGCTTAGTCATAGGTGTAATTGCCAAAGGACAAAAAAGCAGGAAAATATACAGCTCCACTACGTCTCTCTTTACACTTATTTTGTTCCGTTGTCGGCTTCAGCTAAGAAAGAGATGGTTTGCCTCACATGTCCAAAATTCTGAGAACATACAGTGTTTCCCCAACATTGTTCTGGTAACTTAGCAACACTAGGGGCGTCCCGGGGCATGCCCCCCCCCGGAAGAAATTTTTTCAAAATAACCCTTTAAATAGTGACTGCTGATGAGATTTTAAAAAAATAATAATAATAATAATTAAAAAAAAATCTGAATTTCAGAATAAGAATCTAAGACATGAGACATTAGAGAACTTTACCATTATTTTCTTCATTATTATAGATTTTTATGGAAACAGTATCTGTTTCAGAAGTCAGTGGGCCACCTGACATGGAACTTACTGAGAAAAAAATCATAATTCCTGCATATGAATATTCATATAAAATATAATAAGTACAATAAAAAGAGCTGTGTCTCATGTGTCCAGTTTACCAACACAATCTGCTGCTGGTTTGGAGTCACTGGGTCACATGACATGGAAGATATAGAAAAAACTGCAATTATTTTGTATTAATATATTTATGCTAAGTAATTTAATGACAGTCCCTAAATCAGTCGCCAGTGATTCAGTGCGAGGCTCTGGGAGGTGAGCTGACCGTCCTCCTGTTGTTGACACCGGGAGAACCTCAGTAAAGACGCGGCTGGACCCGAGTAGAGCTGAGAATCCAGACCGACCCGCGCCCGTGCACGTTGTGTCCGAGCCCGGCCCGAAAGTAACTGTAAAGCTGACACAGGCTGTCACTGCCCACGCGTTACTCTCTGACCACTGTTTTCAGTAACGAGTAATCTAACGCGTTAATATTTCCAAACCAGTGATCACTGTGCGTTACTATTATTTTTGTCATTTTCCTCAGTAAAAATATATTTTTTTGCTTTCTTCTTGCGTCTCGGGTCATGTTTCCAGCAGGAGGATAACTCTTACAAGTCACGTGTAACACCACGCAGCAACACAACGACAAACAATGGAGGGAGGAGAGAGGTGCGTGTTTTCTAGCTGGAAATACAGTCATTATTTGAGTTATTTAAAAAACTAAACGCGAATGCTTGATAAGAGCCCAACCCAGCCGAGGACAGTGGCCTGTTGCAGCCTTTGAACGCAGCATCATTACAAAAACTGTCCGCGACTCACAGCGACAGTGGGTTCACTTGATTACTAACCTGGCATAGCTGGTGTGGCGTCAGCTGGGCGGAGTTTGCCATCAAATTAATGTAAAATAAGCACATCGGTGTATACGCAGGGGTAGATTAATTAAGTGGACATGTTTGAGTATCGGACACTTGAGAGCTACTGCGTTCCGCTGGATTAAATAAAAGTGGGGGGGACAAAAACGGGATTTCGTTAAGTGGGGGGGACATGTCCCCCCTGTCCCTAGTGGATGTTACGCCTATGACTGTGTGTAAGATCTAATATAAACAATGTTTTGGACAATATTTAACGTAATAGATTATTGTGATTTCTTGCTTTTAGACTAGTTGATAAGTCAAAGTTTAAATGTCAGGGAAATTAAGACGTCAGCAACATCCTTAACATCAACAACAGCATTCTTTTAGCTAGCTTCATTACATGTGAAAATAAAATCATTCAACTCACAGAATAATCAATCTTCAGCACTACACAAGAGATTTCAACATAAACAGAGAATACCAGCTAACCTTGACAGATTTGAAGCTGAAACGTGGCTTGACGTTTCCAGTGCATACACTTGACAAATGTTTGGATACATTGTGTGTTACACCACTTCCAGATGTGATCTGCACAACTTGATCATCATCTTCTTTTTTTGTGTCATGGTTGTTTATTTCTTGATTTCCATGACCCGACAGCTGTATGATCACACAAGATGCATGTTAACACCAGGTTTAAACAAGGATTTTTTGTCATTTTTTAGAATGGGTAAATTCAACTTGTACCGGTGTGGGGAGGGTTTTGCCTCTGGAAGGAGCTGTGGCAGGTTGTACGTTGAGATCTAGACTCTTCCTCTGAATTGAATAGAAAGGAAGAGACGTGATGGGGTTAATTGACATTCATATTAACCCTCAGATTAAAACTCAAATATTCACTGTGTCTTGAACAACTGACACAGCATTTAAAATCACTAATAACTTTGGTGGTCGATTGGAATTCAAATCGGATCTGAAAAAGTATGAATTCCAAAAGTCCAGATTGAAAGTCATGATTTCAATATTTCCTTACAGGTCGAGGCTGGGTTGAATGTATAATTTTGTGCCAACACACATAGCAAACACATCATATATTCAGCTGGTAGCCTTTGACATATTTTTCCAGGAGCACTCAATATACTGGAGGCCATCAGTAAACAGTCGCTAATAACCACCAATGAAACTGATTAACACAAATAATGCTGATTTATTATTGACCACTGATTACAAATAATAATCTAACTTGTTTAAAATCTACACTATACACGGTATCATATCCAGTTAATAATATTCATGACATGAACATGTGAGAATCTTGAAGCAACATAAAAAGTTGATAGAAATCTCACTTATCTTATAGAAATTCACAGGACTTTATTGGAGCCATATTACAATTAGTAAGATGTAGATTCTAACTAGGACTGAACAATATGCAAAATAATTTATATTGCAATCATTTCAACAGATATAACAAAATAAGTTTAGTGTAAATTCTCATTTACTCAGAAAAAAAAATACCGCATCTTTAAGTGTTTGGATATTGTACTGAAATGTTGATAATACTACGATAACTGTTCAGCCCTAGTTCATATCGAATAAACTATTGTCTTAACCATGTTTTGGGGGGCTGACAAGAACAATGGGCAGCACACTTACCACTTCTCTCTCTGGAGAACTGGGACGGGAGCCTGGAAGACCATTCTTGGTTGGTGTTTTGGCTTCTTTCTTAGGGAACTGAAGCTTTTTCATGTCCAGCCTGTCTCCTGTGACCCACTCATCCAGGCGCTTGTTGACTTTTAACACAAGCAATTTCATGCAAACAAGAATACATTTGTTCTGATGATTCTGCGTATATAATTCTGTTTAGAAGTGACTTTATACAGTTAAAATATCAGTTTACACATTTTAAATAACAGTTAAAATATCAATAATAATTCAAATGTCAAAGAAAAAGAAGAAGTGAAAAAAACTGTACTCACAGTCAATGTAGTGAACATAGTAAAGCTTTCTCAAAGAAACTTCCTTTACACTTAGAATTTCAGCCAATGCTGCAAGAAAGCAAGAGAAGTCAGATCAACATGTGAACTGAGCTGTGTTCACATAAATAAGTGATTGGGATGGACATCCTGAAAAAACATTATAGATTTACCACCATGCTCAACAACTGTCAACAAACAGTTGACAGCTGATGAAGCTACTCAAAGACTTCTAAGTGGCTTTCAGTACTCGATTTGTTAATAAACAGAAGATTTTTTCGCAAAAATACCCAATATTTGTTGGTTTAAACTAAATACTGCTAGCAATATCATCAATATTATCACTTAAGTTCTTCACTGAGCTCTAAGAAATGCTGATGGCTATTTATAAACAATTAATACCTACTTTAAAAAGTGTAAGCTGTCATGAGAAATTAAAATACGCTGTTACATCTTCAGACCCCCAACGTAGATTTAAACGAGTAAATAATTAAGAAGAAAGATGGCAACATCTGTGCTGCGACCAGGTGTGCAGAACGGTTAACTTTTGATATGGGGTCAAAATTATGCCAAAACGTTTGAAAACAAATACACAAATCCCTCTTGGTTGAAAGGTTACAACTTGTTATGAAAATATATATATTTATGGTGAGATGTCAGAAAATAACACTGGCATACTGAGCCGTTTCAGATTTGTAAACACTGCCGTTAGCCTAATGTCAGATGTATTTCGCCTCGTCTTTCCCAATAAAATATGTTTTATTTAAATGTCCCTTACAGCTGGCTACATAGTTTCCCGTGGGATGTAACGGTTGATTGAGTAAGCATTCAAATAAAATTATGCACATTGTACAACTGCATGTGCCCCTTGTCAGTGTGGTGTTTACAGTGCTTTAACTAGAGGCCGTGGCGTCTGCTAACAACAGCTGAGGTTCGCTAGTTAGCATTAGCTAGCTTAGCACAGGAAAAACAACCGGACAATACTTACGCCATTCGTCCTCGTGTTCTTGGTTTTTACGAAGAACGGGAAGGCGACAGCCCTCGACAATCTCGACCTGTAGAAAATAATGCGTTAATTTGCACCCTGAAACTGTTAAATGTCTCTAAAATAATATTATATCGTCCGAAAACCTACCGAAGATGAGTTGTCCGCCATTTTCGAAATCTGTGAGAGCAGGAGCAGGGTGTTGTGGGAAAATGCCGGTCTACAGCAAAGATGAAATAAACAGCAAGATAAGCTCTACTGTGTGGAGCGGAAGTCGGAAAACAAACCAGGAAGGCAGAAGTAGTAGTCTTTGTCAAGAAGTGAGTAATCCACCTGAACTTCTCTGTGCTTCTTTTTTCCTTTTCTCTCTTAATTAATCCATGTTCTAACAGGTTCACACTGTGGGTAACCTCGGTATAACATTGCTCAAAACACTTATTAAACATCAATGTAGTCTTAAATGTTAATGGCATGATGATCTTACCCATTTGAACACATCACCGCTGTTGTTTATTCACATTCTGTTTATAATGTTAGTTCATAAAGTTTAAAACTAAAATCCAGGCTATTACAAATTGTCCCTGTAATTGCCAATTATAAATGTTCCTAGCACGACTCTGTTGGTCTGTAGTTGTAGGGTTAGGGTTGTCTGTGTTTTTTTTTGACCTGCGGTGAAGCATGCAGAGCACTTGCAAAACAGCGGTTACCTGAAGTAACTCCATCATAATGAGTATGCATCACCCTCTAACTGCTTGCCTAACTGGCCTCTCTTGTTTTCATTTTATTTGCTGAGTTTTATGTGAGCCAAGCGGCAGGCATGCGTCACCTGATTGGACAGAGTGCACTGATGTGTCTCAGGGCGCTGAGGCCTTGGTAAAGTCTGACTAATTAAAGCCCAGTCGATTCCTGTGCAGTACTCATAAACAACCAGGAGAGTGAGTGCACACTCAAAAACCTTACTCTGGAATACCACTATTCTGTTGCAGTGTGACACACTCGATCATGTAAGGTTTCAGTACTGTGTGTGTGTCCTTAAACTGCTGGATTCAGGTTTTAACAGTATAGTGTGAGTAAAGAAAACATATTTGGATGTGACAAATTATGGTGTAAATCAAACCAGGATGCAGCCTGGTTATGTCGAGATTAAAATCCGTTTCACATATTCATGCTGATACATTTTTGCAGCAAAGAGACTTGCAGAAAATACAAATAGCTGATTGTCCAGCATATTTTCAAGGAACAATGGTATCCTTTTTTGCCAGCAGGGGTCCCTCTTGACTACAACCTAATCAAGCCTCAAGGAGAAAAGACATGATCCACACAGAATGTCTGATCCTACTTAAGTTTCATTGACAACATTAATTAGGGCTTAACGCACAGCTAAATGGAGATTTAGACGTTACTAGGCTCAGTAAATACATGATTTCTTATTTATTGGATGTCTTCTTCTTTCCCCACTGAGTCTTATACTTGTATCCTTTTTTATCTCATATACTCTATATGCATCAATGTGTAGCTTTAAGCCCAT
This sequence comes from Diplodus puntazzo, assembly GCA_963678695.2. NCBI lineage: Eukaryota > Metazoa > Chordata > Actinopteri > Spariformes > Sparidae > Diplodus > Diplodus puntazzo. Next base: position 8,212,872 of record OZ023167.1, on the reverse strand, counting down.
GTCTGAAATCTAATTTCTTAGCCTGGCTCAGTCTGTCTTTGCAGATGTTGCACAATGTGAAGGGTTTAGACTGCAGCAGTGTAATTGAAGCAGTTAATCCAAGTGCTAGTTAAAGTCTCATTGCCTTTTCTTTTGTCGCCCGCTCTCAGCTTTTGTTGAGATGTCTCATGTCGTGATGAATATAACTTATGATTAGCCTGAATAAGGCCATTATGTTCATATATTACAGCACTTAAATCACTCTCATAATACTGCATTGTGTTTGCCTGCAGTGGCTGCTCACACAATCATCAGAGCAGCGGCGCCATGGGCTGTAAAATTTGTAGGAAAATATGGTCATGCTGACTTTTCTGGTTCTTGATACAAATTTCCGTTTTTGAAAAGAATCTAATCGCTTAATATACAATCTGCTCATAATACAGCCACTGTCTATGTAATACATACAATCATACAGCTTACATTGTAAAAAGCTGTTCAAAGTTAGTAGCATATGCTTTCAAGAAATGCCATTTTAGTCAATATAAAAAAGAGACATAAATAAATATGCATATGAAATTCATACGTGTTCTTATCAAGTAAACCTAATAGGGAAATAAATATATTAAAATAAATGCAAATATACATACAAGTTATAAAAAATAATCAATTAAATGGGTCAATAAAGTTTAATATATAGTAGTTTTTTCACCTCAAGGGACTTTTTTTTCGATGTGTTCAATGCAAATTAAGTTGGCATAGTTATCTCATGACGTCCATGCCAACTAATGTTAAACTTAAAAGAAAAAAAAGAAGACTTAAAGTTTCTGAAGGGGTGGAAGAAGAATCGGCTAAGTAAATAATTAGAACCAACAACAATAACAGTTTGAGCACATCCATTCACTGAGAAAAGGGCAAAGGTTATAAATAATCTTTATTATAATCCTTGGAGCAGCGTTCAGTATACAGAACTTGCATTTTTTCAGTTGAGAAACCGTTAATTAAACTGTAAATGATGAACAAATGATATCAGACCAAAATGAAAGAAAAAAAAAAGAACAATCCGTGTTAAACAGCCTTCAATTCCATGAATGATTTTCAGACGTTTCTTTCTGTAGGGATAGCCTGATTACTATTGTTACCATGCATGACAGGGTGCACTGAAGTCAGGTGGCTTCTCATTACAAGCAGGTGAAACAGTGGCACGCGTAAATGAAAGTGTCAAGGAGTGAAAAAACATTTTCATTCAGCTGCATCCTGCACAATCACTTATTCCACATGATTAGATCTGATTAAGTTTCAATTAATTAGTGTCTCCACTGGGGCCCAAATCTGTTGACCATGAAGCGGCTGTGGTAAACTTAATCTTAAGGAACATGATTGAAAATACACAATCAGGATTATCCAGCAGGATTGGAATGTATACAAATATGGTGGATGTCTTTTTCAGAGCTCTATCTTTGGTCAGATTTATTGAAATTTGACACCACAATCTCACGGGAAAAAGTGCACCCACCATATTTCACATTTCGATGCAGAGGAGGATGATTTGTTTTCTTCTTTGGTACCACAGGCCTTTCAGACCTCAGGCCGAGACTGGCTAATGACTTTGACGCTGCTAATTACCCCTGCTTTGTTCCAGGGTTGGAGCTGTTTCTTTTTCTGCAGTAAGGTTTTTTCTTCTTTTTTTTTTTTTTTATACCCGTGGGCTTTTGATATGATTTAGAGAAGGTTGCTGTGTTGGCGGTAAAACTGGCTTTATGCAATATTTTTCCCCGTTGCTACACATTTTCCTGCGCTGACTCGAGGACCAATTATCTTGTCGCGGTCTGACTTTAAAAATGGCATCATCTGCCCAGTGGCTTTAACTTATCCAGCGCCCATCTCCAGTACACTTTACTGGTAGTTTTCTGCTTCTGTCCCTCTAATTGGATCTTAAAGAGGGTCACTTCATAAACATGTCCACCAAAGCAGCCTGTGATGCAGAACAGAAGCAGCAACAGAAGATCTCAAATAAAAGATATACATAAAAAAAAAGACAGCAGCGTCACATTTTCTCTTCGTTAAAACCTTTGTATGGTTATTGCACATAATAAAACATGAAGACTAAAATCTCAATATAAAACATGTAAACTGACTGATAATACAGCAGTGGGAGGTATAACAATTAAACATCACAATGTTGACTATTGCTATTAATGACAGAATCCAAACCTCCGTCAGTGATTATTGATCTGCCCTCCGATCCACTTTGTTCCCTAAAGAGACCGTCGATCTCTTCAGCTACATTATAATAATACATTTGGTTAACTGTTGCCTTCTTCCATTCCGGCACGTCTCGCACCTGTTACACTCTCCCTCCAGATCCTTTCTTTTTTTTTTGTTATCTACACCAGCGACGCACTCGGTTTATCCAGATCGACTAAAAACGTTGAGCAGATAGCAGGAGGATTTGCATCGCCTCAAACATGGGCCGGGATACATACGCTCGGATGAGGAAACAAAAACCGTTACGCTTTGCGCTGAATTTTAACATGTCATACATTTTTTCATTCCTAAAGTGAACATGCAACATTCGGTTGCTGTTTTTTTTTTTTTTTTTTTTTTTTCCTGTTATACTTTCAGGCAGCGCTCATCACATAGATATAAAAAAATAAAATCAAATACAAATAAATCAAAAGCGGATAAACATACATTGAAAAGTGCAAATGTACATTTGTTTACAGCATGACATATCCACTGTACAATCATTGATTATATACTCACATTATTTTATGCATTATAATAAGGATTACTAAGTAGCATAGTTTGAGTAAGAAATATTTCATAGCAAGTCTATTGGAAAATATTTGCATTGCCCTGTGACAAGGAGAGGCTCTTCTATACATTGCCAATGGGTGAATGTGTGTGTTTGCTCATGTGTGTGTGTTTGTGTGCGTATGTGTCATGTGCACATGTACCTGTATGTGTGTGGGTGTGTTTGTGTGTGTGTGTGGGTGCGAACCAGCATTGACATAAGGTGTATGTGCAAACAATTAAGCATAAAGAGAAACTCAAAATCATTCTAGTTCAGAGGCACACAAAAACTGCCCGGCCTGCGTTTCAAGTATCTAGCATTGTTTCGGACGACACGCACATCAGTCAGACATCAGCGATAAGCAGAGAGAAAGAGAAGGAGAGAGAGAAAAAAAGGGATATTTTCCTTTTTCGTAGCTCAGGGAGGAGGCGGCGAAAGAGTGGAAACGAGCAGTTCAGAGAATTGTGTCAAAAGAGCGACACACCAATTTAGACAAACACCCCCCCCCCCCCTTTTTTTAACGTGGAATAGGCTCTAAACACTCTTGTTGCAACCAGGATGATTAAGACAGCCCGACGCATCAGGCTGTAAACTGCAGTCATGCTTGCTTTAACACTGTGCGCCCTGTTCACTGAATGCTTCCTCGGTTATGGCAGAAACAAACAGTGTATAATTGGGAGCGAGTAAGGAATCAGATGCCATCAGTCTCCGACACTCCGCTCGATATTTTTACAAACATTTCATTCTTTTTCTGAACGTTCTACCAGCGTCAGTGTTCGGGGGGGGCAGAAGGCCCGCGAACCTGATCCACGCCGCAGATGGAAAGTGATGAGAGTCATCCGCTGGCAGTCAATTCGTTGAGGTCGTATTTCCGTAAAAGAAAACCCGTCGTGTTCAGCGTCTTTGTGAGAACACCTCATGAGATGGTCCAACGGGTGGGCGAGCGCAAAAAAGTTTTCTGCACTCTTTCTGATGGAAGTAAGACGGTATCCATCTTGAAATCTTGTTCCTGTGGCATCTTGATGGGTGATGTCCAATTCTGATGTGCACCTTTTTTAGGCCTGGACTGAGAAGCTACAAGTTATCGGACGCTCCTGCACCAAGGTGGTTATTTAGCTCCGTATAACCTCCCGGAGACTTTCTTGGAGTTCTTGGAAATCAGTACAAATCCAAAGGTCTCACTTCATAGAAACATGCTTTCTGTTACATTTTTGGGTATTCTGTTTCTGTTTAGTGCAGGTAAACAATCACGTTGAAGGAAACGGTGATCTGAAACAAACTACTAACCTGGAGGACAACTGATAACGAGCAGGGGGTGGAACAACGATTGGTCTAAACTTTTTCCTTTCTCAAAGATTATATTATACTGTACAGTTTGAGTAATGGTGCAGCACAGCTTTCTGATGATTCCATGTGCTGGCCCTCGTGTGTGTCTTTGTACATGTGTGTGAGGTGGAGACAGAGAAAGAGAGAGAGAAAGAGAATGTTTGCTTACGATCTCACACTGCCGGGATACGTGCGAGCGTCCTGATCCATCAGTGGTTGCCTCCCGAGGTCTTAACGCTCTGACTTGACCTTGTAGCGCAGGACTAGGTAGGTAGCCAATCTGAGGATCAGGAAGAAAACGCCCAGCACCATGAAGTCCACGTAGAGCTTCGCATCCTCCACATCCAGCAGCTGCAGGACCTCCTCTGGCTTTTGGAACTTACACACCAGGCCGCTCACGCACTCCAGCTCCGACCGGTTCATCCCGTAGATGGAGAGGATCACCCCCTCAAAGCCGTATCTGAAAAAAGGGGAACACCTCGTGAGCCCGGGCTCATTTAAAGAGACTCTTTTCAGGTCAGAGACAGCCGACAAAGATCGTTAGCCAAGGTACGTTTAGCAGAAGTCTAAAGTAGCTGAAAGTACCTGACATAGGAAATGTAAGAGCTCCACTGCAGGTATTTGGGAATGGTGTCAAAGTTGACGAAGAAGCCGGAGAAGAGGAGCACAGGTATGGCTGTGACTGGACCCACGAAGGTTGCCACCTGTGAAACAAATGTACGGTATTAAATGGAAAAAAAATAAGATGAGATGAGAAAAAGTCAAAATACTCATTCCCTCTTTTTTATTCATTGATTTCGTTCTCATCCTGGTGCATACATGACTCAATGCAACTCAAACACTACCGATGTGACCGTTCGCTTCATGCCAAATTGAAGAGCGAGCTACCGATGTTCTGATAAGTTCACACCCTTCTCACACACGAGTGTTGGACAAGTGAAAGTGTCCAACAGAAAGCAGAATATGATCACTGGGATTAGTAATTGCATTGTGATATTGATTTCAAAATCAAAATCCCTCGCACTGCTTATTCCTGGAAAAAAATGAATCACATTACTCTAACACAAAAGGTGATTCCCTCCTTCAAGTGGAAGGAGACAAGATGAGTTTATCCTTTCTGTCTTTTTCCTGGTCGGCCCGTCGGGAAGGTTGCCTGGCATGTTCCCAGACAGAGAGGCTCTGAGTGAGGAGCACACTGGTCTCACATAACTGCTCTTTATTTAACTTTATGAATCCACGCCACACTGATTGGCAGCATATATCCAACCGGCGGGGCACAGTTCCCCTCCCCGGCTAGCGGCAACATGATAACTATGGCTGCGAGCCACCCTCGGACAAGGCAGCAGACAATTGCTCTTAATCTGGTCCAACAGAACGCTACAGTAGCAAAGCCGCTAGCGGACGGTGTGTCTATATGCAAATGAACTGATAGACCAACATGCATAACGACTCAAAAATATTCCCGGGGGTTAACCCCTGACATCCCTAGCGGTAGCACTACTTCAACTCAGATTTAGGATGAGGATGAGAAAAAAAACTTTTCCTCTTTCAGCAGATGAATGTGAAACCTTCTGCACGTACAGTACGTTTTTCTGCACAGTGAAGGTCACACACTCACACGCAAGCAATACACATTTTTTAGAGGAGGGAGATATTTTTGGGTATGCAGGCTTGCCTACCTGCAGAGACGTGGACGCAGCACCTATAAGGAGACCCAAGGACTGGGCCACCAGAGCCGTGGACGTGGACAAGGCCATGAAGAGCAGGTAGCGACCGGCCTCTGGAGGCTGCTCAGTCATCCAGTACACTATACTACAATACATGATTGGACAAATCACCTGTAAAAGAGGGTTTTGATGGGTTTGTTATTTATATGCTGCATGCCGCAAACCTCCGTGTGCTCAGTCACTGGCGCAATTGTTCGAAGCGCTACCTGGAACGGCACATCAGCCATGGTTTTGGCCAAGTAGTAAGCCTTCAGGCTGTACCAGTAGTTGAGATGTTCCCTCATAAACACAGCCATCTCCAGAGGAACTGTGGAACAACTGCAGCGTTAGAAAAAACGTCCCACTTCCCCCCCTCCCCAGAAATAACAACACAGCAAATCAATGGTTCCAAAACTCTCACTCGACAGTCTTACAGGTTAGGATGGTGGGCATCAGGGCAGCAAACATGAGGAACAACATGGAGAAAAAGAGGAAGCCAGTGTTGTTGAAGACTTTGCTGGCATCGTTTCCGATTTTGAGATAAAGCAGACCGATCAGCACTCCAATGCACAGATGGGACATCACCCTGAGGTGGGTCAGCACCTTGAGAACACACAAAACAAACGTTGGCACGTCTCAAAAGCCATTAATTGCGACCAATAATCAAATTAAACCCAGTAGCTGCTGGCCGTCACAACAGGACTTGTTGTTTTTTTTTTTTTACCGTGTCCCTGCATATCGTGACGAAGGTCCTTTTGAAGAGGATGCAGAACTGTGTGGTCGTACTGGTGGCAAAGCTGTGTTTCTCAAGTGTTCCTGTGTCCTGTGGAGGCAATCAGCGACAGCAAGGACTCAGTCATAGATACCAACGCAAGACTAGCAAAAACAAGAAATCACGACTCTTCCACTGGTCTAAACGCTGAATTTTTTTTGTGTCCCCTGATCCTAAAGAGAACGATAGTGTCATTGTACAAAGTGTTGTTTTTTTTTGTCCAGTATGACAGTGAGAAATAATTACATTTTCAGTGGACGCTGAGAAGTCAATGCAATAGTTAGAATAATATAGTAAATAATGTAATGGAAGTAGCTAAAAGTTAGGAGGCAATATCCAATAATGAAGACGTTATGTAAGAACAGAAAACGCCATAATCTCGTTGTCTGTGCTAAAGGTTACTGGCTGATGCCCACACAGATAAACCCAGAGGAGGATAGAAAAAGGGCAAAAGAGAAAATCAATATACTGGTAAAATGTTTAAAGAGTACGAAGGGAAGAAACTGCACCACGTAGGAGTAATGGTGGAGAGAGAGAGAGGGCGCCCGGTGGTTTACATTTACAGTTTTAGCATTTAGCTGATGCTCTTGTCAACAGCGAGTCGCGAGGCTGAGGTAGAGAGAGAGAGAGGGAGAGAGAAAGCCAAGGAAATGGATCGATCGGGTGGAGGAGAGGAGGAAGAGTTTGGGGGAAAACAGGAGAAACAACGTGGACACTGGACAGGAAAAGGGTAACGCAAGTGACGACATTTGGGGATTTTCCAATGGACACAACCAACAACAATAAGGACATTTCTATCACACTGTGACAGATAGTTTAGAAGTACATCCCCCTTTTTTTATGTGAATGAGTAGGTCGCTGGAACCAGTGCATAGAACTGACAAAATCTGCAATTTCTTGTCATCGAAGAAATCGCCGAAACCAGTAAGGGGCAGATGTCGCCAGTGTCTTGTGGTTATAAGGCTTGCATGCTTCCTTTATCATATTATGTGAGGCTATGACGTCTGTACTTGTGGTGCTGCAGCGATAGAGGCCGTTCTCACTCACGCTGTGGCATTGAGAGGGACAGGATGAGTCGCTCTTGTCCCTGGAGTTCTTCTTGCTCTCCTCTGAGCACAGTCCGCCCTGGACGGCCTCGAACAGCACCGGGTTCAGATCCCCGTACTCCCCTGACGCCACCTCGATGACTGGGGACAGAGAGGACGAGCTTTTAGGAACGGAAAAACAACCGGACGCACACATGCATTCGCTCGTGCTATAAGGACTTGCTCGACTCACTGAAATCAGCGGGATTGTGATACGTCGGGCAGTGGAGGCCCAGGTTCTTCAGATAAGGGATGAGGTAAGGGACTGTGCCCTTGTATATGCACTGACCCTGACTGAGGATGTACAGCTGGTGGAGGGAACACAGGTACAGAGTAATCAACGTAGTTTCCAACACACCGGCTGTCTGAATTATATATGAACAACTGACAAATCATCAGGGCTGGGTATCGACTTGGCAGCTGGATAAAATGAATCATGCTAACCTGCAGCGCTCCTGGCCTGAGCTGCGGCTAATGGAAGGCTGGACGTGTGCAGCACTTTAAGCACTCAAGTTACCTTATCAAACATCTCAAAGAGCTTGGCGCTGGGCTGATGAATGGTGCAGATGATTGTCCGTCCTCCCTGAGCCAGAGACCTCATGAGGGAGACAACCTGGAAGCAGGACGCGCTGTCCAGACCACTGGAACGAGACAAAGCCAGAGAGATGGACGCACTTGTTTAATCCAGATATCTGTCGGGAATGCACAGATTCAGGTGAGACAAATCCTACCTGGTGGGCTCATCAAAGAACATGACAGGAGGATTGTTGACCAGCTCGAGCGCGATGGCCAGTCTTTTGCACTGACCTCCGGAGAGACAACTGGTGCGTGTCTGAGCACATTCCAGGAGACCCAGAGCGGTCAGTATCTCGTCCACCTGAGGGACAAACGGGGATGAGCGATGACGCACACCGCTGACAAAAACAGTTTGGGGACGCGAACCAAATCTTCTATCATGTGTGAGCCCATATTTATATTAATACTTCCAAGGAGGACCTGGCTGCAGACAAAAGGGTGGCAACGACGATCATGTGACATCCAGGGCTGGGTTACAGACGGCACAAAAAAAGATAGAAGCAGAGCGTACTCTGCTTCTATCTTTTTTTGTGCCATCTGTTTTCTTTGTGGTTGAAGTGGAGTGATATTTAGAGCAGGCACAATTTTGTCTTTAAAGTTCAATTTGTCTCGGCACCATCCATGTAAATACTGGTTCCTTGTAAGCCTCCTTTTGACTATTTTCCCAGGGAAAACAAAGGTTGAATGACAGCAGAAAGGGGTCATTGTTGGCCCAGGTGGCTATTCCCGGGTTATGATGGAACAACTGGAGTAATGGATGATGGAGGAGGCAAAGAAGGTGACGAGGGAGAGTGATACAAACTGAGGTAAAATAAAATCTATTCCCGCATGTGTGCAGGACTTGAGAGGGTTCAAAACCAGCATCGGTGAGTTACAAAACCAGCCTACTTGTTGATACGATGAGGGTTTTTGCTCTGCTGTTTAACAGCACTGAGATCAGGTTTTACCTTCTCTGTGAAGTATTCTGCAATGACCCTCCCTTCATTTGTTAAGTTCCCTGTACATGGTTTATCCCTGTGCTGGACACCCGCCATTTTGTCTGCAGCCCGCTTCACTTGGAGTAGGTGAGAGGAGATAATGGTTATATTTTGGAAGCCTTTATATCGCTAATCCAGAGATCATTATCAACATTTCTAAATTCAATATCATCATCTGCTCATTAATATGCATTTCTTACCCACAATGACCCAATATGATTGATAAGATAATCACTCTGGTATACATATTGGAGTATGGAAATCTCTGCCTTCATCTCCAAAATAAATGCAGTACATATAACCATAATGTAGTCAATATATTCAGACTTACGAGTTCCTTTTTGACCTGTATGCTCTCATTTAGTTTCAAATTGGCAGAAACCTGAAAGGCAGACAGAAGTCAGCACGTTATTATTGAACATTAGGATTTAATGAGGTTCTGGGATTTGTATTTGTTCACCATCATGGCCTCCCTCGCAGTGAGGTGAGGCAGCAGCATGTCATCCTGCATGATGTAGCAGGACATCTTCCTGAAGGTCCTCAGGTCCCTCGGCCGACCGTTGACCATGATCTGGCCCTTCATGCCCGTCTCCCTGTTTTTTCCCCAATGGAAAAACCAAATCATATTACAGCAAGTGTGATCTCGCAAATAAGAAAGAGGGTATAAGCTCCATACAATACACATCTCACCTGTAACCTGCCAGGATATTCATCAGAGTGGATTTCCCGGCTCCGGAAGGCCCCATGATGCCGATCAGCTCTCTGCTGCTGAATCTTCCCGACAGACACTTGAGGAGAGCTTTGAAACCTGACAGAGAGACAAAGCTTTTACTTGTGCTGCTGTTATTGGTCTGACATTCTCATTTTACTGCAAAATGTACTTTATGAATACAATAATATTACACTGCCACACTGTTTATAATTACACAGTTTATATTTGTAAATAGTCTGTTTTACAAACAAGTCTGTGTCTATTTCTATTTCTTACCTTTTATTACATAGTTTATTTTCTAATATTATTATTGTTTATTGTAATATTACTGTCCTTTGGCTGCTGTGACACACAAATTTCCCCGTTTGCGGGACTAATAAAGGAATTCAGATTCTCATACTGATTATGAAGGAGTTGAGGAGGAATTAATTTCAGACTTAATTTGACAAGCAGATGGCTGAGGGAGGCTAAAAACGTGTTTCTGACTGTACGTTGTTCCGCCCTCACGCACAACAGGGGAGAACAGGTTGATCAGTTGAGGGATGTTTATTTCTACACTGGGTCATTGCATAGAATTTTTTTTGAATTAATTGCAGAAAAAGTCAGATATATAAGCTTAACAGGGACTGCGACTAAAATGTGGGCCGACGCAACGTGTTGTATTTTTAGTCCTGTTCCGTCTGCCTAACAATTATGACTCTGCTAGCTTGTATCACACCTTTATAAACTCCCGACAGTGAGAAAGTGGAACAGGTTGTACAGCAGTTCTGGCTCACTTTCGCCGGTTTCACTGAGCCCTGAATGCCGGTTCACTGACTGTCAAAGCGTTTTTCTACGGATGGTAACACAGATAAAAAGCCTTATTTGGCTCCAGCAGGGGGAAGTCGAAGGCAGTATTGTGGATCAGAAGCGGTCAAGCAGATGTGATGTTACATATATAAAGATGATCCCTATTGGCAGGCTTCACTGACCACAGCCGCCATTTTAAAAAGAAGTGCTCTAAATGTGAAGACAGACGAGGGGTGTGAAACTGTGGTCCGTGTGTATGGAAAAGCGAGGATTCAAGGTGAGGTGGAAACCAGAGAGCTCGACATCAGGTGTTCAGCAAAACAGAACGTTGAATAAAAACAAAAGACTACGGAGGGATTTAAGATCGTGACGCCCTCAGAACCACAGGCATTACCGCTGCAGCAGTTTTAAAAGTGTCCACAGCGGTCTGGCCTGCTAATGAAGACGTCTCCGGTCTTTTCATGACGCATTCCCTAACCTTTGGAGGCCCAGTGGAAACAGTAAAACAACATCTTTCGGACCTGACGTAGATCCTGAAAGCTTCCGGTTATGGAAAGTTAAAGAGGTCTGACTGTCACCCAGTCTCCCTCGCCTCGCCCATTTCTCCAGCGTCTTCAGGGATGCTGCTTCCCGTCTCTACGCAGGGGTCTCAACAGACCCCTCGCTCTAAGAGTAAAGTAGCTTAATGGCAGTGACCCCTCCTCCCGGCAGTGTTATCGAATCAGACATCCACCACTCAGACAGACGAGCAGCCTGCTGTCAGTAAAGCAGCCCCGCTCGGCCATGTGGTGCATACTGATGAGCTAACCCGCCGCTGTAGGTCGCTCATAACCACAGTGTTATCAGTGCGAGGCCGCAGGCGCCAGAGTATGTAGCTCACCGCACTGTCACAAAGACACCCTGACTTAAAAGGTTGGTTCCGGTTTAAGAGTTACTCATCCATGCTCAGTGTGTCACACAGCTCGTCCCCAGTTTGGAGGAGCAGACAGGAGTCCCGGCATGGAAGCGATGCACTGCTGTGGATGCAGGTCAGCGTGCTGCACATACTGTATTTTAACCACCTAAAATAGGGCCCACCTTAAGAAATCAATATCAGGTTAAGTGTACGCTATATTTAGAATGTTTTACCTCGCCATCAGCTTCCATATCTTTCTTCCACAGGGAGCTAAGCTCTCTTCAAAGCCACCAGACTCCTTTCACAAAAACAGTGATTTTACCTCTCAGATCAGGGGAGCTGCTTGACTGCCTCGATCGGCTGGTTTGCCGGTGTTACTGTGTGACTTTGGTGTTTTAACACATCAGTTCGGATCTCACACTTCACATCAGTGTTTGCTGCCGTTCTAAAATCGGATGGTTATTCTTTAATTTCATTTGCAAACTATAGATACAATTTATGTTTAGAAGGGTACCCTTCTGATTGAGCATTTCACTTCTATAACAGTGTTTGAGGTTTTGTGATGTGTCTTTTTTGATCCCTGTGTTCACGCTCCTTGTTAAAATCCGGTGCCTGCATTACCCACAATGCAATGTGACCGCAAATAGTTTGGCAGGAGTTCTGGGTATGTTATGTTCCTGGTGGCTAAGAGATGAGGAGCATACTACAGAGGTCGGGTAAGCTCATTCACTTCTTACTTCACATACGCAGATGTTCTTCATTTTTAAACTAGCGGTCATTAGACGCACCTTAAGCTGACTCAAGTGACATCACTTGATGAAGCACTCCATAGTCAACAAGATCTCTTACCTGATGTGTCAGGTTGTTAAAGTCCTCCTTGAAGTTAGCCGATTTAAATACATACAACTACATAAATGGAATCGGTCCGAGCAAGTTTGACTAGTTGTGCATTTTTTACATCCATATCAAAACCTGGTACCTACATTACCCACAATGAAACATACCACAAGAGACAAAATGAAGCAATGAGATCTTTTTCTAATGGCCCACTGCCCTCACACCAAGACATTCCAGTATTTAACATATTCAGAAACTGCTACCAACCAGTCTTCACATGACTAACATGCAGTACATCACTCTGTCTGACCATGTAGTCACATATGCAAGACTGCTAAACATCAAATAATGTCTTTCTCTGATTAAATCTAATTATACATTTACGTAACCGTTCTGCAAGAAAATGACAAAATGTCGCTTTGCATCACAGTGATTTTTAAAAGCAGCACCTAGGCCGTCAAGTAGGGGATGTGATTTGTATCTGCCAGATTACCACGCTCCTCGTTATCCCACCAAACTCACATCATCGATGCAGGTGCAAAGGCGCCATTGCAGTAAATAACAAAACAAGGAGCAGGAAAACACTTAGAGGCGTGTAAACATATTCCTGTTCTCCCTCCCTCCCCCTCCCCTCCCCTCCCTCCCTCTTCCTGTCCTTCCCCCTACGCAGCAGGTCTAGTGTTTCACCAGGAGAATACCTCAAGAGGGAGGAAAATACCCTCGACATGAAAGCAGGCCACAGCAGCGCCGTCCGAACAGGGATAGATGTCTGCTCTCAGCCCAGAAGAGCCGACAGCAACAAACAGGAGAGCAGCTCGTACATCAGCTCGCCCTCCTGAACCCTTTTTTTTCACGGTAACGCGACACGACTCTACATTTATTGCGTTTGCGCCGTCTTCCTCTTAATCTCTTCCCGTTCGTTGCAGACGTTTCGAGGAATGACTCATAAGTAGCGTGGCGGTGACTCAAACACTAAAAACACATTAAATTATAAATGACATCATGGGTTCAAAACTCATGGCTCACGCTGTACATCATCTTTCTACCCCCCCCCCCCCCTCTCTCTCTCCTCTCTACCAGCTGTTTAATTGCAAACAATTCCGCAGACATCATGAAATCGTGCGCTTCTTTTAAGGAGAAGTAATCACTGACTGCGAAACCACACATCAGAACAATAGCCCTGAGCCGTGTGTGTGTGTGTGATTACACCTGTTTTTTTTACAGCGTTGATCAGCTAGACAGGGACTGCAAGAGAATTAGCTTGTTAAATGAGACACATACACAGACAAAGCCCTCAGCATATGTCAAATATGCACTGATGTGAATTTAGGTGGGGCTGTTTTTTTTGTGTGTGTTTTTTTTTACGTGAGTGGCAGAGGCAGAGATGTGTATGGCGGGGACATTCGCTGGGACCAAAATGGCAGGCGAGCGATCCTTTTTTGAAATGCACCGCTTAATTAGTAAAAGCTGAGACACTTCCTGCTCACACATCATCGGCCTGATGAGCCGAGGCAGACACCCTGAAGAGGCAACGCACAAACAAAAGGGAGAAACCACACGTCGGTTCTGACGAGGCCACTCGAGGAGGAACGTGAAGCGAGAATTCGTCGGAGCGGCAAACAAAATCTTTCTTTACTGACCGCCGCCCCTCAAGAACACTCTCCGTACATTTTCCGACGGGACAACAAACACTTTTCAGCCAAGGCTTTCGTAAGGCACATCAATATTACACAAGACAACCTGCAATGCATCGTATAGGGCCTCTCCTAAGGATACTGTATGGGGAATGTAAATAAAAGATTCCTCTGGGGTCCCCTGCCCTGCTGAATATAAAGGACACATACAACGGATCGGTTTGCAGAAGGCGGTTGAGGTTGACAAGCACAGATGACCAATGGTTGAGCTGGAGGCCGATCATTAATAAGGGTGCTGAGCTTAAATGCTGTCCATATTTCATGAGCAGATCAATCGCGGACCTGACTGACACACTGCCACCGCCTATCGTCAGACAACGCAGGGAAAAGAGAGGCGAGCAGTGTGCCAACCTGCGGGTGTAAATTATTTACTATGTCTAAACTCTGCTGAGCGCAGCAAAGCTTTTGGTCACACTGCTCACTATGACATGGTGGGAGTCTGCAAGTGTGTGTGTGTGTGAGGGCCCGGCTCGACTGGGCTACATGTGTCAGAACAACGGAGCAAAGTGAAAAGAGGCAGCCCAACACCGAGGAGAAAAACATTTTCCTCAAATGTCAACGAAGGCCTTTGAATGCCTCCCTTGAAATTTTTTGCACTCTAGATATCGATCGTCATGGGTGGTGCTGGCTCGCTCATCCATCACGGTTACTATGTGAACTGAGCATGCAGTACCTCTCCTCCTCCACCAGGGACCCTCGCGGATGGTGTACGAGAGCTCGTTGAACTCCAGGTCCACGGCGGAGCGGCGTGGGAGGTGGGAGAAGCGCTGGGCCTCGGTGATGTGGTTCTCCACTTTCTTCAAGTGGGTGAGCAGCGGCGCCTCCGGAGGTGCTCCGCCGGGGAGTTTGGTCTCCTCCATGGGGATGCTGACCGTGCCCTGCTCCAGTGTCCTCTCAGCCATGCTGAAAGGCTGCAAAAGGAGGACAGAAATGTTAAGTTGGTGTTATCTCTTTGCTCTGGCTTCAGAGTGAGAAGGCGCAATCCTGCCTCAGATCAGCACATTTTCATACATGAAGACGCTCAGATTAAAGCAACATTATGTAACTTTTTGCCTGAAAATAACAGCTTTAAAGTCATTTTGATGGTACGGTGTCTCGTAACGATGTTTCATCCACTCTATCACTTGTTTCTGCACTATGTAACTTCACTGAGTGGCGTTACATACATGTTTATGACCGTGAGGGCGCACATTGCACCAAAGGCAGATTTCTACATAATGTTGCTTTAATTTTCACCTGAAAAACATAATGGTTGCCCCAATAAGCACATAACGCATTAGATGACTGTGAACAGGAAGGTGTTTTTCTTACAATGAATCACAGCACGCTCAACAAGAAATTGCAATAACTGTTTAAAAATAATAAGAGTGCAGATGTTTTGAATGCTCTACAAACTCTTAATAACTCTTATTGTGGTGTAATAAAAAACAATAATTGACTAAAAACAGTTTATACCTTGTGTTAAGACTATAGTTTTTGCCTTATGGGTCCTTGTCGTACTTATGGATTCGCTTTTTGGTTTGATTTTTTGGGGGGTTTGTTCAGGTGCACCGGTGCAATCAGTGTTTGTCTTTAGTTGCACTTGACAGATTCTTTGGCGCATGTGCAACCCAAAACTGTCGCACCCTGGAGGAATAATTGGATATAAATTGGAATAATTTCTTCCCGGATCTGAAACTAAAATTGGCCAATAAACAAGAGAAATAAGTCATTGATTGGTTTTGATTCCTTTTTTTCCTAGTTGATAGACTGACTAATTGCCTCCATAAAAACAAAAAACTGTTGCCTCAGCAGATGCAGCCCAGTTATCTGCAAACTACAGATTTGTTCCATTCGCACTCTTCAGTTGTTTCATATCAACACCTGTAAGGTGAACAGATTATGAGTAACTTAGCTGAGTTTCTCATCTGGAGCAGGAGGGGGTGGCGATGGTGATATTATTGAATGAGATGAGAGACAAACCAAGGTATTTTGATCCAAAACATGATTTTTCTTTTTCTTTATTTTTTTCTTTTTTTAACCCAAAACAAGTGTTTTCAACCTTAAAGGGTAACGCCACCAGTTTTACACATAGCAGTGTGTTTAGAGGTCTTGGGGAGTGCTGCTGCATGTGTGGAAAAAAGTATAAAGCCTTTTGCGGCTCCAGAGAAAGCTGCACGTAATCTGATAAACTGTCTTCATTAAAGTGAAGGCACCAGATTAGAAAAAGGCCTTTAAAAAGGATTTGATCATTTCTTAATTTTCTTAACCGTACAGTGTTATAGGAGTACAACGCAGACTGGCTGACCACTTTTCAAACCTGACGCCATCCTTTCCCACAATGCAATTTAGTCACTGAGTGACATCAGCGGAGGAATTTTATCAGATTACGTTCAGCCTCCTCTGGAGCCGAACAGGCTTCACACTATGTTTTTCATACATGCAGTGTAGTGCTCCCCAAGACCTCTAAACACACTTAGATGAGTTATCATAACATTAAGGAAACGTGAAACTGAAACGTACATATTCAACATACGAAACGCGCCAGTGTAACGTATCCGTGCCAACATTTACTCCGGCCATCGGTTGATTTTAGGAGGACTGCCGACACCCTCCTAAAAAACTAGGTGCTGCACATGATCTGATTACAGTTTATTGTATGGAGTGGCTGGTTGAGGGGAATGAGATTCTGAGTGTGAGGAGCCGGGATCTGGTTTCAGTCCTGCAGCGCGCTCATACTGCTGATTCACATGAATTTCCTCCGAGACTCAAGTGTCTGTTAAAACCATGTAGTCGCTGCTGATCCATTAGCTTTATTTTTGTTCGATAATACGAAAGTGAAGCAACACATTGTCTCCCGTGATGCCGAACATGTCGGGACATCTTCAGAATCATGTTACTGTTTCATTAGTCGGGAGGGGAGTCAGCGGTTATTTGAGAAAACAGATCTAAATGAAATGAATTAAGAGGATTATGAGACGGGATTCAAATGAGTTTCCATAAATGAATCAGGTGACCTACTTTGGACGTGATAATGAAGAGACATGTAACTATCAGTTGGTCGTGATTACGTGCTGCAAGAAAACTAATGGAATGTGTGTTTTAGTGTAAAAAAAACAACTGATTGTGACAAGAATCTGCTTATTTGATGCACACGAAGCCTCAGATTGGCATCAAGATTCACTGAGGGCTGCTCCAGGGGAATAAAAGATGTAAGCAACACATGGCGACACGCAAATAAACACGCCTAAACAGTCTGTTTGGGCTCTCCTATTCACGAATGGACACATAATCCCCCGGTGTACAAACATCCACTGCAGTCTCCTGACCTACAGAGGATACCCCACCATATGCTTTATAGTGAAATCGCCTCATGTGAAGAGCACCAGTGAAGAAAATTCAGCATGACTTCTATTGACCGTTCTCCCATTAGTGAATTTTCCATTACCAAGCCTGCATATAAGCTCTGTGGAAACACTGACAGGGCTTTAATGGCCTCTTAGTCAGATGAGGGCCTGCATGATCTGTCATAGGCAGGACACGTGAACCACACACACACACACACACACACACACACACACACACACACACACACACAGAGAGAGAGAGAGAGAGAGAGAGAGACACACACAAGGTAGTAAAAGTCTCCAGAAGGGATGAGATATGGTTATTAAATGTATTTCATGTGGGCTTTGCAGTGGTGTGGTGGGTATCTGTGCCCTGCAGTGACTTGTTGTCAGTGCCAGCTCTTCTCAAAAATACAAAATAAAAGCACCTGTTATTAACAAACCGATAACAAGAGTGGAGACATGAGCAGGTAAGTTATATGAGTCATAAATGAGCCTGCTCTTGAGAACACATCAACACTAACTCTGTTGGCTTTTAGTCTGTGTTGCACTGCACACGCACACGCACACACACACACACACACACACATTGCACGTACTTTATTGTGGTGTGTTGAAACGACCAGGTGAGCAGCTCAGACCCGGTTCTCCTCCTCTCGGGGGGGGTGGTGGTGGTGGTGGTGAGGGGGTGAGAGCAACAGTGCTCAGTTGATGCCTTCAGACGAGACAGCACAAATCCCTCCACATCAGCAGCTCCCCCAGAAAAAAAAATAAGGAAGAAAAGAGAAAGAAAAAAAAACCACACAAGATTGCTCACTGCGCGCCACAGTCCTGGAAAAATCCGGATCGGTTGAGCCGCTGTGTCCTCCTCATCAATATCTCTCGGGGTGCGGCGCACATCGTCCCGCATCCACAACAGCAGCAACTCCTGAGATTAAAATCATGTCCGGCCTCAAACTATGACTGCATCCTGGTAAAATCGTCAGGGGGACGAGGCGCCAGTCATGGTTTTGTTTTTTTGGTTTTTGTTGTTGTTTTTTTTATCCCCTTCCTTTCTAAGTGCGATTATATCCCCTTTATGAAATCCGTCCGTCCCCGAGTCGCATCGAAATACTCACACACATCCTCCTCCTGTCGATGGTGATGGCTCAGTATCAGTGCTGCAGATGCTTCAGATGCTTCAGCAGCAGCAGCTCGATGTAGCAGCCTCCGCTCCCCTCTCACCGGTTGGTGCGTCTGTGTGGTACGCACGCCGGTCTGGGATGCAGGGCGTTGCTGGAGGGATGCTACTGGAGGAGAAAACAGAGCGATTTTTGGTTCCGATCGTTTCCTCCTAATCCTCACCCTGACCTCGTGTTCTGAGATGAATCAAATCTCACGTGAAAGCACACCATTTTTTTGTAATAGGCGCATTTTAAGGCTTATGGGGGGCCTAGAAGTTTAAATTCACTTCACTGATTCGAAGTATTCGCAGATATCAGATGGACTGCCACGTCCCGTGTCAGTAAATTAGCCTAAAAGGTGCCAATTTAAACCTTTTCGAGTAATTCAAGTTTCTATTCTGGCTCCTCTGTGTCTCTGGGGGGGAAGTGACAGGAATGGGAATTAACCATTGAAATTAGGTTTATGAAGCTCGAGCTTTTTTGCCCCTCATGATGCCGATACAGGTGATCCACACGGGCACCCACAGATGTCAGTGCACCTCTGCCAGACCGTGTGTGTGTGTGTGTGTGTGCATGTGTGTGTAAACATGGGCAGAAAGGCTGTTGGTGAGATTCGAGGGCCCCACTGTCTCTTTAAAGGCCGCACCTGCGCAGCTGCCCGGTGCTGATGCTGCAGTGCCCGGGTTATTTTCGGTAAAACTGCCGGGGTTACTCGCGTTCAAGCGCGGGCCCTACATGCCTTACATCACCCACGAGAGGGGGATCGGGACCATTTTTAGCCAATCGCACCTGACTCTTAATCAGACCAATTTAAAACGAGCTCTCTCTCTCTCTGTGTCTCTCTCTCTGTCTCTCGCGTCGTCGCCACATGAGCGCTGCTTTCAGCACAGCCACCCACCTCTTCCTCTCTTTTTCTGTGATCTGCCTCCTTATGGCTGCTGATGTTACCAGCCGGGGATCACATTCATAGGTGGTGATGATTCCAGAAAGCTCTCTCACACACACACACACACTATGCGATCAGGCCCGTTAATCCGGCTCAAGGTTTTGCTCTCGGAGTCCAAAATAAAAGAGGAATGCTGCGTTACGCACGGTGCATTCTCCAGGCTGCCACAGCGGTTCTGCCTCGGGCCTGTTGTTGCACTTCAAAAGGCCAGATCCTGATTGCATAATGTAATATCAGCCTCGAGGAAAGAGTGATGACCTTCCTCACGTCCCCCTGTGGAATGGTCTTAAGTTTGCACTGGTAGATTGTAACAAATAAAAAACACAACCCACCATTCTCATTCATGCCTTCTGAGAAAAAAAAAAAACAGGAGGGCAGGCCATTAATCAACTAAATGACCATTAAGTCACTCCAGAGATAATAGAGTTTCTCCTTTCATAAACCACACATTAGCAAGTGACTGATTGCCACATGCAAACACTGTGCTTTGGTTTCAGTGTGTGTGACTGGTGTAATAGGTTAGGTCAACAAAGATGTCTTTTGCAAAGTGAGGTGCTGGCTGCAAGGGCCCACAAACGAGGGTTAGGCACACTATAAGTACTGAGCGGGCATCTGATGGGGAGGGTGCGTTGTACAGGATGGCACGAAGAACAGCTGCTCTCCTCTCTGTGGGCCTTCTTCTGTTGGCAACACAAGGAGCCCTCACAAAGACAGGTGAATATTCGAGAACATGTAAATACGCAAGCTTAGATGAGCCACTCTTTTTGTCCTTGTCCCATGCACAGCACTGCTATAACTGAGCGTATCTTTTGGTGTGCAGATCAGGGGGCTCTTCCCGTCAGAGTGCTTGTGGAGAATGACCTGACTGACACGACCCCTGAGTCTTATTCCAGCTCTGTGGTGGAGGGGGGCGTGCTGCTGGGCGCTCTGAGGAGGCTGCAGGAGACACAGCAGGACTTCAAGTAAGACCACCCATGATGTCGAGTGTCTGGATCACATGTGAAGTTTTCTTTTCGCATGTTGAAATTTAAGTTTGCACGTGAAAGTGTTCAATAAAACATGTGAAATTGTGATTTTTTTGAACATGTCAGAAATGTCATTCGCATGTCAAATGTTAGAAATTCTAGTTTTCATGTGAAAAATTGCCAAATTGCATCTGAACTGTGTGGAAACATGTGGAATTCAACTGTGGAGAAGCAAATTTCACCTGATTTGAAATGTGGATTAGAATTTCACATGTGTGGAAACAAATCGCAGGTGCGAACGAGACGTTCACACGTGAAATACAGCCAATCACATGAATGTCTATAACCCACATGTGAAACTATATAATTTCACATGTCAAATTTGTTTTAACATGTGGAAAGCAGCCACTTGCGTCTGAGATGTGCAAAGATTCACACGCGAGGACGAAAATCTCACCCGATTCCGTGTTGCCGCGCGTTTTTTGCACTTGATTCATAAGTGACGAAAGCCAATCGCTCATAAAAACTTCTAGTTACCATGGGAAATTGTGATTTTTTTTTCTTACATGTTCAAAAGAAAGTGTTTACATATGGGCAGGTTCACAGTGAAGGAGGACCCAGACTTCGGTCTGTTGCTGGAGAGTGTGAATGGAGTCGCTGGAAGTGAGCACGAGCGGACGTACTGGGAGATCCTGTCGAGGCGCTCGGGAGAGTACAGAAGGCTGGATGTGGGTGAGTGTCCTCCCCAGAGTTTCAACACAGCATATCTGAGGAAGCCTTAATGAGCTGTAATGAGGCAGGGGAATCGACAGTCCTCTCACTTATTGCCTCCGGATGTCCTCTGGTGTGATTATTCTAAAATCTTGTTGTCGTGATGATATTACTCACTCTTATCTTAATTATATTTGGTGTGATTTCTGTTTGGTCAGTCATTTGGATTATTTTAGTTTGGGTCTATTAATAGAACCTCATTATCTTGCTGTGTTAGCTACACGATTGAACTGATTCAAACTCGCCCCTTTTCACAGGGATTGGCTGCTACAAACCTGTGGCGGACGAACAAATCCTGCTAAAGTTCACCACCTGGCCTCGACAGCGGTGAGCAGGGAGCAGCAACTTCACGTGATCAGATGTAGCAAGAGAATCAACCTTGATTTTGTTTTTTTTTCCTCTGATTTGTGCATTGAAGGGATTTTCAAGTTCATGTGAAGTGCAAAAGTGGTGACAATAAACAAAACAGCAACATCTAGTGGCTTCAAAGACAAATGTCATTCATCAAGTCAGAGCTAGTGAGTCTGTGCATCTGATTCTTGTTGAAAAGTATATGCAACAAATATATAGGGTGCCAGGAATTAAAATTTTACAAATATGAGACTGTAAAGAAGAAATGTCACTGCCCATGGCAGCTGTTTGAATGCAGGAAGATTTAAATTACACTTGTGAGTGGCGTCGTTTTGCAGATCACGACTGCTCAAAAACTCAAGTCTGTTTAAGCAAACCGCTGCATATTCAGGCTTTTAATTGAGCTGGGAATAAAATGAAAAAAAATAAATAAATAAAAAATAACGGGTGTCTGCAATGAGATTAGAGTGTGGTTGTTATGACTTCAGAGAGGGGCAGCATAATCCTTTAATTTCTTACAAACGCACCAGACTTCATAATCACATTAATACAATCCATCGTTGTAGAGACAAAGACTTGACTTTTACAAGAAAAGGATATTTTGTGCTATTTTTCACAATAAATGCTACAAGCTGTCCTGGATGCCCTTCCTGTAGAAATGCAGCAGCTATAATCACATTATTCTTTTTAAATCAAAATCAGGGTTTGTAACTACTTCACTATACATGTTTTACGGCTCTCTGCATGCTGGTTCCCATCTGATTTATTTCACCCTCCCCTCCGCCCCTCGACCATCCCAGTCAGCCTCTGCAGGATGTGCGTAGTCAACTACCTTTAAGAACAAAGTCTACAACACTCCTCGTGTTGACTGTGCTCCCTGACCAGAGCTGCTCCCTTTCTAACAAGATTAAGGTTTCATCTCCTTACGGGACAGATGGACGAGGCAGAGGTGCTAATCTCCGTGGTTTCACTTCTCTCTCTCCTCGTCTTTATCTTCATTTCCTCAGTTCCCTCGGACACGCAAACACGTTTGCAGACACACAGATGCGAGATATTCCTGGTAGGTGTCGCCTGTGACAGGAAAGTTCTGTCAACCTAGCAGAGAATGCCGTCTGAGCTTCCAAATTCTGCCCTCCGAACAATCATTTGCTCCCCAAAATTAGCCACTTATTGAAAAAGAGACCTCAACCATCTGTAAATTCATGTTCAACTTTTTATTTGAAGTATTACAAATAATTATTTGACCCACGTTGACGCGGCCTCTCAGGCTGTTTTAACTGAGTAAAATTCACGTCGCTTTTCTTCTTTTTTTTTTGACCCTCTCACCACATCACACAGACCGACTGAATTTAGCTTTGCTTGTAATTCACTGCTGACTCAGAGGGATTTGAACCTCAGGCACTGAAATCTTCTTGTCGCTGTGTAAAACCTATAAATAGAAACCAGGAAGACGCTGTCGGCTTCAGTGTGCCAGAGAGATTAGATAAATGTCTTCAAACATCCTGATTTTGGTCCTCTGATTGGTCCACACAATTGGATGAGGCCGCAAAAACATGCTGCGGTGCGTCTCCTCTTCGTCCTGCGTCTCACCGCACAGTCCACATTTCCCTCATGTGTTAGACTGCAGATGCTATAAATAAAAAAGACAAAAGTGCTCTTTGCATCGGACTCCGCAAAGGAAAACGGATAACTCATGTTTGAAGCAATCAATAACCACATTTAAGTGTATTTGCGCTGAGACAACATTGCAACATGCTCACATATCACCAGTTCAAGTCCTTTTTCATTCAATTTCTCTTGCTGGCGCGGCGGGGAAGCGACTCACGACATGATAAAGCGCAGTCACAAATGCAGGGGACACACTGTGAGAAGAACCGCTTCCAGCCAGTGTCCTTCGTCTTGCAGTTGTCTATCCGGGAGCAGCCTTGCTTGGGCGGGCCGAAGTAGCTTTTATACGCGCAGGTGGAGTTGCATGTCCCATTGAGTTCCCTCTCACTGACTTCAATCTGTCCCTGCTGACACATTCCTGGAACACAGGTAGAGAGAAACTGTGTAGGTGAGCTTTGAGGGTTCATGAGCATGGACTGGCTATGGGACAACAGGACCCTGGGCACAGACATCTTAAGGGCCCCAAAACCCTCTTTAAACAGGAGCAACGCCAAATTGACAGAGACTCTACAAGACTCTGTGTAGCCATTTTGTGTCTCTTTATGGTAGATGTTTGCAGCTTTGCAGTTGTGTTGCGTTTCGTTGTAGTGGCGTGTGTCCCTCTGAACTTGTTTTGTGTCTCTTTGCGGTAGTGTGTGTGTCCATTTGTAGTTGTTTTACGTCTCCAAATAGTCGTTTTTGGCTCTCTTTGGTCAGCATGTGTCACTTTGGAGTTGTTTTGTGTCTCTTTATGGTAGATGTTTGCAGCTTTGTAGTTGTTTTATGTCTCTTCATAGTAATTTTCGTCCCTTTGTAGTTGTTTTGTCTTTCTGTAGCAATGTATGTCCCTTTGTGTATTCATCTCTTTGTGGTAGGTGTTTCCCTTTGAAGTTCACTTGTGTCTCTTCGTGGTGGGTGTGTGTCCCTTTGTAGTCGCTTTGCGTCTCTTTGTACATGTTTTGAATCTCTTTGTAGCTGTTTTGTGTCTCTCAAAGTTAGGTGCATGCTCCATAAAAGTTGTTTTGTGTCATAGGTGTGTGTCCCTTTGTAGCTGTCTTGTTGTTGTCTTTTTGTGGACATTTGTAATTGAAAAATTGACTTTCACAAAGATTCTTTAAAAGTCACTTGAAACAGTCGCTCTTTGCCCAGTAGGCCTGTTCAGTCATCCGTCCGTGCTCATGCGAGATTACCAAACCTAAACCTGTTTACTCACGGAGGCAGAAGGGTTTCGGTGTCCAGAGGCCATCCTGCTGGCAAGTTCTGGTCGGGCTTCCCACCAGCATGAAGCCGGGGCGACAGGTGTACCTCACCACGGAGCCCACCCACCAGTCGTTACCATACACTGCTCCATTATAATCCACATCTGGCCTCCCACAGTTCACTGCCATGCAAAGGGAAGCAGATGCAAAGGCAAAGCACGACACAAAGCTGCGCGGCAGGCTGATCAGACAGGGTGGGTGGAGAAAATTCTCCTAATTCTTTGAGATAAACTATTCAAAACCCTGGGTTATATGATGGTCTTATAAAATGGGACGCATTGCCGTGGATGAAACTACCCAACATAATAAAATGAGCTCAACCTTAAACAGCAGTAAAGTATAAAACACACATTAGTGCTGCCCTAATATCAAACCTTAAACATTATAAGTCATCGTAAAACACTGACAGGGGCCATTTTACTGCAAAATGACTACTTTTAACTTTTAATTCTAGTCCAGGACTTGTGCTTGTACTGACATTTTCACAGTGTGGTATTAATACTTTTACTTAAGTGAAGGACCTAAATACTTCTTCCACCACTGGTCTTACCTCTGCACAGGGACTTGTAGCCGATCCAGCAGCAGCTCGAATCTCCGCAGCGATCTCTCCTCAGTTCCTGGTGCTGCCCTTTACAGCCTCCCATGCAAAGGGGCGCTGACCCGGACCAATAGATGTCATCTATGAAATCTGGTTCAGGAAGCCATTCTGTCTCAACTACAGTGAAACATTTTTATTAGCTTTGACATGCATCAGAACTGGACAAATCACTAACATTCATATATAAAGAAACTGGAAATGTTTTCAGGCTTTAAGGCCCAGACTAAGAAAGAGCGTCGTTGTTACAGGGATCCATAAGAACTGTACCCACTGCAAGTAGTAGAATCTTTCATTTGATGATTGAAAAATAACAATACACTGACATTATTTGAGGTCTTACCACTACCTTCCACCTCTTCGAGCCATTCAGGAAACTGGGTAATGGCTCCTTGGAAGCACCCAAACAACAGCAGCAGCAGCAGCAGTGGATGTAACGTCACGGAGCCCATCTTCTGATGCAATCAGTGTCTGTGAAACACTCCAGATGGATCTGTGAACTGGGTCTTGCTGTCCAGACACATTGTATACGCAATCATATTTGCAACAGACATGAAGCCATTAGTAAGTGTCCCAGCAGAGTTCACTGACTGCAGAGCGAAGAGACAGAGAGCACTAAGTAACACTTACACTAAGCTGTGTGTGTGCTGCCTTAATCTGCTACACACAGCTGATGCCACTACGTGCTGCGAGTGGAGGACACACTGCTTTGGCATAGGTGTGTTATGATTACAGGCATGAGAGCTTCCTATAAGATCAAGGCTAAAAAAGAGGGATGGGATCACATTGTATTTGCAGGCGTAGGGTTAGGAGAAGCAGTTATTTGGTTGAATTTACACTTTTGAGCAGACAAACGTTTGGGCTTAAAATTATGATTTAATGGAGGAAAGTCTCACTTCATTTATTCGCTGGAATAACAGGAAGACAATATTTTAGTTTGAGCTAATATCAGTTTGTCTCCTGAGAGGTCTATTAACACATTTTAGATAATGTCTGTTCTTAGAGAGCCTAATATTATTGAACTGCAGTAGAGCAGTTAGGTACAACAGGGGGCGCCATAAATGAAAGTACAGACAGCAGATGCCACCGACAGAGATAAAAATAGAAAGAAACATATTTCTATCTTAATAACTTGTTTATAGTAATGAGGCTGAATTTTGTGCAGCATACTTTTTTTATTGACTGTGCATGAAGACAATTGTGTTAGTTTGATTATTCAAGCATCAAAAAATACACACGCACTCTGAACTGATGAGGTAGAGCCCTCTTTGCTGGATTTTTCACAAATATAATGATTAGTGACGGTAAATGCTAACACACCATTGTGATGGCTTCATGCTGATGTACTTCTGAAACAGAGAATGATTTTCCTCTCGGCAATGCAGCATTATTATCTGTCCAGCTGTCTGTAGATTTTACAGTATGAGATTCAAAGAATTAACTGAAAAGTACATAAAAATACTGGCCGATAGTTCTCCAACACACACATAAAAACACATTAAAACACAGGTGTATTACCTAATATAGGCTCATTACAGGTCATGATGGAGTACACATTCCTTCAGTCAGACGTATCATTCGGAGTGCCTTCATATGTTTGCCATGAATCTGAAACAGCACAGCTGGTTGCAGAATGTCTCTTCATGTGGAATTCTTGTAAGCAGGACTGATGCGGCAGTCAAACCACCTGCTGCTGAGCATTATCCTGGAGCTGCTGCATGACAGAGTCGTCCCCTGCTTGTGACAAACCTCCAGTGAGAACGTACAACATGTCCTCCTCCTGACTGCCCTCCTCGCCGCTGACGGCGGTCTCCTCTGCCCTCTGCTCCTCCAGCAGCACCCCTCTCAGTTCCACCTGCAGCTCTGAAGGAGTTGCGCCCGGGGACTCCTCTCCCATCTCCTGGCCTTCAGTCTGGTCCTCATCCTCCTCGTCCGCTTGCCTATTTTGCCGTTCCCTCATCAGCTGCTCCGTCAGCTCCACGCTCTCGTAGCGGATCAGCTGCAGCCGCAAGAAGCCGTCCTCGTGCTCCTTGTACCTGACACAGTGGTGGAGAGGCCATCAGTGCTGCAGCAACCCACACATCTCATAATCAGCATCTCCAGATTGTTCGAAACGTACCTGAACCTGGGGTGTCCAGAGGGCCATTTGAACTGGTGCTTTTTGTGCAGGTGAACAGTGAGGCTGTTGCCCCTGGTGAAGCACTTATCGCACACGTGGCACTTGTAGCGAGCGACAAAATTCCCCTGGTTGTGGGAAGGAAACGTTAGAGACCTATAAATGACATCAAAAGAGCAGTAATTTTAAAAGATTTCCTTTTTCACCTCGTGCTCTTTTTGGTGGTGAATCTTCATGGTGCCGATGGTGCGGGAGGTGAAGCTGCAGCCGGGAGCGTCGCAGTGGAATGCCGGCTCGCTGCTGTGGGTATCCAGGTGTTTGCGCAGGTCGATCAGATTCTTACACCTGAAAATCAAATGTGGGAGCATGAAGTAAACAATAACATAAGTTAACGTTTAGTTTAATCTTGTTTTGAACGACTGTAGCTTCAGAGGATGCGGTACCTGTATTCGCAGTATTCACAGCTGTATGGCTTCTCGTTACTGTGGCGAAACTTGATGTGGTTGCGCAGCGAGGACGGCGATGGACAAGTCATGTCACACAGCGGGCATTTGTAGTGGCTCACTGCACCGACAAGACAAAGACAAACCAGTGACAGATTAACTCATCCGGAGAAAGAAATCCTATTGAAATAATTTATTTTAAAGCTGTTGCTGTAACAACACAGACATCTAGCACAGAGATTTCTTTGCCAAACAAGTTGCTTACAAGGCTGCAGGGGTCAGAAAGTAGAAGTTTACTAAGGTTTAGTGATGTTTATGGGTACATAAACATACCGCTGCAGAAGCTCAACTGGCAGTGTGTGTAGGTGTGAAGTTTTTGAGGATTTATGGAAAAACACGCAGAAAAAAAAAGAACAAAACATAAAAATGCAAACAAAAAGGACTATTTTGGATCACATGCTCTCTTTGATGGAATAGCTAGTACATCCCATGTTCTATGATACCGTCTGTCAGTATTTGAGTGCCATTTGTGTGTCGATTATTTTCACCATCAATGAATCTGCTGATTGTTTTCATGATTAAATGTTTCTCTATATAATATCAAAAGAACTGGGCTAAGTGATGTTTTCAGATTGCTTCTTTTGTCCAAGTAACAGTCCAAAACTAAAAAGACTATTCTATACTATAAATGCCAACAAAAAGCTAGCAAATCCTCATATTTAATTAGCTGGCACCATCAAATGTTTGGCATTTTATGATATGGATTATTGCAGCTCTAGTGTCTACCTGGCTGATAGAATCTGAAAATATAAAAAGGCATTTTTCAGAAAATGGTTGTTAATGATACAAACTTGCAAAAAGAGCAGTATGGTCTTTTATAGTTGTCCCAGTTCGTGGGAATTATGACTACTAACAACGATAGCATGATGGCGGTGGGACTGACCGTGGGTTCTCATGTGGTCTCTCAGCAGTCTTTCTGTGGCGAAACGTTTGGAACAGTGAGAACACTGGAACCTCTGACCTAAAGCAAACATTCACACAAAGCAAGATTTACAAGGTGATACAACCCCAACTTAAAAAAAGTCACTAACACTGTTAACATCTTTTATTCCGACAGGGTTTTTACCTTCCATGGCGTTCTGCCGTATGATGTGGTCGAACAGCTTGGTGTTGTTGGCGTACATCCCCCCGCAGCCCGGACACGCCACCACCTTCTCCTGGGTGTGGCTGCGCAGGTGCTCCCGCAGCTTAGGACGCCCTTTAGCGGTGGCTTCACAATCTGCAGAGGGACAGAACCGCAACTCAATAACAATCTTAACATTCTTAAACACAGAGCCGAAAATATAATCAGCATTTTAAACTTCTCTGACAATTAATCAGTTGTGTGATCTTTAGTTACGTTGATATTCTGACCCATAAATCTTAAATGAGGCACCTTTCCACCCACAGCGGATTGGGAATTCACAGTCTCCTGCTGGTATATCCATGCACAGGCTGTGCATCTCTACGTGGCGATAAAACCACTCTGGGTTTTCAAAAGGTTGTTGCTTTAACAAATAAAAAAGAAGAAAGACATTTGGTCAAAGACAAAGATTAAATTCTAATTCGCAGACAGTCAAAGGAAGAAATCCCCCCGTTTATCTCAACTGTGCGCACGGGAAGGTTTTAGTAGGCGTCCCCGTGCCGAGATTACCTCACATTTGTCCCAAAGGCAGATAAAATTGTCAGGGATTTCGGGGATGGTGTTGCGGTTGTGGTCGCCGATGGAGCAGGTGCCTAACTCCGGCTGGGCGTTAAGCACCTGCTGACCCAGCTGCTTCAGCTTCGTATGGTAACAGTGAAAGAACAGATGTCTCCGCAACTCTTCAGGACCCTCCAGAGAACAGAAGCCACAGTCTCTCCAAAGACAGTTCCTCTCCGCTTCGAACAAAAAGGAAAGAGTTTGCATTAGAAGGCATCACTGATTTTAGAGTTTCACACTGAATTAAACTGTGTAGCCATGAAAACTCTCTACCCTTCGGTCATTTCAATAGGGCTGCAATTTTTTTTATTGTGGATTAAGCTGCTGAATATTTTCCTGATTAATCAATTAGTATTCGGTCTATAAAATGGTAGAAAATGTCCATGTGTAGGTGCTAGGCGTGTTTGGCTTCATATAATCAAATTTATCTATCAACTACAATTTCACTGATGAAATAAATAGCCACATTTATACACAATAATAATTGTGTAATATATTAATGAATAATATATTAATTAATATACATAATACACACACACACACCTTCCCTGAGCCATGTTGAATTTATGAAGCCATATCTCAAACATATAAGATAATAATCAATGGAGAGTGTGGTCAGGACTTTGAGGTGTAGCACTCCTCACCTTCTGCTTCCTCCTCGTCTTCTTCAGCCATGTTTAGAGCATTAAGGTGACCCTCCGCATGCTTACAAAAGTTCTCCATCCGACTGAACGTCTCCTGACACGGACTCCACTCACACTCCAGCTTCAGCGCCTTCTTATGGGTCCGTCTGTTGGACGGCATCTCTCCGAGTCCGAGCGGGTCTAATAATGAAGTGTGTTTTCAGACAGGCTGAAGCGAAAAACGTCGCCCAGGTGTGACCATCACTGACAAACAGAGGGTGTTAGCTAACAACCAGTGTCTGTAAAAAACACTCAGCAGCTGTGACAGAGCTTCACAAACATCCTCCTCAAACACGTAATAAATACAAAAAAACACGAAAAGCGTCAAAATGTCACACGAAGGGGAGATTTAGTCTCAAAACATGTCTTTTAAAAGCGCTGACACATTGTAAACATCGGTTGTTATGGCCAGTCACAAGGAACGCGGGCTGTGTACGGCGCAGATGTCTCCCCAGAAACCACGTACTTCAAAGGTTCCGGGTGTCACACGTTCCGCTTAGAAAAATCTAATTTTTAAGTAAAGTGTTGCCATTTATATTTTGGGATAATTAAAGGTGCACTATGTGGTTTTTGCACGAAGTTGTAAACAGAAGAGAAAGATCTTCACTGACTGATTTTTTCTTTATGCCTACATAAACTATATAGACAAACTAAACAAAATAAACAAAGTGACCTTAAAGAAAATCACAATTTTGCACTGTTTTACTTATGTGGTGGACCCTGCCACCTTTCTAGCTTCAAACAGTGTTCTGGAGACCTTATTTTCCTCTGAGAATAGCTTGTTTATTCAGTTATGGAGATCATAAATATTTCATTCAATGTCATTAATATTGTTAATATTCAAATCAGAGTTCGAATTTCTTCTCCAAAACTACACAGTTTCCCTTATATTTTTTTTGGTAAACAAACAAGAATTTCTGGTAACAATCCTCATTGACTTTGGCTAATAGAGAAATGTGACTAAGATGTGGCTTTGGGAGTCTTGGATTACGCCTGACAAGCTGTATGGAGCCATTTTATGTTGTTTTTAAGTTGTCTTTTCTTTTATCTTAAAACTACTCCCCATTTCAGCTCCAGAAATGATGTTTTTTTTTTTTTTTTATCAGAAATTGATGTTTATCAGGGAAGAAAAAAAAACAAACATTTTGCTGATAAAACAAATAAATAACGATGGCACATTATCATATTATTGATTAGCTTTTATTTCTCAATTTGAGCCTCTCGTCTCAACAGTAAACAGTTTCCCACTTGTACTTACATTCCTACATAAAATAGTCCAGTGCCTGTTGAGTTTCACATTGTCGCATGTCTGCTGAACCCTTGGGGGGAAAAAATGCTTCATAAAAATACAGCTGTGCATCCAATAATACCAAGAGAAGTATTAACTCATCCCATCACCTTCCATAATTAACTTTTACAACAATCCAGAAACTATAAGCTCACTTCGTTTTTTTTTCTAATTTTCCCCTCTATTCCCCCGTCTCCACCTAATCCTCTGTGACAGCCTTCAGACTGACGCCAGCCTCCTTTTGTTTGCACTGCTATTCTTCACAATCACCATTCTGTGTGCGTTTGTTCGTACGTACAAAAAAAAAACAGAGATTCTAACTTTCCCACCCATGTTGCATGGACTGATTGGTATGAGTGCGGATGAAAGTGTGAGTGGGTAATTTTTTTTTGCTTCAACAGTTGATTCAAACCACTTTGTGAATGTTTTTAGGGCACTTCTAGATCCTTAAATCTGATATCAAATGATCACAATTTAGTAGCAGACAGCCACTAATCAGAAGACTGAAAGTCATTCCCTCTTACTGCATTTTCCCTTAAAAAACCAAGTATAAAAATATACTTTCAGGGTGGACACGCGAGAAAATTAAGACTCAGTAACATTTTCCTGCTTGCAATCACCGGAACCAGGAGAATAACCAACACTTCAGCTGTTGACGTCCGATCGTTAGCCATTTAAGCTTCTATATGAACATGTTTTAAAGTGAATTATAGCTTTAAACCTCGCACTGTGTTTTCACTGCAGGTACAGTCAGAGGCAGGAAAGTTACAGTGAGGTAATGGACTCAGATGAAACATGAGCCTGCAGAATAGTTCCATAACAGTATCATATTCTCTCCGTCAGTCGCTCCCTCCTCCGTCCTGGAGAGCTGTCTAGACGTCGTAGAAGAGACGCACCAGATGATAACGAATTCCGAAAGCCACTGCGCTGCCCATCACCTGAGAGAGACGCAGACATGAGCAGTGAGAGAAAAATTCATATTTCCTACAATATTCAGGGTGTTTGGATACAGCAGGTGTTTATTTTTATTATACCTGTATGATGAGCATTATGACTGTGAGGTTCCTCTCATGGGTGGGACCGAGCAATTTCAGCACCAGATTTATTAAGGTCATGTTGTTGCATTCAATAAATTCATCGTCTCCCTCCTGGCCTCTCCGCACCTCGAGCAGCTTCAATAACTCTGCCACCTGTTGAGGATTAAAGGTGTTATTGTTATCAGCCAATAATCGTGGTTGGAGGCCTGCCACCAGTGTGTTTACCCTGCTAGACCAATCCTCAGTACATGCACTCATTTAATAGCCGACTTGGTACTAGTCGTCTGAAATTGCTGCCAACACATCCATTTGTTTCAGGGATTCAAATAGTAATATAGTGAAGTGAAACAAAATGGCAATTCTGTCTGATTAGGAGGATAATTAACGCGGGAATTCAAATTCATCAGGTGAGAGACTTGTCTGAGTTTAGTCAAGACACAGAGAATCCACTCACATCTTAGTTTATATTCAATTTTGTTGATTACTTCAAGGTTCATTATTGTAAAAAATGAGATTTCCATGTCTGTTTTTTTCATTATAAAGCAGGTCAAGGCGCTACATAAATACAGTGAAAGTATGCTTAATCTACCCATATTCAGAAGTTGTTACTATAGCCACACCAAAAGTACAACTGTGGTTACAGAAACACGGGCAGAGCCAATGCAGAAAAGCAGTGAGCCTGCTATGCTAGTGAGAGCTGGCGAATTAGAGCAGACTGGGCTAATCGGCAGGCAGGCCGTAAAGAGACAGGGGCTAAAACAAAGCATTCAGACAGAGGGTGAATAGAGGTGCTGCAGCAGTGGACAGTATGAGAAAAATAACATTTTTCCAGTAACGCTTTATTTTACAGGTTGCGAACATTCATGCCAAGTAGATGGTAATTTCCATGTAACATATTTGAAATATCGTTTAAATTACACCCAGTTGTCCTAAATAAATACCTCAAAATTTATGAATTTATGAAACATTTCCAGGAAACTTCCAACTAGTTTCTGCCCAGCTTCTGCAGGTCAGAAAATGACATGGACATGGACAAAAGCAAGTACTTGAATTCACTGACCTGCAAAAGTTAAACAGAAACTGGTTGGGAATGACATTAAAGAAGATTTCTATTTATCAACTGCTTGTTGGAAATGATTAGATAGCATTGGGCTAATTGTCAATGCACGATAAAGTAGTTATTATGGTAATTTGGGGGCAATTTTAAAGAAATTTTAGATATTTTGCTTGGTAAGAACCACATACTTTAATTGTTTAGGTATAGAAGCAAGTTGAATAGCCAAAATAAGAATAGTTTAAGTTTCTCCAGTGTTAGACTTTGCTTTGCTCTGCTTTCTTTGTTTTTGACTGTTGGTCTGACAGATAAAGAATAGGACATAACTCTGGCCTATGGGAAAATGTGACAGGCATACTGCACCTTTTACTTAATCTTTAAAGACAAATTGGTTTAGCGATCAGTAAAAAAAAAAAAAGAACACACATGTGCAGGAGCTTTACCGTCAGAATGAGGTGTCCTAATTTCGAGAGGTCCTTTCTTTTGAATTTTGAATAGCTCATCCCCAGTTTGCCTGTGTCTGGATTCAACCTTTCATTAGCAGTGACATTGGGACAAAGACAAAAGGAGCAGATAAGATATAAATCACTATAAATGATGAAAGAAAGATATCACAAGTCCATCAGCAGAAGGTTACCTGGGGAGCCGGTGTCTGGGACAGGGGATGACATGAAAAAGCTGAGGCAATGAGTAAATAAAGTTAACCACTTGAGGAATGAAGAACAGAAGCATTGTTTTGCTGAAATGTCCCAGGATGCCGACTACAGCAAACGTCATCCCAGCAAAGTAGCAGAAAGTGTCTCCCACGAACACAGACGAAGGATACCTGTGACAAAACAGGTGGCAAATTAACAGAATGAAAAGGGGCAATGATGTATCATTTTTCCTTAAACTGTCACAGGTATCAGTCTTCACTTACCAGTTATGGTAAAAAAGTGCTAATGTTGTGAAGAAGAACGGTATCATGAAGTAGAGGGAGAAAACATGGTCATCACGGTAATCTCCTAACAGATTAGAAAACACAACAAACCACAAGTTAGATGAAACTGCCAGTGTGATACAATAACTCCAAACCCATATCCACAACATTCTTGCGCTGCAGAGGGTGTGATCTGTAGTGTTGATGGTGAGAAAGGAAAACAAAGCACACACCGCTGAGCTCCAGCAGGTTGAAGATGATGAGGGAGCCAGAGATGAACAGGGCTTGACCCGACTCGATGCCGTTGATGCCCGCTAGGATGTTGATGGCGTTTGTGCAGAACACCGCGAGCATTCCCATGTAGACGTAGTAGAGAATACCTGCAGAAAATCACAAATAACAACATTAACAGATCGACTGAACATGAGTGGAACAGGAGTGCCATTATTTTTCATTTTACTTAAATGTTATAATATTTAATTCATTATCTATGCAATCATTGTGAGTAGCATAAAAGTATCACAACATAACTGGCTGTAGCTGTCTAAGAGAGATGATTCACTGAGATGTTTACTGTATATGCTTCTGTCATCCTGTTTAATTTGTATTCAAAACAAATAAGGGGAACATTTCATCAGAAAGACTAACTGCAGCCAACTGTAGCTACTGTTAGCTCAGTTAGTTGTGCAGCTAACTAGCTTCAGGGGAGGGTTTGGTGTTTATAACGCTAGCACAAGAGCTTGGGACCACGTTTTTAAAAAAAAGGTTTAATTGAAAGCAGAATGCGACCACTCACAGGGTCAGACTTTAGGGCATTATGGGTCATGTTTTGATGCAATGTGGTGATGTCATGGGCCAGGAGCATTATGGGTCAGAAACAACATGGCAGCAGAGGGGAAATATACAGCTGCAAATTCCTGTTATTCTACATGTGGTCCACGAGGCGAACATAGTAACTGCCTTTCATTTTGCTTTGTATTCATGCATAAGGCTTGTTAGTGCGCCTTTACGTAGACAATGCATTTAATGTATTTATCGTTAACAGATGTTTGAGACTGCTAATCAAAGTATTTGTTTTCATGGTGTCTGCTGAGGAAATAGAGAAGACAGAGCCCAAATAATATTTCAAAAGACATCTGTATGATGTGTGGCCGTTATTTCATGGGACCTCCGTAGCTACACTCGTTGTGTAATGGTAATTAAATTGACTTTTGGATTATTTCCTACATCATATAATGTGTTTTCACAAAATTGTTTATGCATGTCCATCAGCATAATGGACAGAAAAGCTTTTTTGTCCATAATTTAAGAAGGATTTACATTTTCAGTGGTTTCTGATCTCTCTGTTGGACAAATTATACATCCCATCTGGCTTGAGAACATCTTGGGATCTCCCAGGTGAAGCTGAAGGATATGACTGAGGTAGGTAGTAGACTCACCCAGATCCAAGTGCAGACCCAGCAGGACTCTGAAGGGCTTGGGCACCACGATGACTGTGTTGCCAAAGTTGGTAAAATAGACCATGAGCAGCGGCAGGGAAGCCATGGTGGGAAGCAGGAGCTTGTGCCTCCACCGCAGATTCAGCACATCATCAGCAAAGCCCAGGAAGATCATGCAACAGATGGCCAGAAGAGCACCAATCAGCTGTACAAACTGATCCAACAATAAAAACAACAACACAAGGGGAGTCAGGGCCGCAGATTTGAGAGAAACACACACAAGTTAACTTTACAATCAATAAACCCCACCTCATCATGTGGGAAGCCCTTGCACTGATCTCCCATAAAGCAGCTAAGGAAAGGCACTGGGATGAAGCAGAAGAGGATGATGAGGAAGACCGTCCCACTGATGACTCCCTGGGACTCTGGGCTGCACAGACGGATGACCAGGAAGAGAAAAAACATCAGAGCAGGAAAACAGTTTGACTTTCAGACTGGACATTTATCACCTGACATAATATGTAGTGCTTTAACAGGACAGATGAGAAAAAAAAACAACTCACACTTCCTTTTTGGCTGTCTTGTTTAGATCCATTCCGTACAGTCTGGCTGAGATGAAATGGTCCTTGAAAGCAGGAATGAGTTTCAGTGTGGCCATGCAGCCGAGAGCCGACATGAGGCCGTTGATCACCAGCGGCAGGACGGGAACCGGTGACATGTTTACAGGCAATTTGGTGGCCCCGTGTCAGCCGGAGCAAATCAGGTTTCTAGCTAATCTGACGTTGCCCCCTCCAGGCAATCGATGAACGAGCTGTGGCTGTCCTCACCGAGGTAAAAACATGTCATATCGTTGTTTTAGAGCAAAACACATCTCCGAGAGTCGGCTGTCAAAGACGAACGAGTCCACACGTCACAAGGGTAGTCCATATTATGTTTCATTACGGGCTGTTGATGCTATTATCTGTCCACTGCCTGGTTGTCTTAACTCCACGTCTGTTTTCAGTTTTAACCGTTAAGTCGCGAGTGCGACGAAGGTTATACTTCCGGTTTAAGTCTTCAAAATAAAATATTATCAAAAAACCCGTCTGCGATGCTTCTTTTTTGTTTGCTGGAATCTCTGGTTGAGAAAAGGGGGTAAAATATGTTTTTGCTGCCTTTTACATAATATCACAATATTTGCTCTGTTTTCTAGACCGGTCTTTACTACTCACATGACACACCTGTAAACAAACATCAGCTTCCGGTTACTACCAATCCAATCGGCTGATGACACGGAAGTGACATCTTCTTCTGTGGTGCGGCAGCCTGTGCAGCTGGAACTGACTCAACTCTCACTTCAGAGCATTTTAAAAACCTGGATAAGAAATGTAATAATTGTATTGTAAGAAAGTGTCTCACTGATAAATCTGTATATCTCTTCGTATGTTTTATCCTCTTGATATTTTCTATTTTTTGTAATATTACACCTTTGTTCAGAACTTTTCATTAAAATCACTGAAATTAAATTGTCAAATCATGTGTTATAATAATCATTATTGTGTAATTAGTGTATTTAACTCTATATTTTCTTACAGGCCTACTTATTGAATGTTAATTGTGCCTGACATGCTAAGAGAAATAAAACAAGTTCAATCTAAATTGCAATCATTAAAACGGCAGACTGTATGAAAATATGAGGAATATATCAATAAAACAAATAAGGTGACGTGTAAATATTCACAGTGTGAATAAATGTGCAATGCACAAAGATAATAATGCTTTTTGTTTTTTTGTTTTAACAATATCTTTATTGGATTTTTCCAGATACATTGACATTACGCGGTGTTAAAGATAATAATCTTAATCATGTGCATTAATGTTACTTTGAGTCAGCTGTGTCCTGATTTGATAATCAATTTATTATTATTTTTTTTACGTTTTAAGATTTCTGCCTTTACTTTGAAGGCTCCATATTTCACTTCCGGCTGGCCGCTGCGGTGCTCCCCTGCAGCGCCCCCTGCAGGTCTCTGCTGTTGTTTGTCAGATCATCATTGTAGAGAGAGGTTGCGGAGGCAGCGGGGTCCGACCAGCGCAGAAGACTTGAAACCTTTGGGAGTGTGTGAGGCACCGACCGGGAACGGACGGCTGACTGTTTTGCCGGACGGACGGGTGACAGCAGGCCGTCGACGCGCCGCGCGTGAGGACTCGGAGATGGGACACGCTCGTGCGTTGTTGGCACCGCTGCGCATCGCCACGAAGCCAGCTTCATGTTACCGATGCGTTGCTTTCGATTACCTGCAGCCTGCGGCTCGGAGCACTTAACAAGTTGAACGGTAGGTTTTTGGTTTGAAGCCTCGATCGATTATTTTGGAGTTTGGTGCGTGAAGCGGCGCAGCGCCGTCCTCTTCTGTTAGTGCATGATTCATTCTCAGACATCTACGCAACGTTTAACGCAGGTTTTGAAGCGCGTGAGCGTCTTGCTTTATATAAACACAGGTGGTGATTAAAGACAAGAAAATGAAAGTTAATGCGGTCATAGCCACCTTGTTCCTCAGTTATAACTTATAAGTGCTGAATCGAGATGACTGACGCTGACTGCTGCCACTCACAGGGCTGAAGGCAGCTGACCTGCCCGCACTGACAGTCCTGATATTTCCATCCGGACCTGGTGGTATGAGCGGCTCCAGGAGACGCTGATGGAGCTCCAGGAGTTGGGCTGGCTGTGTCTGGTGGCTCTCTTCCTCGCCTCCTTGCTCATCGTGCTGGGATGGCTGCTCCAGTACTCGCTGACCCTCCTGCGGCTGCGGAAAGCCAGGAAGACAGGAGGGGACCCAGCCTGCCTGCAGGAGCAGGTGCCCCACCACAGCCTGGCTGGAGGTGTGTGGGGCTTCCTGTTGAAGATCCGCGCAGGCCGGGATGGAGGACGTGCATCTGAGGCCGGGGTTAAAGGCTTGCTGACCTCCCTGTTCTCCTTCAAGTCCTTCAGGGAGCACTGGCAGAGGAGCTGGGTCAAAGCCCTGAATGAGCAGGCGTGCAGGCATGGGGTGAGTTGTTAATCTGAGATCTTTGTACAGGAGGAGGTGCAGCTCAAATTCATACTGCAAAAATGAGGAGCTGGATGTGTGGAGGAGCACGCCTAAGGTTACTCCAGCAGGCAGAGGCATAAATAGTTAAAGGGCGGATGGAGCTTTTGTGCCCATGTGCGCTGCAAATGTGTGTGTGCGTGGGCATGGAGGTGGAGGTGGAGGTGTGGGAGTTGAAGTGTCTAATCTGTGAGAGGATGGGGGGGCAGAGGGAGGCTTGCGTAACAGCTCTGAATCAATGCACAGAAGAGATGGAGAGGCAAGACCAACCAGCGTAGCCTCGGCATGAACACCCACACGCCATAAAAATAGTCTGGTACCCCCCTCCTCCTCCCGGCCTGCAGGGGGGGAAATGAATGTGTTGGATCACAGTGGGACGAGAACAGAGAAGTGGCTGTCTCACCTTTTTCTTTTTCTCGAGTTCATCAAATTGTGCCAACGTTAGTTTAGTTCTTGGACGCAGCAGACAGTCGGTAGACCTGGCAGTCGTTCGAGGCTTATTGTGAGGTCCTAAAGGTCTGCCTGCTTTTTTAAAAATAGTTCCCTTGATCTGTGTGAATCAAAGTGTGCCACACAGTCGGATGTCTCCTATGAGCACTGGAAGAGGAGATGGATCCCCGACCCCCCCATCCCCTCTTTGTAGGAACTGTGTGTGTGTGTGTGTGTGTGTGTGTGTGTGTGTGTGTGTGTTGAATGAGAGATGAGTTGGCGGAGAGTTTAAAGGGGTCAGATCAATCCACGGCGTGAACGTGCACAACAGGCAGCCCTCCGTTCGGATTCATAAAGGGTCGCCCCCACCACGGCTGACTGATAGCTCCCTCCTCAGATGTTCAACTCAACACTTTGGAGAAATACTCGTTCAGGGGGTGGTGCAAGCGTTCAAAATAAATCCATAACTCTGCCAACAAACAGGCACAGACAGGAGTGAAATATGACATTAGAATGCCAGTTGTCATCATCAACGTTCAGGGTTTATTGCATTGTGCAGCTCTTCGAGTTAACTGTTCCAAGCAACTGCAATTTAAAAGGTATATTTTCAGTTTTACCTGTTAATCAGTGGATCATAGGTGATAGCATAACATTTTAATTTGATTATTTTACTTGTGATGCATTAAAAAATAGTTACTATCATAATTATGATTTCAACCACATCAACCAGCTCCAAAAGTTAAAGGAGCAACGTGTAAGATATTATGAACTCACGTTATAAACCGAATGTGACGAAATAAACAGTGTTGACATTAGGTCACATACGTGTATATGTCCACTAAAGTTAGCATGCTAACGAGCTAGCCATGGCCTTCCTCTTTTCTAATACTGCAAAAGGTGATGGTTTGTTAGCCCCCTGAAATGTTTAGTTGTGAGAGTTCGCTATTTAGGCAAATAAGTAAACTAACAAACAAAAAGATTGTTAAGAAAGGAGATTTACACCTACTTTTCTTAATATAAAGAAAAATACAACCGTACGTTGTATGAATTCAAGTTTCTTTCTAAGATGAGCCTCCGCTGAGTCAGTCTTCTGTTAGCCATGGCTAGCTGAGCTACTTGCTAACGGCAGCTAATTGCTATACACCCAAAGATAGCTACATAGCAATGGTAAAGACGAACACAGTCTGACTTACCGGATGTAGTCAAAGTGTCTTTGGGTGCCTATCTCCTCCTTCTATTTGTCAGAATCCCCATCGCTACATGAAACAACAATAACCTCCGAGCCAGCAAGGCCAGTTGCTCTAAAATAACTTGGTTGCTCACAACATAATTTAAACAAGCTAGCAGCTTTTCCCTTTTCTTTTGCAGGGACTTAGTCATTTTTATGCCAGGACTTGACTCCCCACATGCAAAACATGTCTTCCACTATACCAGTATGACAATTGCAGCCGGGCCTTTTTCCAGCGCCGCCACAGTGCAGTGGAGATGTGTCTGGCTATGTGAGAGTAACTATGTTATAGTGAACAGGATTAAGTTGTGCTGCTCCTATAGTTTAGGAGCTAACCTCAAATTCTGGTAATTTCTGACAAACTACACCTTAAATTGGTGACTCTCTACTGTTAGTGGATTTATTTTTAATTTTTCAGAGCCAGACCAGCTGTTTCCCTCTGTTTCCAGTCCTCGTGCTAAGCTAAGCTAACTGTCTGCCACCCATTGAGTGTCTTATCTCAGTCTCTGCAGGAAAACAAGTAAGCATATTTCCCGAACTGTCAAACTCTCCCTTTAAAGTTTGACAGTGCTTGTTCTTATTAAGAAGAAGATAACTTCTCTCGGAAAGGATGAGTGACAGCCTGAAAACATCACTGTCATGTATAGACTTTAATATATTCTGTCTGCTATTATTGTGGAGAACTAACCAGGGTTAGAGGAGCTCAAGGAGCTTTGAAGACTGCAGTTGCTTCATGTCCATGTTTCTTAATGTGAATCCTTCACGGTCTGAATTTCTGCACGTATGATCTGTGCATGCCGCATGTGCTTTGGTATGCAGCGTAAAGCCCGCTGAGCCTCTATCTGCTTTCATCAAAGTGCTCATCGTTTTTTTTTTGTGCCGATAATAAGAGGTCAGAGAACAGAGCGGCGTGATTCCCTCGACCGGCTTCCCTTTCATATGTAGTGGTGAATTGGAGTGTGCCAGCTTAGTTATCTTACAATGGCCTAATTAGTTGATCCATTGTGACCTTCGTGGCTCTCAGTTACCGAGAAAAACATCAGAGTGAACCTTGGGTGAACTTTGGAGTGTTTGCTGAGAGTCATTTCAGTGGAGTTCCGAGTTAATTTGTCTTGTAAAGAGCTGTATTTGAGAGCCACAATGCTATGAATGCAAAACCTCATACCTTAATGATTCTCTTTTGGTTTGATCTATGATGACTGTATGACCTTAAGGCATGTATACAAAGCTTTATGCCCGGCTGTGAGAAAGGCATGTTTATTGTAAAATAATTCTCCCAAATTCGACTGGGTAAATGCGTCAGTGGAGGAGGAGATGGACACAAGCTGTCCGTGTCTGTGTAACCATGTGGTGTTTAGTTTGTGAACGGAGAGTGTGAGCCAGAGCGTCCCTGCTCTCACCCATCACAATGAAATATCTGCTAGTCATTGTGTCTGCGTGCAGAGCAATCTGTTATTCCCGGCGTGTCTGGGCCACATGCAAATGCACTCGTGAGTTTGTTAATGAAACTTTTGGACGTAATACTGAGATAAACAAATCGTGTTTGGTTTAATAGAAACACCTCGAATTCTCTATCATAAGAATGGTTAAAGACACGGTGTCCTTGTCTTGTAACTTAAAGGGACACTGTGTCGTTTTGGAGAAGAAATCCAAACTCTCTTAATTTTAATATTTACGGTATTATTGAGTTATTAATACAAAACAGTATTCTTTGTAATGCTTATTTTTCTCCCCATGAAACCAGCTGTTCTCAGAGAAAAATAACGTCCCCAGAACACTGTTAACTGCTAGAAAGGTGGCAGGGTCCGCCACATATAAACAAAGGAGAACAGTATGAAACTGTGTTGTCCTTTAAGGTCAAGTTTGTTTATTTAGTTTGTTCAGGCATAAGAAAATCCAGACCTTTTCCCCAAAACTACATAGTTTACCTCAAAGGTCACATGCTTGGTCTCCATATTGTCATTTTTTTAAATATCAGACAGATGCATTAAAAGTGAAAGGAAGTGTTAGTGACATGTTGCAACAGCCAGTTATCTCTGTCCCCTCAAGGCTCAGAGTTGTAATCTTGTTCAACGCATTTTCTGTTTTTTCCCCTCCTCCCTGAAAACCGTGACTGGAAAAACCTGCCGCGGCGAGTATTAGGTGATCACAAAGCGAGTCACTTCGCATTCTTTGCGTCCCACATACAGTAAGCACCTGCCACCTGCCAGGCATGTTGCCGTGGAAAACCGACACTAGAGCCACCGCCCGGACTGCGTTTCCCGAAGACTCACGTTCTCCTCCAACTCGCATTTCATTAATTATGTTTCTACATCAGGCCAAACATGAGCTTCCCTGGAGGAACGCCGGGCGATGGAGATACGGCTTCAGTGTCATCATGTGGGGATTAGCACCAATCCTTTATAGCATTAACCTAAGTACTTCTGTGGCATTTAAGATAGATGCTGACAGAGGTCTTTAAATAAATATGTTGAAATTTGTCCAAATAAAGGCAAGATGAATGAGCCCGCACGGAAAGTTGGAGCAGGATTCAGAACAACCTTTTATCCTCTGCAAGGCCCATTTTGTTCGGTCGAGGATTGAGGTGGCTTTTATAATGTTTATATTATGATGTTTTTTAGATAATTATTGTTCATCTACTGTTTACAAATATCCACCTGCATCCGCCATGAAATCAGTATATATAGAGAAGAACCGCTTGATTAAAAGGCTTGTTTTAAGAAATACTCTTCTTACATGCATTAATCACCTTTTGTTTTGGCCATATGTGAGATTTTCCGAGACGGAGTAACACTAGCTAAAGTTAGTTTAAACTAATGACTTCCAGCACACACAGAAGTTCCACAGAGCCCCTTTAACCTTGAGCCTGAAACCAGTTGACTTAGTTTAGCATAAACAAATGGAGGCAGGAGGGAACAGCTAGCCCGGCTCTGTCCAAAGATAATAAAAAAGTCAGAGATTTTGGTATTTTGCCATGTAAACCATCATACTGGTAATTAGAACCCTCATATCTCTAAGAATCAGACCATTGTAGGCAATATGGTAAATCAATAAGCGGGGCCGTTTATTATAACACAACATAACATATATTGTGAAAGATAATTTTATCCATATCAAAGAGTCAATTTCAAGTGTTTTTTGCCTTTGTGGCTTTCCATAGTGTGGGAAATGCTCATGTGAGACATCTGACATCTGGGTCAAGGAGTAGACAGTGAAGAAGGTGATACCTCGCCGTGGATTTCCTGGTTCTTATCTCGTTTACTCCACGTTATCTGAAGCATTTTATCCACACCAGCATACAGTTCGCCCTTGCGACTCGATACGAAGGGCATCATCACAACGTCTGCAATGCTTTTGCTCCAACGAGAACTGAGGTACATTTTATCATGAAGTCTTGCTAGGTTTCTCGTTTGCCAGTTTGCTGCAGCGTCTTACTCAGACAGTTGACTCTTAATGAACAAATGATGCTGGAAAAGGAGCCGATATGACGCACAGACTGCTGACGTTTCCTGTCA
The DNA here is from genome assembly GCA_963678695.2 of Diplodus puntazzo. Taxonomy (NCBI): domain Eukaryota; kingdom Metazoa; phylum Chordata; class Actinopteri; order Spariformes; family Sparidae; genus Diplodus; species Diplodus puntazzo. The sequence continues at coordinate 8,168,753 of OZ023167.1, read as the reverse complement.
CGTACAGTAAACGGGTTTTTTAAGACTCGGTTGCTCTTGAGATCCCTGTCAAACACAAAATGATAATTACAGGACGTCTGTTTCTTGCATGGATAAATATTATGGAGGTTTTTCTCGCAATCAGAAACTGACAGTTTTTGCTTTCTTTGGATATTTGGTATGGATCACCAGGTAGAGTCGTCACAAGACAAAAAGTGTTGAGCTTCATAAAGCAGGACTCTAGCTCTGCTTGGTGAAATATATCAATTTTGATCAGTGTTATTATGAAGACAAGTGGTTACTGTCTGTAGTTTATAATAGCACTCATTTCAAAAAGCCTGGTTCAGCTGCGCCCGTTGATATCCAGCAGACAGTGACGTGAGCTAGGAACCCTCCAGTACTGATCTGGGACTCTGACCACTGCTGGCTTACAGCTCACGATGTCTCAATAATTTTTGAGTGTCATCAGTATGCTGCACCCATGCAGCAGACGGAGACCCTAAAGGCATACCTGACCCTGACCCCCGAAGTCCAGTATTCAAAACGACAAGACGAGACTTACAATATGCTTCGGGGGGGGATGAATCCTGACAGGGAGGCTGGGAGCTGTTACATAAATACGACGAGCAGCGGCAGATCACACGAGCTACAGCGACAATGTAGAGACAAGAGACGAGGTGTCAGTGATGGTGACACATTCAGCTCCTTTTTTGAGGATATTTAGTCGAAAGATTTGTATTTTCACCTCCGCAGCTTTATGTCCAATAGGGCTGAGGAGACGACGAGTGCCTTTGTCGTGATAAAGATTAGAGGAGACAATGCCAACCCCGGGGTGAAAAGCAGAGTGATGGAGCGCTGGCCATGTGTTGCAGCTGGGTTCACAATTCTGAAGACATGTCAATCCCACCTCTAGTCTGATGCTGTTGACTTATGGGTTTGCTAAGAAGACCCCCCTCCCTTTCTGACTCTTCCTGTGTCCCTGTAAACTAGGGTTTTGGCCTGAGGCTTCATCACAGCTGCAGCAATGTCAAAAGGAGGACAACTTGTGTGCGACAAGATTTTACTTGATGCGAATAACATTTTATTAAAGATAGAAAGACATTAAATGTATCCGAAGCATAGTTTGCTCTGGCGTGAGCCGCTTAAGCAGAGAAACTGAAGACACATGAATCTGTTCAGCAGTCATAAAAGGCACCTCCTGCACCTTTGAACAGTAATCCCATGATGCAGCTCATTTCATGACTCAGTTGTTTATCCAGAGTAAATGTCTGAAGAATTACAGCGGAAGCCCCTGGATATAATCTTGCCTTGGCAGGAGGACTTGATATGGAGCTATTCAGATGTCTCTGGCTGGATTAGTTTGTGGAGGAGGCTTGAAGGACTGGAAGTGGTTTGGCTTGGTCAGACCTGCAGATCATAGCAGCATCGTCAGACCGTGTTTGCGCATCTGCAGCTGACACATGATGCCAAGCCGTCGTCACCGGGTTCAGTGGGTTGGAGAGGAAGACTGAACACAGAAGTGTGCATCTGCAGGGAAGCGAGCTCCCTGTCCATTCAAGAAGTGCAATTGTGAAGAGGCTGGTGATTAGCTGAGGCCACAGTTCACTTCTTCTCTCTCTGACTGCGAGCTGCCGGTAGATGATTAATGCCCTGCGATTATGCTCAAATAGATTTCCTCTTAACAGCCGGGGACTTTAAGCGCTCAGCACTCATTTGCTGTGATTGTGTTAGAAACCAACCTCAGTCACAGCAGCTGATGAAATTCTAATTCACCAGCCTGTTTTAACTTTTAACGACCAATAATTTAAAAAAATCGATTTTACAACCTCTCTGCTTGGGAATGAATTCACGAGGCTCAGCAGTGAAAGTGGAGAAACAAATGAGGCATTATTCTAATGTTACGAAGTACCTGAACCGGTTGTGAAAGTGAAGCAAATTCCTGAATGCCGAATACACAATCACAATCTTGTTCCATCTAGACCAGTTCTCAAACTGAAAATATAAGCTGAAATTCACATACACACTCAAATGGTCCGATGGGATTAGTTTATAGATTTACATCTACGGTGATTCTACAGGCTATGTGCTAACTTTAGCATGCTAACATGCTCCCAATTATACTGCTCCCTTACTGAAATTTACAGGTAATGTTAACCATGTTCACCATCTTATTTAAGTATGTTAGCATTCCAACATTTACTTTATGTTAGCAGTGTTAGCATGCTAAAAAAAACACTGCCATCCCTCCAGCCACGCTGCTAGCATTAATAAAGAATCAGAAGCTAATGTGTTTTACCTCGTCATTCTTCATGCCTGTCAACGTAGTTTAAAATAATTCAAATTTTAATTTAAATTTCAAAACATGAATGTTGGATGTCTTATGGTTCTATAAAAGAAAAACAAAGCTATCGTAACGTCAGCATGCTTACCCTTGCTGAAATATGGAAGGTAATGGTTTTAACTTTAGCCATTTTACTACATTTTACTTTACTGTCCATCCTTCCAGCCATGCATTTTACTTTGTTGTACCAAGTCACATCATGAATGTTGGATGTTTTGTTGTTTCCCACTAGAAAAAAACGTATTATCTAAAGGGTAAATGCTAACATCAGCATGCTAACATGCTCACAATGACACTGCTACCTTACTGAAAGTTTGATTTGATATTTATAATGTTATTTTAGTTTTTGAACATTTCAACATTTACTATGTGTGCATGTGGGCTTTAATGTTTCCCATTTTAATTTAAATTCCAAGACATGAATGTTAGATGTTTCACTAGTTTCTAAAAGAAAAATAAATATACCATTAGAAATACCTTTTTTACACCACAAAATGTGTGCATTTTTGCAGCCTGAACCTCAGATACTCGCTATTAAAGGAAAAGGCAGGAAAGGGTCAAAAAACGCCACAGGGGGAGTGTATTTCTGGTTGACCCACATGCTTTTCAGAGGCGTTCAGCCAGCCGGACCCAAAGGGGGCGACGCTGACAAACCTGAAGTGACACCATTGATGTCCTCAGGAACTGTCTCCCTCTCCAGAAATACTCTACACACACACACACACACACACACACACACACACACACAGTTGATCAGCGGTGGTTCACAAGGACAAATCTGTGGTTATGCTCCTAGCTTTGCCCTCTCTATGACAAAATGAGCTCTGTAGGCTCTGCCAGGAGGATACACAACACCACAGAGCGCCAGATGGCTACCTAAGAAGCCAATGGATGCGAAATGTCTGAGTAAATTCCCCTTGAACGAATAGAAAACCGTGAACATACGGCCAGTTCGATATCCTTTTCTCCAACCATATTTCATTGCAGTGACATGACAGACCTAAAAACCTTGCAAAACCTCCGAGCACGTACGCATCTTGCACTGTATCGAACCTCCAAACATACGATACTGGGACTATAGGAAGTGACTCTTAACAGGGATTGATATCAGCACCCCTGGCAGAGTCTAAAAGTGTAATGACCCAACCTTCTCTCAGGCATGCAAGGTTCTGACTGACCTATAATGGTAAGCCTTTGATGTTGTCTGTTCTAAAGCAATTCACAAAGATATTAAGTCGTCATGTTTTTTTCTAGGTTGTCAGTTTGTATTTGTCATGGATTAGACTGTTTGACATAAAAGAAAACATAAATCTGTGCTGTAAATGTGCCGTGGCTTGTCATAAATCGAGGTCTGAAAAATGTAATATAGGAGGATTAGAGACATAAACATGGATGTTTATAAATGTTTGACTGTGAAATTCTTGGCCAATGAAATTGTAACTTGACGGCTAGCTGATACCAATAATTTTGTTGTTGTTTATTTTACTTTTGTTATTATTTATTGTCCCTTTAGTGCCGTAGACACAAAGAAGTATTCATTTAAAAAAATAAAATAAAATAACTCAGCTATAAGTTAACATTATGCACTGGGTTTTTTTTTAAATTATTTTTTTGGTTAACTGCCTGAAATATGGTTCTACAAACTTAAGATATTTCTCACATTTTGTTCTACAACACAAATACATCACTACATAGGCCCACCCCACATGTGAATGCACTGACATGTCTTTAAAAAAGGTGGTTGCTAACATGTGGCTACAGAAGTTGTCATGGACATTAAATGTCTGACATCTACAGGCTGTTCTTTAGTCGCAAACTATATTCTAACTCTAACTTTGACAACTTGTAGATTAATCAATTTATCGTAAGTGTATGGTGTAGTGTAGTGAAAAACATTTGTGGAGGTGACATTGAAGTCATGCTTCAGTTATTTCGGTCAAGGTCATAACTCACTCTTTCTCTATATATTCCCTGTCTATATCAACCTATATTTGTCCTTTACTATATCAGATATCTAATAAAGGCAAAATGCAGAGAAAAGTCATCTTAGAAATGTAGTGCTGTTTTGCTCGAAAGAGATTCAGTGTTGCGGAATTGGCGTCCCAAACAACACTGACATTTAGGAATATTACCTCACAAGATTTTGCTGACTCTGACTAGCCTCATTATGAAAAAATGCCTGTGGTGGTTTGACTGCAGTGACACAAACCTTTAGAGAAGTGCACATCAATGTGCCACGCACAACCAGCAGTTTGTGATTTATGGGTTCATCTAAATCTGAAAAATGCATGACGTCATATTTGTTCTGCGCTTTGCATGTAGTAATGAACGGCTGGGTGACTGAGCAGTTTTAGAGGCTCCAGCCGACCCAAGTAAACACAGACGGGTTGTACGCTGTAGTCATCTGACTGCAGAGATGGTCCAGGGAAACTACGTAAGCTTGCAGCATTGCACTTGGCTTCCTGCCCTCCTGGTTGGAACACTGACACACACACACACACACACACACACACACACACACACACACACACACACACCAGAAACTTTGTTATATCATCCTCCCACCTCTGCCCCGCCTCCTCTGTTGTGTTTGATAGAGATTGGACTTGGACCTAGAGGAACATATGCCCTGACAATAGGGGATTTGTTTTCTCTCACTTGCATCTCCGGAGCCAAGTTAAGCCGTCTATTGAAACAGATCCTCTGGCAACACTCATGCTATGATAGTAGGCCACTGGTGTTGTTCTGGTGAATCTTTTCTTACAACCGAGACACTAATTCCTCTTGTTAAGGGGTATCTTCCAAGTCCGACACTCATACAGTAAAAGCTGCTGAGCTGTAAGCATGACTAAGCATTGACTGATGCAGCCTCGATAATGGAGGCTGTTATGTGGCTGAGGCGCAGAGTGCTCTGACCGACCGAGAGAGAGGAAATCCACCACTACTGCGTTATAATAGAAGCCCATGTTAACTCGAACGTACTCCTTTTCCGCCCTTTGGTTAAACATATGTTGTCATTTGTTTGCCAGTATCTTCAGGCGCTGTTCATCTGAGTGCACAAATCCACTGAGCTGCCTGATATTAACATTATGTTTGAGGGTAATGGCATCCATAGAGCCATACGCTTTTATGAGAGCCTGAACCTTTATCATTACAAACTTATCACACATTAAAGGGCCCATAGTATGCTCAATTTCAGGTGTATGTTTTTATGTTGGACCACTGGAATAGGTTTGTTCAGAAAACACATTCTTTTTCTCATTACGTCCTGCTACTGCTACTGCGCTTCCCTTAACCGTTTGACGAAGGTTTCGTTTTAGCGCCTGTCTCTTTAAGGCCCCACCTCCCGGAAAAAGCCCAGTGAGCTCTGATTGGTCAGCTCTCACAGGCCTGAGTAGGCAGAGCCCACCGTGCTTCTACATCAGTCTGTCAGTGTTGTCATTACCCGATTTGATTAGCTGTCTGATCTGAGTAGTGCATGCACTACAACGTGTCTGCCCTCTTGGACAGCTAGGTCTGGCAACAAGACTAGGACAAAAACACATGAAGAACAGCAGGCAAACAACGCTGCCTGTTGGAGCATAGCTTATTTTTCCGATATATGATATCATGTTATTATTGTGTACCGTCCAAATCCTTTGAACAAATTTAACTTCCATGCATTGGTGTTATTGTTCTTACAAATGATTTTTCTATAAAGCCCCTTAGAGTAGAATAGGATTAAACTAAAGCTATGCTATGACAGGCAACCACATGCTCAACATCCAAAATAACCATTAGCAAAATGTTACATCAGAAAGGATTACTTTGCATGATTGGCATGCAACCAATAAGATCTGTACCGCGTTTGAGTGAACGTCCAATCATTGAGCAGAGATCAGTGAAGGTGTCCCATGTCTGATACCAAACATGGTAAGAATTAATGGAAAAAATGTGACTAACTGCTAACCAGCTGCATTACAGGCTACATCACTGCAGTACAGAACCTTTCATGTTATCCCCAAGTGTCTCTCCTCTTTCTATTATGTAATATTTAGGACATTTGTTCTCCTCTCTCTCTCTCTCTCTCTCTCTCAGAGCTCCATCCAGATCACTTTTGACAGCAGTCTCCAGTTAACTGCTGCTTCTGCAATTGATAGTGTGACCTGCACTGACCAATCGGCACATCGAATGGTAGGTACTCTTTGTTGTAGTCCATGCTCTTTATAGCTTTATAGCATACACATGCAGGGAATAACTTCTGAAGACCACATTTTTCACCCAGTACATGTTTAATTGCAGCACATGAAAAAAACAAAAACAAAACATTTCAGTACTGTCAACCTCTTCCTGTTTTGCAGGTTCTACACTGTAAATGTTGGGTGGACACGGTGTCATTTCCTGTGACGGTCACCCAGCAGTCACACGCTGCTGTTTCCATGGACACCTATCAGATCACTATAGCACCTATGGTGACAAAGGTACAAAAGCACACCTGGATTTCTGCACATGACTGTCATGAGCATCATTTGCATTGTCTGTTCGCAAAAATCACGTCGTCCCTCTGCTGTTTTGCATTTTACTAGTCACGACACACAATCACTTCTGTTGTTAAGAGGATTGTTGTGTTGAAGTGATCTACTTCCCTGATCTAGCGTTATGAGAAATCTGTTTTCCTGCCAAATAGCACCAGGTGTTTCATAATGAATGGGGCAATAAATGGGGCTCCTGACTCATTTTTCACACTGGTTGCACAGGTGCCCCTAACTTTTTAATTGAGGTCCACTAGCACATAATTTATGTGTACCAAATAAATTATTTTACCTCAATTAGTGTGAGAATTGGCTTCCTGTTGAATTCATACTCCAAACAAGTACAGAGTAACAGTGAACTGCTGCTGACTGTAGGTGCCATTAGCTATTTAGCTCAGTTAGCTGGTCAGCTAGCAGCCCTATTAACTCCATCTGTGTAGAGCTCTCATGAACAGGGCAGTGTTGGTGTTGTTTACACCGCTAGCACAGGAGCTATGGACTACAGAGAGGGGGAGGTTTTCAGGTCCGGGGTGGAGGGACCCAGTGGGGAATGCATGCAGGGAGCAACTGGGACCATTTACAGCTCTGCGATAGAATAACAGGCCAGGATTTGCACGGTTAGCCTGGTTGGCATGGTTAGCAATAGATTATGCAACACAATACATATATGTCTGTGAATGACATCAAAACTGTTATTTCTTTACATCCTGTTGATAGCTTAACTTCATTTTTGAATGTTTTAAACTGAAATTACATATAGCACGTTTAACACATCACGAATAATGATTGTAAACAGGAATAAAGGTGCCAATACATGTTTTTCTTCATCTAGATTATGCTCAACAAGAATTTGTGACAACCTCAATTGTTTAAAAACTAAACTGCTAAATTTGTGGCACACCCGTTTGACAAACGCAAAGGTTTATTTGCACTTTTGGGTGCACGTCCAACAAAAATCGTAACACCTTCGAGCTCTGACAGACAGAATTAAACAATGAATAAAAGCTTTCTATATTATAATGCCTCTATGTCTAAAATGTTTTCTGTCTGTCTCCGTCAGGTGGTGGTGGGTCTGGAGGAGGTTGAGGACGAGGGCCTGCTCATCTCCTGGACTCTTTCCAAGCATCCATCATTTACTCTGACCGTGTCCCCGTGCAAGCTGCAGAGAAAGGTGAGAACATCTGATATTGATACCATTAATATGATAGGTCTGCCTCGTGCAGCCAGCAGATCCCTCAGCCCCTGAGCGTGTTTAAAAGTGTCAAACTGAGGGGCCGCATACGCTCCAAGAAAGGAAACACACATTATGCAAATTGTTTCTGAGACCGACATCGTAAATCTCAGTGAACAAACAAATGTTTTGCATGTGAGTCACTTTCCAAACCATTAATCTCGTCGTGAGTCATGGAGGAGATGCTGTCCCTGAATGTCGTTGCATAAATGTGCATGGCATTTAATGCCTTTTGTCTGAGACGGCAACAAAGTCAATAAATTAAGGAAAAAACAAATATTGAATGCTGAAGAGAGCTCTCAGGGATACCCGCTTAATTTGGTAGCCATGGCAAATCTAAGTATGAAATATTGGGATTGCTTCCATCCCCCAAAGGTGCGATGCTTTTTGAACGAACTAAATGGCTTTTAGATTAAAGCAACAGTAAACAATTATGTTGCATTTGTTCCTCTTGGACTGAGATTTTAGTCTGAGTCAATAATTCAGTTTGCTAAAGTGCATGTTGGTTTATATCAGAGGGTAATCATTTGCTTGTTTTACTTCCCAGGGCACTGAGGGTGGGGCAGACCTGGACATGATTAAGGGACTGATAGAGGACACTCTGTTCAGCACTCAGCCAGCCATGGTCCTCAATCTCAAGGCTTGTGCATCCGGTCCCTTGGTGAGAGATATTCAGTGTTAAGACAAACGAAAAAGGATCTGTTTTCTGAAATAAATAAATTACTGTGATGTATGATAGATCCTGACCATTTTTTCTGCACACTTCCAGGCCCCCATGGATCATCTATCGGTGGGATTAAACTCTGTTCCACAGAGTGTCTTGGTTAGACGACTCCTGCTCCGGCAGCTCAGGGCGACCTTAAGTAAAGGTCAGATATTCTCCCTCAGCGTTGGATCATTTCCGTCCTGCTTCCTGCTGATAGCTGAAGCCTTGCTGTGTCGCTCTGTGTTTTGCAGGTCAGTGGTCTCGATCAGGGGAGCTGTGCTGTGTCCTGAGCCTGGACCAACCCTCCACGGAGAGGACGACCCGCTTCCTGTCTGTGCCCAGCAATGCCAACGCCCCGCTGGAATGGAGTGAAGAAATTACTCTGTAAGATGGCATCTGAAGTGTTGGTAGTGTTCATGTGTCGTGTTTGTGTACATTTGTGTCAACATAAAAGGGCCCTGAATATGTAGTTTCTCAATCAGCTTCAGGGGCTCGTTTCCACCACAGGAACCAAAGAGGTTTATATAATATTCATTTTACGTTACGTTATTTTACTTGTCCAAAAGTTACTGCTAGGAGCTAGAATTCTCAAAAAAGTGCAGGAACTTTGGTTGTGGAGCTTACACTGCAAAGTATTCCTGATTGATCAAGAACTTGCAGCACTCGGCCACCATTTTTAAAAATCTGCAGCTGTAAACGAGTGTTTTCTGTTCATTGTGCATCAACACATCAGAATGGGGTTACAGAGGAAAGCATATGACAACTGGACCAATGACAACGATGTTGCATAGTCATTTTGTCATACGTCATCAGACTAATTGCCTAATCTTCTTGGGTTGCATACCGAAATCGGCTGAAAGAACCATTTAATACTGTCAAAAGTAGTTTCTGGTCTTGAAAGTCCAGATACTTGAGGTGGAAACGTGGCTTGTCCACCAATCGGGATTCAGCAACCTTTGAATCAGAATCTGATGAGTGTTGGTCGGTTGTTCTGCTAATGTCAATCAAATTTAAATTAGACCAGAACCACACAGTCATGATTCAACAGACAAGCTGTCAAACTTAAGAAATAATGTCAAGCATTTGTTTTACTTTATGTCTTCTATCATCCTAATATTAATGTTTCACAGGCTATAAAGGAGAAATCAGCTTAAGGATGAAGTCATATCACTCCATAATAATAAAAAAAAACGGGGTGAAATGTTCCTTTAAAAAAATGTATGTAATTTTGTATGTAAGTGGTGCACCTAACATGGTTGTTTCCTGTGTGTTGAAGGGATCTGGGCCTAGAAACCAAAGAGCTGAAAGTGAGGCTTCTGGAGCGGAACGGCAAAAGGGAACGTAAGGCTTTTTTTTGATAGCAATTTACTGTTGGCTGCTGTTCAGAAACCTGATCAGCAGGAATGTTTCAACTGCTTAAGCAGAATCATCTCAGTCTAAAAATGCACTGTTGGCAGCCTCACCGGACTCGTCTTTGTTAGCATTTTTGGGACGTATAACATGTCAGGAGGAGATGCTCCTGTTATAGCCTCAGAATCACATTTAGAGAAACCGCTTTCATGCTGTTGGTACAGATATGTGAAGATTTTCTTTTTGTTTTACATCCGGATAGAATTCCTGCCGGGCCATGCCTCCATCACCCTGGACCCCCGGTGCAAAGTTCCTACTGGACAGCACATTCTGTCAATAGGGCCTGGATACGGCTTGGCACCAAACGCTACCATCACAGCGGAGGTGAGCAACAAGACCATCGTCATGCTTTGAATGTTGAGTTACATCACAGTTTATTATCTAACATCAAGCAAGCTGGAGTGAAACAAAGATTCACTACAAAGGGAGGAGTGTTGAGTAACGGCTGATGCAGAGTATGCTGTCGTGCTTGTTCTCAGCAAACTTGCCTTTTTTTCCTTCTTGCCCTCGACATATTTCTTCAAAGCCAGCTTAAACATCTGTATCTCTGTAGGCTAACATTTTATATTGATTCGCTCCCTGTTGACGTGTAATTCTCCTGCAACCTCTTAGACCGTCTCTGATTAGCCGTCTGGAATTTGTCCCTGCCGGTCCTGATGTCAGTTTAAATAAAGTGCCTTCCTCTTTATTAAAGTGCACTCCTTCTACTGAAGTGTCCATCCCCTCTACACATTTGCCGAATGAAAAGTTCATTTGTTGTGTTTTTTTCTGACTCCTCCAGCTGCTGTATGTGGAAACAGAGGAGCCTCGAAGCGCCCACAATGCTCTGCCGCTACGCTCCTCGCTCACCCCCACCAAGAAGGTCGACGTGGACCGAACCATCATGCCGGACGGAACCATAGTCACCACCGTCACCACCGTCCAGTCTCGACTCAAACTGGATTGCAGTCCAGGTAAATTTACAGAACAAAGCACCAGTGTGCGCCTGGTAAGCCATGCACCAAGATATGTAGAAATGCTGTGATAACTTTAACAGTAACACGTTGTGACACCTTTCAGGTGAATCACCTATGCGCTCGCCATCCAAAGTGGAGGTGACCGAGAAGAAACCCACCATCCTGTCAGATGGCAGAGGCAGCCCCAGCTCCAGCAGTGAGTTCTCGGCTGAAAGGCCAGACGTTGTTTTACATAACAGATGCAAAGTAGGATAAGCAGCAAGCTGAAGTGTAACACGAGATGAGAGAAATGCACTTTTCAGTACGCATCATGCACCCCGGGCGCAGGTACTGCTGTTCAAAAACCTTAACAGAGTTTTATAACAGATTCACGACTCATACAAAATACAAAAAAGATCTGATAAACACAGCAAAGTTTGACCAATGTAATTAGATATGAAGTATTTCTCATAGACATTTTAATATATTTCCTATATTTTAGTTCTGAGCTACATATTTGTGTTTTTGTTGCTCAGAGAGCAGCCGCCTGTCTAATGGCCTGGATCCTGTTGCAGAGACGGCCATCCGGCAGCTGACGGAGTCCGCCGCCAAAGTAGCTCGGAAGACTCCAACGAAGAGGAGCACGCTGATCATCTCGGGCGTGTCAAAGGTCAGAGAATGAAAACTGCGTCCAATGAAGTGATTTGTTGAATTCATGCCTTCACTGGTAGAAAAAAAATGCAGAGGTAATGAACCAGTTGATTGCCAGAACATTTTTTTATCTTTAAGCGCTTTTGTTCAGATGTGAAACCTGCATTGTCACTATTTGTACACTCATCAATGGGATGTGAGGTACCTGCACAGCTATTTGTGTAAGCGGAAACTTCTTTTTTGTGATAATTTGCGTACGTGAGTTATAACCAAAATCTACTTTTAAGGAATCTAAAGTACAGTGTCGTGGAGCCAGGCCAAATGACTGCGATCTAAATTCAGTCACAGCCTCCCATTGGACCACGTTGGGGCAAAATGAAAATCTTCTGACCTGATTTTGGCCTAAAAGCCTTTAGAAATGTGTTCATTGTAGGAGGCTGCTGCCTGAAACCTGACATGAAAGTCACGGGCATGTGCAGCTTATCAAGTTGAAAGTGTGAAATACAGAAAAGTGATTCTAATAAGCACTTAAACACTTTGATTTCTCTCCCTGTGTCCAATATAACCCTTTAATTAAATGGACATGATTGGATTTGATATCTATAACTCATCAGGTTCCGCTCTCAGAAGACGACTGTGCATTATCGAGCGGCTACGCTGCAGCCATGGACGCAGCCATGCATGGCAACCATTACGGCACCGGGCACCACCAGGACCCAGACGAGACCACACCGTCGGACGTGTCTGAGCGCCCGTCTGTGGACGACGTGGAATCAGATACTGGTTCCACTGGTGCCTTGGAAACACGCAGCCTAAAGGACCATAAAGGTAAGGCAGGGGGTGTAGTCTTAGTTGGCGTCTAAAACTTACCATAAACAGCTAAATTCACCCTTTTTAAATATTGTTTTTTGCAAATTGTTTGACTGCGAATCATTGATAGATACAACAGAGCATGTAAAATACATTCAAATTCACAATTCACACAAACTTGCTGCTCCTTAATTTAAAAAGTACAAATATTTCACATGGTAGCAAATCTTTTACAGCCTTACATAACCTCGCAACTTCAATTGAGCAATGACTAATATCCAGGCAATATGACATGCCTGACTCTGAAGTGCTGCTACTGCCATCTGGAGGCCGAGCTGCAGAACACATCCAAAGGACCGTAGTGGTTTGAATGAATCAGAGCTGAATTCAGTTTGCATATGAGTTTGATAAGAGAGCAATCTCCCGAAACCACTGAATCAATTCATAAAACTGGTGTTTGGTTGAGAGCCTTTTCAACTTGGACGTAATTGCCACTGAAACACGCTGATGTATTCTGCCTGCTTCCTCTAGTGAGCTTTCTACAGAGTGGGTCGAAGCTACTGTTCCGCAGAAGGCATCGAGAGAAGGAGTCCTGCCTCAGCCAATCCCACGAAGACGTCTCCAACATGGGCAATAACTTTGCTGCGGTAGCGACCAGCAGCCGCAAGAAGTCCGGCAGCTTCTCCCGACGTCTCATCAAACGATTCTCTTTCCGCTCGTCGGGCAAATCAAAAGGCAAAGCCCCTGCGACCAACGGAGGAGCGAGCTCACTGGATAACTGATTATTACGGTCAAGGGTAGGACATGGATCATTCTGACTTTAAGAGGTTTGTTCTGTGGATTCTGATATTACTAAACCTTGTAATAGTCCAGTGTTTGACAGGTTGAACACCCCAGGAGGGCTGTCACTTGTACAAGGACCTCTGGGAGGGTTTTTTTTCCTCTGGAGGAGAAATAATTGCACCTTCAGGACACAAGTCATGTTTAAATCACATCAATGAAGTGAAAATGTGATCATGAAATCTTTTTTCTTTGGAGGAAATCTGCTGCTCGGTGAGGTTATAATGAAATGTCTTGTGCCCTGTTTGAACACACACTAGAGCGTGCCCGATGGTGTAAATGCTCTCAAACTATTTAATGATATAAGATGCCAGTATGATGCTATTGGTTTGCACTTTGGACTTTGTTTTTTTTAATTAATGGGTTGTATAAAAGTAATTTATTATTATGTGGTTCTCATGAAACAAGTGCTATTTATTTTATCCCCAACTGAAAAAAAAAAAACTATTCATCATGGTTGCATTACGCTGTAAAATAGAGACATTGCTGTGTGTTTTCCCATGAAAATGTAATTTTAAGAACATAGTTTAAGCGAGTTGACAAATTCAGTCTTAATCCAGCTGTAATGTCCAGTCATTATTGCTTATACATTGGTTTTTTAGAATGTTGTTCAATGTTGTATCTCCTGTAAGACGCAAAAAAGATAATATATTTATTGTACATTTTATTTTATAAAAGGTACTTCCGGTGGAATGATGCATTTCAGTTTACTTTGGGGATTTTTACCAGCCAGGATCTCTATCAGACACTACAAGTCAGGCAGTGATTTAACATTTTTTTAATATCTGACTTTTTTCTGTCAGTTACAGAAGAAAAAAGTAATTTCTTGCTTTTCCTCTTGGCTGCTGTTGGCTCAATTTAAGTCAAACGTACATTTAAACACATTATAGAGACTTAGTTGACACTCATTGACTTTTCATTATTGCAATAACTTTTATTACTGTGCAGCAAGATTTTTTTATTTTGTGTGAAAAATGCCTCACATTGGTTGGGTTGCAGTAAACTCTGACATGTGATCAGCTCATAATCACAAATTTAACATAGCAAAAACTATCCTGTATGAGAAATACAAGCATTATCATACTGTATTTATTTTTTAAGTCAATTTAAGTCTCACATGAGTGTCAATACGGCAACAATCCTGCAGTCTGGTTTTAAAAAAAATGGAACTTGGAGGGAGTGTTCAGAGGCGTTTTGCTGAGGGATCGTAAGCAACAGGACAACGAGGCGATGGATTAAGAGGACACACTCAGGGCTAGGAGTATAACTGCTACTAGCAATTAGAAATATGAGGAAACCTGCTGCATCCACAGTACCTGTATGTAAAAATGTACATACATTTTTGGACATTTCTGTTTTGTCAGAGAGAAAGACTGACTGCACCAAGTATGGGACTTCAGAAAAACCAAACTAAACGATTAAGATTAAAATTTCAGGTTTATTTGCAAGGCTAATATAAGGGATCACAGGGCTGGAGACACTGCTTCCAAAAAGGACTCTGATGGACAAATGTGCTTTTACAAAACTAAACCAAGTCGAAAATGCTGAAGAAACAGAACAAAGCCACTTCGTCAAAGGCACATTGTGAAATCTACTTTGCTGGAATGTGAAAAAAGAAAGCGGCAGCAAAAATTGAAGATATGTATGATTTCTGCTATATTTGAAGCATTAAATTTATTGCAAATAAATTATTTTTGAAACATCACTGACAAGTCTGTTCTTAACCCTGTTATAGTTTCTTATCTGTTCTTTCTGTATCATTACTCCTGATGCCAGCTTTAATCAGAACATATATAAAGTGTTTAAATGATCTGATCAATATGAATTAACTCTGCATTTCATTTGCTTTACTTTTACTTTTTTTCTTTGAGAAAGCGCCAAAATCTTGAACCGGGAGGGAAGACACGCGATTGGTCGCCTTTGCCCGCCCCATTTACTTATTACCCACTCACAAGACGCACGGGCGACGACAGCCAATCATCTTGGATTCTTCTATAGTGCGTTTCACGATTGGTTTGACACTGGAGCAGTTACACCAATAGTCACTGACTTCCGGTGCCCTTTACCTTCTGAAAGCCAATCGTACGCGGCAATTTTCTGCGCAACAGCCAATCGCGTGTGAGGGCGGGACAAAGCCGGGGGTTTATATCCAGGTCGTGTGTCCCGTTTTTCTTCACTGCTTACAACCTTACGATTCGAGAAGCTACGTTCGGAAGATAAACTCAGCAACCTACAATGTCTGGAAGAGGAAAAACCGGAGCAAAGGCCCGTGCTAAGGCCAAGACCCGCAGCTCCCGTGCCGGTCTGCAGTTCCCTGTTGGCCGTGTCCACCGTCTCCTCCGCAAGGGTAACTACGCTGAGAGGGTCGGCGCCGGAGCCCCCGTGTACCTAGCTGCCGTCCTGGAGTACCTCACCGCTGAGATCCTGGAGCTGGCTGGCAACGCCGCCAGAGACAACAAGAAGACCCGCATCATCCCCCGTCACCTCCAGCTCGCCGTCCGCAACGACGAGGAGCTGAACAAACTGCTCGGCGGCGTGACCATCGCTCAGGGCGGCGTCCTGCCCAACATCCAGGCGGTCCTGCTGCCCAAGAAGACCGGCCAGTCCGCACCGAGCTCCGGCAAGGCGGGAAAGAAGGCCTCATCGCAATCTCAGGAGTATTAGCTTCTCGGCTAATAACTTTTACCCCAAAGGCCCTTTTAAGGGCCACCCCCATCTCTCTGAATGAGCAATGTTCCTTGTTTATCGCTTGTCTTGTTCCCAGTTTTCGCATTTTTAAGTTAATAAACGCTTGTTTGTTTTTTGTAAACGTGGTCATCACCATTTGTCATTAGCTCAGGCTATGTTAAGCTAGGTCTGGGTATTTTTGTGAAAGGAGTTTGATCGTCGTTAGCTGATGAGTAAATGTAGTTTGCTAGCTAATATTTCACCATCCCCCTAAACTGAAACAGCCCATACACACACATCTTTTTACAAAGCAGCTTTACACAGATCCAGCAGGCCATTACAGGTTCAGGAGAAATGATGGCCTCCTTGTGACCACCATGAACCTGCAGGTTACTCCTTTATATGGTCCTCTGTAGCATGACCGTGCAGCTTTTATCCAGGCTAGGTGTTTAGATTGTGCACATATATTAATTACATCTCACATTCTAGCTGAAATAATGGGTCTGATCGTGCATGATTGACACAGTTCCTTGTTTAAATAAAACCAAACTAGAACTAATTCAGTCTAATTCCATATTTAAAAAGGGCTTACAATGCTCAATTTTTAAACATGAGGTTGCTATAATGAATTTTAGTAGCTGGTGCGATAACATCTTGTTCACTGCACTCCTAAACCGATTTCACCAGTAGCTGAAGGGCTGCAAAGTTAACTTTTTTTGTCCAGTGGGTTAAAGGCCACTAGTAAATTATCAAATAATACTAGATACATAGTTCTCTTGGATTAAAATGTACCAGCCATCCACATGTTTTAGCAGCATATGTCTAGAATATAAGTCTATAAGTTGGGACTTATTACTGCACTCCTGTGTGAGGTTGAGTTCATTTTATTCACCTCATACTCACAGCTTACTGCATGTTGATCTGTAAAGACTAACAGACTGTCGGGCCAACTGACGTTGAACACCGTCTGTTGGATTTCACCCGTTGAAGCAGCTGTGTTCAGGTAAAAGTGTCCTAAATAGAGTGTTTGTGCACACGTGTGGTTAACGCCCACCTAACATGCTAACGGTTCTTTGAGCTCCAGGTGTTTCCTCTGCACATGTGAAGAAACAAACAGCTGCAGCCAGCTTGTTTAGCATGAACAAAGTGACGTGTGATTGTATCTCTGTATCAATTCAGTCCTCGATCGATCAATTAAACTTCAGCCACGGAGCACCTTTTTTAAACTGAGAAAACAAAAATGGTTTTAGAGACTAATGCACACCAATTGCAATGACTCCCCTCTAATTATAGTGCCATCAACCACATGTATGTGCCAGCAGATCAGTGATTCAAACAAGAGTCAATGCTTTACACATGACAGGCCGTCAGCCTGTGTTGGCATCCATGTGAGTCATTTATTGAAATATATTAAAGATGCATGTGACCTGCTAGTTACATCTTTGTAAAATGTAACTAGCAGGTTGCTTTTATGATGTTGGACAGGAGTAAGTGTTGCAGAGATAATGTTTTTGGTCCGGTCTGAAAGGGATGTGGTCTAATGATACATGGATCAATAGAGCACATTAGGCTGCATAGAAGAAAAGTCATGGCTTCTTGACACAGTTCAGTAATCATTGAAGGAAGCCATTATTTCTCTCTATTGTATCCCATTCACTTCCGTTATTCAGTGGCTTGTTTGATAGAAAACAAATACAGTTTATCTCTATTGCACTTACGGCACGTGGCATGAATGACTCAGATCAGTTTAAGACATGTCAGAACAATGGTGGCGATGATGATGATGAAGGTTGCACTTCACTGACTTCTCCACCAGAGGTCAATTGTTGACTGCTCTTGTTGTCATGCCTAAAAACTGGGGACATGTTGATGAACGTCTAAGACAGATATTCAACTTAATGCCAAGAAGACACTGATGAAAATACTGGAGATTAAAAATTCAGCGTCATTATAGTTAACATGATTTAAAAAAAGTTAAATATCTGAAAGTCAGTCCTTCTGACATTCATACATCATAATTCATACATCATAAACATGCTTCGGACACGTGTGACTAAAAATCAACCGTAACCTTTCCATCACCGGAGGAGAGCGCTCAGATATTTCAGTCTGCTCCGACTGTTTTATTTGTGGCAAAAGCAGCATGACGCACCGGGTTTTGAACCGAGCCCAGGACAGGCTGAACCAATTACTCGGGCCTTGACAACGTGTCCAACAGCAACAGCCGGGCTAAAAAAAAAAAAAAATTTGAACATCCATTGGCTGTGATAACTATAATTTCCTGTTAAAGACTCCAAAATTCACCAGTGATGTTCTTCTCAGCTGTTTGTGGCAAAAGTAAACACTGTGAAACTTTTCTTAGTTTGACTCTAGTTTTTTCCCCTGCGGCTGCACAGTGTGTGTCATGAAGCAGAGATGCCTTTAGGGAACATTTGTATATAAAACGTCACTTGTGTTTCTCTCGAAAGGCCACAAAAACAATTCAAGCTCTGCCGAAGAATAAACAGAACAAAAAAATGGGACGCTGAAGGGAACGAGTTTTCGTGTTACCATGTATGCACTGAGCACTGTCGGTACATGTTGCAAAATCTAGAGAACACATCTGCCCGAGCGATGATGGGATGCAGAGATACAGATGGGGAGAAGGAATGATAAGTGGGAAGAGGGAAAGGGCTGGAAAGAGGGGTGGACCCAGCTGAGAGATGTATGTGGATGGACCGAAAATGTTTCACTTTGAAACAAACCCAGCGGCAGTGAAGGACTGACGGGTTGTTTCCATCCTGGAGGAGACAACTGGGAGACTGGGGAAGAGATGGGAAGATGTTTTTAATCTCGGGGCTGAATCATCCGGCAGACAAGAAGATGTTCCACGCCAGCTCTGGTAATGAGAAACAAAAATGTTTGCTTCATCGTGCGTGTTGAGAGAGAGAGAGAGAATTAGTTGGAGATAATGGGGCTATTGTGTACAATCATGGTTGCACAGCCTGACATGACCCAGTTACTTCTCACTGACCGTGCACAGTGTGTGAGAGAGTTCACACGCTTCTATGATCCTTTTTGCCCATTTGTATCTGAAATCAGACAGAGCAGGTGGAAGTCATCTGATTCAGAGAGAGAGTCTGTGAGTGGACACTTGTTTGTGTGTATGTGTGTGTGTGTGTGTGTGTGTCTGTGTGTGAGATCAGGCTTTTGTGCTTTTGTTGGAATTACAGGCTGATGAAGTGCTTCCCCGACACGAGCGTGAGGTGCACATGTGCCTGAGTGAGTACATTTTCAAACTTTGAAATGCCAGTAACGTGTGTGACAGGAGGAAAAACAGGTAAAATCTTCTCCAGACTGGACAGAGGTTGCAAAAGGACACAGCACATCTGTGTGGTGGGAGACTCTGGTTTGGGGGAATTTCAGCAGCTTCCTGTTGTTCTTTTTTTCGTTCTTGGGGCTGTGCCTTCTCAGAGTATGATGTGAGCTGGTGCTTTCTGTGCTATGCAATGATTCTTGCGATGTATGAGAACGTGGGTGATTAATCGGGTGACTCAAGTGGCATTCAAGCGTGCACGGGTTGATTTGCGTAACAGACAATGTTGACAGTGTTCTACCGAAATGTACCTGCAACTGTCTGAGTGCTCACAGATGATGCTAATCTGCACCGAGCATCTGTGAATCAGACAGATGAAGGTCTGTTTTGTCTCGAGCTGAGCATTCCTGCCACATCAACCACTCAAATGGTTGCGTCTCAGGTCGAGGTGAGGGCAAAGGTCACGTTTGGGCCCGTCACACTTCGCAGAAGAAGCAGTATTGGTGCACAGGAAGCGCTGGTTCAGAACCTGAATTCGGAGGAAGGTGAAAGCTGCCTCTCATCCGACCCCCCGTGCACACCCTTCCACCTTTCCGCCTCTCGAGCATTTTGTACATGATTGCGCTTTCGCATTCATCCACCTGTCTGCTGTCACGTCGGGGTTCCAGACGTCCTGCGGAGATCTGCAGACATCTGCTCCACATGCCAGGTTAGACGGAACAGAGTGTTTCTACAGGGAGTACGCGCTGTTCAATCCGAACCCCATCCACCAGACGTAATTCATAATTCACCAGCTGACAAATCTTCCAGTGGTGGAGAACTTTTATCTTCCTCCCACAGTGCTCACAAGCCGTTTGACTGCAGAAGCGTCTCTTGCATTAGAGATCCAAAGACTCATCAATCGCCAAGTTATTAATGCAATAACATTCTGAATCCATTATGTCTCTACCAAGCGCTGAAACTAACCTATTTACAAATGAATACTAGAAACAGACAAATGTGAACTCACATTTATGTCCCACATACACTCATATATACAGAGGTTGACCATTGTAAACAGATGTGCATGTGTACAGCCATAGTACTGCCAACATCAGAAGGAAAACAGACATTAATATTGATAATGAAATGCATAATTTAGCTACGTGTTAAACTGTCAAATAAAAAAACCTTCTTTTAAGAGCCTGAGTGGTCTCCTGAGTACTTCCACTCGTTATATTAAACAACAATCTTTTCAATTCTTAAATAATCTCGAAAGTCACAATCTTTACGATAATGCTACCTGTATCTAGAATTCTCATGTTACATCTTACATTACATGTTTACATCTGCATATTCTATGTTCTATGTTCTTTTAAGTATATTTATCTATTCATTTTACCTGTGGTTCTGCTATTGCACATTCATAGGAATTGTCTATTTCTTGTATAGTTGTGTATAGTATTATTGTTTATAGTGTAGTTTGCACTGTATATATACAATTTGTCTATCTTACTTTCTATTTATGTTATGTACAGAGTGTTTTTTGTGGACCCACCGCTGCTGTAAGGAAATAATTCCCCAGTCTGGATCATTAAAGTAATTCTATTCTATTCTATTCTGCTCTGATTTAGAAGACAAGATGTGACACAACAAAAATATGCCAATGTTCTGAATTGTGCACTTTGTAAACTAGATATTGGGGCAGGAGAAATCTAATATAGTGGTATTTTTAAGCAAATGACTTGATATCAGCATCGCAACAATGTTGTAGGATGGAATATTGGTACTTTAAACAAACAACACAATGAGATTTTTGATAAGAAAATCATCAGTAATGTGGATATAAACACATGAAGTTCGTGAGGGTAAGTATTTGGACGAGTGCAACAGGCTGGTAGCTCAAAAAAGGTACGTCACGTTTCTGTTGTACGGCCTTTAAAACCTGGAAAACACGTATACAGTGGTTGCTGAACGCCCTTTAAACGGTGCTGGAGTCTGGAATCTAAAGGACGTTCAGCACTTCTCATCCCCCCCGGCTGTACCTTCCACATCATCACCGACAGGACAACTTGACTCACAACATCGGCCCTCTCTGCGGACTTTGCCTTTTTTCGAGTCCATCTGGTTACTTAGCTGCCTCTGTTTGTTTGTTTTCATTTTCCTCAGTGACTCATCATCTGCTTCATTTCCTCCATCTCCTCCCTGGCCCCCCGACCATGGGAAAAGCCTTGAGAGATCAATAGTGGAGGTTTTTTTTTTCCCTCTCTCCCACTCTCTCTGCACTGTGGGCCAGATCGTTCCCGAGGGACGTCTGAAATGATGGCTCGCATGTGTTTCTCCCTCTTCCTGTGGAGCGTCCTCCGTCCCGTCATCACTGATGTATCGAGCACAGTGGGCGCGTTATATTCCACCGCGTTATGTCATATCATCTAGATTTTGAAAACAGTTTCCCAGAGTGGAAATACCCCTCTCCACAGTTTGTTACATCAGTGGCACAGAGCTCAGAGCAGGAAGTTCCACCTCCACCTCCTACTCCTACACCACCTTTTCATTTCCTCCCAGGATCAGACTGTTAACACCTGCTCTACTTTAATACACAATGCTGCAAGCCTCCCACTGATCATCTGGTGCGGCCCATCTGAGTTTTAAATCAATGGGAACCCTGTAAGACTCTCTGAGGAAAATCTGAACTTTGACTCAAGTCCTCTGCTGACAGGGTTTATTTGCAAAAAAAAAAAAAAAAGGAGAAAAGAAAGGCGTCCTCAAGAAGAAAGAGCACAATTTTGGAGGGCAGGACCGATGCCGGGTTCCCCCCTCTGCTGCGATGTAACTCTGCACCGGGGATGGGGAGGAGAAGGGGTTGGGAGGAGGGAAATAGCAGAGGAGCCCAGCGAGTGAATGAAAAAAGGCTAGGAGCAAGACATAAACAACCATGTGGACACTGCTCTCTGGATTAACAAACCTAAGACAAGCTCACGGATGTAGGTGCCGCCTGGACTCTGTGAGAGTAGAGAAATGGTAAGAGGCTGCACGTCCGTCAGTGAAGTGAGAAAACTGCTGCATGCATTTGCAAATTACTTCACCAAATAACACTTTTTTTTGTCTTTTTGTGTGTAGTGTGTCTTTTATTTTATTTATCATTTTAAATCTGGATTTTTCCGTGTCTTTTCTGCGTTGTCGGTGCTCACCCTCAGCAGATTTCTCTTTAAAAGTCTGAGCCCAGACTGTGCGGCTGGTGGTGTCTATTTTCAGAAGCTCATGGCAACTCTGAAGGGCATAACTGCCCCCATAATGACAGGTTACAGTGGAAGGCCCTGCATTTGCGAGCTTTAAAACTATTCTCCGGCCTGGGTGTGTACGCTAAATCACTGAGGCTTGTGGGAGCATGGAGCTTGTGTGTGTGCATGTATGTGTGTGTGTGTGTGTGTGTGTGTTTGTGTGAGTCAGACAGCCAGAGACACATTACCCTGCCCACTCTCCCGTCCTGTGTCTGAGTGCGTGGCTCAAAGAGGGCCCAGTGTTGACAGGCAGTGGGCTGACAGCGGAGGCGTGAGGGGTCCAGTGTCAGAGCCGGAACAGAGGGGACGCTCTGTTCTCCGTGTCACCGGGTCCTCGGCGATGCACACACTGGACGGGATTGTCAGATACGTGTGTGGTTTCACCCAGTCTGGAGTGACATCAGACGGGGAGAGAACGGCCTGTTGTCTCGGCCGAGGGGGCTAAACTCAGCTGTGGAGGGTTTTTTTGGGGCTATTTTGGCACGAACGTTGAATGACCAGTGATGTCAGTGATGAGTGACAAAGAGCTCAGCCGTTTATTTATGACGCAACGGTCATGTGTCGCTGTGTGATGTGGTCATTGGTCAACAGGTGTTATTGATGAGGATGGAGCTGATCATATGCTATCTGCTGCAAAGTCACCGCATCTCAACCCAATTGATCAGCTATCAGAATCAGTCTCAGCCTCACTGGCCCCGTATTTGTGCAACTACAGAGAATTTGACCCCAGTTTTAGATTGATCTCAGTGTACTTGGAGTTCGACCGATACCAATTATAAGTAATAGGGGACTGATAACTGAAATACAGTTGTAACTAACTACAATTTACTCAAGTACTGTGTTTTAAGGGGTTATTGATAACATTCAACCAATAAAAGCAGCACTCCATCTCCTCTTCTGCTACATTTACATTACAACACTGCTGTTGTTCAATAACCTGCCCCCCTCAAGTGGCCGCTAACGCTAGCTAACATTAGCTAGGAAACGTTAGGTAAGGTTGGCTAGAAAACATTAGCTAACATTGCTAACGTTAATGATGCTATTGCCAGCTAGAAAACATTAGCTAACATTGCTAACGTTAATGTTGCTATTGCAAGCTAGAAAACATTAGCTAACATTGCTTATGCGAATGATGGTAACACCAGCTAGCCAACATTAGGACAGTACAGTATGCTCGCTGAAGAACTCTGCCATTCTAAATGTTTTTTTTCCCCACAAATTAGCAGCTACCAAGACTGTTGGTCGTTGATGAAACACAAAAAACTTATGATATAAATGTGTGTTTGGAAACTGGAACCAACATTCAACTGTGAATTTTTTCACAGAGATAAAGAAAACAATCATTTTGGACCTGACAAACATTTTAAAATGATCAATTCACAATCATAATGATGTTTTTAAGGGAAACGCTGTAGTTGTGTTATTTAAAAAAAAAACATTAAAATGTTAACAACCAATGTGACATTGGAGAACATTTTTGAGGTACTTTACTTGAGTATGTCAGTTTTCTTCTACTTCCTGTTCACCACATTTATTTCATAACTTTAATAACCAGCTACTCTTCACATTATTAAGTGCTGAAACGCTATTACTTGTGACATGTAACCAATCAGATAGTGTTGTGGGTGGGACTGTGACCTCCGGCAGAGAACGAATGCACTATCGGAGCCAAAGTAGCGCATTCTTTAAATTCATTTATTTTATCTGCAATCAGACACGCGCGCATAAAAAAACAAAGGCGGCCCAGTAGCTCAGCCAGTGCAGCGTGCGCTTCCTGTGCAGAGTCTGTGTCCTCGAATGCAGCCTAGGTTTTTTTTAATCCGAGCTCTTTGCTGCATGTCACCCCCCCAGTTTCCTGTCTCCCTTTTCAGCCATCCTATCCAATAAAACAAAAAAAATAAATAGATAAAACTGAACAAATAACTTTAATAGTGGTAAAGAAAACAGAAGGGTAAATACTGGTAGCGCATGAGAAGAGAGCAGGTGTATCAACGAAATGGGTTGATGGAATATGCACAGAATATGCTTTATATACATTAGAAATAAGGTGTTAATCCCTCCAGCAGTGAGTCAGAATATATAAATGACAAAACACTAAACGTCTGAGACGCTTTATGTCAGTAGCCACCCATTTGTCGATCATATGTGGACGTTGCCAGATCATTTAAGTCTCCCTTCAGTCAAACGTGTGTTTTTTCTTGCCGCCCTACAGTTGAATGTTTGAGCTTTCTAAGGAGAAGCAGTTTGGAGGATTTTGATGTGGCTATTATACTTTTACCTGCACACTTTAGATTTCTTTTATGTATGTTGTAATACAGACGTGAAGGGGGATTTTTGAATTTACTTTGAAACACACATCTCAATGGTCAAACATGACAGCAATTTACGCCTGGTCTGTGGTAGACACAACATACACCAGATAATAGATGGTTGTGTCTATTTGGGTTTTGCCTGGAACGCTGAGCTGATACTAAACTGCTGCCAGGACAGGCAGCTCATGTGGGAGATAGTGAAAGAGGCGGATGCCAGCTTTTTAGCAGGAAAATATGGTGAGTCATCTGCGCTGCTTGTGCGCCTGTGTGTGATTGTCTGAGGTCTGTCTGGTGCTCATGGGTTTGTTGTTTCCCTCTCGTCTGATGTGAGTGCCGATGAGCACACAGCTGGATCTAATCTACAGCATCTGTCTGCAAACGGAGAGTGTGTGTCTGCGTGTGTCTGCCCTCGTAAGATCTCCCTATGAGTCACAGTGACTCATCGTGGTCCGAGGGAAGCGGTGGTCTGACCCCATGATGTGTGCGACACCTGCAGAGCTCACTCACACCTTCTACCCTTCTTCTGCGATGACAAATGCTTGTTGTCGGATTTGTAAAAATCAGTCATCTTCCTTAGATTGAGGCGTAAATCGATGCCAGCTCTCTTATGGATCGTTTTGTCTCCGTGGTTCTGCAGAGACAATTACCCAGTATAATGGTTTGGTCACATGGGCTTATAAGTGGGGCAGAAGGTTTCTAAGGAAAGCACTGTTCTCATTGTAGTACAACTGTAGTAGCAGTATTCCCAGCGCTCCCATTCATGCCCTGCTGCTCACTCTCTCTCTCTCTCTATCCCTCTCTCCGTATGCATGTGTGTTTGCCTCAGGATCTTCATGTGTCAGATAATTCTGACGGTCCAGCCGACATGGAGCGCATGAGCAGGAACAAAGTGGAACATGGGCGACAGACGCACAAGGTCTTACAGGTGAGCCGTTTCTTCCTTCAGGTCCAGGGACCGTTCACTGCTGCCATATCTGGGATGTTAATTCATGTGTTACTGACTTTATTCCTGTTACCATACTGTGTTACCCAACTTAACTGAGAACCGAAGGATTTTTGTAAGAACTCAGGATTATTGTTCTTTTGATCTGTCTCAGTGATATGGACTCCCACTGTTAGATTCCTCTTTATCTAACATCTGGTTTTTAATCAAACGCTGAACAAACATAACAATCATGGCATGTTCAGTCCTCCAGATGCAGACAAACATCTGGAATTTGCAGGGGGCTATTTTAACGATCGTGGAATGTAGCTGGTGAAAAGCAACTATATTTACTTGCGCATGTTCAATATCCCAGCACCTCGTATACTGCTGTAATAGAATCGATAATTTCCTAACAAGCCTTGGATGAATTTGAGTTAATTGCATTCTATCAACTGGACTTCCTGTTTGAGCGTTTTATGTTTGCAGTTTATCTCCATACTGAACTGATCTCACAGACTTTCAAGAGTGTGACTTCATAATCTTAGTAACTCAACAGTCTCAGGATCACGTAATCACATTTTCCAATGTATTTATCTTTTTTGACAGAGCACTCCTTTAGACCTGATTGAGACAGGCAAGTCCCTGAAAGTCCAGGCAGAGCGCCCCCACCTGGTTAGTCTGGGAAGTGGACGCTTGAGCACAGCCATCACCTTGCTGCCCCTGTCTGAAGGTGAAGACCTGTGTGTGTGTGTGTGTGTGTATGTGTGTGTCCTTGTACTTGCTACATTGTGAGGACTGGAACCACGAGGTTTGAATCAGCAGAGTGAGGACATTTTGGAAAGTGAGGACATTTTATCCGGTCTTCACAACTTCAAAGGGCTGTTTCTAACTTTAGACTTGGTTTAAGGGTCAGGTTCGAGTTAGGTATAGGTTAGGGTTAAGAAACAGCATTCAGTTTTGGTGGTTAAGGGCAGGGTAGGTGTCTGATTAACATCTTGTTGAATGTGCAGTCCTGCCTTATCATGGTGCACCATTTATTTTAACTTTAAAGCTGCTGTAAGGGATATTTTGTTATTGATAGCTCTAAATAGACCATATTCACAAAGTGGCCATTTTCCCCTGACGTCACACTTGGGGTAGGAAGCTTGAACTCTTGGATTGTGTTAGCTGCTGTGTAAAGAGAGCTGGTAAATTCTATATATGTAGAGAATCCTGGTTGACAGGCAACTGAAAGTATAATAACCAAAGACAAAACAAAGACAAAATAGAGGGATCTAGGCCATATTTTAAAGTGTATATATGTAATATAATATATTTGTTACCTAATAGCTAAAGCTATTAACTTTCCAGATAATATTAACGTTTTATTACATCCACTGACTTTTACTTTAAAAGGCAGGCTATGCACTGATATTTTCAAATTAAATTATGCTTTTCCTATCATACTGTGTAACACTATCAAATAGCAATGTTCAATGCTAATGTTAGCTGTTGTCTAATGGAAGTTATTATGAAATATGCTGTTGTACCTTG
This sequence comes from Diplodus puntazzo, assembly GCA_963678695.2. Classification (NCBI taxonomy): domain Eukaryota; kingdom Metazoa; phylum Chordata; class Actinopteri; order Spariformes; family Sparidae; genus Diplodus; species Diplodus puntazzo. The sequence continues at coordinate 8,141,347 of OZ023167.1, read as the reverse complement.
AAATATGGCCTGATGGCCCCCTAGATTTTCACCATCTAAAGACTGAATCACTGCGAATTTGTGTTAACAGCAAAAATCACTTCCAGGTAGAAAACCAGTGGTCAGTTTGCATTGTGGAGATATATGACATCAGCAAACTACTACCACTGTGCTTGCTTTATGTACTTCATTGCTTGGCTAACTTCTTTAATATCTACCCAGCAGCAACATCTCAGTTGCTAGTTTGTGTAAACTCAAGCTGTCATTTTGTTTAGTCTGTGGCCCGACATTTAAATGAAGTCTCCAACCCAACAGTAGTGTTTTTACTAATGAGATTCGACAGCATCAAACATGTGTTTTACATGAACTAGATGTTTACACTTTGAAATAACACCATGAAAAAATAAAGTGAAGTAGTATGTAGCCTAATGCTTGATGGAGGGTTTTACTCCTGGAAGTTATTGTAGACAAACATAGTGATTTGGTCTATTGTTTACATATATAGACACTCCCATGAGCCAATTATTCAAAATATGTCAGATGTTCTGTGACAAGAAAGAAGCACAACTTGTCAGGAGCGACACATTGACAGACACTGATGATACATTACCTTCTAACCATGTTGTTGTTGCTCATTCGGCACCACAGTTGCCTTGTCTGAGATTTTCTTGCACCATTTGTCTTTCACTGAGCCCAGACGCTGCAGAGGATGAGAGAGGGTGTGACAGTAGCGCCCCAGAGAAAAGCCTTCTGGGAGTCTTCTTTGTGCTCCCTCTCCTCTCTGCTATCACAAAAGAATTAATGGCGCATGAGTGTTTGTGTTGGGTTAAATCTCTTGCCCTCAGACAGCAATATAAATATAACAGATTATCAAATTACGACGCGTTTAATAGGAGATGACTACATTAATTACTTCTGTCAACATCGCTCGAGACTCCCACCTGTCGTTTAGCATTCAGTCGCATGCTTACTCCGTTTGCGACTCCGCCCATGTGGCCTTGACCTCTGAGATGACACCCGTCGCCTCTGGCCCTTAAACCGCAGCCTAAGAATACTTAAGCAAAGTATTCACACGTGAATCTCCCGTAACGAGCGCTGAGAAAATGTTTTCTCTCATTGCAGGGAGAACCACGCTGGGCAGTGGCGAGACAGACATCCCTCTGCAAGGCCACGGCATCGCAGCTCAGCACTGCTACATTGAAAACAAAGCAGGCAGCATCACCTTGTACCCATGTGGAAACCAGTGCTCTGTGGATGGACTTCCCATCAACAAACCCCATCGACTTACACAAGGTACAGTTGTTGACATGAAAGCTTTTTTCTGGTATCTTATTTCAAGTAACTTGTATGATATTTGCCAGTGTCAGTCCGTCAGATGGTTGGTCCACCACTTTTGTCCACACTGAAATATCTCAACAACAATTTCATTGGATGAACTCAGTATGAATCCTCATGAATCTGGTTTCAAACAGTTTCATCTAGTGCCATCAGCAGGTCAAAGTTTTCTCACTGGCAAAAGAATTGGTACCTTTGTTTTTTTCGCCCCCTCACCTCAGACATCCTGAGCACACCACTGTTACAGTCAAGGGCGTAAGTTTGGTCTCAGCTTCGGTAGGGACACTGCCCAGCAACCTGAGTGTTAGTGTTAGGCTAGGAGGCTTGCATTGTGTGGGTAGTTAGCTAACTAACAACAGCCTTGCAGCTAGGCTACTACTTACTCTCTGGGTTGTTGAATAGCTTCGGATGTCTCCTTTCTTTTTTCTGTGGCATTTTTCTATCTACAAAGCAGAAACACGGGCAAAAATGTTGAAAAAAAACCAAAATACTTATGTGAGGATTTACTTTCATGATTTCCTGGTGTATTTACCTCAGCACAGTCTGCAACAGCCAGCCTGATATCCTACCGCCAGTCCAGCTATCGTGCAGCAACTCTGCCACACAGCGCGTCTTCTTTGCGACAGGTGACATGAGGAGCTTTGATACCTTCATGTGCTGAGAACGTGATAACCCTTCAGCCAATCAAATGGCAGCATATCTAAACTTGTTGCCTTGCAGGTTGCACTGAAGACTGTGATGAGAGGGTACGTCGGAAAAATAGTTCTCTACATACGCTTAATACTATGAACGAGTTTGCGAAAAATATTATATTCTATGCATTATGTAAAAAAAAAATCATTATATTAAAATATATCAAAATATTGGTAGGGACAACTCTGTCTTTCCCAAACTTTGGTTGTGACTTGTCCCTATCATCCCTATGCAAACTTACGCCCTTGGTTACAGTACACAGTCAGAAACAAAGGTAGGCCGAAGTAATGTGTGTATTTCAATGTGCTAATTATGCAAGATTTGCTGAGGTTGTGTTAGAATTCCATTAACATAACATTAGCTAAGCCTTACTCTGTCATCCTAACCCCTTTGCAAATTAAGTTTTAATTGGAAAATTTTAGCATGCTCAAACAATCAAACTAAAATAGTAATCATTGTAAACATTACACTTGCCCGGCCTCAGCATGTTAGTATTAGCCTGTTAGCATGTTGACACTACCATCTAGCTCAAAGTACTGTTGTACATTGACGAGGCACTAGCGTGACTATAGGCTCTCAGTCTTGTTTAACCCCCTTATCTTCGAAATCTCATTTATGTACATTCAGACAAATTATTAAAGATGGTTAATGTAGACACACATACATAAACTGTCTTCTGCTTATTAATGAGCTGACTGGAGGCAAAGTGGACTTTACATAACAATGACACGGTCAAAATAGTCCCATGTCCTTCCAGTAACAGACATGCCTGCCATATAATAGGCATAACAGTCCCGCCCCCCCTCAGTCCCCTGTCCATGGGATCCATGCCAGCAGCAGCTACACCAGAATGTCATTTGAAGCCTGGTGATCAGCCAGCGTGTGTGGAGGCAGCAGCTGCCGAACAAGAATACTTCAGGCTGTGCTTCATTCAAAGGACATGTCATGAAATCCTGATTAAAACCGCTCAGGAATGGAGGAAACGGCTTCATTTGCATCACAAGGAACAATGCTGCAGCCACACGGACCCTCGGCTTCATCTTGAAGGATGAAATAAACATCAAACTCCCTGTGGAATATTCTTTACTGGAAACAAAACTTCAGGGAAACATAGCAGGCATTCTCGAAAGCCCCTGGAAATGCAGGGAAAGGAGAAGGAGTTGATTTCACTTACTGTTTGATTACACGTGAGTTAAAGTTGGTTTATTTCTGTCGACTTATACATGCCCTGTTATTTAGGAGAATGAATATATAACAATCACAAATAACCAATCGATGACATACACGGCATGTTAAAACAAATCTCTCCAAGACATTGAAAGAGAGCTTTGGGGTCCCACTTTAACCAGAATTAGTGAAATAGTTGAAGTAACTGAAAGTAACTAATACTTAAATATGAACAAAACAACACTAAACAACCAGTAATTTAATATCAGAGTCAATCATTCAAGACTTTGCCTCTGAGAATGCTCTAACTAACGCATCACTGACAGCTTCCTACCCCACACTGTCTTGTCTCCTGGCAGGGTGCATGCTGTGTTTTGGCCAGTCTGCCTTTTTTCGCTTCAACCATCCAGAGGAGGCCCTGCGGATGAAGAGCATGCTGCCCGGAGGAGTGAGCACCGCAAGAACTCATCCTACTGGTAAAGACCCCGCTTCGATAATGATATAACTCTCCAGGTTGGAACGATTGCTGTGATCCAGTCCGTTGTGAAAATCACACGGTTTGTGTTTCATACAGTTAGAAAGGATACAGACATAAAGATGCTGAGTGACGACTGGTGCACGAAGGTTTTACTGTTTCCTCAGAAGCTATTCTGGGCAGAGCAGACGCTTTGAGCTGAGAGATATTTATTCACAGTTGGACTCCCACTACCATAGTGTAAAAATCAAGATGCTGCAAAAGTTCCCGAACAAGGAGCATACATCTGCGAGAGAGAATTACAAGACTTTGGCTTCTGGGTAGGATGACATGTTGTGGTCAAGCTGCACATGATTAGTTGATTAGACTATCCATGTTTTGAGGCTTATGTCTGAACAAATGGACACTGAGATGTCGTCAAGTTGATAAAAAATGACTGTAAAACACTTAATTGGTTGGAAATGTTGATATAAATCTCAGAAGTGAATGAATTTTGAAGTTGGCCGGATGTTTTTGTTTGTTTCTTCCGTGTGATTTGTGATTCTGACATTTGACTGCACAGTTGGTCCTGAAGTTTGACTCACAGATTGGCTGTTATCTGACCGAAAGCAGAAAATAACTTGTTCGGGACTAATTATCTGTGGCCTACATTGTGATCTAGTTCATTTCAATCTGTGGTTTTTCGCTCAAGGTGTGACCCCATTGTGACACAGGACTGCTGTAATCTTTCTTTTGCAGTCACATTCAGGTGATGTTAAATTATTCTGGCCCCTCGTGCTGTCGATGATATTTAGAGTCCATTCTCCTCTGACCTTACTGGTTTGGCTGTCTGAACAGTACAGTAAGAGCCGCCACACCCTGCCCAGTGTGTATGGCCCACTCTTTCCTGACCAGCCCCTGATTTCATCAGCCCTGAATGAGGTACGCGGCTGCAGCTTTTATATTTAGCAGCTCCAGATCCCTGTGGGATTACAAACACAACTGAGGAGCACAACATCCCTCATACAGGAGACATTTATCACTATTTAAAGGGAGCCACAGACACACTCTGTGTTATGGTGTGTGTGCAACAACATGCTCAGGCATGTGTGTTTTCCCTTTTATGTCCCACAGCACTGACCTGAGGTGTGCTGGATGTCAGTAAGGCAAAGACGACGCAAGACGGATTCCTCCCACTGTGTTTGTTTATGTGTGTTTGTGCAACTGTCTGCTTCCTTTATTCAGCAGGAATGCTCATGCACAAGTGTTTCTGTCTCCCTCCGCAGACTCCTACAGTGTCCACAACGGGAATCATCAGACCTTTTCGAGCAACGGAGACTCCAGATCCAACAACCTGGCAAAGAACCTCCAGGACTCTTTGGTTCTGAAGGTCTCATCGTCATCAGGATCGGGTAAACAGCCCTCTCCGACGAGTATGCTCAATGGGAGGAATGGCTCCATGAAAGAGGAATCCATTTATGAAAACAGCAGCTGCTTTGTGAGCCATAACCTTGGCAACAAAACTCCTCCAGTACCCGCAAGGTCTGCTCATAACAACCACACTCCCGTCCCCCACCCGAGGACCTCGCTCTCTGTGGCCTCGAGTGGTACCAGTGGTAGTCAGAGGGCCCAGGAGAGCCCAAAGATTGTTAGGAGTGCAAGGGGTGAGGCCACATCAAGGTCAGGAAAGGGCACAGACAACTCTAGTCACAAACCATCATCTGTCAGATTCTCCCCAACAGCTCCACCCAGTCCTCGAACAAGAGGCTCCTCCCTGCAGAAGAGATCCCCCAGTCCAATGAGAGATCAGCCCCTGTCTCACTCAGAGGTCCCTCAAAGACTCAGGACTCCAGAGCCAACTGGGTCCACCAAAGAACGTCCTCCTGTCAGCCCTTACATGTCCCACAGAGGGACTCCAGGATCGCAGGGCTTCACTGCCAAACCTGTCCCCGAAAGCCCCCAGGGCCCCCGTAAACTTATAGGTCCTTCCAAAGCAGAAGCCATGAGGGCACTGTATGCCCAGAGTCCATCGTCAGTCTCTGGGCTGGAGAAGGAGTCTGGAGGCAGGCACAACCAGAGGCCTGGTTGTGGCATCAAGCCAGGCCTGGGTTCTCGGTCTGCTTCGTCACCTCTTGCCAGCCCTCATAGCCAAAGAAAGACCCCCTGCATGAGCATGAGCGGACCTTCGAGCAAGGAGCAGAAACCATACACCCGGGAACGCAAGAACAGCATCTCTGAGATCAACGACAATGAGGACGAGTTGTTGGAATACCACCGCTGGCAGAGAGAGGAGAGGCTGCGTGAGCAGGAAATGGAGAAACTGGTGAGTGATCAGCACGTCATGGCGTATAACTATAGGTTATAAGTTCACAACAGACATGAGTGGAACAAGTCATCCCAGTATGATCGCTTTGGTTCAAAATCTGCAGATGCTGATGTGAGCGTCTCGCAGGAAGTCATGAAGAAAACATTTGCTGCTCTGGTTGTGACTTTTTGTTTAGACTGTATCCTGTTTACGCAAGGATGGAATTTGTATATGTTTTAAATCTGCAATAATCAATTAGGAGCAAAACATCAAAACAAGCTGACAGGTGCAGAGCCACAGAAATACCCAGACGTATAAACTATAGCACAAAACATTGTAAATATTTCTTAAACATCCAGCACACACGGAGCAGCGTTAGCATTCATCTGGAGTTGTGTTTTTGGTGACCTGACGACTGTAAGTCAATGTTTACTTCATTTTTATTATAGCTGTGTTTTCATCTCCACCACATCTGGAAAAATAACTCTAAATTTACCCTGCTAGATATGCAATCATGTTCACCACTGACTTAGTGGTGGGAGACAGGAGAAACAGCTAGCGGAGCTTTGTCTGAAGATATGTATATATATATATATATATATATATATATTTTTAAATTTATGCTAAAGTCCTTTTGCTTTAAGTGAAATATAATCATTTTCACACAAATCAAAGAAGCCAGAAATGTTGAAACAATGAGCTGGGAGGCAGACTTTTTAGTTTTGGACTGAGTCAAGCTAGCTGTTTCCCCCTGTTTCTAGTCTTTATACTTGACTAAGCTAAGATAATCAGTGATCTTTAGAGGTGCTGGTAGGCAGATGTTTTAGCTTTAGACAGACAGGCTAGCTCTTTTCCCTTTACGTTAAGATAAGCTAATTGTTTCCTTTAGCTTCATACTTAAGTGTATATTTTGATGTCTTCATACAGATTAAAGCTAAGCTAAGCTAATCATCTCCTAAAACTTCAAATTGAACACAACACAAACTGAACAATTTATAAACAGTAAATCAAATAGCATAACTTTAGATTTCCTTTTCCTTTTTATTTTAGCTTTGGACAGTAGCAAGGCTAATTGTGTCCCCCTTCTTTAGTCTTTACACTTGGCTAAGCTAAGCTAAACATTTCTTTGCTGTAGCATCATATTAATGCACAGATGTGAAATTGGTATTAAACTCTCTACAAAAAGAAAAAAACAAATAAAAGCATTCCTGAACTGTAAAAAACATATTCATTATTTCACATTTAAACACAGGCTGTCTTTAGGTTTATTTGTGTAGTTAGCTTGTTGGTTAGTAAGGAACACAATGTGAAAAAGTATCTTTGGCTTCACACTACAGATTTAAAAACGACACAGGACAAAAACTACAGGGTCGATAAACACCATCATTTTAAAGGACGTGAGTACAGTTGAGGGGGGAGAAGGCGCTGAGGCTGTTGGCACGGCAGACGCCATGTCTGCATTCAGATATCTTGTCTAAATCTCCTGGCACACAGCCACCAGCTCATCTCCCCAGAGCATTACTGGCACCGTCAGCCCATGTGGCCCGAGTGACACGGGGTGAACATTCCTCCACATGTCTTGAGGTCCAGAGCAGAGGGCGCGGCTGGTTATTGCTCAACACTATATTTATCAAAAGGACGAGTGGCTTTTACTTTCAGGGCTGCCTCTGCTTGACAGACACGGTTCTTTCTTATTCGTACCCAGACACGATCATATAGACAGCATACTTGTTATCCATCCTCAGTCCACACCCTCCGGCCCCCCACCATACTGACAGCTGAAAGGACCATAGGAGGAGGAGGGGTGGTGTACTTCCCGGCCCTCCTTGTCCACAGACTATTTCAGGAACCAAAAGGTTTCTGGTAACAAATAAGACTTACAGACAACATGTGTCTGGGGTTGGATTGCTGTGGATAGATTATGTGTTCGCTTTTTGAAGACAATGTACGCCTTAACATATACGTGAATGGATGAGAAAATGAGAGATTCAATGTCCGCTGAGGTTTTTAGGTTTTCCAGTGATTTCTGGCGCTGTAGTGCTTCTTTTGTGCTTTAGCTTTTACTCGGCAAGTATTGAATAATGATGATGACGGTTTTTTGCTTGTGTTTATACAGTAAAATATGTCAATACACATAGAAAAACACACATACTGAATATAGATAAACACTATGTGAGAAAGTCAATGACCACAGTAGCTGCTGAGGTGACTGGAGGTTCAAGACTAGGCTATATAATAATGCTAGATGCCTGTTAAAGGAATAGTAACACATAGTTAAATGAAAAGATTGAATCGACTATGTGCTAAATTACTAGATTCACGGCTGACTGAGCTAAGTAGCTACAGCAATGGCAGCCACAGTTAGCAGCAGTTAGCTGATACTCTGGTAAAATGACCCCTGACCCCTGTTTGTTTACCTTGAGCAGCCGGTCAGTTCTTATATATTGTATCTTTAAATATAAAGGTCTACGGCCAGGAGATAATTAGCTCAGCTTAGCTGAAGAGAAAGACTGGAAACATAGGTAAACAGCGAGCTCGGCCCTGCTAATTAGTCATATCTCTTTTGTTTAATTCATACACAAGCTAAAAAAAAAAGAAAAAATTGAACTATTGATGAAACAAATGAGATGCATTGTGTTGTTTCATGACCATTAGAGGTGCTAGCTTTTTTTCCTTAGTTTAGCCTACAGTCTCTGCTAAGATGCTAATGTCTCCTGGCAGTGACGTGAGCTTCTTATTTAGCATACAGACATAAGAGTGGCATAAATCTTCTCATCTAATTCTATGTAAGGTAGCAGATAAGCACATTTTCCTAAATATGTCCTATTAATTACCTTTACGACGTGTCCTGCATTATTAGTCTGGAGGCTCCACCATGTTGGCTAACAGCACATCTAAGATTCCTGTTCAGTCCTGGACTAGGTCCTTGACTTTTTGGTATCACAGCCTTGATGGAAGCACACAAACATGATAAACTGCAGATCTATAGATGAGAGAGACAAAGGGAGGATTTCCTGCCAGTGAAATGAAGGCCCTACAGCTGGCACACTGCTCTCTTAGCACAGTTGGCACACACTTTACTGAACCCAACCTACATACGTGGATATTTCTGTACTTTGAAAAGCCACGCTGCATGCTATCTCTCATCAAAAGTAAAGGGCATAGCATGCGCGGAAGAGGTGTAATAGAAAAGTTAATTTTAGCTTCAGTTCCAGTGGGACGAGGCCAAACTGCTGGTTTGTAACCAAGCACAAAAATGTCTATTTCTGAGCGGGTTACTGCGGTAAATTTAGAGGATTTTCTTTGGTGATACATGAAGCAAAAATATTGTAATTGCAATTGCACCTCAACTTTTCAGCGATAATAAGGTAGAGGAGTTTGTTTCAGTGTTACAATGTGTTGCTTTACTATTTTCAAGTTAAAGCCAAAGTTCAGCATTTTAAGAAATATGCTTAATTAGCTTTTTGCGGACAGATGCAGTAGATATCAATCTCATACTTGTTACAATATCTGCCTCATGTACCATACCATAATATGACGTAACATGTTAATTATAGAGCTTAAGATGTGCTCACAGAGACTTCGTTACCCAGGCTACCTGTTTCCCCCTGCTTCCAGTCTCTTCCAGCTAAGCTAGGCTAAGTGGCTAACGCTTGTAGCCTTAAATGAACCAGTCAAACAGCATAAACAACTGTCAAAGCTATAATTCTTGCACTTGAAGTCAATCCTCATGATTGACTTGGTGTATAATTTCCTGCAAAATACCAGACAAAAGTGGGCTGGTTGGTTGTAGAAGCAAAAATACTGCTGCACGACGCACACCAGGCACAATTGTTGCTCGTCTTGCCAGATTCCCAATTATCATTCCACATTCTCTGCTGCTTTTTTTTTGTTTCGGCAGATTAAAGCAAGAATCCCATTGTTTGGAGCAAGGAGACACAACAGATCAGGCAGAAACTAGAACCATGTGGGTCATCAAACAAATGCAGAACACAGAGGAACATTAAAAGCAGCTCTGCTCAGACAGTTAAAAAACCAGATGACAACCGCTGCGAACAAATCACAATCATGTCTTCTTACAGTCATAACGGTCAGATGCTGCGTTCATGAACATTTCTGACGAGTTTTACTATTAGCCCCTCCTGAGAGATGGACTACATCAGCTTCTGCCCTCCTGCTATCAGGTTACAGTCGTCCCGTGCCAGTGGCTGAGCGACAGCTGCCTGCAAATGGGACAATGTCACACAAGGACACTCCATGCTGATTTGCAATACAATCTATAATGTGCGCTCACGGCTTTGCTTACGTCTTCTACAGGAGCGTCAGAGGCTGGAGACCATCCTCAATCTGTGTGCGGAGTATAATCACGAGGACAGTGCAGTGGAGCTGGCTGAGGCGGTGAGGAGCGGGCTGCTAGGGGGCGCTGGAGGACCCGGCTTAGACACAGGAGGGGGGATGGCCCTTCAGAGGGCCCAGAGAGAGAACGACGAGGAGACCCAGAGAGAGGAGTCCAGCAGCACAGAGAGCACACACCAAGAGGTAATACACACACTCATGCAGACGTGCAAGTGTGTTAGATTATTTGTGATCGCCTCTGAAATCTAATTCTAATTGTATGTCTTAAAACACCATATCGGTATTGAATTGTTTTAATGTTTGCGAGTTGGAAACGATGAATGATTCTGAAAAATCCAAGTGATCCTCAAATAATATTTAAAGGTTTAGCCTAATAAGATTGCTCGATTTATTTATTCATTATACTCTCTCATACAATATAATCTAGTCCCTGTCCTAATAGTCAGCGTTCACAGACTGAAGTAACAGTAGTAACTGTACTTTTCACAAGATAAATGAGACATTTAATGCGGTTTTTATGATTGCCACCTCATCTTAAGTGTTATCTGAATCTGCCCTCAGTGTGAAGAGCTGCTAGCCGGTCAGGAGCAGGTCTATCTCGAGGAGGAGAGGAACAGGGTCTTGGCCAGGGTTGATGACTTGAAGCACAGAGTCAGTGAACTGGAGCAGCAGTTACAAGAGACCAAACAGGAGGTCAACACACACACACACACACACTCACACATAAGCAGACACTCCTCATTTGTTTGCTCTCTCTATTTTCACCTCTCGGTATTTACGTAGCTTGACGGCATTTGGTGGCCCGCAGACTGTGACTCGGTGTTTGTCCCCAGGCGGAGATGGAGCAGGCCCTGCTGCAGGCGGAGCGGCGGGCCGAGCAGGAGCAGGTGGAGGCTGAGAATGAAATCATCTCTCAGCTGCAGCTCAAACTCAGCCAGCTGGACAAGGCCACCCAGAAGGAGAAGGAGAAGGTGGGCAGCCCAGGAACACAAAACTGTGTCATGTCAGTTTGCTTAAAAGCTACTGCACGTGAATGTTGGAGATGTTCCTGTGTTTGATTCTTTTAAAAACTCACTCATTCTTGAATGTACACAGCTGTCTAGATATACAACATCTACAGATCTTCAACTGACCTGCACTGCCTGTTTATTAGCTGTGTGTCCCTAAAAAACACAAAGCACAAACTCTCCTCTCAGCGACTTTTATCTGGATGTGACCGACATTAAAATGTAGATTCAGACATGCACATACTTTTGGATTTTTGTCCCACATGTATGTAACCGAGCACTGTAAACCACTAACTCTGCTACCAGTCTAACCTCAGCTTCGATCCCCTAATAACCACCTTAGCCTGTCAACTTTAAAGCTTGGCTGCATGGATTTGAGTTGTCTGTGATTTTTTTTTTTTTTGTTTCTCCCTGGGTTGGTCTGTGTGTGTGTGTGTGTGTGTGTGTGTGTGTGTGTGTGTGTGTGTGTGTGTGTGTGTGTGTGTGTGTGTGTGTTTATGTATGTGTGTGTGTGTGTTTATGTATGTGTGTGTGGATGCATACCCAATTGTGCGTATGTGTGTGTGTGTTTCTATGTGTTTTTAGGGGAGGGCTAATGTGTCGGCTGAGCGGAAGGTCCTGGAAAAGCAGAAGAATGAGTACAATGAGCTGAAGAGGCAGTTTGATAAGTGCCCCTTGTCTCTAAGGGAACAGTTACAGGAGCAGCTCAGCAGGGTCAGTGTTCTCACGCAGCCCACTGGCTGGCAACAGTGAGTTATAATATATCAAACACCACCGTACTGTAGTATGACCTGCACAGAACCGGCCGCAGACGTAACGCTGACTCTGTTTAGAAGCACTTTGAGCTACTCATAGATCTGCAGAGTGAGCTTGTCCTCTTTTCCTGCTGTCGCTCTTTGTTATCTAATCATTTAAGGTTACAACAGCACCATTTGTAAGTGTGACCTGAACAGTAAACAAGGCTTCTGCTGTCCCCTCATTTTGGAATGCTTGATTAGTAATAATTAATCATGTTCATTAACAGCTTTTCTCTAAAAAGGTTTGCATGCATTTTACCATGAATGATTCAAGTCACATGAGAACACTTGTGTTTGTAAGCTGGCTACTTCATCGTGGACATTACAGGCAAAGGCCGGTGTCTGTTTTTCCTATTATGAACAAATTTCATGAAAACACCTGAACAAAAACAATTTATTCATGTCCACGTCTCAGTACTTTCCTTTTCCCTCCATCTCCATCCCTGTATGTGCACAACCCAGTCACCAGCAAGCTACATTTCTGCATGTTGCAACTTATCATTTCAAATTTTCTGATGATGCTGTGCAGATCATCTGGTCAGAAAAAACACTCAGCTACGGTCATAACAAGATTGTCTTTCGGCTTACAAAGAGTTCTGTCCCCCCAAAAAGGAGGCTCGAAATTGTCCCTTTGTCTTGTTGAAGCATCATTTTTCACATTAAAGTTTTATTCTATAAGTTTTTGGGAGAATCACTACATAGAAGTAGTATAAAGCCTTATGTGGATCCAGAGGAAGCTGCACGTAAGCTGATAAATTGCGTACATTACCAACAATGCATCATAGCCAGTGAGTGACATCACTAGAAGCAATTTATTGTATTAAACACAGTTTATTTTGGAGCCACAAAAGACTTTATATTACTTTTTCCACATATGCAGAGATACTCCCCAAGACCTGCAAACACACTTAAATGTGTAAAATTGGTGGAGTTACCCTTTAAAAATAAACTGTGGTTTTCACCCTCACAAATGGAAACAGAACTGTTGTCCTCCTCCTAACATACAAGTCTGTTCATATACATGAAATCTGAACAAATGGGAGTAAACGGTCCATTTGTTGGGGGACTATTTTCAACTGAGGACTGATACATGCGAGGAAGTAAAGCAGCTGTGCCAGTCAGTATTCATCATGAGGAAGTAACATGTCAATAAGATGTATCAAGTTTGGGTCTCTTCATGGATTTTTTGTTAATAATAGGAAAACATATGTCTGCTCTATCCTTTGATATATCTGTTCAAATGATTTCAAGCGGTGCGAATAACCTGCGTGTATATCTGGACAGAAAACTGAAGCTCTGGAAGTCGGGACCAAGCAGTTTGAGGAGCTGGAGTTCTGTCAGCTGGAGGAGGAGAGCAGTCTGGAGGAGAGGAAGGAGGCTCAGAGCTCGCAGCTCCTACAAGAGCGAGCTGAGTATCACTGCAGCGTGGCCCAGAGGAAGGTGGGGACGGCGGAAAACAACGTGCGTGTGTGTAAAACATTGATCAACGTAAGATTGTATGAAACTGGACGTGTTGGTTCACAGGAGAAGATGGGCGCTCTGGAGGCTCAGGTGAAGCAGCTGGGGCTACAGGCGGCTCAGGAGTGTGAGAGGATGGTTAAAGACAGGACGCTGACTCTGCAGCTGCTACAGAAGGTCAGTACTTATACAGGAGGCGTGTATTTAAGAAGCAATCAAATCATTTACTACAGAAAACGTTCTAACATCACATTGTTAGAAATAGCTGGATGTTAAAAGTATATCTGTGCTGGTTTCTGCCTTTCAGGAGCAGGAGAGGTTGTGTCACCTGGAGAAGAGGTACCACTCCCTGACAGGGGGGAGGAGTTTCCCAAAGCCCAGCAGCGGCATGAAAGAGGTGAGCAGGAATCACGTGTGACATTTAAATCACAACCTGAGGAGTACTCAAAAAATAAACTCCTTCCAAGCAAATATTTTTTTTTAAATTTAGATGAACTTTTCAAACAGGACTTTCTCCACATCAGCGAACCTGACCTCATTTATGCGGACGGTCCTCCTCATAGCCCCAGTCCCTCCTCCCCTCACGTCCCCTCCCCTGAGCTCTGCCCTGTTAGGCTGCAAGAGGTAAAATCCCATTAAAATCCTCTTTTAAAAAATCCTAAAATGCCTGCGCTGCAGTTCCCACAATAAGAAAAACAAACATGGTGGTGGGCATGATGGTGTGATAGCGAATACTGACAAACAACAAGCTTGCAGTGTTTCTGCCTTTTCGCTATGTGTGAAGTTTGTCTGTGGTTTGTGCATTGGTTTTAAAAGCCTTTTAAGAGAATTGCTTACGATGTAAATAGATGATGCCAAAAAACTTTTTAAAACTCAGACGAAACTTTAAAGTGACTTCATTTATTTAAAAGTTACAGACACGTGAAGATGTGTTGCCTACGTGTTTGCTTTATGCATCATTGCATGACTTGAGTGTTGATTATTGCGAGTCAGGAAAATTAAAGACATTGTGTTGAAATATTACTTTGGTACAAGTTAAAGTAATCCATTCCAATAGTCTAGTAAAAGTGTTCAGGTATCTGATATTAAATGCACCTAAAAAGTATATTTTCATGTATATACTTTATATTAAGGACAGACCAATTATCCACCTGGTTGATTATTGGATCCAATATTTAACGTTTTCTAGGATTTTTCAGAGTTAGTGTTTTTTCTTTATCAGATTGCCAGTAAAATATATTGACTATAGAAGAGTTTTGTTTTCCTTTTTCATTTTTAGTCCTCCTCTCCTCGCTTCCACAGAAAACACTGCCCCTTCATCCTCAGTAGTCTCGCCCTTTAATTCTGTGATTTTGTGACATCACAGTACATCACCATGTCACATGTTTGCTCTGTTATTGTTAGCGGTACTGGCTCAGGCATGTGTGAGCTGACCAATCAGAGCAGATGTGGTATTCAGGAGGGGGAGGGACTTAAAGAGACAGCAGTACGAGAGAACTGACGTGTTTTTTTTTTAGCATTAAAGCCTGTAAATCTACTCTATTAGTAACACAAAATGAGCCTAAAAATGTGCTAGTTTGGCTCTGATGCCACATGCAATCTGTAAAGTAATAAGTTACTAAAGTTACAAAATACATGTAGTGGAGTAAAAAGTACATTTGCCTTTAAATGTAGTGAAGCGAAATTAAAAGTAGCAGAAATGGAAATACTGGAAGTATGGTAGTTGAGCATATGTTTCACTGGTTTGAGGCCTGTACGTTCTTCACATATGGATATAATATCTCAAACTGAAGCATTTTTAAGAGAATTGTTCCATCGACATAAACAAATGATTATGCAAAAACAACAAAACTCTGAAGAAACTGTAAAGTGACACAGTGAGCGAGCTGCGTTTGCTTTGTGCATCCTTGCATGACTTTTTCTAAGTGTCGACTCTCGCTGTCTTCAGCCTCCTTATCCCTGTGTTCTGGCTGTCGATGCAGGAGTACCTCAGGCTCTCTGATGTCTATAAGATGTATGGAAGTGCTTCTATGCCACCTCGCTCCTCTTCCCCTGCTGCTCTCCACTGCCTCTCCCTCGCTGTCGCTCCAGCTCTGCCGTGTGAGGTAGACACTCCTGCCTGCTCTCTGCCACATACTCTCTGACATGTTTTCTCTCTTCTCAACCATTTCCTCTCTCTTCTCTGTCTCGCTTTCGGCTCTGTGAATGTACGTTTCTCTGTGTTTCTCTTGTGTGAAGGAGTACATCACAGTCAGTCAGTTAAGCCAGATCTTTGGGATGCAGAGAGTTGATCCGTCCTCTTCCTCTGCCTCTATTGCATCATTCCAACTGGCCTCCTCTGAGTCGGCCTTCTCATGCCACTCGGCTGCACGTGGTCCTTCCTCCTTTCTCTCTGCACAGGTTTGTTAATCTTTCCTGAATGCTGGGGGGGTTCCCACGTTGGCACCATCTCATTGTTTTGCTCCTGCTTGAGATTGCCACACGAATGTTTATCTTTATCTGCTCGATGTTCTATCACTGATGCTGATCCTGCACTGCCCCCCTCCCTCCCCCTCTACACCTCTCCTCTGGCTGGATGCTTGTCATCACCACCTCAGAGCCAGCCCGAGCTGAGCAGGAACGCAATGCCTCCTATTAACCTCGAGCGCTGGTACCAGGACATCATGGCGGCCGGAGAGCCTCGGCCATGTCCTCCGCCGCTGCCTGCCAAGTCTTTTTCCGCACGCAGACAGGGGCAGGTAAACTCTCCACTCTTACTCCCTCACTGCAATGCCAGCACATTGCCATGAACTCCCTGAACTTTCTCACCAGCCACTCAAATATCCATATTCTTATGACTTGGAGGCCCTCTAGTGGTCCAAACAAACTTCTGTGAAACTTCCTAGTGCTAAAAAAAAATTGTAATAGGACACATTTGAAGACACTCAGACATGTGAGGCTAAATAAGAGGCTTTGCTTCGATTATTTAATTGGAGATGCTGAGATACTCTAGTCTTGTCTGTCACTTATAAACGCACCCTGAACTGGAATAAGAATCCATAGCCAAAAGTTTTACATGTGCTGATTCTGAGATACAAGGTGTCAATGACAACTAAATAATTTTTGACATGGAGACACATCAGATGTCACCGTTTACATGAAAATATCCCTCTTCTGATGACTTACAGGTTGAATGAACAGGAAATAAATAACGCGAGACACGACTTAGACCTGCAAGTTAAAAACTTGACTTGAGACATGAATTACTGGTCTACTTTATGTTTTCAGTTTATTTTTACCATTGTCTGTATTTCACTCTTTGAAATTGATGAGGAGGGAATATTTTTATTAAGAAAAAAAGGAAGAAACAAATAAGCTTTATTAAAGCTTTTTTTTTTTTATTAATGCTTATAATACAAATTCAATTCACTATCATACTTTGAGATGGATTGGCAAACAGTATCAGACCTCTCTGACCTATCAAAGTGGGTTTGGGGCTCAGTATCTTACTCATGGATACATCGACATGCTGCCTGTCAGGGTCACATCACTTTCTTCAAGCAAATTAAACTGGATGTAAAGCAGGTAGTAACTAACGTTATCAAATAAATGTTCAAAAATTAATGAGAAAAGAGTCTTTAACCACAAACTAAATAATCCAAAGTTTGTATCACTACAAGTCTTTTCAAAGGATCCTCCAGAATAAGAAAATAATATAAAAGAGGTGAGGACTCCTGGATCAAAAGTATATCCGCTTCCTCCTCTAATGTGAAAAAAATAAATAACTATATGTCTTTTCTTCTCTTAGCTGTTAAAGTCCAAATCAGATGGAGAGGTTGGACAGGCTGCAGCCCTGCCACACTCCAGCGGCGTTGCTCATGAGAGAAATGCATCCACCAAGGTGAGCACGTCAGTTTAAAGCATGGGAAAAAAAAAATCTAGTAAGTAGTTCAATGTGTGATGCTTTCAACGTGTTTTCAGGGGCTGCAGTTAATGCTGTCAAACCCACTGGACATGGACCCCAGGAGGCAGTTCGCTCTGCAGAACAAAGGTACTTCAGCTCCACAGTCCCGTCCTGTGCTGTTTAACACACTGCAGGGTTTCACCTGGCAGACGCTCGTAACTATTAAACAGTCTACAAATTCAGAGCATCTTTCTCTTGAACAGCATGTGTTGGCTCTCCTTGTTTTAACTCTGCTCTGGATCTGATTATAATCAGCGAGTAGCTATGACTCTCTGCCATCAGTAGAGGGCACTGTAAGTCTGTGACAGCTGTCTCCCTACACAGATCTGTCTCCCACAGTCCATCACTCCATCCTGCACCACCAGCCGCCACCGAGCGGCAGCCAGGCGTACGACACCCTGAGCCTGGAGAGCTCAGACAGCATGGAGACCAGCGTCTCCACCGGCAACTCCGCCTGTACCCCAGAAAGGTGAGAGACTGGCTCTGTTTCCATGGGAACACTCAAGTCTGCCCCGACTTCTCCCAGGAGAAGGGTCACTGAACTCAGTTTACTGCTGTTCATGAGGAAACCTTTGTCTCCATCTCCTTTTTTTTTTTTTTTTGCTCTCAGTGTTTGGTTCCCAGGCTGCATGTCTGTTGACTTTTTTTTCATCCTTGCCGTAGTCGTGTCATCACACACTCCTTTCCTCTGTGTGTTGTAGTGCCTGTGGGTTGGAGGCCCAGAGGATAGAAGAGATGGAGAAGATGCTGAAGGAGGCGCAGCAGGAGAAAGCCAGGCTGATAGAGAACAGAGTGAGTTCACAACATGAGCACTGCAGAGTTTTGACCCCAACTGGACATCACTAACACCGGTTATCCCATCACTATATTTAAGGTTTCAACCAGTTCGACAGAAAATTATTTAAACAACATTGCCCCCAAATTTGACGATGCCCCGTTTTTAAATGTGAAGAATTGCTGCAGTTCTGTGTCACATATAACAAACTTTAATATCTTTAGGTTTTGGACTGTTAGTCGAATAAAACAACACTCTGTGTGGCTAACGTTTTATAAGCAAAATGATTTGTAGAGAATAACTGGCAGATTAGTCAATAATGGACAAAAACATTTAATAATAGCCATCATTAATAAATGGTACATTTATTGTTAATTAAAATGTAGTTTTTAGTATGGATGAACGACACAGTATATATAAACATCTGTTTCAACATTACAATTAACGATTGCTTAATGACGTCTTAAAAAGGACTTCATTTCAACAGCAAAATAACTATTAACTAATGTTTCATTAACTATTAATTTACCATTTATTGATGTTGATGTTGGTTGCAGAAAGTAATTATTAGTTGCCACCCTTTACACCTCCAGAGTAATGAATGCTTTATTACTAGAACATTCTTGAACAGTCTTAAGGAGTTAGGGGCGTCACTTTGTGCTGACAAGATTTGGTGACTATGATAAGGACTCAGATGAAGAGACATTTTTTTACGGTCTTCATTAAATATGATATGAGGCAATGCAGCACTGAGATCAGTATGAGAAGTAGATCAATATGGCGGGAACATGTTGTAGAGTCAACAGTATAAATGTACTCAGCATAAAATGCAAAATAACGAGAGCAGCAGCAGAATGTTAGTCTGTCATTTTTTATTCGTTAAGTAACATGTCTTGGTGCTTGCTACTTTTCAGAACACTTTTAAGAAATAATGCTTTTAAAGAGTCGGTGGAGACAAAGTCAGCCATGTGAAAAAAAAATGTGGTGGGGAAACAGTTATTGTATTCGGACAGCTATCTATAGAAATTTAAGGGGATGAAAATTCTTGTAATCAATCTATCCATACTATATTGAGTGTTTTATCTCGTTTTTGGCAAATAAATGACCCTCAAAATATCAGAGTAGGGAGGTGGCTGTGGCTTAGAGGGGAGAGCTGGCCTCATGTTAATGGAAGGTCACTGGTTCGATTCTGGTCTGCATGTTGAAGTGTCCTTGGGCAAGATACTGAACCCCAAACTGTTCCTGATGTGCTGGTCAGTGTATGAATGTATGCATGGATTAATGTAAGTCGCATCTGCTGAATGCCCTAAAACGTAAATGTAAAATGTAGAAAGTCTGTAACCATAAAAAGAAACAAAAAGTGTAACAATTATGCTCAATTAATAGTGAAAAGGCAACCAGATGAACTCATGAAGAAAAGATGCACAATACCCAAGATCTTCGCCAGATTTATCACACGATAATATTATCAAATATGTATTACTGACACAATATCATTCATATTTTATATCACCGTTATTGTGAATATCGCACAACAAACCTAGTGGGGTCCGCACTATGAGCGACAGCTATGGAGAACACAATGGATCTGCACTCTTGTTAACATTAATAATGTTTGCGGCGAAGTATGTGGATCAAAGAAATAATAGATTTTGATGCATAAGTTAGGGCAATAAAATGATTCAACTGTACTACTTGATGTGGCAAATGTGTGCAAATCACCTGTGAGATCATCAAAAGTATGTTCATTGCAACACACTTTTATAAGTTTCGCTGTGCTGCATTTCATCAGACAAAAACTCTACACACATTGCAGCGAAAAAAAACTATTTAATGACCCAATTTTATAGATTTTTGGCAACATTTCGTGTAAAAATCATTCATTTCTGTAAAGCAACAATATGACGTGATCACATCATCGTCGAACGTAAATCCGCCTCTGAAAGTCGACGAACAATAATGTTTGAATTATCACAAGGGTCTCTCTTGTCTAGCGCTCTCAAAGTGATCCCCGAGCTCCAGGTGCGGTGAAACGAGGTAGTTTATTTACCTTTGTGTTATTTCGACGTGTTGAAACAAAGTCGGCCTGTGTGTAAGTGTCTGAAAGCTGCAAAGGATCATTTTACATCAGCAAAGCTTCCCCCTCTATATACAGACTTAAGGGATATATTTTACAAAACCCTGGATTGGGACTTGTATCCTCACGAGCCTCTTCTGACAGTCGTTCACTTTGTATTGCAATATTTGCCTTTAATTTACATATTGTCCCCGTCTCTGTCTCTCCCCCCCCACTGCTATTTTTCTCCTCTCTCCTCTCCATCTGTTCCTCTGTCTCCTCTGCCCGACGCTCCCAGGAGAGGGAGGTGCAGGCTCGGCGGCAGATGTTGGAGGAGGAGCGGAGGAGGCGAGAGGAGGCCGAGAGGAGGCTCCTGGATGAGACGGCCCACAGGCAGAGGCTGGTGGAGGAGGAGGTGAAGATGAGAGAGAAGCACTTCTCCCAGGTCAGTGGAGCAGCGGGAGGAGACGGGCGGCGGGGAAGAAGAAGAGGAGAGAGGAGGGAAGAGGAGGGAGGAGAGGGAGACTTGGGGGAGAGGATGAGAGGCGAGACAGTAAAGAGCGGCTGGGAGTAGGGGGGGAGATCAAAGATTGTCAGGGAGGGGAGAGAAAGGGGAGAGAATGGAGAGGAGGGCGGAGAGGAAGAACAGAGAGAGAAATGGAGGAGGGGGGGTGCACAAAGAAATATAATGTACACATAATTAAAGCTTTAATCCTGTATTTAATTAGCAGCGCGTGTGAGTAAACAAACACTCTCAGATCACTTATCATCAGAGCTGTCTTTGTTCTTAAAGCTGCTGTAATTTTTTATTTTTTTATTTAACCAATGCATCAAATATTATGTATTACAAGAAAAGGTGTCATTATCATTATTGTCACTCAGTTCTACAGTTCCCCTCAGGTCACAGACAAATGGTCCAAATGACAACACCTGGCACAGCTATTACCAGCGCGTGTCCCCGGTAAACATATTAAACGTGCCCTTTGAAGCACAGGTGGAGGTATCAAACCTGAAATCGTCCAAAATGGCGATCAAGAGCTGATCGGGATGATTCCATGACTCGCGGTTGTAAACAAACACAGTGTCTGTGGAGGAATGTGTGCTGCTGCTGCACGGAAGGAGAAAAACAAAAGACATGTTCAGCTGGAGCTTCGTTAAACTGCTCAGCCATGCTTGTTTTGGTGAACTCAAGACAGATGCCTGTTTTTTTTTTTTTTGTTTCATGCTAAAACGACCAGACTGAGTTGCAATCTTCAGGTGACACCCTCCAGAACGCAACAACATACTTGCAGGGACCGTGTTTCTGCCCTTAGAGTTTTTTTTTGTCAACTGTTTTGGCATTAACGGATCTCATTTTACTGTTTCATTTTTAAGCCTTGTTGCTCTTTAGCGTCATTTTCGTCTTGTTGTCTGCAAAAAAAACAAAGCTCTGATAAACCCAGAGAACACTACCTGCTAATCATGAAACAGAAGACAAACAAAGGCACACAGGCGGACATTTCTCTCAGGAGACGGTGGAGACCGAAAAAGAGCTAAAAGTCGAGTGAGAATTGGGCTCACATTCATCAGGTGGACAGAACCATGATTTCAAATCAATACTACCTGCTCCCTCTGTAGAGATTAAAGACTAAGCTAAAACACAAGAGGTGTTAGTTTCAGATGATTATGCATTAATGAAAACATAACAATTAATATTATATTTCATTTTCTGCCAAGAGAGCTGCATGAATCCTGCACACTGGTCCTTTAAATCACAAACATTAGCGCTTAGCGCTGAACTTGCTGGAAACACAAATCCATAAAGACTTGATTTGACTTAAAATCAGACATCTCATGTTTTGAGAATATAAAAGAATAAATAAGACATTTCACATATTCATTTATTAAAAGGACTCCATGTAGAAAACAGCTTTGAAAGAAAAATCCATTTTGATTTGATGGTCAGCTTGATTTAAAACAGCTCCCATATCTTCACCACTCGGTTCACAGTGTTTAAACAATGTGACATTTTTCCTCACAGGCCCGTCCGATGACACGCTACCTGCCGAACCGCAAGGAGGAGTTCGACCTGCGCGCCCACGTGGAGTCGTCGGGCCACAGCATAGACACCTGCCCCTTCGTCATCCTCACAGAGAAGATGTGCAAGGGCCACCTGGTGAAGATGGGCGGCAAGATCAAATCGTGGAAGAAACGCTGGTTCGTTTTCGACCGCCTCAAGAGGAACTTCGCTTATTATGTCGGTGAGGACATGGTGACTCTTCAGCTGTGATACGAGGGGATGTCTGTTCATTTATTAACTGAGCTTTCTTCACTCAGAGACCTGAGAATAAATACCTGCAAATTGCCAGGAAATGTCCAAATATTAACAAAAAGTGCTCGCTCGGTTGTACATGCAGTGAGTGCAGAGCGATCTTAAAGATGACAAACCTGATCGGAGAAAAGAAAAACGTTCTTCAGAGCAAAGGAGAAGAGCTGAGTTATGCCAACGTCAACAGGTCGACTTCAGGGTGACGTAGCAAAGACGCTGTACGTACACCTGGTGCTCGACAATTCACCAGAAATAAAGACAGCAATAAATCACATGATAAAGTAACCTAAAAACAACAAAATGACCACACAAATATGAAACGACTACACAAATCATTTCACTCAGAATGATGCAGCCCCATTAATTACAGTTATGTTTATGAAAAGGGTGCATTTTTCCCCCCCATTTATATTTGGAGAAGGCATCAATCACTCAGCCTGTCGTTCAGCTGTCCTTCACTGCGTCCAATACAAAACCTTCACAGGGACAAGTGAGGTGATACACTATGTTTACAATAATAGATTTTTTTTTTTGTATGTTAGTTTGAGGAACGCTTCTTCTTCAGTACGTTCAGGCCGTTCTGCCAAAAGCAAAATCTGAGTAAGCTGCCTTACATCACAGCAATGTGTGCTTGTTTTTTTAAGATATTTCAATCTCTTCTGTCCTTGATTATCTTACTACATACAGCATGTGCCAGACGTGTTGTTAGTATGCTTTGTAGTGTTTTTTTATGCAGCTGACTGCACATCTGGCATGTAATATCATCCAAAAAATATTGTGTTATATTTTTGAGATTGTCCACCAAAGTCCATTTCAGAAATCTGCAAATTTACAAACTCTATTTGAGATAAAAAAAAAAAAAAGATTTAAAAAAACTTCCATGGTGCCTTTGAGGTGTCAAAGTCACAGCCTCTACTCGGCGTCCTCTGCACCAACACGACTTCACAGGATAAAGGACTGAAAGCGTCACTTATATTAACGTCTTTGGATTCACTATAAAGGAATCTATTGTGTTCAAAGTTCTGCTTGGCTCGTCCAAATCGGGCGTCGGCCTTCAGGGGCTTCAGATTAAAGGCAAACCAATTTGCTCACATAAGAAAACCGCTCATATATAGTATTCATAAACTTAGAACTTTATGTAGAGAAGTTGGTGTACACGAGGCCCGGACCTGATTTATTCATTTCAGCCGACAGCAGTGCCGAGGCCCCTTCTGAAGAACGAACACATCGCTGCTGTCTTTGCTGTGTTTTTTTTTTTTTCAATAAAGCCCGACTTCTGTCTCGTGCAGCGTTTATTCATCTGGAACCAAACACTAATTAAAGCTGCACTAAGTGGAATTTTCCGCCTCGTTCTTGTGTGTTAAGGCCGGAGTCAGTTTGTAATCCGCGTCTATCGGACCGTCCCCCGACTTTGAAACGAGCACAGTTAGTTTTCTGAATAATTCACGAGCTCATATTTGAGACATTATTTTACAATCAAGTTCAAAATAGAATCCAAGGGTATTTTCATTACTGTCGCCCCTGTTCTCCCTGCTCCCCCCGTCTCTCTCCACTCACTTGCCTAGCCTTTTCACCCTCTTACTCCTGACGAAGATGATGGTGATGATGGTGATGAAATAAGATGCAATACTTTCTCTGGATGTGTTTTTCTTGGGGAGGAGGCTAGCTCCTGGCTTGTTCGTGACTAATAAAACGAAACTCACATTTCAAAAACATTTATCTCATTACTAAGCAGATTTGACTTATGGGAAAAGGGGAAAGCAGGAGAAAGTGTCAGACGTATTTCAGAAGATTGCCTTTAATTGTTGTTGGATGTTTGTTTCTTATCCAGTGTGGAGGGAACGCGACGCAGAGACCACTGTTTGTTTGAACAAGAGCGGAACTCAGAAACTCTTTGAATTGATTTTATTTGAAGACAACATGCGAGAAAAAGTCTCCCCCGCACTTAAATGCCTTCAGTTAAGCCCCAAACTAGAGAATCAGCCCAGCGAGCGCGTCCGTGGAGTTCTCATCCGCAGGTTTCATAACGACCGAGCGCCTCAGCACGGAGCAGCTTTTAAAATGCTTCAAGATACTCTGTGAACAGAGAAGAGCAGTCCAAAGGACCGGACAGAAGGTCTGACCTGCTTAAAGGGAAATCAGATCAAATGTATACGTACAAAAAAAGAAAGAAAAAAAGAAAAAGAAGCTTTTCTCTTTTTATGATTTACAAAAGATCTCAGGAAGTGAACCTCGCCGGCAGGGAAGAGGCTCCAAAAACCACAGAGACAAAGTAGGAGTGAAGAAAACAAGTCAAATTAAGACTTGAGGCATAGCTTGAAATAGACTCCCACTTTTAATTAACTTTTACTGTGACACAGTGCTGCTCATACCTATTCATGGGGTATGTGTTGCTGGGAAAAAAAAAAGGACTTAACACCTTTCTCCGTGTTTTTGTGTCGGGTTCCTTTCTCCAGCTAGATCTGAGTTTTGTTCCTCCTCACTTGACAACAGACGTGGCAGAAGTGCTCAGATCTTGTACTTTAATGCAAAATAGTAACACCACAGTGTAGAAACACTCTGTTACACTAAATGTCACGTACTAAGTATTATAAGTACAAAAGTAGAAGGATCAAATATACTTTAAGCACATTTATTATGTAGAATAACATGAATGGTTGTATTACCTAATTATTGTGTTCATCACTTTAATGCTGAATGAATGCGGTTGAACTACTTTGCTTATGAATCTCTTCTCGTGGATCTATAACATTTATATTTTCCTCTACATTTAATTGAAGTTGTCAAATAAATGTAGAAGTAAACTGTATCATATTTGCCACCGAGTTGTGGTGGAGGACGAGTATAGAATAACAACTGTCATTAATAAAAGGGTACATTTATAGTTAGACTTTAGTAAATAGTTCTTTCACAGTTAACAAACAATTAGATTCTTTCTAAAGTATTTAACTTACCGTCTATTAATGTGTGTTAATTTCAATGAAAAAATAATAAATCCCGCACGTTTTTTCTTTTTTATATCTCTGCGCTGATTCAGTGGAAACATTCCACAATTATATGACACTCCACAGCTGTGCTCACAATCACATGCAGCAGAGTCACCAAATTAAGAATCACCATGAGAGAGCAAAAGTCACACAATGTCTATAATATCTGACACCGCATCTGATTCCCAGTCCACTCAAATATATCTGCTTCTCACTTTAAAATTGTTCCGACCCTCAGACAATTACAGGCTGAATGGATTGTTTTATTCAGTGTATCACCAACAGCAGGAAGAGGAACGTTTGTCCAAAAGTAAAAAAATATTGATTTATTTCATCCAGCTTCCTGGGAAAGTTATGTTTTCATTCGTTGACATCAGTCGTTCCTTGTACAACTTTTACTTCCCCCCTGAAATGCTTTATCCAGACGGATTTACTTTGACTCACCCATGTCATCCTCAGCACTCTATCTATCTATCTATCTATCTATCTATCTATCTATCTATCTATCTATCTATCTATCTATCTATCTATCTATCTATCTATCTATCTATCTATCTATCTATCTATCAGGCGTGGGGTTTCCATTTTCTATGAGCATTCGTGAAACATTTATTTCTAATTCATTTCTAGACAGAAATGTGCATCTTATTCTGACATTTCCAATTATTCTTTGTTGGCCCCTATTCCAGAATAAAATATCTTAAATTGTAATTGGTCCACATGTCCATCTAGAATACTTCTCCGCAGGTGTGAGCCAGGGTCCAAGAATAATAAGAAACATATGTTTAAATAAAACACACCGTCTGTTATGATTTGACCGAAAACAAACATCAAATGTTTCCCCGCGTCGCCCCGATGATTGTGCCGTCTCCTGCCAGGGCTGACAGAGGTCTTGCATCAGTGCGAGACATAATGTAATGTATCTTAATATGTTTCTTTTCTCTTTTCTCTCTCTGCTCAGACAAGCACGAGACCAAGCTGAAAGGGCTCATTTACTTTCAGGCGATTGAAGAGGTTTATTACGATCACCTCCGCAGTGCCACCAAGGTAACCCACGCTCTCTTTCTCCATCGCTTCATCTGTGATTTTTTTTACTTTCTTTGCATGGATGTTTTTAGTTTATCAAAAGCCATAATGGAATAAAATCTGAAGGGTTCAATTCCACAATACTACTTATTTATGCTGGGAAGAATGTAAACACTGATTCTGTCCTAAGACACAGTGATAGGTAGAGATCTTGAATTTGTTCTTGTTCCTCAAAAATGCTCATTTCAAGATAAAGCAACATTTCTAATCACTCATAATTTATGTTCACTGTGAAATATTGTTCTGCTGTTTTGTGCGCAGCAAAAATAAAAGTATGTTTTCAATGTGGAGCTCATTTCAGAGGCGTGGATGGATCTATATTTTGTTTTGTTTTTTTCTTAAATTTGACACACTGTTATATATTCTGTTGTTTTGACTAACGTCTCTGAGGATAAATGTGCAACAGGTGCAGCCCTCGGTCTAAAAAGTCTCCCCTCTCTCCCCTCCTGCCATCCTCCAGAGCCCGAACCCGTCTTTGACCTTCTGTGTGAAAACCCACGACCGCCTCTACTACATGGTGGCCCCGTCCCCGGAGGCCATGAGGATCTGGATGGATGTCATAGTAACGGGCGCCGAGGGCTACACGCAGTTCATGAGCTGAGGGACCACTGGGTGACAGATTTTGACTGAGCGAGCGCCCAGACACCTGCGAGCCGACCTGATGAGCCGCTCCCCGCCGCAGCTGCAGCTGGGATCGACTGCACACAACCCGATGTGTGACGGATCGGACATTTGAAGAGATGAATAATCTGGGGCTCTCGTAAAAAAAGAAGCCTGATGCCTTTGAGCAAATGAGGGCTCAGCAATGACTGAATAATTCTAAGAGTTGTATTTATGTTTCAGCCGCAGTGAGAAGGACAATAGTTTGAGCAAGCTGCCAATGGATCTCAGTTAGATCAATCACTTCTGTTACCAAAATGTTAATATTGATAATATGATTTTTTTTGAGGCTTTATGAGGAACACTTACTCCATATAAGCTCGAACTGCTGAAGCTGATCTATGCATGCAGTGTTATCACTCTAACCGACGCCTCTTTTTTTTTCTCCTCCTTTTTGATACATTTGTACTTTTTCTCTTGAGCTTGTTAACTTTTCTCACCTGATAAAGTCGCCTCTTAATATTTAAAACAAAAAAACAGCAAACACATTTTAGCAGAAAATATCCTGAAATATTAACATAAAAGAGTCATGTGTTACTTATTCAATGGTGCCAAATACTTTTATGTGAGCGTTTTTTGTCAGATTTTTACGACACGGACGTTAAAGGTGCACTTTGTGGTTTATGGGGAAACGAAATTCAAACTCAGAAATAAAACATTTACAATTAAATAATATAGAATAATCAACACAATAAACAAGATGTCCAGAATGCTGTGTGAAGCTAGAAGGGTCCCGCAAATATAAATAACACTTATTGAAATTTGTTTTTGTTTGTTTATTTGGTTCTCTTCTGATTAAAACTTCTTCCCCAACATTACATGGTGCACCTTTAATATCACTCAACATATTGTTTCAAGGGCAGATTAAACAGTGTTTATGTTTTTTTATATATATAAATATGCTAAGAAAAACTTTATTAGCATTATAACAGAATTCATAAATAACAGCCCTGTAATGATATCGTAAAACTACCATCTAATAAATATATATGTATAATGTATATAAATATATATATATATATATATATATACATATATATATGAAGCATCTGTGGCTTTGTTCGTCTGATGAATTAATTTGTTGCTGACAAACTGGCTAAACTGAGGACATTCAGCTACAAACAAGTTCTCGCTTCCTTAATTACCGTTTCTGGCAAACAAGTATCTAATTACCAGCTTTCTTTAAATAATCTCCTAATGAGCTGCTAGCAGTTCCTTTTAGACGAGAGCACACAATAGGTGTTCCCTTTTAAGACTCTTCCCTATTTACACAACAACAGTCAGGTGGTTTAGTTAGTTAATTGTCTCGTTAACTCTGGTTATCTACAGATGTTTCTATTTGAAATCAAACCCCCGCGTGTGTGTTTCTGGCATGCTGTAATTAATCACACGGCTCGCCCCGCACGATGGTGGTCCACATGAAAACGAAAAAACATGAAGTGAAATTACATGCGGGTTAACATGCATGATTCAACATCGGGAAATTTTGAATCATGTACAAAATAAAAGAAGGAAAAAAAAACATCTCGCGGAGAAGAAGTCCCCATAAACAAGTTCCTACGTGAAAACATTCACGCGGCGCGTCTCCTCTCAGGCTCCCGGGTCGGCACACATGAAGATAGATGATAAAATATGACTGATAATTTATGCAGGGATCAGTGAGAAGGTTTAAGTAATCATGGGAACACACCTTACCCCTGACAGGTACCGATTAGATTCAGCACTTTTTAATTTCACAGTTTGTAGAGAGAAAACCATGTGATGTTTTAGCGAAGTTTATTAAAAATGAACCTCCGCCTCACCCTCTGTCAGGTGAAGGTTCCCTCTTATAGCTCCAGAGACGACTCTGTCTGTCTCCCCGCAGCTTCATTGACAACGTTCGCAACGTTTGCGCGTCTCTGACCTTGGGAGAGATTTTCACACATGGCGCCATTCAGTATCTTTGAGTCTCGGGCGCGCCCGGCTGCATAATAAACAGATCTTTAAGAGGGCAGTGTGAGCTCATTACTGCGGTGATGATGAGCGTGAGTGACACCCAGCCTTATTGTTGGTGAAATATTAATGAGCCAGGGGTGATCTCCCCTCACTTTCACACACACAGGCCGGCCTTTGGAGCACAAATAAGACAGTCGGGGTGTGAATTAATTACCGCACGTCTCGCATGTGTTTTGTCAATATTAATGGGGGATATTAACCTTGTCTGAAAACAACCCTTTAAAAAAAATAATTTTCTGATGAAATGGAGATGTGTCTCAGCTCAGAGGGAGAGATTATAGCATCAGCTGTCAGAGACTTCCGCTCGCACATCCGTCATAACATCTCAGTGCCAGACATTTGTAATTTATAAGTTTTCCTATCCACATGTGAGTTCAGCGTAATTTAGGAGATTAAAGGGAAATATCTCCTGCCCGGCCCCGAACATGCCTACACACACACACGCACACACACACACACACACACGCACACACACACACAGATGAAAGAAGCCTTCGCTAAATGCATCTGATCCACCAGTGAAATTCACTCTTAATGTTTGCATGCTTTGAACAAATCATCATCGCTCCCTTTGAAGGCGATGTAATATGACAGCCGTTAATTCAGAATAGGGGTTCCCACAATACATACAAATCATTAAATTACAATACAAGGAACATGTTTTTTTGCGGATTTCATGGCAAGCCACAACAATGCCATCTGAAAAATATCCAGAGGGGAAAAATGAGGATGAGCACCAGCGCTGACCTAATGAGGCCAACAAAAACATAGACTGTGGATGCCACAACTGCACCCCAGAGAGGAATATTGTTCTTTTTATCAGCCATCAAAGGGGGGAGTACTTTCCAATATCACTGCAGTGTGAAAACTTGATGTTACTGCAAGTATCATACTGTATCTGTTCAGTTCTACATATTAAAGAAAGTGCATCAGAAAAGATTGATCATTATTAAACGGGATTCTGTGTAATAGTAATTTGTATCAATGTAAACATATAAATCACTTTTTCATTGGCCCCTTATGGGAGCTGATTGTTATGTTAGGTGAAAAATAAGAGCTCCCCCCATCTCTCTCAGTTGCCTACACGAGCAAGGTGGATGATTTTCTTTAAGCTGTTTTATGCTGCTGGATTGTGGATTTCTCTGTTCAGAACCCGGGTCAGACTTTCTGTGGTGGTCCAAAGCATGCGTCTTCACGTTTGTTCTCGAGGGCCTTGTCTCAGTGCCTCTCTCTGCTCCGCTAAGAGAGAGCAACAGCAGCCAACGCCAGTTCAGAAATGGTGTCCACAAACATAAACTGACAACTGACTTCCAGTGCTACACAGAAACTCCACAGAGCCGCTAAACCTTGTCTGTAACTTGGCCGTTTTGAGGAAAGCTGTCAGGGGCACTATGGTGACGTCGGGCTTTTATGTGCATTTGAATTGATATTAAGTCACTCTAAATAAAAGGCTCACCTGCATGGCTAAAACGTGAAAAGGGTGTGGAATATACTGACAAGACAGATGTTCAAATAGTTTCAATTTAAACAGATGGATTTAAAACAGGTACAAAGGGGGGCCCCTGTGGACAACAGCAGTATGAGCACCATCACCTTGTGTTAAAGAGGTTGATCTGGCTGCCCTGTGCTTTTATTTTTAGAGCGAATAAAAAGATGGGGCTGATCTTTTTGCTGATCGTCTCTTTTGCTTGTAGGTCACATAGAGCATGGGTTAGGGTTGGCTATTTTATGCTGGCTGTGGGTGTGTGGGATATCTAAACTTTTACGTATATAAATCATATACTTTTTTTTTTATATCTTTACATGTTTTTGTGAAATGTAAACACAGTGCAGTACATGAATGTAAATGCATCTGCCCCCTTTAGCTCCTACTGAGACCCAAGGCAGGTCCACGTCCCAGTGGTTGGGAACCCCTCGTAAAGAAACATTACTTGTTAAATACTGTTAAACAACGTTATAAAAAAAAATTTACACATGAAATAAAGTTGAGCAGCTGTTAAGTTAATGTCCGCTGAGTGAACGGCATAAATTGCGTTATGAGCACGAACCATACGGCCTGAAAGACTATCGGCTGTGTAAAGCTCAGAGGTGATAGACGGCGACTCTCTGGAGGTTACATGGCTCTGCAGGGCGGCACGACACGGCCTGAGTGCTGCGAATGACACCGGGGAACCACTCGGGACTTGTTTGCTTAAAGAGCTACAATTTTGCAAAGCGGCAAGTGATGCACGAACGGTAAGTTTGAGAACAAATCCGTGACCCTTGATAAGTATTTTACAGTAATTCTTATTTTTAATTTGATTATAGTTCTTTTTGTTAACAATATCTTACAATCTACTGACCTGTTGATACTAAAGTCAACTTTTAAAACAGGGAGTTCAGTTTTTTTTTCTTGCCAGGCCCATATATGCCGAGCTTTGTGTGGCTCTTCATTCGAGACAACCTTTAGGATTTAGAGCTAGTTAGGAGTGATGTTCTACACAAGCTGTCACATCCCAAAGGAGGACAAAGCCGACGCTGTGGTCCTTCGTATCAAACACCTCTAATTTACCATGAAGTCCTTGAGGGATAATGAATAAACACCCCGCGACTGACAGGTTCAGATCTGCCGTGGCTGAATGCAGATTAACCTCAGCCCGGATAAAGAATGACATTTTTATTATGCTCGTCACTTTTTTTTCGAGATCTCGACTTACTGTTGTCGTGCCAAACATGGAAACAAATGGTTAGTGATTTGTAGGCTGAACACACACAAAAAAAAACAATCCACAAATCCCCTCAGAGAGGCTCCCATTCACAAGTCGTAACTGAATTCCATGTTTTCATCGCATGTTCAAAGAGGGGCAAAAGTTGAGGACAATAAATTCTGAGAGAGATGATGATGAAATGATGGTGTAACCCCTACTAACGTGCCATACGTGCACTTGGCATGCAGCATCCACTTTTCTGACTTCTGGGCTCGTACACAATATTCAGACAATGATTGTGGGTATCAACTGGTGGACAGCGATGTGTACCGTATTTATGAAGTACAATTGTATTATATATTAATAATAAAGATCTGAAATCAAGTTTGATCCGAAGTTTAACGGCCTTCCCTTCACTCCCTGATGTTTTAACAACCTGAGAAATTAAAGATCAACCGGGTTTCACACTAAGCCCTTTGGATTATCTAATGCAAGAGGGAGAATTAAAGGTATTTTGAAGCTTCATTTACACATTTTACGTATTTTCCCAAATAGTGACAAAGGAAATTGTACTTAATAGTGGATACAAGTGGGAAATGCAGCGGTGCTGTCATGAACACCTTGGATTTCTCTCATGATGCGCAAACAGGAAGCCCTCGGTGGACCAATTAATACAGACAGAGAGAGCAGTCAGCGATTTCCTGGGAGACCCTCCAACTTCACCAGCTACTATCTCAATCTGGTCTCCATTACAACCACATTTATCTAGGTTGCATCAGGTTGCCTTTCTACACATCTCTCAAAGCTCCACTCATGGTAGCTACCACTCAGTGGGCATTTTGCTGAATGGCTCCTCTGTGACAGGGCTGTCCCGTTATGACTCAGATTAACACAGATGGACTTGTGTGTGTCACAGTACACAGATCGTCCTACTCAATATTTACTTCTATATAATCTACAAAGAATTTGTGTAGATTAACTTGATTCGAAGTACACACTTCCCCTTTGTCTGGAAACAACCCCCTGGTTAAAGTGATTATGTACAATCAATGCAAGTTGGATGTTTCCCGACGTTCAGTCAATACACAGACGTGTTGCTCTCTGGAATCTTACAGAGGATAGACGCCAGTGTCAATATGCAAATTCAGCAGTAGTGGAAATAAGCCCATTGGTTTTGGCATAAAATGATATTGTCACAGAGATGCAACT
Source organism: Diplodus puntazzo (assembly GCA_963678695.2). NCBI lineage: Eukaryota > Metazoa > Chordata > Actinopteri > Spariformes > Sparidae > Diplodus > Diplodus puntazzo. The sequence goes on along the minus strand of OZ023167.1, from coordinate 8,108,090 downwards.
CAGCAAATCAGATGGAGGAATGGTGAGACAAGGAGGGGTGCAGAAAAAAAACAGGGAGCGGAGGTGAGGTGGTAGGATACCAGCAGGTATGGAGAGAGAGAGAGAGAGAGAGAGAGAGAGAGAGAGAGAGAGAGAGAGAGAGATGCAAATCCCATGGCAACAGCAACCAGAAAACAAGTCTAAAATAGGGGGCAGTGTCCGCTATTACTATAGCAACAGGAGAACAGCACTTTCACTCAGCGTCGGGATTTGCTGAAAGGATAAAAACAAAGCTTCATTCCTCACTTAATTGATATCGACAGTCTTTACGAGTAAATTAATTTGCTTTCCGACAGCTGTGTCTGACTGTATTAGCCTGGAAAAAAAGGATCCTCAAAGTACATTAGGATAACAGTCACAGGGTGAATGACTTATCTCCCTTTAATCACTAACTCTGAGTAGTCTCATTGAATAATAGTAAAGTTGGCACCCATAGGAGCTGACAGCTGTTGATTACAAAAGTAAAAAAGAAAAGAAAAGAGAAAATTAAATCATGACATGACATAAGTACAATTGAGTAACTGCAATGCAATATTGATGACAATATTGACTTCTACTACAGAGGGTTTTTTTTTTTAAGTATAAGTACACCCTTGTTTATTTTTTCAACTGTCTGATCAGACGGACAGACTTTTTCCTCAAAAGACTTAGATAACCGCAAGCTGAAACACAGCATGTCTAAGCTTCTGTCGGCTCTAAACACTGCAGCACTGGTACCCACGCCCGGTTTGTTTACCTGAAACATGTGCACAGTCTGCACTGCAGGAAGAAGAAGAAGAAAAAAAAAGATAACAACACAGTGACGCTTTGCCTTGCCTACCACCCACCAATCAAATTTCACCTGTAGCGGATTCCAACCAATGACGGAAGCGCAGCCGGAGCACGCACAGCCAATCGCTGTGAGCGCGGACCACTGATGCAACGGAGATGCAACAGACTGCCTCAACTGAACAACAAAGTGCGCTGTGAATCAAATAGTCCCCGTCCAAAACAAACCCCGCCACGCCACATAGTAAAAGTACAGTCCCCGAACTGTAACGGAGTGTTTTGGAGGGCTCACGTTCACGTTAATTAACCTTCTACGTTATTTTTACGGACAGTTATTTGAGGGAGTAGTCTTCACCATCGAGCTCATAAAAGCTAGAGACACTGCCCCGTTACTGTAGCAACAGCTGGCTACGGGGGGAAACAATGACGTCACGTAACGCGTTACAGTTTGTGTGATTACTTCTCAGATTACTACTGGGATATAAACACTACATTTAGAAGGGACTACTTGTTGTATCCCTTCAGTTTGAAACCCCCAACCTGCATTTAATTATTTACCCACGTGAAGTTGGTTAAGTTTAGGCTATTTTAGTTCAAACTTTGAGTAACGTAAAATTCATCAACTCCCCTTAACTCTTTCAAAAGATAGTTAATTACTATACGTCAAAAGTATTTTTAAACCCATTTGCACTTCAGCTTAATGTTGTAAATAAAGTTATATTCGCCTCCATTCTGTTTACTTTTTTGCTGTAGTTTTGAATTTGAATGACGTCGCCATTTTGTGGATGTAAAAGAACAAATTAGATTAATCATAAAGCAGTACATGAACTGGTTTAACTTTAACACTTTTTTTTTAGAGAGGCACTAACGAGCGAGTAACTACTTTCTTACGGGAGCCCGGCAGTAGTGAGTTTGTGGGCTGTCCTTCGTGTGGGGACGCGGCGGGTGGGGGCGGAGGGATCTACGCTCAGCACCACGGTTCCTCCCGGTGACGCAGTCGGTTGCTAGGTGTGAATGAACTGATGCTTTCTCGCAATAAGCGGCTCCTCAGTTTACAGGTCGACCACAACAAAGCAACAACTCGCCCTTTTTTGTTGTTGTTGCTCGCCCCGGATATTCCGAGCTCAATCATGGCTCTTTAAACTCGTGAAGTTGTTGGACCCGAGAAGAAGTCGTGCTTTGCTTTAGCAACGCACCCCCAAGTGCTCTACATATTTCTCAGCAATAATGGAGTAAGTGAAACTCTCTGTAACCTTCTCTGTCCATAGTGCTGCGTTTGTTTGCTTGTTTGTTGTTGTTGTTGTTGTTGGCAGTGTGTTGTTGCCGCTCGTGTGGTACAAGTGCGGAGTTATGTGGCTGTTTTCTCTGCTTCATACAACGATTTCTATTTAAACATCTCTATGTAGACTATTTGCCTAAATTGCATATTTTCCCTCTGAGGTTTGGTAAAGGAACCTATAAAGTGATTTATAGGTTCATTGGATTTAGGTTGTTTTTGTTTGCTGTGATTATGAGTCCATGGCTGGGTTAAAATCCGAGCTGTGTTCACTACTATGTGATAGTATGCTGGTGTATGTAAATGTGTAGCTTTCAACCCATGTACTGTAAACTGGAGACACAGTATGACATTTCTGTCACTTTCAGCCGCCAAGTTTTTTTTTTAATTCAGATACCTCATTACTGTTGCCTAAACTGCTTAAGTGACCTAACAGAGGTGATTACTTTAAAAGGAACATGCGATTGGAAGCAGTTGATCTGCACTAATCTGATTTAATGATCGGGGTGTCTGGAGAGTTGCTCTGTAGTGCTTCTTGACAACAGTTGGGCCGCTGACAGCATCACTGGGTCCCACGTGTGTTGAGGATGTCAAGTGCATTTTTTTTTTTTTTTGCTTAGGGGCTGGTCAAAGCCCAAAGGACACAGCTCTCGAACCTGTATCACGGATGTGCCAGTTCTGTTTTGGATGAGTTGACTTTTCATGTTGTTTTAGATAACTAATATTTATGTTGTATGTTGATAGATTGTAAAAGATACACGTTCAGGACTTAACTGCTCAAAATGATCTTTTGTGATGACTTGCAGGTGATTTCTGAGTCCCGTTGAGAAACTTGCTGAGGGCAGCACGAGCAATATTCCTGGTCCCAGGTTGCACATTTTCTGATCCCTGTGTCTGTTGTCCACCCTCTAGGTTTCATTATGCTCACCCAGCCCTGCTCTCTGTGGCCCATCTGTCAGACCCCGCTTGCTCCCAGCATATGTTTGGACTTGGACTGAATCAAAGCACCAACAGACAAAATGATGGCAACATCAGCTCCTGTTTGGAAGACTCTTCGTGTCTGCCCGGCAGACCCCCTCGCTCTCTCTCACCCACAGGCTAACCACAGCCAATCACAGGGGTGCAGGGGGGAGGTGTCAGAGGAGAGTCAGCACTTAATTGGTGAGTTGCAGCGAGTACGCTTTTTTATATTTTTCCCCATTTCAGGTGGGCTCGGCACTGCAGCACATTCGTCCTTCTTGAACAGTAAGTAATAAACTAGCTACGACTGATATGCTGCAACTTTTTTTTTCAACAAATGTTGCGTTGCATTTACTATCGTCGATCAGATTATGCCGTTAGAAAAATGCTACGTCTGATGTTAAATGACTGATATTTTTTTTTTTTTGCATGAATGTTATTCAGCTGTAATGTTTTCGTCTACCGAACGGCATGTAACGACTGCATTTACTTTCCCCCCTCAATAGGTGATGGTCTCACTGACTGGATGACGGAAGAAGTGGATTTCTCCTCGTACCTCCCAAACCCTCCTTCCCCTCCCTCCTCCACCAATGCCTCCCTTCCCCCTTCACCCCTTCAGAATGATATCCAGGTGCCCTCTGACTTGGAGGTCATGACCTCTTTGCTGCAAGAGGAACTCGCCCAACTGGAGGACTACTTCCTGTCCGAACCACTGCCAGAGAAAGGGCCGAGGCTGGGAAAATGCGACAGGGGTCCACTGCCGCCGGGTCCTCAGCCATTCACTCAGCTGCCATACGCATCATACTCTACATCTAACCAATCGGAATCCAGCCCACTTCTTGTTACCCTGGCAACGGGAGAACTGGACCTGCTGAGTATCTGTGGGGGGCCCATTGGGCGATCCAAAATTCCAAGACACGCCCCGTACAGCTGCAGTCGCCCCAGTGGGTGTGGTAGGAAAAGAGTTCCTGATGGCGTGAGGTTCAGTGAAGGCTATGATAACAGTTTGTTGAGTTCCAAAGGATGTAACTCAGGTAACTCAGCCGTGAGCCTCACTGGTAACTATGGCTGCGTAGAGGACGATCAGCTGGTAGGGAAGAGCTACTGTCTGGGTAGTGCAGTCGAGGTCAGGAGATGTGCCGTTCTACCGAAAGACGAGAAGAATTGCTGCTTCAGTCAAGATGTCATAGGTGGTGCGAAGGTTGTTGGTGGTGGATTTGGCTTTGGCGGATCACTTGATGCTTCACATAAGAAAGAGGATCTGCTGATGTATAGCATGAGAGAGGTCAGCGGAGGCACCAGTAACAACGAGGTACTTAATACTATCAAAGCTAGCGTGGAGGTGACAAAAGCCAGCGTTTCTTGGAAATCAGAGATCAGCGAAGGTTGTTACCTTCCGGCAACATCGCAGTCTGAGGCCTATCACAGCTTCTTAGGCAACATCAACGAGCAGGTGAAATCAGAGAGTTTGCAGATAGCACAACATGATTTACACTGCAATTTCCTGGAGGATCAGGGCCCAGAGTGTCTTTTAATGTCGAGGGAGAGTCTGACCTTGGAGTCTTCAGGGTGCAGACAAGCATGCAGGCTAAAAGATGATCACTGTGCTTTGAAATACGAAGAGGACGACATTCCAGCTGTAGGTGGCGAGCGCAAACAGAAGAAGAGAGACCAGAACAAAACTGCCGCTCACAGGTTTGTTTGAGTTCCAACTTGGTGAAATGTAACGTCTCATGCGGCGTGACAGATGAAGATCTTTATTCGCTTAATGTTTGTTTGCTTGACGCAGGTATCGCCAGCGAAAAAGGGCGGAGCTAGATTCTTTGGAGGAACAGTTGCACTGCCTTGAAGGGAGGAACCGGGAGCTCCGGGACAAGGCAGAGTCGGTAGAACGTGAAATCCAGTACGTCAAAGACCTGCTGATCGAAGTTTACAAGGCCCGCAGCCAAAGGCACAAGCAGGACACGACAGCGTAACACCGAGCTCCTGCAAGTACATTTAAAGAGGGTGTAACAGGGAAAATGTTTGTGTCTTCAAGATGATTTTTTTCTTTCTTTGTTTTTTTTTCCATGGCGGGCAGGATGTACATGCATGCTTTGCTAATGTGAATTATTTTTTAACATTTGAAATCAACACTATCAAATGCTTCCATTGCTTCCGCACTCTGATCTCTCGAGCCTGCACTGTGGCATTGCAATGCTTTAAAATGACAATCATTTTTGACAGATCTCGCACTGCGCGAATCTACTAATTGATCTGGGGTTGTTTCTGAAGAAGTGATGTTATTCATTATGCAGGTTTAATATTTTTAAATAGCCTTACATTGGAATTGATGTCAGCAATAGAATTAAAATGTTGTTTTTTTTTTCTATTTTTTTATTTTTATCTTCCATCGCTGTCTCAGTGGTCAGATATGTTGTCAACTTGTGAAACAGCGTCATTCCATTTTTAACGCATCGTTCAAACCAAATACTTTTCTAGAATCATTAACGGCGCCCTTGATCAGCGAATTGTATTTCAAACGCTATGAATATTTTACATCATTAGGACTGCGGTTGAAGTTGACTTTTACAACTGCGGACAGAGCCGCCGATGTAAACCAGGATAAAAAGCTTTTTTTAACACTATTTTTTATCATTTTAATATTGTGACTTTTTCTTTGACAGAGCGTTTGATTGACTTCAGGTTTAATACAGCACCACTTATGTTTACAGCATTGATTTCATTTTTTCCCCCTTGTTCATGTCTACATTTTACCCTGCTTTGTTAAAACGTTACTTTATCTGCTGTATTTACATTTGCTTTTTTCCTGTTAATTGCATTGCTTTTAATGTAACAAATCACTTGTTTTTGTCCAATTTCCAAATTATACATTCTGTGACCAAAAGAGAACTGATTTATCATTTGCACTGTTTTGAAGGCGGAAACTTTAATTTATTGTTTTTGGCAATTTGTAAAAAAAAAAAAAATACATAAATCAAAGTCTTCTTTTGCATATATATTGCAAGTAATACAATCTATTTTGCAGCTCAGGATATGCAACTTGTCCACCACCCAGTCCTACAAATAATAATGGATGATTTATGGCAGGAGACTACAGACTTCTCTTTCCTTTAACATGGTGAAGATTTTACTTCTCTCTACATCCTCCGGAGGTAAAAAAAATTAAAAATTAAAAAAAAAAAAGTTTTCCTGAGGCTATTGTACAAAGACTGTAAGTAGTGGAGTTTTAGCAGCCTCCATGTGCATGTTTTCCCATCTCTTCTCTCTCTTGGAATAGGAAATGTAGGATTTCAGAAACGAGTCGGGTATTCTTTTCTCTAAACTGCTTATAATAAAGGCAATAAGTTTTTCTAGGCCTCTGGCTGATCTGCACTAATTTGTAACAACTTTTGTATGTTCAGGGAGTGGAGTGTGTTCGCCTTTTTTCTTTGTAGAAAAAAACAAATGTCATTAGATTATTTGTCGAGGCTTTTTTGCAGTTGTTGGCTTTGGTGGAAGGAGATAGACTAAATTATTTTTCACGTCATGTGTCACTGAGCAGATAACCACTACTGTTGCTAAAAAAAAAAAACAACTTAATACGATTATAGATTTTTTTTTCTATGCATATTTATTTGAAGACAATCACGGATGTGAGCGCCGACTTATAGACATTTATTTATCATGTGTGATCAGTTTTTTGGAAAAGAAATTGGTGTGACATGTTCGAGCCCCTGCGGTGTACTATCAGCTGCGTTTGTTGAAAACCAAAAATGTGTGCTATGACAGAAACATTAAAACGCTTTGTAATTTCAAGTTCATTTGATCATAAACGTGTGAAATCAACTTTGCTTTTTCCCTTTTAAATAAAGTGTGTCATCAACTCAGATCAGCTCCGGTGTGGTTTCTATTCTTTGAAAACTTTTTCACTCCGAGTTGCGAAGTTGACTCATTTTTTTTTCCCCAGCACCGATTTATGATAATACACAGAAAATAACGTGTTGCCTGAAAACAAATCCTGCCTTTTTAAAATGTGATAAATGTAGTTTTTTGACAACGCGAAGTTCAAACCTTCAGGGCCCGACGGAAGCCGACGAGCGCTCCTTCCTGATCCGACGCGGCGGCCCGGACACCGGCAGACTGACTGCTTTCATCAATCTCTTCTTTCTACTGAGCCGTCCTTGTTCCGTCGATGCAAAGTCAACCATTTGAAAATTATTGAATATAATTAATCATCCAACCATTTGAAAGAGATATTTTCTGCGGGCCGACAGTTCAATTAATCACGTCAAGTTCATCTATGTGGCTCAAAAATCTAAAAACTTGCCTTAAAAAGCTGTAAATCCGCACAACGATTAATTACTGTTACACGCTCGATTCGGATCAGGACACACAAAAGCCAAAATCAGTGACATGAGCTACACCTGAACACAAAATGCACAAAAACAACCACCCGATATTGTGCAGTAGACATTATAGAAAAGAACATCTCAACTAAATAAAACAAAGAAGAATGTGGATTACATGTTTTTTAAACAACTGGTGTTATCACACATCAGACAAAATGTTTTATTTCAACACACAGAAACCACAAAATGAGTGACGCCAACACACATCTTCATTAAGAAAAGTGATTTTATTTTGTATTTTTGAACAGTTTCATTCTGTTTCAGACAAACTTTACACAGAAAATTTAAAAAAATGCAGTCTGAAGTCCTCATACCACACTGCTAAACAGCAGGATGAAGCACAACTTTAAAGTGAAAAAGGAGAAAAATTATTTACACATGACATTTTAATCCGCTTCACTCCTGGTGAACTGTAGCCTCTCACAGCTGTCCTATGAGCTGATGATAGTCACACTGTGGAGGTGCGTGTTGGGAAGCGTGAAGAAGTTTCTCACTGGCGTCGAGGGATATTAGGACCTTCAGATAAATTACGAGAGATGAAAAAAAAAAAGATTAACTTGAGAGTATCTATAATTGTGTTAAAAGTGCCAACACACGTACGGAGGTATAAATATTAGACTGATCATGACGGAATACGTAATGAAATATAACCACAAAATAAATTCACATGAAAAGGATTGACACATCTTGAGGCAACACTACTGAATAAACGTTTTAAAGGCATCAGAAGGAAAAGTGTGAATTGTTTCTTCTGTAACAAAACTTAATATACTCCTGTATCATATATGTTGTATGAAAACATGTAACAATTACAAAAAGGTCTTTCTAACCATTTTTCTGAAAACACAACCAGACTCAGTGTGAGGTCAACATCTGCCCTCTTGTCACCTGTTCATTTCATTACCTGACGTGTGGCGTCCTGCCCGCTGTACAGGCGCAGGGTTGCTATGGCGGCTTTTCTCACTGCATTATGGGAATCTGTGCACGCAGCTCTCAGAAGCAGGCTGGACACGTCTTCCTCCAGCAGCCAGGACACAGCGCCGTCGACATTTACCAGGTTTCCCAGGGCTGCGCAACAGTGGCAACGTGTGAGGGCGTCAGGGTCAGTGGTCAGAGGCGCCAGCGCGGCCGCCGTTCTCCTGGCTTCCTCGACCCACCTGCGTCCCTCCTCGTTGTCCACTGCCTGTTCTCCCATAGTAGCAGAATCTCCTGCACTCGCGCTGTGTGAACACTTGAACACTGGTTTATTTTCTTTTCCTTTGCCCCACCCTGTAGTGTCACTGCCCGTTCCATTGGACCTACACATTTTAAACCCTGCCCCTGCTGCAATATATCCCAACCAGTTCCCGACTGCCCTGCAGGACAGCCGCCGGACAGGCACGCAGGAGTCATGAAGACAGTTTATCATGCGTTTAAAAGTGTCAGGTTGCAGTGTAGGAGGCCTGAATGGATCTAAATGTCCTAAAAGTCTACATGTAGCAGCCCTGATCTGGTCATGAGAGTGAGCCAGCGCCCGGTGCAGCACCGCGGCGTCCAGGTGAAGCCGAAGGCGGGATTGCCGAGGGGGACAACGGGCTTCGTGGGACAACAGATTCAGGAGCTCCACAGCTGAATCCCACAGAACATCCTGCTGCAGCAGCTCAGAGAGCAAAGAGCTGGCGGTTCTGGCAGGCCGAGTCTGCTGCTCGCTCATGGGTGGCGCGAAAAAACCACAAGCAGCTGCTCTGAGGTGGGAAGAGGAGCGCCCGGGGTCACACAGGAGCAAACGGCTCAGCAGGGAGAGAGGCAGCTCCAGCAGAGGAGGAGGAAAAGTTTGGATTACCTGTCAAAAAAAATCAAAATCATCCAGACAACTTGTCACAGATCAAACAGTTGACAACAAACAACACAATGCTCTCACGAGAGACATTAAGATGTACAGTTGTGTGTGCCTGATGAGAGCCGATCGCAAGAGTTATCCTGTGTTGCATCAGAGACTTGTGTTTGTCAGCGAGGTCTTAATCGGAGCACGGTAAGGCCCTAACCTGCAGCAGGCTTGTAACGATGCCACAACTGTCATACAGCTGGATGATCGTCGACATGGTGTGCGACGGCACGTCCAGGGCGAACGGAAAGCACAACAAGTGGCAGCTCAACACGGACGCGCTGTCATGACACACATCCACCTCCAGTCTCTCAGGACCGCCCGCAGCAAACAAGTGGAGACTGTAGGGTATAAAAGATGTTGTTGTTAGCTCCGGGCGTAGCCGCTCTGAAATTAAACAGTGAGTTAATGAGGAAACACCAACCTTTCGGTGCCCAGCAGGTGGCAGAGAGTGTTCACACTTTTTGATTCGTGGTTAGAAAACAGAGGAATGCAGGAGTATGGATCCTTGGTGAAGAAAAAGAGAGTGGCAGAGAGGAGGGAATACAGCCCTGATGTGAAAAGAAAACGAGGGAATACAGTTAAAAAAGTGTAAAAGAGTGTTTCTGATATAAAGGGCATCACAGGATATGCACATTTACCATTTGCTGAACAGAAGACTGTGTCCGGTGTCGTCTTTGTTAGTGAAACACCAATTCTCTTCCAAAGATCCAGAAACACTTCTGGATCCAAGTGTGACGATCCAGAGCCATTTTCATGCTATCAAAAGAAAACAAAAAAGCTTTTAAAACGAGGCAATTTATTCTCTGGTGTCTACTGAGTGTAACTTATTTCTTATCACATTTTAGTCTGACCTCAGAGAGTGTGTGTAGGAGTAAAGACAGGACACCGTCACAGAGTCCCCAACCAGAAGGAAGAGAAAACTGGGGCTGACAAGGCAGAGAAGACAAAGGTGAGTAACTTTAACAACTTTAAACACAGTCAAATTATCGCCAAATATACAGAAAACTTCTCACAGATTCAGTACCTGACATGTGTCCAAAAGCAGGGTTTTCAGCAAGGAGGTGAGACTGTCCATATCAACCTCCACATCGACATTGTGTTGTGTGAAGAGAGACAAAACAGAGGCAGCCAGGGGCTAAAAAGCAAGAAATCAAAAAATCAACTGCGTCACGTAACCGGCAGGCTAACTGTAAAACTGTTTATTCAAACTAACTTCAGCAAGCACTTACAGCTAAAGGGATGAGGTTTGGTTGATCGAGAATTGCGATGAAGGGCTTGCTGAACTCTTCCAGTCTACATTGAGAGAACAGATGATGAGCTGCGACTATTTCGACAAATGATCAAAATCAGCTTCAGTGAAGAAGAGGCACAATCAAACCTTTGCTCTTCCTCTTCCGCCCAGTCATGGTGCTTCTCCCAGTAGATTATCAGCACAACAATCATTTCTCCGAGTGTCTGCAAGCTCCTTGGTTGCTGAGCAGAAGTGCAAAAGAAAGTCAGTTGCAGCAATAATGCAATCTTTAATAGGATTCAATTCCCGAGCACTAACCTTGATGAAATTGGAGTTTCCGACAGTTTCATGGACTAGCTCGAAGAGGACATGGGGCAGTCCAAGCTCCCGGCCGATGTGGTACGACTTCTCAGGGTCGGAGGTCAGAATCAGGTTGCGTAGAACTTTCAGCGGTTGGTGGATCTGCCACGTTTCTTGAACCACGCCACCCGTCAGCTGACCAAACAAACAAAGGAACTAAATGGAAAAAAACTTATAAGGTAGGATCAATAAAAGCTCAGTTGAAAATGGAACCGAATTTACCTGAGCTTTAAATGCCAGGATCTTGGATTTAAGTTGAGGTATGATGGTACTGTGGTTTAGATCTGATTCCTGCGACAGTTTCGCCCAGTAGTCCTCACTGTCATCGTCCTGAAAGAACAAGAAATTATCCATACTGTCAGACACATTTACCTTAAAGAAGGCAAACGGTTGCTTTACTGTCAGGACACATCGACTGGAGGACAAGATAAACACACTCTTTCATGGATCTAGACGCATTTTCTAAGCCCTGTTTCAATTTGGCATCAACATGTATCCTGATTGATCGGATCACACGAGGACAGCTCTGAGTACAGCTGTGAATGCCATGAGGATGCATTTGAGATCCGATCATTCAGACAACATTCAGAGGTGATGGTTTACATGTAGTTCACTGTAATGTAAGTAGTGTGTTTGGGCTCTCTAACCTGCCAGTGTTAGTAGGAGATGTCTTACGTTTGAGTCTGTTTCAACAAACCATGAACTTGTAACCACAATGTCCCCAGACAGCCTTACAAATCGTGTGACTTTAAGAGAGCAAAAAATGAAACTTAGTAAAATAGCAACTTCAAATTCTGTATCATTCAGGCTTTTTTGTAAATTTGGCACTCAATGCATTACATCAAGTTGTTTCTTTCCTTGTAAACAGGGCCAGTTTGTCGCAGCACCTCTGAACAAGCCTGTCGGTTTTCATGTCTAAAGTACATCTTACCTTCCGACAACAAACTGTTGCAACTGATTTCGTCATTTACAATAAGTTTGTAAAAAAAGACGCAATCTTTTGACAGTGAACATGTTACATTTTGTAAACACATTATATAGCAACTAATAAAGTCTACTTCTTAGTCATCCAGGAACAAAGTCCACAGACTCCCTTAAAAAAACACTCAATTTCAAGGCTTGTTCTGTACGGAGAAAATTTATAAGCTTTTTGAAACAACGTCTGCAACACATTAGCAATGATTTGGATCTACTGGTTAATTCGGCAAACATCATACATGAATGATTTTAATTTCTTCGTATAAAAAAACATTGTCTCCGTTTGTTCCGGTGATATTTGCTTATAGAGCGGGAAACTGAGTTCTGATCACAAGAGGTCACTCGAGATGCATTTAATACCAGATATGAACTGTCGGGCTTAAAGCTGTCAAATTGGGATTGGATGACTCAGGACAGATGTTACTACCAAATGTGAACAACCTTTACGTAGAAAACGTTATTATTACTGGATAAAGTAGTCGACACTCACCTGCCTGTGCAGTCTGGTCTGTCTGTCCTCACTGTGTCTCCGTACAAGTCGGGGTCCAACCTCTACAGAGGGGAACTCCTGTTCATAGTCCCTGCTGATCTGACCCCTGCAGAGGACATACAGATAAACGTGAACACACACATCAGTCTGTTTGAGTAGTGTATTGTATGTTCCTTTCTGAACTTCCATAAACACCTGTGTTTTGGTCTCATGTGGGCTGGCTTCTTTGGATTGAGGCTTTGGTTGGCAGCGGTCATGAGCAGCGGACCCGAGGTAGCAGACACATCACTGGAGGCGGGCTTGGCTCTCGGGGAAGCTGCTGCCGTCGCAGCCCTTTCATTTCCTACTCCATCCTTTTTCTGTTAATGCGCACAGAACAGCTTAACACTCCTCTGTGAATTTACACGTGAATTTGAGAATGAGAAATCAATTTTTGGCTCACTTTCACGCCGTCACTGCCTACTGGTTTCCCTCTGCTGTCCTTCTGTTCCCTGGCCTTACACAGTAATCTGCTCTGTCCAGACGTCGGCACCGTCTTTGCCGCCACTTGCTGAAGTTTCAGCGCCAGCATGTCTGGGCTGGGTGTGACTGTCAGAGGGCTGAAAACACCGGTGTCGGAGAGCACTGTGTCAACACAAAATAAACAGTTAAAATAAGACATCAGAATCATTTAAAAAAAAAACAGACAATCGACATGCATATTTGGGCATTTTTCATTATGATTAAGAGTTTCACCTAGAACAGCATCAGCAACAAACGGATGGTGCAGGAGGTCCGGCCATGACAGCCGCTTCTGAGGGTCTTTGGTCAACAAACCTTTAAGGAAACTCTGTAAGGAAATTATGAGATAAGCACCGTGTTTAAAGCAATATATTCTTTTTGACATACATCAAAACACGTAATGCGTCATGTCCACAGCTGCTTCAATAAGATGTAGAATTGATTAATTGATTGAAAGAATATTTTTGCCTATTAACTATTTGATAATCGATTCATAATGCTTTGGAGCAAAAATGTCATACATTTGCCATTTTCAGCTTCTTAAATTTGAGGATTTGTTGCTTCTCTTTGTCATTTAAGACAGTAAATAAAGAGTCTTTGGGATTTGGACTGGAAGTAGGGCAAAAAATGCAGTATGAGGATTTTACTTGAGGCTCCTCAAAATTGTGACAATCATTTTTCCCATTTCATAGACCAGAGAAAACTGGCAAATCAATCAATAATAAAAAGTCCCCTAAGGTGACGTTCACACTTTTAGTGGACTGTTACACGTGATGACTTTTTTAAGATCAAAGGATGTAAATGTGAGCATTCTGTGGAAGATCTTCACTTTGACCCAAACATGAACGCCCGACGAGACCGTAGCTGTACTGTACCGTGCAGGTGACGCTCATAGTGTCTGGCCATTTGACGGGGTCCCTCACTATAAGCTGCACCAGGTGGAAGATGGAGTTAGTGTAGAACGGAGGCGCCCCCGTGTGGAGCTCATAAAGGATGCAGCCCAGAGACCAGAGATCAGCAGTGTGGTCGTATGGCTTCTCCTCCACCAGCTCCGGAGACATGTACAGCGGTGTTCCCTTGATGGAGGTCAGCACTAAGGTGGAGACGCTCATGGCCCGCGCAAACCTGCAGCGAGATTGCATCACAGAGAGGAGAGTTTATCTTAGTGGAAATCACTGACACAGCTAGCTTTTTCTTTAAAAATAATCAGCATCTACCTACCCAAAGTCACACAGTTTCACCACTCCAGTTTTCCCCAGCAGTATATTTTGTGGCTTCATGTCTCGATGGAGAATGCGATGAGAGTGCAAATAAAAGAGAGCCGAGACCAGCTGGCAGGCGATCTCACGGACCTTAGAGGAAAGGAAGAAGAGAAGAGCAAATGGTATGAATGGAAACCATAAGTCTAAGGTCTAAGCTATATGAACGCATGTTTGAATTAATATATTTTATTGACAATCAGATAAAACAACCAAACAAACACCTGTCCCAATGATCATAAAAATGAATATTAGATCTGATCATTTGCCAGGCAGATACTTGATCGATCCGTAGTGTACATACATTTAAACATGTAGAATTTACCTTTAATTGTACTTTTGATTCTTAAGTACATTTAACATCAGATACCTTTAGACTTTTTATCAAGTACTACTAGTATGAGTGTCTTTAAATTTTTACCAAGGTAATATTTTAACAGGTTATCTTTACCTTTGCTCAAGTATGACTTTAGGGTACTTTATACAACACTGGGGGTCAACCGATTATAAACCAGGCCGATTATCGGATCCAAAATTCAGATTATCAGAAGCAGTGCTTTTTTTGGATGCTATTACAAATAGTATTATTTAGAACTTTGCACTGATCCAGTGTTAAATATGCAAAGTAACTAGTAACTACCTAAAGTTATCAAATACATGTGAAGAGTTAAAGTACAGGATTTGTCTCCAAAATGTGGTGGAAGTCCAACTGATTGTAAATATACATACCTGGCTCTCTGGCAAGTTCCCATCATCCTCAAGAATCTGGAACAGCTGCCCCTCTGCATACTCAGTTACAACCACAACCTGGAACAAACATTATTACAAATTCACATGTAAACAGAATTAGCTTGGTAGGTGATGGAAACTTTTTGTGGAACTAGTTTTAGATGACATACATAGACATACCTCAGTTTCAGTCTCAAAGCTGTCATAGAGCTGGACAATATTTGGGTGCTCGAGACCTCTCATGATCTCGATCTCCCTCTTGAGACTTCGCAGCTCTTTCTCCGAACGACCCACTTTGGGCATGAACTTCAGAGCCACCACCTGGAGACAACAGGATGGGCAGGACGGTGAAACTGAAGCAGAACAAACGACACTATTCCAACACCTGCTGGTTACTTACTTGGCCTGTAAATCTCTTCCTTCCCTTGTAAACTCGACCGAACGAGCCCTCTCCCGCCAGCTCCAAGACGTGATACGAGTCCATGTCGACGGCGAACAGCAGCAGGAGGAGGCTAACGTCCACTTACACCTGACGGAGGGTAACTTCTCTGTTCCACTTGTAAACACGAACTGTCATTTCCTGTGTTCAGTTACACAAACGTGTTCACTTGGAGTCACTACAGTAAACCTTACCGGCCGAAAGTTATGACTAGTAGCCTTGTATAGATGCTAATGTTAGTAAAGTTAGCAGCGCTGCTGTGTCCCACTACTTTTTGGACGGTGACAACAGATGTGATAATCGCCTGAGAGCAAGTCTAACTAACTGCCGTTTCACAAAAGTCACAAGATACGTTTGTTTTGCCACACAAACACTCAGAATTCGTGAAGGTGGCATTTAAATGGCTTGTTTCATAACCAGCTGTTATTTTTATAATGTCATTACGTGTTTTCTATACATGTATTATGAAAGTTATAACTGGCTTTTCTGTGGACAACATGACGGCGGGGTCCTTAGCCTAGCAACCGTTGCTGCGTTCCTGGCAACGGGCTGGGAAGGGAAAACAAAGCAGGCGGCGAGGTGGAGGAGAGAGAGCTCGGCTGAGGAGCAGAGGGCGCCACACCCTGGATCAGCTTACTGGTTTTAATGCACAACATGTTGTACTACACTGAAAACGATGTTAAGTTAAAGTCACGCTTTGGAGTGAGTAAAAGTATGATATCAAATGTACTATAGTATCAAAAGTAGCAAGAAAGACTAAATTAAGAAAGTAGCAGAAAATGGAAATACTTCGTAATTGTACTCGAGTACAGTTCTTGAGTTAATATGCTGGTAGATGAAGTATGAAGCGGATCCTTTACTAAAGTAAAACTATCAATACCACAGTGTAAATGTACCTTTTTAAGGAAAAGTACACAAGTATCATCAAAATGTAATGTACTTAAAAGTCATTATACAGAAAGGCCCCATTCAGTGTAATATCATTAGGCCTATCACATTACTGATTACTATTAAGGATGTATTAGATGATAAAACTTAATTGATCAGCCTGAAGAGGTTGTTACTTACTTAGTCACGTAGTCAGCAATCCACTTTACAAAATCTAATTTGATGATATTTCTTGAAAGTACCAGTAGTCATCCCTACATATTGCGTCAAATACTGAAGAGTTGGAATTGTAGGACAGGCCAGCCGCGATCCCAAAGCGTCAATGTTTGACGAATTGGGAATGAGACACAAAAACCAACTCTGACGAGCAGGAACTTGAAACTGATCGATCCCAATTGTGCTGTTGCTGTCCGCCAGATGTCGTACACGACCCACACACAGAGAAACAGATGTGTGTCCGTGACGGGACAGCTGGTAAAGACCCGCAGTAGTAATCTGATATTCCTCTAAGAGGATTCAGCTTCAATATCAAAGTGATTGTGTCACATTCACCTTATTTAACTATATTTATAAGTTATTAAATCATTCTTCTTCTTAGTTATATATTAAAATTTGGGATGGAGGACATATTTTTGCTGATCCAGCCTGCTGCTCGTCAACAGATGAAAAATAGTCGTGTTAATTGCAATTTTTTTTAATAACATGTAGACAAAATTGCCATCTCAGAAATGATGTGTGAGCGCAGAGATCCCTGGAAGTAGGAGATGTGATGTGATGACTCCTCGCAGCGCGCTGGGACGTGATCATAGGCCTGCTGCTCGCTCAGTCTCAAGTGGCCGCAGAGAACCCGCATCCAATGAGCGCCTCCAAAGACTGCCCCCCTCCAAAGGAGAGATTGAGTTTCCATCTTTCTACACATGACGAAAATGCATAAAGTCCACAGAAGGCAGCAGTGGACTGCGCACACGCACGCAGGTGGAGAATGGGAATGGGTGATGACCAGGAGGAGTTTGCACTGAGTGGACCTGCATTGTTTTAGAGTCACTGGATTATGCTCCTCATCCTGATCTGTGGCTCTCACCGCTTCCACTGAGCTTGCACATTCAACATCGTTTTCGTCTTCTCCGCCGGTCGTTGCATTCTTCACTGAGTGCAAACATCGTCATGTTTATCAGAAGAACTTTTCTCCTCTGCTCTCTGCTGTCACTCTCAAAACTTGCTCGTTGCATGGAAAGTGAACTCTGCTTCCCGGTCAGGCTGGATACGCACAACGATGACAGGAGGGATTTTGACAACGACTTGGAAAACCTTAACGGAGACTGTGTCATAAAAATACGAGCTTTCCAGCAGGAGTTAGTGATCGATTTACAACAGGACTCCAATTTCATCGCCCCTTCACTTTCTAACCAAGACGCGCTCTGGCTCTCCAACACCGATGCCACCACTGACCTGAGCCGGTGTTTCTACTCCGGATATGTGAATGCTGACAGCTACTCTTACGCTGCTTTGAGCCTCTGTAAAGGTTTACAAGGCGCGTTCGGCTTCCAGGGCTGGGAATATTTTATCAGCCCGGTGCAAAATGACACCAGAAGCGCAGAAAGCGCGCACATCGTCCGGCGCAGACCCAACAACAACCTGAGGCTCAATTCAACCTCGAGATGCGCGGTGGACAGCGACCTCAGCGCCCAGGTTGCGCAATCGTTGGAGAAATACAAGCGACTGAACGATTACAGCAATGTGACCGAGACGATGCTGAGGAGGATGGGGAGAGCCAAGAGGTTCGCGTCAGTACCCAGGTACGTGGAGACGCTGGTGGTGGCGGACGAGTCCATGGCGCAGTTCCACGGAGATGACCTCAAACACTACCTCCTGACGCTGATGTCGGTGGCGGCGAGGCTCTACAAACACCCCAGCATCCTTAACTTCATCAGCATCACAGTGGTGAAGATCGTGATTATATCCGAGGAGGACAAAGGACCCAAGGTGTCCGGGAACGCAGCCATGACGCTGCGGAACTTTTGCACCTGGCAGAAAAAGATGAACAAAAACAACGACAAGCATGCAGACTACTGGGACACGGCGATTCTTTTCACTAGACAGGTAAAGCCCTGTTTCATATGTGTTGACACTATTACGAGCTAACAGGGTAGAATGTGGGGTTTTTAGTGTGCGTAATTACGCACAGAAATGCGTAATCCTGATGATTTGCCTCAGCAAAAACAATAAACACAGTATATTTTCTATATGGGGCTTGTTTATGTTCGCGGAAGGCTGCAGACTTTACATGACAGGCTTCCCCCCAGCTCCTCCTGCTGTGTCAGTTAATTGGTTTGCTTTCACAACACACTCTCCGCCTCTGGTGAACTCAGGGAGCAAAAACTCAGTGACTATCCAGTCCACTAATACCGTCACAGCTTTGACGCTGAGGCTGGGTCACGAAGGAAATTACTTGAGCCGAACAGAGCAATAGTCTTGATTTCTCATCATGGCTCCTCGGGGGATAGTTTTATAGTCATGGAGCCCACCTCTGAGTTCTCCCTGCACTCCCAAATATTTGGCCCATGAAACAGGGTCAGAGATGAAGTCATCGCTCGTGTTCGTGTGTGAATCCCACTGATCTATGATGGACTGTCTGGCCACTTCGACTTCATTTTGCTACGTTGAAGACTTTATATAAAGTTGACAATCAACCCGACAGATACTTATTTAGTTACTGAGAAAGATAATGTTTTGATATTGTTCAGTCTGCAGATGTATCTACAGTCTCCAGAGTTAAGGAGTCAAAGACAACATGAGATACTCTCAAATTACCTTTGCCTGTGTCACTAACATGATACGACACATGATCGTATCAGACCTCAAACAAAACCCTTGTTTTATCTGTAACTTTGCCAACTGTAAGGACCCACTGTGCCCTTAGGGATGCCCCGTTCGGATGTGTCTTGTTTCTCTCAGCCATTCCCATTCTTCCTCCAGCTGTGGGTTTTCCAGCCTCCTACCCACCACTTTGCCTGCTCCTCATTAAACATGCCCCTGTAGGGAGGAGGGGGGAGGGGGGAGGGAGGAGGACGGGAGGGTTCCTTCGTGCATGTCGGAGATGCTACATCCCTCCGTGCTTTGCCTGGAGTCTGAAACATGCCGCTCCAGAGAGGCAGCTCTTGCACAGCTGCACCTTCTTCACTCTGTCATGCACTTCCTCCCATATGTACTGTATGCTCTTCCTGTTTAGGTCATGACACTTCAGAGATGGGCTGTGTTTTCCATAAAAGTGTTTCTGATAGAAAATCTAGGTTCGGAGTTGCAGTACTGTTGTTATAAACTCTGTAGCTGTTTCAGATGACCCCATTTTAACTGTACTGGACCTGCCTACAGACAGTGAGTCATGTGGCTGTAATCTGCTATATAAAGCAGAAAGACAAACGTCAAACCATTCGGTCACTGTTCAGGTTTGTGTTATATTGGACTAAATGACTGACCTACACTGCTCAGACTTCGATCGGAAGTCTGACAAAATATAACGAGTGCTATATTTCAGACACAGCTGCATTTACACAGTGTGGTCAAATGAATATTTCCTGTCAGTGGCCCCTAACTCTTATTTGTGATGGAATTTCTTGCCTAGACTGTCCTACAACTGCAGGAACGAACAGCACATATGCCTGGATTGACGTCTTACTTTTTATTGCCCATTCACCCAACAACAACATTTCAGTTTTATAAATACAGTATTAAATCCCTCAGAATAAACTCTCCTTCATAAAGCAATACACGGATATCCAGGATGTCAACACTTCAAGGGCTGAGTGCTCCAGTGGGGAGCCCACATAATCACCGTGTTGATGTTGCTCCTGGGACATCATAATTAATGTTGGTCCAGGTCAAGACCATCACTGCAACCAACCAATCACGTGTTTGTGATGATAGCTTTGTGACTCGCGGAAAAAGACCTGAAGAATACACACATGGGAGAAGTTAGCCGATGTATCATGCGTTAAACCGAAGGTGTATTTCAACCTAATCCCTGTTTTCCTAAACCTAACCAAACATTTGTGTGGTCTTAACCCAAGGTTGCCAAAGCTGTTTCCTTTCGAGGGCCAAAAAGGAAACTTTGAGGTGGAATATGCAAGAATGATCAACTAGTGTAAAGAAATAACAGTTCTGACATTATGGTGTGTTGTGCTGTAGAGGTGTTTACAGAAGTTAGCATGCTAGCCCACCCTGGTCCAAAGCTTCTGTGCTAGTGGTGTAAACACCAACACTCTCTTCATGCACAGCTAACTGAGCTGGCTTGCTAAAGGTACCCACAGTTTGCAGTTATGCTGTTGATATGCTGCCCCTGTTTGTTTTGAGGATGAACTCGACAGGATGACATTTCAACTTGACCGGATGATATTTCTTGCATATTGCACCTTTGATGGTGGTTGGGTTCAAAACAAGTGGACAGTCTATTATTTTCCATTCTGGAGGCGAAGCCCGGTCTACTGGGTTAGCCTACTTATCCCATTCAGCCACAAAGGCTTCCTGAAATGCCAAGGTCCTGGAACATCATTAATCATGACATTCTCGGCACAACACCAACACAGTGATATCAGACAGACCACAAGAGCCACAGTGAATCTGATAATAAATTATGTGTATGACGGCCACATGACTTTAGCATCCGACCAGACGAAATCACCCCTCCCAGACTCGGATATCAAACAAGCTGTCTCCACACATGTCCACATGACCTGGTGACTCAGTTTAGTCAGTAGTGTTGTTCTGCTTCACCATAGTTTTCAGTGGGCATTTAAGGCACGTCCATTGTCTGCTGCTTACCAGGCCGCAGTCTAATTTGTAGGTTTTATGAAGACCAACTCGGCGTTGTCCAGAGGCGACTGCGGTCGTCTTTAAACTCCATTGCCAGCATGATTGCTGTGTAAAGAATGTTTACTCAGTTCATTAAGCTACACAGAAAGTTCATTGTATGTGAACAGGCAGTCCCCAAAAGACTAAATCTAACTGTAAATCTGACGTATTTATGTTCCCCCGGGGAGAGGGGGGGTGGATGTACTTTAACTCACAGCATGTTTGCCTTTTTTTACATGATGGATAATAGGGCTGAGAAAGAGAAGAGTACAACCATATATGTCCAATGTCTGTGATAATGCTGTATCAGACCTCAAGCACAAACTGAGACTCCAAGCAACACAATAGTTATGCATATTGCACCCAAGTACGAGCTTTAAAAGGCCAGATGGTAATTGAATGCATCTAGATCTGTACACAAACGAAAATGGAAATATTTCTTTGCTGAGATAACCCTCATATTGTGTTTTAATTGCAGAAACACACAAAGAAATGCTGAGATAGATAACAGATGTGGGAAGTAGGTCAAAGCAAAGAACAAACTCATTGACGCTGCTGTTTCTTCTCCCCCGTTCGTCTCACAGTTTTTCAGTTTTTTCACTCATAAATGGTCCAAACGTTTCAATGTCATCTGCACATGAGCACATCTGGACTGGATTTGCACCGGCCAACAATTGCGGTTTTGTGGTTTATTCTAGGAATGATTTGTCATAGCGCGCGAAGTCTTCACTTGGCACTGAGTTTAATGTGTGCGTTCGGTGCAGCGGAGGATTGCAGGGCCTGTGTGACATTAAACCAGTAATGTGCTTTATCTATAATAGCTGACCGCCTCTGGTTTTCTGTGTTTCTGGGTATGTAGAGACGGTGCTGTTTATGGGCCAGGCAGATGGGCGGTGTTCTGCGGCGGTTACTGCCCAAGCTGTCCTGTGATTAGGAGGTACAGCTCCAAATGGATACTCGCTAAGATTGGGTTTTTAAATCCTTGTTGTGGAGAAATAGGTCATCTGGAAACTCTGCTATGGCATGGAAATGTTGCGATTGGGGACAGTTACATTACCTCATGGAGGAAGGTGTGCTCTAAACACTGCTGCCCACTGAAAACTAAGCTAAAAACACTTAGGGGAAAGCCTTGCTTAACACTATCTAATCCTTTTCCAGTCTCAAGGAAACAACTCTAATGACAACTTGAAGGGTAATTCCAGTTTGTTACAACTTGAGCCTTATTTCATAGTTTGGTCATTTTTATTGTTTGTATTCATAGATTAGTCCCCACCTCGACTCCTAGATTTGCCAAACATATGTGGGAGAGAACAAAACTCCAACTGTAAAATGACTTTCCTTAATTTTCATGTGTCGCAAGGGTGTATTATAGTTTCTGGAGTGCTGACTGTTAATCCAGCTAAGTTTTCTTACCCTGTCATGTCCCCATGTTCCCGTTGGGGCAGTGGCATTCACATGACTGTCCCTCTTTACTGGAATTTGCGACCAATTTGTGAACAAGAATACTTTCTTTTTAATTCAGCCCTAACCCTAACATACGTAACTGAGGTCACGTACGTCATGTGACATGAGATACGTCAATACAGTAGCTTACGTTGTTATTTTAGCCCACATTACGATCTTGTTTTCTAACCCTAACCAAGTAGTTTTTTTGCCTAAACCTCACCAAACCACTATCGTCTGACAAAGTTAAAAGTTTGCTAACGAAAGTCTAACTGAACATTGTATGTAACCTACTTGTACTCATGTGACCACGGTGCCTTCCAAGTGCAAAACTGATGCATGAGGGGCTGGTAGAGCATCATAGTCTGAGTAAGTTGGGAGTTGGGAGCGAGAACATGTTGCCCAATGACCGCAGGGTACATTGCTGATATGTCCCAAAGTATGGTGCAACCAGATGACATTGAAATGTTAACAGTGAGAAACAAGTATGGCACTCAGTAGAGCACATACCTCCACCAAGGCCTTACAGCTGCCTTTGTACATACTCATAGACACCAGTCACCTAAATGCACCTGATTTTTTAAAATCAAGATCCATGAATGAATCCCTGAAAAAAGAATGTAAAATGTCAAACAACTGCAACGTTCGTTTCTGGACTCAAGGAGTTCGTAAAGTGCCACATCCTGCATGCCTTTCTTTTGCTCAGATGTACTAATGCAACGTGCTGTTTTGTGTCCAGGACCTGTGTGGAGCCTCCACTTGTGACACTCTCGGCATGGCTGACGTTGGCACCATGTGCGACCCCAAGAGGAGCTGCTCTGTGATTGAAGACGACGGCCTACCTTCGGCCTTCACCACTGCTCATGAGCTTGGTGAGCCCCACTAACACCACCCTCCACTCAGTATACATTGTGACTGTTGCGTGTCCGGTAATGTGAGCGCATATAAACAGATTAAAGTATCCATGCATTCATCTGACATCACATTCCCTCTCGACAGGACACGTGTTCAACATGCCACACGACAACGTGAAGGCCTGCGAGGACGTGTTTGGCAAACTGCAGGACAACCACATGATGTCTCCCACCCTCATCCAGATAAACCGCACCAGCCCCTGGTCTCCCTGCAGCGCAGCCATCATCACTGAATTCCTGGACAGCGGGCACGGTGAGTTTCCTGTGACCCCTGACCGCTGTGTTTGACTGCAAACAGAATTGTAGAGCGTTTGAAGAGGTGTGAAGCCAAAGTGAGGTCAGACACAAACTGTTAGTAAAGGAGAACTCCATGTATTTTTTACACATCAAAGCCTGTGTAGAGAGTTCTACAAAATAAGGATGTTAATGATTAATTCTTAATTTATTAATCAGCGTTGAGATTGTAACCAATTAAAAATGTTTTAACCAACAGAGATGAGCACAAATACTTAAAGGTGCAACATGTAAGAATCTGTCAAATTCATACTCCAAACAAATAGGGGGCAGCATATCACCAGAGTTACTATAGCTGCTCTTAGCTAGTTAGCACAGTGAGCTGTGCAGCGAGCAATTCAGAACTGGAAGCTCGCATGTTCACACCGCAAGTACAGCAGCTTTGCACCGGGACAGGCCGGTGCTCTGCAACACAATACAAATGCATTGTAATGTCAGAACTGCTATTTCTTCCATTCTGCTGATAATTTCAGTTAATTTTCGAATGTTTTCAACTACAATTCGGATATATTACTCCTTTAAGTTTATCATTCGAGTTACTTTACCCATTCTTTTAACTCCTAATTTAGCCTTTGCTGGTTTTTCAACATAGATCATGTCAGTGTATAAAACAGTTTTCTAATGGAAAACCAAATATTCAATACATTTTTAATGAGTAACTATCGATTGTTAAGGCAGCCGACTATCAATAACAGGATTTGCTTACATTTTTAAAGTTGTTGAAAGTATTTTGTGGCTCCCGCAGGACTAACAGTTTAAAAATGAAATAAATGTGGGGGTGGTGGCGAAAGAAGTCAGCTCCTCGTCTCTGCTTGAGGCTAGCGGCTCAAGGCTACATAAGCTGCTAGAAGTGTATCAGCTGAACTGTTGGGGGCTTGGTTGCATGGAATATCTATTTCCGCTGCAACGATTTTACTACTCTTTCTTTGTCCATTATTAGTCCGATAATGTTGCGGGAGTGCATTGCTGAATTGCTGGAATACTCTTTTAAGGGGCAGCCAACAAACATGCAGTTAGGTGATGATTGCATTAGGAGAGCACATACTCGTTCTATTATTCATGTAATTAGACCCTTCACGGTTCTGTTTGTCACGTCCATGCAGTTGTTGAAAAGCAGCAGAGGCGCTCTTATTTCCACGTTTTCTGGGATTTACTCGATTGCTTCGGCTCATTAGCCTCCTGATGCGCAACATGACAGCAGTCGTTTGGGGCAAATGCAAGTGAGGGCATAAACGATTTTCAGCATCCATCTATGCTTCCAATGTGTCATCTGCCAAAGTACCCTTTTCCTAGAGAAAGACGAGCAAAAGCCAAAAGAGAAATGTATTCGGCTGGACGCAGATTGTTTGCCAAGCAGGCCAGACCACAGGACTTGGCCTTGGAGAGATGCTAAACGTTTGTTTTAAAACTGCCCCCACATCTGTCCCAAATTAGAGGGCTCGCTCTGGGGAGAGTCACCACAGTGGTTTGGACTGCGCGGTGTATCTGCCCAGTGTTTCCCATGCAGGTTTGCTCCAAATAGACAAACGTTTTTTGCTTCTCTTGGTCCCCATTGTAGAGAAAAGAACACAAACTGAATCAGAACGTTTTTGTCCTGACAGAGAGTGATTTCCATCCAACAATGTTAGAACTTGGTTTCTCCTGGCCGTCTGTCATAAATCTAGACTTCGAGAAGCAGAGGGGAGAAGAAAAAAAAAAACACATGTTGCCACATGTTTGAGGCTGTTTTTTGTGCACTTCTGAGCTCAAAATCATTTGTAACCTGTTCATTCTCCACAAACACATGCACAACCCCATGCTATTGTTATTGATTACTGCTCGTTGGAGGGAGTGTAGGAAGGAAGAGGCGTGTTCTGGCTCCGTCGGTGTAGAGTGACTTGTTTATATGCTATTCTACTATCAGTTAATCAGTGTTTTTCTTCTGCCAAATTTGCGGTGAAATGGTAGGAAACAAATTTGCCATCAGTTACAGCTCATTCATTCACTGCCTTATAAACTGTTGTGATTCCACCGCAACACGAGAGTCATAATAAACTGTTCAAAGTGGGTAAACACAGTCCGTGTCCGCCCCCCCCCCCCGGTGGAAATGACTTGTTTTGGATGTGTGAATTCCCCATAAGGGTGAGAAACCAAGTGATAAAACGCTCCTCCTGGAAACCTCCTGGATCTGTCATGTTTCCAGGCACCTGCTTGTCAAACTCTTCCAATTATTAGCCTGTTCCTGGAAAGGTTTTTCTGTGTGCCATTGATTGTAAATGGACTCCGTGTCTTTGACCTGTGCACTGATAGCTCCCTGCATGTCACTTTGATAAAGAGTTTGAAGCTAAGGTCTCTCTCTCTTTAACTCATCATTATCTCTGCAAGTCATAGATCAACAAGAATGGGATCAAACATGAGCTTGTGGGCTTTTAGGGAGAGTTTGAGGATGAAATAGGGGTGGGGGTGACTGTTTGTGGGGTTGTGTCTGTGTGTGGGATGTGTGGCATACACAGCATGGACTGCATCAAGCAGTACTTTGACTTCAAAGAGCCCAAATCACAAGGGCAATAGTTGCTTACTGCCCCCAACCCACAATCCCACGCACCCCCATCACACATGCATTTAATGAGAAGCATAGTGGAAATACTGAGGATTCAATATGGAAATACTGAGGATTCAATATCCAGTTCTGATTCAAAGAAAGTTAGTATGCTGTGTTAAAAAACGTAAATAAAAACCTACAATGTACAGGAAAGCCATGAAACCAGAGGTGACAGTTTGTCTTGCCTCCCCTCTTCTAGGGGAATGTTTGCTCGACCAGCCCCAGAAGCCGCTGGTCCTCCCTGACGTGCTGCCGGGGTCAACCTACAGCCTCGACCGTCAGTGCGAGCTGGCGTTCGGAGAAGGCTCCAAGCCCTGTCCTTTTATGCAACCGCCATGCGGCCGTCTGTGGTGCACGGGGAAATCCAACGGCCATTTGGTGTGCATGACCCGTCACTTCCCCTGGGCGGATGGCACCCACTGTGGGGACGGACAGGTCTGCGACAGAGGGGTCTGCTCCGACAAACAGGCCAAAAATGCGAAGGTAAGGCTCACAAAGGTTCCTGGGGTGTGATTAAGGAGGGTCCTTGTTGTTATCATTGACCTTTATAAAGATGGCCAACATGTCTCCCTCTGTACAAAGATGAAGCCAAAATATCCCCAGTACAGTAGCTGCCTCCTGATCTTGTGTCGTCATTTGCAGCTAGCGCAGTAATGATCAGGGTGGTTACCGACTTCCCGCCCCTCTAAATTTTGACTTGAACATAAATCAGAGTTATAAGAACAACCTGAAATGACAGAAACCAACTGTTTGAGGAGGGATATTTTGGCTTCACTTTTAGGGATGTTCCTTTTTACACAATAGCAAAAGACTAACCCGCCCTGCTCTTCATCTTATTGGCAAGTACCACTTGGCCTGGTTAGTTTCAAGGCCCCTGGGGAGAGAGAGAGTCCCGTCATCCCCGTTCACTCCAATGGACCATTTTTTCACAACAGCGGTGGATCGTGGAACCTTTATATGGTTCCCGGAGGCTACCTGCAAATAGTAGCAGCCCAGTGCTGTAATAAATAATGTTTTAACTACAGACTGCCAAACATTGGACTTCTGTCTCTCTGTATAATGTATTTAAATTGAGACCTTTCAGCCTCCAGGAATTATCAGAAATCTCCATGAATCACGTAACAGCATTTTGAACATCCGTTGCTCAGGTTAGCTTTAGTCATGAGCAATGATGATTGGTTAGGGTAAAGATAAGATTATATGTAGGCTTATCAGAGGCACATGTCGTCCAACCCCTATATAAAATCAGTGGTGTTTATACTTTCTGCAATATTTCCCTGTTTTTATTTGAATGTATTTCCAGGTGGACGGACGCTGGGGTAAGTGGGGCCTGTTTGGTTCTTGCTCACGTACATGTGGAGGCGGCGTCCAGCTGTCGAAGAGAGAGTGCAACAACCCAGTTCCGTCAAACGGTGGTAAATACTGCCAAGGGGTTCGGGTCAAATACCGCTCCTGCAACCTGAACCGCTGCTCTGACACAGGTACGAGTGGTTCAAAACAGACAACTATGTCCTACGACATTTCTTCCCCTTGAGCGATCCCACCTCTCACCTTCTGTACTCTCTCCCTCCTTCGCTCCCGTCCGCGTAGGTAAGACTTACCGTGAGGAGCAGTGTGAGATCGGTGGGCAGAACTTCAACAGTAACCGAGTCGCCCACTCGGTGGTGTGGGTGCCCAAGTACTCTGGAGTGTCTCCTGATGACAGGTGTAAACTCATCTGCAGGGCTAACGGCACGGGCTACTTCTACGTCCTGGCACCAAAGGTAAACCTCAGGTGTATTCCCCGATTTGCCTGAACAAATGTAAAGATAATTTGATTAGTGACGACATAAAAGTCTTTATAAAGTGAGGTTAGATTTTGGGAGAGGAGGCCAGCTGCCTCTGGCCCGAGTGCGTAAAATGGGGGAAGGAATGAAGCAGAGGAGGAGTACAGCTCAGCTCTTTCAGATAGCAGGGTGTGGAGTGAGCTGTAGCAGCAGCGAGACTGAGTTCACACTTCACTCCATCATACCAGCTGAGGAGGAGTAGATAAGAGCTCTCAGAGGACACGTAGCTCTGAGTCACAGAGCAGCTGGAAGTTTTAACCACAGAGTCACGACTGGAACTGAAAACGGGGTTTGGAGTAGTTTCTGAGTACGAGTTACCGCAAAACTTTCAGAGTTTGGTGCATTGTGGGCCAGTTTCTAAGTATGATATATCTTTGGAAAGAGGAAAATGTGTGTGTCAGGGTGCTCACAACCGCATTATGTAACTTATCGGTCACATATTTGCACACAGACTAGATGTGAGGTGGATCTGGTTGACAGCTTCTCTTAAGATACTTATTGCCACAGAACATCCTGTTGCTTGTATGTACATATATCATTCCAAAGTTTACTTTTCCTGCTTGCGTATGAATTTAGAAAGCCAGTCTGGATTTATTAAGAGAAATGTTTCCAGTGGACTGTAAGGAAAGAACTACAGGATCCAAAATCAGTGCCGTTGTGTAATCAAATTCCTACTTGAATATTTCACTAACCTGAAATAAAAATATACAGCAAAGTAAAGTCACAGAGGATGTTATGTGGTCTGTACTATGTGTTGGATGCTCTGCTGTGTTTGCTTCTTGTGACTAAAGATTTTTTTGTTTTCTGTACCTTAATCCTGACCTAACCTTAGGTCGTGGACGGGACTCCATGTTCCCCAGACTCCACGGGAGTGTGTGTCCAAGGGAAGTGCATTAAGGCCGGCTGTGACGGAAAAATCGGCTCGACCAAGAAGTTTGATAAGTGTGGAGTCTGCGGAGGTGATAACAAGGGCTGCAAGAAGGTGTCGGGACTCTTCACAAAGCCTATGTGAGTAAATCCCACATGTGAAAGTATTTAGAGTGTGTTTCTTACGTCATTCATTTTCCCCCTGTTACTTCGACATGATAGCATTATCAACTTCACAGTTATAACCTCTCATTGACTGTGATGTGTTTTGGCATGCAGGCACGGCTACAACTTTGTGGTGATGTTGCCGGTGGGCGCAGCCAACATAGACGTCCGTCAGCGAGGCTACAAGGGAATGGTGGGTGATGACAACTACTTGGCGGTGAAGAACAGCGAGGGCTATTACCTGCTCAATGGGAACTACGTCGTGTCAGCTGGGGAGAGGGACATCATGGTGAAGAACAGCCTGCTGCGCTACAGTGGCACAGCTGGCCTTTCTGAGACCCTGAATGCTGTGAAGCCCTTGGGGGAAGCCCTGACTGTGGAGGTGTTGTGTGCAGGCCAGATGACACCTCCTCGAATCCGCTACTCCTTCTACCTCGCCCGTCAGTCCAAGGAGGACAAGCCTCTCAAGAAGGACGCACGCGGAAACATCCATAACAGCGTCCTGACTGAGAATAGTGTCAAGGAGAAGGGAGGAGACATCCTGAAGAGGGCGTATAGCAAGGAGGATCCTGCTCTTGGGAAATGGATATCCACAAGTTGGGACAAGTGCTCTGTGACCTGCGGCGGTGGGATCCAGAGGAGGATGGTGCAGTGTCTGAGACAGGACGGGAGGCCTGGGTTGGACTGTGATCCTTCACAAAGACCTGCAGCCACACGGGTTTGTGGAGACCCATGTCCTGAGTGGCTTGTTGGGCAGTGGTCGCCTTGCTCCAGAACCTGTGGGAAGGGCTTCAAGAGAAGACCACTGCACTGCAAAACCCAAACTGGGCATCTGCTCCCAAGGGAGCACTGCATTGGCATACGGAAGCCACAGGAGCTGGACTTCTGTAACCTGAAGCCTTGTTAGTACCTAAAACCTATAAACTAAAACTCTCTATGTTTTTAAAAGGACTGATTTGATTCTACTTCACACACAGACAACGTGAACGCCCGGTGCAGTTTTTTTTTTCGACCTGCATCATGAGACACTTGCTTGGAAGAACAACAAGAATATTGGAAGGAGAGTGAAAGTGGCAGGATGAACGCTGGAAGATATTTTTCACTGCCATCACTCTGACTTCAAGATACATGATCCAGGTCCTTCTCCGATGGCAAAGTAACACGAGAGAAGGTCAAATAAAATGTAGTGGAATCCCTCGTACTGTCAGCAGATACAGACTGCTGTCAGCAATCAATCCAGTTTACATTATGAGTCTTGAACCAATTTCTTGTCATAATGTTTTCAATGTGCAGGTTCCTCAGTCTTTCAAATAGGTCTGGAAGCCTTTTGGCTATTTTTCAGGAAGTAAATATACCAGGGTTGATGCATAACTTCCTACCAACTGGACTCAGATGAAATGTCGTGTGCTGCACAATACTTCACATGGAGACAGATTGTATTGATGTGGCCTGGTTTTTAACATACTTTTCTGCTGCATTGTTCATCCAACCCTGTTATATATATAATTTTTGAATCCATTGGTTTACATCTATAGCAAATTAAAGGGGAATTCCAGTATTTCTAATTAATCATCTACACACCAAATCGTCTAAATATAGTGCCCAGGTTTAACAACACTGGAATTTTCCTCTAAGGTTGATACAGTGTCGGAAGACTTCTACAGTACCTACCTTTCAGGAGTGAAACTTTCCTCCAAAACAGGTAAAAGCCGAAAGATGCAGCCAGCACCTGGACCAAAGACTCTGATGTTCTGCAGACCTCACTCAGCACCAGTCAGCCAGACAAATAAAACTAGAATCTGAAGTCAGGGAAGGGAAACAGTGGCCAGTAGATTAGCTGCTGTGGCCACCAGCTCATTGAATTCATCAAGCTACATCCAACACTGCACTGCTCATCTTAGATATGAGCTTGGCCTGACATCACACACACACACAGGCAGACAGACAAAGTCACAATGTGTGCACCATCGCTTCCTTCAACCCCTCAATCATCCGACAACAACAATTGTCTTCTCAGTTCATTGTGTTCAGCCGTGTTAAGTAACGCCTGTCTGGCACAGTTACCAAAGATAATTTATTATCAATCGAACGATAAAGAAAGAAAGGGGAAGAAAACCTGGCGAGCCCTCCGTCATGCTGTACAGAATGTGTGTTTTCCTGGATCTCCTTGTTCCTGGCCCCACAGCCTGAGCCAAGCTGTCCTGTAATCCATTATATTCTTGTTTTGTTTCTTAAAGGGGCAACATTGTTCAATCAAAACATCCAGCTACAGGATGGATCCTGTGTTATGTTGGATTATCATTTTTATTTTTATTTTTTTATCAGCTTTTGCACTTTGTACAGCAAAAGAAAACTATGACCTACATGGGCTGTATTGTATACTATGTATACATTTATTCAGCTCTGTGCAAAAATAATGTAAATACTTTTTTAACCTTTTTTTTTTACACAGGCATTTGTAATTGTCTTTGACTCGAGTATATTTATTCCGAAATTAAAAGCCATTAAGGAACTTACACAAAGAATACTGTATTTTTTTTTCCATCTGTGCAATTTTCTTAACTCTGAACTGCGTATTCTCACCTTTGACTATCAACAACCTTTGAGAAAACAGTCCAACATGTGAGGCGTCATCGTATCTGACTAGCTGTGTTTCATCATTCAATTTAAAGTTACAGTATCAGATCAAAATGTGCCTGTCCACATTAAGTACATTTAAAATCAGATACTGTAAGAGTTTATAGAATTACTATTCATATGGGGGACTTTGGCTTTAACCAGAGTAATATTTTAATATGATATCTTTACCAAGTGACCTGGCTAAGCTAACAGGGCAACTCATTACCTCGGAGAGCTTTATTTTATCGTTTATTTTTCAGCACAGTGCAAGAAAAATGGAGAAGCCTCAGAGAGATATCGTGCAGCTCGCCTGCTGCAGTAGATCATCAGTTAGCCCGGCCAGTAGTCATTACATCAGCAAGCTTCCAAAATGAAACATGCTGCTGCACTTCCTGGTGTGACCAAGCCTTTAACCCTCCAGTGAGTCTCATGTGACATCCAGGTGGACTAACAGCTGACATGTGACCTCATCAGTTCTCAAAGAATAAACAATCTCAAATCCCTGTCAGAGAAACTGCCCACAAACAACCACCAACATCTGGCTTTTGTCCGCATTGGGAAACCTCTGACTGGTAGTGATGAAAACACGACACCCAGGTGGACGTGCCAGTTTCCGACCCACTTTCCAGCACGATGCCATGACGATTAAATACGGGAAAACTTGTGCCTGAACATCAAACCATAAACACATAAAACCTGAATATATGAAGTTCTTTGTTGTAAAAAAGGTACTACAGAGGTAAATGCCTGGTAGTCCACTTCAGTCAGCCAGAACTTACAAGGTGTTTTGGATGAGATAAATCTTTAAACCTAAACTGAACACACTCCTCACTTCTTTATACTATCATTCTGCCTTCATTTGACTGCTGAGAGACAAGTGTCAAAGCCTTTTTAAATGGATGCTCGTACATTTGTGAATCAAAATCCTTAAAAAAAAACAAGCATTAAGGAGCTGTCTGAGTATAAGGAGGCCACATTAGTCCTTAAAATGTAAGCATTTGTTTGGATTGTTTGTGTCTAAAAACACTAAAAGCCTTTTTTTTTTATGTTCAGTTAAAGTAACGACAAAACCTCTGCTCAGAAAAACTCACACATGTAACATTCGTCAGCATTAAATCAAACAGGAGGAGAGAGAGGAAGCAGATGACGTGCGGACTGCAAAACATGTGCCAGTGCGTATGCCCCAGCTCTCCGCTCCCTCTCTGTGAAATGGCCACATTAAAAATGACCAGCCGTCACATCTGCAGCTACAGTAAAAGAGCGGCTGAGATGGGTGGCCGGCGTGCCTTGCAGCAGCTCACTGTGGCCTATAAAGCCCACTTTGCCGTGCATTTGTTTCACGGTCAACATTTCAGACACGCAACTACAGCTTATTTTCCACCGGCTGACGTGAACTCATTCTGCCTGTCTGCGTCTGTGTGCAGTCCAAGAATGCAGCTGCGTGTGAGAAGGTGGAAATTTTGAATTGTGTGATTTTGAACACAATGACTTATGCGTGTCTGAGGAAAAAAAAAAAAAGGTCTGAGTCTAGCAATCGGAGGTTCCAGTGTCAGACATTTTTGAAAACCTTTTTTTGGAAGGGAGTGATATGTCAAAAAAAAAGTCTGAATTGTCTGACCTACATAAGAACAGATAGAGAAGAACCTGGAATGGAGCCAATGGAAACATTTATTTGTTCCCCTTGTTGCCTCTTGCATGGGTTTACAGTCGTATCTAGTTGCAGGTTCGATGGCTTTAATTGAGCCCGACTCCTTATCAAAAAGAATGATTCAGGGGGAAGTTTTTGATTACAAGTAAATCCCCCAGTGCACTGAGAGGCTGAGTTTTACTGGAACTGAACGCCAAAGATTAATCATCATATGTGAAGCAGTGTGCAGATTAAATTCCACACACTTCGTTCGAGTCATACTCACTTTTAGAGATGTGGAGAAGTAATGAATGAAAATGAAAAAAAAAGCCTAATGTTAAGGAAAGCCAGAATATAATTCCTGCATCTGTCCCCTTTATCTGGATCCAAAATGGGGTCTATTCTGTGCCGACATCCATCCAAGTTTCATGGAAGTGTTTAGTCGAGTTTTTGTGTAATCCTGCTAAAAAACCAACCAACCAACCAACCAAATGGACACAGGTGAAATATAACCTCCTTGGTTTCAGAACCATCTTATCATTTAGCTGCTTGTAGTTTTTTTTTTGCCCGTACAGTTTTTATTGTGTGGCAATATTGCAGCGTTCCCACAGCCAGGAATTGTCTTTGTTGAGTACAGTCCAGTGTTTGCAGTGGCCTGGTGCTCGCCAGCACTTATCAATTTTCTATTTGGAAAAACTTGCCGTTTTCATGCATACCGGCACTCTTCGCATAAACCATTACCAGAGGGCGCTTCGTGACGCTCCGGGCTCATCACTCTGTGGGTCGCTGGTGCCCCGTTACTGAGTGCCAACATGTGAAGAACCCAAAAGTACTGGCACTTCTTTTTCTCCTCTGAGGGCACTGGCACAATGTTATCGGAACCAGCCAAATCTATGAAATTGGAAATTGTCCTTTGTCCTTTGGCAAAACACTGAACCACCAACTACTCCTCCATACAGAACAGCTCTTCACATGATGAATGATTAGTGATCGGCTTCATGCACTGTGTTTTATTCCTGCAACCAATAAGTCCTGCTGTGCTCACTAGCGCTGCGAGGGCTTAACGGTGAGCCACAAACTTAACTGGCCTGCCAGAAGTGCATCGTTGCAATTCCTCTTTTGAAAAAAAAAAATCAACCCAACATGCCTTTGGTCCCTTTTCAGAGTCCCCCCACCAAGGGAAGGCTTACCCCTAATTCATGAAACCATTACAAACTGGTGAGGACCTGAGAGTTTCTGTGAGTAATTAGGGTGAGCAGCCCAGTGACAAACTTCATGTGGCGTCTTTTGTCTGATCAGCAGCAGATTTTTGCAGTGATTGCTGAGTCAGACGGACTTGTACACCACAGACCATTTTAAAGATATGCGCTCTTAAAGAAGAAGCTTTGTACACAATCCATGTGACTCTGAGTGGGTGCGTGGAGAGGCCCGATGAGCAGCTCGCTTCATTAATGCACATCTCTGAGGAGGTCTGCTGACTGCAGCAGGAACGGGATCTGTCTGCACACAATAGTGATGACAGATCCACAGCTGACCTCTGCTCACAGAATACTATTCTAATGATTCAGCTCGGTGTGGCTGAGTGAACAGTCTGCCAATTTTTTGACACATTGTGTGGTTATTGTGTGGTTCGTAAGCCACCAAACATTATCAACACGCCAACAGCTGAACTGAGGTCCGGTCAACAGGGCAGTGCAGGGGGTCACCGGTTAAAGGAGCTCTGTAGTTAGTTATTAGTTTATATTCGGCAGAGTCCATTTCTAAACCATCGTTAGCTGTTGTTGCTCTCTGTTAGCGGAGCTCAGAGAGGCACTGAGACGAGGCACTCGAGAACATCCATAAAGTCACATCAACAACAGACAACAGTCACACATTTAACGGAAACACCGGTGTTGCTCGGAAAACAAACTTGGGTTGATTATTTCTCAGATTTGTTCAGAAACAGATTCTGGTGGAGGAATTAGGTAAAGCGAGTAAAAATGAATAGTTTATGGATAGCCTACCTTGACAAAACCCTACTGTTGATGCTCAAAAACCCATTAGCTCACAGAATGCCAAATAAAACAACACACTGTACATAAAGTCAACATATCAAACCTGCCGCATATTAGATAAACGAAACAAACCCGGTCAGCTGGAAATCTGCGAACAGCAAATGACTAATGGAGCTAATGGATTCGTCTCGTTCCCAGAATACTGGACAACTTATTTACACTTGAACTACACTTGAACTTTTGCATAGGTAAACAAACGAGATGCACAGTGTTGATGAGCTGGTGTGCAGACTTGATCACCTTTGTTCCAGAGCTACGCTAAGGTTAGCCTGCTGCTTCACATTAAGCATACAGACACAAAAGAGGCATCAGTCTTTCTCACCCGACCCTCTGCCTGAGTCAGATGAAAAGATCAGGAAACTTTCTCCGTTCTCGTCTCAGTGAGGGGTCCGTTTGTGTGATGCTTGTTGCCAACACCTTGTGTAATTACTCAAGCACCAGACGTGTGGAAACTTTGCAGGAAAGCTTTCCGATACCACTGTTGATACAGAACTACAGCAACAGTTAACTTGGACAGCTGAATGTGATTTCAGCGCTGTGGCTCAGCTCCAAGCCTAATACAGACGGTTCGGTCACCTGTCACTGTAACGCTCACCTTCGACCCTGCCCGAGGGGAAACATGTCCGAGGATAAATGGGACAGATAAGGTAATTCGACAATCTGCTCTACTTACTTCATTTTCTCTGCATCGTGCAGTTAAAGGGTGAACATTTTTGGGCCCGATCGGAACGTCTGGCTTATAATAGCCTAAAATCTTAAAGCAAAAAAATGATAAGAAAGACCTGGAAACAGTCAGCTGCAGGGAGTATCTGGAGATTTAAGAGGAGATACACCCCTGACGTTAGTGAGCGCTTGTTTGTGTGGCATGTCTGTGTGAGGAGAGGGTCACTGAGGACATTCCTCTGGCTCCAGCTTAATATTTACTAAATCTCGGAGCATTTAAGAGGAGTAATGACCACTTTCGGAGCCGCAGCATTTAGTGTCAGCGCTCTGAAAGCAAAGCTTTGATAGCTGGTTACACAATGCAGACATCTAAGACGTTATCCACCGTGTTCATGAGATTAGACTGGTGCAAGTACAGACACCAGACACTACAGAAAACAACAACCTTTTACCTGTTTGTAATGGGGATGAATGGGCCCGTTTCCCTTTGATGTTAAGTCTGGCATTGTAAAGAAAGAGCTGCTGACTGGCATTCTGCAGGATCTACAGTGGTGTCAGTACCGGTCCAACAATAGCATCAGCCTCTAGTTTCAGCTGCAGGAAAGATGTGGTTTTAAAGTGTGTATTTATTTGAGTGTATTGAGTGACTACAGCAAGCACTTTGACATGACGTCAACGCCGTTTCTTCAAATTCTGCTGATGATGTTTTGATAATAAACAATGAAGATTAACAGCACTAATGCTTTGGATTTGGTTCTTTTTAAATATTTTTTATTTCGATTCTGACCCCTTCAAAGAAAGCCATGGCTTCTTCCATATTTGAGGCCTGGAGAGGTAAAAAAAAAAAAAAAAAAAATGGAATTATTCCCTTGAAAGTATCAAATTCATTATAATGGTCTGAGAAAATAAACACAATTTACATCATTCCTCTCCTGTTAATCATCTCAGGTTGGGAACCACTGCAGGAAGGAAAACCCGTCTGTTTTCTGATTCTCTCCCATTTGTTGGAAACATTCCATCTATTTCAGATTAAAGCACTCCCAGCGGTGGAGGGGGTTTGCAGTAATTCCAGGCTTTTTTTGTGAAACATCCACAGGACATGTTGGCTTTCATCAACAGCAGCTGAAACGTGGAATCAATAAATGTGATTCAATCCGTAAGAGCAGTATTTCTGTTAAAAATAAACCCAGAGCAGATTATGTTGTGTTGATGTTATTAATGCTTCACGGTGCTGATTGCATTATGCAAACCACAGGCACTGAGAACTTTGTTTATGTCTTCTTTTTTTTTATCTGGAATTGATCAAAAATCTGTGGCAGTCACTGCAAATCCTCCGACACTGGCGTCTTTGAAGTAGAATGCAGGAATATCTCTCCAACAGTGGCACATCGAATGCACGCCGTGGGCAAAGAACTTGGACCCAAATACAGAAGAGGGTAGGCAGGAAGGTCAGTGGATGAAATCTATTTCAGGATCGATGGTAGGGGCAGTCAAACACAACATACTCGAAAAATAGAACAAACTGGAATGGGTGAAAGAAACAAGAGAGCAGGGAAGGAGCTGATAAGCTTTGAATAAACACAAGGAACAGGGCCCGGCTGATGGTGCTGATGCAAGACAGGTGTGGTGGGAAGATCAGGCAGGAGAGGAGCACAGGAACACAAGAGGGAAACAAAAAGCCAGAAAATGCTTAAAACACAAATAAAATGAAACTGAATTGACAGGACCATGACACAGTGTTGCCAAGATATCAACAAAAGTGGCGTAAAATGTTGCGTCGACTCCTTAATTTGTCAGTGCTTTGATGTAACTCCCATCACCAGTTCTCCATAAAAACTTGAGCTACTGAAAAAGTTTCTGTATCAATTCTGTCACTGCAAAATGTCGACCCAATTGCTAGAATAAATGTTGGCAAGACGTCTTTGCGAAACACGGATGTGTTGAAACTCAACATTACTCTCTATTGCAACTTTTAGTTTTTAACTTTGGTTTCCCTTCTGGAAAAACCAGCATAGACCAGCACCAAAACACAACATGTGCTGGTCTTTTTCCAGCAGGGTTAGGCACAAAAAACTACTTGGTGAAGGTCGGGACAAGATCGGGTTAGGACGAGAGGTTTGGCTTAACATGCTTCTGTCAAACACAGCTGGAAACTGACCTGACATCTCATTAAAAATATGCGGTTTTGTAGCCACAGAAACAGCTGGAAAACCTGACGTCTCATTAAACATGTCCAATGATATCAGGTTGATAAATGTTGATGCGCAGTCTTGAACAGTGGTGTCCGGCTTGGATTGTTGAATTAGAAATGTAGACATGGTATGTTTGATGAATCTGAAAGTATCCGTTGTTTGCAGAAACATACGTTTAAACCTAAATCCTGAAATATTTATGGTTCCTATTCTTTTGGTTACAGTGACAGTAGAGTTATAAGAGCATTTGCAAGTTTTATCTTCGAGTCTAAAGTTGTTGATATTGAGATGAGCTACGACTCGAGAGCAGGATTGGGCCGATATGCAACAATGCATATGTTCAAACACAGTGCAGCCAGCCTGAAAATAACTTCAGCGCAGCTGTATGGGAAATAATTTCATGTTTCACTTGAGTTGTTCATCCAGAGTCACTCCATCAGATCCAAATCTGGGGTTTCATATTCCATTTACTCTAATCAAGAGGTTTTTAAGGTCCCACAATGAAGAGAGAGATTAAGTAGAACCATGTGTGTCTTTAAGAGAGGGGAATATGTTGCGTACCCGAGAGTGAGGGGCTTGTTTTCGAGCTCTGACATTTATTCTTCACACTATAATTTGGATCACAAAGACAAGCCCACGTGAACGAAAAATATGGCATCAATCATGGAGCCGCGATCAAAGTCTCAGAGTGTATACAGAACGCTGGAGAAGCGGGACACGAGCTGGCTGCTTTGGCCGCTCATAATCTTACTCATGAATGTTTTGGGTGGTCCGGCCGCTTTGTTTAACTCGGACTCAGCGTTACTTTGACTGGCCTGTACCATGCCCAGGAAAGTCCAGCGGTGGCTGGCCAGAAGATGACGCAGAGTTAGCTCCTTGGGAATGAAAATGAAATCTGTAATTCATCAGGAGTGAAAAAAAAAAAAAAAAATTGCATATACATAACGTATTCAGGTTAGGGGTTTTCATGTGCAACAACGTAGAGCAAACCATCTCTCTCGCTGGCTGCAGCTCCTGGTTTCAACAGGGAATTATGCTAATGATGCAAACGAGCCATTTTTAGGGAAACAAAATGGCAAGATTTTTCCTACGATGTGACAAGTTCCTGGCGGACACAAATAATCTGCTGAATTTCAACACGCCAAGTTATGCCTTTAACCTTGGCCCAGAGGAGAAGTGAAGTCCTGCTGCCTGCAGTTAGAGTGTGTTTGGACCGGAGCCACATCAGTCTGGCCCCACCAGTCTCCGAGTTCATTTCTCATTGGCTCAGCATCCAGAGGGGAGAAACGAGAGGATGAAGTCATATGGCTCTATAAACCTATAAAACTGTGTGTTTAGCAGGAGTAAGGCCGTTTTTAATTCTTTCGTGTCTTTTGTCTGAATGAAAACGTGGACTACAATGTGCAACAGACAACGTGGCATTATAAAAGTACGTGCCCAAAACCTTAAGTCTCTAATCCTGAAATGAGCAGTTGAGAGCTCTAATCATAAGTCATGATTTATGAACAAAAGCAACTAAGATCCCACTAATCCAAACCTGCTGTGGGCGAAACACCCTAAAATACGCCTGGAAAATGCATCAGATCTGTTCAAAAGACACACAAGGTCACGTGCTGTCGAGTGGATAATATACTCGTGTAAGTGGATGCAGACGCAAAGTCATGTTCTGTTTAGCGGGATAAAATGCAGGAAGGAACGCCAGCTCATCCAGAGGGCGATACGTCTCCATAAAGTTCTTAAGAGGCGCAAAGGTTTGGTGCACTTTGGATATTTCCTTTATTCCTTGATTGGAGCAACAAACATGGGTGTTCAGGTTAGGATGACATGCAGATGTGCAAGTGGATTTTTATAATGAAACCTGCCAAGAAGTACGGTGGCCACTCTGGGTCAAAACAAGACATTTCACAAAAAAAACAACGTCTCACAAATTTGTTTTCTGAAATGTTGATGTTAGTTTGTATTGTGACATTTTTTTTGTGTTTCCCAAAATATTGTTGTGTTTTGACCATCAGGGCCACCGTACAGAACCTTGTGAAAACAGCAGAACAGGGAAAGTAAGAAGCAAACACGGGAACTGGATGGGCATTTCAAGGAGCTCAGAGTTAAAGAACGGCTCAGCTTATCCTTCCTGTTGGCCGCTCCATGTCAGCGTGGGGTGAGCTGGAACTCATGTCAGAGACGCAGCGAGTGAAGTCATTAATCGTGGCAGGGGATAAAATAGTGAATGTCCCTGCAGGTCTCTCTCATGTCCAGCCAAGGCGTATGTCAAGCGTCATCGTGTTTCCAATCTCGTTCTTCATTCTGCTCTATTTTTCTGATCACGCTTCAATCACATTAAAAATGAAATCAATAAAATAATAAAGCCCTGAAGATCCTTTTATTCAATCAATCAAAACATGGGCTGCCAGAAGTCGAAGGATATAATAAAGTGTTTGAAAAAAGTTTTTTTTCCAGTCACAAATGTGCCATGACTTCTCGCACAGCGTTCACCAGACACCAGGCTTGATAGATTGTTTTCAGGTGCACCTCTGTTTTTTTTTTGTTTTTAATCCTGCGAGTCTGATTTAACAAACCAGCCTCAGATCGTCGTCCTCCAGATGTGAGCGTCAAAGATCGACATGAGTAATGATTAATATTACGATGATGAATGTCTGTTTTCTTTTCTAAGGTTCGTATTAAACTAAAGGGGACCAACGACTGAGTCGTGGCTGAGTGCCAGAAGGCTCGGGGGCAGATTTAAAACAACCTGTAAATGTTCACATACAGGGGCATGGAGACGAAGGTGTACGCGGGTTTTACAAGACAGTATTTCATGCTCTGGATGCCTGAGTGACACGTACAAAAAAAAAGAAGATACAATCAAACTTTTCACATTCAGTAAAAATGTCTTTCAAATACTAAAAAACATGAATTTATAATATATCATGCCGTTTTGGTTTTAGGGCTTAAGTTCAGACAAGCAGTTTTCAAGATGGAAAAGACCTTCAGACCTCTGTGTAATGTGAGATTCAGACGCTGCATTCTCGAGAAACACTGTGGTGGCGATTCCTCTGAAAAGACCTTGAGAGCCTGTGGTTGGATTATACAATGAGGTCTAAAACGAGGAGAAACCGCTCGGCTTCCCTCCTGGAACTAAAGGACTTGAAAAGATCCTTTAAGAGTCGACAGTGTCAGCACACTGACATGCTCTCGTTGGCAATGCTAACCTGCTAATGTTGGACAATTAGAACGTTTCCCAGGTTCACTGTCGTGTGAGCGTGCTAATGTTTGCTAATTAGCATTGCTGTGGCTGATGGGAATGTCATTACTTAAGTATTTTGTAAAACCATAGGATGGGACACGTTTTTATGTGAGTCACCAATGCCAAGTACACACTGAAGGATTGCAGCACTGATTTGTATCTCGCTGTCAGTTGTTAGAGTGATTAAAATGTCCCAATCAGAGGGATACTGATGCAAATTGGTGCTTGGTTGCTATGTGTGAGTTCTTCAAACACACAGTGACAAAAGATGTAAATCTGGTCGTGTCAACAAGCTGCAGCCAATGACAGCACAAACGGGCTCGGCTGTTGGGTGCCTGGCGGTGTGGAGGCCTTACTGACAAATATTTCACATATTCTGATATATTATGACTTTTGGACCGTTGTTAGCATTATCAAACGCTTGCAGTTGGGTTACAAACTTAGAT
The DNA here is from genome assembly GCA_963678695.2 of Diplodus puntazzo. Taxonomy (NCBI): domain Eukaryota; kingdom Metazoa; phylum Chordata; class Actinopteri; order Spariformes; family Sparidae; genus Diplodus; species Diplodus puntazzo. Next base: position 8,066,134 of record OZ023167.1, on the reverse strand, counting down.
ATGTTTATTCTCCAAAACCACTTGACTTATGTGTATGCAAAAATCCTACTTTGGGTTTTAATAGCTACGATCAGTCTTGTAATACAATGAATGTGTCGGTGCATTGTCTTTACTTTCGTGATGTAACTTGCAAACAAATCACTCTTGATTCTTGGTTACGAACAGGATGCAAACCCGAAGTCTTTGGAAGGAAAGTCTAATTGTATATGACCCATCCACCTACCGCAACCGCCCACTGACTCAGTGTTTCTGACTCTTTATACTCCTGCACCAGAGGACGGCCTCAAGTCATGACTGCAGCGTCTAACTTAGAACTGAGGACTTCTGACCAGGCTGCTGTATTTGATGCGTTGTGAGTGAGAGTTTTCAAAGTGGTATGCAAAACCACAATAACCTCAAGATTCCTGATTACAAGACAGAAAGTCATGAGATATTTCACTGAAAACCACAAACGTGAACCTCATAGTGGCGCTGGAGACAAAGAGAGGAAATCATCAGGATTCAAATTAAATGTCCGCACAAAACACCCAACATGGTGGCCAAAACATGTGATTACATCCTCACACGGCACATTTTGAGAGTCACAACCCCTGTGAAATGACTTGTTTCATAATGATCCATTCGATCCAATAACATTTGGAAAGTCTAGAAGATTAAATCGTTTTATCCCCTTTCAAGTTAGCCAGGCATTAAACTGGAAGTAAGCAGGCTCGGTTGGTGTCTGTAGTGTGGACGCTCTACGGGACAAAAAACCTGGAAGATCCAGAAGAACGTAATGAAAGAAAACCTCACTGTGGAGTCTACTGATAAAGTCCTACCTGAGACTTAATTTGAAGGATTAATATAACTGAACTGAAACACGTAACATGGTCATAAAGTCAGAATCCCTCAGAGGTTTTAGTTTTAGAGTTTGTGTTGTAAAGTAAGTGTTTCCATCGTATTTATTGAACCTTTCCAAGCAAAACACTAAAAACAAAAAAAATCCCACTGAGCAGCTCCTAAGAGGCATCACTATATTTAATGAATTAATAAAAAAAATAGAATAAAACAACATATGGCAATGATACTAACCAAACTGATTTAATAAACTGTCCGGCAGTCACGCCACTTTAGTGAGAGCTTTATGGAATTTTATGGGGCACAGCAGCTCTCGAGCCGCTCGACTGCTGCTTTTGCACATTTTCTGCAGAGTAATTAAATCGAGGGCTGATATAAAGAGTTTTTCAAATACTCGTGCTGTTTCTGGTTTACTGAGAGCTGATTTAAAATGGGACAGCTTTTTGTCAAAGACTGAAGCTCAATTAAGAGCAAGTATTAGAATTCACACACATAAAAGACACATTCAATCAAAGACGTTCTTCACGTGACACAATGATTTACCTCAGTGTGCGAAATACCCGTCAACATTCGGGGGCCCCCCCATCTCCCGATTGTTGCGCAATACCGATCTAAATTTTCTCAATATGCAGTAGGCATATAACATTACAATATTTCATGGATGCAAGCCAAGACAATCAGTCTATAGCCTACATGACAACACACAGACACTTAACAATGTTTGATAATCCAATATGCTATAACAGTGTTTCCCCTAGATCTTTTTGTAGCAGCAGTGCTCTGAGTGGGTAACCTAGCAACACTAGGGGGGTCTGGGGGCATGCCCCCTGTAAGAAAATTTTTTAAAAATTACCCTTTAAATGGTGACTACTGGTGAGATTTTGGAAAAAAAAATCATTTTCAGATTTTCAGAATCAGAATCTAAGACATGAGACAAAATAGTGTAGAAGTTGCTGCTTGAAAATATGTTAACCTCTTCAGCATTAGTGAACTTTTTGACCATTATTCTCTTCATTATTATATATTATTAATGGAAACAGAATCGGTTTTAGAAGTCACTGGGTCACATGACATGGAAGCTATTGAGAAAAAAAATCATAATTTCTGCACATTAATATGCATATAAAATGGAAGATATTGAAAAAACTGCAATTGTTTTGTATTAATATATTTATGTAAGTAATTTAATGACGAAACACTTTGCAGCGATTCAGCGCGAGGCTCTGTGAGTTGAGCTAACCGTCCTCCTGCTGCTGACACTGGCCGAACCTCTTTCCATTTGCCCACCTGCTTCGTTGTCCAACGAGCCGGCAAGTCACTTGTGCTAGCAGCAGTAGCAGCTAACGTTACCTCAGCACCTGCTGCCTCTTCGGAGCACTCGGCCTCAACTCCATGTTGTTCTTTTGGGGAGTCAGTGGGTGGGAGAGGATCCTCTGTTCTGGTAGCGAGCAGGCCCACCAGCATCGTCTTTCGGTGCCTCTTCATCTCTGAGTGCCACCTTTTTGGATATGAACCCAAAGTGTGTGAGTGATACACTTTCGCTTGCTAGCCATTTTTAGTATGACTTCTCAACGTTATGTCTTTCTCGTGTTTGGTGCATATGGCCAATTTGCATATGTGCACAGGGCTGGCTGCTCCGCATGGCAAAAAATAGAACATATTAGTGAAGAAATTTTGCTTTTGATTCTTTCTTCTTTGTGTCGAGCCCCCCCCCCCCATATTTCGCACACTGGTTTACCTATGTTTTCTGTGAATAGAGAGATAATCAAATATAGATCTAGGTGTTTGCTGTTTTATTCCAGTGTGCTTTATTATCATTCTGTTAGACCTTGTCATAAAAAAAGTTAAAATGCAATTCAATATTAACATTTAAGTCTCTTTTAAGTATCTTTGGTACTTTCCGAGCATCATGACTAATATTTTGACTCAGCAAGCATTTTGAAGCTTCAGCTGCTCTGTTACAAAGACAATAAACAAATATAAAAAGATCAAGCTCTCCAAGAAAATGAACCCTTGACGATGTAACAATACAATATGATTTTAGTTTCACAGCGATGTCAGTCAGTCGGGTTATTTATGGAAACTGAAATGGAATTCAATCCCCCAAACAATAACAAAACTCTACCTTAAATGTTCTGGACTGAATCACAATCTCGGAGGGTCGGGTGGGTCGGGAGGGGCGTACGCACGAGAAAAACAAATCATAACCCTAAATTTTCCTGATATGGTTACAAGATGACAATCTCCCCATAATTCTGTTACTTTATGGCCAAAACAACACGGAGCTATGTTCATTTGTCAGTCACTCCCACGTGTTGATGAAGCCGTACTGCTGAGTCCAACTGAACACGCGCCCAAAGATTATATATTATGAGCCAATTGTTCAAAAGGCTGTCATGAGGAAAGGTTAGACTGCCAAAAGCATCACCAGGCAGAGCACAACAGGATGAGATTGTGTAACTGATGCGTCCCTCTCGTTTTCCAACTCTGGGAGACCTGAAGGGCTTTTGTGCTTTTTCCACATTAAATGAGAAGGTAAGAATGAAGCTGTGATATTTACAACGTATAATAAGGGAATTGCATCTTGTAGAATCTGTAACGTCAGCTTTTAAAAGTTTGAAAAGCAATGAAATTGAAACATGGGAAACACACGGCGGCTGTGCATTTATAACCCGATCAGTTATGATGTATGCACTGCTGCAGCGCAGTCTCTTCAACGCGTACAAATAACACTTTCAAACCGCCTGCAGTGCACACGCCTAATCTCATTTGGCGTGCAGGTGGTACCCTGATCCTTCCCCCAAATTCTTTGGAACACAAATTTGTCCAAATACTAAAGAAAGTCAGGTGATGAAGAGAGAGAGATAGAGGGAGTCCAAGTGGGAGAAAGTGGTAAGTCTTATCTTGTTTGTAAGAAATCAGGTCATAAGAACAGAAAACAGTGCAGAACATTGCTGGCGAGCAGGATTCAGCAGCCTTGTTGGCTGACCCTGCAGACGAGGCAAACCTCCGGGGAATCATCCAGAGGTTAACGACACGAGATACTGTAGTTGCGAAGCCTCACTTTGGCAGACTGGAGGCTTTTTGTGTCTTCTTTGTGTCTCTCTTCTGCTGTCTTGTGTTGTTTTTTTTAGCCAAAAAACTGTAATAAATCAGATATTGAGCATTTCTTACTCAACAAGACAAAGGCTGGTGGAGTCTGTGTGACTGTTCGCAGAGGCACAGTGGGGCTTTGTGTTTTATTATATCAGCATCATTTAATGTTTAATGTTGTTCTTCACCTTTGTGTGGTGTGTGATTGCGCTAAACATCATGAAGAACATTATAGAAAGTAGGAAAGAGCACGTCAGCTTTTCTGCTGACTTCTTCTTCTTCTTCTTCTTTATGACTCTAGATGAAAAGTAAAAGGATCGCCAAAGTTGTTACAAGTCATCCTGTGACCATGAAGGTCTGTATCCAATTTTGCAGTAATTCAACCATTACCACTGCCATGACCAAAACAAACCAACCAGTGCAAACCCACACACCACGATGACACCGTCAGGATAGGTTTTCTAGAGTCGATCCTGATTCCCAGCCAAATAACACACGAAGGCAAAGCGCCGATTCAGCGCAGTAGATCACGGGATTTAAGAAAAGAGTCAGATGTCCGGATTTAGAGGGTTTATGGGTCTGCTGCATGATGGTCTTGATCTATGACATGCATTTGAAGTGCAAAAAAAAACAACATTTAATTCATTCCACTGGAACAAACATTATAATTGCAGATCTTTCAAAGTTTGTTACTTCGCCTTCTTTTCTTCTAATTCACTGCGTTGCTTTATTTTGATGTCAACAAAGTGGCTTTTATGTGGCCAACATTTGCTTTATACCCCCGGGGCAAAGAACATGGTTGTTTACTGATGAAAAAACACTTTATTTTATGTTCTCAGAGGGAACATACGCTCCCACGGAGCATCTTTGGTGACTCACTGGGGCAACATCAGTGGGAAAAAACACTGAACTGGTTGAAATGTAGAACTGCTGATCCGCAGTCTCAGGAACTGGGATTAGTTCCGTCACAGGTTCACATGGTGGTGGTGTAACATGATATCACTATAATACAAAAAAGTACAATGAAATGGCTTTGACAGCAGGAAGGTAGAATAAAATGAAGTAAGAAGTACATCTGATCCGCTCAGTGAGGTCGACAGGATCCTCTGTCAATGATTACCAATACCATTACACAACATACCATTTTCCAGAGAATTGGATTGTCAGTCAGCGGTGCTTTTACATGTGTTGATTTGGAACAGGTTTAGTTGTGCAGCCTATGTTACCACGGTGATGTACTCCGGTAAGAAGTGAAGCACAATCGAAAATCCTCAGTTATCCGTGAAGTTTCCTTGTTTCAGTTCTCTTAATTAAAGAAGCTGTACTTAGATATTTTATATTCTCTGACCTTTCTTCAGCAAGTTACAGCCATTTATTTTAATATTATATATATTTTTCAGTGAAAAACTAAGGTGTAGTCCTGTATAACATTTACTTACCATTTAGATGTGTAAAAAAGTTCAGCAAGTAAGATTATTAAACCATAAATGAAGACATTGAACAGAGAGATATGTTATCCATTCAACATGAACAACAGAAGAGTATCGCCTGTTGGCCCAGAGGAGCAGACTGTGTTGGTTTTCCTTGACGAATCAATGCTGCGGAGTGAGACGTTGTAATCACGTTCACTACGGACCCCCTATATGCCTAAAGGAGACATATGATACCACTGAAAAGCTGAGAAACTCCACTTTAAATGAGTGTTTAAAAGCTTGTGGATAGAATTAGCAGCTCAGCGTTTGAGCAGAATATTTACTTGTTTAAAAGAAACACTTGCAACGCCACAACAAAGACATAATTCTTTCAACTAAGCTGCATCTACAGCTCGTACATCTCTGACTTTGCAGATGACACAGAGCAGAGCTCTGCTGTAACGTATCTCGCTGTTCTGGTGGATAGAGGAGATAAAGCTCCATGAGAAAGTGAACATGGAGAAACAGTCAGCTCTAAACTGAGGTAGGGTGGGACACTTTGGGTGCAGGGTTTGAATGTACGTTTTTTTTTAAAATCAGACACATGTTCTGTTTTACTTCAAGAAATCTCCTGACCCGCGGGTCTACTAATGTTCCTCTTTCTTTAGAGCAGGGAGGACGAACATGGTCCAGAATTGTCTCTTTCAGTCTCGCAGGAGAGACTGATTTTTGTTTATTATTCCGGGGTGGATAATAATGAAAAGATTACGGAGATAAACTCGGCTCACTCTTATAACCTTATCTGAGTTGTCAGCAGTAAGGAAAAAAAAAAAACTCCATTACCACCAGGGACTTAAATCTGAAGCCAAATGCAGATTGCAAATGTAAAATATGAGTTGAAAAGTGATATATTACTAATGTAATAGTGTGTGCGAGTGTTGGTGGGACCTTCCCAGGTCCATTAAAAAATTATTTTGGCCACGTAGTGGTTTGGAGCTCTGCCTTGGCTGGCGAGTCTCTCTACGTGCTTTCACTACATTTTCTGGTTGATAAATGTCCCAGGAGAAGTGAGCGTGGTGGTCAGAAAACCCACAACTATAGCCAGAGTTCCTTCAGTCCATGACACGTTCTTTCAAAGTATAAGCTATGATTGATGTCCATGTTTCAGCGGAGAACCTGGGAATTGTCCCTGGGGTCAAGGTCCTGACATAGTGGGCTGGGAAACAGTTTTTGGGGGAATGAATTTGCTTAAAGTCGTTGAATTCCAATAAACAACATTCCTGCTACATGGTCTGGCTTGCCACAAAGACCAACAGGCACTTTTGTGGACTTGTGTACACAAGCGTTTCAGGGACTGTATCAAAAACATGTTTCTCTTTATCTGGATGCTCAGCTGCATCTGTGAGGTCACATAACACAACGCTCTCATCTGCAAAGAAGATAAAGGTAAGAATGGAACAATGTTTGTTTGATTGGAGATCAAACCGTAGACATCTGGTTACAAAAAACTACTTCTGTCGTTCATATCATTTTTTGAGATGCGTGACACTTAAAGGTCCAGTGTTTGGGCTTTAAGGGATCTCTTGGCAGGAATGGAGTCAGATAGTCATAATTATATTCACGTGTAATGTTTAATCACCTGAAATTAAGAGTAGGAAGCTAGCTGACACAGACAAACACTGACTCAGGACTCTCACGTTTCAGCAGCCACCACAGGGGAGGGTGAGTCGAGGCGTAGCACTAAATCCTGCACACTGGACCCTGAAATATAGCTAATATAGAAAAGCTCCCAAGTGCCTACTCTATAATGCAGAGGGGAGTCGAACAAAAGCCGTATAAGAAGAGATGTTTAGGTTAAAGCTGCTGTAAGCGATATCCTTGTTTTGCACTTGTCAGTCCCCTCCCTCCTCTCTACGTCACCACACTTAAATGACTCCTTTATTTTTTCTTTTTTTTTTCGAGGCAGCTCTCTTTGCCTCTTTTTGTTTTCAAGGAGGATCCTGCTCTCTGTTCTTTGCCCAAGCAGACAGGACAACTTATTTCTAGAGCCTAATTCATCTTTAAATTAAATTGCAATTGGTAAACTTCCTGATTTGCTCATTACCAAAATAGAAATCTGAAAAATGTGATGCTGTAATGAATGAATTGCCAGGAAAGGCAGAACCAAGCAGAGATCAGCGTGGTGGCAGCAGAATGAGACTGGAACCAGGTTTGCCATGGTAATTGGTATTCCCGGCGTTCCTGCTGTTATATGTTGGTTGTGCATACACTGATAACATTACTTGCGGACTAATGACTTTTTGACTGAACTTCAGTGGACAACAGGCTTTACAATTAAAGCTTATCTGTTTGTAGCAGGAGTCGCACTTGGAGATTGCATCCACTGCGGACTGATGGGCCCTGTATGCAAACTGTGAGGGATCTAGCTTTGCAAGGAGGCGAGTTTGACTCTTCAGGCACGGGAATGATGGTGGAACCTTTGAAGCAGGTTGGAGCTGCTGCTTGGCTGAGTGAGATATTTGCAGAAACATCCTTCAGCCGTTCTGTGCAGTCCTTCAAAACATGCCCAGGAATGTTCTTTGGCCCAATGGCAGGAGACACCTTTTTTTTTCATGTATGCAAGTACACAAAGACATGACAATGAATTGAACCTTGAATCATGAAACAACAGGAGGAAGAGCTGACTGACAGGAGGATGCCAGGGGATTTGTCGTCAAAGCAAATACTGGATTAAAACCCGGTGCTAAGAGGGAAGTGGGAGTTGGTAACCTCTCTGAGAAGCTGGAGCTTGGCAGCTCGTGACCTCTTCATCTAAAAAACTCCTTCTTGTTTCATTACTCTCACCAACTGTATCAAACTCCTCCCTGACATATTTCAAACTGTCAACAAAAACGACTGTTGCTTTGCTCTGTAGGTGCATTTTTGATGAACGATAGCGGTATATGCTTTGCGTTTCCTGTGGCTGACCTGCTCCAAAATAAAAGTCACCTTGTGTTTCACCAGTTAAATGCTTTTTTAATGCCAAGCAGTAGAAAAAGTTCAGTAGCATCAGCAGTAAATAAACAAAGGGATTTGGTGGCTATATTTTCAACATAAAACGGTGAAATCCTTTATGTACATTAGTGTTACATGTTGGTTTACATGTGATGTGCAGCTGCAGTAAAGTTGGCTCGTCTACTTGTGCCTATGACCTGTGTTTGTCTGTCCACGCTATCATTATTTTTATGTAACAAAGTCTTTACGCACATGTAGAACAGGATCAGACTGGTGGCCTTCAGAGCAGAGATGTAATTGATTCATTATTTCTGATATTTTTGATGGCTAGCGGACGTTCTAACCAGTCGCCTGTCCAAAGAAATCATCCAGTTCCTGCCTGATTTCTGTTTTCAATTTATTCATCACGGACATGATCCGCTTCCAACGATAATAATCTGTTTTGTTTCCTCTCAAAACAAGTCAACCAGCCTTATATGGGAGTCTACATATCTGTTTCGAGAGGTCCTTTAAATGTATAGCGGCGGGTGAATAGTTCACATTCCGGCCTGATACCATCAACAACACCGAGACCCATAAGTATCATTTCACACTATCAATATTATTTTGTATTTATTTTGTCATGTCGGTGGACGCTTCTCATTTAATTGTTTCATGCAGCATGCTGTGCGTTGGTTTTGAGAGCACATGTGGTCGAACGAATGTGTAACTATGACCAGATTTCTTCCCTTTAGTTTGATTTACACAAGATAAAAAGCAGATACGTTTGTTTGAAACAAGATGTCTAAAAGTACGACTGCTGTGACACGGAAATTTTGTGATAAATTATAATTTATAATTGTTTTTTTTCTCCACTTAAAGCTGACTTTTTTGCTTGTCTTTGCATCGATAAATCATAAAATTGGTAATAATTAGTTTGAGAAAACTAACTTTTTTAAACTTTTTTAGGCATAAATCAATAGAAAATGCTGAAGTTGGACCATATTTTTCATTAGATTTAATTTAATCAGTTAAAATAATTATCAGGCCTCAGCATTTAACTTTAGACTGATTTTCACCCAATGGAAGTGTTATTACATTCATAAGAAAATATATTATTCAACCAAATGTCACCTGATGCTAATGAGTCATCTTCCTTTTTGTTTTTTGATTCCGCAATATGTCAAAATGTGTCCCAGATCACAGTTGGCTCTTTTTACATTACTTACCGAACATATAAAAATAGTTTTGAGTCTTCATTTGATTCGTGAGTCTGTATCTCTTTTCCTGCGCACATAACTCCCCAGTGAGTACGCGTAAATCAGCGACACAATCTTTTCTAGTCTGTCAAAACCACCGGGAGCTGATTTGTGCACAGAAGCCCCACAGAGGCTTCGGCCCTCGTCATGCACAAACAAGAGGATCAAGAAATGCAATAAAGTAGTCGAAGTAAGTTAGGTCTGCTTTCGGGACCAGTCATGCCTCTGGCTTTCATCAAGGAGATAAATGTTGAAATGTGGAGCTCAGTGATCAATGATCAGCGTCTCCTCCTCTTCCTCTTCATGAAGCCTTCCTGGAATCTAACTTTATTAATACAAATTCTTCTTCAAGTGGCCAGAAAAGTCAGTAACACGGAGAATGTTATTGCGGTTGTGCAGCTCTCAGTATTGTTTGTATCTTGTGTGTGCCACCGTGCTGGTACGCGATAGTCTATTGACTGCTTGGGGGAATAACAGGCAAGTATACAGTATTAATCATGCTGCAGTGATCCAATAGTAAAATGTCATTGTAACTTGTGACAATGCTGAGCTCATGCCCTGGTTAGGTTTAGGGGCAAAAATCTCTTGGTTAGGGTTCGAAAAAGATCATTTTCTGTCTTAAAATACCTGTCTTTGTAGCTAGGAACAGTCCCGATGTCCCCTTAAAAATATCACGTTTTCCTGCTTACAAATGCTAGAACGCGGATGTGAACTGTGGTCATTGGTTTGACTCTTGCCTGTAACTCCAACACCACCATCTTGTCCACCTCTCAATATGAAAGTCAGGTCACAAACATCTAATGTGAACCTGATACGACGGGTATTTTAGAAATGTCAATATGTAACATATGACACGGACACGTGAACATGTGAGTGGTTTGCAGAAATATTAACTGCCAGCGTTTTATCGTGACGACAGGAGTGTTGCTGGACTGCAGATGTTTCACCATCCTGTCACATGTTTGATTTAATTAGCTTATTTGGTACAGCCAAATACATGAAACGTTGGAAAAAGTGTTATTTATAGCAATGTTTGGACTCTTTGTTCAGTCACTGTAGGCCATTTCATGGTTTTGGTTCTGGCTGATTAACTGTCGTAACCGAAGCCTTACTCTGAAAAATTGTGTTTTAAGACATCAGGTAGTGAGAGTGAGAGGTTAACAAAGCTGATCTGTCTCCTTCAGCTAGAAAAGAATCTGCAGAATTAGCAGATTTTGGCAGCAAAATCAACAATTTAGCGGAAAATATCAGAAAAAAACTCACTTTTTGTGTTTCCAGAAGAAAATCTGTTTCAGAGACAACTGTCAGAACACCTGTAACTCACATGCTCTTACTGCCTCTTATGAGTGAATCAGTCTTAAGATGAACATAATCTCCTCTAACATATATATGCAAAAAAAAGATCCTCTAATTATCACATTAAGCCATAAAAATCCTCTGAGAGACACTGATGAATGGCTGCATACTGTGTTCTTTAGAAGTGCATTTTACAGAGTAGGCCGGTTCAAACAGCTTATCAAGTGCACACATGTCTGGCAGGATATTCATCTCTTTTGTGTCCTTCACTCGACACCCTGCGGTGCCTTGACCCACGGGCTGTGTTTGGCCGGCTGCCAAAGGCGTCAGTCAGAGAGACTCGAGTTCATCCAAAACGGATGTGGATGTCTTCATTATGGCTGTCACACAGCTCAGGGCCCTTTCAGCACGCAGACAGCTTTGGCTTACTTTCATGCAGGTGTGGTTTTAAGTCAGCTCGTACTGGCTGTATGTCAGATGCAAGTGAGTGGATGCTGTCAGTGAAGGGAGCTCAATTCAACACAGGACTGTGTTTTAATTAAATCCTTGACATGTCCTACAAACATGAGCCCTACGGTTTATATACTTGAATGATCTGAATTGTTCTGTTGGGCCTTCTTTGATCACTTTAGGTGCTTCAGTTTCTGTGTGGGGATTGTGGGCCACAGATGCTCGCCTGGCAGATAAAGAAAGAATGCATCCAAACCAGAGCATTAAAAGAAATTAACTAGGACAGGAAAGCGCACAAAAATGGATACAAAGACAGCAGTTCCAGAAGCAGCACAGGACTTCAGATGAAAATGTATTGTTCCTGATGCCAGGGCCCCATTGAACCAGTCATAAAGTAATATTTAACTCAGTTTTCTTAACAGTGTGTGAAAAAAGAATAAATTCCATTAAATCATCAGAATTGTGCCATTTACAGTCATTTCATATCTACTCATTATTTCTATGTACAAGCTCTACTTGCTGGACTTTTTGTCAGACAACTTGGAAGTACTTGGCCCAACAGAGTGGAGTTCCATCAACTCTGCAACGATTATAATAATTACAGAAAACTTGATAAGGATGGAGAACTAAATGTGTTTACAGGACATAAAGCTACATCTGAATGTGTTTAAGGGTCATAAAAATGTTGCTGATTCTATCAAAGACAGCGCGGGACTGTTGCTATGAAAACAAATAAAGTCTGGAGGTGGGTGATGGGAAGCTTATGTAATGGGTGGCAAGCGATTGTTAATAGGGATTGTTGGATGCATTCTGTGTTTCGCACATTCTACTGCGGTCAGCTGATAGTCAGATCATTAACTGAAATTCAAAGTTATTCATTTTATGTGTGTATTTGTCTGTATTAACTTTATGTCATAGTTTTGCATATTTGGTTTGTAATTTCCTCTTTTATTTTGAAGTTCTGTCCTCACATGTAACGTTTTGATTTTCACTTCCTCCCTTTGTCTGCTTTCCCACCCCTTTCACTTCTCACCTGCCTTCTATCAGTTAGTCAATCCCTCCGTTCATGTAAGTCCTCGTCTTCTCCTCTCTCTTTGTCAGTTCGTCTGTTCTGCCTCGCCCTTGTGTTCCTGTGTCTCCCTGTCCCATCTTCCCGTCAGGTGCTATTGATTTTTTGGTTTCTGATTCTTCGTGTTATTGCTGGTTTGCTTTTGTTTCTTGGATTTCACCTGTTTTGTCTTCTGCCATTGTTTAACATTTTTGCATTTGAAATTTCAGCTTTCGTTCTAATTACTTGGCTGCCTGTGCGTCTGTGTTTGGGTCCCCTTTGTTTAACCTCGACACTTCATGTCTTTTACGTTACACCATGTTGTAAAGTTCAGGACATAACAAGGGTGACGGGTGACAAATGAGTAGTTGGTGCGTTTCCGCTCCAATGATATGAAATCCATGAATTACATAAAGGCCACTTGAGAGGCACTAAAAAGTTCATTTAGGAAACAAGTTGCACTGGGAGATTATTGATGTATTCACTGACTTATTGAAATTGATTGATGTTGGTTACAATACCAAATTTTAGGTCGTGGCTTATTAGTTACACATGTAAGCTTTTGATTTAGCATCTTAATGCCAATTCACTTCATCTTGTGTAAAGATGCTGATGTCACAGTTCCGCCAGAAAGGGAAGTTTTAAACATTACATTGTGAGGAGCAGATTTCCAAATACTGAGCTGTTGCAGTCGGTTGCTAAGGGTCTCCCTGCTCCTCTGTTGACATCATCATGGTGACATCAGACAGCAATGAAATGCTACAAGAGGGCAACCAGTTTCAACACAGAGTTACAGAAGAAGAAGGTCAGTCTACACAACTGCTGAAGTTAGAGCGATCAGCGGGAAGCTAGAGAAGGAATTTAAAAGCAGCGGTGGACAGTGATTAGGACGTCACCAGTCTTCCTCTCAAAGATGACAGCAGGATTAAGGCTGAAAAAGAGCAAAGTGGTTAAATGGGCTGGAGAGGGTTACAACAATTTCTTGTGGTTAGAAACAAACTGTTCCTGGTTATTTTACAGAGTTCCCCACCACACTCTGAGAGAAGCGGGTCACTTGAGAAGTGACTCATGGACTACAGTTGCTGTGGGACCTCAAGATGAATTACCCATTCAAACCCACAATAGCATAAAATCTGGATATTGTTCAAACTATTTTGTTTTGGCAGCTGTCTCTATGCCTGCAGTAATTACCATCCTGGAGGATATCCTGCTTTTACCGTCTTCCTTTCAGTTGTTGATAGGTTGAACGGTGGCACAGATTGAAGCTCACGCTGCCACCGCTACGTGATGTCGGGATGTGTTTGACGCTGTTCAGCGGTTTGCTCTTTGACCATCAGTCAATTTGGATTAACTGGCATCAACAATACGGACAGAAAAACACAGCTGAGCCACAGCGCTGTCATGCAATGCAGTTATGAAAGGCAGCTGTGTAACTGACCTGTTCCCACAGAACGGGTTTCTAAAGTTCTGGTGTAGCTAATGTTCCTGTAATGGGTCTTCTGGTTTCAGTGAGAATGCTCAAACAGATAACGTCTTCAGGGGAGACACCCACATATGTCCAGAGATAAACATACAAAAGAAGTTCTCATAATGAAAGATATTAAACATGTTAAGAAGGTAAAGGGTTCCTTTATTTGCCATCGTTAACATCATTAGCCACACCTGCACACTTACTGCTCAATACATGAAGGTCGAGGTTTTATTAAGGCACATTTTGCACGTTATTTATCCTCATTTCATGTCAGGATCACTCTGTCTTGACGCAGTTGATAATGAGGCATCAGATCTCTTCATCCTGCCTCCGTGCATCCTCTTCTTGATGCAGATGCTCCATTTTGCTCTCCGGCTAATAGCTAAATAACACTTTTATTTTAAATAAACACACATTGTCTGTATCTGTGATGGTCATTTAAGGGTAATACTTAATAATACCGCACGCATGCACACACACACACACACACACACAGACACGTAGGGCATTACCTGGCACATTAATACATTCTACAACTCACTGTGAAGTTTAATTACTCAACAAGCATCTGGCGGACCAGCACCTCAGCCAGCTGACTCCGAGCCACGACCGGACATGAATTACTCTCAAGTAGAATAAAAATTGCAACCTAGAAGAAATTAGTCTTGAAAAGGAGCTTTTGAATTGAGTGCCATTTACTTTGGCTCGGGAAACCATTCAACGAGTATCCAGCGTTCACTTGTTACAGAGCTTTCTGACCCTGGCATGATTTCGTTTCCCAGTTTAACCTGATAATGTGGCTAAGTAATTACATTATATTAGTATTACGATGAAAACTACAGTGAATCTACTGTGTCAGATCGACAGAATTGGCCAGCGTTATTCAAATTTGAAATATATTTCCTGGAAAGCTCCTTTTTCCGTGCAGGTGGCTCATTTAATCTGTTGTTTCATGGAAAGCACGAAGCTCATTAAACATACAAACCATTTCTCTGCTACATTGTGATCCTGATGCGACGGTATCTGTGTCAGGAGTGACCCTGTGCCTGAGGACAACTGAAGTGCGGGCAGTTTATTTTATTGTTTGTGTGCGATGCATGCAGAACAGCAGCTTGGGTCCAGAAGGCCCCAGTGATCCTCATGGTGCCCCCCCACCCCCTCACCCCAACAAACACACACACACACACTCACACACACACACACACACACACACACAGAGTCATACACACACACTCTCCCAGCTGTGAAGACTGGGCCGACATCACTCCGCCCTTCACCCAGTGACTCATTCACAGAATATTCTATTTTCCCCTTCTCATTTCTTTTTTTTCCCTTTTTTCCCCTCAAGGCTAAAGCTATCCGTTTAATTTTGCAATGGTCTTCACACAGCTGTGGTGTAACACACATTTTTCATCCAGAAAAGTTACACATCAGCAGCAGCAGCAGCAGCTTATCACTTGTGTGCATTACTGCATATTCCTCCTGCTCTTATATATTCCTGTTCAAAGCTCAACAAAAATGTGAATATAAATAAGAAATACAAACATCTGATCGTAAAAATCAAAAGGTAAACATGGTGCCCTCAGTAACAATACAGCCACGGTTACCTCAGCCAAACTGCTGTATCTGCTCTCTGTTCCTGACGACAGTTTAGCACGCAACGACTCCAACCACCTGTGAAACTCATTAGCTCGCGGCAAATTGGTTCCACATGTAGAGATTCACTCCCACAAATGGTGTGTCACATAAAATGGAAATCTTGGCATGAAATTGTGTAGAAAGGGGGGGGAGAAAATGTGGTAAAACCGTGTGAGAAACATTGTTGGACGGCAGTTTGGGTTTTGTTACCTTCTCGACAACGATTTCCTGAAAGGAGATGGGAAACAGGGCGAAGCGTAATCGACAACAGCCTTCAAGCGCAAAGTTTCATTCAGAGGATCGGAGCGTCGACGTAGCAGCTCCCTTTGAAATAATGAACGCTTGAAGTTTAGTGTTTCTATTCATACAGGTGCAGCAGCTACAGTATGTTGTACTTATAGCAGTTGTCCTGTAATTTCTCCCCTTGGCAAACCTTCAATTAGCTCAATAAAGATATTCTATGGACCTTTCTTAAACCTTTAATCTACACTTCAGCGTGGGAGGTTGACTCTATTCAACATGACGGCCTCAATTACAGTTACACGCTTCCAAGCTCCTGGGTGTTTTTTCGGGGTCTGGGGGAAGTTTGGGCCCTCCACCATCTATTTAACTGCAGGTGTGAGCCTGCCGCCAGGTTGTACGAGTCTGTTAGTGAGCGTTCACACCAAAAAAACAGTCCTGCGTTAATACGACACAAGGAGTGTGTTGGCTCGGGTGAATTTTAAGATGTGGGAGACGCGATTTTGCAACTCCCGAAAGCTATCATTGTGGCAATTATTTCATCTTTCAGCGCAGCTATCGCAAGCGTGGCAGTTGAATCTGTGCGCACGTGCACCAGGAATGTGTGTTCACATGCGTTTGGTTGGTCGCCTCGGCATTCGTCCCGTTGCTGTCCGACGAAAGTTAAGCCAGGTTCAACACCTTTGTTTCATGGCTTTGATTTCTTTTTCTTTTTAGCCATGACCCTCTGCGGCAGTACTCCTGCCATGTTGCTCGACTAAATATGGCCTTGTGGTGGTTTCTTGCTTGTAGTGTGAACATAACACTGGAGGAAAGGTCAAACCCAGCGTACTTCTTAACCTCAGATGTGGGTGTCATGAATACAAATCCCAGGTTTGTAACAGTGTGCCAGACATAATGTAGGCGCTCAATACAAACAAAACTCATCATGTCAACAGAACAATGTTGAAAACACTTACGTTGAAGTAAACATGTATGTAACTCTGTGGTCCGACCCTCTCACTGAAGTTACGTGGTGCAGAAACAAGTGATAGAGGGGCGGAGAGGCTGAGACAGACACAACACTCGCCCTGTTACAAGACGCTGTGCCATCAACATGATTTTGAAGCTGTTATTCTAAGATGAAAAAGTTACATATTGTTGCTTTTAAGTCCCTGTACAGCTACAGTCAAATCAGCGGTTTGAGTACGAAGCTCTACGTGGACATGTTGATGGGCGGTTAAAAAAAAGACTCAAGATGAGTGAAACACGACTCTTTTTAATTCTGCGCATTCATCTGCCTTGTACAGAACTCGTTTACCCACAATACAACTTTACTCCAGCTTAGAAGGTGTTGGGCAGCGGCACACTTCAGGAGGAGCTTTCCTCTCCGCGACAGAAACAAGAACTGTCCCTTTTGTAACCACACTTTCCCATCGACATCTTCTTGAACATATTCTTGTCTTTATTACTGTTTATACTCTGGTTTTGCAACTGTCCCTGCGGTAAAACAGCACTTGTGTAATGTTGTTAATTAAATGTCGATCTTAATTCGAGCAGTTTACATTGGTGAAAACGTTTTCCATTTACGCAATAGTGTGGTCCAAAAGACCTGTAAACACACTTAGATGGGTAAAATCCCCGGAATTCCCCTTTAAAACGTCCAAAGCTGAATCATTTACCTCCTCTGGATATTTGTTCTGTCTTATTGTATTATTTTCCACTCCAACACCCAAACAGCCCACAGACTGACACACAACAGAATTTTTCTCTCCGACAAATGAACCCTGGCAGAAGGACAACTCCCGCAAGATGATGTTACCATGACAGACATCGTCTACGGTAACTGCTCTTAGTCAGGATGTGACACAGCACATAAATTATGAAGTTGTTGTTATTGGAAAGGATATTATATTCCAGCAGCTGCAACAAATTCTTTAATTTACACAAGCATGACGTTTAACAGTTGAGACTGTCTCCACAAACATCTTAGGAAACATGAGGAAAAAAGTAGACATCCCAGTGCGTGTGATGATACTGTATCTACTGGATGTCTCGGTGGTATTGTTGTGTTCTTGTTCAGTTTTACTTCTAGAAGGCTTATTCAGTATCTTGGGTTGATATCAGATCAGATATTCTGACGTATTTCAGTGAAAGGAGGTAAATAAATGGTAAGTAGCCACTGTGTTCAGAGACAGAACTGACTGAGTTCAACAACTCGGTCAAAATTTGCAGCTAAATATGAGCAAGTCTGAAATATTTTCACAGCTTCCGAGTGAGGTGATATCTACACGTCTGTTGAAGTGTGAGGGCAGGAGCTTTACACCATATGGAAACTACTATTAACAGCAGGGGTGGATTTGCTAAATGTAGCCCAGCAGGGCTCTAAAAATGTAAATTACCATGAGTTCATTTGAAAAGAGTAACTTTTCTCCCCTGGGAATCTGTAAAAGTTGCAGGTTGTGCTGAGTTTTTTATTTATTTTTTTCACTTTGAGGCCTTCAAACCTTGAAGTCCTGCCTGCAAATGATTTACAGAATGCTCGCAAGCTTTAAAATATCGCTAACGAAGTCCGTCAATCTGCACGGAAAGTAATGGTACCTACTTTAGTTTTATCTTTATCCTATAATGTTGCACTGCGAAGGGCCCGAGGATCATTTTTCTGCCAACACCAAACATTAAGAGTGTATAAATTCAGGAGTAAATGAACACAAGATGGAGTGAAGATGGATAAAAATGGCCATTATCTCCGTGAGGATCTCAGACACGTTGTAACAATACTGGGTCTAATCACATTTCCAGAAATGTGTATATAAAACTACATTTGGGGGAAAAAAAAAAAAGAGACAGTAAGCTGACAAATGGGGCCCATCATCCGTTTTAAAAGGAGACATTATCATCCCTGTGAGAGCCGTCCAAGAGCACACATGTGCTGTGGTCGTATAGCGAGCATTAATCTCAACTCCCACATCTGAATACGTCTCTGGATGGTGGTGACACTGACCGCAGCTGTAATGAGAACAGCTGTATAGAAACAGACCTCGTTCTCATAGAATCCGACGATGGACCACATCTAGAGACGATCTGGATGTCAGAGACATGGTCATGTCAGATGGAAAGGAGGCCTGAAATCATCACTGTCGTCACCAATCAGTCAGAGTCCCGCTTACCGTCTGTTGGTTTGTTTCCCGGCGGGTGGAGAAGATTCAGTAATGTATGTGGTAGCGTATCTGCCCCTCGTGGAGAGAAAAGTATGATCTTTTTGTTTGTAGTCGGCAAAGATCTCCTTCCCAGCTAAGCCCCTCATGAATCATCAATCCTGTTATGTTGTTATTTATGATTTTAATTAGACAATAAGAAATGTATAGCGCCTTCGAGATTCTATGCGTTCTGCCATCGCTATGTGTTACTGAAAGCAGCAGTTCAGATCTCTCTCCGGGCAGTGACCGCTGTTATTCTTTGGCTTAACAGTTCATAACACAGAATTACACTCCCTGAGAACACTACAATCTGCTGCGCAAACAGAAAATAATGGAGGTGGAGCTCATCCAAAAATCTCAGCTTTGATATCTCCCAGAGTGATGGTTAAACCAGAGCGAGGGTTTTTACAATATGAGGGATGGCTGCCAGGCGTGATGAAGAGGAGGGGGACTACGGTAAACTATAGCATCAAGGGCATGAATGGGCAGTGGGGCAATAACACTGTTGGCTGTATTTCATTAGGATTAGGATAAATGCTGTCTTTGTTTCTGCGATGGCTGCACATTCAGGACTGTCACCCAGGAAACTGCACCAAACTTCACTTTACTCACACTCATTACATTAAGTTAAAAGTTATGCGCTTACGTAACTTTAACCCAAACCGTCATCTGTTTCTAAACCTAACCAACTGTTAGGGCCTGAAGTTAACCAGGAAGGAAATGGAAACAGTTGCTAATTCAGCTGCAACTTAGAAAAATAGTTAAAATAGATTTACCTTCTTGCCGAGATTTGATGGAGAAGATTGATACCGCTCCCACGTCTGTCCATCAAGTATGAAGCAGGATCCAGCGGTCAGTTAGCTTAGAGTAGCATAAAGACTGGAAACAGGGGAACACAGCTAGCCGGACTCAATCAAAAGGTAACAACATCCACCCGTCAGAACCTCTTTTCATTTGCAGTTGTATAAAAAGTGTAAATATGAAGGTTAAGAATGTGAATTTAAAGTGTTAGAGTCTAAATCTCACCCTCTTCCCAGTTTGAACATTACATCTGCAAATACAAAGGTCGTATTCTAACAAAGCATCATCACACCTGGCACGGCATCACCCTCTTTAATTTGTTTGGTTTAAATGTTTAAATGTCCTGCATCCGATACATATTATGATTTGGGGGTGGTGGAAAGTTTAATGATTGTGTATATATAAGACAACAGATTTACAATAGAAAAAATGGTTTTATGGACATTTTGTATGGATTTCCGCTGGGCATGGTTGCTGTATGTCCCCCAAGGCGAATTAACACAGAAGAAGAGGAGGAAGAATTTAAAGTTTCTGGAAGTCTTTGTTTACTGAAACCCCTCGATTTGGGGGTAAACATTCACGCTGAGACGAGCAACAGACTGCACGTCTGGAGCTGAATGGCTTCATTTTAAAGGAGGGAGCCAAGTCACAGTGCAGATAAGGAGGATGGAGGCATGTAAACAAAAGTTGGACATGATGTGCGTGAGTACTACTTCAGTCACCGATGCTTAGGAAAAAAGGCTGTGACAATTACAGAGCAACTTGTCAGGAGTAACATTCAAAATTGGGATTTACACCTGCTGAAGATTAAACTCAGTGACCTCAGAAGACTGTTTTGTGTGAGGTGTTTATTTGGCCAGACACGCAGATAGCCGATATTCAGCTTCTATGTAATTTAACAAAACATCTTCTCATGCAGACAGAGTAACAGCAGCTGCCGTCAGTGTAGTAAAACAGCTTACTCAAGACAGATACAGAGTAAAAACCGAGGAGGATGTGGAGCCTCATGAGGTCCAAAGAGGCCGGAGTGTATCCCCCCGCCCGGCTGATGAGACGTGTCAGGAAGGAGCCCCGATAGGATGGAGAGCGACAGCATCATGGAACACGCATCCGAGCCAACAGAGCGCACTAAAGCTGCCCCGCGAGCTCTGGAACAATAAAGTGTCCTTAAGCTTTTGGAAATAAAAATGTGAGCTTGGACATGAAATACAGAAAATACCTGAAGTTGTTTTCTCTGAGTTAAGTCAGATCAAGTGACTGAGGGGACGACTGCCAGGTCTTTCTAACGATGGCTTTCTGGAGATCTCCACGTCCGCTTCGAGGGACTAATTTCTATCGTAGTTTTATTTTTCTCTGGGACAATCGAGTCGTGAGTTCACGATGTGGTGTCACTCACAGTGTCAATAAAACTTAAAGGTCCGATTTCTGTGTCATTCCGAACTCGTCAAATACTGACAGTTTGGGACGGCGACCGACCCAACCTACGATCCCAAAGCGTCAGGATTTGGCGAGCTGGGACTGAGACTCAAGAACTTTGAAGTATCAAAAATGGATGAAAGTCCTCACATTTGTGTTTGTTGTCTCCGTTTGAGCCGTCATATCCAATTGTGTTTGTAGCTTTTTCATCAGACATTTAATTTTTTTCACTGAATTTGAAAGACTATGAGTGTAATTACATAATATTC
The DNA here is from genome assembly GCA_963678695.2 of Diplodus puntazzo. Taxonomy (NCBI): domain Eukaryota; kingdom Metazoa; phylum Chordata; class Actinopteri; order Spariformes; family Sparidae; genus Diplodus; species Diplodus puntazzo. The sequence goes on along the minus strand of OZ023167.1, from coordinate 8,044,752 downwards.
TTCGTTTTGGCCCTTACGCTCACCATGTTGGATTGCGTAACCCGCTCAGATTTAAAGAGACTTATTATGTTTCCAACAACAGCACAGAGTCGACGGTGAATCATCTCTCCCTCCGCATGCTTCTGACACGGGGGATTATGGGTGACGAACGACAGTAAAACATGTACAAAGGAAGAAAAGGAACGTTGCGTTACAGATGTGTATAAGCTAACCCACATTTTATATGAAAAGCTGATGCTGTATCTTCCTTTTGTGTGTATATGTGTGACCAGGACCGCTGGAAGTCAGAAAATGGCTTTCAGTAGTTTGAACTACAGGAGGAAGAAGCCACAACTACAGGTCAACAACACCAAAAACTCACGGTTTTTGAATCAGAGGTCACTTTTTAAGCAGTGGGGCTTTCTAATGAAAAAATCCACAGTATTTGGGCCTTTGTGTAAATTCAGCAAATATTATGTGTCAGGTTCTTTCTTTCTTTCTTTGTCTCAGTAATGGATGTGTTTATTTGCACATTGCCACAAGTGATCGCTCGAGACGCGTGTCGGTGCCACGTGGGAATCGACAGACTTGGAGCTGTCCAGCTGTGATCGGATCACCAAAGACACGTGTTGGTACCGGCGCTGAACAGCCTCATAATTTAGAATGATGCAGTGCAGTGGATATACAGATGTTGAACAGGGATTGACGCATATCATGCGGATCTGCGTGTTCGTCACTGTCAGCATAGACTCCAGTCTGCAGTGTAGTTTTAACACTTGAACACAGAACTGTAGAGTAACATTAGATTTCATGATAAAAGACAGTTAGAGCCACTCCACATCACTCCATCAGTTGATGGTCCGCACAATGCTTCGGTCTACTTACCGCGTCTGCGAGTGTGACAGAGATGCATGCAGTGGTATTTAATGGTTTAATGGCTTAATCTTTATCCTTTTTTGAAGTAGGAAGCCAGCTTGTGTTTATGTTGTTGATGTTGTTTCCACATAATGATAATGTGTCTTGAGTTGTTCTCCAGTTCTGAGAATTAAAGTCCGGTATCAAGAAGCAATTTCAAAAGCAATGTGGAAAAACAAAGATGTGCTTAAGTCGTGAATGACGCAGATTTATGACCTAATGATTTACTCTTCATATAAAGATGACGCACCATTAGTTTTTGAAGTCGATACAATTAAATGACTATCGCTTTCAACACTAAGTGTGAATGCAGGGAATGAAATGACATGTTCATGACCGGCGACGGCACAAAAACGCAGCATTACTACCTTCAGTGTGTCAGATTTCATTGTCATGATTAACAGATTACAAGAAAAAGATTTCAGAGAAGCAAGACGATACTGATTCAAGATAAATGAAAATGACTTCTAGAACATATTGCGTAAAGGCCCAGGACTAACTGGAGACCACCGACATGGAGCGTACGTGACGCCTTAAGTAGAAACACCTGATGTTATACTCTCAGATAAAAACAACTTGCATTTTAAAGTTTATAGGCTCCAGAGATACAGCAGAGGAAGAGGAGGCAGGGCTGTAAACCAACATGAGTGATGTCATGTCGTCGTTGGTTGTAAGCGTGGCACAAGGCGCAAGCTCCTTTTTTCGATAACTATTTTTATAAACAATGTCAGCGTCTTTTCACTGCAGTACAACTCTCCCTCTACATGCCTAATAAAGACGTTACGACCCGAGTGATTTACAACCTCCAAACAAGCCACGGCACAAGTTGATGTGGTGTCCGTCTTGTAGAGAGCAGAATGGCTTTAATTAGAACCAAGAGGCTTGAAAGACTCCAGTGTTATAAAGCTCTGCTCTGCCAAACCTTGGCGCCTGCGAGCTCTGCACAGCCTGCAATTTGTGTTTCATCTGCACCATCAGAGCAAAATGAGAAAACGTGGGCCCTGACATGTCGGATTAATAAAAAATCACATAAAGGCAAAAGGAGTGGTGAGGTTTACGATAGATACAATAGATAGAGCATAATCAATCCTCTTGCAATGGAAGTGACGTCTGTTTTACCGCGATGTAATGCATTGATGATGACGACGATTCAATCCTGTGGCACTAACAACCCCTCATACCTGATTTGCTGCTACAAGCTACACCCCGTTAACCTAAATTATGATTGGCTATCTTCCCTGGAACTTAGTTAAACAATGTTTAATCAGTGTTTATTAATCTGCATTGTTTTCTTCTGTATGTGGCGACTTTTATTGGTGCAATTTCTTTTCAAGGCCTTGAAAGTTATGAAAATTAATTCATTATCTACTCGCCCTCATGCAGATGGAAAGCTGGGTGAAGTTTTTGTAGCCAACCAAACCTTTTTTCTAGAGCTTCACAGCAAAACAGCATTTCAGGACGAAGGCTCCATCCAGTTTTTTTTTTTTTTGGCAAGTCTCTGGAAGCCCCGAGATCCCAAACTGATTTCAGAAGACAATATTTACTCCTTAAAAGCATGGTGCACCCACGTCAGACAGGGTGCGTGCTAACCCTTTTAGCTTAGAAGCTGCAATTAAGTATTTGGCTTAAATAATATAAGGACGTAAATAACAATCTTATCAAATCAGTTTGCAGACACTTAATTTTTCAAGTCCCCATCTACGTCATTTGTTTGGGGTAACGCTGCAACGCTGTTTTGCTGTCAAGCTCCACCAATGTTTTTGTGGACTATGAAACTTCCACCAGATTTTCCATCGAATGTGAGCAGATAATGACTGAATTCCATTTTTGGCTGAACTTTTCCTTTAAAGAATAAAGCGTTCCATTATTTTTGTTTGGTCTCCCTCTGCTGTGTTGTGATAGGTGGGACTATTCATCCTCTGAATCTACACAGCCCTGGATTTAATCATGAGGGAACATAGGGATTGTTTTTTTTGTTTTTTTTTCTTACCTAAGATTCATTTTATAAACTTTCCCAGATGGACTGAACACACAGCTTCAGTTACAGATGTGCAACCTTGCCCCACCTACAACCTGAACTTTACCCCCACATTAATATTACAAGCAGTATCTGGAGATACTTTCCAGGAAATTTGTACAGGACCCTTGTATATTCTGCTTTTATAAAGCAAAAGTGCATCCTAAAATTAAAACAGCTTTCATTTGACATAATAGGATTTGGGATAATGCCTGTAAATCAAAGAGGCTGTCACAACCACTTTGTACTGGATGAGCCAGTGGTCAGGGCCAAATGCCAGAGTGTGGTTATTTACAGCACATTCAAGCTTGGACTTGGATACAAAACAGAAAGAGCACGAGTTAGCGTGTCTGTCCCTGCTGGCACGTGAAAATGTTCTTTTCACGGGGACGTTTTTCTGTTTGACGCATTGTGAAGCCAACAGGTCACTTCAGGACTTTGGAAACGAGAGACGCTGGCTGATGCTTCTTTAAACCAAAGCTTCATTTGTTGTTGTCAAGCGTTCAAGAGGCTGCAGATGTTCCATCTCAAGCATCGCAGGGTAACGTGGTCCAGCGTGTGTTGTGTGATTTAAGTCGAAGTATGCGGCGGGACGACTGACCCCTCGGCCTGTTGCACCACTTCCTGCTCTATAAAGGGCAAACCCGCACATGTCCGAGTCAGTTTTACTACCTATGACAGGAAGGCCCTCAGGTGATGCTCTGTAGGTGACCTGATGTGGAATTTTACTGCGGCTGGCTCACTTCTCTGCTGATTCACTGCCGACTACTGATGCTGTTAATGCTGCCATTCAATTAATGAAGAAGAAGCGTTTACAGGCATGCAGGGTAGGCGCACACGCTGTGATTTTGAAACAATATGCACACTATAAATCACTGTGGAGCATGTCTGAAAATGCAAAAATGGTGGGGTAAGCTGACTTAACTATGGCTGTCATCATCAGCCATGAAAACAATCTCAAGAAGAACTTTAAACCATGTAAAAGTTGGATTTTATTTTTGGAATGCGGGCATCATTAGTTATAATGCTATTTGTTGTATTTCTAGGAACATTGAGACATCAATACAATAAAATCCAACGGGGCAAGAAACCAGCCGATCAGTTTTTATCCAAATCGAAATGATCTAAATGGCATTTTTGGAGTCAGAAACTGAACGTGAGTCTACTTGGAAAGTCAGTGATAATTCCTCATTTACAAATTGTGCAAAACTGTTCAAGGTAGTGCAGTATTTCACTGTTTGGCTTGCTTTTCAAAATAATGTCTGAAACCTGTTTGACTGTCTGACTGCTTATGTTTCTTGCCCTGTCAGACACATCCGTAGTGATGCTTCATCAATATAAAAATTGAATTGTGTGGACTGATGCGGTAACTATACATGCCCATGGATGTGTGGATTCTACTATGGGCTGCATTATCAACAAGAGCCAGTAACAGGACTGCTCGAGGATGTATGGATACCAGCTGTCCACGATTTGACTTTCAACTTGAAAGCTGTAAGTTTTGTCATGTCTATGTTGTTTTACTGTTTACTTTTTAAGTTCGCTGTTGAATTGGGTGTTAGCATGTTTTTTGTCTCGGGCTACGTTAAACTAATTATGTGACAGACACTAAACATGAAGTCTCATTTGAAGCCAACTATATAAAAAGAGTAGGAGGTTGGATGCTGTCGACTTCATGTCATTTCTTTCATATTGCTATTTGTATGGTAACACTGCAGCGCTTAGTAAGCTAGCCTTAGCTTCGTTGTTTTATTGAGTGTATGTGTTGTTGCTGTGTGTAGATTTACTTTAAATATGTGCCCTCAGAATAGCTGTGTGTGAGAGATAAATGGTCAAACAGCAGGAATTAATTTTCTTGGCAACTCTGTGTATCTTTATTAGCACCCAACACTTAGCTTATGAACACCATACACAGACCGTAAAACAAATTTGTAATGTTAGCGGCCAACTGGACAACGACGTTGAGACTAATACAGATCACGCTCCCTCTCTAACATGTGTGACGGTGAGGTTAAGTAGTTTAAAAAGGGTTCTTGTGGCGATATTCATGATAGAAGTGCAGCTAACTGGAACTGCTCAGGCCTGTGTGAGCTGACCAATCAGAGCAGACTGGGCTTTACGGGGGGACATTTAAGGAGGAATGGACTTAATCAAATCATTTCAGACAGAAACATTTTGACTTAAACCATTCTTTCTTAAGGTTAATACTGCACTGCAGCAATGGACAGTATCAGAAAGATTGGATGTGATAGGCATGTAACCTATTTTAAACACCAAACAAAAGGGTGAACCTGAAATAAGCATAATATCTCTTTAACTTAGACATATTTCATGTTGTTAGCGAGTCTCACCACAGTGAAAATGTGTAACCAGGCTTAGATTCCCCACACACTTCTTTTATACTTAATTGCCTGACAGATGCTAAAAAAATAAATATGTACTCTCATATTCTTCAGTAACATGTGAGTGTACGTCAGAGAGAAGGAGCTCAAACCCAACGCACAAGTATAAATGCCAGTTTTTATTCATAACACAGCCACCACCCTGCATGCCATTTCCTGAATTGCCTTGGCAACCGAGTCAAGTGTGTGAAAACCCCGGTGCCAAACTCTGGCACTAATTGATCACTTACAGCCAGGAAGGAGTGAAAGCCAACAAGTCGACTGCGATGCAGCCGTGCACACTTGGAAACCAGCACTCCCATTACTCCTCAACAACATGTAGGCCAGTGCATGACACAATTTCAAATTCCTTTAACATCCATTGTGTGGTAAATAAATTACTCTCAGTGCCTGTTAAGCCACAGTTGATCCAAGGACAGATACGAACTTCGGCAATGGAAAACACACATGCCTGCAGCGGTGCGCCCTGACCCACATCCTTTTCCTTCTGCACATCCTGTGAAAAAAAAAAGCGGAGCGAGGAGCCACACTTAGCCGCAGGAGGGAAGTGAGCACTCTCGCAGGTGTTGACAGAGCTTTATGTGGGGATTACATGGGACAGAACAAAACACAGGACTTCTGACTTTGCTCCAGAAAGCGATTCACCTGCCTAGATACTCGTGAAAAGGAGAGTGAACTTGAATTTCACGTTAAAACGACGCTGAGCTGAACCAGTTTTCGATGTGAGATATTTGAAATGACACAGAATAAGAAGAGGAACAGAAGAATTACAAAAGAGCACTCACAATGTGTCTCTGTCAGGAAATACAGCAGGCGTCTTGGAATTTCATCCCACTGACTTTAACATTTCTACATTTCCACGCACTGCCCCTCGTAGTAACCTTTAGTCTTACCATGATTTCACTTGACGTCATACTGCAGCAGGATAATGAGCCCAAACACACCTCAAAGCTCTGCAAGAACTACTTGAAGACCAAAGAAGGCCAAAGGAGTCCTGGCTGACATCGACTCTCCCTCCATGACAGGTTGAGTGCATGCTGTCATCACAGTCAATACGGGGGAAATACCAAAATCATGTAGAAGTATTGTTAATAGTGGTCTCAGACTTTCCAATCCTACTGTTCAGTACCTGATGAATTCACAAAATAAAACCCAATAAACTCCTCATTGGTCAAGATGAAGCCACTAATGTTGGTTATAAAAGAAAGACTTACTGCTGATAGTTTTGAAGCAAAACAAAAGCAAGATAATTTTCCACTAATCTGATGGAATGCTATATCCTTATCAAATCTTGCATTAAACAGTGTGTTCTGAATGATGAAATCTGACAAACGAGCGCCTCCTGATCAACAGGTGCTACTCATCAGGCCGAAACAAGAAATTTATGATAGACCATATTTAGACCACCTGGTGGCCATTTTCCTCTCAACGTCAAGCTCAAATTCTGTGATAATGTTAATCTATCCCGGCACTGATATAAACATATGTAGGGGATAAAAATCGGATTGGTACAAATTGCTCTTTCATTGCTTCCTGGTTGCTAAGAAACTGAAAAGATGATGAAAATCTGGAGGGACATTCGGCCATGTTTTAAGGAAAAACATGCATATTTTACAGTCCGGTTGCTAACGTTAGCATTTAACCACTTCCTAGCTAACATCAATGTTTGACTACATCCCCTGTGTTTCACTTCCAGGCTTAAAAAAATGTGTCCAAAATGTGCATTGAAATGTTTAAAATAACTTAATTAACACTATCAAACATTAGCTAGAAAGAAGTTGAATGCTAATGGTTTATCAAATATGTTGGTTTACCTTGACATGATAATGACACATTTATTGGAATTACAATCCAGAACACAGCAGTACGATATTTGAGCTTCATCCCGAGTATGATGTGAAAATGGCCGCTTTGTGAATATGACCTGTCACAATTGTAGATTAGTATGAGAGTATGTTTCCGCATTGCGCCGCAGGAATCTGTTTTGCATCCGTGCTGTTTGCCGATGATGTCGTCCTTTTGGCCACGTCGGTAATCTCTGGTGTGCAGTCGAGAGGTTTCCTGCAGAGTGTGATGGAGTCAGGATCGCAATCACCAAGTCCAAATATTTCTCTCTAACTTTTATTGCCTCACTGAAATGAGCAGAGATTTGCTATTAGACACCAGCACGACATTTTGAAGCCGAAACCTTATGGCAACATAATCGAAATGTTTTTGTAATTTAACGTTTGCATCAGTGTTTTTCTACAAACCTTGGTTAATCACTACTTTTATACCATTCCCACAAGAGTGATTGTGATGTTTATGTGGTTTACTCTGCCACTCTGAAACCTGTTAGACAGATGGGCTTTTAAGGAGCTGAAGCCTATAAATCTACATCATCTAAAGTTTAGTAGTTTTGTCTTAGAAGAGATTAGTCTGCATTTGTTTATAGTAAACCATGAATACTGATGCCAGTCTTACAAAGGCACCACTCGTGTACAGCTTCATCTGCTGTCCCCCTTTCCGCCCGCTGTACATTGCACCGAGAGAATAACGCTGCAGTCGCACATGTGGTCTGACCTGTCCATTAAGTTTTTATAAAGTGCGCCAGCTCCCCATAAATTCAGAAGAGGGGTGATGAAAATGTGTTTTATTTTTGCTATTTTGGACGAAAAGAAATAGTGCAATATAATCTTTGGACTCAGCAGCGCACCATGTAAGGACATATCAGTCCGAGGGAAACTGATGAAAAGCACCTGGTCGTAAGTGCAGCAGACAGACAGGTTGTCAGACTGCTCTGGTGCAGTGAGCCAACATACTGTGTAAGCTCTCAAGGTTCAAACGAGGCCTATCCAAACGTGGGCAGACACAGATCTTATTCTGCTGTATGTGCACAGGTTTTTGTTTTTTCTGTGGGTTCTGGACTTTCATACACAGGTAAACAGCATTTGAAGTCACTTTAGAAAACTGGTGGAGAAACGTTGTCTTTAGTGTTAATGTCTGAATGGGCAGAAACAGAGATTTTTTTGGAAATGTCTGCATCCTAATTTAGCCTCATCATGGCCCAATAGACATGGGCCTCTCTTTTGTTTAGACTTCATCTTACCCCCACACAGCATGAAAAGTTTCAAGAGTCAAACGGCCTTTTCCTCAAGGTTATAGTTCTATTGCTCATGTGCCAGCGTCAGCTCATCCCACCAGACCAATAGGAAAAATTGGAGTTAGTCCAGTGTTTGGTTAGCCTCGCCTTCCTTGGCAATCCTGTGTATTCGTAAGATATCTTACCTGGTGTGACAGACTTTTCTAGACAGAGCTACAAAGCTTGTCTGGACAGAGATAGCTTTTCATGTTAAAACCCCATTTCCAAAAAATAGCTGTGTACGTGCAGACTAGTCATACGTATATCCATATTCCAAGTTGGACAGAAAATTCAAATTCGTGTCTCATTTTAGTTATTCGTGGTTAGCGAATAGTGAAACAGTTTTTATTTTGACATACGGTGTCATACTTTTTTCTAAGCACAGGAATCACATTAGCAATCTCGATCATTTTGGATGAAAACATGACTAAAATTACATATAATAAGCAAGATTTCACCACTTTTAGGCTTTTTTAATAAACTGCTTCAAAGGATATGTTCAAGTTTACTGGCTCTGTACGTCAAATGTTCTGTCTGTACTGATGGGTGTTGCTTTAGTTGAAACTACAGACTGAACGTAAGCTAGTTAAGACTTGTATGTTAATTTTCCCAGCATTAATCACGTTATGGAAAAGACGGAACAGAAAACTAGTGTAGGAAAGTACACCATGACACATACAGTAAATCTACAAACTGTACTCACTGTACGCTGCAGTCAGGCCAAGAATATCACCCGGTGATATAAGATGGTGATTTACAGTAGATTTATTGGTGGAGGACTTAACTGAAAGTACATGTAGTTCTCCGTCCTGCTCACACCGAGGAAGGAGAATGTAACTCTTGCCTGCTGCTGGGACTGCCCATTGTTCTGAGGGTCCGTTATGCCAAAACGCCAATAGTCTGAAAAATGCCTCATTGGAGTGAAGGCCCATTTGTCTGACAGCCTGTTGCCCCAAAAAACAAAAGCCCACTGCTCCGAAGGTCTGTCGTTCCAAAACTTAATATCTTAATATCTTTGAATGCTAACGTGCAGGCGACGTTCATCGTCATAGTTGGGTGAACGTGATCATCATAGAAGCGATAATACGTATGTGGTAATATTGTGAAACTGTTGCAGTGTGGTGAGGCTTAGGCACAAGAACTTGGTAAGAACATCTGGTCTTCGGAACAACTGGAATTTGTTTTCAAACTAGTAGGCTGTTGGACAAATGGGTATCTGGTCCAATGTGCCATTTTTCGGAACAGTGGTATTGCAGATGAAACTTATTTTGTTATCAAGAAATCAATCCTATTAATATAACAGAATATTATTAAGCTCTTTTTCCAAGTTAGCATCTGCCAATAACCGGGAGCTTTTAGTCAGTCTGAAAACAGCAACGAATTGCCAAAGGAAACAGAAATGTTTTAGTGCATCACAGACATGATACGTGTCCTGCACAAATGAAGGACAAGTAAAAGATGGTCACCTCCCTTTTAACCAATTATGTTTTTTTTATCGTTATCCATGATATAATCTTTTTCTGTCCCGTCCCCAATGTAAACAAAACCAACTATGCTAACATGGTAATGTTTAGCAAGCAACAATTACTATGTTCAGCATCTTAGTTCTACCTTGTTAACCGGTGAAAATTAGCAAAGTAGCCCTAAAAACAGAGAACAGTTCAGTCCGCCCCTGAAGTTTGTACAGTTTATCCTGAGAGAAACAAGACTGATTCATCCGAGGCTTCTTACGACATCACTGAAAACGACAAATGCATCTGATGTCACTGGTTGAAAAGTCAGAAGATCACAAAAGCACACCAAAGAGGAATCAGATCCCACGATGTCCTCCCATGTTGTAAAACTGCAGCTGTGGCTTTTAAATTTTTATTCTTTGTCATTCTTGAAGTAAAAAAACGTGTGCGTGCGTCCATGTGTGCGTGATTCCTGGAAGACGGCACAGACAGGATGACCAAAGTTCACTCCTATAGTTCAAAGCGCTGGGTGTCTCAGGATTGAGTGTTTTGTCTATGACCGATGGGAGGACTCATGAAACCTCAGCGCCCTGCAGTGTGTTACTCAAGACGCTCAGCTGGCTTTCTTCATAAAGCAGTGCCGTCTGGCTGCACACGCCCAGTAATGCCACAACAACTCTGGGACCATGTCACGAGGTCATGCTTGTTTCGGATGCTTTATGTACGACCGTGAAGCGTAATCCTTCATCCAAATATTACAAGTCCACTGTCAAATAATGAGATTGTAGATCGCTCGTGTCTTGTTGTAAAGCTGATCTCTGAAGTCTGTGCACTCAGCGGGGATGTAAACACTCTCAGGTCGGCTCACACCAAGACCATAAACTGGAGTAATACTACAATCTATCACACGACAAGCTCACACAATCAACCAAAACGTACCGTAATACATTATCAACCATTTTGAAGGGGACAGCTGCTCATTAGGCCACATAAAATCTGTCCTTCAAGTTCAGGTTGTTGACAGTGTGTGTTTTTTAGCCGTGTGACCAGCTGGTGGGATATAAAGTATCGCAGTTAATGCTAATGAACCTCTTTGTTGTGGTAAAATGAGTGTAACTACAAATCTGTAAAGGAGTACATTAACATGTGTGGGTTAAATCCTGAATTCATTCAGCCAGTAAAGACTATAATATGCAAAAACAAGTAAACGGACCTGTGGAAACCAATGACGGCATCCGTGCTCCATATTGCTGTTCACTTGTTCCAGTATCTGTAGACTCTCAACGTTTCCACTGCCATCTCTCAGGGGGAAATAACAGCAGAGATGAATTAATCTCTTGAATCATATGTTGTGTTACTCAGCCATCAGGCTTGTTGTTGTTACAGATTGACAGGGCCCCGGCACCTTGACCCCCAGGGTTTCCCGGAGTTTGACTCACTGCCACGTTGTAATGGAGTCAGCATCACATCACAGCAACCCCAACGCTACAGCACATTTCCATGGCTTGGCAGGAAAACCAGCCATCAAAGCAGGAAAACCACACTTGCTCTCTTGAGTATTCCAGTATCTCTAAAAAAAAAACCCACAGAGCGAAGGATCCTTTCCAAGCTGCACCCCCAAAAAGCGAGGGGAAAGACCGTCCAGAAAATCATGGAGGTGAAACATCATAGCGGGGCCAGTCATCTGGTCTTTAAGTTGCTTTGTTCTGGCAGCAGTCGTCTTAATAACGGCACCCCTGAGTAGTTACCAGCGTCGTCTTTGCTTTCTTACTAACGGTAGTTTTCTAGTAAGGCTGCATTCAGGAATCAGATGGTTCTCCAAGTTGGAGGACACAAAGACAAGATCTGGGTTAATAGTCAATAATTATCTCCATATTCTTGGCTGATGCTTTGCAAACCAAAAGTCTTGAGTTCTAGTTTTCCATGTTGAACACAGAAGTCTGTGATGAGTGGATATTGAGGATTTGTGGTTTAAAAGCACCTTTAAAAGAGCTGTGCAGAGTGAGAAGAGGAACATGACGATTACTGCTGTTGAATGGTGGAGGGAGTTCTGGGTGACTGGGTCTTCTTCACTGGTTTCAAGTATAGATCTTGATTGTGTGTAGGCTTATGAGAAAACGACCCTACTTCTCACTTGATTTATTACCTCGGTTAACATTTTTCTAATGAGTTCATGGTCTCAATTGCAGGTTTCAAGTATTCTTTAATGCAGCATGATGTTCATTTTTGATCATCACTGTGTCACCAACCAGTGACTTTATGGTGCATTTATACTTTGTCATTGGTAAGGCAATCATTTCTTTTTCAATTAAGTATGTAAGGAGCAATAGTCAGAATCCTTAAAGTCAATTTAAGCTCATATGAAACAAATGAATGCTGCATCAGTGACCACCTATTGGCTTAATACTGGCATTTACCAACAGCATTATATTTCAGAATTTGCATCTTGTTTTATGCACGTAGGTTGACATTCGGTATTTTTGACCCTCAACGCCGCTCTTACTTTTACAAACTGCTTTTACTACAAATACGTAATCTTATTCATGCTTGTTATTTCCTCGGACATGTGTTTGCTTGCCTTTTTTTTTTATTATTACTGAGAGACTGATATCAGCTCGTCTCTATGCGTTCAGAAAATTGGTCCAGCACATGTTTAGCCTGTAAATGAACTTTTTAATCTTTTTGATAGTAGCTGGCACAATATCACAGTTATTTTAAATGTCTTCTAAATCATCCTTGGGATCAGTCATGTTTCTTATTAAGTGATTCCAACTTTGTGGCTTATTCTGGTGAGTGAATATTTAAAGTTGTGGTTGCAACTAATGAAACACTGTAAGTCAGATCTGGTTTTCTTCAGTGATGATATTTCCCCCCCCCCCAGTAACCTTTCTCTCTTCAACACGTCTTTGAACAAGCAGAAATGATTTATACGCAGGTCCGTACATCAAAGTAAATGTTCCCACTACACAAAATTATGTTTTCCAGATTACGTGTGAGAAAAGGACTGTGACACCTCGAGGTTACTCGGGTAAGAAAGTAATGAGTACGTTTGAAACCAACACAAACCTAAATTTAGTGGCACCGACGATTCATTTATTACTTCAAACTGCACTTTTCAGTCACCCAGAGGACAATCTCGTTCGTCCGCGTTATTCTCACAAAGGGTTTGAAGTTTCACATGATCTCGGTAACCTTTACACTATAATCACAAACAGACACTTTGCCTGAGGCCCTTTGCTAAGTACAGATGTAACTCAACATGGCACATTGAGCTATTTAAAGCAGTAATGAGAGTTTCTTTTATAGCAAAACAAACTGCACTCCCATGGCTATTTTCTTCAAACTGTATACTGTATGAAAGCTGTCAATCTGTTATGTGTTTTCACAAGACATTTACAGATGATTTACTGTATTAATAGTGTGATGAAGCTGTGGTATTATTATTATCCTCATCTGCTAATTGCTTGGTTCTTTTTTACACAGCCTGTTCAAAGTGGGAATATCACACTGTCATTCTACCTCACCTGCCTGTGGTCATTTTGTTTCACCTCTAAGCCGGAGCAGAGGTAGTAGCAACACCAAATCCACCTCTGTGTAAAAGGAGTGAGCAGACCACTTCAGCTTGGTAGCATTGCATTTCTGGGGTGGTGCTAATACATCGGATTATGCCCTACAGTTGCCCAAGTAAACACACTGACCTCTTTGGCTGTTGCAGTACCTCCTCTCAGGCCGGCTATTTCTCTTGTTCCTGGCTCACAACAGCACAGCACAACCGTAAATCAGCTTCACAGCGAGCAGCAGCTAACCAGCTAACTCAAGAAGAAGAACAGCAACCAAAAATGTCTGCAAACCGGAGAGACAATGAGGTCTAAGAGCTACTCTACACATGCAGTATCTAAAAGTCCCACTAGAAGCCTTCACTCTTGTGTTGCGTGTCACACCTTCTATTGCTCACAGAATGCTGGCATACTACTCAAAATCCAGAACTTGGGCAGCGTTATGCTGTAATTGTTTGGTTTAATGCAAATAAAAGGACAGAAACAGCATTTAAGGGTATTAGTTGCGGTGGTATACTGGGATAACTGTGTACAAATGTTTAACAGTTGATTAATCCTCACGTGAACCTGACAGGAAAGATCAGGAGCTGCACACCGCCTTGAGGACGTTCTGCTTTCATAACCATTTCATGTCGACGGCTGGTGATGGCAAGCAGAGAGACTTGTACCCTATATGTGTAAATATAAAGCTTCAGTTTGTATTTAACAATGAGGGAATCAATAATTACATTTTTTATTTTTTTTTTGGATTTCATACACATTAACTCCTCTGAACTCCAACCCAAACTTTCACTTACTATCAAAATCGCTACTATTAGCGATTTTGGGTAACTTGTGTGATGTTTTGGCAAAAAAATGTTAATGAGGGAAAAATAATTCAAAATGGCCCAAAGAAGAAATCAACAGACACTGTATAAACTGTATAGTCTGATTATTTTCAGGTTGTATGTATTTTAAATTATGCAGCTGTGTTTACTTATGACATCAGTCAAAGTGTCAGCTGAAAAGATGCTAAACAGACTGCATGCGATGGGATTATCTTATCTTACTCTAAAGCAATTTTTACACACACTGTTTTGAAGTGAGAACATACAAAATCTCAAGTTCTCTCCTTTCAGTCGTCAAATTCAGACTGGAAAATCTTGGAAAAAAACTGAAAATCTTTTCAAAAGCAAGAGGGATTCATATCAACTGAACCAAACCTGCCGACTGATAAAATAAGAGGTCAAGCAGAAGATCTGGCATCGAGTGTGTAATAAAGTGAAAAAATGACATGAATCATTCACGAGCTGAAGGGGAGCTGACAGCATTAAGCACCTCGACTCTGCTCGTTCCAGACCAGACGAATAGTTCTGCTCTTCCCAGCGTCTCTACTCTTCTCCGATATTGCGCATTTCTAATCCCTTCTTATTTTCAAAACACATTCTTTCCATTTCTCATGCCAGCTTTGAGGATACCAGGATGAAGACCGATTCAAGGCCAGAGCGTGTTTGTGCAACTGCACCAAAGCCCCCTGTTAAGGTATGCTACACAACTCAAAGTGCCTTTAAAGTATCTGGAAAACAAACAGTGTGCTCCAAAGACGATTATTTATATCATAATGAAGGATTTTTTGACCTATAATGCTGGTTGAGAATTCCAGCAATATTCATAGTCTCCACTTTGCTATCCTCTTGTTAACTACCTGACAGTGAGTAAAGCAATATGTCAAATTATCCATGACACGTTTGTGGCTCTGCACCAGAATATTCATGTTTCTAATGAAGGATGATTCATTTCTGGAAAAAAAGCCGCCTCTAAACTCATATCCTTTAAAACTCTCCAAAACCGTTTCAAAGCACTACAGGCATCTCGCATGTGATCAAAGGCCTTTCCATCCCTCACAGAAAAGATCAGGGTGCTTCCGTCACCTTTAATAAAACCCTGGAAAATACTGGAGTCTTCCTGTGGACACCAGGGATCCCCTCCTCCACCCTGTTCCCACCATTTGAACTTTTTTTATGCCTAAGCTGCAGGCTTTTGCCTCCCAGCCCCGGCTTTGGGACTAAAGGAGAACAGATCACACATCTCCATTATCACTAAATGTCAGTCGTATGTGAACTTATTTCAAGATCTTAACACATCCATAGATTATTCTACAGAGCTCTGGACGGATTCCAAGTGTTGCTTCACTTGTGTCACTGACAGCAGACTTCCATTTATCACAGCTTACGTCAATACATTCATGTTTGTGTTCAATCACTCTTATTGTCCGTGGTATTTATATCAATGCTGTATTATTTCCTCACTGATAACTTAGCCTGATAGCAGATGATGTCACACGGTGTTGTTTTGGAGAAGAAATTCAATTTTGATATCCACAATATTAATGAGGCAGAAATATTTTTTTTTCCATAACTGAATAAACAAGTTGTTCCTCGGAGGAAAATAAGGACCCCAGAACACTGTTTGAAGCTAGAAAGATGGCAGGGTCCGCCAAATATAAACAAAGTCAAAGTTGTGTGAACCTGCGTCTTCTCTTGGATGAGAGGCTTGTGCTTGTGACAGCCTACGATTGAAACCTTAAATTGCGTCCTTCTCGACCGACCGGTTGCTTTAGCTAGCTCAGTTAGCCAGCTCAGTTAGCGAGCCTCTCGTCCGTGAGTACATGCAAATCTCAAATGTCTGCATTCTGGCCCAGTCACAGTCTACAGAAGCCCCGAGATCCCAAATTTAATTGAATAGAAGGTCTTTTTGAAGCTGAAATCTTCGCTGTAGCTACTGAGCTAAACGTGCACCCCGCCTGAGGTGGGTGCATGAGTAAAAGACCACATCTTGGGAGACTTGATTTGTGCTGGATGAGTTGTATCGAGCAATCAGTTGTAAAACAAATCCCCGTCTACTTCAGTTGTTTTGGAGAACGCTTTTTCACCGCGAAGCCCCAGAAACCTTTTGGGTTGTATGAAACTTAACCCGACTTTCCGTCAGCACGAGGGTGAGTAGATAATCCTGGATATTTTTGAATTTGGGGTGAATTTATCCTTTAAACTAGATTTCGTGGTTCTGAAGATTTATAACTCGGAACTCACACATAGTTCTGTGTTATAAGTTCACACATAGAGCCCAAATAAGAGCCAGAACACATCTTCATCCTGGTGTGAGCTCATTCAGGTTTAACAAGAGCCATTATATTGTTTAGTCATAGTGTTAACAGTGTTGTAAATCGTGTGCGATTCAGCAAAACAAAGGTCTGTTAACCAGCGGCACTTCGGCTGCAACCTGTTTGCAGCTAGAAAGGTGGCAGGGTCCGCCAAATAAACAAAGTCAAAGTTGTGTGTTCCCAGCCTCCAATGAATACTAACTGTATATCTTTGAACAGAGGAGAACCTGCGTCTTCTCTCGGATGAGAGGCTTGTGCTTGTGACAGCCTATGATTGAAACCTTAAATTGTGTCCTTCTCGACCGACCAGGTGCGTTAGTTTGCTCAGTTAGCTAGCTCAGTTAGCGAGCCTCTCGTCAATGAGTAGATGCACATTTCCTTATGTGCTGCGATACGGTTGGTGGGTTTAGTTAATAGATCCTACATGAAACTGCTTCTGCTGTTGAGTTTTCAAATGTGTTTGTCTTTGAGCACCACAAACTGAGTGTCTTCTAGTTGCATTACATTTGACATCTCAACAGTCAATATCTCCAATATCAGGCTTCTCACACCCAAACAGTCTCGATGGATACAGAGCACTACAGGTAAGGGGAAAAAATACGTATTCCCGATTTTAGGATGAACTGTTCTTGCTATGTGACATATGGAGGGTTCAGTTTAAGGAGATTAACAGCCCTCTGAATTATGGAAAACTTCGTTTGGAAGCACTTCTTCAAACTAAACATCAGCAGACATCTTTCCTCCCGTCTTGGTTGGAAAAAAAAAAAGCCTGAATCCTCCGTAGACCGTAAAGACAAAATATGGAAAATGACTTAAAATATTCGTCTGAGATGAGATGCCTCAGAAATCTTTTCTGCCTTTCATTAAACACACATACACACACACACCTTTATACCAGCACAACACCTGGAACTGGAACATACAAAGTACAGAGATAAACCAGAGCGAACTCGTGTCCTTGATGTAATTGTCATCAATACGTGTGTGCGGCTATGAAAGACTTCCATCAACCGAGGCTAACGTGTGTCTCCACCTGTCCACATGTACGTCCTGACCGTGCTCGTCGGTGAACACGCCCCTAGCGTTGTTTTATGACTGCAGCTCCACCAGTTCTGAGCCTCCCAACACCTGTACAATAAATCACCAGCCTACTCCTGTAGGTGTTACATAACTCAGCAGGGGTTTACTGACGCCAAACACGGAGCTGCCTGCGGTGGAGGCCTGACGCGGGGCCGGCTGGACGGAGCCGACTCATCCTCTATGCAGGTGGGTGGCATGGTGGTGCTTCGAAAACACATGTTGTTTAGGACTAAACTCCTGTGATTTCTAAGAACTAATTAGCTAGGCTCTTAAAATTGACTATACGCTATACAAAGTCAAAACAGACAGTTAACATCTGCCCTGTGTACAGAGTAGTGCATTTAGCAGTTAAATCTGATAGATTTATTTATATTTCTCTCAAGAGTTTCTCCAAGATTCACCTGGTGTCCAGAAACACGACTCAAATAGAACGGCTATGTTGTTCTGTGTTTGCAAAATGTGTTTGAGTTGACTGCTAACACATTTTTTATACTTTATAAGGCAAAAGAGGCAAGGATGATGTATTTTTTCTGGCTAACCTGGAAGCTAGCTTGCCCTTACTGCACTATACTATATATACTTTACTATAAAACTGATCATTCTAGAAGTTGGAATTGTTAAAGGAAGAACAGTTTGCAACTAAAGTCCTTCTGAAAAGAAGGAGTGAGTGGCGTTTGAGCATGGATATAATGCTGTGCTCATGACGTCTATACCAACCAGAGCTGGTTCCATTGGCCAACTTCCTGGTTCTGGTTGTGGTTCTTATTCCGGTGCCACTTCCCACCACATTTCATTGCTGAGTCCATCTTCAAATTACCTGTGCTAACTAGTGTAACAACACCAACACTCCCCCTGGTTCTGAGCTTCCAGTCTGGGCAGAGTCAGCCAACAGAACTGCTAGCTGCACGGCAAACTGAGCTAGCTAGCTAAAAGCAACTACTGGCCGTTACGTAGGTGATATGTAGCCCCATATTTATTTGGACAATGAGTCTGACAAGTAGTGAGTTCTTACGGATTTACACCTTAAAGGTCCTATTTGTAAGAAATTACAAACTTGACAAATACTGTCATGGGGATGCTGGCTGACCTGTCCTGCCATTCCAAAGTGTCAGTATTTGATGAGTAGGAATGAGACTAAAAAAATCCACTTTTCTTACACATAGCACCTGTAAGTGGTCCAAGTATGGGTATTTTATAATAAGGTCGCTTTAAGTCAGATACAGTGAGCTACTAGCTGGTGAACCTACAAGTCAAACATCAATTAGCTGAAGACATATTTTCTCAGGGATTGGGGAAGACTGAAATAGAACAATAATTGCTCCTAGATTTGTAAATAAAGGACTGTTGGCTTTCCCGTTAACCATAACAACGAAAGCTTAGGCCAAAGAAAAAATATTATGTGGCTAAAGAAAATTCCCTGTATTGCTGCCATGTGTTGTCCATGTAAACATCATTAGAACAAATGGTTTGTGGTGTCGGGGACCTCCACGAACTTCATATTTTGGATTTTTGTAAACAGATTTGAATGAAATCTTTCGAGTTTCCATATGAACCAAATAAATACGTGATACACAGACGTAGGAAAAAGTGATGCAAACACAAAGTTAAATAAGTCACGTGAGGGTGTTACAGCGGTGACGCGAGCTCAGTGAGATGCCAAAGTGTTGGACAGCTGATGTGTGTGCAATAACGCGAGCGCTCCACGCTGTGCTCATGTTCTTGTGCAGAGTCCATCGCTTTTCTGCCGAGGCCGTGTTGTTAGAGAGAGAGAGAACCTCCAAGAGCAAGTTTTCAGAAAGTCCCTCGATGTGGAGCCAAGTGTTAATGCAAACCCTTTGACTCCACGGGAGGGAGAGTGAGACCAACTCTGGCTGAAGAGCAGCTCTAAGCAAAACCCCTCCTGTCTTCATCATCCCCGCATGAGATGTACAGGTTGGGATCACAATGTAAAGCAAATCGAATCATCGTCTCTCAGGAGGTCCGGCTGATTTCTTTTTTTTTTTTGTAACTTGGCTTTGGCAAGAGGGCAGGAATACACTTGGGGACCACCGTGCTCGCTTATGGAATTCTTTGTATACTCATCAGCATGTTGTTATTTGTAAATCATCCTAAAATCACTTACCAGCAACACTCATTAGATCAGTTAACTGTGAGTGATTGTTGACGTGTGTGTGTCTAAAGATTTGGCTTCATAAGTACAGCGGGTACAAAAAAGTGCACCAGGTAGCGTCAGATCTTTGTGGGAAAAAGAAATACTTCCCCCAACATTAACTTTCCTAATCCTGCAAATCTTTTATCTTAGAGAAGCACTTTGCAGTTTTGAGGGAAGAAATTTGAATCAGAGGAGAAACAAAAACAAACTCTCCGTCTTCATGAGAGAATGAACCGGCTGACCCTCAAGGACGACACAATTTCATACTGCTTTACTTGATTATTCGGTTACGGAAAAAATAAATATTTCTGAGTGTGCATTACAAGGAAAAGGATGCTGCAAAATGTTAAAACACATTTTAATGTCGCAAGTCCAAAATCTTCTATTTCGCAGACTTTTTTTTTTTTTTTCCAGTATCAAAATCAAGAGTTGGATGAACTTCACGCTCATCACGAATGAAAAAAGAATCGCTTGGAGACCAAAGAAGAATTGAGACTCTCACGTGTGTCTTTGTGTGGTAATAGAAGACCCACCAAATTTTTCTGTACACATTGGGTAAAGAAAGACAGGTTGGCAGACTTTACTGTTCCCCCTCTCCACTCAGCATCTCTCTGCCAAATCTTCCGGCTGGCGCGCAGCCTAATAAGAGCTCTTCTGTTTCATGGTTTGTCAGCATCGATCGCATGAACGATGGCAGAAATAAACCCTGACAGACGATGAGGTGAGCGCAGTCCTACGTCAGCGCTGGCTTCAGTCTGGTGAATCTGCGTTATGTCAGCTGTCACGTTTGTTTCTCAATGTATTGCACAAAAAGGCACAGCAGTAGTTTCCTCCTAATCCCCTTTATGTCCCTCCACACTACCCCTACTATTGAGAACATGCATACTATGAAGTCATGGCTCATGTGTGACAGTCTGACATGGCAATCCTTGTATGAAGGTTCTGTCAGTGTAACACTGAAACACACACAGACTGATCTGGTTCACTGCTGCGCCCTCTTCAGGCCTGTCGGAGCAGACAGGACCACATAAGTGTCCAAAAAAAGAGTTTTTCCCTTCTGTTTTGACTTCACGAAAGCTGACTTGTACATAATAAAGACCTGGATCAGCACCGATGTATCACAGCACATTCATTTAATCACTTGGATAAACCTCAGAGCGCCCCGAGAGACCTGAAAAACATCTTCTGGGAACAAATTACAAAATCATCGGAGTGTTAAAAGTATGTCCTTTTAATGTTTCTCCTTCCTGATTATAAACCCAAGATTTCATATTCCACTAACAATAACCCTTTCAAACTAATTGCAGCATTCTCCAAAGCACCTATAGTAGATGGGGACTTTACATACATACTTATACTCGAAAAAAGGGGTACAAATCTGAAATGTCTGCATTCTGGCCCAGTCACAGTCTCCAGAAGCCCCGAGATTTGAAGCTGAGATCTTCGCTGTAGCTGCTGAGCTAAGCGTGCACCCGGTCAGGTCTGAGGTGGGTGCATCAGTAAAAGACTACATCTCAAATCAATTTGGGAGACTTGGTTTGTGCTGGATGAGTTGTATCGAGCCATCAGTTGTAAAACAAATCCCCGTCTACTTCAGTTGTTTTGGAGAACGCTTTTTTCACCGCAAAGTTGTATGAAACTTCGCCCGACTTTCCGTCAGCACGAGGGTGAGTAGATAATGCTGGATATTTTTCAATTTGGGGTGAATTTATCCTTTAAACTAGATATAGTTCACACATAGAACCCAAATAAGAGCCAGAACACATCTTCATCCTGGTGTGAGCTCATTCAGGTTTAACAAGAGCCATTATATTGTTTAGTCATAGTGTTAACAGTGTTGTAAATCGTGTGCGATTCAGCAAAACAAAGGTCTGTTAACCAGCGGCACTTCGGCTACAACCTGTTTGCTGCCTGGTGCTGGTACGTCATAGCTTCCCCCTCACACCTCAGGAGAGCAGTCACAGTCTAAATCCACTTACAGCCATTTCCCAGAAGTCTCAAAGCCCCCATAAAGCCATCAGACCTCATTTCACCCAGGTCACTTCACAAACACAAGTGTGAGGACCTGACTGCTTGAGTTTCATACATAGGCTGATTAAAAAAAGCAACTCTCATTCTCATTTCTGCAAATACTGCAGATGGGTGCCATTACGTGTCCGACAGGTGATGTGCTCCTCGTGATTTTTTTTTTGTTTTTCCTCTAAACCAGGACTGATGGAGGGAATTTGAACAAACATGACAGAAATTAACTGTTGATGCGTTACCTCGTCCTGAGGTAATGTCGATTTCTGTCTGTGTAAATTATAAACTGTACGTTTTAAACTACTCGGTGCAAAATTAAATTCTTCCCAAATGTTTCCCTGAGACGCCCGTTCACATACTTCCATCTGCTTTCTGCCTGTATGGAGGTCAGTGTAACTAATGACGCATCCGAGTAATTCCTGGATTCAAGACAAATATGACTGCCTTCACTGGGCCTGACGCTGGATCTGTTTCTTGCACACTCTTCGTGCAATGACCTCACACACTGAAGGGGAAATGAACCAATAACAAGACTTCACCCTGCAATACCGCCAATACAGCGTGATGAAGTATGGTATATTGTGCACAGTGGTTAAAGTCAGCCAGTTAAATATATTACAGAGAATTTTCAACACATTAACGTAGAAGAGGATGATCAGCTGTGGTTGATCAGCAATTGAAAAGACAATGGATATTGGAGGTGTGGAGGGACATCGAGCCATGTTTTAAGGTAAAACAACATACCATCCAATTCCCATTAGCTTCCGTTAGAAAATGCTAGCGTTCAACCAATTAAGGTGATTTTATTCTAAAACATCCACGTGCTACTTGAGACATTTATGTTAATACATGATTTTATTCTAAAGCGGTAACATTAGCTCGGATGGCTAGCTGGTTGAATGCTACTGGGTTATCAAAAAATGTATTTTACTTTGAAATACGGCCCGATGTCCTTCCAGGTTTTTAGTACACATTGTTTTTTAGTTGCCGATCAATTTGGGAGCTAAATTCTCTATGTTTATACAACTTGCAGCATAACATTATCCCACTCTGAGTGTTACGTCAAAGGAAAATTTCCGCCTTGTGAATATATTCTATTAAGAATGTGCGGTAATATTTTGTTGGCCAGTTTGGTGCATAACATTTAGCACAGCTGCTCTGTTGTTGTTCGCGGTGCTGGTTCAGGCATGTGTGAGCTGACCAATCAGAGCAGACTGGGTATTCATAAGGGGGGGTCTTAAAGAGACAGAAGCTAAAACAGAGCGTCCACACAGAGGGGGAGGACTAAAGCATGTAAACATATTCTAGAAGCAACCCAAAATATTATATAATCATGAACATGAAAACATGCATAATATGTGTCTTTTAAACACTTACAAGGTTCAGTGTTCTTATGCCACATGGAGCTTTAGATGGTACATTAAGTCCTGTAGAGCTTGTAGGAGAAATCAAACCAGAATCCCTGTGGCAGCCTTATTACCATGATGCACGTGTTAAAACAGAAAGACTCTGAGCATGCGCTTGGCCTTTGCCCAGGGCTAACAAAGGCTAGTTATTAAAATGACAGGTGGTGTCACTTTTTACACTTCCTTTGAGGTGCAGCCCGTAACTACTATCATGTTAAAAGAAAGAGGGCGGAAAAAAACTTTACAAGCGTGTTGCATAATGTTGAATTTCGAGGGGCACCCCTCTCTCCCCCATCGTCCGTTCACAGGTGGAGAAAAAAAAGAATTCACACTGACGTGCTTCGTTTCATCACCCTGAGACAGCAGCTGTCAGGAAGCTGCAACGCAATGTCTGCATGCAAGATATTTCTCTGTAATGCCGGTATGATAATGTCAGCAGCAAAAGTACACATAATGCATATGTTGGCAGACGAAATACAATAATAGAATAGTCTGAACACACTGTTCAGATGGTTCGGTCCAGAAAATGAGCAGATTTGACCTTATATGGCGCACTGAAATGCAGCACATTTTTCCACTCAGATTCAAAGAATTTGACTCTGAGTTAAGATCTTTAGTCTGTGAGCTTGAAAAAAAAAATCACACTGCCAAAGAGTAAAGGTTCCTTAAGAGGAGCTACAAAACCATTCAAGTAAACAAAATAGAACCTTTTCCACAGTCTCAACAGTTTTGACATTGTTTTGACATCTAAGTTGGCACCATGTGCTTGTTACTCACAAAAAACAAAAGAATGTAGCAGCCCTTCAGAAAAAAAATGTGATCACTCACAAAAAGATAAGATACATTTTGACTAGATTTTAAGTGCATATAGAACCTGGGACGAGGAGTCAGGGTTATGCACAGGTTGGCTGTAGAGGGTCAAAGGCTAAAAATGTTGGTGACACAGCCTGTGGTGATGGGAGCTTTTCCTTGGAGACACCTGAGGTCAGTCCCTGCCACATGCCTGTCATAAAAAACTAAAAACAGTAGCTGTGTCTGTTAGACAGTGTGCCTCATGTTGGTGACAGGGCTAACCAACCTGCCCATTATAGCTGCTAACTGCACAGTAATTAGATACAAATATTTTTTACCAAACTTGCTGTAACTCGTGCTATTTTAAATTGCATGGGCATGGTGGAGACGCATGTTTGTATACATCCTACCCTTGGAAGACATAGCAAACAGAACACCTTGACCTCCGTCAGGCACGTCTGTCAAAATGTCTCCATGTGTTTTGAGTGGCAAAAGCAGGGAGCTGCGGTGAGGTTTGGTGAAATGGTGATGAAGGACTAGGACTGAGAAATGAGCTTAACCTCCAGGGCATGAGGAAAAGCAAAAATTGGCAACACAGGAACAGGAAGTGGCGCCTTATTGTTCCTGTATTGTGAAATGGAGGCTGAAAAACACGATCCTGTTCATTTTCTATTTCTCGACTTTAATGTTTTCAGATTGTTTGTTTCCAGCTCTCCGCCATACTGTTTCCTGTTTCAAAAACGACAATGAGTGAAAACCAAGCATCGTCCAACTCGCTGTAAGACGCCTATCAAGTGGCCGGCACGGTGCATTTTGGTCATTGTAGGTCCGCTGCCTTTTTTTTTTACTTATTTCAAAACTATTTGCGTCTTTCTACTCCATAGACAGCACAGATTTACGCAAGGGCCTGCTCTCCAGTGTTGAAATACTTATTCAAGTCAAGACATTCTCTAATTATCACTGCGAGAGGCTTTAAAAACATTGTGTTGACCTAGCAGAACCTCTTGATGAACCCTCAAGGAACTTGCGAGGAGGTTAAGAGTCATTAGCCGTAGACAGTTGGCAAAACACACAGTGACTGATGGTTTAACTCAGACAGTTGTCCCAAGGTGAGGTCAGGATAAGGTCACCCTGAGGTATCACGTTTCTCCTCGTCCTTATCACAAGTGATTTTTTTGAAATCTCACAAAACCACATGAATCATGAGTCCACTCGCAGCACCGTTGCCTACCTCTCTGTCCGCTCTCACGCTTCCTCTCCTCTTTGGCCTTAACTACTCGCCAAGCGCTCAGATAAATAGGACAGGGGTGGAGTACAGGAGGGAGGATTGTAATTGGATAAAGTCATTTTTGCGATTGAAATATGTTGTTGTTTTCCAGAAAACTTGGTCATCTGAATTTTTCCAGCCTAAGTAGATGGAAGTAGGGCACTGAGGCGGGGTGTCAGACCTCCTTAAAGGCCTCACTGCACATCTGCACTGAGCAGAGGAGGACACAGCGCTAACATGAACCAGATTCTCCTCATCCAAAGGTCAGATGCTAGAATCAGCGGCTAAGCACGCGTACACCAGGAGATTATTGGTGCCGTTTTTTTGTGTCATAATCAGTAATACTCCGACATTGTTGTTGGATGTTATTGTAATTGACACCAACAGAGATCTGCACAGACTCAAGTGTAATCCTGTTTTCAATAACGCGCTGTGAGAATAGCTGCAAGATGGGAAAATGGGGGGTTTACCTCGATATTCAGCTCGCTCACACACACACACACACACACACACACACACACACACACACTTGTTAACCTCAGCTGGCGATACTCCTCTCTGCGCTCTGAGTAATCGCTACATCTGGGATCTTTTGCGCAAAATGCCCATGAGTATGTACATCCATCTTTACAAGGTGGAATTTCCCCATAAAACTTGCTTCACTTCACGATGCTGCAGCTGCCGGTCTGCTTTAGCTGGACTGTCAGCGCCGTGTTTTAAAAAAGGTAGGACTCAACTGTGATCGGTGTCACCTCTGGCTGGTGTCTTAAGTATTGAGGTGTCAGGAATCCAGTTCATCATCATCATCATCGGCATATTAACGGTTCACGTCTCTCAGCATCATCCAGAGTACATCTCAGCAGTCTCTACATTCTAGTGATGTAGGACACTGCTTCATAGAGGACAGATCCACCAACCTAACAATCAGGACATCTGCTCGGCTTTTGCCATCAGTCTACCAAATATCCTAACAACAGTAGTAGGAAACATCCTCCCTTAAGGCCTGAATACAGACACTAGATAGGGTGGCCACATTATCAGCACATTACGTCTGACAAATTGTTACAGATGTGGCATTTGTATTTATGACAGTGGTGTTGCACTCAGAAACTACATAATGTTACTTTAAGGTGCAGCTCCCTGAATGCAGTAAAAGGACTGTAATGTACAGGGCCTGGACTTAATCGGTGACAGCCACCTAGAAATGTTAGGTTCAGTGTGAGTTTCTGTAGTTATGTTAAACCATCGATGTTTAAAGTAAATTAGTATTATAAAGCTAAAACAAGACAGAGTAAACAGCTATGCTAGCCGCTCTGTGAGGCTGTGTTTAGTTCTTTGAGCTAAATGCTAACGTCAACATGCTAAAACACTCAGAATGACAATACTGGAATAATGTAATAAAATGTAACAAACTTTCCACCTTAGATTTTAAAACAACAGCTTCGCACAGTACCAATCACCTCAGGAAGAAGTTGAGCTACAGTAAAGGAACATTAGAGAGAACTTTGTTAAAAAAGAAAAAAGAAATTGACACTTTTAATTAAATAAATCAATGCTCAACACGGCAGAAATGAGCCAGTGAATTCATTTTTAAGTAGTTGATCAATCTTAGGTTGTAGCGGTCCACACGTCAATCAGGGATTAGCTGTGAAAATTTCACAGATGTTTGGTCCATTGAGAGACATGAGATGAAAATGCAGCTGCCTTGACTTGAAACGTATGGGGCCACCGTCAGTGCAGCTTTGTCTCCTCTGGTTGCCAGTGAAGTCCCAAAGCATGAGACAGGAGGTGGGAGTTTGCCAGGATCAGCCCATGATATCATGAGAAAGGAAGTGCGTTGAGTTAAAACGTTCCTACAATTGTATTTATGAAGTCCTTCTGAACTGCACGTGGACACAAAGGAAACGGATTCAAACGCTGACATTTGACACAAAAATCAGCATCAGGAAAATGACATGGTTATATTTTGTGTTGTTCAGTATTCCTGATATTCTTTCCACCCTTATATAATTTCATTTCTCAGAAACTCTCATCCAAACACATCCTGAGCACAAAAGTCTTGTCTTTCACAGGACTATTGTTATTTTTTAATTTTCAGGTTCTTTTCTATTATTGCTCGTCCATTAAATGTTCTGTCTGCCTGCAGGTCTCCAGGGCCGCCTGTTCTTCTTTAAAGTGGATTACAGACAGTTCAAAGACGAGCGTTTGCACTCTGCTGGCACATCAACTCTGCACAAGACAAGCAGCACGACACAATTAAGAGAGATTTCTGACTGAATTGTAACGAAGCGTAACAAAGACTCTACACGGTCACTTTTACTTTCTTTGGTGATGTTCCTTCAAGTCTGACTTATTGTTGTTGTAGTTCAGTACTTAATCATACATTTACAATGAAAAAAAAACAGCAATATTTGCCATTTTAGACCATATCAGTCTATTGATGCCCAGTTCAGGTTTTGCTGTTGCATATACAACATAAAGGCCTTTATATGGACAATTTGAATTAAGCGAATCTGAGCAAACTCATGTCACAACAAGATTTGGCTTCATGTTATGTTGCCATGTGGAAACACAATGAGGTGTTCATCATTCACACTATTACAGCCTTATCAAAGAGAATTCCTGTGAAGATGCAAGTATTTTTCAAAGGCTGGTCAGGGTCAAAAGATCATGGGAACATGTTAACACTGTCTGCACTCACTTTTTATCCATGTAATTTCTGGGATATGAAGTGAGTCATCCAGAGTACACAAGTGTAATCTTACGCTCTTCTCACAAATCAAGTGCTGCTACAGGAAAGTCTGACTGATATTTCCAAGGACAGTTCCCACAGACAGGCAAAAATCCAGTCCAGTCATGTTATAATGTCGGTCAGAGTTGTTGAAAATATCACTGCCAATACAAACTCTTATAAGACTCCCATCTTCGAGCTACAAAATGCAAGATTGTATTATAAAAAAATTTAAAAATGCACTCAAATGAAATATGGACTTACAGAAGACACAGATGAATGGACTATCAAAATAAATCTGGCCCGACTTCATGAGGGAGCAGTTGCCTGATGTCACACGGCAGCAGCAGCCATGGGGAGGAGGCAGAATGTGTTTGTAGATGACAGCATTTCTGTTATGCAAGTGCATAAATGCAAGGAGAGAATAAAAGCCTTCTTTAAGATCTTAAGATAGACAGATGAATTTATTTTAAAGACCTAAAATAACATCAATTGACAGTTTGGAAATATAAAAAAAAGTCTTATTTCAGATGGAAATAACAAATACATACACTGCTGTAGTATAACCAGGCTCTATGGAGAGCCTGTGCAACATTTGATGCCATTTTTACAGACCGCATGCCTGTTTTTCCTGGTGGCCTAACTGCTTATTTATTAAAACAATTTGACATGGAGTGCAGTAGTTGGTATTCGATTGGACGATGTGTGGACCAGTCAGCATAACAGTTCAATATGCGTGTATATGCTGACACCACAACCGATTCCCTCTGATGTTCTGGGTGTTTCAGAACTATTAACACGTCCAGGTGAAGCCATGAGATTCTGATGAGACCGCACACAGGCTGCTTTTATCACTGACCAGTCAGGTGATGACTGCTGCTCTGCTGTGCCATCACCCCGTGGACTCCGGTGACAACGGGCCATTATAAAGACATCGCAATGCACACACATTCTGCACATAGCAGACTGTTATCATGTGCTGCTCATGTGTGAGGAGGATTGTCCCTCTCTGTGTCTTTGGCAAGGCTCTGTAGCAGGGACCTCTGGAAGGCCTCGTCACGCGACTCGGGGACCAGAAACTCCAGGAGCAGGTCACAGATGCAGTAGATCAGATGCCTGCATGTAATCACACATACAGGCAGTGAGTGTTGCCGGCATCACCACTGTGTCGAGCTATTACTAGATATTCATTTGAACACTGTTAGCAGCACTGTACGTACTCATTTCCGATCAAAGTGATCTCTTTCTCAAGTTTTTGAATACTATTGTCCTTTGGCTGCTGTGGCAAACAAATTTCCCTGTTTGTGGGACAATAAAGGAATACTGACTCTGATTCCCAAAGCAGCGGGACTTTCCATGATACAGATGTTCCAGCATGTAAACAGATATACTAACAACATGGAGGAGTGCCTAGGTTTAAGTTCACTACTCAAACATCTGGCAAGGTTTATCCTCAATAACTTTTCAGCAGATCATTATGGCAGCGTGTAATAAAGCTGACTGATGTTCCACAGGTTTAAATCTTTCCTCATGACCAGATAGTGAAGCCTGACACTGTGCACGGCTTGATATACAACACACAACTGAGGAGTTAGGGGCTGTCTCAAACGTGCCGAGGGAGCGCTTCAGATTTGTGTCAACATCCTTCTGCTTTTGTTGTGGACATTTTAACTTAATGTATTTTAATCTGGACCTGGTCCACATGAGCTACTTGGTCTTTTTATTGTCAGTAGCTTTGTTGTTTGTCATCATAGACAATTCAGACCAGTACTCTCCTATTTTAGAGCGCTACCAATGAAATATGTCCCGATGAAATCCTGACTTGTAATTTTCCGCTAACATCCAGTTATATCCATTGAACCAACAGTTAAGGAGCTGTAATTTAAGCTCAGTTAAAGTTCAATTTTTGTTTTGAAGCTGGGGTTCAAATATATATTATTATAATTAGTTTAGTTCAGATACGTGATATTTCTAAAGATATATCATATGTATGAGGAGTATAAATGGTAATTCAAAATTATTTAATGCAGAAAATTGAGCAGATTACCTATTTTATAATCTTAACACTGATCCATAAACAGATATTTTTGTGACATAAACAGATACAGATATAGTTATATACTGTTTAGTCAATTATAGATATAATAGCCAGCTAAGCGCGTTTCCTGTAAGAACTACCAATACAGTTTCTGCGTGTAGCTGATTGACAATAACAGAACCAGACATGTGTTTACTCATCAGTTTGGTTGTTGACTCACTTGTTTATCTGACAGTCCTGTAAAGACTCCAGCGCGGTCTCCAAGCTCAGTCTGTACTTCTCACTTCCGAGCATGTCAGTGATGAGCTCTGTTCAAACAAAGCCACAAAGCACAACATAGCTGTGGAGCCTTGCTAATCAAAACAGCATTTAATGAGCAATCAAATAACCACAATCTGAATCTAACAGCTGCTACATACCTGGGAGCAGCTGCATCAGACAGTCCAGACACTGCTCCTTGGTTTCTTCTCTTTCTGCGGCACTGCGCTCTGGCCGTGGTTGGGCAGGCAGCGTGCCGCCCGGCCACACAGCTTCCTGCAGCACTTGTAGGTAAATCACCCAGCAGGGGGCACTGGTAAGGTGGGCAACGCCGACATCCAACCATCTGAGACAGAATCATGGGTTTAATATATTGTTCTGACTGCTTTTTCTACAAGATATCAACAAACAAAGTGAAAATAAATGCAAATACATGCAAAAATGCTTCAGCTGATTGTGAGAGAATGACAGACGTGAACCCCAGGGGGAAGCAACAAAAACATTCTTAAATCTCTATAGACCAGCGCAAGAGCATGAACATGATTTATTGACATGCTAAGTGACCCTTTCAACTCTCAAAGGCATTCATCAAGTCCAAAAATGGAAGCAAGCAGAATCAGTTAATGACAGCACTGGACACTGGAGATTAGACGAGCACAGTTCCCACAAGCTGTGTGGTTAAAAACAAGCCCAGTGGTAATCCTAGATTCCCAGAAAAGCATAAACATTGCATTTGAAGAAGGAAATAATACTTTGAAAGTAAATGTGAGAGAATGTCATGCAGCTTCAAATCACTTAGTACCTCATTAAGCTGCCCTTTGTACTAGAAAAGGACACAGCATCAGGATGTTCAGCAGTACGAAGGTGAAATGCCACACTTTCACCTGTACAACATAAATCCTAGTTAAT
The DNA here is from genome assembly GCA_963678695.2 of Diplodus puntazzo. NCBI lineage: Eukaryota > Metazoa > Chordata > Actinopteri > Spariformes > Sparidae > Diplodus > Diplodus puntazzo. Next base: position 8,013,513 of record OZ023167.1, on the reverse strand, counting down.
TACTGACTGTAAGGGTATAGTTACTGTATGATTCAGAGGCTTGGAATTATACATTTTTAGAACATATGCAAACCTATATCAGCACAGAAGCTGAAAGAAGCTCCTACCTCTCAATGAAGGTGCCAAAGAGCAGTCTGATGGTCTTCTGTATGTTCTCTGTGCACAGCCAACTCCACTGGTCCTTCATCAGCAGGCACAAAATGTTCAAAGCAACATCTGCCACAGCTGTGTCTGCAGTACACAGAAACACAATGGGACACCTTAAAGCACATGACATGACATGCTGTGCAAACAAATCACATCAAGCAATGGAAGTGAATACAAGGAATATTCAGCAAAAGTCCAAATAATCAGTGGAGTTCTGCTGCACCCAGGTGGTGAAGCTGTGTTACTGCAGGCTGGTTCATTCTAACATTAAGGATAAAACTAAGACAAGATTTGTGTAAATATCAACCTGTGCCATGAGTTTTCCCCAACGTCTTCTGCTGCTCCCAGCTCTGCTTGGCTGTCTCTTTCCCATTTGGCTCACATAAAAGTCTTTCCTGCTCTTTGACAAAGCTCTCCAGGCCAGACAGTGACATGCCATTGAGGACCTAAAGATAAGCAAAGCAACATATCAGGTATCTGTTTTAAAATTTAAATCAGAGATGGTAGATACAGAGTGGTAACTTACAGCACTGCCTTCACTAAAGCAGTATGTCACTTTAGGATGTAGGTCTGGTATATTGAGAGATGGGGAAATTTTGCTCGGGAACATAAGTCTCCTGATACATGAAACACAAAATCAGACATGCCCCATAACAGTAAAAAAATCAAACACAGAGAAGAAAGATCATCAATCTATTAGCAGTGACAAAGGACCCTGGTTTATTATTAAGGTGTCACACCTCTAACAATATTGGGAACAGCAGACTGATATAGAGCTCTGACCTGTACTTTCTGCTGTCCAGTGTCCGTCCATCAGCATCTCCCTCAAGTTCCTCTGTTGGGCTGAGCGGCTCAGGATAAGGGAAAGCCGTCTTCAAGGTGTCTAAAGCATTTTCCATCATCTTCAATGGGGGTCAAATTGGAAAAGAAATGGGAAAATTAAATTAAATTCCCCTTATTGAAGAAATATACCTTTGGACCAAACCAGGCTAACTGTACCCTTGATTTCCATTATTTATGCTAAGATAAACTAGATCTTCTCATCTAATGCTTGGCAAAAGAGATTAGATTTGATTTATGTGGATTGTGTTAATTTTTCTCACATTTTATTAAAGTTATGCTTACAGATCACATATAAACTATGATTCTTACAATCACCATCACATCTTCACAAGATCGAGTAGATGCTCTCTCACCTTGTCAATTCTTGACTTGACAAAAGGCTTTCTTCCAAAATATGTGCCAGAATCTGAGTTGAGGGCCAGGAACTCCTGCATGTCTTCATTGTTGGATGTCTCGGGAATGTGGCTTAATTGCTAGAAAAAAATCTATTAGTGACATTAACCACAAGTAGTTTCACTGCTGATGTTATGATCCTTATACCTACTTTAAGGAATGTATCCAGTTGGCTTTTGCGAGCTTCAACCTTGTCGCCGTCTGCGTTGCCAAAATGGAGGTCAGGGAACATTTTCTTTGGGCCTTTGACATCTGAAATCCACAAAATGTACTTGCGATTATATTCCTGTGTTGGTATACAAAATGTTAATTGTCAGTTAAAGCAGAGGATTATTTCTTACTCTTGATTACTTTCTTGACTTCGGGCTTCTCCTCTAAACGTGTCTGCAAGTTGAGGAACTCGCTGTATCTCCGGTTAACAGTGTGAGTGGTCGCAGGCTGCAGAGCGTCACTGTTTTCTGTTTCAGCCACTGTATCAAACTGTAAAACAGACAATGGAGGGTAAAGATCAGTGACACATATTAAAATACCAGTCAAACTTTAAAGGAAGCAGGAAGTGGAGTTACCTTTACAGTGTAGAGAGTGTAGGGATGCGTGCCTGTGCCACGCTGCTCCTTCGCAGTGACAGTACCAGATATTTGCACATTCTGGATGCTCACAGATGCAGCTTGAGGGTTGGGGGGATCAAAGCTGCAGGAGGTCAGACAAAGTCTTCTTGGAGAACAGGTTGGGGATTTCTTCTGGGCTATACCGGCGGGCCACTGGGAATCCTCGGACACCACCAACTTTGGCCCAAGATTTTTCAGAGGACCGAAGCACCCAAAGGCTTCATCATCCTTTACAGGGATCACGTTGCAGAAGTTTGTTGGAGGACCACAATCACAAAAGCTTCCCGTCAGCTCCTCTTCAGAGTCTGAATGAATTAATGACTCCAGTAATGTCATTTTGGACTCTGCTGTATGGGAGTAACGGCCAGACGTGAGTGTACAGCAGCTCACTTTGCATGGTGTGAGCAAACCTGCGTGGCAATTTTCTACCTTCCCATCAGACATCAAGCTGACCATGCTACTTTGTGAGGAATCCCTCTCATAGAGCGTACTCTGGCTCTGGAGATCATCAGCGTCAGAGCTGCCTTTGCTGCTGAGGCCGGCTTGATCAGAAGAAGACAGTGACCTGCACGTCGTCCAGGACTCCTCCTGGATCTGACATCTGTATAGGTCAGCTACTGGGAGCTCATCCACATTGATTTCCTGTGGTTCTCTTGACCTGGTTATTACATCTACAATAGTCTGGTTGAGCCAGTCAGGATCAGACACCCTGCTGATGAGCGGCAGCAGCACATTGCAGGTGATGAGTTCAGTAACCATGTAACCTCCGGTCCTTGTTTCCATCTGTGGGTATGGAACAAGCACATGTAAGACAAGGTTAACCAGAGCTCTTGAGTAGCTGAGCTCAGTGACTGCACAGCTCACAGCTGGGTGAGGGGCATCTACTTCACTGTAGAGCTGCCACAGGCTAATGCGCTCCTTCTGTGTTGACTGTATTTGTCTTGCCGTCATGTAGCTCTGCAGGTGACACCCATACAGCTCTAGCAGCCTCTGGACCAGTGCTTTTCGGTCCACTCGCCGCGCACGCTCCTTCAGCTCCATCACCGACTCAAGCATTGAGTTACGCACCGCACGTTCGAAATCCCCCTCCACCTCCGGCAGCAGCGTACGATACCACGAGGACACAAAGTCACGCACCGCCTTGTGAACGGCACAGTGGATCTCATGGTTCAACCTCCACTCATGTTCAGGGGAAGACAGAGGTGGGTTCACTTTTCCAAGGGGCAAAAAGTGTTCCAAATGGAGAAGGCTGTTTGCATCCAGTACGGCGCGGGAGCCGAGCCAACCCCCGAGAACCACCAAGAGACTGGTGAAGACGCAGAGGAGCCAAACATTCACAAGGAGATGGAAGAGGACAAGCCATGCCAGTAGAGCTCCGAGCCCTAACAGCCTCCGCTGCCCAAAGAACTCTGACAAAGTCCAGTTAGTAGAGCTCTTTGTGGAGGGCATTATGGCCAGCAGGTCAGATGTGACCTGTGAAAAAAGACAATAATATATCCTGTAACATAACAAGCAATAACAATAAGAAAATGGTGCTTCTGATTGGTTACTTAACATAATTCATAAACTCTAAAGACCCAAGCCGTTAATGTACAAGGATTCTTTATATTGATGGGACATTTCACTATTGACCAATCTGACTATTTTCATGACTTATCATTTAATCATTTAGCCTAGAAAGTGTTAGAAAAAGGGAAAAATTGTCATCTTTTTCAGTTTCCAGTTGACACCTTGTTTTGTCCAACCAACAGTACAAAACTTTAAAACATTCAGTTTACTACTGTATAAAACAGAGGAAAGCACCGAAGCCACACAGTATAAAAGCTGGAACCAGTGAACGAAATGTATCAGTTATCAGAATAGTTGACTAGATGAATAATCGACTTATCTCTGCAACTTGAGTGTTTGCACTTGCAAAGCTGATTTGGAATATACAGTATGTTTGAAGTGAGTACAAGCACAGTACAGTACAAACATGACAACAGGGTGTCAGCTGTGCATTTTGAATTCAAAACACTGACTCTCAGCTTGGTTATGTCTAATCAGCTACTACTGCTGAGTACTTGTGATTTATATTACAGACAAATATAGCTTACAGTAATGTTTACTCCGAGGAAGCAAAACACACGAGGTCTAAACTTTGTAAGTTATATAATATATTATTCACAAAGATATATGCCTATTATTATCATTAGAGAGTAAATGGTTTGAAAATAGCTTAAAAATTTGGTGAAATGTAGTTAAATAAGGTCAACAGCAAACACATGCAGCGTTTACCGCGAGAGAGCAACGTCACGTTCATCACTCTCGCGGGACTTGTTGCCATGACAATAAGTTCACTTAAACCGAGCCCACAAGCTATAGCATTTAAGCTAGCTTTTTTTTTTTTTTTAGCACTTTTACCATATTTAAAGACACATATTTACTAAATAATGTTATGTAGCTACACCTAGCTACCAACTCTTGCGGTCACAGTTGCTCACTTGACCACAAGATAAGGCTGGAAGTACACCTAGCCTACACAGGTAGCCTACAGTCTACTGACCGCATTTAGCCAATTATAAATACTCACCCCCAAAAACAGCTCGGAGACAATAAAACAAACGTTACTTCAAATGCTGTCGGAGCTTTACAGTAGCAATACAAGCCGTGTGTGGTGTCCTCCTCCTGTGTGACACTGCTTTAATCCCCCAACAAAGATTATCTGTTTAAGTCTGCAGGTCAGGAGAGACACAGACGGCCCTTCTGGACAGTTAACTAGCTGTTAGCTGCCAGACTGAACCCATGTGCTCACACAGAGCTGTGGGAGACAACACACTCCTCTACAGCTGCTCTTAAACATGGACTTTATTGTCCAACACTATTCTTTCATAACTGAATAAATGAAAAACGACATAAAAAAGTGCTGAAATAAATACATTTGTCAAGTCATAAATGAAAGAGAAAAAAACCCCATCTTCACTTGATTTCATTCACGTATTTCTTTATTTCCACTTTAAAACTTTTTATATTTTACATTTACTTGATTCGTGTCTGTGTCTGTATGCTCATGGGATAGTAACATCCCTTTAAAAGTAGGACTGATAACCTGGTTGGTTTTATCCGGCTACTAGAAACATTCAATACAGATATTATGTGTAGAAATACTTCAATGAATAAAAGTATTTGCACTGAAGACATTTATTTTCTATGTCCTGATTAATTACAAATAGCCTGTAGATGTATTTATTTAGCACTTATTTAAAATGATTAAATCTTTTTTATGTACTCATTTTCCATTCTTAATAAATTGGAGTGAATGTGTGGTACTGAAATTAGTGTGCATAAAAAATACACATCTTTATCATAATTGTTAATAATATAATTTTTAAAAAAAATTGTATATATGAATAACAACAATTTGTTATGCAATACATATTATAAAATACTCTATGTTATACTATTATAATAATCAAAGGGGCACTGTGTAGTTTTGGAGAACATACTCAGAATTATTCTTCTCATACTCATATTTTTTAATATTTATAATATTAATGAGGTAATGTTACAAACTCCAAAATATTTATATTTTCCATAACTGAATAAAAAAAGGAAATTAAGGTCCGCAGAACATTCTTTGAAGCTGGAAAGGTGGCGGGGTCTGCCAATTATAAACAAAGTAAATCTGTAATGATATTATGCTGTTGGTTTATTTAGTTTGTTTAGGCATTTAGTTTAGTTCGTCTCCCCCAAAACGACATAGTGCATCTTTAATATTATATATGTATTATGATAATAATATAATAATACAATTTATTTATATAGCACCTTTTAAAAACACAAGAAAAGTCCTTTGACAAAACAAAGTGGAAGGGAGCAGAATAAAACATATTAGTGTAACATGCAAAGGACAAACGAATTTTTTATCTAAATAACTAGAAACAAATAATATATAATATATTAATATTATATCTATTATAGTATCCTGCTATGTTGTAGCTGTCAGTGGGATGAAACTAAGCACCAAGTATGCACTTGTACTGTACTGACTACTACTCCATCTACTCCAGATCCACTTTGGAGGCAGGTACTTTTTACTATATTTCATCTATTTGTTACTTCGCAAATGAAACCAACTTGTGCATTATTACATTTTTTGTTTGTTTTTGTTTTTGTTTTACAGATTAAGGTACCCAGCAGTGTGTAGCTCTCTGCTTACAGCATCATTAAAGCAATAAAAACATGAACGCAACAATAATCAGACTGGTAAATCCAGTCATAAGGCTGAAACGGGCCAGTGGCCAAGATATGAACACTGGCTCGACTACTGATTACTAGAATGTAGGTGTGTGTTTGCGTTGGGGAAACATTTTGTTCCTCGTGTGTTACACCATCCGGCAGAAGGTAAACAGCTCTACATCCCTGTTACTCTTCCTCTCTGCTACGACACATTACGTAACCGCTTTATGTAAGCGCGCGTGCTGCTGCGTGCTGCGCTGCTCTGCACTCTGGTCCAGCAGGACAGAGGCTGACACACACACACACACACACACCAGGAGCTGCATCCATCCACTCTGACCGCCAACATGCCTCCCGTGAAGCTCGACACTTCAGGTAAGCCTCCTCCGAGTTTTTATGCATGTTGAACTTAATAGACAAAACGAGTTGTCTCTGGTTTCACCGCGCAGTGACTGATGGGACCCACGTGCACTTGAACGTCGCACAGCACTACGGTCGTTACGATCTTATTCTGTATGCTTATATATTTATAAAGCGGCTTACTGTACAGTTTATTATATCCGGGTGGAGTTGACGGGGCGGTGTGCATGTAGAACAAGATGTTCTGCCAGCTTCACTGCTGCCGTGTCAGGTTTCATTCAGGCGACAGGTCTTTTCATATGTGAACTGCCTGTAAGTCAGCCAGCTTTATTTATTTATTTATTTATTGTTTACATTCTGTGCAGCTACAACAAAGTACAGTAATGCAGCTTCATGCAGGCAACGCCCACTTATGATCTGAGCCACATCATCTCCCAGGGGACACAGCAGTAACACCCACACTGTAGGGAGAGGCTGGCTGTGTAAGGAATGTACAGAGAAGGGATCAATCCTCTGGGTGAGACTGAGAGCGAGAGAGGGGTCAAGCACAAAGATGCTTCAGTGAAAGAGTGTAATAATCAGGGTGAGAAGTGTTGAGCAACAGTGCGATTAGCTCCACTGGTGGGTTATAAACCACAACCAGCGGTGGAAGAAGTATTCACATCCTGTACTTAAGCAAAAAATAGCAATGCCACAATGTAAGAAATGCGCTGCTGCAAGTAAAAAGGACTGCTTTCAAAATCTGACTCATTTAATCAAGTTTCTAAATGACATTTATTAAGCTCATAATTTTCTCAACTCGTAAACAAACATCTAATTCTTCCGTTTACCAGAGTGGACCTCGAATTTGCGGTGCAGTACTTAGTTACATTGCATTTTTACATACAACCCCTTTATTTACTTTATGTATTTTAACTGAGAAATTTGGAACCTTCATGTTGTGCTTAAAATTACTTAAAATCTTAAAAACAAGCCGCTGCCTGTCTGTAGTGCTGTAAATGGGATAACTGGCTTCATTGGATGGCAACAGTGGAGCTGACTGTTAAAAATAATGTAAGCCACATGTCTGTGATGACACTGGAATGTGCCATACGGAGGCGTCGTCACTCAGTCGACTTCTCTTATTTGACGATCTGTCAGACAAACACCAAACAAAGATATTGTGACCCAGCCGTTATCTCTCCCTGAACTTCAGCTGAGTCAAACATTTCCCTGAATGTGGCAGTGCGACATTCTTATTGTTACTGTAAGAAAAATGATCGGCATGACTTCAGAAGAACGATTGGATTGCTTTGTCTCGCAACATCTGTCAGGCTGAAGTTCAGGGACTCACATTGCAGCTTGTTTGTTGAGCAAACAGGAAATTAGTGTGGTTTGTGTACATAACTCCATCATTTCATTTGGTTCCATTTGAAATGCACGACCGCACCATTTAAATGTAGTATTGCATTTGAGCACCACTTTTGTACATTTGACCACAATTAATAGACATTCACTTGTTCAAAAGTTCAAAAGTACGTACATTTTTAATTATTTTAATGACTCTAATCTTATACCCACACTTTGTCATATTATCACTTGAGAGTAAAGGTTATAAAAAATAAGGTTGGTCGTGCTGCTCCCAGCTTTGAGATTAATACCTCTTTTCCCCTTTCTGCTGGCTAACAAAAAAAAAAATCTTGGCGCACTTAAACGCATCATGTGTTGTCATTCCACACGAAAACAGCTAAATAGTTTGAAAACCATGTAAAGTTGACCGTCTCTCTGATGTCTGTCTGTTTTGGGTATAAACAATATGGGTATGATTAGGGTTGCAAAACACTCTTTGGCCTAGCCAGTGCTGTTCTGGCAGCAGCGTGGGCTGCATGTGAAGGGATAATGCTGCGTGCCTGCTGAGGTTTGCAGTTTTACTAATTCCTGCACGAAGTGGAAACAGACAACTTTTCAAATTCCTCCCTCCTAGCGTTTCCTGGACCCAGAGAGTTGCCATAGCTCTAAATTCACCAGAAGGTTAAATTAAAAGAAAAACATTCACTCTTAGTCTTCAGCTTGTTTAAAAATAACTCCATACAGCATCTTATTGAGAACATTACAGTATGCAGGAGTGTTTGAAAACAAATACTGTAATCCAAACCAGTACATCTCCTGACCAATACATACAATTATGCAGATATGCACATACGACTGTTTTCAAATGAGAACATGAGCTTGTTTTTTGGTTAAAATAAAATGAAGTGATTCCACACATAGTACATTCAAATATGTGATACACAGATGCTTTTACAGAACTTTTACCTGTTTAACCGTGTTACACTTTAAAGGGGATCTAAATGTGGACCCAAACGCAGACACACACGAGAGGCAGGACAGGGGGAAACAAAAGCGAGCTTTAACATAACAAAGCTGAAATTACAAAAACCGAGAGAACAAAAAAACCAAAACGAGTCACTGGGACAAAAACAAAGTACCAACAAAAGCAAAGTCCAAAACAGAGAAAACCAGAAACCAAAATAATAAAAAACACCACACGGGAGATACAAGGAGACACCGGAGGGACACTAGAGCAGAACATCATGTAGAGACGAACACAGGCTGACGGATGACGGAACAAACCAACAAGGAGTGCAGGGAGAACCAAGACTAAATACACACACACACACTAACGAGGGGATTGGGAACAGGTGAGGTGAGTGAGGAGGGAAACGGACAGGTGAGGTAACGAGGGAAAAAACACAGAGGGAGAAACTCACAGGAGAAACTGAAAAGCAAGAAGAGACACAGAAGGGCATAGTATCAAAATAAATCAGAACACAACAACAAGACATTGAATCATGACAAACGGGTCATTATCACAGTCTGTATAAGACGTCTGTGATACAAACTACAATCAGTGGGTAGTTTAGTCCAGTTATATATATTATTCTGAAGTAGGACATTCTGCATAATTAGTATTTAAAAGTAAATTAGAGGTCAAAACATTGTGTACTTGTTACCGTATCTGCACACTGTGAGGTTTTGCTTCTTAAATAAAACATATAGATATGAAAAGTCTCAAAGCACACCATGTTGCAGCATTGATTAAACTGCTATCTGGTGACAACTACTGTAATTCAGGTTTAAACAACCTTAGCCTACTTATTTGTTGTGTATATGACAGAGTCATACTAAAGATAATGTGTCAAAATATTACTCAGATAAAAGTGATACAAGTATCTGGTGCGAAATGTACTTAAGTAGCCAATCAAAAGTAATTTTCTGCATATAAATGTGGCCACATGCAGTATGTTTATAACCTGCTGCAAACTAACTGTTTGACTCAGTATCGGATCCATTTTTCAGCTTTTTTTTCTGATTGTTGTAATCAGTGGATTATTTATTTATTCATTTTGTTTCAAATAAACTAAATTATGCAGCGTTTAATCCTCAAAGTAACTGTTATCAAGTAATGGAGTAAAAGAACAATGTTTGCCTCCTGAAGGTGGCGGAGTGGATGTATATAAAACTAGAACATGGAAGTACTCAAGTACAGTACAAGAGTAACACTACTTAATTACATTCTATCACTGTGTACATGTATACCCCCACTCACCCACACAAATAAGTTCACTATTAAAAGGCACATTTTTATATTAAAACTGTGCAAACTTCAGGACATTTTCTGGAAATGAGGGGCCCTTTGCAGCCTTAAAGTTAATTCTCCATGTGCATGTGTTTCCTGTAGAGGACACTGAGCCTGTTGACAGTGTCAAAGCCGAGGAATCCGTAACGACAGCAGTGAAAGGACTGGAGTCGATTGCACCTCTGGTCCGCTCTGTAGAAGAGACCCCTGAGCCGATCTCCACTCAGGTACAAGGCACCATTCCCTCCTGGATCAATGGCAACCTCCTCCGCAATGGTCCGGGGAAATTTGAGTTTGGAAACACACAGTGAGTTCTGAAACGCCTCGACACACTGCTGCACAACACAAAAAATTCAGATGTGTCAGTGTCTTTATTTCGTCACAGCTACAACCACTGGTTTGATGGGATGGCGATGCTACACCGGTTCAAGATCGACAAAGGCCAGGTGACGTACATGAGTCGGTTCCTGAACAGCGACGCATACAAGAAGAACAGTGAGCGGGATCGCATCGTGATGTCAGAATTTGGTACCCTCGCCATGCCGGACCCCTGTAAAAACTTCTTCCAGCGCTTCCTGTCTCGCTTCGAAATGATCCGTGAGTAGATTAAAGAGGGGGAGCAAGGTAGAGGCCTTGCGGCAGTTAACTGGTTTGTTGACTTATTGTGCAAGAATGTTACATGACTTTGCTTCTGTCACAGATTTTGTGGCACAGTGGGACCAGATTGGGAATTTAGGGAGGAGCAGGAGAGCCAGAGTTGCGATCAGATGGAAGAAAAAAAAAAGGACAGTTTGTTCAGTTTCAGTATTTGGAAAAGACACAGTCCAAGGCTGGAGCCTCTTAAATGTACACTAAGGTTACATAATAGCACATGCTGCAGTGGGGACCAGAGAGGGGAGCAGCAGACATTTTCTAGAGGTTTCACATTCCTACTGGACTTTTCAGTGTAACTACAAGCAGCAAACCATGTAGCAGAATGGTTTACCAAGGTGTCTGTTAAAGGGGGGACACATTCATTCACTCCTCAGGCCTCAGTAATCCTTTGGTATTCTCTGTTACAGAGCCCACGGACAATGCAAGTGTGAGCTTTGTGAAATACAAAGGTGACTACTATGTCAGCACGGAGACCAATTTCATACACAGAATGAACCTGGAGAACCTAGAGACATTGGAAAAGGTACTATCACGATCACCACGGAGTAGTAGATGTTAACATTAATACCAGTTTCAACAACATTAGTTTCTTCAGTCTAGACTAGAGTTGTCAAACGCTGATCCTGCTCATTCTCTGCTATGTTTTGTAGGTGGACTGGAGCAAGTTCATCGCTGTGAACGGAGCCACTGCCCACCCTCACTATGACCCCGATGGTACCTCTTACAACATGGGCAACTCGTACGGGAGCAAAGGTCAGTCCCGTCATTTACAATACTAGTGTTGCCACAAAACAAAAACTCTGCCTTTGATACTAACACCCAGACATGTGTCACAGGTCATTTGGTCCAAAGCCACTCAGTCCATAGAGCTTAGCTTAGACATCTAGATCAACATCACGATACCACTGAAGCCAGAGAAGCGTTCTACATTATTGAACTGTTTATGGTCCCACACCAAACCTCCTGTCCATCTCACGCTTCTTTCCCCCAATTATTCGTGAGCCAGACGCCAAGATACTTCAACTCCTCGCTTGGGGCAGGAGATCTCCCCCCAACCGGAGGGGGCAATCCACCATTTTCAGGCAGAGAACCATGACTGCTTCACACTTGGCTGCAAACTCCCTCAGTGCCTGCTGGAGGTCACAGGCCACAGAAGCCAACAAAACCACGTCATCTGCAAAGCGCAGTGACATGAACCAGAACCAGACACTTTCCCGCACACGGCTGCACATCGAAATCTCGTCTATGAAAATCACAAACAGGAACAGAGACAAGGGACAACCCTGATTAAGTCCAACACCCACTGAAAACAGGCTTGACTTAGCGCCATGTATACGAACACAGCTCTCACTTAAGTCATACAGGGAATGGACAGCTCATAGCAAAGGGCCCGGTACCCCATACTACTGCAGTGCCCCCCACAGTACTCCTTGTGGGACCAGGTTGTAGGCGTTTCTCATATAATATAGCTATTCATCAGCATCCTAACCTGCCAGGCTTTGTACTCGCTGAGCTGCTTGGCGAGGTTCAACCCTGTTTAATAGCACGTACGTCAGCTCTGCAGGCAAAGTAATCCCACAGTAGACTTCCACAGCCGGTTTTGCCAACAGGTACAGGACGAGGAGGCATTATTTCTGAAGTGTCGGCATTAGACATGTTGAGGCAGAGGTGTCGCCTCTCTCTCTCTCTCTCTCTCTGTCAATCCAAGCCAAGGCTCACTCTGTATCAACAGGGTTGAATGCACAGGCGGATGTCCTCTGGCCTTCTCAACTGTACAAGTGCCTAATTTGTCTACCTTGCCAGCACTGCCGCCTTGTGGACATTCAGACAAATTATACATTTCATCCTCTCATTCACTTACATTATAGACAGATTCAATCTACAGCGAGGGAAATTCAGATATCTTTTTAACAAAGACAAATCCTAAAAGCACCTAGACAAGACCCATGTTAAGGTTTGCATAACTCTATAGGTGAATAATTTGTCTTTTCTAAATCTAAAACGTATGATTCCAGGAGCCTTGTACAACTTCATCAGAGTCCCACCTGAGAAGAAAGATGCTACAGACACCCTACAAGGAGCCAAAGTACTCTGTTCAATTGTGCCTGCAAACAAGTCCCACCCTTCCTATTACCACAGCTTCGGTAGGTCAGCACTCATTAGTGATGCCTGTATGTTTCGCACTACAGCTGCCCTCAGCTACAAACCCTAATAAACACCCTTCTCCTTATTCCAGGCATGTCTGAGAACTACATGGTGTTCATTGAGCAGCCGATTAAGATGGACTTGCTGAAGATAGTCACATGCAAGCTGCGGGGGAGGGCTTTGAGCGAGGGCATCTACTGGGATCCCAAGCTGGACACCGTATTCCACCTCGTGGACAAGCGCACAGGCGAGGTGACTGAGATGGCAAAGGGATTACGATTTATTTGGTGTAAACATCATATTCTAAACCATGTGTTCTGTACCCCAGGTCAGCTCGACGAAGTACCACACCAAAGCCATCTCCACCTTCCATCAGATCAACGCCTTCGAGGAGGACGGATTCTTGATGCTTGACATCTGCTGCCAAGACGACGGCGAAGCCATCAACAACTACCTCATCCAGAACTTACGCAAGTCAGGAGAGGCTTTAGACGAGGTCAGCATATACGTACACGCACGCACGCATAAATGAACACCTTTAGATTCTCTGTCAGATATCAGCGGAGTTATTTTGACATTTTTTGCATTTTTTACAGTCACGTTGCACCACAAGACAAATGACAAACTGTACAGGAAGAATCCCTAAAATGCAAACATACTGCATTGTTCCTTATTGTGTCATTCGCAGATGTACAACTCCCTGAGCAGACCTTTCCCTCGGCGCTTCGTTCTTCCCCTTAACATAACCAGTGAAACTGAACTAGGCCAGAACCTGAACACACGGCCTTCCAGTAATGCGACGTGTGTCATAGTCAGCAAAGATAAGGTGAGTTGGACACTGAATTTTTATGCCATAAATTCTCAAGTATCCCTTTTCAGCCAAAATACTTGATGCATAGTTCAGAAATACATATTTTGAGGAAGTAATAGTGGTGGAAGAAGAATCCAGTTTCTAGAAAAATAACATAATGTAAAAATACTGTATTATAATAAAGAAAGTCCTGCATTCAAAGTTTATTTAAAAGAAAAAATGAAAACTTTAGTCTTTATCTACTCCAGACTTCAGTAATGTGTTAATTTGTAAGAAAGTAACCATTAAAAAAGCAACAGTAATGGGATTGTTAAACTTAAAAATTGAATAACACAGCGTATGATTTGTGTTATTTTAATAGTAATATAAGGAGGAGGATGTGTAACATTGGCTCGATTAATTTTTCTCATATTCATCTAAATGGTTTCTACAATGTTAGACTTTTAATAACACTGAACTCTATTAAAATTTGTCACAGTAATTGAGAACACACAGTCCCACAGGTACAACCGCAGTCATTTTCCACCGCAGGGATGAACCAGTTCACATCTTCTCTGGTGTGTTGTGACAAATTTAACTGATCGAAATGATCACAATCGGTTCATTAAGCCAACAGATCTCAAAACAGAAACTGCGAAGTGTTTTTTAAAGTCAAAAACCACAAACTAAAAACCTCCTTTTCAGATTGAAGTGTCCAGTAAACTCATGGAGTTAAAACTCTGTTGAGTTCAGGTGACAACAGACGGTTGATCCTCTCTTTGTCATCAGGTGTTCTGCCAACACGAGGATCTCCATGGAGACGACCTAATCGAGTACGGCGGCCTGGAGTTCCCTCAGATCAATTACGACAGATGTAACACACGACCGTACCGTTATTTCTATGGCTGTGGCTTCAGACACCTGGTGGGAGACTCTCTGCTCAAGATGGACCTGCAGGACAAGACGCTCAAGGTTTGTGTGGTGTGTTTGTGTGTGTGTGTGTGGGGTCGCCGGATTCACAAAAAATGTCCATAATAGCAGCTTTATTCAAGTGTATTAATGCAAAATCACATTATTTTTTTTTTGTCAGACTTATTCGTCACCCTTTGCCTTAAATTAGATAAAACCTTGTGCACTAGGGCTGAAAATTGTCTACTGCTTCAACTACATCTAGTCCGTATACAGTTATATAGCATTCAAATGTTAAAGGAATAGTTACACATTTTGGGAAATCTGCTTCTCAGTTTTCATGCTGTAAGTCAGAGCAAGCAACTTATTAGCTTAGCTTTGTTCTGTTCGATCTACCACTGACCAGCACCTCTAAAGACCACTAATCAACACATTATATATCTCCTAACATAGAAAATATAGAAAAGACAAGCTGTGGTTCCATGAGGACTGTTTATTCATGGGGGACGGAGAAAGACTAGCTGTTTGCTCCTGTTTTCAGTCTCTGTGCCAAGCTAAGCTAACTAGCTAACAGCTAGAAATATATGTGATAGGTATCAAATGATATCAATCTTTACATCAAATCTTAGCAAGAAAGAGAATAATATTTCCCAAAATATCAAACAGGGAAAAGAATTGTTATACTACTGCCTCAAAGGAGATATTAATACAATCATTGGCACTTTCTGCTCTTAAAAATAGAAAACAGTAAAGAGTAACTAGTGGAACCCTCTATGAACTTGATTCATTTGTGTTTCTGTGACTTCAGGTCTGGTACCAGAAGGGTTTCTACCCGTCAGAGCCGGTGTTTGTGCCGTCACCTGATGCCGTGGAGGAGGACGACGGTGTCATCCTCTCGGTGGTCCTCACCCCCTCACAGGTAAGACTCTGCAAAGTCGGTTTCTGTGAAGATGGTCAGGAATGATTGGAGAGCCAACGTGACACGAACTGAAATATTTTCATCAAGGTTTTAGTGGTAAAAGTGTTTTTCTTTCTGGAGTAACATCAGTGTTACATATACAGTATTTAACCTTAAAGCAACAAAGGGCTTCTGGAGTTTTAGTTATCTAAGCTTTTGTTTTTCTCTTCTAATCCATGGTGAATATTCCTGAGTGAGAGGAGTGGAGTCATAAATCTTTATTGATCAACTTACTCTACATTAGTTTAGATGAAATAATAAATAATAAAAAAAAAAACTTTCTTAACCACAGAAGCAGAATGGTTCTAACATGTTCTGTGGTCATGTTAGTGATGACAATAATATCAGCAGTATTATTAATATATTACATGCTGTTTATAATTACAAAATAATAAAAACCAAATATACTAAAAATAAAAAACTAATGTATAAAGATTTCTGGACTTTCATGTAATCTACAGTCTGAGTCAGAGTCTGCAGACTTTTTGGACTTTTGAAAGATAATTACAGCGAATCAGTGTTCTACACGTCACAAAACTTTTAATTGGGATTTAAACCCTTTTATTTCTATTTTAAGAGGCACATGGAAAAGCGTGAATCACCTTGAGGTGTTGTTGTGCTCCGTCCTGACAGCATGTCTGGCAGCTTGAACCTGAGTTGTGCTGCAGCGTATTATTACTCTCCTCTTTTCTCTTAACTATGCTGCTTCTGCAAAGCACATCAAGTAGTGGTAGGTTTATTTATACAGCACCTTGCCAGAGCAGATGTCAAAAGGTGCTTCACAATAAAAGACAAATAAGCGAGTGAAACAGATGCGAAATACAGACGCGAATGTTGAGGGAGAGTTAAGGCTAAAATTAAACTGCGTCGTGACCAGCGGCAGTTTGATCAAGTCTGTCAATCAGCACTTTGCTGTGCAAATGCAAAATATTTCTAATATGGCAAATAAAATGTCCTGAATTTATTATTCATTTATTCATCCAAATGATTTTATTTCTCTTCAGCATTTTTGAGATGTTTCGGTCCTTGAAGGTGATCGGAGCTGCTTTGAAAGTTGCTCAAAACCATCTGAGGAGTTTTAGCGTTCCGACTTCACGTTCATGCTTTTCATGTGCTGTCACTGACATGATTCTGACGATAAAGCTCCCGTGGTTCACTTTTTCTCTCCAGGATAAAGGGACGTTCCTCCTGGTTCTGGATGCCAAGACGTTCGAAGAGCTGGGACGAGCCAACGTGCCTGTTAACATGGCTTATGGCTTCCACGGTGCCTTCAGTGCCTCTGCATAAGCTTCAAAACAAAGAATAATACCTGAAGTATTAATCATTATAACCACTATACTCCTGATGGTACTGAGTGACAGCTGCACTATGAAGGACAACGTTTTCTCGTACTGACTGAATGCCGATGTGGTACTTTTCTAATGTGATTTCTTCTCACCAGCTTTAACACCCAAATATACTCATTATATCGTTATTAATAACAATTTGCTTCATGTTGCACTCAGGAGAGGACTCATGAATTATTAAACTGTTTGGCTTCAAACCTGTGATTTCCAGGTTGCTTCCAAACACCAGACCACCCAAGTGCCACCTGATCACTTTCTATAAACACAATCTTCTGTACTCTTTTCACTCTTTTTTTTAACTTGAACAGTATTTTTGTACTCTTATGTTTGCTAATTAAACTTTTTTTTTTACCTCTGTGAAATGGCAAGTGTTGTCTGTGACTCCTACACACACAGAAGCTCCGCCAAGATAACTGTCAGAAATATGCTTAAATGTAAAAAACAGCTAAAGAGATCAACCCCACCCTTGATGTAAAACCCCAGCACAGACTGCCTCCTGTAGTCTTTTGTGGGCTTTCCTCGCTCAACGCTCTTCTCGCCTCCGTCGCCGGGTTTATCGCTGAACTACAGTTTCCTCAAACGAGGATCTAATTACAATCATTTCTTTTCCCCAACAGGCTGCACAGAAAACAAATGCAGTAAAACTAGTTGAACGTGCCACAAAAATGATGTGTGAAACTTCAATGCTCAGAGCAAAACATTCAGTTTTCACTATTAACACTGTCACGGGCTGATTGGTAACTGTTGTTCTGTTTTACACTATTTTGTCGTGGCTCCAGAGGAAGCCACATGTAATCTGACTAATTTCCTCCAGTGATGTCACTAAATTGCATTGTGGGTGATGTTGTCCATTGGCTTTGAAAAGTAAGGAGAATGTGTGGAATAAAACAAAAAAAAAGGCTATTTCTCTGGTTCTGCTATCAATTTGAATCATTTGTTTTCGGAGTCGGAGTGCAATGCTAGACCATTGGACCACTTTTCAAAACCTGGTAGTTACAATACCCACAATGCAACTTAGTCACTGAGTGACATCATTGGAGGCACTTTAATAGATGACATGCATCTTCCTCTGGAGACACAAAAGGCTTTATAGTACTTTTGAATATGCAGTATTACCCTCCGAGTCCTGTAAACACACTTTAATGTGTAAAATGAATTATATGTATATATGTATCACAGTATATGATAAATTAGTGATATGAGTTTGTGTTCTGAATTGCAGTTATAAATATATGTATTGTTATTTAGAAGGTTGATATAAAATATGACGTGGAAAGTCATATTCATTTGAACCACACTGCCAAATGAAGCGGTATAGATATTATTAACTGTTTTCCTAGGAGGTTAAAATTCTGGAGACAAAAGAAATCTCATTACTTCACACTCGCCGTCAGTCCAGTGCTGAGTTAGCTTCGTCTGGACGCCCCTAAACACCACGCCAATGTCGATGTGTGCTAAATGGCTGACTGTTTATTTGTCTGCTGTGAGATAAATTCCCTCATCCTCCACCAGAGGTCAGCATGTGAAGCCACTTCAGGCATCAGCCACTGAATCTGCAGAGTCAGGACCTGAATTCACTACCTGACCAGGATTTGTTAATAAAAATGTCAGAGAAAGGACATAAATAGAGCAGGAAGAGAAACTGTGGCGCGGCGCTTTGTGCTGTTTGTGTGTGTTTGGACCACAGGAAGGTTTTGGGTTTGTGAGCAGCGACAAGGCGCCTTCTCTCTTCAAGTAACTGTGTTGCACTCTGTATTGTAACCGTCGTGAACGGCAGCCCCCTTTTTCTGCTTTCAGCTGTATGATTGTGAATCTTAACGGATCCACTTTATGGCTCATATAACCGTTTCAACAAAGGGGGGCTCTGAGGGAGGCGGGCTCAACACCGACTATAAGAGGGATCAAACCTGTGACCTTCTGACAATTGGACAGTCTGTAACCGCCAGCCCACCCATCCACTTCAAAAAAGAACATACAGCAAACACTGGAGGAGCCTGGCATTGAACCACAGAGGGGTTATTTCCAAGTCTGTGACCTTAACAACTGCATTTATAGGACACTTGAGACAGAGCGCCTCAACTGGACAACACAAAAGATGAGATGCAAGAAAAAAGAAAAATAGATTTGTGCTGGAAGAGGAGACAAGGAGTGAGAGCACACCTTGATTCACAAACAAAACAGAGAAAGATTTGGAATAGATCAAAATGGAAACAATGGATTAAAGCAGAAGACTAACTGCAGCTTGCCAATTCACTGTTTTTAGGCAGCGTGTGTGGCCGCGACGAACAGATGCGCATTTCCATAGAGGAGTGAACAAAAGGGAGAAGAAAAAAAAAAACCTCTCTGTGTGTTCCTGACAGCCGGTTAAAGCCACAGGAACCAAAGTCTTACAAGGAAAAACCTCCAAATCTGACTGTTTCTGTTACCAATCTAAGTTTTGAAAGTTTTCGGGGGTTGCTTTTTGGAGTGGAGCACATGCATTATTGATGATTACAGCTAGGACTGCAGATGGTGCGTTACGTTAAAAAACAATGTCTCAAACTTTTCCTCATCAAGCACTAATCACCGGCCTCGATGCTGCACAATCGATACATTCTTGTCCCGGTGTATTTTGTACAAGCAGCTGAAGGGATGTGGCACGACAGGGCAAAATAAATCAAAAATAATTACAGTGATAAATCAGAGATTTGATGTGATTACACATTGATCCACTTCAGTAAGAACAGCTCAGTGAGCAGGAAATCCACCAGCTGCTTCTTTTGATTTATTCCGCAGAAAGAAGTGCTGACAGATATCTTCCCTGCAGACAAATCCCTGTTATTATCAGTTCAAAACACAATGTGACACGGGCCGTAAGTTATAATACCGCCATAGCAGTAATAATTGTAACTGTACGCTTTGTGCCGTCGCCGGACTCACCCCACAGCAGGAAACGAGCTACGTATGACCAATCGTTTTCACATCGACGGCTCGACGTTGGTTTGATTTCTTATTTAGCGCAGGCTGACTGAGGCTCCTCTGTGATGTCTGTTGAAGCAGTCAAAGAGTCTCAGGTTAGGATTTGTAAATTCTTTGCCGCAGGATACTAGTTTGTAATCAGCTGTGGTGTGAGAGGCACAACAATTTATTTTTAGCCCGTGTCTCATCTGTGATATGAATAGCTCTGAAAGCTGCTGCCTTTCTTCTTTTTTTTTGTAAACTCAAGAAATGTTTGAAGTCAGACACCGCTCAGCGCATCTGCACTGCCGCATTATGCTCTGCTGAGATCGAATCGTACTTTTAATGCTGGTGCATTATTTGCTAACGTCGATGCAGGAGGGCTAACCGGACAGCTGACGGGGCACTATGACGTTTTTCGGAGAACCTCAAACTCTTTTTTAATATTGACAGCATTAGTGGGGTAATACTACAAAACTCAGAGGTATTTGTTTTATTCCATAACTGAAGCTGCTCTCAGAACACTGCTGGAGGCTAAGAAAGGTGGCAGGGTCCGCCAAAGATCAACAAAGTAAAACAGTACGAAACTGTGTTCCCCTTTAAGGTCAGTTTGTTGTTTGAAGAAAGTTTTCTTATTTAGTTTGTTGAAGCATAAAAAAAATCTGTCAATGAAACTTTTTTCCTTCTCCAAAACTACATAGTGCACCTTTAAATAAACTACTACTCCTACGTATTCATCTAAGCACAGTCTCTTTCGATCGGCTTTTGCTCTCCAACTTCGGTTTAACTTCCGTCGCTTGGTGCAGCTGGTTGCCTTCACCAGAAACCAGCCGCCTGCTCTTTCTGGAAAAGCTGCTATAAAGCCATTAGACCAAACCAAAACAGTAAAGCTGTGGGCGGGAAACCAAAACAATGAGGATGATAATGTTCGCCTACACACTGGTCTACTTTCAAAGTCGTCGGATGGCTGCGCTGCGGATCGCATTACACAACTGTCTGTCTCGTCAAAAAGATGTTGTGGTTTACGCGCGACACGATGTCATCGGCGACAGGGAGGTCAACACGCGACGAGACGTTTCTGACGGGAGGTCTCCGAACAACATTTACACGCTCGACAGTTGATGTGTAAAAAGGGACGAGGCCACATCTGAGATTCTCCTTCAGTTCTTCGACGAGCACATCGAGGGCGTCCCTCCCGAAGCCATGCTTCTCGGTGCCTGCTGACACTGTAGGAATTAACTTTTTAAATGTCACTAAATTTACATCACATTGAACTTTAGCCAATGATTATTTCACTATTATCGAAAGATTAAGTGGCAGTGGTAAAGGTTTTTAAACATCAGATGCAGCTTTACAATAAGTAATTGCTTGATAAATGGTTTAAAAAGCATTTATAGCGAAATAATTCATAAAATATAACATACATTTATTTAAAATAACTATAAATGTACCTTTTATTATTGGTGGTCCACCAAAAACTGTGACATACTCTGTACAGTAAACACCCTCTTTTTATTAACATGACACAATAGGACATGTGCCAAATCTAGGGCTCCTTCACAATTATCTACCCTCCCAATGTAACTTGATACCTTTTTAAAACTTGCACACTCACACAGGTGTTTCCACTTATTCTGGATGATTAGACCTCCGCTCAGGTCGACAGATGAAGCTAAGAAAGGGGCATTACGCGAGCCCCCATCGGCCAACGACCAAAACAAACGACGGTAAAGGCGTAACGACGTGCGTGAAACAAGAGTATACGTTAAAAAAAAAAAAAAAAAAAAAAAAAAACATCTTCAGAACATGTTGCGGTACACAAAAAGTTACACAGAACCTCTCAAGTCCTCCCAAAGTCTAATCACTGTAAATGAAAACACTGTGGCCGGACAGCTGGTGAGTCAAAAATATGCAATAATCTAAACACGCACGAATGGGAGGAAAGTTTTTTGCACGGGCGCAGAGTCACAGTGTCGCTTGAGCAGAAGTGATTGACAACAAGTGAAAGTGAAATGAAGACAAAATGATTGACTCCAGCAGTTCTGTCAGACTGTCCTGGTATCAGCGAGTGCAGGTAAGATAAACACTTCTTTTGCTATTTTTCCTCAAAACGGCTTCCATTTTTTCTCTTCCGTAGCCGTGAGACACATTTTTTCTCGACTATCGGCACATGCCAGCTGCCTTGACTGCAGCCTATCTTTAACAGGGCGCTGAATGGTTCAGAGACATTTAAAGAATGTTCGCATGAGCACAATAATAATACAATTATAAATGGCTGGGTTCCAATTACAAATGGCTGGGTTCCAGGTAGCTCATTTCAGTTTCAGGGTCGTGTTAGCTCACCGACGCTATCATGAGCGACTTACATGTTTGAATAGAGCTGAGCCATTGTTAATGTTATTAGGGAACACCTGCGCTTTTCCTGCTACAACGAGTCATAATGTGATAAAAAAAAAGGGTGCAGACGCTGAACAGCGGCTGCAGGGAGCTCCACGACAAGGGCAAACAAATACAGCCAAGCTACTGAGTGTCAATTTGAATTCAAATACAAAAAGTAAGAATTCCAAACATAAGTCTGTGTTACAGCCGTGCCATTGGCCGAAGTAGTTACAGTTTTTATTACATTTTATGTTTGTGGAGTTTGTTCTCGTGTAACTTTGGGCAAAGAAAACAACGTCAAGATATCACTTTAAGGTGGAGCAGTTGGCTGTTAAACTGCGTTTCCGTCACCTTAGAATGAGCCCTTAATATCGCTTTCTACAGTGGCCCAAAAGGGACAAACCAAACGCTGGCCCCAGAAAGCTCCTGTTGCGTTGGGTGAGGCAGAGGAATCTGCACCCTTCATCGTTTAGATGCCAAAGAAGTCACACACCTTTAGGCGAGAAAGTGAGAAGCTTTTCCAAAATGTCAAACCATCATTTTAAAGCAAGTTGTGACAGCTTCAGGACAGTTTCAGGGGAATAAGACCGCATTTTCTTTTTCACTGCACATCAGTCGGCAGCTTTCCTTCTTCGCGCTATGCTAAAAGAGGCTAAACGAGTGCCGGACCCAACCGTCTCCACGCTGGACAAAGACCGATGATGCAACATGATGTCAGCCTTCTCGTCTGGCTGCAGGTGAGACATCAGACGAGCTCGAAATGTTCCCTTTACAACTGCAGCTTTTCTTTTAGATGACTCACTGAGGTAACCCTGTCAGACAAAATAAGATGTTTTTGTGTTTTTTTTTCCCTGACAGGTAATGAACACGTCAAATTCCCCTTGACAGATTTGTTCTGAGGCCCGTGCCGCGTTAACAACTGTACAGTGTGCTTTTTAATAAAAAGGCACTCCGGCTCTTTTCAAGTAGCATCAGACGACCGATGCACGGCTCGGTTTTCCACTCCTGTTTCTCTTTTTGTGCGCTGCATTCTCCTGATAATCATGCACATGTGAGGAATCCTATTTCCCATTTCCACTAGTCTGTTTCCAGTTACTTAATTTCTACAAGCAGGGCGCGTCGCGTGTGTGTGTGTGTGTGTGTGTGTGTGTGTGAGCATTTTTTCAGAAACGAGAGCATCCGTTGACCCCAATGTGCTGCTTATGTGTGATATGTCAGTGTAGCATGTTCCTCTGGCACACATATTGCATACACACACACACACACACACACACACACACACACACATATATCCACACAGTAAATCCCTGCTGCAGTCCCTTTCGGTACATCCCGCCTGATTCACGTTAACCCATAAAACATGTCTGACATATTAATCAGGTCTGCATGTGGGGGTAACTCTACTACTGCGCTGCTGTTAGGGGGAGGGCTCTCATTGGGCCATCCTCGTGGCCAATGAGAGAAGGCTGAATCTCTCCTCTCCTAGCAACAAGACTCCCTTTTTTTTTTTTTTTCTCTCTGAGCGGTGCAATCAGCAAACTGACACCCATAATTTTACAATATGAATAATTGCAACTTAACAGCTTGGCAGCAGAAACAGGGAAACACAAGTTTATCCTTTTCCACATCACTGGAAGATGTCTGCTTCCTCCCCGCCTGCCTCCCTGCCTTCCTGCCTGCCTGCCTGCCTTCCTCCCTCTCCCTCCTTCTCTCCATCTTGGCCACAGCTCTGTCTCCGAGTGCATTCAGGCAACTCCTGTCTTACCATCTTAAAGGAACAGCCCTGCATATTTAAGTTTTTTTCCTTTTTTTCTCCTCAGTTCAGGGGCATTGTGGGTAATGGTCTGTACTTGTTGACCTCAGAGTGCTGAATGGCGGGGCCTCTCTCAGGAGGGAGAAGAAATACCTTGGCACAGAGCTATCATTTCCCCGAGACACTACCAACCTCTCAGCTATGAGCTCCTCTCTCTCTCTCTCTCTCTGTGCAGATGTTGCACTCGCAGCTCGGCCTGTTTAACATCCAACGGCTTCGACTGAGACGACATTAGAAAAGGTGGATGACGGTTTTCAGATGCAGTGCTTCTTTTTTAAAAAGAGAGGCTACAAAATCGGATCAAATGTGGAAGAAAATTTTAGCCTGTCTGAGGGTTTTGCTGCGATCTTAAAAGATTCGGCCGTGGCTCCCGCAAAGCACCTGTTGCCAGGCTACAGCAGCACACGTGCACATGGCTGTCCGACCCCTGACCCCGAATGCATTCCTGTCCTTGCCCCTCTGGGAGTCGGGGAGAGCGGAGCACATGTTACATGTCTGCACAGCGGCCTCAGACGACAAGAAATACACCAAATTTGTACGGCTATCGTGATGCTCACAGTGAGCTCAGGTACGGGCCACAGGTTACATTTAAAAAAAAAAAACAAAAAAAAAACATTTACGTTATGGTTCGTTTGGTCAACTAGCTCGCCGTTAAAACTCTTTGGATATTCAAATTGGAGCACAACGCTGCCGGAGAAATGCCTGCGCTCGGGTACAAAGTCTTCGTCTCACGTCTGTGTGAAATTTGACATGTGGCAATTGTAGGAACAGTCTGACCTTACACTTGCTAGACTTCTCAAATTTAGCAGAACAATATCTCATGCTCATTATAGGTCAATTGGGGTGGCATGCAGAAAGCGTCTGGCAGGTTGAGAAGCTGATAATTAACTACCCATATGACCTCCTGTCCTTTTGGGCATCTTCCGTCGAGTCTCTGAATTGTCTAACAGCAGGAACAAAAGCCCCCACAAAGCTCATTTAGCCCGGTTTCAATGAGGATAGACAAGGAAAGAGCGCTCTCTCTTTGAAGTGTGTTCGCTCCGTCCTGCTCCGGCCCCACCTCCTGTCCGCTGGATCAGACCGTTACAGTACGAACGGCTCGAACACACAACCAGCGTTCAACCTTAGGTGACCCTTGCTCTCGTCAGACCCACCCTCCTCTGGAGGAATGCTGCTGATGGGAGTTTTTAATATTCCCCGGCCCTGTGTGCCCTCAAATTTGGCGGTGCGGCGTTAACACAAGCTGACACCACAGATTAGCCACAGACATCAGGAATGCCGCTGCCTTTTTGTGCCACGTGGACTTTGGCCAAAAGAGCCTTCGGTTGCAAAGGCCACAGAGACCTGTGAAAAACAGGTCCGTGACAGAAAAGACGGACGCTCCTCGGCGCGGTCGCCTGAACGTTGGCGAGCTTCACACAAGCGGGCAGTTTCTCGTACCTTTGCTCTGATTTGTGCTGTACATACATCTCTAAACAAGGACCTCGAGGTCGAGAAACGTCATTTAACAAGTGACAAAAATCTAACTTCACTTTTATAAAAATTGGAGTTCCATCAGACAAAGATGCAGCGAACACCTGCAATGTGATCCAGCCCTCCAGATGCAGAGCTTCAAGCTGAGCAGTCACAACAGGCAGTTTAAGCCCCTTTGAAACCTAAGCAGCTTTAGGTCTTTATCGACACACACACACACACACGCAATGGCAGATACATAACTTTTCTGAGCCTGATCTGATTAAACAACTGTGTTAATGGCAAATACATGAGAAGCAAACACTCGATCATGAATGAACATCCGAGTTTTATGAGTGTTCAAGTTAAGACACGGCTTACTGTACATGCACGTTTCAAGGGTCTCACTGTGATTTCTGTCGGTTCTCTCCTGTCAGTGTAACTCACAAACAAATAGAATTCTGCTATTTCATTTATTTGGTTTTCATACAGCGTTCAGCCTATTAATGTCACATGAAAAATGGGACTAAAAAAGCACACAGCAGGGTCTACGGAGAGTTGACACATTTCCCTTAATTATCAGCACAGAAAATGTCAGAAAATGTTGAAAAGTGTGTATCAGTGTTTCCCAAAAGCCCACGACGACAACGTCCTTAACTGTCTTGTTTTGTCTACAGCCACAAAGATATTCAGTCTACTCTCATAGAGGAGTAAAGAAAACCAGAAAATGTAACAAGAGGGAAGCAGAAAAATATTCACTTTCTTTCTTAAATTGATTAACACCTTAAAAGAACAGTTTGCAATTCTCTTAGTTGAGAAATAATCGACTAATCCAGTGAAGTGTGGTTGGCAGCTCTACGAATTAGTTTGCCATCAAATGATTGATTGTTTTACATAAAAAAAAAATTACAACAAGAGAAGTTAAACAAATTCATCTGACTTAGTTTTTTTAAAACATGATTCAAACCTGAAGGCAAGATTATTTGACGAGGGAACAGACTTTTACACAACATCAGTACATATATATTGCTCCAATTACAGGATTAGAGTTTTTATTAAAAGTTTGGTTGGGCCCCAGAAGTTCTGCTTTTCAAATGGCACACGTCACGTTCTTAAGTTTGGGAATGGCTGAAATGAGTCAATGAATCGTTACAGCTGTCACAAAGATTAATCAGAGCAGTTTCAGCCTCGGTTGAGCCTGAAAACAATGATGATATTTGTTCAGTGCAGCTACAGTAAAAGCTGTTTTATAGAAAGAACAGATCTAAACAGTACAACAGCTGCATTAACTGTGTAACTACAGTCAGCCATACAGCCAACCTGACACACACACACACACACACACACACACACACACACACACACACACACACACACACACACTGTTGTGGTAAACCTCAGTTTTTGATCGTGGCACGTTTACATTAAATGTATATTTTCAAACCACAGATCAATTATGCGGCAAATGTGCGGTTGTCATCTGGCAAACAGATGCTGAAAAACTTCATAAACATCTGGCGCCTTCAGGTTTTTACTGATTTCTGCACGTTTGTTCACATTTCGCCGTTCTCACATTCCGGAAAGGCCAAAACAACACTGGCAAAAAATGAAATCTTCACTGTGAAAAAAAAAGGGGCTTGACCCAAAAAATCGAAGGAAACCGATGACCTAAAAATTCCCAATAATAATAATAATAATAATAATAATAATAATACAACTTTTTAGCTTGTTCGACGATTTAATAGTCTCCGTTACTTGGTGATTCTGAGGTGATCAGTTCATTGATTTTTTTAAGTAAAGTTAGCCTTTAAAATTTACTGGGTATGCAAATATATATGCATTTATTTGTTTATATTTTCCTTTTTTAACAGCATCCCAACCTTTGTGGAGGTTGGTGGTCACAGTGCAGTGAGACTCTAAATGAAATGTTTTTCAATTTAATACAAAAATCCTGATTTTGATCATGAGAGAAAAAGTTTTAGAAGATTTTTACAGAGCAATAAGTTGCCATTTTTTTTCCTTTTTTGAGACTGAAAGCTGCGAGCCGACACTTGTTGGAGTTTTTCAAATATGTTTCCAGCTCGATGAAATAAAGGCCTTTTATATTTGTCCAACCACTGTGAGACCTGGATCATTTATGCCATTTTTCTCTCTTGGTCATTAGTCTTCCTCTCTATTTTTTTAACCGATCACTGCCGTTGGCCAATCACTGCTCTCACTCATTAATATTAAAAAGACAGGCTGAAATAACACTAACTTGCTCACAGGCTGAATATTTCACTACGCTTAAAAAAAAAGAATTGTAGAGAAATAACACAAAACACATGTTGAGGTTCAACAAATGTAAATGAGTTCGATATCAAAACTAATGAAAAAATAATGTATCTTTATGATCGGGGGCTTAATAACCTTTGAGTCTGGCTTTAACTTGGGTATTTCAGGAGGAAGTTTCCTGCAAAACTATGTGGCAATTATTCTGTCAAAGTCAGAAATTAACTACATTTGACTCAACAATGTAGCCATCAACCAACTATTTATTTATTCACTCAACGGAAATTAATTTGTGAACACAAAAAGGGACATTTCATCTTTGAGTGAGTAAAGAAAACAAGGACACGTTTCAGCACCTTCCGGCTTTAGCTGAATTAATTGGTTTGATTCCTTTGTTTGCTTGTTTTTATGACATGAATAATAAAAAGTATGAATCACCATAACTGAATACATAAGATGAATGGACGGCCTGCTGCACACCGGAAAACATTGAAAAATCTACTGTCCGAAGGACGGCCGAGCTGAGAGGAGTGAACCTAAGCTTGTGGTCAGCTGAAAAACAAACAACATGAAGGTGAATACATATAAAGAAAAGAAAGGAGCACGGCTCTCTGGACGTGTTAGCGCCGAAGAACAACTGACATACAGTACACCGACCATCTTTTTCTTGAAAATGAGACGGGGGGAACTGTCGGGGCGACAGGTTTGTGCAGCTGCTGTGGAGCGAGCACGCTGGGACTTGTGATCGCTCCACCGAGAGGAATCGATGTGACACTTCCTCCTGAAATACTATAAAATCAAAACATGGCATTGGATCTTTACTAATGAGAGGAACGGGACGAGGAATTAAAAAACTGACGTTTGGACAAAGGCGATTAAAATGTGCTTGTTGACTATTCGCAGCCTGAAAGAAAACTGTAACACGGGAAAGGTTACAGACCGAAACCTCCACACAAGACTGATGGGAGAGAGCTGATGTTCAAAGAACGGAGAGAATCACTGTTTTTGAAACATACCAGCAGATAAATTCTTGCAGTATTGGGAATAATCGACTAGGTTCTGTTACTGTATGAGCTGACAATCAGGATGTGTGGATGCAAAAGTGACCAAATGTTTTGTTTCTGTTCCTTTAAAAAAAATAATAAAAGAAAGTATAAAATGTACTTGTAGTAAAATCAGAAAGTGGTAAAACGCCAACGTTGAACTCCTCGTCATATTTGGTCCTACGTGCATACAATGGACTCTTCTTTATAAAAACATTCTAATAATAAAAGCACATATTGTCCGGCTGTCTACTCCAGCAATGACTCACTCACGAGCCTCCAACTCTCCAAACTTTACTGTACTTTAATTAAAGAGTGCGGAGGCTGAGAGAGATCAGAGCCCTGCGACAAACGGATTAAGCAAATTGCATATTGCTAATTGAAAAAACACTATACGATTAGAATCAGTTAAAGCACAAAGGGGGCTCACGGGGGAAACTGGCAGCAGTCGACGATCATGAAACTGCGTTGTGAAATTGTGCCAACCACGTTGATTTTTAACTTCAACATTCGGATTATTGATTTCTTTTTTTTGTTTCCCAGATGTTGACAAAGGAAGTACAGATGTTTTTCTTCATTTGATTGTGTTTACTGTTTATCTCATCACACGACACCTACACAGCACTGATGAAGCCGACTGTTGCAGTTGTTGATTTGATTGTTGCTTATTTGAGTTATGAATATTCATGTTACAGGGAGGTACTGAAGAAGAAAAAGGGGCCTCTGTAGTTAAGACTGTTTGTTTCAGTCAACTGTAGTCTTAAGTATAAACACATTTCTATTTCATTTTATTTTGTATTTTTTCTATACAATAAACCTATACATGCATATGTCCAGACTAACTTTTTATACTTGTAGCACTTGAAAAGTTAAAGGAGCACTTTATTTCTAAATTTACAGAAATAATAAATGCGACTCGTGATGAACGACGACGATTATAAGAATCAAAATGAGGGAGGGACGTATTTGCAAGTCGCTGGTTTACAAAAGTGGTCGCGAAACGTCTGGAGACGCGATATGTGTCTGTCAATGGACTGAAGAGGACCTGGACCTCACCAAGAAAAAGCTGAGGTCCATGTTAGGCCTGTAACAAATGATTGAGGGTATGTTTTCACCCGTGTTTGTCTGTTGGTTGGTTTGTCAGCAGGATTACACAGAGCCATTACATTTTTGTAATTTCCGTTAATCAGGCATATTTTTTATCCTGATCTAGTGGATTAAAATATGTTTTATTTGATATTGATTGAATTCAAGGGGCCAGCTGCGATCCACTGAGGGCCATTCAGTTTGGTGATTGATCTGTTTATTTCAGTCGATTAAATATCAGAGAATGAATGAAAGAACATGACACAGTACCATCACAGGTTCCTGAAGCACAGGGTCTCATCATGAAATTCTTTGTCTTGTCCACCCAAAAATTTAAATATATTAAATTTAAAGTTCCTCAAAAAAAATGTAAAAATGTGAAAGAAGCAAATCTTCCTAACGAGAAACCAGAACCAGCAAATAATTTGTGCTTCATAAACAACTAAATGTGTTAATAATTTTCTGATCACTGATTTATAAATTAATAAACCGTTTCAGCAACATGTCTTGTTTATTTATACTTGATGAACATGACATGATGGGGGTTATGTACCTGTATTCATATTCGAACTGTTGGTGGTTAAAGCTTCCTTTTTGATGATTGTTTTCCACACATCATATATACGCCTGCAGCTCTGTATGATCTGTAACCTATACAGCACATACAGTAGATACAGTCTAACGGAGGTCTAATGGTGGTACGTGCACACGCACCAGAAGTAACACAGTGAAGTCATCACTTTATCACCATGTCGCCCCTTGACACCACAAACGCGACACAAACACATCAGAGATCATCGCCGACCTCCAGACACCCGAGTGTGAAAAAGGCAGCCTGGATCAATACTTTGTTTAGCTTGAGAGCAGCTGTCGGCGTCGAGCTGAGATCACAAGAGCTCACTTTCAACAGGCCACGCTAGCAGCTGCGGCGACATGCTCAATGCAGGGAGGAGACCTGAGTTGGGCGGGATGCCTCGCGTGGCGGGGGGAAAAAAAAGAGAAAAAAAGAGAAGCTCCATCTGCTCCCTCAAATCGCGGATCGTTCTTCGGCATCAGATTCATTTTTTTGCACAGTTGCCAGGGTGTTTGTGAGCGGACCACGGATCACCTCAGAGCCCCGGGTATCAAAACTGACTGGACTTGCCAGTGATGTATGAATAAAAACACTGCCGCATATGGACGACGGTCTACTGTTAAATTTGTGGCTGCTTAGTCGCTTTCAACTCGCACGATTCTCATACGAACGCATCAAAACCGAGAGCAGAGGAGAAACGCTGATCAAGAAAAGATGTGAGGGGAGGTAGAAGATGGCAGCAGAGTGCGGCGCTGCCTGTGAGGGTGGGGTGAGGGTGAGGGTGAGGGTGGGGTTGGGGTGGCGGGGGGGAGTTTGCCTCAAAGTCCTCATGTCATCCATGCTTGGAGAAAAAAAAAGAGAAGAAAATCACATACAGGGCCCCTGTCTCATTTCTATGGCAACCTGAAGGCTATTATCGTACCTTGCCATTCATTATGAAAGGGCTTCAGTTGACGGGGAGCAGGACGGGGTGGGGAGAGGGGAGGACAGCGTGCTGCATTTTCCCTGCTCACAGCTGGGAAACAGACGGAAGAGGAATGAATGGGTAAAAGAAAAACTCCACCATGCGGAGTAATTCAGCAAAAGTCTGCTAACACTCATCGTATAACTTTATTAATGTGAGGCTTTTTCTGTCTTGACACATGATTGGCTGCATGTTGAACCTACAGCGGCGCATTTAGTGACCGCAGCGTTTTCTGACCCACTGCTGAGGACGAGAGCTGCATGACACAAGAGAAAGCGGACCTTGATGTGAAACTGGTTTGTCAAATGTGATCTGTTGGTCTACAGCTTCAGATGTACAGTATGACATGATGCACACAGACGTGTAGCCACCACTATGTAGTTTTGTGGAATTCAAATTCAGAATTTTAAATCTTTACAATATTAATGTGGTAATAATTTGTGAATTTTTTTCCATAACTGAATAAACAGGCTGTTCTCAGAGCTGTTCTCAAAAAGAAAAGGTGTTTCTCAGTAACTGCAACATCCCAACAAGAGTGGCACTCAGTAGAGCGTATACCTCCGTCAAGGCCAACTAGGGTGCTTTTGTACTCATTCACACATACCAGCCACTGAAATACACTTGATTTTACAAACTGTATCTTGTAATGTTTTAAGAATGGGAGAAAAATGTCCTGGCTCTGTTCCTTACTCAGGATCTATATCAAAAGATAACGGCGTCTGTTCCGGGCTGAGACTCATCCTCCGACCAAATCGTTGAAATCCTGCTGAAAAACCAACAAACATATGGACGCGAGTGAAAACATAACCCCTTGATTGTGATTTTCTTTTTTTTAAATGTATTTATTGCACGATTGATGACAGCATGACAGAGTTGAATGACCAGTGTCTTTCCAATGCACAGGTGAATCTGGTGAGGAGGTACTACAACCCCGGTTCCATAAAAGCTGGGGAAAACATAAATGAAACAGAATTCAATAATTCACTGGTATTATTTGACATGTATCTCAATTGAATACAGTACAAAAGACAATATATTTAATATTTGGCCTCATCAGCTTTTGTAAATATATTTGTTGATTATGAATTTGATGCCAGCAAGTTGGGGAGGGATCAACGACAGACAGGGTAAGTTGTGAAATGCTCGATAACAACCTGTTTGGAACATTCCACAGGTAAACAGGTTCAATGGTAACAGGTGACAGCATCATGGTCGGGTCTGACAGCGGTATCCTCGAAAAGGCTCAGTCCTTCACAAGCAAGGATGGGATGAGGCTCAACACTTGTGATACACATGACTGCATAAAGTATCTTTCTATACGCGCTCAGAAACGCTCCTCGGTAAACAGTTTGATTGAGAATGATTGCATTCTGTTTATATTTACATTTTAAAGAGCATCCCAGCAACTTTTTTGCTCAGGGTTGAAGAAACAGTGCCAACGGTTGTGAAATCAAACTTCTTCAAGTCAAAAAAAAAAAAAAAAGGAAGACAACTGTTATATTCGGTTTTTGGATGCTGGCAAAAAAAGCAGAAAAAGAGAAATCTTGATCTGTTTATCGTATTCATTTTTGATTTTCTAGACTGAATGAAATAACTGAACGAGCAGATGATTCATGGACCCGTTCGGTTTGGTAAATGGGCAACATCTGCCTTCAACGACGGTGACCGCAGTTCAAGCAGAGGGATTTCTTTGCGGAAGTATTTAGTGAAAACATTTCTTTCACCAAACCACAAGCAAAATATTTCCTTTCTTTAGCCAAATTGTTTAGGTTGCTTGAATCTGACTGAGTTTAACCCTTCAGACAACTTGGCAAGACTGCAAACATAGCTGTTTGTGAGGGTGTTGTGATAATTCTTGTGTTTTTACAGACTAAAGCATTAAGCATGTTGGATTGAGACTGTTCAACGTACGCTGAAATGTTTCTGTCGCTCACACAGATAAAACTCTTATTGACCGAAACATGTTAAATATTGAAGAATTCCATTAAGTGCACGCGACAAACAGCCATCCTCACACAGGCACGCACTGTGTGAAAATGGGTTTTCAAGCAACTTTTAATAATACATCTAGGTTGTGATTGCAATTTAATAGTTTTCGGTCCCCGCAGTAATGCTGCTGTTGATGACTGAGTGAGAAGAGTGAGCGGGGTTAGTGTGGCAGTGCATTAGCAGCCAGAGTCCATTCGCTGTATCCCCAGAGAGACCAGAGCGGGCATATTAACATTCTCCTCAGAAGGGCCACAGGATCTGCCTTCAATGCCGTCTGAATCCAAACAAAAGACGGTGTGCGTGTGTGTGTGTGTGTGTGTGTGTGTGTGTGTGTGTGTGTGTGTGTGTGTGTGTGTATGTGTGTCTGTGTGTACGGTGTTTGAGACACAGAGACAGCCTGGGTGTGTGTGTGTGTGTGTGTGTGTGTGTGTGTGTGTGTGTGTGTGTGTGTGTGTGTGTGTGTGTGTGTGTGCAACTGTGTGTAAGATGATGAGAAAAAAGCAGGGAGAAGGAACGGGAGAAAAGGGCTACAAAAAGAGGAGGAGATGAGTTTCAGTGCTGGCTGCTGTGTAGAATTGTGCAGAACTGTAACCGCCGTGTCCTTCAACATAAAAAAAAACTTTTAACAGAAGAATTAAGCAGCTGATTGAAACCGGCCTTCGTTTTCAGTTTGTGTGAAATACTTTGAAGCGATTTCAAAAAAGAAACTGCAAATGTGTAAAGGAGTGTAAAAACCAACATATTTCTTTGATTTCATTGTGATCAGCACCGTTTCTCAGTAAATTCTGCTTTCTCAGAAACAGAATTAGTCTATCTGCAAACATGAAACTCACTTATTCAATTTAATGTATGCATTTCTGAACATGTGATGTTCTTTGAGGCAGACCTTTTTTAGGTCTGAGCACATACTGGTTAAATCCAGAACATAACCTGTTAGAGGGCCTTTCTTTATATTTGATTATACAGTAGATAGCAGTGCCGGTGCCTGGCTGCATCACTGTCATACCCAGTAGCAACTGTAGACAACTGACTTCCTATGCATAACTTCAAACATCTGGCCTTCATCGGCGAGGGCCTGAAATCTTTTTCACATTCCTTGTACAAACAGCACCGTGTCATGCAAACTATGTCTACTCTCCAGATAATTCACTGCGCTCTTATTCTCTTATTATTGATGACGATGTGACAGCAGCTCTTCTAACAGTTACAGTCACAGTTACGTCAGATATGGATTCTATACATGATAAATACAGGTGGAACGGCACAGTAAAACAACACTACGATTCACATGAAAACAAAAAATGTAGATAAAAAACAGGGAGGAATTAATATCAATACAAAACAGCACCGATGTGCACTGTCAGCTCAACATGAGATCAAATGTTGTGCAGCAGGCAACAAGACAATATTCTGATATGTCTGTTGAAGTGCACTTAGGTCTGTCCAGCTCCCTTTTACAAGTTAAATGGTGAATAATCCACATGCAAAATAATGCACAAGGTGCAAAAGGTTGCATTTACACTCTTCATTAAACACACACTGTAGGTGTGTGCTGAATGAGTTCAACCAATTCATGTTGCATCTCCCATTCCATTTAAAAGCATGTTATTATTTAAACAGCCGGACTCGTCCTCACAGTGGTCAGGTATGTGGTCCAAGGTTTGAATGCATATGAGCTAACGCACCAATATTTAACTGAGGAGGAGTTGGTGTGCTGCTATTGGTCCCGTGTGTGTGTTACGGTGATGAGCAGATTGGGCAGGCAGGTAACAAAAATGTATCATTCTGATAAATAGTGGGTGGAATGTGAGTGGGTGAAATAATAAATCTTTAATGAGGAAAATATTATTTACAATACCTGCAGCGATCCCCCAGCAGCAGAAAGATAAGTGTGTCTCCAGAGCCTGTGTGCAAATTTACATATGAGCTTAACGTCATTGATTATTTAAATCCAGGCCCATAAAGGGAAATTGTTTAAAGTGTGGCAACCGTCCTCCAGACAAATCCATTTTAATTAGAAGCTGCAAGTTTAATTCTGTTTCCTCTGGAAAGTTTCCTCTGTCCTGTCAAGTTTATAATGGAAGTTTTAAGCTTTGATGCTTAAATGTGCCACCATATTTGGCACAGAAATGTTTAAAATGACTGAAAGCATCCTCTATAATCATTAAAGCAGAGTGTTCCCAAGGTCACTATCTCAACAATGAATGCTTTTCAGGGTCTATGGTGCACTAGCTTTCTGCTTCCTCAAAATAGCAATGCACCAAAAAGCACCTGACCACACCTCATTGTAAGACAAACATGCACATGGGTGCACAGTTGAGCAAGTAGAAATGGCACTAGTGCTGTGCTGTGCACTGCCTTGCTACTGTAGAAACATGGCCGACCCCGTTTATATCTGTAGATATCAAATAAAAGTGCATTCCAATGTTCAACATAAACAAAAATGATTCTTAGTTTCAGTTGAATATACACTAAATAAACAACATAATCATTTATTTTTTATTCTATTCTTTTCTATTCTCCGCTAGTGGTGTGAAAAGTTTAATCGAACACTAAAGTCATTGGGATTCCTCCTCTGGGCACCATGGGGATCTGTAAAAAAAAAAAACGTATCAAAAGCGGCTTAGATATTTGAGTCTGGACCAAAAGGGGTGGACCGACAGACACAAAAACAGGTGGTGTGAAATAATTAACACCGCAATATAAGTAATGGCCTGTGTTCTGAAAACCTGTTGCCCATTATGACCGTTCCTGGACAGCGGGGAATTGACAAACACAGAAACACTAGATCCTGAGAAAATGCATTTGTGAATATGTTACTTTTTTGTTAGCTGTGACTGTCAATTTCTTAAGGCCCTTAACTACAGCATGTGTTGCCGTATTTGACTGATTTTACAGTGTAAATCCAGTGTTTCCCATCACTGAACTCGACTCTGGCAGCCCGCCAAAGTCTAACTTACTGCGCCACAGTCACACATACATCCAAAAATACTTTTCACCTCTCATAATATACAATCAATATTTAAATTCTGTTTGCGTCATTGATTCAGCAAAGTTTATTTCATTCCCAGTCAGTCAAGCCCTCCCCACCCACACACAAACTCCGGTCCAAGTTGAACTGTGAGGTGCAACAATGGTCATGACAAGGAAAAAACACAACTACTTACAGGAACAGCTTGCAGGTAGTTTCATGTGAGCTTGCAGTCTATCTATTCCTAGTCTGTCTTGTGAACCTAGCTAACTGTAGTGAGGTATAGTAATAATTAGCTGATAACTGTATTCCTTGTTTTATTTACCAGCCTTGTTCTGTGGCTCTGCGCACAATAGACGCGAGACTGAAATACAACTCGTGTTTTTATTATGCCTGATACACATAATAAAACATAATTTTAAAACAAGAGAATGATAGTCTCTTATCCGAAACAAAGTTTAGTTACAGTAGACTGATGATGACTATCGCCTACAGGCTTGTGTTAATGGTGTATAGCCAAGGTGTACTGTTAAAGAAAAGTGATAATTACCTACCTAATTACCAGGCAGCAAAGCCGAGCTCGGAGTTATATTTGGATGTTTTCAACAATTTCTCATTTATGTCCATGATATTTATAATATCGTCCTCTTAATAAGTGCACCAGACTAATGCATTTAACTTAGCAGGGCCCCAGACCCCCCTGCAGGGCCCGTGGTCCACCCACCATACTCTCACGAAATCCTGTGGGAAACACTGGTGCAGCACTCCTGTTATTTTGTTAACTCCTCAATTTGCATCTGTCTTACCATAAATGATTTGTCCATCAGCACTGTATTTGTCGATAGCTGCGAGTTTGAGGTAATTTAAGGACAGATTCTACAATTTGGGGAGAGAGTTTTCCATCTCAGATCAATCATTTACATACATATTCTCGGCATGATTGACTAACACATGGAGCAGACGACTGTTTCTACTAGACTTTACTGACTGTCAGATAAATGCCGACAACATTTTATCCCTGAAGCAAAGCAAACTGCAGTGCACCTATATGCAGAGACGCAAGATAGAAAAATAAAACAGGTGAGCTAAGATGTATGGCAGTATTCTTGAGGGACAGTTTGTTGTGCTCATACTCTCTCTTTATGATTGCATTAGTTTAGTTTCTTCTTGGCAGCGAGTCTGAGAGGATTGAAGACCGTCTGAACTCACTGCTGCATCACTGTGGCCTCCACCTACTCAAATCCAAAGCACAGTTCAATACAGCATAACCACATCGAGACTATACAGCGCTTTCTGAATTTGTCCCCTTTGTCTTTTTAAATGTTCGTATTTCACCTCTACCTGATTCTACTGAAAAAACTATGGTGTTGTGCCGTTGTAGTACTACAAAAATACAAAAATAACAGCAGATATTCATGAATAACTCATCTATACAATCTAATTATGCTCAGACTTGTGAGAAAATCATGTGTTTAGAGTGACTGTCAGCATGTGTGAAGCAGTCGTTTTATGATGGAAGTCTGCTCTGTGCACATATGGTCATACGGCACAGATTCTGCCAAACATAATTAGAATGAGGACTTTCTTATTCTTTCTCTCCCTCTGCTTCCATGACGCACACACACACACACACACACACACACACACACACACACACACACACACACACACACACACACAAAGATTGCATATTTGTGTGCTCATGTGCTCAGCATTCATTGGGCTTCATGAACTAAAAAACAGAAAAAATGCCTGCAGAATCAGGGACAAAACAACAACAATAACATTGTGCAAAAAAAGTAGCCCTCTGTTTCAGAAAATAATTTGTAAATAAATGAAATAACCATGAGTTTACTTTCACACTTATTTGCTGTGGCTGTTTATTGTTATGCTTAACGATTGTCGAGTTATTTTAGTGATAGCTACAGTAAGATTCGCATTAATAGTTTTGCGAAGTGGACACAGTCTGCATTTGAATACGTGTTAACAGCGACATACCTTCCTTTTTGAGATAGTAAGTATACATTTGCTGCAAGATTGAGATTAGAGTATCTGCAGCCCCCACTGCAAACCGTTCAGGTCTAATTTGCACCTAAAAGTTCAAGGTGTGTGCAGCGATAAAATGCGTCCATTAGCTGGGTGCGGGGAAACATTGTGCAAAACAAGAGTGGCAGGAGAGAGACGCTGGCAAACACTTGAGGCTGGGTTCGACGATTTGGTTTGAGTGCAGCAGAGGAAGGCAGACCGGCAGCACAAGCAGTAACAAGATGGCGGCGGTCTGCAGCAGAGATTGTAGTAAGCTCTGTCCAGGGAGAAAAGAGACAGAAAGCAGTAAGCGTAACCTGCTCAGGGCACCTCGGTGCCAAGTATCACAGTGATTTGGAGCCCGTCCCCACCACAAGGTGGGGCGGGCAGAGTGGAGCCAGGACCCACAGGAGCACCGATAGGTGAAGGGGGCGCGAGAACAATGGAATGGCTGCCTCCCAGACAGAGCTGCCATACTGCAGTGATAAGGGAACAGGAAGGAGGGGGCGGCACAGGAGGTAGACACACCTGCTCCTGCCAGCGGAGCAACAGCAGCTACAGTAACAGGCAGCAGACAGAAAGATACTGCAGCGAGTCCAGCCTCCCTCTCATCCAGCGATCAGAGGGCATCTCAGGACTCAGTAAGAGCGTGAGTGAGATCACAGCGCAGGGGAAGAGCTGGAAGTGACAGATGTAGGAGGACATAAAGCTGACAAAACTATACCCACTGACATATGCTGTACACTCACATAACAGATGTGTTTATTCATGCATTTAGACATGAAAAACAGCCGAAATGTTGAGGTGTGCTTCCAGTGTTTGTGGTAGAAAATCACTACCACGTTATGAGGGTATAAGGGTTTTACAGTATAACCCTAAATGTGGACTTTTTATCTGTTGTAACAGTGTTCCTTTTTTTGATTCAGTTTCAGCTGTCTTGAAACCTCTCTGAACTTGCTTTTTAATCAAAGATTAAAGCTGTGACATGGCTGATTAAACCCTGTTGTTGCCACCACATCCTCACATTACCTCATTACTTGGCAAGTCCTCAACTGAACCGACTGTACATCCCCGGCTCAGCCATGACGTAAAAATCTATCTGAACAAACATGGCCATGATAATAATCACGTGTGACGCAGTCTATATTTTGTGTAACATATTAGTATAACTTCTGCTTGGCTTAATGTCCATCAAAAGCCTCTCGTACTTATATTCGCTTTGTTTCTCGTCAATCAATTTCTGCCACTGCAGGGTGAGCTGTGTGTGCTGTACCTGGCTGCACACTGTAATACTGTAAAACAAATACAAATAAATAAGATAACCTTCACACCAAGTAAGATGTCAGTGAAAGACACCGAAAGATCTGTAGTCTTTTCTGTGGTCGGCCATTTTACAAGTTGGGAAAAAACCTAGCAGAGGCCAGGGGGGCCAAGGCTGTGGTGGGAGGTCTTAATAATGTGCAGTGTGCATGCACACACACACACACACACACACACACACACACACACACACAGTGATGGAAGCACAGTGTGAATGCTTGAGCTTCACACACGGAAGCTTTCATTTTACTCGCAGTGATTAACTTTTTTTTTGTCAGAGTGGAGGATGACATTTCAAAACCAAACAGAATATCTGCACTCGACAAATATTCGCCATGTCTCTCGTTTGTTTCCTCTTTCTCGCAGTCCGTCTGGATGCACACCATCTCTGCATGTTTTTGCTGAACAAGGCAAACACTGACACCATGACCTACTGCTCTGAGTAGGAGCCCCCCGCTGAACTCAGACGACATCACATGACTGCATTTACATTTAACCACCAAATACATGAATGTAAAAACAAGGAATTGTTCTGGGAGGAATGCACAGATGATCTTCTTCTACTGCCTTTTTCCCCACGTATTCTCCTTAAGATGTATATAAATAGATGACATAACAGTAATGCAGAAATAAACATCTAACCCCTGCAGCCAAATCATCTCAATGCGCGTATATTTGCATGGGCAATGAAAGGTGAGACATCCTACAGAAATCTGCAGTCAGATCATACTGTACAGAATACTTATTTGTCAGGCTCTGCTGCAGAATGAGGAGGTTTAGAGCTGACTTACGCCAAGATATCAAATGCATGTTTAGTCTTGCATACAAGTGGCAAACCTGCATTACATGACGACTTTTTCTTTCTTTTTTTTTACAGCTGTATCCTCACATAGTAAACCCAAACCAAGCTGAGGAGCAGAACTCCCAATAAGATCTGAAGTGCATGACAATGCCAATGAGTTGCAGATTTACAGAAGTCATTTCTCATTAGAAGCATTGGACCACATAGTAAAAATGCCTACTTAATGAATCCTTAAATTCCTCAAGCTGGGTGGGGGGGTTGAACCAAAAAAGACAGCTGTTTCTTCAACTGTTCAATCTGACATGGCTAAAAATGCCTCCGTATCAAAGCTGAAAATAGAATCAGATCTCAAAGCTACCTGTCCTTCAAACACATAATCACTGCATCGCCTCCCATCCAAACTAATGAAAGAATGAGGACAAAACATCAAACAGTATCGCTATTCAAATGGGTGTTGAAAGAGAGCGACATCAGAGTAGCTGAAGAAGAAGAAGAAGAAGAAGAAGAAGAAGAAGAAGAAGAAGAAGAAGAAGGAGGAGGAGGAGGAGGAGGCGTATACAGGGTAACATACTGTAGGTGTGGATAAAGGGAGGGGAGAGCTGGAAATGAAGCTGTTACTGTGATCACAGATCACCGACCAATTATAGAAACAGACATTTGCCTCCAGACACATTTCAACACACTAAACTGTAGTTTAAGGAGAACTGTGAGACCCACATGCAGCAAAACATGAACTGAATACTGCCCTGCTCATTCTACCCTCCATTCAAACACACTATACACGGTGACAGCCTTGTACTGTACATTTTACATTTCATTCATGACAATTATAAGTATCCTATAACTTCACTCAACCATACATCAGGTTTCCCTGTTTAGCATCTTCTATTCACATGTAGGACGCATACACACATCGGTATAGAAATAGAAAGATGACAGTTTGTATGAGGTCAAACACAAGTGTACTGAGCTTTCAATGTCACGCTCTAACCAGTACTTTGTGTTGCTCTCAAAATGAAGCATCAAGAGCCTGTGGACATTGTGACAAGTGCAAATAGGAGGAGTTGTGATAGATTTGTGACTTTTGTCTGTTTTATAATATATAGTACATTGAAGCACTGAATACCATTATATTCATAAAGCGAGTCGCACTTTGCAGCAAATGATACTAAGTGTCCTTTTTTCCTGCTGCATACAAATGAATGAATGTCCACTGATACATCGTCAGTCTATTACCGCAAATGTATGACTGTATGTCTATACAGTACACACAGTGCAGTGTATGAGAGCCTGAGTGAAGTCCTTGTGCTGTTCGTCCATGTTAGCATGTGTAACATTAGTCACTGTGGGTGTAACCTTAGTCACAAATTCCTCACTCATTCATTGTACCTGCCCAGAAAAACAAGGATACTGTAAATGTAACAGCGTTTCGCCATGTCACCCCACCTTGTCTGGACATCCCTCCATCCCAGTCACATGTCCTTCATATCCACATTCCTCTATCCATCTACCCCCTCTCCCCCACTCAGCGCCACACTCATTGTGCCTGCCTCTGGGTCTAAAACCCTCCATATTCTGAAAGAAACCCAATGTTCCTCCTTTTAGTTCACCCTCTATCTCTATTTTTCGCTGTGTGGGTGGATTAAATGAACATTCCCTGTCACTGTGCCTAGCTAAAAAAGTGAATCCCTTCTTCGTTGCGCTTTCTGTCTTTCCGCCATGTTAGTCTTTTTCCTTTTTATTTTTTTTTTTTGCATCAGGTTCCAGAGATGTGTGAGTGCCCCTCGCAGCTCCCAAGAACCCAACCCGTGCACATCACAGCAAAACGTCACAAGTTAGGGTCTCAGGGAATGAGAGAGGTACAGATCGCTTTTTTCGTCTGGCCTTTCCTATGCGACACAGAGTCGATCATCTGCTGCATGAGCGCTATGGCAGAGACTGGAGCAGACAATGGCAGCTTCCTCTCTCCCTTGCTTTGTGCTGTGCCCTAAGTCTCAGCTTTGCCACTAAGTCCAGTGTGGTCTCGGCAAATCGGGGTTCGCACAACCTCAGCTGCACATGATTAGTTTATCCATCATACACTCACATATACGTATCATGGTATTCTACTCATTAGTCAATCACCGATTCATGCTGTAAATCACAAATTGACCACATCCCATCGCAAGTGAACACACACATACTGTACACACCACACTGTATTCACCACTGAATGGCCATACACACCCAGACAGACTGCACTAAAACATCACACGATGTTCATAAGGATGGCTCTGCCTCGGCGTGCGTTGGCCTCCATGACGCTGACA
This sequence comes from Diplodus puntazzo, assembly GCA_963678695.2. Classification (NCBI taxonomy): domain Eukaryota; kingdom Metazoa; phylum Chordata; class Actinopteri; order Spariformes; family Sparidae; genus Diplodus; species Diplodus puntazzo. Next base: position 7,970,588 of record OZ023167.1, on the reverse strand, counting down.
CAGCCTGGCTTGGCCGAGCCATGTTATGATCATCTTTGATTTTTTTTTTTTTACTAAAAATACCTAAATCCTGCACCATGCACTCACGCAGCAGCACCAGTCAGACAACAAGAACAGCAGCACAGACCAAAAATATACTACCACGGTCTCGCTCAGATAAAAATCCCTCCCCATTACTAAAAAAGCCAAAGCTCCTTACCACTCACATTCGCCCTATGAGAGATCCCATCCCCAGTCACGCCAGGCTTGTCAGTCCTCTGAGACCGCACCTGTCAATCATGCGCCTCTTACTTTGTGGAGGGAAAAGCTCATTTGTCAAGTAGACAGAATGAGACCTGGCGGCCCACGAGATGAAGAGGAGGAGGAATGGGGAGGTTGGGAGGGCGATGAGACGAGATGCGAGTAAGGAGAGAGAAAACTCACCCAGCTGACTGTGGCGGCTGAGGCTGCCGCAGTCCTCTCTCCTTTCTGTGTGTCTGCGCCGGTCAGCCTAGCAAGAGGAACAGAGGAGGGGAGGATGGGGCCAGACAAAATGGAATAAGAGAGAGATCTGTGAGGAAAACGGAAAGCTGAAGAGACGGAGAGAGGAAGATGAATAGATTTTTTAGTGCTGCTAGCTCAGGCTTTGTTGAATGGATTATTCCGACTAGCACATGAGGCTGCTCTAGCAGATTGCTGCTGTCTAGCCGTCTGCTGCTCAGACATGCAAGACTATACCATGTGCAGCCAGAGAGAGCGGGCGAGAGAGATACAGAGACAGAGAGGGAGAGAGATGAAAGGGAGGGCAGGTGTGAGGTTAAAGGGTTAACGTAGGTGAACAAGAAATTCAACAGAGACAGGTTTAAATAGAAAAATATGAAGAATGACTGACACGACAGTAAATCTAGAAACTACGGAGGAAATAAGCATCTATGAAGACATAAAGCAGCAAGAGAAAATGCAGAAATCAATTATTAAAATGTCTTTACGAAGTGAGAATGCAAGACGTCGCACTGTAACAGGCACCAGTAGAAAAAATGTCATGCACAAGGGAAAGAAAGAGCAGATCAATGGGCCTTTGCGGCTACATGCATTCTTACCAGTACAGGAGAGCAGGGACGAATGACAAACAGAATGATAAAGAAAAGGACAGGAAGGAAAGAGAAGAACAGCAGTGTTTAGATAAGGTCAGTTCAGGCTCGATACGTAGCCCATTACTTGAATTAAAGGAAAGCCACGCATGCCACACGCAATCCAATAAAGTAGACACGTGCCCACATTTTCAGCATTCCTTAAAGTTTTCCATAGAAATCACAGCTTTACATCAGACCTTAGGAAAAAAAAACTAAAAAACAAAAGGAAGTTCTTGTTATCATCTGATTTTTTTTGCAGATATGGTTAAAAGCTATGAAAATAAGCTCAGGCACAGAGCGCCAAAACAGCCACAGTAGTGAATAATAGGAAAAAATGTGTAACGCCTGTTGCTGTAGTGCTGCTCCTCACCCCTCTTTCTCCATGTGACACTACTACCCATCTTATTCTTCCCCTGTCTGTCTGCCTGCCTGTCTGTCTGTCCGTCTCCTCTGTCTGTCTCCTCTGTCTGTCTGACTCCTGGTTCCATCTGTGTCACATTTTCTTTCTGTGCTTTAGTCTCGCTGTATCACACCTCTCTGTCTGTGCCTCTGTATTTTTTTTCGCCCTCCTCTGCCTTGCATGCTTCATGGATTGCAGGCTCAAGTCCCCAGGGCAGAGAAACTGTAGAGCCTGTGCTTGCCCCCTCTGCCTCTTACACACAATACCGAAAGAGCAGTATCAGAGCGGGCAAAGAGAAATAAATATCATCCATTCATTTCCTCCCACAGCTGAAATCACAGACTCTGAAGGCCTGCGATATGCAGAGAAGGAGAGATAAGGAAAGGTAGAGAGAGGGGAAGGGAAAAAGTGGTGAAGAGAACAAGAGCATACAGTAGCAGAGGAGGGAAAGAAAGAAGGCAAAGATAGGCAATCACATTTTTGTCTTACAATGTCTCTTTTCAAGCTCCTTTTCATTTAAGAAAAGAAAAAAAAAAAATCCTTCTCCAGTCGGCAAGTCCGGTATTCTGTTCCTGTCTCTCTCTCCCTCTGTGTCTGCGAGAGTGAGTGGGTATTACAGCGTGCGTTTCATGGAGAGAAAGGAGGGTGGGGATAAGACTGAAAGAGAAAAGGAGGGGGTGGGGGTGGGGGGGGGGCGCTGTTGCGCAGAAGAGATGTAGGCAAACTTCACTGAGCGCCATGAGGTGACCTCATAATTCTGATACAAACAGACGATTTCAACCTCCAGTCCTCATCAATTTTCCAAATTGAAATAAACTGCCACAGCGCAGACTGACTGCCTCTGAAAGCAAACCATGAAGCCTCCGATCAGCAAGCCTTCAACTAAGACGATGATACCATTATAGCGCTAATGGTGGCGCTAATGCTAGCCAAGCCACTGAAGAGATAGAGCCAGGCTGTACAAAACAGTAAGTAACATCTGCACAAAGATAGTGTCTGTTCTTGGAATACAGACAGAAAATGCTGCTGTCAGAGATGAGCTGATGTCATCATACTCAGGTGCGTGGATGAGCAGTGGGGCTGTCAAAATTGCTCCAAAATGACGTTCGAATATTCGCTCACATAGGTTCTAACCATTTGAATATCTATATTTGCGCATTATGTCACTAACAGGAGGACAAACTAATACAAAGAGATATAACTACTTGTATAGTGATTAATTCCAATCTGACGCCAGAAACCTCCAAGCCAAGTATAAAGAATCTCAAGATTTCAGAGCAGATCAAGGAAAAATATGTCTGGTGGGCATACCAAGAGACCAAGAGGGCACACTGCAAAATTACTTTGCATGGCAAAGGGAAAACCCACCAGGGCTTTTACACGTAAGCTAAATCATCCTCTGTGCGGAACATCTTATTGGGACGTCACTACCATCACGGTAAAGAAGAGAAACCTTTCGTTACCCAGCAAAGTTGTGTATCACTCTTCTGGGGAAACTCAACTGGTCCGCAACTGGAAAAGATCTATACAACTTCTAGAGAGCCGGTGCCACCCAGCAACACTATTGGTGAAGCTGTTGGCAGTGATGCAAGATGTTGAGACTGAACAACTTCTTGCTAACCAACTTTAACGGGACTGTAAAGGTAACATTACAGAACCTGTAATTTATGCTAATGTCTATCGTTTAGCAAGCTAAGCTAGGCCTCTGGTAAGTGGCCTTTCGCCTGTTCGGTTTTGATCTGACTGTTTTGGTGTTGACTGTAGGCTACCATTTGACTTTTTAAAATATAACGCTTTCCAACTACCACAGCTGATCATTGACATTAAAATACAGGTGCATAGGCCTACTTTATTCAGTTGACGGTATGTAGTTATTCAGTTGATCGTTAGCATTTGCAGGTGCAGCGGACACTTTAGTGGTGCAACTTAAGTAGCCACTAGCACTCCTCTCCTCCTGATCTACAATTCGCTTCTCATTTAGTTTGGAGTGTTTATTTGGAGTATTTTTGAACCATTAATGTTACCTTTGCATCACTTTAAAGTTTAAGTTTAGCCCGTAACTAATCATGGATGATGTATGCGCGCGCAACACGCATGAATGTGACTAAGTAGCAGGATGAAACAAAAATATTACATCTCAATATAAGTATTCCTATTCTAAATACTTATTTTGATAGTTTTAACTGAATGTATGTATTAAATTAACGTATTCTTTTTCAAAAGACATATCTGGGATTTCTGCACATACCACGAGAGGGAGCTTGTGACCACCAGAATAGTGGCTCCAAGCAGCAGGACAATTGCGTCCATCATCATTACATCTAACGACTATGCCAAGCTAGCTAATGCTATTCTCATTCATCATTTGAACGGTTGTCTTCCATACTTCAGGAGATTACTAGCCGTTTCTTAAAATGTCACGAATAAGGCCAGTGCAGATGATATGCAAAAATATTTTTTAAATCTGCCTTAACTGAAAGTGGTTACAGGTATAGATGACATTCTTGACAGCCCGATGTTATTTGAAGAGGTGATTGAGGCAATAACAGCCATGTGAAGTGACAAGATTCTAGGCTCCGACAGCTACATCAGTTGGATTTTGTAAAAGCTTCTAGGGGAGGGTCGCACCACTCCCTCTAAACATGTCTACTCAATCAGGAGTTCTTCCTTAAAACATTACATGAGGCCCTAGTTTCCCTTGTCCTTAAAAAATGACCCTGTAGATTCTAACTGCCTACTTTAAATATAGATGGAAAAATTACTGAAGGTTCTTGCTCAACAGGCGCCATCAAAAGTATTCTTTGTTAAAATTCTTTAATACGAGTGAATTGTTTGACTGTAAGATCCCTCTGTTCCTGAATACGTTTCCTGAGATGCCAAAATCTACTACTTGAGCTACTTGTTTAAACCCTTGAAACTTTTGGCTTTGGTGAGAAGTTCATACAATTAATGAAGCTCCTACTAATCTCTCTGGTCTCTTCAATATACATCCTCAGTAATAATCAGTACTTTTTCTAGATTGTTGTGGTTCTGTGTGCCATCTCTCACCCTATTGTTTGCCTCAGCGACTGTACCTTCATCACTTGCCCTTTGACGTCACACAGAAATACTAGGTATTCATACAAAAGGACAAGAACAAAAGGTCTCATTGAATGCAGACGACTTCCTGCTGTATATCATTAACCTTGTGAACTCTCCTCATGTTTTTCATTGACAATTTCAAGTTCTCGCAGTCTTTTCTCAACTAACCTTTTGCCTCTTATTGGTCAGACAGAGCTCAGTCTTCAATGCTGAAATAAAGTTACTGCCCCCTCGTGTCAGCTCAGTATGAATAGATATTCTTCTTCGTCTTCTTCCTCTTCTTCACGCTTTCACCTATTCAGTTGCGTTCCTATATCTATTCCCAAAGTTTCTTTTTGCAAGCTTGGTACCACCCTTTCTTCTTCCATTTGGCCTTGTAAAGCTCCTTGAATAGCAAGAAACATGCGACGACATAAAGAAACTCTTGAAAGCATGTCAGCAGCACACTTTTTAGTATATTAATGTGTATCAAACATACCTATTGCACATTGGCTGAAATGACGCCCAAAGTGCAGATGCCCCATCTTGGTATATTCTTAATCCTCATCATGTCCACCTTCCTCTTTGCCAGCCTTAGAGTAGTCAAGTCTCTTATTTCCTCAGGCATTACCCAAAAAATAAAATTGAGAAGAGCAAATTACAGCTCTCTCTGAAGAGAATTTTTTTTTTTTACTATTTTTTTTTTGTCTTTTAATGATTTTAGTCTTGGTTGGTTGGTGGTTGGTCTGCTTTTTTAAAAATTGTATTTTGCATATTTTAGTATTACTATGTCCTGTTTTGTCTTGTTTTTTGTCCTTTTTGTGTACATAATGTCACTAAATACACACACGAAAAAAATCACAATATACAAATACAGTAAAACAATAAATAAAAAGAGAGAGAGAAAAGGAGGGTGCAAGGGAGGAAAAAGGCACTTTCAGGAAGTGGTAAAGGAAATGTAGCTGGAAGCCTGGTGGTGTGGTTGTCTTATACTTTCATCAGTATTAGCTGCTGGAAGGCAGCAGAAAAGACTTTTGAAAAAAGGACGGGAGACAAGATGGTAAGAAAGCGGGACAAATGGGAAAAGGGGAATTATCAGAAGAGGGTTCCTCTGACGGACAACACACAATGGGTTGAAATCAGTGACAGCAGAAAAATAGCCTGCGTGGTTCCCCTGTATCAGCCCTGTTTCCTACCACTGGTTTACATGGATTTCCTTAAGAGTGTATTCTCTGTCATTTCAAGGTCAATTAAAAAACAAAGCTCTTACTTCATGTACTTGTTTCTTTATCATCAGAGACTTAGCATTGTCCGACTGTATTCCAGCACTTCTGTACTGTAAAGCAAATGCAATTCTCTGGGTCACGGACATCACATGCTGTGGTGTCTCAACACATCACATGCACGTCAGTGCAGTGAAGGGTGTGCTCTTATAATCTCAGTTTTGCAAAATGCCTTTCAATACTTCCACTTTCTCTCAAGCGACGCTGACACTTTGATTCGGCAACACGCAGAACTAACATTAGAACAGCTAAACAGGAGTATTTATAGAAATTTACAATGAAGACAAAAACCTACACTTAGATTCCACAAGGAGGGCGGGGTGTGTGTGTATGTCTGTGTGTGTGTGTGTGTGTCTGTGTGTGTGTGTCTGTGTGTGTGTGTGTGTGTGTGTGTGTGTGTGTGTGTGTGTGTGTGTGTGTGTGTGTGTGTGTGTGTGTGTGTGCTGGGGGGGTCACCAGGGAGAGCTCCTGTATGCCTCCTGCTGTATACTGTAACACACTACCCCATGGCCACAACAAAAACATCTCACACAAAGATGGATATGAAAAACACTTTGCTTTGAAAAAAACAAACTAAGCCAGATCATTACGCGCTGAGAAAAGAACCCAAAACACGGTTAGAATCGTGTCGTATCTCTCTACTGTAACTGACTCACTCTCTCGTACTGCAGAAGCTGCCCCGTACCGGGGGCCCCTGCTACATTCTGGCCCACAGAGCTCCTTACTCCACCTCCATCGAACCCGGTGGCCTTGGGACAGAGAGCGAAGAGTTTAAGTGGAAACAGTCTTTCATCATCAGACCACTCCATGCTCTACACATCTGCACACAGCAGCACACCGCGCTATGGTTCTCCAGAACAGGACTACATCCACTTGCACCTTTTACTAATTTGATCGGTTCAGACGTAAAAAATGTACAAATGTGTACATACGTTTAGTGCAAATAAAAATATGGCAGGAATAACGACTTTTCACAAAATCCAGCAACCGTGGTATAATTAACGGCAATTATAATTCTTTTTATTTTTAAAAAAGCGGCCTTCTTTTAACATCGATTTCATCTATATGTCACATTCAGTGTCAAATAATAAAAGACAGCGATCACAAACTACGCAGCTAAAATATGTCTGTGGAAAGCAGTCATACGGTTTGCAACAAGGCACAAGAAATTCATTTGTGTGCCTCAAATAAAATAAAGCAATAAATCAGTGTATTTTACATTGCTGTCAGGGACAGAGATGATTTCAGGGGTCTGTGGTTTTCTTGGTTTGAAGCAGCGAAAGTTGTTTCTGGCTGTTTTGATCACAGCAGTGTCTTTACCACATAGCTGCGCAGAGGAAAATATCGTTTTGGTTAAGTGAAACTGAACTTTGTACATAATTGGCTGCCAAGACCGTGTTCTTCCCCCTGCGGCTGTATGGTGTTTCCCTTCAGTGGCATCTCTTTCATTAGAGCGGCCCACAGACCTCGCTGCAGCAGCATGTTGGTGCCTTTTCCCAAATTTCCAAACATTTTCGCTCTAGGTGTCCTCTGATCTGTCACTGTTTTAATTTTATCTTATCATTGTCTCGTGTGACAAATAATGTCACATGTGAGGACATTTTTACCATGTTCGTGCAAGTCTGTGAATCAGATTTTAATATCTTCTTATGTCTTTAAACAAAATGTGAAGCGTTGCAAGAAATAAAAGAAATTGCGTAAATTTTAAATCAACAATTTAGGGCCAGATATAAAACCGCGTCATATAAAGACATTTACAACCAACTGACCAGTCAAATATTGCAGTTGGTGTTAGGCGATCAGTCCAGAGTGTGTGTGGTGTTTCCTCAGGGAAAGCTAGGAGGCTGTACAGTTATCTCCTGTGGTGTCACTCTGAACTATACAACCTACTACCTCAACCTGCGGAACACTGGAGGAAACTGCGGAATTCCTGCTTTCAAGGGAAGAAAATGGACAAAATCTATTACGGTTGATGTGTTTATACATAGCCATATTACATCGTAATATCAATGGCTAGTATTGTTTTAAAGACAATTCAAAAAACAGCAAAAGGCGAAAATAGCCCGATGGGAAAGTCTGTGTCTTACAAACCTGACTTATTTTATACAAACACCCTGTAAAGCCAGTATTGCTGTGATGCTGTCCTTAAGCGCTGATCCAATGGCCTAATTCAACCACATGATTTCCGAAGTCATACTGTACAATCCGACCCTCCCACTTTGGGTGGGGTCACTGCGTAAAGATGGGGCACGTGGGATAAGTTTGGTAGGGAGTGTCCTCCCAACAGGGTCGAAGTTGTTCAATCATTGGAACACAGGTAAGAACAGTTTGATGTCATTAATGGACAATCTGCAAGGAAGTCTGAAAAGTCTGAAGCCAAAACCCGCTTTGAGGAGTTTTTACATTGAGTCTTTCTTACAGGCATAGGTCAGGTGCTGTATTTGCCAGGAAGACACATACCTATAGATACGAGCTTGTGCAGCCAGTCACCACAAGTTCGGATCTACGGGTTTGTGGCAGCTGGCAGTACCCCTTCAAGAGCAAATATGGAAGACGAAACTCACACAACATACAGAACTCTGTGGGCGTTCAAGCAAATGTGCCACAAAGAAGAAAACAGTATTTATCAGGGACCAGAGTTAAAATGTTTACAACTTTGTACATGGATATATCTTAAAATGTATTCAAGAACATTTACGGGTTATGTCTATTTCAACTTTAAGAATATAAAATAAATCCTTCCTTCACCGTGCTGAAAATAAAATACTCCTTTCATTCCTTTCATGTATTTTTGATGTTTCAGATTTAATAAGACCCTTTCAGTGTACTGCAGTTATAAAACATCTTTCCTGCTTATGCATTTTACACAAGACAGCCTTGAAATTAAACCATGGTACAGTGAACAGGCCAGAGCACATGACTGTGAGATGGACGTGGTGTTTGTGTGACCTACTGATCACATTCCTCGGAGGTCAACATTTATTTTTGAAATGTCAGACAGAATAATATCTGCATTTTCTTTTATATTTGGACAGACAAAGATGTTATGGATGCTGCAAATTAATTATTTGAATGCAGAAAATAAGTGTGTGCGCTGTAAAACGCCCTTGTAGGTGGCATGAGATTTTTTATAAAATAACACATTACGAATAAAATGTTCAAAGACCATAACAAGATGCTCTGTATTCTCAGCGAAAGGACCAAGTATAACTACAATCAACAACAAAAACAACATTTTGAGGTAAATATTCTAAACTAGGAATAAATAAGAAATCATATTTAGCTGCACCAGGATAGAATACAAAATGTGACGCCAGTTTTAATTTTGAAAAGAAAACCAGTAGTTTTTAAAAAAATGTGGTGAAATTACCTGATGAATTATGCATTTCTATATTATGTACTAACACATGACCTTACTACCTGCCATGAACACCATCAAAAAACATGCACTATGAAGAAATCATCAAGTACGCGTCCAATGGTGCGGATCAGAAACAACACAGAACGGAGGCACAGGTATAATCAATAAGTATTGTAAATCGCCAACATACCAGTAGGGCACATGCTGGAACTGATGGTCAGACATCCTCTGGAATCAGATGGAGTCAGGCTTGAGTTGTAGTGTAGGCCAGTGCTCCAGCATAAATCAAGAAACCTATAAAAGCAGACATACAAATCATGTAAAACTGACTGAGCAGAACAGAAAGTCTAACGTTGACTGATAAGATACCGGTGCACACACATTCCCAAAACCCCTCATTTACAGACACGTGGTAGCCCACGCACACCCTTAAAACACATAAAAGACGTAAAACTACAAGCACTACAACAACATTCAATAACAAGAACAGTAAAAAAAAAACAAAAAAAAAAACTGCTAAATCACATGCAAAAATAAGAGGAGAACATCCCCTCGTTCTCCCTCTGTTACGCCCTCCTAACCCGTTGTCCAGTGCCCATTTTCCGGGGTACAAAAACCTCAAATCGCCTTTAAAAAAAGGTACGGCAAGAGAGAAATGGCAAAAGGTTGAATGCGGTAAGATGTGGATGAGGAGGAGTCGCAGCGCAGGGCTGGCTACAGAAAAAGTGGAATTTGTGACCAAGCAAAGGAAAGGGTGGTGTTTTCTTTTTTTTTTTTTCTTTTTTTTTTTTTTGGTGCTTCATTCTGCTTGGCTTTTTTGGATCCCAGCAGGGTCCTTGGCTGCAGCTCTGTCTCTTCTTAGTGCTGCCAAAATTTAGACATATCCCTTTGTCTTACACTCTGTTGCATAAAATCAAATTGAGAGATGAGAAAAGATATAACTTAAAAAGAGACAAGGGGAAGAGGACCGGCCAACAAAACTGGAGCGCAAGTTATTAAAGAAAAGGACACAGCATGAGTGAAAGTGCACAGAGCAAAGAGGAGAGAGGCTTAGCAGCTGAATGCAAGGGAAACAAAAATTCGTTTAAAAAAGGAAAAAAAAAAAAAGGAAAAAAAAGTCGAGATGGAAGAGGCTTGTTTTCGCGTCAGAATTATTTTCTCTGCAAACATATTATTTCCCAAGTGCGAGCTGCAAAATGTTTCTTCTCTGCTGCTACAATACAGCAGCCGAAGCCTTTCCAAAGCTATGCCACGTAGTGAGAGAGGGAGAGAGAAAGCAGCCACTTTTTCCTCTCTCCAAAATGGCTGAGGGCCGGGGGAAAGCAGCTATGAGCAGAGAGGAAGAGTGGTGCTCCCCGTCCTGCTCAGGGGCGGGCTGGGCGATTCAGCGAGCATCTCTCCCCTCGTTTTCCCTCTCCTCACTCATGCCCTTTTGTCCCATTAGCCGTCTTTCAGACCGGACGAATGGCGTACAGCTGTGTTGTCAGTCCATGAGAAACTCTACTTGGCCCACCATGCAGCGGAAGGCTACGACTGTAAACGCGTAAGGCTGATATGGCTTATTGAGTGTCTCTCATATGCCTCAATTCCTGATGCTACACACTGTTGTCTGTTAATGTGTCGTCCTCTGGATGCTTTATGTTCTCTCTTAATATCTCCTGAATGCTTCACAGGACAAGTGAGTCTTTATTTATAACTGTACATTTTCTATTTACAAATGTTTTTTTTTTTATTTTTGTATTTATCTCTGAACAGTTATGGTGATTACTGACAGCATTGCTTGCCAACATGATAACCACAAATTGCCAATTTTTTTCACTTTGTGTGACTTTTACTACTCTACTTTACTCCAAGTACATAATGTCCTCAAATTCAGTTTTTAGCATAGCGGCATAGTCCACAGTTTAATTTAAATATCTACGTTTCTCTCGCAAAACCATTCTAAAAACTTTACCGTAAACCCTGATTTAATTAAAAAGTAGACTGTTGCCTTTCTTACAGTACTAAACCTCTGCCCAGAACAGCATAGACCACAGTGATGCAGACAATAGTGCCACATTCTCATCAGCACAGTTCTAGTGGAGTATCTCAAGGCTCTATCCATGGGCCGATTCTGTTTATTGTTATTTTGCTCCCGTGTGTTCCTGAAAAGCTGAGTAAGAAACTGGAAAAAGAAGAAATTGAAGAGGACCTCAGAAATTGCTTAGCTGACAAATCATTGATTAAGGACCGGTGCTTCATTTCCAATGCCACCAGATAAATTCAACAACAAAATCAACTCCTGGCTAAAAGACAACTGGAAACATCCAGAGGGGCAGATGATTTTATTTCTTAAACTCCCAATTAAATAAAGAAATGATGCAACAGGGTAAAATAATCTTATGTGAGCCCATCCTGGTTTTTCCCCATTGAAAAAAAATCAGAGGGTGGGGGAAATCCACTTCTATTCACTTGATCATGTTTGTCTTCCTTTACAGCAATAGCCTTTCTGTTCCAAACAGGGCGGTTCTTGTTCCTTGTAGCGTATACAGATGTGGGTGTCCACTGTTTTCATGCAAAACGCTACTCATTTACAAAACATTTCCATCCTACATCTGACAAATTAACCCACTGTTGAGGTAAACTGCACCAACATTGTAGGTACTGTTTCAGATTTTAAAGTAGCTGTTAGACTACTTCAATAACAATGAAATACCAGTTAGCAGCTGCTGTATTAAATTGTCTATAAGCAAGACATGATAATCGGCGCTAGGGCGTTGCCCTGTCTGACCCTGTTGTCTAACCTCTGGTAGAAAAATAAGCTAATTAGTTAGCATTTTAAATAGCTACAAAGTGCAAGAGGATCCTCAATATGTGCTATATTTGATCTATATTATCTATTTCATTGTCACCACTTTACAATGAGACTGTAAGGTTTATAATTACACTATGATTAAGGTTTTATAAAGCATTAATAAGCTGTTTTAACGTATTAGATAAAAATAGGAACAGTGACCTGTTGCTTGCCAAATAGTTAGAATGCTTCAATGAATAAAAAAAAACTGTGTTAAAAATTGTTTGTAATTGTTTATTAATGATTTTAAACCATTTATAAATCCCCCATAAGGATCATCTTATTGTAAAGTGGTACTATTTTACACAAGAACCACCTGAAAACATAGACATGCATATGAGCTTGTTAGTGTTATGAGAGGGGGCAAAATGTTGAGTTCAGGATATTAAGTACCCTGAATACTAGTTTTGCCACAGCATGCCAATGGATTGCTGTCTGCTCCATGGTCACCACTTGAATCTAAATGAACAGATTTGACTTTCAGGATATTGCCAAGAACCCTGTCACAGTGCCGACACAGAAAAGGGCCTCTCCAAAACAGAAGGCTGGAGAAAACAGAGCGACCGGCTTGGGCATAACCCCAAGCCTCTAACAAGGTAACCCCTTAAAGCCACTCTCGAAGCCTGGGAAACTGGAGAGGAGAAAGTGGGCCAAAATTAGGGAAAATCATTAGCACATTTTTTTGTACAATAAAACCAGGTCAGGGCAGAAAAGTCAGTGACAAGAAAGCAGAAGAATTCAGCCCTGAGTAATATCCACAACATTACATCTGATTGTTTCAGTTTTCACTATTTTCTTACTGTCTGGGTTCTCATTATTGTCCATCATGGGCCTTATACGAGCTGTAGCCATGGTCCCAAAGTAGCCTGTTAGACATCTTACCAACTTTTAAATGGATTACCCCCCTTTTCCTTGCAGGATATTAACTAATAATTTACTTGGCGATAGACTCAGGCTCAAATGAAACATTTATCACTGCAGTGTCACAGGCACAGTTGTTGGTGGAGAATTGGGATGTTAACTCCTCCCACTAGTGTGGTGGAAGTGTCTTTGTGTCAATCTTAACCCTAAATTTTGCATCTGAGAGCCACCTTTAATATCATTCTGCTGATACAAAATCCCAACACGCCTTTTCATCTGAGGGATGTAAAAGTGACATGCTAGGAGTAATCATGCATTGGTGAGCAAAGCAATAGTAGATATAGCTATAACATTTTTGTATGTCTTCTTATTCTTATGAAATGGTGTTAAAGCTATGTTATTAAAGTATATCCAGGACCCCTCACATTAAACTTTACCTTGGTTGTACTTTGGCATGCCCATTATGAGGGTCTGCACTGTAATTCTGACAAATTCGTGTGACTGCAGGAGCTGTATCTCGTCACTTGACTACGGGAGAGTAAATCCAAAGACTTCACATGGTGTACTTACTAGCCGGACATATCGATTCTGAATATTTGAAACAGTTGGTATTGATAAACCGGTACCAGCTGTGTTTTCTCGCTCTCTCTTCTCTGCGACAGCAAGTTGACACGTGAACATAATTTTTTTAAGGCCTGATATAAAAGATTCAAAAACGAATGTTCCCATAAAGTGTGACACTCAATGTTTACTGCAGTCGTTCTCTGCTGTTAGCCAAGAGAAGGTGTACCTCCATGTTATGTTATATTATCTTTAATAAAAATCCAAATTTAACATCCTCAGTGTTCCGTCAGTTTTTCCCTACGGTATCAAAAATGGTATTAAATATGAATATTCTCAAAGTAAATTCTATCACTATCACACAAATTTTAAATCTTCATTATAATAGCGGATTAAAACCCTTGGACGGCTTAATTTTTCATGTAAAATCTGACAATCTGGAAAACCAGTTACCACAAAATCAACAAGTAACAGACTAATAATTTCAAGTTAAAACTGTTTTAGCTCATTCTACTTAAATGTAATAGTAACTTTACTAACTTTAATTCTGAGGTAATTGATTTCCTGACTTGTTTAAAAAAAAGTAAAGTAAACTTTTTAAATTCACAGTGTGAACATTAACTATTTTGTAATATTAGTTATATTATTTAAAATAATATGCTTAAGCAAATATATGCTGCATATCACTCTAATATGATGTATGGAAGACTTCCAATGAAGGCTACAAGCAGTGTCAATAATTTACTCTTCTCTTATAACTGATCTTTTTATCACTTCTTTTCTCTGTTTGTGTTCAGGCTATAATTAACAGTTGAATCAGAGTTGTGTTTTCTACATACATCTATACATGTATCCATTCAGGTTTTCTCATTATCAAGAGACTTCTGGGCAGCTGTCACTTCCCAAAGTAGAAGCATGTCCAATGATATTCCTCTTTCAGACATGGTTCTTGTCTGTTGGCATTTGAGAGACAACTACAATTCTTTTCTGAGTATCTACAAGCAAAATTAACCATCCCGGGGGGGAGACGCTGCAAATGGCTGATTTCAATGGTTTGGATACAGCAGTCAAAACAAGAGATAACCACTCACAGTCCATCCTGTCTGCTGGAATCCCACCAGTAACGGAGGACAGACTCACTCATTCATGTTCAAATATCCCCTAAATAAAAGGGGTTAATAACACTGTACTCTATCTGCTTATTCACAGCTCAAAAATATATATAGAGCTGCATGATATGGCAAAAAAAACAAACTTATTGGGATTATTTTACGGATATGCAAAATGATTAGTGTGAATGTTCATATCAAAACAATAACGATGGTACATTTGTCGGGGTGACTGCCAAACGAACATGTTTTCCTACGTCTGGAAAACAAGGTTTGTAGACCAGGATATCTCTGAAGCTCTGAAGTATTTCATTATAATACTGTTTCATCACACATTTTACCTATTTAAAAAAATGCATGTGCAATATGGATATTGCACATGCTGCGATCTCGATAATATTCCAATTAATTGTGCAGCCCTAATTATATACAGTAATGATCTTCAAACTATTACGATCAAAGTTGGTGTGTATGTGAAGCAGTTTTTGTTGAGCAAAATGTTACTACTCACGGTCACTATTACCAAAAACAGACATAAGGACATTAGATGTACCCATCTGTCTGCCAGAGACTTTGCTGGAGGAACAAAAGGAGAAGAAAAAGTAATTTGATTACACATGTGCCTATAGTATGTGTCACAGGCACCGTTATAAGTAGACACGTACGTGAGAGAAAATTGTTGTACATATTTGACGAACCTCACAAAAAATATTTACTAGCTTTGTTCAATCTCTCCAGCATTCTGTTTCTTTCCTGTGCACGTATTTAGAGATATCTATCTAGAGGTGGAAGAAGTACCTTAACCTTAAGTACTAAAGTAAAAGTAGCAATACCACATTGCAGAATTACAAGGAAGAGTCATGCACTCAAATGTACACTTAAGGAAGAAGTAAAAAAAAGTATCAAAATTAAAATATACTGAAAAGGGGTGAAAAGTAAAACAACTCATGAGGAATGGAATATTTGAAAACAATATATTTAATACTGTTGGATGATAATTCTGGATCAAGTCATAGCGGTATAGCTGGTACAGGTGGTTTAAGTAATTTATACAGTTTATCTGCTGGGTGGCTTTTGAATTTCCCCTCAGGGATCGATCAAGTTTGATATTAATCTATAATATTACATCATGATTCCTTTATTTTAATCAGATCTGCAAAGCAACATAGCGTAAAGTCAAGTCGTCAAATAAATGTAGTGAAGTAAAAAGTAGAGTCTTGCCTCTGAGTTGTAGTTCAGTAAAAGAAGAGGAAAACACTTTCCCTAAAATTCTACTTTATTGCAGTACTTGAGTATACACATTTTGTTACTTTCCATCACTGTATCTATCCATTAAAGTTGACTGAGCTGTCAGTACAGGCCTTCATGTAGATTTTATCCCCATGTTCAGTGCAACAGAATGAGTGTGTAAAGCCTCCACAGCACAGTGCTATCAGACAAGCAAGCAGGATAAAGCACCAGTGGGAGACACGAGACAGCAGCAGTATTTATTACTGTACATTTTCATTCACACTCATACATCTTTGCTTCTTGATGTTCTGGTCCAGTTTTATCTTTTCTCCCCCTTTCATCTCACCCATCTCTTGCAGCTTTGCCTGTCCCTCAATGTTCCCTCCTCTCGCTTCCACCATCAAATATTCTGCTCACGCACAACTGCGGCACCCTTTCTCCAGTCCTCCCCATTAATCCACACCACAGACATCTTGGCCCACTGTCTCGTCTCTCTCCCTCTCTCTCTCTCTGTCTCTCTCTCCCCCTGTCTCTCTCTCAACGTGCACTCAAAACTCTCAAAGTCTGAGCCATTTCAGTAGAGAGTGCCTGAGCATTTTTCACAGGCCACGAGGCCCGACGCTGAACATGCATTTTACTGTACAGACAGACCGGTAGTGAATCACTCCCTCCCTCCTTCTAAACACCGCTGATTAGAAAACGTGAGACGGCGCTCTAGTCGGAGTAAAGGTCATACAAGATATCAGGATAAACAGCAGTCCAATCCACATACATGTAGAGTTTAGAATCTGTACGTTCAGAAACGCTTAACCTTTACTTTAACCGCTACAGGGAAAACGTCACAAAACAAAGCGGTGGCTTGCTTCAGCTGGGTCTGGCCAGCCTGTAACGTGCGGCCGGCTCTGCCCTGTTTGAGCCAGGTTTGGCCAGTTTCTAAAGTGCAGACGCTGGCTATGAGTCAGAAAGCAACTAAATCTTCGGAGATAAAACTTTTATCCTGAGCATGCTCAAGTTTTTGCCTAGTACAGATAATCTGTTGTAAAAAAAAAAAAGAAGAAAAGAAAAAAAGAGTTTATCTGCCTTTATTAAAAAGAAAAAAAATACAATCTTTTATATTTGATTGCTAATTATAGGTTCAGCAAACAAAAGAAGCACAATTATCAACAAGTTGTGTTCTCCACATCCATTCATCTCACAGTATCCACCTATAATTAAACATTAAAGTAGGACTTTAATCTCCTCTTGGCACGTCTGAATAAATGATTTACTAACATTAGAAACTTTTCATAACTTTTCAAATTTTCTCTCTCACTGTTATTATAATCTTAATATAAGATAATGATAGAATTTTTGCTGATCAAGGTTGGACTGTACTGCAGTGTTTGCCAACATACCGGTACTGTATTCATCAGAGACGAAGTAAAACTATCCATTATGGGTGGCACGCTGCTTCTTTCGATGCTTTGCAGAAGGAGAAGAAAAAGGAGCGAGCACAATGACATAGCAGGGGTAAGGCTGCAGGAAGGAGAAAAAAGATCTAATTACTGTATTAATTACTTAATTTCTATTCATCTGCAGGATCCACTGGCTTGTACTAATCACTTCAAGAATGCAGCCAAATGCTCAATATTAACACATCTTCCATGACAGGAGGATGAGTGTTGGTCTAAAGGGGGTAAAGAAATGAGATTTACGGGCAAATTAAAGCGACTGATGCCATCAGATTTGCAAAAGAAGCAGCTCAACGTGGACGGAGAGAAAGAAAACTCACGAAGGTCACTTTCCTTTTGATTTTTTTTTTTAAACAGCATGTGTTCTTTACTTAAGTGCTGATAGTGCACATTACTGAAATGCTGATGGATCGAAACGGTGTGATATTCGAAAGTATAAAAATCCAGGGTGGATCCACCGCCCCCCGTCTTCCCTCTCTGAAATGAGGGCTCAAGTTAAATTTTCCTGCAGTGCTTCGAACTAGCCCACAGTGCCTCATCAGCCACCCTCCTCTCCTGCCATTTCTTTCTTTCTATCACCCTCCACTCCTGCCATTTCAGACCCTTATTTCCCTGCCCTCTCTCCCCTCCCTCCTCTCTCTCTCATTCATTCAGTTTAATTTTGAACTCTGCACTGGTAGACAGGCAAAGAGGGTAGCTCCATGGTTACCTGGCACCAGGCCATCTCATTACACTGCCAATTGATTCTGGCCTGCCGCCACGTCCGCTGCCTCGCCCCCCTCCCCACCTACACAGCACCCCTCACCATCCACCATCTCTGCACCCCAGACTGTCTGCAGCAAAGGAGATTTCAGAACACACAGGAAGGAAAGAGGCAAACAGCTTCTCTTTGCGTACATCAAACTCAGCTCGCATCCATGCGCCATTGCACACATTAAGGGCACAAAGACATAAACCTAATGCTCACTCACATAAATGTACATGGAAATCGTTGTTCAACATTACAAGGTTAAGATGAACAAAACATTCCAACCATTACAATTCCACACTTATTGTCACATATTTGTCAAATCCATGTGTCTTCAGATTAAATATGCTTCCCATTAAGATTAATAAATCGTATCATCAATTAGAAATTCTTTAAACGATCCCCGGAATCACCTAAACTCTACTGGATGGTGGTGTAGTAGGTACCCTGCTGGATGAAAAATGCGATTTTTCAAGGATGAAGAGTTGCGTTGCGAATGAGAAGAAATTCTGAGAAAAAATGTTTTAAAAAACATGAAGGTAAAAAGCATGCTTGAAAATGTGTAAGGAAACTTAATGTTTAATGCCGGCTTAAACGAAAGCTTTGCCTTTACAAGAAACAATAAAAGCAAGAGTCACTGTATTATTTATGTAATTTTATTATTCACATTTTCCAAAGGAAAATAGGTTGGGACAATACATTTACATTTATATAGATTATTATTATTGATATATACATTTTTCCTATATTTTACTTTACTCTCTCTGAGATAACACAAATAAAATTTCACTTAAACTCTAATCTCTCTAAATAAGTCACCTAGTACAAGCGACATTGCCTCAAAGGAGGAAGCTATTCAAAAGACCTGAAAGCAGCTGGAAAAACAGCTTTCACTTTGTGCACAGTACATTGGACAGCTGGACTAAATGTTGGACTATGGTGATGACTTGTCGTTCATATCTGAGGGTTCAATTCTTTAGATATATTTAAAGTTTGACAAGGAGTTTCCTCAGGTTAGAACATTGCCCTGATCAGCTTTGTAGCCTTGACTCACTGTGACTTGTCGCAAGGGTGACGTCTCACTCTCTGTCTTTCTCTCTATAATGTTTACAAATGGGATTCTCAGGTACCCACATTTGCAAACAGCTGATTTAACATGAATCAGTACTCATAAATACCGATGTACGGTACGAGTTCGGTGCTCAACCCTATTACCACCACATTTTTGCATATTTACGGACTTTACGCAGTGGAACTTCGAGTCCTTTCATCTAATAATTTTGAGTATTGTTAATGGTCAAGTTTTTAAGATGAATGATTTTTGAGTCTCACTCCCAACTTGTCAAATACTGGCACTTTGCCTTGGCAAACGGCCTGATCTACCAAACCTGGGCATCAGTAGTTGACGACCAGGGGAACCAAAAATGTCAGTATTTGAAAAGTTGGGACTCAAAAATCAACTTCTTACAAAGTGGACCATTTAGAATGAATGAGATGCCTATCTGGCCTCACAATAACATCTGTGACATATAGAGTGTCAACTTGGATGTTGGTGCCAAAAGTAACGAAATTTAATCCACAATCACAAGCATGATGATGCGTTGACAGGCTAAACAGAGTGAGCGACCATGCTCCCTTGAGATGTCTCTAAGTTCTTGGTTTATCTCATTCTGACACTGGCTTAACAACAATGCCAGATACAGTTATCACCCACTTTTAAATGGCTTCTTTTATGAGGCCACACTGAGCAAACACAGAACATTCATACCAGCAACTTTGGCTTTAGCCTCAAACTATAACATTTTACACTGAGACAGACAAACATTTCGTTTTAGCCCAAACAGAATCCTTTTAGGGCGTTCCAAATATCTAAAGTGTGTGCTTCGAGTAATTTCGTCTAACTTGGAGCCAAATAAATTGGGATCGATGTCTAATGAGTCATCTTGCCCTATGAGACTCTCAGTCAGAGGCAGTGAGCATAGGGGCGGGTTCACTGCTGAGACATCTGTCTAGGTGTGACTCAGACGGTCGGAGCTTGTCTCTCCTTCTGCTGCTGCTGGCAGATGCCGAGGTCGTGGCCTCTAGGTCAGCAGGGATTTGAGGGGATCAGGAGTCAAAGGGATCATAAAGCCATATGACAGTGTGTCTACTGTGCCTTCAATATCCCCATATTCATCAGCCATTCATTCATGTTCCAGTTAACAGTGGAAAAGCTGGATCACGTTTTTTTATTGTGACAACTGTTCTCAAGATCTGCAAAGGTCGTCCAATAATGACGGAAGAGTCATCTAAATTCTAGGGTAAATTAAGGGTTACCAATAATGTCTATTTGAATTGTTGATTAATTCACTTTGTTCTCGATTAAGCGATTAGATGTTAGGGTAAGTGTTTCCCAAAGCCCAAGAAGTCTTGGTTTGTCCACAACCCTAAGATATGCAGTTTACTGTCACAGCGAAGTAAAGAAACATGAACATATTCACATTTAAGAATCTGTAATCTTTATTTCCTTAGAAAAAAATCCTCAAAAGGATAAAGCAATTATAAATAGTTAGTGATTATTTCAAATCTGACAACTGATCTGTATAAGTCATCTTTAAATCTGGGTTTTGCCATTCAAACCCAGTAGCACTTTACATTACTTACGGCAACGTATATCCAACGCACCCTTTGCTCATTTACACCAAACATACTATAGTTGCTCAATATTGGATGTCATAAGCCCCTTTTACCACTACAGCATTCATCTGCAGTCTCAAACTTAAGTTCAACCCCATTACCCATTTTGCTTAGTTAATTCAGAGTCTAAATAAACTCTACACTGTATCATTACATTAAATCCATCCCATAAGAACCCCAAAAGATTGAAGAGCCACAACATATTTCACTTTCAAGGCAATGAAGCACAACTACATTGGGAAATAATTGTATTTCTATTCAACTATAAACATAAAGTATAGTTTAAAGTAGTTATGCTGCCATCCTGACAATATCCAGCTTCATTAGTGCACGAATTACATTTCGAAAAGTAAGCAGAATCTAATCAGTGCACCCCGAGACATCCGCAAATCAAACCCAATCAAAAAGCATTCCATTCTTCACTTTGGTTGGTTCGACAGTTTAGTTGCCACTTAATTTGCGATTCAGCCTGGTGAAATGAATGTAACTGTTAGTCTGCAGCGGCAGAACTAAACAGATACCATATCCATCTACAGCATAATTAAGAGCATATTGGAAACATTTACTGCCAATAAAACTTAGGACTTAATGTGGGACAGTCTAGTGACAAAGTAGCCGTGAAACACATCACTGCTTCACCTTACAAAATGAATTTTACATCAAAGTCATTAGACAGGAAACAAACAACATGAAGCTGCTAGTCAGTATCACTTTCTGCTCCTTTTCTGCCATTTCTTTCTCTTTTCATGCCTCACGTGCAATGCGAACACAGATCCTCACTGTTTAAAAAATCTATACATCTTTCAAAAAATACACATGATTATTTCTGTTCCAAAAACCACACCTGTACCACTCTACGCCACTTATTTTTAGCGTAAACATTCTGCTGTATTCATTGAGCCATGAAGTACGGAAGGAGCCGCTGCTACATGTACTGAGACTGTCATTCTTCATTCTGACCTTGGTAAAATGGTTTTCCTGCCTGCAACAGTTCGGTCATTTCATTACTTGTGTGTAAACGGATGGAGAAATTCTGTGCGAGAGAAATTCAAATAGATCAGATGCACTGTGTATTTCAGTGTAAAATATGAAGCCTGTGCCTCCACATATTTGGACCAGGTCTCACTACAAGCACCCACATCATCCCCTACTCTCACAGCTTTAGTCGGCCAACAGTCACACACACCATTCAAAAGCCACATGAAATCGACCGTATGAAATGTCAAATTTACCTTTAAGCTAATTCGTAACCAGTGACAAATAGAACACGTTTATGTACATGAATAAAGTACAGGCAACCATCGAAAAAGAAATACAACTTTGAGTGTATAAAGTCAATTGTATCTGCACTGCTGTGCCTTCAAACTGATGATGGATATCACCACTCAAATCATTAGTTAAACGTCAGAGGGATTGTCATCTATCTGCTGTCCATTTTCTGGCTTCTGCACACTCATATGCCTTCTGACGCTGCACCTTCAGGACAAGGTCATCAATTTTATCTTAGCAGGTGACACCCAGCCATCCATCCACGCACCCATCTCCAAACAGACAGGTGCCTCATGTCTTGAGCACATTGTCTACAGAGAGAGGATTCTATGTGAGTGAATATAGCTTAGACATGTGTCTAAATTAAGATTGCCACTATTTCTAAAATGGAACATTCAAATCAATGCACCATTTCCTCTGATAATTGTTATTGTCTCTGCACAAAATGTGATTTCATAAAACCATTTATCTGTCCTATTGACGAATCTAGTGAAGCACCAGAGGCTGACAAGAACACTTTTTCAATATTAATTATGGAGATATGTTTTAATTTCTTTAAGAGCAGCACAAACGGATTTTAATTAGACAAAGATTTCAGAATTCTGTACTCCACAATATTCTCTCAAACTGTGCAATAAAGCAAATTTGCATTTAGGCAAATCCTCCAGAATCAAAGACTGAAAACAGCAACAGCCTTATTTTGGTGACTGCTGGATGCACTAATCAACGGAAGCTTGCATCTTTATTGAGCTGGCACTATTATTCCAAGGAATTTGACAACCTGCATAGCTCACAGTCAATGTACTGAAAGATTATTATTATTTTTCAGTATATCCAAAATTATATCATGAAAACAGGCTTGTCATCAGAATTTGTACGTTTCTTATCAAGCGTCCTATTTTGTACAAATGAAAACGGCATGCTTTTTGCATTTTAAAGTACAGTAAAGTCTGTATACCATTATTTAACAGGTAATGCTAGTAGTATTTTGTTGATTACTCTTTGGAGTTCATTAATTAAGGAGAGACAGAATAGAGATTTTCCATTGCAAGTCTGTCTCTCCAAAAACGGAGGGTTAGAGATGGGCCTCCCTACTTTGGGGCCCCTTTCCTGTACATGCACACGGGTTGTTTAAGGACACAGTGAACCAGGCTACCCGATCTAGGGAAGGGGCCAGGCAGGGGGAACAGTGACGGGACGGCCAAGTGGAAGAAACTCTCATGGAATCCTAAGAGCTCGAGCTGCTGGCTTTTTGCTAGAGGGAGTAGAGAGCGCTGGAAGAGAACGACGGGATTGGCTGATGAAAAAAATGAGGGAGGAGTGAGAGTGGGATGGATTTATGGACTCCGCAGGCAGCAAAGAGAAAAAAGGAATAAAGGTGGTGAGTGCAGGGTGTGCGAGTGTCTTCCGATGTGGCCATTTCTTAAAGTTACGGTACGGCATGGATGAAAGGCACTGTAAAGCATCTCTATTCTTACACAAGTCTGACATTTGAGACATTCACAAACTCAATTTCAGATATTTTCCAAACATAAACTGCAGATTGTGGCTCAAACGTAGACGCCGGTTTTGTTTGCTATGCTTTTCGATGACAACCCATCGCACCTGCATTCTTTGGAGAATGGGAGCTGCCACACAGACCTTATCCCATTGCCCCCCTCCCGCCCCTTCTCCATTTTCTCTCCCTTGTTACCTTGTCTCCCCCTCTCCTGTGTTCCTCTCCTTCTGTTGCTCCCCTTTCTGTGTGAGTGTGTCTGGGTCCTGCTGGAGAGGCTTTGTCTGTGAACACTGGAGCCCGGACCGGCCCACGGGGGCCAGATCCATGAATACCCACACTGTGAGAGCCGCTCTTTCTCTTCACACCACTTTCTCTACTGGAATGCCTGAGCAGTGAGGTAAGAAACGCACGCACGCGCTGTCATGTGCGCACGCACACAAGCATACAGTATGAGCAAACACACACACACACATTTTCTCACTTTCTCGGCCTTACACACACGCACACACATCCACACATACACCACACTTTACACACAAACTGAGTGAGTCATGCGGTGATGAAAAGCCAGTGTTTTGTGTGTGAACCCTCTCACCCTGGACTCACATCCTGAGAGCCTTTCTCCTCCATCAGTCCCTGCCAAGCTCTCCCTCTAATTAAAGACCATTGGGTCCAATAGCATTGGCCCAGCTTCCCCCAGACCATGCCCCATCCCCAGCTCATAGAGGTCCTGAGTAGAGTAGAGTCTATGTGGAATGTGAATGACTGTGGTGATTAACAACTTCTCAGGGTTTCTAATTCCCCAGTTAATGGTGTGCTTGGCCGCGAGACTTATGCCAGCTTTAAAGGAGGCGGGCCGAATATATAGACTTCAGCTGACAAGATAAAGTCTGCAAAAGCATCTCAAAAAGATGATCGCTTGTTTGATCTGTTTGTTTTGAATCAACAATATTTTTTTGGCACAAAATGATTAGAACCTATCCCAGAAAAAACAGACAAATATACATAGAAATTTGATAAGATTTTTGTTTTCTTTGCCCAATTTAATTTGCCATTGATTACACCCAATCACGAAGTTTGAGTATGGAGCAGAGCTGCAACGATTCTGTAAAGATATTCAGCTTTTTGTTATTTATGATAGCAGATGAATAGTCTTTGGGATTTGAATTGGTGGTCGGACAAAAGAAGTAATCAGAAGTCGTTATTTGGGGTTCTGGGAAAATGTGATGGGCACTTTTCATATTAAAAAAATACATGCATAGACTTAGCTAGCATTGTCAAATATATGGAAATACTGATACATATCGATTTTGAACACTTGAAAAGGTTTACCAGTATTGATACTTGTTAGGCTTTTATCGCTCTCCTCTGACTGCGTGTTGACACATGAATGTCTGTAGTGCATGCTTCTCCTCCAAAAGCAAATTAACTAGAAGATGCTGTTGTTCTTAACATGCAGTAAACAAATGAGGTTATTTTCTTTGATTAAAATAATAAAATTTAAAGGGTCAGTTTGGGTCAGTTTTTCACTGTTGTACCAAACATGGTATCAAATATAAATATTTTTCAAGGAATTGTGTTGATGTTCAACATTTCAGTAATGTTACAACACTATACTAAACTATTAATTCGTATGAGGGAAAGATGCAATATACTGAATTCCACAATACTGTGCGCCCTGTCAAGTTCTGTTTTTTAAGCACAAGAAGGATTTTTTTTTTTTAATAGGTGCAGGTCGATCAAGGGCCGTGCTGTTTGCTCTGTTTGGCTGTGATTATTGCTCCAGGACCTCCGCAGGCGAAGAAGCCAACAATCCAAGCATGCGAGGGAGAGGCCCCGTCCATCTGTGTGCAAAGTATGCTTCAGCTGTGATTGAATTTGGATTGGTCTGTTCAAGTACTATTTCGGGGGGCATATTTGTGCCACAACTTGATTTGCATAAACATCTCAGTGCATCAGCCAGAAAGCCTGGGCAACTGAGCGGCAAACAATTAAGGGCAATTTGGACAACTACAAAACCTAATCATAATGAAACAGATCAAAGCAAAAGAGGCAGAGGTAACAATAGAGCTACCTTCAACATCATAATTATCTATTGTGGGTCCAATTAGAATGCACAACACCGCACATTATGTGATTGCATCATATCACACTGTTAAAGTGAAAATTACAAAATTACAGATCTTGGTTACAGGTAAAAGACAACCCCTGCTGATAGTGAAACCAATGCAGCATAGCATCCAGTAGCCACTTTTCAAATGGTCACAAAAAATTCCTAGTCAAGAATAGTCTATTAGACAGGAAGAAGCCAAAGAAAAGGTGCGATGTAGGTTATATTTTCTAGCAATGGCTCCTCCCAGGTGCAGCAGTTTGACGACATAAGTGTAACAACAGCGTGATGCACTTGTTCCTCCTCTCCCGTTTCTCTGTAATTATCAGTTGTCATTATTGGATCGCTAACCAACTTCTAAGGTGCATACCACCACCTGCTGTATCGGAGGGTGTAGATGTTCCCCTTGTTACATCCGCCAGGGAAGTTGTGTTTTCGCCTGTGCCCATTTGCTGGTCGGTTGGTTGGTTTGTTGGCGGGATTACACAAAAACTACTAAACAGATTTCCACAAAACTTGAACGGAGGACTGGTCTCAACCCAGAATAGACCCCAATAACTTCTGGTGTAAATCCAGATAAATTATGTATCTGGGGATTTTTTTCTACTTTTCAACATTGAGAGACAGAGATTTTCATCAATAACATACATCTTTATGGGAATGATGCATGGATCTTGATGAAAGAAAATCAGGCTCATTCAGGTGGCTAGTTTGAGGCAGATCCAAATGGGTTATGCTTGCTTGACAAAAGGGGACTGTTGTTCCTCGACGGAGGTGCGCGCTCTACTGAGTGCCATTTTAGAAAAGTCAATGAACGCATTTAGTTTTGTATTATCAGCTCCATTTACCGGCTATAATTTCATTATTGGCCGATAGCTGCTAATATAAATGTCCCAATACCGGTAATATAAATCTAATATCTTCTTAATGCTGTCTCAAATACATTACTTTATACTGTATAGTGCTATCTATATTATTCAATACCGGACTGGATTTTACATCAGCCGTCAGCTTGATATCAGAGGACTAGGAGTTTTAGAGAGTTTTGATTGACAGGATATTCAGCCTCTCACACTCGTGGTAGTTTGGTGGTAGCCTCTCCTCTGCCCAACTCAAAGCCAGGCTTAAAAATCCTCTCTTCAGAGACGTGTGGGTGATGTCGCAGAGAGTGTCTGCAGTCTGTATACACGCCTTTCACTTCTGACAAGTTACCCTTTTTCATTTTGGACATCACTCTGTGCAAGCCACATCACTGGGTCCTTTTAATAAACCACTAGCATGAGCACTCTGGTTTTGAAAATGCCAAACATGACGCAGACATTGCCAGACTGTTACGCTGGTCTGCTGTTGCAGAGTCATAGGACAGCCAATGATCTGAATCTATGAGATGGCAGTAATTACTTTGAAAGAATGAGTGTCGGAGTTAGCGTCGTACAACAAACAAGTGGCAATTAAGTTTTGCAGCTAGCTTTTCTTAGACAGTAACAGTTCACTGACTGGAAGTTAAACTCCACCAAGGCTGTGGGTTCAGCTTTCGGCATCATAATCAATCAGAAGTGGATAATAAATCATCCATTATCATCACGTTTTCTTTGTATTCTCAAGATGAATTTGTGTCTTAGCTTCTGATTATTGATTAGGGGCAAAAAAGGCCATTATGAATCTCCGCTTATCACCAAGGAGGCGTGGTACCTGAAGCAGAAAAGAAGAGGTTTACCAAGCTTTGAAGTCATTTAGACTGGGAGAACAGGCTGTAGTGCCCTTTAATTAAGTACATTATTATTAATATTTGACATTGTTGTGACAGCGGACATTAGAGAAAGCAATTACCTGACTGAAAGAAAGTTAGCGGTAAACTACATCAATAATTGATCAACAGTTTCTGTCAATTCTCGAGCATAAATGTGTTTTTACATTGGACTTTTAGACTGAAGAAGCAACGTGAACAGGTCAGACTGACCTGTTCACGTTGCTTCTTCAGTCTAATTAATAGTGAAAATAATCACAGGTGACATAAATAGAATTCAGCAGACAAGACAGTCTATGAAAGCATCTCTAATGATTATACAGGCCAGCTTGTTAACAGCTCCTGTTAACGACTATATAAGGAGTCAACACTGTTTGTGCAGCAAAACTCATCTTCTCTTACCAACAAGCCAACACTTGTTCATGCTATACATGTGCTCTTTGAAATGTCCTCTCTTCCATCCTGATGACTTTGTCTTTCTTGAGTATACAGTTTTGCTGCCAGTTTTGTTGATGTCATTTTGTTCTATTTTGTCGTATTAAGGGGGGTTAAGTAACGTTTTTTCTTTGAGTTTCTTTGTTTGATTTTGTTATATATTTGTTTCTTCTCCAATTTGATTTGTTTTGTTTGTTGTGCTGGCCCTGACCAACCTGAAGCCAATCCTGGCTCCATATTTTTTATCACTTTATAAATAAACAGCAAAGTCCTTATATTCTACAATCTGTCCCTCTGGCTGTTTGGGACTATTTCATATTGCCAGCTCTAGACAGGGCATAACATTTGGATTCGTGGTGAGCTTGGTAAGTAGTTTTAGTTTTAGTTTCTTTGCGAGTTTTGTTGCTGTGTGGGGAAATTATGGAGTTTTACATCACTCATACTATAATTCTCTGCTTCATTTGCGTTTGTATTGTTTACAAACACTGGATAAGGAGATTTGATTTTTAATTGGTTTAACAAAGCTAAGGGGACAAGTCTGTTTGGCTCAAAGCAGACTCTCATTCCACAAGAATTAGTTACACACTGCAGAATCTCCTGTTTGTTTTTGTTAGCCAGCTAAAGTTTTTAAGTACAAAAAAGGACTGTTTCCACTGCGAGTGACAAGATATAGAATTATTATTAACAGTAACTGACTAAGTGAAAAAGTTTGCACTGTATTTCACCATGTGTTTCTGTAAAAACTGGAACTACTGCACAGCTAATGCACTAACCTCAAAATGACTGTGTTCGTAGCAATCCACTAAGGAATGGACCTATACATGCACATTCCATTCTGACAAGATGATGCAGACATGAAGTGTTAAGTAAGACACAACCATATAGTAACTACGATACCAGTTATAAACAAAGTAATGAGAAACATATGTCAATTCAATTAAATAACTGCTAAAAAACACACAAAGTACTACAGCCCACCCTTATTAGCAACCACAAAGGTGCTAAAACTTTATAATTTTCATCCCTCTCACATGTAAACTTCTGAAGATCTGGTATCTGACAAAATCACAGAATCACAGATTAGTAGTAATTTCCACGTTCCATTGCGCGTGTATGTGTAAAAAAGGTGTGAAAATATACACACAGACCCGGGAGTGATCACGCCTATTGCCTTGTTCCCTCCCACAGTCTAAAACTGTATATAAGTCCTAGTCATTAGAGGTCATTTCACCCCCTGGATTTCCAAAACACGGGGATACTGGACTTCAATAACACCAACTTCATATGGCTCGTTCATAACTATTGGTTTAGCTAATTTAGTCCGATATTGCCATATTTTGTTATTTGGATATATATGTAATGAAGCATTACTAGGGAGTGTAATGTAAAAGCCGTTCTTCTCCATAGTTCTGATATATATGAGCACCTATTCAAAATGCGTGCTTGTCAATGTTTGAGCACGTCTTTTATCACACATTAACAATATGTTTTTCAGGGATCCAAAAGTTACATTTTTCAGGCCACCCCAGCCATTTGACAAGGACCATGTTGATCATGTCCACATATCGACGTGAATTAACAGACGATAGATACCTCCACATTCGAGTCCTGAAGGTTCTGTTAAAACGCTCCACCACACTGGCCTTAATTTCGTTTGATGTTGAAAAATGTTGGATTTCATACTGATCCAATAGTTGTTTGAAGTGTTTATTATAAAACTCTGTGCCCGTGTCCGTTTGGAGTTTTGCAGGTACACGACCCTCACTCAGTATGCTGTTAAATGCTTTTGTAACATTAATGCCTGATTTATTCTTAAGACATCTGACCCACGCCTACTTAGAGAACACATCAATACACATTAGCAGAAATTTCACACCATCGTTTTCACCAGAATATTCACTCATATCTACCAAATCCATTTGGAACTGTTTGTCAACACCGCTAAACAAAACCCTGTTCCGAGGAAAATGTCTAGCTGCTTTGGCATGAAGTGTACAGACATCTTGTCCCAATAAAAAGTGTTTCACATCTGATACCGTAGGGGAAACGCGCGTAGAATCCCTCACAGCATTGCGAAGTTTGTTGATACTCCCAAGACTCCCTGGATTACCAGGGTCGTAATAAATTGTAAGCATCGTACTCTCCATGTTAGGGTTAAGACAGAAATGACACGCATGTGTTTCTTACAAAAACTTTTATTTCAGAGCCAAACAAAATGTCAAACATTAAATCCTAATAATAGTAGCCATTACAAACATGGTCAAGTTTTAAACACACACACACACACACACACACACACACACACACACACACACTAAAAAAAGCATTAATAACAAAATGTAAAAAAAAAAATCAAAATCCAAAAATAAAAATAAAAAATGAAAAATAAAAAAATGTCACGTCATTTAACAACACAAAGTTGTCACAGCTCGCATCAATGATCTTCCCCCTTCCAATAATCGCTAATAACACGCAGTTGCACAATTTTTATGTAGTCATAACCAATCTTCGTCTCATACATCTCTGTGATTTTATCAGTGACCCTCTCTACCGTTTTCAACTCGTGTAGAATGGCCTCAGCAGCTCCTTGGACTCTCGCCTCGTCGACATAGATTCTCTTTGCGGTTAAGTATCTTTGAATAGCGGGAATAAATCGATCAGTCCACAGTCTCTCTGAAAGCTGCTCAAACTTGTCCACGTAGAAATAATCAGGGATCCCCCGCACACAGTCATGATGTTTCTGGCTGGGGTGGTTGATCTGACACCCGTAACAAATTTCTTCCCAGTATTTATACAAGACTGTATTTAACAAATGGAGGGTGATGGTTTTCACACTATCTATAAACTTGTTGGTCAGCACTCTATCCGACTGGTCGACATTCAGATCTTGTGTGTCATAAAGAGGTGGAGATGATGGAGGGGTCCGAACCAACAGAGCAGGAGCACCGGGAGATAAAGATGGTGGCTGTAACATCGGATCCTGATGAGCTGGTGGAGACGGTGAAACCGACCTAGGCTGAAATTGCTGAGGAGACGTGTGAGGCGTCCAGAGAGGCGATTGTTGAGTAGCTGGAATAGGGGACCGAGGAGGTGACCAAACTAGAGCCGGATTATAAGGAGATGGAGTGAGTGTGGCCAAAATGGATGGAGAAGAAGGGCTGTACTCTGAAAAAAAAAAAAATATATATATATATATATATATATAAATAAATAAATGACATCACGTTTAGAGGTAGATCAGAAATTAACACACAAATGTAACTGTGAGCATGATTACAAACTGAAATTATTCACAATATGCCTACCATTTGATATTAGAAGTCGGTGTGTCTGATGATTTTCGGCCTACACAAGGCAGGCAGAAGACCACTCTGGATGCCAAGCAATACATCATCAAAAACAAGGCGCTTTCTAATATTCTCATAGCTACTGATGATTCTGTCTCGCTTGATTGCTTCATCAACTTCTCTAAACACCCTTTGCAGACTCCGCCAGTCGCACCACTGGATAAAGAAAATGTTTTTGAACCATGAGTCATGCTCTTCGAGATTGAGCGGGTACGGCGGATTTTTCCATTCTTCGTGACCTCTGGCCGCAATCAACCTCTCCCTGTCTTCACAAACACTGATAAAAACAAAATCGTCTAATTGATGAAAAAAATGGTCCCCCACAACCCGATAAAGCTCTAGGCCTGTAGCACTGACCAACTGTGACACATAAACCGTCTCTGGATACCCGGGGTGGTCGAGGTCTGAGCAGACAACAGAACGAAACAGTTTCCAGTCTTTCACAGACATGCTCCCACCCTGCGTCACATCGACTCCAAAACCAGAGGCTGAGTGACAGTCAACACTCATCTTGACTCTTCCATCGTGATACTTCACAGAATAAACATACCCATTTAGACCTGTATACTCTACATCCAACCCCGGCCCAGGGATAGGGTTAGCATTGATAGTCAAACCGCCCACCACTCGTTTCTTTTTGGAACGCGAGACATCCACAACGGCAGCACTAGGATATTGACAGCGCGACATACCATCAACACCGCAGACCTCCTCCAGATCGATACATCCACGGTTTGCCATGACTGCGAAGGGGTCCCTTGTTGTTCAGAAGAAATCCGGCGGGTGAAATGACCTCGAATGACTAGGAATTATATACCGTTTTAGACTGTTTTAGACACTGCCCAGGAGGTGTGGCCACACTCCCGGGCATGCGTGTATATTTTCACACCTTTTTAACACATGCACACGCAATGTAACATGGAAATTACTACCCAGATTGAACTGATTAATACAAAAATATGAATAAAGAATCTGTTCATCTGGGGGTTTTCAAATAATAAGTTGTGTTAAAGCTTCAGGTTTAACAACAACTGATAAACTACTATAGTATATGGCCACTTTTTAAATTCAAAGAATGTCATATACAGCATAACAAATCCGATAAAAACTAGAACCTCAGCCAACACCCATTGCGTCAGCTACACGTTGGTGGTAGTTGCAGTTTTCTATTTTTCTTTGTTACCATAAAGCGGCCGATTAAAACCATTAGATCCACATTTTCACTAGGATCCACATGACAATACACTCACAGATATGTACAAGCTACATATAAATGCCAGATTTGCCAGAGAAATGAATGAAACCATGATCTGTACCTTAAACAGATCTGCACCAAAAGCTAATGGTGTCTACCCCGGGATGACACCCATCCTCCATCAAAGTTTTGAGGAAATCTATAGTTTCTGTCTAATCCTGCTCACAAACCAACCAACAGACAGACAGACAGACAGACAGACAGACAGACAGACAGACAGACAGACAGACAGACAGACATACAGACAGACAGACAAGGGGAAAAAACAAACCTCATTGGTTTTCATTAATAGTTATCTACCAAAGGGTCACATTAGTGTCAGTGTAGTCTTCCTCAGTTGTAGGTCAGAAGTTCAGATGAGTGACTCAACAGTGTGTGTCACTCTCTACAGAACAACTGCTATTGTTTCCAAATGCCGTAAGTCAGACAACTCTGTTGGGTGTGTCTTTCCAAGACATGATTCACAGCAGTGAAAAGCCATTATGAGCAAGAAAAATCCTCAATTTCGGCAATCAAATATTGCCGTGTGTGAGTGCGTGTGTGTGTGTGTGTGTGTGTGTGTGTGCGCGCACGCACGCTCGTGTGTGGGTGTCGGCATTTGGGTGTGTGAACTCACTGTGGTTTCCTGTACTATTGTGTCTGTGTTTGACTGATGACTCAGTTGCACTTTCGCTTGTGGTCAGCACATGAAACGAACTGGTCATTCAACCACATTTCCACCAGCAAAGCCCTGAAGCCTGAATCACTTCCGCGACCACACACGCACACACATGCACGCACACACACACAATTAAAAAACAGGAACAATTAAGCACATATCTCTTAGTCATAGTGAGGGCACGAGGCACAGATCCACCCAAGTCTACGCTGCAGACACACACACAAGGACACACTACACAGAAAACACACTCACACACACACACACACGCACACACAAATACACACATTACCTTGTGAGTCATGAACTATAGCTGTGAGGCTGGGAGGCAGGGACAGACACAGACAGTGGGCAGAGGGTCTGCAGTGTCTCTCCTCAACACTACCCCAACACAAGTTGCCTCCACCAATCACATTCCGAAAACCCTCATTACACACCGACCCGCATGATGACGCAGTCAGTTGTCAGATAGAGCTGCAGTGCAAACAGTGTTTTCTTCTTTTTTTAAATCAAGAATTGTCTTCATTTTTCATCAGTATGTCAATATTGATATAATCTTTTCATAAACTATTTCAAACACACAGTTCAACTAAGAATAATAACTATTAGTTACATATCATTTATATCCTAATACTGACATGTATTTGATGGACCTCCCAGCTATACAGGCAATAATACAGTGTGAATCTTTTAGCCCTGTCCCAGATTCAAACAATGATCTGAAGCGTGATGGCAGTTCAGTCTGATTGTAACTGTGTTTTTCAGTGACCTCTCAGTTTAACTTCGCTGAGAGGAAATATGTGGCTGGCTTTCTTCTTTGTCTCCCTCAGTGTGTTGAGGTGGTCAGACGAGAATGCAGAGACATTCCTGTTATGCCCAGTAAAAACAGTAAGAAACTCAGTGATGTGGCTGCCATTCTAGAGGTGGTTTGAACAACACTTTTTTATAATAACGCAACATCACTGCATCAAACCCAGATGGAACTTACAGCTTCTCAATGCCCATTTCAAAGGCTCAAGGTTATCATAACTTGACCAAGTAATGAACTAAACAGATAAATTGTCATTATTTTGTATTGTAAAATGATTGATTAATATTTTGGTGTTCTGACATGTGTACAGTGTGCATCACAAAATATCAACACATCAACAGAGACTGCATTTTAAATTCTTACACCATATTAAACAAAATGCCAATAAATACAAACATTTATAATATGAGTTATATCAAGCTTTTATCCATATTAATATTCTGATTATTTTGCCATGAAAATAATTATGACAATTATTACAATGAGTCTGTTGACTTTTTTTTTATTGAAATAAAATAGAAATGCTCCGATCACACAGACTCATCCCTAAAAAACACCTTGAAAAAGCCTTTGGCCAAGGCAGCATAGCCAACTGTGGCAAGTATATTATGCAATGAAAAGTTAAAGATATTTCAACTTCTAATGCAATGCAATGCGTCTCAGTGTGGCCGACTGTGAAGAGGACCTCACACCATATTTTGCATGGTATTGCACAGAACCTTCAGTTTTGTCTTGGCATTAAAAAGCTTAAAACAATGTGTGTTATCAGTTCCATTTCACAACAAATTCATTTTGACACATGAATGAATAAACAAATCCAGCATTGTAAAAACCTCAAAGTGCACTTTTATTGGAACTCAAAGAAATAGCTGTCACCTGGATCTCAAGCAAACTATACAACAACAAAGAAGTCTTCTGTTCAAAACTGAATCATCAGAAGAAAAGGTATGTCAACTCTTCAGTTAACAGTCCAATATTATAATTTAAGATCTTACAATGAATTCTGGAACATTGTTTTCTAGCGATTAAAAGGGAATTTGGCTGTTTGACTTAATCACTTTATTATAAACACTAGAGAGCTCTCAGAAGGAACCTACCTCTGCTAAATCTCCAAATCTGACAAAAACAAGTACTTCGACAAGATTATATGTTTAGAAATTTTCAGCCAGATTTTTTTCATCAATAAATAAAATCTTGGTAGTTCAGGAAATAAAGCAAATATGTCAATAGCGAATATGTTATTGTTTCACTGTTAAAAGAATCCATCAAAACATTCCTTGACCTGCAGTATCCAGACCCTAAGAAAAAACTAATTCCCACTTGTGACCCAGAGCTAAACTTTTCCTCACTTCATTTGGAAATATCCTGCAAGAACAGGATGTTTTCAAACAATTAGTAGCTTCAGAAATTCTTATTTTGTCTCACATTAGCATGTTTCTCTGACAGACCCAATAGTTCCAGCATCTACTCAGACCATCTTCTCTATGTGGTAAACCTGCCATGTGTATGACATTCTTAACATGCACTTTTATTATGGCTATGTTTAAATAATCGATTTTCTGATTCAATTCAATGAATGAACAATTCAATGATCCGATACAAACCCTGTGATCAATTTGATGCCTGGCTTTGACTCTTCGCGCAATAAGACCTGGCCACATAAGAGACTAGTGAAGGTCCATCTAAGGCACCACCAAGCCTCCAGGCAGATGTCTGACTTCATTTTAGATTTAAAGCTATGATGACAAAAAAAGCTTGACGAAAGCAACACCATAGATAAGTTGTGCAAAACTGAGGTAAAATGGTGAGGAAAAACCAAAGTGACATCGCCCGAATACTCATTTGCAAAAACCGTCAGTCTCAAAAAACTCCCACGAGAGACGGTGTTTCTCTGCATGCCAAAAAAGTCACTGAAGCTTTTGCAACATTCATGTGCAAGGATATAGTCCCATAGAGCGTTGTTGAAAATCACGGCTTCCAAAACCTCATTAAAATATCAGAACCAGGCTGTTTACCGAAACAGAAACATTTCAGTTACACGGCAATCCCCCCCCAAAATGCATTTGTGAAACATACAGTCGTTAGGGAGAGTCGCCCTAATTTGTGACAGCTTGACATCCAGAGCAACAGATTCATACCTGTCATTTACTTTTCATTACATCATCGAAACCAGCTACAATGGAAATAATGTAGAAATCCACAGTTTACAAATCATCATAAGTAACAATGCTGCAAATACAGTTCACTGATGATAAACGCTTTTTGCAACGGCAACCAGTGATCTCTGCTGTCAGCTGAACAGGTGGACAGGAATGAAAACAATCTCTGCACTCTGACAGAAATATTTTCTGAGGACACTGTGGCTGTACAGCACAAAGACATCTACCTTGGTCCTGTTAGAGTAGATGATGCCCCTACTCCACCAAAGAGGCCAACAAATCTTCTGGAGTGATGTCACCTGAAGTTCCTAAATGGAAAATGCAACCGTAGGGCAGAAAACTCCAGCAAAAAAGGCAGGAAATCTGTGGCGATACCCAGCTCTGTTAATGAGTAATTACAAGAATGTGTCCATCCACACACAGAAAGACCGATTCCAACGCTGCAACATAACATCCTACTTTACATTCCACACAACTTGTATTCATCTCGTAGACCGAAATCGTTCAAACAACAGTTAACTAGCATTTCAATGAGCTCACGGGGAGTGTTCTACCCTTATTCGCTCATTACACAGGAACAAGTGCACGGGGAGCAGTGACACATACAGCGAAGTGTACACTGATAGAGAGGTCCTCTTCTAGCTGCCCACTGCTGTCTGGCATGTCTGCGGCCGTTAAGACAGTGCTGCCACGCTGTGTCAGACGAGGTAATGGGCTTTTTTTTTCTGCTGTGACTGACTTGACAGACACTGAAGCTGACAAGCCACATCCTGGCTTCATTCTTTAAGGATTGACAGAGGCTGACCCTTGAGTGCAGCACGGCAACAACAAGACACTCCATATATTTTGAGTGGCCAGTATATGACCCTGATGAGATATGAGGCTTCACTGTACAACAGGAAGGGATCTACCTGCACTCACAATGCCTCACAAAACTCTATTCTTCCTCTCCTCAATAATGGTCACTGACTGCTGTTACACTGACCTTGTATGAATGACGACTGACATCCGTATTTCTTACACGAGACATATGATTCATTTGGAGATCAAGGTGAGCTGAGGTGCAATGCAAAGTTGAATTATAAAGGAGATGGTAATGACGAAGTGAATGAGTGAGGAAAAAATTATCAGACCTCAGATCCCTGCTCGTATTTGTCCTCCTTTTTTCTTTTGTCAACAGCAGAGGAACACACTTTTTCAAGGCAACAGGGTCAGCCACCCCATTAGCCATTGTTGTCAAGAGTAACTGTGTGATCGCGAGGTGGTGGGGGAGATGTTGCTGATTAAAAAAACAATTGTACTCATAGAGTTTTACTATGATAATACTAATAATAATAATATGACTTTAAACATCTACGAGAACCAAATTCAAACTGTGTTATTAACAAAGAATAACTGAATCACAACACATATTCATGCTATTATGCTGTGACTTGCAAAATAGGCAGAAGTACAGCACAGTAAAGATGGCTCCTTTGAATAAATTCTCAATTCACTCTTCTTTTCTTTTCTTTTTTTTTTTTTTTTTTACTACTGCTGGTGTCTTGCTGCAGTGCTTTGTGATTGGCTGAAAACATGTGTCAAGTCATTTCAGTGCTGTCAGGATAAGGGGTGTTATTGGCTAGTGCTCCAGCACCACGCCACCCCCACCAACTACTCACATCCCAATGCCGTGGTGTGGAGTGGGCAGGCAGATGTGTGCATCAGGTGGGGCTGCACTCCTGAAGAGGAGGAGGAGGACGACGACGACGAGGAGGAGAAGGAGGAGGGGGAAGAGGCACTCGGGGCCATACCAGGTAACAGAGCACCAGAATGGGGACAGTGGAGCAAATGGATGCTTTTCACCACCCTCGATATAGATCAGGGTTGCAGTAGAGGACAAGCGCACCTGTGCTTAGATTTTGCTGTATTTACCCAGAGAGATACATTTAAATCATCCCAGCAAGTAGCATCAAAAATGCTAACTAGGTCATATGAGGATAAAGTATTTCAAAAACAGCTGTTCAGCTTGGGCTTACGTTAAGGGTAATTCGCCTTATTATGATCAGCGACAAGAGGTCGTACCATTCCATGGTAGGACAAAAAACATGATAATTTTAATCTATAATCCACTTTCAGATCAGTCAATGTCATGACCTCTCTCTAGTCTCATTCAACCCTCTCTGAATGTACAGACTCACTGACAAGCTCAAAGCTCACAGCTCACTTCAGGGCAGCACATCAAAGCTCAACAGAATTGGAGAAGCTGGCTGGCATCGCACTTAGACCTCACAATGACACTGTGGTTGAAAAAAGAAAAAAGAAATGTAGGTCATGCCAGTGCTCTGAGTCACTTCATGTGGTCCTCTGCCATCCACCATCGACATAAATAGCGCCAACAACACACAGACAAAACAAAAAAAAAAAAACACACACACAGATTCTCACTCACACAAGGTGAAGTGGCCATCGACAAACTGTCGCTTTGTCACATCACAGCAAACTTGGCAGATAAGAACAGTGAAATGGGAGCAGAGATTTTTTGTGTTCTCTCACTGTGCTGTGTATGGAGCGCACATCGGGTACAATGGGTGTGACTTCCACCTGCAGGGCAGCCAAGGAAGTAAGGCTCATTATAGACTCAACTTACCGTACATACCGAACGTAGATTCTGCTTTCCATCCACCTCACATGTCTGCACAGCCACCTATGAAAGAGTAAAATGATGATGAATAGATTATAAGTTATCAAAGCAAGCAAGTAATCAAACATCTGCCCGCCGACAGTGCAGTCCTATGTGACTTTTGGTTTATTCCAGAGCTCCACGTACATCAGTGTAACATTTTTAGCAGAGCAACAGTAGCTGTTTTACAGATTGAGGTCAGGATTTGGCTCCGAGTGTTATGTAACCCGGTATATGGGCCAGAATAATAGTATTACATATGAGATTGCAGTTCAAACGGGAGTCACGGTGGTGAAAGGCAGGCTGATGCAGACTGCGGCAGTGTCTGTGTTTTCAGGCTGTGGCTCGGCGCTCCTAACAGACAGACATGCCCCAGAGAGCAGTCTAAGTCTTTCTTCTTCTTGCCTCGTTTCATTTCTCCCACCCCATCAGTCTGTGTTTTCCCCTTTTTCTCACCCACGCGCCACTTTTCTGTTTCTTACAGTTCTTTCCCTGATGTCGCCATTGCCACACTTTGATGCTTCCACTTCCCTATTTAGTCTCACTGTGACAAACTGCCAGACATCAAGACAGACAGACAGACAAATGAGATAGATAGATAGATAGATAGATAGATAGATAGATAGATAGATAGATAGATAGATAGATAGATAGATAGATAGATAGATAGATAGATAGATAGATAGATAGATAGATAGACTCACTTCATCTCTGTATCTAGCATCTCATTAGGGTCTTGTCAATCTGTCATTGCCACCTCTGTTTTTTTTTTCTCTCTCTCTTGCTCTAGAAGGGTGGGATATCCGCATTGGTTGCTATGGCACCAGACAGCTCCTCGTTTCCTCAGACAACGGCTAACTGTGATTGTACGTCTCTGTGTGTGCATGTGTGTGTGCGCACGTGCATGTGCATCCACATGTCTAATTGTGTGCACGAGCAATGCACACATGTGTAAGGGCCCCTTGTGTTTGATGTGACAGCGAGCAGCAGAGTGATAATCAGCAGTGTTTGGTTTACTGTGCCTTCACTGCAATCAATCAGTGTTTTAAATCGTCCACCTGATGACTTGCTTGATTTATTCATGAGATGTGGATGGAGTTACAGCTGGCTCGCGACTATTTGAGAGGGAAATTGAATTTGTATCAATGCTAGATTTCAGTGTCTCTGCCTCGACTCTGTTTCTCGATGCTCTGTAAAATGTGTGTGGATTCATAAACCCACGTCTTAGGGCATGCATGCCTGTTGACCTGCCCTTCCTCCTCTGTCTGCACTCCAGCAGAGGGCAGTGTCAGCTCGACACTATGCTGTGCCTCTCCCAAACTACATCCACTGAATGTTTATTTTAAGCAGAGACCAATTTCTCCAAAAACACGCACTGACTTTGCACTATTTCGACAAAAATAAAATGATTAAAATAGGAGTGCTTTTATGCTCTAACCACAATCAAAAGCACAGTGCGTCGACACCTCAAGAGGCTAACGAGAGAATAGAGGGAGTTGGAGAAAAGGGGCCTCTTGCTGCCAAGTAAGACTAGTTAACAATAAACCGAAAAATATCACAATCTCACAACATTATATTTTCAGCTACAATTCGCGTATAATTCACTCAACAAGATAAGATGAATGCGAAAGGACTTGCAAGAGATCTTCAAACAACGAAA
Source organism: Diplodus puntazzo (assembly GCA_963678695.2). Classification (NCBI taxonomy): domain Eukaryota; kingdom Metazoa; phylum Chordata; class Actinopteri; order Spariformes; family Sparidae; genus Diplodus; species Diplodus puntazzo. Next base: position 7,930,292 of record OZ023167.1, on the reverse strand, counting down.
GCGAGAAGCTGTTGAGACTACAAGAACTTGCTGCTCTGACAGCTGGGGTGGTAAAGAAAGGGAGCACTTGAGCACTTGTCCGTGTGTGTGTCTGCGTGCGTCTGTTTGCGCGTGTATGTGAGGAGGTAGTGGTGCTTGGTGAGAGAGGTGTGTTTTTTTTTCCACCCTGTGGGGCCTCAGGCTGGGTTAGGGTGAGGCGGAGCTTTGGGGAGGCGCAGCATGGGGCGGGCTGTTTCAGCTGAACTCGGTGCACTGTAACAGCACTCGGGGCGGGAGGTCACAGAGTCCAGCATTCCTCCAGAGCGCTGTCTGTTTACACGACTGCCGTTGTGCCGGGGGGAGGTGGCAGCTCCGCATAACTACACCATCAGATAACACTCATTGCTTGTATTTATGATCATCATCTAGCAGGGAGACAAGAATCCTTTCTTCATTGTTTCAAATGTTGAAAACTGCTCAGGCGTTTTACTTCTTTAACCCCTTCATTCTTGCTTTAGATAAAACCTTTCGGAAACAAAGGCTTCGTGGTAGACTTAACCAAACACATGATCCCCGTCTCAGTGTGTGTGCAGTAGACCCTTTGTTTATCCGGTAATATAGGCATAGTGATATACTGCATGCTTCCTCCAGTCACCTTTGTGTTTTACATGCACAGAGATACTGAAGAAACATGTGACTGTAGTCCAACGGAAACATAGCAGATAGCACCTGTAATGTACAGACCTTTGCATGCCTTACTTTTCAGCCCAAACCTTGTCAAGACGTAAAAATCAAATAAGCAAAAAATGTGATTTTAATTTAAGAGCCACTATACTGAAGTATCTGCAAAATACAAAGGGTAAAACATTCTCAGCCAAACAAAACCTCTTCAGTCTGCTCAAACGTAATTGTACTGACAATAAATTACCTTGAGGGGAGCATAAATCTACTCAATTATCCAGTCTTAATTGTTAGCTAAGTGCTAAAAATAGATCAGCAAGATCGTAATTCAGATTTTAATTTATGCACAGAGTCTCCACATGAATTTAATACTATACTAGTGGGTCAAAAACAGACTAATTCCAGCTCCAACAGAGCAGCCACAGTCAAAGTCAAAGGTATCCATGAGCAGGACCGTGTGGCCAGGCCAGAGCTGAGATTATCTGGGGTGGCTCAGACTAAAAAGGACCAGCTCAACCTCCTATCAAGTGGCCGAGCTTATCAGGTTATTTATGCAGGAATAGCTTGGACTTGACTGGGCTGGGCTGCTGCTGCTGCTGCTGGCCTCTCTGCCGGGCTAATTTGGGCTGAACTTTGACTGTAGCTCCTCTGTGCTGCTGCTCTCACATCCCAGAGCCTAGAAGCCAGCTGGTCAGCTCCAGGGGAGCACAACAGAGATGGGGAGTGACACCCAAGCCCTAGAGAGACAGTGCTCTGACTGTACTGTGGACTGGGGGGGGGGGGTATGGTTGTCAAAGGCTCCATTGTTTGACAGGCCAGCATGGTTTCACGTGCAGCGCATGATTCGCGATGCAGGTCTGAACTATAGCCCAGTCTGACCTAAACTGTCCGGGAGTGTGTAGCTGCAGCCTCCCTGGGCAAGTTAAAGTGTAACCTTGTCCGTGTTTTCTCAGGAAAGTGTGTTTATCTAGAGGACCAACACGGAGGCCCTTTTGTTTAACTAAGTAGCAAGGCTCGCCCTAAAAGTAAAGCTCTCTGAAACACACAGGAACCAGGTGGCCTTTCTCTTTTCCATTTTCTGTTATTTAGGTACAGTTTGCACAAGTATGTATGTTTACACGTGTGGGGGAAAAGCAGAATGCAGAAACACAGTCAGTTACATGTCTGTGAGATGTTCATCCGGCACAATAAAGGCAGCATACAGTGTACGTGCACACAAACTCAGAACATGAGAGGCACCTACTGTATCTTCTGTGGTGAGTGAAACAGCTGCAGCCAATTTAATGCTAATAGTGCGAGGTAAATGATTGGGCACAATGTGGCACAGGTTAATCAAAATTCTGGTATTCTTCTTGCTGGGACTACAGGTTATAACAACTTTGCACCTGCCAACTCTATCATAGAGATTCAGCAAAACCAAACCAACCAAGGGGGCGAGGCTGTGAGTCACTGTTGATTTAGTATGAAACCAACAGCAAAAACAACAGAAATATCTAAATTGCAGGAGGTGCAAATAAAGGTAAAATGCTCATAACAAACAATTCTAAATGAAGCCAGTCTATAAATCATTTTCTCCACACTACGGCTAAGCAGGCTTAAAATAATATCACAATATTTTTAGGCCAAATCACGATGTATGATACGTACCTTAATATTTTGAAATCTTCTTAAAAGCACTTAATAAATGTTAAAACCAGGTGACAAAATCAAATACCACAATATTTTTGACCAAATAGGTCATACTTCAATATCAATATTGCAACATTATTGTAAGAATGACAATTGGGATTATTGAGATTTCTGATAATCATATCAATAATCATTAGCAATGTGAATATAATGATTAAGTGGGTAAAAGCAAGTATGAGAACAAGTAGAGCAAACTGTTGAGTTCAGAAAATGACATCACTTTACTGTCATAGAGCCAAAACAATCAGGAAAAGACAATACCTCACCCTATAATGATAAAAAAATAAAAAAATAATAAAAATAAAAAAATCTCAGACAATATATAGATTCATGTCACCATGATATATATCATACATACTGCCCAGCCCTACTCTATACGTAGGGAGACATGCTTGTTTGGTAAAAATCTCAGCAAAAATCACATCGTTACCATTTTATATTCAGCAATGTACACAGATAAGGACTGTTGATGAGAATTAGAGGAGAGAAAAGGAATAAAGCAGCAAAAGAAAATACATGTAACTGTGCTAAATGCTTCAGTCAGGATCTTTACATGCTCACAGTCAAAATGCAGGTGTAATGTTTACCATGGTCACCATCTTACTTTGAGATGCTGGTGTGCTAACATTTTTGCAGGTATGTGGTCATAAAATGAAGTATTGGATTAAGTGGCCTTTTGAGCTGATGATGTAAGAGTTCGCCACTGTTATTAGCACTCATCCTGTTAGGGATATAAATGAGATGTCCAATTGCCCATGTACTGAATTTCATGGCAAAATGTCAGCCAAATGATGGCGCTTCAGCCAAAGTCAAGGGAACATCAAAATCAGTAGTATTCATGCGATGGGAATCATCAATATCGATACAACATGTTATGCCAATTAATCCGACAATTGTTTATAGTTTAGACCAAATTAGTGGACCATCATAAGTTACCCAAGGGTACAACCACAAATGTTTCTTCTGTTTGCTTAATTCTGTGTGGACTTGAATCAATCGACACATCTAATAACAACTCCACTGCTCAGAAAACATGTCAACTGCTTGTTAGCTATAGTTCCCAGCACAAGTTTGTTTACTTTGTCTGTCCGTGGCCTTGCAAGGGATCAGCATGTCAACTGCTGTCAGTCAAATACAACAACACCCCACTCCAGCAGCCGAGAGGAAAACAAACATTTCTGTTATTTCCCTAAGATACTTTTCTTCCTTTTAATAATAAAAAAAAAACTATTAACAATAAGTCATTTTGACATGATTTTTGAAAGCAAAAAGGTATAAAAATGTCAGCGGCAGTTAAAGCGACTGAGTCAGGTGAATGAATCTATGGTGTTCTGGTAAAGAGGACAAAGCTGCAGAGAGTAATGTGGAAATGTGCTCCTCAGGATATAGGACATACAGAATGTGGTTTTCAGTTGATATATGTGGAATATTTCCCTGAGGAAGAAACTGTAGAATACATTTGAGAACATCTCCAGGACTTTACTTAGGTCTGAATCTTTTTAAGATGAAAACCTTGTCTTTTAGTCGTTACAACAAGTTACAACTTTCTAAATGTCTGAATAACATTATTTTTTATTTTTACACTGAACAGATGAAGCAAAATAAAATCGGATTTTATGGCAAACAGGGAGATCCACAGTATTTGAAACCCTCAAAGAAATAAACTCTTAAACTCTTGTAAAAGTCAAAAGAGGATAAAGACAAAAGAGCTTTGTTGTAATATGTAAAATCCACTATACTAACAGGGATATATGGGAATATGTGAGCAGCCCACAATTTAGTTTCTTTTGGTTTTAATTTCAGCAAAAACACACTGCCTCATTCATATTTACATAATTTCTCAGAAACAATTTCCCCAAACACATGCGCACACACATGCACAGACAGACGCAGCCAATTCAGACACTTGCAAAGCAGAATGCTCTGTGACAATGGAGTCCATGCAACTCCTATCCTGAGTTAGAACCTGTCAATGCCACGCCAATAAAACTTAAACCTATACGTAACTTCAATCAATTGCATTCACATGTAGCCAAATAAGTTCATACTATGCTGAATATGCTTATCAATACCAGACAAGGAGTCCGTGGCAACTTTCCCATGTTGGTGCACCACTAGATGATGCTTTTTACGTCAACCAGCCATGTCTGGTTTGCCAGAGCTGAAAGGGGGATAGACCGTAGCAATGGAGCAAATAGCAAAATGGCAGCGCCTGCGGTGTCAAGCGCACTTCGACAGTGTTTGTGTGACTACACTCACTGCCAGACATGACCAGAGTTCCACACTGTAGGTTTATGTCTACTCACTATTACAGAAACAGTTTGCTCATAAACGACTAAGGAGCTGTATTTTATTTGAAAAATTAGCTAGAGTTGCGCTCAAAAAGTTAACATTAGACTACAGTTAGCTGTTATAAAATATATTGCACTGTATGCTCTGTGTGCTGCTAAAACGTCTCCTTACTTTCATCCAAAAGGGAAAACAGCGGCACCAAAATCCTGCTATTGGCCAAAAACACATTACGTAAACCCATCTATTCCTGGTTAGAAGCTGCATGAACTGCTTCAGCTGTGAAGTAAACTGTGTGCTGGGTGTTGGCTGCTTGGCTAAATGCCTTGTGGCAGCTATACACCTTCACGCACCAGCATTCAGTCGTGCATATAAACCATGGGGCAGAGACCAGTTCTACTTCATTACTCACTTATATGGATAAGTGTTTCCATATACAGTATATGGAGACCACAGATGACATCTGAGTACCCCTTTACGATCATAGCATGCACCTACAGAAGAACATTTTTTAGGATTCATGCAGGACTGATTCTGCACAACTTTGGTATACATGAGGGAACACAGGTTATTATAATTACTGCAGAATCGGGGGCGATTGATGGCGGAGTGGATAATTCACGAACCAGTTTGAACTCCAGGAGGAGACCTTTGGGGCATCATACAAAGGCATCATGCATGTGTCTACTGTTTGATGCATCAGTGACCCTGAATCATTGTAATCAGATACAGTAGGTTCAGACTGCTACAGTGTGAGATATGCGCAAGTAAATGCGAAGTAAATTAGACTCTTTAAAATTAGGAGGAACTTTGGAAATAAACACTTCTAACTTTTTGCCTCCAACGAAAACGCACACTCAGCAAGGATGTACCCCATACTGGAAGCAGATATAATGCCTTTGCTCTGGCCCAAGGGTCTGCATTTCCAATCACAATGCTGATTCAGCCAACGATGCAGAAGCTAACTGTGAGGAATGGGTTGGCAGTGAAGGGAAAAGGTAAGAGGAAAAATCTTGTTTAATAACCTCAAACATTGAAATATGAAATTTGTGTCAAAACGATGAACTTCTAAGAGCTTTTACAGGATGTTAACTTGCTCCAGGTGATTGAAAGTTACTTTAGCCTATGATAGATTAGCCAATCCAACAACAATGATTCTCTCACTGTACAGATACATTACAAAGGAGTGAGCAAAGATTTGAGACACTGTGAGAGAAACTTCCAACTCTAGGGCAATGTTCTGAAAGATGTTCACCCTACAACTTTTTTTTTTTTTTTTTTTTAAGCTGTGATGCCGCTCATCAGCCTGTGCTGGGTTTCCATGACAAAAATGGTAGTTTTATGATCTAAAGAGATCCTAGACTTAGTTTACCAAATGTTTAAATTCAATTACGCAAACAAACATATCCAAAAAGATACATTTATCCCACATGTATCTAGTTTCACAAAGATGTTTCTCTTTCTCTTGAGACAGACACATACATACTACCCTTTGTACACTGTAAACAACTATCAATATTTGGTTTCAATTTTTAAGTTCTCAATCCATTTTCATGTGCACACTGCATTCATCTTTTGATCTCTGCAGGAAAGTATAAGTAGCTAATTTAATTATATACTTGCCTTCGACCCGTATTCTCAGCCAGTACTGGATGAACAGCAAGTCAGTTATGTCTGTTGGAGAAACGGAGAGGAGCTGTACTGAATTCAGACAGATCAATCTAAAGAGTGTAATGGGCCTCACTTTTACCCTCCTGTCTCTCCTTTAACTGTAACCATTTTCAATGATTATACATGCAAATGTCTGACTCTCTGTCATTAAATGATACATATTCTTCTATCTTTAACCTGATTATCTTTTTAACTTTATTAACCGACTCTGTTTCCACAGTTACCACAACAGTGGAGTGGAAATACAAGTGAAAAGCACAAAGGAGAAATGAGTGATTGTTGTGGCTGAGGGGATAATTGAATGCAGCCATCCTTTTTGAATGATGGAGAGTAAGAGGAAATGTGGGGTTACCCAGAACCCAATGTTTGCCTTCTGCGCTCACATATGGTCACCCTTCATGCACTGATATAACTCTTTCCATATTGTACATCTTTTCGCAGCTACATGAGTTACTGGATCGTGCTACGCGAATAAATCAGCTGGGCCGGTACTTTGGCTGATATTTAGTTATTGCAGGTGTATCATATCAGTGTAAATGTCAGCCAAAAACATGTTTGATTACATAGTGTATCAACCAGTGTGGGGAGATAAGTGGATTTTTCAACAGCAAAAATGTCCTGTTCAGTACATACCGTATAGGTCTATGATGATATCAATATCTATCTCAAAAAACTGGGTCACAATACTGTATCCATGACCAGAATACAGGCGCATCAAAAACAATCTGAAACAATCATTTCTACACCAGATAGCATCGGGTTCAAAGGACATTTGTATGTATTGTATTTGTTTTAAAAACAAAAAGCACAAATTGAATTGACTCTCTGTAATGCACTACTGATCCCACTGTCAATCAATCTGAAGCTCTATACTCATTATTTTGGATCTGCTAACCCCCAAAATCACAAGCAGCAACTCCCATCTGCAGCCTGAAATGACAGAAAATCCAAAACAGACACGAAAACAGGTTAAAAGGGTTCACAATCTAGTGAGCTGAAGAGATTATTCTTTCCAGGAGCGGGAAAAAAAAAACTAAACTAGAGACCAACTTGCAAGGGGATCACACTCTGTCAATGACTCAGTAGTCATTGCTACATTATTACATGAGTAGTCAGTACTCGTTGGTTGAACAAAACCTAGTTTGACTCAACTCAACAAGTTTTATGACTGCATGTTACAGTTGTGATGCTGTCATACTGCCAAAAATCAGACAGACATATGAACAATTGGCAAAATACTCAAGACTGACTGAAGATTTATCTATTTTATGTACTACCTATTAGTAAATAAATATTAAAATAATATTTGACAGCAAAAATGTAAATATTACATATCAGTCTGGTTGCACACTGTATACTTTATACAGAATAAAAATGCAAGTTTGTCTAAGTAAGTAAGTCTCCTTCTCTTTAGCAATATATTACTAGAGTGCTTCAGATGAATGCATTTAATATGCATCTGACCTTAAACGATGGTTATCACGTCTCTGCCATGTCTCTAAATCAATCACAGCTTCACCTGCATTGTTTCATTCTTTCTAAGTGAATGCAGAAACTCACAATGACTTTAAAGATTAAATAATGTTTGGAGATGAAAAACTGAGTCAGTAATATTTAACGCTTCTTTACAGTAGCCTCACACTCGTGTTTGCTCTCACAGGCTCAGTATGAAATCAGCTGCAGACGAAGGCCCGGCTCCATACTTTGAGACCCTCCGTCTTTTTAGCAGGTTGATCACAACAGCTGGAGTCCAGGACAGCAGAAAAATGTGAAAAGGTTCACCCAGAGGGGTGCCCTCCATGAAACACTGTATGCTCCTCTGCAGACTGCAGCTCTGTCACGTGTGTTACCTGAGGAGGATCAGGAAGGCAACATCTGGATATGTTCTGAGGGCTGTAATTTTAGAAGCTCTCCAACACTCTTAATCCCCTCACAGTATGTTGTTTATTTTGGTCCTGTTCTCTGGTCAATAGCCAGATTTCTTAGAAGCAACCACCAGGTTGCTGGGAGTGACACGATGAGGTCCTGCAATGCAGAAAGCTATCTGGCTGGTATGAAAGCATTCCTCAGTACAGTGATGACAGTGATCTTTGCCATAAAAAGATAACAACTATTCAATAGGCATATTTGTCAAGGCAATTTATGTTTCATTCATGTCAGCAGGCATTTTTTTTTTCTATCAGAGGTTGTGTTGTTTGCATTCTAGGAAAAGCACTTGAGCTCTGTACAACATCACGATGCATCAGTTTTTCTTGTGATTAAAATATGGACCATACAAGGCATCTCTTCAAGGTTACTGTCATAGATATATAATTCATCCTCGCTGTGTACAGGCCCTTTACAGTTTAGTGTGGATTCTCAAATGGGTGGTAGTTTCTCTGAAGGAAAGCAGAGATGACTATCACCAAAGGTCATTCTAGAGAGCTGAAATAAAATCACCTGTAATTTCTCTTTTTTTTTTATGTTACTATGTTTATAATGGAGTTTTTGTCACCATTGATATTGGTGGAATATATTAAAAATACATGATTAAAGAATTTACTCCAAGTGGTATGCTGTGAAAGTATCATGATGCTCATTTAACAGACAAATCCACACAGCCTGTATTCAGAAACTGTACACTTGAACGAGCCGTTAGGACTCTCTAAACCTTGTGATGTCACAACTACAACTTCAAGGCATGTAAAGCATTTTAAGAAGACATCCAAAATAAACATATGCATTGACTGATCTCTGCTCTCCTAGTTCAGCATACAGTAAGTGTACGCTCAGGTATGGCAACTATAATGTCTCCTATATACGACACTGCCATAACAACCACATGCTGAACCGAGACAAGTGGGAAGAGAGTGAGACGGCCTACAGTATATTGTGGCAAATTGTTTACAAAGGCTCTGAGAGGCCTAAAGGAACAGACAGAAAAGGACAAAAAAAGCAAAAGAGAATGGAGAGAGAGAGAAAGAGATGAGGAGGGGTCAAAAGGGCAGCGAGTGAGGACAGAAAAAGGGAAGCACCATGGTCATATTTTATAGCCGACAGCAAGCGTGTGGTCTGGCAGGCACACCAGGAGTTAGTTTATTAGAGTCATTTCTTTTACGAGGGGCTGTCCGACCTAAAAATAAAAAATAAAAAAAAAAAGAGCAGGTTCAGACCAGTCATATTTACCCTCTGTCTTGACAAAAGGATATGGCTCCATAAAGCACTATACGAGCCCTTCCTTAGATAACCAATCCATATGTAAGCACAGATTCATGTGTACACAAGAGCACTTAATGCGCAGATACCTATTAATCCTGTGTGTATGTGACACATACAGTATATCACAAGGCTAGCCGACACCTGTATGGTGGGTGACAGGTTTCAGGCACATATGAAAGCAAAACCAGTACATACAGTGTGAAAAAACAATCAGCACCAATGAGTGTAATGATATAAAGATTTTGATTTCATAAAAAGTTTTACTGCCACACTAGGGCTGGCAGCATACAATCAGCTCGACTATGCGTATTTGTTGCAAATAACTCCAATAACGTCTCTAATGGTATGCAAGATCATATCAATGAAATTATCTTTCAGTGAAGTTTAAAATTCTGTTAGCTTAAAGAAAGAGATGCACAATTTCAATTATGAACATGATTCTGAGAGCCATTTTGTAAAAATACAAATATTCAGTGATATTCACTGTGTTTAGATAGAAATACAAGAAAACAGTACGCTTGTCCAACCCAAATCCAATCAAAATGTATTTTCTAAAGCATGTTTAAAAACAACAGTCGGCCAAAATGCTGAACAGTTAACAACACAATAAAACACAAAGACTATAAGAACATGAAAGGCAACCCTCATACTGAATCAGAAGCCAAGGAACAAAAATGTGTTTTATGGAAGAAGAGATTATTGTACACAACCACTCATAATACCAACAAATGAAACAATAACCGCAAATATCAACTGACTAAAATATTTATTTAAGCTTAAGAAGCAGGATCACCTCTCACATATCTGCCTACCATTCATACATAGTACTTAAATTACTGTTTGCTTTCAGTGATGCCCACATAGTTCTTGGTATAAATGTGCAATTTTTAAAATAATATCGCAATATCAAAATACACATGACAGCCCACGTATTCCCAAAATCTAATGTTACTATTTCAGCTGAACCACATGGGTACCACATCATGACGGAGTTACAGCGGCAAAAACGTTCCATCAAAGAACAGGGATATTTCTATTAAGAGATATGTCTTTAATATGCAATCAGACAGGCAGAGGATTTCACTGTCACTAACGCCTGGCCCGTGGTTTGTTTAGGGATTACTCTAAACCGTTTAGTGAAATGGTGTGTGATCATTGCAATGATACTGTCTTTTCAGCTCTAAGCCTCATGCCAGTTACTAAAGCGAAATCATTCTTCTGTCACATCCTTTCACCTGCTGCCTGAGCTTAAATGTGGCCTTTAAACAGCGACCTCAGTTCTTCAATTAACCAAGCAAAATACATTTGGCCTCAATAATTCTCCACATCACAAACATATAGAAGTACACTGTATATTTCTGTCTCTCCAGAATATACCACATATTAATAGACTTTGCTACTAAATGACAATAATGTCCAATAACTTATTTCCTACTGTAAACATAATAGATAAATGTGTAATATCTCCCCTAACAGACTACATAAATACAGAACAGAACAGTGGGCATACAGAACCTTAAGTTGGTACCTCTAACAATTCAGTCTCAGCCACCACCACGGCAGAGTGACCTTCAAGCCCGGCTGTTGTTATTTTCCATAGAGGTCAGCAGCTAAGAATGTGAAGCATGCAGATCCTGAAACATGCCTTTCTCTTCCCAACAGCCCCCACCAATGTTTTCTAAATAATCTTAGCTGTAAGTCATATACAGTACCACCATTTCTGTTTGTTTAAAATACACTTGTTATAAACGGAGACTATAAACTAACTCTATCGTCCTGTATGTCCCTGTCTTGCCTTTTCCTGTGCCTTCCCCACACTTTTGCCAGGTTTGTGCCCCACAGCATTGTGGGAAAGATTTCTGAATACAGTATGTCACCATAATGATCTTGGTAAGTGTTTCCAAGAGCTGCGATCATTCAAGAGACCTGTGAAAAATAGGAGAGCTATTTTAATCTGTTTCCCTGCAGGATATCCTTGGACAGTATGTAGATTTTCTGACAGCGTAACTCAAAACAAATATGAACTGGACTTGACTGTCACCTTAAGCAGCATAGCCAACCTCGAGGCAATTTGCTTTGTTAAACTGTACATAATATGAAACTACGAATGACAATAAGACATATGAGATATGTATGTTTTTTTGCAGCAACTCTAACGTGTAATATCTCTGTGTAGGACCTAAAATCAAGCTCTGTGTTTCTAGAGTCACAGAATTTCATGTAGAAATGACAGTCTTCTGTGACAATAAATCTAACAATTAAGGGCTAAAGCTACTTAGTTATGTACACAAGATATACACAATCTCTTGTACTATGATTTATCATGATTAACTTTAATTGATCATATTCCTAAATCTATTCAAGTAGACAGACAAAGTTATTGACTGCCTGGAGCAGAATCAAATATGTAGTTAGCTAAATGCTCAGATACTGTTTTCAGGAGTCTATGGATAGAACACAGCAAAGTTGACAGGACATCCTGAATCCTTGGCTGATTAGTTGGTCCCGTTGTATTCTCTTTGGCAACAGATGTTAAATGACAGGATTGGGTGACAAAATCAAATAGTTTGAATACCTCAATATTGATACTGTGACAATAATGTGACTATTGGTACTTTCACAAAATATCAACACAATGATCACAATCAGTTTTGTGAAACTAATGAAGTCAGTTAATGCATATTTAGAAAACAGACATCACTCAAAACTAGGAAGAGACAACAGTTATGCCATATTACGATCAAATTATATCCAAAATCTGAGACGGTATATAGTTTCATATCACAATAACAATATCACATCAATATTATGCTCAGCCGTAGCTCAGGGTAAAAATGGTAGCCGTGATTCGCAACTGTTGTGATGTTGTGAGGCATGCATCTTGTCCAGTTCGTGCTTCCCAGTGAGTTCATAAAATTTGAAATATTGTCAGATATCCACGTTCAAAATACATATCTCCCAACAGCATTCTTAGCCTAGTGTTCACCCACAATTCAACACAGGAAACCGACGTTGCAACCTTACTTTACAACTTCATTGTTTCGCCGAAAAAACAACAATCAACATGAGCAGGCTATGATTTTGTGTGAGCTGCGAACTTTGGATTAACCTCTGTCCCTGTAAGAATATGAAATCCTTCATGTCTGCATCATGGTGCATCTTAGAATTGTGTATTTCCCACGTCTCCAGTAGATTACAGACTTCTGATCATGTGGCGTTTCTTACTCATTAGACTTTTTTCATGTTAATTGCAGGACAAAAAGTTTTTGCACACAAGTAAACTGAAGTCTGGCTGCCAGAGTTCTCTCTCCATCTAGTCTGCTCAGGTGGCCCTAGTCTGGGTTTGGATTATCCACAAGTCAGCTTTGGTCCGTAACTGGTCTGATTGTCAACAGGTCTTCTTTGGATAGAGTCTCCTTTATAGCGAATGAATTAATGCACATCAGGATTCTCCACACTGTTACGTCTGGACACCACTGGGTCTCAAGCGTGACCTGAATCTGCAATAACACTATGTTAAGCTCTGTATTCATACAGTACATGAAAGAAATCCATGATGCTCATTTAACTTTTAATTAGTTCTACCGTCTTTGATCATTGTTACTGGAGTGATCAATTCTGTCCTGTTTGTCAACATCCATTTAAGCTGCCAACAATGTTTAGCACTACAGCTCTCAAACAAGCAGCTACACTGTTGAAACAGTTAGCAGGCTAGCTATTATCCATACGTTCCCCCTAATGCATTCATCATTAACGGCACAATGCATGAAAGCATCCATCATGTCCTTTGGGATCCTGTTCATGCTTACACATATCTAAATTTTGCGCTTGAGACAGCAGCTCCAACCACCAACAATTAAAAGACAGCACAAAGCAACAACACAAACTGCAGAAAGGGTGCTACAGATGATTGGCTTACAAGGAGACTGCTGTTATTTGAACCGCCAGGAGTAAATCCTGCCTGCTCTGGAGTGAAGACATCACACTGTCCCGTTCCTTCCTGTGTGTGGAAGTGTGTGTGTGGAAGTGTGTGCGTGTGTTTATTTCTGGACATGTGAGATGTCTGAACAAATGAACAAGAGAAAACAAGACATACCCTGAGAGAACCAGAGCAGCTGAGTCTAATCCAAAGATGAACCAACACATCATAAAATCCAACAAACACAACACACGCCCCCACATGCATGTGTGCAACACACACATACACAAAGAGATAAATCAAAAGTCTTGTAAAGAAACACCGCAAGAGTGCTGCAGTATCGAACAGTTTACTAAAGGGTGTTAGAGCACTTGTACAAGAGGGTTAAAACTTTTATATTGATCTTGGTTGAGTCCAATCAAACTACAGTAACGTCAGCTTTGTGTGAGTAACTTACCCTTTTCCACACAAGTCTGCTTGTTGTCAGTCCTTCATTCCAGCTAGGCAAGTTTGTTCCTCAGATTTCTTTCGTCTCAAGATGGAGGCAGAAACTCTCCAAATACAATTCCTTTGCTCTGACTGTTTGTTATTCTGCTTCTACAAGGTCCAGTTCTGCTTCTCTCCTGCTGATTGCTGCACGAGCTGCTAACATGACAGCACAGATAAACAACCAGCTGGAATGAGAGAGACCAGTGAGTGCTGAAACACAGGTGCATGCTGCTCCCAGCGAATACAAACACACAGAGACAGCTCAGAGGAGCACAGTATGAAACGTTCTTTTGCCAGTGGTTCCCCTTATGTGGGACTCCACACCTCCCACCTCCCTCCTCCTCCTCCCTGCACCTCCCCTCCCTCTCGCACAAACAGCTCCAAGACAGAACAGAAAAGGACTCAGAAGTTGCTATTTCTTGAGATTTTTCCTGTGAATAGTTGTACAACAAAGAACTCCTGCCTTTCTGCTTGCATAATTCAGAGAACAACTTATGTACAAGACAGCTGAAGTAGAGCAAACGAGTGTGACTTCTTTTTTAACTAAAGTATACAGAAACCTCTTTCTTGGCAGAACGACTAGAAGTATTGGTACAAACTGAGGTAATATCTGCAACAGTTCTAGAGATAAGAAACCCATAAACAGAAGCACAACTATTCCTTAATAATATCTTTGTGGAGCTCACTGGTAGAAGGGAGATGAAATCTCAAACCGATTTGGAATTTATAATTTATGTTACTTCTGATTTACTTAAGAGTCAAACTTATACAGATTTGAGTCATCACAGAAATATCCTGAAATGCAAAAAGTATTGCTGTGCAAAGGTCACTAAGCTCGGCAATGTCATATCTTTCATACAAAATAAATAAGACAAGCAGCAGCCGTATTGTAAAGGAAGCATTACTTTAAACACACAATGTATGAAATTTCTGGAACAACTGGTCCCTCATCAAAAGAATGAAAACAAAAGTAGTTTGACATCATCATGAAGGAGCATAGGATCATGGGAGTTGTTGTCTTGATTGTTTAACCCATGAAAATTATTATTATTATTATTATTAATTATTATTAATCTATCTACGTATCTTGGGCAAGGTAATGTCGTCTTCGTGAGTATTATTCACGCTGACTGACTTCCTTCTTTACTTTTGACATATCATCTGGTGTTTCAAGTTTCCACAGCAGTTAGAGCCACAGGCAGCCATATTAAACGCATCATTACCTTGAATAAAATTACAGATTCCTCTGGTTTAAACATTTTTGGAAACGTTTAGTAAAATGTAAGTACACAGCTCAACAAAATCTATAACAAATGTTTAGATATTTTTAGCCTTTGTTTCTATAGTATATAAAATAATATATTGAGAGGAAACTGGGAAAGAGAGAGAAGGGGTCTAGCCCAGGCTGCCATGTTAAGGGTGAGGCCTCTGTACATGGGACACATGCACTACTAAGTGAGCTACTGGGGCTTCAAAATGACCCCCAGGAACTGTGCATTAGTGGAAATGCTCATCACTATGGTGTTGAAATTTCTATTTTATAAAAAGAGGTGAGGGGGAGGGCCCATGGAGGCTTTTGTAAAAATGACTCAGTGCCTTCCATGGGCAACAGCTGGCCTTGAACAGCCCTTGCCAGCTCTCGCTTGCCTAATTTCTGAGAGTTTACTGGAGTCTAAGCAGAACTTCAATTTTTTTCAATATCAAAAAAGTCAATTATTTTTTGTTACCACTTCTTGTTGTTGAATATTGCGAAAAAAGTTAATCCAGAAAATAAACATGCTCTGAACAGTTTAATATATAAGGCAGATAAGATGCTGTACCCGCCGGGCTGCCTGCTGTGTTTGCTGCAGTATATTCACATTCCCCCGTTCTTGAACTCTGAAGCCTGTTTAGCCCATCTTGAGAATATGAAGTGGCCTCACTAACTCGTGACAGCTGTGTCAAAACCTATTAGTGGCTAGGATGACTAGCTCTGTTGTTCAAAGGCATAAGGCTAAATCTGTTATCACAGAGAGCCCTTAACTTTATTTATATTTGAATGCTATTAAGTAGGCCTGTCATTCTTTTTAAAACAATCACTTCATTCATCCAATGAAGCCTAATCCTACACTATCTTTGTAAAATAGCTGACATTCATTTAATTCTTAAATATGAATTCACCCCACCCACTGCATTCTTGGGTGACGAGCTAGCAGGTGACTTTGTTGTCACGGTGATGTTAGTGTTACACCGTGTCAACACAGGAGGCGTAGCCTGGGCTGCACATTAGCAGTAGCAGCTTCAGTGCTCCATCTGTGTCTACACAGGATGCGTTCAGGCACAGTATTTAGTGTAGGTCACCCACATTTTGGCAGGACTAAGAGCCCGATACGCAATCAGTGTAGCTATGTGTGAATAACTGGAGAAAATTGACTAGAAGCATAAAAATACGCATGTATTCAGCTGCACTGGTTAGGATTAAAAGCGGATTTGTTCTGTCAGGCATGTGTGAACTGGAAAACTAATAAACGCAGCTTGAACATTTTTAAAAGTCAACAAACAGCCTTATGTTCGTCCTTGATGTTTTTTTTTCATCTATTTTGTTGAATCCCAAATGACACTGTAGAAAACATAAATTAAAACAAAATGCAATCATTTGCAAACTAACTGTACTTACCAACAATTCTTTAGTACCAATTTCCTGTAAAAGTCCTATCCTAATAAAATCACAAAGTCCAAGGATGTCCATTTCACACCCAATCTTGATACTATCCACTGTTTTTTTAGCCTGTTTAATGTTGTTTGACCTGTTAAAACCTGTTTGAAATGTGTGGCTGGCATCAAACTCAGAATACATAATAACATATATTTACAAAAGCAACGAAGTTGATGGTGTACAACATTAAATATATTGGAGGGGGTTTAAACTGTTTTTGATTGAGTATATGTTTGTAGAGATTAACAACTATCACATTATGTTTTTGAGGGTTTTTTTAACAGCGTTTTGCACTGACAAAGTTAACAGTAATAACCTATTTATTGATCGGGCAAAAGTATATACAATAGATAACAGACAATAAGTGCAATTGTGGTTATAAAAATACTTGCACCGTATCTTTATTATTATCATTATCATTATTTTTAAGCAGACTCGTTATGATGTTCCGTGTTTGTAGAAGTTACACTAGATGATTTTATGATAGATGCAATGCATTTTACCTGCCCAACACCAAACAGCAGACAGGTGAATGTAGTGGAACATTTAGTAAATCAAGAGCCAGATAACTCACACAAAAGTATGAATTTTTACATTTTAAGTCTAAATTAATAGCAAACACAAAGTATGGAGGAGACATAGTAAATGAAAAGTTCTAGAACAAAAATTTAAGTTGTAAAAATAAATGTGTAATTATCAATTTATTCATTCATTTATTTAAATCCAGAGTATTGAAAAATTAATCACAATTAAATTAATCAATCAATCAACTGAGGATTAAGATCAATTGACTAGCATGACTATAGCTATGTGATAACTGGATCCTGCTTATACCACGGATACTTGGATATTCCAAAATATCAACTGTTGATTAACATATATACAGAACCATAAATCTATGATACTAATTTGCAAATCACCAGCATTTTTACTCCATGTTTTATATTTCCTTAGAGTTGAAACAGAGACAAAAAACAACCCTAAAGTAAGTGTTTAACTATGTGGACGAGTGAGTGTGTGTGTCACTGAATACCTACCTGCTGTACGCAGGAATGTTGGTCTTCGCTGCCACTGTGCTCTGACCCCTGCAGGGAAATGCTATTATTTTTATAGATACAGTCTTGTGTTACAGGTGAGCTACAATAAACATATAACAGAAATACTGTATATTCAGCAAGGCACAAATAAAACACTTAAAAACTTAATTAGATATAACAATACATCAAACATACAACAAAGTACGTGCCAGGATATTTGAATAAGGTACAATAATTAGTCACAAAATTGATTGTCTCTTAACCATGTTTTTAAATGCCTTGGATTAAGTGTAAACGGACCTAACCAGAAGGCACCGAGCCAACTTATATTACTTGTCTTATTTTATGTGGAAAGCATGTAAATGTTCGAGGTTTCAGTGGGATTAGTCAGCAGAAATCACTCCTTCTGCTCTGCTATCTTGCCGAGGCAACGAGCATAAAAATAAAACACTAGCTCTGAGCTTATCATTAGCATAAAAATACTACAATATCATTTTCTAATACGTTCATATGTATAAGTATGTTGTACCTACGATAAGGTCTGTTTTAACCAGGCAAAGCACCAAATGCTTTGCTATTTCATGGTCTCATAGTTGTCTCAAACATCCCTGCTCATCACAATGAATGAAGAAGCGATTCAGCCTGGAATGTGACACTGATATTCTTTAATATGCTGAAATATTTAACCCTCAAAATTAAAAGATTTTACTCACCGTTTATCTCATTGGATAAAAGTTTTAGAAATTGATGGCCCATAGTTTCACACACGTGAACAACTGTTACGACTGCAACTGGTATTGCTCATCAAATAGCACCATCTAGTGTTGGCGTGTGTGAGTGAGACATCTTGGAACTTCAAAGAAACTCTTAACTCAAGAGCGCTGATAGCAGTCTGTGAAGGGGATTCTTTTTTTGTCATCATTTATTTAATCTTTTTTATTCATCTTCATGGTATTTTGAAATAACTGTTCTACTGCAGTTACTGATATTGTGTATCAACATCTTACACTGAGCGTACAAACTGTTTATAACTTCTTCTTCATAACAGACTATTGTATTTCAGAATATGTATTTTTTTTATTCAGCAGCTGTATGGAAATGTTCAGAAGACTGGAAAGCTCATTTACACAGATTTGTATAGAGCCACCGATAGAATCACGTATTAGTCAAACGAAGTATAAAGAGCATTGTTGACTTTAAATTATCTTGTTTTTGCAAAGACAACCAAGTACCTGAATTTAATCTGAGCACCTTGGATAAATCATGTGAGACAAGGTTTCCTGCTCTCAACACCCTGAAAACAGTGCCTCCACATGTCCAATTAGATCTAATGTAAACTGCTTAAGTGATATTCAGATTTTTTCTTCTTTTACTTTCTCATAAGGAACTGCAACACACAATTTAAAGCACAGGCAAACACATAACATAACAGTGCGGAGGTATTGATGTGGCTTAATCAATTTCATGCAGACTTGTATGAAAGTAACCAAAAGTCATACTGGGGTAAAATATACAAAGATATCACATTAAATATTACTTTGGTAAGAGTATACAATGTCAACCACGCAAATAGTACTTGAGTAAAAGTCTTTAAAACCTATATGTAGTGTACACAACTATCAAATGCTCTGAATTAAGCATCAAATGTACAAGTATAAATGTACATACTGTATACTATCCAATATTCCGAATTTTTCCAGGTATCAGTGATTTATTCGTATTTTTATCTGATTGCTGATAAAACAAATCAATTTTTTAAAAATGTGCTTCTTTGGCTTTGATACAGCATGCAGTCTGCAAGGTAACTAGTAACTAAAGTTGTGACCTTAGAGGGTAAATGTATGTTTGCCTCCAAAATGTAATAAAGTGGGAGTATGATGCAGTAAGTGACAGTAAAAATAGACAAATAAATAACAAAAATAAGTGCCACAAAATTACACTTAAGCACACTCCTCTGTAGCCAGGATGCTATCAATGTTTGAACACTAGGTGCCTCCATTTTCCTAATATTTTAAAAGTATAGCTTTGCCTGTCCTGTGTTAACATTACCTGTAGTATAGACAGTTTTTATTGTCAAAGTTTCAACTCCTAAAAGTGACAAAAAGTTTACATTTTTGTAGAAACAGTAGTGACGAACACGAAATGCCTCACCTGAGTTAGCAGGAGTGGGAACTCAAGCTAGCAGGATAACTGCAGCTTGTAGTCGTTATTGAGCGTTGACGTTAGCCTGCTAGCTTAACGCTTCGTACGATATTCATATTTAAATCTCAATAGAAATATTTAAAGCTTAAATTAATTTTTAAAGAAGCTATGGCTCTACCTGAGTATGGAAGACCAAACTGTCCCTAAAATAACCTGTCCTCTTTTTGAATGGGGCAATTCCTCTTTGGGTGGCAGGGCTCCAGGATTAAAGACCTTTAAACAACATTAACTTAACAGAGTTCTGACATGTGGAAGTCCACTTCCGGCAGTTAAAAATAATAAGGTTAAGCTTCATGTAAAACATAAATAAATAATAACAATCAAAATAATCTAAAATCCAAATTATGTCATAAAAACTCATAACTATTACGTCAAAGGTCTGAAATTATTAAATAAAAAGTCTAAATAATGACATTGGTGGAGATATCATAAATATGAGATACAATGTTGACATATATCTCGTGCGACAGACTCAAGTTTCCCATTGTACCATTATTGTAAGACTCATTATGTAACTCATGAATATGATGATGATTTACTATGGGGATATTTATATTATTTTCTTTTTACTGGTGGAAATGTGCTTCAATATATCTGAGATATTGAAGGTTGAAAAAGGCCAAACTCTTACAAAATGATTACATTTAATTCATTCATTTGGAGAATACCCAGTCTCAGATTTAATAGATTTTTTTTTTTGTAGAGCAGACATTTTTTCTATGTCACAGTACAGGTTAATTAAAAACCATTAATGATGTCTGTCCTGTATTTGGACTTATCCACCTGACTTCCTTACCTTAAAACAATCGTTCACTGGGACAAACAGTGGAACCAAGCCATCGTTAGGCTAATGTTTTTATTTCCACGTGTACTTGTCAAAATGTCTGCCGTGAAAATATCGGCCATGCTATATCAACTTGGTGCTCAGTAAACTAAAAACATAACAGTCAATCAGACATATTCAGCAGATGTGTTCCCTCACTGTAACACAGTGAACAGTACTGTAAATGGCAGCCAGAGGTTTTGACTGATACTGTGTGTACAAGCCTTCATAACTCCACAACTTTGCTTTATTCGTTTATGAGAGTATAGATTTTTCTGTGTCATACAACAAATACCAAGGCAGTTAGCACTTAAATCATCTGATATAACAAAAAAAAGAAAGATGTTTGAGAAGCAGTGTGGTTATCAGGCTAACAGAACAGGTGTCGGGGCAGAACTTTTAGTGAGTCTGTATTTCGTTATATTCATTTCCTTAAGTCATACTGACTTGGTTGCTCCGGTTGTGGTAATCAAAAACTGCATTACAGGAATGTCGAAGGACTAACTTAGAAGAATCACTTGGTGATATGACGTGTGCAGGAATAAAACAGGTATCATAAAGTCACCACCTCAGCACCAGAAACATTGGATCAGTCCTCCCCTGTCTGATTGTCAACATTTCTTTTTGTGCTATTTTTTTTTTCCTCCTTGCAGGAGGGTTGTAGCTACAAAGTTAAATAATAATAATTTCTGACACATGGAAAAATATTTCTGTGGTGAGTCTCTCTATCATCGTAATTCTTGTCGTCACAGTGTGTGAGAAGGCAGCGGAACGCGAAGTCTTCACCGCCAGGGGCCTGAGGAGGAGCCGCAGACGGAGCTCAACGACACCCGCTCGTGGCACAAAACCCGCTTCCATCATCTACCGTCAGGAAATATCCGGGGGTTTTCTCGTAGCACCTCCATGTTCTGGGTTAAAGGAGTGGAATGATGAGGGAGATGCTACAAAAAA
The DNA here is from genome assembly GCA_963678695.2 of Diplodus puntazzo. NCBI lineage: Eukaryota > Metazoa > Chordata > Actinopteri > Spariformes > Sparidae > Diplodus > Diplodus puntazzo. The sequence goes on along the minus strand of OZ023167.1, from coordinate 7,908,669 downwards.
AGCCACCCCAATTTTTGTAGCTCATTTTTGCTGTGATCTCCACACAAACTGTCCTTTCTCTTTCCTGAGCAGTGCTTCTGAATACATTTGCTTCAACAAATGCACTTTTTTTTTTTTTTTTTGCATGATGTCTTTTTCTTTTTCCTTTTTTTTTTTACGGAAGCCAGACGTGTTTTGTTTAGTTTATTTGTTTTGTTTTTAAGCCGCGTGGGATTAAAAAATAAATACTTTATTTCAGCAGTTCAGGGCTGCCAAAAGATAAGAGAGCCAAAAAAAAAAAACAGAATGTCCTTCAGTCCTGCATTAGCATTTCCCTCCAGTTGAAACTGTGATTGGGTCCGTGTGTCAGAGGCAGGATGGGTGGGTCGACCAGCTGCCACACCCCGGTCTCTCCCATTTCTTCACAGGTGCAAAAACCCAAGTAAGGAATCTGCACAAAGAGGAGACAGATGTTGCATGTTAGGAAAACAGAGAAGACACGGGGAGGAGTGGATAGAAAATGAATGGAGCGCTGTAGGTAAAAGCAGAACGCTGACCTTTCGGACAACTTGGACAAAGTCCTTGGAGTTCTGCGGGGTGAGGCCTTGGATCTGGCGAGTGCAGGCCTCCAGGGAGGAAGCATGGGCCACGATCAGGACCGTGTTTCCTGTGTGAAAGAGGCAGAGAACAGAGAAGCACATTCCATGGATACCATTAGCTTTCTATACTGCTAAAGGACGCTCCGCTGATGATAATACACAGCTTGAGATTCTTACTTTTAAACAGAGAAAAATAAAAAGAATTATAAATGTAATCATCTCCAAAATAACGCTATAGCAAGTGACTCGTGCAAACATTTAGTACTTATTTTAAAAAACATGTTCCCAGTTCAGCTGTACCTAAGTTCTTGCACTCTGTCAGGATCTCTCGTGTGACTTGGAAGCTCCTGCTGATGTAGGTGTCGTAGGACTCTGACACCGCCAGTTTACTTATGGGAATATGAGGTCTAGGGACAGAACAGTTGACAGAGAAGGTCACATCACATTGCAGCAACACAGATAAAAGTATAAGTATAACTCAGTGTGAAGCGGTTGAGGCCCGTTTACATGACAACAGCTTTGCTAAAAAGTTTTTCCTTCCTGTTTTTAAAAAAGATCTGCATTACCATGTCATTGTCAAAAACAATTCTCATGCGCATGGATCCGCAAAATCGGAATGCTATAGTGTGCTTTCCAGGCCAGTCGGCAGCAAGCCGTCACATCACAGCGATGGTGCAGCAAATCTACACTTTGCTGGAGGAGCGTTAATTAACTCAGTAGAGTCAACAGCATGAACAAAGCTCAAAGGTCTGCCGTTTTATGTTCATGTATGGCTCTAAGGCTGAAAATGTAATACATCATCATTATGGTTTTCACAGGAACTGCTAGTTTACACAACGTCAGTGAGGTCAGCTTTTTCAAAAGCTTACACTAGGCTGATGTGTAAACAAACAGCCAAAAGGGAACAAAATGTTTTATGCAAAAATATTGTCATGTAAACAGCCATTTACACAACAATGGCGGTGTAAACAGTATGTGTACCTGTATGTTGTGTCCACACTCAGGTTAGCAGCGGCCAGATCAGCTGGGGGGATCCAGACGGGTAAACATGTGCCCGAAACCCACTTCGTCCACTCAAACAATCCTGGCTCCACGCGGATCTTTGTCTTCCCCTCCTGCTGGAGACCTGATGCAAAGTGAAGCACGGAGAGAAAACTGTCAGAGAGGAAGATATCTCAGGTCACACTCTGTCACTTTGTCTTTGTTTTGCAGAAGATCTATAAATACATCTTCCCATGAAATGTGACACTCGGCGCAACACGATGCGGGTAATTGTGTTGGTCTCATGTGTCCCAACTGAACAGCGTGACAGGACTATGAAGTTTAAAGGTTTCGACAAAGCATATATTCCAAAGGAGTGCGTTCAAAGAGGGTAAGTTGGACGCGTAAATGGTTGGGAAAAGAAGCAAGACCTCCCGTCAAACCTCTCTCTCTCTCTAACCGTTTCCTTTCCTAATGATGTCTCTAGATACCTCAGAGGTTTTCGCTGTAGTTCGTTAAAGTGTTACATAACGAGACAAATCCTTTTGAGATGCGAGCCGGACTGAAAGCTGAGGAACATGTATTGATGTGGATGTGGATGAGGGCGGCGAGGCTGAGGTCCTACCCTGCAGAATGTGTTGAGCAGTCTGGACGCAGCGAAGGGAAGGAGAGCAGTAAACAAAGTCTATCGTCGCATGGCTTTCCAACAGGGCTTCACCTGAGAGGGAACAAAACACAGCGGGACCCAACTGTCAGGCATCTTAAGCGCAACTTCATTTGAGATACATCATCTCTACTGTATTTAACCATCCTTAAAAAACTAAAATCCTTGATACAGCATATGTCATCTTTTATAGACTAAACTCTACATCAGTTCTACTGACCTACAAGACGGGCCTGGGTGGAGCCAAACACAGTAATCGGACAATCTTTATCATAGTCCCGGTGACCTCCGCTCCGAGTTGGCAGGGTGGACGGCATGTTGAGATTGGAGCGAATGTATCGGCCTGCATGAACATAAAGGAGAATCTTATAGAAGAATGAATACTTAAGAGTCTGACACATTAGATTCACCAGGAGCATAAAAATGAGTCGTTAATCTATGCTAAAAATGCTAACCTTTGGAGTCAAAGCACTGAGTGACCCAGTGCTTCCCGAACACCACATCCATCCTCTCCCCGTGGCGACACACGAACAGTCTCATCTTGGACAGGGAGGACTGGCAGATCGGCCTCGACACCTGAGGCACGGGTTTGTTTTAAAACAAATTGTGAGGCACAGTCATGGTCAGTGTTAACACACTCTAATCGGGATGCAATGCAGGACGCCGTACCTGCATGGGAGGGCAGAGGCCGGTGAGGCTGGGCGTGTCCATCAGACTGTCGAGCAGACTGTCGTTCAACTTTCCGTCGAACAATAACCCGCCCGCAGTGCCGCCGGACATCGAGGGAGAGGCACAGTTGAGGATCGAGTGAGACCTGCGGATCAAACACAGAGAACATTGCGCTCACACATATCATGATTTAAAATATATTTTAATCAACTGTGCAGCTTTAGTCAAGAAGTAGGCTTAGAAGATGAATCATTTTCTTTTCTTTCACTCTAATCTCTCCAGTCAGCCAAGAAAAATCCCCTCATTTCTGTGCATTTGTGCTTAAACTTAAAACAAGCACACTGGAAGGATTTGTGGATTTTCAGAGATAACACCCTGGGATGTCTTTGTGAAGTGTTTGCAAAAAGAGACAACCAGTGATAATCTGCTACTGCTTTCAGTGCTGTTATTGTGCTCATGGCTGCTTACGTGAAATGACATTTTTCAAATGCAGGAAACAACAGACTGGTGCCTCTTACCCGTGGACAACCCAGGTGTCGGACTCATCGGCACGGTTGACGTAGTTCTCTGGCAGCAGGCCCGACAGCCCCGTGCCCAACGAGGTGCCGTACACCCAGCCCTCGCTGGCACTGCTCTGTTCCACCGGAGACATGAAGATAAAGTCTCCGGCCATCAGCTCAAGCTCGTCATCATTCTGAGGCACATACGGGTACATGACTTGCAGCGTCTGCAGGGGGGGTCAGATGTTAGACAGCCATTAGACAGAGGTAGATCTGGCATTTGTGTCTTGTGATTTTTGCAACATTACCTTCAGTGGAAGTCCCCCTCCAAAAAAACTCAAACAAATGAGGAACAAGAGGAAGTACTAAAATCGAAAGGAATTTTAGGAAAGCAAGTCTACCTCATGATTGGCAAAGCGAATGTCCCTGGAGAAGAGCACGGCCAGCCAGTCACAGCCCGACGACGCGTCCACGTTTTTGGCCAACTTCTCCAAAATGGGAAGGTGACTGGCCTGGAAGTGGTACGCCAACGTGACATGAAGCTGTTTCTTGTGGGGCTCGACATGAACATCTGGACAGAAGAGAAAGAAAAGAAATGTGCAAACCAGAAGTAAATATACACATTCATGCTCTTAAAAAATGATGCTGTGATCATTTACAGCTTCTCCACTGAATAGGGTGAGATCATCACTAATAGATATCACAGTAAACCTTCCCCTGTTGAGTTTTTACACTGAGACAAAACAGTGATCAAAGCCAAGTTCAAAAGCCATAAAAATATGATCATTTTTCACCACATTTTAAGGAATATAATGTAATATAAATCAGGCTCTGAATGACGCACGACCTCTGTAAAACCCTTTTGGAATGTAGACAGGAATAAACCCGGAATGTTTGCTTTTATGAATGCGCTACTTTCTGGCTCAAGAGTATGAGAGAAAACTGGCCTTTAAAAGATATGTCGTATGTAAAACACCACACGTTTTTAGGCAAAAAAGCTGAATAGGGTCAAAAATTTAACTAAAAGATATCCACAGTTGAAACGTCCCCAGTTGGTTATTTACATGAAGACAATTATTTGTCGATTAAAATGAAAATACATGAAAATGCATCATCTTAGCGGTACTGCTCGGTTCATCCATAAAGTCTGCTTAAAGTAAATGCAGTTAGTCCACATATGAAGTTGTAAATATCCAAATAAAAGCTTTTAAAACTGCATCATCCCAGGAGCGCCAACATCAGCCCTGTACTCTGCATCTACAAGACAGTGCTCAATGTATCCAGCGATGGAGCCAATGAGGGACTCGAACCTGCTTTAGCTGCCGCCTCGGTGGCGAAGTCGGCGGCGAAGACCTTCAGGACGTCCGCCACCTGCTCCTCCACGAAGAGCCCGATGAAGGTTGAGGAGGTGTAGAGCTCCAGTGGCAGGGGCGCGCTTATACGACCTTTCCACTTGGCCACGGTGGTCTGGAGGGCGTCAGACAAGGCCTCCACCTTCCCGTCGGCACACTGAGTACGGAGACAACGACACAGAAGATGTATAACTGCTATAAAATGACAGAAAGAGTTAATGATGATAAATACGTCTCCCTATTATGATTATAGCTTCCCTTAATTGTCTTCTAAGATATAACCTCCACATGAATATTGACACTGACCATGAAGAACTGGCAGAGGGTGATGTGGGGGAAGATGTTGTGGGCCTTGTTCTTGCCACAGGAGAGGCGGGACTGCTGCCAGAAGGTCGAGAGCTGCTGAAGAAGCTGCCCGCTGGGTCGCAGGTACAACACATACTCCCTGGGCAAAGGGTCATCCAGGAACGGGTCATCGACGTGGGAGAAGAGCCTGGAACGACAGACGAGAAGGGCCGAGGGGAGGTGTGAGAGAAGAGTGGGGCGATAGAGAGAGAGAGAGAGAGGACAGCTAACGTCCTGCAGAGGGCAGCACTGGTACAAACTGCACGGTGACACATCAATGCAGTGTGAGGAGTCAGGTCTGTGTGTGTGTGATGTGTTTACCATTAGCAAGCATCATCACCTGTTTCGCATTAATAAATGTGGGAGTGAAAGTATGCGTTGCTCTCACCAGTCGCAGGCGGCCTGGACGTTCTTCCCTCCTGTCGAAACCAGAGCTTTCAAGCTGCAGAGAGGAAGAGAGAGAGAGAGCGAGAGAGGCGGATCAAAGCGCAGTCAGAAAAATCAATAGTTTTCTCTTCCAGGCCGTGTTTATTAGGAGGAGATTGCTGAGCTTCCACACGGCGATGAACAAAGATCAAACGTCCCCGGAGAGCTGTAAAAAAAAACAAAAAAAACAAAACAAGTGCACAATAACTCTGAACAGGAGTTCATTATTCATACCAGAGGTTCATGGTACGTGTTCTTTGCTCGGAACTAATAAAAAGCATTATTCCCTCAACAATAAAATGTTGCTCATCCCACTCATTTTCTGTATTCACTTTTAAGCCGAGGTTTAATATGGAACTGAATCCGAACACAGTTCTGTTACATGTGATTCAGTCAATGATTAAATAGTGACCTCAGCTCACCGTTCTCGGTTATCAATCTCTCAGCAGGCAGACATCACAACGTTAGGACCCCTTCAATGTGACGGCCAAACACAGAAAAACAGAAAAGGAAAAGGCGGTGTCTATGTTTTATCTGTGTCATTTCACAAACTATAATTTCTTCTCTGAAACAAGAGTGAGCTGATGGCATGATTACTCTCGAGTGCGCCGAGTCTAATTAGTGTCTTTTTATAAAAGCTTCCGGTATTGCGGGCCGCCTCTGAAGGGATTCACTCATCCGGGCAGCTTCTCCTCAGCCTTGACGGGACTGACACAAAAAGATCTCGATGTGACTGTACTGCTGAAGGCTCGCAGTCACAACTCGCTCTCTCGGTGGACACATCGACGACCGACTTTTGGACGCAGTCACGGCCTCGTCTGCCAAAGATGTGGCACACATTGGCACAAATGGTCAAGCCATTATTTCTCAATTAGGGGATGCATGATATTAACATTAGAGGAACAGTTCATGCAAAAATTTACATTCAGTTTATCAGAATCAGAATCAGAAATACTTTAATAATCTAATTTAATAGTTTATTACCCAAAAACATTTTTTCTGGAGCTTCACAAAAAAGTGAGTTGTTTATTTAACATTTTAAAAAGAGTCCCCGTCTATTACAGCTGAAAAATGTATAAAAAATGAACCTCCCAATATATCCTTGAACTAATCAAAATAATGAAAACAAGTGAGCAATGTTTGGGTATGTGCCTCAACAACATTTAACCCTTAAAACTCAACTATAGGCCGTGCAGTCACCCAGCTCTTCTTTGTGTGCCCTAATGAGAATTCATCACCCACTGCGTACATTAGATAAGCCGAAACAAACGCTCCATGAGGACGCCCCGTCCCTGAAGGCAGCACTGCCTCTCTGCTGCTCTGAATGGCCGTTCTCACGAGCAGCAAACAACGAACTACAGCTGATGTCGGAACAGGTAGTGTTGCTTTCTGCCCCATCGTAGAGCCGCCGTCTGATGTCGACGCGCACAGTGGAGCGTCCCTGTGTGCGACCACGCTGACGGTGCTCGTCGTGCCACTCTGGCGTTCAAATTCAATGAGCTATTTTTACATTTGTCCCACTGAGAGGGTCCTAGATACAGCAGAGGCCCCGAACCCTGGGGCGGTGCGTCCTGACCGAGCACAGCGAGCGGGACGGGAACGCCAAAGCGGGAGCGTTGTGACAGATGGCTCGCACCGACCTACTATACACGAATATACAGAGGGTGAAGCTGAATTAAATCAAAGATAAAGAGACAGACAAAGGAAAGATAAAACTTCACCCAACTGGTCTACAACTGGTAGAAGTCAGTCATCTTAACAACATCTTAGCTACAGTATAAATCACAACTGCAGACGGAGAGTCATCTGCTGGCTGCAGTCATCTTATTCACAGATTCCACCTGGTGCTGTGTGGAGGAGGAGGAGAAGAAGAAGAAGAAGGGGATTTTCTCTCACGACGGGATTACAAGCAGATGTGACTGAGACGTCACAAAGTCTGATTCAGGCCAGAGCACGGGATTGTCTGCTTCTTATCTCTGCTGTATTTTATAAGAGTGAACCCTTGTGCCGCGAAATAATAAAACAAAATTTAATCTGCTGACGAGATGACAAGAGACTCCGCCCCAGGGATAAATCAGTATCGAGTATCAAGCAGGAGACGCAGCACGGTGTTGCTTGTCATGTCCAACATCGGTTACAACAAAACACCCTTAAAAAAGACACGTACCGCCTTCAGAGTTATCAAAACATAGGACCGAATCATGATAGTCGCTCCTTATTCCTTCACATCGACCATCTGCCAATTGTAGTCTGATCCAATCCTTTTATCTATTTGATTTTTTTAGCCCAGCTGTGCAGAACAAAGTAGAAAACATTAATGAAAATTAAAAAAATATCTAGTGTTATTGGTGTCAAGTCAGCGTCATTTTGTCAGACAGGACATATTACAGGTCAGAGGGCAGAGTTAAACGAACAGCCGACCTTACGACAAGTTTGGTCTGCGGATTGGTGGCGGACTCATCGTTTTATAATCTGTCCACGTGTCATCTGCCATCTCCGGAGAATTCACCCCATCAGACGTGTCGGACCGGTTGTCGAATCAGTGAGACGGAGAGCCAACCTGACACTCGCTTTTGTTTGACACTGAGTAATTAGTGAATCGTATGAAAGCACCCAAGTTTTGCAAATTGTTCTAAAAATGTGTTGCAATAAATCACCAGCGGTCATTTAAGATGTAATGAAGCGAATCACCAGCAAAGACTTAAGACTGACTGTAACTTGTAATGTAACGTGTAATGTGTACTTAAACCCATCCCCTTTAATAATCATGACAACTTTTTTTGTTTATTTCTCAATTTAATGTAAATATTATTTGACTGTCTGTGTGTTTCTGGCAGTCACGTTTCTCAGCCGTGCAGTAGTGAACTACCTCAGTGAATGAAGGCCATTCAAAAAAAAGTCGAGACAGCAGGAAGACATCTGGCCCGGCTCAGGCTGTCACGAACGAGCAGGAAGTCGTACTTCACCGCCCGACGCCTAAAGGTGAGAGGTATAGCTTTGATTTCAGCGACCACGTGGGCTTTGACGGTGTGATGAACGGACGATCGTTGCGTAATGTGTTTCAGTGTCCACCATCTGAAACCTTCGACTCTTTTTTGTCAACACTTTCTTTGAGTTACATTTTCTCCTCACAGTCTAGACTATTCACATTCCTGATTAATATGTTTTCAATTAAAGCTTCTACATGATATATGTTTTTTTATTAAAATGAGTGTTAAATAGCTGTAAAGTGTGTGGTCAGCGACCCATGTCTCTCTTCCATCCGGCTCGTGCAGCCAAAGAAATGTACTGGTATCCCTGCCCACTTTATCCAATCAGGGCCGAGAACTCCGTAAAGAGGCGGTCCTATCTGACTGTGTACTCGCAGTGAGCGATATCCTCCCGTTTACCTGCCGTGTCTTTTGAAACCGCTGCACATTCATGCGGTGACGTAGAGAGGACAGGACGTTAGCGCTTACAGCCGCTTTCACCTATTTATAGTTTGGTGGTGAACAGTGTTGGGGCTCGTTACTCAAAAAAGTAATATATTACACATTACACATTACTCTCAAAAATAGTAATGCCTTACATGACATGATTACTGCCCGGAGAAAGTAATTAGTTACATTACTCGTTACATTACTCCTTACATTCTGTCTTGGCGTCTCATTCATGTTATATAGTCCACGGTTCCTTAGCAACAAGATTTGTGTGTGCGTGCTGTCTCTGTAGGTGCTTCGTTAAGTTTGAGGTAGTGTTAGCAGCGGTGAGGAGAGGTTTCCAACACGGGCAAAGTGCACCTTACAGTCAAGTTATTTTCCTTACGTTCAACAAATTCAAAGTAATGTTTGTATCTGTAACCCTCCAGCCTGCCCCAGCCAGCGCCCCCATACACACACTGGCCTGTCGCCTGCGCAGCCGCGCGGGAGGGGAGAGAGTCCGGCGCTGCTGCAGAGGAGCCGTGGTCTGGCAGCATGTAAATTACAATATAATATCTTTCTCGCCTTTCCCCCGATGATCTGAATAAGTCGCCAAATTTGTCGCTCGTAGCTTTTTAGAAATGAAGTTGCTAAGAGTGTCTGAAAAGTCGCCAAATCTAGCGAGAAAGTCGTCAAATTGGCGGCCGCCCCCCCAGCCCGCCGTGTGTGATACGTGCGACCATGCTGTTAAAATTGATTAACCTAGCAATGTAACATAAGCAACGAGCTTGGCGAACTGTAATGTGATTACTACATTCAGAACAGTAATGCCTTACACTACTCGTTACTGAAAAAAGTAATGTGATTACAGTAACGCGTTACTTTGTAACGCGTTACACCCAACACTGGTGGTTAAAAGCCAAATGATTTATGAAAACAGAAAGTTTGGGCCATTTTTGCTAAACAGTTACATACGTGACTGAATTACTCGACTAATCAGTACAGCTACATAACGTTAGCTCGCTTTTGGTTCAACACTGATGGTGTAGCTGCTTTATTTTAGATTGTAGATGTGAATAGATGATTTGTTTTGTCAAAATCTGTATTTTCCTTTGCAGTGGCCCACCTTCATTGTCTGGAACTGCTCTTGGGAGTCTCCACTATCACACTTGGAGATCCTCATTGTCCAGATCTATTGCAGGAGTTGAATAAACTGTAGTCACATTTAACAGGCTCACAGTCAGCTATTTTTTTCTGCATACGACATAAAGTTACTGAAAATTCTGATACTGTAAAAATCAAAATAGCAGATGAAGCCAGACTTGTAATTCCAGGCGTCTTGGAGGCCCTCTAAAGTCGGGCTCCTTGGCATTTTGTTCTACTTTTCCATGAGTATCTTTTCCGGACTGAATGTATACAATAACATGTTTTGATGATATAGCACTAGCTCTGTTTAGTTTCCATTTCTCCGGGAAAAAAAAAAAAAGAAAAAACGCGCCAGCTGTGAATGATTTGCTCCACACCTCCAGCACCGCGGTCTTATGTATACAGCATCTGCTGTTTGACACCGTTTGATCCGCTGGACTGAATATCCGTGCTTCAAATTTGTTTTCTAGCCGTTCCACCGCAGTCGAAACAGTTCGCGGGCAAACTGTCCTCGATGACTACATTTAACCCCGAAAGGCCTCTCCTTTTGCTCTGAGCAAGAACCAAGCGAGTTATTTATAAACTGCATTTCCTGTTCACAGCTTGAGGAAGATAAAAAAGATAAAGAGAGTGCGAGGGAGAGATGTCACTGTGGATTTGGCGTGGCTGCAACCTGACAGCGCTGTTTATACAGACGACAGTGACCGTCATCAGATGAGGGCTTCACCTCCATTTGCACATGCACCACCGCTGCGGGCCGTATTGGAAACAGCCCCGTGTGATTATTTCACCCACATATGGCGAGTGTTTTCATTTCCTGTTTCCATATTTAACCCTACTACAGCTTGAACGCTCTGGCAGCATGTTGCATGTCTAAAAAGCGGCATTTCTTTGTGTTTTTCATTTACGTACACATTCCCTGCGCGCTTTACTATACAGGTGACCTTTTGGCCAAACCTGGACATCTTCCAGGCCGCTACAGAAAGTTATCACTTTGAATCAGGCAATCGGCAGACTTTTCTAAGCGTCTCATGAGTGTGATCGCTCCCTGTAACCGCTGTGAAAAATGTCATATATGAGCCAGAACGAAAGAGGAAATCATGAAATTAAAAGAAACAGAAGTATAGAGCATCTAAAAGAAAATAAACAGAACCAACACACACACACAAAGGTGTCCACACACTCACACTTGCGGCTACATACTCCCAAGGGCCCCTCCCTGACTCAGCTCTATGGGCGAAACAACACTTCCTGTTTACAGGCCGACGGCGAGCACTCATCGCTAACCACTTAGCGCTACAGCAGCGTCGAGAGCACTGCTGCTGCCCAACGCCAGGCTGCACCCTAAAGGGGAGCACCGTCAGCAGAGGAAATGTGCTTCCCTGCGTCCAGTCTGGCCAACTCTGCCTGGACCTTGTGGGCCCACGGCGAGCCCAACATCAGACGCTGCGGCCTCTGCACTGACCTCTTTACTCGCCAACTGCCCGGTCAGAACGCGTAATATCAAAGTCAAGCTTTTGGGTGACTTATAATGACCCTTGTTCAGGCTCAGACAAATACGAGGGAAAAGGGTCAAATATCACACGCACATGTATAATAATAATGAAGTTACATATCATCACATATCACATCTCAACAGACGCAACACCTGGCGTATGTCCACGTTGCGACCCGTGTCTACCCAGCAGTCGTTACTACATCGATGCACTAGAACGCACGAGTCCTCCACTTTAATCTTCACACCTGCAAAGCTTCGTGACTGCATGTTTCTCAGTTGTGACGCTACTGTGGTTAGAAAATCTGTACACTGACAAACAGTCATGCTTGTAAACACCTGGGCAGAGGATTCAAATCGGCTTCTGCGGTAGTTCTCGCTACAATAGACCCTTTTCACGGAAGACCTTTCGACGCGTCAAAGCAGCAAAACCACAGGTGTTACCCAATGTTGTTACTGATGGCCCCGTTCAACTAAGCGGCGTGCTAGCCACTTCAGTGAGTGAGCGTGCTTGAAACCAAAGCTCTTGAACGACCTCGCCTAAATGAAATGCAGCCGTCATTAACGTTATAATGCTTCCTACTTTGACGGGTAAAAATGTCAGACACACACACACACAGACACGTGGTTACCAGCTAGAGTTTGATAAAAAGACTGACAGCACTGGTATGTCAGTGTGTTAGCTAGCAAGAACCTGGAGCTGATTAGCTTGACTTAGCATTGGACTGGAAGCAGCGAGCCTGGCTCACACTGAAGCGCAAAATCCACCTGCCACCACTTCTGAACCTCACTTATTAGCGACATGAATTATTTTTTGTTTGACCCATGCACACTTTATGACCAGTTCTGGTTAATGTAGGGAGGTAGCGCTCAGTGTTTTTTGGCTAGCAGCAGCGCAGTGACTTATTGTTGGAGTGGTTACTGATCACGAATAAACAAGGCACAGCTTGGAACCGTAAAGTGCTGTAGGGATTATGTATTTGTGTAGGTCAACCCTGAGGTTAGCACGGCCTTAATTCCCTCGGCGGAAAGCCTACAGGGATTTTTGAAAATAAGGTCATAAGTTTATGAAACTTGAGCATTTTGTTACGCAAGGTAATCTTCACTGAAGAACACCCCTATTGTGATTTTCAATGCGTAAGTTAAAGGGCTAGAGGTGAAAAACTAACGTGAGGTTAAAAACAGGCGCCATTTTTAAGACACGTGAGGGCAATATAGATGTATTTTATGTCGTAGAACAAAACGTGTTAATATCTTAAGCTTGTGGTAACCACAGACCTTATCCCAGGCATTAAACTGAAAACCCCTTCAAAAAACCCACTGACTTTGAGAAGAGGGAACTGGAAGTGCTGACTGACTTCCGGGTTGGAGAACTCATCACTACAGCACTATTAGTGGTATATTGTTTAACTTTGGAAAGGGCTAGGCTAAACGTTTCCCCCATCTTCGTGCTAAGCTAAGCTAACGGCTGCTAGTGGTGGTTTCATATTAAGTGCGCAGACTTGAGTGGTTGATACTTTGGTCTGAGCGAGAAAGTGAAGAAGTGTATTCTCGGCCAACGTCGGCTCTTGGCGTAAAGCTCTCTTCTGTCGAGCTGACAGGGCAACATCGCAGCCTCTAACGTCTCTAACAAAGCCGTCTGTGTACAGCCAGTGTCTGGAACCGCTTCTCCGCTTCTCACTTCATTATTCCTGGAGAAAAAGAGCCGAGATGTCCACGAGGGCAGACAGAGCATGTCAGAGACCGACACCATTAAATAAACTGTGCGGCTTTGTGCGGCAAAGGATGTTAATGATATTCCTCGCCGGGTTTGTTGTGTCCATCAATCTCGCCAGTTTGAACAAATGATTATGAGTCCTTCTGTCAAACCTCACACGAAGCGCGTTATTTCGGCACGGGCGTTATTTTTAGCGCCGCCTGACGTCAGTGAAACAAGTCAAAGTGCACAAAGCGAATGTTTCACTGAGAAGGCACGCTGCCAGGATTATGATGCATCACACAGCACTCCTCAAAGTCCCACGATGTGTCATAAAGAGCTCACAGCAAAAGGTTTGTGAGTTGGGAGGCACATTGATGTCTTAAAAAGCAGCCAAATCAAAACTTTCTCCTTTTAAAGACAGACTGGCTGAAACGAGTTATCTATCAAGACTCGGTGAGTAATTATGACAGAGGTTTGCGATCCTAAGGCCTTCTTTTATTGAGAAAAAAAAAAAAAAGCACACTAAACTATCTGTAACTGAAATGCGAATCCAGCCGCCCTCAAACCACCGTCTCAACAGAGCGCTCAGTAAAAGGTCACAAGCCACTTCCGGAAATGGGCGACTTCCTCTTGGCTGTCTTGAACACAAGCTCAGAGTTTGTTCTCACAAGCCACACATGCAGTTACCAGAGTGTCACATGTACGCATAAGATGTGTCGTAATCAATATATCGCGTCCTGAAAAAACTCTCTTGCGGCACTGCTTTGCATGTCAGACAACAGGGAGGTTTATACACGCTGTTGTTATGGTTAAGGCAGGAGTTATGAAACTGATGTAGGCAGGCGAGCGGGGCTCACTGACTTCCTGTTAAAACACACAAAAGGCTTCACAGAGTTGACTGGGCGAGAACAGACGCACATTTACCGAAACATAATCTTATCCCCGACTACAGCTCATCGACCACACTGGCTTTTAGGTCTGCGTTCAAGAGACGCAATGAAACAGACAATTCATCTGCATGAAATGAGGACTGTATGAAAGCTTCCTTGGGAGCTGATTCCCCACTGAAGGATACAAAACAGAGCTGTTCTTCGCATTGTGTTCTTGTTTTATAAAGCTGGAGCTCACCAACAAACAGGATAAAGACGCGTAACCTCAAACTGAGGGAGCCCTTTGTTAAACAGTTCAATTCAGGATAGATGTCAGTTTGATGTCTCACTCATGTCTCAGTTTTATGCCAACGTAAACTGAATCTATTTGTATTTTTGGAAAGTTGGCCGGACAAAACCAAGTAACCCGAAGGTGTCGCCTCGAGCTCTTGGACGTTCTGAAGAGCCTCTTCACAATTTTACGGCGTTCTATCAATGATTCCAGATAAATACACCCGTTTACTCACGGTGCATTTCACTCTTGAGACGGAGAAGTCGGCGAATGAGACTAAATTTAAATGGGATTAAAACTTTATAGCAGTCCCTCGTCTGTGAACATTTGTGCCCGCGTCACGTCAGATTGATTTCCGTCCACAGCGGAGGTCGTCCGTTGGTGTTTTCACAGGCAGCGAAGCGAGTTTGACCTCTGGATCGTTCGTGACAGGGTTTATTCACCCCAAACATCTAGGTTACTTTACGGCACATTAGCCATTAGATAGCGAGCGAAGGGACACATTCAGAGTGTGCGTTTAAATTTAGGTCTGCTCCCATCAAATTCAGCACTCACCAGAGTCTCAGGTTTTCTGTCTTATCTTTAAATAATGGCGCACCACATGTGTTTCAGGCTGCACATCGAGCACAGGCTCTCTGACCCCAGTGTCACACACCAGCGTCACAGTGAGAACATCTGTGATTGGTCTGAAACAACACACGACTTTGCT
Source organism: Diplodus puntazzo (assembly GCA_963678695.2). Classification (NCBI taxonomy): domain Eukaryota; kingdom Metazoa; phylum Chordata; class Actinopteri; order Spariformes; family Sparidae; genus Diplodus; species Diplodus puntazzo. The sequence goes on along the minus strand of OZ023167.1, from coordinate 7,893,546 downwards.
GTACTGCCTCGAGGAGAACTTCTCTTCGGGTTCAATGCCTCCGTCATCTTGTTCCTGCCAGAGAGAGCGAAAAAGGCTTCAAGAATCGTCTCGGTCCCTGCCGCCTTTGTTCTGTTTCACTGTGGTCGTCAGCTTCCTCTTTTGCCTCTGTTCACAGTTGCCACACCATCGGTCAGGTTTACTAAACAAAACAGACATGCATGAGGTGACTGTAACGAAATCTGCATCCCGCATCCTATTCAAATGCGCTGCTGTCTCAGTCCAGTGTATTTACATGACTGCTTGGAGACAAAGAAGCCGCAGACAGGCTTCCTAATTCCGTGTCAGAAAGTTTCTCATGTTTCTCAAAAAGCACCACCTCGTTTGCATAAAATCAAGAGTCTAATTTCGGCTCTACACTCAACCGGCTGTAAAAATCACTGTCCTGCCTAAAATTCAGCTCGCTGTTGTTCGGTCGACCGGCAACAGGGTGATCTGTGTCGTCTCCTGTTTAAAAGAAAAAGGTATGCGACTCCGTTCACATTTATTTTGACCACAAGCACGACAATTAAAAAGTGCCCACGCATCACCCTGTACGCGTCCTTACGAAGCACGGACCGAGCTCCACATCTCGACACAATCTCTTTCAGTGGCACGAACTGTAACGAAGGTGGTTCCTCTACACACGCACCAACACCCACATGTTCACACACTATGCTCTGGGCACAGTGGACAGACACACAAACCAAATACTGTTTTTTTGCAGGTCAGGGAGGACTTCAAATTTAGATACTCAAGTTAAACTGGTGTGAGTGGAAAAAATGAGAGAAAGTAAACTACGGCAGGAAATTAATAATTAACAATGTTCACAATGATACAAGGAAGTGCAGCTGAAGCAGGTGCCATTTAAGAAATGCCAGAGAGAATTTTGTTTACACACTGCGCCAAATATAGATCGCTAATCATTAAACAGGAGCAAGTTTCCACAAGTGGAGATATAACAGCACAACAGTGCCTGGCTGCCCCCAGAAATCTCAAGGGGGACATTTTTGTATCTCACAACTATAATTATTATAATTATTTTTCATTACATAACACTCACTATAAACAACAACAACTCCTGACCTCGGTGTGTCTTTTGTGCAGTTCCAGCCGTCCTGCAGCTGACACCATAACCAAAGTAGGAGCAGCGAACTGGAGTGATAAAACGTAAACAAACTGTCTGTCGCCTTCTCAGTCGGATCGGTTTTCAAATCTGCTTCCGACCATCAGACAAAACAGTAACCCGAAAAGAGAGACCAGCTCCTCTCTCAGCACACTGGTCAGTTCCTGAATGACTCAGCACAAAATCCACTCAATTAAAACAGAGGGGCTGTTTCTCTGTGTGTGTGTGTGTGTGTGTGTGTGTGTGTGTGTGTGGTGTGTGTGTGTGTGTACATGATTCATGCTCACAAATGGCTAAAAAAAAAAAAAAAAAAAAAAAAAAAGCCCTCAAACACAATGGCGCCCTTGTTCCCTAAAGCTATGACTGATAACCGATGTTCCTATTATTCCTTTCTTCCTCTCCCACCAAAGTCTCGGGGAAATTCACATCAAATCAAAACGTGGACGTCACTAGTTTATTTTGATATTTTACCGTAACGCGTATGAGCTGAAGAGAAGAAACGAGAAGATCTGTACAGGTGGAGATGCTCATGGTGGGCAATATAAACATACTGTCAGGTGTTCTGGAGTGTCGGGTGTTTTTTTTTTTTACTTTCTCAACCACAATATGTCTGTAGAAGTCACTAAAATCACACTTTGATTGTCTGGCCAGAGTCGTACTCTTCCCCGCTTATTCACCCATCACTCACTTTCCGTTTTAAATCAACATTTATGCCAGTTTCAAGGTATTGTATTTTTATTGCATTCACTGATTTTTCATTAAGTTGGGGGCTGGCTGTAAACACAACACTGACACATACTGTCACAAAATGATGGCGAATGTGTCGGCAAACACTTGCCTTTTTACACTTTAATCAGGCAAGGAGCAAAATGAGCATTCATGAGGAGTTGTGTTCCACCTGGCCAATATTCGCTCTCCTTTAAGCTCAGTTTTTGGTCTCCACCACCCACTGAGCCTCTTCAAACTTGCCTTTTCTCGCTAAAAACAGCCACCTGATAAAAGCAGTGTATGGGCTGAGTCACACCAGGATTTAAAGCCACCAGCGTTAGCAAATTAATATACCGTAATTTCCGGACTATAAGGCGCACCTGAATATAAGCCGCACCAGCCAATTTTAGGAAAAAACACAAATGTGTACATATACAAGCCGCACCCGATTATAAGCCGCAGGTGTTTTAGCGTTTAATTACCATATGTAAAGGCTCGTGCACAGAGGAGATTGTCGGGAAAGAGACTGCTGTTTGGGGAAGCTTCCATTTTATTAACATTTTAACAAACAAGTTGCATATTTGCATAACCTATGACCACGCAAACGTCAACACACAAGAGTCAGAGACGCACAAACAGACGCACAAAGCTGCGGACTGGTTCGCACGGACAGTTAAAGACAACATGAATGTCATTTAATTCAACTAACAGCGAAGTAAAGTGAGAAACTTCTCGGTCAGACTGACAGACAGCTGTTAGCTCCGTTAGCACCGCCACCTGTCTGACTATGTGTTGTTAGCATAACAAACCTGAATCACTGACGTTGATGACGTCCACCGACAGAACAACGCGTTCCCTCGACGCAGAACTCCGAATGCTCAATGACGGTGTAGGGTCGACGACGTAGCTACGCTGTCGCCGCGACGCAGAAGCATAATAATAAACCAGGCGTTAAAGGTGGGGGACGTAACCTGTACAATCCATAGATTGAGGAGGTCCCCTAGTGGCCGTTAGCTGTAAAAATCCATAAATTAGCCGCACCGTTGTATAGGCCGCAGGGTTCAAAGCATGGGGAAAAAGTAGCGGCTTATAGTCCGGAAAGTACGGTAGCTTGGAGTACTTTACGCCCTCCTCTTCAATAACATTATCTTGAGCAAAATGATATGCAATGGTGAACGAAACAAACACAAGGGGAGAGTAAATAGAACAGCCTGGTTATGGTATGGTAGCTGACTAGCGCTGGCCATGTGAGAGGCCAGCTGATACGTTAGCCATTTGCGTGCTAGCTACAGCGGGTCAGCAACTACGTCTGAGAACGATCGACACATTTCAGGACCCAACCATTTCAGTAGGACGAGGGAAATTCACTTCAGCTTGACCTCCTGTTAAGTGAGAAACAATAAAAAGTTCAGAGCTGTGAGTCATGAAACCGAAAACACCTGACTTGAAAATAGACTAAGCACTCTGAGCGGGTGAGAACCACAGTCAGCAGATCATTCTCCATAGATAGAGATAAGAAAAAAACAAATCACTGGTGGAGCTTGAAGGTGCGACATGTAAGAATTGGACAACTCTCGAATTCATACTCCAAACAAATAGGGGGCAGCAGATCATCAGAGTAACCACAAGGTGCTGCTAACTGTAGCTGCCGTTCGCTAGTTAGCTCAGTTAGTTGGAACTCTGAGCGGTGTTACAAAAAACGACTAGCCAGGGCTAGCAGGTTAGCATGCTAACTTCAGTAGATATCCCTACAACACAATACTTAGATGTCTACTGTGTGTAATTTAAGGACATTTTGGAATGTTTTAAACTACAATACATATTGCACATTGCATGTAGCAGCTTATATTCCTCAAAGTTAAGTGTTTTAAATTCTTGCGTAGAGGTCACACAAACAGGCATCTTCAGGACAGAGGTGACGGATCTCAATTTCACCAATTTACTCTGGCGAAGTCTGCCAACGTGCCAACGTCTTTCGGGAAAGTGGCCTTTTATCAGAGCGTTGTGATAACCACTGTGTCATAAGAGAGAAGAGTCACTGCAAAAACATGATGCAGCCTCACCTGTGTTGATTTCGTGCCATTTACATGCACACATATTTTGTATTACATAACCATCTGTATCTTTCTCCTGCCGTTTGCTACCGAGCCTCCGCTGTCAGACCAGACGAGCTTGAAGGTAATGGCGCTACATTATTCTGCTTCATTACAAATTTATAGCCTCAATCAAATCAAAGTGTATTAGTCTGTCTGTCATCAATTATAGATGTGAGTCTGCAAATATAACCAAACCCTGTCGCTCGTTCTGCCTGCAATGGTTCATTAGGCAGGAGGAGCGAGAGCTGCAGACTGGGACGATGAAAGCCTGGATGACCTCAGCTCAGTTTTGCAGAGGATAAAAAGGCTTAATTTTGGAGATACTGTATCTGTCTAGTAAAAAAAAAAGAGGAAAGGCTGTTAAACACTTTTGGGCTGAGCGAAACAGATAACGGCCAACACTTATTTCTAAACGTCTGTCTCTTGTTTTAACATGTGGAGACGTTTTCATATCCTGCGATCCAGATGCCAAATAAAAGAAATAGACCTGGGGATTAGTCGAGGCTCTCCGAGATTACTGCCGCTGCTCACAAAGGCTCAAAGTGAACTACGGCAGATTTTCTTTTGTTCAATTCATCAGGCTTGATACAGAATGTGGGAGTCAATGAGCCCACAAACAATGAAAGGGGACGTCACGATTGGAGATTATATGATCAGGTAGAGTTCGTCTAGTGAGAGGAGGGCGAGATGTAAAAAAAACAAAAAACTGAGCCGTGCCTATACTGCGTTGCCTTTTCATTGACACTGCAGCGCCTCAATATTTAATATTTCTTAAAATTTCTCTGGCTTTAAAAAGGAAACGTTCAATATTCATGAACTGTTAAACTGGGACGTTCAAGCCCTCAAACTCCATTAACAAGCACACTACACATCGTACTTTTTATTTTTTTTGTTATTATATAATCCATAGACGGCGTTCGCAAACCAGGGCCGCTTGTTTCCTGGCAACTTCTCCTCTCAAGGATGAATCAAAAGAACGGAGCATGCAGGAATGCCTGTGGGATCGGGTTTTCATTGAAAACCTGGGCGAGTGAAACGTATGACTCAGAAAAACGCTGGGCATCTCTTGTGTTTGTCATTTTCAGCGGGAAATATGTCGAAAAAAAACAAACATTTGAGCAAGTGTACACACACACACACACACACACACACACACACACACCACACACACACACACCCACCCACCCATACATGTGATGCTGCTGTACAATGACACCACCTGACCAAATGAATGAATAAGTACTAGTAAGTTTTGTACTTTTACTTATGAACTACAGTTATTTTCCATTATCAGTCATTAGAAGAAACAGTCAACATGTGGTGCCTTGTTATAAAGTACATTTAACTACATGATAACAGAGTTTCCCTACACGATAATCAGTCAAATCCGTCTTTAACTTTGTGTGCTGTGTGTGTTTTCTCTCTTTTGTGGCAAACGCGCTCGAAAAACGAAGGTGGAGGAGAGAGTTTGTATCCATCACTGTACAAACACGTGCACAAAGATCCAAAAAGGCTAATATCTGCATTGGCTTACTCACACAATACCATCATGTTGGGTGTATTATGAACACTATATTAATATTTATTTTCTTTAATATCAAGGTAATCTTCTACACCGGTATACTGCAACAGCCCCGGTCGTTACCAAGCAAACGTGTTTTCTTACATCTGGAGAACAATATTTGCAGACAGTACTTCATTATAATGCTGTTTTGTCACACGACTGACCTTTTATCAAAACAAATGACAGCTTCGTGCAATTTGGATATTGCATTTAACCATACTGCAATTTTGATTACACTTCGATTCATCTTGCAACCCTATGTAAAATAGCAGCTGTACGTGTAATTAAGGGTATTTACATTGTCTTAGGTGAGGTAAGTGTCCACAATACAACCTTATGTCAGTGTATTTTCAGGAGCAGTCGGCCGATGTGGCTTTTTCAGGGGCCGATACTGACACAAATGATAAGAAATCAAGGAGACTGAAAACTATTTGGGACCGATGTTCATTTTCAGTAAAAAATGAAATCTCTGTGTCAAAATTCTGAACAGCCAGTGATGAAACACACCTAAGTACAATATACTAAGGTACAATTTTGAGGCACTAATATCTCTATTTCCATTTTCTGCTACTTCATACTTCCTCTCCACTGCACTTATTTGGTAAATTCAGTTGCTAGTTACTCTGCAGATTCACATGATTTCAGTGTTAAAGGGCTATTAATTGTGACTGATCAGATATTGCAACATCGGAGGAGACTTCATCGCCAATCCCACAGAGAAATCACTGATCCTGATGATCAGAAAATGCCTAATAAAGGTCCACCCCCTGATATCTAACACGTTATTAAGGTTTATAAACTAGACACAAAACTCCATGTGATGCCACACAATCCCAAATAAGTGACCATCAGTCCTAATGCATGACCTGCAATGTGGCTGTGGAGTTCAAAGGGGGTCATCGTCATCAGATCTGAGCACACAGGCTGTGTGACACATATTAACACACATCCTGCAGAGTGGTTTCAGATGAGGCTGAAGCTAAAAGCACACAGACCCAGAGACAGATCAGGAGAAACTTCAGCTGGAGAGTGAATGCGAGTGGATGCTGCTGGGATTCGAACCCCCAGCTGTGGTGGTGGTGGTGTTGTGTCTGGGACAGGGGAGCTGTGTACTCACGCCCTGGTCTTGGGGAAGCCCATGGACAGCAGCACGTCCAGAGTGGACCCATGTTTGACGGTGCTCGGCCGGGTCTGGCGCTGCCTCCGCGGGGTCACTTTGGCGTACAGTTCCTCTTGAGCTGCCATAACTCACTGCTCCATCGGTGTGTCAGGTCCTCGGCTCCTCTCGCTGTGTTCTCATACACGTCAATAAAATATTTATAATAACAAAAAAAGGGAGAGGATGGAGGCGGTGAACTTAGACTAAAACAGGGCTAGTTGTGTGAAACGGAAGCACGTAGAAGAAAGAAGAAAAAACACCACCAAACCCTGCGAGGAAGCGAGCATTTCTCTGGGTCGGACAGACGCTGTGAGCTGGATCAAGCTGCCTCCTGACGGCTCACACATGAAGTCAAAACCATCAGCAGGGGGGTCAGCCATGGGAAGTCACTCCTGCTCTCTCAGCCGTGCCCCCGACACACAGTTCCCCCCGACCGAGGTGGACATGTCTGGTTCCTGCTCGCCCCTCGCATCCGGTCCGCTCGCCGAATGACTAAAAAAATATACATATATCAGACTCGACTATTATGAGCTTCCTCTTTATGCGATGTCTTATTTATCAATGGGTCCTGAGTGAGCGGAGGGGTTCGGTCTGTGGAAAAGGTTGCAGCTTCCCAACCGAGCAGCGCCGTCAGTTAAAGGGACAGTGCACCGTTTGTGAGGCGGACAGGAAATCCGTGCTTAATACGCTTTTTCACTGGAGGTGACACACACTCCTCTAAGTTAAACGTGCTGCTGCTGCCCCCGTGAACCGAAATGAATCCCATTAGCTCGGGCCGGTGCGGTGGAAAGTGTCGAGGTAGGGCTGGATGGTGGAAAAAGTTGCTCACACTTCCTGTCTGCCGGAGTGGGTGTCGACGGTCCGCGCATGCGCAGCGCACGGCGAGGAGAGCAGCACGCCATCAGCAGTTGCCATAGCGACTCTCGGGCGGCAAACTTTGTAAACACATCCCTAAATATAGTTGTGAAGGTAACTCCTTCATTTTGTAGTTTTTTCTTATATACGCCTACATTTAAGTGTATGCTTTTTATTTTGAAAACCATGGTTGTGGGGTTTAGTCTTTGTAGTTACTGTTTTTATGTGACCTAATGTTAAAGGGAAAATAAAGCTTTATAACAACTCATTAAAAGGAAGTCATGCAGCGAGAAACATCACCTGTACAGACACATTTATCTGTATGCTGATGCCTATTTAATTCTACATTTAAGTGTATTTCTTTTAAAACTTTTCCTAGGATTGGCACAACCAAGATTTATTATCCTTTAGTGGTTTTTAGAACTGACTTTCCACATCCAACAATGTTTTTCTTTTACATCTGAATGTACAAAAAAGACAGTTCACACATATAACCATGGTAAGCTTAATATCTTTATTTGCATTTTCTTTTTTAAATCTTGGTTATTACAACCTTTACTCTATCTGGTGAGTTTGTAATGAAGAGACAAGTTACATAGACTGTTTCAATTCAGTTGTCAAAAACCTTTACTGATCGTACTGTATGCAGTACATATGTGGGCCTGTGAAGGAAGGTTTTATGTAAGAACATGGTTATTAGAGTGACTTGGGTGAATCTATATTTTGCTAGGAAGTGCAAGTATGATGTAAAAAGGCAGTATTAGGATCAGGAGTAGGTTTAAAGCTTTTTAGCATCAGACGTGTTAACTGTCAAGTAGAAGAATTAGACTAAATGAATTAGATCAAATGTTTGGGGTAATTAAGACCAAACAAATTAAAATCTTAGTCTACCTCAAATACTATTTATGGCCTAATGTTTATAAAATTGAAATTCAGACACTTTAAGAACCTGCACAAACCGTGCCTGATACAACCCTCATAAAATGAAAAACAGAAGTAGCACATATTTGCAATTTATAATGTTGCTTAATGGTTATGCAAAAGTGGATTATTACTGTGTTGAATCATGACAGCAGACTCAATTTAACAGCATTTTATTATTCAATATACAAAGCAAAGTTACAGCCTTATGAAAGGTCAAGCAATTTGAAAAGTCATGGTTGGTATTGATGTCTGACCAGTTAAAGACATGACCTGAGAATTTCTGAATGTTTGGGTTTTAATGTCTAGAGGTAGACGACAGAACCAATATTATGACGATCACATCAGGACAGTTGGGGTAATCATCACTATGATGAGGCTTCACATGTGCATTTACTGAACTTTCTCGGATGAAACTATCTAGCAAATACATGGCAAGTTAACCTACAAGTAAGTTTAAGAGAATAAGAGAATGTGCACCTTAAGTGTTAATGATATAAATGCCAGCAATGGATGGAATATTAGAGACAACAACTGTTAACAAATCATTCTAAATTACAGAGTAAAAACTGTTTTGTTATTTACAAGGCAGAAAACAAATACATTTTTATTAGACAAAGAATGTTGTTCAACAGTTCTGTGGTTTGTTAAAAAAAAAAAAAAGCTATGATATTCTAGCTCCATCAACATTTCAGCTCACAGATTCACAGACTGACTGATAAGAGAGTTGTGCTGGAGGAAATTAAGGTCATGGGGTCAGCAAATGTAATAAAATGTGACTGTAGCATTTTTTCAAGGCACTGTCTGTTACCATGACTACTTCATATGTTCATATTGCCTAGAAAAACAACTAAATACATGAATAAACCTGTTTTTTTCCCCCCCTTTTACATGTACTGGGAGTATCTGTACTGTAGATGAATCATTTGAACAAAAAAAAAGAATAGAATCACGCAGAAACACACACTCCATAAGTAGAAAAATGTCCGAGGCTAAAAATGGTCACTATTAATCCACAACTTATATAAAAAAACAGGGCTCATTGCAAGTCTTTAGTAAATTATTTCCTATAACTTAAAAACACCACACATTGATGCATCGGAAATCCGAAAGTAGACAGTTCAGGTCAACTCAAACAATCACACTGGTCTATAAAAACTGCAACTTCAGAGTCAATAAAAAAGAGGACTTCACTTAAACCCTCAAGAATGATCCATGCTAAGTCATTTAAAACCAAGGTGTTGTCCTCATCACTGTTCGGTGCAGACTATACCACAAACGATGACTTCTGTTTGAAATCTCCCTGTAAACAAACACATCACACATCACAACTGGAACTAGAACAAGGAAAACACCGTCTCCACCAAGCAAACATGATAACACAATCTATATGACTATCTATAATAAATCTACAATAAAAATGACAGCAATACTTACATCTTCATCTTCACCGCCATACAATGATGATGGGGGCTGGTAGACCACATTCGACTTTGGTTTGCTGCAGGGAGAATTACAAAAACATGTTGAGTGAAAGAGTCGAATCAGTCTTTGAATTACCTGCTAAAATCCATTAGACAGTATGGATAAAAGAAAATCGTCTTACCTTTCAGGCTTTTCTGTAATGAGAAGAAGCAAAAAACACGTCAGTTGGATAAAATATTTGGTACATTATACAAACATGCAAATGATATTCAGCAGTCAGGTGGTACCAGGGACCGCTGCAAATGATGCAATATCTTTTGTGATTAGCTAGACGGATGGTAGCAGAAACATCTACCTCCTTCCACAAATGAAAGTAATACTCATGGTCGGATACGGTGGTGGGAATTTCCATAGAAGTTTAAGAAGAAGAATGTTTTTGTATTTGTCTTCAACAGTGAATAGTGAAATTTCCAAACACCCGTCTTTTTTTAAGATGCAGATAACAGGCATGATTTACAGTGTGGATAGTAAAACAGGACTGGTTGTTGATTCATATGCCAGTGTTCCCTGTTTGAACTTACTGTTGAGCTATATTATTTACCTGAAGTTTGTCCTTATTTAACACCCAACATGCTGATTATGACTATTCAGAGGTCCATTGTTTCTGTTAATGTCAACACTGAATGCTGATAATCACAGCAAATGCTATGATTTTAAAATAATGTGGAAAACTCACTGGGCAGGTATCCTTTCTTGTTGGCATACCAAATGCCGAGTCCCAGCAGGACCAGCAGCAGCAGAGCCACAATTACTCCAGCAACAATTCCTCCAGTGTTTGGGTCACCTTGAAGAAAACGCCACATTGAGAGGTACATCAGGTGAATTACAATCAAATAAAATGGTAAATTTTCATGAAAATTTGAAACTGCTGCAGCACCCAAATGATAAAAAAAGAATAAATAAATAAAGGTTGTGTCTTCATGATGGTAATTACAGTTTCAATTTAAGTAAACACCTTTGATGCAGCCAAACCAGTTTACTGCCCTCAAAGTGTTGGCATGCAGCGCACTCCAATGGCTGAAACCGGTTTCACCACATTCCACTTTGTGAGTATGCAAACTCAGGTTAAAGCATGTTTCTGAAATTAAAGAAAAGAGTACTTACGGACTTCCATTCTTATGCCTTTAGACTTCTGAGGGGGACCAGCTGGGTTGACAGACTCGCAGGAGTACAGGCCAGCGTCCACCTTGCGCACAGGTGAAAATGCCTGAGTAACAGAGAGAGAGGTTATATTTTAAATGTTTAAGGCCATGGGGATCAAAACTGTCCGTAAACAGTGAAGGTAATAGCTTGTAGCTGACCAGTTCACCAGTGGCTGGATTTAGATGGTAGGTGAAGTTCTTGAAGGCTTGAATCTTGCTAGGTTCAGTGGGCAGAAGGACGTTATCTTTGTACCAATTGTATGTAGGTGGAGGTGAGCCGTCGACATCGTGGCAGGACAAGATTACGGTCTTGCCCGTCGTCACAGAGGTGGGAACCCTACACACGGGTGGAGACGGAGGCACTGCGGGACAAAACATTCAGTTTTTGGCATGTTTCCACATCTACAGTCGTACACACTATTACATTTAAAACACAAAACAATATAAGAATATTAAAGATTGTATGGCAGCGATATGAGTTTAGGTTTCTTATGAATAGAAAAATGTGTTTGAAGAATCTAATTACAAAGGAATCCTTACCCAGGACAGTCAGCTTCACTTTGACTTCCCCAAACTGTCCGTTGCCGGAAACCTCACAGTCGTACGCTCCGTTGTCCTTACGGGTCACTTTGGAAAATCTTAGATTATGGCCACTGTACAGCGTCACTCTGTCGGCATAGGGTGCTGTGGAAGAGTTACGTAACAGTCTTGAACGCATTTAGAGAACATATATCTAAACACAAGCTGCCCAGTCCTATGATTTTTTTTCTTAAATAACACAAAGAGTTTGGAAACTGTCAGACAGGCGATCAAGGTCAAGTGACTTCTTGACATCTAAAATTTGTTGCTGCTATCAAATTTAGCAGGGTTGCTTATGGCCAATATAAAAACGTCAACTACCTCTGCACTTGAACAACCCTATTAGGACGACTTTGCAAATAAATATATGAAAAAATTGAATGGGCACTAAAAAAAAGGTTCTTTAATACTGCTTGAGACTTGTAGAAGTGCATCTAAAAGGAATTTTGTAGATATATATCATGCTGGACGAGTTATGACTCAAAAAGATTTTTTTCTCTCCACCTCACCGCTCAGGAATTAAGAGCAAAAATATGGGATGTTTTATAAATGTTGACGGTGCTGTTGCTGATATGTTAAATGCACAACCAACTTTCCACAGAATATCATTAAAAGATTCTAAAGTACTTTTTTTAAATGGACGGGACCTAAAACAAAAACTGTTGTTGGTGGGAAAAAAATCTGTCAAAGTGACAAAATATGGACAAAATTATCTGAATTTTTTGTCGTGCACCAAAAAGACTGAATAAGTACTTACTTGTTGTTTTGCCATCGAAAACCACGTACACCTGTGAGCCTTTTAAGTCCCTAAACTTCCACTCAACTCTGGCATTTGAACCAAAGTCAGCCGAATACGAACACGTGAGGTCAGCGCCTAGAAATGACAGAGTTCATGATAAATCCCAAAGGAACACACAGCTTTTCAAGAAAATAGCGCTGAAAAAGATGCTTGGGGTAATTTACCAATATTATATTTCCCAGTGAAGTTCATGGTTTCAGTGCACTGATATCATTTTGGTATACAGTTCTGCTTTAAAGTGCAAAATGCCCTATCTTTGGACCTCATTTTCCTCTGAGAGCAGCTTGTTTATTCAGTTATGGGTTATGTACTGTTACCTCAATTATGTTGTAATTATTACAATTTTGAGATTGAATTGCTTCTCAGAAACTACACAGTGCCTCTTTAACTGTATGGTGGAGAGTTAGAACATATAGCTATGCTGTGTGTCACATGCTCCTCTGAAATTAAACAATACAATGGTGTTTGACAGCCTTTTAGGGAGTTATGATCTCCTTTTTAAAGCACACAGCTAGGAGAAACTAAAGACTTAACATAACACTCTATCACATTATGTGAATAGAAGACTGTAAGCATGATTACTGCTTTATAGTCTCCTAAGTAATCAGACAAAGCCAAACTTCCCATCTTTGTTCTTTAGAAGAAAGGAAACACAATTACTTTGGTGTATATAATTAAGAGATAAAAATGGCCTTATGATTGAGGGCAGGGCTGAAATCTATCACTGACAGATAACACATGACCACCACACAAGAAGAATTTCTCCTTTATTTTAGCTTATGCTTTCTCATTGATCCAATTGGTCCAATTTACTGCTGAAATAATCCGTTTTTTAATTTTCAGGCTTCTCTTCTGTCATTCAGATTATTCGATATTTTCAGGACTCACCTTCATTCTCTTTCACCTGCACATTTGCTTGGGAGGTAGTGACTGTAAAGCCACTTACGCCTGGACAGAGATGAGAATCAAACGAGTAATTAGACACAAGCAAAGGGAAAACAGTACAGACAGGAGCAGTTCAGCATGACTTATTTTACAGTTTAAAAGGTTAGTTATACGACTGATGCAGTCATTGTTGACTTTACTTTCGGATGTACTGATGTTTTCACACTGACAGACATTCATCAGCACAATTTTCAAAAGGCACTGAGTCTACATTCTCACTTCCTGTAAGTATAAATACTCCTACCCACAGGTGGCAGACTTCTCTGTGGGTCCAGCAGCAGTCATTTTGTACTGACTGGGATGCTGCTAACATTATCACATGCATCCAAATCCAGAAAGTTTTTAAGTGTAATTAAAGAGTTGGACGCCTGTATGTATTTTAGTCCCTCATATAAGTTTAAGACTGTAGGAGGCAAGATCAAATTACTCCTTTCAAATATTTATTAAAAAGGTGCACTATGTAGTTTTTGTATGCCTGTACAAACTAAATCAACAAACTCTCTTTGTTTTCATGACTGACTAAAAAAACTGACCTTAAAGAACAACAGAATTTATGCTGTTTTACTTTGTTTATATGTGGCGGACCTTGCCACCTTTCTAGCTTCAAACTGTGTTCTGGGCCCAGTATTTCAAAATTTGTAATCTGGATCAGAATAATCCGGATAATGAAATCCTCCTTTTCTCAGTCATGGATCACGGTGATCCTGCTGACTTTATCTGAGTATTTCAAAACACAGGCAGGGTGGATCACCGTGATCCCTACCTGGTCGGATACGGATTTCCCAATCTCAAGTCTCCGCCTCCGGGATCTGAAACATGGTGGACTACTTCATGAAAGGAGTAGCAGAGCGCCGACTTTCACGTCAAAAGTGTAAGTTAACCGTCGTCTATTGTGTAGCGGTTTTAATACCATACGAACGGCAACCAACACATCATGCAAGCCAACTATTTGAATTGTCACCTTATTAACCCTCCTGTTATGATCTCTAATTGAGACGCGGCCGTGCTAACGGGAGCTAACGCGGCTCCATTGACTTGTGTGTTAAGCAGCTAGCGGGCTATCATTAGCGGCTATCATTAGCGTCACGTCATTTGCAACACGGCAGATTTACAGTATAAGCAGGCTGCATTGTGTACAGACCTGCTCAGTGCTTAGAAAACACAACGCAACAGAGTTTGAGTATTAACTACAAGGTTTGTTCAGAAGGTTCAGAATGCTACAGTAGCCTAATGCTGGTGATGATATCATGTTTTTGTGTAGGCTACATAAACACAATTTGGGATTGTGGATTAAGATACTCATACACCTTCTACCTTCAGAGTCCACTCACAGCCATGGACCACTCAGCTACAACAGGGTGAGTGCTGGAAATCCTTGAAAATGCTTTAATTGTATTGATACATTTAAGACTTTCAAGTAATTGGAGTTTGAATAAAGTGCTTGAAACTGCTTAAATTTGTAATGGCATTACTTTCATGGTATTGGTCAGTGACACGATTAGAAACATTTCTTCATCCTAATTCCTCTCCAACATAATTATGATAATTTATAAAAGGATCTGATTTGATGAAGTAAAATAATCAGTGTGTAAAACACTAACTGAAATACATTGCTACATGTTTTAAAATCACATTCAAGCTATATCCAAATATTTTAAAGGTGCATTTTTAAGCTTGAAGCCACTTTGTCTTCAATTAATCAGAAGCATGAAAATATACCTTGAAAATGCTTGGAAAGTGCTGAAATGTGCAGCATGACATTAACACTGACACAGAAAAAATGTGCACATTTTTCTTTAATCATTCAAGTGGAAAAATAAAGATTAACCATGGCATTTCTCACAGCTCTTCCAGCAGGACCATCAGGCTGCTGCGGTGGTGGAGGCAGCGGATCGGGGACTTCTGCGCAGGGAGGAGGTCCATCAATGGGAGCCCCAAGTGGCACTCTCCTCGTTTGTGCAATGTTGTGGAGCACAATGCAGGCACAGATGACGTGACAGGCCTTCTGTGGCTCCACACGGAGATAGTTCAGGCAGGCAAATCTGCGTTTTATCACGCCATTCAGGCGCTCAATTGTCCCTCTTGTTGTGGCATGGACACTGTTGTACCTCTGCTGAGAATCATTGGTGACAGTAGCAAAAGGGGTCATCAGCCAGGGTAGAAGGGGGTAACCGCTGTCACCGAGGAGGATGCCATCTGGGGCGGCCTGCTGGAACCTTTGAAAGAGGTGGCTTGACCTCAAAATACGGGCATCGTGTACAGACCCAGGCCATCTTACGACACAGTTGGTGACAATGAGGTCAGCGTTCCCCACAAGCTGCACGTTAATGCTGTGCCGGCCTTTTCTGTTGACATACTCCCATTCCCTGGCATGAGGTGCCTGAATATGCACGTGAGTACAATCAATAACACCAATACAATTGGGCATCCCCCCCAATGAGAAAAACTCCCTCTTGGTCCTTGCCATGTCGTCTTCATTTTCAGGCCATTTCACAAATTGACCCAGAAGATTGCTGAGGGCAGATGACACTGAATGCACCACATGGCCGACTGCTGACTTTGTCACCGCCAGTCCATCCCCAATTACCTCAAAGAAGGAACCACATGCATAAAACCGTAGCGCTATAAGCACTTGCTCCTCCACAGTCAAGGCATGGCTCCTCAGGGTGGCACGTTCAAGGTGAGGATGAAGAATATTACAGATGTAAGTAATATCATCTCGCCCAAATCTGTATCTTGCATAAAGCTCCTCATTTGAGTAATGCTCGAGCAGGTTGGGGCGCTCAGCATAATGCCGTGGCCTATACCTTCTCCTTTGCTGTCGGTGTCGGTGTACAATTGCTGTCATTGTCTTGTCAACCAATCATGTCCAGCTGAGAACCCAATTTAAGCCCTTACTAATGAACCTGGGATACTCTCACACCTGAAAGTAACGAGACTGGCAAGGTATAAAAGAGTGACTGGTTGATCAACCTCCAGACACCATGGAGGCCCAAAAGAGTAAGGGATTGAACTTTACAGCTGCTGAAACGCATGAGTTGCTGGATGGGGTGAGGTCACATTATAGTGTTTTGTTTGGCACTTTCAGCACCCCTGGCCAGACCAGTGTGTCTGCAAAGACCAAAGGCGAGATTTGGGCTGCTATCACAGCCCAAATAAATGCCACTGGCAGTGGCCAACTACGGTCGGTGGAGCAGGTCAAGCTTCGGTGGAAAAACTTGAAGCAAAAGGCCACCAAGGACCAGGCGGAGGCGAAAAACCCCCAAACAGGGAACAAGCCCTTCAAAGGTAAGACTTAACTGTTTGTCTTCTAAATTCCCATATTATGTTACATTAATGGTACAAGTACTAATTTCATGTCACTTTTGTGAAGCACTATGAGCTACATGTCTTATATGAATGTGCAATACAAATGTTCTTGTTTATTTTGTAAAGCTGGAGAATTCTCAGATACTGTCCTCGATATACTTGGAGGGGAGAGTTCCCATGCCCTCCATGGGATTTTGCCAGCCAGTTTGGGGGAGTCTGACGAGCCACTCAACCTTTCAGCTGACTATGTGCTGCTCACACCTGTGCCATCAACACCATCAAGTGCCAGCATTGCTCCACCTGGTCCACCATTGGTGAGAGCTTGTTTTTTTTGCATTTCACTACACTGTTTTTAAACCTTGGTTTTAGCTTTGCATGTGACCAATAAACTTATCTATCTACCACATCAGGCACGGGGGCCAGAGCCAGCGCCAGCGCCAGAGCGACGACGATGAGGAAGCCTATGAGAGGCTCCTCAAAATGGAGACCGAAAGGGCAGTCAAACAGACTGAACTGGCCAAACGGCAAATTAAGCTGACGCTGCTTCAGCAAAAAGAGACAGAATTAACAATCAAGCTGTTAGAGAAACAGCTTGACATTTGAAATAGCATGGTCCTTAGTGGTCACATTATTTTTTGTTGGAATAAAACTTTGTTTGGACCCTGCATTCCTTTGTCTTTCTCTGTTTTGGTACATGCAAGTTACAATGTTTGGTGAACTAGAATGAGAAATAATTGTAATTTTATTTACAGCAGTTTTACAGTGTGGTCAAAAATTTTACTATGCTTTACATTTTTTGATATTACTTAAATTACTTGTTAGAAGTACAACACTAACACTTAAGTGTGACAAACATCTTGAGTAACAATATCTAGAAGTATGCGCTGAGAGTTTGTCAATCCAAGTCAAATCCACCTCTGAGGTGGGATTCAAATGATCCTGAAATTTTGGTATCAAGTTGATCCAGATATCTGACTTAACTTTTGAAATACCCAAATCAGCCTTTTATCTGGATTCAGGGGAGGATTGGATTACCAGAGCTGAAACCCTGATCTTCAGGATCAGGATTCTCCTGATCTGTGTTGAAATACCCAGTTTTCAGATCAGATCTAGATTTAATCCAATCCGACCAGGATAATCCTGTCAGATCACGTTTGAAATACTGGGCCCTGGTGACTTTATTTTCCTCTGAGAACTTGTTTATTCAGTTATGGGAAAAAAATGTAATTCGGAGTTTGTATTATCATCTCATTAATATGGAAAGTATTACAATTCTAAGCGCACACATTTATTCTCCAAACTACATAGTACCTCTTCAAGGATGGAAAAAGGAATCTGCAGTAGACTTGTTATTGAGGCTGAGATGATTCCATTTGGATGGAGATTAGCATCAGTGCTAAACTTTTTAAAGTCAGCGAGAAATGTGCTTGCTCTGCTCTGAAAAGTTTAATCACGTTCACTCGTCAACAACGCGGCAGACAGATTCAGGTCAGACGATGATTGATGGCAGGAGGTGATAATTAGCCATCCAAATGTAGATCAGCCATTTCACACCTGAACACTTTCAGTATGTTGTCTGATTAACAAATCAGCACGGCTGAGACGATTAGTCGATTGACAGATCAAAGCTCAGACGGCTACAGAGAAAGCGCATGAGACCGAAGAGCACGGCTCTTGTCAAACAGCCACAGCATTGCTCACGATCCCTTCAGGGTGTGGACCAAAAAGAAAAGAGTTGCTCATTCCAGACTGCTGTGCCAGAAGAAACTTCCGTTGAAACTATCAACAGCCTGGTTGAAACTGGGTCTTTTCAGGCACTGCAGAGCTGCTACTGACAGAAACACGGGTAATTAAATCACATTGGGCCTAGCTGTCACATCTTATGTGTGTCTATATCACGACTCTATGTGCCGTTAAACCACTGCCATTACTTTAAGTGTTAGGCGTTACATGATTTAACTACCACGCTGCTGACTGACAAGCCTGTGTAATACCGTGAAGCTTCAGCAGCAGGAGCCAGTTAATCATCAACCATGTGCAAACCTAGTCTCACTTGTACACATCCCCAAATTCCTTACAAGATGAAATATACAGCAAGCAAGACTTTGAATTGGTGTGTGTACCAATGATACACATCTCCTTATTCAAATTAACAAAAGGACATTTCAACTGTAGATACTAATAGCATTAAAAATTCCTCGACACCCCCGCAGATGTTTAGTCACAGCTGGTCTCAGCTGAGATAAGGCAGAACAGTCACAGTTTTGGTTTTGGTGCAGCGATAAGAGTCGAGTGTAAAATGAAACCAGAGCGCTGCGTGACTTCTTTGTTTGCGTACTTTGTGAGTTTAAGAGTTTTTGTGTCGATGTGTTGTTGAAGCGTCCTTGAAGTTAAAGAACTGGGAATGCACGCAGGTTAGAGAGCTTAACAGCAAATCTCTCTGTTCAGCACAATAACTTTGGAAAGGCCACCTGCCAATAAATGACATTATACAGGGTGTATTTCATACAGTAGACTCACTAAGGGAGATCCTTACATTATTACAAGTCTATGCTGCAAATTTTAAAAGTCATGACATTCATTTTTAAATATTTAACAATAAACTGTCAAGAGTAATAAGGAAAATCAGAGGAAACAATCATCCACGCACCCACAATTAATAATTCAAATACCTTGGGAGCTTCATTGTGTCCTCACTGTGTCCACCCATTTTGTTTTAACATGATCATGATATTACTATCTTATGTGTTAGGTTTCGTGCTGGTACAGGAATGAGGAAATAGTGATACATTTATAGATGTAATAAACAGCCCTCCTGGCCTACATTCCTAATCACATTATAATGGCCGTTTTAACAAAACAGGAAGAGCATCTAGGAAGAATCGGTGGCCCAGATGTAGGCTTCACCTGCCACAAAATATTAACGTGGCTTCACTGCAAAAGGTGGAAAACACCTGCAATATTAAGACTACTTTTTATTTTAATTTGTCCCTTAGGTCAGCTTCGTCTCACCAACAGCCTCCTGAACTCACACAAACAGGGCAGCAGGCCAACATGTCGCCACCAGGCCCGAGGTTCAACTTGCTGGTTTGTTTAGTAACAAAAACAGCTGATAACTCTTTTATTTAGGTTAGTCTTTGAAAAAGGGGGATAAATAGCAGCTGAAGTGGTTATCGTTGTGTTAAACTGTGCACAAACGACACATTTTAGCGTCGACTGTCCTCACGCTTAAAAAAACCACTTGTTGCGGACGGGACTCACCTGTCGCAGCCAGAAGGAACAAAGCCACCGAAACCAGCCCGCTGACAGACATGACGACCAGCCCGCTCCTCCGCGTGACACGAACGATTCAAAAACACGCAAAAAGTCTTCTTTGCGTCGACAAAAAAAAGTTAAACTACCAGCCCGTGTGTATTTTCCAAACTCTTGAATTCACAGCGTCGACGTTTCAGGCTCTCTCTCATCTGAGGAATCCGCCCAGGTGACTACGGGGCTCTCTCACTTCCGGTAACAGGAGCCTCTCTTGGCTCAGGTGCGCTGGGTGACGTCAGAGTGGACGAACAGGTCAGACCGGACCAGAGCAGCAGCACCACAGCCAGGTCGACTGTGCGGCTCAGGGTTGCAGGTGGTTGTTCCACCTGTTGCAGAGATGGACTGAGTCAGATCATTGTGGTCAGTTTTGTTTTCTTTTCTGCACATCTATTTCTGCGAATCCTTAAAGTCTCAGCGGAAGTGAAACGTTCCCACAGCAATGGCACAGATCCACATCAGCCTGTGTGGCATTCTTAATATGACTAATGAGTAAAGCAAATGAGTAAACATGTTCACTCAGTCACACTATTGGGAAGCAAAAATATTAGAGGCTACTATGAGCTCCACCTTTCTTGAGGCATATTGAAGGGAGATCATTATGTTTATTAATCATTGAAAACATATAATATGATGATAAATACTGTAGGGATTATTATTAGGGCATATGCAGTGATGGAGGTATATTAACTCAAGTACTTTTCTGCTAGAGAGCCGCAGTACTGCATTTTTAAATCAATTTGATTTTTTAAAAAGGCTCTACCAGAGTAATACAAGTGTCTGTGACAGCTTGGAAGAGATTCCCAACAGTCCTAAATTGATTGTTACACACAATATTTGTACCCTCCATGTACTGTCATACTCATGGATCCATACTGCCAAGATTTTGACTTGACAAGAGTGTAAATAATACCTTCAAAGATGAGGAGTTGGGATCTCAGGGCTCACAGATACTTGGATGACAACAGATGAGCAGTTTCGTTTTAGTTGCGCTGTTTAGCTGTGAAGTTCCAGAAATGTTTTGTGGACTATGAAACCTCACCTGACTTTCCATCTGCATGATGGTGAGAAGATAATGACTGTATTTTACATTTTTAGAGTGAGCTTCTGCTTTAGACAATGTGCTTCCAACTTTGCGGTAACCGCTTTGGGCCATTTTTGTTTTTCTTTCTTGTTTTGACATGATTATACCGCCCCAAAATGAAATCCATACAGAAATCTTTTGCCAACTTTGGCGTGGGACTTGAACGTTATCATCACACAATAATGCCTGAGCTCATTAGTGCTGACTCTGCGGTTATGGCTGAATGGTACCCCACAGCAGCCAGCTTCTTCTTTCTTGTGAAAAACCTTCCCAGAATTGTGCACACTGTTTTACACTGTAAAGTCTGACAAAGGGACTTAAATAAAAATAAATAAAATAAGGAAACCAATAACCTCAAAATGACCAAGTAAAGAAATAATTGTAAGTTGTTATAACTTTGTAGCTCATACAACTTTTCTTCAACAAGATTTAATAGTCTACTTTACTTTTTAATTGACGTGATCAATTTCCTGACTTTCTTTAAAGTAAAGTCAACTTTTGAAACTGACATTCTAGCAGCCTAATGTCCAATTTTTAGAATGAGAATAAAACATTTGCTCTGCACAGACAAATCCCCACATCACTACATCAGTTTTTTTTTTTGGAGGATGGTAGTGGTATCACAGTTATCATTTAGGAGGATTGTAATCTGACCACTCAGGTGATTTGTTTTCAGGATATTGTAAAAACACAGTCACACCCTTGAACCCTGTGTGTGCAATTAGATTTTCTTCTCTTAATCTTAAAACTAATCTCCAAACTAACAGCTCAGGCGAGAAAACTCTGCTGATCCTTTGGTATTCCTTGACCATTTCCTTCTTCTTCCTGTCACTTTTAAAGTGCAATCCAGTTTAAACCCAGTGCTGCCCTCCACTGGACACTGACAGCACCTTCTGCATAATGCACTATGTAGGAGCTCATGCACCAGCTCGTTTGATTTGGTAGGGTTAGTTTCATTAAAGGAGCATTGTCGTTTCTTTGTTGATGCCGTTATGTTCAGTTTATTGTCATTATACAGTACATAGGACAGCAGTGCTTTTCAGTGCAATTAAATGATTGTGCTTTGGCTACACACCACTAGATACAGAAGTAAAAATCCTTGACATTATCTGAGAAAACATCGCATCATATAAAGCATGTTCAGTGTGCATTTACAAATAGGGACATCACTGAGACGCGGAGAGACGTACCGTGTGTTTATGACAACAAGCCTCAGCTGAACGTGGATCATGTGTCTCAGGCACGAGTGAAAGGCAAAATAAAGACTGAGGTTTTCTTTTGGTTTTGCTTTGTGACAGCTGCCGGGGGAATTTATGCATTATCTCCCCGGAATAGAATAGAGACCGTGTTGCTCATGCATCCGTTAGTTGTCAATCATAAACAGTTTACGTTTTGTTTTTTTTTTCTGCTCATCGTCAGATTAAATCCTCCCAAAGCCGTCTCTGTTGCCCAGATCTTATCGACAAACACAACACAATCTTCCACTGGCAGACCTCTGTGACAGAAGGTCGCCTCTATCCGCCCTCATCGTTTGGCAGCCAAGAAGAGACACAGGGGACAGATTTCAGTCGGGCATAATAGATTGCTTACCTTAAAGAGCGATGAAACTCTGCAATAACGTCATGTTGCGGGGTGCAACGTTGCATCACTTTTGTGCCACCTCAAGACAAGTTTAGTTTTAAAATCTCTGACATTTGCCCTCCTCATAGACAGCTCTTCCGATCTTGTGATTAAAACTGGAGGCTAAATGCTCATTAGCTTTCATTCGATTAAATAAAACCGCTAAAATCATTCAATCTACATACTAAATATTATAGAATATATACTTTCAGTTGTAGGATTAAGTCACATTCATGCTTATTACTCATCGCCCTTGTCAGGCACTGTCAGAAATCAATAGGCTCTGTAGATTTCTATTGTACATTGTTTATATGTGAGCGTACTTTAGAGTATAAAGTATATGCTGTAGTACTGTGTGTGCTTAGTATTGAGTGCACGATGCAGAGTAAGCAAGGCCTGTGACGTACCAAACGTATACTGTACGACATTCGGTTCAACTCATTGCACTTTGTGCATTCGCACAACTTCAGGAGAGTCCAATCACCGGATGATTATGGGTGCAGTGTTAACGTATGCAGCAGTTTGGCGCCTTGTTCACAGCCAGTGAATTTCCAGCAGCATGGGAAGTGTCATCAAGGTCAGCAGTAGGCCACTGCAGCTTTGTAACAGGACACTCCACGCCGAGCAGGGGAGGAGGAGCTCTGCAATAAGAGAAATAACGCAGGTTCAGAAGGAGGAGCGTTTTGATTTGGCAGTCACTCAAAGCTTAGAATAATAATAACGAGCACAGACGGCTTACTTTTATCCACCACTGAGGTTTTGGTTGCGATGGCTGAGTCGGCATATTTGATGTTGCAGGTGAAGTTGGACTTGCCGTTGGGCAGGTTCTTGAACAGCAGGCGACAGATGTTGCCTGGGAACATGCGCACCTTGGCGCGTTTCTTGAAGGGGGCGTGCTGCTCCTCGTCTGGGTCGGTGGTGTCAAAGAGCCTCTCGCCATTCGTGTACTTGCAGAAAGGTTCCGGCGCCTCGGGGGGGAGCGCATACTTGCAATCCATCCGGAGGTTGTGCTCGTCTATTGAGCAGTAGTTCAACTGTATAACCTTCTGGGCTGACGCAAAGCCTGCGTGTGGTACAACACAAACAGATGATCAGATATTCACCAAACACATTAGAAACACAACTGATTCCTGGTCAGAAACACACTCAGATGAGAAACGCTTTCATAATAAAAGGGGGGGAAAACATGTGAATATGAAACTGTGTCCTAATGATATTACATGACGTATGTATGATCTTACCAAAAAGTAAAATTGTGGCGAGGAGGAACATTCTCTCAACTTCCCTGAAAGAAAAAGAGGATATCGGATGAAGAAGAGTCAGAGCAAACTGACACCAGAACCGAGCCTGTCTATTTTTCTTTCTTCGTCTTACATTATTGGGATTCAAATCAAATAAAGCTGACCATGCTGTAAAGAGCGGGGGGTCAGATATCAGAGACATGATACCACACTTCTGCAGCCCAGTGCAAACCCACAGAGGTTACTGTAGAAGAGTCGCTGTCCCATGATACTGAACGGCAGAGTAAAGCCTGACTGCAAACTTCATTGGTAAATTGCCAACATTGACACATTTTCTGTGCTCAGCCTCTCTCGGGGGAACACAGGCTGATTATTTGTCCACTTACGTTCAATATATTAAATAAACACATGAAGCAGTTCCGCTCTGTTTCGCCTGCTTAATGCAAACCCACTCTCGCCTTCATTCACATATTTGCTCAAGTGCTGACTCCAGTGTTAAGCCAAATATTGCATGCAGACTCAAAGAAAAGCATTGTTCAAAATATTTTTTTTTTGTTTGTTTGTTTTTTTTTACCATAGCTCAAATCCAGAAAAATCACAGTACATGAATCATTCTCACCTTGTCTAATGCAGTTTGAGCTTCCCTCAGTGCTCTGCAGTGTGATGCCAGGGGTAGATACAGTAGAGGTCGGCTTATAGAAGAAACAGAGGAGAGAGTGAAGGAGGGAGGCAGGACAGAGAGGGAGGGGAGTGGGAGAGAGAGAAAGGGGGGAGAAAATGCTGCTCCGCTGGACTTTGGGGACGTTTCTCAGTATTGTGTAAGGATCTTCATTGATTCCCCCCACTCTGTTTTACCAGAGTATCACATGTCAATACACAAACATCTGGCCACACATTGAAAGATTGAATTCGGGTTGCCGGATGAGACAGAGGGGGGAAACCGTTGTGATGAGGGTTTGATAAGCTGAGACACCTCAGCAGCTGTTCTACATTTCATCATTCAGCGTGCAAATACGATACGCGTCAGCAGGTTCTCAGCTAGGCTGTACTTTCACCGACATAAATTAAAATAAATACATATTAAAAACAAATACGCAGAAAATTCAAGTCAACTAATGTCTTGAAGATCTATTGGGCTGCTACTACTGGAAGATCTATTTACATCTGCATAAATAAAATCAATGCTAACTATATCAAAGCAAAAGTTAGACTACAAAACTTGGCAGAAAAGTTAAGCGGACTGAATTTGACTTTAACTGTATTGAACTACTCAGGCTTAACAGGCAGCTTCAATGACCTGCGAACGCTATTTCATGTTCATTCAGTTGTTTCATGAATATATAATGTGACTTAATGTTTATCTAAATATGAATGGTACATTCCACTCGGCTAGAACCACTCAATTGTCTCACTGTATCCTCTGTAGCCTCCCTCTGTAGCCTCTGTATCCTCACTCTGTATCCTCTGTAGCCTCACTTTGTAGCCTCTGTATCCTCTGTAGCCTCCCTCTGTATCCTCTGTAGCCTCACTTTGTAAGCCTCTGTATCCTCACTCTATATCCTCTGTGTCCTCACTCTATATCTTCTGTATCCTCACTCTGTATCCTCTGTGTCCTCACTCTATATCTTCTGTATCCTCACTCTGTATCCTCAGTGTCCTCACTCTGTATCCTCTGTAGCCTCATTCTGTATCCTCTGTATCCTCACTCTGTTTCCTCTGTATCCTCACTCTGTATCATCTTTGTCCTCACTCTATATCCTCTGTAGCCTCACTCTGTATCCTCTGTATCCTCACTCTGTATCCTCTGTAGCCTCACTCTGTATCCTCTGTGTCCTCGCTCTGTATCCTCTGTAGCCTCATTCTGTATCCTCTGTAGCCTCATTCTGTATCCTCTGTAGCCTCACTCTGTATCCTAGCCTCACTCTGTATCCTCTGTATCCTCACTCTGTATCCTCTGTATCCTCTGTAGCCTCTCTATATATCCTCTGTAGCCTCTCTCTGTATCCTTTGTGTCCTCACTCTGTCTCCTCTGTATCCTCACTCTGTATCCTCTGTAGCCTCTCTCTGTATCCTCTGTAGCCTCTTACTGTATCTATCCCCTGTAGGTTTTCTCTATATTCTCTATATCTTCTGTATCCTCACTCTGTATCCTCTGTATCCTCTGTAGCCTCTCTATATATCCTCTGTATCCTCTGTAGCCTCTCCCTGTAGCCTCTCTCTGTATCCTCTGTAGCCTCTCTCTGTATCCTCTTTGTATCATCTTTGTATCCTGTCACGGTATCCTTGGTATCCTCTTTCTGTATCCTCTGTATCCTCTTACTGTATCCTCTGCATCCTGTCACTGTATCCTTTGTATCCTCTCTCTGTATCCTCTGTGTCCTTTCCGTGTATCCTATGTATCCTCTCTCTGTATCCTCTGTGTCCTAGCACTGTATCCACAGCATACTCTCACTGTGTTCTTTTACTGTATCCCCTGTATCCTGTCTCTGTATCCTCTCGCTGTATCCTCTTGACACTGCTCATCTATTTTTTTCAAGGTCCTTCTTGGACAGTTGCTGAACAACTGCCATGCTGAAGCAATCTCTCCGAGGACACTGACAGAAGTGTTGCAGAGCTCTCTGAGAGGCACAGACCACAGTGAGAGCAGGGGGTGTCTGCGAT
The DNA here is from genome assembly GCA_963678695.2 of Diplodus puntazzo. NCBI lineage: Eukaryota > Metazoa > Chordata > Actinopteri > Spariformes > Sparidae > Diplodus > Diplodus puntazzo. The sequence continues at coordinate 7,866,925 of OZ023167.1, read as the reverse complement.
TTAGCACTTCATTTTATTTGATACATTAATGCTTCACGTTGTCGCATTCTAGTCTCCTCCCTTTTTGACGATCGAAAGCAGAGAAAGCAAGTGTAGTCGTTCCTCCCGGCAGTATTCACTCACTGGAGATTCTGTGGCTGTGATCCCTGCTGCTCCTCTGCTGGATGCTGCCGTTTATACACTGCAGATGAAACCCCATCCATTCACCTTCAATGGCGCACACTATAGGACATTATGCTCACTATTCTTTTAAACAATACTATCAAACTGCACAAAGCACTGATTAGGACACTACCAAGTCGTAGATCTTTAAGATCCATCAGAAACTGTGGCTCCATGCTAGTAAAAAAAATCAATTTCCGTGTGTGTGTGTGTGTGTGTGTGTGTGTGTGTGTGTGTGTGTGTGTGTGTGTGTGTGTGTGTGTGTGTGTGTGTGCATTTTCCTTGTTTTTCTTCCCCTTTATAACAACATAAAGTCAATGTTGTCGTAGCTGACGTGGCTTGTTTGTGAGAGATTTGATGCTCTCGTTCTGCCGGACAACTGGGACAACTTTTTTTGTATGCCTAAACAAACTAAATGAGCAAACTCTCTTTCCTTTCATGGCTGAATACACAAACTGGCCTTAAAGGACGACACAATGTCACACTGTTTTACTTTGTTTATATGTGGCAGACCCTGCCGGCTTTCTAGCTTCAAACACTATTCTGGGAACCTTAACTTTGCTCTGAGAACAGCTTGTTTATTCAGATATAGAACTTTTCTTTGACTTGAGTGTGAATTTTTCCTCAATACTACACACTGCCCCTTTAAATATATGACAGTGATATAAATATGCTATATATACACTACATGTATGTGCGTATGCTTCCATAAAGAATATAGCGTGTTTGTGTATCATTTTCACTGCATAACCAGGGGCTACATATGGGATAGTATTGCTGATCGATCTATATGGATATTTACGGCAAAACACATTTCCCATACCTCATACGTCCCACTGACCCACAATGCAGAGTAAAGACACTGCATTGGTGTAGTTTCATCTGCAGCCTGCATTGGACTGCAGTCAGGACAGAACATCCGGGCCTGGTATCATTGCTCCAGTTGGCCACAGTATCACACTGTGTGGTGTAGTCTGCTCTTTTGATGGAATGTTTCCTTCGTGGCTTTATGCAGATTGAAAGCTTCTCGGATTTTTCTAAATGAATCAGTAATTGTACTCCATGTCGAACTCTGCCAGGTCCTGATCGCTGGGAAAGTTATTGATCTAATTTGACAGATACCAGTCGCAGTGGCGAAGCAACCGTTTGCCACGCCGTCTTTTCTTTTGTGTCTTTTGTTTCAGCTCTGGTATACGCAGAAGGACTGGCAAGCAATGAGTCATTCATGCTTCAATGAGCTGTTCAGTATTATTACAAAGAAATACTTTTGATAAAGATATTTTCATCCTCAGTGGCGAAACTACTGCAGAGGTAAACAAACAATCAATGATGTTAGCTCTGAGTGAGGTTAAACCCTCCATAGCTTCCCCCTGAAACAATGCACCTCCAGGGTTGAGTGTCTCTTTTATACACTAGATGTCACCAGAACATTGGTTGCTGTCTTCGTCATATTCGTGGTGGTGCTTCCAGTTTTTGTCCTGCAGAGGGAACTCTTCTTCTGCACCAAGATATGACAGCCCCCCCCCCAAAAAATACAAGAACCAGGGTGAGAGTGGTGCTGATGTTTTAAAGCAAACTGATTGGCTGCTTGCCAAGTTCCAGATCCCCAACATTTTAACATGGGAAAACTCCAGCATGTAAAGACTTTTAACCACCTTCTCAACACACTTGAGTCACATATGACGAGGTAATTGAACAAAAAAATTAAAAAATAATCCCTAATTAGACTAATTAACTTTGGAAAGGGGTGTGAAACTAATTTTTATCCCCATGAACTGGACTGCTCCTGGATCCCTGCAGGGTCTTTTGAGGATAACAGCCGGTTTGTGCAGGGATGTGTGCGCGTGTGTTTGAGTGAGGACGCACGGAGACATAACTGCATCCTCAGTCAAAAGTCAGCGCTGCTCTGCTCTGCTGCGGCTGCTGCTCCGCATACCGGCACACAGGCGCAGCTCAGCCTCGGGACAGCGACCACGCACCAGGTAAGATCTCCTCCGCAGAGTGGATAAATCACGTCAGGATGGGGTAATCTTGACATTTTCAGAGCGGGTTTTTTTTTTGCATGTGTCAGGAGCATGTCTGCATGGTTGTCGGGCTCTTTCACTTGATGTGCGCATATGAGGGGAGCTGAGTTTTGCTGCATGGGCGTTGTCCGATCTGCATTTTGGGCTGCAGGCGGGACAGAACCGGGGCCCGCTAACACTGCGCCAGTGGACGCACTGCCCACACATTACATGCTGCGGTTTTAAAGGGTTGCATGTGAGCATCTTGAGTTTCCATCACTGATATTCCAGGTCTGCACGGTGCCTTTCTTCATGGTGTCCCGTGTTGAACTCCTGCCAGGTGACAGCAGCCGAGAGTCAAGGTTACTGATCTGACCGGACAGATTCCAGCCGACATGGAGCTGCACCTTCTCGCCGTGGCCTGTCTCCTGTTCGGCAGGATAATCATGACGCATCAGACTGTACACAGTATGTGCCACTTTTTTAAAAAAAAATTCAATGCATACATGTCCAGACTGCCATCATGTCTGCGGCAGAGAAGAGACATGCCTGGATTTAGAAGTCTATTTGATGCCAGGCACTGACATTTAGATTTATTGTAAGTGATGGTAAAATGTCTCTGTTGTGCATAATGTTTCATCTGAGTCACGGTCCAGATTCTCAGGGAGAGATGGACAAAAGTTCCATCATGCTGCAGCAAAAGTGTCATTACCCAGTCTCACCACAGAGATCAGTAATGTTTCATGAGGATTGTGTAATACCACATAGAAGTTTACAAGAGGCAACCCCGATTATTACTGCCTGCTTTTCCACTGAATGGATCTGGAGATGGTAAGAAAGGTTACATCACACCAAAAACTCTGTGTTCCTCTGCCCTCGGCTCATTTTCTCAACATGGATCACAGTGGGTGGAGTTATATGTAATATTAAACATTTTAGAATTGATCACAGGGAAATAACTATATTAAACATGAAAAATCTCTGCAAAGAATGAGGCCTTTACTCATGAAGCCCACTCAGCATCACAATGTTAACAGCAGCAGCCAACATTATCTGGTTAATTCTGTTACCGTTTAAGGGTGACCCCACCAAATGTACATGTTAAGGTGAGTTTAATTAAAGGTTTAAGGAGTACTCATGCTTACATACAAATAAATAGCAGTATAAAGCCTTTTGTGTCTCCAGAAGAAGCTGCATCTACACTGATAGTTTTCCTCCAGTGATGTCACTCTGAAGTGGCTGAACTGGATTGTGGATAATGTGGGCGCAAGGTTTTTCAAAAGGAATCCAAAAAAGATGATGCATCTGGTTCTGCTGTATCCATTCTGATCACATATTTTAAAACTGTCCTTAATGAGTCCATGTGTGTGTGTGTCACATGGGTGCAATCCAGTGGACTGCTTTCAAAACATGGTGACTACATTACCCACAATGCAATTTAACCACTGAGTGACATCACTGGAGGCAATTTACCAGATTACATGCAAGCTTCCTCTGGAGTAAATTGGTGGAGCTACCCTTTAAGGCTTAAAATCTACAGAGGTTTAGGTTCTGTTTATTTAAAGCATTAAAGTGACTGTTTTTTTTTTACATTAAGACAATAAGAAATCATGCTATTTACTTCCTGTTTACATCTCTTTCAGTGAACTCAGTGACAAACTTCCTGTTCACTCCACGCGGGCCTCAGATGTTTCCGTGTCTCACCTACCTGGAGCGGAACGTCAGGGTGGACTGTGAGTTTCCAGCCACCTACCAGGTCCCCGGGCCCTACTGCGAGTACCGGCAGGACAGCCGGCTGGTGGGCAGCACCTACCCCAACGCCGTTGTCTACGTGTCCACGGAGGACCGCAGGAGGAGCAACGTCAGCCTGGTCTCTCCCACCCTGTGCCGCCTCACCTGGGCCCCCCTGGCTGATGAGAGGCCTTTCACCTACACCTGCAGGGTCTACCAGGGCAACAAGTGGAAGGAGAACAGCATGGCCGTCCATCACAGTGAGTTCAGCTCGCCTCAGATTCTCACTCTGGTCAGAAACGGCATCTGAACTAGTCTTTCTGCTTCTGTTGCAGGGATTCTTCCAATCTGCTCTGCAATCAGCGTGATGTTCAAATCAGCGCCCTGGTTTTTGTCACTGGTTATGTCACTTCCTGTGGCCGTGGGTCTCCTGAGCCCATGAATTCTCCCTTTGACTGGGTAACAACTCAATGGACCTTTCCTACATGATTTGTGATTGATGCAGATTTTTATTTTGAGGCAGAGAATAGAAGCCATGAAAACAGCTCTATATAAATAAGATTGACTCCTCTTTAAAAAAAATTATCTTTTAGGTGTGAGAGATTCTATATATAGACCTCATCTCTCACTACTCTACCTTGAAGACCATCGCTTCACTACGTCTTTAAAAGGATAAAGAAATTATGATGCTATCAAACGAAAGACATTGCAAATAAATGCATCATTTTCTATAATAGCGTCTATTATGAAGAGCAGATTTTAATCTGTTTTCTCGATCAGGTCTCTCCTGTAAATAAGATTCATTGGGACCCATCTGTACGAGGAATAATTTCGTTATAGCCAAATGAATATTAATTTTGTGGTTTTCTATTTTTAAAGAAAAAAAAAAGCTTACTATAGATTTATATTGCACCTTATTGCTGTTCTGAGCACACATAGGTTTGCTTATGTACACTTAGGTGTATAGCAGAGAGCCTTTTGATTGGGTTTATTACAGCATTCATTAAAAGATTAGGAGTAATGTGGTTTATCGTCTGTCGGTTCACCCACTTATAATAATTTGCAGTCTCACTAGTTTCCTCAACTATATATATATATATATATATATATATATATATATATATATATATATATATATATATATATATATAGTATGTAACCTCAACAGTTATTCAGGTGGCTAATATGGCTATTGAGTAATAGTAAAGATAACTGCTCAAACACTGCCTCTCCTGCTAGCTAATGCTCATCTCTGACACCTTCAGTACCTTTAAACATCTGTACACCGGGCCCCCATGTGAGGTTCACCTCAAAGCAGCTCAAAAAGTTTATTTCTCCTCCAACACGGTGCAATATCAGAGTTTTTCCCCCTCGGACAGCAATAACAAAGCAAATACCATGATTGTGATGGTTATTCCTTACTTGAAGACCTTTGGAAAAAAAGACTCTCATGTCATTTTCACTCGGTGCTCTGATGCTTATCTGCCCTATAGCCTAAAAAGACATATAAATGTTTGGATGTGTGGCTATGTTAGCCGCTAGCTTGCAAAGAATGTTTAAGGCTGTGGACGAGGTGCAGGCTTTAGCTCTGGAGCCTTATAGTGAGAGTTATAATGCAGCTGAATGAGTTTCGTATGCAGTTCAAGTAATAACTGACGAACAGTTATTGCCAAGGGAGTTCGTGGTGAGAACAGTAAATATTCACTGTTATAATCCTGGTATGTTAAAGAATCAGCTCCAGAAATGTTTTCTGATGTACAGTATCTAAAACACCCTATATTGACTGTTTATGTGTTTCCAAAAAATCTATCTATTCGCTTTTAAAATCCTAAAAATTCCGTCCACTCCGTCTCCCTCCTGCTCAACTTAAGTTTAAAAGTTTTGTCGCTAACACTGAGCCAGTGAACACGGCCTGCCATCTCCCCTGGCTTTGCATTCAAGTCACGACACTGCTGTTGTTCTTATCATCTGCTGCCCTCAAGCTAATGCTAATGCTAGCTAGCAAATATTAACGTTGCTTATCACTAGCTAGCAATCGTTAACGTTAGCCAACTAGCTAACGATAACAACGCTCACGCTAGCAAGCTGATGTTAACATTGCAAAGTTGCTAATACTAGCTAGCTAATGTCAGTGTAGTATGTTTTTATGCTGTTGTTTTTTTCGTCAGGTTTCCACACCACACTTGGTTAGCTGAATATTGGGTGCGGGATTGGCTTCCAAACTATTTGTGATGTCACAAATCATGCTCGTAGGCTCCACCACCTTAAAATCAGAGAGAAAAAATATACAGTGTGAGCAGATGAACGCAAAGACAGGCGACTGGTGTCAATCTTGGCACGTACGTCACTCTACACAGTGAAGCTCAAACATTCAACTGGAGGAACACAAAGGTCTGACTGGAGAGGAGCTTTAAAACAGACTCTGCTCTCCTCTTACACAAGTACGCATGTCTTAATGTCCACACGCGTAATGTAGGCAGTCTGTGTGCAGTTTGAAAGGATATCGTAGCTTTCTGTGCTCTTTCGAGAGCTGCTTGATTTGAACACTTCATGTTTACAGTGTACACGCCTTCCACACGCAGCCTAAACATACACTGCTCGAACAATGCTGCTCACTTCATTCAGTGCTCTTGTTTTACATTCATGTCACTTATTCTAACAATAATTGCGTCCACAAAGTGTTTCTTTTCCGTTTTTATGTTCTGATCAGTATTATTTGCCAAGTAGTGTTTTACTTGTAATAAAGATGTCTTTATATTTTTTCAAATAGGGGAGTCAGCTTGTTTGGTTTCTGTTATCCTCCCACCAAAGGTGTATGAAGACTATAGCAGAACTATAGTAACGAATAAAGGTTATGCACAATAAAGGTTTCTTGTCTTTTTTTTCTCAATACACTCCTGTTGCTAATAAAATAATCTGCTTTTATTAAGAACAACTGAAATATTTGAGTAAAGTAAAGTAAAGTAATCCCCTACCTCTTGCCTAATGCATGCTGGGATAAACACTCCCCTAGACCCTAAAAACAATAACCCAAACAGCATGAAAATCGACTGGAATGAAAGTTTACTCTCAAACCTTAAGCTCAGTTTGCGTATCGAGCACGGCTTCCCTTTAACACTAGATGGCATCACAGCACTTAGTTTTTGCTGGTGGTGATGCTTCCAGCTTTCTCCCTGCAGAGGGAACTCTTGTTTCGCACCCACTATTTGGACAGCCCACCAAAAAACATGCAGTAAATGAATGATATAGAGGTTATACAATTGAGCTCCGTGTCTGTTCAGTGTCGTGGTGCTGGTATTCTTATTTATTATCTGAAATTACTTAACACTGAAAAATGAACACCGACAGCATGTTAAACACTAGTCACCTTAAACAAAAGGTCATCTTGTATGGTGATCTGTCATCCATCAGTCTTTAGCAGGAGTTAATAAAGTTTTATTTAGTTCCACCTTGGCGTAACTGTAAATTATGATGGTATGTGTTTTTTTCTTAATCAGGCCTCTGCGTATGGTAAATAATTTAAGTTTTGGTGCTGCAAGATGTTTTAGGCAGAAATCCAGGTCAGGTGAGGAGAACTTTCGCTGCTCAGTTGCACCCCTCCAGCATCACAGTGCTTAATGATCTCTGTGTGCCTTCCATACATAAATGATTGGATGTTGATGCTTTTCAGGCTTCTCGATGTTGTTGGAGTTATATTTACGTAAGAAGTTGTGAATGACCAAAGAGAGGTTTGAAAGAGTAGCGTGAACTCCAGCTGACGTCACTTCCTGTGATGATAAGAATAGTGCACATCGGATAAACCGATGGAATATGAAAATAACATCAAGCTCTTTGTCCGAAGGAACAAATAAGAATGCTGTGCTCGGCTTCCTGTCCTTATAAACAACCTTCGAGTCCAACGTCACCGTAGTGGGCACCAAAATCTGCTCTTCTCGTAGTTTGTAGCTCAAGTGGATCATGTTGAGTATGAACTATTACTGTATGATGGAGATAAGGAATACTTGCAAACATTTCTTTAGAAACATGTCAAGATCAGATATCGAGGTAACAAAATAATTAACAATGTATTAGTTTGTTATTTTGTTACCTCGAGATGAAATGTGTTTTTGTGTTGTAGTTAAAAGGCAAAAATGGTCCCAGGATCCAAAGCTTTCTCTTTAGGGAGCATTTTTAACCTCACAAAAACAATATGGCATAGGTAAATATTATAATCTACTATATTATAAAATATGTTTTTGTAATTGATTCAATTTCCCTTTTGTAAATTGAAACATTTGATGGGTTCTATTGACTCTTTTGGTCCAAGACCCAATTTCAGCAACCCTGATCTTGATGTTGTAATCCTTAATTTTATTCTGTTACGTACGTTAATCAGTTAACTACTAGTTCTGTATGCCTTCAGCTACCGAAAACCATTAAAATATCAAAATGTTAAATATTAAATGGACTTGTAGGAGTTGTATTTTACCATTTTATCAGCCACCTTCTCCCTATTTAAAGCACATCTACTGTTTTTGCCCGTCAACCAAACTGAACACACTGTAACTTCCTTTTTGTAGGAGCATTTCATTGGAGAAGTTTATAAAATCCTGACCAACCGGATATCCTGTTTACCGCTCAAGGATCACGTGATGGGGCTGATCAGCCGTCGACGGGTTAATCTCATCATGAATTAATCTTCATCCCGGCCAGATGCGGAGATGCATCGCAGGCCTGACGCTGGGCGTGCGTGTGCATATTGCCTTCTATATTAGCACAGCTCCAGTGGTCCAAACCCCCTAATTTCCTGGCTTTGTGCCGGGGCCGAGCTGATAAATTAGCCCTGCCCCGGCTCGCTGTGACGCTCCTCCAGGCCATCACCCCCCTTTGGGAGAAGCTATAATCAAAAGGTCCATCTTATTTATACAAGCATGGCAGGAATCATCTCCATCGTCTCTGATATGCGTTAAACAAGCGTTCATCTTCCGCTCCATGCAGATGTTAATGGAGGCTCTGCTGCTTTTTCTATGAGCCAATTAGGATCGTCAAGCAGGAGTGGTGGCACAGAAGGACACCTTTCCACCACATCTGTGTCATGAGGTAATGCTTGTGGAACAAACAGCATATCTTTCATTATGTTAACGGATCATTAGTGATAGATTATAACTATAGGTTACTCATGGACAATACTGTAGTCTCAGCATTTTATATTTAAGACGGAGGGAAGAGTCGTATCAACCTTCACAAACCACAGGTGACTGAACATTGAGTTTTATGTTTACTAGCGAAGTATCTTCTGTACCAAAAAGTTTAAATGAAAAGGAGGTTTAACATTTCTTTCAACTTTTTCGTGCTGACAGTTGAGATGATTGACACCACTATGCTAACATGAAGCAGTCGGTCGGCCAGTTTTGAGCCAATAGCTAACAGCTAGCTACGTTGGCTGTTTGGTGCTGGCAGTCAAACTGTCGCTACCAATGCAAGCCCAAAAAAGCAGGCGTTACTCTTTTTGAGTAAATCTTGAGATTAGAAGACAAAAACCATTCTTATATTTGTCTGGAGTGAGTATCTTGGCTTAGCTTAACTTAAAGACTGACAACCGAGGGAAACAGTTACCCTGGTTCTGTCCAAAAGCAAAAACAATCTGACCTTGAAGACTCATTGACATGTCTTGTTTGTCTAATTCCAAAATGAACAAAAACACAAAAGCGACAAGTTGTATTTTGATCTGAGCTAGTAAGCACGTTATTTTGCATTGATTTATTCTTTTACCTCGGAGCTTGGCTAGCTAGCTGTTTCCCCTGTTTCCCACCGATTCCAGTTTATAAGCTATCTAGCTGTATTTTCTAGCGTTTGAGTAAATGGGGTGGCATCAATCTTTACACCTTGCTCAGAGAGAAAGTTACGCAAAATGTTTGCTTCGTGTCAGCTAGGCTAACAGCTGCCACCTAACCGTACCGTGAGTTAGCCAACAAAAAGATGCGCTGGCCTGGTGTGTGGAGGACTTTCTACTTCTCTACGTTATGTTACCTCAAGCCTCTCTCTTTTGTCAGTCTCTGCATATTTATGACGCCGATTCACAAAACCCTGGAATTAAGGCCTTGCCTTCTGTCTGAGCACACAGCACAGTGAAGAAAAGGAAGGTATTGGCATTTTAATCTTCACTACTTGATATTCAGTGTAAGTTTGGTCATATGTATGTTAGAGAGTACGTCTGGTGACCGACGAGGCTAACGAGACGTGACCCGGTCAAACAAATATTTGACAGCGGGTATCCCTTTAACCCCACTCAGCCGCCCACTTAGCGTCTCCTAATACATCTTATTGACCAGTCAGGCAGCAGACGTGACCCGACGGCTCTGGAAACAACCACTTTAGCGTCTTTGTGATGTGCCTCCCCTTGAATGCCTCTCATTGTGGGATTTAATTGTGTGTGAAGCAGTGCAGGTTGTGTGTGTTAAACTAGATATATCAAGAGAACACGTTGGACGACCGGAGCGATGGGGATACAAATGCAAACATATTTCCCCATGACAGCAAGGCATTTCAGATGTGCTGCTGTGTATTGAAACAGACTCATAATGACCAAGAAAATGGATAAAATGGTGTTATAATTGTTGATTAACAAATTATTAATGGTTTATATTGTAAATAATTCTAATCTTTTAAAGTTATTCCGCTTTAAAATGGATCAGCTTGATCAGATTGAGTTATAGATACTAAACATTGCTCCTGTACGCACGCACATGACTCGTACTGTAGCTGTAATGTGGCCTCATTTCTTACAGGAAATGACTCTTATCACGGACATCAAGCTTGTCACGTTTCACAAGAAGTATGAATAGATGTTAAGAAATTAGAATGGCATGCATTCTGTCCTATGTCACTTGGTATTTAACAGGTTTTTTTTATGTATTACAGAGAAAAAAGCTTGAGGTTGCAACGGGTAACACTGCACATGGAAGATGATTCGTTCACATTTGCAACTACAAAAATCTTATCAGTTTCCTGGAAGTGATTCGGCATTTGTGGCTTGTCATGGGTTGCAGGCCTGTTCGTGCTCTGAGTGCTCAACTTAGCCAGCAGCTAAATGTCACAGATGATCAGCAACAACCCTGTTAGATTCTAGTCTGGATCTGATGACAAAGGCTCTTAATTGTCATCTGTGTCTGATTTCATTGCTTTACATTTTTCATCATGGGTACTGCATCATCTTTTAAAGTTGTTTCATCAGCTATGGATTTATGATTATGGATCATTTAAATGCAAAAAATAATCAGTTCTGAAAGAAAAAACCTGCAATCCTCAGAATGTATTTTAATGTAACTCATAATAAGATCGACTGAGTCTTTTTTGCTGAAGTTAAAGGAAATTGCAGGCAAAAGTTGACACCATCAACCTCTGAAGACTGCTTTCTTCATAAAAATGTATTCTATTAACCACATATTCATCTCGAGCACCCAACAGACAGGCAAACTTCTAATCCACTGAGGCGCTCTATTGGACCAATTTCAAAAACCTTTTATACTTATTAGTCGTTTGCACACCAAATATTTGAATATATGGCCCAGGTTTAAACAATACCAGAATGCCCCTTTAAGATAATCCCAATCTGTTTAAACTAATGTAAAACAATTAATTCACTGCCCCAAAAAACAGGAAGCCAGGTCACAGCTCACTCAATGCAATTTGGTCAAGACAATGTGGAGAAGGAGGGAGCCACAGTGCAGCGGAGGGAAAATGTGCCCTGATAGTGATCGAAAGTTGTGGAGAAGCCGGGGAGCTTTTAACTGGGCAGCCCGTCCTGGACCGATAGCCTGGAAACTATTTGCAGGTGGTGTGTTGGAGGTACAACATGTTTTTGTTCGCTGAGCTAATGTGAATCCACAACAACTCGTTTCATTCATTCACTGCACTTGCCACAACTAAATGGCTCAGAAGTAATTTAAGATAGTGGGCGCGTGACTCAGTGGCTCGCTTGTACTTGCAGAAAGACTTGCACATGCACACACTTATATAGAAAGTGTTGAAGTGAGTGGCGCTTGCCAGTTTGGGAAATCGACAATGGTCACACCACCAGCCTTAGTGAGTTTTTATCTTTGCCAATATCTGAACGAAAGAAGCAGGGTTAGAGGCGCTCAGGTTGGTTTCAGCGAGGTGAAGTGAGAAGGTGTTAAACTTGACTTCCCGGATGACGCACTTATTGAAACTCGCAGTGAGACGTGGTCTACAATGGTGACTAATAATTGTCTTGCATGTCAGAGGAAATGTTGCTAAGGACTGTTTGAGGACGGCCGATCAACAGCGCACTCTACATAGCCGTATAAGATTCATATTTGATCTGGCCGTATTTATTGTTTTATCACTTCATGTCTGAAATATCCCAAATGTGAGTGACGCTGAACTGAAGAGCTCGCTGGCCTGCGTGACCTGACATGACCTGCGACGATCTCATTGAGAGCATGTGGGCCGCATGTGTGCTTAATGATGGGTGTCCGTCCTGCACGAGCCTCATTGCTCGCAGCTATCTGCACTGTTCAAGGTGCTCTGTGGTCATACCGGGGTTGCATAATAACTTCAAGGCACGCTAGGTCAAGTTGTTTTTTTAGAAAGTTACAGACTAAATATAGAAAGAGGAGAAAAATATATAGAATACTTTGTCAGGTAAACAAAATTCTCCGACTGAAATAAGAGCACAGTGGCTTTCAACTGGTTTTGCTCAGCAAAAGGTAAAGCAACCAATTTTATACATTTAAGTGTGTTTACAGGTGCAGTACTGCTGATTAAGTGAAAAAAGTGGTATAAAGTCTCTTGTGGCTCGAGAGGAAGCTGCATGTAATCCGGTAAAAAGGAAGAAAATTGTGTGGAATAGAAAAGGTGATGTCTCTGTTTCATGTTATCAATTTTGATCATGCTTTGAAACTGTCCATAATGAGTCTGTGTCAGAGGACTACAATGCTAACCAGTGAACTGCTTTTCAAGACCAGGCACCTACATTACCCACAATGCAACTTAACCATTGACTGACAATCACTGGAGGAAATGTATCAGATTAAATGCAGCTTCCTCTGGGGCCACAAATGGCTTTATAGTACTACTTTCACATATGCAGTATCACTCCCCAAGACCTGCAAACACACTTTACTGTGTCTAATTGATGGGAGTTACATACACAGGCACATTCTAAGTACGTCATTGTCAAATGCCATTTATGTGCTCATAACATTAGTCGTCATTATATTGCCTTAAAATGCTACGATGAGAAAGACGCCACGACACAAACAACATCTTGTTTTTTCTTCCTTTAATTGCAAGTTCATTTATTGATTTATGCATCGAATGTTTTACATAGAAAAACTGCATTGTTTCAAAATACCTGCATGTGGATATCAAAGACAAAATAAGACGGCATTATACTCTTATTTATAATGAAATATAACAGCTTTTATGAGGTTAAAAAGAAATCTCATTTGGGCCTGGACACACTATTGAAATGGCCCCATAAGACATTTAGTTTGAGTTTTTGTAACTTAAGTAGTTATAGCAATTTTACTCCACGAAACGATTGAAGTTCTGACTGATCAAAGGAATAGTATTTTTTTTTTTTTAACAAATCTTTCAACATAAAATTTCACACAAATTCATATTTAATTTAAGATTCTTAACTGTTCTGTCACAAAAAAACTTCCTAGAAACTAATGGCTATGATCCTCAAACACAAGAAAACATTAGAAATACAAAGTCAGACGGTACGTCACTTTGAACAGGTCCAAACTGCAATAATCAATTACAACAAAGAAAATATGTACAAAATAATGTATGTCGGAAATTAGACAAATGCAATACATTACTCACTGAGGTAAATGGCAGGAAAAATCCCTTCAACACTTCAGAGGTAAAATATTTTGAGGTACGAGTGTTCATATATTTATTGGTATAGTTTGGACTGAGATCTGTACACAACCATTTCTGACAACAATCATACATAAAGTCTAATACTTGAGTATAATCACAGTCATGTAAACCCTTCATATACAAAAATGTACTACTAAAGAAGATAATATGTACAACATTAAAAGTCTGTGAGACCATGTAGGCAGAATTAATTGGCAACATTTGTATGAAATGTGTTAGAGTAGACAAGTCTTTGGTGCATAAAAACTGTATCTGCATCATCAGCCTCTCCACCTCCAAAATGTCCCTTTTACAGAATGTGATTAAAACAGCTCTGACTTCAACTTGATCAACATGCTTTCTTCACTTTATCTAATGTGGCTTTGACATTATGTCAGTAAACTGTTTTCAGAAGGCAACGTGTCTAATGTAGCTGCAAGTCCTTGCCATATAAGTTTAATAAATCTAAACACAGCATAACAATACGGAACTCCATACAGTATATACATTGTACACATTATAGGCGCACATATTTACAAGCACACACATTTCAAAGCAATGTTCCATCAGCTACAGTTCAAATAAAAACATAAATAAATACCTTCATACAGAATATGAACGATGGATTGATTGCAGTGAGAGATGCAGCTCATAATACCAACTAATAATGAGGAAATATGGCTTATATTCAACTTGAATTTGACCACGATGTCAGTCTATAAACACTACACTATGTGTAGAATCTGAATAATTTCAGGATATGTGTCACTGTGAAGATGATACACCAGATTAAGCTCAATAAAACTGTGTATCATCTGCATAGTGACACATTCTTTGATGCCTGTTTAAGATGAATGATCTTAGAGGTGGACCCTTGTAATTAAGGGCTTGATGCTAAAAGATCTTCTCAAATTGAACCATTGAAGACTGAAAATGTTGTCACTGAGGCTTGAATCAGGTGAGCAGGGCAGGGCAGGGCAGGACAGGGCAGGGCAGGACAGGGTAGGGCAGGGGGCCCCCAAGACCAGGATTTTAAAAAAAAAACACTGCCATAGAGAATGTCAGATTTAGTCAGGGGTTTTTTTCCCACTCAATGTAAGGGCCCTTTTAAAGACTTCAGTGCCTTTATCAAATTACAGTTGACATTAACTGTCAGCATTGGACCAATATAAAAATATATTGTTGCCACTGCTGCGTTGGCCCTGAACGCCTCCTAAACTGACTCCTCACCCACAGCAAAGTGTGTGGTCGAGCACTAATTTACTACTGAGATGCAATTCAGTCTTCAAACAAAAGGTGATTTACCAGTGCTGACCCAATCACACTGGACACAAATAAAAACATTTGAGAAATTATTTAAGCTCAATTTATTTGTCAGGCACTGTGATACAGTGTTCTGCCTTATGTTATACTTTATATTTCATGTCATGTCCAGTTTTGATAGGCAATTGTAAACAAGGATAGTTTGCAAATACAGGCTTGACTCTCATTAATTTAATTAATTATTTTTTTTCATAATTATTCACTGCTGTTGAAATGCAGCTTTTATGTCCAATGTTGTGTAAAGATTGATGTGCTGCCTTTTTGTGGATTTACATCTTCCAGTCTCTGAATGAAGGTGATGCTGGGAAAAAAATCTGTGAGGGAGAATGGAAAATGCTCATGAAACATTTCGTTTGTTATACCTTTAATATATGTACTTACTGCCAGACTAACTATCATTCTTGCCTATTTTTTGCCACCATCCATCTCAGCCTGACACCCAGCTATGTGTGGTGGTCTTAACCCTCTGGGGAAACCCATGAGATGCAGCTGCGGGGTCAAAGTTGAAGTCCAGTGCCCCGTCTTCCATGAGGGTGTCATGGAGGACAGTCTCCATGTCGCATTCAAACCTCTCGATCGACATGTTGTCCAGGTCACTGGGCAGCCGCTCCTGGTGATGACTGTGCGGATGAACCAAGTTAAGCTCCCTGTAGACGTTGTTGCTGCCGTTGCTTGCCGGCACATCCTTACTGTGTGCGGGGTGTGCACGGGGCAGCTGCATGCATGTCCTCAGGCTGGTCATCCGAGGAGGGGCCCCTGAAAGGCTAGTCAGGGGGATCATGTTACAGCTATTCAAGTCTCGCGGTGTTGAAGGACCCCGGCTGTGTATGACTTGTGGATTTACGTGAGGAACTGGGTGTCGCTGCAGAGGATTCATCATTTTTATTCCATTATGAACCCCAACATGGCTCTGGCTGCTGTAAGTGGCCATTAGGGAACCTCCCCTGCCAACCTGAGTGTCCCGAGAGGGTATCATGTCCCTACTGGCATCTGCAGTCAGCAGCTCTTTGAGGAGGCCAGCAGGGCAGATATATTGGTTCTCATAAGCCCCAAAGCCCGGCTTTGTCTCTGGGAGTGTCTGCATGGGAGCAGGGGACAGAGAGTTCATCCTCACCTGGCTGTACATGCACTTACGGTAGTCCTGCTGTGGGTGTGGGGTCAAGCCAGTGGAGCTGTAGGGGCCGCTGTGAAGCAAAGCAGCATTTGGGGAATGCGAGGAGTCCAGCTGAGGAGGTTTAGGAGACAGCAGGTTCAGGTTATCCAACAGGCTCTCCATAACTTTCTCTGAGCCTCGTTGGCCCATTGATCCAGTCACCTCGGACAGGCTGGGCAGCGTCCCTGCTGCTCCAGGATACATCATGTGGCCGTCGGGCTCTCCCAGGTCATCCTGCTCAGACGGGAATGGCGAGTGGCGACCACTCAGGGTGCTGGCGTCAGAGCTGGCGCGTGTCCTGAAAGAACTCCAGGCTTCAAAGTCCTCATTGCTGTGGGAGTTTGGGCTCCCCAACCAGTTAGAGTACTGGGAACTAGGGCTGCCTGCTCCACCCTCAACCCCTTCCTGTAGAGCCATCTAAGGAGAGAAAAACATTGAGTGCTTACACAGGCTGCCATAAAAAAATACCTGTGCATTATTAACGTACATCAAAACAATCTACATAGTTTGACACTTTGGGGAAAACACTCTTTTTGCTCTCCTGCAGAGAGATGTATGAGAACATCTATACCGTCTCATGTCTGAGGCCACCAGTTAGATCAGCTTAGCATAACACTGGAAACTGAGTGAAACAGCTTGTCTGTCCAAAGGTAACACAATTGGCTTGACTTCCCGGAGTCTTGTCATCACTGTGAGGGTGCCAGGCAACCAGCGGAGACACAGTCACTATGTCTGATTGCCTGGTGCCTCCCATTTCCAGTCTTTATGCTAAAATAAGCTAAGAATTTTACTAATTAACATTATTAGCATAATGCGATCAATATTCTGTATGGCAATATACTGTTGGCAGGGAAGCAAAGAACAGTATTTTGTAAGATGTCAAACTTTCTTTAACATAGATTCATCGGAATTGTGAGAAAAAAAATGAATATCCACATTTTATACAGCTTACGTTAAATCAATAGAATAACGTCCATAAAACGGGGACTGTACCTTTTTCTTTGTGGCCCGTCCTCTGCTCTTTGCCAGCTTACTGTTGTTGTCCATCGAGGCAGCTCTGCGTCGAGGGGACTTTCCGTTCTTCCCCCCCTCTGGGTTCAGCATCCACCAGGAGCTTTTTCCCGTTCCCTCGTTCTGTATGCGCACAAAGCGGCTGTGCAGGGACAGGTTGTGTCTGATGGAGTTCTGTGTGGGGAAAAAGAGAGTGACTTGTAAGTGATCTCTGGACGTCACAGTCATGCGTCGTCTACAGTGCAGCTGAGGCATCAAAATAACTTCATATTAGGATTTTATGATATTGGGCAACGTGTGGGTCAATATTTTTCTATTTTTTATGAATGATGTCAAAATATTCTAGTGCGTCTATAAAGTGTTGTGTAAAGGCATGGGAGTCATGTTGTGCAAATATACTGCAAACAGAAGCCTCTGTGAGTTATCCCCGGGTGCTTTTCGGTGCAATGCTGCTGGGGAAACATTTGTCATTTTCCATGCAGGGCAGAGAAGAGGCTGGTAGTCGAGTGTGATGTCAAAGCCGGCACATGAACAGGAAGTACTCACACGTCAATATCCTCCGTTAACAATATTATGTCTACCAAGCCTTTTCCACTCCCTTCTCACGCTCTGCAGCATAAGACGTTGGTTACTTTGGCACGAGAGAGCGAGGGATGGCTGGGGTATATGAGGTCACTTATTTTACACTAAATAAATATTTGGTACCCTTGCAGGACGGACGTAGGAAGAAGTCAGGATACAGTATCTGTTACTGCATATGATGACAGACAAAATATAAGATGGCATCATACAGGATAAATGAACAACAGCATAATAGAGGAGCTATTTTCCCCCCCAAACACAAGAACCTATATTGAAAGGACATTTTACAGAGAATACAAACAGTTTGCACTAATACCACAACCAGCAGAGCACTGTGTATTTAAAGGAGACCGAATATGCTTTTTTTTTTTTCACTGTCCTTCAGTGTTTTATATGTGTTCTTGTGCATGTAAAAGATCTTCACGCCAACAGAAGCTCCTCTCTCCCACAGAAAACACTGCTCATGAAACACCTCGTTAGTCGCCTTGCCTTTTTCTGTGACTCTGTGACATCACACTACCTCATCGTGTCACACACCTGCATAATTTATACCTAGAGGCACTTGAGAAGGAAGCAAGTGAGAATTGATTTAGCAAAGCTGCTCTGTTGTTGTTGTTCTTGTTGTTAGTGGTACTGGCTCAGGTGTGTGTGAGCTGACCAATCAGAGCAGACTTGGTACGCAGTTACCCAAAATAAAAGTATGAACCTAAAAAATTAGCATCATATGTCTCTTTTACAGTTCGCACTTTTTGACTATTTTGGGAAAATGCATCAAATATCCTGGTGAAAAAGTGAAATTATACCTGTTGATGCTATTTTAAGTCTAAGCCTCTATTTGTATAAGTGCACAATGCCTTGTTTTAAGGAATGCATCCAATGCTTGCTTTAAATAGTCCCATATTAGAGTTTATTAGGGTGGCAATGCCTCTCCCTCCTCCCTGTAGGCCACAATCATGTGTTTCCTGGGATTTCCAACAAGTTTCATCCGCATTGCCCAATACCACCCTTCCCCCGACAGCAGCTCTGCCCCACCAAACTGAAAAAGCAGCACAAAGAAAACAAGAAAAGTGGCCAATTTTAGTAGACGTGTGAGCGAATATATTTAACGTCTCTTACGCTACCATAAATATTCCTCCAGTAAGCGGACAAGCAGAAAGAGCACATTCAAAGACGTCTGCTGAATAAGACAGGCTGCCTCACCAACCTGCACTTTTTTTTCTATGTGGTCACATTTTGTCCTTGTGCTAACTTGTATACACCTAAAGCCTCATTCGGTCTTTTTCTCTCTAATGCTATGTTGCGAACCCTAAGAGGGATGCAGAGGCGCCTCCTGCGGTAACTCTGTCAGAAAGAAAAACATCGACGGTCGACGAGAAGAGCGAGAAAACTGCACAGCCCGGTCGCTCTGGACAGAATCTTCCTGATATGATAAAATTGCATGCGCTGGGTGGTGGGCACAATGAAAGAGCAAAGTGCAACACAAGATGTACTAGCAGGGAATTTCCCCTGAATACCCATGTGAATGCAAAAGCAGCTCCCTGCAGTTAGTGAAGCCAGATGTCCACAACCACAGGATTCAGCAGGGATACACAAAGCATGGAGATGAAGACACACACATTCAAAACAATAGACGGATTGTCTGAGTGTGTCTCCGCAATGTTTTGGGCTTTGGGGCGAATGTATTTAGTGCATATTAATCATCAGAATATGACTCGCATACCATCATTTACATTTGTCTTTATCACACATTCATTTAAAGGGACACTTTATGTCGTTTATCGAAGTTAAACATTTACAACACAACTGAGGTAATGATACAAACTCTGAAATATTTTTTTTTTTCCATAACTGAATAAACAAAGCTGTTCTCAGAGGAAAATAAGGTCGCCAGAACACTGTTTGAAGCTAGAAGGGTGGCAGGGTCCGCCAAACATAAACACAGTGAAACAGTATGAAACTGTGTCGTCCTTTAGGGTCAGTTTGTTTACTCATTTTATGCAGTCATGAAAACAGAGGAGTCTGTGTATTTAGTTTGTTTAAGTATGAAAAAACAGTCAAAGCAGATCTTTCTCTTCTGGTATTTGAAAGATTATTAATATTTATAACTTTTGAACTGAAAAAAAAACAACTTTAAAGGATAGTTTCGTGGTGAGGATGGTGCTATAAAGTGATAAAATACACTTTTTATGAAGCTGAATTACAAGAGTGACACATTTTGAGAGCCTTTTTGAATGACTGTCCCCAAACAAAGGCATTGAACCACACCAAGTTTAACCTCAAACTACACACCCAAAGCAGCCTTTTGAAGCCCGATCATAAGAGCGGGGGCAGCCGGCTGTGCATGAATGACACATTTTCAGAGAGGAAGAAAGCGAGGGGAGGTTACGGAGTTCGAAGCAGGGCTGGGGAGGGCGACAGAATGAGATGTTGTTGCTGCCGGCAGAGCCGAGGTCAATGAGTTCACTGCGTGCTGAACACGAGCTCCTCAGCCGGCTCTGACAGAGACATGCAAACAGGTTTGATCGTGGAGCAGAAACAGAGAGAGGAGGAGAAGCATCTGAGGCGACGTGCTGCGGCGGACTGTCCGCTGTCTGACTGACCACAACGCACCCCCCCCACACCACCCCCACCTCTGCTAAACCAGACACCTCCCTTCTCTTCCACTGACTTTTTAAATAAGGCTTCCTGTGACAGAGGACATCCTGCACATGCAGGAATGAAGTTAACGCTGTCTGCATGGCCGCAAAAAGCAATGCTCAATCTGACTCGTTTTCATTTGATTCATGACCTTTTCTCCCTTTTTTTTCTCTCTTTTGACATGATCTCAATCTGTAACCGAAGACAGGAAATGAGTCATTAGCTGAGGACCTGCGATCCGTGCATGGTGCTGCACAGACTCAGTCTGTAAATTAACTTTTATTCGCCTAACCAAAAGACACGTCTTGCCTACACACGGCTGAGATCGCTAGTGATATGCAAATGTCCACAGCCTCTGATTAGAGCCAACAATAGATCGCAGGCTGCATGACTGGGCCCTGTGAAGGACTATTCTCTCCTCGGCCTGGGATAATCCTTGTCTCAGACAGACCTCACCTCAACCCAAAGAGAACAAAAGACATGTCCTGCCTCACTAGTTCAGGAGGTGCCCCACACACACACATTATGTCTCTGAAAGCCTGACCCAAGGTGGCCTACATGTATCACTGTTGCTAAACTCTATAAAAGCAGATTGTTGCGGTCCTCAGTTTGAACCCACTTTGAAGTCTAAAAATATGTGCACCTGCACAGCTCATGTGAATGTGGGACAAGAAATATTGGGTGACCTTTCTTGGCACCAGGGAAGTTCCCACACACAGATTATGAGGGCCTATACGTGACAAAAAAGTTAAAGAGAGAAGATCTGTTGTGTTTAAAGGTGCATGATGTAGTTTCGGGGAGTTTTTAATCGGAGGAGAAATATCTTCAAGCTTCCCGAGAACAGCTCGTTTATTCAGTTATAGAAAAGATGAAAGTTTCTGGGTTTGTATTACTACCTCATTAAAACGTGTAAATATTAAGAGTTCTGATTGCTTAAAATGCATTTTCGGTCAATTCTGCATCAGTCCAAGCTTCGGATTTTATGTGCAAAGAAAATATATTATTCTCTTTCCCATCTGATGAAGACCGGCGCTACACTGAAGAATAACTGAGTTTTAATGTCACACTGCCCATCCCAGGTCAGCTGCTGCAAGGACACCAGACATGGGAAAAGTATTTTACTTCTCACAAAATCTATTTTCAGTTTGCCCTCAGAAATGCCACATGTTGAACTGCATGCTGTACATGCAGTGTAGCAGAAACCAGTTGTCTCTCTGCAGCAAAGTTGCTTTAAGTCCACTTACTTCAACCCAGCTCATGGCATCAATTAGAAGAACCATAGAGATTCTAGCATCTCTTCAGATGTGCTGAATGATCATCAACTGTGATCAGCTTCATCAAAACAAACTGCTTGCAGCACTAGATGACTCCTCCTACCAGACTTCAAAACAATCAAACTGACACAGCTGCTGTCCCTTGTGTACTGAAGCATGAGGCTCGCAGTAACGGTCGCAGGATAAGTAAACAAACAGGGCCCGGTTGCAGGGACAGGTGCAGCCGCAGTGAAAGTGGACTCGCTTGCAACCGGTCGAAAGCGTTTTTACATACAGCGGCAGACACGACCACAGACAGGACAAGGAGTATCCCCCAGGAGACCGGCTGCTGGAGAGCAGCTGCTACTCAAATCAGCAGCTCGCTTTATATCAATGATGAGGCATCGCATTGGGTTTGTAATGAAAGACCGGCAGGAAAATAAGAATCGGTTTGAATTTGCATCTTCATCCTGCTGGAAAAACCAGCATAGAGCAGCACCAAAACCAGCACCAAAACACAACATGTTGTGTTTTGGTGCTGGTCTATGCTGGGTTTTCCAGCAGGGCATGTAGCGTGCCTCACACAGCCACGGTCACAAAAATGTTCGAGCGAGACTGTAACGTTTTTGAAATAACATCATTTTGAGAAGCTAAACTGTGAAAGCAGTTAAAGGGAACAGGATTTTTTTATGTTTAATAAATTACATTTTATTTTAAATTCATGGAAAACAATGCTGAATAAATCCCACTCTAGCATAAACTTGAGTAAATATTTTTGCCCCTGTCCTTTAAAGAGTCCGTGCACACTACTGCCCTGTTTGTCAGGCTCTCAATGGGGGATTTACACAGCGGGACCCCCGCAAAAAACAGTGTGGCAGATTTTACAATCCGTTACCTTTAAAGTTGCAAGTGAGAAACAAGAATTGTGTTCCAGCAAAATTCACAGCGTTTGCAAGTATATCTCTTGAGAACCAGGGCGATGCTAGCTTCTGGGCTAGGCTACAAAATGTTCCAGCCCTATAGCACGCTATTGAATTTAACTGTACACTTGTATGCTATGTTGCTCTTTTTTTATAAAGTCACATAGTCTCGCTTTAAGTTCTACTGTACATTCCCACATCTGATTTATTGTGCCGTGATTTAGTGTTGTATAACCTCTTTTGTTTTCTTCCTTCTAATCAGAGCTTCGCTGACCTCAGAGCAGCCCTGTGCTGGTTCTGCAGAAACAAAAGTTGTAGAGAAAGAGGAAACACGTGGAACAATCGTCCATAAATCATATAACACAGTGAAATAAGGAAGTATGCTAATCTTTTTGGCTGCCATTGACTGGTTCGGCCGTGGCAAACTTCTTGACCCGTTTGCTACCCAGCCCGAATGTGCATGTTAAGTTTCTCAGCTATGTAGGAACTAAATTCTTCTGCTTTCTTCTGCTGACTTCTAACTAGCTGATCGCTCTCAGCGTTAATGCACTGAGTGGCTTCCCATTAATGACACCACGCTGCTTCTTCATCTTATACGGCATGATTTTATTGGAAAAACAATGAAATAATTAAAAAATAATAATGATCAGAACTTGGATCTTAACTAACTGCTGTCACGTTACTAGCACTCCAAAGCGCTCTGGTGTAAACAAGAAAGCACAGCATTTGCAGAGATTACAGTAAAAGGAGAAGCCACTTCCTGTCAGTGTCTTCCTGTGCACCCCTCCCCCTTTTCATTTCTGACCCAGGAAGCACAAGTGGAGTTTAGAAAAAAATGAAAAATAAAAATGAGCGTGGGGCCCCGAGTCTTCTGTTACAGAGGCGGTAAGAAAGGTTAGCATGGCAGAAGAAGAAGAAGAAGAAGAAGAAGAAGAAGAAGAAGAAGAAGAAGAAGAAGAAGAAGAAGAAGAAGAAGAAGAAGAAAAAGAAGAAGAAGAAGAAGAAGAGCCTTCCAGCTCAGTGTGGAGACCAATGCCGCTATCTCCCTGACTGCCAGGCACAATGCAGGCTACTTCATTAACACTGAGCATCAAACTGAGTGACCTACTTCTGCAATGGCTTCAAAGTGGGACCATGACAAGGAGTGGGGAGCTTTGTGTTAGTTCAGATGTAGATAAACAAAGAGGGGGCAAAGGAGAACAACACAGTTAAACCCACACGTATATTTCACGAAGGCGGTCCTATTGATTATAAAAAAAACAAACACATGCAATCATATTTCAGAAATACCAAAGTGATTAAAGTTGATCGCTAATCTTTTCTCAGTCTAATCCCGAGAATGACATTCTTCGCACACTTTAAAAAAAAAAGTGGTCGTGAGCAGGATTGGACACTAATCTCAATTACTCTTGATCCCGTTTCTCTTTCTTCACACCATATTTTCTTTGCTTCCCCTCAGCACCCGTGTCCTTTATATTTTGCATAATGGACTTGAGGCCAGGTTCTCTTTGTGAACATAATATAGACAGGGATTATTGTCCTGCACAGGCTGGAGGACAATGCAGTAACCCACATGCCGCAGATTCCACAGACTCACATGTGTGCAGCTGGCAGACTGTACACAGGCCTCAGCCTCGCAGCCAGCCAGTCAGCTGACTGCTCCCCTCCTTCCCTGGAGCCGCCGTCGCTCCTCTGTGAAAGCCCCTGCCCCGAGCCTCCCTTTCTTCATGGGGTTACTTGAAGCTTTCAGTGGGCCTCTTAAGTTCAGGGCAGACCTCCCTTTTTAACCTTGTGATCCCAACACAAATAGCTGGCAGTTATTCAGCCTTTTTTTTTTTCTTGCCTCCTTTAGTGGCTGTTAGGCCCCGTGTCCTCAAACTGAGTTCATACAACACCTCATCGAGGGCGATCCATTTGAAAATCGACCATTTACTGATGAAAAAGTGGAAACTAAACCAAAACATTTCAGTCTATGTTGATATTATAGGCTACGTTGAAATGTCTCTGGAAGGCTAAACTTGAAGGAAAAGTTGTGCTTTGAGCTCAACGTTAGCATGCTATCATGCTCACAGTGAGAATGTTGACTTTTTCTCATGAAAATGTGATGATCAAAAGTTTAGATATCAACTATTCAAGCTGAGGAGGGCACGATGTGTGGGACAAACTTGGTGTGTTTGAGCTTCTTTCAGTCTGGACCAAAGCTGTGGTCCGATGATGCTTCTCTACCTGGTTTATCTGGAGAATAAATTTAAATTTTCTTGTAGTATTTATCATGTTACCTCTGCCGGGTTTTGGCAGCCAGATTACACAATCCTGGGTTACTTTAAAGTACCAGTGAAGTTTACTGTAAGTGCACTGGTCCAGCCTCAGTCCAACAATCGCACATGTCACTTGTACTCGACCTGCACTTCTACCAGTTGGCACTTCTCATAAGTTGACACTTGACCTGAAGGTGTTCAAATGGAGGTAGAAAAAACCTGTCAGTATTGTCTGCTTTCTACACTATGTGATCCGACAGCACGGTCAACAGGCTTTTGATTTTACACCTGTGTTAAATGAGGCGGTAAGAAAAAAACAACAGGCAGCAACTGCACACTTCCACCAAAACTGTGCTAAAAACCCAATTTCTTTCACACATTTCATTACCAAAACGAGAGATAAAATGCCTTCTTTCCATTTTCACATGCATTGTAATGACCACACAACTTCTGTTCCAGTTAAACTCAACGCTGCTAACTTCCTGTTCCATTATTTAATCTCACGGTTCACTGAGAAAAACAGTGGCAGTACCAGTAAGATGGTAAAGTACCTTCCACGCTGCACGCTGCCACTCACAGGCCGACCGACATCCCAGGGGGAACCGGTCCTCCCAGTTGTCTGCGGGCCTCTCTTGCGGTGAAGGCGCCATGATCTCTGACAATTTTTTTTTTTTTGGAGGGAAAACAAAGAAATCACCATGACACGGGGGAGACAGGAAGCTCTAGCGGCAGCATCGCCCTCGTCCTGCCCTCCACCCACCTTCAGTTTTTTTCTAGGTGGAGCAGCGAGGTACAAACTCAACGCCCTCCACCCACCATGAGGTCGCAGGCTTATCTTTATCTGTCATTACAATCACGTACGGTAACGCCTGTGGGTTCTAAAGTCAACACATAGAACAGCATATGAAACAAAACCATAATAATAAAGCAGACTGTGATTTCTTTTCGCGTGTGGCGGGAATGCTGGAATGGAATAAAATGGCTTCACGCGCGATTGGATGCACAAACATGATCCATATATGGCCTCCTCTCCGATTGGTCCCTCCTCTTTTTCCAGCCCTGACCCTCGTGTTTTGCAGGGCGGGGATGTTAACACATGGCACTGTTTTCCATCCACTCTGCAGGAAATGCATCATAGTTCATTGTGGGGGGACCGTGGTGTTTTTTTAACAGGAAGAGTGTAAAAATAACTATCAGCCAGTGGTTCCAAGGCCCGGCGAGTGTGCCAACATTTAGGAATGCAGAGGTTGAGGTAGAGATGTGTTTATTTAATATTAAAGATTAACAAGCTGGAGCTATTGTTCTTCGCGACTGTCCATGAGGCCGTTTACCTTTGAGCTAGGTAGTAAGCTAGTTAAATGTTTACTTTAAGCAATAACGAAAAGGGTTTTCAATTCGGATATCAAAAAAAAGCAAATGCAACATCAGGGGCAGCGGGTCGAAGTCGAGGGTCTTTGTGGGGCGCTGTGTAGTTTTTGGAGAAGAAATTCAAACTCAGAATTTCAATATTTACAACATCAATGAGGTCATAATACAAACTCAGAAATATTTATCTTTTCCGTAAGTGAATAAACAATCTGTTCTCAGAGGAAAATAAAGTCTCCAGAACACTGTTTGAAGCTAGAACAGTGGCGGGGTCCGCCAAATATAAACAATGTAAATGAGTATGAAATTGTGTTATCGGCTTGTTTATTCAGTCATGAGAACAAAGAGAGTTTGTTTATTTAGTTTGTTTAGGCATAAATAAATCACTCAATGAAGATCTTTCTCTTCTGATTATTTTCCCTCCCAAAACTACAGAGTGCACCTTTAAGGGAAAACACTAAAAGTGTTGATGGTGGTATTGATTAAAAGACGAAGTATCGCCAAAGCGATGAAAAGGACTCCTCTGGGGAACATGTATGTCTGTATAAAATGTAATGGGAATCCATCCAGAAGTTGATGAGATATTTGAGTCTGGACCAAAGTGTTGGACTGACGGACAGAAGTGACCAGCCTCTTTTACTCGAGCTGTATGACGAGTAAAGACACCGGGCTGCTGGCTGATTGAACTGCAGATACCAAAATCAATACAAGTTAAAATAAAAGAAGTAGTTATTAGAAGGCCTGTGATTCAGAAAGCTTTGTGGACCACTGCCCAACATTTACAGATCTTGGCACTGAATGGACAGTTGGCCCACTTGAACAAACACAAAACACCTTCAACAGAAGGCCTGAGAGAGGGCAGAGGAGGAAGTGATGGGATAAAAAGCAGCAATCCCTTTCTCCAAGCTGCAGCATCCGCTGAGGAAACTCTAGAAGACAGGGACACAGAGATATGAGCGCACGGCTCAGGAATGGAGGATGTTTGACGTTGTTCCCAGCATTCCCTTCTCCCAGCCCCTTCCCCTCGGACACACTCCCCAGCACTGATTGAGCTGTTTGTGTCGCCTCCTGTTATTGTCGCAAGAGCTCCGAACAAAATTCGTTCGGGCTGGCAAAACTCTGCGTGCGTTCCCACTGGCTGGTGCAACCTACAAGCGTGTGCGACCAAGTGAAGCTGAAGAGCTGCAGAAAGACGAAGAAAAGGAGGAAGGGGAGGTTTAGCAGGGCCATAAGTCACAATTCAAGCTGCGATCAGGGTTTTTCACGAGGGGGTGTTGAACAATGAAAGCTATATTTGATTGAGGTTCACAGAGGCATTTCCTGACATAACTGAACTGACGTCTCATGGGGATGCAGGAGTTAGTGGAACCATTGCTGAAATGTGAATTTGATTTTTTTTTGGAGGGGTGTGCAGATTTCTCTCAGTTGGGGTACGTCCTTAACTGTCCGCTATTGTCCTCTGTTCTTTTCTGTCCATCGCGGCTGAGTAACTTCCTCACCCGGCGAGACAATAATAAGACCTGGATTAACGTGTTTGTGCAGGCGTTACGCAAACGCTTTTCCAACTTCTTACCTTGTACTAAATATTTCCAACACAGATCCAGGCCGGACAGCAAAGCTTTTCAAATTTCAGGAGTGCACCAAATTTTCCATGACTTTGGAAACGCTGCACAGACCATGAGTCATTGTGTTTTGTGGTCTGGACTAGATTGTTCCCGGTAAGGTTTGCTCATCAATAGGAGAAAGGTATATCTGGAATCTCAGCCAAGGCTTTATTCTAGTTCACAGGTGTGAAATAAAACCAGCCCCCCCCCCAAAATTGAAACCATTATTTGCGAGCTATTCTGTTTCAGGGCGTTACATAGAGAAAAATGTTCTCAGGCTCACGTATGGGATGTTTACAGTCAGACACGCTGGATGTTCGAGGTGTACGTTTCCTCGCTGGCACAGCAAACGAGGCGTGTGCTACCGCTGACAGAGGAAGCCACTCCAAAACCTCAAAGGTAACTGACGTGCCAAAGCTCTGCAGCCAGATACAAGACTAACTGTGAACGCCAAGCTCGCGGAGTGGGGCTGCAGCAGTGTGAAACTGTCACAGCAGGATCACCGTCTCACACAAGTTTCACTGTATTACACAATTAACAGAATGAAAACAGAAGGGTTTCTCGACTGAAGACAAATTGAAATGAAACTTAATAAAAGCTTGACACATCATTGGTTTTCATAACAATAATACAGCAGAATTCAATTACTTGTGAGCAAATGTCTACAGTATGATAATCCGGTGGTACACTCTATCATGAACTACATTATTTTACCTTTTTATGCAAGTAAAGTATTTTACCTCATCTCCATTGGCGGGGAAATGGAAGAAAAAATGATATTAATAATCATTTTAATGAAAAACCCACACTGACCACTACACGTGCACGCAATTTTGGCCTGAAATTCAAGTTTTCAACTTATAACCAGCATCCATTTAAATAAAGGTTGGAGCAAAACGTAGGTTCTGGTAAAGATGACAGGTTGCTTTAAGTGGTATGTTTTGAATGTAAAACCAAGCTGTATCTATTTCTGGGCCGGTTATATTAAGGCGGAACTGTTTCCTCCCTCTCCCAGCCCAGGTTAACATACTGTTGCCTAAATGGGATCAAAGGATACATTATGCATACAAGTTAGAAAGGTGTGGAGTAAAACGGAGTGCAGCCATCTTTAATTGTAAGCCTGTGATTTCTCTGAACGTCGACATGAGAAGAGCTTATTGAAACACAGAGATTTAAGTGATCCTGCGCTGTTTTTTTAAAGCAGGACTACGGAGTCTGCTACTTAATGGACAAAAGACTTAAAAGGGGCATTGCGCAGTTTTGGAGAAGAAATTCAAACTTAAGGTAATGAGGTAATGATACAAACACAGAAGTATTTATCTTTTCCATAACTGAATAAACGAGCTGTTCTCAGAAACGAAAATAAGGTCTCCAGAACACTTTCTGAAGCTAGAAAGGTGGCAGGGTCCGCCACATGTAAACAAAGCTGAACAGTATGAAATTGTGTTTCCTTTTGAGGTCAGTGTGTTTATTCTGTTTCAGAATCAGAAAACAAAAGAGAGCTTGTTTATTAAGTTTGTTTAGGCATAAAAAAAAATCAGTCAATGAAGATCTTTGTCTTCTGATTACAATGTCTTGCCCCAAAACTAGAGTGCACCTTTAAGAAGAGGTAAGTTTGCCCTCTCTGCTTAGTGTCACGTGCAGAAAAGTGCAGTCAGATGCTGATGAAGCTCTGGAGTCACAATGTTTGCCTCCTGATATACCTGCACTCTGACGTCAACACTGCTCCTCATTCACAATATAAGACAGGAATCATTCACTGTTCTCTTTAAAGTTCTTCCTCGCACCAAATGCCCACAAGAATACGCACCGTGTATGTGTGTGTGTGTGTGTGTGTGTGTGTGTGTGTGTGTGTGTGTGTGTGTGTGTGTGTGTGTGTGTGTGTGTGTGTGTATTTTGGTTGGTGTTTGCGGTGTTACAGGTCGCGTTGCAGGTTCACCCCTGAACACCTGGGACGCTCACCTGCTCGCGCGCTCACACCGACAAGCCCTCGCGTGCACGCGGCCACTCACCTTCCAGCCCGCGGAGCTGTTGCTGTCTCCTTTATCCTTGAAGTAAGGCACACTCTTCACCATCCAGTCGTAGATCTGAGACAGCGTCAGCCTCTTCTCGGGTGAGCTGTCTATCGCCTTGGTGATCAGGTCGGCGTACGACATGTTGCCCCAGGCGTTGCGGCGGGACGAGCTGCTCTTCCTCTGGGGCGCGACACCAGGAGGAGGCACCTGTTGCTGAGGCGGCAGCTGGGGACTCGGGAGCGGCTGCTGCTGCTGCTGCTGCTGCTGCTGCTGGAGGTGACGGTGCTGCTGGTGCTGGTGATGGAGATGCGCACAGGTTCCGTCCCGACACTGGAAATCATTGCAGGGCACAGGCGGTTTCTGCTCCGCGTACTCTTCAAAGTCCTCCTCCAACAGGCAGAGGTTACTGATGAACTCGGCGTTTCCTCCCGGCTCCTGCTGCACCGACGGGGCCGGGGAGGATGTGTTGGAGCTGGCCGGGTCGTTGAGCTCCGGTCGGGGCAGCGGCCAGGTGCAGGACCGCGGGCGGGAGAGAGGCTCAAATTCCGGGTCTATCTCAACCTGTGGTGGTGTTGGTACCTCAGCCATGTCTGGGTCAAACCGTCTCTCACTGTCACACAGAGGCTCACATACAAAACAAATATGAATTAAAAGGAGGGGGAAAAAAAGAAAATGCTGCGTTCACACACCAGAGGTTCGGAAAAGTGTTGAGTTCAAGGTCTTCAGTGAAGTTCACACCATCCTGCACCCGCTAGTTGCAACTCTCAAGTCTGCCGCTCTGTCTGTAGTGACACTAGTACAGCCTGGTGCTGCCTTCACGGCCCACTCACAGGCTCCGCCTTCTAAGCGCTAAGACTTGATGGTGCATTCAGGTGCTCTTTATTCTGGATCTAATTTCAACCTGTTGTAATTGAAAGTGCATTCCATTTACATTTCCTTTTCTGTAAACTTTGCAGTCGACCTTCATCACTTGACAATCATGAATTAGCACACATTTATATTCTTCATCAGGAGAAACCGAGTGAGGGTTTTAAATGTTCTGCACAAAAGCCATCCAGACACAAATTAAAATCTATTTTAGCAAAAGTCTGAAAATACAGTAGGCGTCCTCTTTCTTACCATTTTACCAAGTGATTTTTAACCTTCTGCAAACTGTCGTTGCAAATTCTTGGGTCATTTACTTGCCCTATTATTCAAGCTTTTTTTCCCCGACACCTGAATGCAACAGTTCGACAGATACTGTACCCATCTGACCAGCCACCAGAGTTTTTCTGAATAACCCTCCTTGTCACTTTTGGTTTTCTAATTAAAAACATTTGACTTATGTCATATGTGTAGAGGAGTGACAAGAGTTGGTGTTTTCAGTACGTTATTTAAGATTAGAATGTCCAAAACACTGCCATCACTTCATAAAATGCTATGACAACATTTTAGTTATAAGTTGGTCGATCATATCCAGTTTTGGTGGGAAGTTTTCTGTTTAAATATCTCCTCTCCAGCCCTGCTGTAAACTTGTTAGAAATCTCAATTTTAATATACAGCCACAGCCATCAGTGGTGCCACCTAGTGGCTAATTTGCATACAAGAACTCTTTGATAGAGCCGTGTGTCTTTCCACACAAACACACTTTATATGGCCCATAAACATACAACTACAGCTTTGATTGCCAACATCTTATCTCGCCAATCTTGACTGTGTTTAAGGAAAAGTGAACAAAATGTGGAAATGAGGCACTTTCAAGTCTCAACCTCTCACTTTCCACACTTCCTCAGACAATAGATTGCAGCGGGTGTTTTTAGACCAGGAGGAATCTGTGCGGTACATTGTTAACGTGTTTTTAACTCTAAAAGCACTTCCCTTCAAAGGCCACCAGGTTCAAGGTCTCATTACGCCCCCGCTGTAAATCTGATCCTAGATGCTGCAAAGTTTATACTATTTTCACGACCTGCCAGCGAAAACACCATTAATCATGATGTTTGTGTGATCCTTGACACAAAAATACAAAAATATTTTCACCAACCGAATTTTCTTTGAATGGAAAGGTCTTTAACAATAAAACAAAATTAACATCACTGTTTTTTGTTTTCATGCAACTCATCCACAAACGTGCCTCGGTACAAAACTGAGTGTTTTAATTCAACACAATAATGTTTACCAGCATAATTTAACACAACTATTCTCGTGCATCATATCATTAAACCTACTCAACTGATATGAGCATATAGAAGATAAAGGGGTAACTGGCAGAAAATTAAATAAGCAAAAAAAAAAAATGACAGAACTTTTGCGTCTTTATATTGTTTGTATACTTTGTACAAGCACTTGCATCAGCAACTTTTCACTTTTTCTCTGCACATTTTTCTCCATTATGTGACAAGTCAACACTGAAGTGATTAAACAGTAGTAGCCTGACGCAACATTGTTTAGAAACAGTAGATGCTGTGCAATGACACCAGGATGCGGACTTGACGCCAGTCCAATCAAAACAGGCCTCATGGAGGAGTTAAGAAATCCAAGCTACAACCTGTTGAACTGTGTGGGTGAAGATGATGATGAGTAAAGGGGTCCTAGTCCACAAATCATATTTCATTCGTCTTAAGCTTAGCTGAGGTAAACGTCAGCCTCCTTGAGGACTTCCTCTTTTTGGTGGAAGTAGTCTCTGAACCAGGAAATGTGTTCCTTCTTCTGCTGGACTGTCAGATAAGGGTTTTTGGACAGACCTCCCACCACGAGCTCCATGAAGTGACGCACGGGTCCCTTCTGGGGGAAACCCTCCTCTAAGTGTTTCTCCAAGAAGATGTGCTCATGGAACGAGACACTGGCTTCCTCCTCAAGGCCTAACATAGAGAAAAGGGACAAGGTCATATGGTCCCTTAGCCAAGATTAATCTTTTCATTCCCTATACATTTAACTAGAATGCAACTGCTACTCACCAATTTCATTGTTGATTGGGTACTGCCACACTTTACCCTCTTTGGTCCACTGGATCATTTCCTCTAGCCCGTTACGGGACATTTGGTTGGTCACTTCAGACAACTGATGAGCAAAGTCCATGTCCCATAAAGTAGGCCGTGCTGAAAATATGACAGCAGCACTATGAGCAAAATGTCCCAGTGAGGTAAAAAAAAAAAAAAAGCTTTTGCAATGCAGAGCTGCAATGTTAAGTCAACTGAAAGAAAAAATGTTGTAACTATTCTGATAACTAATCATTTCAGTCATTTGTAAGCAATAATGTCAAACATTTGCTGGTTCAAGCTTCTAAAATATAAGGAGATGCTGCTTTTCTTTGTCATTTCTAGCAGTAATTGAAGAGTCTTTGGGTTTTGGACTGTTGCTTTTGACAGAAGAAGCGAATTGAAGACGTCACTTTTGGCTCTGGAAAATCGAAAGTAATCGTTTAATCAAGAAAATATTATGCGAATTAAACAGTACACAAAAAACTGTTAATTGCAGCCCTGTTACAACGTGGAATTAAATCAGTTGAGGAGAAAGAAAGACTGACTGCTTGATCTAAAAATAATCTCAATAACTAACACCATAAATCATCCTCTATAAGCAAACACATTCAAAATAACAGTAGAAGTTTAAAAAGAAAAAATGAATTCCTCATTACCAACTGCTGATTCAGCTCCGTCATCAGTCTTGGGGGCGAAGATGTTTAGTCTTTTCCCAGAGAACAAGTTCCTCCTAATACAGAAAACGCACAATAAGCATGTGGTGCATCTCAAAAACAATCCGATTCAAAATGTGATGAAATATTTACTTTCTCCGAACGCTGTCCAGCTCAGATGTGATTCCTCTGTCATGTGTGTATCCCTGCCCATCCTCATCAAACCGGATTTGATTCGCTGGCCGAGCGTTCTGTCGGTTTGAATGCTTTCCTATTTTCATGTCAGCGATGATTAGTCTGAAAAAATATTGTTGGATTAATGTTTATTAGATGTGAATTTTCTATTGCACAGAATGAAAACCCATCAAAAACATCCCACAATGGAGATCTACTGGAGACATATATAAGCACATACCCAAGGTCTTTGGTTGCGTCACCTTTCTTCTGAGCCTCAGTGACAGCCTCGTGCTGCCTCAGCTGCCTGAGCAGTTGAGACTCGGCCTGGCTGCGGTTAGGAAGAGTGGAGGCTGCGGCAGATGCAGCTGCTACCAGTTCAGGATCCAGTTTTTCACTGAAGAACACAGTGGGAGAGGCAGATAAACCAAGAGAGACCAGGACTCGAGACATCTTCCGAAGACGAGAGTGCACAGTACGTAACAAATTTACAGGCACAAACAAACAAATGCTTTTAATGTTGTGGACAGATATGCACTTTAAAAAGGCAATTCAACCCGATGAATAACTTCTCCTTTTTCACTCCCCCTCTCACCTCTGTGATGAAGCCTCCACTGTAGCCTGCTGAAACATGCTGATGGTGCTCTCCATGGCTGGTGGTCTAGACACAGGGGTGGACTCACTTTGCTTCACTTTTATGATTTTGGGCTTCTTTTTACTAGTTACGTCCACCTTCATGGCTCCAAGGAGGGCGAGGAGACTCTCTTTCCCACTCATAGCTGCATCAGTCTCTACTTTTTCTGCTGTAACCACGACCTGTTCAGTTTTAACATCCACCTGGTGCTGCTGCTGCGTGGTGCTACTTCCATCGTCTACCTTTGACACCAGTGGCTCCTCACTTTGCTCCGCCATTTTGATGACTTTGCTGTCTTCGTCCACCTCCTGTGTGACCAAAATCTTGTTTTTTTTAGGGTCGCCCTCTGCATCTGTTTTTGTTTCTTCATCTTGATTAGTAGTGACAGATTCATTTTTCTTTTCACAGAGCCTGACTGAACTTGTGCTGAGGGCTCTTAGGCCACCTCCATTGGAAACCCTGTGTGGGATCAAAACAGAGTTAATCGTCATGAGCATCATTATTATTACAACACACATTAACAATGACTGACAGCTATCTTTAGGGATCACGGGGCTGTAGATGGGACCATCTTCTCTTCATTCACGTTACCATGGAAACGACCTTCCGCTCGAAGAAAAGTCAATCAAAACGTCCCGCCCCGTCAGCGCAGGTTTAGCAAGCTACAAGCTAACAGTTAGCTCTCAATTACGTATCTTTCCTTCAGGGAAGCCATTAACAGTGTTCATTGTTGTTAGTGTAAATGTCACGTCAACTATAAGTTTTGTGAGAGCAAAACTTGACATCACGAAGTCACTCTGTGTGTCATAATATGTGTCGTTCAGCAACAGTTCACAGTCAAACTCACCTTAATGCTGAAGCCGTACAGTTAGCCCTGTCACATTTAGCTAGCAACGATAACGATTCGTTGACACTAACTGAAGATTTTCGAGCAGTGTATACAGTCCGGAATAATAATCTAAACATGATTGCTTCTTGTAATGTCCTTCCACGCTCCTGACATTTGTCTGCGCTGCTACAACATGAAGTCACCCCCGCAAACTCGAGGATAACAATAGTTCCGGCCAGCAGGGTAGGTAGAATTTGCTAGAAACCTTGAGTAAATAAGCTGTGCTCTCCGTGGGGACACCGATATTTCACTCATATATCCAAATGTGGTTCTGGTTATTTTGCCATTTGAAACACATTTACTCAGTTGATTTGTAGGACGTTACATTTCGATTAACAGATGCTCTGAGTGCCTCAATTATAGTCTCGCGATATTACAACCGGAACGTGACTCAAAATGGCGATGGAATACTAGCGCTAATTCACGAACGGAGATCTCTGCTGCAATCCGTGAATTAGTTACTTATTTATATCAAGAGATGGATATTCATAGAAAAGAATTAGCTTTGCGAAATAATTATTGTCGCAAATCTCAACAGTGACTGTTTTTATTCGCACAAGTTCCTGCTTAAACTCGGAAAGGAGAGGGAAACTTCACACAGGTAAAAACGTCAACGGAAGCTAAGTTACTAGCATGTAAGCTAACATACAGCAAATTCCGCTCACTGTAAGTTAATATTGAAGCGATATGCAATCGCGTTGTAGCTCAAAATTAACCTTGTTTAACTTTACAATGGAGTTGTTGTATTTGCATGAATATATTGCTGGTGTGACTTGTGTGCTGTATATAGTTAGCTGTTCGGATGTTGCTCCGTGGTTAACCCGCTTTCTGTGGAGCTCAGTGTTTGTTTACACACATGAAGTAACATAATCAAAAAACCCTCCTTTAAAAGTATTCACCCCTCAGTCATCAACCTTCGTAATGTTATCTAGTTTTACAACACTGAATCAGAGTAGATTTAATCGTGATATTTGACCCAAATAGCAGAAAAGACTTGCTATGGACATTCACTGCAAACTAACGTATACAAAATAAATACACATACAAAATCTGTGAGTTTCCCTTGACGTCGTTTTTTATGAGGCATTTTCTGTAGAAATCTTTTGCTGATCGGCAGGAATTTGCACATCTGAGTACCTTTTCTTGTGGAAACTCTTGTCATGCTGTACAAGTTCTGCCACAAATAAAATTGTATTACAAAAACCCCACATGTGCATTCATCACATTTAGGTCTAGACTTGTCTGCTCAGTGGCGTTGACAGGCTGATCTCGCAAGATATATACTGTAGCTGTCTCATATTGCTGAAAAATATCCAAATGATAAGCTGCAAAATAGACCTCTTTCTCATAACTACATTTGAGGAAGTGGAATAATGACAATGCACTTTTAGCGGATTTATGTCTACAGAAGCAGGCTATAGGGCTGTATATTGCTTGCTACACCATCGCTTAATCAGTCCTGTCCATAATATGCCAGGATGTTGTGATGTTGACTTCAGACCCATTGAGTGTCTATTATGAGCACTTAACTTTTGAACTGTATTTACTCAAAATGTCACCAAAAAATTAAGGCTGCAGTGGAAAACATCTGTTGGAATTAGATTTTTTGTGTGTGTAAATGTGTGAGGTGATATTGACAGACGTTTGTATTTTGTTAGCCATGGCGGAGGAACGTCGGCCGAAGCAGTGTACGGTAGTCGTACCCACAGAGTCCATGAAGGCCATGGCAGAGTCCATCGGAGTGGGGCAGCTGCAGGAGGAGAGCTGCGTTGCCCTGAGTGAAGAAGTCAGCTACAGAATAAAAGAAATCGCCCAGGTAAATCACAAATTATTGAAGCAGATATTTTGTATAGGAGTCTGTAAATTGCTCTGGAACCTCATTCTTGAATGTGAGCTTTACTTCTTGTCTCTTTTCTTACATAGGATGCTCTCAAATTCATGCATCATGGGAAGAGGCGTAAATTAACCACAAATGACATAGATAACGCTCTCAAACTCAAGAATGTGGAGGTAAGGAAGAACTTACACACTTTGACTCAAAGAACACTTTTTTTTATTGGTTAATCAAACCACTTAGTTAAAGGATGGCATTAAGTGGGTCTTCTGGTCTGCTTTCTTTCTAAATTCTGCTCTCTGTGTAATTCCTCATGTTATAGCCCCTGTATGGGTTCCAGTCGCAAGAGTTCATCCCTTTTCGCTTTGCAAGCGGTGGTGGAAGAGAGCTTCATTTCTATGAGGAAAAGGAAGTTGACCTCAGTGACATTATCAACACACCGCTCCCAAGAGTTCCACTAGATGTGTCTCTCAAAGGTACCTGCATAATCAGTACAACATGTCATTGTACTCCAGGATATTCTAATATCTTGATTTGACTATGGTTTGTTATCTTAAACATTATGCTTGTTTGTTAACCCACAGCCCACTGGTTAAGTATTGAGGGAGTGCAGCCTTCTATTCCAGAAAATCCCCCACCAGGTAAGTCCAGTTTACATTTAACTTCTCCCAAAACACATATCTTGTAGAAAAAAAAACATAATTTGGTTTTATTTTACTGCATTTCAGCACCTAAAGAGCAACAAAAGGTTGAATCTACAGAGCCCCTTAAAGTTGTCAAACCTGGTCAGGAGGAGGATGGTACAATTCAAGGCAAGGGTCAAGGGGCGACGGCTGCTGATGGCAAAGGTCAGTAACTTGTGTTTCATTAAATCTTTCTCTGTTTTCTCCTCCTGTTCTCCTACCTTGCTTACTTCCTCCCTCCATAATGATTTGTGGTTATGTTTTTCTCCTTATCCGAACCTTATAATTTTCTCTTTCAGGAAAGGAGAAGGGTCTAATACGGTTGAAACCACGCAGCACTCACGAGTTGTCTGTGGAACAGCAGCTCTACTACAAGGAAATCACAGAAGCATGTGTTGGCTCCTGTGAAGCCAAGAGAGCTGTAAGTCCTACCTGTCTGGCTGTGTGCATGGTTAATTGTAATCATGCTGTGAAATTGCATAACATACCTTTACTTGTTTTGACAAGAAGTACATGTTCATTAATCAGCTGTACAGTAAAGAGATAGCAACACTTTTCAGCTAAGAGGAAATTGTCCAAATGTTTTTTTTATTTGTCATGGCACTTTTGATTGAGAAACGTTTACTCTTATCTCATTCAGGAGGCTCTACAGAGCATTGCTACAGATCCTGGACTGTATCAAATGCTCCCAAGATTCAGCACATTTATTTCTGAAGGAGTGAGCATCTTTTCCAACTTCTTTCTTACTGCTCTGAAATGAAACTCAGCTTGAATACCCAAGTGTAACTCTGCTGAAAGTACTGACATTAATCTCTCCTCAAAGGTTCGTGTAAATGTGGTGCAAAACAACTTGGCACTACTGATTTATCTAATGCGGATGGTCAAAGCTCTAATGGACAACCCCACCCTGTATTTGGAGAAATACGTGAGTGAAGAAAAAGAACAATCACTGTTTTAAGTTATGAAGGTAATAATCTCAACAATTGCATTCTAATTTTCTAATTTTTCAATCTGTATTTGCAGCTGCATGAGCTCATCCCAGCTGTGGTGACGTGTATCGTGAGTAAGCAGCTGTGTTTGCGACCAGATGTTGACAACCACTGGGCTTTGCGAGACTTTGCTGCTCGCCTCATGGCCCAAAGCTGTAAAACCTTCAGTACTACGACCAACAACATCCAGTCCCGTATTACCAAGACTTTCACTAAGGTGTGTTTTTCGTGTTCCTTATTTTCTTCCCAAAAATATCCAGGTAAAGAATACAGGAAAAAGTTATAACGCTAATAACTTGAACATCTTGAGTAATTCTCGCTTTGAATGTTACTTTGACACTGCTGTTTAACTGCAACACAAACTAAACCAGACTGACATGTTTCCTTCAGAGTTGGTTGGATGAAAAAACCCAGTGGACGACACGTTACGGCTGCATCGCTGGACTCGCTGAACTAGGAGCCGATGTGAGTGTGATGCTGTTTTCCTCAGGTCTTAATTGTCTTTAGTGCTTTGGGTCAACACCAACCTCCTTATTTTCTCCTTTTTGTAGGTGATAAAGACGTTGATCCTTCCTCGGCTTACTGTAGAGGGTGCTCGCATCAAAGCAGTGATGGAAGGACCAGTGGTCTCCAATATTGATAAGATAGGAGCCGATCATGTTCAAAGCCTCCTACTGGTAATAAATTAAGTTCTTTGATTACATTAAAAAGTAGACTTACCCCTACAGATGAATACATTTGTGAACAGTCAAAGCTTTTTACAAAATTTGACATTTGCCAGTACTTTCATTTGTACAAAATGTGTCTTTTTAAAGAAACACTGTGCAAGTGTTATCGCCAAGATACGACCCCAGCCTGACAATGTGGAACAGTATCGGATAGACTACGGTTACCTCGGACCCATGCTGTGCTCCCATGTGATGAAGGCCAGGACTCAAGCAGCACTGCAAGCTCAACAAGTCAACAGAACCACGCTTACAATCACACAGGTACAGCTAATACTTGATGAAAAAAATGTTTGAAGAATACATAAATGCGCAAAAGCATACAAACATTGCCGAATGACACACAGCTGTTCAATAATGTATGACGACTCTGTCTTGCAGCCTCGTCCCACTCTCACGGTCTCACAAAGTGGGTTAAGTGGGTCAGCAGGGCCTCGCACTCCCAGCATCATTAAGGTTCCAAGCTCCCTCACCCTTATGTCCCCTCGGCCGGGGACTCCATCGCAGCCATCTCCCCCAGCAACAAAGTACATCGTCATGGCAACCAGTGCTGGACCTGCCTCGACTCAGCAGGTGCCTTGATTTAAAATATTGAACTTTTTAAAATAATATACTTAACCCTTTTATTGCCATCTCAGTAAAACAACTTAAGTGACAACTTAAGCGTAATCAGTAATGACGTATATTATAACAATGTATGTCTAATGCACAAACCACAAATAATACAACGTAAAAGTGAAGAAGAAAAATGTATGTACACATATATATTTTTAGTAGTTAATAGTGTGATTAATAAAAAAACTGCCACAGGTCTCTGAGTTAATGTTATTTCTATAAAATCTGAGTATGAATTTACATCTGTCTGTTTGTCCTCCCTCCAGGTAATCACCCTCAGCTCTTCCCAGTCAGCCTCACCAGTCACAAGCACTGTTCCCAGCGCCACTTCGACCTTGCAGCCTTTGGTAAAACTGGAGTCTGGCAGCGGCCCCGGACTGACAGGTTCACGCCCTATGCAGAAGTACATTGTGGTATCTCTGCCCTCGTCTGCCTCTTCCTCCTTGGAGAATAAGAGTTCTGTGCTACCAACCTCAATTTCCTCAACCCCAATAGAAGCAGGGATGAAGCTAGACAGGTCCGAGTCTCCTGGAGCGAGCACACAGTCGCCACACTGAGACTTGTATAGGTAGTGGAATTTTTTTTACCGTGTTGGTGCAGATGAACACACAAGGAGATTTGTTTGGGCTGAACTTAAAGGGTTAAACTCTGGAGTGGCATGAAGGGGAGTATCTGAACTCTTGACTAATAAAGAGCAAATGTGACATTGTAAATATGTTAATGCCCAATGAAAACTAAGGTCCATCTGTGAGATCTGTTATGTTTCAGCTTATATTCTAATTGATTTCATGTTCTTTTTTTACTCTAAAATAAATCAGATTTTGTAATAAAATCCTTTATCTGGATGTGTTTATATGTCTTGTAATTTAATTTGATTTAATTTGGTTTCTATGCCTTGAGCAAATTTTACTTTTATTTCTTGTAATATTTTTTTCTATTTAAAGCTTTCATCACCATCATATCTGAAGACCAAATCATTGTCAGCAATGGCTTGAAAGAAAAGTGCAACTGATTTTGGTGTCATCACTAATCATAAGTTAAAGTTTTGTGAAAAAGGTGACAAAACACAGTAATGTCCTTGCCCCTATTTGCCTCAGGAGTCAGCGATACTGCAAAATTCGGTATCGATCCAATACCAAGTAAATACAGGTCCAGTATCGCTGATACTGATAATTTTTAATTAAGGTGGATGCATCATGATTTTCTTTTAAATTATTAATGAGTTAAATACCAGGACAGGATTTGGTCAAAGTTTATATGTTAACAGAAAATACTTTATTATCAAACATTTTTGTTAAGAACAGAACAGTAACAAAATCACAATACAAAAATTATATTATACATATGATATTCAGTATATTTGTTTGAATTCCAATAAATGTAGTCATTTAAATCCACGTTTCAATGGGATAAATGTATTGAGATTATTAATCTTGTTATTATTATCATGGTCTGAGCCTAATTTGAGTTGGCTAACAAATGGCAAATGACCAGTTGCACTTAATATTAACCAATGCTGAAGATGACTAAAATATTATTTTCACCACTATTATCTACCTGGATATTCTCTGCTGGACTGAAAGGCCTCTAAGGTCCTGTCATGTCTCTGCCTCTGGGTCGGGGTCTGGGCCTGTCGGGTCAAGGGGTGGGAGATTTCTCTCCTCTTTGTTTCTTTAGTTCCTCGATTTCTTTAGCATGATTAATCATGTGCTTTAGCAAATTTGCAGTGTTACCTCTGTATTTTACTCCCTTCTTACAAATGATTCAGGTTGCCGTTATCTCAT
The DNA here is from genome assembly GCA_963678695.2 of Diplodus puntazzo. Taxonomy (NCBI): domain Eukaryota; kingdom Metazoa; phylum Chordata; class Actinopteri; order Spariformes; family Sparidae; genus Diplodus; species Diplodus puntazzo. Next base: position 7,825,098 of record OZ023167.1, on the reverse strand, counting down.
TTTCGGCCTGAAAATATAACCACTCGGCGCTCCTCTTCCTCTCTAACATTCTTCGGCTCCGTCTTTGTGTTGTTTGTGTGCTTGTTAGGGGTGGGAAGATCGATCCAAATATCGATAGTATCAATACCAAGGTGAGTATTGATACCGGATCGATGCTGGCGCGATGAGATCGATATTTTTGTTGCAGTTTCTCTTCTGTAAGTTCAGAAAATCACTAGTATTTCTTCACAGTTTGTGTGATCGCAGCGTCTCTCTTTGTCCTTATGCGCAGTGCTCCTCTCCCACTCTGCTCACTCAGGTTCACTCTGAAGTATGAATATGACAATATAATAACCCTTTTGTGTATCTGTTGAAGGAACATTAGTATTCCTATTTAGGCTACATGCAGATAGGTTATAGATTTAATTGTGATAAATATTCTTTTCTTATTTGGCTAAAATCTTTGTCCTGAAAAGTACAAAATCATTCAATGATTATGAATTTTAAAGTAGTACCAGTATCGGTATCGGCATCGGCAATACTGGCCCTGTAATTACTTGATATTGGATCGATACCAAAATGTGCAGTATCGCCCACCCCTAGTGCTTGTAGATGAGCCTGCTTCCTTCTTTGCCTGGCAACAGCATCCAATCACAAGATGGGGGAGGAGGAGCAAAGTGTGCCTGCTGCTCTGCTCTGTGAGAAGCAGCACTTAAAAGCAGTGGACACAGACAGCCAGGCCGCCACTTTAATAAAACCACTGCAGTGCATACAGGAGAGAAACAGAAACGTAAGTATTGATCTCATTACACTGGTATCAATCAATATCAATAAGAACACTGGTATCGATATTATCGATATTTGGATCGATCCGCCCACCTCTAGGAACCTCTCTGAGGAAGAAGAAAGTCAGACAGTTGTCACCCTGCTGCTGCAAACATGAAGTTTCAAATACGACCTGCAACCACAGAAGACTGCAAAGAGATAATGAGGAGGAGTAGAAGAAGAGGATTTGTGCTTGTAGCACAGCCACAATACATTTTGTGAAAGAGCTGTAAAAAAACAACAAAACAAAACATAAAATGTGTATGTTTTTAAGTAATATTGAAGTAAACCCTTTATAGCTCCAAGAGTATGTGGACATTTGGGTCAACTACAACTCCCACTGAGCTTTGTGGTAAGAAACAATGTTCCTAGTTTTAAGTTGACTTATAAGCTGGCACACTAAAATTAAAAGTTTTTGTAGTAGTATTTGATGTAGACCAGCAGTGGTTTTCATGCCTGATATTGATTTCTAAAGAAATAACAAAACAATATAAGTTTCAATTTATAGAAACAGATATAATTACCAAAAGCAAAGTGAACACAAAGTCATAATTCATGATGAATTAATAAAAAGAAATGAAACTTTCGTAATAACATCTTAAAAACCTCCCCGTTTTCATTGGTAAATCTTTTATTTTGAAGACGTAATTGCAACACCGGAAGTACTTCCCATGCATTCAGTGTTTACACCTTACGACTGAACGCGGATCAGATTTGTATGAACTTCTTTCTGAGGAAGCAGCGAATCAGCCAGTTTTCACCCTGCCGCGTGTCTCTGCCTCAAACATGAAGTTTCAAATACGACCTGCAACCAAAGAAGACTGCAAAGACATATCGAGAATGATAAGGGTGAGAGTATCGAGAGTCGTGGTTGTTTTAACTAAGCTAACTATCTTAAAAATGGTGTCCAGTGCCCATGCAACACCTTTATTGCAGTTAATCAATGACAGTCGACATATATTCACAACTCACGTGTTAAATTACCTTTTTCACAGGAGTTGGCGGTTTATGAAAAAATGCCTGACCAAGTGAAGATCACTCATGAAGGTAATTTTGCAGAACATGTAAAGAAATACAGAGAAAGTTATGCCATTATAAGAATGACACAAAAACATGGTAAACTCCTTATGAGTACAGAAAGATACAATATAGGCCGACTTGCAGATTATGTGATAATGTGTCATGACCTCTTTTTTTCCACGAGCTCTTAATTGAAACGTTTGAAAGTTTAAAGTCATGAATAACCTGCTACAACACCACACACACTTATTATCCACACAACACTGCAGAAAACGAATAACGTTACATATGAAATTGCTGGATTTTCACAGCTGACAGTTTGGAGCAGGAGCAGAAATATGTAAGAATTTAGGATTAAAAACATGTAAAACTTAATCAAAATAAACAATATGTGGAGAGAAGCAGTTTTGACTTTATGACGTCTGTGTTGTGTTGCTAGGTATCGTTAGCATGCTAACCAGCTAGCTTGTTACCACCAGGCCACAGCTCCTGTGCCAGTGATGGAAAAAAAAAACGTGTTTCCAGTAATTCTGACAGCACATGAAGGCACAGTCAATACCAACACTTTCTCAGTGCTTAGAACTCCCAGTCTGGACCGAGTCCCCAGGAAGTGGGTCGGGGGTTTGAAGCCAATTTTCGCAGTGGCTGAACCCTGTAACTACAGCGTCACATGATGCCCTGCCGCCTGAAAGAGAACAAATAGGCTAACATTATGAAAAAAGGGGCTGTGTTTTTCAGCGTCACAACCTCCGCAAAATGAGCCTTTTAACTGTCATAATTTTAGTCATTCAGTCCAATAACATTTGGAAAGTCTAGAAGAGCAGCACGATTAAATTACTTCATTGTCATTCTAGTTAGCCGGTCGTCAAACAGGAAGTTAGACGGTTTGCTTGGCGGAAGTCTCTAGTGGGCTTTTGGCTTCATGCACCACTGAGCAGCTTATCATAGGAATGAACGGGGCACCGCCTTGTGGGTCCACTAGCTATACATCTGTGGTATGGACTGCTAGCTGCACAGCTAACTAGCTAACGGCAGCTAAAGCTGGCAGTAGTTAGCGGTAACTCTGGTTTGTTCTGAGTATGTATTCAACAGGTGACCAATTCTCACATACTGCACCTTTAAACATTAACAGTATTACTATGCCAAACAAAATTGGTTGACCAATGCTGTTATTTTCATGCTTTGACATTTTCTATGTCTGCTGTGAAAAAGGTTGTTGGTACCACCAGGGCAGTCAATAGAAGTGGTGCTGGATTGCATCTTTGTGTCTAAAGCGTACAGTGTACAGTATGAGATCTGTTATTATAGACATAATGAAGCCACTTACTATTTAGTTACCTTTAACTGCTCTTTACTTTTATCATTCCTCATGGAAGTAGTGTTTCTGTGTGAATTACTCTTAATGCAAATACACATGTGACTTTATCTTTAATAAAGCTGTGACTAATCAATTAATTTGAAGATTATTCTCTTAATCAATCATTTTGTCGATAAAATGTAAAAAAAAAAAAAAACTGTCATGTTGCGTCTTTTGTCCAAACCGTCCAAAACTATTTATATTCATAAATGACAATGAAAAGCAGTAAATAGTTGAATTAAAGAAGCTGGAACCAGCAGAATTTTAGACATTTTTGCTTAAAATGAACTAAAATGATTCATTGATTATTGAAATAATTGGTAACTGATTTTCTTTCAATCATGTCATCAACTTAACATTGCAACTGTAGATGTGTACAATACTGACAGTTCTTTTGAATGTATCTTGTTGAGTTTTTGACCAAGAGTGACGAGCTAGTCCCTGATTTGTTTGTAGCTTGTGTTCTGCTAGCACACTTAGAGCATGTGGATGACATGTTAGAAATCTGGGTAAATAATCTGTCATTTGTTAGACCTGGAGCATGACGGTTTCTGCCAGAATCCCTTCTTTGAATGCCTCGTTGCAGAAGTACCCGAGGAGCATAAGTCTACAGAAGGTAAATCAACAGCATCAGATATTCATCCATTCTTTTCAGAGCTAAAACTAAAGGTACTTGCTGTTCATGTCTACAATTCACTAATGAAACGCCGTTAGGCTCCGTTTTTGATGGCTTGTTTTCCTTTGTTCTTACAGGATTCACAGTCGTCGGATACGGCCTCTACTTTTACAATTACAGTACGTGGGAAGGACGCACAGTGTATCTGGAGGACCTGTATGTGATGCCAGAATTCAGAGGTAAGATATGTATTGAACTTTTGTCAACAAAGTCAGACAAGAACATGTGTGTACTTTTTTTAGTGACTTAGGAACCTAGTAAACTCTTGATGTTGCCTCTCTGTCAATGTTTTGTCCCTTGTTAAAAATATTTTTAACCTTGTGTTTTTGTTTTTGTATTGATTTCCTTTACAGGAAATGGCATTGGCAAGGGTTTACTGAGCAAAGTTGCTCAGGTGAGTGTTTTATTTTTTTGTATTTTTCTAACAATGGTCATCTTTTAAAGTTTAAACACTATTTTAAGCACTTTGAAACTATTGTTATCCTTCATGGTGAAGCGGTCAAAGTGCATAAATAACCAGAGGACTGTTCTGTTTGTTCAGGTGGGGAAAAAGAAGCGATGTGTGCGGCTGAATCTGTCTGTGTTGGACTGGAATACTCCCTCTCGAGACTTCTACGCTGCTAAAGGAGCTCGGGACCTCACAGACAGCGAAGGCTGGCATTTTATACGTTTTGACGGACAAAACCTGGACAATTTAGCAAATGAAGCACCTGAAGATTAGAATTTTTCCCAAGAAGAGTGTGACTGGTAACCCGCAATGCCCTGAATAATAAACTTCCAAAACATTCAAAAACGACATAATTACCACCAAAATACATAAGAAGGGAAAATAGATAAGGTTAGAAAAATGGTTTCCCGTGTCTCAAACAGTGTATGCATTGTACATCTTTTCACTGGCTTGATTTCTGCCAAAAACATTCACACTTTCTAAGAAAGTTAACTGTACCTGGTTCCTCACTACCTTGTCTTTCTACTGTTTTAACAAAATCATGTCCTGATTTAAAGCCTTTTATATCTACCAGGAGCTACTTGGATTTCATGTAAGTACTTTTAACCTTCCTTCAGTTTGAAGGGGTGGTTGAATATCACTAATCACCTTTCAGCGCGAAGAGTGTAAATTTATTTTCTGATGATGGATATTTTTTTTCCAACAGCATGATATAATTTTATTTGAGAGAATCCAGTCCCAGACGTGACACCATTTAATTCCAGTAGGTGGCATATTTAACCAGCAAATGTGTACAAGATTTTGACTCGTGAAATGTAGCCGTCCTATGTCAGTTCTGTTTATGTGCAAATATACATACAACTGTCTGAAATTTGTGAATGGACATTCAGGAAATGTTGTGGCTTAATGGGTCACACATGCAGCTCTGTGTCATGAGTACAATTTTCTGCTTTGGTTAAAGGAGTTCAAGTCAGAGGATGATTTTTTTTTTAATTGATAATGGTAAATCATGTTCATCAGCTATAATGTTTACTGTGTGTTGAAAATAATAATCTGTCATTAAAATTCTCATACAATCCGTCACTGAAAATGATATTTATTAGTGTATAAAACATACCAAAATCCACAGTAACACACCAGGAACAAATCACCCAGAAAAAAACTGACACAACATTTAAAATATAAACAGATACTTCATGCTTATAGACTTATATGCCAAAAAAAGATTAAAATGCACAAACCTACAAAAGCTACATTTATTTCAACCCTGTTACTCAAGTGTTCTGGTTCAGAGATGAGAGTCGATGTAAGTTCTTTGATCCTCTCTTTTTGCTTCTAATCTCAGATGTGTCTTGACAGATATTAGATACTCCTACATAAGAGGATTTGTGCTTGTAGCACAGCCACAAAACATTTTGTGGAAGAGGTGCAACTCTCATCTTTCTCAGCCAGAAAACCTGAGGCAGGTTTGAGGATACACGGGTAAAACACATGATTACAACACTTGACATCACAAACTTCAAAAACTTGAGCACAATTGTATAACAGCTAAAAGTGATCTGAAGGTTGAATATATATTTGATCGTCATGTCCTACAATAATAAACATTGTTCGTCTATCTGATGAACTGACTCCAATCCTGCTCGCTGTCCCTCCTCGACAATCCCCTCTCAGACATATGCATTTCTTCCATAGTTGCTTGGGACAGTCTGAGCTGATTCCACCGTAGACAGCACGTGTCCTCTGGAGGTCGGCTGGTACGGATACGGTCTTAAACACAAAATACACGTTTCGGTCTGGAGAACATGCACCACTTCTACCACCTTATCCAGTGATTTCAGCAACACATACTCACATCTTTTCATTGGGTGTTTTGACTTTGCAGGCACACAACAGGCACGAACCCCCACAGATGGCGAGTGTGGCTGAAGCCCAACCGATGTACAAGCCCTCTCCAATCTCATACCTGTGACACAATGACATTTAACATACCTTTTTTGGTAACACTTTCAATGAAGCCCATGTCTATAATCCATTTTAACACATTATGAACATACTTACAATGTATTACAATGCACCTATAGTGCTTCATAATCAGTTATAGAACTCATAAATATCCCTCAAGTTTTACAAGTAACACAAATCAGTATGGCAGTACCAACGTCTGCAATGCATTATTAACATTTATAATGCATTTCTATAGTTAGAAGCACTCATTGATATTCATAATGCTCTCCAACAACAATCATTACTCATGACGCAAATGTCTATAATGTATTATGAACATTTTTAGTGCGTTGTAGTGTGCCTGTATTTATAAGCGCTGATAAATGTACATTTTTAACAACTATAACACATTTACAATGAACGATAAGGTCAAGCGTCAATTCTTCATAATTTCTGGTCACTAATTATTTTTGCAAGGATCATAGCATATTAACATTCTCATAGTTGTTGTACGTAATTATAATTCTCTAACACATTTTAATCATTATTATAATGTAATTATAATTAAATGTTTCAGCTGTTGCACTGCTGTATTTCTGATGCAGACTCTACGACTTACTTTGTCCCGGGATAAAACTGGTCAAAGAACTGCTGCGTGATGTTGGCTGCATACCAAGACACAGCAATCATGGTGCAAATCCCTACAAAACATTGTTCACTTTAGACAAGTGGCATGTTTTTAAATGCAAACAACACAGTTACACACTGAGATAAAATGAGCGAGGTCTTTTTGGAGTTTTAACAAGAGTTTACAGAACCTAAAGATGCTAAAAACATTTCATGCAATATAATAAGGTGATGTATGGGGCTGCTAATAACTGCATGAATTGCAAGGAGTAATCCTAATCCTCTTAAAGTCATATCTTAAAATCAAATTAAATGAAGTATGGATTTTTAACATTTTAAACTAAATTGAAATGAATAGCGAGAGTATTCTCGTCCCTCCCACTTTTTGTCTATTGTACATAGTGATTCTCACCATCCAAACAATGTTGGTAAAAGTAGACTTTTGTGCAGATTTGTTAGAATAAGGATAACCTTTTGAACTAGTGAACCATTTTGTGATAGCTTGTCTTCTGTACACAGAAATTGGAGCACCAGACATGATTGAACTTACTGTCTATATTAGGATGAGGTGAGATTTTTTTTCATCTTAAATCAACTTTTCATGAGTCTTGTGTGTTAAAAGAAGTGTAGAGACTATATTTCTAATGTTTTTCCTCCTGGACTGGACATTTTGAGTCTTTTAATGGGACAGTTCACACCAAAATCAAAAATACATATTTTTCCTCCTACCTGAAGCACTATTTATCTATCTAGATTGTTTTAGTGTGAGTTGCCGAATTTTTAATTTATTGGCCGCAAAACCTGCTTTCTGTCAAATATAATGGAACTAAGTGGATCTTGGCTGCTGTTGCGGTGTGGTTGTGGTGCTCAAAGTGGCAACAAAATACCTAAAAAAAACTCACCAACAATGTCTCTTTCCACATACCAGGACCCAGTTACTTGAGATAATCCACAGACATTGCTGTGAGCAGTTTCATGCAGGAACTATTTTCTTCTTACCGATGTACACATATCAATGAGTAGTAAGCTTGTAGGCATCCTGTCTGTCCTTCCTGGGATTTACACCATGGTGACAGTGCAGGACGTAAACATTAATGGTGTCCTCCTTAGCTGAGCTGTAACGTTACCAAGTGTAGTTAGCTAGCCTTTTATCCATGAGTAAATTCATGCTTCCTTCTGCACAGTGATATAGTTGTTGGATGTTATCCAATCTAGATGGATTAATAGCAATACGGGTAAGATGAAAAATATGTATTTTTGAACTGTCCCTTGTAAAGAATTATAAACTCTGTGAATTTGAAGTGAATTCTGACCACACATGCTCTCATTCTCGTTTTGTTACATGGCCATTCCTGAAGTATTTACCCTGCAGTAGAAAGAACACTCCTCCAATTGCAGCAATTCTTCCCTTCAAGATGTAGTTTTCTCCTCCTATTTTTGAGCACTTCATTCCTACGAGAGTAGCCACGAGCCCAAACGTTCCAAACACAATGGCAGCGATCATGAGTGCCCGGGAGGCCTGAATGTACCCTGTGTGCAAACAAGAAAAGATACAGTTATTTATAATAACGTGTTTGCAGATATGTGACTCAAGCCATTTGGTCCATGTCTCAAGCAAGTCCAAAGTCCTTTTTTCTTGAGCAAGTTAAGTCATAGGTTGTGTCAAGTAGGGTCCTTAGTCACATTTCTTCTGAATCAAAAATATTCCCTCCCCATCACCTTTAGAGTGAATAATGGAATAAATGAGAGCCAGACTAAAATAGCACTAAAACATATAATGAACACAGACAAGTCATCCAAGCCTCAAGTCTTTAACTTCCAAATCCAAGTTGGGTCTTGACTGATTTAGTTTTCAACTAAAGTTCAAGTCGAGTTGCAAGTCATCATAACAGTGTCTCAAGTCAACTTAGGCACAATTCATAATGACACAATTCTGTGTCTTCCATACACACTTTATCAATATGTCTACAACATAAGCATGAAAACACATCAACTGCGTAGTTCGTTAGAAAGAAACCACCTATTGCGTAGAAAATGCCTGCTTTAGCTACAGAGATGACGTCCACTGTAACAACAACACTAGACTATTGTTGATGCAGGTGTGAGCCCTCTAGAGGCTGACTGACAGTAACCCTGATTCTATGAAAACAGGTTATTTATGACATTTTTAGAGGGCATAGCCTCTACGAACTACAACTTCAACCACAACACGAAACCAAAAATGCTTTATTTAACTGATCCAGCATTTTCTAACAGACAGAGCTGACATAATTGTATGTAGTTCTGCAGTTTCAGTGAGAGAATTCACAGTTAGCCTCATTAGCTGTGAAAACACAGGTTCTATTTCGACTGATAAAGCAACCCTTTCAATCCTCCATCTCCAAAAAAACAAGAAATAAACTGTATAGACACAGTATGTGTGTGTGAACTGGTAAACATGAGGGCCTACAAACACACAGTTCTAATAAATACTGTCCTCATTCATTGTTGGCAAAACAAACACATTTTAAACACCGGTCATAAAACTAGAAACATAATTGCGTGATAGTTTCCTCACGTGAATGAGCTGCCATAAATGGCCTCTCCTAATGAAGGAGGTGTGACCAATAATCAGAAACAACAAAAACAAGTGTCATGTGCTGAAAGGTAGAACATGAGACTAAGTAACATTTTATATCCAAAGGGCTATTCGGTTCATATAAATATAAAAAGACACATGCACATACATAAATAAAAAAACTACAAAACATGATATAGAATACATGAGACTTGTCTAGGGTAACATTTTGTTAAGGGTCCATGTTAACATTAATATGTTTAAATTGATACCTGCCAAAATAGTTTAAATAACTTTTTTTTTGGACCTGTTTCTCTAGGTTGACTGTGGTTGCCCTTGCTTATCTCTTTCCTCTTATTGTATCTTATATTACCCCTCTTGACTACATATTGCAGCCACTTCAGTAGAACGATACTGATAGGCTTTTTAAAGTACACTAAGATACTGTCTAGATCAAGGTAGAGGATGGCAAATGAGGACACGCTTTTATCCACTGCTGCCTTTGATCCACTGTTAATGGTTCAGCTGACTTCAGTGTGAATCTTATGGAGTTGAACAACAATGATTTGCTTCGACATCCGTAATAAGAGCAAAACGTTTTTAATACCAAGTTGCCTGAAGAGAAACGTCTTTGTTTGTCTACCTGGCAATCTTCATAATCTGATCCCGTGAGTGGGTGGATTATTATTCAAACCATATAAGTAGTAATCAAAACTAATAAAACAACAGCTGTGTTGACCACATACCATTAAGTGCGAGCAAAGATGGAAAATCCCTGCAGTTGTGAACTCCCGTAGAGTCAGTTGCACAGGACATCCATAGGTTTTCATAGATGGTTGATGTGGTGATAACGTTACCGTCCACTGAAGAAACCTTCCAGTATCTATTAGGTAGGGCGACCCCAACCATTAGCCAGGCCAGAAACCCCAGGAAGAAGGCAAAAGCTTCCACTATGGCATTCATATTTCCTTGTTTCTTCTGTCTGACCCGTGTGGAGTTATCCAAAGTGAGATACACTCAAATTCAATTCAAACGTTGACTCTCCAAGTTATCTCCTCACAAACGTGTAGATTTGTTGTCCCCAATGTTTCAGTGTGCCCGACCCTTTCCCACTAACGCCCGTGGTGAGATGCTAAAGAAAACTGCTAATCAATGATTAATTCCAATAGCCCACTTATGATTTCCCCTATTCTTCTCAACTCTATTGAACCTTTTCAAAGACTCCAAATGTTTACCCAACTCAAGTGACAACGGAGAGGTGAAGTCCAACCTTGCAACCTGCTCACTAACGTCTATAGACTTCAAGCTATTTGTCACCTTTTGACGTTAGCTTTGAACACTGTGTCAATAATATGAAACCGTTATTGATGGGATTCAGCTCAGGCTCCTCATTTCACCCCATATCTAAGGGATGATAAGAAAGGGGTGAGGGGTGCATCACCACATACCAACCCACAAATGGACAGATTAAATGTTCCACAGATAAAGTTTGTTTGCCCAACAAACAATCCCAGAAGACTCGTCTTCATTAGTTTAACAAATAGTTCACTACCAGGCCTTTATCGTCATGGTGATGAAGTACCACTGTGGCTTTTTGGCCACACATACAAAAACCATTTTACTTTATTTCCAGTGGTTGGATCTTGAGCTGAACAATAGATCATATCGACATCAACATCCCAATGTGCACATGTACAATATTCACATTGCAGGATGTGCAGTGTCAAGTTAGGTTCAATTTGTAAGAATCACCAACTCATCAAATACTTTGAGACAGCCGCCAACCAGACTTACAATCCCAATGCCTCAGTATTTGATGAGTTGGGAATGAGACTCAAAAAGCAACTTTTTTTACAAGTTAGGCCTTTAAATGAACTCAAACATGTAATGCTATAACCTTTTAGCCACTTGATCACGCGCCTTGACTAAGGGAGATGTCTTCATTTGGTCTGATTTTCTTGGATACATGGGAGTTTGTTGTTTGTGAGCGACATGAAGGCTCTACGTAGACAGCGAACCACAATCATTTTGATCAATTTATCAAAGACAGCAGGGTCTTCTTTGGTTGTTTGATAAAATGCTCTCCTCTTCAAAATCACTTCAATCATTCTAGAATGATCAATTATCTCCAAATAGTTCTACATATTACCTGAAGGAAATTTCTTTTTACCGCAATATCCAATATTGTGTAATCCTAGTTTTGTCCTAATAACATAAAGTTTGTGGACATTTCTTGAGGGAGTTTTAGTAGTTTCCCTACTGGATTACCAGTCTCAAGGAATATATCACCATTTCACAAGAACTAAGAACAGCTTGACTTAACTGCTCATACAGCATGCTGTTACCACGCAGTGCTCAGAAAAGGTCCAACATGCATTGCAGTCAACACCCATACAATGTGATGATAATCCTATAGTCATATAGTAATGTTTGCAAGGTTTATGATGGTGTTTCCTTTTATTGAGTCTGTGCACACCTGTAATACACAACGTAAAGTACAGCCTGTGTCTTTGAAATTCCCATGAAGTGCATTTGAACTTGGACAACCCCAACAAACCTTTACAAGCCAACTTTACCGAGCTATTTTATTGAATTGCACAGCTGCTGCTTTTTGTCAAACCACTGTAGATTGCAGCAGGCATTGCTTTACATAAACATACGTACATTATATTCTTTTTCTCTGTGTTAAGAATGTATGTGAAGTGCATGATTGTTTAGACTCCTAAGAAGAAAAAGTGCGCACCTCAATCAATCTTTGAATATAAAGCTCTTCATATTTCTTAGTCTGACGTAGATAAAAAAAATGCAAACTCAGCTATTTTATACAGCTGAACCATCAGAAAAAAAAAGAAAGGTGTAAATGAAAATAATAATAGAAGCTCAAGCCAGTTGCTATGAATTAACAGCAGCAGTCACATTTCTTTTTCTGTTAACAGCAGGTAGTAATTGCTTGTCGAGGACTTTGTAATGAATATATTTAAGATTATAAACAGGCTAATAGAAATGTAATACTTTTAACTTACCTGGGAGAGCAAAAAGAGATGGAAAGTCACGACAGTTGTAGATCCCTGTTGAATCACTTGCACAAGACATCCAGAGGTTCTCATAGATTGTGGAGGTTGTAATTACGCTGCCATCTGTGGTGGATTCTTTCCAATACTGATCTTGGAGTGATATGAAAATCATTATCCAGCCAGCAAAACCTAGAAAAAGTGCTATAATCTCGAGGATCTCTTTCATCTTGAAAGTAATTTGCTATTAATAATTAGCAAAACGAACAGATATTACCTCTGTGGCGTGCTCTATTCACGACTTCTGTATCCAATATACATTTTGGGGGTGTGAGAAGTGACTCTGGATTTTTTTTCTCATGCACTCAAACCTGGACTAATTTGAACATTTGATTTGTCGGCTGTAGCTACATTATAAGTCTGCTATTCCCGCCCAAAATTGATGACAGCCTGGCATGTTACCATAGAAATGTAAGTGTACAATGACCTTTTTTCTTTCTCTCTCTCTCTCTCTCTCTCTCTCTCTCTGTCTCTCTTTTGATTGGCACTGGAGGAAGAGATAATCCATGAGCTGAAAGTTTAAAGAGACTGGAGACATTTGACACGGATTGCTTTGAAGCGTCTTTAGGAGACACTTCACATGACAGTTTTTTTTGTTGTATCTTTTTTTGTGTGTTGTACGAGCCTCTCAGGAGCATTTTCGCCATAATTGCAAAATGTATTGTTACAATTCTGGCTGGTATAAGCTAATCAGAGAATGGTTTAATGATGCGCTAAATAACATCTTATGAAGTGATGATCATAATGTACGGTAGGGTTTTACTCTGCATCTTTTTTTTTGGTTGCTCACATCATGTTGTCCTCCTGTCTGTGTGCCCTTTTTTTGAAGAGCTGGTAGCTTGTCATTATATGGAGGTCGTTCCAAGTTTCCGTAAGCAAATACTAATGTAGAAATACTGAATAGAAGGCAGAGCAAATGCTGGTGGGTGATTTATTAAAGGGAAGAAAGTGTCTATTTTAGTTCTGGTTAAGCATTAACGTGTGTGCAGCGAGACAAAGATAAAATCCCTGCTCTTTGTAGATCCATTTTTTATAGCGGCGCGTATACATTTAACACTGATGTCTGTTTCTTTGGAAAGGTTGTGTTGACTTAGTACAGTGCTGTCACCTAAAATAAGCAGGCAAAAGACCACGCTGTTAAAGCACACCCTTGTGATGAATTGTTTTTTCTCTATAGATTAACATATGGAAGTGTGCAGAAATGCAAGATTTAGAAGTTCTGATGTATATCCAGCACAATTCTGCCCTCTGTTCTATACATGTTCTGCGTAAACCCGCCATGTTGGCCATGCAGATGACTTTTAAATGTAAACAGAGATGTTTACACTTTGTTTATGGCAAACTTCAAACTCTCCACTTACACGTCTGTATCTTATCAAATGAAATTCTCTATTCACAACCAGTAATCAGAAGCACGGTGCAAAGTACCGTCATATACTTACAGTATTGAATAGACATTCAGGCTTTAACTCATAATCTATCGTCTGTTAATAATTTATTTCCTTGCCCTTCAGTCAGCTAAAGTATTTTATTTAGCTGTGTCCGCTTTGACCTCCCTGCTTAAAGGGATAGTTCGCCTGAAGTGGTTTTCAGGCTCTGAGACTGGCTTGAACCTAAAGTGTGCACTACTTAAGTAAGAGTAGCAAGTAAGAGTCATGTATTTAAATTTTTACACAATTAAAAGTACTTATTATGCAGAATGGCATGTTTCAGAAAAAAAATTATATTACTGTATTACAGTTATTGATGCATGAATGTGTTCATCGCTCTAATGTTGAAGTCAGTAAAGTTGGTTTTTTTCATTAAAATCTGCAAAATGAATAGAAATGAATACAGTTGTCAACTAGATTTATATAAATCAAATCAAATCAAATATAACATATTGGAAAGTTGAGGTTCTTTAAAAAGTGCACTAGATACTGTTTACCATTTTACCTTACTGAGAGCAAACACATTTTTTATTGTGATTGTGGGGATTTTCAGTCACTCAGTTTGAACTTTGATTGATCATATTTTAGCAACCTATAGGATCCTGCTTTAAGAATTATTTCAATTTGTTGTAACATTTTAAACTTTTAAAATCTTTATCCACTGTGCATTTCTTGAGAGTGAATATTTCTTGTATTCTTCACTTGTATTCCTTGCTTCAACATTTTTAACCTTAAAATCTTCAGATTTTAAAAAAAAATCTAACGTAGAAGAGGTGACATGGTGATGTGACTGACCATGATGCTGCACAACATCAGCAACAATAACTGCAGTCAGATACAAATGATACTGATCAGAAAATGAAACCATCTCTTGGTAATCCATCTAAATTACTTTTATCATTTAAAATATTACGAAATTTGAAGAAACCTTTCCACTGAGCTAAATGTAGATGATGATTCATGTGTGGGTTTAGTAATGTGCTCTCAGCAAAAGCTGTTTAAATAATGTAATGTTTGTTGAACTCGGAACAGTCAGGATTTGTGTACTCTGTGTAACGGAGTTTCGGTGAAGTCACTCCTTGAATATGGCCTTATAAATCAATATGATCGATTGCAAAGATTACAGCTCTGTGTGTCTTTGTCTCTCTCAAACACACACGCAGAGAAGCTTGAACAATCCTTGATTTGCATGACAGACCATTACTGGAATGGCAAGGCTCTATAAATGCTGATATCTGTTGGTTGCTCCACCACTTTAGTTCAAATTCAAATATGTGAACAACTATTATATGGGTTGTCATGAAATCTTGTACAGACATTCACGGTGTCCAGATGATGAATCCGAGTGACTTTAATAACCCCCTGACTTTTCCTTCAGCGCCGCCACGAGGTTTACATTTACTTTTTATGCATCTTTAAGAACACATATCTACAAAACTAATGACAATCCCATCAGCCTCAGTGGAACTTAGTGTTTAGTGCTAATTATCAAGTGTTTGCATGCTAAACTAATATGATGACAGTGGTAAATATTATATGGTGATCCTTTTTATTAAGATCCTTGTAAGTACTAGTTTATATGAAATAAGGTTGTTATAAGTCCTTATGTAATAGCTTAGAACATATCTGTTTGTCACTTTGGTTGAAATGATGAAAAAGTAAAAGGGATGTTCTTCAGATTCATATCTTTATCTACCAGTGCGATATAAGCTACAGTATAACCGATGCAGTAATGTAATTAAATCTAATCCCACATTAAGTTTTACTGCTGAATTGCTCTTAATTAAAGGTTAAGATGGAAGTTAGATTAGCTTTGGTTTAGTCATTTATCCTACTGTAACCTCAAACACCTCAAGGCAATTTAAACAAACAGATATGACGGTTTCAGTTATTGTTTGGATCACTATAGAAATCAGTTGTGTTACCGACAAGCATCATAGATAAAACCACACCATCACTTTTATATATGCTATAAAATGGGTTCGATCTATACATTTTATGTACTGTGTGCAAAAGACGCCACTGTTGCTCAACGTATTCAAATTGATAGAACACAGAGATTTTGAAGGTCTTAAGAGCAGCTTGCCAAATTAACGGTTAATACTAACATGCTAATGATGCCATGATCTTTTATTTGCATTTTGTGTGATTAGGCCCCTGCAGTTACTGAGTGCGACACCACTGTCAAATACAAAACACAAATCCCAGGTCTTTAGCCGTTCAGTCAAGCGTAATGGAAGTGCTAACTGCAAACAAAATTCATTACGTCTTAACAATGTAAAACTTGTATCTCGAAGTCAACAGGTGACAAGACGCTGTCCTATCAAAGTGATTTTGAAGCTGTTATGTTGAGGTCATTAAGTCCACATAATAATTTATTAAACTAAGCTTTATTTGCAGCGCATGTCATACATCATCGTGTTAAATTCTTGCTGTTTTATTCAAGAGGTTTGATGAACTCTGAAGATACCCGATGATTGCTTTTGTATGTTTTTGTATATATAGTATAGATTTAGTACTACGTCTATTTGTCTATGAGTAACTGCAAAATTAAAAGTCCAAAAAAGTCCTAATACTTGATTGAAAATAGGTGATTGTAGTTTTCAACATTTTGTGAGTCTTTTTTTTCCGATACATGTAATATAACTTGAAGGCAAGTCTCAATATCCCTTTCTAAACATATAAAAACTCTGCGGATGCTGAAGCCATGGAAAGAGGACTCAACACAAATCTTTGTGCTTTGCAAGATTTTATTGATTGCTGTACTCTTCTATCTACAGTGTCTGCCAAAAATAATAACTTTACTATTTGTTATATAATAAGTAAATAAATAAATAAATAAATAAATAAATAAATAGTAATAACATTCATTATATACACAACAAACATTAACAACAGCCGCTCCTGGTTACAGTCCGGTCACAGGAATAGGAAAATCGACAAAATGGGACCCAAACAATGTGAAATCAGAAAAGGTTGTGCCTGATGTACCAGTTTCCATCACAACATGTCAGATCAAGCTGACCGTTTTCTGAGCCGACAGAGTGCAGGGCAACAGCTGGACGATGTAAGGAGGACACTGTGTTTACAACATTGATGCTTTGGTGCTCACACACAGTCAAAGATGAAGAACAGTGTTTCCAAGATGTCAAATCTTTGATATGAAGATGCTGATCACATAATCATCACTGTCTTGTTGCTGCAGCATACATACACCTTAACACAGATCCAAAAGATCTGCTACGTATTTTTATGTATATTTGTATATCAATAACTTTGTGTGTTCTGTAGTTTGTGTAACATGAGGGAGTTTGCAAACATTCATTTTGTTATACAGCTCTGTGTTGTATAATGACAGATAAATGACCTGATTTCTATACAAATTAAATAGAATTTAATGAAATAGAATTGAATTTGTCTGTCATTACTAAACACAAATATTAACATGCAGTGAGATTACAGTAGCAGTGCAGACCTATTTACATTTTTGTCACATATTTCAACTGTTATTTTAACCCTGATGCTACTTTTATAGGAACACTATAAATGTTACAACATTAGTACATAATTATAGGGATTTAAATATGTAAATTCATTTATGATGTTCATTACAACAATAACAAGTTATCATACAAATTGCACATAATACAGATTAGGAGTAACTGGCACCAAATGAGAACACCAAATCTATGTTTAATTTCAATTGATTGCTCTCCTTCTGCTCTGTTTCAAAGGAGCACACATCCTCCACTTTTGGTTTCCACGTAGTTCGGGTCGAGATCATTGGGTAGCTTGCCGTTCTCTCCCCAGATGTTCATCTCTCCAAACACGCCTGTCTCGATCATCTCCTCCTGCCAGGGGATCGGGACATTGCCAGAGGCAAAGTCATTGTAGAACTCAGTGTCCGTGTTGTCCAGGACCACGCCTTTGATCGTGCTGAAGGCGCCCACATCGTCGATATCTTTGGCGTAAACCATCCGAGGATCGGGGACAAATGGTGGAGGGAGCATACCTTTGGATGGAACACAACGAATGTAAGTACTGCATATTTCAAATCACTTTTATTTTTACTGTTCTTTCTTCCACTGATGTGTTTTTGTAGCTGTTGCCCACCTGCTTCCAGACGGCCCCAGTTAATATCTTTGAAGAAGGGCTGATTCTTGATCTCCTCGCATTCATTATTTTTAAACCCAAGGCGTTTGTCTGGGTCCTTCATCATCAGGCCTTCACAAAGATCCTGGCACTCTTTGCTGAACTTTGGTGTATATGCGACTGGATCGTTGATGATCCTGCGGGCTACCTCTTCATTTTCAACCTGGCGAAGGAAAACATTTTGTATTTGGCAGCAGAGAAAAGTCAAAGTGAGGATATTTTTGTCCATAAAAGTTTTTCACATGTTTTGTACCTTCTCTCCTCGTACTCTAAAGGGCCCTTTGGCAGCAACCATCTCAAAGAGGGTGACACCCAGAGTGAAGTAGTCCACCGTGTAGTCGTACTCCTTCTTCTGGATCAGCTCGGGAGCCATGAAACCTGTAATGTATGGACAGCACGATTTCACACACAGTAGACTGTAACATTGATCTGAATGTGAGCATTTTCTTTCCACTGGGCCAGTCTTTATTTGACTTTACCTTAAAATATTAGATTTGTTCTCTTACCTGGAGTTCCGGCATATCCAGTAGTTTTGTCTTTTCCTGGTGTGAGTTCAACAGCCAGACCCAAATCTGACAGTCGGACGTGTCCTGAGTGAAGAGGTTTGGTTTAGAAACATGGCTTATCAACAGATGACTATCTATTATGACCATTAATAGAACAACTGATTAATGCTAGGTACAGTCAATTTGAGTGAGTTTGTTTGAATTTAAACGCCTGTCTCTTTAAGACCTTTTCCTGAAAAAGCCCAGTCTGCTCTGATTGGTCAGCTCTAACGGGCTCGAGCGGTTCCTTCCTGTATCCACATCACTTTCTGAATAAAGGATGTGTACATTTCTCGAGGATTGAGTATTTTGATACTTTGACAGTATGTCTATACAAGAATATGCAACTGGAATGTAATTTATTACTGAAACCTATTAGCCGGCTTAGTTACTTTTCTGATCTCTAATCATGTCACTCTATACTCTTTATAATGTCTCACTTTATGTTTGTTATGTATTAAATGATCAAATTTATTTTTTTTATTTTTTTTTTAGATTCTGGATAAATTTGTCCAGTGACTCATATTTTTCGTTTGTAGTTTTATTTTTCGTTTTTCATTTTTGTTTTCAATTCAGGTTAGTTTTAGCAAGTTGAATTTTAGATTAATTTTTTATTAGTTTCGGTATCAGTTTTACTTTTTTTATTGTAAGATGAGGGTTATTTGTCAGGGGCAGGATTTAAGTTGTTCTAAATTAGTTAATACAAACACAACTCTTTGTGAAGGCAGTTGACTCATTCATGTTGACGCAGCAGTCTCGACAAACATTCGCACAAACACCATCTCCTAGACCAAAGAGTGAAACTGAAGACACTTCCTGTATATTTCATGTATGTTGTAAGTGCACAAAATCGTTTTTAGTCAAGTATTTATTTGCATTTCACTAACTTAACGTTTTTCTCACCTAGTTTTTAATTTAGTTTTACTTAACTATAATAACCTTGGTTGCACGGTATGCGGCATGATCAGATCCACTGAACTGAACCTGTGCCAGGGCATGTTAGCACCAAAGTATTAGTAAAACCAATTACCTTGTTGCCCCACTAAATTTGCTTTGTGTTGCCAGATCTAGACCAAAGGTGAATGTGTCACGACAGTGATCGTGGGTTTGGAGCTGCGGCATCGGCGCAAACATACCGATGCGTGAAAAGCTGCAGTAGGGAATCGCTCACCTGAGTCATCCAGCAGCACGTTCTCTGGTTTCAGGTCTCTGTAGATGATCCTGTGCTGGTGCAGGTGCTCCAGACCGCAGATGATCTGAGCTGTGTAGAAACACGCTCTCTTCTCATCGAAACCAGGATTGTTTTCATCCACATTATAAATATGAAACCTATGGAACAAAGGTGTAGCATGTTATATTATTATTATATTGTTGAAATCAAGAAGAGATTAAAAGATTCTCTGACGTATAGCATGATACACCTGAGGGCCCAGTCTGTATATCAGCTGTGAGCTTTATCTACCTTAGGCTGATTAGTAGAGATTAGAGTACACTGTTCCCATGTTGTTAAGTACAGTAACCAGTATGCAGCAGTGTGTTAAAGGTATAGTGCCTCTATCCATGTCAGTATTTGTATTGAGCACCTGAGATCTCCACCGTTCATGATGGTCATAACCAGGCAGAGGTCGGTCTTGGTTTGGAAGGCGTAGGCCAGCGTCACGATGAAGCGGCTGTGAACTTTTGCGAGGATGCGCTTCTCCACAATGGCTCCCTGAACACGAACCAAACATCAGAGCGTGAGCAGGGAAGAAAGGTACAGCGTCAACAATTACACGCCTGCCGCCCAGCACACACACATTGACAAAGCACAGTAGGGAAAGCACAGATGCAACTGATTCAAAATGGCTGCATTCACGTTAGGTGTCCACGCTTTTTGGGGTCTGGTATTTTGAATGGTGGCTGTCCATGCATTTAGGGCCAACTATGTGCCGTGATGAGGTCTAACCTCAGCAAACGTTTTCAGCAGATGCTGATCAGGCAGAAACTTTTGTTAGTATGAGAATCTGCAGTCACATGCAAAGAGACTTCGTTGATGCTATTTAGTTACACTTTTTTTCTTTTCCAGTCTTTATAAATCACTTTTGTTAGTGATGCCTTGTCATGGTTTGTTTTAAAGGGGCACTATTTGGTTATGGAGTAGAAATGAAGTAATAATACAAACACATTTTTTCCATAACTGAATAAACAAGCTGTTCTCAGAGGAAAGAAAAAGGTCCTCAGACCCCTGTTTGAAGTTCGAAAGATCTAATGTAATCCCATTTACGCTTTTAGAAGCAGTGGGTTACAGTCCTGTACTGTGTCTGTATCCCCCTCTGAGCTGCTTTTGTGGCCATTAAGAGAGTCGCAAGCCTCTTTGCATTGAGCCATAAAAACTAAATCTCTACACTCCCTGGATAATATTCTCCGTAAACCTGTTCTGTAGACCATGACAGTGCCAGTACAATGAGTTCACTTTTGATAGATTATGAATAGCTGTGGGTTGGACATTAAGTGTCACATCAGTGCTTTACCTGGTAGCCTTTGCGTTTCTTCAGCCTCTTCTTCTCCAGCTTCTTGTTGGCGTACATTTTGCCCGTCGCCTTTGCCTGACAAGCAAAAACTTCCCCGAAACCTCCCTTCCCCAAGACCCTGAAGTCCATGAACCACTCCTCATCGACGGGCTGGCTCTCCAGCCACTTGAACTGGACAAAACGCAGGAAGTACATGCTGTTCTTGAAGCCCGCTACGGCGTTTTTCTCCAGGTGTTTGTGCAGCTGCTTCTCGCTCTCTTTAAACAGGTCGCCGCGGACGTTCTTGTAGTCCTCCTTCACTCGAGTGACGGCCTTCTCCTCCAGAAAGCTGCAAAAATTCTTTGAAGCTGACTCATAGTATTTATTGACTATTTTTTGGGCCTTCTGAACTCTGTCTTTCTCTTGGCAAGTGGTGTATTCTTCTATGTCTTTCCACAGCTCACCAGCATTTTTGTGGGTGGCGTCAGTCTCCAGGCACTGTTGGAACAGGCGCTTGCCGATGGGCTGTTTGATGCACATGCTGTCGAAGGTTGTGTCTACCGTTGTCTTCATGTGCTCGCAGTCTCTGATGTGTGGGAGTTTCAGCCTGGCGCGCATCTTCTTGTCCCGCATGCTGGCCGCTGCAGCCCCGTCCACGCTGCCTCGGGCTGAGACATAGGCAGAGTTTGCCACCACCGTCTCCAGACCACCGATGTCCATGGCTGCACCTTAGTCTGGCACACACAAAACCAAGAATGAAGTTGATGGAAGTGCAAAAAAAAAACCTATTTTGCACTGAATTTCAAAGAAGGCTCATATGACTGCGGCTGAGGGCAGTGACTGATTGTATAGTTGTGACATCACAACCCTGTGGAAGCCATGTCAGCTCATTTGAAGGCACAGCCTCTGAACATGTTTTCTTTTTCTCTCGATTTCTCAGTTGATTTAGCATTTTGATTTTGACTTTAATTGCATTCATATAACACCTACATCTGCAACAAGTAAAGAAAGACAGCACCCCAAGTGCTGCAATACAGGACCTTTAAAATCTTTTTTGTTCTTTTTACCGCAGTTATGACTCCGTTTGCAACAACAATTAGTTATAATCCAATAAGATTTTCATTTTGAAGTGTTAAAACATGCGTACACGATGCTGTATAATGACAGAGGCTGGGATTGTTTTTCTTTTGATAGTTGAATATAACGTTATGCTGACATTTTTATAATGTACATCATCAGTCAACGTGCATTCCAGGGGTTGTTTTGTATCGTTTTACTGTGATAATTTCCCCTGAGTCTACCCTCTAGAGTCTATCTCAGTGCACTTACAGCTACAGAGAATGATATCATCAGTGGAGTAACATTTATTAAAGGTGAAGGAGCAAAGTTGGGATATGCTGCCCCCTTCTGTTCAAAAGACAAAATTCACTGCAGCTTTGGCTTTTTATTTAAGATGCCACAGACAGGGCGAGAAATTAAGCTTGCATTCACTGACATGTGCGAACACTCATGCAAGGGGAGGGATTTTCGGGAGCTGCAGCATCAGGAGGGATAGCATTACTTCACACTGAGCAGCCCAAAGTCCCTTCACTTCCTCCGCCTGGTTCCTTTCCCTGTCCCTGTTCTGTACATTACCTAATTTTAAATGTTTCTAAAAGCTGAAATATATTGTTAAAGGAAGAAATGTTTTACTCCTCGGCCAGATTCTTGTCTGTTTAAACTGCCGACCTGCATCTCAGCATAAATTTATTACTGCATTATTAAACGTAGGTGCAAAAAAGGGCAACTGAAGAAAGAAGCTTTCATTTGCTAACCCTGAGAGACTGAAGCAAAAAAAAACCTGGCTCATGCATGCATTAGACTGGGCAGAGAATAACCTCTGCAGCTAAACATTATTAATCTGTGCTGCAATATCTCCTGCTTCTTCGTACTCGTTGCAGTGCAACATGCAGAAAAATGCATCTGCATGAAACAAAGTGGAACAGGAAATGTAAAGTGGATCATCCGTTTGGCTGCATTAAGTCTTTGTTGGTGCATATCTCATGTGTATAAGCTCATCTGTCTTGACCTGGAACATGTAGACATTCAAGTGATACTATTGGCTTTGCTTTCCTGACTCTTCATAATCCAGTTAACAGCGACTGTTGATACCCACAGATTAACATAGACATCATTTACCTACATTTTTACACTCATTTTGATTTGCTTCAGCAAACATGTGATGAAACCATCGCAGAGATATGTTAAAGCTGTTCCATGTGGATTTCATTGCAGGTCTTACTACATTAAAATAACTTACTATCACCAGAGTCTACAAAATAAATATAGGGACATTTGTAAAAGTTAAGATGATGTTAGAGTTTAATTTTTACTTTTAGATAATGAACTAGGATCTGGCATGAAAGAAATGATTTACCTCGCATAGCCGTGTCAATAAACAGCTGATTTCGTTAAGAAAGACAGTATTTCACATCACGATTGATACCATGTACAATTAATATTGATCATGCAGCGCTCACCGTACCTTCTTGCTGTATCAGGGGGTCAAATGAAGTCTTGAAAGCAATAGAATAAATCCAACCGGGGCACGTCAAACATATATTTTCTTCTCGTCTTTGCTTCCTGATCTTCTCCATCAACCACAACAAACAGAAATGATCTCCATCCTTCAGGGTCTACAACAAACGCGCTTGCTTGCTCTCCAGGCGGCCGGGCCTTTTCCTTGCTTCCCGCAGTGTGGTGTGTTGAAAAGGTTGGGGCATCAGGTGGAGGTTTTACCCTGCCCCTGAAATCCTACTTGGACGTTCATTAGCTTGCGAGGATTACACCCTAACGTTATTGGAGGGAGCAACTTGACAGATGCTATTAGTGTAACTCAGCAGCAGGAGTGATTACTGATGAGGAATCCTGCACTAGTTTGGAAGACATCCTTTTGACTGCTCATCACAGAACTCATGTTTGCTTTCATGGAAAGCATATTTCATATATAAATGGGCAAAAAAAAATATGATCCTTGGCTTTGGATTAATACTAATCTTGGATGATCATTGTCCTATTTTCTGTGTCTAAACTACTATGTTTTGAGCCAGACCATCATAAGAGAATTGTGAGTAACATCACCACAAATTTTCCCTTCATTTGGTCACACAATTTGTTAAGTTATGGCCCTGAAGCAGGCTGCAGATCCCAAAAGTGGATTGTCTCCTTTATGGGCCAAAGAGCACAACGCTGCCCAAAGTCTTTAACCTCTGAACTACTTTCTGAGCTTAGCCGTGAGAGAAAATCCTCCGGATGCTCCGTATCTTTACAAAAGTGTCCACTCGTGCGCAAACAGGCAAGAAAGAGACATTAAGCAGGTACATTACAAAGTGAGAGGATTTGGCGGCTGGTTGAAACGGAGAAGGGGGATTTAGATAATGCAGCCAAAGAGCGCAGAGAAAGTATCTTGAGAGCGGGTTGTTAAAGATGAAATTACTGGTCGTCTATGATCACAAAGAAACAGCCGCTTGCAGTCAGGTCGCTGCTGGAAACAGGCAAGTTTATCATGAAGGAAAAGAGGCGGAGGGACGCTGTACTGTCACACTGGTGGTGGTTTGCATAGGCAGATAAAGACATAATGAGCCAGCTGGTCGATGGTCAGTATTTTACAACTGATACAACAGTTTAAATTTGCACAAGACGAAATGCATGATGGTAACTATACCATAATACCATAAAATACCATAAAATGTGTCAATATGTGCAGGTTTAAAAAGTTTAAGGAATCAGGAGGAGGGTTAGGTACTTACTTAGGTCAAAGAAGAAACATAAATTCATTTTATAATCACACCTACCTGAGATGCCTCGACGATATCAAGATCACACTCAAGTACAGACAAATACATGTGTTCAGCATTATAGGAGCTTCAGTTTTTGGCGTTAGGATGATACAGCACATCCATCATTGGCGGTTAAGTTTTAATTAACTTCACAGGATTAAACATTTGCAACTGCTATAGTTAGCAATAGAAAGATGGCTTTTTTGGGGGGGCACAGACAGACAGGCCTGCGGTGCTGTATTTAGTGCAAAGGAAGGCATGTTTTGTGGAAAGACAGCACGAAATACATAGGTGGCTCAACAGTAGAAACCCTTGAACCAAAACATGAAATGTAGTCCTATTTAGGAGGGTTTAAGCCCAAAAGATCCTGAGCACAAATCCTATTTGAAGGGGGTAGAGGTGAAACAGATTTTACGTTCAAGTCTAATCCAGCTCAGTGAAGATATACAAAACCCACCCACCCAGACATGTGTAGTCCGTAGCTCAGAAGCAGCGTCACTACACCTTTAATCATCTGGAAATACATTGTTGTCAGACACTGATCAACATTACATACATTTTTTTTCTCCACGATTACACTGCTACAACTCGATCGTTTATGGACGAGGGACAGTGGCAGTTTGACGCTGCTTCCAAGGCCAGTGGATCAGCTTTTCCTGTTTAATTAATTCAGTGTAAAGTAGAAATCCCATTACATTTGCGCACACATCAGAGTTGTCAATATGTGTGTGATCCGTGGGCAGCTGGGCTTGTAAGTGCTCTCCAGCTGATTAAACAGAGATGTGGTTATAAACAGCGCTGGAAGTCCATGTTCTCCCCCTCGACATTAATCTCTAATTGAGAGTGATGCTGCCGTCCTGGTGACCCAATGTTGACTGTACCCAAATCCACCTCAGGTAACGGAGAAGGCGGTGCTTCATGTCAAGAACTGCACATTTATGTTCAAAATCTAAAAACATGTGGGTGAAGTGAGAAACATTAACCCCCTGAGAAGCACTGAGATCTCGATAATAGATAATGCAATCAATTTTTCACCAAGACAATCTCTCTCCTCTCTGCTGTGAGCTGACCTTTGATTCATCTTTGTAATTAAGGATAAATTAACTGGCTCGCTTGATTACTGCTTCCGTACATGCAGCAGGACTGGCCAGGTCAACCCGTTAAATCCAACCTGTGAGTCAAAAGTTATTTTTATTCAGACAGGAGTTAATTGGCTTGAGTTTATTGGCTATGCGAAGATGGATTTTTGTGTGGTTACATTAACCACCCACTCATCCTAATGAAAATCTATTTAATGTCATTTGATCATCATTTACACATCAAGAACATGTCTGCACAATAACATACAACGGGAAGGTTGTTGTTATTTAAACCAGCCAGCTCTGACAATGTGGTGAAAGATTTTTTTGTTTTGTTTTGTTTTGTTTTTTTGTATTGCAGAGTTGTGATAATGTGGCTGAACAGGGATTGAATCAGATGCTTAAACTTTTTTTTTTTGTACACATTCCTCTGAGAAAAAATCTGTTTTTCAATATATTTACATTAATTATTTAAAAAAACATGATTATCATTTGCCTTTTTAATAGTACTGAGATAGAAAACAATAACAATGTATAAAATAACCTGTATAATACTCCTATTCGCCACTAAGATGCGCAAGATAATCAAATGTGACGTCAGCCTCGGCTCTCACTGTATCTGCTCCGTGCTATTAACAGGATATGATGCTGCAATATGGCCGCCACTGAATCTGAACGCACTACGTAATCGACGTTGACAAACCAAAGATAAAGAGCCGCTTTCATTGGCTGAGAAGATAAGTACGTACTTACGTAACGCATTCTTTGGTACCATTCTCCAAGATGATGTGTTTATGGGACAAAAACAGTGTAGGACAAACTAATACTGTAAAGAGTAGGTTAGTATTTCTATTTATATTCTATAAAAGTTTGATAATATTTAATGTTGGTGTGCTAAATTCAATTAGAAGGTTACATAAGAAGCCTGCTGTCGGTCTTTCTGCGTTTTTTTCTTAGAAATTGTCCAATAGTTTTTTTTTTCTAATATAATAAGGGGAGCTGGAATCACGGAAAAGCAACAAATGTTAATCATTTTCCATAACTTCCATTAGGTAATAGTCAAGCCAGTAACTGATGAAGTATTCGCCGCTCTAAGGCTCTAAGTGTCTTTGTTTTCATGAGTGAATAAACAAACTGACCTGAAAGGACATCACAACTTCATACTGTTTTACCTTGGATGTATGTGGCGGACCCTGCCACCTTTTTTAGCTTGTATTATTACCTCATTATTCTGAGTTTGAATTTCTGCTCCAAACCCCTTTAGTGCCCCTTCAACGACCACATCGTTTGTCAGAATTACGAGCTCACGAAGGCGCTCTTGAAGTACTCATATGGCTGCGCACTGATGCGCCTCACGGTGGTACGCTAGTGTGAGTGTGTGTGGTCATATTCGGAGAGGAGGGGACGCCTCTGGACAGAAACTCCCCGTCATGAAGGGCAGGTCGGACCGGCAGCGGGCCTGAACTCCACATCTGTCCTCGGGCCGGCGGACAAGTCGCGATGGACTTCGTGCTGAGCGGAGCGGCGGCGTGCGGAGCGTGTCTGTTCACCAACCCGCTGGAGGTCGTCAAGACTCGGATGCAGCTACAGGGAGAGCTCCAGAGCCGCGGCACCTACCAGGTCTACTACCGTAACGTGTTTCACGCTTTTTACACCATCGGTAAAGTGGACGGCCTGGCCGGCTTACAGAAGGGACTGGCGCCCGGGCTCGTCTATCAGTTTTTTATGAATGGAGTGCGGCTCGGTTCGTACGCCGTCATCGAATCCTCCGGTTACATCCACACGAACGGGAGAGTCAACGCGCTCAAGACCACGATAGCAGGGGCCGTGGCCGGGGTGGTGGGAGCGGTCATGGGCAGCCCCGTGTACTTGGTGAGTTTGACTTGCCACCATTTTTCTGTGTACTGCTCCTTTAAGGTCCATCAGCTGTGACATGTCAAGGTGAGCTGTCACTTTAACGCATCTTCTCCACTGACAGGTCAAGACTCATCTGCAGAGTCAGTCCACCTCCTCCATTGCAGTTGGACACCAGTATAAACACCAGGTAACACAATGTGACCCTGCACTGATGGTGCTACAAATGATTGACAGGCATCATCATCTTCCTCACGTGTTCCTCCTCTTCCTGCCAGGGGATGATCCACGCTCTGGCAGCCATCTACAAGCAGCACGGCATTCTGGGACTGTGGAGGGGCTCCAGTGCTGCCGTGCCCAGGGTCAGCGTGGGGTCAGCCGCACAGCTTTGCACCTTCTCCTCCTCCAAGGAGCTTGTGACCGACCTGCAGGTTAGATTTGATTTATTTGCGACTCCCCCTCGGTTCCATCACGAGTGGAAACGAGGCTCACAGGAGGAATGTTGTTTCCTCAGCCGTCCAGCATGTGTGCACATCTTCCAGATGGCCGCCCCAGTTCAAGAATAAACATGAATGTTTTGGGGGGTTCTTGCATAACTCGCATAGAGCTTCTATGATGAGATGAGCTGGGAGGATTAGGCAAGAATTTGTTGGAGCATAATGTTGGTTTGGAGAAGAAATTCAAACTCTGGACTTTAACATTTACAATATTAATGAGGTAATAATACAAACTCAGAGCTCAGAGCAGAATAGGGTCCCCAGAACACTGTTTGAAGCTGGAAAGGTGGCAGGGTCCGCCAAATATAAACAAAGTGAAACAGTATGAAATTTTGTTGTTGTCCCTTTGTCTTTGCAATCGTGAAAACTAAGAGAGTTTGTTTGTTTTGTTTGTTTTTTTCTGAGATAGCCTCTCTGTATGGTAGCAGTTGGCGTAACTGGCGGGGTCTGCCATTCCTGCATATGTCAATTTAGTACCAGTTCAAAAGGATCAATGCGCCTGTGCTGGGCATCTCTTACTATTTACTGTTTACTATCCCCAAGTTTTGGTTTGGCCTGGCAGATATTTAGAATAAACAACACAAACTTAATTTAAAGAAAGATATAAGTCACCGTTGAACATGGCAGGCAGGGTTATGTGTTTACAGTAGTCAGTCAGTTAAGGGAACCTGGTACCATTTTGCTTGAAACATAATAAAGTAGGTGTTTGCGTTTGGCCCGTGGCCCACCATTAAGTTTTGGTTTTGGCCTTCCAAGACCAAAAGTTTGGGTCCGTAGTCTATATTGGCTCACATTTAAGATTGATTTATTGAGAAAATAATCAGCATTTCCATTGTTTGCGACAGTTATCATCAGTTGAGGCCTTAAAAAACTCAGAGGTGCAGAAAATGCAGGCTTGAGAAGGGATCATTTGTAGTCAGTAGCTGTGTGCAGGTTACAAAAGCAGTCATTGTGGCTCTGACAAAGCGCCAGGCAGTGGAACAGAAATTCGACACCCATCATTGGCCCCCCCGGCTGAAAACATGTAGCTTACACAACCACTGCACTGGTTTACTTGCTGCTGACCCAGCTCTCCTTAAAAAAAAAAAAAAGGGGGCTTTCATACTAAATACCAGAACCGATACCACCATGAAACAGTGTTGTATCCAACTGACCGACCAGACAAGAATCATGATGTTCTTATGTGTAGTTTACTTGTTGGTGGGTCAGTGAGGCTGGAGTCGGGTCTGTCCACACCTCCCAACGTCTGGGGTATGCGGCACTCCCACTCGCTCTTACATAAGCTGCTGTATGACTGTTGAAGTGTAGCTCACCTATGTAAGTCCATTATGTTCAGACAGCCTACTTTAAAACATAAAAGTTGAGTTACTGCTTGTGTTTATTATTTTATTGTTGTAAGATCATCCAAGGCAATTCGACTCTAGTCTCCAGCACATAATAAACTCACTTTTATATTCTTTTGTGTTGTTAAAACAGCAGGTTTAGACCTTAGCTTAGAGTGTGTTGTGTGTTGCGCTATTAATAATACATTCTTCTGTCTCGCTGCCTGTGGGAGATCATGACCCGTTAAAATTAGAAACGGCTGCACACGTGGTGGTACCTTGATGAACATACATTAGTCTAGTATCACCCCACCGGTGCGACATCCTGTCATTTCTCCCTTCTGTCATACTGCAGCTTAAGCCACTCACAGCTTTAATTATTACTTATAAACATGTCACAAGGAGCTTTGAACTGTTATAAAAGTCTCAGTTTAATGCCTTCATAAGCAAACAACACCTTCAGCAAGAAGATTGGCTGTTTCTATGTAGTTATGATAGTTATCATAGCTAGATTAAGATGTTTAGCCACAAGGCCCTGATGCTCTTACCGCTTTCATCCACAGGGGGCGCCAGAATCAACAGGAAAATCAAAGTTCCTTATAGCTGCTTTAAAGTTGTCGCCTCACCACATTATGTTTTTTTCTTCTTCTTCCTCCTAAGATGTTCCCTAAGGACAGCTTTCTGGTGGCCCTAAGTGCCGGCATGATCAGCAGCGTGGTGGTGGTGCTGGCCATGACACCTTTCGATGTAGTGAGCACACGGCTCTACAACCAGCCGGTCGATAATTTGGGCAAGGTGAGGAGACAGATCAATATGTTAAAGGTTCACTGCTTTAGGTTTTCATTATATCAGACTTAATTATTGATGTTATGTACGGCTGACATTTTTCAGAACTCGCTTGTTAAACTCACTTGCATTCTTAACATGCCTCTCTAGATGTTATTGTAACTGGGCTCTGCCATTCCTAGGCCTAATGATTTACAAGGGTGGACAGGAGGTAAAAAGCTGTTGTGTGATGTCAGCATCGGTTGGGACTGAAGACTACAGGTTTTGGGATTTAAGGATTATAATTTAAGGGTAGTGACTGGTCAAATGGGAACATTAAGCTGATCAGACCCAGGCTGACCTTCATCTTCTCATCTCTTAGGGGCAGCTCTATAAAGGATTTGGCGACTGCTTTTCGAAGACGCTGAGAAAGGAGGGCTTGATGGGACTCTACAAAGGCTTGGGAGCCTCTTATTTCCGTCTTGGTCCACACACCATCCTGTCGTTGCTCTTCTGGGATGAACTGCGCAAATTGTACCAGAAGTTCAGATAACACCAGGGACAAAGGAAATGGAAAATGGGTAACTCATTAAGCTCTGAGTGCACAGGTTAAATGACTCCTCATTTAATGAGTTTGTTATTATAAGGTGGAAAAAAAACCAGGAGATGCTCTTTTCTCTTTTTTTTATGGGAAAGAGAAGGAGCAAAGGTCACATTTTACACTCCAATAAGAAAACCTATTAGAACTGACAAAATGAGACAGGAAGAAGGAGGAAATTTCAAAACTGCAGTCAGGAGCTTGAAGCAGTTCTGACAGACACATACTTGGATTTGTTTTGGTGACATATGTGCACAGATATAATGACAGTATGTATGTATGTATGTCCTCTGGGGCATCAGGTGTAGGGACTCTTTTTATAAACTCTTCAGTCATGCCATTCCAAGACATATAGAAGTCATGCACTGGACACAGCTCTGCATTTTTCTGGAGAAAGCATCAAATGTGGCCCACTGTTGCAAGAAAACGAAGCGATCATGCCAACAACAGCTGCATATGAAGTTAAATATGAAGTGATGACAGGTGGCAGCAGCTCCGTGCTCTACAGTAGCAGCTGTTCTCTGTCATGCAACGATGATGATGATGACTCTGGTGAAACAAAGATAGAAGCAAATGCCGCTGTTTATTCTCATCACACGTTAGCACAGAAGTAGCACAGATGAAAATGTGCCAATCAAACAAATGAGCAGCGTTAGCAAAGTGTTGGCGGGAGATGATGCAAACGATGATAAAGCAACAGAAGAAAAAAAATCTGCTCATGATACGTTTTTGCTTTGTTTTGCTTTATTTGACGTTGACGGGAAGTTTTGAGAAGACCTTCTTTTATGAAGAGCAACATCCGAGGCAGGAAAGAATCCTCCAAAGTCTTCAGAAAAAGGACTTAGTTTTGACCTCATTAACAAAATACCTCCAGGTTCTTCTTAATTTTGTGCGCACCGATTTATAACTTTTGAACCAGAAACCAGCATACTGACAAATATAAACACAGTTTAGTGCATCTTCGTTGTCTGACCTACTTATTTATTATTTATTTTTTTATAGGGAAAGTTATAAACCTACAGTTGTTACTGAACTGACTGTCATACTGTGTATTGTTCGGAATACTTGTATATCACATAATTAATTTATGACAATCGTGCCAGTAGTCACTAATATTTATTTTGTAAGCATTATTCGACACACACATTAACCCATTATTGATCACGCCTTTTAAAAAGAACCACAGTTGAAGTCTTTCCTCGAATGATCATTGATAGTAATTTGCGGTTTGCTTTTGGGTGTCAGGGAGAGATCATTTAGCATTAACTCGTGTACATACGGGAATTTACGTCCTCCCGCTCTTCATGAGCATAAGTCAGTGTTACTGAGTAGCTTAAAATAGGCCAACAGGCAGATGAAATGATGATACGTCCCACTGACCCACAGCTCAGTGCCATTAGCGTCGCTGCACCAGTCTGCAGTAGACTTCAGGTTCTGTGAGGCCTGAACAGTTCAGCCCAGTGGGTCCATTACCGTGACGTGGATGCTGCTGGTACATTTTGTACAAAACTCCTTTCTAATGTGTGAGCCAGATCTGGTGCTTTCTTCATAAAGTGCAAAGTGTTGAGAACTGAATGATCCATTATTAGTCATTTGTCATTTTAATAGCGAGTGAGCAAGCTGGCAACTTTAAAACACAATGTGTTTGTACTGTAGCTTTAAGAACACACATTTGTCCTATTGGTTTCCATAATGTAACACAGGAGACGGATGTTACTTGAGTTTATTTTGTATTATGAAGTTGAAGTTTTGGTGTCCTTACCTTGCCATTGCCATTTTTTTATACCTTGGAGCAACTTCTTGATGACGCTTATTTGTACTATAAACTATGTATGTGGTTTATTATGAGGCATTCTTAAGTCTGTTAAATACAACAAGTTAATTTATTTTGAAGGGTCCAAGTGGGTCAGGACAGGGCAAATCTAACTGATTGTGATAGACTTCCATAGACCACATTACTAGTCTAGAAAAGTTGTCTTTAAAATATTAGCTCAGGCACATCTGACCAGAAACTTTGTGTTGAACCTTTTGCCATTTGTGTTGTTCACATCGATCCGGCTGAACACATTTTCAACGGTTCAGACACCAAAAAAGTACCTAAGTTACCAAATTAAACTGGCACATGATTAATAGTTAAACAGAAACCAGATTAGAAACCAGACACACTATGTGTCCAGTGTGCAGGATTTAGTGCGACCAACTGAATACTCCTCGCCTCACCTTTCCCCGCACAGTGGCTGCTAAAAAAACGGCAGGCTCTGCTTCCTCTGTCGATATAAAAGGCTCATTCTTAGGTGACGAAAACATAACAGTTGTTAGTTTCAGGGGATAGGGTTATGCACGAATGAAAATGATGAATTTTATATTCCATTTCTGCCAATAGACCCGAGAATTCTACACACTGAACCTTTAAACATGGTAGTCCACCACTTTTAATGGTAATTTGCGCGGTATGAATAGAAATCTTGTCTACAATGACTACAAATGTAAAACTTACCAGTTAGTTGAGCCTGATTAATTGAAATATCTAACAAATCTAAACGTATACACAGATTGGGGAAGGACTGATGTCAAAAAACACACAAATGTTTGATAAAGTTTAGATATTTTTCGTTTGGAATTTGCAGATGGTTTCAGTGTAAAGTCTCCGATGATTTGTGTGTCATTAAACCTCATGAAGGTTGTTCTGAGCGTTGAGCAGTATACATCAATGTTACACACAGCAGCTTGGCAATGTTTCATGATTGTATCACAAAATGCTTCCGGTTATGGGCAGTAATGTGTCAGTGAAATGGACTTGAAGAGCAAATAAACTATCAGACTTTTTATTGAAGGACATTGTGGTGTGACTCAGTTTCTTTTATATAGGCTCAATTAAGTTAATCTTCTACCATATTATACTTCAAATTATACTCTGCCTTTTGTACTAATGCCTTGCACAATTTAAATTATATTGTAAGGTGTCGACTTCATTTAGCTGAGGTTTATTTCACTGGTATGTTCGATATTGACCAAGTGATGAATTCCCCCACCAGCTGCTTAAATAATTAGAGAACAGAAAGTGCAGCGATAAATATTGTAGTTTCACAATATGTCTAACATTATCAGGTGACCTCGCATCATTTAAAGATGACAGATTGTGTTCAGCATGTAGAATGATTTGAAAGGATTTTTTTTTTATGGAAACAGAAAAAGAGAAAAGAATGTTCTGACATGTGAAAGGTAAAAAAAAAAAAAAGAGGCCCCGTAAAAGTTTTCTTTTGTCAATAAAGCTTATTTGAATTTGAATGTTGAATATTGGTCACTTCAAACTTAAATGTAAATATCAAAGGACAAAGTTTAATGAGTCTAAGAGAAGCTAACGTCAGGATGCTAACATGCTTACAATGGCACACCAATGTGACGTTAAGCATTCGGGATAATGTTCACATTGCTCAGCACTTTAGTTCAGCATGTTAGTATGCTAATTCGCACTGCCAGCAGGGTTGAAAAAGAAAATCAAAGGACAGGCTATGATTATCCTTAATTTGAACCCTTTTTTTAAAGTAAAACTCTAGGCTGTTCTCCATTAATGAGCTTCCTCTCATACAGGATTTATACACTGGGTGTGTCTCATGTTAGCAGGGTGGCTACAGTTTGGCCCGAGGCGTGTGCACCTCACAAAGCTAACAGGCAGTTTCAAAGCCTCTGTGCCTCGGGGGTGGGGGGGTCATTCAGAAAGTCAGCTGTGTGAAAATGCATCAGTTGTACGTAACAACCCGAGATTAATTTGAACACACAGATAATGTTTGATTGTGACGTTCACAGTCCTGATGCAAGGGTGACTGAAGGTGTCGGCTCTGATAACTCTGTTTGCAATCACTTAAATATACGGCATTCCGTGGCAAAGTTTTATTTCATTGCTGTGTGTCGAGATAATAGTAATAATAACAATTCACAGCATCATTAAATTCACAGTTCACATTACAGTTCAACAGGCATGACAGTGAGTAAATCCATACGATATGAATGTTGAAGCCATACAGAGCGGTCTGTTGCACCTGGTGAGCGGTCACTAGCTTCTTGTGTCCTCTTGCATGGAAACAAACAAAGTAGCTGCCAAAACTAAGAAGGTTAATGTGTCATGGGTGCACATGAGTTGCGGTGTGTGATTCAGAGAGTTTTGCCAGAGTTCCTGCTAATATCTTGAGCGTTACTGTGCAACACTGGACACCTTGTTCAGGGTGGCTGGTTTTAGTTGGAACTCAGAGGCCTGTTCGTGAAAGGTTGCGATTAATGCTTCAGAAGAAATGTAAGCTCCTCCTTTGACAGGGTTCACCGTAGTTACCACACTTCTCTCTCATGACCGTTTCCCTGAGTTGATCTTATTGTGACACCAAGAAAACAGAACTAACTATTAATCATCCCTAAAAACCTCTTAAACGCTGCTCCAGGCAGTGACCTGGTGACCGAGTTAATGTATGAAAAAAGTAACCTTCACTCGTGGAGTTCAGTGATTACTTTTTTTTTGACAGATGTCACAATTTCTTTAAAGAAAATGGTTGGAAGATATATTACTTATATTAGAAAAAAAACTAAAGCCACCACAAAAGTAGTCCTACTGGAACAACCTTGATGGCACTGACATGAATATTGTTCCGGTGAACAGTAGATAGTAAATCTGACCGGACATAATGCAGCATCAGCAGGATGTTTCTATCCGATCTGATGGGAACTCGTGCTTTCGCTCATGTTTACTGACCAACTGCTCTTCTTCTCCAGTATTAAACCCTGTGTGTGCTTTGGAAATACTTAGTAAATTTCTTGTGCAAATGTTTGCCTTACTCTTCCTACCCTTAGACAGACTGTCAGTCAAGTTTGTATCTGAAGTAAAAGCAGCTAGCTCTTTGAGAAACACACCAAAGAGCTGACTGTTTTATTTTGACGGTCATCTGGAGATGCCATTGCCATTTACCCTTCAGAATAAAGTTTATCTGAATCACCACGGGGCGACAGATATCTTTTTATTTGCTCTCCCATAAAATAACACAAAAAAAGATAGCTGCAGAAATAACATTCAAAATGTATAAAATGATTAAATAACATCACTATGACCTTTTTAAGTAGATCTGAGTGTAACACACTGGAATATTTGTACAAATAGATTTTGTAAACATTATAACTTTGGCTCAAAACCTTTTTTGAACCACAGGAAGAATCTGCGTGTGTTCGGCACCGTCCTCCACCATTTACTTGTGATTCTTTTTCGTGGCGTCTCAGCGCTGCTGTAGCAGAGGACCTGGGCCACGAGGACACAGCTGAGACAGGCCGACAGCATGTGTGACAGAGTAGTAAAGGAGCCTCCGGTCTCCTACAAAATAAAGTTTGAGGCACTCTCAGTTAGTGGCAGAGTAGTGCAGAGTATGAACTTGTGCAGCTGTGTTTGTTTGCATCACCTGTAGAGACATGACGGCAACACCCAGAGACCCTGCGCACGACAGTAACACAGACAGAGTGGACAGCTGGCCCGTGTGGCCGTTGTGGTGGTTCGTTCGAGCTTGGAGAGCCTGGAAAAAAATCAAGAAAATACGTTCACTCTGGTAAACTTGTGCACAATCTCGTCACAGTTCACAAGTCTTATTGATAAAAGAAACTCAGAAACTGAACCGTTCAATTGATTCACTGGTGCGCCTCAAGTTGAGCGGCTTATTTTTTTTAAATGATTGAGGTTATCGGCATTTCTTGTTGCGTGTGCTGTGATTTAAATTAAGAACAACGTGTATTTGCAACTTTCTCCTGTTGACAATAATTTACAGTGTGCTAAGAAATTAAATGAATTAATAATGAATTACTGAGTGCACCTACAGTATGAGTTGGCGCGCCTAAATGAAAAAAAAGTCAGGTCCACCGGTGCAACCAGTGTAAAAATTAAGTTTGGAATAGAGTCTGTGTCCTGGTTTGTAAAGATAAGCCTTCGAGTTGCTACCTTGCTTCCGATTAGAGCAGCCACACTGGAGGCCTGCATCGCTGAGGCGACTGCTGCCGCCGCGTAGGAGCCCAGGAGGAATATCACACCGCCGTACGCCGAGAGGAACAGCGCTCCTGCCACAGAAACGTAACAGAAAGACACGAGAAACATTTTTAACCACAACATTTCATGATAATGGTCACTGATGAAATCAATAGTCTGACAAATCTTTAAATAATGAACTCAACCTTTAAAACTAAAATCTGCTCTCTGTCAATGTGTTTTAATTGTTGTCAGTGTGACCACAGGGGGGCGCTCCAGGAAAGCATTGACCGAAACTGGAACAGGAAGACAAGTCACATGGAGATCTGATAAACTGAGACCTGATGGACGTATTTACTGCTGGGAAATGTAACTTTTCAGCCTTTTGTAATATTTAGTTCCGCTAATTAATCCCTTAAATGTCTCACATAGGTTTCACTTCTGTGCAACAAAGAGATTTTATTATCTTATTCAGTACTTCATGCTTTCTGAAATGGTCCCAGTGCTGACATTTGGCCCCAAAGATCGTTGTCGCCAATACTTTCACCAGCGGGAGGAAACGTTCTTTAGAGCAAGCGGTTTGATGAAAGCGTGGCTGTCGTGGGTGGTATCTGTCTAGTGCCTCCTTGCAAATGTTACCTGGTTGCCTGTTGCCAAAAACAACAATTATCTGAGTCTGTTATCAGAATCCACTCTCAGTGTGTGAACATCAGACGAAGTTTTCTGTCGCCGAAAACAGCCATTCAGTTTATAGTGCATACGTACAGTTCCTCATAGAGGATGTTTACTAGACTGATTCAAGGCAACATAAATAATTACACAAAAATAATAATAAGGAAGATTGATTTGAGTCAATCCAACACACACTGCTGCTGCTGCTGTAAACACTCCCTGAGATAAATACTACTATCATGGTCTCTGGGTCTATCTTCCACTTCCTGTCTGTGTCCTTCGTTGTCTTTTTGGACCACCCTATTAAGGTTAAGTGTCCACAGGGGCTCGTATGATGCGAGGCCACACAACGCTTCCCAGCTCTGCGCGCTTTGCATGTCCGACCAAAACAGGACGCGCCCAGCGACAGCCACGCAAACACTCACTGGATGCACCCGATTGGACGAAAGCTACTCGTGGGGGCCGTGTGCGATGGGATTTCACGCCAGACCAACATGGCGGCCCGTTTGGAAACTTTGTGTTATGTAAGCTCAGCGTCCGTCTCAGCAGATGGCCAGCTGTGTGCTTGCCCGTGGGGAAAATGTTGTGTGTCTGTAAATGTATTAAAGATTATGAATTTTCAGTGCCTGGAGACATTTTAAGGGAGAAATAAGCCGAGCAGTTGCTGAAACTGTCTTCATTTTAGCTTGACAATGCCTAGTTTTCAGAGTCGTTCAGGAGTTTCCAAAAACGGTGAGTCATGCCCGACACCTCCTATTTGCATAAAGCTGCCAGAACTCAAATTTATGCCAACACGACTACCAGAATGCATTGCGAGGCCTCCTACATGGACAATAAATGGGACGCATGAGAATGACAGATCCTGTGAACACGTGGTACCTTTAGTTTCACGTGTCCCGTATCAGCTTTCCTGCTCTTGTGTATTTAATTGTGTTTTTCCCTCTTTCTTCTTCCGCGTTTCCTCATCTGTTCCCCAGTCCTGCGTTCGCTGCCTCTGTTCCTCATGTAAAATTAGTTTGTACTGTGTTTTTATGCTTTTGCTGCCTGCCTTTTGTTTTTAGATCCCGCTTGGTTCATAAAGCTCCCTTTTATACTTCTACTTGCCTTCTTGGAGTTTGTATTTGGGTGTATTTTGCTAAACTTGAAAAAATAAAATGCACTGTTTCTACATTTTGAGTACAGCGCCCAGCACTTTTGTGTACATCCTCAGTGGACGTGAATGAGCTTGGAGGGGAGGTTATTCAACGTATTTAGAGATTGACTAACACATTCTTGGTTTAGGTCTTTTTCTTCAGATTTCCTTTCTGAGAAAAAGAGAGAGTGATGTCTGAGTTATCTTGAAAGAATATAGATCATTTGGAATTTGAAGTTGGAAAAATGTACCCGTACCTCTGAGGGTATCGCCACGGTAATGCAGGATAAGGAAGGCAATTGCCGCCGTCTGGGCCAGAGCGAGGAGCCTCTCAACGTAGGCACTGTAGAGCGGAACAAGAAAAACACATGTAAGGCGGCTCAGATCTATGATTAAAACTGCAGATACACACAGATCAATACTCTCTACTCAGGTAATTCACTGCAGGGTATGTAAACTAACAGACTCAAAGTCTTTCAACCTGACAGAACATGCTTCATCTGTATTCAGCGATGTCACGTGTGCACTAAGGGGCGT
This sequence comes from Diplodus puntazzo, assembly GCA_963678695.2. Lineage (NCBI taxonomy): Eukaryota > Metazoa > Chordata > Actinopteri > Spariformes > Sparidae > Diplodus > Diplodus puntazzo. Next base: position 7,785,712 of record OZ023167.1, on the reverse strand, counting down.
GAAGACGACTTATTGTTAAAGTCCGTGAGTCACATATTTACACAGCCTGAGTGATCTGAGTAAACGTCTGGTCATATATGAGCTTTGGATCAGTCTAGGTTACCGTTTGTTTACAACAACTCTGTTTCTATGGCGAAGCATCGGCTGGATTGCAACACGGTTGTGAAACACTGATATCACCGATAACCACTGAACGACTCAGTGCTCGCAGGCTTCTTTACTCTGGTGGAATACGTACGAGAGGGGGAAGTTGTGCGCCATGGCGTACACGACGTGACATGAGAAGGCATAAAGCTGCAGCAGGGCGGAGGTCAGACTGATGCCGGCAGCACTTCTTCTCCACAGTATCTTCACCAGCTGAGGTGGCTGAGCTGCGGGGAGACGAGACACAAGGGAGGTGAGGGCGGGGCGGAGGAGGCGCTACATCGCTGAACACAACCAACACGAAGTCAATAATGTATATAAACAAACAACAGCAGTTATGTAGAACATTTTTAAAAAAAGAATATGCATCGTGTACGTCATTGCACTGCGGATATGATTCAGCTTGCCAGATTCAGTTCCCTTCTGCGTAGATGACACGTTGGGGAAGTGGCTTTGTGATGTCATCATCGTCATCAGGCCTGATGTAATCATGAGTCACTGTTAACAGGTATTTCCTAGCTGTTCACCGGAGCACTTAACGGTTCACAGACACAATCAATAGTGATCAACCAAGACAGTGAAAACAAAAGGCTCGTCTAGTCTCATCTGTTAGTGGTGATGGAACGTAACTAAACTAACATTTACTCTTTAAGTAGCGGACTGCACTTGAGTACGAATTACAGATATATTTTGACAGTACATTTCAGAGCCACTACTGTAGGTTTCTATCTCATAGAATATGTTGCACTGTGGAGGATTAAACGACCCAACAGTCAGAAGACTCTCTTTTGGTTTTCTTTTGGTATTAGAACCATTGTGGGGGCTGATTCTAACTTGCACGAACTTCAGTCAGACACAGGATCGATGAGACAGGCAAGGCTAGATACTGAACCTCTTATCCTACCTCTTCTTCCCCTAGTAGCAGAGAGCATGTAAGGACAAGTAGGTTGAACACAGCGGATGTAATTATGTCATTTTGCGAACAAAGGGGACGGTTTTAGCACCTGAACCCCCTTCAGCAACCCTGGTGCCAACTTCGGCCCAATGAATACGCAGTTTTTAGGGAGCAAAAAAACGAGATATCGATATATTGCCGAATGTATATTTCTTGCAGCGATTCCCTCACATTTATGACAAAAATATGTAATAGAGGCAGGATACCTCACAGATTAAAGATAAACTTTCCTGTCTAACATGACATCATTAACCCAAAACTGGAAACTTCTCCTCGAACCAAAAAGTTTAGCCGATATCGACAACATGTAAACTGATTGATGTCTGTGATGGGACAATATCGCCCATCGCCGATGCATCAAACTGGCTCTTCTGCCACCATCATACATAGCCGTTGACCCTTAACCATCAAAAGTAGTAAAATGCAAAATACACATGAATGCAAAGAGTAAAACATTGACAGGGACCTTCTGACTGCAGGATTCATACTAGGCTACATGTACCTTTACCAGAGAAAACTGTGACCCAACATCTCTGCCTGTTGTTGTTTATCAGTGCTGACCCTGCTGATGACCTGCTGATGACCTGCTGCTGTCACGTGATTCAATCAGAGAGGTCGAGGAGAAGTTCTTACCCAGGAAAGTCTCCAGCAGGATCCAGAATCCCAAAATCTTGTTCAGGATAAACTTCAGGCACGGCACTGGCACATAAATAATGAGAAAAAATAAAAAGAAATATGAAAACATTCAGGCTGCAGCAGATGTTGACACGCTCGTCACTGCAACTGGATAATAAATAAGAAGAAGAAGAAGAAGAAAGAATATCCCAGATCACACAAAAAACATTTCCAGTTTTGGTTTCCCAAAGTGTTTACACCGTTCACTGTGATCGGGAGTGGCGAGCCTCCACTCCACCGCCGCCGCCTGCACATCTGGAAACGAGTTTTACGCGATATTTGATCGATACGTGACAAAGACGAAGCCTTACCGTGCATGTGAAGGTGGTCGAAGATCTCCTCGTAACATTTTTTGGGCATTAAAAAGGAAACCAGGAAGTGTCGGACGGGAGACGTGGCCATGGTGGTCCAGCTGCTGCAGCCAGTGCGCTGCGCGGTCACTGGAGCAGATCCCCCAAATGTTGACAAGGAGAGGACACACAGGGCCGGACAGTGGACTCTTATCTAGGGGTCGCTCTGACATCACAAGCATGTGGCCCGGAAGTTGCTTTAAATCACCTTAAAAATCACCTTAAATACCCGAGAGGCAAACACTGCACAAGTTCACCACAAGTTCACAGAGCTGGTGGACTTAAAGATCAACTCCAGACTGGTTTTATGACAGACTGCAGGCCTCAGCATGTACAGACACTCTGTTTTAAATGGTAAGTACCATTGTGTAATAATTCACTTTTCAGATCCTAAAAACAATTCTTAGAAACATATAAGTTCTTGGTTTCCATGAAATTATCCCAAAGTAGCACGATAATTAACTCAACCCTTTTTGAAAATCAACCCAATATTACATGACATTCTGCTGTTTGCCACTAAGCAGTTAATAAACAGTGGGAAGCTTTTTTCTTTGGAAATTAAAATTGCATCATCAGCAGAAGTTAGTCAGAAACAGCTGGAGGCTTCTGGGAAAGAAATGACTGGTTGTGAACTGCTCATCGGTAAACAGCAGAACATCATTATTTAATTATCTTAAATGATTACATGATAAAGTTTTGGTTATTATTGTGGTAACAAGTTATTGTGGTAAATATGAACCAAATAATTTATTGGACCGGATTGGCTGCCAAACTTGTGATGTCACAAAATGAAGGTAAACATCTTAAAGGTGCAATATGTAAGAACTGGCTACCCGTCAAAGCAAGCCCACCCCAACCAATAAGGGGGCAGCAAATCACCAGAGCATCTAACTGTAGCTACCAATAGGTAGTTAGCTCTGTTAGCCGTGCAGTTAGTGGTCCTGACTAGGTGTGTACAGATGTTATGTTGTCATCAATACACTTATTTCTTCACACTGTGTTGATAATCGTGGTTCATTTTTTAAAGCTAACAGCAAACATTTTTACAGATTGGAGATTTGATTACAAAAAAAAAATGAATTAAAGCAAAGTTTGCACATTGAACCATTTAAACTCAGGTTTAAGATGAAGACAATTTCCTCCCCTTCAGAGGTGAAAACAGTCTCAGTGTCAAACCTGGCACATTCTGCACAGCGGAGGTCAAACCATCCAAGTAACCGAACAAAAAGCAAGACTCATTATTAGCTGAGGGGACTTTAAACTGCACCGTTAACATGTCTTACATAGAATAACATAAAATAAAAAAACTCTCATGATTATTATGGTTACCGTACTATAAACTGTTAACAAAACAACCACTCTTAATTACATTTTACTGGCATTAAATAGATAAGGAGTAGGCCTAATTATTTTTATTATATACACACAGATGTCTAGCTGTATGCAACCATGACATTTGCCAAAGACAGTGGGTTTTACGTCAATAAAAGACAATTTACATGCTGGACTAAAATGGCATACAATCTACACAAACAGTAACAAAGTACATGTAAGCCTGTTATTAATCGCCTAATTACACTTTCTTCACTAGTTCACCATCACTGATAGCGTTTATCCGCCTATCTCTCTCTCTCTATCTGCGAGCTTCACGTTCAACTTTGCTGAAAACAGGAAGGATTTGAGCAAAAAAACAAACGATCGAGAGGTTTTACATCAGTCCATCAGTTTCCACTCTGACAACATGTGTACTGGAAAATGTTCCCGTTGCATTGCATGTACTCTGTACCCGTTAGTGTTCACGTCCATGCTCTGTAACATAATATTGTTCTTTCCTGAGGGGAGTGTCAAGTATTCCAAAGAGGGACACCTTACTGATGAGGTGAAATACCTGGGGGGACTCATTGGAGGGGGTTTGATGGTAAGTTGTTTGTTTTTGTTTGGTTTTTTTACCTGTTACTAAGTGCTGTGACTCTATTTCTGAAGTATAATGTGCATGAAGAACACTGGATTGCTACTGTTTTTGTATGTTTTGGGCCGTTCAAGGTTCCTAATCTCTGTGGTAAAATCCCTCAAAATTTGACTGAAGATGCAAAGTCTTCCAAGTGCCAAAAAGTTAAACTCACAAACCGTTTTGTCAGATTGTTTGGTTACATTTTTTGTTACACTGAGGCCGCATTGAATTCCCTTCCTGTCCTAACGTCCATCGCAGGTGTTGTTCCCAGCGCTCTACATCAGCTTGACCGGAAAAGAAGGTGGTTGCTGTGGAAACCGCTGTGGGGTGAGTCAGCCGACCATTTCATCCACTCAGGAAGAGATGAAGGATTACTCCGTCAAAGTATTATTTTGAAGATTAGGAGGAGCTATCACACTCAGCTAAATATTAATGTTTTATGGAAGCCAGTCGCGCTGATAAAAAAAAGAAGAAATATGCCGCGCGGTGCTGTATCACCGTTGCAAAACATTTTTGTGTACTTGAGATAGATAAGATAATGCAGCACCATCAGCTGCTGCACAGCTCTGGTTCTCCTTTTCTGTTTCTGCAAGAGAATATTTATTTATTCATTCAAGATCTGTGCAGCAAAAGCCTTATTGGAATGTGTCTAAACAGACAAAGTGTTTTATGAAACATAAAGAGTATTGATACAGGTTCGGATTTTTTGCCTGTCTGAACTTCTGCAGATGTTCTTATCGATTGGATTCGCCGCAGAGGGTGCGGCAGGCGCCCTGTACAGTTTTATTGTGGCAGTGCAAGGTGTCGCTAACGGGCCGCTCTGCAAATCCGGTGGGGAATGGACCAGACCTTTCAAAAACAGGTGACAAGCAGAACTGTCCCGTTGGCATTAGTAAAGTTCTAATGACGTTCCAGTTATTTACAAGCCTCTTCTCTTACCAAGCAATGCGAGCTACGTAACTGACTCCAAGCTGTGGGCAGTGTGTGCCGAGCCCAAGAACGTGGTGCAGTTCAACACCACACTGTTCGGCACTCTGATCGCAGTCAGCTGTCTGCAGGTGATTCTCTGCGCCATTCAGACCATCAACGGCCTCTTCGGCTGCCTGGGTGGAACCTGCAACAAATCCGAGGTAAAGCTGAAGAAGTCACACTCAAGTTCTTCACTTGGTTCAAACCAAAATATTTATGTAATTTGATGGAATCTTAACGTCAGTTGCCCTCTCTTTTTTTTTTAACAGACAGGGACCATTAATTAAATATTTGCATTCCTCATTTGGAGAGTCGACTGCCATCCACTGATAAACAGCTGAGCATCTTGTTCCTGGCTTAAAAACACTCCCTTTGAAATTCTTGCCAACAGATTTTTAATGTGTATTTTCATACCGCTGCAATGTATTAAATTCCATTTTCAGTCAAAAATGTGTCTATCTTCCTGTTACTACAGTTGAATGTTTGAGCTTCACTGTGTAGAATGATGAATGTGCAGAGTTTGTCAAAAGACGGCCATTTTCACATACACACTGAAAATCGGATTTAAAGGTGCAATTTGTAGGAACTGAAATCAATAACAAATTAACTTATATCATCAATAGCATGTGAAGAAATAAAATGAATTGACTTAGAGGTCTTTGTACTGAGTTGCCGAGATATCTTGTGAACTTAGCATGCTGAGCTAGCCACTAGCTGCTTTGTTCTGATTCTATACAACAGCAACACTCTCAAGGCTCCTTGTGCGGGGGAGAGTCAGCCACTAGAAGCACTAGCTGTGCGGCGAACTGTGCAAACTAGCTGACAAGTGTTAAAGTTAGCAGCAGTTGGTGGTTTCTCTGGTAATCTGCTTCCTCTCTTTGAGTATTCTTACATGTTGCACTTTTATTGCAGGATTTTCGACGTCATAAACAGTTCGGAAGCCAACGTTCAGCGTAGACAAGTGTGTTGTGGGAACTGAGAACTGAGAATGGACTTGACAGGAAATAAGGAGAAGTTACACTTCAAATGAAGACTATTTGCATATTAATATATTGTAGCAGTTTTAATGGGGGAGAAGGATTGAGAGCCATTTAAAGGCTTTTTAATGTGGTAATTATACTTTCCACCAGACACACTTTAGATGCTCTTTTATGCCTTAACACACATGTTGTGACGAGACACAGTGTTAGAAATAACCTAAAAAAAAGATTATACACAACCTGACATTTACTGATATTTGAGAAGTTAAAACCAAAACATCCTGTGTTTACCGCCTGATATTTTGGACACATGACGCTCTGGCTTTGACTCAAGAGTGTAGTATATTCATCATGAGGCACCCAGAGATACCCAGCCATAAATCGATAATAAAAAGTCAATCATTTACTGTGCCAGTTCCTGCCATGACATTTTATGATACCCGTGAATCATCACTGACATCTTTGTTTCATCCCCACCTCGATCGATGCAGAACTAATCATCTACCTCTATCTGACACTCACTTGTTTTATTTGCGTGTTTTGCTGACCCTGGTAAAACTTTAGATTACGCATCATGCACATCATGCATTGCGTCGGAGCATCAGTGCATGTGTGCTGTATAATCCTTATCGCAGCATGTTTTCAATGCATAAAAAAAAAATACACTTTGGATCAAAAAAAGCGCTCAGTCTGCTGTCAGCGATGGTGTTTGTGTGTCACGTTAAATAACAAATCGATACTATTTTTAATGTGCGGCAGGAAAAAACACTCCAGCCGCGGATAATTTACAACCTCTCTCTCTGCTGAGGAACACGACCTCGCCCCAGCGTTGCTCGGAGACAGCTCATATTTTGGGAAGCACGCCCCCCCCCTTTTTTTTTCCCCCACTTTTACTCAGTTTATTATTACGGAACACACGGAATCATCAGCTCACAAGAGAAACTAAAATATGTGGCCTGTCCGGTCAGTGTTGAAACAGTCACAATGTGATTATTTATCAGCCTTTTTTTTTTGCAGTTGATGTCAATGACACATTGTTCCTCGCTCGGCCCAGCTTGCTGCCGCGGGTCTAAAGTCCAACCGTGCTGTGATCCTGCAGTCCTAATGTCAATACATCGGTAGCAGCTCGCTGTTTACTGTAGGTGGAGTTGGAAGTGTCTGTCACGGTAAATCTCTGTTTCTGACTCAGACACTCAGATGACTTTAATTCATTCCCATCTTTGACCAAAAAAAAAGTGCCTCTACTCATTAACTCAACAGACGGGAGCGTTGTCTCTCCAAGGGTACCCACAGTATGAGTCACGCGTGCTTCCATGGCCTATCCCAGGCTCTGTTTGTCCATGTTATCTGGTTGTCAGTACACCTCCCACACTCTAACATCACTCACCATATTAAGTTCCTGCCATCATTTCCCTGTTTGGGTCAGTTTTAGGTGGAACCTCTCTCTGAAAACAGCCAAGGGGGTCTGAGCATACCAAAGGAGACGTTTTACAGCAGCTAGTTAATCTTCACTCTGACAACATGTGCACTGGAAAATGCTCCCGCTGCATCGCCGTTACTCTGTACCCGTTGGCGCTCATATCCATCATTTGCAACATAGTTTTGTTCTTTCCTGGCGGGGACATCAAGTATGCCAAAGATGGACATATTACTGAGGAGGTGAAGTACATGGGAGGACTGGTCGGAGGGGGTTTAATGGTAAGTTGTGTCTTCTCTAGCGTGTTGCTGAAGGGTGTGACTCTGGACTGAAATGCTGCTCGGTGACTTATGTGCAGCCTCAGAAAGATACGAGTCATGTAAAGCTTAAACTAAAGAAAAGGCTTTTTACTTTACATTCTCTTCATCGAACATTTCAAGGGGCACTATGTCATTTTGGAGAAAATTGACATTAAAACAAACTTATCAAACTTAAAGCTGGAGCGTTTATGTTTTCCATAACTGAATAAACAAGCTGTTCTCGGAGGGAATGAGGTGCCCGGGGAACTGTTTTAAGATAGAAAGCCAGATATAAACAAAGTAAAACAGGTTGAAATGATGGTGTCCTTTGAGCTCAGCTCGTGTGTTCAGTTTATTCAGTCATGCGAACAAAGTGAGTCGGTTTATTTAGTTTGTTTGGGCATAAAAAAAAATCAGTGACTAAAGATCTTTCTCCAAAAACAAAACAACACAGTACGCCTTAAATTCTGACTGAGGAAAAGTTTTCAGATATCTGAGTTTAATGTCGTTTTATGAGGTACCTCAAACGTTTACATCTGCAATGGTTTTTTAACATATTCTACAAGCTTTAAGTGAAAATACTGTATTGGCTTGACTGCGTTGAACCGGATATGAACTCTTGTCAACCCACCTGTCCTCGTGCAGGTGTTGCTCCCGGCGCTTTACATCCACCTGACTGGAACTCAGGCGTGCTGCGGGAACCGATGTGGGGTGAGTCCGTCTGAAATACACACAAAATGTTTCAGGTGCTCAGTGAACTCTTGCTTGAATTCAAATGATTAACAATATAAACTACACAACTATACATACATACTTCCAAATAAATTTAATTAGAATTTTCAAATAGACAGGAAGTAGCAGAGACAAATTAAATCAGCTGATGGAAAAGTCTTGTTTGCTCACGTACGCCATGGTCTGATAAAAACGTGTGCCACAGAAACGAGATTATAGTTAATTACACACTACAGTAAATTTTCAGCCATGTCAGTTTGGCCTTTTACTGCAAATCCATGTATTTAATGGAGGTCGGTCACACTCAGTTTATGAAGCACTAAAAAAGATAAATATGCTGCACAGTTCTGCTTTTCATATCTTGTAACAAACTCAGAAATGATTCAAACAACCTTTTGTTTTTGATGCAAACACAATATAGAACGGTTTGAAAAGTACAAGAATGCTGACTGCAATGTGTTTTAAACTCTCAATCCTGCTGCTACATATGATCATGTGACATTTTTAAGCAATATCAAGCCGTGAGATGTACTCTTGTTGACAAGTGTTTCCTCTGGTTGTTAGGGGAGGTTTTGATGGCGCTGTTGGATGTCACCTATAGGTGCAGCACAATAGCAGGCCAGTAAATAAAGTGTGGGCCCTATCTGAGATTATTTCCAGCAGGAAGATAAGAAACATGTTTCAGCCTGTTGGGTTTAGCCTGTAAGTTTTTCTACCTACCACTGGAGGAAAACACAGTTTGACACAATAAATGTGAGGAATGTGAGAAATGAAAGGACAACTGAGAGCCTGTTCCTCCTGAAACTCGTACATTGCTCATTAATCAATAGCACAGAGAAATGTGTGTGGGAGAGGCAGCATGGGGGATAATTCAGTATGAATGGCCTATGTCTTCAACTGCAGCAGTAACGTTACTGACCTTGGCTTATCATTTACCTTCTGCAGATGTTCTTATCAATTGCATTTGCTGCAGCGGGTGTGGTCGGTGCCCTTTACAGTTTCAGCGTGGCAGTGCTCGGCTTGCAGAATGGGCCCCTCTGCAAAGTCCTCCTGATTTGGAGCACACCTTTCAAAAACAAGTGAGTAACTTATCTGGTGAAATGTATTAAGTTTCCTTGAAGTCCTGATCCTTCATGCAGATTCCTCTTTTACGCAGTGACAATCATTACCTGACTGACAACACCTGGTGGGGAACCTGCACAGAGCCTAAGGACATTGTGCAGTTCAACATTGGATTGTTTGCTACTCTTCTGGCCACGGCCAGCCTGGAGGTGATTCTCTGTGCCATCCAGATGATCAACGGGCTCTTCGGCTGCCTGTGCGGGACCTGCGCAGAGAAAGGGGTGAGATGAAGCTGAGCCCGAGATAGGAATGAAAACACATTCAGTTATGTGTGTTGTGAGGATACCTTAATCCAAACACTTCTCAGATGTAGAGTCTTAACATCTCACCTGTTTTTTTTTTCTTGCAGCCGCTGTGATTTCCCGACATTCGACTGGCTCCCCCTTCTGGAGGATTGAGAGCAGTGTTCACAGCTGCAGCTGCATAAAAATATATTCACCTCTTGTTGTCTTTGTTGACAGATTTTTTCTACTTTTTATGTGTATTTCCTGATGCTTATTTCATTGTACTAACACATAGACATGTTTGTAATTTAAGTTGTGAAAATGGCAAAGTTTTAGAGATAAATTAAGTTTTAAAATTAAATCATGCAAAATATCGATTGATTTTAAATAAATTGGTTTTAGATATCAGCTGCTGATCCACTGCTGTAGCTGATTTTAACACATTTTGCACTACAGAGGAAATTCCAACTCAGAACTGTCATATTTGCGATATTAATGACATAATACAAACTGAGAAAGCTAAAAATGTCAGTTTGTTTATTCAGTTTATTTGGTCATGAAGAGTTTAATTTGTTCAGGCATTAAAAAGAGTGTTAATGAAGATATGTCTCTTTTGATTAAAATTTCTTTAAAACTACAATGTGCTCCTTTCAAATTCATACTCAACACAAAGGCGGGGCAGCATATGACCAAAGTAAAGTGTAACGGCACTTAGCTAATTAGCTCGGTTAGCCGTGCATCTACCAGTTCTGAGAGCTTGGGGAGAAAAGTGGTGGCGTTTACCCCGCTAGCACAGGAGCTTTGAACCAGGAGCGGCTTGAGCTAGATGGTTAACATGCTAAAATTAGACACTATAATGTCAGTACTGCTGTTTATTCCCATTCTCTTCATAATTTCAGCTTTTTTTTTTGTTTTCAGCTAAATATTTTTACTTTAAGTCAGGACAAAGTTGGTCAAATAAAACGCAGGGCGCAGTTTTTCCTCAACGACACCTTTAATGCAGGTTGTATGCATGTAGGATGTACAAGAAATATCAGGATTGATATTTATACAAACATTTCAGTGTCATCTTAAATTGTTAGCATTCTAAAATACCTACATTTCCAAATTACCATTAAATGAATATGACTCAGAATTCTGAGCTGCCGACTTCTAAGCGAAGGAGAACAACCCTGCACAGAGGATGAAGTGTGCAAATGGCACATTATAGTAGGCAGTTGATATTTTCTCACTGACAACAATAAAGGTAACACAACAAAAAAGGCAAAATGCAATGGTTTAAAAGGCAAAACACTGGGCTCAAAAACTCAATCACAACAGGAGTGGAATATTACATGTTGATACAAAAACAGTCAGTAAGATGGAAAATAAGATTTGACTCAAATATAAAACATCTGCTGGCCGTGTTCGATGTTTATTTCGAAGATGATGACAACTGTAAGACCTCAGTCAAGGCTGATTGAAATCTGAAACTGCCTAATGCAAGTTATCTAATATCATAGTGTATTTGTTAAAAAACATTTCATACTTAAAAAAAAGACACATCCTTAGCTGAGAGTGATTCCATGATTGAAAACACAAGCCACTACAAGACGTCTTAGGCAGCTGAGAAGAATTAGTATATGCCACTACACATTTTATAATAAAAATCTTTAAGCATTGAGCCTAACGGAGTGCTTTTCTTACCCATATAGCTGTTTATGGAGCAAGTAAAGACCGATTTTAAAAATGGCAGAGAAATGCATTTGTGCGGACACTACTTTGTTGAGGTAGACATAAAACATAACTGGAGTGTTGACAGTCTCTCATGGCAAGGCTGCTCAAAGTGGTTCAGTACTGTGCTTCACATACTATATCGTACATATGAGATATATGTATGTTATATGATGCCGTGTTGAAAAAAACTATGTAAATCTAAAAAATATATTACTAGTAGAATTAAAAATGTAATTACTGTGTCAGACGTTGAGAGATGGAGTGTGGTAGTTTTTAGGTGATGTTAGCAAAAGCAGCAGATAGCGAAAAAACCAGACCCCACACATAATGAGCTTCAAAGCTTTCACTGATGTTTGGACTGGGTTGTATGGCTATAATACTTGCCTCCATTTCACCGCTCTTTCATTTGTGTTTATGCACATTTTGTCAGTCAAACTGTTTCATCATGAGCTTGCGGCTGGCCTCGTAACCCAGGAAAAGAGCTCCATTGGCGGGGAATGTACGGATCATGGTGGGAGTGAGACCCGAGTAGAGTGCCCTCATACCTAAACAAGAGAAACAGAAAATATTACACCCGGCTTGATTGTGCAAACAGCAGTCTGAAAACAAAGGCAACAAACGAAGCCAACCCAAGTTCTACCTTCAGCACGTGCGATGGTCATGAAGGTTTTGAAGAACCCGGCCTGTTTGCCCGTCATGGACATCACCTGGATCCGAGATTTGACACAGTCCATAGGATAGACCACCAGCCACAGGCACGCCCCCCCGAGGCCACCGCTGAACACTATTGGAGCCACACCTGCAACAAACACAGTTACACCAGTTAGACTGAAACACAATGTTAATATGAAGCAGAGTTTAGCGTGCAGCTAACACAGTATTTAGCATCCTTGATCCCTTTTTCAATTTTTCAAGCTATTGTCTTCTCACTTTTATTTACGTATTCTGTACTTTGAGCCAGGAACTACAATCAAATCTTATTATGTTCCACTTTAATACTGATATTATTAAACTTGAAGAAGCCAGAAATGCAGTTTAGGGTCAAACTTTATATCCAGCGTAATTTCTTCATGCTTTCTATAGTTCCAAGTCAAAGTCAAACAACTGCAATATTACTAACGTAGTTGTAAAGATTCTTAAGAACAAGTTTTAATAAAACAGATACAGTAAATTTTTAATCATCATTAAAAACAGACATTTGAAATATGTTTTGCTATGTGGTTGACATTTGCCAGTACCTATGTCGTCTTTGTCACATTTCATGTAGTCTGCAAAGGCAGAGCGGGAGAGCTCGTAGGCACCGAAAAAGCAGAAGTAACCGGGGACTTCTCTGGCTATGGTGGTGGTCAGGCCCTGGAAGAAGCCCTGCGGTCCCTCATTCCTCATGATGGATTTCACCACCGACCACACTGTGCTTCAGTCAGAGCAGAGGGACGTACGGCCCGGTCAGTGCACACACACGACACTAACTCAGAAATACATCGTCGACGTGACACTGCATGTTCACTGTAGTACTTATTGTCATTTTTTATAATACAGCAAATGGTTGAACATTTCTTTGTTTTACAGGCCTGTTGTTAGTAAAACTCCTTTGTTGATAGATTTTTTAAAATTTTTGAGCCAAATCTCAAAATTGTCCTCTGGTGTGACCGCCTCAAGCATGGTTCATAAATCATAACTCTTCATCTACACATTTCTAAAACCCTATGAACCTGATACATTATTTCACTGAAAAACCATTTCCTCCTTTGTCACACCATGTCTTGATTTTAAATCCGACAATTCCATGGACAACTTTATTTAGGTGATGGACCTTATTCGGGGTCACGGTCCTGAAGAACCTGTGAAGCTAGTTTTTGTCTCAGAAATGTTCAAATATTCATTTTTTTCCAAACCAGTACACCTATGAAAGTTTTGTTGTTTCTTTCATGTGACACTTCTAGGTTTTGTTTTTCTAACTCAAAACTATGTAAAAACTGTGCAAATGTGTCTTGCCTTCTGCTAATGAAAGGCTAACTTGAAATAGCAAGGTCATAAACTGACACAAAAAGACTGAAATATCTTTCTGGTGTGACTGAAATGTGACACTTGTTTCTGTCACACGGGAGGACCAAGATGTCACACAATAGGTCAAGGTCACTTCAAGAAGAGTTTTAAAATAAATTAGTGAGATTAATTTAAACGTTTTTAGTGATTTTAAATGCATTAATTAAATGAATAGTGTATTTATAAAATAACGACTGATATATTAGCCAACATATTGTCATAAGATTTGAATAATGCAAGAGTCAGTGACTTATAAACCATTATCCTACATGTGTGGCTATTTACAACACACTTACTTCTGGCTCTTAGCTATCTTTCCTGATGCCTCCATCTCATACATGGCTTGCAGCCGACACTTGACGAGCTCAGTGGGGCAGAGTACGAGCGAGGAGAAGATGGATGCTACTGAGCCAGCACAGGCTTTCTGCACGTCACTAAAACAGAGGGGAGGACAAACAGAAGACCAATAGAGGTTTCACGTCTATATTTAGGGTAAAGTTGGCATCATGTTAACAAAAAAGGACAGCCTGGTAAACACCCCCTCTACCTCAGCACAGCTTCACTGTGCAGTCCAGCTGTGAAGCGGATCACCTGCTGGCAGAAGCCGTAGCTCATAAACAGCACAGAGTTCTCGGCAATGTTGGCCATCAGTGCCGGCGTGGTGCCCTGGTAGAGCCCACGCAGGCCCACTTGTTTGTAGGTGGACGTGATGCAGTGGACAAAACCCCGGTACATGGTAGGAAAGGTCTGCATCTTGACCTTTGCGGTGTCCAGCGGTTGCCCACTGAAGACACATGCAGCTCCCCCTTGGAGACAGAGAGTTAGAAAATTGTCAAGAACAGACAGAGCATGGCTGTTCGACAAACTACAGGAAAATCTAAGTTTGTGCAATGAGGATCGATAAGAATCAGAGGGAGCTTCACTCCACTGAACACAATGAAGAGTCGATGGGAGCACAGAGAGAAACGAGCTGTAAAAACACAACAGTCATCGAAAACCTCCTGCTCAGTCAGACAAAGCCAGCGAGTCGTTGGGTAAAGCAGTGGAAAAGCGGTGTGATTATATCAGAGGGACTAATTACTGCCGTTTGAGTACACTGTAATATTGTTTGTTTGGTTTGGTGCCGTTTCTGAGAGACAAAGCACTGTGGTTAGTTACCTACGGCTCCTGCAGAGAGGTCAATGATGGCCTGCACCACCGGGTGTGGGGCCATAGTGTCTAGGAAGTTGTCAGACGAGGTTTCTCTTTCTCTCAGCTACCTGGAAAAACAAGTAAATGACACGTCACAAAAGATACTGGTTTATCTTAATCAAGCACTTTAATGGCGATAAACACACAAAGAATATAATCCGACAGTTGTTTCTTCAGACACTTCACTGAGACAGTAATTATGTGCGTATTTTCCACAGAGGGATCAGGGCTCGAGACAAGCAGCAGCGAGCAGCTGGGTTATAAAGTTCACCACAATAAACCTTTCGTCATTTATGGCAACATAAGTACTGACAGTGAGCAAAGAGTGGGCTACTATGAAGTACCCTGTAATACACTGTGTCATTTCCAAAAATATTTTAGCTTCAAACTGTGTCTCAAAACACCTAGGATGCTTTTAAAGGGGCACTGTGTAGTTTTAGGGAGGATATTTTATACTTACAACATTAATGAAGTAATAAAGTAAACTCTTTCCCATAACTTGACAAACAAGCTCGTTCTCAGAGGGAAAAAAGGTCCCAAGAACAATATCTGAAGCTAGAGCGGTGGCAGGGTCCGCCACATATAAACAAAGTTAAACCGTATTAAACAGTTCATTGAGTTCAACCTGTTGTGAAAATGAAGCAAGTCTTATTTACTTTACTTACTTGGCATAACTAAAATATTCAAGTCAACAAAGATGATTCACTACTGAACTACTTAAATGTTCTCACCAGAAACAACACAGTGCTCCTTTAAGCTGGCATATAAAATATATTCATTTAACTCAAGTGCTTCAACTTCTACAAAACTACAGCATGTGTAACACAACCTTACCACCAGAGGGAGACAAGATGCTGCCATTTGTAATTCAAACACACCATTCAAACGTCAGATCTGAACGACACATAGAATCTTTCTCTTTCTGACACAAAAAATGAGAAAGAAAACGTCGAACAGCGTTTTTCTTTAAGCTAACAAGTCTCTCAGACAGCTAACAGTTGGAGCTAGTTAGCAAAAACGTCCATTAGCAATACTGGTTTGTCAAGTAAGTTGACATTGAGCGAATACAGGAGGAAAGTAGTCGTCTTCTGCACACGTAAATGTTACCTTTCTAAGTGTAAAATCGAACTAAGTGAACAAGTAGAAAACAACTGAGTATACGAACCTCACAGGCTACAGTCGGGGTCACCTCGGAGCATCAGAGTGTGGCTGCTGTCGAGGTGACGTTAAAGTCCGTTTGTGTGGCACATATGGCGAACTGTAGCGTTAAACTAGTGAGCTGCTGACCAAAGCTAACATCGTCCACAGGTGACCGCATCGCTAGCTTACACAACCAGCTCAGACATCCAAAGTTTAATGTTATCTCATCTGCAACATGTAGCTGCCTCTGTGGTCACTCACTGATGTCAATGAATGGATCGACCAGCAGAGATAGGCTAACGGTGTGCACGAGCACAAGCTAGGTTGTGTCATGATATGCGGAAAAGCGAAGAGCTCTCACTGCATTAAATTCCAGGTGTCAACATCGCCCTCGAACATACTCTTTCCCACGCAACCACTGCGGTCAGCATTATTTTACTAAATCATTTATCACCGTGATAAGATAATATTGTAGTGTCTGATAAAATGTGAGACACAGAAATGCTCACATGCTGTTATATCGATAAATAGCCACCGAGTCATCATCTCAATTTACGATCTATGATATGAAAGCGGCATGGACGTTAAAACTTCCGGTACACGTTGTTTTGTTTTGTTTTTCAAAATAAAATCATCAGAAAGTGAGAGTGATGCAGCGCCCCCTGCTGGTAATTCTCTTTTCAAAACTCAAATCTTGGAGCAGGAACAAAAAGCATGCAGAGGAAATTAACTTCACATCAAACAACATCTCATAACTGCGTAATGCGATCTAACATGTGGATCAAGGTGAAACAACAGGAGAGGGAGTAATTTTTTTATCTTAAGAAACATCTTTCTTATACCTGATGTTTTATTATCAAGCCCTCCACATTTTTTTTAGGTCTATGATAACTAATAAAGGTCTGCAGGTGTGGTGCAGTTTCTCCAATGAGGCTAGAAGAACACACTGAGCCCAGTTTAATATGTTCAAAAACAAGCATAATAAAAACATCTAATTTGCACAAATAGGAGAATTTGTCAGAGCGTGATGTTCTCGATCAGAGCCACCCAGGGAGTTCTGTGCTCTCGACTTTGCACACATCTATGTGCATAATTGCATCTTAACTATCACTAGGAGCACCTGACAGTACTTTTCCTTCCATTCCTCCTGCAAAAGAGCGCAGAAACTTCACTAAATACAAGTCTGCATGTGCTTGTCGGTCATAGTGGCTCTTCCCAAACAGAGTTCCTTGCATGTCGAGGCATTTATCATCTTTGTCATTTACTAAACAGAGAAATGTAACTCGGTGTAACTAGATTAGAATGAGTATCCATCTTGAATTGAGCTGAATTACCCTTTAAAGGATCACAAACAGCTGTGTTGATCAGGATGTTTGAACCTCACCAGCAGATATGATGTGTCAATCAATTGATAATCTTATAAAGTTCAGAGGAGGAAATGTTGAGTAGAGGGTTTCAATAACAACAGCAGAACTTGTGTAATGTGAATCATGTGGCTGACAAAGGTCAAGACAGCTAATCAATGACAGTACTTTTCCCTCACACACTTACTAGCACCTCTGTTGAGGCTGTTTAACCCTCTCACAGTATCAATATTGAAAGTACTACAAGAACTGGTTATGAAAACAGCTTCGATTTAACACTGATGCCTCTGTGTGAACTACATAAGCAAACAAGACCACCAATGAGACGTTGAGCTATTTGTACGTGATTATTGTCCTTCTTCATATTGCCTGTCACCTACAAATATGTCCTGTTGACGATACTGCAGATGACTTGACGTTGGTGCTTTGAATTGTGTATTTTTAAATAAAAGTTTAGATTTAAAAAAGACGTTTAATCATTCTCTGTCAGGTTTAATAGTTTTATCCATTTTGTTTTATCTGCGTTATTGATTCCCTTCAAGTACATATGAATGTTTAAACTGTGATTTCCAGCATTAATCGGTTGGAAAATGTTCAATTAGATTTTTTCTTTGGTTTCTCTGCTTGGTTTGGAGGAAAAGCAAAGGCACCACAGAGGAGTCTAGAGCTTTAGAGGTCAAGAATTCATATCCCTACATGTTGATGTCGATTAAAATTACTTATTGTCAGCGGAGGAGGAAGCACTCAGATTATTTACTTAAAGGCACAGTATGTAACCTTTTTTTTAAGACTTATATTGTTCAACTGTAACATTTCTAGAAGAGCAATGGGTTCTTTTTAATCTCACTACACCGAAAATCAAAATAAGCCTACCTCAAAATTGTACTGAAGGACAGTATGTGAGTAAAAGTGACAGCCTATCACTGATTGTACGCTTGGAGGAAACCTGCTGTTAATCCTATTTGGAACTGGGTGTAGTCGTGCTCTTCAGCCTCTTGTGGCCAACACGAGTATTACAAAAACAAACATTGAGAATCCAGGCAAAAATACAAAAATCACCTGACGACACTTTAAACAGATGAAGAAAGCAGAAAGCAGAAACCTTAGAAAATGATCCTGCACAAACCTTTTTCACCTGAATTTTTTCCTCACTTGTTGGTTGACTGACACTAACCCAACCTCATCTTTATAATCGTGTTTTAAATGTTCTTCATACATTGGATCCACTTTTGTCAGTGTGATCTATATAATATTTTCTTGTTCTGCTCTGTATGTGCGACCCGTTTGCATGTTCTGGTAGAGGAATCCCTCCTCTGCAGCTCTTCCTGAGGTTTCTTCCACTCTCTTTTTCCTACAAATAACAAATAATTAACACATTTTTCTCCCTATCTGTAGACTCAGTGGTGATTTACTGGTTAAATACGCTCCTGAAACGACAGAAAATCCCTCAAAAGCCACAATGTAGTTAATCACCGACAGTATGAACTTAAATGCTGCCAAAGTACCATCTGTTTCGACAGAGTGGCCTGGGATTAAATACATGTGCCCTCTGTCCACAGGCTTATCCTCCAAAAACTTATCCCAGCGATGGCTTACAGCCGTCTAGACTCAAATGTCTACATGTTGTATGATGAACTCATCACCGGTTTGTTCTCCGAGTCAATGAAAAGACACAGACCTTTTTGTTTTTCATATCACTTTGCCTTTTATCAAAAAAAAAAAACATTGACGTTGTCTACATCACAGACAAGAATCATCAATATTCTGTTTTTAAACAATTTTTCGCCATGAACAGAATGAACCCCATGCCCGTCCCTCCCCTGGAGCAAACTCCTCTATACACAGTATACTTTACATACCTATAGATCCTGTTCAGTCTTTTTGCATTTTACATCATTATCAAAGTAGTATCAATAGCTTTAAAATACATACAATGCTCTTTCCATTGTAATTATAATCGCTATCCTGATTGTACATACAGTATCATTTCCCACAGTTAGAGTCTGGTGAGCAGTTCACGTGCCTTGTTTTTTTTTTTCGACACGTTGTTACAAAATGTCCCGTAGAGACGACGCGCGTCTTCCGGTGATTCGTAGATGAGAAGCTTTTTTTTTTTTTCCGCACGACCGCCGCGCGTCATGAGAATGGAAACACTGCAGAGAGCCTCACGCTGTTGAAGCAGTTTGGAAATACACAATACAATAAATGATATTTACCCAAATACACATCTTTTTACTTATGCCTTCCTCCTATTTTGACGTCAGTAATATCTGGAAAACCCTTCTGAGACACTCCAAGGGGCTTTTCTACCAACTGTTACGTCTGCTCGAACTTGAGATTATGAGGCAAAGTCAGAGAATCTTGATAATCCCCAATTAGAAGAGTTACACTGACGGAATAACAAAGAGATTATAAAAGATCACTTCAACAAAAGAGCAACACAAGTTATAAAAGTGGAACTAGTCCGTTTGTCTGCATGGATTTGTTATACAAGAGTTTGGCAATAAAGTTCTCAGTAATGAGCACAAACTGTTGGCAGTAGTGGGCTGTGCTCAGTCGATATACAGAAATTTATTTCATAGAATTAAAAACAGTGACTAATAAGTGCCTCACAAATTTTGTAAAAACCAGACTTTGTATCAGTTTCGATGTCACAGATCACTATCACACATAAAACTTTGGCACCGGAGACCTTTTTTCGCAAAAAGGAAATGTGGGCCAGGTGTTTGCGCACATCTCCAACTGAACACTGAAGAACAATGTGTGGAAGACTTCCAGGAGCTGGTTTGAATTTCTACCTATGCGTCGAGGTAACTCAAAACAGAACTGATTAATGACCGGTAAATCACAGCCAGGCACTTGAGCGTCCTTTCAGATGTGAGTTGAGGGGCCGGGGTCATTGTGAGGAATCTCTCCAAATCTCTGGGCCTTTTCTTTCTGTCTTTTCTTTTTCTTTTTTTTGACCTCTAGGATGAAAACACTCATTTTTTTTTTTTTTTTTTGTATAACAGCGTGCAAGTGCAGTGAAGCATTTAACATCTGCAACAGGGTCAAAACTGTTAGTTAGCAACTCAATCTAAATGTGGGAAAAGCTACCAGTGTCAAAAATACGTCAAGAAAGCCTTCTCCATCTGTACCCTGTATACACACAGCCAGAGCCTGGACCGACCCGAGTTTGGTCATCAGTGAAGTATGATTTCTTTTTCTTTCTTTTATTTTTTTTAACATTAACATGACCAAACTCTCCGTCAGAGGCTCTGGATACAGCACGCAACCAGTCATCAACTATAAGTCACACTACCTTAAGAAAAAACACTGCTTATCAAAAAAGAACTCCATTTTCAATGTCATCAACAACTTTTTTTTTTTTTGGCCCAGTGGCTGTCAAGTGAAAAAGAGAGTTTAAAATCAATGTTTAAAAAAATCAGATCTATGACTGATTTGCGTCCATCTTTTAATACTCTAATAGACCTTTTGAATTGTCAGACTTGGTGTTTTTTTTTTTGTTTTTTTTTTTTGTTTTTTGGCAATTTGTTTGACAGCAGCAGAGTGTTAGAAAGCCATGAAGTGTGAGCAGGAGCATCTCATAGTTTAAACCACCAAGTGTAGAGAGAAAAGAGAGAGAGAGCGAGAGAGAAAAGCAGCACTATTCACACCTTCTGGGAGCTAAAACCACGTCCAGAGAATCCACATCCAAAAAATGAGAACAATACAAGAGTGTGTTAATACTGTTTCAGGCCAGAGAAGCGGTCAGGAGGTTAAAATCACTCTCTTTTTTTTCACGTTTGTTTTTGGCATTCAAAATATACTGATAAGTAAAATAGTGCACATGTCAAGAGCTTGTTTTATGAGTGAGCAACAATTTATTTACAAGATATGGTAAACTTAACGTAAAGGGCGAGTGAGGACTTTTTTTAAAAAAATAAAAAATATTTTATGCGAGGATAATCCTTCTAAGTTCCATTTTTCTTTCAGGAAAACTTTTTTTTTCTGTGACACGAAGTGATTTTTTTTTTTGTCAGGCAAATAAACAAAAAAAATCCCTCAGTCTCACACATTCTCCCTCAGTCTCACACAAGATTTTTATTTCCCAACACGTTTGCACAGATGGAAAGAAATTAAGCAAATTAGAAAGATTATCCTTAAAAAACGAACAAAAGAAAAACACTTCTCTTGCCCTCAGGGCTTCCATAGAGGAACTGTATTGTTCTATTGTTCTTGGGTGTAAAAACAGGGAAAGTCATTAAAACATAATTTGACATTAAAGTATATATTAAAGTTAATCTTTATTTTTGTCTACTAATAATCCTATTTCCCATCTGCAACCGGCCATCGGATCGCGGCCAAGAGTAAAGAAAATGAACAATCTGGCCTGAAGTGGAGATATCCCAGGGTGTGAAACTACTGAAAGAAAGAAAGAAAGAAAGAAAGAAAGAAAGAAAGAAAGAAAGAAAGAAAGAAAGATTTTTTTTTTTCTGGCCAAACCTCAGCTTGACGAAGCCAAAACAAAAAAGAGCGAGGGAGTGCTTACATTGTGGCTGAAGTGTTAGGCACTGCAAAAATAATACGAAAAAATGAGATTTTTTTTTCTGATAAACACAGTAAGGCAATTTGATTATGGCTGACTGATAGCAGTAGAAGTTTTCTGGTTCTGTCCTCTGCAAAGATCAACGTGTTCACAATTTAGACTCAGGAGAGAAACAACACCTTTTTTTTTTGTTTTTGTCCATTTTCACAACCCATTTTCAGATTACCTGTGTAAAAACAGCTACAATCAAAAATGAGGCACTTTATAAAAGAGTATATAGATATCTAGGCTATATAGTATTAATCATTATATGTATACTGTATATTTTATATACCATTGTAATGTGTCACTTTATATTAGAATCGTGTTGACTGAAAACAAACTACAGTATGTACTATAGTTTCTGTCCTTCTACTTGTGTACTGTAGTGTATACTATAGTATAATATACAGTTGAAATAGAACAAGCTCAGTTGCCAAAAAAAAGCATTCACACTTCTCATAGATTTTATGCTACACGTTGGTTCGAAATGTATTCATGCTAGATCTTATTTGGTCCTAATCAACTCAAATTTATGCTGACAAGGTAAAAGTGATTTATTTTTAAAAAATCGAGGAAATGTTTCCTCAAATTTACCATGTAAAGTAGAGTAATACTTTTATGGCGCAAAAACCTTTCAGCTTGAACACTTTTAATTTCATTGTCTACTTTGCTTAGTAATTCTGAGGTAATTGGTTTCCTGACCTTTTCAAAGTAAAGTCAGATTTAAATGTGAAGTGTACACTTGCGTAAAAAAAATTGTTTCTTATTTGGTCATCAATTTACGAGAGAAAATATATAATGATTTCGTATGTAGGCTGCAGTAAGGGTCTGTACCATCGTGTTTTTATTATAGGGGTCGAGAGGGTCAAAGAAGATGGTGGTTTGTCACCATCCAGGAGAATTTTGACAGGTGGCTGACAACGATGGCTGACGTTCTGATATTTAACACTGCGCTCTGGGACATCTCTAACACACCTGGCTGGGGAACGGGAACAATTAAAGATCTTATTGCCAGACAGGATAACAACCACCACGGACTGGCTGATTGTGGTGAAATTCCATTATAACAATAAGTGTGAATATCCTCATTAGTCGACTTAAAAAAACTTATCGCTTGTTGATGTACAGTTCTACAACATCCGGATTTATTCAAAAATTGTCAAAAGACATTCTAAAATGCTAAGCCTGATTTGCAATCCTCTCTCTATGACCACCATCCAGGTCTGCTCGCTGAACAATCTGTTCTTTTTAATCATTAAAAAATAAGCTAACGAAAATGGTGCCATAAAAATATTTGTAAGGTAAAATAATTACAGGTTTTAGATACACTTCACGAGTTTAAAGCAAGCTAACGATGATCATCGGGATAATGTCATGAATCGCATCTACTATCACTGGCAGGATAATCGTGACAGGAAATGCTCATATCGTCCCGAGCCTACATGTGTTCCTGCACCTCAGGCTTATGGGGAACTGATTTGTCAGTTGTCCGTCAGCTTCATCTAATGTCTCATTACGAAGTGGAATCCAATGGTGCTTTTTTGTAAAAAGGAAATAAAAAATAATGACTGACCTCCCAACACCACCACAATCATTTTTGTACAGTCCCTGACCCGTTTCTAAATGTTTTCTTTTCAACGCCGTAGTATTCAGCTTCCCTCGCTAACAAGTCCGTTATCAGGTCCCTTCAGCACATCTGAATTTACATACATACAGTCTAATTATTGTCCCTACTGCGTGTTTGAAGCCAATTTGATTACGCAGTTTACATGCACAGCAGAAGAATGTTATGTTAATTTGTCCATTTCTATGCAATGCTGGATGCTGTGATTATTAAATAAATGCACTGTTGTGAATCTATGCGCCAGCTTTTGCTAGCGGATCCGTGTGACATCAAACATCTTCCATAAAACGCCGTCATGCTGCATGAAAGCTGTGGCTTTAGTGGGACATTTCCCTGCAGCACATAAGAAACCAACAAATGAATGAATGGTCAATTGTGTTTTGGGATGAAATAATACTAAATTAAGTTTTCTAGGACAGAGCATCCCATTGTACGTTTACATACAGCAGATAAGTGATCAGTTAACACCATATAAACCAGTGAGCCATCATACTGGCACCAGTTTGAGAATCAGCCGCAGGACAAGACATGTTTAGTTTATGCATAATCAAAGCTGGGGCTGTATAAACATGTGTCCTGTGTCTGCGTGTGCTCGCATCTGGAGATTAAGGGATAAGATTTGTTTCTGAAAACAGAGTTAGGGTAGGACAATTTTGAATGGATAAAAAAAAGGGAGCCGTTGTTCTCAACCTTCGACTACAACCTAAAGATACGACATCCTAATTATTTAATGCCGTTTACAAGCCCGTGAATTTCACAAAAGATTGCATAACACGCGTGGGATTTTCGCACGGCCATTCTCTTCTCGTGTGAAAAACTGACAGAAAAAACATGAAAAACTATGTCTAACTTTAATTTGTTTAACATAGTTCTCATTGCCAATTCTATAAACTGTACTTTCCCTCAGAAATTAAGCACATTTTGAGTCCCTCAGTAGCACAAAAAAAAATGGTCGAGAAGCATGAAGGCTTTTTCAGGCAACTGTATATAACAAATCAAATACGTTTACAGTGACAGCGTGTGTGAGTGTATGAGACCTCTGCCGAGCTGCATTTCCTCTCTTATTCTGAGTAAAAATGACACCTGATGATCATTTAACTTGTCAAATATGGACAAAGGAAGGATGATGTGAAGATATATAAAGACATAAATCTGGAGGATTCAAGTTTAAATTAGCACAGCTGGGTTTGTATTGATTCAGATCAATAGACAGATGGACTGTATCTGCCGTTTGTGGGATTCCCTGAAGGCCTTGTAGATCTGTGACTTTGCCTGCATGATTGTTAGCGTATGACGATGCCACCATGATTAACACAACGAGCGCTCATACACAATCACGTATCACATCGTCATCCTTCACCTATATTAAGTAGAATGATGATGAAATGTCATTTTAATTCAAAATAAAGGCAAAAACAAAGCATTTTTCTTACCCCTGTGTGTGTGTGTGTGTGTGTGTGTGTGTGTGTGTGTGTGTGTGTGTGTGTGTGTGTGTGTTTGGCACACATTTGGTTGACAGAAAACAGCAGACGGGATGGGGATGAGTTTTTCCAGGGTTTCCAGCATTCAGACTCCAGTGTACAGTTCTGTTGTGGCAACAGATCGGGCCGCCGACTGTCCCCCCTCACAGACTGAGTGTGGAGCTGTCACGCCGCCGTCACGCTCAGATCCGAAAAACCAAGACTGAGATCAACAATCTGGAAGAGAAGAATCAAAAGCAGGCAGGAATTTTAAAGCCACTGCGATGCATTTTTTCGACACAGAGGTTCTTCTGTTCGCAGTAATTGGTGTTTTTAAAATGGTCCTTTATCCGTTATTATAGTTTACATGTTTATTCACAGTACATCTATTTTAAGTCTCCGCACACAAAATGTTACAGGAGGTAAGGCAGTTTATTCTTTAAAGCATGCTGCTCTTGTTGAATCTAAAGCTCCTGCCGGCCTCATTGTGTAAATATCACATGACCCGTGATATCTTCCTAAAATGGATTTTCTGATTGGAGTGTTATGCACACTGTTGCAGATGTCAATATTATGTGTCTTGTCCTTGAGTCAGGGATTTTTGAGCTGTTCCTCTCTTTTAATGAGCTGCTTGAACAACACAAAGAGCTCATTGCTACATAACGATGGATTTTCTCTTGAGGTCTACAGGAGAGAAGAACTGCCTTATAAAATAACTTCATTAAAGAAAAAACCATAGTTGTACATCATGGGAGGCTCAGACCAAAGGGTCGATAAATCACCCTGTGGTTTGAGTAGCTCTGAGTCAGCCTGACTCCTGGACGGTGTACCTGACTAACTGCTGGTGTTGTTCCTTTAACATCATAATTAAGTTGTTCCGGGGCCACTATTGAACCTCATCGATCACGCTGTTGTGATGTCACAGCTCTGTTCCTGGAACATCAGCGTTAAAGTTGAGGAAAGCAACAAAAAAGGTCTTACTAAGTGGGCGTCTTTACAGGTTTTTGAGGCTGTTTGGTTAGGTGTATGGAACTAATATACTTGGTTAGGTTGAGGGAACAAAAAATAGGTTGGTTGGCAAACATTGGTTTGGGTTAAATTTTTCCTCTTTACAACATAAACACATTGTTGAATGGACAACTTATATTTTTCCATTCTTATTCCCTGAGTCGCCTAGCTATGACAGTACAAGAAAGTGATTGGGAAGTGATTGCTCAGTTTCAGTTTGGTCCTGAAGCAACAATAATGATGATGTTCCAGAAAAAACACCAACACGGTGATATCACAGCAAGCCAACACACGCTCCATCATCTTTAACGGTCAAATGATCGATGATGCAGCCTCACTGCAGCCAGCTGACGACAATCAATGAGTTCACTTGAATATACAGTTTCTATGTTTTGTATTTTCTCACGTTTTAGTGCACATATTGGTAACACTTTCCATAAAGCCCATGTCTATAATCCATTATAAACACCAGAACTATTATATATACAATTTAATGCATTATAATGTGATTTTTCTGTAAGTGGCCATTTGCTGCTTGGAGTAAAGTAATGAAATCCCTGTGTAGCCATCTGGCTTTGGAGACAGAATTAAAACTCAGACAGGGAATATTTACAATATTAATAAGGTAATAATGCAAACTCAGAAATATTTATTTGATGAACAGCGTCCCGTAGCTGAATAAAAATTATGCATGACTGCTTTTAAATATGATAATGTGGCGGCAAGGGACACAATATTACGCATTAAAGTCATGTTCACAATGTGTTATAATGTAATATAGACACACTTCGTGCTTCATAGAAAGTGTTTCCTTGATATCCACTAATACAATTCTATACTGTGTTAAATAATTAAAGGATGACCACTGCTGGTTGTCTGGTTCCTTTTCACTAGGAGCGTATGAAGTTCTTCACAGCTAGAACATGGGTGGGCCGCTAATGTTGTTCATCTAATAACCACTAATAAAGATAATTAACTGTTCACAGCCTGGAAGGTTTTAAGTTACATCACTGATTAAGACATAAAAGTCTTCGGCTGTGTTTTCATGCACACTTACGCTTTGCTCATAAAGCCGATGTGACAATACGGCAAATAAAACCAGGGGTACAAAGAAACAATCAATTCTGATATTTTAATAAGGATTTAATTGGAACATCTAATTAAAACGGGCAGAGTAATGTGATATAAGCAAAATCATTTGAGTGCTTGTTCGAGGGTTTATTAACTGCAATGCCGCCGCCGCCATCCTCCCCTTATATCCAGGCGTCATATATTGACTTCCATTATTAGAATACGGTGGCGGTTAACGACAGTGGAATGAACAATGCTCGTAGCTTATAGGAGGAGAGGCGCGTTCAATCGTTCAACGCAGTGTGAAAAATGACATGAAAGAGCAATTTACGGAATATATAGAGAGCCTTCTTTCCCTTTGCTATGAATGCTAAATGCACAAATAAACCGTCCCCCAATCTAAATAATTAGGCAATTATTATGATTATGCACGTACACGTAGAGATCGAAAAGCATTAGGTGAAGCAATCATGTAAATGTTTGTAGCTGCTCCGAATAAATAAGGTGCACGAGTTGTTTGTTTCATTTAGGCTCTGATTAATATTTATGTGTTCCTGTATATTTAATTTTAACACACTGCCTCCGCGGCTTTACTTTCATGACTTTAAAAAGGGAATGGATCTCTTATGTATTTCAGAGCGCATCAATTAAGAATGTGCTTCAGCCATCGACATTAACCATTAAATAATTGTCGTCCGTGCAACGTGAGGGAAACCTCAGAGCTGCCATGTGACATCCTGCAGCCGATACCTCACTCCCACACATGCACATAAACACCTGGCCCGCGTTCTGTCCCCTCTACCTCCATTTATGTGAAATGGCTCATTACCAGCAGACAAATCAATTGGCTTTGCTCTCTGAACACCCACTTGTGATAATAAGAGACTCTACAGACAACCCACAGCCTGGAAACACGGTGCTGCCCTCCAGCTTGAAGCAAAGGTACACATCAGTAAAGGATGAAAAGGAGAGTGACTAAGACCCAGACATGAGTTTTGTCTGTGGATTATGCACATTAACATAGAAAAGCTCACACACAGCCAGACAAATATTAGCAGGAATATTTTTGAAATGTTTCTTTCGCGTTTGCTTGTTTTTCTAAAAGATGAACAGCAATTAGAGCTGCAAGTTATGGTTATTTTAATTATTGTTATATCAGGCAATCATGTTCTCGATTCAGCTTTTAATCATCTGGTCTATAAAACTTTAAAAGCCAAAGTTGGGAAAATCAAACGGCTTGTTTTGTTGGACCAATGCTCCATAAAGCAGAGACATTCAGTTTACTATCATAAAGGAATAAGAAAGGCAGCAAATATTTGCGTTTGAAAGTCTTGAATAAACAACTTTTTGGCATTTTGCTTAAAAAACAATGAAAACAATGAATCAATTATCAAAATGAATCAAAAAGTATAATTTTTACATCATCAACCTGTTTTGCAATTAATAATTCTTTTTTTTTAATTGTCTGCAACTAACAAGTATTTTAATTATTCTCATTACTGCTGATTATTTTTTTGATGAATCAGCCGATCATTTTGTATACTTAATATTGAAAATCAAAAAACACTGCATAATTTACCAGCGAATGAAGGGGCGTCTTCAATTAATTTTTTTCTATCAAACCACCAGTCCAAAATAAACAAAGATATTCATGCTTTGAGCTACACCAATTAGTTTATCAATCAATTAGTTGGTTGAAAGAAAATTAATTGGCAACTGTTTGATAATCTAGTCATTTTTTTCCAAGTGTGAAATATTGTCGTCAGGTTTTTGACAAGAGAATTGTTTCTTATCATCACTTTGGGCTCTGAGAAAGCATTACTTGTATTTTTGTTGTTGTTGACATTTTATAGACTTATAGATTAATCGATGAATTGAGAAAACAATCACCAGATTAATCAATAATGGAAATATTCATTATTAGCAGCTGTATTCATGTTACAATTCATATGACAAGCAAATCCTCACATTTTAGGTGCTCAAACCGGTGAGAGATTTGGCTGTTCTGCTTGAAAAATAGCAATGTAAAGATGAACAAATGAATGCGCCAATACAAAAACTGCAACCGTGTGCATATCATAAAAGATGATTTCAAATAATGCATTTTCTGAGCATAAAACATGCCTCAGTCAGATCTTTACCCATGCATTGTTTCATAGATATTATAAGTTCTGTTCCAGTAGCACTTACCTTGACCATCCTTTCTACTGCTCTGGTGTGCTCTCAGTTCTTCTGACTTATAGAAATCAATACTGGCATAAGTGTTGAGGCTGGAGCCAGCACTGCTGCCCATAGCGCTTCCTCCAATGTTGTAGGCGGCAGAGGTATGATCCACTCCAGCTTGAGGGCTCTCTTTAATGGCCAAGTCAAGGTCAATATAGTTAAGGCCTTGTTCAGCTGATGAGGTGGAGGCTTGTGGTGGAGGTGTGGCAGATAAAGTAGCTGCCTGCCGGTTCTCCCACAGTGAGCAATCCAAACCATGCCGATGGCTCGCTGCCTGGCTGCCCTCTGGGAAGAGGGAGGTAGAAGAGGGTGGGTGGCGTGGTAGGGAGGGAGGTGAGTTAAAGGTCTCTGATCGGTGGCTCTGCCGTCCTTGCGGGTCACCTCGGACCAGTCTGCTGCTCCGCTCAGGGGACTGGAAGGACTTGACTGGAGAAAAGCCCAACCCAGTCTCCCGCTCCATGGATAAGGGTTGACCAGAGTGAATGGCAGGTCTTGCTGAAATGCTGGGATCTGAACCTTTGCTGTCCACATATGGAGTAGGGGCGTCTGGTGGCATTCCTGCCACCTTTACTTTTGTTCTGTACCCGGCATTGCCCTCTGCTGCCAGAGGAGAGGACGTGCCGTGTTCGTGGCGGGCCTTGGGGGCAACGGCTGGTGGGCCCTGTGGAGTGCTGAACGTGGTCCTAACTGGAGTCAGGGGCATCGAGGTCTTCCCTAAATCCATGCTGACGTATTCGGCAGAGGTGGACAGCGGAGCGGAGAAGCTGCGGGGAAGGTTGGCAGGGTTATCGTGGCAGAGGAGTGGTTGATTTACAGGCCGGAGGGTTCCATGGATGACAGGTTGTCCACGTTTAGACCCTGCACGTCCACCTCCATCATACTTACTGTCCTCCTTGAACACAATACTGACATAATCACCAACGTTTTGAGACACTGATGGCATCAGATTCTCCTTCACCCTGGGCAGGGTGTTGGCTTTAGTAATGTCTGAGGACACGCTGAGGGGACGGCCCCTCCTTTGTTGCTTTGGGCTCTTACTACTTGATCCACGTTTTTGATGGTGACGCCCATCCTTTGTGCATGTTCCCGCACTCTTGCACTCCGCCCCAGTTCTTAATAAACTTAACCCCCTCCCTGCTGATATGGACTTGTCTTCCAGGCTTTCACTGCTGGCTGAGCTGGAGGAGAAAGAAGAGGAAGACATGGAGAGTTGACAGCCTCCTGCAGAGCCCACTGTAATTTTGTTCCTCTTGCTGTATCCTACTCCCCCTCCCCTTCCAGCACTATCATGCCCACTGCCTTCCTTTTTTCCTTCCCCTTTATTTAAGTCCTCCTCAAAGCGAGTATAGAGAGTGTGTTGATATGCTCGTGGCAGGGAGAAGTAGGAATTGAACATTTTTGGTTGCAGTTGGTGCTGCTCGGGGTGGGAGGGTGGTGTGCTGCAGGCAGAGCGGCTGCAGACAGGTGAGATGTTCATGTAGTCGCTGGCAGCCCGGCTTTCCATGCTGCCCCTGCTATCCCACATGCCCAGTCTGTGCAGGTCTGTGGAGCTGCTGCTATTGGGAGACATGACCATGTAGCCCTCTGAGCTGGGCTGGTGGATGTGCTGAGGGGGGGACACACTGTTGTTGGGGGTCATGGCCATGTACTCATCATCTGTCCCAGGTTTAGCACTGGCTTCAGACATACCTATCGAGAGAGAGAGTGAAACAGGAGGAGACGTCACTCCAGGCAACATCGACATATAGCCGCTATCTAGAGCTGCTCCTGCCTCCACCTCTCCCCTGCTTTTCTCAGCCCTCTTCCTATTCTCCCCTACTACTTCATGCTGCTCACCCCCAACTGCTCTCTCTCGGTTAGCACTCATGATGGCATATTCTTCATCATCTTCATCGTCTTCATCTTTTCTATGTGGGGCCAGTCGTTCATGGGCTGCCAAAGGCAGGGAGGCCCTCTTACTTAGCAGCCTGCGTTCGGCCTCAGATTCCCGACTGGATGCACGCCGTAGAATCCGACGGCCTTTTGAGCGATGATGAGATCCAAGGAGCCCTTCTCGCTGCCCCATCACTATGTAGCTGGAGGAGCCTTCTCCATGTACATGATGTCCGGACAGACTGGGTACGAGCAGAGAGTGTTCCCCAGGACTGGAGCCATATTCATCTGACGAGCCGTAGTCGCTCGGTGAACCTGAAACTGAAACTCTCTGAGAAACACGAGGGTAGGAGCAGATTGTCATGCCTCCCACCGCCGCCCCCACCAGGCCACACTCTGAGCCATGCCCAGAGCTGGAGGAGAGACTCGGCGCAGGAGAGGGAGCAGGGTTAGGCGTGTAGCGTGCAAGGCTGAGGGTTATCTTAGCAGGAGTTGGGGCCCTGGTGGGTTTGGGCCTCAGTGTCGGCGTGGTTGAGCAGGACCCATTAAGACTCGGGCTGGAGCTGGCCCACGTCCCTTTGGCACTCGCTCCGCTCTCCTCCGACCTGGCCCCGATGCTGGCAGTTCGCGCCCTCGGGAATCCGTGGCGTGACGTGGGTGAAGTGCTCGTGCTGCTCCCTCCAGTTCCAGGAGTCTCTGTGCGGGCTCGTCTGGAGAAGCCCACTTGGCTCGGTGGCAGATTAGGATGATGACGACGGCTAGGGACACTGATGGGGTTTGAAGCAGTACCACCTCCACACGACGTTCCCACAGACTGAGATTTACTGCGCTGACGGAACTCCTCGCTTAGGGCCTTCATGGCCTCTAGCAGTGTCTCATGCATGTTCTGAGCCACTACAGAGTCGTCCACCTGCATCCAGAACTCTCCAGGGCCAGTAATTGCTGAGCGACCCACCTCGATGAAGAAAAAGTTCTCTGAATGGCCACACCTGCGAACATTCATCAGCTGCAACACAACAGCGGCCACGTCAGAGTTGAGTTTGACAAAGTTGACTGTCTTGTCAGTTAGGCACAGCCGGTAGATGCCCACCAAGTTCCTGGCATGTCCGAGACCTTTAGGCCAAACCTTAACCTGCCAAACTTCCTTGAAGGTTGGGACAGGAGACGGAGAGCTGCACTCTCCACTACTGCCGTAGTCTTCAGGCGTTTTACCTGGAAAAATACAGAATAAATAAAAACGATTAAAGCATTGAATGATCATCATCACACGTTTATAGAAAAATGCTAAAAAACAGAGACTCGAATCAACGTGACTTGGATTTGAGTCGACTCTGTTTTGATGACTTGTGCATAATAAACACTTACAATTCATTGTTGGAATTTCGGAACAGGTTCGAAAAATTGGTCAATAATGTCATTATTGTTGTTGTTATTATCTTTTTTCTGAATGAAGACCAGACCTCACCACTGCAGCCCATAGTACAATTCTAACCTGTGGCTCTTTGCTGCATGTCATCTTCACTTCAGGCTGTCCTATCAAATAAAGCCATTAAAATAAATGTAAAAATAAATAAACAATGGATTCTGCAGATAAGGCTGGATCTTTCTTGAATAGGGAAAAGGGTTAAAACTACTTTGGAACAGGGACGTGGGAAGTCAGTCACAGTTGGGGGTGCTGAGGGGTTAGTCTATGTAGTGACATCAAAATTTGTTTGTTTTTTAGTCTTAATTTGAATGGCCAGGATTAACACGTATCTGATTGCTATTAACAAATCATTTACTAAACATTTACAGGACATTTTGCACTGCAGCAGACGGCGAACACCAACATATTATAAAGTCAAAGCAGCCACAACAACTACAGTCAACAACAGCGATGAGACGAAGAGGGAGTGAAACTCCCCAGACTCCATCATAAACTCTGTATATTTTGAGAGTTGTTGAGTTGGGAGAAACTTTATAAACTGTGTGCAGCACTGTTTCTGACAGTATTTCAATCATTTGGGCCGTCTTGTCAATTCAGCATATGTTATCGCCTCCTTTTAGGCGGTGCTGTATCCCCCTCAGCACCCCTAGGTTTCTCGTCCATGCTTGGACTTTACCCCAGACTTGAAATAATTGACTAAATGTCAACATTCACAAAAAACACACACAATGACAAACCAGTGTAGGTGACACTTCATAAATCTCATTTTGTTTCTCGATCAGTGCTAAACTGCCACATGCAAGACTCTCCACTGTGTCTGCCAGGCAACTGTGCTGCAGCTAATTCATCACCATCACTTTTAAGCTGCGGCTATAATTAAGTCTTATGAGTTTTACAATACATCCGCTAAAAAGCACCATGCTCAGACGCCAAGTGATGCATCGTAGTCCAGCTTAATGCCAATCGCTTGAAATATTACAGAATTATAATTTTTGATTATTATTTTTTTCTGACTGCTGAAATGGTTTTGCTCCCATTCTCGTGCAGAAGATATTCAATTTATCAGAGATGATTCCCATGAGAATTGCTTTAACGCATGTATTAATGTGTTTCAATCTATTCCTCAATCTCTTACGAGCATGCATGCAGTTAAATTAGATTAAAATCTAAGAGCAGGGTGTTTTTTTTTATTGTGAGAGCTCAACAAAATGGGGGTCTGCGGTCTGATGATGATGTGACTCTCTATTTCGGGGTTCCACAACATGACAACATTAGAGCCGGGCAAGCCCATCAGTCTCAGCTCAAGTCAAATGCAAAGGATAACAGGGAGGGAGGGAGGGAGGGAGGGTGGTGGTGGTGGTGGTTGCTCGGGCTCCAGCATAAAGATAACAACGTAAACACGAGGAGAACCAACAGAAACGCATTTTTCCAGTGAGCGCGCACTGACGATGCCATCTCCTCCCCAACCACCAGCGCAAATGTAGGTTAGGCGAGCGGCAGTCGGAGCTGTGCAGAAAAACAAAAACACAGGCAGCGGGCTCCAGCGGAGTGCACCGCGATAGGCTACTACTATATGATGCATCCGTCGGATGGTTGCTATATGCCCACTGCGCCATGCAAAAACACACCGCCGTATGAAAAACGCGCTGCATTTGCATCCACAAAACGCGATCGATCCCTCTGAATAAGATCACACACAGATTGCTGTTTGATGCATCGAATTAGATTTAGCTGAGGATGGGGGGGAATGATCCGCAGGTTACAACTGTATTAAGGCTTATTGGAGATTGTGCAGCACAAACACAGCACATGCCGCCCATAGCGTGTCGGTCTACCCCCGTTCAGTCAGATCCACCTGCCTTTCGGTAAAAAAAAGAAAAGAAAAAAAAACACACACACACACACACCGTCCGAATCGCATCACTCGGGCTGATTTACTGAGAGCAGATTGGGGTCGACACACCAAAACCTGCATGGGGAACATACATTAAACCCATCCGAGCCAAGCGATGTTGCAATGAACAATCAGGAATGGCCGAGCCAAATAGTGTATGGAGAACAAACAGCCTAGGGCAGGACGGGCCTGATGCAGAAACAGACAGTGGGAATCATGTCACACTTCTCATATCTTACAGTTGCACTGGAGGTCCAGCATCGCCTGGTACCACTCGTTCTGGATCTCCTCGCTGTCTGCAGCGATGGCAAAGCTCTCGCTGCGGGTATAAAGGACGATCATGTGCTTGTTCTTGGAATCTGCCCGCTTGTTGATGTTGAAGCAAGTCTCCAGGTTCAGGACTTTCTTGGGCACAGGTGATTTACTGCGGAATTTCTTCTCGTTCTCGTAATACTCGAGGCGAGCGGGACCATGCTCCGAGGCCGCCCTCAGCACGAAGAACCGCCGGTGCATTGATTTATGCTTGCGGAGATAACCGCTCTTCTGTACATCTTCATAGTTGTGCGGCTCGGCTGCTGCTTGGTTCTCCATGGCCGAGGCAGGGTGACGAATATTACAAGCCGACGATGATCTCAGGGAAAAAATCGAAGCCCATGTGTACTCCTCCGACTACATCCCCATCGCCTCGTCCTCCCCGCGTCCACATTTAAGCGTCCAGCATGTGTGCGAGGGGAGCTCAGGATGGGAAAATCAGCCAGACCATGTTTTGGATGCTGTAGTATATCATGCTGTGGATCCAGCGGCTGCAGGAGGGTCCGCGCACCGAGCGCGCACAGCAGCGTCCTGCAGCCCAGCCCAGTCCTGCCCGATCAGGTCCGAACACGGTGCAGTTCTGCTGCTCGAGGACGTCTCCTCCACCTGTCTGAGGTTGCCTACAGTCAGTCGAAACCCTCCACTGTCAAGTAGGGGTGAATAAACACTAAACTTCCTGTGCGAATTTTCAAAATAAAACGCGCATCGTCTTAACCAAGGCCCTCTATACATCTGCTTATCCAGTTCTGCAGTTTTCATCACTTATCCTGGTAAAGAAGGGTTGAAATGCCAAGTATGAGAGGTGCAACACGGGTGCTGGTATATTTTTTTCCCTCAACAGCCTCGTCAGTGTCCAGCGTCTTCCTAAAGTTGGACACGAGAGGCGTTTAAACACCATTTAGTCACATTTCTGCTGGCCAGTGCTCAAAAAGCAAGATAAGACAAGGCGAGGCCCATTTATTTGTAAAGCATCTCATCGGACGCAGAGGTTATTCACAGTGCTTTGCAGGTAAACAAAAAAAAAACGAATAAACTGATGCGATAAATAAAAACATAGACAAGTTTGATACAGGTGCAGGCAAATTTAAAATCAATATAACAGAATAAAAAAGGAAGCACCACACAGCCTGTTCATCCTGCTGTTGTCTGGCGAGCGATGCACAAGTATCCACTGCAGTACCACCAGACTATAGAGCAGCATCTTTCCTCAGCTTTGATAATAATCTATTTATTTTTGTATGACTTTATTGACAGGACAGTTTCAGAGTTGACAGGAAGCAGGGTGGGAGGGAGGGGGCAGCTGCAGCGAGGACAGAGTGACTTACAGTAATTCATACATACATTCATACACTGATGGTGGTGGCTGCCATGCAAAGTGCACATCAGGAGCAGTTTGGGGTTCAGTATCTTGCCCAAGGACACTTCAACATGCAGACCAGAGGAAATGAACCAGCAACCTTCCAATAACAAGACGCTGGATCTACCCCTGAGCCACAGCCACCACGCCGCCATCACGGTTGCCTAAACCAAAGTTGTATAATTCAGGTCATATGGTGATATTTCAATTGAATCTTGACTTTTAATCTTATGACAAGTTATGATAAGTAGGCTATAATCAACTATAATCAGCCACAGATCGCACACATTACTGCAACATTACGCGATAAATGTTTCTCAAATGTAATCTCCTATATTGTCACATCCCTGCAGGAACATCTCACAGAGTTGATGCTGCTCTAACAACCCTAACAGTATCCACTTATCACCTACAGGTTCAACATAGTGCTTTAATTGTGAAAGCACATCCTCCCCCCCAGTTTCCGGTCTCCCTCCGGGTCTCTCGGGCTGACTTGACGCAGCCTCTGCTAGACTGGCACTTCCAAGCCGGTGCCAGTCAAATGCCAGGGGGAGGCGGAGGACTGATGAGGAGCACCGAGGAACACGGTGTTCAGCCGAGGCGCACTTTGCTTCTGATCATGTGGACGATCACACAGTTCATGTCGCGTAATTCATCACTGGTCGGTGGGAGTTTTCACCCCCACTGGCTGCACGCAGACTGGAGGAAAAACAACTGCAGAACATGCTCATGTCTGAGAGGTCAGGGCTTATGTA
Source organism: Diplodus puntazzo (assembly GCA_963678695.2). Classification (NCBI taxonomy): domain Eukaryota; kingdom Metazoa; phylum Chordata; class Actinopteri; order Spariformes; family Sparidae; genus Diplodus; species Diplodus puntazzo. The sequence goes on along the minus strand of OZ023167.1, from coordinate 7,748,865 downwards.
TGCAGCTGCAGGAAAAAAAAAACGCATAGACAGCGTGCATATGGTAAAATAACTCCCTATAGAGACACTACTGCAGAGATTTAGGCAATTAGTGTGATATTATAGTGAGGAGAATTCCAGGCTGAGGTCATGATAACATGCTTAATCCAATTAAATGTGTGATTGTATAGTGTGCTCAACAGCCGACCATACCCTTTCACATTTTAAATTATTTCCCCTGTTGCCATTATAACGGGCGTCAGAGCACCAAAGATAATAAAAGGACCAAAGGTGGCACACAGTATGACCACTTTTATTGTCGACTGAGGTATTTTTATGATCATATTTATTGTGACACACGCATGCAGACAGAATATTATCTGGATAATGCCACATACGGTAGCGTTCATGTGGTAATGATTGACTAATTCGTACCCCAATAACTCATACAACAGGAGTTTAGAGGCAGAGTCTCTCGCACTGAAGTTGATGCAGTCTGTGGTGAAATCCCAGGGGTGTGATTGTGCCACAAAAGTGCCAACACACACACACACACACACACACACACACACACACACACACACACACACACACACACACACACACACACACACACACACACACACAAAAAGGTTTGGCATAGCAACCTGTCAAACTGATTAAATTGTCCTCACAGCAACCCTGTTAGTGGCAGAAATAAGAATTGCTTCAGAGCTGACATTGTCCCTCAGGGCACTGATATCATGATATGACAGCGTAGACACCATCGGTTCCTATCCTGATGTGAGCGATAACGTTTTAATCATTTCACCAAGTCATATTCAAAAATAGGACCTTACTGTGTTTGGTAGCGCCAGGAGACGTTTGTGAACGTAAAGATCCCATAACACAAATGCACTCTGAAGGAAAATCATGTTGTCTCTGGATTTCTCTGAGATGTACCTTCATTTTTTAATCAAAATGTAAGCAAATTGTCGTTTCAAGTTATTGTAAGGTGCAGCTTCAGCTCCATGGAGGTTGTGTTTCAGCAGGAAATCCACTCTTTAAACATCATGAATCAGATGTTCGGGCTGGAACTGTGACATTTCCGAGGGTTTGTTTATGTTGTGCAGCATGTTGCACAGACGTTGCATTATGTAAAGCCATCCTTACATTTTTCATTGGATTGTTCCACTGCAGAAGTCACACCAGCCTAAGTTAAGTAAAAACCAAATCCAAAAGCGTGTTAGCTTTGCCTTGACTCGGATTTATGGCGAAACGGCGAGGTAAGATTTCCTGTGAGGTGCTGTCTCTTCTTTTAAAGGATACGTTCACCGAAACATGAAAATCCAGTCATCACCTTCTAACCCCCGTGCAAATACAACGTTGTAGTTTACAAAACATTTCTGGAGTTTTTCGCAGCAAAACCGTGTTGCAGCATTCTCCTAAACAACTGAAGTAAACGGGGACTTGTTTAAGAACGTTAAAAAAAGATGAAGTTTTAAGCCCTAAGATCCCAAGCTGATTTGAAAAGTTGTATTTGCTCCTCTTTTACAGCCTCAGCAAGCAGTTCGTCTAAAGTCAGTCTAAGGCTCGAGGCTCAGGTGTAAATAACTTCTTTTCCCAAATCAATTTGGGATCTCTGGGCTTCCGGGGACTTGGATTACGCACGACAAGCTGCATGGAGTCATTTTATGTTTTTCTTTTTGTACATTTTGAAACAAGTCCCCATCTGTTATTTAGCAGAATTCTGAAACGCTGTTTTGCTGTGAAGCTCCAGAAATTATCTGTGCACTACGAAACTTTGCATGACTTTCCCGGCGGCGTCGGGGTGAGTAGTTTTTGAGTGAGCTCATCCTTTAACGTAGCTGATGCTTGAATCCTTTCTAGCGCCCTGCCTGTTTACAACACTGCCTTAAGCCTTAAATGCTTTAGCTGTTGTCTACAGTGTGATTTACTGACCTTTTTTGAGCCTGCGATTTATTGTTCCACTTCCTCCGAATCATAATTCAGTGTGCTGTCGGGGCATCACCAACACATACATGCTCAAGAGCAGGCAATAAGACACACGAAGACACAATCGTCACTAAAACCATAATTTATTTACAGACTCATGTTGAGATCACTTTTCATGAAGAACAATACAGTCCATTCAGTTTTGATGGCATCTATCTATTTGGCAAATTGATTAAAAATCTAGAATAATTAGTTCCTACCTTTGCAATAGAATAACTCATTTTTGTTCCTTAGATAACCCATCAAAGAAACATTCAGACGGCTTCCCCTCATTCTTCACTTTGATGAAGAAGAGTCCTGCATTTTTTACCTCTTCGTCAGGGGCTCAAATTTTTTTTTTCTGAGCCGGGACTAAAACACCCGCCCCGGCAGCCTGATAATCAAGTCATCAGGTGTCCATTCGGTTTGTCAATATGCGGAGCTACTGTGATAAGTCGGCGTGTGTTGGAAGTGGTCCGCAGCGAGAATCCGAAATTAAAAAAAATGTCCACAGACTGAAAGTGCTGTCAGAGGAAAATCACACCCTGACACTGCCCGCCTATTGTTGCTTCAATATCAGTGCTGCCGCAGACAATTAGCGAGCCGATGGAGAGTGAGCGAACAATGCGGCTGCTTGCTTTTTTGTGTGCACTGTGATTAAACCCTCGTGTTTTGTTGATATCTCCTTTTGTGTCAGGGGTTTAGGGAACCCAAGCAAGAAAGAAAAACTCCCTAACCCTGCACAGGACACAAAGATCAACTAACTTTGTACAAATATACAGTATATACACATCCTCAGGCTGAAGAGAAATGACTCAAAAGACTTTATCCTCCCTTTTTTTGAATGCACACCCCCCACCATAGGTTGTGTTCAATTCAACATTTGTTTGTTTCTCGGCGGACGTTCGGACACACAGCAGCTGTTTGGGGTCCTGGAGAGCCCCAAAAAAGGAAGATAATGGCTGAAAAACTCAGACACAGCCAGACATTTTCCTTCTAAAAAGATGGCGACACACATGAAAAGGCTCAATCTGCTGGAGCACATTATCAGAGATGATCATTTTCCAGTCGATTGTATCAGACATTCTGCAGATATGCAGCAATCAGGTCTTCGTATTGCTGTCCTATTAAAAACACATTCAGCCATGCATGCAGCATGTTTCAGTAATGGGCTACAGTAGGAATGTACCGGAGGTGAAGCCGCGCTGCTGTTAGCGAGCAATAGTTTTGGTCTCATTTGTATGTTGGGTACGTCTCCTATGTTTCAGTAGAAAATGTCAACATGATGTTTAAAAGCAATACACACATCATTAAAAACAATACATACTGTATGTAGTATCTCTACCACGATTAGGGAGAGAAACATACTGTGGATGTACATAAATCTTTCAAAAACTATACTGTGTTTTCTGCTGATTTGTTGCTACATGTTGGAATTTTTTTGTTTCAGTCTGTTGGGTTTTTTTTTATCATCATCTTCGGAACAATTCACCTTAACTAAATTTTAAAGCACATTCTTGTCTTGAGATCGGTTCAGTTGAGTCGATAAGTCAATGTAAGATCAGTCTTATCAGTCAAATCAACACTCCGACGATAGTAATGGGTAAAGTGTTAATAAAAGTAGAATCTAAATTAAATCTAACATTTAATGAATTAAACGAATGTTTTGTTTGACATAGTTTGACTTATTTGTTTGACTTTTTTGTAAAATATGGCTGCATTCGTCCAGTTTTGCGCTCTCAACCATACACTGACTTGTCTGCTGCTCTCTGGATTTAATTACAATAGAGATGTTTGTGTCATTGTAAAAAAAAAAAAAAGGAAGTGGAGTGGAGCAGTGTGGGGAGTGCTCATGAAAAAAATCCCTCTATTATCTCTACGAAGCACAAAGATCAGTACAAATACATACAGAACATGGAACAGACATCAATCACAATCCTTTTCTTGTTAGGTGATTACTGTCCTCTAAACCAACACCTGTATTCAGGCTTAGTATGCTCATTGTGTTGTGTGATTACTTTGATTTTCAGTATAAAAACAACTGTCGACATTTTGGAAAGTGTGAATTCTCATAGTAGACTGTTGCTGGATGTTGCGATGTTCAACATTGCCATTCGCACAGCTCTCTCTTTGTATTCTTTCACGGTGGAAAAATCTCACATTTCATTCTGGAACACCAGTAAAAAAAAAAAAAAAACTAACTAACAAAAACATGCAGCTAGCCCATTTTCTTCTGTCGATCCAGGAATTTCTGTCTTCTGTCGGGAGGTACTTCCTCTAATGAAATGCCGTGATTGCTTCCCCTGTAATAAGAAATGCAGCTTTTTATATACTGTGACTGGGAAGCGGAGCAGAACACCAACATAATACTCTAACATGAGGAGTCCAGTGGAATTTAGCGCCACCTAGTGGTGCGATTGCAGACTTGCAACCAAACAAACACTCCTAGTCGCTAAAACTGCAAAAAATACAGAAACACGAGAGGCCATCTCTAGAGCCAGAGTAAGTTTTGTCCTTTCAGAGCTGGAAGAGGAAAAGTATCCTCTCCCTCTGCAGATACAAAGGCTCATTTAAAGGTAACAAAAACACAGTGATTCTTACTTTCTGGTCTATATTGTTCTTTTCCACTTCTTCCCCAAATCCCCCTAAATCTTACACATCAGACCTTTAACTTCTGCTATAGTAATCTCAAATCACACAGTTCAATTGCAATGATTCAATCAGGCAAATAACATTTACGAAAAGATACGGAGATTACGGAGATACGAAAACAGTCACTTACCCTTGAAGGTCTGGAGGAATAGGCAGAGGCTTGATGAAGTCATCCCTCCCTACCAACCAGTATGTGTTCTCAATGCCTTTTCCCTTAAAGAATTATCATTAGTATTCATTAGCAAGTGTTACGATGCTGTGCCACAGTAGGTACATTGCCTTTTTTGGTGCACTACAATAATGACATTTTTTTTTTATTTACCTTTAACTCTGTCATGCCTCTGGTTTGAATCTTGTATCCCAGCTTCAAGCTGTTCAGGACATCAACTGTGCTTTGGTTGACATGGATTCTGTAAGCTGTTGAAGCAAATAAAAGAAACACTTCAGTATGTGCGCACTGACGTCGCTTTGATATCAGGTAAACTTGACAAATCTGTTCTGGCTGTGGGACTTTTCAAACGTTTAAAGTGGTTCTAACTGAGAAATGTGTAAGTCAGGCTGTCGTTCTGTTTGAAGCCACTGGGTGGTGGTAGACCACTCATGATTGCTTTATCTCTCATTATCAGTACAGTCATGTAGAAAATGCATCATTGTTACTTAAAAAAGTTTGAAGTTTTATTCGTTGAATATAAATAGTTTGATTTATTACAGTCTGATCTTCTGGGAGCTGCACAAGTATCAAGCAGTTTGTTTCTCTTTATTCCTTCAATAATGGCTATTTTAGTATGAAAAAAAACAATTCATCAATAATTCAGACACCAAATGTATTATTTAAACTTGAAATAGGAAGAATAATTAAGCTAAGAAAGCCACAGTCCCACAGTGGAACAAGTCAGGGGAAACCGATGCTGTAACCAGTGTTTGATTGATTCTGTTAAAAATGAGAGTTACTGAAATCAATGATTGAACCTCAATGATGCATTTGGTCTCTAAATGTTTTGGGAACCCATTTTTCTTTGCGCCCTCTGCAGTGTGCTCAGTTTTTAGATTGAAAGGGTTCAAAGTAATTTGTCAGTATATAGTCTGTCCGCTGATATTCTGTGATCCAGTTCCAGTTGCGTTAACCCTAAACTGACACCAGTTTCTATTATTAAAGGATAAGTTCAGCAAAATAATTGAAAGTTCAGCCTGTATCTGCTAATGCAAAGTCAGGCGAAGTTTCGTAGTCCACATAACATTTCTGGAGCTTAACAGCAAAACAGAGTTGCAGTATTTCTTCTTAAAAGCTGAAGAAGATGGGGACTTGCTTTAAAAGGTAGAAACAAACAACTTCAAATGAACATAAACAAAACATTACAATAACTCCATACAGCTCGCCCTGAGCAACCAAAGTACCCAGAAGCCCTGAGATCCAGGCATGAGCTCGACTGCCTGTCAAGGGAGTAAATAATGTCTCTGTGAATCAATTCTGGATCTCTCGGCTTCTGGAGACTTCTGGATTACGCCAGGAAGATTTGTATGGAGCTGTTTTATGTTTATTTTCAGTTGTTTCTGATGTTATCCAGCACGATTGAACAGGACTTTATATCCATTGACAGAAGTGGAGTCATCTCTGCCATCTGACTGTAACGGATTAGGTTTCTGTGTCAGTGACGCACATCAAATGGGAGAGTTTGATTTTCCAAACGTAAGAAGCAGGAATTCATAGAATACCTGATTTGCAGAGGGGAGCTGAGGCAAACTTAGTTATTGACGACATTTACACTGAAAGTTCCGATTGGCCTCTAATTCTGCTGATAGTCTTAAAGGATTAGTGAGGACTGCTCTCTCAAAGCCCTGTTTAGCCTCAAGCAGTGTGCACACCAACTTCACTGTCCTCACTTAGTCAATATGTGAAAAAAAGATTAGGTAGAGCAACAACTCTGATGTAAAGAATGATATTCAAGATACTCACGCAACCCTGTGGACTCCATTCGAGAGGCTGTGTTGACAGTGTCTCCAAACAGACAGTACCGAGGCATCGTAAGACCCACGACTCCTGCTACCACTGGGCCTGCAAACAGAGCGCGGAAGAAGGTCTGAGCAGGACACATCTATTTGGCAAGCAATGTGTGACATTATAAACCATTTTGTGCACTTTTCTGACCACATGAGCGTGCGCTACCACTTCTGTGTGCATAAAGAAAGTCATAGAATTATAAATCCAGCGCATGCAGTGTTTTAATTGGATGACAGCGCTCTAAGTGGATAGTGTTTCACTGTTCCAGGAATAAGTTCCAGACGAGGATAAAGAAGGTAAAAATACCTCCTTATCTTAAAGGCTTGGGTTCTTGGATTCTTATTCCTCTGCATTGACTTTTTTCATTTCAGCACACATAGAAGTGGCTCTTAAAGCAACATTATGCAAGAATTGGTAGATTTGGGACCCCCTTAAAGAGTGGTATTTACTTTTTACACCACTGTAGGCTCAAGGCTCAGACACTGCAGACTGACCTTGAAAGAGCTAGCAGTGAAGATGACCAGCTAACTGCTTCGCCTCATGTTGCCTATGTCTCCACCAAAAAGCTGCACTTGAATACAAAGCAACGACTACAGTTAGTGGCCAGAAAGCTTGTACAAAGCAATGCTTTCTCCACACCACTTTCACTTATATAGCCACTTCTAATCTAGAATATGTCTGGAAAACAGTAACAAACGTCGCTGGCAAATATTAGAGATGCTGCTCTAAATGGGTGAAATTGTGGATACAACAGTTACTGGCTCAAATGCCTTTGGTCACTGGATCATATTTTAGTAAAAAATGTTTTCACTTTTTCCCTCTTATGTTCTCTGGCTGCTTGGTCGAGGATTTAAAGGACTTTCTGATGGACAGATAGCTTTAATTGTTGCCTAGGTTACGGTTAACGGTGCAGTTCGCAGTCCTATAAGGTGATTCCCCCTGTCGAATCGCTCCCCGCCTGCTTCCTCCACTGGGTCCCCCCCTCCTTCCGCCGTTAAAAAGCTGCTGTGCTAGGGGCGTAAACACCAACACTCCCACAGTGAACCAAGCCTCCATTCCAAGCAGAGTCTGCTAGTAGGACCACTAGCTGCACAGCTAGCTAAGCTAACTAGCTAAAGGCAGCTAAAGGTCACCACAGTTAGTGGTTACTTTAACAAAAAGGAAGGCTTTCGGTCCATCACGTAAGTCTCACAGTTTTTTTCTGCATAAGACGAGATCCAGATTCACCAAAAACAATGAAAAAAGAAACGTTTTATTTTTTATTTTTGTAAGTAATGAGTGAAATACCGAGAATTTTGAGCTTGTTCTCCTCAGCTGCATACCAATAGTTAGTGGTATGTGACCGAGTGCCGTAAGATATACACACTTCTCCCAGGAGTTAAATACTCCCTCAACCCAAGTTACATAGTGCATAAACAGCTGCTCATTGGCAAGAGTTGCATAATGTTGCATTAAAGCAAAGAAATTTACATCCGCAGCATGCTGGTGTTGCTCACGATGATTAGAGCATAGTTTATCACAGCACAGAGAGGATGAACATATTGCTCACCGGAGTGCAGACCAATACGGATTCTGACTTTGAGATCAGGCATGTGCCTCATCTTGAAGGTTCCGATGCAATGGAGGATGTCCAGAGACATGTTGGCCATCTCAGCTGCATGACGCGTGCCGTTCCTATTGGGAACTCCTGAGGCTACCATGTAGGCATCTCCGATAGTTTCCACCTAAATACAGAAAAAACAAATAATAAATGTTGGGTGTATTGAATCGATTAAAGAATCCAAGACTTGAAACAAGAACTTATTGATTTATAGAATTAACAATTTAAATTGAGTCAATTTAAATTGAGTTAAAAAGGTGTCTGTTGTTTTATTCAATCAACTGAAAAATGATTTAAAGACATTCGACCAAAAACACCCAAAAATAACAATCACCTTGTAGACATCATGCAGTCCAATGATGGCATCAAAGAGTGTGTAGAGGTCATTGAGTAGGTCGACCACCTCGATGGGTTCGCTGAGAGCTGAGATGGTGGTGAAGCCCACGATGTCGCTGAAGTACAGCGTGACCTCGCTGAAATGCTCGGGTTTGACGGGCTTGCCTGTCTTCAGCGCCTGAGCCACAGACCTGAAGGAGGAAGATGATGAGGAGACGACGGTCATCAGAGATTCAATCTACCGTAATTAGGATTTTTACTGTTATTATTGATTGCAAACGGACAAAATGAAGTCTCTTAAAGTGCAATGACTCTCTCCTCTCAATATTCAGTGAGTGGTGTAATACAGGAACGCATTTTAAATTAGATCTGATATAATAATTATTAAATTAAATCGGATTCAACTGAATTCAAAGTTAATGTAAACACAATGGTCTTTTAGATGACAATTCTGATCTGAGACAGAAACAGTTTTAGTGATCAGTTGCTTATTTGGACACATATTAATGTAAATGTATATTTCATTTAGGACATACATTGGTTACTGATTAATTATAAAAATTAAATGTGAGCAATATTATAGGATAATATACTAAAACAGGACACAGTTTATTAATTTAATACAGTGATTTTATACAGAGCATTTGAGGTTAAACATCACTTCCAGTATATTTAGTTATTTTTTGTCATGTGTAAAATAGAATACAACCAATATGAGCCAGAAAACAGTTGCTTAATGCAGTAGAACAACAGCTATATTGAGACAAAAACATAAAGAAAACTTAATCTTAATCTTAAAATGATTTCTCTGCAGCCTTGACTCTGCTGCATTTACCACAGCTGGTCTAATCTCCACAGTTCATGAGAATTATTGTAAACTTTGTGCAGAAGAACTCAGTGCCACCCCAATATGTCAGCTGTCTCTGAACTTTGACCTCTCTGAGTGAGGAAGTAAAAGGAGCATCATGTGTCTATTCTATTGTACCTGTGCTGATGAATCAGAGCTTGACGCCACAGTTTTATTATCTCTGTTATGTGACAATTTACGTTGCTGGACACTCACTTGGGCAACATCTGAGCCAACAGCTTGTCTGTCTTCTGTCTCTCCACCTCCAGCTCCTCGGTCCTCTCTCTAATCAGGTCCTCCAAGTTGGATGAGTACTGCTCCAACATGCGCAGCATAGAGTCGATGATGTTGGTCTTCTTTCCCTTGGTGATGTTCTTGAACTGTCACACGAGAAGGACAGAACAGAGACGTCATCTCAACATACTGTATAAGGAGGAGTAGATCCGGATCAAAGTGTGTTTTCAGTGTTTTTACCTGTTTGAAAATCTCCTCAAAGGTCGGCCTCTTCTCCGGCTCTTCGCTCCAGCACTGTTTCATGACTTGTATCACGTCTACCGGGGCCTCGTCCACTGACATAACAGGCCGACACAATGGAGGAGGATCTTTGACCTTGCTGACGATCTCTGTCAACACACACAAACAATCAGGACCATACAGACAGGAACACACAGACATGAGGCACAAACAGAAAACTAAAAAAATGTAATTAAAAAAAATCAAAAAATTAAACTTAATTGTTTATAATGTGACTTTGTGCAATTTTGTCATTTGGAATAAAAACTCTCGGGTGGGGAGCATGAAGTCCAGGGCAAACACATCAATTATCAACACAGATATTCCAAAAGTATCCAGAAAATGGACATGGCTCCAGCACCTTCTACTCATTTGTTTTTTCCCTATCATGTCACTTGGGGTTATCGGAGCTCACCCTTGGGAGGCATATCCAGCATGCAGAAAGGTGAGGAGCGGCAGATGACCTCCTGAGAGACGATGGAAAAGCTGTAGACATCTCCCGCGTAAGTGCCCCTCCTCCTCTGACCAGGATTCCGCAGCAGCTCAGGAGCCGTCCAAAGCAGATCTTTATTGAAAAAAAGGTGCACAGTAGACCATAGTCACACGGTGGCCATTTTCCTCTGACTCTATGGTCAGGGTGAGTAACTCAAATGTCTGTCACATTGCTGTTCCAAGTTGTAAGTTGCATGAAAATAGAGAATCTGACAAATTATTATCATTTTACTGTGACTGATTGAACAGCAACTGAAATGAGATTCAATAGTGAAAATCTGGAAGGTCTCCTGGTCTATTTCAAGGTTAAACCACATATTCTATTACCTATTAGCTTCTGGCTAACGTTAACGTTAAGCCACTTCCTGGCTAACATTGGCAACATTTTTTGATAGTGTTACATAATACAATAGGAAAGGCTAAATTAATTTCTAAAATATCAACACACATTTATTTAAGTCTGGAGGCAAGGTTCATTAGATGTAATCAAATGGCAATTTTAGAAAGTGGTTGAATGCTAATGTTAGCCAATGTGTCCCTCCAGATTTTAACTATCCATTGTCTTTTCAGTTGCTGGTCAATCTTCAGTAAAGTGATATTGATTTGTCAGATTCCCCATGTTACGTTTACTTGCAGCCTAAAACACTGTAGTACAACATTTGAGCTTTCCACCCTGAACATCAAAAATGTCACAGAAAAATGGCTAAATTCTGTTTGTGGGTGTCCATGAACTTACCTTCAGGCTTTTCCTCTTCTGTGTCAATGCTCTGGGCAATCAAGATTTCATTGTACCCATAATCCGTCACCTTCAATACAAAGCGCCCATCTACCACACAGTTACGGGATTTGAGCCGACCATGGATGATGTCGCGGTTGTGCAGATACTTGATTCCCTGATGATAGATTGTGGAAAACACGTAATTGAAGAAAAACACGACAAGGTGGGAAATTAAACAACAGTACGTCGTTTTGTCTGTCTTTACCCGAATCAGATCCATTAACAGGGAAGACTTGAACATCCAGTCAAGACGCACTTCCTCGTTGTTCAGCAGATCCTCCAAGCTGCCCCTGCTGCAGTGCTCGGTCACAATACCAAAGATCCCAGAGTCGAAGAAAAGCCCCAAGAACAGATTGATGTTCTCGTGCCTCATGTCTCTGAGCTGATGGGAAGATGAACAAATCACAGAGGCTGTATCATGTTTGTGTCATGGATGTTACTACATGTTGCAAAAGGAAAATCACTCAGCTTGATACATTTTTCAACATCTCTTTAGCTTCAATTTCAGATGGCAGTACATCAATGTGTGATCACAGAAAAAAAAACCTGTTGGTACACTGTGTCAGTTGTTGTTTTTTCACTTACCTTGACAAAGAGGTTCTCCGTGTTGCTGTTAACACCTGATACAACTCCATTGGGGCATTTCTTCAACCAAACCCAGTCACCCTGAGATGTTCACAACACAAAACAGTCTTTGAAAGACCAACAGCATCCAAAGGCTCGAGCACCAAAGTAGTAAAACAGGAGTTCATTGAATGTGTCAAGACAAACTCGCCTCACCTCAAACACAGCAACATTCGAACTGTCTGGTGTGGAGGCCAAGTAGCTGCGGCCGGACACTGAATGGTGAGGTGTCTTCATATCCAGCTGGCTTCTCAAGATACTTTCGTCAGTGAGCTTCTGCTCACACAAACAGTTCAAAAGAGGAAAGATCAGCTTCAATCGGATGATTTTTTACAATTTCAGTAAACAGGTAAAGAATACTGTCAGTATTCTAGAAGACACTGACTCGTTTGCTGATCTGAGTGTTGATGAAGACCAGGTCATCCAGGGTCAAAACTACTTTCGATGATCCATCACCACCACCTCCAAAGCTGAACCCAATTCTGCCACCTCTCCTGGACCAACAACAAGAAAACAATCACAATATTTTCTAATAATTAGAGAAATTCAAAAAGATTAAACTGGTTGAGATATCGTTCTTTGATATTCTGCTGTACATACCTGAGACTACCCAAGAAGTTCACCCCAAATCCAATCAATGAGATCAACAAAAGGAAAAAAAATAACATTGTCACAGAATCCATGCCTTTAAGAAGAGAAGAAGAGAAGAAACAACAGAGATTTTAATTGATTTGCATGAACAAAATCCAGCAACGTACATAGCAAGAACTTATATCAATATCTGGTGCACTCACCTCCAGTACAGGCAAAGTATGGGCTGAACCAACAGCCTGAGTCTGTGTAGGGCGTGCTGCCTGCGAAATGGATCGATTGAATATATTTCAAGCTCCCAGTCCTGCCATCTGTATGAATAGCCTGCAGAGTATGAGTGGAATAGAGCGTGCTGCCAATGCCGCTGTAGTCGAGCACTACGTAGGGAGCTTGCATGCCTTCACCGTTCCTGCCAGCCTTCAAGGGCTGATTGAAGCCTTCAAAATCAAAGCCGCCCTTGCTGTCAGCCAGGATCTGACCAGTTACCCAACGGCCTCCATTGGCACGGGCCTGCTCAGCTGCCATAGCTATGTAGTATATCATGTTGTAGATGGTACCAAAGAATGGAGAAACCTGACAGAAAAGATAGTGATGTGATTTTTGTATTAGTTTGTTTTAGATCTTTTTCTATTATCACTTAATAATCACGATATTCAGTAGAGCCTCACCTGCTCTGGTGGGGTGTTGCTGCGGATTTCGTAGCTGTCTTGAGCATCTCTAAAGGCTTCCTGGAAATTGCGTTCTCCAGAATCCATAGTGATGGTGAGGACCCCGTCAAAGGCTTTCCGCAGCTTGGTGTCATTGCCTAACGAATAGTAATGTGCATCCTTGTAGGGTAGCGCGTAAAGTAGGGTGTCATAGGGGATGAACACGTAACCACGGTCAATCATACGCATGTCCAAGGCTGTTGTCAGAAGTTGGTACTGCGACTGACCACCAATCAGGACAGAAGGCATGCACATAATGATCACTGTTGGAGAGAAGAACGATATAAAGCTCATTCATTTGTTTGATCCATGTGGAGTAAAACTTTCAACTCTTTCAATCATCTTTAAATCTTCAACTCACCTCTAACCCGGTCTGCTTCCCGCACCTTTGTCAGGGCTCTCCGAGGCCCCTCCTTGTCGTCCCCCATAGTGACCACAGGGTTGACAGGTAGGCCAAGGTCCCTCAAGGATGAGGCCAGCTCCTGCCCGGTGGCTTCCCACAGGTCTGTCTCCTCTGAGATTATGGCCACATGTGCCCAATGAAAGTACCGCAACACAGAGAAGAGGACACGGGATGAAAGTGGCAGTGGCCGCAGAAATGTCGGATACATCCCTCCTTTGTTCATGTTGGGTTTGAGGCAACCCCAGGAAAGAATCCCAGCATCCCACTCCTTTGTGTACAGAGCAGCTGACGAGCAGTAGCCGGGGTTTGCGGGGCCCAGGAAAGCAGCTCCATAACCATCCAGCTCCGCAAAGCGAGCGAGGGCACGGGAGGACTTGCAGTCCTCATTGATCAGCGTGTAGTCATACCAGTAGCCTTTGTTGAGGTAGGGGTCCTTGTTGATGCGGCTGGTGGCAAGGCGGGCTGCCAAGTCAGGGAGGGCTTTGGAGTATAACAGGTCACATGTCCACGGTCCTACCAGGGCCACCTTGAACGTGGTCGCCCAAGCTTGACAGGGCAGAATTAAGAATAGGACTAAGGGCAAAAGAAACCAGTTCCCCTGGCAGCTCCGAAAGCATTGGGATGATGGCAACTGTGGTTTAGATGACAACGATCCTGGTGACAGTGATGATGAAGCTGCTATAGATTTAGACAGACTATATCCACTGGAACTGTTCGTAGCCATTGTCCGCATATGTCTTTTTCTCTTCACTTTAATTGAGTCGTGCTGCCATCGTGGATGGTAGGACAGGTTGTGCAGAAAGCGAGGGTCTCTGTGACTTGCCATCTCCTCACACAGCTATTCTGATGCTATAGACACAGAAGAGGGGTGCAGAGTTTATGGTGATTGGTGTGACAGTGAGTGTGTCTTTGTGGATGGGACTGTCTCCCTTGGCACTCAGCAGGCTTCTAGTCCAAAACTGGACAGCTGACGAGACGACCCCAAGCCATCACTGCCTCCAGAAAAGAAGAAATAAAGGGGGAGAGAATGACAAAATTAGTAGCGTGACAACCCAGTGTGTTCTGTTTCTGTGAAGTCTCAGGGCTTCAATAGTCTCCAGGACAGAGACACGATCCCTGACCTCAACTTGCTTCTTGCTGATCTGTTTTGTTTAACAGAATGTGATGTTGAATCTTAACAACCTCCATCTGTCACCTAGGACAGGGTTGCCCAGAATGCCCAGTGCTCTAGCAAAGGGAATTAATGGCATGTGTGTGGCAAGCTGATTAGCTCTGCAGGGGCCACAGAGTTTATAAAATCAAGTGCAAGGTAACGTGCAGCTAAATCTGGCCTCGGTGTCTCTATTTAGTCTCATTTCCCTTCTAAAGTCAACCTCTTGAGATCTTCTCAGTCGACCAGTTCTCAGTTTCTGGATGATTCTTCTTCTTAAAGTCAAGTCACCCCTGAGATTCTTGAAAACAGCATCTAAATTATTGTTACCTGCTGGAAATATCTCAAAATTAAATCAGAGTATAATTAAGATTACACTGAGGTTCAGGTTAGATTAGAAAAGATTGTCAGGCCCTATCAGTGTTCAAAGAGTAACTTAATTTAGAGACTCTATTGCTGAAAGGCAAGAACACTGATAACAGCTGAAAAAATAATGTAATGTAAGCACATGATAATTACTGGACGGGACTACTAGAACAAGAATACTTACTACCAAAAATAATGATGTAACCAAGGAAACTGACGTGATTTTATACTTGAAAACTACTACTACTTAAAAAATACTTTTAAATCCTGTTCGTAACTAACAAAAAAATGCTTCATTGCTTCAGTCTGCGTTCAGAGACATGCTTTTTAAAAATGGCTGCCCATGTCAAGAGTATTGACATGACAGATTGGCAAAAGACCTGACCAACCTGCCTGTGGTGAGGGTTTTTTTTTATTGTAGCTGATTCTAAGCTCATTGCAAGCTCACATTCTCCAGCCAATACAATGTTGGTTTATAAAGACAACTTCAAAAGGTAACCCTGATTTGTTTTCATTTGTCTAAGCCTGTCACCATGACTGAGGGCATGTCCTGCACATTGTACCCCCCATTATTTGTGGTGATGATTATGATTATTATGATTTATGATGACTCATTTAACATGCTTTGTTTGTTTTTCACTGAAAAACACTGTAGTGTATGGTGAAGCAATACAAATATTCGTTTCCGAACAAAATATAAAGTTGCTTAACGGGATTATCGTGAATCACAGTTATCACAGTATATACCATAAAAACATAGGGGGACCATTTTGGTGGTCTTTGTGTGACAATGTTCCTAAATGGACTCTATCATTGTGGCATTTACGTCCTGCATCTTCTCTTTACTTGTGAGCCGACACACAAATTTATACTGAGGTACAGTCTATACATCTGCATAAGCTGATATTGGCCTGTGTGAGGCCTGGATGATTTAATGGTCTACCTCTTGTAAACCACTTGCGGGTCAGATATGACATATTAACTCCACTAAATACAACCTGGCCTGATTTCTTTCCTCATCATCAAGCTGAGACGCAGCAAGACAGTAACGACTGACAAGCCTCCTAAAGTGGCTAATACTCGCCTTGGCTTATTAGTTGCTAATAGGTTAAGAGGAGCACTGATGAATATTCTCGTCTCGCACTAACTACTGCTCTGAAAATAATAAATAGGTCAAATTATGTTAATCCCTCAAAGCCCATTTTACCTTAAATGTACAGAGCAATTTTCTAAAGGTCTATAAGAATTATATGAAGGGATATGGCATAAAGGGACATCCCAACAGTATTTGGAGTGGATAGGCTGCAACAGATTTAAACAAGCTTACAATGACACAGAATGATGGATGAATTATTGACATTAACAAAATCGTACCTCTACAACCCACAATACAAAAAAAGTCATGCTGAATATATATTTGATAAGAAGCAATTCAGACCTGAAGTAGCTTTTCTACATGGGAGCCATGTCAGCGCTGGAGCCTGTTGTCAAATAGCACCATTCAAATTCCAGGTGGAATAAGTATACAGAAGTATACAGCAGGAGCAGTTATCTTTGTTCGTCCATTGGAAAAAAATATCATAGGTAATCCAAATGGCAAAACAAGTTTAAAAAAAATGAAAATAGAATAATATTATCTCCCCTTGCATCCAAGCTCCTCAATAACAAAACTGAGTAAAATGAAAGATCTCATTCCAGTGGTTTGGTCTTCAGTTCCTGCAGTCCCTGTTTTTGGACTGGGACCTACCCCAAACCACAGAGCATGGGATGATGCGTGAGAAGAGGCGCAAGCCTGAACCAGAGTTGGGATTGGTAAAAAATAGCTTGGCAGAGCGCTGGGGAGAGGTAACAGGTAAAAGGAAGGGAGGAGTGGGAAGGTCTGGTAAGCTTTGACTTCTCAGCCCTCTTTAGCTTTTAATCCATACTAGTGTGGGGAGAGTGTGTGCAGGGGGAGGGCTGGAGGAGATGTTTAAGAAGGTGAAAGTAGAGACTCTGTTGCTGATGTAGCCTCGAAAAAAATCTAAAAATCTTCAAAACCATTTTACAACCAAAAATTAACCATTTTATTGGTGCTTGAGCCATGCGGAATTTCAGTCAGCATCTTTAGCATCTCTACTGTAAGATTAGGGGAACAGGAAAGAGCGGGAGCTAGGGTCTACGGAGCATTTAAACTGCTGCAGCAGGGTTATATGAGGTGACAGGTGCACCTGCCTGGGTTCTTACATGCAATCCTGTAATTCAAGGTAGCCATCAGGGATAGTCGGTTTTGTGTGAGGAGCTTTATTAAATTAATTATATTTTCTTTGGGCACATTTAAAGCTGAGAGAAATAAAGTAGGGAGTTTTGTTTTGAATGGTGGCAGCCGACAAGGAACTAGAACCCAAATCGAAGACAAAGTTCATGGATTTTGATGAGTGGAGTTCTAGAAGGGTTAGGTTCTTGAAATGAATGATGAGTTTCACACAAGATGAAATCCTTTTTTTGGTCCTTTTTCCATAATGGATAGGACAGCAGGTATCTGAGGAACTCTCTTTTATTAAATAGCAGTTCTGGGTGCGTAGAGGAGGGACTGTAAATTAGTTTGCAGCCTTTTTTTCGTAGTCGTTCGCAGCTCTGACTACTAAAATAGCAGTTCAGTGCATTAATCAAATAAATCTCACGACGCTCAGAGTTTGTTTTAGGTTGCATGAATAATTTCCTCACTAATCTGAACCTCACACCTGATAAAATACCAGAAAATGTTCACAGTGAACAAAGCTTTTGTCACATTCAGCAAAACATGTCAAGGTATCTTTAACGCGTCCATTTTTCTTCACATCATCCGAGGCTTCATGACCCTGCTGACATCTCCACAGCCTCCCTCCCCTTCTCGAGGTCAAGCTTCAAATACTGGGCATGATAAGAGTCACAGAGCAAAGATCGACGTGAGCATCTCGCATACGGGGAACGGTTCTAATAAAAGCATAAGAACTATGTGAGCCGGAGCCGTGGGCCGAAAATATCTCGTGGTAAGCCACTGAAAGTCTGCTGTTGCTCTTTTGACCCGCACTATGTCGAGTACACTGCAGCTCTGCAGCTGGAATTTAAGCTTATCAAGGGACAAGAAACCCCCACACTGAGAAAACATTTAACTATGAAGATGATACAGCAGAAAAATCTGCCACAGCTTCGCTCGCCTCTGCCAAGCTCAATAAACATGAAGATGGTCTCCGTTAAGTGTGAAGATGTGTGTGTACTTGTTTGCCCTGTCTTGCACATTGATTGCACCCTTGTTGAAGTAATCAGATTAGACAGGTGAGGCTGTGCTAAACTGATCTGCTGCCTGCAAGCCTCTTAGCGACATGGCTAACGGCACTGACAGAGATCACTTCAAAGCAAGGTCAGACGGAGAGCTGGCCATGTTGAGAAAAGAGCTACAGTAATGTTGTACGGCACTGACAGGAGGAGGACCGACACTGCTGATCTGTCGTTCTCTTTTTATTGTTGTTATTAATCTGTAGCCTAAACTACCGAAACACAGCCATATAGCCGTGTAAAGAGACAGGGCGCTCAGTATTTGTTGAACAATGTGACAAAATGCGTTTGTGGGCTTGCTGCATCCGTCCAAATGCACTCGATCTACATTTTAATGACATCAGTCCTCTGCAGACAGTGTGAGACTGGCACGTGTTGGTCACATGACTTTTTAAAGGAATTCTTTACTTTCTTCTGTGAAGCCATTTGTGAGCGTTAATCAATCAAATACAGGAAAACACCTTGTGGGAGGGAAAATGTAGGAGCTTAGAGGCTTGACTCCTCCGTGACCTCATATAAGTGATCGTGCAAATGAATTTGGCCGCCTCCCTCGTGTGACATCACTAAATCGCTCCAGGATCACCGGCTTCCCTGGAACTTCCCTGAAAAGTATTAAATAGGGTTATTTAACTGTGCAAGTAGGTAACAAGGAAACCTCCTGTCTGTGTTCGCAGACACATGGGATAGTCTTCCGACAGAGTGCAAATTTAAAAGAATAAAAGAGAAATCGCCTTTATGTGAATGTACCCAAACTACTGGAGTAAATGAGTGAGGCTTATTCCCCTCAAGTCCCATCCAGTACACCTGTAACTCCACACCCTCCAGACATCATGTGATTCCAGGGCGAACCGTCATGTCAGATGTCCCACTGTCAATGTCTGTGTCTCAGTGTCACGCAGGTGTAGTCGTGGACTGTTAGGGAGCTGCAGCACCCTCTGCTGGTTCTCAGCTACTTGACTGCAGACACTATCACTTCAAAGGGGACCCATAATAAATCTGTAGCCATTTACATGGATCTGTCAAATTTATTTAGCAAATTGTGACGTGCTATGAAAGACGAGACCGTCCCCGTCTCACTCTGCTGCCTTTACAAACCTGCGGACGATGTGCTTAAGTTGTTTCCTGCTGATAGGTGGAGTTCTTTGAGAAGGGCTCGAGTCGCGACAGGCCAGAAGTTGTGACAGGGGGCAACATCAGCTGATGTTAGTTAATAAATAAAGGTTGATCACATAAACTAACGACCCTTGAAACAACTCTCTCTCTTTGACAGTAGGCATTAAAAGACATTCCTGTAAAGCAGTTTTTACCATCTCCCATGTTCGCTCTCCTGTTTGTTCTAAGAGCACAGGTGCAGCTGGCTGTGACAAGGAAGAACAAATGAATGTATTGATATTTCTGATAATCTGTGAATGCTGCTAGTTTTTCTCCGTTAAACTTGCATCAGAAAAAAAAACACCCGGCCACCAGATTAGCCAGCTTGTCAAAACAAAAATTACCCTGTTAGTTAGTATTTAGAGGGCTTAGTGGGCACAACCTGCTTGGAAATAGTGAAGGCATTTAAGGACAGGCTCAGCCGAGACAAGACAACAGAAGTAGATAGGGAATATGTGCTGGAATGTAAAAGAAAACAACTAAATGAGCTAAATGGCTGCATGCAGCCAGTCCGGAAGCACTGAGACCAAGCTCAAGCACCCAATTCGGCTCATTTAGCTTGACAGCAGTGAAGATTTAGGCTTTAGAAAGAGGGTACATGATATCTTTTCAAATCAGAATTCCAATCTTCAGGGTCCTGGAGGCTTCGCCTTTACTGGACAAACTGTTTGGAGCCATTTGATTTGATTTTTCGAGCTTTTTTGTTTGTTTGAGTAGATACTGAGTGAAATGTAATTTTTGGATGAACTGTTCCTTTAACACAATGCAAGACATGCTGCTCACATAATAACCATAGCAGTAAGAGACTGTGCTCACTTTGTCACTTCACTCCCGGCTTGACACGGCTCCGTGTTTATTCACCTAAGTACTAAATGCACACATGTTAACATCATATTTATGTGTAAGAAACTAAGAGGTATTAGGCCACAGTGCTCCCTTATGTCAGACATATAATCCACACTAGAACAACACAATTACTTCCATCATCTGACATCATCAAATATCAGCTGGTGACATCAGAGGCTGGGAAAATGTCTTGTGTCTTTCAGTTTATTTACGTTGCTCAGCGCTCAAGGTTAGGAAAACAAGGTTCAAGAGTCTTTATTATCCCCTAGGGGCAATTTGTTTCACAGCAAGTAGCAAACATACAACAACCACATCCAAAAAGAAAAAAACATTCAACATATGTCATTTAAAAGCCTGATCACTGCAGGGACAAATGAGTCTCTCCATCTTATCGTGTTACATCTTGGAAGCACGTATCTGCGTCTGGAAGGAAGCAACCAGAACTCTCTGTGCAAGAGGTGATCTGGGTGTGCCAGGATCAGTCCGGCTTTGGTCACTGACCTCTCTTTGTGCAGCTCGGAGAGGTCATTTAGGGCTGTGCCCGCAATTTTTCTGCACACCCTGACAATTCTCAAAATTTTATTCTTGTTTTTACATGTTAAAAGGCCAAACCAACAGATGAAGTTAAAGGTTAATAAAGACTCGATAAAACAAGCATAAAACATTCTCATAAAAGTAGTATCCACACTAAAACCACAGAGCTTTCGATAAAAGTACATCCGCTGATGAGCCTTCTTACAGAGTGTGTCAACATGGGCTTCAACGGTCAGCCTATCATCAAGTATGGTTCCCAAACATTTGTACTGGCTCACAATCTCCACCTTTTCCCCAAAGATCACTGCAGGTGTGGTAACCGTACTGTTTTTTCTAAAATCGATGGACATTTCCTTCGTCTTTGAGACTGTTATACTTAAAAAGGAGGACTCACACCAATCATTGAAGTCCCTGACCACTGGCCCGTGATCAGGGTCATCACTGCTGAGAAGACACAGGACGACTGAGTCGTCAGCAAACTTCAAAATATGACGCTGTGGATACTGGCACCCGAGACAAACTAAAGCACGCAACCGGAATGACTGAATGATTTATGTATTGCTAGAATTTGCGCACTATCTCAAACATTATCCCTCGGGCGTATAATCAAGAGAATTTTTCAGTTTATCAGAGTACAGACTCTGTTTTGCATTAAAGGGTAGGACTGTTTCTGCGGATGTTAAACCCTGACAGATTGTGACGCAGTGAAGACTTATCAGCTGACACAATGACTGTGTCATGTTCACAACTACATTATTATCTGCACTGCAGCTGCTGGAGGAGTCACAATTTTGTCCTGGCTTTTGGTGATTAGATGCGAGCAATGACGATGGGTTTATTTGAGTGAATGTTCTCTTGTGGCCTAACGTGACCCCTGTGCTACATCCTATAGCGTGTTAAAGGAGCATCCCTCTAGTTGTACACCTCAAGTTCAGTTTACTTGCTTTGGTGATGGCTTTCAATAATCTGTTATCAAAAAAGTTGCTTTCTGTGATTTGTCCAACTTTGCGCAAGGGAAATGCTTAATTTCTGGAGTGTCCTGTTGAGGTAAAATATCTTCTTAAGTTCAGCTGAGCCTGGTGCTTGCAAGACTCAGGTGCAGCATGTGGCGCCAGGGGTGTTGCTCAAGTTTTACCCTCATGACAGCACACACACACACACACACACACACACACACACACACAGGGAGGGGTGGAGCAGTGGAGGAGGAGCACCATGAAAGAGCTGTCATTTCCTCTGACATAAAATTAGGATTGACCACCTTTTTAAACGTGTGCTACGAGGCAATCCTGCTCAGTCCAGAGCTCTGCTGCAAAATGCCATTCACTGACGCACTGACCATTGTTGGAGGATTCACTGTCGTTTTCCACCTGCTGAGACTGGCCTGGAGATGTTGGTGTGGATTCAGAGAGTTTATTCTGTCAGAGCACTGGCAAGTGGATTTAAGGACATATGGGAAATGGGCAGGTAACGTCAAAGACAATGTTTTTTAATGCATTATGCCTTCATAACTACTAAATGTGTGTGTGTGTGTGTGTGTGTGTGTGTGTGTGTGTGCGTGTGCGTGTGCGTGTGTGTGTCTGTCTGTCTGTCTGTCTGTCCGTGAAGGGCCAAGTGCAAACGAGAGCACAGGTGCATGATACTAATCTTATTAAAAGACTGTTAGTGAATGACAGAGGGCAGAAAGGTTTCGGGAATATTCTCTCGGAACGTTAATTGCCATCAGCAGCACAAATAGGACCTCCTGCCTGTAATGGAGCTGTTCACATTCCTGCTTGATGGGACATTTCCGCCTAATTGCCTGCAAGCATTTTAATTCTATGCAGATACACATCAGCATCGGTTTAAATTTAGAGTCAATTTTTAATTTGTTTCTGACATTTTTGCGGTTGGGGAAATGAATTTGGGGTCCAAACAGTACATGCAGAAGAAGAGTGGTCTCTGGTGTCTGAATGACCAGAATTCTATTCACATACTGCAGAAGAGAGTGTTTTTCCTCTAGCGAAGCAACAGGGGATGTTTTCCTCTCACTGTTCCTCTCCCGTGTGCCTCTTAGAAGCCTAAACACTTAGAGTTCAGTTGGCTCTGGTTTACAATTTTGCAACCATGTGGCTCACATATGACATCAGCATTTTGAAGGGCAGCATTTAAGGTGCGCAGGTTGTTTGAAATGAAAGAGTCATACAATTTTTTTTTTTGCAAAATGGAAGATTTAGAACTGATGTATTTATATTGTTGTATAAGTGGCTGAAGAGCTCAACTTTATTTATAAAGCACTTTATCAGCCATAGCTGGGACAAAGTGCTGGTCATAAATAAGAAATAGAACATAAAACATAAAAACATAAAAGACAATATAAAAAACAATAAAATAATAACAATGTTAAAACAATAAAAACAATAGCAAAAGCTTGTCTGATGTGTAGCGGGAGGATGTTCCATAGTTTGGGACCGGCAATATAAAAAGCTCTTTCCCCTCTGAGCTTAGACCTCCGTACCTCCAGGAGCAGCTGGTCAGCTGACCAGTAGCACCGGGCAGGAGCTTGTCAAACTTTCACTGTGTCAAAAGTTCGAGATTACAGAGGAGAAAATATTACACCAGCCTAGATGGCTACTTAAGAATGTGGCAATAAAAATGTGTCTTGGTGGCAAAGTACATGTCTTGTAAACCTTCATCACGACTTGATTTAAAAATCATTAAACAAATGTAAATAATGATGGTTTTCGTTATTGTAAAATGGATTCCTCTGACATGTGCCTTCTCCCTCGTGCAGTTGTCACTGGTGCCACATCTGGCATCGGTAAAGCTTATGCCACAGAGGTGAGTCTCCAATTTCCTTTTTTTTTAAAAAAAACAAATCCATTGTTTGATCTAAATTTCATGTTAGGATGGAAAGAGTTGGTTAAAATTTGTTTAGAAGAGTCTTGCAGAGTCTTGAGTGCCACCGACCCTGTTCGTCTGCATGTATTCTTCCAGCTGGCGCGTAGAGGCCTGAATGTTGTTCTGGTGAGCAGATGTCATGATAGGCTTCAAATGGTTGCCAAAGAGATAGGTGAGTCAAATGTAAAAAATACTGGTGCGCTCCAGCAATGTTCCCATCACAATATATGCATTTGTCATTTCTTGTGCTGTTATGGGGCAGATTTAGTCCAAAGTGCTCTTTGTCACCTTCAGAGGATCAGTATGGACGAAAGACTCGCACCATACAAGTCGACTTCACAGACGGCCACAGTATCTACCCAGCTATAGCCAAAGGACTGCAAGGACTAGAGATCGGAATTCTGGGTAATTGGAAATAACAAGCTTATCAAGTTGTTCATATGCTTTGTAAGTTTAGAAATAGTTGAAAAAAGGAGGTGACAGCCTCAAACTCGTAAGCAATTATTATACATACATACTGAAAAACAAGGAGTCAAGTCTTATGTTCCCAAGTTCCTTTGTGCCCACTGTGCTATGTTCCTGAGGGCTTTTGCAACCATGGTTATGTGTTCCCAAGATTTTACGTTCCCAATGTCATATGCTCACATGATCTGATGTTCCCAAGGTCCCATGTTCCCATATGTTCCCAAGATGCACCCCTGGTTATGTGTTCCCAACATTCTAATGAGGTAAATGTTCACTAACGAATGTTCTTGTTGTTTGTGTCTTACAGTAAACAATGTGGGGATGACCTATGCTGATAATTTTGCCTATTTCCTGGAAATACCAAATATTGAACAAGTAAGTTTTTGCATCTTCAAATGTCATTTTTCTGAAGACAAAACACTGCATGATTTATTTCTTAGTTTATTGTGTCTGACTTGTAACTCAGTTTCTTGTGTGTTTGTACTTGCCAGAAAATCCCTCAGGTTATCAACTGTAACGTGCTATCAGTCCCTCAGGTGAGATATCTCTGAGTATTTACATTGTGTATTTGTTCAGTCACCTTCTCCACTGTATCTGAACACAGTTTTTTTTGTCTTTTTGCCTGCATAAAAAAAAGATAATTATTCATATTGTCTTCCCTTAGATGACCAGACTGGTTCTCCCGGGCATGGTTGAAAGGTATCGTCACAAAGCTCCAGATGTTAATGACTGATATGAACTAATAAGAACATAGGATGTGTTTATTGATTGTTGTCTTCCATCTCCTTGCTAGAGGGACGGGGCTGATCATTAATATCTCATCTGAAGTGGGCAACCATCCACAGCCTTTGCTGTCCCTTTATTCTGCCACGAAGGTACTTTCTCATCCAGATATCCTGTTAATCACACAAATACATTCATTTAAACACATGTGGACCGGATCACTCCTACACCTTCAGTGATCTGTGCGCAAGTTCGTCCGCTGGTTCTGCTTGTTTTTATGACCGACTCTCTTTCTGTATTTCAGGTTTTTGTGACACATCTCTCTCACTGTCTGCACGCTGAGTACAAGTCGAAGGGTATCACGGTTCAGGTAAAGTATTCGACAATTAACTGAATTCTACAAATTGCAAAGTTCGTACACATGTACTACGAAAAATACTACGAAAACATCATATTATAAAGTAATCATTTTACCTTAAAACAGACGATTTCAACCTATTACCGAAACAAAACAACCTGTTCAACAATAGTTCTTCAAAATAAATGTCAGTGTCATGAATAAAGGAAGAATAATGCAGATCACTCAACTAGACATTGAAAACTTTTGAACCCTTGATTGTAGAAAATGAGACCAAATATTAGGCAATGATGGCTTTACATATATAAATAATATAAATATCAATTCTTGAGTTAAAAAAATAAATATATTGAATTACTTTGTGCATACACATTTTTGATTAGGATCAATTTGTTTATCAAAAAAACTAAAAACTAAACTTGTCAGTGCTCTCTGGTGGACAAACCTTGTAATGAGGTAATGAAAAAATAACCAAACACATCTTAGGGTTTTTTTCTCCTTTTGTCACTTAGCGGCTAACATTAATGCAAGTATAATAAATAAATGGTCCAAAAATATCAGCTTGTATTGTTTTTGGTCAAACTCTTATTCACAGAAGAACAAAGTCTAGCACTTAATACACCAACACTGAGTAACAATGATGTCGTATATGATGTATGATGATGTAGAGGTGTATGAGCCAGATGTGACAGGTACAATGACAGAATTTACAAGATCCATCTTGGTTTAACAAACACACTATAATATCATAAAAACACCATGTAAAGCACAAGACCAACCCTCATCAATCTGAATGCCCAAATATCTTCTGGTTTATGTATTTTAATTTTATTTATTGACCTTTCTTAAGCTTAACAGGTGGAAAATAAGTAGTTTTTATTGGTTGAACAAACATGCAGGTTATTAAATGAACCTTTGCCCCCCTGGTGCTGCTCTCACCCACTCAGTTTGTCTTCGTCTATTTGAATAAACTGTTTAAGTTTCTTGGTAATATATTTTTTACCGTGCTCACCTGTGTCTTACCTTGAAATGATCGATGATTTAAAGGGAGGTTCAAACTGTCCAACCATCTTTCCCCAGTGTGTCAGCCCTCTCCTGGTGTCCACCAACATGACGCACAACATGCCGGTCAACAGCTTTGTGAAGAGCGCTCCAGGATTCGCCCGCGACGCCTTGAACACCGTGGGCTACTCCAGCCACACCAGCGGCTGTCTGTCCCACGCCCTCCAGGTGAGACATACGACGGACTGCAGCGTGACGTTACACATCATCAGCTGCTGCAGCCTCTTTAATGCCTCCCTCTTCTCTTTCCCCGTCATTCTACAGGATGCTGCGATCGCAATACTCCTTCCTGGCTGGCTGCGTATGTCGACAGCCGTCATCAAAAAGCTTAGCAAACTTGCAGAAGTCAGTGAACATGAAAGAAAAATGGAGAGGCAGAGAGAAAAGGAGGAATAGTCGTCTGCCTCCATCTGCACGGTATGAAGATTACTTACATGATTGTGACTTTTAGAGCTCAATATAGGCATTGTTCACTTTTCACGTACATTAAATGTAATATCATAGCAAGGTTTCTGTAATGAATAGGACATATTACACAAGTAAAAACTGTTAAATTGTATTTATTTACTCTCCATGATTGTATCAGTACGGCAGCATACCAGAGTGTCTTTTTTATACTCATATTTATATTACAAACAGTCTCTGTTTGCATTAAAGCCATCTTTTAAATACATACGTTCTGTTTATTTTACATTATTACAGTTGCAAAGACAACAATGCACATTTGGCATTTCTCCTGTGACACACAGCGATTAGATATGTACAACTACGGACCGTTAGTAGACACGTGTCAGTCTTTTAAGGCTTTCTCAGTGACCCATTAACCACAGCTCAACATGGAACATGTCAAAAGGGCAAAGCAAAGTCCAGCAAATGGCTTTTTTTAGCAACTTCTGACCTGTGTTTTGTTTAAAAAGGTACATGATCAACAAGGTGTAACTAAACAGGACAATAATGAAGTAACAGTTTATTTTGTATTTTGTAAATATGGCAAATGAAGGCAACATTATGTAACTTTTTCTTCCTTAAAATAACAGTTTTGATGCTACAGCCTCTGTCTCAGCCACTCCGACCCTCTACTACTTAGTTTCTGCACTACACAACTTCAGTGAGAGGGTCGGATCACATCAACGTACAAGTTTTCAACACGTAACATTGTTATGTCTGACAAATTTGTACAGACTTGGGATTTGTATTTACGACAGTGGTGTTGCACTCAGAAATTGTGGGGGGCGCCAAATTGCACAATATCTACATCACGTTTCTTTAAATGTTGTAAAAATGTGACAACTCTTGACCGAACCACCATCACTGGTACACTTTTTAACAAAAATCTAACACTCTTTTTTAAGTTAGCACACACAACAGCAACAAATGCTGTTCATCAGGAGGTGAAATGCACTAAACAGTTCCCTTTGTGAAGACATAATACACAGGTAACAGTAAAAACAAACATGTTTGAGGTGCGTGGAAGACAAAAATCAGAACTCAGTTCAGCTCAGAAACAAAAAGTCTTTGGATCGATTGGTCCAACAACCAGCAGAAATGTGGGTAAAAGGAAGCAGCAAAAACAAAACAAATAGTTGTCATGCATTGACATATTGATATTTAGAAATGGAACCACAAAAGTAAGTTGTAACTATGGTCAGTGGTTATTACAAAACACCACAAATTCATCATTTCATCCCTGAAATTATATATAGACATTTCTATATTCAATGTCCTTAACAACCCGTATTACTCAAAAACAAACTGCTTTTTGTTCTGAGACGTCTTTGACACATTTTGACTTCTGCCTTGCTAATGCAAACAAGAGGTTATATCAACATAAATCATATCTGCAAACGTTAGTATTCTCCCATATGTTGGCTCCAGCCAGTTCAAGTACATGAAAAAAGGAAGATATCCTATTTGAATGCAAAAACCTCACGTGGCATATTTTAAAAAACACCTGTAACTTTCTCTAAGCTTCAGTAAAACAACAAAAAGAAAGCTGCATTAGGTGAAAGTCTAGTCACTGGCGCTACATACTGTACCTCGGATCCACTTTTCATTACATTATGTGTTAATTTAACATGGAATTAGAGGTTTAAACTTATGTTACTGCATGACACAATATGAACAAAACTCATGCTCAGAGGTCAGTGTAAGTGACAGGTGTGACACCGTGAATCAGGAGCGTCGGCCCTAAATTATTGGTGACTGCTTCCATCTGAGCCAGGTACTGCTGCGCCTGGCTGTGATGAGCGGGAGGTCGGGGCAAATACAGAAAGCGAACAGCAGCTTGCGAGCTGTGCTCCATCAACATACAGTTCACTGCAGACAGGAAGTCCTCGGACAGAGCTCGTGTCGGCTCCTCATCCTCCTGACTGTGGTGCTGCACTACCGAGTCCCACGGCACGATCTTTATCGACGCCCTGATCCTCAGCTTCCTCAGCAGCTCTCGGAACGTTTCTTCGTTCACCACCCAGCCCTGGTCGCTGGACTCCGTCTCCACGTTCAGGAAGATTCTCATCCTCGCATTGCGCCACTTGCTGGACATGTTGAGCACGCAGGCCATCTGCAGCAGAAAGAGGCTGCACACGTCCTCATAATCGCGGCTGCCTGGCTGGAGCAGGTTGAGAGGCCACACATCTAGAGTCCGCTCTGAACCGTCCACCTTGCTGTCTTTACCCTCTCCCTCTAACTGGAAGAAATATCGGGCGAGGCACACGTTCTTGCTCATTTTAAGGGCGTCAGAAATAATCCCTACGTACTCCTCTGGTGACAGCCACCGTGGGCTCTCCACATGTCGCACAGGAGGGAAATGCGCCTGTAATGAAGGCAAGTCGACCCCGAAATTGTATTCTCCCTCGCTCGTTCGTCCCAGTGAAGAGTCACAGAAGGCGGTATCTTGTAGGAAGAAGTCCTCGGGAGTGCAGCTGTCGTAGAAACCCAAAACCAGTGTGTTTGGCTTCATGCCACCTTGAGGAGAGGAGCACAAGAGTCAGAGGGCGCAGATAAAGCAACATCATAATCTGTGCCGACTGTGAGCACGCAGAGTTTACCGAGGCCTGTGATGCGGAGCAGATGTTGTGTTCCCTGTCTGACAGAGGGAGACAGCGTCAGGTCCACAAAGGCCTTCACCCCAAGTTTATCGACGAGGCTCAGCCAGAAGTTGTACTGCTGCTGGACCGGGTCTGCTGGCAGAGAGTCTGAAGCACAGGACAGGCAGAAATCAGTTTACTGAATAGATCTGGGTAATACAAACAGTCATTCAATGCAGGGCTTCATTCTAGAGACGCAATACAGCAGAACAAATTTCAGCAGAACTGTAGAAAGGACGCAAGTAAACAGTGGTTAATGAAGTGCTACTGAAAATAACAATATTCAGTCTGTAGTAAAATGTTCCTGAGGTCTGATCTATTATTATATATCACATTATTATGTTACTAGTATAAATGTATTGTTGCACAAGTAGCATTTCACTGTGGTTGCTTGTTGAGGTGGAACCAGTTCTGATGACTTTTGTACAGTTTGTGGAGCCGTTCATGTTGATTGTTGGCACATTATAATGTTTTGTTTTGATACATTATGCAGTTTCACTTTGGCGCTCATTGGACGCACAGGGTTGCGTATGTTGGGGGCACGGCTGAAAGGAAGGGGGACCATATATTTTCTCATCCAGACCAGTAATCTAAAAGAGGAAGGAAAAGTCATTACGACACAAGACTGGTGACAGACGTATTGAGGTCAATGGGCGATGTATGGCAAAACACACTAAACCCAACAAATCTATGTTGTATGACTTCTGGTGAAGAAATGCCTCCAAAAAAATGAAAGCAAAGTTTCTACAAAGTTTCATAAGATAAATCTGAGTGACTGTGAGATGATTCATGTTGTAGGAAAGGAGAAAAACAGAAATTTTGATATTTTTTTTCTGAAATACTGGATAATTTGACCTCTTTGCAAGCTGTCCTGAACCAAAAAGGAGAACTGGTAACTCCTGGTTGGTTCTCTAATAATGTAATAAATTTACTATTAAAAGGAAATAAACTGTTCTCATAATTTTTTAGTATCATTTGTCCCGTTTCTTTTTTTTTTTTATCTTAATCTGAAATATAAGTAATAATGTAATGTAGTGGAGTAGAAGGTAGCATAATAAACACATTTATATCTAAAAACAGTACTTGAGTAGATGTACTTAGTTACATCCCACCACTGCATGTAAATGATCTATTTATTAGGAACTTTGTAATGTGTCCTAACGGTCACCAGGGGGCAGATAGGCAAACTGTGTGAATATCAGTGTTAGTGAATGAATCTCCCTGTATACTTGAATCACATAATTTATTGTCACATGGTTTGGAAAGTATATGTGTCTATTTCGTAAAAAAAATCAATGAGCTACACATCTGGCTTGTTTTAACTCTCAGGTGTGACGCAACAGTGGTGTAGAGAAAATGTGTTCTTTGATCAATAATGCAGGAGAGGCAGCAGATGGAAAGTGAAAGAACCAACAGGTTGCCCGTCTATGATGGCGCCAGTGGACTTCAGGTAAAAGAGAGTTCAGCTTCAGTGGCTGTGATGAAACCATAGAGGAAAATGATTCAAAGATAAGAATAATTCAATACTGTGAGCTGCAGATGGCCATCGCAGGCAGAGAATTACCCAGGTCTCCCAGCTGCACGTGGCCCAACACAAACAGCCCTCCCTTCTTCAGCTGGTTGACAAACAGGATGAGCTGACAGGAAGAGCGAGGATTGGCCACCATCAGCAACACCTGCGGCCTCCAGAACTTCACGTGGTCTTTCCTCACATCCAGCATCAACAGATACTTACGCACCTAAACCCAAAAAAAAACAAAACAAAAAAAAAAAAAGGGACACGGCACTGTTGTCTTACTGTGTGTCTGATAATGTGTGTGTGAGCGTATTGTCTGCAGGAGTCCAGATACCTGATGGAAAATGAGAGCCTGGCTGATGTAGCCCCAGCTGCTGGTGGGCGATCTGAAGTGGAGGAAAAGCAGCAGCAGCAACAGGAGGACGATGCTGCCTGAGGAGTACACGGGGTTGATGACGAACATCATCACTAAACAGCTCAGAATCCCCAGCAGGCAGGTGTGCCAGGAGAAGAGCTGGAACGTCGGTCTGTTAAACACACAGAGACGAGAAAAAACAGAAGCTCAGAGGCAATAAATATCACGTTTATTGTCCAGTGAAATATATGACAGCGGTATACCCAAGTGAGGCTGAGAAGGTTATAAATCTATGTGATGTGATGACTGGCGCAAACATTTCTGGCTTAGTTTGAAATCTTGTGTATTGATCACTAGGAAACATCTTGTGTTTTTAGCTTTTTATTTGGAAATATAGGAATTTTCAAATATGCAGGAACAGTATAACTTGTTCCCATTGATTACTAATAGCAATATAATAAACAAGCAAACTGTGCAGTAGTTGATTCCTCAGTTTTTACACCTGGACGTATCAGGATATAATACATCATACTCTTTATTCAGAATGCAGGTGATTTCCTCTAATATTTCTCATACACTTAGTTATTTCTGATATCCATGGTGATATAGAGATGGAGGAAACCATCTTCCAGGTTAATGCAAAACACTTTCAAGAGCTATGTCTAGATTTTTCTAATGGGATTGTCAATATCCATGATTTTAGTGTTGCATAAATTACACCATCATCTTGAGACTTCAGCACATTTCCATGTTCAGTTGTGCCTTCAGTAATAGTACACTTCAAACACATATTTCAGATGCTAAATTTGCACTGATGTCATTTTTGAGGGGTGAGGTGAACAGAGACGGCACTTTAGTCTGGTGAGGGTGTTCTACAATGTTAGTGTGAAGTGTTCTTTAAATGTATCCAAAATAGGATTAGACTCGACTAAAACTGTGTAAAAGCAGGAAGGCGGCACACAGTTCCTGCTGTTGGAGGATCGCCGCAGGTAATGTACGACTGCATGAATTAATATTTTCATCACAAGACATGTAGTGCTGCATCCACTTCTTATTGCGGCTGCACTTCAATTTAGTTTCTTGCATTGTGATATCCAACATCCAAAACAGTATAGCAAATGCACAGCTGTCTAATTACACAAATTCACTTTTTATTGTAGGAGTTTGAATGTATTTTGATGTTATTAACTGTGGCAGCACTATAGATAATTTCTTTTTATATTCTTTTGCTAATTTCAACTAAACGCTACATTTATGTTGAATCTTCTATTGAAAAAACTAATATTTCTTCGTTAAGTGAGTCTGAAGTCAAGAAAATGTTGTGTTTTCTCAGCTCCCTGTGTATTGATCAAGCTGCACCTTAGCACCAGCAGAAAAAAATCCTGGCGCCCTCCGTGGAGGTTAAACTGAAAATGTATCTTAATTGTGATATTTCACCCAAAAAGTAGCAGTTTTTTTGCAATTATATTCAAAAATTTGGACTTCGCTGTTGGATTCAATTACAGGCCATTGAAAAATATTATCACAATGCATGTGTGCCACTGACTGAGGTCAGTAAACTTCACTGACTTCTTATCTTATTTCCGTCAAAAGCAATTGATCTCATATTACCTGAAATTTGGAGCGGACGCCCACTCAAGAGCCAAACAGGCCAGGTCGACTGCAGCGTAGGCAAGCAAGTAGAAAACAGTCACCAAACTCGCTATAGCATTGAGCTGGCCCGCAAACACTACACACTGAAACACAAAAACATACCACAAACCACAGCTTAGGACATGTAGTTGTAATCCTGAAAATACACAACCACACACACACACACACACCACAGAAACCCACCTGTGCCAGACCCCAGGTGTACAGCACCGCCACCCAGGGATTCCCCGAGCTCGATGTGACAGCTGCTGGGGCTAACGGCAAACCTGTGAAGAAAACCAACGTCTCTTAGAAAAACAACTTGTGTACTAAAAAAAAAGGCACTGATATAAGAATAACACCTACCAAAGAGGTCATCCAGAGCAAGAGCGTGGAGGATACGGGAAGCTCCGATCATGGCGCACATCGCAGCTGACAGAGAGGCGCAGTATATCCCGATGGTGATGAACGGAGGCCAGATGCTTATTTTCTGGAGGAACCCGTAATCCTGAATCAGCAGGGTCCTGAAGAAAAAGAAGCAAAAGACTACTGAAGTGTATCAGAACGTCAACTGCTTATTTGCTGGTCAACTTCTCCTTTAAGGCTGACTCCACCAATTTTATGTGGTTTTTGTGTGTGATAAATAACCTCTAGTGATGTCACTCTGTGGCAAAGTTGCATTGTGGGTAATGTAGGCGGCAGGTTGTCGAAAAGGAAGAAGAATGCGTTGGAATAACAAAGGCAATATCTCTGTTTCTGCTGTTTAAGTCTTGGGTTAGCATGGTAAACATGGCGCCTCGTTACCCACAATGCAACAGCCACTGAGTGACATCTCTGGAGGCAATTTATCAGATCACATGCAGCTTCTTCTGGAGCCACAAAAGGCTTTAAACTATCATCTTAAGTCCTCCCAAGACCTGTAAACACACTTTAATGAGTAAAATTGGTGGCGCTACCCTTTACATATTAATATCAAACACTATTATGTAGCATTTCATACCTGTCACAGGTGGCGCTGACCAGGATGAAGAGGAGGACGTAGACGGTGAAAGTGTAAAAAACAGCTGCGATGGTGCCTTTGGGGATGGAAACACTCGGAGTCCTCAGCTCCCCTTCAGAGACACGTGGAGGAAGAACAAGCATCAGGGTGTGTTTCATGTTTGTGCAACACACACAACGGTTTACTGAGCTGTGACGTGTATAAACAGAGCTCGTGTTTGAAATGATACTGCTTGGTGTCGTGTGCATGACTTGAAGGTAATCGAACTAAGCTTTAACCTGACATGTTGGCCCCGGCCATTATCCCCGTGCAGCTGGTGAACATGACGGCGAACACGGTGGCAAAAGACATGACAGAGTTGGTGCTGTAGTCCAAAGAGTAACCAGCTGCAAGGACAAAAAAAAGAAAAAAAAGAGGAACAACAGCGAGGCAATTAAAAGACGCTCCTAAATTTACAAGCACCATGCAGCTTTACATGTGAATTGTACTTTCACATCCTCTTGCCCCAGCACTCACAGCCCAGGTTGTGCCTCAGAGTGGTGGCGTTGTAGCCCGTGTAGCTGGCGTTGTAGTGGACCGTCTGGTTGCCCGCCCCCTTGTGTGTGATGACAAAATCGCGAGGTTTGACCGCCATGGAACTGATGAAGATGGACAGCAAGGAGACGGTGACCACCAACAGGATGACAAAGGCGGTGCGGGAGTAGATGTGGGCGCCCACCAGACACACAAGCAGACACAGCAGAAGGACTACTGAGGAGTACAGCACTGTGTACCAGTAACCCTGAGGGAGCACGCGTATCCCCCCAGAGACAGACGACTCTATAGCAGGAGGAGAGCAGGTCACACAAACTGAGGAAGTGGAGTAGTTCAGTCAAGCTAGAAAACTTCACACGACAAACAGAATCAGAAACTTACCAGGGTCTGAACCAAACACGTCAAGTATTGCCTCCACGAGACCGAGAACGTACTCTCCACACGCACACACTTTGGCCAGGAAGAACATCAGACCAATGCTTCCTCCGAACTCGGGGCCCAGAGAGCGACTTATCATGTCTGGGTTCAGGTTAAGGCCGATGTTTCAACTCAAACCAGTCGACACAATTCACATCTACTTCCTCACTGCATTCAATATGTTGTTTGGTTCAGAAGGCACACGAGGCTGATCAGGTTTACATGAAAAACAAAATAAACAACATCCTGACCATTTGTTTTGTCTATGAGGATACAGTAGGCTCCACCTCCTTGTATAGCTCCGTTGGTGGAAATGGCACAGATGGAGAGTATAGTGAGAGCTATAATGGTGTAGGCTACAATCAGCATCAACAGACCCTGTAAGAGTCCCGCGTGACCCACCACAAACCCTGCAGGAGAGATGACGTCAGTGTTAGTCACCACAGCACAATGACTCAGTCATACTGTAAGCCTCCACTGTCTGCAAACACTGGACAGCTTTTTGGTTTCCTCATTTCTTCACATGCGTACGGCTCACCTGTTCTCAGGAACAGAATGATGCTGAACATGGAGAGGATGGTCGGCACCATCACCCCGAAAAAGGTGTTGAGTTTCCGGGGGTCTTTGCTCGGAGACCCGGGGCCGGATTCTGGGGCGGCGTCCGACTCGGCGCCGCACGCCACTGCGGTCCCGGCCAGACAGCATACCCCCGAGTTGATCAGAGGGGTGCGTTCGTTTGACATGGTTGAGGAGAGAAGCTGGTCTGCTCGTCCTGTGGGAAGAGAAATCAATGAGGACGGGTTTCAAACAGACCCACGGGCAGCTATCTTTTAATTTATCTCTAAAGCATAGCTCTCCTGCTTCACCCTGAAGCACTGGCTAGAACAAATATGAACAGAGCCTCCTGGTCTGGAAAGTGAAGCCCATGTGAAAGTTAAGTGCATTCTCTCTATTGGGGCCAGCAGGTTGTGAACATGACCCCACTCGATTTATTATCTCAACAAACTGTTTCCTGACGTCGTCTTCAACACAACCAGACGTTTATTTCATAAATGATGGTTCCACTGAGAGGACAACAGATGATAAAGTGGGGTATGTTTAAGGTGTGGCTTGATTGATGTCCATCCTCACTGCAGGTAGTTGTGCCCAGTGTGTGTTAAGCATTTCCTCTTCTTTTGATTTTCATTGTTCTCTGTTTCAAACTTAGCAACAAGCCAAATAAACAAACACACACACACACACACACAAACAGGCATTTGCTGTCTCACACTCAGGCACACACAACCCCTCCTGGCGCTTCCTTAAAATGAGCATTATCATGTGCTCAGTAGCAAACGTTTTGCATTGCGTTGTTTGTGTCAGATACACAAACAGTTTCCTCTAAAGAGTCAGATTCAGTTCATCAGCAGGTGCTACAGTGCAAGATTATTTATCTTATTTGTTTATGTAACTTTTAACCACATGACAGTCTCTTTGTTGCACACACATGATGGGGAAGAGATTTTTTTTAACTACACCATACAGCAAAGATCCAGCACTGGCACACCACCAAAGAGAATAGGGGGGGGAAAGTTTGGGACTCTTAATGAAAGCTTCTGGCTGCTCACACCTCAGGTTGGTATTTACAGTCAGCTGATTCACAGCTGCTCGTCTGTTTTTACACGCAACTCAAACCAAAGAGCGGACAACAAATCTCAGCTGAGCAGCCGGAGCATGACTCCCGGCGTGCGGTCGACCTTGGTTGTTTTCTGTTGCCGGCGATCACCTTCTGTCTCCACAAGCAAGCAAGCAATTTCCCTCTTGAGACAAGTGTTGCCTCAAGACTCCCCCTCTCCGCCCGCACTTAGATCATCTACAAGAATTACATAATGGGAAACTAGCACATGAGTTTGACACAACAAAACCTGATGGGACATGAAGGACAAAAAGCTCTCAATAATCACAGCAACCGCACCCTGTAACTGCTGTTATGTAATATTTACACATTGTTTTGACTGAAATAAAGAAGCAATTTTTGTTTGTGTTTTTTGATAAATGGTTTCTAGTGTCCTATTTCACTCACTGGTTCTCCGATGAGAATTTGCTTTCTATGGATGTGATAAGTAAAATCTGGATACAGCGTTGGAGGTGAAACCCCGGTCATTCCTACGAAAGCTGCTCAGTGGCACATGAAGCTAAAAAAGTTTAACTTCCACGGCGTAGAATTACTTGGATCTTCCTCATTGTACGGCCCATGGAGACAGATCAGCTGAGCAGCTAACTCCTCGTTCAGCCTTCTGCTAACTTGGAAGAGGATGAAGCGGTTAAATCATGTGGCTCTTCTAGATTTTCCTAATGTTATCGGACTGAATGGCTCAAATTCTGATCGTGAAAAAGGCCATTTCGTGCAAATTGACCTAC
The DNA here is from genome assembly GCA_963678695.2 of Diplodus puntazzo. Taxonomy (NCBI): domain Eukaryota; kingdom Metazoa; phylum Chordata; class Actinopteri; order Spariformes; family Sparidae; genus Diplodus; species Diplodus puntazzo. Next base: position 7,711,600 of record OZ023167.1, on the reverse strand, counting down.
TGTCACTGCTGCTTTTTTTTTTCTCTCCACAATGTACAAATCATTTTGGGGGCCATTGTGCATCAGATGACATTGTAGCTACACGGTTTGGCCACTATGTCAAATTGGTTTCAAAGTGTAGAGCACTTCCTGGGGGCTTGATTGGCACTCCTTAATGGAGTCCGCTATTTTGCACTGCCATATTTCTACAGTAAATAAATACCGAAACACCTTAACCACTATAGGGAAGGATAAGACGAGGAGTATTCAGTTGGTTGCAATCTGTAAACACCCTGTTAGCTGTTGAATCTTACACACTGGACCTTTAACTTTTAGTAGGACAAGCAATCTGAAGCTGGCCTTTAGAAAATTGCAAAATACAAAATAATCTGAATAAGACGATTAATCAATCATGTAAAATAATCACATGAGCAATAAACACGATATGAATTGTTATCATAATATGAGACAATATATTGTCTAAATTGTGGACATCGATAAATATCATGATATAAGTGTTCCTTGTTTTAAAGGCTGCGTTAGAGTAAGGTGACGACATCTTCTGAACTTACCAGCCTGTTCTGCTTAAATCATTATATTCACATTACTGATGATAATTGCTCAGAAATGTCATTGTGTTAGTATTTTTTTAAATGCGCAATAATCATCCCTACTATATTGTGGCAGTATCATAGAGGGCCTTAAAACATTGTGATATTTGACTGATTCGACTGCCCAGTTGCACCATTTATGAAGTGCTATTGAAAGGATTTCCTAAAACATTATTGTGACATTATTTTACAGCCCTTCTGCAGGCCGATCTGACTGATTTATGTATTTCTCTGATGCAACACTGTAAAGGCTTTCCGATCCACCACTGGCTGAACAGAAGCACGTTCACAGCAGTTGGTGAGTTGGCTATTTTTAATACAGTTGCACAACATTTAGTTGTCTCTGAGTAAAATATAAGCCTGATGAGATCTACTCTCAACCGCATCATGGTGAGCTGACTGAGCGGGTAAGAGGAAGTTGAACAGTTCAGTTGGGAACTGAGCCCAGACACAGACCCACATCATGTAATGAAATGTTCTGTAGCTGGTGCTGAAAGGTCCATTCAGCACGATGCTGTTAGGGAAGCACTAAGCTGATGTGCAGCCTCAAAGCACCTTTAGAAAAAAAAGGCCCTCTCGGGGTCCGCGGACCTTACTTTTGAAACAAATCGGATACCAAAATAAATGCCCGTGTCCGTCACATGTACGTAGCAGGAGGGTGGAGCAGCTGCGGCATGGAAACTTTACGTGTTTTCAGGGCCGGGAAAGGTAAAAGACTGGATGCATAATGCGCCACATCTGCCGCTGCATCCTGGGTAAAATGTCTGTTTACGGGTGTCCCGCGGCAGGAAGTGGCCACGCCGGCTGTCATGACGCAAACACCGCCCGGGTGAAGTTCTCCTGCACGGTGTCATTCAAACAGGCAAAACATGCAGGACATCCAGAACCAGAACCTGAGACACAAAACACCCCTCGGAACACCGAAGTGGGGCAGTCAAACTCACCAAGCTGAGAGTCTCCTCCAGGCAGCTTCACCCACTTCCTGCTTCTGAACCCCTTCTTCACCGACTCCTCCCGGCTCTGGTTGAAAAGATGTCCCGGGTCAGATGCGCTGGACGCTGGACTGTGACCGGTGCAGGAGGAGGACCGGGGCTGAGCCTAGCTGTCCCGAGAGTTGGATGCTGCTGTGAAAACGATGTGCTGCCCAATAACAACACGGCAGCCATGGCACGCCTCGTTCCCCTATTATTTGTTCAAAAGTGTCACGGGAGCGCAGGAGGCGGCCATGTGACTGTCGGAGGGGCAGGGCGGAGGCAGAAACTCCACGAATATGAGCAAAGGTGGTGCCTGTCCCAAAACATAACCACGCCCCTGATGTGCAAACCCTGTGAAACATCACCAGTGAGCTATAAATGACGGGACAGGAAATATTTAGTTGTTTATGGCTGTTGTAGGAAACAGGAGGGAAACTTTAATGCACACACAGGCTGTAAATGTGCATATTGATGTAAAATTGCACTGCAGGCTGGAGTGTAATGACACTTCCGTCCAGCAGGGGGCACTGCTGCGACAGAGATGACGCAGACACAGTGAGGGATCATCATGCTGCAGGAAACATCTCCATCCACGTATTAGATGATACCACCAATGTAAGGACCTGATCTGTTTTTATTTTATGTTTTATTCTGATGATCATTTAGTTTTTACCATATGTTATTGTCTCTATGTCACTGTTTTATGTCTGGTTTTGTGTCTGTTCACTCTAAAACTGTCATTAATTCCTGCCTTACCATCTGTAAATTAGAATGTCAAATGTCATTTTTCCACTGAAGAGTTATAATCAAAGCATACATAATAACCCAGCAGTAACCAAAACAACAACAACAACAACAACAACAACAAAGGGGTTGATGTAATAATACTAATATTAATAATGATAATAATAATACATTTTATCTGTATAGGGCTTTTCATGAAACTCAAAGACACTTTACATAGGAACATAAAGACAGTAGAAACAAATATCATAAAAGCAACACACAACAGGCAAATCTAAAATATGACATCATACAACATGAATCACACGCTAAAAGAAGAGATAGCATGAGGAGGATTGTTAGAGAAAAAAAGCAGGGCAGGGTTTCTAAAATGTCAGTCAACCACTTGTTGGACGTGCAGCATCTCCTCCAGGAGACATCACAAGCTCCCATTACTTCAACAGATGGTTCCTAATACTGTAACTGCGTCTTAGCAGACAAAAATGTTACAACAACAGTCACCTATAAATAATACAGACGCATTAGTATAGAAGCCCACAGAGGACTTTTTTCAAAGTAGGGATGTAAACTTGAAAATCTTAATTTTATTCTCCATTAGCAATGTCGTATTCCACACGTCAGTTTGTTATTTGAGTTCAAATTAACACAAAATGCAGTAATTCAATTGACATTTTTTATTTTCACATAGTTTTCACTGTTTGTCATTTAGTTTCCATATATTTAACCTGTTATAATAAACTTGCTGGACTGTTAGATGAACACCCATCACCGAATTAAGAACTGGATTTAGTCATTTTTCCTCAATTTGCAAAATGTAGCCATTTCAAAATGCGCCAAAGAGCAAACGTAAATGTTTAAAGATCAATTTACATCAGAAGAGACGAACATACAGACATGGTAGATGTCAAATTCAAGAAATAGATAACAGTCAGTATAAAAACTTTTTTTTTAAAAAGATCCAAAGTAAAACACATTTAAAAATTACATCTGCTCCTTCTCCCTCATTAAAAATTACTGCAGGGGTTTAATTTCTGAAAGTTTGACTGCTTCCACTGCAGATTTAAGATGAGTGGCAACTCTCCTCCTTCAGTGAATGAGCATAATGCAAAGACACTGTACATCTTCCTGCACAGTGAAGGTCAAACTGTCATGTGAAGTAACAAAAAGCTGAACACAGGTTGAGGGGAAGGACTTTTAAATGTTGTGACAAATCCTAGAGTTCGTCCACAGGCGGACCAATGGCAGAACTCAGGACACAGTCACAGCCATGTTGGATTTTAATACAATTTCGGGGGGAATTCTGAGTCACAAGTTATTTTTAACACCCTGTGCTAAATCTCTATGAGTCCTCAGTCTCACTAACTCAATCAGTCTCAGCGGACAAATGTGAAAATGTCACATGAGCCATCCTCCAGTTCAGCTCTTGATGCCCTGATGTCTCATTCAGGGAGATGTGCAGCTTATCTGTTGGCCTATGGAAATTTCCCATTCAAAGCAGAGAGGATGAACGTGCACGCGCATCGCTTTCCAGTAAGTACATTTACACACGTACTGTACTTAAGTACAATGTTGAGGTACTCAAGTAATTCCGTTTTCTGCTACTTTGTACTGCCCCTTCACTACATTATGGAGTAATACTGTACTGTTTTAATGCTCTTAATTGACAATAAATTTAAAAACAAAACACTGATAATCAGAGAAATGCTGAATAGTGGATCCAACCCACAGTGTACATGAACATTTAAGTATGTGTAGAAACTAGTCTTTTACTTGTAGCCTACTTTGATAGAGTAACTGCACTGTCAGAAAAATAGTTTTTATTCTAAAGTGCAAACCAAAGGATGAGTTTGCCCTGAAATAAACCTTTTGTCATTGTCTATTCAGCTCCATGCAGATCATAAAGTCAGATAAAGTTTGGTGGAACCAGGAAACAAACGGCGCTGAAGCATTTTCCTAAACAGCGGAAGTAAATGGGGACTTTTTTTTCAAAACGTTAAAAAAAAAACAAAAAAAAAAACAACGATGCGATCCAAGTATCTGGAGGTTTTGAGATCCCAAATTGATTTGTCAGGACATTATTTACAACTTTTTTTTTTAAGGTGAAATCTTCACTGCAGCTGATCTGAAGTGGGCGCACGGGCTGAACCACAGGTGGAGGGTTTGGGATCTTGGGAGACTCGGATTATGCCGGTATGGAGCCGTTTAAAGTCCCCATCTCCTTCATTTGTTTAGGAGAATACTGCAGCACTGCAACATGTGAGATCATGACTGGATGTTTTATTTTGGGGTGAACTCACCCTTTAATATCAGGAAGGGCCATTTTACTACATTCAACTCCAGCAGGTGACGCCTTCAACACATTCATGTTTAGACACAAAATCTTCCCTTTTTACTCAGGTTTGACTTTAAGGGTGTGTGTGTGTGTGTGTGTGTGTGTGTGTGTGTGTGTGTGTGTGTGTGTGTGTGTGTGTGTGTGTGTGTGTGTGAGCCTGGCTGCACAGTGGTCTGATCAGAGGGGGGTCATGGGATTTAGCAGTATTTAAGAGATGGGTGTGGTTGAAACATGCTCCATGCCCGGATATTTTTTAGAGGATCCTTCCCCTCTGCAAAAAGCGCGCACCGCGTGATCTGGCAGCCTGTTTCTGAATGATGATATTCAGAAGAGAGAGAGAGAGAAAAAAACAAAACAAAGAAAGACAAAAACAGGAATCGCGTGCTGATGTGGGTTCGATTTCTTTGCAGCCGGGAGACTTTTTTTTTTTCATTAAAAAAAAAATCTAATTTTATAAACGAGACGAGACTTCGCAGTTTTTTTTTTCTCTCTCTCAGCAGCCTAATTCAGTGCTGACTGTGTCCTGATGAAGTGTCGGTGGCAGAAGAGGGAGGAGGAAACCAGAGAGAGAGAGAGAGAGAGAGAGAGAGAGAGAGGCAGAGAGAGAGAGAGAGAGGCAGAGAGAGAGAGAGAGGCAGAGAGAGAGAGAGGAAGGAAACGAGGATAACGTCACGAGAAGCAGAGTCGGAGTAAAAAAAGAAAAAAGAAAAAGAAAACCCGGACCGAGCGGTGTTTTAATGGACAGTCCTTGATGCGGGCCGGGGCACCGAGCTGGGCTCAACCATCGTGTTTGTTTACGCGGACGAATATGTTTTTGTTGACTCGCCTGGTGTGAAAAAAAAGACAAGAGGAAAGGAAAGAGACGAAGAGACGAGAAGAGAGGAGCAGAGAAGAGAGGAGCAGAGACGGCAGCAGCAGCAGCAGCAGCAGCAGATCTCATCTTTTTTCAGGAGCTCCGCTAAAGCAGAGAAATGGAAATGTGCGGAGCCCTCCTCCTCCTCCTCCGTTCGCCTGTTTGCTGAAGGATTTTTTGGAGGCAAGCCTTCATCGTGACACACGGAGCCTGAAGTGGATCTCCTCCTGCTGCATCTCTTTCCCCCTTTGTGTGTGTGTGTGGTTTTTTCCCCCTTTTTTCTTGTTCTAAATGCGTGAAAAAGACACATAGTGGGATTTTTCTTTTTTTTTTTTTCCTCTTTTTTTTTGGTTGGTGTGATTTGGAGACGTTGCCTTCAGGAGGAGAGAGAGAGAGACAGAGAGAGAGAGAGAGAGAGGGAGAGAGGAAAAAAGGAGGACAAAAAAAAAAGGAAGCAGCCAAAACCATCGGGAGAATTAACAGGTAGCCGCCCATTATCAATGCTGTGACAGCCGCTGTAGGCCGGCCCTCGCTGAGCGTAAGATGGCTGGGTGATGATGCGCCTATTCATGGCATCATTTTCGACTAAATTAACTTAGCTACATCCGCATTCTAGGAGCCGATCTCTGAAACGAGATGTGGCCGGGGCCTTCAGCAGCGAGCACTCCTCTTGTGCTGCTGATCAATATGTGATGTAGCCTGCATTGGTTAGGGGCCTGTGTGCCTTATCTGAATCCTGCACACAGTGGTGTTGGAGGAAAAAAAAAAAAATCCTGCATCTTTGTTTCCTCTACTGCGGCTTTTTTTTTTTTTTTTTTTTTTTTTTTAATTTTCAGCCCTGGCCTGCTGCAGGTGTTAACCAGAGCCTCTCGGGTTCCCCCCACCCCCCTCCATTAACATTTTACCCCCTCCTAACATGCACAGGCTCCGCTCATCCTCCTCCTCCAGATGCAGATGTAGCCATGCCATGTTTGGTGGAGCTGCACATCAGATGTGCATCCAGAGGGGTGGGGCCCCACTCACACTTGGCATCCTGTCTCTCTTTTTGAGTTTTTCTTGTCTTGCTTGTGTTATAACGCGCGCTTCTGAAAGACGCCCATGTATTAACCTCGCTTGCTTTGCCAGCCAGCATCATCAGCGTGAAAGGAGGGGTTCAGCCTGGTGGATTGTGTGTGTGTGTGCGTGCGTGATGTGTGGTGATATGTGAGCCTTTCTGACACCCTTTCCCTTTGCACGTCCTCCCGGTTGATGCTCACAGGGCAACGAAAAAGCATCCACATCCGAGCATCTGGCTGGACCCATCCAGGCCTGATCTCTCTGATGCCTCGCCCCCTCCACACCCCAACCCCCCCCCCCCCCTTCAGCATTTCTCCTCCTCATTGGCTAAATGAGCAGCTGTGCCAGGAGACTGAGACCCATGATGCACCCCTTTTGGCTTCCATTAGCGCCGTGTGATCCATCTGGTCGCAGGTCCCTCCAGGGAACAGTGACCTACTGTAGCTAATTGCTCTTCCTCTGCAGCGTGCACTGTATGTGCATGTTTGCTGCAGAGCGTCGGATTTGAATCTTCTCAAAAATGCAAATAAAAAAGCTCCCTGTGTCGGGAGGCTGTTTGCATGTGTAACTGTGTTCCGATCAGGAGCAGGAAATGCTGCTTCCTACTGAAAACGTGATGTGATGTACTGTACAGTGTGTGTGTGTGTGTGTGTGTGTGTGTGTGTGTGTGTGTGTGACCCCAGTTGGCCCACAGCTGAAGGATACATCTCCTGCCAGTGTTGGAACCACAGTGCAGCCTCAGATGACAGAAAATAAAGATGACTGTGTCTAGCATTAGCACAAGTTCTGACTTGATACACGACCTGTAAGTGCAGAGTGTGATAAGTCCCCCCCCCCTCCCCAGCTTTAAAGGGAGTGTTCGCATCAGTATCTGCGATTCCGGCTGCTCGATAGCAGTTCAGTCATTTCAGATTATTCTCCTCAGTTAAACCAGGCGTAAACAGATTACAAGGTTTTTTCGCACCGTGTGGGTTCAGTAAACCTCGGAGATTAAAATGCGTGTTTATTATTATCTCTTTCCTGCCACGAACAGCATTTTTAAGTAAATTATTTTGCCTAATTGATTCATTTTTAGATGAGAGTGGATTCCTGGATTACCGGATTTTGAAAGCGCAAAACTATGTTAATCTCAGCGGGCGGGCCTCCCTAATGTACTCACAGGGGCGGTCATTTTTATGCATTTTTCAGATGATACTTTATGTAAATCAGAGTGTGATGTTTGAACAGGCTTGGACAAATCCAAAATGAGTGAGCTGGAGCAGCTTCGCCAGGAGGCCGAGCAGCTAAGGAACCAGATTAGAGTAAGTCAAACATTCCTGTAGTTCACCTTTTAGCAGAATGGCGCTGATATTTTTAGCCGTTGTGTAATGACTTCATTTTTTACGTCCTTTAGGATGCCAGGAAAGCATGCGGGGATTCAACCCTGACACAGGTAAGTGCCGCCACATGTACCAGGAAAGTGAGATGTAGATGATACTAGAGTGGGTCCAAGTAAGAGCGCATACCTCCGCCAAGGCCCAACAGTTTCCTTTAATTCAATCAGGCCTAATACACTATCAAATAAAACATTTAAAATCTGCTTGATTTTCATTTGGAGCCACGTGAAATTGTACTTACTCACAGATACATCTGAATACACCAGATTTTACGATCCATGCATTATACCCTGAGAAAGTAATAGCAATGTTGAAAAACAACCCCACCTCACAATGTTAAAAGGAGTGAGAAACAGAATCTTGAATCCGTCCCTGTATCTGGATCCACACCAAAACTTGGTGGGGAATATTGTGGACACAGACTCAGCACCCATCCAAGTTTCATGGAGATCCGTTGAGTAGTTTTTGTGTAATCCTGCCGACAAACCAGCCAACCAACAAAGGCAGAGGTTATACATGTCTATGAATCTTTTTGGGGGTCTCGATTCTGGTGTTTGCCATCGTTTAGTGACCGTCAGCACATGGGAGAAACTTGGCAGGTTTTGAAGACCTGGGAGTTTAAAAAGCAGAGGAACTGCTAAAATCTCTCTTAATCAAAAACTAGATGACTAATTGATGCTTTATACCCATTTTCTCACCATAAGTGAAAATCGTCTCCAAATATGATGCTTTCCAATATAAATGTATTCATTTAAACTTACTTGACACGGGATGTTAGCTATTCCTGTTAACATTTAAAGAAACTTCCCTGTGGAACCTCCCGTATCACACACAGTTATTATTAGCAAAAAAAAAAGGGTGGATTTCATTAGAACTAATTGAACTTTGATTAACCTCTCCTCTCTAACCCAGATTACTGCTGGCTTGGATCCTGTGGGGAGGATTCAGATGAGGACAAGACGCACCCTCCGGGGCCACCTCGCTAAGATCTACGCCATGCACTGGGGTACGGACTCAAGGTGAGTCTGCGCTGCACCGAACGTTTCATATTGGTGACTTTGATTGCGGTTGAGGCATTTGAATGTTTCGGATGCTTTTTGACATCGAGCCTCAACGAATGTCCATCGATGTTTGGATGTTTGTCTCTGCAGGCTTCTGGTCAGCGCCTCTCAAGATGGAAAACTGATCGTGTGGGACAGCTACACCACTAACAAGGTAGAGTCGGCCGAATAACTATCCTCCTCAGCCTCGCCACCCTTGGCCTCCGTCTGAACTGGAAGTGAAAGTGGAGTAAAGTCTTTCTCTTGTAGTGTGAGGGTGGTTGACTCATAACTGCTTCCTTTACAGCCGTGGCTTACTGTAACATTTATAGTGGCATTAGCATCAGATTTTTTGTGGTGGCACTAACCCACTTTTCCGGTTTGCATTGGGGTTTCTACTCCAGAATTTGAATGCCTGCAGCCTAAAATATCTCTCCCTTCATAGATACATGCCATCCCCCTGCGCTCCTCCTGGGTGATGACCTGCGCATACGCCCCCTCTGGGAACTACGTAGCCTGCGGAGGCCTCGATAATATCTGCTCCATCTACTGCTTGAAGACTCGCGAGGGCAACGTCAGGGTCAGCAGGGAACTACCTGGCCACACAGGTGAGAGGACCTCGACGCTCTCAGCTATTTCTGTGCGACTCCTTTCTTGCGAGTCGACGCGATGAGACATTTCAAACGAACATGTACCAGTCCCCGCGCCTCGTGGGAAAGCTCGGCTCCCAAACCGCTAAACAATGAAGATTTCATTTACATGGTTAATTAATCGCAGGGCAACACTGTCTTAATGAGCTGAGACATCAACTCTTGCCTGTGAGACTCTGATTTGTGACACTGTAGCTGCTGCGCTGCTGTACGTTATTAGATTGAGCACAATTCTGCGCTAAGTTTTTTTTTTTTGTCTTTTTCTGCGAATGAGCACAAAGACACATCATTTACAATCTGCTCGTTAGTTAGTCTTAACACTTTGATATACATTTTGTGATACTAAGTGACTTCTTTGGGAGTCATTATTTTGAGTCAAGTGACTATTTTTGGAAAGTTTCTCATTATTTTGGATACTAAGTCATTATTTAGGGAGACTAAGTCATACTTCTGGGATACTAAGTCATGATTTTGAATTAGGTGAATAGTTATTTTGGGATACTAAGTTATTATTTAGAGAAAGCTTCTCATTATGATGACTTACAGAATCTTTATTTTTTCTCGCCACATGGGCAGCAGTGATCTTCCATAACTGCGAACAACGATGATGAGCCAATTACGATGATGAGCCAATGTGAGACACAATTTAGACAAATTGTGTCTCAATTTCTCCAAATGAGACACAAATTAATATAAAGATGTCTCGTATGTCAGACTGTAATTTCCACTGTGGGTTGAGAGAACATGTCCCCATCACATTAAAATCCTTCTAAACAAAGTCGTTGTACTGATCTGCTGTTAGAATCCACACAGAAGATGCTCTGAGTTGTGAGATTCAACCTTAATTTTTATTGTGCGTTCACATTGAATTTTCTCCTCCCGTGCTCTGGTATTATGTGCGTCGGTTAACTGCCACAAAAATATTCCTTTTTGTCCCTGTTGTGTTACAGTAGACGTGAGTAACACCACTCCACCATCACCTACTCCAAAAAGACAGCTCCTCACCTTTGATATTCAAGTTTCATCCGGCTCCACGACAGAAACTCAACACCTGTGCTTTCTCTTCTCTCAGGTTACCTGTCATGTTGCCGCTTCATCGATGACAATCAAATCATCACGAGTTCAGGAGACACCACATGGTGAGCCGCGCAGATCCAGACACAGATGTGCAAACATGTTTTTTTTTTCCCCTGAGCTGATCAGCGTCTTTAACTCTGTGCTCTCTGCCCCAGTGCACTGTGGGACATCGAGACGAGTCAGCAGACTACAGTTTTCTCGGGCCACAGCGGCGACGTCATGAGTCTGTCCCTGTCGCCCGACCTCCGCACCTTTGTGTCAGGAGCCTGCGACGCTTCGGTCAAGCTGTGGGACATCAGGGACAGCATGTGCCGGCAGACCTTCACAGGCCACGAGTCGGACATCAACGCCATCTGTGTGAGTGCGCTCAGGGCAACGACAAGGTGTCGAATATGTAGCTCCACCCATACTGTTTTATTAAATGGAACCACAGTTTAAAGGGGCGCTCCGTCCATTTTTACACATGAAGTGCAGGGCACTGAAGTGACACCTGAATCATTTATTTTCATTTTGTTGGAATATTACTTTTTATCCACCATTTTTGAGCCCCCATGATAACTTTGGCAAATTATGTGTGCCAGTTCAGGCGCACCCAGTCACTTTACCGGAACCAGCATTTTTCTATGGTAACCGGACGCTTACTCCGTCCCCTAGAGCGATTAATACGGGGTAGCATTCTTTCATGACGATCTAGGTTAGCGACTTCATTGAGCGAATACCACAAACGCTAATTTTTATTGCTTTAGCCCACTTAGCTAATGCCTCTGAAACCTTGAAAGTGCTGCTGGTGAGTCAGTTATTGAGACCGGATGCATCAGCCATTATCTTTTCCCCAGAAACGTCGCCAGGAAACTTGTGGATGGACGTATTTTGATAACAATGTTTAAACCACACAATGCTCTTATCAGCGTCAATACAAATTATTCATGGTCTCACTAACTAGTGGATAGTAAAACGCGCATCTTGGAAGAAAATAAATAAACAATCAAGACATGGTTTGTAATCCCAGTAATAAATCTGACTGCCAACGTAAACCCAGTGATTATGATGTGCTGTCTGTTAACAGACCTATTAGAAATTTAAATTCCATATAACTCACTAGTCGTCAACCCAGCTGGCATCTTAAGTGGCAGTCTGCCCCCCCGCGTGCTGTCTAATACACTCTCCACAGAGCAGCTCTGGGATTTGTCTCCGTGACGTCACACGCTGTCTTGTCTCCAGCTTTGGGAGGGATTTAAAACTGGGAGCAAGCTAGAGGATTAACAAGATTATCAATTAACACCATATCTGAGCATCCTGCATCAGTCCGGACTCCGACCGAGACGGTCTCCAGGTGGATTCTGGACTGATGCACCGCACAGGTTATCTGACGGTTGGACACGTTCAGTGTGTAGAGGCGAGGAGCATCACTCAGACTGATCAGTCCAAGACCAGAGCCAATAGGAGTCATTTTACACCCGCTCTATTAGTTTCTGTTTTTCAGTATAGTTGGAACTTCCTGCCTCTCATCCATCTTCCTCTGCTCCTCCCCAGTTCTTCCCCAACGGCAGCGCCTTCGCCACAGGCTCCGACGACGCCACCTGCAGGCTGTTCGACCTACGTGCAGACCAGGAGCTCAGCCTCTACTGCCATGACAACATCATCTGCGGCATCACCTCCGTGGCTTTCTCACGCTCCGGCCGCTTGCTGCTGGCCGGTTACGACGACTTCAACTGCAACATCTGGGATGCCATGAAGGGAGACAGAGCAGGTGGGTGGAACGGGAAACAGCCGCACGCTGGTGTGATGTGGATGAGTTAAAAAAAAAAAAGGGTCAATCTGAAGCTAACGGGAGGTTTGGATTCATTTATGATGCGACATCACAAGTCTTTTCATGTGTTTGGAGCTTTGATTTGTAGTTTTTGGTGTGTGTGTGTGTGTGTGTGTGTGTGTGTGCAGCTTGTACACTTCACCATCAACTCAAACAGGCCCTCAATTATACAGCAACTTTAAAAACCAAAGAAAATGCAAATGCTTCACGCAAGATTGAAAAAAGATGGGATATGAAACAATAAAGAATGAGACTTTTTTGAGACTAATGCACACCAAGACAGCAATAAAATGTGGGTTGGTATTATAATAAACTATAAATAAGCAAGATGAATTATCAATACCAATGAAATTCTAAAAAACTAAGCAGAAAAAAAATAAATCATAAAATGAAATATTATTGCAATCATAATGGTAGACAGTAAAATGTTGGTACAGCACAATAGAATAGTTAACAATGATGACAGAATTTTAGTTAAACATGTATAAACACCGAAACCAACGTTATAAAACAGCACATAACAGCCAGACTGGATATGCAGGCTTTAAGTGAGGTTTAAAAATATCTGTATTCCCACACAGAACCGTATTTGTCTCTGCAGAGTGAGACTGACTCGTGTCTGACCTTCAGCTGCTAAATTCTGCTCAAAAACTAAGTTACAAAATAAGTGACTGAAAAAAAAAAAAACATGATTTGCTCTCTCAGATTTCTTACATAGTTCATGCGACACAGAATTTGATTAAGACATAATTTCATGATTTGAAAAATCCAATACAGCGGCTAATTTACTTGGGGATGCAATGATACCGATATTTGAAATGACAAGTCAGCCGACAGGTGCTGCTGGTGTCGCTTTGCTGTTGTTTGTTTGCCTTTTGTGCCGAAGAAACAAAGAAACCTTCATAGTAAAAAACATAACTGAACTTGTCAGCTGTTCATTACCCCATCTTTAAAGATTCGATCATACAAATTCATGAAACCATTAATATAACCGTCTTTCATGTGAAAGATTCTTTATTTTTAAAGTGACTGCTTCAAAAGCCTTTTTAGCCCGCTATTCACCTGCTTAATGCATGAAAAGACTTCTCATAAGTGTGTCAGCACAAAAATGATGTGCCACCTCAGACAAACATCTGGTGAAGTCATTGTTTTGCTGAATATCGGCTGATGCTGACGACCAGCTGATAAATCGGTAGATCCCCGTAATTTACCTCTAAAAGGAATGCAAAAAATGTGTGCATGAATAAAAAAGAATTGCAGTGATCATGTATTTTCAAATGAATCTCTGGGTAATGTAGATAACTGCAGTATATCCGGTTAAACCGCCAGAAGATGGAGGTGATGGAGCTGTGGAGCTCTGCTTTCCTGCAAATGAACTCATCAGTGTAAGCCGTGTGGATTTATGTATCCAAAAAGGGAATTCTAACTGGAAGCAAAAAGACATTTCACTGTTGGAGAAGAAGAAAAACCAAACGCAAGCCTTTAATAAGAGCGTTAAAATCGATTAATGTCACTGAAAACGTAGTTGGGAAGCAGTTGTGAGTCAAACACACTCCTACGAGACAAAGACCAAAAAAACCCACAATAACCCTCGTAGTGGTTCCAGAGGTGTCTGGTGGTGCGCGCAAAAAAAAAACTGTGATTTGTAACTGTGAGTCGTGCTGGCAAAATACAACATAAAATAACCATAACTATTTCATCACTTACCCATGAATCCATTCGCCTCATGCCTTATTTTGTTGCGAGTTAAAGCCGTGGTAAACACTAGGTCGCTGTGTTCCGTGTGGTTTTTAAAAAAAAACTTCTCCTCACAGCCTGGAGAGCAAAACATTCGACGGTAACAAAGTCTTCTTTTGTTCGTCCCCGTCCCTCCTGCAGGAGTCCTGGCCGGCCATGACAATCGTGTGAGCTGTCTGGGCGTGACGGATGACGGCATGGCGGTGTCCACCGGGTCCTGGGATAGTTTCCTTAAGATCTGGAACTGAGCCATGCACATAAAACCGCAAACACACACACACACACACACACACACACACACACACACACAGATACACGCGCGTCCGACAGACAGACAGACACCGCTCCCATCTTGGGCCACAGTTTGCACCCTGTATTCACTGTATGTAAGATTCAACAGACAAACTGCAACATTGTACTGTACATAATATATATGACTTAGGTATGAGTTCACACACACACACACACACACACACACACACACACGCTGTATGCAGGACAAGATGACACAAGCTGAACACACGCACACACTACCTACAGCTGATTTAAGTGCACAGCAGCGAGCCTACAGTACACACACACACACACATACACACACACACACACTCATGCAAACACACACGCACACACACACGATCTGTCAAATGTAAAAATGTGACCAAATACAGTTGGATCGTCAGCTGCTCAAATAAAAAAAAAAAGAACACACAAATGCCACTATAACCTAAAGCCTTTTAACACGTCTAACACACACGCACGCACGCACATACGCACACACGTGCACACCCATGCACACACACACACACACACACACACACACACACACACACACACACACACACACACTTTTTCCTGAGAGACACTGCTCCTCGAGTTAAAACAGGGGAGGGAAGACGTTATTGGACAATTCTGTCTTTGTTTACAATGAAGTCCAAAATGCACTTCAGACAAATATTTCTGTACTATTTTTGTCTCGGTACCACACATATCTCAGTGATGCTAATGTGAAAGGAAGAGCGGCCGCTGAAGAGAATCATGTGAGTCCATTAATACTGAAAAACAAATAACCACTGACAGGCAGGATGGACCGCTGATGGACAGAGTCGGAGGAAAATATCAGCTCTTATTTTCATCTGGCTCCACACATCATGCAGTCACTGTTTTTATAGATACGTACCCCCGCATACAGTTCAGTGCATCTGTTCTTAAGCTTTGGTTTGATTCAGTTTTTTACACTTATTTTATTCATGTTTCTCCCTGTGTGCCTCAGATACACTTTAAGGATTATTAATAGAGAATATTGATGAAGTTAAATTAACAAAAAAAAAACAACAAAAAAAACAAACAAACAATTAAAATGAAGAATCTGAGATTCAGGAGGTCGGGTGGAAAATACAAAGCATTATAAGACACATCTTAATGAAGCAGGAGCCAGCATTCATACTTTGACTCTGTCAATGTATTATCTGGACATTACGACGGTATAATTGTACATAATATTAATAAATAATAGCCTCTCCTGCCAGTGATTGTGGTTTCTTTCTTTAAAGCACTGTTGAAGATGATGGGATATTTATTTATACACTTGGTATATGACTTAACAAAATGTCTTTTCAGGTAATGAGTGGCAACATATACACCGACCTACACTGTTCAGTTATAAATGGTATAGTATGGTATAGTAGCTCTTAATGGCTTAGGTACATTTTTTGCAGAAGTCTACTTTATTATACTTCATTTACTATCAAACATTAAGCAATCATTGAAAAGAGTCTCTTCAAGTGAGATTTGGTTCAGTGGCTGATGTTTAATGGATCCAAGAGTTAAAGGGGCATTATGTAGTTTAAGAAAAAAAAAAGAAAACTAGGAAAGGTAATATTTACAACATTATAGAGGCAGTGATACAAACTATTTATTGTTTATGTAAGTGAATAAACAAGCTGTTCTCAGAGTAAAATAAGGTCCCCAGAACACTGTTTGAAGCTACAAAGGTGGCAGGGTCCGCCACATAAAACAAGGTAAAACAGTATGACATTGTGTTGTCCTGTCAGCTCAGATTCTTTATGAGATTCATTCAGTCAGAGGACAAATAGCTTAATTTTCAATTTGGTTTGTTTAGGCATGAGAAACAGTCCAAGAAGATTTTTCTTTTCTGATTAAAGGTACTTCCCCTTTAACTTAAATTGGTTTCCGATGAGGGCCCCCAAAAAGCAAGTTTTTTTTTAAAAAAAATTCACAGTTCAGCACATTTAAATTGTACCTTACATCAGTGCACATCTGCATCAGGTGTGTTGGAGCAGGGAAACACTGAACACATGAAGGGCAGGAGGCCCCGAGGCACAGGACTGTACCACACTGCCTCACATGAAGAGATGCACCTTGTGTGTTTCTGCCTTCAGCCACCAGGGGGTGCAGCTCAGCCGGCATCTCAGGTTCACAAAATGATGAAAGGATCCTCCCAATTGATTACCTTTTGGTAAAATCCATTTATCAATCAACGTTTAACTTATGTTTCATGTGAAATAACAATTGTGATTTTTAAAGAAAGGCAAAGTAGTGTCATATATGGAACATGGAACCAGGGACAGGGACAACTAGATTGTAGCACCATCATGTGGTCGAACACGGTCTTATATTTTATGTGCTCATCACAAAATGTTTAATATTTAATCGATGTATAGTCATGGTAAACCCATACAGGTGATTTTAATTAGTCTGCCTCTTCTCAGGATTGATATCTCTTTTAACCTTTACCAAATAAACCTTTATCATTCATCTTATTAGTACATGGGAGTCCAGTGACTTCACTTAATCCCAGCAGCTCAGCCCACCTTCATCCTGAGCAAAGACCTGGTCAGAAGGAGAACCTGGGGGTTTCATGCAAGCCCTTTAAAAAATTATGGAGACAATTATTTTGGAGTGTTGAACTCAGAGCTCCCAGTAACAACATGTTCAAGAAAATTCATTTAGAATACAAAGAAATGAAACAGACAAAACTGAGATCGACGTATTTTATTTTTCAAACAATTCTGTATTAAGACATGAATTCATCCAACACAATCTTTTGAAAGTTTAAAGTTTATCAGTCTATGAAATACAATCTGGAGTTAATCTCTCACAAGTAACACAGACGCGCGCGCACACACTAAAACATTGCAAAGATGTTAACCGTCTTAAAAAAAAAAAAAAAAAAGTTATTGAAAAAAGAATAGATATTGTAGTTCTTTCCAAAGATTCCGTCGCTTTAGAGCTCCCCAAGTTTGATCTGCCTCACTCCCAGCTACAGCTGCTAATCCATTCATACGTCAGTGATTAGAAATGCAAGCTATGAGAGAGGAGTGCCTCGTCAGAATATCTATTATCTGTATATCGATAGCTCAGAAAGGCAGATTCCGGGATTTCACTACAGCCAAACAGGAAGAAGCTTCCCAACAGGTGATCGTGTTAAACCGACAGAGAAGCGGTTATTTCTGATTACAAATCGAAGCGGTACAGAACGATTTCTGTATCGAACGATACGAAAACCTGTCGACATTCAGTCTGCCAAAGGCCACTGAAGAATCGCCTCCTGTAAGTCCCGCTTTGAAGATTTGTTCAAATGCTTGTATTGCTTCTTAAAAAACTAAACGTCATCGTGTTACAGGACAGCCGTCTCTCAGGGCGATGCACTACACCTTCAGCAATCCACCTGCGACTCAGTGGTGCCTCCTCTTCTCTGATAAACTTTGTGTTGCTCGAGTTACATAAATTCAGCTATCGAATGTGTTCATGACACAAAGTTTCCCTCATGAGTTGTGAGGTTCAGGTCTTTTAATGGCTCTTGGCAAAAAAAAAAAAATGAAATAGCACTTTTACACCTTAAGGTGCTTTTAGAGAAATAACCATCCATAACTGCTCTACTGTGATACAAAGAACCCATTATCGGAGTATCTGCCGCATAACATTAGACAACAAGCTTAATATTTGGGAGTGACCGATGTTGACCTCACTCAGACACTAGAGGCAGAGACTTATCACAAGGCTTTGAGATACATTTTTATTACATTAGTAAAATGAGTGTGTTCTTCAAAATAAACATGTCTGTTTTAACTAAATCAAATAATCTGCTTTCAAAGCCATTCAACTGTTTACACAAATCCAATCAAGCCAATAAAGACGATTAAATAGTTCTGATGTCTATTTATGATATCATTGTTTTTAATGAACATCTGAATATCTCCTGTGTATTTCAGACATCGTATCTTCTTTAACTGCAAATGTAGTAGTCTGATGTGCCGCAATACAGCTGAGGTAGAAATACATTGAAGTATTCCAAGTAAATTTTGTATTCTGCAACTTATTATGCAAGTATGTGTGTTAAAGGAGAACTCCCCTGATCTTTACACATTAAAAGTCTGTTTTCAGGAAGTACTACTGTACAGTCTTTTGTGGCTCCAGACAGAGCTGCTTGAAGTCTGCCTCATGTGATGTCACTTAAGGCAGTGTCATTAGGAGCTGATGGCTACAATTTTGGAAAAACATCTGGAGGTGTTGACTTTATAAGACCTCTGGTCGTTTCTCATCTGTTAGGAGACTGGGGCTACAACAGCTGCTACGCACAAAACGCAGCCAAACCTCTGAAGTAAGCGGTCAAGTTGCATTGTGGGTCATGTAGGCACCAGTTTTTGATTTCAAACTACTCGAGAATCCGACCACATTGTACAAGAACAGTTCTAAATCGGTGGAGTTCCCCTTTACAGACTTTTATACCTGGTGACAAAAGTGCATCAAACTTGAACTTCTAAAGAAATGATAACCGACTAATTGTCTTCATGTTCTCGAATTACCACTAAGTGATCAATGCACTTTTCACTTTAATAATGTCGTCTTTGATTAGAGCCCGACACAGACTTTAATGTCTGGGGGCTGATGTTAATACCGACATTAGGGAATAAAAAGTTCTGATATCAATATAGGAGCTGATACGCACATATTCTTTGCAATTATCCCTTAAAATGAGGTTATTAAATGAGTAACTTTATCAATACAATAAGATAATTAACTTTTCTTGTTAGATTATGGTTGTAAATTACCCCAGGCGTCTTTTTCTGCATTATAATTAAAAAATAAAGTTTTCCTATCAGCGCAAATCACACAACACATAGGCCGACACTGATATATCTGAGACAGACCAATAATGGCCCATAATATCGACCAACTGATCCATCGGTCAGGCTCTATTTTTGATACCAAAAAGCCAAGAGCCAATGACCTCACCTCCCCCACTGCATCACCTGCCATCACCTGAGCATTTTAGCAGCCTGTCAAACCCCACACAGGCAATCTACACCCGAGGCGAGATCAAACACCAATCTGTGAGTCACCACGTGTCTGAATCACAGCTGCAGTCGACTCTCCTTACGAGAGGACAGTCTGCTCTACTTTACCGTAACGTTGCAGTAATGTTTGCACTGTCCACATACAGGCAGCTGTCTCAGCGGACGACTCGATTCACCACAGCCTACGACTTGGACTGATTACATACCGCGTGAATGAGGAAAAAGAAACTCCACCTCTGTTACGCTCACTTATTACTCTGATCTCTCTGCCTTGAAATACATTGTGCTTTGATTAATAGAGCGGTACACATTTTTATATAAATACAAATCTGTCTTATAGATGTACATTCACTTTTTATTTCTCAATATAGACTAATTTACATATTTTATAAAATAGGCTTCTCAGAATATGTCAAGCTAATTTCCTCACTACTAAGATCACACAATCAACATCGTTAAAGAAGCGCTTACCTCATCTTTGTTGCAAGAACCTACATTTTTCTGAGCAGACGTCACACACAAGATTTGATCTGTACTAAGTTTTCTCTACAAACACGTTTTATACGTATGGCTTTTCTCTATGCTGGCTCCCACTGTCAGTAGATCCTTTTACACATCACTCTTGATAAGTCGGACACGTATTAACTTCTTTGTTATTGCAACTTTCTAAATGATATTATCGTCCGTTGATCATTTGTGGTTATTTATGTGGTGCCAAAAAAGCATTTCAAGTCCAACAACAGGGATATTCTGGATTTGACTTAAGTGCACTTAACTGGCACAGGACATAATTTATATGATCAGAATGAGGGAGCAAAATACGTTGTGCCTCTTCTATGTGAGATTTCAAGTAAGAGACATGTGTGTGTGTATGTGTGTGTGTGCGTGTGTTTGTATGTGTGTACGTGTGTGTGTGTGTGTGGGGGGGGGGGCTAATAACCCATCCTCAAAACTTTCGCCTTCCCAACTCCAAGGCACTGCTTAAACTGTAAACATGGCAGATTGATAAAAAATGATGATTTGACCATAAAAAGCACGAGTGTCAGAGCTCCCGGTGGATTGTAACTGTGACGTCATGGCACATAACAGATATCTAAGCATAAAAACACATTCGCTAAAGGGGAGAAACAACTTTGATACAGTACTATATACTCTATTTCAATGGCTTACATGCACACCAAAAGGATCTGCTCGAGATCTATCTGTAAATGTTTGTTTACTGACGTAAAAGTGCTCTCCATGCCCATTTACAGCTTTTTCTTAATATAATCTCACCATAAAATTAGCCATCTCTTTATATAATCTTTGATTAACTGCTCTCTGCTCTGACTATATATATGGCATTCTTAATAGCTTTCCTTTGAACTGTATAAAATATACCTCCTTAGCTCAAAAAGTGTCTTTCAGCAGATTACACCACTGATCACCAACCAAGATTCCTTTCAGAAATACAAAAGCCTGTCATACTCGCAGTTTCACTGGAATACCACTCCGGCATTCTCTCAACATCAACATGTCAGCATGTATTTATAAGCAGATGAACTAACTTCACACTGATATGAGTAAAGAAAAAACACCATGACTGTTAATATTTAAGTGCTGTGGCAGCATGTTGTTGTAGCCAAGTGAATCATGTGTTGACCTACCCACTGCTGACAGAAGCTCCTTCCTGATAACGCCGCCTCATACTTCTACCGTACTGCCTAGTGTATGAGGACACAGCAAAATTCCCCTAAAAAAAGGGGGTAAAACCCACAAACTATTCAAACAACTCAGAACAAAGACTGGTGATCTAAAGGAGATCAAAGAAGCTATTTAAAAAAAAAAGCAGTCAGTCAGCTGAATTTTGGATGTATACATTGAAAGGATCATTGGTTGGCGATCTGTAGGAAGAGTTCTCAAATCTCTACTGTCCCCTTTGGCCTACACTAATACTCCCCGCTGCAGATTAATGCTGTGAACTTTGGCAAAATGTATAGATACAAAATATATTAAGTCTCGTGTTTCTAGCCGTGTTCTCCAAAGTGCCTTATGAGATGGAGCCCTCTGTGGTATTGCAGAGGCACCGTACTGACTGTACATTAAAATCTTTCCACTGGCCCGAGACAAATATGAACTGTTCCACACTAAGAGCTGTTCTACTGTAATCCCCTGGACAAACACGTCTCACAGAAATATCCACACCAGCGAAATAGTCTAAGAACTGAAATATGATACAGTAGAGTAGATCACTGTGGTAAGAGGGTGAAAGGCCCCCTGACGGTGATCCCCCTTAATCACTATAATCTCAGAGACACCTTACTTTCATGTTTTCCTTACGTCCCCATACGTCATCACTAACAGCCGAAAACATGAACTCCCCTCATCAAACAAAGACTCCACAAGAATAGCGTATATTGCAATATAATAGCAATATAATTACAGTAAAATTAAGGATAGCAGTAGGCTAATACCAATACAGAATCACTACATATAAATAACAAATTTTTTTATTCTGTAAATCTATGAAAACAAAGTTTAGATACAAGCCTGATGGTTTTCACTTGAACCATAGAAAAAAAGGCAAAGCAGAAGATTTCACAGTACTGATTATGTGTACTGCAAATGTATGAGACGTCTGATTGTTTTTGTTTTTCTCATTATTTATTCATTTTCAAATTTTTATTCTGAAGCATTCACTTGCCATGATTAAGAGTTGCAACATCATTTGCCATTCAAGGTCAGGAAAGTTGGCAAAAAGCAGGACTTCAGGTTACTGTCTAGATAACTAAAAATATTTAAACAAGCTACTTTGTCCTGACTTCAGCATCCCTTTGTAATGTTTTTCTGCACTAAATCCTTCCTTTAAGCCTCCACTGAAACAAAACAATAAGGGGGTCTACAAGCCACTGCCGATGGACGTTCCAGCATTTCCTTATTTGACGTCCACGTGTCAGGTGGCAACACGCTGAATGGAGGCTATATAAGAGGCCTGCAAATGATTCAGATCTAAGTGTAAGGTGCTACCTATTTACAGCTTCATTTCAACATACAGTATTGGTAAATAATGCCTTCTTCAAAACCTACTGTAGAACCATCACGGAATGTTTTTAACGTACTTCACAATTAGGAACTAAATAGTCACAACTGAACACAGGTCCACCAAGTAAAGTAAATCAAGACAAGGATATTTACAGTACAAATTAAGAGATGGTATTAACATGTGAAGCTCATCAGTGATTTTTCATGATGATTCAGGGGAAAATGTTATCATAGGGGCCTCAGTAGAAACTGTATCTTTAAAGAGGGCAGGCTGGAATGGATTTAGACATTGCTTGTGTTTGCGTATGTGTGTGTTTGTCTATGAGTGTTTGCGTGAGTAAGGGGGGAGCTGGAGAGAAAGATAAGAGCTGTTCACATTTGTGTGCATGCGTTTTGTGAGAATTTTGGATGCACTTCGTTCTCCAAACCGTGCGGGGTTCCACACACTGACCAGAGCAGCTGTTCCTTCACCAGTTCATGATGCAGTTTCTGTTCAAGGTCATGAAGTAGACCTGGCTGCTGCCTCCGGACCGAACTGAGGCAAAGAACACCTGAGGAACAGCATAGACACCAAGGACATATGTGTGAGTAACATTCTTTTTTTAAATCCACCTGCTATGACTGACCTGACTGTTTTTCATCTCTCTTACCTTGTCATTTCTCTCACAAAGGAACTTCAGCCTCTGAGCTCTTTTGTGCATGAAGACACCATCCAGGTGGCCGGTCTCCACAGAACGGATCTCAATGGCCTTTTCTCCCCATCCCATGATCTGATTTGAGCAGATATGAGCTGCAAGGCAAAATAGTATTATTGATATTAGCATTAGGTATGCAGATTACAGTTTATCAGAGATGCATTGACTGTGAGATCCAGGGCCAGTACCCAGATTTATGAAACAATTTGACCTTTAGCCGATGCTGATATAAATGTTTTTTGCTGTTGTTGATTTTATTGTTTAGCTCCGTTATTCCCCAATTTGTGCCAGTAAAACGAAGACATGTTTTCATTATAACAAAATAACCAAGCTGCTTAAAGTCATTTAGGCCTTCATTACACCACACTTGAAATAACACAGATTTGCTCTTATGAAACAACCTATATAAACCTAATAACCTAATAACCCTCCTTCACAGGGAAAAGAGGAAGTGTCTTTTTAGCCCGTCATGCATCTACCTACTCAATGATAAAACACTTTCAGTACTTCTATAGACTTAGAAACTGATGGCAGGGATCTCATGAGCCAGTAGCAATCTGCCAGCACAAAACTGATGCGACGTGACAGATAAACATTGGCAACTGCTACCAATTAATGTCAACCTTTCTTGCTGTTAGCAGCCAAAAAGGAAAATGACTTCTGATACCGATGTCGGCTGATAAATTGTTGCATCCCGACAGCTTCAACACATAACACATCCACTTTTATGTATTACTATCTGTTTTTGGATTAGACCCCCACCAACAGATGTGGGCATCTCGCCCCACTGCAGGACCACATCCTTGATGATACGTCCATAGGTGTTGACATAGACACCCTCGTCCTCGTAGCACAGCAGCATCTCCATGCCATCTGAGCTGGGCAGGAAGACAATTGCGTGCGGTGTCACATGGCTCTGGATCTGCGTGATACAAAAACAGAAGGGATGAGCTCCCGTAGGCTTCACATCACACAAAACACTGCCATCTGACAGCTGCACAACTTACATGAACGGGGATATAAATGTCATAGTTGTTTCCAGAATCCACGTCGATGGCATGGAAGCCAGCACAAGAGCCGTAGATGACCTTCAACCTCTGACCCTCCTCCACTGTCAGGTCGACAAGCACAGGCCTGTGTGGCAGGTCTGCAAAAGACTGGTTTTAAAGAAGGGGAGGGGGGTGTGGGCCGAAAGTGAGCGTGAGAAGATAATCGACTTGAATGCTCGTCTGGTTGACTGATCTTGCATAAGTGATCCAACTCGCGGGAAAGGGGAGACTTACCTTGAAGGCCATGAATTTGTGATAAGGCTTAGGCGCCCAAGCATACACTTCCACCGCATTCTTCAAAGCAATGACCAGGAACTTTATCCTCTCATATTTCACTAGACAGAACAACCACAAGGCCATCTGACATCAGATACTTGTAATCAATAATTCACTGGGCCAGATGCATTTTTGAGAGTTGATCTGTCATGGAATAGACAGCTGCAATAAAGAGACATCATCTGTCACTCACCAACTTTGTAGTGCACACAGCCCTCCATCTCCCCAACAGTGGTCCAGCCCTGCTTCTTCTCCACCTCGGGGTCATTGTGGAGGATCTTATTCCTCAGCCAGGCCAGGTAATAGACGCGTACTTTGTTTTTCTTGCCTTAATAGACATAGTGGATGATCAATTAAAAAAGGGCCCCAGTTCAATAGTTATTTAAATATATCATATCAATACATCAATTATATGGTTCATCCTTGTGGGTTTAACCATAATAAATATATAATATGCAGGATTTCCTAAGAAAAAAATCAATGTATATACCTTAAATTTTGTTTTATGTAAATATCCAACGTAATCTGTGGTAATACAGTGCATTGCAATTTATTTTTTGTCCCATTTTTAGAGCTCAATTGGCTTGACACCCTGTTGAAAAGGAGGTTCTTGAATTCCAAAGTCAAACTGCGATGCAAAGTAATCCCTCTAAAGGCATGAGCATAATTTGGCATCTAGTGTTTGGCATCCCATTAAAGACAGTAGTCTTTTGCCAAAAGCAGAGACAGCTTTGACCAACTGTAGTAGTGAGAGCAGATTGGCAATGAGCAGCAGTAATGACCTGATATGGTGATGAGCAGGTTGAGGCCCTCTAGGACGTCCATCTGTTGGAACCTGCGAGAGTTGATGAGGGGGTAAACCTTGCCCTGACCACTGCGGTCCAGCAGCTTCAAACCGTTTTCTGTGCCCACCAACAGGTTCACACCTGGGGGCACAAATACACACAATTAAATGTTTTTTTCCATTTTCTTTTTTTAAATTGTGTTTCCTTGAGCCACAGCTACATATTTATGTAGTATACGTGCT
Organism: Diplodus puntazzo; assembly: GCA_963678695.2. NCBI lineage: Eukaryota > Metazoa > Chordata > Actinopteri > Spariformes > Sparidae > Diplodus > Diplodus puntazzo. Next base: position 7,685,975 of record OZ023167.1, on the reverse strand, counting down.
TTAATTTTCCAATATCATTTCCACATCAGAACTCTAACGCAATGACATTTCATTTTCTTTGGGGGAGAAATAAAAAAACTGTAATGTTGTAATTGTATGATGTCAACCATTGACTAAAAGATGCTGTCTGGCACATGAAAACTTTAACTTTTTCCCTCATTAACGATGCAAAGACACCTTGTGAGAAAAGACTGGAAGAGCAGCTATTGATTTGACAAAAGTAGCTTTAATAATGAAAGCAAAGACCTCATGTTCTCTCGTGAAGAGTTATTAATGTAATTGAAGGTACAGCAGGGGCCTCAAATCTAATTTTCATGTGACAGGTTTTCAGTTTTGCTCATATTTGCAACCAGAAGCCTGCTGGAGTGGACAGTTGTCAGGATGTTGAACCAGAGACAAGAATGGTTAAAAAAAACAAAACAGGAGTCTGACTGCTTTCTCTGTATTCTTAGTTTTCAACCTGAGTCTGGCAACTTCAAACATAAATCATATTTTGAGTAATAAGTTAGTTTTAGGTATCTAATCTTGCTTGTTGTTTCTTTTTTTTGCATTCACACTCTTGTATCAAATCTGTTCTCACCCCAGAGCGCAGCACACAGGATCTCAGAGTTGAACCTCTTCTTGTACTTGCGGATCTCAGGTGTGTCATTGGGAGGGCGTGTGTTGGTGGGATTGACATTCACCATTGATCCTTTCCTCACCTCCATCTTCAGCTGTTCAAACCTGGAGCCTACATAGGGAGGTAGCAATAGAAATGTCTTGAGTAAGTAGGAATGCACAAAGTTGATGAAAGCACACTCACCCAAAAATGTAAACACTCTGTGCTGGACAGAAGCAAACGATAAAAACATAAATACAGAGTCTGCAAGCTAAATGATGCTCCCATGAATATTAATTAAATTCACGTGTGACGATTTGGGCTCCAGCTCTTCTTCAGATTCCAAGACTGCCCAAAACATCACAAGTGGAGGTAATAAATATTTGTGGGAGCATTATCTGGTATGCAGACTCTGTTCTTATATTGATGACGAAGGAAAACACAACCACGGCAACATATGGCATACGTTTTGAACTAGACACAAATCTCTCATTCATTATTTTTTTGTGGAAACTACCGTCAATTAACACATGAACTGCATAGAATTGACACTGTTGTGTAAGAGAAAATATTCTGTTATTCCTGAGCAATGAAGTATTTTCATTGTACAATGTCAATAATGTCAATAATAATGTCAAAGGTTAGGATTCTGAAAACTTTTGCAGTCAGATGTAGTTCCCTTTGTTAAATGCTCAAGAATGTTCCAGACGTATTTGCAAGTCGGAAAAATATTCTGACTCACCAGTGATGGACATGTTATCCCCTGTACTTCCTGGTGACTGGTACATGCCCAGATCCACAAAGGTGGTGAAGGAGGACTTGCCAGATGCTTTAACCAAACCTCTGGACTGATACTGGTGGAGCAAAGAGGGTGTATGAGTTGTACAGTGTAGTTTAAGTCAACATCATGTCTATGGAGTTTTTAGTTTATCAGAAAAGATGTTAAATACTGATATTTTCTCTACTTATGTGGCATTTAGCAGTTCTAAAATCTGTGTTTTTTCTTATGGTGTTATAGTGTGCTGTTACTGGACTGTTCGGCTGGAAAGATGGCAGATAGGGAACACATAAAAATAAACTAGGAATTCAGGACTGATATACTTAGCATCAGTAAAACTCACATCATAAACAGAGTCCTTCCCAGGGGAGGAGTGAGTGGCTGAATCAGTGGGGGAGTGGGAGGGCTGAACCACATCTGGCAAGTTAGTGTACCCATTATGGCTCCTCTTCTCTGGGGTCTTTCAGGTAAAAGACACACACACACACACACACACAAACACATATTACATAACGCCAATGACGTACTTAGATCTAGGCCAATCTGCTGCACTAATTACCAGGGTATGACCTCTTTGACTAAAATGCCACAGTAACCACACGAAGTAAAGTGGTAGTTGTGACCAAACTTGCTTTAAAAAGTCAAGTTCATGTTGTTAAAGGGATAGTTTGGGTGTTTTGAAGTATGGTTGTATAGGGTATCCACAGTCGGTGTATCGGAACGCCTGCAGTTTGGAGAAGCAGACAGAAGCACCGCTATTGAATCTAGGTGATGTACTGCTGTTGATGGGGGCAGCAGCAAAATGTGTTTTAGCTACCTTAAAAAAGGCCCACGTAAAAACACATCGATATCAGGTTTAGTGTACGCTATATTTAGAATATATTCACCACTTTACCTTGCCATCAGACAGCCCTTTACGATGGGAACCTGAAGGCGTTGTATCCCTCTGTTGTCTCTCAAAAGCCACATTTGACTCATTCGACATTTTACCTTGCAAAACACAGGAATTACTGGTCTACCACTGCTTTGATAAGTTAGTTTGTGTTATTATTTCAATTTATGTTTTAAAGGGCTAGTGCAAATTTAGCCAAAGTCGCATTTTAACACAAACAAGCTCATTGAGGCGGCAGCAGACCTAAAACTCCAATGCTCTGCAAGGTAAAATTAATGGTTTTATAAGAAAGGGCTGGTAGCTTTGGAGAGAGCGATATAAGGGCTTAGTTTCCCATTGCAGAGGGCTGTCTGACGGCAAGGTAAAATGGTGAAAGTATCATAGATATAGCGCATCTGCCGTTTTACTGCCGACCTCCTCCACAGTAGTACCTCCCTTAAACACGGGGAAAACCAGCTACTTGTGTCTAATGTCACTGATGCTTCACTACTGATTTACACACAGCAGAATTTGGTTCTGCTTTCTGTCACCATTGTCTAAAGGAGTCCCAAAAGTTATTTGACTTGTCCAGGCTTTATTTGCTGTGCACAAACTAATGTCAGTGGATACTTCCCAGCCACATATCCTATAACCAAAACTGAACAGGCAAATGTTGGAATGATGTATGTGCTCAGAGTAAATAATGTTCTGACTTTCCTAATGATAATTTATACCTGTCGATTTTGTCTCTGTTGAAACCACATGTCAGGTTAACTTAGTGGTAGAGATGAAGCTGATCAGTCGTCAACTAGTAAATGAATTAACAACTATTTTGATAATGAAATTATTTGTTCTGAGTATTTATTAAAGAATTTAAAAAAAAGTATCTGAATCTAGGCTTATTTACTCCTCTGTGACCGTAAGCTAAATGCTTTTGGGTTGTGGACAAAGCAAGGCATTTTGAGGAAGTCATTTTGGGCTTTGGGAAACACTGATTAACATTTTTCACCTTTTTTCTGCCATTCTATAGACCAGAAAACTAACTGATTGTGTGACAAAATAATCAGCAGATTAATCGACTATGAAAATAATCTTTGTTGCTGCACTACTCAGTGGTAAATGGCATGTATCTCATTTGTACAGTGCCATTACACATGCCCCCCTGAAGATAATATTAATTTTCCTATCAAGTGGGTGACATAAATTTAGGACTGCCGCTGTTCTAATGTCATGCAGCTGAATGTGTGTGCTGTCATCGAGACATGTTTGAAGACTTGCTTGAAAGACAGACGGCATATTTACTGTATGTGTGAAAGTAATTAAAATTCCTCTTCTTTGTATGTACTGTACAATCATGGCAGATAAATTAATAACTCCATATCTTTCTGATATTCCATAATGCACACACACACACACACACACACACACACACACACACTTGCAATTGCACTTCAGTGAAGGTGACACTTCCCACACTCAACTAATCATGAGCCACCTGCAAGATGCATGCCGTCTGTCACTGAATCATATTACTGTGTCTTCGAAATATCAAAGATTTATGCCAGCCCATCACAGGATGGCTTCAGGCAGCTCACAAAATAAAAACAATGTATGACAAGCTTGCAAAAAGTTCTCATGGTCAACCTTGGGCTGAGTTCCTGTGATTTGCTCGGTCCTGTTTTCAGCCACACGGCCAAAATGGGAGGAAATTCCAAACTCAGATCTTCATGTGAATGTTGCTACAGCTAAATTCTCACAAAAACATTGAACATCGGTGCAAAGCGTTGAATCTGCTTTGTGACGTTCAGTGGAGTGACTGCAATCTGACTGTCATTGACATCTTGGTTCATCGAGCATGCATGAAAATTGGCACCACATAATGTCTTGTCTTCCTCATTTGGTCACTTATGTGTGGAAAAGACCAAAAAACAAAATGGACCTGGTGCTTAGTCACTTTCTGCTCTCACATGTGTTGCTTTGATTTCCCCATCAAGTCACAATGCATTTTAAGCATCATTATGTATACAGATGACTCACCCTCTGCACCAGCATGGTCTGATCCCCATAGCCTCCAGCTTGTTCTGCCTCTCCCCCTTCACCTTCATCTTCATGAACCACCATGGTGTTTACCGAGTCAGTGTCTGCATCCCTGTGACTGAGATCAAAAGATGAAGAGACATCAAGGATGACATACAGTAGGACCTCAAGCATCATGGGAAATATTGAATATTTAATTTAAAGAGCTCATATATAAAAATATATATTTTCTTCCTGAATTGTTAGTGTTTGAAGATGTTACCGATCTGTGGGGCTTTCTTCCTCCTCTGCTCCCTCGCCACTCTCGCTCTCCTCACTGCTCTCGCTGCTCTCTGAGGAGGAGGAGTAATCATTTGCCTTGACTGGGGGCCTTGGCTGCTCCTCAGCACGCTCTTTGGCAAAGAGGCCATGGTCCTACATACAAACACACCATTTACTTTAAGAATTCCCTAAAAGTTGTAAACATCATCTAATCAACTTAAGAAAGTAGCCAAAAAGGCAAAACATTTATGAAAAACTAATTTTAAAAACAATCCAAACACAACTGAAGGCAAAGGATGGATGGACTCGGAAACTGAATACTGTCAGAATTCAGAGCCTGTTGCCTGATGATATTCGGGGATGATTTTGAGGCATCGTTAAAAGGCCTGTGTTGGTGGGTGTAGGACGTCCAGATTGTAACAGAACCAATGTAAATGCATTTAAAACGATTGGAATTTCATTCAAAGACATATCATGATTAACCCAACAAATGGAAACGGAAAGTGTAGAGCATGCAGTTCAGTTGAAAGTCATGCAGAAGTCAAAGAGGAAGACACATTGATACTGACCTCCCCTATAGCTCTCTTGTAACTCTGCATTTTTTTGAGGTAAAGTCAACAAACAGGGATTTGAGAAGAATAGAAACATGAAGGGAAACAGTGAACGTGTGGAGTACATATAGTATTAAGGAAAGGTAACGTCAGGAGAAAACCTAAAGTTAGTAACAGGTGGGTTTGAGTACAGTAAGTTAGTGCTTTTCATTGTGTAACTTCTTATATCTGAGCAACATTATGTATTGCATGCAGCCCTCGAGCAAAGCAAACACACTGTCTGTTTTAGAGAACCACTTACAGCAGGGCGCCCAGGGCGTGAGGATGTGCGAGACTCCCCTGGCTTATGACGGCTATCATGGGAAAGAATGGGTGAATCCATTTTGGAGGAACCTGCAAATAGCAATATTGTAGAGTGTAGTTATAATTCTGAAATCAGACTTACTGCAACAGCAGTCTGCAGAGAAATAGCACTGGGGAAGCAGGGACTCACTGATAATGCGATGCCTCTCTAGAGAGCCAGTCTGGGGCAGATTGGATATGATGCTCATACTGTCTCCTCTCTCCCAGCGATCATTGCGGCTGAGATCTGGATTGCTGCCATGAGGACACATTGAGGAATTAGCCCAGGTTGTCATTAAAACCTACTGCCATTTAGGAGGCACTAATTTAAGGAAATATCTGATCAAATCATTCAGCTCTCTCTTTAATACCTGGCTCTTACTGGATGCCTTATGCCGGAGGACAGGTTTGTGTTGAGAGCTGTGGCAATGGACGCTGTCCTCTGAGGAATCTAAAAGACAGCAATGTCATAGTCTTACATTTGCCAGTATTTTGTAAAAACAGAACCTCAGAGTGACGAAACATGTGTTTTGATTCAAAGAGACAGGCACTAAAACTGAGCTTTTCAACAGGGGCTGAATAGAGGTGCTGCAGCAATAGGCGGTATTATACAATAAATATTGTCTTTTTAACATCAACGCATGTCAACATTTTCTAGTAAACACCCAAAATAAAAGTAGGAACCTGTTAATCACTGGAACATTGGACCTATAAAATTAGACCTCAATATCAGTTTACTTACTATAGTTCAGCTATCTTTGTATCTGTGTAAAGATATGGGAGAACTGTTTAAAACACACATGCACTTACTGCCAATTCCAAACCAGTCATTAGATCTCACCTTGGGTGGGAGTTCCACATCTGGCAGGCGGATCCAGGGGCCACGATCTTCTCTGATTTGGTGTGCCTGTGGGGCAGGGGTTTCAGAAGTAGGGTCTGAGTTTTGACGAACCAGCTCTCTAGAGTGGATGGGGCGGGGTGTGGGAGTAAGCGAGGGATCCTGGGTGGGGAAGGCGGACATGGTCTTAGTGGGCTGGTCACAGAGGGACTGGGAGCGAGGGACAGGGGCAGCATAAGGCTTCAGTGGAACCAAGTGAGCCATCTGGAACTGCAGAGGACAGCAGCAGCACACCAGGAGGAAGGAGCAGCCGAGCAGAAGGAAGAAGGCGCAAGACAGTTGGAGGAACAGGCCAAAGTGGAGAAGAATGCAAGGTTGTTTTGTATTCCAAGGTGATGTTTGTTGGGTTTTATTCCCACCAGTTATAAGTGATTTTAAATGGGAGGAGAGGGAAAGGAGACATAGTAGGAGGACAGAAAAGAAAAAGAAGGTGTAAATAAGGTAGCATAGACAATAAAGGGTAAAGCAGCTTAAGAATTAGGGGCAGAATCGCACAAGTTGTTGTGTCTTCTCTCCTATATTTAGGAGGTTTTACTAAACAGACTTTAAAACACTTGTTAACACCCACCTTGCCCTGCCCTCCTTGGGGTTCAACAGGCCTCTGCATCGGTGGGGTCTGAGCAGACTGAACCACTCCTGATTGGCTGATTGAGTCAGACCGTGACTGGATGGCAGTGTCAGAGACAGTGGTGCAGATCTTGGGTGAGCCCTGTCTGTTGAGCTTACTTCGCTCCTCCACCTGAAATAAGGATGACAGTGAAAGAGGGTTTGCTCTGTAGGGCTGCACGGAAGTTTCATTGCGGTGCGTGCTTTAAATGTAGACAGCATTGTTACCTCACGGGCCCAAGTCGGTTTGTTGTTGGGCTCCAGGTTTTTGTTATAGTGGTAGAGCTGGGGCTTCTTTTCTTGCTGCTGTTGCTGCAGAGACACCAGGTAGGCATGCTCCTGCTGCAGCTGCCTCTGCAGACGCTCTGACTGACGTTGTTCCTCCAACTGCTTCCGCTTATATTCCTGAGAAAAGCAAGACACAGCTGTGAAGACTGGACAACAGGCAGGTCAGGCTGGTCATGAATTAACTATTACATCTACAAAACAGCAAGTCTGCATTCAGTGAAAATGGAGGCAGAGAGTTGCATATTTAGCTGACCTAACACCGATTTCATCCAGTGAAATAATAACCGTTTTGGGCAGATTTTATCATCTCTAGTGTACTCCTATTTTTAGTGCAGCGGTCAATTACCAACCCACATAAAAAATATTGATCGCGTCTACCATAATGTACTCTATATTAAACAATGTACAAGTGAGTCAGTTGACATATAATCTTGTTTCATGTTAGTCGAAGGGAAACTGCCTTTGTAAGGAGACAAGAAATCTAAAAAAAAATGAAAATAGCTTTAACCACGAGTCCCTAACATGTAGACTCATTTCATGTTGTTTTTTCTAAACAGCAGAGATCAGTTTTACAGAAAGTGAAATACTTGTCATTTGCTCTTCTTCTTCACTGCTTAGATTGCAAATCACTGTGGACCACAAAGCAAGCACTAGATTTCAAAGTCAATCTTCATGTTGATGCTCACATATGGCCCACATGGTCTGAGTGGTGAGCGAAAGCAAACGACTGTGGGTAAAAACAACAAAAATATGTTTGTTTTGTTTTTTTTAGAAAAGGATGTTTTTCGAGAAACTAGTATGGTGTTCCTCCACAGCGAGACAGCACCGTCTGGCACCTGGTGAGGATACCTCAACCAGGTGCTTCCCTGTGTAGGAGGAGACTTCAGACTCGACCTAGGATACAATTGACGGATTACAGTATGGTATATCTCTCAGAGGGACACTGAATAAGCTCCTGTGGAAAAGGAGATAAACGCTTACTGCCCTGCTGTACAACATGGATATATTCCATTTCAAGGAAAGTTTCAGAGACAGGCTAGTGATTGTATTAATTTTTTCATGTAAAAAATAATTAATCAAAAGAAAGGCCCAAATTCTCCTTTTTGTGTTGAACTCCAAGGTTTCTATTGAAAGATTATGGCCATACAGTAGCCTCATTGTCTTGAAATGCACTTATTGCCTCACAGACAGCAATACCAGAAAATGTCACAATTTTTATTTAAACCAACTTCTATCAGCGATGAATTGTGTGTGACTTCACACTTCCTGCTGTTGCCCATCAAAGCCATCCAGCAGTTCCTTTTTCATCATGCCTTTTGTTAGATGTCCTAAGATTTTAAGAGGTGGTTAAGTTCAATTTTATTCACATTTTGCTTCTCACCTGCTACTTTTTTATTGGCTGTTATTGTGAAACAACTTCTGTTTACATGAAAATATTTAAATAACACAAGAGTGGAGTGGAATGGAGTTCATTTTTACAATTAGACATAATTAGACAAAATGACTCTTTTGAAAAACCAAAAGAGTCATTTTAGGGGGTTTGTGACTGTCAAAGAATGTTTCCTCTTGTAATGACTGTATATAGGAACTAGCTTTCGTCCATTTTCACAAGACCCTGCAATACCAGCCTAGGCCACAATTCCAACATGTTCTCATCTTGGGGAGTTTGCTGCACTTTTAATCCCTGCTAATTACCCCTTGAGCATGGCACTGAACCCTATAAACTACTCCAGGGATACTGCCTTGTGAATGTGCTCTGGTCTTAATGCAGATATGCATATACACAGAGATTATGTGTATCTGTTACCAACCTCTAAGAAGGATAGGTGAAAAACTTTAAGGAATTGTCTCATGGATACAGTAGCAAGGATTCTCCCTACAAACAGGAACAAAAAGCTAATTCTATGGCTCAATTCTAATGATAGTCACTTCTATGCTCCACAGGACCTAGCTCAAACATAGATGACTGGAGTGTGGAAATTCCTCTGAAGTCAGCCCAAAACTGCCCCATAAATCTAGGTCAGTGCATGCCTTTCCAAGATATGCAATATTGTGGGATATGCACCCACACTCTGCAAAATGTAGAACATATCTACATCAAGAGGCTGCACATCTACAACCTGAATCTGCTTTATTTTGTAACAATACAATTAAGAGCTGTAGAAGTATTCATATTGTTGCCTCATACCTTGCTTTTGACATAAACAGAAACAAGCACATTGTTGTGAGTACACACAGTGTTCTCCTTTACAGAAGAGTTATAATAACCTATAGGACATGGAAGCTTCTGCAGTCAAAGCAAGAAACGATAAAGGAGTAGTTCGGACTAGTTACCATAAGCAGTGCTTGCTCCTGAAGCAGCTGCTGCTGGAGGATTTCTAACTGTCGCTGTTCTTCTTCTAACTTATGTCTGATAAACTCCTGTGGAAAGGTAAGAAGACAGTAATGATAGATATGAAGGTGGGGAAAAGAAAATGAAAATATAGGGGGAGGGGAAGATGATAAAGGTAGTTGTGTAGTTATGTAATGTCATTCCAGTAAACAACAGAAACTATGCGTTGCCATGATAACAATCAGCACTAACACTGAAATTTCCTGACAAGACATGCATCGTCTCTGTTTAGAAGTACAAGAGAGACAAATAAAAGTACCATTATAAAACAACATTACTGCGCAACACTACACAGAAGTTGTGAGACATTACTATATTACTATATAATTAAAATGTGTAGCTGTACATTATCATTATAATAAGCTAATATACTAACAGAAAATCAGTATTTGGCACTACAGGTAATGGTGCTCTGACGCCAGACTCTTGTGTTACTGAGGGGAGACTGGAAACAGAGCATACGAGACGCAGAGAGCTCACCCACAGAAAAACTCATCTCTGAATAAATACACTAATTTAGACCCTTGCTGCTATGGCAACCTACTCATGGAATTTCACCACCAGAGCAACTTGCACAGTGTTGCCGGTGGACACACCCACACTTCACACTGATAGGCTGACTGTAGCCCCACGTCTCCTGTGGTTGGTTACCTGCTCCCTCTCAGCCAACCTTCTATCTTCCTCCCGTCTCATATCGTCGAGTCTCCGATGGGGACCCTTTTCTTGCTGCCTCACCATCTCTCGTTCTTTTCTCTGTTGCTGGGAGAGAAGGGTGACAGGAAAAAGAGAAATGAGCACAGATGCTATAATGCACTGGGGAATTTATAATGGATAGCCTGCTTATAAGCAAACCTTCCCTTGTTTTCTGTGCAAAGAGCTGTAAAAAAAAAAAAAAATAATAAAGGAAGGAAGCAGGGTTGCAGGGCTGTGAGTCATTCGCTCTCTCTCTCTCTCTCTCTCACACACACACACACACACACACACACAAAAACACGCTAATTATCTTCTGACTATGCTGCTTTGATTAAAACTCAAACTGATCACAGTTTTTCGCTTTTGGCATGGAACAGTTTTTATCTGACGTTTTAAGGGACATGGAAACAACACAGTTTCTTCTTAGTGGTGAAATGAGAACGTCCCACTTGGAAGTGACACAAAACACTCAGCTCTATTGAGTTCATTCAACTGCTGTTGGCACTTTGCAGTTGAGCAGGAGCCAGAGAAGATGGAAGAGGAGGTGGAGGTATATTAGGGGAGTTCAGTCTCACTGCAGTATAATACCTTACCGATACAGCACAATGCTTGCAATAGTGTGCGCTTCACTCAAATTACCTACAACTCCTCAAACACTTCACAGCTGCACCAATGAGCTGAGTAATATAGGTACCATGTCTTTCAAAATCTTCAGCAACATTTAGCAACCTTTATTTAAATAATGTCTGAAAGCATGTTTTCATGTGTTACCTCCATCCCAACATTTAAATCACAGCACAAATGCAACATTTTTATTTGTTTTCATTGTCTTCACTTCTGCATCAATATAAAATCAAATTTGAAGAGTGACATTGTTGTACAGTTTGCTTATTTGATGCATGTGGTAATATAATCAGAATCATGTCATTCTGCAGGGAAATCACTATCATAACCCTAACCTTATCACAAATACATCAGTAATGGTGTAAATATGTTGCCCTATATTTGCTGATATGAATGCAGTCTTGACAGTGAATAACTTTTAAATTCCCACAACGTAAGCGGTTTCTGGCGCCATTATAGGTTTACTGCAAAATATCCTTCCTCCGTACATATCGTAAGTTGAGAACCACCTTTGAAGGATCAGTACAGCAGAGCTTTAAACAGGGCTGTTTTCCTCCTCATTTGTCACTATTATGAAACTTTTCTTGTTAACTCTTTATTAGACACAACTTCAAAGCAAGTCCAGTTTCCTTCTGGGCAGAGAATATGACACGTTGATACACATTCAGGGGTGGTAAAATATTAGCAACATTTCAAGTATACATTATGACTTCATGTTAACTGTTATAAGGTCTTACCAATAATTGTATTTTGCAAGCATTTTACTCACTAAAGTCATTGTATTCATCTATACAGTGGGGTGCAAACACTGTTTACGGTGTTACGAATTGTACCTACTACAACATCTTATAGTTGTTATGCGTTATGTTAGGCAAATTATTACATGGAGTCTCCAGTGCTGGTTCAAAGCCTCAGAACAAAAAGATTAGTGGTCTTAGATTGGAGAAAGTAGGAATCTGAGCCACTAATACAACTCACTAATCTCTGAACTCCTTAAAAGGTAAACTTACATTTATACAGTTGCCATGCATTTCAAAAAACATCAAACTCAAAAAACATCTCATTCTGGGTGAATGTTTGCAGAATTAATAATTCATACTAGAGTTGCAAGGAGCCATACTTCCTTTCACTTTTAATGTTCTCACTCTATTCCTCTCTGTTTACATATCTGGGCTGTCAACTGGATAGGTTTTACATGCCCTGCACAGGCTTCATTACCAAATTTCACAATCTAAACTATGTAAACATTGTGACTTTTGCAAGCTACAATTTGATTTTCTCTTTTAATTATTACTATTACTTGAATATTTAGAGTCATAGTTTTAACATTCACATTATCTTATATCAAAAGGTTTACTAGAGCACACAATAGAATCATAAATGCTGTGCACAAAACTGACATGAAGACTAGAGACTAGAGGTTAAACTAAAGGGCAAGAGCAAACAGTTTAGTGTCTGAAGGTAGGACAACAGCAGACACATTACAGACAAGGAACATGAGATTTTGGTTGCTTGGTAGAGCTTTGCTTTGAACTAAAAATGTACTGTCGTGTTGCATTATGTAGCAGCATCATAAGCCTCTGGCAAAATGTGCAGCATTATAGGTCAACGATGGGAATAAGGTCGACTACACCAAAATCACATACTCTTGGTTGTAATAAGTGAATGGAAACCAACATCAGAAAACAAAAAGATGAACCAAGACAAGCTTTGAGAAATGTGGGGTAAATGTAGTAGCTTATATTATTATTAAGTGTGCATGTGCTCTACTTTGATCATTAGTACACAGATATGATATGAATTCCCTGGCTGATTCATACCTCTTCAAGTCGACGACGCTGTTCCTTCTGCTCTTCAATGCGTTTCTGTCGGTCATGCAACAGTTGCCTCTTGTGTTCCTCGGGGTCCCGACGCTGAGCAGCCAGTTGGGCCTGCTGCCTCTTGTGAGCCTCCGAGCGCTCTTTGTTCTCCTGCTGCAGACGCTGGAAGTCCCGCCTCAGGGTGGACTCACCAGGTACATTGAGGATTGAACTGATGAGGGAGTGGATTTTTGGGACATTGATTCGCACCGAGAACACACGTCAAAGATTCATACTTCTGTGATAGAGACAATAAATTGTAATTACCTTGACTCTCGGTCATCTCCGCGATTTTCATCCTCTTCATCACTACCGCTGTACTCATACTCTGTCTCTTCTATAAGAAAAAAATGACAATATGCTCCAGTTGATCACTGTCCATGACAAGAAAATATAAGATGGCTTTCAATCAAATTTTTTCTTACCTTTCTCTCCTCTTTTCTTGCGTGTACGGTCAATATGGTCTTTGAGCTGGATTCGGACCTGGCGCTCGGTGGGCTGATCCCTGATGAAGGAGTGCTTGAGCAGCTGCTCTGTGGATGGTCGGCTGGGATATGTCTTTACGAGACAGCCCTCTATAAAGTCAATGAATTTCTTGGACCTGGGATGAAGGGGAAGTTTAGAGGATGATAAACTAGTGAGGGACAGTAGGAGGTTTGGGAGGCATGGAACAGTTGGCAGCTAGGCTGTGAATGCCCAGAACCCTGATCCAACAACAACCAGAGAGATTCAAGTGGGACAAGGTCTGTCTTTAGCCCCTCTTACATGAGGAATGTTGTTTGTGACATTTGTAGGAAATACAGGTGTGAACTAAACTCATTAGGGCTCCCAGTTCTTGCTCACAGTCTTGTGTTGAACTGAGAAATTAAATCACAACATTCTGCACTGACCCATTTAATACGGTAATGTCTTTAAATGTCTTTATGGAAATTATTTGATTGACAGGGGAGCTAGAAGCTGCCAGCAGACAAAAGTAAACTGAGTGAACAGTATATTAACAATCTGAAATACTTTACTCCAATCTGTTACTTTCTTCTCACTTAATTTCTCTGAAACTGGAACTAAAATGTGAGCACATCATCACCGCCAAATACAATTCAATGCATTACAATAATCATGCAAGAATATCACCTGGATTAGTTCAATAATGTTCTTTTGTGTTCATGTTACTGTGTCCATCACTTACTTAGACTTATGTATTTGAATAATTGTTCATTTTGAGTCACACCATACTGACTTAAAGCTTCTTTATGATTAGAATTATATAAAACATTCTGAAAGAAACAATGCATTCTGAATGCAGTGGGAGCATAAACTCTACTAAGTGGGTCCATTAACGAGAAGCAGGGAGAGTAATAGGAGCAACAACACAGGGTAGGAGAAAGAATGACAAATTAGTTTAAAATGTCTATGGCTTCTTGTCTTTCTCACAATAATATTCGTCTCCATACTTGAACAAAGCATATGACCTCTGATACTAAGTGAGGAACAGCAAACTCCTCAGTGGACAAATACACCAAAGTAACCTGTCACACTTCTGTAATTCTGCATTGGTTCTTGTTGACGTAGCATTCTTTCGATTCAGCAGTGCTCTCATTAAGTGTCTTTTCTTTATATGCACATAACCTGGTTGTTGTTGTTGTTGCTCTGCAGTAACCTGTTTTCTCAAACATCAAGTAAACAGAGCAACCGAGTCATGACACTGCTTGTAAATGTGCTCTCCAGCCATGACCTGATTTTTTTCCACTTTTGCATGCAGCATGTTTTTGATAGATTTAGCTAACTGATTATTGCAGAACATGCTTATTTCAATACAAAGAATCATATTGTTCAAATATTTGTCTGATGCACCGCATGCAAATGTTTCCATGTGATGTGATAGGGATAAACACTGGATTAGAACTTATCTACTACTGTATGTAATGAACTTTACAGCACCAGACAGTGAAAATTATACATTCATCATTGAATTAAAATCCTACTTATCACATTTAGTCATATCTGTTTGTAGTCATAACTTAATATTTTTTATTATGAAAGGAAGAAAAAGTCGTATTTGTACTTGTCGTGGGCCAATGGACCATACTGGCATTATTACAAAGCATGCCATATCATGTTGACATCACATGTATATGACTAGAATTTTATATCTGGAGGTGGAGGGGACAGCGAGAAGTGACTGCAGTTCAAGGCTGCGCTTCAACATTTGTAAGCGTGACAACATTGGATATTTTTATGGGGTTGTGTTTGTGTCAATGAAACCACATAATTTTGACAAAAAGTTGATACATCTCCAGCAGTGTTTGTGGTAACAAAACTGGGCTGTTGACAAGACCCTGGAAATGCTCCTTTTTCTCTCGGCCACCTTGAGGGGCATGTTGCAGTCTGTGTTTTATTGACAGAGGCTGGCAGGCAGCCAGTCTAGAGCCTGTGCTACACTGTAGGAAACGAGTGACAAAATGAAAAAGCTTGTGTTGCAGCTACATGTCATGGGCCTGTTTTTGTATTGAAGAGTGCTAGGAGTACGAAGTGGTGTTAGCTGTGAAAATGTTTGCCTATCTGTATGTTGCAACAAGCTAAGCTGCAGGGCAAGACGTGCGTTGATGGTTGAAGGTTTATGGTCTGGCTAAATGCCACCGTCTGCTCTGACTATGACAGAAAGTGGACAATACTTGCAATACATGCAAGATTTGATTGGCTGAATCAAAAGGTCTTGATGGGCATCGATGGATAATTAATGGTATTCGCTTGAATTAATGCAGAAATAGGGAACGCCAAGTATTTGAAACAGAAATAACTCCCACTGGACGTGTATTTTGCAGAGCAGATATGTATGAACACATTTCATATCATGTGAAGGTAGCCCATTATATGTCTAGGATATTATACATGTAAATAAGACTTTGGGCTCAATGAGACAGCAGGTTGGTTTATAACTCACCATTTTTTCGATTTAAGTTTGGGAGGGGGATTCCTAGGAATCAGGAAGAGGGCTCTCATCGGATGCATGTCACACAAGGCTACAGAGATAAAGAGATAGTGAGAGCTGTTAGGTATTATTAAATCCACCTACCCATGCTTAGAGCTACAGCACCAACAAGAAAAAACTGGAACATCAAAATGAATTATATGTTAGACAGAATACGATATATACCCACACATGGCAGTTTGTAATACTATCCACCATTATACATATTCTTTGTATCAAACATGCTGTTACCCAATATTTCCTGGTGCCCCAGGCTTATGTTGCACTGAATGTAAGAGCAAGGCCTGTGAGTCACTGTGTTCCCAGCGTAGGTAGCTAAACCTGACTGGTTAGCTTTACACTTTGACAGTGAATGGGCTTTTATAACGCAGTCTTTAGGCCATATGCAACGTGACTGAGAGAGCCAAAGACAAGAGGAAATTTCACTTCAGCATTTAAAAAAGGGCCACATTAAAACAGAGGGCTATTTTACAAGTACATGGAGTTATATACTGTACTGCCATTTCATTAAACGGTGAATTATTCAGTCTGTTTAGATTTTAGCAGTTCAATTGTACAGAGTCCAAAAACGTGATCTTACTGTACTGACAGCTATTTGTTTTTGTTTTTGAAAGGATTCATGGACCTTAGCTGAATAAACAGACGAGGTCTGGACAGCATGTGCTAGCACTGCAAATGAAAAGAAAGCTCAAAAGCGTGTGAAAAAATGCTAATAACTCATATCTTCCAAATGTTTAAATCTATTTTTTGTGAGCTTGTTGTGCAAATATCAAGCAGAAACATACTATTATATCTGATAAGCTGAGACGTCATGTGACATGCTGACAGGCAAGCAATGTTAATGCACAACTATAAGGCTAATTAATACATTATTGTAACTGGTACAATGATATATCTTAATTAAATCCAATTCCATCATGGAGGACACAAAGGGACTTTCAAAAATGTAGAGGGAATACAGACAGGAATAATTTTACTACAAATGGCAATTGCAATTGTTTATTGAAAACCGACTGATGCTGTAACTATTTATACTCAATAAAAAACATCTACTGGTTGTTATCATTGGCATCATGGTGATAAAATTAAGAAACACAAGAGAGGCAACAACTAAGGTTGCACCTATTAATGATTGTAAGCATTAAACTGATTAACTAACTAAAAAAGTCAAAACATATATGTACGTATTTTTATGTAGTTAATGACACGTTATCTGAAACAAATGTGGTGTCGGGACATTGCTTATTTTATTGGACAGAACTGTTTTCCATTGTTTTCTGTTGATTGATCTATCGATTGGCAAATGGTTTTAGCATTACCAATGGTGGAAAAAAGCACGTCCAAAAACAACAATCGTAATTTAGCAGAAACATACTTTAGTAATGAGACTGATAGCGTGAGTAACTAACACTGCATAATTTATAATGACACATCAACAACAGCTTGACAGTTGGCCTGTATGCCTTATGTCATTCACAGCAGTATCAACATGGTCAAAAAAGAACATTAAAATGTTTGCAAGTGCAACTGGTACAAATTTATTCTGACTCAGAAAACCAGACTCCACTTGACCTTTAAGCATAAAGGTCCCCTCCGAGGAATATAAAAATATTCACTGCTTGGATTTGTGTCTGTTGTATTTTTTCCCCATCACCTTAAGAATTCTTAAAAATACATCTACCCCTTCTCACTCAATGGGAAATCTATAATCTAGGCAAATAGATGTATTTTTTATTAAGTTTAACTACTAAACAGAAGTGTTTCAGTGTATGTTATATGAAGGCAACAAGTTTCAGCATCACACTTGCATATTGGAACATGGTTGGTTTCTAAACCAGTTTATAAGAGCTGTGGGCTGATGCCTTAAACTCACACTATAGTGAACTTTCCTCCTTCAGCAGATTAATGCAAAAACAGTCTTTAAGTCTTAAACCCTGCAAATATGTCACTCTACACTGTAAAATATCAAAAAGCAAAGGTTTTTAAATATTTAAGTGGAGGAGGAATATCAATTTGACTTTAGCTTGGTTTCTGTTCAAAAAAGATCACTGTGTCCCCAACTCAACAATTAGCTGCAGGCGTGTGTAAAATTCAGACAGAGTGAAGACACATTTTGTAGCAATGCAGAGCTCATAAACGTCAGCTTCATATTGCAAGTGTTTTTCTACTACTACTTTAAACTCAAATGCAATACTTAGTAAAGCAATAGGTAAAGAGTGTAAGTCGAATCTTGCTGCAGGGAGGGTTATAACAGTCTTTTTTTATAAACAACCACCAGCTGGTCAAATGTAGCAGTATACAAAGCATGATGGTGAACCACTGTTTAATATGAATTTTCTTTACCACAGCTGAGGTAATGTATTTTGCCTCTACTCTTAAGTGAGATTTTCTGTTTCTTAGTCAGGTTTGACACCGAATCCCAAGGCAGACAGACCAGAGAGAGATCTGTGCAATCAGCCTCCACACACCAACTGCCAGCTCACGACTACACTACCTTGATTACAGTGAGTCAGCTGTCCATCTGAAGGCACAGACAACAAGGCTGCATATGCAAGACAGGACTCATTCATGAGGTCTTTCAGAATGAATTTTGAAAGGATGAGGCATGATCTGTTGCCGAGGACATAGAAATGTATGGTATAACCAAGAACAAGTAAAAGAGGTGCACTTACGAGGAGCTCCCTCAGCCATCTCAATGGCGGTTATCCCCAAGGACCAGATATCACTCTGTAACACATACAAGGAACCAGGTCAGCCTGTCTTTCATATGGTCTCACAGCATAGTGCTCTCACACACAAACACAGTGCTGCTGTTACCCTGTAGTCATAGGTGGAGTCAGGGTTCTCATCACAGGCAATAACTTCAGGTGCCATCCAGTACGGTGTGCCGATGAAGGTGTTCCTACGCCCAACAGTTCTGTCCAACTGAGCACTCACCCCAAAATCAACTGAGAGTCGAGAAAGGGTGTGAGACATTGAGGGATAGCATGCATTTTGCAACGAAACAACACAAGACCTTCAACATACCAAGTTTGACCTCTGCATTCTCTGTTAGCAGCACGTTCTGGCCCTTGATGTCTCTGTGGATAACTTTATGGGCATGGAGGTGAGCAAGGCCCTGCGAAACAAACAACTGGTCAGTAAAAGGCAACCTTTTTATCAGATTTCGTTTGAGTGACGATTTCTCACCCTTAGGATCTCTCTGCAGATGTAAGCAATCCAGTCCTCCTTTAGAGAGCTGCCCTTAGTGTTTTTCACAAGGTCGGTCACTGATCCCGCCCCACAGAACTCCATCACCAGCTATATGCAGACAAACGCAAACTTGGTGAGCACAATCAATCAGGCGAATTGGTTTAAAATGATCAGACCAGGCATAAGCGTAGACAGACCCAAAGTTGGTCATCATGTCCTGGTGGACTCTTCTTGACAAAGGCACCGTAGTATGTGGCTATGTTGCGGTGGTGGCTGTATTTTTTCAGCATGTTGATTTCTGCTTTGATCTCCTCTTCTTCCTCCTCTGTAACATCCATCACCTTGATGGCCGCCAGCTGGCCTGTCTTCACGTGACGGCCCTGATTCAACAACAATTTGGATCATGGTTACAGTGGTCAGCAGTTTAAAATTAACCAGGGATTATTTCTGAAACTCTTCAAGTTTTGCCTGTTAAGTGTGGCTAATTGCTTTATCAGCACATTTGACCCTTCATATATTACACTTTCTTCAACTTGAGTCTCTTATCTTTCTGACACAGCAACTAGACTTTTTAGTCTGACACCTGAAATATGCACTGACTTAGCAGGGAGATAAATCCGCTGTAATCTGAGAAATTAATGCACAGAACATTTAACAAAAGAGCAGACACTAGAGTGGGTTTTATAGCCACACTCCAGCCTGCTCAGTTTTACAGCAACACATAAAAGTCCTACATCATCCAGATGTGACACAGGCATCAGTCTCACCTTGTACACCTGTCCATATGTCCCATTGCCGACGACCTCGACCAGCTCAAAGATTCCTGCTGGATCCTTTGAGAGAGAGAGAAAGAGAGAGAGAGAGAGAGAGAGAGAGAGAGAGAGGAGACAGAGAGGGTCAAACACACAAGGACATGTTTTCTGTCTTGTTGTGCCACATCAGCTAAACATTTTCATGAAACAAAACGCTCCATACAAAAACAGCATTTCATTTTGTCTTTTTTTTTTGGGGGGGGGAGATATGGTGTACATTCTTTTTTGAAACCTACACATCTACACTTCAATGCCAGCCCTAAGTGGAGGTCGTATTTCATGTTGTTACACTCATGTTTCTTCAGTTAAGAGTGGTCCCTGACTACTAAAATCCTACTGAACTGCACCTGTTCTGGTAATTGCTGCAATCTGGCTGCTGTAATGTTGGCACTATGGCTGAATTAAAACATGTCTGAATTGAAAAACTCTGTTGAGGACACACACAAAAATAAGCAAACATAATCTGAGTAATTTTTCTTTCATTTTTAAAAAAATATATTTTTATATAATTTTTATTTAATACAGTATTTAGTAAGACAAACTGTTGCATTTAAAATTATTCTGTGCGACAGATGTGTACGTCATTACAAAAAGACGATAGCTGCTTTAAATATCTATAGACTCCCTCAAGAACACTGTCACATAGATATACGCAAAGATAAACATCAGCCTCAGTAGAATATAAATCATACATAAAAACAAGAAAAAGCAACCGTTCCTAAGCAAATTTATATCCAATACTACAATTCTGAATTTCCATACAAATCATCTGAACTCAATCTTCCTAGCCGCCCACCTACTCACACACTCACCGCCCACCCTCAAGAGAAGAAACAGACAAGCAGATACACTAAACATTGATAGTAGATTAGATATACAAAGATGAATTCTGACAGCATTGAAAGGACATCTGGCCTTTTCCAGATTTGTTCATTTGACATTTCAATGCAGTGAACACATATTACTTTAATAATGAGCAGGTTGCTTTGACATAATTATACAACCCCTTCCCCCAAGAGACAAGGGAAAATGACAAGCAGTTCCACTTTCATGCAATTTCAATATGGCTTTAAGAAGATGTGTGGGTGGTGAGACTGCAGCTTTAGGTTTAGAATGTACAGCATGACCTATCCTGCTTTCATCTGTTTCCAATGATGGGTTTTCTGCCTTCAACAAGGAGGGGAAACATTCCTTTGAGCCAAGGAAAACGTACGGGAAAAAAGCACGTATATATTTGTGTAAAGTCCGGCAGTAAAAGTGGGAAATGGCCACATTTTTGCTCATTTGATGAAATAAACACACTGGCAACATATTGAAGCATATTATGTAGAAGGACACAAAAGAGGGGGGACCGTGACGTCAAGTAGGAGGCAGTAGAATGATGGTATGAAGAGAATAATGTAATGATAGTGTGGGTGGCGAGGCAGGGGCGGGAGCTTCACCCACGTCCAGCGCGGAGAGTGGGATGAGAGGAATGAAGTGAGAGAAGGGGAAGGGTACAGTTATGTTACAGGAGAAATACAACATCAGCAGTCAAACCAATCATCAGCGATGATTGCAAAAAATGCGAGGAATCAGTCAAACTGCTGGAGGAGAAATCCACAGGCAGCCTGCCTAAATTATCAAAGTGGCAGCTCTGACACTTCTTGTGGATATCATGCTGCTGTGTTAATGTGTGAACTTAATATATTAGAGAACATCGGGGAATAGTGCTATGAATGTTCAAAAATTGTCCAGCATGCCTGTCAGTTCAACGAGGTATGAACTCTAAAAGACACTGGCAATAGTCCACGGGGACGCTGACCACACATTTCCTGCAGGGGTGTCAACTTAGCTAACAGAGGAAGTCTTTTAAAAAAAGCATGCCCTATCTGTGGTTACACAGCTGCAACAATCGTCAAAATCAAAACTCAAACACAGCATTCCCTGTATATCATCAGAAAATAATTTTCTGACGCAGCCGGCTTTATGCCTCCATCAGTATTACACTAACAATAAAGCTTGGGCTTACGTTGGAGAAGAGGTCAATAGTCGAATTCAACAAACTACCCCCAACAGTATGTCAGTTTCCAAGCAACCTCAGATACATTTAACATTTCTAAATTCATCAAGACTGCCATAGTATGCTACCTTTATGGGCCTTGTATCAGCAAATGGCCTACATCTCACCCATCCAAACAGTTTGGGCCTACATGATAACATTCACAATTCATCAATGTGAAATGAAGCTAACATGGAAGAAAGGTAGTTGTAGGCATTTAATATCCAATGTTTTACTTGTATTTACAGTGAAGCTGTAAATCCTAGTCCGAGCTTCTCTTAATATTACACCATGGAGCACCATTACACCAGCAAGGATAGGCTGTTTCACTGCAATAATACAAAATCACAAGACTCAATTTCTCATGAGGTTTATTTCCAGAGGGCTAGTGTCCACTGAGCAGCATCCAAAACTCATCACACTCTCAAAGTTTCTATTTTAAACTAAAATAATCCCAGAAGTAACTTTCCTTTTGTTGTAAATTTACAACAACACTGTGAAATTCAGCAGACATTTTTATTGGACGATGACCTTGTCACTTGTGTTTTAGTCCTAGAGGGCTTATTAGACCATCTGTAATCAATACAATTGTGTAGGTGGTTTGGTTTTATCCAGTTCTACTGGCATAAGAACAAAGTGTCTGCACAAATGATTTGTTGCTGCCTGTCTTCAGTGGACTGTCGTTATGTAATGCTGGAGTCCTTCTGCACTCTTTAGCAAACTTGAGAAATGCTGTGATTGAGACACTTAAAGGTTCCCTGAGGAGCTTTTGTACTCTATTAGTGCTATGGAACTGTTTTTCTCTGGTGGGTCTCCATTTTGTTTATCTCAGGTGCGCGCACAAGGACGCACATGCATGCACGCACACGTAGGTGATATTGTGCACAGTCCTGCAAATGGTTTCACACTATTCCACTGATCAACAGGTGGCAGTAACAGCCAAGATATGCACCAACAAAGACAGAGAAGAAGAAGACTGCCCGCTCATGGATGTAAACACAGGATTTAAATCTAGAAAATTGCCAATGTTTTATTAAGAGGGAAATTAATCAAACACATTTGTTAGTGCTCAGTACAGTACGATGCATTTCTTTGAGTAACACTTAATATAAACATACGTTTGTTTTTTTTTTTTGTTTTTTTACAATAAAACTCCATAGGGCACCTTTAAATGGTCAGTTCACCCATATCACAAAGACAGTTTCACACTTATCTCTAGCAGTTGCTGGCCATGCATATTTTGGCATGGAAACTTTTGCCACCTCAATATTAAAAGGAGGGAAAAGGATTTCTTTAACTCAACAGCCTCGACTAATCAGGAGTCGCCAGTGTAGCTATGAGAACAAGATCTCGAACTTGTTTCTCAAACACAGACACAGTCAATATGGTCAGTGGACTGTCCAGCCAAGCCACACATAAAACTATAGCGCATCTAACCCCATTCCACTGCGTACTCTGTAGACATATTGTTAACCAAATACAAATTATATTCAAACATTATTCCAAGTTAATGTACGATACAGCAGTACATAAACTGCAATGCCATTTGACAACAGTCACTAAAAAAATGCAGTCACTTGGGCCAAAATATCCACACCAAAACACTGTTACAGTGAGATTCCAGACCGATAATCCAATTTCCAAATTCAATCAAGTGAATGTTCTTCCACTGAAGATAAACAAACTCACACAATGTGGGCTATATTCACAACTTGCCACTTTACACAGATATATTATAAAGAACTCGGATTCTCAGGTGAGCTCTCCTTTGAGTCAAGGAAAGAGGTAACACCAACCCAACAAACTAGGATTTGGATAAACTACCCCTGATCTCCTGTTAAGCCTCACAAATCTGTTAAGGCTACACCAAAGTGCTGCCAAGTTTCCTGATATTTTCAAAGAGTACAGGGAATTTCACTTTCCTCTGGTATATTTCTTGGGATAGCTTGTATTCTCTTACATGTTTTTAATTTCAACAGCACAATTTCTACTTGTGATTTCCCAATTTTAGTGATGTTGTCACAGTTATAAACTCATATTCCTAGTTCTTACATTAGAGTTTTAATGGTGCCAGATGCACATTTTCAGAAACATTTTGGTCTCTTTAAATCTAGACAAGAGATTTATAAAGGCCCTCTAATATAAAAGTGAATATTATGGTTATGTTTAAAAGCTGTACCTAAGAGGAAAGAGACAGGGCTGTAATCCATGCAAAAAAACAGTGACTGAATGCATAAAATATGTCTTTATAATGCTAATACAGGTCTGTCTTAAGGGAACTGACTGCTGCAAAAAAATATTTTTTTTGACACCTGCCTTTGAAATGTAGAGATACATCAAAAGGGAGAAAAAGATCTGTGGTCTTGATTCAGAAACTCTACCCCTTTTCAACAAATGGGAATAGTGCGAGCATGTTTGTTTTTTCCATCTGACTTCATTTCTTGCCAGGCAAAGCTCTTCTAATGTTAGAGGAAGGTGGTCAAAAGAGCCAGGTAGATTTCTTTAGACTTAGGCCTTCAAGGTGGACCACTGAAATCATAGGGAATAAAGTCCAGGACCTTTTTTTTCTATCCTTGACAAAGTTTGATTTGTTACATACAGTTACATACAGCATGAGAATGCTGTCAGTAATCCAAACCAAACTCAACTAAACCTGAAAGACCAGATCCAGTTTTCCAAAGGGATATTTACAGGATTTGTCATTCAAGTTGGGATCTGTCAGGTCCCCATATGAAAAAGCACTTCCAAAACAACAACCATTCAAACAAAGGTGACTGTGTGTCTGCATTGCTATCTATAAAAATAGAAAAAAACACAGACAATTCAAATAAAAAATGTTTAGCATGTTTGTGTACATAATAAAAAATAACTACATGGCAATCACAAAGTGTTATAGCCCTGCAGACAGGAGCAGCCATGATTTCATTCATTTATTCTGATATTAACACACGAATCACGAAAAGTTGACAGTAATGGAGAATGTAGCTCTTTGTTAGATGGAGAAATCAGACAATATCTTTCATGGGAATCTGTGCTAAGGCCAGGCCAAGGGATGTTTATCCCACCTCAACTTTGTTGCGTGGGTGTAATGTGGTCGTGCTTGTATCAGAGACAAACTGACACTCCGGTTCATATGACATAACATCTACTGCGTCTGTCTGCCATCATTTTACATGAACAGAGTGCAGCACACTTATCTTGTAATAACAATACTCACCCTGAGAGCTGCGAGGTCTATGTCATCCAGGCTTCGTGTGGGGGCGTTTTCAGACATAGCTGGCGAAACTTGGTACGTTAGCTAACAAGTTAGCCCGTGATTTGATAAGAAGTACTTGGGCTGAGTGGCTGCTAAAACGAGCCTGTGCGGGCTTATCTATAGAGTAAAGATATAGCAAGCTGGCAGTCCAGTATGATGAAACTGTTGCGGAACAACACGGTAGCACTTAGATTAGCAAACACATCGCAGATAGAGCTGCCACAGACGCACCCAGCTGACTAGCTCACGTCAACTCCGGCCGAGAGCTATGTTATCCGCAGTTGTTTTACAGAAAAGCCGGCTGCAATACGTGAACATAACACATTCAACTTAAAAACAAAAGATTTCAGCAGACAGTTAACGTCACCGTTAGCCGGTCATCGGTGCTGTTCTAACAGCTGGCAGGTTTCAATGCGATGCACCTCCACTGTTGTTGAACACCTTGCTGCGTTCATTTTGACAAGACGCCGCGGCTCTGCTGCTGAACAACATCCCAGCCAATCTTATGTTGATAAAAGATGCGTGTCGCGGGAAAAAAAACAACCACACACGTCTGGTGTGCCACCGGAAAAAATCTTTGTTGGACTGATGTGGTGTAAAAATATCATTTACAGCTCAGCAACGCAGCGGTTGTTTTTGAGGAGAACGCAACGTCTGATGTGATGGCGTCCGGGTCCGTCCGCACCGCACCAGAACCAACCGTCAGGCTCTCATTACTCGCCTTTAATTAAGTCCTACCCGAATATTACTGTGGGGTAAGTGAGGAAAATTAAAATAATGGCCTCGTTTGAAATATATTTCTTCGTCACCTCAGTTGTCAAACTTGTTAACACGACTTAAATATTCCTCAATTTTTGGCTCGAGCGCGTTGTAATCCGAATTCCGAGTCAGGTGCGCGTGATCGATCCAACGGTAACTGGCTAGCTAACGCAGCTAAGCTAGCGGACTAAATTGTCTTTTTCCAGAATAAACTTTCCGTCTTCATCCATTTTCTGTTGACAGTCGCGCCTAGCACTGCCAACCTTCCGGGGGAAAACACAGGCAGACAGGCAGGGACTATGTTCTCTCCAGCCACCGTAATACTTGTAAACTGTGGCCCTCGACTATTTGAAGATAAACGTTGTTTTCGTTCTCCGGCGTCCAGATTTGTATGAACTTGTAGTTGTAGTTCCAACCCGACAGATAAGGTGCAATTTCAAACTGCAGCTAACAGCCAAACTTGTTATTTCGCCATGTTTTGCTTCCCAAATCCTCCCTCCCACTCCCAGCCTTGATGTAGTCTTGCGGGGTTGGTACTGACGATTGGCTGCACGGAACACTCCTCAAGTGGTTTCGCCTCTTGGAGGGCTACGGTGCTTCATATGGGACAAATTACCTGAAAAATGTACAGTGGACTCAACCTACGCAACTGCCTGTCTGCTCTGAGCTGCACCGCTGAGGTCATCCTCTCACATACCTGTCCTGCATTGACCTATGCGACCAATCAACGCACACCATAATAAAGTTCAATCGAAATTATGATAATAATTTGAAAAAATCACTGCGATATAAGATTACTCATGTGTCTTTTGTCACCTCATCTCCGTTTAGAGTACTTCCTGTTATTGCTTTTTGCCCTCATGTGCTTTCCACCCTTACAGTTTTAACAATGCTATACTCGTTTTTCCATTAAGGCGGGCCTTCCTTATCTTCAGCAGATCATGATGTCAATAATGCATGATTCACTTCCAAAGCTGTTCACCAGGAGCTCAAGAGGACAATCCGGTATGTCATAAGAAAACTGAAGCTACTATATGGCAATAACCTGGGGATCACAATGGAGTTGTAATAAAAATTTTAATATTTGGAAACATGGATTTCATTTCATTTTTGTGTTGAACAATGTACACTTCCTGTAAAATGTTTAGTCTCTGTGTTTTCCAATTTGTTCTCTGAAAGAAGATTTTTGTTGTTTTTTTTTATTATCCAGGATTATACAAACAGCGAATGATGGTTGCAGTAATTTACAACAATAGTGATAGTCACAGGTTAACAGAGGATATTCACCTCACGATTGAGTACAATAACACAGAACTGTTTTTCTCTCGGAACTTCTCAGCAGATGATATCAAGTGTTTTCTGGCAGTGAGTTACAATTATACTGTAGTCTTATTGAAACACTACATGTTTTACACAGTTTGATATTTTGACTGATTAACCTTTGTCGAACCAAAGTTAAATTGAAACTCTATTAAAAAAACAGGTTTATTGAGGAAACAAGAGAAGTAACATGCGTTTAAGTACAAGTTGTTCATAACTGTTGTCAAGCAGTTCAGCAAGAATATTCATGATCTCTCTCTAACCCTGAGTGTTAGTAACTTATACATCAGAAACTTTAAGCTAATGACCTACATCTACAGATCTGCACACACGCAGGCTTTCACATGGTGAATGTTAGGGATTATAGGGATGAGATAAAAACACAAAATTAGAAATTAGAATATTAATAATATATACATACAAATATACTGGTAATGCTATTCAGTGGTCTCATAAAAATAAAATTCATGATAGAAACAGTTTAAGGTCACTTCTCAGTACATCAAAGATAATTCAGCAGAATCTTTAAACAAAGAATATCAGTCAAGGCGACCATTTTGTGCTGTACTCCTAGCTTCTAGTGTGCAAGGGCTCATAGTG
This sequence comes from Diplodus puntazzo, assembly GCA_963678695.2. Lineage (NCBI taxonomy): Eukaryota > Metazoa > Chordata > Actinopteri > Spariformes > Sparidae > Diplodus > Diplodus puntazzo. The sequence continues at coordinate 7,658,208 of OZ023167.1, read as the reverse complement.
TTTGTTTTTTTCATATCCTCCAAAAGAAAGTCTGGATCATCCTGAAGTCAGCAATGCATGATTTCTAAACACAGATGGTTTTACTAGCTCCTCGTCAAAAGGTGCTGCATGTAGGGCGAGGTGGTGATCATGTGGGACACTCATCACCTGTCACATTCACAGACAAGTGTGCAAAGAAACTACTTATGAGGCAGTCCGTACAATTTTACTGGCTCTATCTCAATTTGAGCCAATCCGTCAACATGCAGGTCTCTTTAAAATAGATGGGACAAGGTTTTTTCCCCCAGCTTGCATCATCCAATGAGAACACCTCTGAAAGGCTGAGAATATAAAACATTGGGTCCAGAAGCATCACATGATGCCTATTGATGCTTCTCTGCTGGCGCTTTCTAAAAGCTTTGGCACGACACTGGTACTTTACAAAGGCACTGTTAAACTTGTGCAATGTGAGAAACCTTAAAAGATGTAAAAATGCTTTGAGTAAAATCATTTAGCCCAAGTGTCGGGTTAAATAATTAATTAATTCCCCTCATCTAGGTCAAACTCCATTCCAGTCATCCATCTCTTACAACTGAGAATCTTAGAACATTTTGTTAATGCATAAAAATAACTCATTTTGTTTAACACGCGGAATGTTCAATCTTCTTTTACGCTCCTTTGAATTATTACATGATATTCCAAATCAGTAGTTGCCAGTCTACATCCACCACCTGTGCTACATATTTGTCTAACGCAAGACTTTTTCAGATTGCTCAATAGTAGACACTCAGTTCCTTATGGCTCAGTGAAGGGAATTAACAGGTGTCAAGAGAGTAACTGATGTGGGTTTACATCAAACTATATCTAAGATTCTTTGCATCTTATGCTCAAGATATGACTTGATTATGATAACTTCAGCATGAACAAAAGCCACATTATATCACTTATCAGTCACAGTGTTATGGCTGAATGTAATGTGCAATTGCGAGGGACGTCAACATAGTATGGATATGGAAAACATTCATGGCACCTGGATACAGAATTGTACAGCCCACATGGAAATATGCAGTGGTCAAACAGTCTGTGTCTCTGCTTCACACGGCTTTTTCTAAGCCAAGTGGAGAGTCGAATGTTCTGTTCTCGACTGCTGACAAATAATAATTCACTTGGTTGTCATGGTGACTTAAAAAAAAAAAAAAAGCAACAATTAACGGTAAATCAACATAACACCCTGGAATTATCTTGTCCTCCTTTTTCTTTCCCACCCACACTTTTCCCACCTGATCATTTATCTGAAACTATTAAAAATGACTGACTTCCGGAGAACGAAGACTGCCAGTCCTCTTTCAAAATATCACCTTCTATCCCCCCCTACAACATCCTGATTTAGTAACTTATCCCTCTTATCAGTACCCTCCCTTCTCTGCCCCATCCAGTCTTTATTTCAGCTATGATCCAGTCATCTCTTTATATCCCGTCACCATAACAACCACAATGTTCTGACAGATTTGCTGGCACTGCAATGAGAGGTGAAGCCTCAGAGGGAGAGAGTGAGAGCGAGCGTGAGAGAGAGAGAGAGAAAGACAGAGAGAGCCACCCACCCACCCAAAAACCTTGCACCAATAACTGTACACTATGTTCCCAGATCATGTGAGATGCTTCATTTCCAATACAACATCGCAATCCTCTCCTGACTCATACATTCATGTCGTGTTGCAGACTCTGCTATTGTGAATAAACTGGCCTGTGCTGGTTCGTGTACTGTTCTGACAGATAGTCATCATAAAATCTAGATTTCAGTGGTTTTGCTTCGACTATCTCATTGTCAGTCAAAAAAGACAATATAAAAACATCAATGTCTGACAAATAAATTGTGTTAAAGTGATGTCTTTCCCTCACCAATGGAGCGTCAGGGCTTTCACTGTGCTGAACTATGGTTGGACTGGAACTACAGGAAGGAGAATGTGGTGCAGGAGCCCTTCAACTGCTACGTAGTGGTCTGATCTGGGCTGATGTGCGGTTATGTCCACAGCCCTATAGGAGCCATGCCTTCTTTAGTGGCCAGTGGAGGCATCAGGTTTTCCTCACACAGGAACTTCAGGGGGAAGTAGACCAGCAGACCTCTGACGGCCTTCAGCTCCTCTATGGCCTGCTCGGGGTCAGTGTTGCAGAGGCGTTCCTCGGCAGAGTACTCCTGCAGCTCTCGCATGTTGTGCACAGAGTCGAAGGGCAAACATTTGAAAACCTGCATCCAGAACACATGAGGGGTGAGAAAACTGAAACTTACAAATTTCAGCTGTTGGGAATAAGCTTTAAATGTGACAACTAACTGTATGATACACTATTTCTGGTTTAGATTATACCTTGTCATAAATGGTGGCATTCAGTTTAGCAGCTGCGTTCCAGCCCAAGAAGAAGAACTCATCGCTGATTGGATCGTCAACACTGATACTGGGGTCTGAAGAGGCTCCAACAAGAACACTGGAAGGGAAAATAAGTAACAGCCGTAAGTTTAGCAGTGACAGTGCATTCAAACAACACAAAGGCTCTGTTCTTGTAGACGATCATAATATGGTTCTTATCAGTTCTTAAGCAAAAAGGAAACTACATAGGTTTTCCATAATATGGGTGATAAACTCCTGTATCACATCTAGAGGTACAGTAATCATTTATTAACACAATGTAATTTCAAGAGTTGCATATTTTGTGCTGACCGGAAACACTCCTTGCGCAGAGCGAGTGTGAGAGGTCCTGCCTGGTACTCCTCCCCTCCCATGACGGATGGTACCCGGTCTTCATCTTCCACAAACACTGCCATCTCGCTGTCTCTGCTGCCCAGCATGCTGCGGTCATTGATGTTGGCTGATCCTGGAGCACACGTGGAAAGCACAAACATTTATGATCTGTCCTTTTCAGAGGCATTATTCTTGTCTAACCAGCAATCATGGAGCAATTACCAGAATGAAATAACAAATGATACAGAAAGCATTCTGCAAAGGAAGCTCAACCCCGCCAGTAAGAATGGATTGCTATAAAATAATTCTGAAAGTTGCAAATACATTGCATGTCTTGCTGACAAAAATTGCACAAAAAAATCTAAATTCTTTACAGTTATAACTTTGAGGTTAATGAAATACTTATATTAACGTCAGAATCTTCCCTCCTATTAGTTTTTCAATATTCATACTGTGTCATTAACCACTTGATCTACTGCCCTCCGCCACTGTGCTTTAGTTCACCTTACTTAAGGAGCTTGTACTTGCAAATATCAAACGTCATACTCTTAATGACAAATTCTTATAAATTAATGTCCATGCATTTGTTGACTTGCACATAATTAATTTGACCACAGCTATATCCGTCTGTTTTTAATGGTGCTAAAATGCACTGATGTAATTTCATGGCTTCATTAGAAGCATGGAGTAGATTATAACACAGCAATTAAAATATTTCAACAGGAGTCTGCACTCCTGTCAAGCAAGTCTGAGTGCTGTCGATGCGGATGAGCTATTTCGCCATGGCGCTCGACGATGATTCAAGGTGACTCACCAATGATATAGCAGCGGTCGTCAGCAATTAGGGTCTTGCTGTGAACATAGATGAGCTCCGTGACAAGCGACTCGGAGAGCTGAGAGTGTGTTCTGAGACCGCACAGTGTGATGTATTCTGTCCACTTGTCCTCAACTGGGGAGGAAAAACCCGAATCACATTATTCACAAGAGGCAACATAGAAATAGAGTGAAGATTTATGAAAAATCTCACATTGACATATAGCCTGTCAAAATAGATGTGAAAAGAAGATAGCCGAGTAAAGGATGGAAAGGGAGACTGGGCAGATACCTAGTGCCACTGGCTTCAGTTTAAAGGAGCAAAATGAAGAGAAAGAAAGACACACATGTCAGAGAGGAAACAGGTGGAATTATGTGACTTCAGGTGGATTTTTGTTGACATGCGATAGATGCCGAAAAAACTCACGTTCATGAAGTCTTGACAGGATGGAGTGCTCTCCTCGGCACATGGTCCTTAGACATTAAAATTACATTTAAAATCAGGACAGTGACATAACAATAAATTATAGAAAGAATGAAACATTAATGATGAGTGTCTTCAGTGACATTACACCTGGAAATCTGATGGATGCAAAGGAAATCTGAGACTGGAGAAACACCGGTGAACCCTAACCTTTTGTAATAAGTACTTAAATAGAAAGGATAGGTCTAAAGAAAAAATAAATGAATAAACAGTCTCTGAAAGGGTCTAAAGGACACAAAACATGTGATCCAAATCATTTTAGCACAAGCAAGTCAGTGACAGAGCTGAAGTAGATCAACTACAACTCCACATGATTGGAAACATGCCTGAGCCTGATGAAAGTTAAGTGGTTGAGTTTTCCCATGGCTGTCATAATTTGTCGTGTTTGTTCTGGTCTGTGGACCGAGTAAAGAACAGTAATGGGAGAAAAAGGCTCTCACCTGTAAGTGAAGTGCAGAATGGCTTGGATGGCATTTCCACCTCCTGCGCTGATGTCTCCCTCAAACCCAGGAAGCAGAGGAATCACCACAAACACCCTGTACTTCTTCTGCTCTCTGCAATGAGACACAATGTCAACATGCACATTGTCTTCATGTAGCCTATTCCCTTCACTCTATACTTCTATTAATTCTCATATTTTGTTTCAAAAAACACATTTTGAGCTCAGGTTTCATGAATGGGTGCTTTGTAGCTTCAAGGCTTAAGAATGTGTGTCTAAAAAATAAAGAGTAAGTCTGGCGACTACACTGAAACCAGACCTGTGTGCACGCAGGATTCGATTCACAATTGCATCACCGATCCCATTGTGGACGGTCTTTCCATCAGCACAGCTGATGAAAAACTGGTTCTGAGGGCAGAGAGAAGACAGATGGTGGCTCGGCATGAGGCGAGGGCTAAAACAGGTTAGGTAGGTAGCTGGCAAGGAATGGACAGAGCTGGGAATGCATTCAGACTCATGAATCCTCATGATAAGACACACTGTCTACAGAATTTCTTAGTTAAATATGAAATTAATGAGTCAAATGGTGTGTAAGTAAGTAAGAATCACATGCTGAAACATCAGAAATAAAGGAAGTTCCATCTTAGGTGTTGCTACAAAATGTTTCAAGGTTACAATGACAGTTTTTTGCCATGTCTGCTGTTTTAATGTATCAGTTCTATCATGAGGAGGGCTATGGGAGATTTACACATGGCAGACCCAAATAGTTTAAACTGGATTTTACTGTTTACTTGTTGAAGTGTAAATTAAATCATTAAAAGCTTACATATATGTTATAACTAAGCTAATTCTACACTAACAAGGTACATATTCTTTAACCAACATTGGCATTCCTGTGTTACCTCGATGTAGATGTAATGCTCGCTGTTCTCGATGGTGTGGACGTAGGCGTTATGGATCGAGCTTTCACACGTTCCAGTGGACCAACGATCAGCAGAGCGCAACACCTGAAAAAAATAAAATTTATGGTGAATCATTTCACCACATTTCAAATTAAAATATCCTACAGTTTTGCCTTTCCTACAGTTTCTGCCCAGTGTTGTGGAAGCTAATTTGGAAGAACTACCGCAAAGCTACCCAAAGGATAAATGTAATTTTGTTAGATTAAGCTACTTAAATTGACTAAATCGTAAATGGGCTATACCTTTACAGAACTTTTCTAGTCTTAGCAACCACTCAGAAGTCAGCATTCACTCACTCACACACACTTTCATACCCTGGTGGCAGAGGCTACCATGCCACCACTCAGCAAGAGTGATAACCATTCATACGCACTCACACACATTCAGAAGAATCCCGGAAGCAATTTGGAGTTCAGTATCTTAACCAACGACGTCATCCAACCATCGACTTTCCGATGGGTCGACAGCTCTACCTGCTGAGCCTGAGGCGGTCCTCAGAAAAAGCATTTCAAACTACTTCAGCTTGCACGTACAGGTCATACATATATCTCAAATATCCCACTATTGTTTATTGTTTGTTTATTGTTTATGTTGTTTATTTCGGGCATGTCAATTCATCATCATCACATTTCATCATTGTTCAAATAATACAATACACATGGCCGAAAGGGAAAAGCGGGGGAAGCCAAAGCTTATCTAGTCCCGCCCCCATTACCCACAGGATAAAATCTTCATCCTAATCTTTTCTTATCTTTTTAATTTTACATTTTTACCTAACAATTTCTTTGAAAAATGTAGTTAAACTACTACAGTACTACAGTACAGAGTGTCTTCAACTTCATTTTTTCTTGATGTAAATCGTGAATCTGCCTCTGTAATGCTAGATATTCATGGCTAAATAAGCAGCAATCAAAGTAAAATGGAGAAAAACAGTTTATGTATTACTATGTGTAATCCACTCATTAACTTGTTTTTTTCCTGAAAAAACGTCTTAACTTGCTTTCGTCAAATAAACTTTAAGTGTAGCAAAACTAACACACGTTATCACTTCACATAAATACAGTCTATTATTAGTAATTTTTTAAAGCTTGAGCTGCATTTTATACTTGCAACAACAGAAACAGAAACATGAAGCTGCTGCCATCATGTTTGCAATAATCGAAGGTTTTTTAACTTCTGCTTCACTTACACTCTGCAAACTCTATCGCAGTGTGACAAATGAGGCACTGTCCCTGAAGCCTTAACAAGGGATCAACAACACCTGATAGGATCGCTATGGCATAACAGAGAGCGAGGGCCAGTTAGGGTTACAGGCCACCGCCCGTGATAGGATAAGAAAAAAGGCACAGCAAAAGCTATTGTTACCCAACGCTCACTATCGGAACACTTCAGAGACATAGCATATGATATTCAATGAGATTGGACCACATTTCCCATGAAGCCTGTTGCAAATACTATGCTCCCACTTGTCTTCCCTCCTCGTCTTTGGCAGGGCATTTGTTTTCTCTGGCTTTACTAAACAGGACAAACATGTTGGAAGTGATTTTTTCTTTCTCCACAGGCTTCACTCTTGTTCCACCATCTGCCATTGCAAAAAAAACTCCACTTCAAGAGCCAGAACAGTGTCTCTTTGTTGTACTGGAGAGAAATCCATCTGATTTCCTGCTACATCTGACTTGGTGTCACACAATGTAAAGCGCAGTGCAGAAGCCGGTGGGGCTTTCTATCCTCCTGGCAATGGTCTTGTTTGTTTACAGTAATTACATTTCACTAATTCCTCTAAATTAACACGGAGGTGACCAGCAGTGTGATTTCTTTTATGAATGCAACGTGTGTGAATACACTGAACGGCCACTTTAAAGATCCATAAATACTTCTGTGTTGTCATCATGCGTGTAAAAGGTCGATTTCTCTGTGCAGCACAGGTACCTGGCTGTCTCTAGTGTGAAGACTATCTCTGGCGTTCTCTTTATTGTTTGCTGAGCTTGTTTCACAACTGGTCACTGTTCTCTGGCAAAGCTGCCGCCCACGGTGAGTAGAGAGAGAGTCTGATTTATCCGGAACACTAACATCACGTGGGAACAGCCTTGGTAGAAGAGACGGTACGTTTTGTACGTGTGAAGGCTAAAAAGCACGTTATCTCAAATAATAGTATAATTCTATACCAAGAAAATAACTATGACTTACAGCAACTTTGATCTGGCTCAAAGGCATGTTTCCAATCATGTCAGGTTATGGATGATATAGATATATTCAGATCACTAACTCACATTTGTGCTAAATGATGTAGTGCTAAAATATTGAAATAATGATTTGGTTACTTAAGATAATACACAGACCTTGTTGTGAGCAGTTTGATGTGAAACTATATTCTTTCCATATCACTGCGCAGAAGGAAGCACCTTCTCATGTACAAAAGGCTAGCCAACTTGTCTGATTTAGCTTACTTTACACCTTGCTGAAGAGGAGGACAAACATGACAGCCTCTCATCCCAGAGTAAATGCATTTCATTCTGTACAGTGATACAGTTGCTGGGTGTAGTTTGGTGGAAAGAAAGTAGCTCCCACATGGAACTGCTCACAACAAGGTCAAGGAAATCAAGGTAATCCATCCTGAGTAACCGGTCTAGATTTTTTCTGACTTCTAGAAAGAGAAATGCTGCTCTAATCACCACAAGTCAAGTGCGAGTTGATTCTAACAGGATCGAGAGAAGGCAGTAATCTCTGAAGTTTGGCAACTCACACCAAAACAGTCTAGATTGATTAATAGCACAACAGGTATAGGGAAATATATGATTATGACGTTGGGTGAACTGTCCCTTTGAATATCATTACCTAGCATGCATATTGTCCAGTATTAACTGATGCATTTAACATCCATTTTGTACAGACAGTAACTTGATCTCTGGTGAATGTGTGTGCATAAATACCTGCACTTTAGCCTTCGTGGACCCAGGCACAGTGTATGACAGCGAGTCAACAGTGCAGTGAGACTTGGGGAGAAGGTAAGGGTAGAACTCGTCCTTGTACTTGTTTTTGAAAATCTAGAGGAGACAAAACAAATAAATTAAAGCCAGATTTCAGTGGCTAAAACAGGCTAGCATAACATGATAGATAATGTGGATAAAGGCCTACAAATTCCAACAGGGCCATAGCAACACAAGTCTCAGAAGAATTATTTTCTAAGCTGATTTCATCAGCGCACTCATGTTACAGTCTCTTAAATGATGAGGAACACCATGCTAACAAAAAAAAATCCCAGGTACAGTAGCTTTAAAAAGCCACAACAGTCGAGTCTTACCTTGGTGAAGTTCCAGCGCTGGATAAAGTGGCGGGCTACATCTCTGGCAGCAGGGCCATGGACGGTTGCAGACAGATCACGCCACGGCATGCGAGGAACTTGAGTACGGTCGATGTTATCTGAAAGAGTATAAAAAGCGATCCGCTCAGCTCTGCATACACAGGCTCTCTGTGTATCTGCATGAGTGCGTGTGATACTGAAGGAGATTTAGATAATATACCTTCAAACGGTTTGTCCAGTTGGACCCAGTCTTTCCTGATGAAGTTGCTGTAGTCTTTGCCAAGCCACAGTTTAGTGTTGCCAGTCAGATTATCAGACTCCGGCTCTGCTTTGGTGTCTGGATCTGACAGATTTGGACCATCAGCGACACCGTTGTCCTGGTCGACACAGATATCTGTTAGCTTTTGCAGGCAGTGTGACATATTTAAAGCACACTGGTTCATGACCACTTGTAAAACGATTTTTAAGAGTCAAATTCAAGCACTTTTAAAGCATGTTCAAGGCAGCTAAATCAAAAGCCAAAGCCTTTAGCATCAGATCTAGACTGTTACTGTACATGCAATAGTGAAACGAAATAAAAAACATCCTATATATTTAAAGAAATCAATGTTTACAGCAACTTTGCTCTGGTTACCAGCTGTTGCCAAGACAACAAATTTGACAATGGGTTCGATTTCTTTAAAACAATTCGAGATTTTGTTTCGATTGTGAAGAAGACCCACTAGATTATGTTAAATATTCAGCAATTTTCAACGAGGCTAGATAATTCCTAGTATATTCCTGACATACTGGTTACAATTGAGCATTTTCCAAACTTTGTGTGAACCCTGTAAACATTTTCATGCTTAATCGGTGGCAATCGAAAGAATAAAAGAAAGATATTCTTACTACTGTATCTCCTTTGGGCCTCTCCTCATTTACACCATTGGCCATCTCTTTCAAACCCAGATCAGTTAGCCGGTAGTTGCTGTCATCCCACCTCCCAAAGGCCAGGTCGATCCCCCCCACAAAGGCTACTGTTTGGTCAATGGCCACCATCTTTTCATGGTGAGCCCACAGGAACACCACGGCCGAAACGTGGTCAGGGTGTCGCATCACCTGATGGGCAAAGGGGGATGGAGTCATTGTTAAAACACGAGACAAGGCCTCTGTTAATTGTGTAGAAGTAGCTCGTATATCAAATCAGAGACAGACCTTGATGTTTGGGTGCATATTCATAAGCGTCCTCTTGCTGTGCTCGCTATTGATGCCGAGTGCCATCTCTACTTCTTTATACAGCAGAATGCACACTTTGACTCCTTGTTCCTGCCAGGAAAAGGATTAAAGAGACAAAAACGATCAGCACTGATAATGTGAAATTTAATTTAAATTGACTAAAAGAAAAGAACAAGATAGAGAGAATCATTACTGCTTTGCGTTTGAGTATCTCATCCAGGCGCCAGTAGTTCTCAGTCGCTGGTCTCTTCAGGAACACTTCGGGGCTGAGCCTACGAGGAAGGACATTATCAACACTTTATATGTAGCTTAAATATGTCAATGCAGCAACTCTCTGTTTACTAAAATTAAGCCTCTTCATCACCACATTACACTTACCACCAATCTGTGATGAAGATTTCCTCCCTGGCTTGTTCGAGAGCATCAGCCAGGTCTGCAAAGTAGCCTTTTCCATTCACATACCTTCCAAACAACAATCATGAACCATAAAATGTTAGTAAATGAGAACGAAACCTGTAGACAGAAAGCTGCAACTCTCAGTTAGACTACATATCTTACCATTTGGTGAGTGTGTTCTCACGTGGTGGTGCGAACCCATCAAAGCGTTGAACTTTGAGGAAGTCGCAGGTTTCTGCAAGCCGGTTGATTTCATGGCTCCACCAATGAGCCTGTCTGTAGCTGCTGCACTTGATGATCAGACTCCTGAACAAAAAAAAAACAAACAGACCACGCATGCATCACAAACACAAAATAACCCCAGGCATAAATCATACTCTGGAGCTGTCAGCGCGTAGGCAAACACACAGCTGACCTACCGAGTGAAGTTCTCGATGCAGACTCCATATTTGGTGTCTGTGTAAGCGCGGCCCACTTTCACTTTGAACTCCGGGTCGAACAGCAGCACAAAGTTGATCCTGCCGTTGTCTCGGTTCATGTACATCAGGAAGGAGTCTTTCACCACCAACCAGCGCCGTGACCAGCGGAAACAGAATTGATGATGGCCAATGCAATTCAGGCCTTGGATCCGATGGCCCCCTGACCTCTTGAAGATTGGTCCCTCCCTGAGACGATTTGACACAATAAAAATCTAGCACACGCCTTACGATTTACTTTTCCTTGCATCTCACACACTCTTAAAAGGTTTGCTTACAGGCCTTTGGGTCCCAGGTCAGTGACGAAGGAGAGCGCACCGACAGAGAGGAATTCCAGCTGAAATAGAAGGAGATGAGAAAATGTTATTATGCTTCATGACGTCCACTTTGTGCATGTCTTTGTTTTAAAGTTGTTACCATGCTGTGATCATTTTTGCAGAACGTATTCTCCAGCAGGCCATTCAGGTACTCCTCAAGGTATTTCTGCAGGAGAAAAGCAGTTTACAGTTTTACAATTTTCATCACAAAACACTCATCATGTGCAAATGCAACTGTATGAATCATTTTGGGTCATTGTTTTGCTGTGTAGAGCTGATTTGTTAAAATATATTCATGATATAATTCAAAACTATTATTATCTACACTAAAGATCTCTTTTTTTCTGTATATGCAGTTCTGAAAGTACACCATCTTCTGAATAAAAATCACTATATAATTTGAAAACAAAAGTATGTACTGTATGTATTTTATGTGTATTGGATCGGTTTGTTTGATACCATTTTGCTGGAGGTCCTTCTGGTCCGTTCGGTCCCGTGCAGGCTGGGCATTTCCTCCGACATGGCTCTCAGCTGCTGCCTCTCCTTTGAAAACCTTTGAGAGAAAATTTGAATATTCAAACAACTGAATACTGACCATGAAAAACTCAATGCAACCTGAGAGAGATTGAGAGGTTTATTTGCACGATTACAACAAACAGGCCTGTGCACAGACCTTGCCAGAGGCAGCAGGTGAAGCATCATCTTGTGCTTGTAAAGGTCTCGATGCAGCTCCTGGAAGTGCTTGTACTTCCTCTTCACTGTCCAGTGGAAGTGGCCGTGTGTTAGCCGCACTGTGTACAGGGTGCCCACATGGACCTGGAGGTGTATTATTGAAAGGATGTGAAATAAAACTAGTTTTGATGAAAATCAAAGGACAGAATAGCATTCACATTATATATTGTCTAATGAACCTGGGTATTATTTTCATACTTTTCTGCTTTCCTTCTTATCAGTTATGGGCACATTTTTCTTAAACTTTTGGTTGGGTAACATCACCAGCCACAGCTTTACCTCAACACCCAATAAGGGAAGAAGTCAGAAAGCAAGGCGGTTTTATCTCTAAATAACTTCTTTAAGAGTTAGAAATGAAAGCTAACACACCCCAAGAGTGAGTTACACTGTAGCTGTCTGCTGCTCTGTAAACCTGCGTATAGTGAAGGCAGTGGATCAGGGTTGAGTAGTCACCAACTACAGTTCTTCCAGAGCTAATGGGCACTTATACCGAACAGTTTTCAGTGACATTTTATTTACAGTATTTGTTTAGCCAATATTGTTAGCATGCAGACTGGTTAAGAACACAATCACATGGGGATATTTCTAGGTTACCAATTTTCCTCACATGCCTTTGGTTTTTGGACTGCGGGAGAAACAAATGGAGAACAAAGATGGAGGACGGACATGAAAACCGACTGAGCTACTGCATATTTATCTCAGCTGTTACCAATTAGTGCACATTCTTCTGTGAGAGACATAAAAAGCGCAACGCGTGGTGCTTCTCTGGTTCCATGCTGGATACCGTTACACATGATCTTGTTTGTTTGTGTAAATACCCATGTATATATGTAGCATGACATGGTGAGGAGAGAGACTGTGTGAACTTGGATGTGTCAGGAGGTTGTCACAAAACTACACTTTTAGAACTTGGATACAATACTGGAATTATAGTCTTTCGATAGCAAAAACAAGCACTAGGCAAACATAATAAGGTGAGCCTTTTAGTGAGAAGACACAGTACACATAGCCGGTTAAGTAAATGTCACTGAACACACACCAACACATGTTTAATAATGTCAGTGGTTACTGCAGCCATAGGTTGAAAGTATTATTACTTTCAATAGAATGTGCATATCACATCGATTCAAATCACACTGTATTGAAAAAGGATTGGAAGTATCGATACGTTTGACAGCCTTAATGTGTCGTAGTTATAAAGTGGGTTCCTGATAACTCACAGACCTTCAGAGGCCCCTGCAGTAAAACCTGGCATCCCTGAAACACCAATTTCCTCAGACCCTCTAAACACTTTACTCACCAGTTTATACTTAAGCTCAACACAAAGAATCTAAACATGTCTCTATCTGAACCACAGGCTAATACAACAGCTGCGTTTAGTAGCAGTTTAAAATGACAAATCATCACAATAAAAACCACAATAATACTGAGCGGTATGACATGCATATTTCAGTACTTGCACAGTTTCAATATGACAAGATGATAAGTGTCATCATGAGAAAGGGAAGTCAAGTTTAACTTCAAGGGGGTTTTAGCCAGGATTGAAAATACAACTGAAATAAGACATTAAAACGTGATCACAAGTCTCATGTTAAACTGTAGAAACCGATTTTAACTGACCATAAACAGTGACTAATAAAGTTAACGTGTCATCTGAAGCTTTCTGTTAATATCACAATCCTTTACAAGCACCAAGAGGGTGAATGAAATTGATTTTCTATATACAGAATAAAAATAAACTTCTGTACCTTTGAGCGAGTTGTGTATTTCTCTGTGTTGTCCACTCTGCATGTAACAGGAATGCCAGGTATTAGGTAAGGTACACCCTGCTCCTTTAGTTCAGGAAGATGATGCACCACAAGGAAAGGACGCCCTTCTGTGATTTGGGAGATAAAAACACTGCAATTACATTTTTATGATACAGCTATTACAGTTTCAATTGGCAGCCCATAACTTTAAGTAAATGTATTTATAAAGGGAACTGCTTTCTTACCACTGCTGGACATGAGCCCATCTAGCTCGTCTGGAGTCAGATCGTTGAGGTCTTTCATAAAACGCCGTCTGCCCAGGTTTTGAGCTGTTGAGCTTTGAGCCACTGGCTCAATCACATCCTCTGGACTGGCCATCGCACGGTTTCTAAAAATGCCACTCTGCCCTTCTGCAAAGACAAAAGATAAGGGGGGTTTACACTCACAGCCCAGAGTTTGCACACCTTCTCACCACTGTGCATACATAACGTGCACCACAGTGGTATGCATGAGAAAAGTAGTGATCAAACAAACGTGAAACTGCGGCCAATCTCTTCATAAACACCACAGCAGATCGAGATTTTAGAGCACTGAACTTGAAGTTCACAGTATGTCATCACCTCAGACAAAAGTGCTTTATTGTTCCAGTAAAGGCAAACGTGCCACAGTTTGCAGGCAGCAAGGCAGCTTATAACAAGCACTCAATAGACTGAATGTTCAAAGTGTCAGCTACATTAAATAATAAGATTATATTTCCTCTACAATGGTTTCGTAATGAAGATTCTGTTTACAATGAATTAATATAGGGCTCAAAAGTAGCACCTACCACCAGCCAAATGCTGTTATAGTATGAAAATGGCTAGTAAATCTACTGCACTCACAACAAAAACCGATGACGATGTATTGTATGGGTGGCAACATTTGGCCATTCAGAAGCCATTCTGTCAGTGGACAAAAAGTTAATTTTGCCCTGTCCATCTATACAGCTAAAGCGTAGCTAACGTTCAGAGGGCTGTTAGCAACTTTCATCCATGTATCAATTCCACTGTAACATACTGCCAATTCAGTTCATGACACATATTTTTGGGTCATGTCCAAGTTCTGACTTGAACCCCATAATGAACATGTGGATATGAAACAAGTCCATGCCAGGAAGCCAACAAATCTGGTTGAACTTCACCAATTCAGTCAAGAGACATTCAGCCAGAGAACTGCCAGAACCAAATATTAAAATTACTGATGTTTATCTCTGAGCGAGCAGATTTGGTCACATTATCCCATAAATAAATTCAGATTCGAAGCAAACTTTATGAATGCTTTTGTGTGTTCCTCTCATTTCATCGCAGAATAATGATAGCTGTAGAAATCAATGGAGAAGTGAAGACTGCCAGGAAATACATATTCTTTAGTGTTTGGAAACTGTTGACTGATAAGTTGATAAGACATGTAAAATAAGTCGATAGCGTAATTATCATGACACGCCTAGTGGTACTTGTGTGTCCTGTCTGTGATGCAATAAAAAGGTGTTTCTTCATTCGCGTATGTTTTAGTGCCATAGTTGATGATTACCAGGATAATCGTGACATGAAATCTTCATACCATCTCATGCCTACTTGCATAATTAGCAGCCACAGCAGTACTTGCATTAGTTGTGTTCTCAGTTGTGTGATGATTCTGCAGCTTCATTTGCTGCACTGAGTAGCAGTAGCGACAGTAACACTTGCAGGAGTACCAGTCGTTGTAAAAGCAGCAGCGGTACAATTATTAAGACAATGCAAGCAAGAATCAGATTTAATAATACTAATAATACATCATAGTCTCGAGATGCAGTTAAAGTGTCTTAAGGAAGCGGACGAGTTAGTGAAACAATAAGCAGACAAGCAGGTTTCTGCTCATCCTTGAGGAAAGCGAATTATCACGGCATTCAAAAACAGACGATGTACTGTCAGTAGTACTGCTGATAAAATAACACACACAGAGAGCTTTCATACACTGCAGGCGTCTTGTACTGTTTACCTGTTGATCAGATCATCGACATTGCGACATACGAGAAGTCTGGGAGACGGCGACCGGTGAGAGAAAAGGGTGTGTGTGTGTGTGTGTGTGTGTGTGTTTGTGTGTGTGTGTGTGTAAACCCTTTTGTATAGTGCGCTGGCAGGCATTTGAATGAATTGCTGAATGTCTCCTGGGAAACGGGTAAAAGGAGGAGGGCGTGTGTGAGTGTGAGTGTGTGTGTGTGTGTGTGTGTGTGTGTGTGTGTGTGTGTGTGTGTGTGTGTGTGAAGAAGAGAGAGAGAAAGAGAGAGGGAGATAAAGAGAAAGGGAGAAGGACAGATATCGAAATTGAAAGCACCCAGTAATTTGAGGCAGTAATAGTTCTGAAAACAATTGAGCAAATTTCAATGTATTTAATGTTAAAAAAGAAAACTGTTACAGCTATTTGCACTTCATAACACCTTTCGTTTAACGTCAGCATTATCACTGAACCTGCCTGGTTGAACTTCTGTTAACACGTCTGACTGAAGCTTCCTAATATAAGCGGTGTCGCTCTGGGTCGAGATGTGTGACACTTGTCAGCACTACACTGAATAACAGTCAAACAGTTAGAAAGGTTTAAGAAGTGCTTGTCAAAATCATGTCACATAGATTACAAAAAAAAGGAACAGAATCTCAAACATGTCAGCAAACCAAGACTTCACCGTAGCTACAATCGACTTTAATTTTGTGCATATAGGCGCATATGTTAAATCAAACATTATGCTGCCTTTCCAGAGTGTTTCCCAGCTGCACACAGCATGCAGGACCAACTACACAAGGGCCTGAATGATGGGTGGGTACTTTACCTGTACTGTGCGAGCCAAAGGCTATTGGCAGCATCTAACGACTCAAGGAGTGGCAATAAAAACAGACTGCGATGAAACAATCACCAGTCATTGTAAACACATAAATGTCACTACAAATGTTTTTTTGTTGTTGTGATAGCACCCTATGGTGACCACAAATCCCAAATGTTTCCTCCTAGCTCCTTGCTGATGTACTGTAAACGATCACAGCCTTGAGCTGAGTTTAAAAAACAACAATGGAGAGTTTTAGGGAAAAATTCTGGATCTTTTGAGAAGCAACAAGGTCCTAAAACTAAAGAAAGATAGCTGATTGTTGAGACTCATTCCCAGGTCGTCAAATATTGATGCTGTGTGTAGGTCGTGCCAGCCACCGACTAAAAATGTCGGTATGTGACATCCTGGAGATGAGACTTAACAATTAAGTTTCTTACATATCACAATTTTAATCAAGCAGTTGTGAACTACTAAATAAATCAGCAACTATTTTGATGTAAGATGGATCGATTTGAGTCATTTCTTTTTCGAAAAAAAAAAAAATCAAAATGATCTTATTCACATTTCTTAAATGTGTTCACTGCTTTGTGTTTACTGTACTTCTCTGTGACAGTAAACTGTATATATTTAGGGTGTGGACAAGAAAAGACATTTGAGGGCGTCACAATTTATAGACCAAAAAACTGATTGACTGGTTGAGAAAATAACAGAAAGATTAATCAGCATTACATTTTGTTGTGTTCAGGGTCTTTCTGGACATCAGGGATTTCAGTCAAAGTCACATTCCCAGGTTGTCAAATACCAACTCTTTGGGTTGGTGGCATTTAATAAACTGAGATTATGTGCAGCAGCTCAAGAACAGGAGGCTCGCCTTTACACTTTGTACATTCAGATAACAGATAACAACATAATTCCGTTGAATGATGTCTTAGCGAATACACTGCTCATAATCAAGCATTGAACTTATGACCTGCACGGCGATACGCTTGTAACGGGTCACGGCTCTGTGTTTTTGTTGCTGCTTCCGCTTATAATGCTGGATCTTTTCAGGCCGTGCAGCCATGTGAGGTGACC
This sequence comes from Diplodus puntazzo, assembly GCA_963678695.2. Taxonomy (NCBI): domain Eukaryota; kingdom Metazoa; phylum Chordata; class Actinopteri; order Spariformes; family Sparidae; genus Diplodus; species Diplodus puntazzo. Next base: position 7,640,701 of record OZ023167.1, on the reverse strand, counting down.
TTAAACCCCTCATTTAAAATCACTCGCAGCTGTTTGGTGAGGCAGATAGGTTGGCAAAACAGTATTTTTCCAAACGGGCTCTTTGGTTTGTTAAATATAATGAACACTTTTTACCCGATCCATCTTTACTGTCAGACGAAAGGCTATATACCACTAAGCAGAGATAATGTCGAATACAATCAAATAAAAAAGATGAGGCCGATGTCTTCATGTGGACCACAACCAATTGAGATTAATCTGGAGATAATATACTTTTACTCTTTGACCTGATAAGATGTTCTTGTTTTTTTTTGTTTTTTGGTGTGAAACTCTTTTGTCTTCGCTGCTCACTCAGGTGTCCTACCTGTTGCACTACATACACTCAGGGTCGCTCCACAACACAGGCCAAGCTGCCAAGAGGGAGTTCTATCACTGCAAGCCACACCTTACACACCAAATAGTCACATGAGTGCAAATCTGTGTGTGTGGATCATTTACCGCTTTGTGCTGCGAGTAGCAGTGACTGACGAGGCCGTGAGAGATTTAAAGCCCCTAAATGGTCAAGCAACGCACGGACTGACCTGTTTTCATTGCGATTGTCTATTTTTTCAACAAACAAGAAGCGACACCACCATGACAATTACAAGTTGCTATAATAACATGAAAGTACAACACATAGGGGCTTCAAGAGCAAACTGACACCAGCTGAAGATTTAGTTTTTTTTAGTGCTGACCAGATCTGTAATCGTTGTTCTCAGTGATGTAGAGGTGCACTCAGGGTGTGGTTAGTGCACCTTTACATCACTGCTGGGTTACAGGTGAAACTGAGCACCTCTGACGATGCGTCACACAGGATGTCAATAACACTGTTGCACAGAGGATTGTGTTTCTGTGGGTCTAACCATCACAAAAGATGCTTCAATTGACAAGTTATCATGTCAGGGATCTGAATATGGTCTGATTCATACACTGTACTAATTTATCTGAGTTATAAAATGGTAATACATGTAGGTGATTGCTCTGTTTGCACATTCTTGTTGGGGCGACATGGTACAAGCAGTGCAACACAGATTTAAAAGGATTATCTTGACCTAGAGTTTATGTTCCCAGCTTTAAGGGGAAACGTTATGATCTTTAACATACAACACAACAGTCCTTCACGAGGAGGGCTTTTGAAGACAGCAGAACATTTGGCACCAGACTCTAAAACGTGCCAAATGGCAGGATCTGAATGTGTCATAAATTCCTACATGACTAAAACAACAGTGCTGCTGACTCAACCCCTGCCTGCGCTGGTCCCCAGCGGATTTCCCCAAATGTGCACTAAATTGTCGCCCAAAACAGGGAATTCTCCCTCATTGTTTCAACGTTTCATGACATTATTAACCCATTCAAGTGAACATGTACTAGTTTTGTAATGTCTGAGACACATTTGGAGACTTAACACGCACGTTTTTGAGAGTTGGTGGAAGTTTGTATAACGTGGTGGGTTGTGTGGCGCGCTGCTCCATCAGGACACGTTTTTTTAAAAATATATATTGTAATGTATGAGCCATTTTCTTAAATGTAATTTAAAAATCCTTAAATGTCAAAGTTTTGCTCGCTGCGGAGGTATAGCCTACTGAAGGCTAAGTTTAGTCGTCTCCACCCATCTTCTGGTTTCCTAAAGCGGCGCATGTCACAACGAAAACTACACCTGAATAAAAAAAAAAGAAAAAAAAGCTACGCCACAAATGGCGACAACGTAACAAAACGTATAAACGTCCCCGGCAGCTTGGTGGTGTGTCCGTGCCTCAGGGATGTTAAAATCTGCTGATGGGCAAGTCTTCGGTCGGCAGTGCTGCGACATTGAGGAGAGAAATGTGCGTCAAAGTTACGCCTTAAAGATACTTACTCTCAGTTCAGGCAGCACCGAGGCTCTTCACACACAGATATTCCACCGGTTAGACAGGAAGATAACACAAAAAATCCGGGTTAAAACTACTGTTTCATCATATTCCAGCCGGAGGAGCTCATTTGTATTCCCTGTAGGTGATGTGCACTTAAGTCCCTCCCACAGGGTGTCCAGTGGGACAGTCTGCAGGAAAAGAGAAAGTCAGGAAATGTCGCAGTTTTGTCGCTAGAGGCAGGTCGTGCCCGGCATGTGTTCAAATCTCGTCTTTTAAATCACAGTGTTTTTATTTCTTACAAAATCAAGAGGTTTTATAGTCAGTAATGTCGTGCTCTTAAACAGCGCAGCTGTATGTCAGAAAGCAGATGAACAGGTGAGGTTAATGGCTGTTTGTGATCACAGGGTCTGCCGCCAAACGAAAACATTAACTTTTGTTTTCAAGGGGACAAGACAAGTCCAGACCGGACCGCCATCAGGTTCATCACACACAGGAATGTAGACACGCTGGGGAGTAGAGAGGGTGGTTGGAAGAGCAAGCGGGAATCACGCAACGTATCACGAGATCTCCGGTCAGCTTTTTTTCAAAATAAAACTCGTGTTCGCGAAGATGTCTCTGGATTTTTGTTTAAACGCCGAGCTCACTTCTGGTATATGTTTGTAGAAACAGGCACATGTTCTGTGGCAAGAATTTTCACAAACGTGACCCACAATCCTCGGATGAAAATAGACGCCGCCGCCATTGGAGGCTTTTAAAGTTGTAGGAAGTGGACACGCCGGAAGTGCGTATCGCGCTAGCTTCAGGTACATTGACATTTTTTTCTGAGTCTTGGTCAACTGTAAAGATACATGAAATATCTAAGTAGAAAGCACTGTAGCGATTCTTGTTTTATACGAGACGTATTTTAGTGAGAGTGCTGATTTAATCACCACTCACAGACACAAGCGAGCCGACTGATAAGTGGCCTCTCATGGTGACACATGCAAACTAGCCTAAATCTGGGTCGTGATTTGCATGTCACCAGTCTTATCACATCCAACCACACCCTTATCAAGTCCACTGCAGAGCATACAGGATTTTTCTCAAATATTAACTGCTTCACAGGTTACCAGTGAAATACTGTGACTATTACATGTTTGATTGCATTAGTACCACAATTTTTGGGGACTCTCCTTCATATTTTTTTGAACATGATATATCTAATCCTCCTGACTTATTTACTTATCTGGCCAAATATGTTGTTGCGTGAGTTTTTGTTTTCCCTCCCCTCCCTTTAATGTGCTTTTTATTTTATTTTTGCCTGCATAATGAATGAGTTCTAGTGCATAATTCTAAATTATTCAGACAAACTGACTTATTTTTGAGTGTGAAATTGTGAGAACATTCACCAGATATAACTAAATACTTACATGACATGATTAAGAAATGAACAATTTGGTGACAATTCAGACCCTCAGACAATGTACAATTACACTGGTAATGAAATGAGGAAGTAAGCCCTACTTTGGTGCAGCACCTTCTCACACCACATGGGGATGCTCAACCACTACAACACTTTTTACAAAACTAACTATGGACTTAAATCAAGATCCTCAAGAGAAAAATGAATGTTTTCTTAGTTTTATTTACCTTTTAGGAGCCTAGTGTGTCTTTTGTGAGGATATATTTTTATGTCATCATGAAGTTATTATTATTATCATTATTATTTATTTTGCTTGTATTGGCCTTAAGATAATAAACCGAATGTTGTGTTGCACTTACAATGACATATATATATAACCTGGTTACAAATCCAAACTCATTCAGTGCATGTAAGCTTATGATTCTCACATGAACAGACTGTAGTAGCATTTTCTAAGAATGTCCCTCTCAAGTTTCCACTGACGTAGCTTTGACCACAGCTGGACACAAAGAGAGTGAAGATGATGAACTTGAAAAGGTTATTCATTGAAGAACAGCAGAGGATTGTTTTTTCCCTTTGAAAACATTTCTTAGATACGTATGGTGTCAATCAGACTTAGAACATGTGTTCTCTACCACTCAATTCAAGAGCAAAACACGTTTTCCTAATTTTGTGTGGGGGTTTTCACACAACTCACACTTGAAATAAATTGATTAAGCAAGTCTCAGTGCACAAAATAAAATATTTATTTAAAAAACATGGCACAATGAATAAAGACAATATGCCTCTGAGCCATCTAACCCTAACAAGACTTCCTAATAAATAAGTCATAGTAAGAAGAATAAGGCTTTGATTCAGAGTCACTGGCTCAAGTTACATGCACAGTTTCTTCACATAAGACATAGTACATGCAGGGAAACCTATCCAGACATCAGCAGATGTTTCTCAGTGTGATACATGGACGATTCTTGTGAGCCCATGAAGATGAACAAGTTGTGCAGACCACGTGTAAATGAAATCAGATCATCAGCTTATTCTTTTTTGCTCTGTATGAATACACAGTGTACGTGTGCTTATGGCAAAACGATGCTGCAGCAGTTTTAATCTGAAAAAAGTTCTTCAGTGCAACAGCAATGACTTTCTTTCTCAGCATGGTGGTGACTTGCCTTGACCTGAACATTGTTTTATAGCCCAAAATAGATCAATATAAATAAACTTGGTATGATTTAGATGATGATGATGGCAATGATTTAAAACACACGCTTGTTAACTACACCTGGTCCACCCATTCAATGCACACATCCAAAGAACATACATTAACACAGAGAGCTCAGAACTAACTTGCGAGTTTGAATGAAAACCTTCGGCTGCTTGACGAGCGCTCACAAAGGCAAGTCTGAGCCTCGAGTGTGAACACAGATAGATTTGTTGTTACATCTCTGTTAACTCAACCCTCAATCGGAGCCTTGGACTCAATGAGCAAGACCTCTCAGCTGTAGGGACAGCATGAGGCACAGTGACCCTTGGTAATGTTTCCTTACGGCAAGTAGATTTATTTTAACTAGGGACATATCTTTTGTTCTCCCCAGGAAATGGAAGATCAGGCGCCCGGTTGAAGTGTCCTGTTAAGAAGATCCCCACTGTGCCAATGATGAAGAGGGAAATGGCAGCCCAGAAGCAAACCTTGTCAATCATCTTCCCGATCAGGACCCAGCTTTCAATTTCCTTTAGACAGAAATAAAGTGATTTGAGATAAAAAAAAAAAAAATTAAAAAAAAAACTTACTAGGATAACAATTTGCCTAGAATAATATAGACATATGTAATACGTGGACACATCCAACACATTAAAAATACCTACAAATTGTTGGCTAGGCAGATAATGTTTAACACTCACAGATCCAATATCATTTTGTTGTCTTGTACTCTCGGCAATGAAGTTGCAGGCATCCACACATTGCTTGATCTCCGGTGCAGCTTGGGCCAAACTCTTATACAAGTTGGCTGTGCTGCTGACATCGATGTTATCCACTAGGGGGGAGAAAACACAGACAGTTAGACGACAGTATGCCACTGCATTATCTAAGGCAAACACGGGCACCATAAAAGGTGCTGAACGACACATAATATGCATGTACTACACACATGAGTGGCCAATAAAAGGGACATGACTCACAGTAATGTGACACAAGCTACACATAAAATTACACATAAGATCTAAAACATATTTGTGTTTTCCAGTTGGTGGTAACAATATGTAAAAATGGTTCTACAGCCAACTGTGCTGACCAAACCTTAGCCAGCTAGCTGCCTATCACTGTACTAACTAAGAGTTTATTAATGTTCCTTAAGTGCAAAGTGGTAAAAAATAGTTATTATATTTCATATAATACATATTAAATATATGTCTTACCAACTGATCTGGTGAGACCGTGCCTCTCTCTCTGTTTGTCAAACATCATCTCACTGCGAGGTTGTTTCAGCACATATTCCTCTGCCCTCTGCATGAGGCCAAAGGAGCTGCGTCGACGCTCCCTCACTCCATTCACCTCTGCTGTCACCTCACCCTCTTCCACCAGAGGGGACATGCCCAGGAAGCGAGGTACCATTTCCAGGAACAACTGGAACACAGGGCAGAGAAGATAGCAGTAGTTAGTTCACGTCAAGTAACTCCTGAACACACATATTTGACTGGACCGAACAGGATGTACTTACATGTTTGATGCTGTAGGACATGGTATGAGTGCTTGGGCTGCGCAGGGAGAAGTTCAGCACCACAATTTGATTAGTGGCAATGAGGGTAGTGACACTCATGACAAAGATCAGGTACCTGAGGAGGATATCAGAGGAGATCTGTGTTGGACGGGTAAGGGGGGCTAAAGACGTAGTGATTAAAGACCAGACACCCCCAGCAGAGGTCAGCATTGAACACACACTGACTCACTTGCCAATGAGAGGAACAGAGAGAGATGTCTCAGGGATCTTCTGAGCAATAAGAAAGAGGAAGACAGTCTGAGCCAGCAAGACAGAGATGGACACCGTCAGCTTTTGTCCCCCAGCTGTGAAGACGACAATAGAGACTTAGGAGAGGGACCAGACCAAATGCAATAATCATACCAGTTCTAGGACCCAATACTTTCAGCACATTCCCTGTGCTCAGGCACTGTACAGTATTGTGCTAATTTTCAGGTGAATAATTTAATGTTGCGTTAATACTAGAATAGATTTACATGCTTTAACGCTTAAAAAACACATCAGTTTACTCACACTGCTCAGTGCAGCAATACTCTATGCCCCCCTTCATCTGAAACGCTCTGTCTCTTTAAGCCACCCCCCTTCCTGAATACCCAGTTTGCTCTGATTGGTCAGCTCACACATGCCTGAGCCAGTACCACCACCAACAATAGAGCAGCTGACAAAATCAGTTCTTACATTCCAAACTATCAGCTAGGCACTAATTATGCAAATGTATGACATAGTGACATAGCGTAATGTCATGAAGACACGGAATGAAAGGTGGGGCATGTGACGATTTCAGGCACTTCAGGAGCTAGTTCAATAATAATGCCCTTTTTGAAACAACACTCTTTGAATAATAGCTGCAGGGTGTTAAACAACTACTAAAGACCTTGTGCAGGTAGAAAGTAGGCCAGTACGACCAGTGAAGAGATGAGGGAGCAGGGCAGGATGATGTTGATGACGTAGAAGAGGGGCTTCCTTTGGATGACCAGATTGAACAGAATCTCCTGGTACTCCAGGTCATCCGGGGAATACCGTTTGTTGATCATCTTCCTGCCTGGACGATGGACGATGGCCCACTCACCGTTCTCTGAAGGGTGGGAACATAGGAAGCTGGAGATGAATTGCGTGTTTGAATACTGGAGTATGATGATCGTGGATGAGCTGTACCTGTGAAAGCCTCCGGATCGATGTCCACCCACTCAATAGTCTCCTCTGTCTCTCCAACAGCCAAGATGAGGTCAACCTCATTGGCACTGTACGTCTGGGATCTGGAGGTCGTAGCAATGAGGATGGATTAGAACAGAAAAAAAGTGGCAACCTGGATGTAACTCCACTTCTTAGAGCAGGTGTCTCTCCTTTAAATCACTAGAGAAGCCCATTATAGGACGAGGAATGTAACAAAATAGAACAAACTAATAAATCATCAATTATATATAGTACATATATTTAGAAATTAAGTATTTGTACCACACCTGAAAGCTAGCGTGCAGTTCTGATAATCGAATGGGAAGTAGGTGATCTCTACGGCACATGTGCTTCGATAGATAGCAGGTGGCAGCCAGTACATCCAACCAGTGTTGCTTATCAACACATTGGCATAATAAGCCACATCAAACTTGCCATCAATGCTGCAGAGAATGGGGATAAGGAAGAGAAACTGTTAATGCCGGACAACAACAAAAAAAAAACAGTTTAATGACTCTTTGTTGCAGCCTTACTTGTTCTCAAGGACAATGTCAGGGAGCCAAACAGTGTTGCACGGGACACGAATAACCTCAATTCCATAAAAATCGGATGCATTCCAGGCAAGACGATAATCAGTCCATTGCTGTAAATGACATTTGAGAGAAAGGTCACCAGTGTCATGAAAGCTAGACACAAGTGAGGGCTGAAAAAGTGACAAGGGCTGAGTCTATAAGGAGACATATTATGCTCATATTCAGATTCATAATATAATTCACACACTTTAAATCTCAAAAACACATCAGGTTTGTCACGCTGTCCTGTGCTGCAGCTATGCATTCCCCCTCTCTCTCTGAGACACTCTGTTTTAGCGCTCCCCCTCTCTTTAAGGCCCCCCTCCCATATAACCCAGTCTGCTCTGATTGGTCAGCTTACACACACCTGACCCAACATTGCTTAGTGTGTCTAGGCTCTGCCCTGTTTTCAGCTTCCAGTTAGCTTCACTTCTGCAGTTAATATAGTCATATATTATGCAAATGTGTGACAGAGAGACATAGTTTGAGACTTCTGACGACGTTTCGAGCACTTTAGGAGCAGTGTTTTTCCGTGGGACAGAGGATGTCCTATTGACACTGATGGTAAAAACCTTTTACATGCATAGAAACCAATGTAAAAAAAAAAAAGCATAATAGGTCTCCATTAATACCAAAATACACAAAAACAAAATATGAAGAGAAAAACTCACAATCTCAATCCACACATTGGTCGTAAGCGTCTCCTCCTTTTCATTCTGTGGTATAAGTTAAGAAGAAGCACTGCTAAGTTAATCCTGCAGTGAGCTAACAGCATGATCATCACGATTAACGCTATCGGGAATAATGGTGAACTTGCGGTCATGCACCTATGTTGAAATTGTGTGTATTATTTCCAGCCAAACTTTGTACGAGTGAGCCCTCACCAGAGAGATGAGGTTAGTGAGGGTCAGCTTGATCTGCACCTGCACCTTGTCTTCAGGATGAACCACCGGGCGAATATTCTTGTTGTAGCCTGTGAACAAGTGTTTGATCAGGTGTTTCTCCTCATTACACCGCACTGCATGGAAAAATAGACGAGAGATGGAGTTAGTGAGGAATTATGCCTGGTTGATATTTCACAACAGGGGTGGGAGAAACATTGGAAATAGGCTAAACTGTGCCAGCTACTACAACTACTGCCACGGTTGTCTATGGTTGTATGAATAATCTGACCTTATTAAGTTTTGTTGATCTTGGTCTGCTGGATCTCTATTCCTGTGTAATCAGCCTATGAATCCTCGAGTTATGTGAGGTCACAGTGGCTTGTGACCTTTGACCTTTAATCACCGAAATTCTAATCAGTTCATCCTTAAGTCCAAGTGGACGCTGTGCCAGATGAAATTAAATTCCCACGAGGCATTCCATGAGGGATAACAAGCTTTGCAACATTTTAACTTTTTTTTTTCTGTAACCAATGGTTAATCTTTCCTAAGACGGTGCAGCGTTTTCTGTCTTAAACATGTCGTTTGATTTTATTGCAAATATCCATGAAGTCATTCCAGTAGTCTGAAAAACTAATAACCAACCCAAAACCTCACTTTCACAGCCCGTTACCATCACGCCGTCCTCCTTGGTTGCCCTTTATGTTGGTATAAACTCCAAGAGAGACTAAGAGAGAGAAAGGCAGCGGTTATTTCCGAACTTGTTGCCTCTTCCCTCCCCAGCTGTCACGATCCATAGCTCAGATTACACAGCAACTGGGAAACTCTACGCCCGCACTTTAAGTCACAGTCAGGTCACCTACAATAATCATCAATATCACCATTATGCAAAAAGGGTGACAGTAGCATGAACTCCACAGCAGTAAAGATGTCGTCTCCCATGATCGATTCATTTCCAGGTCTGCCGGGTCCAATGTGTCACATAGATGTGAGCCGTAATCATAATTCTCCCACTGGACAATACCTGTTGTAGGCTTTGTAATGGCAATACTGTTGATGTCTCACTTCCCAAGGGTTTCTCAATTGTTAATCAGTTGTTCTCAAATATTACACTGAACACATGGATGAGAAAAATTGTATGACAGTCATTGAAATTTGAAACGTGAGAATGCAGCGGTATGCCGTGTGTCATCCCCTTCTGATCTGTTTGTAAACAGATCGGTAGTACTTCCTCCAATTTCATCACAGAGGACAACAAAGACTTATAATAGGGCGATTGTATGACGGGAGTATAAAAAGATCCTGAAGAATATAAATCCTGAAATGGAGACTGCATACTGACAGCATGCCCGGCTAAAATAAACTATGAAAAACCAACATAAGGCTCGTAACGCTGCAGTTGCTGACCTCATGACACCCTGCACACTGTGTCTCTTCGGCTGTACTGCAGTATTTCCATAAAACAGGAATAGCACACTGTTTTCATCCACATAAAATCCCCAAAACATGATTATTATTAAGATAATTAGGACAGAATTGATAATAATGGTGTTGCATCTTTTTTTGTACCAGAATTCGGTACGGTAAATAGTATGTCATGTTGCAACACAGAAAGAAATACGCTGACTCTGACTCTACTCCAAACTAACAAGAGGAAGCATATTATCATAGTAACCACTAACTGCATGGCTACCTGAGCTAACCGGCTGAAAGCTGCAGCTAGTAGCAGTTAGCGGTCTGGAGCGGGAGCTCAGTGTGGTATTACAAGATTATCCTATTTCTTCATATTCTGTTGAAAATTTGAGTTAATTCTTGATTTTTTTTTATTTACTTAAATTCTTGCACAATGCATCCTTGAAGTGGGCCATATGAGTTGCACAGAAACTCAAAATCCTTGCATATATTTCAGTAGCACACAATCACCTAGAAAGTGACAATGTGGTGAGATTAGGGGCTTAATTTTAAACATTTTCACTTGCTCCATTTTTTTTTTAACAAGCAAGAAATACCCAATATTATTTTTTTAAAACTTACTTTTAAACTGGCAACTTTTTTGCAGTGTGCCAGGCTATTCTAAATGAAGTTTGGTCAAGCAACTTACGTGGATCAGTTTTATTATCACGTGGATACAAAGTACAGGTAATATTATGAGGGGAACAGGAGGGTGATGATTGGACACTAGAGGCAGAGCTGCAAGTGACCACTGCAGGCATGTGGACTCTGATCTTTATGTCATTAGATAAAAGTGGGTTTTTTTTGCGTGTGTGTGTGTTTTTTTTTTTTTTTTTGTGATACAGCTGAGCTGACCCTTTAAAGTGACCAGATGGCAGTTGGCATCATGGGTCAAAGCAACATGTCCACACAGGTAAACATTGCACCATCTCTATTTGACCAGGGTGAAAGCGAGCCAAGCTAACCCCAGTTGACCGTGCCCCTTCGTCCAGCTCACTCTGACCACTCTGAACGTGACATGCATCCTTTTTCTTTCAGTCCCACAACACAGTCATTCCTATCATCAGCTATTTGCATTCCAGTTCACATTCTGATCATCGTAACTTGATGATAATGATGACGGACATAATGCCAAACAAAATTGTTATAGGTAGCGACTGTGGAGTGCTTGTTTCTTGTGCTGACTTTGTATAATTTTCCCACTGGTGTGTCTAACTTATATCTTCACACACACTCTGTGTTCCTCAGCGAGTGTGTTAAAAACAGAGAGAGAGTGCTGTTCCTCTTTGGATATCTATATGATATTCGAAGTGAGGTGGTAATGCTTAGGACCTTGCCGACGAGCGTTTATAAACTACCCCACAGTGACCTCTACCAAGGAGATGCAATGAAGAAGAGTTTCCCCACAACTGTTGAGATCGACCGGTCATACAGGGAGAGGAGAGATATTAGTGGCCAAATGGATTTGCAGATTCGTTTAAGCACACACAAATCATATTTTTTATAATCTTATCACAAGCCTTTTACTTCTACCTCCACTGCAGTTGTAGCCTTCCTGCCCACCAAAACAGCTTTACACGCTCCAGAAGTACCGCCGCTGTCGTGACGGAGCACAGACGACCTTCTGCCTTGCTTCATGCTGTCTCACACTTCTGTGCCAATCTTATAAAACACATCACTACACTCAGAGTAGCACTAAATCATGTGACAGTCTGGGGAACAGATGATCCTCCTCAGCATCGACATGTGCACTTAGTGTATAACAGGCAGACAAAACCACAAAATGCTTTGTAATGGGTTCAATGCCGAATTGAAAAAAGCCTGGCAAACCTTAAGTGAAGCAGCGTTTAATGTACACGTATACTACATATCAGACCCACTCAACTGGCAGTCTGTGGGCAGGATGCGGCCCTCTAACAGCCTTTTTGTGGCCCATCGATCAATAACTAGTAAGTGCAAAGCGCAGAAATTTCACCACGAACATTCAAACCCGGCTGTTCAAATAAACAAACTGACATCCCACTTCTAAGATTTAAAAGGTGCGCTGATCCCCCCCCCTAACTTTTATCTGGCATGGCAACTTACTGTAGTGTTTTTTCGAGCTGCCCTTGCACAGGACATGCATAAGATCATTTTGACGGATAAGAAGGCGTTCAGCCAGTCGATGAGGGTGTGCCAAAAGTTTGCCACTGCGCCACTTACCCTGAAGCACTAAAGTCCCGAGAATAGCCACAACTCCAAGAAATATCCCAAAACCGTGTGCTGCCATCATGTTCCAAGACCTCTCCACCGCACAGCACTGCACTATATTTAAATATTAAGTCTGAGAGAAAGAGAGGGAGTAAAGACAGAGAGGAAGAGCCCTAAATCCCTCCACCAAACACCCCGACTGTCGCCCACCCCGGCTGTCGCTATCCATGGCTCAGATTACACAGCAGCTGGGAAGCTACTAAAAAACTAGGACGTCAAGTCACACTCCGGTCACCCACAATAACCATCATCATGATCATTAGGCCACAAGTATCTGTGGCGATGCCAGGCAGGTATATGAAGGTATTTCTAGCATCAACGTGGGCAACAATGAGACCATGTGCTGTTTTTCTTCCACACATCTCCAGTAGACCTGCAGAAAACATGTTACAGATTGTAATAGTTGATACAAAAGACTGTAGGATTACTGTGACTGTTTCTTCTTGATAAGCCTCTAAAATATAAGGATTGTGCTGCTTGTCCTCGTCATTGGAGTGTTGGTTGGACAAAAGGAAGCAACTTGAAGAGTTCACTTTGAGCTTTAGAAAAGTGTGACGAGCCTTTTTTCACATTTTTCATGACACTTCATAATACTAAACTGTCAAAATAATCTGCAGATAAACCGATAATGACAATAATCGTTAGCTGCGGCCCTGGTGTGCAGTTCTATATCATGTCCAGAGTTTTGAAACATCCAGTGGAGCCTTGCCACCTCAACAGCTGGAGAGTGTGAGAGCGTCTGCAGACCAGAGTTTATGCAGACAGAGACTTGTATCTGCATCAAGATAAATCTTCCAGTGCTTCAAAGAAAACTCTCAAAAGTACAAACCAGATTGCAGATAGGACATTTCACATGTTTTAACACAGAGACTAAATGTGCCGTCATAATTAGCGTTGTGAGTAATATAAGTCGTGTCACCGTACATTGACAAGGGCAACAGACTGATTTTTGGAATGTGCCATGTGAGTTGCACAGTATGTGATGTACTTCTAAATATACATTTAGGGAAACAGAGATGAGCTTCTTTAAGGTAACTGGAGCCTCCAGAAGGCAGATTATGTGTTTCACACTCGGGGCAGAGCTCAGAGACAGAAGGAGGGCCGGATCTGTCCTCCTGACACTCAGAGACACAGAGCAGAGGTGAAAAGTATTTTGGGGATATTTTATGATAATGGAGACCATTGGTGTTTCCTCAGGACATCCAGTCAGGGCAAAGTCCAGGGTTTGCTTTTCTAGAGCCTTCCCGATAGCTGCTCCGCCCACTTTAATTCGTCAGTCCTTTTTAATAACTCGCATTGGAGGTCCGTCGACACAAAATGATCAACAGAGATGTGTGACTGTTTTTATTACAAGTGCTATAAATAATGCCGCAATGAAGCGAGGGGGGGGGGGGGGTCAGACCAGCGTAGAGCTCATCTAGTTGGACCAGGAACTGTACTGGAGAATGTGGTGACAACACTTTTTTTTAAAACCAGCAGTGCCTTACATTGCAAATATAGGAAATATCATACTTAGGGTGTACTTCAGCCCAAATACCACCAGGGGTCCCAACCACAGGGACCAAACACCACACACAGCGTTTCCTTCTTGCTAAAGTCTGACATGCTTACGTCTTTTTGTACCTATCTAATGACTTCAAACTGTTTTCCCTATCAAACAAACAATTGCATACACGTTTTCTGGTTTTCACAAATGTCTGTAAAATATTTCCGATAGCAAGTCGCAGCTTAGATGATAAGACCTCAGCTAGGCACATCTATATTTTGACACACACACACACACACACACACACATATATATATTTATATCATGGATACATTAGTCATAGAAGAGTGGATTACTGGTCTTGGCGGAGGTCTGCGGTCTGTGAGGGCCCTCATCTGCCTCTGCACCATTGCCATTGCATTGCAAATATCTACCTCTGCAGAAAGCTGTTCTACTTAAATTTGAGCTTTAGACTTTCAGACAATTTTACTAGGTGACCAAACTGGATTACAGAGGTGTAATCCTGGCACTGTGGTTTTTAATCTCCAGATGGAAATTCCAGTGTGACAGTGACAAAATACCTCTTTCCCGCTCCGCTGAACCTCCACACATAAACATGCTCAGACGGTGTGAAGTGATGCCATGTGTGTGTTTGAGCAGTATTTGTGCATCACAGCAAGAATCAACTGCTTTTTTCCCCTTTTTTTTTGCCACAAACACACATTTCTTAGAACTATACCTATTTTTTAAAAGGAGTATGTGTTATTTCATTAGAGCGTTTAGTTTTGAATGACCAGCTGCGTGGAGTCAATCACTTCAAGCCGTCTGAAAGGGTCACATGTTTTCAGAGGTATTCAGTCTCCGCTTGTCAGCCTCTTTCAGATGGGATCATCCATTGGTTGCACGGACTAAAAGCCTCATGACCCGGCCCCTCCCGGCCCCTGCTCTCACTATTTTCCCGCTCCTTCACTGCAAAACACCATTGTTAAGTCCCTCTTCACAAGCACACATGTGGATCGGCTTGAGCGCTGAGTTCAATGTCTGTTCAGCTTACCCCCCCCCCCCCCCACACACACACACACTGCAACATCGGCGAAACCAGTGATAGTGACTAATCGCTGTGTTTTCCCTGATAGTGATAATCTCATGAACGCCCAGCTGCTTCACTCCTGTCGCTTTGCTCTCAGACTTTACACTCTTAGATAATCTAATGAAGTCATGGGATAATTAGCATTTAGATATTACTTAGAGAATATCAATACATCTTTAAAAAATGATGACAAGGGAGAGAGGAAATTACATTTCAATTAATTAAAACTTAATTATTTTGTAGAGCTATGGATGTCTTTGTCATATCCAGAATTAGATTACCAGGAATAGGCATTTGGTTCATTTTGCAGTCTCAGCGGGGATAAGCTTTGTTAGACTTTGTTATTCATTGACAAGCATGGATTTGGTATCTCTGTCCAGCCATCAACATGAGATTGTGTAATCAATACAGAGATTTATTCTGGTTTGTCGTGACTTTTGTGGTGAATAAAAATGGCTTGGACGAAAATGACAGTTGTCTTTCAGAACGGCGTGTTTGTCAGAAATGTGTGTGAGCAGCGCTGCTGTAGTGGTTGTGGTGGTGCTTTTTAATGGTGTGTGTGAATGAGAGGGGGAAGGTGGGAGGAGGGAGGAGAGTGGTGGGTGGTGGGTGGTGGTGGCGGTGGGAGGAGAGGAAGGGAGAGGAGAGGGAGCATGTGTTTACTCGAGCTGACCAGGAATACAGCGCAAAATCTAGAAGATGAATCTGGAGAAAGGGGGTTACTGGCGGACAAGCTGCTTTGGCTCTGCTTTATCAGCCAGTTGCTGCACCCGGCTGATCTCTGGACCCTCAGATTGAGCAACACAACGGGAGGCAGGCAGCTCCCAAATCAGTCAGAAACAAAGGAGGGATAGAGGAGAGACGTGAAGCTAGGAAAGTCCAAGGAAGACAAACAGGAAGGAGCCACAGCAGGCTGGGGGGTAGTAGTAGTAGTAGTGGTAGTAGTGTGACAGGGGAGAGCAGCAGCTGTGAAATAGAGTTAAACATTGATATAGGCTCCGCAGGGTGCAATGGTTGAGAGAACTTTTCATTTAGGGTTTTTGGGGCGATTATGAGAGATTTAAGAGGACAAGGAGGGGTCAGAGGCAGGGGTTTGGTGGTGAGGAATTGTGGTGGCAGCTGGTGCAAGGGGACAAGGACTCATGTGAGACACAGGACTTAAAGTATAAGGACAAAGAGAAGGGAAAGGCGAGGGACCGGCAGACCCAACGCTGGACATCAGAATGGGTGTGAAGAGCAAAGCGGCTGTTGCTATCATAGTCCTGCTGCTGTTCCTCGGCTCCCTGTGGCTGCGTGAGTATTTCTGTGTGTGTGTGTGTGTGTGTGTGTGTGTGTGTGTGTGTGTGTGTGTGTGTGTGTGTGTGTGTGAGAGAGTATGTGTGTCTCTGTGTGTGTCTGTATGTGTGTGTGTGTGTGTGTGTGTGGTTTCTATGTTTTCCTAACAATCTATACAATCCCTCCCTTGTTTGAAATGCATGTGCTTCCAGATCAGGAATGTGTCACATGGTGAGGTGGCTGAAGAAGCAAGCATGTTGGTCAGATCCCTTTCTTCATATTCATAAAGGTTTTTTTTTTTAACAGTATGTCAGAAATAATGTCTGTGTGATCCGACTTGTGTGACTGAATGTGAGAAAACCAGTATGACTCTTATTTTTTAAGCTATTTTGAGTCAAGTCTGACAAAATATTACCTAAAAGAGACTTTTGTTGCAAATGGTTTTGTGTTTCAGACAAAGGAATCTTTGTCTATTTGAATGAGCCTCCCAAAATATTTAACTCTATCTTTGCTTGCCTTATAAATATAATTCAACCATGTAAAACACAGCACGCGAGAAAAAGTAAATAAGTTGTTTAGTATTGTAACTTTAACAGTTTATTCCTTATTTAAATCCAAATCTCAACAAAAGTTATTTACATGAGGAGGGAAAACTGCTGGTAAGCAGTGTAACAATTTCAGCCGTGACCATGTGATCTTTTTCTCAAGCTTGGCTTAAATTCAAAGAGTTGAGATGTGAGTCAGAGTGCAAACTGAGCAGAAACGTTCTCACATGGAAACACCAACAGCAAGCTCTGCCTCCTCATGCAGAAGGGACATTGGTCAAGAGACTTAAATTTAGTTTTGTCGTGGCAAGACTTCACATCCGTCTTGGCATTTTTGGCAACGTCCACATTGGGTCACTGTCAAGTTAAAATTCATTTGTGACAGCTGCTAGACAAGCTCTCTGTTTGACGTGAACTGAGGCAGTCTGGTAGCTCAGTGAGACTTCTTGACAGGAAGCTCACTGGTTCAGGAAAGTCTTCCAGGATCATCCAGGGTGTTCCCAGGACTCATTTGTGACTCACTGCTGCACTCTTCGGTTGCAAGGTGCGAGGGACCACCTTGTGTGGTCTAGACACTTGCAGAGGCCCCCGAGGGAATGTCAGGAGGACCAAAATAAAACAAAAAGTAGTTTGACTTCAGTAAGATGGATTCTCTCAGATATATAACAGACATTCATTAAAAAAAGCATTCTGGGAAATGTACATAAGTGAAAATTATCTTGTTAAATAGTATAATAATGGCCGGCATGTCATTCGTCAGGGCACAAAATGCATGCACATGTGCACACGATGTGTGCTGAGGAAGTCAGTGTATTGAAATCACAGGGTTTGCTTTGTCACAGGCCGGATTGAGTTCATAAAGGATTAACACTCATCATCACAGTCTGTTGTCATAGGAATGTGACTTTCTGCCTTAATATTACGTGTCTTTGTGTTATATGCTGCACAAAATGATCTTTAAACTAACTGGAAATAATCAAGAATGTGGGAAAAATAGAGTCAGACTTTCATTATAGTTTCTCATGATGACAGATAATAGTCTTGACAAGCACATGACAGATGTGCTTGCTAATGAGCCATTATAACATAAAGGATACTCTCATCTGATTAAAACAGCTGTAATTGTTATTTTCATAATAGCAATGTATCAAATAACAAAATGAAAACTGGTGAAAGTGTTAAATGTACACAGAAGAATCGCCAGTTAGCAAACAAGGACGGCGACCAAAGACAGTGTCAAATAAGCAAACGTTAGCAACCAGAAAGTGAACAGTTTGCATACAAAGATTGCGAACAAAATTTGTGTCAAGTTAGCAAATTTAAGCAAAAAGTTAGCAAACAAAGAAGATGAACAAAGATAGTGTCAAGTTAATAAAAGTTAGTGACCAATTAGCAAACAAGGTGGTGAACAAAGATAATGTCAAGTTAGCAAACATTAGCAACAAGTTAGCGACCAGTTAGATAGTGTCAAGCGAGTAATCATCAGTGATCAGATAGCAAACAAAGATGGTGAAATAAGATGATGAAAAAAGATAGTGTCAAGTTAGCAAACGTTAGCAAAGTTGTTTAATGTACTTGTTAGTCTATAATTTTTTGTAATCAATATGGAGATGAAAACATATAGATATACTGTACCTACCAGATACTTATCTGTGTTAAATGCACCCATACAGCTCAGAATGTCCTTGTGTTTGATAAAAACATAAACTAATTGTTTTCTTCTCTACATCATGTCTCGCTGCAGAGGGAGGTTTGGATTACCACTGGGATGCTTGTCTAAAAGGTTATAATCAGGGGAATAAGGTAAGAGCACTTGCAAATTACAAAACTGATCATCACATGCTACACCTCCTCTGTAGGGCCCAGTCTGTGAAGCAGATGGCCAATTTGAATGTGGCGAATCACTTCCGCGTTCTCTCTTTCTTTGTGCCCCTGTCAATGGCCCCCCCACCACCACTCACGCACCTCCCATCCCCCCTCCATCAGCTTCACCAGCTGTACAACAGCAGCAGGGTCGATGGGGCTGAGGGTCCGCAGGTCCTAGAGGGGTGCCCTGGTCAGACCTTCCAGGTATCGCTGCTGCTTTCCCACCTGCTGGCTGCTCCAACCTACGAGTCCGACGTGCTGCTGCAGCCGTATCTATCCAGCTGGGACGAGCTTGTGAAGTAAGATCATCCGCTAGAAAAAAGGTTCAGTGGGAGAGACGGACTAAAGGATAGCTTCACCCGAAAATTATGATTCTGTCATTCTCTACTTAAAGCCGATGGAAAGTTGGGTGAAGCTTTGCAGTCTATAAAGTATTTCTGAAGTTTCATAGTGAAATTGACCATTCTCCTAAACAACTAAAGTATAAGAGGATTTTACTCCACCAACATCCAAAACCGATTTTAAAAGACTTTCATTTATAGCTGTTTTTAAACCAAAACCAAATCAATTTGGGATCTTAGGGCTTCTAGAGACTGGGATTACGCTGGACGAGCTTTGTGGAGCCATTTATGTGTTTTCTTCTTCACTGTAGTTGTTCAGGGGAATGCTACAACGCTACATTCCTGTGAAGCTAAATGTTCTGTGGACTACAAACTTCAGTTGCTCTTATTCACAGCCAATAAAAAGAAGGAAGTCATTTGTGGTATATGACATAATCTGGACTCTGTAATGTGATTCATCCTGTTATATGTTACTCCTCCAGGTTTATGGAAGCTTTGGGCCCGATGGTGGGACTGATATCGAAAGAGATAGAATCCAAGACATCTATAATCCGAAAACTGGCCCTGCTGTCTGAAAAGAACTCTGAGGCAGAGCTAGGCCCAGATGGAAACTTGGTAAACACAGGGACTGGGACAGAGAATGATCCCAAGGCCTCACAGCACGGTGGCCCTTACAACTCTCTACGCTCCATGATCTGGATTGAGATGAACCAAGGACTGGTTGACTTCCAGCGTCAGACAGACTCTGGCTGCCGGACTATTCTGCGCCTGCACCGTGCTCTGCTTTGGCTGAAGCTCTTCCTGCAGAAGCTGGCCGAGACGCCGGTGGCCGGCCGGCTCCGGAGCCCCTCAGAGCTGTGTCGCGAGTCCTACCAGAACACCCTGGCCAACCACCACACCTGGTTCGTCCGCCGGGCCGCCGAGCTGGCCTTCATCGCCTTGCCGGAGCGGGGTTTCTTCTACAGGCTGGTGTGTGTGCAGGGCCAGGAGGATCTGAGCATGTTGCTGAACAAAGTAGTTGAGGCTATTGGAGAGGTTTATAACAGGACTCAGAAAGTTCTGGAGGAAAATGACATGCTGGACCTGCCATAGAAAAGGAGACTATCAGACTGGACATAGAGCCTCTACTGTCTTAACATGTTTTGCATTTTCCTTGTGATATCCTTGACGACGCACGCGCACAAAAAAAATTCCAGCTGAACTTCTCAAGGAAACATGAATAGACTTAAATTCACCTGTGCCATCTCCTTCCCAACCAAAGTGCTTTGTCAATCAACTAACACTGAAAGCCAATCCGTAGACATTCCTCCATTAATGTAATTAGACCATGTCTCACCTTAGAGGCATTTATAAGGCAGCTGACAATGCATTTAGGCTGGCTGAAAACAGACTGTGAATTATTTAAGCAGGTTGGCACAACAACATGAACGCCGGACATTAAAGCAAACCCAATGCTAACGGTAAACGCGGCATTAGTGAAGCTCGTAATGTTCTCTGTGATGGATTGCATCAGATTGCACAGTTCAGGTTTTTGTGCCGAACCCCACCCACACGTTATTGTCTTTTTTTCTTTCTTTTTCTTTTTTACATTCAAGATTCTGTTGAAAATGACGAGAATGCTTTTTTTAATTGTAGTCGTTGCTCGCTGATTCAGTACGCTACCTCAGAAACTGATGCCTTGTAACCCTGAAATCTGGGACCAATCTACCCTGCCTATAAAAGACAGACTGTTTCACAGAAAAATCAATATGAGCTGAACAAAGGGCAACACGGTGCTCCACGGTAACTGTGGTGAGAGAGTGTCCAGAGTATTAATTTCTCAGTTTTACACTGTGCGCCTTTGTATCATGTTCAGAGTGATTAAATATCTGTAAAAGAAAGAAGACGAGAGAATCTAGCTGCATATTTTTGTGACGTCGTCACGTCCAGTAATGTGAGAACTCTGACATTTAAATGCCACTGTTGTGTAACGTTATCCCGCCATCCAGCAGAGGTTCCAATGCCAGTGGTCCGCTTTCCTAACATCATAATGTGTCTCTGTGTCACTCTTACCTGGACACATTGTTCAGGATAAGGACACATAGGATGTCCGTGTGTGACGGCGGGGGAATAGCATGTTCAAGTATCAGACGCCGGCGCTGCTCTTGATGAGACTATTTTAAACCCGCAAATACCTCTAATGCTACGTAATCCTGGCTTTCTCTTCTTTTCCTGCGCTGCACTGTCTCTATCTGAGGAGGAGACGGTGGAGAACAGAGAGATAAAGGACAGAGCCTGAAGCCACGGGGAGAACAGCAGACAGGAGAGCTGGCTGAAGGTCAGCGGGCGGAAGTACACTTCGGCTGTAATCTTGTCAAGCAGTTGGCAGCGGACCGTATTAAAGCATCTCCTGCAGGGAGAGAGAACTAAAACCGACATCCTGATATTTCTGAACTTTGGCCGATACATATTTATGATTGCGCTTGACCTCGACCTGTTCCGTTGTACATGACCGAGCCGAGGCTTTAACCTGAGACCTCTGACCTGTGATTCGTTAAAGAGGATGACGTGTTGCTGCTGGTGTTTTACACTCCTTCCTCTTGATACTCTTGAGAGTCTCACTAGTCCACCTCTCACAGACGATCATGTCATGGATCTCATCTCTTTTTGCTGCTTTTTCCTTTCACCTGCTCCCGTGTTCCTGGTACGAGTGCACAGGTTAACACTGACGTCCACTGCAGGGTGTGAGGATTACAGAGAATGAGATTACATATATCCACCTAATGCTACTTTTCACAATGGTTGCCCTCTGCCTTTCTGTCCTCCGCAAAGGTTGGACCACATTTAATTACATTCTCAATTAGTCGTAATAACAGGAATGCCAATGATGGCACCAATCAAACAAACTAAGAGAACACTGCACTCAAAACATTACGTTCCTTGACTTCGTGACTTTAAGTAGTTTAATTGAAAATTTTTCCATCTACGTTCAGTGTAAAGGGTCGAATTTAATACAAAGGTTTTCTATCATGTTGAATGTTGTATGAATGAATAAAAAAGATGTGATTTATAACAATTTGAAATACGTTACTTGTATGTGTGATCCTTGACGCAAATTGTGTTTGTGCAGAAGTTTCCTTTATCTTCCCTTTATCAGCCGAAATGAATGAACACAGAAGGAATTGCTGGAATTATCAACAGAGGGTTAATATGAGTCAAAGACGTCTATGTGTTGTGTTGCAGAGATATCTACTTAACTTAGCATGCTAACCAGCTAGCCCCGGTCCATCTGAGGCTAGCTGCCGTTAGCTAGTTAGCTCAGTTAGCTATGGTAATATGCTGCCTCGTATTAGTTTGGAGTATGAATTCAGGAGGTGGCCAATTCTTACATATTGCACCTTTAATTTAACTGATTGATTGATTGAAAATTGACTCAACAAGACACAAAAATGTGAGACTCTTAACTCGTGTTAAGAGACTCGTGTGCTTAAAATTAGATGGATGTAACTAAAATAAAGACACTCTTTGAAGGCAAATGATGTTTTAAGTGGAAGCGGTTAAAAAAAAACTGAGTCTGAGTTCCCTTAAATGACATTTATTTATTTCTCTATCTTGGTTTGCAGTAAACATGAGCAAAAATATACATACAGTAAGAGCATAAAATAAAGATCCAGAACAGAATTATCATCCTTTGGGGGCGAGAGTCATCCCAACAAATTTCATGAGTTTCATTCTTCAGCTATCCTTGCACCACGGTCTTAGGCAATAGTACGATTTAAGACGAGGGGGGTTAGGTGGGGGGTAAAATATCCCTTATTATTAGAACGTGAATATTTGACTCTCTCTGACGTTTTCTTTGGGAAATGTTGAAGTATTGATTCCAAAAAGTTTCTGAAAAAGTTCTGCACTTGAAAGTTCTCAGAAAGCACCTCTCCTTCTGATACAGTAGACCTTCAGAGAGGCCTTTCGGAGAACTTTCACCGCGAGCTTTAACTTTGGAAAAGCAAAAAGGACTCAAACGATGACAAAAAAATGTTTTGACGTTAAAAAAATCAAAAAAACAAAAACACCTCCAATCAAGCTGTTAACATTTTGTCATTCATTGAATTCAAGTGATAAAAACCCGTCGGATATCTCCCTGATACAATCCAAGCTTATACATTCTTTCCTCTTTACAACAAAATAGCGATAAAAATACTCTTTTATAAACAAAACGAAAGAAAACACTACTTTTTATACTCTTGCATCACGATAATGCACACTGGCATAAACTGCCTGAGAGCAATATCTGTACTTTCCTTTCTTCTTCATTCTCGATGATACACGTTGCACTGATTTCATTACAGCCTCTCCAGTAAATACATCATACAGCCACAGAAGAAATAAATATATTGCTTTTTGAGGACATCTCCAAATAATCAGAGAAAGGGGAGAGGAAAAAAAAACAAAAAACAACCCAACAGATAAATGGAGATAATAGGAAAAAACATTCTGTGACACTGGGGGAACAACACTGTCTGTCCACCAGGAGGCACTGTCATGTTGAAGTGTAATATGTTCCTTTTTGTGCGTATTCTTCTTATATAAGAGCAGGCCTTTTAATAACACAGGGTGCTTTTCGCATGAGATCCTTACTCTGCCGGGGATGTTTCAGTGCAGCACAGACAAATAAAAACTGTCATGAAGATCTTTGGTTGAAGGACTGCGCTTCACATGCACATGAGTAAAACAAGAACGTCCAATTGAGCGATGGAGCAGCACATTAACTTTAATCGAGCTGTGCTGAGATTTAAAATGGGCTTCGATTGATTTGGTGGCGATTAGGGAGGAAAATAAGAGAAATGAACGAAGCTTGCTTTATCCATTTTGAGCACGCTGACAGTGAATCAGGCGTTTGACACAAGGAGGAGGAGGAGCGACAAAGTAGGGTAAAGAAGTTCAGCGTGCCTGCTCTGGATTAGCCAACCAGATTAAGAGATTACAGCGAAATTAAGTAACTGTTGCAGGAATGGCCAGAGGAGAAACGCATGTGAACTGTCAGTGGACTGTCTCAAAAAAAGCGAAAAAAGTAAAGAGGCTAGGGATGCCTGTTGGGGCACATCCTTCATAATGAATAACCCCTCTGATAGGGATCAGATCATCACATTAAACCCAATTGTCTTTCCTTCTTTCTGGATCAGATATCCTATTAAAACCAGTGTGAGATATTTGCGAGCACACTCATGAGAGAAACTACGTGGTAGAAACGAGCCAGCTCTTAATGTGAGCGAACAGATGCTCGTGTTCCACATTCGCTGCGATATGACACGGCACGAACGCAGTCGCAATTGGTACAATTTCTGTAGAGGTGCCAAGAAAAACGTGCCTGAGTTTTAAAAAAAGTGTGACTCTGCCTACGTCTGCAAGTGTTTTGTAAAATTTTTGTGTAGTAAAACGGCTCCAGCACCAAGTTCAGACCTAATGTATGATTGTTTTAAAGAGGTGTGTTCGTCAGACTGGTTGTCTAGTTATTGCGGTGACTTTACCTTCAGACAGATTCAGTGGAGAACACTACAACAATAGTAAGAACGTTTTTTTTTTTTTTTTAAATTATTTACTTATGTGCTCCAGGACGCAAATCTCCAGTTCTGTTCGTTTCCTACAGGCCTAAAAAACAAAACCCTAAACAATTCACATTCTCAAAAACTCTATTATCCTTTGAAAGAATATGTAAAAGATACATTTTGATACCCTGGATGAAGATTAAAGAGGATGATAATAGGTTCGAATGAAACAAAAGGGAAAAAAAACTAGTGTTCTACATCCTTTTCTCCCAAAAATGTACAATATTCACCAAAACAAACAAAAAGAGGTGGGAAAAAAGCACACTTCCAGTGCAAATCAATACAAAATATGACAATGGCATCTATTTCTGATACATGAAATAGATGCAATACACGCGATAAAAACCCACCTCTAAATATTTAAGTTTAAATTACTTACAAATCGAAACACAAGAACATGGCTGTTTTTTGGAATAAGGGTGACGGACACAGTGATGGAGAGTGTAACTGCGCAGCACGAGGATCACTTCTGCTGTTTTTCATTTGATATTCAGACGGTTGTTTGGGAGCCTGGAAGCTATAAAGTCACTGACTGACTGGCTCGGAGGGCACTAAAAATAATCACGTTCCATTCGTTTGACATCCCAAATATGAAGCCCATCTGTCTGATAAGCTGCTCTGAGGTCAAACAACCAGCCTGAATATCAAACGATCCAAAATAATAATCGTTTAAATAACGTCTTCCGATCTGAAGACTGGACTCAAGCATTCATAAAGTACGCCACTTAATGAATATTGCACTTTGCATGCAAATTCCCGACCTACAGTATGAAAATGGGATCTGTGAATGGAATACACACACACACACACACACACACACACACACACGAGCGCACACACACAAACACAAGCACGCTCTTAAAGGTTTTGACCTCTACCGTCACTTCGGAGATTGATTGTTGTTGTCGACACACACACACACACACTTGCTGTGCGTGAGGTACAGTAGATTACAGTGTGGTCCCTCCTGGTGGTCAGCGGTTTGACATAACCTCATTTCACACTTAGCGGAGAGGTGGGACACGAGGGGCCTCCTGCGCCCTCCTAGCACACTAAAGACAATAAAACACATGCAAAATGGCTTCATCTCTGCATCCATCCGTCAAAGATATACGCGAGTCTGTTGGATTATTCTTTTAAGTGCAACAAAATAGACGTACTGATATAAGGTTATGATACCATATAAATACTGTAGATATACACATCTTGTATTGTAACTCGTGTATATTCATATATAGAGGGATACTCTATAAGGAGGCAGCAGGAGGGAGAGCAGCAATAACGTGGTAATGTTGCTGATCCTTTGCGATCTCTGAAAACACATGTTCACTTCCTTTTTACATCCCCTAGTTTGTCATCATGCAGTATAAATAGACGTCACCTCAAACTAATTTACAGAAAATAACTTGTCCCAAAGCTCACAGACAGAAATAAAGACAGGATCACCACCCTTTTGTTTCTCGCCTCGACTCGTCACGCGGCTAGACTAACGTTTTCCCCCCAAAATCCGGAGGGGTTGTAAACAAATCGAACAAAGGGTGTGAATACTGAGATTTGTTTCTGTGTGTGCGCGATGTTGCGGAGAATGGAGTTTTCAGGAGAGGGGAGAGGGTCAACCTAGTTGGTGTTAGTGTTGATCCTCAGCTTGAAGGACACTCGTCCGGCAAACTTGTCCCTCTCGTTTCCGAGGGGAATGTTGTTGGCGTTGATCTTGCACTCGATGTTGACATCCTGATTGGTAGTGATGTTAAGGAACTTGACGGCAACCAAAGGCTGAGAGTAGTTCACCTGCGAGGTACAGACCCAGGGACATCTTTAAACACAGGAGCCAATGCGTTCTGTCTGATGCATATTTCATTAACTGACTACAGATGCATTACACAAACTGCTCAGTTATTGACAGCCATGTTTACCAAATTATGTCTCGTTGATTTGGATTTAAAAGGAGACCTATTATGCCTTTTCCTTTTTTTCCTTTCGTTCAGTGTTGTGTATTCTTGTTTAAAATATCTTGAAAGTTAAAAAGTGTTCTGAAGCTCGTCTCTCCCGCAGAAAACACTGCCCGTGAAATGCCTCGTCAGTAGTCCCGCCTTTGATTCTGTGACTCTGTGACATCACACTGCATCAACATGTGACACATTTGTATAATTTATGCCAAGCTGCTCATTTGGCACCTAAGAACAAATTTTGGGAAACTGCTCTCTTGTCGTTAGCAGTGCCAGCTCAGGCGTGTGTGAGCTGACCAATCAGACTAGACTAAGTATTCGGGAGGCGGGACTTAAAGAGATAGGAGTGTCTCAGACAGAGGGAGAATAACAGTGCTGCAGTAAATTGATGTGTTTTTTGAGCATTGCAGCTTATAAACCTATTCTACGAGTAACCCAAAATCTAATTAGAAACCTGAAAATGAGCATAACATAACACAGTCTCCTTTAAAACACACTCTTACCTGAGCTTTCTTGCCATAGTAAGGGTAGTACATGAGGTTGAAAGTGCCATTTGGAGGGAAGTACATCAATTCTCCAATTTTTTCAGTGTCTTCTCTCTGAGGGGGCGAGACAGCTTCGTCAGAGATCGCTTCACATATGTAGGAGAAGAGGATTAATCTCTATGCTCTAGATCTCATGCCTACACTCTGCCTCAGCAGCCTAAAGCAAAACACCTCATCTTACATACACATTTATACACACAACTACAATCTACACTATGACTTTACATGTTTTAACATAACCCAAAGCCTAAAAACACAGATCCTGACCCGTTCTTACCCATTCGTCTTTGCCAACTCTGTATCTCTGAGAGTGCACAAATTAATGGAACACGATGGGGAAAAAGCAACAAAGACAGGTGGTGTAAATGACAAAGCGGCATGCGATGCAGACATGAGAAGTTGAAAGAATATAAGCACAGACAGATGAGAGGGGGCTGGAGGTGAGTGACAGGGTGGCATATTGCAGATGAGAGCGAGGGACAATAGCTTTGAATGGGCTGGAATACAAATTGTTATGTTAAGCCGTTCAATGTGAAAGACAAAAGGGGATTACCTTTGCACCACAGGTGACAAACGGAGCTTGTCCATTTGTTCCGGGCAGCATCCCAATCACCTGGGGGGAGATAGAAATTCACTCTTAATTCAGCCGCGCTTATTCAAGAACAGAGGGATTGGAAATCGTGTTTTAAACGGCAGGAAGTCAACGACAAGTGATATAATCTTTATACTTTATTTCCTCGACTGGGATTATCTTTTTCTCATTCCCAACCAGTTTCATTTTCTCAGTCAATCCATGTCTCCTAGCAACAGCATCCCTTTCCCTTTCCCTCTTTCATACCCGATTCAGCTTGATGATGATGCATGGCTTGCCCTCATGGTATCCATAGTAACGGTCATTGATGCCAGAGCACTCCTCCAGAACAGTGCGATTGAACTGACAGGAGCGCTTGGGGTTGTTCTTGACGTCGCCGCTGTCCTCCTGCAGGTAGTGCTTGTCTGGGACGCACTCGTCGTTTTTCTGGGTCTGCGCTGAGTTGTTGTAGGCTGCAGGGGGAGAGGGCGAGAGCGGGGTGAGGGTTTAGTTTGGATCGAGGGGCTTACGACTCAGCTGAAACCCCAGGCAATTTGCTACCCGCTGACTTAAAGGAATTATCTCTTATTAGGTAAAAAAAAAACAAAAAACAATTTGGTCTGGATGGTTGGATAATCCACAGCAGTAAGCTTTTTTTGAGTACGAGAGAGTCAGACTTACGTCCCAGGAACTTGTCCAGAGCCTGAGCGTACATGTCCCAGCTCTCAGTGTCGTGGATGTTGTAGACAATCTCATAGGTCTCATCTGCTTTGGGTCTAATCACCATGCCTGTGAGTGACAGAGAGACGGCAGAGGTCAAGACACTGTGGCACGGACCGTGAGCTGTCGTCAGAGTACTTTGTGTTATTAGTAACCGCACCTGGTGTGGTGAGCCGGTCCTGCCAGGTTGGTTTGTGGTCATCCAAGGTCTGCAGCATGACATACATGGTGAGTGCAAACAAGCCGGCCAGGAAGATGTAGAAAACTACATAGAAGAGAAGAATAAGACCTGCGGACAGAAAGAGAAAGGAGAGTTGTATCAACTGTATGTAAACTCAGTGAGAAACTGAGCTCTGTCACTGAATTATTGGATTCAATTATTCAGTATAAAGGCGCAATTACACATTATGACGCCTATGCAAAGCATATTTAGCATGCTAACCAGCTAGCCCTAGCCCGTCTCAGTCCAAAGCTGTCCCGTAAAAAACACCCGCATTTCCACTCCAGACTGCTAGCTGCACCGCTAACTGAGGTGATTGGCTAACTGAGCTGCAGTTGAAAGCCATTAGCGGTTACACTGGTGATACAATGAACCCCAGTTTGTTTTAACGTATAAATAAAACACACAGCCAATTCTGACAATTCCTTATCCACATTAGCATTTTTAAATGTGTACTTCTGGATTAAATAAGTACACTTGAGCTTATTTTACACGCAATGTAATGTAATTAACACTGTACAGTTACCCTTCATGTTATATATAACATGAGGGGTACATATAATATACAACATGTCCTTGAAGTTATATCTGACTGCGCCAATGTGGCTTATTGGAAGCTAGTTAAGCAGCTTCACTAACCATTGTCTATGCAAATTGTTGGTCAATGGTTTCATTTTATAAATGTTACTTTGGATGAAATGCAATTAGGAAACTATGATGCACTCCCTCAAATATTAACACACTATGGGTTTGTAATCTGTATTTATATCTGCAGCTCCATATCTCTGGTCATTTTATTGACTAGCATAATTATCTGAGATCAAAATGTCAATGTATTGCAACACAAATGCCAAAGACGCACTATGCTGCAACACCCCTTCCCTTATGATGAGATGTGGTGTGCATGGATATAAAGAAATGACACCAGTTATATGAATATGTGGAGAGTTACTCGGCTCTGTTAGTGTCTAAACATAATGTAATATCACCGGTGTTAACATGTTACTTGCTTGAAAGAGTCACGAGCCACGAACAATCCCAGCCTCGACTGTTTCATTGTGCGTTGTAGGAAAAACAACATGCAAAATTTTCGTCCATGTATTCCTCCGCTGAGCTGTGCATTACAATAGAAGCTTTCTGATTTATGCATGAAGGCTGCGTTAGACTGAAATCTGCAACTTTAAGTAACTGCAGCCCATTTCATAATTAAAGTAATGCGCCAACACATTTTGAAGCATGAATAATCATGCGTCTGAATTGATACTGGCTCGGTTTTTCATAATATGCTGCGGCTGTGTTGTGACTGTGTCTGTGTGGTCACTTTCCGACCAAACATGTTCACAGGAGGCCGGTTAATCCTCATTAAACTCGGACTGCGACATCTGCCTCTTCATTCTCACTCGCACACGAACGTCCACTAGATGTTTAAAATACAATGAATTATGATCTAAAATGGGGTTATTTTTATCACTTCATGGCCAAAACAGGAACTGTGTGCTTGCGTTCCCACATTCTCGTACTCATGACTCAGACGGGATCGTGGTCAGTCCCCAAGCATGAAAGCGTTTGAATTAGACTTGGGGGGGGGGGGGGGGGGAAGGAATGATGACAGAGGGGGATATAGGAGGAGGGAGAACAAGAACCCCCTGGAGACTGGGCCACAGGGTCAGGAGATTACAGGCCATCATAGACGAGGACTATTCCTAACAGTGTAACAAGATAATGTAGCCGCATCTACTTATCAGTTTCTACTTATCACATCACAACACTCCATCGCTCTATGAGACAGATTGCTCGTTCTGTCAAAAGTTCAAACCCAAAAGACAGAAAATGTATAAAACATGAATCACAAAAGCAGGAATCCTTTTGAGAAGCTGGTACTTTTGTGCAATTAACTGCAACAAAGTGTCTTCTGTGAGAGAGTGTCAGTCAACCCAACTGCACAATGATGTGCTGTTTCCTGCTCGGAAATATCAAGTATTTCTGAAGCAGCTGTTTTGTTCTCAGCCATTCCCGTCTGCACAGAGAGCAGGAAAACAGAAATAGCATTTTCAATGACACATCCCTCGTTTCAAGCATCAACACCTGAGGCCAGCACTGGGTAGCAACTGGATGCCCTGACCCTGTGCCTCTGCTGGATGGCCCCCAGCGTGGCGCTCCTTCGCCCTGTCAGCGCCATATCTGCCTCCCCGCACGGCCGGGGGCTCACAGGAATCCATAACAAAATGTCAAGGGGAAGCTTCTCCACAGGGGTTAATTAGAGAGGGGCATCTCGGCGATTTAGAGCTTTTCTGTGTGCGTGCATTGTATTCCCCCCCCCCATCCAACTGTTCCTAGAATTATTGTAATCCGAGGTGAATTGAATGAATGGTTGAGCGAGATGGCAGAGAGCATCCCGTCTGTCGCATGGAAAAGACCCAAGCTGAGTCATTAAATATATACAGAGTCAGCTCTCCGGGCCCCGGACCAAGCCGGAGGCACTACAGCAAGGGAGGCATCAGAGATGAGATGCGACAAAACAAAGTGTTTAAGTGTTTTTCTCTGCCATCCAGAGGGGGTGTCGCGCTGACCGCAAATATGACACCACCCAGGGGAGACTTGGATGATCACACGTGCATGCAGGGTCGAGTGTGCAGGCGGGCAGGGTGGCTTCCCCCCTGGCAAAGAGGGTGTTAGGTTTACAGTCTGCCCTCTCCGGCCGCGCCGATGATGGACAGTGGAGCGTCTCTCTTTCAACCTGGTTTTGTTTGCAGACGGCGGCTGAAAGAGAAGAACAAAAGGCCGGCGCAGCCTGGTCCGGCATCCTGTTCTAGCCTCAGAAATAATGGCAGGAGGTGTCTCTTTTCTTTCAGAATTAATTAGGAGGACATGCTGCGCAATTGCTTTGTAAATTGGTAATCAAACAGACATTCTACAAATTAAAAACGCTCTGGAGGAAGAATCAATAGCTGCGAGCGGTGGTTCTTTTAATCCAACCATTTATTATTATCTTGTATATGGTCGGAGCTCTCTCAGCAAAACCAGCACCGTGGTGTTGTTGAGGCCCTTTGAGGCTCCGCTCTGTGAGAGCCTTTTGTTGTTTTTTTGGAAGTGGGAGGTGCAGAACACTTAATTAGACCTATTTTAAATAGAGGTAGTTGTTTGACCATGTTTGCCTGGTGTCAGCTGGTGGCAACGTAACATCAAAATTGCAGGATTGCTCTACTTTATCAAGGCTATTTCAATATCATTACAGCTCTTTACACAAAGCAGAACACACAAAGACGCGTTCTGTGTCTCATCCTCAAAGGAGCCTTTGATCCGACGCTTTGAACGTAAATTATACCGCGCAATTACAAGTGTGAACAACAAATTTGCTTTTTAAAAAGAGACCGAACCCCCCCGACTGGGCTGTTTTCTCAGTGCATGTAGAGATATATGTGGATATAGGAAATGGATGCATAGGTAAAGCCACACACTCAGACGACAGGAAGCTAATGCATAGAGTGTGTGTGTCGTTGAGAGAACGAGAAAGTGCGAGGGTGTAATGCCAAGTTTAGCAGACCTACATGTAGTGACAAACTACCAAAATAGCCTAATTAACAAGCCTTAGAGAGCACAGCTTAAAAAGGCCACCAGACCTTAAAGCACCTGGGACGCTCTGAGCTGGATTAAGTCGTACACTGTGGGCAGATTCCAGCGAAGGGAAGCTACAGTCAATGATTCCCAGCCCTGCATTAATAGTGATGTCCATTCATGAGAGATAATCACAAGAAAAGAACCGCAAGAAGAATTCATTATTTCAACCAGACGCAGTGTTCGCACTGAGAGAGGAGAGGAAAGGAGAAAACATAAAAAAAAAAAGAATCAAAGTTCCTGAAAGTGATTCCACTTCCGGAATTGCTACCTTCCCCAACAGCCAATGAAGTCATTAGATTAGGATTAAAAACCCTCAGTGATTTACACTCACTGGGAGGGGCCGGGTTGGAGGTGATACAAATAGCATTTGGCTCCCGGCTTTACCCAGATTAAAGCGCTCCAATGTCATTAGAACAGAGCCATATGCGCCCTATCATTTCATGAATCTTTGAAAATAGTTGCAGGGGGCTGGTTATCTGGCGGAACACAGCGACGGTACGTTACAGAGAGGCTGGGATTTGGATCTTCCTTCAAAATCTCCGGGGGGATGGGGGGAAATGCCTGAAAATGAATGACATCATGTTTGAACCTCATTAGATAAAGCTGCAGGCGGACAAAAACCTATATTCTGCTTAACTTCAGCAGCCCCTTCAGCTCTGCCTGCGAAGAGAAATAAAAAAAAAGTCTCCTCTGCAGCAGAATTCATGTTCCAGCTAACTACAGCACTCCACAGACAGGAGGGCTGATGATGTGCACTTTTCTGAGTGGACCCGGTCTCAGCAGTGCTGCAGTAATCTGCCTAATTCAAGATGTAAAATAAGACCATATGCCTCCACCCTTATGTCTGAGCGCACTGCGCAAGGAAAAGCTGTGCCATAGATTAATAAATAAATAAAGATACAAGGCAGGAGGAGGATTTATTTTTTTTTCATCCATTTTTTCTTTTTTCCCATTTGTTCCCCCCCTCCTCCCCAGGCCGGCTCCTACAGACCAGGAGGGCTGACGCATTCAGGTTCCAGGTAAAGCGGATATCTCATCTCATCACCTGAAGAATGAGGAAGGACAGATCTCAATCAACGTACATTCACATCACAGTCAAACACACACGCTCATCCATCCCTCCTCTCTTTGGAGCAACATTTGACTATGACAGCGACCTGTTACAGAGCCAGGAGCCGGGGGACCAAGGGACCCTTAGGGTGGAGGTGGTGGTGGGGAGGGGGGGGCGAAGAGAAGGTTTGCTGCATTGCTGTAGCTGGACCCTGAACTACAGTACTCACCCCAGCTGCTCGCCGTCCTGCCCAGAAACTCCCTCGTCCTCGGGTTCCATATAAATTCCTTCCAATCGCCTTTTTCTCCATCCTTGGCCATTTTGTCATACAAGTTCGGACCCCTCGAAGCCTCTGACAACGCAAACACGCACCGGACTGACACAATTAGCAAGACAGCAGAGAGAGAGAGGGAGGTAGAGAGAGAGAGAAAGAGAGAGAGAGGGAGGGAGAGCGGGAGAGAGAGAGAGAGAGAGAGAGAGAGAGAGAGAGAGAGAGAGAGAGCTACTGTACCTCCGTGGATATGTGAAGAAGAAGAAGAAGAAGAAGAAGATGAAGAAGAGGGGCAATCAAACACTCAGATGGATATATCAAGTTGGTGCAGCCTGCCTGGTAGCTGCAGAGCGGACAGTAACAGAAAGAGGAAGCGACCCCACGCTCAGCTCGGACCTAGCAGAGTGCCCTCCCCCCAAGCTCTTGTCTGCATGCCGCAGAGTTTTGATGAGTGGTGCAGAAATCTAGTGATACTGCGGTAAAGCACTCCCTCCGCCTCTCTCTGCATGCACCCCCCCTCCCCTCTCCTCCTCCTCCACCACCCCACATCCTCATCCATCCTCCATCCACCCCTCCCTGGCAGAGATGCTCCCTCCTCCCTCCTCCAATCATCTGCGCCGCATCACCACCTCCCGACGCGTGAGAGACAGCTCTCGTGGCGAATCGCGTGCCGGCCGAGGGCGTCGTTTTATTGGCTCCCGGGGTCCGGATCGTCACCGAGGCAGACCAATTAATATCCCTCTGATGTTCCTAGAGGACCCTCTCCAAGTGTCAGTGATGGATATTCGTCCCCGCCGCTGCGTTTAATGATCCGTCTGTAAAAAAATCCACATCGCGTTCAGAGTAATAAGCGCACAGGGGGCGTCATTATTTGTGTCATGTTTTGTGATTTGGATCATATATTTTCCTTTCTTTCAGCCACATGAAATGAGTGTGGCGCTTCAGATAATAATGTAGATCATGTAGGCTATATATAACATAAACTTTTACCTCAGTAGGTCGTATTTTCAAGTGATTTTGTTTTACACATACTTGGGAAATTTTGAGACAAATGCTGTATATGTATTATCTAGCCAATATTACAGTTTAGCATTGGTTGAATATTTGAAGCCGCAGACAACGAAACATTTTGCTGAAGATGGCTTATAGTGTTTGCCCTTAGATTCCCATTTGTTCACCATTCAAATGAACCCTGACTATAACTTGGATAAAGTAACCTTAACCCAACCCTAACCCCGATAATGAACGCTGAATAAAATAACCCTAACCCTGACCTTACCAACCAAACGCCTAACCCCAACCCAGACCAAATACATCTCTATTACACTGGTCTAACCTGTCTAAACAACTGTATCACCCTCGGGTGTCGGGCAATAGATAAATACATAGATGGATAAATTTATAAATCCCTGAGCAGATATTAGGCGTCCCCTAACCCAACCCTAACTATGAATGTTGAATTAAGTATGATGGACTATCTGAGTCTGTATACAGGTTGAAGCAGTGACTGTA
Organism: Diplodus puntazzo; assembly: GCA_963678695.2. Classification (NCBI taxonomy): domain Eukaryota; kingdom Metazoa; phylum Chordata; class Actinopteri; order Spariformes; family Sparidae; genus Diplodus; species Diplodus puntazzo. The sequence continues at coordinate 7,605,711 of OZ023167.1, read as the reverse complement.
TGATCCTGTATGAAGCTGCAGCAGCAGCAGCAGCAGTGTGGAGTGAAGCTATCGCCCTCACATGGACACTGCTGGGTGCTGCAACACCTGCTGCAGGAGTGCAGATGGAACATGATGTCCACTTCCCCACCGCCTCCTCTGTACGACCACAGGAGGCATGAAAACATGCAACAGCTCTGTTTGTTGTGTAAAGTTCATTATATAAAATTTATTTTTAATGACAATATCAATGCAAATATAGCACTACAGTGATTTCCAAGGTACACCGTATCTTACCATATCAATATAGTATGGCACTCGTATAATGGCCACTGTTTCAGAAGACACACAAAACCAACAGCTTCTGTAAACTAGTTTGGAGATGATACCTAGGGTTCCACATCAGTCTGTGAAAGGATTAAGGTGATGACTCGGCATCTGAAATCAAAACTGGGCACGATAGTCAGTATCATTGGAACATTTGTCAGTGTAAGGAATCTCTGCATGCATTGCACTTGCCCATTTCCTTCACCCTGATCTGTGTTTGTTTGAAAATGGACTCAGTGAGCTCGAAAAAACTTCATCCCCCAAACACGAGCAGGTGGAGCTTAAAAAAACAAACAAACAGAAACCCAAAAAAAAGGCCAAGCAGTGACTCTCAAACATTTAAAGATAGGTCGTCTTTTCACTGAGTGTACTGTACTGTACAGCCTGGTGCTAACTATCATTAAAAACGACAACAACCAAGAGACATTCAAGTGCCTTATAATACTATTACAGGAGGGCTCACTCTTCAAGGTACAAACTTCATTTCACGTGGCTTTCAGAAAGAAAACAAATATGTAACAATAACCACTATATTAATCATGTTCGTCATGTAGTTGAATGAACAACACCAGTAGTTCAGGATAGCAGCAAAGTATTCAAAATGTTCAAGACGACGAGCCGTTGAAATCTGTACATGAAATCAGAGTGAATGTAGAAAAAAAAGAAAAAAAAAGGCGTGAAATAAAACGGTAACACAGCTTAAAGGGAGTCTTGCATAAATTTAAATAAACAACTGTTGGACTGTGCCTTTCTTTAGAGGGCTTACCATTTATTAGTAGAACTATAAGTAATGCATGGACTGGCTGCAGCAGATAAAGTACTTAATTCTTTTAGAAAAAACAAGTGAACAAAGTTATGTTTATACAGTATATGCTACATAATATGTATTGATTACAAGTATGAAAATGGAAATAATTGCTACATTTTCAATACAGTTGTACATATCTATTTACAGTACATTAGGGTTTTTTTAATTTCTCCTAAGCATATACCATGTTTTTTGTGCAGATTGTTCCAGCATTCTGTTTGAGGTGATCAATACTCACAGTCTTATCAGTTGCACCAATATTGTACAGTCTGTGTTGATGGGTGTCAGTGCTTGTTTTTCTGTGTGGTGGAACAATCACTAATGTGCAACTGTGGATAAGCATGAGTGATGAAGTCTTTTTGTACCATTGATCTGTATCTATATTTGGCTGGATCTGTCACACCACCTTTAACTAATGACACCCCTGCCCTCCCCTCCCCGAAAGCGATATATTCATCTTTTTGTACAACCACGTGTTATCATAGTGAAGATCTGCTGTATGTAAAAGTCGGACATGATCATCTCTACACATATTCTTTTACAATACTGTATGTCTATCGTGACATGCAGAGAATGACACAGTAAATATGACTTATTCAAGTCTTAGATATGTATGTTAGGCTAGTTGACACAAGTTTTAATTATGTTGCTCCGCCATTTGGGAGCATATTGCTATAAAACTGCAGAAACGTTGAGAAAGTAAATAGATTTACATTACAAATATGCAAACAGATACAGTAGGTAGCTTTAACTCCTCAGTGATGATTATTTGCATCCACAATGACAATCTATTGATACCAAGACATCTCATATGCATTCACGATTTCAAGAAACACTTCGATAACTTATCAAATGAGCCTCGACCTTCAGAGCACTTTCTACGCGTCGGACAACTGTGTGTTGGAGAAAATACATGGTTCTGTTTTTATGTCTCAAGTAGTCAGGAGGAAATTTGGCAACACCAATCTCAAGAAAAAAACATCCCACCCATTATTATTGTCTTCGTTTTGTGGCAATAACACTGGTGTTTTTGTGGCAAAAGATCATTGGCAATTAGAACACATCAAAAAAAGGACGTAGTACAGAGCAAGTACAAATCACCCAGGTGAGAGATTAATTTAGTCTGATTGTAACATTCCCTCTTCTTCACTTCTTTTTTTTGTTTTTCCCAAACAAGTTCTGTCCTCAGTAACCTTCTTAACTGTTCTCCAATCAGTTTATCACACAGGTAGAGCACATTTCACTCCACTGAACCTTCTTGTTTATTGTCCAACCATCTCCTGCTCCTCTGTGTGATCATTCTCCCTTCAGTGCGGTACTTGCTAACCTGTCTTTCCACCTCAGATGGCCGTGTCCCACACCACGGCCTGCGGCCTCTGGCAGGGTGGCGTGCCAGTCTTGCGAGGCTCAGGTGTCCGTCTCCAGCTAGGGAGGATGGGCATGCTGTCCTGCTTGCACAGGCTTTTGTCAGGGCGCCTGTGGGCCTTGATCTCTTTGCACAGGCAGCGCTTACGCTCGATGACTTCCAGCAGCTTGCCGTCTCTCTGGGTCTGGGTTGCGGACGGGGTGGTGCCCCCGCTGACAGCAGGCTGTCCCTGTGCCAGCTGGGCGAGCTGCTGGAACTGCAACTGCAGGTGGTGCTGTTGCTGGAGCTGCTGCAGCTGCTGCTTTAACTGTAGCTGCTGCTGGTGGAGCTGAAGCTGCTGTTGCTGCCGGGACACGCTGGGACTGCTGGGACTGCAGGGCGCTTGAGACTGGGCCAGACCATGCAGCTGAACAAAGTGGAAAAAAGTGAAGTCGGTGAACTTATGCAGTGTTTATGAGATTCATTTAATAACCTGCATGATGAACACTGCAGTGCACAGCAGCAGAGACAGCACATGTTGAATAAAACTGTAGTTCTCGTGGACAGCCACCAGGATGCAGCGCTGCTTCATGTATTGCAGGTTGAGGGAGGGTCAACCAGCCGCATGGAGACAGTCTCTGCAGCACGCTCAAACTGCGTCAGCACTTGCTATGCAGCCAGAATCTGGGCAAAATGTGCTGCTAGAAGACTGCAGCTCATCACTCCAAAACACAGAACAGCATGTTCCCTCATCCACTATTCTGTCTCATTTCCTGATTACATATTAGCCTACGTCATATACCTTTGTGGCTCTTATTCTTTTGAGGCAGGCCAGAGCCTTATTCTGCTCAGTGGGCATATCTAGCAGCTATAAATAGATGTGCTGGAGCACTGTCTCTAGCAGAAGGGGAAGTAATAATGAGAACAATATTAATGCTCACTCCCAAATCTACCATGAATGAAGTTAATAGAGTGTAGTTATGAGGCCGGGTGTTGGTTGTTCACCTGATTCAGGGCTTCTCGTGCTGGTAGGCTGCTCTGTCTCTGGACATCTCCTCCACCCACCTGTCTCACTCCAGCAGCAGAGGAGGAGCGGCCCAGCCGCCCCACTTCTGGAAGGAAACAAACATTACACTGTGTGCCTGCTAATGAGAGCAGAACTTTTCATTTTAACACACAGAGTCACACTCATGTGAGTCGAAACAGGGCTTTTGTACATTATGTGCTCATTATATTTTTAACCTACAAGATAATTATAAATCAAGTGTATTTTTATGAACAGTGGATGTTGAAGAAACACAATTAATCAATAATCAGATGTACTTAGAGATCTACTCTTTGTCTTTGTCAGCTGGATATCTTATATCAGTTTGTAACCAGGTTTCCATAAAGTTTACTGACTGGAACATTTAATGTTGGTAGCAATCACAATCTGTAGCTTCCACTACGCAACAATTAGTTTGTCCAAACTTAACAAGAATAAGATCTTGATTCGATTTTCTACAGAAATATTCGCTAGTTTAACACCAAAGTGACAGAAATGAGTGAAATTGAATCTAACTGTTTAGCACTGGTGGGGCTTTCACTCCAAATATTATATTATAAACTGCTCCCTGTCTGTGTATGTACTTAGCTTAGCTAAATTCAATTATAAAGTGTTATACAACCAGGTTGGTCACGATGTTCATTGTAAACATCACAAAATGGGACCAGGGCTTATGTGCACCTTCTGTTACTGGCTCTGCTTCAAGGAAAGTATTGCACATTCTCAAGGTAAGCTCTGTGTTTCTGGGTTTCTGGGGAAAGGCCCTGAGTGTCCATGCAAAGAGACTGACAAAGAGACAAAGAGCTTCAAGGCTTATTTTAGTAGAGAGGATGTAACGGAGGACAAGAGGTCGTCTCTGCTGGTTTGATTTTTCTCTGGAGTTCAATAGGAACTTTAAAGCAGGCAACTATTTTTCATTAACTTCTGGGGGTTTACAGTCACACTTGAAGTCAAACAAGGGCCAAATTTAAAAAAAAAGTAAGCTGTCCATGTTTACGATACAACAGCGGAGCCAGCAGAAGGATCCCTGTGTGAATGCAATGCTATAGTTCCTTTCATGAATAGGATGTTGCGGTTATGAACACTAATTGTTTGCCTACCTCCATTGCGACAGGCAGGGAAGGTCTGGCAGGGAAGAGGCAGACCAACTCTGGGCAGGGCTCTGAAACCCGGGCTGTCCACGCCAGCCAATGACTCGCTATGCGCCCTGCTGCTGGCACTGCTGAAGTGGATTGGGATGCCTGAGTGGCCTCCTCGCGACCCCATGCCGAGGTCCTCCTTATCCATCCTTAACAGAGCGTCAGCACTGCCATTCCACGCACGGCCATCGTCCTCTGAGACAGGAGAAGGAACAGAATAAATATTTCAAAGAATATTTAACTTAAGAGTTTGAACTTTGTATTCAAAATGACCTCTGACTTACTCTCTGTCTCTCTGCTCCCATGACTAAAGGACAATTTCCTCTGCATAGGCCAGTAAGATCCCTCATCTGCAGCTAAGCTGGCACTGCTGTCCCAGGGCATGAAGCCAACTTTGGACTGGAGGGACGCAGCAGACCCTCCGTTACTCTTGGATGCCCCCTCACCTACGCCGGGGAGACTCGAGGGCTGTTGCAGAGATGGCGTCTGAGAGCTCCCTCTCAGGCTCTCGTAAGCCGGTGGTCTCCGGAAACCACCGGAGGGGTAGGTCCAGAGCAAGGGGCTGTCTGAGGAGGGCGGCTTATATGCCGGCAGGCCGTGTGGAGTGTGAGAGCGGAGATGGGGACGAGAATGAGGACGCTGGGATGAGGATAATGGTGTGGGGGTTGAGCTGGTGCTGCTTTGAGATGTGGAGATGTGATCTAACTGTAAGGAGTACGGCCCTCCATCCCTATCCCTGTCCCTGTCTCTTTCTCTGTCCCGGTCCCGGTCTCTGTCTCTGTCTCGGTCACGATCTCTTTCCCTGTCCCGATCTCTTTCTCTGTCCCTATCTCTTTCTCTGTCCCGATCTCTGTCCCTATCCCGATCTCTTTCCCTGTCCCTGTCTCTGTCCCTGTCCTTATCCCTATGTCTGTCACTGTCCCGGTCCCTGTCTCTGTCCCTGTCTCTGTCTCTATCTCTGTCTCTATCTCTATCTCGATCTCTGTCCTTGTCCTTCTCTTTGTCTCTCTCCCTGTCCCTGTCTCGACCTCTATCCCTGTCCCTTTCTCTATCTCGGTCCCTGTCCTTGTCCCTGTCCTTGTCTCTGTCTCTGTCCCTATCCTTATCCCTCTCTCCTTTATCAGACTTCAAGAGGAAGCTCACAGACTTCCCTTCCTTTCCTGTACTCGAGGTTTGCGTCTGGACCGTGGAAGTCTGAGAGCTGCTCTTGTTCGGAACAGGCGAGTCTCCTCTCTCTGGCTTACGATAGTGGTGGTAGTGCGAGGGACGGTGGTGAGGGTGGTGGTGGTGATGGGAGAAAGGGGAGGTGGATTTGGAGGAGGGGGGCAGAGGCGTGGAGTGGCTCCTGGCCCTCAGTCCAGGAGCAGGACAGATCTGTGAATCTCTGCTGTGTTTGTCCTGCTGGGATGCACTTCCTCCCGATGACTCCTTGGAGCCAGACAGGGATGTGGGAACATTAGAAGAAGTCGAGGAGGAAGTGCTGGCTTGAGTTGTCACGCTGGATGTCTGAGTTCCCATTTTAGCAGAAGACCCCTTGTTTTGCACTCCGACCCCGCTGGAGGCTGCTGCCGGCTGAGGGAAGGCCAGCAGCGGGGGTCGATGTTGGAGAAGATTGGGGAAAGGGGCTGGGATCTTTGTGTTGGACTCCGGCTCGGATTTACTCCCCTGCAGCAGGTAGGGAGTAGGAGCTCGTGGAGTGTGCGGACTAGCAGAGAGGACCTGGGGGACAGGGGTGGAGGACGCAGAGGAAGGCAGAGGAGACGAATGGGAAATCGAAACAGTAGCTTTGGGTTTGGAGTAGGAAGGCGAGGAAGAGGAGGGGCGTGGCAGAGAGGAGGAGCTGCTAGAGGAGGAAGGGGTGACGTGAAAGTGTTTAGAGTTTCTCAGTTTCTCGTGTTTTGGGGGGAGGTGTCTCTGGGACTCTCGGTCCTCTTGCAGCGGGTATTTCATCTCCTCATAGATGGCCTCACTCTGGTCTGAGTCAGAGTCAGGCGTGGTGGCCACAGGGGTGACAGGGTGGGGGGTGGCTGTCTGGCTGTCTCTGGTGAACACTTGGCCCACCATCTCTATATAGACCGGCTCGTCCTCCCCGTCTCCTGTCTGGATCTGAGAGTCTGCTGCCTGGAAAGGCAAGGATGCGGCAGAGGGAGGCACACGTGGAGGAAGAGGGTCAAAGGAAAGCTGGGTGCTGGGGCTTCTCTTGGGCTTTAAAGGAGGCACCTTCTTTGAGCCGATCTCTCCAGAGTCAGACTTCTTCATGGCTGTTGCAGAGAACAAATGCAGTTCAAGAAAAAAGACCATTTTAATCTGTAGAATATGCAACTGAGAACAAATGTCTTACCATTTTTCTTCTCTGAGTGTTTAGACTGTGAGTGACTGGACTGAGGAGGCGGCGTCTCAGGAAGTCCTCTGCTGTCGGCGGATGAGGAGCTGAGGCGCGTGCTGGGGTGACGTTTGGGTTTGGCCGGCGGGCAGCGGCCACCATGTTGGGACTGGGTGTCAGAGTAATCTCCGTTCTCCAGACTCGTATCTCCGGCGCCGACAGCGTGGCAGGACTGCGAGCGGGGCGCCATGGCGGAGGCACAAGAGTGAGGCGACAGGTCCTGGGACGCCGGCATGGTCATGAAACCCATCCGGAAGTGCCGGCGGAAAGAAGCCAAATCTCTGACTTTGCCAACAGTGGCTGAGGGGTCGTTTTGGGTGGAGCTGCAGTTCAGGAACAGGGTTGGGGAGGAAAATATTGAAGCATGAAGGAATCATGGTTAAGAGCAAAACATTCATGCACTCGCCTTTATATTGACCTCCCTCTTTCCTCACTCTCTCTTTGCTCTTCAAACATGGCCTGTGCAATAAAGAAATGCCTGCAGGGTTTTTTCCCCGCAAAAAGCGAAAGCCCTAGAGGCTCCTCCATCTTTTCGCATTCGCATATCTTTCCATCTGAATTCCTCCACATCTGCTTCCACCTCAAACACATTCAATTAGGAAATCAATTCCCCTGTCAGAAACACTCTGTGCGTACTCTTGTGCTGCTGGAATTCCCTGATTCTTTATATCTTTATATCCTCAACCCACATCTGTAGTCTGCTCTCATGATCGCCCAGAAGCCTTTAATCCGTTGCCATGGGAACAGTTGTGATTTTCATGTATTTGATAGTTTTCTTTCTTTGAAAATCATCAAGGATGTGAGCTCCCACAACAATAAATAAAACTGTCAAAGAGGAAAATCTGACAAAGTGTTACAAACTGAAACAACAGTAGTCGGAAATCCATCTGTTATATTTGTATGGGGCATGTTAAATGTACTTTATCCATTTACGCTATTGGATCCAGATCCTTATTATTATTATCTCTAATGATACCAGCATGCACAGAACTCTATGGTCCTGTTTGCAGTTTACAAAAATGTAAATAAGTTATATGAAAATATGAAGAATTAGTGCTGGAAGGCATCGTGTTTATACATCCCAGACCCTCAAATGTGGTGAAATAATTATTCTAAGAGGATGAACAGGAAATCAGAATAAATGCAGACGACACATTTGAGGCATCGGTGTCAGCTTTCCAAGCTGTTGACATAAAAACTGTGAGGGCTGGTGCCCTGCTGAGTTCACCAAAGCCTTAACAAAATAGCCTCTGATAACCCTCTGCTTGCTCCTCTGCTTCAGAGATATGTGCTGCAATGGCGTGATATCCCCTCCAGGGGTGTTATGTTGCTTCACCCCCCACAGCAACACAAGACAAGCTCATGGCCTGTACGCTAACTTTCGATTGAGTAGGGTTGACTTCCTTTCCCTGTACTTTTCATCATCAAGGCCACTGTGAAGTCACTGTACTGTAAATTGTCACATCTGTGTTCGAAAAAGCCATTAAAATGATTTTAAAAAAGATGAGGATCAACTGCAGCCATTAGGTAAGTATCCACATTTCATCAGGGTGATTCCTATTCCACGTTTGTGTTGATCATATCTCAGCCACAGAGACTCAGGGAGCACATCTGGATACCCACATCTGTGTCTACACGTTACAAGCCGCAAGAAATTGTGTTTCTGAGTGTGTAATTAAACGGCTCAAACGCACGGTTATTCGGTGTGTAAAAGATTCATCGCGGCGACATATGACTACGGGTCATGCGGCGCTCTCTTTTAGATCAGTAGCGGCCCCTGCGAGGCACTGGAGCACAGAAGGAGACAATTGGAGCTTACAATTTGCAGTCAACATGGCAGGCGGCAGAAGCAGAGCAGAGGCCGCTCACCACTGGGAACAACAGAGGTTGCTATTGGCTCCCTTGTCAAATTACAGTGTGTGTGTGAGGCAGCGGCTGTGTGCGCCTGTATATGTGTTTTTATGCATGCGGTATAGCAACAGAACATGCTTGCATCTGCACAAGTATGTGCCCTTGAATGTCTGTGGAGATGCGCTTGTGTCTCCTCACAATCGACATAGTTACTACAGGGCCAAATTTAGCCCAGCACAGAGGCTCAGCAGCTCCTTGAAGCGCTCTGTTTGTTTTTTTTTTTCCCTCGTCTCTTATAGGGCAGAAGAAGCTCTCAACATCTGAAAGCCAAGACCAAAGACTCTGAGAGTATCTGGACTCTTACCCTTTTATTCGCGCCTCTTTCTTGCTACTCTACATTCGTATGCCGAGTTTATAGCAGTGGGCACTAAAAGCAGTAGTCTGACATTTTGGTTATTATGCTTCTCTTCCTGAAGGTAAGATTATGAGGCGGAAAACAAGAGTGAAACTGACTCCATCTGACTAACAGAATCTAGTTGGAGGCATCTCTGGAGCTCGTTAAGAGGTTGTGTTGCTTTTGTTTAAATCTTGCAAAAAAACTGTGAAAGTGAAAAAAAATAATTCTGGTTTCACAGGGTGTTTTTGGTCGGTAGCAGTGAGACCTGGTCAAAAAATCAGTCCCACAAATGCAACAAACATTGATTGGGAGTGAGTTAGTGTTGCATTTCCACCATAGTTTGAGCAGAACCTATGCACAACGACCTTTATAATATGACAGGCCCACCATAGTTCGCACTGTAAGACAAGGAAAGCCTGTTATTTGGTTGCAGCTGAGAGACAACTTTATTTAACGTTTCAGAATAAGCTGAACCAGCCGGAACAGAACTGGTTCCTTGTCGGTGGAAAAGGAGATCATCCCTCTTGCTACGTTTCCACTTCACCAGGCCCCATTATTGCCATCTTCTACCCGTCCATAAGATGCCCTTTAAACTTTTCCCATCTGTCCCAATAATCTGACTCTCTCATGGTACGTGTCCACTTGAGGGCTTTTCTGCGTCCGGGATTTCAAACTGAAGCAACATGGCGGCTCCTTTGGAAACTTCTTGTGTTACGAAAATAGTTCACTGGAACTGGATTCCGAAGACATTTTAGGTGAGAAATAAGCCAGCTGCTTAAGCAGCTGCTTAATCCGTCTTCAGCAATTTAGTAGGTTATAATTCATAGCTTCCAAAGGTGCCAAGTCGTGCTGGACGCTCGTAAATTGCATCAAGAACCACAGCGGACCCTGTGGATCCCGTGGAGACGTACCACCAATCACCTGCCCACCTGTTTATTCCCCTCATCGGCCCTGTCAGTACATATACCAGCCCCCCCTTTTCCCCCAATCAGTTGACAGTTTCATGCTTTGAGTCACTGATTTCCAGCCATCCTGTGAATTCAGTGCTTTGTTCTGTTTAGACTTTTCATCAGGTGTGTGTACCTTCACCTCTTTACCAAACCCAGCTGTTGCTTAACTGTGGTTGTCTGCATTTGGGTCAACTATCCCCTCGGCCTGACAGCTCCTCAAGTGCATTTCCTCTAGTGTTTCATGGTCCGTGTGCACTGCTTGAATAATAATTTGAAGAAGCTGAGCCTTGATAATCCATGACAGCGTAAAAGCTCTTGTTAATTACTTGTATGATCTGATTCCTGTGCAAATATTTGTCATCACATGATCTGATGCGCTGTGTTATTCATGAATAGAGTCAAATCAGTAACAATTAATCAACCAGAGTTAATCAATGTGAAATAGTTCAAGGAAGTTCCCTTCTCCGCCTCTTTGAGCAAAGTTCAAGCCTGGAACTTACTTATCTGCATACAGAGACACACATACACTCGAGAACAAAAACAGTCTTTGTGCTGTAATAAAATCTTCTGTCATAATATCTTCGGAATCACAAGACTGGCAGCAGATGAAGGTTCCATGTTCATTGGAACAAGCACTAGAATCAAGCGGGGAGGACTGTACATCATTGTCGCTGCCAATCAAACCATATGAGGTCACCCGCTGCTCCTCTGTAGCCTTCTGAACAACACCTTTGGTATATTTATCTTTGGACAGACTCTTGAATACCACCTCTTTCCTCAGAGTGCCAGATATTCTCAAGAGCTCGTCAGACTTTGGTGATAAAGGTTTTGCTGCAAAAAAAAAAAAAAATCCAGTTTCGATAATTCTGCCCCGAGCAGCTCCCGTCCTATTTCTAATTTACCTTTGTGGGGCAAAGTTTAAGAGTAGGTTATGTTTAAACAGTGAAGAAATATTATCTTTGGGAACATTCATCCTGGTTTAAGGGCAATCAAGCACAGTTAAGTCAGTTCTTGTTAAAGTTGGAGATGGGTTAAGGTTGAGCAGCCGACGTTTGGGTGTGCAGCTGCCCTCATTCTGTTGGACCTTACTGACATAACTGACACAAGACATGACACTTTAATTGATTGCCTTAAGTTATGGGTTGGCTCTAGCATGGTTTTTAAATGGATCTGGGAGAGTCAGGAGGAAAATTACATAAAAAAGAAAAATCAAAACCGCCTGGTGGTTTCACTCAAAGCAAGGAAGCACTATTGATTTTTTCTAACAGTATTATTGTGGTACTGTTCACCAGCATGTGAGTCACATATATGTGGGTGCCCTTTAAGCAACCAACATACTGTACATGACTACATCTCCATGATTGAATACTTTGTCTTTGTCTGCCTGAAATTCAAGTAGAGACTTTCCCCCAATTTTAGGTTTTTATTTACATTACATAAACTGTTCTTTTTCACTGTATATTGGATACATCATTATGTATTTACTGAACAGAGACCCCCCCCCCCCCCCCCCCCGACTGCCAGACTGGATTATTCAGCTTCTCAAAGAGCTACAATTATGTCAAATAGCTCATTGGAAAAGCTCTGGCTGTTAGCCTCATTGCTAGCCGGGTCTAATCGCCATCAAGAGGACAGATGACACCATATATTGGATTTATTATTATGGATTCACTGTACAAAGACCCTCAGACACCCGAATTCCTGGCTGGGTCATTAAACTGTTGTAAGAGTCGCATCAGAGAACTTGCTGGTACGACGCAGCTATCAGCTTCAGGGAGCAAAGAAAAAAGTAAGGAGCTACGACTTATGTTTCAAAAGTATGAAATCATTCCTAAATGTCTGATGGTAGACGACAACGCCAGTCTCAGGGCGTTAATTGTGACTTATGCGCAAAAGCATCCAAGTACTTTATAAGACCTTTATTTTGAAATCGAAATGATCTTATTCTTTATTTGAGATTTATCTTAATTTTTTATGAATTTCCATATCTGCATTGTTCTTTCCTTTCAAATATCAATACAAAACTCAAACACAGTGTCCTTGCCAGCAAATACATTTAACACTTCATCCCTTTAAAGCAAGTTGTTTCTCCAATCCTCCCTAACTGGCTTTGGACTTCTATTTCTATGGAGGACCGAGAGAGACTAAATAATTGTCATTAAAACAATTTGTAAACATTGATAAAATGCATTCTGACATTCTTATTACAAAAGAAATAGGGCAGCACGGCATGGTTAAAAAAACAAATTGCAAGTATTTTGACAGATATTGTGATTGTGATATAATTCATGTTTTAGTGGGAATTGTTGTATTTTTACCGAAAAAAACCCAAACTATTAAAATCATAACGATGATACGTTTGTTGGGTCTGTACAAATTTTTTACCTTTATCAAAAAATACAGCTTCTTGCTCTTGGCCATAATGCATTTTGATAATATTTTGATGAATTGCGCAGCCCTGTAAAAAATAAATAAAAATCTTTACAACAAAATTGTTGCTATAATAACACATTTAAGCAAGTGATACCAGAGTTGAAATGTAAATAAAGAAATCAGTGAATGCAAACTGAAAAATAATCCCCTTTTAATTATGTTTACTATTGGATTCCAACATTTATTTACCTTTAATTAGCTGTAAGGTCTTTTTTCAAAAATTAATCGATTGAGTTTGATTTGTATCCTTAATCCTTTTGCAATTTCCACACTTTAATAATAATTTTCTTTTTGAAATTGTCAATCTGAATATCAGTTACTGAACTGCTTTCAACAGATTTAATTTGCAGGCCTTTTTCAGTCCTCCGTATATCTTTACATACGCTGGAGGTGCCAGGCTCCACCCATGGCAGCCCATTCACTCCGGTGTCTGTATTCTCTGTAAGAAATAATGAAAAACCTCAGCTGGCAGCAGGGTTTTCTGCCACCAGTCATCACTACTGGGAATAGTCTGTCTGCCCGTGTTAGCGCCACAAAAAAACAGTCTCTATTTTTAAAAACTCATATTGAAACTCACCTATTTACCATTCTGTATCTCCACAGCCGTCTCTGCTTTTTAAATGTGATTTCTCTCCTGAGGGCCTTTCGAGATCTCAAACTGTCTGCCGGTGCCCTTCATACCTCTTCCTCTGTCCCTCCGCCCTCCCTTGCTCTCACCAACTCTGCGGTTGATGTCGGTCCTGCCTCGAAGTCTGTTTGGTTTCCATCCCCTTCTTCCCTGCGCGGTCCCCTCCCTGACCCTGCCCCTGTTCGTAATCATCGCCGGTCATGTCCTGCTTCTCACCTCTGCTGCTCTGACTCTGCTTTCATCGCTCATCATGTCCCGCTGTCCCACTTGCTGCCCTACACCTCCACTGGCTTGGAGCTGCCATGACGTTGATCTCTGCTGCCAACACGAGTGCCTCCAATTACTGCTGTGAGTCACAAAGCAGCGGACGGCGCCTCTAAACAAACTGAATTGTTGTCTTTGATGGTCTCCTTCTCCTGTGCGGCACAAACAGGCCCGGACACAGCGTGGAGTTTGGTGAAGTACAGGTGACTCACTTTTTTGAACAGTGCGTCTCTCCTCTGTCGCCGAAACACTCGCTCAGACGCACAAAATCACGGGCTTGCACTCACTTAACATTAAAAAAGTTGTCACCAAACTGTGATGATTTATTCTGCCGACACCTGTTTTGTAGACTGACTGAATTACCTCAACAATAAATAGTTTTTTTTGAACGCTTTAGTTTGTCTCCGTATGTCAGTTTGAATAAATTAGATTTCAATCTAAAACCACATTAAATGTTTATCCGAGACTTAATTGCTATTATCCTTATTAGCGTTATTAATATTATTGACCAGCACTTAGTCTGCGTTGTGATTTATTATGATTACTTTTCCCCTCTGCTGGAAGACGTCCAAAGAGAGAAGCTGGAGCTGATGCATCAGCAGCTAACTGTGGTGTAATGGTGGAGAAATTAGAGCCCTGAACACACACTGCACCCTGTTAACAATGTCTCCTCAATCCTACTGAAACAGTGCTGGCTGGGTGTGGTGGAGGAAGTATTCAGATTCTTTTTACTTATGTAAAAGTACCAACACATCTGTCTCCATTATATGCGAAAGTCCTAACCATTTGCTGGTTAGTTGTTGTGGGGTAGTTTAGTCCAGTGGATCCCAACCTGTGGGTCAGCCGTCCCTCCAAATGGTCATCGATAAATGAAATGGGTTGTGAGATGATTAACTGGACTGGACAAAACTAAGTTATGATATATACGTTCATATTCATTTGTTCATTTTTAATATTGGATAATTCTACACATTAGGGCATCAACCAGTCGTTTAAATGATTGTTTACAAGGTAATAAATTATTTAGTGGAACATCTGAAACATGACAAGGAGCTCCAACTAACTTTTTCTCATAGGTGTCACAAGCCAAAAAGGTCCGGGAACACTGGTTTAACACTAAATATTGTCAAACAATGTGTTTGTATTCTTTGAGCATTTTCATGTCAAGTCTTTACATACAATCTTAAAGAACAACTGCACCAATCTTGTTTGTCGGGGAGCACTACTGCATATGTGTTAGTATAAAGTAGTAGTATAAAGCCTTTTGTGGCTCCAGAGGAAACGGCATGTCTCCAGTGATGTCACTCAGTGGGTAAGCTGCATTGTGGGTAATGTAGGAAACTGTTTGTTTTTTTTGACGAATGCCAGGAGAGTAAAAAGGTGAAAGTTCTGGAACTTCTGTATCAGCTGTCATCATTTGTTTAATAGTTTAACACGTCCAACAGTTTAAGGAGTCAAAAGCCAAACCTGGCACCTACATTACCCACAATGCAATTCAACCATTCAGTGGTTTACAGCTATTTATCAGATGCAGCTTCCTCAGGAGTCACAAAAGGCTTTACACTAATTTTCTAGAGGAGAAGGACTCCCCAAGACCTGCAAACACACTTCAATGTGAAAACTGGCAGAGATACCCTTTAAGTGGCATACATTGGAAACACTAAGTAAAGTAAAAATACATAAAAAACGTATGCAAGTATAGTACTTGAGCAAATGTATTTGATTTCCACCACTGATGGCAGGCTGAGCTTTAGACGCGCACTTCCTGTTGTTACTAAATGTTCTATAAAGACGTTTCTTAATCCACTTCCTTTTGATAGAAAACAGTTTGCATGCGCTCGAAATAAACTTTTTGGCAACCTACACAACGCCTCTGTCTTCACCGATGCAACCAAACTTTTCATTTTTTTTTTGGAATTCTTCTCACTTCACAGGACAACTTGGATTTTCAAAAGAGAAGTGTTAAAGGAGCAGCTGACCCACATTCCTCCTCCTGCTCTGTACTGCATTCAGAACAAACTGCCTCGCTGAAGCTTAAAGGTAAGACCCTCCGATCAAAATACACAAGGTAAGACAAAATAGTCACACATGTACTCAGATACATTCTTCTTCGGTTGTGCCCTCTGACATCTTGCCTTACATTATAGTAGTTTATCTCATCTACAGGACATAATAACTTCATTATGAAGCCCTTCTATGCAAATTTGCCCAAGGCGCCAACCCTTCCGGCTTCATGAACTGTGCTTGGAATTAAGATTTTGAAATTAAACTCATTCACGCCGGCTAAGAGGTTTATATCCCCAGTGAACTGAACCCTAATGTAATCCCATACATGCAGAGCTCCTGTGAGCTGATCCTCTCACCTCTTTTTGCTGCCCTCTTGGTCCCTCTGCCTCCAGTCCAAACGGCTCTTACGATACAGCAGGTTCATGTCGCTGCGGGGTCGCTCCTCCTCGCAGCCTATCACAGCGCAGTGTAGCCGCTTGCTTCGCCTCTCTATGTCACGCAGGAAATGCTCGACTGCCACATCCTGGGCAGAGCCAGAGCTCATGGTATAGAAGAAGACCCGGGAGAAGGGGACGTATGTCACAGGCAGCCTCCTCCAACTCACCTAAACAAGAAGAAACAAGGGCAACGTTTGAGCTCATTAATCTTTAAAAAAACAAAACGTGTCCAACAGCTTCCCAGCCTACTTTGCAGCTTGTGAGATTGACAGTGATTACTTTGCGATGCCGAGACACACCATGAAACCCAAATAATCAAACCCAAATTACTGGCAGAACTTTAGGGGAGTCATTGCTTATCATGCCTGCTGTGTCAGAGTGAACACTCCTGCCCATTACTCCAACTGGCAGCCTTCAAAGCACAGACACAGTGATGCATGATGATGGAGCTCGCAGTTTTGTTTACCCCAACCTCTAGCGTATCACATGAAAACTATTTATATTTTCATTATCCAGTTATGAATATTTGAGTAAGCATGGTAACTCCGCTGCAGAGCGTCCCTGGCTGCAGGCCCCGGGATGGCCTAGCTAAGCCTGTCTGCTAGCCAGACAGTAATGTGGTTTGTCATATGTAGCGCATGCACAGCTTCCTACTCACGCTCAGCCCCATGAGAAGTCAGGCTTGTTGTGGGGCAGATATCGGAGGGCCCAACTGTGTTTCCACGCTGGAGAATGTGAGTGTGGAGTGCAATTGGCTAAGAAAAGCGCAGCTGTCAGCTGATGCACGTTTCCAGTGTTTTTCAGTCATAAATAGAAACAGATTGGGCGTTTTTTATTGGTGGACGCTGGAGCATTATCATTGGTGCTTTTGGCAACTGTTTGTTTTGAGTCGAGCAGCACTGTTGGTGACCCAAACTGAATCGATGGCTTCATGTGAGATGCTCCGTAGTTTCATATGTTGTGTTGGAGGAAGAACTCAGATCTGTTGCTTAAAGTAAAAGTACAGATACAACACTGTTACAAGTAAAAGTCCAAATAATTCAAATGATTAAAATCCATAGGCTGGAAAGCACAAATACTGTTAGTGTGCTTGAGTAGATTTTTCAGGTATCTGTACATTACTTGAAAATGTAATTCTCTGATAACTTTATACTTTTACTCCCCACAGTTAAACACTAAATCTGCACTTTGTACTCCTAACATTTTCAAAACAAGGCCTGTTACTTTGGTTTTAATGCATCTGAGGGGAATTATCGATTATCTGCGACACTTTATCGAGCCAAACTGTCGATATTAGATGTCCAGGGACAGGACTCAACTATGAACTATCTTTCCGGTGCATTCATGAACAGCTGGGACAAACCCCACTGATTCTAGCTTTAAGTTTAATAGTCTTTTAATTATATTAATATGATGTGAGGTTCAGTTAACTTTGCAGACAATGCAGGCCAGTAGAAATGTAATTCAGAGGGATGCTTTTTACTTTGAGCACCCTTCAGAATCTGTACTTTGTTGCATTCACTTGAGTAAAACTCTGTTAAAATCACTCAAATAAAAAGCAGCAATTGGCAAATAATTTTCTGTCATTCGACTAATTGATGAATCGACTGAATATTTCTCGTACGAAATGCTTGGTAGTTTATGA
This sequence comes from Diplodus puntazzo, assembly GCA_963678695.2. Classification (NCBI taxonomy): domain Eukaryota; kingdom Metazoa; phylum Chordata; class Actinopteri; order Spariformes; family Sparidae; genus Diplodus; species Diplodus puntazzo. The sequence goes on along the minus strand of OZ023167.1, from coordinate 7,588,073 downwards.
AAAACATCAGATTTTACAATCTCATCATCTGTTTTGTGTGCACTTGCGCAGTACAGTTTGTAAAGTGCTTGGTATTTAAGTAGTCTCCTGTCTCACAAAAGCAGAAAATCCGAACTAAAATGAAACATATTACAAAGCTAATCACACTCTCCACTTGATACATTTTTAAAACCACAACATGCTCCGATGAAACAGCCCATGAATCCGGTTTAATGAGCTCTACATTATGCTTTTATACTCCTTGACTAAGGATGCGAGCGGCATTAAAGGGCCATAAAAAATACATGACATTTACACATTCCAGCAGCGTAATGGCTCTCCTAATTCTGTACATATTCAGGACCATTTAAACCACATTTACCACCAACTGCACGGCAGCCTCACTGTTAGAACAATATCTCAAGCGCATCTCACCATAAAACAAACTAGAATTTACCGCCTTGCGCATTTTATGGCTCCTCATAGTCAAGTTGGGGTTTACATCCATGTCTGACACGCCTTGGATAAAATATGTAGAGAAGACTTTGAGGAAAGAAGTGTAATTCATGGCAAGATTGGAGTTATTACGATATACACATGTATGATTTCAAAGGATAATTTCTTCACTTAGAGAGTAGAGAGTCACATTCATCAAACCCGTGAGCTTAATGTTGGTCTATTCCGTACAGATCCCTCCCCTGTTGCTCTTCCCGAGGTTTCTTCCATTTTGCCCATAAATGGAAGATATTCCTCATCCAGGTCAAGGGGTCTAAGATAGATGATGTCATTCGCTGTTAAGATTATAAAACCCCCCTTGTGATTTGTCATCGAGAATTTGACTCGATTTTATTCAGCTTTGTTGCTCTTGTTCTGCTGTACGTGTCAGTTCTTCCTTCTAAAGTGTGTGTTCGCATGCTTGGCCAATAAAGTTGAATCTGACAGAGCGCAAAGTTGTAGCCATGACAGAAGACAAGCCTTCAAAATGTTGATGTTGCTGTAAAAGAAGCTACAAATTCTAGAGAATGTAGCAAGTCATTTGGTTCAAGTCGCGAGCAAGTCCCAAGTCAGTTTTTCCTCAAAACGGTGACTTGAGTTGTGACAATGACTCGAGTCGACATCCCCGCTTCACACACATCTTCACATTTTGACTGTGCAGTTCTTCCCGCAGCCCGAGAGCTCAACAATCAGTAGTTTCAAGTTATTGCAGAACTTTACGATGTCGCAGAGAAGCTGACCTTTGACCTTTCGCATGGAGAATGTCATCACTTCCATCATTTTCATCCTATAATAAATATTTGTGAATTGTTGTCATAATAGGCGCAAAAAATCTTGAGTTATGGCTGAAAAATCACAAAAACACGTTTTTGTGATTTCACAGTGACCTTGACCTTTGAGTCGAAGGGGCGGTTTAAGCCGACTCTGAAGACATTTCATCGCTCATCCGGCGTTCCCGAGACACTGAATCCACAAGAACGGGCTGGACAGACAAAACCGGATAAAAACAATGCCTCCGGCTATGGCTGTTGCCAGCGCGGAGGCACAAAAAGCCACAGTAGGAGCATCAGGCGCTGTCACCTAGACGAGGCGGCATGTCGAGCTGCGTAGCTGTGTGTGATTCTTTTGTCACGGCCCAGTGTGTCATCCAGTGTGTCAGCGTGGCTACTGCTATTCTTGTATCCCACAGCCCTGACCACAACCTCGACCGCTGCTGCCGCCATGCTTGCTGACTCAATGTTAATTAGGTTAGGGAGCTGCGGCTGTAGGTTGGGCTTTTGTTAACTGGAGCTTTGATTTGGGTTTCTAGGATCTGGCAGCTGAGCCGGCAGCCCTGCAATTGCCGCATTACATGCTGTGGGTTGGTGTGCAATTAGCCGAGTAAAAGAACCAGGAGACCTTTCGCGTTCCATCTACGGGCAGGTTTGTCTCATCAGACTGAGCTACGATCAGTTTTTACAGGCCGACACAAAACATGTGGTGCGCTCATATAAGGCTGGCTGCGATCAATCCCTGGAGTCACTTTAAATCTTAAATAAATTCAGAGCATTTAGCGAGTTGTTTCAGGAGCATCTGCAGGGTCAGGAGTCGCTTGAATTCCTCTCATTAGAACCAGGAGGCAGATGGAGCCATGATTCATGTCGCTGGATCTGCATGCAACGCTGCAGACTACTCACTCATGCACATAAGCAAACAGATCACACACACACATACTCATATCCGCCGCACATGCTTAGAGCACACACAGGGTGTGCGGCGCGTAATTGCAAATGCACAGCAGCTGATTTGTTTGCGGGTTACTGATGATGGAAGAATCTAGATCATAATCGACAGAGTGAAAAAAAATGGAAACGCTCTTAAACATTCGAGAGAGCGGCGTTATGAGTGAAATATGATGCAGTCAAAGAACTCGCTTCCCCTTGTCTAAAATGGTCTTTCACTGCCACTTATTTAACACTTCTGGAACGCCGTGTGCTGCAGCCTGCTGCCATTCAGCCTCCACCTCAGCAAGTGGTACTGTGGTGTTGCTGCACCTCACTGTGAGCGAGGCAGTAACGCTGCAGAGCGGAGGCACACATCACAGCGCTGGCCGGGCCTCGATGTAGGGGCAATATTTTTCAAAATACACATTCAATTACTTTGGAGGATATAATCCCCTTTGTGTTTCAGACAGACATCCGTAAAAACTGTGATTTGAAACAAGATACTGTTACCAGAACCTGCCTGCCTCCTCTTTCTATTAATGACAAAAGAGAAAAAAAAGCATTCATATGATGTTTTTGCCTTTGCAAAGCAGCTTGAACAGAAGTAATTCGATTTGGAGGGCAGATAGAACATCTTGTTCATTATACACATCTTCTTATTTCTGCTGCACAGCCAGTCCTCGGACTGACATGCTCTCATATGTAACAGGATGTTCAGATTTGAATCCCCTTCAAGGCTGAATTAGATAGAAAGTAAGCACAATTAAACTTTGTGCTCAGCATGCAACAGTAAGTGGGAAAGAAATCCGTAAGACGCGGGTTTACATCTCATTTAATGAATGGTGTAGGTTCAAGAGCGGCGTGATTAATCGATTAATCGCCAACTATTTTGATCAAAGATTAAAATTAATCTGAGTCAACTTTTAAGACCAAAAAAAGTCTGAATTCTTTCTAAAGTTAGTAAACTTAAAGGGGCACTATATGGTTTTGGAGAAGAAATTCAGACTCAGCGGTAAAAATACTAACTCAGAAAATATTTGTTTTTTCCATAACTGAATAAATGAGGTTAAAAAGGTGGCAAATATAAAGAAAAACAGTATGAAATTGTGTTTATTTAGTTTGTTCAGGGATTAAAAATCTTCAACTTAAAATGTCTTTCCCAAAACTACACACTGTCCCTTTAATACATTTGGGTTGTGGACCAAACAAGACATTTGAGGACATTTTATAGATCAGACAACTAACCGATTAATTGAGAAATAATAAACTAGCAGCTTCAATACATTTGAAGACACAAGGTAACCTACATATACAACATAACATGCATGAGTTAATTCCCTAACACCACAACACATTCCTGCCTGCTGCTGCACAGAGTCATATATTGAACCCGCAGCCCGACACACAGCGATGCAGTTTCGGCCGGAGAAACAAACGGAGAGAGAAGACGAGAGGAAACAGTGGACGGAGTGAAAACGCTGAGGAGGAGAAGAAGAAAACGAGCAGCTTGAGATGCACACAGCTAGAGAGGAGGAGGAGGCAGCAGGAGGGAGACAGAAGGGCGGAGGGGGGGGGAGGCACAGTGAAAAACTGGGGGAAGCCAATAAATGGAGAGTCACAGAGGGATCAACGGGGCTGAAGATAAATATGATCAGGCGGAAAACTGGAGGCAGACTGATGGAGGAGGAATATCGAGGAGGGCAATATGAGTGTGGAGGGAATAAGCAAATGGAGGCGAGCACGAGGAGGAGAGAGGATAGAAAACACAGTGAAAGGCAGCCAGACTACAGAATGGGGGAGGGAGGTGAAATCAAGCCTCTCACACTAGTCGCTGTGTGTGGTCTCCTAGCAACACTGTCAGCCATGCATCTCTTCCTTCAGCTACTGAATATGCACACAAAGCAGGACGTCAGCCTCGTCATACGCGATGATCCCGCGGTTGAACCCCATCGCGGCTTCATTTGTACCTGATCCACCAGAAAATGAAAAAAAAACAAAAAAAACGACACATCTCATGTATGTTAAAAAGGGAGACAGCATCTGTTTGCTGCTAACACTCACGATGCTGAGCCACACACACACACACACACACACACACACACACGCACACACACACACACACACACACACCGCAGTCTCTAGAGCCGCTACCGTGCCATAAGCAGTCCACTCCACATAAATCTGACTAATACACTCAGAGGAATAGCATGACATGTTTTTAATGATTGCTTTCAAGGTGGATGTGAGTTATGTTGCTTTGAATCATCCCTCCTCTCGCTTCAGCCGCACGTCTGGATAGAGAGAAGCCAAATATGAAAAAGTAAGAAAATCAGGGGTGTAAATCTTTGCTGTGGTGACATTTTATCACCTGTCAGAGTCAGAGGAAAATGAGCATTTGAAGGGAAATAAATATTAACATTAGCTCGGAGAGTATATTTACTGGCTGGAATACTAAAACAGGAGAACTATGAAATCATAACCCTAAAAAAAAGATCCTGTTTGTCCGACCTTCGGATACAGACAGTTCAGAGGCTCACTATCCTTTCTGAGACCTTGTATCTTGACTTAAGAAAACGCAACCAGAACTGTAAGCTTAACTTGGTTCTCCAATCAAGCATCCGTGTTTAAAATGTTCATGAGACTGCCTGTATCCATGGCGACCGCTGTCCCACTTCACTTGTCACCGGCTAGTTGGCTTGCTGTAACGGACGGATAAAGACAGATGTTAAATTTGAGCTGCGTCATAAATAAGCCACCCATTAATACATGGGAAATTTTAAGCTAACAGGCTAACGTCAGTATCAGCTCCCCCCAAAAGACTAGCATCAGTGTTAGCTTCACCTAAAGGCTACAGTCTGTTAGCTTCTCCTGAAGGCTAATGTCAGTGTGCGCTCGTCTTAAAGGCTATCAACATTAGCTTCCCCAGCAGTTTCTGTTTGAGTAGATCTCCAGTCATTAAAGTTTGGTGTTCATGTTGCTCCTCATCTTCACTGTCATTGCAATACAGACTTAACAACAGACCTGCTTGCTATGCTACGTTATTTTGAGTTTAGGACAGGGTCTTTGCCATGCACAGTTCCGATTCCTCAGAAAATTCATCAGATCTGCTAAATCCGTAACTGCTAAATCCTGTCCTATAATACGAGGATTTTATCTAAATGCAGCTGACAACAGCATTTAAATGCGATTCCGAAAATATAAGGACTCATGGCTTCTTTCAGGTCAACCCATATCAGACCATGGATATACCTCGAGAGCAGACTAAAATGTAAAGTGTGACCAAAACGTGTCATTTCATCACTGTTGAACTGTTGGCAAAGCAAAACCAGCTTTCAGTAGATAAATGCTGACCAGTGATGAAGGCCCAGAGGATTCATTTAATTCCTTCTTATGACCTTCATATGAGCATCTGGTTTACATCGACTTCTTTGACTGACTGACTGATTGACTGACTGATTGATTGTGGTTATGTCTCATGATAGCATCCATCCACTGAAATTATTAATAACAAAGGTATAATAAGTATGTTTGTGAGCTGCATTGTAAAAGAGGGAGACAAAAAAATAATGCTAAACATTTTATGCGACTGAAATAAATCTTTAAAGCATACTTTGGTATTTTGGGAAATACACCTCATCGCCAAAAGGAAGTGAATAAGCGCATTTCACAATATGTTCAAAATATTCCTTTCAACATTTTATTGACTACTGTAATTTTAATATTCCAAACAATCAAAATAAAATAATTGGAGAGACCGGTCCGCTGTGACAAAAGTGAAAAAAGACTAGTTCGTACTTTGTGCTGACACGGTACAAACACTAACGGCCAGATGTCACACACTTTCCGCGCACAGAAGCTCAAGTGACAATGAGAGAAACTGTCTGAAGCATTTAGTCAGTCAGATCATTTACGCTGCCTCACATCATTAACCATTAATGTGTTCAATTTGGACATGAAATCCCCTCGCTGCTGAGCAAAGGGAGCGCTGATGCACTCAAACCCTCCATAACATCTGCATCATCACCATCAACAATCAAACAATCAAACACCTCAACTTAAAGGTGTAATATGCAGGATTCTCTGACAGCTTTATTGCACTTGCTGCGTAGAAATGGACATCTGAAATGCTGCACGTCTGATTTTCAACCAAAATCCTTGAAAAGCTTGAACTCTTCTGGGCTGGCCTGCAGGTCGGAAGCCCTTTCAAGCAACAGCTTCAGCTCTTTGAGAGCTTTTTACACACAAGGATCAAGCTAAATTAACGGCAGTCTTCCTCGCGACAGAACAGTCACCTGAGGTAAACCCCGCTGCTGCTACTGCTGCTCGAGCCCCACCGCGCTGTAGTGTGCTCGCCTATCAAAGCAACCAGACCGACGCTACTGGTAGTTTGACCTGAGTCTTCCTTCCCCTCGCGTGCCTTCCCTTCCTCACTATTGCCTGCTCTCCCTCGAAAATTGTGAAATGTGCCGAATATTCTCATCTGCTCACGAGGCTCAAAAGGCGCCGGGTGGATTTTAAAATATGGATGTTGAAAAAACCTGGGAGCAGATTTTCTTTTCTTGCACATTGAGCCTAATTAATATGTATTTTGAAGTGTGTCTGCGGTAAGAGGAAAAGGAGATTATTCAAATAATTCCCTCATTGTGCATCACTAAACCAGAAGCCACCATTTTCACCTTTGGGTTACACAGAGGGGGCTTCAGTGCTGCCGCTCGAGCATGCCCAAACTTCTCTTCGTGTACTGCTGTTGTGTGCTGCTGAATGCTCGACAATATTGCATTGTGCAGTGAAATGCCTGTGGCTGATGAGAATGGACAGGAGGAGGAGGAGGAGGAGGAGGAGGAGGCGGTGGAAGAGGAGGAAGATGTAGAGGCTGATGTATCACTCCAGGCCAGGGATGGAAGGCTCATGAGAGGCGGTAGAGGAATTTTGCTGGATTTTTTTTTTCTCTCATGACCTCTTTTTTTTCTGATGTTTTGGACACAAAACAAATAATAACCTCAGTATTTTAGAAGTAAGGTCGCGGGGAACAAAGCAAAACAAAACGGCACGTGGCATCACTCCTTTTTTTAAAAAAAAAGGTCAAAAACCCAAATGCATTAACTTAAATATACATCCACGAGACACTTTGCCCTCTCCGGATTCTCCTCCTTCGCGTTGTACAAACTGAGTGACCGCTGAATTTTTCATGGACTCCGACCAAAAATAACCTACAAAAAAAAAAAAAAAAAAGCTTCCCGTGTTCCCCGTCACCCCGCGCTGCCAGGACACAAGCCTTTGAGCCACAACAAAACTCGCAGAGATGCCTCGATGTTTGTCTCACCTACAGCGCGAACCTCTTCTGCCAGCAAATGACTCCTATTATCGGTCGGCGTGTTTGTGTGTGCATAAGCAAACACGAGCACCAATGGGCGGATCATGAATAGTTGAAACTGTGAAGAGCTGTGTTACCTGCGGTGAGGTGAGTTTAAAAAAAAAAAAAAAAAAAATCAAATAACACAACAGTTATCATTAGCTCGCTGGTCAAAAACAGGGCGACCAGTGAATGACCTCTCAATCCTCGGTTTGCCCTTGTCCTCGTTTTCTTCTGCTGGAATCTGCAGTAACCAAGGTGACCCAGTGCACTTAGCATACACGGACACTTAGCGGGCTCGCAGGTCCACCAGTCCCCTTACACAACACCACCGGATGCACTTTCATTCAGTTTGATGCTGTTTACCTACTCTGGCACGCTTTCAAAATGTGGAAATACCACATCATATCGCAGACAAAGAGGCACCTGAGGCGGACCTCGCCTTGGGGGGATGACATGTGGAGAGAGACGAGGGGAAGGAACGAATCCGAATGTTGGGATGGCTCAGGATATGTTTTTTGTATGAGAGCTGTCACTGGATATGTGTAGATTTTTTTTTCTGTAGGGTTTCTTCAAGATAACCCGCCTTTCAGACACATTATTCAGCGCGGTGTGCATGTAAACTCTCTCGTCCATCACATGAAAACGGAAATAAAAGAGGGAGATCACATCACATACGGAGTGGGAGCCTCTATTTTGTTTGCTTTTTGTATTTGGCTACTTAATCCCAGACTGTGAGGTATAGCGCTGCAGGGAAAAGAGTGAAGAATTGAAAAAAAAAAAAAAAAGGGGAATGAAAAAACCTCCATGCTCACGCTCGTGCACGAGGGGGAAGAGCTCCACTCTGCAGCTGCACACGCTTCACTGAGCCAGCATCCCTCTCTAAACGAGATCTGACTTTTTTTCATTTTTTTTTCAGATGTGGATTACCCAGCAATATTGCCTGCCTCTCTGTTTGTTTCTGTTCACTTTGAAGTCTTTTTCCATCAAGAAAAAAAAATAATAATCAAGTCTTGTCTGTCAAGTAGAAGTGATGGTAAACTATTAAGCAGGACGGCATGTTTAACGTTAAATGTTTACACAGTACATGATTTTCTTTCCTCTTATACGGGTGAGAAATGTCTTATCGACGCTGATGACGCTGTGGACAACATGCGCGATCTCTCTGAGCCGAGTCAAACCTGGTCGAACCTATTCTCATAATCCAGAACAGAACCACAGCCCATGTGCTCAGCGGCTCCTGATTCTGTTCCCGCGGTTTTTCTTTTATTTTAGTCACCTTTTAAAAGAACAAAACTAAAAACATCATCGCCCGCAGCACTTTAGGCTGTCCCTGCCCCAACATGACAAACCTCATAAACTATTCAGCAACAATTAAGCAAAGCCCACTCGCCCAAAGCAAAACAGGGATCAGCTGAACATCACTGTAAACTAGACATCTGATTTGCCTCGCAGCGGCTTGCAGCGGGCTTGACTCATTTCCGTGCAGAGTGAGTTTTAAATTGCCTTTGTCTGTAGAGGCTGAAGAAAGAAAGAAAAAAAAATGGACTCAGATAACCTCTAAAAAAATTGCAGGGAAAATCCAAGGCGCTTTCTTTCAAACTGTTCAACTGCCTTTAATGTCACAACAAACTCCAACACATGTTGGCATCGAGCCTTCGTCAGGGAGTCACACGGCACTGAGACAAATTGTTGAGGTCCAACACGACCATGCCGAGACAATAAAGGCATTTCAATAGATTAAAGGAGCTATATGTGAGAATTTTGGTTTAAAGGAGACCTATTCCTTTCCTTCAGGGTGTGGGTGAAAGTAAAAAAATACCTTGTCAGTTCCCTCGCCTTTAATTCTGTGATTTTGTGACATCACACTACATAATTTACATAATTAATGCCTAGCAGCTGGTTTGGCACAAAATAACTGATTTAGCACAACTGCTCTGTTGTTGTTAGCAGTGCTGGTCTCAGGTGTGTGTGAGCTGACCAATCAGTGCAGACCGTGGGGCCTTAAAGAGACAGGAGCTAAAACACAGCATACAGTGCAGCAACAGTGGAGAATATGAGACATTTGACGTGTTTTTTTGAGCATTAAAAGCACGTAAACATTCCAGTAGTGAGCTAAAATGAAAAATGACTAGGCTGAAAATGAGCATATGTTTCCATTAGAACGTTTAAAAATTCAGAAAGATTATCAACAGAATGTGGAGGAACATTATATCAAGAAGTCTATGTTCTGTTTCGCAAAGATATCTACAAAAGTTAGCATCCCAGCTAGCTATAGTCTCTGCCCGTCCTGTATCGTAATGCCACTTTGTACCTCAAGAGGTGACAGTGAGTCACTGCAGTGTCCTGTCTGACCTCAGTCCAACATGAGGGGATGATGGAGAGGCAACCCACCGAGCAATTCAAGTGATCGAAGTGCAGGTAAAACGAGACTTAACGATGCTCTCCGCTGCTGGAGACGGCTGCCAGGGAGTTGACGTACATAAAGCACCTTTTAAAACGGAGCGCTGTGGCAATTTCTTGAGATCTTTATGTCTACATATATCCCTCTCCGAAGACACACCTCTAACAAACCCGGATATGAGTCCAGGATATGCTCCTACCCTTAAATTTTTGGATGAACTCAGATAACCTCTGTTCAAAAATCAATTCAGACATTATGGTAAAACAGATCAAAACACACAAGCAAGTAAAGCACTGCAACAAATACGCTGCATTTGCTGAGCCGCCCTTTCTTCTGACTGTAAGATGGAGAAGCAGCAGAAGCAGCAGCGTTGGTGTGATTAGCAAAAGCCAGGTAGGCCACAAGTGGCCGTCCAACATTCGAATCATCCTACTCCTTGTGCACAAAATCCCCCGATAAGCCAGTCATAGCGTAGGCTGTGTAGGATAAGCACACACACACACACACACACACACGCACACACATGCCCACACAGAGCTCTCCCACTCATTCATCTCATTACATACAAATCATGTCTCTCATGGCTCGGCTATTTGCGCCCCACAGTGTTTCAAGTTTCTGGTAAAACACACACACTGCCACCTCGAAAGGTTTTTTTTTTTTTTATATCAGGCACTTGAGAGAGTTGTTGAAAATCAGTAAGTCAGACATGTCTAAGAGCATTTCAAGGGTCTGCAAGCTGAAAATCGAGGGAAGTGGTAAATATGTACAGGCTCGTTGGGTTTACAGATGTTATTGGCAGGTTTTCAGCGCTGGGTCTCACTCGAGCAGCTCCCATTCCTGTCATTCCTGCTGTTCGCTGCGCTCACGGTTATGAAATGAAAAAGGCACTAACTGGGGCGAATGGCAGGTGATAGCAGATAAGGCACTGTAGGGTGTCCGATCCGGGCAGTGTTTTCTTCCATTGTGCTTCTTGCTCAGGACACACAATAGCAGATGGATAAAATATCGCTGACTTTAACAGGATGATTATGAGTGGCTAGTGCAGAGACCTGCTTTGGCCCCGAGTGGCTCCCATCCAAAAAAACGAGAGTAACATTTGTACAGTCTCACCTCTGATAAATCAGGTGCAGCCGTGTCGCTGTTTGTGACGAACCAATGTCTTGTTCTCCGCTCTGCAGCCGCTTTATTAATATACCAGTAATTGAGCACAAAAATTGCAATTTTTAAAACCTTTCAATCAGATTTTCAACCTAATTCACCCAATATTGATGCTAAATGTGTAGTCATGGCACTGAACAGGCCTAGAGAGGATGAACATCAAAATGTAGATGCATCACGACTTTCTCTCAGAAGAAGAAGTTTGTAAGACGTGCACGTTCCCTCCAGATGGTGAGACATAACGTTCATGTTCTAAGCTCGGCTGCTTCTTGAGTTTTGATGAAGTTAAGCAGAAGGAGCAGAGATAATGCAAGAGAAATGTCTGTTTATTTTAAAGTTCTAGTGCATAGGATCACTGAAACTATGAATTGCTGCACTTCGTTACCTTAAAAAAAATGTATTAACATCAGCAGAGGGAGAGGTGTCTCTTCCTGAGTCTGCTATGCTGCTACAGTAGCCCAGAAGGGACAAACCAAACACCAACTCTGGAAAGGGCCCTTTCGAGCTAATCCCGTTTTTAGCAGCGACCACATCATCAATCATGTGTAGAAAGTAAAGACTTTAATGAATCAAGATGCACTTATTATAGAGATGCATCTAAATAAATACAAATCACATTTACCTTCCATTTCTAAGTATAATTAACCACTGTACTATTTTCTGCATGCAGCCTATCTTCAAATGATATTTAACGTGGAATAAGTTTATACTGACAACGGTTTAATAACATTTGATTCAATAGTGCTGTGCTGTGTGTTTGAAGCCGGGGAAGTTTTTGAAGGTTTGCCTTCGTCACACATCGGGCAGATATATTACTGGCTTTATCTAATAAATAACTGTCCCAATATCGGGAAAATGTATACCATTGGCTTTCTTGAAATCTGTGAAATGATAGCTGATAAATATCAAAGATAACACAAAGTCAAACTGCTTTCATGGACTTCACAAGCACGGCGTGTTGTTGTGTGATCCGCCACTAAACACAGGAAAAAAAGATGAAGAACAAGCGCAGTACACAACACATGTTCTGCAAGAAAAGCCAGATCTAGTCCAACAAATCTAAGACCGAATATCCATCTTTGCGCACTACATCTCAGCCTTAATTATCCTACCTAAGGTGTGCAAAAACTACAGGCTAGGAGCTTCTTTTTAAAACACATCGGTCATCTTATTAGCATCGGCCAGGAGAAGCATGTAATTATAACTAATCTGTATCGGCTAAAGAAAAATCCATCTTGTGCTCATAATGTATAATCATTCCTTGACCGTGCCTGAGCTGCGTGAGGTTTGTCCACAAAATCCCACCGACCTGGTGCCTTATAAACCTCCCGCATCCTTCGAGTCAGAAAGTAAAAACGCGTTCCCTGTCCTGCCGCAGGAGCAGCTGGGATTCTTATCAGCACAAATGAAGATTGCTCTGACATTTACAACACATACTTAAGTTACCCTGCATTCACATTTGCATTTCTAAAGTCACTGTGTACACTCACCTATTTCCACACGCTGACGCTGAACCCTGAGTTTCTGCTGGATTACTGTGACCTTTAGGAGTGTGGCACACGACGAATTACGCCTGCGAGGTGCTTCTGCGACCACTGTGCACCATATCGGTTTTTTAGACCCATGCGCAGGGAGGACACGGTGACATGTGAGGGCAACAATATTTGTGGAACATATACTTTAATTGTTTGTGCCAGAGAAATGGCATGTTGCAGCCTCCTAATGATTATCGACTATCTCCAAGGTCTTTTGAAGGTCTTTTTTACACAAATGTTGCACATTAATGAGAACGGGAACATTAACAGACTATTCTGGCACACTTTGGTCCGTTTATGCATGCCTCAACGTGTATAATTCAAAATAGATCCACAATGTGCTCCTCTGGTAATTGCAGATCTTGCCAATTACTGTTCTCAGATAATGACGCTGAAAATGACTTTGCTACGGGCTTCTTGAGACGAAACAAAAAGACAAACGGCACTCAAACATACGTAAACATATTTGCTTTCTGTCCCCGAATCGCATGTTTATCCATGTGGAACATCCAGCACAGATACAGATAAATAGTAGGTGATTAACATGGCTTGAGACCGCGCTCTCTGTGCCAACAAGAGAGGAGTAACTGTTTGGCTCCCAACTTTGTTTATTTTTCACGGTACCATGCAAATGGCTTTGAAAGGTCCAATGAGAAGAAAACAGAAGGGAAATGAACAAAGATGAGTTGCCCCAAGGAAATCATTACCACACATCATTACTCTTGACTACACACTGCAATGAAGACTGGATGCTGTAAGACGCTTACAGTCCAGAAGGAGAGCTTTCAGAGGGAGCGTTTGATTTGAGTTTTTTTTTTTTTTTTTTCCTGCTTAATCTGGCCGTATACATCCCAGACATCCCCACAGTCAGACCGGGGACACGCATGTTATGACCCTTTAAAGTGCGGAGCACCCAGCGAGACGACAGCGTCTGACAGCGAGGCTGCAGCAGAGGGAGCTCCCGAAGAAAGCACCAGGGAGTCAACGGTCGTTTGTAGAGCAAAATAATCTGCTCTTTCCTCAGCGGGTGCAGGGGATGTCGGCCCATTTTTTTTACATTTTTGCCTCTGCATCAAGTGGATCACGTGAAGAAAAAAAAAGAAAGTTATGATGAGACAAAATAAAGCCGACGCATCCGAAGGACAGCGGGCAATCTGTATGCCTTTATGATATCTATTTAGAGAGTGTGTGAGCTGAAGAAGTCTAATGGGATTCAAGTCTGTTTTTTTCCCTCCCTCCCTCTCTTGACTGGTCCAGCCTACGAGCAGAGAGCCAGAGAAGACGGAAGACAAAGGGGGATGACACCTAACAATGTCCGAGGGAGGATTTGTACCCAGGACATCGCTGGTAAATGGCGTACCCTTTAATCAAGGAGCCACCCAAGAGAACCACTACACCTTTCAACCTATTTATAACTCAACACTGTGACGGACTCGACTACACGGAAAAGTTGATTTGATGTGTGAGAAATGCAAGAGTTCAACAAAATGATGAATTCATGTGAATGTACAATACAAACACAATACAGAAGAGGTTGCTCAAGTCATTAAATCAATTTGACCTACATTAGTGGTGGACGCTTTAAAGGATAAGTTCACCCAAAAATGAAAATTCAGTGTTGCAGAATTCTCCCAGACAACTGATCTAGATGGGAACTGTTAGAAAACATAATAAACAATTTCAAAAAAGAACATTAAATGGCTCCCCGTCCGACGTGATCAAAGTCTCCTGAAGCCAAGCTGATTTGAAAAGATTGTTAGTTACATCCTCGATGCGACGTCGTTGTGCACCCAGTTCAGCCCTTCAGGGCGCTTGCTAACGCTTTTAGCTTAGCTGCTACACTGAAGATTCGGATTTAAGAGGGATGTAAATAACATCTTTTATGATCTATTTGGGATCTCAGGGCATCAGGAGACTTGGATTACACCGAACGAGCTGTGCGGAGCCATTTCATGTTCATTTGATTTGGTTGTATTTCCTCATCCACCTCAGCTGTTTAGGAGAATGCTGCTAAGCTGTTGTGCTGTGAAGCTCCAAAAAAGGTTTTGTGGACTGCGAAACTTCACCTGACTTTCCATCTGTAGGAGGAAAGGTAGATAATGACTGAAACTTATCCATTAGGATTAAAGGGGAACACCACACATGTCCACAGTTTCTGTGAAAACAACTGTGCGATGACGTATGTGATGTTTGTTGCTCTCTGTGGGGCTTTGTTGAGTCTCAGAAAATAACTCTGATGATGTCAGACTGATGTCACCGGTACAAACTAGAAGAAAGACGCTTACGAGGAAGGGGGCGTCCACGTCACAAGATCATTGATGACATTTTGAGCAGTCTTTTGTTATCTGTCTCTTGCAAGTCTTCCAATATTGTGGAGGTGTGGTTAAACACAGGATTAGCCATTTTCAGCTCATACTAAAGAGTCCCTTACTTGTTCACGAGGAATTTAAAAAGCAAGATCCAACAAAGAAAATACCAAAGGGCCATCTGGCACTTTATCAATACACTTCACAGCCCGCTGATTTTTAACATAACGTCATAACACTCAAGCGACGCCTCCGCAATATATACAATTTCGAGATACCAGCTTCCAACTTCTACACAAATGAAAAAGAAATAGTACAAACTTAACTCAGAGTCACAGAGGGTCGTCTGGACGGTTGCCCAGCGCGTCACAGATGTAAACAGACATACACGTGATTGGCACGATTGGCAGTGCAGAGTTTGAAACACAGACCAGTTGTGTTGTCATTGTTTAAAAGATAACACAGACGTTGGGCCGAAACAAACACCTGATGATTATTTTCCATTCGGTCCACGAAACTTCAATCGTAACTTTGCAAAAGCCAAAAGTCCAAAACACAAGTTCTTCATTTTACAATCATATTATAAAAAAAAGAGAAGCAGCAAATCCTCCCATTTCAGAGGCTGGAACATTAGAATCGTTTGCCTCTTTTCTCTATTTCTGCCTTAAAACTGACTGAAACTATTATTTGAGTATCAAAATAGTTGCTGATTAACTGTCCCGATTAATTGACTAATCCATTTGGCTCTAGTGCGGCTGTTCAATCACTTTTATTAGAGTGTTATTTACTCAGCATGAAAGCACGGGAGGAAGTGAAGCAGAGTGATGGGAGAGAAAACTGTGGCGAGATTCAATCCAAAAGCAACAAGAGACCAACTTTAACCGCCTCGGAGCTAAAAAAAAAAAAAGTGATCTTTTTCTACCCGGAGTAAACAAAGCCAACTACTCCTTTGACCAGATACCCTGAAATTTCTCCACCCAGATGTAAACTGAGTATGCACAAAAGCCAGAAGCAGAGTTTATAAATCCTTCATTTCTCCACTGATTGCAGTCACTCACGCTGCTCATGTGCTGCGGTAGAAAACAGTCTTCCCCACCGTCATTTCTGATGCCATCTCTCTCTGACAGAGCTGAGAGATTCAAGATGGTGAAGCCACAGATGGAGGAAGCACATGCTCTCCCTTTAAGAATAAATAACAATGCACACTCCAGCCAGCTAAACACAACCGCGGCAGTATTGATTTAGAAATACCTGCACGACTGGCCGGTGGCAGCCGCTTATATTACTTTTACTAACCTATTGACCCGCTGCTGCTCAAACTCAAGGGGAAACAACCTGTTTGGATGCTCCATGAAATCCACAGAAAAAAGAAAAAGAAATCCATTACCGCTCACCCAGACAGGGGTATCCACTCGACTAGAGAAATGGGCTTAAAATGTCAGCATCTGCCACGTCTGTCGCACATCCATCAGTCCCTTTCTCCTCTCTGGCCCTGTGTGGGCCTCCCTCGCCCTCTCAGTGCATTTGTGTATTCAATCTTCCCTTCTGGAATCAGACACTGCCGGTCAGAGCGTCTGAATCATCCACTTCCTGGAGAAAAGCTCAGATTTAGTCAGAATCCTCCCTCTTTTACTGAAAACAGTCAGTACATCTCAACCACAAGCTCTGCCCTATTTCTTTAACTCCAAACCAAAGTCTGTGTATTCCGATTATTTTACAAGCAGCACATTGTGACTTATTCTCAAGGATTAAAAGGTTTGCATCGAAGCGTATTCCATTCATTTCCCCGCTGCTACACACATCACGTTTCTGCTCTGAATTCGGGATCACCAGGTGAGCGCCGGCAGTTAGCGCCGGCTTGTGCGAGCCCCTGGTTTTCCTTCTGCATTCAAGGCACGCCGCGCGGTATGTGTGGCTCACAGCCTGCACTCAATGACCCCCAAGTCACAGCTGCTCTCAGCCATCCCTGCTTTCCCTCTATCCGTACCAACGTATAACCAAACGGCACAAGGGATGCATCAGATCATGTTTATCTTTTATCTGTAGCCCGAGGAGGACTTGAAGCCACACACAGGAAGATTTTTGTCATGTTCAGCTCCAAGGTCAAGCAGAACTGGCTGGTGATTAGTTTCAGTTTTGGTTTCAGCTCATTTTCAGGCAGATAGTAAAGTCAAATCATTGCTTCTTCGTATTCAAACGTCTGTAACATTCAGCAAGATGTGCAGTTTTCTTATAATTGCACCCAACCCTCTGCCATGCTCCTGCTGTATTTGTTTTGTAACAGAAAAGACTCATAACTGACATGACTGCTTCTGTCAAAATAAAATGTCCACCCCAGTATTGATGGAACATTCCTTGCCAAGTCAAACAGCCTCCCTCCCCCTCCGATTCTTCCGAGTCCTATTGGAAGAGGCATTAAAGCCAGCCGGGTAAAGAAACAACTAACATTCTCAGCAGCTTAATAAAGACTGCTTATTGAAAATGCCATAAGCATGTGGCGGTGAGGTGAGGGAGAAAATCTCTCAGTTGTTGAGTGGCTGTCACGCCCGGAAAAAGGGGGGGTATGAGGTGGAGGAAGAGGAGGAGGAGGGTGGTGGTGGTGAGGAAGGTAAAAAAAATCAGTGTTGACTACCTTTAAATTCACAACCTCTGGGTCCCTTATGGATGGTCACGTAAATGATGGGATACTGCGGCAGTTTATTGGTTCTGATCTGATGGGTTTTCCTTTAAACACACAAACACACACACACACCGGATGAACCGGCTCCCCTCATCCAGACGCCTGCCTCTCCCGCACCTCAAAGACGCGCCAACACATCCTCACCTGGCTGCGCGCAACGCACGCACACACCACCAGTCTATTCACCGCCCATTCACACACACACACACACACACACACACACACACACACACACACACACGCACGCACACTGCTGCACACTTATTATCCGTAAACATGCAGATGTTTTCCATCACGGCCTTGCAAGAAGGAGGCTGACTCCGCCGCTTGTGGATGTAGATGCTGACGGTGTAGGCATTTGATTAACAACGCCGTGCATGCTCGGGTCCAGCAGCATCACCAGTCAGCTGATGGAGGCTTGTTTTTTTTTTTTTTTGGTGGGGGTGAAATATTTATAAGCTCTTGTCACGACTGAACTCGAACACGGGCTCTTGTTTTGGGGGGTGGATTAGGGGGTTCTCGCCGCGCGTCCTGCTTCCATATCTTCCCCACATCTTCCTTTTGTGTTTTTGAGGCCCTTCACTCACCGTCACGGGCTGCGAAGGCTTCAAGGTTGAATAATTTGACTTGTGGACGCACGGCAGCTCGCTGTCAACCTCGTATTTCTTGGGATTCGGACGCGTAAAAAAAAAAAAAAAAAAAAATGCCACCAGGCCGACCCCGACGTCTCCCTCCGCAGTACAGCACCCATATTTTCCTGCTGCTAATTAGGCAGACAGTGCTTTTTTTAACGACTGTGACAGCTGGGTGATGTAAGCGACTGATGCGGGTGATTTATGGAGCAGAAACATTAATATCAGGCTGGTATGAAGGTGTGAAACCTACCTTAGTAACCGGGTAGCCTATGGCTGGCGCAGAGGCAGACTGTGCCGATATCCAGTTGCCCAGGCTCGTAAAAAAAGCAGACAACAACAACACCACGCCGGTTGTTGATGACACAGCTGTCTTGGTAGACGGCAGCGGAGAGGGGAAGGAAGAAAAAAAACACACACACAAAAACGCTTTCCCAGATGTGTCAATTGACGTGGAGGTGAAAAATCAGGTATTCAGACGCATTTCACCGGGATGACGCCTCGTCTTGACGCGAAAGGTCTTCCATTTTTATGATAAACAGAGCACTGTACTACCGAGGCTCGGCGCGCGGAGCTGGCCGGGCTGAGATCTGATTGAAAACCATGATGCAATTCAATGCGACGTTACAAAAAGCTCCTCTGCAAACACTCAGGTGAAACGCCATCCTCGCGCTCGCTCGTGTGTGCGTGTGTGTCCAGAAAACAAAAAAGAAAAAAGAGAAGCCTCCCACACGATCCCCGCGAAAAGACAAACATGCTCTCGGTTCAGTTGAGGCATGAGGCGGGAGAGGGAGAGGGGAGAAAAACGTCAACAGAGAAAATGCGCAGATATCGGCGCGCTGGGCATCCTCACTGTGCGTTTGCATCCATATTAATATTCAGACAGGACTTCCTGAGAGCAGAGCAGCGGCTGTTTTTAGGAGAGGGGTGGGGGGAAAAAAAGAAAAACGCACCCGAGGTGGCTTTGAGTCCAGCTGCGACGAGAGGCTGTTTTGGTTATTTGTTTTTTTATTTTGGAGGGGTGTTATCAGTGGAGCGATATGAGATTTTCAGCAGCAGGCTGACTTCTTCATAAATTGGCGGGCGATTTTTTTATTTTATTATTATTCTCTTCATTCATTTATTTATTTTCAACTTTAATAACCCCCGAGACTAGTATTTTTGATTTAATGGACGAAGGCAAACGTGTACGGGGGGATATTATAGGCGCGTTATGGTGATGTAATAGGGGATAAAATATTATTAAGTATAAAATGCGCTCGAAATAAAAAGCCACGATGAGCACCGCGGACATAAAGTAGGCTAAGCCCTCATAGGGAATATTGGTTTGACATCTAGTTTGGAGTGTATCTAGACGACCATGTCATTTCAATTACAGACAAGAGGGAGGAAACACAATCAGATCTGAATGATGATGTGGTCACTGTCGCACTGCCTAACATAATGTATTTTATTTTGAAAATAGTAAATTATAACTAAACTTAAATAAACATATGTGGTGTTTTTTGAAAGGGGGGGGGGGGTGTCACATGACCAATAGTCAACACATGGCCTGTGTGAAGCTGACACGCCCCCTGAGGTCTATGGGAGATAGGTGATATATAGGTGAGGACAGCTCAGAGAGTGAAACCTTGACTTTAAAGGGGCAATCCGCCATTTTTGACACATTAAAGTGTGTTGACAGGTCTCTGGGAGTACGACTGCATATGTGAAATAGAGTATATTTAGCCCCTGGTGCCAACATTACCCATGACGCAAAGCAGCCACCGACTGACATCACTAAAGGCAATTCAAAGATATGTTCACCCAGAAATGAAATGGGAAAAAAAAAAAGCTACTCACCCTCATGCAGATGGAAAGTCAGGTGACGTTTCGTAGTCCACAGAACATTTTTGGAGCTTCACATCGATACAGCAGCAGCAGCTGAAGCAGACGGGGACTGCTGATAAAAAAGAACAACTGAAACAAACATGAAATGGCTCCATACGGAGTGTCCGTCGCAATCTAAGTCTCCAGAAGCCCTGAGATCACAATTTGACTTTCAGTGACATTATTTACACTCTGTTTTTAAGCCTAAATCTTCCCTGTAGCTGCTGAGCTGAAAGCATTAGCGCATTATGCTTTTAGCTCAGCAGCTACAGTCAAAACCAGTGAAAAAGAGCTAGTGGTGATGGCTCCAGAAAACACAGACAGATTAATGTGTTTTTGTTCCTGCTCTATGTATGAGTGACTGAAGTTTGCGTGTTTCCCTTTAAAATGTATCAATTTAGGAATCTCAAGACTTCCGAGGATTATGGCGGACGAGCTATATGAAGCCACTTTATATATTCTTATATATTTTATCTGTCCAGTAGAATGCAGCAATGCTGTTTATGCTGTGAAGACCCAGAAATGATATGTGGACTACAAAACTTTACCCAACTTTCCACTGGCATGAGGGAGATTTTTTTTTATTTTTGGGTGAATTTATCCTTTAATCAGATTACACACAGCGTCATCTGGAGGCACACATGGTTTTAATCTACTCACATATGCAGTAGTACTCCTCGAGATCTGTAAAAACACTTCAGTGTGTAAAATTGGAGGACATCACCTCTCAAAACACAGAAGCCTTTGATTATGTACGTTATTATCAGAGGAATCTTTGGACCGTCGTTGCCACAAGGAAAGAATGCATGCAGTTGAATCCAAAGTCTACAGCTAAATGTTTCAGTGATTGATTCACCTTTCCTTACAGGTGGGTCAAAGTAATTAAGAGCAGATAACTGAGTTTATCATATCTGACCATTGCTGCAGTGGTGTGTGCTGCAGCAAGTCCTTCAATACTGGTCGGACCCACCTGGTGAAAGCAGCCACTAGTGAATATGAAATACAAAATAACCAACTAATGAACATGCTAATGCTGTATACACTGTATTCAGTGGTGGAAATGGCCATTTTTACTAGTGTAAAGATTCTCTATGAACGAATCCTGAACAAGTGCAGTTCATGCAATGCATAATGCACTCCTCTTCAAATCAAGAGCTTAATGCTAAAGCGTTGTTCTTATTGATTTTACTCGTTACCATCACCGTTATAACCTATAGAAAGTTCTCACTAGAGTTACATAAAGTGACAAAGATGACAGAAATCTACTGATTATTTCCACCTGATTTATGCATTTGCATTTTAAATTTCACTTTTTTCTTCCATTCTCTTGAAATTTTTAAATGATCATCTAAAATTTAAACTGCTACAAGTTTATTTATCGCTGTTTGTTTTTATTTCCCTTGTTAGGGCGGGATACCTTACACTACCATTCACATTGGTTCACAAAGGTCAGTGACATCACATTAGTCCCAGCAAAGCTCCACCCAAACCTGAACCTGACTAGAGAACTAATTAACAGAGTAAATGAAAACACATGTGCAGGTGTGCAGGGCATCGAACAAAACAGATCCCCTCTCTTCCTTTTTCCCTATCAAGCACAGGTGACGATAATATCACTGAGAACAGGCGCCAGTAGGCTGCGTCAGTAAGCATGCACAATACCAAAACTACCATGCAGCTGCTGTTTCCTCGCTCTGTTTTACATTAAAAGCAGAATTCACTTCCAGGATGGATTAAATTGTGAAACATCTGCAGGAAGTGGTGAGTTTCACTAAGAGCAGCTTAACATAGAGAAGCACATAGAATTGACTGACTTCAGATTGACTGAAACTGATCAGTGAGCAAGAACAATATCACTGCTGTGACGTGAAACATTTTGCTCTGTTGAAACTAGAGCGTGTATAATATCAGCCCAGTTAAAGCAACTCGTGGGAAATCCGAGAAAGCTTGGTGACATGGTTGCAATGTTGTTCCAGGTCTCTTTAAGCTGAACAGCATGTGCAGGACAGAGTGTCACGTAACCTTTTCGACCACTAGAGTGACCGAAAGCAAAAGAGACACCTCGCGCGTTACAGTGATCCAATCATGACATCATCGCATGTTCTCCAGAGGACGCCAGGAAGATCCAGTGCACGACGGATCAAACGATAAAACTGTCATGTTTATCTCTGACATCGCTTGCCCGTGTGTCAAAGTATCTGGGGGTGTGGATTTGTTATCAGTAGCTTTACATGATCTGGTCAAAGTGCATTCCGGCATTTCTTGCTTTTCCTTCACTGGGGAATCTACAGCCTTTTAATTTAAGTGTGGAATAAACTCTAACAAGGTAAAGTATAATGCTTTATGCTCTGGAGTATAACCATAAACATTGTCTTATGTTGTTTTAATGACTTTTTAGCCAAAGGCGTTCAAACTTTGGCAGATAACTTTTTATACTGAGCAAATTAAAAATCCTCTTGTCTTGGTTTGCCTGTGAGCCTGTTCACGAGTAAGTCACTTCATCATGCTGCCGCTGCATGCTTTGCAAGTTTTTAAGTTTATTACTGCCCTAAAGGAAGATTAATATCACAAGCTGTAGTGCTGATTATTCAGGGAATCCAATCTCTATCATAAAAAAATCTATCATAAATGTATATCAGATAAAGCAACTTTTGTCATTTTTGGGCATTAAATACATAACCTTTTATACCCATGACCTTTTACTGAACGAAAGCACAGTTTAAAATGTTACTGATTGCCAAGAGCTGATCATATGGCCTCCAGGTTGCAGGAATGACTAAAGAGAAAACCCAGTGGAAAGAGTTTTTAGAGACAATAAGCGTTCTTCAATGGGTGCTAACCTTTCTCCTCTTAGGTAAGATCCCACTACACTCACCCGTCATGAACCTGTATATCAGATACTGCTGCAGTTGCATTAGTTTGTCTGTTTATTCACTGTGAAATGATATCTGAGCTAATTTCAGAATGTCTTGTTCCCCCGACATGTGGACACACCCAACCTCAGCACTGTTTTGTACTATCTTGATGGTGTATCTTATGTTTACCTCGCTGTGGCCGCTCTCCACTCTCTGCTTCATATGGATGGTGATGGACTGGGATACCCCTGAGAGAGGTAAAGGAAATGACATCATTCAAGTATCTGTGAAAATAGAATAATCTTGCACATATGCAGGATTAGCAGGTTAGCAGGACTGTGTTCACACTTGGAGGGGTGACAAAATAAGAATATAGGTTTTGACTTGAGTCAGCATGTAGACTAAAGTGGCACATTGCATTGTGGGACAATAGTGCCCATCAACGGCACACTTGAGTTTGTTGGTGTATATACTGATTGTGACTTTATCAGCGTGAACACACTTCATACACAAAGCCTGATGAGGATTAGTTGTGTAGTGTAGAGTTGGGACACAGCAAACTAATATCAAAATGGTATACTGAGATAGTTATACGGTGTATACAGTTAGTATAGGTAAACATTCTGTGTCTGAAATGCATATAATGTCTCCATCAGGGGGCAGGAGGACAGCATTTGTGAGGAAGTGGAGAGTATGGGAGCACTTCAGAGATTTTTTTCCAGTCAAAGTAAGTTTAACCTTTTCTTATCTTCAGTGTCTAGATGACTTGTGGTGTTCAGGTCATCATCTGATTTGAATAAAATGTGAGTGATTCAAAGTGGCTGGACGGTAACAGAACAAATAAAAAATAAAAAATAAAAAACTAAATGGTTTTGTGTGGAATGATCAAGTACTAACTCAAAATCATGAGGCAATTATTTTGACAGATATTACGATTGCCGTGTGATTCAAGATTAGTGGGAATCATAATTTTCGCATCACAGTTTTAATTTTCACTCTTAAAATCATGATGATGTGAAATTTTTTCCACGCAAACATCTTTCCTGACATTCCGAGAACAAGCTTTATCACATTTTA
Organism: Diplodus puntazzo; assembly: GCA_963678695.2. Taxonomy (NCBI): domain Eukaryota; kingdom Metazoa; phylum Chordata; class Actinopteri; order Spariformes; family Sparidae; genus Diplodus; species Diplodus puntazzo. The sequence continues at coordinate 7,564,024 of OZ023167.1, read as the reverse complement.
CCTTGCCAAACAAATGGCAGCATTGCATTTTGGATATTGCAATGAGCCATATTGCACTTTCGGTAATATTTTGATTTGATATTTTGTGGTTTCATCTGCTGAGATTCTTTATTAAAAATGATTACTATTATTATTTTTAGTTAAGATTGACATGTATAAAATCTTTGTAAGAGCATTTTATTTTATTACCCAGTCAAACATCCACAAGAACCTCTAATCCAGTGAGATAATATAGAGTCCAAGTGGGTTCGTTTTTATGATCAACCGCAGAATTTTACCGTGATCAGCTCCGTTAATCGTCTTGTGAATTTTCTTGCTCAGCTGGTGAAGACAGCCGAGCTGAGTCCAAACAAGAACTACATCTTGGGTTGTCATCCACATGGCATCATGAGTGCCGGAGCCTTTACCTGCTTCAGCACAGAGAGTTGTGGCTTCACTGACATGTTTCCTGGGATGCGATGCACCCTGGCGATACTGGCAGGAATGTTCAGGGTACCATTGTTCAGGGAGTACATAATGGGTGCAGGTACTTATAACATGCTCATCTATTGACACCAACCATATCTTTTTTAAGAAAATACTTTCAGTCAAACTAAGCTGTTGTTACTGTCTTACTTTGTCTGATCAGGTCTTTGTCCAGTCAGTAAACCGAGCCTTGTCCACCTCCTCTCAAAGAGTGGCAAGGGTAATGCAGTGGTGATTGTGATAGGGGGCGCTGCTGAGTCGCTGTCGTCCTCTCCTGGAGCCAACACAGTGGTCGTGAGGCACAGAAAGGGATTTGTCAGGATGGCCCTTGAGTTTGGGTGAGAATACTCTTAAAAAAAACACACACATAAAATAACGGCTATCAGTGGCTATCGTGGATTTCACATCTGGCCAGAAGCCCGCGACCGTACACACTGATATAACCTCCGATGATCCTCCACAGGGCTGATCTGGTGCCTGTTTACTCGTTTGGGGAGAATGAGCTCTTCCAGCAGGTGATTTTCTCAGATGGCAGTCTGGGTAGGAGGTTACAGGACCTGTTCAAAAAGATTGTGGGTTTCGCCCCGTGTTTGTTTGTTGGTGAGCGCATGGCAGTCATGCCCTACAGGACTCCCATCACCACTGTCGGTGAGTATTTCACTCTTCTCTATACAAGCCTTATTCTGTGCACCGAACCCATTTTATTCAAACACTCTGCTTCTTCTAGTGGGAAGTCCAATCTCAGTGCCAAAGTGTGTTACACCCACCGAGGAGGAGGTCGACCACTATCATAGACTTTACATGGACGCCCTGTCCAAATTATTCCATGAACACAAAGTCAGCTGTGGACTTCCTGAAAGTCACAAGCTTCGGATTCTTTAGACCTTTTTTTTTTGTCATGTCCACATGAACTGTGTAGCTGTGTTTCTTTGCTGCTTTATGTGGGGCTTCAAACCTGTCGGTCTCTTCATTCATACTGAAGTTATTCAACATGAATGTACTTTTTAAAAGGGATAGTTCACCCCAAAATCAGAAATACTCATTTATCCTCTTTCCTGCAGTGTTAATTATTCATCTTTTGTGTCACAGTGAAGATGGAAACCAGTATCTACACATGGATGAGCAGCGAAATAGATAACATCACAATTAATATTTATATTATATGCGTTTATTAGCCTCTCGGCCAATAGTACATACTGCTACCTTCTGCACAATGATAAGGTTGCCAGGTGTATTCAGTGGAAAGAAAATAGTTCCTACAGGAAACTGCTTATAAAAAGGTCTGTGGATTATCTTGAGTGTCCTGGTCATGATTTCTGGAAAGAGACATTACTGTTGAGGTTTCAAATTTAAATTGTTTTGGTGCTTTGAGCACTAGAAGCTGATCGTATTCCATTATATTTGAAAGAAGTCTGATGTCTCTATGTTGGTTATCTCTAATGACTTAACAACTCACACCAAATAGATGAAATAAGACAGCAGGTAAGCTGAAACACGTGCATTTTGGTTTTGGGGGTGAACTGTCCCCTTTAAAATGATCATTAAACCGCAATGTGCTTTATGTGGGAATGCTGTGTTGTATACACTTATTTGTCTTGAACTGTAATATGTTCACACTGCACATAGAGAAGTGTGACAAAAAGGCAGCTGCATATAAGAATAAATTATTGGTTGTCAAAATGTGTTCATGAATTGCATAAATATCACCCCGACAAATGTGCAGTTTACCTGTGATTTAACCAAAGCACAACCAGGAACAAATTCAAAATGGGTGCTTTTATATTTTGTTAGTTCTAGTCCTTTGGGGGATAGATGTGTTTACTTACAATGTATTAAAAAGGCTTTTCTGATCCCTGTGTATAATGCAATGGCAAGCAGACATGCATGTAATTCTATGGTTTACCCACTAGAGGGGGAGCATTCTTCACATCTGCTTCAATTCCTTCACACAAAGAGGAGGGCCCCTTGCCACACGTGCACGAGAGAGTCAAGAGCATAAATTTAAAAAAAACCTGATGTGTCTTTTGACAACATGTAGCAGGTATCAGACTGTCTCTGGCTGCTGTTTTTGATACCAACCTTGATCCAAAGCTCTTAAATGCTGACCTGACCCCAGAAGCATATGAGGAGGCATCTGGGATGAATTCCCTCATCTGCATCTTGTCCTTCAAAGTCTGACTGGCTGCTTTTCTGTATCATTTGGCTGCTCTGATCTGCCTCAAGGCACACACAGTTAGATTTTACTTAATAAATCATTTAATACATGTGAATGAAGTCAGATCACACCTTTTATTGATGAACCAGTTAACAGAAATTTGTTCTAGTTGCACAATAATGACAAAAAAATGTTTAGGAAAAAAAAAATCAGTTTACTACAGAGAGCAAGCATAACACGACACAGGCAAAGAGCGGAGACTGAAAGACCGAGTGAACTTTCTAAAAGAAGTCCATATCATCCGGAGCATCCAGGTCACGATATTCAATGATGTTGCGTGGGTCACCGCGTGACATTCTGAGATGGTTGAAGGTGCAAAGAGGAAAAAAAAGGAAAGAAGAGTAGAAAAGTTCAAAAAGAGGTCCAGAACTCTCCATTAGTAAAAAAAAACCTTATGACAAGAAGCGATCACACGTACAGTGGTCTCACCTGATGTTGCGTGGCTTCCCCAGGTAGCCACCTTGTCCACGGAAGTTGTCATAGTTGCCTCTGCCTCCTCCGAACTGGTTGGGGGGGTAAGGAGGTGCGCCTGTTGAAAAGGAGTTGCTGAAGTTACTACACAAGATGAGGTTTTTTTTGGCTGACAATCGCGTTGCAAAGTGCAGTCGGAGAACATACCACCATAGCCCATCAGTGGAGGACGAGGCTGTCCGAAACTCATGGGACCCTGAGGACCCTGAGGGGGAAACGGCATGCTGGGAGAAAGCAAACCTGCAGGACAACAATGTTCATATAATTCTGTTATTCAAGCCTCAGTGCAGCACAATGAACGATTAAATCATTCAGTCTTTGTTTGAGAAATCTTTTATTATAATGATCTGTGTTGATTAGATAGAAATCGTGTCTGGACCTTGACCTGGGCCCGGAAGAGGAGGAAGCTTCATCTCTGGCAGCGACGGTCTCTTGGCGTCCATCAGGAAATTGTTAAAGAACGCCACTTCCTTTTTCACCTCTTCAATTTTGTCCCCGTGTTTGTTCAGGATGTGTTTCCGTACAAATTCGGGTCCCTTGTAATTAATATGAAAAGCAGAAGCATCACAATAAGAGTCCAGTAGTGAGACAGTGAACAACAATGCAGAAGTGCAGCTAATGGACGTTGGAAAATCACATCACACCATCTCAAACTGTTGTACAATTCTAAATAACTTGTTTTATGAGCCCTCACCTTAAATTTCTTGCCACTTAGAGGGCAGAGCCATTTGTCCTTTCCCAGCTCCTGAGTGTTGGCTGACACAAACTTCTCCACCTCCTCCTCAGGGTCCTTACGTCCCATCTTCCCAGCCTCTTCCTCAGACAGAATTTCTTTTAAACTAAACAAAGGACTCAGCTTCTCCTCAGTCATCTTCTGCCATTGTTGCACTGTTTAAAGTTACAGATGTGACGATGGTTATAACAATGATTTAGAGCCATAGTTTACAAAGAACCACAGACATCCCATATACTTGAGAGCCTTTAGGGCAAAATAATGTGTAAGAAAACTGTTGTTCAATCACAGCTAATGTTTAACTAGGAGATCAAACAGTTAAAAGATGCTTTTAAAGTCATCTAAAAATATTACATTTCTCTCATCCACTCCTCAATGTTACACAACACAAACAAGACACACTGACCTTCTCCTTGTGTGATGCGGTTTGGAGGGATGGGTCCACGTACGTGGATCATGCCACAGCGATTAGGCATTTCATCCTCACTGGGGTATTCACAGGTGTTGTAATAGTCGATTGAATGCACAATACGTAAATACAGAACAAGACGATCCAAAACCTGGAACAACGGGGACAGCAAAAAAAAAAAAAAAAAAAGACTTAATGAAAAGAGTTTATTTACTAAACTAGCAGATTTTTAGAAAGCCATTTCAATGACAGACATCAAGGATACAAATCACAAAATCATATCTGCTTTCAAATGAGGGCAGAGAATAAAGCGATAAAATACAAAACACTGTTTTAAAAGGGAATTGTGCAGTATTTGTACTTATAACTAACCTTGGCTAGTTTGTCATCCCTCTCCACAGTTGTCTCTGTAGGGTTTCCCTCCTTGGCGCTGTCCTCAGCTTCCATCCCACTCCCAGAGCCCAGGAGCTCCTCCTCCTCAGCGCTCACCTCTTCTATCAGGTAATCTGTGATGTTCTTCAAGATGGGGTTCTGAGCTGGCAACTTTTTAAATCACAAACAACACACCAATGAATAAATCATATTACCGCGAGAACATCTGCGAACAATCGGTTTAAATTGTACACACATGCAAATGCATGAACTTGACGATCAGCGCTGTACCTCTGTGCTCTGCCTCTCTTCCTGGAACTTGTTGCTCCACAGGTCTCCTTTGTCATCCAAGGCATGAATGAGCTTGGCAGCCAGCTTGATGTCATTGCGGAGCACCTGCTTGTGCTGAGTGATGCCATTAACGTTACGCACCCTCCGGGCCAAGTCCCTGTTCACCCCTGGTGCCAGTTCACAGTCTCGCAGCTGTGAGGGGTAGAGAGTAAAACAGGGTGTTAATGGCCTCAGCTGCCATTTAGGAGATTATACAAGTAATAAAAACAGGTGCAAAGGACTATCCAAGGTTCCCCCAAGTCCAACATGTTGAGATGAGTTTAGATGTTTTTTCAGCTAGTGACAAGAACAGTGCCCTTATCATATTAACATGAAACACAGGAGAAATACAAAATTAATGTAAAGCCATGCATCTTGTATGAAAACTGAGTCTAATGCCAGCAACACATTATGCAGTACACTTGTACTGCGCCTAACGACTATCTTAATTATTGACTCAGTATGATTCATTGTTTAAATCTATAAAATGTGTTACACATTCTTTGCTATATATAACAATCGCTGTAAACAGGGGTGGCAAGACCTTAATCTGACGCACTTACTCGAATATTCTGAAGGTTCCAGCAAACTTCTTTGATGTTGACGCTGCGGTCAAACGTCACCCAGCAACGTCTGAAAAACCTGCAGCAGCACAGTGTTCATTAAAACGTCGCCATCAAAACTGTGTGTAGTCGTCTTGCTTCGAACAATGTCAATCCAACAAACATTTTCAAAGTGAGAATTTTTTTTTAAACCAACCTGCGCTCTGGATGGGGGTCAGACAAGCAAACACGCAGGAAGCCAGGGTATCGCCGGCAAAGCTGAGAAAGAAAAACAAATAAGGAAGTTTAAGCAAAGATACAAATTAATCAAAGTCCTCAGTGAGTCTACATCTGCCGGTCCATTTACACTGTCATGTGTGTTCAACTTACAGCAATAATCTCAGCCTTGGAAATGGTAGGAGCGATGCTCCGCATGAACAGAGAGCAGGTCCGATGGAGAGGCCGCGGCCTGGGAGAGTCGTCTTTGGGCTTCTTTTCTTCTTTTTTGTCCTCTTCAACATTCTCCTTTGGTTTATCTTCTTCATTGTTAGAAGAGAGGGAACAACTCTTTCAGTTATGAATACTGGGAACATTGTCTTTTCGTTTATAAAAAACAGATGCTATGATTAAAATTCCATACCTTCGCCTTCCTCTTCCTCCTCATCCTTGTCTTCCTCCGCTTCCTTCTTCACAGGTTTATCAGAGCAGTTTGAATTTGAATCTGAATCAGAGTCAGAGTCACTCTCCGAGGCGCTGCCTTCATCGTCGCTGTCTCCACTGCGCTTCCTCTTTCTTCTTGGCTAATAAATGAAAATAATGAGGGCTATTTGGATCATTTCTGTCTCTCGCTGGCAAATAATTTAAATAATGAAAGCAACACTTACTTTCTTGGGTTCAGGCATTTCTTCTTTGGAAGCTTCTTTCTCTGCCTCCTCTTTCACATCTTCCCCTTCAGTTGCAGCCGCTCCCTCCTTGTTGGCAGAGTCGCTCTCCTCCTGTGGCACAGTTTACTTTCATCAGCATGGCACTGTGAAATCTCTAATTAACACAGACGGACAAGAAAACATACCTTCTCATTCTTGTCTTTCTCCACTGACGGTTTGCAGTCACCGTCCAAGGCTTTGAGGACTTCTCTCTTGGGAGGTTCAGCGCCTCCTGAAACAGCTGCAGCCTTCTCCCTTTCTTCCTCCTCTTCAGATGGTAAGTCCAAGATACGGAGATCATGATCTGTCCCTCCCTCCATCTTGATCACAGCTGGGGGCAAGGAAAAAGGAATATGGTTCAAGCTACAGCTGATATCAGTGTCTTTTATTTGGGTACTGCCTAACTAACTAAATAAATAAATGAATCCCCTAATCATCACTAGTCTTTAAATTGTTTTGAGGTCTCACCTGCATCCAGAACCTTGATGATTGCTGGGGTCTGTTCAATGTCCAGGGAGACATTATCAAACCAGCTGTTCTCCATCAGGAACATGAAGACATTCAGACGGTTGTGCAGGGCACCCTGGGCCTCGGCCTTTAGTCGGCTGGCCTCATCTGGGTGATACTTGGACCTGAACCTGTTTCCAGAATTGGGGTCCACAAAAAAGTGGGCAGGGAATGAAGGGGGTAGGGATGAATGGGATGTAAAAGTTAGAGAACAAGTACATATCACATATTTATGTTGCAACTGTGGAGTCATACAATGGCGCCAAGAAATGTGAGTTAATTGCACATTATAATTTAACATATTTAAAACAAAATCTTTTGGATCTTGATGGATGAGTTGTTTGTTGGTAAAAGTTAAAAATGCCAAATTAAGTCAGTTGAATTGAAGTAACTATCCAGACATTATTAATTCAGATCGAGATTTCTGTGTTGTGGATAGCTTGGGCCTTGTGTTAGTTCTTTCAGTGTGTGCGTGTTCTCATTTTGTGATTACTGTTGCCAATTATTGCACATAATTAAGTTTGAGGTCAACCCACCAAAAAAAAGAGAAAAACACAGAGATTATAAAATTAAGCATTCACATATTCAGAATTTCACATTAGAAATGTTGATCATTGAGTGGACTACAGTTACCTTTTGTTCTGCCAGTTTATTAACAAATAAATACAGAGAGGGGGGGTCTCTTCTGTGAAAGTGCGCTCCACTTCACCCCAATGGTGTGTCTGTATACACACAAATTCGGTTTTGGGATTGGATTTGATCCGAATATAAAAAGAAAATCGTGTAGAAAAAGGATAAAACAAGAAAAAAAAATCTCCACGCGCAGAAGACTGCTTGACTGACTATCTAAGCTCCCTGATACTGTGTCTCTAAGAGCAACTGCATTGTGCGCAGTGCATGCCCTTGCTGTCTAAAACCGATTGTTGCTGATGAGCTCCACTTTTTCTCATCTTCGATAAAAACGTTGTCAACGTAGTAGTGGGAGTGAAGGAGGGAAAAAAATTGGTTATGGCAAAACAGAACAATTTTGCATGATACCTGTGAAATAAGTGTAATAAACATTAGCAGGCATTATATAACTGTGAATCTTGGAAAGGTTAAAATGCCAAAAAAGGGATCAAGAAAATCAACCCAAACAATAGGTTTGACATTTTGCCAAATCTACATGAAACTGAACAAAAAACCTTGAATCTTGAAAAGCACATTAACACCTCTGCCCAACACATTTATAATCAAACAAAACAATCTAAATGCAAATTAAGGTTGCATTTGGGTTGATTTTCTTGTTTAATAAACTACTGTAACAAAAATAATGAATAACAAACTCTGGTTGTGGGCCTGGTTCTATGGGAGGAACTGCCCATGGGATATTTGGCATGAAATTGAACATGTTATATCAAAAGATGTTATATAACAATAAGAAAAAGACTACCTTACTGCCCCATGAAACACCCACCATAGGACCAGACCCAACCTATTAGATTGTTATTAAAAAAGCAACTGTAACTAAAATAATATATGATAAAGAAATTAAAGCCAAAGAAGAAGAGCTGTAAAAAATTTTGGTAATAACAATAACAGATTAAATGACTATTATAGTTCAATGAACAGAATGACTATAATGCAACTACAATAGGAACTACTAATATTCATGATTAAGGCAACTGAGATCGTACCACTCTTCATCTTTATGAGCCAGAAAGAAGTCCTGCATCTGCTGTCGGCGGAAGTCAATCTTGTACTCATTGTAGCGTTTCACTGCCTCAGTCTCATCCACAGAATCATCCAAAGACAGTAGGAACTCTTTAAAGGTCTTCATTATGGGAGGGGGTGGACCCAAATCCATGTCATGGATGTTGCCGAGCCTAACGGAAGGAAGATGAGTTGGCATGGAGTCTCAGGTGGGGCTGCTTAACTAGTAGCTTTTAAAAATCCTTCAAAATGTAACACTCTTTCAACCCTGATTCCATCTCTTACCTTGCCTGAATGGGGATGCCGTGATGCGGCTGCATGAGATGCAAGTCAGGATGGCCCCAGTGCTGTGGAGGGCCGTAGCTGGGCCCTCCTCCCCCACCATAACCCAAGTCATATCCCCCACGGTAAGGATCTCCGCCATGGTCATCCCTGACAGGACAGACAACACTGAGCAACAGCAGACACCAGCTGCAAAGATCATGTATTAGTGTTGCTTCTGATCTCACCAGTCTCTTCTCATGCGTTTCTGTTGGGGACTCATGTCATGCCTTGGCGGGGAGAATCTCTCCCTACGGCCTCTGTCATAATCCCGGTACTCTCCACGGTTACGCCGTTCCCTGCCCCTGTCCCACTCCCTGGGTAAGTGATTATAGGAAACAACATGAAACAGGAAATGAACACTCCAATAAAACAAACATTGATCTCCAGAATACCCAAGAGTCGCCATTTAGTTGGATAGGAGGTTTCCAAGTGACGTTTTCTCTGAATCCTCGTTGTGTCTCTTGTTTTACCTGTCGTTCCAGTCGTCTCTGCGTCTGTCTTCTCTCTCTCTTGAACGGTCATAGTCACTTCTCTCCCGTCTGAATTTGTCCCTTCTCCTGCGATCGTACTCATCATCACTGTCTCCCATCTTCATTATGGAAAAAAACAACAACATGTATGTCACGATGAGGTATGATAGGATTCTACTGCGCCTGCCTCAGTCTAGTCATTATACAACTAACGTGTGTAGCCAGGCTAAACGTGCCGATTTCACCGACATGGTTTACACGAAAGATGCTTGAAAACATAAGTAACAACAGGAAGAAATCATTTGGCTAAAATGTTGCTTTAATGGACTCTTGCGCCTCTGATAATTCAAACGCTTGAGGGGAGGGGAAAGGAACAGAAGAGGATACAAGAGTACTGATGTGAAACGCCAGATAGTTTCGGCTAGCGCAGACATGATAAGGTATCGTTAGCTAGGTCAGGCATTGATAGCCTATGACCTCTAAATTCAAATTACCAAATAACCCAGTGTGAAAAATATAGCATAATAAAAGGTAAATGTGTAGCTTCTCAAGTCGAAACAAAGGGCACACGCTATTGTTGTGGTGTGTTATCCTGCCAGTGCTAGCAATGTTGCTAGCTAGCGCTTAGATAAGAGGCTAGCTACATTAGCAAGCGAGGAAATAAACGTTCAAATCCTACTCATGCAGGTGGTCATTCGCTTTCTAGAGTAAAATGCGATAGTTTTCTTTCTATCTGAACGAAGAACAACACTGTATTTCACAAACCAGCACAATGGTACCTTAGTGACTAACTAGCTGCTTGCGAGATGTTCTCCTCCTCGCTTCCTCTGCCTTCTGCTTCCCCGTCTTCTTCTTCGTGGTGTACGGCGGACAAGCGAACAACAAAATGGCGCATTACCGCCACCAACCGGTCTGAGGCGGAAGTGCGCATCAGAATTTCCTCAGTTTTGCCCTCTGCCTTCCACAGTCTGCCAAATAAAACCCAAGACGTAACTAGCAATTAAGATGCTGAAACTACAGGAATCTTGATTTAGAAAAAAAAATCTTAATTGACATTTTAACTTATTTCAGACAAAGATCCTGCAGCAGCCTGTGTAATTCATTAACCTGCAGCAATACTGAAATGTGGTTATTAAAGGATCATTTTCCATGAACGTTGTTATTAAAAATGGTATCGACTGCGATTTTTTAAAAACTCTACCAGGATAATGACGCCAGAATTAGATATTCAAAGATGACATTTAAATTTTAATGTTTCAATAATTGCAATTCAATATCATTTAAAAAATGGCATTTTTTAATTAAAATGTAGTTTACGAAAAAAATCAAGTCATTGCTCATTTAAAGAGTTATTATTGGTCCATACTGGCCCTTCTTAAAGTGATATGAATGTATGCCTAAGTCATGGTAGCATTTTTAAGTTAGTGTGAAGATTGTATGAGGCTTCAGCTGTCTGAGTTAGACAAATGATGTGGGTACTCTCTGGAAAACTATCAACATAATGATATGATATTTCCCTAAGTCTTTTTAGTAATAAAAATAGCATATTTTCAGTATTAAAATCCTTCTTTGTATTTCTCCAGACAGTGTCTCTTTGCTTAACTGGCGCTGCAACAGAGAGAGATAATATTGTACCAAAACTACTGTCTTTGGAGCTTGATTTGTGCAAAAACGTTAATCTATCCTTCAAGGGGTCAGTTTATCTAAACTTCAAATAAAAGAACACAAAAGTTGTTCATAATTTTGTCTTAATTTAGCTTGCTTAGAGGTATTCATCGCTGACATTTCCTTTAATTATTTAACCTTAAAAACAGGTTTTAATTGTAATTTTACGTGTATACATTCATTTATATCTTCCTTACTTGTTAACAGTGAATGAGAGGAACAAGTGTAAAATAAAGTCACAGCGACAGGGTTTGACATTCCAACAATATTTTTAATAGATTTCTAAGCTCTTGTACTATATTACATTTTACTTTCATCATCCAATTAAAATCTAGGCATGTCCTATTATTGAGCTTTTCTTTGTCCGTCCTCTGAACCTTAACTGGTGGGTCAAATAATCCTGGACTACACGTGGCCAAACTTTAGTAGTCTGTGTTTCATCCTCAATGATAAATGCAGATTCCACTTGTTGTTGGAGTGAACGGCCATCCCTGGATCCAAACGCAAAGTCTCCTCTGGGCGCTCCGTCGGCTGCCAAAAGACTGGAGAAGAGGTGCCGAGGGTAGAAACTATGTGGGAAACCCTATGAATGTGCAAACAATTAATATCTGCAATTATTATTTATTATGAATGATGATGAAAATCCTTTCTTCATCTGTGTATTGTTTTCATTATGGAAGAGGTGATTTGACTTGATTTGTAATTTAAAAAAACTCTATTTTCATGACTCCATAAATATGCTTTTTGACCAGTTATATGTAAACTGTTTGTCAGACCAAATAAAGATACACCTTTAAAAAATGTTGACAAATATGGAAAATGTGTTGTTATGTAGGCTAATAATAAATCCAAATGACATTTTTTTCAGTGATTATGGTAGAAAATGAAAAATAAACCGCTAAGAAAATAGAAATTGTACCGTACCTCATTGTGGTCTTGACGAGTATCTCTTGAATCCAGCAGCATAAATAAAGACAAAGTCAAGAACAGCGAGAAGGACGATCTCAGCACAGAGGAGCTTATAGACGGTGATGCTGACATCTTCTCTCAGAACTGCATCGGTCAGTATCCAGAGAAAATTCCAATGTATCTAATGTTTTTATATACAGCTCAACAAACTCCAGCTTGAGTTTCCTCATGAAAAATAGCCTTTTTTATATATATATATATATATATACAGGTGCCACTATATTTATATCTCAGCTTGCATATGGAAGAAACCAGCCAATAATAGTCCCTCACACGCCATAATCCAGCTAATGGTAAATTAATTTACCCTAACCCTATGAATTATCTTTTCTTCCAAGCAGCAGGTGTTGTGATTAAAGGCACAAGAAATGGAGAACCTGAAAAGACATGGAGCTCGTTAGGAAGGATTGAAAGGAAGGAAGCCATCGTCTGCAGGAAGTCTTAATGAATCAACATCAGATCTAAAGGCAGGCGACTGTTTAAAGGCCCTCTTAGCTGAATAGCTCTGAGATGAAAAATGTATTAATTAGTGTTATATAATGAATAGATACATACATACGTTATTCTTTGTCCACTGATTTAAAGGGCCTACATTGTAAGAGAGGTCTCACTCCAAATTCGTTTTTTGTTTTCTTTACAAATAGTACATTTTTTAGCCTAGTAAAAAAAAAAAAAAAAAACGGGCTAAACTCAGCATGGTGGTCTCCCTGTTTTCTGCCTAATTAGTTACTCATGCCAATAGGATTAAAGACCATGCATTAATTCCCACATGTTCTTATGTGAGACATACTTTTACAGAAGTTAAATCCATTATGTTTTTAATGGAAGCACCTGTAACCTGTTAAGGCTCAGCAACACTGTGGGCAGAAGGTGGAGGAGACGGTGAAACTACACCTGAACACTTCAAATTAGTCTTTAATCCTCTTCATGGCAAACTTTAAAAACAACACAATTCGTTGACTCATCAGCTCACACGCTTTACTGCGGGAGCGTTGGAGGCATTTATGATGCAGCTGATTTTGTTATAGCATGAACAAAATGAGTTTAAAGGGTAACCCCACCAATTACAGTGTGTTTATCGGTCTCAGGAAGTTCTGCTGCAAGTGTGAAACAAGTTAACAAGACTCCAGAGGAAGCTGCATGTATTCTCATACATTTGCCTCCAGTGAAAGATGAATTAGGGGTAATGTAGGCACAAGCTTTTTAAATGGAAGGGGTTGGGATAAAAAAAGGTGATATGTCCGGTTCTGATGTTTAAATTGTAATCACTTGTTTTTGAACCCTCCATAATGAGTCCAACAGTGTTACAGAAGAGCATCACGTACCAGTGGACTGCTTTTCAAAGCCTGCTTTACCCACAGTGCAACTTGGCCAGAGTGACATTACCATGGGCAATTTATAAGATTAGAAGCAGCTTATTCTGGAGCCACAAAAGGCTTTATGCAACTTTTTTAATTAACTTTTGCAGTAGTGGTCATAAAATAGGTGGAGGTACCCTTTAAGTATTCATACAGGCAAGTGTACACTCTCATTATAAATGTAGTATTCTGAGAGTAGAATTAACAAAACCCTTTGATTAAAAAAAGAAATTTAATAATTTTATTAGTAATTTCTGTTAACAATTCTGCTATTTTAATCAACATTCTGTCTAATAAATATCTGATATTAATTTCAGCTTTGATATGTATCTATACATATCAAAAAAATAACAGATCATAAGCCAAAATTTTTTTTATATTGGCTTATTGTGTACAGTCAATTGTGAGGAAGTGTCTTGTCTTAATCTAAACAAAGAAAAGTGGCACCACAGTCCCGTTTCAGTATCATTTAATCTTCCACAAATCACACATTAAATGCATCTTTCCACAGACTGTGTTTAGACATCCTAAGGATCCCCAAACCTGCTTTTTACATGGAAATTATACTTGACACTGTACATTTATTTTAGTATTTAGTATTTAAATGTGATAAACTAGGCACATTCTAAAAGAAGAAGGGAAAAGAATCAATGAATCTGGGGATTATATTTTTCTTCCATTCATTTCAGTTAACAGTCTCTAATCGAGACATAGAGCAAAAACAACAAAAAAAGGTACAGTACAAAAAGACATTTGAAGCATACTGTAAATAGGAAAACAGCTGTTCTATTTTACAAGACAGACTATTGCCAACAAGTCCCAATCAGACATTGATAGTGTGGAGTCTTTTCATCGATCATCAGTCAGATATAAAGATGGAATGTATTGATTTCAGTCCTACAGCCTCCTCTCCAAATCTTCAGACAAACAAGATATATGTATTGTTTTTTTTACCTTTCCTCTGTTGTCATACGTAGTTATGGTGTTCTGGGGGGGATATGTTTGGTCCCCTCTCTGATGTGGTACAGATATAGATTTATAGTTGAGGTTATACAGCAGGACGTATTATTTTGATCGATGAAACAATTTTTAAAACATCTGGAGAACTTCTTTTTGTTATAGAGGACAGTGACTTTAAAGTTTCACAACCTGTAAGATTATTAAGCTATACATTAAAAACATAAATTCCAGTTATGAATTTCATGATAAAGGTAAAAACTGTGCATTTATTTATGTGGAGCAGTGAAACAGTTTGGCTAAAACAACTTTTTTAAGTTTTCTATTTGTACTGCTCTTTATACAAATCAACAACATGGACCTCGCAAAGGTCATCTTATAAAGTAGAGAAACAATCTTGATTCTCAGCCGTCGAGCAAAAGGTGCAAATCAAGCAATGTGTTGGCTGGCTATCTGTATCATCACTAGCACTAAACATGTGGAAACACAGGCGTTCTCTTTCTTGTTCATCAAAACAAATCTGGAGCACAGTTTCAGACATGGACCTAGATCAGCAGTATCATCTACAGCTAGACAAGAGGAAAACAAAAGGAGTGTGCATCCTGTCCCTTCAATTTCCCAACATTTAATTTAACATACACATGTACATGAAGGCCAATGTAAGGCCAACGTAAGGCAATGCTCTTTTTTTTCCTAAAAACATCTCCTTCAACATGTTGTCATTATGTTGTGTATAAAAATGGAAAAGAAACACCTATTAAATATTCATGAACCTATATTGTACTGATTTAAAAATTGGTATAACAATTCATAAAACCAAAACCATATTAATTTTGCTATGTTATTCACTTACAATACCAACTGACCTTCACTTAGTTGCTATAAACCTGAGTTTGTTCACCTTGACAAACTGGATAAAGCTAAAAATATATTTCTTAAACTGACCACACAGTATTTTCAATAACAATGTGAAAGCAGCAGAAATGTATAACATCTTTGCGATATTCTATGATAGCTTAATTTACTATGGATTTGAAAACAATCTGATATTTCAAAGAACTGAAATATAGCTATTAAAAAATATGAAAAGAGAGCCAGGGGGATTAAAAAAATAAAATGAAGACAAGCGTTTCCTCTCAACTTGCACATTGTTGTTAAGGAACAAGTCGAAGCAAGAAAAAAGGACTCCAGATATAAAACAATTATTATAAAGACAACAGAGAGTCTTCAGACTGCATTAACCTTACTTAAAAACCTCACATGGACAACCTAAAAGATCCACTTTACGTGCGAGCACTGAATTTGTTCTGTTTTTGCAACGCAGGCTTCATCTACTAGTCACACTCTTACTCTACAGCACATGATATTACTGAGATATTTAAGTGGCCCATTTATTGTGTGCAGCACTAGTGGTTAGGTCAAGTTATGAATTAAAACATGCATTAAAAAAGAAGGTCCAAGGACAAATATTGGAGTGAATATGTGTTGAAGTCATTCTCAATGTTGGATTTTGGTAAAAACCGATCAATGCATGTGCTGCATGTGCTTTGACACCAACAAGTAGACCTCCTCTGGTTACTGGGTAAAAGATTCTGTTACTAGAAATGTCTAGTTAACCACAAATCTAAGTTTGTCAGTGTGATAACAGTACGCCCAATGACAAAGACCCTTTTAAGTAAAACTTAGTAATCTCTTTCCAGTGATCAGATCTCCACTCTATCCCTACCAATGAGTTGAGTAGTGTCGTCGTCAGTGTGGGGCCTGTCCTCGCCTGCGTCATCGCTTTCTGAGTCTGTGTCCTCCAGGGGGGAGTGGTAGCCCTCAAAGCCCAGGATGGGCGAGTCGCAGTGTACAGGAGAGGCGAGGCACTGGGCAGTGGTGGTGGTGGTGGCTGAATAGGCCCCTGGGCTTCCCAAGGGGGACCCCGGGTTGGAGGGCCGCAGCAGAGGAGTGCGTTCTGAGTCTGCTTCACCCTCTGTCCCTTCTTCCTCCCCGCGACCTCCGGATTCGTCCTCAGACTCGGACTCAGAGTGCTCTGTGTTGTTCCGGGTGACGCGCTGTTTGCACACAGGACACGTCTTCTTGGTCAGTGTGAGCCACGGGTCTACACACTTGCAGTGGTAGGCTGAAAAGCAGAAATTAAGAATTTAAAAGGTTTTTTGTTTGTTATGTAGAGTGAATACACAAATTATTGAAAGGGCCTCACATGATCTTTAAATTCAGCCTCAAGTTAAAGTATATACGGTAATTGAAAATGTGAAAGTAGTACAACAGCTTGTTGCTAAATATGTGTTAGAAGTATTTTTCAATTGTACTCAAACATAAAAATCTCAAAATGACAGCATTTAAACATTTACCATGTGAACAAGGTAAAACACGCAGCTTGTCTCCCTCTTCATACTCATCCAGGCAGATTGCACACACATCATAGTCATCCCCTGAAATAAAGGAGAAACAATATCATTTTAAACCATTCAAAATTAAGAGAGCGATTATAAATGTAATTATTTTCCCAAATTAGTAACAATTCAGCATAATAACCTGTTCTATAAGAAAGAATCTCCACAGCTGATAAAGGAAACTGCATAGACTTTAAATTTACATGCAATAAGATTTCGTAGGATTTTAATTTTGGGGGGGTTCATTGTTCCTTAAAAGCAAAGTAGTACGGTTCAGTTAAAAGGATGCAATATTTTTACCTTTACGGAACCGGTGTGTTGGAATCCGCTTCAGTTGCTCCTTAGACAATCGATTTTTCCTCATCCTCTTCCTGTACTGTAGACATCGAATAATCTGAGCAATACAAAAAGACAATGTTACCGATGGCATCAGAATAACATTGACACTCAATATGGTTGGATGAGCCCTGGACCCATTGAACTCATTCAGGGCTTACATTTAAAAATATGTGTCTATTGAGTACATATAACATGTCAAGGGGATTATTAGCAGTCTCTAGCTTTTTCTGCTACCCTTGGGCCAAACAGTTCAAAGTCTTGAACAGCCTGTTCATGGTGAGACTGTTGCACCACTGGTCCCCCGCCCTTTTGTTTATAAAAAGCATGTTGTTCCACCTCTACCCTCTCAGCAGAGGGACAGATCAACCACCTTATAACAACAAGGCCAGTAGGTTCAATTCCAACGAGTGTAAACTTAATATTACTTTTTTTAAAGGTAGGTGTATTAAAGATGGGCAACATTCTGCTTAATAAAACCCAATAGATATTGCAACATGTGCATACTTACCAGAACGACACACATCACGATAATGATCATTCCAACAACTCCAGTGAAGGGAATAAGGTAGTACGAGAGTGGAAAAGCAAACTCCGGCTTGAGGATCACATAAGACCTGCGGGCCAAGAAGACAGACAATGAAATAGTCACTATGTATTAGTCGATGCAAATGGAAAGCTGAATGTTAAATGGGGGTTTGATCTTCATTACTATCTAGTTCAACATTTTTTTCAGAAATCAAACTTTAAAAAAAGTCTAAATGTTTCACTCACCCTTGTTCTGGAATTATGAACTTCCTGAGAAATTGAGAGGCTTGGTAGCTGGTGAATACAGAGGGGATCTCAATCTCCTCAGCAATAGTATCTGGAAAATAAAGAAACAACAACAAGAAGATTTTAATATAAGGAATTTTAGTAAGATTGTATGAATATGTAATGTTTGATATGGTGCACATAAAAAAGAGGAGAATTACCATTGCTGTAGTTCATATTGAGCAGAGTGTTTGAATACATGTTGTGAACTATTGCAGCACTGAATCCAGCTTGCTGTGCGTGCAACACCTGAAAAACAGTTCCTCACATTAGACCAGTTTGCCTCACAGACACTAGAACATACTTAATATCAGTAACACATTACTGACCTTTAAATCAAAATTGCAATCATAGCGTCGGATGAGAGCGATGAATTTAGTGGTGTTGGCATCGTAATATGGTGGCAACGGAGGAGGAGGGTCCATTATTGTACAACCATTTAGTGGACGGGACACCACCAAAACTCCCTTTCACACACACACAACAACAACAACAACAAAAAAACATCATTATAAAGCATTCAGACTGGTATTTTTTTTGTATGCACTGCATCCTTCAATTCTCTCACCATTAGTCCATCCTTAGGAAGTGGGGAGCCAAACAAGGCGGGCAGGTCCTCAAATAACATAGGGGTCGTATTGCTATAATGCTGCAATACAAAACACACACAGAAACTGCTATAATCTCTCAGAGAAATCATATTACAGTTGAAGTCTTCACAGCACACGAGCTAATGCTCCAAGGTTACTTACAGCATAGATATAGGCATGTGTGGGTGAGGGAAGCAGTACGCTGCAGTATAACACTATAAGGACACTCCATCGAGCTCCCACGCACCACACACCAGTGTGAACCATCCTCAGTCACTTACAGTTGCACTAAACTGTGGAGAAGATAAGACAGAAGCACACAACAATCAAGATGGAGAAGTCAGATTCAGGTCTATGGCTGAGCTAGTCTAAAGCTAGTCGTACAGTTCATTGTAGCCTGGCATTAACATACTAATGCTAAAGAGACAATTCAGGTGTTAAGACTTTGTGAATGCATACATGAATATGTAAATAAAGGGCTGTAAACAGGCTCGTCGGCATCAGGAGAAAATCTATGCAAAGTAGTTCTAGGAGCGATTGTTATTCTGTTACACTGTGAGAATGCAAATGGCCTCTTAAGACAAGGTTTTTACAAACAGCAGGACAAGTTAGGCATAAAACAAAGAACGCATCGTATTGACATTTGACTGTAGTCACCAAAGATTTGCTTTTAGAAATGTTGTGCAAAATAACCCTCTTAATGTTGTTATCTATACATGGTTAAAATAGCCCTTAAAGTTTTGGCAAAGTTTATCATATTGTTTTTGCATTAAATCCGTAATCAATCAGCTAGTCTCCAAATCCTGGTATTTCTTTAGCTGGATTTGGTTTTCTTACTTTGTTATTATTTGCTGTTTTTACCAATATTTCTACAATCATATCCTCTTTAAATATCAATATAGCTACATTTATATTGGGTTCAACTCAAACAAATAAAATAGACCTGCAGCCAATATATGTTTTGTGTAGCAAGGTGTTCAACTCTGTTAGTCTGGATTACTTTTCTGTTGTCATTTTTCTACAGAGTAAGCGTCTAGCAATAATCTGTCTTTTCCATTATTCTTTCAGGTTCACGCACACAGTCAAGAAACCTTTTCTCACATGAAGCATAGGGATTTTGCGGCCATTCTTGTTGTTCAGAATGAAAACAATTTCCAATTGCCTTACTCCAGAGGCAGTGTGAGGAAAGTGTTAACAAAAAACACATTCCAGTGCATCTCATACTTTGCAGAGGTACTTACAGGTTTTACTACAAGAACCTGACTACAACCCTGTTGGTCATTTTGTTTAAATGAATGTGCAATTAAAGTCGTTAAGATAATTCAATTGAGCAGATGAGCATTACTATCCTCCCATGTAAAGAGATCTCAGGAGAACCTGGGGTCTAAATGGAGAGTCTGCTATTAGATATGTCAACTTGATTAAAAGTATCAATTAATAAAAGTATGACGTGTTATATGATGTGATAAAAGAAAATAGTTCAGAGGCTTCTTACCCCAGACTTGATTCGCGCTGCGGCAACTAACTAACTAACTAACTAACTAAGTAACTTATTTATGTATCGTAACAGATAATCAGGGTTAAGAAGCCAACTGCATTAGTACGAGGTGGGGTAAAATAAGCGCAGTGCTCAGGTTCTTTGTACCTGGGGGCGAGATGCTATCACAACAATGACGGACAAGTTCATGTGCCATGAATTTGTAACTTACTTTATGGCCCCATTTAATCTGCTTCCCGATTGTACTATCATAAACACATGCATTTTAAGCCGCCGACAGCAAGTGAGCGGAGAACGAATCTGCTTACCAATGTGTTGCATCTGTAGCAATGCTAAACCTGGTAAATATGTAGCTAAAGCTGTTTCCACACCACAACCCGAGGAAGATCACCAAGCTAGCTAGCGATATTACTTCTGTCCCCGACAGGCGATTAAGTAGTTAGGTAACTTATATTAAAGTATCCTGACTCGCTAGAGGGCCATTAGTATTTTACCAAATTATGTACAACCTCCGAGTGTATTCGGTGAGAAAAAGTCATTAAGAAAATATATCACAAGTCATCGGGATAATGTTATTGTGTGTTGTTAGCTAACTTAGCTACATACCGTAGTATGTGCTAAAATAGGCACCTCGAAGGTTTATAATCTTATTAAAGATTCTCACGTGTGTCATTTCAGTTTCTCACATGTCGCCGCAACTCAATTTCTTTTACAACATCTCGCTACGTTCTCAACAATCTTTTAAATCCACCAGCAAAAAGACGAAAACAGGAAGGATTAACGTTAGCTAAGCTAGCTGACGTTTAGCTCCTATTAGCAGACGTTACGTACCAGTTAAGCAGCCTCAGCGACAGATTCCTATACGTCTTCTTTGTGGTCCGTGTACATCGTATTATACACGGTTAGTAGTGTGTAAACAACTAATGTGTTCTTTCCAGGAAAGGAGACACTTTTCCGGTATGTTGGGTTTCCAAAAGTTGTGCTAGTTCCTCTGCTAAGGTTGTTTGTTATTGCTTCTTGCTCTCTGGTTCCTCTTGCTGCCGTGATGGAGGATTGACTCACCAGCATCGTGACCTACAGCGCCACTAGCGAGCAAAAGGAGGTACTGCAAGGAACAAAATGTCCTGAACCTGCAGGCCTCATGTCCTCCACACCAATCCACGCGCATTGCCAGCTCTTGGTTTCCCTTTGCTCACCTGTGGTAAATGTTAATTTTAAAATGAGTCACTAATTATCTTTTAAAAGTGTGTAATTGTGTTATGTTGTAGAGTATGTCTGAAAAAGCCAATGCACATTATCAGGATGATCACTTGGCATTTCATAGAAACAGAAGGTGACAGACACTGACCGGTTCCTCTGCATTCAAAGAACCTGATTACAATCCGTTAGTTCCCTTGATACAGAGGAACATATACAGGTCTCGTCGATGAAGTCCCTGTTATTCATGCATGACAGTTGCAAAAGATATACCACCTGCGACTAATGACTCATTATCATTTAGAGGGCAACATTGCTGTCTGGAAACACAGAGAACTCACAGTCATCATGCCACAACACAACATCAACACTGCCCTCAAGTGGTAGTTTCACTGTACTCTCACACCATTTTACTGTCATAACAGTGTCTGTCCAATTTCAACAAATGACAACTAAGGTACAAATGAAAAAATAAATAAGTATTGAGCCGTGTAGTGGCACTAGTCTATCAACATATAGCAGTTGTAGTGTCAAGATAGTCAACAATTTATGAAACCATTTGTGCCTGTGCATCTCATCATTTAAATAGTATGGCAATAAGAGAGTCAGCAAGAAGATGGTCAGATGATGGAGATGAAGGGCAATGACATTACTGACTACAGCAAATAAAAGTAGAGGATGCTGATGTTTTTTTTCTTTCTGTGATGCAACCACACACTGGTCTCTCTCTCGTAATAAAGGTCAGATAGCCGGTGGAGGAATCCCTCTTCTACCAATGTCAAAGACTAACCGTCACTGCAGGGCGTCTGTGATGCCCGCTGCTGCAGTTACTGTGTCACGAGCAACACAAAATGTGCGTGGATCTGTCGCCTTTTCGTGTCAGAGATGAAGACGTTTCACAAAGAGAATAAATAGACCAACCACATGTTTGCGGTTGACCTGTCGTGTCTATATTGGCCTATAAATAAAGTCTCATAAAACATGATAAAGGTTTTAGGGCACAGAAGTTGCAATAGTCATCATATCCTTGAACACAAAAATGTATGGGAATGATCATACACCAGTGAGTTTCCAGGTCGATGTTTTTTTTCCTGCTCTCAAACTTCCCATCAAGTAACCACCTGTGTTTTGGAGTTATAATGACTTCATCAGAGATTCAGAACATTGTAGTAGCTGCAGTAGACTCCCAGAGCTGGATATACAGACCCTGACCCCACAGGATCTCTCTGCACCATCGCATAAACACGTCTGAGTGATGGAAGGAGGATTATGTAGACACAATGAAAATGAATGTAGCACCTGGATTTGATATCAAGCAATTAATTCCCCAGCATACAGCGAGATATGGTGCACACTGCCTAACTAATCAAAACGAGGATTAAAGGATCCAAAGCTGAAGATCTCCACCATGTATGCTGTATATGATAGTGTTGTTTTTATTATGAATATGGATTTAGGTTTATGAATGACATAGAACTGGTGTGATTATTTAAAACAAATAGAAATGTCATCTCAACTTTTTCTTCTTCCCTTGTCCGCATTTCTGTAGCTGTCAGCTGCAGCCGTCTTTCCCGATATGCGTCAAACATACAGCTCAGGTTAGGGTTGCTTTAGGGTTGACTCTTCTGATGAAGCAGTTTACAAAATCTTATAATGCAAAGCACCGAAATAACTGGGATGTTCGTTAAGTTGGAGAGAAGCAATAAACGTTGGTCTTTTCAATAAAGCCGTGTGTCATTGTCACTCATGTTTGAGATTTGTTGATCTAATGGAGGCAAAATGGATGTTAGGTTATTAAAAAACAAGTCCAGCTGGCCCTCTTTTTGCTTAGTTTTTCTTACTCATTTGTATTTTCTGAGAAGCCTGAAATTGAGTTACTATATAAGACACAGTCACATAGAAAGTAGCACTGGCAGATGTTTTTTTATTCATTACAAGAAAGAGACACCATCTATGCATTGGGGTTTTTTTTGTTCTTTGCTTGCTTTTGTAATTACATTTGTAGCTAACATGGCTCTTATGAGCATCAGGGACTGTATACTTTGTGGCATGCAGCACCTAAATATATACAGCTCCAGAGCAGACAAGCAAAATCCATATGCTTCTTCTTCACCTTATAATTTTTGCATTTTTAATGAACTGGAGACGCAATATGTAATTTCAGTGTACCCGCTCTAAAGTTACAGCTCTTACAATGAACCATAAGTTTATTTCAAGGCGAATATTCAGAGTGAACTGAACTCAGCCAGTTGTTATCTTATGTTAACAAGCTGCATTTCTGGAATGACGTTAGGTACTTTTGCTTTCTGTTAGCAGAGCAGAGAGAGGCACCGCGTCAAGATACCCGAGAAGCAGGCTGTCAAGGAACCGAGTCCTTCGCAAAGAAATCCACATTTCTACAAATTATTAAGAGATATATTATCGGGTTAAGAATGTAAATGTATGAACTGAAGGTGAATCGGGAGGATCAAACGTTGGTCCTTTTGAACAGAGGGGATTGTAGCGCACTCTGTGTCATTTGCCTGTAAGACATTTAGCTTCCACTTACTGTTGTGCAGGGCCCTTGCATTCTCCCTCTCATAAGCATGCAGCTAAGTTAGATGAATAGATGGAATTTGTCTTTCTGCCCAACAACATGTTTAGAATCTACACACAAATTGTATGAAAGACCAAGCAACCAAGAGGATCCACGATTGTAGATGAAAAAGTTACATGCAAATAAAATACAAACAAGCAAAGAGGTTAGATGTAGTTTTTTTTTTACTCCACCTCAGCCATTTCAGCTGCATTAAATCATGAAAGAAAAACCTACACGTCGTTAATCTAATGCTCCACCAGGTCCAGTCCACCGTGTCGCGTCAGATTAAAAAAAGGCCAAACATGATCCTCCGCAACAGTGTCTTCTGTCCGCCTCATCTTCAGCAAGTCCTCCAGTGTGGCTGACCAGACATGCAGTCCTGTCTCATGGCGTTCAGCTCTCATAGAAAATGAGACACGCAGCACCTGGGAAGTAAAAACAAAACAATTTTATGATCTATTATGAGTGGATAAATGTACACGATACATCCACATATTGTAGCTGAACATCAGCACTTACAAGAAGCCCTTTCCACAGCCCAGAGGTCCGAAGAACAGCTCTGTTGGGAGGCAGACCTTTCTACACACTCCACTCAGACTGGGGCATGACCAAGGAAAGGATGCAGCCTCATTCTCCACAACTGTGCATGATGAAGAATATTGGAGCAATGTTCATTACCAAATATACCATCAATGGAAGCAAAGAAATGTGCAGATTTGAGCTGAGAGAACATGTAGAGATATAAAATCAGGACTTACCGTTAAGCAGCAGGACGACCAGGAGCGCCAACACAACCACGCGATAACAAGACATTCTTGCTTTGGATACCGTCGCTCCACAATGAGGACTTGGCCCGGTCTGTTAGTATTTTGTCAGAGGGGAGGAGTGAGGATAATATGAAGCAGCATACTGGTCACTGGGTTTTATATTATGGATTTAGAAACATCCCGAAAAGAACATGCTTCTCCTTAATCTCATTTAGGGAACGTAAATCACTGTGCCCAACTCGTGACATGGATGTTGTCATGAGACAAGAGACAAACATTCCCAAGCAACTGCCTGTTTTTCAGCTGATTTAAAACACATGCACATCCTTAAGCCTCACTGCTGTCTCAGATTGAGAACATGAGCCCTGGGGCCGGCTTTCTGAGCATCAGAGCAGAGGCATTTTCTCACAAATTGTTTCTGTCGAGGAGAAAACATTTGCAGCGGTGAGCATTTTGTAAACAGCATTAGCACTTAGATTCTGAGATTCAGCATGTTATCTTGATAAATAAATCAGGACCGTATTTTACAAAAAAGCAATAATGGCAGGATCGAATAATTGATCTGATAATCAGTTTGATCTCCTTTGAGTGGATGAAAAAATCTGGCCGAGTTTGACTGTCACATTGTTGTCATTTTCCAATTAAGTGGTTGCCAAATGTCATAAAGGAGCTTCTTTAATGGGAGCCTGGCAGAGGTAAAAAATGGAGGAAGATGGGAAATCAAATTCATGAAAGTTGAAGCCACTCTTACTGAGGCTTGTGATGGACGGTGAACGTTTGTCCTCATGAAGTAGAATATTGGGTGACACGAAGCAGAGGGCCCCAGGCCGGGAATTGAACCCGAGGTCAAAGCCTCTGCACATGGGATGCCCGCTCTACCAACTCTACCCAGTTTCACCCATTTTGTGCACAACCAATGTAAGTAAAGATATGCGATCAACAGAAGGCGCTACACAATGTACGTTGGTAGAACTTCTCCAATCAGTTCACATAAGTTGCTCCATAAAAAGAAGCCCAGAAGCAGACTTCCAACAGAGAGGGATGTCAGGATGCCAACAACCACTGCTGGAGGTGTCTCATATCGATAAGAAAACCAAAGCCAGGTACCTGCAGTGGCTCCTCATCATACAGACATCAGCCACACTATGTGGCTTAGACCAGTTGTTGGTGAGACTCTCATTGATGTGAGACAGGGCTTGTCACTCTCCAAACTTAGATTACAATTAAAATACTTGTGCAATTGGATATATTCGGTGCAGTAAGTCGTGATAAAATCTCATGTTCAGCAACATTCACTGCCTCAGTGTTGAGAGACCCGAATATTCAGTGTTTAAGGCTAAAAAAAACATCGAAAGGCGGTACAGTCATCAGAAATCACATTCACCTCCTGCTCTAACACTTCAGGGCAGATAAATTGCATTAATGATAAAAAAAAAAATGTTTTATTTATATCACACCTTCCCAAACAAAGTGCTTTGACAGACAAAGCAAAATCAGGACACTCGGGAGGCAAAATAACAGCAGAAAGCCAAATAGAAGCAAGACCGGACGAAGGAAAAGGGCAACGCAGGATGTCAACCTGAATACATACAAATATCAATAACGCTGGACAGAATTCAACGAAACCCAGGTGGTGGATGGTGGATGAGTATCGCCCCAGAATGGACCTCATCGACTGTTGGTGCTGATAGGGATTAACAAGGTGTATTTAGGAATCTTTCTCTGTTACCTTACCTTACCTATGCTGTTTGGGGTTAACAGTAAAGTAGAGGAGCTGTATCTGAGTGGAGCCGTGTGTCACACATTGAATGCCCGTCTACAATTTACATTTATTAACAATAGATGTTGGGCGGCTGTAGCTCAGTGGGTAGAGCTGGTGGACCAGTGATTGGAAGGTCGCTGGTTCGAATCCCGGCTCCCCGGGGCGGAACTGAGCTACATGTCGAAGTATCCTTGAGCAAGATACTGAACCCCAAAATCGCTCCTGATGTGCAGTTGGCACCCTGAGGGGCAGCCTCTGCCATCAGTAAGGGTCCTGCGATGAGCTGGCGACTCATCCAGGATGTACCCTGGCCTACGCCCATCGAGCAACTGGATTTGGCCCCAGTAACCCCGCAACCCCCTTGATAAGGGGCGATAAAGCGGCAACATCCCCGCAACCCTAACGGATAAGCGGAATCCGAAAACGGAACAGATGTTGGTCCCAGATGTGATTGTTACCTTGCCAATCTATCCCACCTCTTCCAGATCACACTTCATCTATTTCAACTTTGCCCTCCACACTATTTGCTCCTGACCCACCACAGGCCATCTCCCACTGCACCCCTCACGACGGACTTATATGTGAATTAATGAATTAGATTGGTGGGTAGATTTGATGAGATATGCCCGGACAAATTACTGCTGTGATTTCCGTTTTGAGCTCAAAGGTCACAACCCCTCGGACACAGTTTCGTCGGTGTTGCATCAGTGCTCTCCAAAGGGACGTCATTACTGCTTATGTCTCAGTCCTCAGTCCAAAGAGGTCTCACCAGTGGCAAAACAGCAGCGTCTAATTGCTTTCTAGAGGAATGGAAAAACAAAGTGGACTAATGACCTCTAATGAGTGTGTTTATGGCTTGCATCATCGGTGCTGTAAACTTTTTCTTTCATGTGTGGATACAATCAGTAGTGGCTCTTGTTGATAACACCATACTGTACCTTGACACATAAAATAATTCATATCAACAGTGCATCATTTTTTGATGTCTGATAGAGGTCACACAGAAAAAAAATAATGTCCAAGATGAATTGCAACACTTGGAACAATTCAGAGTAAAAGAACAACAAATTTAGTGGTTTTGAACGCAAGCTAGTGATGTTACAAACACCAACTAATCATTTAATCATCACTTTTCACATCATACTGCTGCAGAGAGGCAGGCATGTATGTCATTTGATGCTCACAGAGACACAACCATGTTGTAATATGCAGTAGTGCACAGTCTGACAGTACAACTGACTTGGTCAATGTAGTTTGGGTGAGGCCTTGTCTCTGCTGAATGAGCGGATGGACCAGATACCAGTTACGGTGCACGGCCATGTGAACAAAATTCTGAAAGGCATCAATAGAAGAGTCCCCCACCTTCGATATATTTGTGAGTGCAGCAATTGCACCACCTTTTATACTTACTCACTACTTGTCCCTAACAAACTTCCAATGCTTTCTCTCATTTAGGTGAGACGCTGTGTACAGTTTCTACAATGGCCTTCAAGTATTATCAAAAAAATGGACATAGGGCTTGCTCATGCACATGTGAATGAATATAATAAGACTGAAATACGTTTTACAGAGTCCTTGAGCCCCGATCACACCATACTTGTCACCTGACATCCTGAGGCCTTTCTGCCAGAAAAGGCTTTATAATGTGGTTAAAGTTGTGAAAGGGGTCTATTTTAACCCAAACCCTCAACATAATCAAATCTATAGTTAATCTAATTGAGCAGTTTTCTTGCTCAAACCTGAGCTGAAGCTGAAGCTTGCAAGCAAAAGCTGAAAAAAAAAACTCTTTAAAAAAAAAAAAAACAACAAAAATGATTTTACAAAAGTAAACAAACTAACTAATAATGAGTAACTATGTCTAAAAATAGTAATTCAACAATGCAACAATAAGTTTCATTGGGCACAAACCCTGGCCTCCACAGTGAGAGTGCTGTGTTTAACCCATCAAGCCACCAAGACCTGTTTGTGGTTTTTTTATACCACATGAAGCGTTTTCCTCCAAAAGGTCAGCTATCTCAGGAGCTATCTATCCGAAAGAGACCTTGGTACGAGGAGAGGTTTGCTTTCGAGGCTTTACAAAGTCAGGGGTGTAATAAATAGTCATTCTAGGGTGTAGGTTGTGGTGCAATAACCCACTAAAACTTGTGATATTGTTGACTTTTCATGTGTGCAGGAATTGATTCCTCACCCTGCCCTGAAAAGAGAAAGAAAAAATGAAGGGGTAGAAATACCGTAAATAAATGACATTATATAAAAGATGAATAGATGGCAATTAAAAAAACATAATAAAAAATAAAAAGATATTTCGGGACAAATAAGATTATGAATATACAAAACATGCTCACAATTATTTTGTATTTTGTTGGTTGCCTTTATATTCCCACCATCTTGCACTCATACGAACACTTCATTGTGAAAGCATTTAGGAACTTCTTCGTGTTATTCGTTCATATGTGCTCTGTGCGAAGAATCAGTTTAAATCAGGATCAGCAAATTGTCCTTTCTTCACCAAACACTGACATGTTCTGCACTGTGATGGAGCTCAGTCGACGTAACACACTGAGGTTACCATGGGAACACCACTAGTCCACCTCGAGCGATGTTTAAGAAGGCTCCTCAAGCTTCGGCGGTGTGCAAACTCTGCTGTGCTGGGAGGAGCACGACCACTCAGGTAACTGTGCACAGGAGATCTCAATCAGTCTGTCTGATCTGGTTGACATTGTCAGATAAATACTGGTCTAAGTTCTACATGATGTTTGGTAGAGTCCAATCAGCAATACTATCTTTAAAGCACTGTATTCCTATTTCTGTTTGATTTCCTGAAAATGTTTGTCATTTGATGCATTTGTCTATCCATGCAATTGTATGAAAATCTGATGTCTTTCCCTTTTCAGAGTCACATTTTAAACCATGGACAACACAACAACACTGACATTCACAATGACTGCATATGCTGTCATGGAAAACAGCAAACACGGGCTGTTTATTGTGTTCCTCCTGCTCTATCTTGTTCATATCGCTTTGAATTCACTGCTCATTGCTGTCATACAAAAAAACCGAGAGCTGCACCAACCTATGAATGTGTTCACGTGTATGTTATCCATCAATGAACTCTATGGCAGCACTGCACTGTTGCCTACAATAATGTCTGTGCTCATATCGGAGAACTATGAGGTGTCTGCGAGGTGGTGCATGGCTCAAGTCTACTTTCTTCACACATATGGAAGTGCTGAGTTTTGTATTTTAGCTCTTATGGGATATGACAGATATGCTGCCATCTGCCACCCACTCTATTACCACAGCATCATGTCTCATTCAAAGACAATCAAGTTCATTGCATTAGCAGCTCTATACCCGACAATTGTGTTTGGATGTTTTTACTCACTGACCTTACGACTGAGCTTCTGTGGAAAAGTCATACCAAAATTATACTGTGTGAACATGGAGCTGGTCAAGAATTCATGCTCAAATGCATCCTACATAAGTATTGTGGGACTGGTGCTTATTCTGGTTTTGATCATGCCTCAGTTAGTGATGATTGTTTTCTCTTATGTGCAAATTTCAAGAGTGTGTTGGAAACTATCAAGAGACTCCCAGTTCAATGCTCTTAAAACATGTATCCCACATCTACTGTCTTTGCTAAACTACACAATCGGCTCACTTTTTGAAATTATCCAAACTAGATTCAACATGAGTCATGTGGCTGCTGAACTACGGATCTTACTGTCTTTATACTTTATCATCATCCCACCTCTTGCCAACCCAGTGCTGTACGGACTCGGTACTCAAATCATAAGAGTTCATATGCTGAAACTGATTTTCAGACACAAGATCCTGCCAAAAAAGTTAGTAAAGGCAGTGTTTGCAGCTTAAATCTATTTGACATTGCAGTGACATAATAATGTTTTGTGTTTCGGACACTAAGCTAAGGGGTAAAACCTCCTTTTTAAAATTCTTTCTCCCTGATCATATAGGATTGTATTTAAATTATATTCAAGTTCATGTGATCAAACAATAATGTTTAAAGGCTGTCTGGGCCCCTTCAAGTTTTGCTGCCTTTTCTTTCCCCTGCAACTGAGTCTTTTGAATCATTTTTGAATGGTGTCAATTATAAAACAAATTTAACTGCAGATTCAAAGTCGTGGTTCAAATTTGAAAGTGAAAAACAAAAATGCATATTTTCAAACACTTGAATATTACTGAATTTGTTATTGATTTTGTGTTAACTCGTAGTTTTTGCAGGCAAAACTTGTATGAACATGTACAATATGTGATATATGTCTGCACAGGATTGCAATAATGTTTTGTCGTAAATAAGACATGATTGTGCATTTTGAGCCATTACCAACATTTCTCCATGTTTGCATATATTATTTGTTACTGTAAATGCTGCTTACTTTCAAATATCACATATTAAGATGCATAGTAAAAAAATTTAAAATGCATTACCCTCATCTAAATACACATATGGGAAAATGTGTTTTTCGGATGACCACAATAGTAAAGGTGCTTTAAAATGTTGTCAGAATTTAACATTTACATATTATGTTAGGAGGACCCTTGTTAGATTATATTCATCTTCTAAGTTAAATTCAAATAAGCTTTATTGACATAAATACTTGAGCAGATCACAAGATAAAAAAAAATAATAACTTTGGGACATAAAGTGTAAGAGCTTGTTTCTTTCTTTCTCATGAAAACACATTTTGCAGCTAACACTGCACATTGTGTTTTCTTCTCACATAGGCAAGGCAGTTTTCTGAGGATCAGGTAGATGGATAAGCCTTCTCTCAGCCTGTGTGACTCCCCTTGCACCTTTTACTTCTATGAAATTCTAAATTATAATGTGGAAAAAGATTATTAGATAGTTGAACGTGATAACAATGTGAGGAGTTTCAGCTGTAATCAACAACGCATCACTTGTCCTCGTAACTTTGTGAGTCATTCCACCTAACATTTGCTTGTAATTTGTTGCACTGCACTTGGAATAATAGATAATTTATTCTAATTTTGTGACGTGTTTTTGTTGTCATTAAAGCCAACACATGTATGAATAAAAGGGTTTTAATGAGGGAATATGTGTATGTGAATATTCATAAAATACCATATTTTTTGAGCTGCCAGTTGTTCAACAAAAAACATCTAATACTTTTTTATATTTCTATATTTCTTTATGATTATTAAAGGTTATTTAATAGTTTATTTGTTGTGCCACTCTGGCCGAAAACCTTCAACCCTCCCGCTGCCCGTCAGTCGATAATTTCAATTTATGCAGCAATAAACTTAATATTTCAGCTCAAGGCACATAGTTTATATGCTGTATTCATACATAATTAGTATTGAACTGTTGCCACACAATCAATCCCAGAGTTTTCTCGGTCAAAAAGCCTAATTTTTCCTTATTTAAAACCCTGAAAACATCTGCTGTTCAAGCGTTATGGCACAGGACGTTAAGTGTTATCTCTAAAGTAGATGACATATAAAGCTACCACACATGTCCATTTCCTGTCTATTACTTACATTGCTCTCATTTTTAAATAATAGATGAAGCAACAACAAACTGTGAAAATCCAAAACATAATTCAGAGTCAAGTGTAAGGACAGATTAAAATAGACGAACACGTGTGCATAAACATGTTTAACAGAGCTGGACAAAGTTTGTGCATTTTGACTTTTGACATTTTGTAGTTGAATGTGGTGTTTTTGTAGGCAACATATAACACACATTATTTTATTAAGACTGAGAAAAGAAAATATAGATTAAAGATTTGCAGAATTTACAGTGTTGTACCCACAGACCCTCCAACCTCAAGCAAAAATGAAATCACATTTAGGCTTGCCTCACTTTAGCTTATCTTGCCACCACTTGGTTATCTTGTCTTAGTTTAATTGGGCACTGTGTAGTTTTGCAGAAGAAAGTTAAACTCTAATATTTCAAAGGTAGTAATAGGTGAGGTAATAATACCAACTCAATACAAAATATTTATTTTCTCCATAACTGAATAAACAAACTGTTCTCAGAGGAAAATTAGGGCCTCAGAAGAGTGTTTGAAGCTAGAAAGGTGGCAGGGTCCGCCACGTATAAACAAAGTAAAACAGTTGGAAATTGCGAGAGCTTGTTTAGACTTACAAAAATCAGTCAATGAAGATCTTTCTGTTCTGATCAGAATGTCTTACACAAAACTACATACTGCACCTTTAATGTATATCATCTTGTCATGTTTTAGTTTAGTTTAGTTTAGTTCCATTTTATTTGGCGTCACTTAGCTCATTTTGTCTAGTTGTCTTAGCTTAGTTTAATCTCTGTCATCTTGTCATGTTTTAGTTTTTGTTTAGTTTATCTTATAGATAAGTTTTAGTTTTAGTTTGGTTTAGTTTAGTGTCGGAATGTGTGTGAATGGGAAATTATGGTACATGTTCCCTGTTACAGTATATGTAAAATGAAATGTTATCAAATGTGAAGGTAAGTTGAAAAGAATAACTGAGTTCCTTAAAAGCTTATTTTTGCCTCTTGTGCTACTCTGAACAGCAGAACAGTAGTGAAGCAAGAGCTGAGGAACATTATGATCAATGCCTGAAATAAAACCAGGAATTGTTTTAGTGTCACACATGTCTAGTTGTGTTCAGTTTGAATTAAAACATTGTTTTGACACTTTTGAACATGTCTATCACTATTTGGAATTCCTCATGCTGTTTGTTCATGAATCAGTGAGGGACACCAGCAAGCAGCGACATGGATCAACATGCTCATTAGTGGTCAGTGTGTTAAATCCCTTTGGAAGCAATTAGGAACTACTTCGTAATGAGAACGAAACCTGCCTTGTTGTCGTGATGAAACAAGTTTAAAAACAGGTCATTATCAATACTGTGGCTGAATCCATTGATTAAAAGTGATCAACAATCAGAGTTTGATTCTGTTTAATGTACAACCTCTGACAATCATGTTTCAGATCAAAGATTCAAATAATTTGTATATATACTTTTAAAAAATGGCTGTAAGATACACGTGCCTTTTATACCATGTATTTAGGGAGGTAGGTATATTTTTTAACAGCTCTGAAGAAATTTGTAAAAATCAACATTGATCTGTCAAACATAACCATATAACAGACCACCAATGAGTTTTAAACAGATGTGCAACAGATCTATATGTGAAACTCTGCAGATGGAGAACATTTAAAGGAGCACTGGAAGGTTGAAAGTGTGGTTGCCAAAGGAAAAGCGTTATTAGACGATACATTTTCTGCGTTCTGACAAATTTCTATGTATTGTAAATAACCACAGCACCTACCTGACAGTCAGCTGTCTCTGAAAAGGCCAACACAAAATTCAGATGCCAGACAACAATATTATTGATTGTGTGAACAGGAGCAAATATCCTCTAAATCCTCTAAAATCCTATTTTTATCTACTTTAAGATTAAGATGTACCATTATTGATACACCTTGGGAGAAATTCACAGGTAACAAGAGTAAGTCTCAAACTAGAGGCAATAATAGAGAGATATTGGGACGAATAAAATAACAATTTGAATAAAAAATATCATATCATAATAAAGATAAACACACTTTATACAATAACTGTCCTTGTATGTACGTGCCAAAGTATTTGTTGGCCTGACTGGAGCCTATATTTATATTGACTGACCCCTCATTTGGCATTTGTGTTTTACGGTCGTTATTTTCTTTCTTTATCTGAAATATGATTGTATTTTCTGAGTCATGTTTTTTTCTGCCAGTTCAAGGCCAAACTGCTCCTTAGAGGTCATGCAACATTATAGCCCAGGTAATATGTAAAAAAAAAAAAAAAGGCATGAAACTTGAGACAAAAATGGCCGAATTGTTTATTTTTCGTTATATATCTTCTGAGCTAAACATGATAGCAGAGAGAAGATTATGTCTGCATTCAGGTTTTGAAAATGATACCAGATACATTATCATAAACTGCACAAAGTTTCATGCTTTTATGAAAAAAATGAACGATTCACCTCAAATGTCACCAGCAAACCTTAAGCAAACCTTAATGTCTCTGGTAGCATAAAAATATCATGTTTTTTATTTTTGTTTGTAGTGCGCAACTCACTTTACTCTCAAGTGTGAATTGCAGGATTTGACATAGGATTCCTGTGAAATCATTGGCTTGTAGGTGTGACCACATGACTTCATCTAACAGGGGAAATGAGTATTAAAGCTGCTCAGTGCAGTTAAATGCAGGTGGGGGGGGGGGTCTGCACATACAGGTAAAACCCTTTCCATCTCTGATTGTCGTGTAAAGCGCATCATTGTAGACTGCAATTTGGATTATTCAGCTGCTTTAAGATACATTTGTGACAGCATGACTAATTTCTCTGAAGTGACTTCTTTACAGCTATCTGTTTACTATGGAATGGAGGATCTGAAGCCGATGTACTTCTGTATTTTCCTGATCATATACATCGCCATTGTAGCTGAAAATGTGGCATTAATCGGAGTGGTCTATTGTGAGAAGACACTGCATGAGCCGATGTATCTGCTGGTGTGTAACCTGGCTGCGAACGGTCTGTATGGAAGCACCGCTTTGCTGCCTGCTTTACTGAGCAACATACTGTCAGACTCACATGAGATATCCCTACCGCTCTGCCAGACACAGATCTATGCTATACACACATATGCCATCACTGAATTCACAATTTTGGCAGTGATGAGTTATGACAGGTACGTGGCTGTTTGTTACCCGTTGCATTATTATACAATCATGTCACAGAGGCTTGTTAAACTTATAGTTTTTACGTGGCTTTATCCCTTGTTGGCGTTTCTCATTGTTTTGATTTTCACTGTTCGGCTGCAGATCTGTGGGAGAACCATAGAGCAGGTGTACTGTTTGAATTACCTGCTGGTGAAACTTGCCTGTTCTGATTCATCTGTTGCAAGCTTGGTCGGCTTACTATCTGTACCTCTATATACAGTTCCACAGATTATCATGATCTTTTATTCATATGCACACATCCTGAGGATATGTATATTGTCATTCACCAAATCCAAGTTCAAAGCTCTCCGGACTTGCACCCCCCACCTGCTTGCAATAATCAACTACACGATCGGGTGTTTCTTTGAAATAGCACAAAGTCGATTCAATTTAAGTCACCTGCCTTACCAAACCAAGCTGTTTTTATCTCTGTACTTTTTGATATTCCCGCCGATTCTTAATCCAGCAATCTATGGTTTGAGTATTCAACTAGTAAGGGTGCAACTGTTGAGGCTTTTCAGCAGAAAAAGCAGGCAAGTGACGAATACTGGAGCAAAGGGGGCTGTTGTTTCTGTGCACTGAAAGTGATGCCTCTGGCAACACATATAGAATCTCCCGTCTTTCCATGTCGTTTAATCACATTTGCTGTCCCGTTTTACTAAAGCACGACCGAGCCAGGCAGAGTCGAGACAGACATTTGTAGTGTTGAATCCATGCATTTCAATGCGAGATTCCTCGAGAATTAGCAGGCTGAAGCTCAGGTCAAAGTTTCAGTCAGTTAATCTGCACCTCCCTGCACGCTGGATTGTACTGCAGGGATGCTGTTAAGACACGTTTTTAATGTCTTCAATTTTCTTATTTTTTATTTGGTGCAGTTAATTTACCAGTGAAAGTTGTACACCTCTGTCTGCTGCACTTTGTCCTGCCATCCATTGCAAATAAATGCGCAAATTATTAAACTTTTTTTTTTTTTGGTAATGGCAATCTGTAGTAAAGAATTTTGGTTATGTGCATGCTATCCTCATTGACTTAGACAGGGTCTACGTATGTATACGTGTTCTATAACTTGAAGCTTGTATATGTAATGCTGCAATTATTAAAGCATAAATATTTGAGTCACTACTTGACACTTTGCTTTCATTACTCCATTCTTCTGTTTTGCCTCTCGCCTCGTTGGAAATAGTCATTTGAACAATCCACTGAAATCATTTGACCAAACAGAATTTGTGTGAAATGTGTAAATGTTTACTTCAAGGCAAAAGAGATTACTTTACTTATCAATAACTGCACAGTTTTAAATGACAATCTTCATTACAAACAATCGAAAACATATATTCATGTGTTTAATCCTGATTCCTTATTAAGTATAATATTCAGTATATTTCTGTTTTAGAGGAATGAGGCTGCAGCAGTGGAAGCTTTTTTTAATCAAGCAAGTGTATTTCTAGAAACAAGGCTTAAAAATCATATGGCATGTCAAAGGAAAAACCTTGTTCCAACTGAGATAAGACTCGACACAATGCTCATGTTTTTGCTTGAACTTGACAGAATATTCGAGACAAATAAGCCCTCACTTGTTTGTTTATTGTGTCTTGTATTAAATGTAATGACATATTTTGCCAAGGATTTAGACAAATATACGTGACGTGACACCCTTCTGATTATCACAATACTGTTCCTGAATTACTGCAGGTGGCAGCAAAATGAAAGGAATCTGTTCTTCATGCTTTCTGCAAGTCAAATACTTTTTGTCTAAAAACAAAGGTTTTATATCCACGAAGAGCATGACTTGGCATCAAAACTATCAGCATCCTCTCTCACTTAATCCTTCCTCCCAAATATCTTTTGTGATCAGAATCACTACATCACAACAGTTCCCTGCCTAATATATTGAGAAGTTCTTATTCCAAGGCAGGATTTGGAGGCCATTGCGAGGCCATCATGCTACGCAATTAAACTAGATCGTGAGCAGGGAAGGTGAAATGTATGTCCCCATACGAGTTGATAATAATATGAGTGGGCCTCACACGGTGCAGGTGTACTCTCATTATTTTTGTATCCAGAGTGAACCTGCAGCAAACTCTCCAGTTTTTCTTCTCACCTCACTGCATCTCAAACCAGCAGTGAAAAGACATATTCCTGTTTACCGCTCATAATAATACGAGGTATTTGTTTACATACTTACATCGCAGAGAGGGCACTAGTTTACCGTGCTCCTCCTCATCTGTGTTATTCTTAATTACCATATCCTACAGACTAACGACGCCGGAGGCTTCGTGTACACTCAGCGCATGTATTTGCATGCGATTATCATCCTCTGAGTCAACCTTTGTTGTGCCTATAAATAGGCACGTGAATCTAAAATGTGAAGAAAAAAAAAACACAAAAAAAAACATTTAACAACATCTCTTTGCGTGTGCCCATGCCATACTTTATTCAATAAAAAAAAAAAAAGTAAAGTAGCTACAACGCGGCACACTTGTGCAATGTCAGTCAGATTCCCAGTGGCATGGTAATGTGTTTTAGTTATACAAAGCATGCTTGTACATTAAACACTTAATAATAAATACAGTTATTACTCATTATGTTGGCGAACAATTAAAAAAAAATCTGGCAACTTGCTGGGGCAGATTGTAAAATAAGTCCTAAAAGCAAAATGTAGTAGGGGCAGGGGCGGGGCGGGGGGGCGACACCAGTAGTCTCCGGACCAAACCTACTCAGAAATACAAAAACTGTTTTACAAACAATTAGGTAGACGGCATGCATACAAAAATAGACGACTATTCTCATCATTCCTTTGTAATTTACAATACTAGTTCATTATTGCCAACATTTATTTTTGTGCCCCCGTCTTGAGGAATAGCTCACTCTCTTATATCTTCTCTCGTCTCTCTCGGAAAAAAAGTACAATGTACATTCACAATCACTGAGGCACAGCACTTGATTTACAATTTGTATAAGTACCCCAAAACATTGTGTAGTCACTGTAGTAATGTAATATTAAATATATATATATGTATATGCTTAACACCCTGTACACTCATAAAACAAACATACCCTTGAATCATACACACATGCATAACAAAATGTCGTGTACATCCAAAATAGCTTCTCTGTCCGAGTGGCTGTACACAACTCCAGCATAATGTTCAAAACGGAAGCGAAGGGGAGGCGGCCATGCATGTGAGCGATGACTTACAAAGCTCTCCAACAAGTCTCGGACACAAAGTGCTTAAAAACCCTGTCATAAACCCCTGTTATTTCAGCAGGCCACACATCTCTTTTGCAACAGCCCTTGTCTTTAAAAAGAGAGAGCAGATCGAGTGGAGAGGGACACCAAGTCTTTGTGCTCCTGCACGGTGAGTGAGGTTTAAAGAGCAGATGAAGGAAAAAGGAGAGCAGAGCATGTAAAGGAAGGTGCCTTTTATCTCCAGCAGAGGGATGCCGGCTGTGTGAGGCACAGGCAGAGGCGATACGTTTGAGGTTCCATCAACACACTCGTCCTCACCCTAAAAATCCCAGCGACCGGTTTGTGTCTTGCAGAGGGACATTCTGTAACAAAGGCAAAGGTATCCGTTAGCCATGCAACAATACTTATGCAAAGATGTGATCTTCGAAACATGTTGGTGTACCTTAAGTGAGCTGTGGAGGACCCGGAGGCGATGAAGCTTGTCATTTAGCAGGGGGTCGTTGACTCGGCGGACGAATGAGCGCTTGTATTCCAGGCGGCTGGATGATCTGTGGTCAGCCGAGGTGGACAGACTGGTCTGCTCCAGAGCCCGGTACAAGTCTCCCAGAGAGTCTGCCTGCATCCTGCAGTCACGCCCATGGCCTGGCAAGATAGACAAGCAGAAAAAAGGATGAGAATTCACACCTTTTTATACTTTTTACAGCAAAATACAAGTAAACAGCCTTCAGAGATTGACAACATCATTTTAGCAGTGAATGTCTCACCACCCTACCGTATGAAACTGTGGGCAGCCTCCCACACATTCACACAAACCCATCGTATGCTACCTGCCCAGCACGGAACGGCGTTGTTGCTGCAACACTTGGCTGAGGAATGGATCTGAAAGTTTTGCAGGCTTGAGTGAGGTCAGCGTTATTATGTTGAGCAACCAGGACATATTCCTGGAAAGAAATGCTGCTAAGTTTGTTCAGATGCTTTGTTTTTTAAATTTGACCACAGTTTTAGTGATTTGGGAGCCACAGCTGGTTCCGTCTGTGTACCCAAACATAAGAATAGTTTATTACAAGTAGAAGTTCTGCATTGAAAATGAAGATTAATTTATTATATAAAATGATGGAAACACTTTAGAATTTCATCAATAATAAATGGTATACAGTAAATTAAACTTTAGTCAATAGTTGTTTCACTCAAATAATAAAATGCTTTATAAACCATTTAATAAGCATTTGTTTACAATAAAGTTGCAACTGAGATCTATGAACCTATAACTGGTAAGTAAATCATCAAGCAAAAGCATTTCAGTGAAATAACAATTAGCTTAAAAACAAATTCAGCATTTAGGAAAGATGGCTATGATTAAAAAAAAACATAATCGGGCAAAATGAGTGACACCTTCAGACTGACTGATTAGTCAGACCAACAGTCAGACCTCAAATGTCTTAATCTTGACATTTGTTTTGTGTTTTAACATTTCACTGTCATTTTGAATGAGTAGAAAAACAGCAGATCCTCAGTTTTGGGAAGCTAGAACCATGAAATGGTCAAAGGTTTAAACCATTACCGATAAATATTTGCCATTTTTTCTACAAGTATTTGGTAGTTTGATGTGGTGTGCTTCACTCTCGGTCCTCGGGGCCTCGTGTCCTGCCTGTTTTAGACGTTTCTCTGCTGCTCCAACACACCTGATTCAAATGATCAGCTCGTCATCGAAGCTCAGCTAACACTGATAACGATGCGTTGATTTGAATCAGGTGTGCTGGAGCAGCAGGGAAACGTCTGCAACAGGCATGACAGGAGGCCCCGAGGACCAAGACTGAGGAACAATTAATGCATAGCAAGTGAGCTGAATTTTATTATAATAAGACTTTTACTCAAATGTATTTTTTTATGTGTTACCTAACATTCCTGTTCTTTTAAACCCATCATTATGTGGCTCGTCTCTTCATTGCGTTCTTTTATTTCAGGAAAAACCGACCTTATACTTCCAACACTGCCTGCACAGCTCATACGTCATCCTGATAAACTACCAGGAACCTCTCTTGTCTCCTGTTTACATACACTGCCCTCTGTTGGCGCGACCCAAACACTACACTAGTTTTTCTGAATCTGTTAGTTGCCACTCTGTTTTGTGTTTTGGAAGCAGGGTGGCTCATTCTGAAGCTTTGGGGCTGTGCTCTGAAATGTATCATGCTTTATTTTCCGCCTGTTTTCTGTGTCTTTCTCGTCTTTACAGGCCGCCGCAGAGAGAGCAAACGGTAGAGCGATAGATAAATGAGGACAAGAGCAGAGGAGCCCTAGGCGTGTTTTCTTTATCCTGCTCAGGATTCAGCGCTAACATGGGCTGAAAGGATTCCTCCTCGCTTCGCCATTCAAACACTCGCCGAGAGGCACGATGACATCTCGATCGGGCACGAGAGGGAGAGGGAGAAGAAAAGGGAGAGAAAAGGGGGCGAGCGTGAGTGTGTGAGGGGAGAGAGTGGACTGCCAGGATAAATCACTATCAAACAAGACACTAAATTTCATCTCACTTAGCCAACTGCTCTGGAGGTCTGCGAGGGACGGCGAATGGCTCTGCCTTCAGATCTAATCAAATAAAGCAATAATTGCGAGCGTTCAACCTCTGACATTTGCTCGCTCTGACTGCCTGTTAGCAGCTTTGATGAAATAACTGACGACAAAAGTGCTCTTGCTGAACATTATGAAGATTTATCTGCATGTAAGGTGGGCAGGAGAGGTCAGAGTATGTGGTATGATTTGGGGGAGATGCAGTACCTTGATCTCCTGCCGTCGTTTCCAACCTTTTTTTCGTCCAACATTCCTCCCACAGCCTGAGAACTTTTTCATTTATCATATAAAAGTGGATATTATTACACTTTTTTTGATCCAAGACATAGCAATCCTGGATTTGATCTATAATTAGACTTGTCCTTTCTTCTAAAAATCTATTTTGACTCCTCTGATCACTTTGAAATCTAGTTTTTCCACGCAGCCTCAATCGCAGCAGCATGTGGTGTTACAGGGACGGGTCGGCCCTAAATGAAAAATACATATTTTTCCTCGATATCCGTCGTAGAGATGTCTGTCTACCCTCAGATATAACCAAATTAAATAGCACTACAGCTAAATACATTACAATAACTCAACATAATGTGTCTAATACCAGAAATCCTGACCTGGTTATAATCCATAGACCTTCCTATTTTCTTTCTATATCTCTACTCAGGAGGAAGCATGCATCTACTCATGGATGAGGGGCTAGCTAGTTAAGATAACTGAGCTAGCAAATGTTACATCCAAGCCGAGTAGGACGACAGTAACGTTAACGTTCAGAATTTATCACAACATGACAGAAGGTAAGGAAAAATATGTATTTTTGATTTTGGGGTGGACTGTCCCTTTAAGGCGCAACTTGTCCTGTGCAGCTGCTTTATACTAAATACCAGTCGATTTGTAATCCTATTTGTGTGTTTATTTTCCCCCTAAACACAAATACGTTGATGTATAAATGTTCAACTACTTGATAGGCCAAATAATGTTTTAGTTTTAGTCTAGTGTGATCCTAAATATACTGTATACATGAAATGTGTCTGACCAGTGTCTCTGGGCCGGTCCAGGTGGTAGTGATGGGGCTCCCTCTGATCCGACGCAGCTGCAGTAGCGGCCAGGATGGCGTGCAGCCCGCTGTCCCTGGGTAGCGTGAAGCTGCGGGGTTTCCCTCCCGCGTCTGAATCGATACTGGCCCTTAGAGGCAGAGGCAGGGCCCTGTACTGTTCCTGCAGCAGGCTGCGCTGAGCGGGCAGGGTGGACTGTCGGCGGTACTCCATCGCCAGCTGGTCTCTGTCCTCAGATAGCATGGTCTCCTCCACGGGAAACGTCTGGAGGTAGTGCATCCTCGCATTGCTCTCCATCTGGTCCTGCCATGAGTTCCTGTGGCTGCTCGTCTTCTGCTGCCCGGGGGAGATGCCGTTGTTGCTGCTGCCGCCGTCCAGAGGCTCCGAGTGGAATTCCTCGTGAGAGGAGCGGGACTGGAAAGTGTCGGAGGAGGAGAGGTGGCCACGTTTCGGCTCCAGGTACGGACTCACCTAAACATAACACACGGTTAGGAAGTGAAACATGAACATAAGCACCATATGTTTGCTACATCTGGTGATATCTTTCTGGTAAACGTCAGGCTGACAGACTCACTGATGACGCTCTGGGATAGGTGTCGTAAGGTGGCGGCGGACTGTCCTGCTTGGATATCGAGGTCATCTCCATTTCCTCATGATCACTCTCACTCCAGTAATCTGTCATGAACAAACAGACTGTGTCATGTTTTCAGTCTAAAAGAAACCGTTTACTTTGTTATAAAAAAAAATAAGACAATCACACTGCAATCAGAATCTTCCCACCTGGATTAAGATCAACTGAGGCTTGATGTGTTTTTTCTGCTGGTTAAAATGATGCAGGTTATGATAGATTCAGCTTCTGACCTGCTGCGTCAGGTCAGAAACATCCGGCTGTGCCCATGTATGAGTGTTTTGAAAGGTGTAGCTGCAGTGTAGGTGTGGTGTGATGTAACTCCAGGTCTGACTACTGCAGAGTGTGAAGAAGGATGAATCTTAAGATGTGAGAACTTCCTGTTGAGTCGTCTGGAGGTGTTAAGGGGTCCAATTTAGCTTCTTGTTTGTGAAGGATGAAGCCCCCTCTTCATCAAACCAATGACAAACCCGATTCTCACCCGCCCACCACGGCGAGGTTTCTGCGTAAGCTCCTCGAAATAGCTCAAGGGTTCAGTTACTTTATTTCCTGTCCATTTGTAAGGAGGCAAGGAACACCAGAAAAACGGAAATAACAAGCCAGCCTTCAGCCACTAAAATTAGCATTAATAAGAAGGAGCACAAAAGAGGAGATGCTTGAATCAACGGAGAGAGGTGTTGAAAAGACTCTGCCACTGATCTGGAAATAAGGTCTATTTATTGAATTCTCTCTATCAGGACTTGTTTTTCCAGGTAATTGCATCACATCCCAAACTTTTAACTCTGACAGACTGATGAAACCTGAAGTCAGAAAAAAAAAAACTGTGACGGTCTATCTAACAACGGAGAGATTCAGGACAAAAAAATATTTTTCCAAACTCTTCTCCCCCATTTTAGCATCTAGTGATGACTCAAACCCAGATAAATCCCCAAGTTTACACTAGCTCACAGTGCATTTCAATCGTGCCTCGCCTCCGCTACTTCCATGATAGGGAAGTTATCGAATGCGACTAAATTTAAGGTGAATCCATCTTCCTCATTCTGCCAAGCTCCCACATTTGCTCATGCAAGCAGTGTGTTCGGCGTGTTACAGTATGTAAAACACCAAAACACAGAGCTCAGTTTCAGTTTCTCCCCGAGCGGCAGAAGTTACATATGGTATATTTAAGCACAGTATTTAAGTAAATTCTACTTAGTTACATTCCATCGCTGGTTGTTCTAAATTTGGACACCCAGATTTGAAAGTTGTACAGCAAATGCTTATTAGTCTCCTTGATTACTAATAATCAGTATCTGTTCGGTCCTGAAAAAAAAAAACATATGGGTAGATCCTTTGACAAGATATTAAAGCTGCTGTAGACGATTTAAAAAACGTTTTTAAATAAGTGTTAAATAGCTCCAGAATCCAACAGTAAAGAGAGTGTTTGGCCTCCTCCCTTCGATCATGCAGTTAAAGAGAAGATACATTTTCTTGTATTCCTGCCCACTTTATCCAGTAAGGACAAAGAGCTCTATAAAGACGGGGTCCTGTTTGCATGTGATCCTCCTGTTTGCTGCTAGTTAGCAACGACACTAACAGCAGCTTTAAATATCAGCAAACATTTTTATATATACATTATATTCTACATTTAATATATTTATATCAATCATTATTTAGGGAACAACGGTTCTCGAGACATATTAGTTATTGTGAGCTAATAAGCTGTTTTCCATTCTGTGTTAAATTCCTCGCTTGCAGCAGGTAATAAGATGGAGCCGAGGAGCAGATAATACTGCTGGAAAATGCACGGCTGTGATAGCTGTGATCGCAAATTAACACCTCGCCAAGTGAAGACTAGGCAAAAAATAATCATGCATACTTTTGTCATTTTTCAGTTATATATGATGCCTCAGTCTGAGAGCAACAAGCGTGAAAAGTCTGACTGTTTATATAAGTGTTGACCAGCGACCTGCAACAGATGACGAATCCTTCGCAGCACCATGAGCAGAGCCTATGACTAATCTCACCTTGGTCCT
The DNA here is from genome assembly GCA_963678695.2 of Diplodus puntazzo. Taxonomy (NCBI): domain Eukaryota; kingdom Metazoa; phylum Chordata; class Actinopteri; order Spariformes; family Sparidae; genus Diplodus; species Diplodus puntazzo. The sequence continues at coordinate 7,519,514 of OZ023167.1, read as the reverse complement.
GGCGAATTTTCTCCTGCTCCGAGTAGCCCGCCACCGCCATGCTGAGACGACTCAGCCACCTGTGGGGGTGAGTAACAGTCATGACGCACAGCAGCTTGACAGCCGATACAACTCTGTGTGCTTTTTGTGTGTATGTGCTTTCCCCTGTTTGACCAATCACCTCACAAAAACTGCTCTGCTTCAAGGAGAGTAGGCAGTCTGGTAGGGGAATTCAATTTCCGGCCAGCAGGAGTTAAAATGCGGCCGCAGATGTAGGATTTAGAGGGGGAGTTTACAGCATGACTATCACTGCCTCATTTACTCACCGGGACATGTCGTCTACATTTTCCGCTGCGAAGTAGAAGGTCTTTATCTTCGGATGGCAAGCCTTAAAGGCGCTGAAAGGGAAACCGGGGTTATATTTAATCACATGTGAGCACAACAGCAGGCACGTATAGCGCACATTTACATGTGAATACAGGGGACCGCCGAGATAAACGGGCACCATCGCACATATAGTCATTCAGTCTGACACAAAACAGCGAGAATTTGCATCATAAAATGAACTTTGCTTTGCTTATTACGTGGAGCTGTATGTGAGTCTGAGTCACTTCATTTAAACATGCTTGCGAACACAATCCTGCAGCCAGAAGATGAGTTGCTGTCGTTGAAGGTGAAGGTGAAGGCTTCAAATCGTTTCGACGTTTTTGGTCAACCAGTGAACAACAAACCTTTTGAAGCACACTACCAGCATTTGCAGTAAACCAGCACATTCAGCATCTGAGCCGTATTGAACTGTCTGCGTGGGATTTACAAGAACCTCCGTCGGTCTTTCTGAATTTGAATCTTTAAAAGCAAGCGGGAAAACGATTAAGCTTCCTTTAGTAAGATCAGAATAAAATTAGGTATTTGGAAGAAAACTCCACAGGGGACCTTTCGTTCAGCCTGCAGGCCACCACACTAGCATGCAGCCTGAGAAGTAGTTCTGCACTGTTTTTCCACAAATGTATCTTAAGTAGCGAAGGAGTTCCTGTCAAGTTGTTGTTCTTTAGATGGAAAATGGACTAAATGAACCACACACAGTCATGTTTTCATATTTTTCGTGCTCTATATGTACTCATAAAGTTACGTGTCTTAATCAACACCCACACTAAACAAATTATCACCTGTTCCTATAGATACCGCCTGAAGCATCAAAGGGCACAACATGGTTGTTCACACTTCCTGTTTTACATTTTTGGTCCGCTAACCTTTCAATATTTCCTGACATTATGACACTATGGACTTGTCGGTTATTTCTGTCTTGTACATCTACTATAATTACTATAATTCAATACATATACCAACATTTTTTTTCAAGAACCAATATTGTAACACTGATAACACATTGTAGGACTGTATCTTAACATGCAACATGAAGTCTCTGCTGTTGGTTTTGTACATTTTGTGAAGGAATCTGCATCAGGATACGTCTAATTTTGAGTCCGAACGGATCTAAGCAGCTTGATCCTTGAAAGGTGAAAATCGGTACTCACTACTTCCTTCTGCATTCAGTGGCACGATCAATCTTGAACTCCGGGAGGCTGACAAACCCTTCTGCCTTCTCATCCTGCGACGGGCAAGAGCAGAGTTAAATCAAAGTGCCACATAATAAATAAAGGCTTTACGACTTTTACGCTGTGAATCGCTCTTCTGTAAAACCACAATATTCACCTCCTCATTCATGTACCAGTACAGGCAAGTGTCCTTCAGGATGAACCAGTACTTCTTCCACTTCTGCGAAAAATAGGTTTTAGCGTCCTTCTTTTTCCACAGCCAGCCCTCGCAGTCCCCCTGACCCAGGTCCCTGCAGGAAATCCGCCTCTTGCTGATAGAAGACATGGGACTTCCAGCTGCAGGCGCCAGCGAGGGAGCAGAACAGACGAGCGGGTCAGAAAAAACACTCCTCGCCAAACACCTGCTCATATTTGGGTTTGAGCACATGTGACTGCTCAAGCAGAATTCCTCAAACAGATGCTCCTACCTTTACTCTTCTTCTTTGACCTTGACAGCAGTGAGGATCGTTCAAACACCTGCAAGTAAAGAAAAAAGAGTGAAGTTAACTCTTTATATTAAGTTCCTTGTATTGAGCATTAGTTAACAAGGTAACAAGACCCTAAAAAGTGCTTATACTTAATAACATTAATAAGACTATATATGTTTAAATAATAGCTGATAAGAGATTTCTAAGTAGTTATAAGAAAGCCAATAGACGCATGAGAAACTTTCTTATAAATGTTTAATAGCATTGCAAACACATATATTGACGTTCTTAAGCTATGCTATTAATAAGCACTTATACTTGAGCTTATTAATACCAATAAGACTATGTATATTTAAATAATACCATACTAAAATGTTTATGATTAGATTATAACACATTTGCAAGTGCTTAGAAAATTGTAAACAGTCAATGAACGCTAAAGAATGCCAATAAATGTATTGGTAATTCCATTATGAACATTTATAAGAAACTCATTAGTTTGACAGTAATGTTGTTAATAAGACTAAAGTGTTCACAACACCAGAATAAACATTAAAAAATGTTTACAGATATGCTTTAGAATGAACGAACACACTGCTTCTGAGGTGCCTCGTCAGTAGCCCCGCCTTCAGCTCTGTGACTTTGTGACATCATTTTATGTCACCATGTCACATGTTTGCACCAGTCCTTCATGTTAGAATTGATTCAGTGCGGCTGTTCTGTTGTTGTGCTGGGTCAGGCGTGTGTGAGCGGACCAATCAGAGCAGACTGGGTATTTGACCCAGAGCATTATGTCTGATAATAGGCAGCATTTTAGACAGAAGTGAAATACAGTGGACAGTTTGAGAAAACTGGTGTGTTTTTTGAGCACTAAAGCATGTTAACCTATTCTAGTAGTAAACAATATAAAATGATGAACCTGAACATGAGCATAATATGTCTCCGTTAAGTATCTATAAACTTTTAACAAGACTCTTAAGTGCTTGTAAATGTCTTATAATCTAAAAATAAATGTGATAATTATGCTATTGTTCACCTGTACATAGTCTTATTAATGTTAATAAGCATGTTATGAGGACTTATAGGGAACTTGTTACCTGTTAACCAACTAACCCTTTTTGCAGCGGCCTTAATTATCACCGGAATGACAACATACAGAGGATCCCAGTGCTGCTACATACTCCCACTTCTTACAACAAAGACTTCAAATTACTACAGACTATCACAAGGGACTAACATGGTAGAGGGAAGCAGAGTCGGAGCTGGACGTGGACAAGGAGACTTCCATCTGGAGGGCGGGGACGAGCGTGTAATGGGTGGGGCTGGCTCCTCGCTCGGTCTTCCTCCTGTTCTGACTCAGGCTGCGTCCCAGCAGGAAGTCCTCCCCCGGGGCTTTGTCTTCGCTTGCAAAACGCAAGAGGGAATTCTCTGCAGGGACACAACAGAGGCACGCTCAGCACTGCACACACTTTATGAGGTTAAACTGTAAAAAATAAAGATATCATTTACATACCAAACACTCTGCATAATCCCACACAATGTATGTAAATTTGAGGATGCTGCATCATTTTAGTAAGCTATTATTCGAGTGATTCTCCCTCTAGATTCTGGACTTTCAAGCACACATTAGTCGAAACAATGATCAGACTTTTTATGCAATCTACTGTATACGTCGGTTGTCCTGTGATTGAACCCCTCTCTCTCTGAGATAAGTGAACGTTGACGTGTCGAAGGACTATCAATTTAAAAGGCACTAAGAATCTACAGAGGAAGGCTGTTGTCAGGCAGGAAGCCCTCAAAACTTCCAAATACTGTCTCTTGTTGATAAATATAGCCCGATCGCTTTTTCTGAAGAAGCCCAAAGGAGCAACGTATCACCACCGTTCCCAGAGGAAACAAAGACATCACTCAAGTCTTTCTTTGAGACTGAAATAAAGCGACTCAGTCTCCTCCCACTCCATTTACCACCTAACTCCACAGTCACCGACAAAATGTGAAAAATCTCTGGATATATTTCTACGGTTGCCAAAGCAACAGTGTACTTTTTATATCCAAACAGAGAGAAAACAGCACAGCTGAGAGCGAGGAAGGGAGAGACACATGGAGAGAGGGATGAAGGGGGAAAAAAAAAGGAGCAGTGATAGATTATGAACATATGGAGGAGATCGAGGCAGGAACTGATATCCAGCATGTTATCGGTTCTGACAGGCCAGCTCATCCTTCTACTTTTTGGCTCGGAGATCTGAGAGGGTGAGGATATTATGAGATATCCGCCCACTCACCTCAGCTCCCTCTGTCCCTCTCTGTCCCCCTCCCTTCTCTGCCTCCCCTTTTTCTTTTTCTCTCTCCCACTGCCTCCCACTCACCTCTCCTGCTCTCTCTCTTCAGCTTGGCCAGGTCTTCGTTGTCTCCCACCCAGTTGTATTCCACCGGCATTGAGATGGGCCTGAGCCTGCCTGGAGCAAGGAGGCGCAGGGAACGTCAATATTACACAGCTGCCTCCCCCCCAGCACACACACACACACACACACACACTCACACATAAATACACACAGCTGCAGACATCTCATAAACACCTTGAGAGCCTGCAGACGTCACGATTACAGTAGCGGGTCTTCAGACGAGGGTGAGGTCTTACCATACGTGGGAGTGCTCCCCCTGCGGACTGATGACACCTCCTGGTTCTGGTCGTACTCGTAGCAGTACAGTATGGCGTCTTCCTCCACCAGAGGAAACCGGCCCCGACACTCCTGGTCCAGGTAGGAGTTTGGCGACTCGGATCCCTCGGCAACATGGACGTCCGTTTGAGGATCGTCACCCGGCAGATTTCCCTTGTCATCTCTGCGGGAAAACGGGGGGGAAAAGCAGGAAATGACTTTCATGTCAGTGAAGATGAGGACGAAAGAAGAAAACATAACATCGTCAGCAAATTAGGTGTCAGAAAGCCACAGCATAAGGCTTGTGAAAATTCTATAATCCCAGAAAAAGACCAACGCATTAGTCAGTACAGTCACATGTCCAGCCTATCTGTGGCTTGTAGCTGCAAGCCAATTTGTCCCTATTAAAGACATAAGTAAAAAGAGACTAAAATTCAGACAGAGCACCAAATGGGAGTAGTGATAGTGAATTTGTCAGGGACCATTTTCAGCTGCGATTCAATTTATACATGCATTTGGTGTTCTAGCGAGTCTAGACAGTGTAAGTGATGTCTGTATGACATCCAGAGCAACAATGTGACTTTTTGATGCATTTATAATAATTATTCAACAAAGGTAGATCTCTATTGAAAAGAGGAACATCAGGCTTTGGCTACTGAGGAAACACTTGTTGAGAGGATGATAGCTTCAATTCTACGGCCATGCTTGCGCCACAGTTGAGCTAAACGCTAACATCGCTGTGCTAACACGCTGACAGTAAAACATCAGTTGAGCATGTTAGCATGCTATTCATTACCCTGAAAGTAGCACTAAACATGTCAAGTGCAGCTGAGGCTGATGGGAATGTCATTAGTTTAGGACAAACTGAAATGTTCGGGCTCAACGAGAAAGTCAGGGGATAACAGTGGAAAGACACATATCATACACCTCATCAGAACAAATACAGAAGACTTCAAAAGTCTCAATCGTAGCTGCTAATTTTCCCAGTCGATAACATAAGTTGATAAGGAGTGAGACGTCTCAATTGGTGGTCATAAAACTCCGAGGGGTACCTTTAATATCTGGCATTGCAAGTAAACCTTGTGTGAATTTATGCACAAGTTTGCGTTCACCTGGGGGTGTAGGGCTCTGCTGGAGGAGGGGGGATGTATAGGTCCTGCAGGGCGCAGCTACTCCTCCTGGATGGAGTGCTTAAAGTGCTCGTGGGCGTGGCGACGCTGCTGCTCGGGCTCTGAGGGAAGATTGGCTGTGTGAATGAGTATATGTGTGTGTGAGCAATGTGTGAAAGAGAGAGGGACAGGCAGACAGAGAGGAAGAGAGAGAGAGAGGAACAGTTACAGGGAGTGACACATTGAAAATTTGGAGTTTGCAGCAGTTCAGTCAGTCAGTCATTCAGTCAGTCTGAGAGCATTTGTTCAGTTCAGACTGTGCCGCTGAGCTTCTCGACCGTGAAATGAGCAGTGTACTGTACGTTTCTGGTGCTCCAGTTCTAGCTGGTGCACACAGGAAGACGGGCCGGCGTGCAGTCTAGTCATCCCTCTCATTCAGGTCAAGGAAAATCTGGTCGTAGCCTACATAGCCTCTTAAACGCGGTACATGCAGATAGATTGCCTCTTGTATATTCATGATACCTCTATATCTTTCTTAATACGTTCTAGTCACATTCATGATATCAGAAGAGTGGCATCAACTTAACTCGAACAGATGTCATCCAATCACAACAGGCCTGTTTTTCAGTGACGAAACTGCCAAAGAACACTTGTTAAATGAGCAAGAACTGAAATTATTTCAACCTTATAATACTAATTTGTCACTTCTCAAACTATGCTAATGAGTTTGCGTAACTCACAGCTGACTAATATCACTGATGCGCTCCATCATCGACCATTATCTGTGTCAGGGCTACTGCAGCACAATGTTCCTCTCAATAACTTGACTGACTACCTCGACATTGTTAATTTCAGTCATATTCTCGGAGCAGGAAACATTACAGCTCCTACGTCCTTCTTTCCTCCACTTTTTCTGTCTTTAAAAACGGCAGTAGGAGAGCGAATTTGATGTAGGTGGAGGAGAGGAAGGATGGGGATGTGATTTGAAGGGGGGAGGAGGCTGAGCGGGACTGCGCTTCAGGGCCTCCAGGGGAAAGAAAACATTTTCTCTGGCCTGAGACTCAAAGAAAGGCTGGGCTACATTAATACGCATCCCTCTCATTTCCACCCATTCTGGCTCCGGCGAACGGTCCTAATAATGTAACTGAGTTTGGCCGAAGTGGGACAACAGATGCCACAACGGGCTGAGATGTCAGCTTGTGAATGAATGATGCTGGAACCTTCAACCAATTAATAGCTAGTTGTGGTACATAAAGGAGTTGGACGCGATAAAAACACTACCTGTACCACGCAGAGAAAACCCTGCAGCTGCCGCACCACGCTGCCAAGAATTCTCTCTCTAAAAGATTGAGCATTATAATTTTTACAAAGCTAATGTTTGTTTCAGGGCTCTTGTATTATAAAAGTGCTACTTCAGTGCACCCTGATCTCCTTTTCCTCTTATATCCTGGCTACTTTCGGTGTCTTGTGTCGGCAGTCTGTGCAGTCTCATTTTGAGCACGAGTGAGAACAGAAGCACAGAGATATACACACAGACATATCTGCACACAAACAGGACATGCACAAACATTATCGGTGGAGGATGAAGATGGCCATCGTACTTGCAGAGCCAACGGTTTCCATCTCATGTTCTTGAGCAGAGCCGGGGTGGAGGTGAGCGTGCTCTGCGGGCGTTTCTTCAGCGTCAGGGTGACGCCCGCAGGGTCCCCACGCAACAGATTCACCAAGTTCTTCAGCTGCCAGCCCACCTAGTGAACAACAATAGCGTGATGAAGGTTTCCACAATACACAGGCATCCCCGTGACTCAGACCATGGAAATAATAAGCAGATATTTCAGTATGAGCAAACAGTTAGTGACTGATTCAGGGATTTGACATTCATTCCTTTCACACATGATTTGGATTATTTTCCTTTATGCCTAATCCACTTTGTGCTGAAGTTTGCCAAATAGGGGGTTTTATTTCAAGGTGCTGTTGTGGTCGTTATCCTAATTCAACTCGTGGATCCTGATGGTTGCAAACTGCAGCCTGTGAGATTCATGTTGATGAGGATGGTGAATGCAAAGATGGATGCCAGGGGGCATCTTGTACACCTCCTGTTATATCAATCTGCGGGTGCTGTCACGATGCGGTGAGCCCCGATGTTGTGCTTCGCGAACAGCTGCACGCCTTGTAAATAGTCTTTAACCCAGTTTTAATGACATTTGGCACTAAACAAAATCCCGCCCAGAGAAACACGGTCGGCAGCTGAACCAAATATGCCAGGTCCAGTTTGGGGAGAAAATATCCTGCTCCTGCTCCTCTGGCTGCACTGGATTCTAGTACATCTTGCGTATTTCCAGCAGCCTGAGAAAACAGGCATTTTTCAGGCACTGACCTAGCAATCACTTTGTTCCTTCCCAAGTCATTTTTCACCTTGACAGCCGCTACGCAGGAATTCTTCACATGGAAAGTGCATTAAAGAGACAGACAGGCGGAAACAGACACTTTTATAATCCAAAGCCTGCTTTATTCCTTGATGAAAAGATTGTTCTGCTGTGTCTGGCCAAAATGAAATGTGTTTATTTAAAGCCAGTCAGACACCAGGATTTTTCAGCTTGTTTTCAACTAGCTGCTGCTCTGTCTCGGTGTAGAGCTGTTGGGCTTTAAGGTGCTTCTATTGAAGCATCGTGCCACTGGTTTCTTCTTTTTGTTCAATTCCTTTTGGGGATCCTGGTAATTCTCTCTGATGTTTACTGTCCGGCATAGAGCTCTGTTACCTGTATATGTAGGAGCATTCCTCCATCATTGCTGCCTTTAGTTACTTATTTCTTTTTAATGCATATTTCTATCCAACAAAAAGAGCATTGTTCATTAACCTTTGCTGACAAACAAACATCCCTAAATTAAAGGCCAAATAATCAGTGGTGGAAAGAGTACTGAAAATCTGTGCTCAGGTATGAGTACAGTTACATTGCTGAAATATTACTCAATTACAAGTACAGGTAAAGCAACACCCTGTAACTTTTTGCAGAAAGATAACTGATTGTTGAAAGGCTTCCTATCCATCCATACATACATACAAACATACATCCAAACAGCCATCCGTACATCCATACATACATCTATAAATCCCTTTCTGTAACCACTTATCTTTTGCAAGGTTGCAGGCCGCTGGAATCAATCCAAACTAACACTGGCCAAGTGGCAGGGTACGCCACGCTCATGCCCAGATCGTCAAATACCAATCAAAATCAAATGCCAAATTGGGTCTTCGGCGTTCGACCCAAACCATCAACCCAAAAGCGTTGGTATCTGACGATCTGGGATGAATCACCTTAAAAGTTACGCAGTGTTCCTTTGTATAAATGTATTCCACTCAAACACTACTCAGAGTATTTAAATGTGATGTTTAATGCTTTATCAGTAGCAGCTTCTCTAAACCTGGGCCTGAGTTTTAGGGTTTTTTTTGTAAGTGATCATCTGTGATGTGCCCGATTGCTTACAAATATTAATTCAAACTGTATGCAGTACTCAGTTAAGTTGATTATATGGTATGACGCATACTTAAGTACGAGTAAAGTTACAGACTTGAAAAACTGTCATAAAAGTACCAAAATATGACTAATTACAGTGTTTTTAGTAGCTGTAATTGGTTACTTCCATCTCTGAAAATCCTATATGAGAAAATAGCTATATAGGTAATGATATTGCCAAATTGAATAGTGAAATAAATCAAAAACACGCAATATACAGAAAAAGAAAATATATACATATTCACATGACTCAATATTTGACTTTGGAAATTTAGGAAATATGCTTAGAAATATAAATGAAATCTGTGGATGTTCAATTCTAAAGGTTAATTCAGCATCAGTTGTTATCAGAGCTCAATGAACAGTCCCTGTCTGTATTTTTCCAGCCTTTCATTCTCGTGCTCAACAGCACTGAATAATTCTCCTCTGCTTACTTATTCCACATGTGTTCAACATTTTCAAATTTATCTACGATGCAACTTCTGCCTCGGAGGATTTTTCCTTCAGTCACTTCCTTTGGTTGATGTAACTCCTGTTGCCTCTGCAGCCATTCTTACATCTGCTTCCCATGGAAAAGCAAATCCAGCGAACTTAGTCCTTGTCTTACTGCTGGACTTCTCCCAGCTGCCTTAATTATAGAACCCCTGAACTGTTTCAAGCATCTTGTCTTTCCTGAATGGTATTTCTTAAAACCTTGACATTTGCTCTACTATTTCTCTGCAGTTAAAAAAAAAAAAAAAAACAACCTTTTCAGCACTTCTCTCTTATCTCCTAGGAGAGATGCTGCAAAAACATCCTGGGCCAGCACAGGCACATCTCGTTCATCTTATCATATGTGCCCCTAATGGGATGTTCATGAACAACCAGCCATCCATAATTTGTTCTTAACTAAAGGTCACGCTGAATTAAACATATTAACAGTATTTCATCTTGTTATAGCAGTCATTATGAGTGACAGTGCAGCTTTGGATCGGCAGACAGCTGAGTCAACTGACTTTACATACCACCATCACCCACTTAAGCTGTCAAACTCATTCAGTTGCTGCTCATGTCGACAGCAGCCGCAGCAGGACATCTCTCCGTCGTCACCGCCACCTACTCCCCCTGCTTCCACCTTTGTACACGGTTACAAAGGTGGAAGCAGGGGGAGTAGGTGGCGGTGACATCTCTCCGTCGTCACCGCCACCTACTCCCCCTGCTTCCACCTTTGTAACCGTGTACCCGTTCCATAACACGTATAAAACATAACTGATTTTTTTTTTTTTCCAGGAAGGATACAGGAAATGGACGTACTTCACTGTTTTGTGATTATAATCAGATGTGCTGAGGGTTGTCAGTCAAGCTACAACTTTGAGAAGTCAATCAGCTTCATCAAATTCACAACCATAACCATAAATCATGGCTCTGCTCCATTTTGTCCATTATTGGTAATTGTGCATGCATGGTCATCATTAATTACCCCCTGTGCTTCTCCTGCTGTTGCAGGCTAAAATGTCTGTCACAAAAAAAAAGTCTGTAGGGATGCAGTGTACTCCTTTGTGCACTGACTCCTCCATGCTCCCACTTTTCGCAGCCTTTAACCTCCGCCTCACAATGACATGAAAGAGTCTTGACGCCAAAAAATCGACTCTGTATTTGCACTTATTCTCCACAAAAATGGCTGCACTCAGTGGGTGAGATGAATGACTGAAATGAAGCTGACTTGAGCTGTGTAATTACCATACGTCTTGCTGCTGCACACACACAAGTAGCAATTATTTTAGACAAAGAGTGCTATATTTAAATGGTGCACCACTTGGAAGTTTTTTTGCTTTCATTTCCACTGAATTCATACTATGTTGTGCACATTTGTGCAGTTCTGTGTCTTTGCCCAAAAAAAGAAAAAAAAGAAACAGCGACAGGCCAATTATTTTGTCTGACTAGTCCTCTGCTCAGAAGATAAGTTGAAGTCGAGCACAACTGAGAATCATGCGAGGTCACTAAATCCCTTAATCAATATAAGAAGGATAAACTTGGGGTGCTCTGATGGTTGAGGGCTTTAAGTTGGCAACCATGGAAACATCCCCATCTTCAGTCCCAATTTCTTTTGTTTCCTGTTGTCTCTCTACTCTTCTGTGTTCAATAAGTGCACAAATTACACCCGAAAAATGGACATGACAAAAAGAACACAGTTTGTACTGCTCTGACAGCAATGCAACAAATGGGAATATGTAGGAGATGTCAATCAAGCGCTGTCCTGAGGAGACATCTATTCAATAAGCAGAAACTCTTGCATGTGTGGGTGCATGAACAGAAATCACAATGAAAACGGTGCTTTTTTTCATCCACATTTTTAAAGAGCTCTAAGCAGGTGCCTCCTGATCGACTGAAGGGCTCTCATGAGCGCAAGTTCAATGATTTCAGCTGATCGTCTGGCCGGCGCCGTGACGAGGAAAGTAACGCATCCATCCAGACAGGGTAACACATCCACATCCTCTAAAACTGCCTACGAGAGGCTCTACATGCAGCCACTTGTACAATAACAGATCCAGGCAGGAGCGCTGCGGTGGCCCACTGCGGGGTGTGTACAAAGGAACTGCATACACACTCACAGCATTATGCACAATCTGAGGCAGGTAGTTCTGTGTATGTGTGAATTAAACAGATATTTGCATAAAAAAAGAAACATATGCAAATTCAGACATCAAATATAAAAAAAAATAGGCCTGAGGGCAAAAAAACATGGACTCACCACTGTCTGATGATTGACCTGAATGACTTCATCTCCAGCGTGGATTTTCTTACAACGGTCCGCCAGGGACTGATGGGCAGACAGAGAGTCATTAACTGCTGCTCTGTTACACCGCCATGACACAGCCTCCTGTGATACAGCCACCTCACTCTGCATATCACGCTACAAGTGGATGAGCTGTGAGGCAACAATCAAAACAGGTGAACACGAAGAGGCTTGTACTTACACCCTCTGTCGTCCCGGTGATTACGTGCAAACCGTCGTATGTTGATTTGATGTACATGCCCTGTTGAAATACAGCAGGAATATGAATTATTACATATTTGTTTATGTAAATAAGGTTCATGTGAAACAATGCAGCAGCACAGCCATTTGCAGAACAGACTAGGGTCATTGCAAGTTTGAGAATCTTAACATTTGTTTCAATCTGCTTGTAGTTCAAAATCAGAGGAGTTTGGATTCATCTCAATTATTTTTAGCGGCTGCGAATACTACGAGTGTTTTTCATCTTGGGCTTGGATTTGCCCCAACAGACAAACAACGAAATAAAAAAACAGGACATACTTATCAAAAACGTACACACAGCACAGTCTGATTTAATGTTCGAGTCTCCTCCAAGCAGACTGAATCAAACATGGAGGATTATTTCTCTGCAAATACTGTTTGGTCTGCTGCAGAAAAGCTACAACTTCCACTAAAGGGGGTCTAAAGTGCACGGCAAAGACAAACACGCAAACACACACACACACCCAGACACACATCCACACACAGATGTGCATGAGCGCACATGTGCCCTCCCACGTCCACGGATACACACAGAAGCAGCATGCCAGTCCTCAAGATGAGTGTAAGAGGTTTATTTTTAGGCCACTTGGCCCACTGTTGTGTTCAGGTTTCAGTGAACGGATGAGAGAACTTCCATGCCCCCTTGGTAGCATTTATGTTGGGGGTGGGGCATTTATTGTGGCCCCCGGCAGGGCGCTCGTGTCTGAGTGTAGGTCAGCGCAAAGATGGGAGTCCGACAGAAGTGCTAATGGTGGCACAAATAAGTATTTTCTCTGCCCATAGCACTGACTCACTCTGCTGAGAAGTTTTTTTTCCCAGAAGTAAGTGTTCAGACGATCGCTTTGCAGCATTTCAATCTGTATATCCGAGCATCTTGTATTTTGTGCCAATTTCAACAAGGGCAACATGTTCTGTTCACGTTGCCCAGCTGACTCATTTGCCCACAAGCTCAGCAAAACCCAGTTTTTTTGCGACAGCTGCAGTGAGCTGCATGAGACACTGGACACTACAGCAGCACACGCTGTTTGTTTCACCTCAATATTCTCATTATTTGGGCATGCAAAACGATGGCTCATGTTTAGAGTGCCAATTTAAAAATATAACAGCCACTCGTCTTGCCAGAAACAACATCTCTGATAACCGACTGAAAACGTTAACAGAAAGGTCTTTGTATCAACCCTGGTAAAAAGGAAACTGTCTCTGGAAAGAAATCACAGTGAATTTTTTATGCAATCTTTCCGATGCTCTGAGCACTGCAGATGAAATTCCCCTTCACCTACAAGTCGATACAAGGATGTCGCAAAACCTGAACTGTTCGCATCTGGGTCATCCAACCCTTGTGGTAAATAGCCTTTTTCACTTGGTCCCAAAAAAAGGTGTTCGAATCACAAGAGAACGTGTGATACAACTGCAAGGGACAAACCAGGCAACGTTAGTGTTGGTTATTGAGCAGCTGAATAAACCATCTTTGCAGAGAGTGAGATTCATGCTGCAAGAGAAGTTGCACATGCCTTATTTGAATCAAACAGAAATCAGAATCATGCTGTCTGTAATTAGTAGGCTTCTCCATCATTCAGCGTTATTAGTAGCTTTGTACTTTACTTTTTTTTGGGAGCTTTTTCCTCCATTCATTTCATGAAACCTGGAAAACAATTTCAAATCCTCATATTTTTAAGTATACTGAGCTGTTTTTCAAGTGTGCTGAATATAAAGTATATTGAAGGCCTGCTTGTGTGGTGGGTTATTGGGTTTGTGTGCGTCTGCCAGATGGTTGTGTTTACCATGAACGAGTCTGTGCAGTGTGATGCTGCTGCTGAATAAAGAAAACCCAGCACCAGCGTTTAGAGAGCTTGGTCCACAGTAGCTACCCGGAATTTGACTGAGATGATCGACTACATAGATCGATCACATCTCAAAATGTCAGTCTTCATATTATCAATTTATTAGCTACAAAAACAGGGCACGTTACATTAATTATTAAAACATGTGTTACATTTATTATTAATAGTATTTAAAGGGCGCATCATGTCAATCATGTATTGGGGAGATAACATATAACCCAGTACGAACTAAGATTTATAATACAGCTGCTGAAAATATATATACACATATTAGCTTTTCACATCATAACCTGATATTTCAGGGTATCATCTTACAATTAAAGGGCCAGTGTGTAGGATTTAGGGGAGATATAGGCGCAGAAATGGACTATAACATTCATAATTGTGTTTATCAGTGTGGCCATGGTAGGGGAGGGTGAGACAGGCGCGGTAGCTTGTTGCAATCACCAACCGCTCTGCTAGATGCCACTAAATCCTTCACAGCGGTCCTTTAATATCAATGCAATTACTTGCAACAACTCTTTCTCAACTATGATTTTAAGTTCTGACTATTAGCTCGTTATTGCAAAACAGCATATGAAACTTTTAGGACACACTGGGAAGGTTGACCAATGAGAAACCCCACCAAAACATAAATGTGTTTCTTAAAGTCTTACCAGTCCTTCAGTGGATTTTATGTTGGCGAGCTGAACAACCTCCAAATGTGCCGCCTGGGACACCATGGGATCCGAGGACAGAGAGATAATGTGGTCGCACACTCCGGACAAAGTTTTACACTGGGGAGGACAAATTATGGATGAATAACAATCTCTAATTGTGCAAGATGACTGCTCTTATTTACATCCGATTGCAGAAAGTCAGCAACTCACCACATGCAGGATTTTGTTTTCTGTCTCATATACGGAGCAGTCCTGGGGAACATTCAGAGAGCACTGTTACCTCAAGAGAACGTGTCAAAATGGAGTTATTATTGGCATTTCTGCTGTAGGTGGATATAAGCAAAAAAGCGAGCAGCTTGGCACCTATAACCCCCAACACTCCCACACAGGCATGCACAAACACAAAACAAATGAATCACCAATGCGGAGGCATGTCTCTCTCTCTCTATCTCTGCCAGTCTTCCTCTCTCGGCCTTCAACTCTCTCGCTCTCGCCCTCGTTCACTCCCACCTCTCATTTTTCCCACTTACATTTTTCTCTTAACTGCATATAAACATTATCCTCCAGAGACTGTCCAAAAAAACCTGTTAAGCATCATTTCTCTCATTACTTACTAATCTTTAAGGGTCCTACAGGCCTGATTGTGACTGGCGGGTTAGGGTTACAGATCAAAGACAAATACACTGCTATTAACAAAGATTAATCATTTGTACTCATGTTAAAATGTGGATGAGATGTTTGCAAAAATCTGAGCCGTGTTGGGGTATTACAGTAGTGGCTCTAGATTGAATGAAGAATGAAGAATTGACTGAGAATCTGCTTTAAAAATGTTTTGTCTGTATCAAGCATAGATTAAACTGTTTCTGAACTTTTTATTAAACACATACCGTGTACAGATGTTTCTCACAACTGTAAAAACATTGTGGATGCTACAACCAAGGAAATAGAAATGCATTTTGGCATCACATAATGCTCTCATGTGGAGATTCAGGTTTCTAATGCTCATGTAATCGGGACAGAAAAGTCTACTGGGCCTGAGCTGTATATCACAATATCATATCATACAATTTGTTTACCTGTTGTACGATTGTAGTGAGCTCGAGACACAGCTGGATCACGTTATTTCTGGTCACGGAGTAATCTGCCACCGCGGCGAACGGAGACCTGAAAAAGAAGGAGCACCTGGAATGAACCATTAGATCATCCGTCCTTTGAGACTACATCATTGGTAAATCTGTGGGAACATTCAGAAAGCACAGGACATCAGCACGCACACACACACACACACACACAGATTACGATTATTTTATTTTCTATCCGTGTTTTACTTTTTAGGAGGATGTGAAAGTCAGATTTCCGAGAATAATGTTTCTTACATGTACTGTGTGTCATGTCGTGGTGCTTTTTGGTTTAGTTATATTTTCTATAACAGTCAATCAAGGGAGTATGTGGATTATCAAAAGGTTGTTAGGGCACATGTATAAAAAATAATATATGTAAACAACATCTTCATTCATGAGCTGACAGTCTGTAACAATTAGTCACTGTCAGCTTTTTTTGTTCCATTGTGACACCAATACAAACTGTGCACAGCCTAAAACATTTTTGTTTTATTCAAATTTCCCCCATTTTCTGCATTCTATACTCCAGAGCCTATTAAACATGACTCTGGAGACATATTTAAGCTGCAAAATGTAGTTGTGTCAACAATGATGCATTCAAACGCTAAAATGAAACACGGGAAATTGAATTTTAATTAGAACGGATGTTGTAGATTATGTAGATGACGATGTTATGAGAGAAGATACAGCGATTTCACTTTGTTATTTCTGTCGAACGCTGTCTGCTTTGAACTTCCAGATTCCTAATACACACACGCACACACACGCACACACACACAAAAACAAACAGACGCAACCACATTGGCACAATCCCACAGAGAAGAAGAGGATAAAGCAACATATAAATAGACTTGCTCAGTGCCTTTTTGGCCACCCTGTCAAAATCGACTTATATAAGGCCTTTACTCATCTTTTCTTGTCAGCTGATTGGTCACGGGCAGAATATAAAAAAACAAAACTGGCCTGTGTTGTGGCAAACAGAAAATCACTAGAATCCTGGAAAACTCAGGACATGACAGTCTCAGTCCTGTTTGAAGCCAGTCGTTATATCTTCAATCTGCTGCAGGTTATTTTTTAACCAATGTGTTTGATTCATCTCTATTAAATCCAGTCTAATCCAGAGTTTAATATTTTTGCTTGAAAACAGAATCATTAATGGTGAGAGATGAGCAAGTACACCACTGACACTATATCCAGTGCCTACTTTTTATATGAGCACTAGAATCATCTGAGTAAAATATGTCAGTTTCGATACTCTTGATGAAGGAAAAGCCTCATTTAACGTAATCACACAGCGGCCATTTTCCTCCGACGTCGAGCTCAGCAAAGCTCAAATGCTGGGACGATGTTATGCTGCTGCGTTCGAGGTTGCAAAGCGTACTAGTGAATCTGACGAATTGTTATCACGTCGCCACTTCCCAATTTGCTTAGCAACTTAAAAGACGATGGATAGTGAAAATCTGGAGGTTAAACAACATATTCAATAGGCCGTCAGCTGACGTCAACAATGGCGTTCAACCACTTGCTGACATTACTGTTTCAGTATATCTGGTGTGTTTAAGTTCCAGGCTTAAATGAATGTGTCCGAGATGTGTGTTCGGATTTTAAAACTAATTTAATTTAACCAACAGAAGCTAACGGGTATCAAATATGTTGCTTTACCTAGAAATATCGCCTTTTCAGTTGCTGATCAATCACGTAGCAGCAAAATGACAGCAATTTGTAAGATTCCCTATGTCTAAAACAAAGCAGTACAATGCTGAACGTGATGTCAGAGAAGAATGGCTACCATGTGAATATGACCCATCGGGTAGCTGACCAACATGAATTAATTAAGGTTTCTCAAAAAAACTTCTTCCATAAATATTCTCTTAATCTCGTGATTAAAATATACATCTGGAGCTCAGTCCTGAGGCTTTTCTGCAAAACGTTTTCTTATAAATATTAAATATACCAGACTTCTGATCAAACTGAAATCAATGTCAAGCTTAAATTAACAAACACGTTATTCCTGCCCATTTTGGAACGAAGCACCACCCACTTCCAGTTTGAATCCTTCCCATAGTACAGAAAAGATGATGATATAATTGCTCATCCCATCCCTTATAAATATGCACTTATGACTGACCTCAGGGCCTCACCGAGGACCATGACCATGACCAGAGCTGCTACTGTAACACTGCATTTTGTGAATGACTGCATCTGTGTGTGTGTGTGTGTGTGTGTGTGTGAGTGTACATGATTATGTTTTTTAATGGATCTTTACTGTCTACACATATCACAGGTGCACCTCTTTGCAAATCTCACCTGTCGAGCCACGCCAGAAGGCTTTTGGCTGCAGCGATCAGGTCCACCACGGAGGTGAGAAAGTCGTTGGGCAGCTTGCGGGTGGCTCGCCCGTCGTAATGGCCGCTGCGCCGCCGGCCCGTGATGAAGTTCTGCAGGTTCTTGGCTGATGCATTCAGCTTGTGAGAAAGAGTCTTCAGATTCTCGGTCTCCAGCCCGTAATTCTGGAGGAAGAGAGGAAAGTAAATTTCTCTCTGTTTGACCAGGTTGTTGGTGTTTGTTTTTAGCTGTGACGCTTCCAAAGCATTTCTACCACTGTGGAGGCTTCAGCTGATTCTCTGTGAAAACAAAGAGAGCTGGCAGAGGACGCCACCTTGTCGCACTACAGACACATGTAAGGAGTGAGACCGCTGACCCCTCCACCCTGCCCCGCTCACCCCCAGCTGTCACTTTGCATGTCGAGGGATTGCAGAACGTTCATTATTACCCTGAACAGCGAACTGCACGTGCAGGCCCGTGGGCGTCTGTCACGTCAGAGTTTTCTTGGGAGGGGAGAGCGCGGCAGGAGGGCCACTAATCATATTTAATACAGCAGTGCCTGAGAGACTTAAAACTAAATCCCAGTTACGTAAAGAGCTTTGGGGCTGAAGCAGGGCCCCCCGTGCAGTGATGCAGGATGAGAGGACTTTAGATTCAGATTGCATCTGTGACCTCAGTCCACTAAATCTAGATCCAGCCCTCTCCATGTGTCTCTTGGGCAAATACGTCTTCGTCTCTTTTCCAGCCTCTCTCTTCCATTCCTACTTCTCATTCATCTTCCAACATCTTCTCTTTCTACACTTCCTCAGTCAAGCTGTTTGAATTTAACACCCACGTAGACGTGGTTTGTTGGTATGAGAGCGGGAAAATGTAATGACAAATACCAGCGATGTGTGCTTTTTATGATTTTCTGACTCTCCACTCCAGTCTGCTCAAACACAGATCTGATTCATCAGGGTGCCACAGGTGGATGACACGCCTGCAACACATTCAAAAAATGTTCCTTTATACATTCACGTTAACTGAGAAATTAAATGAAATTATAACCGCTGCTGTGCAGAACAAAATGAAAATTCTTCCTCTCCTAAGTTAAATTCTAATGTCTACTAGATGTAAATAGACAGCAAAGATGTCAATTTTTAAATGAATCACCACCTTAATAATCTATTAATTGTTCTGAGTAATATTTCAGGGAAAAGTCTTGTTCCAGCTTTTTAAATGTGAATATTTTCTGGTTCCTTTACTCCTATCGGCAGCGACGGACTCAGGATGTTTGAGGGGCACAAAAAATTAAAAGGGCACCAGTTGTTTTATTATTATTAATATTATTATTATTATTATTATTATTATCATCATTATTATTGTTTGGGGCCCTAATCTAATCTTTTGTCAGGTAATAGATGCTTATCAGCTGAGAATGATCCCAAACTCTAAACAGGCGTAGGAATATAACACACCAGTGAGTAATGGAAAACAATGAGAGTAAAGTTTTATAGTGATGCTGCAAATTTAAGGATAAAAAAACTTGAAAGCATTTTTTAAAAAATCAAATTCATAGTCTAATGCATATTCATAGCTGACTGAAGAGATTTGCAAAAAAGTGAGGACATTCGTTAAAGGCTCTCTCTCCTCTGGGAAAATGCGTATGTTCTTTGATTTCATCTTTCTGTTTTTGACTAAATCGAGTGTGACTGCGTTTCGACTCTCCTGAACAGGAAGTTGCGTTGTCTCCGGTTTCATTATGTCTCTGCGATCCTGCTGACCTGAAGGTAACACAAGGCTGAGGTCGCCGCGGTGACACGTGGAGCGCTGCAAGCCGTATAAACAGCAGGCTTTGACTGTTTGAGCCCAGTCGGACTACACAGCGGCCCATCATGCTGACACACGCAAAACTTGTGTTTCTGTGACTAAGAGGAGAAATCACTTGAGGAGGAGGCTGTAATCCTTGTCGGCACTAATGACAGCTGCAAGATTTGCCTGTAGAGGATATTTTGTCCCGATTATCAGCTCTGGTAGATTTGTGGCGATGTTTGAAAACTGAGGCAAATTAAAGCTTTTTTTTCCCCTGTTGTGAAGTTTAAAGCCGTCATTTGTAAGAATATTGTGTTTAAGACTTTGTGGGGGATAACTCTTTCATTTGAAATCTTACAAAATGTCTAAAAAAGAAACAAAAAACAAACTTCTTTTCTAGCTTTATTACACCACGTTCTTGAGGTTAGTCCAGTGAATTTTAAAAAGTACTTGGTAGGATGAGGAGGCACCAAATGTGCTACAGAAACTTCATCCAACAGCAGCAGTCTCTTTGAAGTGACAGTACAGAGTGGTGGGAAGACAGCGTGGGAAGCTTGCACTCACCAGAGCACAGAGTAGGTCCACAGCCTCCAGTATGAGCTCCTGGTGGCCGATCCGGGACACTCCCAAATCCTCCAGCTCCTGGTGGGTGATACGCAGCAGCTGGTCCCCCCCTACTTTCTCCCTCTCGAAGGTCTTGATGTACTGCTGCAGGCAGTCGTCCAGGCCTGAGGGAACCACGGGAAGACAGGAAAAGACAGCAAGACAAGGCGGTGAGGACTTTTTGTTCGCTGTCGGTCTCAGTATTTTAGATTTCCTGTGAAACCTGTCATTTGCATAATGTGTTCTGATCAGGCTCAATATCACTTTCCTTGCCAGAATGTGCTGTAAATCTCTAAAAGTGTGAGCACAGGTTGCAATTTTGTTACGTCCAAAGTGTGAAAGAGTCTGTGTCAGATGAGAAATCTGACAGATTCCCCCTCATCAACCGTCCTGAGGTGGCTTTTTCAGCTTAAAACTAGAACAAGCTTTCGACTGGAAAAGGGAGATGTGTGTGTCTCTGCTCAGCCTGGTTTAAATCTTCCTCTGCTGCAGCAGGTGTGAAGTCCTTTAGGGAGGCAGTTGATGAAGCGCAGCAGACTAGAGCAAACAGACGGATTCTGCATCTCCTGTCTGCTCCGATGGTTTCTCGGTTTAGGTTTGAAACTGGAAATTATACTAAGGCCGGCATAAATCCATCATATACGGGGAAAAGATGCAAAATTGTCTCACAAAAGAATTCCATCAAATGCAACAGCTTCACAAAAGTCAACAGTTACATGTTATCTGCACGCAGGTATCGGAGGTTTTAACCCTCTGTGCTCCTGCATCCCATCACTGCCCTAACCATGTGTATAGGCACGATGTCACATTTGTTGCTTCTAATCTGTCTACATCAGTGTCTTTCAAACTTTATGCGCCCAAGACACACCGAGGGGAGAGCCAAATCCCATCCATCTTCAAATCCTTGCAAAATAGCCTCTACAACACGTGTCATCTGATCACTCTGTACACATTTCAGTTTTTATCCAAACACGCCGGATAAAATTTGACAAACAACCACATCCTTCATGAAATATTCACTAACAAAATGATGCAAGAATTCATTTGAAACACCAGAGTTTACTTGTAAAAAAAAGCAGCAGCACACGCAGTTAAAACCAGACAGTTCAGGAAATTAAAAAATGACGCGAACTGCTCCACACAAGAGAGCCATCCATTTCCCCCCCTTGTTATCCTCCTTCACACCGGCTGTCAATCAAGGTCCTTTGATGTGTCACACACTAATCAGTCCCTCCATCTTGCATGAGCGCCAAAATCAAGGGGTTCTCAGGAGTTTGCCTTTATATTGAGAAGTGAAGGAACAAGGTACCTTTATCCTCACTGAAGTATATAAACTACATAAAGTCGTATACATAAAGACGTAGTGCATGTTCTGAATTTTTGGCTGTAATTTTCAACAGCAGCAAAATGATGGTGATGATAATGTCGTCAGCACCTTCACATTAAAAGCTCGACGACAGGGAACAATGTCCATCAACTTTGACTGTGTGTGAGCACCAAGCATGTGTACAAAGTACTGATATAGTAAATTAAAAACTCCTTCATTAATTGTTGTTTGGTTGGATATTGACATAGTCATGTACGAACAAGCAGAAGTAGGCAAAAAAAAAACGTAATAATACAAACTCAGAAATATTTATTTCTTCTATAACTGAATAAACAAGCTGTTCTCAGAGGAAAATAAGGTCCAGAACACCTTTTGAAGCTAGAAAGGTGGCAGGGTCCGCCACACATAAACAAAGTAAAACAGTATGAAACTGTGTTGTGCTTTACGGTCAGTTTGTTTATTCACTCGTGAAAACAAAGAGTTTTTTTTTTTATTGAGTTTGTTACGATATAAAAAATAATCAGTCAATGGAGATCTTTCTCTTCTGAAATCGAAATTTCTTCATGTTGCACCTTTAAATGTGCTGCTGCTCCTCTCTGGAATAATCTGCTGAAGGGCCTGAAATTGTCAGAGTTTTAATATAATGTGGAAATTGAAGTTATTTCAAAATAGTTGTCTTGGTAAAAGAAATTGTACCTGACACTTCCTCCTATTGGTTCTGCTTGTTTTTGTCCTCGATAATGTACATTTTAGCTGAGTGTCGTCTGAGTGACAGCTTCACTTCTATTGTGTCTATTGTCGCGAGAAATGTCACGCTTGAAAAGGAGATTTTAATTTCAATGAGGCTTTTATCTGGTTACATAAAGGTTATTTGTTACAAATAGCAAATTGATTTTATTCAAATTTGTATTCACTTTCATACAAGCAAACACAGTATCTGAAAAACATGTTGCCATTTGAGGGCTGCCAACCTTTTTTATTCAATGTCTTTTTTTGAGATGATTCTTGCAAGTTTTTGAAAATGGTGATTTGTTTTAACTGACCAACAGTCAGAAAACCAAAAAAATATTCACGTTACGGCCACTGTTGGGAAAGAAACCAGCAGAAATTGTCATCAGAGAGGCTGACAGCTGTACATTTGGGGGATTTTTTGTTTTTAAAACTTAAGATGATCAATTTTTATAAATTTGGCAGCCAATACATTTTCCGTCAATATACTACTCAATTAATTACTGGATCATTTCAGCTCTCACTTATCTATACGAGTTTATATATCGTAGCTTAATGTCACTAGAAAGTGCTCTGCATGCTAACCGGCCATCCTTTTTGAACTGCAGACAGAGAGTAGCCTTTGTAAGGCTTTTTCTATACACTCGGTCTGTGTCCATCTTCTCAGTGAGTGAGGGGGACAAACACACAGATGCACACACACGCACACACACACACACACACACACACACACACGCACACACACTGACAACTCTTCCCTCATCTCGTCTTTTCATCACTGTGGACCAATCATGTACATGTGACTCAGTGCTGTGCCTGAACCTGATCAAGCATTCAGACGAGGTTTAGCTGGCAGCTAAACGGTGGCGAGGAAACGTAGGGGGGGTTTCATGGTTTTGCATCAAATTTAAAGGCTTAACTAAGCGGCCTTCTTACCAAGTTAATTGAGACTCATTATGTCAATGAAGTATTCCCCCATGTTGCCATAGAGACCATGAAGCAGGGTTTCAGCAGGGATTCTCCCTGACCGCAGGAGCACATAAAGAAATAAGGGAAGAGAAGCTGCTTTCCAAAGAGTGACCCTTAGACATCTATCAAACGTGGCTTTCTGCTGGTTTCATTCGCGATAATTCAGAAAAATCTGATACGATTTTTGCATTTTTAAAGGACACTGGGAAGCATTTTTGTTGCTTTCTTGATGGGCGCTGAGGTTATAAATTGAGAAGCACATCAGAAAGTGGCACAAAATGAATGCTAACTTTGATATTTACCCCTTTTAAACTTGAAATGTCAAATCCAATCTCATACCTGTCCTCCTCTGACTGTAGTGCCGTGTAATGGATTGCTGATTGCACTGAGTAATCTCCACAACGTCAGTTTTCCCGTCCACTTTGTGAAAGGGTCAGATTATCGGGCACGCGGAGGAGAAATTAAAAGCACAGCGCTGACACATCCTGATCTCCATCCTGGATAATCCACTGGTAATGTGAGGTTAGACCAAACATTTATCTGCATATTATATTATATTTACTCAGTCTGACTTGTCACTGATCACTGTCGGTGTGTGTGTGCATCAGAAGAGGAGAGAGGAGAGTGTGTGCAAGAAAGAGATAGCACTGATAAACTCCACAAACACATGAATTATGTTAATGCACACTGTCAGGAAGAGATTTCACTAAGCCTGCATTCGATCTGTGGGCCTCCTCACATGCAATTCATGAAAAACAACTATGAAAATGCACCTATCGCGTGTGTTTCCACGGCCACGGTGCACTTGTCAAAAGCAAAATTTCCCGTCAAAGCTTGGATTCTTCCCTCTTTTGTCATCTCTTCTTTAAAGCGGCTTTGTCGCAGCTGGGAATAAGAGCGTCCTGCTCCCACAAAACACTAACTGGTAGGGGGAGGTTGAGAGAGAGGGATTGTGGGAAGGTCACAGGGTGCCTCTGTTTGGCCTCCAGTGACATCACGGAGCGGCTATGCTAATAATGGAACCTGTGAATGCTTGCGACAAAACGCTGCCAGTCCTCAGGAGCTGAGAATGGATGTGAAGGCAAGAATGAACCCCCTCCTCCTCCTCCTCTCCTCTCTCTCCTCTCGGTCTCTCAGTGCCACTCTGTCCCTCACTTTAAATTACCATTACTGGGCTCTGGGCACAGAATCGTCTCTGCTCCACTTGTCAGATGTGGGACACTGAAGAGCCCTCTCTCCTATCCGATCTCCGCTTCTCGCTGCATGAATCCCTCACTCGTGTGACCAGCTTATTTACAGCTCGTCTTAGATCTCATGTGTGCCGCTCTGGTCATTCTGTCTTTGGCCTTTTTCTGCACATCATATACCATCCCCAATCCTTCTCCTTTGTCTGTGTGAAGCCACACACTTGCCTTTTGTGTCTTAACTCAGCCGGGCGCACCCACAAAATCAGCCTGTCTAACAGGCAGCGTCACATTCAGGTACAATTTGTACACACACAACTCACGCTAAGAGAGGGTCTGATCTTTGCAATCATAATATGTCTGAGCCAGCAGAAAAGGGCCTTCGGGCGCAGAATTATGACTAAGGCCGCGTGTGTGTGTGTGTGTGTGTGTGTGTCGGCTCATGTGTGTGTCTAGGCGGCAAAGATGTATGTTTCATCCGGAGCACCTCTGATGGGCTGTGGCCTGACACGTGAGCACACGTGGCTCTGCAAACACAACACTACAATACTGAAACAATCGGCGTGCTGACGGACAGGCTCGGGTGGCATCTTCCGCCTGCTGAGTTCAACATCCCTCCACTCACATTTTGTAAATATTTGATGGCAGCAGACGGTGCCAGCGCTGATCACTTTTAATGCAGGCAGACAAAAAGCAGAAATTCTAACGAGCTCTCTGTGCCCTGAGAGTCTCCTGACAGGCTTGTGTGGGCCCTTTATAGGTCCTGAGCAGACAGTTCTCCTCCAGAGGAACCTTTCATCCAAACCCCCAAATATACTTACGAGTGATTAATTCAGTGTAACAACTGAATATGAATCTCTCCAATTTAAACTGAATGTCCCAGCTGGAATAGTTTTGTTTCAAATGCTTGGATCCTATCTGCGGACAAAGATGTCTGGATTTTTGCTCCAACGCCTGACTACATCTGACTTAAATAAGGCTGCGACTAATGAGTATTCGTTTGATTAAACAATTAGTTGTTTGGTCAATAAAATGGTGAGAATGCAGCAAATCAGTGTTTCCCAAAAGACCAAGATGACGTCACAAACTCTCTTGTTCTGTCCACAACCCAAATAAATTCAGTTAAAAGTCATAGAGCAGCAAAGAAACCCGGGAAATGTTCTCATTTACTGCAGAACTGTGTAGCTTTTCGGAAGACATTATATTACGAGTGAATAAACAAACTGACCTTAAAGGACGACACAGTTGAATACTCATTTACTTTGTTTATATACGTGGCGGACCCTGCCACCTTCCTAGCTTCAAACAGTGTTCTGGGGACCTCACTTTCCTCTGAGAACAGCTGGTTTACTCAGTTACGGAAAAAAATTGATTTCTGGGTTTGCATTATTATCTCATTAATATTGTATATGTTAAAATTCTGAGCTGGAATTTCTTCTCCACAAACATCACAGTGCCCCATTAAGGGTCACAACTGATAACAACAACTATAATATTAATACCAAGTTTGTTTGAGCGTAAATATTAAAATTCTGAGTTTGAATTCATTCTCCAAACCTACACCGTGCCCCTTAAAGAAGCTGGGATCAATATCAATGTCATAGTTGATGACTAATCGATTACCGAACTTGAAGTCAGAGCTAATCTGCTCTTAAATACTGATGGATGTGTATTACCTTGGGCTTCTGTGCACTATGAGGTGCTATAACTACTTAAGCCAGGCTTACACGATGCTTTTCCAAGTCAGCTGTGACTTCTTAATGACTTGGAACATCTGTGGATCAACATTTCAGCACAGATGGCTGCACCAGCTCTGATGTTACAGAGCTGCGAGAGAGAGCTCTGAGTCTACACAGTGCAGATATAAACCATGAACCTTTATTCTTTTTTTTTCTGGAAATACAGATTTGTGAGCCCAGATCCAGTGAGAAGGGTAATTATTCGTGTGTAATTACTGAATCTCGGCTGTGTTTCCCAGGCTTCCTGCGAGGCAGCCCCGCGTTAACAATAACCACCCTCAGGACACAATAGGAGGGTTTTTAAAAAGCGTTTTTCCTTTTGTGCCGTTTGAATGTGCGAGGCTGTGGAGGATCCGAAAGGACAAGTCGTCTCCACACTGATATATATCGATCCGTAGGTTTCGGGCTGTGGTTTAAAGGGTTTTGAGAGGCGCAGAGACTCGAGGCTCAGCAGGTGTTTTTGTTCTCTTTGGGGATCTCGACTGAAGCTGTGCTCAGATTGCCCGTCGAGCCCCTGCGTTCACGATCATACAGCAGTTTGATTGCATTTCTTGCTCCTGAAAGCCTTCTTACCTTTCATCCAGTCCACCACTTGACTGGAGCTCCACTTGCTCACAGGCTCCATAACCAGTGCCATGGTAGAAGTTTGTCTCGGTCACGCGTGACAAAAGAAAAGAAAAAAAACAACACTCCCAACAAAACCCCCACTCACTCCCGCCTGGAGGAAAAAAATGAAATAAATATGAATATTCTAATAAAGATCAGGCAGTTAAAAAGAGAAATCACAGGTTCTCTCTATTCTTCTCTGCTGTGTTTACAAACAAAACGAGGTAGGTCCAAAAGGTCCAAAATGTCGCTCTGAGGAGCCCGAGAGCAGCCGCGCACACTTGGGCACATTCCTCTGCTATTTAGCTCGCCTGAATGAGCTTCTATTTTTTTTTTTTTTTTACTTGTCATTCATGTCAGGCTCAGTGGCGAGGGATGGTGGTGGTGGTGGTGGGTCGCTGCTGCCCCGATCCCCTTCTTTTCCTCTCCAAAATTACATCCCACAGTACCGTCCGGAGCCGAGGAGGACAACGCGCAGACTGTCACTTCCACGCTGCTGTCTGGGAAAAAGGTTGGGTTGAGCTCTGAGCATCCTCCCCTCATACACAGACATGGAGTCACAGCCCCTCGCCGTGCGGACTGTGTGTGTGTGTGTATGTGTGTGTGTGTGTGTGTGTGTGTGTGTGTGTGTTATGTATGAGGGCTGATTAGTGCCACACAGAGCGAGCAGGCATCAGGAGCCTGAGATGCGTCTCAGCCCCATGAAGACGCCCACATTATGCTGGATTGTGATGAGATCCATGAAAAGAAGATATTTAGAAAACACATCGATGACAGTGCTGAATGCTTCAAAAAAGAAAATACTGTACTATACTATTTAAAATAAAATAAATACATTCTTGGGTAAAGAAGGTTAAAGAGGTTAAAGAAGATTCATTTTTACATTTTAGGGCATTTAGCAGATGTTTTTGGTCCAAAGCAACTTACAGTAATTCATACATTCATACACTGATGGCCGTGGCTGCTGTGCAAAGTGCCGACAAGCACATCAGGAGCATTTCGATGTTCAGTATCTTCCCCAAGGACAACTCGACATGCAGACTGGGGGAATCGAACCAGCAACCTTCTGATAAAAAGACGCTGGCTCTTACCCCCTGCGCGCCCCAGTTTCAGCCACACAAGCAGTGCTGATGATACGTTAATGTACTTTTACATCATTTGAAAAGACCACTGATGATCTGGAGGGTGGACAGTCACACATCTCTGTCAGTATCTGGTCCAGCCCGGTGCTGCTGCTCTAGGGCCCGTGGGTTGACGGGCCCCTCTTGTAGGCCCATCATGGCCATGCTACAAAGTCAAGAAGTCACTCTCAACAAATATTAATTTAATTTCTGTTAACAACCTTTATTCCAATTGATTTTTGTACATTGAACCCTGTGACAGTCTAGTTTGAAACCACTGACTTGTTTTAGAGCTTTAAACTGGCTTGTTGACAGCACAGGAGCACTCTCATTTATGTTTCCATCCTTGCGCACAAGAGATGTTGTCTGATTATCATGAATAGATACCAGAATATGAATGCAGAATTTGAAGGTAAGAAAACAAGACTTTGGTGCTGGGAGCATTTTCTGTTTTCATTTGCAGTCTGTGTTCAGAGCAGTATTGATCCCATCATGTTTCAGCAACAGAGGTGAAACACGTTGGTCAAAATGCATTCTTGGAACCTCTCTGGTATCGTCTGACAACGACGGAGCTGTTTCACTCACATGCAGATGTCTGTTCAAGATCGGTAAAAAAACAGACTGGTGCACAGAGGAAATCTTGGCGCAGATGTCTGTTATTTGGTGACTGTATGTGCCTGAGCTACTCCGAAAGCCCTGAAACACAGTTGCCCCCAGGAAGTTAAATCAGTCACAGACCAAAGCTGAATACTACCGAGACTGGTGATAGTCTGACTTCCAAAGATTTTAGTAGCTGTGCTCATGTAGCCATTGTCCAACCCTCCCAGTTTCCATGTCCCTCCATTTAAGAGCCCCAGTTAATAGGGGGGAGTCGCTAAAGCCACAAAAAAGACTAAATGACCGAGTTGAAAGCATTGCAAACATGAATTGGGTCCAATCTGTGCAGGTGCGGATGTTGGTTCAATATATTTTCACACATATGAGCACAAACACAATAAACACTGATGGCTGATATGCTATTGTAAAAGAGAACGGTCCATTTATTCTCCGCACTGCATGCAGAAAACAACGTGAAAACAACATAAGTCACCAATAAATCTAACCAACACAATGGCAGTTCTGATACCCTCCTGCTCTAAGGCCCCCCGGGCACTGATCACCCCTCATACCGCAACTGTTTCCTCCTGCCGCCTTTGTCGCTGCTCACGCCTCCATCACACAAAGCTCAGTGTAGCGGTCACTAACGAGACAAGGATGCTGACATGCTACTCGCTTTTCTTTTCTTTTTTTTTTTTGATCATGTATCGGTAAACAGCTCCAGGGTCTGAGCCTATATTCACTGCATGCACACTCACTGTACTGCAAACGCCACATTAAAGCTGAATGTCACACCAATCAACACACCGATGAGTGCACGCACATGTTTTTGTTCCTACATGCTTGTCAACCTTTGGAGACAGCACTGTGATTGGGTTTCTTGGAGTAAATGTTCTTTTTTTTTTTTTTGTCCGGCAACTCAGATAACTAATAATTATTCTGCGGCATGCATAAATGATGAAAAGTGGCATTAGAAAAAGGGGGCAGATCGTTCAATTCACACTGGATCAAGAGGCTGCATTAAAGTTTGATACGCACAACAGCACAGCAAAGATGTGCCTGAAAACAATAACTCATACATTTGTCAAAAGACATTCAAGATAATCAATAGTCATACATCAGTCCAGGAACAAGGAGCTATGTTGTGAGAAGCTCGAATTCATACAGATAATTTCATCTTTTGTGAAACACCAGCTGTAATTAATTATCTTTTTACTTCTGAGTCAGTATATCCAGCCACAGCCCATACACACAAACTCTTACAGTAGTTGCATAGTTGGATTTAAATTTTACATATCATCCCTTTATAACAGAATTGATTATAAGATTTGTCTTGTTGAGAGATGCTGTAAATATTAAATGTATTACTTGGGAAAAAAAATACTCATAATGCTTTTATCTCTTGTGTTTATTTATTGCTACACACAGTTAAAGGGACACTCTGCCGGTTACTATGCATATGTGAAAACTGTTGCTTGAACCCTTTTTGAGGCTCTTGGGAGGATTCAAGCGATGTCAGCTGCCTGAAGAGTTGGGACCCGAATCAGACAACAAGTTTGGAACTGAAAAAAATATCTGGGGTACGAGGTTAAAAAAAATGCATAAACAAAAAAGGGAGCTGTCCTGACTTTTGTAGCCAGCTCCTCCCTGAACTTTCAGTGTTTGAGTTGCATTGTGGGTAATGTAGGCAAATGGTTTTGACAAGGAAGAATGCATTAGATAAGAAAAAGATAATATCTCTGGTCCTGCTGTGCTGTGTTTGAATTTGCCAAGGCGGCTATTATGAGTTGAACAATGTGTTAGGAGTGCAGTACTAAAGTAGACGAGCTTGGTAAGACAGTTATGTGCCTTCTGATGTCTGACATGATGTTCTGAGTATTTCAATGGTTTCTGTTTGAAAGTCAAAAAGTAAAACGTTCGTCATCTTTGAAATTGTTATCATTATTATTATTATTATTACTTGTAGTAGTGATAAAATGATATCCGTTATTTTTGATTGCATTTATATCCTTGGGCTGTTAAAAGTTGCTTTGCTATTTTAGATTCATGAATTTAATTTATAGTAATTAAATGGCTTGTAGACACAGACTAACAGGGTGAAGCAACCATTTTCTGCACTAAAAATGTCTTTACTATGAAAAAGCCCTATTGCTGTCAAACATCCACACAGTTTGCTATGGTTATTATTATTATATAAATTATAAATTGAAGATGATTCCTCAGTTGGTTCTGCATGCAAGTTCCACATGTATGTTGGAGTAACATATTCTTAAACCTTGGTTATTGTGGGCCTTTAGAATAATAATTCAGAATAATGAGCCTGAGTGCATTTACTGTTTCACATCAACTTGGCTTTAGACATTTTTCACATAATTAAATCAGCATGTTTAAACCCAAAAAGGACGGTCATTTGGCAGGATACAACTGAGTATATCTACTCAAGTACAATGTTGATGTCCAATTTCGAGGGCTGTTGTGCTCTACACGAGTATTTCCATTTTATCATATGCGATACTCGACCTCTACTGCTTTTAGAAGCACATTTTGCACCACTTTTTCCATTACATTCACATTTTAGGGCTTATTTAGCTCACAGTAATTTATACATACATTCATACACTTATGGCGGTGTCTGCCATACAAGGTGTCGATCAACACAATAGAAGCAATTTGGGGTTCAGTGTCTTGCCCAAGAACATTAACATGCAGACCAGAGGACTCCAACGGCAACTTTACGATAACAAGACGCTGGCTTTACCCCTGAGCCACAGCCACTCCAATATTTATCTATTATCACTTGCATGTATGGCCAGTTTATAAAATATGAAGCCTAATTATAAAACAAATTACCTAGAAGGTTATTGATGTAAAATGAGCTCCCTCTAGTCCAGCTACACGATTCAAATGCTGCTTATGCATTTAGGCATCAGTATTAATAAAACAATAGCACATTATGCATAACAATTCAACATTACTTTATTTTTGCTAGTATATTTTCAATGACCTTAAACATTTACCTGTCACTGGCTGTACATTGATGTATTTCCTCCTCGCCCACTGCTCGTGTTGGAAGCAGCCTGCATGTTGTCCCACATCCGGCCTGTAGGGGGCAGCGTCTGCTTTGTGACGTGTTTCCGCTCCTGCTGTTTGTCACGAAAGAAGAAGAAACTTCTGCTTCCTGAACTGAAGAAGTGAAACGAAGGTAAACGTGTCTTATACATTACACAGTGACAGTTGTGTATCCATGTAACTCCCAATGCGTTTATATTTTTTTATTTTTGTCCAATATGAACATAATGTTGTAATGTTCCATAAAATTATAGTCGTTGTTCCTGGTTGGAGACTGTCTGGTCGTCCTATTGCGCCATTCTGATGGCGTATCTTCACTGTCAAACTCAAAGTTGTAAGCTAACTAATGTTGTTAAAGCTGTAACGCATCGTGGAATCCAGTTCACATCATCCTGCGTTACAAAATAACTAATTTAATGATATGTGGAGATGAAGGTGTTGGTGAGGCATTCAGTGGAGGCGGAAGAGAGGGGTTAAAAAAGGGGTTAAAAAAGGGAAAAGTGCAAACTGAGGCTTTGACCATAAAACAGTTAGCTAAAGTTAGCACGTCCCGTCAATCAGACTCAGTGTTATGCTTCAATTTTTATATATTGATACATGATAATCCCAAAAATGTGCTTATTCCTGCAGGTGGTTCATGTGTTATGATCTTAAAGTTGATGTGTCTCAGTTTTCACAAAGCCACAGACTCCTGTGTGTGGATGAACACAGCATACTATTCTCTCAGTTGGGTCTTAAATAATCACGATAATAACGATAATCACGGATTAGGTTTATACCAGCATCACACCACTATACAGCCTCATCTGTTTATCAGAAACAAATAAACCAATTTAAGAAAATGTGCTTCTTAGAGTAAGATGTCTGTCTGTAAAGCGCAAAATGATCAAATGGTCACATTTCTGCGGTCAGGATTAACCACAAAGTACCAAACACATAAAACAAGAAACCTGAAAATCTGGTTTGGTGTAAAGTTCTTAACACACCCTGACAGAGGATGTGATATCTGATCTGTTTCCTTTCTCTCCATAGTTGTTATTTTCTGCAGATATAGACAGTCCGGAAACCAACCCCGGGAAACAAGAAAGTGTGCTTGTCATGTTTGGAGATGGCTGTCAATCTGAACATTACAATGGACGACACTGATCTAGAAATGGTCACGCCAGCAGGCAGCTCTTCCTTTGGGGATGGAGTGTCTGGTAGAGGACAGAGTGCGGCTGGTGAAGAAGAGGATGACGATCTCTACTACATCCCCGAAAGGAGACCCTCTCTGGACTTGGGACCGAGTCCGATGGATACGAGCCAGTGGTAGCGAGATTTCTTTTACTTACTAGCCCTCGGAGTCCTCTCTTACACTGTAGGATTGTAAAACTGTTGAGTATTGACAATAAATTGAATCTAGAAATGTGATTTACAAATGGTTTATAAAGCATTTCATTGTTTGTTAATAATAAAATAACTATTAAGTAAAGTTTAATTAACTATAAATAATTATAATTATAAGATGATTATAAAGTGTTACCCAGAAAAAAAACACAAAAATCAAACAAGAAAACAGCAGCAGCTGAGTCATGTGGATTTTTTTTGACAACAGTACATCTACAAGGTTTGAGCAGGCTATCTTTATTGTCTAAGTCTATATCTGTTGCAGAATTATAAGCATTGCCTTCCTAATTTTCAAAGATGTGTCTTTACAAAGCCTGCTCAGTGCTCACATGACCTAACAAATTAGACTCAACATAATCAATTCAAAGCCACAAAAAGGAAAAAATATGTAATAAAAAACACAATGTGGGGATAAATCCATCCTTGTCCATCAACCTTGATGTGTCCTTAAAGTCACCAGTTAAAATACTGAAGACTTGACGGCCTTGATGCTTTATGAGAAAGAGCACTAAGCTTAAGACGTGCTGCTTATCTGGCGTGTGCCGTGGAATCCTGTGATTGCTTCTTACATGGTGACTTAGCAATTAACAAACTGTCATTCTGCCATCCATTTTTTTTATTTTTCAGGCATTATGTGGATCAGGCCTCGTCTCCAGCTCTGGGCTACTGGTCAATGACAAGTGAGGAGAGCTCGGACGACATCACTGACAAAGATGGATCCTCCACGAGGTACACACCAGACAAAGTATCGGGCAAATCTTTAATCTGTCTATGAATTCATGCATTAATCACAGTGAACACAGGAAGCAGCTGTGCTTGTAATGTGTTCCTTCCAATATACATTACCCAGAGGTGGCAAAAGTATGCACATTCTTTACTCAAGCAGAAGTACAGATACTTGTGGACTGGTGAAAGTAGACGTGCAAATTCTACTTCTTTACTCAAGTAAATGTAAGAAACTACAGACTCTGAAATGTACTCAAAGTATAAAAGTATCCTTCTTCTAGACTATTAAACTTAAAGCTAGATCAAGTGGATTTGTCCAACAGTTCGTCAGAAAACACAGGCAGATGCAGGATCTCTTCTCATCACCACGCCATTTCTTCCCATTCGAGTCTCCCTCTTTGGCTGCTTCTGTCTTGCTACATCTGCCGTGCGTGACATGCACTGAAAGGTTGAAATCAGGTTGTAATGTCGGGAAAGCAACGTGTAATGACAAAACCTAGAAATAATCAATTCCCCTTAAATACATTGAATCTGAAGTAAAAAGCATGTTTAGAAAATGTCTGGAGTAGAAATGACAGATATGTTTGTTAATATGTTCCAGTAAAGTAAAATGTCAGAAAAATGAATTTGAATTTTAAGTACAGATGTGTGACAAAATCTTCTTAGGTACAGTTGATTACTTCATTACTTCCCACCTCTGACTTTACCCTGTTGTTGCTTTCATTCTATTGAAGGAAAACTGTACTGGCATCTCGTAGTTACATTGAATCTGATTCGAGCCCTCCTGTCATCCTGGTTTTAGGGTCCAGCTGGACAGAGCCGATTCATTCTCTAGCTGCTACTCCATGGACAGTGACGACTGTGAAAAGAGAATCCCTAAGTAAGAAATACAACCAACACGTGGCACTTAAACATGTTGTGTGATTGTGATTACATGCTAGATCAACACTAAAATATGTTTACACCTCTCCTGTTGCCTTACCAGGGTTAAAAACAAAGATGATGCCCCTGCAGAGCCTTCCAACACACCTGAGTTAATCCGTGACCCAAATGAGAAACGACATCCTTCTCTGACAGTGAAATTCACATTTAAGGTTTGTTCACCTTTTGTCTCTATCTTAAAGAAATGAAGTAGAACACACCATCTTGTTGAAAACAGCAGAACTCCATTGTATCCTTTCTTTGGATTCAGGCTATTTGTACAACCCTTGGGAAGCTGTCAGAGGGAGACATTAGAACATTCAAGAGGATGCTGTGGAAGCGTTACCCGCAGTCATTCAACATTCCTCCACAAGGCATGGACATGGTGGACCTTGTGGACCGGCTGCTTGAGTGTTATGACCTGGAGGTGTCCATGCAGATCACCAAAACCCTTCTTGAAGCAATTGGCCAGAAGAAGTTGGTTAGGTTCCTCGAGACTTTGTGCCTCAGAAGTAAGTAGGCTCCAGTGTGTCTATGTGACTTATTAGTGTTGGATGGATGATTTATTTACATAAGGCAAAGGAGATAATAGTCAAAGTACAACAAGTGCTGATTCCAGGGTTGTCATCCAGTTCACTGTCAGTTGAAACAAATAAGAGAATGTTACATACATTTAAATGCACTTTTTTTCCTTTTTCAGATGAAGTACGTCACGATTTATGCGTGACCCTGAAGAGTAAATTCGGCGAAGTATGTGAGGGTTCACAGGGAGAGAAGAGACCCTTTGATGATGTCTTCACTGATCTCAACATAACCACAACGTGCGATAACGGCCCAAATATTGAACACGAGGTCATGACCATAGCAAAGCTGGACAGCAACCGCGAAGAAGGGAAACTGCTTTCTACGAAAGACATTCTGAGCGCTAAGAGGCTGGAGCGCTCAAGCTTTAAGCTTCTAATGCTCATCGGAGCACCAGGGTCAGGGAAGTCCATGGCGGTCAGAAGGTTGGTCCTCGACTGGATGGAGGAGCGGTCCCACCAACATGTGGCTTTCTTGTTTCCCTTGCTGTTAAGAGATCTCAAACAGTTCGAGAGTTCAAAGATCTCCCTGTTGGAAATATTAAACACACTGTACCCCGCAACGAAGAATCTAAGGGAAGAGGATTTTACATCCGAGGACTGCAAAATTATGTTTATCTTTGACGGTCTCGATGAGTACAGTGGTAAACTTGACTTTCATAACACTGACATTCTCAGTGAACACACCGATGTCACCACCCTGAATGTAATTGTGGTCAACCTTCTCAGAGGGCGGCTGCTGTACCGCGGCTTATTCGTGATCACCTCTCGGTCGCAAGTACAGCGCTACATTCCTTGGGACACGCCTTACGATGAGATCGACGTGTGTGGTTTCCGTGACTCTGAAAAGGAAGTGTACTTCAACAAGAGATTTCGGGACCCAGATCAGGCAGCTCGAGTTATCGCGTACATCAACTCTTGCAAGACCCTCCGCATCATGTGTCACCTCCCCTTGTTCTGCTCTCTGGTGGCCGATGAGCACGAGCGCATATTTAGGCAACCGGGGGCACAGGCAGAGCTGCCCAGGGGCCTCACCAACATCTACACAAAGCTGATGTTCACACTAATACGACAACAGCGCATATTTCGAGCTCCGGAACATAGCCCAGATAAAGAGAGAGAGTTCCTCATGAAACTTGGAAAGCTGGCCTATAACATGTTGGAAAAGAACCAGTTTAAGATCAACAAGACAGACTGGAAGGAGACTGGACTCAGCGCTGAGGAGGCGGTGATCAACAGCGGCCTGTGCATACAATATATCACAAAGCCATTCGTCTTGTTTCAGGAGAAAGTCATCAGCTTCATCCACCCCACCATGCAGGAGTACATGGCTGCCCTGTATGTGTTTCTCTCCTTTAGAAACCAGGCGAAGAACGTTTTTGAGCAGCACCTGAAACAGAAGGTCCGGGGGATCCTAAAGGGACACAAGTCAATCGAGCTGTACAAGAACGCTGTGGACAGAAGCCTGCTGTGCGAAGACGGCAAAATGGACATTTTCCTGCGTTTCCTCTTCGGCATGGGCGTCAAGACCAATCGGGAACTTCTCAAACCGTTCTGCACGTCTTCTCTCAAGTGGTCAACATACACTGAAGATGCTGCTGCACTCATCAGGAAGAAGATGAGTGAAAACCAGAATCCTGGCAGAAATAGCAACTTGCAGCGTTGCCTGGAAGAGCTGGGTGCGTGAGCCTCAGAAGGCGGCAGGGAGCGGATGTAACACTGATCACTGTGCAAAATCATTTTGATTCTTAAACAAGTGTCAAGACTTCCATTACCAGTAGGAGGAAATCTGTTTAGGACATGCTTCTGTCCTGATGATGAAACACATTTCTATTTCTAGAACGCACGCACTAATGGAGCCAAACTGAACCACTTCTGAAGTTACACTTATGTGCCAATGATATGGAGTCTTTTTTTTGGAAATGGAGATGGTGTGATTTAATACGTGTTGATACTGATTAACAGAAACTGACAGATTACTTGTCTTGTTTTTATATGTTGCGTATGCAATCAAAAGAGGTTTTCATATACATTAATTATTGCTGCTGTTGCCAGTCTGCCCTCTGCCGTGCTTCAAAATGCCTTTAAATGACTTCAACTGCACTAATAACACAGTATCATGAATGATATGATTGCCTTGAGCTAAGCTAATAAATTATTTTGCATTTGTAACTTGTCGATCATTTATTGCTTGTTGGCTGTTAATACAAAGTAGCATTACTCTAACTCTTGTTATCGTCTGACCTGTTTGAATAAACAAACAATAAATCTGTGGGGCAACAACCACAGGGTCCCATCAGAAAAGCACACTTGAGTTTGTGAGTGAATTGATTGATGCGATGTCTCATTATAGAGTATATTTTAATGTGGTTCAAAAGTATACAGACACTGGAATGATACAGAATCATTAAGTAAAGAACTGCTACAATCTTTTCTATACATTCTTCAGTCAATAGATATTACATTTGTGTAATAGTCATGTAAAAAAACATTCATTTAGACAGTTCACTAGCATTGTAAGCAGGGTGCATTCAGTTCCTCATGAAATGTTGAATCTGAACATTGTGTTCCTTGGATAAAGAAGCTACTTGTATTTTTTTTACTTTCCAAAAGGATCAGAAGGTGTCGCTTTCTACATTTTCACACTACAGTTCTTCACTGAGGGGAAGCCATCAAAAGAACATGTTGTACCACTGTGGAACCAAACGTACCTCAAGTTTCACATTCCCAACTTGTCGTCATCACAGTTCTCCCACCCAGCAGTATCACATCATAAATTCACAGATTTGGTTGACTCTTGTCAAAGATGAGTTAGTTTGCAAGTGAAACATCGCTCAGAAAAAGAAAGAAAAAATCCATTTTTTTCCTGCAGTCACATTCATTGCTTTCTGTTTTTTCCCACATTACAACCGCTCCTTTTTAGTGTTGTGAACTTTTGGGCTGTTCCAGCAGCATTTGTCACCACACAGGTGAAGGTGGATTTGAGGTCGTCTGATGTGACGTTCTTCAACAGCAGAGACCTCTGAAGGATTGTGCCCTCCTCCAACGTGGATCTGAAACAAACAGACATTACAGGTCAGCTGCAGTTACTAACAATAGTCTGAAATCTGGGAGAAAAAAAAGTAATTCTCTCCAGCTTGGCTTAGTAACTGCATTTACTCAGCTAAGACTTAATTCTCTGTAAAGGTAATTTACATTCAAGTTAAAACTCATAATACTCACTCCTCTGACTCTACTATTCTGCCACTGCTGGGCGTGTCTTCAGGGAAAGAGCCATTGACGAGCCAGTAGATGACCGTCTGGTCAGCATCACAATTTGCAAACGCTTCACAGTGAAGAAACAGCTGCTGTCCTGTGAGGCAGAACACATGCAAATCCATCACACCACATTGCGGTACAGCTCTGATAGATGTACAGTAATCCAGTTGAAATAGCTTCGCAGTAAGAATCAACCTGAGCTGTGGTCCAGGAGCAGGTTATGTCTTACCTGGCTGAGCTTTTATGGCGACGCGATGAGGCCCAATGATCTTTGGAGATTCATCCTCAGAAACTGAAGGAAAAAAATTTAGGTTAGGACAAAAGAAAAACTGATTACATAAAAAGAATTTGACTGTGTGACACACAAAACATGCTGTACCTGGAAATCCATCTGCGAGCAGCAGACACAAAGATCCCAGAGCTGTTGCAGAGATAAGACACAATCACATCTGATACCATAACACAGTTAAAAGTTTGTTGGTATTAATGAGTGTTCCTACCTTTGACAACAGACGGCAGCTTCATAATTCCTCCTCCAGTGACAGCTCTGTTCTGTTGACTGCCGTTTGGCTTTACTATATATACACACAAACAATCCACTTCCCCTTCGCCCCCTCATTACATATGTATCAGACAGAGGGGATTTCCTCAGAGCCATGCCTTGTCATGTTCTCTGTTGATTGTTGTCACACACTATCGATGACATAAATCGGGCATGCTGACTCACTCACAGCTCTCACTCACTTGTGATTCCAGTAATGTCGATGTATAGTGTCACCTAGGGAACAATACTGTGGCTGTGCACGTAGGAAACTTCTAGACATGATCTGAACCTTGTGACATTTATTCAACTGACCTCATTCAAAAAAACACTTGACAACAAAACAGAAGGATAATGCTAGTCTTGCTGCACACACAACATGATGAGAGAAGCTCAAGAAAAAACACAGTTGGTGTTGTGAGGGCAGAAAACTTGGGACTAGAAAAACCCACATACCAGATTATATAAATATAAGACTGGCACCATCAGCACTCTCCTGGAGTTAAAGGATCATTCTGGGTTGTTTATTATGTTTTTAGTGTTAACAGTCATTGTATTTAATTCAAGGTACTTAACGGTATCGGAGCTTTGGAACGATCCCAAGTTAGATCAGATAGAAGTTCAGCAAAAATACAAAATAAAGTTTCCTCGGGAGGTATCTAGCCACGCAGTAAGTTTGGGTTTAATTTGGCCCAGCATTGCGATATCGGTCTCTGAGATTTTATGCTCCCATCGCAAGATAATAGGACAGAATAAAATTCACCCAAAAATGCAATTTCAATCATTATCTAAATAAAAATCTAGATTAAATAAGCTGCGCGTTGAAGGCATGAAGTAACATCTGTTAAAATTAATTGGGAATCACAGGGCTTTCAGGGACTTGGATTACACCAGATGAGCTATATGGATCCATTTAATGTTTTTTTTAGTTGTTTTCTTTTACCATTTAAATGAAGTCCCTATCTACTTTATTTCTTTAGGTGAAAACTGCAACACTCTTTTGCTCTGAAGCTCCAGAAATGTTTTGTGGACTAAAAATCTTCACCTGACTTTTGATCAGCATGGAGAGTGGATAATGACTGAATTTGAAGTTTTGGGTGACATTACTCTTAACACTTTTTCAGTAGCACTCACAGCACTGAAAAATTAGGTTTTGTGTTACTTCCACAGAATCCCCAAGGACTTCAGGCAAAATGAAACAGCTGGCATTGCCAAACCAAAATTATCATAATTGAACTTTAATGAGTTATAGTGCGAGGAATAAATATCTAAACAAGCAGAACTGTTTTGCCAGTTGATAAGGATGAGTGTCTATGAAAACCATTAGGGCATTTTAAAATGCGGTAATATTAAAAGTTCCATCTTAACAAGCCCTGTATGAGGAATCCTCTGTTTGAGCACGATTAGCACCTCTTCCCTCATGGTGACGATGTCTCTTCTCACATGACTCATGACTGTCCGTACTTAGGAAACTCTCTCGGGTCACTTGAGTTCAGAATATGATAGGGTCAACGTCGAGCAAGCCAAGCAGCCTTATGAGCGATCACATTAAATGAAGCGGTGGCAAAATGACTCCAGAGGAATCTGTGGACACTGGAGGCACAGGGAGCGATTACTTGTTTTGATTTTCATTTAATATTTATTGCTCATGTGTGATAGCCATCAGACATGACGAGGAAAAACTCCAGCAAGATCCTTTAACTAAGTGTTAACAAACATTTAAGACATAAATTAGTAAAAAGAACCTCTCTAATGATTTTTGACAACCGTTTTACTAGGCCATAAGATGCACAAACCAATTATTAGGATGTGTGAAGCAAAATCCTGGGAAACTGACACAGACATCCATATTCAAATTACCAATAAAATTCAAATAAACTGTAAATACAGATATTGTGTGCCTATAAATATATACAAAAGGTATAGACACTTTTTATTGGTGTTTTAGTTCAATGTTAGGCCCCCAGTCCTTTGAGCCAGTGCATATCTTCTCTGTATGGCGTGAATGTCCATTTTCTGACAGTGGCGGGTCACTCCAAACCCAGCACATAGTTGATACCTTGCACAAATCCAATAATAACAGGCTGCCAGGCGACCAAGTACCGAAGCCATTCTAAAAGTTGTCCATACATGACATGTGGCCTCTCCCAGCTGAAAGAAAAAAAGGTTAAGGAAAAAAAACCTTCAACAGAAATCAAACATGTTTAATAAACAGAGGCAGTGTGTGCCAATATAAAGCCTCAATAACAAGACATAATAGATTTACCAACAAGAGTGGAAACTGCTTTCAGTTTCCCTAAAGGTCATTATTTATTCTGTTGTGTTGCATAGGTGACAGTATCAACTGAAACTGTCATCCCTGAACCACTAAAAAAGGAACAGGAACTTGTCAAATAACCTATAAATGTTTCATATCTTGTTCCAAATAGCCTGCAATGATCCACTGAAAATTTACTGAAACTTCCTCTCTGTCTGTTACAAGAAGGTTGTCCCTCTACCGTAACTTAGCATGACTAAGTTTCCTGAATGTTGGGGATCTATGTCACCTGGGGAAATGTCCAATTAAGCCTGTGTCCTCCTATATTGCATACAAACATTTCTTTGTGCATGCTGCAAATTGCACATTTCTATATACGATCTCTGAAATTTGAAGAAACACCTGAGGAATTGTTAGGACATTCAGGCTCAAACAGACTCATTAGAAGCGTTTCCATCAAACTGTCAAAGACAATTTGGAGCCAACTCTTGATATGTTGCATAACAGAAATAGAAGCGCACATTTCGTAATGCGATATTTCAAAATTCACATCGGTGGCAACACAGGTTGTGAAATAGGACACAAGAAACAACAACTGATTAGGATCACATGTGAGAAACACAGATCATAAGGATACGGGTTACTGAACATCCTCTTCAGATCCACTTTCTCTTTGCAGTACGGGCACATCTGCTTCTTTCCGACGATACACCATCCTCTTATGCAGAACTCATGGAACCTGGGTGTGGAGTTAAGGCTCGGAACTGCAATATGTGAGCAACAGTTCAAACATATGCTGACAAATGGCAGTGAATTGTCGAAATATGGAAACGTACTATTTTTGTAGCCATTCTGCATCGACTGAATGATTAAAATTTACAGCCAGATTTAGGCAAAGGGAAAACAAAGACACTGTGCTGGAGTAAAAATCCATTTATATTCAGATGTTAAAAAAAAAAACCAAAAAAAAAAAACCATATAGCTGTATTTAAGAAAATATAATTAATGCTTTGTAAGGACAGAAAATCAATTTATAAAATTGGTTTAAATAGCGAGCACAGTTCCTGCACTGCAACTTCTCAAACAACTCTGGATTTGTTGGTCTGATGCTAATGTCCACACTTAAGGGATAAAACAAAAACTACATTCAACAATACATAGTCCAATATGTGTTTTTAAAATTATGACAATGTATGTGTAGATGCTTCTAAATCATTAACTTTTTGGGAGGATATTTGTAGATGTACATTTAATTTCTAAATCACATTTGACAGTTGCATTAAATATAAGATAACAGCAAAGTTTGAGCAGAATACACTGACCATTAACATACACAAAAATAGCTGTGAAATTTACACAGTCACAAATTTATAATCAGTCAACAATTTTGGGCTGCTGATATGTGATTTAGGTTCTGTCATAATGACTCACGGCATGCATTTCGTAATACTTAGCAGTAAAAGGTTTGTATGTTGAATTTAATGTGATTAAATTCAGCTGTACAAGAGGAAGTTTGAAAGCACTAAACAGAAAAAATGCAAACTTAATGATAAATTGTAGGAGACAAAATATAAATCTCGGTATAAACAATACCCTACCAAGACATCTCTGCGGCATCAAATACGGTTTCATGATATTTACAGTGTGCAGGCAGCAGAAGATAATCATGGGGGAAGTGCCAGTTCAGATGAACACACTATCAAAACATCAACAGTCTGACATAAAGGTCAAGTTGACTTTACCAATTCCCCTTTGGGCTGCTGGCTGACTGAGTACATGGTACAGTTCCAGCATAGACTATAACTTTAATAGACATAAAAAATGCTCCATCAGGCTACTGAACTTCCCTTTTCACCAATAAGAGAGATATAGTAACAAGCAAATGTGTCTGTATCGATATCACAAAAAAGGATACACATGGTTGCAGGATAATCTGTACGTGTTCTCAATAATGCCCTCCTCGCTGATGTCTACGAGGATGGGCTGACCGCACACAGCACAGATATCGTCAGAGAGGTGCTTGGTTGGCATGCCGGATGCACTGTAATACTAAAATAACAGAAAAGAAAACAGTCAAAATTGCATTTTAGCTTCCAGGCATGGCACAAAACATACAGTACGCCTGCAATCTGTCTGCTCACCCCAACGGTTGAAGCCATGAAGTCTGCACACATCTCAGCAAAGTCTCTTCCTAGGACTCCGTAGTACAGCCCGTAGAATAGTAGAGAAACACCAAAGTCCATGGCATCCTCCGGCTTTATCCTGGACAGACGAGGCATGAGAATCATGGCTCAATTGGGGTTCAACATCAACTTCTGCTATACACTCTTCTAATCTTTTTTTTCGACGATGCATCGTCTTTATGCCCAACCCCGAGGAACACCTTACACCGTTTTGTGAAGGAATTCTTAAATATCTTTTATACATTTTGCAGTTTTCCCATTACATCTGCTGGCCTGGCTCTACTGGGTTTGACTTGGTGCAGCAGCCTGGCGCGGCCAGATTTTTGCATTTCTACATGCTTGAAGGTGTCTCTTTAACCAATGACACATTTTTCCCCATTC
This sequence comes from Diplodus puntazzo, assembly GCA_963678695.2. NCBI lineage: Eukaryota > Metazoa > Chordata > Actinopteri > Spariformes > Sparidae > Diplodus > Diplodus puntazzo. The sequence goes on along the minus strand of OZ023167.1, from coordinate 7,475,300 downwards.
CCTGCAGTACTACATAAGGATCACCGCTAACACCGCTAATTCAGAGTAGACAATCCAGCAAACCATCATGTCAACTAATAAAATAATATTGATCAGTCCTAGTTTTTTATTTAAAACCGATGGATATGTAACATTTTCTGTGTGTTTACTTACAAAACTGCAAGTAGATCCTGGTAAAGGTTTCTTGTCAGTAAGTTAACTGTCTGCTCAGTAGCTACAAAACCTGTTACAGCCAGCCCTTTGTTCCTTCAGAGGCTTTAGTCACTGGACTAATCTAATCACAGATGGATTACATCTTAATCAAACCAAAGCTGTCAAATATTTGTTTTCTATTCAACCACTTATTTTTAGCACAGAGCCTCCTTTTCCAAAGAAGACCAGGTCAAGATAGAAAAGTGACTGACAACGCAATATCAAAAACGCAGGCACAACAGCAAAAAAGACAATGAGACGATGTGCCTGAGGCAGAAAACAGGGAACAGATCAGGGAACATGTATTAATCATTAACTACGTGCTTATTAGCATGCATATGAGGAACATACCAGCTCTGACTTAGTCATCATCTAGCTGCAAGACCACTTTCTACAGCTACTAGGCAATTGACTAATGTGAAAAAATAACAAACTACAAGTGTCTAAAGTGTCTAAAACAAGTCTAATTATCTACTTAATACCTAATACCTGATTTGCTGGTGCGCATGCGTGGGTTAGTAAGTGTTAAACTACTAACTAATAAGATAACCAACATACTACTAATATGCTGTCTTATGAGTAACTAGTTAAGTTAGTATGTGTTCCCTAATATTTAGTGTTACTAAAAGTTTTTTATGATCTCTCTCTCTCGCTCTCTCTCTGACTGGTGGGACCAGACAGGAGAAACATCGCCATTTCCACATCCAAACGGAAGTCTCTCTAATAACTACGCATGTTTTCACATAATTGTGAGTGATAATATCCTACTGTTACATGGAATCTTTAAAAGGCGTCATATGATGTTTATTTTTCATATCGTGCAACCAGTTTAGCCTTAAATAAATAGACCCCCTAGAGTTCAGCTATGGATTATGTAAACCCCATGAGAGAGAAAGTAAAGACAAATGGAATGCTACATGTGGGATAGAGTCCAGTAAGAATACTAAAAGGGAAAGTCAACAGCAGCATACAATCTGAGGTTTTTCTTTTCAACCGAGTGAGCAAATATTCACCAAAGTTTTGGGTTTATGGTTGAACTGATAATACATACCTGAATATTAGGTTTATACCAAAAAGTGTAAACATGACGACGCTGTAGCCAACTATTCCTGTGGCGTAGCTGATCTTGTAGAGAAGGAGGAACCACTTATACACCAACCTATAGCAGCCAACAAGAGGGAACACGTTATTAATAAAAAGGGAGATCCCCTTATTTACGGGATATGGTCATGGGTGAATGGGGGTTATACCTCGGCGTGGTGCAGGCCAGTGGCTTGCGAGTGGCACGGAAGGAAATGTACGCTGTGATGACAGAGAAGATAAACCAGGTGGACAGGAACCTCCACCAGTGAAGTTTGGTAGTGAAGTAGAGAGGAACTACCCACATCTGGAACAGAGTCACCAGCTACAAGACAGAAAAGAGAGTGTACATGTTAGGAGATGCATGTACAGAAGGGACCAAATGTCATCAGACAAAAACAGAGACATCACTGACAACATTTCATATTTGGACAGTTTGGGACACGAAGGAAAACACCTGATTTCTCCTTATTTGAGGAGCCATATAATGATACAGTCATGTGCAGACTTCTCAGGGCCAAAGTTGTGCTAGAAAAATGTTCAGAATGGGTCTTCAAATGATATTCGTCAACTTTCCAAAATACTTTGCTTGCACATCTTTTGTGTCTTACATTGTATGACTTTGGATGTCTCTGTTTCCACTGCACGAGGACTAGCTGGGCGACGACAAGGGTCACTATGAGGATGAGCACCATCTCTGCGTGCATGGCCTCATGGTCTTTGTGCTTGGCATGCATTTGTGCATGCTCCACCCTGTGGAAAAAGAAGAACATACTCAACCATTGTATGTAGCTAAGAGACATAATATTTGTTGATTCATAGCAATGCAGGATAGGCGTGTCCTTAAAAGGTGCGCTGTAAAGCTCTACACACTGGTGTCTCCTAATGGCAATGACTGTGAACTGTTTGAAATTGTTTGGTTCTTCTGTTTGAAAGCATTTCCGAGAGAAAATAATCACACTATAAACAAAAAAGTACTTACCTAAACTTCTCCTCTGGTGAAAGCTTCGACAAATCGAACTAAAGAAAAGACAAAATAATTACTATTATTTTCATTATATATAAAGAAAACATCTTTCACAATGTAATTTAAGGGAAAATTACACACATCAAACTACTCTTAGTGTAGCTAAGTGGAGTTCACTGTCCGGACACAATAATATAAGTGGTTCTTTTGCCGGCTCTCAGACAGTTAGCCTTGAAGCCCTAGATCTTACATTGCATATCAATTACAGAGAGGCTAAAATAACTATTCGATTTGAAACATTTAACCTCGGGTAGAGTAGCAAAATTAAACATATGTTCTTCAAAGCTGGGCAAGGCAAACCCCCCTAAAATCCGGGGTGAACGTTTTTTTGTAAGAAGTAATCAACATGCACTAAGTGTGTTTAGCAGCTGCACCCTCTTCAGGTTGTTGGGCTTGTCTAGCTACTTTACATGATTGAAATTATGAGCTGGAAGCAAGAACTGATGCAATGCTCTTCGGTTAATGGTATTTCCTATTTGCACAAAAAGGCAAATAAATTACGACTGGAGGGGGTGACACTAACAAATATCCAGCTAAAGGTTCACAACCAGTTCTAACTCAAGTATCACCTCCTAAAAAAACAACAGGACACCACATTTCCCTGATTGAGTCATCATTTAAATTCTATCACAATAGGCAGTAGTAGGATAATAATCCATGCTGCTGACATGCAAGTGAAATGCCTTGTTCACTGTTTGATTATAAATCGTGTATTTCATTCAGCAGATTAATACATTTCTGAAGACGTTTAAGTTCCTCCATACTTTACATTAAGAGGCAGGAGAAAACCGGGAGCATTAAGTCACCGAGGAGATACAGCTCTCCATTCAAACCACCTACACTTAAATCATCAGTGAACTAAACACAAGGATCTAATGTGTATTTTGTCAGCCTCTGGTGATGCCAGTCGAGCAGCTATTCTGCCTGTGCTGCACATTTAGTAATTACACCTCACTTTACAACCTATAACACTCACAGCAGTTCATTCTGTGGTGTCTAGCACACTGTGAGCACCTGTTTGACACTGATGAACCACTTGGCCTGAAGCACAGGAAGGACAATAAGCGACCTTTGACCCGACCAGCCACATCAGCGTTATTTATAGCGTTAATAGATCGGGCTATCAGATATTTCTGAACATAGCATTGAACATACGTGTGCAGAAATGCCCCTACTAATGCTAACATTATTCTTATTTTTAAGTAACACTTTAGCCAGATGAACGTGAGCCGGCTAGTTAGCTTAGCATCGCTAAATGTCTCCCCCAGGGCGTTTCTCGCTCGCAGTGATGTCTTGTCGACCGTATACATTCAATGGACAATGCATTTTTCCGGACCCCATTCCTCTGCTTAGTAACAGATGGCTACAAGGTGGCTAACTACTTACGGTAGGCTAAACCCGTGAGCTGTTGCTAGGCTAGCTAATACAGAGTTCCGAGTTGGCAGCTACCATCCCAGTAAATAATAACCCCCGCACCATCTGTTATATCTGTTACAATATCTCGTCGTGGGGAAATATTCTCACCTGCTTCGGTTCATTGTGATGCTCCAGCCCATGGTCGTGCTCTACACCATCAACCTCCACCTCAAACACCCCGGCCATCTTCGGAGTGCTGCCTTACCGTTCCGGGGCCATTAGCGTTAGCTACACACCAAAGACGGTCACTTCCGGTTTTGTGTGGCTTTTTCATTTTAGTCGGGGAGTCTCAAAAGCTCAATAAAATGAATTGAACCTGACATGGTCTGCCATACTTTTTCTTTGTGCTTTTTCCGTTAACTTTGACCCCAAGAACCAATAATTTGAGTGTCTGCTCTGCTGGAAATATCGCGAAAAAAAATGTGGCCATTTTAGTAAATGCACCCTATATTTTTTATCAGAAAAATGTGAAAAACTATTTTTTCCCTCAACTCCTCAGTGGGTTAGGTTGTCAATAAATGCATTCCAGATACACAGAACACATGTGCTGACAACATCCACTGAAAAAATAACTCTTAAAACATATTTCCACATGATTTTGCATCAATTTAATGCAAAAAAAAAAAAAAAAAAAAAAAAATAGGTGTTTTCTCAGTTTTTTCCAATATTTTCATCTTTACTTCATTGGCAATCAATTATTCCTCCAAGTTATGACATCAGTCAATATGCCATTCTTTTCACCAAACAGTATACTCATTCCATAGAGCAAAATATAAAAATCCAACCAAAATCAATGGATCTGTGGAGATTTCACTACTAGTTGGAAATCGACAGGCTCAGAACCTCAATAGAATTTTAGACATATTACTCTATTTGCCAGCCCATAGAGCGCCATTGTGAACCTAGAAATATTGAGTACACCAAAGGTTTATGTTAGAAATGTACAGTATGGGACCCCAGCATTTCTAACATATTCTACTGCTGCCCATCTACTGCCCCCTACTGGACAACGTGAAGAACAGAATTTAATTTAGAAACCAAGGGCTGGGCTGTCAAATGATGGGATGCTGAGTGGGGGGTATTACCAGGGAGATCACCAGCCACGGACGGGTAGGTATTTGAGAGTGTATGACATCCAATAAGAATGTGTGAGCAATATTTTTTATTTTAACACGAACACATGACTTAAACGAACACTTTGATAAGAATGTCTTAAATTTAGTTACTAACAAATTTGGTGAAGATATACAGGATATCTGACCAGGATAGTTAAAAAAAAACAAAATATGGCCAAAATATGCCACATTAGATAGGATAAGAAAAGATAAGATGTACCTTTATTGATCCCCAGGGGAATTTCAATTGGACACAGCAGCATAAGGGCACAAACAGTGTGCAAACAATAACAAACAAATCTATCTATCTATCTATCTATCTATCTATCTATCTATCTATCTATCTATCTATCTATCTATCTTCTATCTATCATTGCTTCATTAGTCCACTTTTCCTCCTTATACCTCAGAATCTGCTAGACTTCTGCTGATTGGACCCCACCTGATGTAAACCAGTTCAAACCCTGCTTGCCACGCTTCATGAAGCTCATTACGACGATAAGAAAGCTTTCACCATGGCAAACTGTGGCCACTTTGAAAAATCCAGAATTACACAATCATTTAAAAAAGAAGATACAAATAAATTAAAACAATGAATGAAAAATCTTTTGTGTACACTGCAGTGTTTCCTTAATTGTAAATAAAGCTGTGCTAATTTTAATACTAACTAATAATCAAATTTAGTTTGCAAACTTAATTACTTTTATGTGCATTTCTTTTTAATTGGCTGATGATTATGATTATTATGAATGCCACCCATATTGCAGAACTTTAAACTTTAACTCTAAAGCTCATTAATATAATCTAAAAAATGCATTAATGTATGTCTCGACTTGTATAACTTAAGTGACGTTCACGCGTTATCATACTCTCTAATTCACAACAAACAGTACAGTCCTGCTGCTAAAACACAACTCATAATTACATCTTACTGAACCTGTTGTTTGTTTGGTAAACATCCCGCCAGATTTCACCCGGAAACGTCCACCGGAAGCCGTAAGGGGATCGTGTCATGGACTCTGATTGGCTAGAACGCGTGCTGGAGTCTCCTATGATTGGCTGAGCCGCTGTCACAATGCAGTGTAACCGGCCTGTGAGCTGTTGGCGCTCTCAGTTTGAGATTCAACTGAGAAGCCGGCTATCCTCACAGTGTAATAAAGCGCAGGGACAAGCTCGCATTATTTTATTCTTTTTAAGCGTCCAGCTGAGAAGATAACACCGACAACTGCTGACAACAGGAACCCCGCTGCTTTGTTGCCAACATGCATGTCATTAAGCGAGGTATGTAACTTTAATATTCTTCCTGTCAAATACTGTCGGATAACGTTAATGCTGGGAGGGGATGTAAAGGTCCTGAAAAACTGTTATAACGCATCTCTAAGCTGCTATAAATGTTGATATTGCAAATAAATACCACAGTTAAACCTACAGCTCGTTTTCATTCATATTAAAAATGTGTTTTTTTGTTTCTTTGTTTGGTGTGTTTCCGTCGAGACAGCAAACAAAGACTTGAGTTATGACAGGACAAAAGCCCTTTTCTCTGTTGCTCGACAATGTTTAATTCTTTTATTTGACATACAACAAAAGAAGGCGACACAGTAATGAATGATTTTGAATGTTGACCCAATTTTGCTCTCTAGCTTTCGACGTTTAAACTTTCCCTCCACAGTTTATGCAAAAGTAAAGGCGTTGGCAAACTTCCTCTATAAGGAGTGTGTAAGTGTATAAGGAGTGTGTAAGGGTAATTATAGACATGTTTTGATATTTGTGGTATTGGCGCGAAGTAGCAAAGGTGCCTCCCTATTGTTGTCATAATAGCTGGTTAGACAGGTGTTCAGTGCGCGCGCATCTCTCGTAATTGATCATTACAGGGATTCAAATTTACATTTTTAGCAGATATTTCTTGAGTGGTCACCACTGCAGTTTTATTCATCATCTCGCCTGAGAACTTACAGCAGAAATGTATTCATTATGAGGACTGATGAAATTATATATTTTTGTATTTCAGATGGACGTCAGGAGGGAGTCACCTTTGATAAAATCACATCTCGCATCCAGAAGCTTTGCTATGGACTCAACAGTGACTTTGTGGACCCTGTAAGTTCAAACCCATCTAAAGTTATCCACCAACATTTTAAAGAAAACTGAAAAGCAAGATCAACCAATGAGTGACACTGTTGGCACAGATATTCCACCATAATCTTTTACATCTGCTTTCCGCAGGCTCAGATCACAATGAAGGTGATCCAGGGTCTGTACAGTGGAGTCACCACAGTGGAGCTGGACACTCTGGCAGCAGAGACCGCAGCCACCCTCACCACCAAACATCCCGACTATGCACTCCTGGCCGCACGAATCGCTGTGTCGAACCTGCACAAAGAGACCAAGAAAGTATTCAGTGGTGAGTGCAAGTTTGAAGTTACTGCTCTATTGCACGCTATGGGACTTTTGTGTATGCTATAAATCTGTTATAAATCTATATCTATGCTACTTCGTATTGAAATTGAATAACAGCATTATTGCACTAGACAATTTTGACCTTGTGCAATATTCTTTGTAATTATAAGGCACTGGCTGTGAAAAAGCACCATTGATTTTTCCTCCTATAATTTTCGTATGATTACATGCTTTGTTTTTTATAGTGTTGGTGAAGGCATGAATTATTGTACATCGTTGAAGTGGTTTAATTATTGTTACCAATATATAACACTTTCTTTCCTCTTCTGCCTTTGTAGATGTGATGGAAGACCTCTACAACTATGTGAACCCATTAAATAAACGTCATTCTCCGATGATCGCCAAGGAGACTCTCGACATCATCATGGAAAACAAGGCTGTAAGTCACATTTGATAGTATATTTTGTTATGTTTGCAAATTTGATATCCAAGATTTTTAACGGTATATTCTCGGTTCTTTGCAGCGCCTCAACTCTGCCATCATTTACGACAGGGACTTCTCTTACAACTTCTTTGGCTTCAAGGTAATTTTTAATTTCATTTGACATTTATACATCTCACGCAGTTTCTTTGGACTGTATATCTAATTCATTCTTTTCTTTTCTAATTCACAGACTCTTGAGCGGTCGTATTTGTTGAAGATTAATGGCAAAGGTAAGAGTTGAAAAGCATGTTTATGGACGCGGAGACTCACTGGCACAATTTATTTGTTATACAATGTATTAAGTCGTTATTTGATGGATTCCTTGCTAACGTATGTCTTTCTGTAGTTGCTGAGAGGCCCCAGCACATGCTCATGAGAGTGGCAGTTGGGATTCATAAGGGAGACATTGATGCAGCCATTGAGACCTACAACCTGCTGTCAGAGAAGTGGTTCACCCACGCCTCACCTACTCTGTTTAATGCAGGCACCAACAGGCCACAGCTGTCCAGGTGAAGACTCCGAGCAAAGTGAACCACATCTCTGATGCTTTCTTTTAAACTTTTTCTCCTAATTTAATTTGTTTGTGGGTGTTTTACAGTTGTTTCTTGCTAGCCATGAAGGACGACAGCATCGAGGGTATTTACGACACACTGAAGCAGTGCGCCCTCATCTCCAAGTCAGCTGGAGGTATTGGACTGGCAGTGAGCTGTATCAGAGCAACAGGCAGCTATATTGCTGGGGTGAGTTAAATATACACTGCAGAGGTCAAATTCAAGCAGCGATTCAAATCTGTGTAATTTCTTGTATTACTTACTGTGGTTCTTGTTTGTCAGACAAATGGCAACTCTAATGGTCTGGTACCTATGCTTCGGGTCTACAACAACACAGCACGCTACGTGGACCAGGGTGGAAACAAGGTAAAGATTTAGAAGATTTACAAGACACACTATAAGGGAGCATGATGTTGTTGACATTTCAGGTAGTATGTTTATTCAACCTGCTCTCCTTTTGCTTAATCAGAGACCTGGAGCCTTTGCTGTGTACCTGGAGCCGTGGCATTTCGATGTCTTTGAGTTCCTGGATTTGAAGAAGAACACAGGCAAAGAGGAGCAGAGGGCCAGAGACCTGTTCTTTGCCATGTGGATCCCAGACCTCTTCATGAAACGAGTGGAAAGCAATCAGGTGAATTTTGTAGGGCATCTTTAATAGGTTACAGTCTGAAGTAAGCTATATGAATGTTAACTTTTCTGCCGGTTTTGGAGAAAACTTATCACCTCTCTCCTGCTCTTGTAGGACTGGTCTCTATTGTGTCCCAGTGAGTGTCCTGGGTTAGAGGAGTGTTGGGGAGAGGAGTTTGAGCAGCTCTACACTCGGTAAGACCAACACACCAAACGATGTTCTTATCAAATGACTCACTTCTCAGTGCTGACGCTCCCATGCCTTTTGTTTGTCCTCAGATATGAAAAGGAGGGCAGGGCTAAGCGTGTGGTGAAGGCTCAGCAGGTGTGGCACGCCATCATTGAGTCTCAAACCGAAACTGGTACGCCATACATGCTGTACAAGGACGCCTGCAACAGGAAGAGCAACCAGCAGAATCTGGGCACCATCAAATCCAGCAATCTTTGCACAGAGATTGTAGAGTACACAAGCAAAGATGAGGTGTGGCCCAGGAGATGATTTTTTACTACCTATAGTTTTTTTGTCTGTAATGCTATAATCTATTATATTGTCATTCTAAATGCTCTTTTCAATGTGGTTTGTTCGCAGGTTGCTGTGTGTAACCTGGCATCCATTGCCCTCAACATGTATGTCACCCCAGAAAGGACCTTTGACTTCAAAAAGCTTGCATCTGTCACCAAAGTCATTGTCAGGAACCTCAATAAGATTATTGACATCAACTACTACCCAGTGCCTGAGGTTTGTTTTCTTCTCGGTTGCTTCTTCTCTGTCGACCATGCAGCTGGGTCTCATGTGCTCTGTGTTAACAAATGGCTCCTCTCTCCCGCTTTACAGGCTGAAAGGTCAAACATGCGCCACAGGCCAATTGGAATCGGCGTGCAGGGTCTGGCTGATGCCTTCATCCTTATGCGTTACCCATTTGAAAGCCCAGAGGCCCAACTGCTCAACATTCAGATCTTCGAGACAATCTACTACGCTGCCCTAGAGGCCAGCTGTGAGCTTGCAGCCAAGCTCGGCACTTATGAAACCTATGCCGGCTCTCCTGTGAGCAAGGGGGTGAGTAGATTTCACAATTTATCAGATTCAATTCAATTGAAAATACTTTATTTGTTCCCGGGGGACAATTTAAGGCACTTGGAATAGTTGTACAGAGACTCAAACAAGTCAGCATGTTAAAACAAGTCAGTGCTTGGAAAGTATAAACACGAATCAAATAATAAATAGACTAAATAAACTAAATAAGATATTTGCAGTATTTGAGGCAAAGTAACATGGAGGTGTAGGTTGGGTTTTGCATGAAGAAGAAGATTGGGATCAGATCCTAACTAATTTTGTTTTCCAGATCCTTCAGTATGACATGTGGGATAAAACTCCAACAGATTTGTTGGACTGGAAAGCACTGAAGGAGAAAATCGCCAAGTAAGTCTTCCTGAATGTCTCTCTTGTTGTGATGCTTCTCAGGTCATATATAATATATGTGGAGAAGGTAGCTCATCCTTGATTCAGCTTCTTCATTGCCCTTGTGTGTCCTCAGGCATGGTGTTAGGAACAGTCTGCTCTTGGCCCCCATGCCCACTGCTTCTACCGCCCAAATCCTGGGAAACAACGAGTCCATTGAGGCATACACCAGCAACATCTACACCCGCAGGGTGCTCTCAGGAGAGTTTCAGGTCAGCACTGAATGAAGCTGCTGTGTCTGCAAAATAGCGTGTCCACAGAACAACTTGTCACCTAGAAGAGCTGCGATAGTTAATTAATTGAGTAGTCCATCAAAAAGAAATCAGGTGCTATTTTGATAATTAACTACTTGTTTAAGTCATTTTTCAAGCAAAGTGGTCAAATATTTGCTGGTTTCAGGTTCTTGAATGTAAAGATTTGCTGCTTTTGTTTTATTATTTTAAACAAAACTAACTACTTTATCGGTCAGTGAAGAGATGTTTGAGTTTTGGGATGTTGGTTGAAACAAAGAAGAGATTGGAATACATCATTTATGGCTCTGGAAAATTGTGATGAGCATCTTTTACAATTTTTAGACATTTCAAACCAGGAGGTTAATCAATTAATTGTGAAAATAATCAGCACTTTAATCATCACAGAAGATCATCTTAAGTTAAAGCCCTATTGCTGAGTGTGTTTTCAATCTCTGCCATAGATTGTAAATCCTCACCTGCTGAAGGACCTGACAGAGAGAGGACTGTGGAGTGATGAAATGAAGAATCAGCTGATTGCTCAGAACGGGTCCATCCAGGTACAGAGTTAAACTGACTAAAATACCATCATTTAAAATGAGTAACTTTTAGGTGATCAGACATTTAAACATGTCTTGACTTGTCTGCAGGATATTGAGGAGATCCCTGATGATCTGAAGCAGCTGTATAAGACTGTGTGGGAAATCTCCCAGAAGATCGTCCTCAAGATGGCAGCAGATCGTGGCGCCTACATTGACCAGAGCCAGTCTCTGAATATCCACATTGCTGAGCCAAACTATGGCAAACTGACCAGCATGCACTTCTATGGGTGGAAGCTGGTAAGTAAAGACTCAGGAGATTGCAGGTTTGACGCATCATAGTGCCAAGAAACTGCATCGTAATGATAACCTGCCTTGTTTTCCTGTGCAGGGACTGAAAACTGGTATGTACTACCTGCGGACGAAGCCTGCTGCCAACCCCATTCAGTTCACCCTGAACAAGGAGAAGCTAAAGGAGGCCCAGACAACCAAGAGTGAGGAGGAGGAGAGGGCGGAGGAGGAGGCGGCGGCAATCAAAGAGCGCAATACTGCTGCTATGGTCTGCTCATTAGCAAACAGAGACGAGTGCCTGATGTGTGGTTCATAAATGAAGTGTCATTCACCCAAACACACTCCACCTCATCCACCAGCTTCCCCAAATACACCTGGTTCTTTTTATTTGTATATGTTGTTGTGTTTTACGTATGCCGCTGTTTTCAAGTCACACAATCCTTGAGGTGCTTATTTAATATTTTTTGGGTTTTTTATCATGAAATTTGTATGCGTGTTTGTATAGAATTAATAGGGTTACATGGAATTAATATTTGCCCTTTTTGTTTTTTTATCAATACAGTTTTGTAAGATGTGGGTCACAATAATTACCTACATGATTTTAGATGTGTGGAAAATTAAACTTCTTGTACAATCATTTTTAAAAAGTCATTATTTTTTTCACAATTATCAAGATGACCTCAAAACCTGACCATGGTTACGTATACTTTGTTATTAAACACATTTAGACGTGCATTTATTGAGGCAAGAACAGCATACGAGTGTAAAATATCGTCAACATCCAGAGAGAAAATTGGTAAAATAAGAATGAGTAAGTTGTTAACATGCTGTTCTTAATGCTGTTTATTACAAAACTAGAGGCAGGGAAATTAAACCTGTCTGTCACTGGGGATGCTCATGCCTGTACTTGCAAAACAACTTGTGAATAATATTGGGAGATTTTTGTGTCAGAAAAAAATCAAGTATGTTTTAAATCTGGTGGTGATGTTGGCAGATCAGGAGAACAGAAGAAGCTCCATAAATACATAAATAAAGCTTTGATATGGTCATGGCATCAGTATTGCAACAAAAGGCTACATGCCAAGCTGTTTTTCCAGTGCAGGCGCCTGGATGTGTTGTGTCTTGGGACAGGTGATGAAGCAGGTGATGAATTAATGACCTGGTGTGTTCATGCATGCGACCTCATGGGAGAAGCAGGTGTGAAACAAGCTGAGACCTGCACTGTCACACAATAGCAGGCTGCAGGTCTGCTGCCCACTGAAAAGACACATTAAAGCATCCAAACAAGCACAATGTTATAACAGAGACAGGAAAACAAGTCTATTTACAAATGTTTTATTCGTTTCAGTGAACACGAGGCTATTGAGAGAAAACAGAATGACCAACAGAGGCTTTAGAAAATGGCAGTGAGTAGAGTGACGCCCGGCACAAAGCAGCAGTGCAACTAGTGCGTGCCACGTTTGCCTCAATGAACTGATCAGTGAAACAATGTGGATGTGAGTGGAATAAAGCCAGAAAGCAACAGGTTTTTGCACGCTGACTGATTACTCTACAGGAAAAGTTTCTGTCAGATTCAAGTGATTGAGATTAAAGGAACTGTACAACCTTTTTCTTTTGGGGTGGAAAGCTACCACTCTAATGTCTGCACGGCAAATGTGAAGCTATAGCTAGCGGTTGCTTAGCTTAGCTTAGCCCAACTGGAAACAGTGAGAGATGCATTGATGAGTCCTTGCTAACACCGGCCCTCCTCTGCCTGTGGTTGGTTGGCTGTGTTTGTTGGGTTGATCAGGTCAGAGCCCTTGAGTTGCGTCATCTCTGTGTCAACCATATTTTTTAACTACAGACTGCCAAACTTCGTCCGTTTGTCTCTGTATTCATGCACCTAAATTACCCATTTAGAAAATCTTGGAAGCATTTGTATTTTAAACTTCCATTGTCGCAACTTTCTCCACTCAAGGGCTATGGCTTAGGTTAAGGCACAAGTGAGATCAGTTTGGGTAATAATATCAGGGTAAGCCAATCGGAAGCAGAGCAGAGTCGGTCTTTGCAAGAACAGCAGTATGATCCATGAAGACAGTTGAAAACAGCTTGCCTGGCTCTGCTCACGGGTGACCAGATCCACCTACTTGCACCTTTAAATTTTCTATGTAGCATGTTCATTCTTCTTTGTTAAATCAGTCCAAAAAACAAAACAAAAAATGACAATTTGTTGTTTAATGGGTATGTGTCATGGACCTCCAGACAAGAGGGATTGTGAGATATTGATTGAAGTGGTTTAAAGGGCCAATACCTGAAAATGTCAGTTTGGTCCTTGACGTGGGGAAAAGGCACCAAGGTTACGGTCTCACTAGCACCCCATCTATGGAGCCCTCTCCCTCCTGAGAACCGAAGCCCGTGTCCTGGGAGCTGCTGCTGCCTGTCGGGGAGGGGATGGTTTTCTTGGCTCCAGGTTTGTCACTGCCCTCCCTGACGCCACACTTCTCCACTACATTATGCTCAACCTTTCTGTCCTTCATCCACTTAGCGTCGACTTTCTTCTCCTGCAGCTCTACGTCTTTGAACTTTATCGCTACACTCTTCGACTCTGTCTTCTCGTTGTTCACTTTGACGCTTTCAGCTCGCTTGGGAGTCGTCTCTGTGTGTTTCTCGCCCACCTTTCCCCCTTTGAGGATCCCTCCCTCCCCTTGTTTTTCTGCCACAACCTGTGTGTCCTCGGCTTGTACCTTTTCTCCTACATTATTAAAACTTGTCCCTGCCGCCACCTCCGCTTTCACTTTATTGTCAGTGTTTTCATTTCTCTCTGCTTCCCCCTGCTCTTTTTTCTCCGCATCCTTATCATCTCCCAGCTCAGCCGTAGCTCTGCCTTCCTCCATTTTCACCACATCACAGTCTGCTACCTGCTTTGATCCCTCTGTTCCATATTCACCCTCCTGATTCTGCTGTGCGCCTGACTCCTGTTTTACATCTGAGTCGACCTTTTCTTTCTCCGCTCCTTCCTCTCCGTGGTGCACAGCCACTTTAAGCGGTGTGCTTTTGTCTTCTTGTCTGGTGGTAAAGCCTCGGAAATTGTTCTTGGCGCCTATGATGTATTTTCCCAGGACAGAGGAGCCGTCCTTGGTCAGCGCATCGTTGACGTTGTGTCCATCGTCCGTCAGAAGCTGCTGGACCACCTTCATATCACTGTGAATCCTGACGACCGCTTTGCTCAGCTCAGTAATCCGATTACCGATATCTAAGGAAGGAGGATACTCCAATCACAACACGGCACGCAGGCACCCAAATAACAAATAACTCTACACAGGATCTACAGGTTTTTCAGGTGGTTCAGTTAATGATGTTTGTGCATTTATCCATTTAACACAATTTCCTGATCTGTTTTAAACACTTTGGGACTCTCTCCCATTATTTGCTCACTGTCTCACACAATCCTAAAGCATGACTCCAAAACACTCAAAAAGCACAACATTTATATCATTTATAATTCTAGACTTTTTACGTGATCGCCAGTAGAAGAGAGAAACTACAGCGATGGAGTGGAGACAGTGTGTGAGGTGTAACACTTACCTTTCCTCTTGGTCTCCTCGAACTCCCTGCGAGCCGACTCAATGTAGCGCTGCACCAGCGCTCTGATCACCTGCTGCCGATAAGGTATTTCTTCGGATCCATCACCTTTGTTCTTAAAAAACACACATTTAGCATTTAAGTGCACAGTGCTTAGGGGGAAAAAAAATGTAGACGATCATTCTTACTACAGTCAGTCCATACTCCTGTGAAACACACTTACCATAGAGGCTATTGGAGGATATTTATCCTCAGGATTGCAGTTGAAGCAGCAGCAGAGTCGTCTAAAGATTCCCCTGGAAAAGAGTTTTGGATTGTTAATGAAGCATATAGATAAACAGAGATAAACTGAGATGTCTTCGCAGGTCGTGCTGTGCTCCACAGCTCACCTTAAGATGTAAAACACAGCTTTGGGTGAGGGGATGATATTAAAGGGCACCGGCATGGTGAGGCCCTCTCTGAAGTAACTGAGGTACAGCTTCGACCTTGCAAACTTCCACTCGACATCTGCATCATCCTGAAATAAAAAAAAAAGAACAAACAAAATGAGTCTTAGGTTTCTGCTTTTACCGCAGGTGCATTGTGAAAACATGTCGTTACCTCAATTTTCTGGAAGGAGTTGGTGATCATAGCAATGAGCATGTTGAGCAGGACGATGACGATGACGAGCGTGAAGATGCCGTAGAGGATCCTCCCGACAAACTCTGCCAACACGTACTGCGGCATGTCCACGTAGTCCTGGTTGGCCACACCGAACATGGTCCAGAATAAGAAGTGGAACGTCTCATTGAACCTGCAAAGGCGCAGAGGAGAGCATCACGACACGTGTTTTAACAAACCGCGGGGATTTGTATTTACTCTCATTTTCACTTCCGGTCCTGAGATGTTATTTTGTATTCAGGATTGTGTGAGATAAGATTTGTGGGTGCATCTGACAGCCTTTTCTTCACGCTTGTGTGACAAAGTAAAGAGAGCTTGTTGTTTAGATGCACATAACATGCATTAAATGAATTTGTAGGCCGCAGAAAGCGATTCAAGAGTCTCCGAAACAAGAAGGACAAACAAGGAAAATGAAAGGGAGAGTTTTTTCTTTAGAGACATGATCTGCACAGTTGCAGTGGGAAAACATGTCAATATGTTTAATTTCATCAAAAAAAATTACTAGTTGTTTGTATCAAACAAAATATTCTGCCTTGGAAAATCAAATCTGCTACAAAGTAATCTTCCCTTCCTGACGCACAACTCAAGTTTCCCAACAATCATCCAGCTAAAAGAAATTAACATAAATAGAAAACATTTTTCTAAAAAGGTACAAACTGAAGTTCATTCTCTCAAGTCTGTTCTCCTCTCAGGTGGCGGGATATGTCTGCCACATTGTAGTGGATTTCTGAAACTAATACTGACATTTAAAGATGACATTTACATTTGAAAAAACAGTCGTCTTGAAAAATCTATTTGTCAGTGCTCCATGTAACTGCAACACTTTACCAGTTTATACGCAGTGAGCTGAAATATGGACCCAGGCGATTTGTTGGTCCAGCTCTAATATGGAACAAGTTTTATGTAGGCTGGAGGCCTGAGGGGATAGATGATATTTTGGAAATTGGCTTATGGCGGAAACGCAGACTTCCTGGAACCTTCGCTTGTTGCCTGGCAACCTCACAGTGACGAGAAGTCTCCAAGAATTCTGATGTTTGTACAAACAAACACGATATAACACATGTCGTATGAACAGTGTTGTGTAAAGTACTCAAAAGTAAAAGTAAAGATATTGTGCTCACATGTGAAAATAACTCATGTGAATAAAACTTGAATTAAAAGTATCTGATGTTAACTGTACTCACGCAAAGTGATTTTCTGTCAATAAATGTACTTAAATATCAAAACTACAAGTAAAAGTAAATTGTTCATATATTCACATGTTCATTGTATACTATGGGTTGACCGATTATCGTATCAGATATTCAGCATTTTTCTGATATTGGAATCAGTGTTTCTAAAATCTGATTTTCAATACAAAAATGCCAATAATTAAAAATGCACCACTTTGGCTCAAAATTGTACTGAAGTACTGTCACTAAGTAAATAGTTACGTTCCATCACTGGCTGTCAGCCTTCATGCTAAGTTAACTTCATATTTACCACACAGTCATGAGAATGGTGTTGATCCTCTCATCTCAGCAAGTAAGGCGAAAAAAAGCCAACTTGCCAAAATGTCAGTGTTCCATTAAAAAAGGCCAAAGCATTTGTCGCCAGCACATATTTGGAGTGTTGTTTTTTTCCAAGACTGCGTGACATTTCGTGCTCAAGGTCCTTCTGGAGATCTCTCTTTGTCAGCTCAGCAAGGTCTTCTGATTCAGCCATCCCGTTGGCCAATGGGATGCGTGTGTCTTTTTAAAAATTCATTAGTCCTAATTAGCGACTCGAAAAATGGTGGATATGCTCAGACACTTGGATGAGAGTCCCTGAGCTGAAACAAGAGAATTTGTGACGCTGAACATCCTATTTTTTACCTGCCAAGATGTGGAGAGATGACATAGGGAACGTAGACATTGTTGATGCCACAGAGGAAGGCCGTCCCAATGATCATCAGTATGAACATGAATCTGAAAAAATAAAATAAATAAAAAAGAGAGGAAAAAACAATTGTTATTAGCTCTGTCAAAAGGGGGGCAGATGTTCATACATGGGGCAACATGAAGAGAGCCGTTACCTCATCATGTCGTCAATCATCTTCCCTATGGAGATCTGCAGAGTTCCCAGAGACTCGTGGGCTGGCAGGATGTACGCCAGACGTGTGAAGCTCAGCATGCTGGTCACTGCAAACAGCACCTCTGCAATCAGCTGGGGGTCCTCCTGATGCCAGTCCTCACGCACTGCAAGACAACCGAACGGACCGGTTCAGCATCAAGAGCTTTTTTTTTTCTGCAACAATCCTGAAATAATGATCTGGTGTCATTTCCTCACCAGTCTGAGTGAAGTAGACACACTCCTCTGCGCCGCTGTGGTCTTTGCAGAGGAAGATGCCTTTGAGCATGATGAGCACGCGCAAGGCAAAGGATGCCAGGTACATGCTGAGCACCATCACGTCCAAGCAGTTCCACCAGTCCAGGAAGTAGCTCCGCAACCCTTCAATCCACACTTCCTTGCACTCGTACCAGAAGAATCCTGCAGGAGGAAAGCATCACGTAAAACCCTGAAAACCTGATTCAAACCACTTCCAAGCATCCGTTTTCTATTTGTACGACATAGAAGGGAGTTAGAGTGAACCCACCAACCACCCACACCATGTGAAAGGAGCTGTGCAGGATGTTCTGCTGCCGGGAAGCAAATTTGTCTCGATACAGCTCCATCGTTATGGATTCTCCGAGCAACGTGATGAGAAACCAGAGGTAGGAGGCCGAGTGGAGGAGGAACTTGATCACAGGGATCTTTAGTATCTTTCCTACCTGGTGAAAACACAAAAGGCGACGTGATCTGTCAGGGCACACACCTCTCATGACAATAGGAAAACTCTCTCTACATTTCTGCCGATTTCTGCACCTTCGATCTAGGTGCGAGCCAGTAGACCATGCAGAGAAAAGGCATGGTGAGGAAGATCCCCACAGAGACCAACAGCTTCCAGGCCGTGCGGCTGCCTCTCCAGCCTGCCAGGTGTCCACACCAGATGGATGACAGCACCTGCTGGCAGATTGGATGCGCCACAAACTGCACAAAAACCACAGAGCGGGAGAAACAAATTATAAATCGCAAACACATGTTCTGTAACTCATCCCTGGCTGACTGTAGGATTTCGTACCTACCTGCTTCTGGTTGTAGTTGACGGCGAGCCGCAGACGTGACAGGTTGGGTATTCCCTTCTCGAAGGCCTGCGACTCAAAGGATTCCTGGCTCTCGTCTCCGCAGCTGTTCAGGATGGTGGTCACCTCCGCCTGGTTGCGACACATGCCCAGCAACTCCACGGCAAAATCCTGACAAAGCTGCTCCAGGCCCAGGTACTGAGGCTGCGGGAGACAGTGGCACCACAGCCGAGTCAAGAAACAACACACACACACACACACCCATGTATCTACGGATGTCATCAGACCTTGAACTCTGGCTCTTTCTGCGACAGCATGCGGAGCTCTCTGCTGAGACCGAAAGCCTGGAGCATGGCATCCTCGGAGGTGACGGACAGGTAGGCGCGGCTGGCGATGCCGCGGTAGGTGTTGATGCGAGACAAGGAGAACTTGAGCAGGTCGTACTGCCGGCCGTTGCGACACTCCAGGCAGGCACAGGATATCTTATGAGGCCACGGGATGATGTGACCTTTCTGGGTGAGCATGGTGACTATTTCGTACAGGTCTTTCTGGCAGGCTAACGTCAGAGGAGTGACGCCAGGGGCAAACTGGGAGTTGTCAATGGAGTGGTCAAAGATGGCCTGAGAGAAGGAGCGCACGTCCATCTTGTTGCCTTTCTCCTGGTCCAGGCGGTCGAGCAGACGCTTCACCACTCGGGGCTGGTTGGTGTCCACGGCAACAAGCAGGGCCTCGTGGATCTGCCGGAAGTCAAACTTGACCCCTTGCAGGAGGGCGTCCATGCAATCCTCGTTGCCCAGGCGGATGGACAGGTTGAGGGCTTCCCTCCACTGACGGTCCTCAGACTCATCCAGCTGGCGGATGATGCCATCCCCCGTCTTCAGCAGTCCACACAGCAGATCTGCTTTCCCTTCCTGAATGGCAGAGATGAGCTCGGGAGGGAAGCGCATCTTCTTGTTCATAATCTCGCGCCATTGTTCTGGCTGAGGGACAGGACAGTTGACAGGAGTATTAGAAGTCCATTCTAGCAGTTTTTCATTAGGGAATGAGGAAATTCTTAAGAGAAAATAAGGAATTTACCAAAAATAAAAATGTGGCATGATGCACAAATGACAAAAACACTCTCTGGCATCAAAGAGAACATATTTAGCCACATACTTCACTCCTCTCTCAAACTTTTTAACTCGGATGTGTAAATAAAACTCGTCTTACCGTGAGGTTTTCCATCCCTGATGAAAAAAAAACGGCACAATTTTGAGCAGTGAGCCTAAACTTGAAGCACAATCATATTCTCTGGAGACATGAAATAAATAAATAAAAAAATGTTGCCAGCTATTTTGTGCTGCAGCGATTAAAGGAGAGAGATATCAGTCGATTGCACAAGCAGCTCCACTCAGAGAACTGAGCACTTTGGTGTCCTACGATCATGTGCAACCGGCTGACTGCATGGAATCAGTACCCACAAACTCAATAACACACTTCAGTCCCCCATGGGGCAGGGCCAATTAAAAACGTAACGGGTTCAAACTGTTTCACGCTTGGCCGGGCCCAAACCAAACTGTTTCTGTACTCAAACAGGAATTAACTCCGGTCTCTCCATTGGAAACAGTGCCATTGCACAATTAAGGTAGCTGTTACTGAGCAGGCGGCAGCTGTCATCATTTCCCCCCAGAGGAGCTGGAAGGAGTTCACAGCAATGAGAAAAACAAGGAGCTGCAAGGAGAAGATATCCTGATTATCTTCACTCCTCTTTAATCACACAGTTCTCTTTGAGGCAGTGAATCTCTGTCCAGTTACTAAATTTACACATTTTCTATTTTTGACTTGGGACACAAATATGAGGTTTTCTCTCAGCGTGGGTTATTTTACTATCTATATTTAGATTTATTTAGTTAAATTTTGAATTTTTTTTTTTTTTTGAGAAGCTTCCCTTTCTTATTGGCTCATCGTAACTGTACAACAAGTCATATTCACTGTATGGTACATTTTCTTATGTGTGAACATATTTCAGGAACTTTTGCTTCACATCAACTCGGAGTGAACTGTACCGTTTACTCCACAACAACTATTTCAAAGCTGGTTAGTTCACAAATTAAGTTTTTGCACACTAAACATATTTATTTTATGGACAGAAACTATTTTGATCATTGTTTTCATGCAAAAAAGGGCCAAACGTTTCATTCCCAGCTTCTCAGTTTTCATGATTTGAGTAACTATTTTAGTACTTCTAATTTATTCTTAACAATTTTGAGGTTTCTCACAGTTTTAACAAATCAGCCAACCAAACAAGTAATCTATTGATGGAGGAAACAATCAGCAGAGCAATCCATGATGAAAAACATCTTCCATTTCAGCCCAACACAAATAGTTCAAAATCAGCTCTGCCTCAGCCACCTACAACAGTAAAATCCTGCTTTTACATCAATGCATGAGTAATAATAAACAGTGTAACACGGATGTTTTGGCACCAATACAGAGCTGACCCGGGGATGAGACTCAATAAGCACCTACATTTTTCCATAAAGTTGCATATTGTTGCTTTAGGTCAAGGATCTGAACACCTACTGCACCTCTGGCTGTATGTGCACTGATGGATTTTGGCCAAATTCCCTGTCCACAGCACACAAGCTATCTAATTTAACACAGAGACCACGCTATCATCATTATGTAAAATACAAATGTCTGTAATGTTTGCCTATCAGATTTTTCTTCAGTCATTACTGTAATCTTGTTTAGAGGTGAAGCATGACTGGCTGCTGACTGTCAACATAATAATGTACAGCAGAGGGAGGAAAAGGACCGCTGTAGACTTGTCTCTTTGCTGCAATTGCAATTCTTTTGGTGTTACGGGAGGAAAAATTAAATACCGATGCCAATTATCATCTATTTTCAGTGAATGTCCTGGTATTTATTGGTTGGTTGTGATGATGATTGATGTTCTTCAGTCTATCAGCTGGTTATTCAAGGCATACTGGTAACTAGCTACTGTTGGCTGCAAAGGGAAGAAAGTCATGTGAAATGTCCGAAGAAGTACAAAAGCAAAATATTTTCAAGGAAATATTTACTACAGTTTCAAGAAAACTAGTTTGATAAAGTACAATATAAACATTTTAATTTATAAACTCTGGTAATTGACACTTCTAGCAATGGTTTACCTTGGTAAATCTTTTTGGAGTGAAGTCCACATATTCATCTGCTCTATGTGGTGTTCATTCATTCATGCTCTATTCATCGCTCTGTTTTCCCCCTTTTTTTTCCCCCTCAGGATCCAGATCCCATTACCCAAAAAACCCCCAAAATTATGTGTAGAAAAATGTGACTGAGAACATGAAAAATATTCCTTTAGTCCAAACACATTTGTTTGTATTTAATATACAATGTATATTCTTTCCCATGTAAAAGTAAAACAGTTGCTCTAAAACTATATTACACCAAAGAGAAACATTTCCTGTAACAAAATCCTTTGAAACAACATGAATTTATGCTGAGCGCAAATCATGTAGGATCCTGGTGCTTGTTACTCAACCAATTATTTAAAAACAAGGAAACCGACAATGGATCTCAACAACGCTCTGAACAATTGAGAACACTTGCGAGAATGAAAGCTATGATTCCTTATACAAACACACACACACACCCTCAAATTAATAGCACTCTTAAAAACAAACACACTTTATCACCAAAAATTCAAATTAAATTCAATGACGTCTCTCATTATTCAGTTAAAACACTCAATTAAAGCGTCAACAAAAGGAGAAGAGAAAGTCCTCTATATTCACATACGACTCCTCAAAGTTAAATACAAACTAAAAGCCGATCCTAAATGTACAGAGAAACTCGTGTGTGAACAAAAAGTTGCGTTCACGTTGTGGTAAACAGTGCAGGCCAGTTCAGTAGATTTTTCGAGTCACTCCTTTCTCAATTCTGTGTCCTCCTTCATCTTCTGCTCCTGCATGCGACTGCGAGTGGAGCCTGAATGGAAAGAGTAAGTGCGTTAGAGAGCCATACATCAAGTAGCTACATGATCGATGGTGAGAACATGAAGAAGAATATCAAATAGCAGTTTTCACTTACTCATCTCTGCAAGCTTCTGTATCAGTGTGGAATCTCCTCCAGATTTGCTGTAAATTAGCATATATAACGTGAGCATCTTTGACTTCGATGTGCAGTTTATAAATCAGGTTGTTTATATGCTGTGGCAAATAACACCATTTGTTACCAACCTGCCATCGGCTTCATCCTGCCCATCCGTATCGAAGCGTAATCTCTTCAGAGGCTTTGGAGTGGCGCCGAGATCTAGAGTCCTCTTCAAGGAGCGGTCGCTGCTGTTGACCATCTGGTTGATCTTCTGGAACCGGTTTGACAGCTGCAGATGAAAAAACAAACCAGACAGATAGAGTGAGTGAGGGAACCAATGACTGAGATGGGGATTATTCATTAATATGCTGCAATGCAAACAAAAAGAGCCTCTTACCCCGAAAGATTCACCGATTGATACCAGCATCCTATAAAAGGCAGAAAACACAGACAATGAGAAAACAAAAAGGATTATGCTGCATCACAGGTGTAATCAAGCTCTCCAAGGAGAACAGCATGCCATGAAAAAGGAGAACTCACCTGGAGCGAGGAGTCATGATCCCTGGGGACATGCGTGGGTTTTTCAGAGGGGAGATGTACACGTTGTTGCTCCCGGGCACTCGCAGTGGCGAATTGGGAAACTTGTAGGGGCTGCGTGGGATTTGTGGGATGGGAGAGAGGGTGGGCGGCTACAAAAAACAAAAACAGCAACAATGAGAGGGGAGCGCAGACACGCACACTTAATGTCTTATTGTGCATTTTCTTTAAAGTCCAACTGTAGATCCTTCAAGAGCGGTGTCTCACCCGGGTAGAGGCATACTGCAGGATGTTGGTTTTCAGCTTCTGCATGAACACTTGGTTGTAGAAGATGATGATGGAGTCAAAGTGGCCCTCAGTGATCAGCACATGCTTAAAGGTCTGGAACGCATAGTGTGACACAGAGATATGCAACAATTCAACACAATATAACAGTATAAGGCCCGGGCTTAAAAAAAAAATTATAAAAACACTGAATTTCCGATTCAAATTGATCAGCAAAAAAAAACACTCTTAACAAAAGGCGTTACCTCCTGGTTGGTGTTGGGCATGTTCTTGTACGCCGTGACGATGGTCTTGAAGCGCAGATCAACACTCTTCACTTTACAGATGGCGTACATGGCTGACATCATCAACTACAAGAACAATGAGAGCAAACAACAAGAAGACATGAAGAGAGAGATATGAACAGACAGAACAACAGCAAAAAAAGGAAGAAAGAAAGAAAGTTAATGAGCTAGTTATAGACAGGTTACCTGGTCGAGGTGGCGGTCTCTCATCAGCTCGTGCTCGTGCTGCAGAGTGTGCTGGAACAGGGTCCATATGATGGGCTCCAGCTCTGGGTGGGAGGACAGCAGGTAAGAGCAGAGTATCTTCAGCCTCATGTAGGCCAGCCGGTACACTGTGGGGAGAGGATTTTGTCGGTTATCCAGAGAGACCTTATGTTCTGTTTGCTCTCTGGAAAATATTACTCAATCTAAAGGAATGTGCATCCATTGTAAAAACAATATGCGTGAGAGCTTAAATGACATTGTACATTTTTTATAGAAGAGGCTGAGGGAGTTGGACTTGGGGGGGCGTGGAGTCGGTCCTGCAGGCTGTGTCGGAGGTTGAGAGGTGGCCTGAGAGCTGGGTGGGGCCGGGGACTCGGGAGGCAAGGCTCGATGGCCCGGACGCACTGGGGACAGATATCTGTAAGAAAATGGAAAGACCCAATTACAACACTCAGAGTAAACTAGTAGGACAGGTTTAAAGTGCCAGATGGTAAGCCACGCAGTCAGTGGAAAAGAACAGATTTATTTTTATTTTTTTTTAAATTATGTTGCAAGCTCTTGTACAAATGACTCAACAGTGATTTCACAACCGCTTCAAAGGTTTTAGGGTCTGAGACGTCTCATAGCTCCTGTCATACCAGCAACTAAAAGACTGACACATATGTTAAACGGCGGACTCACAGGTCAGCTGCGGTGTGGTTGTGCTGCAGTGGTTGGCTGAAACTGGCTGGAGTCTCCACCTGCTCTGCTGCTCCACCCTCATGCTCCTGTTTCAGCAGCTCGAACAGCGGCGAGCCCTGCAGAGACACAAACATACAGTTCACTGGGGTTCAGCTGAAGACAAAACACTGAAGACAAGACAGCTTTCCAACCCTTCAGCGGTGCACGTTGCCCTTTTACTGACAGCTGAACCTCATTTAAATATGAGTTTGTATGTGAAGACTTTTGCTACCCTGACTTGCATTTTTTTCCTGATCTAAGTGCACAAATTGAACCCAACTTTTTATCATTTTAATCACAGCACCATCACTGGAGTTACTCCCTGTTCGTCTGGCTGATAATGTAAACTCTGCAGTTTTACTGGCATGAAGAATCCACAGGAGGAACATTAATAAGGGAAGTTATGAGAGCACCTTTTTCAGTGTGGAGAAAATTACATAAATTAGTTTTTATACTTAAAGAATAAATGCTTTAATATAAGTTGCAGCTCATGTATATCATCCTACTGATGTCACGAAGGGCTGATCCAGGAACAAGTGCAGCATTGACAAAGTATCAGCGCAATCAGGAAGAACCAAATCCCCTTTGCAACAATCTGTTCCTCATTTCATGTTGACCACTGGATGATCCCTATAGTAGCCCGACTTCAGTGACAGCTCATTCTACATATCACGGCAGCAAAATCAGCTTATCCAAGACTCAAAGACATGCAAACCAGGGGTGCACGTGAACATCAGCATTCACACGGCACGAGAAAAAACCACAATAGGGCGTGAGATCATACACGGAAGTGGGTGTGGTTACACCATTCAGCGGTTTACACAGTGACTGCAGGCACAGACTTGCTATTAGTGCATTCTTCATAACATACGTGCCACGCCCGGCCGACGCCACTGACACATTTCAAAAGTACACTTACTTGTAACAGCTTTCAGTGACGTATAATGGACTCCAGCAGGGCAATGTTTTATCAGGTGTAGTAAAAATGATTGCGAAAGAGTCCTGTGTTCACTGTCACCTTTAGATTCACGTTGACCTCCTCTGAAGTCATTAAAGAAGGTATGATAAAGCTCTGACGTATTGTTATGTTGTTATGGGACGTTGAGCTTAACACATCTATAGCATCTATAAGACTGAAACAAATATTTAAGTGTGTAATTTTAATTAAAATTAAAATGTATCGGTCTGATTATTCAAATTTGAGATAAGTGCGAAACCAAAGCAGCAATGGGAGGACTCTGGCCACACTGGAGGCTCCTCCCTTTGTGTTTCAACAGTCCACTGAGTTCTTTGTGTTGAAGCGTCTGACTATCAGCCTGCAATGAGGCGTCTGATTTACGAGCAGACAGGAGCAGAGTAAAACCTCTAGAGCGTACAAGGAACGATCACCATGCTTCCCCCCAGGGCTGCTGCAGGAACAGACAGGAGAGAGGAAGAACCACTCGACTGTTCACAGAGCTGAGGAGAGGCACATGACTCCGCTCTCTAAAGGGATAAATATTTCAGTCTGAAAAGACAACTGGAAAAGACTGACAACTTCACCTAAATGAGGATTATTTGACGTGCAGGACAGAAAACTGAGGTAAAGGACTTTGGATACTGATACAGGTATTTTGCAGAGTTGCCGTCTACTTACTCCTTTTCAGCATTTCAGAACATTAAACAACACAAACTGAGGATTCTGCAATATTTGAGGACGGATTTTTCTTACCAAAACGATTAGCAAATGCTTCCTGCTGCTTGGATTAACAAGTTGGATTTTTACGAGGGACCCAAGAAACAAAAGGAAGAGACCTTTTTCACCCTGTAAATGTTCAAAACTTTCCAGCCTGGTCTAAAAATGTTTAACAGCACCTTACAAACTTATAACAACAGTACAGTGAATCAAAATAACATGAACTGCAACAAGAGTGATGACTTCAAGTACCCTCTGTATAGCGTGGTTTTCAGCCTGGTGTTTTTGGTTGGACTTATCTTCAACATGGTGGCTGTATACATTTTTGCCTGTACGCTGAAGCTGCGGAACGAGACCACGACGTACATGATAAACCTTGTCGTCTCAGACTCTCTCTTCGTCCTCAGCCTGCCTTTTCGGATTGCTTACTTTATTAATCGTGAGTGGCATTTTGGGAGTGTGCTGTGCAAGATCTCCGTGGCCCTGTTCTACACCAACATGTACGGCAGCATCCTCTTCCTCACCTGCATCAGCGTTGACCGCTTCCTGGCCATTGTGCACCCGTTCCGATCCCAAACTATTCGAACTAAGAGGAACGCCAAACTGGCCTGCTGTGCGGTGTGGGTGATGGTTCTCTCTGGAAGTATACCCACTGGGTTCCTTTTGGACACTACTTCAGAGAAAAATGTCAACTCCTACAAATACTTCTGCTTTGAAAACTACTCGAAAAATCAGTGGAAGGATGAACTGTCCAAGGTGGTGGTGTTTATTGAGACTGTGGGCTTCATCATCCCACTGATGGTCAACGTCTTCTGCTCTGTCATGGTGCTACGGACACTGAGGAGACCCCAAACCATCAGCCGCGGAGGGAACCTCAACAAGGCAAAAATCTTGAGGATGATCATTGTTCATCTGCTCATCTTCTGCTTCTGTTTCATTCCCTACAATGTTAACCTCATGTTTTACGCCATGGTCCGCTCCAACGTCCTAAAGGGATGCAACGCGGAATTTGTGGTCAGAACCATCTACCCCATCGCTCTGTGCATAGCAGTTACCAACTGCTGTTTCGACCCGGTCATATACTACTTCACTTCAGAGACCATTCAGAGCTCCATCAAACGCAAGTCCACAGTGTGGCATAACGGGGCCAAGCTATTCGACAGACTGAATCAGGACAGCTCACAAAGCAGCCCAAATTCAACACCCAGAAACTTGACTCTTAGGGCTCTGAAGTCCAAAGTATTTGACACTGAATCAACAGTCTAATGACAACTCTGTTTATGTAACAAGATTAAGAATTCAGAGAGTATTACTGGATGAGTGGGAGGACACAGGTGGAAGCAGAATGGACTTGAAGAAGATAACAACCCATAAACACACTGGTTACTAAGGAGTCACTCGCTCCTCTACTGGACAAGAAAGAGACTTTAGACTGGGAGTGATCGCTATTCAGTCGATAAATGAAAAGACGAATCATTTCAATTAATACAGCGTGTTGCAGCGTGAATGCTGGGGGCAACAATTCGCAACACATCAGTTGGAAAACTCTGTTAGGAAATAAGTTTATAATGTGTTCTAGTGGAAATGTCATAAGCCATAGTCATGCACGGTGCTGAAGTTGTAGTCATTTTCCTCAGAGCAGAGTTTTCTTCAAGGAGAATCTGCTTTGACAATGCTGAACCAGTATTACAACAATTTTTTTTATGTGCAGTAGTTGTGGCCTCACTAAATGCTTTTAAGCACTTTATAGAGCAGCTTGTTCTATAACAGCTTTTATCCCTTATACTGAATGCGAATAAAGGAGTTATTAACTTAAAAAAAAAGTTTCTGCGTTTGATATTCACTACTTGTTTGATCGACTGTGGCAATAAGCAGGGTATCAGTTGTTTGTCTGCCATTTTCTTTGGCTGCTACCAAATCATTTGTGTTCACTGATTAGTCACACAGGTGATACCAGCACAGCAACAGGTACTGTGATTGGCTAATGCCAAGACTGCACAATGAGTCAATAAATGACGTAATGTAGATTACAGGTGTGGTCAATATTTAAACAGCTGCACGCACAGCAACGGACGAAATGGCACCAACACTGCCACTGGCTTACTTCTTGTGGAAAGTGTTGGGACGTTAAAAACAAATCAGGATATTGCCTTTACCGTTTCATGCAGTGTTTGGAGGATTCTAGTGGAATTGAAACAATTTTGCCCCCAAATCCAGTTCTTACTACATTTCGCAGTAAGTGAAGTTTGAAGAGAATTCTTTGAAACAAATATGTCTGTTTCCTGTGAGGCAATAGGTGAAGCGAAAAACACCCCACAGTTTAACATGAATATGGTGCAGCTTGAAAATCTGTTGCCTCTTGCAAAAGTGGCAAGCGTCAAGACCGAGCGGTTCTGCATTCCTGGTGAGAGGCGTAGCCTGAGGGTCTGCACTGACAAGGGTCGGCTCATCACCAACACCGCACAGATGAGGATTGTGAAAGCAAAGCAGACGAGCAACAACATGCCTCTTGAAGGAGAACATGTTTTCAAAATAGAGCACAGTGGAGGCTGCTGCAATCGTAGCACAGACCCAGTGAATGATCCAGAATATCCAGGTGTTCTTGAGATGACTGAAACAATTGGGTTTTTTAAAGTCTTAACGTTTTTGTTTGCAATTATCGCACTTCAACATGGTATACAAACAGGCAGGATGCAGCTGGACATTATCCACCCAGATCAAATTAAATATCTGTACTGGATTGATGGTTTTGTGCAGAAATGACAGCTTATGATGACATTAACACAGTATGTGCAAACAGGGCTGATTTAATTAAACTGTAAAAACACACCATCTTATATCCGTTCCTAATGATAATCATAACTTGAGGGAATTAGCCTGATATTCTCCAAATTAAGATGAGTCAGAGGCTCAACTAGTTCAACACTGCTTTCACTTAAAGTTTGCTTTGTAAGGCTCAGCTGTCTGGCTGTGGACTATATAGATTAATGTGATGCAGGTAAAAGGTTAGTTACTGTTTTTCTCAGGTACATTTTTACACAAAATACATTTTCATCAGCGCTAAAAGACTGGTCCCAGTGGTTTTCAGTTTATGACTGACTACTAAAGACAAAGGTTGAATAGTTTTCTCTGGTTATCTCCTTGGCTCATTTATCTACGAACTGATACCTACACTGACTTAGGGCACCTTCACGCTAGACAATCCGTACCCTGCCCAAGCACGTTCGACCCACTTCCTTGGTACTCTTCCTTGGCCTTGGCATGGTTGGATGGGATGTGCTTTGGCTCTACGGTTGCTCATGCACAAGCACAAGCTGGTGCGCAACATGGACATGACATGACATATAATCATGCATATTACGCATATTTCTTAATCAAGAAATCCAGAAGTGTGAGAGGGTCTGGTCTATGACCGGAACGTCACACGGTTGCGGACAGAGCCATGTGAGTGCAGGCCAGAGCGGGGCTGGGAGATGAGGGACAATCTTGCTTTGGCGCGGTACAGAGCAACTAGGCCAAGTGAGCGCGCCCTGACCCTTCTGGTCCGACCGTGACGCTGCAGTATTAATGCAGCACCTTCTTTCTGTGAATTATTGCTATTCCCCTTTCAGTTGGCGGACAAATACGGTTAATGATTAACTCCAATCCCTCGTGTAGGTTTTTAACAAGCAGCCATAAAAACGACTCATGAACATGAAAGTAATGAAACAACCTGTGTTTAATTATCAGGCTGATCAAAAGAACAAAATTATTATCAGTTCAATAAGAAAACTAGTTGGTCAAAACCAGATAACTGGTCTATTCTCTGGCAAAGTAAAGATCAGTACTTTTGACAGTCATTAAGTATTTAGACTGGGTTAAAACCTAGATCGTGAGGACAAACGACAAGAAGAGTGTGGAGGAGAGGGGGGTAGAGAGAGAGAGAGAGAGAGAGAGAGAGAGAGAGAGACCCTGACTTGAGTGTAGGCGTGAACTGCTTCATCAGTAACATCTGCACCATCACAGACTCTGTCACTGCTTCGATGAGATCCTGATGGTGAGTGATGATGTTTTTTTCTTTGGTTGTACTTTGATTCACACTATATTTTTTAGCAATTCGCCGTATTATTTAATCAAGTTTGGGTAGAAACTTTTCAATCTTAAATGATGAGGCCGTACAAAGATTATCTGAAATCTTGTGATGAGGAATAATATTTTTTTTCTGTGTCACACTTGAGAATTTCTTTGGCTTTGGCAAGACAAATTAAAATGTTAATTAAAAAATGTAATGTGATGAGATAAGAGTTACAAAACTGCTACATGCTAATTGCAATTCTTCAAGATCACAGTAAGATCAGTTGGACTGATTGATACTCATCTGACACTTGATCATTTTCAGGAGTTTTCAAGATCACCAAAGCAGCCGACAGAAGCAGCTCAAACATTTCAGGAGATACAAAATATTCACTTGATCATTTACAGTAACATGGATACTTTATCATAAATAAGTAATATAAATGTCTCATTAAATAACGTTAGTGAGGATTTCAAAACATGTTATGGAGGAACGACTTCACTGATAGTGGTGATCAATGGGTCTGTATTCAAGATGTCATAATTGCATTTTTGAAATTAATGTTCAAACTCATGTATCATGATTCCATTCCAAGTGTCCATTACTAGTTGTTCAGCAGCCCAAATTCACAGTGAATTGGTCACAAAAAGGATAATTATATAATATGACTCAGGAAAAAGTCCCAAAATAGCAATAAAATACTAAACACAGGAAATGACATGCGCAAAAAGTGTTTATAATCAGATCCTGCATAATGCTGAACATGCCTAACCAGATATCTGCTTATGCACTACAAACTGAAATCTTAAAAAAATTGATGAACACCTCAGTCTCAATCTTTCAGAACGTTACGAGCTTCACTAAAAGTGTATTTACTGAAGTTAACTTGTATAATATTGTGGGGTGTTTCTCCTCCCTTCCGTACAAGTAATGAAACAAAATGTTTGCTTGTTTTATGAGAGCCGGAAGTTGCATTTAAAATTAAACTGACAGCACTTGCCTGACGTTCGTCTTCCATTTCAAATATTAATTCAGCCATGTTAGCTGTAGGACTGTTTAAGTGTTTACGTTCCATAAAACAGCAGACCATTTTATTTATTTTTTACAAGCCACGGGTTTAACTGCTCTGGATTTAACTGCTGTAAATGCTGTAAATGGACACTTCCTCTCATCTTCTGTTCACTTCACTTTAACCAACCTCATCCTCTCCAGATATGACAGCAACACAGTGATTTAAAGTGTCGAAGCAGCGACTCATTCTGAGACATGGAGCTGTGGAATACGACCGATGTGCCCACCAAGCTGTTCACGCCTCTGTCGAACTGCACTGTGGACACCAGCTTCCGCTTTACCTTCTACCAGGTGTCCTACAGTCTCATCTTCCTGCTGGGGTTGCTCACCAACAGCCTGGCTCTGCGCAAACTGTGTCAATCTCCCTGCCCAGTGAACAGCACAGCCATTTACATGATCAGCCTTTCAGTTGCTGACTTGTTTTTTATAATCTCTCTTCCCCTGAGAATCTACTACTACCACCAGAAGGCTGGAGCAGTGTCCTCCAAGACCGGGGACATGTCCAGCTGGACTTCTGGAGTTGTATTCTGCCAACTCACTTTCACCCTAAAATACATCAGCCTGTATGGGGGCATCTTCTTCCTGGTGTGTATTGCTGTGGACCGTTACTTTGCTGTAGTGCATCCCCTGGCATCATCACTCCGCAGGCTGCATGTTGCACAGCTGGTAAGTGGGGGAATGTGGTGCCTGGTGCTGGGGCTCAGTGTGAGTTTGCCTCTGCTGCGCTCTGCAGCCTCTAGCCAACACCATCCCTGTCTGCTGGATCCGTCCTTGCAACACCACCGCACCATCATTCTGGTAGCTCTAAGCGTAGTGCTTGCATCATTTCTGCCCCCAACCGTGCTACTTCTCTACAGCTACTGCAAGGTGCTGAGCGTACTTCGCCAACCAAGACCCTGCTCCCGCAACCAGTGCTGCAGCCGTCAGCACGCTCTCAGAGTTATTTACTGGGTGCTGGCAATCTACCTGCTGTGCTTCCTGCCCTATCACATCAACCTCCTGGGATACACCCTCTCACATGTGGGGCTGCTGCCCCATTGTGGCCTAGCCAAGGTGACAATGGCTCTGCACCCTGTGGTGCTAACGCTTGCAAGCTCTAACTGCTGCTTCAACCCACTCATCTACTATTTTTCCAGCAGACTGGTGCACAAAGAGGCGCCTGCTGGCAATGGCAGCAAGTGACACAGATCATCTAAGACTACTTCGGACTGTTTCTTTAGATAGAGCAGCTGCACTTAATGTTCAATGCACTGAATTGAATCACCAGGACTGTAACTCATACTGTGTCTACGTCTCAAGAAGTTAATCTGCACTGTATGTATTAAAAATATACATTGCTCCTGTTGGCTGAGCAGCAAGAGTAAGCTTGATTTTGAGCGTAGCCAATTGAAAATATCCAACCCCTCCCTTCTGGCCTCCACCCAAAGCCACACCACAACAGCATCGTTGTCATCACTAACCGAATCCAACTACTTTGTGTACTACACATGTATGAAAACTAATCATAGGAGATACTGATTGTAGCCTTTAATGTTTAATCTGTATCTATGCATGAATATTATAAAGTTGAAAAGGTTTTGTGTGTTTACTTTAGTGCACCGCTGAGGGCAGATCAATGGACCAGTCTGGGGTTCAAGTCAAGAGGCACAGCTTTTTTGGTTTGTTTCATGTATTTTGGCAACACAACATCTTTTTTTTAAAAGACTGATGTGCAATGACATTTTTCATATGTAGTGCATGTTGAATTTATGTGGAATCTGCCTCATCTTACATAAATGCTGATCAAACGTTCAATGTTGATCTCTCTTTATTATTCTTGAACTTAAGTAAAAAAAAACTATTCCTCTCATTGACCAACAAGTAGATATACTGACAGTGTCTTCATGAGGTTATGTTAACATTTAATTGTTCTGACATTAATACCAAACTACTGTAGTGGTGATAGGAGATCAAACTGACCGTCCTCCATGCAATCCTCTCCATGATGAGGTTTTCACAGGTCTCCAGGTGTTTGACGATATCTTTGCTCAAAGTGGGGTCGGCCTTGATAAAGCTCTCGATGACTTTGTAAAAGTCAAAGGCGGCGAGGTTGACCACATCCAGTATCCAGGGGAAACACACGTTTGTTTCAGCTGTGTCTCCACAGCCACCGCCATGGTTGTATCCTCCAGTCCTAAAACTGCTCTCTAATCACAAGGAGAAAACAACATAATTCCAATTTAGTGCAAGAAGTGTGAAAATTTATCTGTTTAACATCCAAGATACAACACACAGTTTAGCTCATAACTGCACCGGTTAGCAGGACGCACACACCTCCATACGTTGCCATGACCACCTCCAAAGCGCAGGCCAAAAGAGATGTGTGGAATGTGGAGTCGTTGAGGAGTTTACTGTAATGGAAATCATATGACTCAGCTCAAAGTTTCACTTACATTGAAAACAACAACAAGCACGTAGCACAAGTGAGCAACCGACTGCTCTTACACAGTGATTCTGTATTGATTTAATAAAAACTGGGAAACAAAACAAAACAAAAACAACAACACATACCTGAAATTTTGAACTGACAGTCGCTTCTCTTCCTACAAAATAAAAAACAGGAGACAGGAGGTTCATGTGAGTTGCTTTTTCCTTTGACAGATTTCATGTGTCACATAAAAAATGTGTGGACATTGAAATGTAAAATGTGTTTGATAACATCAGTAATATGCAGAACATTTATCAATTATGGTTTAGTTTCAATAAAATCAAACTCAAGTCAAGTACCGATTTTAGCATTGCCTCCATGACTTTGTAGTAAAGTTTGACACCAAGGTTAAACCTCTGAAAGACAGAAGAGATACACAAGTCAGCGGTAAAATCATTTCACCATGGGAGTCAGCACCACTGATTCTCATTGTTGTCTTCTTGTGTGTTGGTTTATACCTGCCGTCCGAGTACTATGCAGCGCGGGCCGACTGCCTGACCGAACCTTTGGCTGAACGCCTGTCCGAGTGTCTCCAAACGCTTCAGCACGTCTTGCGTCGGGTCCACAGTGCAATTCTGATCGCAGGAAAGAAGAAAAACAAGAAACAGGTCAATACAAGGTTGTAAGATGCAGTTTTATGGGTTGCTTTAATAAGTATCGCTTCTAAAATTCTTAAAATGCTTCTAGAGACCTACTTTGAAATATGTAGCCAGGTTAGTTGACGGCTGGTCCCCACTAGAGGTGAGATCACCCCTCAACTGCTGAATGGAGGTCATAGCAGCTCTGATGAGACAACACAACAATCAGACAGTGCTGAGGACAAAACTCACAAATTCACACAATGACATTTCCCCAATATTCTGCACACAATACAAGAAATCCCAGAGCAGTGTCAACTGATTGGCTTTTAAATATTTTATATATTTATAGATTTCACTCCATTCTTGAATATTTTGCAAACCAAAATGTTATCAACACCTTTTACTCGCTTTATCTTTTTCCATGAAGATCAGGGACGGTTCTCTACTCACCTGATCGGAGTCTGTGGAGGGATGAGTACGGCATCTTCATCGGACAGGTTCTTCTTTGGCGTTCTCTCCACCTGTGATCTGAACACAGGAGGAGATTGTTCAACACTTTTCTTTAGGTTCATCATTCATTCATATAAAGTCAACATCAAAGCACTGAATAGTAAAGAAAACAATTACTTACATCTCGACTTTAGGCGCAAGAACAGTCTCATCTCCGTCAAAAAACAGCCGTCCATCAAATTCTTTACTCTTGAGGTAGTGCTCTTCATACTGTTGGTTGATGTCATTCACCTGTGGTGAAAATTACAGTTAAGTAATGCCTGATGTACAATATTAAACACTGCAGTGCCCCACTTTGCACCAATGATATGCAAGGTTGTTAAAAGGAACAAGTGCAATGTACATATCATATAGAAATGGAAGAGTTCTTTATTAAATTAAATATTTCACCTACATCCAAACTTGCTTTATACTAAAAATGTACTGTTTTTGTTGCCAGCACTTTATCCGAGTAGGGGAAATCATTTGTGGTCACAGCCTTGACATATCTTATAAACACACCTTCACTGCTGAAGGAAGGCTAAGTGCACATTATACTCCTAGCTATCTTGGGTGCTAAACGCACCAAACTTCATTAGCTAAATGCAGCTTATAGATATATACTCTGCAATTGTACAAATCCAACAATCCAAGGAAAGAGTAACTTAAAAAAATCCAAGCCTGATTTCTAAAAACCCGAAGACTTGTACAACTGTTTCATTACACAAACAACACTCGTGGTCTGGAGTCCTCGTTGCACTTGTACGTGACTCGTCTACAGATTGCATGATTGCAAAGGGTGGCAGAGTCTGTCTGTATCTGCTCAGATCTCAATCTTAAAAAATAAATCTCTGAAATAGGGTCCGTTCCAACTTGTCTGCCACTACTGCTGATTAAGACACCTGATTGAGTCTCAGACAGCTGTGTCTACAAGATAATCAGAGCCAAAATCTTGCTCAAAACTAAATATTTTTTCCAAGGTACCCAAGGCGTTCATAGGTCAGATAAATACAAAGAGACTTATACATTATTAACATACGGCACTCATGTTAATAACACACGTCATCTGTCTGTTGCTGGGGTCATGGAACTGTGGAACAAACATGTTCAGCATCCTTCTTCAGGAGTGTCTTCACATTAGCAAACAGAAGCATCCTGTCTCCGTTGTTTTCTCCAATGTACTGCCCTGAGGCACTTAAAATGATCCCACGCCTGAGTATACATTTCCCCAACACCATGTATGTAAAAACAAACAGCCGCAAAGAGAACAACCAACAGCTGTCAGACACGCAAACATTCAACAAAGGCACCAGCCGGCAGGAAGACAAAACCAATGGAAACAGTAACTGAACAAAAGTCAAATAGTAGAGCAGGTGTTGTGACAATAAGCCCCCCTACCTGAGGAAAATCTGGAGATCTTGAAAGATCCAGGGAGTCCAGGAAAGCAGAGAAACTGGTCTGGTACACATTCTTCACCTGCAGACACAATTCGAGTGCAAATGAGGCCAAATGCACATAATAATAATAATGCTGACAGCGACATTTATACAAAGAGAGGGGCTCTGACCTCTTCTGCATTGCATTCATTCTCTGTGCACAGGGTTTTGAGAAGCTGCAAATCCACCTCTGGCACCATCGGTCGGGATTTGGCTTTGCTCTGGTTGCGACGAGACGTTCGTGTTGGAGGGCTCTGAACTTTGCTGATAGCGGATTCTGAGCAAGAGACATAACGGAGTGGGTGGTGTTGAATGAAAGGTGATAGTGACGAAGATTCTAGAATGCTCTGGAGAGAGAAACACGCCTTAAATAAGACAATTACCCAGAAACTTCCGGGACGAATGCTCTAGTTGAGCCTGATAACTTTTGGTTTCTTTCATATTGTTGTGCCAGTGACGTCACGGGCTGAAGATTGAGCATACTGTATGGGGACCTAGGTTCTATTATTAGACTTCGGGTCCTGTTACTATTACCTCAGATAAACACAATGTATGAGACCAGTTTTTAGCAATTTATTTGTTCGTGCACTGCAAAGGTAACAAGGGACGAATTGTCGTACTTATTGGGATTTTTATGATATTTGGAGCCAGCTGAGTACTGATCGCCTGGGCAGAGATAAAGAAGAGATCTAAGAAAAGTATTATCCTTTAATATGGTATAGTTTGGCAATGTGGATGAATCTGTCCTTTTAACACTATCTAATAATTTATTAGGGTATCTAGCGATTAGACTGGGGTGGTCACTTCCTGAAATCTGATACCTTGTGATTTACGCATGCAAGCTTACTCGAGCATAAAGGTTAAGGGGGAATCGGCGTAGATGAGGTCATGAGATCTGGGCGCAAGCGGGCCTTTAAGATGCCACCAAAATTCATAGCGTTGGCTAGCAAGATTCTGAGCAGCAGCTGGAGACGATGCATGACCACGTGGTCATCCTCCGATTCTGCGCTGCGGGGCTCTTCTCTTGTTGCCTTTTTTTTGTTCTGTTCTGGCTAGACCGCGCCATAGGCCAGGCTGAGAACGATGAGAAGCGTTCATCACCCCCCCCTTCATACATACCTGATCGTCACCCGACCCCCGCTCTCATACCCGCCTCCATGCCCCCCCCTCCCCCGTCGCAAGAGTGAGTCCATCCCGAATAACCTACCAAACAAACGCTCAGAGCATAGAGCCATCCCGCTCTCGCTTCACCTATTGACTTGTCCTTTCCGTATGACAGTCCCTCATAAGAACCCCTTCTGGAGAAGGCTTGTGTCGTTAGCACCAAAAACACTGCTGGGTTCAGACTAGAATAGAATAAGTGTCTCAATATCCCCTCAATCACCATATCTCCACAACCTGTAAAATAATATAAGATTGTGAAATCCCCCCCCCGCCAATTGCTCCCCCAGTCCCCCCTAAACTACCCATTTCTTCCAAAATTAGTTTTTGAAGGACCTCTTAAAACCAGCCCATAAATGATCCTTTCCGGGGCCCGGTAAGGGGAAAAAGAGCTTGAATTTTTTCCTGGGCCATGAGGGGGAGTGTGGGTGAACAGCTTGGATCCGGACTTCGTTTTTTTGTTGGGCTTGTGGTTTGACGGCTACCCGTTGGCGCCATACAGAGAAATGGTTCGTCCAGCATAGCGCACGTGGGAGGCGAAAGAATGTCCGATTCCACTACTCAAACCTCGTATTTCACGCAATGTGTCGAATCTAAGTGTATGATATACATCATGTAATTTCATGCTTTTTATATCTCGAAGATATAGCTGTTTGCAGAACTCATAGTAAGTATTTCACTTTAGATGACCGTTGAAGCTGAATGAGTAAAGATCAGATGAAGAACTATCAATGAGTCGCGATGAAGTAGATCAGTTATCCTAGATTATCCTAGTAGAAGCCAATCGGGGTAAGTGTACTCATAAGCTGTAACGCATCCAACTTGATCGTGTCCGCAATGTTCGGGTGCCAATCTCGCAAAAGATAAAGGATATATTCTTTGTTCTAAACATAAAAAACTTTATAGATCAGTCGACAATTGTGCCTCTTATATCAGTATCTACATGAATCACGCACCAGTTAACGTTATTGAGATGTTACACTTACCAACACCACCAATTACTTCTCTATCCCCTGATATACCCCAACACAAACCCCTACTAAACCCACACGTCGCCTCTCCTCGATCCTCCTTAAAAAAAAACCTCCATATACTAACACTCTCATAAATATCCCACTTCCGGACTCACATTCCAAGTCATACTCATCCCCATCTGTCCGCCACCTACTTATACACAGCTCCTCTATCACTCGAGAGACTCCGACACCGCCCTTCCCCACCACCGCTCTCTCTATCCGCAGATCGAGTCGAGTGTCACAAAATCTTACAAGTGTATTGACAAAAATCTACCCAGCCCCTCGTTCCCCCCGCCCTCGCCCAGATCCGCATAGCTCACCCGCTCCAGCCTACACAGACCCGCCCCCTCGCTACAAGTCGTGTTCTCTAGCAGCCCCGATCGGTCCAGCCTCCGCCTATACCCTGACTCAGATGTACGCCCCGCTATAGTAGTTCATGATCACCTGCGTTTCATCATTCACCAGCTTCCCGATACACACTAGCCACGAGAGAAAACAGTAGACCAACACTTATCTATCTCACCCAGACTCTCTAACAAAAGTCATTCACCTACCCTCTCGAGAGTCGATCGGGATATATCCATAACACCATCACACTTTACTGTGTATATAATATCCATCCCACCACAACAGATACACTAAGCTTACATCTCCATCACCATACACCATATCGTGGACTAACAGAGAGACACCCTACACCGAGACGATCAGTACTCTCTTAACCATACATTGTGCAGAAACAGCAGATGAATAGCGCATCCCGCCACTTTTGGACATCACCAACCTACCAGGCCGCTCTATACAAGACTAAACAAACGCTCCCCGCTCGCTTCTACCACACCTTTCTCTCTCATCGCTCCCTCTGGCAACGTTCACCGAACTAAACGCGTTATTCCTCAACTGCGCCCCTCAACCACCCTGACACCTACACCTCGAAGAGGAGATGTCTATCTCTTCCGTACTGCACCCCTGCCTTACTGCACCCACTCCAAACCCATGTGTGCCTTCCGACGACGCGCAATAGCCACCAAAGCCTCGCCTCCCCCCATAAGGCGCCTCTGTCCCGGCCCCCCCCCCGTACAACACACACTCACACCGACCCATACCGCACACCCCACCAGCCCCACACTTTGCGCAGAGACGGTCTTATTGTCTCATCCTTAATATATCGCCCTCATTAACAATATAATAAAAGCACGCATACCCCCTCACTCCCACTTCCTACAACACAATACGACTAGCCGCCATCAGAGCCCCCTAGAGAATATCCCATCCGTGAGAGTCGGCAACATGCAGACAACTATCACTCCTCACCCTTAAAGATCCCCCTGTTCTAGCACTTGCTATCTCACTCCCCGCTCGACTTGTCAAATCATGTGTCGCGACGACTTGCTAAAAAACAACAACTACAACCTGATCCAACCGCCGTTCAGATATCAGAGACTATAGATCCCTGCGTCCTCACCTATGACGGCCTCTCATACCGCTCTCTAAATGCTCGAGACATCCCTGATTCTAGTACCTGCCCCTCTCGGCATCTACTCTAGTATATATACTCGACACTATTGCAGCCTCATCCCCCCCCTTAATGATGGACAGTCGAAATCAAACCCACCTCTAAAGCCACATCGACCAAAGAACTACATCTAATGCATGTACAAGGTGAGATAATTGCTCCATACTAAGAAAGAAATCGCATCACAGAAGAAACACTCTCGAATGCTGCACTGTACCTCTCCTATATGTAATGTCTCAGCTATAGACAATAGTTATGCCATTGTGTTTCGAGCCCCCCCCCCCTCACGATCTCTCTCTTCTATACCCCGAAGTATATAGAACCTCTAACAACATTTCCACCTTCAATCCCAACATCTAAACCGCCCAGAAACTACTTCTCACCACGTCGATCACCTCATAGATTAATCTCGTCACCTCCCCAGTAGTAACAAATGCCTATAATATAGTGACCTCAGCCCCCAGCCTCGAAGAACTGCTCCCTCTATCCTCACATCTATCGTCAACTCCCACTCGCCTCCTGCCCCGCCTCGTGCTGCCCGGTGCCTGCCCCCTCCCTGCCGTCACATCGTTTGTCCTCGTACACGTACACCCCAGACTATCCCTCCACCGCCCGCACAGGCGCCGCGTGAGCGCGGCAACTACTCTATAACCACACACACACACAAATGTGGTTCTCACCGGTTTCTGTCGTTACCTACACATACGACCTGTCTAATCTCCATGGCTACCTGATCCCCCCATATCTATCCAAAAGTTTGTTCCACCGCTTGAATCCTCCTCTGAGTGTGACTTCCCTTCAGGGAGGATCACACATGGAGTGAGTTTGGTTGTGAGGGCATCTTCATTTTAATCGTTGTGTTTTATTCTGGGTGTCATTGTGGCCATTACATTCTGACCAAACAGTACAAACAAGTGGGTGATCTGTCGACTACGGGGATACTTTAGTTTTTGTAAATTTTTTCCACACGTGGTTTTTCAACAGGCTCTCAACATTACAGACCTACTGCCACATTTGATAACACAGATGTCCTGTAGAAGAAGGGCCACAGTCGCCTACATCGGCTGAGGAGAATGAGGTCCTTCGGGGTGCAGAGGACATTACTTCGAACATTTTATGACACTGTGGTGGCATCAGCGCTCCTTTATGCAGCGGTCTGCTGGGGAGGTAGCAGCACGGACAGGGACGGGAAGAGACTAAACAAAGCGGTTAGAAGGGCCAGCTCTGTCCTGGACTGTCCGCTGGGTGCCATAGAGGTGGTGGGTGAGAGTAGGGTGTAACACCTCTCACCCCCTGCACCAGACAGTGGAAGGCTTGAGCAGCTCTTTCTCTTCTACCCACTGTGTAAGAGGGGGCGCGGATCATTCATCCCCACAGCCATCAGACTGTAACTCAAGCAATTTCCACTCTTTGTATCTATTTTCTATTTAACTTTATGCACATTTGTCTGACTCTTTGAGCTGTTGTACCAAGTAAATTTCCCCGTTGTTGCATAAATAAAGTCTATCTAATCCAATCTCTGTATCAAAACACTTACAGCTACTTCCTCCATGGAGTCCTGAACATTTTTCCACAGCCTCCAGGCACTGTCACACACCAGGTCTGTCACGTGAAGGCTCTTGGACAGGGTCACAAACTCAGCATCTTTGTCTCTGTGTCTAAAAGCATGGAGACAATAAACAAGCACAGTTTCAGGTCATCAAAACACGCTGCAGAGATAAACAACAGCCTCCCATGTGCAGGACGTCCACACTGTTAGCCAAAGTCAGACATGGGGTGTATTTGTGTGTTATTACAGCGTCTGTTACATCTTTCACTGAATGGGTTTACTCTGTTGTTAGCTGTAAGGGCGTGCAAATACACAGGTATTAGCTCTAATACGGGCCTGAAGCATCTAGCTAGTCCAGCCTCTCGGTTAGTTACATAAGCTAGCTAGCAAGAGTAAAAACACAAACTAGCTACACATTTAGCCGCAGAGTAAACACTTCGTACAGAGTAACAACTACTTCACGGGTTGCTAATGTGTTGCTGAAGCCTGAATAAGGAAGAATAAGTTCTCTTACTTTTTCAGAGATAACTCTGGACTCTCCTTCTTCTCTGGAGAGCCACTTTCAGCACTGGGCTTCAGCTCCTTGCTCTGCGGAGTCCCAGAGTTGCGCTTTTTAGGTGGCATCTTGCTCCCCGCTGACCCAACAGGCAAATATATTAATTCAACACAGAACTTTGTTTTTGAAGTCGAAAAATTCGGTTAACAAAGTTTAAAGCCCACTGCACACGACCCGTGGCAACAATACAACAAAACCTCACTGACTTCCTGAAACCGTGCTGAAGTGGGCGCTCGTTTTGTGTCACCGAAGTGCGCGGTGGAGTGCAGGTGCCGGCGGTGTCTCAGCGTTTAGACGCCCTCCAAAGTCAGTGTCCACGACCTCGTGTGTACTAACCTCTTCACGGGGCTCGTCTGGTCGTTTATCTGTATTTAAACCCAGTGCAGTGGACACTTACATTAGATAAAAGCTGTATTCTTATGATACTCTCTCCGCTCTGTGCCGACACACTGATTGCAGTGTGCGCTCACTGGGATCACGTGACTCACCGCAAACGAACTAACCCAAACTCACTGTGTGAAAACGCGGGAAAATATCTACGACACATCCGCTCATTAGCATTTATCCCGCCAGGAGCAGTTGCCGTAGGAAGAAAGTAGGCGACTTTTAATATGAAATAATCTGATGTGATTATAAAGTCGTTACAATCAAACGCATTTTGATTCAGATTCATGTCTCTCACTGTTCACTCAGTTTGATTGTTTTGGCTTCTATTTAATATAATGCACACTTATTCTTCACTTTCTCACTCACTAACACCATTTTCCCACCATTGTAGCCTACAAGCGATTCTCTGATGT
The DNA here is from genome assembly GCA_963678695.2 of Diplodus puntazzo. Taxonomy (NCBI): domain Eukaryota; kingdom Metazoa; phylum Chordata; class Actinopteri; order Spariformes; family Sparidae; genus Diplodus; species Diplodus puntazzo. Next base: position 7,432,056 of record OZ023167.1, on the reverse strand, counting down.
CACTGCAAAATGTTCCTCGTATAATTGTGACAGCAAATGTGACGTTTTTAGTGAAGGACCATGGATTTAATGTGCATACCCCTGGCTGCACACAATTCTTAATGCAACCATTGCCCTCTTGTGGTAAAGATCACACATTGTTTTTTCAAACAAAAGACTTCTTTGATGGCTCCATCTAAAATGTAATGTCCTAAATGTGTTTCTAACCTCACTTTAAAATGATCATCAGCAGAACACCACACCGCTGACTGTAATGATCAACATTTGATAATTGTTTCCAAACTAATATTTCGAAGGCGACTCTGAAAATTCAGTTAAATAAATGTGATCTCATCTACATACTCATCTCACAGTCTTCACCACATTTATGAAAGAAAATTAATACATTGTAACTAAGGGAATGATTATATAAAGATATAAAGACAATGAGAATATTTAATCAGTATGCACAGCAATATACAAATGAATGGCAACAAGGTGTACTGAGGCAAGAATTATCCTAAAAGGCAGGATAATAAAGAGTTATTAATCGAGAGGTCTAAATCTAAATCTACCTTAATCTAAAGGTAGTGATCCTGCCTGAAAGATGCCTGAGCAGAGAAAACAGTAATCCTTCTTACAAAACACACACAAAATTAAATTAAGTTTCATGTGACTGAAAGGGTTTAAAAACGTGGACATTGAAGATCCGACAGGTTTCTTTTATCCATCATCACCTTCTTATTTGCAACAGGACACAGCAGTGGGGAATTTTCATCAGTAGCCAGACATTAAATCTTTAGACATTCATTAATCAAAACGCCAGTCCTCTATGAGGGAAGTGCATCAAGTGTGACCAAGTCACACATGGTATTTATCTGGTCTTACAGTCTATTTCAATCAGTCACTTCAAGGAGGTAAACGTGAGCTGTCTTTTTGTAATTCTTCATATCATTCTTTCCTCAATGTCTCAGATTCAATATCAAATCTAGTAAAACATACATAGTTCTGAATATATTTGTCGAATAACATTTTTAAATGATGTAGTGTGGTCATATTGCAGAGGAATAACATTTTAAGAACCGACTTTGATGTCTTCTGCTCTCTAATCTGTGACATTTGGACCTAAGAGAGTTGTGAAAAATGTTTGCAAGATTGACACCATGACAACAAATACATTCAACAGATGAGTACTTTTCCAGATAATACATTTTATCACAATGACTTAAGGAGGGCTTTCTGCTAATAAATAGCAACGTTTCAGTAAACATTCAAACCTAAAACCTACATAAATATGTGCAGACACTCACTGACTCCTATCACTTTTTGTGTGAAGATGATAAAGGATGGTTACGATACAATCTACAGATATTCAATTCTATTGATAGACTTGAGTTGTAAATGTGACAAACTGAGCAATAAAGTTTTCAACAGGAGTGACCTTGAGTGTCTGCCATCATACCGACACAGGAAAAGTACGTAATAGTTCATTTGGCAAGTTATTTTTTAATGTATTTATTTATTCTAGCGATAAGTTCAGCAATTAATCCTCTTAAAAAGTAGAATAGATTAAAAGTATTCCTCTGTGCGGCTGAGTCGTCAGCACTATTCAGTCCAGCAGGCTGACGACTTGAGGTCACGTCTCCAGGTCCATCAGCAGCCGTTGAACTACCAGTCAAGCATCACTGTATGTTTTTGTTCCTTGTACATGACAGATCTGGTAGCTGGTAGCTGTTGACCGCTGCCAGTGAAAATTCATTCACTTTGCTACTATGACAATAAATAAGATCAGCAGATACACTGCGAATGTCCCAGTGGAGTCCTAATGTGCCATCTATGAACCTTATATTCTATACAACGTAAAAACAAAATCCAAAGGTTAAAAAATATACGATTTAAACATACATAAAAGTATAAATAAAGCAATTAATCCACGCTGCCCTGCAGGACACACAGTCCGGCCACCAGAACCTAGCTGGTGCATAATAAAATAAAATAAAGTTCTCTTCATCTCTACAACTCAGTTTGTCCAGCACCGCTCTCTCCGGGCCGTCACGCCTGGCTTCCCTGCTCCCACGCCATGGCCGTAAAGTCCATGTCCGTGAGCGTGACAGTAAACGGAGCCTCAACTCTCTCGGGCTCCATGCGCTCCTGTGCTCCGGCGGCAATGTTCGCGTTGTTTACCCTCCAGGAGTTTAGAGGTCGAATTGATTTCTGGAAACGCTGCAAAAACAGAAGGAGGAGACAGTCATCAACCCTCCCAATGTTATATCTTTAAACAGATGCAGCAGTGACAGCCTGTTCAAGCTGTGCAGGTAGTGTGGAAGGAGGTGTAACCGGACCTCACAGTGCTGGTGATACTGACCTCTTTCAGTGTTCCAGTTTCCTTGCTGATGGCCACAATGGCCCAGATGAGGATCTGTAGACAGCAGGTCGCACCTATGCACACGCCCAGCGCCTTGCCCCACCGTGGATACACATAGGAGCCGTAGTGGAGTGATGTGTTGTACATCTCAATGAAGATGTAGGTCAGGATGAACTACAGCCGCAAGGGGGAAAGGCAGAGTGAGAAGAGGCTACAGGGGGGAAGTAAGATTGAATGTCAGTTTCCACTTTTCAATTATTCAGAACTGTGGTCGTTGAAGTTTTCAGCACAGCTGGCTTTATTTCAAACACGGATGTCACTTCAGATGGTAATTGAGCCATCATCTTTGTTCGCCCTCAGTTCAGGAACTCTTCAGTCATTTAATGTGATATTTTTACCTCACTGGGACAGCACAGTGTCTCTACCCTCATCAAATTACCCTCTGACTGAAAGTGCAACAATTCATGTCCACAAAAGGTGACATTAGACAAGCAGCCTTACTGTAAATGGTGATTCTGCTTCTGGTCAGAAGCAGAAATAATAGAGAAAGTGACGTAACAGGGATTTGTAACTGATACATACCAATGACACTGTAAGGCTATAATATGAACTTTAACTCAGCGGTAACAAGCGCCAATACTGACATAATTGACTTATCAGGTAATAAACTGATGTCACTGATCCATGTACCAACAGATCAACTGTTTGTCTCATACATTGTAATTTAATGCATTTTTGTGTAGTTTTTGCTATTACAATAAGAAGCGCTGTTTGGTTTGCTACAGTTTGGTGTAACCTTACAAGTAATACCATCACCACCACTAATATTAATAATAACAATAATTTTAGTAATAATAATCAAGAACAAGAGCTCTGGTATCGTTGTCAGCATCAGTGGAAATCCAAATTCAGGTTTCGGTGCATCTCTACTCCCTAGCCTCCGTCATTTGAAGAGGTTTTGAAAAACAACAACAAACTCTTGCTAAATCAAATAAATGTGAGAACTGCTAAGAACCTAGTGGAGGAACAAGGTCATGAACTATCCCCTAAAAAGGTTTTGCCACCAGAACAAAACAACCAAACTGATGTGATGACCACTTAAAAATCCGTACACTGTATTTGACTCTAAAGAACTAGAGCAACCTGCCCTAGCGATATAGCAGAATCAAGCACTCTCTTTAATTCCTTTAATCATTGCATTTGGATTTTGAGAAAAGATAACAGATACAATAATAAATATATAATACATATTCTGAAAAGCAAAGCTAGGGATAACCAGTTCTTATGTCACATTGTACCTGCATCTACAAGAATATTGACATTTATACAGATGTGTTTACTCACCAGCAGAAGAAATGGAGTGCAGAACACCCAGCATGCTTTGAAGTAAAGCAGCACTTTGCCGCACCAGGGAGGGCAGTGGGAGATCATATCAAGTATGTCCTGACAAAACTGGTTGACTCCTAAGAGAGCAGTTCATTAAAAAGGTGCATATTAGGAACAAGCAAGATCATCGGGACAACAGGGCACAACAAAATACTGCTCGATATCTTTGCATTTGTAAAATACAACACTGGATTTGTTATAGACTTCACCACATGGCGGGTCAAAGAAGGATGTGATGTTAAGAGGATTCATGTGAGGGTAAAGGGTGTGAGATGAGCTACCATAGAAGAAGGAGATGCCAATGCACATGAAGAGGGTGATGATGATGAGGCCGAAACTAGTGCTGAAGGAGTCAATGAGAGTGAACCAGTAAATCCCACCCTATAAGGACACAGACAGCACGGGGAATGAGATCATGTGAGCACAGACGAGATGCAAACTGTCAGCTGTGCTCCTCACTCGCTAAAAAAAAGAAAAAACACTCACATCAGTCACTAACAGGAGACCCATCAGGTAGAAGGAGAAACACAAAGCACCCAGGAACATGGCCTTGTGCAGCGGGTTCAGCCTGAGGTGCGGAAACTCGTCCAGCACGGCCGTAGTGATGCCCTCCATGTTGCCAAACTGTGAAGCAGCAGAGTAAAAGGTATTAATAAAAGGCAGACATGAGCATCTTTACTTCTGCTCATACCTTTGTGGTGTGTGTGTGTGTGTGTGTGTGTGTGTGTGTGTGTGTGTGTGCGTGACCTTACCAGCGTATCGATCCCCAGCATAAAGAGCATGAGGAAGAACATAATGGACCAGAACACCGAGCCCGGCAGCAGAGCGAGGGCCTCTGGGTAAGCGACAAAGGCCAACCCAGGACCTGAAGCAATAAAGGAATACATCAAGATCAGGAAGGCAATAAGTACATGGATCATAATTTGCTTTCAGAAGCAAATATTTTTAATTGACAAAGATCCACAGAATGAGCTCAGTAAAAACTACCTGTATCCGCCACCTCTGCGACAGGCACTCCCTTCTTCCACGCCATGTGACCCAGGATTGAGAATATGGCAAATCCTGCGAAGAAGCTGGTGGAGCAGTTTCCTGTGGTGATGATCAAAGTGTCCCTAAAATCCAAAGAACCGTGATCAAAAAAACTGAACCCACCGTGGCCGCAACTACATAAACAACGTTACAACAGAGCAGAAAAACTCACCTGATGACGTTGTTGTCAAACTTATTGTAAGAGGCCATGGAGAGAAGCCCCCCGACTCCAATACCTAAGGAGTAGAAGATCTGAGAGGCTGCGTCGTTCCACACCTGAAAGACACAGACAGAAATATGCTTAAAACAAGGGAAATATCTTCACACACTCCTCAGCTTGTCCAGTGCATAATCAGAAGTACCTGTGCGTTAGCTAATCGGCCCCAGTCCGGTGTGAGGTAGAAGGCGATGCCCTGAAGCGAGCCCTCCAGTGTGGCTCCTCTGATGATCAGGACAATGAGCACAAAGTACGGGAAGGTAGCTGTTACATAAACCACCTGAAATCACAGACAGCACAAACGTTACGTTTGGCAGGAAAGGACAGGTTTGTGTGTGTGTGTGTGTGTGTGTGTGTGTGTGTGTGTGTGTGTGTTTTGCGAGAGCCGACAATAACAACATTGTGTTGGTTCACCTTGCCAGAGCTGCGGATGCCCTTGAGCATGCAAAGGAAGATGACAATCCAGGCAGCCAGCAGGCACAGGGCCAGGGGCCACCGGACAGGGCCCGGGTTGTGAAGGCCCTCGCTGTGCACTACACCCAACACACGCTCACTACAAGAAACACGAGTCAAAGACATATTTTTAGTCCAACAGAGCAGCTCTAAAGTAGAAGAAGGATCAATAACATTTTTGCCACATCTACTGGCATAATGTGCTATAACACATACAGTACGTAATGCATCATAAGAGCTGCTGTAAGCCTCCTAATGTAAAGTACACAGTATAATGTAATATAAAATGTATAAGCATTCAAAGCGCATTACATATACAGTCACAATATTTTACAACATCGAGTGTCATAAATGCCCCAGAACTGCTTAATCCACTTTGCATAAAAGGTTATAAAGTCTTATGAACACAGAGCTGTGAATGTTTCAGCATGTGGCTGGTTTGATGCCGTAATGCCTCCACAAATAGCTCGACTGAAACATAAAGGATAAAATAACAGTAAATACGTCAGTCAGCAGAGGGAAGTGAGGAGGGGAAGTTCCCACAGGGTGAGTGGGCAGAGTTCGATGCAGAGATGTGCTCTATCAAAGCCTCTGAATGGCTGCCACACCTTGTGTGTATGCTTGTGTGATAGGGTCAACAAACAGATCTAAGCAAGGTGTTGTGTCTTGCTTGAGTCCTTCAGTTTGTTTGCTGTGTGTCAACAAACCTTTACTATTGTTGACCCAAAGAAAGCCGACGGTAAGCTGTCATCACGGCCTCGCGGCTGACCAAAACAACCTTTTCATCACATTCGTGACACTGTTTCAAACTTACATGCAAAATGTATTCAGAGAACGGAGGAGTAACGGGGGAAGTTATCGTAAAGTACTGTATTTATGATGCCTAAACATCATAACGATGCGGGTGTGACATTTCAGGAAGTCCTTGGCCACTTTTACTGAAAAGGTAATAGTTTAACCAGCTTGAGGCGTTCAGTCATTGTTCACAATATTTGTCTTTGTTGAAAGTATGTATTAAAGGAGTGGTCCCATGTGTGATATGTCATAACACTTTTGACATTAACAAGACAGGAGTATAAAAAGTTGCATGGAGACGTACAGGAGATATTTTACTTACTTCCAGAAAATCTCTGTGGGGCTGAGGAGTTTACCGGTGGAGCTGTTGCCGGTTGTGCCGTTACCACAGAGACCTGCATTGGCAATAGCGTCGCAGGACCAGGGCAGAGGGCTCTGGAAGGAGCTGCCCAGGTAGTAAAACGTCCACGCTATAATGACGTTGTAGTAGAGACACACCAGCGTGGACACGCACAGCATCCCGATGCCAATACCTGTGGGAGGAGACGCAAACTTAAGCCTTCAGGTGCATGTTATTATTGTGTACGGATGCTGTGCGAGATATCAGCTGGAACATTTTAATATGCAGATAGCTAGGAAGACTAGCGTTCAAGACACTTAAAGGGACAGTTCACCACCTAGACTGTGTTAGTGTGAGTTATTGAGTTTTGGAGATATGGACTTTAGCGATGTCTTCTCTCCAATATAATGACACCAGGCTTGTAATGCTTCAAGGGCCAAAAAATATATACATCTGAAACACTAAGCAGCAATGTCTCATTCCCGAAATCATGACCAAGTTACTCAAGACAGTCCACAGACCTTTTAGTGAGCAGTTTCATGTAGGGACTATTTTCTTTCTGTGTCGCAGCGCTAAGGGGAAGCGTGCATCTCCGCATGGACGGGAGGCGAGCTAACTAAGCTAACTAAGCTTACAACTCAGCCGAGGGAGACGCCATTAATATTTACATCCCGGGCTGTCACAAACATGAGATTCTTGTCCATGAGTAGTAGTTTCCCTTTCATCCTGCATAGTGATATAATTCAATACAACATAAACTGCATAAACAGAGAAATGCAGTTTATGCTGTCCAGTGTAGCCAGGAATGCACAGATTTCTACATTGGGGATATAAAACAACCTTTCTGTTAACGAATGGCACAACATGGGACGGCCAACTCCTCAGGTCAACACTCTGCTGTCCACTTACATCTGAAGGAGACAAATCATTCCTTTAAGGACAACAGTGTAAACATCTTGGCCAGAGAAGACAGATGGTTTGAAAGAGGACTAAGAGAAACCATCTCTGTCAAACTGGAACGGCCGTCATCGAACAGAGGAGGTGGCCCCCCAGACAGCTCAACAACCATTCACACCTGGGCTCACCTAGCCTTAGAAACCCACATAAAAGCCGGCTGCTTCAACGACCCAGAAGTGGCCCTAATGACTCTGAAACTCAGAGCTCACACATGTCCTTAACGACTCTGTAAGGACACTCCCACACAGGGTTTAAAAGCCTGCCAACTACTCCTCAGTTAGTTAAAAATGAAGAAGCCTATTGGACAAGAAACTAAAACAAGTCCAGTTGCCAACGATACAGCAATTAGAATCTCTACATATGTACTTTTGATTTTGGGGTGAGCTGTCCCCTTTCATGTCGTGCTTGTTAACCAGAAGCTGTTTATTCCATCTTATTACACTCGAAACTCTCTCGCCCTCGCCGAGAACTCGCTTCTGACATTTCCAATTTAAACCGACCTAGCCTTTAAGACAAAACCTGCTTTTCTGGCTCTATTTTTGGTTGTAAGTAAGTTCCTGCAGGTTTCTCTATCAGGCGTTTATATTTAGCGACCGAGGCGCAGAGCTCTCAGGAATGCTTAGCGGTGACTTGTAGTGACGTACAGTATGCGCACGACTTACAGTGGTGATGTGGCACACTGGTGTGAATCAGCAAGTTATTGTCCTGGACTCTGAAGTGGAGTGACTGGTGACACAGGCATTTTTTGGTGTCAACCCTCCGGATCCTGCTGACTCAAATCATGACGTGCGGCTCAAACTGGATGCTCCGGATTGCTGGAGAACTACTATATAACTGTGATATTATCTAACACCATATAGCTAATTGACATTGAGCATCAAGCCACATTAAATCACCATACTGACATAATTAGATCTAAAAGGTTTCAAGGTTGTGTGTCTCTGTGTATAATTACTGGGCTAAAGAGCACGACACAGGAGGGCATTACCTTTGAGCAGGGGGCAACATTTCCACACGGTGATGGGGCCGGCTGCTCCGTACTGGCCCAAACTCAGCTCCATGAGGAAGAGTGGAACCCCCGTGAAGAACAGCATTATGAAGTAAGGGATGAGGAACACACCTGCGGAGATTGAACAGCTTGATGAAGGGTGGTGTGAGGGGACAAAAAGAAACAGTTAAAGGACTTGTCTTATGTGGGTGGACGGCCTGTAGAGGCAGGCTAACGTCTGTGTAGGTGGCAGCTTTACAGACAAATGTTATTCCGCTATTTACAGTGAGTCAAGCGCCAACATGTTTGATATCAGATGCATAGCACGTGAGGCTGGGTTAGAAAGGCAAAGACGGTATGTGTGCTGTGTAATCAAGGAAAACTGTCTCTACTTATAGGATTAGTGGATGCTTTGTTTTCGACTCCCAGTGCCAAAGGCATGCTGAGGATAGCTCTGGACTGTGTGTGCAAATAAGCCAGCATGATTAGGAGGAAGGCGCGCACCCATGGGCGGGGCGGAGAGTGCCTCTTGCCCAAATGGGTGTGACAAATCACTAGAGACACACACCAAGGCATTTTAAGCACTCGAGATGTCACAGGGGAACGGACATGCCGGCAGACGGCTCACCTCCTCCATTGCGATAACAAAGGTAGGGGAATCGCCACACGTTCCCCAGTCCCACGCAGTACCCGATGCAGGAGAGCAGGAACTCGTACTTCCCTCCCCACTGCTCCCTCGGGATGATCTGGGTCGGAGTGGGCGCAGGACTCGGGGGTCGAGATTCAAGCTGGGGTGCAGGCGTAGCCGTCGCAGTGTGGCCATTTTGAGCGACAGAGTGTCCGTTCAAGTGTACCGAATTCTAGAAAAAAAAAACAAAATCACATTTTTGAGACAGTGAAATAAGAGTCAGAGAGGCGAGCTGGCCGATTCCCTTTGCTTTTTCATGATAGGGGAGTCGAGTTGTTTAGATGTGAATTACATAGAATATTAAAGAAAGTTGATTCTCTGACTAAATCTTTGATAAAGCTTATTGTCACCATGTCACGAGATGTTTAAACCAACAAGCAGACTTCCTCTTCCTTCCTGCAGGTCATCCATCTCTAAACATGAGAGGAACTATTTTCTCATGTCAGGTAGCAGAGAGGAAGTCTGATTCCGATAACAGCAGGGCTTCTGCTTTAGATACTGCTGCTGTCATTGTTATGTGTTCAAAGATTCTAATCACACAAACACAATAAGCCTAGTTTGATTAAAATGACGCCCCCGTCTTGTGTCATCCAAAATGTAAACTCTTTCAGATTTCTTGTATCTTTAGGTTTAACACGCATGAAGAGAATATATGTTCTGTGGTACATCGAGACATCAATGTCTGATACAGGAAGTTGAGGCACAACAGAGGAATATGTCAGACCGGCTGCAGCACTTAGGGAAACAAGTGTGGTTGCAACTGCTGTGGCAGACAAAAAACTATTACTGTAGAATTGAATACCTCAGATGAGCCGATGCACACAGTCTAACTGCCAACCTTCAATAACACAGCAACCCTTGAACCAAAAGGACCAGTGCGACTGAATGAATCACACCAAAGGCAGCGCTGCGAGTTTACTTTTAATGTAGTTCATTTGTAGCATTTGTAAAATGAATAATACAAGGACACCTTACATCTCTACCCATTAACAATCATTGTCAATATCAGTTATCGGCAGTAAAATCCCCTGTTATTGTCTTTTCCCTTTATCTAACCAGAAACGAGCTGTGGTGAGATGAGAAAGATCTCTGCAGCATCACTTGCAGATAAACAAACATGCGTATATTGTATAACTAAAACTATCATCAAAAAAACAGAAGATCTTCACAATTGAGTTGCTGGAATGAATGTCAGCTGCAACAATGAGTCCACTGACGAAGCAATAAATCAACTCACTTCACTTCTAAATGCTCTGTTGCTGAAAATAAGACTATTGGACTTCATTTAGATTTACGTTTAGGGCATTTAGCAAGTCAAAGGTCAAAATTAGTCCTGAATATGGTAGAAAACATCATCATGGCGTGAAGCTACACCCTGGACAGGATGTAGGCATTTGTAATGTTTCACATACATATAAAAAAAGAAAAAGAACAGAAAAAGAAAAAGTAAAATACACAACCTAAAACAATCTCCAGTTCAAAACTGTCATCAATCATCATGTGGCATTTAAGTCATTTTGTTTGTTTTCCAAATATCAAACTGTGTATACAGGAGGGGCCCTGAAAACATCTGGGCCCCTGGTAATGTGTCCACTCACTACCTGACCCTGGCTTCACCTCTAATCCACTTTAAAGCCTTGATAATGTTACATAAACAACTGAATGTGACATCATGACAGCAGCTGAATGCAGTTTTGTGTATGTGGTGCTGTAACCCTGAGAAAGGTCCCATGTGTTGGTGAGCACACTGCGGCTTTATCTCGGCCTGTGCTGTGTGCAGTGAGTGTGCGGTGAGTGTGCGGAGGTGCAGCTGAGGGCTGCAGAGAGGAGACAGTAATGTGGACGGACAGGTTGGACGACTCAAGACATTTTACCTCCACCTCCGGCAGCCCCCGGACGCTGAAAGTGTATATCATAAAAAGTGTCCCACGTTGGTTTCAGAGTGTTAAACCGGCACAGACTGTGTGTTTAGTTGTGGTCAACAAACCTCGGCTCCTACCTGCCCGGTGGTCGCTCTGGGTTCAGCGGGGCTCCCGGGTGCCGCTTTGCCGCTTTCGTCGCGCATTTCTCCGGCGCGGCGCAGGTGCTGCTGCTGCTGCTTCACTGCTGTGTCCGTCGCTCGTTAATCCACATTTTACTCGGTACAGTCCGGTTGAAGGTTCACCACGGTGGTGTCGTTTTTTTTTTTTTTTTAGGGTTGTGGTGGAAGAAAAAAGTACAGCCGGCTTTTACCGAGGAGACATCAACGATGACGATAAGGAAACGGGGCCGGTGGGCGGCGAGGTGAGATGGCAGGAGGCAGGGCGCAAGTGCAGCTCAGACACGGAGGAGGAGGAAGCGCCTCCTCCACCTCCTCCTCCTCTTCACCTGGGCTTTGTTTAGTGTTTTGGGTTGGGTAACTAGAGGAGGTTACACCTGGGATGGGTAATTTGATCACGCACAGGCTCAACTTAGTCAAACACCTTGTTGCCAGATTTGGCTTTTTTTTTCTCTTTTATTTTGAAAGAAACTTCAAGAGATGTGCTTCATCACAGCAGCAGCAGCAGGCTGTGCGACGGTGCACAGACTCAATGTAACTAAGTACTTTTACTCAAGTGCTTTCTGCGACGCTTTCTGAGTCAAATTTCTACTTTTACTCCACTACATTTATCTGATAACTTTAGTTACTTTGCAGGATGCATGCAGCAGAATATTTTTTAAATAAATGTATTTAATCAGCAATTGGATAACAAAATAATAAAAACCTGAATCAGATATATCAGATGTACACACAAGGACAGTTCCTTTATATCATATGTTTTTATTATATTTCTATTCAAATTATTATTCTATTCTTTCCAATATCTCCTTATAATTGTAGGCCAAATTGTTTTATTGTTTGAGACTTTCTCTTGTGCTGCTACTAATTTCCCTCTGTACTGCTGTGTTACCTGTGAAATCCTCCCATGGGAGATCAATAAAGGAACATCTCATCTTATAATCAGAAACATTGTAAATATTGAGTCCAATGATCCGTTAACCCAAAGTGTACAGAAGGCTACAGTATATAATAATAAAGAATATATAATATATGTGTATTTTTACTTCTATTTCTACTTTTCATCTTTCATCAAGACTTTTAAGCCCTATTCCTTTGGATGAATTTGACCAAAATAATATTTTAACTTGATGTCTTTACTTTTACTCAAGTATGACTTTCGGGTACATCGAACATTTCAGCTTAATTTGAATATCAAATGTATTTCATGTTTGTTTGATTATAACTATGTATAGATCCATTTATCACTTCAGTTATTATGTGACTGTTTTGGTCTAAAAAGTGAACAATTAACGAATCTCATGAAAAAATAAAGTGTTCAAATAGAGTGTCATTGTGAATGGTGGTGTGCCAACATCGGGGTCAGAATAAAGAGTTTCTTAGTTGGGTGAGTGCCACCCCAAAATTGTCTGTGCACGTCCCTGAATTCAGCCAATTCTCAAAAGACATTGCATAATTGAAGGTGTCAGTAGCACTTGATCTCTGGAGTTTGTTTGAGAAAGGAGGAGAATTTGAGGTTTCACATGGCCGTGAGGGAAGCTGTAAATCTTGTGTTAATCTGCCTGTGTGTGCGAGAGCCACAGAGAGACAGAAGTGGAACCCGACCACACTTCTCAGCCTGACTTCCTCGGGTGTGTTTGAGTGACTCAGGTCTACATTTTGAGAGCATTCGACCACAAACATTCAGCATTTAACATGAGAACCAAACCGCTGCACATGAAACAGCATCTCAAGCGAAATGAACACAAGCTTGAGGCAACTGTCTTGATGTTGGTGGTGTCTTTTGTCTTTCTTACTTGCAACTCATGGACTCTTTAATCCACATAAGCCCATGCTGCTTCTCTAAATCCATCCAATCTGTCGCGTGCCTATACTTAACAACCCCACTCAACAAACCGGGTCAATAGATGCTACAGTGAAGTTACACAGTTGCTGTCTGTGCAGAGCCAAATTCCTGCAATTGTGAACTTTAATTTAGCTAAAGCTTGGATGGAGGGGTGAGGTGGAATAAGACACATGAGAGCCTGAAGAAGTGAGAAGATTTGAGGATTTTCACAGAGGAAATGGAGAGCGACTGGAGCCGGTATTTTCGTGATCAGCCATCGCCGCCAGTGGACTATGACACGAACCATCATCTTCTCCACAATGAGTTGAACAGCAACTCTGCGAGGCTGGAGGACGACTCAGATCCACTCTGCAGCATCTGGACATATGCTGAGCAAGCACAAGCCAAGAGTTGTAGCAGTCGGTCGTTTGTCATGGATGCTAGAATGAGACTGGATAGCTTGAAGTCGGGGTGTAATTCACCCGTGACACCCCGTGCCAAGGATGGGAAGTTGTTCAACTATAACAGTCAAGACGACTCCTGGGACAGCGAGGAGTCAGAGGAGGAGGAGGAAGAGTCTGCTTTGGACTTGGTGGAGCTCCTTGACGTGGAGGACGACGCGAGGGATGAAGAGAACTGGTAGGTCCGACTTTAGTAAGGGTGGGACAGTGAGCAGGGGTCTGATTGTTTCTTGATGAATGAAGTGTTCCTCGCAGGTTGTACGAGTCTCCGAAGAAGCAGGAGATCGCGGAGAGAACAGAGTCTGCTCTCGGATGGTGTCGACATGTCCTGGATAACCCCAGTCCTGAAACGGAGGCAGCGTGTCGCTCGCTGCTAAATAAGCTGGATCAAAGTAAGCCAATAGCACAGAATCGCTCGAAATTCAGCCATCAAGCTGGTGAAAAAGTCAGATGAAGTTTCGTAGTTCACAAAACATTTCTGGAGTGTTACAGGAAAAACAAAGATGCAGTATTCTACTAAATGACTGAAGTAGATGGGGACTTCTTTTAAAATGTAAAAAAAAACAAATACATAAAGTGGCTCCATACAGATCATCCAATGGAATCAAAGTCTCTTGAAAGCCCCTAAATCCCAATTTGATTTGACATTTACAGCCTGGACATGTGGTTAAGCTCACGCATCCAGACGGGATGCCCGCTAACCCTTTTAGCTGAGCAGCTGCGGTGAAGATTTCAGCTCTAGTGAGGGCGTGAATAATGTCTTTACGAAGCAATTCGGGATCTCGTGGCTTCCAGAGAACTTGGCCTGATGGTGACTAGGTGACGACTTTTGGGTGAACTTATCCTTTAATTTGACCAACTCTGTCTTGTCAGGGTCCAGCAGCCACTTCTACAGACGTGCTGCTGTGGGCTCCCCTGCGGACAAAACATCTGTCAGAACGACACACAAGGTCTCGGACAGTGCAGGTAAAATAATCGTGTTTTTCTTTCGTACAAAACACCCCGAGAAATATCTCACAACTCTCACACTGATAGAGGAAAGAAAATCATGAATCGAAATCAATAAATCCATACAACTGTCTTTAACATCATATATTTTTGCAACATGTTTTGCACAGGCAACTATGAGCAGAGCACCAATGACTCTGTCACCACCATCTACAGGCTGCATGACATCACAGACGTCCACATTATGGCTCGTTTGCAGGAAGCCAGTGAGTACAGAAGAGAGTTTCTGATGATTCAGTCTACACTGCACACTGAATGGAGGTTGCAATAACTCTTGTGCATATTTCTCAGGTTTAAGGCAGGACTACGTCTCCACACCTGCTGCCGCTTCACCTTCACGGAGAGGCCCTGAGGCGAGACTAATGCTTCCATCTCGCTTCAACGCCGCTGTTGAACATACCGATGACTTCACTCCAGGAAATCAAACCGAGGCGTCCTCTTCCTCTTGTTGGCTGCCCGGCCTGTCCTCACTGACCTCTTCCTCTTGTCAGTCGCCGACATCAGAGGCTAAGCGTGGCTTCCAGATTCCAAAGCTGGCCAGACTTCACCAGCAAGTCACCCAGTTCAAGCTGCTTAAGCTCGCTCAGAATCAAGGTGCACAAAGCTGACACAGCTCTCCACATTATCTATGCTTTTGGTCAGACAGCTGCAAACACTTTGTATTCTATTTTCGGAAAGACCTTGCTGTATTATTAGAGGCCTAAATAGGTGTGAAAGAGAGGATGAATGATTTTCTCGTGTAGAATAAAGACTCTAAATCAACATTAATGTCACTCTGCTGATAAAGTCCACTTTCTAGTTTGATGACATCAAGAGAAAATGGGCATACAAATATGATTAGATATTTTTGAGACACTTCATAAACGTGCAGTTGAATGTCTGTGTGTGAACTTTGACCCCTCATGCGTTTTGCAGCAACGTCACCGGGCAGGACCAGGTCGCCCCTGCGGACCAGCCTTCGCTCCCTGCAGGCGGTCAGGAACAGCAGAAGTTTGGAGACAGACGAGTGCCAATCAGCCGACTCACAAATCACTCAACCGGCATCAGGTATGGACTGCGGATGAATGTTTTCAATCCTTAAATGTGTCTCATTTAAGCATTTTCACCTTGCATTCCCCATCTGTCCAAACTGGTCTGCAAATGTTACATGAAATGGAAAAAACAAAACACTACATTTTTTTTTCTCAGGTGCTTCATCTGTCAGAAAGGAGTCAGGGTGCTGGTCTCCATTACTTTCCGTGAGAGACTCCTCAGACCGGACGTCCGCCGTGAAGAGGATGCAGAGGTCTCAGTCTGCCAGCCCCTGCAGAATCCCTCACCCTGCTAAAGGATACCTGTCTGTCCATGGACGCGTTTTTGCCTCGCCTGACAGGTCGACCAGCGTCGCCTGGGGCAGAAATGTGTCATCCACACGAAGGTGAAAGGTGTCACCTAGTGTGGGCCCCTGACAGAATTAAACGGGATAGGGTAGATCTGAAAATACATCATATGTTGATTTACTTACTTATATGGGTGCCTGTGTAATCATTTGAATAGCTTTAGACTCTGAAGGATTTGAAGTCTGTATCACAATCCTTTATAGCGCGTTATGTGGCTCTGGGTAGGGATCATGTTTCATCAGTTTCCATCTCGTGGGCTGTGATCTGAGTCACATTTGTCTGCAGCAGACTGAAGATGAAAGGCGGCCGAATGCGAGGCAGGCACTGCTGTAGGAAGCACCTACAGAAACATCCTGTAGGACTGGATTTGATGTTACTATGACTTCCTGTGCTGTGAAGTCAGACAGTAAAAACTCTAATAATGCGGACGACTGGAATTCATAAGAACGTAGAAGTGTCAGGGGATCTTAGCCTGCTGTCTGGATAAAATTGCCAATCTGAGTTGCCCTTAAAATCATAAAAATGAAGAATTAGCAGCAATCAGTTCGTGCATGAGCTCAGCTACTTCTAAACACTGAACGTGATACGCTTGGGTAGAGATGCTGACACTAAACGTTCTTCATCACAGATCGTAAAAGTGATTCATGTAGATTTCAGTGAACTTTAGTGCAGCTCATTTTGCAGAAAGGGCTGTTTTTCTGCAGAGCTGTTGCAACAGGAAGTGTGCAGGTGACCCTGGCACAATTCGATGTGTGCTTGTTACTAGAAACAGGTGCGGTTTTAGTGCGGTTTCTCTTATGTTTCTGTTGGGGAGTGCATTTTGCTGATGTGTTTGTGTTGACGACATGATGTGGTCCGACAGACCCAAATGCACTGAGGTTTCAAATTGTGGCCTCGTTTTATTTGAAAGCTGCCTGAATACTCCTCAAATAGGCGATGATTTAAGGGGAACACTTTTAGATGTTTGCATGAAGCGCAGGTCTAACAGATGTTGTGACTCCTCTCATTGAGGTACATTTCTCTTGTCGTGTCGCAGAGTGTCACCTGATGTTCAATGCTGAGGTTTTCAACCCGTCTTTGATTCATAGCAGATTTATCAAAAGTCAGTTTCTGTTCCGCTCTCTTTGATCCCATCTGCTCTTTGTGCCTGAATGTGATTCATTAATACTCCACATGCAGCACACGCTCACTGTTGGGCAACAAATTCACTGTGCAAATGTTTACACGGTGAATGGGTCGGTTGGTTCTAAGGTCGGGTGCAACACTATGTCATCAGTCCAGAATACTTTTGGAAGAGACATTTAATAGTCTGTGTACTGGAGGTTCAGTTTGGAGATGGAAAACCCTCCAGAGTTCATATTCAAGACAGAACTCCAGACAAAATATTCTACATAAAGCATTACTACATATAACCAAGGACAGCACCTGTGTCCTCGGTCTTACAGTTTAGTCTTTACGTTGATTAATAATACTGTTTATAACCTGTGATTATAAACTGTATTCATTCTAAGTGAGCAGCACATCAGTTACAACTGTTTGAACAACCTTCAAGTGTCCACTATTACTGTTATTAAATTCTATGTTTCAGCTTTTTTCAATTTAAATCTTTGTCAATATATTTCGGTTTCTGACCATTTCCTGTTATTTTCTACATTATTATTGGAATAATAAGGCAGCAATTTGTTTAAATTAGTCTATTTTAGGCTCTAAAATAGGCTAATTCAAACAAAACGCTGCCTTTATAGACATTGTCGTCTTTGACTTGTTTGTGGTGACAATTCAAAATGTCTGAAATGATTTTCCTCCACTGAAAACAAACAAGTCAACAAACCCGATCATATTTTACTGTTTATTTTGTTTGCCGAGTTGTTGTGGGTCTTTTTATTTGTGACATCATCTGCACACAAAGCATCTGTATTGATCATGTGTAAAATAAACTGAGCTCCTCACTAGTGGTGTTTTTTTCATCGCTATGTAAAGACACATCTGAGGCAGAATGGAGGAAGAAGTAGAAATAAAAGATACTAAATTGTTAAACTGTGATGTTTTCTTTAAAGAAAGATTTGTTTATTTTCAGTATATTTAATTCTCTTTTAATGAGTCAGCTGGGTAGAAAACGACCAAGTCGATAAATCATTTATGAATGATTCAGCACAGAACAACTGAGGACACACTGCCATCTGAAGATACATCATGGTAACACAAGAATCACTCAACATATAAAAGGCAAACTGTAATGTACAATGTGCTGTCTTCCCTCTAATGTAGGTAAAGAAGGAAGCTATTAACAATAACCATCATTTACAAAATAATGTACAAAACATTCTTCTGAGATTTCTCATTTTCTCAGTTTTAAATCCGCAACTATAAACATTCTTTTCTTGATTCTACATATATAAAAAAAAAATGGACAGCAGAACTAGTTGTCGGAGTCAATGTCACTGTCTCCTCCTATAGATCTGAACTCTTCACTCTCTTCGTCTTCACTGAGCTGGACCTGGGAGAGCACAGCTGGGCCTCTCCTCCGAGCTTCGTCCTCTTCATCTTCCTCCTCCTCCTCACTGATGCCGTACTCTTCTCCGTTGCCCATGCTAGAGGGCTGCATCTGACTCCGGCTCTCTGTCTCCTCGTAGCTGCCGTAACTGAAACAGAAGTGTCGGAAGTCAAACAGATGATATGACGCGTTTTAAGTTAGAGTCCAATATGCCTCACCAAGATGAATTCTCAAAAGAGTAAAAAAAAGCGGTTGTATGTTTGTGCTAAGCTTCAATGATCTGACTGTTTTTGGCTCCTGGACTAGTTGTACCTGACATTGCTGTCTTCCATGTGAGGCTCATCAGGTCCGTCCCCTTCATACGACATCATGCTCTCGTCCTGCTCCATGCCCATGCGAGCTGTGTCTTGAGCCCTCCGTGGAGGTGCAGGTCGCACATCCACCTCTCTGTCAGAGTCGCTACCGCTTTCCGATAGGTGTATGGCTGTAGAGGACACACAACGACAAAGTGAACAAGTGTAACACAATAAAGCAGTCACCTTATATTCTTAGCTAGACATCTTTAATTTCCCTGCTTATAAATTACTTTAGTCTTTAGTATGATAGTCACTGTTTCAGTGCTGCAAGAGGACTTACAGGAGAAAGGGTTATCGCCTTCTTCTTCGCTGGCATCGTCCTCTCCGTCAGACATGAGCAGGTCCTGGTAGAGCACGCTGGCCTGAGCCGGGCGGTTCGACCTTCCGTCATCTTCTTCCTCCTCCTCCTCTTCATCCTGGTCATGCAACCTTCTGCGCAGGGGCAGCAACATCTCCTCTTCATCGTCATCGTCCTCTAGATCTCCGTCTGCGTCCTCTGCCTAAAAAGACAGGACAGACAAATTAGTCACTGACAAGTAACTTTGAAGAAAGCAAGCTGAAGTGTAAGGAAGTACGTAAATATATAAAATTACTAATCGAGAGTAATAAATATTATTCAAACATCTTTAAAAACTAAATTAAATATTTTGGGGCACTTTTTGTCTGACACACAAAACTTGAACAGTCCCTAAAACTGAGAGAGAATTCAATAAAAATACATAAATTGTTTTAATTGAAAATCACCCATTTCAAATTAATCAGGTCACCCAACTTTTAAGTAAGAATTTTAGGCCAAAACAATGGCATGCCATGAAATTCAAGTAATAAATGATATAGTTAATGTACTAGAAGCAACTTGTGTTTAACTGTACAGCAGTGTTAACCTTATATCAACAACATAACCTTTCAATAAATCAATATGGCCTTACAGGAGCAGGAGTCTTGGGTTTGCCATCATCCTCCTCCTCAAAGCCTTCAATATCCACATCTGACTCTTCCTCCCCGGGTCTTCTGAGGTGTCGACCCTGAAGAGCAAGATGATGAGTCTAAGAACACTTTTAAAACAAAACTACTCTCAGTTTACACTGTAATTGTATCTGTAATGTTCTAGTGTCAGAAACAACTTTAACATGAGCCTGTAATGAAGCTGGGTGCTCTGAGGATAGTTTGAGGTGGGGTGACATATAGTTGCACGCCTTGTTTCTGTCTCTCTCTCCATACCTGCCCCCCTCTCTTCTCTGGAGCAACCACTAGAGGTCCCTCAGAGAACAGGCTGCTGGGCTCTCTGGGCAGACTCCCTGAAGCACCGCTGTCAAACAGATCAGCAGGCTGGCCGACAACACACAGAGCGGCACACACACACACACACAAATGGAGAGACAGGACAGGACAAGATGGCAGGAGTGAAGGAGAAAGGAAACACTACAGTGAGGAAACTAGATTGTACAGATAAAAGTCTGGAAAAGGAAAGTTAGTGCAGAGAACAGGTGAAGAGATACAAGGGCTGGGAGCACTACAAGGTGTAGAAGGAGAGTAATCCAAGTAGGAAAGTTTAGACAGCCTGGTGTGGCACAGCTAAAGGCCTAAAGTCTATTGACAACGCGGTCAGAGGTACTACCTGCGGTGTGTACGGTCCAGGTGTCATTGGGTCCAAACACTCCAAGTCTGCCGCATCAAGAGCTGCTTCTTTAGCAGTCGAGATGTCCTTCTCCAGCTGGGTCAAGTGCTCGTCATACTGGAGGCACAAAAACAGGCAACTATTACAACACCGACTGCTGTTTTTCCTGCACATAAATATACTTTCAAATATTAGAAAGTCCATCTACGTGTCACAAAGGAACAAACAAGGTTTCACAGCCGATGTTACATTTTTTCTTAACTATTTTCATATTTAATCGGGTGTGTGAAGTGTGAATTCATTTCATTTCTACAAAACTCTTCACATTGCTCCCAGCATTGCTTTAAGCTGTTCTGATAATATTGTAAAGGCCATCACAATGTAACTTAATGCATTAAGTAACATTAATAATTAATATGACCTTTCCCCTGCCATTTAAGGGGCAAACTAAAAGACTCAGTTATACCTCTGCCAAGGTTTGCTTGCACACATTAACAATGTCCAGGGCTGTCTTGGTGTACGGACTGTCTGCACCTGTGAAAGACACACAATGAGTGCTTGTAATTCAAACATCTTTCACGACCAGTTTTTAAAAGAGACCAAACTCAGAGGTGACAATAACAGTGATGATAAAACATTTACCATTGTACTTAATACTGTTGTTGTGGATGTGACTGACGTCTGTCAGGAATGCATCTCGATTCTGATATTTGTGTTTCGAGATGTTCTGTTGAAACATGAAATACAAACAAACACAAAAGGGGTATTTTCGGTTAGATTTCTTTGCATTGTTGATGTCTAAAATATCAAAGTGAGTATTTATTTTTCAAGGATGACACCTTGTGTGACTCTAACCTTGCGGATGCTCTCCAGATCCATGGGGTTTATGATCACCTTATAATAATCCGGCACAAACTTTTTGTTGACAGGATGGTGAAACGGCCACGACTGTATTAAAGGGAGACGGATCGGTAACTTATTCTGCACGTGAACTGTTTAGATTTCTCAAATTGATTGTTTGAAAATGGTAAGAGGGGATGACTCACATCAGGCACCACCATCATCTTCTGGGTCACGATGTTGTCAAGGATGAAGGAGAAGGCCACCTGGTCATCGTCATCCAGCAAGGGGTTGATGGCTTTCTCCAGCCTCACCAGCCTGTCCTCTTTCTGCACACACAAAAACAGAGAGGTTAACGGTTAATGTGGAGCGAAAAGGGCAGGAAGATGTGAAATAAGCCAAAACATTCACGTTAACACTCACCTCTTTTAGTTTAGCATCACACAGGTCGAGCATGGACTGTGCTACTTGTGTTATTGGATGTTTTGCACCTGGTGGATGAAACACAAGAGTGTTGTCTTAATACTTGGATTTAATTTGATTGTCTTACTGATACCATTGGAAGACCTGAGTCTGTATTCAAGAACATGATCATAAACATGTACTTAGAACGTTACCATTGTAGGTGGCGCTGTTTTTGACAATAACTTCCACTGCTTCGCGGAACTCCTCCCGAGATGGGTACATTCTCTTCCGTACATTCTCCCTCAGCGTCTGCAGGTCCATGGGCCGCGTGATGATCTTATAGTAGTCCTTCACCACCTTGGCATTGACAGGTGTGTGGAAGGGATACGTCTGCAGAGAGAGGGCAGAGGGAGCGAAGGTGAGACAACAGAGGCGATGGGTACACTGACTGACATGTCGTTGAGACGGATGGATGTGTGCCTGATAGATCTTACGTTGGGGTGATCCCGCATGTCATTGATGATGCTCTCTAGCACAGAAGACAAGGTCACCATGGGGTCAGTCCGTCTGCGGTGGATGGCCTTGTGTGGTTTCTGTGAGAAACAGTATGAAAGATCAGCTTACGGGAATCTCAGTTTTAAGTGCGTTTAAACAGGATGCGAAAACACTGCTTACATTGAGGTAATCGCAGTGCACAGCGCTGCCTACGCGTCTCTTCTTCTTTGGTGGGAGCTGTTGCTTTGGGAACTTGAGCACCAAAGACTTCCTGCGCACCTCATCAGCACTATAGGAGAAATAAAACTGTTAAAAACACTGCAGGAGGTAGAGAAGTGGACACATTTTTCGTTTTTTGAATGATAGGAGAGGAGAAATGAGGACCATCCGTTACCTCTCGATGAGCTGTTTGCCCAGCACGATCTTGGTGCCCTCCACCTTGATCAGTTCCTCATTGTCATTGTGAATGACCGTTTTTTCCAGCTCCTCCTCTTGCTCCTCTGTCATGGCGACTGGGTTAGAAGGAGGGGCGTTGGTCTGATAGTACAGCGGGCAGAACTTGTTGGTCCTCATGTGTCCGATGGCTCCACATGCGCCGCACTTTAGCTGGCGAAAAGAGGCAAACATTGAGGAACATGACCAATAACTTGCCTATGCTATTTGATAATGATACTGAAAGAACTATACTATGCATTGATTGAAGTAAGTTTGCATTTAGCTGTGTACCAAAGAGCTGGTGAAGAAAGTGAAAGAGTATAAAAAACAAATCAGCAGGCTTACTTTTACCTTGAGGTCTGGTCTCTCTTTGACCTTCTTAGTCTTCTTCTCTGGGGGTCCCTTGATCTTGTCTTTCTCTTGGTTTCTCTTCAGCCTCCTCAGCTGCTCCTGAATACGCCGGCGCTCCTTCCTCATCTCCTCTCTGTGCTGCTCATCGAAGAGGGCGAACTTCCGTCTGCAACCCACAAAGCCATGTTTTACATTCACTGGGTCAGCTGCGTTTGTGATAGACCTAATTAACTGGCACGAAAGAAGCTCTCAGGTTTTAGCTGTGATGAGCTGTATTTGTCTTCACTGTAGAAAAAACAGCAACATCAATTTGACCCGCTTAAAATTAAATGTATTTCAGACATCCATACTCCATCAACATGTAACTGCTTCCGTTCATGCACGTAATTTTGAACCGTTCAGGCAATTTGGACCAAAAATAGATCCGTTCAGATGAAGAAAGTTTAATTCCCTTTTGGAACCATAAACAGCAGGTAGTTCCTGGACCTAAATTGCAAACCAAAGTGGGCATATTCTATTCTACAGGTCATTGTGTGGTGTGCGACACCCTCTGTTGATGGCACATGATTGATTACAACAGTTACGCTCAAAACATGTTCACATAGTTCAAATAATCTTGAATGGAACCGGTTCAGGGACCTAAGCTTATCTGCTGGAAAAAGGGGCCACAGAGGGGCACAAATCAAACATTTAACTATATGTTTTTAAATGTATGTTGTCAGCATTAAAATAATTATAAAAGTTGCAAAGCAGACTTTTCAAAAATGGCTTATGACTCACATGAATTCATCATCCTTGGTGGTTCTGATCCTGAGGTAGGCGTCAATGACTGAAGCCTTGCGTACTGTCTCACAGCGGACATATTCTTTGCCGTCCTCATCCCTGAAGGTGCGATAGATCTTCAGTCGCTTCCCTGTGGCCGAGGAGTTTAAGCTGGTGACGGAGGACGTGTCATCATCCTTGTGAGAGCTGGTGGATAAGGCGCTGGCTATAGAGCAAAGAGACGTAAAGCTCAAAGTTACAAAACACAAACATTTTCAAACATGTCCTTAATCCACTCTCGACTTTCAGAAACTCACACAAGCCTTTGCGCCGCTCCTTGCGCCCCTTGTTGTCACGATCGCTCTCCTCGCCCATCAGCATCCTCTGCAGTTCCTTGCGCTCTTGCTCCTCCCTCTCGCGGGAAAGCTGTGAGCTGGTCTTCTTGTTCTGCAGCATGTTCTCAATGTTCTTCCCCATCTCCTCAAAGTCGCTGTCCTCTGCTGAGCTGCTGTCAGTGTCTGTGGAGAGCACCTCCGTCGACTCTAACACTCTGTGGTGGGGTGCAACAACAAAAGAAACTCAAAGTTTGTTCATACAGAATTCTTATTAACGCATAAACCTAAATAAGGGTCTCACTTGTTCTGTAGGTCAAAGATCCTCTGGCATTCTTCTTTGTAGCGCTCCTGGTGTTCGGCAACAGAGAAGCGAGAGCCTCTAGCGAACTTGCTCATGGGTCCCTCGCCTGAACGTGCCTGCTCTGTGGACATGGTTCTCACCACGTCAATCACCTCCCAACGTGAGAGCTTCTTGATCTAACGCACATACAAACACACAATCACTTTAACAAGCCTGAAAGATAAGATGAAAAACCTTTCTTGCAGTCTTAAACATTAACAAACCTTCAAAGATGAGCAAACACATAACTGCAAGCAGAGCTTTAGCAGATGTTCCTGTTCAAGTATATAAATGACATGTCCTACATCAGCATATCACCATCATCTTAGTCTTACCTCTTCCTCTGGAACACCAAACTTGCGCAGCAGCTGCTTGGCATTCTTCAGCGAGAGTCTCCTCAGGTCAGCGTCTGTTCCCGTCACCGTCTTCTTGGCAGGCTGTGGCTCTTTGTCATCCTGAAAAACCGCATAGGATCAAAGATTTCACCCTCTGTACTTAGAAAAAGCAGAGTATGTGGTGGCAGACTACTGATTTTAGACGGTCAGACCTTCTGTTGAGTGGGCTTGTTGGGCACTTTGACATATGAGAAACCCTCTCCACAGCCTGTGGGGTCAGCCACACCTGTGACCTCCAACAGGCACTTCCCCTTCATGGCAGAAATGAAGGCTCTTGTTGTGTTCCATGGAGCTGTCCGCACCTAGAATGTATGAGACAGGATTAGCATAGTGACAACCTTCAGAGCTGTTGTTTTTTGTTTCAAGTCTGGCTGGGGAAGGATTCAGATCAATACCTCGTCATCAATCTTCATTTGAAAGTCCTCCTCGTTCTCTTCCTCTGGAGCAAAGAAGGATTTCTCCCCGTATCCAGCATCCTGGAGAGGTATAATTACTTGTAGTGAAGCCGTGCCACAATACTCTTCACTTCAATAATACTCTTTTCTTAAGTGATTTATAGTGTTACCTTGAGCCTCTGCTCTGCCACCAGCATGCTATAGTAAGCGCAGCACTGCTCCGGAGAGACCATGGCCCTGATCTCCTCCTCGGTAGGCAATCTGAAGTCAGGCTTCAGCACCCACCAGTTAGAGTCCATCCCTGGCAAGAGGATACTGTTAGACATTTTGTCTTACCTGCAACCTCATTGAAAGATCATTAACTGCAGTATTATAAGTAATCTTGTCCTTGTCTGAGTTTCCATAATAGGTATACATACTGTAAGTTGGTCTTTGTAGAGACATGACTCACTGTAGGGTTACGTTACATGATGATATTTATTGTTTCCTACTGTGCTCTATTGTTATTGTGTCAATTCAAGGCGCACACACACAGCTGAGCTCACACTGCTTCAGACAACACTCTCTATAACCTCAACATTGCCCTAATAACACAACTGGGTTAAAGTTTAGTCCAACAATGATAATGATTACTGAATGGTGCGTGCACAGTGCGGGGACGTCTACCTGTACGTTTGAAGTCAGCACAGAGTTTTAGTCGTTTCCTGATGCTGCTCTCTGAATGAGAGGGGAACGCTTTCTTTATATCCTCCATGCGGATCCTGCGGGGCCGATCTTTGCTTTTCCAGAACAAGCGATAGATGAACACCTACAGAATACAGATGTGACAGGTGGGCACTTGCAACAACAGCAACTCTGGTTTTCTGGGTGAGGTGGGGCAAATAAACAAACAAACAAACAAACCTGTAGGAAGTCTCGGATGTGAGTGTTTGCTCGTTTGGAGTTGGGCCCTGGAACCTCATACAACGGGCACTCCTGACCAACTACGATAATGTCCACAAGCTCTCGGATGTAGTAGCCGTGTCGCGTTCGCAGGACCAAGAAATCAGTTTCTGGCATCTTGTGCAGGTAGATTGGAGCGCGGAAAAGATTGTTTTCAAAAGCCTAAGAGAAAAAGATATAATGTCTCATTGTTAGCCATGGTGACATAACATTTTCCCCATCTGACCTTTGTTCTGTTTCTTTGTCTCTCGTGTTGTCTCATGTTGTGCTGTTATACCCTGTGATTCCTTGTCACAACAGTATTCAGAGTGGAAGGCAAAATACATTTTCCTTTTACAGAGAAGCTTGTTTTTAACTGTGCGTCTGCCAAAAATCTTTTTGATGTTGCTGACCTGGAGCAGCTGTCCAGGATGCAGAGAACCCAGGAACGGGGATGTGTGGCAGTACACAGTCTCTCCATATTTACAGTCGGGTGCTCCAGGATCCTTTCCAGGTTTCTAAAGAACACAGTAACAATACCACAATGTGTTTCAACAACTCCATCCAACAAACAAATGACAAGTGGAATATATGAAACCAATCACTTAATAGTTCTAGAAAATAATAATTACAACATTTAGAAAAGAAAGAAAAGCATTAAGGGAGAAAGAAAAAGAAAAGGAGAAATCAAAAGTAAAAGAGACTCACCCTTTTGTAGTAGTTTTTGATCTTGGTGGCCATGCCGACTTGCATGATGAGAGGGGCATATTCTTCACTGTACTCAGCCAGGATCAGATCTCCATCTTTGCCTGTCAAGTCCTGTGGAGTTCGCATGAAGAACATGTCTCCACCTCCGGACGCCTGCCGCTCCTGCTCTCGCATCTATAGACACAAACAAAACAAATGTAACACATGCACTCGTTGAACCGCCTTAATAGAGTAATGCTGGTAGTTGTAAGCAGGGCTCCACCTTGGCCTTCTTCTTTATGTGTTTGAGCAGCGGCTGGACGGGATGGGGACCGGGCTGAGCCAAAGCTCCGAACGAGTACTTCTTCAGAGTCGGTCGATGAAACTGCCGCAGCTTCATGGGCCCCATGTGAGTGGGAAAGAAGGGCTGCCTCAGCTCCAGCGCCGGGATCGAGTGCTGTTCAAAGGGACAGGAAAATTAAATGACATTCTTCACTTCAACTGCTGACATTTCACAAGTAATGGCTTTGTTATGGCTCTCATCTACTCTAACGCTCATCCTTATTTTTGTGGGCCCCTGCATACCTGAATGATGTTGCCACCGAAGGTCCCCCTCAGGCCCTGCTGTTTAGGATAGTAGAATTCATCATTGGAGAGGTTCCAGGGGTCCTTCACTTCAGGCTGGGACATGTTCTGAGTTCAGAAAGAGAAACCTTATTCATCTTTGAACTGAATTACTAGAATACCCACATTTCACAGCACTGATATTGAAGGCTTTTATAGCCTCGGGCATACGTATTCTTTCAATTTCATTTCACCATAATCTGTTCCTTTATCATGAAGCTTTGATCATCATAAGAGACATATTTTACCATTTTCTGTTTCAAATGACCCACATCTCCACTGAAGGAATCAGTAATCTTCTATTTCATATAATCAAGCATGTGCCGTCTCCTACCCTGATGAGGCGGCTAACCTGCTGTGGCTCGTCTTTTATGACTCCGGTTTTGCCCAGCAGGATGCGACTCTTTTTGATTGCAGTTTCCTTCTTGTTCTCCTTTGATGGGGAGTGCGACGTCATCTCCTCCTTTTCATTGGGAATCTCTACAATAGGACAACAGTGTAAAATAATACAGATCCCGAATATAGCAGTCATCCCATCTCTTTGTTATTGTTGTTACCGTGTATTTTACATTGAATTCCAAAGAAAGATGTCAACTTTGAAAAGGCCAAACAGAAATGGATATGAAGCCCAACATGTAGGAATTCTGAATATACCTAGGATAATATTTTCATCATTGGGATCCAGTGTGAGAACAGGTGGCATGAGCAGGTGATCCATCTCCTGGTCATCCCAGATAATGTTATCTTCCCAGCGACCGTACACCAACTCCTCGTTGTCGATGGGGAAGATGGAGAACCAGGGAGAGTCTTCTTCATGTGAGACTGCAAAGAGATGAAAATCAAAGAATTCAGAAAACTAGTACTCAGCTTGTGAGACAAAAAGACCTGGTGAATTTATCATTTGTAGCACAGCCTAAAAAAAACCCTCACCTTGACTATCATGGCTATTCTTTTCTCGCTTTGAGCCAGAGATTGAAGAAACTTTGGGCATGGGGGGAGGCGTCGGTGGCACCAACTGGGAATTACTTCTTGTCAGACCTGCAAGATTAAACAGATTAGAATATGTTTTTTAATTGATCAACAATTTCATAACAATGGGGATCTTTATTCTCAGTCCTTTGGTCTTTAAAATATTCAAAAATAGTTTCCCATTTGCTCTACACACATGGAATATTACAGCACTCTGCTCCACCATCATGACCACTCTACACTGACACTTTGAGAACGTTGTGAGGTGTTAGCTGCCTCTGTGCTTTGCTGCTACAATGTCTTTAAGGTTTTGAATACTATTTGCATTACAAGAACAACAACAGCGCTGTTTAAATCTGTATTTTTTCTTACCCTGCTGTGCGTTATATGCATTGGCATTGCGGGTCATGCTAGAAGGCAGCCACCCCGCCAGACTGGCTCGCTGAGTCTTGGTGCCCTTGTGTTTTATGTCCTCCCCATTCCAGATGATATCGTCCTCCCATTGCAGTTGAGTGACCATCAGGAAGAGCTCATTCTCAAGGGCGTGTTTCTTCTTATCGCCATCTCCATCTTCTTCATCATTGTCATCATTGTCTCCATCATTGCTGTCTTGCCTTAGAATCTAAAGATACATAATGCACAACATCAGTAACACTGTCAGTGTAATTTTCATGTTATGGTTGCAGATGTTTATGTGTGCACACCTCAGGGGCAGGCTCTATTATTTCTTGAGGTGCGTCTTGCTTCTCGGGCTCACTGGACTGATCTTCTTTTAGCTTGAACCCGTAGTTGAAGTTGCTTCCGTCCTCAGAGACGCCGAGCATGTCGTACCACAG
The DNA here is from genome assembly GCA_963678695.2 of Diplodus puntazzo. Classification (NCBI taxonomy): domain Eukaryota; kingdom Metazoa; phylum Chordata; class Actinopteri; order Spariformes; family Sparidae; genus Diplodus; species Diplodus puntazzo. Next base: position 7,402,890 of record OZ023167.1, on the reverse strand, counting down.
CTGGGCTGGTCCGTATCTCCATTCTGCTACTTTAGGTCGAGACTCGGCCTCCTTGTCTCCATCACCACAAGTCTGTGAGAACTTCGATTCTACTGGAGCCATCATGGTTATCTGGACAGCACAGAAAAGCGTGTGAGGTGCCAGTTATGATTAGATATTTACAGATTACTGAGAGCTAGCAATATGAAAATACTACCATGGCATATTTACCTCATCATCAGAGAGACACTGCTCTGGGGGTGGAGGGGGGGCGTACTCATAAATCCATCCAGATGTCTTCTCCTGACTCTGCTCTGTGGGCTCTCCTTCTGGAGGAGGGGTCCCCGGCTGAGGGTCTCGATGCTTCCGCTTCTTCTTCCTGCGGGCGCTCCTCCAAACTGATGGCATGTTCTTCCCAGGACCGAACAGCCGTAAGAACCTAAGCACCTGGTAATACATCCGACACAGTGGGTGTTAACGAAACCCCTTCATTTTCAAATGATGGTTAAATAAAACTTTAACATGTGTAATGATACATTTCAGCTCAGGACTGTGTCTGTAATGATTTACCCTTCCAGGCCTGAACTCCGGGAAAAGCTCTGTGACACCTGGCAGTGCTTTGGCAGCATCTTTCTGCATGATGCCAGCAAGAGGGAGGTTGAGACTATCTGGGGTTCCTCCAGCCCCAATGCCCTGACAGGGACGGTCAGTTTCTGACTCAGAGTCTGAGGAGCTGCTAAAATCAACCTTATCAGCATTAGAGGATGGTGCGATGATGGAGGGAAGGATGATGCCATCACCCTCTTCTCCAACTGTGATGAGACAGTAAAGCAACAGTAAAGACAATCAAACTTCATCTTCAGATATTTGTGATCTAAAACACTGGAACATTTACCACTATCGTTGGTAAATGATCAACTTTAGTGTCTGTTCTTCAAAGGCAACCTAATCCTGTGTGATTTCACTTCCTTAAAGGCTCCAGAATAGCAGTTCTGTACACAAGTTAAACCTCTGTGGAAGTGGGCAATTTCTCTACAGGGACTAATTATAAGCAAACATGTCCTCACCATTTGTGCTCTGAGGGGAGGGTTCATCTTTCTTAGCAGATGTCGGAAGAGTTGGCGGCGGTGGAGGAGGCATGAGCTTAGAATCAATGTCTTCGCAGTCTGCATCGTAGTCATCCTCATCATCTAAAATAAAGGAATCAGAAGAAAAAAATGCTATACAGTGGAAATAAACATAAAAAGAGTTGTTTGGACTAAAAACATCTCTATGAAATTGAGATTAGTTCAGATTTCTTTAAAAAAGAAAGTTAGATGCGTTATTAAAAATACACTATATGACTCTTCAGGGATGTAGGTTGATCACCTGTTTTCCTGCTGGGCTGCAGAGACCCCATGGCCTGACGATACTTCTTTGTCTCATCCTCAGCAACCTCACTGATGTCAGAATAATCAACTGCATCATCAGTACTTTTCACCCAACCTAGATGAAGAGAAATACTGAAATTGAACGCCCATCCTGTGCCTAGCAAAATTACTGCAAGGTTGCCCTTCATATTGAACCTGACCTGCTGCATCCACACTACCAGAGTCTCTGCCTTCCTCTTGATCTTCCTCCTCATTGGCAGTGATCTCTGTGATGAGTGAGCCCAGACCCAGAGTACCCAAACCTGCCAAATGCTTTTTGGACTCCTGGGGTGAGAAGACACAGAACAGAATGTAGGATTAAATAACCAATCTAGAAAACGGTTCAGTGTTTATAGTTTAAAGCATATTGTTGGTGTACACCCACATTGTCCAGAACGCTGTCATCCTCTAGTTGTCCATCTTCGTTGATGTTTCCAAAGAGGAAGCCAGTTAGAGAGAAAGGGCGACCTTGGTCGTCGTCACTGTCGGAGTCCGACATCCTGGATAGATAAGTTACAGCTACAGTTCAGTCATTGGGCCCATCGTTTTACCCTGAGTGGATTTACATATTAGTGAGAGACACAACTGTGGTCCTTGAATGATCCAGCATGTTTGACGCATCTACACTGAATCTCAAAACATGACACACTGTAGCTACAGCAGTTGTGTTTTACTAAGGTTGCATCCTACTTAGGTTTTGATAACGATATTTATTTCATGTAATTTTCCACGTCTCGTTACGTCTCGTAACAACACACCTCTTGAAGTTAAACATCTAAACTTTAGCTTTGTAAAGGAGAACCCTAAAAACTGTTATTGAGTGCAGCCTAGCTTCGTTCGCCAACTTAAGCTAGGTTGTAGCTACATGGTGAAAACAAACTATCATGAATGTCTTAAGATGAAACTTTCACTTACCTTTCGGGACCTGACTTCAGATGTCGTAGGCTCGGGTTTTACCCAGCTTGTTGTTTCAGCCGAAGCCTAATTTTAAGTAACGTTACGATTCATTAGCAGCTTAGCGTTAGCAAAGTCAGCTAGCTAATATTACATAGACTAAATAACTCGTAATACGTTAGCTGAAATCTATGTAAACATATAGTCTTCGTGTGCCTGAAGCGACTCTGGGATTTCAAAATAGAAAATAAAAACACATAAATGCTTTTAATTCATTCTTTGCACACGCAGGTTCGGTATAAACTTTTGTTTTTATTTGTGTATGTCGGGAGCACTGCAGTGCCGCCACCGCCTGCTATGCTAGTTAGCTAGCATTGAAAGGACCCGGATGAACAGGGTGAGGCGTTCAAGCACTCCCCTTAGCGTGGTAAAATGTCACGCTTAGCACAAAGAAGCGGAAGATCCATACTTATTATTTGGCGATACAGCATAACAAAATAGAGCACCAATGCATTTGGTGAATTTCCGCCCGCCAATTGTCCAGTAAATTTTTCATTTTCTGCTTCTTAAAGTTAGATTTTTCCCCAATCCCTTCTGTCCTTCCGCGGTGATGCATTTCACGCTGCGCTTTGTAGCTAGCAGATATGTTCAATGTCCAGCGAATAATAACAATTCCCTGTGAATTCGTCCATACAATGATCATGTGATTTAACTCATTACATTCAAGTACTTCTGCTTGATGCTTGTTCATACTTCTACTGCCCTAGATTTCAAAGGCAAATATCTTTGTTTACTCCACTACATTTGTCAGACATCTTTAGCCACTAATCACTTCTCAGATCACCTTTTCCACCCTCTCTGTCCATTTAAAAACCATATAAACACATGAACATCTGTAGCCACAACATGTATGTCCCCTCAATGTTGGGATGTTGAATATTAGTAAACTGAGGGATGAAATGTTAATTTTAGGATTATAACATACTTCCACAACTTCTTAAGCAAACTAACCCATTTCAAAATGCTGTTGACTGAGCTGGTCATACTGCTTAAAATAGGTTGATCTTTAAATATTTAATAAATGTGGTTACTGAGGGCACCCCCGTGTGGGGATTCACTGGAAACTTTTCTCGCCGGTTGTTGCAACTTTCCTCATCTCGCAGCCGCAGCAGAGCTTCTTTGGAATATTCCAGTGTTGATATTTTCCCCACACATGAAATGTAAACCAATTACAAGATGTTCACTCCTTATTGTACTTGTAAAGTGCTCAGAAGCCGTCAACCTGAAAGCACCCGATTTAAAATATATTAGTTCATTTACATAATATATAGAAATCTCAAGTCTTTAATCCTACTTCTTCAATTAACCTCTTTAGATTGAAGTGTACGTCCCTAAGTAACACTATATTAATTGATAGAGCGTGTATAACATGTCTGACAGTGTCCCTTTGTCAACCTATAGATCCAAAAACTATATTTTTATTTGGGAAGATTCTTACCAAAGTGCAATTGTCTGTTGTACATATTTATAATGTTTTATACTAGAATTTTTTTTTACCATCTTTCTACTACTAAATCATCACTATAGAGGTCCCACACATCTGACATGTTACATCTAACAAAAGTGAAACAGCTATATGTTCAATAAAAACAATCACACTGTAACAGTTTAGCCAGTTTTTAATAGTTTTTAAAACACTTGGTTTGGAAAAAAGTACAAAAGTGATCCTGGACGCCACAGTATGAAACCAGCCCAATAATGCAAGGTGATAGGTGTGTTCCTTTAAAAAGCATCTTCTACAGACATGTTAATTTCAACTGGCCTTACCATACACATACTGTACTCACTAAAACACATACAAGCAATAGTTTAAATACAATGGCTGACCCCAGTAATACATTTACAAGTGATTTTTAAAAAACTAATTACAAGGGGAGGGAAAAAAGAAGTCCGACCACAATGCCAACCGGTGTCTGGCAGTAAAATCATGCAGTATTACAATCGTTCCACTAAAGAGAAACAGCAAAAATCCGACAGCCTTTCAAAGTGTTCATTGGTTGGTTTATGAATTGTTACTGAGAGAGTACTCTACTGTTGAGCAGCAGCTCAGTGGTCACCCTTCCCACGTTTGCATACATTGTAAAGTTGCGCAGGGTCCCCATTGAGGAGAACTTGTCATCCACAATCAATTTAGAAAAATATAACTAATCACTATTGAAGACAAACCCCAAAATGTGGGATATTCTCATAGTGTGTTGTGAGGAAATAAAAAAGCTAAGAAATACATTTGAATAAATAAAATTGCATGACATCCATAAAAATGAAGTGGATACACTGAGTCGACAGAATGCTATCCACATATGCACACCATGATTTTAGTTTTGGCCCGGCAGTGTTAAAAACGAGGGCTCCATCCTCCACCTCCACCCGAAAGTCACATCCTAGGATCCAGTGGAAAAGTCGCCATAAAATATCTAAAATATGTTGACATTTAGAGAAAAAAGGTTTCTTTGATTCAACGATTGATTTCCATGTACAACATGGTCTCTTGCTTTACCAATTAAGAAATAATCGATGTAGATGGCAATGAGGACACACAGGAGGGAGACTTTCACAGTGTTACAACAATGAAGCCGTTCCGTGTTGTTACCCGCTGGCCGGCCTATTGTTAGGGCAGCAGCAGAGAACTTCCTGTCCGGTCAAACTTTTTTCCTTTAGAGAGGGCAGCCACTTGCTTCATCAGCTCCCTGTTCTTGGACTGAGGAAACAAATGATTAACTGTGTTAGAAGTGACATGCATCATCCTGAACTTATTTTTAGCACCTTAGTGAGGTATCACAATGCACAGTACATTGCAGTTGACTGGAAATGGTGGTAAGCACATTTGCTGACTTTAGGATATTACAGTTTGAAATAAGTTATTTTTAATCACTTATGTTAGCCGTCATCCATCAACATAACGACGTGGGTTTCCTTCAGCTGCTGACTGATACTTATATAAGCTCATCTGGTGCATCGAAAGACAAGAGCGGGCGTCAACCACAGAGTCACACTTACAAAACCACCATAATGAAAACTTACCTCTACAGAGTCTGACAGGAAATGGCTCAAATGACGCACCCATTCGTGTCCATAACAACAGGTTGAAAACTTTTGCAACAAGTGATTCACCCGAGTTTCACACTACCACATACATGGCACACACGTGTGATACAGGTCGAGACGCTGATATAACTAATATTGTGCAATGTGTTTTTATGTAAGAATGAAAGTTGTACTTGAACAAAAATGAAGTACTTATAAATATAGAAATTTCTAGTTTGTAACAACTTGGGTAAGCCAGCTGCTGACTGAAATTTGATGGCATCTATTTGAGCTTTTACAGTAACAGTGCTTGGAGAAACGTAAGATACTCGATTACATTTTTATTACTATTTGGTACTCAGTTTAATTATATCTAGCATTGAGGGAAACCCACTGTTAAAAGGACAAGGACACCACAAGTTTAATGAATGTGTGGTGTTTCCAAGTTTAGTGAATCTCGATTATGATTGTGTCATAACTGTGCAGCCCTATAGTAAATACAGATTGCATGTTTTTGAGTGCAGACTGATCATTGCATTTCTTTTTACCACCAGCCCTGCACTGAAAAAACACCAGATATTCTCACCAAATATTCTACAAGCACTTTGTGACATGTCGCTTGTGCATATGTAGTTTCCTACCTGCTGTAGCTCCATGGCATCTTTGTGTGATTTCTCCATTTGGTTCATCTTAACTCTCATGTTGGACTCCTGGTACTGAAAGTCTGCTTTCAGCTCTGTGAGCTGTCGGGAAATTTTAATAATCAATACATAAAAATAAAAAAAACGTAAGAAAACTAACTATGAGGACTCATTATTATTGTTGGGGTGCTACCTTGCGATCCTTCTCCAGAATGGTTTGATCCCTCTGCTGCAGAAGTCTCTTCAGTGACATCACTTCCTCTTTCAGCTGGCTGATGAGGATGAAGTTGTCTGTTCCTCCAGAATCCATCGACTGGGTGATGGAACTACTGTTGGGGGAGAGGAAAGAGCTTGAAGCCAGCAGAATACATGTGACACTTTGTGCTTTCCATAACAACCACAACACTTATTGTACCTGTCCCCGTTGGATGGCTTCATCTCCAGTTTTGGTTTCTTCTTTGGAGTCTCCTTCTGGATTGAAGACGATTTATGGCTGCAAAGAAAATCAAAACGGTAATGTACAATTTGTGCCTGAAAAGTTTCTTTTTTCCTGATGTACATTAAGTGGTTCAAATTCAACGTTTACCTCTGTTTCCACAGTCCCTGCTCCTGCTCAGGACTTAAGCTCCCACTCAGCCTGCGAACAATAAGTTAGCTGTGAGTTGCCTGGATCCAATTATCTAAGTTCATCACCACATAATGGCACACAACACACACATCTATTCTGTGTTAAAAAAAAAAATCAACTGTCTGGCTCAGAATCGCAGGGACTGTGAGGGGGAGAAGTGACACAACAGATGACATACTTGTGATGAGAACTGCTGTGTCTGTGTTGGTGGTGTGGGTGATGGTGATGAGGTCTGGAGTGGTGGTCTTTCTCGTTCAGGGAAGAGGAGTTGGAGGAGCCGAAGCCCTTCCTCTGCTCCTTGGTCTTCTGCAGGACACGGCGATAGGACAGCGTGCAGAGCCAACACAGCAGCTTCCCATCCACCTGTAAGACAGGTAGGACACAGCGGTTCACGACACCCGCTTTAACACGTCGGCTGTCAAATTATGTTTGTATGGTTTATACCTTTCTCCTGCCTTCTTCCTTGCGGTCGAAGGCGCACTGCTGTTTGCACTGCTCACAGGTCTGTGGAGGTCCATATTTCTTCTCTGAGTTGGTACAACGCTGGCACTTTGTTCCAATAAAAGCTGCAATGATGTTACAGTACTGGCAGGGTTTGGGCTGTAAAGACAGACAGAAGATGTGATGTTAGAGGAAATTTGACAAGAAACAATGTTGGAATTTTAGTTGAAACCATTAAAAGAATTTTAAAAAACAAACGTCATCAACTGATTGAATAGAAATAACAGTTTTGACATGATGACATCCCTGTTGCAAAGATATCCACAGAAGTTAGCATGCTAACAAGCTAGCCCTAGCCCATCCTGGACTGCTAAATGCATGGCTAATTATGCTAACTAAGTAGCTACAGTTAGCAGCTGTTAGATATTCTGCTGATTTGCAGGCCCCCCATTATATTTCAATATGAATTCAAGAGGAAGTCGAATCCTACATATTACACCTTTAAGTAGGCATTTTCAAGCAGGAAGAAAGATTCAGTGTATGAAAATCAGAGTAAACGGTTTATCAGGTAATAAACGTGTTACTCACGGTTCCAAACTGTTTGACATTCTGGGCACATTTCTTGCAGATTGTATTGGTTTTACTGTAAACAATAAACAGGGGATTACATTCAAAGAAGTTCACTTTATTAGCATAAATAAACACTGAAATACATCAGTGGGAGGGGGGGGTGAATATACATCTCACCTCTCCTGCTGGAACTCAGATCTGCAGTATGTGCACTTCACTATTGGATGTGCGATGCGACACTCCTGTGGGGACAAAGCAAAGGAATGTCAGTGTTCTCATGAGCGTCTGTTGGCAAAGGCTGCTGGATAAATTCCTACATGGACACATCGGAACACCACCGCCTCGTAAAGCTGTTGAATATCAAGCACAACTTGATGTTTGACACCTTGTGTCTGTAACATATGTGGAAACTCCAACACATGATTACTTCTGTGAGTGCAGAAAATAAAGACTGCCATGTGACTTCAACTGCCATTCTCTAGTATTTGATAAACCTTGATAGAGAAAGCAAACTGTAGTAAATGTTCATCAGATGACCTTGTGCTTTACCTACCCTGTGCAAAAATATTATGACAACTGAAATGGATATCTCTTTCCACTTTGCATAAAATCAAATACAAATCAGTGCACACTTACAGTGAGGGAGAACAATGTGGGAACAGAGAGCTTGTTATTGCATCAAGGCTCTGAGACTGCCCCCTCCATTAAAAATGTCTGTTCCTCAGCTGCAGTTCTAAATCTGAAGCTCCACAAGAGCAACAAGTAGGCAAGTCTGTGCATGGACGGCAGTGATTTTTTAGCGCTTCCTGAGTCCGCGTTTTAGCAAGGTGGTGTTACTGTGTTATTACCGTTACTCTCGGATAAAACAACATGGTCAGGAGGAATGATCTAAACAAGGTTGGTTACTGTACCAGCGCTTCCAGGTTGGAAAGATAAAAGCCTGTTACATAACCTGAGCCTGGCGAACTTGCCGCCCGTCGTTACACCATCACATCCAGACGAAAATAACACCCGCACACTTTCACTCTCTGGGGTTTGTTTGTGGCCACACACACAGACACACAAATAACATTACCTTGCACAGCTGCTGGCCCTGCGACAGCTCCTCGAAGGGGTACCGCTGGTTACACTTCGTACAGGCGTACAGAGCCGACGTTGCCATTCTCGCCGAACTAATGTCACCGAGCTAGATGCGGTTAGCGGAGTCCGGCTGCAAACTGAACGGATTATCGGCGCTGTTTCCTTTCTAGCCGCTTGCTAATTGAGAGCTAAGAACACACACACACACACACACACACACATACACACACACTCTATGCTGGCATCCAGCGGTAGCTAACGTTAGCTAGCTCGGCTAGGTAGGGCAACACAGAAATAGCTTAGCTGGAGGGAGAAGACGAAGAACAATAAACTCCAAATATCTGGGAGCTCTCACTGCTCGGACGTTACCCCGTCAGACTAACTTAATGCCGATCGTTGGTGACGCGGTCACGTGGGCAATCCGTCCATATAGATCTGGCTATTTCTGTTAAGTTTCCACTGTTCTCGCCAAGAAATGTATTTTCCTGTTTTCCTTCTCTCTTTTTTGTATCGACGCCGTCGCGTCGTCGTCATGTAACCGGAAGTGGCTGAGGGCCCCCAGAAGAAGAAAGGAAACCTATCGCGACAAAACATCCGCTCGCGGGATTCACATTTTGAAATGCGCAGAGCCAATCACACGTCCGGATTCGTTCAACACAACTCCACACTCTGAATAAACGTGTAATTAATTATGCAGTTTTTTAACTAATTTGCACTCTAAATTGACGAATAACACCAACTGTCAGTTCAGCCACACACGCGCTGCACACACATTTTATTAGTCCACCAGGTTTGACTAGTCTTGTGTCTTTTAATGTGTAATTATTAAGTCACTAATGTCACTTTTTTTATATTCATCTGAAGTCTGCTAATTCTCAAGTTTCTACAAACATTTCTACATTTCTATGATGGATGATAACCAACCATGTTTCAGTTCAATTAAGGTCCCAGGGCCCTACAATGTCAGAACTCTGAAAGTCACAAGATAATCCCAAGTTGGAAAACACATTTGTAATATCAGCAATGTAGCACTCTAATTTGTGTTAAGAGTAAACATACGGGTTTATTCCATACATGCACGGTACTTGTTGGCCTACAGTTGATTGCTAGTTTGTTGGTTTGCAGAATTTGATTTATAATTTTGTGCACATCAGTCTGGCCTTTACTTTTTTACTTTCCAGACAAGATATCATGTTCAAGAATGCAGTTACTATAGAACAATACTGGGTCAACAACCTTAATGTTTAATGTTGAGGTTTGCACATCATGCATAACACAATAAAAACAGACCAAAAGTTCAGAAAAAAGTTGACTACTTAATATCAGCACTTTTATTAATTAAACATTCTGACGTTTGACACGACTGTTTGACATTGCTGTTGCCTGCAGTTGGTCAATTTCCAAAATCAAGTTTTGAAGCAATGACATGCGTACAGCATTGCAGTGTCATCTGAACCATTTGGAGAAACAGTCATACCTTAACAACTGTGCATATTTAAAGGGCAAGAAATAAAAAACAAAATAAAAAGCGGCAGTATAACTTTAAACAGGCAAGAACTAAGAACAAAAGTCAAAGGAAGTATCTTAGTGTGTAAAGGATGCCTTACAGGCTATTTAAGGCTATAAGTCTAGTATTTATGAATGAGAGTTAAACAGCTTAATTATGACTATGCTAATGTTTAAAGCCATAGCAAGTCTAACATTACACTCCAGCACAGTCACACTGTAAATTTCAGACTTCTAAATCACTTTTATATTTCTTCAAGGCACTCTTTTTCCTATACTATGGCAAGACCATATTTGTAATTAAATATAATTAATGCTTATGTAACTGAGATTCTGCTACCATTTGACACCCTGGATACTGAAACCAGGGTGTAGTGTTCACAGCAGACTAATGTGACAAACCGTACTGACTACTTGAATTTGAGTCCTGTGTTTGTTGCAGAGGGAAGGATAACTAATACTGTATTTACTGTTTGACCTTGGCTTTTAAAGGCATACACGCACACGTTTCAATAGTGTTTCTCCCAATCGGTCATTCACAGCAAGGCACAGATTAGTTACATTATTAGCTGCTGCCTATAATTTAATATTGGCTGCCACTAATCAGTGAGAAAGTATTCACACACAAACATTTTGACTACATGAATACCAACTGGAAATGAAATATTGCATATTCAGCGTGGCTTATTAACATTGCATGGCGACATCTCTGATCAATGACATGAATGTGACATGAATGTGTTGGTGATCCATAAATATAAGTCTGGACTAAAAGCATAATAAATAATGTTAACTAGTTAGAAAAATGAAACTTACAAAACTATACTCACTCAATGAGAAAAATGACGTGCATGACACATTATGCACTCGTAAACAAAAAAAAAAAGATATTTGGTCACAACAATCTAAAACTTGTGGACACAATGCACCAACATTTTTTAATGCACTCTATGACTATTTCTTACTATTAGAAGAAGCTAAAATTACAGCCCTTTAGCTACATTTCTGATTATTTAACAACTCCCCAGCCATTTAGTTTTGTTTTCGTACTATATGTTTGAGCTCAACGGAATTTTTGCAGCAGTGTACATCTTCACAATTGGTTCAACGGTATTGCTTCAAATCAAGAACGAACGATACATTTGCAGTGTAGAGGAATGAAGTGAGTGTTCTTATAATGTGTATAAGGCATATAATTTACCCGCGTAATAGTTTAGTGTACTTAAAAAACGTTCAACACTGATTGTAGGTAGTTTGATATGCTTAACAGTACTCACTATTCTGCGTACGTGTCCTCTTAACCGTGGAGTACAATATGGCTGTGGTAAAGCAGTCTGAGACAGACACTCTTCTTTTGCAAGCAGACTCTATGTTCCTGTGAGAGATGCAAATACAGTGATCTGCTCAACTTATGTGGTAGTGTATAAACGCGGTATGTCACCCAAAGAGGCCATTTGGTGCGCAGGTCCGGACTACTAAATACTACTGTATGGCACCTTCTCACAGGTGAGATTCCACTTCTGCGACCGCCATGAGGGTCGACCTGTGTCAAACGAAGGTCTGCACTGGAGTAATGGAGCGTGTGGGGGAGCCCGCCCGTTCAGAGGAAGAGGAGGCAGAGCGATTTGTCACCTCTCGCTGTAACTCGTCCACTCTCTTCTGCAGCTCGGCACGCTTCGCCAACAGCTCTTTGTACCGCTGATGAACAGGTTCCTGGCCAAGATAAAAACTTTTTTAAGGCTTAAGATTAACGACTAAACTGTAGCACGTATGGAGTGCGGAAAATTCTCTTTGAAAAACACTTAAGCCAGGTCTTTAGGCTCTTTGACATACCTGAGGTCTCATGCGAGGGTTCCAGCGAATGTAGTAGCCAACCCAGAGTTCCAGGTGACGTAAGCTGACTGCAGGGAACAGCACATGGTTGGAATAGTTCACATACAAAGGATTGGTAAATTCCTCCAGCTGGCTGTTTATGTACGACCACAGAGACACGGTCCTCTTGGGAATCTCCTGTCAACGAAAACATGTTGTTTAGTGCCAAAAGCAGAACGAAAAAGTGATGAATGAGAATGAAGCAAGATAAAGACAAGACAAAAGCAAATATGTTTTCGACAGCAACTGCAATCATGACTTACTTCTTTCAATCTCTGCTGTTCGCTGTTGCACAAGAATGTCCCAAACAGGCAGCTGTACAGGTGGTCCAGGATGGTGACCAAGAAGTATTCGTTGAACTCAAAAGCTGCAGGAAACTTCAAGAAAAACAACTTCATTAGTGCCCTTGCTGTTATTCTGAAGAATTTTTTAACACATCAGCAACACTTATTTCTTACCTGTCGAGTCAACTGCCACACACAGTCAATGAACTGAATGAAAACAGGTGAGCGGTCTGCATCTGTGTGGTTCTTATCACCATGACCGATGCGCTTGAAGACGAAACAGAAGAATGGAGGGAATCAGTGATGCAACTGGACAGGTACCTTTGGTGATTTCTGACAAAGTGCATGAAAGTTTGTTTACCAGCTGGAAGCGGTGACCGAAGCTCAGCCACTCCTTCTCAAGCAGCACCTCAAAACCGCGGATGGTGCGGTAGTAACCGTCCAGCATGAGCATGGCCAAGGATGTGAGCTGGCCTGTGCGGTCCCAACCGTCGCTACAGTGCACCACCACCGAGGTTTTCCCGGACTCCACCTTGTCTGCGATCCGCAGTGCTCCTGCCATGATCAGCTACAAACCCACACACACCTTTCAATGTCATTATGTTACTTTCCTTCTTCACTCTATATTTTCCACTCTATTGTTTTTTTATTCTTTTGTTATTGCGATTTCTGGTGCAAGAATTTCCTTCGGGATTAATAAAATTCTATCAAATCTTCTCTTACATACAACTACTTGGTCAACAGGCTGAGAATCCTCATTCATCTCCTAGTCCACAGTCAGAGTAATGCATTAAGCTCACCTTGATGTGCTCAAGCCAGTGTGTGGACTCCAGATTGGACAGCCAGTGGGAGTCCTCGATGTTGGGGTAGACCACGTCTTTCAGCTTGCGGAGTGACTCTCTCATCACATGGATGTTGTGAATATCCAAGAAGACCAGCTCAGCATTTTGATACGCATCCTCACTTTCATAACCACCACCTTTCATCTGAAGAAGAAAAAACAAAAACAAGTCAAGTCAGGGTAGAAAAGATGGTTTTCCTTTTTTAAAATATTCCTGTTGTTATTTAAGATCTGCCAAACCTTGTTGGCAGCAGCGTTGACACTGGGCCTGGCATCAAAAATGAAGAGTTTATGAGACTGAGCGTTAGCGTCCATGATCGCCTGGAGGTATTTTTCATCCTCTTTGCTGCGCTTCCCGTTCACCCCGACCATGGGCTGACTGCAGCGCGTCACCGTCGCCTGGCTCTCTGGATGGATCCATGACAACACCTGAGAGAGTATAACATCATATTACCACATGTAGTCAAATACACCAGCTGCACGGGAGAGAATAATGGGATTCGTGTGAAAGACTCACAGGTATCCGTCCCTTTGCTCTGAAGGCAGCCACTCTCTTCAGCTCTTCGTCCGGTATGTTGACAGGCACTGCCAGAGTCGAAGGGTAGGTGTCACAAACCTCGTAGTGGTCGTTTACCTTTGTTATCCTCCAGCTTTCATTGGGTATGCCCTTTAAAAAACACACAAGCCACCCATGTAACAAGGCTCTCTTTACCATTGAGTAAAGCAGTTTGATGGTGTGAATTCAAATACCTGTCTTTTGTATTCTGAGACAGCGTCGTACACCTTCCATCCATTTTCAGGAAAGACTTGCCCGTATTCGTAGGCAAAGATTGGCTGTGGATGGTGGGAGAGAACCTTATCAGTCAGCGCAGACCGTACAGTGCTTCAGTGTAAGGGACAGTATGGCCGAACATCACTCACCAGCCCGTTGGAAACAGGAAACGCAAATTTCATCAGCACTTCGAAAATGGACTTCCTGAGTGTGTCCTCCAGTTGCTTGTGTGCAAATCGTAGATTACGCATATCCTGTGCAGAGCAGCAGGTCATGGTCAACTCAGGGATCATCAGCAGTATACGAACACGATAGTCAAGGCACAACACGCAGGAAGTGAAGGTTCTTGTGATTGTAAACTTCTGATCTGCCATATAACACAAGTGTAACTATACTAGACCATTACCAAACATAACTCACCTTGCAAACCAGCCCATAAGACACATCACGGCTTGCATTTCCAATCTTTTCCACACGACTCACCACCCCGAGTGGCAGGTCCAGCACAAACGCTGGCTCCTAGAAACCAAACGATATCCAGTATTAACAAAAGAAATGATTCCCTCAAAATATTTGTAGCGTTTCTTCACTAAGCATACCCTGTCGATGCATTTGAAGAAAAGTCTGTAGTTGGTAATCGTCACTATTCCCCTCAGTGCTCCGATGAAAGGACAGAAGTAGGTAATATCTTGGGCTGAAGATTAAAAAGATGTATTGTTTTAATGTAGAAAAAACCTGCCCTGCCTGCATGCGGATGCAAGCAAGCCATTTTGATTTGAGCTGTGATTGCAGTGAAGAGAGAACCTACCCATGTCTTGCACCATTTCATTTGGAAGTAACTGTGGTTCCTCTTTGTCTGAGTCTCTTTGCACCTTCTGGAAACATTACATACAAATAACATTGAGCAGTCAGTTGACCCGAACCCATCATAAAGCATTATTCAAAGACATGTGTTGGTGTAGTATGTAATTCAAAAGAAGGCTTACCTTGGCAGCAGCTTTGGGCTTAACCTGGAGGGTGCAGAAAAGAGGAGAATCATGTTTCGGTCATTATCATTAACAATTGATAAAGCAGCGGGATCTTAATGAAGTACCTGCAGGATACTCACCCTGAGCTCTGGAGAGAGCTCTGCAGAGGTGGACACAGAGTCAGAGGACATGGCTGAGGGTGGCTTGGCCTGGGCAGACCGGTCAGAGCGAGAAGTGGAAGTACTGGTGAGAGATGACATGACAGATGAGAGGAAATACTTAGTCTGAGTAGGGTGTAACTGCAGCTATTTCTCATCTCATTTCAATACTTTATAAGCCAAGTAGAAACCTTTAATGATGTTATGCAGACTGACTAAGTAGACAGACTAGTTCTTATTTACTAGTTCTTATTTATTTGTTTGTTTGTCACTTGCAAAGTAATAATCAAAAATTCAAATAATCTATTAATGTATGAGTCATTTAGCAAGCAACACCAAGCAATATCTGCTGTGGTTCTAGTACAGGGCTACAAGTAATGATTATTTTCATTGTCATCTAATCTGCCAGTTATATTTCTGATTAACTGATTGTTCCGTCTACAAGATGTCATAAAATTGTCCAAGATGACATCCCAAAATTTCGTATTTTGTCCACAACCCAAATATACAAGTTTACTGTCACAGAGGAGGAAAGAGACCAGAAAATGTTCACATTTAGGAAGTTAAAATCGGAAAAATCGTGTTCTTTCCCTTGAAAAATGACTGAAACCAATTTCTAAATTATTACAATAATGTATTCAGCAGTTGACACAAAATCGATTAATCGTTGCAGCTCCAGCTTCTCAAACAGAGGACCTGCAGCTTTTCTCTGTCACCTGAATATCTGAGATTCTTTGACAGCTGCTCAGGCAAAAACAAGTCATTTTAAGGGCGTCACCATGAGACATAAGACATTCTGGTGAGCTTGTTTTCAGAATTTCCTGATGCTTTGTAGTCCAATCGATTAATTGACTGGTTGAGAAAATATAACCAAAAGCTCAGTCGATAATGTAGCTACTAGACTTTTTAGCTGTTTTGGTCAGACTGAGTAAGCAAATACTCGACATTACCTTGTACTCTGATACATTCTCAAGGACATTTGTTGTATTTTCCACCATCTCACCGTGTAAATTATTCCTCAAGGCTTTAAAAGGGACGACAGCCGTTAATGACAGCAGCCATTAACTGGTGCTCTAATTTAACTGTCAACATCAGTGTTCGTTTCATGACAGTTTGTCCACCATTTTATAGTAGTAGTGGTTTAACGTTCACTTCTGGAAGGTGTTTTAGGATTAGACCTGGTCACGTAAAGTATAAAACACGAATAGCTTTTCCGTGTGTTACTTTGAAAACTTTTATCGAGCTCTAAAAGCCGTGTGTTGTTGTGGGTTTAGCTACCTGGACAATGAATCAACACTCGGCTGTCTGGAAGAGGAGCGCTTCGAGCCCAAACTGTCGACGCTCCCGCTCTTCTCCATGTTCTCCTGCCTCAAAGTGTCCGGATAAACCGCAGTACGCGCTGGAGGACGGTATATCCTGTGAAGAATGTGTTTAAATCCCCCCTCGGAGTACTGTAAATCCCCACACACAAAAGGAAGCTGCCATCTTTTCCCAGCAGCCTCCCAATCCCTGTCACAAGGAGTCGAGTGTCCGACATGGCGCCCCCTGCCGGCTGCCTCGGACATCGACCCTGTGTCATGCTGCCTTCATGTTCCTCTGAACGTCCTCGTACAAAATGTTCCACCCGTTTGTTTTGAGACGGCGGATAAAATTTCAAAAAGGTAAACCACGGTTTGCAATGCACCAGAAAGTGAGCTACATCATATTTCTATTTATTTTCTGAAAACATCATAATTAAATAACAAAACTTTGTACATCTTTGGAACGTCTTCAAGTTCCCAGTTCCATGTGATTCGTGAATGCATCACTTTGACGTCTTTATTGTACTATTTCATGATGCTTCAACCAATCTCTGCTTACTCGTTTTTTCGTTTATCCCGTGGTTTTAAGAAAGCATATCATTCAAATGAATTGTGATAATTAGTTCAGTTAGGCATCCAGGGCTGTACTAAACATACAAACTCTGTTTACAGAGACTGAAACATATTTAATTCACCTTTTAATAGTTTACATTACTTTACATTGGACATTCTAGCCAGATATAGACACTCATTGTGAACCCACTTTTTGAACTACCTGTCCACCAAAGCCTATGGTCTCGGTTAATTCTGTTATTTTCTGTTCTTTTGTTTTGTTTTTAATGCCTCCATATGTGTAAAGCTTCCTTGAGTCCTTTGAAAGGCATTATAAAAATCAAGTTAAATTTTACATGATTTTACATACTGTGTTGAAATATTTCCGGATACCTAAAAATAACAATACTTGGCAAAATCAATTTAATTGTTGAATTAATCTGATTGGTAATCGGGGAACATAATCTCCATGTACTTCCAAACTGTTAAAAAAAATAAAAGCATACATACTACGGATAAAACAGAGCAGCTACGAACAAAGGATTATATTAGGGTTGTGATTATAGATTTCCGAAAATCCAAAATATGTTTTATACCAGCCTTCAACTTTGAAAGGCCACTAAAAACTACATTTTTGAAATGTCAATCAAGAAATTCTTGTAAACCATTTTAAACACAAGTCTTTGTTTATTGAAATGAAATTTTAAAAAATCCTACAGAAAGACAAAGACGAAGCTCACCAACTCATTTATATACACACCATTTTGTGGTTTCTGTACTGTACAAATACTAATGAATTTGAATACAGAATGTAATTGAATGCCATCTATGATTCTTGAGACAGACGGCTGAGACCAGAGAAATGAGACATAAAAAAAAAAGAAAAAAGAACAAGCAACAACTGAAGCCACTCCAAGTCCTTTACTTGACATATTTCTCCATAAATTTCTTGTGGAACTCCGAGCGCAGCGTGTCATTGACAAAACGTTTCTCCTTTCGTGCTTCATCCACTCCTTTGGCGCAGTTCTTGAACACAACATCATCATCCCACCTAGAAACATATTATCAAAGCGTTGATCATTAGTGGAGAGTGAAGAGAACATATTTCTTTAAATAAAATCGAATAACGTGCATAAATATATGTGTTTGTGAGATACCTTCTCTTAACCCGGAATGTGTTCTGAGTTGGGTTCATTTGTTGTTGCTGCTGCTGTCCTGCCAAATTAATCAACGGATTGCCACTCAAGATATTCTCCATGCGAATCCTCTCCTCCTCTGCCTTTTGCTCTCGCTCCTAAAATGGCAAAAGAAACAATTTCACTCAACACAACAAGGTAACATTTGTCCTCTCTCAAATCATTCTTTTGTTGATTGTGCTCTCAGCAGGTCTGAAATTATAATATACTTTGCGTTCTTGCTCTTCAGCCCGCTCCTTCCTGATCTTCTCCAGTTCCGCCATAAGAGCTGCAGTGTCATCGTCATCGCTGTCCTCCTCAGAGTCCTCGTCCTCATCATCCTACAAACAATCAAGCATCATTGGCGAGGGAGCTTAATAAATGCTGATCGCTACCAAGTGTCCACCAGGTGTTGCAGTGCACACACTTACATCAGTGAGAGGGTCATCAGCGTCCAGGTTGGCTGCTGGGATCTGATCCAGTCGGGGCCTCTTTGAAGAGGATGACGAAGATGATGATGATGTGGTGTGTTCTGGAAAATTAGGGTCAATGCACTTAATATGATATATGTATATATATATATATATATATATATATATATATATATATATATATATATATATATATATATATATATATATATATTTTTTTTTTTTTTTTTAACACAGTACGCTCCGGACCAGTTATTTATTCCGTGTATGTGCACAAATACTTGGCCAAAAAAGTATAAACTTAAGATAAAATAGGAGACTTGTTCACAGTATACACATAAAGACATTTTCAATGAACATTATGTCTATGATCGGCAGTGAGACGAACCTCTTGGTCCCCTTTCTCTGGTCTTTTCACGTACAGCTACACGCTCCCTCTCCTCCAGCTCTCTGCGGAAGTCACGGGCACGCACCTCCTCAGGGGCATCCTGGGTAGGTTGCCTGAGAACAGTGGTCGAAAATTTGAGGAGAAAAATAATTACACATAGAATTTTACTCCCAGCATATAGTGAGCAGATATTAGATTTTGTATCAAACCGCATTAAATTCAGTCCCTGGCTAACCAGCTGGCAGTAAACTCACCACACACCCTGCTTAGAACCCAAAACTCAACTCTATACTGACCTGTACTTGATCTTGGTGTGACCCGGAAGATCTCGACTGGAGTACTGCTTGGACAGGGCACTCAAATCACCTTCACCTTTACCCCTCCCTCCTCTCGCTGGCTCAAATGTTGGCCTTGCAGCTGTAGTCATCTTTGATGGCTCTTCTGTGGCAAAACATATGGAGAAGAAATACAAAATGAAAACCAAGAAATGTTCAAAACAGCACACACCAAGCTCCTGACACAAACATAACATCAACTTATGAATTACTAAGCAGCATTGTCCTCCTTTAAATCTATCAAGGATGTTTTATATACTGTATATGTTAACCCAACAGAGATTATGGGGAATGGTCAATCTTCATGATATATATCAACATATATGATTCTCCCATCACAGTGAGACAGGGAAAATGCCTTCTGTTGCTTGAGTCACAGATTTTCCACCTGAAACATGAATCAACATTCATCACTGGTTCATATATTAAATGATGGAAGAAACTTCAGCAATCAACTCCAGCCAACAACAAATTCTATATGTCAATAAGCGTTTTGGCCGATCAGGTTAAAAACTGTAACATCCCAGTTATAATAATCATGTCTTTGTGAGACACAGACCCTCTATTATTGGGCAAATACTCTAATTTTTTGTTATTGATAAAGTACAAAACACAAGGTAGCCAGCTAGGTACTGTAGCTAAGTTGCTAGCAGGCTAACCTGCTTAACATCGCTGTTAAGGAGGAAAACAATGCTATTACGCCCCTCCGACTGATTGAGTACCGTCAAACAACGACGTTGTTGTTTTCAAAGTTAAACTGAAATTCTATTTATTCATTACTCATGTCATTTTAGTAGGTAAGTTTATAGTAATAAGACTTACGGCGCTGCTACCACACGACAAAAAGAAGCCCCGACACAGGGTGTGACGTCACTTCCCCTAGAAACCTGCCCGTGGAAAAGATGCATTCAAGAACCCTCGGAAATGTATTAATCTATTTACTAACTAAACAAATGATTTATTTTAAATGATTTGTCTAATTAATGCTCAAACAATGCGTCCCTGTGATCAAGGCGTAGAATTGTTAATAAACGAAATCATCAGGTACTCTATCTTTGCAAACACTTAGTGAGAACTAATAAATTAAGGTAAAAATGTGCAGTGTTGTATTGAGGGTAGGAGGGGCCATGTAGGATCAGATGATGCATTAGAATGCAACCTGTCTCTGATGTTTTCACCTGCTCCAGTTCAAGGAGGTCAGTAAGCACATACATGTGTTATATTACCTTTAATCCTAAGCCACAGTTATATTAAAACATGAACATATTGGGTTTTGGATTGTCTAGTTTATCATTTCAGTGTGATCTGTATTAAATGGCATGGATGCGCTGAAAGTCACTAATTATTTTTTGGTTGCATTGAAACCCTAACTGCCAGGGATTCAAGGTTGTATTAAGGTTCTACAGGTGCATGTCAGGCAATTCAGATGGAGGACACATACCAAAACCAAAATGTCCACAGGATACAAGTCTATAAAGTTTTCATTACCTTTCATTGTAAAATGTTTTGGCCACAAGGAGGAATTTGCATTGTAGCCAGGTGAAACTCAGAACACATATGGCTGAACACAAGACACATAAATCATAATAAAATGTATTACATAAGAAAACAGTTGGAAGTTGATAAAAAAAACAATGCACACACAATTATATTCCCCTGTGTTGGCACAATCTCAGATTGGATAGTATAAGGAATTTCTTTTTGTTTTAAGGCTCAGAAAATTTTATTTGCTCGCCTCATTATTGCGTTTGTAGATGTTATGCAAAAATGCGGTCAAGAACAAAATGTACTCTTGTGTTCCTCTTAAAGAATTTACATTAAGCAATCCACCCAGTCCCATCGCACCGTGTCACTTCTGTTTACACTGCATGCGATATATCACTGTGATGACCTCCTTCTTGTCTTGATGCTGTGCTGTCGGAACACAAAGAATTTCTACTGAAGATGTTGGCTGAAGTTCAAGAATGCAAACCAGCTAGGAGGTTTTGCTGGATTCCATGCAGCATCAGTATCACGTGTCTAAAAGGTCTGATGATACTTTGACAGGTACATTTTTAACAAAGAGGAAATACAGAACAAGGCAACTATTTACATTGCGACTGTGATTCCCTGCGAGCTATACTGTGACCTCTTTGTCTGATTTGATCTTATCCTTGTTACATAGGCACCTGTGTGTGTGTGAGTGAGTTAGTGAGAGAGCGAAAGCATGTGTGCTGTTAGCTTTCTGGATGTGTCTTCTTCGGGTCATTCCATTGTAGCAAAATCTCATTTATCTCTAATTGTATCAAGCCATGCAGAACGTTTTGGTTTGATGTGTCCAAGTATGGAGATGTCTGCCTCTACGAATTGGCGGTGGTGCTTGCGGCATTGAAATTTCATTAAAAAACAGCAGCGAGAGTCCCAGAGGCCATAATTAATCCTCTGACCAAACATTTCAGTTGATTAAATTGCGAAATGCTAAAATCACTCAACATAAAGGACTGGTTTTAAGTTTTGGTGGGCCTGTTTAAGTTGCACTGGAGGACATGCATATTTCACTGTGATGTATTTTGGTTGAAATGACAATGACAGGTTCTGATCTGTGGGGGAGATTAAATTCTGAGTAGTTCACAATCAGGTTCCCTCTCGATTCCTGCCAGCTTTCCAACTGGAACAGCATTCCTTTTTTTGATCTAAGAGTGAAATATAACTGATCAAATGTTTTCAGGTAACGAGCCGCAGGGTTTCATTTTTGACCACATTACTAGTTTGATAAGCATATTGTATGAGGAAAAGAAAGCTCCACTAACTAAAAGCCAGAAAAACAATGCACGAGAAAGCTGTTTTGTTTTTTTCATATAGTTCGGAGGAAAAAGTATTTATGACCGTCTTGTAGATAAACAACTCTGGAATGTAGCATTTCACCATTGCAGAAACCTGAAACCACTGATTAAAACAACAGCAGCCGTCTCTCCCACTCTGTGATTGTTATGAAAAGCAACCCACCCACTCGATCAACCTGCACAGCGGCATCCATGTGTGACACTGCAGTCTAACAAGGGGTGGAATCTGTAATGAGAGGGGGGTGGGGGCTCAGGTTGGAGTGCCTTTACCTGTCTGCCCTCGTCGGGCAGAGACCCAGACGAGGATCGACATCACTCTGACAGCGCTGACGCAGCCGACCAGAGCAGGTGAGAACACAGCTTAGTGCAGGAATTGATTTCACACATGCTCTGATTTCAAGTTCATTGGTTATGCAGGGTCACTGCAAAGTCAGAATCGCTTTCATTTTTCCATGCATAATGAATTTGACCTGGTTAATTGGTGTTGGCACATCTCCAGCGAGGCTCATTATCTGAGATTAAAACACAGAGTGTGGGTCAAAATGTTAACAGGAGCTCAGAGGGGTGTGACAGGACACTGTAAACACATTTTGGGATACAATTCTGAGCAAATGACTGAACATGGAGTCTACATAGAGCTTTACAGACTTTAGGTTTCGACATAAAATGTGGTGAGCACTGAAAAAAGCATACAGAAATTGTATCTAAATATTTCATTTCAATGTTTATCTATATGCTCTAACAGAACATAGCTGTCAGGAATGATAAGTAGCAGATGATAAATACTTCAATGTCACTTTTACATTCTGGGTGAGTTGTTTCCGTGCTGAATGCAGTATCACTGGTTGTGTCTGGGTCATTCGACAGGCCTGAAATCACTTGTGAGAGAGAAATTAATCCAGATAGGAAGCAGATGTCGTGCATCACTATTCTATAAACAATGATGGCTGTTTTATCTGCGTAAAAGTTTAAAAAGCAAACCTGGAATTATTCTTTTCCTTTTTCATCTTTGGATAATCTCATCAGGTTGAACATATCAGCAGCATGGCAGAAGGTAAATCACACTTTAATCCAATTTTTCATCAATTTATCCGATTCAATTTGGTGGGAAAGCATTTTTGGTACCCAGTTTTAAGAGAAAGCGTGTGTGTGTGTGTGTGTGTGCATGTGTGTTGTAGAGGTTGACAGGAACAAGGTGTTTGAAACCACCAGGGTGAAGACTTCACTTAGGAACGATGTCAGTTGGATCCAGGGACCAAAACAAGGAAATAAAGTGAAAGACGGGGCAAGGTATTCCTATAGCAATTAAGATACAACCTCAAAAATGAAGCGTTAATTTGAAACAATAATTCAGCTCATTACATAAAATTAGAATCTGGTGTTATTCTGCTTTCTTGCATTTCATGTAGACTTTTACAGAGAGAAACTTCTTCTGTCTTGCAGGACGGTGCAGGCTGTGGAGACCAAACCTGCCCCAGTCAAACAGAATTCATACGTCCTGCTCACAGCCAAGAAATTTGAGTGAGTGCATATTAATGCCCGTACTAATTTATTTCATAAGGCCAAATGCCAAAAACCACGTGACCATCCAAAACAAGGCTTCCTTGTTTGGGTAAAACCTGTTTGATTAGGGTCTCAGATTTAAATCCATCCACACTAACGCAGTGCACCGTTTGGCCAGCAGATGTTGCCATTTTTGATCCTATCAGATGCTTTGAAACAGTGAATCATTTTCAACATAATTGCTTTATAGTGATTTATGACATGATGAGATGTAATTTACAAAATTGTGTCTGACGAAGATGCTCACTGAATTTGTATATGTAACTAGAAATCTGGCAGATTGTTTAGGTTGAAAATGCAGTAAAAGAATATTTTTTTTGATATTATATTATTCAGTCCAGTGTAGATAAAATGTGTTACTGAGTCTCATTTTAATATAAGAAACAATGTGGGGGCTGTTCTGGAAGTCAAACCGAAATTCTCTTTTAACTCCCGTTGGGTTGGTGAATAAAAACTACAAAAAAAGCCAAAAAGAAAAATGGCTTCAGGCACAAATGGCCATAAACATGAACTTAGCCCTGGGCAGCTCTACCACACCTATAAACTCCCACAGTACACTGCAGGTGAACCTGTGCTTCAGCTGGTTGATGAAGCATTAATCTGAAGACAATCCTTGCTTAGTGAATATTTATCCTCAAGGCATAACTGACTTAACACTTTCATATTTGCCCTTTAATACCAAGAATTATTAAGCCTCCCAACGAATATTAGAAAAGATATGAATTACCAATTTGAGCTGTACAAATATTTAGTGATCAAGTGTTAAATTGTACACTTAAAAATGTAAACAATTTCCCTCCGGGGATTAATAAAGTAATCTCATTCTGATTCATTGTTTTGCCAAACATAAAAACTAATTTTCTGTTTAATGGTTTTCAATAATACGACTGTAAACATGTAAACATTCGTTAACTATTTACACACTAATTATGATTAATACATGCAGCAGAGTTCCTGCCCGTCTATTGTTGCCTGCTGTACCTCTTGCATTGACATTACATCACCTGACTTGAAGACGTACATGACTCAGACAAACACACACATACTTGTACTCATGTACTTGTGAGGACCCTCCTTTCCAAGCTCCCAACCTTAAATTAAATCTTATGTTACCTTTACAGCCAAGTGTTAATCTTCAAAGAGCCCTTTAAAGCAGTGAGGCTCAGCCAAAATCTCCACACTTTCCAAAAATCTCATCACCCCCGTGAGGTTTAATGTTCTGGTCCTCACTTTGTAGCAAATACACATGCACATACACGGACACACACACACATACACACCTTTGGCAACTAAATTATTAAGCTTCTGACAAGATGATTGTGCTGCAAAAATACTTTTATTCTGTTGTTTCTTCCAGAGCACACCCTGTAAGGTCCATTCTTCTTTGTGAATACGAAACATTTCAATTAGAACACCCTTCCCCAAACTTAAAAAGGGCCCAGTTTTCCTCGTTAGTTCTTCTGTTTTTTAGACAGTATTTCTTTTCCAACTACTAAGTGGGCCGATTACATTCAGAATATGTAAACAAGGAATAACAGATTTACAATTGAACTGAATAAGACGTTTTAAGGACATGTTTTCATTTCACCTCCATCGATATAACAAAACATTGTTTACCCGTCAGTGCTTTCAGTGTTTCACAGCAGGCTTGAACACCACAAAGGAGAAATCACTTAGTAACAAGTTTTATGAGCTGTTCTTTTGTTTGAAAATGTTCTGCATGGATACAGAGCCAAGACCTCACTACCTGACTACATTTTCATGATGTACTAATTATGTGTAGTTAATTATGAAGAATAACGGGGCTAAGATTTAAGTTGGTCCTTTTATCTTCATAAGCATGTCCAGAAAAATGAGGTGAATGTGTGAGTATATCAGCTGCATGAAAACACACCGAACAAATAAACAGCTTGTTTGATCAGTCCAGAGCAGGATTACAAAACTACCCCGCTGCATACACTTT
This sequence comes from Diplodus puntazzo, assembly GCA_963678695.2. NCBI lineage: Eukaryota > Metazoa > Chordata > Actinopteri > Spariformes > Sparidae > Diplodus > Diplodus puntazzo. The sequence goes on along the minus strand of OZ023167.1, from coordinate 7,377,233 downwards.
GTACACTAGCATAGGGTTGGGTGATGTCTACTGAATCGGTAGAAACATCGTGATGGACGACAACATTGTTATTGTTGCTCTGACGGCACCCTCCACCTGTCTCGCACAGCAGAGAAAACGGTCTCCCGTCACCAACGAGGGGAGTTGGAGCAACTCTCACGTTTGCCAGGCCAGCATCAAACATGCCTGTGCCGGGTCCAACAGGTGTCTTCATCTCTGCACCACAAGCCCATAACTAAGCTGTGTTCAGCCTCAGAAGCTTGAACCAAGGTTAGCTGGCTAGCTATACTCAGGAAGAAAGAAGAAAAAACAAGCCAACACAAATAACAGCCAATTGAAGTTGGATTTAATAAGAAAAAGATAAATGGGACACGGAGACGTTGACTGTCAGCCACTGGCGATGGACGATGACACTGTCTATCAGCCCAGCCCTACTAGCCTACTGTCAAGGCCAAACATATTGCTTTTAACAACGCTTTCAGGTATGCGTGATGGCTGGCTTGCATATCCTCCGTCCGTCTGTAGCGTTGGTTGCGTATGTCCCCAGAAATTAACGCTACGCATCCACAAGATGCAACATGAACATAAACATGAGGAGCGGTGTAGCTCCAGTATGGAGGTGCGGCAGCCACGGGTCAGCGGCCGCACAGATAACAGACACAACTTTCATTTTACTCATACTTATTAATGTGTTAGCTTAGCTAGCTGGATTGTGATCCTCTAAAATTCAGCAATGCCTGCTTCTGATCACTGTTCACAGGAAAAGACCCTTTTCATGGAAGGCATGACTTTGACTTATCGAAGCAGGAAAAGCACAGGTGGGAGCAATAACATTAACGATGGCTCCGCTCCATTAAGTGTCCCAATAGGTCATGTCAGTAAGTGAGCATGCAAAATGTTAGGATTTTCAGCTGTGCTTTTTCTACTTTGATAATTGACACTATTGAGTCATTTTTTCTGACTCAGCTTGTTTCATTTGAGGCCTGAAGAGATGAAAGTATCCAGTATTTTACAAGACAAATACAATAAATATAAAAGTCTTAAAGAATATTGAAATATATTTTTGCTTTCTTATATCTTAAATACTCCTTTGTCCTCTAGACCCCCTAGTTGGGAACCTGGCCCACTGTTGTGCAGCATTTAAACATTTTCACTCAACAACACAATCTGAGCACGCTGAAATAATATCAATACAACCCTTTCTTCAGCTGAACTCTGCAGTGAGTGTGTGTGAATGTTTGCATGGTACTCTGGCATGAGTGTTCATTCAGTTTTTGTTAAATTATGCAGTCAGTCTCCTTCCACAAAACTACTGACTGGTCTTAGGTAGGAACGCGTTAGGAGGAGGGTCCAGCAGCGGTGAGGTCTCCCACAGAGTGCATCCCCTGTGCTGACGTAGACAAGGAAGGTCCAGCTGCTGGGCCCATTGCGTGGGGCGGCATTAAATGACCCTCGTTAATGGCGAAGTGGTTCAGCGGGTACATGCCGCATTTCCTAAAGCCTTCCTTCACAGTCCTGACACCCTCCTCCTCCTTCACTACCTGATACGTCCCTTTAAATATACCTGAAAACTCCTTCTTGCTGACAGCAAAGTGCGTATCAGTGGCACAACCGTCACCTATGAGCGCTGCAAAGCGCTGCTTCAGGAGGAAAAAGAGCCCCCCGTCGAACGGCTGCAGGATGTGAGAGCAGTGAGGCGGAAGGCACAGAAGGATGACGTCCTCCTTACGTGCTGCTTCCACCACCTCAAGGTTCACGGGAGACTTGTGGCCGTCAAAAATCAGCAGCAGCGGACGCTCTTTCGGTGCGTGCAGGAGGAAGTGTTTGAGGAACCATTTCTTGAAAAGTTCAGAGTTGACACACCCCGAGTCTGACCAACCATAGAGGGCATTTTGAGGTCCTTGTGTCTTGTAACATACTCCTCCTGGATAGGCCTTTGAGTAGATAATAAATGGGGGAATGTCCACTCCAGCCGCACTAAAGCAAGCCAAGACGGAGATGTGGTCCCTCTGGCCTGGTGCTGGCTTGTAGCCCAGACTGGCAGATTTTGGAAGTATCACCCTCTTCCTGCCCAGCTGAAATCCCATCTCGTTGCAGTTCAAGATTTGGTGAGGCTTGTCTCTCAGTCCCCGAGTGTCCACGACAGTGCTCAGTAAATGAAAAAACTGCTCCACTGCTTCCTTCCTCACACACACCGTCCTCCCACGGACAACATTGTCCGCTGGCTGAATGGTAATATTCTTTTCCTGCCGTTTTCTAAAATTGAGCCACCAGGTCTGGCCCAGTTTAGAAAACGCCACCCTCCGATGCTGCCGCTTATAAATGGACGAGGCAAAGGACACTAGCTGTTGCTTGGTCAGTGGAAATCCATGCTTGGACATGTATAAAGAGAACTCTACCAGCAGGTCCTCGTCTGCAGATGTTATAAGCTGTGCCGGCCCGCTGCGACTCCCTGGTGCCACCCGACCACTGACTCTGTCCCCCAGTGAAGATTTAGGGACTCCGAACTCCTTGGCAGCTTGTCTCACCGTGCACCTTCCAGACTTCACCTCGATCAGTGCACGCTCCATGGCTTCCTCCGTCCATTTCTTCTTCTTCTTCCTCCCGACTTTGTCAAGATGATTTCTTGATGGCATTTTTTTCTAGGATGGCACAGGAGATGAAGGAATGAATAACGCATTGATCAAAAGTGATGCACACAGAAAGACTGAACACCTTTAGTGCTTTTAATCCTCCTTTGCCTACACTTTGACCTTGTCAGCACACAGCTCCGTCCAGCCCTTTTCAACTGACTCATAGGGGGTAATACATAACTTCCTTATACTGAGCTGAGCTTAGTCTACATATATTTGTTTGTTGGTGTTCAGTCCATACTTGAGGTTGACCGATATGGCTTTTTCTGGGCCGATGCCAATTATTGGGATGATATTCATTTACAGTTTAATTGAAACGCTGTGTCAAAATTAGACACTCCTGAAACAAGAAATCAGTGATAAAATTAAGTCAAATACAATTTACTCAGTTAATGTTCTCAAGAACAATTTTGAGCTACTTTGAATATTTCCATTTCTGTCACTTTACATTTCTTCTCCACTACATTTATTTGATACAATTAATTACTAGTTACTGTTCAGATTCAGATTATTCAAAGGCCACTAATTATTGCTGCATTCGGGACATTGGCAAGCTGACAGAAAAGTTACCGATACCCATTATGTGTCTACCCCGAGTCTATCCAACATACACCAACCCAAAGCAGTGGTATTTGGAGATCTGAAAATAAGACTAAACAATCATCTGTCTTTTTATTCTCCCAGCTGATTCTGTTGTAAAACCGCATGTGTTCCCCCCAGACAACAAAAGCAGCTCTAGATCTAAAGACTGTGTTACTACTTCTGTTTTACATCAACTGTTATCACATATATTCAATTTATGCAAACAGGAAATAATGCATTTTTGCTGCACCTGCATCAAAAATGTATAAAACCTGCAATGCTGACTACCCTGCTAGCATAAAAAGCACCATCAAGACCAGCATATGTTGTGGTTTGGTGCTGGTCTGTGCTGTTTTTTCCAGCAGGGTAGTTAAACTCATCTTTTTAAATTGCTTTCCCACTTTTCCTCTTATTCTAGTCCTGGTTTTCTTGAGTGATTGCTCCAAACATGAGCAGACTTAACAGTTTCCAAACCATGACCTCTTCATACAGTAAGATTAAGTAATATTAAGACTCATAATAATAAAGCATTAGCACTGAGAGCCTACTATGAGCACCCTAGAAGCTAACCTGGTGACATGTTGATACTGAAATGATGTCCTACTTTGTACTTTTATTTCATGCGTAGGGAAACCAGTGAATATCACCATCTGACTTACTGGTTTTGGGGCGTCGTCGTGTTAATGTTGTAGTAGGAGGTTGTGACCACGCCGCACACCGTTACGTTACTGTTTGTAAAACTACAGCTTACAGTCACTATGCCTCGTTGTTTTGACACTAAATTAGGCTTTTAAAACACAGACCAGGTGTCTGTATTTACGCACCTGTCGCTGCTACACGTCTGTTCGGTCACAGAAAGTTGAAATAACGCGGTAACTTTTGCCCCCCAAAAAGCCGCACACGTTCCTGCTCACTGCTTAGCACGAACCAGCTACATAACAAACACGCCAGAGGGAAAGCGGAAGCAAGCCGGAAGCTGCGTGAACGCCTTCAAAATAAGACGCGCCAACTTCCGGTTACACAAATAAGTGTCTAACTGCAGGGGTATACTATCGTGAATAGATCTATAATGAATAGATTTCACCACAGTGCTCAATAACGTGAAAGGATTCCACATCACTCAAAAGTATTTTTCACCCTTTTGGTTTGTTTTGGTTGGTAAATCAGGAATCAGAATTAATTTATAAGTCCCTCAAACGGAAAAAAAATTGCCGAAGGACAGTCCCATTTAACAATAAACAATAATACTAAAGAATAAACAATATGATAAAAAGGTAAGAAATAGAAATAGACTCATAATTTACATATATGACATATATACACAAATTAGATAAAGAGCAATTGGTTATCAAGGCACTGCTCTGTAGTTTTCTAGGATGCACCATGACCTTACAATCTATTGAGAGTTGCATCATCATCAAGGTGTTTTTCTTTTGCAGGCACTAGTCACAATTTTGTTTACCCCCCATCTATTACCAGCGACGTCAATAGATGAGAGGCACAAACTAGGGCTCAATTAACTCACGCAATTAACTAGATCACACTTCTTGTTCAAGCGAAACAGCTCCACGCCCTCTCTTCAGTGCGACGTGTTTGGTGGTATTCACATTGTTAATAGAGATTGTGTTGACATTTAAGATTGAATTTGACTGCCTCGCCTCATGAATCAATGTAGCTGGCTGTACTTTTTAATAAGCTGGTGTCCTGTATGTGTAATTTGTTTTTACCTCCACAGCAGGTCAGAGCATTTTCTTCTGTGCAGATTATAGATGATCCCCTCACTGATACAAAAGCAGAAACTGAGTCATATTCTGAAACACTTGACAATAACAGTCTGACACACTACACTCAGAAAATATGCTACACAGAAAGTTAATGCTTTAAAAGTTGTCCATCTTAATGTTGCACATTTACATTATCCCCAGTAAAAAAAAAAAAAAGAAGGAAGAAGAAGCATGTGGCTTTGATGGCAAGTTTGAGCTATAACAGTTTAAAGCTGATGAAATCTTTCCCTGGTTGAGAGAAATTAATTAGCAAGAGATCAACAGCTTTGTAGTTGGTTCTAACATTATAAATGCCAAGGTCCTTTTCAAGGTGTGCTTCTTATTCTTGCCCTGTAGATCAGTCAATCCTCCACCGAGCCCTCCTCTGCAAAACACGCAGTTTACTCTATCTGAAGTGTGTGTATGTGCCGAATTTGAATAAAAACTGTGCAAACTAAGAGCTGCCCCTTTGCAAATCCACGTCTTTTAATAATTGCATTGATAATCTCCGTCATATCTGAACATTTAAAACAAAAATGGACTGTTAGTGCTGGATAAATTCTATTATTTTCTGTTCTTTCTTTCAGCGATTCATCTAATCAGGAGAATTGTGAAGTTGTTCCTCCTCACAAAGATGCTCAGCCTGAGGGGTCAACAGTGGAGACCACAGACGATACCAGGTTAGTATATGAGAGCATCTGTCTACTGACTGTAACAGCAAGTACATTTAAAAATGCTGAGTGTAGGGACTTTTGTACTTATGTCTCTTTTTTGCATAGTTAGGGATAAGCAACTCCCTCTGTTACAGGTCCCAAGCCGTCACAGAGAAACCTATCCAAAATGGTGAGGCACAACCAGACACATCTGTGGAGAACACGACTGCAGAAAACAAGGAGGAAAATGCTGATACAACAGATGAGCTGTCAAATGTAGGACAGAGTGAGGGGGCTGCTGAGGTCTCTGCAGATGTCCACGTGGAGGAACATGTCCAAAATGGCGAGGCAAGGGAAGATCCAGAATCAGTGTCACCTGTGGAGCCGACAGAGCAACAACTTGTCAACACGACATCAGAAATCAAGGGAGAACATGCCAATACAGCAGCTGATGAGTCATTTGTAGAACAAAATGAGGTCAAAGTCTCTGCAGACGCTCACGTGGAAGATGCTTTTGCAGAAACCTCTGCTGCAGCAGGCACAGGGGAGAATAAAGACAGTGCTGTGGTCCCTGCTGTGCTTTTAGGCGAACCGAAAATTGAAGACCAACCTTCGACTGAAACAGAGCCAGCGAAAGCAACAAATGTGGAAGATGCAGGAGTAGAATTAACTGCAGAACCTGCAGAGGGGAGTAATGAGAAATGTCCTCCAGAAGAAGCTGCGGGAGAAATAGTTAAAGCTGTATATGTGGCTGTGGAGGAGTCATCGCCTGACAAGAGTGATGTGATTAATACAGCGTCAGGAGGAGAGGCTGTTCTTCAAGACAGTGTGGAAACAGTCCCCGACGTGGTGGCAAGTCCTGTATCTGAGTCGCCCACTCATCCTGCTGCTGAAGCTGCCACAGACAGGAGTTGTGAGACAGGTCCTTCTGCGGATACTGCTGAAGCTGCAGCTGAGGTTAAGGTGGAGTCACTGCCTGCGCCACTGGCTCCGGCCAACGCAGCAGGAGATAAAGCTGCTCCTGAAGACATTGTGAAAGAAGTCCCTGACTTGGTGGCAGATACTGAATCCAAATCGCCCACTCAACCTGCTGCTGAGGCTGCAGTCGAGTCTGTAGACAGTCAGGTTGTGTCTGCCGCCTCAGCAGAGCCAGTTTTACAGACCAGAGCTGACGAGGTTGTTAAGTGTGAAGTCCAGCCTGTTCAGAGCGCCGTTGTGGAGCAAAGTGCCCAGCCAGCGACTGAAAACGCGTCAGATCAGGTGGTGGAGTTGAGCATCATGGATGCGCTTGACTCTGTGACAGCTCCAAATGACAATTCCTCTTACGACGCCATGGAACTGACGGATGCATTAGATGTAGATGTGAAGCCACCCGCAAGTGACGCCGCTCCTGAACCTGCAAAAGATCCAGAGCAATCCCACACCGAGGAGAAGCAACTGATCCAACAATCTGATCTTACCAACATGTGAGTAAGCCCTTGTGGAAGGACCATAATATTTACATGTTTACGCTTATAAGCTTAAATGCATCTTATTCTTTGCTGATGACTATTTCATTATAGCTCTGAAATGTCTCAAAAGTCCGTAGAGGAGCAGCGACCCACACGGACGCTGAGTTTGCCCAGGTAATGTCTCACTTTTAAAGATAACTCTTCTTCTTCTTCTTCTTCTTCTTCTTCTTCTTCTTCTTCTTCTTCTTCTTTCTTTGGTTTTATTTCCAGGCCATCTACATCGCCTCTCTTTGCCTCTGGCCTTTCTTCAAGCCTTTTTCTTCGCTTGGCCTGTTTGGTAGTGTAAGTCGTCACTGGGAGCGTTGGAATTTGTGGCTTACCCTGCTCCACCTGCTCTCTGCGCATTCATGAGCAGACAGGACCGCCTTTTTATGGAGTTCTCCGTCCTGATTGGATAAAGTGTGCAGGGATACCAGACATTTTCTTTTCTCTTTAATTGCATGACCAGGAGGAGGACAGACATGGGCCACTGACCAAACACTCTGTTACAGTGACTGCTGTTGGAATATGGAGCTATTTCACACTTATTTGAATAAAAAACACATTTTTAAGTAATGACCTCTGAACCTGTAATTTTTCAACCTTTTTCTCTTTCAATGTTTTGATGCCGCACTCAATTTGGAAAGTTCATAAAGTTTAACAAGATAATCTTTAATCTCTCTCTAATGCAGGACAACCAAGACCGTTTGTTCATTCTGTGACAAAACCATCGACGGAAACGTCAGGCTCATATTCAGCGAACCTCTGATGGACTGCCACCCCGACTGTCTCAAGGTTTGTCCTGTTCTCCTCTTTCATATCTGTGGCTACGTGCTGAATGACAGGCCCGTGTCATGTATGATGTTAATTTTCTGTGTGTTTCTGCAGTGTGGCGTGTGTGCTAAGGCCCTGGGAGATCTGCTGACCCCCATGTTTCTGTGTAACCAAGTGATCCAATGTGATGGCTGCTTTGCGATAGCTCTCAAGACCTGAAGCCTAACTGGGACAAATATGTCATCAGACAAGACCCAAGGCATGCTGTGATTAATGTGTTGTTTGGACTGAGAAACCCCACCACTGTTGCCTTAACTCTGTATTCTGTCTTTTGAACCAATTTCTGAAAGTTTTGTGTTTAGGACATATAGCGTATTGCTGGGATTAAGAAATCTGTAGCGAAAAGGTTTGACAGCATGTTTTTATTCAGTAACTGACAAAGATGCTTCAGTGGAATAACATTTGTTTAAATTTTTTTTGCTGTATATTGTTAAAATAAAATCACACATTCTTTCCTCAGATGTAAATGGTTTATTAAGCTTTAATTTCAAATGAGCGTACACAACGAAACCCAGCTCAGTAAGTAGCAGGGCTGCACACCAAACTCGAGGCACCTGGAGGGACATTATGGAAGCATCAACACCTCAGTAACATAAAATCAGCTTTTTTTAATGCACTAACCTAAAAGAAAAAAAACAGAGCAAAGTACATATACGTCTCTGCTCAGCGGCATCTGAACAAAGCAGAAATGCATTATGAGTGAATGCAAAGTGCATGTGTTCTAAGGGAGGTGAGAGGGGACGCCCAACCCTCGCTGATAACCTTGGTACATTCAGCTTTCGCTCGCTTTAGTTCACGAGATGGTGACAACGAAGCAGCAGCAAAATCATATTCAGAACCAACGTATGCATCAGTAAATACTAAACAGAGGGCATGCAGTTATGATTTGCGAGGCGAGCCGTCGTTGCTCTTAATTATTCATGAAACATCACACATCGCGATCTGACGACAGCATCGGCGGCAGCGAAGCTTCACAACAAAAGAATCGAACTTGAGATAGAAACTTGCAAGAGAAAGAAATAATGAACAACAAAGCCAAGAGAATCATCTGAGGGGAGGGATTTGAGGACGAGACCAGAGCTTGCAGCTGGCTGTGAACGATCTTCATCTCTCTGTCTGTTGTTCATACGAAAAAAGTGACGAGAAAACACTTGTCTGTTTGATATTAGACACGTCTAAAGAAATACTATAGCAGGTGATCCAGGTTTGGAAGTGGATGTTTCCAGGAGGATGAATGGAAATCTAGTGTTGCATGTCGACTGTCCATCTCACAGCCAGAGGCTTTAGGCTGACAGAGATAGACATGTTGCACTTAGCGGATCCCTTTCCTGCCCAGAAACCGCAGGACTGCGTAGTTGTAGGTGGTGGCAACCATGTACAGGAACTGCAAGGGAAGACATTGAGATGGAGGTGAGAGGAGTATAAAGTAAAAGGGATGAACATGTTTTCTTACTAACTAGATATCTTTGGGTGGGAGTTTCAGAAATCTGTTTCAGAGGTTTCTGCTGCCAGCCGATTGCAAACAAGTTTTCTGGAATCTTGTTTGTGGTGAAAACTGACTCCGATGGTGTTCTGCAGATAATCCCCACATACTTTGCTATAAAACATGTTGGTACGAACTATTCCTTTGGCAAAAAAGCATTTCCACTGAAAACTGTTCATAGAGAGGCAGTGGTACCAAAAACTACATTCCAATTGTTTCCATTGTTCTTGAGGTGGCAGCAGCAATCTCAGAGACACATATCTCAAAACCTGGCCAAGAATGGATCCTTTGGATGTGAGTCCAACTGGATGTATTCAAAAGAAGAAGCTTAAATAAGACCACTGAAAAAGCAATTGCTTACCAGTGCTAAGAGAGTGATACCGGCACCAGCAAATGCAGCAATGTACAGGTCATAGGTGACGTAGAACTGTAAGAAATATCAAACACAGGTTAGTTGGTTATACAATCAGAGAATATCACCCATCTCATACATATGGAAGCCTTGAGAGGCGAATTAAGAAAAAAAAAATGGTGATCCATTTTCTGATCGAGGCTGCTTCTGTGTTTATAGGTTTACAGGTGAAAAGGTAAAACATTTTCTCAGTAAACAGGTAAGAAAAAGTTTTAAAAATATATATATTTAGTTTTTTATGGGATCATTATGGGTTTTTTCTTGCTGTAAAAGTTATTTCAGCCACACAGGAGGCTGAGGTGCACCACTAACCTGTGTTCTAAACAGGACATGGGTAACACAAGGTACATTAGTTTGTGTTAGCAAGTAATGTAGTGATGACACTGCTGTGGAAGGAGCTGATAAGTTGGCCACGCTGATTCCTTCCTTCTAATGTTCCTCCTTGATGGAAAATAGAACATGGGGTTGTGGTGCACTCGCAGAAAAACCCTACCAAATCATTTTTTCCCACCTGTCTCACACATTAAATAAATTAATAATGAATAAATAAATAGATACATAAATGCATGAACGCATAAATGAATAAGGAACTAAAGATAATGCTGGCAGAGAGAGAAAACAATTATATCAGACTTTGGGATTCCGCACTTGTGTGCGTGTGTCATAAAAAAATATTCACATTCGCAACCATTTAATTATAATTCAGAAGAGACTTTACATTCTTTCTGCACGCTGATTTTAATGTGAGGATGCTGACATGAAATACTAAACTGTGTAAAGTGGAGCACTGGATTCATCTGCTCACCTCGCTGGTTTTGCAAATAGATGCCAAGGTCATTCCGCAAGCCTTCCCTGGCATCGCGTTCCAAGGGAGCAGACCTTAAATGAAGACATGACGTAAGTATCACTCACCATTGCTGAATCACGATGAGTTATTTTGACGCACTCCGGCTCCCTCTCGCTCACAGCATATCCGAGATGCAGCAGTTAATGTTAGGATAAAGGTGTCATTATCTTCATTATTTCATAACTCATGCAACAGCCAATCGTGCATCCGCTCTCTGATGATTAATTCATTGCTTTCACAGGCGCATTAACATTCTCATCAGGGGCACATGCGGTCAGTCTTTATAAGAGCAACGCACCATACTGCCTGGCGTCCATGCAAATCCAGCCGTGCTGATTAATGCTGGGGGTCGTCTCAGCCAGGATGTTGATGTTGTGGCAGGTCTGCTCCATGTTGAACAGGAAGAAGACCGGTATGGCGGTGATGGCGAACACGGCCAGCCAGATGAAGGCCAAGATGTACGTCACTATGATAAACTGTTGGAATGAGGAGAGCAGTGCGTTAGGTCACAGAAATGTGGAGCTGAGGTTTCAGTGTGATGAATGTGGTGTCTTTAAATCAGGTATCAACCATAATTCACTGGAGAAATAGATGAAACAAAGAACATTTCAGTGAGCTTTAAAACAAACAAGCATTCAGCATCTTAACAATGACGTGACGTCACCACCCCTCCCTGCTCCTCCCCGCTCTCACCGTCAGGCTGAGGCAGCGGCCACATTGGGTGCTCCTGAATTCACCAAAGGTCTGCTTGACGGCGCTCGTGGCGTAGAAGCCCTCCGCCAGCAGCAGGATACCATAGAGGAAGAAGAAGGATGCCAGGCCGTAGATCACGTACTGGAAGTACTTGATGCTGGGATAGTCACAGGGAGATGTCAGGTCAAACAGCAAAACCAGGTAAAACGAAGAAATCAGAGAATATACTGACGTGTCACTCACAAGGAGGCCATGACCGCAAAGTCCTGAACATTGCGGGCGAAGTATGTCTCGACCAGGACTTCAGTCTGGGTCAACGCTTCATGCCCGCAGCCACAAAATAGCGCCATGCCAGCATAGCATAGCAAGGTGGCCACCAAGGATGGATAGGGCACTGCCCCAATGCACCGGATACAGCAATCATAACAACCTGAGGGGGCATAATAAATCAGCACACAGGCGGCACACACCGCACATATAACCACACAACACATCTACGCCACGGCGGAACGCTCTTTCACCCTTTGGGGGAGCTATGAAAAAGGCCTCGCTCTGTCTGCAAATCCATGAGCAATACACCTAAAAAAAAAAAAAAAAACACCAACAGGCAAGAAAGCAACAGAAGAAGAAAAAAAAAAATTAGTTCAAGCAGCGATTCCCAATAAAAGCGTCCCAACAAAAAAAAGTGGTCACCACTGACTTCACGACAATCTCACACACTTCTTCCAGTGTAAGCTGCGCTGTTGAAGCAGGTAGCAAATATCCACAGTGTTAATAAAAGCATTGGCAGAAATGGGATAGAGGAAAGCACCTAAGGCTTTGCAAAGCCAAGGCTGCCTGACCGGAAACATTTGCTGCCTCTGATCCTGTACTCTCCCGCGACAAGAAAGATCCCAGTGCCAACCAGTGATGTACAGTGCTGCCTACAAGGTATTGCTACAGTGTAATAAGCCTCCCTGCGCTGACTTCATCCGTGTGTGAAAGCTGCTTTGCTTCTACCAACACTTCTAACTCCTGGTCCTGCCCTCTGTCTCCAGGCGTCACCAGGCGAGTGAGAGATGGTGGTGAGCGCTGGTTTCAGGGGTCTGAAGAAAGAGCTTCTCTTTGTGGCTGCAGATACAATATCCATTGTCTTTGCCACGATCAGGGAGGAACAAAGGGCAGCGATGTCAAACAAACAAAGACTATAGTGCCACAATGCACACACACACACACACACACACAGTAGTATGTGGTGGCAGAGGGGTCACCAGGACAGTCTCGACACCACTGGGCACCTCAGGCCATCCTCCATCCACAGCTGTTTGAGTCTGGTACCATGGCACTGAGTGTCAGTGCAGGCGGGGGCCGAGTTCAAGTGTTCAAAGAGTGGGCGGAAGCATAATGAACGCGAGGGGCAATTTGAATATTTTCACAACAACAACAACCCCACTCAAAATTTGAGTAATGTCGCCACGCGCTCTGAAACTTCTCGATGTGATTAAACATTCTGATCATTTTTTTTTTTGTACAGATCATGGGACTGTAGTTGGAAGGAAAAGGAGCCAGTGAGTTAAACAAACTGCCACCAAAGTATAAATAGTAACAGCAGAAAGACTGCTAGAGTCCCATTAATGATAGTGCCTGCAGACGCCCACACTTCAGCTCTGCCCTGCTGCAGTGGTGGTTACAGTGACAAAGTGATACAGGCCATCACAGCTTCCATGTGAAACCAGTGCGAAAAAGGTGCATTTACAGTCGTCGCCAATGAACCGTCGGATGTTAAAGCTGTTAGGAAATGTGTGAAAGTTAGCACACGTGTTGTTTGCAAGAGAGAAAAAAAACGGTTAGCAGAACTTGTTTGGGTCAGCAGTTCTCATGCAAATGTGCTGATTTATAGCCGCCACACATGTGGGAGTATCCGACCTCGTTCACATGAGTGACCTGGCATGGCCTTGGCATGATGAGAGGCCGTCTGATGCCAGTCTGGTTCGTGGTTAAAAGGGGTTAGAGGAGGTAATGAGGAGTTCTTTGTGAATTGAAAAGTCATTAATCCTGTCTGACACCATGTGCTGTTTTCTTCTCAGTCTTCGAAAATCATCACTTTGTGTTCAAATATGTCATAAGGGGTAATAGTGAATAAGTGGTAAATCAATAATCCATATATGGAAATTAAAACTACTACTAAAAAAACCCAAAGGATTAAAGCAGCAAATCTTGCCCACAGTGGGACAGAGGGCAACATGATGTCTAAGGACAGAGAGGACATATTAAAGGAAACATTAGTAAGTTATTGAAATTCACATTTTCAAATCGCGTGAATAATAGATGATAAGAGTTATTAAAAATTCTGTGCACTCACCCATGTCCAGAAAGAAGTGCCGGGGTTATTGAAGTTTTGCTGCCTGGCTTTGTGACTGTGATATGAGGATATGAGAAGTTATTCCCCGCCACTCCTATATGAATCTGACTCGCGCTTTTGTCTCATCAACAATAGATAGACCACATCTCCCAGAGTCACATCTTAAAGTCACAAAGTCCCATTTCAGCTGCCAGTCATTATTTATAGAGCCGTGGGTCCAGGATTGGGGACAGAGAGCGGCTAACAAATTGTAATATGAGTTTATTTCTTGGTATTTGGGTATTTTTAATGTGTTTTTCAGCATTTTTGATTATACTTATGGCTTTCTTTGATCACACTTAATTATGCTGGTGAGAATGGGAGTTTTTGCACATGAACCTCACGCAATGTATCAGCCATAAAGATTGAAGATTAAAATCAATTTATACAATTTGGCCAATCTGGAGTATATCTATATTGAATCTTCAAGGCCAAAAGTGCACTTTTTTTTTGTTTAACATGCACAATGCTCGTCAACTAACACAACTATAAAACTATTTTTTTCTTGTTTTTATCATGCACATTCTTTTGGAGGATGCATCTCACAAGCTCTCAATTCCTCATCTGTCTATCGCCAACATGCATGTGTCGTGTGGCTGCACGCACGCACATGCTAGACGTCATTGAACGGCTCTGAGGGTCCCCCGGAGCAGCATCACGGAGATGAGAGGTGTGCACGGACAAAGGAGCGAAATAAATCGAAACGCCAGTGACTGACATGGATGAAGTTGACTAACAAGGGTGACATTGACGGTCGGGTCCAGCTGCTGCCCTCCTCCCTCCCCCCATGTTTGACCCAGTTGATGTCAAAGCTGGGATCGGTACAAAGGAGCCAGTGTCGAGCGGGAGAAAACACCATGCTATCTTTCTTTTTTTTTCCTTTTTTGGGAGAAGCCCCTCATCCTATTTTTGCCTGCCATTTTATGCCCATCACAAAATGGAAATAAGTGACATAGAAGGCGTGAATTTTATTATTATATGGCATTGAATTACATCAATATTTGTACCAGTCACTTGCTAAAGGAGCTACAGCTGCCATTTTACCAGAGAGGCCTGATAATCGTCCATTTAACCAGCTTGCCCCCTGGTGCCATATGTTCGAAAAATACAAAAAACATAAATGAACTCTGTGAAAGTGTCCTCTACCATAGAGTGGCCATAGAAATGTCAGCTCTATGGTAGATAGAACATGGTGAAGTGCCCTTGCCCTCTAGTGTACCCTTCCAGCGGACAGAATGTGATAAAGTTTCCTCTAGGGTGCTCTGCCAGTGGACAAAATGTGGTGAATTGCCATCACTTCACTAAAAAATATATCATGACTTCCTGTGTGCTGGTTTCCTAGCACCTACAGCTGGTGCCCTTTATATATTTTTTGCTCCTGCTCCCCAAACAGATCGCTGCTGCATTTAACCATCATCTGGTCCCCTCGAAAAATCAGGACATTTGAGGCACTGATCCGTGGATGAGCATAAATTCACTCCTCCTTTCTTTGGATTTGTAAATTGTTTGGTTTGAATCGGAGCCTTTTTGTGGAGTAGAAACCCACAAGTAATAACAGATCAAGTAATTGGTATGCAGAAAGGATTAATGACATCGGCCTTGTTAAGCTGAATTGAGGAGCAGAGAGGAATGACGCCTTTGAAATCTCAGAGAAAACCATGCGAGAGAGTGAAAGAAAGAAAGAAGGGAGCGGGGGGGGACGAGAAGAGGAGCATTAATTAACCTCTGTAGTGTATGTGAGTGTGTGGAACGGTTGTCAGCTTTACTCGGGAGATGTGAATTAGCAATAATGTTGACAATCAAAGGACGGGATTAGGTGGGAGGACAAGTCTAAGAGGCTCACTAGCCTGGGTGACAAGAGGGGAGCAAATTCGTTAATTTATGAATAAACTACGTCGATGCAGATGGTGATCAGGGATGTGAGCGGCACGGGTGATGAATTATTGGGTAACACATAATAAGACCGCCTGGCAGTCATCAGTTGATGCATGAACTGATGTTGAACTAACATGTTTCTCTCCAGGCTTTAAAGTTAGCTGCAAATACTGTACGGACGCGTATATATTTGCATGATCAGATATCATATGGCACCTATATCATGGACAGCAAGGGACTATGTTGTGGTTCTACTATCAATGCGCTGTATGTGACTGTGTATGTGTGATCATACGCAGTGCTCTATCTTTGACTCGTCTTTGTTTGCCGTATGATTGATACAGTCGCCAATATTTACGCACCAAAAGCGGTAATGTGCGTGTGTTTATTCGGGGGAGGAGGGGAGGGCCCTGTAGAAATATTTGCACCACATTCTGTCCCTGTTATGGTAATGCGCGTTAGGTTATCTTGTGACAAAACACACAAACAGGCGTCAGACAAACCAACAAACAAGCACTTGGAGGACAAAAACACGTCAGGCTCAGTCAGAAGTGAACTGCATGGCAATGACCTCCTGCGGTGAGGGCCTAAATTATTTGTTTTACCGCATGATGAAGTTGGAGGGAGGACTGAGCAGCTCTCCGGCAGGGTGTTTGTTTGCTTGCGTGTTTGATTGTCTTTCGTGATAATCTCAGACTCTGCTGGCTGCGCGTTTGAAGCCTGGGGAGACTGCCACCAGGCACCGTGTCCAGGATTTTTTAGAGATTAACCCTAAAGCTGCAGCAGCGATGAGGGGCATGAATGGACCATTATGAAAAGATGGGCAAAGTATTGTGTTGTTGTTGGAGGTAGTCATTAGTGAAACATAAAGTTATTGGTCATAAAGAAACTCCATGAGATTGGATTGCAAAGTCATCAACATTAATGTACCAAAAGTGGACATTTGTGAGTTTCTAAGGAATGTCAGTGTTATCTTTTTGTGCATCTCAACAACAGAATTCTAATAGTCATGGAAAAGTCGTATATCAAACTAATGCACAGGATTATCAAGAAAGATGAGGTTATTTAAACACTTTGTAATGATACGTAACGAGGCTGGTGTCTTCGAAGCCATGCGCATGTGTAGTAGTTTTATCAGATTTATTTATCAGATTTGACTGATGATATCGTTCATGCAGTTTTTATGTCTTGGTCACCATTGCAAGTACAGCTGTGATTCGTGTTAGCCTGAAATCACTGCCCCGGGAGTGTAGCCAAGATGGCTACCTGAGTGGAAAAACAGGACTACAAGGACCACAAGCTGCTAAATGGCTCCGACTTGACTCAAAACTGGCTTTTCTTCTCCTTCATGCATTAACTTGATGGTTATTTAATGTAACAAATCTGTATTCATTACTGCTTGAGTGAACATGACAGCTAACAAGCTGTTACTGATATTATAATATTGCTATACAAATGTTGCACTCGCTATGTCCCTGACTGTTGTATTTGGCACACTTCAAGCAAGACTTACTTACATTATTAACAAATGGTAAAACATAGTGTATAAGTAGCAGAGTAGTGATGAAGTTTGCAAACTGAGTAGACTAATGTCAGCAACACAGCATCACATGTACTACAAACGGTAGCTAACGTTAGCTAACATTAAATAACAGGCGCTAGCTAACATTAGCTAACAGAAGCTAGCCTAGTGGTCATACTAGATTATTTAAGGCTGTAGCTGTAAAACTTGAGGGAACAAGGGTTCACTTTATTACTAATTAGTAATAAAAACCACCTCATAAAGTTACAACACTTTTATGCACTAAAACTTATTTTGCCCGTTTCACTTGTTCTCCTTGTTTAAGAAGAGTTGCCTCGCATGGCAACAGGGGGCCACCATTTTATGGATGTTATTTTAAATGGTGTTGTGTTTGCAAAACAATTCCATTTAAAACTTTTTTGTCCATGGATGAAAGTGTCAAACATGTCCTCCTCTCCCTGTATTTGACATCATTAAAGTGAAACTCTCGCCAAAATGCAACTTATCCTTTTTTTGTGAATGCATATGAGTCAAACCTTTGTGTAAAAGCATAATTACGATGAAAGAGGCACTTTTAAGATTTACCGTATTTTTGTTTTCGAGTCAAACTCATTTTCTACGGGAGTGCTTGGGGCAAATTAGCGATAGCATCAAAATCTCTATTTTTAAAACACTAAGAAGGCACAACATGAAACTTGGCTCGTAGTATCACCAGGGTCTCTACACATGAACACGAGCATTGAGATGAGAACACTGTTTGTGTACACAGAGTTTACTAAAAAGAACGTTTTTGAACAACTCACCTTAGCAGTAGCTTGTTCCGCTAGCCGCCATCATGGCAGCTGAGAAGTATCGATCTCCGAATGCGACTAACATGGAGGACTAGTGGTAATGCTGGTTAGCAAATGTTAAAGCTATCATTATCAAACTGTATTGTTACTAAACATAATGTTGGAAGTACCCAACCATATTTTAAATGCTACATTATTCTTGTAATATTAATATTCTACATTATCCATATTCTCGTTTATTAACAAGCAGCTAATAGCCTAGAACCAGAAACCACTGTTTGGTGGCTCAGAAGGACTGAATGGTGTCAAACACTTGGGAAAGACATGCCTTTAATCACTGAAATTCTTAGTATCACAGAAAGGCTGTGGATTAATATGAGCTATGCTATACAATTCTAGCATTGATAGTGGCAAAATATAAAAACCCATCATTGTTATATGAAAATCACATTTTTCTGGCTCTCAGAAAGGTGGCTCATGTACTCAACAACATCTTGTGACAGGAAGGATTATTTTCAAGTATACTCATGTATAACATTTTGAATTTTTTTTAAACAATTATACACTCTGGCAACTATGGGCTTAAGTGGGTGAAAAGAGGACTCCACTTATTTGTCATGGCATTTCCAGAATATTGTCAGACTCATGATGGAAAATTGATGCAGCAGAAACAGAGGAGCCCTGTTTTTTATTCCATGCATTCATCATCTTTCCCAAAACCTGGTGGCTACATTACCACACATTGCCACATGACTGCTGACACTTCAGTCAGAAAGTCGGTTGTGCTGGTAGCAGCTGATGTATCCTCGAGCCACTGGCTTCAAGCCGAGAAGAGAGACAGGCTACAGAAGTCTGGTAAACTCACCTCTTTCCAACTCCACACCCCCAGATTTGATTAATTTCCAGAGTTTTAGCTCCAAACGATTTGTCAGACTTTTTTACAAGGTCCCTCTGGAGCCACAAAATGCTTGATACAACTTTTTTCACATAGGCGGTGGCACTGGCTGAGACCTTCTAGCAGAACTCCGATGTGTAACCCTCATGTATTATGAACACATTTATAAATATCCCTTGAAACAGCGTAGCTACTTATTACACCATCATTATGCAAATAAAGTGTGATCACATCCCAACCTTTGATTCATCAGGACTCATCTTTAGATCCAAAAGTCTTTTAATAGCCGTCTCATTTAGATTAAACAACATCATGATAGGTTCAAAGAAATCAAAGCTTCATGTCCATCATGTCCGTTCAGTAAAGAGTGACCCCTGGATGTATCTCGTTACGCACACCGGGGTCCAAACCACTCGCAGAAGGAGCAATATTCTGTAGGTTTCATGAAACTCCTTGTTAAAATGTGAATACTTGAGTTGGTATACATACAATTACAATGTAATTACATTTATCTTTCCGAAGACCTTACAGTATTCATAAACAAACGACAAATAAAATGTAGGTCTAAGTTTATTCTGTACAAAGAAGCCAAGCCAAAAGAACCATGAGTTGGTTTGAGTAGGAAACACACATTTAAAGCAATTCTATTTTTTTTAGAGTGAAGCAGAAGTTATAGTCCTACAATGTATTAAGCAAAAGTATAGACACGTGAAATAAAGGTATTGCAAGGATACTCAAATAGACTACAATAGATTACACAACACTACATTATGCAAAACTGAATGGTTAATTTTAAACAATGGCTAATTTACAGTTTCGTGGCGCACTTCTCAGCACACACACACACACACACGCCCACGCACTCACACCCAGTCATACACCCACACACACATGCGAGTGCTATATTTTTGCACTACCAGATAGAAATATTTTGGGTACATTTTCACCACATGTGTGACCAGTAAAATTTCAATCCGGTTCGTCGTAATGACTCCACAGTTATCCTTAGTGAGCGAGTTACAAGGCATTTTTAAAGTAATTACAGTAAAAATACATTTTCATAATAAGCAATGTACCATGAGAAATATGTATAAAATAGCTTGATAATAATCATAATCATAATAATACTGCTTTTTCAGCTCTTCCTAGATCTCATCTCCGTCCACCACGAGTTGAATGTCACTTTGTTCCACGAGATCAAAATAGATATCACAGAGTAAGAAAAAGCTTCCCATACAAATCCAACTGTAGAAACATTATACTAAGTTCTTGCTAGGTAAAGTTCCAAAAAAGCCAAAGTGGAAAATGAAATGCACATTTTATCTTTTTTGACTGCCTCTGAAAATGATTATTATAAAATGACTCTGCAGTTAAGACTTCCTATTATGAGAGAGCAAAAGGCAGGATGTTGGCGGTTGTACACCTTTGGAAAAAGACAGAACGAACATATTCAACCCTATTTTACCTACGCATCCTAAATACAGCTTTACATTTCCGTGTTTTACGTACGCACAGTTCCCCTCGACATCTCCTCTCGCCTGCTGCCAGGCTATACCCGTGTGGTAGAGTGGGTGCTGGGCAGGCCTGCAGAGCTGTAACCGGCGGGGAAGGTGCTGTACGGACTCATGTTGGAGAGGCCCATCAGGGAGTTGGGGATCATAGTGATGTTGTTGGGTGTCATCAGGGGGATGTCGTCAGGGGAGCGGCGCTGGCTGAGTGAGAAGTCCAAGCTTGGCGATACGTGAAGGGGATTGTGAAGGGCCTCGCACTGGTTCCTCTGGGTCGACAGGGTCTCGTCTATAGTGTTGGTGTGGCTCACGTTGTTCCCCTTGCTGTCACACTGGGGACTGGGCTGCTGGGATGTATCCTGCCGACTGCGCTTGTCCTTGCGGTAGTACAGAGCAGCAAAGGCCAGGACGTTGAGAAAGAGCAATGAGGCCCCTACAGCGATGGTGACACTGAGCTCTGTGGAGTAATCTCTCGGGTTCGGCATGATCAGAGGACCCATCTCCCTCCCACCCTCGCCATCATTGTGGGCAGTGGATACAGGAGGCCGGCCAGTGCTGCCGGCTCGCTTACCGTTGGACTGGGTGGGATCCAGAGGTGTGACCTTGGTGGTGGTGGAGGAGTAATGGAACATGTCGTGGAGGTTGTAGAGATGAGGCACCAGGTGTTTCCAGAAGGCCACCTTGGTGGCGCGGTAGTGATCACGTATACGAGGCTTCAGGCCAATGTGCAAGTAGAGCTGGTCGTAGGGGTCGTACTTGGACCAGGCCACCTCCTCGAAGCGGTTGGCCTTGGTATGGATGAACTTGGTGTCCTGTGGCACTGGCTTGTTGGGATCCCTACAAACACAGCAAAGACAGAAAACCTGAGTCCCAATAGACAAATAAGGTTGGAGAAAAGCTGAATGTCATTATTATTGTTTATCGAGTTTCAATGCAATACATGTCGAAGTATCCTTGAGCAAGATACTGAACCCCAAAGTTGCTCCTGATGCAGTTGGCACCTTGTGAGGCAGCCACTGCCATCAGTAAGGGTCCTGCAATGAGCTGGCGACTCGTTCAGGGTGAACCCTGGCCTACGCCCATTGTGTAAAACTGGATTTGGCCCCAGTAAGCCCAGCAACCCCTTAGGGGGAAAAAGTGGCAACATCCCGCGACCCTCACGGATAAGCGGACAAGAAAACGGAACGGAACGGAGTTTCAATACATCATCACATTGCACTGAAATGATCTAATTAAGATAACGAGATAAGAATACTGTTTTTTGAAATGATTAATGGGTCAGAACACATTGTAATTACTAGAAAATGTGTTGCTGAACTTCTTTTGACAGCCAGTGGAATACAATTTATTTTTTTGTTTTCCTTTGCTTGAATTTGGCCGAGGATTCGTGTATCATTACTGATAAAATATCCTCATGCATATTGTGATAAGGATTTTGACCACTTTCCTCAGACCTGGGTACAACCCCAATGAGATGCTGTGTAAAACACAAAATTAAAAGAGTTTTGTACAATCATGTGTTTTACAAATGACTGACTACTTTGAGTCTGAGTCTTTGGAAGATGCCCCTCTCAGACCCAATCATACCACTATAGCCTGTTATCAATGAAGCTGTTCACCTGTGGAATGTTCCAACTTTCCCAGTCTGTACCAAATTGTTCGAAATGTGTTGCTGGCATCAAAGCATATATTTGCCAGTGATGGAAAAACAAAGTACATTAGATCAAGCACTGCACTTAAGTGTAACTTTGAGTTACTTCTACTTTACTTGAGTAATTCAATTTATTCTACTTTATACTTCCCCTCCACTACATTTGGAGGCAAATGTTGTGCTTTCATTTGATAACATAATTACTAGTTACTCTGCAGATTGCCTCCTGCTTCAAGATCTGATAATTGACCAGGTCGATTACGCCAACGCCAAGTCAGCACTAAGTGTACAGTTTATACATAGATGTAAATGAATGTTTGATTTACTTTACAAAAATGTGTACATGTCATATAAGATACTTTTAGACTTTTAAGAACGGAAACTACTGTTTGTACGGGCTTCGTATGAACTCTTACAAAAGTCACATTTTAACAT
Organism: Diplodus puntazzo; assembly: GCA_963678695.2. Taxonomy (NCBI): domain Eukaryota; kingdom Metazoa; phylum Chordata; class Actinopteri; order Spariformes; family Sparidae; genus Diplodus; species Diplodus puntazzo. Next base: position 7,354,786 of record OZ023167.1, on the reverse strand, counting down.
GATATCTTTATGTTTACTCAATAATCATGTAGAAGTAGAAACAATACAAGAAGAACTTCATCAACAGAAGCCAACAGGGAAGTCAACACAATGTAATATCACCATCTCTCCTCAAGGGCTCAGCATTCACTCATTCCTACTCCCTAAGAAGCCTACAGTGACCTGTGCTGTGCATCCTCCTACTCCTACGGTCATCGTCCACAAAGACTCACTGCAGCCGTGCATTCAAAATGCGGGAAGACTGCAGCAGGGCAGTGAAACCCACTTTGGCGTCTCTTATCTTCAAAAGCACCCTGCAAATCTTTGCTTCTGTATGATGCAAAACAAGCTGTCAGAGGGGGAGCAGCAGAGCTGTTGCACTTTCAACAGCATGTTTTTCACGAGCTTGTCAGTGTTAGGTTAATATCAGGTCAACATCAGACCATAGCCTGTAGTAGATAATGAACTCTTAACTTAGTTCAGCTGAAAAACACATCTTGTCATCGTTAAATACCCTCAAATGTCACTGCTTGTTACATTTAACCAAAATAAATGCATCATAGGTGCTTAACAGAAACCTATAAAAGGAAACATAAAGAGACGGATACGTAGATATTTATGTTTTGTCTCTGTAAAACTGATACAAATGCACTGACAGATAGACTGTCAGAAGGAAAGCGAGCTCCAAAGTTCAAATGCCTAACAGCACTCTGAAGGCTTCGTACTCAAATCTAGTACAGACAGTGATGTACAGCAAACATGTATATGCAGTGCAAACATCTCTGATCTGATTATTTGTGGCATCTCTCGCAGTAAAGCCGGCAGATGTTTATGGAATGCGTCTTAACCACCGCTTCCCATCTCCTCTTCCAAACAACCTTTTTGTTAAGCAGTGCTTTAAACATTTATGTGAATTAAGCTGTAAATTTTACCTTAAGGAAGTCTGGCCAAAGTAATGAAACTTTGTTATGTGTGTAAAGAAAGGTGATACAGATGCCTACACTGGCTCATTAAGACAGAGACAATATGGCATTTAAAAAGAAGCAGCTCTCATTTGATGCCGTGTGCTTTATATGATCTACAGTTTCATTTTTTAATGTGACAATATAGTGAGACATCCCTTTTATGTGGGTGTAAAATTAAACGGTTCTTTACATGGATGGTGAGGTCAAATCTGTTCGAGCAAAGGAGAGGCAGACTGACTTACAGGACGTGTCTGTGCATTAATGGTACAGCGGATATATTGACCTAATCAATAAAAACTGAGGCGGCACTTTACATGTTGCAAGTTGTTGTCTACTAACAAAGGAGATAAGGTAACCTAAACACACCGTATGTAATTTTTTGCCGCTGAGGGTAGTTACCTTTGTCCAGGTTAACATAACAAAACATGTTTGATGACATCGGGAAGTTGCATGGGATCATGGGAGTTGTTGTCTTTATTTATAAACAATCACCATTACTGATGAAAATGTACACAATGTGACAGAGACCTACATTATACTATTTGTTTTTTTTCCTTTCCTTCTGTGTTTTATGTTTATTCTTGTGTATGTGAAAGATCTTGAAAGTTAAAAGGGCCCACACCAATGAAAGCTCCTCTCCCCCAAAGAACATACTGCTCCTGAAATGCCTCGTCAGAAGTCTTTTTATGCCTTGCAGCTTGTTTGCCACGTAAGAATTGATTTAGCACAGCTGATATGTTATTGTTAGCGGTGCTTGCTCAGGTGTGTGTGAGCTGACCAATCAGAGCACACTGGGTATCCAGGAGGCGTGGCCTTAAAGAGACAGGAGCTAAAACAGAGTGTTTCAGCCAGAGGGGCAACACAGAGCTGCAGCACTGGACAGAACCTGAACATGGGCATAATGTTTCTCCTTTAAACATTGTTGAGAACATTTGGGATAATATCAATACACAACTTAATGGAATATGTGACAAAGTTGTAGTAATCTTTTGACATTTTCTATCTTTAAGGCTGAATCCCACAATCCTTTAATCCAAATGACACTGATACTGATTAGATTCTAATGCGACTACATGTAAATAAGCCACATTCATGTCAAGCTTTACTTAAGGCTGTGCCTGGATTTGCTGTTACTCACCCACTCTTGGCGAAGTTGGTCCAGTAAGTCATAACCACGGCGCTGAGCATGATGTCGTTCCTGGAGAAGTTGCAGGGGAACAGGTCGGTCGGGCCCACCATTGGGATGCCAAACACATACGGCACCTCGTCTCCATGCGCCGAGTCTGACCACACTGGCTTCATCAGGCTCTGGCAGTGGTGGTAGAAGGCGTAGAAGTATGTAGGTGAGCCGTAGCGAGCGTGCAGGTCAGCCGTCACCACTGAGGGCTCCACCCACTGGTGGTCGGTGAAGAGAGCTACCAGGGTCTTCCTCCTGGTCTCCGGGTTGTCCTTGTCAGCCCAGTCTGTGTACATGAATTTAATTGTCTCCCTCAGCGTGTCCTTCCCTTCTGGGTAGCCATACAAACTGTCCACAAAGTCTGACACAGCAAAGTCAAAGTCACTGCCAGACACGCCGTCCTCCAGGTCCATCACGTTCTCCACGAAGCGCAGTCCTTCTCCCTGGTTGACACCCAGCATTATATCATAATTAAGGAACTCGCCCTGCTCCATCAAGATCTCTGGGTCGTCCGGGATGACATCTCCGTCGATGACGGGACCGAAAGCCACGCGGTATCGGGCAGGCTGGATGTCTTGCTCCACCAGCTCCTTCGCACTCTTCTTTTGCAGGCAGGAGACCATGTCCACGGTGTCGAGCACGTTGCAGCCCACCCTCTCAGCCAGCATGCGGGTGTACTTGACAGGTTGGTAGTTAACAGCCCAGCTGGATAGTGCTGAACCGCTCTGAATGATGGCTCTGTGGAACAAACCTTGGGACACAAAATTGAGAACAAAAACACACAGAAGACAACAGAAGCCAACAAAACAGTGGTTAGTACTCAGGCCCAACAAATCATCATTATAACTACTGTTTTTCATCATGAACATTAAGAGCATTCTGAACCGCCCCAAGCAAATACATGATTCACTTTTACACTAATTGCTATTCACAATTAAAAATCAAAGGTTTGCTGCCTACATGTGATGCACTTTGAATACGAGCCAGGGAGATGAAGCATTAAAGAGAGCGAGAAAAAGGCAGATAGTGGAGCCTCGCTGATGAGAGGCTGCTCAGGGAAGCAGCTGGTTGAAGAGATGAACTGTTGATGGGATGTTGGTTCATTCTTTTGTTTTTATAATGACAAAAAAAAAACCCTTGTTTTTCTCAGTTGATCCCGTTTTTACGCGAGGTGTCGTTACTGTACGCAGATGGCAGCGAGCGCGAGTCAAACGAATGATCAATTTGCGGCACTGTTTCGGAGGAGGTGTTCTCTACACCAGTTATTTGTAGACTCGTTAATACTGTGTGTCTAACAAACAGTATAGCTTACATATAGACTGCTGATGCCAACTGCGCGGCGGAGGGTCTGTGCAGGGAGCTGAATATGCAGTAACCCCGATCCTTCAATGTTGATACAGTAAACACGCTGCTCTGTCGAACTGTTTATATGCAGTGCGTCACCTCTGTCTCTTGGGATTTTTTGCATCTACCACCTAAAAATGACAAGTGATATGTATCAACTCAAAAAAATATATATATATACTCTGCTGAGGTTAAGGCATAGCAGTCGCTGGAGAAAGAGTGCAGGGACAGTGTCACTTTCTCCCTCCTTTGCTGTCATTTATTTAAAAAAAAAAAAAATTTTAGGGCAGCAGCTAGCTACTCTACTTCAAAGACAGCCGGAGGTCTTTGTGCATTGGCTGCAGCCGAGCGAGGGCATCAAATACAAAGCTCACAAAGGACAGTTGCCGCAGCGTCCCTGGCATTGATGAAAACGCACAATTTCTGCCCTTCTTGTGATTCTGTCCACCATCAACGGGAGGACCAGGGCAATAATAGGGCAAAGATAACAGGTTCAATTCCCTGTGGGCCAGGCATATTGAAATAGGCACCTTTGATTCTTGCAATGAGCTTCGAATAAGTGTTTGCCAAATGGCATAATATCAAAAGGGCGTAGGTTGCATTTGTCTTTTCAGTTGATGGATACCAGATACCAGGTTTCTATGATACATGTTGTCATTTCATAAATAACATAGCAACAGTTGGTAGCATGACTTTGAAGCTGAAGCTGGACAGGAACGCGCGAAATTTTCAGCTAAAGCAGTGCCAATTTATAAAGTAAGGTTTTGAGGCAATAAACTTGTTTGTCACAGAAAATATCTGAAGGTCTATTTTTTGTGTGTTCCAGCTTCATCCCCAAACCGACCCTGTCTGTAGTTAGCAGTATCTTCACTCAAGGCAGATACAGAGGACTAATGCAAACCATGGAAGGTCCATTGTGTAGGATTTAGGGGGACCTACTGGCAGAAATGGAAGATATTTTTCAGAATTATGTTTCCATTAGTGTATATCTCCTGAAACTAAGAATTATTGTGTTTTTGTTCAACAGAATAAGCCTTTTATATCTACAGAGGGAGCGGGTCCTCTTCCACCCCCACAGCTTTCTACAGTAGCCCAGAACGCAGGGGCTGAAAATCTAATCGCAGCTTTGGAAGAGGCAACTGAACAAAGCACAGGAAAACACATTTTTTCTACTAATCACATGGACTTGAATTCAAAGAGCTGCAAACACTGGTTAATGTTACTGTGGCTAGCTAGCAAACATCTGGAGGGTTGTGTATTTTTACCGTAGGTTGTTTGGTTGCAATCTGAACCCTCTTTGCCACTTGTCACTAAATCCTACACAGGTAGTTTAAATAGTAGTTTTAAATGATAGTTTATTGTAACCTACAGTGCAGTTGGGATAAAAAAGAGGGCAAATAAATCTGACGCTGAAAAACCAAAATATTTGTCAGTGTGAACAATAGCAACCGAGGGACACAGGTGAGCGTGACGACACGATGAAAACTTTGTAATGCCAGTGGGCTTCTTAAAGAGCTTCACATTTTAAGAGGCAAAGCTTTTAGGCTGATTAGATTGAGTAAAGGGGAACAAAAGCAATCACTTACTTAACGAACACCCCCTTTACCCTACTCCCATATCATAACACTTCATCTCCCTGACAGACCATTCAGAGCTGCGCTTGAAACAAAGAACAATCTCGAAATGATTAAAACGTATTGTTCAAAAACAGTGACATCGTCGAGATAAGAAATTAATACGATTGAGAAAAAATTGGAATCTTAAATCCCAGCTTAAATGATTGCATTAATGACAACCTCAGAGATAACTGAGATGGTGAGCGGCGGATTCTTACCCTCCGAGTGGTGGGACAGAGTGAGCAGGCTGACGCAGGAAGCACCGATTCCGGATCCAAAAACCGTGATGCGGCCCGGGTCCCCTCCAAAGTAACCGATGTTCTTACTGATCCAACGGAGAGCTTGAATCTGATCCAGGAGCCCATAATTTCCTTTAGCTGCCTGATCACCAGTACTGAGGAAGCCTGAAGTTCACAGACAGACAACAGACCCAGTGCTGAAGTACAAATCTACAGAATATATGTCACAGCTTTGATCTAAAGTTGTAGCTCAGCAGGACATCTGAATGAACTGACACTGTTTCCCCTCAAGTGAAAACATGCCTTTCCTCTCTCCCCAGTGTCTCGACTGCTTTAGTCAACTCGTTGTAATAGTCTCCAAGCAGTCGCGCCCCCCAGGAAGAGATCAGGGCACCGTTCGTCAAATCTGAACCCTCTCCTTGTGAGTGACTTCATAAAATCTGAAGTGCATGAATATATAAATCCTCCTCTTGTGCTTATTTCTTTACATGAGTTTAATAAAACCAAACAGAGGTCACTGTCGCTCTCACAATTGATCCTATTACTTATTCCCTTGTCTGGTCTCATCTAAACAATGCCTTGTGTTGAATGTTAAACATAGGAAATGACAATCTCCTGACCTTGTGAATGCGACATTCCTCCATTGTCTATTCAAATCATTGTTTTTTTTTCTGTCAAGAATGGCAAAGGCTGATAATCTTGTGCAGATTAGATAAATCAGTCTAAAGGAAGATACATCGTGTTTTCACAAGGGGTCTAAAACAAGGACAGGACACGATGCTTATTTGCATCACTTTTTCTCCGAAGGCAACGTTTGTATGCAAATCAAGATCCGCCATTCCAAGATCCCTTTTGCCTATATTTTCAAGATTATTTCTCTCACGTCTCTGCTTCTTTTTTATGGGTTGCTAACAGCAGCACAGGTGGAAATAAATGACCACAGAGACATTTTATCCCCTCAGATTAAACCGGGGCTTGACACCACATTAAAAGTTACCACACAGTCATCACCTAATATTCCAATTCTGTAGTTGAGCGTGACAACGACAACATTCCCATAACTGGCGAGCACGCTGCCGTCCATCATGTTCCCAGTGCCCTCCATGTAGGAGCCTCCGTGGATGTAGACCATCACAGGTCGAGCTTCCGAGTCCCTTATATCTGCAAAGTCAACACACACACACACGCTGAGTAAACAAATGCAACAGTAATGAAACAGAGAATTAATAGAGCGCTGTTACTATAAAAATTTATATCAACAGTATGAGCTCAGTATGAGATATGGGTGCTTAGGAAAAGGTGCTCAGAAGCAGTGGTAGGCCTGTGGTCGAAAGCTGTAATGACATTCAGAAAATGCATGGTAAATACACTCTGATCAGGGGCGTATGGATAAAAAGGTCAAATATAATCAACAGCAGTTGCACGTAAGCGCTCAACCAAGCATTCTTTGCTTTGTAGCATATCTGAAATGCTTACAGAGGTAGAAAGAGAAAAAAAATGTATTGGTTCGTGGCTTGATCTCTCTTCAGACATTCATTCTGTAAGATGGACTTTTACAATTCAACATACAAAGGCATGCATAAGAATGAAAGGCATGTGGCAGAGTAAAAACCGCACTACACTGAGCTCTCTGTTATCTTCTAGTGCGAGCTAAAATAGGAAGTTCAATAAGAGTAGAAAAATCTATATTTCATGTTTGCGGACCAATTTGTTATGTTAACTAGCAACTGTCTTTAAAAGGGACTATAAGACAGATAAGTAGATAATGCACTCTCAGAATCAATGTGTGGAGAAGCAGAGACGTAGCACTTACTGAGGAGGGTTGCAACAACGCTCAGTTCGAGACGTGAGGTGCAGCAGCGGCAAACTTACGTAATCATCAAATCAGAAAAACAACATTTATCTCCTTCCACTCAAAATAAAAGAGCCCCCCCGCACTTCCTCTGGAAAGTCGAAAAACTAAGGATTGTAAGATCTCCATCCACCAAACTCAGGCTAAAAGAATCCATGCATCAAGACTTTGAGCTCTTAAAAAAAAAATACCTTCAGATATATGAGTCTCAGCATGTGAGAAAGCCGCCCCCTTTTTCCTGTGTTGGCTCCCTGGGATTCACATGAGAAAAAAAAAAAAAAAGTACAGAATTCAAAATAGCATGGTTCACTGTGCCTCCTGTTTAATATATGTTCCAATCAAACTGACAGAATTAGGAGAAAAAAAAAGAATCCTTGAATTATATGCAGAAATAAGATTAGTCCATTTACATACAGTGTGGGATCCCTGTAATTGCTTTCTGACAAAATGAGAAATCTTTGGAGATGTATGACACGATTACCAGTTAGAGTTACACATTAATCAGCATTTGGGATTCAGATTTTATCAAGCAAACACATTCTTTTCTCCTTGTTAGATATTTTTAGGAAATTGCACAATGTGTGTGTATGTGTGCACATACACACACATTGTTACCTTCACATGGTTTATTATCTGTACTGTTATATTGACCCAGCTTCCTCGGATTAGACTGGGGTAATACATCTTCCCGATTCATTTCATCTCTCTGGACAATTATATCTTTACAAAAAAAAAAAAAAACCCTGTCAATTCTTTCAGGTAAACCGCAGCAGGATAGCTCCTGAATAAGAGCTGCATGGTTTGTTGATGAATAATTTATAAACTCTGACTTGAGTGGGACACAAAAATAAATATAAGGAAGTGGGGAATTTGGGAAACACACTCTTGAATTTGACATGGCAAAAGGACTACGGGAGATGAGCAGGCATGGGAAACAGCGAAAGGTTTTCACACATCGGTGGAACAAAATTATGAAGTCACACAATGCCTCTGGTGCATTTTAAATAAACAATGATCAAGTCTGAAGAAATACAAACCTATAGAAGTGATGGGTTGTGTTATTTCCAGTGGAATGCAAATGTGAAATTTAATTAACCTGTTTGCGTGCCGGGTGAGGTGGGCCTTCAGGCAGCACTCAGACTCTACAAATAACGTGGGCTGCACCATTTTGGTACCGCTACCTCTCTCAAGCCTGCTGTTTATCTGTTGTTGCTACGCTACCATAGAAAAGTCAGTCAAAGAGTGGCATGTTACATACAAAAGCTGAACACGGTCCAACTTTGAATGCTGAATGTTTTGTATTAGCCTGAATGCTTGTGGGAGGGAGGAAATGTGTTCTCAAAAAGCCCGTGTTTAATTGGTGTATTGAACTTGCCCGAATTAGAGAAATCTGTTTGTCAACTCTTGGGATTTGGAGGAGATACAGAAACCATTGTGGTATTACACAGTTCTGCTTATCTACGGATTCACGGCAGACACACAAAATGTTCCCTGGCTGGTTCATTTCACAGTTGTGTTCGACACAAATAAAAAAGGGGAGGAATTCAGTGAGCAACAGACAGGAGTTGACTCTTGTACCTCGCTAATTGGCCCCCAACAGACACACTGTCTGAACAGAGCAGAGGTTGGTAAAAAAATATAAACTTTCCTAACAAACATGGAAAGTGAGGAATGCTAACTGTTCTTGTTTTTCTAAGTCATTCTTCATGATTACGTTGATGCTCGGCCGTGACAGCCAAATATGCTACGCTCATCACAAAAGCTGAAAATTATTGCTTAGTTTAGGTGGACCGATACTTGAACATCAGCTTACCTCAGCGATATTTCACTGAGTGTCACGGAAAGTTGTCCCTCTCTACAGTTTGTGTATCCGACATAGTCAGTGGCGTCAGGGTAACACCCAGTTGCCATGACTACCTAAATATCAATAAATTCCTGTTGAATGATGGGAACATGATTGTTGTTACAATATGACTGCAACAGGTAAAAACAATGATGACAGTGCTTTGGATGGTAAATCAGCCCTTGGCGGCAGCAATGACACGAGCAGTGGTCACACACATGCTTTATGATGATCGCAGGAAGCAGCCCGGGCGCCAGAATAAAATGTTGTCCTTTTACGTTTTTGCAAACCACGATTAACATCACATTTTGTATATTTCCATAGGAGGTGATTTTCTCATCTGGCAAGTTTGAGTTTTTGGCAGCGAAGGTGGATATTTTTAATTCGATGTTGGGAAGAAGTGGACCCTAACCAGATCTTAACCACAGTGATTTTGAGACATGGAAATATGTACAAACGTCACATATCCATGGTTTGCAGCAATGTTCAACGGCAACATTTTTTTCTGGCGTATGGGTTGCATGACGACTTTGGGGCCACCATAAGGATGATCAATGGACATGGAAAGTCATTGCCGTCCACTTTACCACACCAACTCACCATCCTCTGTCGGAGCGTAGATGTTTAGATATAAACAGTCCTCGCTCTGATCCTGAATGTATGTGGCTACTGTGTCCAGGTTATAGGTGAACCATATGGGCATCATGATCTCTGGCACGGTGTTGTGGATGTTCTGAGGGCACACAGGCATGAAGTGGGTAGCATTCTTGATACCTGACCAAGAGGAGGGCTGCTCGGGCGGCATGAACCGCTTCTCGCCCACAGGCGGAGCGGCATAGGGGACCCCCAAATACTGATCAACGGGCCGGAGCACCTCGCTGGGCACAGGAACCCTGAGGCCTCGCAGTTTCCCAAACTGGGTGGTCACCGTTGGGTAGAATTTCTGGCTTGTCGCCTTTGTGAATGACCAGCAGGAACATAGTATCCACCAGAGAAGAGCACAGTGGGTGATGGTTACAGTCCCTTGCTGATGTAGCAGGTGTGCAGGCAACAGATGGTCTCTAAATGTAGCCAGCCACATGGTCTGGGCAGGACAGTGCCCTTGCACAGCACTAATGCACACTGTAGTGTCCGCTCAGTCCCTCTGCACTGACCCTGTCAAACAGACATCACTCACTGCGCCTTCGGCTCCGACGGTTACCAAATCCAAATGCGCCTCAGCCAGGTATGAACCGCCCCCACTTCCGCTTTTCATTGCAGTGCACACAAATCTGGAAACGAGATGAACAGAAAAACGAGATCAGAATGATGTCAAAATAGTGCAACATATCCGTATAACTGAATAACTTTGGATAAAAGGATTATCTCCCTTCTGTATCTAGGGGCTCTAGATACATACTGTTACATAAGCTTAATATCAGACGCATCCACTGTAACACTTGGACGCTAATAACCTTTCAGGATAAATTGCTGTCTCAAAAGAACAAATTTATGCTTTGACATGAACAAATCACTGAATGCTGATCTCTGTGTATCTGCGGAGGAATCTGATAAATCCATCTGCTGTGATGTTGGAGTGATGCTGCGAAAAACATCTCAAGATAAAAGGTGTTAAGCACCCCTCCTCTTACGTAAAAAGCAACAGGGAACTGAGGAGAAAGACACATCTTTAATATGCGCTGAAAGAGGGATTGAAGAGGACCACAGCGGGAAGGAAATGTCTTGACTTGATCGTGATGTTTCTGCTTTCAATATATTTCAGAAATCTCACCTCGCGATAGGGAAGTGTTTGTATTGTTTTGGTGTCTTACATTTGAATAAACATTGTCTGTCACATAATGGAGGAAATCTCAGAAGAAACATGTCTGATGGGACCACACTAGCACAAACCGCCCCTCATAAAGCAGTGTAATTGTAGGTTAATTGAAAGGCTTGGGGAAGGCTCCAAGACAGCAAAATACCATTTGGGTTTAATATCAGAGGAAGAGGATCCTCTAACACCTCTTCTTGAGAATTCTTTTTAGTCTAGACAGGTTTTTTTTTCTTTTTTTTTTTTCAACTCTTCACATCTTTCAACGCATACTAGAGCTGCGTGACATGGTAAAAATCATGCAGTGACAGATACTCAGTTGCAATAAGCCTCAATATTTGTAGGAATGATCATTTTCTGGATCACAATCATCATTTGCACTGAAGAAAAAAAAAACAATGAAAGTGTGATGACGCGACATTTGTTGGGGTCTGCACCAAACAATCGTGTCTTTCTTACATCTTGAGAACAAGATTTGTTGATCAGAGGGCCTCTGCAGCAATACAGCGCTTCATTATGATGCTGTTTTGTCACCTTCATTAAAAAAAATCTCCTGATTTGAAAGGTTAGTCTGTTTTTCTTATTCAGCTTTTATGCTCATAAGAAATCAGCTCAAATACTAAATCCTCTAATAGTAACATAAAGTATTGATAAATACTACATGATGACTGCTTATTAATGGAAGCCATAAACGATCCTGTTTATTCCTCATTTTCATGTGACACTAATGTCATCATAACCTTTTGTATCGCATTTATTATGTTCTGGTTATAGTGGTTTTGCACGCTGATGTTAAAAATGTATTCTTGATATTGCGTTAGTTATAAATACATGGAATATTAGATTAAAAACGCTGACGTGCATCCTTTGTTCATCTGGTTGCCTTTACAACATTCCCTCTCTCTCTCCACCTCCCTAGAGTTGGTGTTTAGGGGATTTTTTTTTGTAATTTATTTGCTCCCAAACAGACATAACACACAGAAAACAAAGCTGAAAATGGATTCAATTTGATTTTTCACATCTGCCACCATAATCATGTAGTGAAAATCCGATATCTTTGCAGCCCTAATTGGTTTTATTTTCACCCTTTTTCACCCTTTCATTTAATTTCGTTTGATCTATTTCACTAATTTTTATTTTCAATTGATCTACCAGATCATATTTGAGCTTGGCACCACCTTACATTGTATCACGTATGATTTGACTTGATTTGTTGTTGTTTTTTTTATTTCTAAATGAAAGAATCCTTGGTGTTGGATCCGATATAGTGTCTGTAATATAATACGATATGTAATATTGGACTGTCTGAAGCAATGATACAAACTTTCACTTTGCTTACACATGATCTGTTTTCCAACCCAACAGCAGTCACCAGAGTGTGTGCGATGTGAGGTGACACTGCCTCACCAGTGTCATATTCACACCTAATCACATGTGCATACTGTAAGTCAAATAAGGTCTCAAATCTGTGCTCACCCATGGAGAACTACGCCGAGCAAACCGTGCTGTGCTCCTTCCAATTAAATACTTTGTCATCCATAATACATCCTGTCTCGGTCCTTGTAGTCTTGGATAGCAGTTAGCATAATGTGCTCGACATCAGATTCTCACTGGCTCATCAGTGAACAAAGCACAAACAAGCTTGTTAACCTAATCAAACTTATTGACGAGTGCTGCCTGGAGCATAGTGAGGGACTGCTGCTAAACAGCTTTCTTTCAAACTGATGGACCCATCTATTAAGGCGGAGGACAACTTCTTCCTCCTAATATGAGAAACTAATTAGCCATGGATGTGGTGCATTGGCTTTTCCTCTCTCCCTGCAGCATTTTGTTTACACTAGCAGGAAACGTAAACACCAATAAAGGCAGCTTGTTCTCTCTCTTGCTCTCTCTCTCTCTCCCACAGGTGTGCAGCAGCAGCAGCAGCAGCAGCACATTACCTGATACGGACGTCATTATGATCTGCCCGCTTTTTAAAGGATGGGACGAATCAGAGCGGTATCACAGGGGTTCATTTGAGTAATATTGTACATCTCTGTCCGAGGCCAACTTCGTCTCTATTAATTAAGGCTTATAAATGTTCCCCGTGGCCAAAAAGGACAAGACTCTGTCTTCCACCATCCCCTATCTGTTACTGTCTGTGACAATGATGTACGGCTCCTGCGACGTTAAAATGGGGGAGATAGAGAACCAGATTTTTTTCGTAGATCGGGCCACATCTTCTGGTTTGAAACTGACACCGATGATAAATCATCTGGAAGTGGAAAAAAAATTAAAATAAATCCTCTCTGCTCGCACGACCTGCTGTGAAGTCCGAAGCAATCGTCAAATTAGTGGCATGGCGAGCTTTAGAGTCGGTAGCACCAATCAGACTTGGTTAGTTGTCTCAAGCAGTAAAAAATAAGACACATGCTGGGGCTGCTGTGAGATCAAAGGGGATAATATGAATTCTTAAAATAAGCGTCATTTCCTTTTTAAATTACACATGAATCAGTCTCAATGGACCTGCTTTTTGATGCTACATGAAATCAAATCAAAACTTCTACTTTAAATCACAGGAACAAAGCTAAGGTGGTGTTTTTATTTATCTATTTATCTATTTTTTTTTCTTCTTTCTAGGGCTGCAGATTGTCCAACACTACCTTCAGCTGCAGAGTATGCTTCCTGTGGACGGCTCTGCGATGGGACAGATGTGGTTAAAAGCTTTTATCGCTCGCACCAAATGGGCTGTGTAATAAAAAAAAGAGAGCCATCACTCAGTCAAGTTTGATACACTGCAAGTTTTCAGGCAATTTAAGATGGCAACTGGAGAGGAATGGGTGAAATACTTCTCGTCAATGAAAACGCTGGCTGTAAATCAGCGGGGGGAGAAACGTAGCGTTTTTACAACCATTACATATTATTCTAATGGGCTACTTTGCAGCAGCAGCCAGGTGTTTATGCATCACAGCGGTGGGCAGACTTGGATTTTCCTGGGACCCACACACTTTAATCCCCATTTGACTGACTTGATCTCAATTACAGACCTATTAGAATGATTGCTATAATCACGTCCGTCTCCCACCTACATCATCGACAGGCACACAATTCAACACCAATTCCAAGCACTAATAAAAATCTCTGGGACAACATCTTATCGATCAGTGTTCTGGTTGCCTGGGGGGCCCTTAACATGAAAAGCATTTGTGGAGGAGCCTAGTATGTCACACAACAGCACTGGGCTTCTCAATGCCCTTGTAATTTCGACTGATGTGTGTGTGTGTGTGTGCGTGTGTGTGTGGATCCAAAGCGTTTTTTAGTGGATTCCCCAAATCCCCCCTAAATTTTTTTTTTTAGCAGTGCAATAAAGAGGTGCGGGGACTGGTGCAGGGGGAAACTACCTTATAGAAGAACATGCAGGTAGCTCTCAACATAATGATCGGCGCTTTTTCCTAAATGAATGCACGGATCGGATCCAGATCCACGGCAGGGGGGGGAAAAAAAGCTCAGCCACAGCCCAGATAGCATCGACAAAACTGCTGTAGTGTGTGTGTGTGTGTGTGTGTGTGTGTGTGTGTGTGTGCGCGCTGCCTGCCTCACGTTGTGACTGAGGAGCTTGTTTAATCTGGGTCTAGGACGGTGTTACAATGAATATGAAAAAAAATGGAGAAAAAATAAATAACAAGGCAGCAAAATGCTACAGTGTGCTCTCATCGGCGAGCAATCGCTTTGATTAGAACAATCAGTCCAGATGTGAGTGATCAATCTGAACAAAGATTCGTTGCACGGAGAGGAAGACAAAAAACAAACAAAAAAAACAGAATCATTATGTTAACTCACCTGCTTTTACACAAGCCGATACGCGCTCCATGTCGAGATCTCCTCCATAGCGTGCCCCAGTCAGCCAGTCAGTCAGTCAGTTTGGCTGCGAGACAACCAGGCTGTGTGTGTAATATTTCCCCCGGTTTCAGTATCAAACACACGGATCTTTACTCTTATCTCCTGCTTTGCACAGTCTGTGTGCTTTGCGCATTCACGACGCCAAGGTCAGGAGCGCCAACGGTTTTAATGGAGCGCCCACTGCCAGCGCGTTACTAGGCAACCGCCGGGATACGCCAGTGCATTAAATTCCCCCTCCAACAAACCGACCGAGTCCCAATTTAGAAACCATCAAGTGACCACCTTAACCCCGGACGGCACTCGCGCACACTCACGCGTGTTTTGTATGCTCGAGCGGAGCCCACCTACCTTTTGACCAGATAAACAAGCGTGCGCAAGGAGCGTGCGCGCGGGCCCTGCGTGCCGAGGAGAGCGAATGCGTTACGTTTAATTGGCATAAGCCCCCCCCTTTTTTTTTTTTTGGCGAATCTGTGACAAGCACGGCAAAATGGGGTGCAGGGTGAGAAAAGCGCCAGAAAAACATTCCCTGCGTGATTTCTCCCACTGGCTCTGTAATATCTTTTTTGTTTTTTTGTTTTTTTTGTTTTTTAAATTGCATTCCTAATCAGCTCATCTCCTTGTTGCAAAGTCTAAACAATACCAATTTATACATCTGTTATCTCATCACTGCTGGATAATGTGTCTAAAAAACAAACAAAACAAAAGAACAAAAAAATAAAAGCCTTGCTTTGACAGCTCTGAAACATCAGGCCCACACTTGTTTAACAAGCACATTGCACGAGTAATGCATTTATTTTATTTAGCCATAACAGTGCATTGCTATGAGGCGAAAAAAATGACAACTGGTGGCAGGAAATGAGTCCAGGGGAAGTGAAAGTGGGCAACTCCATCAAAGGAAAAGGAAAATCATTGAGATGATTGTGTTGTTGCCTCTTGTGCTCCTTACCCGTTGCTAGCTGTCTGATTTGTTTAAAGGAGCAATATCGTGAAAACACTCTAAAATTCAGTAACATTATCAACAGGAAGTGAAGAAATAATAGTTTTTTTCTGTGTTGGAGAAATTTCTGCTAAAGTTAGCACGCTGAACTGCTATACGTAGCCCGCCCTGTCCACTTGCTAGCAGAAGCCACAGTTAGCATCACCCAGTGGTTTCTCTGGTAATGTGCTGCTCCCACAGAGTTGTGTAGGGGTGACATTCTTTTTGTAGCATCGCCCCGGTTTACTCGACGAGAAGCCTGTGGGATTTTTAAATCGGATTTTTGAATATCGCCGAAAATAAGCTCTGTGGCAAACGCAAGTTTATGATACGTGTTTTGTTCAGCAATATAATCTCCATAGATGATTGTAGTTGAAAAGCTAATAGATAAACTACATTGTGCTTGCATGACTAAACCATCATGACCATTATGCATCATGCACAATTAATATACACATTTTCTATAAATTGATCAATCTACAAATTGTAAATTCAGAGTGAGTAGACGAGTGTCCGTGTTTGACACAGTGACGTGCTTTATAATTTAATGATGTTTTCCATGTCATAGAACAAAACATGTAAATCTTACGCCTGTGTTAACCACAGACCTTATTTCAGGCTTTTAAATGAAAACACGTTAAAAAAAACATTGACTTTGAGAAAAGGGAACCGGAAGTTCAAAAATGCTATAACTTTTTTCCTTGCTGACTAAATACTCTAGAATACATGACAATGCAAATATTTATATTTATTTAAATATTTATTTAATATATTTCATGTCACAACTTCGCCTGTTGAACACAACATGTCTTCCACTTCGCAATATGTAGCCTATGTGCACTGGAGGCTACAAGATTCCACATCATCATCGCTTGTGCTTGTATGTGCTGCATATTGGATCATAGTTTGCTTCCAAACTATTTGTGATGTCAGAAAATCATGCTTGATTTCAGTTCAGTTCGCCACCAAAATGAAAAGTCATTATCTACACAACCTCATGTTGATGGGTAAGTAGTGAAGGTTCGCAGTCCAAAAAAAAAACTTTTCTGGAGCTTCACAGCAAAACTGTTTCAACATTCTCCTAAACAACGGAAGTAGATGGGAACAAGCTGCAGCAATGTTTTGTCATCTATGAAACTTCACCTGACTTTCCATCGGCAAGGGGCCGGGGGTGAGCAGCATTTTTGGGTGAACTTAATATCAGACTTTCATTGAGCGCAGAGGAAATTCACAGTTTCAGCAATTAATGTGAGAACAGCCTTCTAGTGTCAAACTCAAGAAGAAAAACACATTTTTAGAGCAGAGGGGAACTTAAAGACATACATAGAAATGTCAGACTGAAATCTTCCCCCACCGTACTGTACACTAGAATGTGGAGTCCAGACAGTTGCTGACAGTCAAACATTTTCCCACATAAGCCTTTCCTTTTTTTTTTTTTCTTTTTTTTTTTTTTTTTAGAAAATGCCCAGCAGCTATAGCTGTGATGCAGAGATCTGGGCATGTATAGAGCTAAGAGATCGTCTTTACAGTCCTGGAACAGATGCTGCCTTGTGATGTCTGTCTTAAGATGGATTACCAAAACAAGAGAAGCTTGTTATAACAGCAACATTTCGATATGTATTCTCAGTTAATGCTCATGCAGCAAACACTTTCTGTTTGAGGCATCTGCAGTAGGGGGTTTCTAACATACAGATTATTAAAATGGAGATTATGACCTTCCATTATAGAATTAATGCCCACCACGTCGCCGGTGGTTTCAGCTGGGTCTTAGCAGTATTATCCTCGTGGCATGTGAGTTCAACAAGCACATTTGGAGAGGAAGACCTTTTTGATTAAAGATACAATTCCCAGTCCTTATATTTGCAGTCATAGACAGTTTCTCCACATGAACCCTAAGTGTACGCTGAATCAGCTTGATTGGGGATGAAGATAAAGCAGTTTCCGTGGCCATGGGTGTGAACAGGATATCCATTGTCCTTAAGTGTGAATATGAGAAATGCTTTCATTCTCTTTTATAATGAAGAGGTTCATATCTTGGGTTGAATGGACGATGGGTTAAGCGCATCCAGCTGTTCTCAAAAGGACTGTTGCCATGGTGTGATGGGCATCAAAAGACAAACTGAAGTGAATCTGTCAGAGACCGTGTATTTGATCTCTGCATTTGTATTTGCCTCGGTCCATGTGTGTGACCAAGGGCGACTCTTTCAGCCTGACTAGTATTGCGCCGAACCTCTAGGCCAGTCCTTGCGGGTGGTGGGACCATATGTCATGACCCAATGTTGTTTGGTTGAGCAGAGACCGACTGGGTCCCACGATTAGCTTTGCCAAAGGGGATTTTTGGGGTGGGCACATTCAGGTGTGAGAGGAGAATGATGTAGGCCATGGAGGGGGGCTTTCTGTCGTACTATAAGAGATTATGAAAATTGCTCATTGGGTCAGGAGGCAGGGGTATATAAACGCAGCCCAGTCACCAGGATACAATGTTGGTAGCTAACAAACAAGCTGCAAACCCCAGACACATTCATATTTTGAGGTGTCATAGGCTAGTCATATCATGTTCAGTTTACATGTTTATGAGCTGACTTTCATATCGGGAGGTGGAGGGGATGGTGATTTACAGCCAGTGATTGCAGTTCAAGGCTCCCTTTCAACGTTTGTATTTGTGAAACCACTGGATATTTTCGACAAGGCACCATGGACTTTGAAGATTTATAAGTGTGACCCCACAGGATATTTTTGAGGAGACCCAGCAACAATTTCCAGCTTTGTGGTTGGAAAAAAAAAATGACATTTTTGATAGGAAGTCAGGACATCTCCAGCCATGTTAGTGGTGACCAAAATAGATATCTTAAAGTGGCAACATGTAAGAAATCATTCCCAAACTAAAATGATCAACAGAATGTAAAAAAAACAACAGTGTTGACATTATGTGTTTAAGAATGAATTTGACACATAGCCAATTTATACATATTGCATTTTAAAGCCAAAACATAGTCTTTTTCTAGCCCTAACCAATTTTTTTTGCACTTAAATCTAAACAGAGCATGATTATAGCTTTGTCACAAGATACAATAACAGAATTAACCCAAAGAAGGATAAAGGTAGCAACATAATGAAATGTAAAGTCTCAACATATCCGTGATATGCAGAAATGTACACTTCACACATTTATTCTGGAGATTGTGTTGACAAATGCTGACCTGACAGTGTAGTCCAGTCGTGGAAGGAGAACTTTAAAGAACTCATGGACCAACATAACACAGCCATGTTGGTTGTGAGTCCTGAGTTGTGACAAAAACAATATAATTGCTCTGCGTGAGGAAACATTCAGAAGGTCCTGGGAACTGCCCCCCCCAGCAAATCGAAAGGAACCAGTTTAGGTTGTTCGAGCATCTGATGAGGTTGTCTCCGTCCAACTGGGAGGAGATCCTGAGGCAAACCTAGCGTACAATGATAGGATTACATATGACCTGGGAACTCCACAGGAGTTTTTGGGCTGTGATTGTCTGTGAAATAGCCTGCTGCTATTGCTGCAACCTGGAGCCAGATCAATTTGCCACATTGCACATTTTAGTGACATTTAACAAACATGTCTCAACTGCTGTCTCTTGTTCTTTTTAGCTGTCTTTTCAAAAACTATATGCAGAGAGGGTCCACCTTTATTAACGCTTAAGTATCCTCAAAGACACGGAGCTGCATTTTAATTCTGCCCTCTTTCTAATAAGGGTCAGCATTGTCTTTGTTTTCCGGATTCCCGGTGGCCCCTTCCAATCCCTCTTTTCGTCTGCTCTGTTCTTCAGGACCTACTGGCGAGTGATGAGAGGATACGATACCAACGTGCCCAAATAATGCACAGCACTCCTACTGTTCTCCTCAAACCACCACTTCACTACATTAAAGATTTTTCACACGGTTCACCTCATGCCGCACTGGCAATGTATGTGTAATTTTATACATTTTGTAATTTGTTGAGACATTTATTGACCACATCTACTGTCATTTATTATGTTCACGTTATTAGGTTGTATATGTGTAATCCTTTATGTAAATGAACGCAACTATAATGTCTCTTTGTTCCTACTCCTAGATAGGATGAAACTTTAATGGACCCCAGGGGGAAAGTGGGTCATGGCAGCTGAAGAGAAAGAAGATATACTGTAGGTAATGGCAAACAGAAACAACTGCTGGCGATGCCACGGGGAAATAATGCAACGGATATATGCAAATAAAGGGATTTACACTGCTTATAGGAAAACTGACTAGTGCATATCATGCTAATTGTATAATGAGTAATGCAGTTCTTCATTTGAAGGCTGCAGTGCATGCTTCCAGATTATAGATATTCAGCACAAATGCAATGTGTTCAAATTTTGCATCACTGCAGATACAGAAGAGGAAGCACACAGAATTCTGTCAAATATGCAAATCCTTAATGTAAATTATTCAACCACTGATCGTTTTGCAGTTGGAGGAAACACATTTATAGATGCACCTCGACCCCCAAATTCTGTTACATAACCAAATTATCACCAATTACCAGTCAAACCTCCAATTATTAGCTGCCCCCAAAAGCATGCTCCGATGCTCCCTTCTCTGCAGGACCGGAGATATCATGCAGGAATGGTCTGGCTGTCAGACACCCCAGGGTCCTGCGGTGAGGGAGTCCCAGGCAAAGGAGGAATCATTTCAGGTTATCACTGCATTAGGTTTATTACACTGCAATCGCACACTCACACATCACAATTATGTCTCTGTTATCTCGCTAACATCCGAAATAAAAATGCCTCATGGAACCTGTGTCAGAAGAAATGAGCGGTACATTCTCTAAAATTAATCTCACATAGAAATAAATCCCATGTGAATGCTCTTATTTATCAAAAACGGAGATCCTACACTTAGGGATGCGTTGGGAGAAATATAATTAATTGTTTTCACGTGGTATAGTAATTTGGTCTCCCTGCTGTCATTCCCCTGGCAGTGTTAATTGTTCAATTTTAACATCTAACAACAAAAAAAGGCTGTGTAATGCACTAAAGAGGATCTTTTTAATGCACTAAGAAGGTAATTTATGGACCTATTGGTCTATCAGGAAATCCGTCGTCAACAAAGTTGTGTACTGAACCTTGTAAACTTGAGTTCCTGCGATGAGAGCAGATGAAGCCTTCGCAGAAGAACACCCTGCAAGACAGAAATCAGGGGAAAGGATTCCCATGCAACTTCAGGTTCCTTTCACTTTCCCGTGATGCACTGCGCGATTGTAATATATTGTAGTTATGTTCGATAAATCACTCGATTTACACTAAGTTCATTAACATACGTATTTGCTAGTAAGTTGCAGGCATTCGCCAATTAACCAACGTCTGAAGTGAGCATTAAAAGTTGGCTAACGTTAGCAAACAAAGTCGGGGTTAGGAGCTTGGTTACCGCTTGGTAGCCCGTAACTACGGCAACCACGAGTGACGTGACTCGCGGGAGAACAACCGTTGAAAGCAGCACCAAAACAAGGCTCGGACACTTTGCCTCTTAGCGAAGTTTGTGGTTTACAGTGGTGAACATGGAGAGACATAACTTGGGAAAAGAAAGGCTCATAGTACCCACGGACTTTACCTCAACAGCGACTTCACGTAAGTTGCTTGTTTTTGCCGCATGTTTGGTTGACATTTCCTTGTAACTTCAAGCCAATGTAAAGTTCAAGATACTGTTAGCTAGCTAACCTTAGCCTACAATGTTTCGTTCCCTGGCTTAACGCACACAACTGCATTTAGCGTTAACCGACATTTAACAAGAGGAGGTTGTATTCAGGGGAGACTGTAAACTGTCTTGTTTGCCATTGTAACTTAACTGAAAGCTCGTGGTGACCTGGCTCCGCTTAGGAAGCATCACAAACATTATCATAGTACTCACGACTGGACTAACGCATGCACACAAATAAACATGTGTATTGTGATATTTTTAAGGGACTGTCCAGAACGACCTGGTACCCCCATCGCACTATGCATCGAGTGTCCCATTTGCTGGACCACACAGTGCTATTCAAAACCCAGGGGCAACACCAACCATCTCTTGGGTAAGTCCAGTCGTAGCATCAGTGCCTTCAGGGGATCACTGTCCTGCCAATCCATGGCTTGCCATCAGTCAGGCCCAGCAGGAAATCTTGGAGCTGAGAAAGGAAAATCAGAGGATCATGATGTTACAAGGGGACAGCATAAGAGGAAGGATCGCTGTGGATGATCCATCAGGCCCTAGGACAAGGTATTCTACAATATGCTTTCTCATCCCAGAATTTCCATTTTAATCTGTAAATTGAGTGGCATGTCTGGAGCACAAAAAGCTTCTCTCCCTCAAACACAGATGTGTAGAGAGAAGTGAGCAGTGGTCCAGATGGGAGTCAGAGTGGCGTCAAGAGGCAGAGAAGCATAAGGCGGAAGCTGATAGGTTGAAGAGGCAGGTGGAGGCCCTGAAGGACACTGCAGGGAGCCACAGGGAAGAGATAAGAGACAGAGACTGCACTGTGAACAGGTTGGAGATATGCTTCTGTTGTCTGACATTCTCTACGTAACCAAACATTTCTGAGTTTAGCGATGAATCATGTCGAACAATCTTAACATGGCATAACCTTTGTGTGACAGACAGAAGCAAGAGTTGGAAACAGTGCATGAGGAGCTATGCAAGGCTAAGACTGAACTCCGCCAGATCAGAGAAGAGCTCATTCACAACAGTGCTCAGAAGGAGAAAATAAGCTCACAGGTAATGCTATTTACTGATAAAACATTTCATTTCAACTCTGTTGTTGACAAAGATCACCTGAGAATTACAGCGATCCTGTTACTTATTTTGGCAGTTTGCAGTCTGTTGTTTTTGGTACACTCTTGTAGTTTTACGATCATTTTCGCTGTTTAATGGAAACTCATTAGCTTCCAAAGAGTAATTGTTAGACTTCCCTTTGGTCCTTTTTAACATTTCAACGACAAATACAATACAAAATACAATAGTATCAACAAAGCCAAGGATAAAGACCAGAAAGCAAGTGACATAACACAAGACATAAAATGACAAACAACAAACACAGCTTCAGTAAACAAATATAATAAAATGATTTGACATTTGTGTTTCTTGCAGCTTGAAAGACTAAAGGAAGAGTCCGCTGAGAAAGTTACAAAGCTGAGGAGAGATCTAGAGAGGAGCAAAGAGGAGGCCCGGGACCTCGCTCTGAAGGATGAAATGGGCAGGTTACACGCTGAGGAGGAGGCCAAAAAGCAGACTACTCGACTGTCAGAACAGCTGGAAGAAATGCACAAGAAGCAGGAGGCTGAGGTGTGTAGCACAATCTCTGCAAGGAAAATGAATACCATCATAGACTAATTTGAGCGACTTCAGCTGAAGACCCTGCATCCCACAGCCCATGTCGGCAGGCATGTGCTCTGGCTGCTGCACCCATGAGCAGGACACAGAGCACATAGCACAGCTTTTCTGTAATTGACACTACTCTGACCTTCCTCAGGAGGAAAACAAGTGAAAGGAGAACTTCTCCTTGGGGATCAATAAGGTATTACATCATTATTTGTATACGTCCTAAATTTCCATTGTTTGCCTCTATTCACTTTCAGCTGCAACAGCTGAATGCTTCCCACAGTGCAGAGTTGGCTGCAGCAAGGAAAACAAACAGTGAACTACAGGACAGACTTCAATCAATGACCGCAGAAGTGCTGCAGCTAAAAAGCACTCTGGCAGAGGTATCCACTGAGAGAGATGGGCTGAGAGAACATTTAAGGTGCCACAGTCAATCTAAAACGGAACAGAGCTGAAACATCTATAGCACTTTGTAGTCAGATTCACTGATTTTATTGGGGGATGGGGTTTATTTTTCAGCCAAATGGGACAGGCTTTTGAGACACAATCGGCAACGCTGCACAGCCTCAGAAATTACATCGGCCAGCTCGCCCCAGAGAAAGGAGAGAAGGAGCGATTAAATGACACTGTTGAGGTGAAAGCAATATAAACAATATTGATTGCAATCAGCCTACTGTAAAGTAATTGCATGAGAAAAAACCCTCAAAATCTTGGTCTTTTTTGCAGCTTCAAGAAGAAATTATAAAGCAAATAAGTGTTTACATGTATTTTAAAGAATAACATGCGTATTGTAACAATCCTGTCTGTTATAGTATTGTGCACTTTATATTCTAATTCTCTCCATTTTGTAGAGGCTGAACAAAGAGAAAGCAGCTCTTCAGATGACAACAGAGCTTTTGACTGTCAGGCTCAACTCTGTGAATGAGATACTCACCCTGCAAGAAGAGAAAATGGTGAAGAAGGTGAGCGTTTGTTCCTCACATAGTAATACGTGATACAACCCTATGATGATAGCATGATGAGCAGCAGCAAGACTTGCAGGCAAGCTGTCGGCTTTTAGTTGTGAAGTTTTCATATTCCAAAAGTCTGAATAAAAGAGTCTGAGGTTTGGCTGCACCTCATGGTTCGTGAAGACACTTATGCAGACCACAGGGTTTAAGATCGATGATGAAAAACTTTCAGATAGGACGGCGAAGCCCTGCAGGAGCAATTCAGCTGACTGAACACTTCACCTAAGGTCTATCTAAATGATCTGCACATAAAGTATGACTCTGCAGGTGACATATAAAGCATTCTTCATCCCTTTGAATGGATTCTTCTTACTTTTGAATTGCATTTTGGTTAGTTTAGAATAAATGTCAGTGTTAACTTAGGAACTTGAAACTTGCATGATAGAGGTGGTCACAATATGTTTGAGTTTTTTGCAGAGGTTGCTTGAAAAAAAACTCCTCTCTGATTGCTGTGGTTGCTGTGGGTTGAAAGGAAAAAGCACTTACCATTTTTCAAAGATTGAGAATGCTTTGGAAAAGATCAAGGCAAATTTGTAAGCAATAATTACTCATGTGCATATGAAGCATTTATTGAATAAGTGTTTACATTTACCATTCATTTGTATGCATCCATAGATCTCAACAGAGCCACTTCTGAAGAATGGATGTGAGGGACTTGAAGTGCTTCAACTCTGGAGAGAGAAAGTGTTCAAGTTATGTGTCCAGCTTCGCTCGAAGGACATCGAACTAAGAGGAGAGAAGGATCACCTTCTTTCAAGTGTATATAAACACTCATAGTTAGTTTACCACAGTATAAACATGCCCATTGTGTTTGAAACTGTGTTTCAAAGTGTGGCTCTGTGTTTTAGGTCAGATCCATGGAGCAGCAACGGCAGCAGGAGCAGCACCGTGCTAGTTTGCTCCAACACAGTCTAGATGACAGGATAGCTGAGCTGGACTTGGAAAGAGTGGAAAAGGAGGTTAGTACCAGAGCGAGTGATGTGATTTACGTGGCTGTCTGAAAATTTGATGACGCACTATAAATTTGGGTCTGCTTAGCAAAGTGATAAACGCTTGTACATTTGTAACACTGCACAAAATGCTGACTATGTCAAAACTTTGCTAGGTTCAAGTCGCAGTTGTGGGTTTAAGAACAGCAGCTGTGCAAGGAGACATTTTCAAAACTGAGAGTCACAGTAGATTTGTAGAAGATACTCAATTGTATGGATGTGTGTTTTATTCCCAGACATTGAAACAGGACTTGGTTCAGGCTCACAAGGAAAACTCCCAGCTGAAGTCAGAGAATCAGAAAGCAGAGACTGAAGTCAAAACTATCACAGAAGCTGTGCACAGGTGAAAGAAATGTATCTGAATTAAAAAATAAGAGAATCAATCAGAAAAAAATGAAGGATAAAGCTTGTTTAGTTTTCAGTTTTGTTACAATTAATGCTGTATATTCACACATTCTGTGCCTCACAGGTTCAGTCTAGCATTTGAAAGCAAGGTGGCACAAGTGGATGCGGCTCAAACAAAGCTCGTCACTTTAACCCAGAGGCTAACTTTCGCTAAAAGACGAGTGGAGACGATCCAAGGTGTGATTTAATAAGCATCTTGATGTGCCGATTACAGTGCTTCAGTTTGAAATTCATATGCTTGTTGAGACAGTACATCACAGTGTTTTCCTCCTCCAGGTTTGATCATGAGGAGGGCTGCTCTGCAGAAAGTTCAGCTGGCCAGTAAACAGACAGAACAAGCTGCAGACAGGTATGAGGTTTCACACACACCATGTGTGCATAGAAAGGATTTTTACCCAACCTGGGTACAAGAAATCAACCATTACATTAGGAAAATGGCTATTCCATCTCAGTACTCTCTTAAAACAAAATGCAACAAATTCTTAAGTGGCTACAGTCGTTTAATATCTGTCAAAAGTTTGCAAACACACGTTCAAATTCAAATATTCATCATTATCTGTCCTCTGGAAAAGTGTCACATTATGCCTCTGGCTGACTGCCAATTACATTTTTAGAATTATTTGATCGCATATTTACTCCAAAATGACAAGGTTGACTCCAAATGCGGGTTGCAATTACACTAAACCCTGAAGCGATGTCTTAAAAATGCTTATTCTGATCAACAGCCTCCAAAATCAAAAGTTATAATTATATATTTTTAATGGCATGTCTTTTGCATTTATAAGATGTTTTCTGTATTTTTAATGGTTTAAAATATGTATTACTGGTAACATTTTAAGCGTTAATTTAATCCATCTAGACTAAATTCATAGAGTTGGTAGCCTTTGTGTAATTTGTCAGTCCGTCACAATATGACTCAATATGCAGAGTCATTAGTCCGCATGTAAAAACATTAGCTCTCTGTCTGTTTAGAGTTTGGCCTACTTTGTCATGCACTTTACCTCTCTGCTTGACTCTGCTCCTTTATTTGCTCTGCCATCTTGTCTGTGTCGCCCTGCAGCATCACGAACCTCAAGACGGAGCTTAGTTTGGTGTGTGAAGAGAGAGACAAGCTGACACAGGAGCTCAAAAGAACCCCAGAGCTCATCGAAAAAACTCTGGCTGAT
Organism: Diplodus puntazzo; assembly: GCA_963678695.2. Classification (NCBI taxonomy): domain Eukaryota; kingdom Metazoa; phylum Chordata; class Actinopteri; order Spariformes; family Sparidae; genus Diplodus; species Diplodus puntazzo. The sequence continues at coordinate 7,328,186 of OZ023167.1, read as the reverse complement.
CTGAAAGAACAGCGTGAGTACTCTTACAACTCCCAACATCTTATTATAACACATTATCTGTTTATCTGTTGGGTAGCCGTTTTTCAGCATTTTAATGCACTGCAGTTCAACTTTGTACATCCTCCTCAGATGAGAGCAACCTGAGGCAGCAGCAGCAGGAGCTGGAGCAAAGCTGGATGGAGGTCCGGCAGGCTGCGGCTGGCAGAGAGGAGGCCGAGCAGAGCCTGCAGCAGATCCAGGCCCAGCTGGAGGAGAGCAAATACAACCTGGAGAAACTCCGCTCTGAGCTGCTCAGCCAGCAGGAGCGCAGTGAACGGGGTGAGGCGGCGACTGCGCCATGACTGTTTTTCAACCTTGACTTATCCAGGGGAAAGCAGACTGAGCTCTTTTTCAGAATTGCCCTTCATCACAGTCTCCACGTATTCACACCTGGCCACTCCTTTCTGCTCGGCAGCTTCACTGGAGCAGTTGGGGATTAAGTTCTCAAGAGCACCTTGACTGTAGTTGTTCAGGGAGAGTTGCTAAGTTTTCCTAATATGTTTTTTCCCAGTTGGTGAAAGGATTTAAACTTGCCACTTAGGAAAAGGATTAGCTTGAAACCGCCATTAAAGGACAGGGTTACAGTTTTTCAGTCTGTCAGGTGCCCATATGAACAACGAGACAGGGTTTTGTTCATTCCTCCTGTTCATACTGGCAATTTGGCATCTTTCCTAACTGGAATTGAGGTTCCAAGGACAGAGGATGTTGTTCACTGTACAGATTGTAAAGCCCACTGAGGCAATGTGATTGTGATTTTGGGCTGTATATATATATATATATATATATATATATATATATATATATATATATATATATATATATATATATATATATATATATATATATATATATATATATATATATATTACTTTGAATTGAAAGACCCCCTCCTAATGCACTTTCAATGTAAAACATTGGGAACACAGTACAATAATAAAATAATATGCGGCTTCAGCAGTCGTAGTTAGCCAAAAAGACTGGATATCTTCCAAAGAGCAGAGTATTTTTAGGACAATAGATCCAATTCAATGTCTGTGTTCCATGGACTGTCTCCCTGTTGAGCTGCAGTGGAGGGATAGATAAAAAGAGGGGATTTTGTACAGTATAAACAGAAGGAATAATTGATGCAAGCAAAACTGCTTTTAATGCTTATGATGTCTTGAAGATTTTTTTCGACCGATTGTGAATCTTTGTGTAAGAATTGGCCCCTTGTTGAATTCAAACTCCAAACAAATAGGGGCAGCATATCACCAGAGTAACCGATCACTGCTGCTGACTGTATTTTGTTTATACATCATAAATGTAGCTACTGTTGGCTCGTTATCTCAGTTAGCCATGTAGCTAGCTGGACCACCCTAGTAGTGTTGGTATTTACACACTGCGGGGCTAGTTGCTCAACATGCTAACTTCAGCAGATACCTCTTCAAGACAGGACACAGATGCCTTTGACGTAACCTCAGAACGTTTATTTTTTCACATACTGTTAAGTTTTTAATGTTTTAGGCTAAAATTCTTACAATTTGCAGCTGTAAGTGATTATGTGGCCATAAACAAGTTGTAAACACAAGACTGGCATATGTAGTTGTGTTTGTCCAAGTCCAGTATTCATAGTCTGTCAGCACCTTTTTGCCTTTCACCTGCTCCTGAGGGAAAAATCTGGTTCTACAGCTGCTAAATGCTCCACTTTTTGTTACCATTGTCTATCTGCCATTTGGGGCTGGACATGCAGGGCATGGTGGGTGGCTTAGAGCTTTTTTGCTAAAAACAGCTTCCTGCTGCAGCCATAGACGGTGTTATGAGAGCAGTGAGAGTGAACAGTAAAGTTGTAGGCTGAAGAAACAAACACTATAAAGCTCTGCAGAGCTCAGGGTATCTGTAGAGTTGGGTGATAATCCCCCCTCTATCACAGTGAGAGGCTCATATACATGTCCAATTTCTTTCAGGTCTTACATTGCTTTGCTGTATAATCAGGTTCCTTTACTGAAACAAAGGATAAACAAATGTTTTCCTCTCTGTTATAATAAAAAGCTAAGTAGAAGTGCTTTTTCTGACCTTTAGGCGAATGCCACCGTGCTGTGTTACTTCTGTTGTTGTAATTGATATATTTGAATTGACTCAATCCGCTTCTTGTTTGCGGAGGTCTTGCTGTTTATGAAATTTTGCCAACAGGTGCAATAAAATCCAGAGTCTATCCCCTGAGGTACAAATACAGCATTAGACTGTGATTCTAATTGTGTGAGATACTGTATTGTAGAGTGGTGTGTTTGTTTTTCCCCTTCAGCCCTGCAGGAGAGAGTGTCTGAGATCAAGGACCGCTGTGCAGTGAAGCTGAGAGAGATGGAGGTTCAAGTCAATACAGCCAAGAGAGAGCACACTAAAGCAGGTAGCAGGATTTAGCACCATGATACCTTAGCCCACAGCAGCTTAACATAGGGTGCTGAAGTCATTTCCGTAATGCAGTCTGTGAACTAATACGATCGAAATTGTTTACACAGTATATAACAACATTTCTCCGTAGCTTTTGCTCTCTATCTGTATTGTGTCTTGCAGTTATGACTTTGAGGCAGTTTGAGAGGGAGGCAGCAAGGAAACAGGAAGAGATTAGAGAAGGTCGACACACGAAGAGGGAAGTCAAGAAGACTCACCTGAAGGAGACTGAGAAAGACAAAAACCTACTGCTGGTAAAACTTTTTAAAGCAAAAGACAGTTCTGAAAAATGTTGTTTCTGTCTGCATTTCTTTTGATGGCCTCCTATGACCCGAATCTGTTCCAGGCCACTGTTGCTAAGAGAGGTCTGACTAGCGAGTGCACAAGAGCTCACACAGCTGCTCTGCAAAACTTTGCTGCTCCCAGAGAAACACCTTCAGAGAGGAGCTGCCCTGTGGGAACTAAAGTCCAACTCCCTGCAGACGGTAACTAGTGTCTTAACTCTTCATGCGTCAGACGCTTATTTTAAGTCCTCACATTTACACAGACATGACTGATGTGGCCGATGGCCTGTCTGTATCCTGTCAGAGAAACTCCTGTCTGTTTTGGAGGAGCTTCATTCTCTCAGCGCTGCGGTGGTAAACAGCTCCGAGGACTCTGCGGAGGAGGAGGGACAGAGTGACAGCGTGGGACCATCCACACAGGCAGTCCACACAGCTGATACCTGAGGATGACTCACTAGAGCCGGTGAACACACCTTTAATTTGTACAGAAGGTGGGCAGTGTTGGTGCTTTAAGATACAGTCTGGAAAGAATTTGCCAGGAAACCATGCATCCCACATTGCTGCTGGTTGTATAAGAAGAATCAATCACACTCACAGACGCAGTATAGTTGAGTTTTAATTCTTTCAATCCATCCTCTTCGTTTGTCTCCAGGATGACTTTACAAATCCAGATTTTAAGCCGTAAATGTTGATGGGTTTTTTTGCTCCCAATAATGAGACATTTGAAACAAATTCAAGTTAATGTAATAAAAAATAGTATTGTTCGTGTAGGTAATTAATTTAACATATATCAGATTTACGTATGCTGGGCCACTCAGAGGTTGCTTCCTCGGCAGATGTGGCCACCAATCAAAGAGGCAAGGTCTGGATTTTCATTTTCAGAATAATCTCGTTTTTCATTCTCCTGCTTGGGTTAAATCACCTCCCCAATAAGAATGTAATCCAAACTTTCATTTCTTTTACTTATTTAAATTATATTTAAGTTTACGATGATGATCTTACTTTGGCCAAAGTGTAGAAATTGGAATTTATATTTATGAAAAATAACTAAACAAATGGTGATGAATTCACGATGATGTTACTAGAGTTGTCTGTTTCAATGAGCTTTTCATCAAATAGCAAAGAGAAACCTGTCAGGTATAAATACAGCTGGCATATCCTGCTAATGTGAATGGAAGTCCGTTCTGTTGACTTAGAGCTTACATGTTTATGTGATGGTACATGTATATGGATGTGTGTGTTTATTTAATGTGTAACCTAATAAAGTATTTTTGTATCGCACTTCTGGGGCAGTGTTTTGAGAGATAATGAAGAAGCAATTCATAATATCATATGAATCTCAATTCAAATCACTGAAAATTGTCAGTAGTGAGGTCACAATCTATAAAAAGACTATTAAAAAAAATAGTTTCTCACATTTATAGTGAACTGAGGATCTTGACTTTGTTATGATAAAGTAGGTTTTAAAGTGATTGGTGCGTTGGACCTGTTTCTCTTCATATTGCATAGGAACAAGTGGGAAGACCTGCATGATTTCATATTGAAATAATCAATATTTTCTATTTGAAGTTCCTTTATGGGGGTCAATCTCAAAATGACGTTGCAATCACAGGATGGATGATGATAAACATCACGATGAACCAGATAATTGTGCTATTTGTCATGTTGTCACGAGCGCTAATACATTTTGCAATAGTTTGAGGTTTCGAGCCTCTAGGTGAAAATATCTCATGCAGGGCAAGAGGGAGAGCAGAGGGAAAATACTAATAAAGTCTAGACTTCCCTGCTCTGTTTTCTAAGAGCATCAGAAATAATTTGCAGGGACATACTCATAGCTGGCGAGGTGATTTATCATGGCAAGCAGAGGATGAAAACTTCAAATTTAATAATAATAATAAAAAAGTATGATTGGATTTTAGCAGTGCACTCTTGCTCATGTAAGGCATAAAAACATTCATTTGTATTGAGTTGTATATTTAGCGTCTGATACAAAAATCAATGTCGCAGTGAAGTTATCATGTGCAGTTTAAGCTTAGAAGCATGCTGTACTTGGATTTCTTTGTGTATGTGTACTGCTGTTCTTTGTTTTTATTATTATATATTTTAAAGGGGCTCTGTCAAACATCCTTGTTGTGCTGGAAGCCGGTTGCTAGTTAATATTAGCCGACTCCATTTCCAAGCTAACATTAACTATCGTTGAGCTCTGCTCACGGAGTGGAGTGGGGACACTGAGACGTGGCACTTGAGAACGTGCATGAAGTCACATCCATTATACTGTCATGGAAAATAAAACCTGAGGAATCCACAGTCCAGCAGCGTTGAACAATTGTCCACAGGCTTGTATAAGCAACTGAGAGAGAAACAGGGGAGGTCTCCTTTTTCTCGGTATGTTACAGTCGACTCACATGTGGCGACTAAAAAAGTGACTGCAAATTGTTACATAGAGCTGCTTTAAAATGTGAAATAAAAACTCATAAAACACACTAGGCAAAGTAAAAAATTGCAAAGTGCTGCCCCATTCTTATTTTTATCCTTTTTGGCCCCTTGCAGCCTCTGTCACTCAAACACAGACCCGTTGATGTCTACTAAGTCTTCAAGGATTCAGGGCATAAGGCTTTAGAGGAGACATTGGAATTCGACCCATGTGTCCTATGCAGGTCTTGAACTTCACATAAAGGCCAGCAGAGGGCGATGTTGTCAAAGGTGAGAACTGCACACACAGTGATCTCCAGCATTCTTTTGGGTTGTAAGGTGAAGTTTCTTTGTTGTGATATTATTGAAGACAGTAGGAACAGTAGGATTCCTGTGAAGTTTACAGGTGGTTCTTAACTAGACGGGTAAATAAGCCAATGAGTGAGGGTGGACATGTGCACCTGTAGTGAGAAAGAATCAGAATTTCACCTGGTTCATGAATCAAACTGAACAGGGAACCTGCCCAGTGGCATTTAATGCTCGACTGTGTTTCTCCACAAACACAGATGAGAACAGGATCCTGGTGGAAAATCATCATCATCTCTGGATGATGTGACATGTTCTCACATGTCCCATGAGTGTGAAAAAAAAAAACAAGAATCTTACAGTATACAGCCTGAATAACTGCCTTTCTTTACCTCCACTGCAGTGTGGAGAGAATAGCAAAGCAGTAATACAACACAGTGCTTAACTCATGAATAATTTAGCAGAGCATTGCAATCCAGACGAGAAGTGAAATAAATTAGGTAATAAAAAACGATCAATAAGCCCCAGACAGATTTTTATTAACAATTCAGAATTAATGGCATGTAAAATTAGTGGCTCACACAAACAAGTGAGTGCCAGTCGTCTGTGCCTTCACACATCTGACTCCAACAGCACTCGAGCTAAAAATGCATGGGCAGGAAATATCAGGCGCGAGTCTCATGATCAAATCAATAACCAATTTTCTTAAATATATACATTTATGTAATTGTGTTTGTTTGTTGTAATACCACCGCTGACCGTTCTGTGACACTGGCTTTCACCAGCCGCTCGTTTTTTAATCGATAGACTGCAAAGTGCTTTTATGTACTTGTGTGTGAACCCTCCTCCCTCTGGTTCCGAGGCTGATACTGTGCTGTCAGAGAGCAGCGCGTCAAATCACAACATCTGCTGTCACCGGCCCCGCCTGTCACCAAGCGTCTGCGTCAAGGCTCAGACCTAGACTTCTTTTTCTGGTGTAAACAAAATAACCCAAACCTGCAGGTTCCTTCCACTGTTGGGACGTTGTCGGATCAAATTGGAACCCTTCCGCTCATTGGTATTGGTTTCTTTTCAAGGAGATGATTAATGGCTTTATTATTGCAAAACCTTGTATCAACTATTTATGACACAACACATCGAAAACCAATTCTTGCAAATTCAGTGGGATTGGAAAAAGAGTGCTGTGTGTTTACCATATAGCATCCTATAGCTAGATTACCTGTACTAGTTAATATATCAAGTTTTATGTCTGTCAAGACAAAAATATTTTGTGAAATCAATTATAATCATGGATACCTTTTCTTCATTCCGTTAAAGGTGCACCATGTAGTTTTGTAATTAGAAGGGAAAAGATCTTCATTGACTTATGTTTCGTGCCTTAACTAATTAAATCGTCAAACTCTTTTTTTTTTCATGACAGAATTAATGCAATAAGCAAACTGACCTTCAAGGACAACACAATTAAATTCTGTTCCACTTTGTTTATATGTGGCGGACCCTGCCACACTTCTAGCTTCAAACCTATTTTGCTCTGAGAACAGCTTGTTTATTCAGTTATGAGTTTGTATTATTACCTCAGTAATATTGTAAATGTTAAAATTCTGAGTTGCAATTTCTTCTCCAAAACGACACAGTGCCTCTTTAAGTTTCAATATAACTGATAATGGTAATTACAGGATTTGTGTAATACCCTTAATTGTGATATTTTCTGAGACGGTGATCGTACCGTGAAAATCTTGCACTGCTGCAGCCCTCCTAACTTTTCAAACTGTGTTTTTTCTGCAATGCTAACTGGCCGTAGTCAAACTTCACATGTCTGACGTGTTGTGAAAACTTAATCCTCTGCCTGCGAATCATTCTGTCACACTTTGCCAAATGTCCCTGAAGTCGAGTCCTCTTGGGGCCAGTCCTCATTCAAGTTTGCTCCAGCCAGTGACTGGAATATGCTACAGAAATCCCTCAAACTGGACAGTTTTTACCACTCTATATTCTCTTAAGGACATTGTAGCTGCTCCCCAACACATTACTGAAAACATGCCAGTATTCTGCCTTGTAAATCGCTGCCCCTCATATTAAATAAATTGGAGGATTACAAGCTGCAAAAAAACCCAACAACTCCTACCTAATTCCTCAGATACAAACAGCATTTTAGATTCTGTTTTTTAAAAAAAAATCACATATCACTAACACAGCGCCTCGGCTCACGTGGCCGCCTTGTCCACATCTTTGCAAAGTCGTCGCAGGCCGGAGGTCAGGGCAAACTTGAAGCTGTGCGGGAGGTTGATGTGATCCAGTAAGTCAGGGGTGTCGACCACCAGTGCTGCATGTTGCATCAGAGCCTGGTGCACGGCTGTGCGCTGCTGTGGCAGGCCATGCTACAGGGTAGAGCAGCAGCCAACGGAGGAGCTGTGTGAAGAAAGACAGCCAAGGAACCCTATTTATAGATGTAGGCAATGTGGGGCATTGTTTGGGGGTTTGCAGTGGACTGAACTATCTGGCATTCAAACTAAAGCAACATAGCAGAATTTTAGCATTCTTAAAGGACTAAAAGCATCAACTATTTAGATTTAGCATAGAAGAGATATTGGGGCAAATCAACAACAAGCAGGTCTGTCTTTAAAGATTTAAAGTTCAGATCAAGATTCAGAACGATAAAACACGACTTGGAGGCCAGACAGCTTTTACAGAAAAACGTTGGAGCGTGATATTCAACATATGGTTTCATTCCGAGACAGCAGCAGTAATCATGTCGTCATCCATCCGTGATGAGGTCTCCACCTGTGCCAATCAGCCACCTTGTTTGGAGCTGTAACTGCAGTTCCCCTTTGGGATCATCAGCGTAAATTGGAGTGCAGCGGTTGAAATGTTGACAGGTGTTTACAAGATACATGAATGAATGAACAAGTGTTGTGAAGGGGACGTGTCACCTTTTTTTAAATTTTTTTTTTTATCACAACGCCGAGGCAAACAAGGAAAAACTCTCGGCCTGCGTGCGCTTCACCTGCTGTTAAACCTGAAATATGAAAATGTAAATTGGGCAAAGGAGGTCGACTGAGGTCTCGATTCGTGACACATTATTTAAATCACGCTCGGTGACTCATTCAAAGGTGATGACGAGTTATATGCACAGCACTGTGGATAAGATATAAAAGTGCACACCAGAGTATCCTACAATATGATAATGTAATCATTTTTACATACATATCTAGTTCAGACTTTGAGCCACCTGTTTTCCAAAGCTTTTATATAAGACAAACAGTGTGAATACTTCAGTCTAAATATAACATTTATTGGTTTCCGCGTAGGTTGAAACCGTCATCATATTTTGCCACTCAATCATCAGGCGTCAGTACCTTAACATCAGTGTCACAGATGCTTCCTGTTCATCTCTTTTAGCATTTAATGTGCTTTGTTTTTTGCAAATCTCACCGAGGATCTAATCTGCATTTAAAAAACCCCATCAGATGTCCTCTGTTTCTTTGTGTTTGTATCATCGTGAAATGTTGGCAGCAAACACTCGCGTTCAAAAAGCAATTGGCTGCTCGATTAGATTGCACGCAATTCTTCTGCTGAGATCACTTACACGAGCAGAATGGAGAAATGAACGGCACCACTCTTTCAGGCCATATTCCCAATTTGTTTTCCCTAAAATTGTAATGAAGTATTTGACAGCACTGAAATGATCTCATTGAACATCCTGCAGTGTGTGTGGATTGAAGAGTACTCCAGAGTTTTTAGTGGTAATGTGAACTATGGAGAATATCACTAGAAAGTCAGCCACATGGCAGAAGGTCTGATGTTAGCTGTGTCCTTTGAAACATCTGTTGTTTGGATTGCATCAGGCAGACGAAGAGAGGCGGAACGAAAAGAAAACAGCACATCGATAATTAAAATTGCCGGGCTAATTTGTTTTGTTCTGTAAGTGCTTTGCCTATGGGACTTTCAGTTAAAGACGTGGGAATGTTTAATCAAATTTCCATTAATATTCATCTGTGCTGCGGCGCTGCCGTGGATCCCTCTGGTTACCAACATGCCTCTCCATAAGACTTTGTAATTACCACATTTTTATTTCACCATCATCATCAGTTTCTCCATTTGCTGTTCCACAAAATATGAATTTGATTCCGACGTTGCTCTTTCTTCTAAAGACACTTGGATAGAGAGGATCGGCGCGTGACAGTTTAATTACATGCTCAGTTTAGTAATGGACAAGTGGACTTTGCCCCCCAGTGGAACAGACTCTTTTTCAATTACGCAGTGTCGCAGTTTTTCATCATGTCAAGAGGAGAAGAAATAGTGGTGCTCTGAAGCAATTCTGCCATCTGCAAACAATAAATACCTCCGTTTTTGACTTTAAGAAATGAGCCTAATGATTACAGAGCACTGTGATTCATTCCTGTTCATAAAAGCACCGCCTGGAGCTTCTCGTCCTTCAACAGATATATGCTAATGCTTGAGCTGGCAGTAGAACATATAAGGTAGGAAGAGAAGCTCACTGCAACTCATTTTACACTCCACCTGACGAACATCTTTATGAGATTAAAAACCGTGACTTGCTGACACACTGTGCATCATAGGAGGTAGTATTAAACTGTATATTACATGAAGATGCAATAGGATTTTTTTCTAGGGAATACAGAAGTGTATTCACAGCAAATTTATCAAAGAACAGAACAGATTACGTGTAAAGCTCTTCTCGTATCTCTGTGATTTCGATGAGTCTCGCAAGCTTGTGTTGTTACCATAGAAGCTGAAACAATAAACTGATTCTATTTGTTGAACGACAAAAGATAAATCAGCTTTTTAAAATAATTCAGTAATTGTTTTAGTCCTTTTTCTAAGCAAAAATGACAAATATTTGTTGATTTCAGCTTCTACATTCTGAGGATTTTATGTTGTTTTGTGATATCTTATAAGATAAAGAAGTTACATCCGACAATTTTTCTGATATGAATTAAGATTAAACATTTGAATGCATAATAATCAGAATATTAAAACAATTATCAAGAGATTAATTGATTTTAAAAACAATTGTGAATTGCAGCCCTGATTACTAAGATGCGTTGCGCTGCAATATACATTATTATCCCCCTTTTGGCTAAATTTTTCTCGAGCGTAAGTGTTGCTACATTGCAACATTTTTCAAACTATAATTGACATTCAGTGATCACATACATTTGAGAGCATTGCCAACACTCGACATCAACATCTTGCAGGGACCCAAGCAGAGTGACTATCTAGCACAATTGGCATAATCCAACAATTACGTACAAGGGGCAGTATGTAAGCATGTATGAACATAACCCCCCCCAAACTTAAATCATCAACAGAATATGAAGAATTAACAGTTTTGAGGTTATGACGTCTATTTTCTTGTGTTGCAGAGAAGTTGGCGTGCTTACCAGCTAGCCCTCGCTGGTCCCAGTCTAAGCTCCTGTGCTAGTGGTGTAAACAACCACACAAATCTGGTCCCTGAGCCCAGTCCGGACCACCAGCTGAACTAGCTCACGGTGGCAATAGTTAGAGGCAATTAGCATTTACTATGGTGATATGCTGCTCCTCATTTGTTCTGAGTATGAAGTTGACAGGTTCTTTTAAAAAAGAAGCACAGCCATCCAGCATTCGATTCAAATACATGTTTTGCTCCGAATGCCTTTTTATATGCAACCCAAGCTGCGACTGCAGTTTTGAGTCCGCATCAGCTCGGTGAATTTGAAGTCTGGGATTACACCCTGTTGTTTGTTGCAGATCTGCCCAAGCTTAGTGAAGATGGATGGAGGGTGACTGGGATCAGCTGCAGTATCTCTTCAGTCATCCCTGGCTTTCAGTGGAGGTCGTATCAGAGCCTTAGCTGGGTTATTCAAGGATTTTGTCATCCTTGCTCATGCCTTTGTCACATCCTGTTTAGATTATTGTGATGCACTTTGTACTTGCGTAACACAGTCATCCTTAAATCATCTTCAGTTTGGCTGAAATTTTGCCGCCAGGCTCCGAGCAAAGTCTCCTCACTCAGACTGTTATTTGTCCTGTTAAAAACCTTTAAATACTGTCTCCCAGCACATTTCAGATTGATATTTAAATCCTATAAATCCTATTTATTAAAGTCCTGATAAATGAGAGAGAGAGAGAGAGAGAGAAATACAGATTCCCAGTTTGAATCTAAGTAGGTTTTATGAGGCAGGATATACACATCATTTAATGTATTTAACTTACCATAAAATCAGTGAACAGTAGTGCACACAGCTTGGGAATTATCCATGCAGTAGATTTAACAGGTGGCATATACGCACTTTAGTTACTTCATTAGGCTCATAAACACTGACCTCAGCAATGTGTGTCCAGTATTTTGTACATTTTGCTGCCTGGGTGAATATTTTTAGGACCGGGACAATATTTCATTCACTAAATCAACTGTTTGCAGCAGGACTGAAACACACTAGTCCTCTGACTGTTTCCGTTGGACAGCTGAAGCCGTTTCCTCAAAGATGTTTGGTAATCCTTTAAATAAAGTGACATCTACTTGCTATTACAAGTAGAGTTTTGAGCTGCTCTAGTAAAGAACTGAAAAAGAGAAATTAGACATTAAGATTATTTTGAATGTAGTTATTACCTGCTGGTCAAACGCAGAGACATCCTCTGTTGTCATGCTAGGACACGACTGCACCCTGCTTTTATTCACTCCGCTGCTCCAAAGAAATATGTCACCGTCCCTCTGCCCCCATTAAAACACAGCAAGCTCTAAATCCAACACTAACAGACTCTGATGAAATCACTGGCTCTGTAAAAAGAAACGATCATGATCCGGTTTATCTGCTCGCGTTTCTTGTGTGGTATTCCCTCAGCTTGTCTCTCTTGTACTTTGGGCTGAGACATAAACCTCCATATAATACCAACGGCCTCTAATGATGAGACGTGTAAAAGTAAAATACATCATTAAATAAGAATGGTAAAGATGAAACAGACAATAAGCAAAGAGCTGTAAAAAAACAGAGCCTGGGTTGTAAGTTGTGGCATGTTGAGAGGCTCGGAGCACTTAGCTGGAGCTCAAACTCTGTGTCGAGCCATAAATACAGGCATTTTGCAGGAAGCCTTCCGAGTATGAAACATGAAAGGTTTTATCGTGGACTTTTTACGGCACTCAGCATGCTCTTTTTATCTCCCGACCTTTTTCCGGGGAGCTTCGGACCACTTATTGCTGCCCTGACCTTGGGCACCATAACAGAAAGTACAATATCATCATTTCGTCTCAAGGATTTCACCGGCATTACTTTGACTCTTGAGTTACACGGAAAACCTCTCTTGGGAGCCCCTTTACCAGGCAGGCATGCATGTTAGATACTGTCCATGGGTTTTTTGTTTAGGTGCATGTATTATTTATTCAATCCACTGCACAATATTCCCTCAGGCTTCCTCTCTGCGTATTGCCTGATTGAAAGTTGTGATATGAAAGCAAAGTCTGCTGCAGTCTGATCAGCCTGAGCATCCAGGAGAGCAACACGTTCATCCCACGTTATTGGATTGTATTTGCTACCTCTTGATCCCTGACCAGGAAATAAATAATGGCGCCTGATAAGCATTTCGCTGTTTGGGTTTTGAAAGGCATTGTTTACAACTGGATTGCTCATCTTTAATTATCCAGCGCCAACCCTCATTTACGTTATCTGCCCGAGGAAAATGAGGCCGCGCACGCATCAAAGCACTTCTGCCCGCGCACTTTTCAATTCTCCCAGCAGGCTCTGGCCCATAATGTCATCTTTAATATGAAACGCGGAGCCGTTCGCGCACGCACATGGCTGCAAACTTCCGCATCCAATTTCACAGGTTCCAGCTCGGAGTAATGACACCAAAATACAAAGACTTTTGACTGAATAAACAAGCGCCCATCATATAAATGAATAAACAAAAGGAGTAAAAAATAATACACAGCTCGGTTTTTGTTTTACGATATAAATGCTTCAGAGATAACGAGCAAATCAAGCCGAACAGATCTGCCTTCGCTAAAATGAACGCCTGTGACAGAATATCAGCTTTTTCACGAGACGTAGTGACACTACATGGTGCGACTCCGAGAGATGGATGGGTTTTTATGTCTGAGTTAGCGTCTGTCATCCGCTTGACAAAATGCTCACGCTGAATTTCTTTAAAGAGTGTTTACCGCCGAGTAAAAATCAGTTGCCTTTTTGATGACTTAATTACTGCGAACGGCTCGTGTGTCTGATCGTAACTGTTAGCTCTGTGTTAACAGTGCAACGTGTAGCACTGGATCTGCCCGTATTTAGGCCACTCCGCTCCCTCAGGCTTACAACTTGTGTGCATAATTCTGTGGGTTATAACAAGCAATTGCTATATATAAAACAAGGTTAAGTTCACAGACTCTGATAGATTGGTAATTGACAAGTGATTGATCGTGTGCTGTGACAAATCCTGTGGTTGTGTTTTTTTTGTTTTTTTTGTCGGTCAGTAGACACATTATTCTATTTTTGTACCAACTTACAAATCGCCCCAAGGATTGCTGACGCGCAGGGGTTTGTGGTTTTAACTTCACACTGCTAATTTTAGCCTCCTGGAGCACTGCCAGATCAACATCGCGCTGTTAATTGCGCCCACCATATGGTCCACACTTCATGAAGGCCATTTTTACTTACAACGCCAAAGGAAGTTGCGGAAAGACCTGCCGACATTTACACTCAATTGAATCTTGCTAAAGAGGCCGTGTATCAGGCAGAGAGAGAAAGACTCCCTGAGCAGATCTCATTTACAGCTGTGAGGGGGGTGGGAGGCACGCCTGAGGTGTGCTGAAGAGGCAGTGCAGTCGAAGCCTGGATGGCCCTCTGAGAACTTCTACTGTCAGATAGTTGCTGGAGAACTTCTCACTGAGGGGAAACTCTGTTCACCTGTCTTCTATTGAAACCACATCCAGCATTAGAGGCTGCAAAGTCACACTGGCACTGCATCAATGAACCATATTCATACGGCAGCCATTTTTCTGTGACATCCATTCAGGGTGGGAAGCTAAAATGCCGTTCTGCTGAGAAATTATCGCCTCGTAGCTCACAGATTGCGGAAAATCAGCAAACTGCAAAGACAATGGAAAAAGAAAATCCGGGGGGACGTTCAAATCACTTCCTAGCTAACATTACTGTATGATTGCATTACATGATATGATAGCAAGGGCTAAATTGATTCTCAAATAACAACACACATCAATTATTTAAGCCTGGAAGTGAATAGAACTCAGTGTGATCTAGTGTTAATCAGGACGCGGTTGGATGCTTATGTTAGCTAGGAGGTTAGCAAATGTGTTATTTTACCCTGAAATATGGCCTGATGTCCCTGCAGATTTTTAGTATCCATCATCTTGTCAATCAGGAAGAGCTGAAATTAAAATGATGCTAAAAGACATGCTAAAAAGTTGATGTTTTGTAGCAGCAATGTCTAATGTTCTCTGTTTTAGCTTAGCGACTTAGCCACTCCCTACCTTAAGTCTTATCTTGTCCTAATTTTCATTCTTCCTTTGTTATATAGTTAATATTTACATAGACAGTTGTGCCATCAAAAAACAATTTAACCAGGTGCAGAGGACGACAGTTGTGTCTGTGAGTCAGGGCTTTGTTAATGTGTGGATTTGCACCTCTGAAATTCAATTAAAGATCCAGTGTGTAGGAGTTAGTTGCATCCAGCAGTAAGGCTGCAAATTTGCTGCTGACAAAATACCTCACTACCTCACTGTAAGGTAACCAAAACACAATGATTGTCAATTTCAGGTGGTTATACACCAAAGAAAACACAATAAACAATAACTGGTACGTTATTTTTACATGTTGTAGTGAAGATCTCACAGTAAGTTGTTTTGTTTTTCTTCAATAGTCGATCAAGAGCAGGGTTAAAAGAAAACAATACGATGTGGAAGGCTTTTCGTCTACAGAGTGAACATAAGCTTCAGCCCCCTCACCACACTCAGACGTTCACACAGTCCCTTAACTATCCTCTGCGTTTCCTGCAGGCTGCACTTTGGGCTGTGCTTTTGCACTCAAGTTGATATAACAACACCTCGTGCATGTTTTGCAAGGATTTCACTCGAAATCTATGTTTAGGTGGACCGAAACTAATGGGGATCGTTTTTCACGTGGCAGGGAACTGTTAGGTACAAACAGCGGTGTGTGTCTGCGCAAAAAGGTCATACCACCCCGGACGTTGTTTTCGTTCATGAAATTGAACTTAATTATAGTGCAGTTGTTCTCCCCGCTGTGTCCTGTGAGAGATTAGAGTCGTACGCCGAGCCTTAAATCACATCCAGATCAATAAGCTGCGACTCTGTAGCCTGTTCTGCTGTGCTGGTTCTGCAGCAGTCTAAATAGGAAGCTGTAATGATTTCTTCCACTCCAGCATACATATACTGTTTAAATATATAAATATATAATGCACACACACACACACACACACACACACACACACACACACACACACACACACACACACACACACCAACAAATCACACTGTGAGCATAATTGATATTGTATTGCTCAGTTAATCTAATGGAATGTAAGAGGCGCCCTGAGTGAGTAAGCAATACTGGAGTGAATAAAGTGCTTTGACTTTAATGTCCTCAAAAAGATAAATGGTTAAAGGGAATGAACTTCAGACGCAAGGGTGGTTGTCCCAAAAAAAAAAATTAAGTGGAACAACTGTATTTCAGCCGATTTAACAGTGCAGAGCTGCAGCAGGTGGTACAAAACATGCTTTAATTTACACACTAATAAAAAGCACAACAGACGACTACAACATCACCTGTACGCTCACTCCGGCAGCGAGATTCGGTAAAACCACTAGATGCTGCGCAGGCTGCAGACATTACAGAATATTGATTTAAGACAGAAGTAAATAAAGCTGCAGTGTTTTATATGAGAAGCGGTAAGAAGACAACATCAGGTTTACATCTACTCCATTACTGCAGGATGTTTGAGATTTAGCTGCAGATTTCGCTGTCTTGATGTAATAACTTGTGTCGCGCTCAAACATCTATCTGCACTGATCCCTCCTCTCCAGACTCTCTGCTGTCTGACATGCAGCCAAACGACTAATTATATGACAGTTAATAATGGCCATAACTCAAGGTGTCTCATATTTTATTTTTCTGGGGGGTCTGTTGGCCGATGTAATGCTTTTTTTTTTTTAAACCGACAACAATACGGCACGGTGCCATCCACCTTTATTCATAATCCAGTGATCGTTCGTGAGCGTTGACCCTCATTTTGCAGTGAAATTGAGTCAATTACAGCAACAAAGAGACACACTGACAAAGATAAGGAAGACCCGCAATTAGCTAATCATAATCCATTAAAACATAATGGAGGATGATTTGATAGGTAAATTAAAACATAAATAAAACAGTTATTTAAAACCCCTAAAACGTTGCAACTACGGTAGATAATTTGATTAACAGATTCAAAGAATTTAAATCTGAAATAAAAATACGATTGCGCAGTTTAGTTATACCTGTTTGAATTTATTTTAAAGGGCTCTGTGGAACTCCTGTGCTGTGTTTGAAGCCAGTCGTTAGTTTATATTCACGGATTTCCTTTCTAAACCGACATTAGCTGCTGTTGTTCGCTGCTAGCAGAGCGGAGAGAAGGGCTGAGACAAGGCAACTGAGAGAGACGGGGAAGGATTCATTTTTCCACGTCGTGTTATTGTCCGCTCGGCTACGGCCATTTATAAAGTGATGAATACATTTGTAATGCTACAAATTGTTACGTACAGGCCCTTTAAGATCAGTAAAATGTCAAATAAAACACATTTATTTAAAATCCCTATAAAACCTTTCAACTGTGGTGGATAAATGTGATTAATGGATTTAAAGAATTAAAGGTGCACTGTGTAGTTTAGGGGAAGAAATTGATAATCCGAAGAGAAACATTTTTTATGCCTAAACAAACTTCATGAACAAACTGTCTTCGTTTTCATGACAGAATAAAATTAATAAACAATTTCATACTGTTTTACTCTGCTTATATGTGGCGGACCCTGCCATCTTTCTAGCTTCAAACGGTGTTCTGGGAACATCTCGTTTATTCAGTCATGGAGAATATCAAAATTTTGTATTATTACCTCATTAATATACTGAGTTTGTTTGAATTTCTTCTCCAAAACCACATAGTGCCCCTTTAAATGTAGAATAAAAACACAGGTACTTGATGAGTAGAGGTTGGGAGGTTTCAGGTCTATTTTCTATTAGATGTGTATAAAGTGTGTATTTGAGGGCTGCTGTATATTGGTCCAGGAGTCCAGTGCACTGAAAGGATAAGCATCAGTATGCTCTGCACTGATCCTCCCACCACAGAAACTGGCCTTTGTTCCACATAATTCAATTGCACATTGTTAACAAGTCGGAAGGTCCTTTCATAAAATGTTAGCGGAAGAATTAACCTCTTTATGCATCTCTTTAACCGGATTATGAATAATAATAATACAAAAATTTAAAAAAGCTTAAGATCATTTGGGAAATTCACAGCAGATAAAAACCAGCCACTTGAGAAAACTCAAACCCCTGCGAACAGCCCGAGCACCTCTGCAGTGTGATGTGATGCTCCTCAAAGTAGGTCGCCGCTCCTGGACTCCCTGCATCATCGCTGCCAACCACAAAAAAAAAAAAAAAAAAAGATATTAAAAAAAGACTTATCACGAGCGAGCGAGTCAATTAGGAAAAACTAATATCTAGCATTAGTTGGGCCACTTGGCATCTGGTGATTAAACAGGTGATAAATCAGTGCAATCTCGTACGGTGTGTGCACTCAAACACCTGCAGGGGACAGCCTAAGATTGTGCTGCTGGTGTGTAGCAGGACTGAGTACTGCTGCATGAGGGAGAGGAGATGTGTTAGAGATACAACAGATAGATAGATAGATAGATAGATAGATAGATAGATAGATAGATAGATAGATAGATAGATAGATAGATAGATAGATAGATGCTTATTTGCCTGGCCTACATACACACACACACTCAGCTGTACACCATTGGTCCACACTGGCTGGATGCTGGTGTGTGCTGCTCTGCCTTTGCACCACACACACACGCACACACACGCACACACCAAAACCCAGCAGAGGCTATACACCGCCTCACACACACACACACACACACACACACACACACACACACACACACACACACACACACACACACACACACAAACCAACTCTGCAGTGACGTGAGGAGGAAGACGGGAGGCTGCTCTTATTATAATTCAACGTCAGACCAAGTTTGATAAACGCCCCCCCTCCCTCTCCATCCATCCATCCATCCATCCATCCATCCATCCATCCATCCCTCCTCCCCTCCTCTCTCTCTCTCCATCTCTCTATGGCCCATTTCAGTGGTCCTTATCCACAGTAAGGAGATCCGCTTTCTCCTCTCCTCCTACACCACCACCATCTTTGAGATAAAACAGTGGCTTTAGGTTTCCAGCAGCAGCAGCAGCAGAGGAGGAGGGCTGGCGCTGCAGTTGCGCTGGCACACATTCAACGTGGGAGCACACAGTGAGTGAGAGACATAGAGAGAGAGAGAGAGAGAGAGAGAGAGAGAGAGAGAGAGAGAGAGAGCGAGAGAGAGAGAGAGAGAGAGAGAGACCCGCCGCATCTTGTGGATTTCTTTTTTAGCGTACCAGCCCGTGTACATGGTTCTCCCTGCTGTCTCCTCAGTCACATCCAGACCAGGAGTTGCTTCCACTTCTCGGGGAAAATGTGGCATCGCACACTAGCGGCTGTGCTTGTTTTGTTGCATTTCTGCGGGGAGTCGCTGGCCGGGTTTCCAAATCAGATCAACATCGGTAAGTTCAGCCGGGATGCTCCGACTCGACCGCACGTCTTTGTTCACACTGTCTTAAAAAAAAAAATCGGGACGCGGTGCTCATTTTGCGCATTTGCATAATTCATCACCAAGTTCACTTCTCGTAAAGATTGCCGGGATCCCTTCGCGTGTTCGGTCCCAAAAGAAAAAAAAAACAATACAATGAAATAGTTGATCCAGATTGTCACACCTGTTCCGATCATGTGTGCGGTGCTGCGTAATTGTCGGCCACTGCCCCCTCACTCTGTGAATAAGTCTTCTCCCCGATGTGTGGCCCGGGTGAGCTGATCTGAGAACTGTTCCGTGTGACATCTTCTCTCCTGTAGGTGGACTGTTCATGCGCTCCACGGTGCAGGAGCACAGCGCCTTCAGGTTCGCTGTCCAGCTGTATAACACCAACCAGAATGTGACGGAGAAACCCTTCCACCTCAATTACAATGTTGACAACCTGGAGTCCTCCAACAGCTTCTCCGTCACACACGCCTGTGAGTACTCCTGCACAGTGTCAGCTGGTTAATGCCAAATGTTCTCTGCCTGGGAAAGACAGCAGGGACACATCTCCTTGTACTGTTATTTTTTTTTGGTATAAAAAGCACAATGCAGTTATATTTTCATAATTGAATCCAGAGGTAATGACTGGCTGAACACACACAGTATGTTGAAGTATTTGTTGTTTGTTGCTGCATTTGTCTCGTTAGCAGGCCAATCCCAAAAAAAAAATGACACTGATGTTTGTGAGCTGAGATCTGTTTTGTTGAATACATGGAACACACACACACACACACACACACACCACACACACACACACACACACACACACACACTCTCACGCACCAACACACACACACCTGCCAGCAGTCTGGCCAAACTCCTCACTCATGCAATCCAAAAGATGATGGAGCATGATGGCCCCTGTAATTGGCCAAACACAGTGATTTTGTAAACTGAGTAATTCAGTAATTCCAGAGGAGCTGATCCGCGGCGCTCAGATGATTCGACTTGAAAGTGGGGGTGAAATGAAACGTTGCTCCGCCGGGGTCGTTGTGGCATCCGGCTGTGACGTCACGTAGAGGCTTTATGGGTGATGCCTGCATGTTACAGTGTGTGTGGTGGTGGCTGACACCGGTTGGTTTGGATGAATCGGGCAAATTGTTGCATTTTTTGGTCATCTTGCTCGGAGCTACTATTCGGCTATTGCATAAATCTCCAGCTTGTTTGGTGAACGATGAGTCGTTTTGAGTCATTTGAAAAAGAAAGCCATTTCTCATGTTCTGGTTTATTTACTCCTCTGTGAAAACAAACTGAGTATCTTTGGGTTGTGGACACATTTTGGGCCAATACACACACGTTTTTTTTTCAGTGACCCCTCAAATGTATTAATCAAGATGTTTAACAAAGATGGAGGCAAGAGATTACACAGTTTAAAGGAGATCTATGGAAAAATTGGCAGCAAATAACATCTATTATTCACTTTCTTATTGACCATATGTGAGCACGTGTTCCCTGTCCCGCTCAGCTGCTTATGCAAGCCTGTGGACGATTACTTTGAGATGTTTACTGCTGCTGGACTGTGGATTTCTTCTTGAGAAGACTCAGGACGGATTTTCTGCGACAGTCCAAAACAGATGTGACTTTGTGCACGTTCTCGAGCGCCTCCTCAGCGCCTCTCTCTGCTCGGCTAACAGAGCTAACAGCAGCTAACGTCAGTTTAGAGATGGAGTCTGCTAACACAAGCAAACATCCGGCTTCGAGCACAATGCGGAAGTTCCACAGAGCCCCTTTGAAAAAGGTAAACTTCATTGTGTAAAACGACATCAGTGCACAGAAGAAGTAAACTTTACCGAGAGCTAAATAATCCTAAATTATGCCAAAGCCTCTTTTTCTGCATTTGTAATTGCATATTTTCCATATAGGCACTTATTGACCAGCATATATGCTGATACATCTGTGACAGGCCGATAATAACAGCCAAATGACAAATCAGTCGGACTTAACACCTATTGAGAAAATTATCGACAGATTTATCGAGCGTGAAAATAATTATTGCGGCCCTTGTCTCGCTCCTGAAACTTTCCCATCTCTCCTCCACCACACGAAAAACAAAAATGCTGCTTATGTTGAATATTTGAAAGGTAAAAATCGCCTTCCTAATTGTCATTTGTTACCGCCAGCGATGCAGATTAGTAGCCATCTTAAGCCTGTCACCCGTTCCCTTTGATAATCATTTAAAACACATTAGGTCGCACCAGCAGCAAGCACCTGGGTGTCTATACTCCTCACCACACTTTTGACGGATCAACAACCTAATGCATCAACTGTAACGCGCCGTAATCCGTGTAGTCATCTCCGCAAACATGATGGATTCGATAGGAAGAGCTGCGAAGTGTGAGACGGCTTCATAATTGGTCTACAAGTCAATCCTCCGCCATGTAGGGCACCAAGTTTCTGTCTGGAGAATTAATTTGTTATCCTTCTTCCCACCAAACTGCACTTCACAATTCACGCTTCAGGATCAGCCGCAGCTCTCCAAAACTCTGTCAGCCACCGCGGAGGGGGAGCGGCTGCGTAACTCTAATGAAGTGAGAGAAAAGGGGCGGAAAAAAAAGAAAAGGAATTGTAGCTCGCACATCACGGCTGTAATGGAAATGCAAAAACGCTGTTGAGGTGATGCAGAAGGGAAGACGAGGATGCAGGTTAACAGTGATGTCCACGACAGCTACTGAGTGATTACGCTGGAGGGGCGCTGGGGGTCAGTGCTTCGCTCAAGGGCACTTCAGCAGTTGTTACTGAGGAAGAGCATGAATATTACATGCTTGGTTTGTCTAGATCAGGGATGAAACACAAACTCTTCTTCTGGAGCTCGTTTTTCATTTTCAGGAGGTCAAAAGGGAGCCGATATGTGAAATTACTCATCCAGCACAAACTTTTTTTTTTTTGTGAGATCGTCAATGAGCTGTTTTTTATTTAAATGTCATTGTTAAACGTTGGGTTTTGTTCTGGCAACGCTCAAATAATTTCATCACATGGGATATCGATGCATGTTCTGAGTCAAGTGCGTTTATTTTGCAGGTTTATGAGACATTTACAGATTGACTTTTCACAGAGTTTCTGTCGAGCGTTAAAAGGATGTGCCCCTGCCACATGTGGAGCGCTGCAGAGTCAACAGAGCCTTGTTGAATCAAGATTCTTGAAGATTTATACGAGGCCTCACGTTGACTAAACCTGAATCCATTGTTTTTGAAAGGAGCTTAAGGGGTTTTCTTCCTTAAAGGATAAGAAGAAAATAACCGAGATAATCAGGGGGATTAATTTTTTCGCGAGATAAGCTGATGCAAGCTGAGCTAAGATGCTTCCCAGTTGACAAAGACCAGTGAGCAGCTCATTATTGCAGACCAGCCAGGCCAGCTTGTGACTAAGGCGCCGCTTGAAAAAAATGCACCCAACTCCACGATTCTTATTTTTAGTAGCCTGGATTGCATAATTGCCCCTGCTCGCCTGGCAGGTGTTGATGTAGAGGAATGTGATGATTATGATTTGACACATTTCTTTTATGGTTAGTCATCGCTGTGATTTCCCCACAGCTCATATAGTTGGTTTTTGATAATATTAGCAAGTGTTGAGATGACTGAGATGATTTCAAATCTGCTAATGTGCTTTGCGATCTTCAGGATTGTCTACTAAACTAATAAATGAATGTATAAAATTGGTATATTAATGAGAAGGATTACGTTTTGCTCTGAGCTCATTTGTTGCGTTTGTCGTATGGATCCTGAGCGGAATAAAGCAGGACAACACTGCTGTCCTCCAGCTGGGTCAGTATATAATGATTGTTACAAATCCCTGATGGCAAATGACTGTGTTATTGGCAGCGTGGATCAATAGGTGCAGGGCTATAGTCCAGTAGTAGTGTGTGTGTGTGGCTCCAGTTTGTTCCCCAGCATGGAAAAATCAATTCTCGCCAAGCATTCATTTTCTCTGTCTCAGTCCCTCTTTACTAATATATGGCCGTGCTCCAACTTCCCCTGGCCACAGACACTGAATCTTCAGTTTGATGTGTGCTCTGCAACTATGAAAAGTTGATAAAACAAACGAACCTGCGAACGGCCAACAGATACTGTCGCGGCAAACCAGTTTCCAGTCACCGCGACCTGATTGAATTGACTCCGACAAAGAGGAACCTCACTCGCGCCGTCGTGTTTATTATCTCACCAATTTGTGCTGGCTGGAGTGGAGCTGCAGGACATATTGATGTGACACCTTGCCCCGGGCCAGGACAGATTGTGTGCATAAATGCAGAAATGGGAAGGTTATATCCATTAAGACTGAGGTCAGGGCGGGAGGAGACAGCGGAGCCTGAGAGCTGCTGTTCCCGGCTGGACATGCAGGGGGGAGTTGAACCAAGTGCATGTGGGATTTTGGATTTGGTGACAGGGAAGATGGCTGGAACAGACCACGGCATGTCTTTATTTACAAAGCATTTACTCCCAGTGAAATTAAGTGTCCATGTTCAGTATTAAACATCTCACAAAATATCGTGGTATACAGTATTATTATTGTTATTATCTGTTACAATTACCCCAAAACAAATGAAAACAGAGGGGTTTTGGCAACACTATATAATAACCATCATTAATAAATGGTAAGTTAATAGTTAATAGTTAATATAGTTAATAGTATATATAGTTAATAGTTAACTGTGACAAACAATGAAATGTGTTAAATCATTTATGAAGCAATTGTTAAGGTTCATAAACATCAGTTACAATAATGAATTTATGAGGAAGTACACAAATTATTGTATAAGTGTTATAAACGGTACAAGAAATAATTGCTGAATAAGTGGTTTATAAAGCATTTCATCGGTTGTTAATTTAGTTTGATTAAGTATAAGTGTACCATTCATTAGTGTGTTTGTTTGTTTGTTAGTCGGTTGATTCGTGATCAGGATTACATGAAAACCACAAACTGGATGTCCATGAACCTTGGATGGAGGATGGGTCTGAGGCCAGAATAGAGCCCATTAACTTTGGTGCAGATCCAGATGAAGAGATGGACCTGGGTTGTTTTATTCTCATTTTCTTTGACATTGTGAGATTTGGGCGTTTTTCGACGCATTGAGTAATTAGGTGGCTGTTATCTGTGAGTGATTACAGTTTCGATAAAACACTTTTTCTGCCATCTGCGTTGTTTTGTTTGTCCTAGTGGTTGGTTGTTACAGATTTGGTGAGTTTGAATAATGGTTCAGCAGTTATGGGTTGTCGAGTTTGGTATTGGATTAGGCTTGATTGAATTAAAGGAGACTGCTGGGTCTTGGTTGAGGTGTGCGCTCTACTGAGTGCTATTCTAGTTTAGTTTATTATAGTTTCACAAAACATCATGTCCCGACAGACATAAAACAAATGTACATGGTATAATAAACATAAATGATCATACCAACGTGAAACCCTAACTCACACTGGTTTACATGATCATAAAACTCTTGCCCATGAACTCAAATGTCTGAAATCTTAGTGATTTGTCGGCACATGCGTATATTGTTACAGTGCAGTCTGTTTATGCCACTGTGCCGTGTGAAACAAGCAAACCCTAAAAAGCCCATCATGCATTTTTAAAGACTTTCCCTTTCACATCTCTCGTCTGAAGCGGCAGCAGCAGGACGGATCTGCTCAGATCAAACATTCTTCCAGAGATGAACTTTCCTTTTTATCCATTTAATTTAATCAAATGTCAATATGACAGCGTGTTTCTCATTAGTGCGTTTATTATAGCTACCTATCCTCCCTCTGCCATGACTCAACCAGTGTGATGCTGCTCAGACAGAGGCTAATGTTAGAGCACTTCACTGTGTAGGCAATGGACAGTCCCACTGATGCAGCATAGACCAGTTTGTGTAGCCAGATCTCCTCCTCCTCATCCTCCTCCTCCTCTTCTTCTTCTTCTTCTTCTTCTTCTTCTTCTTACTTTTGCATTATTAAGGCTGTGGGGATGCTGTGCGTGCATTGACTCACATGCTATGTCCAAATAAGGTACGCTTACCACAACAATGCTTCGAGTCAAAGTATCACATTATTTTTAATGCCTCGTTTTTTTTTCACCTGCATAGAACCAGTGCAGGCAGGGGAGCAGCAGCAGCAGCACACATTCAATTTCCAATATTTGATTTGAACAACTTCAAGATAAAATGTGTTTTTAATGAAGCAGAGGAAATAGAAGGGGTCAATCAGAAAATTAATAAGATAGATGAAAAAAAGACAACATTATGACTAAAATGATGACAAAGACATCAAGTTGAATAGATTTATAAGCTAAGAACATCTATGGGGGATAGCTAGACCGAAAACTAGATAAGATACACACCAAATGTCCTATAGGTGTAGTATTCAGTGCTTTTTTTTTTTTAAAGGAATGCTTAAATATTAAGGAAGATATCCTTAGTTGCTTCATTGGCGAGAGTTAGATTAGAGAATTGATGACACTTTCATGTCTGTACTTTGAACTATGAAGCTTCAGTGAGCACAAAGAGTGACAACAGTAAGAAAACAGTTAGTCTGGTTCTATCTAAAGGTAACAGAATCCGCCTACCAACACCTCTAACGCTCACTAATTGACACGTTGTATCTCGTTTGTTTAACTTGTGCAGAAATTGGAATTTGAAAACGGCGCTTTGTGGTATTACGGAGAGATTACGTGCTGGAGGGAGTCACTTTATGTTGACAAGCGGTGGGGATATGAGAGCTGGGGGAAACTTTGCACAGCGATGCATCAAAAGGGCATAGCCTGAGCCGCTACAGAGTCAACGGTATGAAAATACTCAGCGTAAAACACACAAAAATGTCAACCAACCAAGTAATAATAACCCACATGCAGCACATCCACAGCTTCAACACCATATCAATAGAACAGTACCAATATTACATCACTGTAGAAGGAACCAGTCCATATCAGTCAGTTGCTTTCATTTGCTATCCGGCATTCCTTGGTGCAAGCTTCTTTTCAGTACGTATTTAAATGAAGCAGCGGACATTAAATATAAAGTGAGAGGTGTAACCTTCAGGTAAAATGTTGTTTGTTTGAGTTGTCAGTCAATGTATGAGTGATGGCTCTTTGTTTTGGAGTCACTCATGAAATTTTCAGTTGATCCTAATTAGCGAGGAAGTCTGTTTCGACGTGAGCTCTGCAGATTAGTCATTGATCATCCTTCTGACATTTAGTTATAATGACTGAGAAATTCCCACAATGAGGTTTTGCAGGTACACACGATGAATTTGTGGTCCGGGCGCTATGAATAGGTACAGACGCACATAATGACAGCTGTTCTGACGCTGTTGAACCCCGCTGATGAAACGCAGTCGATTTAATTGTTTTGTTCTTCAGCGTGAATATGGACATACAAACGGGTGCTTAATGGCGTTTCTGCATCTATTTATGGATAACTGTTGGAGTGGAATTTAAGCTTGCGCACAGATGCATATTCCCACAATGATTAAGATACATAAAACAGAATCAGGGGCACGCATAGCATCTGCATCTGACGAAAAGAATGCGAAAGCATGTTTCTTTCTTTGTGTGCACACAGGGTTTCATGCATCTTGCCCCTGGTTTCTAACCATGCCTGTGAGGTTTCCAGGCAACCATAAAAAAACCCAATATGTTAGTCAGCGAGCTTTAGAGGTGCTGGTATCTTTGGACAAAGCCAGTTTAGCTGTTTCCCCTGTATCCAGTGTTTGTGCTCAGCTAAGCTAACAGGCTGTGTGTTTATATTTACAGACATATCGATCTGGGTTTTTTTTTTTTTTTATCAAATTCTCCACAAGAAAACAAATAAATGTGTTACAATGTGTGACTATTCCTTTAAGGATTGTAACAACTCTCCCACAGCCATCTTTTCAGAGGCTGCGAGGTTTCTGAAAGAAGTGGCTCAAAAGAGGACGACTTCACCAGCTGGAGCATTAGAGCTGTAAAGCTTTTATAAATATTGTAATATCTGAAGTTAAATGTCAAATTGGCAATGCTCTTCATCACTTTCTGCTGTAGCAGAACAGACACGCTGGAATATAAGCAAACAATATCTAACAACCTTGGATCCGTCATAACTCTCAGAACTCATTTAAACCGACAAGTCATGAATGATGCATGAGCACCACAGACAAGGTTGTCAACTTGTTTGGCCTGAGGGAGCACATTCTGCATGATAGTTTCTATCTTAATCCATGCTGTTTGGCCTGAGTAATAATCGTGTTTCCATAAAACAAATGGTTATTTTTGTATGGCGGCGTAGCCAACGAGGTCACTGATAATGAGAGGAAAAACAAGTCCATGTTACCCTGTGCACGCCTAGATTCAGCTGTCAATATTTATACCCAGCATAAAAAAAACCCCATTCACCATCTTTGGTTAGACATTCAGACAATCTTGTGTGTTTTATTTGAAAAGCTTTACACAAATCCTCTGGATTTGGGAGCCCTTGAACAGAAACAGACACTTACCCCAAAAGCATGTCCTTTTATCACGACGCACTGTTAAAAATATCTGTGTTACTGCTACTGCAGCCAGAGTCCTGTCAGCTTGGGTGACCTGCCCCAAGTTGACAAGTACTCATCCTCAGATTTGTCACGGCGTGCTCACTGCGAAGCATAATAAAAACGTAAAAGCTTTCAGAATGTCGTTGTCTGAATTTGATCTAACTAAAGAGTCATTTGACTCGCAGGCAGCGCAGTTTTCTAACTGATACTTTCACCGACATTTGACCCTGAGTTTAATAAGAGCTTTTAGGGTGTATCGCTGTGGGGCAAGACAACACTCATGGATCATCATGCAGAATAAATGTGTTAGCTTTCTTTGAACAAGGGAGCACTGATGCCAAATTCAGAACTACAGCAGAGGCTTTTAAACATCCATTGACTGATGACATCGCTGTCAGTCAAGTGCAAAATGTATTTGACCAAAAACCAGCCCACAGTTGTTGTAAGAGAAGTCTTATTTCTTATTTCTCTCACACCCAGTCGCTCAAACACCGGCTGGCCGTAACACTGTAAAATGGCGGAATAGCGCCGAATAGGTTCAGGGGGAAGCCACTGGAGATGTGCATTTTAGTCTTTCATCCTGTGCATCAGAATGTGCTTACATGTCAGCGCTGTAACAGCGCGACGGTGATCACTACTGACAAGCTACAGTGATGCTGCAGCAGTTTGTTGCGGTCTTACACAACGTCCTTCAGCTCGGCTGCCTCTGCGAAGCTCTGCTGTTATTCACTAAATGATACCTGAGAATATCCAAAGAACAACAAGCAGGAGAAAACATGAGAAAGGCAAAGGTGCCATCGGGGCAGTGAATAATTTAGAGCAGCCGCTTTGGAAAAGTTGTATGAGCCTCTGATCTTGAACGTAAAGGAGACGCTTTACAAGATGACCTCAAGCGCTTCAGTGTTTTCACGTTTTAAATTCACTTGAAACCAAAAACTATTCACAATCTATTTTCAATGTTGAGCCCTAGAATTTATGATTAGAGGTGAGGAAATGTGACAGTGTTGATCCTTATAAAGAAATACAATACATAAAATGAATTCATTTCTGGAGCAAAATGAAGAATTATGATATGGTAGTGAGTTAACTTAAACTACCCTGCTCACACAGTCATCACATGTTCCACTTTACTGTATATTCCTGATGTTCCAGTGTCTTCTGCAGCATTACAACCTTTTTCAAATGGAGTGTGCTGTATTCCCGTCTCTTGTAATAGTGGTCCTTGGATGATGTTTTTGCAGTATATGCAAAGCATGTGTAGGTGGAGTGTTAGCAGCGCTTTAACCGCGCTGCAGTGAAATATTAAAGCGTATTCCTCCATACAAAGACTCCAATAGCCACGGGCCCTGTCTCCGTACCACTGCCGTAGATATTCCTGTCATGTTGTTTTACCATGTTGGCTGAATCCAGTTGTATTTCTCAGATTAGGGCTAATCCGACCAGTGTTGTCCCGCTTCCTGCGTGTAATGAGTATCTGCTCGGGGTAGCCCACTGGAAGAAAATGGGTGCGTTAACAAAGCTGTATTCTGCAGAGAAGAGGGAATTCCAGCCAACATGCAACCGCACTGCCGGAGGAGAAACACCTACTCAGGCTTCGGTCCGTATATGCCCTCTGCTTTCTGTGTGGTTGGTCAACTGAGACGAATTGCACAACAATGCAGAGTGTAATGCGGATACAAATATGAAACACTTAAATGACATAACACACAGATCATTTAAACTGTGCACTTTGCCTTCAGTGAGATTTTTATCCGAACAAACATTTACGGTTATTTCACCGTATGGGGGGAAAATTGATCTCGCAGGTCTTAATAAGCCTTTCAGGGAAGAATGAGTGCAGCTTATTAGACTCACATCAGATGACATACAGTGATGAGTCACTGTTCAAAGGTCATGCACTATTTCACAAACATGCATA
The DNA here is from genome assembly GCA_963678695.2 of Diplodus puntazzo. NCBI lineage: Eukaryota > Metazoa > Chordata > Actinopteri > Spariformes > Sparidae > Diplodus > Diplodus puntazzo. The sequence continues at coordinate 7,298,429 of OZ023167.1, read as the reverse complement.
ATGTATTCGGTGTGTGTTTTGATCCGCCATGTTAGCCCGTGGTCTATGAATAGCTCTGTCTGTGTGCCTGTCAGTCAGGCCAACTCTGTTAAAGATGTGTTTTTTTTTCAGAGGTCAAATGTATCTGAAAATACTAATTAATATAAATCTAACATATTATTAGCAAAGATGAATTTGTTAAAAAAATAAATAAATAAACATTTGATTTACTCAGCAGTGATGTTAGGCTATCCACGATTTCTCATGCAATCATGTGAACAAGCCAAGTAATGGCGAACTAGTCAACTACATGTTATTGAAACATGTTGGCCAGTTTTCTGTGTTGTTAAGTGTACAGACATTTTTGGTGGGCCACGATGAATTGTTTTGTTACGTACTGAACAAAAACACTCTCAGATATCCTCCACCTCGGAGACCACTGGAGAAATTGCAGAGTGTCAGGCTAATATGCTAACATTAGTGACGCTACGACTGCTGCTGACTTGTTTATACATGGGACTTTAGCACGTAATTGTTGCCTAGTTTGATATGCAACAGAATTTTATCCCACATATGTAGTAGGGAGTCCTTTTTTCGACTCTCTGTCTGGTTCCTCTGCCTGAAAAGCACAGAAGACGCTTGGTCCAGACTAGTGTTGCACAATACATATTAGGCCAAGAATGTATTGTAAGACATTGGGAAATTTATATTATTGACAGCTTTTCAGTATCTTTGAAAATATAGCTCAGTTTCAGAAGAACAAAATCAAGTTTTACAGATTTGCAATAGATTTTTAAAAGTGGGTCTATGTGGGGCACAACAAATCTTATTAGAGCTACTGAGTATTAAAGGGCACATATCATGTTCATTTTTAAGTTCACCATAGGTTTAAATGCTTTTAATGCCCAAAAAGCCGCATCAGCAGCACTATATTCTGGTTAGCTCTGTCATGTCTTCAGCTACCGGTTAGCTTCACTTCTACTGTGAATAAAGACATGGTGATGTCAAGGAGAAGTCAGGGAATTAAAGGCAGGACCACTGATTAGGCGTGTCAGGCACTTCAGGAGCAGTGTTTTCTGTGGGGGAGATGAGCTCCACAGAAAATGAACTTTCAAGACATTTTACAAAATACGCTGAAGGAAAGGAAAAAACTAAAAAAGCACAATAGGTCTCCTTTCAGTCCCCTTTCTTCTCTCACTACATCTCTTTCTTTCTTCTTGTGTAATCTACATAATAGGAACTTGTTTTCAAAATACACAAATGTGACATTGTTGGTTATTTTAGCGAGAAGTATCTTAACATCTGTAGGATGGATTGCAATGATTTGGATGATGGATTTGGTACAGACACTCATCATCCAGTCCACTGAAATTGACATTACCTGCAGATTTCCATGAGTGTCAGCTGCTGGCTTCCATTTGTGTTTTTGACTGAATTATCTCAACAACTCAAGAATGGATTGCCATGAAATTTTGTTTGCAAAACTAATGACATTCCCATCAGCCTCAGTTGTACTTTGTGTTTAGAGCTAATTAACAAATGATAGCATGCTGACACGCTAATCTAAGATGGTTTAGCTCAAAGCACTGCTATGTCAACCTCACAGAGCCCCCAAGCGTGGCTGTAGAGTCTTTGTCTTAGTTTTACATAAAACAGTTTTTAACATCTCATGTTCAAAGTTAATTAAACGGAGTCCTCTCCCCTACTCGGTAAATAAAAACGAGGAGTACCTACACACTCTGTCCACCCACACTGCAAAAAATGGACGTGTTATTCGAATGAAAACGCTGAAGTCGAAGCACACCACATGTTTATGTAGTAGCGCGATCCATTTTACATCTGCTTATATCTGAAGTACAGCAGAACGGTGCTCCAGAGTACATTGTAAATTATACAGCATGCCAGTGAGGTTTCCATTTTATTTTTGATAACTATGAAGCAATTTTAAACCTGGAATTGAAAATGGGATTACTGATATTTACCGTCAGGCTTGTCCTACATTGTCACTTACATGTTCTAACAAGATTTAAAAAAGGTTGACGGGGTAAGCTGTCCACATAGAATGGAAAAAATGTATTCAATTGCAGCGTTTTTCTTAAAGGTCAAACACTGCAGTGGATTCATGTGAACGTTAAAGGAGGATTTTAAGGGTCAGTGCAGGACAGAAGTCAAATCAACTAAGCAGAAAAATACATTAACCATGTTTAGGGTAAGATGGTGAGAATTTCTGGTCTTATTCCTTCAAAAATTATCCTAAAATGTCTCCAGTCCAGCTAAAGTAGATTCGAAGCTGTTGTTGAATCATTTGGAGTGCAGGCATGGTTTGGGGCTTTTTTTTGAAAGGTTATAAGCTGAGTCGTTTTCCCAAGCTGTCAGAGGCTCTGTAAGTGCTTCTGGCATTAATCTAAAGGAGTTTGAACACACTTAATTATTTATTTATTTTTCTAGCCTACATCATTTCTCTTTTTTTTGCAGAAATAAGCCGAAGATGACCTGCAACTGCATTTATTATAGTCTTGTATAGTCTGTCATGGTCCAAGTTCAAACTAACAATATTTGATTATTTGTTGATAACAATATCACTGATAATGAACACTTAACACATGTTTTTCTTAGATAACGTTGTCAAAAAACTGCCATCTTGTGACCTCAAAATACCCCTGCACAAAGAAGTTCTTCATTTCCTTATTAACACTAACTTTATGAATATAAAATAGGCAAAAAGAAGTGCTGAGGTGGAAAAACAAACCTTTTCAAAGAGCAAAATGTATAAAACGATGTAAACTTGCATAATTTCCAAGTTAAGGGCTTTAAAATTATATAAGCTATAACAACTCATTGTTGTAGGCTTTAGGGTGGGCATAGAAGCCTGTGCACCACAATTGGATAAAAAAAACATGATATAGCCTCATGACAGCTAGATTTATCAGGGATGTAAATCTTTTAGGTTTTTCCACAATATGAGATGTAAAAAAACAAACACTGTTGTTGGACGTGTTTGCGTCTCACGGTCCGTAGACATACAGATCAGAAAGTAGAAGCTCAACCTTTTCATTGTCTCATTGCCCAGTGCGTGCTGGGAGGGCTCCTCCATGACTGTCTAAAAGCAGAAACTGAATGATTGAGGGTGAAAATTGGCTCTCAGTGAACTTGGTGAAATCTGATGGTAACACAACTTCAGCTGTGATAATATTTGGAAATACCTACAGCCCTCTGGATCGTGTCCTCTTGCTCAGTTGTCAGTCGCAGTCAGAGTCCTGAGATACTCCCTCAGCCTCCCTGTACGCCCCGTCCAGCTGACACACTGAACAGCTGCTGGCAGAATACAGAGGTGCAAAGGAAACATGTTATCTGGAATGACAAGGGAGGGATGCTGCCCATGTGTTCTGACCCCGCAAATCATCATTCAGAAGCTGGCACAGCTCAGCCGCCCAGCTCGTTTCTACGAGGAAACACTGAATTTGCCGAGTGTCTGTCAGTCAGCACATTTGCGAGATTTGTTGGCATCCTCCGTCGAGCCTAGTAATGCTGTCTCATTTGACGAGCTCCCTTAAAACACAAGTGCAAAGAGATCTTGATTACTTTTGGTTTTGGAGTTCGCAGCACTTAATTTGTTTTCCTCCAAGTTTCTGAGTCAACATTTTCCTTTCCTTTAATTGGTAATCTGTAAATATTAATGTAGTGTATCAGTTTTGCATGTTTGGCAGAATGAAGGGCATAAGTAGTCTTGTGAATTTGGCTTCAGATCTTATGAGGGGAAAATACACCATCCTGATTTACAGTTCGTAGCTTTTCCCACGGTTGTGCAACATGCAGAGGTGACATAACCTCACATGTGACATCAGGGGTTAATGGTTAGAATGCCAGACATAAAACCTGATTTGCTGCACTAACTGTGAGTGAGGTCTGGTTCAGCTGATGTAAACGCTGACGTGACATAAATCACAAAAGATTTTTCTCCTGCTGTCGTGCACTGTTGGGTTTATTCACCTACCTGCTTGTAGGCTTATCAGCTTGATCCTGTCTGAGCTTTTAGGCTCTCTGGTGTTCAGATTCATCAAGCATCTTTCAAATAATTGATCAACACAAGACAACATAGGATGCAGGCATCATGACTGTCCCCATTTTAGTAGCATTATTCCAGGATTGGTGGTGTCGGTAGTCTGCTGGTGGGTAGACCACCATGGTGTCTCAGAAACTAGTTAACAGGTTGCCAGTTGAAGTTGGTACAAACATTCATGGTGCCCAGAGGATGAATCCTAATGGTTTGCCATCACATTCAGGCCCCTTGCAAGATTAATTATAATGACTTTGACCCTTCATCGAGCACCATCAGATTTTCAACATTTTCATTGCTTTTAAAACCAAATCATATTCCCATCAGACTTGTGAGTCTGAGTCTGAGTGTGTGTGTGTGTGTGTGTGTGTGTGTGTGTGTGTGTGTGTGTATGTGTGCAGACGCCGTTTTGAGTAATTTGCCATTGTTTAGTATTTGTGTCCGACTGTAAACAGACATTGTCAGTGTGATAATGTCACAAATGTGCAAGAGACAGTCACAAAAATGTGGTCTGTAATCATTAAGCGATGAGAGCTGAGTGGTCATGGGTCAGAGCATGTTGACAGGTTAGCCAATGTTAGCATGCTAACATGCCAAACTAAGATAGTGATCATTTTAAATGCACCAACATGTTAGAATTTTGTCATTGTGACTGCATCATGTCAGAATGCTAGTGTGAGCATTTAGCTCTAAACACAACTTTTTACCTGAGTAACCCCTCTCAGAGCCGCTAACATGGCTGTAGAGCAGGGCTGTCCAAAGTGTGGCCTGTTCTAAGGTTCACTTTGTATTTAATATAAATTGCTGTTCATGCTGTTTGTTTTTTTGGGAGGTGACAATGCTCTTTGAATTTGTAGGATCCCGAGTAATTAAATATGTTTCGTGCAAAAAGCTCACAATGTCAAGACCACCATAAAATAGCAAAGTTATACTACAGATATAGAAAACATTTCTTATTTTATTTTTTACTTTGTATATTATTGTCCACAAAAAAGGGTCCAAAAAGGGATGAAATAGATTTTTGGGGGATTTGATGCCAGGCACCATAAAAATCAATCAATTGCTTTCGACTCGCCGTTTTGCAGCTTAACAATGCAACACAATAGCCTTTTGCTTTTGGCCAAATGGTAACTATTAATTTTCAATTTTGGCCCTCTAAGAGAAAAAAGGTTGGGCGTCCCTGTTGTAGACTTTGAGTGAGTGAAGGCAAGGAAAGAGGCCTAACATAATATAGTTAGTATTGTGTGTATATGGGGTAGGTACTATATAAGAACAGATATGAATGGTCTTCATTAAGCTTAAAGACAGGACTATATTCAGAGAAACAGGCTGCTCAGTGCACCTTCTGCACCTGCTTAAAATAGCTGCCGCATATATTCAGTGTATGTTCTAGTTTCTGTTTGACCCCATCCTTTATAAGTTGGTGATTTTGGGGCGGCAGCATCATGTTTGTGCTGTGTGTCCTCTGCCTTCTTCTCTTACTGAACATGTGACCCCTGAACGGGACAGATATTCCCATGTGGCTGAGACCAGCACGACCTGCGCCCCCTCCTCCCCTTAGGAAAACAAACTGACGTCCCGCTGCTCTCTCCTCTTCTGGTATCGCTGCAGGCCCTCCTCTCTGTCAGCACGGGAAAAAAAAATATCTCCCCACCGGGCTGCACGTACACAAACAAGTTATTTGTTATCGTCACAAAAGGTAGAGTCGTTGTTGTTACTTCGCCCAAGTGCGGCATCCAGTTCCCTCGAACCTCAAGGCTCTCAGCAGCGACTCAGTCCAAGAATATTCACCTCCTCATCTCAGTGTGAGTCCTCCTCTATCCTTTTCCCTTTATTTGCACTTTCCGATATGCACAAAGTTCAGTTTTATCGCCGCGTTCCCCTTTTCAGGCGAGTGCTGCAGCCTCCCCTCTATTCCCCCCTCAGCAATAGAGCTTTAAGAATTCACTTTGTAGGCTTGTCTCTGCTGTGCAGACACACTACAGGTTCATCCCTACATCAGCAAGTTTTTATGAAAGACTCCAACAAAAAAAAAAAACAGATCCCCCTGCTGTCTGCAGGAGAGACCCTCAAAGCTGCAAAGCCCCAGGAGTTTCAGGGAGACATGAGACACAGTGTTGACACCCCTGAAGCTGCCGAGTCTACCGGTTCGGCTTGAAGAGGTGGCGAGAGCTGAGGAGCAGCAGAGAAAAAAAGGGTGAGGGAGGACGAGCAGAAAAGCAACAGTAATGACGGTAATAACAGGCAGATGTGGGCGTTTGCTAGTCGATGCAGGAAATAAGACGGACAAACAGGGATGAGAGGTGGATTTTTCTAGTTGGATATTAATCATGTATAAATCCCGTGTTAGTATTCTGAACAGAAGCGCACGGAGCCCGCAGTGCACACACAAAAAAAACCCAGCTCCACTTCCCTGTTGTAATAAAGTAAATGATGCGTAACTTAATTCCAGAGCCCGATCAGGGGAGTTTACTGTAGATGACTAGTGTTTACTGTTTCACAAGCCCAAATATATGATTTCATTAGTCCTTTAGGAGAACAGGCTGTCTATTTAACCTTGAGAAGCACAAAACTATTGCTGCCATTTTGAGAGTAGAATCCGACGAGTATAACGGATGAGCTGAGAAGTGTTAAATTAATGGCCGCCCTCTCTTCTTCTCAGACAACAGGACAAAAGCAGGAGTATTATGTGTTGCAAAGGAGATTTGTGAGTTTGAGGAGGTTCTGTGTCTGTTACTGTGACGCCTGCAGAATCCAAAAGTGACTAGATTTGCTCTGACGTCTTCCTGTTTACAAAGGGGGACATTTATTGAAGTGTTTACAGAAAAGCCCATCAGCTCGTGGAAACGTAGAGGTTAAAAAATGTCCTTTGGGTTTCAAACATTTTGCAGCAGCCACCGGAAGACTTCTCTACCTGATTAGAGTAATAGAATTCAGCGGACGGCCTTTCTTTCGTTTGTTATTTCTGTCACCCTCGGCCTTTCAACACACATCAGCAAACCTAATGTGTGTGCTGAGGTGAAGTTGAAGGCTGAGAAGAGAGATGGAGAAACAATGAAATCACCGAGAGAAGGATGACTTGGATTATAAATTATTGAATCCAACATTATAAATTCTGATTGAACACCATGCTTGATTTCAACATTTTATACAGATGATGTTTGATTTATTTTAGTGAATGCACTCGCTTGCAGCTTACTTAACGTTGGGTGAATTAACTATACTTTACATTCATTAATTGATGATATCCATGAAGTGACTTGATGATTTGATTTCTGACAATGCTGCACTAGTTTTCCGGTTAGATTTAAGCACGAAAAACACACGTGGGTCAGCAAAACATCCAGTAGTTTCAAGCAAACACAGATGTTGAAACGCCGTCTCGAACAGTGGTCTCATCTAGCTATCGTGCTACCATCCTCCCAACATGAAAGCCAACCATGGTGACCACCAACTACCAAATGTACAATTCCAACATTTAATTCTGGCTTCAGAGGGAACTCAAGATGTTATTTGCCTGGGTGTGTGGATTTAAAAAGAAGCGAGATCACCAGAACTGTGTGTCGCTCCTCATCACTGCTTCAGGCTACATTAGCCGCTACTAGCCTAACACACCAGAACCTCTGACTGAGCTGCTGGTGGTTTAGTTGCATTATGGGTAGGTTTTTGACAATAACTGGAATAAAAAGATGATTTATCTGGTTGTGCAGCATAAATTATGATGATTGTAACTTTGACTTTTCAAAAAACGGTCCATTGTGAGTGCTACTGGACTCTTTTAAGCACGTGTTCTATGCCCTCGCTATAAATCCCGACAGTATAACACAGAGTGGACTGGATCCCATTCTAACAAAGACACCTCATTAAACCCTCTAAGTTATTTAACAACATATTTTCACATTGATCAGAGACACTGGGCAGCTTCAGTGATGGGTGCTGGAGTCGGAGCATCTCCACTGTGCTTCTTATTACCAACATTATGGCGAGGGTCATATCCCTGGTTCAGTCCATCTTGGTGTTATTAAAACCATTTATTATGTACAAATAAAATAAAATAGTTAACACCTTGTAAGACCAAGTGTGTGATGCACTGAGCGTTTATGACCGCAGCTCATTTCCGCGGGCCCGCAGATGGCAGCAGATCGGGCTTGTTATAAATCTTTTATACTGCGGCACAGCCCCGCCGCTTGCACATTTGCATGCTCATGTTTCAGGGTATTTGTCCATTAAGAGCTGTGGCCAGTGCACTGATTTCCCCATTATTTCTAGTTGATTACCCAAGCAGTTGAATTTAGACCAAGGAGAAGTGAAGGGCACTGGGCAGCAGAGCATGGCTATGGGGAGCAGACATCCCACATGGCACCCATTTATTCAGATAGCCCCTGCTTTGCTCAGAAGATTAATGCCATCACGGATTTACTCACATTTTTACCCCTACATTAGCTATTAGTGGAATCAGCGATTTAAACTGTCAGTGTGGGAAGAAATTTGGACCTTAACTTTGTTTGAAAGGCCAGCATGTGCTGTTTGTTTGCCTCGCTGCTGTCTGCCGGAACAGCTAATTATAAAGTATCTGTGCTTGTTCCTGACCTCAACCTGCTCTCTGTGTCCCCGTCTCCAGTCTGCTCCCAGTTCTCCCGAGGAGTTTACGCCATCTTCGGCTTCTACGACAGGAAGTCCATGAACACGTTGACCTCCTTCTGCGGGGCGCTGCACACCTCCTTCATTACCCCCAGCTTCCCCATCGATGCCGACGTGCAGTTTGTCATCCAGATGAGGCCCGGTTTGCGGGGAGCCGTTCTCAGTCTGCTGGCCCATTACAAGTGGGAGAAGTTCGTCTACCTTTACGACACTGACAGAGGTAAGAGTGGCCCCCTGGGAAAGTAAAACACACAATCACACACCCGATGCAAGGCTTTCAGCAGGAGCAGACAGATGGGTAGTGCAGAACATCTCAGTGCTAGAGGAAGAAGTAATTGCCACGCCAAGCCCGCGTTATTATTCAGTGTATATGATCAGTCTTTAATATGTAAATCCCTTATCCCCAATCCTCATTCTAAGAGGTCTGATACATTTTAATCTATGCCCCTAATGATCCTAAATTGCTTCACTATGTGGCTGAATGTAGCTCAGTCAATAGCTCCCGGCTTCCGGGGAATGAGTCATTCACAGGTGCTGCTGATCCGCAGCGTAGTGCGACTCCAGCCGTCTGAGCCTCTAAATCCGTGCCACTCTCTGATTATCATTTAGCTCTAATTGGATTATATGACGGCAGAAACACAACAACCTGCAACTTCTGCGTGTTCATCTCGGCCTCCTGCTCCGTTCATGTAGGCCAACTATTTACAGGCTTGTGCGTTCGTCGTCCGCCATCAGCATCTGGAGAGCGCGTCGACGTGCCAATCAGCCGGCAAATATGTATGACGTGATCTCATTTGTATTTCAAAGTCATGTTAGTTTTATTCAAAGTGCGCTCGGCAGATGTAGTGGTTTTTTCTGTGTGCAGTCTGTGCTGTTAAATGTGCCAAACTGTTCAGGACGGTGCATTCCAAGTATTTTTAAACTGACATAGAGCATTTCTAGGACAAGAGCTCTCCTTTTTTTCACTTCCCCCGCCACACTTTATATATCTCCAGTTCAGGTGGGTGGCTAAGCTAGTGCTCACTCATGAAACTGATTCCCACAGAGCCATTTGGTGCACTTTTCCAAAACTTTTATGGCAGTTTTTTTGTAATGAACGTATACACGTCTGGCACGAAGTAAGAGCTTCTCCAAACGATTGAGGAGTCTGTTAGCCTCTCCACGGCACCATCAACCCTCTCAGAAGTGCTTCCTGATGTGGCCCTCAGAGCTCCGCTTCACTCTGCTGGCCTCTTTCACCTGCTGTGCAGAGGCTGACAGCCCACCATCTGTAATACTCTGCCCATTTCCACGGTGTGACACAGTGTAAACACTGTAGTTTAGGACAGAGTCCCACATGCTGCACAGCTTGTGTTTGCTGAGAGGCTAGTTATCCGTCCTATTTTGGCTGCCAGTCCCAGCCCGCTTCCCCTCCGTCAAGGCTCTGGAGCAACATAGCCAACACTCATCCAAACGTCACTTTAATCTTCATTATAGGAAGAGGGCTCTATTTAGGTCCGGAGTGGGACTTGCGAGGGGGGCCCTGCTTGTGTGAGTGACTGTTCATGGTTTGTGGGCGATATGACAGCAATATGCTGCTGAGGCATTTCACAATGACAAGTGTAATGCCTGTCCCTTAACGAGACACTTTCCTCATCTGAGCAGCGCCTTTTATCAGAACAAAGGCCTCTTACAGTCAGCTTGAAATGGGAAAAATCATTAAAATGAAACAGTCGAACCCCTGCTGTACATCTCGGGGAAGTGGACTCTGTCTTTCCTTTCATTACACACCATAAGAGGATTTTTTATTTTTATTTCATCATGGCCTTGAGGCATAACTACCATAAAAACTGTATCTGTATGATGGGGTTTTGACTGGAATAGAAAATAAAATGCCCAGAGATTCAACTTAATGTACCCATGCATGAAGTGCACATTTGATTTTCCAGCGTGCGCTTCAAACTAGTAATTGTATTGACATCAAATAGGCGCAGCTTCACTTTCATGTTGCTGATGCCTCCCTCTGACAGCAGCGCTGCGCTGATTTAAGCTGTTTTAACTGACATATTCACGATGATCATGAAATAACGAGTTTCACGCAGCTGCTTTCAACAGAATGGGAGTCTGTTACCGTTTCATGCGGCCCACTTCTCATTAGAAGAATTGATTGTTTGACAAACATAACTGATACAAACAGGGAAAAAAGTGAAGAAGGCCACGCGGATCCAAGAGAAGCAGAACAATGAGAAACACGCCTTCACACGCACGGGTCATTAAAGACGTGTTTATCTGCTGCAGTGCAACATCACATATTTATCCTCTGTACTGCCTCTGAAATGTCCTCATTAAGCATGCTAATGGCTGCTGGCAGAAAAGACCTCCTGGACTGGAGAACATCTGGGCATTACCAGCTGGCCACCGAGAGCAGGGCCTCACTAGGTCCGTCTTATTTACTTAAGTTATGACAAATTGCACATAATGCTTACATATTATATAAGGGGCATCGTGACAGATATAAAGTCATTATTGCGCAACTATTCTTATGACAATTACAAAATAATCTTGATGTTTAACCAATCCTACAACAGAATTAAACAATACAGTTTCTTGTTGTTTTTTTATCTGGAAGGAACCACCGAGTCTGAGTCGTCTCTGCGCCTTGAGCTGGCCAATCAAAAACAATCTCAAGAGAAACTTCTGTTGGAAAATTCAAATCGAGAAACATTTCTACAAGACGTTCGGGTCTCAAGAGATAAAATTGCTTCCTCTAATGTTTGTCTTGGGGGTGATGTTAAGGAACCCTAGTTTCACTGAAGAAATCTTTATAAAAGTGTGTTCTCCTTTTAATACTTAAGGAGACTGTGGTGTTGTATTACATTTTGAATCTTTACCCTGTCCTCCATAATTGTTAATGTGATTTAGTTATTCTGACAAAGGCAGCAAAACAGTATTATGTATCAATGTACAAAGTATCAAACTTAAGAAGCAATGTGAGTATTGTTAAGCACTCAAATCCTGTAACTCAAAATTAAGGTAAAGACTAATAAAACGTTTTGCTCTAAATGTTTTATTAAGGTAAAGACTAATAAAATTTTTAGAGCAAAATGTACTTAAAGTATTATAATATATGTATTCTCATGTCGCAGCTTGTTGAGGTGGAGCGAGTTGAAAGCGACACTGTTACTTTTAAAATACAATACACAGGACACAGAAAAGCAATTCAACGCATCGTAGTTGTCACTTTGAGCCTTACTCGGTCTGATATGATCATTAAAGGGTAACGTTAGATACTTTACACATTGAAGTGTGTATACAGGGAGAGGTACCGCATATATTAAAAAACTAGAACAAAGCTTTTTGTGGCTCCAGAGGAAGCCGCAGGTAATCTGATAAATGCCTTCAGTGATGTCACTCAGTTGCATCGGGGGTAATGTAGGCGCCGGGTTTTGAAAGAAGAAGAATGTATAGAAGAAAAGAGGGTGACATCTCAGGTTTTGCCGCATTTATTTCGATCGTTTGTTTTTTGTAAATTGTCGTGGAAGTGTTGCTTTTCTAAAACATGCATCTACATTACCCACAGTGCAGCGTAGCTACTGAGTGACATCACTGGGGGTGAGTAATCAGATTCCATGCAACTTCCCCTGCTTTTATCACATATACAGTGTGAAAAAACTTGGTGGCTATTCCCTTCAACTTATGGTGGCTAATGTTAGCTGATGTTAGCTGATGTTAGCTAACATTAGATGGATATGTTTTAGCATTTACGGTTATTATGTCACTGTCACTTGTGCCCACAGTGTTCAGCTAAAGCCTCAAACTGCAGTCTGTGTTTAATTTGATAATAACATAATTATGGATCATGGAAAAATTGCAATTTGTATAATAATCCTAGAATGCAAGTACATACCAATACCTCAGAAATTATATTTAAGTAGAGTAAGCGAGTAAATTTACTCATGTGAGCTCTTCCTGTGTAACTGTCTAATGTAGTCCTCCTTATTCATGAACTCTACATAATGCAAGCTAGATTTTTAATACCTTTTCGTCGCAATCAAAATGAAGGACTACCGTCCAGCAACCTGTCCTGCAGATTTTTTCCTACATTCTCCTTCCCCTCTGACAAATTGGGATGGTCGGCACGGCGGAGAATTTGCATTCGGCGTGCAGTCGCACTGCCCTGCTGCCGAATGTCTGGTCGGGTTTCGTCTCCGCAAGGAAACGTCTGATTAATTGCACGCTGCTAAAGAGCTGCACTCAGCAGTCAGGCACACGGGCTCATTAACAGAGAGTGGGAGAGGGAGAGAGAGAGAGAGAGAGAGAGCCAATGGCACAAAGCAGCTGCTCCACTCTGTGAACACCTCACTGCACCTTTACTCCCAGATGGACACATATCAATAGGCCTTGACCCCCCCTTCTCTGTGGGTAAACACTGTTTTCCTCCCTGGCTCTAATATAGGGACTGTGGCAGAGATTTATCAATCACGCTCTTCTGATTCAAGAGGACTGTTCAGTGACTCCATTGTGCCTCACAGAGAACAGAGAAAGAGCAAAAGGAGAGCGTAACTGGGATACACATGTAACAGAATAGCCAAGTGGTGACTGAAAGGTGCTTTTCTGTGAGATGGGCTTCAAAGCACTGTGGAAAAAAAAGAAATGGAGACGCACGCTTGAAAAACACAACGCTGCCAATGCAAAAAAAGAAAATCCTCCAAGGTTATTTTCAAATTTAGTAAAGTTTTCTTTTTTTTTGTTCTGGAAAATATATTCATATGACGCCGTGTGTTTGAGAATCCTCTCCGACTCCGAGTTAAAAGAATGTGAGATCCTCTGTGGGCATCAGATTGCCAGGGAACGGAGTGTGTTCAGAAAGGCAGTTTACATGCTGCAAGCGTGTGAGTGTGAGTGTGTGTGTGTGTGTACTGTGCAGTGACATCATCGGTGAAAACCTCAAAGGGCGGTGTGCATTCAGTGAGAAGATACAGCTGAGGCGTTCGCTGTCTCTGAGTTTTTCTGCATGAACCAAAACCTCCTCTGTTATCCGGCGCTCACTCCGCTCTGCCAGACGCCCAAAATGGCACCAACTGATCCATGCACGTCCACGCATGCAGAGGCAGCGCGGCTTTAAACGGCATCAAACGACATGTATGCTGCAGACTTCTCAGCTCCTCACCGCAGCACCGAGCACATTGCATCTACAATATCACACATGTGAATTATTAATCCAGAATAACCAACATTTTTCCAGATAATTTGTGAATTACCGACTCAAATGAACACATTCCCTCGTTAGGGTACATTCTCGCTTTTCCAATATTAAGACACATCTTCTGCCTTGAACAGATTGGCTGACAGGCTTGCGTCGCAGAGAATTTTAACACACTGTTGTAGCCAGAGAAGACATTACATAACTTTAAAAAACAGTTGCATCATTTTGTAAATCTTTGTTCTGCGCTTAAAGAGCTGAGTTGCAACGCTTGGCCTCATTATAGACAGTCTTTACTCTGGGCATCTGTGTGTAACGAGCTCAGTGTATGGGAACAAAGTCGTTACAGAGCAACTCTAGGATGCGCACATTGCTAATCTGTCAAGAAAGGAGAGAAAATGTACATTTAGACATTTTCAAGCGCAACTTTTCTCTGACTTCAGTGCAGAGATGATTGCTTCAGGACCTTGGACAGCTCCTACACCCAGCACTGTGAGCTGCATCATCCTTCATGTATTCTTCCATTCTTTCTGTATTTTTATACTTTTCTTTAGTTAGCACAAAGTTGAGTCACTAACTTGAAGGATACACTTGAATGAACGACTAGAGAAACATCTGAAGATACAGAGCGTGAGAGACTGAACTCACCGAACGGACAGTTTGATGAGAATAAAAGTGATGTGAATCTAATAATTTCGTCTCAAATTCCGATCATAACCTAAACTAGACAACTAAACATCTATGGGAGAGTTTGTAAGGGTGTGTTACAAAGCCCTCACCTCCATCATCATTATCCTTTGGGAAACACAGTGTTCCTCCTTTCAGTGTACAGTACAGTGGATCCAGAGCAGGCAGATCAAGGTTGTGTGAATAAAAGCCAGAAAATCAGCGGAGAAATTGGTAATTCAACATCAAATCATCAGCCGCTTACAGCAAATCGCTACACAGTCCGATTAAGTGGACAAACCTCTGCTGTTTGAGGGCCCTCGCCATGAATCTGACCAGCAACAAGACAGCAACTCTCCCTTCAGAGATACATTTCAGATGATTACATCTTAGTGAAGTCAACAGCAGCAGCTACAAACCGTGTCGGCATCTGTGTGCTGATCAGCGTCAGGTTACAATGTCTCCGTCGTACATCTGCATGAAAACCAGTGGATGGTTACTAACCACACAGCCATGAACGAGCCGATGACTGTATAGTATGAATAGTGGACGGAGCGAAAAACTGAATCAAAGCCACTGAGGCGTTCGCTGGTTTCAAAATGAAGTCAGATTGTATGTAAGCTCATGAGAAACCCTACTTTTCAGTTTACCAATAAGTTTATGTTCTGGATCTCTTGTTCAAAGTCTTCTCCAACTCAGCACGATGTTAATTTTGTACTTTATGGCCCAATTTAGAGTATAATAGACGATAAAGCAGGGGGCGGTTTACTGCGTGGCCACCTTGTGATTGAAAAGTTGCTCCCACATTGTTTCTCCGCCACCCTCCCCGTCCAAGAATGGTCACTTCTGGCTCTAAAAAACCCAGGATGGCAACGGTCATTGAACTAAACTGAGGCTTCAAAACGGGAGTCCACAAACCAACGGGTGATGTCACTGTGGGTTAACTGTCGACTTAGAATGAGCCAATGATTGTGAAGTATATGCAGAAGGCCATCAGTCAGGTTCATTTTGCAGACATTCGTTGACGAGCGCAATATATTGTTACGTTGTCAAAATCTCCTTACATAGACATTTACATAGTTTTCATTTTCCTATCTGTCCATCCCGGCCAAAAGCAGCTTTTTCACAATCATCCTGACATGTTGACATGAGTATGCAGTATAATGAGCTGTAGCCGTATAACAAACATCTCTTGATATTTGCTCGAGGCTGGAGTTGTCAGAATTAAAGACCTTGGAAGGAGTTGGGGAGTTTTGTGGACATTGATTAACAGACAGAAAGAGAAGAGCTGGAGAAACAAGTGTATCTGACGAGGAAATGAAAGTTCAGCTCCGTTTTACCATTTTGTTAATGGTACAAAAAGCAGCCTGGGCCAACGTACTGCAGCTTCACTTCTCATTTGGAGTAACAACCACCTTTTTTAATGGATGCTCTCGCTTGCTTGTGTTTGTTTGGGAGGCATTTAAATGAATTTGAGACCTGAGACATCTTTCTTGTCAATAAGCAGCGTAAAGCTTGGTCAATTATATCTGTTGCTCTTAACAATATACAATCAATGCTCAGCCTTTACACTCATAATGCTGCCACTTAAGAAGAATTGGAACTCAAGACACTGGGTAATTTCGGTCATTGATTATCTAATCATGATCTCAATCTGCCATCCGCTTATCCTGCTCTCAATTTTCAGCGTCTTGTTCGCTTCTCTCGGCTCAAGGGGAACACGAGGGGCGAGCAGGAGGGTTTATCCCGGCTAAAGAAAAGATTCCCCCCCTCCAGCTCAGCGTGGTCGTCTCAGCTGCTCACAGAGGAAGAAAGAGATAGCCAAATATTCAAATGAAAGGAAACGGAAAATGAAGGAGACGAAGAGTGAGGGAAGGAACAGAGGAGTCAGCAAAGCATTTGTGCCTCGACTGCGTCAGAAAAACAGCAAATGGCACAGAAGGCCAAGCACTGTCAGACGTGCTGTCAGATGCGGCGAATGTTTTTCATGAAACCGGAGCCCCCTCCCCTCCTTCTTCTGGAGGATCCGGCTTGTCATATCTAATCCGCTCTAACCATACCACTTTACACGGCCGAATAACAAACCAGGTGACTAATCGAGCACCCCTCCGCTCCGTAGCCACCGCTCGGTTTGTGACTCGACTATCGTCTCTCTTCTGTGTTGCTCAAACGTCTCTCATCTATTTCAGGACGCCGGCTCTCAGGATAACACAAGGCCATTACAACAGTAGTCTTTATGCATTATGAAAGAGATTGATGTGATGTGCGCTTCCCTGTTTGCCCAAGAGAAAGCACCATTTTTATTTGCTTAAGCGACGGCAGGCTGTTTTTTTTTTTTTTTGTCTTTTTTTGGAGAGCTGAAAAAGAACAGGCAGTTAGTGCAGCTCTCACTGACGGGCAAGTGCCAGCCTGCTCCATCTCTCTGTATGTGGTTGAAATGCAAATATCTGTGCTTATGTATGGTTTTTTTCTCACTCCTTCGTTGTTTGTATAGACTTCTTCAGAATGTGAATCATCTTTAAGTGCAGCAAAAGTGCACAAATTACCTGATGGAATAAAAAAAAAAACTTTCATAAGAGGTGAAAGGAAACAGGCGGAGAAACGCTCCAACAATCTGTTAGCGACTTTGCAGCTGTCATTAGATAAGGAATAATCTGTTTGATTAGCTCTGATCAGGGATTTGGCAGGAGTGGGTGGTGTGGGGGAGCAGGGCTCTCTGCAGTTCAGCTAATTTGGAACCGGGAGCTGTTATCTGCATTGGTCTGCATTGGGAGTAGGCGTTGTTAGGCTAATTGTACTCAAAAGTGTCCTTTACTGTCATTTGGCAGCTTTAATCCTTTTTTATTTCACCGGCTCTGTAGGCATTGCCCACTGAAAACAGTCATCGTGGAGCCACGTCTACGCTTTGAGATTTTTGGTTGAGATTTCTCTGAAGTAGGTTCACAGGCTTTGTCTGAGTCCCCCCCCGCCTTTGGTGTCGCCGCACTCAGCTTTGGGCATCCCATGACAACGGCACGGTTCAGATGCCTGCAAGAGAATTTTAAAGAGGTCACCTTCTCCGGAGAGGGGGGAGGGACGACTGAGTCACAGTTGAGACTGCACACCACGCTCGGCCGTCATGTGAGCCGCTGCCCAAGACGGACAAGAAGAAACAGGCGGCCAGGTGCCAGCAGAGCCTCGCTCGGTCGCTTTTTCTTCCAGCTCTGTCTGTCGCCGGGGAGATAAATCCCTCGGAGGATGCCATTGTTCTACATTTGATCAAATATTTCTCCTTCAGGATTAAAAAAAGATAAGCCTCAGCAAACAGATAATGAAGTAATTTGAGAGAGAAAAACAACGATAATCACCCATTTAGAAGGCGCTTTATTCCGACGCGCTTATACACGACTGTGAGTGACCTACAATATTATTTTGGGTTCAAAGCTGGACCCAATAGCCAAATAGTGCCAAGCTCTATAAAAACCAATCCTCTGAGCTGCAAAGAACTCCATATCAGAGGAGTACATACTGATCTCCTGGGCAGCGCTGTGTGGGCTACTAAGCTCATATATTCAAGAGAATCCCACATGCAGGCCAGCTCCGCTTTGTGCCGTTCTTTCGAACAATTGCTGTAATCTTTAGGCGTTTCTTTGGGTTCATTTTGTGGACAAACTTCAAAGCAAAGTGTGCGCTTGTAGACTTGAGCATCAGTGCAGAATGGAACATAAACTCTGTTTTTTTTTGCTTGTGGTTAGCTTGAAAGGAAAACAGCATTTGAAACAGCAAAATGTATGTTGTTCTGTACAAATTAGGCTGAATATTTTCATCCCCTTCTCGCACTCAAAACCGTCCTGCTCATTTGCATGAAATTAAAACATTTTAACTATTGTCAGCGTGTCGCAGGTCCGGTTCATGTCAGCACTTATCTCTTCAGAGGACAAGTTGTCCTCTGTTCTTTCTCTCTGAGAAGCAGCCACCAAAACTGATTTCAGTTGTGAGTTGATGAAAGGCCAAGCTGTCTAGTTGAGTGCTGGTGCAGAATGAACCGCAGAGGAATCACATGTCGCAAACACTCAAAGCTTTTCCTTCTCTTTTTGTTCTCTGCCTACAGACAGTGTGTGTGTTTCTGTGTGCCTCTCTGTCGTTACTTCTGACTTAAGAAACATCACATTAGATTTGTCATATCGTTTAAAGTACCTCCTGATTAAGCACAGCCTGTTTTTTTTTTATGTGAAATAACCCCTTTTTAATTTTCAGTTTCTTTTTGTTTTGCTACTTCGGGGTAGTGGAAAACAAGCTGTAAACACACATCGACATTTAATCAACTTTTACGCAAATTTGGGGAACTTGTTAGCAAACAGTTACCATTTAAACATCCAGCAGCTACCAAACAACATTAGCATTTAATTGTGAGTCACGTTTCCTGCCAACTGGTGAATGCAAGTCCAACTTTTAGCTCTATTTACGGTGACCACTAACTTTCTGAAGTGGAATTTCTGGCTCATTAGCAGCTAAACGGACTGCTGTGATTTGCTAGCGAGTTGCTAACTGTGTCTGTCTGCTGTTCGGTGCTGAGCGTGTAGTGCAGAGTGGACTTTTAGAGGTTTTTCCATTGAAATCAGCTTCCTGTTGTGACGCTGATGAGAGCTGAGAGTGAACCACCAGCAGAAGAATTGTGGAAAACGCTGAAATGTTCAATAGAGCTGAGTCGGATGATGATTCTCTGTGGGTTCATAGATAGAGACCCCTTTCACGTAGAAGGTGATCGATTGTTGATATTGATCACAGCCACTATAAAGTAACATTCATTGATAGCCATAGAGAGCCGCTTGAAATAAGTCAGCAATTTTCCATCATCTTGAAGTCAATGGATTTTTGGTAAATGCCTAAAATAAAGTCTGTGCTGAACACAATCTTAGGAGATTTTCACATTTTGTTCCAGTACATAAAATACAGCAAGTTAAAACTTCATGCTGGAATTAAAATGTTTATGTATCTTGTTACTGACAAGTAGCTAAATGAGATGACAGAGGTTGTCAGCGAGATCATCCACTCGCACTCTCCCACTTGTAAATTAATCAATTTTATAGTTAAGTGTTTGCAGTATAGTGTAGGAGGAAGCTTAGTGGTGGTGATTTCGAAGTTATGTGACTGTGGTGTATTGCGTTTATGGCCTAACGTTAGCCTTTTTTTAACTTCTGGCAATGGCATTTACGCTCCAAACATCATTAAAGTGGCGTTCGTCTGTGAGGATCGTTTTGCTGAACAAACGTGTGAGCATCAGCTGAAGAAAAAAAAAAAGAATCCAATTGAAAAATCCCATAGGCTCTTTGACGAGGAAACCAGGGCGATGCTAACTTCTGGGTTAGCCTACATTAAAAAATATGTCATCCCTCCTCTTTGGATAAATGACACTTGCTTGTCTGATGTATTAGGCGAACAGCTATCACACATTTCCACATAAAGCAGACACACAGCAACATTTGGCCTCCACCAGCCTCCGAGAGGAAAACACTCAGATCTTTAGGTTCGACTTTCTTCACTAGCTAACGTAAGCGATGCTGCTGCTGCGTGCTCGCTGAATTATATTGTACAGGTGCAGGCTGTGAAACTGAAACAGCGAGCTAAAAGAAGATCAGACCTCTGCAGAGCTGCAGAGTATTTTGTAGTTTGTACCGTGACACACATTCCTACCTTTAGCTGATCTCATTCCTGGGACTTTATTTCTGTCTTTATCTGAATTAAGTTCTGCTTACAAACTGACATTTAGCGCAACATTTAAGTGATTCATGTTTTTCCTGACATTAGGGCTGTTTTCGTAAAATATTTTTCTCGGGTGTGTGAGAATTTATGTGATTGTCCGTGCTATTTATAGCCCCGTGCCAATATGCTCCTGATTTTGAATATGTATTATTTTTCAGGAGGGTGCTGAATAATTGACTCCCTTGTAAAAATGCCCTTGACGGTTGCCCTGCCTGCTGGCTGTTGTAAAACGTACCATCTGTTTACAAAGTCAACCAAAACTCTGGGACCAAAAGACGTTGTCATTTGTGCACCGACTGATAAATCGCAGCAGTGTTAATATTCACCAGGAGACTCCGGGTGTCCTCTCACATTCTCATGTCTCACATTTGCATTGTGGTTATTGGAGTTCGAGTCGATTAGAATGTCACTTTCAGATAACTTCCTTTAGTTTGGGACGTTCAAACTTCAGCTTTTTTTTTATTCCCACAGATGTGATATTGTGAGCACGCTGAATAGCTTGACGTCGACAAGCTCGTACAAATGTTTGAATCCAAAATATCCGGCTTAGTTCAGCGACAGAAAAGGAACGAAAATAAAACTCTAAAGGGAATCATTTGTAAATCCCTCCCAAATCCTTTTTCTTTAAGCAGCTACTAACATGTCTCAAAATGTCATGCATATCCCAGCTTATGGTGTTCTGTACTATGTGTCAGAACACTGGGAGGAGGGCTGACACTCAGCGCCTGCCTTTTTTCATTTCCTCCTCTGCCACCAGAGATATACTGTGCTGGATTCTTGTTTTGATATCTCCCAGCTGATATAAAAAATAAAAAAAAACAAGAAAAAAAAACACATGTTTCTGCCTGCTTGACCAGATAAAGTCTGGATGATGACAGAGCCAGATCCACGGCTCGGGTCAGCTCAGCAGCTTCTTATCTCGAATCCGACTCCTCGCAGTGCACTCAGACAGGACGGCCGCTCTAATACCCCTTTGAATTCCTTAACCTCCTCAAGAATCCGACATGTGGACACATCTCGTCTGCCTCTTTGGACTTCTGAGTGGCTAATGTGGCGGCGCCCAGCGAGAGCCACTTGTCTTTAAAGGCCATACCTGATCTGAGTGCTGTCTGCCGAGCGCTTCACTGTGAAGGTCACCAGCAGGGGGGGCGGAGGGTGGACATGTCAGCTGAGTCACTGTGCTCTGAATACTTAGGAGCTGGAGTGGGGACATGTCAGCTCACATGTCCATTAGTAACGGTCACCAGTGTTTTTTTTTCTTTTTAAAACAATGCTTATGAAATGAGGCACATAATTCACAAGCGGAGGTCAGCGCTGTCTGACATAAGGAGTGTCATCTGTTTATTCTGGGTTATTTACACACAAATGATCAAGATACTTCCTGTTTTTTTATTATCCACATTAGGATAAGGTGTTACCGTAAGTCAGATCTTTGTGAAATCATGGAGATTACTTATCTGTACGTGGAAACTATTATTTCATAGTGGTTCCCATTTTAAACCAGTTTTACACATCGAGGTCTGTTCACAGGTTTTGGTGAGTACTACTGCTCGCGCGAAAGAAGTTATATAGACCAAAGCGTCGTCATGCCATCTGTGAGGGAGAATGTTCATTCTTCAGTGTGGAATCAGGGTTAACTCCTTTTATGTGACCATAAATATGAATTATAAGGGGATTATCATCATGATCCATGTTTCCTTCCTACTGTTTTAATGTAAATTTTGAATTACATAAATTGAAAACACCTGAATTGAAATAGCACATTTTCAAAGAAGGAACCTTCTCTTTTCATTTAAATTATGCAGAAAAAGAAACCAGGAGGAGCCGCATTAATAACCGAGGACGTCCCGCTGAGATTTGAGGCACATACGATATGTGAATATTAACCAAATGAGGCTATAGACAGATTACTGATAGCTAGCTTGAGGCTGCTGGAGTACAACCTCGCCTTATCAGTTGGCCATTCACACACAGCCTAATGCTACCTGGCAACTCGATCAGCTACTGTATGTGTAGTACTGTTGACATGTTACTGGAATTCTCTAATTTCAATACAACACATTGAAAAATAGCAGCTGTTTATCCTAAAGTTGCTGTATGATACCGATGTGTCGTGTAAACGGTTAATTAATCCTGTGTAGTTTATCTGTAAACGTTAGTGGATGGTTGTTATGACGATATAAAGGCTTATTTAGTATAAAAATAATTTGAACACGCTCACAAATATTATCCAAACACATGCCAGATTGCATTGACACAATGTTCGGTGTTCTGTCCCTCAAAAGAGGAGCAGTGGAGTGGCGTGCCCTTAAGTGCTGGTCTCATTTATAAAGCCTTTTGTGACTCCAGAAGTTGTGCGAAAGAAGTGTGTACAATATAGCTTCTAGTAGAGAAACACATCAGATCCCCTTCAGGCACGTTTACATTTAAAAAATAATCTGCTCTGAATAATAATTTGGGTCCAATCTGATTATTACACAATGCCGTTTCTCTAGAATCTATATAAGCAGATGCTGTTCAGTCTCCTATTTGACCTGAAAAGACGTTTCTCGTGTGTGTGTGTGCGTGCGTGCGTGTGTGTGTGGTTGCTGTTGCTGTAAGATTTCGTATCAAACTAGCTTCCACACTCGCTACGGCGCCACAAAATCATCTTCACGCACACACTCCTTAAAGTAAGCACAAGGAAACTTTTGCAAATGAATGTGAAAACAGTCTTCTAGTAAAGGTAAATGTAAATGCTGTGGCGGAGGGGTGCACTTTCAAAAATCAGGTCTAATAGCATTAAAAATTGAATAATTCAAGGAATGAGGAATTAATATTAAAACGGCGTGCTGAACGGTCTGAGGGGCTCGATGAGACTGTATAACACCCAGAGCTTCACAAATAATGCATGTGTAGCTGTGCATCTGGCCAAAAACTCAGTCTAAAGTATTGATGGGCATTTTTCACATTTCTGCACGGCCTAATAAAGCAGACATGCGGGAGGTGATATAACAGCTTCAGCAGCCGTGATAATAAAGTGCAGCCTGGTCTGTGCTGCAGGGATGTTATGCTTCACTTGACTGTGATACAGAGTGAGAACCAGTTTACATTCAGCCGGTGTCGTGCGGGTAGAGAGGCTGCGTGGCTGACTTGTATTTACATAAACACATTTTTACGCCGGCTTATTCAGCAGCTGTAATAATACCCATTATTCTATGGAATCAGCAGTTTTTTTTTTTTTTTTATCGCAGCTCAGAGAGAGAAGAGGGTAACACAGCATGTGACGCCGCTTTCGCCCGTTTAGTCCAGTCAGCTGTAGTGTGTCGGCTGCGTCCTCTCTGTCCGTTAGTTATGACCCCAGTACAGCTTGTAATGAGCCCTTGCCACCATGCATTTCCACCTCCACTAAACACATTCTGTGCACTGTTCTCCAGATAATGGAAATATGTAAATTTTCGATGTAGGCTGTCATTAGCTGTCTCGAGAGCTGTTATTTATTCTGCTGTTTTACTGTTATAAATATATTTTCTGCATGATAAGATGTTACCTTCTCAAGGGTCACCGCTCCCTTCTACATGATGCGCTTTTTAATGGCTGCAGTTCATCCCGGTTTATACTTATAAGTTTTGTCTCATGGCCTCAATATGCAATGAACTGGAAGTAAGTAAACAGAGTCACTTGAGGGTTTTATTTCTGCTCTTTAAATCGAGCATTTTAATCTTGAGAGAAACATTTGAAAGCTCCGCTCTGCATAATACAGTATGGCAAACACGCCTTTGAATAATACGACATTAACTCAAGTGACAATCAAAAAACAAACAAACAACGGCAGTTTAACGTCTGCTGTTTCAGCACGGAGACGGATTGACGCTCGACGAGAGATTGATCGCTTATAAAAGCCTCGTGCCTGTGGCAGTGACCCAGTTTCTGTCACGGCAGGTCAATCATCCAAACACTGTGTTTATAGCACCTGTTCCCCACAAGAATAAAAGTGATCTAAATGTAGATGTGGACCCACTTTATTCATAATATCAACAACTTGTATGAAATACAGTATGCATTTCAATACAGATCTGTTACTTGTCAGCTCAGTTAAGTGTCAGTGTATTTGTGGAATTACATGCAGGTAAACTTGGTAACACTTTCTATGAAGCCCATGTTTAAAATGCATAATAAGGTATCATGAGCATCCTAGTAATCTGTTTTTAAACAGAACAGTGTTGTTCACCTTCACTTCCCTTTAAACTCCACCGGCTATACGTCCAAATTTGCCACCCAGTAGCTGAAAATATCAGCGTTCATTATGTTGGTAAAGCATCAGGTTAATGGATGAAAAAAACGTAGGGTTCTTGCTTGAAACAATAAGGTCAGCTGAAACAAAGATTTATGAACACGAACACGTTTGAAGGTGCATAACATGTTGTTTCTGAAGGGAAACTGATGGGCTGAAAGCTGTTCTTGTTCAATTTCCAGCCAAAACTCGTGTTTGTTTTCCCTGAGGGGATGTTTAAAAAAAGGTACCACCAATGACTTCCCTCACCTCAAACAAATATAACAACAAGCGTTCTGGTTCCTTTTTGTTCTCAGCGAGAGTCACTGTTGTCTGTGATTTAGAAACAGCCTTTGTGGCCTGTCATGACTGCTGACCATGTCTCCCGTAACCCCCTTAATAAACTGTCAGTGGAGCGATCCAAATTCCTGCGGGTTTACCGTTGGCTTTTCAGTGTCCTCGCTCAGCCGGGTAACCGTTAGCTCAGCTCCTTCCTTTCATATATACCTCAGCTACTGATTCATCCCGTGACACAGTGAGCTCCGCGAAGTAAACTCACCATTGACTTGTGTGGCTTGTGCTCGCTGAACTGCCTCTTTAGCACTCCAATTCACAACATCTGACGGAGTAGGTGCCGCGCGTCTCATTGTTGAGTCTCTTGTGCTAACTCGAGCCTTAAATGTGCATGTTTGATGTCCTCAGTGAGGCGGGGAAGAGATAAGTGAGGCGGCCTCCTGCGACACACTGCTGGGACACTCAGCCTTTTCCCCTGTTAATAGTTGCTCTATTGTGCTCTGCAACCGCTCTATCTTTTTAATGGGTGCTACAGCTTTAACTTTATCTTTTTGGGGCATATCAGCCTCTCTGTGGACTCTTGTTCTGCTTTGTCGGTCAAATTACCATCTTCCTAAACTTTTGTCAGGCTTCTCTCTCATAGTAAAATTGAACCCTGCAAAAATGTTTAAAGTGCATAAGTACAATTTTTGAGGAACCTTTACTTCACCTTCGTGAATTTTAGTATAGTTTCCATTTCATACTGTTTTGTACTTATATATAATATGATAACAAATATATTGTCATCTATTTTTTAGGCTAAAAATAAAACTTTATGGACCCTTAGTGGTGAAATGGTAAAATTCAAGTATGATATGAAATATATAAAATGTGTGATAATAATAATCGTAATGCTACTACTACTACTAATGATAATAATAATAATAATAATATACATTATTCTGAAATCTGCCATTCTGCATGATGAAGGGTTTTATTTTTTGTACTTTAAAGGTGCAACCTGTAAGAATTGACCACTTGTTCGAATTCAAAACAAATACGGGGCGGCATATAACTTGAGTAACCGCTAACTGCTGCTAACTGTAACTGCTGCTAGCCAGTTAGCTCAGTTAGTGATGCAGCTAGCAGTCTGGATCGGGAGCACCGCTGAAGTGTTGGTGTACAGAAACTCTGGGCTAGCTGGTTAGCATGCTAACTTTATATGTATATATATCAGTGTCTATATCGTTGCAGCACAGTGCATAGACATCAGAACTGTTATTATCTTCACATTCACTTTCAATTTTAGTTATTTTTTTTAAATGTTTTCAACTAAAATCCTTACACACTGCACCCCAGTGCCATATTTGGCAAAAGTAAAAAATATCATCACAATAACTTTGGTATGAGTCACCCATATGAATAGTACTTGAAGTATCTGATATCAAATGTACTTAAGTTTAAAGAGTACAAGTAAAAGTAAAGTAAGCATGTATTACAGTGTATGTATGCGATGGGTTGATAGGATCGGCCTGGCTGATTTTTGGATCCTGTATTCAGCATTTTTCTGATTAGCAAAGTCTGTGTTTTGTTTTTATCTGATTGCTGATGTAATACGTTTGTTTAAAAGCGCTAATTTGGCTCTGATGCAGAATGCAATAATAATTCTAGTGAAGTAAAAAGTTAAATATTTGCCTTTAAAATGTTGTAGAGTGAAAGTATAAACATGTGGTATTACACTGTGGTGTTCCTACTGAAGTCTACATACTGTGAATACGTACGTTGTGAGAACGCGTTCCATGTCGCTTGGTTCTACACCTTCTTTACCTGCTGTTCATTTTCTGTCTCTATTTATTCTGGATAATTACTCTAAACTTTCATAACCCGCAGGTGTGTTCATACCAGAGCATTTTATTGTTCAGATAAACACTTCACCAATGCCTCACATGTTTGTTAATAGTCGTAATACAAAGCTGACTGAGAGCTTTTAAACAGTTGTCAGCCATTGTTGAAGGCCAGAATGCCCTTGCAGCTCCTCTTTTCAGCTATTTAGATTCCCAGCATAACATTCACCTGCTGCTGCGCTCCGAAGCGACTGAAAAACACTTCTCCTTCTGCTCCTCCAGGTTTTGCCATCCTCCAGGCCATCATGGAGTCGGCCGTGGCCAATAACTGGCAGGTGACGGCTCGCTCGGTGGGGAACATCGTGGACCCCACAGAGTACAGACGCATCATCGAGGAGATGGACCGTCGGCAGGAGAAACGCTTCCTCATTGACTGTGAGGTGAACAGGATCAACTCCATACTGGAGCAGGTAACGAGTTCAGCCAGCTTTATTTGAGTAGAATAACACACTGAAAACATTTCATCAAATACCTTTATTCAGCCTCCAGCTCTGCATGCTGCCTTTCTCTCTTAACTATCTTCTTCTCACCATGTCCATTTACACACTTAGTGAAGTGAGGCACTCTGCTGGCTCGCTCTCACCCCCACTTTTTTATTTCTTTTTCATCATTACTCTAAACACCTGGAGTGCACCGTGATTGCCGCAGATCTCAGCTCCCTTATTTGGAGGACGATGTTAAAACAGGCGAGACGGGCACATTCAATTAAGACTTGTTATTTGTTTTTTTGTTTTGTTTTTTCGCATGCGCACGTTGTTTGAGGTCACCTGGGCTTAATTCACGTGGCGGAATTAGACAGCCTCCTCATCCTTGTTTCCTAGGTGATCGTCGGCTCGAGTTTTCCCACATGAGTCTTGAATGAGATTCAGTGTGTGCTAATGCGTGCTGGCTGCAGTACTTTATTGTCAAAAACATGCACTAAATGAGGGTAAACTGGGAATTTGTTAATTTGCTCAGAGAAAATTAAAGATCATTAGTGTTCACAGAGAGGATCATGTTGTGCTGTTGAACTGTGCTGCAACTGTGGTCACATTTAGACCTGAAAATGAATTTTTAGTAGTACGTTTCTCGTGATTGGTGCAGTTGAATAGATGCCTGGATTCCTCATCAGTTTTTGTCTCACTATTAGTCGACTAAACACGCTTCGAACAAATGCATGGGCTTAAATTAGGAAAGTTTCATGATAATATCCCATTTCGGGGGGGTGAGAGTATGTGATAACACTTGGAAGTGTGAATGTACATTCATACCATATGTGTGTAGTTTATCCCATGTTTCCCACCTTTGATATGTAAATACCAGCTTACATATAAGGCGTTATGAAATTGCTTTCTTTAGTGTGAGATTGTAAACAAAACCCCACAGTGGAAGGTTTGTTAAATGTACAATGTTGCCATGAAAATGACAGCGTTGGTCGCTTAAGCCAACCTTTGATTACATTTCTCTGACATGCAATGTCAGCGACGTGCCTGAGGGGAGGTGGATTGTTGGGCATCCAGTGCGTGGGAGTTTTAATACTGGAAGCTGCGGTTCACGTTCGGTCAATGTGGATTTCTCTTCTCTACGAAACTGATCTTAACTTTAATCAAGTTTGATAGTCTTAGGGCCGGTCACACATGCAAGAAATCAACATTCACCTCACTCCCATTCCGTTTCCAACAAGGGGCAAATGATTGTTCAAATTCCAGTACAGAGTTCAGTGTCGATGTCGCAGCCGCAGCCAATAGAAATCGTGTGTGTGTGTGTGGTTGACCTCGCTCAACTCACATCTTGCAATGCTCACATTCAACACCGGCAGGTGATTTTTATTTGCGCTGAATTTGTGACCCGCGGCCAATAGTGGCCCTCAGAAACATTTTGCGTGGGCCATGAACGTGACATGAAATGTAATAATCCTTCTGTTTCAACACTTGAACTGTCTGTAGTCTACATGAAATACATTACTGGGCTCCTGCCCCGAACATGCGTCAGTTATGTTAGGAGCGACAACTTGGAGAAAACTACTGGTTGCATAACAGTTAATGGCACTTTGCGGATGTTGAGTAAGTGAGATGGAAAAGCCACCAGGGAACATGTGCTTTATGGTTGAGAAAAAAAAGGAGGTTTCAGGAAAAATGGATCAACTCTTTCTTTGCTGGACCTCTGGAGACATATTAACAGATCGGCCATATCTACAAACAGGTGAAATCAGTGCTCAAGGAATTTAAAGGTGTCGTTGATAACACTGAGCCGCTAAATGTGGCGTTCCATCTCCCCATCTATTACATTCACGTCACTACGCCGCTGTTGTTCCAATCAGTCACCCTCTCAAGTATTTGCAAGTTTGTTTAACTACCTTACATTGCTAATGATAGCAAGCAAACATTAACATTGATGACGTTAGCTAATGTTAGTATTGCGAATGCTAGCTCGCGTTAGGGCAGTACAACCACAACTCAGCCATTTTATGTCCAGCTACCATTCACAATATAAATGTTTTTTAAGGATACCTTTATTCTGCGCCTTTCTACAAGCTCTGCCAATGCAATATTTGAACAAAAATTGATCATCTGCATAAAAATATTATCAGTGTCACCTTTTAATGTTTGTGTAAACAACATCACGAGCCCAGTTACAATCCTACGTCCAATTCATGGCTTTTCCTGTGTGGTGCTTAGTCATGCTGAATCAAACTTTGAGAGCCCAGGCTCTCAGTCTAGTGGAGGGGATAAAAAAACTTTCATTGTGTTGTTTTTGTTTGTCACAGACAAATGACCAGTCGTGTTGTTTAGGTCTGAGGACTTGTTACAAATAAAATACGACCAATTTGACAGCTCAGTCCAATTCAGTTTGTGTTACTGCAGCTACTGTAAACGGCTGTGTGGCGGACCAACGTGTTAGAAAAACAGTGAACCCCCGAGGATAGTCTGTTTGGTGTGTGCGCTCATTTGAACCATTAATCCGGAGCACATCTTAACCTTCTGTTCTTTGCTGAGATATTTGTGTGCAAAGGCCTCTGCCCCCCACATAATGATCTTCATTATTGCCGGCCTTATGAGTTTCACTCTGACCTTCACCACAGATCCGTCTTGATTTCCTTTGACGCGGGGGAATATTTTTAATGACAGCATGGAGCATTTTCATTAATTAAGAGAAGCGTGCTTTTTTCCTCTGCTCTTCTCGTTAACGCTCAGGCTTTCTTCAAATGTTCCCAAATTCCCTCCATATTAGATTGTTAGAAGTTATCCAATCACATAATGGTGTCACTGAGTGTCACGTCAGGCCGATCCGATCCTAATCCCTTTACTGGGGCCGATTAATGTGAATGGTGGCCTCGCCGGCAGCGTCTGTCAGAGGAGTGTCTCCCCAGATGCTTGAGAATGGCAAGACATGCGCCCGTCTCTCGGGAACGATTCCTTATATGAGCTGTGACATCAACACTTGCTTTAATGTAATATCGGCTCCCGGTGTAAGTAGGACACACTGTCCCATAACAGCAACAACAATGAGCCTACTATAAATAGCCTACCCTCCTAGCCTGAGGGAAGATCTCTCACAAAGGCAGGAGTGAGCAAACACAACCGAGATCAGTCAGGCATCAGAAAAGCAACCATTGTGGACATGATTTATTTTGTAACCGGTGTCATCATTAACACTGTAATCTGCAAGATAATAATCAAAATCTTTATTATGCCTACATTCAAGCCCAAATCTCTTCATTATAAATGTATTTATATGACATCTATCACTTATTTTGTGCTTTATGTTTTTTGTCATCAGGGTGTTTTCACTCCCAAGGCTGTTGATAAATGCGCCGTGAGTCTTTTTGTTTATTTTTTTTATTTTTTGCTCCTCTGCTGGCTCTCGCCGACTTTAAAAGTATCAGTCTGCTCATCCCTTCAGTAAAGTAAAGACGGAGCGATAAACACCTTTAAGGCTTCTCATCAATAATAGAAGCACGGCGGATTTATAAGCGCTGCCAGAGGAGCAGTCACCTCCAGCCTCCTCCTGCACAGCGGACAGACAGAGAGAAAAAGAGTCAAAGAGGAGGAAAGAAAAAAAAAGAAAGACTGGAGAGACAGGGAGCTTGTGGGAATTGAGCCATGTAGTGTGAGTCTCCCTGTCTGGTACTGTGGAGGGAAATAGGAGAAGTGTTGAACACCCAGAGGTGCACTGGAATTCCACACTACGCCAGCAGCATAGTAAAACAAGATGCTGTTCTGGGATGAGATTACATCTGTGTGGATGTTATTTAATCCTACGTGTGAATTGTAGTTTTGTCTGCCGCTTTTGCGTGGGCACTGGTTTTAAAGGCGTGACATTAAGAAGTAGTTTCTGTAGCGTAGCTATTTTCTCTCAGGGGATATATTTTTAGCCATAAATGTGAGTTATGTGTTTGTCTTGTCCCAAACATACAGTATGTTTAAACAAGCCTGAGACTACAGCCATGCTGTTGCCAGTGTGAGGAATTTGGCATTTGCACCATCAACATTCAGATTATTAGCAAACTAACATTTGCTAATTAGCACTTCACTCAGTGCAGCAGAGGCTGATTGGGATATAATTAGTTTTGGAAGTATTTGGTCGTGAGCCAAAGCAGCGGGGAAATTGAAATCACCTGCTGGTTTTGCTAGATTCGAATAAAGGTTAAAGGATAAGTTCACCCAAAAATGTAAAATTCAGTCATCACCTATTCGCCCTCATGCTGATGGAAAATCATGCGAAGTTTTGTAGTCCACGAAACATTTCTGGTGCTCCGCTGCAAAACAGCATTACAGTATTCTCCTAAACAGCTCAAGTAGATGGGGACTTGGGGGAATGTATCAAAAAACAACTCAAAAAGACAGAAAATTGCTCCATACAGCGCCTGATGTAATCAAAGTTCTGGGAAGCCCCAAGATCCTACGATGATTTTATTTTGATAATTTGAAAAGATCCCATTTACACCTGTGTCGCGTGATGCAGACAGGGTGGCCGCTAACGCTTTTAGCTTAGCCACTAGGTGAGAAGGTGTAAATAATGGCTTCTCAAATCACTTTGGGATCTCAGGGCCCCTGGAGACTTGGATTATGAGCTGTGCAGAGCCATTTTACGCTTTTCTTTCAGAAGCTTTTGTATGTTTTAAAACAAAGTCCCTATCTGTTTGTGTACTGCAGTGAAAAGATTATGGTGTTGGGTATGGACTCCAGGAAGAATAGCAATGGCTTTGCCAAAGCTAATGGAGATCCAAATAAAAGATAAGATAAAAAGATAAATCTATGTCAGAACTATGTCATCTCCACATCCACCTCAGGATAAACATAAAACTTGCTATACACTTCAACCTATGTTGTGCGCACATCAACCTATTTTCAGAACATGTGTACACAGAAAAGGCTTCACAAACCCGCTTCAGGATGAACTCCTTAACTGAGTTCCTGTTATGTTAGTTTTCACGGCACACTGTACCGTATACAATACATGAATACATCCGTTCATGCTGTGCAACCCGATGATTATCATAAGACAACTTTAAGCTCATGTCTGAAGCCAACAGACACAAGCTTTCACTTTACATAAATAATAATGTTGTATCTATATTGTTAAGTTTCATACGTAAGAACGACATATCAAAATAATAAGGGACATTTGAGAATTTCCCTCACAGGCGGTAGAGGAAAAGGGATCGAGTCATTAGGATTTATTTTTCTGTACAGGATCTCATGGCGTCCATCTTAAAGTCGTTGATATATTTCAGTTTGGGTCGAAGTCGACAGTCCTTGTATTGTTTTTATTTCATGTTTAGTGAGATGATGCAAATGCACATGATGAGTACAGTGAGGGTGACATGATGCGCTCGTTCGCAGGCTGCCGAGGGGCAGGAGTGAGTACGAGTCGTTTGGTGCCTGTAATGTGCTGAAAAGGTCAGCACGGCATCGATGAAAGAGGAGAAGAGTACAATTATGCAAAAGACGCAGTTTTCAAAACACTCAATAAAGGTTTCTTCTAATATTTTATGAGGTTTGAAACACATTCAGTGCGTTTGTTGAGCTTTATAGCTACATGCAGTGTATTATGTATCATTAATCATTTTAAAGTGAACAGTGTACCCGACACAAAAGCTACGAAATGACAACAAACTAAAGATCAGGGATCGTTAAGTAGGGCTGTACTACAGTAATGTATAATAAATGTTCATATTAGAGAACATATACATTTTATTATTCTTGTTTCCTTTCTTATTAAAGCTTTTCTTGCTAATTTACCATCGGATGCAAACAGAATATGAAACCTCTACCGCACTTAACTTGAACTACAAGGAAAAAATAGCGTGCAGATTAAACTCTAATGCCCTGTAAATAAACCACAACAACAGTACAGCTATCCGTGCTTAATATCCTTTTTCTTAGTATGAAGTAGAAAACATTGCTCGTAGAAAAAAAAAGGGAAAAGCACTGACTGGAAAAGAGGTACAGTCTTCTTTGTAGCCCATGCAGGCATCCAAAGGAAGCCCCAGAGAAGTCTGAGTTAAAAGCAACCCGAAAATGAAAAACAACATCAAACACATGCGAGCAGGAGAGTTGGCAGATGCACAACTGCAACAAGGATGGTAAGGACATTACAACTTCACACACATTTATTATTTTGTTGAAATTGGCATTCAATAAGAGGACTGTGTGAAGTTCAGAAGTGTGTAGCTGACGGCTGCTGCGAGCAGAAGAAACGACCATCTCTGCAACAAAAAGCGATACATTTACGTGCTTGTATGGTACAGAATGAATTCATTATCGGACGAGGGTAATGTTTCTCCATGTCATAACAATTCAGATAGTAAAGCCTTGAACTTAAAGTCTAGAAAGGAGCAAGGGCATGCAGTGTTTTTCAAGGTTTCAAAATCTGTCAACATTTTTCTATGTATCGTTTTTAATGTGCCCGCAGGCTTAAAGAGAGATGATTTTCTTAATGAGGCACAACTACTTTCCACTCAAACACTCTGCTTTGTGGTGAAGAACAGGCCCTTTGTAGTAACATCTGACTGATATACAGCCATGTCCTTCCTGGGCTATATTTTCATTTCTTTAATGCTCTTCTCTGACAGTTTAATCCCTCCTCACATTTTGCCCCGTTCCAAGTAGCGTGACAATAATTAGTTGACTGGTGAAAAGGGACAGTTATCAACCTTAGGATGCCCGTTCCAGTTCTGAGGAAGGCAGATGACAAATCACTGTAACAAAGAGAAGCCTCCATCAGTGGAGAGAGAGTCAAATCCTCTTGAAGGCACTTGGGCAGACATCCAGCTCTGCACAGGACTGTGGCTCCAGTCTGCTTAATTAGAGTCGATTCCCGCAGGAATATTTAGGCTGATCGTCCTGCAGCTCGGCCCGGCTCGGGCCTGCTTCAAACAGCGCAGCACAGACCTGCTCGTCCAGACAGGAGGGCAGGAGGAGCCCGGAGGACGGACAAATAAAGATAATTGAGACTAGAGACAACTCACTCCGCCTGTGTTCTGAAGTTACAGCACTGGGAGATGGCCTCATATTTCTGATTATGTCCTTTACAAAGAGGTGAACACTAATGTTTAGGTGAGCCGTGAGCTGGCTTCAGTCGTCTGTTAGCTGCGATTCATTTGATTGGGTAAGAGTTTAAAGAGAGGAACAGTTTTGAGTTGTGGTTTCAATTTAGGAATTTAAGCCTGTTAGCTTAGCATAAAGACTTTTAAAGGTTTCCTGTAGAGTTATGTTTAAGGTATATTTATTTTTATTGTATATTATTTATACTTGAGGACTAATAAAGGCGTTGAATATATATCCTTTCTTACCAATTCATCTGCAAAAGTGATTTTTTTTCAGTATTTTAAAAACTACACATTTACATGTGTGTCTGCTGGCTTGCAGTCTTCCTCTTCCTTACCTCAGATGGCTCATCTCTTTATTCGTTGGCACTAACTGACAAGTATTGTACTTAAGTGCAGTTTTGCGGTATTTACTTAGTAGTTGTTGATTTTTTCTCCTGCTTACATTTTGGAGACAAATATTGTACATTTTCATCCACGACATCAGTGTAGTGGATTAAAAAGTACAATATTGTGACTAATTACTTGGCAGATTGTGTGCTGTATCAGAGCCAATGGATTGCATTTTTAAATTAAATAAATGCATGCATAATGTATTTATTAATGTATTCATATTTAGAGGTGCAATAAGAAAGAGTTTTACTTAAGAGGTATTTACGTAAGTTAGCATGCTAACCAGCTAGCCCCAGCCCATCCTGGTCCAAATCTTCTGTGTGAGCAATGTAGAAACAAATACACTAGTGGTCAGAAACTCCACAGGGTACCTTCAACTTAAAAATGTCCTACTCTCAGCCCATTGTTAAATACTAACTTTTAAGAGTTGTTGTTTATATGATTCAGCCTCCTCGAAGCGTTGGTCTGTTGCCAGATGAGAACATTAACTGTAGAGAACAGTTGACAGGCCGTGGCACCCAGACTGTCCTTTCCATTCAATGAGCATTAAAAATGCAGGAGCCAGTCAGTACAATCGGTGCTGCAGGTCCCCTCTCGCTTACAGGCCGCAGGTCTTCTTTTCCCCCCCGAGCTGTTTGAAGAAGCTGTTTTGTGAGAAATGGATTTTGTCAGAGGAAGATATGAGGCCTGTGACAATGAAAGCATCTCAGTGACGGTAGTGCCTGACCTCATCCAGGTTCCTGGTGGTTTCACAGTCTCACAAAAAGCGATTATCCCAGGGGACCATGAAACTGGAGCATCAGGATCCTAAAAATATTTGTTATGCCCAGATGCTACTTTTCAGAGCAGCGCTGTCAGCAGGGAAAGAGCAAATCCCACAGCAAGCCAAATAAAATTAAACGTTATGAGAACATGTGTAGCACCCAACCGCTGCGGTCTTCACAACCTTTTTCAGGGGTGCCTCTTCCAGGAGGTTAAAGGCAGAAAAATCTCTCCTGGCGTGAAGCCTGTTTATTTTTTCTCTAAAGAAATCTGAATTTTCTGATTTAGTTTCTTTTCGGTGAGTTTCCTGAACAGAATGATTCAAATCCATGACTTCAGAGGAGTCTGACAGCTGGTCATATTTTCTTCAAGGTCCCATATATGCTCATTTTCCAGCTCCTGCTTTTATTTTGGGTGCTGACTCGAAAATCTTAACATGTTTTATTGTAAAAAAAACTACTTAATTTTGCTTTTACTGCACATTGCTGCAGCACCACTATTCACCATCTGTCTGAGTGCCTGCCTCTGTAGCCAGCACTCCACAGCACCGGGTAGCAGTAGTCGGTATTGAGTCGGACACCATCATCAACACCATTCTAAAAAGGAAAACTGGAAGACTCAAGATAATTTTCCTATGATTTTTCCAGTCTTGCTAATACAGCAACTTCTAATTGTCTGATTAAAAGCTGCAAATGGATCTAGTGGGGGCGAAAAGAAGAAACCTCATTAAATGGGTGAAACCATGTATACTACAGCAACAGGCTCAAGGGGCTTCCCTTCCCTTTTTTATGTTTCTTTTCTCAGTCTATCAGACTGATTTCCCTCACCAACGGGCTCTGCTGCCGAGTCAGTGTGGTCAGTCAACCAAAAAGCTGTGGACAAGGGTTGTCAATTGCCAACGGGGTGGGACACACAGCAAAAAACAAGAGCCAAAGATGCTCAATTACGTACTTGAATACTGACCATCCTGGTGTTTCAGGGCCCTAAGGCGACCCTTCCGAAATGCCCAGTCTGCTCTGATTGGTCGGCTCTCACAGACCAGTACAGGCAGCAGCCGGCGTGTTTCCACATCAGCTCTGTCGGTGTTTTTGCAACCACAGCCGTGCCAGGGGCATTGTTGAGGGCGATAAATTTGTGACATCACAACGTTACGGACGTCCTGATGGCTCGATTTAAGGCACAGTTTACACTTCAGACGTTTAATTTTACAAGCCTTTCATTTTTAGTGCCTACAGAACAAAGAAATGCAAGAAATTAGTGACATTCTTTCAGTTGCTTTTTAATTGAATTTGATTCACATCTGATGGTTATGTGTTTTAGTGGCAGGAATGACGGTAAATCTGAGTTGATTTATGTGTTTCACAGCCTGACTCACAGAACGACTGTGTACATGCAAAAACAAGAATCCTCCCGGAATCATCCCTTTTTTTTCTGAATAACCAGCCAGATTTCCCAACTTTAGAAGAGTTGTCAGCCTCTGTGCTCACTGCCAACTCGATGACTACCAATGCAGCTGCCAGGGGATTTTCTTTTTTTCCATTTCATGCAAGTCAAAACATTTCCAGGTTGTTTTGAACAGAAATACTTGACACACAAGCCAAGTGGTGAATTTATCTATGAAATGTGCATGGAGGTAAAAAAAAACAAACAAACAGTGGATGACTGTGAGGCGATGTAACCATTTTAAATATCTGAATAATGGCTGTTAGACGTTTGCAACGTTGAACAATAAGTAGTTTAACAAACCAAGAATCACATGAGTGTTTATGAGCTGTATTTGCATTCACTGTAATATCTGCCTCTCTTGTTCTGTTCCTCTCCCGCAGAGGGCTTGGAAAAAAAAAAAGAAAGTATTATTTGTGTGTGTGTGTTCCTTGTCGCTACAGTAAGCAGTAAGTGTTTACAGTTGATTATTTCCTTACGGATAAACGAGGCTTCAGTCGGAAACAGCAGCTGAGGTGTCAGTTTTAGACGCTCGCGTAGAAGTGTGAAGCCTCGTGCTTCCTGCCTGACCGCGCTGGTGACGGGCGGGAGTTTGCAGCCGCGTCACTCCAGGCGCTGCGGCTTCATTAAGTGCAAGCTACGTTCTTTACACTTGGGTCACTGCGGCTCCCCTCTCACATGGCTGAATGGCAAATGAACAGCTTTTTTTCCGCGGCATGTTGAAAGACAAAAAGCAGAAAAAAAAAGCTTCCAGGAACTGTCGAACAAAATGAAATTATTTCCACATTTGCAAGGGAGGTAATTAGATTTATTGTTGAAACTTCTCAGACTGTGTAAGCCGGTCGCAGAGGGCCAACCTTGGAGCATCAAGGACGTCCCCTCTCAGGAGACAATAAACCAGACACTGAGGCAGGAGTGAGCGGAGGGTTTTAAAGTGCGGAACAGGTGTGAATGATGAAAGCACAGGTGTGACAGTATTATAGTATTATTAGATCAATGTTTGTCAGGCTAGTGCTGGGTGATATGGCCTTGAAGGGTAACACAAAGGTCTTCAGTGGTTTCAGAGGGAGCTGCGTGTAATCTGATAAATTTGCCTCCAGTGATGCCGCTCACACAAAAAAGTTGCATTGTGGGTAATGAATGTGTGGATTAAAAAGGGGCGATCGCCGGCTCCGCTGTAGCGATTTTGATCCGTTCTTTCCAAACTGTCCATAATGAGTCCAACAGTGTCACAGGAGTACAAAGGTTAGACCAGCAGACTGTTTTTGAAAACATGGCGCCCACATCACCCACAATGCAACAGCCACTGAGGAAGACAGGGCGGACCCAAAGTTGGCCGATTCATAAAGTTGAGTATTGCCTGCCAGAAAGTAAATTAAAAGATTTAATAATATTGATGCTCTTTCATTTTTGTGATGTAAAATGCTCTTTAAATATGAACAATACCTCTGTATTAATATATTTTTTAATATCTTTATCAATTGCATGTTTATAATTTATATTTTTATAAATAATTAACCATTGTATGGCAGGTAGATTGAGTCTTTGCACAGTATGTAATTCAGTTAGGGGAACTTGGGATCTTAGTACCATTTTGCATTTTAACAAAGTGACACAATACAATAGGTGTTTGTTTCTGGTTGTCAACCCATGAAGTTTGGCCATCCCTGCTTTAAGATAATATAATATCATAACAAAATCAAATTTCAATACCTCCATATTAGTATTATTAGACAATATTAGATTTTAGATCAGTATCAGTAATGTGTATATAATGACTAAGTGGTAAAGGTGAGTGTTAGAACAAGTAGAAATCAGAGAGTGACATCACTTTACTGTAATGCAGCTTTTAAACCGGGATAATACAACACTTGTGCCGTATCACAACACAGCGATATCCAGAATCAAGGACAATGAATAGTCTCATTTTATAATGTTTATATATTTCCAAGCCCGAAAAAGAAAAATGTGGAAATGGTACTACAAACACACCACATGGATGCATTTCCCTTTCAGTTTCGGTGTAAAATTTCTCATCTATATTCAGGTCCTCCATAAAATCCCTCCAACATGATATCACTATCACTGTGGCCATTTAACATTTAGATGATTTCAGTGCCTGAGTATACTTATCAAAACTGTGTAGGAGTGCAGAAAGTGAAAAGACAGGAAAAAAAAACACACACAACCATCCACCCCCACAGTGTCTTTTTGAAGCTTCGTACTCCGCAATGGAGAATCAGGAACTGAGGGGAGATATGGAGAGAGAAGGCGAGTGCGTGAAGAAGAGAGTGGAGAGGTTTGGCTGGCACAGAAGAAGAAGAAGTTTAAAGGTATCGTGCGAGTGCAGCTCCTCTCTGCGTCTGCCCGCTCAGACAGGTGCTGCGCAACGTTTTGGGTTTAATTAAGTCTAGTGTGCGATGGAGACGTGCGGATCAGGGCGAGGCAGACTGTGGAGCGCAGGCGGCTGCAGAGGGAGAAGGGAGTTTTTGCCGGAGCCTTGACCTTATTTTGCACGTTGAAGTTAATGGAAAAGAACAAGCGCTGTCATCACAGTTTCTCTCCTCTCTCTGTGTGTCTCGTATAAACACACACACACACACACACACACACACACGAGTGTACAAATGTGCTCACAAGCTCCCTCTCGCCCTTGAAAATGTCGCTCTGGAACGTCTCCCTTTCTTTCTTTTTCTTTCTTTCTTTTTTTCTTTCTTCCTCTCTGTCGACTACTCTGTGCTGTGAAAGTGAAGGTCTTTGTCATTCCTGCATCTCGGCCCTCTTAATGTTCTCGACGTTATGAGATGTGACTCACTGTGTGTCTCCTCCTCCTGCGGCTGACTTGTAGGTGGTGACCTCGGGAAAAAACAGCAGAGGATACCACTACATCCTCGCCAACCTGGTAAGGAGCTCGCAGCGTGAAACAATCCAACACAACTCAGTACAATGGAAACCCAGCAACAACACAGCTCAGCGTGATGCAACGCAGTGCAAAGAAATGCAACACTCTTGGTAGAGTAGTCGAGCCTGTCGATACGCAGAGCAGTGTCAAACTGAACTAAGAAATGAGCCAGTGATGAGAAGCTGAGGCAGTTTTCAAAATGTTTTTTTTTTTTTTCTTCGCCGCTAATGATCCCTCGCTCCACCGCTAACCATTTGTGCTCTTTGCTCTCAGGGTTTTTCCAACATGAGCCTGGACAGGGTCTTCGCGGGTGGAGCCAACATCACAGGCTTCCAGATCATCAACCCAGACAGCCCCATCGTCCAGCAGTTCCTCCAGCGCTGGGAGCGCCTGGATGAAAGAGAATTTCCAGAGGCCAAAAACACTCCGCTGAAGGTCAGCGAGGCAAAGCTGCCGATGCCGTCTCTACATTTTGATTTAACATCTTCAAAGATACCTCGTCTCTCTCTCGCTCCTCTTCCTCTGAGTTTTAAGTTAGTAACTCCTGCTGAAACCAGAGAAAAGATGTCAGGCTGAATCTTTTTCAGCAAGACGTTGCCTAAATAACTTGTCACCTGCGTGTCCTTGAAAAGAGGCTGCTTTCATCCCCGCGCAATTTTTATGTCAATCACGACGCGAGGCTTTGATTTTCTTGCTTTTTACATCAGCAGCACTGTCGCCTGTGTACGCCGAGTGCTGCTGCCGAGATAATAACCTTGCTGTGATAGCAGTCGGGTCTGCATGATGACAGTGGTGCCTGACTGGGGTTTGCTGTGGCTTTTTGTTTCAGTACACTTCAGCACTGACCCACGATGCCATCCTCGTGATCGCCGAAGCCTTCCGGTACCTTCGGCGCCAGCGCGTGGACGTGTCCCGCAGGGGGAGCGCGGGCGACTGCCTCGCCAACCCCGCTGTGCCCTGGAGCCAAGGCATTGACATAGAGAGAGCCCTGAAAATGGTAGGACCGAGGGTGTTGCTGTCTCTGTAAAGAGCTCTGCTTTTTATTTTATTTACTCTATAGTTCAATCTCTCTCTTCACCTCACACGTTATTGATTCTATCTTTTTAGGAAACTGAACTAAAATGATCAAGTTTGTCCTTTTTTTCTTCTTCCATCTTCTTTGAGATTTAATATTTAATCGCGAAGGATCACTTAGCCAACACTTTACAAGCCATAACTTACAAATTTAGTCATTTATAACCATTATTGGTTGAAAATGCACCGTATGCCATCCCACATCACATGTTAGAACTGTAAAATATGTCAATTTAGCACTTCTAGATATGAGAAAACTGGTTCATTCTGACCTAATCATCTCTTTGCCTCAATGTTTCTTCAAATGTCTGTCAATTACAGCATTTTTGCACAATTGTACAGACTCACCCTCCTCCACATTGATATGATTGGTTCAGGAGTAAATCAGGAATATAAAAACCTAATGCTGTCGACGTTAATATGAATATTTATGTACATCTGACCTCTCCTGAGCAAGTTACAGCCGGTTACTTTAATATCGTAGGCATTTTTCAGTGAAAGGCAGGTGTAATATTATATTTAATTTACTGAACATGCAGTGTATTTCGGAGATGATATACTTTTCATTTTTTCACATGAACTAAAAAAGTAGCTCGGTGACGATTATCGCCCGTTGGCCCGAAGGGAGAAACTACGCGGGTTTTCCCTTGACGATTACTGCAAAATGTGATGGTGTAAAGGCGTTCACTGCAGAACTCCTTTTTTTCCATTTTTCATATGAAAAGAATTAGCAATTGCTGTCAGCTGTCTAGGTCTTAGAGAGTTAACAGACACACATGGAAAACCAAAACGTCTGAGTGAACTGTGGACACCGTGTATTAAAGGGATTTAGTAGACTGCATTTTTCTAAATTTTAGCTAGGCCTACTGCTGCTCTCTATTAGTGGAGTGATAGAGGCGCTCGAGAACATGCATAAAGTCACAGCCTTCAGACCGTCACGAGGAAATCCACAGTCCAGCAGCATTAAATAACTTAAACAGAATGTCACAGGCTTGTAAGACTTCTATTCAGGTCACGTTACAACTCGCTCACATCTGGTTAATAAAGAAAATGATTTGTAGGAGTACATTTCTACAAATTGATTGCATTTAAAATGTGTTTTTAATGTGGCGTTTGCACTCTTGGTGCACATCAGGAGCAGGTACTATCATTCTTTTTCTTGGTGCCTGGCAGGTCCAAGTACAAGGTATGACAGGGAACATCCAGTTTGACACATTTGGCCGACGAGCTAATTACACAATTGATGTGTATGAGATGAAAACCGGAGGCCCCAGGAAGGTAAGTGAGCCTGTCGCCTCGGAAACATCTTTTCATAATTTAATTAACGTCTAATGAAATACTCCAACCAGGAGTAGCATATGATAAAGATACGAGCAGTGTATATTTTGAATTCACTAATATGAACAGTTTCAGTTTCAGCTCTGTGATGTCGTTTGTACTTGTTCGCAGCACGGGTGGTTCCATTTTTTGGACGAAGCTGCTAACAGCCCAGTCCTGCAAAATGCAAGCCCAAATTGTGCGAGCAGACGTTCCCTCTGAGAATTTTAATCGGGAAAACATTCACAGGGAGTCAGTCGAGCCCTGCAGATGGATATCAAACCAAATCTGCAAACTTTAAGGCAGGGGTAGTTTAGAAGATGAAATCACGCAGAGCCCAGAAACACATTGAACGTGTATTTCTGACTTCATGTTGTAGCTCAAAAATGCAGGGCTTATTTATCCCCTCACACACTGATGAAGACACAGTCAATCATTCAACATGTGCTGTTTCCAAAAGAGCTGCCGTGTGAGCCAGTGATGAGAAGTGTGAACTTTAAAATGTGGATATGGAATCTAACCAGATGGCAACAAGCACAGTTTAAATCACAGGCTCACTCTGCAAGACTATAAGTAGCATATATTCTGTGTATATGTACACATATATGTATATTTGAATATGACTTCTAAAAGTTGAATTTTCAGCGTTTCCCTGAAGGAACTCCCCTGACATGGCCTTTAAATTCTCATTTGTAGTCGAAGTCTTGATTAAATCTCTTTGTAACGAAGCTGCTTGGTGGGTTAGAAAGTTCTTGTTCTGTAGGTTTTACAGCTTCCTGTAATGTCCTTTCTCCTCTTTTAAAGAAATAAGCATCCAAAAGGGACTAAATGATATTTTTGGTCATACAGCCAATGAAAACAAGTTACTTTACACTACATTTGAGTTCATCAGCCTTATCCATAGACTGAAGACAGAGAGCTTAAGACTTTGAGATGCAGAACGCTTTGGCCCTCAGCTACACTCAGCAGATTTTGTTTACAAGCACGGACACATTCATTTTCTTTTGCCTTGGCTTGTTAAATGACCGAGCAAACAGACATCAACTTGGGTAGAAGCGCACTCACCCGGAGGAGTAATTTAGCGAGTTAGCCGACAGCTGAAGTACATGTCAGTGTTTAGGTACTGAATAATCACGTCATCTTCTTCAATACCACTAACAAAGCATCGTCTGTCCCCTGAGTAGCTTCAAAGCTACAGTTAGCAGAGCGCATCTACGCTCACCCACCATTCAGAGCGTTAAAAGTCTGTGGGGATTAAGCATTTTGTAGATTCAGAAATCAATGTAAGGATTAGAACATGTCAGGAAGTCAGACGCAGGCCGATTCTCTTCGCCTAAGGTGTAGTCACAAAGTCAGATTAGCTGACATTAACTTGCACAACATTGCCCTCTGATATTCTATGTCCAACATTTTTCCAACA
The DNA here is from genome assembly GCA_963678695.2 of Diplodus puntazzo. NCBI lineage: Eukaryota > Metazoa > Chordata > Actinopteri > Spariformes > Sparidae > Diplodus > Diplodus puntazzo. The sequence continues at coordinate 7,254,891 of OZ023167.1, read as the reverse complement.
ATGAATACGAAAAAAACTATAAACAAATGAATTTAAAGCATAAAACAATAACTTTGGCACTGGTTTATCTCCAGATACTGGTGGGGAGTCTCTCTCTGCACCCACGCAAACCCTCAGTGCTCTGCCGTCGTTCGACTGGCCGAAGGCAAAAACAAAGCTGTCTGCAAACACACACACACACACAAGTATACACAGACCCGCAATGCTGTGGCTCGGTTAGCTCCATGACCCTGAACTCTGCAAAGGCAGGCACCAAAAGGAAGTGGCCCCATACTGTCTGCATAGTTCAGCTCACAAGGCGACATACATCACAGCGGCCCCGCACATCCAGACTCACTGCGAGACACTCTGCAGTGACAACGGAGTGAGTACTGAGCACGATAGCCACCAGGAGTGGGAGACGTCGACTTCATCTTGGCCGAATACATCAGAGAGTATCAGAAAATAAACATAATGCAGACACTGGAATCATCTCAAGTTCAGTAGACACAGGCCAGTGTTTGTTATTGTGTTCGATTACACTGCCTGTACTCTGTGTAGTATTAATAGAAAAGTAGAACAACCTACTGCACCGGCTAGATAAGGCACATTTAGACTATTAGGTTTGTCTTGCTGGTATTAATTTTATCAGTCTTCGAGAACTGTGTCGGTGCTGCTTTCTTGTTATGTAAGAGAACATTTGCTGAGCCAGGAATAGCTCACGCCTACTCCGCTGAAGTGTAGCCCAGGTGAAGTTAGAAGCATCGCTACAAGCTTTTTAATAAAAACCGTACATCATCAGGGGAATGCAACACTGTCTCCTGCTGTACAGATAGAGCCGACCAACTCACACGCACTTGGGAGGCTCTACTGTGAGGGTTGTCTCTGTGCTTCTCGTAATAACTCTGAACCTCTGTGTCCTTTTCAGATCGGCTACTGGAATGAGTACGAAAAATTTGTATATATTATGGATCAGCAGGTCACCAACGAGTCCTCTTCTGTGGAAAACCGAACAATTGTGGTCACTACTATTATGGTACACTCTCAAGCAGGTTTTAAGTGTTTCACTCTAAGATTTCTGCCACTCAAGGTCAAGGTGTCCATTGTTGCAATCTGTCCTGGGAGGGTAGAACTATTTTGTTTTTCAGTTGCTTTCCATCCACTCACTACATGTTGAAACAGTCGATTCACAAAGAGTGTTTCAACTGTATCCGTGTGGGTGCCAAAGCATTTTGGTTTTTTTATATTACAGTGGGCTGTTGTAGTAGTGACATCACAATAACGGCTTTGGTAACGATAAAAAACGATATAGAGATTTAAACACACCATCGTATTCACATTGAGTGCATACGTAAGTAAAGAGTGTTTCCCTCTCATGAAGTAAAGTGTCAGCGGCGGCGGGGCGACTCAGCCGTGTCTCACTGGAGACATGAAATGATCTGCGCACAAGGAGGACATAAACAACCGAAGGCTGCAAACCTTTGGCTGTTTATCCCTCAAAACGACTTTAACTTAAAACTCTGGCACTGAATTGTAGTGTAAGTATCTTTACCAAACCAGTGCTCCCAGTGTATCAGGTTGAGTAGAGTGATCGCAGGGTTAGTCATCATCAGCCACTTTTAAATGTAAGATAAGGTGCGCCTTATCTTACATTTAAAAACCATGGCCTCTCTCGTTCCTTCTGACTTTGCCTATTGTGTTTTCATCTTAGGCAAATTCAGAATGTAATAGTCACACATTCTCATTTCAAACGTCTAGAAAACTCATTATCCTCATGAGCAGGCAGGAAGTGCAGCGGTAATCAGAGTGTGGAAGGGAAACAGAAGAGTAGTGTCATTGCATTTTGTACTCACTGTCAGGCATGCCTTTGGTTTGAGTAAAGACAACTCTTATTTTAGATGCATCAGTCATGTCATTAACGTCATGTTGCTTTTCTTACATCCCATAACTTTTAAACGTAACACAATGAAAGGGCGCCCCGTTATAGGGATGCAACTCTTTCATTCGTGTCTTCTGTAACATTGCACATGACTGCAGAGAGGAAGAGGTGGTAAAGAAGTTCAAACAACAAAAGGAGTCGAACTGCCGGAGACTGTGAACGCATCACACAGCAGTTTCCCCTGAAGACGGCTTGTATTGTAGTAGAGCTGGGCGATCTGGACTCCAAATAATATTAAGCACTTAAACGTAACGGACTGGGGGACAAAATCACATATGTCAATATTTTCATTATTTTTCTTGCTAACTACCTCAATATCGTTATCACGACAGTATTATAACGATGAATAAAATACAAACACAATAAGATTTTTGATCAATAATCATCTGTAATGTGGATAAAATGACCCGAACAAGTAGAACAGTCTGATATTGCATCACTTTACTGTTAGGCAGGCTTTAAAACCAGGGAAAAAACACTTAACGACATAACAGTAGTACACAAAAGTACCCCATACTTGGGTAAAAAGTAAAGATATTCTGTTAAAATATCGATTTGGTAAAAGTCAATGTCACCCATACAAATAATTCCTCAGTAAATTAAACGTGCGTTAGGAACAAAATAGATTTTTTTTGCTCTAAATCAAAAGGAATACTTAGTTACTAGTAACTACATAAAGTTATTTGCCTGAAAGATGTTGTGGGCTGGAAGTATAAAGTAGATGAAAATGGAGATAATCAAGTATAGTACTTGAGTAAATGTACTTAGTTACATTCCATAACTGACAATATCCAAAGACGATATATATTCTCATATCATGGTGAAGATATGATATTTATATATTGCCCAGCTCTAGTTTTTAGTCAGATAACCTCTGAAAAACATGTTGATGCCGTCGTACAAAGTAAATAATCATTGTTGAATGAGCTGACATCGGCTCCTCTAACGGAAACTTAATGGCACAACATGTTTTTACTTTTTGGAGGAATCACATGATGCTGTGTTGAGATCCAAAGCACAGACATGATGTAAAACAGTAAAAAATCAAGACACCAAGCAGATTATTTTATTGTCATAGTAGTAATGAAAACCGGTGTGACGCTTTATTTGGTCATACGACTTACTCTTCTGATGTGGCTCACATGTTTCTGTGAGGGTTCAACTCCATGTGCTTGATGTCTTTTATGTCTCTGCTGTCGCTGACGTTTACTTTATGAACTGGAAAAAAGTGCTCCATTCAGCTTGTCCTCCTCCTCGTGCCACGCTGATGCAAAGCACATGCAACCCCCTGCCTATTGCCCATTTCCACATATTTAGATTGTGGATGAGGTTAGCATGAGGGAGTCCCGACATCCTGCTTTGCCTCCTCTTATATGTGTTAGATGCTTAACTCTCCCTGCTGGCCCATTCGGCCTATTTACTCCTGCAGCGGCCCGCTTTTTTAGTCTTGTCGAGTCCCTCAGTGACATGCCTGTAACTGATGCCGTGTAGATCCTTTTAGCTTCTGCTCTGTTTGTCTTTTTTACGTTCCTCCCTGCGTCTGTGTGTTCGTCACTCCCGCATGCATGCATGCTTGCAGTGCCAGTCAAGGCCGTGTGTGACCCTTCGAGGTCCGGCCACTGTGGATGTGTGCTGTCTTTACAATGTACTCAAAATTCTGTCTAATTAACAGGAAGCTCCATATGTGATGTACAAGAAAAACTATATGCAGATGGATGGGAATGACAGATATGAAGGCTACTGTGTCGATTTAGCTTCTGAAATTGCTAAACATGTGGGGATAAAATATAAGCTGTCAGTAGTTCCGGATGGGAAGTACGGAGCCAGAGACCCTGAGACCAAGACGTGGAACGGGATGGTGGGTGAACTGGTTTATGGGGTAAGTGTCAGTCATTTAATGCTACATAACAACTTTGTATCTGTTCAGATTGTTGTGAAAGTAAATGTCTTGAATAGGGATGCACCGATTTATCTGCTGAACATCAGCCGATATTCGCTCGCAGATAAGACGACATTTACAGATGGCAGTGGCCAAAGTTTATCGGTTGTTTCACATCAGTTTCGTACTTGCACATTCATGAGCTGCTGGCTCGTGACATCCCTGCCAGCATTTTTCATGGCTGTGGACTGCTCATTCAGTAGGTGGTTGTATAGACTTCTGAAGCAGTAGGAAGATAGATTGTTCGAATGAGCTTTTTAATGTGAAACAAGGGTTGTTTTTGTCACTGATTGGCTGAGATTGTTGTTTCTAAATGTGTTAACCCTAACCCTTTTTTTTTCATGAAGATTTCATTGTTTTCCCGGGACGACACATTTGGTTTTGTTGTAGATAAATATATAAATAAATAAGAACAAAACCAATTAAAATACAACAAAATTACAACGGCATCGGCTTTGCTATCAAACAAATTGCTGTTTTTAGAAAATGGTATCAGCCCAGAATTCCACAATCGGTGCATCCCTAGATGTGAAGTGTCCTCTATATTTGAATAAAAGAGAGGTTTTTAAAACTCATTTTCCAACCGAGCACACATGAAGAAAGTTAGGTGATTAGAAAAATATCCAATTTTTGTGCATTCACTCCAACCCAATGAATTAGTCCTTACCATCATTTGCACCTGATAATTAACAGATAATGACTTTAATCAGTCATGTTAAAAAAAGAGAAAAACAAGCATCCAATTTAAAGTGTAGGAAAAAAGAAATGCACTTTTTGTCCAGAGTGGGCTGAGTGAGTTTTGGAGACCTCTCGGTCAACTGTGAAACCGCCCGGAATGCTTTTATCAGGTACCTTGTGGCTCACTCGCACTTGAACCGGCTCTAACAAGATGATTTGCATCTTTTATGAGACCTCGGCTGCCGAATGAATAATGTGTCAAATCTCACACACGGCCGACTGAAGAAAAATCTGCATGCAAACCGCGTTTCAGCTTCTCAATTTACACCTGTAGTTTCTGCGGTTATGATTATTTTATAGGCTGCTCCGCTGTCCTGCAGCCCTCGCGGCATTAATAGATTAATACAGAGAGAGACGACCCCCCCTCCTGTAATGCTATAATAATCAGCAATTGAGATGTAAATGATGGAGGATGGATACTGGACACCTGCTCTGGTTCCTCCTAACTTTGTCCAAGACGTGAATCCTTTGTGTTAAATATTTCCCTCTTTCTAAGTTCAGTTACAATCCCGCTGTCACCACAGCGAGATGCTAATTGATGAGGCTGTCAGGCGTCGCAGAGGATCTAATGGAGGTGCATTTAACGAGGCTGATTCACATTTCATGGACTGCTTACATAACGGGCTCCTCCACCTCTGTCTTCCAACCCTCTGCTTGATTCATGGAGGAGATTTGGATCGAGACAAAGACATTAGCCGACACAAATGCTGAGTGACTCATTTTCAAATGGCAGATTCCCTCTCCCAGGTCTGCTATTCAGAATCAGTGTGTCCAATCTGTTTAGTCCGTGGATGCACTTTAAAACTGAGTACCTGGCTTTGTATATGTGAGAGATATGTTATATGACAGTGCGACTTAGATTAAGTCCTGGTTTGACTTTGGGTTTATCAATAATTCCTTTATTATATCAATATTTCACACTTTGGTTGGTTATTCATGATTTCTTCTGTGAGACTAACTCCCTCTGTGCCTGTTTTCATTTTCACAGAGAGCTGACATAGCCGTGGCTCCTCTAACTATAACGTTGGTGCGGGAAGAAGTGATAGACTTCTCGAAGCCCTTTATGAGCTTGGGCATCTCCATTATGATTAAGAAGCCCCAAAAGTCCAAGCCGGGCGTGTTTTCCTTCCTGGACCCACTGGCGTACGAGATTTGGATGTGTATAGTTTTTGCCTATATCGGCGTGAGCGTGGTGCTCTTCCTGGTGAGCCGCTTCAGCCCTTATGAGTGGCATCTGGACGAGAACGATGAGGTCAAAGACCCTCAGAGCCCCCCAGACCCTCCGAACGACTTTGGGATTTTTAATAGCCTGTGGTTCTCCCTGGGCGCCTTCATGCAGCAAGGATGCGATATCTCACCAAGGTTGGTTGTTGTGTTTCCACTCTTCCATCACCTCTCAGCTGTCCTCGTCATCTCTCTGCATTTTATAGTCCCGTACACATACATCTCCACCCTGCCATGGTGCATATAGGTTATTTTGAGCTTTGCTGCTGTCCACCCGACCTCATGCTCCACTTCGCTGCACTTTCCTCCCATTTTCTTTTCTCTGAATCCTCACTCTCCGCTGTGCATCCATTTGTTTTGAAGCTGCATGCTGGCAGTGATGCTTTGCGTCCACAAAATAACTTATATCCACCATGCTGAGGGCTGTAAAATGCACAGGGGTCATTACATTTCACTCAAAGTAGCTGCTTGACTTCTTCATGACTCTTGGAGGGCTACCGTGTTTTTGCTGCATGTTCCATTTTACGGTCATCAACTTGGTGCATATAATGTATTATGTGCGGGAAAAAAAAAAAAGAAAGATCATCAGCACCATAACTGCATTTTTCCCAATACAACGGTCATCCACCCTTCCCCTCTATTCATTCATCCATCTCCTAGTCATCACTGTTGTGGCGTCCCTGACCTTTATTCTTCGAGGATTCTTGACTCTGTCATCGTTTTCTTCTTGGACTTTGGAAGATTTTGAGAGAACTGATTGAAGAGCAATGGCCGATAATAGGAGAAGAGGTTTCATAGATTTGGATTAGACAGCAAATGGATTGGTTAATGATTTGCTGATGGAAAAATGTGGGGTTTTTGATAGCGGGACATTCAGCATTCTGCAAGTTTTTATTCTTTTTTCCCACAGGGAACAACCTTTTTATTATCAGTACTCATGAAGAAACATCTGATTGATAGGGTCAAAATAAGTAAAAAGGTTTATTGAATAATGCAGCACTAAAAATATACAGGATCATTTAACTAGAAAAATCAATGCTACAAAAACATCAGAAGCTTGATTACAAATGATAGCTTTTAATTTCCTCAGTTCCTCATTTCACCACAGCGAGTGATCGGTGCATCTGAATAGCTCTTCACTGTCCGTGACTGTGGATTCTCAAGGTGTGGTAAGTTGTCCAGCTAGCTGACTAAGACAGGTGATAGCTGCATCTGATGGTTAGACTTGTGATGCATATGCGCTCAGGTATTCAGGTTTATAGTTGAACGCATTGCTGCAGTGGGGGGCGAAGCAGCTTGTGGAAAGCTGTAATGCTCAGAGCTGCGGCTCCACACAGTACAAACAATGAATGGAAGCTGCTGACTCTATGGTTTTACTCTAAAGCCCTGACATTGACGGGCAGTTTCCAGGTCACTACTGTCACCAGAAGAGGAAATGCATTCCCACTTAACCGTAATCTCCAGTTCTTCTTATTGTGGCTAGAACCCGCAACTTTGGCTCAACCATGTTTAGACGAACTCGTCTCAAGTATGCTCATACATATATTGGTGTGTAAATGACTATTAGGTAACAAACGTTTTGGAATCTGTCCAGTATCGCCTCAGCTGACCCCAATACCTGAGATGGTTGCACTGTAATCCTTAAATCCTTCAAATAAATCCACAGTAAGCGCTTCTTTTTGCCACTTTCAACTAAGATTGTAAATCCGGCAAATGGCGGACTCCCCGACCAAATGTCAACCAAAACCAAGTCGGTGCATCTCCACGTTTTTTTGTTTTTGAGTGTGCAAGAAGTGATTACCGTTTCAGTAAATGGAGTCTGAAATAGAAATGATTTTAATTATTTACCAAAAATGTCTCTGTAGGGATCCTTCGCTCCAATCTGAGACTGTCAGCGGCAAAAACAGTAACTTTAGGTGCATGTTTTGTAAGCAAATAACATTTATGATGAGACTTTTACAAAACCTACCCAGAATAACAGCCTGTCTAAAACTTTGATTACCATACTTTAGGTTTTGAATGCAACCTTTAAAGACAAACAAAATATTCACAGCTTGAAAGCACCCCCCAAGGATTGCACGAAGACATAGCCATGAAAACAATGTATCAGGGGAAATCCAGAGCTGTACATCGGCAGTGCAGCGAAGCGGTCCAAATGGATCCCCATTCGAAATGAGAAATGTGAGTTCATCTGCGAGCAGGACATTCAGTGGAATGTGTGTGTGATTGGGGAAGTTGGGGAATGGTACCAGAGAGAATAGTCAAATTTAAATATATGAACCTAGAGTTGCACTGCTACGCATGGATTTAAGGTCGGAGTCTTTGCTGTGAAGAATTGGTTAAGGACCAGCGAGCAGGGCGGGAGTATCTGTGTGACGGAGCGCTCCGGCTCATCACACCCTGACTTCAGCAGCAGACAGTCTCGTGGAGCTTTTTTTCTTCAGGCTCTTTCTGTCTGCTCTGGTCTGAATTCGTGGTGATGGCGTAACATTTTTAACATAAGGGGATGTAGATCAAACATTCGAACGAATTCCTGCACCAAACACTGGCTGCAGCTTTAAACCGACAGATACATTTACCACCTGAAGCAACACAGTGCTCACAGTTTCTTGGTACCGTCAAGCTGAAGACGAGGACAGAAAACAAACACAGTATAGTTGTTCTGCGCCAGTGTTGTTCCTGGAATGAACCCAAGTCATCTTGGACAGATTCATAACAGGCCCGGCGTGGTTCTGCAGACTGCTGGGTTCCGGTTGCTGTTGTGCTGAGCGTTTCTGGCTCTCTCACCTGGTTGCTCACCTGAATTAGCTCCAGAACTAATTGTGGACACAGTTATATTGAGTTAACGAGGTTTTTTTGAAAATTACTTTGAAGGAATTAATTAGCTGTAAAGGCAGCTACATTAAGCTTATGATATGTGATTTAAATGAATTCATGCGGATATGTGTGAGCACGGAGCACGTTTGGGTAAGAACATTAACTAAAGCAGTGTGTTAAAGTGCAATTTTCTGGAGTATTTCCATTTAATGTCACTCTGTACTTCTCAAAATAAGTGTGAAGTTTCTCAGATTAAAGTGCTGCTGTACGTCTGAGCTGATGAGAAGCCGAACACAGGAGACACGTTGGAAAATGATCCTTCTTCCCCACCCTATGTAGATTTGCTCTCTGTCTGCTATGTTTGCACCCTCTCAGGTCGCTGTCGGGGCGCATCGTCGGAGGAGTGTGGTGGTTCTTCACCCTCATCATCATCTCCTCCTACACGGCTAACCTGGCCGCCTTCCTCACCGTGGAGAGGATGGTGTCTCCGATCGAGAGCGCAGAGGATCTGGCCAAGCAGACGGAGATCGCCTATGGGACGTTAGACTCAGGCTCCACTAAGGAGTTCTTTAGGGTGAGTGTCTCAGCTGGCTGTCGTCCATGCTGTCGCTGCACAACGAGAGCGGCTCCAACGGTAGTTAATGTTGGCCAAGATCACAGAGCAGAAGAAGTCTCCGGAGCTTCGCTGTGGGTTTTGATTTATTACCTGCCGGGTAATAAATCGAATGATTAATCAATAAAATAATGTCTAGAATTGTATTTTTTCCCCTGATACAGCACTTTTAAAGAACTAATTCTACAGCGACACGTGATTAATTCAGCACATCATAAAAACAGTGGTGCATAGTGTTTTATATAAAAAGGAATTAAGTTTGTCTAAAGGAGCAAACAGCTAAAGGAAACTACACGCATTGGTTTTTTCTTAAGTGATTTAAAAGAGCTTTGGGATGGATGCCCAAGATTGAGCTCATATTTTTTCACGCATCAGAGAAGAACATCCCAAAACTAAATTATGGTATTAGGATGAGAGGAGAGATCGCCTGTTATCAGCCTGGTTGCAAATCCATTTTGTCCACAAAATTAACTTTGGTTCTCTCCGAAATCAAAAATGTGTTTTCCCCCCCCCAGCTTGATACTTTCTGGAAACAGGAATAATTCTGCTGCGCGTCTGGGACAATTATGCTCCCTCGTTGAACCATCAATAGAGTCATAAACCAAACGTTGATTAGCCTCACTGCGGCTCCACTAATATGCAAATTCATTTCTATCATTGCTACTCATAAGTACTGCAAAAGCAAGGATATAAATACTCTCATCGAGGATGCACAGTGCATTAACATCTTATAATAAAGAACCTATAAGGTTTCCGTCTTAATAGTTACTACTAGAATATGTTTACAAGCTTCGATGCTCAAATTATACATCAGTTTTCTCATGGTGTCCAGAGCTGCAGCTCTGTCTGAAACGCCCTGTTGTAGCTCCTGTCTCTTTAAGCCCCTCCCCCCCCCCTGGATACCCAGTCTGCTCTGATTGGTCAGCTCACACACGCCTGAGCCAGCACCGCTAGCAACAACAGAGCAGCTGTGCTAAATCAGCCAAACTAGCTGCTTGGCATAAATTATGCAAATATGTGACATGGTGACAGAAATTAAAGGCTGATGAGACGTTTCGGGAGCAGTGTTTCTGTGGGAGAGAGGAGCGTCTTTAACTTTAAAGATCCTTGACATGCATAAGAACATATATACAATGAAGGAATGTGAATGAATGTGCCAAAAGCAGTCTTTTAGTTAATATATCAACATCAAATTAAAAGCCTGCCTTAAATAGTAAGGATGAGTCGCAGACCACGTCTCTCGACTTACAGAGAATTAAGTGAAATGAACAGATTATCAGGCTACTTCTGTGTTTGTATTCGAAACTTCAGGGAAAAAAGACTTTCAAGAAGAACTCCGAGATGTCATTAGAATTCCAATTTTTGGTCCTCCGTCACAAAACTGCAATCTCAAAGACGGCGTCCTATTCCTCGGAAATGGAAATGTCATTCACAACCAATGTCCGGCGCTGAGCTGTGTCTATTTTTAGTCCCAGTCGGTCTCTTGGTGTGATTGCTCCGAGCGAGTCTGAGACGTTTGATAAATACAAACGGCTGGTTAGATTTGGTCGTGAACAGGGAGGGACAGTGTGTCAGTTTCAGTCTCTTGCTTCGGTCCGCGGGGAGTTATAAAATCACATCATACAATCTCTTCGGAGATTTACAGACAGCTTGTGTAAATACAGTCAGGATGGAACAGCATGTTTCCGTCTGTTTGGTTTGGGTATCTGCTCCATTTTACACACTCACTTCTGGCAGGAGAGGACGGAGTCGGTCCAAACATAATCAAATCAAAGTATGCGTCGCTCTCAAGAGAAAAGGCGACAGCGTTTTTACCTCTGGGGTGAAATATTCTTGTCTGTGTGCGAGGAGAGGTCTGATTTCGCAGGGGCGTGACCGAGCTGAGGCGTGTTTAATGTTTCTGTGACCCGACTCATTTATAAAGGCGTTGGAGCAGAATGGCACGGTCCGCTGTGCCAAAACTGAACCGAGGTCTGAAAGCATAGAAATGGAGCGATCGCCGTGATCGGTGTGGGGGAGGTCGTTTGTAGCTGGCTGTCTCCTGCACTGCAGCGCTTTTAAACATTACTTCAACTTGTGAAAACTGCAGCTGTTCAGACAAGACTGTTGAAAAATGGAAGAGACTGCAGTAGAATATGAAGACACTGATAATAAAATCAAGATGGATTTTATTGATGTGATATTTAAGGCAGCAATAAGTGTTCATATTAAATCCAGTTTTCTCTGTAATCCCCAAATAAATGTGTTTAATACAGCACATTCAAGGATTCTCAGCTTTTACTGGGTTATAATTCAGACTTGTAGGAGAAGCTCTGTTAGACTGACTGCGACGACAGCAGACGTGGTTAAACAAGACATCAAACTGTGTCAGGGTTGAGCTGTTTGTCAATTTTAACTTTGTTTAACACCTGAATGTTTACCTTCGAGTGGAATGAGTTTATTAAGTGATAAGAGCGACATCGAGAGCAAAAGTTTGGTCGTCTAATCAAAAACTTTTTAGCGGACTGCCTCCATTTTGTATTATCAGCTCAGAGGATCTCACACTGGGGCGCGGATACAAAGTGAGTGACTGAGTTTTTAGAGTGTGTCATGCTGGCCTTCATCTCACCAAAATCCAACTCAGATCCTGTTTTATTACCAGCTCCTCCCTGCCATTGTTAATGACTGATACAAGTTGTGGGGTCGGGTTGTGAACCACTGGACTCGCCTTTTTAAAAAGATTATAAAAGGGATGATGACTAAGAAAAAGGAGATATTGTAGGCGCATGAAGACGCCCTAAAATACTCATGTGTCATGTCTGTAAAATCAAGTGTATCAAACTGATCATCTTTTGAGGCTTCCTGGTGAATCATCACGGTAACAGCGGCTCCATACACAGCAGCGGCGGATGTTCTAATCCGTGATGTATTTGGCAGGCTATGATTTGTCAAAGGTGCTCCTCGGGAGATAATTGACAGGCCTGGAGTGACTCCATCCTGACTGCCTTTTTTCTTCCTCCGAAGTGGAAAATGTCAGCGCAGGGAGCCGTTCTGAGCAACGGTTGATGAAATCCGGTGATTCAAAGCTACTGATTAATTAAGAGCCGTAAATACCTTTTTATTTTTCTCAACGGAAGGAGCATCAAATAATCCGGATCACACAGCCTCCTCGACGCACGTAATATATGCTGACAACTAACATGGTCATTTATTTAAAACACTCGCTTTTATTCTTCTGTGGTTTTCAGAGAGGACTTAGAAACACACTTTCATCTGAACATTTGAATGTTTTTGACAGTTAGATTAAAAAGATTTTGTACTGATGTTAAAGATGATTATTTTAGATTAGCCTAAAGATTAGAAGCAGGGCGGTAACGACTTGCATTATTCTGTACAAAGTAAAAAAAAAATAATAGTAGTTCTGCCTTCCAGCACCTCTGAGTTCGCTAATTAACGTGATGTATCTCCTTTGTTTAATCTGCACACAAACAGAAATTTAAAAGTTGGATTTTTTTCAAGAGGTAATTGCTTCACAAGGAGTTGTTTACTGGAACTATTTCCCCCGTAGCATCAAAGCTTTCTGTGCAGGTGAAAACAAACAAGAGACAACATGTTAATTAGTGAGCTTTGGAGGTTTTAGCGGGCAGATTTTGGACGGAGCCGCGCTCGGCTGCCTCCCACTGCTTCTGCTCTGTAAAACAAGCTAAGCTAATAATAAATGGACACATGTAATCTAATGTTTGACACATTTGTGAATTATTTTTTGAACGGGTTGTTGTGTATTAAGTTTTCTCAGCTGCTTCGTCTCCATTGATTGGCAAACTAAATGGTTTTCGCAATAACTTTCAACCAGTCGCTGAAACAGACAAATTAGCCATTTGTTTACTTTCAATTAAATAAAAGTTGTAACCGTGATAGATTTTACTTTAATCCCGGCGCTGCTGCTAAATGAACCGTGCTATTAATTGGTTTTTTTCATTCGTTTCCACTGATCGTGAAACATACAGCAAATGAGTCTTGATTAGATCCTCCACCAATGCACGTAAACGGGAAGCCGCATCCAGATAAAAATAAAACGGCGGGAAGATTGCACATGCTTTGTTTGGCCTGTCGGCTCCACTTTCCGTATGACAGAGTGACAGACGTGCGCAGAGGGCCGTGAATCACTCTCAGCCCTTCAGTCAGCAGCTGACAGATGAACCGGTAGCTGGAAGAGTTGAGACCAGTTTATTTCCAGAATGGATTGAGGGGCGGTAGAAGTTCCTCGCAACTCAGATGATACGACCTGTTTGTCAGTTAAAAAGATTTGTCGCGATTAATTAGAATTAATATATTGAGCAGTTTGTCTTCGTTAAGCCACGACTGCCGCAGCGAGAGTTATGACTCCGGCAGCACGGGGGGAGAGTTAACGGATATCAAGAGGGCCGACCGACCTGCTCCTGACAGGCGTGCGTCTTCATCTAACTCAAGAGAAAAAATGTCTGTTTTCACACTACGGTCAGGCCTGTCATCAGCTATTATTGTCATGTTAGGAGTGTTTACATGATCGCTCAGCTGAACTGAAATCGTGCATATGTCAAGAATGATTCACGTACTAGCCCGAGCCCACAATCCATTACTTCTCCTGTGAATTATTTACACAACACTCCCGTGCACACCATCGAGCCGACATAGTTGGACAAGTTTTACTCCGATCTTTTCTTTTAGTTTCACCAAGCCAGATGTGATGTTGGACTGACTCACAGTGCTACCGGTCACGCACACTGGATTCCTCTTTATTAAATCTATAAATAAGCGAGTTAATACATGCAAGTCTGACCTGTTGCCAAGGACAACTCAAATAATGAGACATGCAGTATGAGAGCAATGCACAAATAGCTCATTCTTGTATATTCAAAATGACTAGGGTCGTAGAAAATAGCAGATAACAGATCTTATTTTCTCACTGCAGAGTTTCGGGATTCTGACTTCACATACTTGTTCACACTTCTACTTCCTGTTTGCCAGAGCGATTATAAAAACCGCCTGTCATGCCCTGATCACAACCCTGACAAGCTGCTGCTCGCAGACATGTAAAAAAAAATATGTCAAAAATCTAAAAAAGTTTCCCCCCAAAGTTTCCTTTGAGGCGCTCCCTCCCTCACCGAGCTCAGCGGAAGGTCACGTTAGCCCAGTTTAGTGCAGCTTCTGTGTTTTTCTCCCCTCTATTGTAGACAGCTGTGTACTCCAGCTCCCCGGTGACCAGCGATCAGCCTCTCGCCGGCCATTTTTAGCAGTGTACTGAGTGTCAGAGCAGGGCCGCGCTGTGCGTGTCTGTAGCTGCTCCAGCTGGCAGCTGACTGGGCCACAGAGGTGAAGCCGTCAGTCTCGTAGTAAGCAGGTCAAATGTGTTAAAGGCAGCGGCGTCACACGAGCACTTCTGCACACTGTCAGACAATGGAAAATGGATGGAAAAGGATGGGAAAAGGACAAAGACAGGAAGTGGATTGTAAAACATGACACACGGGGATACAAAATAAAATAGGAAGCAGCAAAACTAAAAAGCCAAACCATGACAGTTTTGTCACACATTTAACCTTTGAGATTTGGACTCATTTAATATCGCGATTTCAGTGGTGGGAAGTCGTTTTTGGGGATCTGCAGTAAGAGAATCAGGCACATGGCTGAAACTCCAAAGTAAAAACAACCAGATGAAAAGATGAAGCAACAGATAATGTGCAGGATAAAGTTTTGACAGAAGATGCTGAAAAAGTTGGTAAATCTCAAAACACTCTGATTCTGAGGGATAACCTATAAATGAACATATAACATAATTAGATAATTAACTTATGGAACATAATTTATGACTCAGTTAGAGAGACTGACTTTACTACTAAGATGAGTATGATGCACAGATATTTATGTACAGTATATTAATCAGAATAATGCAGCTAGTTTGCCTTTATGTGTGTGCTTTGGTTAAATTAGTAGTATTTAGTTTCATTAGTTCAGGAATTTTAACTTTCCCAGAATCAGAAACTAATGAACGCCGTCATACTGACCTGGTTTATGTGTTTGTCGGAAGGTTAGATGATGCACAACATGCCGTAACGTCAATACAACTGCACAGACTAAAATGTTGCATAAGCCCAACGGTCAGATGTCGTTATGGAGGATTGATTTGATAAAACTAAAAGTTGAAACCGTGATGGTTGTGACTCTAGCTGTGACCTGCTGGTCAGAGCACAAACTGAAGAGGAGGACGAGGTCACGTCTGTCTGTTAATATTGATATCAAACACGGGCTGCGTTTTGCTTCTGCTGAGCTGCCAGATTGTCAGACTTCAGGCTGCTGGCATGAAGCCCACTACCTCCGCTGCACTGTTAACATGTAGAGAGCAAATCCACTGCGGATTAAAACACTGTCCACTGAGCTCTGAGCGTCGAAATGTTGGGGCCAGAAACTGTGACCCCAATGTGACGTCACGGACTTGAAGTGCAGCCATTGTTTTTGCTTTAAAGGTTCAGTTTGACTTTTTGGGAAAGTACTCTAATTGACTTTCTTGCTGTGGGATAGATGAGAAGATCGACATCACCCTCACGTCTCTGCGTTAATTACGGAGCCGGAGCAGGAATTTGAGTTAGCTTAGCATAAACACTATGTTTCACAAGGTCAGCAGTTTCCCCTGTTTCTAGTCTGCACGCTCAGGGACTGAATGAAAATAGATGCTTCCTGCTGAAAAAAGAACACTTCTGGGAGAACAGGAGAGTGCGTTTTGTTCTAAAACATACAAAAATAAAAACAAGAACTAAAAACGATTAGAGGAGCAGTGATGTTGGTTCTTTATAGTTGTCAGTGATTCAATGTGAGTCCTCCAGAGAAGGTGTCCGAGCCCCGTTTATTCATTTGATGGCACTAATAGTTGTTTATTTAGCAGCTATTTCCTCCAAAATGGAGTGTTGATTTTACGATAGACATATTATTTTTGAGGTATTGGCTGGAGGATGATCGCAGTTTATTCGTAAGTCAGCGAGAGATACCAAAGAAAACATAAACACCTCTCGGGAGGGTCCTGCTTTTTTAGAAAGTGAAATATACAGTCATCTTGTTTATGTACTTTAATTAAATATAGGTCAAATCATTGCTTTCCGTTCTGACTTAGGTAATACGCAGCGTCTTAACTTCTTTTGGACATTCAGACTTCCTCCTGACCCTGATAATTTTCTTACGGTCCCTAAATGTAGCTGAGCTGATCGCCTCATGGCTCCAGCTCCAGTGATATCGATCTTCTTACATAAGAAAATGTCCCAAAATGTCAAACTTCTCCTTGTACTCACTGTGAATGTTTTTTTGTTTTTTTTTATGGTTGTCAGTGTGCATAGCTAAACTGTCTCTTATCTTCTCTCTGTTTCCTCAAATGCAGCGCTCCAAAATAGCGGTGTATGAGAAAATGTGGTCTTACATGAAATCGGCCGAGCCCTCGGTCTTTGCCAAGACGACGCCGGACGGGGTTTCTCGAGTACGAAAGTCGAAGGGAAAGTTCGCGTTTCTGCTCGAGTCCACTATGAACGAGTACATAGAGCAGCGGAAGCCGTGCGACACCATGAAAGTGGGAGGAAACCTCGACTCTAAGGGATACGGTGTGGCCACTCCTAAAGGCTCTGCATTAAGGTGGGTGGGATATTATAACAATATCATCCATGTTGTTATAGTATTCCACCTACCCTGATGTCTCCTTTTCTGCCATTCTCTTCTTCCTCACTCCTTTTAATTCTTCTTTTTTTTTTCCAAGTGCATCAATGAGTGAAGAGTTTTTATAAGTTTGATCGACACGTTTAGCCATTTTTTCTGTTCTGTCCTATGTATCTGTGTCTCTCTGTTACTTTCTTCTCTCTCTTAAGGTTTTTTGGTATATTAGTGTGTAATTCCATTTGAATGTGAATGTGCACTCACCTTTCCCCCCCGACCTCGTTTGTATTTTGCTCTTTTTCCCCCTCCTCCAACCTCTCCCCCTCCCCTCCTGTTTTTTTTCCCTGTGGTGCTCTTTTGCATTTGCTTCTAATTCAACACTGATATGTGTCTCTTTTGCTAGTTTACAATGCTGGTCTGTCAGTTGTGATGAATGTTTAAGCCGCATGCTGAATGTTCTTATTTCCAATTCAACAATGACAGAATGTCCCCATCCCGCACACTTCAGTTACAAGCAATGTAACCCTCCATGCCACCTCTCTAATATTTAACATTTTCTTTGCTGTAAAAAAAACAATGCTTCTTACCCTTCCACACCAGTGAAATTATTCACCAATTTGTTCCTTCCGTGCTCCCCTTATGAACCATTGATATAATCACTATTCTTTACTAATATTCTATATTAGATTTCTCACGGACCTGTTCATTTTCTTACAAGTTATGTTTTATCGTTTCAAGAAATGCTGTTAACCTGGCAGTGTTAAAACTGAATGAGCAAGGCCTCTTGGACAAATTGAAAAACAAATGGTGGTACGACAAGGGAGAGTGCGGCAGCGGGGGAGGTGACTCTAAGGTCAGCCTCAATGTCACCAAAGTCGGGTACCCTAGAACAGAGTAATCGGCAAGGCTGTCGTCACTGGCTGTAGTCTTTGGGCCCAAACACCTCGTTAATCAGCTACAAATAAACATGTCTGGTTTTTTTTACATATTTTTATTACGCAAATGTGATCAACTGGGAACCCTTTACTTGGCTAATGGAGGAAGAAAAAAAAAAAGCCCAATAATGTGAGATAAACCAAAGTGTAGAAGTAAAACAGGAGAATATTAGATAAAACTGTTCGACGGTGTATTTGTGACAGAGTAGTTTTTGGCTTGTAGTTATGAAAGACGGAAAACACCTTCCGCTCTGTTTTTTATATCTACAGGCCAACGTGAAAGCGTTGAAGCATTCAAACGAATGCGATTTCTTTTACGATCATATCCTCCAAGTCGAGCAATGTATGCACTCTCCAATCTGCCGCCTGGGTGTTAGGGCAGGCACGGGGAACAGCGTTGTCTTGAGGGGACTAAGCATCGCAGGCAAACGTGAGAATTCTAATGGCACAGTGAAGACTAACGGTCCAAACTTTTTTGTCCAACATCCTCTCACCGAAATCCAGCGTAAGACTGACAGAACACCTTTGGTTGGTCTTGATCCAAGGCCAGTCAAAGTCTATCCATGGCCACCCTGACCTGGTAAACCCTGCAGCAGTAGAGTATAAGATGTGACCAGGGGCCCCATTTGTACAAGAGGATTTGATTTGAATCTGTATTAAGATCGCTTTTTTTTTATAGTGAGCACAAAGCTAAGTGAACATGCACCCACATCTTAAAGTGAGACTGTGTGACTTAATGAAACTATTGAAATGTTTAACTTTGACTCGCTAAAAAGCATTATGACAGTATTACAAACAGTCAAGATTCATAAAGTCAGTGAGCTAACGAATGTCAGTTACAACATCTTTAATTTAAAGTTAGCAAACGTTAGCCACCGTTAGCTTGGCTACGGACATATCGGACCAAGTAAGTGTGTAGCAGCAAAGAATACTGAGAATTTTTGCTTTTGAATGAAACATTTTATGTGTAAAAGGAAGATTATGTAATTTTTTCTCCAATTAGTCACATATCTGTAATTTAAAGTTAGCTAACATTAGCCACCGTTAGCAAGTGGAGGTAGCGGACCAAGTTAGGCTGTAACAGCCAACTGAATCTGACATTTATGGATTATGAATGAAACTTTTCATTGTTAGTAAGACTGTGTTATTTCTCCTTCAGAAAGTCACATATCTATAATTTAAAGTTACCTTATATTAAGTAACGTTAGCATCCATTAGCTTACTGGTTGAAGCGGACCAAATATGGCTGTAGCATCAAAATAAATACTGAGATTTATTGCTTTTGAATTCAGCTTTTGATTCATAGAAAGAAAATCATGTTACGTCCTCTTTTAAAAGTGACATATCTATAATTTAAAGTTAGCTAACATAAGCTATCATTAGCCACCATTAGCTGCTGGACATGGCAGACCAAGTATGGCTGTAACAGCGATCTAAATACTGAGATTCACTGCATATGAAGTCATATTTTCATTCGGTAACAGGAAGATTTTGTTATTTATCCTTCCAAAAGTCACATATCTATAATTTAAAGTTAGCTAACATTGCTACATTAGCCACTGTTAGCTAGTGGACATGGCTGGACCGAGTATGGCTGTAGCAGCAAACCGAATACTTAGATTTATAGCTTATGAATCAGGATTGTGTTATTTATTCTTCCAAAAGTCACATAGTCTCACTTTTAATGTCATGTTTAGGAGTTAAAATAGACAAGAAGAGCTCAGCTAATGACCATCGTGAAGCTTGTGTGTCATACTGTGTGCACGTGCATAACCTGTCCTCACTTTATCCCCGCAGAGCCGAGCACATCAGCCTCAGCTCTGCAGAAGAACTGGGAGCTTTTTTTTTTTTTCCAGATCATCTAAAATAATATTGTACACAGATGAGGACTCCTTGCAATTAAAATCTGTTGTACAGCCTTCGTATAAATGAGGCCCCTGATCTTGTGTTCCAGACACCAGGGCGCAGTAACAGCCCCCACTGTGGATCCATCTCTGCCTCTGCTCTTCAGCTTGCATCATGACCACAGTTACACGTGGCAAGTTGCGAGAGAAGAGACAAGGCAAACTTTGCTGTTATCGACTCGAGTCATCCATTCCTGAGTGAGCAGGATAACGTGGATACTGGTGATGGGATAACACAAAGAAGCCGTCTCCTCTCTCAGCGGTAGCTTGCCTCGATTCCCCCCCACGGTTAGAAAGAGAGTAGACGATCAGCGTAACACAGTCACGTCTGACTGCCACATTTCTTTGTCCTTATTTCGCTTTCAGAAAACGCACGTGTAGATGATTTGATAACAGGATGGAAATATATTGTATGTAACTACCACTGAGGAAATGTGAGAAATCTCTTCATTGGGCTGCCGTAATTCAAATTCATCAAATTCTGAGCAGAGATACTTCAATGTTTTTCTTTTCCGACATTATTTATCCACAACTGGTAATTTCATTCATCAAAGCTCGATGATTTAAAACATTTACATCCTTCTGGGTAATTTATAATTCATACTGTTTGATGTTTGACATTATACAGTATGTGATTTATGTCTTGATTTGGCCATGGGAGTTAGTGTTGTGCATGCAGGTTTTTATTTTGTGTGCTCACGAATGCTTTTAGATTCCTGTTTTCTTGTTTTCCAGAGAGACTGAAGGGTAAAGTTCTGATGTGACTTAAATCAGAGGCAGCGGAGGTTTGGTCAACTCCTTGGGGTGGACACAATACCAGAAACACTTCAACAATGTATCATATTCAATACAACAATTAATGCGTTCTTTGTGGAGTTTAGAGGTCTCTTAAGATGCAACACAACACAAATGATTCCTTGAAAAATCTGCAATTTATGACCATTGATTTGTCGCCAACTCATTAACATTAGCTACCATTAAACTTTA
The DNA here is from genome assembly GCA_963678695.2 of Diplodus puntazzo. Classification (NCBI taxonomy): domain Eukaryota; kingdom Metazoa; phylum Chordata; class Actinopteri; order Spariformes; family Sparidae; genus Diplodus; species Diplodus puntazzo. The sequence continues at coordinate 7,234,169 of OZ023167.1, read as the reverse complement.
CAAATGTAATGTTTATAGCACTAGTTGTTGCATTGCATTACAGTTGATTGCACATGTGTTTATGTTATTCTGTCCACCCCCTGCACTCAATCAAAGCATTGGATTTGTACTCCAAACAAAAAAAAAAGAAGTCATATTTTATATTTTCGTGCAAGTGTTCAGTAAGTTAGCAGTGTTTTACTCATGCCCTCTGCGGCGCGGTCGTCCTCCAGAGAACCAGTCCACTTTAGATTATTATAATTAAATACGCCTATCTGCTTCCTGGAGAACATTACCTCCAGTTCTGCCAGGCTTTGAGTGAAATCCGATCGGTCAACTGGATGCATAATTAATGAGCCTTTGCCGACAGTCACCAGAGAGACGACAGAGGCTTCAGTGGCTTCGATACGCAGGTGACTATGTGACGATACTGTGTGTTTTTATATATACATATACATTTGGAACATGAGCTCCCTGCTGACCTTAGTACTTATATATATATTTATATTTAGCATGTAACATGACTCATGTGTTTTCATTTTCTTTCTCTTTTTTTGCTGTTAAAGGTATTTATTTTTGTTTGGATTCAGACATGTAGAAAGAGGCGCTGAATTAGTTGCAATTAAATTGATTGAAGATATAATTTTTCACAAGCTCGTACAATATGTGCTGTGAGAATAGTGATAAGAACATTAGTTAAAATAAGAACAAATATAATTGAAATATAAAAAGTCACGAACATACTGCTGGGCTTGTCATATATATATATATATATATATATATATATATATATATATATATATATATATATGTATATATATATATATATATATAAAATATTCTACATATTATATACTATACATTTATTTTATACAGTTAATTTTTACATACTGTTGTATATGGATTTATCACAATACACAGTTTATATAGCCATATTTTAAAATCTCCTCAAAAGTACTTTAGAAATGTAAGGACTAGGTGACAGAACCAAATATCACAGCACAACAATCCTGTAGGAATGATTATTGGTACTTTAATCAATCATCAGTAATTATCAGTCATGTGGATATAATGACTGAAGTGAGTAAGAACACTCCTCTTAAACTTATGTCATATCACCATATAACGAAGTCCAAACTCCACGATAATGATATAATAACAACATATTATGTAATATGAACTACATGTGTGTCGGTTGTTAGATTTTGCTCTGTGGACCATCACTAACTAAAAGTTCAGTTCAGTGTTCTGTGCTGTAGAATTTTAATTGGTAAGCATCTCGGGCATGCATAATAATTATAATTATTATTTTAGTTTTGCTTTAATTTGAGCTGGTTGTTGTTTGCGGAGACGCTCTGGTTGGTGAAACCTGTGTGAGTTCGCTCTGCGTGGAGCTGCGAGCTGCTCTTACATCAGAGGTTCAGGACAGCTCAGTGTTCCTCTCTTGACAGTAAATGTCAGGTGGAGTTATTCAGCAGCACCGACTACACTGCGACGGGCCACAGAGCAGAAACACTTTGATTTTACGTCTCTCGGACAAAATAATTGCAAAAAAGCCAAGCTGCTTAGAAAAAAAGGGGCAGAGTGGAAACAGATGTGGTTTTCCTCACTGTTGCCTCATCGAGCAACATTTTTCACCTCTAAAGTCCCGGTGAATCCTCTGAGACGTTATTTCACTCTGCACCCTTTAAATCTAGGTCTTAAATCTCTTGTGAATGAATGTAATATAGTGTGTTTCTATCCACATGAAATGATGAGTCCAAACTTTACTACCTAAAAACAAACCTGTCCTACTAGCTACTGCTGTTATCTACTTCCATACATTAAAATGACCACACACACACACACACACACACACACACACACACACACACACATATATGTATGTATATGTGAGTGAGTCTAAACTATGAACCTGGACACCTCATTTCAGTGCATTATTTAAAAGTCCATGGCCACCACCTGGTGGTGTGTCTGAGGTCTGAGACTGTATCTGATGACCAGGAGTTGATTCTTTTTTATTTTTTATTTTTTTACAGCTGAATAGAAACTGCAGATATATAATTTACAATAACATAAGAAAAGTGAAAGTCCGCAGAGTAGATCGTCTTATCCCAAATGCTGTATATTTTATGCGACTAACAGTAATTAACTTGAGGAAAGGATGGATGTAGATTTAACACGGACACAATTACTGTAGCCACATTTTTTATTGAGATGAACAACTATTAAATACAATTACTATGAAAAATCTGTGATTACAAGCTGTTTTGCTCCCTAATGGACTAAAAAAACAACCCACTTAACATCATTTTTGTTTGTGATTCATGATCACAGTGTCTCCAAAATGCATCATAAGCACCCAGAGCGTATTTCTGTCCAGATAATACAATTACAGATCGCTGTATGTCGGATCGTTACTGCATAAATCTTCATTCATGAACAACAGTCTGGTTCACGTTCAGCCTGTTGTTGCGTTTTATCATCATGACTTTGCCTTTCAAAGCGCTCTGACCGGAGAACAGGACTGCAGATCATCCACTTAACATCATGCATGACTTCTTCTTCTTCCTCGTATTTGTTTTCTCCGTGTAAATAATCTGAAAACATGTTTTGTATTTCTATTAGATATAACAGTGGTGAATACAATATATTTGATGACGATTACAAAACGCTGATCTTCATTTTCTGAAAGGAAATAAGTCTGGGAATCTGTCAGTCAGGGAGATTGAGCTTAATGTCTCGCAAAAACAAACACCCTGAAAAAAATAATCTCACAAGCACATTTTCCAGGACCTTTAACTATAAATAGATAAACTGATGAACCAAGATCACTTTAACTTGGGGGTCTAAATTTGGTACAGATGTTTTTTGATTTCGAGGGGGGATGTTTTATGAGACATTAGCCTCCAACAACTAATGAAGCTGAACTGTTGTGTTTTGTCTGTTAGTCAAGAAAGGGTTCCTGTTAGATCCACCTTGCTAAACATGAAAAAAAAGGCTGCCCATAGCAAAAAAAAAAAAAGAAGAAACTGTGCCCTCAGCAATTACTGCCTCTTGTTTTTTCTTCCATTCTGTTAAAGCTATGCAGCAGCTGCTTTATTCTGCAAGTTTCAAATCTTTTTCTCTCTTCTTGTGATCAGTGTGTGCCGATTACTCAAAGCGATATAGGTGGGGTCTGGCATGCTAGGGTAGTCATGGATTATGAAAAAAAAAGGTCATATATTGATATATATATACTGTATATATACTGTAGTGTTGCTTGCTATCTGTGATGTGTTGGCCAGGACCCTACTACTATCGCTTTGCACAGTATAAAGTAGTTTTAAAAGAAAGTTGAATAACATAAAATAACATAATATAATGTTATTTATGTTATTTCCCACGTGAAGAACTCCTGTAAACCTTGCAGTATTGAAACTCAGTGAACAAGGCATCTTAGACAAGCTGAAAAACAAATGGTGGTACGATAAGGGTGAATGTGGAACCAAGGACTCGGGAAGTAAGGTCAGTCGCTGCAGGTCTTTTTACACTGATTGCAAAATGCATTTTGACCCAACTGTTCATGTTGCAAAAAAACATCTAAAGCAACACATCCTTCTGTCAGACATGTTAATCAGGACATGACATGAAAACTAAACACCTTCGCACATAGTCGGATTTATCAACAGTCTGATCATGATCCATTACATCACGACATGACTCCATTTTCTTACAATTCCAGATAAGATAAGAAATTGCAGCATGACTACACACACATTCTTTTAATCCATACCATTGAAAAAAAAAAAAAAAAAATCTTTGAAAAGCTGAATCATAGAATTGAAACCATTATACTGCTGTTTGGTCGTCCAAACCTTTATTGAAAGTTAGTTTATTGGTGGTCTTCATCATTTGTATGCAATCTGCGGTCTGTTTAGCTCCCCGATACGAGCCGCTAGTTTCTCCCCCCAAAGGCCTCCTTATTCTGACTCCGAGCTGACCTTTAAATACCATCTGAGTGCAAAGTGGTCAAATGGTATTTAATAGTCATGTCTCATAGATGGAGTGTCAAAGCAAGGAACTTTATATTCCACGTTTAATTAATTTAAGAAAAGTTTTACAAGCCAGTTATTTGACTCCCTAAAGGTAGAGAACGTTGAATGCACTGGCTTCGGGGGGGTTACAAAGTTTCGCCCTCCAGGGTTGGAATGCAAATGGTAAAACTCACATAAATTAATTTCAATATGACTGTTTGGCTTTTAATAGCAGCAAAATGGTTCAATTCGCCCCCTTCCCCCACCCCCCACCCCCACCCCCTTCCACAGCTTGCCACTTTGATTGTACAGATGCAGTGTGTTGAAGTTGAGCAGCTATGATAGGTTTTAATGTGTAGACCTGTACGACCACGACCGCCTTCCTCTAGACGTGTGGGCTCGTAAAGAGACCATCGAGCAGGATAGATAGCAGCTCTCTCTCTCTACATTCACCTCCTCAGCTCTTTAGAGTAGAAAGAAGACACATTTAAGTTGTTCTAGTTTATGTCCCTCGTAGGCTAAATGAGGCGTTTGTACCTCCAGAGGGTTTTGTAGACACCATTAGCAGTCTTCCTCAGAGTTAGCCGTAGTGCAGCAGGGTGTACACGTAGGATTGGTGTTGGTGTGACATTGTTGTTTGAGGTCAGCCTCACCGTGCCAGTACAACGTGTCTTAACGGTGGTCTCTACCTCCCCCAGGACAAGACAAGTGCACTAAGCCTGAGCAACGTGGCAGGAGTCTTCTATATTCTGGTCGGAGGGCTCGGCCTGGCTATGACCGTGGCTTTGATAGAGTTCTGTTATAAGTCACGGCAAGAAACCAAAAGACTGAAGCTGGCAAAGAATGCCCAGAACTTTAAGCCAGCCCCTCCGGCAAACTCCCAGAATTTTGCCACGTACCGTGAAGGCTACAACGTGTACGGGACAGAGAGCGTTAAGATCTAACGGGTACGTCCTTTTGCCGTTGTTTCCGTGCTGTGTCAGGTTAAAACACAAGTACAATACAGGATCCTGGTGGGATCAATCAGTGTGTTATCACTAACTTAAAGGTGCAGTATGTAAGAAGGTACTTCGGAACTTCAAGTGGAAATCTCTGCAACACAATATTTATATTTCGTAATGTCAAAACTGCTATTTATTCACATTCTGTTGATGACTTTAGTTCATTTTTTTAATCTTACATATTGCCCCTTTAATCTAGAGGAACTTCTCTTAAATTACAAACATGAATGGTTCCGGCTAGAAGTCCGTGCTTTCGGGTTTGAAGTATTTGTAGTTTGAAACATTAAAAAAACTAATTTTAAATCAAATATTTAGCTTAACAAAATATAAGCGGTTGCTAATGTGGAACAATGACGTACGACTGTGGTAGAATCTGGGAGTCGATCGTCCTACAGGGGTTATAAAGCAGCGTGGTCAGGCAGGAGGAGGAGAGGTCGCTCTGGTGACTGTGGAAGCTGATGATTACAGATGACTATAAACTACCACGTTGAGGAGAAACTGGCTGAAGGAGCTTTAATGTCCGTACTGACTTCAGTCTTTACGTCAGTGAACTCGTAACGTTTCTGACTCTGAGTGTTGTTATTGAACTCTCAAATTGAGCAAAATCAACTCAGCTGCCACGTAAGTCATGAGAGGACCGAACTAGTAATTCAGTTAAAGTTCCACTAAATTGCCTTTCAGAGTCTGCAGGGGAACTTGTGTGTTTGTTTTTTTTTTAGTCGAACCAGACTAAAGTGATTTGCTCCAGTGTGCCGGCAGCAGAATCTGATCCTCATCCTTTGCACATCTCTTGGCTCTGCAGAAGTGAAAATGTGTCAATTCCCACTGGAGCGTCTGGACGGAAAACAGCCACTCTGTGTGACCCCCGACACCCCGAGGCTGGCATCCTGGAGGCGACAGTCTTCTTTGTCATCAGCTTGGACGCAAGCCTAACAAGTCAACAAGTGCTCATTCTGGGTCTGTGAGGCCCGTCACACTAACAGAGGGCAATGACGCAACGGGACTTTTCTTGCTTCTGGAAACATGAGATTTGCCTCTTGTAGTGCCTTATGGAGCATTTCAGCGTCATGGCAATGCAGATCAAAATTGAATTCACTTGAAAAAAAATCAAATCTGTGGAACTATATGGCAAAACGTTGCTTTAAATGACAATTAGACGAACTGTTGTAATTTCCGTTGTTTTTCTATTCTGACGAAGAAGAAGAAGAAGAAAAAAAAAGCCATGATTTGCAATCAAACCGTCCTGGAGTACTTATTAAGTCATTTGAATACTTTACAGACATATTTTTGTGGTGAACTCTTTTAAGTTGGATTAAATGTTATATTTAGTGGAGTAAAAAGTCATTTTCTTGTTTTACTATAAGACTATTTTTCGGTTTCATGATATTTAAGACAAAGCATCGATCAATAGGGTTAAGCATCAATTACAAAGTGACGACGTCGTACCCCAAGTTTTGTACTCGGAAAATATCAGTAATATGAAACTGTTGTCATCAGAAGCCGCTTATTTCTCACAGCCTGTCGGACTTCATTCACAACTCGACTCTGTGTTCTCTTAGATGCTTCTGTTAAAAAAGAAAACACAAGACTTGGTTTGTTTCTGCTGCCACCGTTTGGAGACGAGACGATTTTTAAGAAAAAATTGAAAATGAGGTCAGCTTTTAATCACTTAGTGCCATATTGTTGAAATCATTAGAACTCGTAGGGACTAGGAGAGCGACCCCCTTTTTTTTAATGTAACAGCATATTCCAATGGTTTAACTGAGCTTATGGTTTACACTTTGTACACACGTAGAAGCCGTTCTCATGTAAAATGCAGTATCTGCAGCTGTGACTCTCGACATTCTTTTGGTAACTGATTACAGACACACACACACACACACACACACACACACACACACACACACACACACACACACACACACACACACACACCATAGCTTCTTTGGTTGTGATGAGCTTTCTGTGTCTATGCATTAATGCAGAAGGCGAGCTTGGTGAACTGTACATTGAGGAAAAAGAGCTACAAATGAAAAACATTCGTCTGTTTGTATAAGTGAATTTTTTTATAAACTGAAGGGAAAAAAACAAAAACAACAACCTACAATTGCTACAAACCATGTACGCCTACATTTGTTTAGTATATCAGACTTTCTCATCCTTTTTCTCCCCCCCAAGATTAAAAGTGCATGTGAACTCGGTGATAGTTTTACCAAACTGCAACTCAAAATGGACCCTGGGTTTAGTTTTGCGTCCGGTGACGACGTGCGATCCGGTTTGGTTTTTATTTGATTTTTTTTTTTTTTTCCAGTTCATTTGTAACAGTACCTCAACCATGAGAGTTGCATGTATGGACACAATGAACCTCTGTGGAGAGGACATGTACAAAGGATTTTATTACATTTCCTTAATAAAAGCAGGTTTATATTCACCTTTTAGACTTTGAGTCATTTGTCCTCTTTACATGTAAAAACAATAAACACATGTTGGATCATTTTAAAATGGAGAAAAAAATACACCTGTCATTTAGCCTATTGATGAGTAGAATTTGTTTCCTCTGCTGCAGGTACACACCGCATCATGCAGGTCTTATTTCAGAGGTCACTACGGGAACTTTAACACACAGGCTGTTTGGTTGAGATCATCTTGAGTTATTATGTTGGTAAGGAAGGGGGAAAAAGTTTTAAATGAAAATGACTCAAGGTTGGGCGGCGATTAGCTCAATGAGTAGAGTGGGTGTCTCAACAAGGGCGGTTCTGGGGGGGGGGCCAACAGGGGCCAGTGCCCTCGTAACTCTGAGTCCGTACCCCCCTGTGGCCCCCCAACAGGGAGCCTGCATCAATAATATAATAACAGATTTATTGCAATGATTTTGTACTGAGGGAAAGACAGAAATAAAGTGTCTCAGCAGTTTACTACCCAATCAAAATTGTTGAAACTGTAAACACTGTTTTAAGTCTCTTTGATCCCGTGTCTGAATGAGGGATTTGTCTTTTTTTCCCGGCTTGTATGTGTCCCCTAACAAAAAAGCCGGCCCCAACCTGGCCCCCCTATTAAAACTGGTCTAGAACCAGCACCGTGTCTCAATCGCAGAAGCTGTGTCCTCACAGCAGCAGCCCCACTCTCCCTCAGCCTGTTTCCCGTCATCTCTGTATTGCTTTATTGACAAGACGGCTTCAAAGGTCACAAAAAAAGCCTCCATGTAAATCTAAATTGGGACTTTATGAGCTAAAACTGTGACAGACACGAGAATGTGGTTATAATATCAACTAAACAGATGAAGTCAGGTAACATTTCGTAGTCCACAAAACATTCCTGGAGCCTTGAAGCATTCTGCTAAACAACTGAAATAGATGAGGACTTGTTTGAAGCGGGCGGGCGTCCCATCTAGAGGAGGATTTCTCCTCACTGCAGCGGCCGCGGGTTCAAATCCTGGCCTCCGCTGCATGTCACCCTGCTCCCTGTCACCTCTGACACTGTCCTGTCAGTGAAGGCCGAGATAGAAAGAGCATAAAATGGCCCCATGCAGTTCATCCAACATAATAATATCAAATACATTAGGAATCTCAGAGCAACCTCGCGTGTTGAGGAGAACGCTGTGAAGCCCCTGAAATCTTTTTGTGGGCTACAACTTTCCATCAGCATTGCAGTGAGCAGATAACCACATTTTCATATTTGAAGTATAGTTTTCTTTAAAAAAAAAACTAGTGATATCTAGAAAAATATCTAGTCATTTTTTAAATCCAAATGATGTTTATTTATTAAGCTGTATTCTGTTGGATTCGACTGTTTAACATGCGAAGTGCAGCCACTGGGGAATTAAATAGCTGCTGTAAATGTTCATTTAAACCTGATCCTGGTAATGATCTGATTATAAATTCAGATATTTTTAAATAGCACTCTTTCTAGACCAATAAAACATTTATTTTGAGAATTTTCTAACAGTTGGTGACCGCAGCCACACGGTAATTAAAAATGAGGAGCTCCAGGCGCTACTTTTGCCAATGGAGACTCTGGGAAGGAACGGGATGGAACAGACGATCTGGAGGGAGTCATTAATGTAGAGTGAGGATTTCACTGAGCTACAAACCTTCTGTAGAACTGAATGAACCATTTTTTTTAATGCAGGACGCTGACGGCTGAACAAAATCAAACCCGTGGAACTGTAAATGTGCTCTGACAGGGTGCAATCATTCCAATCAAAAGGCTGAAAACAGAACTGACATCTGAATATTTTTCTTACTCTAATGTCTTTTATCTTTTCTATACTTTGCATAGTTTCCATACATCATGAACAAAGGGCATGTTAATTGCCAGTTGTATTCTATAGGTCCCATAATTACATAAAGACGCCTTTAGTAAATAACTTCATTTAGTTGTGTACACTTTCAGACAAATTTCTCCTAATATTGCTACAACTGACTGAAAAAGGAAAACCTTACCTGGATCTTCATTCCCAGCATGCAGTAACTACAGGTTTACCTATAGACAGTTTACATCTGAACGAGCCGCTGATTACAAGAAGTAAGAATAGACGTTTAGTTTAAATTTAAAATTCTATAAAATGTTACAGTCAAATGTCAAGGTAGGCCTGTGAGACTCATCTCAAATGTCAGCGTTCTGGCTCAACAGGTGACATAAAGACTGAACAAATTGTGAATTGAGGGACGAGAGAGAATTCAAATTGTTTGTTTCTACCATCAAACTGTTTCTGCGGTACAAACAGTCTAATTCAAGCCCAGTTTCTACAGCCGCGGGGGATAATCAGCTGCCTGACTGAGAAGGAAAGAAAGGAAAGAAAGGTAACAGATAACACACAAAAGTGACACACTAGGAAAACTATGATTTATTGTTTTTTTGTTTTTTTTTTTGAAAAAAGCTTACACTCATTGAGTACAGCAGATAAAATCTCCAAAAGTCATTTTTCGAAACAGTTGTATTTGGAGTACAGAGCTTCAGAATTTATTTTTTTTTCACCGATTTTTCTTTACAATTCTACATTTGAATCAAGGTCGAACTGGTATTTTTATAAATTATGTAAAAACCTGATTAACACAAAATCACAGAAGGACTTTAAGGGACATCCAAAAAAAAAAAGAAAAAAAAAAAAAGAAATAACATGACGTGAATTTCATGTTACTCACTCTATTATTGTACACAATATACAAACTGGTCCTTTGTATCATTTTCCTCACTTACACATACTGTCTTACTCGGATTAAAAGGTGGAGATAAATAAATAAAAAGGTATCTAAGTATCTCAAAAAAACGATATGAGGTAAATGAGCATGGAAAGCATGTTAACTCCAATAAAACGAGCAAAAAGCCAAAGCCTGTGACAACATACAAAAGAGGGAGAAAGAAATTCAAGCATGAGATAACTGAACCGATGACCAGATGTTACCAAGAGCCCATTTCATACAGTAACTACCTTTCCAATTAGATTGGTGACAATGTGATCTGAGCACCAACACCGTGCCCCCCTGATACTGAAGAATAAAAAAAAAAGAAAAGAAAAGAAACACTAACAAAACAGATCTCAGCCGGCTCGCTGTATACTGAAACGGAAAAATAATGAGGTGATCCGTGGAGTCGAGATAACTACGGCTAACGACACTTGGGAAGGGAGTTTACAGCAAAAACAACACAGGCAGAAATGAGAGTACGAGTTAACAACGTGGTACGAGGTGGAGTTTGCAGATGTCTTGCAGATAAAAACACGGCTTCTCCAGTTCTACAAAGAGGAGGAGAGAAAACACATCAAAAATACGGAACATGTAGAGCACCTGGATCGAGAGTGGTTTACACAGAAGCTGAATGTGTCTTACCTTCAAGGGTTAGTGCACATTATCTGTGCTTGTCAGAGGATTTATGAGTATGATTGTTAAGGGAAGTGGTAAATTAAGCTGACTGAAACATGTAATGGATTATTGATTGTCAGAAACATCTTGTTTTTCGAGCTCTGGAAACATCCAGGCTGCGCCTGTGCTATTAAAAGGGCGTGATCCCCCCCACCCTCCAAAAAAATATAATCTGTCTGATTTCCATGACAGGAGATGAAAACTTCATTAGCTGCACTTTCTGGAGACAGAAATGAGCCGACAGCTCGATGCTCAAATGAGAAAAAAAATTCCAACAGTTCTAAGCTGATGATGAGGGAACTAATTATGTTTACAAGCAGGTCTTTGTGGCTGGCCTGTCAGTGCGGCATCGCATCCACTGCAATTTGGAACATTATTGCATCTGAGAGTGTTTAGTGACATATTATAGATATGAATAGAGGCAATTATCTCATAATGGTCAAAGGGAAACAAATGCATTGCAGTGAGTGGCTGAAACACTGGAGGACGGCTGGACAACATTAACTTTAAGTTAATTCCTCCAAAACTCACTAAATTTACATGCACACTAATATTCCTTTAGTTTTGTTTTTACTTTACTTGCACACTGGTCATGTGAACAACATGTCTGATTTGGAAATTAAGAATGATTATGATTGCATGTCTCGATTTAGGGTTTTGATTGCGGTTTGTGGCCTCCTGCCTGTTAACGGCCTGCTCAGTGTTGCCTTGACAACAGTTTGCAAGGTCGGGTAGATGTGATGGCCTCAAAGAAAAGCACACATTACTGGTTGGAGGAAGAAACATCCTTCTTTTAAACATCATTAAGACTTGGATGGGAAAAGTTTTTTATGTGCACTAATATGACAAAAGACAGAATATTTTGAGCGTGTAAATGTAGTCATTGACAACCACACCTGGCCGAAGCAGGCAACCCCCCCCCCACACACACACACACCTTCAAATATGAAAACACTCACATTGAACAGCAGAACACACCCAGAGTTATGATTCAGAAGTCATGTTTTAAGGATATTGCTTTTTCTCTTCCTTTCCTCCGCTGCTATCCCTCTTCTCTTTCTTTTCAGATTTCTCTTTGTCGTGCCTGGACTCCTGCAACACAACAACACAAAGACATATGAGTTAAAACAGCAGTCGTAATGAAAATAAAGCTTCACCTACACATGAAAACATGCTTTATCTGAAAAAGTTTCTTCAATCAGGTAGAAGAGTGTGTGACACTGGTGCAGGATGACAAACTGAGCTGACCTTTTTGCCTCCAGAGGACGTCCGCTCAGGTTTCACAGACTCAGCTTTCTCTTTACTGGAAGATTTGGATCTTTTGCTCTTCTCTTTTTCAGCTGAAAGCGGGGAGTCGCAGGAAGGACTTGTGCTCTTGCTGTTTTTAGAGGAATCTGAGGCGAGAGAAAAATTTTGTTTAGCTTTGTCTGCACTGTGCTTGCTAGGTGAATGTCTGCATTTCATTTGTCTGGAAAAACACATACTGGTTCCGTTCTCGTCCTTTTTTCGTTTGGACTCTTGGCTCGTTTCGCGGTCATTGACAGCGTGGTCCTAAAAGAGAAGCAGCAGGACATATAGTACGTTAATGGCAGTGCTTATAAATCCTGTAGTCAAAAGATGTTAGTCAAGCATTTAGCAACAATAACTTCAATGAATGAAAAATATTTAATTGATCGCTTGTTGATCCTCCAGGTCCCACTTGTTCCCAATAAAAGGAAAGAACCGGATGGCCTTTCCAAAAACCCATTTCACAAAGTGCAGCGATCTTGTTAAATACTGACTCTTTTCCTTTCTTTCCGATCCTTCTCTTCCTTCTTCTCTTTGGATCGGCCTTGTGTGCTGTCAGAATCTTTCTTCTCCGTCTCCCTCTCTCTGCTCTTGGACCGGGCTACTGAATTGTAGTTGGCGTGGTGCTGCGAAGATGATTATACATGAACAGAGCAAGAAAAAACAAAATATGTTTACGTTGTCAGGAGGGTGTTTATATCGAGTGTTGAAATCACGACAGATTTAAGGGCCCCGACACACCAGGCAGACGAAAAAGCAGAACTGCCGACTGGGCCCTGACGGTGAGAGAAAGCGTTTCGATTGGCTGCTCAGCTCAGCAAATCGGTCCGCGGGAAGAGAACCGAAAACAAAAAGGGAAAGTCCTTTGAGCCTTTGATAAGTATTCATTAGTTTATCTATTAAGGGTTTCTCTTTATATCCCGCCCGTCAGTGCCATCCGCAGCTTTTTAAATCCAACATATTCTCAGTTAGAAGCTATATTAACAACAGTGGTGTGTTCTAGTTTTCCTTTGTTGGATAACATACAGACTGCTGCTCGTGGTTTTGGTAGGTAGGTGTAAAATGTATGAGCTAGATCGCCGTCGACGTGTTCAAGTGCAGCTGTCTGGCCAAGACACAGGCGACGTGAGGAGATTCAACAATCGGGCTTTTCGTGGCCTCTGGTACTTTGATGTCGGTTTGGTGTGTCTGGGGCCCCCAAGTTGTTCTGTTACACATAAATAAACCACATCAGTAACAAAACAAGGGCAAGACAGGGAGGTCTGCAACCAGTATCGATCAAGCTGATTGATTGTGGTAAGAATTTCATGAATAACATCACCGCAGGGGGCAAAAAAAACCTGACACAAGTAAAGGATGAAGCTTTACTGCAACACTCACTGCAGTCACAGCTATTCAAGCTAACATGGGTTTAACAATTATTACAACATATTCTGAAGGTGGTCATATGGTACTGGAAGAGTAGTGTTATCGCCAAGTTAAAGCAGAAATACACAGTAAAAAAAAGGTAATAAATCAGCTCAGCCTACTGAGCTCAAGATGAAAACTAAGTGGAACTATTATTTAAGAGTTTTCCATGATCTGTTATACTCTATGTCAACAGTGTGGGCAACACTTTACCTTATATCCCATTATTTAGCATTTACAACAGTATGCAAACAAGATTTGAAAATAGCTTAAAGAAACTATAATGCAGCTGGAGGAATTTGTCATCACCTCCAACTCCTATTCAAACAGATAAGAAATGACAAAGTCAAATCAAATTGTGATTGCATAACATTCGTCTTCATCACTTAACAAAATGACTTAAAGTAAAGTGTTACCGAACACCACATATACAGTATAAGAACAGTGTGTATATAGATTGATGTGGGAGTGTTTAGCAGCACATGCTGATCAGTGACTGATGTTTTTCAAAATAAGAGAGCATTAAGTGAAACATTTCACCCCCAACAGTTTTTACAGTACACAACCTGCTACGACTTCATATTTCATCGTTTCATATCAGTGACTCACAGAGACAGTGATGGACAGACAGAAGTGCAGGGTGCAGATGATACAAACATATCCACATAGACACAAGTCTGGAGTAGCCGCCTCTATCAAATATCAGCTCGCAGGTGAAAACGGCAATTACTGCGATCACTTTATTCCATCTGTGCTTCATTTAAGTCAATTAAAGCTCTGGTTGGTAAGATATTCTAGAAGCATTTTTTTTGTGTCATGTTTCTAGGAATTCTTTTAAGATCTTGACAGCCAGCAATAAATCAAATGCGGTGACAAATAAAAGAAAGAAAAAAAAGGTTCCAGTATGTGCAGCTGTCAAAGGCCTCTGATAAACCAAAGTGACTGATCGGCTCCCCGTCTCCCTCTGCCAGGGCTGGGTGGCATATTGAGCCCAAGGTGTGTTCACAACAGCAACTTTCGAGTCAAGCTAAAAGAGCTTATTGAGCGCAGTGACCTAGACGCTAACACATCTTCCTGCTGGCCAGTGAGAGCCAGCGGGCAGCTAGTGTCTTAATAGGCAAGTAGCTCTGGAGGGATTTTTTTTTTTTAGGTTGGACAATGTTAGTTTAGCATGCTCCAATCTTACCAACTCCGACTTTAAATTGAGAACACCTACTGTGATTGAATATTGAGACAAACAAAACGTGATGAGACCCACAACTATGATGATTTTTGTTGTCGACAATGAATTTGTGTCATCAAGTTACTAACTCAGAGAACAGAGCTTAGTTTTTTTCTTGGAAAGTCGTGTATGTCCAGATGTGTAATGTAGATGTGTCATGTGTTGCTTGTAGAGAGGAAGCCAGAGATTATAACATGACCACTGTTCTACAGAGCCTGTCAGCTTATCCCAAATCATTGTTTTGTTTTTTTTAATTCCAGCAGACTTCTCACTCATTGGTTAAGTTTACTTATGCAAAGGCAGAAGCTGGTTTACCTGGAGGAACTGTTTTCTCAAAAATGGTGTAAAACTAAACAGACATTTTATTGGTTGTATATTTGTCTCCCTGTCTGCTGAATGTGTAAACAAGTGATTGCTTGCATTGAAGGTGATGGTATGTGAGATGTGGTGTTTTCAGCTTCTCCCACTGCCAAAAAGTATCGACTGATGCAGCTTGAAGGGTCGACTTAGGTAAATGTGACACATGAATCAATCCACTTATGCAAACAAAATGGACAGATGGAGAAAAATCATGGACATGTAAAATGAGTTATTTCTTGTCAGCAGCTGTACACACAACAGATAATCTGTGAGAAGATACAAGAAGCAGAGTCAGTTCAAACCTTGGATGTGGACTCCTTGGGTTCGTTGTTATTGTCCTGTAGGGATGAATGGAGATGACAGATGAGCTGGGAGGGGGTGGGGGTTGGGAGGAGGTTGTCAGACAGCAGTAGAGAGTTGGAAGAAGGGGTGGGGGGGTTGGGGGAGCTGGGGCTGGCCAGACCAACAGCATACTTCTCCCTTCACCTCTGACCTTCAAGGACTAAGGCTTTGACAAGGTTATTACATAGAGGAGAGTTCATAAGCTCAACATCTGGAATGTCAACACTAGGAATAGAAAAACCCTGAGCATATATGAAATTACTGCTAGTCATAGAACTACAGACATGTCTGCAATATCAGGCAGCATAATATAAAAGTCCTACAGCACAGCTGGTATTCAATACTTCTAAAGTGCAAGTGCTTTGTGTACGTGTATATATATGTGTGTGTGCATGTGTGTGCGCGTGTGTGTGTATTTGTGTGCCTGTGTGTGCAAAACAAATCACTGAAATCTTGTGTACTTGACTGCATCCCTACATTAGGTAACTGTTGCTGTCACTTACAGTTCAGGAATGGATAAGACACAGGGAGCCTATTTCTCTGGTGGAAGGGTAAAATAAAGACCTATCACAAGCTTCCAGTTGTTTGGGCAACGCTCCAGACGATTCAGGCTTCGCCCACTCTTTCCCTCCCTCTCTCTCTTTGTAGGGGCAGGCTTATTTTCCTCTGCATTTTGGCTGATTCAAAACTGCGACATTCATTTTCTCCGTTGATCTCAGTTGCTGGTGGCGCTGATCTCTCATTGACTGCTTGCCAGGAGGTAGTGCGACTGTTGATGCTGATGGCTGGTAGTTGTGGGGACAGCGTTGACGGGGCTGGCAGGACTGACCGGACACGTGTCTTGTGACGTGAAGGTTTGCATGCAGGCCGTTTTAACAAACGGAGATAGGAGGGGGCGCTGATGACTCAGCCGCAGCAGAGATGTGCTCCTACAGTGGAGGGGTTGCTGGACACCATCCGACTCTGCGCTGGTTCCGGGCACGTTGAGGGCAGAGTAATATACTTTAAATCTTTAACCAGGTTTTCTTCTCAGCTTGCAAAAAACAGGGAAAATAATCTTGGGCAAGTAGTGAAACACTGCTCTTGGTGTTTAAAAAAAAAAAAAAAAAAAAATTTCTTTGCCATTGGAAAATGCGAAAGCTCTTGATTTGGCAAGCCATTTTACTTCAGGTGGATATTATTCTCAAAAAACAAAAAAAATCCACACGGAATATAGAAATGCTTAAAAAATTTCTTTCTTCCCAAGGCACACTGACTGCTTTCATTAATATGAAAATAGATAAATATTTCAATATGAAAATACTCAATATATACAATAATTTCTTGGCTAAGTCCTTGAGGGTTTTTCTCCCAATTCTGCAAAATATTATGCTGATGTCCATGGAATGCTTTCCAACTCCCATGGATTCGGTAGGGCTTTCCAGATGTCATGCATGCGCATGTACGACAACTCTCCTTGGTGATCTTCGGGGCTGCTGGAATGTGCAACGGCAGGGAACGCTCCGGCAGATAGAGAAGAAACGGGCACAGCCTTCCTCAAGCCATACTAACCTTAACAGACGAGGAGTGGGACGGAGAAGAGTGACTGTCGAGCTTTCGTCTTTTGTGATCTGTGAGGACAGGAAAAGGGAAATGTGTGTTTAACTGAGCTGCAGAAATCAACCTTGAAGAGACCCTTTCATGTATCAAGTCGAAATGTTTCTACACTTTTAATGAGCCGTGTGGAGAACACTGAAGTATAACAGACAACCAGAAAGGCTCCTTACCCCTCTCAGATTCGGCTGACTCCGATCTGGGAACTGGTGACTTGAGGGACCCGGCCACAGCGCTCCTGTCTCCTTTCTCCTTGCTCTTGGACTCCTTGATGGCATCGCGCTCCCTGGACGGCTCTGCAGGCTCCCCGTTTCCGGCTTTGGCCTTGTCGTCTTTGCTGCTCTTCTCCTCGGCCTTGGTTTTCTCCCTGTCTGCTTTGGGGGTCTTCTCCTTACCCTCGCGTGCCGCCCGCTCCTCCTTCCCTGCTCTCTCGTCTCTCTGCTTCTCCCGACGGTTCTCTGCCTTTGTCTCTGGAGTGCTGCCTGGTGTCTTTTCCTTCTTCTCTTTTTTCTCCTTCCCGCTCTTCTCCTTGTCGTCCCGGTCTTTTACGGCTTTGGTGCTACAAAAGAGAAATATGTTTTCTTTTTTAAAACTCTGACCTATCATAAAACTTACAGACAATACCAACTTGAGGTACAGCTGGACACAATAATGTTACTCATGTTGAGTTCTGAAGCTTTGTTTGAGATAACTTTCTGTCAGAGCAGCTCTCGAGATGCCTACCTGTTGAGGGCACCATTCCCATTGCTGGTGGTCACTTTGGCCGCTGCACTGTTGGCTTTGTTCACTGGCTTTGTGGTCCCCTGAGATTTATCTTTGCCCCGATCTGCATTTGAAATAAAAAAAATTTAAAAAACACGCAGAGGATTTGTTAACATTACTCACAACAAGTGCATTTTATGATCTGTAGAGTCACTGAAGAGTTCAATCAACTGGTGATTAATATTTCAGTAGCTCTGTTTCTCAGAAACCAAACACTATCAAGTGGAAAATATTGCACAAAATATAATGATAAAAAAAATCTGTGACAGAGTGATTTAGCAATGGCACTTCAGATGAAAATAAGGCTCGAGGCTAAATCTAATACAGTAAAATAATGTACCTGGTTCCTTACTTATGAATGAATAAAATACTCCAGCATTGCATTTAAAACAACCTTGCTGTGATCCGAACCACTTACCGCCATCCTCTGATGTCCCCTCATCCGTCTTGCTCGTGCTGGTAGCAGGCTTGCCTGTGCTGCCGGGGCCGTTCTGTTGACTGGCAGGGGTGACACTGCGCGCCGGCTGCTCCTTGTGGTGAAACTCATTCTCAGGGACCATGTGCACCTTCTGGCTTTTCAACCGACCTGAATAACTGTAAGACGCATAAAGAGTTTGCACAGGGCAAGATGCAAAAAACATGCAAAAAACGAACTTCTGAGTGTCACACGGTGTAAACAAAAGTAACCCACGTTCCCTGCAATTACAAAATGGCTGCATACTTGGCTGCACATAAACACAAGCATGGGCACTTGTAAGCGTTGGTAAGCAAATACAGACTTCGCTTTGAATGGATTTTGATTCGAGTCAATTGTTACCGCCTGAAGAAGAAAAACAAACTGTCTCGCGTTTCCACTCTAGACAGAAAAATACAGTGCAGTGACCATCTGGCAAATTGTTACAACCTTCCCCAGCCTGTCTAATCATCCCTTTTCACAACAAAGCTCAAACAACTGGGTTATTGACACCAAAGCAGATCTCAAGAAGAAGACATACTTTGTTCATTCTCTTAAATAAAAATACAATAAAAAAAACTATATAACAGGGGCTACACTTCTCTTATCTCATATCTTCTCATGTTTCTGGAATATTACCACACTTAATATAACACATGTTAACTGTATGCTCCACAGAGAGCGGTACAGCACACAATGCTATGTTACCCCATTGCTAAGGCATAGAGGTCTGGCCTCTTGTCCTTCTCCTCGAGGCAGATCTTGTGGACACGGCACTCCAGCGCTTGGCCCAGGTTCAGGACCTTGGGGTAGCAGGGCAGGATCTTGGTGAGCACGATAAGAATATTCCGGATGTGGGTGTAATCTCCTGTCTCCAGACAGTGAACCGAAGCCTGGATAGAGCAGAGTTTGAGGACATGATCAGATAGTTACGCTACATCCATGGAGCTTGATGACAAATGCTGAAGGAGGGCAGCTCACTTTAGTCAGCATGTAGTGCCACTTGTGCACAACATGCCTGAAGTTCTCATAATCGAGCTGATCCGCTTTGTTCCCTCCGTCGAAGCCTGTGGCTCTGAAGATGGTCAGGAAGCCAGGGTAATTAACACACTCCTGCAACCACACAAAAAGAGGAGACGGGTTTAATGGCCACTCATCTTATGTCAAGATGCTTCATATAAATAAATGTAAATGGGGTAGAGAAGGTAAAAGTAGACACCTTCTCATAGGTTGCACGGTCGCTATGCCAACGGGTCACAGTCTCCAGCATGCAGCAGAGGAAACGTCCATAGCGGTGAGACTCATTCTCCGTACAGCTGGCCACAGTGTAAATGATGGCAGAGAACACCTGCAGAGAGACACAATGATTCAGATGACATGTGTGAAGAAGCTACACAGTGCAAAAATGTTTCCAGATGGTCAAAGCTTTGATGCTCAGTTTGAAAAAAAAAAAAAAGAAGGTTTTAATTGTCCAGAAAGTATTAAACATCCCTCTAAAGCTTTAGTTTGATGGTGCACGTGGATTTTGACACTCACATTTAATCTCGTGTGTTATTCTATTGAATATTTCCACTACCGTTTTGCTGACTGGGCCAAAATAGAGAATTCCTTAACCACGTTACTAATGTTAATTATTTTTATTCGAAGACACCTTGTAGCTTTAATAAGACTACTATAAAAATGTAGTATGATTAATTATCATCATTTCAAGTATATACGAATGTCTTACCCTGTCGTAGCACAGGAGGGTGCAGAAGTTGGGTGTTTTCTGCTGGTGGACCAGCTCAACAAAGCGGGCACAGTACACAGCATCGATAGAAGAGAAGATGCAGCGAGGGAACAGACAGAGCTGCAGGAACTTTGTTATGGTCTCATTCTTAGTGGATTCTGCAAGTAAACATTAAAAGTTGTGTTAGTAATGTAAACATAGGAAATAAACATTAAAATATCCTCAAATAATGATGCTGTGATCAGTCATATTGTGTCGATATGGAGTTAAAACGTAATTAATTAAGACTTCATTCATGTTCCTAATATCATTTGGGACAAACATATTTTGTTCTTTTTCTTATGATACTTACTTGCCAACAACCAGTTGTCTTTCTCCAGTTTGAGGCGGTGGAGAACCCTTTGGACGTGCTCCAGCTGCTTCTTTTCCTCCTCCTGCAGTTTTTCCTGCAGGGCGGTGCAGCGTTCCTTCTCTTTCTTTTTCTTGTTCAAGGGCTACATGAAAGGAAACCACAAAAAATAGTCACACCACTAAAGACGCACAACACTGGCAGCTTAGTTTAGCATAGAGTCGTGAGCATCTCTGCATTAGCTGCATTCTGTGAACTGTACAGGGTCACTACAGACGCAGTTATTGTAACTAAACATTTGCATTACATAGAAAAATGGTCACGAATGCTGTTTAGAAATAGCTGTGGTCCATCTACTCACTATCTCCGGGTTCTCCTCGATGGCTTTGATCTGGACCTTGAGCTTGTTGACCTCACGTTCGTAGGCCGAATGTGGAACGGCCAGGTCGTACATGGTGAGTGACCAGAAGGTGGCGTAGAATTGAGGGCGAAGGTCGTCCCAAACCCTGGCCGGATGGAGGGACACCACAGCCTCATGCACTGGCGTCATCACCTGTTCACAGGCTGCCACATACTTGTGTACCTTCTGCTGCTGCTTGTTGCCCTTCTCTGCTTTCTTCAGCTCATCATACTTGGACTGTGAGGAGAAAGCATTAAAGATTTGAATTCCTGCCTTTGAATACAGGCAGCTTTAAAACATTTTCAAACATCTTTAAGCCCTCCTTTTCTAGTTTGTTCCAAAAATGGGGATCAGCTTTAAGGCAGCTGAAACACTGCTCCATTTAGGTAGCATCAGAAATTGTGCCAAGTCAACCTACACCAGCTCCAATGTTCAAAATGGGGAAGGCAGAATGCTGTACATGTATCATCATCACACAATTCTAAATTTAAAGAAAATAAATCATTGTCCACGAAAAGCCCACTCACCAAAATCTGATGGGCGTACATTGGGCGAGACAGGAAGAAGGCAGCATCATGTGGCGTGTGGAACTGGTTACAAAGGATGTCAATGGAGGGGACCCGCTTGATGTAGTCCTCTGTGCTTAGGTTGGAGGCCAGAAAGCCGCCAAACTGCACCAACGTGTCGTGACACTGCAGGAATACAAATGATTATATCAGATAAACCAATTCAGGGATATCACTGCTAAAATAAAGTTAACCAACAGGTTGACATTGACAGTGAGCATGTACCTGGTCATAAAGGTGGCCAACAAGTTTGAGATGTTTCTCTCCACCTTCTAGGAAAACCACTCCATTCCGTTGCTGGGCCATTAGTAAACACAGTGGCAAGGCCAATTCATGGTCCAGCAGCACGTCCTTCAGACGTTGTGACGACTTCTTGGTGTTCCTGATCTGGCCGAAGTAGCCACCCTGATGAGAGATGACAATGACCATCAGCTCCGGTGTTGCACTGGTTTACACAAGTTTTACCCAAGTTTTACCCAACAGGCTGCATTAGAAAATTATGACTACACTTGAATCTGTGTACCTCAGCTTTGAGTTGCTCCCCTCCAGTCATGGCCTCTAACTGCTCCGAGGTCATCTCATCTGTGATCTCGATGCCAGCCATTTTCTGCACTACCTCCTTCAGTATCAATAGGTCAAAACTGCAGGGAGAGAAAGGATGTGTACAAAAGGCACATTTCATGAAGTATTTGAAAGATACATGGAGTGAAACATTAGTTTGCTTAATTCCAGAGACCAATACAGTGATTACATGGAGTTCACCCATGCAAACCAGTCACACCGTTGTAATGTGGAACAAACCTACCTCTTCCCTGCTTTTAGCTGATTGGTGACATACTGAAGAAGGCCAGCCAGCTCGATTGGGTATTTCCTGAACACGGCTCCACACAGGCTTGCCAGGCCTTGGTTGACAAGCAGAACAGGTGTAAGTTAGACACTCGTTACAACATCAAACAGGTTTCTCTCCTTTTGCATGCATATGAATGATGTGACTGCCATACAGTGACAGGCTGGTTAACTGAAGCCACATACTTTGAAGCCATGAGGAGATGGTGGTGTCGTCATGCTTCATCTTCTCTTTCTCGGGATTGGCCAGAGCCTCAATGATGCAATCTGAAGACAGAGTTAAGGAGAACAGCATAGAACTCCACTGCCTCCAAGAAAACACACACGTCTGTTTGCTTAATAAATAGAGAGGGATCAGTGAAGGATACAGGCCAAGACATCATAGTTGAGGGATGTGAGGTATTTCAAGGAGTCCACCACTGGTACAATGAGGTTGTCGTACCATTGAATCTGAGACAGCATCTGATACACAAACAGGAAAAAGGAGGGGATAAAACAACCATAAAGGATACAGTACATTGTACTTGTCTCTGACTTTACCTCCATGAGTGGCTAAACAAATCTGCACAAGTCATTCTCGTGGTACGTGTACATAAACGCTTTAATATCTACACATCAGAGGAGTGGCAGAGGTGTGCAAAAATGCAAATGACTTCAATATTGTAATTGCAAATATTAAGCCAATAAACAAATACAGAATAGTAGGAAATAGTGGGTAAGAATACATTACAGCCCAACACTTTGCTCCCGATTAAAATGTTTCAACCGTTTCTACCGAATCATTTTATGCCAAAGGAGGAAGAATGTTATTGTTATGCAAAAATGACTGCAAATGCATCATACCAAAGCATACCAAGTGATTCTTTTTGTCAGTGCCGCGGGAAAAGCCGCCCCAATTTCTTGAGTTTTTACCAAGTGGCTTTTACTTTGATTTATGAATGTGTGATTTGTAAGCAGAGCTCTAGGTGTAAACAATTCCCAGAGCAGATGCTACTGCAAAGGTCAGAAGAATGAGAAGGAAAGGAGGGGGTGGACCGGTATATGGAGCGAGTGGGGTGCTACATCCACCCGAATATCATTTAAAAATTAGACTGAAGCATGATGAAATAATCAAAGCAAAATACACTCACATAATCAAAGAGGATGGTGGGATTGCTATGGCTCAACTTGCCAATCTGCCTTCCAGATTGTTTCACATTCTCTTTGGTCAACCGCCTAGGGAGGGGGAGAAAGCACAAGACAGGAAACAGTGGATTAAAAACAGAAGACGACGCAAAGAGTGCTGTAAGCAAAGACTGTCACTTCTGAGAGCTTCACAGCGATTGGAAAATGCTTTTATGGTTGTCAGCTTAAGATAAAAGTAGTGTCATTGATTTCTTCAACAGCAACACAGTGCCAGCATAATAACTCGAACAGAACAAGAACACTGCATTCAAAGTACCATTTTTTTCACTTGTATGCTGTTCACATTTGATTGTTCTTTCAAGGCAGCTTAATGTCAAATGTCTGGTGAAATAATAACTACCGAGTGACATCTAATGAATATCATAAACTGTGCTATGTTTAAGGCTTAAAATTAAACATAACACCATCAGTGGATTTATGAATGAATATCAGAGGTTTAAGGTTAAGGTTTACTTTATCTTTTCCAAATAAAGCAACACTGTGCAGAGAAAAAAACAGGACTGAACAGTATGAGCTGTGAGAATGAATGGCTACACATTTTGAATAACCACATACACAATGAGGAACACGGAGTCTACAGGGACACAGTATTGCCCCGGAGTTTGGACTGAAGACAGCAAAAGTCAGCCAAAGGTAAAAAAGACAGATGATTGCACAGCGACAGTACACTGCATGCTGCAAAGACACTTACTTCATAATGTATTTGGCTCTTTCCACAGTTTGCGCTTTGACTTTAACCAACAGTGGATGGCTGGAATAGGTCTCATTCTTCCATTGTCCATATAACCGGTACCTGAGGGACAACAAATTGAGGAAGCACATTTAAACTGCAAGTTTAGCTCAGTAGCACTCAGAATCAATTATAACATAAAAAGGGCAATAAAAAAAAGTACAATCTCACGGCTGTAAAAACCTACAAACGTGACAATGCAAGCTTTAAGGAAGCATGTTTAACATAATCATAACAAGTCTGCTTACAAAGCTTGCAATTCAAAACAGTCCTTGAATAGTAAATCACCACTTCCTGTCCAGCATTATGTGAAACTGCTGTTGTGTGTGTGACTATTTGCCAGATAACAGCAGAGTCAGTTCCACCTTATTTGCATTCAGCTATCCAGTTCAAGTTCAATAAAAGAAAAGTCTGCTTCTTAATGGTAGACTTGAAAATTAAGTAAGTAATTTGCTGCTTGTCATACTTGGAGCCAACAGTGTCAAGGGATATTTAAAAACGCCACTCAAGATGCATCAACAAATTCAGCACAAATAGCAGCACCACAGTACAATACCCTGACACAGCAGAGTATAAATGAACTGAGCTACTTATGCATTTTTGGTTTGTTCCAAATCCTTTCTTTGACAGTGACAGAACAGTTTGCTGTACAAGACAGTGAATTGCTCCAATAAGTGCTTTTGTGTTCAGTAACTAAAGAAGGTGCATTATTAGCTGCGACAAACTGACACAGACAACTAAAGTAAAACAAAACCTTTGGGAGTGTGGAGTTGTCACTGCTCATCAGCAGTGTGCCAGATTATTCAAACAAAAGGCTCTAAAAATAAAACTCTGGCATTATTCAGGAGTGGAGAAGATGGTTTGTTGAACAGAAAAATGCATTTTAAACCATCAAGTGCGGCTTGAGTTTTTATTCGCTCATGTGAGATACTCTTTGCTCGCCAGCTAGTAAACACTATCCTGGAGCTCCGCCTGAGGGTTTACGATCCGACAACTCAGTTAAACACTGCAACATGTAGAGTGTGTTTGTGTGTGTTTGTATCACCTGTGCTGGTAGGGAAAGAGTTTGAAGAGACCCCACAGTTCCTCAGACATGCAAGCATTACACTCCATCAGAGAGATGGAGGGGAGTAACACCTGGTCTGCAATGCTCAGGAAACAACTCAGTAGTGTATCCTGCAAGGAACACACAAACAACTTAAACTGTCACTGTCCTCACAGTGACATGCATTACAGAATTTAACTAGAAGACCCATTAAAACAAAACGTGCTTTCAGTTGTTTAAATGTTGATCTACAGAATAGTCATACAGTTACAATCAAAGTCATTAGTTCTGTACATACCATTTTGTCTTTGACATCTGCTCTGCAATCATTTTGGTGCTAAGAGACGAAGGACACCAAAGAGGAGGCAAAATAATATTAGGATGTGGTGAAGATGTAGTTATGTTAAAGTCAAAGGTTTTTTTTTTGTTTTTTTTTACCTCTTTCATGAAGCCCTTGCCTAGACGAATTATCTTGGCAAAGAGGATAGGGTCGTGGGAGAGGTGAGGACCCAGATAGCCGAGCATGCTGAACGTGTCCCTGCGTAGGTCCTCAAAGGTCTCTGCAGGCCGAGGGGCCCGCTTGTTCCTCAGCGGATGCAGAACACATCCCCTCGCCCCTTTTGGGAGGCCAGCCCTGTGAGAAACAGACCACTGAGTGATTTCTTTTGGCCTTTGTAACTTATTTCTCCTATTTACTGAACTCGGTTGGTATGAAAAAGTATGAAAAGAGGAATTTAAGAAATCAGTTCAAACTGTGAAGTCAGAGGTTTTGTGTGCTACACATAGTGGGCAGTAAGTGAGACATGGAAAAATCAGCACCTTCTGTAAAGAGGCTCCACAGTCAGGTGCACGAGCTGGCAGAGTGCCAGCGCGATGGCCTTGTGAGAAGTAGCATAGAAGGAAGGCATTTGGTCCATAATACTCTGGGCG
Source organism: Diplodus puntazzo (assembly GCA_963678695.2). Classification (NCBI taxonomy): domain Eukaryota; kingdom Metazoa; phylum Chordata; class Actinopteri; order Spariformes; family Sparidae; genus Diplodus; species Diplodus puntazzo. Next base: position 7,208,105 of record OZ023167.1, on the reverse strand, counting down.
TGGTGCCAGTCTCCAATTCTAAGCAGCGCTTCCAAAAGACCGAGCTTCTGGTTATCAGGTGGCTGTGGGTACAGAACAGAGCAGAAACTGAGAGTCTGTGTGTTATTAAATATGCTAAGATTCATTCAGTCGAGCAGAGCAGTGGCAAATAAAGTACAGCGATGTGAATTTTAAATCCTATCTATATATCGACATCATGTTTTGAAAGCTAAAATATCTGTAAATGGGGTAAACAATGATGCAGTGTTTGAGAGATTTCTGGCGGAAAAATGTAAACGAGTCATTAGGAGTGCAAGTTGGTTCAGTTGGTGTTATTTTCCATATTTTACACCTTCTCAACCTCAATACTCATCAGCTATGATCTGACAATGACTTAGCCTCTGGGGCAGCAGCCAATGTTTCAGAGTTTCCATTGCTACCAGCAGATATCCAGATAAAGGATATCTGGGCCAAGACCTCCTCTTCCGTGAGCCAGCAATTCTCACATTGCAACATGAGATGGGAGAGTGCGAGTTGAGTAACGACAAATCTCTAATAACAGATATGTAAAGTGATTAAACTGATTGCAGATGGGGTTGGAGACAAAGCATGCCTTAACTGCATGCAACCAAAGCTCACTTCAACATGGTCAATATTACTCTGACCAATCCTCTCATCTCTCAACAGTCGTCCACAATGACAGCATTCTTCCACAACAGCCTTATATTTACAAATGGTTCGATACCTTCTCATTCTTCTCCTCCTCCTTTTCTTTGTCCTTCTCTTTGTCTTCATTTTTCTCTGAGGGCAACACAACCATGACCAGCTTGCGGGCAATCTGCTTAGCCTCTGAGATGTCTCGTTTGTGTTCCTCTACGATGGCGGCATCTAGTGGCATAAGCTGGAATGACAGCGAGGCACAAGAGAATTCAGTTTTCAGTCTGGGGGAAAATTAGACGCTTGCTGCATTTAACACATCATAGGTTACAAGGAAATTGAGCAAGGATATCTTTTATTGTGACAATTTGCAGGAGTCTAGCTGTTCCATCCACTTACATGTACGTAGAGATCTTCCAGCTCTATCAGGTTGTGGTGAAGCAGAGCAGCAGCAATGTGGTAAAGTGACTTGGGGGTTTCCTCATTGGGCTCCTGAATAAAAGACACAAGAAAATAAAATCACTTAAACCAAACATACACGATCAACCACAACTTGCAACTAAGAATACCTGGTCATTGGCTGTGAAGAAAAGCCCTTACAAGCACACTAGAAAATCGCTAAGAAACATTTTCAAACATATCAACAGGCTAGAAATAAATATATTCTCCTTTGGATTTACCTGCTTGTGGGTACATTTAAATTATCGGGCATCATTCTAGATTTCACAGCCTTGGATAACACTTTCTTTAAATTCTCACCTGGTAGAATTTGAACTTAAATCCCAGGATGTGGCAAAGGGTGAGTGGCTCACACATGTAGGACTTGATGAGAGACAGGAAAAACTCATCTTGGTCCGATCGACTCTCATACACCTCCAGGATTATGTCCAAAACACGGTTAGGATCCAGGTTGAAACATCCTGCAGGCAGGAGAAACATGAGGACTGAGCAGGCATCGGATACACACGAGGATAACAGCTTTTAAGAAAGACTCACAAGAGGATTTAAGAATAACTTGTCATAGTTAAGAGAAATACCAGAATATATAAGATAAAGAAAAACACAAATACAGCTTTAGATCTTTAGTTCAACATTCAAACCAGTCACCCTGAAAGAGACTTGTTTGGTACCTATGAGGGACTTGATGCTCTCCAGGACAAGGTGACTGGTGATGTTGCCAGAGAGGTCTTGGCCCAGCTCGGTGATTAGTTTGGCATAGCCCTCATTCTCCTCCCTTAGCAAGTTAAACTTCTGTTGCTTGTAACTGGGAAGAAAGTAAGATGACGCAAACATTAGATCCCTGTTATGAGGCAGTACGCTCAAATACACCTTTTCTATTCATGTGTGTCTACATTTCTACTAAACTGTGCACCATACTTACAATAGTTTAGTCTTGATTTTTACAATCTTCTGATTGAACTGGTGGGCTTGTTTTATAAGCCCAAGAGATTCGAGGGTTTCTGGATCCAGCCTCTCTTTCAGGATGGCCTCTGGAACAAAAAACTGAAGAAAAATGCTTTGAATTAGTCAACTAATTCATTTTAGTAGTTGGTTAGTAGATATGGACCTGAATATCAACAGCTATTCATCTGCAACACCAATAGAGAGCACAGCACTATTCAAAGTCAAATTCTAAAACATCAACCACACTATTTCACATTTTGGACAATGACAATGTTTGAGTATACAGTTACTGCGCAGCAACAGCAGCAATGAAAGTGAAATTTAAGTCATAGTTCATTTGATCACAAATTAGTCAATTGCTCATACGTTGAAAGTACAGATTCCTTTCTTTAGTCCATGCAAGAATGATACACTTCAGACAGTGATGGTATTGAGGTATCATGACCTACCAAACATGCGCCCACCAGCTGTGTGTAATGGTCACGTTTATTTTTTTCTTCCAGCGCACCAGTCTCTAAATCTGTGAAAAACACGAGGTGAAAAATAACAATGACATTACTGTAATATAAAATACTATATTTAAGTTCATTTAAATGCAGCACTTTAGATACAATAACTCAATGATTAAAATAAAAGCTCAAACTTACCTAGTATACTGAACACATCAGCTAAAATTGATGGCATGTCATCTCGGAGTTCCTGAAAAGCAAAACAAATGTTTGAACGGGAAAAATAGCTACAACATCACAATTCATGATCAAATCAACCTCTGTACTCATGATAACACATTTTTTTGGAAAGCAATGCCTTTCAACATTTTAATAACAATGTCTGATAGCTTATATGTCACACAATGGTCAGTCTGAGTGGAGCAATAAGACAAAAGTTATACAAAATTATGCATCCATAAGGTGTCAGAAAATAAAAGTAATGCAATTTCTATGCAGAAATCGAACATGAAGGAATGAAAAAAAGGTAATAAACAAGAAATAAAAGGGTTGCATCCTTTTTACTTCACAGCACAGATGCTGCTTTGTGTTTCTATTGGTTTAACCCTCAAGTGAAAAACATTTTAAAAAGGTTTTATACCATCATGTCCCCAAGGACGCTGGCGACAAGATCCAACTTGAGGTTCCCCTGTACAACCTGCCAGCAGAGCTCGTATAAGGCTGCTTGTATATCTGGAGGTGCAAAAAGACAAAATCAGACATGCAGGAGGGATCAGATGAGCATCGCTGGAGCTGGGACCGCTAATAGATTAATATAATTATCAACAATACTATGTAATGCATGTTTGTTTTCTGATAACCCATTCAAAACATTTTTAGTTTGCATTCACACACTAGTGACATATATCAACTAATCACACTGGCGCAAACACACTGGCATGACGGGGCTGTCAGCAAGTCGAAAGCTTGACTGAATGATGTTATATTATGAAGAGCTACCTGCACTGTGGCAGTATTTCAAGAAATTAAATTACACAATCTTTGATGGCATTTAACCCTGCAGTTAAACTGTTGTAGCAGACATTGTTTAAGATCTACATGTGTTTAGTTCCGCTGATAAATGCTTTGTTGTTTCCCTCTGGCACAAAAAAGCAACATTTTAGAGAAGTGAATGTGAACATTAATCAGTATCAGTGAGTCTCTCTCCCTAGTCGTCAAATACTGACATTTGGGTCTGTAGAACAGGCCAACAACCCAAAGCCCATCGGTATTTGATGAAGTGGGAATGAGACTCAACACTGACATCGTCACAACTTCACATTGATATTAATCTTTTGTCTCACTGCTTTTCCGTAATAAACATTTAAACTGTAAATTGACTGGAAAGCATTTCTTTCAGTTTCACTGGCATATTCAGTATACTACACATTTTGATTGAAGTTTGGAAAAGCATTTTAAAATATTTCCTTTTCTTACATTGCGGATCAGTTCAAACTACCCTGAGTTCCTATGATTGATGCGTGTACAAACATGGAGCTTTAATACATCGACAGGTAATAAAATGTGAAGGAATAACAGAACTGAGGTGATTCTCAACTTACCTCTAATCTCACTTCCATGATCGGTTTTCTCTGTGAGATCTTTGCAGAGTTGTACGCTACGAAGTAAAAAGACAAAATTCTGGTCAGTTAGGCAGCTTAAACAGGACGATCCATAGCCTGTAAAACTCACTCTAACGGAGCTTTATATAACTTATTCCAACACTAATAATTCACACCCACAAAGAAAAAAACATGGCTTTGACGGTAACACTCAACCACACACTAATATTTTAACATCTGGATTACTTATGCATTTAAAACTATGACAACAATGCACCCCATACACAAAACCACAGATAATATGAGACATTTGGATTAGACAGCTCACAGGAAACGTTTCCCAATCTGGGTGTGACCAAAACGACAGAACCAGACTTTCTGTCGCCTCAAAGTCTTCTTTTTAAACTTAAATTTGAATGCAGCAACAATGTACAAATTGACTGCCTGTGCCACCAAATCAACACGCTCAATCGGTCAGTCAGAGATGTTCAATGGCACCACACTCCTCTTTGCACCCCTGGTGTCTCTGACTGTATTTAATCCCAAGAGTACGGCTGAGTGATATCAGTCAAACAGATACAACGTCCCCAAAAAACGTTGTGAGCATGTGAAGAAAAAGATTTTTCACTTGAGAAACAGTGAACATGTAATAACAATGTGACACTCTGATTATCAGCACAAGAAAATGCCTTTTCACTTGCAGCACGCCAGAGAAGTGTCACTGCACAGGACTGCATCCCTGAAGTGACAGGGAGTGTGTAGTGCTTGCAGCCATCAGCGTGAAACCCCAGACTCTCTGATTGGTGGATTGGAGGACATACACTAGAACCTGTTTTTTCAGCTGGTGTGTGGAAAGGAAAATATCTTCTATATTTTTTTCTTCCTGAACATTAATTAAGCATTTTTTGTGGCTGCGGGTTTGACCACAGCTTGACAGTTTCATCTCAGCTCTGCACAGCAGCTCAGATCACATTAAATACCAGATGTTTCACAGTCAGCGCACAGGATGAGCTCTGTACCAGAGACAACACAGACACAGAATAATATGCAGCATTTACATACATATGAGCTTTTTTCCTTGAGGGACATTTTAAAAAATGCTATTTTGCTGCAGTTGATGAAACAATGTTCTAATATAGCGGTAAAACAGTCCACAACACAAGCATCTCACTGCAGGCCTTACTTAAATATGCAAGGCCTACAACTACAACTAGTGGCTGGAAATACGGATAAGCCTATTGTGTCTCCTGTCTGTACAGGATGGCTACGCTTAAGAAAATGCGTGAAAATCCCATTCAATCAGCATTTTACAATCTAAGAATGATAAAAACGAGCAACCCTATTCTGCCCTAGGCATTGTTGTTGTAGGGGCGAGCTATGGGGCTGCCTAGATTAGCAGGTTTATTGCTGTGTTGAAAAAGTTGATGCTCGCTGTCCAGATATCATCGACTATCACCGACCGCATAATTTAGTATGCAAATACATCTCTGACAAAATTAAGCTAGCTCCACTTTCAACCAGCTAAAGGAGGGATGTGTGAGCGTCAACCAACTAACGTTATCTCGCTAAACGTTAGCCGACAAGCTAACGTTATACTGGACGATGAAACCTCTCGTCCTGGAGTTTACATTTCAGAAGAGCAGCTTTATCAAATAAAGATCACTAATGTTGGAAGTTTATTTTTAAATAATCCTCGGCAAATCAACGTCTAATAAGTCAGCCGACATCAAGGATGCTGTCGCTAGCGTTACAGCTAACTTGCTATAACGTTGTCAAGATCCCTCATTTCCCTCCACTTGATTACTACAACTGTTCACGCTGGCAGCACAGTTCTTTTTCGCCAATTGCTCATCAGTTTTATGTTGACAGATAACACCGACTAATAATCTGAATTTTACAGCCAAATTCACTTTATTTTGGACGCTAGAATGCCGCCGATGCAGCTGGAGAGTGAGCTATATGGACGCTAACTAGCTGAAGCTAGCATTGAAAGCAACCGTGTTTACAAACGGTCAAGTGGGAGCGTAAGCTAGCAGAATTGCTAGAATGCAGGGAACGTTAGCCAGTTAAGGCTAGCTAGCTACACTTGAGTGACGACTGCGCTAAATAGCGCGGAGTAAATCGACCGCATTCAAATCCAAATGTCAGCTACACGACATGCTTATAATTTCCAAACAGCGGCGTTAGCTAACGTTAGCGGGCCACCTGAAGCGATTTCTAGCTTGCTAACGTTGCCGCTTCTGTTAGCACCAGGTAACACACTTGAAAGACTGGCCTCAAATTGCAAAGCTAACGACGTATTTTTTTAACGGTGAGCTCATGAAAGCGAATAACTGATTAACCGCTATAACCTCTGACACCTTGGTGTAGCTCAAATGTACTCACAACTCGTGTTTTCCTGATTTTTCCCAGTTTTTGATCCATTCACCAGGGAGGATAAGTGTCGCCATCTTCCATACACACAGCCCGGATGTCTAAATCATCATGGCACACACAGGGTCAAATGCGGTGGTTAGCTTGCTGCTGCTGCTGCCGCTGCTAGCTCACAGTTGCATGGTGGGACACGGAGGTCTTTCTCTGAGGGGCTTTGTTACCACGGAACTTTGTGTTCTATTCAACGAATGACTCCAGATTTCAATGCAGAAAAGCTGTTTATGTGGACTCTTAAAAAATATAAATGCAATCAATCACGAGCAACGTGTTTGTCAAGTTACAAAATCCCCACTGAAGTTGTTTTGAATGTGCTGCACTAGGCTGATAACACATATGTGAATCAGGGGTAAATGTTGAATTACATACAATATAAATGTGGCACATGTTCACCTAATTTCTAAGTATAGATTGACATCAGTGTATTTCCAATCATCATACAACCGGAATGTGTTTATTCTGCTTATGATACATCTCCGGACAAGAATACAAATCTCAAAGGAAGCAACGGGCACTTTGAAAATAGAATAAAAACACAAATTTATTATACACAAATATTTTTAAATATTTTATGTGTAAACATACAGATGTATGCACATTTTTCAGCAGTTCAATGCAAAACAGGAAAAAAGGTCCAAAATAAAATGATTAATGTAACGTTTACAGGCAATTCTAAGATGTATTTTTCTCAAATGCCTTACCATGGATAGTTAGTGTGTGTATATGGTAATGACCATGTGATCCGTTCCTCCAGTTTATAGTAAGATTCTGAGGGAAGTAGGGGGTTTGTCTCGAACTACAATATGAATACATCATTTTCCATAAAATCTGAATCTGCCAACCAGGCCGACACACAGAGGTAAAGAAATACAGCTACAATCGATTGAAAGGCAAACAAAACCATGTGCTGCATGTGCACTCGAAAACTGGTGGGTTAACTTCCAATAGTTACGTTCTATTTCATTAACGTTTCCCCTATAGAATTTCAAGCAAACAGAAAAATGCAAATATAAACCGAGCACCGATTCACAATATATTACACATCTGTTATTGTATAATATACATTTCTGATACTACAATAGCTGACTAAAGATTTCTAAAACTTTATGATTCAGAATAATTTTTATAACTCTTATACACACACACACAACAGTGGTACATCAAATAATATGGCAACAAAAAAAAAATCCTCTGCACACTTTCAAGCTGAAAAAAAGAAAGAAAACACACTTCTGTCTCAACCGAGTCCTTTTCTTCTAACGATTGTAATCATGGCATGTCTGTATTATTAGATATTATTAGATATTATACAGTGGAGAGAAATTATCAAGATATAGGAGAGATTACATGTTTACGGTTGAGTAAAAATTGTTATGCGTGACACTGAATGCTCCCACTATTAAAAAATAATTTTTAGACGCAGCCATCAATTCGTCAATTTCTTATATTTCAGCGGTGCGTTATGTTCACACACACTTGTTACAGAGAGATGAAAAGAAAAAAATACAAACAGCCGGCCGTATCTATAGTAACATAATCATTTTCATCAAAAAAGGATTATTTCAGCATCTATGTGAAATAACATGATTAGAAACCATTTACATTTTGATTGTCATTACAAAATATCTATAAATCAAAATTCATCTATATACGGTATAAAAGCAGAACACATAACATTTTCTAAAAAATACCATCACAAAGAAATCTGAGAATGTCGTATATCGTTTGTGGCGAGGCCTTCGAACAATATGAGACGCCAGTTCACATTTTACTTTACTGCGTACGTGTTTTGATATATGGCTACATGCCATGCCAAAGTCTACAGTATTTTTAAAAGTACAGCAGGTGAACGCAATATCAACGACACCTTTAATAACGCAGTCTTTAATAAAGCTGACAGTGTTCAATTTCTGTTTCCACTGCATCGGAGAGGCTTCGATCGCTGCCTATGACAATTTCAAAAAATATGGCTGTGAAATTATCATCGAGTTAAATTAACACCTCTTTGACAAAGTGCAACGTCACCACAGTGTCAAACGACTGAACGCTCCACGAGTCATAAAGGTGGGATTATTCTGCAGGGCTGTTATATTTCCCATCCGTGAAATTGCGTTCACCTCTCCTGTATATTGGCCACTACGTATTTACATCAGACAAGTTTTGTCTACCGAATGAAAAAAGGTTAAAGGTATATATTATCAATTTGAATTTCAGTCTGTTATCCTCTCCTCACCACGTACCTACCACACACACACACCATCTGCACTGCTTTTTTTGATTAACTCCAGCGTGTGAAAATATCAGAACGAAATTCAAATTCAGGCTCTCCCTCTAAAAGTTTAACAAAATGTTGAAGAGGCAAACGTTGGTGTCTCACAAACCAGTTGCAGTAGTTCATTTCACTCCGTTCTGATGTCCACAGAGGACCGTCGTCCGCCGTTTCTTCTGAGGATTTTGACGACACGTTCTCTGTGATGCTTCTGATTTGTTTAAAACATTGAAACATTGAGAACCTAAAGATAGGAAAAGAAAAATAATTTAAAGTTCCACAATCAGAAAAAAGGGAAAAAAACAATGTTCTGACACAATTTTTCAGTTTTTATTTTTATATATCTGTGTAGTGAGTTAGCATTAGAAAAGCATCTTTGCCATTTTTTCTTTTTCATAATTATCCTTAAAAAATGTTCATAATCACGATTTTACAAGCTTAAAAATTATAAGCAGCCACGGCCACTCACAGTCTCTGTAAAATACCAAATTATCATGCCATACATTTAAATTTGAAAAAAAGTAGTAAATAAATAAATGGTATTAGAAGGAGAGTTGAATCCTTACCGAGTCATCCATGATGGAAGACGGATCAAAGTAGTCCGGCTTTAGTTCAGTTCTTTCTCTGCGATTCTTTGATGCCGGCTGAAACATAACAGCTGAGTCACAACAATGCACCACAAAATGTAAAAGGAAATAAGAAACAAAGACTGTGTGGACTTCTGTTCATGTCACATTTCACAGTGGCAATCAAATGCTGACAGTTATTTTTTATGTGCAAATTTCTTTCTTTTAACCCTTTTCCTTGGAAAACCTTGCTTGGAAAGTTACCAATAATGCATGACTGGACCATACAAACAGCTAAAATGTGGGTGAGAACTTTCTTTTTTTCTTTTTAATTACGACACATCAAATGACAATGAGAATAATCTCCTGCCTCTGCAGCTCCCCTTGGATTTGCAGAGCTTCATAGCCAGATCATAGTGTCATTTTCAGTCCCCCCAGCCAGCTGCTCTCAGTGAAGAATCAGCATCACACACTTAGCAACTAGCTTGTGAACAAAGGGAAACATGTTGTAGCTGAAGATCCAGATATTTCCCTCCGTAGAGGATGACTGTGGATAGTAATATAACCCCAAATGAAAGCTAATTTCCATTCTTAACCTTTGGAAGAGTCAATAATAGTAACTGTTTGCCATTCACAGATGGTCTCCTCTGTCCCTTAGTGCAGGTTTAAATTACCAGGTCGATGTCCATCGTGTCAAAATCCATGCCCTCATTGATGTCCTCCAAGCGGTCCTCTGATGACATCATTACATCCTCCACTATTGGCTCCTCGTCATCCTCCATGAGTCCGGAGCCTCGGCGACTGAGGAGCACACACAGATACTTATGAAGAGATTGTACTTTTTCCACATGCTTTTTATTGACTGGATGTAATTTTTTAAATGTTAAATGTTACATTCCACAGCTTTGTGTGGGAGCACAATTAAAACCCATGTAATATACTGAAGAGAAGTGCCATCTCACATCGCTTGTTGCATGTGGTTCCTCATCTTGGCGTAGTGCATGCTGACCCGCTCCTGCTGCTGACGGGCCTCGGCTTGTTGCCTCTGTGTCAACATCCAAGTAACCTGGGTACTGTGGGACAGTGTTTGGTATTTAACATGACTTCATGATGGCCGTAGTTTAACAAAAGTAGTACAAGATGCTATAAAAAGATGCATTTGCAAATGTTTACTTGAAGCCAAGTTAAAGGTGAAGGTACAAGGAAAGGCTTTGTACTTGTAATCAATGGTATCCTGGTGGTGATGGTGTTGCTGCTGCTGGGGAGGGGGATGCTGCTCTGTTGGCATGGCGTATGCCGCCGCGTAGCTGTCCTCCGGCCTCATCTTCTTTGGATCCCTCAGTACAGTGGAGGTGAGGTGGGGCGAGTGCATCATCACCGGCGTCTGCACGTTCTGCTCGCGGTTCATCCAAACAGCATCCGTGCTGCTGCAGCTGTTCTCTTCTGCTGCACCAGAGAATTTATTAAACGACAGGACGCTTTGTACTGATGGAGGATGTGCCTCAAACAATCACTGTTCCCTACTTAATAACACACATTGTGGAAATGCACATGTTTCCAACCTTGTGACTGTATTTGCTGTCTGCCAACTACTGACAGAAGGGTTTAAGGGTACCAGCTGAATAATATTGTTACTACAGAGCACCAAAATCATGTTTTATAGTCTGAAAGCAAACTCCCCTGCACCAGCCGCAGCTACCGCCAGCTTGCATGCAGCCAAAAACAAAGAAATGAAACCCTCCGTGGACGAGATGTCGATATCTCACTTAGCTAGTTGGAGAGGTTGTCGTTGGAGGTAATAGTGACTTTTCCCCGTCTGACTTTAGTAAAGCACTTTTACAAACCGACACTCAGCTACTGGCTGCATCTGAAACTCCTCACCAATATGCTATTTAGATTGTTTTTAAAAAAATATTTGTTGGCCTTTTATCGGCTTTATTGATAGAACAGCTGGAGACAGATAGGAAACAGGATGAGAGAGAGGGGGAGTGACACGCGGCAAAAGACCCCAGGCCGGGACTCGAACCCAGAGCCGCCGCAGCTCTACCAACTGAGCTAAATGGCGCCCTGCTATTTAGTTTGTTAAAATAATGTCTTTAAATCTAGGAGTGGGCACAGTTCAAAGTAATGCAAGCAGTACACAGAGTATAATAATGTCAATTTCTCACCTTCAGGCAGTTTCCTTTTGCTAGCTGCTGCTGGCTTGGACTTCTTACTCCTGACGGTGGACCCTCGACTGCTGATCCCACTGATGATGGACATGGTGTCGTCATCCCCTCCAACCTGCAGGGAGTTCCGGTATGAGATGAGGGGCAGCCAGCAGTCCTCTCGCTGCAGGGCCATCTGAAACGTCATGAATCGCTCCAGGTACATGTGACTGTGGAAGTGTCAGATTGACAACAGTCAGTCAAGTTTCTCGTCAGACTCCGTCCTCAGTGAAAACACTTTGTGCTCACGCCTCGTGGCTCAAACTCACACTGTTCTCTTGTCCTGCCGAATGAGTTTGCTGGAGAACTCGCTCAGGATGTCCAAAAAGGCTACATTGAGCGGGGGACCGCCCTCTCCTTGGGGACTAGGTTCCTTAAAAGCAAACTCAATTCCATCCCTAAAACAAACAGATGCAGAGGGATGTAATGAATAGAAAGATTTGCTCATTAAAAACACAAATGTCACGGTAAGAAATTCACACGTCTGGTTACTTACTTATGTAACATGGCGATTGCCTCCCTGGTCTTCATCTGATCCAAGCCAAACGTCAATGAGAAGCGACGGGCGAGCTCTTTGATGCCACAGAAGGCTGACGATGAGCGGTCGACATTGAAGCCAAGTTCAGACAGCATGTCATTGAACAGCTGCAAAAGAAAACAACAAAAAATACACCTTTTTTCCCCCACATTTCTTTACAAGTGTTTTCACATACAAAAGCGTGCAAATCCTAGACCTGTAGCCCAATTTATTTAATCCAGTCTAACTGGAGCAACTGTTTGTAAAAGAGATGATCAACATGACATTTTTTTACAATCAGTTTTTTCATCTTTTGTTTTAGACCATCTGGAAGACATGCTGGCACCAAAATTCTGCAAAAGAAAAAACTCAAACAAAGCAAAAATAAACGTCATCTTTTCACAAATGATCCATCTTACCATCTGCAGGCTCAATACGAGTGTCTTTGCACATTGAACTTTGTCGATTTGTCTTGTTTTACTCATCGTGTCCTTGATGATATCGCCATAGTCATTATAATACTAGGAAGGAAGAGAAGGAAAACTGTTAAAAAAAGAGCAGAGAAGGATGAATTCCCCTGAATTAATTTTAAAAAGGGGTTTTAACCTACCCTCATATATTGTTTAAATATATCTGCTCCAGTGTTCATTTCTACGACATTGTAAACGATTAACTTGCAGTAGGCAGCAAGAAGATTTCTTCGCTTGTGCAGAGCCTCGATTTTACTGGCTTCATCATCTTGCTGTCCGTCTAAAAAAAAACAAAATAATGCAAATATTATGAAAATAAAGTGTAAGCAGCAAACTTTTGAAGTGGCGCATTGATAAATGGTGATTAACTCTGACCTGTACTGCTGTCATCATCCTGATCAATGAACACTTGATCCAGAATGAAGTTGAGCAGCTCGGCCTGCAAAGAGGAGTCTGGCGTGTAGACCAGAGGCTCCAGTTGTTCCCGGCCTGAAGACATAATTTGGTGACTGAAGATCAATAGCAGATCACATAGTATGGTGAAGGCCTGGAATGGACACGACACTTCAGCATTTTTGAAAATACTGACCAAACAAAATTTGCAGTGGTACCGAGGAGCGGCCTTGTGGAAAAGTCAGGGCCGAATCAGCGTAATCCCACCTGTTCTTTAACTGCCGTGTTGATGCTGTTCAGGTAGCGCTGACACATGAGGCAGAAAGCTCTCATTTGCTTTCTCAAGGTCACCATATCACCCTGAAAGGTGCAAATGTTGAGTTAGACAGTGCTGTAAGTGAATAATCAATATAAATGTATTAGTTCAGTAGTCCACAGAGGACGTCGTTTATCAGGATAGCTAACGTGATGGTGCGATACTGTATGTATTTCACAAAATCTTACGCTTATTGAACTGAAATCCTTCTTTCGCCCTTGCCTTATATACATAGCGCATTTTTTTAATCCCAAAAGTATCACGACCAAATTATAAATACCTTTAATGAAGTGCCGTCTGAAACCTTGGCCAGGTGCCACAGGATGATGTAATGTGTGCACTGCATTGCATGAATCACAATCTGCGGGAAGGAGGCAAGCAGATCAGATGAGCCGCGAGGTTCCTCAGTGACCTCAGAGAAATCAGGTTACACAGATGACCAGAGGACTCATGTCATGTTTTTGTACTTAGATAAATGGTGGTCGTCAAGCAACATTAATTGTGATGTTACAAGAACGACACCTCCAAGACCTCATTGCGGTTTGTGTATAAATGTAGTAGTCTTATTTCTTCCCCACCCAAACCTTACTGCTTTCATATTTTAACTGTATTAGTCACAGAGGATGCTGCTTCCTCACAGCATGAAGGTGTCTGGATTTTACAAATAGTCCAAAGTTTTGTTGTGGAGACAGACTTCAGACTTCTATTGGTTACTTTGTGTTTCATTTTCAGTCAGACTTTGGATGGATAGCTGAGTGTATGGAACAAATTGACCGCCTGAAATTGTTGGTTTGACATTTTGGGGACTTTACTGACAGAGTTAGAGAAGACTCTGCTGTTGGCTGTGATACCTGTTCAGGCATATCCCCGTTCTGCAGACCTGTGTTGAGTAGCCTGTAGTTGCTGGTGAAGAGATCCCACTTAGACAGGTCATGTGCACTGGAAACAGAAAGAACACAGATGGTAAATGAATACATGGCAACAAAATTCATGCAAATGTTAACTTTAATCACGTTATTTTACAAAAGAAGACTAATGCTCGATACTTTTATGCCAAATAGTAAAACCTTCAACAACTATCAATCCATTTAAATCATTAACACAAACGTATCGACTGCTTTACTTGTGAAAGGCGCTGATCTTCTTGAGTGTCGATAAAACCTGGTAGGCATCATCCTCATCTGGTTCTTCACCCTGACAAACAAGATATCAAACCTGTGAAATGCCAGAAATGACCCACGCTTCACAAGATCCCCGCAGAGAAAAATCTTGCAGCACCCACCTCCTGCAGAAAGTCCTCTAAGAGTCTGTCGAACTTGTCTACGAGCTCATCGAGCAGCTGGGAGCGGGCAATGTCCACGCGGTTGAAGATGGTGAACTCTTCGTTGCAGAGAGAGTGGTAGGTGGTAGAGCAGGCCTCCAGGACCTCCGTGTCTGTGTGCTTATCCTGGACCTCCCAGATTTGCCGCAACAAGGCATCCAAGTGCTTCATGAGAAGATGGGAGTGCATGGTCATTGTTTGTAAATGCTGTGATTCAAGTCTAATCAAAAATTTATAAGAAATACATTGACAAACCTTTTCTAACCGGCCAGTGGTGTAAATGTCAAGATCAAAGTACTTTGGTATTTGTAGCAAATTGGTCACCTTATCAATATCGACGCAGTACTGTGACAAGAAAAGAGAAGCAGTTAGGTTGAATGGGTAGAAGTTAAACCTGTTGCTCAAATTTACAAGTCATCTCTGACAGGAATCACCTTTGCCAGTAACAGAGGCAACGCTACTGCGAACATCTCTGTGATCCGAGTTCGATCATCCAGCTGTGTTTTCTTCTCCTTTGCAGTCAGGACCTTTTCCCCCCGACAAAAAGCAAACCATTATGACAACATGGAAAAGGTCTGTTAACAACATGAAGAAGGTCAAGAAGTAAAGAAAGTGAACACTCTCTCGATCGAGGACCTCACACTCACCCTCTTCCCCGTGGCTCTGCCTACTGGAGGGTGACATTCACACGCCTGCCGAATGGCACAGAGCATGATCTCCACCAGAGCCGTCTCCTGGCGATCAGTCAGGGCTACAAATCACAAGAACAGGAAGTTACTGAGAATGTCATGAAATGTCGGAGGAGGAAATTGTCAGCCAGTAACTGTCTAAAAGAGTGACCCTCACCCTCCTCGCCTGGCATGGGCTCATCCAACAGCAGACTGATCATAGTTTCCCAGTCTTTCAACAAATCTGACCCACAGTCCCACAAGCTGTCCACCAAGTAGGCCCCATGTTCATGGAGCTGTAATACATAAAAAGTTAAAGAATATTCAAAATATACTGAGGCATGGTAAAATCACTCTTCTTGTACCGGGAGATCATTTGATTTGATCTGTGTATCATCCAAAACTAAAATAAGATTAACAGACTTCTTAAAATGAACTTTTTTCAGGGCTTAAGCAGAGAGACACAAAGGCCTGGTTACCTCACTCTCCAAGAAGAAGAAGACAGTGGTCTTGATAAGGCTGCCGTTAAGGCTCTGCCGGCCCCTCCTGGGTAATCCCTCCTCCTCAGGACCTTGATGGCTGAAGAGCCTTTAATCACAGCAATAAAACAGACTCTTAAAAATGCCCCGTTAAGGGAGGTGGTTAGACAACTGCTCTGTCTGCAGTGCCTTTGGAAAAGCTGTGAGGTGGGACAACTGTGGGGGTGTCACACACATTACCAGATCTTATGACTTCACATTAGTTGTTATTTAAAACAATCAAGATTCCTTAATATTTTCACATGTGGCTACTCTGCAGTGGGCTATTCGTGCTTACTACGGTACTTGAACATTGAACAACTCTTGGGCCTGAGCATAAAATACAATGACAGCTGTGCTCAGCTCAGGGTCATTCAGTTCCTGGCAAAAATCCCAACTTACCTGAGAAGATACAGTTATGAGAATAGGCGAAGCATTTTTACAATCGGAGGATGTAAGAATCACTTAAGGCCTACAACAATGATGTTAAAAAAACACTGCAGAAGAGAAAAAGAGCCGCAGATTGCAAACCCCTGGTTTACATGGATTTAACATCACTGATTTGTGTCTCTACTTTCTATATTCAATGTCATCACAACTGTTCTTTGTTACTCTATTTGTGCTGTGAAACAGGATGAATCTGATATCAGCTTATGTAACCACAAAGAGCCTTTTCCTACTTTCTTTTCTACTTCCAGGGATCAACACCTCATTATTACCCTTACACGAGTTACCTTTCTATGACACTGCATCTGATGTGACCCGACATAAACGTGTTGGAAGGATGATCACTTTCAAGAGACCAATCAAACACTTACTTCTTAAACAGAAATTCTCCAGCGGAGACAGCGATGGGTCGATGTGCTGAGTACACCAGATGATAAACACTCTCACAGTCCTCTGCTGTCAGAACCTCGTCACTGCTCCTGTTAGATGAATAGCATGACATGGACCAGCGTTTAAAATTAGACTCAAGGCAAATTGTGTGAAATTGTTATTTGAAAGGTTTTAGAGAAGACAGTGTGATGAGGGAATGTGGTATCATTCTGCCCATATTACAGCCAATAACAGTCAGCAACAAACTAAAACATGATGAGACAAAAGTCATTGTTCTACTTTGTGCCAAAATATATATCAAATCTAAATCTGTACTGAGATTTTGTGTTGACTATTAGTATTCTGTCTATGAAGACAAATAATACAGCTTCATGTAACAAGTTCAAATCTAAAATGATGCCACTGAAGAGGAGGTTACTCACTGTAGGACGAGTGTCAGTAGTTTAATGGCTTGCACTGCGACATCATACTCTTTGTCCAGAGTCATAGACACAATGCGGTCCTGTCAATGAGAGTCATTTTATATTTCAGATACAGTATCTCAGCTGGACTATCTCCATAACATTATGGGTGTAATAAAGTCAACATTATGTTATCGCTCTTAACTTATTGGCATATAAACACGCTGTAAAAAGATTGTAAGTGTTCAACACATTTCAATGATGCACAAGGAGCCTCTAGAGCGCACTCCGAGTGGTGTGGCAGCTGGCTCACCTTGAAGCGACTGGTGAAGAGCTCCAGTCGTGCGCCGAGCTCTCTGCTGTAGAACAGGCCTTGCAGGGCAGTCAGGCACTTCAGTCGCACCTCACCTTGCTACAGTCACAGTAGAATACAATAAATGATGACGTACTTGAATGAAAACACAGGTGCAACTTTGCCATTAACCATATTAAGTTTGTCATTATGCAACCCAATAGACAAAATATTTGTTAATAAGAGGAGTTTGAATTTCAGTCAGCGGTTCCACTTGTGTTATGTAGATATGGATGCATTTCTCATCATGATATAAATTGAAAAACACACAATAAGTCATAATCTTATCTAATACATAAAATAAAAGAAGAATGGTTCAAAAGAATGGGACAAGACAGAGAAAAAAGGAACCCTTTGTGATGTTATTATACTGTAAAATCAAAACCTCACACCACTCAGAGCTACTTTTTACAGCAAAAACATTTCTGCAAATAGGACTTCGCATGACTTGCACTCTGAAGGTAGTGCAGGAAGTCTTGACGAAGCTTGATTTAAACTGAGGTTAGTTGGTCTTTGGACGATACACGTCAAAGGTTCTTTTATCACTTCATCAGCTCACCTTGTCATGCATAGTCCAGCCGACATACTTCAGGTAACTGTCATTGAGGAAGGCGTCACTGTACAGCTTCATCCACACCCCAATCTCCTCAATGCAAATAGCTCGGATTTCCGCAATGGCATCCCTAAAAAAACACAAGAGCATTGATTAAATTTCGACGTATGGCCTATTACGTGTGTAAACTGTTCATAGCTGTAAGGTGATAAACTCATTTCAGAGGGACCCATATTGGTGTTGCCATACATTTTTCACTAGAGGGCACCCTAAAGCTAAAAAGAAAAGAACAGAACGGTCCCTGCTTCTTAACCCTAACCCCGTTAAGACTCAAGCGAGAGGCACCTCAGTGTTAATCCCACAGTCAACACAGTATGTGGAAATCAATTAATGACTCACTTACCGATATCTGTGAACAAACACTCCTTTGAAAATTGCATTCATCATGTTTTCAATTTCATCTTGATTTTCTTGAAGCTGGAGGAGAAACACAAAGTGACACATTTTAAATTATTTGCATGAAAACGGCCAAAACAAAATTCCCTTCTTCTGCCTTGTTCAGCCCTCAAATACAAAAACTTTTTAAGGTAGAGCTCTTAGATCTTATTTCAGTTAAGTTGCATTATTCTAATTTTTTAGAATTTGATTACACATAATGTTCCATGTCAGATTCACCACATTCTCTGGACTTACTGGTCATAATTCACTTGTTTCACCTGATGAGTCCCATCAGTTCATTAGGATGCGCACAATCGTGGGATTTAATCATCAACATAATCAACACCACTAATATTGCCATTTCCACATTATGGAAAGGTTTTAAAGATTTCAACATGGCAGAACTTCAGCTCCTGCTGTTAGAAATCAGCAAAAAATGTTACAAGTCTCATTATCGTGTTAGAGGACCCAAAATAGTTGTTGTCAACAATGTGTCTCAGAGCAGCAATGGATTGTTGCAGAAAAAGAGGTAATGACTTAACTTGAAGTTAAATCCTCGATAATATCTTTTTAAAGCAAAGTGGACTATGAAGAAGGTGAAAAGTGGTAAAAAGGGCACGACGGTCATTAGATATTATCAGTCAATATTGGCCTTATCGATATCGGTATCAGAGTATACTGTGTCTGATATGCATCGTCATTGAAACTTGTTTTAGAGACTATAATGTATAAAAATATGCTTTGGGTAATTTATTACTAAACTAATTTGTTACTAAATTCCAAATCAGGTTTACGGTTTCAGGGCACTGATGTCATTATAGACAATAAAGCTCATGTTAAGCTAGCTAGTTAGCTTTTCTGTGTCCGTGTTTGATATCCACATTTGAGGGATCATTGCCTAAACTGTGTGCATATCGGCTTATAATTTGAAATTGGAATTTTTACTAATATCAGCTCCAAAAATTGAGTATCGTTCAGGCTCAAGGTAAGACTTTACTTTATTGTCATGACACTGAGTAGGTACAAGTTCAATAAAATGGAGTTTAGCATCCAACCATTTAGTGCAAAGTTCACATAAATCGACATAAATGAATTTACTGGATGAACAACACAAAAACACATGTATGAAGCGAATGCAGATAGAATTTGTCATTAATGGTCTTTGATAGCAGTACAACCACACACACAATCTTTGAGAGAGACACTCAATGCATTCCTAAAAGCTTGTGTAGTGGCTGCAGCTACAACTTAACTCTCTTCTCACCTCTTTACGCTTCTGTAACAGCAGCTCCAACCTATCATTGGCCCTTTTGGCAACGACCTTGTTCCTCTCCGCCTCGTACTGCCTCTGCGTGTTGTCCATATTGATGCTCAGATTTAGAGCCACATTCACCAAGGCTGTCATCAACTTCATGGCTGGCAAAAAAACAACACAGTTAGGATACACGCCTAAACGAATAACAATAACAGCTTCGGGACATTAACAGCATGAGCGTGCAGACAGGCATGGCTACTCATAATGAAACCTGTTCTTTAAAAACTGACCTGCTAGTGTGCTTGTGTGTCTGAACGCCCTGACCTGTGAGTCAGACAGGCCGGTGAGCAGTGAGATGATTGTGTCCATCATGTACTCGTCGTAGATGATGCTGTACTGACACTGACGCACCAGGACCGCAATGAAGTCGGCGAAGCTTATCCTGAATTTCTTCCACTGTGGTCCTGACAGAGTTAATGGATAGTCGCCGCTGTCCTGTGAGGTGGCAGCAGTGAGGTGATCAGCTTCACGGCAAGAAGATCACATTCGTTTCACACTTTATGTCTGCCACATTCTAAACACCTGCCCCTGCTGGTATCTGGTAACTTCACAGATTTATGGTTTTATTTCAGATTATTATAAAAAACTAAAACATCCTGCATCACCTCATCAAACTCCTCTGTCATTTTTCGGATGATTTCGGAGTTCTGCATGTTTCTGAACATCTCTCCGCTCACAGCGCCTACGTGAGGAAACACACAGTGGCAGCAGAGTTTACCTCAATACTTTAGCTTTCAGGCACCAAACCTGCTACATACTGACAGATATTATCTCAGACACTTACCTCTGCAGCCAGAACACTGAATGAAGAAGTTGATTAGGTCCAAGAGAGCAACGTCTCGGTCATGCTTGTATGCCTCGATCCAATCATCAACAACAGACTGAAAAATAAATAAAATTCCATTACAATTAGAAGAAACTGCAGAACAAAACATAATCACCTGACCAAACTTGTGTGTACCCACCTGCGTGGCACTCTTCCCCGCTTTAACTACCTCGAACAGGGTCATATTCTCCATCCCGTTCTCCTGATGATGGCCATTCACCCGGCCAACACCAGGGCCCCTCCCTGCTCCCACACCTTTGGCCTTGTCTCCAAGCGCCTTCTTCCCTTTCCTGGCCGCCAGCTGGGGGGAAAGATGATCCAAGAAATACGAAAATTAAAAGATTTAGTTGAAGAAAATATTAGTCATGAGATTATTACCTGAATATCTACATAGGTTGTCTATATAAAGATTAAATCCAGAGGAACACAGAGGGAAATTTGATTTTCATAGAGTAGTCTGTATGCACGCTTAAAAATTAAGCCTACCCACAAGTGCCAAAAACTGCAGTTCCTCTTAAGGCTACTCGAGGCTGGCTCCAAAAGTGAGTTAATCCATCCATAAAGATAAAGCCCTCATTTAACATGCCCAACCTCACAGCAGAAATAAACGTGTTTATAGTCTGGTACATAAAACAGTTGAGGTCTATATAGCTAATTTCCCCCTAACTGTTGGGGGTGTGAATTTATTTATTTATTTATTTTTAAAATAATGTTAAAGGGCGTTGCCACTCTGAGTGACACCCCATGCCGAGCTGCCAAGCTAGCTCTGAGCAACCAGGGCTCATTTGGCCCTGGTTCAAACACATCTGCTGCACATTATCACACTGCTTCTACTCTCTGTTGGTCCTGTAACATACTGAAAACCAGTTCAGGGTGTTTCATATACCATCTTCACACGTAGTAGTTCCAGATGCAAGTCATAAAATCGTTGGGAATCTGACAAATGCCTCCTGATTGATCAGCAACACAAAAGGGACAGCTAGTGAAAAATCGAGAGGAATTTAAGGCCATATACTTTAAGGTAAAGCAACATATCTGATTAGCCATTAGCTAACGTTAGCGTTCATCAACTTCCTAGTGGGGTTATCATTTAATCACATCCAGTGTGTTTTACTTCTGTGTCCACGATGTGTGTTGATCAAACTATCAAACAATGTTAGCTAAGAAGTAGTTGAATGCTAGCGTTAGCTGTTGTCTAACAGAACCTTGAAATATGTCCCGTTATCCCTCCAGATTTACACCATCAACTGCTACTACAGTTGCTGATCAATCAGGAGGCAGTTAAATGATAAATCCCCTCCTTTATAAGAACTTGCAAACTGGAACACAGCAGCATGCCATTCGAGCATGATGTCAGAGGAAAATGGCCACCATGTAAATATGGTAAATTGCGTGCTGGGATTGGCTCAAGCTTCCCTGTGGACTTGATTAACCACGGACAGATATGGATAATGAAGATGGGGAGGTTAGAAAAACATACCAGGCCTTTTCCTGTCTTCGCACTTCTGCCATCAGGATCCTCAAAGTCAGTATCTGAAGACAACTGAGATTCTGTCTCTCTGCGCACAACAAATGAAGTCATTACAAGCAGGAAACAAGACTTGAGAAACAACATGTTTAACTCAATAACACATTTCTGTGATGCACTGCTTACTGGGGAAATTGAAGCTCTGAGTGCAAATCCTGCGCTGCTATCATTTCTTTAACATTTTCTGGATCTGCTGGAGTAGTTTGCTTCGGCTGCTCCGGACCCCCGAGCACAAGGGTATCTCTCAGCTGCACGTAGAGAATAAGACAATAAGACATCAGAGCAGTGTGATGATGTACGACTACACTCGATCTGGCTGCAGTAACTCACAAACAAATCACAGCACACGTTTTATATGGCTCAGTTTCAAGACCATATGTAACGCTCCACAGACCAACAGATGAAGAGAAAGTGTTTGTTTCTTTACTACTAGTCTGGCACTGCACAGCTCAAAAATCTGTGCGATATGATTTCTGTGTATAATCTTTGTATACGCCAAGATGTTGTTGACCATGCAGAGACAACATGTTTGATAAAAGCCAAGAAAAGAGCATTCGCTGTGGCTCATTTAAGGCCACCTCGGTAATGACCACACTGATGGAAGGGCACTTCGAACCCTGTCCTGTTTTTCAGTGTGTCTCTGTGAAACGTATTTTCATTCTTTCGGACAAACAGACCTGATGGGTGCTTATGAATAATAAATAAACATAACCCTCCTGTACTGTGAACAGTGTAGCTTATCTGCCCTGAAATCTACAATCAGAATTCTCCACAACACAAACACAAAAGGAAAGAATGCAAAGATCCTGAGAAGAACATGTGACATTTGTCAATATTTTCTGATATTCCGTAGACAAAACAATGAATTGATTTATCACAACTGATGAATTGACTAAGAAAACAGTCATTAGATGCAGCCCCTACTTCAGTCACACATCTTGTTCAGAGATCTCCTCAACAACCAAGCTTTCATTACAGGCTTAATGGAGGTACTTTCCTCAGTCACTGCACTGACTCATTTCCTCATTTATGCACACAGACAGTTCAACAAATCTCGCTTTGAGTTTATAAATCAGTTATCTTTGACTCTCAACCTGCAGCTGAATATACAGAAAGCATATCTTATAATCGTTGTTGTCATTCTCTGAATCACACAATTCTAGTTGTCTTTACTACCCAGTGCTGCTGGAGTAATTTAAACTTTTAACTGTGATGACTGATCATGATGATTGACCTTTAAGGGGATCACAGTTTATTAGTCACTGAAACAACAGAGAGTAGTACAAAGGAGACGGTTGGCCGGAATAACCAATACAAACTCAGTACAGTGGCATTGCCAAATTTAATAAAGCTAATTTTAATGTGAGGACAAAAGGTGCTGAGGGAGTATTTGCAGCTGGTATGTCAAAACTCATTGAGTGACTGAACCAAAATCACACACTTTCGTTTTTTTGTTCGTTAAGTGAAAGCTACATCAGGTACGAGATATTAGATTAATGATTGTAGAGTGTTGAACTTTAGCTCACAGGTAGGTGATGTGTCCCAAAAATCCAAGCACTTTGAGTATTTACACCTTCACTCGGCGGCATTTTGGAGCAAAGTATTGCCCGTATTACTTATCTAAATTATTCAGTCATAATTCGGGTTATTTGCTACTTTGCTGGTTCCAATTATTGATTTAAAATAAAAATAAACTGATGAATTGAGGCGCTATATTATTTTAGATTAAGCTATCCAGCTGTATAAAACCAAATAAAAAGCGCGCGAGCTACAGCATTAAAGTGTTGAACACATCAATGTGTTGAAAACAAAATTGACTTCCTACTTTTACTTACTCAATATATCTACAATTCAAATAATTGAAATCAACTAAAGGTTTGCCCTGTCTGTCCCTATTTTCTCTAATCCCTCATTGCAGATGTATCCACTGAAGATAAGGTGCTGAGAGGATCCTGCACTTTTTTGTTTTATGCTAATGTTGAAAAGTTCTATTTGAATCAAACACATTCTAACATTTCAATATTGGTTAACAGTCTCCTTGAATAACAATAACCATTAAATTATATCGGTCGACCCCGAGTGTCCTCTCCAAACGGTTGGACCTGTACGGACCTCTTGACCCGAAACTGAATACACATTGTTCTGACCTACACAGGTAGTTAAATAGAGCAGTATGACACCTGCAACACTAAATCTACAACCGAGTTCCTGTAGACTGAAACAAATGAGCTAATGACATCACTGATTCACTGTCCGGGTCCACAACAGTAAATTAACGGCACGCTTCTGTGACACACTGGTAAATCACTTGTACGCTTGACTTTAATCATAACACACACTGGATTTATATTAAATATACAGTGTGTTCAAGTCAATGTGAAATTAATTGACATATTATTATTAACAGGCCCACCTCAGTGCACTGACACACTGCAGTTTCCACTTGCGTATGCACATATGGAATAATATAACAGTATACATTTAGTATTTTTCCACTGCCCAACCAGAACTTTTATTTTCAGCAGGGTATATTTAACATTTAACTAAACATAACCCCTCTGTACTGTCAACCAAAACAACCACACTTAAAAACAGTTTTTATCCACAGGCCATCAGGCTGCTGAATGACTCGGTCTCATGACAACTCTGTATACTTACACTATAATCACTGTTTGCACTATACTCAATACTTTAAACTATATTTGCACTGTGTACATATTCAATATCCAATGTATATATTCTATATATCTCTATGTCTTTCAGTGCCTCTGCTGAATGCAAACTTTGCACAAGCAAACATGCCTGTCACTCATACATCTTCTTATAAGTATATTGTATATTTTGCATTTTATATTTTTGTGTTTTTATATTTTGTGTGTCGGGAAACTTGCAAATTAAGAATTTCATTGCCTGGTGTAAACTATGTGTATATGACAATAAAACATCTTGAATCTTGACTAACATGAATTATTTTCATATTACATTTTTCTAATGCCATTTTCAAAAGTGTAGCTTATCTACCTCAGAATCTACAATCATAACACGAAATAAAAATGGAACAATGCAAAGCTCCTGAGAAAAACACGTGACATCTGTCTATATTTTCTGATATTCTGAGACAAAATGAAGAATATTATTGGATATATTTCCACTTATGGAGGTTTATGTTAGCTGTTTTTTTTGTTTGAGTATACAGTTCCCAGTGTTAACTCCATGACACACAGTGAGACAGAGGGCAGATCAGTGGGGGCGTGTTTACACGATGCTCTCGCTCTGTCACCGGCGATCCCCCGACATGCGATGTAAACACAACATGGTCGCTCTGCCTCGAGACTCCCGCGACCATAAATGGAAACGTAACGTAGCACGTCGGTTTGAGTTCCGACACATCAACACAGCGTTACTTTTCTCGGACACACGATATTCTCACGAGTACTTCGTTGCCATGGTGAACTCTAACGTTTCTTAAAAAAAAAAAAAAACAGGTTGATATTTTAAACGATTCAGACACGCGCAGTTGTACCACTTCCCGAACTACAAACGCATCTGCAGATGTTTCCGAGGCTGCTGGTTCATCTCATCTCTTCCTCAAGTTGCCGTCTGTGCTACGACGGCCAAGCAGCTCTCTGTCCAGTTCAAGCTAGCTGACATGTGATATCTTAGCCGAGACATTACCTTGATAGCTATATTAAGACACCTTGTCTGTCTGCTTTACTCGTGCCGAGTCACGAACGTTTGAATCCGGGCTCGTTTTCGGCACTTGAACGCATTTTTTCAGCGTCGGATTAGTCGCTAGCTTGGCTAGCATCGCCGCTAACGTTAGCTGTAGCTGGCTAACGTGACAGGTTAGGTCGTCATCGTTAATCATGTCCGATTTATTCCTGTGAAGTCGTGTTTCCATGTGAAAGACTCCCGTTAACAGTAATGTCAAACGCTTGGCCAGCTGACCAGCTCGGCAGCATCAATGACAAACTCCCTGGACGTTAACCTAGCTATCCGCCATTTTACAACTTACCTCGTTTTTAAATCAAATAAGGACCGAAGCCAAATAAATCCAAAACGTCGCGTGCTGCGCAAAGAAGATGTTTTCGTCAATTTCCTGCACAAACTGTCATTTTTCTAAATCTGAAAAAAAAAAAAAATGTTATTTTATCTGCTAGCTAACGTTAGGAAGCTCCTTGGTGGCTAACATAGCAAGGCACAGTTTGTATTTTCGGTTGTTATGCATGCAGCACACACCCCACCTGTCGGCGGCGCCGGGCACTGCAGGGAAGAGAAGCGGGGTCATGTCTGCACAGAGCTCCCGATCACAGCTCCACTGACTGAGTCCACACAGAGTAAACACAGTCAACACTGAGCTTATGTAGCCCAGGTTTGTTCAGTACAGGCCTTAACATTAATCTGCATGTCTCTTTGTATGGAAGGATACTTAAAACTACCTAGATTACATGTTTTTGCATTTAGTGAATTAAAAAGAACTACATTATATAGAGACCATCATTTTAAATAAGGTGACAAGACTAGATAACCCAGTTATTGCTATAATATCATCATCATTTAATCCACATTTTTACCTCCTCAGTTTATTTCATGTGAAGAGCAAGCTGTCTCTTGTTTTATCTATTCTGTGTACTCAAATGAAGTATTGTAATAGGTGGGTATTAACATTTTTGGTACCTAGTATCAATGATTGATAATAGAATATGTAATGATTTACATATTAAAGACTCAGGCTGAGTGAATGTTGAACATAATGATCAAATGTCCTGCGTAAAATGTCCCCAAGTTCATGGTGTCCTGTTTCAGTAGAAATGACTCAGAACAGACTTGTCTGACTTATGAGAAACCCAAGTGATGATGACTCAAATATACATAATACGCAGTATATTGCAAACATATCAAAGCTTTTAATCTTTGGTATTTTTCTCATCCCTGCTGGAGACCTTTTTCACCTGCTTCCAACTGGGCAACAAAAAGAAGACGTACGCACACAATCAGAACAGTTTCTCATATTCTTTCCTCAAACACGTATGTAATTGGAAGCAGACAAAACATGCGCTACTGTACATAGTGTTTTATTGCGGTGCTTTTGTAACAGAGGTAACAGGACCTGTAAACCTCCATAGAAAATGTTTGCTGTATTACTCCCAAAATTACATGTTTGTTTTTTATTCTTGCACTTAGGTCACTTCTAAGTTCCAGCGAGCTGCTATCATCATTTCCTTCATGTTGGTATGAGCATATCATGCATCATTTAGACCAGAAAATTCTATTCAATAAAACTCAGTATTAATACAACTATCACTAATATGCTCACATTGATATTTGTAATAATCACAAAGATACAAACTCAAATATATTGCTATTAAAGGTGCAGTTTGTTAAAAACTCAAACTCTGAAAGTTAATATTTACAATATTAATAAGGTAATAATGCAAACTCAGAACTATATATTACTATATATATATCTACTGCCATATAAAAGGTCCTCAGAACACTGATGTTAAAAAAGGTCCTTTCATTAATTTAGTATCAATTTTTTGTGCTGTGTTTGTTTCAATAAGTTAAGATTGTTCTGTTATCTTAAAATGTTTTCCTCAAAACTACATGATGCGCCTTTAATAATATTCATATGTATAGAAACAAGGTTGTAAGACTGTGAGTTATATACTCACAATGCTAAAATTGTCAAACTGTCAGGCTACTGGTTCCCTGGGCAGCATATAATTAAGATGCTCTGTCATCTACTGTTTACACTTTACAGAGTACAGAAAGCAGAGAGAGTAAGTGGAACAGGGGGTATCTGGGTTTATAATCTGGTCATAGCACTGAAATGGTTTGCAGTTCCTCACTGAAAATCTTGCCCACAAGTCAAACAAATAAGGAAATGCTTTAAGATAGAAAAAACGTCTCATCACACCTTTGACAGCTTTGACATTTTATTGTTCCATTAATCACATCTTACAGGTTTTTGTAAGCAGAACCGACTTGAGAAGCCACCGACTGTTAGTAATTACGACTAATTCTATAATCCATGTCATGTCTCTTTCCCTCATTGCAAAATGTATGTATACAGTATGATCCATTCAAAGCCATATCTTCATAGGGGACTGGGAACAGATGTGATGTAGTGCAGTGTCACACGAAAAAGTCGAGTCACACATGAAAAAGGAGAGGAAAGTCTAAAGTTCTGGCAGGCCACACTTGGATAAGGGGTTAGATTTTTTTTTTTTTTCTGCCGGTGAGGTTTCGTCTACATGAACTCGTTGAGGAAACTGTTTACTGTCCCTTCAGGTGTCTCCTCCAGAGGCTGCCCCACGCAAAAGGAAGGCACGGTGAGGAGATCGG
Source organism: Diplodus puntazzo (assembly GCA_963678695.2). Taxonomy (NCBI): domain Eukaryota; kingdom Metazoa; phylum Chordata; class Actinopteri; order Spariformes; family Sparidae; genus Diplodus; species Diplodus puntazzo. Next base: position 7,179,742 of record OZ023167.1, on the reverse strand, counting down.
GGTCCTTGATCTCGGTCTCGACATCGGAGAGGCTGCAAGAAGCGACACAAAAATGACATCACTCCACGTTCGTAAAAGCCTGCGCTGCCAACAGATACTGAAACAGCTGCTTGAATATCCCTGGAGTGTCCGATGCCCTCAAGGATGAGATCACCGTAAAATAACCACAATGCAGATGGGAAGTCAGGTGAAGTTTTTTTTAGTCTTCAAAACGTTTCTGGAGCTTAACAGCAAAACTGATGCATCGGCATTTTCCCAAACAACTGAAATTAAAGATTAAGTGGCTCCACACAGTTTATCCAGCATTTCTGAAAGCCCCGAGATCCCAAATGTATTCTATAAGATGTGATTTACTCCCTTTTTTAAACCAACATCTTAACTCAAGCTGCTAAACTAACACGTTTTAGAGCATCTTAACAAGCTTGATGACATGTTGAAGGTGTAAATACTATCTTTTCAGACCAATTCGGGAACTTGGTGGTGTACAGAGATTTGGCCACGCCGGACCAGCAATGTGGCTTTTGTTTTGTCGGTTGTCTGTTTCTATTTTTAAAAGTCCCCATCTGCTGTTTTGCTGTGAGGCTGCAGAAATGTTATAGAGACATTACAGGTGAAAACATCCTTTTTTCATGCACTGGTCAGATTTATGATTTTGTGCTATTTTGCGTCCATTAACGCGTCCTCTCTTTCGGACTAGTAGAGAGAAAATTTTCAAAATGCATATTTTAGTTCAAATGTTCTTCTCTGGGTAAGTAACGTATAGTGAATTATATTTGTGTATTTAAACATAAAGAAAACTTGTAATACATAAAAACTATTGTAATTAATGTATCAAGCAATCATCAGGGAACGTTTCATGGTTAAATCTGTTTGTGTAAATTTCTACACTGTCCACTACTTTTTGTCTATAATGTGCGACATTTTACGATACATATCTTTAAAAGCTGTCTTATCTTTATCAAGATGAGTTTTCTCTCGAACTTTGAGCCAGAAATCTCCACTTCAGCACCGCTCACATGCACCGAACACTCCAGTTTGATCCTTATCTGTGCTCTGAAGGTTTTTACAGAGGCATTCGTTCATAAATCCTTGTTCGCGGCCGGATTTATGTGGCATTTTATTCCAATAAACATTTTTTCTGGCTCTTTACTGTACCCTATTTTCTGATTTATAGACTGATAAAGAATAAACACACATATATCCAGAGTTTCCGCTTAAAATCTTTCGCTCTGACATAGAAGCGGAAATGAAACTAGAATTTTGAACCTGGCTTCAAAAGATGTGTGTGTGTGAACTAGTCCATATTTCATTAGATAATTCCTGAAGCTATCAACTGGGGAAGTTTCCTGGTGATATCCATATTAGTTAACATCTTTTCCCAATTGAGAAAAATCACAAACCTGAATAAGAATGTTGTGGAGTCACAGATGTAGAAAGTGGTGATAGGCAGACATCCCATGGTTACCGACATGGAGTAATGGCCTAAAAAGGAGAGCAGATGGAAAACACTCAGATTAGACTTCTGCAACTTCGTCACAAGTGAAGGCACGTGTATTATTTTACGGCTTCTCCCTCACCTTTCGAGCCTGCCATCGATCCTGTCCACACGTTGACTTTTAACCCCTCTCCTTCGATGGAGGGACTCCCAGTGTTGTACGTAGCATGAAATGACGCGTCGTCTGGAATATCCAGAGGGTGCAGGCTGCATTGCAAGGATTTCTTCTCACAGCTCTGGTTTTTGCTGTCGATCTCGTAGAACACCCCCTGGCAGGCGTTTGGAGACGGATTCAGATGTCAAGGTGTGAAAACAAAACAACAACAAGGGAACTTTCATCTCTAAAGAAAGAAAGAAATCAGCTACCTCATCGAAAAACATCAGCAGGTCCAAACCGATGGATGTGTTCATGGGGGAGCTCTCGTTCGATCTGAACCGTAGTTTCTTGCCCATTGAATCGTAGGTGAATGCACCGAATGCCTTCACGTCACCCTTTAGAGTCCACTGGTTTCATTCAACAACATAACATTCACAGGGAAAGACACAGGATTAGTTGCTCTATGGTCAAAATGCTACAAAATGGACCAGAAGATGGATCTTAAAACTCACCACAGTCATGAATCCTGTCATATTGGGGGAATCTGAAAGACAAGAATGTCAGTTAGATAGGGTGAGAACAACACATTAGAAGTTAGACACCCTTCAAACTTACACAACCTTTGAGTTTTCTTTACAACAATGTTACACAAGTCAAAACCAAGTCCCAAAAGGGAACCAAAACGATGCAACCGCAAAGTTCTTACGACAAGGCTGATGATGGTGGTCTGCACGGGTGGTGGCAGTCAAGCACATGAAGACGAAGAGCATTACAGCTGCGTACATTTTCCCGGTCCGGAGAGTCACAAAATAAAAGATCGAGATGGCAAATTACAACCCGAGCGCATCTAGCTTTCAATGGAATCGATTGCTGCTTTTATAGGGGACAGCGACCGATTCAGTCGATGAGTGTTGCATAAAAAGACCCCGGATGCTGGACTTCAAACACCAAGCTGTCTAAACAAACAAGCCCCCACCGCGGCTGGTGGTGACCCAATTAAAGAGCTTTCATAGGCTATCTTTTCTTCTCACATTATGCAGCTGTCCTCAGATGTTTTTTAGCAGTGTTTATCTCCGTCTGTCCCCACGCTTTCCAAAGCAGCTTTCAGACTTTTGCCTTTTAAGAGGGGGTCACGTCAGGACACCGTGGAGGACAATCCAGGCTCACGTACGATGATGATGCGGTTAAAGCATAGGTTCACCAAAGTCTTCTTATACGTGACCCCGTGCGGATGGAAAGTTGAGTGGAGTTTGTAGTCCACCGGAGCGTCACGGCAGCACTCTCCTCCTCAACCATCACCACCATTGATGGAGAAAGAATCCTATAATCTGAAAAACAAAACATAAAATGACTCAAGATTGACTGGAAAAGAATATCTACAGCTTTGATGCGAGGTCAAGCTCAGACACTCACCTCAGACAGGCTAACGCTTTTAGCTGACCCTAACCCTAACCCAAGGAAGAATTGAGCCGCCTAAAAAAAAGACACATCATTTAAAATTAATTTGAGGGTGAGTAGATAATTTGGCTGAACTTATCCTTTAAGAGGCCATGTACCGTAGACCTATAGTCACGTTAGACAAAAGCCCGGTTTGGCCAGACATGGATGCAGCCTGTGTTTGTCAGGAAATTAAAACCTCTCTCTGGATGATGAATTGCTGAAACTGCGTCAGCTGAAACTTTCCTGCATGGTTTGGAATTTTAAAGGGGTTAAACTATAATGAAACGCAAAAATAGCGATTTGTGTTTGATATGTTGTAACCCCTTCATAATCAAACATAAAAAAGACATTAATGACTATGTGTAATGTCTCACTATGTATTAGTGGACACTTTTCAAAAACCCCAGTATGAGGCTGAACAATGGGCTGAAGAGTTTTTGGCCAGCAGTGAGTTTGGCTGGCCTCCTTGAGCACCCTTACCCTTTCTTTTATAAAGGTGATCCAAACCAAATAGAAAGCCCGGTTTGTCTGTACCAGGTCAACTGCACGAGCCGGGACAGAAATGTGTTGTTGTCACAACTACACTTGGTCCAGCTGTCTTTTGTTCTTCGGCACATAAATTGGCCCTGTTTTGTCAGTGCTTAAAAGCAAACAATTTAGTGCACTCAGGCAGACAGGTGAGAAATGTGGTTATTAGTCGGCCCGCCATAACCTCTAATGATCCCGCAGTCTATAACTTCTTCTTTCTGATTGACTATATACATATATATGTGTGTGTGTGTAGAACTTGTCCATTTATGCCACCAAACAGGGTTTAGGTGGACAAATGAAGCATTTATATACATGTAGCTCCTCTGTAAAAAAAAGCAAAAATATTGTTTCCGGTTCACTGAATTTGTCTTTTTCTTTAACATGATATTGACATTTGAAGCTGTTCCTAAACATAGCCTTCATCGTCGTATGGAAACATCATCACATGATAACAGCCGTCACTCCCGCGTCCTGTGAGGTTAAATTACTGCTTTTGTCAACGGAGTCTGGTGGCTTTGAAGGAAGAATAAGTGGATGTAGCAGCTTCAGTTCCTCATTTTAAACTGATATTCTTTTTTTTTATAGCTACAACATGTTTTACTTCTTCCCTTTGTTCCCTTCGCATACGTTTCCTGCACCTGTACTCCTGCCACCTCTCCAAAATTATGATGTGACTATGGATAACTACCGCACACAATACCATTTCAAAAAAATCAATAATAACCCTTTAAATGTTCCTTACTGGAAGTATATTTAAAAAAAGAATAATTTTGAAACAATGTATATTTTATTGCCAAGTAGAGTTTCAGACAGGAAACTTTATGTACATGTCTTAACACTAATCATTAGATGCTGCTATGTGATTGCTAATATACCCTTTTTTAAACAGTGTTTGTATGTACAGTGTGACTGTCATTGTCTCTTACCTGTTTAAAGCAGCATTCTGTAAAAATAGAAAACAAAAGTCTTCCGATTTGCCCCATGGTTCCTTATTTTAGAAAAAAAACGTGTGCCATAACATATACATGTGATGTTTGTCAATTCAAAAGATAATTTTTAAACTTGAGACAGTCGCAGTTTGTCATACATGACATAAAATACCATCTAGTTTTACGCTCGATCATCTCAACAGCGGCCATTTACTTTTACACACTCAGGCTAGGAAAGGTCAAATATTGTTCTTCTGTGTTCCAGATTGCAAGTCCTATAAATGTGGGGAAGCTGACACATTGTTATCATCTTACAGCTTACTTATTGATCAGCAACTGAAAAGATAATGGATAGTTAAAATCTGGAGGTACATCGGGCCGGATTTCAAGTTCAAACAAACAGCTAATGTTAGCATTCAACCACTAACACGATACAACAGGGAAGGTCTAAATGAATGTGTGTGTGTGTTCTTAGCAGACAGGTTAGGTTGATGTGAGGGCTACTCAGTTGGTTGCAAGGTGCAACCTCATCGCTAAGTGCCGCTTAAATCCTGCACACTTTAATGCTTTAAAGGGACAAAATACATTTAAAGTTATTATTTGTGCCTGTCCTTGTGCGTCTAAACATTGTGTGTGTCCTCTTCAGGCTTCTTGAAATGACAGTCAATTCCTTGAATGCATAAGTATATAAAAGTACCTACAAGTAATCATGTCTTTAAAAACATACAGCATTTACCATAATCTGAATAGGAGAACTGGGCCTCGGTGATGCAGCGGACAGCTGAAAATGAGAAGGAGTACATAAGCAAAACTAAAAGGGGGTCCCTCCAAACCGCACTGAATGAGACCGAAAATAGAGTGAGAGTATATTGGACACGTCAGGAGGGAAATTCAACCTTACCGTACAAAGGGAATGAAAATGAGGGAAGCCCTTCTCCTTATGGACCCCTTCCTCTTCGACTGACCACATTATGACAGTTCAGCGAGTGCTGAGTGTTTTCTTTTCTTAGAGGAAGCGCTCGCCCACTAGCAAGTTTACAGTTTTCTCCTATTTCCTCATTTCCTTATCTATAACAGAAACATCGTATTATCAAACTGTTATCCAAGCTTTGTTTTATGCATGGCGACTCAGTGAGATTATTGTTGTTTCTTTCTGAGTATTTCTCTTTCACGCAGCAGGCCCACCTCCCAAAAACACTTACAGAGAGCTGTCCAAGGTAAGTATTCACGGCAGCTGTAAATATTCACCCTAAATCACAGAACGTGCTGAACTCTGAGCATGTAGTCATGCCAAAAATAAGTTGGCCTTAGTTGGCATCAGTGTCTGAAGAGCTGGGAAAGAGACTCAACTATCTTGCTCCAGGATCGTTTTTGTTGGCACCTTTATGCAACTACAACTCACGTAGTCCTTGTTCCTCCTATGCCCCATGTAACACTCACATTGTGTTTATAGAAGTCTTTGCTTGGCATGCCCGCTCAATGCTTGGCGCCTCATATCAATTTCAGAGCGACGAAACAGAGTCAGTGAACGCTGCTGAGAGGCCCTGACAGATTCAGTGAACCCAACTGAGAGAGACGCACAAGAACATAGAACCCCGCGAGCACAAAAAGACAATTCAGTCAGACAAAACAGCACACACGCACAAACACACATATACACAAATTAAAACATTTCAAAATCACAATTATGTTGACTCCTTCTGAATGTCAGTGACACACAGTAATGAATTTGTAAAGTGCCGTCGCTGCGTAATATAGGAAATAGCATACTAATCTAAATTTCCACTGAGAGCATGAATTAGACTGGGAACTTGACAGGATTTTGCTGTGGTGAATACAGGTTTTAAACGTGGAGGAGGTCTGGCTTGTAGCCGCATACAAGATGGCAACATAAAAAATGGAGTAACACTTTATAATAATCATCATTAATAAATGGTGCTGTACTGTTAGCAGACAATGAAATGCTTTATAAACCCTTTACTAAGTGATAGTAAAGATTTGGATACGTCAGTTGCAACTTTACAATAAACAATTGTTAGATACATGCGTAATAAAGCATTTAACTGCAATAATTAATAAACATTGGCACAACAGTAATACAACTTTCCAAAAAGAACAATCAGGGAACATTCGCTGTGGGGGGTCTAGGCAATGTTCCCCTACCTGAAGGCAACGCTCCGGAAACGTTCCCCAACGTGAATCGTCCGCTGAGACGTTTAACAACTATCAGGGGATTTGATTTGAAAAACCTGTCTAAAGTCTATCAGAAATATATGATTTGAATCATGGTATTAATCCAACCTTTTACATAACTGCTTGTATTTGTCTCTCAAGTTCCAATTACTCTCTTTTTTACAGCTTTTACAAGACAAGTTTATATATTCCTGTTGAAACAAGACAAGAGGGCCCATTAAGATTTGTATGTAAAATGCAGTTAATCTTTCACAGGACAAAAAACACGGATCAGCTGATTCTTACATGTATGAGGAAAAAGTTCAAATGTGATGTAGGTCGATTGAATGGACTGGGACTGACTGACCGGAGTTCAGATTAGATTACATTAGATTAGAGAGTCTTTATTGTCCCCGAGGGGCAATTTGGTTTGCAACAGTAGTCAACAAAATCATTATCCTGGAAAGATACAACACATAGTGACATAACATATAATGTATCTTAAAAGGTCATCATAAAAATATACAGTGAGAAATAAAAATAAAATAAATGTAATAAAGCTCTAAGAGTGCAGCAGTCCTAAACCTACAGCTTGTTTAAGAACCCAACAGTTGATGTGACAGTTGATGACAGTAATAAAATGTAAATCAGAGACAGCAGCGTGTTTCTAGTTTATTGCGGCAGGCAGAATGAGCTTTGGACCCGACCGATCGAAACGCTCAGCTGTGCTCGAGTACAAGACAAAGAAACCGTCCAGACTTTTTCTGCTTCCAAGTTAAACCCTGACGCTGACATGCAGAATCAAAACTGCCAAAGAGGTAAGTTGAAACTGCCAATTGTAGTTGGAGAGGGAATTTTACTCAGATTTGTGTATATTTTGAAACTGATAGCACAAGGCTTGTCTCAAGAGGGATTTTCACAGAAGATCTTATCACTGTTTTGGGCAATTTGTGGCGTCAAGAAAAATCACAGTGTGTAACTTTCCTTGATTCACTGGGAATTGCATGTTACATTCAGAGATGCTGCCCCAGTCTTTTCCATTCCCCCTGTACTTGTGGTTAGCTGGTGGCTTTTGACTAAAAAATAACTGAGAGCTGTCATCATTGAATTACTATTATTACCATGATAATGTTAATAATGTGCTAATGATTGATTTAACTTTCACTGTTGTCTAATAAACAGAAACATGTGAAAACCCTCCACAGTGCAACAATAATGCTCTTAAAAAGTGTTATAGCCTACAACAAAATGTTGCTGTGGGTTTGATCTTGTTAGTTGTAATCAGGTAGAAATTGACAGCTACTGCGTCATAACAATATTTAATATATATATATTAACATATTTCACATACAGTAATGTAACATCTTTAACGCTAACTGTGTGAACTGGCACAACTGATCCCAGCAGGTTAAATTAACAGCCCATAGTGGCAAGTGACACTCTTGGATCACGTAAGCTCTTCTTCAGATAATATACCTCCCTTTTACTCTGTGGACACTGGCACTGGCCGTGCAAAGTTGGACCCTCCTCCCCGGCTAAATGAATGAGATAAGACTCACTCGAGACTGCAGCGGAGGCAGGGAGAGCTGGAGAGTGACTGTAGAATGAGCATTAGCGAGAATAAAGCAGTAAAATCTGAGAAATATAATGTTATTTCTCATCCTTTCCCCGTCAGTTATGTTTTAAAGCACAAGTGAACACGCCCACACCTCCGCACAACCCTCAAGATTTCGTGTAAATGCGGCCGAAATGCAGACTTCATGCTGTCTGCTGTTTGTCTTTCTGCTCTGTGTGTGTGTGTAGCTCTGCCCCGCCATCAGTCAAACACACCACGCACCTGCAGCTCTTTGTACATCCAATGCAGATATGGAGCAGACAGAGATTCGGAGGCTACGTTTTCTTATTATGTTATTAAAGAGCAATCAGCCGCCCATACATAGATGAACAGACACTGGTGCTGTACACATTTTCAATTAGTTGTGAGTTCACTGATCAATAAATGAAAGCATCTGTCAACACTTTCTCTTGTTTAATTTTCAGTATGAAAACTGATGATCTTCCTTTGAATGCTGGGTGACTTCCCATAATGTACACATTGGATTTATTGGTTGGGAATTTACCTCCAAAGATTCATCAGCCCACTCATGGTCGCACATTTTTTGGAAGGGAGAGCTCTTCCCTTTGCCGTGAGGAAAACCACAAATGTATCCTCTCCACAACACTTTCAATTACGCTATCTACCAAGACTTCTTTGAAAGACTGCAGCAACATTGGACTAGAAAAAAATTTATGATTTAAAGACGCAGCCCAGAGATATGACTGAAGGCCTATGTGAAGCCACAGTCAAATGTACTGCATGTAAAATTTAAGTTATCAGCCTCAGACTTTGGTTCCCTCAGGCCCAATGAAACATACATGCAGGGTCAGATTAAATGGACTGATTGCTCTAGGCGGTCCTGCAAACGGGGAAATTTGTGTGCATCGCAGCAGCCAAATGACATTTCAATATAACAATAAACATTATTAATAGTAAAAAAATAAACAATATTATAAAAAGGTTAGAATTTAGATAGATAGATAGATAGATAGATAGATAGATAGATAGATAGATAGATAGATAGATAGATAGATAGATAGAAGCTGGGGCAGAAATACAAATGTATGTTGATGTACATATACAAACAGTGTTTTGTTATTAATAAATAATACATATGAGTATGAAAATTGCCCAGTTACTGCAAAAACCAAAATGAGAAATGAGTTATGTATATGTATATGTATACTATTTAATGCACATCAAAAATGACTTAAATGCCACAGGAATTATTACTATACTCATAATCAATACATTCAATCCTAAATATTCATATGCAAATGTTAAGTCGTTTAAAAAAGTAATACTAGTAATTAATGTTGTGTTGTTTGAAAATGAATATATATATGTATATATATATATATATATATATATTTATTTTCAAACAACACAACATTAATTATATACACATATATGTACATATACACACACACACACACACACACACACACACACACACACACACACACACACATATATATATATATATATATATATATATATATATGTTGTACTGGAGATTTCTATAGGTGTTTATATTTCTGAAATATTTAAATGTTGAATGTGTGTTGAACAAGTATGTTAAATATTATTAGGTAGTTTATTTCTCCTCTGTCTGGGCCCGTCCAGAGGCAACGAGGCCCCAGGCATGTGCCTTGACTGCCTAGATCCTGCCCAGCATGTAATAGTACCATATGACGCACATAGTAACAACATCAAACAACAACATCAATAATGATATAATGGTAATAACAATAATAATAATAACAATAATAATAATGATAGAAAGAAATAAGGTTATAATAGCAGCAGGTACATTCAAGAACAAGTACAATCAAAATACAATGGCAATAATATAAACAATAAAGTACTATATACAATATACAAAGAACAATGAAGTACTATGTACAATAAAATGCTTAAGTAGCTATAAAATAAAAATACTGAGGTAAGTGGAACATAAGGTGTGAGATAAGGTGCAGTGTTGACAGTAATAATAATTTAACGAGCATTATTTGTGTGTTGTGGAGTGTGTGTTAAACAGTCTGATGGCACCAGGACTGAATGATTTCCTGTGCCGTTCCTTTAGGCAGCGGGGTTGAATGAGTCTATTGCTAATAATAATAATTATTATAATAATAATATCCTTATTTGAAGAGATTTTTTTTCACGAACAAGTTCACATGAGGCCAAACTCGATCAATGTTAAAAGCAAGTAGAATAACTTAATGGTAAGAAAAAGAGTTTAGAATCAAGTTCCAGTGAAATAAAATATCTATCCATCTATCCCATCCAGTTTTGAGCTCAAGCAGCATGCTGAAAAAAATAAAAAAATAAATAAGCGAGCGAGCGAGCGAGCGAGCGAGCGAGCGAGAGAGAGAGAGAGAGAGAGAGAGAGAGAGAGAGAGAGAGAGTAAATATGGAGGAATAGAAATTGGCTGATATCAAGAATTCAGATTTTTTTTTTTAAAAAAACAGCACATTTCCAATAATGCCAGTCAGGATGATGGGGGCCTTTTTTTTTAGCTAAATTTTCTGTTTTGTTTCCATGAGATTTGCTGAAACTGTGTCAGTAATTACACATCAACATCATGAGACTCAAGAAACATTCCCTGAAGATGCACAGTCATGACTCAACTTCACTGAAGTTTCAGATTTTAGTCACTTTTAACAGTTTGACACTTTCACTACCACTGTTAAATAACCAAGGGATGAAACTGGGATGAAACTATATATATATATATATATATATATATATATATATATATATATATATATATATATATATATATATATATATATATATATACATGCATATATATGTATGTATATATACGTATGTGTGTGTTTTTTAATTTATACAGAATTCAAGTAGTTACTAAAATGAAATATAAGCAATGATAAAAATGGCATTTAGCTCACATTGATGATGATTTGACTCATTATGTTCTTTCCCCATCCGTCTGTCATGTTACATGTGACTTGTTTCATTTGTGTTGCACGGTTGTCATTGTAAATAGGAAATATTTCTCAATGTCCTGCCCAGTTAAAAAAAAAAGTTACATGAAAATTCAATAATCGTCATACCTTACTAGGTTTCATGTTGGGGAAAGCATGAATCATACAGTGACTAAGAAGATGCTGAGAGAGAGAGAGAGAGAGAGAGAGAGAGAGAGAGAGAGAGAGTGAGAGAGTGAGAGAGTAAGAGATGGAGAGAGAAAGAGCAAAAAAAAAACTCCGAACTAAACCGAAAGCAAGAACCTGGCAAATATATAAACTGTACATGAGCCTCACTACAGCATGAAGGTATCTGGCTACTGTCTGAGTTCACTGGTCACTGCTCCTACAAGGTAAGCCCATCTTAAGAATGACACACACTGTAGACAGGAGTTGGATGGTTTGAGTGTATATATATACATACATATACATATATATATATATATTTGAATATATATATTTGAATATATATATATATATATATATATATATATATATATATATATATATATATATATATTTATATATATATATATATATATATATATATACACACATAAATTAATTATATACTATGTATTTCGAGAGACAGGCATTAATTTGTAGTTTTTATGTCTGACGTAAAGGCTTGGCAAACAGCTCCAACAGATGCTTGATAACATCCAGCATTAATAATCAGTCCCATTCGCATACCATTTCTGCTGTTTATTTGTATGGAATTGAGCACACTGTTGTTGTCAATACTTTGGAGGCATCATGAGAAAACATTGGCGTGGTTTCTGACTCATCGAGACTGTGTTGCGCCAACAACACATGATGCAACCAAATAAAACGAACAAAATCAAATGAAGGATTTGCTTCTCTTTTCGACACATTGACCCAAATATGCAAGGGAGCCTGAAAGAAAAAGGTTATTCGAGCTCTTCGCGTCCTCCCTTGTGACAGGCCTGCAGTGATGTGGCATGCTAACACGGACGACAGATTGCAGTGTCGTCTGGTCTTTAGGATTCGAAGACACTACTGAAAAAAAAGCTTCCTTCCGCACTGAAACCATTTAGAGGAATCAAGACCCTTCTTTTTTCCATGCATGTGCAATTTGACCAACTGCGTGACCGTGTTACTGAATTACATAAAAAGAAAGCATATATGGGGACGTCATGTGGTGGACTGTGGAGGATGTGGGTTTGATTTTCTTTCAGTAATATTAGTGACCTTCCTTCCGGATACTAAGTGTGGAAATTGACAGCTTAGTTCCCATAAAGAGAATCTGCATACTGTAATGCCAAAGTTCGTGTTGGAAGTGATACTCTGGGTCATCTTGTTGTTTTCCTTTTGACAGTACAGCACACAGAAGTGATCCATTTTCTCGTAAACCTGAGAGGCATCTCAGCAGTTTAAATTTAAACAACAGATGGTATATATATAGATATTACCCCTCGTTTATAACTTGTGTCTCTGTTTCAGATGGCTGTTTGGTGGCAAGCTCTCCTCCTCCTCTGCTGGACACTGAACTGTGTCAGGTCCTCTGCTGCTTCTCCACTGGTCCAGGGGAATAAATACAACAACTCCTTTCGTCTCACGAGGTCCACTCGAACCCGCGTCCAGCACCTGCAGAAGATATACGTGAGTACTAACACCTACTCCCAGCCTATGACTCTGACCTCTGTGTACTCATCAGCTTCACCTCACTTCAAATCTTTAATTGTTTACTCTGTTTCAACAGACGGAGCAGCAGTTGGGAAACAAGCATTTCGAGGACAGAGGCCGTCAGTTGAGGGAGCTGCCGTCACTTTCTACAGATTTCTACAGCTGGCTGACGCTGACGGTTGGTATCTTCTTCAGCATTTCAAAACAATTCCATAAAAAAACCACGTTCTCTTTGTTTTCTTGCAAAATGCATAGTGTGTATTTTTCTGAAAATTTCTTTCATTGTCACCCGCCCCCGATTATCAGGGATTAAAAAGACAAAAACTGATGACATCATCAGAAAGCCTATTCTTGCAGAACGTAAAATCTTGTAAAAATTTGAGTGGAAGTCCCCTTTTAGAGCTGCAAGCTTTGAAAGGGGCAGTTGTGCAACGCTTTGGTTATGTAATCATGTGGCTGAACATTGTCAGCGGTGGAAAATATATTCACATCCTTTACTAATAAAAAAAAACTATTAATACATCAGAAGTAAAAATAGTTCACAAGTAAAAGCATTTAGAAGTAAATGTATGTAAGTATTATCAACATGTACTTTAGGTATGAAGAGTAAAGGTACTTGTTGTGCAGTCCAGTGGTCCCTGCCATTGTTTGACTATTATATATTTGACATGTCTTTTCAGATTAATGTGTACATGGCATTTTACTGCTGTAGACATTTCAGTTTGAGCCCATTTTAACAACTTTATATATTGTTGGTTAGTTTAAAGGTGCAATATGTAAGAATTGGCCACCGGTCAAATTCATACCTTAAATAACTTCATACATAGCTGCTAACTGCTGCTAACTGTAGCTTCAATTAGCTAGTATGCTCAGCCAACGGTGCGGCTTGCGGTCCTATTAGCTGACTCTGCCAAGACCGGGAGTGTTGATCTTGTTTACTATTGATCCTCCTGAGCTACAAAATGGCTCGGGGATAGTTGGTTAGCATGGTGACTTTAATAGAAATTGCTGCAATACAATATACACGTCTTTGCCATAACATCCATCAAGTTATTTCTTCGTATTTCATTGATAATCTTAATTCTTGAATGTTTTAAACAACATTTCTTACATATTGCAACTTTAATGTACAGCGATGCATCATATCTCTTAAAAAGAGTTCAGAAACACAGCCCTATTTTCAGGTTTGTGACGATGTTTTCAAGCTAATCTGAGATGTTTTAAGAGTTTATTTAGTGTTAGAACAAGGAGAATCAAAAATCAACAAATTTGGAAATACATGCTAAAAAATACAACATTTACCTCTGAGATGTAGCTGAGTTGAAGAACAAAGCTGTGTTAAATGGAAAAACCTTAGTAAAGTACCTCAAACTTCTTCTTAAGTGCAGTACTTGGGTATATGTACTTAGTTTCATTCCACCACTGTCTGTTGTTGTGCTTTCAGGACTGGGATCGGCTGCACGCTGCTTTCTGGGACATGCAGGCCTACTGGAATATGCTGGAACGGAAGAGAAAGCAGCTGGAGAGACAGCAGATTGGGGGGCAGGCGCTCCGCAGCACTTTACCTCAGAGCATCAAGCACATTCAGCTGGACCTGAGGGACCTGATGAGCCAAGTCAGCAATCAGGTATCTACAGTCTTCTAACTGAAATCCACCCACGTGGTGTCCCCTTTTCAGCCCACGCAGAATGCTAAGGAGGAAGTGATACCACCGTCTGACAACGATATTGTTTTGCTTTCTCCTCCAGATGAGTTACATACGGGGCTCTTGGATGAAGCCGACCTCTCCGACAGCACGGGCACCCTTGAGCCCAGAGAACAGATCTCAAACATTATGGGACAGTCGCGTGGAAGGTTACGTCATTCTGAGGGATCTAGACCTTTACCTCACCAAGCTGGCAAGAGACTTCCTCCTGCTGGCTTCAAAAACGCACATGACTCAGCAGTGAAAAACAGAGCGCTGGGACCATGGCGACATGCACACAAAGTGAAGAAAAAGGCTGAACTGACAATCAGCACTTGAAGGAAAATTGTGATTAATTATTTTAATCAGTGCTTTAGAATGTGTTGTCAACAGTCAGCATGGAGCTGACTTTTTTTTTTTACAAGATGTTATACTGAATATTTATGGGCTTTCTTGGGTATTTCCCAGAGTTTCTGATTCATCTCTCACTGCAAGTTAGCAATAAGCTGCCAGAGCAGAGAGAGCGCACTTCCCAGCATCCTGTTTTTCCCCTAAGACCTCAATCTACTGGACTTTCCAAAGATATATTTACTATTTATTGATATATTTATTAACGTACTTATTTATTTCAAAGTGGTTTGTTTATTTTTCTTACAATACAGAGATAATATGGTTTACATTCAAAGACATTTTATATTTGATATATTTAAATATGTATGATTTGTGTGACTGACAATAAACAGATGAAGCATTTGGAACAGTGACGACTTCATTGTGATTTTCTAAAAAAAAAAAATAGCAGGAATTACTGCGACATTTAAGACATTCTGGTAATAATGATGATGGATATGAATTAATAAGAAAGTCTTCTTCTGTTGCGCATGTTTGTGTCTGCGTGTGGTGTCATCCTGCCAGCTACCAACTAGCAAATAACGACTTCTGGCAATCCTACAGTCAGCTGAAAGGATTACTGGTTGCTGTTTTCTTCATGTGGTGTTGATCCGAGGGGCAGTCTGCAGAGGGAGATCAGATTGAAAACACAGTCAGCTGGACGAAATGTTTTTAACATTAAAAAAAAAAAAACCTTCCTCCCTGCAGGCTCCACACATGACATCAGTACAGCCTCTGACTCACCACTAGCAGATGTCCTCGCTTGCCTTTGGCCACCTTCAGCTCTGAACCCCTCACGAAATCAATGATTCCCTCCTTGCCTCGAGCCACAGCAAACCTAATACTGCTCGCCACACAGGAAGTAACAAATAAAAGGACATGATAGAGATGAGTACTGTTGTGTTGGCACAATCACAATAGAGAAGCAATCAGACGTTCCTCACCTGCCCGGGCTGATGTTGACGTAGTTGACCTTGTTGGCCATCATGGCTAGTTTTGTCACCAGCTCAATCACATGGCTGCAGTGCAGCACCACGTCACCCTGACGGGGGGACACAGCTGTATTTAGTGTGGCTGCAACAGTCTGTGAAGTAACCAGTCATGTCTGCTGTGTTTCATCTCACCTTTTGCTTATTGTCCTCACTGGGCATGTGCACAACAAACATCCCATCACTGAGGGAGCTCACAGAGATACCTGCTCAAAAGAGAGACACTGCCTTAGACTCACAGAGCACAATCGAAACCCAGTAGAGCACATACCGCCACCAAAGCCTAACAGTTCCCTCTAATTCAAATCAAGTCTAATCCAATATCAAATATAGAGAAAGTGAGAAAAGACTCCTGAATCTGTTCCTTTATCTGAATGCATACCAAAAGTTAATGGGGTCTATTCTGGGATGAGACTCATTCTCTATTCAAGCTTTGTGGAAATCCATTTAGTAGTTTTTGTCTAATCATGCTGACAAACCAAGCAACCAACCAACAAATGACACGGGTGAAAACACATGGTTATGACTTAATCAGTGACATTTTGTCCAAATTCTTTTGTCTATGTTTAACAATTGCTGCATCAATTAAGTCATAATCAATCAAAAAAATGGCTGCAAGTAATGATTGTTTTTACTATCAGTTAATCTGCCAATAATCTTCACAATTAATCAAGTAATCCTTTAGTTTAGAGGGAGCCTTGGCTGTCATGGATATTTCTGCAGCACTGTTCAGAAAAAGTACAGTAATTGACACATAATGAATTCTGGAGGTCACAGACAAACAAACTTAATTTGAAAATTGTAACAGCTGCAATAAAAAATGATATGGAGATGAGTATGAGCTCAGCAGGGATCACGGATTCAAGGTTATTACTTGATATCTTAACATAATGCATTACTCAAACTCTTAGTCCCCACTCTGGGCTGATTTTCACCTCTCAGAGCTGAGTAGTCGATCCTCTGTTTGATCTTTGTCCTGTCCACAAGCACAGCGAAGTTGTTTGTGAGCAGCAGCTGGCGAGGGCGAGGCTTGAAACCCCTCCTGTCATACTTTATGACTGAGACGCCATACTGAGAAGCGAAAGGAGACACATGACTGTGAGGCAGCTGAAAAGTTACCGTGCACTAGTGTTGTCATCATAGAGAAAAAACCCCGTAAATCCCACCTGCACTTTGTCATTCCCGAGAGTCTGCACCACTTTGAGATTGATTTGCTCACGTTCTGTACAAAGCAATGGGAAAACCTTCGTAAATGTTGTGTGTTTTTTCGGTACATCACCTGTATGGTTTGAAGTAAGCATGGAGGTAATGAATGCATGTATCAACATATACCCAGCCTGGAGTCCAAAAACAGCCTTCCCACACTCTGAGGGTAGCCGTCCTTCTGATCCTTGAAGATCTTGCTAGCTTCAACTTTCTGCATCATCTGGAGCGAAAGAAAACAAATCAAGCAAAAGTAAAAGTTAGAAGATCTGTTTATTTTTAAGGTTCAAGGCCATGTCTTCTGTTGTCAGTGTACCTGCTTCTTCCATTCAGGCTGGACCCTCCTGCAGTACTTCATGGTCATGTTTCTCATGTGCATCCTCCGCAGGTGCTCAGAGGCCTGTCGGGCATCATGGAGTTGAAATTGCAGAATTTGTGATTAGTAACTGTACATATTATTACTTGCATTCTATCTTTTATCTGCAGGTCAGTCAATGCACTCTGTAATCAGGCTGTTTGTACCTCCACGACTAAGGGAGGAGGTGTCGGCCAGTTTTTGTCCAAAACACTCTTGGGCAGGTTTTGACGTAGATTCTTGAGGAAGGAGTAGCGTACATGATCCAGGAAATACTCATTCTCAGGGCAGTACTCCTCATGACGGTAGATGAAGCCTTTTATGAACCTGAAAGAATAAGACATATACTACGGGGTCAATTTATTATACATGCAAAATACAGCTGGAAAAAATAGATCAAGAAATAAACGGTAACAAAGTATCAGTCAAGCACCTGCGTATTAACTCAGCAGCCTGTCGACGCCGCTTAGCCCTCCTGCGTGCTTTCATCCCTCGCCACCCAGACTGGATCACTATCACTACACATACACATACATGCATATATAAAACACCAAGACAACCTCCATACACGGCCAAAGAGAACATCCCAAGGTTAGTATAGCAAACACAGAGAGATTCAGTTTGGGCCCAAATGTTCCCAAGCGCGTCCACTCAAATACGTCAGCGGGAATGACGACCACGTGGATCAGAAAACAGCCATCCAAAAGCATGTTTTTAAAGCATGTACATACATGAGGTGATAGTCCCAGTGTAAAAGTGTAGGAAATCCAAAACAACATTTAGAGAAGTAAAAATGAAAGCAAAAACTCATCTGAAAAGAAACTCCAACTAAAAGTAAATAAATATATAAAATCAAATATACAAATAATCACATACTTAATCGCCTGTGAGTAGTTATTCCGGTTTTTATTGCAGTTTTTAGGGACACGCACACACAATTCTCTGTGATGGAGGAAACAGTAGGAGGTGCTCTGACCTGCGTGTCTGATGCGTTGGTACTTGGCTCTCTCTCTGTAGCCTCGCCATGATGTCTGCAGGGTCAAGGCTGGAACACAACAATGGAAAATAATTAAAGGTACATTTATGTTTTCCTCACGTAATGTTCAAGAGATGCTGCTGATAAATACATTCAGCGTCAGGATTTATCCCACAAAGGTAATATTTATCAAAATACTCATTTCACCTGTTTATAATCTCACCACTGTTACTTACCGATATCTGGCTTTTTTGCTTCTAACGCGTCCTCAGTGGTGAACAGCGTTTTTGGGAAACGGATGAAGATTTTTGACCTACAGAAGGTAGACAAAGACATTTTTTACACTCCATGTAATGAACACCCACACATCTAGTCTGGAAGGCGCCATTATCTGTTGCACTCTCTTACCTTCCCAGTTTGTACTCCTCTGGTTTGTAGCCGAGGTGGCTGACCAGCGTCGAGACACCATCTGATAGTCTGCCATGCCAATTGGGCCACGTCTCAGGACACAGGGGCTTATACCTGAGGCCATTTTGCGCATAATTATAATGAGAGAACATGGAGTAAACAGAATGTACAGATACTCAGTCAGACAGAAGGTCAGTCACCTCTGCAGAAAGGCTTCAAAGCGACGTCGATAGGCAAAGCCAGCTCTCCTAACCCTCAGGTTTTCCATCAGGCCCAGGTACTTCACCTGGTGTCTGACCAGAACTTCATCAAACCTTCCTGCAGGGAGACATCGTATTCACTGGTGATGATGAGGCACTTATGAGAATTTTTATACAACACATACTAATCTATATGTTAGATTACATACAGACACTCACATAAAGAAACAGTCAGGCCTTCATTTATTTTATATCCATTATTAGAAACCTGCCTTTATTTATAATATATGTGTCCTTTTTAATAACTTGACTATAAACTCTGTTGTTTTCTGATAATATTTCCTGTGTTAATTTGTTGCTGATGTACACACAACACTTCCTTCTTCTCTTTCACATCAACATGTTTAGAGGGCAGAATTAAATTGTAACATTGACAGGAATTGTAGAGTTATAGAGTGAGATGAAAAAAAAATAGAGATTTAATCAAAATTAATTGATTTATGAGTGAATATATAAAAATAGGGCGCAAAGTATCATGATTGTGTTTTACAGAGTTTTTGCAATTACAAGTGACATTATTTCCAAAACAGCTTTTATTTGAGAATAAAAGTACTAAGATGTAAGCGTGTACCTGGCTGCTTGGCATCATTAGGTTTGATACAGCGTACGTAGGACGGTTCTTTAGACATGAGGATCTCCATGAGTTTCATCAGGCTGTTTTTGAACTGAGTGGCAGCCTACATGACAAGTAAAAAAAATACTATGAAACTGTGGGAAATTCTCTGTATATTACTGTGCATGTGTTTGTCATGCCATGCATATGCAAAGTATAGACCACAGAGCGAGAAACAAACACTCCGGCATGCACACGCACAGAAATTCTCACCATCTCTGGGCGTTTCTGGTCTATCACTTCCTCTCTGCGGAAGCAGTGCCGTAGGATCTGGTTGTCTGACTGGCACATGACCTGAACAGAGACCAAACCACACAACCACATGTCAACACGGCACCACGCCCCCCTCTTCCTCTTCCCTCAACAATGGGAAGGAACACATAGGGTTTTAAGGGCTGTGGTGAGGCTCTACCTTTGACATTTTTACTATCCTTCCTCACCTCTTTCAAGTTCCTGTTCAGCGAATCATTGTTCTTGTCAAGGAAACCTGAAAGAGAAACAAAAACAAAGCAGTGTGTCGTTACAGCAGCTACAAGGAATTTCCATTCTTTGCTGATTCTGGCGACCTCTTTAGACAGAAGTGGTACGAGCACCACCGCCTTGTGTTTAAAGATCTTGATCTGGCGAGCATGTGCATTTGTTTTGAAAGTAAGAGAGAGCAGCTTTTTTTGTATTTCTGTTGTTCTTTTTAAACACAACTGTTTGCAGAGTGCATGACGATGAGGTCATGTATCTATTTGTATGATTAATCACTATAACAGCACAATGGTGAAACAAAGTAAACTCTTTTAGTGCTGTATCGTACCAACAGACTGCAGAGCAGCTTCTTTCTTCAGACTGTGAGATTCCTCAATTCATCGTCAGCAGTAGGCCATTAAAAGGCAGCATTCATAATAACTATCATAATTACCGGTATATAGAAATAACCTATTTTTTTTGCTGATGGTACAAATGAGCATATGTAGGTCATACAGACGCATTGTAAATAAATAAAGACTGTAGACAGTTTAATGGTACTTGAGGTACGTTTAAGGAATCAGCCTGTTGTGGGACACTCTCTGAAATAACTGTCAGCTAGTGACAAATAACATCTTACCTGTGACATTGTAGTTGACCTCTCCAGCATAATGCAGCAGCCTGAACTCCTCCCTGCTCATCACCCTGCGAGTTTTTCCATTTGCCAACTTGTGACTGAAAGACATAAATATACACACACATGGATATGTACAGACAAACAGAGGCCTGCTGGTGTAAGAGGCTTCAGTAAAAAGAGTCCGTCAAAATAATATCTGATATAAGATGATGCCTACGTGACAAAATGGGGATGGCCGCCGAGTGCGTCTTCCAATTTCTCTAAAAAGGAAACATCGCAGGTCTCTCCAGGTCTCAGACACTCCTCATCCTGAAAACATAAAAGGTACACTATTTGACTTTACCTACAGCAACAGAAGGTAAAGCTACACCGTATATGGAGAGAAACGCACCAGAATGGAGATGATTCCTTTGTGCTTCTCCTCTATCAGGTCACAAATGATCTTGTTGTCAAAGTACTGCACCGTCTCCCACTGAAATTAGAGGGAAACATTTGGAGTGGAATAATGTTATGCGGCATGGAAATAAACGTGTTCATAAAGATAATTTGTTTATCATATAATTTATTTTCTTTCAACTGCCCAACCAACAAAGGACTCACTGCAATCCCCTCTGTCTCATACTCTTCCTGCTCAGATCTCAGGGTGAGCTCAATGAACAGCTGCTGGAGCTTCTCGTTGCAGTAGTTGATGCAGAACTGCTCAAAACTGTTGGCAGAAATATGACGTAAAATGCATGCTGAAGTTATGTGCAAAGGGTCTGTGCATTACAGACCACAACAAACAAAGAATCTGGTTTACAGGTGAACAGAAACAGGGAAATTGATTTGAACTCATACCTATTGTGCTGTAGGACTTCAAATCCATAGATATCTAGAAGCCCTATTACTGAGGAGCCCTTACTGCTGTGGTAGAGTTCATCCTGCATGGCATATTAAGTACACAGAATGCAATAATTGGTAAAACGATGCAACAGCCCCACAACACGACACACTATTGTCTCTGAGTTGTTACTGCACCTTCAGAGCCAGCGACTGGTTGATTTTTTCCACCAACCAAGTGAAGGTCCGGCCATACACAGCCTTAGCCAAAGCATCACGGGCAGACAAAGCCTGCTCGAAACTTAGCGGGCTGATCATCTGTGACGAATGCAAGGATGACGTAAAATTATAAAATCACAGAAGACACAACAAACAGCTGAAAACATAAGCAGCGAGGACAAAATGATCGTCACCTCCTCTCCTTTGGCAGTGAGCTTCTTGTGAGTGAGCGCCTCCCCGAGGGCCGAGCCATCGACACCCATCAGCTGAAAACAACAACACATCTGTTCTCAGATTTGCGAGAGTTTTTGCGCATACTTGAACATCCGATAATACCTATGAGACTGTTCTGACCTTTGACAGATGGTGTATCTGGGTCTCAGTGGTGATATAGGTTTCTCCTTCCTCCCCTTCTCCAAACTGAGTGTTCCCCAGATGGAGAACACTGGCGATGATATTTAGCAATTTCTGAGGTCAGACACAGGAAAAACAGTTCACAGATGAACCACCTTTTATTTTTTTTAAACTAGATGCATGTAGGGACAGTCAGCGAGAATGTGACCATCAATATACATCAGAACCAGAAAGATTTCAGTTTAGTTTTCCTTTTTAAAACAAGTCCCCATCTACTTCAGTTGTCTAGGAGAATGTTGCAACACTATCTGTGATAGACAGACTATGCTATGATAAACCAGAGGACATTAGTGAAAATTACAACAGTAATATTCATTACAATCATTCAGGACTGTTACTCACCTGCACTTCTTCTTCAGTGAAGCCAATAACAGGCAGGGCCTTCATCACAACCTTCCAATTATTCTTGTCACTGACGGAGCTCAGTCTGGGACAGTTTCCCTGAGCAAGACAATTAAAGGTTACACTGGAACTCGTCGTATGATTGTATAAATCTTAGTCTGAAAACAAGTGATTCACATCTGTGCATCACACCTTGACCAGGTATTGGTACTTCTGAGGGTTTCTTTCAAGGTCCAGTGTGATGAGCAGTTCGTCTTCCCCTCCATCCAGAAGCTGATAGAAGATGTGGAAGTTCCTCTCGCCGTGGTTCTGGTGCACGACACGTGATTTCTCGAGAAGGTAGTTCAGGATGTGACCACCCACGGGTGCTCCCTGGGAGAAGTTAGAGTAGAAGTTGAGACCAGAGAGCGACAGTAAGAAGCAGTTTTCGCAATCTAGAGGTCTTAATATGAGCTTTTCAAGCACATGTATTCATATTAAAAGTGAGGAGGTCAAGACAGTTGTTTACCCTAAAATCAAACTGGACATCCATGTATTTTCCAAAGCGACTGGAGTTGTCATTCCTTAGTGTTTTGGCATTGCCAAATGCCTGCACAAAGTAAAAGAGCCAGGAAATTCGAGGGAGGAAGTGAAATCAAGACTAACAATAGCCAAAATTAAACAGCATTAAAAAGCATTTATAAATGTGAGAAGATAATTCAGATTTCTCAGATCAACCAGATAAAATATATTGTGAAAGAAAAACAAGTCTGTGATAGTGGCTGTTCAGTCTGAAATAGCAACAGTTAAATACCTCCAGAACAGGGTTAGACTGCAGTAGACGGTCACCAAGGGCAGCCATGTGATCATTAGTGGGGCAGGTGACAGCGTAGTAGAGCAGGATCTTCTTGGAGGCCTCTGTTTTACCTGCTCCACTCTCACCTGATATGAGAATACACTGGTCCTTCCTCTCTGTCCGCATAGCCCGGTATGTGTTGTCTGACACGGCGTAGCTGAGGGAAAACACAACAGCAGCTTCAGCTACAGATTAAGAAACAGCTGAAACACAGTAGTGGAATAAAATCACATACATCTGTGATATGTGAGTACAATGCTTTTCAAAATGTACACATTCACTGAGTAAAATAAGAAAACTACTACTTTTCTGTGTTGTCATCTTATCTTCCTGTCACATCAGCAGAAATGTTCATTTAATTTTGAAAGCCTTAATCGGAAGATATGGATGACATGCCAATGTTACCGTGTATTCTTTATAAACATTACAAAATTGTAATTCCCTATAAATTGTAAGATCGATTAAAAAAAGGCCAGTCTGTCACAATAAATAAATCAGTGAAAGAAGATCAAATCATAAATATTATAAATAATCTATCTGATGATCTATAAAGTATAAAAGTCAAAATCAATACACACATAACTTCTTTTTAGAATTCCTGTGAGATTTTTATTTTCATCAATGGTTGGTAGAGCTTGTAATAAAATTTGTAAATTAAATGACATCAGACTACTTCACCAAAAAAGTCAGCACATAAATTGACATTGAAAATTTTGTTCATTGCAGCCATTAAGTTGTTCACTGTTTTACAATATATTTACTGAGCTATGTGTGAAAGCCTGTGGGGAGGATTCAGTTTTAAAGAATTATGATACACACATGCCATGTGATCATTGGTTGGGCAGCTGACAGCGAAGAACAAATAAAAAAATGTGTGAGGAGAATTAAGTGACTCACATGTGAGGTGATATCTCATAGAAGCTGACCCCTCTGTAGCGTTCCATCTGCGGCTTGGAGTAAATCTCCAGCTCTTTGTAAGGGTTCACCGACACCAACACTGAGCCAATGTACGTCTGAGCCAAAGCATGAGAACATATTCAAATATGTTTCACCACGCCAAGTGATATGTTTTGGAAAAAGTGAAAAAAAAAAAAGCTTTATTACGTAGATGAGGTTTTCTCTGAAGCGTCTCCGGAGGTTCTCTATGAAGGCTGCCTCACTGTTGTAATTTTCCAGCAGGACAAAGTCCTGCACCCCGACCCTGTCCCGGGCGGTTAAGGCGCTCTCCATCACCAGGCGCACTCTTCCTTCAACATCCACCTCCTGTAGGAAGAGAGAGGAGGCAGAAACACAAAAAACAAGAAATAAAGTACGAGGTGGATGAGAAGAGAGGATGTGTGCTACTGATAACCTTCAAATAGATGTAACTAAACTTTTGACCAGCAGGGGGCGAACAAAGCCCATTCACATTCCTCCTGAAGTATGATACATTCACCCAGTTATGGAAGAATTAACATCTGGTGCTCAGTACAACAATAATTGCCAAATAATAAATTCCATTTATGGAGAAACACAATATGTCTTTCAGAAATATCTTCAAAATATCTGTGCAAATGACTCGAGACTCACTGACCACATCACCACAACAACCCTCTGTAAACACACAAAGTTAGAACAGTTCCAGCAAGACTTGCCAAGATTAAACAATGAAGACATTTAAGGAATCCAAATGATAAACAGACAGGAGAGACTCTTCTATTATGCAATGGGCAGATAGAGTATTATGATGTATGAACAGTACACACAGTTCTATGTCACCAGACAGGATTAAACCAACGCCATGGGGAGAGTGTGTGTACATGTCAACCTCACTGTGATGGCAAACATCATAACGCAGACAGGAAATAATTACAAGTCGGGTGAAATTCTCAGATATGCCCTGAAGAAAGTAATATTACACACACGACCACATGCACAAGCATGCCACACACACACACAAAGAGATAAAAATATCAGCAGTCAATACTTACGGATGATAAATATCCAGACACACACTAAGGTGTGTAATCAATGCACGACAGCAGCCGAACCAGCTGCACTTCAGTATCACAGATACATCTATGAGAGAACTCCTGCTGTTTCTCTTTACGCATTCATAAGAACAACAAGCAGAAAGTGGAACAAAGGGGCTAGACTTCCACAGGACTTCTGTTTTTCTTGAATGCAAGAGGCTCTCAAGGGTCTCATTTGGCCGGTTAATGGCGGTAAAAGGTCATTATCTCTGAGCGTTGGATGCAGGAAAATCCTTAAAAAAACAGGAGGACAACAGTGGAAGATAGCCAAGAAGTGAGAGCAAAGGAAAGCCGCTTGACGCTTCCACTGCAGGCCCCCCTCCTCTCTGCTTCACCTTGGAGTATTGTTCTTCCACTCCTGCAGGTGGGCTTCCTACAGATAGTAATTGCAGTTCACAGTCAGATTTTCCAAAGGATACAACGAAGGAATGTCAGGGTCAGGTTCAGGGCAGGCGTTCAGTGGATGCCACTTAATGTTTCTATGTGGGCGTCAGCAGCTGTGCTCGCTTTTATTTTCACCACTTATGATTTGAATTTATGCACGCAGGGTCACCAAGAAATTTGCACTTCCATTTATGACTGGATGGCAAAAGTGGAAATATGATCAGCGTAGACCAGAATTATCATCACATAGTTTTTAAGATGTGGGGATGTAATGAAGGTGCAGTTTGCAGGCTGATTGCACAAGCAAATGTACTTGCTTTATTTTGACTCTTATCACAAATATAAAGCTCAAGGTGGGCTTGCTTGTTATGTTATGCTTATAATGAAGCTTAAAAAGCACCTCCATGTGTTCAGCATACACATCAACCTTTCATGGTAGACGACACTCAGCCGCACTGAACTGTAACAGACTCCTCTGGCGTGAATCTTTCATTCCATCTTCCTCAGATCTGACACCTTTTATGTTCAACTATGATGTTATTAAGATGTACAGTAGTTGATGTTCTGTGTGATAATCTTCTTCAGCTCCCTTGTATTTTCTAGGCAGCATTAAATGTGCACTGACGCATCAGACATTCAGGCAACAAAACTCAAACTGAAAAAGACACAGCAAACGCTGTTTTCAAGGAGCCCAGCAGTCATGAGTAACATTTTTTTGCTTTTATTCACCATAACATGCAGTGGGGGGGGAACACTTTTAATGAGGCCTCATCAAAAACACTTGCTTCCAAAACATATGAACAAAGCTACTGCTGTAGCAGGGGAGACGCTGTGGCTGAGACGCCTTAAGGGCTACAGGTCAGGGATGGAGATACAAGCAGAATGCAGCTTTGTTATCAGTGACCTGACCTGAGGCTTGGCTGCCACAAGAGCAAAGGGGCTTGAGCGTCTTCACTCCGCGTACTAGGGAGTGTCAGTGGAAATCTGCAGGTTTGTAGGTGCAGCAGCAGTGACAACCAGTGAAGAGGCTAACTTTACAGTGGGACTTGGCTCCAGGCCCCCATGACTAAGCTCTGCTGGGCCGACTACATTCGGATTGTCTTCCTTATAAGGCATGCCCCACCACTGTGTCCCAGGGCGAGCTGCTCTGGTACCACAGCTGCCTCTGTACTGCTGATGTGCCAGTAATGGATATGGTGGAAAAGTACCAAGTTCATCCTCTTTGGACTGCTTGGGTTAAAGCTTATACAAAAACCAAAATACACACTGAGTCATTCACAGGCAAAAGAAAAAAATCTCAGGGTGACTCATTGTTCTGCTTTTCCCTCCATGAGTGAAAACAGTGAATTGGGGGATTTGATCTTATGCTTCACTGAGATCAGAAAAAGCGCACACACATGCAAACACACGCACACATGCACACAAGAGGGAGCATGATGGTGCTCAGGATCTTACCCTGCCTTGGTACCTCATCCTGTCCAGGTGTTGCTGGAAGTCGGCTGAAGCGGTGGTCCCCCCCTAGGCTGGTGCTCCTCCTCCCGTGTCAGACAGGGACTCCTCAACTGCAACCGCTCATCCACCTTTGCCCGCAGGCGACACAATTAGACAACTTATCCTCTCCTCTCCCACTTCACTTTCTCTCAGCTTTCGTCTCTTTCTCCTCGTCTTCTCTCCTCTTCGTCTGGCTCCCCTTTGAGGACAGAGCATATGTGCTTGGGCCAAAACACCAACAGCCCTCTCTTGTTTATACCTTCAATTCATCTTCCCTTTGACAGGTCAAGCAAATGTCCGCCTCTCCGTGAGTCCCTCTCTCCTTCCTTCTAAACTATACGACAAGAAACAAGGGCAGGAACTCCTCTCACACGTCACACAGCTGGACAGAAAAAGAGAGAGAGAGAGAGAGTCATGGGAAAGTAAGCTGGTGGATAAAGCAAGAAAAAAAGAGTGAGAGAAGGAGAGCATTGGAAAAAGTTGCTAAGAGCCCCTAACTGCAAAAACATGTAATCACTGTGCAGCAATATAAAAAGGGGAAAAAAAACAGAATCACATGATGACATCTCGGTACATTCTTTCTTTCCTTCCCTCCCAGTTTAGTTTGCTCCCTCCCTTTTCTCCCACAAGCTGAGACAGATTCGCATGGGAAGTGAGTTATGGGGGTGTTTCACCAGCAAGACCGCCTGTCGCCTTGTGGTTGATGAAACAACTTGCATCATAATATCATTCTACTGTTGTTTTAAATGTGAATAAAGAAATGCATGGGTCATCAGAGTCCTCACTGCTCTCATTCCCTCCTGTTGGAGGCATTTTTGGGGAGCGCAGTTAAAGGCCACATCGCCCCCGTGAGAGAACAGCGCCCTCCCCTGGTATCCCTTCTCACATCTTCCCTCTCACCCTATTTTCCCTCGCTGTCTCCATGCCTCACTCTCCTTCCTCTGCCAGCATCATCAAATATCCAACACTGAGGAATCTGAATAATGTTACCCAGATGGAAAAAAAAAAAGCCTTTCGCCCTTTTTTTTTCTCAATCTCTGGCTGTCTCGACGGTTCTTAAAGTGAGGAGGGAAAAATCTCCAGGCTGCTCCCTCCCTACCACTTTCATATATGGTCTAGATAAACTGTAGGAGACTCAACACTTCCACATTCATTATAATATGTGATGTTGTTCCAGCTCCCGCCTCTTTTACGATAAGTGGTGAGCAGTCCTGTCAGGTCTACCACATGTTCGCTCACTTGAACCTTTTCAGTCAAAATGTGTTCTCACATTTCTTTCCTGAAAATGTAGCCTCCATACCCTATTAATTAACTTACGGCATTGCATTTGAAATCAATGTGCTCTATTCACACCGGCATCACCCTTAATGATCAGTCACTGCAAGGTCAACTTTGTATAGAGCACAAAAAATCAAAAGAAACATGTACAATAAGATCAAAGTTGATCATTTAGTTGGCACTGAGAGGTGGACTACAGTAGAATGGGGGTATTGTTGGATTCCCCTATCAAAGGCAAACAGCGCTCAGAGGAAATCTTCTGGACAAGAGGTGAGGCGGTCTGCATGCTTCAGGATGTGCTGTATTTGGGTTTCAAATGCATCAGAAGTAAACATACAGAAACAAATTCATGCTGAACAATTACGCCTATTGTTGGAACTTTTTTGTGTCCTGAAATGTGAGTACAGTGAGTTGAATGAACTAAAATGAGTTCATGTCCACAAGAGCATCAAGCGTCCATGCTCGGCTGCCAGGTTCTCCTTTGTGAACTCCACTTTCAAGTACTGGCTTCAGGTTCAGGCATGTTTTCTCTCAACCAAGAACCACATTTCCACCAGAAAATCCAGGAACCTTTGGGGAAACCCAGCTTGCTTCTACGGCATGGATCAGCATCTAAATCAAGTTCTGGTAACATTATATTTATCCAGCAAAAGGTACTCACTTTGGGGTTGTATTTTCACAAGCGCAGGAAAATTTGGTCATGTTTTTATGACACTCTGTTCAGTAGTTTGTGTGTAAAACTACTGCAGACAAACAAGCCTACAAACAGAGAGGGGTGAAAAACATACAAAACTACCTTGGCAGAGGCAATAATAATGATGATGCCTGTCTGACACTTAACATGACGTCATTGTTGCTGTTTATTTGCATGCAAAAATTATGTGCGTAAACGTCCACCACTTTTCCTTATGTCAGCGCACTAGTCGGCCTAATCTTTTTTCCATAAAAAGTAATTCCTGGGACTAAAAGTTTCAGGCACTTTGGGTGGAAACATTGCTAAGATGTGATATGGTTCTGTTTTCTGGACCGCCACTTGAGATAATTTCGCAAGGGAGACTTTGACACAGCAGCTGCCTTCATTAATACGGCTCCCGGAGTCAAAGGGGCAAAAAGCTCCACCACCACAGTAATTATTTGAAAGACAGCAGCTGTGTAAAACCTCAACATAAATTGACAAAAAACACATTTTTTTAATGACACTACACATTCAAATGGGTGTATATTTAAACCTCAGTTTCCAATGACATCAAGAAAATTGTCATCAGAAAAGCAGGGGTTGAAGTAACTAACTACAACTTTTCATATTACTACAGGAAAGTCATTTTAGGGGGGGTTCTTGTACTTTTATGAATATTTTTTTGTAATCTTACTTGTACTTAAGTATGCATTACACCATCTGATCTACTTAGTTACTTTTAAAATCATGATTGAGTATAAGTACTGGTGTCTCAGACGAAATATAATGTAGATAGACTGCTGGCAGCATTCTTTGGTTTACCTTTGAAGGGCATCCAAGACATAGCATGTGTAACCACATGAATGTGGAAAACATGAGGGCATGCTCCTAACACATCTGGGTTAGGGTTAGGGTCATCTTCTGTACTCAATGTACATACCAGCATCTGGCACAACACTACAGCTAATTAAATAAAAAATAAAAAAAACACTAAATTCAATCAGAAACAAACTACAGTTCCAGTGTAGAGGCCATCTTCACCTGAGCTTAATGATGCTTCCTCCTGCTTTATTTTCCAGCTGAGTTTTTTTTTTCAGTAAGTGTTCCTATCTTTGTTTAGCAGTTCCTGTAAGGAGGATTTCCTTCCTCGCTGTTTCCTGATGTTCAGGGTCTTCCTTCATGACCGTTTGTTTGGGCTCAGTTCTGATGTGAACTATAATAAACCTACGTTTTAGCTCTATCTGCTGCATGTGTACATCTACCTGCTTTAAATGATTTCATCCCTATATCAGTTTAAAATGCGGAGATTCTCATGTGTTATGTTTTGATCGACTGGAACACTTGCCGTTTAACAGTTGTTAAAACAGATATGGTCGGACTGAGCTGATTGATTTAAACCGACTTCCTCTCTGGAGCACACCCATTTTCTTACCAAAACGCTGTCAGATTGAAGACTGAAAAAAAAAATGTTTTTCTGCAGATGCAATCCTTTGCCTGACTTCAATTTGCATAATTATATTAAAACTCGAAGACTAATTCTGAACAGCTGACATATATTACAGAGAAAATCCAAATGATCCTGGCACAACCTTCCTGTCATAAACTGAGTCCGAAGTATAGGAATCCTCCTTTTTCCTCGTTTTGTATTTAAATTGCTATGGCTTTCCGATTAAACATAACAATGAATCACAGAGGAACGATGACTTACTCGGGCGGGGTGGAAAATGGGTTGTTTCTGCTCTCTTCTCTTCCCCTCCAACCAAGTCTCTCTCCTTCTGTATAACACACACACACACACATCAAATAGACTATGTGACAGAAAAAATGAGATCGGATCAGAGCATCAGATGTTATCTTGAGCACATATCTAGCTCATCTAAATCTAACTTTAACATCCTCAATTGTCTATTTTTTTCCTTCTTGTCTTTGATGTGTTATGTTGCATTATTCATGCTTCAGTGTAGAAGAGCTACTTTGAAGGTAACAAAAAATGAAGAAAATGTATGAATATTGTTTAGGTTACCTGGCCTAGCTTTCCTAACGTGTGCCGCTGTGCTTGGTAGAGATGCCATTTCCTACCTATTGTCCATCTGTGCTGAGCTCCCTCACCACCCATCTGCTGTCCCTTTCACCTCGTCCTCACCTCTACTGCCTCTCAACCCCCAGATCCCCGTTACACCACGGCGGCTACTTTATAGATTGGTCAAGGTGTAAAACAAAACCCCCCCACGAATCAACAAGCTGTGGAGACGCATTTATATACTGTATGTTGCAGGGATTTAGAAACAAAAATAAAAACCTTGCAAATAGATCTGTAAGTAGACACATTTACATCCACTGATTAATCTAAAGCTGTTCTTCTATTTTACTGTGGATGGTAGTGTGCCATGTTGTATATGTTGCATTTTACTATGTTGTGGGATCTCAGTGGGAGTTCCTGGTAAAATAAAGGTGAAAGAAAAAGGAGACAAGTATCTATTGGGGATGTGGTTATCTCAAGTGTTTTTCCTTAATAATAAACACAATCAACATGAGGATGAGGACGAGGTTTCAGGTCAATAAGGTAACTTAATTTGCAAGATCGTTGAAACAATATCAAACATTAGCTTATCATTTGATCAGCTCCTCTTAATAAAGTGTATGAAGGCTTAGGGCTCTACCTAGTGGTAGTTACATAAACTACACTGAACTGGCTCTCATGCCTCTATTTTTTGTGAAAGGGATAGATTGCCATTAAATATGGTTGCCCTGAAGATGAATCCTAATACGTTTGATGGCTGCTTGACGTTTCATTTAGCTGCCAAAACATAAATAATTCCACTGTCATACACTCTCACAGTTTATGACAGGATAATTCTGTCAGAATTAGAATGCAGGGAACAGAATGCTGATCTGCATCATTTTCCTCAAAAAAGTGTTTTGACACTACGACGATTCTATTTTTGTTTAAGCAGAACATTCAATATTTCTTCCACCAAGTCGAGCACAAAAGCTTCAATTACTTGCATGAGAACATTGTCATAATCATGCATTACAAAACACAAGCATACACACAAACATACAAATATAATGTACATACACATCTGTAATATACCATATAAACACACATTCACAAACACACACATAAAAACACATACATGCTAACATACAGATATGCCTACCTTATCAGAGTTAATAATCAGAGTGCATGAACAGCCTCCCTGGAGTTACAGAGTGAACACTTTCTTCCATATCCTTCTCCGGCAGCAGTCTGGTGGTGGCCACCACTTTGGTTACTTGTCACGCTGAAGGTGAAGCTTGTAGACTACACAATTAACTGGCAGGCGGACTTTCTCCTCCCAGAAGCCTGTCTAAATGCACTCCCACTGGGAACCGCTGAATCCAGGCGGATAAAATTACAGCACAGCAGCGCTTCTTTCTTGGAAAGGAAAATTTGAATGTTTATAGAAGGTGAAAACTGTGGCCGCATTAAGCCTTCATTGCTCAAAGGTGATAGGTAATATCTGGTATTTTATAGCCTATAAATCCGCTAGGAGGCGGCAAGGCTAGAGTAATGGGATATGATACTGATGACTGATGCCAGCCTCTGTTAGAGGTGGAAGAGCTAAAGTGTACCGTACTGTTAACTTGTACTGACAACTTATGAGAACATTAGACTATACTTGGTTGCCTCAACTAAAATTCACTGTCTAGATCTTTTGAAATACAATTAAAGGTGCACTGTGTTTTTGGGGGGAATAAATTGTAATCAGAAGAAAAAGATCTTCATTTACTTATCTTTTTGTGTCTTTACAAACTAAATAATCAAACTCCTTTACCAATGCTCTCAACCTTAGCCTACAGTAGTTGTGGGTTTTTGTCATGTTTAATATGTCTATAGGTTATCACTTTCACCAAAGAGAGAGATATTTCTCCCCTAAACCTCCTACTGGGATTAACATTATTTCATTAACTGTCCAAGGCAGAGTTCAAGTAATCTAGTTTCAAGTTTTTTCTAATAATAATCTCATAACCCCAAAGATTTATTTTGTGACTCTATTGACTTGGCTTCAAGTTAAGATAGCTCATAATATTTCTGTACTTTAGGTTAAGTAGGATTCTGAACACAGGACTTGTAATTGTTAAGGAGTAGTGATATGGTGTGGTATTGAATCTGAGCACCTCTTTAATGTCTACACTTTATTGTCTGTTTCTGATATGATGTCATATAACAAACATAGCCTGCTGTACAAAATAATGCATCATCATTTCAAAATAAATATTACTATCTCTAACCTTGAAGACCTCAGCCCATAGGTTAGAGACAGTAACCACTTGATATCACTCAACCTAATGTATGTTGTCCATTATAACCACGCATCTAAGTGTAATTTTAAGGCCATTAGTGCGACCCGGCACCAAAACTGACTATGTCTCATAATGGCTTAATGAAAAAGGTTAATCAAAAATGAAAGTTCAGTCATCTCACCATCATGTGATGGAAGTCAAGTGATATTTTGCTGTCCACAAAACATTTCTTGATCTTCACAGCAAAACAGTGTTGCAGCATTCTAATAAACAAGTGAAGTGGAAAGGGACTTGTTTCAGAACATTAACAAAACATCTTAAAAAACATGAAATTTAAATTCCCAAAATGATTTGAAAAACATTTCTTAATCTGTCAATGCTGGTCGGTTATTGTTACAGAAAAATAATTCTGAAAATGTTGCTTGGGTAATGTATAATTATTCAATTCCCAGTCAAGATTATTGTTTTAGAGCAGCGATGTAATTCAGACAATTATAAAATATCCTCCCTCCTCTAACAAAATATCTTTGTCACAAGTGATTGATGACAACATCCTCCATCCATAACATTATCAAAGTTGTTTTACTCCTCTATATTGGCACAGCTCTACTAGCTAGCATTAAAAAGGTCATGTTATATCATGTCTGACATTTGAATAATCAGAACAGTTTATTTCATCTTCAACTACCTCAATCAATTTACTTTATTACACTTTCTTTAAGTTTCTTTTTCTGTACAGTGTCTTTGAGTATTTAGAAAAGCCCTTTTAATAAAAAATGTATTATTTAGTACAATAACACTGAGATATAAAATCAAACACTAAGTTAGCTAGCTAGGCTACTGATTAAAAATCCAAATATCACATTATGACAGCTACAAGTGACATAAGTAAAAATGCTCACTCACTTAAAATTGATTTAACTTTGTGAAAACAGAGTTTGTGTCGTCTGAAACCCTCCACTTTCGGTATATCAATGTTTCAAATTAAGCTACAAGTTTTTTTTATGTCATGCTGCGGGACCAAGGAGCTGACAACGGACAACGGACATCTGTTGGCCTTCGACGTCATTCACAGCACGCGCAGTAACGTTACCCAACATTAAATACTCCTGGACATTCTGTCAAAGGTCGCGAGACGTGATGATGCAACGCGACGAGAACTTGTCCCGTTAAAAACCGGCTGAGCAAAAAACTGTGGCGACACTTTTTTTAATATACGGACTTGGGCGATGAGAAATCGATTACTTGAGAGTAACGAGCCCCGCATATGCAGTACACTGGTGAGCTAGCAGCAGAGAGCAGCGACCTGCTGCAATTGTGTGAGGGCGCCGCTGGGTGAGTCCCTCTCTCCGCTGCTTCTGTCTCCACAGCTCCCTTTTCCCAAAGAAAAGAAGAGGAGAACTAGGTCCGGGGAGGAGGGCCGCCGCCATTATCGGAAAGCTGGCAGAAATACCACTTTCACACACGCAATCTGCTCACGAATTCACCGGGACACGAGCAGTTTCTGTTGCGATAGAAGCGTATTTGAGACGAAAACACCACGGCGATTGCAACAAACTCAGCCGTTTGTCTCGTGTGCGCGGCCGGCCTCAGCATTATGTGGGCACAACAATGGACAGAATAATTATTGAAAAAGCAACGTGGTGAACCGAGGAGAAGACGGCTAAGCTGTTTTTTTTTTTTTTTTTTTTTTTTAGACGCCTGAATTTCTCGTGAAGGAAAAGCCCCCTTTGCGAGAACGCAACTGGATTGTTCTATCATATGGAATATTTATTTCTTTCCTTCCCCCCCCGTGTGTTTTTAATTGCAGCGAAAAACAGTGGTGCTAAACAAGAGAAATCCCCGGCATGGGTGATGGATATTTAAATCAAATCGCACGATCGCACAAGTTTGCGGTATAATCAGCGAGATCTGTGAATTGAGACGACAAACGGTGTATTCTGCGGGCTTTATGCTTATGCACATCAGGCGGCGAGGGCTGCGGCAAGCGCTGGCCTGACAGATGCAAGAGGAGAAAGGGAGAAATGCGATGGTATGTACCCTACATGCTCACCCCTCGTCTTTATGGGCTGTTTCCCGGTGAAGCTGTCGAGTGCTACACCCTTTAGACAGCTGGGTAAATACATTCTCTTCAAACGTTGTCTGTCGGTGTTGGAGAAGGTGGGCTTATCCCACATTTGGGGTGCTCTGCAATTTCATTATGTAGACAGCGGGCCTGGCGTGGTCAGCCCCTCTGTGTGCACCCTACAGCCCATGTTAACTGTTAATCCTGTGCACAAACACACAGCGTTAGCAGATCTTATCTAAGTAAAGCAGGTTATGTGAAGGAAATGTGCTTGAAGATGCCCTCTTTAGTGAGCTGTGTGTTGATGGTGACGGACAGGGCAGTTCAGTTGTTTTTGCTGGAAAGGAGAACTTGTCTGTTCATTTGGGGATCAGGCCTAGCTCAGCTGAGCGGTGTGGACTGCCCGTGTTTTTTTTTTTTTTTGCTTATGACCCTGCCTGAGCTGTTTGCTTCTGATGTGTGTTTGTCACTTCATGTGACAGGATATATCTCAATATGAGGCTGTAATTCCTCCTTTTTGGCTCAATCGAATCACGTGCACGTGAAAGTGAAAGTCTGCAGTGGGTCAGTTTTGCCTTTTTTTTTTTTTTTGAATGGAAATCATGAGCTGCAGAATTGCATCAGTGCTATAGTAATGGAGGCATTAGTCAATGCTATGATAATGGAAGCATTAACATTACATGTCTGAAAGGGTTGAGGGAGTTCAGTGTCCTTTGTCATAGATTGCACTTGTCTGACTCTGTCAATAAGCCCTGTATGCATTCACTCACTCACTCACTCACTCATTCGCATTTGTCTTTGAGGATTGGGCTGATAGCTGCTGTTTCATTTAGGTTGAAGAAACTGAGGTGTCCACAACATGCCGGTAGTCATTTTCATGCTTGTCACCTAGATCACTGATCAGCTGACATGGTAATTTAAAGAGCACCACTCCCAACATTTCATGTAGGGCTAGTGTCATTGATTTTGATACTGGTTTGATATAAGAATTTATCTGCAGAGAGTGGAACAGAACTGAAGAAATGAGTTGATTAGTCAGTTGTATAATATTAATTGGCAACAGTTGGATTCAAAGTCATATATTTAAAGTGAAGTACTATTTTTAAGCAAACAATTATTTGCTGGTTATCTGAGTTTTCTGTTATAGTTCAGTAACTCAGGGTTGAGGATTGTCACCCTATGATGGGGTTTCCAAAATAAACACAAAATCAGCAGATTAATTCAGCAGCGCCCCAGAATGGGCAATACATCACCAGTTAAATGAAATGTGCAAAAATATGTGTTAGTCCTCATTAAATTGTGTTTAGTTTGGCTGTTTGTTGTACTGTAACTACATCTATGCCCCCTGCCAGGAGATAGTATGAATGGTTGACATTGCTGCTCTTGTAACACTGTCTGCATTGTGTTTTTATTGATGGCTAGATACGATGCCAAAAAACGCCCAGTGTTTGATAACAGCTCGGTGTGCTCTGTAACGATATTAATGCAGTGATTTCACACATCTGACAATTAATTGCTTTTGACAAATGGTCACACTTTATACAAGATCCAGGCCGTAGTTGTGATCATGACTTGTATTTAAAGCCTAATAACCAGTTGAGTTCACCAACCCGGGACCATTATACCCGACCTTCAGGGGATTGAGAGGATCCATTGCATCAATATCCTTTCGTGTACAGAGGATATGGGCACCAAAATGGATAAAATGTAACTCTTGACATTCTCATAGTCTGTTATTTATTAGAGGTCACTCTTTTGTGAAGAAGGATAGAAATATAAATATATAATGACCTTATACAAGTTGACAGATATTTGCAACAACACAATAGTCAATTACCACACGAAGCAACATGTTTTACAACAGTATGTTATTATTTTAATGTCGAAAGGATAAGGGTCTGACATTTTTTCCATTGGTTGTTTTCCTGTTTTTTCATCCAAAATGTGGTTTTGTTGTTTGTCCAATTTGTCTGATTTCTTTGTTGTTTTTTTTGTTTGTTTTTGACAGGATCTGATTCGTGGAAGGAAGGAATGAATGAAAGAACTCTCGGCTCATATCACTACACTGCCATTTATTAAAAACGACGCCCAGAAGAAGAAAGTGAAATCTGATATCCACTGTGGATCAGCAACTTTATGGACAAATATTCAAGTGAACTCCTTTATACAGTGCCTGTTTATGGCAGGATGAGCGTCAGCAGACTATGATGGCGAAAAAGCAAGATGCCCGATCGCCCATTTACAACCTCATTGTGGTGGGATTGTCAGGAACAGAGAAAGAGAAGGGGCAATGTGGGGTTGGCAAGTCCTGCTTGTGTAATAGGTATGTGCGGCCTAGTGCTGATGACTTCTACCTGGACCACACATCAGTGTTGAGCACCAGTGACTTTGGGGGTCGAGTGGTCAACAATGATCACTTTCTGTTTTGGGGGGAGGTGTCACGGGTTCTGGAGGAGGGACCTGAGTGCAGGATGCATGTTGTGGAGCAAACTGAATTCATCGATGACCAGACATTTCAGCCACATCGTAGCACTGCTATGCAGCCCTATATCAAACGGGCAGCCGCAACAAAGCTGGCTTCAGCAGAGAAGCTCATGTACTTCTGTACAGATCAACTCGGCCTGGAGCAAGACTTTGAGCAAAAACAAATGCCTGAGGGAAAGCTGCAGGTTGATGGCTTCCTTCTTTGCGTTGACGTCAGCCGAGGCATGAACCGCAACTTTGATGACCAGCTGAAATTTGTTACGAACCTGTATGGTCAGCTTAGCAAGACTAAGAAACCAATTGTGCTGGTCCTCACCAAATGTGATGAAGGAGTTGAGCGCTACATAAAAGATGCGCATACGTTTGCAATCACAAAAAAGAGTCTGCCAGTAGTCGAGACATCAGCACGCTCAAATATAAATGTGGACCTTGCCTTCCTCACTTTGGTTCAACTTATCGATAAGGGCAGGGGCAAGCCCAAGATCATTCCCTATTTCGAAGCCCTAAAGCTCCAGAGTCAGCAGATAGCATCTGCCAAAGATCGCTATGAATGGCTAATAAATCGTATAGTAAAGAATCATAATGAAACCTGGTTAAACACCAGTCGGCGAATGAACACCTCCCCAGAGTACAAAGAGTATGTGTTCTTGGAGGGAACCGCTAAATGCAAGAAGCTTTTTCAACAGCATGTCTACCGTCTGAAGCAGGAACATATTGAGAAGCGTCGCAAAATATACCTAAGCACTCTTCCTTTAGCACTTAGTTCTTTGGTGCCTGACCTGGATGAGATCGATCAACTGAGTTGGTCTGGGGTACAGAAAGTCCTAGAGTCCAAGCAGCACTTTGCCCACTGGTTTGTTGTTCTTGAGGACTCACCATGGGAGGATACATCTCACATTGATAACATGGAAGATGAGCGAATCCCATCAGATCTACTGGAGACTGGTGAAGCAGAGGATATATTTAATGCCCACCTGGAACATCTGCGCAATGAGTGCAGACGGGCAGAGATGAGGCTGGAGTTCAAACACAAATTAGCTTCCTCTCCCTTTGTCACACCTGGCAAACCTTGGGAGGAGGCCCGCAGCTTTATCATGAATGAAGAGTTCTACCAGTGGCTTGAAGAGACAGAGTACTTAGAGCTGTACAACCGCCATCAGAAGGAGATCATTGATCGTGCTAAAGAAGACTTTCAGGAGCTCTTACTGGAGTACTCTGAGCTTTTTTATGAGCTTGAGGTGGATGCCAAGCCAAGCAAAGAGAAGATGGGGGCAATCCAAGAGGTCCTGGGGGAGGAACAGAGATTCAAGGCGCTACAAAAGCTTCCAGCTGAAAGGGATGCTCTGGTATTGAAGCATATCCACTTTGTCTATCACCCTACCAAGGAGACCTGCCCTAGCAGTCCTCACTGTGGAGATTCTAAGATTGAACAGATCTTAGTGTCACGTTTCCCCACGTGTTACCCCTTCTTGGATGTGAAAGCTCATTTCGGGGACACCAAGGCCGACAGAATTAACCTCGTCATACTAGGAAAGGATGGACTGGCCAGAGAATTTGCCAATGAGATTAGGGCTCTCTGCACAAATGATGACTGGTATGTGTTAGACGGCAAGATGTATGAACTGACACTGCGGCCCATCGAGGGAAATGTACGTCTTCCAGTAAACTCCTTCCACACCCCCACCTTTACCCCTCATGGATGTCTGTGTCTGTATAATTCAAAAGAGTCTCTCTCCTATGTGGTTGAGAGCCTTGAGCGACTTAGGGAGTCAACTCTAGGTCGAAGGGACAGCCAGCTAGCCCAGCTACCAACATCACTGCTTTTAGTCACTAAAAGAGGCGTCGGATCATATGTGGATATAGGTGGAGAAACTGCCTTAAACCTAATAACACAGGGACAGCAGATCGCAAGGAGACTGCAGTGTAGCTTTTTAGACCCTGCCTCCCCTGGTGTGGGCTACGGCCATAATGTCAATGAGACCCAAATCAACCAGGTGCTGAGGGGCCTTCTGGATATTAGGAGGAGCACATCCTTCAGTAGCAGCTCCCCACCCCTCCTCCCCGAGCCTCCAGGTCTCCGAGACTCTCCTCATCAGCCGGCCCCTGAGGCAGACCTTCGCATTGTCATGTGCTTAATGTGCGGAGACTCGTATGATATCGAGCAACTCCTGTCCCCTTTCCTTATGCATCAGCACTGCAGGCCCATGTCCAATTGTGGCACCTCTGTATTGCTGGAGCAGACAGTTGGTGGACACAAGCTGGCTATAGAGCTCTCTCTGCTCTCATACCATGCCTCCTTCACTTTGCGGAAGAGCAGGTTAGTACACGGCTACATTGCTGTGTACTCCGTCTCAAGAAAAGCCTCCCTGGAGACCCTCTGTGCCTTCTTGTGTGAGGTTCAGGACATTATACCAGTTCAGCTGTTGGCAGTGGGAGACAGCCAGGCAGAGCTCACTGACAGCGACTATGCCTGTGAACAGCTGATCCAGGGGGAGGAGCTAGCCCATGAGATTGAGGGTCGTTTCAATAGTGTGGTTTGCGGATCCGGGGGTGTGGTGGGAGGCCTGCACAGGATAGAAATGTTCCATTCTTTTCTGATGGAGGTTGTGGAGAAACGCAACATTGTGGAGGCCACACACATGTACGATAATGTCGCTGAAGCGTGCACCACTGAAACTGTGTACTCCCCACGCTGCAGTTCTCCCAGTCCTGTCACCATGTTCCTGGATTCAGAGGATGATGTAGAGCCATCACCACCATACTATGATGGCACACTCACTTCTCATAGTGGGGGCTTCAACCTGCCAGACCTAGACTCCAGTGACATCTCCGTCATCTCTGATATCAGAGACTTTGAGAACAAACTCAACAACAAAATACCCCCCCAAGTGAGAGTTAAACCGGGCGTCACTTTTGACTTTCGGAAGGTGAGCCGCAACCCATATATCGATACCCTAGGTCACCGTCGTTCCCTCCCCTCTACTGTTACCTGGGTTCCTGGTGGGGATGTGGGCTACGATCCCTCAGACTATGCGGAACCCATTGATGCCGTTTCAAAACCCCGCCCTAGCAATGAAGAGATCATCTACTCAGTGCCACATGACAGCACGCAAGGCAAAATCATCACCATCCGCAACTCTAACAGGATGCACTCCAATGGAAACGGCTCAGACAGCGAGGCAGACAGCAGCTCTCTGGAACGAAGGAGGAAGTTCTCAGCAGTGGGGGTGAAGCCTCGTCTGTACCGTGATCGCTCCAAGCGGCTCGGCAAGTTCAGCAGCTTCCGCACAAGCTTCATAGGCAGCGATGATGAGATGGGAGCTCTTCCAAAGTCCAAGGAAGATGACTTTGGGACTCTGAAAGGTGAAAGTCTTGTTAGTGAGGAGAGCGAGGACCCAAAAAAGAGAAACATTCTAAAGAGCCTGAGACGAACAGCCAAGGTGGGTATTATTATATCTCCTTTTTTTAGTTGAATCCAGAAAAATAATCTCTTTTTCATTCACTTGTCCATAATCTAATACACAAATTGTTGTTAATCCATTGCTATTATTATCTCTATAGGTATAATAATACTATTACAGAAAGTTTAAAAACACTGAGGTGACTGTTTAATGAGCATTTTTAAACTGTAATGTCTTGAGGAGGATCTAGACATTTTGAGTGTGAGTAACTCCTGATTTGCTGCTCATGCGGAACACCATATTTTGTTAAAGTCCAATGAGTGCCACTAAGTATCAATGCAATTACCCCTGTTTGAGACACTCAGGCCTCGTGTCTTTCTTTCTTCGCAGAAAACCCGACCAAAGCCCCGTCCAGCTATTCCCAAGCCCCCGGAGAGCAGTTACTTTGGGGTCCCCCTAGTGAACACGGTGTCCCCTGACAGACCTATCCCACTCTTCATCGAAAAGTGTGTCCGCTTCATTGAAACAACAGGTAGGCTGTTCTGTCTTTTAACTTGACATTCATGTGATGTATGCAAATCTGATTTAATTTAATGAAATTTTTCTGTGGACAAAATGTATTTTTTTAAGTTAATGTTATTGGTTAGTCGTGTAATTATTGTTATAAAAATCTAAACCAGTGCACCTGATCATGACCACAATGTGATGTTAAAGTATTGCCAGTTCTCCTTTAAAAACTGCCAGCATCTGTTTTGTCATGGCTGTTTGCAGCGGGGCTAATGAAATGTTTGTGCTTTGCTTGTTTCACACTGTGCCCCCCCACGTCTTCCCCCTTTGCTCTGCTGCACTCATCTTTCCTCAGGCCTGAATACAGAGGGTTTGTACCGCGTAAGCGGCAACAAGTCAGAGATGGAAAGCATGCAGAGGCAGTTTGAACAGGGTGAGTCGCTCATCAGACTTGTTTGAACCAGCTGTTTGACATGTAATTATGCTACTGTCTAATCAAAACATAAACAGAGTTAACAAAGGAAAGTGTCATGCAACTGATTGTTCGGTACCGAAGACGGTTACTACTGATGGGCTTATTTTTTCTGATCCCTTTAACGCTCTCATTCTTCTTGTGTAGACCACGGATTAGACCTGGTGGAGAAAGACTTCTCCATAAACACTGTGGCTGGAGCCCTCAAAAGCTTCTTCTCTGAGCTGCCTGAGCCCCTGGTGCCTTGTGCTCTGCAGGTGGACCTATTGGATGCGTTCAGTAAGCAAACACTGCTGGGCTGGGAGGGTCTTTACTACAACATAAAAGGTTATTTCTTTAGAGGGGAAGAGGGTAGGGAAGGATTTTGGCAGACCTGAAGAGGACAAGAATAGTTTTCCTGGTAGTGGAGAGAGACACATTTAGTTTTATATTACTGCGTGCTATGATGAGATCTCAGTGTTAATGGTCACTTCTCCGTGTGTGTGCAGAAATCAATGACAGAGAACAGAGGCTGTACACCATGAAGGATGTCCTGAGGAAGTTCCCCAGGGAGAATTATGATGTCTTCAAATATGTACTGAGCCACTTACACAAGTAAGTTCCCTGTCTGCTGTTTAAATCACTTCCATGCATTTGTTGGTCTCTTGTGGTAGACACCCATCTGTTTTTCTGCACTGTTTGAATAAATTGGTGTCTGTTTGCGTGTTTTTCCCAGGGTGAGCCAGCTGAACAGGTTGAACTTGATGACCAGTGAGAACTTGTCCATCTGTTTCTGGCCCACTCTCATGAGGCCGGACTTCACCACAATGGATGCCCTGACTGCCACACGCACCTACCAGACAATCATCGAGACCTTCATCCACCAGTGTGCATTCTTCTTTTACAACCAGCCCC
Organism: Diplodus puntazzo; assembly: GCA_963678695.2. Classification (NCBI taxonomy): domain Eukaryota; kingdom Metazoa; phylum Chordata; class Actinopteri; order Spariformes; family Sparidae; genus Diplodus; species Diplodus puntazzo. The sequence continues at coordinate 7,136,289 of OZ023167.1, read as the reverse complement.
TCCTCGACTCCCCCACCGGCCTCGCGGGCCTCCCTGCCTCACCCACCACCACCCTCAGCGGGAGCTCTGCCTACTCTTGTTACCGCTCCTCTCCTCCTCACACCACCCCACACTTCAGCCCCCTGCAGCAGTCCCCTCCCACCACCCCCCAGTCTCCCCTGCAGTCCCTGCTCCCTCCCCTCCACCAGCACCCCCACTCCCACCATTCCCCCGCCGAACAAGAGACACTGTGAGAGACGGTGAAACCACGTGTGCCCATGATGATGCTGGACCTTATCACCAACACACACACACAGACACAGACACATACACACACTCAGACACACACACACTAAAAAAACAAAAAAACACGTGCACTTGCACACTACATCTTTGATCATGGACAAGCTAGGTTATGAAGAGGGGAGGTGGGAAGTGTCTGAGAACCTTCCCTCACCTGTCATTTGTATCCATACTTGTGTGCGTCAGGGCAGGCCACCGTTATCAGTGACTCTTCCTCTGCCCTCTGAACCCCTGATCGCCTGGAAGTTGACATCAGGTCAGAAGAGGAGGACAGAGGTTGCCGTCACAGCGAGCCTCTCCTCTGTCTGCAGCCACCACCTATCCTACACTACCAAGAAATAGAAACCTCGATGCCAAGCTGGAAGAATTGATTTGTGGCCACCATGTTTTTATCTACATAAAACTGTTTTAGCTTATTTTCTCATGAAAGTACTGCCACTGGATTTTTAGACTGTTCCTCTGTAGGTCCTTTGGGCAGCAGTGTGCTCCATATAGCAGAGGTTCCTCTGTCTGCCTTTGGGGTTTTTTCGCCCATTGGCTCTACTTGAGGGGATCAGCATGGGGAGGGAAGACAAGGGAAGGAGGGGTGGGTTGGGTTCACATCCAGGGATGCACTTTAATGATCACTGTTGATTTTTTTCCCTCGATAGGGGGTTTATTTTTTGTTGACATACTGTTTTCTTGAGTGTTTTTAATTTCACAGCTCAAACAGCCATACCTATTGCCTCTACAGAGCTCTGGCAGATCAAACTTTGTTTACATCAAACTTGTTTTTTTGTATCCACAAACTTATCTGAAGCACTTTTTTGATAGTGTATTGTTTAATTAGAAGAAAAAAATGCCACATTGATTAATTGTTCATATTGTTTGTTTTAGTGGTTGAGTGTGGCATCAGTGCAGGCTTGTGAAACAAGAGCTTTTTTGTAAAAACTTACGTTTGTTGAAGTCGATCCAGAGGTCCCATTACAGGATGGGAAGTCTGAATCCACTCGTGTTCCTCATTCATCCAGCCATGTGAAACTAGGTTTCTTCTAGAGTTTGTCCTCTTTCTAGCTGTCGGTTGATCAGAGTGGATGTTTAGGGACGTTGGGGGTTATTAGACCATTATAATATCACAGAGGACTTTGCCTGCCATCAGTCAAGTGAAGGAGAAATCTTTGCATTTTTGAATGTGTAACGTAGTCATACCATAACTCTACATTGCAATCCGGTGACCATGGAAACCAAACGCTTGAAACATGATAGGTTGCTGGATGTGTCGCTGTGGCTATCTTATCAAACCAAGCTTTTTGTATTCATCTCATGTTAAGGACCTTTAACTCCGAAGGTTTAGTATTCTCAACGCACTGTTACCGCTAGTCCTGCTATACAATACAATGACCAGTAGAAGTTAAATGTTTGTGAACGGGGCACATTCAGGAAGCAACACCGGCCGTTTACCTGCTCTAGTGAATTAGTTTTGTGCTGGCATATTGTCCTCCCTTTTTCATGGAAAACAAGCAGCACCGTTTCAGTGGTAGCACTGTTAATGAAGACATGATGATTTTAACCATTAAACCTTTGAGAGGAAGCAGAAGTACATATGGACGCCCAGACGTAAAGGTTCTGGATGATTGTGGCTCTGTTATGGTTCTTGGTTGCAACAATGAGCAGACTAGATGGATCATTGGTTGCAGTAGTATTTGGGATCGTCCCTTACTGGTACTTTTGGAATCACAATGCTGTTGGAAGTCAGTCATTTTAAACCTTCATCGGGCTCTTGTCAATCTGCTCCGAGCTGTTAGCTGTAACATTGCGACTGGCACAGAACCAACCAAGCAACTGTCCCACTATAACACGATTCCTGGGAGTATATAACCGTACTGCATTACTTGACTTCTGACACAACTTTGGCAAATCTGCCGTTCGACGAGCAAAAAGTGAGTGCATACTACTCTATAATGGTTGTTTATTTGTATGTTGGGGAACACCACCCTTTAGTCAATGGTAGAAAACATTTCTAGTGTGTATTTCAATGATTGAAAGTCCATTTTTACAATTTTTGTGAATGGTTCAAGGCCACTTAAGTTTAGTGCATGATTTAAAAAAAAAAAAAAAAGAAGGAAAAAAAGAACACACCAAGGAAGAAGGATGAAAGCCTCTTCCGGTTTTAAAACATGAAATTAGTACGAGAACAAAACAAATACTAAAGAGAAATAGCTGAAACGTGAAAGTTTATGTACTGTGCACCAAGAGCAAACCATGGAATTTGTCTGACTGAGAAAAGTGTTTGAAGATGAAGGCCTTATGTGAACTGTATAATAGTTAATAAATTAAATCTTGTAAAATTGTCCTCAGCCTTCTTGTGGTGAATGTGTTTGTGTTTCTCACTGAGCCTTTTTTACAATCTGACACCCACCTGCGTCCATTTATGTCCCAATATGTTAATCTCAGGTTTTACACGAGATTGGAAAATCGGTGTTAAAAACTGCATTTTCTAATTACGATTTACAAGGCCACACAAAAGCAGCTGGGTAACTATTGTCACAACAATGAATGGGGTCCAGCGAATCAAGAATATCAAGCGTATAATTTTGTGGGTTACAATTTTCAGTATAATGTGAAAATTGAGGAGAGGGCCTGTGACAGTTTATCTGAAAAGCCCCATTGCGCCCCGCTGTCATCTGACAAAATATTAGACATGCTATTATTATCCACGTTTTCACTGCCGAGTAGTGCAGCGTGGTTTAAATTATTCTCCTGACTGACATCTTGGTGAACAAACACAACTGAGGCATGAATACACGACTGCTGCACACCAAAGATAATCAGGCCCCAAGCCAAATCTTTGTACAGCACACTTTTTTTTTTTCTTTTTTTTTTTTAACTCAGCTTGAACATCCCTCTAATAAACAGGCTTCATTTTTACCCACTTGCACAAGGACCTCTGCTGTAGAAACAAGCAGCTGTAGTATTAAGGCACTGGTGCAGGTGACTCTGAAAAACATCAATTATTCACAGCATATCCGTCATGACTGACTGAGCTCTTTTGGTAGAATACTTTCGTCACAGTATCTGTTCACCTGTGTGGAGGGGTTCACATGTTATGATGCTATGTCGCCATCTTGTGGTCGTGTAGCTGAAGAGCGGCGCGCAAGTGGGTGTTGGTCTTTGTGTGGAATAAGAATCCTAGTTGTTTCTTTTCCTGTTCATGTCTTACATTTCAGATACAACTGATTTATTGTGTTTTATTCCCACAAGTTATCTGATGACTGCTCCATGTTCAGATGCATCACTGAGATCAAACTGAGATCTTGGTGCCACAAATGATCACTTCTTATAACATGAAAGGATGGATGAGTGAAGTTATTAAAGGATAAGTTCACCCCAAAATAAAAAATTCAGGTATTATCCACTCACATCCATGCTGATGGAGAGTCAGGTATTTCCTTTGTAGCCTGCAAAACATTTCCGGAGCTTCACAGCTGAACTGCATTGCAGCGTTCTCTGAAACAACTGACGTAGATGGGGACTTGTTTTAAAATGTAACGATAGCAACAAAGAAAAAGGCTCCATACAACTTGTCTGGAATAATCCAAGTCTCTGGAGGCCCTTAGATCCCGAATTGTTTGCAAAGTCGAGCTAGTGCACCGGCTTTAGACGGGGTAAATGACGGTTTTCACAAATTTTACTTCAGTCATTCGAGAGAATCGCTTCAAGGCTCCAAAAATGTTTTGTTGCCTGCAAAACTTCACCTGACTTTCCATTGGAAAGGATATGAGTAGATAAAGACTGAATTTATATTTTTGGATGAACTTTTCGTTTAAATAGCTCTACATCTCTGCTGTATGCTCGCTGCCTTAACATCTACGCAGACTGTGCTATGGTCCAGACATATTCTCTGCATATTTTCACACATCTGACTAATTCCTCACGTCGCCCACTTCCATGCTTTGATAACGAAATAGGTTAAAATGTGTGTTTTATACATTGTTGATTTTCTCTGAATGAGGTCAGTCATATTTACATAATATATGCATGGGAATTTATGGATGTGCATCCATTGTTCTTACATCTGTTTTTGTCCATATGTTTAAGATATATAACTGTGTATTGAGGTCTCCAGCCTGTAAATGATAAACAATACTGGTAATGGGCGAGATGTTACCGAGAGCAGGCGGAGGGGATACAACATGTGGGATCTCTATCTATCTATCTATCTATCTATCTATCTATCTATCTATCTATCTATCTATCTATCTATCTATCTATCTATCTATCTATCTATCTATCTATCTATCTATCTATCTATCTATCTATGTCAAAGTCCTCCAAACTTTAGGAAAGGACAATACTACACCGAACGACTATCTTCTCTGCTGTGGCTATTTATCTGCTAACTCAGTAGGATCCGCTCAAAAATGTTCAGATATAAACAAACCTGTTGAGAATGACAGAAGCCGTGACGTATGAAAGATAGCTTTATTGCACAAGGTGTTAGAATGATCTTTTTAGTTTTTGCTTTCTTTTCATAGAAAATGTACTTTTGAACACAAGCAATTGCTATAACAAGCAACTCAAACAAATGTTTGGGATACCCTCAACATTTTTTTTGTTTTTGTTTTTGATTTTCATACATTTTTTCCTTCAGTTTTTCCCTTTTAGCAAGCATGCAATGATTCTTTTGAGGATGAACAAAATATAAAATAATGATAATAAAAAAAGTAAATAGGACAAATGACAACATCAAAAGACCTTTAGAAAAGAATAAAAATTCAACAAATTAGTATCAAAAACATAAAGGGAAAGAAAAATGTTTTTGCCCATTTCAGAAGTAAAATATTTTATTTTTGATACTATTTCAATTTTGAAATTGGGGCATTCAACCCTGATGTGTCCCCTGATTTATTCTGACGAAAATAGCTCTTCATACAAAACTGTGTTTATGTACAAGACTTAATCTATAAACAACACTGACAAAGGTAGAGATGATGGGTCTAGTATGTTTAGGGTGGTGAATTTTTACTTTAATTTATCTGAACGGGGGGGGAAAAGGACGGGAGTCTGAATGCTTCAGGTTGACAGACCGACTCCAGTCCGGTATATACACAACAGTAGTTTGTGTGACCAAAAGAGCTACGAGTCCCTGATTTCACTTGGCTGAACAGGTTTTGGCCACAGGCCACATACCTTAGTACTGTTTTGGCCCCTGGAACCAAAAATTTGGAGAAATTAAAAACCCCAAAACAAATAAAAATGAATTTTATGAATCGAAAAATCAACAGACCAACAGATACGCCCCTCCCCTAAACAAACAAACAAACAAACAAAATAACCAAGCAGATGGATAAACAAAGATAAAGCACAAAACACTGTCATGGAGATGCTTCGAGAGAAAACATCCCAGTAGGTTCTTGTGTGAATGTACATCAGAGCAAAATGGAGGTGGAGAGAAAAGAAAGCGGGACATGTACAGTACTTCAGACAGGGCAACAACAAAGATATCAATCGAGTGAACATCATATAATTATTATTTTTTTCTTCAAAACTGAACTCCCTGACATATAACATCGCTCAACTTTATATTATTTTACTTCATTCACATCATGACTGGGATTTCCTTTCAGCTAGTTGTCCGTTTCTGTGACGAGCAAAGATCGGCTGAGTGACACAGAGGCTGGCTGAAGAGTTGTTACTGTGACAGAAGCCTTCAGGATATCATATGTAACACTTCTGCATTCAAATGTCTATAAACGACTCGACTCCTTAGCATATATTTTGTCAAATTGTGCACTTACATACATCCTAAACCTTTCCTACAATGTTCAAACCCACTGATATTCTTAATTTTAATCAAGGTAAAGGTGCATTTAATTTGGGCGCTTGTCGCTATTAACTTCGAGTCAGAGAGCGACAGAGGAAGTCTACGAATGTGACTAACTGTAACGTGAATAAAACTTTAAAGGAGACCTATTGTACTTTTCAATGTTTCCTTTCCCCTGTGTGTGTTGCGTGTAAAAGGTTTTCAAAATTAAAAGTGTGCACCAATGGGAGTTCTTCTCTCCAACAGAAAACTGGAGTGCCTTCCACGCCTCGTCAGTAGTCCCCGCCTTCGATTCTGTCATTTATATACTTCGTACACCATCACCACGTGTCACACCTGCATAATCCATACTGACACTGACAGGTGAATCGAAGCTAACCGGAAGCTAAAACACGACAGAGCGGCCCGGAGACCGGGTGAGCGGTGCTGGCTCAGGCGTCTCAGGAAGGGGGGGGTTACAGAGCTGCAGCACTGGACAGACTGAGTAAACTGATGCGTTTTTTTAAAGATCTAAAGCATGTAAACCTATTCTACTAGTAACCCAAAATAAAATGACTAACCTGAATATGAGCATAATATGTCTCCTTTAAAAATTCACCTCATCCACGATCGTTTCTGCCTGAGTCAGGTAGATTTAGACAACACAACTCCCATGATCCCACGCTGCTTACGTCGTTAGCTTTGCTTTGATTGAGAGACCCCCTCGCGTCGGAAATTACACACCGTACATTCAATTCTACATGGTAACGACCGTATATCCTCATGAGCGGGCTTAATATAACAGAAGGCTTTCTTGACATGATTGTTCAACACTCGGCCACGTAGGCGCCGCTGTTATCTGTTCACCCAGCCAGCCTGCCTCGCAGCATATCTTGCTTTTTTTTTTTTTTTTCCATCTCAACATGGGGCTCGTAAAGGGCCAGCGAGACCCTCTTCTCTTAGTCGGTCTACACAGAGAAACATACAGAACATCCCGTATATATACTAAAACCTTTTTCTTTCTTTAGTCCAACCTTTTGTTAAAATTTCTCTTCTTTTAAATTTCATGATTGAGCGATTGTCTCGTTCGTAAATTTGACTTTTAACATTAAATTGCTGTATATACTACTACACTATGGTAGTACATACAATTTATACTTTGTCATAATTTCACTTAAATGTCAATAATATACCTACATAGAAATATATATGTAAATTCTTTATAATACCAAATATTCTCTATTTGTAATCTGAGAAATTATAGCTGGTTCATTTGGGTTGTCATGATTTGATTGAAAAGTTCGACACTGTTCAGCTGGAGAGAGATGTGTGGAGAATATTCATGTGATATAAATTTTTTTATCCTTGGAAGTGAACCTGAATCATTTCTTCAGGAATCGTCGTTTAGAGAGAATCTGCCAATAGCTATCTGGGACTTTAAGAGACACATAGAGGGTGAAAGATACAGTAAGAATAGGGGAACTTAACTCGAAGTCCTGCAAATTGACAATAATACTCAAACTATGGGGGACGGTATGTGTGTGCGCATGAGAGACGGGATGGCCACACAGCTTCATATTGGCTATCGTAGTCTTCATCGTCATAAACACAGAGCTTTCAAGCTCCTCAATAATAGTCAGTATTTCCAAATGACCACAGAATCGCTTCCTGGTTTGTTTTTTTTGCTGTGCAAGTCCCGCGAGAAGTGAGCGGAGCTGAGCACCAGCCGGCTGGAACTGTTAGTCGGAGTTAGTAATTCTTTTATAGAGTCCCAGGTGAACATGAAAAGTAAGGTTAGCTGGGTCTCTGTCTGGGAGAACACCTATCCCGAGGAAAATTAGACAGAACGCGGGGCAGTTCACCATTAGTTGGGTTTAAAGAATGATGGTTTGCATGCCCTTTCTGGCCCAGACTGAAGAGTACCAGAGTGGGGCTGGCTGAGGAGTGGGTCAGCGATGCAAGTCTGTGCAAGAGAGTGGGCTACACCAGCGTGTACGACTTGGAGTAGGCCCCCACGCTCTGTTTCTGCAGCCTCCCCAGTGCAGAGGAGCTGCTCTCGAGCAGCGAGTCTCTGGAGCCCCCCACCTTGTTACTGTTGGTGGGGTTGCTGCTCGTGCTGGAAGTGGAAGCTGTCGCCGCAGTGTTGGAGCTTGGCATGGTGAGAGTCCTTTGGGGCAAGGTGGCGGTACCCGAGCTCGAGCCCAAGCTGCCCAGCCCAGAGTGGCCCAGCGTCAGGGCCTGCTGCTTGGCAGGGTCTAGAGTCTTGTGACGGCCCTGGGTGTGATACGCCCGCTGCGTCAGGCTGCGGATCGAGGCTTCCCGTGGCGGCACAGCTGGGCACGGGTCATGCAGATCCCCTTGCTTGCGGAAGAATGGGTCTGTCTTCATGTAGAGGGGTAGGTTGCAGAATTCACCTGAGAGATGCACAACAAAAGAGTTTTGAATTAAGGCGAGCATTTCAACTGCTTAGATTCGTTATTTCTACATGGATATATGTTCTAACTTGGTGGTTTTGAATCGATCTTTTTATGTATGTGGTCAGAAACTAAGCCTCGGAGTGATTGCTTGGACTTATCATCCCAGAAAGATGACTCCTTACTTCCTTGTGGAGCTTTACTCATCCTAGCCAACTGTCTGAGGGTGATTCATAGTGACAGTGTCTCAACCTATTTATCTGATGATGATGAAAACGAATGCAAAATCAAGAAAAATCAGGTATTCATGCAAGACTAGTCTCTGCATGGCTCTCGTCTGTGCACACTTACTTTTGTTAGCGCGGTGGGGAATGGGCACGGCCACATTTTTACCGCGGTCGTAGTCCTGCGGTTTGGGTGGCGAGGCAGTGAAGCGGCAGATGCCCGGCTCGGACGGCGTGCTGAGCGACGTCATGCTGTCCGCCGGGTCGTTGGTACCTGTGGTCATCTGGTCGGACGAGCTGTCGGAGATGAAACACTCGGTGATGGTGAACTTGGCGTGCTGAAGGTGCTCCTCCAGCTTGGCGTGCTCGTAGGCCCTGGCCAGCTCTTCGTAGGTGGACGAGGCGCTCTCCGTCGACACCATGCTGTTGCGACCCTTATCTGGAAAAAACAAAGCGAAGGAATCGGTCAAGATTCAAAACAATATACTAAATTATATTCTTAATGAAGACAATGATGACTTACTTTCATAAAATAACTGCATCTTGGTGTAAAAAATGGAAATGAGCAAGAGTAGTAAATAGAAGTGGACGACTTGGATTGACTCACCTGTGTCCTGCGAGAGACTGGCGCTGTAGCTGTCGCTCTCGGTGGCGGTGATGCCGTGAGAGCCCATCGTGCGCCAGTCCGAGGTCAGGGTTCGCGCCGAGGCCGTCGACTGGCTCTGACTGGGCCGGCTCAGCGTCCACTGGCTGGAGTATCTGTTCCTGGAGCTGTGGGCCGACTTGATGCTCTTCCTGGACACAGGATCTGAAAAAGAGAGGTCGCGGTGATCAAAGACCGGCTCAGCAGTACAAACACTGTGTGTATCTATGTATTGATCGTCGAGAGGACGAGTCTTTACCGACTCATCACGTTCATGGGTGAAGTGATTTAGGTGGAAGAGCTTACAGCAAAAAATGTTTATTTTAAGATAAAAGAACTCACTCGTGCCCGGCCGGATGTCTGACATGTCAATCAAAGGCCCCGAATTCTGGATGAGGGCCTGGTGGTGCAGAGACACGCCCGTGCAGAAGTTCTGCGGATTCACCGATTGGCTGAACTCCGTGTCTGTCACCGGGACCGCTGCCTTGTCCTCCCCTGGAAGAAAGAGGTGAGCAAAAACAACAGTTACACAAAGAAAAATCACCAACTTTCTAATATGAGCTGCTAGATAAATCATATTTGTGCTGTCGAGTGCAGCCACATGCCTATCTGTTTGATGCCTTCCTTGTCCTCGATGAGGAGCTGAACACGCGGGATGTCAATGTGGAGCCTTGGTCCTTGAGGAGGGCCCTTCACTGGAGTGTCTATGCTGCGATTGTTCTTGCTGCACACACACATAGGAACGACACACACAGTCAGACTGCTGTCTCTTATGAGGTTTCCCAAAAACGTACAAGTTTGTGAATTACATCTTCCTCTGCACAGTCGTCATACGATCCGGCTCTTACCTGATAAGCATCTCAGCGAGGCTCTTAGCATCTATAAGAAGACAATATCTTAATTAGATTATAGTTGGCTGTGAAGATAATCGTTTGAACGTGTCAGGCTGTTGCTTTAATCCATTACACACAATAACACAGCTCTCCCTCTGAACTCTCGCTTGCTTTCTCTCACCTCTAAGTCGTTTAAGCCTCTTCTCCTTGCGCTTCTTGCGGATAATGAAGAGCAAAGCGACGCCGAGAGTAACCAGGATGACGGGAGAGCCGATGGAGAACAGCTTTTTCACGTCGTCCCCTTCCCCGCGAGCCGATTTAATGGGAGGGATTGTGCCTAGGGAGAGATTGGAAGAAGGGAAGAAAACATTCAATACAGACAACTTGGAGGTACAGATGACAGACGATGAAATGCAGAAAATGCAGGATGCACTTACTGCCATCGTAGTCAGTGGTCGCAAACTGGGAGCTCTGGTTGCCGCAGCCGGCGCTGTTGCAGGCCTTCATTTTAAGCTCATACCAGGTGGCCTCGCGCAGCTCGCTGAGGAAGAGCTGAGTGGTGGAGTTGGCCTTGAGGCTCTGCCAGGCCCAGGTACCTTTGGGCCTGAAGTCCAGCATCATGTCAGTGATGGGGCAGCCGCCGCTGGTCCAGCCCTGCAGGTTGAGGCCTGCGTGAGTGGAGTTGATGTGGGTGAGCAGCGGCTGGTCCTTGTTGAACACTGGCTCTGGAGAGAAGAGCGGCACAGAGCGACAGGAGGTCAGAAAGATAATGGTGGTCTGTTGACGACTTAAAATGTGGCGGACGGCTCCATAAGAGTAACATCTGAACACTTTAATTTTGAGTTATTGAATCTGAAATGAGCAATTCTATCATTTTAATCTGTTTTGAGTTACGGCCTTTTAATTCCCTTTCACTCGTGTACACGGCACCCTGAGCCCCTCACCTCTCCCGTGTGTCTTCGCCTCAATGATCTCGCTGATGCGCCCCGAGCCCACGCTGTTCTTGGCGGCCAGCTTGACCTTGTACCAGGTCCCGCAGCGCAGATTGTCCAACCTGAACGATCGTTCACTGGAGCTGATGAACACGTCCCTCCATTCCTCCGTGTTGTCCACTGAATACTGCAGCACAAACCCTGCAGAATCGATCGGCACAAACACCAGTAATTTACAAAATCTACAAGCACAAGAGATGCAACACTGAGGAGGGTCCCTGCTGCTGCTGCTACATCAGTTGGACACCAGGGGGCAACGGTGAGCTACAATCAGATCTGGTTTGACTACTTCTCACACAGAAACATTGTTTACACAGTTGTGTGCAGCATAGAAAAACAACTGTCACAGAATCAGCTATCTGCGAGGCGGGCAGATGACTCTCTCTAGTCAGGAGTTTACCTCTGATGGAGCTTCCGCCATTGTCCCCGGGGATCCAAGCCAGGGTGATGGAGGAGGTGGAGGTGGTGGAGACGGTCAGACGAGGCTGATCGGGAGGAACTGCGAGTGCACACAGAGACAGTTACTCAACAACAGAGCGGAAACATTCGCAATGCAAACACCTCCTCCACAGCGACGCTCCACTCAAAAAACACCTTCTGTTTTCTTCTTACCTTGCACCACCAGATTGACTATGATGGTGTCAAAGCCCAGGGTGTTTGTGGCCGTACAGGTGTAGTACCCAGAATCCTCTGCTTTGACCGAACGCAGCACCAGCGTGCCGTTGGATAGGATCTGCTTCTGGCTGTCAGCTGTCACGGGGATGGCGGTGTCCTCGCTGACAAAGCACAGGCAGGTTACAGATGTTAATCTCATTCCAGAGAAAGTGATTCTTTTTTGCTCTCACGAGCAGCAGTATCCGTCCGGGTGAGTCACGACTCTGACATATAAGCGGTATATGATGAGCTCTGACCTGTCTTTGGTCCATTTAATTGTGGGGGCGGGTTCTCCCACTGAACTGCAGGGCAGACGCACTTCCTTCATCCAGGGTGTGGTCACTGTGCCCCCGAAGGACAGGATCTTAGCCGGGACTGCACACAGAGATAACTTGATTAAATTGGATCCCTGACAAAAAGATGATTATGGATACACCAAGACAAATTGTCGAACTCCCCGCTGCTTATTGAATGAGTGGCCTGGTTGCCAAAGGGGGGGGGGGAGGCCTTTACTCTCTGCTGAGGGAATAAAAAGCTGTAGCGTAGTGTTTTAGTGTGGCCCCTCCTCTGGCCTCTTAGTTTCAGTCTATCTTTTCTCCATAGATCCTCCCCTCTATTGATTCCCGCCTGCTACCTCTCTCCCCAAGGGTCATTTTACTGGATAGGCCCTGTTCATCACCACATAATTAACAACAGCATTTCTTGCAACACAGCCGCTACTCAATCGATACCACGGCTGTCAATCAATAACGGGGAGTGCAGACGGGGCGGGGAGGAGGGAGGGCGATGAAAGCGATGGGCGCGCGGGCAGATCATGTTGCCGTTTCATAGCCGTCTCTGGAGCGCTCTCCCTCATAACCTTTACAGCAATCCCTTTACCCTTCTACTCCACTACAGGCTCGCCTGGAGGACCCACCTTTCCCAGCAGGCTCCACTGTGACCTTTGAGCTGATGTTGCCTCTGCCCGCAGTTGTCACGGCTGCAGCCCAGATGTGGTATTGTTTGCCACGGGAGAGGTGCGTGATGCGGTAGAAGAGCATCTCCGGGTTGGCCTCGTACTCGCTGGGTGCCTGCGACAAGAGGGCACGCAATGTCAGGTTAGCGCACTGTGATAACACGCTGACACGACAGGCTTGGTGGCAGCTCAGACGCCGCACCAGACTAAGTGTTACAGGGAGTATGTAAATGTGCAATCGAGAGACGGCAATCAGTCTCATTTTAAAGTTAGATTTTTTTTCTTGGAGAACAAGAAGAGAGAATTCTGTCGACAGGCGTTTTTTGTTTTTTTTTGCAGCAGACATTTTAACTTGTCATACCAGGACAAAGTACAGGCGTTCTTATATTTGTACTTCTGTTAGCAAACTCAACTCGGCCTGCTCACTCTTCACATTATAATATTTTACTTGTACCAGATATTTTGTAATTGTGATCTGCATGCTGTGATTCTGTTGGTCTCTTCTGTACACATGATATCTAGTTTGTGTCTGAGGGATTCTTCCTCTGTGGCTCCTCCTGAGGTTTCTTAAAGAGAAATCTTTCCGACACAAATTGAGGGTCACTGTACAGAATGTAAAGCCCACTGAGGCAATGTGATCTGTGATGTTTGGCTTCATAAATATAATTGCCCCGATTTGACTAACAATGGCTTTGTTTTATACTGTTGTCCCAGTATGCCATAACAGTGTGACAGTGGGCCGGCACGCACAACATCAGGAACCTGAAACCTGAAGCAGCTAAATGGAACCCAGCCGTTGTTGATTTTTATCATTCCCGCCTGTGTTTTTTAAACCCTCTGACAAGTCAAAATGTCTTCTTTAAAGAAAAAAAAAATGCCTACGACAAGAGGATTGTTTGAAAAACTGTTTTCTTTTTTAGGGGGGAAACTGTTCAGAGACATCGTGGTGTCTGTTTTTTTGTTTTTTTTAAAAATATTTTTTAATTTGACCTTGAGATTCCTGTATGTTATATTGCATTGTCTTGTTTTCTATTCATGCTCAATGTCTGATCCAAATACTTTTCTTTTTTTCTTTTTTTTTTCCTTTTTAGTTTTGGCCTTGTGATCATTGATATCAAACATTTATCCGTATACACATTAAAGTCATTTAAGAATGAATTTTGGTTGTTTTTGCTTGACATCAAGAAATCATTGTATGTGTGATACAGGGCTGCAGGATATGGTAACAAAAATAAATTAAATCATATTGCGATTACGAACTGATTCATGATTAGTGGGACCGATCGTGCATCATATTTTTCATTCCCAGTTAAAGATAAATAAATACAAATCACGATGACGTTACATTTCATCAGATCTGCACCAAATAATCATGTTTTCTTACATCTGAAGAACAAGATTTGTAGGACAGAACATCTCTTCAATAATGATGCTGTCACAAATTTTCCCTTTTTCTTCTTATGATTTGGAGATTGCACTTGACATATTTTTGTATTTGTATTTTCAAGATTTCCGATTAACTGAGCAGCCCTCGTGTGATGTGCATTCATATTCTATTGCAGCTTTATCGCTTAATTTGAATTCAAGCATGCAGATGTGTTTCTACTTCGTTTGTATCTGCTGGTTCTTGCGGTGTGGACAGTGTGGTTGATACCGGAGGCCTCTCTCAGCTATGACTGACCTCTCTACGAACTCCACTGCTATGTTCATGTAGGTTTTCCTGTGAACCCATCAAGAAAACCTTAATCAGTAGAATTTTCACTTCATTGACAGAAACAATGATAAAGGAATTTGTCATTTTTTTATGTCATTTTGTTGGCAGTGATGGATTTTTTTTTTTTTAATCCACTGAGAAATATTTGAAGTGAGTGAAGGCCTCTTTCACCACACATTAGTGCTACACAGTATAAATGAATGTAGCAAAAGTGTTTCAAACTGTTACAAATGAGCATCAAGCACTTACGTATGAAAAACAAAGACAAAAATAAGTCAAATTGAAAAAAAATGCATTCAGAGTGAGTCGATTTTTTCAACCAGATCATTTATTCACCGGGCTGAGAAATCACATTTTAGGCCTCAATACAGGATTAAATGTTCCTGTGGATATATATATTTTTTTTTATGACAACACATCTTTGAGAAGATATTCACTCACGCACCTGCAGGCACACAAGCACACACACACATACACACACACACGCACACACACACGCCAACGCGCGCACCAAAAAAACACAGCTTTCCTCTCGAGTCGATCCTCCGTTCTATCTCTTTAATCTGTTCATCTCTCAGTGTTCATCTTCAGTTCCTCCACCATTCGCTTCCCCCTCTTCTCCCTCTATCCCTCTCTGTCTAGCTCAGTGAAGAGGAGAGGATGGAGGGACAGAGGGAGGGAGGAGTGTGTGTGTGTGTGTGTGTGTGTGTGTGTGTGTGTCTGTGTGTGGAGGGGGTGCGTTCGAAAATTCCTCCAGCATAGCGGTGGTGTTGTGGTGATCCAGGGAGTGATACAGGGAGATAATGAAAAGACGGACAAAAGCACTCTCATCTCGATGTGACTGATACCCTCCTCTGCTCCTCCCTTCTTCCCAGCCTGCCTCTCTCCCTCTCTCCCCCCTCTTTCCTCCCCCCCTTCATCTCTCTCTTTCCCCTCATTTCCCCCTCGGTCTCTCACTACCTTCTATCCTCATTCTCGCTCTCTCTCTCTCTCTCTCTCAGCCTCCTTTCCCCCCTCCCTTCCTCCCTTTTCTCTCCCTCTCCCCTCCCTGCCAGTGCTCATTTACATGGCACTCATGCACAGAGAGGGGAGGAGTATTTGTGAATAATAAGAAAGTGAGATTTCGAGCTTGATATCAGGTTTCACCGCGCGCCGGGTGTTTGTGTGCACACGATCTAACTGCAGCCGAGATGCTGCACATGCATGTATAAATAGAAAAATGTTGAAATGTAATGTTTCTGTATGTGTGTCTCTCTCTCTCTCTCTCTGTGTGTGTGTGTGTGTTTCTTATGCGGCAGTGTGCATGTGTGAGCTTGTTCTCTGCTTCATTTGCATATCTACGTCTCATCACGTTGCCAAGACAACCTCATCTGTTCATCTGGGAGGGCAGGAAATAAAGCGGTGGTGCAAATGCGGTGAAAGAGAGACACGCGCAAAAAGACACACACACACACACACACACACGTAAGGGGCCAATTAATTAATAGTGGTTACAAATTAATTATTTCAATTGGTAGATGTTTATCAAGTTCACAAATTCCTCGCCTCTCAATCAGCTGGAACGTTTTTTTGTGTCTGGACTTACCGGCTGTCCAGACCCTGGACTGGAGCAGTAGATGGTGTACTTGCGGATGACACCGTTTGGTTTGTGGGGAGGCAACCAGGACACGACAACGCTGCTCGGAGAGGAAGGGACCGCCTTGATGCCAGCCGGTGGACCGGGAACTGTAGGGAAACACAGAGGAACATCAGGGCGCGGGCATACAGTGTACGCCTCCATGCGCGTTTAGCACGCTGGGTGTTGGACGCCTATTAAAGTGAGCAGGCTTGTTTGCAGATTGCTCGTCTTATCCCGCGCTAAGCCGCTCCGGGAGGACTTGGAAGAGGTCCCTTTGGGGTGGACGCTGGTGACATATGTTCAGTCAGACATTGGTCAGCAGTTCTGACTTTGTGACACACAGCATTCTCTTAACTCTCAGACCCACAAACAGATTAGACACTAGTGTCTGATCCTCCGCTGGCCACTTCAGCTTGACACCGGACACCACTTAATGCTCTCATTAGCATCTAAAGGCGTAAGAGGGGTTTAAAATGGATGCGCGCCGTACAAAAAAAACACACATCAGGACACTGGATGCTGTGAAAGCTGGACAATGATGCTTTTGTGACACTGGCCTTACAGTATGGGGGTTCACAGTGTCAGGCCTATTCAATCCTGTCCATAAATATAACTCGTGTTTGACAGTGGGCCTCGCATGGGGTCTACAGAAGGCGCTAAACTAAATCCAACCCCCAATTCCTCTTTCTCTTTCATGTGAGGCCCCCCCTGATCCAGTCATTCAGCCCCTCGGACTTCTTCATCCTGCGCGTTACATGAGCACGGATAAAAACAACTCGAAAAGGGATAGACGTGGCGAGGGAGGTTTTAAAAGAAGGAGGCGGGGATGAAAGAATGGCGAGAATGATAGGTGCAGTTCCTGGGGGAGCGATGATGTCGGGGAGGGGCGACATTATCATAACTGGACCTGCGGAGGGAGGGAGGGGATGGGGGGGGTGGGGAGGTGGTTAAGTCCCATCTGGTGCCCAAAATCTGCCCAGGACTCCAGACAGACAGGCAGCACGGCCTGTGTGATGATGGGGAGGCCAGGGAACAATGGTGCTGGGTGAACATCCCCACTTAAACGAAGACATTATCCGGTGCTAATCAGGACGTGTCACAGTAGAGGGCTCGCACACTCAAACAAACAAGTCGAGCGCTTTAATTCAGCTCAGACATTACATTTCTATTATGTCCATATAAAGGCTGTGTGATCACCGTTCTATCTTTCCATCTTCAACCTCCAGGCCCCTCCTCCTCCCCCCTCCTCTATAAAGAGACATGGATCCGGCTGTAATCCCGCCCTCAATGGTGTAAGCACAAAATTAATTCTCTCTAATCCAAGAGGAGTTAATCCCTCTGCCTATGGCAAGAGGTCTGGCGGAGAGGATGCAGGCGCGGGCTGATGGCTGACTCCTGGATGCTATATGCTCCCGGAGAGCACCCCTCCTCTCCCCCAGCGTCTCCCGCCAGCCCTCCCTCAGCCCTTAGCTGTGGACCCAAAGCCTCTTAATTCTCATTAGCACTGCTAATGGAGCTTTCCAGCATAAATGAGCTTTTGTCATGGGTTTGCGATAAAACCCAGCACTGTTTTTTTTCATATATTACCTTCCCATTTTCCTTCCCCCCTTTTACCCCATACTCTGTGCAAGCATTTCCTTCATTTTGATTTGAACGCATCAAAAAAAATATACAAACAAATACGTTAAATGCTAACGTCTTTCATTTTGAGCTCTAGTTTGTGTGTCTACTCACGGTCCTCGCGCGTTTGGATGTACAGGACGTTGCTGCGGACTCCGTCTCCGGCCTGTGTGTAGGCCAGCACTTGGACGCTGTAGTTGGTGAACTTCTCCAGCCCTCGCAGCTCCACCTGTTCACGTGTGGTGGTGATATTCTGCATCTCTCCCCATTCTGGAGGAGGAGGAGGAGGACAGGAGGGGGAAACTTTATTTAAACAGTTCTCTCCCTAATCTGGTGGACAGGCAACACATACTATGTTTCATACAAAAAGACATTTATACACCACTAACTTGCTTTGCTAAATATGTTTTGCAGGAAATATGATTACTGCCTGAAATACAAGGCAGCAGCTGTAAAGTGGACATCGTGGTGGTTAAAGAAAGCACAACATTGTAATGCAGAAACTGGGATTTGCAACTTTTTACTGCAAATAAATACAAAAATGATTAAAAAAAAGATTTCTTTTAGCCAGTAATAATGAAAAATGCCAATCTAAAAACAATTGCCTATAACTCACTGAAATGCTTCTTTCTTTGTGACTGTGCCTTCTGTTAGAGTCGTAAGATGTAAGAATTTTGGTTGAAATCATTCAAAATGACTAAAATAAATTGTCAACAGAGTGTGAATGTGACGTTATGACGTCTATGATTTGGGTCGCAGCGATATCAACAGATGCTAGCATGCCAACCAGCTAGCTCTGTCCATCCTGGGCCAAAGCTCCTCAGTCCGGACCACTAGATGCATGGCTAAACAAGCTAACTAGCTAATGGCAGCTACAGTTACTCTGGTGATACGCTGCTTCATCCAAGTGTAATGTGACAAATATATCAAGAAGGGGCGTATAGGCTACTGAAGCACTTCATAGTGAAGAAAACTTTGTGAAAAAATCAGCACATCCTGGCTCTACAGTCTTTTATTGATCTTAACATAATCAAAACAATGTTAATTCCTCCTTTTAATCTCTTTTTTTTATGCCATTATCTGCACATTAGTTCCCACAAAACATATTTGCTAATGCACATTTAGGAAACAGGGTAGAACAGACATAGGTGCACAAACACATTGAGCCACTGCACTGCAATCTCACCAACCATCAGAACTGACGGTGTTGAGACTCTAAGACACAAAGAAAAAAAAAGGGGGGCAAACCGACAAACCCAAAGACGCACAGGAACAGGAAGTGCTTTATGAGAAAGGTGCGGACACACTAACACGTTCTGACTCCAAACACAGACGAAGAGGCTGGTGGGTGGGTGGGTGGGAGGGTTTTTGGTCGGTGAAGTTTAGAATGAGATAGGTGATAATTACTCTGCATTGGCCACTGGGCCTGGCCCCCACAGCACCCACCTCCGTCAGGGAAGAGGGACCAAAACACAACGCGGTAGCCTTTCAGCACACCGTGCAGTGTCAGCCGTGGAGGCTCTGCCCACGTGATCACCGCCTCGTCTGACGTCACGGAGATGGCGCGCACGTTCTGCGGAGGCTCGCTGGGCACTGAAAAGAAGAAGCGGAGGGCAAACGTTAGTTAATATGAGCATTGAGGTCTGTTTTAATGATTTCTACTTGTCAGAAACCCTCAGTTATGGCCGTCGCTAAGAAGACATGACTGATCTGGCATGGCAGGCTAAGGCTTTAATAATTAATGACTACTCAACACCAACAACCCACAGGCAATCTCTGCTGAAACAAATCAGTCAAACAAGCTCAAATTAGCTCTCAATAGCTCCTTGTTCAGCGCTGGCTTTTAGAGCACGGAGGAGAGACGGAGAGGAGGCGCAGAGGGGAGGAAGAGCACGGAGAGAGAGCACCATGAATAGTAAAGCAGCTACAC
The DNA here is from genome assembly GCA_963678695.2 of Diplodus puntazzo. Lineage (NCBI taxonomy): Eukaryota > Metazoa > Chordata > Actinopteri > Spariformes > Sparidae > Diplodus > Diplodus puntazzo. The sequence goes on along the minus strand of OZ023167.1, from coordinate 7,116,628 downwards.
CTTAAGGGGTTAAAATGCAGATGAATAGGGGCGGGCTGAGCGGAGATGTGGAGGATCAAAATCTGAGAATAGGCCATGTTCATCTTTTAAGGTAAATGCAGTTGTAGGACAATTACAACCATTATTACTGTTGATGAGGGTGTCCGCCATCACCGTCCATGTAAGAAATGACAAAGACGTAAAACAGACGGAGGACGGACGAGGAGGAAGAGCGGGGAACCAATGGGAGGAAGAGGAAGATAAAGGAGAGGAAGAGAAAAAGGAGGCAGAGTGAGCAGACGTTGGGAGAGTAATGGGGTTCCTTGTTCCTCTCTCGCTCTCTACCAGCCTAATGAGGGTGCTAATTAAAGTGGAAAGAAGAATGGGGGGGATGTGCTGCAAATTCATTTCTACAATTTTTTTTTCTTTTATGAGCACGTGTGTGTGTCTATTTGTCTGTCTGCCGTCCTGTTGTTGCATTTAAATCTATTGTCTATTATTTTTTCCAACTCAAAGATTTATGGATCCTTTCATTTCCGTCTCCCTCCTTCGTGTCCTGCCATGCTCTCTCTCAATTGTGTCTACACTCCTTTTTCTTTCATCTTGCCATCTACTTTTTTTTTTTTTGCTCCATCCCTCTCTCCCAGCTCACCATCTTCCAATGTGGTGGCGTTGATCTCAGTACTGGATGGACCCGTCCCGGCTCTGTTGAAGGCCTGGACCACCACCCCGTACTGGGCAAACTTCTTCAGGTTGTCCAGGGTGTACACTTCACTGTCCCCGGTAGCTTTCATCTCCACTATGCTGTACTGGCCATTGCTGCCCGGGCCGTTCTCCCTGTAACCGATCTGGTAGCCTCGGATGACTCCGTTCTGCAGCTCCTTCTTAGGAGCCTGAAAGAAACGTGGTGAGAGGGATTCATGCCAAAAATCTATTAGAATTATCTGCAGAACATGATTTAACATCATGATGTCTATGTGCTGCGTTGTTGGGATATCTGCTGAAGGCAGCAGCTCGTTTCAGTTCAAACCTCATGATATGTTAGCAGTGTGAACACTAACAAATCTCCTGGTCCCCAAGCTCCCAGTCTGGACTGCTAGCTGCACGGCTAACTGAGCTAACATGTTGATGAAAGGTCACGGTAATTTTCTAAGTGCTGTATCGTAGGCAACTGGACTCGTTTCAGTTTTCTTGAAGGAGCGAAGTGTGAGATATGGCCAGCACCTTAGAATAACTGAGCTAACACACAAAGTTAGCTAGCAGCAGTTAGCAGTTACTCTTGTGATATACAGCATCTGTAGTATGAGTATGAATTTGACAGGTGACTAATTCCTACATATTGCACATTTAAAATCACTGTGAAATGTTGCAACTGAGTGATTTGGAACTTGGCAGTAATGTCACAATACACTGGAAAAAATTAACTATAAATGAGCTTATGGCTAACTCTGGGAGTCTGTGCAATGTCCCTGTCAAGAAAACAGACAAACAACTAAAAAAATAATAGTTCAGCAGTCTTTGGCTTCGTTTCATTACTTTGATGGGTTATTTGAGGAACAGGCTCAACTTTTTTAGCAGTTTGTGTATGAGATTGTCTTTCATTGGGCGCTAATAACGGCAAAAATGTAAACATTTGCATCTGTAATACTAAATTCTTGCCCAAGAATATAAATAATAATCATCTGACTTGTCACAATTCTATGTAGGTATTAATGAATTAAACGTTTATGCTTATCTACATGTAATATGTAATTAAAGACATAAAGTATTAGCATTTAAATGAACTGTTGTGCAGATGGAGGTGTATGAGTATTATACAGTAATTCGCACTGGATCTCTACTAATCATAAATAAGCGCTGTATAATAACAAACATACCCTCCAAGTAACTCGTATGCTCTGAGATGTCATCGGTTGCAGGATTACATCCATTGGCGGCCCGTCAGGCGCTGTTGGTGGAAGATGTCAAATAAACTGTTATTGTCAATATTCACAGCCGTCTTTCATTGACAAAAAAAAACGCAGAGAAAGACAAAGAGACGAAGAAGTGTGATTTCTAGGAGAAAACAATCACTTACGCGCTTCCTCGGTGCTGATTGTGAGCTCTTTGCTCGGAAGGCTGCGGCCGATCTTGTTGTAGGAGTACATGCGGATGCTGTAAACGCAGGCCGGGTGCAGCTCCACAATGTTCGCCTGATTGTTGGTGGGTGAGATGTTCCTGGTCGTGTACATGTGATCCCAGGAGTCTGTGGATCATGGAAAGAGTTTAGATCTTGAAGACGTGGATCCTGAAAGATGTGAGAGGCATATTTTAATTGAGGGCACCCACCTGACTTGTTCTTGTACTCGATGTCGTAGCTGGTGATGATGCTGTTTCCATCGAACCTCTGGATCCAGCGCAGGTTCATGCTCCTGTCCTTCACCTCTCTCACTTCCAGTTCAGGGGGATCTGGTGGTTCTGTGTGTGACGGAGAGAAAAATTGTAAGGTCTCCGATTGAGATCTGATTCTACAACATTCTTCCACATACAAGTACCGTGTTGGAGCTGATGTTCCAGTAAATTAAAGGAGTGCGTGAGACATGTGCAGTATGTGGCAGACATACCTTGCACAGTGAGTTGGATGAGGCCTCGACCCTCTCCGTAGGAGTTGATTGCATGGCAGGAGAAGAAGACAGAATCGCCTCGCTCGGCCGGGTTCAGCTGTGAGCATCGACGCAAACAAAAGAAAGTCAGAATGCGCGGCAGATTATACCGAAAAAGCACATCAGGCAGCAGACGTGACACTCATAAAATCTTCTGTTATACTACAATTAAACCATTAACGAGCCTAAGAACCACGAATGTGTGAAGCGAGATAATTACATCTTTTTCGTTCATCTCGTTTAATAAACATTGACATTCTGCTAAATTCACTTTGCAGGAAACGCTCATGTCTGTACGCTAAATCCGAACACTAGATGCGCTAAATATGGCGTTGTGCTCTGTTATCTGACCTTAAGGGTTGAGATGACCTCGTCCCCCTTCTTGTTGATGGTGATGGAGTAGCGGGGGTTCCTCTCAGCGTCGATGACGGTGTCTCCTCTCTCCCAGCGGATGATGATGGGCTGCTCGCCCCGCGCCGTGCAGTTCAGCTCCTTGGTCTGGCCCTTCCTCGCCATGGTGGTGTTGGGGTGGCTGGTGATCATGGCGGGAACTGAGCGGAAACACAGACACGTGTCAGTGTGACGAATAGTATTATATGGAGTAATGAGACGAGGGAGCGGGGATGTGGTATTGGAAAACCGAGGATATATTACAGATGTATAGACATCTCTATTTCTGCACTTCGTTCTCCATTTTCATTTCACGCTTCAAGCCCCACCGGCCCTCTTACTCTCCCTCCTTCCTGCCTGCCTTCTTCGTCTTCTTCCTCCCATTCTTTTCCACCTCCTTTCCTCAGACATAGATTATTGATTGAAGGGGGTTCCTGCGGTTTTGTTTTCATCACTAATTCATCAGCCCTTTTCCCCACCAAACATTCAAGAGCCCACAGACTGGCAGCCGGAACGCATCGATCAATAGCAAAGATACCCCCAGTTAAGGAAGGGGCAGGACGGAGACGATGTTTTTGTTAGGTTCAGTGCAGGCCGCACTAGCCCGGGGCTAAAAGTTCATCTTAGAGGAGTTGATTCCCCTCAAAAAGCTACAGCTTGTCTCTGTATACAGTGGATGTACAATCCAGGAGACGTGGTTATGAAAGGAAGCTAAAGGGAGTATGATTGACACTTACTCTTGACAGTGAGGATCATGCTTTTACTGATGTCTGAGCCCACTCCGTTGGAGGCCTGACAGAGGTAGTACCCTCTGTCGTCCTCGAGCACGTGCCGGATGAGCAGAGAGCCGTTTGACATGATCTGGATTCGGCCAGTTAGAGGGACTGGGTGGTACTGCTGAGGGTTTCCTACACCTGCACCACAACGCAAAGTAAAAAGCATGGTTATTTTTCGTGAGTGATCTCGTGCTGCAGATACAGCCAGGTTGAGAAGGTGATGTGCGCGGCTTTTACCTTTGGCGTGTTTCCACATGACTTTGGGAGGCGGGTAACCCTCCACGGAGCAGTTGAGAACTCCAGCTTTGCCGTAGATACAGTCCTGATTGTTGGGCTGCACCACGAAGCGTGGAGGCACTGAAGAGCAGAAAAGATGTGATTAACCTAAATGGGAGGCTAAAAGAAAGTAAAAAAGGTAGAAAATGGGAGTGTTCCTAAAATAACATGTGCAATTCTAAACTCCCTCTGCACATTAGATATCACATCTGATCTGACCTAATTCATCATCACGCCACCCTCCCTTTGCTCAGTCTCCTCACCAGTAACAATCAACTGTCTCTCCCAGCTGACGGTGGCGGCGGCGTTGCTGGCGATGCAGGTGTAGTTCCCGTTGTGCTTCAGTGTCACCTTGGAGATTTGCAGGGAGCTCATGAACTCTTTGGTCTCTATTGCGACGCCAGAGGCGGAGCCTGGCACGATGAGCTGGCCGTCTTTGTGCCAGGTGATGCGTATGGGCATGTCCCCAGATGACACCACGCAGGCGATGTACATGAGCTTCCCCACTGAGGTAGAGGGGATATCGAAGGGCTGGATGAGGGGTGGCACTGGCGGAGGGAGGAGGAGAGAGCGCAGAGTTAGTGGAATAAAGGCAGCGATAGACATGGAAGAGTGGCAGCGTGGCCATCTGGAGCAATGCTGAGAGAGAGAGAAGGTCATTGGCCAGTGGGTCCCTCTTCTCTCCCCCCCTTCTGCCCCCATCTCCTGCAGCCCATAATAGCTGCTCTGGTTAGAGTCCAATTGGCAGGAGGAAGTCATTCCGTTGCCATAGTAATGGAGGTTGGGGTGGGGGTACTACAGCTGAGACATCTGGGGGATTTAATCTAGGCTTCATTATTATTCATCTAATTAAATCAGAGACACACTCGCACGAAGGCACATGCACACACCCTTAAACACCTCTGCAGCTGCCCTGCTACCATCATTACCCCACTCACAGAGTCAACAAAATGCAGAGACACACCGAAACATAAATCTGTCCTCAAACACCAGCTACCTCTGTCACAAAGCGTCACTTTAATCTGCACTGCACAACTCTGAACACTGGCGATGGTGGTGACGGGGTATTCTGATACCTAGAAATCTAATTTAATAAGAATCAAACAAACGATCCTTTTTTAAAAGGCACCAAAAGAACCAGTGTTGCTTTATTTAGGCTTTATTTCGGCAGATTTCTGATTATCGTTTAAACAGCTTGGGGGAAACGGATTGCAGCCACAGGGCTTCCTGATCAGGTAGATCACTAGCCTCACTTCCTGATTTGAGATGGGTTCATTATCACCTAAACACATTGCCCACTGTAGCTTTGCATCTTCTCCCCCGCGCTCACCTTTGACAGTGACGTGAACAGTCTGGTTGATCGACACCTGCGGCTGGATCAGAACGCTACACAAGTAGGTGCCCTCGTCCGCGCCCTTCTGCACGTCCGTCAGCCTCAGGGTGCCGTTCTCGAACACCACTTGACGATGATTATCGGGCAGCTGCATGCCGTCCTTCAGCCACTTGATGGAGTAGTACGGGTAGCCAATCACGCGGCACGTTATGTAGGTGTTCCTGCCCGCCACTGCGGTGATGTCCCGCATGGGTCTGATTCGGGGTGGACCTGGAGACACAGGGAAGAGAGGGAGGGGATGGAGGGAGGAGACAGAGAGAGAGAGAGAGAGACACACACAGAGGTCGGAGAGAGAGGCAGATGAGGTGAGGGAGGTCATGGCAGAGTAAGGGAGCAGCCACGGAGACAGGAGGTGAAGAGATAAAGGTTGAGGGATAGAGTGATTGGGGCAAGTTGACAGGTGGACAGGGAGGTTAGTTATGCTCCCTTTACTCAAATCTGAGTGAGGATATTGTTGATTTTGGTCTAATTAGATAGTCTGTGTAGCTAAGTGATTCCTGATTATCTACATTATCCTCAGATAGATAGATAGATAGATAGATAGATAGATAGATAGATAGATAGATAGATAGATAGATAGATAGATAGATAGATAGATAGATATTTAGATAGATAGATAGATAGATAGATAGATAGATAGATAGATAGATAGATAGATAGATAGATAGATAGAAAGACAGATGTAACTGTGTGTGAAATGCAAAGTGATCTAAGCCTCTCTTTAGCCCTTTGGTGTGTTCGTATGGAGTCAGGTGTAGAGTGCATTTATATTGAAAAGCAGACAGGCACCTCTTACGTTTATGCGCGCTTGGTACTCGGCGCTACCGGCCGAGTTGCGTGCGACGCAACGATACACTCCTCCGTCCCGAATCAGCGGGCTGCTGACGTTGACGTGCGACACGGTCAGGCCGTCCGACAGGGTGTACTGGCTGGTCTTGTAGGTGGAGTCGCGCACCACGGGCTCGTCGTCCAGCGTCCAGGTGATGGAGGGGGGCGGGGCTCCTTTGGCTGCACACATGAGGGAGAAAGGCTCGCCGGGGTTCACCACCCGCTCGCTGAAGGAAGACACGATACGAGGAGTACCATCTGAGAGGGAACAAGAGAGAGGGATATAAAGACCAAGGATTACCTCTCGTTTTCTTTTAAAATACTGTATTAAAAATGCCTTTCGCTTCTTTATCTAAACGTAATTTGCACTTGTGTATATCTGTGGCAGCCTGTCCACGTACCCTCTAGCAGAATAATGGAAAAGTCCTGAGCAGTGTGGCCCTTTCGGGAGGCGAAGCACTGGTAGGCCCCGGAGTGGAACTTCTGTGCCGCGGTGATCTGCAGCGTGTCGTTGTGTTGTCCCTGGATGGAGATGTGCTGGTCGGGGACGATTGGCTCCGTGTTGCTGTACCAGGTGATGGTGTATTCCGGGGAGCCCTCCACAGTGCAGGTGAAGAACAGTGTGCTGCTGATGCCAGTTTTCAGATTCTTAGGGGACAAGGTCACTCGTAGTGGATCTGAGGGGAAAGACGAAGGTTGTTAGAACACAAATAGATAACAAAAAAAAATCAATAAAACTTCTAACTGATCGTTGAGTTTTTATGTTACACTTTAAAGCAATTTATACCCTTAAATAGTTAAATGAATAAATGAAATCATCATGTTAAGTTTGCCTTCTTTTTATTTTTGGTTTGGTCTTACTCGATATCCTCGATTTCATGAAAAAGCGAAGATTTTAGAAGATTTACGGCACAGCTTTGCAGTAAATCCAAATAATAAAGGGTTTATTCTTTGTTAGTGGTTTATGTATTGGTGGTTAATATCTCAGGTGTTGAGGATTCACAAAATAGTGATTACCTATGAGATAAAAATACAATCTGTGTTGCCAGATTCATGAGTTAATATCAAAGAAGTGTAAGTGACCATATTTGAACCAGAAGTCGGAGTTGGAGAGGATGAGGTGTGTCCTTATTATATCTAGCTAAACCATACCCTGCTTTCTCATCAATTTGACTCCAAATGGGACCATAATTTACAAAATGATACACCATGCTGTATTGAAAGAAGATTTAAAACTAGAAATTGGGACCATAAACGCATTAGGAAATCATTAAGAAGTGGGGTAATTTTCTCATGAGCTTACATGCAATCAGACTTCTTTTTGGAACCACCTGGCAATTAGAAAAAAAATGCACTTTCGCATTATTTTCACATTTTAGACCCGGAAACTCCCTTCATATTTTCCATTTAGTGATTTACACATCATATAAGGTTAATAATAATTAGTAATTAATTCAATTATTTGAAAAACACAAACAAATTCTAAATATTTTATAAATGTTTAGAATTAGAATGGAGTGTCAAGTGATACCAATTTTTTAATCTCCTAAGTGTCTCTTAAATCATTCAGCTGCAGTCAAAACGTGACACACAGATTCGCGGATACAGTCTGCAGAGACGGAGGGAGAAGAGAGGCAGAGAGCACAATCAGCAGTGGTGACTCAATCAGTTCGACGCACTCATTAAAAAAGCAGCTGGAGATATCTCTTCACATCTCCGTCCACTTGTGTGTGTACAGTGTGTCCGTACGCTTTTGTGTGCGCGCGGGCAGACAGTGTGTACGTACGCGTGTGTGTGCGAAAATGTCAGTGAGCAATAAGGCAGCTGGTGGTGTGTGCTGGGGGGCATCTCTGTGCCTCCCAACCCTCCCTCCCCCCTCCTCACCCTGTCAGAGTCACAGAGTGTGCTGCCATGATGTGCCCACTGGCAAAGCCTACCGCCTCTCTATTCTCCCCCTGTGTCTCGCCTTCTCCCCGCTCTTTGTTTCTTTGTACACTTTGCACAATGTGCGCTTATCGCTGCCCCTCGTATTATCTTGTTATTACATTGTAGATAATGTCATTCCAGCACTGTCTGGGTGTCTGATCGTCCCCCGTGTGACCCCTCGTGTTTATCTCTGTCGTCCTCACCCTCCGTCTCTCTGACGGTGAATTGTGCTGGCAGCTGTGTTACGGATTCAGTCTCAGTGAATTATTGCCCTGTCCCCCTTTTTGAGACCTGATGTGACAGGGCATCATACAGCTCACACACATGTTTGCTACAGACACACTCTAGGCACGACTTATATGTGTGAGGAGCTTGTGAACGTTTCCGTCTGCCAGGCTGAGTCACAGAGAAGACAGCGTGGGAGTCTGTCAGGTCGGTTAAGAATGTATGTGTGTGTGTGTGTGTGTGTGTGTGTGTATGGGCTCACACACCTATAACGTGAAGCTGTCCAGACACCTCCTTTGAGCCAAAACTGTTGGTGACCTCGCACGCGTAGCTGCCGCTGTCTTCCTGCCTCAGGTCGCTGATGGTCAGCCCCGTCAAACGCCGTGTCCAGCGGGCATCTGAGGGCAGTGGGCGACCATCTTTCAGCCAGCGCACGGTGGGGCTGGGGTAACCTCCCGCTATGCAAGGGAGCTCGATACTCTGGCCTGCATACACCTCCCCTGCTTGGAAACTGTCCAGGATGGTTGGTGAGGACTCGTTGGGGTCTGGAGGTCAGAGACAGGGTTTTTTATTTTTTTATCGTTCAGACAAAGATAAATATCAGACTAACATGAGTAAACTGACAACAGCAAGCTGCTCACCCATTACAGAGAGCCTGGCTCCGTTGCTTTGTCGTGTCTCGCCACTGTACTTATGTTTGGTGATGCACCGGTATGTGGAGAGGGCGTCCTCCTTCTGAACGTCAGAGATGTAAAGAGCCCCGAAGGAGGTCAGCGAGAACCTGTTGCCTGAAAGAGACACATTCAATAACGACTTTCATTAATTTCCCCAAAGGAAAACTGCTGACAGACAGAAACACCCAGTAAAAAAAAAAAAAAACATACACTCGTTCTGGTACAAACCCATTGTGTTCATCGCGAAACCGTATTGCACGGAGAACAAACAGCTGCCCGAACAGTTGGCACTACCTGCCTGATAATGTTGCTTCCCCAAAACCTGGCACTCTTTCAAGGCCTGGAGGACACTCAGCGGTCACTTACACCACCCATAGACGGAGCGGAGACAGATTTACTGTCCGTTTACACACAACGTTAAACTCTTATGCGCCACACTTTCATCACCAAACTACCTAAATGTTCTTCTTTTAAGTGTGGTAACAAAAACGGAAGGCCAGAAGATCGAGTGTGTCTCCTTTGTGATGGGCCCGTTGATTGCAGGCAGATAGGGCGCAGAGGGGGGAGAGAAGTCGGGGGATTCTCTAATACTGCATGGTACACACACACACACACACACACACACACACACACACACCACACATACACGTGGAGCTGATTTACAAATCTAACGACAGCCATTTGCCCCTCGTGAGGTAAGAACATCTCTATAAGTGAATGTATCTCATAAATCTAGGGAGAATTTACATTGTAGAGGATCAGTGTGTAGGATTTAGAGACATTGCAACCAACTGAATACTCCTCGTTTTAAAAAAAACACCCTCTCTAAGGCAGTGCTTGGTTTGGCCATACTGGGCTCCTGTAGAAACATGGTGGATATAGAGGAAAACACAATATGGGCATTTTAAAGGATAAGTTCACCCCAAAAAAGTGAAAATTCAGTGATCATCTACTCGCCCACATGCAGATGGAAAGTCAGGTGAAATAGTGTATTTTTCAAATCAATTTGGACTTCCACATTATGCCAAACAAGCTGTATTAAGCTATTTTCGGCTGTTTCTTAAGTTTTAAAACGAGTCGCAATCTCTCAGTTGTGATGGAGAATGCTGCAACGCTTTACATTATTTAACACTTCAGCTGTGAAGCTCCAGAAATGTTTTGTTGACATTGAAAACTTCGTTTGACTTTCCATCACCATGGGGTGTGAGTGTATAATGACTGAATCATCATTTACAGGTGAATTTAACCTTTAACAACTTTCTGGAACGCGGAGTATCTCCATATTCGGGCCCGCTAGTGGTTGTAATTAAAAACCCGTAGCCAATTAAATGATCACACATTTTGTCAAACTGGCCTTTTCTGCCAAGTAATTGTCTTGCAGCTTCCTGTTAGAGGAACAAATTTAAAATGGTTGTCGTTATACATCAGCTATCACCTGCTTCTTTCAGTATCTACGGCCAGAAGTCGGATTGGCTGTGTTCAGGCGCCCACTGTGTGTTTTCAGCATCAGTGTTTTATCTACAAGCTCCGTGTTTGTCGAGGGTCTTGCGGCGGGGTTGGGCAGGAACACTGAAGGTAGCAGTTATGGACCGTGCATGTGTTTGTATGGAATATACGGCATGACCCGAGAGGAGGCACAGGCTGCAATTTCACAGCAGCCTTTGTTTGCCCCCCAGAATGAAGCCTTACAGGATAATGAGCACTTTAAGACTGCTACTCCCACAACACTGACAACTCGCCTGTCACAACACTCTGACATAGGCAGGGAGAGAGAGAGAGAGGGAGAAAGAGAGAGAGGGAGAGGGAGAGTCAGCTGGATCTGTCAAAGCCACACTTTCCGTCTTCAGCGGCTGGTGGGGGGGGGGACGGAATTCATCCCGTCTGCTGCGACGCGTCTGAAACAACACTGATCACATGACGCACCTTGCATTATTCCCCTCGCTATCGCTCCATCGTAACCGAGCGGCTCGTTTGCGATCAGTCTATCGGTCTATCTCAGGTCGACTCTCTTCATCTCTTTGTGTGAACCCTCTTATCGTCTCTCTCTCTCTCTCTCGCCCTTTTTCCGCTCTCTCCCTCTATCTCACTCTCAGTCTCTAAGCAGAGTGGCAGACAGAGTAAAATATTAATTACTAAATCACTGTGCTCCCTCAGCTTTTATTCATGCTGACTTGACTAGATAACGAGAAACAGAGCCGATGTGTGGTACACACACACACACACCACATAGAGACACACACAGCTGCAGCAAAACATGCATGCGTTCAGCTCCGAGCAGAAAAAAGGGTGCATTTTTTAGTGTTGCATAATTTTTTTTACACAAACCTGTCCTCCGCTTTAACTCCACAAGCACTAAGTATTTAGGGCTATGTCTCAAACACGCATTTGTTAAATCAAATCAGAAGAAAGACGTGAATAGACAAACGTCTTCCTGTTCAGCAACAGAGGAAACTGCTGACCATGAGACATTAAACTTCACATGGCGCAAAACAGTCCATCCAAATGGTTTAGTTTGACTTCTTCATGGAAGACTTTCCAAAAAAGACACCATGAACTGAAACTAAAAGGACCATTAGGTGAAAAAATAGAAGCACTCATGGATCCTCAAAAGAGCTCCAAAGGAAGCGTTTAAAGTATTTTCCACCAACTCTAAATGGTCCTTTAAAGAGTTCTTTCACCCAGAAAGAAGCTTCCTGAAAGAAGCTGCATCGCCTTGAGGATGTCAACATTGTTGGATTTTGTATGAGTTCGGTCAGAGCCTCAATGAGAGCCATTCATGGAGGGAGAATTGTGCATGTATTCCTGATGCAGATGGAGTCCGGAGGGGGAAATATTCTCATCTTTACTTATAAGAAGCAGATCAGGATTTTTCCTTTTTTAATAAAAACTGAAACAGAAAATATTAGATACACAAATAGAAATAGAGAAATGCCATCTTGTAATCATACATTTTAGAAAATGATTACCGATAATTGATCTTTTTTTCTCCCCAAAACAAGAATCTTTTCCACTACTCCCCGCTCCACCCTGTTTTTTTTTTTCTTAATCGTATAAAACCATCATTTGAGTACTTTAAATACATGTTCCCACGAGTGCATTCATAACAGCATGCATAGTTATCTACTCTAATGCTTTAGGTAACACGCATTCATTTGAAGCCGATTCGAATCGACAGAGTGGCTAAAGTTAACACATGAGCGTGTCATTAAAAACACGCTCCCTGCGACCGTGCGTGTGTGTGTGATGTTAAAAAAAGTGCCTTTACTCAAATTAATTGCACTGTATGTCCCGAGAAAACCTCTGCTGTGTGATGAAGAGTTTGCCATCGCTGTATCTTTTTTAATCCGACAAAATGCCCGCGGCCTCGCAGTCACACAACAGGCCCGACCTGCTGCTGCTGCTGCTATGACGAATTCCAAAAAAAGGAGGAAAGAAAAAGGTAAAGGAATGGAAGCATAAATGTGCAAGAGAGAGCAAGAGAACAGGAAAAAATAAAAGCATGACAGAGTCTATAAATAGGAAATATACTGTAGCCCGTGTGGGTCTAATAGTGTGTGTGTGTGTGTGTGTGTGTGTGCGCGCGCCCAAGTTCGTAGCAGCCTCATTTTCTCACATGCAAATGAAGGCGTCGGCGCAAAGATAACGAGGCCCATATTTCCACCTCCTCAGTGGGGCCATTATTTATTGATGTTCTGCATCTTTCCCCCTCCCTCCCACTCGCACGCTTTCTTCATCCTCTCCCTGTTGCTAGGGTCTTCTTGCTGCCATCCTGTTACGTTTCTCGGCGTACTTCCAGCAATTATTAAATGCGCGATGTGTTTACAATCGTTAAGGACGAAGCGGTGAAAAGCCTGCACGTCGGGGCGAGCGCAAAAAAAATCATAACGGTGAACCGGTGGAAGATGTCAGTGAAATTAATCGGGGGGGGGGGGAGAAACTGCATCAGGGTTGAAGTTGCTAAATATAGCTTTTTCAGATGCAAGTGGGTTTTGTATCCAATCACAAATATTTACAACAGAACACACTTTCTTTTAGTTTTCCTGTTTCCCCCGAGGCTCCATCAGAAGTTTGTCGGCTTGAAAGGCAGTTAGATCCAACTCCTTGTCACAAAATAAGCACAATGAGAGAGACTTCTTTAGCTTTTAGACCACCGGGACAAAGGTGTGAAGAGAATCAATTGAAAATCACTCGGTGGCCGTTCATCGGCAGCCTAATGTGCAGTTCCGAAAAACTAAGTCGGACGTCTCTACCCTCAAACAGCAAACTAATTTAGCTCTTGGAAATGAATCTGACCTACATGCTTTAAAGGGGCAAACTGCCACATGAGCTAGACTGCTCTATTTCAGGAGCTTTTAACCTTTTAACTCTCTTAGCAGGAATTATCTTATAACCTGCGTAAACATACACTAAATGAAAATATAACTCGGTGATCGTGCAGCATTCACAGCTCTGAGTAAAAGCGTTGGTTCTCCTTTGGGACTTCCCTGTATGGACCCCATATCTAATCAGTTTGGAAAAGGCTAATGAGCTATCGAACTCACATCCCTTGTTTCTCTCCTGGCGGATCGCTACCATCTGATCCCTGGAGTCTGCGTCTTACTCAACACTGTTGACGGTCAAAGGCAGCGGGTTCCTTAGCTCGGAGGGGCTCTCCCAGTTAAATGAAGGTTATTTTTCCGCCGCTCATTACGACGACTATACGGCAACGCGGGGAGCAAGAAATGTGCCGAAGCGGAGGAGGGTCAGAGGTTTCCCTCCTCCACAAACTGACAGCAGTGTGAATCCTCAGATAGACGCCTGCCTACAGCACCGCATGTTTATCTATTACAGAGAGGTGGTCTAAAGTTAGAAGATAAGAGGGGAAATTGACTCAAACAGGCAGTCATCTTCACAATTACACATGAGCTGAAATGCCTACGCATCACCCGAGGCTCCAATAATGGGACAAAACTGAACATGATTAATTAAGAACAGATACTTCACCACCGACAAGCGTAAACTGTAAGAAGAGGCGTCAAGTATGATAAAAAAAATGGTTGAGGATGTAACTTTAATGATGGACAACATTTTGCTCCATCAGGCAGGAAGCATGCGGCGCGTGAAGGTCAAAGGTTAGTCAGTCATTCTAATGAATAAATGATGCTCCTCTAGCCGACGGTGCAAAATAAAGGGGAATTTTTTCTGATTTTGACGTTAGAAATATGGCACCCTGTACCTCTGCCTTTTACCCCTCAATCTCAACGGCAAGTCGCAGAGAAGAATTTGAAAGAAGGTGAGAGGAGAAAGGGGAGGAGGAGCGGATCAAAGACTTGCGACTGTCACGGAAAGACGAAGAAGAGGACGAAGAAGAAGTGGAAGAAGAAGAAGAAGAAGAAGAAGAAGAAGAAGAAGAAGAAAAGGGAAGCATATTCTGGAAATATTCTCTGCGGTGGTGGAATGTGCTTCGTGCTCACATATGCAGACACACACACACACACACACACACACACAGACAGAAACACCTACTGGGCTTAAAATAGGACAAAAATATCTCTTTGCTGGAATGAAAAATAATAAACTATGTTATAAAATTAGCACAGCGGAGTCAGTGAGTGGCGGTCGTCCAGTTCTCGCAAGCAGAGGAATGTGTTGAAGCTGAGAAGCGGCGCCGTTTGGGCTGAATGACGACTTGTTGGGGGGGAAAGACAGCAGAGGAGAAACGCAAAGGGGAAAGATGGAGGTGGAGGAGATAACAGTCCATGTCTGTGTTCTTTACTTCTTTCAACCTTTATGCAAAAAAAAAAAGGGGAGAGGGGGGTTTGCATTTGTATTCAAAGCGAGAGCCCACTCCAGCCTCCCTTTGCTCTCTCTGCTGTGTACATTAAAAGCCTAAGTAGAAGCAGGTGTCAGCCAATTAAATATATACACTTTCCTGGCTTTTATTCCGCCGCACACTTACTTAACATCTTTGAATGGCACCCTCTTAACTCCTTTCAATTCGCATTCAAAGCAGGTTTTATTGGCACAACCGATGTGTAACAACTAATTGTGCAATGGGAGCCCACCCTGCCGCATCGCCTCCATAAAAGAGACTTTGTTAACACGACCAAACTGTTCAGACGGAGCACAAGTCTGGCTGCCAGTTAAGGCTAACGCTGCATGAGCAATATCTGAATCTCAGCGTTCAATTTCTCCCTCTCTCTCTCTCGCTTCTCGCTCGTTTTTCTGGATTGGGGGGGGGTGGCGAGATGCAAGACGTTGGGAGCGAGCCGCAGCTCTGTCATGTTTTCATTAAAAAGCCACGCTCCACTGTCTAATCCTGACTGCTGTCCTCTTTCCTAACCAATTCTGACTGCTTACCTCATCTTTCAATCATGTTCTGGCCCTCGCCACCGTGCTGCATCCTGCACCGACTCATCGTTGAGCGGGGAAGGATGTCGGGAAAAAAGTTGAGGGGGACGGAGGTGAGGGGCGGACAAAGGTGGAGGGTGAGGAGAGGGGATGAGGGCGGAGCAGACAGACAGAGCAGAGTCCGGTTTCCACTGCGATTGGGACCACGTCTCTTATGCTTCACTTGACTGCTCTGTCCCAATTTGCCCTGTGTGACTTTAAACAGTAAACACTGGGGGAGGGGATGATGCGGAGGGGTGGAGGGGGGGCCGCCTATCGGCAGGCCTGAATGGACGGTCGGGGGACCGACATAAAGCCGATCTTATGCAAAAGACGTCATTTGCGTGGATATAACTCAAAGCAGTGCTGCGGAGACGCCATGTTCTCCCCCATAAACCCATCCTAACCAGACAGGCCGACGATGCTGCATAAAGCTAAATGGACCATCTCAGATAGAGGCAGCACTGAGGAGATTAAGCATCAGTAGGAGCATCAGAGGAAACGAGGGATGGAGGGGAAAAGAGGGTGGGAGGATAGGAGAGAAATGGGGAGAGATGTAGAAATAGGACTCCATTATTCATGACGTGTGTTTCATGTGCTCGGTGACATCTGGGACAGCAGTGATAATGAGAGTCCCGGGAGAGAGAAACCACATACACACACACACACACACACACACACACACACACACACACACACACACACACATCCCGATGCACCCCGCCACAGAGAAGTGTGCCACCATGGTCCAAACACCTACCCTCGACAGGATGTCCCATTAACTCTTATTGAACTGTTTACTGCATGTGCACAAAGGCTTCGAACACTGTAGCAACTCTTTTTTCTTTTTTGAAAAATCACTCAGTCAAAGAATCAACATCCAGCGCTCGCCCCTCCACCTTGTTTTGATTCAGCAACGGATAAGAGGCAGAGATGGATATATGGTGTGTGTCTGCCATCATATGCGTGTGTGTGTGTGTGTGTGTGTGTGTGTGTGTGTGTGTGTGTGTGTGTGTGATGTGGTGTACTCCAGCTTAGCCCATGGCCCGGGGCAGTGAGCTGCATTAGCGGCACTGAGTGAGCTGCCTGGTCCCTCCCTATTAGAGTGCTGGTGGCAGAGGAGTGTCACTGCCCAGCATGGAGAGCGAGCGAGCGAGCGAGAAAGAGAGAGAGAGATTAACTGCACACACACACACACACACACACACACACACACACACACACACACGTACAATTACAGTGTTTACCAGAAAGAAGGGGACAGCACGCCAAATGACCGTTAATACTCTCAGATCAAATAATCAAATATCGCGTTTACCAAAATCATCATCACTATCTTCTGTTTCAGTTGCATGAAATAGATTTTCATCAACAATGGTGGGTTGTTCAACAATAAAGACTACAACTCCCATGATCACATTGGACAGAACACACAGCCTTTCTGTGTGGAGTTTGTGATGTGTGCGTTGGTTTCCACACCACAATCCCAAGACATCGCAGGCAACAATCAATCAATCCATTAGTTGTTAACTGTTCAGTTAATCAGTAACTGTTTTGTATTTTGACCTTTTAAAAAGACACAATTCCAGCTTCTTAAATATGTAAATGTTCTGCTTCCTTTCCTCCTCTTTGACAGTAAACTGAATATATTTGGGCTGTGGACAAAACAAGAGACATATAAGATCATAATCTTTTGATTTGGAAAACTCTGATCGACTTTTTTCACTATTTTCTAAGACCAAACAACTAATCAGACAATAATCAACATGACATTTTTTATGAAAACAATGTTAGTTGTAATCTTAATTAACACTAAATGTTGATATTTTCATCATCGGTATTGGGTTTTGGGGTTTTGGGATTGATATCATGGAAATATATACTGAACATGAATATAAAACTAGGGGAAATGTCACTCTTGGCAGGAAACCAGCTCATTGTTACTTCTGCACAATATCAACCGGACACTTTGGAGTAAAACGATTGTGCTTTACAATCATACTGACCCAAGATTTCATCAAAATGATCATTTTATCGTCATGTTATTGATCCATAAAGAAAACAGTGAATGTTATTTGCACTGTATCATCGTTATTGCATATACAACATGCCGAACTGTTGACTGAAGCCTCGACGATGTTTTACTGGAGAGAGAAACAGAGAGAGCAAACAACTCACATGCTGTAATCATGTTGAATTATTGACTTGCTTACGCAGGACACTCACTATGCACATACTGATCCACAAACAACAGCCGAGGAGCATCACAACAGACTTTTCTTATCACATTAACCCCAAAGCAGCGCTGCCGATCCGCTCGCCTCCCTCACCTTCCCCGCCCGCTGCAGTCAATCACGGCCTGCCATGTTGATCTGGCCTCTATGTGTGTTTGGACAGCTAATAGCGAGGCGGATCAATAGGTCTGATTGAGAGGTCATGTAGGAACATGGCACTTGGATGACCACCAGGGATCCCATTTGATCCCAGATCATGTCTCGGCACGGTCCCTGGGCAACCAGCTGCATTCACGGACACATCATAAAAAAATAAATCTCTTCATCAGTGTGAACTCAAGTGTGGGGCTTAATTAACAATTTGTCTTTATCTTTTCGATGAACTGGAGGGTAATGGGTCAGAAAAAAGGTCGGACTCATGCTTTTAGTTTTCAGCATTTTAACGCTGGCTATTTGTAACAGTACAATATAATCTGATGGATGTTTTGGGGAACAAAAGGTTGGAACCACAAGCTAAGACATTTAAGGACAGGATTAGCGAGAAAATCGCTGCATTTCATACTAAGAGAAAGGAAAAAAATGAAGATGGAGGAGGGAAAATCGGAGCAAAACTTCTCGCTACTGCTGCTGAGTAAATAAGCATTTCCTTAAATACAATTTCTTAGTAAAGCCTGCAGTAATCTCCTCGCGCTAATCCCTCTTTCGCTAGCCTAAACAAAAGAGTAGAAGAAAGCAGGAGGAAAGACCTAAAACCTCTTTACTCAAATCCTATTTCTTAACCCAATCCAGGCCACATAAACCTTCCAGCTCCTTCACTCTAAGCCTTGACACAAGCCTTTCACTTTCATTAATGACTGTGGATGTGGTTAACAGCGCAGATTAACAACTATCATTTACAGAGGCGGAGAATGGAAATTGTGTGTTTACCCTCATCTATTAAAATATAAAAAAATAAAGTGAGGTGACCTGAAATAAAACTTTACAATAAGGGACACAACATTTAGAGTAGTTACCAGGGAACAAATGAGGAACGAATGCAAAGTCACCAGCTCGTTAATCAGTAGTTAATGAGTAACTCCTATTTGTTTAAGTAGCTAATGATTAACTAATGATTGGTTAATTATGAAAGGTGTGGTTATGAAATGAGTAGTTACTAAGTAGTCCCCAAGTACTTACTAAGTACTTGATGAACTAATGATTAGTTAATTATGAAAGGAGTACTTATGAAATTAGTAGTTACTAAGTAGTCCCTAAGTACTTACTAACTTATGTTTACCTACTCTTTTTGTCTCCTTTCAAGTAAAGCAGTGCATCATACTGAGCTCTAAATCGTTACTTCATGAGTACCTCTCCTATAGATAACAAGTTGTTTTGTGGCTGATTCTTTCCTCACTTCTTTTCTTGATTAACCAATCATTAACCGATGATAAGCTACTCTTTCGATAGGTAATTACTAACTGATAACTAATAATTAACTATTAGAGAGTCATTTGTTCCTAATTTGTTACTCAAAATGTGTCCATAATTGTAAAGCGTTCCGAAAAGATTGCACAGCCTCTTTCATTCCAGTACGAGCCGTTAAAGTCACAGATGAGTTGCTTGAATCTGTAATTGTTTGTAGCTACTGTTCAAAGATATTTATTGAAATTGAAGTTTTAGTAACACAGTGCTAATGTTGCTACTTTGATCATTATGTGTTATTACCCGGCACACAAGTTTGTCTGTAAAGCAAGTTTTATTCACAAACATGTCTTCACATCAATGTCAAACGCTACAGCTCCTGACTTTCTCGACAACACAATAATAGTGATTAAGTGTTCTTAATCAAGTCAAATGTTTTCTCCCTGGCCTTATTTTACGGGGTCTGTGGTTCAGGTTTTGCAACCAGGATAAAATGCTGGTACTTGACATTCCTGCAAACCAGCGATTCGTCCACATTTTGTATATGTCATACACTACCTACCACACTGACATTTCTACATGTCATATGACGTTCACATTACATTTTTATGACCTGGAGTTCATATCTGAATGCAGAGGTTATGGTGGTTTCACAGGAAGCCTCGGGACAATCTCCAGCCGTGTTTGTGTCAACCAAAGCAGGTATAAATGTGGAATATAAAGAAATGTTAAGATACAACATATCCGTGGTTTGCAGAGACATACACTGCCATCATCATATCAAGTGACTGGGTTGATTTTGTTGCAGCAATGTTGTTTGTCTTCCCGGATCTCGGCATTTGCTTTGGCATGTGCTGATACAAACAATGCTCAAACGCGGTTTTAGATAAAACTGTAAATATCTTTGACGCCACAAGAGTGGAAATCCAAAAACCGACTTCCTCGACTCTCCCTCTCTCCTCTGTCTCTCAGTTGATGTATTCTCACCGAGCGAGGGTTGAAGGGTGAGATAGTGGCCAGATTTCTGTCAGAGTGATGTGCTCGCAGGGGCTTTCCCATCTCTCCCTCTTACACTGATTGACACTGATACACTGATGCTCTGTAAACATGCTCGTACTGCATGGTGTGTGTGTGTGTGTGTGTGTTTGACGGAGACACAAAGAGAAAAAAAGGCAGGGGAGGAGAGCAACGGCGGAGTGTGTGCGGTTCTGTGTTACGTGCACGTGAGCAGGCGTGCGTAGTAGTGTGTAAATAGTCAATAATAGCCGACACTTGTCAGCCCTCTGCTCTGTACACACAAAGCCCGTGGTTGAGCCATTGTTGAACTCCGCCTCTCCATGCGAGCCCCCCCCCCAAAAAAACTGGGCCTCTCAAGCAGAGATAATTATGCCTATTGTGCCCCTTGCGCGAGCACGCACACACACACACACGCATACACACACACACACACTTGTTTGTGCTAATTTACACACCCACCCACGTGCCTACTCAACCTAACTGAGTAAAAGATGTCTGCCAGCACCCCCATCTGCTCCTGCCCAGCTCTCAGGCGCTCTCAGCACACTGGGGCAAAAATGTGAGAGGGGCAAAAATATCCGAAGAAAGTAAAAGACGACCAGTCAGAGGTATTTAGTTGCATTGGAAACTGGATGTGAGAGGTTAAAAATATATATATTTCCAATGTTGTTTGAGCATTTCTTTATAAGAAGCTGTTCATTGTTGTGTTTTTGCGTTGCCGTCTTATGTTTGCATGTGTAGGCAGATAGCAGCGGCACCTTCAGCTGCATGATTTAGTCTTTAATTTTCTCCCACTGACCCCCATGGCCTGCTGTGTGCCATGTGGGACAGAGGCAGTCGCTGAGGGCGGGGGAGAGGTGAGGGAGGGAGGGATGGTGCGTGAGACTCAGGGGTTGGGGGTGACAGAGGGCGACAGTCGATGGGGTTGTGTTCAATGAGCCCTGGGGACGCCACGTGCTCCCTGTCCTCTTCTGTCACACTACGTCCTGCTGCACCCCGGCGGCCCGAGCACAACAACAGGACAGCCGCCACACAGCAGAGCGTACCGGCGTAGAGAACAAGCCTTAATGCATCCCGAGTTAATCTTTAATGAGTGCTCCATATTCAGGCAGGTTCATGCAAAACCTGAAAATGGCTTTATTGTGTTTCTTTTGAGGAGGATGTGTGTGGAGGCTTGTACATTTGTACTTTGTGTGTGTGTGCGTGTGTGTCAGGCCAGTGTTTACAAGACTATGCGGTGTCCCGGACAAGTGTATCCATTAATGTATTCCTGCTCTGAGTGCACAAGCACAGATTTACAAACAGACATCGTGTCCTAACACACCACTGCTCTCCATGAGGTCCCGCTGCCTTTGTCACCTCTCTGCCCTGCACCTGTGTGGAGCCTCACGGCGGTAACTTTTTAATTACTCGGGGGGGGGGGGGGGAAGCTGCAGTATTTGTGAATAAAGGGGAAATAACTGTTTCTGTTATGACTGATTAACAATCCCCACTGCAACTAGTAAACTACCAAATATCATTAAGTTAAATATTGCCATTCGTTTTAAAAACTACAGCACTTGCTTCTGTTTTTTTTATTGTTTAATATTTACCAAATTATTGTTTTTCGAAATCAAAATAGAATTGATCCTCACATTTACTCAATTGTTCATTTAATTATTTAATTGGTTATGACTAAAGCTGCAACAATTAGTGGATTAATCGATTAGTTAATCGACAGAAACATTTTTGTCATTTTTCAAGCAAAAACACCCCCAAAAATGACTTGTTCCAGCTTCTGGAAGTTGATAATTTGCCATTTTTGTCAGTTATTTATCAGTGTAGACTGAATCTTTAGGTTCTGGACTATCAGTTGGGGTAAAGACATTTAACATCGGCCCTTTGGGCTGTCTGATATTATATTGGGTATATTGGGTGTTCTGACGATACTGGAATTTCTAACTGATACAATACCTTTAAGAATATATATATAGTCAATAACATGTTCCATATTTGGGCTGTTTACTGTGTGTTAAGCACAAAAGCATCTGAATTAATTAGAGGTGAGACTGTGTTCAGTTGTCAATTCACTGTTGGAGAGTGGAGTGAAAAAACACAGCTAGTACTGGAGTATCGATACTGCAAAAAAAAAAAGAGGAGCGAAACCATTTTAAATTATAAATATATATATTTTTATGGATATTTAGATACTTTTGACAACATTAGTAGAGCCCAATCTCATTTTAAATAACTTGCGTGTGTCCTGCAATTGTGCACATAGTTGTGTTTTGTTGTCCCTGTGTTGAACCGCTTGACTCCCAGCAGGGACCCCAGGGGGCAGGGGATTGATCTGTAATGTAGCCAGTAAGTGACCTCGCCACCCGGTGACACCCATTAGGATCCAAGTTCACATTAAGGCCTGATGGCTCAGCACTTACACGGTGGCAGGTTAAACACAGGTTAAATCCACCTTACTGTCAACAACGGGGGACTTAACTAGACTGATGGGACGGAGTGCAAACAGAGTCTGTTTAATGATACACTAGATCGATGGATGCATGCAAAATACACACACTGCATGAAGGAAGAGAGTAGAAGTACAGACTGTTTAGGACGAGCGGGTGAATTGAATTTTTCCCCTCCCAATTATTGCTTTTCATCGATCGATTCTATGGCCGCGTGCATCAAATTAATGTGCAAACACATAAACAAGACCAAACTGTGTGGCAGGTGGATTAGATAGAGCATGGTCGGGCATCTTCTGTGGACCACCATGTGGCTGCAGCCATCTGCTGGTCCAGTCTCTATTCATCGGAGCCACTCATTAGCTTTCTGCTGCTCAGACTGACGGCCTCGATCTGCGAGCTGAACCCCTCTCTGTGTCCCACTGTTGTTTTCATTCCCGTCCACAAAAACCCCTCCATCTCTCTGTCGCCGCTCCAGCTCTCCTCCTTCAGATCACTGCTCAGACTAGCAGGGCTCCATTGTCTCGTGAGGGTCACACAAACACACACACACAAACATGCACACACACAAACATGCACACACACAAAGCTTAACTACGGGGACGGTACGGGACGGGGAAGTGAGAGGGAAATAGGTCAGTCTGCCTGCACCCCTCCCCTCTTAAACCCCCCTCACTGTCCTGGCTGGACAGAAAAGTGGGGCAGGCAAAGGGACACGCACACACACATAAACACACACACGCGCACACACACACAGCTCCAGATGGGGAGCATGTGTGTTTGACAAAATGGAACCTGTTGGGGTTCAGAGGGCATGGCTGCGTTGTGTTATGTCATCAACTCAACCTTCACGCGGGGATGTGATCGTGCTGCTGATCAGGGGTCTGCACCTGAAGACGCCTCTGTGCAAAAGGAGCAGGCGTGACCTGAAAATGGAGTGGAAACTGTAGCTTTTTTCTTGGTTTGATTCAAAGGAAAGTGTGCAGTCTGGTCACTTTATAATCTTACGTTGTATTCAGATGGTGGGGAATCAGAGAGGAAGACCTATTATGCATTTTTGGCTTTTCGTTTTCCCTCAGTGTGTTTTGTGTTTAACTTATTGTGCCTGTATCGCTAATGGGAGCTCCTCTCTCCCACAGAAAACGCTGCTCCTGAAACGCCTCGTCAGTGGTCTCGCCTTCACTTCTGTAAATTCTTGTCATCTCACTACATCACTGTGTCCAACATTAACATAATTTATGCCTGGATTCATGGTAGGAGTGAAGATGACTAGAAGCTGAAAACATGACAGAACTGACTGGAGACACAGTGAGCACTGATGGCTCAGGCGTGTGTGAGCTGACCAATCAGAGGAGACTGTGGGGCCTTAACGAGACAGGAGCTAAAAATGGGTGTTTCAGCCTGTAAGCCTATTCTGTTACTAACCCAAAATAAAAATATGAGTGTGAAAATTGGCATAATAAGTCTCCTTTGATATCAACATGTAAACATCTGTGTATATCTGTGTATCTAAACTAATGGGAGTGACGAGCGCAGTTCATCCTTCATGACATCTGCAGCAGACAGACAGCGCTGCAAAGCAGACCTGACTCCATTTCTCTCTTTTGTGTTGCAACAATGCGACGAGCCAATCACTCTAAATTCAGAGAAAGTTCAGTGATGGTTGAGCGCTCTGGCTTGCTGTTCGCAGTGGATTTCAGCAGACAGGGTTCACTCTTTGTCGATACAAATCCAGATAGCATCCTCGGCAGACTTTACCACAGACGCAGGACAAAAATAAAGGACACATGAGCGAGTTGTGCGTTTAGGATTGTAAAACGCATGGGGGGTAAACGGGGCATGAATGTTTGGGCACCTTTACACAAGCGCATATAGATTTACTGACTTGAAATCAACTCCTTACAGCGAGCATGAGAAATAGTGACAGGCGAGGCAGGCGACCACCCACTCACTGGCGTGTGGAGAGCATTCAGTCACAAAATCAATTTTAATTTTCACATCTTCATTAGACCAATCGAGGCGGTCCTTTACTGGGCGAGCAGCAGAGAGAGAGAGAGAGAGAGGGTTTGACCGGCGGTGTTAGAGTCGGAGATCAGCGTCAATGAAGCTTCACATTGCATCCATGTGAGAGCGCACAGACGGTATTCAGACCATGAGCGTGTTATTTTTGCAGACTCTGACTGCAGTGATTGGCTGTGGGGATAATGAGGTCACTACGTTGAGGAACGCGGAGGTCGGAGGGGTCAAGGTTTAACGCAAACACATCGACAGTGCTTGTTCGTAGGGAAGCGAATGCTTGGCGTTCACTGAGCAGCTCTTCATGTTCAACATCTGATCCTCACACTCACTGCTCATCAACTGACCTATATACCCCTAATTACACACAGCAGCCTCATGACTATGAACACAGCAACACCCCATACGTAAGGGCCATAAATACACATGGAGGGCAATCTAAATCAGATCGACTCGTGTTTACGTTTGGCGATCAGAGGAACTATTCATGGGTTTAGAGCAACAAAGAAATTTCGTTATTCTGCAATGTGCAAAGAAAATGAGGAGTTGTGTTTGGGGAAAATAAGAAAATAATATCAAATCAATCAGAATTTTAAAAGAAAAGTGTTTTTTGAGTGTTTGTAGCTGCAAATAAAGTCAAAAATGAACTTTTTAAAATGTCCATAAAATGATAATGTAGGTCCGTTATGTAGCAGCTTCCTGCCAGGACACAGATGTCACATAAAGTACAGTAAAACACTTGAATGCTTTACACAAAAAAAACTGAAAGTAAAACACATTGAAATGTCTGAACAAAAACAAAATAACCACAACCTTGGTGCATGCGCATGTGTGACACAGTGTCTGTGTGTTTTGCATACATATAATATAAAACGCCATCTGCCAGGACCTGAGGCCATTCTTGCCCTACTACCCTCCTTGCTTCTCCTCCTTTGGTTCATTTTTCTTCTCCATCTCTCGTCCTCTCCTCTCCCACATGGTTATTGCCGGAAAACAATCATGCGCACACCTCTAATATACACACAATGTATAATCACACAATAAAATACTCATAATGTATTCTCAAACAGGCCAAAAAAAAAAAAAAAAAAAAGCCTGAACGCTGCATTTCTCTTTCTCTCCCTCTTGCACACACACAAATGAGGTTAATGAAGATGAATGTGGGGGCACGGTCCTATTGACATCCTGTGTCTCTAATTGCGGCCCTGTTCTTCAAGGACATGGTGGTAAAGACAAGCAGGGAGAGGACAGAAATAGATCTGATGAAGAGGAACAGTGGGAGAGTCGTGCGACATGGGAGAGAGTCGGTCTAATGCAGTGTCAGTCACAATTATTGACATTGGGGGGGAGTCACTGTATGTGAGGAGCGGTAAAGGCAGTGATAGCAGAGAGGGAAATGTCTGCGAGAAGAGGAAGAAGACGAAGGAGAGCAAGGGAGAAGATACAGGCAGGGAGAACATGGGTGGAGGGGGGGAGGATGACGGGGACCGGATCAGTGATCCAGAACAGTGAGCAGACAGAAGACACGAGTTAAGAGTGCAGTCAAACATGGAGCACAGCGGTGCATCAACCGTTCTCATCCACACAAACACACACACAAACAGAGGAGATAAAGACATACCGACATCCTGCGAAACAGAGGCGTGGACTCGAGTCACAAATTTGACGACTTTAGAATCGACTTGGACTTTGATAGCAGCGACTTGTGACTTCACATGGCTCTGAGCCCTTTGACTTTAAAATACAAGATGCCTTCCCCAAAGCCTGAGGATCTAAAAATGTATTTATTTTTTTTTAAAAAAGGGACGAGCATCAATTCATGAATCATGATTCATGATCAATTCATGATGAATTGAATTGGCCCTGACGCGCTTAATCACCATGGCAACTGGGAAAACACAACCGCAAATCAGATCAAATAAACAAAACAGACACAAACAACGACAGGAAAAAAAGGAAAGAAAGGATTTTTTGCCATTGAGGCTGTTGTCACTAAAGATGTTTTTAAAAAGTTGCTAGCCAATCAGATGCAGAGAAGGCAGTGGGGTCCATAATAAAATGCAAGTGGCACCAACTTCCTGTTTAAAAGATGGAGAGTGTGTCTCTCCAATCAGCATAAAAACATTGTTTGATAAAAATTTTCAGGAGGAAGTTATTGTCATTTTTTGAACCAATCCAACAGAACCTTGAAGAAATAATATTATGTTTATCCCAAGATAGTTTTGGTCGCGTAGGCTTCAGAATCTACTGAGTGACCAACAATTACTAATTACAGCAAGCAACGTCTGAAGATTACAGGCAGCGATGCAACAAAGGACAACTTTTCTCCACATTTGAAGCTGCACATGAAGCAGCAAATTGAGGAACTGTTGGAACAGCATTACATTTTGTGGAGCACATAATTGTTTGGGCCTCGAAAGTTAAGGACCTGGGACACATTTCTCAGTTGCAAATCAATGACTCTGTCCCAACTCTGCTGTTAAAAAGAATCCAAGCTGTCCGTCCCAGGATAATTCCACATTTACTCGTGTTTTTTTGTCCTACCTGGGACGATGGAAACAGTGTCTCTCTCCCAGGACACGACGCTGACGTACTCCTGCACGGCGGCGGGGATGAGGCACTTGAACACAGCTACGTTGCCCCGCATCGAGCGCTGGTCCGCCACCCGCACGGTGTAGGGCTCCCTGAAAACTACAAAAACACACAGAGAAAGTTGATTCTCGAGCTTTAGAAAGGCGAGATTATTTCCCTACCGACGAATAGCCGAGGTGTGCTGACCCATGATCGTCTAAATGTCACTCGAGATGTTTTTCCAGCCAGGCACAAACACACTGAAGGGCTGTTTGTTTTTTTTAAAAAACATATCAAATTTGAAGATTTTCAGAATCTATATAAAATATCTTCCATCAGCTATCCAGAATATGTGTTGAAAATAAACGAACATTATGGCTGCTGGTTTAAATCACGTAATAGTTCAGCGTTAGCCTGTTTCCAGACAAAAACAATAATCTGCTCGTGTTTACATCATCAAAAACAACACATTAACACTCCAGAGCAAAACAGCCTTTCATCAATTACCACAGCACTCCACATGTATTCATTGGAAATTACTGGCCCACTCTTGTGTATTGTTTGAACTCTTCTAATCCTGCCTCTGCTCTCACCATAAATGGCGCGAGCCGCCATTAAGCGGGATAATCATGGAAATTATTTTTTTCAGCTTTGGCGTGACATCATCATGAAAGACCGATCAACTGTTTGTGTACACAACTTTATTAGGGGAAAAAAAGCACTGAGCCGCACACTCAAACTAAACCAAATAAAGGTTACTGGCGCTTCAGTTTATGCAGCTTCATGCAATATTTTACACTCTGGTGAATGAGCGGGGACTCATTAGCAAAATCACATGAAAGCTAGGATGTATCCGAAGGTTGCTAAGAAACTGGTGCAAAATCCCTTCCCTGGTAACAGACACGATGACAGCATGCATACATTCCCGCTGCAAGAGGGAAACACATGCAAGTGCATGTAAATTTACATCTCCTTTGAACAGTCGAGGAGAATAAATCAGATCTGTCAAGTTCTTTTGGAATAATAGAGAATGAGCACCACTGATGTGACTTTGTTGTTGGCCATGAAGCAGTAATGGTGATTCAGATGATTGTCAATTAGTGCGGCGGCGGCGCGGCCACGGGACCGAACCCCGACACAAAGCATCCGCACCCTGTCTGACTGTAACCTGTGCACCAGAGCTGCCGACCGGAGGCCGCTGGCTGCAGGATGTTTGGTTCATGCTAATCCCTCGTCTCCTGAGGCCAGGCTTTAGGGTCATGTGGGAATGAAGGCAGCAACCGGCTGGCATGCAGCTCAGGGTCCTGGCTCAAATCCTCAACTTGGCGCTAGTATTAGTATTAGAATGAATATGAGTATTAGTTCAGGTCGGTGTTGGGAGGCAGAATATGAAAACAGATGTTGACGGCAGGAGGGAAGGGGGAGGGACCGAGTGGCCTGAATGAATGATGGGAAGGAGGGGAGGGGACAATAGATGCAGTGTAACTATCATCCAGCTGTAGCTTTTGTTCCAGCTGTGGTTTGATGTAACTGTCTGTTCTTCTTCACGTATCACTGCCGGTTCGAGAGCTGGAGGAACCCAAACCCCCAGACGTACTGCTTTACTTCTGATGAGGTCTGGCTTATTAAAGCAGCCTCGCGAGGTCCAATCAATGAAAAGCACCAGTTAGGTTTGTTAATGAGAGATAATTAAAGAAGTGTGCTGTGGCTATATTTAGTCTGGCACAGGAGGACGGCTCGGAAGGAGGCGGGAGCAGGGAGGAGAAAGAGGACAGAGGAGAGAAGAAGATGGCAACAGAGGCAGCTTTTGGTCAAAAATAAAAAAAAAATAGAATAGACTACTTTTACTGAGTTTATTGATTGATTCTTTGATAACTTTCTTTGACTCTTGAAAATGATTAATTGGTTGGTTTGTGAGCAGGATTACACAAAAAAACGAAATTTGAGGAATGGAATGGAGGATGGGTTTTCGGCCCAGAGCAGACCCCATTCACTTTTGGAGGGGATCCGGATTAAAGGACGAATCCGGGAATTTTTTTTCTCACTTTCTTTAACATGGCAAAGATAGGGAGTTTTATTTGTTTTTATTTGTTTTATTTTTACAGTATGCCAATTTCCCAGGGAATAATCTGTTTCATTTACGTGACTGGTATCTACAAAAGGGGAATGTTGGGCCTTGGCGGAGGTATACTCTCTACTGAGTGCCATTCTAGGTCCCGTTGTGATTTCTGAAAAGAAGCATTTTTGTTTGTAAGGTAACAGCATATGACGTAAGGAGGAAACGGTGATGTGGTCACTGATACTTTAACCATATCTCCTTATCACCAGGTGTCGATGACTCTTCACACCTTGCAAAGCTTTAAAAAACAGCCTCGCTCGAAAAACGTCCAAGTGGCTGTCAAGCTCCTGGTGGCCTTCATTGTACTGTCCTTTAAATAAAGTGAAGGGCCGTCAATGAGAATGAGCCTGTAATGCGATCCAACCTATTGTCACACTTTTTCCCCTCCTCATTTGATCTGGTTATATCATCTAAAAAAAAAAAATAAAAATCACAGCGGACTCGCTGCCTCACTTTAAGTACTGTAGGGGCTGTGTTTTGGGTTCACATCCGACCAGATGGTGCCGTGCCGTAGATGGAGCTGAAGGGGTTAGCTCGGTATAAAGTGCAGCGGTTCATCACCAGCTCAGTCAAATAGGTGTGAGCGAAGGCCTCGGCCTGGTGTAGTATGCGATGCAGATGTTCTCTCTGTAGACTGTGTTCTAGGTCAATCTGTGTTCAGGTCGAGATGGGCTATTTTAGGGCAGGTGATTCTGCGTGTGGGTTGGGCTTTTTTTTTTCTGCAGCTGCCAATCACATCTGCTCTACTTTGTGCTTTCACAACCTGTCTCTATTTTCTCCGTTCCTCATCGTGTTGTGTGTCACTTATGACCTCTTGCTCCATAACCCCCTTCTTTTATAACTCCTTGTTTTCTTTCCAGACTCACCAGCTTTGATGCGGATGTTGGGGCTGCGGATCTTGCCGGCTTGGTTCTCGGCAGTGCAGAAGTAATCGTTGTCGTGGATGTAGCTGTTGTAGGCGGAGGGCGAGAAGGGGTACAGTTGGAGGGTGCCATTGGCGTGCACGTGTCGGATGTGGGGCACGTCGTAGATGTCGTCGCCGGTGGCCAGGTACCAGCGCAGTATGGCACTGGGGGTGCCCCCTGCTGGACAGGGCAGGGACACCCCCACCGAGCTGGAGTAGGTTACCCTCTGCAGGGAGGCATTCACAAAGTACAGCCTGGTAGAGCCCACATCCTCACTGTGTACTGCAAGGGGGACAAAAAGACAACAAAAAATCACTCAGGAGGCCGAAGTTGAGGTCAGAGGTCGGCGATGAGCCCCTGTCATGTGGTATAAACAACAGGCGAACAGGACTCATTGATTTAAAGCAATCAGTGTCACATTAATGGATGAAAAAAAAAAATGGACAGGGCGGGAATGTCCTTCAAATGTGTGGCAAAATAATCATAACAAATGTATGTCAAATGTCCAGCTGCAAACATCAGTCATGTGATCCAGAAAGCCAGGGATTTGGGCTAAAGCCTGTGATGGTTTAGGTGGATCGGCGGCGAGGGGGGAGGAGCCTGTTACCTCCGTACAGTGAGTGCACACGTACACAAGCAGAGACACACACAGAGAGAGAGAGAGAGATGGAACGCGATGATAGGTTATGTGATTGGAATTTCTATGCCAGACGCAGAGATTTAAGTCTATTTAATCTCCTTACATATTTAACACACACACAAATGCACGCACACACACACACACACACACACACACACACACATACAGGAATGTTCTTCATTGGCACTCAGATTAAACACATACAGCTCTGACAGAGAAAGGAGAGTGAGAAGAGGGAAATGAGAGAAGAGTGTGTTGGGGGGGTGGGTGTCTCCAATTTGGGGTCATTAGAAGAAAGATTAGGAGAGAAAGCAGAGTGCTGCTGATGGACAGATGTGGATGTCAACCACCACTGGTTCTGAATTATATCATCTAATACACACCATCCCGCCACATGTTCATCACCCTGATAACGTTCAGCACGGAGAGTCTGTAAAACATCATGGAGGATGCTGACAGACACCGAGCGACAGAGGATTTTGATCCAAATTGGATAAAATTAGCATTCAGGGAACTGTTCAGTCATAAACGTGTCTTGTTGTTTTTTTTTATTATATTGATATTATTATTATTATTCTCTATTTCTCTCCTATTAAACACTGCTTGTTGAAATTGCTTAATTATCAATTACATACAATTGAGCAATGTGAATGCACATTTTGAGTGGTAGAATCAACATGTTTCAACATCATAAAATTACATTTTTGATTGATCAGATGAATGTCACAAAGTCTGACTTTGGAGAGGTTCAGGTGTTTCGGTGGTCACATCAGGGTGTTTTACGCTCTATTCTTAATCGAGGGTCTCAGCCACAAGCCCACTGAGGTAATGTGGTTTTGGTCATTTTGGGCATTATAAATAAATTGATTTGACTATATGAACCTAAATGAACCAAACAGTTGAAGATCTGGCAAAAATATGTCCACTGGGTCACCTTTCAGGACAGACTGCTGCCAAAATATCAGGTGAAACAGAACTAAAGATGTGGAGGTGGATAAAAAAGTTACACTATATGGCTGCAGCTATACTACTTTCCTTATTGATTCATCTTCATATTTATTTTTGATAAATTGATTAATCATTTTGGTCAATAAAGTCTGATGTGCGGTCATCCAGCACTTGTTTATCATTAAGTTGCAATGGTGCTACACTTTGCATTGCTTTATAGACCGTTTATAAAGCATTTCACTGTTTATTGACAGTTAAATTAAGCATTAATTTACCATTCAGGTATCGATCCCTCCGTGGTTCAGATCATCCATCGGGCTTTGTCACTAGTTAATTGTTATGCTCACTTTAAAAAGCAGTGCTGCACGTAGTGTAACGTACAGCGCACCAATCAGAGTGGCTCCCTTCACTCAGTGTGCAGAAACACCACGATGTAAAGATCTTCAGTGTGTGGACAGTTTAAACACTTAGATCGATCACTACATGTGCTGTTCTTAATAACTTTATTGTTATTGTTCGTGGTTTGTTGATTATCTGTGTATTGTTCTTTATGTTGACGACTGTGCTGCACCAGCTAAACCAGAGTATTGAAGTTATCACAACCAAAAACCATCGTGCCATCAGATCTGACACTGAGAGCAAAGACGAACTCTGAATCGAGCGCAAGAAATCAGCACTGCAAACAAATATCGCATCTGATCATCCGGCGCAACCAAACATTCATACTTTACTGTTTAAGCCGCAACTTTCACGAGCGATGGCTTTAAGCTATGGCAGGAAAAACATGAACAAATAAAACCTGGCAGAAATTAATCACCACCATCAACAGTGTCACTGTGCTGCCAGTAAGCTCAGTGCACCAGATCGAAGACAGCTATCACTCTCCATCCAGGAGGGTTTGTTAATAATTCCTGCTTCCTTTCAAAGAAGTGCTTCTGTCCCTTGTAGACTGGAGATTGATAAAGCTGGGCAGAATGTTACAGATGGTATATGAAAATGTGTCTGGCAGTCCGGTGGTGGGCTGCAAAAACCAGGTCAGACTCCCTCCCCTCTGCAGATTACTGATAATGGCCCCTGAGCATAAAGCCCATATTAAAGATTGCAATATCTATAATCTCCCAATGGGGGGACAGGACTAAAGTGGAGGAGTGAGGGGGTCACCCTGAGAGCTCGGGGGGTGGGGGTGGGCAGCAGGAGGACCTCTCATACAGTAGATTATATGGCCTGGGGGGCCCGGGCACTGGGGGGCTGGGGTTGCACTGGGACTGATGGAGCGGGAAGTGGAATAGAAAGGGGATCAGAGCAAACTCCCACCACTCAGAGCCTGTCAAAACCAGGCGAGCCACACATGCACTCGCCCAACACACACACACACACACACACACACACACACACACACACAGACACACACACACATACACATAAACACTCCAAAAGCAGCTCTCTGCGCTCAGTCACACTGGGAGGAGACAGAGTGGGTTGCCATGGTGGCGCTGGCACTTGAAAGCTGTGACTGAATAAAAAGAAAAACAATGCAACAATTTAACCTAACAACAGTGACCCACTGAAGAGTCTAAATTTAGAAACTTCAAGTCAACAAGCTTAAAATTTCTCAAATATTTACAGGGTTGGGCCAAAAAGGAAGGCACCGAGGGGGACAACAGGACGAGTAGACCGCCTATAGAGAGCGTTCATTTAATCTGTAACCAGGATGTGAAAGTCCTCGTTTGGTTAGGTGTGGTCAGGCACAGACAGCAGCGTTAGAGCATCACACTGGGCGCGCTCCAAAACTCACCTGGCAAAGTCCCGCACTGTGCCAGTGGCGTGGCGTTTCCACCCCGTTTAAGACCAACAGTCCAAACATCACATACCACCCGTGCCGACAACAAAAAGTCACGTGCATCCAGCAGCGAGGTAAAGAGGCTGAACAGTAAACACGCCCGCGTTTGTTAATCCGAATGGAAAAGCACCGAAACATCAGAGATGAAATTTAAGTTGGAGCTGGCTCACGCTGACACGTAGCTGCTGAACAACTTTCTGATGTTGACGTTCGATCATCATCAAACATCAGAACAGGGAACGATGTCATGTCTAACCAATGACAGGACAAACAGACCAGTTCATCATAACCTCAAGTCCGAATTCATTGTTGTTTTATTGAAACATTGTTGGCTAGTTTGTTTGTTTTGCTGCAAACTGATGTTTAATTTCCGCAGCTCAAGTTTTTACAAAACTTTTGCTCCATAGGGATCTTGAGGGGAAAGGACAGGCACTGTTTCGACTCCAGTGCTGACAGTAAGACACCACGATGAGCAGGTAGAAGAGTCAACGTCCTGTCAGACCAGCACGCTAACAGGACACATCCAGCCACAACTGTGCAATATACTGATATCATATTGTTATTGTGATACAACTATACTGTCTTAGATTGTGGATATTGTGACATCTTGATAAAACTGTGTGTATCAGTCTTGTCCTGGTTTTAAAGGCATTTTCTGAATTACTGCACTGTTTTATTCACTTTATCATTTTACTCATCTTACTGACGATTATTTATCAAAAATCTGTTTTTGTGAAAGTGCCAACAGTCACCCCGACGTTACTGTTGTAATATCCATATCGACTTATATGGTAAAAATATCATGATATGTTATTTTGTTGTAGCATTTATGAAGTGCTTTTGAGGAGATTTCAAAATAAAGCGATATATGTATTGATCATATTGAGCCATATCACCCATTCTTACAACCAGCCACTACAGTAAGACATAACATATAACAGGCACTGTTTGCTAGTTATAAGGTGGGTTTTTTTTTTACTACACAATTAGCAAATTTTAACAGCTATTGTTATTAACACATTGTGGACAGACTGAATTAACAAAAATAAAGCTGAGTTTGAACACTGAAGATCTATTTTTTTATCCATGTTCCAGGACAGGAGACATTCCTGCATTAATCCAGGACTTCAATGCAATAACTTCAATAATTTCATTATTCGGTAAATCTGTCAATTTACTTCAACTAACGGATCAATTATTTAGACTTAGAAATGTCAGAAAATAGAAGAAAAAAAGTTGTTTTATCCAATAAACAGTCCAAAACTTAAACATATTTTCCTTATGATAAAATAAAGCTGAAAAAAGGGACAAATTTTCCAATTAGAGAACCTGAAAGCAGAGAATATTTGGATTTTCTCCCTTGAAAGAGGACTGACACAATAATCAAATCAGTTGAGTTTCTGTCAATCAGCTAATTGTTTCAGCTCCACATTAACCCATGTTGATTAAACTCAGTACTGTTCGATGTTGGTCCTCTGGGCCGTCCTGTCCCGCATGTTTTAAACGTGTCCCTTCTCCAAACACACCTGATCGAAATGAACTGGTTGATTTCAGGAGAGCTTGATGACGAGCTGATGGTTTGAACCAGCTGTGTTGGGGCAGGGATGCAGGACAGGACTTTAACAGATGGAGAAAAAGAAACACTGCAAGCACAATGGGACACGTAGATCACATTCGCATGGTGCCCTTTGCTCATTTCAGTGACACCACCTTTTCTCAGCGATGCACGTCCACAAACATCTAACTCCAGCAGCGTGTGGACACTCAGCTCCCTGATAGCAGTGTTGACCACAGCTGTGGGGCTGCTGCTGCTGCTGCTGCTGCTGCTGCAGTTCACCTGCACCCAGGAGGCTTCATCAACCCCGTTCAGACACAGAGAAAAAGCAGCTCCTCTCTGGAAGGTGTTGGAGCAACTGACGGCGCCGCTCGAGCCAAAAGCTTAGGCTGTCAAGAGTCGCAGCCACTATTTTATACATCCTGCCAGAGAGCCACGCATGAATATGTATGTCAGAGAGGCAGAAGTCATAACCTATGCAAGGTTTCATCATGCATAATGCAGCTGATCTACGCCTCTCCAGGATGCGGGTGCGCACAGGAGCACACACACACACACACACTTGAAGCTCACGACTGTATTGTGATGAGGAGGTAAACAAACCCCAGAAAACCCTCACACATTCTCTCACCCAGAGCTCCCTGCGCCCCGCCGCATGTTCCTCTCCTCTCTGTCTTTTTACATTCCTTTCTTATGGCAGAATCATTTTCACAAGCATTTCACCATTATTGGATTTACCGATACGTGGCAAAGGTCAAAAGTAGGATCCAACTTAACCGAGACAAGCGCATCAGCTGTGAGAACTGTCAAAAAAAACCCCTCTCCCTCCTCTTTAAACCCTTGACTGCTTAGAAAACGGCTTCATTTTCCAACCTGTGCCACCCCTGTGTCACTCATCCTTCAGGTGTTTTTTTTGGGGGGGGGCTGAAAGTTTGTCTTTTTTTGATAAAAGGGGCCACAACGACTGGGAAACGTGTGCGGAGACATAAAGCAGCAGGGGCGGAGGAGGAGGGAGGAGACGCACCGCAAGAAGGGGTGTGAATTGAATATTGGTGTGGATGCGGGCGGGGGGGGGGTGAAGAAAGGTGTAATCTTATGGATAATCCTGGGGGGGTCTGGCATAAGTAGGTGGTTGGCGGGTGGAGGGGGCTGTTGGGGTGACATCTAATCAACAATGTGGGGTATCGCTTGCTGCCCACCTTCTGTCTTTCTGTACACCCTGTCCCCAACAATCGGCTCCCAACACCCACCCGCCCCCCCATCGCTAACACCACCACCACCCCCCCGGCCTGTGCTGTGTCAGTAAAAAAAAAAAAAAAAAAAAGTGTGCTACTTCAGCAGTCCCCTGAGACCTGCTCCCCCCTCACATCAAAGCAGCCAGTTTCTCTCTTAATGTGAATATCAAATCTGTGGATCACAAGTCCCAGCACAGTCTGCATAAACTGCCCCTCCCCCAACCTTTAATTCTGCCTAGTGATGAGGGAGAGAGAGGGAGGGGAGCTGCTGCGAGAGGAAGCGATGGAGGGAGGGAGGGATGGAGATGGAGATGGAGAGAGAGATGGAGATAGAGAGAGAGAGGGAGAGGGAGAGGGATCCAACAAAAACAACTACTTGCTTCAGAGATTTGACATTTGCCGAACGCACCCCTCCTTCTGAAAAATGTGCAGCTCCGCCATCCAATAAAATTTGGGAGGAGGTCCGGCTCAATTTAGCATCAGTGTGGTGATACAGAGTTCTTGTTAGATGGGTGGGGGGGGGGGGTTACAAATAAATTAATAAATAATAATAATTCTCACTGTCGATGGCGTTCATTTGCATCTTTTATTTTTGTTGATATCGTTTGGTTCCCGATTCATAATCTCGTTTGGGATTTATGATAATGAATTTAAGGACGAATGGGAAAGCAGCGATGGAGCTGTGACATCCTATTGGTGCGCTGGGAAGTGCAATGAGCTCCGGTTTCCCTGCTGACAGTCTTACACCGGCACACTTCTTTAAACCGCCATTTGGCAACATAACATTGAACACAAAAATTTGTGTTCAGATATTTTCGGTTGATGAATTATTCAAGGGACGACTGAAATTTGTGCAGTTTTGATTATAACTGACTGCTGGTTCTTATAGTTAAGATTATAAAGTGAGGTAAAAACAAAA
The DNA here is from genome assembly GCA_963678695.2 of Diplodus puntazzo. Classification (NCBI taxonomy): domain Eukaryota; kingdom Metazoa; phylum Chordata; class Actinopteri; order Spariformes; family Sparidae; genus Diplodus; species Diplodus puntazzo. The sequence continues at coordinate 7,079,306 of OZ023167.1, read as the reverse complement.
ACTGGCCAGCAACAGTGGTGTTCGTTTCTAAATGTAATGTTTTTTGTTGGAGCATGTTTCCCTCATTTTAAATCGTGCATTGAAGCTCCAGAAAAACACACCCAAAGTCACACTGAGAGCTCAATATTCCTCCTTTAACCCTCTTTAAGACGGCTGTTGTTGGAAAATTAAATAATGCCGGGTTAGGTAATGGTAAAAAAGAAAAAAAAAAAGAAAATGTAGGCCTGCATGTGCCCTGCCTGAGTAATGATTGGCACCCCTGTGGACCACACAGCTCTGTCATTGAGTGGAGCCTATGTGGTTCAGATTGCAGCTTTAATTGTGCAGCCTTGCAAAGGCAGCACGGGGAATTGGACTGGGGAGGGAAGCAGGGGGAGGATTTTTTTTTTTTTTTTTTTGCATATTTCTATTTGTAGCGGGTGAGCAGTGGAGGGGGACAGGACTGTGCCAGGGTGAGGGATCACCTTATTGCTTTTTACACCTCAGAATCAAATCCCAGTTATATTGTTTGGATTTTTTTTAATCTTTTTTATTTTTTGTACATTTTAATGTTTAATGAATTTGATTTCAAAATTTCAGTTTCAAAAACAGGCCTAACACGAGCAGGCCTGTAGATTAAAACTGACGTCTTCACTGCTAATTAATCCAGTAATTCCAGTAAATTAAACCTGTGAATTTGATTTTAAACCATAGAAGAAAATCAGGCAATTTTGTGTTTTCAAATCACCAATTAAAAATCACAATCAGTCCTCTTTTAATTGCATATAATATATTAAATCACTGAGAGAGAGAAATTACAGGCATTGTGCTTTAATTGGTCACCCTTCAAGCCTTTTCCTCCTAAAGGCTCCGTTAATTACGCGCACACCCGAACTGCCTCCTGAACCTGAGAACCTCTCACATCATTTAACAACATTTTGTTTTTTTCATTTTTTAATTTTATCATGAGTGGTGTGGAAATTTGTTTTGACATATATTTTTAAAAAATCTTGCAAATAAAAAAAAATGAGTGAATTTCCGGTTCAACTCCTGCAAAAAAATCACAAAAACAAAAAAGAAAAAAAAAATGGCACCGAAAAAGTGTCCAAGACCAGGAGGGGTGTCCCCGTCACTTCCCCTCCTCCGCGCGCCCGACAACACTAACACAGACGCGCGCGCACACACACACACACAGAAAGAGAAACACGAGGCGGGACGCACGCGCTGGCACACGCGCGCGATCACGTCCGCGGGGTCCAGGTGCGCTATTAGTGAGGAACATGACCGGGCAAGTCTGTAATCTGCACCCACGCCCCTGGAGTTTCTCATTTGGAGGAATAAATTTACGCATATTTTAAATGATTCCGGACATCAACGTCTCTCAAGTTGAGTGAATCATTTAAATCAAATTGCAAATACTTGAATTCAAGAGAGTAAAAACAACCCACAGCAGCAAACATGTCGCTAATTGATATTTTTAAAAACACAAAACAGGCTGGTCCAACATGCCACAACTTGAAATGGATAAATGAACCCAATGGCCTATTTTTGATCGAGAACAGCCATATTCCTCCACCCAGCCGATCCAAACCCAACACTCTGTGAGAGACATTCACACCTTCTCAGGGCCTGAGCTCCGGAGCTCCTGCGTTCCTGCGTTAATAAGGACGGAACAACACGTAAACATGGCTCCAAACAGGCGGGCTGACACACAAAGGCCCATAAACAGCTCTCATGTGGAGATAGTGTTGAACTTCTGTTATTTTTCGACGCAGATTTGTTCAGGATTATCATAATGCACTGTAATAGCGGAAGATCAACTTTGCAACAGGGTCAGGGATTTGCTGCATATACAGGCAGAGAAAAAAAATGAATCCATTTAAACAAATAGACCTCCGTTTATATCTAAAAAATACAACTAAACCAAAGAATATGAAGAGAGCAAATTATTCAAATAAGGAGGACATGTGAATGCACTAATTATGGCCTTTATGTGGGTGGAGGTCCATTAAACTAAAGCCGATGTAAGGGGGGAAAAAAAGAGAGAGAGGCCTTTTATTTGTCATCCAATTTTGAAATGGTAATTTTCTCATCACACACAAAAAAAGAATTAAAACCCTAAAAATCATCTCACCCGGGGAATTAAAAATTGAAAATAAATAAGCGCATCTCTGTTATAATGGAGCGCTCGTGCCAAATATAGTCCATGGAAACAGCTGCAATTAGCAAAAAGGCTGCACAATGAGCGCACAAAGATCCCACAAATCACAAGAATCCCCCCTCCAAACTTTACGGGAGCGCACACATCTCGAGCGGATTTGTTCCCAAAATTGAGCAGAGAAACAATTGATATAATTGCCGGCCGATGCATGTTTTCATTCCCATCTCTCACCCTCCCTCTCTATTTGCACCTCATTCTCCCTATTCAGCCATTTTACATATTCATAACTGGAGTTGGTAATGCGAAAACAATCCGTGCTATCAGCACCATCGGAGGCATCACGGGGCCGCTGCGTGAAAAACCACAAAACACACACACACACCAAAAAGAAGAAAAAAAAATCACTTGACACCTTCACTGTCAGCGGATCTCTACCTGCTCAGCTGCTGCAGCTTTTATACGTTTTGATTGAAAGAATCGTTTCCAATCAATTCTTCATCACAAGGCTGCCGATGAGACATCAAAAGCACGGAGCCACACACACACACACACACCATCCATAGCCACGAATCAATTGATTTCGATCGATTATCACTTTCCATTCAACTTATAAAACAAACAAACAAACAAACACGCAGAACTCCAGCAGTCGGTGTGAAATATTTCAAGCATTTTTCTATTTTTTTCCCCTTCTCTCTTACCTTCTTGGAGAGAGTACAGCAGGAGTAAAGTTACAAGCCACATGCCATAAATAGCAGGTATATTTTTCAGGAATATTTGGCAATCCTGGCAAGTGTGAGGCGCGGTTCTTTGGCCAGGCGGGTCTCCGTGCTGGACTGGCGACTGTGCTCCCCGGAGGTCTCTCCAGCCCTGCTGCCCCGCTAAGCATGGAGGGGAAATGAGAGGCGCCTCGGCCCCGCCCATGTCCCCTCCTCTCCTCCCAAGACTACTGTGCATACAAATCCATCCTCCCTACACTAATCAAACACCGCAGAACGACGGGGCCACAGCGAAGCCGCGGGTGGCTTGGTGAGCTGAACGGTGTGTCTTTGGTCCAGTTGTGTGTGTTCCCCAAAAAAAGGAGAAAAAAGCGAGTTTGTGTGAGCGGTGGAGCCGCGCAGACAGATGTGTTGGCACCTTGGAGAGCGCGCACCCACCTGTGCGCCCCTGATGACCGCGTTCTCTTTTGCGCAATATGGATCTACAACAACAACAAAAAAGGCGCACAGGCTGCCGCGGAGACTCTAAAAAAATGTGTTCATGTCTTTCCCCCCTCTGAGTTCGGGTGTTTATCACGGGGACGTGGAGCTACACCACACACTAATGACTGTTTTTCTTTGTCTTTTCGGAGCCATGGAACGTGCGTAGACATTTGCGCACAGATATGCACTGCAGATGGAGAGGAGGAGGGGGAGGAGGAGGAGGAGGAGAGAGGGGGAGAGAACGAGAGAGAGGGAGTAGCGGGGTGTGGGGCATGACACTTCAACACAGCAGGTGAAAACACAGCAGGTGAATCCGACCAATTATGAAAGAGAGGTTGCAGTGCATCCTTTAAGGACAGGGAGCAACTTTCCACACCGCCGCTCCCCCCCACCACCACCTCCACCACCACCACCACCCACCTCTCCACCCCGCTCTGTTTTGCGTATGTGATAAGCTCTCCCCTGCACGAGCATAAATTAGGCCGGTGAGTTGCAGGACACTCCCAGTTCATGGAATATTTAAGATCCGTGTGGATTCCAGAGGTGGATCCGAGAAGTGGTCCTCTGCTGCACCAGACGCAAAAAAAAAAAAAAAACCTCCGCGCACCGAAAGAGCGAAAACAAACAAACAAACAAACAAACAAAAAAACGCAATGAAATGATTAAATTTAGACAAGAACTTTATGTTCCTTCTGTGTCGTTTGGCCTGATGGATAAATAAGAGCCGAGGCTGCAAACGTGCGAACTGAACACGATGGTTTGGAGGTTGACAGAGAAGATCAAACAGGAGTTTTTTTGGGTGTTCATCATATATATGAAACTATAAAGATTTAATTTGGTATTTCCATCATCTTCTACTAATCATTGCTTCGATCTCAAGTCAAATCTCGTGAGAGTAAAAGTTTTCCCATCCCGTCCAGCACATTTTAAGTACACATGAACGCAGCCTGCGGCCCCAAAACAACCCAAGGAAAAGAAGTAGAAGTGGCAAAAAAAATAAAAATCTAGACATTTGATTTTGACACCGATTGCTCAGAGGTGAATCACTGAAAAAAAGTTGGTTTTAACTTTAAACCCAAAGCAGCCTGAGGAGCAGCAGGTCAGCAGCGGCAGCAGCTCGCTCCTCCACACAGCGGCCGCTGCCAGCTGATCTGACCGCAGCTTCAGGCTCCAAGTGCGGCTGACTGCTGACACCTGCTGGTCGTGGTGCTGTGTGTGTGTGTGTGTGTGTGTGTGTGTGTGTGTGTGTGTGTGTGTGTGTGTGTGTGTGTGTGTGTGTGTGTGTGTGTGTGTGTGTGTGTGTGTGACCTTGTAGATGAGACTGTGGATGTCTGTGACACTTTGTCGAAGAAGTTTTTCAAAGCAACTTCAGGAGATTAAGACTGGTTTTAATTATTCTAATGTTTATTGTTTGTCATTTTAGACTTTAATTCTTGTTTATTTTACCACTACTTTTTTGTGTTTAACTTCAGTTTGAGTAGACCACTTAGTTTATTGTGCTCTTATAATAAACTTTATTAATAGATAGATTGCTTCCTCCACCTCGTGTGCAGCCTTCGTCACAACAGGATTCGGATAGTTCAGTTTGGGTCAGTGAACTTTTGTCATCAATATATATTTCACCATCACCAGCATGGCCACTGCCTCAGCACCCAAAAAAGTGTTACTGCATTTATAAGTGATTACTGCAGTTATATGAAAGTTTGTAATGTACCGAACCAGCTCTACAATGTTCAAATCAAACTGTTGGGTGTGTGGGATTTATAATTATGTGTTTTCACAGTCTTATATTAGATTACTTTTAGGCCAAATTGCGACTTTCTCAAAAAGTCAATCACATTTTCAGTTGACAAACATATGTGTACTTCATGGCACAATTCAAGTTGGATCAAAAGACTGTTTGTCTTTCTCCGCTCACTTTCGTACATGTTTTCCCCAAAATGAGGTCCCATGGTTGTGACCTTGGCTCTCTATGTGGCAGGAGTCCCTGTTTTGTCCACTCAGGGGTCATTGACCTGAAAAGACCCCTGGTTTATAACTTGTATAACTGAGACAGCACAGGCAGAAATATTCTCAAAACCTGGATCCTATGCTTCCCATGATGCAACTTGATTTCCTGCATGCAAATACATGAACAATAACCCTGATCACATCATCGGGGGGGCATTTTTTCTCATCCAGAAAAATAGTGTCACTTTTTAATGTGTCCCCCCGCCCGACAGGAGGCACTGCTGTCAAACGTCGAATGTTTGCATTCCTTCACACACACACACACATACACATACACACATACACAAAAAAAAACACGACAGGATGCATCTTTATTCAAAACTTTATTAGATTTTTACGTTTCTATAATAAAGAGATCAAGAGCTGATATGCACAGATGGGAGGTTGAAAATGGAGACATCATTTAAGAGCGAGCCGGAGCATTACAGCTGTATATTCGTGTGCAGAGAGCAGCAGTGGAGTACGATGAGTCTATACGCTCTGCAGGGTCTGATCGAGTACAGGGGCTCCAGTCCACTCAAGGCTCCTCTCTGGATGTTCCCCACTCACCCTGCATCCCATTACCCACAACTCTCTGATCCAGAACCTGAGTCCTCAACGGTTATATTGCTCACAGACCTGAACTGTCGCAGTCACTCAAAGCTGCAGTGTGACAAACACACCGCCACTTCTTTTGTGATTTGCATAGAGTTGCTCGTCATGATAACACAACGTCGACGTCACCCAAACGCCTGTTTCTCATTGATTCAGTAAGACTGACATTCAAACAAATCACATTCTTTTTTTCAACATCGTCCAACAAGAGCAACAAAACCCACTCTTCATTCGTTAAAATTAAATTATTGCAATAAAATTTTTTAATCGTATGATCCTGCAATACACCATCATCGTGCTTTCAAAGTCACAGCAACAGACCAGAAGTGTAGACCTGATTTCTCGAGGGTGGATTTTCTCTTTTAAGGCAAACAAGAATATGGTAAACACACATATGACAAATGTATATTACCCATAATACGTCTTGCACCTTGTGCACCTGTGATATCTTTTCAAAGATCCCATGCAATGAAGTCATCACAGCTTTTTCAGCAATTAGGTTTCTCTGTTCTTATTATACTTTTTTTTTCATTACTAATACTTTAGGCTATATTTCAACATTTTGGGAAATATGTTTATTTTCTTTGTTGCTGAGAGATAGATAAGCCGCTAACCTGCTAACTTAGGATAACCATCTCCCGGAGTAAAATAAACAAACTTCCTACCAACCATAGACTCTGGTCTCTGTCACTTCCCACCATAGTTTTTTTTTTTGTAGGAAAGAGCCAAAATGACATTCAGCGTGGCTGCCATCATTGTAGTCCTAGTACGAGACTTAACGCACGGCTAATCCAAGAACAGCTAACTGATACTCAGAGCACACACTGAGTCTTAATACATTTCAGCGAGTGAGTTATGTAACAACTCATTCTATCAGTTAACATAAACAGGGAAATTATCTGTTGAGGCTGAAACAGGTTTTTTTGTTCCAGGCTGCAAACATAAAGTAAAGTGGATCTTTTTAAAAGGTGTCAACAGCTGCTAGGTGGTTACTTTTGTGATTGGCTGCTCCCCATTTTTTGGACTATTAGTTTGGACCAACAGTTAACCAATTCTTACATACTGCACCTTTAATACGAGACTGACTTGCTTTCGGAGCCAGCCTGAAGTGGCCATTTGATGAACTGCATTTTCCCAAATCAGTCCTAGAGGTTGCGGCTTGCTACCAACACCTATGAATGCGAACTAATTAACACATTATATCTTGTTTAATTCCTTTACTGTTGTCACCACTGTGCAATTGCCATTAAACCAGCAGAGACTCCAGAATGTCAGATAAAATGTGTAAATTAGTGAGCTTTAGAGGCGTGGGTGGGCCGTTTCAGTTGCACAGAACAAGGGTTGCAAGTCTTTATGCAAGGCGAAGCTAACAAGCTAACGGCTACACCTTCACATATATTGGACAGACATGAGAGTCGAATCAATTTCATCATCTAACCTTTGGCAAGAAAGCAAATAAGTGGATTTCCCAAAATGATATCTTGCGCTGTTCCACTACTTCACATTGTTACATCATTACATGAGACCTTAAAGAATCACCTGGCTCTTTCCTCACGCGGGCTGTTTGGTTTTCTTCTCATCTCACTCGTATGATCAATGTGACAAACCGACACTGGTTTGGATTATACATACAACAAAAATATACATCTTGCCCAACACACCCCATTTATTATATTGCTTCAAGCCAGTGACTAAAGGACTGGAGTCACTTTAATGTGGAGGCACATTATTATTAACATAACAGTGAGTTTCAGAAAACAGCCGGACATTCACACGTTAGCGTTACAGTACGATCAGTCAACACCTGTTGCGACTTGGGAGGTACGTTTATATCTGACCTGATACAGTGTTATCCACACATCCGTCCCACTCTCCAGAGGTATTTTTCTATTTTTAAAGCCAGACATTCAGCGTCTTAGACGTGAAACAGATGTGTATTGTAATGCAGTTGATACATATACATTCATCTCCTAATGCGATGCTCAGCTGGAGTCATCCCGGTTTGGCACAGTCACTGGGCTCCACTGAGAGCATCACCTATTTCCTGCTTGAACAGAGTTATACTTGAACTACAGCCCCTCTACTCAGCCCGTCCAGATCCCATGATCAGTTGAACCATGAATCTATGCGTTGTGTACTGTATGCATGGGTGGGACCACCAGGTTTATCTTTGTCACTGCAGGGCTGCAGGTAAAGATCATTTATAGCAAAGAGGAAGAACACCGACTGAATGGATTTCTTAGGAAAATCGAGCCGTTCCCATGAAAAAGGCAGACACTAAGCAGTGTGGATATGTTGAGTCTGATCCAGGCATACAGTATCCGGGGCAACATCACCAAATAGTGCTAAGCCTTAGCCGGTGTTAGCACGATGAAATTAGCATGGCATAGAATGGGATTTACAGCTAACCTCAGAGCTGACGCTACTAACGTTAGTATATTAGAACATGTTTTTTTTTTTCCAAAAAAGTATGGATTTCTGTTTTCGAGCATTGTGTCTAAAATCTGGCCCATGTTGCACATGCTTAAAATGCATTGGTTATTTGTCTTAAAAGCAGCATCATCAGAGGGTCATTCATTTTCTAAAGGGGTGGGGGGGGATTGTTTTCAGGGGATTGTCTATCATTCCAGCTCAGAAGCTTGTTGTATTATTACTGTTTGCTGAGTTCTATCGTCTGTTCTGCAGTATGTAGTTGTCCTCGCTGGCAGAGGAGCGTAGAAGCACTAACAGGCACCTGTGTTTTTATATCAAGCAAAGATGGGTAGAGGGTGAAGAGCCGGGCTGAATCCCACAGTGTTCTGTCGATACCGTTAGTACGGAAGCCTAGAGAGGCGAGTCAGAAATACAAATTCAGGTGATCCATTTTTTCAGGTCTAAATTCTTTTCTGTTATGTCTTAAAAACAGACAAAAAGAGGATATGTTTGAATCATCCTGGCAAAAAGTTGTCGAAAATACTTATTTTGGCCTCAAGACGGTGAAGCGCACCACTACATTGCAGACGAGTTTTCTTAAGGAGTTAACTGGGGAGACTAGTATAGATGATACTTGATACTTGAAAAATCAGATCAAATTTAGAGAACGGATAACCAGAATGTTTTTTTCCTGCCTCTCAGGGCTTCCATACATTTGTGTTAGTACTACATTAATCACCCATTGTTTCTAAATTGTTTGAATAAATCAGACAACAAACTCTAGGTGTTGAATGTAAGCAGCTTGACATTTATCAGTAGATTTGTGGGACTGAACTGCTGTTGTATCTTGACTTGACTATGTCTACTCTGAGGGACTCAGCCCGGCTGTAGCTACACTGCATTATTCCCTGTCTCGAGCACTTAAATAAAAAAAGTTATTTTTGTTCTAACTTTAGATGAAAAACAGTCAAAGTTTCAAATGTGCATCTGCTCTGGCTGCGGCCACAGACACTTACTCGTATAACATGGCTTTACAGAGCACTTTAAACAGTGCACAGTGTTGCAGAAGTGATATACAACTGTTTCGATTCAACCCGCACACACAGTTTGATCAACTGCACACAAAAAGAATTCACACAAGCATCCACATAAATTCACAATATGTGCACTTGATTGGTTTTCTATCTAATGAGTTTAAAAAGACAAACCATCCACCAGAGACACTTAGCTTACTGTTCAGAAGTGAGTAGCGCCCTCTGTACACATGGCAGTCTTTCTTAAAATGCATTAATGTACCTTCTCTGGTGCTCCATGGAGTGTTTGAAGCATTATCTATGTATGAATGAAGCACTTAAACAGAATCGGAGAAAACAATGTTGGAGGACAGGTTGAAATTCAGCGGAGTTGTTCAGTAATTATGAATCAGACGACGACCTCGCCACTAAATATCCATCTGTTCCATCTGCTCCTGGAACGTTTTCTGTTGTTTCCTCCCCCTGACTCTGGCCCCGCCCTCATCCTCCTCACCTGTCGAGCCTGCTGCTTGTTCACTATACTGCCTGGGACCCACCTTCAGTCAAGCAACCACCGCAATCTGTTCCCCGGATCTGTTTCTCTCCAACCCGTCATCTCCCAGTTTTGCAATAAAAGGAACTTAACTGATTATCTGGCTCCCTGGTGGCATCTGCACCATCATCACCTTCACCATCGTGTTCAAATCACACAGAGCCGGTCGACTTAAACCTCAAACATTGCCGTCTCCCACCCTGTCGGATACTTTCCATCCCTACTGTGGCTCCATGTTCAGGCTCTGTGATCAGCCCATCCTCATGACGTTAAAGCGCACACTAGGCTTCCTTGTCTAAACACACAAACAACAAACAAGATAACACTTAAATATGTTTTTCAGGTGATTGTGATGGGCTGTATGGAAAACCTGGTGGGAAGTAAATATACGTGAAAAAAGTGTTAATCCAAAATAAATCAAGCTAAAGTGTCTCCGGCACGTCAAATTACACGTTAGACGTTAACTAACCGTGTGCACATTTTAAATGACAGTTTAGTTGTACATCATCTGCAGTTACTACTCATGCACGCGTGTTATCGCTGAGTCCACGTGTGTGTGTGTGTGTGTGTGTGTGTGTTTCCCTTTAAAGGCCACAGCCAGGCAGAGCGTTAAGATCCCAACTTGAATATAATGAATTTGCATGTGCACAAAACACATGTGCATATATACAAATATATGCAAAGTAGGTACAGAAATGTGAGTACTCTTAAGGTTATATATACATGCGCTTTCTCATTTCTTTTTTGGTGTCGGTTTTGAATCAGCTTTGGATCCTGAGAGGCCATTTTCTGTGTTGTCGATCCCTGATGAAGATACAAGGCACTCCTTACTGCAGGGGGTTGGGAGGGAAAGAAAAATAGAAGAGGTTAAAGTTAAATCACGGCAGCTCGGAGAACTTGGTTCATTTCAGCAGCTCGAGATGGTCACATTGCTGATATGCATTCAGGTGGTCGTGGAAACTCACTTTTTCTCCTCAAGCTTGGCAAGAACAAAGAGAGTGAAGTTCTTGAGCAACATGAAGCCCATTAGCAACGCGATGCCTCCGCCCACACACGAGGCTATGATGGTGGCCAGCGTGTTGTCCACCACCCTCACTACAGACAGCAACAACAAACAAAAAGGAGGATGATGAAACATACAAACAGTTACAGCAGAGGTCGGAGAAAAACAGACAGTTATAACTCGTGTCAGAGAGCCCTGGCTGCCCTCTGAGCTGTTAAAATGCCTTTTTATTGAGACAAGTTGGTCGCTGGACAGCAGATTAGAGTCCGGCCACAGCTGCAGCCGTCTCCTCAAAGCCTGACACACCGAAATATTGATTTAAAATCTATGAAAAATAATAGGGAGCTCATAATTTGTGATATTTGTTCCTTTTGCTTGTACTTTCCCCAGAACTGTTTTAGTGATACATGGTGAATCTTCTTTATTCCCTCTTGAGCATGGTTGAGTTAGCTTACTTTGATATATATTTTGCTAAATAAAATTTATATGGCAGTTTTTGTTATTAGTATTGAATCCATTGGATTTCAAAAAGATGCTAGATCACTTTTGAATTACTCCTTATTGTAAAAAGTATCCAAAAGTCAAACCTTTGGATATGCAGCCTTTTCCTGAATATTATTTATTCTAATCTGATTACCGATTAAATAAATTAATTTAAAATGTGCCACCTTGGCTCTGATACAGTAAGTAACTAGTAACTAAAGTTATCAAAGAAACGTAGTCAATAAAAGTACGATATTTTGCTTCCAAAATGTAGCAGAGTAGAAGTATAAAGTCACAGAACGTAAATAAAAACTCAAGTAAAGTGCAAGTTTCTTATACTAAAAAAACGGACGCAGCCACAAACTTCTCATGAATATATTTTTTTCTCTTTAAAGGGACTCTGCAGAGACGAGGCACTCAGGTACGTGCATAAAGTCACAAAGAAATCCACAGTCCAGAAGCATGAAACAACTTGAACACGTCGTCCACAGGGTTGCATAAGTAACAGAGAGAGAAAGAGAGACGGGGAAGGTCTCATTTTTCATGTCACGTGACACTCTGCTCACATATGACCAATAAAAAAGTGATTCACACATGTAAAGTGATACAAATTGTAACACAGAGCCCCTTTAAACATCTCAGAATATTCTCAGTGCAAATGTGCATTTTGCTTATTCAGCATTACAGTACTGGCACAAACTACAGGTGCACTGCATCTATTCTGAAACATGGAGCATTCTGTTTAAAAATAAAAACAGCTAGCATCTTTCCTTCTTGTCAGAAACAGCACTGAAGATTTTAACAGTGATGAAGAATGACTAATTGTAACTACCGTATGCTAAAAACTAGAGAATGAGGATGGAGAGTAACTTATCATGAAGATAAATATTTAATTCATCCTGTACTGTCACCCCAGGATTTATTTTCCCTCTGCAGGATTATTTTATTTCTTGTGCAAGGGATTTTTTTTTTTTTTCCCAGCAGGCTTTGTATTTCTTCAGCAGGACTGTCTGTGTATACGTGGCCTGATTTTTTTTTTCATCTTCAACATAGAAATGAATGCAGGTTCTAGTTTATTTTCACTCCGGTATGCACATTATGGGGACATGAAGCGGGCCCCGATGAGCTGTCCCACATTTGTGATTGGCCAATTTACAGCATGTCAGGGCGTATAGTTATCTATAGTGATGGGTTTTCCACACAATTGGGCTCATTTTAGTTTCAGAGAGGGGCGGAAAAGTTATTCATAGATATGACTAATGGGTCGGTTTAGGATCATCTGGGCAAGTTTTTAAAAATTATGTCTGCATATGTAACTAAACTATCATAGAAATACCATTTTTGCCCTCATTTATTTGTCTCGTAAAAGGACAATAAACATAAATCAGACCCCTCCTTCACAGACTTCGACCACTCACACTCGTCCACCACAATGAGGTGGAAGACGGCACTGTGGTTCCTGCCCTTCTCTTTGGGGTTGCGTCCAAAACAAGTGTAGTAGCCATCGTCCTCGAAGGTGATGTTCCACAGCAAGATGGAGATGTTGTTGTGATCGTTTTTCCCCACAAACTCCACCCGCTCCCGATATATATTCACGACTGGCACCACCCCCTCTGACGATATCACCGAGTCACACACCTGATTGGGACCAACGAGCAATCAATCATCAATCAATCATCCAAAAAAGACCACTTACGGGTTTCCAGAACGTGAGTGTTCTAGTTTAAGGCTCTCACCTTCTGCATGGTGCCGTTGTTGTCGTACTGCCAGTTGAAGTAGAGGTTCTTGATGCCGATGCAGCTGGCGTACGTGCAAGGCAGCATTACTGTGCTGCCGTTCACCGCCTCCAGGAAGGGAATCTTCCCCACAGACATCTCAAGGGCCTGAGAAGACCACAGGCCTGAGGGAGGAAAACACAACGAGAATTAGTTTTACAGTGCTGCGGCAACAAAGTCAGTCTGCTTTAAGGCCACAGTTCAACATTTAGGAGAATTTGTTCATGTGTTTTCTTGCAAAGGGTAAGCATGGATCACTACAAATCTCTCACTCCTGTATCAGTTTGTTAAATATGTATCTACAGGTTAGCTTAGTTTAGCATAAAGACTTAAAACAGCTAGCCTCTTTCAGACTGAAGCTAAAGTTCACTAACCAGCAAACGTTTCTGTTCTATTGCAATCTGTCTCGTTTGTTTAATTTGTACAAAAAACTAAAAACAAAATGAAAACTGACTTTTTTTACAGGTCATACAGGCCGGACTAGTTCTTGGCTGGTAGCAGAGCCTTCCTAAGGACATGGATGTAACAGCTCCAGGTCAAGAAATTGTCTTTTTTGTCATCTTCGGACAGACATAAAGTTTTTAGTTTTCACGTTTGCAGTTTTTATGCTAAGCTAAACTGGATGTCACCGTATATTACAGATAGATATCTGAACCAATCCGTATAGCTCTCTGCAAGAAAGCAAGCGAGCACACTCCCAAAATGTCCTTACAATTCAGTATCCAGATTCTTAAATAATAAAACATCATAATTCATCTAATTGACATTTAATGCATCAACCCAAACCATCAACCAATGAAGTAATATGAGAGCCACGGTTGAATAAATCTGGTAACCTTGAAAGTATTTAAGTTTTGTCCCGTATGACTGATTGACTACCGATTCCTTTCTTTCTGTGAGAGACTTTCTACATGAGACACTGACAATGCTCTACACAATATCAACAATCTGCAGTTGAAATCAGTACAAACAAGAGGAGTCCATGTATCCAGATAAACACCAAAAGTCAAAGAGGTATATTTTGGGGCAAGACCTTCCATCCAGGTGTCAAGCTAATACATTCAGTGTTTTTTTTGTGTAATCCTGCTGTCAAACCAACCAACCAACCAACAGACACGGGTGAAAACATAACCTCTGTGGTGGAGGTCACATCACAAAAAGAAGTGAACAACAACAATGAGCACAAGTTCATGTCTGGTGACAGCAAATCTGAATCATTAAACCTCAGAAAGCTGGAATACAAGACGCAAAATGCACATGCTGCCTTGGTTCTGTACTTTGACAAATGTATGGTAAAATGTTATACATCATTTATCTAATCAAATCCCCCAAATACAAAAAAACGCTATAACTGTAGCTGCCATTAGCTAGTTAGCTCAGTTAGCGGTGCAGCTAGCGGTCCGCACTGAGTTTTGCTGTTGTTTACACCAACAGCATGTGAGCTTTGGACCCCCGTGAGGAGGTTTTCAGGCTGGCAGTAATACAAAACATTAAAACTGTTTCTTTTGAAGATTCTTATTATAATGTTAGTTAACTCTTGAATTGTTTTAGATTTAAATTCCTACATATTACGAGCACATTATTACATATGTACATTATACGTTTATTACTGCCACTTGACCGGTCACATCCTCAGTAACATGACACCAGAAAGTCCTTGCTGTGACATTACTGTGAATAAGAGGATGAAATCTGCTGTGCCCATGTGAAACGTGTAACTGTACACCAGGGACCACAGTCAGACAGCATCGGGAAGTCGCGGTGATTCAATCTTATTTCCACCAATCGAAGCAGACGGGTCGGGGGAAAACTGGCACATCTCTTTTTAATTGTTTTCCTCCTCCTCTTTTTTTTTTCCAGACAGAACAGGTACTCAGCCTCCTCATCCGGCTTGTGAACAGACGTGTGTCAAGGTCACAGGTAGAAAAGAGAAAGGCAAATCAATGACAGACTGTACTGTTGGCCTGTCCGCTTCCTCTTCAGCACCATTAAAGCGCCTGGCTGGTGCGTAATGCTTCCATCTAGTGTGTGAGGTGTAAACTACATGCTCACGAGCTGCAGGACTAGATGCACAGATGCAGAGGTTACAGAGAGAAAACGTCACACCGACACATCTGCGTATGATCCGCGGCTGCGGCTGCAACATTATCGACACTGTCAACTTTCAACGCTTGCTGTGATTTCTGCCCTCTGTTTTCACGGACAGAGCGTTACGCTTTTGCTCGCAACACGGTCAAGGTCAACATCTGACATGCACCACTGCAGCAAACGAGGACTAAGACCAAACAGATAGGGCTTCACACAGCCAAGGAGGGCGTACAGTATGTGGGGATGTTATTGATTCATCCTCTTCTCACTCTTGCTATCTCGCAAACTCACTCCCTCCAATCTTCTCCCTCAGCTGGTCCAATGCAGCACAGTGAGCTTGCAGAAAAAAGGTAATAGAAACAGTGAGGAGAGTGCAACAGCAGGAGGGGTCCTGCCTCATTCACAGTTTTAGTGTCACTTGGGGCCTTTTTCCGAACAACGTTTTAAATATTTTTGCAATATTCCCCTTTTTGTCCCCGCGTCTCCTCGTGACTTTGTTTTCCGTAAGACGACTCTGCTGCAGTTACTGAGGAGCAAAACAAGTGTAACATGATAAAGTCTATGACGACATTCAAATACCACTCTCCCCTTAAATCTGTATCTGCCCTTCGTCTCTTTTCTGAA
Source organism: Diplodus puntazzo (assembly GCA_963678695.2). Taxonomy (NCBI): domain Eukaryota; kingdom Metazoa; phylum Chordata; class Actinopteri; order Spariformes; family Sparidae; genus Diplodus; species Diplodus puntazzo. The sequence goes on along the minus strand of OZ023167.1, from coordinate 7,063,409 downwards.
TTTCTTATTCAGGTTTCCGATTACAGTTTTGTATTGAAAGATAAAGTTTCCAAATAAAAGTAGGACACTGATGCTCCATTTTCTAGCCCATATATGTCAACGTCAGGACAATAATATATTTGACGAATACAAAATATGCTCTCCACGTCCCTTTCAAAGATATATAGTATATCCAAACCACAAAGCGTATATATAGCTTGAGCCTCGAACTGAAATGCTAAACTCGATAATAACACTTTTACCAATAAGATAAACGTGTCACTTCTGTAGGTCTGCTGCAATTTCTTGATACCCATCAGCCGACGTTGACACCGAGACAGATGCAGTATATCTGCAGTGAGCTAATAACGCAGATGTATCGAGCAGATTTCTTTTTTTTGGTTTTAAAACTGTGATTTTTGTACATTTTAGGTTTTGACCGGACAAGAATCAGTCTAATTGAAAGGGGCGAGAGGAGACATACTGCATTCCGCTGCAGTTTCAATGGCTGGAATATCAAGAAACAACACAAGATGTCTCTTAAAGGAGCGATTTGTAAGAAACAGCCAGAATTTGAAAGTAGCTTAAAAATGACAGGGGCCATCAAAACTGCTTACTGCTGCTTTATTACACGCTTTGCTGTAGCGACTAGCAGACGTTAGCATGTAGCTCTGTGGAGCTAAGTGGCCCTGATGTGGCTGACAGGAGTCAGCAGGCACCTCAACCTCAGGAGATACAGTCTGGAGGCCGTTTACAGCAGCTCCAACCAGGACCTATGACTCCGGGGGTAAGAAGACGTGGCATGCAGGGACCGGATGAGGAGTGAAGGAGCAGAGGAGCGAGAGAGAGTCGGGCATCAGCATCGGGCGAAGAACAGCGCGTAGAGCTGGAATAATTTCACATCTTACTCTGTGACTTGAGGATTTTATTTCATCCCAACCAGAGGTGATTGTGAAAAGACAAATCCTGGAGGGCTTTGGTAAGTTCGATTGGTTGATGTTGTAGTTTGATGAAGTGTGCTTTAGGATGAGTTAACGAGGTGATTCAGCTCGCCTTAGTTCAGTTAAAGAGAGAAACTAGAATCAAGAGGTTGCACTGTGGTATTTTTCAATTTGGAAAGCAAAATATGTGTAAAAATATCTCCTTTCTTGATGCTTTTTGATTTAATTTTGTTTACTTCTTAGACTAAGTAGCGAACGTGACACTTTTACACCTCCCGGCTGAAACGACGGGGGCGATGAAGTGGGTGAAGTGATATTATAAGACAGGGGCTAGCTGATTAGCATGCTAACTTCAGTAGATATCTCTGTAACACAATACGACTGACAAATCGTAGTTTCTCTACATTGTGTTGTATACTGGCCGTACCTTACAGAATACAGAGACATACGATCAATAACTACATTCAAAGATAAAAACCACTTTTAGTGCTCTCACAGTCACTATCTCACTGTTTCCATGACTTTAATACTTCAGTACATCTCAGCCTGATTTCCCATCACTGTACACAAACTGACCAGCCTGTGAAATGTGTCTCACAGATGCACAGATGTAGTTTTGGGAGTCTGTTTTTTTTTAATGCCTCAACAAACTAATAAAATACCTCATTAATATTGTAAATATTTTTCAAAAACTACATAGTAGCCCCTTTATCACCTCATCAGCACTGTTGAGCTGGAGAGGATTAGACACATAATAAGTGATGCAGGAAACATTTAATGCCTGGCATCTGGCAACCATCATCACCCACCATTTGGACAAGCTAACAAACACAGTTTAATGCTCTTTTCAGAATAATTTGTGCGCATGGATTCCTCTCTCAATAAAAATATTCACACAGAAATACATAAAACACAATGAAATGATGATGCTGAGATTCTTTGCCGTAGCATCGTTCTCTGTGTTACTTGTTATCCTGCACCTGCTCGTCCACCATGCAGGTTTGTTGTGTGCAACCCGACATGTTTTCTTCAGTCAAAATAAAGACGACGCCTGCGAACAAGAGGCAGCCATCCTGCTCCTGAAATAACAATATTAAAGTGTTTTCTTGGCAACACAGCTCCACTCACAAATGTGTGTAAAAAGGAGGGAGAGAGAGATTGTGAATATTTAAAACTGATTCAGAATAATTAATAATCAATTAACTTTACTAGGCTGTGAATACTTTAAGGTAGTTTTAGAGCCTTAGTTCAACTTTTTATACATGTTTGCTGCACTACAGCTCCACTGGTGCTCATATAGTGTGAAGTGTAAGCAATGAATATAGGAACAATAGTGACAGCTTGTATTTGACTCAAAATGAATTACGGCTGAGATGTGATTCTAATGGGGGGATTTTTCAGGGTGCATTTCTTTAATGAAGTTAAGGAGACACTCTAATGGAGATGTCTGTTCAGGCATCCAGAATACATTATCCACACCTGATACACCACAACCCAGATAATAAGAGGCGGCCCCCTCCGTCAGGCTCAGATCTGAATTTGGATTTACTGACAGCAATGTCAGATCCGGACACTGAAATAACCACTGCAAAAGTAACCGATCCTGGAGAGCTGTGACGACTAATCAATATTGAATTAATCGCAACCTACTTCGATAATCGTTTAATCAGTTTTCAGAAAAGAAACTCTAATTTCTCTGATTCCAGCTTTTCACATGTGAATATTTTCATGTTTCTTTGCTCCTCTGTGACTCGGGTCGTCACTGTCGCCTCGGGCTGATCGACATAGACCAAACAACTAGCCGATCAATTGAGGAAATAATCAACGGATGAAATTAATGAAGATAATCGTTAGCTGCAGCCCGGTACTGGACACCGGTCTGAGTGACCCTGCTGCTGTAATACTGCAGATACACATCTCATCCTGCATGACACACTGTGAATGACGGGGCCTCATTTAAAGTGCTTATAGTCTGACACAGCTTTTCCACCAGCACACGGGCCGCTCTATCTTGCTGACACATCCTTTTGTGGACATACAATCCTAATCCAAACCACTATGGATCCCACATAACACCAGATTGTTTAATTGTAGCAACACTTTTTAAAACCTGGCAGCCAAAGACTTTATTCCAAACTACAGCTTTTTGAAACAATGTTCATCGTCTCGTCATTTCCGTGTTTCCTTTCAGGCAGAACCAGCCGCACAGATTTGCTCATCTGATGAAACACACACTAGTCTTGTCACCAAAGCAAAAGCCTCCTTCTGAACAGACTGTACCGACTACATAAATGTAATTGCAGCACCTAGGTCAGAATCAGATGAAGGTCAATGTCAGATCTTGAAATAAGCCACAGCAACACTGCTCTGCATTGCCACACAAAGACATGCTGATGTTGGCACAAGCTCAAGGAGGAAGAGGGAGATAAAAAAAACAAAAACAAATACAAAGTTTTCAAGAAAGAGCGATGGGTAGGAAGTGGTGCACATGGGCCAAAGGGAGATGACGTAAGGTGAAATACAGACGTTACCGAGCACTATGGCGAATATCAGGCCGACGGCTGAGTGTGGAGGGCCCAGCCTCGGGGGTTCAACCCCAACCCACTGGACCTCCATCGTGGCCAGATGTGCTCCAAAACAGATGCTGCCACAGGATCCAGCCCCGGCTCGGGATGGCTGGTAGAAAAATTCCTTTAGCGCAACTCGGCCTCCCTGCTATGCTGGATTAAATGTGGAAGCCGGGTGGCTGGACCCCCAAAACGAGGCACGTCCCAATGTTGCACCTCCAGCCAGTGGTCCCAGGGGGGTGGTGAGCCTGCCTGCCAGCACTCCTGTGGACGAGACTGTAGGTTAGACAGAGGGCAGAGGAATCACAGACGAGAAGGAGGGGAAAAGTGAATCAACCGTAATATTAAAATAGGGACAGTGAGTCAATATAAAAGCAAAGGCAGTGCAGCAAAAAGTTACATCTTTGCACAGATTGCATGTTTTTCTGCACACCCTCTCTCTCACACACACACACACCATACATCTCTGTCTGACTGTTGCAGAGCCAAAGCATAAAGGAAAACACATTACATGATGCTGAGCGCGGTTTCAAGTTTTTGTCATGCCTTACCTGCTTCTCTGCAGCTGCTGCTCGCTCGCAGGCCGGCACAGCTGAGTCAGTGTGGACAGGACAGCGGCGGAGCGGCCAACGCTCACTGCGCACAGTCAGGGTTCACTCAAGGAGAATCCGCCAGCCAGCACTTTCACTGCAGAGACAGCCACATTGCAGCGTTGCAGCCGGGATGAGAGACAATTAAGAGGGGAGAGGGGGGGAGACAGACAGACAGACAGACAGACAGGGACGCAGAGAGACAGACGGACAGGAGGAGAGACTCTCATATCCTCCGCAGCAGAGCCCCCAGTGCAGCTTCTCCCTGCCCGTCCCTCCGGCTACCTCACAACTTTTTCCCCCATCCCCTCGGTTTGGCTGCATGCCACCTCTCTCTCTCCCTCTCTCCCTCTCTCCTACTCTCCCCTCCCTTACCTGCTGCCATATCCCTCGTGTTCCTCCTCCTCCCTTCTCTCCCTGCTCCCCTCTCCTCCCCTCTCCTCCCCTCAGCCCCCCCCCCCCCTCCTGACTTGGGGCGTGTATGCAGACTCAGGCACTTTTGTCAGAGTGTTTGTGAAGATCAGAGAAAAGTTCTGCAGTGCAGGTTGAGGAGGAGGAAGAGGAGGAGGAGGAGGTTGTGTAATGCAGCCCCCCCCCGTCCACCTCAAGAGCCGGGGCCCAGACGCACGGTCCCATATCAGAATGCTCCATTCATAAAGAGACGCGTCCTGTCACTGATAACGTCACCGTCCGTCCAGGGATCAGGAAGTAAGGAAAGGGGGGGGAGGGAAAGTCTGTTGTTTTTAACTGCAATGTGACTTTGAAAGGTTTTACCTTATTTTATTCCTTTACCTTTATTCCTGCCAGGATGCACATCCTGCCCCCAACACCCACAGCCACCCGCGTCCTGTGCACGCGTGTCCCGTTCAATGTCTCAGAAGGTTAAACTATCTTGTACACCACGAGGAGTTCATTACTCTCACCCGAGGCGGCGTGTGCAGTCATTTCTCTCAAAAGAACCCCACCCCTCCCATCCCATAAATGCATTAACGCATCAGTCAAACCAATATCATGTGTCTGCACTATTCACCGCAGGAGGCGCATAGCTCGTTTTTCAGATTCGATTAGTCAATTCTGAATCCGACTAATGTTGCATTAAAGACTGTGTGCCTCTCAAACTCCCATCCATTAAAAGACAAACACTGTTTCACGCAGCGTTACTGTAACTAGGAAGAGTGACTGCTCATTGGCAGAGAAAAAAGGTGGTTGGTAAGAGGTTAATTGGAGCACAGGAGAAGTGTGAGTGCTAACGAGGATGCATGCCCCTGAGATCACGTGACGGGAGCGCGGCATCCGAGGTAAGGTACATCGGCGCAGGCAGAGGACAAGAGGACGGCTGCACATCCATTTTGGACTTCACCTCCCTCCCTGCTTGTGCTTTTCTCTGCTTACAGAACTGTTTTTTTTTATTTTCCAGGAGAAGAAAGGGTAAGGTGATGTTTTCAACCTTACAGGACTGTGACTGAAATTGTACAAAAAAGACAGATGCAGGTATGTGTAAGTGTTGACTGCACTTTACTTACTTGGCAAGTACTTAACACTGTGATCTATTATTATGTGATGGGTTATTATGTACATAAGCAGACTCTGCAGGAAGGCATGCTTTTCTTTAGGAGCTCATTTAAAGTTTATAGTGCCTGTCACATGTTATATAATGTCTAATTCAGGTGTCTCTTGCAGTCAGTACATATAAACTGTATGTATTATACAGGCACGTTGCAATATTCAAATATAAGTTGAGTGAGCAAAGTTAATCCACCCTGCCTTTGATTAAACAGCCTCTGACTGTAACCTGTTAGTCAAAGGATTACAAACACTAATGAGGTTCGGGGCTCCATAAGGAGGCAGGTGGAGTGTGGTGTGAGGCGGAGGACAGGGTGGTTTTTAACGGGTGTGGAGCTCCGAGTGAGATATAATGTGGCCGGGCTCACACCGCTCTCCTCTCCAGGCCCCTCCACTGGAGTATCAATGCAGCAGGAGTGGGAACTCTTCCAGAACTGCAATAAGAAGAAAAAAAAAAAGAAAAAAACACAACAGCATTCTGCTGCAGAAAGACCGGATGCTGCTGCAGGACCTGTGCAGGAAAACACAATGAACAGCCATATTCACACACGGCGCGTACTGTACAGATATTTATGATTGTGGATCAGATATTTTGAGTTGATGTAGGTGCAGCCTCGGATTTTAAGTAAAAGCACAGATGGTTCATTCGCTCTTACTGCAGCAAAATGTGTGCTGCTCCAAAGGAAGGAGACAAGGACACACACCTCACATCTGACTGTACATTAATGAGTTCGCGCGGTACCAGCGCTCACACAGTGAAAACAGGAATTCAGTGTGGGAAGAAACTCAGACCTTTCACTTGAGGAGGGGGACCAGCAACAACACTGTGAGAAAAAGCTCAGTTACAAGTGAAATCACTGCATTCAAGGGGAGCTACAGAAACATATTTTTCAGCAAAATATGAAGTATGTTATCTGTGATTATATTATGTATAGATGACTTTATGTAAGGTAACAGTGGGGCCGTCAATGTAGTGAAATACCCGCTGTTGGACCCTCAGCAGACAGTAAACATCTTTGCAATCATGAAAATACGGATGCAAACCACTCTGTGATTGGGAGGGCCTGATGTCACATGAGGCTAAGGGGGTTTGAGAAGATGGCGGGAAACAGAAACTACTTTACTCTTTGCTGAACTCTATTTTTCTTAGTTTAGTTTCAGTTTCATTTTTAAGGCAGCTATAAAACTCTTCAAAACTCACTGTGCGCAGCTGGCAACTTGCTGGTGAACACGGAGCATTTAGCTAAAGAGCTAGCCTCGTGTGATAACATACATTCAGATTTCACTTCAAGAAATATGTATTAATTCTGCATTTAAATGTCTAAACAACACATCTAGACCTTCATTAGACAATGTGTTGAGTTGTGTGCTCACGGTTTCCCAAATGTTTCTAACAATGTTCGGAGGTCATCTCTGTGAATGGCTGCTACAGTCGGGTTGATAAACTGGAGTGAAGATAAATTCACTTTTCGTATGTTTTGACAGAGAGCCCCCTAGTGGGGGAAGTTACGTATTATACGTATAAAGATAACCAACAAGTGAAAGAGGGAAAATGTTTACAGACTGTCCGTGAGATGAGAGGCTCTAACTGGGGCTACAAGCGTGCAAGACGTTTATTGAGACCAGAAACTGAGCTAAAGGAGATAAAACGTTGGGCTTACATTCATTGGACACAAGCACAACTTCCAAATAGATGATTCCGTTGCTCCATAATAGCTGGATGTTTGAAAAAGTGACTGTTGCAGGTTTAAATAAAAACCTCTTAAGTTTGGAGCTGAAATCACTTTTTGGTGGATGCTAAATACTCTTAGACATCTGAAACATTGGTCCTACTTTCCACCAGTGCAGGAATGACCAAATAAGACACGGAAAACAAACTATGTTTCTTTTTGTGAAAGACAAGTGGCTACTTCAACCCATTTTATTTCACTTTGTGCGCGCACACACACGCAACTTGGCTGGACTATGCTGAACCACATTTACATTGACTGTGATCAAAAGCGTTTCATTTCTTACCCACAATCAGCAGGATTATTCCTCTTGCTGATCTTACTTTAAAAAGTTAGTTAAGTTAATTGATTGTAAGAGGTCTTATAATAGCCTCATGTCATAATGCTTGGAAATGAATTTGTTAACAGCACTTAACCCATTCATGCAAAGACAGAACCTGTTCAGCGGGGCACGGTTACACTCCAGACAGGTTCACACGTCTCACACACATACATCAGCATTGTTTGTCGTGTTTTAAGGTGATGGATATGAAGCACGGGCGGTGTTCAGAGAAGAACGCTTCCACTTTAAGGCTACGCACAAATAGATTTCATAACACCACCAGGGGGTGATGTGTCCTACATGCCTCTTGTTTTTCTGAACGCATGCTCCAATCACAGCACCGGAAACACACTCTCACACTTTCCAATGAATACTAATGTGTGTGATATAACAGCAGTGCACGTGGTTATTCTCATGATTGATCAGTAGGTCTAGGTTTTAGAATGATGATTTTATCCCATTTTCTACACAAATCACCTGTGACTTTTGCACTGTTGGATCAGAAAAACCCAATAAACTTGGAGCTGTGCTCAGCTGTGTTAAGGCCGGGAAGTGTGACTGTAACTCATTGTCATGTATGACACATACAGGAGTGGCTGGTGGTTGGCATTTCACACTCACCCACCCAATCTGTTCACTCCAAGGGTTCATCTGTTCCCACACTCTTGATCAACATACACTTCATGCTAGTAAAATCATTTCATAAACATTTCTTTATTCAGGTTGCGAATGATGACATTTCAGGAGTTAAAAAAGTGTAAAGTTCTGACTATTTTACACTATATACAAAAATCAAAAACATAAAAATCATTTGTGCAATGTTGCCAATGTAGTAAACACTTTGTTTGATTATGTAGATTTCATGGTGGACATATATATTAATGAAGGCAGTCGTTCTCCTGTTTCCGTTCCAGCGGCATTCATACCCCCCCTCTGAAAAGACGCACTATGACACAGTTAAAAGCTGTTTCTTACTTTTACGACTCGTCCCCTCTCGACTGAGGCTTTTAGAAAATTAAACGGCTGAAATATTAAATCTGGCAACAGCACAAATGGGCAAACACTATCTGCACTGGTGCTCTGGACAATGAGCCAAATACGCCTGGCTCCTCTCTTTAAAAACCTACTTTCCATTTATTTAACACGGACATTAATTACTTTTCACAATATTGATCTAAGGCAGTATCTCCATCAGCAGCTACACAGAAATCCAGTCAAATTAGCACAAAAAAGTAAAAAGTTACAGCAGTCATATACAAACAAACCAGACTCGCATCCATCAAACACACAGAAATTAAAGGGGAACGTCGCTGTATTTACACATCAGGGTGTTATTCGGATAGATTGCCCCAGAGTGATGTCACTTGAGTCAGCGTTGGTTGGGGCTTAGTTGAAAATGAAGACAATCTCAGGCGGGTGGAGTTAGAGAGAAGTGAGCTTACCAAGCCTCTGTAGCCCACTTCCACTTCTCTGCCTAAAGCTAGCAGCTAAAGGCTAAATTAACCACTACACACATAATACACCAGAATCTCTGACTGAACATTGGTGGTTATGTTGCATTGTGGGAAATGTAGGCAGCAGGTTTTGACCAGAACGTATCCTACATTGAATGAAAGAGACAATAACTCAGATTCGGCTGCATTGTGAGCATAACAATGTTAAAGGAGTGCAATGCCCAGTCGGTGCAGTTCTCTTTCAGCATGTACTGGTATGTATTAAAGGAAAAGTTCACCTCAAAATTGGAAACACATAATTTTCCTCTTCCCTGTAGTGCTGTTTACCATCTAGATTATTTTGGTGCGTCTGTGATGGAACTACAGGCTAGCTGACGAGGGTTGCTAACTTACAACCTGGAAGAAGCTATTAATGTTTACATCCGGTGCTGTCACAAGCACAAGCCTCTCGTCCATGAGCAGGTTTCCTTCTGCAGAGTGATACAGAAAGAGGGCAGTTCTCGCATAAAACTGCTCACAACAAAGTCTGTGGATTATCTTGAGTACCCGGGTCATGATTTCTGGAGAGAGACATTGCTGTTGAACTTTTCATAGACTCGACAGCTGATACCTCCGTAACTCACACCCAGGTAAGAGGAAAAATATGTATTTTTTTTTATCTTGGAGTGAAGTGCCCCTTTAATGTGATTCAGTGATCGTAGTGCACTGAACTCATTTAATCATGGAAATGAAGGGTAACAAGGAGGATGTCATAACCTTAAAGACAATTCTAATCAATCTAGTCTATCGATTTAATCATCATCACCACCACCACCATCGTCATCATCATCATCGTCGTCATCGTCATCATCATCATCATCGTCGTCGTCGTCTTCCTCTTCGAGGCCTTCCTCCTCGTCATCATCTCCGCTGCTGGGTTCGGACTCTTCATCATCTGAACTATCAGCTTCTTTCTCCGGCATCAACTTTTTCAGATGAATTGCCTCTTCAGGTGAACTGATGACAGCGCCGCACAACAAATTCAGTCACACACACACAAACACACACACAGACGGGAACAATGAGAGGGGCTACTTGTGAATATCCGGCCGCATTGGAAAGTGTAGCAAATACAAAAGAAACCCATTGATCAACCTCAAGGGAAAAAGAATACAATACCCAGAATCCTCAACTCGAAACAAACCCAGCCACAGTAACCACACAGAGTTTCTGCTTCCGTCCGCCGACAAAGACGACAGAAACGAAACCACTTCATGTTTCTCTGGAGTTATAAAACTCTTTACCTGTATTCACAAATTAAAAAGTGGCGTACACTGTGAAGCATTAGTTGTTAATTCAGCCCCTTCACACAGAGAAAAGTGGAGGGTTTTGCCCAGAAAATGAAAATGACTCAATTCACAGCAGCAGTGTGAGGTGTGAAGTGCTCGTTTTTGTTTGGAAGTGATGATTCAGTCATAAAACACGTAATAAAACACCTAAAGATTCTTAAAAAGCTGGTCATTCTATGATTGTAGGATAAAAGAGCAAATCAGTCACACTGCTGCTGTGAAACAAACATCGAAGCTGAAGAACAGCACTTGGTTAGAAAATCCCTCCATATTTACATCTCCTACCTACAGCTTAAAAACCTCTTGATTAAGTTAGCAATCAAAATCACTGGCAACTTTTTGGTAAAAACACGTACAAGTATATTAAGATTTACAACAAATGGGAAGTGTGGTATCTCTAATACTGAAGTAAACAAACAATAATATCTGAGAGGTGCACATTGGAGGAGCAAACATGGAAGAAAAGAGGTGCCTTCCCACCCTCAGCTTTCTTTTTGTCTTTTTCCAGCAGAGTGGACCCAAACAGCCCGATCACACTCCACACCTGTCCCAAGAAGAAGAGGAGCAGAGTAGCTCTGGCTGTCTGGCCCTCACCACACGGTCGGGTCCTTCCACTCTTGCTCCCGCGGGCTCATCTCAATGTCGTTGGCCATGTGCTTCCTCCTGTAGAACCTCACCGCCACGAAGATACCGAGCAGGACCAGGATTACGGCGCAGGCGCCTCCGACTGCCGCCGCCAGGAGGCTGATCTCAGAGATGGAAGCTAGAAGCAACAAGGACCCAAAGTCAGTGATAAGGGTGAAGGCTGAATGCTCCCTGTTGGGGAATTTGAGAGAACACAATATAGATAGCACTGAAATGAAAAAAAAACAGTGTCCCAGTAATTAAACACATTGTCCTTCACTTCACACATCACAAGGTTATCCTGAGCAAGACAGAGCTCCTACCTGTTCTGGGAAGACGAGGGCAAGAATAAGAAATAAAGCAAAACATAAGTTAAAAGCGGCTCCAACATTGCTATTTTGATGCTGTAGAAAGTCATGCAGCGCCGCCAGTCTGACCTTTGTTGACGACCGAGAGGACGATCTCTCCATTGCTGCCGTGCACATCTGGAGGGTTGCGCACCTGGCAGGTGTAGGTGCCATTAAAGGTCGGGGGCACCTCATGCAGGGTGATGGAGACGTCCTTTCTCATAATATCTCCCGACCACACCGCGCGGTCTTTAAAACGGCCATTCTGCGGAGGGTACGGTACCTCCTGGTAGTAAAAGACCTGACACACAAACACAAACACACAATCCGGCAACATTGCACAGAGTTTATGACTGACGTGAAATATACAGCAAAGACACACACAAAGCAATTTCTTAAAAAAAATACAGAGCTTTTACACACCGACTCCTCCGATCCTGAATTTAAGGGACGGAAGTTCCAGGACACCGAGACGGTCTTAAGCGACACCGAGTGAGTGGAGGAGAAGGTGCACTTCAGTCTCACATTTGTCCCGTTGACTGCTTCCACCTCACCCGGAGTGTAGATAGTTATTCCACTGACCCCTGCAGTAAACACAACCAAGTGAGAGAGAAAGCTTATCAACATTAAAGGAGAAATACGTAGCTAATTTTAAGGTTCATAACTCAGTTTTGTTTTGTTTTAGCTCCTGTCTCTTTAAGGCCAATACAATACACAGTGTCCTCTGATTGGTCAGCTCACACATGCCTGAGCCAGCATCGCTAACAACAACAGAGCAGCTGTGCTAAATCCATTTTTAAGTGCCAAATTGGTTGCTTGGTATAGCTTATGCAAACGTGTGACATGGTGACGTAGTGTGATGTCATGGAGTCACAGAACTAAAGGAGAGACTACCGACGAGGCGTTCAGGAGCAGTGTTTTCTGTGGGAGAGAGCAGCTTCTGTTGTTATTTGTTTTTTTTTTTCTTTTTAGGATCTTTCACCTTCACATGAACCTATATAACACAAAAAAAGCATATGTCTCCATTATCATACACACAACAGTTACACTTCAATCCACCCAAGCGACTACATTTTATTATTTCATTCCTCAGCTCCTTCGTTAAACCATCCAAACAAAAGCAGAGCTGTTCACACCACACATATTTCCCACTGTTTATTCAACACGACAACGTCCTCGACAGTTCAGGGCAGAGTGACACAGATCTCTGGTGTTCACTGTTTGTAGCAATAAAACTGCAATCTAGCAGTTTCTCGTGACGACAGCTGCTCACAACGCTTTGAGATTTTTTCCACTTTTCTACATGACTTCACTCTATACAGCAAACAAGAGAGCCAATAATCCAAATAATCCAACGATCACTGTGCATACTTTGGGTTAATGATTACATGTGTGTACGAGCACAGACACAAAAGCACAGGAAATTCTTCTTATCTGAAAAGAGCCGGTCTGGATGTCTGGATTGTATCTTATTAGTGAACTAAAACACTTTCACTTGAAATGTTGGTTGAGTTTGACGCAGTAACCACCTGAAGTTAAATAGCGGAGCTAAATCTTAGATGACTGTCAGCCACAGTGATGGGCAGACCTGCAGATTCCTCCCGTGGATTAAAGCATTCCTGCTTATAAACTACAGATAAAATGAAGCCAAGAATGTTCTGTAATCCCGGAGAAGGGAAGAAATAATGTTTATGACTGTGGGAGAAAACTACATTAAACAGGAGAACAGTATTTGGTAAGTGGTAGGTCAATGTATGGAGAATGTATGACAATAAACCCCTTCAAAATAAAATAACTTTCAATAACCCTGAAATGAGGACACAGCAGACAAGTTCATGTATCAGCCAGAGAGACATCTTCTGCAATTTTCCCTCAAAAATCATAGTGCTTTTCATTCAGTTTGTAGTGTGCCATCCATTTATCACTCGATCTGTTAAATCCACATCAGTTTCCACTGAGAATTGCCTCTTTGTCTCATTCCTGAGAGCTTGTTCAGTTCTTTCATTATCATGTCCTCTTGTTGGTGCACACAGGAACCTCTCACCAGGACACACCAGAGCCAATGATTTTGGACGGCGCAGACTTTTTTTTTCCCCCCACATCACGAAACATTAGAAGGAAAAGGAAGTTGGAGTAAATCTGCAAGACTGCTCGCTTATTTACTGAACTTACAAAACAGGTTTTTAACAGAGTATTTCCTTTAACTTTAAACAGACCAAACATATATACACATCAACCAAACATATATACACATTTAAAAAAAATGTCTTCAGACATCGTTGACAAATGTCAAGAGCATCAAGCCAACATTGGAACTGGAAATGAAATGCTGTTAATCACCCAGCGTTATTCCTCCACCTCCTGCAGCCCTACCCAATTCTATTTTATCCTCCAAAATTTTATGTATCTTCTATTTTATAGAGGATCCCTAAACAATAAACAGGTGTTGCGCAAATATGATGTAAATATTTTCCCATTTCATCTATTCAGGATCATGTTTCTTAGATTTAGTCTCACGACTTTGGAAACTACATTGCTAAAACCATCTTTTCAGTGACTCTTCTTCTTATATTACCAAGTTAGTTCCTGCAGACACTGTGATGATACCTTTGAGTTCGACAGTGTTTGCATAGCACAGATTGCGCAATAAAACTGAATTAACCCATAAAACCTGTGCGAGCTTGTGCAACAGCCTGCAAAGTTATCGGGAAGTGAATGATACAGGAATGAGATGAATAAGCGGAATGAAAACTGGAGTCAAGTCAAGTCAGGTCTCTTTTTAGTACCCCGTGGCGAGGCAGGTGGCATTAAGAGAAGTCATGGTTTCGTTTCAATTCTCCTGCCTCGGTGGAAAGAGCCCAAGGACATTATGAATCAATATTTGTGAGCCTTCTCCGTGTTATCATTCCACTGTCGTGTCAGGAAACGACTTATCAGACATGCAACCTTCAATGTAACTCTACAGTAGCGACACACACATGGTGGGTGCTCTCTGACTGACTGGCTTCAAGCTAAAAGTTAAAAACTACAGTCTACAGTCTGTGCCATAGATTCATCTGTAATTGCACTAAATGGAAAGCAGTGTGTAGCTTTTACAATCCAGCCCATCATGCCAGGCGTTTCCAGGCGTGCCTGTCCAAACAGCTCCTTCACATTCACAGCTGGCAGGCTGATGAAGCAAAACACAACCTGATGCCAACACCAGCAGACGAATGGTATGTGTTCTTCAGAGCCAACATACTGTATGTCCGCGCTCACTTATCACGCAGTTGGGCCAGAATTTACACTAAATGACACCAAAATTAGAACTGAATTCAATCCGTTCCAAAAAGTCCAATCAGTGGACTCTTTTGGTACAAGAATTAGAAAAGTAATTTGTGTCCCCAAGCTATAAAGCATTTACTGTAACTACTACTGCCATAGATTTGTGCCTTCATACACAGCATAAGCTTCAGTTCCTATATCAATTAATCTACATCACCATCAGGTCCATCAGGTCCCAAAAACAATCAAATAAGGGCATCTTTATCAGTGTTGTGCATTTTACTCAAACACTAATATATTACACACATTAAGTGTAGACTTCTTACAACTTGTCAAACAAGATCTCACAAGATGAAACTGATCAGCACACAGAGGTGGCATCATCTGGGCGGACAGAACGACAGAGACAATAGTCCGGCTGTAAATTCCAGTCTGGTGATGCTCATGATGTTCAGCCTGTCAGAGGAGCAGATCCAACTCAGAGGTTATTCATGCAGAACACAGACTGGATCTTTGCTAGTCCACCGGTTATATCCAAACGTGAACGCCTTCATGAGTTTAGAGACTTTCCCGGGGTTCGGGTCGAGGGTTAAATCGGACTGATTCTGCAGGAAATTCAAGCTGCAGCCTTGTGTTGCACTGATTATCAAACCTCTAGTGAAGCTGCCACATGACAGTGATTAATAATAAATCAAAGGATCGGTTGCATCTGTCTGGTTTAGTGTAGCAGCTGCTGGAATGTTTCCCTGACTTTAAACGTTGTAATATGTACAAATTTTACTACTGAAGTTAGCATGCTAACGAGCTAGCCCCGTTTGTTCTGGTCCAATGCCCCCTTTGCGAGCGCGATATCATCTGTGTTTATATCAGTGAAGTTAGCTCGGAGGATCTCGACCGAGGTTCTGACTTGGATGACGGTTCGATTGCAGAGGTCATTTTTATTTTTCTGTGCAGTGGTTAGCAGCAGTCTGAGTTTACCCTGGTGGTGCGCCGCCCCCTGTTTGTTTGGAGAATTCGACATTGACTCCAGTTCTTACATACTGCACCTTTAAACAACTGAGTTGACTCCAATTTTCTGCTTATCAAGAGATAAGTAGATGTGACATTATAATGAGTCATAGATTAGCCTAGATTTGATTATCAAAAAGAGGAATAATAATGTAACTTCATGATGGATGATGGTCCTGGTCTGCCCTTTTAGCCCACAGACACAGAATACATGGATTTATTGCTGGACAGTAGTTTAGCATTTTATTTGAACTGTAACACAAAAGATATATAATGTCATGTGTATATATAAATAATAGTGTAACAATCCAATATTAATCATTGGCTTTACAGTCAACAGTGACACACAGGAAGCCAAAACCCTGATACCCTGATACTACAACACCACTGCACTACTTTCTACATGCTGCTTAGAGGAATCATGTTACAGGTCGGTGAAACTAAACAAGCTCCTACACACTTTGTCATGCTTCTGTTTATGGGTCATATTTAAGTCCAGAAATTGAACTTTGACTCCGTTTTTTTAAGACATAATGAGGTCTGCTCTCTCTCCCCCTCTCTCTCTCTCTCTCTCTCTCTCTCTCTCTCTCTCTCTCCAGGAAGTTGTTGAAAACTCACCTGGCAGCACGAACCCTCCTCCCAGGAGAAGCAGAAGCCATATCCGATACATGGGAAAACATAAAAACATGAGTCCTGCCTCGATCAGTTCCGGCCGGTTTTAAATCCTCTGTAAAAGTCCCCTCATGTAAGTGTTGTATTTGTTGTTGAATGGAGTCCGGAACTCAATCAAAACGTCGAAGCGGGACCGTCGTGAAGCAGAAGGAGGGTTTATCTGAGAATCTACGCTGCGGAGGTGGAAATGGGAGTGAACCTGCGCGCACACACCTGAGGGGCGGCGTTCACTGCCTCCCCGACAACTTCTGGCTCAACTTGTTCTGTCACGCCTGCTGCCCAGCTGCACATCTACACCCTGAAAGCACCACGTCCTCTCCACAGGCAGGCAGTTTGTGGTGACAGTCAAGTGTAATGTTTTAACTATGAAGTCTGTTTACATGTTTCCATCTTGTGCCCCAAAAAGTTATCAGTCTCCATTCAAGGAGCAAAGGTCGACGTGTTGTGTTCAAGTGCTGCCGGAAATACATGAACATGTTTATTTTGTGTAACAGGCGTTGTGATTGAGTAAGCAGTCAAGAGCTTGTTACCATGTAGAGGACTGTGTGGCATCTGAAAAGTATATATTTATATGTATATATATTTTTGCTTAATTTATTAATTTACTTAATATTTTTTATTGCTCATGAATAAAACAGGTTTTTAAAGAAAGTTTTTGTAGATTTTGTTCATTTTTTTAACTGTCACATATAGATACGACATATACCTGTACAGTTTGTAATTCACTGGGTTTTATCCTCTCCAGACAAAATAATCTTCCAGGACTAATAATTTCTGTCTTAATTTGGTTTTACTACAGACAAGTTAAATAATTTTTGAAATTTCACCTAGTCCCTTCTTATTTGAATCTATAAATTGGCAAAAATGTTAAATTTTTAATAAATGTTCAGACGTCTCCTACGTCACCAAAATGATGATTCTCAGTGTCTGGGCCCTGAAGGCGTCATGTTTCTCCACCATGTTTATGCATTTAGAAAGAAATTGCTTTTAAAACTAATTATGACATCACAAATTGTCTTGTAGCTGAATTTTTTTCTCTGAGGATTTGACCGTAAATATTCCCTCTTCAACTTTGTAGCAAAAAAAAAACACCCAAAAACAACAATATTCTGAACATATTTTTGAGTGGAGCGGATTTATCAACTCACAGCACTTTATTACACAATGTTTTGGGCTTATCCAGGTGTTACCTGCTGACGACATTATCTTTTGTGATTAGGCCACATGTTATCCCTCCTCTAACATTAACAGTAGAGACATTAACACCATCTCTTTATCTCACATTTCTTAATGGAATTTCAGTTACAATCACAAGCAGGCAGCATTGAATCTTTTCACGGCTCTCCCAGTCTTTTATGTGACTCAGTTCGGTGACGTCAAAACTCCCAGTAAAGCAGATAAATGGTGATTTAAGGGCACAGTATGTCATTTCTGCCACTAGGGGCCTCTCAACCAAAACAGAGCAAAGTAAGTACTAGTCCCATCAGAATGTTTATCTACCAGTTAAAAAATGACTCATCCGTCTGTCTGTTTGTGTTACAATATGATTTCACGTTAACAACATCCGTCAAACTTCAAACAAACTCAGGAACCAGTCGGGTAGGTTGAACCCTGAAAAGGAAATGAGAGAGGGAGACAGAGTTAGAGAGCAGCAGCCTGAGGTTACATCCCACTCCAGCAGCCTCGTCTTAATGAACTTGTGGCTTATTATGGTGACAGTCAATCGCAGCCTTTCAGGGACCAGAACCAACAGTTGCATTCAGGCGGAAGAAAATTTAGTGTATCTCTTAAAAACTCGCCCATACAGGACCGTCAAACTGTGTCACATTACGACAGAAAGTGTCACTGGGGATGAAAAAGAGCCTACCAATCTTGTTGACGACTCGGAGCTTAACCTCTCCATATCTGCCATGCACGTCTGGGGGGTTGAGCACCCTGCAGCTGTAGGTGCCATTAAAGGCCGGGGACACCTGCAGCAAGGTGATGGAGGCGTCCTTGATCTGAATGTCCCCTGACCACACCACATGTCCTCTGAAGTGTCCCGCAGAGGGCGGAAACGCCCTCCCGCTGTAGTAGAACACCTGAAAAGTCAGAATCCACAGTCTAATTTCCAGAAAATATACACTGTAGATTTTAAAAGCCCCTATCCAGGTCTGAATGAATAACACAGAAACAAAAGTCCAGTAACACAAATACCGCCTCCTCGTGTCCTGGATGAAAGGGTTGGAAGTACCAGGCCACTGAGACGGACTGCAGTGACACAGGAGCGCTGGAAGTGAAGGTGCACTTCAGCTTCACATCCGTCCCGTTGACTGCTTCCACCTCACTCGCAGTGGAAATGATCATTCCGCTGACGTGTTGAACCCCTGGAGAAACAAAACCATGCGGGCTCATACACACAGACCTGCAGCGGGAAAAACTAACTGACTAATATTTCATATTTTTATGAGTTTGACAGTTTTATCTTTCATTATTGGGACAATTCTTTGAACTTATCCTTGAACAGTCCCAAATTTCCTGGTGTCCCTGGACACAGCTCATTGTGCGTAAAGGTCTCTGCTTCACATGAATCTCAATCAGTGTACGTTTGAGAATAATGCAGCAAAGTCATGGACATTTCCTGTTGGCTGTATTTAAGTTGGTCTCTGGTTAATGATTGTATGTGTGTGTTGGGGGTACAGAGGGACAAATGGACACTGGTTGGCCTGAAGTGGCTGCATTTTTTATTTGCACACCCATGAAATTCTGCATTTGCAGCTCTAACTGGTCTGTTACTGTTCGGCACAGTAACTTTGACATTTCTTGTGGAGTCTGGAGAACAATTTGTTGTTTTTTCCCCACACACTCAATTGAACAAGCAGGCACACAAAGTAAAATGGTTTTGTCACAGTCTCAAGAAGATTGTGCAAAATTAAGTAGTTAAAAAGGGGAAAAGGAGCAAATATAAATGTGCAAATAAACAACAACATTAATGGTGAAAATAAAAAATAAAATGAGACTATTTCTGTTGTAAACAAAACAATTTGCATGTTAGTTTTCAAAAGAATGCACCCTTTTTTTTCAAACTCACATGCATCATGCTGTCATGCAGTGTTACTGTTTGCATTTGTGGAGGCCTGAGGTTGTTCAAACTCACCGGGCACCGAGATTCCCCCGAGGAGAACAAACAGCAGAGCAATCGGAAACATGATATTAAACATGCTGCCTAAAAAGTTAGTTTGAAGATTCCAGACAACTTTTCACCACAGACTCTGAGAAATGAATATGGATGGTGGAAATATTGCATGTTTTGCAGTACCTGGTGGGCGGAGCTTATTGTATGATGCATTCAGGGCCTGTCTACACATGAGCTGTGGGAGAACTGCCGGAACTGTTTTGTTAGTGTTTCATGATGAAAATGCCCAGATTAACAAATGTCTTCACGCAGTTGCACAGCTCAAATAATAGTTAGTTGATGCAAGAGTCATCTTCAGGTATCTGTTTGTGGATTGCACAACAACAAGCAGACATTACGGCGTTTAGGCATTATACACATGTTAACAAGAGCCAACTTCGATCAGGAGAAACGGAGGCAATACAACTACAGCTGAGGAAAGGTACATCATATACAATTCTTACATGAGAATTAAAATAGAAAGGTTTTATGGTTTAATTAAAAAGTTTTCACTTAAACTACAGTGGTTGATCTCCAATTTGAAAGCAATTGTTGCTTAAAACACAGACTTCTGAGACACAACACACCTCAGATCTAGACGCAGGTTATGGATGAATTATGAAGATTTCCAGAGCCTCTGGTTTCGAGGTCTGTCTCATAAACCTGTCAGTGATGTTAATGCATTATAAAAACGACTTAGAGGCACTGTTGAATTAAGCCTATAGGACTGTTTAGATATGCATAACAAAGGAAACTCTGAAGAAGAAAGAAAGAAGAAGCAGAAAAAAACTTCTCAGGCGTAAAAAAAAATACAAAACCTGATAAAAAATCCACTTCATGTATCATTAAAAGAAGGCTGCCTGCAGCACACAAGCTGTTGCAAGTCACAAAAGAATTACATACATAGAAAAAACAATGGAAATTTACAGAATTGTGAACTTATAGTACTTGAGTAATTACATTTTTTTTATTGTAAATGCGAACAGAAGAAATTCTAGTAAAACGTCCTTTGGTTGTATTTTTACTGATTATTCCCTCCAAATGTCAACAGCTAGATAATGAAAAGATGCTGCTTTTCTTTTTTTCCCACAGCACTGGAAGGGAACATTTGATCTAACGTGACCATGATGCATTGCGATCAGCTGACACAGCGGGCTCGGATCAGAGATGACTGTGGCTGCGTCGAGATTGGCCGCGAGTGGCAGTGAGAGATCATGTTACAGGATGCGGTCCAACAAAGATGTCGGCGGTGCCTTAGTTACGTTTTCTGCACTCAAAGACAGCCTCCGACTCAGAGGCATTTTGTCTTCATACATCTGACACGACTGAACGTATGTTACACATCGGGAAGGATTTTGTTGTTAAACACAAATTAATTATGTGGCTGTGAAGTTTTTAAACGATTTCCCGAGCCAACCCACAATTCATTGCGGTGCTATTTTTTTCCCCCGCGATTTGCCTATCAGGAAAGAACACCTTTAATCTGTTTCCCGGACTCAAACATCATCAATAAATAACAGAAGGTAACATTAGCAGTGTTTCGGTTTATGCTAGCGTGACAGTGGCTAGCAAGGGTTAGCTGTTTCCGTGATATGAGTTTAAATCGGGAATATGTAGCTGCCTAACAGGGAACTCTCAGGATAAAATGTCCCAGGATATGTCGCTCACTGCAGGCCTTCCGCTCGGCACTCTCTTCTCAACAGACTCTCTGCAGTTTGCCTTCTTGACACACCTTTTGTTGTCTCGTCTAGCTAGAGTCAGCTAACGGCTGCTAACGGCTGCTACGCGAGCATCACCAGCCTCGTTTACCCGACAGCGGCGAAGCGAAGTTGGGTCAAAAATAGTTGTTCTGAAGCCGAGGGAGCCGACGAGAGGTGACGGCCAGGTAGTTTGTCTTTTAACTTGAGAGCGAAGTAATTTCCAGAAATTTCCATATGAACGACGGGCGTGTCAAACGTTAAGTGTCAAGAGATGCAGCCATAACAGTCCCTAGTCATTAGCCGGCTAGCTAACTAGCTAGCTGACAAGCTAACGCCAGATAAACAGTAACCAAGCGGATTTAACGCGATCTGCTCTGTGATCCATAAGCACCCGATTTGAAAGGGAAAGTAGCCCACATCCGTATTAGGCCAGACTGTCTGCTCCTGAAACGCTAATCTGCTGTATCGCAGCGATTGTTTCTGTTAGCTGGTGCTCTCCTCGTTATAATATAACACGAGCCCTTCCTCTTTACATTAGCGTGTCTCTGTTGGGATATGCATTGTTTTAATTGTGAGTGATAAGCGGTGTTGGTCCTTGCAGGATGAGCGGTGATGAATTGAACCCAGCTGCAGTGCCTCGGCCGGTGGAGGATGTGCAAGGAGATTCACGGTGGATGTCACAGGTTGGTGGCATTTGTTATTACTCTGCTAAATATTCATGTTTCATCTAAAATACCATATTTCCCCTCCCCCATGAGTATGCCCATGCAGGCTTAATGCATTTTACCAGCTGGAACATTTACATTATTTGTCACCCATGCTTTTACTTGACATCAACAACACATCAGCTGAAAAGAGATGTAAACAAAACTCCACAGCAGAGAAATGCATGCTTTTAAAAGATCTCTGTATGTATTTCCCAGTAGTAGTAGTTGGTATATTTACATAGTTTCAAGTTTGCTTGCTTTAGATGTGTCCATATTAAGCTCTACAAACTCATAAATTAAAACAGGAATGTTTTCCACTGTGATTCATTCTTAACACTCCAATCTCATTCATGATACACATTAAAGCTTATTGTCATAAAGACAAAGCTTTCAACATGTATGTTTGCTCAAACCCAATTTTTTTTTAAATTTCTATTTACGATGCATTCATTAGACAACAATTACACATCATATACTGCATTTAGTTTGTTCTCATTGATGTTCATGATTTAAGCAGCTGGGTCTGCCCAAGATTGTGATATTCTCAGTAATGTTAGTGATAAATGTAGCGTAAAGGTTTGTGTGGGTGTTCTTCGTTGTTTTAGCCGAACATCATGCAACACAACAAGGTTGTAACTGATGTCGTGAGTATTTTGACAGATTGCGTTTGTGGCGTGAGATAGGAAAGGTAATTTTTGCATCACAAAGTTAATTTTCATTGAAAATTCAATAAAAAAACAACTTTTAAAATAATGAAGAAGTGACATCTGGAGAACAACATTTGTAGGTCAGGACGTCTTTGCAGTAAATATCTTACTTTTTGCAGAGAATTGCAGCTTTTTGAGGTTTGAATATTGCACTTGGCCAATTTGCTGTATCGATTGTGTTGTGATTAATTGTGCAGCCAGACTTTTATTTCTTTTAGAGCAGCTTGCGTGCTGTTTGCTCAACACCTTCTGGTAGGTCTGTGCAAGGTTAATCCTCCAGAGCTAATAGGACTGAAACAGTCTGCATGATGAACTCGAATTGACATGGAAGACTAAAATAAGTACCATAGCACAGCTAAGATCGAGAAAACTCACAACACAAAGGTGTTCACTCAGACTGAAATGCAGAATAAAGAACAGATGAAATTGTGTTGTTTTCTTTGAATGAATGTAATTTCTTTGTGACAAGGTTGTGTTTTTTATTATTATTCTGATTTTTTTTTTTTTTTACAGCACATAAAATTTGTGCAGGAGTGTAAGGATGCTGAACCAGACGTGCTTTTTGTGGGGGATTCTTTGGTACAACTAATGCAGCAGTTTGAGGTGAGACAAGATATTAGTCATTCTACACCTGGACATTTAACTGGTCAAGTGGCAGTAGCATCTTCATTTGATATTTTTCTAAATCTAAATATTTCTCGCACAATTCTCTAGATGCAACTCATCCTTGTCAGCATCAGTGAGTTATTTGATATTAGTCGCACAAGTATGACATTCTCCTATAAAATGCAAGTCTCTGATCTCCTGTCTGCAGGTCTGGAGGGAGTTATTCTCTCCTCTTCATGCGCTCAACTTTGGGCTGGCAGGGGACACCACCTGTAATGTGCTGTGGAGGCTGCAGAATGGAGAGCTGGAGAACATCCGTCCCAAGGTGAGACGAGCCTGCAACGAGTGGGGTGGCAAAATAGTCTTAATCACCTCTCACACACACAATTTTACATCTCGGGTGCAGAGCAAACGTCTACACAATTCGCTGCTGTTATCCTGAAAACACCTTGTGCTTGCAAGTTGTATCTCAAGGTAGAACAATGTGGTTGGTTTATGCATATAGCTGCCCCCGACCTCCTCATCCTGTTGGATGTGGCAGAAGCAGGTGATGGTTGTTTGAGAGAATAGTCTGTCCATCAAAGCTTTTGTGAGCCCAGCAGTCATGTCATGAAGTTGCAGTGTAAATTTGGAAAATATTACAGTACAATGTGTTGTATCCTCCGAACTGTGCTACCGATACAGACACGAGGGACCGCTTACATTGTCGACCCATTATCTGAAATCTGTCTGTGAGAACTTATTCTTATTCTCTCTCCTGTATGCCATGCTTTGATCAAATTTCAGGAGATTAAAGTGTGCTCAGTGAAAATGACAGTGTCTGTCTGTGTATTTTTGTGCAGGTGGTGGTGTTGTGGGTAGGCACCAACAATCACGAGCACACAGCAGAGCAAGTCGCCGGAGGAATTCTTGCGATTGCACAGCTGCTCACCTCACGCCTCCCCAAAGCGAAGATAGTTGTACTGGTGAGTTTATCTTTGTATGTCTTGACCTTACTTGCACCGGGTGTGGTTTGACATCTGACAATTTCGTCTTGTGTGTGGACTTTTTCTCTGCAGTTGTCACATTGAGACAGAGTAAATTTTCATTTTGGTCCTTGGTTCCATATTTATTAATAGTTAGCATTGTTATTTTATATTCATTTAGTGAAACATTGACATGAAAGGTGAAGTACAAAACTGTTAATGTAATGAACATCGCAGGGTACAGCTTTTAAAATGTACATTTGTGGTAAAAGAAATGGGGTCAGAAAATTAACCTAATTGAAAAATTGGTTTGCAACAGTTTTTTGTAAATTGGCTCATGCTTTTAAGTAAGAAATAAGCTGTTCAGACGGGTGTTGTGCTTTCGTCACACCCTTCTATTGTAGAATAATTTAATGCTGGGGTAAATGCAAATTGTACACATTCACATTGAATACAAAAGCCTCATGTTAACAGGTGCTAGTGGGGTTTTTTTGTGCAGTGTGAAAGGGGTATAACAGACTGTCCTCGCCCCAAGGGTTCAATTGGTAATTCTAACGATAGGACAGTAATCAAATCAAATCAAATCAAATCAACTTTATTTATAGAACACTTTTCATACAACGGCATGTATCACAAAGTGCTTTACACAAGAAAAATAAAACAATATAAAAGAAAGCCCCTCCCTCCCACCTTCCATACTATATACATGCATATATACACACACATACACACACATACACACACATATACACACACACACATACACACACACACACACACACACACACACCCACAGACACACACACACACACACTCTTGCTACTGGCAATAAGGAGACATGGCAAGGCACTGAGGATTGAGGAATAGTTAATATTTCAGTATTTAAGTAAGATTTGGGCTCTTTTACCCTCAAAGATGTTCTGATTTATAAAGTATCAAGTATCAAGGTTTTTCTCCCAACATATTGATCTTTTATAAACGACTGAACAATATTTTTGCGTTTCTCAGAGTTTGCTACCGCGAGGCGAGCGTCCAAACCCCCTGAGGGAGAAGAACGCTGCTGTTAACGGGTTCCTGCGCCAGTGGCTACCGCGACTGAGCCAGGCTCAGTACCTGGACGTGACCGGGGATTTCGTCCACTCTGATGGAACCATCATCCCTCAGGACATGTTTGACTTCCTCCATCTGACGGCGTCGGGTTACCGCAGCGTGTCGAAGCCCCTGAGCGACCTGCTGCTGCAGATACTGGAGGAGACGCCAGAGGAGAGACGGGCGTCGCTGGTTTGAGGGCCGCGGCCCAGCAGCACGTTTACCCAGAGGCATGTCTCACCCGCTGCTGCTGCGGGGAGACGGGGGAGACATGTCCCTGGTAATCTGCAGGAGGAAGGGCTCACTCATAGGGGGGGAGAGGCACTCCGATGTGAGTGGGCCCACGAGGGGGTGTGGGATCACATTAATGAGCGGAGGGTTGGGTGTGGAGTGGTGCTGAAGGGGGAGAGAGACCTCACTACAGATGTAGACACTTTGATTGCAGGAAAGGATTCGCCAATCTACTCTGAATGATTAACTGAGATCATGTGGGACTGCAGTGGCACACAAACACACACACATCAGTCTTGGCCAATACAATTTGTGTTTCCCTTTGTCGCGCAGATGTGACGCAAAACAAAAACACAATCAGATTTCTTTGTTTTGTTTGATGTCTGTCGAAACGGTCAAATTGAACGCATAAGAGGTTATCTTATCCAACATTGTACAATGTTGTGAGTCTGACCAGTGTGCTACAGAGCAGTGGTTTCCAGGCTGGGGGTGGGGTCAGTGTCCCCCAAAGACCTGTCACACAAAATTCTGCTTATTTTGCCTGACAAATTAAATCAAAAGAATCTGAGAAGTAAAAATCACTTTGCGTACTTTTAATGGTCCACGAGTCAAAAAGGATCGGAACCACTGCCTCGCAGGTGCTGCTGCAGAGATGTACTCAATGTTACGCAGTGAGCAACGTTTAAAATTTACTCTCACTATTAGACACTTTTGCTTAAAGCATAACATGTCAAGCAACTGGCATATAAAATCGTTCACATAAATCCAGTTCTTCATATGTACTATTTCATATACTCAGCTAGACAAGGAGCACTTAGCCTGCTAAATGTTCACCTTTGAAGTCCGTGTATGACTATTTAGACGTCTTTTGAAACTGTACATCAATATAAAAACAATAGATCAGTGTCTATGTGGAGAGTTAACTAGACCTCACATACTGCAGATCGCCACTTCATTCCTGTTTGACTGCATGCGTGTCTCAGGACAAAACTTTGGTGTAGATCTTCAGCCTGCGCTTATGTGTTAAATCAGTGAATATCAGTTAAAATCATGCATTCATTCGTATTAATTAGTGATGTTGGGCTGTTGTTGATAATCTGCACAGGTCTTCCACAAACTTCCAGCACTGACGCTTACGTGCACATCACATCCAGCAGAATTACATTTCACCATTTCCAGATAAACCGACTGTGAAGTTTCATTTGCGTGTCGATAGTAGATGACACACTTAAAATGTTTTGTATTGCCGAGTGAAGTCCTGCCAACCTTTTTGAAATTGTGCTGCTAACGACTTCTTGACTGTGTCCTTGGTGTCTGTTGAAGGATATTTAAAGAAAGACAAGAAAATATTCAACACATCCAGTCCTCCTGCCTTCATCTCACGTTGCTAATCGTAAGACGAGTTATTCCTGATTAATAGATACAGATAAATCTTACTCTTCGTCTGTATTTCACACTAATATATCCAAGTATCCACCGTCAGACTTTGACTAGCACAGGCTCTCTCTCCCTCTCCCTCCTGAATCCATGGATATACAGTATTTCCTCCTAGAAGCACCTCTTCATTCTGTTTCTCACCTCCTCTGTTTTTTCTGTCCCTGTTGTATTTGTGGCCGACTCTCGCCCCCCAGCCCTGCCGCCCCTCCCCCGGGACCTGACATCTCCACATGGTATAGTTAACTGAATATTTTTAGGAGTTAAAAAAGTAGCCATGTGGTGAAGCTACTGAACACAGCTATACTGAATATTGTCACGCTAAATGCTAAAATAAAAAAAAAGCAATCGCAGGTCATGTAAAGAAATTCCATTCGTCTGTGAGCTTATACTGAGAGTCTTTTGTCAAGCATCGAATTATTGCTGTCTTAAGCTCTGCACGTTTGCGTGCCGTGTTAAATATGAATAGTGTATGTGTGTGTGCCTTAAGTGTTCATGGGGACGGCTGCGTACAGTGTGTCTGGTAAGTTGGAGGTATGAGTGTGTAGGAGTGACCCCAGTTGTGGAGCTTGAGAAAGTGATGTTTGAGGGGGTTCGGATTGTGTCTGGTGCGATACGGCATTTGCACTGTTTTGGCTCATTGTCACGTTATTAAAAGCATTCCAATAAAAAAAAGAAAAAGAATCAAAAGATCAAATCTTGTGTCCCGAGTGTCCGTTTGTGATGCGCGGCCCTGTGTAGTTTATACACTCGCCAGCAGAGGGAAGCATTTTATCAGAGAGCTAAATTGAGTCGGACACTGACGAGGCTCGCTGCTCGTTCCACGCCTCCTCTCTCTCAGCCAGAGAAATCCTTACTGCCTAATTAATTTGCTCTCACCAAATTAAAATCTCTAATGTTGTAATAATTCACCAGCAGCACTCGGAGGCAGTGTAGACTCATGTTGGGACGTCCTCATTAAACATTTAGCAAGCCGTGCTGGATCGTATGTGATTGGTGGCCACTTGTAAAATACTTGGTCGATAAACCGTTCGCACACTTTCATTAATTTTATCTGGGACCCAAAACTGCCCCAGTGTATCTAAAATAGTTTGTCTGTCTGGAGGCCCCGGACTGCAGACTGTCGACTGAGTGTGAAGTCTGAAGCACGGTTAACACGCCGAGCTCAAAACTACTTGCAAACTCGTTTACTGAGGGGCTGGTTTACTGGATTCAACGTACGACAGGGTTCATACAAAGTCTACAAAGTTCAGAAAATGCTGAGTTTTAAATGTTATGTTTTCTAAATATAAATCTAATCTTTGATTTTCATCATTGTCTGGTGTCTCATCTACACAGTTAGTCAGTTCAGTGAAAAAGTGCACAACTTAATTTTGAAGAAGAATTTCAAACTCATAAATATCTATTCTTTGCCTAACTGAATAAAGGAGCAGTTCTAGGAGGATAATAAGGTCCCCTGCTTGAAGCTAGAAAGGTGGCAGGGTCCGCCAAATATAAACAAAGTAAAACTATGAAATTGTCCTTTATAGTCAGTTTGTTTATTCAGTTACCAAAACGGAGAGAGTTTGTTAATTTAATTTGCTACGGCATTAAAAAAAAAAGCCTTATGATTTAAATTTCTTCCACAAAATCTACATAGTGCACCTTTAATATCTGATCACATTGTCATATTTGTTGTCACCTGCAAGAATGACATAATCAGGATCGAAACATACAACCAAAGTTAATATGAACAGCTGGTAAAATAAACCAAGTGACAATATATATTAATAATCACTGTGGTTGAGAAGGAGCTCTGCACATCTACATTTCTGCAATCGCATTTATGTCAGAGTTTAGATGCCATGATCAAGGCTTCTAGAGTCTGACAGTCTTTTGGTTTAGGTACCATGAAAGAGTTTGAAAAGTGCTCGAATGTTACTTATAAAAAGCTGCAGGAACCCTGTTGAGTTCATGTGTCTGACACCTGAATGTTCGAGGAATTTAAGCTGTTATTTTTACTAGTTTTTCCATTTTAAGAGTCATGAAGCAGTAAAAAAAAAGAAAGAATTGGGAAAAACAATCACTGACACATAAATCTGCATTCTCCTGAACTGAAATCGTAAAAAGGAAATTTATGAAGGGCACTTTCCTGCGTCTAGAGCACGTATGTTTAGACTGCCGGTGATCTAAATCTAAACGTCCGCTTAATGTTTTCAGGAACCTTGAAAGTGGGCGCGCAGACTATGGATAAATATTTAACTCCTTCGTCTATCAGCAAACAGCCTGAAAATGGGAAATGATATCGTTCTAATCCCAACAGGCACGAAGAGAGACAGCATGTTCGCGATAAAATTTAAATCTGGCCTCGTGTGCTGTTCCTGCTCCATTGACCTGTTTAAAATCTGGCCTCAATTCAGTATTAACAAGCCGGGCAGTGTCGGGAGTCTGTACCACTTGGCATGTGAAGGGGCCTGCATGAGCGGAGCAGGCGAGAGGAAAACACTAAATCCTGATTAGATATCCGCTGTCACCTATGACGGGGTTACTTTATGTGTGAACCCGAGGGGTCAGGGTTTGTAATACACTGCCAAATGTGATGAATGGTGCAGTGGGACCTATATGTCATCTGCTGCAGGACAGTAAAGGTTTCATAGTATATCTAATAAACACAGCACAGGGGACACTGGAGGTTCACCAAGTGACTACTCATCCCATCAATGACATAACAATTAAAGAAGAAGTTCAGCCAAAAAGTTAAATATCACTCGCACACAGATGGGAAGTCGGTGAACTTTTGTAGACCACAAAATATTTTTGGCGCTTCGCAGAGTTTCAGCTGAACTGAAGTGAAAACAACCCAAAAAAAAAAACCACGAGATGGCTCCATCCAGCTCATCTCGCGTAATCCAAGCCTACGAAAGGCCCAAGATCTGAAATTAACTTGAACAAACATTATTTACACTCTTGATATGTGGTCGAGCTCATGCACCCACTGCAGACGGGGCGTGCCCTACCTTAGCTTAGCATAGCAGCTACAGTGAAGAATATCTGGCTTTCCATAGCGGGTAAATACCATCTTTTCAAAACAATTTTGGATCTTGGGGCTTCCTTAGACGTCCCCATCCACTTCAGTTGTTCAGGATAATCCTGCAATGCTGTTTTTTGCTGTGAAGCTCCAGAAAATGAGGGTATGTGGGAGAGGAGATAATGAAATAACTTTCATTTTTTTTCTCCTTGAAGCATTTAGGCCCAGAGTGGAAAAACAAACTGCCTGCATACTCAGAATAGCGTAGCTGTACACGATGTTCGCCCGCCGTTGATACAGCCGTTTGGCTTGACATCTAGAAAATCGAGTTTGCCCGATCGTAAAACAAGAGGCTGTCCATTCTGCATTAAGCAAATTTCACTCATGGGGCCTCAGTTTCTTTGATCACCGTATAATGTGACTCGACATTCAGTGTGATGACTCTCAGATGTCGTGTTTTTTTTAAACGTTCTGCCGTGTAAGTGCATATTTGCGGCCGTGACATGTGCTGCGACCCTTGTGATGTTGTGTGTCCTGGACAAACGTTTCATCCGTCACATGTTTCAACTTCACAATCTGATTATGTGATTTCAGAGGAAATGAAATATAGAAGTCATGATAAAAAAAAAGCAGAAGATAAAGGAATTAATGAAAGATTGCCATTTTTGTTTTTATGCTGTTTTTATGCCGAACATCAAAATGTTGTGTTTGCTGTAACAAACAGACTGTGGGATATTTTTTTAAAGGGCTAACGCCTCCAATTTTATGCATTAAAGTGTGTTCAAAGGGTCTTCGGTAGTACAACTGCATATGTAGGGAGGAAAAAAAGCATAGAGGAAGTGGCATTTTAGCTGATCAATTTCTCACAGTAATGTCACTCTCAGTTGCATTTTGGGTAATCTGGGCATCCTGTTTTGATTAGAAAGAGGAATGCGAGAATCGCCTTTGACCAATTGTTTTCAAACTGTCTATAATGAGTTTAAGAGTGTTATGGAAGAGTGGAAAGTGCCCAGTGCCTTCATTACCCACAATGCAACTTAGCCACTGAGCGACATCTCCAGAGGCAGTTCGTCAGATTTAATGCAGCTTTATCTGGAGCCACAAAAAGCTTTATACATCTGTTTGCACATATGCATTAGCTCTCTATAAGACCCGTAACCGCACTTCAGTTTCCTCTTAAGTGCTTGAAATGTGCTTCTGTTTGGAGCTAATAACCAGCATCCTCCAGCTGACCGCACCCCTAAGTGGAGTCTAATGACATTTGTTGTCTTGTGTTCTTACTTATTTGATTATAGCCTTGATGATTATTAGAATTTCATAAAGATGGATATCACGATAAAAATGAAATGTGAGGCACATTTTCGCTAGCGGTAACACATTGTAGCGAGATCCAAGAGTTTTGTGAATCGTCACGCCCTTATCTTCATAATAGTTCATAATCTGTTCATTAATTTACTTGTGACTGAAGGAGGTGTTTTCGTACATCAACAGCAAGTATGTTATCGGGCATGACTTCACATGACTGATCCCAGGATTAGTATACAGATAAAATGCCACTTTCTCTGAGGAATTCCTCCTCCGCCTCCCTCCTCCTCCTGCTCAAAGCACTTTACAGCTCCACTGCAGCAGCAGCTATCGTCAGACAAAAGGTGCAAGACTGTCATGAGCGGTTTATTAGGTGATAAATTGCAGCTGCACAAAGTGTTGAAGCAAAACCTTAAAACTAAATGGTTTAAAACCACGGCGGCGTTTCTTCAAGGTGAGGCTTCGTAGACTGACGCGAACACTCAGCCGCACGTCACCCTCTTGTGGTATTTGAATTGAGGTTTCACCTTTCGGATCTCGATATCTGGCCTCAAACCAACGGATTCGAGACAAAACATCTGCTTCCTGGCTCACGTTACTCGCCGTTTACAGCTGATACTCCTGTGACCTACCTCCTTCACCCCTCTCATCATTCAAGGCAGCCATGTAAAGAGCTGACGACGGGTGCATTCATACCGCACCACCTTTCTCTGTGGTTCCACATCGACCATATTCTTGCCTATGAGTCATTCACACACACACATATTCAGACATTCATGTTGGCCTCAGCCTGCAGGCGACGTCATTATATCTGATGTGACATCCGTGCAGGCTCCAAACCTGCAGTCTTCAGCTGAGTCACTCTCTATTTCATGAGCACGTAAACTCATGCACGGAGGATATCTCCTTTAAATTACCCCTTGAAACAACCTCGACATCGAGCTTACGGTGCAAAAATTACAACCAATCTGCCCCGCGATTTGCTGCACAATAAGCTTTTTTTACCTGCACCACTTGTCTAAACACCATCTCTGCCTCAGAAATTCCAGAGGGTCCTTCTACTCCCCGACCAGGTCATCGAAATTCATTTATACCCATTGATTTCTGCACTGCACCTCTCGATAATTGTCTCGGTCCTGAAGCTTAATTCAGCAGATCTCAGGTCAGTCTGTACTATTCACTTCTCCAGTGTTTCACCCCCGGGTCGATCATTTCTTGACTGCAGTCTGTCGTGGCGTCATTTAATGACCTTGGACTGACATCAACCCTGCTGCATACAAAACAAAGCAGCCTAAAAACTGCTCTTACTGTCAATAAATACCTGACTTATCGGCGTTTAAATGTAGTTCAGCGAAAGTGCTCGTTTGGAGAGGCTGCCCTTTGGCCTTGTCTCAGTCTCCAACCAATCGCCGGGTCTTAACCACGCTTATATCCAAAGCAAACCTCTTCTCTGTTTTTCTCGCATTCCACAACTCCCCTCTCTTGTCCTCGCCTTTCATTTCATGATTTATTTACAAGCATTGTGACTTTTTGAAAAAGGAGGGTGTCACTCGTAGCCGCAGGCCTGGCATCTCTTCCTGACATTTCATTCCAAACCAAACACGCCCACAAAGCAAATTAAAATTGGATTCCCTTCTCATCTACCACTCTATTGTAAAGCGAGATTAGTATTGTTGAAATGATACGGAGATTTACGTGAGCTGTGTGGCGTTCAAACCTACAAACAATGTTTGTAATAGTGTAATTGATTTGCTCTAGGGAAAAAGGTGTAAGTCACGTTAAAGGACATTGTGGTAACCTTTATTCAGATTGATTTGGTGCTTGTATCACGTGTGCTGCAGGGAACCAAAATGAATCCATTATAAGCTGTCCCAAAGCCTTCGATCAGTCTCACATAATCCTCATCAAATGATGGAGTTAAGTATGGATAGTTGTCATGGAGTTCCACACCCAGCTTTCGAAGCGCCTTTCTTCCATGTTGGCTGAACAGATTCTATTTAAAGTATATTCTTGATCTCAGAGACAAAAAGCAAAACAGAGCGTCTGTGGTTGTTCCCTGGCTGGCTTAACATTTACCACTAAAAAGCCATTTACAACAAATGACAAACCCGTGTTTAAGGTCTGCTTAAGTTTAGGTACACAAATGACTTTGACAGGTTTAAAGAAAAATTATGATTTGGAATCCAGTTACTACTTTGGTGCGGTGAGGGGAGATTTGTTCTCATGGTTACAGTTATAAACATAGTTAAAAAAAAAAACCCCACAGTTGATTGTCTGTCAGAAACAGGAAACAAATGGTTGTCTCCCATGTTCATGTCTG
Organism: Diplodus puntazzo; assembly: GCA_963678695.2. NCBI lineage: Eukaryota > Metazoa > Chordata > Actinopteri > Spariformes > Sparidae > Diplodus > Diplodus puntazzo. The sequence goes on along the minus strand of OZ023167.1, from coordinate 7,029,795 downwards.
ACCTTTCATTCCTACCAATCACCATATTATATATATTACATTTTGGTTCAAACTTTACGACTGTACGTTGTCGAGGCGTAACACTGTGCTCCACTTCCTGTGGAAAAATAGCCAGCGACAAAACTAGCTCCAAATATCCCCAGGTCTCCTGAACAAACACGTTTTTTTTTTTTTTGCCACAGAAATGGATTGAAATATCCACAGGCATCCCTAACAACATACATATGGTTGGTTGTTTGACAGCTCTGTTGGCTATTATAACGACACCACCGTCCCCTCCACATTAAGATGTGAAAGCTAATAGTCATATAAGTCACCTGACTTCCTCCTTTGCACCTGTCAATACCTTTGCCACTTGAATTTAAACGTACGTCCTCTTGGGGCTGAACAGAGTCAGATTGGGGCATTTTTCTAAAGATGATACGCAACGTGCAAGGGTCCGTTTGGTTCCGCGTGGCATACATTTCGTCATCGGAGAGTGTGTGCTGCGTCACAGCTGTTTGTGTACATGTTGGCTCCAAGCCTTCCGAGGATAGTCCCACCGGTTGTGTTTTGGTAACAAGCCAGGAGCACTGCTGGCAGAGTTTGAAGACAAGTCTCGACAGTAGCTGGCAACGGCTTTTTCCACTACGTCACTCAGATGCCTTAATCGGTGTCCTACCTTACCGACTTGAAATAACTAGTACTAGTTCTTGCCTGATAATCAGACTAAATAGCCCATTTAATATACTCCAATCTTGAGGGGATCAGTCTACTTAACTGCAGCCTGACTGGTTGGAATTTGGACCATAAACTACATAAACCTACTGCTGTGTCTGTTGTGGTGAATACATTGGTACAAATTGTACTTCTCCTAAATCTGTTTCCAGTGTGCAAAATTGCATCATTCCTCTTGAGACACAACTGAACATATATTTTGAGAACTTACAGAGTTATATAGTTCCCTTTTTTTCTATTTTTTAAATGACCTAAGACTTCTGTTTGCCCTTTAGTAACCATTGGGACCCCTTGACCTTGCTCAACAGCACAGTGGAAGCTGGTGACGAAGGAGCAGGTGCTACATCAGCCTCCCTGTTCACATTTTCGCAGACAGTCTGAGGATTCAAACTGGTATCTCTCAAGTCACAAGGCCACCTCTTTAACCTCGAGGCGAGTTGTCGCCCCTGTTATGCCCCTGTATGGCAGCAAAGTGCATTCCACTGCAGTGAGGCCAGTGGTGTGTTGGTGTTTCCACACTTTCTTTAAAACCCCGATGGAATGAGTAAAAAATAGCTCCGCCGTCAAGGAGGTCGGGCGCCACGGCTCTGCTAAATATTAGGTGTAGAAATGTTTAAAAGATTGAGACAGTGAGATAAGGATTTTTAAAAAAGGAGCACAGAGTTATGTGTTTGTTTTAGCTTGTTTGGTTTCAAATGTGACAAATGTGTTGTTCACTCTCATTAATTTCAGCTGCCTCATGTATCGGCGGGTCAGAGGTGAGATATGAGTTATCAGTTGAACACCAAACCTCTACCCTTACTTCACATTTACATAGTCACACATTCCCTCAAAGTCAGAGAACACATCCATAGTGCTCTTTATGCAAATAAAGGGAGTTGTAGTTTTCTTCTTATTGTTTTCAGTCGCCAAACCGGAGAAACCAAATACTGGTTTTTGAGAGGTCTGTTTGCTTTTTCAGCAGCCATGTCTGGAAGATAGAGTGTAAGTAAAGGGGGAGTGCTCACCTGGCTGCAACCTGCAACCTCACACCTAAATCCTGCACACGTGACCTTTAACTGATAATGTGATACCGCTTCTTAAACACTAGGAAGTTGCACTTGACTTGTTGTTAACTCAGCCAATCTTTAGGTGATGGAGTAAAAGTCAAAAGTCATCATTGCGGCAGTTCTCCTTATCACGGCAATGATGAAGAAATCTCTATCAACGTTTTTTTTTTTTCTCCCGAAAGATGATGAAACGACAGTTTAACACATTTCTGACGTTTGTTCACATGGTAACACCACCCACAAATAAATAAAAAGAAAAAAAAGATCATGACCATGAATCATTTATGGATACAAAAAATGATTCTGGCAGTGATGTTTGTTGTGGATACAGTCGAGAGGGTAAAAAAAAAAAAAAAATGTCATGCAGGGACACAGAAGCTGGCACGTTACGGTAACGTTCGCTCAAGACAAACTCAGGCAGATGTGTCGAGGAGCGTGAGGCTCAGGGAGCTCACTTGTGCGTGTTCGGTGTTGAAATAAACATGAGTGCTGAAATAATAAACACGTTTGGTGATTATCGTCATCTGAACTACAGCAGAGATCACAGCCGCCGTCCCGCAGAGACTCGAGTGCTGCAACACTTTTGATACTGAGGACGTAAAGTGGAAGTGTGCTGTGAAAAACGTCTTGATTAGCTATTTGATATAATTATGAGTCAAGGATTTCTGAGGAGCAGTTTTCAAATGCTTTTATTTTGAAAATGGTAAAAATGACATTTTTACCAATAGTCATTTTTACTATTTTCAACTGTGTTGTTTCCACTTAAATCCAAACTTGTTTCGCAATAATTTGCTGTACACCACTGTGTCAAAACTGACACACAGTTTCCTGTTGAAATATCAAAAAGGAAGGGGAAAAGGAAGTCTTTTGTTTTGCCCTCCCGCTGCGATGATCTCTCCTTTTTTGGAAACGCTCTCTGATTTCTTAACTCCTCGGTTCTGTCTTGACCTACACTCCATCTGACCCCGGCCACCTTAATCTCCCCTGTTCGACTCCCATCTGGACGTTGTTCTTGTTCTAAAAAAGCGCTTCCTGTTGTTTCTTATAATCTCTTTCTCTCACCAGACCTAAAGTTGTCCTTCTGCCACCTCCTCCTCCACCTCCTCCTTCCTGCATTTATTCACCATCTCCTGCCTTTTTCCTGAGTCAGTTCATGCTGAACAGCTTAGTCGGTACTCAAGCGAAAACAGCATAAACAAAACCTTGGCAGGAGACAGTGATAGGCCTCCTCTGAATCCCCCTTGTTTCTCCGGTTCCATCCAACCAGGCATGAGCCTAGCCAGGAAAAATCTAGGCTTTATCCCCACCCATCATCACTCCCTCCCATCATTTTCTCTCCTCCCACCTTCAGGCTGATTGCCTACCTCTCTTTTTTTTTATATGTAGACTTTACTACATCTGCTTATCTCTGTGCGGAGCGCAGCTCGAGTTTAAAGCAAACACAGCTACGCGTTGCGCTATAGTTACCTGCAGAAACTCAAACATGTTTGTCGAGGGTTGCTATGTACACGAGATAATCTCTCGTTCTGTTTACCAGGTGCCACCAGGCTATGAAGAGTCACACAGCACAGTGATTTTGGCACGTTGTGCGATCAATAGCATTATCAGTAGATGTGGACAAAGACTGCCACCATCCCAGTTAATGTATTCATCACACAGGAGGCTTTCTTTCCAGGTAAATCGAACTTTATTTCAAAATCATTGTCATTGTAAATGTTGTATAAACTCTGAAAAGAAGGTTCAACATGTTGATTAGAAATGAGTAAAACGAGAGCATCTAATCAATCGTGCAACAGAGCAGGTACAACACACATGACTTTATTCCATAGTTTTTCTTCAAACTGTTTAAAACCAGGCACTAAACTTATTAAACTGGTACTTGATAAGGTGGTTTTGCTTGATCTATCAACAAAATCTGTGCTCACCATGTTTCCACGTTTCAATTGCTTCCAGTACACAATAAATGAGACTCCAGACTTGCCTGAGATCAGCTGTTCATCACATATTAACAAGCGAGTTTCTCTTTTGTCAATTATATTTGTTGGGTAAAAGTTGGATGGCAGCTGTGCAGTTCTGCTCGGAGGTGCGTTCAAGGACACGCTGACACTCTGGTAACTATGATGTCAGCAGAGCAACGCTGCAGATTAAAAAAAAGGCACTCAAGGTCTGAAATTTAATTTTGTTGTTTCATCTGTTAAAAACACTCAGATGTCAGATGTCCCAGTCTCCTTGAACGCATCATTCACCAGTCATAAACTCTGAATGTGATGGATTACTGCTCTCCAGCAGGTGACAAGTCTGTGCAAGTTGTTGTTGTTTTTTACAGTGAACTGAAAAGAAGTGAAACCTGTGGATGGCTGGAAGGTAATGTGAGACACAATTGTATTCTTTAGCAGGTTAAAACATGCAAAACAACTGAAATGATCCTTAAAGAAAAAAGTATACAATTTACTCTCTTAAAAAAAGTTTGTCTAATTGTTTACTCGTACTGTTAAAGGTGTGTGTCCTGTACTGTATGTGTGCATATCTTCCTGTTGGTCCCTGTTTTGGTCCAGTTTAAAAGTCAGGTTACATTCCTCCTCGTGGCCAAGGTAAGAGTCAGAGTTTCTCAGTCCTCGCCGGCCTTTGAGAGGACAGAGGAAGGAGCGTCTCCGCGGGAGGTTCGTTCAGGGGTTGTTGTTGATGATCTGCCTGGGTCGGCCGTAGCCCGTCATTCCAGCCTGAGATGCTCCTGCATTCGTTCCCATTTGCAGGCCGATGATGTTTTTGCCTTCGGCCAGCTGTTCGTCTGAGAAGTCTCTTCTGTTCTCTTGGGCCTTCCTGCACATACACACACACACAAAAACACACACATCTCTCAGTCCACAGTGTCATTCCTCAGCGCTGACATGAAACCTTCTTTTGTTTGAGCAACTTTCCACAGAGTGACCGGTTCGAACTTACTTATGGAACCAGTTGGGGTCTCCTTTGTAGCAGCCATCGCTCTTTGTCACAGCCAAGCTACCCAGAGCCATCAGGGTCCTCTGGACGGCAGCCAGGTCCTTGCCTGAAGACACGCAACAATCTCACATTAACGGAGCCCACACGAAATATAAGGACGAGATCTGTGCTCTTCACCACTGAGCACAGCTTCCCTCCCTTTACTTATACTGCAAAAACACTGTTGTTGTGAGTTCTGCTTGTTGGCTTACTTTCAAAGAGGTCCACAGTCTGAAACATATCAGTTTTGGTGATTCCATATTTTTCTGCAGCTTGCAGGAACAGAGATATTTGTTCCATCTGCTTGAAGGCCATGCCGGACTTCTTGATGGACTTGATCGGCTTGTTGGTTGCATAAAGGCTGTTGATGAGCTCAGAAAGCACCTACACACACAAACAGAAAAGGAAGGTTCCTCCAATTCTAATCTACATAATGTGAATTTCACTTTTGTATTTACGTGCGCAGGGCAAACACTCACACATCCATCCTTGAGCCAGACTTGGATGCCGGTCTTGCCTGGCTCAGGCTGGCCGACTACAGGCCCGCACTGGGCGATGATCCACTGCACCAGCCTTTCCTCCAGTTCCGGGTCGTATTTCTTATCAATCTTGTTCTGCACCTCTCGGGTCAGACCGTAGGAGGGACCTTTGTTTGCCATGTTGATCCTGTTGGGAGGGAAAGTTGGTGTTAGATACGCTGGTAGCTGAGCAAACTTTACTCCTTGGCAGCGTATTGCGTCCAGTTCAATATGGATATTAAACAGATGTAACAACATTAACAGCCACAGACCGGGCCTGCAATCAGAACAAATAGGATTCTAGTTGCTCATTTCCTCATGTGTGCGGGAATGTTTCCATTGTGAGTTGTGTTTTTTCATGAAAACCTTTCAAGTTTCAGAATGAGCGAGCAGATTATGACTGGTGCTCACATGTTCACTGGATGACTTTGGTTAAAGTAACTCTGTCGGAGAGTTAGGTGAGAAGACTGATGACACCTTCATATGTGTGTGTGAAATATAAAGCTACGGCCAAGAGCTTGTTGGCCTAGCTTAGCATTCAGACTGGAAGACGGGGGGGAGACAGCTTCCCTGTCTTGCAGATAATACCCTATAAAAAAGTTTAAGATTGAACAAATGCGATATCACATATGAGTGTTGGTATGTGTTTTTCGTTAGCTTTAGACAGAACCAGGCTAGCTGTTTCCCCCTCGTTCCAGTCTTTATGCTAAGCTACGCTAAGCTAAGCAGCTGCTGGCTGTTGCCGCCTTCTATTCAACAGATAAATATGGAAGTGGTATTTAATTTCCTGAACTCTGCCACTCAGGCTCCAGTTAGATGGTGCTTATAAATGTGCGTCTGTTTTTCTACAATAGAGCAGAGCACATTTAATCATAGGGGGATTCCTCATCGTCTTTATTAACCATAATGGAAAGATGTGCGCATGTTTTAACTACCAACTTGTGTGTTCAGCGCTCACAGACCGAGGCATTGTGTTTCCTGTTATCCAGACCACGTCAGCGCCATTAATTAACCAGGTTGAAACCCAAGTTTAAAAAAAAGTTTGTAAATGTCCTCAACAATTACAACCCTGCTGTTCCCTGCAAGCAATTATGGTCGGCCTGTGCGACTTATTAATGCGGTACGAGCTTCCTGTCAGCATCGGCAGGACCGCCCCGCTCCCTGCATCCTGTTTGCTCATTCAGCTGTCACTTCCTTCCTTCCCTCCCTGACAAAGGTAACTATGTATATAGAGACTCTAAACAAAACAACACACCACTGCTCACCATGGGAACGGCCTTTAAGTGACAGCAGGAAAAAAAAAGACGACAAAAAAAAAAACATCCAGCCTATGAAACCATGAAAGTACAAGACGGTGCGTGATAACGCTGCAGTTATTGCTTTTACAGATCTTGAATTACTGTGTTACACAACGCAGCCTGACGTTCCTGAATTTTTCAGGGAGGCAGATAACATATGGAGATGTTTATAGCTGATAGGAAAATCCCCCTGCTCGTACTTTTTCTCCATCTCCTGCCCGAGTATATGCACACGAATGCTGCATTTTTCAAAAAGACTGACGATACAGCAGAGGATCACATTTGTGCAAGAATCTGTGTTTTATATCCGCAGGCGAACTGGGTTTAACAGACAGCATTAAGCACTTTTGTCCTTCGGGGGGGGTTGCGGGGGGAGAGAGGCACACCTACTATATCTCTTGCAAAACAGGGGCTTGTCAGTGTTACACAATGTGTGTTGATAGTTTGACAAATCATCTCGGTGTCGAACAGCTCCACAGCTGCCGTAGATCACACTTGTGTCTCTGTCTATTGTCTGAGGTCCCAGTGGTTCCAAAACCAGCAACAAGGGTGAAGTAAATGTCTAAACATCCGAACTCTTGAGCCCTCTCTTTCCCAATCGCACGAGATCCATCTGCTGTGTCCCTGCACGCCCAGAGAGCATCCAGCTGCTGCGAACATCAGGCCTTATCTCTTTTTCTGCATGTAGGCGTGATGAAGCCAAAGAAGCTACTCTCTCAGATGAACCCTCTGCACCTTGATCTCCGATTACACGCCGCTGATTTGATGTCACAAGATTATGTCATGCCCTCCCTGCACTGCGCATTTCAAGCACGTCTACCATTAGCAGGATTTTTAACGCTCAACGCGACTGTAAAAGTGGCATGACATCCGTCCGAGCTTAAGTGTTCGTGCGCAGGTGTTTGAGTGTGTGTTTTCCGGATTATGTGGACGTGCGTGCTTTAGAAATTATCTGGGAGCGACCTGGTGTTCACTGGGAGCGTCTCGTAATCACAGGGTCGCACAAACCAAGAACCGAGAACTGTCGATAAACAGATGTGAGGTAACCACGGGGATCCCTAAATATGGGATATAAGTATAGACATCATAAGTTGGTTGATGCATCACTCGTAGATGTTTCACAGTTTTTCATTTACAATCAATATATTTGTAAATAAGCCGTAAACACCAGCTGGATGCGTCTGAATGTGCAGCTTTTATGAATGAACCTTGAAGCTCTGCGCACTTCACTCTTCAACATGTTGCCGCAGTGCGACTGCTGTTATGCATTCATCACTCAAACCTGCCGTATAACAACAGGATCATCCCTATGTTCCCCGCTTTGTATGGGTTAGGGTTAGGGGGGTTAGGGTTAGGGTTGGGGTTAGGGTTAAAAAAGGGTCCTATGTCCTACATAGGATGATTTTTACCAACATCATTCATACTAAAATAAAGTGGAAAACTCACTGTGTAATGATTTAACTGCATTACTTTCTGACTCAATTATTATTTCTGAGCATACATGAGCTGGAGACCTATTATGCGTTTTAGTTTCTCCCCTTCTTTTCAGTGTCTTACGTAGATTCTTGCGTTTCCCAAGGACTTAAGCTCTTCTAGACGCCCAAAATCTGTATCTCCCTCAGTCCTCTACTTTACCGTTACACACTCTGAGCAAACACTCCTCACATCATCTGTGTCCGCCCACTGATCGGCTCCTGTTCGTCCCATTCGAGGGTTAAATGTCTTGCTCTGGTGCAACCCAAGTTTCTGCTGTTAACTTCGTCATGCTCATCTCCTCACCGCCCCTCCCCACACCCTCTCCGCCCAAATTCTTCAACTTTTGTATCATAGTAACTCACCCTGTCATCCGGTTCAAGCTCTCTCGTTCTTGCGTCAGTGGTTACTTCCTGAGTCAACTCAATACCATCCTTACTCATAGTTGGACGTGTGATTCACTTTCGAGCGGCAAACGGCCGAAAGGTCGTTCTGGGACCTTTCTGCGACGGATCCAAACGGTTAAACTGGCTCACGTAAATGATCTCTTACAGTGTTCCTCGGACTGTTGATTCAGCAACTTGTGTTTCGCCCTTATCACTGAAGATACCGACACCACCTGAAGTCCCTGTCTCTGAGTTATCTTATAGTCCAAAGCGCTTACACGCACGGAAACTTTACAGTGGTGTACAAATGGGACACACACACACACACACACATGCGTGACTTTTGCTGCCATATCTTGAACCAGCAGACTGGTGCTCAGACAAGTAAATGACATGGTATTAGACAGTAATGGCCACATGTTGATGAGAGATTTCACAGAGGCTGAACCTAGAATCCCCTCCCTGGAGCCGTGAGGCCTGTCGAGAGGAGCGCTGAGAGCAAAAAGTTGGATAAGAAAACAGGATTTCACAACACAAGTGGCTCAGTCGGACGACATCTGCATCCACGCAGAAGGAACTAAACATTAACCCAGCGCTCAGTCTGCGTCAAACACGAGCAGGAGCGAAGGGGAGACGGAGAGCGAGGGTGGGGTGTGTGATACGTTACACTGCCTTTTCACGTTTCCTGTGTCGAGCCAGACAAAGAAACCCTTTGACTGCCAGTGAGAAACCAGAACGCTGAGATTGATGAATGAAGAGTATGTAGTATGAAGAGTGCTGACTTACTTTGTGTGGTGTGGACTTCAGGTGGGTACAGGTGGGGCTCTTGTTGCTGCTGCTGCTGCTTCTGCGTTCGCGCTCTTCCTCTAGCTTTTACAACACAGTGCAGAGTGCACTGTACAAGACTGCCAACATCAATACAGCAAACACCCCTTGTCTGAAATATATGACTTCACCACATTCAACAGAAAGCAGGGAGAGAGAGAGAGAGAGAGAGATACGCCTTCACGTCCTCTTATTTCACTCTGTGACCCGCCCCTTCGCTCTTTCTCCTTTTCCCCACTCAAATTGTAATTCCTTATTTAGGAGAAGGACGGGAAGGGAAAGAGAGGGAGGCATGTGACTGGAGGAGCTTGGTGTGGTCACTGAGAAGAATTCTCCAGATTTCTGCCTCGACCACAAAAGAACGAGACAGGATTAGGAGGGAGGGATGATAAAATCCTGGAGAACAGCAGCGCAAGTCTGAGGGGAAGTCACAGGAAGGGAGTTCTGCAGTAATTAGAGAGCAGCGGAGCACATGGAGGAGATTATTTATCGGCCTTAATTCAACAATGTTTGCGTCTGAGAAGTGAAACAGACAGCAGGCAGCCGTGGAATGTAAATCCCCCCCTCTCTCTCTCTTTCTCTGTCTCTCTCCCTGTCGAGTTTCACATCAACACACAACAAACAGGGAGGGGGAAAAAAAAGGGGGACAAGTCAGAACCTGGAGGGGATTTTGAGACATAACGATGACATCACATGTGATAACAAATGTGAGGATTGAAGTGACTGACAGAGCCCATTAGTTATGAATATGTGCTGTAGCTGTAAGTGCTGCTTGGAAGTTCACGTCAGCCATGTTTTGTGTGTCATTTATGAGTGTGATGTTTAACACCTACAGGGTTAATGATTGTCACAGGCTCAGAGAAGTTTGGTCGCAGGGGAATGTTTCCTCTTTCCTGCTCACAAGCTGAACCCGCGTGATTGTTTCAGAGCAGTCAGCTTCACTTCAGCTAACTGTCACCAGTGTTGTAGAAAGTACCTGAAAATCATACTTGAGTCAAAGTAAAGGTATCCTGTTGGAAAATGAACCATGATATTAAATGTACTTAAAAGTAATTTCCTAGCAAGAAATATACTTAGGTATCAAGGAGTAAAAGTACATTATACATATATTGATCTGTCTATATGTACTGTATACTATAGGTCAACTGATTAGTCACCTGGCCAATTATCAGAATCAATATTTAGCTTTTTTTTCTGTTATTGGAATCTGTGTTATGTCATTCGATTGCCGACAATTATGATTAATTAAAAAAAAGGTCTTACTCGGTGTCACGGTGTGTTAAACCATGGATTAAATTTATGCTGTAATATCCCTTTAAGTAATCCAATGACGAGCAGAGTAAAATATCTGTCTCCAGAATGTAGCTGTGTGGAAGTATGAAGAAGTAGAAAACAGAATTACTCAAATAAAGTGCAGAAACCTCCAAGTTGTACTTGTACACTTTTGAGTAAATGTACTTACTGAAATGCAAAAGTTCATGTATTTATACTGGGTTTTTTTTCTATCAACAATCCAAAACCCAGAAATTCAAGTTATTTTTCATAAAAGGCTGAGAAAAGAGGCAAATAATTAAAAGTTAGGGCCAGAGAATATATCAGTATTATTGCTTGAAAATTATAATCTAAATATAATGTCCTTCTGATTAGATAATTATTTGTTATCTGTTTCAATATTGAAGCAGTCATGAACAACAGTGGACACACTGTAAAACTTCCTAATCCTGATACCATTGTCACATATTTTTTATATCTGACAGCCATTATCCCTGTAAATAATCACACAACTGACCCCTGCGCCTCTTATTGTAATTATATGATCATGTTTTTTTTTCTTCTTCTTCTTTTTTTTTTTTTTTTTTTTTTTACAATTTATCCAATTAACCTCTTCAACATGGACCTAACACAGGGATCGTCACTGCATCTCCATGTGTTTTTTTTATTTGCTTCAGAAAAAACATCAAAATGTCATAATCTCAAAATTTGGGGACTTTTGCATATTATAAAATGTTCCTAATAAAAGCGTCACACTGTATAACTTAACTATAAAGTATGTAATATTACTGTATAACTACCATGGTTGACTGAGTATATACAATTTACTTTAAAAGTGTTTAGGGACATTCAGGATTCAGGATGTTAAGGCACTTTGTAGTGTAAGATTAAGATTTTATATAAACATGATATGATGCTTTTGTATGAATTAAACAACCAGCCAATGAATAAACCAGAAATATTAGCTGCATCTTGATCAGTTACAACATTAAAACTTCTGCACATGAATGCAAAACCAACTGTAATTCAGTAATATAATACAGAAAATGATACAATACTCAGAAAAGGATGCATTCCTCATACTTCTGTGTAAGGTTTTGAATCCAGGGCTCTAACTTGTCATGGAGCATTTTCACACTGTAGGTTTTATTATCTTTATTCAAGTGATGGATTTGAGTTTCTGTTCCGCTACTGGCAACAATCCAGTTGAATATCGCATGAACTTGTTGACATTGTAGGGGTGGAGCGTCTGAGCGGTGTTACTGGGAGGCCTGCTCATGTTTAACCAGATGACAGATAGCTGTGTGCGTCGGGGGGGAGAGAGAGACATGGGAAATAATATCCAGCAAACATGTTAATGGTGAAAATACACAGATGACAAATTCCACATGTGGTTGAACTCTGAGCGAAGGGAGGGAAACACACCCAACTTTTTCTTCCCACTGAGATTTTTCTTCAGCTGAAGTAACATTAACAGCTCATTCTTTCTTCCTTTGCCCTTTTTTTTTTTCTCACTCACTCCAGCCAGATGTTTCACCTGTCCTGAACTCGACAGTGAACATCCATCAAACCTTTTTCTCGCATTTAAACTTTGCACGTCCAAAAAACGCTACGTTTGCAGGAAATACAGCTTGTTTTGCAGCTTTTTTTTCTTTAAATAATCCAGATGCTGATCATCTTCCCAATGAGTCTCTGCAGGCTGCACTACAGCAACATCTGGTGGCTCAGGGGGGCAGACAGCAGGGGATGTCCACGCACTGCTTCTTCTTCTGTGGTGTAATTGTAACACAGCTAAAAAGCAGCACTGCCTTTTCACGCTCAGCAAGCGGCGTGATTCCGTTCAAGGGGACGACAATTAGGCGTGTTACACTCGCTGTCCGTTGGAGTCTGCCTCGTCCTGAGCCTGAACAGATTTCGTTTTATTTTCAGGGGCACACTGCTGGGTGTTGATGGCCGTGCTGAGAGCTGCTAATTGAAAAAGAGCTTCCTGGTGGACAAAACACTGAGATGTCATCGGGGTGTAAAATGTGAAGCTGTTATACAGGAAAAGAGAAACTTAACAGATGGAGAAGAGCAACTCAGCACCGAGGGGGGATGTTGGAGAAAAGTGGTGCAGTTTTTTTTTTGTTGTTGTTTTCAAACTGAACGAGGCTGAAAGCTGAATAATTGAAGTATAAAACCTATTTTGGGTCCAAAAACCAAAAACAATAATCTGACATTCCATAAAATCTGTCTCAGGGGTTTCTGACTTTCAGAAAAAAAAGAAGAAAAAACAGGATAAATAATTTAAAAAACAAGATTTCAATGTTGTGTACTTTAGTGTGACACAGCACAGCACATTTATAGAGAATGGAGCACTTTGTGTTTGAGGCCGTGTCAGCAGCGTGGCTCTAGGGATGGTTCTGTCTGGACAGTGCATACGGCCCGTCAGGCAGACAGTCCACCACTTTGGTTTGGACTTGAATATCCAGACAACCACTGGACGGGTTGCCGTTAAACGTACCCTTTATGTCGTCCTTACGGTGAACTGTCTTAACTTCATTGATCCCTTAAATTCCATCTAGCACCATAATCAGATCACATTTTTTAATTCATTTTCTACTAACTAATCCATCAGCCTCATCTGCACTTTGTGTTTTGCTCTAATTAACAAATTGTTTGCTGGTTGGTCAGTTGGTTTGTCAGCAGGATTACACGAAAACTACAGAACGGATTTCCACTGGAGCTCGAGTGGAGGACAGGCCTCAGCCCAGAATAGACCCCGTTAGATAAAGGGACATTGTAAGTCGGGGTGTTATTTGACCTTTTTTCTTACTCAGGGAACATTGCACAAATCTTGCTGAAAAGGTCTGCTGTATTTAGGTGGCTGGTATCTCTGTGTGAGTATAATTTGCAGATCCAACTAACAGTCCAGATCGAGCACACTAGAATCTGTTTTATTTGATATTGCATTCGGCTTCAGTGAATTAAAGGGGACTGTTGGGCCTGAATTAGGATGGTTACCATGGCAAACATACCTGCTAAATTGTCATGGTTAGCATTTTAGCATACCAGTATTAGCATTTAGCTCTGTTTTTTTGTTATAGCTGAGCAGAAGGATCCAATTCAATTCAGAACATTTCTTTCAACATCAGAAGCTCTAATAATCAGTACATTATGTCGGCAAGCTTATCGATGCATCTGAAAGTGGATTCTGGTTTGTCCTTTAGATGCCATGATGTCGAAAGAAATCATGTGCATGTCTTACTTTACGTTTTTACTAATTTTACACTGGTTGAAGTTTTGCCAACTTCACGATCATCAAGACAATAAAATCCTTAACTTCTAATATTTGGCAGCGAGCCACGCTGAGGATGCAGCTTCTCCTTTTAACCTTTGTTAATGCTTTCGCTTCCATTCGACATGAGACTGAGGGACTGATTATGTTTGCATATTTCTGTAATGGCTCCTGTGGCCAAATGCCAGCTTGAACCTCAACGCTTACGTGATTTTTTTGCACCGTGGGTCCTTGAAACTGGCCGTACTGAGGAGTGTGTCAGGCGAAAGGGACTTATTATGATTTCAATTTCCTTTCTACTTTATTCCGAACCTTTCATGCTTCTCCTGCAGTCCTGTCTTGCCTGATGGAAAAGAGCCCATCAGGACAAAAGATAAAGAAAGGATCACATGTACAGAGTTAATAAACAGACACCAGGATCATCTTTCTCATCTTGATAACACACGCACGCAGTCACAGATCATCAGTAGTGAGCTGCGGGAGGTGTGATGATGAGACGTATGTGGATGAATAAAGAAGTCTGGATTAAGACCACAGGTGGTCCAGCTGTGCCCGATCCTTCGGGACCAAATACCAGTAAGGCACAGCGGGGGACATCTGCTTAGATTCATTTATCCACAACCTCCTTTCCACTTTCAGTCTGTGTGTCATGGGCAACTGTACAGATAAGTGTATGACAAATAATCCCTAATGCAGAGAAGAAACATTCTTGCTGTGCTTGATGACAGTCTGATTATTACCAACGGGGACTCGCATGGCCTGTTTTCTTGAACGGGAGCCGCAGTGAGCAGTTGGTTCCTCTTGGAGGCGCTGTGCTGCAGTTTGAGCCCAATTACTAAATAGACAGTTCACTGCTGACACTCAGCCTCTCAACTGTGACCCCTAAATGTCCATATAAATCTTCTGCGCTGCACCTTCCCCCATCTAGTAATGCCACGAGACGGAAACCAGCTGTGCAGAAAATAAAGCTTCTGCCCTGCTGTGGACATGTTCAAGGTGGACATGGTGCGTGTGCGTGTGTGTGCATAAGTGTGTGTGTGTGAGTCACTCAGTAAATAGGTGACGTCTTGGTTACATTCCAGCTCGGGTCAGAGGATTGTGGCCTCTCTCCTCCAGAAGTGTGACCTCAGGGTTCATGTCAAATGTCGGATTTGAAGCAATGTCACACACTGCAAATGAGAACATCTGCATGCTCAGCTTTACCGCTACTCGGCTGATGGAAGCCAACTACGCGTGAGCTGGTGCGATTACAAAATAAGATTAGACTCCCCTCTTAATTTATGTGACCTCTGTGTATTGATCTGAGAGGCAGAGGTGCGTATGGGGGGATGGGGTGTAGAGGGAGGGATTGTGAGTCAAAGGTCCAATGTCTTTTTGGATGTGGAGTCACGTGTCTGATTGGGGCGTTGCGTAGGGCATACAGTGAGCGCATTTCACGACAGTTTGCACAACAGTCCCAGTATTGAATCTAGAAAGTGAACAACTGTGATGCCAGAATCAAGGGTTCGTGTCGGGTTTGTGCTCAGGTCCAGGGGACAGAAGCATTTTGGATTAGGTGAGGGGAAAATATATTTTCAGATCCCGAAACAGTGACGAAATGACATGTTATCATATTATATGTTAATAAAAAAAATAAAGAATCAGAAAAAGTCATGAAATTTAATCTATAGGGTTCATGTACATGGACACGAATTGTCCATTTGAAGGTCAAGAGTTTCTTGAATTGTAGTGATACTGGGCTGGTATCTCCGTTGACTGCATCCAGTTCTGCTGTGGTCTGCTGTCCTTGAATTTTGAATCCAGCATTTCAGCATCTAAAACGAGAATATGATCATCTTCGCTCTTTGTGTGGTACAGAAAGTGTCTTTTAATGTCTCCGAGGAGCTCTTTAGCAGAAGTCTCACCGTGTGCGTCTCAGAGCGGATGCAGCAGCAGGAGCTTCATTTTGTTAATCCATGTTATCTCCCCGCCTGTGGGGAGGCGCTGGTCTATTATTAAAAACAAGATGTTTAACTTGTGTGTGCCTTTTTTTTACTCCAAATCACAACGTCAGGAGAGGGGATATGAAATAGATGCAGACACCTCGGCTCAGATGGAGGTTGGTATCTACTGACAACCAGAAGGATCTGAGCAGTGTCGTAGAGTTCTATTCATAAACCCAGTTTATCCATTACGGGAGTTTAACAGTATAATTGGCAGCCAATGACTCATGACATCTTACCTCATCAACCTTGTGAAGCCATCAGGGAGATAATGAAGGAGTATCAGGTTCATGTGATGCTTAGAGGGCAGCTCATTTTTCTTTCTACGTTTTTTTTGTTAATATTTATACTTGAAAGATGTGTTTTTATTATAATAGTATAGATCATATTATATTATTATACTGTATGGATTTCATTGTGTGCATATCAACCAGGCACACATCTTGGATGTTGAAAGACCAGACATATATATCTCTTAAGATTACTTAGAGGTGCAATCTGTAAAGAAAACATTAACTTAGACAATCGACAGAATGTAAAGAGATAGCAGTGTTGACATCATGACATCTGTTGTGTTGCAGAGATAGCTACTGGAGTTAGCATGCTATCCTGCTAGCCGTAGCCTGTCCTGCTCCAAAGCTCCTGAGCTAGCGGTGTAAACACGGACAATGCTCAGGATGGATGAACTGCTAGCTGCACAGCTAACTTAGCTAACAGCTAACTTAGCTAACAGCTAACTTTAGCAGCAGTTAGCGGTCACTCTGGCAGCATGCTGACGCCTATTTGTTGACAGGACTCGAACTTTTACATTTTCAAACTGCTATTTTTGCCGACTTGTGTTCGCTGTTTGTTGTCGACGTCGTTATGGCGACCTGCATCAGCCGGTCGTCGATCACTGTCAGGTGGCGTCTGTTTAACAGGCGTCACACCCACAAATGCCACACTAACTGAAGCCTGTCAGAGCTGAAACACGTCTGTTTGTTTCATGCAAGCATTACATACTTACTCATGGCGAGTGCTCGTGACTTCATGTGTTAAGGTTGATTAAAGGTGAGGACCCAAATGCAGCAGCAGAGGCAGGCCGGTCGAAAACAAAAAGCAAGTTTGAATAAAGAGAAGCTGTCGTTCATAAATCCAAAATGGAAATAACAAAAGGTGGGCATGAAAGGCTATCAACAAAGCAGAAGTAATCTGAGAGCAAAAACCAGGATAATAACAGAAGAATTGACCAAGACAGTGGGGGAATATGCAGACTAAGCTACACAAGGGCTAAAGAACAAATGAAACACAGGTGTACACAGAAGAAGGCCGGGAAAAGGACAAAGACAGCTGGTGGACAGTGACAACAAGACATGTGAGGATAAATCCACCAAATTTTTGAGTTAAGCATGCCTGTTGTTTTTTATATTTAGAAGGTGGCACACAAACAGTAACTGCGCTCTCCAGTTCATTGCTGCAGGCGCCAATTCAGCCTCCCAGTGAAGGATTAAGTGTCCTTTACAGATATGTGGGGAGTGTCGTGTCTGCATGTACATGGATGTCCACACACCATTCTTCATTCTTCTTTTGCTTTTGTGTCTTGGCTTTTTGGTGACCTCCTACAACATCAGCGATTAAATGCTAGATTTATCTCCGCGCCACTTTTCTTTTTCTCTTGCAGCTCCCTGCGATATTAAACAGACCCAGTTAGCAAAAATCAGGTTGAAAAAAAAAAGTAGAGTACAGCCCTTTATCAATCATGTCCATGAAACTAACTTGACTTTTTCTGCTTTATCTACATTTCCAAGCAACCACATCAGAGGCAGATTTGAGCTGAGTGTTTCAGAGCCGGTCGACTGGTTGTTGGGTGGTGCTTTTTTAAGATATACCCTAAATCTGTCTGCAAGCTCCGAAAACTGAATTAATCCAGTGAGGCGATCTGATCTGGAAGGCCGGGCACCAAAAGAAGCCGCAGCTTATATCAGCAGACGAGACTTGCGTGTTCTCTGTTCCATATATATCATATTTCCAGGATTATCAACTGGGCTGAGCGAGGTGTCAGAGCATCAGTGGAGTTATGGAGGGAGATAATAGAAAGCTGGTGAGCTGTTGGGAGAAGATGTCTCCGTTTTTTGTCAGCGTTCTCTTTGAAGAGGCAACAAAATCCTCTGTGGTGACACAGAAAAAAGGATGAATCGGAGGAGAGAGGAGAAGGGAGGGGAAGGGCTTTCCTGCTGCACAGCAGAAGACTTCAGCTTCGGCGTCTTTGACGGATCCGAGCAAGAGAGAATGGGAGTAAAAACAAAGAAATCACTGGTCTCAGATTCAGGTGAGATCCAGGTGGGAAAAAGCCAGAGCAGGTCCTACATGAAAGAGGGCAGAGAAGGTCAGAGGAAGGTAGGAGGGCAGGAAGCAGTGGAAAGTGAGAGGAGTGAGTCAGGTGGAGGAGGAGAGGACCAGATGGAGACAGGGGGAGTGAGGAGAGGAAGGGCAGAGAGAGTGTGCCAAGCAGGGCTAACGCGCGAGGAGACCCAGCTACTCTCGGAGAGCAGAGCGCAGACTGACACAGATTGATGGGCCGAGACATTAAGAGGCTGGAAGTGAAGCAGGCTCCAGAGAGAAATAAGCCAACTCCAATTTCATCTGGCGAATGACGGAAGAGTCGGAGAGGGGGAACAGCCAAGGAACACAGGAGAGGAATAATGAAATGATTCTTCTCCCGGTGCTGCCTTATTACTGGGACAGTAATGAATCAGCTGTGGGGAGCAGGTCACGGAGCAGATGAAAATTTGATGAGGATGCGAGGGTGAATGTCTGTGAATAGATAGTCAATGCCAATCAATCCGGTGACACGATTCATCCTTACAGAGGAAAATTACACGGATATTTTTCACAAAATTAGATCTATGCACTGGGGAGCGAAGGTCAGAAATAGACTGCACTAATAGAGCGCACAATCTGACGTGCTGTGCGTGCTGCTGATGCACCATAAAGTCTTGAGTGGAGTCAGCTTAATAGAAATGTTTGACTGTACTCCCGGCTCAGAGACACCAGATACCAGAACAAAAGCCACATCTGGTCGCCTCAAAATGACAAAACAACGTCTTAAAATAGACCGTAAGAGAACGAGTGCACTCGTTGTGCACATGCTGTATCTGCTAAAAGGGCTCCGAGGGAGCAAACTCATTAAGTCGTCCACATGTCAGCAGGTATACGGTATCAACCCACCCCATTAATGATGCTAATGATTTCAAAAATGTGTCAGTCAAATTCGTTTTTTTGCGTTCCGAGTATGCGTCAGTGCTAGATGACACTGACGTGCAGTACGATTGTCAAGTTGGCAGGGTTTTTTTTTTTTGTTTTTCAGGGTTTTTTCCTCCAGTGCAGCGTGGAAGAACAAACACCCGGAACTGGAAAAAGCTTGATTAAAACCGCCTGATCTGATCGAGATCAGCGGACAAGAGGGAGGCGACGGTGAAACTGAAGCGAAGTCAGTTTAGGAAAAAGCTTCTCCCTGCAGAACATTGCAGGCCATCAGTTTGGATAGTGAGAGACGCAGCTGAACATCCCTCATGATGGATCTGAGCCTAGTGAATATTTGAATGATGTATAATTAAGTACAGTTCAGAGTAATGAGGACAGTGACGTTCAAGCACACAATATATTATTTTTTGCCTCCAGGAGCCTGGAGAGTCAGGAGGTGCAGAGACGAAGCTTCTGGAGGAATAAACACCCAGAAATCACATCCGATTCCACAGGAGAGCTCAGAGATGACTTTTAAACTTCCGGGATCAGAAAGCGGATTTATCTTCAGCGCCATTTATCAACTTGACTGCAGCAGCGATCCGCAGAGGTGACCTTCATCGTCGTTACTGTTTTGTTGACTGGAAAATGTGTGAATGTACTTTACATCATGAACACAACGCCACAGAGAGGAAAGGTGTTAATTTATCTGTATCCTCGAAGTTGTTATGTGTGACCAAAGAAAATGTACCGCTGGCTGGCTGTGAATATTGTTGGAAACACGCGGGATAATGTCACCACACCGCTCAACAACATACATAACAAAGGTCGAGTCATTTCTAGACATTTGAATGCAGAATTCCTGCAAATTATATCTTTAAAGACGGCCTTATCGGTCAAACAGCTATATCCTTTCACACCTCCAGCATAATGAGAAAGAAAACAAGTTTTAAGAGCAGTCTGAATTCCCTGCATACCGACAAATAACCAGATTTTTTTGAGGTGTTTCAGCTTCAATATCAGCCACTTCATTGGAGACCAGAGCAGAACATTTACAGACATTGGTTTTAAAGCATAACAAGTGCTGTGTGAAATATAAATTTTGCAACTCATAAATGGGTAAAACTTTTTCTCTAATCCACTCCAGTGGAAATTATTTGAGCTGAAACCAGCATATGGCTCATGTGTTGGGTTTTTACCCGCTTGTCGCTCTGGATCCTCCCGGACAGCGGCTCTGCGTGTGGTTTTGGTTTATGTTCAGGGGATAAGGATAAGAATGTTATGTTCTTTTGTTACATTTTGTTGTTTTTCTCAATTCACCGCGCAGCAAGTCAGGTCACCACAACTGCATAACAACTTTCTCTTCGTTATTTCTAAATTCGTAAACCCGCGGCGCCTCTCACCATCCCCGTGGTTACACCGTGTGCGGCGAACCATCTATTTGCAATGCTGTAATGCATGAGTAAGCAGGTGGGATGAACCCCGGAGTTGCATTTGTTCTGTACTTCATGAACTGTACTGAGTGTACAGATGTGGAGGTATGGGGGTGTTGATTGACAGCTTCGTTTATAACTATGATCTGATCATATAAGCAACTGAGTACCTCTTGCTGGAGGTGGTCCAACGAGACTATCATCACCTTAACGTGATGTGAAGTCCATAAACTGAAGGAAAGCAAAAGGTGTGTTTTTTTTTTTAATGAATTTTATAAAAGACAAATTAGAAAACTTAACAATCAAGTTATTTCAAGTCTTTATTATAACCACATGTGTCTTGAACAGGTGATTAAAGGCTACTTACCTGCAGCACTGCAACAAACACCTCAGCCCAGCATGTTGGTGACTTTCTATACCTCAGTGTGTGTTTGTGGGTCGACACGCTGCTGTGGAGCGACAGCAGGAGAGGTGGTGCAGTGCTGCTTTCTGCCCTTCAGTCTCTGCGGTGCTTAACATCATTACTGCCCTCCTGTCACCACAGCAACCGGCCCGGCTACATCCTCAGAAAAGGCTTTTGTTTAGGCATTTATTGACTCTCCGTATGTGTGTGTGTGTGTGGTCGTCAGATCCTCGTTGATGTGGATGTACATCGCACGCGGCAGACGGTCAATCACTGCTCCCCACATGCCAATAAGAACACAGCGTGGCCTTTAAGTGAATGAATAAACCACACAATTCATTACTCTACGTCCTATCAGACAATCAGCTTTATTAACGCGCCCCTCCATCACGCTCGTCCCTCTTCCTCTCGTCCCACTGTGCTCTCGGTGTTCCCCAGGACACGGCCACATGACGCCCGCACCGACTGAAGGTTTAATAACACTAAAAGGTTCACCGCCGCCCCCACACATCTCCCTCGATAACCTCGCTCATTACCGGAATTATCAGGTCCGCTCTAGTAACTTACCTGCCTATGACTCACGCTGAGCTCGAAGAGAAAAACAGTGTGAGAATCAGATGAATGCTACTGTAAACGCTGTAAACACCCTGCAGAGACGTGGCAGTTGTCAGTAGAAATGAATTAAAAAAAAAGTTCCCGCATAGTTTTCCTGACAAATTGACTTCATTCGGGAGTTTGACGACATGAAGCGAGCAGGTTAAATATCTATAATTCATCGGGAGAAAGTCAGAGAGTGCACTAATGTAGCCCTCGGAGACGTATCATTTCTCAGCGTTGAATAATAAATAATAAGGCCGGGTTTCAATCTGTGCAGCTGAAAGCACTGCGTTGAACTCTGCAGTCAGTGTGGACTGTTCTCCTATACAACATGAAAAACCGCTGTATATTTCATGTTGCAGTCACAGCACGATGTTATGTACACCGCCAGTGGTGAAAGTTAATGAAATATAATAACTCAAATCTGTTTGAAAGGGTATCTCCTGTCAATTTTTACATATTAAAATGTGGTATCAGATCTTAAGAGCACAACTGTATATGTTGAGGTAGCAGGTTTTTAAAAAGAAGAATGCGTGAAATAAAACAAAAATGACAGCTCTAGTTCTTCTGTGCTGATTCTGACCATTTGTTTTAATATTTTACTAGAAGACCAAAACATGGTGCGTACGTTACCCACAATGCAACTTAGCCACTGACTCTTTTTTCCACACATGCTGAAGTCCTCAACAAGACCTGTAAACACACTTTAAAGTGTAAAACTAGCGGAGTTACCCTTTAACTACATTCCCAAACTACATCTACATGAGTTTTTTCCATTTTCTGCTTTACAGTTTGACTCGTTCCACTGAACTGATCTGAGCTGATCTAGTTAGATTTTATATACAAACAGGCCTGCACAGAGTCCTGACATCAACCCGATAGAACACCTTTGGGATGAATTAGAGCGGAGACTGACAGCCAGGCCTTCCCGTCCAACATCAGTGTGTGACCTCACAAATGCGCTTCTGGAAGAATGGTCAAAAATTCCCATAAAGACACTCCTAAACCTGGTGGAAAGCCTTCCCAGAAGAGCTGAAGCTGTTATAGCTGCAAGCGGTGGACCGACGTCGTGTTAAACCGTATGGATTAAGAATGGAATGTCACTTGAGTTCATGTGCGAGTCAAAGCTGGTGAGCGAATACTTGTGGCAATATAGTGTAAGTTAAACACTAAAATGTGATGCATTTTATAGCTTTAACGACCAGACTGTATGTAATGTAGATCTGATGAACTCCACATCCAACAGCTAAATCAGTAAAATGCTGCTTACACATGACAGCATCAGTATTAACAGTTCAATTATATACGAATCATCATAGAACTCTCACTTTTTCTGCATAACACGTACTTTAAAGGTGCAATATGTTAGAATTGGCCCCTTGTCAAATTCATACTGAAGAAAAATTAGCACCAGCAGTAACTGCTGCTAACTGTAGCAGCCCTTAGCTAGTTAGCTCAGTTAGCCGTGCAGCTAGCGGTTTGGACAGGGGGAGCGTTAGTAATTAGTAATAGCATGCTATCTTTATTAGCTATCTGCAACACACTCTGCTGTGTTTACATTCTGTAAAGAATAAAATAATAAAGAAATACAAATATTTACATTCTGTTGATAATTTGAATTGGTGAGCATTTTAAAGACATCTAAAAGTCTTACATATCGCCCCTTTAAGAAAGTTTGATAATACTTTGATCCTTGAATGCAGAACTTTTACCTCTAATACGATATTTTATTAGTGTTGTGGTACTAATAACCTCAGCAGGATTTGATGATGATGTTATTCCACATTTATCTCGCAACATCCTGATAAAAAGCAAAATGGCAGCAGTACACACTCATCATTAACACATGACAGTCAAAAATCGCTGTTTGCATAATAATTTATTCACATATTTTTTCACATACTATATATTATTATTGCTGCAGTTCAGGAGCCTTTCAGGTTTTCTCTTTCCATATTCCCACAGAGGGCTTCTATGTTCATATCTCTTTATATTTTTCATCTTCATGCATGCTAAGTATAACATTTCACAGGAGCAGGATGCAAATAAATAAAACAGTCTCTTTTTAAGTTACATGTCATAATCTATCCATTCTATTAATGCTTCAGTAACATGCCTTTTTTCAAAGTCCATAGGGGGGGAAACACTTCTCGGAACGTATAGTCTCCATTAGAGGGCGAAGGCTTAACAAAGAGCACAGTAATAATACATATTGTTAAAGCTGGCGATCTATGATTAATCATTACCACCCAAACCCCATGTTCCCCCATCCAAGTGAAGCCCGTCTATACTGCGTTAGGAAAAGGCTAAGTGTAATTATCACATCTCATCTATGTACAGTAACTTTGAAATATGGCACCAAGTCTGCTTGTGAAAAAAAGCTTGAGGTTACACGTTAAAATATTTGTGACTACAATACTTTCTCCTGTTTATCTGAAAAAATCCTTATATAACTCCGTTCAGCTCCGTAGCCAGTGATCACGCTTTACAAAGTGGAAACACTGACACACTTTTCTCGACTGTTTTCAGCTGCGTTCCGAGAGTAAACAGCGTGCCTTGCAGGCATCGGGAGCAATGCGGTGTGTAACACAGTGTTGGAAAGTAAGTAAATCTAACTCATCTTCAAAGCACCACGTGTCTCACTTTCAACAAAGGCTCCCGAGGGGATGTCGGTCTGTGGCCTGATTGGCACCTAATGCAGAGACTATGAAGAAAAGTGAGAATCTTTATGAAAAAGCCCGGTACACTGACAACAAGTGCTGTGCTCCAGTTTCTGCTGATAGTTTTTAGTGCGGTGGGTTTTTTTGTGTGAGTTTCTTAGAACATGTTTAAAAAGGTGCATGTTTTGCCCGCCGAGTGACCTTACTCGAAGATTATGGACAAGGAGAAATAACATCTCTCGCTCAATAGCTCAGATTAGCTTAGCATTTTCAATTTTCTGGCTCGAGTCAGAAATTGGCTTTTTTTTCCCACACACATGCGTATGCATGCACACGCTTAAGCTCTTGCATATGCACACATAATTGGAAAATAAGGGGATTATTTCTGACCTACAGCAAAGTTAAAATAAAGCAGAACTTCAGATAATTCAAACTCAGACTATCTTTACAGTATTTTTAATATCATTAGTAATTGCTCAGTTTAATCTTTCGAGTTCTTTGAAGGCAGCTAGTGTCACCTAGGCAGAGCAGAACTCTCCATCATGTAAGCTTTGGCTGTAAGCTCTGTTACAGCAACACAGTTCCTTTTCAGGGAGGTGATTCTTGTCTCTTGAAGTGTCAAAGATTTTGTGACTTGATGCTTCATCATGACTACACAGAGTCTGTCTGTGCTCCTGAATAATAATGCAGTGGTGAGTTTTGTGCCCTAATGATTGGGGGTCCTGGGCCGGGGAAAAGCTCTTCTCCAAAATGTAAGAGGTCCTCGAGCCCCCAGGCAAAGCAGCCTCTGTCAGACGTAGGCTGACTCACTAGACTGGGTCCTGCCCAGGTTCGGGGCCTGGGACAGGTGTGAAACATCCTTCTTGCGCACTTCACAGATGGACTTCCTTCGGGCCTGCACCCCTCGGATGGCCGTCTTTATCTTCCTCCAGCCCAGGTGGTTGAGCTCAGCCAGGTTGAGCAGCACGCAAATGCCGCTCACCGCGAACATAAAGACCAGAAACACGGTCTTTTCTGTGGGACGAGACACGTAACACTCAACCTCCTTCACGCATGGGTAGCGATCGCACTCGAACATCCCTGGAACGTTGAAGCCGTACAGGAAGTACTGGCCGGCCAAGAAGCCGATCTCCAGCGCATTGCGGAACACCACCTGGATGACGTAGAAGCGGGAAATGCCTTCTTGCCGTCGCACTTTGGCACTCTTGTGTGTTGGAGGGAGTCCCCGGGGTCCGTTGGGGATCTCCTTGACCTCCAGGTCGTGGTCCTCCTTACTGCTGTCGGGGTGCACCAGGATGCCGTTGATGTTGCGAGAGTGGAGCTTGCGAGCGTGATGGTCATGATGGCGTCCGTGGTGACCATGACCGTGGTGATCCATGTAAGGATGCAGCAGAGAGTAGCTCCGGTCACGAGCCTTTGCAGACTGGTGAACAGAATATGTGATGAAGCACAAACTGGGCGTACACACCAGGATGATCTGAAAGACCCAGTAGCGGATGTGCGAGATGGGGAAGGCCTTGTCGTAACAGGCCTGGTTGCAGCCGGGCTGCATGGTGTTACAGATGAACATGATTTGCTCATCCTCGTACACCTTCTCGCCCACTATGCCTACGATCAGGATGCGGAAAATCACCACCACTGTCAGCAGGATCCTGCAGAGAGACAGAAGGAGAAGGAAAGGGCAGGACGGGGAGGGGGTGGAAAGGAGACAGAGAACATCAGTTAAAAGGAGCAAATGCACCGAGACTCAGGAGCTATCTGGGTGTGATTCTGACTGTTCAAAATAAGATGTAAGTCTTTGTTCAACATTATCTAACTGCTGACTGGATGTTGCTAAAACGGTTATCAGGCACGATCCCCTTCCACTCTTAAGTGCATCTGTGTATCCATGTGTGTCTGTGCACGGGTATGTTCAAGCATGAATGTATTATCAGTCAGCTGCTGTGACAAACAACACCATAGGATGGAGGAGTTTCGCTCTAGATAGCATGCACGCATGACTCCGCTGATCATAAGAGACTGGAACAGGTGATTTCACACTCATCTTCACCACAGAGCTGAGGGACGTAAACAGGGAACAGCGCGTGAGAGCGCACGTATACGCTCAAACAGCAACGGCTATGCATTGATTTGAGGGACGGCGTTGTAAAAATGATTTCCAGTTATATTAATTCCTGCCTTTCATCGCATCCTTTCATAAATCGCTCGTGAATCTGCGTGACAAGTGACCTCAGCATCAGGCACCCTATTGTGGATCAGTGAGTGTGACAGTTACCCAGCATGGTAACACTCTATATTAAAGTCCTTGTAATAAGCATTATGTTTTTAGTAATAACGCCCTTTTAAGTCCTTATAGGATGCTGGGTTAGGGGGAATATATATATATATAAAATACAGTTTAAAATTAAAAATATATATCAACAGAATGTGAAGAAATAAAGACTTTTGATATCATTTCAAAGACATCTATGCACGGTGTGGAGAGATATCTGCGGAAGTTAGCATGCTAAGAAGTCACACCACTCCGAGCTGCTAGCTGCACAGCTAACTAGCGGCAGCCACAGTTTGCACATTTGTAGCATGTATTCAATAGGTGGCTCATTCTTACATCATTCTAACTAATTTGTGCATTAATAATAGCCTCATAAACATGATTATAGATTGTAAGACTTATAAACCCTTGAAAGAAACTTGTTAACAGTTTAAAGATGCTTTACAACGTGAATACAACCTTACGAGTTTCTTACAATTGTTACCTATTATGTCATTGACCTGAAATGCATTTTTAATACAGGCAAAATATCTTGAAAGTTAAAAAGTCCACACCAACAGAAGCGCCTCTCTCCAGCAAATAACACTGGTCCTTAAACGCCTCGTCAGTGGTCTCATCTTTAATTCTGTGAATTTGTGACATCAAACTACACCGCCATGTCACACATTTGAATCATTTATGTTTAAGTTAGCAGCACTTATTAATTAATTTATGTAAGGTGCTCTGTTGTTGTTAGCGGTGCTGGCTCAGGTGTGTGTGAGCTGACCAATCAGAGCAGGCTGGGTATACAGGAGGGGCCTTAAAGAGACAGGAGCTAAAAGTGTTTGAGACAGAGCTGCAGCGCTGAACATGTGAGACAATTGATGTGTTTTCTGAGCATTAAAACACTTAAACCTCTTCTAGTAGTAACCCAACATATAATTATGAACCTGAAAAGGAGCATTATATGTCTCCTTTAATAAATCCTGCTGACAGGGTTCTTGTAAGTGCTTACAAATGTCTTATAATCTAACAATAAATGTGTTTATTATGCTATTATTGACACACATATAGGCTGATAATTAGGGTCTTATCGTATATTGACTTACATTTAGTCCAGCACCTTAATATAAACTGTCACTCTCCCACTGAGCACCATTAGTGCAGTGCTGCAGTTACAGCGCGCGGTGTCCAGGGACCAGAGGATCTAGAGAGCAGTGCTGCTGCTTGTCAAAGTCTTTTGAGAGACTGGTGTGCTGTACTGTTATCTTCTGGTGTCGATCCAGCATGGGCACTGCGGAGGAGGACTGGGGCTTTAGGGCTGCACTGTCAGCTCTTTCTAATGAGCCAGGAAAGCCTGCACATCATGGGGCTCCCTGGTATTTATGCCACTGTGCAGTGGATGTGCACGCTCCCTGTGTGGAGGAGACAATTACTTAAGACACACTTGTTTCAAAGGACAGGGGGGCCACCAAAGGCTTCTGAAGCGACAGAGATAGATGTGAGCCGGCGCCAGGTGGGTTGGAACAACCGGGGGAAATGTCAGTATGACAATCGGCGAAAGTTCAGGTGATGTGAGGTAACACAATTCTGTGCAGTTCATACATGAAAAGTTGCTTTTTGTTCTTTCCAATGAGCCTCCACATTCCTTTGAGTCTTCATCTTTTAATGAGGACATAAAAAAATGCCGACACCAGCCTTTACGGGCGAGTTACCACAGCAACCTGCAAAACAGTAAAAGTTGAGGATCTGGGAAGGAGAAGAAGGGTGCAGACACCGAGGTACTGTGAAGAAAATAGCCTGAATGTTATGTGTTTACCTCGGGGAGTGTGAAAAGAAATATCTGTGACTGAGGTGATGGAGGAGACAGCTCGTGAAAGCTGTGTGGACGACAGGTGACGGTGAGAGAGGCACACATGTGCTAGCGTGAGACAGACTTAAAGTAGAGCAGCGCGCCGCTGCAGGACTGTTCCCGCTCCACCTGCGAGTGCACGCCTGTGCGCTGCTTTGTGTGAGAAAGACAGACACGAGGACACAAAGAGGGAGAGTCATCCATGTGTATGACTTTTTGCAAAATGGCAAACATGCCCGGCCGTCAGTGCTCGGAGCAGCTGCGAGCGCGCACGCTACACTGACTCTCAGTATGTTCAGAGATACAAGAGAATGAAGCTTTTTCTGCACCTTTGGTCTTCCAGGAGTTAAACGCAGGTCGTGTTTGTAATTCACATGAAGACATCCAGCCTGATCCTCTGCTGTGAGCCAGATGCATCTGCCTCCACTGACAGCAGTGGATCCGACCGAAGGGCCGATATTGATGGTCCTCTGCGCCGCAAGGAGGCATCTGACGCATACGGCTCGCTGAGATAGACATCTGTGGTCGACACCGCTCATTTATATGCAAATATTTGTTTAGATAACATGAATATGAAACTAGCTCATGCTCTGTGTCGGGAGGGGGGGGAGAGAACGTGCGGCTCTGGATGCTGATTTAAAACGATAGAAACAGCACGTCTGCACTCACTTACTGTTAGGTCTACTTACTTACATGTAACAGCATTAACTAAATGTCACTAAGTCCGCCTGGTATTCACATCTCTCTACAGTCACACGAGCTCCTACTGGGAAGGTCCATTTCTTACAGAACGAACATACAACATCTCTGTACAACCAGTTTGCAACCCACTGGAAACTGCGCCATCAAGACTCCATTTCTGCACACTTTCTATGCATTTATTATGTGTTTGTTTGGCACATTTTAAACTCTCCTAACCCCACACATACATACATGCTATCATTTCGCTATCTTTTCTTGCAGCACAAGCTCTCGGCTCTAAGTCTCACTTGTCGTTTTTGACAACTTGACAGACACTGAAGCCTAAAGCTGCCGGGAATGCAAAATGCAAGAGACAAAACAGAGGCGCCCCAAAAAAATAAGATCTTCAGAGATACACTGCAAAAACCTGGAATCGAGCAAACTACAGTAAGAAAAGAAAAGATTTTTTTTGCAGTGAGTCTGTAAGGCTTTTTTTTCCTCCCAATGTAGTATTTCAAAACTTTATTATAGAAGAGCAGAAACTATAATGCTATAGTCTCTTTACACGTGGAGTGATTTTGTCTCAACTCATTCTTGCTCCTTGTCACTGACATTGCACATATGCCTGTAAATCACCGCTATCACAAAGGATTCGCAGTTTTAAAAATGCATTTTAAAGACATAAATGTGATACTGTGTTAAAGCCTCACACTGGGACTTTCTGCCACTGTTTCTCTTAGCGCGTCTGTGCATTATATATAAATACACTTGTGTTCCTATAAATAAAACATGATCAGAGACAGACGGCGAGATGTCGGACACGACCTGTGTGCCGGCTGAACTGAGGGTGAGCGGACTGAGCCCGTCTCTCCTTCCTGAAGGAGCCTACAGAACTCGTTGTGGAGACACTGCGAGTCTTCGCGTGGTGCTTCACGAAAGCCAAAAGTGATGAAGCACCCTTTATCAACGCGTGGTCCCAAAAAAAAGATTAAAGTATTATCACTTCAGCACATGGACAACTGGCACCCAATGTACCGAGTTAATTGCGAATATATAAATCCAATCTCTCTAATCTAATTTGTGTGAATGATTGTGACAGCGGAGATTAACAACATATCCAGGCCGTTAATGAGAACGAACAGGCGGCGTGTTGCTGCATAGCTCCGTTTCAGGAGATGCGGTTGCAGGTGACCACCTGAAGGCAAACACACGTTAAATTAAAACTCAGTTCTCTTGATGTGCGAGCGGGCGAGGACTACTTGAATGCAGCAGTCAAAGCTGTCCGGGGACGAAGGATAAAATGCGACACATCTTGCAGTTTTCCTCGGCGCGGTTCTGTTCACCTTCCCAAAGAGGAAACTTTTCTCAACCGCTCTACTGCAGATCTCCAGCCAGTTCAGTCTATACTTGTTTGTTGGGCAGTTTTATGTCATTAAAAAATCTCAAGACATTGCAAGTATTGAGTTTTGCGCTGTGTGGGTTTGCAGGTCTATATGTGTGTTTGTGTCTGCATGTGTGTGTGTGTGTGTGTGTGTACTCTGCTGCTGGATAACAGGATAATCAGCACGGGGCAGATTGCTGCATTAGCAGAATGCAGTGGAAGAAGGTTATCTGCAAACATCAGTGTTTTAAGTCCTGCGGAGTAACGAGCCGATACTGTACGTTAGAGCAGATCGGGGGCAGGACAGCAGCAAAGGCCTGAACCTGCAGAATATTCAATAACCGTCCATAAATGATGAAATAGATTGGAGGGTTTTTTTAGCGACTTGAAAACCCGAGGGGCAGGATGTAAAGGTAGGGACACATGCCGAGTCGATTCAAATGAGAAAGATTACCGCCGTTTCTGTCAAAAAAAGTTCTTTAAATCATCTCCCGCACTTTTCCCCCCCAGAGGACCTCCCTTCAACTCAAATGAGTCATCACGTTTTTTTTTGGCGACTCTCTAAATCCAAATCCCGGTGCCTGAGATTTAATGAGATTTGCGAGAAAAATTAATCTGTTCGCTTGGATCGGGCTCACATGTGAAAGTTCTCCAATTTACATTTTCTCGGGCCCGACAGCTGATGCTTTCGTGACGCGCACAGACAACAAGCTGGCGGTTACATCCGGAGGCAGGACGGGAGGACGACGCACAAACACGGGCCTGCGGCGTGGGACCGTGCAAGCTGATGTGTCGGCAGCTGATTGACCTGTAAGACTGTGTGTACAGTATGGCTGCTCTTCGGCTGGTGTGTCGGCTGGACATGCAGGCTGTGACTTTCCCAGAGGCTTTCACACACACACACACACAAACACACACACGCATACGTTCATTCATACAGCAGCTGCTGCTGCCTGGCTCTAGGGACTACAATTGCCTCGAGTGCAACAACAGATGGATTGGTAAACACACAGACTTGACTCTGACACACACACACACACACACTGTGAATATAAATGACCCTTTACTGTATATAAGTAAAGAGTAACAGACGTATAAAAGTGTATATTTGCACAGTGCAGAGACCCCAAGTAAAAATACTCTTCCTGAACATACGCTCTCAATAATAAGCTCTGCTGATTGCTGATGGCGGCACATAATGAATAAAGACCTTACCAGGCATAGAAATTAGGCAGCTTAATTATCAGACATTTCTCTGCTCCCGCCCCTCACCCACGGTTCCTCTCTCAAAACTGTTTTAATAGTTTTCGGTCGTGCCCACATATCAGGCAGACATGCACGACCGCCTGCAGTGCCATTATGAGTCGGTGTGACAAATACATTAATATACGCTAAACTCTTTTCCCTCTAGCTGCGGCACCTCGCTCACGTCTGGCCTCCTTTTTCAAACCCATAAAAGTGATATTTTACCGAGAGTTTAAACACACGAGTGGTTTGAAAATATTTCATATTTTAGTTTTTTTTATTTCTGTACATTTCCTGTACAAAGGCCGCGCCTTTCTGTGACACGTGCCAGGGACGTAATCATCTCACTTGCGCATTCGAATACACTGAAAGGAAATGGCTTCCAGCTGTTTTTTTTTTCAGGGATAACAGAGGAAACAGAGGGAGTTAATTGAGGTAGTGTCTCCAGGTAACTGCTTCAATTATAACTTCAGCTGTCGAAAGGCTTAAATCAGATTAAACCACGAGACGCAAAAGGTTCCTCAAGCGAACCTCCTTCGTTGAAAACGAACGGGGGAAACACGGCAATCGGCCCCAAAGCTGCAGGATATCGCGTTTGAAGATATTCCGCACACACATTTGCTATTAAGTCACTGCGCAGCCTAGCCATGCGTGGTGATGATGCAGCGTGTACCAGATGCAGCCTCCCTCCATCCCATTTGTCTAAAATTACCCTCTCATCTAAAAGTGATCCTTTCATCTCAATTTGAGCCAAGGGAGGCAGAAAGTATCCCTCTCTAAAATAACTCGAATGTTTAAAAAAAAAAAAAAAAAACCTTTAACTGGATGGGGGATCAGCATTTCCCTCCCTGCTCCTAACAATTTTTGCTGATCGCGTCCATGTGCAATTTTGAGAATATTTCATGAATCACATCAAAAGGCTGTTTTGCTATTTGGAGCAATGATAGGTTCTCGTTCTGCATAAGCATGAAAGGTAAAAGAAGATGATGGGTTTAATTCAGTATAAAATGGATGTTATCAGAGAAAATGTCCCTGCAGGCACCTTTGTATTGTAATTGTGTAGCTGTCGGAAAAACTATTTTCTAGCGAAGTGAACTGTCTTTTGTGGCCGTCCTGTGTTTTTGGTCTGCTGAGGACATGTGCCAGCCTCGTCTCTGCCAGCCGCGCGGTGACTTTCTCCCTTAATGTTACGATTAGAGACGATCTCTTTCTCTCTGATTCTTACAACAAAACCTCATCTTGTCTCTTGTTTGTACAGTTGACATTTTTCTGTAGTTAACCGGCGCTGTATTCACAATCCAAGCCATCGGGATATTTGCTGGAAAACAAAAGATATCACAGCAAAGTGAAAATTCAAGGGGGGTTTTTTTAGAGAAGATTTTCAACATTATCCATCGGTGGCAGCAAACCAAACTGAGCACAGATTTGTCCACATTTGTAAGGATGACTGTAAATGGATTTTGCAGGAAGTCATATGTTCCTGTGTGTGTGTGTGATAGAAAGCAGCTACATCTTTTAGTTGTGGTTAACTGGATTTACATTGTTAATGTCTCCGTCAGTTTATTGTGTCTGCTGGAGTTATTGTGGATTTATTAACAGTTTCCAAATGTCTCCGTTTCTTTGTGCAGTTTTGTCTCAGTTTCAGTTTTGTCTCAGTTTCTTTGTGCAGTTTTTCACATTTCTTCAGTTACTCAAGCAGTTCAGCAGAGGCACACGGGGCCGACGCGGCTTCACCTCCTCCGTCATAACGGTCACTGACTCGGCTGACTGGACATTGGCCCACTTGGCCAGCCTGTGTCGAGCAGAGGGTGCCATGGAGGCTTCGAGGACGTAGAAAGAAATCTGACCTGATGTGAACATGGATGGATCCTCTCAAGACATTTTCCTGAAACAAATCAATAATTCCCTGGTTGAACGTCTGTGATCAATCACACAGATGAGCAAGTTAGGTAAAAAAAAACCTTGAAAAATAAAAAAGTTGAGTTCACACCAGTTTTTTTTAAGTATTTGAGACTATTTCTACTGAGAATATGAAGCAGTCATTAGCGTGATCAGTTAATGAGGTACATCTAATGTTCTGCACTAAATGCAGCCAGTTCACCTCCTCTTCACTTTTATATTTTTAACAGAATGAACGTGGAAGACATCTTAATGATTTTAACAAGTTCTTGAAGGTCGCTTAATCAAAAAGTTTATGCACAAAATATCTGTTCTGCTAGGATTTAACTTCCACGTGAGCTTTTGTTTTTATTTCTTTATGACTGGTTTATGTGTGTCGAGGTCCATCACTTATTATCATTATCGTCACTCAGTATCACTTATCTTATCATTTATTTGTACACAGTGTTTATCTATTTCTACACCACATTTTTTTACATGATGTGAGCCGACCCGACATCATTTCTAGAGTTGGGTTCCAATTTGGTTTTTTGGGTATCAATGCTCTTGTGTGCTGAACAGTCCCGCAATGAGAGCTATGAGACTGAAGTTAAGATGTGGCCTGTGAAACCCAAACAATTAGCTAAAAGACACTAAAGAGGTTTTATATTTCTGTGTGGCTTTATAGCTATGAGTGAGCCGTTTTTCATTAGAGCCACCGTTAATATGAAAATGTTGATTTGTGCAGCTTTAAAAATCATTTTGACTACATGACGGTACATGTAAGGTAAGCTGTGACATCCAGGGGAACACATCCAACGTAATGAGGTCTGTGGAAACACACCTGCTCCCCTCACGGCGATTTCCAACTTTTTTGGCGCATTAATCAACTTTTTGGCAACCTGACTGCAGCTGATAATTGTTGCTGGAACTTTCTTCCTCTGTGTTTCGCTGTAAATTGAGTTGAAAACTTTTAATAACATCATACCTTCATTTTGATTTACCACACTTTCTTGCTTTTTTTTTCCTCTTCATATGGAGTAACTATGGGACCCGGTGTACATTTTAATCAGCGACCTGCTCTGAAAAATTCAAAAGTACACTATACCACTTTAAAGAGAACATGCCTCAGGGGTATAAAAACACATTCAGCCAACTGTGGATACGGCATTTCCCTTGTGTAATAGCTTACTGTAGTCTATTTACTAACATCATAAGGATTACTTGATGCAATTAAAAATACCCTCTAAGCTGCTTTGGCAATTAAATGTAATGTATATTATTTGAAATACAACATTAAGGAAAAAGCGATGCAAAGATACTGACATAGATGAGTTTCTTTGCATTGATATTTACTTATTTTATTAAACAAAGTCAGTATTAGTGAGTTTGATCCTCTGATACAAGGATTGGTGTTTATAATTCATTTAAACTGATATTTACAGACATATATCTTTTTTTTTTTTTTACAAACAACAACTTAAAATATATCTGTGTGCAGTCTATTTGTACTTTTACAATCTTGAAAACAGAGCCACACATTATACTTTCATACAAACATATGTGACAGATCACAGTACTGTGACTTCTGGGTTTGTGAGAGCTGTTGGTTAAAAATAGACTCACGGTGCAGAACAAGTTCTGGAGTCTCGTCCTCACCTAATTAAGGAATTCTATCACGTCCCGGGGAAAATCATTGAAATGAAGAACGCTCAGGCTGTGTATAGGGAAACATTACACGCCCGGTAAAGCTCACACACACACCATCGATGTGTTGCTGGGATGAATAATAGCCTGCGCTGAATGAGAGCTGAGCTCAGCTTTACTGGCGAAATCCCCCCTGTCGAGCGGTATAATCGATACCATTCAACATCAGGGATTGCTGCACAAATAAACTAATGACAACTCTAGATGTGCAGGAAAATGGTTTAATTTGAGCGACAGCCCCGCTCGTCGCCACAGGATGATGGATTGCTGATCCTGTCGAACGCTGGAATATCGTTTCCAGTGTTTTTTCTTTGCAGCACAATCTCCACATACTGTATAGGTTTTTATACAGGAAGCTGATTATTAATGATACATTAAATGCATCCCGGTTCACCCACTGTTAAGATAGTGCCCTCAATTAAAGCAGAGCATTCCTTCATCTCTAATTATTTTGGGAGAAGTAGGGTGCCCTTCGCAAAGTAGGGTACCTCCTTCTTGTGGCTATCCTGACCTATTTAGGCAAAAGTGGAGAGAGGACTGAAATACGTGCACCAAAACTGCAGGAGGGAACAATTTCAGGGGGAAAGAGGGCGACCGTCATCTCGCTTTTGCTTTTAGAGACAACAAACAAGGATGTAGATATATTTGGTTTCATCAAACCTTTCAGGACTCTCCACTCAAGTTGTTTTTTCTTCACGATATAAAGTGAACTACAAAGCAACAAGATGTTTTATACACCACTCTATCCATTACATTAAAAGGCTGGTAAAATGTGCATACATTTTTAATGAACATCAGTTGCATCCTGCAACAAGGGCCACATAACATTTATTAAGATTTTATGAAGTATTTATGATGTTCAAGTAGGGAGAGATGGATGTTAAATAATAGTTTAACTAAAAAAAAGCAAACAAATGGAAAATCAAAACAGCAATTCCATTAAAAATTAAATATGAACAAAAAAAATTCTGCTCACTAAAATAATTATTAGTCTGATTGAAATGCAAATGTAGTGCAAAAAAAAAAAGCAGAGAGCTCCTGCCTCTTATTAAAGCTGCTGTTTATTCAGCCAAACCTGCATTGCTGTGTTTGTATAGATGGTGAATATTGCATGTAATTTCTCTCAGGACGGCAGCGTCCTCATCCTCACCTTGCCAGCGCTACAGTAAGAGCATTACATTCGTACAGATGTAGAATTAAAAACTCATCTTGTGTATTTTTTAGGAAAAAATCCTCATCAGCGCAGAGGACACATGCTGAGTTTGTGCAGACTGTTTTACCTCAGCGGCAGGGTCGGTCAGCGGCTCCAGAGGAAGGAGCTCTGACACAGATTCACAGCACTGAACCTCTGCAGAAGGAAAACTTCTCTTCTTGCCTCTGTCTCCTACACCGCCTCCACCCCCCTTCTCCCTTCCTTTGTACCCTTTTTGTTCTGCCTGTACCGCTCACATCCTCTCC
The DNA here is from genome assembly GCA_963678695.2 of Diplodus puntazzo. Lineage (NCBI taxonomy): Eukaryota > Metazoa > Chordata > Actinopteri > Spariformes > Sparidae > Diplodus > Diplodus puntazzo. The sequence goes on along the minus strand of OZ023167.1, from coordinate 6,993,251 downwards.
TCTCCTTCCATCCGGCAACCTTTATTATTTTATCTTCCTTAGATCACTCTAGCCCTCCATTATCTCTGCCTCTGTTTTCGCTCTACTTGTCTTTGGCACTGACCTCACTACAGCATTGCAGTGTAGGGGAAGATGCATCAACACACTTCCTCTCTTTTGTCTTTCCTACCTGCAAGGTGTTTAACTTGAACCCAACGGCTTCTTGCTCTCACGGTAGAAAGAATCTTTTTTTTATTAGTATTATTATTATTACATGACACACATAGACACACACCTGTGGTCTACAAAACATCTGAGGATACAAGTGTGGAAAATAAAAATATGTATGTCAAGTTTAAATATATTATGTGGGTATACACGCAAAAAATTTAAATAATATAATTTGCCTAAAACAGTGACTTTAAGCACTGAAATGCAACATTTCTACAATTTGAAATGCATTATTTGTATGTATAATACTGGAATAATAAACACTTTAAAGACCTTTTTTATGGTAAAAGTTTCTCTTAACTTCAGTTGTAATATCTGAATCAACAAAAAAAAAGGTTTATAGGCGTCTTAATCAGACTAATTTATCAACATTGATTCAACATGACAGAAAAACTGAGCTGATGTCTGCGATTAGATGGGAAATTTACATGTGATCAAAATAAATAAAAGGTGCAAAATGAAAGAAATGGCCAACTAGCAACTCTAAACAAACAGGGTGCTTACATAGCTTATTCAGCTTTGGCAGGTGCTAGCTGCTTAGCATGCTAACTTCAGTGGTAGTCTCTGCAACACAATACATAAACGTCTTCGACATTAATCTTTTAATTTACTATTCTTACAATTTGCACCTTTAAAGTCACTGTTTTGGGCAAATTATTCTTTTTGAGTGATACGTTTTATTGCCCTTAAATAGAAGTATGCATTACATCACACAACACACAATTACAGCAGAAGATAGATAGATAGATAGATAGATAGATAGATAGATAGATAGATAGATAGATAGATAGATAGATAGATAGATAGATAGATAGATAGATAGATAGATAGATAGATAGATAACTTTTCTAAAAGCAATAGAGTGACATCTCACATGAAATAAAATAGACTAACTGGTCTGGTCCAACAAATACTCGTCACTGGATGCCCTGAGATGTTTGACAAATAACCTCCACATTCGGATGTTTGCTGGGTTTTGTGGACAAATCGCTGTTTTTGGCAGATCAGCAAAGTACACAAGCTGTTGTTGTTTTCCCCACTGGATTAAACATCTCTTTTGTGAATTAGGCTTTTTTTGTCAAGGTTTTTAAATGCCAGTCTGATCAGCAGAAAAAATAAAGAGGGTGAATGGAACAGTAAGTAATAAAACTATTGCAGCATTTGTAATGATAGAAATAAGACTTGTGTAAAGTGCGACACCAGACCTACTAGTAAATCTATATTTGAATGCTGAATACTGATCGAATACCTGTCAAAATTTTTATGAACTACAAAATGTGTAAATGTTTACATATAAATATATATATACACACATGTGTGTAAATTATCATTATTATCATTATGTGTACAACATTTCAAAACATACAAAACAAACATTGTCAAGGCTGCTGGTATCAATTTACACAAACACATCAGTATATCGTCGGCATATCAACACAAAAAGGTTCGATTAGTTTTGGTGACAAAAATCAGGTATGATCCTAAAGAAGCTATGATCATTTTAACATACACTCTCTGCAATAAAATATTTGTCAGAATATTTACAACAGGAATAAATGTACAGTACAAATCTTGATTTCTATAGCCCTGGTGGTGTCTTCACCTGTTTGCAGGCTCTGCCCATCAAGAGCAGAAACTTAATTAATTTCCATAATTAACACGCTGAATCAGATACACTGAGACACCATTCAGGCCATACTGAACTGTCGCTTATCTAATGCTGAAAGCCCCTGGGTCATTAGAACTGTGAATATACAGTAAATTTGGTTTGGGGCGAGAGAATGAGGTAAATGCAGCCTTGACAATGATTTCTTTCACTGTGTAATCATGATTACAGACATTGGTTAACCATGCACACACTGTACATTGCCCAGTTAGAAGTCAGGCATATGGAAATCACAATACACAACATTAATCTTTGAATGAGTCATAATATGCAAGCCACCTGTGGTTAGTCAGAGGCACAGAAGCAACTCTCAATCGTCTGTCTCTTTCAAAGACCGTAAATTAAGCTAACCTATGCCACTGCGTCGAGTTGGTCCCTTTCTATTTTTACACTGTTACGTATACCTGGGCTAATTATCTATCCTATGCCAGGGCATAGGTTAGCTTAAAACCTACAATTAAGAAACAGCTTAATTGTAGCTGGATTAGACAGTCTAGACATCCAACAATGCTATCGGACAGCGTTTCATGGTGGAGCTACATCCTCACGTTGCAAGAGAGAGGGTCGGCACTCATTTAGATGACTGACATGCAACCATGTTCCAAAGGTTTGATGCAGGGGAGACCTTTCAGCCATGGGGAGACATCACTGTTCTGTACTTTGGAACCGCATCCTTTGAACTGCAAGCGCACACATGCAAAGTCCATGAGAGAAAACTACACACAGGCTGAACATCCTACATGTGATGGCATCTAGTAGTTGCTGCATGCTCCGGCCACACCCTGTGAAGTTCAGGACTTCACAATGCACAACAGTGCAACGCTACGTCACAGTTGGTTGTGTTCACAAGTGCAACAGACCACACCTGACCACACCCAACTGTCCTGTTGGGTGTGGTCAGTGGTGCAACAGACTTGAACCTTTCAACCCATAGAGGTCAGTGCAACAATTTTGGCTCCATACGTGATTTAGTGTGGAGTTGCTCATTAACAATCTAGGAGGCATCTTTACAGCACAAAACTGTGCCAGTGGTGAACAATTCTCCAACTTGCTGGTACATCCAAAAACATCATTCGGATAATTTAAAACGTTAAGTGTCATTAATTTCCTGACCATGCAGACACATGCTTGGATTAGGAATCAAGTCTTTTTCTTTAGTCATTTTTGTGTTTTTGCTAAGATTGTCTAAAAAAATATCTAATGTCTAAAAATGCCTACCTACAGCCAAGATCCAGACCACCACTGAATAATAAACTCTTACACCCTAACCCATGGCCTCTCTATCCACCGAACTGCATACGAATTCTCCAATATGTTTTTTGAGATATCCTGCAAACAAGCTAGCTGGGGGACAACATTTAAATCGACTTGGCAAGGGTAAAAAAAAAAAAAAAAAAAAAAATTCAGGGATCTAGAGCCTAAAATACTTGCAGAAATACTGTACAAAGACAATGTTTCTTGACTCGCATAGCATAGACAAGCACAGTAGAAGGAGGGAACCTCACTGGAAAGCGGCTAACATTACAGCTAATGCCCTAGGGTCAAATAGAGAGCCTTGTAGGACAAACACAGTCTGAGGGAAGCCAAAACACATAGGGATCGTTTACAGAGCATTTCACTGTATTCAGTACGGTAGCACAAAGCTGCACACAAACTACTTACTGTATGAGGCTTTTTTTTTTACTGACTCATATTACCATTTAACTCTCAAATGTTATATTATTTTGGATGTTTTGACACAACTGGTAATTAATCTTGTAGATTCTATAATATGAAGAAACAAAAGCTGGTGCGTATAGCGCTATTCTGAATTTAGCAAGAGAAAGCTAATTTTACTAAGTGTATTTTAAGTATTCAGGGAACCTTTTCAATGCTCAACCAGTGAAGTGCATGATCAACAAATAGCTCAAATTAGGCACGTAAGAAGGAGCCATTACGTCATCGGAGTATTCATTATGACTTTTGAGAGAGGTAGCAGACAAATTGAGAGTTGCTTCTGTGCCTCTGAAAAAACTGTAGGTGACTTGCAGTCACTGTATCATCCGGAGATTAATTTTCAGCATTCTTTGTACCCTGTGCTCACAGGGTTTTACTGATTCAGCTGCCAGGACTGGATTGTAAAAGCTGCATTAAGTAATTTTTGACCACTAGGGGGCGGAAAGACTCCAGAACAAGTTCACAACAGTTAGCAATTAGCTTATGAAGTTGTTATGGCTAACATGTTAGCAAACAGTTGCCTACTTACAAATCCAGCAGAAACAGAGCAACACGGACATCCCTTTGGTCTCCTTTGTCTGGCCACCTGTTGAATGTAATTCCAATATTCACTGGCATTTAGCCCTTGTCTGGTCTGCCAGCTCATGAGAAAAATATCTGTCTCTATTTGGCTTGTTCGAGGTTTCTTCACCAGTTACTTCGGCTCTTTGCCATTTCACACTGGGGCAGTTAGCATACAATTAGCTTGACTTAGCTTCTGTGTTGGGAGCAGCTGCCCACGAGCCAACATTGTTTTGGTTTAGTCGCTCCAGAAACCAAAACAATGAGCTGAAAATGGCTGAAAGCTGCGAGATGTTGATTCTCAGCCACACCGGTAATACTACCAATCCCACGAGCAGGAGGGAGTCATATCATTAAATGGCACAAAATATTGCTTAATGCACCTTTAAATCGAGTCAACAAGCCGCACTATATGCAGGTTTTCCTTCCATCTGAGGACTATACCAGGTGATTTCATTGATGAAGGCACTTTCAGCCACAGAGGAAGAACTCACTGAAATGACTTGGTGTAGTGTTTTAGTTGGAAGGAAAATCTCCATCGCACATGTTTTTCCAGATCCCTGATCAACAGAAGTTTTGGTCTAATGCGGCTCACATCATCTCTGTCGCTCTGATGCAGCTGCAGTGACGCTGATTTTGAAGGATATAGCCTAATGCCTCTGCGCACAGCGCACACTGTAGTCAATAAACGCCCGAGCCAATTTCCACTCCTTTAACTTCCACACAGAAGTAAGACTCATACACCCACACACACTCAGAAAAAAAGCCACTGGAGCAAAGAGAAGGTTAGGCCATGCCCTTGTTGCGGACTATTAATGAGTACAGCAGTGCAGTCAAATTTGTGGTCTTTGTGTCTTTTGTTTTTCCCTGAAAGGTAAAATTCAAATCACAAATCCTTACATCCGGGGGGTTTCTTTGACTCTTCACTTTTCCAAATGAGAATCTCAGCATGACATTTGAGATTGTGTTTAATGGGTGGAAAATTCCCCTTTTTCATTTAATTAATCACACAGAGATGATGTGGAGCACGTTTTTTGTTTTTTTTGTTTTTTTTCACACAGATTTTACAGCATGTCTCCATGGCGTGTCTCCACTGCTAATCAAACTAAAAGCTCATCTGTTCAACCCTCCACCACGAACCATTCTCAGGCAAAATATGAGGAATTGTCAAATCGGGCTTTTCACTGGGATGCAAATTAGTGTCTGTCGGGAAGATCAAACTGAATGAACTTTTTTTTTGTTCATTTTCTGTCTCAAGTTCACACGGAGTTCAGAGCCATTTACTCCCCCTTTGATTCTACCTTGAACACCTGCTTTCTCGCCATCCTTTCATCTTCTGCACCTCTGCTCTCCTCTCACTCCCACTCCCCTCGCCTCCTTCTGTCCTATTGGTCTGCGGCCAACGGTATCAAGCGTTATCTATCAATAGCGAGGCTATTAGGTAGTATCAACACAGGAACCTCTCTGAATTAACCATAATGCCCAGTAAAGCCTGTTATTGATTATGCGCAATTAGTTTATCCCTAAACTAATGATGAGTGTGGAGGATAAGGGTGAGGAGAGCAGGGAGGAGGAGCGGACGGGGGAGGCAGTGATGATTGTGGGGGACTGAAGAACAGAGGAGAGCACTGGGACAAGCCTGAGGAGGGGGGGTGGGGGTCTCTGTAGGGATGTCACCGACATAACATATACTGTACGTTAAATCACCCAGCTCGACACAAGACACAGAACCTTCGCTCACAAAAATCGATCAGGGTCTTACCTTCCGATCATGGTAGAGTGCTGCTGGACAGCCGCCTCCAGCAGCCTCTCCAAAATGGTCCATTCTCCCATGGTGATGGATAAGTGGCCGGGCTCTCAGAAGAAACGGGACCTGAGGGGCAGACCCCTCTTTCTCCAGCGGACTCCTTCTTCTTCTTCTTCTTCTTCCTCTTCCCAGGACGGGCCCGGCGGAGGGGGTACACCCGACCCTCGTCCCGCACCAGCTCTCTTTTTTGACCTCTACAATCGACCTGGCCTCTCTTTGTCTATGACTGTGTGTGTGTGTGTGTGTGTGTGTGATAGTGTCCTCTCCTGGGCCTGTCCCGCTGTGCTTCCCTTCCTGGTGGAGGAGAGGTGCTGGGCTGATTGCCTCCCCCCTCCTTTCTCCCTCGATCTCTTCTCCCCTTCTCTCCCCCCCCTTCCCCTGTGCGCTGATGCTTGTCCTCCCCCTGCCGCACCACTCTGTTCTGCGCTACAGCATATGCTATAGCTCACTGCATGACAGCCATGATCTCCCTCTCTTTTCCACTTGCCTCTCTCTCCGTCCCGTTGCTCTTCCCCTCTTCTTCCGCCTCCTGTCCCTGCCTTCGTCCTCCACCCTACCCCCAGGGCACTCCTTGTACTTTACCTGCACTGCCTGCCATCAGTGCTGCTCTGCGCTCGTCCTTGCATTGTGTCGGATCTTTGCCTTTGCTGCACCCTTGCTTCTCTAACCTAAACACACACACTCACACACACACACGCACCGCATACAGCTGATCCTACTTGGCTCACCTCAGCGAACAGCTCTGTAAACACACACTCTCTTGCACTCGATGACAGCTCCGAATCCCACTCTCTCCCACTTCCTACTGAGGACTGCAGATCCACACCAGCACACAAAGCTCCTGCCTGCTGAATGTCATTTTATGACTGGAGGAATGGTCGCTCCCACAGCTCCGAGCGCCACAAGGACCCATAAAAACCTGCATACACACACACGCACACACACACACACACAAACACACACTCTCAGAGCTGCACACGCAAACACGCTGCCACCCAGCCCCTCAGTAATAAATCAGCTGCCTTGCTGCATCCAGCGAGGCTCAGCCGAGGCGGTGCGCCGCAGACCTGCTGTCCTGTGTTGTCCCCCTGGCTAATTTCAGCACAGTCCAGTGCCCAGAGTCACGTCTGTCGCAGAGAGCCGGGACGAAAAGCTGTCCTGTGAAGCCTATTTCTGGGCTCCATCATCCTGCATGCCCTCTCTCCCCCCCTTCCTCCTTGCTCTCCTTCAACCTCCACTCTCTTCCTCCTTCCCCCCTTCTTTGCTCACGTCTGTGTGCAGATCTCTCAGTCTTGCCAGCTACCTCTGTACTCAGCGCTCGGTCCCCATCCCTGCTTTGTGCTCTCCCCCTCTGCCTCTGTCTCAGGGAACCGCTCTATCTCTGTCACACTCTGTGAGCATGCAACACTCCCCCCACCTTCCTCCTCCTCCTCCTCCTCCTCCTCCTCCTCTCACAGATCTGCTCTCTCTCCTCCCTCCTTCCCTCCTTCCCTCCCTCCCTCTCCCTCCCTCCGTCCTCTGGTAAATGTGCTTGGATTGCTTCCCTGATCGCTGCTTCACTTATGCTTGCAAGAATGCCTCCCACCGTACTGCTGCTGTGTCTCTTCCTGCCTGATGTTGCACAGAAAAAAAAGAGGGGCTTTTGTGATCTAGCCGTGCCTTCTGTCCTGCCTCCACCGCAATCCTTTGTTCCAGTCTGGAAGCCGGGCCAGTGGTGTTTCCCGGACTCCTCTAATGCTCTCTTCCTCTCTTTTCCTCACTCTCTGCCATACATCATCCAGCCCGTACTTCCAGGAGGAGGTTTACAGGAGAACTGTGGCTCTGCTCCACCCCATCCCCCACCTATCTCCTCCCTTTCTCCATCTTACCGTATTGGTGATGACAACACACCTATTTTACCCTGACCCAACCCTGGTGCCCTTTCCGTATTTCCTCTCCTCATCTTCTCTTTCTGCCCCTCATTCTGTCCTTTCCCCCCCTCGCTTCCTCCATTACACCCCCATGCTCTCTCCACCTCTCAGGAGAGATGAGCACCGTATTGTACTTTGCCGTGACATTGAAAGCTGCATTCATTAGATTTGTATTAAGGCGATGTGGAAATGGGATGTTCTCCCTCCATTACACACATCCCCCGGCGGAGCTGGTGTTTTTTTTTAAAAGGGAGATGTCTAATAAAATCAATCACACAGATTCATGGAAGATGTAATTAAGATGCTCGCACACTTGACAAATACATGTGTGTAGGAGCAAGAGATGAGGATATATAACAGGCATAAAAAATAAAAAAGAATCGCAAGTAGTTTCTTTTCCTGAGACGTGAGTCATAGCAAGGTTTCCCCGGCTCTAAGAGTGAGTCAAGTTATGCAGAAGTAAATGATGCAGTGGCATGACAAGAGACCAGCACACCATGAATGAAGTCATGGCTTGAGGTGACAGGAACAATTCATTTGTGTTCTCCTGTAGTTACGCCTCTTTGAATTCGGATGCCATGCCTTTGTAGCCGACAGTTTATTTGTTGCAGAATAAGGCGCCTGCCTCTGACGGCCGCTTTGGGAGAAATTTGATTACCACCTTCACACACTCAAATCCTGTGCCATGAGGTGAGCAAATTCACAATCACAGCCCTTACACAACAACCTCTCCAGTGCATTAGTGTTCGATCTATCATGTCGTGTGCATGAGTACACAACAAGATAGATCACAAAAACCCTCTGTGTGTGTGTGTGTGAGAGAGAGAGAGAAAGACAGAGTGGGGGAGACAGAGAGCAAAAGAGGATTTTGTTAGATCAGCATCTTCAGCGGGGGGGGGGGACTTGGGGTCTTTCCCTTACCAAGGACATATGGCGTAGGAGTGCAGGGAGGGGAGACGGGCAGTGGAGTGTGATGGCTCTCGTTTGGCGAGGCTATGGCCGCAAACAGAGCAGCTGAAGCGCTGGCATCAGCCGGTCGGCACTCTGAGTAGAGGGGTTAAGAGCTGGATGAGAGAGGCGCAGGTGTGTCTTCAGCGACCTAGAACACAGAATTCAAGCATGCATAAAACACACATATTATATACCCACATACATATATATACATACATCAAAAACAGAAATATAATCCATATTAGTGCATAGTTAAGGTGCTTCAAAGCAAAATGTGTGTTTCAAGTCTGCCATGCTTACAAGACATTGTCCATCCAACATTTTAAAACATACGATGTTCATGTAAAAGGTCCGACTATGGAGTTATGGGCAAGACATTTTTTATCTTCATTCATTTTCTGAATAAACTGTATAAACAAACCGACATTAAAGGATTTTGCCTTGTTTATTTTTGGTGGCTCCCGCCACCTTTCTAGCTTCACACAGTGTTCTAGGGATCTTATTTCCTCTGAGAACAGCTTGCTTAATCAGTTCTGGATTCGATAAATATTTCTGAGTTTGTACCTCATAAATAATATAAATATTAAAATTCTGAGATTGAATTTCATCCCCAAAACTACAGTGTGCCCCTTTAAATCTGAGCTCACGTTGGAAACATACCTCTAAGCACTGCGCACATAAATATTTTAGCCCAAGTAATGTTTCTAAGAATTATGCAAGAGAGAAATTATACTCTCAACAAGGGCTCTTGTTAAAATATGGAAATCAGAGGTGATTATTAATCAATGTGAGTATGCTTATGATGAATTGTGGCTCAGTATTTAAATGAATGCAGGTAGAAAGAGCAGAGACCAGTTTTGTTGTACTGCAGCAAGATCCCTTTTTCAATTTACAAATATATCATAGTGGATAATTTCTGAGTAATGAAAGAAATATATAAGATATATATTATGCAAAATATGCAGTACGCAAAATATTAGAAATATAGTAATATTAGAAAATGGCAAGTCTATCTGTTCTGAATGCATTATTATTGTTCGTCCGTCATCGGGTGAAGCCAACAAATGAAGTCACCTTGTACATTGCCACAGGGCTTCAACCTTCTGGACAGCAGCTGTCCAATAAGCTGGAGGTCATCGAAGGGGAGCGACAGTCGATCCTGCAGACATAACAGCACATTACACCAATTTTCAGAAAAGTGTCTGACATAATAGACCTCAACAAGTCAGACACCCTCTTTTCACACCTTCATACTGCTATCCATAACTGTGATTTAATTTTGTTCCAAAAAGATAATTACGCCTCTTGGCTTGACGTTGAAAGGTTGCCAGCCAAATCTGGCATCAATATGACCAATATACTGTAGGACTGTGCATGTGCACTTTGTAGCGATGGCTCAAAATAGCCTGCCCTGAACAAAAACAGGTGTAAGTCTTTCAACAACAAGAACATGGGTTAAGATAGGGATGAGATCAAAACATCCATGTCAGTAATGTCAGGTGTTATGTAGGTATTACACAGACACTACTAATGGTACGATATACAGGGATTAGGCAAGGATCACCAATCCATGTATAAATCAACATATAGCTTTAAAGGGGCATTATGATAATATTAATGAAGTAATGAAAACTAAGAAATATTTATTTTTTCCATAACTGAGTAAACAAGCTGTTCTCCGAGGAAAATGAGGTCCCCAGAACACTGTTTGGAGCTAGAAAGGTGGCAGGGTCCGCCACATACAAAAAGACGTGCTGTCCTTTAATGTCAGTTATTTCATTAAATCATGAAAACAAAGAGAGTTTGTTTATTTATTTAGACAAACAGAAGTCAGTCAATGAAGTCCTTTCACTTGTGATTAAAAATGTCTTCCCGAAAACTATTGCACCTTTATAAAGCTTACATAGAAATACACTTAGCTGAGGATAACCAGGAAAAAAACGACTACACATTTGTGGTAGGTATTTCAAGATGAATACAGATACTTTCAAATTGTAGTATGTGATTTCCTCGGACAGCTAATGACTGAGATTATGAGAAAAATACCTCAGCAGGTGAGATGTGCGCTGTGATGAACAGACCGACGCCATCTTGTGTCAACACGAAGTTACAACACACTGACAGTCTCCTTCTTCTTGTTTAGCCTTTAGCCTTCTGTTTGTACACCATCAATCCGACTGATGAAATAAAGAGGCGATATGATTCATGTCTTTGTGTTAAAATCTAAACTGCGTTGCCCTCTCACATGGCTACAACTTTTAATCATTTCATGTTTTTTTTTTCTCCACCAGTAGATGGCAGCATACCAAGATGCCCGACAATGACAGCAACACTGTCAAGAATGTGAAGAAGAAGAACAAGAAGCAGAAGGAGCAGAAGAAGAAGAGTAGCCCAGGGGGTGGCTAGCTGGTAGAAATGTCAGAGAACTGACAGTAATGCTAACTTGTCCGCAGTAGTTACTGAGTTATCAGAAAGTGTCTGGAAGCTCAAGGGAGCGATTGTTAGACACGAAACCTCACCAGGCGGCCTGTGCGGAGGCGTGGGCAAGCAGGTTAAACGTTACGGATTCCGGACATTTAATATTTGACAACCGCTGGTTAGCTAGCATTAGCTGGCTAGCTGGGGAGCTCCTGAAAAGTAACGTCAGGGATTGTTTCATACAGTCATGTCGGCGGCCGGAGACTTCGGGAACCCTTTAAGGAAATTTAAATTGGTCTTTCTCGGGGAACAGAGTGGTAAGTCTACTGCTAAACGTTAGAAGTTGTTGGGGGTGTAGAATCTGAACTATGTCCTGTAGGAGTTGAGCTAACACTAGAGTTTGGTGGATTGGTCGGGTGATTAACGTTCACCAGTTAGCTAGCTAACACTAGCTGCGTAACGTTAAACTTGGCATAGTGATAGCATTGCGACAGCGCAACTTAACCAGCAGCATGTCCACGCTGGCTTCATTCGCAGGTTTTATTACTCATAGGTGAGGTCATATCTGTAGAAACTGACTAAGCTAAGTTGTGTGGGGGGCTGTGATAACATACTATTAGTGTGGCAGTGGAAGCTCGTAGAAATTAACAAGTGGAAAGAATGTGGTTAACATGGTGGATACATGTTCGACTTTAAAGTACTCCCTGTGTATTTATACCAGCTGTATGTCAATGTAATATCTAAAGTGATAGCTACAGTAACAGTTTATGCTGGCTTCAGGTGATGAGTTGTATTTGCTGCTGTGTTCAGAGGAATGCTACAAATCTCAGAGTTTATCAGTCCACTAACAATATGACAGTGATTATACAGTCAGATCAGTTTGTCTAGCCGGGGGGCACTGCAGAGATTTGAAGCATCCTAATTACCAAACCTGCCCAGTGGCATTCCTACACTCTGCCTACTCATTTTCCCCCTTTTTTCCAGCCAAACTGAACACAGGGTGTAATTGTACTGGAAGAGAAAGCGGGGGCAGGGAACTTGTTGGGTATAGCCTATACTTAACAATTGTATATCTGTTTCAAAGGTAAAGGTGTGGGCTTGTTCATTATATAGTCTAATACAGTGCTTCCGCAGTTGTTTGCTCAGCATGCTATGGACTTTGGAGCTTTGTGTAAAACATAGATGGGCCATTACAAACCTTATCTCTTCCAATAGTCTACGGTACCTCAATTTTAGGTATATGTATATAGACGTCATTCGCGATTAGTGTGAATGATGTATTTGCCCCACAATTTTCATTTTCACTGCAAAAACTATTACTAACATGTCTTCTTATATCTGGAGAACCCGATTTATGGGCAAAAGCATCTCCGCTGCACTACAGTACTTCATTATAATGCTCTAATATCATACAGCTTCCTTTTTATTTAAAAAAAAAAAAAGGTTGCAGCTTTTTGTGATTTGGAAATTACACTTGGGCATATTACAGTTTTGAGTATGTTGTGATAATCTTTCATCTTGCACTTGTTGATATTTAATACTTATATAGAACTAGGGCTCTTTTGTTAAAAAAAGTTCAACATCTGCAGTCACTACATAGAAGCTAATAAATAATGATCATAATCAGTATGTATAGCCAGGCACTGCTGTGATGTCAAACATTTGGCAGCCCATAAATGTAACACTCACACTTTTTCAGCATAAAGGGAAAAAAACTGTAATGTCGATTCATCACACCTGAGTCTGACAATACCCAGTCAGCCTAATTAGGTCAGTAGCAGCACCAACGCTGACCCGGCCGATCTGATAGGTGCTCCAGTGAGGTAGAAACAGGATATGGAAGTCTGGAAAACATTACCATTTCTCCTTCGACAGTAATCATTTTTTGTCAGGTATTTTGTCCTGTATTATGACTCTCCACTTCCGTCGAGATAAGACAGTTAGACTTTGTTTGTCAGACGGTCTGTAATCAGCTGTGGTTCCTTGTAAAATTGTAAACAGCAGTGTTGGCTTTGGCCATGTCATCATCACCCGATGCTCGCAGTGTAACTGATAACGTAACTCGAGCTCAGCAAAACAGTCTGGGGTTGGGGAGCACTGTCGGGGTGCTTAAAGCTAGCGTAGGAGTGAGTCTCTCTGATGTGCTAACAGTGATGTTGTACTGGGATATATCAACAAGATTAGAATAAATATTATGAATCATTTTACAGCTGCCAAATTATGTGAAAGAGTGTGGAAAATTGCTCTTTTTCAGCATAGATATTGAGCAGGGTTGGTTGACTATGCGGCCGGTGTGTGAATCACATTATTTTTTTGTAAATTCAGTGAAGTAACTGATTTAGATAACCATATTGTACTATCACATGTCATTTATTGTATTCTAGCTTTTATATGAACAAAAACAGCTACCTACAAAAGAGTCAAAACATTCTGTCACAATGGAAGCTTCAAGGTTTATAATGAGAACAAAAACTAAAAGTGTTGCAGGTTATAAGGGCGCAAATAACTACCAGCCTGACTTCTGTGAGTACAGTATAAATCACACATATTACATAATTACCACCACTAATTGTTGCTCTCACATCACATGAGAATGTGGTAAGCAGTCCTGCTGCCTAAACCAAACTACCTTGTGGAGCTGGATTCACAACTTCAATTGAGATTTCAGCCCTGAAATCCTATATAACCTGTCCAGATTGTATAGCAGACACCCAAATAAATTAACTTCTGCTGCGGAAGCATATTGTCAAATCTCTACCAGTGGACACATTTCTACCATTGTGCAGTATTTAAACCGTTAAATTGCCCAACCTTAATATTGAGCAAGAAAAGAGACAGAGAAAAGTTTGTTCATTCAGGGCTGCACACAGCAATGCAAAACATTGTTGGAGGGTAATAAAGGGGAACCTGGCTCCAAGCCTGACTCGACTCTCAGCATTCCTCATCCCTTTAACCTCTCCGCAGGAACTTCAAAAGATTCAGAACCACACCTTTAAATGGACAATTACTTGCCCTTTCACGGGAGTTAAAGGCTTTGGTAAATTATACAGGTTGTTCTTATTATTTTCCACATAGTCTGTTGTATCTTGCAGTAGGTGATCCATCCTTTTATGCTACTTGCTAAGAATTCAAACTGTCAGCAAAGTGATGTATTAGGCTGGGGTCAGAGACCTACGTTTTAAATTACAACTACATACATTTTATACTATTTTCTGGCAAACAATTAATCAGTTGAGAAAACAATCGAATGGCTATTAGATAGAAACTAGGGGCGCAACCGTACACGTATTTGTGTCGAACTGTTGCGGTGTCAGTGAGATTATAACCCCTCTGATCCACATTTCAGTAGAGTAATGCAGAAGTAAGGCTCCTAAAAGCTGTTTTCCAACCGCTGTTAAACAACAAAGCAGAAGAAGAAGACACTGTTGTGTTACTACACACACTATGGCGAGTCCAGACTAGGTGGTGCAAACTGTAACTCGCACTACTGTCAGTTGAAAACAAATGAAAAGAAACCAAGCTTTGTGCATTTTGACTGTTTGTGTCACTTTTTTTCTAGTTGTTCAGAACTTGTAACGGACTGTGACTTCTTTGTACTGTTACACCCTGTATAGAGTGAAATAGATAGGCTGATGAATTAATGATTGAAATAGTCATTAGTTGCAACCTTACTCGAGATGGGCACACACAACTGTGGTCGATGTTGAATAAAAGCTGAATAGCTTTCGAAACTGAATGAATGTGTGATCAGAACACTGATGGTACTGTGCTTGTGGTTTTTTTTTAGTGGGAAAGACTTCACTGATCACCAGGTTCATGTATGACAGCTTCGACAACACTTACCAAGTGAGACAAACACCTTCACCTGATTTGACAGCTGATAATGTTCCATGTTATTCTACAATTCAATGCTAATAGGATGTTGTGATGCATATTTAACAACTTGTTACCCATTTTCAGGCCACGATAGGAATAGATTTCCTGTCGAAAACCATGTACCTTGAAGACAGAACAGTAAGTTTGTTTGTTTTGATCTATACTAATGATGATTGACACTCCCTGATCGTTGTCTTTGTTTAGATTAAACCTCAAAGTGACTTGGTGATAGTGATTTCAGGGTGCGCTCAGATTCAGGTTGCTGACATAAATCAGTTATGTTCTTTCTAACAAGCACGATTAGTATTTGTACCGCCTTCCTAGTGTGAGCTGGATGCCGTAGCTCCTGGACCGTCCTCCCTGTCTTTGTTTGTTTCTCCCTTCAACACGGGTTTTCTTCCTCTCCTTCCTACCCCTCCATCTATTCTCTCCATTCCTGGTTTGAAATTAAACACCTTACTTGATCAAGGGAGGAGGGCTGATGACAAGTGAAGGGTGATTATTTATTTCTCCCCCCCTCCCCAGGCCCAGACAGCTTGCTCTCTCTGATGGTCTTTCACTACCTGCATGCACTATGCTCTCTGTGTCTTCTCTCTCTTTTCCCATTCGTCTGACTTTATTTAGTTTTCTTTCAATTTGCTTTTTGTCACCATAACTTACCTCATTTCTGCCTTTTTTTCTTGTTTATTTTCATCCCTTCTGTTTTTTTTTTTGTTTCTTTTTTTTGTTTCTTTTTTTCTCTTCTTGGATTTTTCCTCCCATCCCCTTCCCCTTCCTGCCCCACAGATCAGGTTGCAGTTGTGGGACACAGCAGGGCAAGAGCGATTTCGTAGCCTCATCCCGAGTTACATCAGAGACTCTGCCGCTGCTGTCGTAGTGTATGACATCACAAGTAGGTTGACTTGCGTGTGCTCTCCGGTGGTTTAGAAGTCTGACATGTCTGTCTTGTCCTCTCTTGTGGACTGAAAGTTAAGAAACAAATGAGTTAAGAGTTAAGAAACTACAGTTTACATTTGTTTTTCATTTTTAAAAATCCTATGATTCCAAATGTGTACATCGGACTTTCCTGTCACAAACCCGCCAGTTTTCACAGCTGAGGCTTGTCACATCCTGAATACTGATTCCCTGCTTCCCGCTTCTCCATCGTCTCTCTTTCAGACGTCAACTCCTTCCAGCAAACCACAAAATGGATCGACGATGTGAGAACAGAGAGAGGAAGTGATGTCATTATCATGTTGGTGGGCAACAAGACAGACCTTGCGGACAAAAGGTAATTTGTTCCTCCCTCCTCCTGCCCCTGTGTATGCAGGCTCCCTCCTTTAAGAGCATACTAATGAAGTCATTGATTGTTCCTGTCAATACTGAGCTCCTCGGTCCTTTCTGAGGCAGCATCAGATTAGTAACCTTCACCCTTTGTGGATGTCAAAGCTGTGATTGACTTTTTCATACTCTATGCCTTCTTTCTCTTTTGTTTTAGCCCACAATGTTTGAATATATTGATTATTTAATCTTTGACAGATTAAGCTCCTGATTAGATTGATAGTTGCCAGCTGTTGTTTGATAGTATTTTGTCTGAAAGTGTTTACCGTTTGATCCACTTTATCCGCCTGTCTCATGAAGTCAGTTCTGTAATGTCTGTCGCTGTGCATCTCTTAACCCCTCTATCTACCACAGGCAAGTATCTATTGAGGAGGGTGAGCGGAAAGCCAAAGAACTAAATGTAATGTTTATTGAGACTAGTGCGAAAGCGGGCTACAACGTAAAGCAGGTAAGAATGTGTGTGAGTCGTGCTCTATAGTCCTGCTGCGGACGCTGCCGCCTGGGCTCCACCTCCAAAGGTCTCCGAGTTTGCCAGCTGTTCCAGCAGCTGTATCTCATCGTTCATTTTCTGTCAAAATGTAAAGACCTGCTGTCTCTGTTGTGGAGCATGGCTGACATGATAAACTAGGGCTGTAACAAATGTTTTTTTTGTTCATCTTCTGTTGAGGTTTTCGAGTGAAGCTTCAGGTTTCTGTTGTCATATTTTATCATTAAAAAGAAAAATATCCTTGAACAGAATCCTCAGTTTGATTAAAATGATTAATTAGAGTAAATGAGTTGGTCTTTTAAAAATAATATCATCTTTCTTTGACAAAATATAAGTAATGATGCTAGACCGCCCCATTAATACAGTTGTGTGGCTAGCAGGAGAAGGAGTTTTTTGACCACAGTGAAATTGTTGTGTTTGAAGGCTCAATGCAAACAAATACAGGTTAAAGCAGGATGTTTAGCCAGAAAGACATTGTTGTGCATTTTTAGAACAATTACATCAACATTTTAAAAAATTGATTTATGTTTGCTGGACTTCGCTCTAGATTTATTCAAAATATTTGGATTGCACAAGTTGGTAAACAATCCCCTGCAGCCACCACTGGATTATAATTCTACCAATAGTGAAATAGATATAATATTAATGTAGCATCATTTTTGTCTACAACTGTGCAAAAATATCAGCTTAAATCAGAATGAATAGACATTGATAGATATAGATATTCGGTTTAGCCTGGAGGTCAAACGGACGACTTTTGGTGTCGAGCTAAGGTGGCAGAAGCAGCAGGAAGGGGCACGACTTGTAACTCCACTTCAACATAAACTCAATCTGTGTTATTTTTCCCCTTGTCTTCTTGTCAATGTCTGGTGATATGTGCGTGTACCCGTGGATGTGTGTGTTGTGCGCGGTGACTCGTGGCTCATCACAGACAGATAACCACAGAGGAGGGAGAGCAGAGAGCGAAAGAGATGAATGTTCTGTTTATTGAAACGAGTGCAAAGACAGGCTACAATGTCAAACAGGTAGAGCGTGTGCACCTCTGTGTGTGTGTGTGTTTTCATAGTGCTCATGCTCTCTTCTGATTGGCTTGTATTTCACACACGTATGCGTGCATAAAGGTTTAAACATCAGCTTCCTGTGGTGGAAAGTGTTGTGTGTGGATTTGTTTTTCAAGCTCTCTCCCACCAGTTAGAAGTATTGATTAGTATTGGCCAACATTGATCCTTCAGCCTTAGAGGTGGGTCAGGGTTTGCAAACCAGTACTCCTCCACTCCACTGATTAGCAAAGTAGCAGTATTTCTGTTGCTGTAAAATCTGCATGTCGATCAAGTCTAGTTCCATGTGATGCTGTGTAGTGAGGGGCAGGCATGTTGGGCATCATCATTCAACACTGTCCCTTTTTTTATTTTTATTTAATTCAAATGAATCCATCAATCACTTAAAGTGCTCCAAGCTCTATCAATGGAAGGTCTCATTGAGGCACGATTACAACCTCTTTTCAAGCCACTTCTGCAGTGCAGAAATGCGGCCTTGCCGTAGCACAAACACGTGCTGCTAAATTTAAGACCAGCTCTGGTGGGTGTCTTCCTCTGTGCGAGCTTCAAGAGAACCTGCTGAATCATGTTATGGGAATATACACGGCACATTGTCTTGATTTCATCTCGTGTTTTTGTCGTACATCTGGGGTTATTTCCTCGCCTGACGGAATACATCTGGTTCTTTTTTCCCTACAGCTTTTCCGGCGTGTGGCAGCCGCCCTCCCTGGCATGGATAACACACAGGACAAGAGTAGAGAGGACAGTATCCTTTGTGTGTGTGTCAGAGTGTGTGTCTGATGTGACACAAGTGACTCAGGAGGTCTCTTGCTCTCTTATGGATAGTCCCTGCCAGAAGGAAAATCTACTGCACCGCTGTGACAGCTAACTATTGTTGTTTAACCCAAGTGTCCCTGTAGATTTATTTTACCAGTGAGGACACATATTGTGCTGCAACTCACTGAGTATAATCTTGAATAAATACTCACTGAAAATCTACGTTGTGAGTACCAATTGCTAAACTCAGATTCATAGCTGTAAAAATGAATATGGATTGCGCCTCAGTCATCGGCTAAAACAGGCCAGAGCATCATCTGAACATGAGTTTTTAGATTGTACAGTATGTGGGTTTACACTCTTGATGCTATACCTTTTTAATCCATCCCCATTCTGGTGGCACTCAGAAATGGATGACATATAGGGGCTGAGTATTGAACCTCAGTACTTTCTTGGTGTCCATTGCACATTGTATGGTAATCTTGTTTACTTGTTCTTAGATCAGATGATTACAGATTAAAATCAAAATGTAGCCAGTTTTAACCAAGTATTAACCTGAAAATGAGAATAATATTGGATCCTTTAAGGTTTATAAAGTCATATGATGGGACATAAAACATGATCTTTCTCTATAGAATTCAGTTTGTCTTGAAATGCAGCTGGTGGAATTTGTCATATAATGAGTTCATTGTGAGTTCACACAATGTCTGATGGTTTGTATGGTAAACATGGACTCATGAAACAACTTTTTACAAAATGCTACTCCAACAGCTTTAAGCCTGGCAGTTTGCTTTGGTTCTTACGTCATCTCATTTACATTTCAAACGTGTATCTTTTCCTGTTCTGCGATGTTCCTTAACTCCTAACCCCCTCAGTGATTGACATTAAGCTGGAGAAGCCACCAGAACTACCTGCCAGTGAAGGAGGCTGTTCCTGCTAATGCCCGCTCATGTCATTGCTAAATATTTCTCCTCTCGGCTTTTTTCTCAGACTCAGTCGTTTTTTCTGTATCTGTACCCTCATTGCACCCGCCTCTGTTCCCCAGCCTGAAATAGAACACTACATCTGTTATCCTCGGCATCGTGGAAACCTGCTCTCTCATCGGTATGCTCTGAAAGTCATGAAACACATAAATTGAATATTTGCACTGTAACACACATACGTTGAAAAAGTATTCAGCCTTCTTTGCTGAGCTCCTGTTGTCATTCCCAAAAGACAAATATGATGGTTGAAGAGTAATGAGTCGCAGCAAGTTTCTGTCTAAAGACGACTTTTTGTACCAAACTGAAAGAAAGAAAATGAGTGTGTAAGACATCAAATATGTGTTTAAGAGTGAGAATATTCTGAAAAAGGATTTTAAAACATGCTTTAAGCTTAATCAGCACAGCGTGGATGTCTTGTGCATTTGTCGGGTAACAGTATTTGTGCTGTTGCAATTGATCGGCAGCGATTCATTCTTGAATTGTGTTATAAACAAACTGTACTTTTTATTAACTGTCTGGAATAATGCATCAAAAGTTTGCAAAGTTGTGTCGAAGAAAATCAACTCGGTCATCTCAGTGTTGACATGTATACTGTATTCAACCACGATGCTGCTCAAGTCGTAAGTGGCGGCCATGCACTCATTTCAAACTGCGTGGTAGCACAGCACAGTTTTCCCCAACACGTACCAGCATGACATGACAAGTTGTAACACAGCCACCGCATGTTCTCAGACCAGCCCAAACACATGACACCTATAAGAGCAACACTATCACTATCACTACACCGTCCTTCCTCTCTTCCCACGCTTGACCTTTTTCAGATGGGTTATTTTTACCGTGGCTTCCGTTTTCTATTCCCGTTTTATTTGGATAGATCTTTGATTATTTTTATTTTTTTTCTAAAAGACTACAGCTATCATAGATTAAAACCGTTTATTTGATGATAGTGTTTGAGGAGGAATTTCTCATATATTAAGAGTCATAATCATAAAAACCCACCATAAACATTAGATATGAAGATATTATGCCTTTTGGAGTTTAATTGTAGAGGGCTTCCTTGGATTTGGGTTTATCTAGTTAAGTTTGGGATGATGTTACGAACACTTTAAAGACTCCTTTTGCTTGTTTTTATTTTTTTGGAGTTGATCTTTTGTTAGTGATTATTTGACATGTGTATTTAATCCACAATGACTTGTAATATTTATTTCTATTGGATTCATGTTTCTCTTTTTTTTATGGCTGTTAATATCTTCACTTTTGGTATGAGTCCTGAATCGCTAATAAATAAATATGCATCCACCTGGACCACCTTTAACAGAATCAGTGGAGACGTCTGCTGTCCCCTCTACCACCTCTAACTGGCAATTTGATCGTACTAATAATGCCGTGCAATTTCTGTGTGAATTATGGAGGAGAGTTTGATTTGTATAGCAAAGTAGTCCTCAACGTTTCTGTCTGGAATGGTTTTAAATGAAAGAATAAAAAAACTCTTGTCACCGCTGCTGAAATGCGTCTGTGTCTTGATGAAAGCTGTACGACTTCGACGCAGCGATTTACGTGGTATTTTTAATGTCAGAATTATGATTCAAAGGTTAAATACTCTGAGTGTTGCGGTGAGGTTAATCTGTTTTTTAAGTCCTCAGTGCAACTCTCAGAAACTTTAAACCACAGAAATAGAACAACATTACCAACCAGTGACTGTAATATTAAGAGCTTATTGGTGATGGAGCAGAAAAGTTGCCCGGTCATGTGGACTGAATGACTGACAGTAATCAGCTCTGTCCTGCTGGTGCAGTATGCTGGACCTGGATTAATAGGCTTATTTCACAGCAGAGATTTTGACTTGTCAGTTGCAAAGAAAGCGCAGGAGGAACTAATGGCAGTAATGATGGCTCAGAAGTATGCCTTGTCTCGGAGCCAGCAGTCACTGTAACAGGTATTTGAGCCGGTACTCAAAAATAGAAACCAGTCATTATCCAGGCCAAAATGTCTGGTGTGCCCAAATTATACTTTACTAAGGGAGAAATTAGGGCAATCACAGACATGTGCATCTGTATTAAGTCTGGCTTGCAAAGTGAAACAGAACAAGGGCCATAAATAGCATAGATTCAAGTGTTTGTCAATTAGTTTTACGTAATTTGATCAATTGTATATTTTGACTGGAATTAGGAAGAGTAAGGTACAATATCAATAAGGTTAGGTCCCATCATTATCTCATCTTGTGATCCTCTCTGTTGGAGGAGCCCTGTGTCACAGTTTAAGGGTTGAGGCTGTGCTTTTATTATTTATCTATTTATTTATTCTAAAAAAAAAAGTTTGTAATCAGCTCAAATGTTATATTAATAAGTACTCGGTTTAAAACAATGTTTAGAGATCTAAAGGTTGAGATCTAAAAAGCTTCAGTCAAATAAAACCTCACTGTGTTTACTTATATAGAATTCAATCCATTCAGAGACATAGAAATAAAATTAATTTACTAATTTGAAAGCCACAGTGAACAGTTATGTTTTATTCTCTGATTTAGATGAGCAGACATTTTTACCTTCAATTACGTTACTGACCTTTTTTTTTTTTTTTTTCAAATAAGTAACTGTATCAGGACAAACATTTTAAATAACCCTCCCAATTCCCCATACAAGTAAACCAAATGTGTTCAGTTCTGAGAACATTTAGTTCTTTACAGACCAGTAATAGGATTTTAAAGTCTATCTTTTGACGCACGGGGAGTCAGTGCAGTGACTTAAAAAAAAACCAAACACATTAAACCAGAACTGAGACAAACACAGAGAAAGCATTCTGTGCAGACTACAATGAGGATGAGAATGAGAATGAGAATAAGGATGCTGGAAGCATCAGCTTTCGTCAGCGCAACCGTTAGTCAAAGTCTTTGCACAGTCTTGGAGGAAATGCTCTGATCTTTTACTCAACAAAAATGGACCAACACCACAGTCTAATGACACTCTGTTACAAGTACATTTCTACATCACATTTGGGCGAAAAGACTCATTCTCTGTTAGGGATTTTGACACAGAATTACTCCAAAAGTATAGTAAATGTGTTTCATATTACTTATGCAAGTAGTCTAGGAAGTACTTAGTTCAGCAGTATATGAATCTTGGACTTCTTGTGGAAAATACATGTTTTATTCCACATCAAAGTTGGGCGAAATATCCTTGTTATTTTTCTCTGTTAAGGAAGTTAACACAGGATCACTCAAAAAGTACACAGTAAAAGTACTAAATATTATTCATGCAAGTAGTCTAGGAAGTACTAAGTTCAGCAGTGTATAAATCTTGGACTAATTATGGAAACAATGTTTTTTTGTTTTGTTTTTTTTTCTCACGTCGTCCTTTACTTTGAAATCCGGAAGGATACCCTCGCGATACCTTCAGCCGTTACCCTGGAGACCAAGCTAAACAACCGCTGCTGCTCGTGAGTTTTTAATTTTGCCACCCTGAGCTTTGAGCTAGCTTAAATCCACAATGAGTAGCGATTATTACGAGACGCTGGAAGTAAACAGAAATGCAACAGACGCAGAAATCAAACAGGCGTAAGTGTTATTTGAAATACTAACCACTGAGTGACTAAACGTACCTTAAAACTTGAAGCAACTGACACACTTTTTTTTTATCAGCCGTATGATACTTATTTTCACTCGTTTCCTCGTTTGTCTAATGCAGATATCGACGTCTTGCGTTGAAGTTTCATCCGTGCAGAAATAGAGAAGCTGGAAGCGCTGAGAGGTTCAGTCAGCTGGGTGAAGCCTACGATGTTCTGAGCGACCGTGAGTCGGCAGGCACAAGATGGATGTCAACAGGGTCGAAGACAAACACACTGCTAGCATGAAATATAGAAAAAAGTTGGCATAATTTGGAACAATTATTAAATCTTTTGAACTTTAGTCTGCTCTTAGGCAAATATGTTATAGTTAGGAACATCTGAAGATTGATAGGAAGGTACTGTAAGGCTTTGAATACAGGAAAAAAATCAAGTGATCGACCCAAATGAATAATTAAAGCAAATACATACAGCGTACTAGCATGTGTCTAATAAGTGCTACAGGACATTTGCCTGGATCTACCTTTTGGCAAAATTTCAATATTTTACCTGCACTGGTATTTTGAGTGTATTTACTGCATGTGTCTATAACAACATCTATGTTCTGACAGTTCGAAAAAAGGCAACCTATGACAAGTTTGGTGAGGAGGGTCTTAAAGGGGGAATCCCACCTGAGTTTGGCAACACTGGAGCTTGGTCATCAAAGTATGTCTACCACCGAAACCCGCAGAAAACCTTCAGGCAGTTTTTTGGAGGCGACAACCCGTTCGCAGGTAAGGAAGACAAACCCTATGGTGAACGCTCTTGTCAAATTTCATACTTACTACACCGACTATAATTCCTCTTTTTTTTCTGCAAGACTTCTACACAAATGATGCTCCACTTCAGTTTGGAGGCCTGCAGCCAGGAGTGGTGAAGACGCAAGACTCCGCTATAGAGAGAGACCTTCATTTGTCCCTGGATGATCTCTTCCACGGGTGCACAAAAAAGATTAAGATATCTCGCAGGGTAAGAGCTACTGCATCTCAGAGAACTGTCTTTTCTCATCGCTCAGCTTCAGAATGGTTAAAATCATGCATACAAGATGAGTCAAAGGCAACACACGCACCACTGATTCTCACACACACTTTTCACCTCTGTTACAATAGATTTATTAACATTTCTCATGACAAAAGGTCTTTGTGACCAAAACATTGACCTTTTTTAATAAAAAAGAAAATCAATGCAAAGGTGAAGAGTGTGTGCAGGAATTTCCTCTAATTGATGAGAGTGAGAGATCATGGACACTCATGACTTGGATCAAACTAATCAATCACAACAAGGTCCACACAAACAGACTGAATAAAGTACATTTATGTTTTTGTTTTTTTACTTTTTGTTTTATTATAATAGGTTATGAATGAGGATGGATACACATCCAGCATCAAAGACAAGATCCTGAGTATAGATGTGAAACCTGGATGGAAAGAAGGCACAAGAATCATTTTCCCCAAAGAGGGAGATCAGGTAAAAGAAATATACGGCAACATTTTGACGTCTGTAACAATAGTAACCAGTAGCTCCTCCAGTCTGGTGTCTGGTGTGACACGAGAGTTATGTTTTATTTTTACACTTCAAACACTTTTTGTCTTGCCGTGCTTTCATGTGGGTATTTCAACAGTCTTGACACAGATCAAAATCAGTATGACTTTATTCAGTTTGAATTAGTGCTATAGGGTGTGAAACGTTACGATTTCAAAGGGGATTTATGCAGTAATACTGTAAACATGATTGTAAATTTGTTCACAAGAAAATGCATTAGAATGAGATTTATAATGCTTTATCCAGTTTGGTTAAAGTTAGCATACGTTGTTTTGGATGTGGTTAGGATGGGATGTTTTGGTTAAAAACAAAGTAAGGCTTTGGTCATAATCTCTATTGTTCCTTTATTTTCTTGTCTTATCCTGTCTTGTCCTGAATTTTGGTTTGTGGTGCTGCCCCTGGTGCTGACTGGCCCTTTGTTGCACCGCAGAGTTAATTTCTCCACTAATAGTACTTTATCACACACTAGTACATATTTTAGTGTCCTATAAGCTCAGGAGAAAAGTCTATTTTGTACTATTTTGGATGAGAAGAGCAAAACACATTTTGTTGTTTTCGTTTTGGGTTTGTTTGTGTGTGTATTATTATTATTATTATTATCATTATTATTATTATTATTATTGTTATTATTATTATTATTATATTGTGGTTATGTTTGATTATATTATGTGTTTGAGTTGATTACTACTGATGAAACATTGCTCAAGCTGTTGACCACTGAATACAGAACAGAACAGTTTTGAATCAGGTAGAGATATTAATAGAAACCCATTGTTTAATATGCGCAGGTGAGTGACTGCATATTGTATGTGACACTTTACCACCAGTAGGTGGCCTCAGCAGATCTCTTTCAAGGTACTCACAACCTTAAATGAATAAAGCCCAACAATAGGGATGGTCTCCTTTACTTCTTCTTATTTAATTATTCAATTTAAAGTGTGTGCATAAAACCAACCTAACAAAATAGGCATAGTAACAACTTATTACTAAGCCATGTTTTAGGTTAAGAATGACTACATGGTAATCAACTTGCTGTATTTTACCTTAAGGGCCCGAACAGCATCCCTGCAGATATCGTGTTCATAGTGCGACAGAAGAGTCATCCTCGGTTCATCAGACAACTCAATGACCTGATCTACAAGACCCAGATCTCTCTGGAGATGGTGAGAGCCAGAACAATGGACTTAAAAATGAATCATCCTTAAAGGTTTCGTTCAAGTATGACAAACACTTAACTGTTCCTGCAGGCTTTGACAGGGTTCTCTATGGATGTGGAGACAGTAGATGGCAGGCTGCTCAGCATTCGCATCAACGACATTGTACAGTAAGTGCTATTCTACGTTCATGTATAATAGTGTTTTTTAGTTATCCTATTAATTTCCACATTAATCTTGGATAAGCTAAAAGCTGAATGTATGATCAGAGAAGGAAGACACGAGCAGTAGAAATTCAACACTTTATATAAACAGTACACTTAAACAGGGGCATTTACAGAAGGATGTTCTCTGGGTTTAATCTGCATTCATTCATATTTTCCCGTCTCTGATTTGTTCCTCAGCCCTTCGTACAAAAAAGTGGTGACCGGAGAGGGAATGCCTCTGTCCCAGGATCCTGCCCAGAGAGGAAACCTCGTCCTCACGTTTGACATCCAGTTTCCTGAGACGCTCTCCACCGAGGGAGTACAGCTGATCAAACAGGCTCTCAGTTTGAAATACTGATCACATGTTAAACGAATGATACAGTAACATTAATGTCGTGAGAAACAAGGGTATCAAATAACTGTACTTGAGATTGAAATATACAGTAGGGGCCAACAGAAAGTAAAGAGATCCCACAACATCAGCCCTCTGACGGACAATCATTATAACAGCACATTTGTGCAGTTTGCTGTCATCATGGCTCGTTTCAGCTGCTCGTACGTGACAAACATCACCACGTTCCAGGAGCCCAGGCGCAGGAAAGATGGCATGAACCTCAAGAGAGGGAAAACAGAGAAAACAACATGATTGATTGCGCTCCGTCCATATTAATTGCTGTTTACAGCCACTGGTCCCCTTCCCCTCCTTTACAAATGATTTATATCCCTCATTAATACTGTCTGTGCAGTCAGTGCTCACCCCTTATAAAAAGCAAGTGGTCCCTCTTTGGTCATCATGGCAGCAGCGCAACTGAGGACGCCGCTGTACTGGCCCAGAGTGGCGTTCATATATCTTGTCTTGACCACATCAACTGGAGAGGCGATCACTGTCGTGCATAAGCCTGCGCCGAAGGCTGATACAAAGTGGCAGGGCAGATTATCTGTGGAGTGAAAAGGCTGAGAGTTACTGCTCCGTTCACACACACACACACACACACACACACACATATATCATCCCTCTTTGTCATGTTGCACTGCAGCCATTGTTTTACCTGTCAGGGGAGTGGACCTGAGGAGTGTGTCTTTGATGAAGTCGTATGTCACCAGTTCAGTGCAGTTAACAATTGCGTTCCGCGCGATGTTCGGAGCTGTCCCTGTGTGGAAGAGTCGCATAAAAACACATGAAAAGATTTATCAAATGAAAACACTCAGTATGCTTCGATGCCTAAAGAACAGCTACCTTTCCATAGACCACGCATGCCTTCCTCCTTAGCAATGGTCTTGTAAGCATCGATGGTGCCGCAGTAGCGTCTGGCGTGCCCAGGGGCCCTGGCCTGTGCCTGGAAGCGGACTTTCACCACATCCGTCGGCTGAGCGAAAGCGACCGCCATGGCACCGGTGGTGCCCCCTGCGAGCAGGCGGCTGCCGATACCGACGTCTGACGCAGAGAGGGGGGGAGATGTGAGGCCTGACTGGTGCAGGACAGAAGACACTCATAGACGCCCACAATACTCACGATCGGAGCCTTTAGTGTAGAACTGTTTCACAGAGTCGTAGAGGCCGATGCGGACAGAGGCGAAGCTCATCTGCCTCTGGAGTCCTGCCACCAGTCCACTGTAAAGACTCCGAGGCCCCTCTGTGCGCACCATGGTGATGAGGGTGCCGAACACTCCTCGGTACTTCACTGCAGACTTCACCGAAGCTTTGGCCTCTCCTTGGATCTGTGCAGGAGAAAGAAGAGAGGATGGGAGACTTCAGTATAGCTTCTAATGCCTTTTTTTATGTTTATCAAACCTATAATCCACATACAGTTTACCCAGATATGTGGATCAGCAACACCAGAATTTGACGCGCTGATATAAAACTGTTTTTACCTGTAGCCGCACTTTGGCTGTGTCCAGGGGAAAGGTGAACAGGTCGGCGATGCAGGCTGCAGCTCCCGCTCCCACAAACTTCACCGCTGCCGATGGAGGCACGTCTGCAGGTCCAAATCCAACCATTTTTTTTTTTCCCAAAATACTTTGATCAACAAAAGGATTGAAGAGTGGCTTGTTAATGTGGACAGGGCAAGAAGCTCTCCTCCAAAATCTGAAAAAGAGAAACCCCCCAAAAAAACACATTACAAAATGAATGTAATTTACGTTACCTCCAGCTGTTGGGTGGCTCATTTAAAACCCCAGTTAGTAGAGGTTTTAGTGATGCTAAATGAGAGACAGCTGTTATGTTCAATAGATGGAAACAGGACGTGCTCACAGGGATAGCAGTGCCTTGTAAATTCAATTTTTAAAAAAAACTAATCTTGTCTGAATGTTGGTTAGTAATTCTTACCTTTATTAGAGCAGTTTAGGGCAGGATTCTCTAAAGGTGTCCCTCTGGCTGAATTTAGTCCCAGCTATAAATTGGTTTGCGTGTTTTTCCATAGAAGATTTTTCAGAAGTGATGAGCCTTAAAATCATACTCCAAATCCTGAAAGAAAGACAGGGAGAAAAATCAACCCCACACAACAACACAGCAGTGGGACAGTGTTAACATCAATATAGATACGCCAAGAAAAAACAATGTATGAAAGATCTCAATTGTACCGTAATTTGATCCGTGGAAGTTAAAGATTCCTGGTGAAATGCCTCTGGGAGCGACAGTGTCCAAATGACTTGAGTGCGTGGACGGGATGCAACAGAGCCTCCTCTTTAAATACAGCCATGACTGTTACATCATGGCATGTGTTTGCTGGTGCGGCCCCACCCCCACCACCACGTCCATACGAGCTGCCTCGCTGGTCAAAACGGACACACCATAAAGCTGTCTGTGTGACAAACAGCCCTGTGGTTGGGTTTGTCTGATTAGTGCTTCCATGAATTGTTTGCGTTCACGCTTATCTTCTGTTATCTTCTCGAATTCACAATCAACTGTCTTCTCTGTTGAACCTTCAGACATCATAGCAAACACTAGAAAGCAAAGTTGTGACTGACGAGACAGGAAACACTGTCTTGAGAATTGGGCCATTGTGTGAAACTAGGATTTCTTAGTTTTTCTGACTTGCTCAAACTCATTCGGGTTAAATCAACTATCTGCTTGAAGGTCTGTACGCACAGTGGCATGATGGTACACAGAGTACAGACTCGAGGGAAGAAATGCTGAGTCACCCTGAAAACACAAGAACACGCAGTACGTCGCCCGCTGAATTGGATCCGTATGTTCAGACCTGTTAAGACCTCAACGCTGCTTCTTGTGTTCCTGCACTGATTACTGAGAAGACACTGTTACTGAACTCTGTGCAGTTAGTCCAAGAGACGACATGTACGCTATCTGTTGTCCTGTTTTAAACACAAACTTTTAAACTCGTAGTTTTACTGGATGTCTGAGCAGTGGTGGCTGCACACACGTTTTCCTTGATGGGGCTCTGCGAAGGCGAGGCAAAGTGCTTTACGCAGAAATACGTTAAAATAAGACATTAAAACATAAAGAAAGTGTTTAAAAAACAAAAACAAAAAGCAAGCAATGAAAAATTATAGATTAAAAACTGACTTTCTGAATGAGGCAGTAAATACAGCACTTCATTAAATTAAGACAGTAGTTTTAAAGATTCAGTTACACGTTACAACACTGCATTTTCTCCATCTCTCCATTCTCCATCTGGTTGTTGAGACCTGAGAGGGTGTTAGGAGACCAGTTCCAAAGCCGTCTGCGTGTAATATGGGATTAGTCATATGTTGTGAATTATATGCATGGCTAATTGCAATGTTTTGAATAAGTGGATGCCTCAAAACGCGGATACATGTCGTCCTTGTGCCGCTATGATCGGACTGATTCGAGTATGAAACTGCAGCGTGAGGAACAGATGATTCAGGAAACATTCAAGCCCGATGGACAAAAGTTCATTCATCCAGATGCCCGATACAAGAGGAGGATCTTGCCTTCTTTCTCGGTTATAAGTTTGAGGCAACTGACTTGATGCTGCATGTCTGCAGCCTGCATGCCTGTTGCTTGGGTTATGTAAACGTGGAAATAGAAATTATTCTGTATTTGCTCAGTAACTACAGGCTTTGAAGTTGTGTTTCACTGACTGCTGCTTTCCCAAATCAGCTAGTAGGAAGAAAATACATATTTTTCATCGAATATGAAAACACATAGTGAAGAAATGAAACGTTCAATCAAAGGATGGCAGTGTCTTTTTACCATGAAACCAGGCTCACTGGGGACAAACTGGGATCTTTAATCAACATATTATAGTTATGTATCTGTGAATCCTGTTTAATTGTCTGATTTGCCCCAAAGTTTGAGATGTTGTTTACCACTGTTTTCTACCACAATGGAAAAAAAAGCGAAATAATGTAGCTTTTTTATCTTAAATTAACATCTTGAAAATCATATTGATGGTACAGTGTCCTGTCTCAGCCACCCCGCCAGTCTGTTGCTTGTAGCTTCAGTGAGAGGGTCGGATCACAGAATTTCACACATGTTTACTTCAACATACACGTTCAACATTCTTATGATGTAACGAGTTTTGTTTCTAGTTAGCAGCTGCATTACATCTGACAAAGTGTTACAGACCTGGGATTTGGTATGTTTGACAGTGGCTTTGCACTCAGAAACTTGCACGGGGTGGCAAATCAGACAAAATGCCAATTTCTACATATTGTTGCTTTAATACCAAGACTGAATACTGTCCCACTTAAATCCCAAGATGCTCCACTTTCTGTCCTACTAAGCACAAAATCCACAAGCACACACACATTTAAACTGAGCTTCAGGGTTTGTTGATTAAAAAAAAAAGGTTAAATAAAAGTCAATACTGGACAAAGAAATAAATGGCACTTCATTTATTCATTTTGGCATCATTTATCACCATGCACAACATATTTATGACGTATCGACCAGCGATAAATCACCCTATTTACAACCAGCAGCACATGGTTTGACTATAAACCCCTGACCACATGCATAAACGATGGTAAACACTGTAAACAATCTACAGTACACAACATATAAATGGTCACTGTTTAGGTCTGGTGTTGCCAGACTCAATCTATTAAATAACAACATAACGCAGTAGCATCGTTCATATTACGTCACAGTTCATTCTTGTAAACATGAAAATCCTTCGTCAAAGCTACGGAACAGCCTGCTGATCAAGATTTTACTACATAAGTTAATAACAGGTGAAACAACCTTTCGGAATTACTCTATCACACCCATCTTTTATATACCTGAATACGCTTTTTTCTCCCAACTACAATGCAACAAAAAAAGTGTCTTTATACGTGAATCCTTAAATCATGTCCGGTGTTGCTACAATGCCCTCATTCAGGAAGTGAAAGAGCGTCCTGCCATGACCCGCCTGCCATGACCCGTTTCACTGCTCACCACCGCATCATGGCGACATTCAGACAGCTGTGTTTGTTCAGTCCCGTCCACAGAAACTAGCGATGAGGTCATAACGGTGACTCCCAGCTGTGCTGCACTCTCGTCATGCCTCTTTTAATCTGCTCATACGTCACGAACATCACAATGTTCCAGGACCCCAGTCGCAGGAAAGAAGGCATGAACCTGAAGGAAACAGAAAAAGACAAGTTGAGAAGAGTCCCATACTGGTCATTTTAGTGCTGTTTGCTTCACTGATATATGTTTTTGCGTGTTTTTACCCTTTATAGAAGGCTGTGGGACCTTCATGTTTCAGCATGGTGAGAGCACAGTTGATGGCGCTGCCGTACTGGCCAGACCCTGAGTTCATGAACCGTGTTTTGACTACGTCCACAGGAGAGGCCACGACTGTTGTGCAGAAGCCAGCGCTGAAGGCAGCGGTGAAGTGGCACGGCAGATTGTCTGAGGGCAACAGGAGATGAGTCATATCCCTCCACAACAGCTGACGTTTGTATGTGGATGTGACAGAAATTAACTTTGGAATCAGTTTTCTTCAGCAGCTCACCTGTCATCAGGTCATACTTCAGGATGAGCTCTTTGATCAGGTCATAGGTCACCAGCTCTGCACAGTTTACGATGGCATTGCGGGTGATGTTCGGCATACAACCTAGAAGAAAAGGAGAGGGTGGTCTTCAAAACCAGAGGAGGGATTGTTTTTTCGTATATTTGTGAAGGTTTTTGAGGATTTTGAAGTGGCACCTCTCCAAAGGCCGCGCACTCCCTCGTCTCTGGCAATCGTCTTGTAGGCGTCCAGCGTGCTGTTGTACCTCCTCCCACCGTCGGCCAGTCGCACCTGGGCTTGGAAACGCACCTTCACCACATCTGTCGGCTGCGCAAAGGCCACGGCCATGGCACCTGTGGTGCAGCCCGCCATGAGCCGGGTGACGATCCCAGCGCCTGTGAAGCAGCAATGTTTGTTGGTCAGATTGAGGCAGACGGACGGATGCAACCTCATTAATGCAACACAATGAAACTCACTCTCTGTGCCTCGAGTGTAGAATTGCTTCATGGAGTCGTAAAGACCTATCCGGACCGAGGCGAAGCTCATCTGCCTCTGGAGTCCTGCCACCAGTCCGTTGTAAAGACTCCTGGGCCCCTCTGTGCGCACCATGGTGGTGATGGTGCCGAACACTCCTCGATACTTCACTTCGATGCCACCTTTACCTTTCTGAGACTCTCCCTGAATCTAGACAAGAGGATGACATTGAAAGATTGTTGGCAGCTGGTCTGGTACAAAATGTACAGTTTAAAAATATGTCAAGCCCTCTTAAAGACCGTGCGTCACACCTGTAGTCTGACTTTAGCCGTGTCCAGTGGAAAGGTGACGAGGTCGGCTATGCAGGCCGCGGTGCCGGCTCCGAAGAACTTGACTGCCGCAGAGGGCACCATGTCGTTGGGTTTCATGCCAACCATTTCTAGGCCTAAGTCGATGACATAAATGGAAAAACATGCTCTTAAAGCTATTTGCCCTGGACCTCTGGTTATATCACACCTCATACCAGACACGCAAACCAAGAAAATCATCACTAAGCTTAGACGGACGGACACTCGCTGAATGTAACTGCTCATTTTGACTCGGTCAGATCTTACACAGGTACAGCAGCTGTTTTCAAACTTTCAAGCAGAGATCTCAAGGAAGACCTGTATTCATATTCATGCAAAACAGCCTGTGTGACTTGTTCTCTGATCACTAGAAACAGGTTTATTGTTTGGTTCCCTTGAGGGATTTCTAAGTAAATTTGCTCAAGTACTGTAATTTGTAGGTACTTACTCATGTATTTCGAAGTTTTACTACTTTGTACTGCCACTCTACTATATTTACGAGGAAAATGCTGAATATCGGATGCGACAATCAACCCATGGTGAACAAATTTATGTAAATATATGTATATTTACTTTAACAAAAGCTTTATTGTACGTTTATTGCCAGAAAAATGTTTCACACTTAGCTACATTTTAGATTAGACACTCTCAGACTTTTACTCAAGTGTTATTCGAATGGTAACATTCACTTTTATCAAAGTAATATTTTAACAATATCTTTACTTTTATTCAAGTATGGCTTTTGGATACTTTTAACAACACTGCTTGCAACATGTTCATGTAATATAATGCCACAGCACACCAGTGTGACCCGTCTCTCTATTTTGGAGCCACTGACCACTGACAATAACTGTGGGTAAAAACCTGATTGTGCCTGTAATGCTGACGATACCAGTGTTTAGTGTGTTCATGCCGAACATAAGGAATACCTGTGAACAGTGGTAAAGAAAAGCTTCAAGTTTTCTCGAGAAGTACAGCAGCCTTAGGAAGAGGTTCTGTTGTGAAAATGCCTCGGGCCATAAACTCTGTGAGAAGTGAGCCAGCCAGCATAACACCGCTCACTGAAAACAAAACAAAAAAACATTTACCAAGCAGAAAGTGTATTTTTGGTGTTATCTGTTATTACTTGTATCATTGTGATACAGAAAACCATGCAAGAATGAAAAGGATTTTAACATTTTAGCATTTTTCTTTCATATCTTTGCACTTAAATATAAATCACTTAAAAGGGATGAGAAATGGTGCACGCTTGATTAAAAAAAAGCTCGGTTGTCTTCATGTCAAAGTTACCTAAGTAGTGTTCCGGGGAGTTTATAATCCAGAGAACAATATGTACAATCCTTCAGGCAGTTAGCTCCTTTAGTGTCCTCCTCTCATGCTGTCTGCTTACTCTTCACTGTCCAACAAGTTCCTCAATTTATAGGCACCTTTAGCACATGACTGTGGGGCAAACCCACAAGTAATACACACCTGTCATATGTGTCCCGTGTTTACCAGCGTCTGTGAGTCACAGCTGGATATCTGAGCACTTGTTGATCTGCTCCTCGCAGCGCTGTTGTGAGAGTCCGGTATGGACGCTGCGAGCGCATGTTTACAGTGTTTTCTTGTTGTGTTACATTTAAATTTTTTAATTAAACTTACTCATTTGAAACATCACGAATATTTACTTCAAGTTTTGACACAAAATACCAGCTTCAGCACGTGTGCTTGCAGGCTCATATTACTACACAGACATCAAGGAGCAAACCCTCTGTTTCTATTGGTTGGTATATATGGCCAATCAGGAAGGGAGGCCTGTCTGGATTCCCTAAATGTTTTCACGGGGCATTTGAAAAGCTGACAAGTGGTCTGTGGGGGGAAAACATTTTCACTACATCACTTCCTCTGTGTTAGTGCCCAACAAAAACGTATTCCGGAGCTCTAGAATTTCTCCCCTCCCTGCGAGTAATAAAGTTACGAAACATTCCAGGCAAAGGAACCGCCATCTTTCTCAGCCAATCCATACGGTGAACAGGAGTGGGTGGATGCACGCGGCATCTGTATGCAATCAGTCAAGCCATTAGCATCTGTCAGGGGCGAACCAGCAGCACCCAGAGTCGGGACTGGACGCTGGATGGAGAGCGTTAGACGAGGGGAGACACTTTGTCAGTAGAGTGCTGCAGTCCTGTTCGTGCAGGCCTCGGCACATGTGACTTTCCATCGCAGCTCCGGGTCAGGGCCCCTGCAGGCCTACGTCGAGTCACGAGGTTGACTGTGCAGAAGTGTCTCTTGTACACATCTAAGGTTTCGCCTGCTGGAACACGCGTCAGGGTGTTTTTCTCTTGCCACAACCGCACTGCTAAGTTTCTAGATTGTGTTCGTCTGTTTACCTAGTGCACCCTGGCACTTTGAGAATAGCAGCCATGAAATCAAAGGGGGTTTCTCCAAATCTTCAGTCCAAATTACCCCAAACTCCTGCTCTGTTCTGCTCAGTGGTCATGGCCGCCTCTCCAAACCTGCGCCTGCTGCACAGTTTTGTGTTTTGATCTGTCCATGTTCAGGGATTTTATTGGCCTGCGTGTGATCAGGAAGCCTTATTGGCTACAAGAATGCAGACGAAAGGTTTAGATATTAATTCAAATTGAACTTAGTGCTCAATTATGATCTTAAAGGAACTAAGTGGATTACAAAGTGTAAGCAGACACTGTGTACCCAGCTGTTTGGACAAGGAGATTAAAGGCAATAATCCATTTTAAAGTATTTCAGATGCATTTTAAAGGTTCACTATGTAGGTTTGGGAAAGAAATTTCAGTCAGAAGAGATCTTCATTGACTGATTTATGCCTAAACAACTGAAATAAACAAACTCTTTTTGTCTTCATTACTGAATAAACAAACTGACCTTAAAGGGCAACACAATATTAAACCCAGCAGCAGAGGGGAGCTGCGCCCACCATCATTCTTTCTTGACCCGGGGCTAAAAACAGGAGCCTGTCTGAGAACACTGTGTGAATAACCTTTGAGCACACATCCCGACCAGTAAACAACTCGCTGGTCCGGCTTCAACCAGACTGCGTTGACCTCGCCGACAGCAGATGGAAAAGAAACTGAGCAGGCAGACGCTCGTCACCGCTGCGCTGCTCTCCTGCACTTGGAATACCACGAACCATGAATGAGTGCTGTGAAACAGCTAATCTCCATTACACTTTAAATATAGACCATTACACTATAAATAATCGAAGCTGCTGCATTACCTAAAGGTTAGTGGGGCACAAGTACAGCCCATGTCCCCAACTTCTGTCTTAGCTTTATTAGGTGAGAGGTCACTGAAAAGAAAGTGAAGCAGCATCACCATCACTTCATTTCTCTAGGTTCAATTGTTGATCTCATCTCATCTCAAATTGAATTCTTTAAATATTTTCTAAGTGATCCATTTGTATCATAGTCATGATCTTAGACTCCTTAATCATCCTCTTCAAACGTTTCTGAAATCCATTTTCACACATGAAGAGATATTTCACTGGAACAACAAATGGACCCACATACCAAGAACGACTCAGCTGTTCATTCTTAGCTTCGGCCTGTGGCTCCCAGTAAACATGACAACGCAACATCTCAATATTGAATGTACTGTATAAATGGAGGGAGAGTCTGATGTACATCCATTGATGTTCAGAAGACGTAAATGAGCCTCTAACATTCGGCTACATCAGAGGACAAAAAGCCCATCATTAAACACACTGAAGTCATTGAATGTGACACCAAAACAGAGAAGAAATCTTTTTTTTTTTTATAATTTTCATAAACATGTTGTCATCATGAAATTATTTTGCTTGTAAGAACATCGAGACGGAACTCAGAGAGTAAACATCCTATCTTCACCCCTTTATTTGTCCGACAGCTATAGTTGAGGTCAAATGTCTGCACGTAAAGTGTTTTTTCAACCAACCGTCAGAGAGAATCCATGGTCCCATGCTCCACATACGTGCTGTGACCACAGCTGGAGAGTCTATCTTGGTTGGATAGTAAAGGTGAAAACAACAGGGTGGATCTGAGATGGAGTTATTTTCACTAGTTAGAACAAAAACATGTTTTTCACAGGTAGCTGTTTTTGTGATGCATGGAAGCAAATATTCAGACAAAAGGAAGTTGAACAGTATAGGTTTTATATCATACTCAACGTCACCGAATCCATCATCAACTAATTGTCTGGACATTTATGATGTTTTGTGTGGTATCACTGTGATCTTTGACCATCAAAACATGGAGGTAGACATCACCATTTCTGTATTAAAATGTTCGCTTCAGGAGACTTGGTCCATAAGTTGCTTAAATGTCCGTCATTGCTGCAAAGAGGTTTTTTTGTAATGGTTCCATTCAGGGTCGTAAACTGTACAACAGTAAATTCTACCACTGTTTACATACAATATTTTGTTATTTTTATGGTTTGCTGTGGGTTGGATAGTTGTATTCCCACCCAGTACTTGTGTGAATGATCCTAAAAGTTAAAAATATGAAATCAAACAATAATCAAATTCAATTAAAACCTGGGTGAAAGCTGAAAATGTTCATGACCAATTATGTTCATTCGCCTTCACCCTCGGCCTCTTCCTCTCCCCTTCCCTTCCTGCGCCTCTCACAATCAAATTAACAAGTCTGCAATGATAGACGGTCAGCTGTCGCAACAAACTCTTGAACTCTTTATGTAACCGCATTTTAAACGTCCCTTAAATGTCGCCTGTTGAATAACAGTGACTCCGATTACAGGACTGAAGCTGCGACTTTAGTGATCTCCCAGTGATCATAACCACAACTTGCAACTTCATTAGTTAATAACATTACCATTAACCTATCGGATATTGCTCAAGATTTTTCTCAGCAGCACCAACAGTTTCCTGTACGTAGATTTGTTTCCTGAGCATACTGAAAGCCAGTGGTTTGGAGTGTATTCCATAAAAAATGCACACACCCGATGAAATTAATGCAGCAAAGGCCAAGATGTCCTGGGTCTTCGGCCCTTGTATGGGTCTAGTTAAGAAAGAAACACACACACATTTCCCATGATGCATCTCGGCAGTATCTTTACTTAGACCCTACTGCCTTTGAAGAACACCCACATCTTCCAAACTCCACATTTCTATTTTCTATAGCTGAGATAACCATGATGACATCACCGCGACACCATCAGAATCATTTTTTTCAGACCCACAGAAGACACTGCACAGCTGTTTTTTAACATCTGAATAAGGCCAACCATCATAGATTACCTAACCCTCATTTGTAAAATTAGGTGGAGTGCCCCTTTAAGTGAGTTGTCTCATAGGTAGAGTACACTACTGCCACCTTGTGTTCAGGGATGTTGTAAAAAGAGGAAATAACATGCAAAGTGTTGATGCTGTTGTGTATTTTTAGCGCTATATTAATGTGGAAAATGTGAAATCTATTTTTCATTCACCCTGCATAAATAATTATAAGTCAAACAAACTCACAGACTAATTACATTTACAACTAATTGCTTTTCTTATTTATTCATTAATTTATTTATTTATTAATTTTTTCAAATTGAATTGATTGCCAGTTGTCAGTCTCTCATTACTGTGTTTTGCTGATACCATGCATTGAAGAGTGTGCGATGGTTCCATGGTGTAATGGTTAGCACTCTGGACTTTGAATCCAGTGATCCGAGTTCAAATCCCGGTGGAACCTGATTTAAGGCAACGTGATATCTTGACACTGAAAAAACAATACATTCTGCACAATGTTACAAAGAAGGTCAATCTACTGCATGAACTATTATCAGGGTGGCCATGAAAAAAGAGACTACTCTCTTTGGGCAACCCTGTAGAATAAATATAAGTTAAACTTATGAGACTAACCGCCAGTTAACAATTGCTGTTTGTTTAAGTTAATTACTGTTATGTTATGTGTTTTGATGGTATCATGCATGGGAACCTATGTAGTGGTTCCATGGTGTAATGGTTAGCACTCTGGACTTTGAATCCAGTGATCCGAGTTCAAATCTCGGTTGAACCTGATTTAAGGTAGTGAGACACAAAAAAGTTCATACAAAGACCAACTTGACAATGAAAAGCAATACTTGTCAGTGGGCATTTAATCCTTTGTCGGGCATTGTGCAGCACAATAATGTATCCCGCCAAGACTGAGCAGACTGGAGATTGTGTTGTGGCAGAAGTTCAGTCAGTATGCTATTATAATGTACTACTTAAATAGAATGGGTGAACCTTTATGAATAAAGGTCAAATGAACTA
Organism: Diplodus puntazzo; assembly: GCA_963678695.2. Classification (NCBI taxonomy): domain Eukaryota; kingdom Metazoa; phylum Chordata; class Actinopteri; order Spariformes; family Sparidae; genus Diplodus; species Diplodus puntazzo. The sequence goes on along the minus strand of OZ023167.1, from coordinate 6,954,045 downwards.
ACATATTTATTCACTAAATCATGATATATTTTTTTACAATATAAAAAAGCTTTTCTTAAAAAGTAATCAAGACACAGATGATTATATATATAACAACTTCACACACACAAATCTATTCATGCCTTCTAACATCTCAATACCTTAAATCAGGTTCCACCGAGATTTGAACTCGGATCACTGGATTCAAAGTCCAGAGTGCTAACCATTACACCATGGAACCAGTTGACAGCACCGCGATTTCAATTTCCGGCCAGGTGGGGGCACAATAACTCTTGAACAAACATACAAAGTGGGATTTGAATGTGGGACAAATGTTTGCCTTTGTAAAGAGCTGCTGGATACTAGAGCGTTTTTTACAGTCAGTAGATGGCAGTGATGCTACGAGGGTAACTCATAACCGTAGAAGAAGAAGCCGACCCAAAATAATCCAATAATCATTGCAACCCCCGAAGAAGAGTCGCTGTTAGCCGTTAGCTTGTCAGAAAAACGTAGCGTTAGCCGAGATTTACCCAATGCCTGGCTAGCGTCGCTGCAGGTGTCGAGGAAAATCATATGCTGCGAAAAAGAGGGAAGGTCGCACGACACAGTTCCTGACAGAGACCGACCCCGCCTTCGACAACATGGAGAAACAGTTGCATTTAAACCTGTTATCCTCCAGACCTCCTATGGCTGGGGGTTTTCAGTCCGGCTCCAAAATGAAAATGGGGTGAGTTAGCTAGCATCATGTTAGCTTGCTGTCAACTCTGCCTGCTGTATAAGATTACATTTTATAATGTGCGTCATAACAGGAGTTGTTCTCTGTCACACCCCACTCACAACTTTACTGTTTGTTAAAGGACAGGACAGCAATAACTACGTTAGCTAGCTGAGCTAGCTTTTGCTAACAGAGTTATGACCAACAGTGGCGAATAAAACGTAGTTGGAATACAACATAAGCTTTATGTTTTTCTACGTTGGATCTGGTTTAATCTGACTTGAAACATTGCTCATTAGCTGACTACTATTAGCTCAGACATGTCAGAGTAATAGTGAGCCTGCACGACACGCCACAAGAAGCGTGTGATGATATTAATCTTGATATAAGCTTAAGTGTTCTCTCAGGTCAGATGAGATGTTGTTATGAGCTGCAGGGTTTGGACCACCTTCAGTTTCCATTTTCACAGCATGTGCAGTAAACATCAGGGGCTGTTTCTGGCTTGTTTACATCACCACGTCACTATAGCTTCATAAACAAGTGTTTGCTTTGGTTAGTGATCAAAGTTTGGGGTTTTACTGAAACGTTATGCAAGTTCTCATGACTGTGTGAGAATAACTGAAACTACACCAGCATGGTGACACACTCAAACTTTTACCCTGAGAAAGTCTTGAGTCTGCGCTTTCTGGTTACTTAAGTAACCTGCAACCAGAGCATTAGAAAACCTCAATGTGTACACGTGTGGCTGCTTTTGGTCTGAGGTAACAAAATGATAATGTTAGAAGTACTGACACTGAGTGAAACACTGATGACGCAGCATGTGTGTTGCTCTTGTTGAAAAATATTGATTGAATTTCACAATTTCTCGCTTTCATTGACTTATCCCCGTCTTGTGAAAGTGTCAACAAAGATTCATGTCATGCTCAGTGTGTTTTCTTTATCCTGCTTCAGTATGAGATTGGTCCATATTTTGCTTATCTTCTTTTCTCTTCTTATCTTCTTTTTCATACAGACCTGGACGGAAGAGAGACTTCTCCCCCCTGCCCTGGAGTCAGTACTTTGAAACCATGGAAGACGTTGAGGTGGAAAATGAAAATGGCAAAGATATATCCTTGTCTGCTGCTTCTGTTTGCCAGGAGAAAGTTCAGCATGAATTATTGAAACTTTGGTGTCACCCAGAGTATTCAGATCTAACTAGGTCATGTCAGATTTAACCACATCTCTATACCAGTTTGCTATTTATCTTCAGTAGAGAACTATCAGTTTATTAAGAATTAATCGCTATTGTCTTTTAAACAGCATTTACTTACTTTATTACTCACATACAGCTCTGGTATGAATTTCCTTGACTACCATGAACATTTTCAGAATTTACTGCAGCGGTTCCCATGGTCCTGTGCTGCTCCTGCTGCACGGAGGAGGCCATTCTGCACTCTCCTGGGCAGTGTTCACTGTGAGTATGGGAACTTACAGAAACCCTACAGCCTCTTAGCACTGATAAATTGTACGTTTTAGAATATGCAGCAACACTTTGTGGAATATTTATGGAGATATTCTTATATTTCAGCACGTTGGCTGGACAATATTTTGTTTTAAGTGGTTTCCGTGTGTGTCATGCAGGCCGTCATATACAGCAGGATCAACTGCAGGGTGGTGGCCTTGGACCTTCGCGCTCATGGTAAATATAGATAGTCAAAAGACACATTTCATTTATGATTTAGGAAATGGAGATGTCAGTTTTGTTAGTTGGTATTATCAATCCCCTTCGCATAACGATTCTCTGTCATTCACTATTGAATGTACTGCACTGAGTCAAAAAGGGAAAATATATGATGGCTGTTGATTTAAAAATATGTTTACATCGACTCTGTTTCAGCAGATTCTAGTTGCTCCTTATTTTGCAAAGCGATATGTTGATGAAATAACGCAGTGCCAGGTATTTTGCTGTCAGTAGATAATCTGAGGTCCCTTTTATTTTTAATAGATTTATTTCACTGTTCAATTTGCAGCTCTACTACCACAAATTATTGAGAACTGAAATTGCTGTCCCAGAGTAGCTTGATCTCATCGCTACCTTACACAACCTGTAATTATAGGCCAACTCTCCCCATCTCATGTGATTATGGGAGGACTCCTACTACATCATTATACCATCTGGCAGATCTTTTTTTTTTGTTTTTGTTTTTTTGCTCTTTCCTGAGGTTATATGAAGCAAATGGTAAATTCTGCTTCTCTCTCTCTCATTACCTGCAGGCGACACCAAAGTGAAAAATCCTGATGATCTCTCTGCAGACACTATGGCCAAGTAAGTTGCTGTGCAGTTAAGATCGACACTGTCACACATTTTTAAACAGCAGCGATCCTGCTTGCAATGATTTGCAAGTCAAAGTCAAAATCTGTCGTAAGATTGCAAACTGCCATTTAGCTGTGAAAGTGAAATTTCTCACCTCTGACAGCATAAGTTGCTAATGTCACCGTGGCACATTTCACCTTGTTCTTTCAGAATGCAGGAAAAAGTGTTAAAAGAGGAAAACAGCTCTACAAGTCTGGCCATGTTGAGAGCAGCAGGTGTTTTAGACAGTTCTGTAAGAGCTAGCATGTGGGACCAGCTCTCAAGTGAGCGTTTAAAGACCCTCTCCTTCAAACACTTGAAAACTCATCTCTCACAATTCACAATTATATATGTGGATGTGATGCTACAACTTTGCTTCATAAAGTATGTGAGGTTCTACTGATATGCAAATTAAGCCAGATTCTAGCTGACTCTGATGATGATGGTGTGTATCCTGATAAATATTGACACTTGTGATGTAAATATAACAAGGTTATCATGTTATTATTTCTTTTCTCTTTCAAAAGGGATATTGGCAAAGTGGTAGAGGCGCTGTATGGAGAGAACCCTCCTCCAATCATGATCATCGGACACAGCATGGGTGGAGCCATTGCCGTTCACGCAGCCGCTGCCAATCATATACCATCTCTGCTTGGCCTCTGTGTCATTGACGTTGTAGAAGGTTTGTGCTTCCTCAAATCAGAGCATCAGCAATGGATGTATTTCAGTTTATTTTTCTGTTGTGTTGATTTTACCCCTACTATGACTAACAGTGAACATATATGATACATACTCATGACCAGTTTTTATTAGATTAATGATGAGCATTGACGAGGGATTTATTAATGCATTTGTGTTCATCGCATTCAGGTACAGCAATGGATGCTTTGAACAGTATGCAGAATTTCCTCAGAAGTCGGCCAAAGACATTTAAATCTCTGGAGAATGCCATCGAGTGGAGGTAAACATGAAGCATATTTATTTAACTGATAACTAAGAGGAGGCCTGTTGAAAGCGTTGCCCATGTTTTGGACAACCTTCAGCTTGGAAAGGACATTTTGATTTATGTGTGTATATTGTGTATATATTGTTTTAATGGCCTTAATTCTTAGAGACTGCACTTTGATCTAACTGGTATTATATTTGTACTCATGTGTCTGAGGCTTTTCTTTCCCTTTTTGCCGTCAGTGTGAAGAGCGGCCAGATCCGAAACATGGAGTCAGCACGAGTGTCAATGGGAGGCCAGGTGAAAAAGTATGTCTGCTCTGTTTATCATGGAATGTCAAGTCTTGTGTGTTTTTTTTCCAAGTTTCATGTACTGCATGTTAATTTGCTCTGTTTTGACTCACAGATGTGAGGAATCCACCAGCAGTCCAGGTGTGTCTAACAGCATCGGTGAAGGTATAATAGAAGAAGAAGAGGAAGAAGAGGTGGAGGAAGAATCTAATAAAAAGAGGATGAAGGAAGATGATCAAGAGGTTCTGTCTCTCTTATCCTTTGTCTTTCTGTAGTAACTATGGCTGCAACTAACCATTGTTTTCAATATCGATTATTCTGCCAATTATTTTTACTGTTAAAAGATTGTTCTGTCTATATATGTTGAAGAATTCTGAAAAATGCTGATCACCATTTCCTGGAGCCCAAGTTGATGCCTTCATATCATCATTGCAGCTCTGGCCACTGTGTGTTTTGAAGAGCTATGTACGTTGATCTAAATATGTTGATTTCTTCCACTCAGATAAAAAAGGAAACCGTGTTTACCTGGCGAGTGGAGCTGTCGAAGACGGAAAAATACTGGGAGGGCTGGTTCAGAGGCCTGTCTGCCCTCTTTCTCACTTGCCCTGTACCAAAACTACTTCTGCTCGCAGGTCAGATCTCTCACAGTGAACTCTCAGTATTATATGGTAACCCAAATACATGAAAAGGATCCTGACAGGCAGTTTTTTGTAGATTTTCAGGTCATGTCCCACTAGTTTAGATGAATACCAATAATTAATGTTTAATTCCAAGCTGTTATATCACCGACTGCACAATTTCACCCCTGACTTAATCCCTTGTGCAGGAGTGGACAGGCTTGACAAAGACCTTACTATTGGACAGATGCAAGGTAAGGAGCACAAACTGAGATTTTATGCACAGTTGTCCATTTTCTTTTTTTTTGTTAAGGTTTCAAATGTCTGAATATTATGAATTAAAAGGTCATTGCTCTTTGAATGTTATGAATGAACACACAGACCTCACAAACATCCATCATGTCACGTTTGTCCACAGGAAAGTTTCAGATGCAGGTCCTCCCTCAGTGTGGTCATGCTGTCCATGAGGACGCACCTGAAAAAGTGAGCGCTGTGTTGCTTAACATAGTCTGTAGGCTGCATTTATACACTTACCACAATGTCTCAGTTAATCTCTAATGCCTGTTGATATGCCAAAACAATAAGTTTAACATGCTAAATCACACTGCGATATCTATATATAGACTTTCTGATCCAGATTCAGTTTGCTGTTGCCACTTTCTTAACTTAGCCCTCTGTCATCTGTTGCTAGGTAGCAGACGCTCTAGCAACATTTATGGTCCGGCACAAGTTCACTGAGTTTAAAGAAGGATACCTGTGGTAAGTGAACTAAAGAATGCATACACTACAAACGATTTTTAAATAGTAATTGATGGTGTTCATAATACATTGTTTTTGTGTAAATGTATTAATTAAGAAACTGGGATGTAGATGCGGAATAACTGATGTGTTACAATCTTTCCACAGCTAATTTCCAGTTTCAGCCTATATAGCCAGCAGCCATAGAAGAAATGTTTCAAGACTCATCCACATCCTCGCCTGTACAATTAAACAGCAAATTAAGGAAAATATAACTATTATTATTATTATTATTATTATTATTATTATTATTATTATTATTATTTTGCTTCTGTTATGTGATACTTTGCCTTTTAGCTTTGCCTTATTTTTATTTGAAAACACTGGGATTTGATTGTACTTTTCCTTTTACAATATATATTTTTTTAAATCTTTGAATGCTCCCCTTGTTTAATGGTTTATTTCTGAGTGACTGCATTATTGTCAATGTGTTTGTAATGTTTGAATTCAAATTAAATGATTAAAGGTGGACGCTGTAAAAAAAAATGTTAGCCATGCTTGTATATTTGGTACGTGTATTAAAAGGATATCGTGATCATTTTAGACGTGGTAGTTTACTTGACGGGACATCGGAAAGATCCATTTAACTCGTGTTTAGAGCAGGTGACATGCACATGGTGAAATCAGTTGTGCATTTTTGCACAATTCACTGTGTAACACGATTACCAGGTCTGTACGGCTATTGCACTAATAAATAGACTTGTATGCCATTAAAATACAGATTTGAAAAGGCCCCATTTGTGTTGCCAGGGAATACATTAATAATCTACTGCTCCAATCTCATTCAGAGTAGATGTAAAATAGAATTTTCCAAGATTTCTTCTTTAATAACAAGAAAGAATTGTCCTCGACTGTAAGTGTCGATGCAGTTCACTTGATTCCACTTACTCATTTTATTTTATGTCAACATTGTCAGTTTTCCTGAGCGTTTCTTTGAAAAATTGGTTCACACAAATTGACAAAGCAGCAGAAAACAGAAGTTGGGGGGGATTGTAGTTTTAGATTTGAAGATAAGGATGGTGTGTCAGGTTTACTCCCGAGAAATGCAGGTTTTAATTGTCCCGCTGTGGCCCAAACGCAACAAGAAAAAAAAAATGTAATGATGTGTGATATAAATATCTGAATTATTGATGTGTTTTTAATGACTGTCCTCTGAAGAATTACAGCCACTGAGATCATTAAGAGATGTGAGCATGTAAACAAGGCTGACGTGTTGTCCAGTCTCAGTTGCATCATTTTGGGCCTAACAATTCACATCATTTACTTACGTTTCTTCACCAAGCCGGAAAAGTGCATAATTTACAGGACTGGATGACAGAACACCTTTTAAATAATATAATCCCACAGATTAATACTCGCTGTGATGCACTGTCAACAATTAATTTCTACATTCTTTGCTGTGTATTAACTGTATCTGCACCATTTTCTTACACTGAATTATTGTGTGTGCATGAGGCCAAATACACAGAATCACTGTTGAAGCTGACTTGTAAATTCACTTGGGTCTTACAATCTTCCTTTTCTTGCCACAAATAAAAAAACAATCTTCAACAAGAAAACTTCACCTGTCAGTCTATCAAAGACTCGGCCCTGATAGAGACAGATGAGCTGTTCAGGTGATGCGGTGCTGAAAGACTGAACGGACCTGCTAATGAAAAGGTAAGAGGTGCTGGTCAGAACAAAACAAGGCAAGATTTATATGCAAGTACCATTTTGTTATAAACAAAACAATTCCAATGAAATTTGACACAATTATGGATGAAACCTGTTTATTTTGGTGACACTCTGACTTCACTTGGTCCCACAAAAATTCCATTAAAACATTCAACTTTTAAAGGCATACTATGCAGGATTTGTTGGTTTGAAAACACACCATTCAAAGATGCGGTACAGTTTGGGTTGTTGGTCGGGAATAAACAAATTCTCGGTTTGAGTCGCAACCAAGCAACCGCCTCTGCAGTCGTCAGTGCCGGAGTACCAAAACCTGCAGCACCTTGAGTGGCCGTCTGACCGAGATTCCAAAAGTGAGTCAATCTCCACAAAACAACCTGCTAAAAGAAATAACACTCATTTGCAGCCAGATGCAAAAAAACGATTTTGTTCTGTATAGCGAGTGTAGTGAAGTCCTGAAACCTGGAAATCAGTTGGCGTTTCACACTTCAAACTCCCTTGTTTCAAAGTCTATTGGTTCTTTTAATGTCTTTTTTGTCGGTTGAATGAATGAAATAAGATGTGTGGTAAAAATGTGCTCTGACATAAAATCTATCATCACCAGTGCAGCAGTGGAGAAAGCTTACATGTGTTCCAGACAGCGGCACAGCTCCACTCAATGAAATACAACTTGGAAGAGAGAAACTTAAACTAATCCATTTGAACTGATGCTAGAATGATCTTCAAAAGGCTTATTGGTAGTATGGAATTACATCAAATTCCCAGATATATAATACCATTACATTTTAAATGAAATAGTTATTCATGAGAAAAATTGTGTATTATAATCCAATTCAAATGTTTCCACAATTTTAAGCCTGTTTTGTATTTTATTCTTAGTCTTTATTTGTGTAAACATCCTTTTAATTGAACATTAAAAGGCACAATTGTGAAATCAAATGCAAATCAAACCTGCTTGATTTGATGCAGTTGGAGTTGAGGGGGAGCTTCGATGATTCCAGTCAGTGGCAGACTTAATTTGCAAACTATTCCTAAACTTCAACTTAACAACTTGTAGATTGATCAGTTTATAAGAAAACGTGTATATTAATTGTGTAGTAAGATGCTCAGTGGTGGAGATGTTTGAGTCTGTTTATAGCCCAGCATTAGCTTTTTACTTCTAACGATTTTATTTATGCCTCGAAAATCCCAAAAAGTGGTGTTCATCTGTGAAGATTACCTTGCTTAACAAAACTTCAAAGTATCATAAACTTCTGACTTCGTGTTTGCCACAGAGTTCATGTCCAATTCAAAAATTCCAGAAGCTTTTTGTCGAGGTGAACTGGGAGAAGCTAATTTCCAGGTTACGCGCCAAGATGGTGACGGCCGGTACCACCCGCTTTGAGCTGAACTCTGACCCTTCAGAAACTTTTGTGACTCTGGCTGATATTTCGGTGGCCTCAGTATTTGCCCATATGCCTTCCTGCTTATATGTGGTTTCAATTTCATTTTAGTTGCTCAAAAGGTCACATGAGAAACACAACTGGATTTTAACAATGTGAGAAAACAGAGAGAGAGAGAAGTGCGATAGATATTGTTTATTGTACTGTTAATAAGGAAAAATGTAAAAATGAACTTCTCTTGTCGGTCACAACTTCTCAAACCCTCCTCCAAAGAAACAAAAACAACAACACAGAGCTCTGACTGGCTGTGGTGGTGATGACATCATGACACAGATGAATCATAACGGACGTGATGGGGCTGGAGGTTGATTCATTCCTCAGACTTGCCCACTGAACTGCTTTGTCAAACAACATCAGTAGCTTGTACAGAAAATGTGTTTATCATGACTCCATAGATTCTGTTTTATTATGATGCTGTCTAATGGGTAGAATTGTGCTCCTTTAATATGTTCTTTGCAGAATATTCCTGAACATGCTTTCGGGGCCCGGAGCTGCCCATTAAGCGTTAATTGGTCGTGTGTCTGCGTGTTGCATGAAGCTTGTGGTCATGAACAACACAACAGAAGTCACCCAGGTGTTGCGGCAGTTTAAGGTGTCTGTCATTGTTCTGACTATGCTGCCGTGCCTTCTCTTCCTGTACGTGAACGGCGTCATGCTGTTCGCCGTGCTGAGGACTCCCGTCTTCCAGGTGTCCTCTCGTTACATCCTGTTCGGCCACCTGCTGCTCACTGAGTCTCTGCAGCTGCTGGTGTCTGTCCTGCTGTTCATCATGGCTTTGGCCGCCGTCCGCATGATCAGCTACGCTTGTGTTCTCCTCACACTGTTTGCAACCATCACTGTGAAGATGTCCCCCCTAAACCTCGCTGTGATGTCCCTGGAGAGGTACGTTGCCATTTGCTTCCCGCTGAGGCACGTCCAAATTGCCACTACCATGAGGACAGGTGTGGCCATCGCTGTCATGTGGACGGCGGCGTCTTTGGACGCGTTCACCCAGCTTTTCGTTTTCGTCCGGCTCGAGAACACGGGCTCCACTGTGCCACGGTACTGCAGCAGACAAAACGTCTTCCGGCTACAGATTTCTTTAACTTTATACAAGGTCTTCAACATTTTGTATTTTGTAATAGTGAGCCTTATTATCATCTACACATACATTGCCATCATGATCGCTGCGAAGTCAGCCTCTGCCAGTGTCCGTGAGGGCAGCAAGGCCCATAAGACAGTGCTGTTGCACCTGTTTCAGCTCGGCCTGTGTCTCGTCTCCACCATGTTTAGTATGATAAAGTCTGGACAGCTGGTGGGAGTCCTCTTTGTAGTTCTCATCGTTCTCCCCAAGTGTCTGAGCCCACTCATATACGGCCTCAGAGATCAGATCTTCAGACACGTCTTTATATACTATTTCACCTTCGGCTTCAAAATCACTAACAGGACATTTCCTAAGTCCTGAATTTATTTTTTAATTTTTTTAAGGTAAATTAAACGTATAGTTGTAGTTGGAAAGTTTCTTCCTGTGGTTGACTTTCATGTGTGATATAGTCAAATGTATCTGATCAGGACCAAAAATGTGGTTATAAATCATTATTATTAATCGTCTGTTTCTCTCACGAGGTGTAAGATATTATACACTACAAAAAGTGTTTTCATTTCATGTAAATGCTCCACCATAAGTTTAAGGTAATGTGTCTCATGTGATACAAGGTTGTTCTTCATCATGTTGAGTCTCTGTGTATAACTAAAAAGTTAATTCATGCAGACATATCCCCGCTAATCATGTCTCTTTATTCATATTATTATTATTATTATAGTTAAAGTTAAGGGGAACGAAACCCATCTCATTTCCTTCAGGTGTTGGTCGGTTGTCATTTCATCCACGTCTGTGATATTAGTTTCAGATGCACATGCAGTGTGAGCAGGTAATGAGATTTATCCTTGAGGTCACTCATTAAATAAAAAGTAAACTTTTCTGTCGCTGCAGCTCCTTCATGCTTATTTCTTTACTCTCTTTATTAACATTCGTACGGCATAGTCTCTTCCCGTTGACAATATATTTTATACTATACTTATTTTAAAGGTTACGCCACTCAGAAATGTCATTCATTAGTATGCAACTGGTGTGATACATATAGGTTTTTTTTTTAATCTAAAGAAGTTTTGTAGAAGAATGGCTGGAGATGAGATTTTTAATTTGTCAATTTTATATTACCGAATGGTATATATCACAAATATCAGTGGAATACAACAGATTACTTAAACGTCTGGACACCAAATATCCTGAAATCTGACAGGACAAGTCAACATTTTTAAAGCTGTTTTCACCAATCGCTCTGTCTACTGCCTTCAGTGTTGGAAACATACAGTAAGTTGAAGGTTTTATAACAATTGGACTATAAGTCACAAGTTAACACTGAGAAATGAGGGATGTTATAAGATGTAAAGACACATTTTTCAAAGCGAGATGTAAATCCTGCTGGGTTTAAGTCATGCTTTCAGCCAGCAGAGGTCACTGTTGTTTTGGAAATAGTTCACTAGGGTGATAACCACCACAATGGGTTATTTCAGTCTTAAATATGTAAGCCTATGGTAACTTTGTCATCTTTATAGAGGCATATAGCAGCTGTGGGAACGTCTGTGATGTCGTGAAAAATGGGGCTGTTCAGCAACTTGTGATATGGATGAGATTCCCATCCCCTCCTCTTTCTCACAGTCCAGATGGACACTTGTGTAGCAGAGAGCACAGAGACAGAGAGCAGAGAGAGAGAGAGACCAATTTATGTGGGTAAACAGGGAGGGAGGTGCTGACCCGCGGAAGAAAAGAAGCGTCTGAGCGGGAGGTGGACTAATTTAACCGATCTTTACTCCGTCACAATCCTGAAGCCCTCTCAATACCTCTCTGGCCTTCGTGAAAGAGCACTCGAAGGGTTGAAAAACATTCCGGAGGGAGAAAAATACCTGGTGACAGAAAGCAGCTTTAGTTTGGAGCGAGAGCAGAAGGGAGAGTTTGTTATCATGATCACAAAATTCTTCTCATCCTCAACCAAAGAAAATGGAGTCTGTGGCTTTGGTTCGATAATGGCGAGCTACATAAACATAGGCCCCTGTTTTATTTTTGGTCACACAGGTTATGTGTTAATGTTTCCACCGTGTTTTGGCATTTCCAGGGGCTGTGGAGAGTGCGTCCAGAAAATAGAATTATCTCTGAACAGAAAGAATATTTTTTGATCATTATGTTTGAAGAGCTGATTTAACGAGAAGCACAAATACTTTGCTGACTTAAACAAAAAGGTTGAAGCAACGACTATTGTGTATTTCTGGGCTACATGCGAAGTAAACAAAGCCGATTCTTATCCTATCAGAAAATACTCTCAACAATGACACTGAAAACCAACTTTTTTTTTTTTTACCAGCCTGGGAATACTTTACAACAGCAGACGCGGGATGAAATACCAAGAATGGTCACACAATATAATGTGAACCAGCGCAGTAGCCCACAAAAAATGCTATTGGGGAAAAAAGTTCTTATTGTGTTTAGGGGGTTGCATGTTGTTCTGACTGTGTCAACATACTGGACACTTCACTTGCCCCCCATCATCCCATCATCCCATCATCCAATCATCCCATCCCCAGCCCACACAAACAACTGCAACTACCCACTATTCGTACTGTGTGACACTGCACATTTGTATTATACCATATATCGGCACCAATGCTGCATATTTGCATATTGCACATTGTACGTCTTCTGTAAACCTTTGTATCTTATTTTTGTTATTGTTCTTATATTGCTCTACTTTTGTGGTAATCAGAAGACTGAATAAACTGAATAAACAAACGGCTTAAAGGACAACGCATGTTTATATTTGGCGGACCCTGCCACCTTTCTAGTTCAGGGGACCTTATTTTCCTCTCAGAACAGCTTGTTTAATCAGTTATGGAACAATGCATATATCTGTTTTGATATTATTACCTCATTAATTTTGTAAATATTAGAATTGAGTTTGAATTTCTTCTTCTAAAAACTGCATAGTGTCCCTTTAACTTCATATGTCTTTTATTGTAAAACGGCATTCAGATTGGAAGGCAATGGAAGATGTTATTGTGCAGGGAAACCTGTTCACCTTGAAATATAATACATTCCTGTGCAATAACACCATAGCCTCAGAAGAAGAAAGAAGGAGAAATGGTTGAATTAAGACCTCCCTCCACCTCCTACAAATGCAGTATGTGTTTATTATAAGAGTGTTTCTGGAAACTAGCAGTTACGAAACATCTGACTGTGGTTGTTGATTTGGCAAGGACTGGACATATTTGTTAGACATGAGAAAGCGGTGGAAAAAGTATTTCAAAAATCAGCTGCTGACGAGAGAAACAAAGAGGGGGTGGAGAAAGGATACAATAGTCGGGCTCGTCATGTCTAAATTGCATTGGATGGGAAAAGTCTACTGCTCCAAGAGGAGCGTTTGTGGAAAAGTCAGCGGGAAATTTTATAATACACAAATTCAAATATGCCTGTGATTTTAGAAGAAGCCCCTTAATTGAATCACACAGTCTGAAAGTCGGCTCCTCTCTCTCCCTCATCATGAAATTCTTTGTCGCAGCAGCATATGGCTTTCATGTTGATGCGCTGCACTCAAGGCGAGATCTTCAGACCGAACTTTAGAACAATGAGAATATTCAATGCACTCATTTTACCCACTTCGAGGTGGATTAAAGAAAAGACGTGCTGACGAGCACACTCGCACACACAACCGCTTGCACTACGGAGAAGCAGATGAATGGGATGGTGGGAGAGTAATTGTATCCCTCGTGGCTCTCCAAAGGACAGCACTGAGACTCAAATTAAAGCACTGACCTGGTTAGCTTTCTCTCAGCAGAAGGGGGTCCTTCCCCCCAGCCCCCATCCCATCCCATCCGCATTTGCTTTGCAAAGATTAACTTGTTGATTATGAGCAACAACATATGTCTTCATTACAGACCCGAGCAGGTACAACTGACCACTAACAGCAGTATTAACATTCTCAACAACCTTTAGCTGTCACTTATAAAACTTAGAAATCAGTTAGGTGTCACCAGCGACAGTGTATCTCTAGAGAGAAAAGTAGACAATATAACCATTTTTTAGGAATTTGCAAGCAGTGAACAGTGAAATATGTACCACTATAACCTCCTGAATACCACAGATGGATCATTATAATGGTGTCAGCCTTTTTTTACTGCAGACGTTTCGAGTTGTCCTAACACGTCAAACACAGGTAGGAGTAATAACATGAACGACGGCTCAGTTCAAAGTGTCCCTGGAGGCCCTACTAGTGAACCAACAATGTTGCATGTCAAAATAGATGCATGTCAACATGTCTGACTTGTAAAAAAGAACGATTGTCTGTCATATTTTTCTAAATATGGATGCACTTGCAAGATGCAGTGAAGCAAGAATCAAGCAATTTCTTTCTACCTTTGTCTTAACCGCCTCTCTCACCTAGTTTCTTTCACCATTTCCACCCGTGTCCGTTTGTTGGTTGGTTGGTTTGTCAGCAGGATTATACAAAAACTACTGAATAGATTTCCACAAAACTTGGACAGCAAGAGGTTCCTAGGTTTGATAGCTGACTTCCTGTGCAGAGTTTGCATTAGCAGTGGGTTCTCTCTGGGTATTCAAGCTTCTTTCACAGTTCAAAGAGATGCAGGTTAGGTAAATCAGCCACTCAATCCAAAATGTCCCCCAATGGCAACTGGGTTCAGTTCCAGCCACCCACAAAACCTGCAAATGATAAGAGGGTAGACGAACCCCCCCCCCCCAACAAAAAATAAATAACTGTAAGTAATGTGCAAGAGGAATCAGGCATGACACATATGACACATGGTTGGACCATATGGGTGACCACCAATGGTTGGACCATGCCAGCAGTCAAGAAAGGAATTGTTTCTTTACCATTTACAATAAATCAATAAGAGAAAATGTGCTTTGTGTATGTTAAATGTTTGCCTCATTAGCACCAAAACTCAATTACCGATTCTTGATTAACTGTCCTAACTTACCACCAAATTGTGTTAAAATCTGTTCGAATCAAAATATTCTGCAAACAGAAAAGCAGAGAAAACAGACTGAACATGCATCCTTTCTGTCACCGATAAAATTATAAATAAATAGAAAAATAAAAAACCACGTGCCTTTAGTGTGTACCCGGCAAAGACACCGAGAATAAAGTGATTTAATTAATCAATGTATGTCGGGCTATCAACAGAGATGACGTAATGTGTATACTAATGGATCATTCCTCCAGGGGGACGTCGCTGTCGGCTCTCGACAAATGACCGTTAACTTCCATTGTCAGGTGAGCTCCCGGTCCCCCCGCTCCGCGCGGAGCAGTTGGTACAGTCCACATGCAGTTCGGAGTTGTTGCTGAGGAGGTTCCTCTGTTCAGCACATACCGTTAAATTGGCATGCAGCCTACGCCTGGGTCCTGAAGCAGGAGACTGCGCTGCTTTTTGAAAATGTTACCGCCTTGTCACCGGAGTTACCTCGGACAGCAGGGCAGGCTCGCATTAATTCACCTTTTGTGCAGTATAACAGGTGAGTCCGGTGTTTTGTACGGCAGTTTCTTCTCATTTGTTGTACTAACGGCTCACAGAAGTTTTGTGAAGGGAGCCGACGGTCGCGCGCATCATGCAGGATATTAAGTGTTCGAAACTAGCTACCACCGTGTGCTTTAAGTGTGTAATCACCTGAAGTGTCAAGTTTGGCAGGTGTAGCAGGTGTCATTTAAGCACCGAAGGAAACTTGGTTACAAGTTCACCGCAAAGCCTCGGAGCGGTAGCTAGCAACCGCCAGCAGCGCGGATGATGGTGCGACCCGCGCGGCTCCAACGGTCAGTAGGAACCGGGGAGCAACGGCACTGATGAGCAGTGATGTACACAACGTTACCCGACCTAGACTTGGGTCTTTGTACATTCACTGGCAGCCATATTAGCTCTTGAAACATTTTAACACCGTGCTGTTCCTGTGTCTGCCTTTTGCTAAATGTTGGTGAACTTATCTGTGTGTCATCAGAGAAGATAATGCTAACTGTCAGCACCTCTCCGGCTGGGATGAGGGTCAGACACCATGTGCCTGCAGTGCAGCCTGAGCTCATTATGGTTTAATTAAGGGGTGGGCAATTGACTAACTCCACCCTGAAACACGCCAACTTTGTGCCAAGTGCTCAAGTGCTGCTGTGTTTAAAAAAAAAAAACCGAGAGAGGGAGGATACTTCTGTGTGGCTCCAACTCTGTCTTCTAACTGACCTCATGTCTGCTCTCAAGTCAGCACACTGAGTGAACATGC
Source organism: Diplodus puntazzo (assembly GCA_963678695.2). Classification (NCBI taxonomy): domain Eukaryota; kingdom Metazoa; phylum Chordata; class Actinopteri; order Spariformes; family Sparidae; genus Diplodus; species Diplodus puntazzo. Next base: position 6,937,940 of record OZ023167.1, on the reverse strand, counting down.
ATGTGTGAATACTGCAATTATGTGATAGGATGCGCCACAGGCAGATTTTCAACAACAGTAATAATAATAATAATAATTCCTTCGACAAAAAGAACAAAATCAATTGCTGATGAATGAGAAATGTGTTTTATGCCCGACTGATATGCAGCTTTTAGGGCCAGTACTGACATAAGGAGTAAAAAGCTGATGTATGCACATTTTTTTTCCAATGATCACTCAAATGTGAGACTAATAGAGGAAGGATATTTTTGAGATCAGTTCACTGACACAGCAAACTTGACAGGGAATTTAATAATTAGAAATATTGTATCAATACAGTGTATCTGTGATTGGCCAATATCAGCCAATAAGATCAGTAGTGAATGGCTTCGATCATGGTGAGTTTATTATCAGGATAATCGGGAATCTGGGTAATTGTGTATAATCCTCAAACGAGTTACTTGAAAAAGATGTGTAGCCCAATAACATGCAGTCCTATATTTTGTTTTTTATCATTTTATTTTGTCGCAAGGGGGAGTCCAGTTATTTAAACTGCTTAATGTTCGTCTTGCAGGTAATTATCCAGTCATTGAATTAAGCATGCTGAATTATCATAAGAATCGTGATTCTTATGTGAATCTGTATTTTTATTCACCCCTACTATCCATTCCAAAGGAAAGAACAACAGGGAAATGTAGTGGCCAACCATAGAATCTGCCTGAGTATGGTCTCCAGCTTGCGAACCAGCCACTCCTTACTTATTATCTCCGTGACCACAATCCAGCTCTGTTAGCCAAATAGTGTTTTCCACAGAAACGGTGTTCAGTGAAACACATCCTGTCTGTGATACAATAAAAATATCTGTTTCTTAACAAAATCTAATTAGAGTGCTAAGGTAAAGGTTAGGTTAAATGATTCCAGTATGTTATGTGATAATGTCACATCTAATTCAAACAAACTGTGATCTGGACAATCAACACATGGTTGTCCAAGGACGCCCCGCCGTCCTAAAAGGGGTTCTAGGTGGTCCCTAGCAAAAAAAAAATTAGAAAAGTCTATTTTAACTATAACCCATCCATAAGACAGAATGACTGAGGTTGACTATTTTAGTCAAGGATTTCATACACTTTGTAATAAAACATCTAACAGCAGAATTTTCGTCAGATGGAGAACCCTGAGACAGAATCTCATTAAAATGGTCTAGTTGGTCTTAGTAGACATGCAAAGGTTTGAGAGCCCTAATCTAATGTCTGTGTGGTAAACTCTCGCTGACTCACTGTCTGTCCACCATACTGATTTTCTCACCATATTTATCTTGCTCTGTCTGAAGGTAGGGGGAAAAAAACCCTGATGTTAACCGAACAGCGTTTGGTGAAATACAGTTAAATGCAACACCAGTCTCCAGTCTTACAACTCAACTCTTAATACATTTTACAGACAGTTGGCATTTATTGCATGGCTATGTGATCGGATGATATTACATTGCAAAAAGGGTTTGCAGCTTTGACAGTTTTCTAACTTGGTCGTGGTTGTGTTATAGCCATAAAACCGACATGAACGTAAAATATAGAAAACCACAAGTTGACTTCACACTGTAGCATTTAACATAAGTGTCACCTCAGTCGCTCTATCCATTACTCAGTGAAAAAGAAGCAGTTGTATTACACATGCCGCGTGACAGTGTGCTGAAAGAGAAACTCTGAGCCACTGCAATCGGGCTGAACCCATAAACAGATCTGTAACTCTTTTGTTAAAGACTTGACTCGACCCGGAGACCTTTTAGCACATTATTAAAGTACTGCATTATGTCCTGTCATGTTCTTACCTGGATCCCAAAGTGCATTCCTGAAAGACTGTTTATTTCCCTCAGAGAGTTCAGGTTAAGGAGCAGAGACAGGTGCCCATTTATCTAGCTTCAGTTTAAGTCTGCTGTACATTTCAATGAGCAGTTTGACCTTGTGCCTTTTTTGAATGCAAAATAGATGCACACACCCTCACAGCTAATAATGTCTAGGTCTTAAAGGGGAACAAGCACAGTTTCAAGTCACAAGATTTAATGCTTCCTACTTAGATGCACTGTGTTTCATTAAGGCTCCATTAATCTTATTTCTGGCTACGAGGGCTGACAGATACAGAGCCACACAAATGAGCTTCAGCTTTTAAAGTTATCATGTTAGCCAACAATTTCCTGCTTGCACATCCAGCACACACGGAGCAGCGGCAGTATTTATTCCGATGTTTCATCAGGGTTGATGAGAATGACGCAGATTATACCACATAAAATTTACATAACATAAAAACATAAGGAAACAGTGAGCACCGTCTGAAAAGCTGCTCTTGATTCTCCACCAAATTGGCATTATACATGATCTGTTCACATTAGTTATTAGATTTGATGTTAGCATAAAAGTAATAGAGGTTTAATGCCCAACAAACATGTTTAATGCACTTCCACAATATGAAAGACAGTTTTATTTGAATATTTTTAATATTTAAAAGTTTTAAGACCTGCAGCTTGTATCACATCATGTTCTCCTATACCTGTTTGTGACACCACGAGACATCATACAGCTAATTTTGTCCTCTTCATGTCGTAGAAATGATGTGTTTCTTCACTTTTGCGTTACTGCCCTCTACAGTCAGCTAGAAATGCGTATTGTGTCACCAACAGTGCATTTGCGCTTGATCAAGCCAGTTATAAACTGTCTATGTGCAAGAAGTTGATTTGAGGGTCCGATAAGCCACGCTGTCAAACAACCAATCAGTCCTAGCCTGTCATGCCCAGCGCAGCTGGCTCTGCCACTTTCACCCTTACACCATCACCATTTATGTTCTTATTTCCACTTTTAACAAGACACGCTGCCCTCTGGCAAGACACACATATTAATACACTTGCTGCCACACAAGTGGTGCATGTGAAGGTAATATTGACTAAAGTGAGAACGAGCAGCAGTGAGTCCCCAGGGAGCAATGTGTCCTTGATGCCAGGATATCTATAATCTGTTTTCGTGTGTGTGTGTGTGTTTGAGAGAATGAGACATTGCGTTGCATTTGCAAACCAAACTGAAAGTGTCTACAGTAGCTTCTCTCTTTGAGGATTGCGAGAACTTAAAGCACAGAAGAAGAGAGAAAACGTTCTTGTGACTATGTCAAGACAGGTTGCATATAAGATCAGATAGACTTTGCCCTTATTTTCATCACTTTTTTATTCTGAGTTGGAGAAAACGAGGGCATGCTTATGTAAGGTTGTCGTTGTGTCACCAATAAAAATTTAATATGGTCGCTATACCTCCTCCATTACATATTCAGTGCATGAAAAATGCTGCTTTCTTGCTCTTACTCTGCTCTTATTCCTGCTATCTGGCCTCATCATGACAAATATAGCAAGTTGTAAAATTTAGGGTTTTTTTTTTTAGATTAAGTTGCAGATCAAATGCTTTGCATTATGGGTACATCCTGGAAGTTTGAATCACTTATGTGGGGAAACACTGCAGAAGTGCCTGTTAAGTACCTTGCCGTGGGGCATTACTGGTGACATGCACAGTATGTGCAATTAAGTACCAGTTTAAGTGTTGTCAGTTTTCCGCCTCCTTACTTAATCACCTGACTTAATCACTTCTAGGCTGGATACTCACTAATTCACTTTGGCAACTGAATAACTAAAGCAAACATCTGCTTGGGGCAATCCCTTTGATATTACCTTAAACTTTGGAATGTTAGTGATTCCCCCCTGAGATCACTAACAGGCAGACCACTGTCCGGGTCTGGACCGAGATGCCATCCTATCCTAACCAGACCTACATCCATAACCGATGCATTATAAGAATTATTGCATTTAACCGACACAGCTTTACTAGCCTTTACAGCAATAGTGGCCTAGGAAACTCAGAAACCAATTGCATTTGATACTCCAAAGCCAGTCAAATATGTGTAATGCGTTAAGCACTGTGATTTGAGTCAGACAGCTATACACACAACATACAACAGTTGGAGATAATGGACAGTGAAAACAGAGCTTTTAATCAAGAATGGACTCCTACACGTTCATTCTTCCCACAGGGCTTTCAAAATCAGTGTGACTCATATCTGAGACCATGGTCATTATTAAAAGCTACAATGTGAAGTGGCACTACAAGACAGCAAACGTCATGTTTTAAACAAATATACCCACTGAAATCCCAACTGAGGGCACCGGAAGTAAAATATTTTAATAGGCACTGATTCACTAAAGCTTGAAGAAATTTGAGAAAGAAAAATGGTATTGGAACATCCCAATTCTCTATTCAGAGCAGCTTCACTCATCCATGGTGGAAGTAGAGAAGCCTCCTTTTCTTTTGGCGTGGCTTTTTAACTGGTGACTTATTCGGACAATCTATCCAGTCTGCTTAGGATATGTATGGACAGTGTATATTTCGGTTCTCAAAACTATAAATGGGTGAACACCACTGACGGGATGTGTTGTCTCAGTTACGTTGTACCATGTATTTGTGGAGGGTCTGCTCTGATGTTCAAAATCAATAGTCTTTACTTAAGTTATAAAATGTGTTTAATGTCGTTTAGTAAAAAAAAGTTTAATATCTTCCTCCCCTGACTCTCTAATACAGTGCATCTCTCCATATGCAGTATGTGTTTGCCTTCCATATAAGTGAGAGAATTGTATATTACATATTGTAAGCTGACCGTACGCTGGGGGAAAAGAATACACAAGCAAACGCACTTTTGATTAATCATTTAAAGTAGATCCAGACTGCTCCAGTACCACAAAGTGGTGTAGCCTCGTCTCACTTTGGTCTGACAGAGAGACTTGCTCTAGCACTGCTCTGCAAGCAACTAAGCAGGAATGATGAACTCCCAGTGACATGTAAGAGAAAACTTTGTTGTTTTATAGTGCAGACAATGACTAATTCATGTGAACAAAGACTTTGAAGGAATGTATTAAAGAGACACAAGAGTTTAGATATCATTTGACAGCAGATCTGACTTTTTTTCGACCCAAATTGTTTTTTTAACCCAGATTTCTTACTCCGATATTATCTAATTCATGTTCAATGTTTCAGACTGTCATAAAAAAGAGTTATTCCTCCTGTGTGTCTTTCAGCCCACTGCAGTGGAAATTAAATTGGTGTTTGCTTAGCAAACTGTATCATCGCATGGATTAAAGTATAGCTTGACATTTGCTTGACAAACAGTTGTCAGGTGCCTATATATAAATTGAAACAATTTTTGTTTGCTGCTCTCTTCTCATACTCACCAACATCTCTTCCTTACATGATTTCAATGGAAGTGATGGGGGATGAAATCCACAGTCCTCAGTCTGTGCAAAAACACATGCCAAAGTTTATTTGAAGCTAATATTAGAATTAAACAGTCCACGTTAGCCAAATCAAGTGGACCTCATCCAAAGTTGCAGTCTTTTCATTACAGTATTTCCTCTTTGTGTTTCCACGGTGACACTGTGAGATTGGCCAGTGACACTGTGAAACACAAAGAGGGAATTCTGCACGAGAAGACTGCAACTTTAGATATACCCACATCATTTAACTAACTCAGATGTTGAACTCTCATATTTTGCATATTAAGTATCGAACAAGGACTGTGGAATACAGAATGGATTACATATACAAACAAAAACTAATTGTTGTCTGATCATGTAAACATCGTTGTAATACGGAGTAGCCACATGGATGGGTAAATGTTGATATCGATGCCGAGTTTTTGTTATGAGTTGATTATTTTAGCTTTTTTACTAATCCATACATAGCATACTTTTTTGTGTGTGTGTCTGCATGTACTTTTGTGAATTGAAACCAATGCATAGCCCTAAATAGCACATCAATTCAGAAAGGGTGCTTCCACAGCTGAACATCTCCCCACTGATATTTGCTGCCCTTTCTCTGTATGAGCAACACGATGACTCATGATACCTGCTCTACAAAAAAATGTGCCACCAAAATTTGATGTCCACAACTGAACATTTGGCACATATTTATTTATGGCTCTATCTGGGCAAACATATAAAAGGTGTTGAAAGTTTGCATTTGTCGATGATTAAATTCCTCAAGAGGATTGTTGCATATTGTCAGTAGTACAGTATAATATAATCTATTCTCCAATTTGACAAATGAGTCACTCTGTAATTTGGCTGTCACACTAATCAGGTTTTTGTTTTTTTAATTATGTAGAATCCTGAATAACTAACAGCAAAATGAATCTCTGAACCTATAATGTGAAAATTAAACATTAGTGAAAAATGGAAACACTGTCATACAAGTTGAGTGTTCTCACTGATTTAACTATTTATCTAATGGCAGGGAAACAACCGATACAGAAATAGACATTTTGTACTTTAGGTGTTAGGAAACTTCTGCAGTTCTAATATTTGAGGACATGGCCTTTTCAAGGGAGATTGGCCAGAGAAAGAGCGGCTTTTGGCAAAACAACAATGGAATATTTGCAGTCAGTTGCCAAGCAGCGCAGCAGGTTTTGATTTATGATGATGTCTGCCTGCTGGCAGCTTGTTGCAATTAGTGATCTGGTTAAAGGGGCTTTATCAGTCTTGTGGTGTCGTATTGTCTTTTCTAAATAAGTAATGTAATTCTGTTTTTTTTTTCTTTTTACAAAATTGTGGTTTTCCATTTCCTCTCACTTTTGTTTCATACGTGACTTTGCTCTCGCCTCTCCTCACTCTCAGTCCTCTTTTTTTGTTCTCTCAGCGATGATGTCATCCTCGTGTTAGCATATCTCTTCCCTTCGTCTCAGTCAGTTCTCTTCACATCCCTTTGACTCTCCTTAACACGACGTTGAGCTCTCTGCTTTTGAGACATGCCACATTTCTGACAAGTGCAGGTGACAGAGTGCACAGGTCGGTTATATTTGGACGAAGGACGTACAGACAGCCTGCTTTTAATTCTTGAATTCAGGTCAGGAGGAGGAAAGCTATAGAGACAAAACAACTTCATCAATGGAGCACTCAGTCACACAGTCAGCTGTGTTTCATTTGTTGAAAAGCCCAACGCCGGCTGTGGTGGCATCAAGCTTGGATTCAGTCTGATACACACAGATGTCCGATGGTGATGAGCTTGCAGAGATATTCCCTTTTTTTTTTTTTTTTTTTTTTTTCCCATATTCGACTGACGTCAGAGGTAACACCAAAAATACTCCACACTCACTGATGCAATCATGGTGCTCCTGATGTGTTGCTCAGTATAAGATCGATGACTGCATTTCTTTACAACCAGAAAACTTAATTGTTGGCCATACTAATTAGGGCTCCAGCAAACTTCTGCTTTTCTTCATAAATTAATCTGTTCATTAATGTTTAATTCGTTATTTCTGAAATGTCAGAAAAAAAGCTTTGACACATGTAGATGTCTTTAGTCGGAACAGTCCAGAATTTGAGAGTATTTTCAATTTCAAAATTATATCAAATGCAGGAGAGCATCAAATCAGTTAGTCAGTTAATCATTTAGATAATCATTAAAAAATATCAACAATTTTGATAATTGATCTATTGTTAATGTTAGTTATTAATCAAAAATCACTCATTCATTCTGCCCAAATGGGAATATACACCTTTTTAAAATTTCTACGACTGTAAACTCATTGTTGTGCACAATTTATGGACACAGTTATTTCCAGCTCTTTCTTTGATGAAACGGTGTTTGTTTGCTTTGTTAAACAGCTGCAGGTAATCAATTATCAAAATGATTTCCAGTTAATTTTCTGTTCAATTAATTTTTCCAGCAGAAATACTTTACACCATACAAGAAAGAATGGGCTGCTATTGTCATTAAAAGTAGTGGTTTTGGTTTCATAATTGTTGCAACACATTAAATAAAAGAGCAATTCAAATCTAGATTCTCATTTTTAAAACTCTCAAGATAATAGCTTGTGATGTTAGTTACTTTAAACAGTAGTGTATTTACTTTGCTGGCAGTGTTTGTTCTCACTTTAAAGGATTGGAACTTTTTATAAGTACAAATTAACAATTACAGTTCAAATTAGGCTAAAAGGATTTTGTGGGCATAATACATTTTTATAGATGTTTTAACAAGTTGTAAGTGCTTTAATTTCCAACTGTTTTCATTCTGGTGTTAAATTATTGCAGCCTTTTTTCCAATGAACTTGATTTTATGTGGTGTTTTTAAAGTGTTGTTTTTGTGTATGTGTGTTCAGCAGGTGTGTGGGGCAGTCAGGTGGTGGTGCCTAAGAGGGTGAATGCTGTGCTGGGGAAGAATGTGACATTGGAGTGCAGGGTGGAGGTGGGCGCCAACCTTACCCTTACCCAGAGTTCCTGGGAGCGCCGTCTGCCTTCAGGCTCTGTCACAGTGGCTGTCTACAACCCACATTTTGGCATCTCCATCCCTCCAGAGTTCAAGCAGCGTTTGTACTTTCGCTCGCCCTCCTCTCATGATGCCACCATTGTACTGGAAAACGTTGGCTTTTCTGATGTTGGGATCTATACCTGTAAAGTTGCAACTTTTCCCCTGGGAAACACACAAGCCAGCACTACTGTCAACGTACTTGGTAAGTAAAGTACATGTGTTCCCTGCAACAACTCTTTTCTATAATGTGTGTTCCTGAAAGTAATGTAATGTATAGCTGAAGCAGTTAATCAGTTAATTTATTATTTGACAGTAACCTGAATAACATAGGACAGTTAGATGGACAAAATGAGCAAATTATGATAAGCATTTTTCACCAATATTTTATGGAGAAACTGATCCATTGAAAAAAAATGGGTTTTTTTTTTCTTTTCCTTTTTTTTGATAATGAAAAGAATCATTAGTTTCAGCCACAATGTCAAACTGTGAATGTATTTATGAGTGTTTGGACTAAACAGTATGGTTTATATCATATTTACAGCTGCAGTTAATGATTTTTATAACCAATTAATCTGACTTATTAATCGTTTAGTCAATGAAGTGTCAAAAGATGGCAAAAATGCTCACCACAATTTCCCGGAACCCAAAGTGCCATCTTTTGAAATGCTTCTTTTGTCCAAACCAAAGACTCCTCACTTGCTGTTGTGAATGACAAATAAAAGCAGCAAATCCTGACATTTAGGAAGCTAGTCTACATGTTTAGTCGATAAGTTGGCAATTTTCTTTCTATGGATACATCAATTAATTGACTAATTATTGCAGCTCTAATAGAAACTAATGTGTGCATATAATTAAATTGCTTGATGCAACAGATTTCATCCACCGGTGTGCAATACATCAGACAACACATGTAAAACAAAAAAGTCAGTAACTCACCAAGTTTTACATATGCAAATTGCATACTGAACATTTTCCACATCATTAGTGGACTAAAATGGAAAGAGGGGGAACAATGAGTTTTACAGCATCAGAGAACTTTGATATTGTCAGTCTTTTTATGTGTTCACGAAACAACAAACTATGGCATGTACAAATGTTGTGGTTTGAGTTTTGCTGAAGCGATCGCCCTTTTTGTTTGCATTTGGATCACAGGTTGTCAGTACTCGTACACAAACTCGGTGTGTACTCACTCAATCCTTTTCCACAGAAAAGATCACAGGGGTAGCTTGGGCTCATAATAATGGGTTGGATTGGTTTATGGAAGAATAGCAAAAGGGGACAGAATGCCACAAAAAGGGTAAAAATAAACTTTATAGAACTGAAATGTAATGTAAACCTTTCAGACATTGTAATTCACCCAAAACAGGTCTTGAAATTCTAACGTTCCAACCTGTTATCCTCCTTTCTTGTCTTTGCTGGCTCCCTGAAACACAGTGGAGCCGAAGGTCTACGTGTCTGCAGGTTCGACTGCACTGATCGATGGTGGCAACGATACTGTGGTGGCCACCTGCATTGCTGAGCGGGCTCGGCCCCCTGCTGAAGTGTCCTGGGAGTCCAACCTGTTTGGCCAGTCAGAAGTGCAGCTATTTGACGAAGTCAACGGCACGACCAGCACACAAGTGCGCTACCTCTGGCAGCCCACGCGTCACATCCAGGGCCATGCACTCACCTGTGTGGTCCGCCACCCAGCGCTGCAGAATGATTTCAGGATCCCCTACCAACTCAATGTGCAGTGTAAGACATCAGTTAACCAACCACTGGCATAGAAAAAGTTTCAAGTCGTTTAAAGTTAGAATAAACCTGTGAGTGAGTAGATTAGAGGGTGAAGTAGAGTCAATGAAATGGTTGAAGAGGAGGCTCCAGACGTCAACTGAGGGGAGCAAACATAGAATCTTTATACTTTAGAGGAAAGTACAGGAGAGAACAGTCTTGATACTGAAGTTATTTAACGTCTAACGGCAGTCAGTTTATTATCCTTGGCCTTGTCAGTATTGACGTTTGATTTATTTAGAGCACTTCAACAGCAATTCACTTTGAAAACAGCTGAATTGACAGAGAGGAAATCAAGGACAGTCCGTGCTTACAGGTATTAATTATGGTAGAAGAAAGGCTGTCCTTGGTGTTGTCTTTGATTTTTTTCTTCTCTTTTCAAAGTCTGTATTTCTTTAGGCTTTTCTATGTCAGTACATGTCCCTGTGTGCCCCTAAACTGTCAAAAGTGAAAATGTTTTCTGTCAGTAAGCCCCCGTAGATGTTCGAGTACATATCTTTACCTTGTGGGGCACTAATGGGTCCCTGCGTACCAGCTACAAATAGACTGCTCGGTGAAAGGGGTAAAATTACCTCCTTGAAAATCTTTTCTGTTTGACAGATACATTTAACTTTTTCCCAACCTACTGTTTTGTGGCAGGTGGGATATTATGCGTATTCAATGTATGGCACATTAGAAATAAACACCATGTGCTCTATAGCATAATTAGCTAATATCTGTTAAATCATTTGAAACAGCTGGAGGAGATGGATTAGTATAAACTGTTAAAATACTGTCTAAAAAAAAACATGATTGGGAGTGGTGCTGATGATTTGGTTAGAAATTATGAATACCATCAAGTCATGACTGTGTCTCTGTGCACTGTACTTAATTACCAAACACCTTAGTGCATATTTGGAGGTCACAGACTTTTATGTCTGTAGGCCATCAGTGTCCTCGGACTCCAGATAACGCTGCACACAAACTAAGCAAACAGTCATAAATCTTTTTAGTAGTGAAAGTTTACCCTCCTGAACCACCATTTTCTAATGTTGTTTGTCAGGTTTCGGCTCAGTTTGTAGTGATAGCTAAACAATTTGTTGTATTTCTTTCTCTGTAGATGCTCCTGATATCTCAGTCGTGGGCTATGATGGAGACTGGTATGTGGGGCGGGAGAATGTTCAAATGACGTGCAAAGCCAACGCAAACCCACCAGCTCATCACTTCCGGTGGATCAGGTGTGTGTATCTCTGTATGACATTGTCCTTCTCCTTTCCAAAAATCGCCCCAGCAAGCCAAACCACTCATTTTGTAGTTTGAGAAGTTGGATAAGTGCACTTGAAATGCCATTTTAACAGACTGCTCAAGGCCCACTAGAAGATTAACAGCTGAAGGGTTCTATTAGTCACTTCTCAAATGTTTTAAAATATCTTTTACTCTATTTATCAGATCCTCCACATTAAATGTCACATGCATGATTACATAACAGGATACTTGTTGGAGGTGTGTCTGTCTTAATGTTTGTGTCTCTTGTGAATCATAGATTGGACAGTGAAATGCCAGAAGGGTTGGAAATAATGAACAGCACTTTGCTTTTCCTGCGCCCTCTCCAGCGGAATGACTCGGGAGTTTACAGGTGTGAGGTTGCAAATGACATCAACCTCCGCAGTCGTGATGTGCGCATTCTCATACAAGGTGAGCAGAGTACACACACCGGGACACAGCTGACTCCTATTGCCTGCTCTTCCCCCAGGAAGCACTGTGCGTGCACGTACGTCATAGAGGATATCGGTGCCTCTGACATTGTCCTTCAAGCTGAAATGTGACACTGTATCACTCTCGCTCATCCTGTACGTACTGACAGCGTTCACCCATGATGCAGTGTGTTGGCACTGATAATATTTGACCCTTTCATTTAGTCTTAATTGCACGCTGATTAGCCTTAATTAACATTAGGTCTCAGATGTTCAAAAGGGGAGTTCCTGGGCCAAACAGCTGCAAATGTTTAAGCCCTCTCTAGACCACAGTGCTCTGCCTCTGCTCTGTCCTCCTCACTTGGCATCTAAGTGTGTCACGTCTCTCTGTTGTGTATGAGGAGCATGTTCCTCTGGTTACTCAAAATCTGTCTGTCTGTCTGTGGAGGCTCTCGTCCTGAATGAAGTTCTGATTATGATGTGATTTTCTTTTACATCTCTCCCTCTTCCTCTCTGTGTTTCTTTTATTTCTGCATGTGTCATGCAGTGAGAGGCAAAAGCCTGCAGCCTGACTGTGAGATGATGTCCCAGATTCATAAAACATTAACTAGTTCTTTTCAACTCCTATTTATTATTTATCATCCATATTTCATTTTCCTTTGAGAGGACCTGTACGGGTGTGTGCAAGCTTACATGTGTTGGCGTACCCTTGGTTGTGTGTGTTGTTGTGGTTGTGCTCACATGTGTCAGTTCACTGGCTCTGCATGGAGTTGTACAATTCATACACTCAGATACTTACAAACCTTTGAGTTCTCGTTTGTCATCTCTCAGATGTGAATTTCTTCCTCACATCTGGCTTGGCACTGAGGTTAAAGTGGCAGAGCAATCTTGCAGCACCATTAAAGCTTTTAGACTTGCATTCTTTCCATTACTCTAGCTCCCTCTGATTATGGCTTCTCTGTTTTCCGGCCATCACCACTAATCCAGTTCATTTTAAGGTTGGTGTTGTAATAGTGCTGTAGTGAAATAGTGGCTGTGCTTCCTTATACTTGAAGAAGAAGAAGGGTGCTCAATACGTTTTCTCGTCCAATTTATGCATGCAATATATAGTATCAAGTGAATTGGTCGTGCACTTTTTAAAATTGCTGACACTAACATAGTAGAAATTTAGGGACGATCACGTAGTGTTTCTTTTAAAGTCTCCTGTCATGAAGTCAAATCAGTAAGTCCCACGTTTGGAATGGATCCAATTTCTAATAATTATCCCTCGTGCTCAAGTCCCCTCTTGTCCCTCATAACCGATTTACAAGAGGGAAATAGGGCAATCTTTCCAGACCCTCGTACTTCATCAGTTGGCATTTAACCGGACATGTGCCGTCTTCAGTTGTGGTGATTTCTACTGCGTTAGCTTGTCAATCCTGTCTTATCACAATGCCATTTATCTAATGGAGATAGAAATGCCTGGACGCACGCAGTTCATTCACAACTTCATCAGTCAACAAAGAAAAAGGAACGCTGTGCTTCATCACCTGGACACTAGTGGTGCTACCCTGCCAGTCTGCACTAATACTAGAGGAGTGGTACCAAGGGCAGCAACTTTGCTACCAGTTTAATTTAGTTATATTTCAGGCGCCGTACTCCATCTACGGGGAAGGAATGCCACATTTCAATTTATCAAAATGTAGGACTGTCATACACAAATAAGCATTACTGTAACAATCTAACATAAGCCAGCTCACTAGTTAGCAACCGAGACATCAGCAAACCATAAGTAATTGTTTTATGCTTGTATTAAAGGTTCCACGTATAGGTACCATCTTGTGACAAGAAATCTTGCCGAGGATGTTGTGCCGTTTCATGTAATCATACGGTGATCTTTATTTTAATCGAAACACTGGTCAGACCCTGCTGGAAACAAACTTTCACATTTTTCCATCATCTAGTATGTCAGATTTTCAGCCAATTATCCCATCATTGTTTAATTCTTGAGGACTTCACCCACGAGATCTGAAGAACTGGCAGTGCAAACTACCATAGTTTTGTTTGTGTGGTAGTTTAGTTGATGTGTTTGTCAACCTATCCCTACTTGATGTAGTTGACATTCTCTGCTTCTCTGTCTGTCCATCTCTCCCCTCCACCCTCTACTTCCCTCTCATCCTCCTTCCTTCCCTCCATTAGATCCTCCCACCATGCCTTCCACCATTACTGCTCCTGTCCTAACTGGCTCTGCCTCCTCCACCTTAGTGGATGAAAAGGGGCATGTGCTCCTCAGCTCTCCCACTCTTGAAGCCCTGCCTGAGAGTAATCTTGGCTCCATAGTGGGTGGGGCTGTGGGCGGGGCCTTGTTCCTGCTCCTGCTGCTGTCTCTGGTTGGCGTTTTTTACCTACGGAAGCAGCAGACCTTCCACGGGAACTACTACACCAAGCAGTACCTGGGCCCCAATGACCTCCAGAAAGCCCCCACGCAGCACGAGCTCCACCCTACCAAAGCAGGCAGCAGCTCCAAGCATCGGGACCACGACCGAGAAGAGTGGGGCGACCGCCAGCTCAAGCAGGAGCGTGACCGTCGTCACCATAGCAACTACAATGGAGAGGAGTATCCCTCTAATGGCTACACCAGGGCGATGAGGGAGAGCAGTCAAAACAGCCATCAGCAGAGTCCCCACCACCACCGTGAACACGCACAGTATTCTAGTCCACGGCAGCCCCGATGTGCCAGATACCCTCATTCACCTAAACTACAGGGAAACGGCTCCCCCTACATGTCAGATGACTGCTACGATAGCGGGCCCGAGGGGGACTATGTCTCTCACACAGACGGCTCCGTCATCTCACGTAGGGAGTGGTACGTTTGACAAGCCACCTGGTCCTGCAGGAGCAGACGTACGACAGAAACCTAAAATTTTCATTTCTTAAATTAGGGAGAAAAAAAACACATAATTTCTCTTCCGTACGCACATGCACACCTCTACTAATCTCAGTTCTGTAGTTCCCTCTTTTTGTCCAAGCGTCCTGGCCGACACTTGAGATGAAACGTTTCTGTTGTTGATGCACAGCAACTTTGACAGTCTACATGCTGACAGAAGAGGGCGTGTCACTAGTTTGTTTGTGTAGAGACTAACTAGGGATCATGATGTATGTGCTGTCTCTGCCTTACTACATGGACTGCCAAGTTTATCTAGCATTACTGATGTCTTTCAGTTGAGTGGAGGCCCTGGGGGTTCACAGATCACATGTGGTTGTTGTAAAAGAAAAAGGGTTTTTTGTTTTCTACAAAATCAGCCTTCTGAGGCTATGTGGCACTTGCTTATTTCTATGTGTAGATATTGCTTACGCTGATTTTGTTTAAAAGAGCTCTGAGTATGACTGAAAGTAAAGCCATGAAATTCAGATGTTCAGAGGTCTTTTTTCCAAAACTCAGTAGGACAGAGCAGAGGCATACAGGCTAATTTAAAAAAAAAAAGAAAAGACCTCATAGAGAAACAATTACTGGTGACACACACTGATTCATGGTCAAAAAACGTATTGCACTGCCTTTTGCAAAACTTTTTAATAGACATCCACATAATTTGTATTCTGCTAACGTGTCTACCCTTTATGTAACTTGCGTTGATGGGAGACTTGAGAGCTCGAGGACTTGACCACTGATGTCCCAGCAATGTCCTTTTTAAAACTGATGGCCTAAAGTGGGAACCTTAAGAGCATTTCTACTATACGTCCTCGGCTCATCTCTTATCCCCACGAGGGAGGGATGGAGAGAGTGAGCAGGAAGGCCTGCACAGAGGAGGCACAGTCCGCTGTAAGAACAGGCTGGGTTTATCAAACAGTCTAGCCTTGATATGCAAACGTGCTACAAAATCCTCTGAGTCTAAATGCGCTCAAATACTTCTGTTAAATCGTTGAACATTTGTAAGGTGACTTCTTGATTTTGAGTGTCAGATTAGTTGTCTTTTTCAGTAAACCACTAACACATCCTCCAGATTATAAATGGATGTGATTGAGAATTTGCACTCTGGCACCAAACCAGGGCTCTTGAAAGTTCAAGTGAGCCGTCAGCAGGGGCATTGTTCAAAGCAGGCTACAGTATGGCAGCCACCATACACTGGCCTCTTATCCACAAAGTATTTTGTTACACAAAGAAGTCATTCAAGAGCGCAACCAGTACACAAATAATCACGGATGGACTCATTTCACTGCTCTCAGTAATCTGTAGAAACAAGACAGGACTGTGTCACAACTATAATCTGAGGCATTAATAGGCTTATTGTCACTTATCCATGTGTTCAACTGCACGCTCTAATCACTCATTTTCTTTCTTTAATATAGCATTTATTATTACTACCAGTACTACCACAGTAAAATATACATAATGTGATGGATGTGCTGTCACCTGTGGTTATCAAAACCTGCACTCAGCTTCTTATCTTCAGCTCACCAGAGGGGACAGAGTATTGATCGTTAAATCTTTCACTCATAATTATCCTTTGAATTGTTATGAAATATTACACCCTCTGCTGGCTTTACAATCAGACCTGTGTTCATTTGTTAAGAGCATCATTTTATTGTTAATCAAGATTCTCAAACGTGACAGAAAACACAAAGTACTGTGATAGAAGTGAGGAGAAATGTATTTTATTACGGTTTAAAGATGAATGTTTTTTTTTTTGTATGTGATCAGGTACTCAAAAAGATTAGTTTTTTGGCACATGCACTTATTTACCAGGCAGCATGGAGGAGATCCAACAGTTTCTTCAATGTCCACTAGTGTTGTGAATACATGCCAACGTTAGCAGTACGGTCACCTATACAATATTTGCTGCCGGATGCCAAATATTTGTTTAACCTGTATGTATAAATATGATGATGACAGTGTCTCACGTTAAGTATTGCTGACTAGCTAACAACTGATTATAAGCTTATATAAATTAATTAACGTATCACTGTTGTATACAGGGTCTTGTAGCCTGAAATAGAAGTGAAAAGATGCTTTAGGCCACTTTAATATTACAGTTGTCAAAATGGGAATTAGTTATATTGTTATGAGCCCTCGCTAATTATTTGTCAGGGTGTGAATTTTGTGCAGTGACTAGGCTGCAGTGAGATTTGATAATGTGCCACTGTAACTTGCAGGTAGAGAATATGTCCCCTATACTGCAATTCATGTAGTTTCATGCGTGTGTTCAGCACTGTGCAGAACCCTAGAAGTCATTTATCATCATAGACAGAAGAGGCGCTTTCCAATAACTACCTGAAGTTTCAGTTCACACCAATTACATGAAAATAAGGCCTCACGCACCACATAAAGTTTTGGTTTAATGCGCCCTTGTTTTGAGATTGTAACACTTCATAATAAGTAGTTATTTAGTTAAATACTAGTTATCCCGCTGTTAACAAACAATGAAATGCTTTGTAAACCCTTTAGTAAACAATTGTAAAAAATAAATAAAATAGCCAACCAGATGATGTTTATAGATGAACACAGTATTTATTAACTATTTGCAAAGTATTATAAAAATCTGTTGCAACTTTAATGAACAGTTGCTTAACACATGGTTTATAAAGCATTTCATAATTAACAGTTAAATAACTAAAGTTTAAGTGACTTTGTACATGTACCATGTAATAAAGGTGCAATGGTTAAGAATTGATCCCCTGTCAAAGGTTACTCCAGACAGACAGGGCGCTACATATTACCAGTGTAACTACTTACTCCTCTTACATACAGTTTAAGCTGCCTTAAACGTCCTATTTGTAAGAAAAGTTTATGTTTGTGTCTCATTCCCAAATTATTAAACTGGCACTCTGGTATGGCGACTTGCCCTACAATCGCAAAGCAGTGGTATTTGATGAGACTCAAAAGTTTGTTACAAATTGGACCTGTTTTTTGTTTTTGTTTTTTTTCCTTTAAGGTACAAAGTAGTATTACGAGACAGAGCCGGTTTGACTGACTGGTCATCACTAGTTTTAGTTCTTATACATTGCACCCATATATTTATGGTTTATATCAATTATTTTTTTTTCCTGCAATATCTCTAAAGATCTAAAATAAATATTATTAATATTAAATATTATTTCTTTGGCAGAATATAGTTCCAGCGATGAAGCTTTTACAGTGGGGTTCACCCAAAATAATGACAGGAATGTTTTTGTAAAGAAATGTTTCTGTAGAGTTGACCTCCATAAACAAACCTTTATTGTAATGGGGTTGGGGTTGAAATCTGAGAGGCTGATATCTCAAAACCTGGGTTAATAAATCCAAAACTCTATCTGCATCGTTAGATACCGCTACATAAAAGTGAGGATGTGCGGTTCTGTGTAATTTGCGTGAGCTGACCCTTTTAATGTGAGCGTCCTAAATGAAGTGTACAATTGATCATTTGTTAACCAAAAAAACACTCATTTAAACCGCTGACTTAAAAGTAAGGATTGTGTCGCTGACGCCTATTTTTTTCTGCCTTTCTGGTCACTTTTACATAAAAGCGGAGAATAACAGGAAGCAGCAGCCCAACCCCCCTCGTGTGTTTGCTTCTATGCACTAAGACGGAAATTCCACTAATCAATATACTATTTTTGCTTGACTTGTCAATTTGCATCCCTACACCTGGATTAATGAAGTTCTTTTGTACCGTGACATTTTGTATAGAGGTCGGTCATCAGTGTCTTTACCTTGAGAAATGTCCTTCACTTTGGGTTGAGAAATACAACTAGTGCCTTAGATACCTAGAAGAAGAAGTGTTATGTTCATTTACTTGTGGATGTAAGTTTTGTTGCTCTGAGATTTATTTTATTGCCCTTTTGTTTTTATTTTCTCTGCATACTGTGTGTTAGGAGGACTCCGTAGTGCCATATTTATTTTTCTGCCCATGTCACCAAGACGGTTAAAATCGCAGTATACTTGCAAACCAAGAGGCATTAAAACACACACGAAACAGACGAAGCTTGAATTAATTTTGATGTAAAATGAGTTTCACAAGTATCTGTCAGGGGTTTTTCTGTAGAATCACTGTTGCTCAGAGGAGTGAAGACTTCAGTCACACATTGTCAATGAAAAGCACCTTGTGGTCATATTTGTTTTTTGTATATACTGAAGAAAATGTAAGTTTCCGGGAAGAAAAAAAAAATATTTATGTCTGTGACAACAGTGGAGCATTATTTTGTCAATCTTTTTGAGATACTTTAGTTCAATAAAGCACCTTAGCACCTGTGAGTTATTTTCTCTGGAGGTTTTTTTTGTATTATTTAAGCTTGCCATTACTCAGACTGCTCAGTCTCTGCTCTTCTTTGTGCTTCTATAAATGACATCATCTCTAGCTCCCTAATGCTGCATACACCCCCACCCCCCTCCCCCCCAATCCAGTGCGCACATGTGGGACGCCGCACATGATGTAATCCATGCTTCCTCACTTCCACCTCATTTTCGTTACTCTTCAGTTTCCAAGAATGTTGTAATGGTGTTCCTCTCCACTGGTATTTCTACGGTCCGGGGGGAGATCCAGCACTTCCTCTGCTCTCTCTGCGCCCTCTTCTCCTAGTTTGCTTTGTTTGGTCAGGACAGAAAGGCCCTCGCTCTCCCCTACAGCACGTCTCCTTTGTGAATCCCCCCCCCCCCCCCCCCGTCTTTCTCCCACTGTCTACCAGCTGGTAAAATTAAACGCTGAGTGTTTATGTCTGGCCCAAAGTCCCCACTCTCCAGCCCATTGACTGTCCCCATGGCAACAAGCTCATCTGATGGAGGCTGTCTTCTACCTGGCCACAGAAAGCTGAGGGAGAGAGGGATGCAGGGGGGGAGCTGCTGAGAGTTTAACTGTGCTGCTGTGAAAGGCAGAGCAGAAAGAGAGAATTAGCTACTGGAATTGAAAATGGCCCATTACGCCCCGCTGGCTGGCTGAACTACACAGAGCTCCTCTGGCTATAAGGACGCATCACGCTGATGTGACCTTGACACTGTTTAGCTTGCACTCCGGGTCCTCAAGACACACTTCCTCTAAAAGTCTTAATTTCAGCTGACCTCTCTGTCTTCCATAGATCTTATCATGGTCACAGCCTTTCTGACCTTGAAACGGAGGGAATGCTCGGTCTGTGTGAATACATGGTGGAGCTCACAAGAGTGAGGCAGCTCAGCGGTTGTAATGATGTCAGCCCGGCGATGCTCTTGTAGAAGATCAGTGGGTTTGCTTTCTCGACACAACAGTTTCCAAGGATACTTTTCACAACACACAAAGGAGTGAGCGAACGTCTCAGGCAGCACAGGGCGATGCGGTGCTGTGTAAGAGACTCTGAGCAGAGGTGGGATCAAATTGTCACCATCATTGAGCGGAAAATATTGAAATAGATGTCTGAGAGGAAAATGACAGACCCTCGACCGCACTAACCTTCCTCCCCCCCTCTTCCCCTGTTATTACACCGGCATCTGCTCCCTGTGGGGGCTGTTGTCTGGGCAATAGCATGACCCTTGACCCCGCTGTTGAGGGGGTGGTGGGGTTTGTCTTGCCGTCACAGTCTCCCCTCACTTCTCCTCGTGCCACCGAGGTCTGCTGTGTTTAATTCATGATGAGCCCGTCTGCCGCTCTGACCGCTGAGCCATCAGCCTGTACTTTTTTTCCTGGCCGTGCAGTCATGATGTGTGTTTGTGATAAAGTGCTGGAGTCCGGGAGACGGAGAGCCTTGCACTGGAGCCAGAACCCAGTTTGGGGGACAGTTGATCCACCGCTAATCCAAGCCCCCTTCAGAATGGATGATATTTGGACCAATTGATTGGGAGGAAAAACATCAATACAGATCATGCAAAATATGCTTATTGTAATGCCAAACTCATCAAGTTTTACTCCTATATAAATAAACTCCAAGATGCTCTATGCATTGTAGATTTAAAGCAGTCTCATCCCTTTTCACATTATTAATGTCTGAGGAAATGTCTGTCAGCAGGCATAAAAGCAGGCTGCACGATGAACTGCTTTTTTTTTTTTTTTTTTTATAAAGGCGTTTTGATCAAATCAAGAGGCTCTTGTCGTAGTTCAGCCACCATCAAAGGTAATCGAACGGTTATTAACTGGTCGAGGACAGCATGAAGGGAGAAGAGTGGAGCGGGGGAGGGGAGAAGGAGGAAGAAGTGGCTTTCAGGGGCGAGCGCAGAGGTCCAGGCTCGTCCAATCTGCATCATAATTGAACTGTTATTTAGGATTCTCATCTCAGCACATTATTGATTTTTTTTCCTCCACCTCAGCAGCTAAATCAACTGGAATTGACCATCGCACACTTTGCGTTTTTTTTTTTTTCCACCACCCGCTGTCACCTTTTGTCCTCCAGTTCCTTCAGCGTCCCGCAATCGCAGTTTTACACATTACTGCTGATTGGCCCAAAGCCCGCTGTTCTGTGAGTTTAATTCATCTTAATCACAATTAATCCTAATCCCCCTCAGTGGACAACATGGAGCGCATGCAAGCATATGGTCAAACAAGGCTAATTCAGCTGACATTGTAACAGCATCTAGAGCTCCACGGACAAAAAGACAGAGGACGGATAATATAGAGACATGGACTGATGGAGGGAGGTAAAGATATACAGTGACTGATGAGCGACTTAAAGTATCAAGATGCAGGACCTCCAGCTGAACTGCAGAGTTTAACTACAGCCACCTGATCCCCATCATACACACGAGCTACAGCTGAACACTCGTTTTATTTTATTTAGAATAATAATTTGCAATTCATATATCAACTAATGTTACAAAGCAACCAATGTCAGATCCATGCAGTGTAGCTAAACTAATCATTGCACAGCTTTAAGATCAATATTTGACACACGCTTGCTAGTCAGGCAAGTGAATGTGTCACTTATTGTAAGAATCAGTTACTTGTCTGTCGTTCTTCTATCAATAAACATCAGGTGAATTATATCCATACCACTGTTAGTGTAGTTGTACTGAGAGGATTGTGTGCTTCCTTCTTGTCTTGGCGTCGGCATCCTCTCGACCCCTTTTGTTTCTAAGAAATGTTACTCCCTCCTTTCTTCTCCAGAGAAACGAGGAGGGCAGTCCTTGAGGACAGAAGAGACGTGATGACTCTCAGAGCAGTTTGTTCTCTTCAGAACAAACTGTGCTCCAGTTAACCAAACTCTAACATCTTTGCAGGTTTACAATGGAAAAAATGCTGAGCCACAAAAATAGACACATCCTCCAAAAAACAAACAGCTACAAATGTAACAAAAGCATCAAACTTCCCTATGTTGTTGTTATTCACATGGCCTCAAGCGGGCACATGTTGAACTGTAACTATGAGTTTAACAAATATACCAAGTTTTAGCAGCTTTGAATGAACATAAAATCTGAACATTACCAGATTCACCTCGATGGCAGCAGGCCTTTGACTCTTTACTTATGACTTTTACTCACTCATGTTGATGTTCTCGTGTTTGTGTTACTCAAAGTGTCTGTACTTTGTCACAGAGCAGTCCCAAGCGGAGAGGTCGAACTCCATCGCCGTGGCCGGAGCCGTGATGGGGGCCGTCCTCGCCCTCTTCCTCATCGCTGTCTTCATCATCGTGATCCTCACCGCTCGCAAGGCCCCACCGCCAGCCTTCACCGACAAAGTGTAAGTATGACAAATAATTCATGGCACGGAACATGCTCGGCTGGTTAATTAATGGCATGATACCTTTGCGAGGTTGACTGAAGCCCGTCGGTGGGTTCAGGGAGTTGCTCCGCACTCCTGTGGAGAAGTGCTGCAGCGGTGCACGCCCCTGGAGCAGGGAGGCTGCAGGACAAGGTTGAGGGGCGGCACATAATTGCTGTCTTGGCAGGAAGCCCTTGTCCTATTTTGTTCGGTCTGTTCCTGTAGTGCACCGGCACTCATGTTAATGTTCCAGCAAAGAAGAATTACTCTGAGGTTAAATTATATACAGCAGTAGCTGGGTCACACTGTGTCCTGTGACTGACAGTAAATGCTTTGTGTGCCCGTGCTCTTTGTTTTTCTCTGTTCCCGTCACTATGTGTGTTCAGAATAACTGTGACAGATTGGAAACTGCAGGACTCAACAGGACCGTTTACGTGTTTTAGTGCACATTAATGGCTCCTTGTTGGTTTGTTTTGATTAACTCTGTTCCTATTTAACATTTACGTCCTAAAAGCAACACAAAGACGCACTTCATGTGTCCAATACTGCAACCCCTCACACGCAAATCATTAATACGAACCTGTGGACCATATCTGCAAGGTTGCAGCTCGATCCCCTCATCCATCCCTGTTAGTGTGTCGCTGAGCACGCTCGCTCCAGAGAAACACAGCACGTCAAGCGTGCGTCAAGGAAGGAGCAAAACTGTTGAATAAATCCTGAAGCATTTTACTCAGGGTGTCAAATCCCCCCCCCCCCCCCACATACAAATTTCATGTCAAATGCAATTAAGTCGACGATGTATGAAAAAGGGGGCTGAAACTGTTTGCAGCTCATAATTGGGAAGCACAAAGCAAAGCGTGGATAATGACAGAACGTTCGTACACGGATTATTATTGTTCCATCGAAAGGATTTTGGGTCTCAGCCATTCTATTCTTGTTCTGCGATCTCGTATTTCTTTCATTATCTGACATAAAAGCACTCAGTCAACTCGTGGACGATGATGTTTGTTTAACCACTGAAGACATATTGTTCTTTGTAAAATGCTGTTTCCTAATCATGCTGCAAACCTCTCCGAGGAACATTTACCGAGCATGCCAAAGACTGAGTTTAGATGTGACACTGCTGACACCAGCATAAAACAGCACTGAGGGGGAAATACTCAACATATGTGCGTGTGTGTGGCCTCTGCATCACTCCACTGACACTACAGGACGGTGTATCCACCGTGTGTTGGTCTGTGGTCAATGCCACGACAAACTTAGCATCTTAAGTGTGACCGCGGCTGGAAGTCCCAGTGGGACGGCGGGGGGGACGGCGGGGGGACGCAGGCCTCGTCCTTCTCCTTCATCATACGCGGACGTGAGTGTAGGACAGCGTGTCACTGAGAGCACGAACTGTAATCTCTTACCGCTTCTCATCCCAAGTGTGAAAGAGAAGAGCAGCATCGAGTGATATACAGTGTTAGAAAATCAATGCCTGTCATGACACCATTTTATGAATGGTCAAGGTCAGTTCCTAGGTTTAGGTTTAGTAGTGGAGGGGGATTTCAATAAATG
Organism: Diplodus puntazzo; assembly: GCA_963678695.2. Classification (NCBI taxonomy): domain Eukaryota; kingdom Metazoa; phylum Chordata; class Actinopteri; order Spariformes; family Sparidae; genus Diplodus; species Diplodus puntazzo. The sequence continues at coordinate 6,914,027 of OZ023167.1, read as the reverse complement.
AGAAAATGACTCCGACTTAAACGTCTTACTGTGTTTGAGAGGAACTCACGCAGTGAGTGATTTCAGAACAGCTGTCAGAAAGCTTCCAATTTACTGTTATATATGAAAGTCTATCCCTTTATGCCCATGTTGTCAAATATCTTAAAGCCTTTTGATTTAAAGCACGATGCCATTAGAATCACTGGCTGCCACTGCTTAAAGGGACACTCCAGAGATTTAGTGTTATACTTCATAAAGTTGGTGGAATTGCAAGAGACAGATTTTTAAAATAACGGCCAAATTCAATTCAGCAGAGGCTGAAATGTATCGACTTTTATTCCCCTGAGTGGAGCTCTCAAAGCCTACGTTTCCCATTATGCAACTCCAAGGCGTCTTGTTTTTCTGTCTTCCCTGCTTGGTAGATGTCCAGTCTTTTAGACTCCAGTTTGTTTCACACGCTCTTTGTCACAATTTATAATCTACAAGCCCACATGACATCACTATGATATCATCAGGGGTTTGATATTTAAGAATTTCTGTTGAAAACGTTCAAAAATGTAATTTATCAACAGAACGTGAATAACAATACTGATGTAGTCTAGTGGCTCAAACACCAACGTGACGCCGGTTCTCTGTACTACCAGCCCGGACTGCTAGCTGCATGGCTAACTGTGCTAGCGAGCTAATGGTAACTACAGTAAACAACAATTAGCTGTCTGTAGCTCCATTTGTTTTGAATTCTGCAAGTGGAACATTTTTCCATATCGACCTTTGAGATGTTCCCTGAAGTGTTCCCTCTCTAAATCTTATCCAAATATTGAATTTGCACTCGGCAGAAATCACTTACCTGGTTTATGCTGCTTCTTGCTAACGTCTAGGGTAGAGAGAGTGCTCAACTGAAGCAAGTATCAGGTACAGACACTTTTAACAAAAGTATAATCAGAATTAAATCTGTCAATATCCGTTCTCGTGAAAAGGAAAAATCTTCACTGGGTAGCTGGCTGATGTGTTTTTATTCAACTTCTGATCAACCCGTATCAGTTTCAGGCTCAACTTATCAATATCCAGTCAGTCCCACCCACTTCCGGGTACAGCACCGACCCGTTTCTGATTGAAGCCGCGCTCATTAACAGTCCGCATATGGATTACGATATTTTAGTAACTGTGTATTCGCTCATCTCCATTAACAGTTTCCTCTTTCAGATGCTTCAGATTCTTGGGGGGGGAAAAAAAAATCCTCCGTCATCCTGATTTTCTTTCTCTCCGTCTCTGAAGGATTGACCTTCCTCCGACACACAAACCCCCTCCGCCCTACTGCGCGAGAGCACCGGCTGTTCCTCTGGGTGTCCACGCATCACAAGTGGCCTGGCTCTGTCAGGTAAACCCCCACTGCTTTTTCCACAACCACTTCAAAATTCCCGTCAGTACATTTGGGTGCATCGTGATTCATCACTGACTGATCACCACAAAACTAACATTTGGTTAGCTAATGATGAGCTCTGAGTCACAACAGGAAGTAATAAGCAGCCTGGATACTGATCGATGTCAATATCTGTGTTTAGTAAGCAGAGCGCTCTAATGGCTATACTCATATAATATGTAGGATAGTTTAAATTTTAATTTGTGCTCTCACAGCTAAACTCAAGCTTCAATACTTTTATAGTGTCACCCAGGCCTCTTCTCACCCTGATTCTGACACAAGCAGGTTAAACTACTTGGCATCTTGGGGCCATGAACACTATCTTTGGTGGTTTCTAACCTGCAGAGTCGCAGGGCGGACCACAGGTACGAGCTGACTGACGGGCACCGCCCACCTACAGGAAGGTCAGGACCTCCGGGAGCACAAAGCCCCACCCAGCAGCCCGCCCGCCTGGAGTGGGTGTGTCATCAGAGCGGGACGGACCGGGTGTACATCAACCACCGGGAACACTACGTGTGACAGTCCAACCCAGCATCCCGCTTCCAGTCTATATGCTAAGCTAAGCTAACCGCCTGCTGGCTCCAGCTTCATATTTACTCCACAGACATGAGAGTGGTACGTGAAATGTCGAACTTTTTCCTTTAAATTCCTTTTTCTCTGTATTTCTGTTTCGCAAATATTTATCGATACGTAGCGTTTGACATCACTTGGATGATAGAAAAAGAAAATCACACAACCAAGAGAGCAAAACTCACTTCATCTGCCTCCTGATCGTCACACTGTGCATGAGTGGATGTAGAAAGAAAAATAGCTGAGGGGCTCTACCGTCGTTCTCCACCACTGTTTCCCTTTCCCCCCCCTATCAGAGAGGTACATCTGAGACTCAATTCTCAGGCATATCAGTAGACCCAAACCACGTCAGATCTGAGCCACTTAGGCCCACCGAGACCAAATGTACTAGCTGCAACACGGACCATGAAGGGATTAATTAAGGTATCGCTGTCCCAGCTCGGCGATTTTGCTGTGGTAATGTTATGACACAATGCTTTTTGGCAGCAGAAACTGTAGATTTGTATATGTGTAAATGTAGCCTCTGTGCCAGAGTGATTATTGTAGAATCATAACCAATCAGGAAAACTGTAATATGAGAGCTGTTAGTCCTTTTTTATATATACTGTAGAGAGATGCACTTGTTATGTTTAAACGGGATGAAATACTCTGTGAGCGCTGCGACATATTCACTGAGCTGTAATATACTGTGCTGTGTGTCTGACTTTTATCATGATGATCTGAAGAACTAACTGTTTGAAGTGCCATATTGACATTTTGGGGTTATCCCCTCTGAGTATATAGTATTCTGTAGTGTTTACATCTCTAGATTAGACCCTCATGAGCTGTCGTCTTGTTTGATTCATCTAATAAAAATGCATTTTGTTGCCAAGTTTTCCACCCGTGAAATGATGCCGTGGCCACAATCAATCAATCATATTCACCGTTTAGTTCTCACTGTTAGTAAAAACTAACTCTCTGGTGCATTAAGATGTTCAACAACCTTCTGAAAGTAAACAGTCTTGGAGACAGAAGATCTGAGTCACCGCGTGTGGAAACAAGAGAAGACAGTCCTTGAAGAATCGAGAGAGAGTTTGATTTGATGTGTTTGTGGGGGGAATTCATCTCAAGGTCACAGTCACATTGTGTCCACTGTGACTCTCACAACGGCGAGAAAAGCAGTTTTTATTACATGGAGCGATTTATGTGGACGATGCCGTGTTCGAGGAGCCGAGGCCTGCAGAGCGCTGACCTTACTGCTGATGGTTAAAATGTTTGTCAGGATTCATTGATCTGTGTAGATCAGTCAGTGCTCTGCGTTTCTCCATCCTCTCGACACTTTTCCAAGAGCGACACCTAGTGGTCCAACATGTCGGTGCAACCCCTGGTGGTGATGAGAGAAAGTGTAAACAGTTGATCACCCACAAGGACTTTACTGCGTTCGATCAAAAACATGGTAGCGTGTGCAGATTTTGGGTTGGAGGAGCTCTGCATAACATCAAATTAATGACGGCTGAATTCCATTTAATTGCTTCAGTCTCACACTGACTTACAGGGACACTGTTGGTGGTATTAAAAGTGACAAATGCTTTTTCTATTGCAAAAAGAGTGACAAGCAAACTCGCCTGCATTTTTGGCAAATGACTTTTAATTGGGGAGCAACAAAACAATAGGAAACAACAATAAAAAAAAAAATCATAAATACCTGTAGAAACAAGTCTAAGACAAAGAATAAAAGTGACGACGAAACAATGTCACGCTTCACTTAAAGTATTTTTCTAGGGATGACGGCGACGACGGCACTTTTTTGTTTTGTGACACACACCTGAAGAAAATAAAATCATCACAGTAGATCACAAAGATGGCATTTTTCACATTAACAGTAGCATGTGTATTATACTGAGACAGCTGTTACTATGGCAACCTGTTGCACGGCTGCATCTTTAAAGGGTCGGTTCGTCCCAATTACCACAGAGAACATATTTTCTCACTTACTTGCACTGGTAGCGATTCAGATAGTTCAAGGTTTAATGTGTCCAAGTTTTGAGACATCACCTCAGCTCAAGTGTGTTCGTGTTGCTTTGAATAATCTCTACATTTTAAAAAAAATACAAAGGAAACGATTAACTGTGTAGGATCTATAGACCTCACTGTTTTTGTACGGACTACTTTCTACCAAACCAGAACTATCTGCAGATGGACACCACTCCAAAATAAGTGAGATTATTTGTTTTCTTATCCTGAGGTGTACCGCTCCCCTCAGCAGGGGTCTGAAAGATGATCATGTGAAATGACAGTTAATAACTTCAGTTTATTAAGACATGTTAGTATGAATGCTGCTGCGTTTAAGTTCTCAAAGAGCGACCACTAGAGGGCGCCGCGTGGTCACCTACATCAATCTGACATGTGAACAGTGGCTCACAGTTACTGTTAACAGATTACTGGCTCAGGTCTGGCAGCTAAAACCATACAGTTATCAGGATATTAAAGGAATAGTTCACCAAGAGCTGAAACTTTTAGCATTATCAACTCACCCTCCTCCCCCCTCCCCCCCATGTCCGTTTAAGCACTGAGACATTTTTAACAAGCCAGTGTCGGTACACACCCCTGTCCTCATCTATTTATGTTGGTCGTTCAGTCTTTCAGGTTTGGGCGCGTCACGCCAAGTTTGAAATGTTGCACAGCAAGTTTAAGTGCAACTGCCCACGTCAGGTCACGTCTGAAGTGTCCGGACTGTTTGTGGCAACGGTTCATCATAAATTGAGTCCAGGTTATCTCACGCAGCACCAGCAGCGTTCTGCAGCGTGTTTGGTTCAAAGTACTGATAATTTAAACGATGAGAAAAAAAAACTTTCATTGTAATTTCATGGTGATGTCTTGGTCACTTTCAGAAACAAAACAATGACCACGTTCTTGAGAAGTTTGGTGGATTTGGAAAATGTTGGCTTGGAGTTAGAATCAGCAGCCATCGGCTCTGACAACATCGGACCCTCACTGAATGTGTGAAATTATTGTATAATGTAAATAGAAGGGTCAGATGTCATTTTCTGGCTGTGAACTTCATTATTCTACCTTGAGGATGCTGTCATTTCTGAGAAAGTCGTCTAACTAGGGACTATAACGGCTTCCTAAGATGGATATTTTTGTATTCAGCAGTGACCTCAACCTGCTTGTCAAACTGCCCCTCAAGCCCTTCTCTCCCCACAAGCTGTCAGCAGCCTGTTGTGATGCCACTTCATTAATTGACCAAATTTTGTGTCTCAATCCTTCTATTTAAGTAATTTGGTTGTTTTTGCTCGTTCAAAATACCTTGAATGGTTCAACATTAGTTTTATCTACTGAAATGTCCTCTGCAGACAGTATATGCTGCAGCATGTTCACACAGTTATGCAACTGAAGCAGGGTGGAGGTGTTTTGTTCTCGTAAAAAATATACTATTCTTATGTAGTTAGTTATAATTATGTTAGATATAAGACACAAACCAAAGGTGAAAGCAAATGTAGACCAACATAACATAACAAGAACCTTGTTTCTACAAAAATGTTTGATAGAGCAACTTGAGAAATGAGAGACAAATACATTCTGGCAAAGCTTAAAGCAGCTATAATCTATATTTTCATAACAATGAATCCAAAATCCGCAGTTCCTCTCAGCTCTGTGGTGCATTTCAGCATCTTTCAGCTCATAGTTTTGGTTTTCAGGCCCACAATTGTACTGTTTTGGTTCACTCTCTTGAAAAATAAAGGAGTGAATATTGGACTTGAAATCATCAGATGCGCAAGAGCACGATTCCAAATGAATGCTAACGCTGCTAATACTTTAGGTTAAAAACTAATTAACTGAGGGCAGAAATAACGTCGTCCCCTACAAGGGCTAGAATTGCTGCTCTTTCGTCCCACATAGAGGCATTTTTATTGCTGCTCATCCATCAAAATTCAGTCGGAGCTGCTGCAGGACGTCTGAGGCTGCTCTCAACTTATCACGAGTTGTTTGGTTGCTACACTTTGTTCCTCTAATCACTGCACCGCCCCAAGAGCAGCGTGAAGTCACCGGTTGTACCTGATTAAATACAATTAGAATGAAGAGCAGAGGACGGTGCGCTTATTATTTTCTCGTGTAAGTCTCATAAACATTGTAAGAAGTCGCTGCTGAGAAAAGCTTTTTCTAATACCTAAAGTAACTCGGGTGATGAAGCAAGCGCAAAAAGCATTAATGTTAATTAACTGCAGGTGATGTTCGTGTCAGGTTTTATTCCATCCAGCTAAAAATGAATTATGCAAAAATAATGAAAGCAGCAATAATGCTGCCCTCCTTCGTTATGAATAATTCCGCGGCTCAACAGGGACACCACGCTCACTAGTTGTGTAAAAATAGAGCTGTTGTCAAAGGAGCAAAAAAAAACAGTGATATTCTGTGCTGTCCCCGCTTCGAGTACATGACTGTGTGAACTGGTTCGATGAAACGCTGCCCACAGAAAAGCATTTCACTAAATAAATTCTTCTCTCCGTGCACTTTCACTGCCCGTCCTTGAGTGAATGGCAGCTTTGTTTCAGCTGTCAGGATCGATTAAATCGTGCTCCCATAAACAAACATCGTGGTGGAGACATGGAAACGAGGTGCCCCTCCGGCGACCACCACAGAGGATGAACCAATCCAACATTTTCCAAATCCCCCCCCAAAAAAAACCTTGGGCGCGTTCGACACGTGACCGACATGTTACTTGGACTTGGCCTTCTGTTTGGCAGGTGCAGGTGCAGCTGCAGGTGCAGGTTTTGCGGCGGGTTCGGGAGCAGCAGAGGGTCTCACAGAACCGTACAGACTCAGGCACCTGCCACAGAATGTAAAAACATCCAAAAAAAGAACATGATATCAATTATAAGCGTGATATTAAGAGAACATCAAAGAACATTATATATAACGGGAAATTTACTTACATGTTTTTGATTTTCTTTACAAAAGCTTTAACAGCTCTAACCATTCTCCTTATCCGCACCTGTCACCGAAACAACATGTAGGTCAGCGCAGCCAACGGTTTCTAACTTTTATTTCTCTGGCATTATAACGAGCTTTACAACAACATCTCTTTATTATTTTCTCCAGCAGAATAATCATTTGTGCATCCATTGAGAGCCAACTCTGTAGGAGAGGGACAACAAAGACCGAAAGCTGCGAGCAGACTCCCACACACTGTCTAACTTTCAAAAATACATTCATTTACAATGTTTCATCACTGGACCTTTATCAGGCAAGTAGATAGATCGGGCCTATTTGACTCATGAAGGTATGGTACTGAAATGTTGCAAGCAAATGTATTTCTGCAAGTGAGGCAGTGTGCAGGAGGGTGCTTGCAATAATTTTCTCCAGGAAATAGGATTTTCACAAGCATTCCCATAGGCTTTTCAACAACAGTTTACAGAGGAAAGCATCTCCTTTTTTCTGCTTGTAAGTGTTGCTGCTATCGAAAATGTCAGTGACAAGCATGAAACTCTCACCTGCTGCTTTTTGTACAAAAGAGGAATGGAGAAAATGACGATCACAGCTGTTTAACAAAGACAAAGATCATTTATTTTACTTCAGAGCTATTGTACATGTTTACTTTCATTTTTGAAGCAGCGTTAGTTTCCTAAACTACAGTGGCCCTGAGGGTCAAAACACCAAAAGATTTCATAACAAATGCAACATTTTTACACACATTACAAACAGGAAATGACGCTGAACTGTTGCCAGGGTTCTGTCCAAACACACAAACACAAAAAAGTGCTATCCCACCTTTTCTCTAAACGGAAATGCTGTTGTGTTTTGATCCTCAGGGGCCACCGTACTAAACCTAAGCAGACCATTATCACAGAGTTGGCAAAACTCACCAGTGATTACCAGAGTCAGTCCGTTGGTTAAGACACCGATATAGGTCAGCAGATAGAGGAGCACAACAAACTGAGAGAAAGAAGAAACGTTGATGTAATTGTTAAGGTGAATTATGCAATGACACAATGAGCTCCTGTGATATGAAGGGGTTGGTTGTACTGTCAGTCCCACCGTGAATCAACACCTCCACTATGCACCAAACAAAAAGATATAAGTTGATTTAATGATGTGGGAAACTGCTCACATTCACGCCCATATACGCTAAAAAATCTGATTTAGGGGATCTCATCATTCAGCTTTCAGGCTGGTGTTCACATATTATTGTGTCTGTCGTCATTCTAGGATCACACTCTGACCTTAATAGAGTCGATGATGCTGTCGATGAAAATCAAGCGTTTGATTTCTGTGACGGCGAATGCGATCAGCAGCACCGCCTCTTCCACCAGCATCACCGTCTCCTTATCCGTCAGGGAGCTGTCATTGTCCAGATACGACCTGCGGACAGAGACGCACGCACCTTAAAGAACACAAAGAGCTGAGTACATGTTGGAAACAGCCGACGATGGGGGGGGGGGAAGCTAAACCAACGATGTCTAAATCAACACTGACAACACTCACTGGAAGGGATGGACCCCGGGGTTCCAGCGCAGCAGCTCCAGCAGTCTATAGTAGAGGCGGAGGGGAAAGGTGACGCACATGGCGCCCAGACAGATGTGGGAGAGCACGGTGATGGCGCTGAGCTGGAACACACTGGCCAGACCGATCACCAGCCCCGTGAACACGATGGCAGTCCTCCTCACGTTCCTCCAGTACACCAGATCCACAACTGAACAAGAAGACGACAGAGACAGAGAAAGTGCCACCTTCTGTCGTCATGACCTAACGGAGAGCTGGTGCCATGGCCCCTACAGATGTCTTCCAATTCTCTGAATCTTTTTAATGATATTAAGGATTGCAGATGGTGAAATCCCCCCTCAATTAATTTGCCAGCACAAGGAGCAAAAACATTCTTAACTCCTAAGTGTTTTGCTTTTGAGACGATTTTCTTCTTCTGTATTTGAATAGTCGATCACATGTTGCTGTGGATATTAAGGACGCTCAGACTTTGCTCATGTCTTCCCAAGACAACACTTCAAAACGCAGCGTGTGTGTTTGTGTGTGTCTGTATGACACTCACTCCTCATTTTAATAACCCAGATCATCTTCTGTCTCTGTTTATTACAAACAAACATGCTGCTGCTGACAGAAATGTGCCACAGACTGCTCCCTCTGTGAGACATGTTGGTAATATGAGAGGCAAAGTGACAGGAAGTAATTAAAAATATACATTATGATTTGTTTTATTTAAGGAGATTGGGTGTAGGTCATGCCCTCTGTTTGAACTATTTAAAGGTGCAGTACGTAAGAATTGGTGTCTTGTTGAATTCATACTCAGCTACTGTTTAGCTGCTTAGCTCAGTTAGCCGTGCAGCTAGCGGCTCAGACTGAGAGGTAGAAGCACCGGGGGGAGTGTCAGTGTTTATATGGTTGATATGATGGCATACGGCTGGCACAGGAGCTTCAGACCGAGACAGGCTAGCTGGTTAGCATGCTAACTTCTAAAGTTAAACCAATCGATAAAATCTGTTAACGTTCTGCACTGATCGCAAGACCTAGAAAAGATGAGAGCAGATCCTATAAAACATGTCGGAACGCCTGTGTTGCATTTGATAATCCACGCTGCAAATTCTGAATGAATAATAGATAATATACTATGAGTCACAGTCTGGTATTAGACCTTCACATTCCAGTATTAATCTCAAGGTAATTATCTGATTAAAACAAACACTGAGGATCTCACATCTAATCACAGACACACAGCAACAACTTGTCCTCCGAAGACAATTTACAAGAAACTGTGTCGTGCATTAACACGCACATAAACACGCACGCAACTAAACCCAGCAACCCGTTTCATAACTTCCAGACATATATGTATATATATATGAAATAACTTTATTTTTAAGGTTTTTCTTTTTCGACGCTGCCGAGGCAGAAACACGGCCACTCATACTCGTGCTGTTATATCTATGAAGTCATTTTCCAAGCATGGCAGAACCATAACCCCAAAAAGCTCCGACAGGAAAACGCTCATCAATCTTCCTCACTCGTGGGACGATTTTGACCTTTGTGATTCAACCAGAACAACAACATTCAATCAGCGACGGGGTCTCATTTAGTCGAGCCCCATCCTGTCCATCTGTCCACCGAATGAAAGACATGCTGCGCTCAGTACTTGACTGGTCATCCTGTTTGGATTCGCACCTGCCTAGGAGAAGAGGGGAAGAGGAAAAATTATCTCCTCCTCGTCCTCTACCTTACAGCTGGAGTCCAACCAGTTCCCTGTTTGCTCTGATTCACTTGTCTTAAAGCCGTCAACATTTATTTCCTTACGTTTGTTGGCCATTTCGGCTGCGGTCCTGCTTGCTCTCCCCTCTTCTTTGAGCTGCCACTGTTTGCCTGCACCCCAGGCTTTTTTTGGCCACCCCAGCTCAGTCAGCAGTATAAGGCCTGGCTGGCCTAATTTTATCCTGTATTGGATACCCCCTGTTTGGATTCACACTCACACACACACTCACTCTCGGACACTCACACTCAAATAGGGAACCTGAGACATCAGCATGTACTTGTCCCTCAGCGTTCGGAGACTCTCTCAGCCAGCTGGTGGCCGACCTGCACCCTGAGGCCTTCACATGCAGCCACGTCAGCCAGAGACTGACTTTAACGTCAAAGTGAATCTCTGATCAGGACGAGTTGAGGAGACGGCCGATGTCAGCTGGCTGCTGTCTCCTCCAGCTGCATCCGTGACAAACTAATGAGTTCATAATATTGTCTGAATCATACAAAAACAATGATCCAGGGGGGTTTCACGATGGGCAGACATGTTTCGCTGCAGGGTTTGTTACGTGAGAATTATGAAGCCTTTTATTTCTGCTTCCTACATGTGTCTCAGATGACATATTTAAAGTCAGGCTGAAAGCTATGTCTGATGTGCATCACAGTGATATTAGGATTATCATCACAGGTACTGCACACTGCTGTGGAGGATATCTGTGTACTCCCTCACTTTCCTGAAATCCCTCCAGATCGTTATTGGATTGGTTAAGATGTAACAAAAAAGAAATTGCCGAAAAACTTTTTTTTTTTTTTTTTTTTTTGCAGCTGCAGGATTGTAACATGTTCAGATATCTCGGAATCAGAAATGATTTGTTGATGCCTGAGGGGGAAATTGGTGAGAACAGTCGCTCCCTCTAGAAAAGAAATAATAACACTGAAGAGAGATTTTAAGAAAGAGTTAAACAGAGAAGACAACAAGAAATTAAGAGAAAGAAAAATAAAATATACCAGTAACATGATAGAAAATTATTGTAAAAGAATGTGCATTAAATATATGTATATGTATTTACATTTATAATAGAAATGCTTCTAAAAATAGAGATGTTTGATCAAACGTTTGAAAGAGTTCCTCCATCCTTTTCTTGCCCGGTCGCAGTGGCGTGACCGCACCCAAATCCAAACTATGAGGAGGATGACAGAGCCAAGCATGCGATCCCGGCTGACCCCTGACAGATTTAAGCCAAACCAAACAGCTGTAAGTTGTTTTGCGGTGACGCGCATAATCACGCAAGACCAGAAATCACATTTCTGACATGCAATGCAATCATTTTCCCTTTAATCTCTATTGAAGTATTCACAGAAAATGTCTTTAGTAAATTATATCGTCTTCTTCGCATTTTAATTTAAAGAGTGTAAGAAGAAATATTGATCATTTCACAGCAGCATCCATCCTGAAACACATGTTGCTTTATTGTCGCGTGAAACGCAAGAACAAAAAACATCTGTCATGACTTCATCCTCGTGAAAGGAGACCGGACGAGTTGCAAATGCAGCAGAACTCAAAGATTTTAATGGAACATTTTAGTCCAAAGCCTTCATGTTTTCTCTAAATAGTATCAGTTAAGCAATGAACAATTAAATAAAACAAAGACCAACAAGAACAGGATGTCCAGAGTCACTACAAGCAAAATGTTTTATTACAATGGATCTAATCTGACTCATAATTAAGCATGAATGCAGCTCTGCTGTCAGGTTTTGATTGGTGGATGATCAGAATGAATCCCTGCAGAGGTGCAGTGCGTGCACTGTCACTATGCTCACTGTAAAAATAAATATCAGCTTAAAGAGATCATCCGTGTTTTCCGCTGGAAATAAGCTTTCTTCCCCCAGTGCTTCTTCTCTCCACAGCCAGTCGCACACCGTGTGCTAAATGGCCGACAGTCCTGTAATCCACAGCAGTGGCAGCCCATAATCCAGGCCGATCAAAGGTTGAGATTACCAAAGAAGTGGGAGGGGGCAGAGCTGCAGATAGGAGGACAGCGAGAGAGGCTGAGCTCAGACGTGACAGCCGTGGTGCAAGCTAGGCAGGGATTGGTGCACACAAATAGCCGGCCAATCGCAGCGGAGGCAGGAGGGGGGCTAAACAACAAAGCAAGAGAGAGCCGGTGAAAGAGGTAAAGAGCGATGAAAAAGCGAGGGAGAAGGTGAAATCACAGCAGCACAGAGGAGAGACCGAACAAGGAGGAGAGGGAAGGATGAGTGTAGCAGAGAGCGCTGATCAGTGAGGTCTCCAGAGAGGAGAGAGGAGAGGAAGGAGATGAGCGGGGAGAGGGGGGCGAGCAGCCAGCACTGAGAACATCCATCAGCTGAGGCAGCCATGCTCTGAGCCCTGGAGCAGCAGGGCTACGCAGACACTGCACAGGCCCCCTATCAGGCCCATCTCAGCCCTCCGTCCCAGCCACAAACACCGGGCGAGGGATAAAAGAAGATTCCCATCACATCCGCTGTGCATAAGAACCATGAGGACAGCCAGGAAGGGCACGGTGGAGATGCCTGCGTTTATGCGGCAGCTGGTGAAAGAGACGGAGAAGAGGGTCAGCTCTTTCTTCAAAGGGGGCCGTGGAGGAGCGGCAGAGGGGGAGCAGCCAGGGGAAGGGGAGAAGGAGGAGGTCATCCCCAGCCCCTACCTGGACCGGCCGGTCCTGGACAAGCTGGCAGAGGAGGGTTGCGCCCGCTGGGGCCTCACCTACGCCCTGGGGAGCATGCAGGGCTGGAGGGCCAACATGGAGGACTTCCACAACTGTGTGCCACAGCTGGGCGGAGAGCTGGCCGACTGGAGCTTCTTCGCCGTGTTCGATGGTCACGCGGGCAGCACGGTGGCACAGTACTGCTCCCAGCATCTTCTGGGTCACATCCTGGCCACAGGTGAAAGATATGCAACTGAATGAAATGAATATGAAAGATCAAAGATGTGGATTGTTGTTATCCTTTCTTAGGAAATACATTTATCGATAGATTGTGTTGATTCAGAGAGATGATTGCTCCTTTTTATTATCAGTATCATATATTGTCACTGTGTTTTGTAAATATCTATCCAGTTCTTTGTAATGATGTGTTTACATGAGTACGAGGAGGTAGTTTTACAGTGTGTCCGTGTGCAAACAGGTGGAATCGGAGCCGAGGACGACCCTGAAAGGGTGAAAGGAGCCATCGTCGAGGGTTTCCTACAAACGGACAAACACCTGCACACTGTGGCCCGTCGAGAAGGCTGGGAGAGGGGAGGCACCACCGTGGTGGCCACTCTCATTTCACCTTATTACATCTACTTCGCCAACTGCGGCGACTCGAGGGCCATGCTGTGCCGGTCCGGCCAGGTCTGCTTCTCCACCGAGGACCACAAACCCTACTGCCCCCTAGAGAAGGAACGCATTGAGAGTGCAGGCGGCTCCGTGACCATCCAAAGGATCAACGGGTCCCTGGCAGTGTCCCGCGCTCTGGGGGACTTCAGCTACAAGGGGGCAGAGAACCGGACGCCCTGCCAGCAGATGGTGTCACCAGAGCCGGAGGTGTGCGTGGTGGAGCGCTCGCCAGCAGACGAGTTCTTGGTTCTCGCCTGCGACGGGGTGTGGGACACGATCAGCAACGAGGAGCTGTGCGCCTTCATCCATAACCGACTGCGGGTGTGCACTGACCTGAGAGACGTCTGCACTCAAGTCATTGACCTCTGTCTCTATAAGGTCAGAACCTGCTGCTTTACACCAGCGTGCATGTCATCTAAACCTAAACACAAAGTCATCCAGCACCTTACAGATGTCTACAGGCTCAGTGGTTTTGCATGGCAAAATCCTTTTAACTGATTAGAAACAGAAAAGCGAAACTTCCGCGTAAAACTGTGTTACGTAAATTTTTAATGGGTTGTGCATTTTATGTAATAACATAATCCCTTAAACTGTGGCCGTGTTGAGTTTGTCGGGCTCCATGCGAGAGAGGCCGGGGTCAGTCCACGTTTGGAGAAAGGAGCTCAGCGACAGCCAGAGTTTCTGCGTAATTAAAAGTACACACACATGATCAATCAGGATCGATTGTATCTGACTTTTGCTCAACCCAAGGACTCCGTTCACACCTTTCTCTATCCGACAGCTTTGACTAGATACGTCATACGTGGAAAAATGTTGTGGGACAGAAAGGTTTACAAAAACAGGCGCAGTAAGTAAAGTTTATTTACTTCGTCTGCCATTTAGGGGCTGAAAACTCCACTAATGGGAACATAAACAGGGAAGTAGAAACAATGAGCTGAAAGACGATAAAAGCTCCGTTTGGGTGAGCTCAGCCAGGTGATAGTTCTGTGGGTTTATCATTATGGGCAACCACTTCAACATAGTAGACTAACTATTACAGACACTTTAAAAACAAGCACACCCAAATGGAGGCATTTCCAAAAAACGAACCAGAGAAAAGCACTTTGTCTGTGAACAGCAGCTCTGCCGGAGTTTTTTTTTCTCCTCAGTCTCATTTAGCCCGTTGCTGCTGTGATCAGGGTGTAATAGTGTGACAGACCAACTTAAAATAGAGCACAGAAGTGTCAGGGCAGGTTACATGGGATTATTCTGGATTCCTATGAGGCCACTCTCACTCCGAGAGCGTCAGAGCGGTAGAACGTTGGCGTTGAAGAACATGGAATTGCTCGTCGTACACGTAAAGAATTACTTCAGACCAGGAGGGTGATTAAATATTCCACTACAGCCAGATCCACTCACAGCACAGCTGCTAGATTTAAAGGTGTTTAGTAAAGGACACTGTGTCTAATATCCGTTTATAACTCTACTCATCTATAGAATATGTGAATTGGCTTGTCAAGAAGATTTCAAATCTATTATTTGTTTTATACTTTATTGTGTTGTTGATGAAAGTCACATCAGCCTTATTTCACATTCTAAATCAGGACTCACAGAGTCCCACGAGGCAATTCAAGAAATAAATTGCCCATCTTGTATCTTCTTCAGAGTCAAAGAGACACGGGGGTAAACACGGGCCACATGTGCACATATAAACATCCATGCTGTTTGGCCATTATGTCCATCATGTCACTGTTACGTAACGGCGCTTCAGCTTGAATGACCTCAAAATGTCACAGCTTCTTCCAAAACCCCGTCTACATTCTCCTGCTCCGGCGCATCCGTGTGTGACGGTGGCGCGCACGGATGCGTTGAGGTGAAAGTGATCTGTTTTTTCTAAAATAACACGGTTCACCCAGGTTGAGTTCATGTTTGATGTGCTGACATTTTTGAGGTCAGCTGCTATCACTCACCCTCTGTTGACGCCGCTTCTCTCCACAGGGCAGCTTGGACAACATCAGCATCATCCTGCTGTGCTTCCCTGGAGCCCCCCAGCTGTCCGCGGAGGCATTGCACCAGGAGGCCGAGCTGGAGGACCTTCTGGAGTCCAAAGTAGCAGGTGTGTAGGAGGCTGAAGGCAGGGCGCCGTCACATGAGGCATTTAAAGACCTTATTTTTGGTCGTGGTTTCATGATGACATGTCTGTTTTCTTGAGGTTTATGGTTTTGCAGTTAGAGAACACAAAAACAATCAACACCTCTCTTTTACAAGTTCTCCCTTTTAATAATCGAAGGTTTGAGGTTATGGTGTTCTATATTTTCATTTGTAAACAAATCACATAAAAAGAGTTACAATCAACGATAAATGGACCCTACTGACAATAACAAGTCTTCTTCATGTAGCCAGAGTCTCATCTGTGCTGTGGAGCTCTATTGTCATCCAAAAATGAGTTTGTTTTGAGTCACTCCCTCTTAAATATGTATCCATATACTGTTCTGACGTGGTAAATGTCATGCTTGCAAACAGTCTAAAAGTCGTGATTCTGACAAATTGTTATTATTTCACCGCTTTCACGATTGATGAGCAACTTCAAGCCAAACAAGACATCGAGCCGTAATTAAAGTGAAAAACACAGTATTTGATAAAGCGCTAACATTAGCATTTAGTCACTTCCTAGCTAACATTGTTGTTTTGACAGTGTTACACATCGTGAAAGAAAAAGGTGTAAATTAATTCTGAAAACATGAACACACATCTTGGGACACATTCATTTCAACCTGGACGGTAATATCAGCTCATCAAATATGTTGTTTTACCGTGATATGTAAGTCCTGATGATCGTCCAGATGTTCACTTATTATTGTCAGGAAGCAGTGAAAATGATATAATTTGTCATATTCCATACGTTTATACAACTTGCAACCTGAAACGTCCTGACTGTGACATCAGGGGGAAAGTGGCCTGATGTGTGAACATGCTCTACAGGCTCGAGGCCAAAAGTATTGACAGATGGACTAACATGTTGTTGAAATATAGATCAACTCCAGGGCTTATTCTTTGCTTGCTGCATTACTAACTGTGCTTATATTTTTGTTTCTGCTTTACTATTTGACAGAGATCTATGAGGAGCTGTGTGTCAGGGGAGAGGAGCCGGACCTGCTGTCCGTCCTCACTGTCCTCGCATCCACTGCCATCCCCGGGTTACCACCAGGTGGAGGCATACAGAGCAAGTAAGAGGCACAAAATCAGTGTTTTTTCTGTGTGTGTACATCTACACCCTGTATTTAGAAATTCACCACGTCACTTCTGTGTGTTACAGACGGAACTGCATTATTTCTGCTTACTACCAACAAAGGGAGACACACAAACCTACACTGCCAAATGTGAGTACAAACTTACACACCTGTCCCATTCTAAAAATTAGAAAACATGTTATTTCCAGTACATTCACCTTTATTTTCTCCATCACCTGTCCGTCCAGGGCCTGGGAGGCTCCTGAGAAGTCCGGCCTGGATGTTATCTCCACGGATCCATGGAGGGACTGTAATTAACGTCAATATTAAAACTGTTTTTTCTTCGTGTGTGCAATCTGACGTAAAGGGAGATAATTAACAGACAGGAACGTTTGTTTACATCATGCCAGCAAGCAGCACCTTGTCACAACAAATACAATGAAAAAAAAAATAGATCTAATAGAGCCTGATGCATTTTATATTTATACAAGAAGGACATTTTGTAAAAACTTAACTCAGAGATACTGATCCAGCAACAAACCTCTGCCTCATATCCAGTGAACAGAAGTTACAGATGATCATTACAGATGATATTATGAACTACAGCCAACTGTGAAACCGAACATTTTCACGGGATGAAACAGGTAACATGAGTATGTGTTAAGGTATATTTTAAAAATGATGTTTTAAGAATAGATATATAAAATATATATATATATGAATAATAATAGAGTAATTATTTAAACTTTTTCTGTTTGCCTTTCCTCCGTAGGAAGGAAAAATGTGTTGACTGAAACCTTGTCATTGCTAGCCAAATGCTAGCATGCAGCTAGCATATATATATATTTGTTTCAACAGGGAACCGAGCTAACAGTGCTAGCAGCTTGCATACTGATGGGAACGCACAAAGGTATACTTCTCCCATGGGTTTGAAAGTGACGAGCAAAATAAACACTGATTTAATATTCAGTTCTGCTAATTACATTTCAACACACACACTTAGTCAAGAAAAAACACATTTTACACATGATTTACTCTCTTTTTGAAGAAGGGTTTTATTTGTGTTTTGTTTTAAAGGTGCAATATGTAACAAATTAAAATGACCAGAGTGTGAATAAATAACAAGAGTCGACGCAAAAGACATCTATTGTTGTATGGCTGAGATAGTTTATGACGTTAGCATGCTAACCAGCGAGCCCCTGGCCATTTTGCACCCAGTGCGGGCAGAGTCAGCTAATACAACCGCTATCTGCTAGGTTAACTAAGCTTACTAGCCAAAAGCAGCTAGCAGCCTGTTAGCAGCAGTTAGCGGCAATGTTTGGAGTTGTGTATTGCACCTTTAAACATGAATAAAAACATCCATTTGGCCGAAGTGATGTTTAGAAACAAGTGTGTGATAGATGATTTTCTAGCCTGGAAAGTCTGTTGCCATTCGACTGCGACCAAAAACTGAAATCAAAACAAATTGGCCAAAAAACCTCAAAATCTATATTTACTGAATAAGTTCTACATGTAGACATGTTTTGCAAAGCAGTTCTCCTTATGTATTAACCATTGTTCTAAACACATTCTTCAATACGGTGTATATGAAATGTGTTTTTTTCCATGAGTTGGATAATATGTACTGTGCTGCCTTATTCATATTTTATATAGCTGATAAAACAAAACAGCATCAGAACGGGTCAGTTTCAGAACGGATCATTTAATCTGCATTGTTACATTATTTCGGTGAGTAAATTTTCTGTGTATAGACGTTACATGTTAGGAGTCATGATTGTTTTAATCTAAATAAAGAATATTTGACTGACAGCGTGCAGTATTTGAACCCACAGTAGCTCACTAGGGAACGATTTCCATCGACGGTTTGAAATTAGTAACGGTGAAGCGTGACCACGAGAGGAAAATAGAGGATTTTGTCTCTTAGACGGAAGCTTTTCCCATCATCCCGAGCGCTGATGAAAACCAGATGACAAATTAAAATGGCTTTTCTTGCATAGTAAAGGATCTCCTCCAGCCGGCCAAGGAGAGCCTGAATCTTGCTCGCCGCTCTGTTGACGTGATCCAGCAACTATCTGTACAGCACTTATTGACATAAGGACGTCCTCTGCGGGCCTCGTTTGATTAGACATGCTCGTTTGAAGGCCCTGGATCTCGGCTCTCTTTCATGATTACTATGAATTTCAATGACGTGCACTGATGAAACAAGATGGGCGACTTGTGGGCAATCAACAAATTAAAATGTCTCTTTCTCAGTGCTCTTGAGCTTTGAGAAGCTCAGTTTTAAATATGAACGACAGCTCAAATGTTTTATATATGCAGCTAGTTACCTACGAGCAGACTGCAGACGTGTGTTTATGTCTGTATGTTGATTATTACTGACTACCACCTCACGTAAAACCACATTTATTGAGTAGCTCAGGGGGACATGTGCAGCCAGCACTCTCAAATCAGCAGCTCCCATCGAGTGGTCCTTCACTGCTTCTTTCATCTGATTGCTTTTGTATGAGCCAATCACTTCAAGACATCAGACCCCTCTTCACGGCCGTGCTGCATTCTTTAAATCACGTTCAGCTTTTTTCTCTCTTTGTCTACACTGAACAAAATGTCATCAATTATTTGATGTCCAGGATCCCTGCGGGAGATCTGCTATTATCTGCGTAGACGACCGGAGGGGCGCCGCACAGATGCTAATTAGAGGACGAGTTACTGACTTTCTTGAAATCAGGGTTACAATATAGAGAACCCAAAGCGACACAGATTGGAATGACAACATCTCGCTGGTGCTACCTATCTACGCTGGTTTCCTGAAGGCGGTTATTCATAATGGCCAATGCCCCCACACCACCGGAGAATCCATTTTGGTGGCCGTAGCTCTGACGTGGGCCCTGATGAGCTGTTTCGCTGAGCTGCTTCTGCAGCAGCGCCAGGGACACCTTATTGGACACCATGAACTCATTGACGGAGATCATCTCTCCTGACATACGCCGGCCTACGTACACCCCGTCAGCCACTCCGCCTGCATCCGTCTCACTGTCACACACCGTCTCCACCGAGCCCTCTGTGTAGCGGTGTCTTCCTGCGGGGCAGTGGGATGCCATGGGCTGCACGGCGTTGCGTTTTAAGCGTTTCTGCCTGAGGTGCGGAGGCAGGCGCCTCTGTCTGTGTTTGTTTTTCTGCAGGCAGGGGCAGCACAGCCACCCGCAGCCGGGTCTAGAGCAGGAGCAGGAGCAGGGCTGGTGGCGCCCACAGCACACCAGCTTTCCCACGATCCAGTTGAGAGTTTGCTTGATGATAATAGAAATGACATTGAAAAGCGAGTAGATACAACACACCCCCATCAAGATGAAAAGGCAGTTCCCGAGCCGGTAGGCCTCCTGAGACTCGTACTGCTCCCTCTGACTGCTCACCAGGTCCCCGAAGCCGATGGTGCTGAAGGCCACGAAGCAGAAGTAGAGGGAGTCCACGTAGCTCCAGTTCTCCATGGAGCTGTACAGGGTGGAGGCGCTGCACGCGATCACTACCGACGCCACACCCAGGATCAGCATCACGTAGTAGACCGACGGTTTCCAGCCCTCCAGGCTGTCCTCCTCGCCGGACGTCTCCTCCCTGCTCGACTCCACCCGGACCCCAGCGCACCTCAGCCGACGCTCGTGACACCAGCGCATGATGTAAGCCAACATCGTGATGATCCTCTCCAGGAAGAGGTTGAAGAAGAGGATGGTGGCAGCGCAGCCGATGAGACCATAGAAAATCAAGAATATCTTTCCAGCTATGGTCGCTGGTGTGGTCATGCCGAAGCCTGGAGAGGGGAAAAACAAAATTAAAGAGTTGACAAACAGTGTCATTAAGGAACTTTTTCAAATGGCATGTGAGAGAAACAAGACAGTGTCACGGCTTACCAATAGTGGAGACCACCGTGCCCACGAAGTAGAAAGCTCCAGAGAAGTCCCAGCGAGGCCTCAACGCGTCCACCCTGATCCCAGCGCCGTTCGCCTCCTCGTACTGACGCAGCAGGGTGTGCAGGGCGCCCAGGTTGACCCTGTATCTCTGGGTGAAGTTGTCCAGCTGCTGCTTCCAGAGGCGGCGGGCACGCAGCTCGAAGGGGTGTTCCAGGGCTGAGAAGATGGCCGCCCCGCACAACAGGTAGAGCAGGATGAGCGCGGCCAGCAGGCAGAAACGGGCGTTGTCTTCGTTCATGGGCGCTCTGGGGCAGCAGCAGCCGCCGGCAGCCCTCCTCTGAGCCATGAGCACAGCAACAACATGCACCGCCTCCACCAGTGCCTCCAAATCACACGCTCACAGGATGTGTTGCACGCAGCAGCCAACACATACATGCACCGGCTATCTGAAGCTCTTTTGGTTCAGATGACAAGCAACACATTTGGCTCTCTCATTTAGTAGAAGAATGATGAAGAGAGTACAGCCTGTGAGACAACAATAAAAGACATAAATATTTCATTTTACAAACTATCTATGCTTTAATTTTTTTCCCCTTTTAAGATACAAAAGGACTTCAACCAACTTTCCCTGAAAAGGTGCAATGCTTTGGTTAAATAGTCAGTGGCAGTTTAATTGAATCCACACACAGATCAAATGAAATGAAACATGGAATAAGAAAAAAAAAAAGTTTAAATCAAAAAGAGCACCTGGTACCTGTTCTCGCTGCCGGTGGCGTCTGTTCCCCGAGCGCTCCTGGTGCGCTGCGCTCTCTCCATGGATCTGCTGAACAATGACCAGCGAGAGGAAAGCCTCTTGAGTTTTTCCGTGCAAACTGAAAGGCTGTCTGATGTTTCATCTGTCACACGCTGACATCATCATCCCTTAGCCCACCCCCTCCGTCTTTGAGCACACCCTGACTGCTGCAGTCATTTCCTTCATTTCAAAAGCAGTATGCCCCTTTTTTTTTTCAAGCCTCAATTTCACTTCACCTGAAAAATAATTGTTCCGTTAATTCAGGTACCATTTGAGGTGTAGCTGCAATCTGATACTGAAACTAACCCTTCAGCAGTGGTCTAAATATTAGAGACGTGTCATGTAATCACAAGCCCACCAATTAAGCAGGTTACTATTAAGTTGGGGGGGGGGAGTATTTAAATTAGTGCTTGGTCCTTTTTCTTTCCCACCACTGAGTTTCCCTTTGAGCAAGGCACTCTGCAGAAATAAGCTCCCGGTGGGATTTGCTCAGATCCGACTGTGCTTATACTGTGCAGCTTCCAGTCCCTCTCAGAGGGCTTTTTGTTGTTGCGGCAGACTGCGTGGGAGGATTTGTCGAGCATGACTCTCACTTTCTCTGTCTGTCCTTCCCTTTAATCTCGTCTGGCGCTGCAGGTAAGGGCAAAGGGGTTCCCCTCGCCTGCCGTCTGATGGCTGAACGACAGGAGTGGACAGGTGTGCAAGACAGAGAGCACATCTGCCTTCATCTCAGCAGTCAGACGCGCGTCAGGTGCTGAACACTGATTAATAATCTGCTCAGGTTTACAGTCCTGCAACTCAAAACATATCCTAATAACTGTAAACGTATGTAAGTACATCAGTAAGAGCTGCTACAGATTTAACAAGAACTAATTCAACTTAAATCCGATTTTTATATAAAAGTTACATTTTTAAAAAGGTTTTAGATGATTGTTTTAGTGTAACACAAAAAACTTTACACTGTGCATTATTCAGGTGTTGAACTGATGTTGGCACAAATTGAACAATCTTAATATGCAATATTAAAAAAAAATAGGTACAGTCTCTTTACTACGATACATTTATTCATTGGTTTATTTAGAGACTGTGAGGTAAATGTGCAATTTAGCATATTAAGACCATTAAATGTCATCAATCTTCAAGCCTCAAAAGAGCATTAATCAAGTTGTTTTTTAATGAGGTTCTATTCTAAGAATCACAATGACCAGAAACCAGTTCTGAGGCAAAAAGAATCCCCTGATGGTCACATGTGAATTTGGCCTTTCACATGTGAAAAGTGTGATTTCACATGTGTTCGGCACAATTTGGCATGCTAACATCTGCTAATAACAAGGATTGTGAGGATGATGAGGAAGTCATCCTTTCAGTTCAGTTAACTTCAAACAAACTTTAAGCTCCTTGTAAGTACAAAACATTTTACTAAAAATTATAATGTGAGATTTAATGCGAAAATTAAAGGATAATATCATCCAAAAATTTTAATTCAGCCTTAATCCCCCCAAAGATGTTATTTACATCCTCGCCACACAGTCGAGCTTGTGGAACTATTTAAGACAGCGTGTGCTAACACTTGTAGTTTAGCAGCAACAGTGAGGATTTTGTCTTTAAAGTGGTATAAATAATATCTTTTCAAATTAATTTGTAATCTCTGGGGGTTACCGACGCTTGAATTACACCAGATGAGCTATACGGAGATTTTTTAAGGTAATTTTTCACTCACTTTTTTTATCTACTTCAGTTGATCAGGAGAATGCTGCAACAGTGTTTTGCTGTAAAGCTCC
The DNA here is from genome assembly GCA_963678695.2 of Diplodus puntazzo. Taxonomy (NCBI): domain Eukaryota; kingdom Metazoa; phylum Chordata; class Actinopteri; order Spariformes; family Sparidae; genus Diplodus; species Diplodus puntazzo. The sequence goes on along the minus strand of OZ023167.1, from coordinate 6,890,797 downwards.
AGAAATGATTTGGGTGAACTTGTCCTTTAACGCCATAAAATCACTTTGAGTAGAGGGCTAATCTTGATGTTAGATACCCTCGGCTACCTCACATCAGTCTCGGCTGTTAATATTACGTGTAGTTTACATTAACAATCTTAACTCCATTAATAAATGTTGCAATTGCTTCTAATGCGTGACAAACTGCGAAATGATTCATTTATATATATAAAAAAAAGAACAACAAATAATGATGATAATGAGGAACAATTAATGAAAACGCAGGGAATGAGTCCACTTTGTAGCCTGATAGTTTAGCACCATTTTAATGACACAGTGTGACATTTAAACTGCTGATCATCTGGAATCAGAGGGGGCAGCCATACAGTATCTTTGGCTTATAATTGCTTGTGCCATGTTTTCCTGGAATAACGAGCAGGTCGTGTTAAGACAGGAGAGTCTCCCGCTGAGGCTGGAGGCGTCCTGGCTCTTACAGGCTGAGCTCCGTGTCGTTGGTCTATTAGTGGTCGAACTTTTGGTTCCATTGGTTCCGCCGTTCTTTCGCCCCCACGCTCGTGTGTCTAATTTACTGAAAATATATCTGTTCTGGAAAAGTATTCACCCAATAACAAATTCTGCTACGTGTTATTGTTATTGTAATCAATTTGTACACCGTCATACTGGATTATTATTATTCTGAAGAGTTCATTCCCATATTTCAACACAACCGTTTCAGAAGACGGCGCCCCTGCAGTCATTCGCTCCTGAGGGCTGAGAGTATAAACGTCCAGGTGTGACTGGAGCGCCGTTCAGGTCCGCGGCAGCATGTCGGCCAGCGTGTCGATGAGGTTGTCCAGACCCCACAGGTAGCCATCTTCTCGATTGCCCTCTACCCAGGGACTGCGGTGGTCCACGGTGATGTGTGAAGGCAAGGCCGCGGTCTTTGCGAAGTCGATCATCCAGACTCCTGTTCTGCCGGTCCAGTCGTGCACGAACAGCAGGGAACTGCCCACAACCTGCGGAGAGACACAGCTGTCAGGAAACATTCCACCAGGTCCAGTGTGTGTATAAACGATCAGCCTGCAGCTCAGCGGTTCTTTTCCTTTCAACACGTCTGACCTCGTGTGCTCTGAAGAAGTCGGACGTTTCCAACACCTGGCGCAGTTGTTTCAGCCACCTGAGATAGCCCCACTGAAGGGAAAGATCAGATTTACAAGAGAGGAAAGAGAAACAATCTGTGAGTCGCCAGAGAAACGTCGGTGAATCTCACACTCACCACGATGTGCGTATTGGATTCAACGAAGCTGTTGAATGCTTCTGTCACTTCATCTCTGCTTTTGGTCCTTTTGAAATTGTTGTGACATTCTCCACTGGACTTCTGCACGGACAAAAAATACAGATTACAGCATTATAATGCACAAATCGCAGCTGTCAGATGATGAAAATTGACACAATCATTGAACTGGCTTCGTCCAGAACTCTGCAGCTTACCTGGAATCCTTCGATGCGGAAACCCAGAGTCGACGTGGAGCTCAGCGTCTCCCTCCACTGCATGTACCTGGTTTTCAGCACCGCTTGCTGGGCTCGCTCCTGGACCGTCGGGACCTCTGGGTCCACAGCCACCATCTTCTCGTACATGTCGTGACGAGGCTGGGGCCGCTCGCGGGCCACCAGCAGCTCCTCCTCGAGGTACGTGCTGTGGAGGAGAGCATTGTGACGGGAGCGTATAAAAACTGCATCAAAGGGTTATTGTAACTGTTTAAATACAGAACTTTTAAAGGGGACTTAATAGTTTGAGTGCAAAACAATCTGTTATTCTCCATTAAATATGACAACTTAATAAAGCTACTGTTAAATTTAATCTAATAGATACTGTATGTGTCCTTACTGTGCATCTGTGCTTAAGTTCCTCGACTATTTTAACTACTTTTTAAATTTTTTTTGCAAATATTCACTCATTTTGATTTTTTTTTTTATTGTTTCCTTTTAAAGCAATGACAAATTGAATGATAATTACAAGCATCTGATATTATATCAGAAATTACATAAAAATATTATGGAAGAGATATTCAACCCCTGGACTTAAGAAAGCTAAAGCGAGTAAATCAGGAACAGAAAAAAAGTAAATAAATAAATGAAAAGAGAAATAATGAAAAATATATATATAAATAAATAATAATAATAAATTAAATAAATAAACAATTAATAGTGATAATAAAAGATGAACAAGTAAATAAAATAAGATGAAAATGAGTAAATGAGTTAAAAAAAAATGACATATGTATACACATATATAAGTAATAATAATGAACATAAAGAGATAAAAACTCAAAAGATTCTTATGGACTTTGCTTATTATGCAAAAATCAACCTTAGATGAGACTTAACAAAGCCATAAACAAGACAATGTTTATATTAACGCCCCTCCTTCCTCCCATCCGCCCACCTCAACCTGAACCAGTTCCACCTGTCTGAGCCACTGGGCTGCAACTTGAAGTGTTGGCTCCAAAAAAAAAACAGAAGAGACTAGCTAGGCCTTAATCTGTACTAGTTTCCCTGGAATGTATCAGGAACGGCGCCCATATTTCTGAGAAAGTGTCCAAATTATTATTTATCTTGTAAATGAGACGTTCATAAGTAGCTGTTTCTGCCAGAGTGTCAAACCATTCTCGATTGGTTGGAGGTTCACTGTCCTTCCAATGTCTCATTATCACCCTTCTGGCAGTAGGAATGGCAACTTTTAGCCACTTCAGATGTTTGACCGTTATTTTAACTGCTTTTATTCCTCATAAGAAAACGTTTCTGCTGGTTTTCTTACAATACAATTGTTTCATTTATATTAATTTTGACAAACAGGAGAAATCAAGAACTATGAGTCGTTTTCGTGCTGCGCTCTACAACGTCTCCTTTAAATCTGCCTGAAAAAAACAAGACACGTTCAACTGTTCTCAGTGACGAAACTGCATTTTTTAATCTTACCGGCTGCCTATCTTGCAGTCCATGACAGCAGGCGTGCTGAAATTGTTCAGCAGGTTATCCATCATGTTGTAATCCTCCTCGTCCTGCTGCACCACACCGTGGTAGGCTGGAACAAAGGGCCTCAAAGCGTCTTTCATCAGCCTGAGGTAGCATTGCTGCTCCCTCTCGCAGAACTTCTTCAGCATTGTGCCATAATCCCCAACTCGAAAGTCCCCTATAAAAAACATATAACCATATTCATTCCATTTCCTGTGGATATTTGTTTACCAGAATAAGAGCTGAGAACCTAAAAGAAGTGACAAGTGAGAGAGAGACAAACAACAGACCTGCATGTCCGGCCACTTGCATCAACTGCTGAGGTGTCTTGGGAGCCATAAGAAGGAGCGGTGACGTTTTATGTTTCTTCCATGCGGAGTTCTGCATCGGAAAACCAATAAAAAAAACCTCAGTCAGTCATTCTTCAGTCAGCACGCACACACACTTCAGATCACACTCCTCTGATGTGTTTTCCTGCATCTACAGACAGGAAGCGAGGACCTCAGACTTCAGACTTAGTCGCTCAACTCGTTCCTTAATGGGTGAACAACGTCTCCATGGAAACTGCCCCGACTGGGCGAGGACTCGCAGTGGACGCAGTCGGCTCTGATGTTACACAACAGGTTTGTCAAACATTCATTTGGAGCGCTTGTTTTCTTCCCACTGAAAACGGCCATTAACTGAACGGTGGAAGGCTGAGACGGACATGTTGACAATGACAACATGGAAGTTGGTTCCAAGTTTTTAAAATTACGTTAAAAATGCAATGCTGCATTTTTATTTGACATCAGCAGCTACTAGAGTTTTAACAAACACAGCAGGTTATCAGAATACTGCATAAAAGATGATGCACTGTTGGAGATGAAACCTTTCAAAGTAAAGTTAACACAGTCTAAGCTAAACAATCAGTGAGAGAACCTAACTAAGTATAATTACTCAATCACTGTGCTTTAGTACAGTTTTGATGTACATTTACTTTACTTCTATTCCACATCATTCTGTGGGCAAAAATTTTACTTTTTTACTCCACTACATTTATTTTATAAATGTAGTAACTAAGTACTACTACATTGCACGCTGCATCAGAGCCAAACCAGATGCTTTTTTCATTTATTTATTTAGTTTATGGGCAAAAAAACCCTAAAATTCCAATAATCAGAAAAAAAGATCAGATCCAATAATCGGTCCAGCCATAGTGCACAATATACAAACATGTAAATATATGTACAATTTACAAAACATATACTCTTGATACTTAAGTACATGTGATATCAGTACGCATATTATAACACAATATCTTTAGGTTGATATTTACTTTAACACTGATAATGATAATAATAATAATAATAATGCTAAAATGTATTTATATAGCCTTCTTACATTGTTAAAGTGCTTTACAAAAGAAAATAAAACGAGAGAGCAGAAGACGTGAACATGGAAGAAATAAATACAATAAAAATGAATGCAATCAAACACATAAATGTGCAAAATAGGAGGCCATAAATAAATAAATACAAGGACATTTCCAAAAGCTTGCACAAAAAGTCATGAGATTTATAAACAAATGCAATTTTTCCTGCTTATTGTGTGTTTACTTGAGTATGTTTTGCATTGTATCATATATCATCAGTGATGACACTAAAGCATGTTTAAATTAAATGTTTGAATGCAATAATTTGGAGCAATAACATGATCATATTGCTTCTTTTACTTAACTAAATGAAGTATCTGACAGTTCTTCCTCCAGTGGCCCCTGGTGGGTGTCGCAGTGGGTGTAATGTCTGTCCGCGGCCTGCAGGGGGCAGCGACACGCCTCAGAGGCTTCGAGCCTCCGTCTAATGTCGGCAGAGGAAGAGCCAGAAGCGGCAGAGCGAAGTGAAGAAGAAGAGTTTAACGGTTCCCGGTTGTTGAACCGCTCCAGTCTCCACGGTGCCGGTGGTCTTACACATTGTTTTGGACTGTCCCGTCGCACCAGTCGAGCGGCTAAAGCTAGCCGTCTCATTTACTTCACCAAGCTAACGCGCCGTGATGCTTTTCCAACGAGTAGCTATGTGTTGACAACTTAACCCTGCCTCATTCAGCATCATTACTTCAACCAAAGGTGCGTAATTTTTTATGTTGGCGTTCATCCACACACCGAATAACATGGTGGGTTCCTCATACAGATAGCTCAGTTAGCTAACTGCGAGTCAAGTTAGGGTTAGTTGCGGTGAACCGGCGCTAACTAACAATAATGCCCGAGCTAGCTAACCTTAGCTAACGTTTGGCAGTTGACGTTAACAGAGCGGGGATGTTAACACTCGCTAGCTGAAGTGGAGGAAAACGAAGCGTTTCTTGTATTTAAAAAGCCCTGATTAATTATTCCAATAGAGCCTGAAACTTTACGATACTTGTTTTTGACAAGTCAAACGAGAAACTGTCCGCCGTCGGTAATGTTTTCTGTGCATGTTACAGTGAAGGATGAGGTGAACCTAACAAAGATTTCTCTTTCACCGCACGGGAGAAAGTGAAGTCAAGCGCGAAATCTAACATCACTGCAACTTCGCTAAGAGCGACGACAACACAGAAATGATAACTTACCTCGTAATACATGACTTAAACATGTACAGAGTCCCCGACGGGAGATATGTCCCACCAACCAGAACTTTTTCCAATAAAAATGATGACACCTTTTGAAATGGACTCTGTCCGCTCGCTACCGCCCCGCGCGGTGTGTTGTGATGACGACGGACTGTGAGGTGAGCCAGGTGAAACAGGAAAGAGAGAGACAGGGTGATGACATGGGTGCATTTTAAATAAGCATGCTAATGTGTCCCAGATCACAGACATAAGTTGTGTTTCCTTAGTGGCAATGACGCCCCATGTTTTATGTTTTTACATCTAGGATCTTGTGATACTGAACCAAGAAATCAATCCTTTGAGTAGAAAAAACAGGATGTGCACATGAAATATGACCAAACTTCTGCACAGATGATGAGGCTCTTCTGTTGTTTTATACTGGTTTTTCACCTACGTCTAATCAGGGATCCCTTTTTAAATATTGGAAGTCAGGTTTTGATTTGTCCAAACTAGGGATGCACAATACAGATTTTTTTTTTCAATCTACACCGATACCAACAACTGCCTGTAACTGTATTCTATGCACGCTTGACAATAAGGGAAAGTTAAGATGTAGTGAACAAAGATTGATTGATGATTTAAATTCCCATAGTGGATTTGTTGTGTTTTGGATGTGCTTGTTAACTTTTTTACCTCCTCTCAGGAAATGTATCGTGATCTGTGCTTGTTCTTCTCCTCTTTCTTTACTGAGATTACAAACCAACGTTAAAAGGTGCATTCCCTCACCTACTTTATAGGGGTTCCCATGAATTATCATCTGTATTTATCTGTTATAATTGTACTGATAATGGGGCGGCAGTAGCTCAGTTGGTAGAGACTTGGCTTGGGTACCGGAGGGTGGCCGGTTCAAGTCCAGCTACTGACCACAATATGGAAGTGGATTGGTAGCTGAAGAGGTGCCAATTCACTTCCTGGGTTACTGCCGAGGTTCCCTTGAGCAAGGCACCGAACCCCCCATATGCTCCCCGGGCACTGTCACAGCAGCCCACTGCTCCTAGCTGGCAGGGTGTGTGTGTGTATACTTACAATATGCAGCTAGAGATGGGTCAAATGCAATTTGCAATTTTAAATAATTTCCCCCCAGGGATTAATAAAGTATAAGGGAAAAAAAAGAACAATAAATGGCGCACAAGATACATTTCCCTATGTCCCCTATGTCCTCCAAATTTGTTTGCTATGAACTTGATTGTTTCATCTGGTCTGAGGCTCTGAATCCTAAACCCTCCTGCCTCCCTCCACTATGAAACATTTGCTAAACGTACAACTGAGCGCTCCCTTTTTTAGGTCGTTCCCGCTGTCAGGAATCCAAGGAATTACTATTTTCTTCTACGACAGACGCAGAGCGATGGACGAGGGCTCTGAGCTGATGGAAGATATTGTGTTTCGAGGAGTGGAGTTTTCTGTCAAGGTAGAGTTGGACAAGGGTCTACTGATAGTGGAAATCTCCGACTCCGCGACGGCGGATCAGTGGAGAGGGGACTTTGATCCAGCTTGTAAGTAGCACTCATTTATCATAGATGAAAAATGTGACCAGGGGCACACACAGCCTCACTCACCCTTTAACCTTTATTTTCAGACATTGAGGACCTCACCCGCAAGACTGGCAACTTCAAGCAGTTCCCCATTTTCTGCAGCATGTTGGAATCGGCTGTTAGAAAGGTACGTTTGAAGGTGTGCTTAGGCAAAATGGGAAGAAACATTTTGAGATGGCATAAATGCATACAAAGCCACTGGAAAGATGAGAACAGACACAGATTTGCCCAAGGCTGTGTGAGCTAAGGCGAGACTCATTCATTCGAGCTTAATGTTTTCCACTTGAGCGAAAAATGCACGGTTATCCCGAGCTGTCTTATTCCTTCTCCCTTTTCATTAATGCACAAAAGGAGAGGGCCTGCAGGGAAATCAAGGAAACAACTGAAAATTTGTGTACGTTTCGAAATTGGTCTTAACTACAATACAAGCACAGGACACACACACACACACACACATGGACTTGTGTGTGCTGCTAACGTCGGTTCAGTCTGTCAAGTCGTTTTACCCGAAAGCACAAGTGATACACGGACCACCAAAAAACATTCTCAAAATACAATTAAACAACATTTGATTCAAGATTCTCAGAAGAGAAAAATGCTGAATCGTATTGTTTTTATTAATGAGAATTGTAAATTAAACAGTAAAACATTTTATATCAGAGCATGTGGGTCAAGCAAATCTGTAAACATAACACATGTAAAAGAAATGTTTTTATGATTGTGGCCTCGTAAGTTTAGTTCTAGGTATGTATTATTTCCGATGTTGTACCTCTAACTTGAGCTTTTTCTTCAGACGAGTGATTCCGTGACACTTGACCTCTTGACCTACTCCGACCTGGAGCTGCTACGTAACAGGAAGGCAGGAGTGGTTAGTCGTCCCCGCGGGAATCAGCAGTCGTCTGCTCTCACTGCCAAAAGATATCTCATCCTCATCTACACTGTGGAGTTTGACAGGTTTGTGTTATGTGAAGTTTATTAAGTCACATCTCATAGGTCCGGTGTGTGGGATTTAGTGGCACCTAGCAAATAGGCTACAGATTACTACCAACTGAACACCCCTCGTCAGTGGCCAATAACAATGTGAGAGACGTGAAAGGTTCTCTAGAGCCAGTGTTTGTTTGTTTTTTTCTGTTCTCGGACACTTTAGAAACAAGGCAGATTCTGTAGTCGAAGAAATGAGAGACTCATTTTAAGGTAAAACACAACTATTCTTTGTTTTATCTGATTTTACAATAATGTAAACATAATTATGTTTGATTTCTATCAATATTATAATCCATTTCTGCCCCCCAAAAGCCAAAATCCGACACACTAGACCTATAAACTACATGTTGTTTGGTGTATGTTGTTTCTTTATTTAACTACTTTGTGTTTTTAGGATACACTACCCTTTACCCCTGCCTTACGTAGGGAAGCCTGACCCAGCTGCCCTGCAGAAGGAAGTCAGGGCTCTGAGGGCTGAGCTCAACACCGTCGCTTCTCATGGAGTCAACAAATCTGCAGAGCTAGAAATACAGCGGCTACGATCAGAGTAGGTTGTGTTTATTTTCTCCAGTGACCAATTTTTGAAGGGTTGTGGGGCTTTTTTGTAATGTTTTAAAATGCTTTTTTTTAGGCTGGCTCTGGTGAAAGAAGAGAAGGAGGCCATGGCGAAGGTTCTGGAGCGACTGCAGGTCAGTGGAAGTGGTTCCACAGCCGGACCAGAGGACTGGAGAGGCAGAGATGTGGTGAGGACGCTGGAGGAGCAGCTTGGCAAAGAGAGGGCCAAAAGTCAGCGCTCGGCTAGCAAGAGATGTCAGGAGCAGCGACTGCTAACGGAGCAGGTATGCCTGCTCGGCAGTTGGAGTTAGCTAAAAAAGATTGAGGATGTTACTAGTTTTTAACATTTCCTGTCCTATCTCGCTTGCTAGTTGGAGGAGCTGAGGGCATCAGAGCGCGCCCTACGCATTCGAGTCAAGAGTCTCACCAATGAACTGGCGCTGCTGCGGAGAGGGTTAGACAATCTAAGCGTGTACTATATCTTTACTTTCTCTCTCTTTCATCCATTCACCTACAATGTGGAGAAAACATATGAAGTCTGATTCTTATTTGTGTTCTTAAATCACACCTTCTTTGTGCGTCTGCAGTAGAGTGACTCCTGTGTCGGCTCGCCTCAGCTCTCGGGTTGACGAGGAATTCTTTCGCTCGCTGTCCCGCGATAGGAGGTCGGGTTATGGGACAGTCAGGGCTCGTTCAGGATCCAGAGAACGGATGGAGGACAGAGTGCAAAGATCAGAGGAAAGGGGAAGAAGAGCGGATTCCTCAGGACCACGTGCTCGCATACCCAGGCCGTCACCATCTCCTACGGGTACTGCCTCTTCTCATGATGTTGCTGTGATTGGCATATTATTCTCCATCTTAATTTGTGCTTGGGTGTTAAAATTCCTACCTACTGTCTCACAGGATCACGGGCTCCTCGCTTTGACCCAACTGCTTACATCCAGGACAGACAACGGCGGCAGAGAGAGGCAGAACTCAAAAAGTTGGTTTCCAATATTTTTCCATCAGGCGACAGACTGATGTTGTATCTGCTGCTTACTCCGTTTTGTGTGTCAGGCAGAGGAAGGTACGGCGGGACATACTGACATCACCCGTCGTCCCTGAGAGGGGGCGTTCACGCTCCAGAGAGGCCTATCCTCAGATGGCCCGGCCTGGCAGCAGAGGCAGGAGTTTATCCGTGGAGCGCAGAGGGAGCAGGAACTCCTCTGAGAGCTCGTTAGTGGATATGGACGAAATGGCCCAAACTCTGTTCAGGTGATGATGGGGTCAGAGAGGTTTTGTGAAATCACTGTTGCATTGTGTTTTTATTTACTTATCTAAATTTATTATGATTATGATTATTATTATATTAATGTATTCAATATATTAATTTATAGTTATTTTACTTTATTTTCTACATTAAAAAATCTGGTTTTCTTTGTTTGCAGAGGAAGAAAACAGACTTACAATGGACCCAGTGTGGTGAGTGACATGGTGAGTCATGAAACACTGTTTATTTTACAATCAACAAATCCCTTGAAAAGAACCAAAGACACAAATCCAACAATGCGTTATTTCAATTGTTGTGGCTCACAGCCTCAGCTCCATTTGTTCCCTTTGATAACGAATCTGGAAAACAGGTTACAAATGATATAGTTTAATTTTTTTTTTAAAGGCTCAGTAATTTCCTAAAAACATCTTGGCCACTGTAGTTCTCGGCAAATGCTATTGAAAATGAGTAAGTGCTGCATATGTTGGGGACTATTTCCAGCTGTGGATTAATACACATTTGATACAAGTGAGTATTAAAGGCAGCAGTATTAAAGGATGCACAACAGCAGTGGAGCTAAGACGTGCAGCTAATGATTGTTTTCATTGTTGAATTATTTGTCGTTTATTTTAAGAATGAATTTTTTTGTCAATAAGATGTCTAAAAATTGTGAAAGCACAGATCACATCCCCTAAGTAAAATCTTCAAATTGCTTCTTTTGTTCAACCATAACCCAAAGATGGAGAAACACAGCAAATCTGTGCTTTAAAAATGACAGATAAAAGACAAATTAGATAATGATTAAAATTAATAATACTGTTAGTTGGATCAATTCATTGTTGGTTTGGTTTCTTTTCTTGGATTTTCTGTAAAACAGAATACTGCCAGACTTCTTCTTTAATGTGCACTTCGTCTGTTTCTAGTCTCGAGGAGGCCTTTTGACCAGAAAGCCATTATGCAGTACTCCATCACACAGAATGAAAGATAAAGGTAATTCATCACAAGCCTTGCTGCAATAAAAATATTTCAGATGCACTAAAAAAATACAAACACACACCGTCTTATCGTTCATCTCATTTGTCCGCCCACAGACAGCTCTGCAGATACGGGCGCTGAGCTGTCGGAGATTGATGCCAGGCTGCAGGCTCTTCAGGAGTACATGAGGGACCTGGACACAGGACACTGACGAACTCTAGCTACTCGCGGAAATGTTCCCTGCACAGCTCGGAGCTCAGGCCGACTTTTTGCTTTCACAGGGCACAGACTGAGGAGAAACCCGTGAAGCTTGAAACACGAGCGATGTGTTTGTGTTCACGTAAGAGACTAAACGTCCTTCTGGAGGGTCACACTTTCAGGACTTTAGGAAGCTACAGCCATCACTGTGAAGGACTACTTTTGTCAACTAAAAATTTTTTTTTTTTTATAATATACCAGGTTTTTATGAATTAACTTAAAATATGACTGTGTGAGTGTCGTGTTACCTTTTCTTTTTTTAAACCTTTTTCAACTCAACAAGTCGAATCTGGCAGTAACCTCTTCACACGTTTGTTGGTGTTTCCTTTCCTTTGCACGACTGACTGTTGTCTCAGGCAGTAAGCAAGCCGAGGACCTGACTGACCGCATGCTTCACAGGATTCGGTGGTTAAATGTTAATCCATCCACTAGTGTACATTGCCTTTCCTACTGACCTTGAACTCAACATTCCCGGTGCATATGAACTTTATAGTCGATACCATTACATGACCTTGCATTACAAATGTATTGTTTTTACTGTTTGAACTTCAGAGGACTGTATATCCCAAATTCAAGCAAAAGAAGTTATTTCATGGTGATCATACCTGCAAGTGTATGAACACCGACACCTTGTCATGACGGTGGAACTGCCAAATTTTCTATGAAACTGCTGTACGTGTAGACTAACTCCTGTCTAATGTCTTTTATACCACTTAAAATATAATTTATAAGAAACACATCGTTTTTTTTGTGCACTTCTTTTACTCTTCACCAGTGTCAGTCGTAGTGCAGCCTGAGGGAAACCTCGGAGGTTCTCCACCACTGCAGCTGGCCTGCTTTCATTAATTAACAAATAAGCTTCTGGCCAGGGAGCCTCTCTCTCAGGGGAACGAGTCTGTGTCTGAACAGCTGCTTTCTTTGTACCGGGATACTCGGGGGGACGACACGAGCGCCTTATGTTGGTTTATGTCAGGGAGAGGGAGAATGCTGCACACGCGAGATATACATACACAAAGCTTTTAAGCTACGTATGTTCAGAACGTATGTATGACTTAAGAGGATGGTATTCTTGAAATGATATGGAATTGCGAAAGGTTACAAATTCAACATCCTGCATAATTTCTACAGGATATCTTCACAACTGCAACACATTCCTCAGGGACTTCATGTGGGGGATATAAGGGATTATGTGTAAGGGTCTAGGTGGTTTTGTGACACTGACAATAGTGAGGAGATTTTCCTAACCATTTAGCAGCTTTTATCCAAAGCGACTTCATACATTTATACACTGATGGCGGTGGCTGCCATGCAAGGTGCCAACCAGCACATCAGGAGCACTTTCGGAGTTCAGTATCTTGCCCAAGGACACTTCGATATTCAGACCAGGGGAATCAAACCAATAACAAGACGCTGGCTTTACCCCCAAGCCACAGCCGCAATCCGTAACATTTAGATCCCTTCTACCAGATTTAAAATATCTTTGCTCTAAACCATTCGCAGCATAAAATATTGACAGCTGCCGAGTCTGAAAAGTGAAGCCAGTGGAGAAATGCCCTCGAGTGCCTTCATTGGTTCTAATGTCCGCCCCAAGGCGACTACACTGGTTTAAAAAAAAGGTTGTATGTAAGCTTATGAGAAAAAGACCCTATTTATGACTTGATTTATTACTCAGATGACAGTCTTTGAATGAATTTATGGTCTCAGTCTCTTGTTGATGGTTTACAAACACGGGGAGAAATATAAGACAAGAGCGGCTTTCTGTTATTTGGTAGATTTATTACGGCATTATAACAAATTGGTAACAAACATATAAAAGGTTTAACATAATTTAATAGTGACACATTGAATTGTAAGGCATGAACAGTAGACGTCCAGCATGTCTGGACGCTGCACAGTATTTTTGGTTTGAAGCAGCTGAACAACAGTTTTTGCAAACCTTTTTTAAAAGGACATTCGTACAACTTGACAACTGCGTAAGTTAAAGTGCTCAAAGTGTTAAGAACAAAAATGTCAGGACTTAATATAACGGAGTAACATAACAGAGTAACTAAGGAATGAGAAATATCTGACAAAAATTCTGTCGTTATGTTGCTCTGGAAGTTAAGGGCACTTTTTCCACAGTGGTTAGACATACATTCAGTTCACCGGCAAGCTGAAATAAAGTCCCTAACATGATGAAGATTGGAATCATCACTCTCTCTCACTAAAACATGATTCTGTTCCTCAGGGCTGTCCAGGCTGGTTGACGGCGGCCCCGGTCATCTGCATCACTTGGATCCTCCGACTGTTGAATATGGCCTGAATGCTCAGCGTGAGCTACGGAGGGATACGATTGAAACGTGAGAATGTCTGTCTCAGACGCACAAACACGTGTAAAATATAACTACTAATAAATGACTTACTGATCGCTGCTGCGCGAGACTGTCTCGATAAATGGCCTCTCTGCGTTCCTTCACCTTCTCGTCCCACCCTTTCCAATCCTGAGCCTTGGTCTGGAGCTCGGCCTCTTGCAGCTGAGGATACTGCTGCCGCTGCAACAGAGAGGAATGAATGTTCAACACATGCTCTCAACTGTGACGTAAGGTCTGTATTATGACCTATTTATGTCCTCTGTTAACTTCCAAGTAATGGGCTGCAGCGCATTTTATAAATTATTCAACATTTCTTCATCCTCAGGCCCAAACAAAAGTACAAAAAAAAATACAAATATCGAGTCAAAATCGAAATATATAAAGTACAAAGCCTTACAAATATTGCAATATCATTTTAAGGCTATAACGGCGATAATGAACATCTCCAAGACAATTATCTACCACTTCACTCACCAGTAGTGACTTGTACTGATCGATGGTGTAGAGTCTCATCCTCTGCAGTGACAGGAAGGCCTCCGACACACTCGCTCTGCTCTTGTTGAGCAGTTCCTGCAGACATGTTTTTAATGCATTGAGTTCATACAAACGTCTCCAGAAGTTCCACGAAAAACTTTCAGAAAATGATGGTTATTCATACCAGTAGCTGTTCATTGGTCTTCACATCCAAGCTGTTCTGGCTCGAGCCTACCAGAGGGCTGGCCGTGTTTGACTAAGGACAGAACACACATTTACATGCAGTGAGCACACAGAGTCATAATGTAAACACCTTGTATAAATCGAGGACATGCGGTTTCACGAGACGGTGCCCTGCTCATGATAATTTATGCTCTGCAGTGTGCAGCTCTTTACCTCGGCCTCGAACTCGGCCCAGGCGGCTTTGCGTTCCGCCTCACTGAGCTCCTCCTCTTCTTTATGGTCCAGCAGAGATTCATGCTCGTGGAAAGACACTATCTGGTCTTTACAGATTTCTAATAGCTCTGCCAGGACTTCATCCTGAGAGACAGACACAGAGAGTCATTCAGTTCTCTACATTCTTCTTGTCAGACAGCTGCGTATTATATTTTTCATAAAAATAAAGACGGTGGCGTCACCTTTGGCACAACAGCGGTGGTTCTCTTGCTTTTCTTGGAGTTTGGGTTGTCCAGCAGGTCTGGCTCAAATATGTAAAGTTCAGTCAGTTCAAAGAGGGTGAAGTGCCTCTCAATCTGTTGCTGATCCACCACTCGATTGGACAAAGACTGCTTGGTCACCTGCCGATCATAGATCTTTTCCTCCATGGTGCCCTGGTCATGAAAATTGACTTTTGCGTTATTCACTTAATTACTTATATGAGCACAAGAAGCCGTAGATTTTGTCCCAAAAACCCCAAGAAGCCAACATTAAGTTTCTCTAACTGGTAAAATCCCAATTATCTATTAATTTAAAAGTTAACAATATATATAACAATGCTCCAGTTCTTTTTATATATTTTAGTGTGGAAGCGTTATATGTTATAACAAAGATCAGTGGTCTTACCTGAGCCAGGAAGCGGTACACAAACACTTGTTTGAGCTGGCCGAAGCGGTACACTCTGTAAATGCTCTGTAGGTCATACGAGGGATTCCATGAGGCATCAAAGATAATGACCCTGTTGGCAGCAACGAGGTTGATGCCAAGTGAACCGGCTCTCGTTGAGATGAGAAACAATCGGCCGCTAATGTAAAGACACGTAAAAGCACAATCAGATGATTCTGTCAACATCATGCACTAATTTTATTCCCGTATAGTTTATATAGAAAGACGGAAGATAATCTGTACCGGAAATTTGCAGGATCGTTGAACTGATCCGTCCATTTCTTTCTCAGCGGAGCAGCGGTGGAACCGTCGAGACGATAGTAGTCGATGTTTTTTATCCAGCTGCCCGCTGAGAGAACAGTGAAGCACGGAGATCAGAACCAAAGTACCACCAAAGAAGATGTTTCTTAAATGCATTCATATTGATTTTGCCTTAAACAGAATACCTTTGAATGACGATGACTTTCTGGCAAAGTGAGAAGCCTCAAGGAAAGTCTCGATCAGGTTTAACGAGATCAAGGACTGACTGAACACCAGCCTGAAAATACAAAAATGTAAATAAACATAAGTCAGCACCTTGTTATCCATTCACAGTGTCTCTGTGTGAAAAAGTACTTCAGATCAGATGGGAAACATACACTTTGTCGTTCAGGTCTTCAGCCATTCTGAGGATCTCAAACAGCAGCACCATCTTCCCCGAGTGCTCCAGGATTTTGGCGTCTCCTTCAGACAGCAGATTCTTGAACCAGCCCTCGTCTAGACCCTGAGACCTTGAGCTGACGGCTGCCGTCTCTCCTACACAGACCACAACACAGGACAAGATATATCAGTGTGCACGATAAAGGGTTTGACTATTTGTGACACATGGAGCTTTAAAACCTTGTGCTGCTGCTGGAGCTCCGCTAGACGCTTCGGCAGTAACCACAGCAGCACCGTCACCGACGCTCCCTTCTCCTCCTTGATTCTCTCTCAGAGCACTACATCAGGGAAAACAAGTGCAGGTAGCTTGAGAGAACTCACACTGTTTTTTAAATGTGATGCATTATCTGCCATCAATCTACACAAGAGCTTAATTTTGGAAGGTCTTGCACATTTATCAATATAGAATTACATGAATATTTACATACATCCTGTTTCTTTTAATCAAGTGTGATATTTGATTTTTAACCCACTGAGCACGGCTTTCAAAAGCACAAATAAGGTCCCTGCATCTTTTTGTTTTCATCAGCCACTTGATGTGCACCAGCTTTACATGAGAAACAAATAAAGTGTCATGGCAGATTGTGATTACAAACAGGCCTTACGTCGCAGCCTCTGTGGTTTCAGGTCCCAGCAGAGCTGCCGCCTTAGCTTGGTCCTTCTTTTTAAAATGTCCCTGTAATTAAAGTTCAGTTAAAAACGCTTCACATTCTGTCAGACTGATAAGAAAGCAACACATTTCCAGTGTGACTGTTTGTGGACCTTGTTCTCTCTGCTGATGTAGTTGAGCTGAAGGCACCAGGGATGGGTCCAAATACGGCTGAGCACCTGAAAGTCCTTGAACAGGTTTGCTCCGGTCCGCGCCTTCGTTCTGTTCGTCTGAGAATCCCCGCCTGGAAACACAAACAGCTTTAGATGGTTGAACATCTGTACGAGCTCATTTGCTTATGATGGTCATATCTCAGCCTTTAATGATTTTATCTCGGGAGTTGAGTTGTTAAATTGTGTAAGTCTGTAAATGACACAATTATTGACAGTGTCTGCAGGAGTCCACTTATTTTATCCAATTCCCTCAAATTCAGGGAACGAAGACAGCAGAGTTTGAAAGTTTGATCAAGATAAATTACTGATACAACACAGAATTTGTACAGAGGCAAACAGACAGCAATTAAAAAGGCGAAGATTAGCGAATACTTCTCAGTTGTGCGGTTGTGTTATGTTCACACTATGAGCGACACAGTTAAAAAAGCAACCAGACTTTATCATCAAGTCGCGACTTCACTGAAGGCAGAAACATGCAGGAGACACACATGCAGAGAGCGAAACGTGACCTTTATACACACAGCAAGTGAAAAGAAAAATATCAAAGCCAAATTAAATTTCTATTCTTGCACAAAACAAACAAATGCAAGCAAATTTAATTATTTATTTCTATTTTCAAAAAAGCCTCGCCACCCCAATTAATAGAATTTTAAGGATTTCAAGGACTTACAGGATCCCCGATATTCTGCAAAATGCACAGAATTGGAGAAGAAATAATTGATAAGTAGCCATTTAATACAATAATTTAACACAAAAACAGGTTGAGGCGCTCTGGATAACTTGTATATTTATCCATGAAACCAGTTACAACAGAATATAACACGCTGGGGAAAATCACAATTTAGATGTTTTCTATAATTCTATAATACTTTTCTGACAGCAAAAATGTGAGGACAGATTCTTACCAGTGACCTGATCCAGGTAGCAGCGGTACAGCTGATACTGCAGTGGGGATATCCTCACCGCCAGCACATACTCAAGTTTGGGAGGCAGAAACTGAGTCAGCTCAGAGTAATCTCTTCTCTAAAGGACGACAAAACAAGTTCAGAAGAGCAAGAATACAAAACCAAAACTGAACGTGCAAAGACAGCCTGAAACAGTATCTAATTTTTACCTGCACACATCCAGCCAACATGGCGTAAAGTACGTGCGCTCGCTTCTTCATGATCCGCACGTCTCTCGGCGTGGAGTCGGCACACTGGCCGTTCTGTATGGGGTTGATGAAGCGGTTCCGGAACTCGCCAAGTGATCCCAGAAGATTCCTCTTGATGAAATTGACCATGCAGTGATCTGTGGGAACAAAATGTGCTGTATCAATATAAAGAGTTTGATTTCAAAATAAAATATCTAAACAGTACGATGGAAATAAAAAAAAAAAAAGATCAAATTTGAACTGTAGTGAAATACTGGAAAAGTGTTCAATACGACGTTGTGGTGCAGACTCACACTCGAGCAGGTTGTTTTGTAGCGGCGTGCCAGTCAGCACCACTCTTCTTCTGGTCTTGATGGCATTCATGGCTTTGGAGACACCGGACGCTTCATTGCGCAGGATGTGCCCCTCGTCACAAACCACAAAGTCTGGACCTGTAAAAAAACAGCACAAGAGAAAACCGCTACAGATCCAAACAGTTTCAGACACTGTAAGAACATCAGCCCATTATGAAGTTAGTGTACCTGGATCCACCAGCACGCTCTTCATCTCTTTCTTTGACGCCTCATCTGTGATTCTGCGGCATTGTGACAGGTTGCGATACATCTCGTAGCCCATTATCATGACACCTCCGTCTCTCTGCCACCTCTGCAGAGCTCTGAGTCGCTCCGGAGGATTCTTCACTGTCGCCAGCTCTGTAACCTGCAACAGAGAGTACATGTGTGTTTGGACAAGAATGAGACATAAAGCATCGGAAACTTGAATATTTTGTAGCGTCTAGCTGCGATTTGAAACATTTGAACTTCTTTGCATACATTCACTTTATCCCATCCCATGTTGTTCTGCCATTTCGTGAACTCGTTGATCCAGTTGAGGATGGTGTTCAGCGGACAAACGACCAGCGCCGTTCTGAACTTCAGGTTCTCTGACAGCAGCACCGTGTGGAGGAACGCGACCACCTGTAAAAAATAATAATAATAAAAATAATTAAATAAATACAGCTATGAATATGAAAGCATAACAAATCTGATCATGGAAAATAAAGATGGGTGATGATAGGTGACATACATCCAGGCAGCCACAACAATCATGTTAATTAATCACTCGTTTGTTTAGGATGAATCAAAGCAAACAAGAACACCGGAGTTGGATGTCTGTGTGTGTGTGTGTGTGTGTGTGTGTGTGTGTGTGTGTGTGTGTGTGTGTGTGTGTGTGTGTGTGTGTGTGTGTGTGTGTGTGTGTGTGTGCCTTCACCTGCAGAGTTTTTCCCAGGCCCATGCAGTGTGCCAGTATACAGCCTGATCCAGGAGAAGAGTTGGCCTTCTTCACAGACTCACAACAACTGTCCCAGATAAACTGGACACCTGTTGGAGAATAAAGAGAAACCGGGGACTTTAAAAGCACAAAAAAATGTGCCCACAATGTAAAAAACGTGCAGCAAAGATGTGACGATTTATTGGTTATTGCAGTTATTTTTGAAGGTTTTTTTTGAGCAACATGTCAAATTTTCACATTCCCATTTTTTGAATTTCCAACTGTTCTTGGAGATATTCGTGAATTCAGACTAATTTAAGATGTGTAAAACTGTCAAAACTGTATTACTGATGCAACCGGGAACTGTTAAGTGAAGCTGTTATTGCCGTCGACACGCTGTGTTGTGCATAATAGTAAAGCAATGTCTTCCTCAGTGTTAGTAAAAAAAAATAAATAAAAGAGTGAGAGAGAGCACAAACTGACCGTCCACCTGGTGAGGCTTCAGACTCGTGACCAGGTTCCTGTGCACCTGAACAAGCGGCTCCTTTGTCTCCTTGTCCTGATCCAGGACCAGCTTGGTGGTGACAGGACACACCACCTGAGACAGTTCATCCGGTACTTCAATTATCTGGAAAACAATGACAACTCGCTGGATTTTTGTCCTTTTGCTCCCCCCTTTTCTCCCCACAATGAATAACAAAACTTTCATGTATTGTGCTTGTTATCATTGATTAACATGGGCTCATCCGTTATTCTTAAGGCCAGTTTGAGCTGCTGTGTGTGTCCTACCTCTCTCCTGTCCTCCATCTGGCTGTCTCTATCTGCCAGCCGTTTACACCTCTCCTCCTCCTCTCTGAGGGCTTCCTGGGTCTCTGCGCGGAGATTCTCATCTTGGATGATTTTCCGGATCTTTTTGCGTCCTTTGGGGGTGCCTTTACTGTCGCTCGTCTCCCCGTCGCCATCCTCATTATCACTCTGCTCAAACACAGAAAAGATCCACAAGCAACACGACCATTAGACACCCAAGTCAGCCACCTTTTCTTAACCTGGGAGGTAAAATTAGGTCTAAAAACAAGTTTAGGTTAGAGATAAGCAGGTAAAGAATGATAAAGAACTTGTTGCAACATCAGCTGCTACCTTGTCAGTGCTGGAGTCGGACAACCAAATGCAGGGCACTTGTTTCTTTGGTGACTTCTTCACTTTAGTGGATGATCTGGAGCTGGAAAAAGGATGGAAATGAAATATTCAGTGTGAAGGTGTGTATTATAAAGGTGTTCATGGTATTCAGTACACCCACTGTAATTTGAGTGAGGAGAAACAATACTAAATGTACACATGTGTCTTATATTATTTGACCTTTTAAGGTGAGAATATGTAACGTTTGAAATAATCCACATTCATTCTCTTACAAACTAATCATTAATCTCTTAAGAATTAAAACACACCTTAACTCAGTTCAACACCATCTTTGCTGATACCACCCAGCCTGCTCCAGTATAACCATGATAACTAATATCAGCCTATTTTATATAGATATTACCACATCTTACTTGTGGCACTGTTGTGCGACATTTTAGCATTTGTCATTATTTGGTAATTGCTTACAAAGTGTACAACACCAACTGCAGAGTGTACAGACACATTGAATCCACTCAGTCTGCAGTCCAGCTTGTGAAACCACTTCAGACAGGCTTTAAGTTTAGCGGCCACATTGAAGATTTAGGCTTACAAAAGTGTGTAAATAACATCTTTTCACATCACTTTGGGAACTCTGTGCTTACAGAGACTTGGATTCAGGATTCTGAGTTGTATGGCGCCTGTAAGCTTTTGAACAAGTCCCCATCTACCTCAGCTGTTTAGGAGAATGCAGCGCTGTTTTATCGTGACGCTCCAGAAACATTATTTGTACTGCGTAAATTCACCGTCAGCATTACAATGACTGAATTTTTACTTTTGGGCTAATGGTTCCCTGAAGCTTCAGTAAGTTCTGATACATTTCTACATCTTTACGGTCGTAAATGCTGGACTTTTACTGTTCCTTTTTCTGTACTGTACCTTTTTACAGTAGAAGTTGTGGCTTGTTATCGTGGGAAACACACAAATGTAATTAATAACCTTATAACAAATGTATTTGTATCTTTTTTTCCTGCTTTGACAAGTCAAAATGGCTGCCATGTGAAGGTTCATTATTCCATCATGATACTGATGCGTGAACTTACAGCATATTTCTCAGTGTATCCAATAAACCCAAGGAATAAAGATTTAAAACAATTGCATTAACTTTATCAATTAAGACATTGATCATTTTTTCCACTTTCTGTTATCAATGGCAGCTGACACTAACGTACCTTTTGGGTCCATCTTCATCGAATTCATCCTCCGACTGACTCAGCTCCTCGCTCATGCCATCGTCTTCTGGGAATAACTCGATGCTGTAACCATCACTTTCACCATCAGCTTGACAAAAATCAAAATCAGATGTTAAGGTAAAGCGTGCACATTTTGTTTGGACATGTGAGTTTCCAACGTCAGAGGCGTCCTTACAGCTCTGTTGTTTCTCTCTGGCTTCTTGCTTGCCCTCCTTTTCTTCTTCTTCACCCTCTGCTGCGGCCTTGTCACTTGATGGTCCCTCATCTAAGGTTAGTTTGTGGCGGAGAAGATGGTGCCTGGCACCGGGCCCCTCAGACATGGTGTCAGATGGTTCTGAAGCCAAGTCTTCCCCTGCTGCAGAGATATAATCTATCATTATCTCCACTTTTTTATTACCCCCATTAAAAAGCTTTCTTGTCACAACTTTTGTTGAAAATGACAAATATCAAATTCAGATAGATTAATAAATTGTGCTTATACAAGAGATGCACAAGAGGAAAGCTACAAATTTGCTACTTTAGAGTAAAAACTTACCATTTTCATCTGCTCCATTATCGTCTTTGCTTTGTTTGACCGCCTTCTCACCCTCCGACTCAGAATCATCCTCCTGCGTTTCCTCATCTGAAGAGGGCAGATTGATTTGGGCCAATAGCATGTTCTTAGCGATTCTTTCAAAGTAGAAAAGAAGGAAAAGGTACCTGAAGTTCATTTCATGATCAGTAACATTGTCTTCAGTTGGATATTGTTAAACTTACAGTGTAACAGCAATTTGACCTTTGATATTTAACAAAAATCATCACTAAAGTGTCGACTAGGTGCCAACAGTCTTCGTGCAGTCGGTCTTAAAAATGTATCAGAATTCACCTCCACTTTATGTGCCGGCGTGAAGCTCTGCGAGCGAGGACGAGGACGAATTAAACCACACGGGACAACAAAAAAAAAAAAAAGAAAGAGAAAAAAGAAGAAAAAGTAAGAAAATTGAGACAGAGTCGTTTTACGAGTAAGAATTTATTACAACAAACAAGTATTCTTCACAGAAAAAAAAAGACATATTCTCAGTTTATTCACTTTTAAGGAATAGGCAGGGATACTTTCATCTTTTTCTTCCTACAATGTCTTGTGCCGGTTCAAGTCTGACAACGATATTTGTCTTTTTTTTTTGTTTTTCTTTTTAAGTTAAAATAAAAAAATTCACATCAATCTCTGGTTCATCCAGTCACGACAGGTCCCGGTTGAGGAGCTACAGGCTTTTCGAATACAAACTAAGGACTGACTGGGTGGAAACGTACTCCTCTGGTACTACCAGCCGTTTAATATCGCCTCAGAAAAGTAGCAGAAAAACATGTTGGACACAAACACAGCAAATTACTAACAACATCTGTACATAAGTATTCACTCAAGAAGTTATCTCATCTGTTTCTAAACCCCTTATACTCCAGTGGAGCATGAAGATAAAGAAAATTGGGAATTATGCACACAGTCACATTTAACATGAAGTTCATGGTTTTGATATTTTGGGTTTTGAACACTCTTGAGTCCACACAATTAGTTTCCCTTCAACATACACCAGTGTTCAACATGCATTTCCCAACACTGGTCTGTGAATATTGATGATAACCGGGAGTCAAGCAGCTCACATGGGACATGAGTCCGGCTCGAGTTCATCTACTCTCTGCTCTTTCGCACCAAGCAACCCGCCGTGCGCGCACAGGTCCGATCCTGACCTCAAAGAACGTCGTCACTGCCGGCCGGCGGTTGTAGGAAAACTGCCAGTTTACTGGATTATGAGAGTTTATTGTAAAAGATGTAAACGACTGCAGCAGTAACAGACCGGAGCCTTTCACCTCATATGACACGGTTCAACTGGGAAAAAGGACGAAACAGTAAAAAAAATAATAACACTGTATAATATAAACATACCGCCACACATGAATTTGGCATCAATGCCACTGGTAATCGCATGCTGTGTGGATTTTAAAGGAAAATAAAAGCACTTTTCATGTTTTATGCCACTAACTACAAACAATGTAAAATTTACATTTCTGCTGACCATTTTTTTTTTTAAAGATAAAGTTGTGCTATGAATACAGCCGTAATTCTAAAGTGCTGCATCGTGACTGAGAACCTTCATCAACACTACAGCTGTGAACAGACTTTAGGGAAAAAATAAAAACGACTTGAATCCGACCGGGCGGCTACAATATCCCAGATTTAAGTCACAGTTGCCTAACAACACTGCATTCACTCCTGTGCTGTCAGAAAATCCGACCTGGAAAAAACATAAGAAACAAACATGGGTGTCATTAAAAAGGCACAATGTGACTTTGGTCGCTGCTTGCATGTTAACGGTTGTTGTTTCACAGCCCACTCTCAATTCTCAGATATATACAACCTTCTCATAAACGTTTAAAAGCACTGACCTGGAAGGCTTTTTTAACACGAATTGTTTTTAATCGTTATTTCGATTCCTTGATTAGGGGAAAAAAAAACGACAACGCGTTTAAGTGTCAAGCAGGGTTTAAGGCTCTGCGAGTGTAAATGTGGTAAAGGCGGCTGTATGCTTTAGAAAATGGTCAGCAGTAATGTATACTCTGTGTATAGAAAGTGGGGTAAAACATACAGAAACACCGCTATGGTTCTGATGAACACTGTTGATCGTGAGGTACGTAAATTAGTTTGATTAACCAGGACTCCAGAAAGAACCGTTGTCAATGCTCAGTGCATTCCTCAGAGTTTTGAGCATGGATGCATAATAAGAACTGGATCAGTGTTACATGATGGTGCCTTTTCTTTCCAATTAAAGCTGCTCACTGGGAACATAGCGCACACATGCAACTAAAGCTTTCCCTGGCTTGACATGAATGGCCAAAAAAGAATATGAATGCAGCTTTGTATGACTATTTTGGTGCGAATGACCAAAATATATTCACAAAAAGAGTAATTACAGAGACTGTAGTTTTGTTTGTCATTGCTGAACAGCTACATCTTTGTGTGGGTAAAAAGTCATATGACCTCTGATAGCAAATCTCTTCACAAACCCTGTGCTGTTCCTCAGGCCTAACACAGTTTCATCCAACTCCATTGTGCTGCTGCGGTGTTAATATTCTTAGACAGATAAAAAATATGTTGTCATGATTTGACTTAGACAACAATTTAAGAGAATCTTTGTGAAAGCAGCGCTGTTGGAGAAACAAAATGATGCCCACTCTGAACTCTCTTTCATATTATGCCAGTACTACTTTTTTTTGATAGGGACACAAAATCTGAAAAAGACATGTCAGCTCCAAGCTCCAACAACACCTTGACCTGGTGTATCTGTATCTCAAATATTACATCACGAAAACATACAAAGGAGAGCTAATGTTGTTCTTGTATCACGATTGTGTCAAGTGAATAGTAGCAGTGGTATATCAATGTCATTCGTTTACATGAATGCTCCACCCATCAAAGCCTAAATACTTACAATGAAGCGAATGTCATTCCGTCATTGAGATAATTTGGGAAAACAGCGCCAGGGTTTCGTGTTTATAACTTTTACTTGAGATTCTTGACACAGTCAATGAAGCCAGTAATACACTGAATGAGTCAGAGGCTCTGACATAGTTTAATACAAATGAGAACTCAAAACATTCTGTGAATCAATGTCAATGTGCCATAAAGCCTGCTCTGAACTACATCAGGCGGGATTGCGGACAGTCACCGGTCCAGTCGGGCCAAAAACGGTTGCAAGCAGTATCTGGAATTACAGCACTAAACTTTTGTGAAGAGGCAATACATCTTTACACCAGAGCGAGTAGCCTGCATGTGAAAAAGACACACTATATATGTATTACATCCAAATAAAATCTATTTCGCATCATGGTAGCCAAATGCAAATACCAGAGCCTTGAGGTCGATGCCTTTTATATCGAATAAAGGAATGTCAGATGACATGTACTTCCACAGCAATTGGCCGTTAACATTGGGGTCTACCACGATTTGCATATTACAAAACTCAACTCAATAAAATAATACAAAAACAACAGAAATGTATCAATTGTTTATGGTGTTTTAGGTCGAGGGCTGTAGGGGTTTATTACCAGAAAACATTTCTAAAAATGTTCAAATGTTGGACGGAGAGAGCAGCCCTATAACCAGTCCTGAGATTTACAGATGTTCATGATACCATCATTGTTGTCTTTTTCAAAACAAACACTCTGAAACAAAGTATTGACAGTAGGCATCAAATATAAACCCATTCATGGAAACACAGCACTAAATCAAGCTCCAGTCATGTGTGGTAGAGGAATTGCTAAATATATTTGGTAGCCGGAATGAACAAGAGCTGTAACAGGAAGGAAAAGCAACTTTTGTGCCTAAAAGAACTTAAAAGCTTAATTACATAAAGCTCAAATGCATTTACAGAGCCAGGTACAAATAGTCTAACAATCCCTTTTCCATCATAACTAAGGACACCTTGAAGGTTTATCTAAGAGCAGAATATCAAAAAGATGGTGAAGGTGAAGCATAAAAGTTTTATAAATGCTTACAACTTCGTCAGCCCTGCCTCCCATAAGTGACCACAAAAAAATTTGCTTGCAATTAGTAATGATTTGAGGAGAATATGATTAAAAGAAAAATCTCCCATAATTGTATTTTGTTTTCGAAATGTCTTTACGTGTGGATAATCTGGCAGGCTTGTTTCAAACTTTATACTTCACCGTAATCAACAATATTCAATCTACTTTAGATAACAGTGCTGCCCGATGGGGCCCAACAGTTCGTTGAACAAGTTCAAAATGTTCTAAATATGGTAAAATATTATCATGAAAACAAACCTGTAGTGCATTAACAAGTCAAACTGTTAGGCTAAGTAAGTTTGGTTGATCAAGCCACGTCAACGTGTCAACTGAAACGTTTCCCCTTTTGTACCAGCTTAGTATGCCAGTGAAAGAACACGAGCATGGCGTAAGAAATAAGAATTATAATAAAAAATCTTCATTAAAATGTGTCTTTTGCATTCACGTATATACTGGACTGAACACTAACTAAAACACAGACAAGCAGAGAGTGTTGCTCATCATTCACAAGCCTGATCTAAGGCAGGTTAAGTCTCATTGCATCATAAAGTGGGCTTCACAGTGTGACTCTAGAAAGTGTATTTAATTGCTGGGGCTCTACTGCAGCTACGTTTTGGTCTTGTTTGAATAGGCTGGACCTGAGTCTTAATGACAGGTGTGTTATTAGATTTGGCACGGTATTTGGGGTTCGAAGGTGCAGCCTTTCTTCCGCACTTAGGGTGTTTTACAAACTTTACATCCGGCCTTTTGGAACCATACCTATTTTCAGGATCGTCATCATCTTCTGCTGCCCACGAGGGCCCAGACTGCTCCTCATCTCCTACAAAAAACAATGAAATTGGAAACATAAATTATTGAATGACGCAAGTCGTGTTTTTTAGCAGAGAAATAACATCCAACAGACAAACTTGTAAGCTGCGGTTCACTCAAATGCCAAGAGAAACTATCTCATCAGTCTGTCCACAATGTACTTTGCTGTTCTAGATTTAGCACACTTGTTTCTTAATTGTTCCAGTGGCAGTAAGATTCAGCACATCAATTAACATGGCAGTACAGGTGCAACTAAAAAATTCATTGTGGACCCCTGACAGCAATTATTGTATTAGAATGCTGCTGGTAAATTATATTACTAGTTGTATCGGTATCAGCAGGTAACCAAACTCTGGTATCTGAATCAATTTGGAACAAAAAAAAGTGCATTAGTGTATCTCCAATATAATAATCAATAATACAAGACTCACCTGATGATTGGTGGAATGCTGCTGCTCCCATTAAGGCCACATCTTCAGTGATTGGCTTCATCTTCTGATCACTTCCCTCACTCCCAGAGTCATCCTCATTAGAATCTTCAGTTGATGAAGACGACGACTCTGTAACTTCCTGACGAGACTTAGTCTTAGCCTTCCCAGCCTGCATCCTACCCTGCTGTCTGGCCACGCCTTCGTCCTCTCTTTTGACGAGGTGAGGCTTCCCAATTGACCTCAGTGTGTTCAAGTGTTGTATTTTCTTCTGTGAGTCCTGTTCATCACTAGAGGAATCTGTCCCACATTCCCTTCTGGACTTTACTCTTCTGTTGCTTGCGTCGGACTCAGGGGAACGGTCCAGCATCTTGCGTTTGCGGCGCATGCTCTCCGGTGAGATCGGGGTGTTCTTCGTCAGCCAAAACAGACACTTCTTGGCCACCTTAGTTGTTGCTTTTCCCCCATCGTCATCACTCTGGGGCTCGTCAGAGCTATGTGATAATGCTGCTCGCTCAAGCAGAGCTGCAGGGACTTCATCAGAGTCAGAGTCGTCTCTTGCTCTGCTCAGACTTTGTTCTTCAGGGATTTTGGCTGGTACTGCGCTTGAACTTTCCTCAGGGTCCGAGTCACTGTCACTGTCTGCTGCTGTAACAGACGGTTTGCCCTTGACATCACTTTGTCGACGCAAAGGTGTTGTCTTCACACGAGGAGACCGCCTATTGCCTTGCTCTTCTTCTATGTGTAGAGATGCGCTGGAGTTGTCGTTGCTCATCTTGCTGTCAGCTTTAGCACCACCTGTCTCGTCATCTTCTGATGAATCTTTTCCCTCTGACTTATCCATCATGTGGGCGTCACCCTCCATCTTTGGTTCATCAGAGGACGGCTCTTGTTCCATAGCAACGGGTGTAAGTTTTACAACTAGTTTTTTAGTGATGTTGACACCACTTTCGGAAGGATTCATGCCAATCTTTTGTGCCCTCTCTCTGGCTTCCTCTGAGTCTGAATCAACGTCTTCCCTGGCACAGTTATGTGCACTTCTCCTATCTGCTAAGCCCTTGGAGTCAGAATCATCATCCATCAAATGTTCCTCTGCCAGTTTCTGCAAGCCACTCAAGTATCTTGCATCAGAGACACCCAGCTCTGTGACTCCTTCTGGCACCGATTGAGTATCAGAGTCATCAGAAAGGAACTTTTCCCAATAGCTCAAGATATCCAAGTCACTGAACTCTTCCTTAAGGCTTTCCTCGAGAGCTGCAAGTGATTTTCGCAAGCCTTTAATTACAGACAAAAAAGAGGTCAGATACAGGTGGCGAACACCAGGTGTTTGTTTCGTCGTTGTCACAGAATGAATGAAATTGACAAATGTTCGGTTTAAGATGTTTGTTGAGTCCACTAAATGTTTGGCCTTTTTGGTGATATCCTTGGAAACCTGCAGTGTGCTATAGTTGAACACCACATTACCATCCATACCAGTGTGATCCCATTTATCCAAAGGAACGTTTTGTTGCAAGTGTGGCAACATGTGGTAAAGTTCAGACTTTATTGGGTCGACTCGGTTCCTCCTGCGATGCTGATTCCACAGATTCTCGATGTTCTCCAGAATATTGTCACAGGACACCACCAGGTCAAACAGGGGCTCCGGGCTACACACATAGCAGTACCACTTGCTCTCCAAGATGCCAGACAGCTCCTTCCTTCCCAAATTTCGGAGAATACACTTCTTGCAGAAGGCATTGCTACAGTAATCACAACATATCAAGTTGCCTCCTTCAGCACACCACCTGCAAGGCGTACAAAATATTACATACAGTTGATAAAACCTAAGTACAAAGTCAGTTAAGGAAAAATATTATAAATCCCACCTGCATTGTTCATCCATTCCATCTCCATCCTTACTGATGTCATCACTTTGGTAATATTTGTAGCAAGACTAACAAAAACAAAACACGTCAAATGTTTTAAACACTAATTGTTCTACAAATGTTAAGTGCTATTTATCAGTCAACATGAAGGACACTCACCACAAGCAAACAGGACTAGAAGAGACACTATTGACTTCATTAAGATGTCAAATTATGTGACAGGGTAACGACATTCTAAAATGTCAATCTTATCATAAGTCACGTACAGTTTAACATCTTCATTAGAACAAATATTAAGATATATTTTACAGGGTTTGTGGATGATGACGAAATGTTCATGTTGTTAAAAACTCTCATTAAGGTCACAGAAAACAGTTAATCAAAATAACCCTCTGAATGATTGTTTCTCATAAATATGAGGACCCACCTTGCAAATGAGTACTTTCAGAGCTGGATGTCGAAAGAGGGACTCTCTCTGGAAGTGGTTAACTTGTCGGCCACATGCGGTGCAACTGACAATTTCCATGTGTTCCCCTCCTAAGAAAGCACACCACTGTCATTATCAACATAATGGTTATGACTGTGGTTTGATGAAGGGCCTCAGAAGGTGTGAGACTGCCCCATTCCATCACATTCTGCAGGTAAGATGTCCATGAACAAACCCCCTGGTTAGGATATGAAAACATGCAGCTCTGCAAGAGGGAATAGTAAGCAATTTGAGCAGCTATTTACTTTCCATAAAATCAAGTATTGGTGATCTTTCTCACATGATACTGATCAAGCTGCATCTGGACAGAAAATTCTGTGAATTTTCACCTCTTTTTGACAACTGGAGGTTTGTTTGATTTTTCGCATTTTCTGTGTTTGTTGTCTGTGGATGAGTACCGCCAAAATGTTCCTTCTTTCTGTTTCATCTGCTTAAAGTTGATGGATGTGACAACGTGATTCTGTTATACTAAAGAAATGGTTGCCTGAATAATCATGCGATGTACAATTTTATGACAATATCCACCAGTTGTAACTGACCTCCACGTTTCCTCGAAAACTCTTTCCGCAGTACGCCTGATTTCCGGCTGCGAAACTCTGGACCCCTGAAGTCATCTCTTCCATTATCAACAGGTTCAGGCCTCACCATTACCGTGCCTGTTTAAATAATACATACCACCGATAAATCAAGGGTAATGAATCATTATTTTTCAAAAAATAACTCTAAACAGACTACACAACGTTGGTAAAGATCAAAATACCACACACATAATGATGGATTTGTGTCAACCTGAAAATATTTTGCAGTCATCAAAACTAAAACACATATATATGCACTTTAAAACTCAGGGAAAGAAAAGCACCAACCCTCAAAAATTCTGTAATTTTGTACTGAAAGGCAATGGACACAAATTACAAACTGACATTATTTGCACCTACATTTAGTAAAAAAGTAAATAAGGGAAGACATACCTTTCGGCAATCTATTGATATCAAGGTGGCCATTTACGATGAGTGGTAAATCCAGGTCCTCACTTGCATTTGAGTCCCCAGATTCATCTAGTCCAGAGTGCTTTATGACAACAGCAGGTTTTCTGTAATATCAGAGAAAAAGAAAAAATTTGTGAGTCCAAGAGCTTAACAACATTTCCCACAGGTGGGTCCACTTGAAAATTGAGAAAGAAGGTAGGGGGTTATTGAAGCTTTTAAAATGATCAATCAAGTTAAATCATATAACACTTCAAAATCATCATTATCGCTCTCGTTATCAAGACTACCGTTTCCAACACTTGCTTAATTTTTGCTAGTTTAGTCCATCATATTCTACATAATTTACTGCAATAAACTGCATTAAATCTGTTGTTTCATACTATGATGCTAATCAATTCTTGCAGAGTCTAAATGTAACGCCAACTCACCTCCTTGAGTATCTGGTGTCCAGTCCTGCCTGCAAAGCAAGACAGTGTGTTAGTATAGTTGTCATTGGTGGTAGGGGATGTTCACTCAGAAGCTAGTAATTTCTTTAAGCGAACAATTTCCTTCTAGGAGACTGTGAGTCTTGTGGAAAAGGTGTAATGGGTTACACTGAATGCACAGTATCAATGTGGAGTTGGACTTCATCACTGAGTAAATGGAGGAGATCATGGAAGACAGACAACACTGTCAGTGTCAACAGTGACAGGGAGATCTTGAAGCAAACA
Source organism: Diplodus puntazzo (assembly GCA_963678695.2). NCBI lineage: Eukaryota > Metazoa > Chordata > Actinopteri > Spariformes > Sparidae > Diplodus > Diplodus puntazzo. The sequence goes on along the minus strand of OZ023167.1, from coordinate 6,859,562 downwards.
TCTAGTTTTTAAGCCATGGGCTGAATTTTAAAGACTATGTTGGGTAATATTCCTGTCAACTACAAAGTACAGATAATGTTAAAATGGGTACATATTTAGACGTAGTGTCAGTGCACTTCTGGCATGTTATTGGCCAGAGATGCACATGCAAAATGGAAATGAGGTGGGATAAAAATCTAACCAGCAGTCATGACTCTGTTCTGCCACATTATATTATTCATTATTATTATTATAGTATTCAGTTACAGGTCAACCTCTAACATTATTAAGGTTTAAAAGACCGCTGCTATACAATGCCATTATATAACCAGCCTGGGTGATGTGTGTGAGACACAGACATATCTGTGGCTCTTTTTCGTCAGCCTGGTACTGCCTGCATGAGATTTAATCAATGTAGACCACAGTGGATATTGCACGCATAACTGCACTTTGACAATGGATGTCACTCCAATTGAAAATTGAAAAACTGCTGTCGTTGGATGCCTATACAGAGCATTTACCAGCTCAAATAGAAGGCCCACATATGTGCAAGATTTTGTAAAGGGACTGAAACTGGTAAAAATCATATTTATCTTTACTCTTCCTTCATGCGTTGGTGCCCGAACTTGTGGAGACTCCCTTTGATTCAAAGATCAAGTTATTTAAGACTTAGCTGAGAAATCGAAACACCATCAACTTTAATGGCTAATTGAAAGTGCTCTGACCAAATACAAAATGTGACAGTAATGAAAAGGAGCAAAGTTTAAACCCCATTTAGTGTGACAAAGCTGTAAATTTCAAAATGTGATCAGATTTTGATAGTCACCTTTGGTGTCGCTAGTGTATAAAACTAAGGGATATGCAACAGATATGAAAAAAAAACACCAACAATATTCAGTTACCTCTGTTGCAGCATGACCGGTTGAGTTTCCAACAGAACAGCGACTGTTTGTCAGACCTGAGAACAGAAGATTGGTTCGAAATGTCTCTTAAGCATGGAAACATGATGAGAATTTTTACATCACTCTAAAGACTAAATTAATCAGAAGCCATACCATCAGCATTCTCTGAGGGTGGTGTGCCATTGCTGTCCTCAACAGTGGAATGAGCCAAGTACTCGTGTAGTTTGTTGACCAATACATTCAGCTTGCTGCTGGTGGTGCTACAGTCAAGCAAAAAAAGAAAGCATGGTAAAGATCAGTTTGACAGTTTTAAATGGCTAGCTGGTTATTCAACTTGTCCGTTTAAAAGCCTGACAAATATAGTTTGTTCTTGTATCGATATAGTATCGATAAGTTAATATTAACTTAAATCTCATTCAGCATCTCCATCTCATCTTAAATTGTCTAATACAGAAGTAAACACGCATCTTCCTTTGAATGTGGAAAGATAATATGATTTTTGACAGCTTTACAGAAAGATTGATTAATGAAACCTGACAAGACTTTCCCATTTCAAAGGCTCCTTCAAATGCAGCCAAGCAGTGCAGCTTCCGACCTAATTCACACAGCCTAAACCCTAAAGCTCTCAGTATCCCTGTTTATCATACATCAATCAGTAGTTTGATAGAGTATTCAGGCGATTTCGTTAGCCAAGAAAGCCAAGAAAATGTGAACATGTTCCTACCATATACCTACTGTATGTTTAAGTGGTTATCAGTCATCACAATAACATATCACTTGACCAAAAGCAAACAAATACAGGAGAGAAATACATATGTCAGAAATTTACTTTTTTCTGTTAATCAAAGGATGTTGCATAAAATTGGAATTAAATTTTAGTTGTGGCACTTTGTTTACTTTTGGGGGCAACTTATTGATGATGAACTTTTATACAACTGACTTAGAAACTGAGAAATCTGTCACAATAAATCTCAGCTGGGGAAAGGCAGCAGCTCAATGGCTGTCAAAGGCCTAAAAAGCTCCACCAACATGGGCTTCAAGCTTCAGCGGCTCCAGGCTCCTTAACTCCTCCTTAATGTTTAGCAATGTGTGGGGTGTTTCATCTTAACATCTATCCTCCTAGTTGCTTGGGCTGAGCATGTAGCAGGTTTTAAGTGTTCATTTGTTGTGTTTTTGTTCAAACCCTGCAGCTATTACTGGATCATGGTGGGATGGTTTGATTCCTTTATAAATATAGAAACTATGAATGTATCAGGCTGCAATGGATCCTATTTCCATGAAGATTATACAGCTCAGTTTTGGTTTTGGCTGTGTTGGAGAGAGATGTTGCTGCATCTTTATTGCCAGTCCAGAGATTGTTGGTGCTGCTGATCTGTGATGAGTTTTATTCAAGTGTTTGTACTTTCTCGTGTGCCCTGCTCTGTATTAAAAGGGAGTGGACAGATTATTACAAAATTATCTACACAAATCACGCAGTTTAAATTCAACAGCAACACAAACTGCCGCTTAAAAATGACAAAAAGTTGGACATTATAACCTTCGCGTTAACAGGTTTAGTGTAACTGTTAGCAATGGCTGCGAAAAATAGCTAATATTAACTACCGTTACCTCTAAAACGTCAAGAAAACAACTTAATCGAAGTCATACGACCTTACATGTTGTACGGGACCTGCTAACGATGTTAAATTTGAGTAAGTAGCTGACTAAACTGTAATGTTTATCATCCATGGTGACATTATCACTTTGGTTAGCTGTTAGCTCACACAGCTAGCTGGTGGCTAAGCTAACTCGCCGTTATAGCGTTATTAGGCAGCCGCATTTCAGTCCGTGGTTTTTACCTCAACATTGCTGCAGATATATCCCGAGGCGAGGGGACAACCGAGGTCGTTTAGGTCCTTATATTCTCATGGCACCGATATATTCTGGTGAAAATATGGCGCTCAATCTGCTGTGAGCATCCCCTCTTCGAGCCATGGGCAGAGGAGCAGTAAACGATGAGCAGTGAATGGTCCCTTCCACTTGTTTTGGTGGCTTTAACGCACTTGACCTAAAATATGACGTGTCGCTCATCAGCGCCACCTGCTGCACCGGAGTGTGTACCAGATTATGTTTGTTGCCCGCTTTTCTAATACAAACAGCTGTTTTATGAGCCATTGTTGCCTGGTGTTAATTCCCTGGCACTAAGATAAATTTTAAAAAGTGTCCGTGTTTCTATAACCTCTGTTACAAAAGGTATCAGGTACCCTCAAATCTGCAGCGGGTACTTCAAATTCCAAGATAAACAGGCTGTTATTTAAGCATATCATACCATCATAAGGTTGAATTTGGCCCGACAGATGTTTCCAGCAAAAACATTTAATTTATGTCTTATTTTATTTTATTTTTTGTGTCATAATTTTTTTCTTTTAAAATGTAAGATCCCTTATTATTATTATTTATCTACTTAATCTGAGCATCGTGGATAGGACATCAGTCAATTAAGGAAATGTTGGATCCTTGTGCCATTTTACATCATAACAATACAATATTGTACAGTAGGTGGTTGTTTTTGGCCCACAGCCCAACATTAAGTTTCAGTTTTGCCCCCACAAGGTTTTGACAGGCTATCTCCAACATTTCCCTGATGCGCTCCATTCCTGGAACAGCCAGTGAGTATATTTAATTAATCATGTTTTTTACAGTTATCACATTTGGCCTCTGACTTATAAATCCCACTGTTGTTCTTTGTATCACAGACTGCTTTGCTATATTGCAGCCAGTCTGTTTTGCCCCCTTCGCCACACCACAGTCATGTGCTCTTTACCACATTGATCAAATGATCCTCATCACAGTTATTTTAAAAGTGGAAATGGACTAGTCTGCTATGTTTTCACACCCCAAAAAAATCCCCAAATAAACTTCTCCTTGTATATTCTGTCTAGTTATTTTCATGAAGTTGGTGATTTTGTGCACCTAAACCCACAATCACATGCTCATTCATCCACCTCAAGTATTATTGTAGACCTTGCTGACAGCATACATTATACTTCTTTCACTTGACTCCACCTGTCTATTACACTAGATATTAATAACTTATGAGCACACTATCCTTGAGCCACTACCCGACTAATTTTGACTGCAAATTGATTTTGAATGTTCATATCCTGACTGTTGGTTTCAGGGCAAGCTTTTAGCCTTTTTTTTTTGAGGGGGACCACATCTTTACTTTTATCTTATCATGGCGTTCATCATTTAAAACTGGAGGTTGCCTCAATTACATTCAAGTGATTAATACAGAGAGTTATCCTCAATAGTCTACATAAGTTAAAATAACATCATCAAATGTTCATTAGAGAGTAATGAAAATTAATTTCAAACTGAAGGCAGAGACATGTGCCACCTCATATATACTACATCTATATTGCTTGAAGTGAAACTCTCGCCAAAATGCAACCTATGCTTTTTTTGTGAATGTATATGAGTCAAACCTTCGTGTAACAGCATAATTACGACGAGTGCATGGGGCACTTTTACGCTAGCATCAAAATCGCTGTTTTTAAAACACTAAGAAGGCTCGACACAACATGAAACTTTGCTTAGTATCACCAGGGTCTCTTCACACAGCTCAACTGAACCACAAACACTCTAATCAGATGTGTCGATCCCCGAGTACGTTTGGGCTGCCATGACGACAGCTAGAGGAAGAAGCTACTGCTAATGTGAGTTGTTCAAAAACGTTCTTTTTAGTAAACTTTTTGTACACAAACAATGTTCTCAATGCTCGTGTAGAGACCCTGGTGATACTACGAGCAAAGTTTCATGCTGTGTCGATCCTTCTTAGTGTTTTAAAAACAGTGATTTTGATGCTAGCGTAAAAGTGCCCCTAGCACTTCCATTGAAAATTAGTTTGAGCCGAAAACGAAAATACGATCAATCTTAAAAGTGCCTCTTTCATCATAATTATGCTTTTACACAAAGGTTTGACTCATATACATTCACAAAAAAAGCCTAGGTTGCATTTTGGCGAGAGTTTCACTTTAAGACTCTTGCATATACTATTCTTTGCTGACTAATGTCACTTTAATTGGGACTTTGCTGTAAATTTAAAGGTTAACCGCCTCTGTATGGCTTCTATTCACATTATTTTTATTTTCTTTATTTCTAGCTCTTTATTTCCCCTTCAAAGAATCAGTTTTAACTTATTTCTATCACCTATACTGTACATAGGCTATATCTTTATTGTTCTTTATTTGGAGTCGGCTATAAACAGAGCGATCTTTTTTTTTTCTCCATAATTTAACTGCAGAAGCACAAACATAGAACACATAGATAGATCATGAGATGTTTTGTTTTTTGTTTTACATTTTAGATAAGAGAGCGGGGATTAGACCCATTAATCCTTTTCTGTATTCTTAATGATTTTTGAGGCTCAGACGATCCTCCACAGACCGGATCTCAACGTCTGGCGGTGACGTCACCGACAGGGCGTGGCCAACATTCCAACTGCCGTCTACTTTTGTCTGTACGTGGAGGAGGCAGGACGGCTGCGGACTGGACGCTGTCTGGAATTTCAGGCGCAACGACAGTGAGTACCAATTTCCTGGCAACTTCTACACACCAACAACTACTTACAGCTTAGAGTGCGTCTCAGTTAGCGTCTTTACTAAAAAAATCGTCACCCCCATCTTAGTCTTTTACGCTCTGTGAGAGCCGTTATGAGGGCTGGGTTTTTGCGGGAGTAAATACGGATAGTTTCCTGCCCATAAAACTTGCATGTCTGTCGTTAGCCGGCTAGCTTTAGCTCACACCTTCACTGAAGCCTATTCATCCTCTCGGCGTCTGAGAAATGACTAGTAGTCTCTGACTACTTTAATTTATGACGAGGTAACTTTTAGAATAAGTGACTCCTAGTGTAAAACGTATAACTCGGCGTGTGCGTTTTTTTCAGTTACTTTATTATTATTATTTTGCATAAGGCTCGTGTTTTTCCCATCATTTCATATTTGTGGACATAATAAATGCGAGAGGCACAGCCAGGTTAGCTCACCGGGAAGCTGCATAGGTGGAGCCTGCACTACTTTTTTTTTTTTTAAAAAATCTTCCCGATGCAGGCACTTAAATGTCCTGTGCATAAACACACGCACACAGCCAGTCTTTACAAGCATCGATAAAGTGGACTGTGTATGGGATGCCAGCACAGTTCTAAAAAATATGACACTCTCTGTTAAATCGATCCACCTCCTCCTTCTCTGTGCCACATTTCTTTGCCATGATGTGGGATAATTGTACACAAGTTGGTTCACTTGGTCCTCCCCAAAAAAAAGGGAGAAAAAAAGAACATTGTTCTCATATGGTCTTTATGTAAATGTCACAGTACACAGTGCAAGGTGGGTGATGAGACAGTCCGGTTAGTTACTCATTGTTTTGTGCTCATGTAAAAACAGAGGTCTATGTAAACTTGTTTTTCATTGCTGTAAGTGATTTACCAGATTTTTCCTGTTGAGCCATCTGGGGCTGCAGCACATGTACAGCTGGGATCCCAAGCGTGAATTAGACAGCGTTGAACAGCGAGCCTGTCTGATAGTATCAGAGAGACCCGCATGTGAACCTTGAGAAATATTTTGACTTGGAACAAGAAGCATGTTGTGAATACAGTGTTCTTATTCCTGCATCACTGCTGCTGACGATTCTCAGCATCGTTCAGTATTTCTTGATAGAGATGTTTTGGGCAAAGATGTTTAATTGGTAAAGACAAAAGCATGAAATCCATTATTGACACCAGGGCTCAGAAGATAGAATACAGAAGGATTGTTCAAAGGTTCAGCAGTGGATAAAGAGCTGTTTGCACTTCCTTTATGGGACAGGAAAGGGCTGTAATTCATTCCAACTGTGCCTGTCATTAACCTGATTGGTGTGGTCCAATTGCCCATGAACTTGCATGTGTGGTATGATAACTATGCTTCACAACAGCTTAAGTAAAATACTCGTTTCCCTTGTAGATGCTGCTCAACCATGTGATATCACCTACTGTAGGTGTTTTAAATACAGACATTACATATCTGATGGTGTCTCTGTAAGAACACACCAGATAGTCAAGTAGAGGGAGGTAAGGGAGTGTGCTTATATTTTGTGCTGAATGAACAGGTTTCCCCACTTTCTGCTTGGTCAGGATTTCAAACAGGTTCCTTCACTTGCCATCCATCGCTGTGAAAGTGATCAAGTTACTTTTCGCTTCATTTACTTCACTACTTTTTACTTTAGCAACATTGTAAGAGTTTGTTTTTTTTTTTGCTTTATCTGTTTCTTAAGCAGTTTGAGCAAAGAGCACTTTGGGTTACATTGACTGCCCTATTTCCTTTTACTTTTAACATAATAGTGTAATGATTTATTAACCCCCACAAAGAAATATTCCCCTCCTTTGTGTCCCTAGTTTGGGCAGGTCGGTGGTCATATACATCAAAATGGCCCTTGAGTAAAGAGGGAGTACGTCACGTGTACGTCATGCTCGCGTGAGGAAAGGGCGGTGTCTCATGTTAACTGATTATGTGCTAATTAATGCTTTTCAGTGCGTTTGTTAAGTAATGACCAGCCCTTGCAGGTGTGGCTGCTTACATACAGCACCTCAGTAACCTGTTGTATGACATTCTTAAGTGATGGTTGGGGATTCCTGTGTTAACGTCTTCCCTAGCACAGCCAGTTTTTACCTAATGCATCTTTTACAACTGTATGCTAAGGACTATATACTTTCTTTTGCTGTAAACTAGACCAAGCAACTTGTAAAGATCAACTGCAGATGGTTAAGGTTGTGTCAAGGGAACTTTTCATTTGACATTTTTTCAGGATGATTCACCGTATACACTTAGCTTTGTGAGCTTCTATAATACCCCTAAATACAGCCCAGGCTATTCTGCATGCAGCTGGACATAATGTCAGAGTTGTGTAAACTCCACGTACAGAGTTTGTTGTCGTCACCTCCTCCTTACCTGTCAGTGTTGCCGTGCTTATCTTATCCACACAGCATGAAGAGGAAATAAAGGGCTGGTGTTACAGACTGTTCATGAGTCAGTTCGCCTCACATCTGCAGCCGATTGTGACTGAGTAAAAAAATGTCCGTGTTCCTGCAGACTGTGTTGGGTGTGTGCTTATGAACTTAACCACACTTGGGAAGGGTGCCCAATCTATTTGTGTGCCTCACATTTCCCATGTAACTTTGTGGATGAAACACTGGCAGGACGGGGTGTGTCGGCTCTACACATTTAACTCGGCCATCTGGGAACAGCCCTCAGTTTTAAATTGACTCAAAGATCCTTTAAACGCGATTGTAAACAGCGTCAATGTGCTGTTTTGGTTCGCCAATTAAAGTTGGTGCTAGGAAAGAAATGCTATTGTGTGGGTGATATCTAGTTGTAAAACAAGAGCAGGAGAACTGAGAGGATGTCTTGAATCAGTGGTGAAATATTGACTTAAAGATGACATGGCAAGTCTAGATGCTCGTTTTTTTCTTGCTACTGCTCGATATCATGTGACATGGATGACTTGCATTTGTTGTTTTTAGTTTGTGTTACAGCATCCCTGTGGAGCTTTTTAGGTGGTCATTTTAAATCCTTCCAAAGTGCAAAATAACAACTGTCACAAGGATAGCCTGTCAATCTGCAAGCAAGTAGAAGTTGTCAAAATAAATGTAGATTAGTTAAAAAGTGCACTATTGTGGAAATAGCAGAAAATATAAATACTCATGGAAAGTACAAGAACCTCATAATTGTACAGTACTTGAGTAAATTGTATATACTGTAAATTGTTCATGTAGACTGCAAATGTGTATTGGTTGATATATTATTGGTCTCTTTGATTACTAATAATCAGTATCGGATTAGTATCGGCAGTGTTTTGTAAAGTAACTGAAAGTATACTACGGGCCAACCGATTATCAACTTGGCTGATTATCATTACTCAGTGTTTCATTGCCAATTTTCATTTATTTATTTTCACTGACCGATTAAATAAGTTAATTAAAAAATGTGCTACTTTGGCTCTGGTGCAGCATAAAATCAGCAAAGTCACTCAAATGATCAAATAAATGTAGTGGAGTAAAAATTCAGCATTTGACTCTAAATGTAGTGGAGTGGAAGTAAAAAGTATCAGAAAATTAAAGTACAGGTACCACAGAATTGTACTTAAGTACAGTACTTGAACAACACTTTTTTACATTCCATCATTGTGTTTTGGGATCAGCCTGGAAAAAACACATATCGGTCAATCCCTAAAAGGAATGGCAGAGTCATTCTGATATGTATTGATATGCTTTTAGTCAAACATGAGCTGCTCCTTTTAGCAGCTTGCTGAAGACTGCAGGAATTTTCTCCTCACTCGACGCACACAGCCCAGCTGTCAAAGACAGCAACTGTCTGTGGAGCCTGACACTCCGGACTCATTTTCTCGCGCAACACAGGATTTATTGCCGTGGTTTGTGACCGTGATCACAAACCCTCTATTCTTCTTTGCCACCAGTGATACATCTCACATTTGTCCGCTGCCATCTGTGCCCTCGCCCATGTACTTAACCCCTCTTCTGTTTCCACTCTCCCTCTGTCGAGAGGGTGTGACAGGGGCTGGCAAAGGACGTAATGTTTGTCAGCCCTTTATTGGAGCGAGGCTGACTTCAGCAGCCGCATTTCACATCCTTCTGGAGAGAAGTTAAATATAGCAACACTGGCATCGTCATTTTTCCTAATCGTTAAGTCAGGAGTTGCTTTCCCTGATTTAGTGTTACTTTGTAGAAGAAAAACACCCTGTTCTCTGTGATTCATGAAGTGGCATTTAAAAGTGTCTCTGCAAAGTGTTGGTTCTGATTTAAGGGACAAATATAACCACATTATCGTTGCCCCAGAGCCAGTTTTCTACTGTATTGAGCTTTAGTGACTCATTTGACAACAAAATAATCTTTGATTTTGTTTGTCAAACTGTTATCATTTCATCACCTTGTTTTGTTTGTAAGAGCAGCATTACAGGAACTGAGTCACATCTCGGTGACCACATGGCTACTGTTGAATCATCTTTCATGAACACTATTAATAGTTTCATTCATGAAAGAGGATGTGCGGTTAGTGGACTTTTGTTCATTGTTTGTCTGGCTGAATGTGTGTCTGTGAGGCTGCTGGGACCACAGAAAGACGGGTAGGTTAAAGAAATTCGCCACTTCGGGAATAAAGTTCTTTTTAAATTATTATCCATTTGACCAAGTGAACAGTCAACTGTTCCCTAATATGGTTTTACATGTGCAGTACTGTGGAAACCAGAAATGGCCTTGCCCAGGATTTCTGACTAATAGACAGTGAAAATCAACAGTCTGTGCTTTAAATCAGGAAACGGGAACACTCTTCTGTCTGGAAAAATTAGGATCTTTCTGTTAACCACAGTGTAAGCCTCATCTTTGTTTTCTGAACACTTGTGTTGGAGAGGAATGCCACCATACCGGTTTAATCTTGGCGAGCAAGGCGGTACTACACCCTGCTCACCTCTCTGTCTCTGTAAGTGAAGTCCAGGCCTCATGCATTCCTCCACCACTACAGAACGGGAAGGAGGCACTCTGAGGAATTCCTTATTTTCAGTGATTTTCAGATGGTGGTTTTGCCTCCCAGGAGTTTAGGAACACAGTGTTTTTTTGTTTAGCAAAGTAACCTTGGAAAAATAAAGTCGCACTGGCTGTTTTGTGAGTTTAGTCCTTACACATTTAAATGGATTTCTCTGCTGGGTGATGGTACTTTTCTCTGCCAAAACTTTGAAATATAACGGCATCAAGGCAGCCATTACAGAAGGCTCGCAAACGTTACAAATATTAGGTTGTCACATCAAACTGGATGCAGTCTCCATCACTTTTTTTTTTAACAGCAAGCTCAGTTTGCATGCAAGTTTTACAAGAAACATAAAAGCTAGAATAAAATGTTTCTACTTTATGTTAAGGTCAGAATAAAGGGCAAAAAAGGCAAAGATTATAGTAAAATGGTAATTTGTAGAGGATTTAAATGACACGCTCTTGCTCTTGTAAACAGGTTTGTCAGAAAGCTGTATAAAATGAGATCCCCTAAAGACTGGAGTTGAGCTGCAATGATTGATTAGCATCTACTTTGTTAATCAATACGTTTGTTTTTGTTCTCCATGGAAAATTGTCAGACATTTGTTGGTTCCAGCTTCTTAAATGTAAACATTTGCTGCTTTTCTTTGCTAATAAAAACTATAGTTAGTTGCTGCCATAGACTGGAGTAATCTCAGCTCCCCTGTTTTTTTCAACATGGGCTTGTTGCTATACAATGGAACTAACAGGAAATTACTTTGATTACGGGGGAGAGACGTGCTTAGAAAAGGAAAAGGGCTCACGACAGAAACTGAAGAGAACAAAAGATACCATCAGCAAGGGTGGGGATCAGGGGGGCTCACTGAGGAGCTGGTTATATGAGGTACTACTGTAAGAGTTTTGTTCTGCCGTGGGGGAAAGGTCACTCCTCCGCTGGCAAGGAAGCCAAAGAGTTGAGACCAGTTGGTGATCTAAGAAGCAGAACAGCGAGGAGTGAGATGATAGGGTTGAAAATGCAGAAGGCTGCTGCAGTCTTGGATATGATTCAGCGGCTGAAAGGAGGTTTATAGAAGGCGGGTGAATATTGGGTCCCTCTCAAATCCTTTTTAATGTGTTATTTTCTTCTCCGCAGTCTCACCTTTCTCTGACTGACCACGTCAGGTCAATCACAGAAAAATGTCTGGAAAGATAACAAAAGAGGAGATGGAAGAGATGAGGGAGATCTTTGGGAGAATTGGTGAGTTAAAGCCATCATTTTATCATTGCCACTCTTCTATTTAAGGCATAAAGTATATGTATATGAAGCCTTGTCATAGTTCCAGAGGAAGTTGCATGTGATCTGATAAATTGCCTCCACTGATGGAGGGAGTTTATCAGATTACCGGCAACTTCTAAAGGCTTTATACTTATTTATTTGACATATGTAGTTGTACTCATCAAGACCTGTTAACAAACTTAAATGTGTTACCCTTTAATTAGAACATAAATGTGTGCTGGTTACAGTTTGTTTAGAATGTGTTTTCTGTTTAATATCACTGTAACTGTTACAGTAGTAGAAGCTCTAGTTGTATCATTGTGTCCTGGTGTCTAATGATTCTTTTTGTGTTTCTGTAGATATAGACAGCAACGGATTTATCTCCGATTGTGAATTAAAAACGCTCCTTGATGACGCCGGCTACCCCCAACCTGGATACAAGGTTCGACAGATCCTCCAACAACTCGACCGCAACAAGGACAACAACATCAGCTTTGACGAGTTTCTGATGGTACGTTAAGCAGAACTCAGACCAGCTCGCACTGTCGAGCTTGACTCAGAACCTTTCGTACTACTGAGTCGGTCTTTGTTTTCTCTACTGCCTTAACGCACCTCACCCTCCCGGATGGGGCCACTATGCAAAGCAACTTTGAGCAGCCACATGCACGACAGAGTAGTTGAAACGCCTCTACGAACCACACATGCATACATAGTCAAGGAATGTGGAAGTGAGGTCAGCAAAGTGGTGTGAGTTCCAGTATTTTGTTTCGGCCGTGATGAGGGAGCAGTCGTTCAGGGAGAGGAGTCGCTCACAGAAGCAGCTTCTTGTACAGGAGTTCAGGGCTTAAACAAAAATATACTGTATCTGTGTATTTAGTGTGTAGTGTGTTGTCTTTACTATGATAGTTCAAATATCAGTTTTTGGCTGCATGGCTGGTTAATGTTTATTTAACAATACTCATTAAATGTGACTGATATAACACAGTGTTCATGTACTGAGGACATCTGAGCCTCCCCTGTTAGAAGCTAAACAGCATTGTAGCTTTGTATTAGTTTGCTGTTTTCTCCACTGCTGTGCTTTGTTATAACACCCTTTACAAAATATGTTCTCATGGATGATGACAACCCAGATTAAATGAATGTGGAGTTAATGTAAATATCCTCCTTATTACCTACAGATGTGAGTGTTGAGCTAAAGAAAAAACAGAAAAAAAACACAACTTTTTGCTAACTTTGGAGAATAAGTGGAAATCATATCTTCTGTGCAAGGTCATGATTGCCTTGTTGTGGTTACCTCTTTTACCTTGAGTGGTCAAAAAATGCAAGCCGGCACCGTGTGACTCTTGCGCATTGTTTGTGGTCAGTTTCGCTGCGCTTTTTAAACAAGTCTCGCAGTGCCAGGCTGAATAGCTCATTGTGGTCACACTGAACGCCTGTAGGGCTGAGGTCACTGATGAAGCACTGATAACTTCAGGTCCAGGAAATATCGCACATATTACTGTAGAATACGTATTGTCAAAGCAGCTTTGTGTGAAGCCGCTCACATGCTGTGTGTTACTGATAAGCTACATACAGCATGAACCCACACTACAGATCTCTATGGTCCCTGATTTAATGTTCGGAGATAATTATTTAATGTTAGGATGTGTGGATAAGCCTGAGGGTGGTATTAGTGTGGGGGATGATAACAGCTGCAGCCCTGGTGGTTTAGTGCTACTGCTGATAACCATAATGACATACTGGCACTCAACACTGTAATACTTAGACGTGTAGTGAAAGCATAGTCTGGCTTTAAATCACTACTTTGAACTTAAATGCACAACACAACATTAGTTACTTTTGTAAACACATCAACTTGATTTCTTCCCGCACCTCTAGTATTAAATATTAACACTGTTCTCCAGCACATTTGCACTGATCAAAAACTCATCCACTTGGAGAGATGTTTACTATATGTTGACAGCCCTTTAGCTGGGGAGTTTTCAGTGTTTTCAAGCAGTACTTTTGGGCTTGCAGAGTGACCTTGCCTGTCATGGTGGAAAGGAGCTCCACAGCAGAACAAGGGAGGCAACTAACATTAAAAGAAGAGAAGATGATTGAGGCTTTGGCACAGACATATGAGTGCAACTAAAGAGCTTTTCCACCATTGAGGAAGGATGTGATTGGCTATGTTCACAATAAAATGATAATTCATTCATTGTTTGTTAACCCTCATGCTGATGGAAAGTCGAGTGAGGTTTTCATAGTCCACAAAACTTTTCTGGGATACAAAACAGCATTGCAAGATATTTGTTTTTAAATGGGAACATAAAAAGGCTCCAGCTCGTCTAGTGTAATTCATGTCTCAGTAAGCCCAAATTGATTTGAAAAACATTATATACACCCTCGACAGGCGGTCGAGCTCTTGTACCCTCTTCAGACGGCAGCTAGCTAACGCTTGTAGCTTAGCAGCTACAGTGAAGACTTTAAAATTTAAAAAGGGTGTAAATAATGTCTTTTCAAAGGGATCTTTGCTGAGATTTGGATATTACCGGATGAGCTATATGTAGCCTTATTAGGATGTGTTGTTTTGTTTTGGTTTTTTTTTACATTTTAAAGCAAGTCTCCATCTACTTTAGGAGAATGCTGTTTTGCCCTGAAGCTCCACAAATGTTTTTTGTGGACTATGAAACTTAAAGTGAAACTCTCGCCAAAAAACTCTGTGTACACAAACAATGTTCTCAATGCTCGTGTTCATGTGTAGAGACCCTGGTGATACCGCGAGCAAAGTTTCATGTTGTGTCGAGCCTTCTTAGTGTTTAAAAAATAGCACTTCCATTTAAATTAGCTTGCCCAAAAACAAAACTACAGTAAATCTTAAAAGTGCCTCTTTCGTCGTAATTACGCTTTTACACGAAGGTTTGACTCATATTCAATCACAAATAAAGCCTCAGTTGCTTTTTGGTGAAAGTTTCACTTTAACCCGCCTTTCCATTGACCTGTGGGTGAACACATAATGACTAAATTTTCATTTTTGGTTAAGCATTTTTAAGTATTAGTCAATTTCTTCTACAAAGCCGAAAAAAAGAAGAAGAATGAATGAATGTGTTTGATCTGGTTGTGGTTTCTTCAGATATTTGCAGTTATACACACTCACTGGGCACTTAGTGGACAGTCCAAAGCAATCCAATAGAACTATTCTGCCATAAACTTTTATGATGCCTACATTATTCATCTTTTGTTGACATTGTCATGAAGGTATTATTTAAATTTTATGATCTAGCATTGTGGTCATAGTTAATAGTAGTGTTGTGCTGGACTGCATTCATACACTCAAAGGTGCCCCTCATGTATGCAAATAAGGAGGACAGAAAAATTGAGACACCTTTCAATATGATGTAGTTTAATACAACGCCATGACATCAGTAATAAACATATAGTTATATGTTTAAATGACACCAAAGATAAATACCTTTTAGTCTTAAGCATTACTGTGGTATTTTGGAGACACAGTGGCGATTTCACTTTCTGCATTTTTTGATCTTTTAGATCCTCACAGAACTGAGGGGCAGTGAAGTAGCAAAAACTTTCCGCAAAGTCATCAACAGAAAAGAAGGCATCCTCGCTATTGGAGGGACATCCGAGCTGTCGAGCGAAGGCACACAACACTCGTTCTCTGGTAAGACACACGTTTCTTTACTCTCTCCAGTCCCTGCTAATGGTTGTCCTAAACTGTTGACTCCCTCTACATATTCTCCACTTATCATTAAAGAAACCTGTAGTGGACAATGTGACCCACTGAAATGCATCCTTATTAGACATTCTGTTACTTTATAATGTTTGTGTTTTAACTTTAACTGAAGCCTGTATATGCTCATCATTACAGAGGAGGAGCGGTTTGCTTTTGTGAACTGGATCAACACTGCTCTGGAAAGAGATCCTGACTGCCAACATGTCCTGCCCATGGATCACAGCACAGGCTCTCTCTTCTCGTCTGTCAGTGATGGTATAGTCCTCTGGTGAGTGTCTCTGTTTTTCCTTCGAACCAGCCACTCGGCTTCCCCCTCCTTCTCCCAGCAACCCCTCTGAAACAAATGTCAAATACCTGCACCTAATGCTGTGATGACATTCTAGCTAAAAGAAAAAACACACACATGTCCATGTCCAGAGAGATTTTGTGACAACAAAGTTCTCCAACTGGATTCACTTGACTTGCACTGCTCTTTTTGCAAACAATGAATATCAGGCTGGCTGTTGTTTTTTATGATGTGTACACTCACATCAAATGTTTTTGTTTTTTACATTTGCACAGCAAAATGATCAACCTGTCAGTGCCAGACACGATCGATGAGAGGACCATAAACAAGAAGAAGCTCACACCATTTACAATACAGGTAAGTTGAATTTACCAAAAATAGGATCCTGTTTCTCTTCCTCTTTATGTATCTTTTCTAACATCTGACGCTTTGTACTGTACAGGAAAACTTGAACCTGGCTCTGAACTCTGCTTCTGCTATTGGCTGCCACGTGGTGAACATTGGTGCATCAGACCTGAAAGAAGGGAAGCCTCACCTGGTGCTGGGCCTGCTGTGGCAGATCATCAAGATTGGTCTGTTCGCTGACATCGAACTCAGCAGAAATGAAGGTACAAGGCATAGTTAATGACCATTACATCACATTAATTTCAAGGCTGTGTTTTATCACTAGGGTTTCCTGGTCTGTTGTTAAGTAGCATCACTAATCATTATCACCTCTCGACAGCACTGGCAGCTTTGCTGAGAGACGGGGAAACCCTGGAGGACCTGATGAAGCTGTCTCCAGAAGAACTGCTGTTGCGCTGGGCAAACTTTCACCTGGAAAACGCTGGTTGGCAGAAGATCAACAACTTCAGCAGTGACATCAAGGTGGGCCTACTCACTAAGTCTGAATCCAGTTTATGTATTAAAAAACTAGATGCAGGTAGGGAAAACACTTTTTTAAGTTGTTTATTCCCATGCACTTCTCTAGTCACTAGACACACAAACGTAGGTATTTATCAGCATACTGTGCCAGGCAGTTTATGTTTGTGATTGCACAAACTCACTCAAATATCTGCCTACACTGCTCCAAAATGCTGTTGAATGGGTCAAGTCCCTTAAGGATGACAGTGATAATGTGTCAACAGTAATCATAAGTGTTAGCAAATGTTAAATTATGTGAAGTGAGCTCTGATCACATGCGGTCACTCAAGATGCATGTCAATGCCAGGTGTAAAGGGCCTGTTAATGGACAAACAAGAAAATACACAGTGGGACATACATTTCATTAATAGTATTTAACTGTTCTTCTTGTTTATTTGTATTATATTCCAGGACTCAAGGGCCTATTTCCATCTCCTGAATCAAATCTCTCCAAAAGGCACAGAGGAAGATCAGCCACGCATAGACATTGACATGAAAGGCTTCGGGGTAAGTACTCTGACAATCAGAGAGTCTCCGCCACATGGTAACAGCTGCACAGTGTGTCTGATGGGAGGCTGTGGTCCGTGTGTTGTACAGGAGGGAGACGACATGAAGAGGGCAGAGGCCATGCTGCAGCAGGCCGACAGGCTCGGCTGTCGACAGTTTGTCACCCCAGCTGACGTCGTCAGTGGGAACCCCAAACTCAACCTCGCCTTTGTGGCCAATATGTTCAACAAATATCCTGCGCTGACCAAACCTGAGAATGAAGACATTGACTGGGGACTTCTGGAAGGTGGGCACATAGACTTGAAGATGTCAGATTTATGATCGGGTCGTTCACTTCAAGTATTAAATCTTTGTAGTATTCATGTGCACCATCTTGGAGGTCGACTGGTGAATTGGCTGTGAACAACTAAGATCTAAATACACAAATAACAATCAGAGGGATATTTGTAAAAAGATTTGCTTACCAGTTTTTGTTCGGATGTAGACTGAATAGTCATCTGTTTATAGTCAGTTAACCACCCCACTGTCCCTCGTCTAAATATCCCTGAAAATGCAGGGTCAGTTCTTACAAATGCCTCTACAATTTTAAAGATTCGTGACAAGATATGCAACAGAGTCAAAGTTTAGAACTATGGGAATTATTTGGTAAGAGCTAAGCAGTCTAATGACAGTCTAATCTGTCATCTGACTGTACTCCTTCGTTTTATGGCTCATCCCATCGTTACTCGTAAGATGCTGACTGATAAAGTCCTTTTTCAGGGATTTAACTCTGCAGCCTGTGAAGAAACAGTTCTGAAAAAACAGCTGTTTTTATTAGCTAACTAACTTGCCGTCACGTTATTTTAACATAGAAACACAGTGTTTTTATTAGACTGTGACAGCAAATCATTACTAACACCTACTGGACACATTGAGAACATTTATTTCTGTGATGGTTGCCAGATGCTTTTGCTTGTGTAGTTAACAGAGTGACATCAGAACTGTGAAAATCGAACCAGTTCTATTCAGTTTCGATGAGACAAACAAGCTTCATGTTTAGAACCGATTTCCATTATAGTAGTCTGCTATGTCACCTGAAAGACACCTAAATCCCATGATCCTTTGCTGTCTAGGTGAGACACGAGAAGAGAGGACATTCCGAAACTGGATGAACTCTCTGGGAGTGAACCCACATGTCAATCATCTGTATGGGTGCGTATCATAAACAAAACATGCTTAATCTCACTCCTGTTGGTCAGGCATCTGAAGAGTTCAGGTGGGATCTTCTCTTTTATCCTAATAAATTCCATGACTGTCAAAAACAACCTTGTTCTCTAGAGACCTACAGGACGCGATGGTCATCCTTCAACTCTATGAGAAAATTAAAGTGCCTGTTGACTGGAACAAGGTCAACAAACCACCTTACCCCAAGCTGGGAACCAACATGAAAAAGGTAAATCAGATTCCTTTTCAATTGTTCCCAGATTAAAAATGTTTGGCTCCTTTTGCAACTGTTTTATTTTGTGCCCCCAGTTGGAGAACTGTAACCATGCTGTGGAACTGGGCAAAAATAAGGCAAAGTTCTCCCTTGTTGGCATCGGCGGGCAGGACCTGAACGATGGCAACCCTACCCTGACTCTGGCACTGGTGTGGCAGCTGATGAGAAGGTGAAACACTGAAATTCCAAATAGTAGAAATACATATCTAAACTGTAAAAACCGCATCCCCTTTTGGTCCACAAGAAAAAAACTAAATTGTCCTTGCATGCTAAGCCTTGACAGTTTTGGAATGTGTGGTGCTTTTACATACTTGGATTATCTGCTACATCTCAGTGGCATGTCACCTTTTATAAAATGTCATAAAATACTTAAAGTAATGAAAACAAGCAGGGTTATGCATCATAATATATAAAGAGCTAAAAAAGATCATAAATCAGGGCTTTCAAAAGTGTTTTTCTGGAGCCATGAGACACCATAGTGGATTACTTTCAGGGAATTACTGGGGTTTTCTGAGGAAAACCAAAATAAAAAATGAAAATGCTTATTATTTTGGTACGTGACCACAATGCCAAATGAATCAGCTGCATCTGAAGAACATGTTGTTTTTCAGTCAGTCTGTCTCTGTGTGGTATTTAGAAACACTACAATCACCATCGTCTTCATTATCAGCGTCATTGTGTATATTTACTGTAAACAATTCAAGGTAGTTGGTAACCTCTATTTCATGCCTGTGGTGTTGTTATTATGTGTGTTCCTCCAAATTGAGACCACAGTTCCATAAACTCTGTTGCTTCCCTGTCACAGAAGATGTGTGTTGACAGATTTTGTAGTTGTCCATACTTGATATGCTTTGTGTCATAATAAGCAATAAGGTTTGGGTGACAAAAAAAAAAATCCCAGCGAAACAGAAGAAGTAAAATGTGGGATTCTCTGACAAATGCTCACAGCTGGCTCACAGAAACTGCATTTTAAACGAGCTGTTAGGACTTCAGGTTGTCATGTCACAACCATACAGTCTTGCCCTCGCTGACAGGTTATGTTTTTACCTTGGGTGTGAAGATGGGCGTGGTCCGACCCATGAGTACTGAGTTCTAATGTAATGATGTAGTAATCACTACACTCAGTAGTTCCTATTCATTATTAACACGCAGCCTGTCCACTCTTTCAGATATACATTGAATGTACTGGAGGACCTGGGCGACGGGCAGAAAGCAAATGATGACATCATTGTAAATTGGGTGAACCAGACTTTGGCAGAAGCAGGAAAATCATCCAAGATTTCAAGCTTTAAGGTGAGCCTCTTTTTTGTTCTCCAGTTGATTATTTTTCTGTGGAAATAACTATGTGGACTCATTTAGATATGTTACTATGGAACCTAAGGAAAGGTTGGTTATTGAATAATCCAGGCACTGTCACACTGTGTCATACAAACCAAAAGGCACTTAATTTTCCCATCAGTCACATAATAAGTGTTTCATGTGATGATCAGGACAAGGAGATCAGCAGCAGTTTGGCAGTTTTGGAGCTGATAGACGCCATCCAGCCCGGCAGCATCAACTACGAGCTGGTAAAAACCAGCAGCCTCTCTGACGACGACAAGCTGGAAAATGCCAAGTAAGATTTTCTATGACTAAAAGAAAAAGAAGCAGCAGTGGCTTAACTCTATAACAGCAATTTTTATACGAGTCAACCTCTCCGTCTTTCCCAGATACGCCGTCTCCATGGCGAGGAAGATCGGAGCCCGTGTCTACGCTCTCCCAGAAGACCTCGTGGAGGTCAAGCCCAAAATGGTGATGACAGTCTTCGCCTGCTTGATGGGTCGGGGGATGAAGAAAGCCAACTAAGACACTGGCACTTATTGGGACACTTGCATTTTGAAAAAGCTCCCCCAACTGAAGGAATGAAGTGTTTATTTTTCTTTCTTTTCTTTGAATGAAGATAACATGACAGGTATGAAGTCAAAATCAGCAATTCGGCGTGAACGTTACCCTGCCTCATTCGAGGTGTTAACTGAAGAATCATGTGCAGTCCACTTATTTAAAGAAAGTCCACAATGCTACAAAATTTAAAAGAGATGGATCTCTTGTTACAGAGCACAACTTGTTACTTTCAACATGCAGAAGTCTTGATAAATGTATAAGAATGCTGTTCTTTTTTTTTTTTTTTCTAAAGCGAGTATGCATATTTCCAGCTGCAAGGTTGTTTACATATTTTTTACTCAGACTGATAAGTAAATTATATCCTTGACCAAGCAACACACATTCCTGAATACCATACGTATGATTAAATGCTTGACAAGGCAAAAAAAAAAGGAAAACCTGGAGGGATGTTTAGGTGGAGCACATGTCGGAAAAAACACCCAAACATTCCCTCTCGCTTAGAGCATGTCTTCATAACTGGCACCATAAACTTCTACATATCTGTATACAGAAGCCATACGGTCAGATTATAGTAATGACCAGCCTGATGTGCCGTCTGTATTCTTGTATTCGTCATATGTTTGTCTCATGGGATTATTACGTGAGGTAAATGCTGTTTTGGGGTGTCGAATCTTTGTTGTATCGGGCTTTTGTTTTTTTGTTTTTTTTGTCTGTTACGTTGGATGAGGAGCAGGCTGACTGGACTCTCCTGGCTTCTGCTGTGCCTTCCTCTTGTCTCAAAGACGATTTGTACTCGCGCTTTGAGGAGTTCCCTTTTTTTTTTTTTTTTCTATTGTATCCAACAGTACCAAATATAAACAGTTACTTCATTCCAGGTAGTTTCACAATATTCTATGACAAGGGCTAAATTGTATTTGGTCTGTTGTCTTCTCTTAAGTGCTTTACATGTAACAATAAAATAAGAATTTGAAAACTGCGCATGTGTTTCGTGTTTTATAGCTTAAGAATTAAGCATCTTCCACTGGAGTCAAAGTGTGGCGCGTCGTTTTAGCTATTTTTGTGTCAGACATGGCAGCAAACAGTAGGATCCTGTCCTGATAGGGATAACAGAAAATGTCTTCTGCATTTATGAGCTAAGTTAAAACACTTATTTTAATTTAAAAATCCCAGTAATTTTTCCGGCAGATGTCAAACATTTGCTGATCTGCCGCTTTTCTTTGTTATGTATGTCAGTCAACGAAGAGCCGAGGGGATTTTGACTGTTGGTTGGACAAAAGATGCAATTTGAAGTATATCGTGGCAATAATTTGCAGAATTAATGATAACAAAACTTAGTTGCAACACAAGTCTACATTTAAAGGAACAGTTCAACATTCTAATGTCCATCGAAGCCACACACAGCAGCTAGTTCGTGTAGCTCAGCAAAAAATAAAGTTGGGAATGAGAAACAGCTCGTCTGACTCTGTCCAAACATTATCCACCAACCAGCAACTACAAACTAACTCATTAACACTTTTAATCAATATATACAAAAACCTAGCACAGACATAGTGGTTTATATACCAGGTGTCCCTTGTTCCCAGTCTTTATGCTAAGCTAAGCTAAGGTGTGGAGTGCAGAACAGCCTGCATGAACAACACTTTTATGATCCAACCTCAATTTTATTTTACTGCTCCCTGCTTCTCCGTTCTGTTATCTCCATTTTTGTTTGTTCTGCTGCCGTTGTGCTTTTATGTTCTTCCCTCTTTTTTTCATCATAAAACGCAGCTCGTATTTTAAACGGAACCTCGTAAAAAAAATTAAATATTTATATATTGTTTGTTTGTGTTTCTCCCCTCTGCTGCTGTCTGCCAGAGAGGAGGGGCACTGAGACTGAGTCTATTAAATGGACTTTAAGCATTATACAGAAATAATGGTACATTGGATCTTCTCTGAGGAGAATTTCAATTTTAATGCCTATGTTTCCAACGTGATAAGAGATTTGTGTAGATGCCTTTGATTTGTTAACTCTCCTCTCTCTCGTTAACGTTGCTTTTTTACAGTCCATCAGCTGTCTGGCGGCACAACAGGGGGATATCAGTGGCAGATTGTACTTTACTGCTCACTGGCTCCAATCCCCAAAGGCTTCGTCAGTGAGTCTCAAATCCTCCCCGTTTCCCAAGAATCTGATTAAAGCTGAGACTGTCAGGGAGCTGGGTGATGAGGAAGCCGTCTCCTGTGGCCTTCATCATCTGGACTCTCATGCTCCATTTGCATCAGAGAGTGTGTCTGCCGAGTATCAGCTTAAATATACATGAAGTACCCAGTGGCTGCAGTGCATCTGTCAGACAAATGCAGTGGAGTAAAAAGTAGCACGTTTCAGTTTCGAATTTAAGGGATTCAAAAGTGTAAAGTAGCACACATTTGCCTTTTTTTCACCTTAATCACACTTTAGTGCAGAAGCTGAGAGAATGTACTTTGTCACTTGTCACCACTGTAAGCCACTATTTTAATTTAAAACAGTATCAGAGTAAATTGTCTAATATTATTGCACTATGTTTGTTTTTAAGGAAATATCCAATAAACAGTCTAAAATATGACATGACATGTTTTGGTTTCACAAGTTTTATGGATTTTATTCTTCTGGTTTTGGCGTAGTGTGTTTGCATTACGTTGTTTTAATTGTCTTTCATCTCATCTGAAGAGTTTTCATTTTATTTTTCTACACAAGCAATCTGTAACCTTGGTAAGAAAGGTGTTATATGAATACAGATTATTATTAGAATAGATTATCAGTATATGTAATTTAATATATTTACACAACTATCAGTGAAAGCTGAATATCAAACACAACCAATGAGGTCAATGTTCTGTTTTCTCGGTGCTGTTTCTCCAGTGTAAGAGCCGCGCAGTGGAAAGGCACTGCCGAGAGTTTTTCCCCAGAAGACTCCTCGGTCTCAAGCTGACATCTGGCCTCTTCACTGTTGGAAGGTTTCCATCTCCCTGCACCTCCCATCCTGCCAGCCTCTGCTTGTGCATGTGCACCAGGTGCAACCACGTGTTACCTGCTCCAGAGGAGAAGTGGGGAACACACTTTCAGGAGGAAGCTCACATGCAGAAGATGTTTGGATGCAGACTTGTTTGGATGCCGTTTGATTTTTTCCATTTGTAAGATCCACTGCGGGCTCTGAGGATGGACTGGCCGGGAAGGAGCTGCTCTGGGTGTGTCTGTGTGAAGTCACCGTGAGGATTTTATTGGAGTCACTGAAGGAAACTAAAGGTAAGACTACAGACGTGTGTGAACTGATTTATATTTCTGTCATTTTCTTCTTCTTTTGTTTGGCTAACCTAGTTAATCACAATGCTTAAAATGCACATGTCTAATTTCTTAATAAAAAAATTCAAGGACAGGATTCAGGAGAGATGTTAATATAAATCAAAATGTTGACCTTTTGTAGAGCTTTGTTGTTCATTTATACACAAAAAGCTCAGCCTAATAATGCATAAAATAAAAAAAATATATATAATATACATGATGTTTATATGCAATTGTAGGGAAAATGTTATGTAATTTTTTAAGTAAGCTTTATTTACAGATCTGTAATCATTTCCGAGAAATAATTATGTAATTTGGCAGTAATTATAGGGAAAATAGGAAAAATATCTATCAATTTCTCATTAATTATTAAGAAAGCTAATTTAATCTCCCTATGTGTTCAATTGCTTGCTGCAACTAGCAGTTAGTTGGAAGTAATTATATAATTGCAACCAATTTACAATGTTTTTTCTTGGAAACTCTCTGCAAAACAATTAGAAAATGATTGTGGGATCACGTGGCTCTCAAAAAAAAAAAAAAAAAAGCATAGAGAAAAAAATGGAGAAGAAGAAGAATAAGTTCAGCTGGTTTGGTGAACCCACTTGGCTTTTAGTCAGCACCCTGGTTTCCTAAGCGATGTGGCTCCCTGAGGGGGACCAGCTGATTGGCTCTCTGAGCTTCAGGCCGACTGTGTGTGTGTTTTCGTTAATGATCCACCAATTAGTCACACGGCGGCAACAGTCGCCTAAACACCTCGTCATCCGTCTGCGCTGCAGCGGGTGGGAGCAGGTCGCTGAACTCCTGGTCCAGGGGACGAGGGGGGGGGATTCAAAAAACGGGGTTTCAGGTGAACTTCCATCACGTCAAGACTGCGTTTCCAACAATGCAGCGTGCGCTTCAGTCACCGCAGCAACCGGCTGCTGCGTGGCGGGCCAGGTGAGGGACTGTGGCAGACAGTCCCAGTCGTCCTCCCTCCCCCCTGTCCCCTGACTATAATCTGTCATACGCACCATAAACACTCCCTGTAAACTATAAACACTTTCCTCTGCTGCCACTGTGTCACTGCAGGAGACGTGAAAACATGTCCATCACTCCCAGTCATGTAGAATAGACCGAAGGAGGCTGTAACACCAGTGTTTTTGCCCACACCTGCAGATCTGAAGATGACGGGCCAGGCGGCGGAGAGAGACCGGTCGCCACACAACCTGTCGGTGAAGACCACATTGGAGGAGGAGATCGAGAGAGCCGAGAGTATTCTTAGCAGGTGACAGCTACGGTTACGATCTGTGTCAGGATGTGTCTGTGTCAGAGGTTTTTGTCTGAGAGAAGCACGTAGGAACATGTGTGTGTTTTTTTTATCTCGCAGGGTGCCATCTGTCTGCGATGACACATCCTCAGAGCTAAACAGAGTCGCCGCTCTCGACCCTCACGGCGGCAACTCCAGAAATTCTTTTCAAAGGACCGGAGCGATCTCAAGGTAAAGCTTTGACAGCCCGTGTCAGGCTCCTTCACAAAGCTTTCATCAACTGATCAGAGTCAGAGTGTTTTGTTCTGGTCTTTTTAAGGTCAGAGGTCGGATAGAAACTGTATCTGACGTGACCCAGGTCAGCTTTATGTTTCAGGGACGAGGTAACGTTTTAAAGTTTCATGTTCAGTCTCGTTCACTGACTTCCTGCCTCCCTCTCTGACATATCATCCGGTGTTTACCCAGAAGTCATAGCGACAGACAGCCAAATGAAACACAGCGTAACCTTGAAAGAAATTACGGATTTCTCTTTTTTTTGAAAATTGTTGTAAAAAAACATCTCAACAAAAAAATTCAACAAGGTTCAAGTTTTCTTTAGACAGTTTGATGTGGAAACGTTGCGTACTGTATCTTTAAAAGCCAGAGAGAAGGTTTTACATAGTTTTCTGTGGTTGCGTAAAACTTCCTCTTGATTTACTCGAAGCTGTTACTCGCCCAGGAACTTGGGGAAAAAATAAATATCGTTTAATGGAAAGCAAGAAGATCAATACGAAACTCGTATCAAAGATCTCTTTGGTTTCTCAATATTTCCCATAAACCTGATTGTTTTTGATCAATCAAAGGATGTTGCACAGATGTTGAAAGCGATTCTTCCATCACCCTTACACTTGTCCCGCCGTCTGGTTTTGCCAGACACGCTGACAGCTGGAGGAAATGGTGTTTGGCGAGACTGCCGGTCCACTCTGTGATGTTTCTGCCCATAAATAACCGACCATTTGATGTTTTTAGTAAGAGTTATTATGCGGCTTCTTGATTGTGTCACGGCTTTGTTTTCATCTGTGCTCAATCTGATGAGCGTCTTCCAAAGAAACAGCTCTGATTCACACATGATGTTTCACTCGTAAAGTGACTGTGAGAGTGTGTTTGTGTGTGTGTGTGTGTGTGTGTGTGTGTGTGTGTGTGTGTGTGTGTGTCAGACTGGTGAGCCTGGTGGTGAGACTGAGGGAATGGGCGCACAGGAGTCTGTTGGAGGAGGAGGAGCGGCCCGACTCCTTCATGGAGCGCTTTCGGGGCCCTGAGCTGAGGATGGCCCCCAGCCGCAACAGCACCACGCAGGATGCCAATGGCAACGATGCCAAAGGGAACTTCAGGTTTGTCCGTGTGCCTGAAACATCACTCTGCGCTTTGATTTACAGTACGTTATATAAACTGGGAGTAATGCAGTCCAGTTCTGCAAGAATCCTACCTACACAGACATTTTAAAGGTCGTGGGAAAAGAGCACAGCACATCAGGGTGTTGAATCAATTCTGGCAGTTTTTAAGGTCAAGAAGTGAGATATGGTCACCGGTCAAAGGTCGCTCCAAAGATACAGGGGACAGCCAAGCCGAGTCCCCACTAACTGCTACCTCACTATACTCTTTGCTGCAGCTATCTTTGTCTGTCGCTACTACCTGACATTAGCTAGTTAGCTCAGTTAGCCATGCAGCTAGTGGCCCATTAGGAGACTCAGGTCCGCCCAGACTGAGAGCCTCGCGTACCGTCTTGGTGTCTATTACACAGGCAATGGAACCGGGCTCAGCAGCCTCCCAGCGTACATGTCCCAGTTTAAAGACTTACTTACTTACTCACTTACTTACTCTGGTAATATTCTGCGCCCTATCTGTAGTTTATGAGTGTGTGATTGCAAAGAAAAACAAAGTACAGAAACAGCACAAGCCTTACAGATGACCCCGTAGAGTCAACACGCATTTCTTTGTGTCTTGCGGCTACTTGTTATCTCGCCTTCTATCCTTGCAGAAGCATAAGCCACAGTTGTGTCTGAGTGTATCATTTTTCACTCTCTCCCGTTCTTTCAGGAAAAAGTGGGATTTGTTTGTGGTGTCCCCGTCCGATAACGCCTACTACCGCTGGTTATTTGTCATCGCCATGGCGGTGCTCTACAACTGGTTCCTTGTTGTAGCGAGGTAATCACACAGCAGTTGTTATCTGTCGGAGCCCTGCAGCCTCCAGAGAGAGGTGATGGATGCAGTGAATGGTGTGCTGTGTACTGTCCTCTTCGACTGGAGCAATAAATCTTCCTGTTCTTTTTATTAACAGGGCGTGCTTTGACAGGCTACAGGTGGGCAATTACATCTGCTGGCTGGTGCTGGACTACCTCTCTGACTTTGTGTACCTAATGGACACTTTGGTCCGACTTCGCACAGGTAGCCTGTTTTAAAATACAGCCTCTGGCCTCTGTTCACGTAACAGTGAGCTTCAGTCTCACCCTTCAACTGAATTTGCGCTCCGTGTTTTCTGTCTCAGGGTTTCTGGAACAAGGCCTGCTGGTGAAGGACCACGCCAAGCTCAGAGACAGCTACGTCCGAACGTTACAGTTCAAGCTGGACGTGGTCTCCATCCTGCCCACCGACCTGGCGTACTTCTCCACCGGCATCCACACGCCGCAGCTCAGGTTTAACCGCCTGCTGCGCTTCCCGCGCATGTTTGAATTCTTCGACCGCACTGAGACGCGCACCAACTACCCCAACATCTTTCGCATCGGCAACTTGGTGCTTTACATCCTGGTCATCATTCACTGGAACGCCTGCATCTACTACGCCATATCCAAGTCTTTAGGGTTGGGCTCAGACACTTGGGTGTTCCCGAACATCTCCAAGCCGGAGTTTTCCTCCCTGACTCGGAGTTACGTCTACTGTCTGTACTGGTCCACTCTCACTCTCACCACCATTGGAGAGATGCCCGCACCTGTGCGAGACGAAGAGTACCTCTTCGTGGTCTTTGACTTTCTCGTCGGGGTGCTGATCTTTGCCACGATTGTGGGAAACGTCGGCTCTATGATCGCCAACATGAACGCCACGCGCGCCGAGTTTCAAGCTCGGATCGACGCCATCAAACACTACATGCACTTCCGCAAAGTCAGCAAGGAACTGGAGACGCGCGTCATCAAATGGTTCGACTACCTGTGGACCAACAAGAAGGCGGTGGATGAGCAGGAGGTGCTGAAGAACTTGCCAAACAAACTGCGCGCTGAGATAGCTATTAATGTGCACCTCGAGACTCTGAAGAAAGTACGCATTTTTCAAGACTGTGAGGCCGGGCTGCTGGTGGAGCTGGTGCTCAAGCTGCGCCCACAGGTCTTCAGTCCGGGGGACTACATCTGCAGAAAGGGGGACATAGGAAAGGAGATGTACATCATCAAAGAGGGGAAGCTGGCAGTGGTGGGAGACGACGGGGTCACGCAGTACGCTCTGCTCACCTCTGGCGGCTGCTTTGGGGAAATCAGCATCCTGAACATAAAAGGCAGCAAAATGGGGAATCGGCGGACAGCCAACATTCGCAGCTTGGGCTACTCTGATCTCTTCTGCCTCTCTAAGGACGACTTGATGGAAGCAGTGACCGAGTACCCAGACGCTAAGACTGTTCTGGAGGAGAGGGGCCGGGAGATCCTGATGAAGGAGGGTCTGCTGGACGAGAACGCAGAGAGCGGCGGGCTACAGAAAGAGGACACGGAGGAGAAGGTGGAGAGGATGGAGTCCTCCCTGGACAGCCTTCAGACTCGCTTTTCCCGCCTGCTCAGCGAGTACACGCACACTCAGCAGCGGCTGAAGCAGCGCATCACTCTGCTGGAGCGGCAGCTCAATCAGACGGACTGTGGAGCAGAACCGACAGATGACGCGGACGCAGGTGCAGAGACAGTCAATGAAACAGACCCCGGGCCTGTTGTCGGTGCAGACGGGTCGCCACAACGAAATCATGTGCAAATAGAGGACAAAAAGAGCCCAATATCGAAACATTAAGTGTCACACTGAAATACTTTGATTCAGACTCATTAAGAGTATATTAAAACTACCATGTGAGAACGCTTTTATCAGTTCAGCTGAGTGTAAAAAGATGCATGTCAATAAAACATGAAAAGAAAGAGGAAAACACTGCTTTGTCCATGCAGTCTCTGAGTTCTGGTCTATGCAAAAAAAAAAACTGAGTTGAATGTGCGTTTAACTGATTGTGTTGAAGTCGCTTCCAAGATCAGGCTGAATGGAGGGATGGAAAACACATCTCTGTACATTAAAAACCTGAAAAATGAAGTTTAGAAGTCACATTTTAGACCTCAGAGCACTAAAAAATTGCTGGTTGTTATAGTTTTTGTAAACATCTCGAGTTCAGTTGCGTCAGCAGAGGGATTCAGTTCTCTCGACGTATATTACACTCCGGGCCTGAACACATCGTCTCCTGCCGCTCCCTCTGAGGAAACAGTCCCAGGAGAGACGCGAGGAGGTGATTTGCTGTGTACACACACACACACAAACACAGTTATTTTCCAGTGTCCTAACGCAGGTTACATCTGAACCACACATACTATGATGATGACTGCAACATTTTCTTGCCTACGCTGGCTTCTGTGGGACAGCCGAGCAGAGTTCCTGCAGTAAAAAACGACGTGTGTGAAGTGACTCACATACAATTCGCAGTCTATTTTCTCAGCTGTGCCACAAATTGGCTTCAATTGAGTGTGATTTTTATCAGCTATTTAAATGTACTTTTCCAGTCTTATATTAAAACGAGTGAGCCACGTTTTGAGTCTCTGTCTGCGTTTAGTTACTCTCCCGTTTTCTATCCTGCAGACTCACTCTCTGAGGCGAGCGACCGGGGATTTTCCAGTTATTCAGCCTCTGCATTCCAGGATACAACTGAACCACATGAGCGGCGTCGATAAGCGCAGCTGGAACAATGCCTCTGCAGCAGGGCCGGCTAAAATAAAGAGGCAGGAGGTAATGAGTGCTTATCCCCCGCAGCCTCTGAAGGAATGGGCAGGATCTGGTACGATGGACAAAGGACTCCTAATGCCTCTGTACATGCCTGAGGCTGGTCCACCACAATATATATATGACCTTAAGTATCAAACCTTTGTTGAACATGAAGATCAGCGATCAAACGTAATGATAATATTACCAGTTTGCCTGCTGCAGTTTGTTTTTTATAATTGCATTGAATATCAACAACATCTACATGTAAGCTCAACTGGATTAAAGGTGCAGTATGTAAGAATTTTAGCTGATAACATTAAGTATTTAACCAAAATTGATCAGCAGAAAATTAAGAAATAACACTTTTGATGCTTTGTAGTGAATTCTGCAGTTTGTGTATAGCGTTGCAGGTATCCACTGAAACTAGCATGCTAACCAGCTAACACCCGTCCCACCAACACTTCCCCGGTTCTCTTAACTCCCAGTCCAGACCATTAGCTGCACAGCTAACAGAGCTAACAGCAGCTACCGTTAGCAGCTACCGTTAGCAGCAGTCAGCGGTTACTCTAGCGATATGCTGCCCCCTCTTTGTTTTGAGTGTTGTATTTACATGTTACTCATTTAAATTATATTGAAGAATTTTGGTTCTGTTCTCTGTATTCTTCTGGCTGGTTTAAAGTGGGAGGTGCTCTGATAGAACGAGGTGATGTCACATACTTCTGAGCACCAATCAGAGTTCAGCAGCATTCAAATCAGATTCTGATAACAGGCGTTGAGCTGTTTGGTCCCTGTCAGTCAAATACAATCATACCACATCCACGCAGTCCCGGTGAAGATCAGCTTGATTTTTGGATTAAAAAAAAAGGGGCCAATTTCTACATAATGTTGCTTTAAATAGCCTTTAAGCTAAATTACCTCTCATGTAGTTCTGAATGTTTGATGTCTTATAGCTACGTTTTCAATCGCTTTACTTGCTAATTCAGATGCTAACAGAGATTAAAACAAGCTTAACTCAGCTGTTTGTCACTGAAATGAACCGATTGTGTTTTTAATGAACTGCTCCATCTGCACATTCGCTGCTGTTGACTCGCTAACAGGTGCACTGAACTGTCCCGTAGTCCCTTCCCCCTACTATCACTCACACCAGTCCAACCCCCTCATACATCACAACATTTGCCACCATACGTCATGTTGTGTGTGCTGGACAACTGGTGCAGTGTCAAAGGAGCCTGTGGTCAGAAGAACCACATGAATGAGGAGGCAAATATGTATTCGTGTCTGTTCATAACAAACTGTATGTACTATAAATATGTTTCTGAGCATTGTTAAAACCTAACAGCAGAAGGAAAAAAACCCACAAAACAACAGATATTTTTCAGAATATAACTATATTGTTCGTACTTTCAAAGTGTAACAGCTTACAAACTGCATTTGAAAATCAAACAGTAGCTGCTGCTCATCATTCCCCCGATCACTAGGATTCTCTGCATGGAGTAAATGAATCTACTATATAAGACAAAGTGTGACAGCAAAGGTAGCCCCCCCCCTCTTCCCCCTTCTGAGTAAACACAACTATTCATCTTACTTCAATGCGTCGAGTTAGGGCAAATATTTCAACAGAGTGTAAGCGCTGTTCACTTATGATCACTGTAGAGGAAAAGAAAATATGATTTCTCCTGTAATAACTGTGATTGAATGTGAAGATATAGAGGAAACAGTGCAGGGCTGCTCATGTGTGGCAGAGCTGGAGGATCGCGAGACGTCGTCTGCGGTCTGTGGACTGATTGGCTGAGAGTATCCACCGGGACAAAAACGCTCCAGCTAGCGCATTCGCATGTGCAGGCTGTGCTTGGGTCCATCCACCCGCTCCAACTTCTCAAAGTGTTTCCTAGCATTACGGATATTGATGAGAGTGGCTGCAGATGCTGGAAACAAAATGGAGACATGGATTTTTGTTATGCTGGTTTTATTTTATTTTTATTTTAATGTGCATTCATTGCAGAGCAATGTCATCTACTCACGAATGGAGGGGTCCGACATGATGACCATGACATATGTGTTGGAGGTGAAGACGTCGATGAAGGCCGCAAAGTTGGAGTTCCTCACTTCCATGCTTTGGAAAGAGGCCGCAAGTTTACTGCAATAAAAAGATTCATTAGAGAATCAGGGAACATAAAAAAAACGAAGCAGGTGATGTGAAGAGCGAAGACGTGTTTGCGGAGTGAACTTACCTACAGCTGAGTTTGAACTGTTTGATAATGTTACTGATCTTCTCAAACCTGTGAGCGTCACGCTGCTCTTTGCACTGATAGTGGGAGATCACCTGCGTTTGAAAAACAACAATAAAACAGTAAGACTTTCATCACTAGATCCAGATTTTCTGCCGAGGACACCGCTGTCAGCCGAGGAAGTGGTTGCTCTCACCAGGAAGGTGGCTCTCTCGAACAGAAGGACTTCATCTGCCTCTATGATCTGCGCGAAATTTCTCAGGTTCGTCTCCAGCTGCTGGACGTTTGGGATGAGCTGGTACACTATGCTAGACCAGGCCTGTAAAGACAGTTAAAAACCTCTTATACAGTGTCTACTTTGCCATCCGACACCTGAACAAAAAACCTGTCAAATGTCTCGACCTTATACAGGGTTTCATCCCAGATTGACGTCCTGAAGCACGTGCAGGCCAGAGGTCTGGACAGTCTCTTCAGATCCTCTTCACGCTCCTTAAAGATCTGGAAAAACAATAAAGACAGTAATTATTAAATAAATCATACCCAAACACAGAATACACTGATTAAGATTTACTTTAGGTAGTTGAGGTTCATTCCTGTATCCCACATTCTTCTTTTGAAACAATGAAGCAGGTCGTTTCTGTAGCTTTTTACTGCTTTAATATTTTTGCGTATTTAAAACATTTGTCATTTTTCTGACGCAAATGTGAGATGTTAGAGGTTAACCTGCCAATTTCTACGAAAGATAGCGGTAAATGCTCTCCCTCATCTGATTCTCAAAGCATCCATTCACTGATGTAAGCAAGCACAGTAAACATCTCTCCTATTGTTATTTTCTCCCTATTTTATTTAATTCTATTTATTGTGAAATGTTTATTTTATTTTGTTAGTTTATTCTGTGTTCATCCTCTTCTCTGTTTCTTTCTGAGAGTTTTCAGATGAGTGGAAGGAAGGTGTCGTTTTATTTCTATTTCACCAAACCAAAACATTTTGGAACACATATTTGTACTTTGTCATTTGTGTAATACTGGTTTCCAATTAAATATATATTTAAGAAATCACTTCTAAGTTCTGCCACTAAGAGCACCTAATGTGCCGAACACAGACAGTAGCTGCAGTAGTTTCCGGTGAACACAGCTGTCAAAATGTCTTCTTACGTTTACAGGCTTGTGTAAAAATGTGCACGTAAAACAGGAACACGACCACTAATAATCAAATAAAAAACGTCAAGCTTACCAAATCTCTCTGGTCTTCCTGCACCAGATCCATTTTGTGAACGAGACAGAACACTTTAGCATCGGGGGAGTTCTGCAGGATGGCCTCGAGACATGACTGGTAGTAGTGCATGTCTTTCTCCAGCTCGCGGCTCTCGACATCGAATACATAAATAAGCACCTCTACGTTTCTGAAAATGTTGTCCCTCTGGCTGGTGAAGTAGTTCTCCATGAACGTGTCCTGTCTGATGGGTAAAGGAAGCACAGAGCGATGTTTAACAGAGGAGATCAGATAATCCAAACTGGTCAAAAGATGGTGAATAATGAATAAATGCAGTTTACCCTCCACAGTCCCACAGGTTTAGAACCAGATTGCCCAGAAACCGTACATGGGAGTGCTCCACGTCAACTGTATTCAACAAGGGATGATATCATTTTTTGATAAATGAGATTCAGGAAACACCCAGCATCAAAAAGTTATCTTCATGTAGCACATCTTTATCTTAAAACAACGCTTACTTGTAGCTCCGAGGCGGCGTGTGTCTCGGGCTATGTAATTGGCAAAGATGATTGATCTCATACTGGTCTTTCCAGACCCACTTTTACCCATCAGTAACACCTGAAAGCACAAATGGAAATGATCAGACAAGTTAAAAACTTGTCTATACTCTCTTTTACTCTTGTGACCAGTGATGGAGGTAATATTCAGTAATATTGCAGGAGAATAGCTCTTCGTGAGTCATAGAGGTGATAAATTAGTTCTTTTGCTTTACACAAATATTATGAGGACTTTCATTCATGTTCTTGTTGCATCACAAATAAATGAACTCATTATTTAACAGAATGACCCCTAATCGTTATGTTTTTTCCCATTATTAAGCACATTTTAATCACTTGTTCTGAGTTGCTTTGGATAAAGATGCTAGCTAAATACATTTAATCTTGAAAGCTTGTTGAGATAGCTTTTAGCATTTTTTTTTTTAGCATTTAGTGGCATATACAGGTGAGGTTGTGCTCTGCAACCAACTGAACACCCCTCGTTTCGTACCATCATTCCCTGCAGTGGTCGCTAAAAATTCTAAACACATTAAAGAAGAACCCCTCCAGGTTAATCATTAGCGTCATATTAAATTTCTGTCAATACATCTCCCTAAATCCTGCACATGGGTCCTTTAATCTAAAAACAATGCAACCTATTTCACAGCATCAAAAGGTGTTGATGGTGACAGAAGTTCATTTTGGAGTGTCATTCCCAACTCAACGCTTTGGGACGGCTCATCCTACAATTCCAAAGCATCAGTTTTTGATGGCGTGCTGGGAATAATCCACTCTTCATACAAATAGCTTCTCACACATATTTTATGAATTATGAGTTTTCATTTACATTTCCTGTACATTTTATCTGCCACCACACGAGTCTGCAATTGGGTTCAAAAACTATTCACCACACTGCCTGAAAATATGATTTGAGAGAGAAATACTAAATCTCCTCATTGTAATTTTACTTAATTGATTTGCCCCAAAAAACTGTCACCTATATAGATACTGTCTCTGAAAATGACCCTTAAGTCATGTGGTTAATTGTTTGGTTGTAAACGTCTTTCACTGCATATAAAATGTGTATTTTCCAGTCTGAAAGCAGCTTTTTCAGGATCTTTCTAAGGCACTTGAAGACAGCTAGAGCTCCAAGTTTTAAAGACAGAGTAGTTAAGTACTCGAGTACAGTACAAGCTCCTCAGTGACTGCAGTGAATGTACTTCACAGCTGCTTGTGATGCTACAATGATGCTACAATGATTAGCCTCTGCTTTACCTTTTTCTTCATTGCTGTGCTTGACATCCCCCTCGGCAGACACGAGTATTTTATCGGAGCTGCGAGTCAGGTGACTTCAGTGTGAGTCCAGGGCAGCTCTCCTCTTCCTCTCCTTCAGCTGCACAGAAAGAAAAACACACATATTTTCACCTAGCTGTCACTTAGTTAGCTCAACTGTAGCAGAAACCCGATATGAACCCACACAGGACACGTTCAAAATACTTCAATAACGAACACGTCTAACATTTGTTGCTAGCTACGAGTACAAAACACATATAAGCAGTTCACTAACTTCCCTAAATATCTGTTCTCTGCTCCGGATAAACACTGAAGCTAATGCTAAGTTAGCTAGCACGTCAGGAGAAATGTCAGGTAGCCTAGCCAAGCTAAACGGCTAGCTAGCTGAGTTTAAAATTTAGGATAGTGTCGTCATCTACTCACCGCGACAGGGTGGCACGGCTACTTAAATTCAACCACTGTTAGACCAGAGTTTTGATTTGTTTTTAAGAAAACAGTTGTATACATTACTTGGTAGAAGCAGGCAGAGTCAAGATCAGCTGCTTCCTGTTTACGACAGAGTCACATGACGAGGTGAAATGTGGTTTGTGCCCCGAGTTTAGTCTGACGGAGAGCTCAGCCTGTGACAACATGGTGCAGCTAAACACAGACATGAATTATGTCTTCATCGTCCTCTTCTTCTTCTTAGTAGTGTTAAAAATAGTTTTTATTTGTGAATGTTAGTGCAACATTGCCTGAGGAATGTTAACTGCAGTCAGGCTGGTAGACCAACAGATATTAATAACAAGAAAACTACTGGAGGCTATTTGAAGGTGTCTGTTCACCTTCTTTTTTTATACAAGTATGTGAAATACAGCCACTTGAATTTCTTTTTATTTTATTTTTGGCTTATATAGACAAACTGAATAGAAATCACACATAATTCTGGCCAAACCAAAATAAACAGCTTAGTTTAATTTCTTCCTGTCCCTCCTTTTATTTTATAAATTATTTTTTGTAACTTAATAACACTAAAATAATTGTGTAATTAGCATGAAAACATCCAGCTTGTGTCTCCAACAAATTAATTACAGTATGAAGTGAAATTAAGCCTTTCGTTTATCAATAGATACAAACAGGAAGTATTGTGCCTACAGGAAAACTTTCAAAATAAAAATATTAAGTCAGGCGGTTATTAAAAACCCTTATTACCGTTATTACTTATAAAACCGCACTGACACAGTTTACATATCAATATTAATACATGTTTGCATATACAGTGCAATTCACGACAAAGGCCACTAGATGGCGATAAAACAACCATTGATATTGAGCAGTCACTTTGTTTTTTTTATTATTCTTTTGCGTTTGATTCTATTTTGAAGGTTTTCACCGGATATATATAAAACTTTTCAGTACCAAACACCATTAGACTTATACACGGTGACCATTAAAGTATAAATTGTATCACTGAGATTTGCTTCATCTCCATGCTTATTTCTTTAAATTATTATTATAATACTATTCTTCATTAATCCACATGTAATACAATTATAAGAAAATATGTTATTGTTATTCTGTTATTTGTCTGGTTGAGCATATTAATAAGGTATCAGACATTTATTTTCTCCAAATATTTAACCACAGATGGAATGCAGATTAATATGAGATAAATGAAAATGATAATGAAAAGGCAAAGACATAAAAGTATTATAAAGTTTTATTTATTTTTTTTTACTCGTTGTATGTAATCTCTAAACTGTAACCCCTTCCCAGAATGATGATACCACTGAAGATGACCAGAAAAACACACAGGTTAATCATCCGGTCTCTTCTGAAAATATTCGTCTGAAGTAAAACACAACAGGTCGACACAAAAACAGTCAGGAAGAAGGTCTTTCACACTCTGATACCAAGAAGAGGAAAAGCATATGTTCTCTGCAATCATGCACGTATGAACCAAAATTTTTATTCTACAGTCCGAAACCTTCAACTTATTCACCATGTCTATATGAAATTGGCCAATAAATACAGGGTATTAACTGCCACGCTCATATTTTTGAACAATGTGTGGAGTTCTGAACTATACATATAAAACAACAAAGTTTTACCAGTTCTTGCTCATTTTTCAATATGTATATTTGAGAAGTACATATATTGCCACCGCCAGCATCTGTTAGTTAACATGGAAGGTATATCCAAAGTTTATCATAAACAGAGTCAATTCGCGAAGAAAACAAAACAATGATAGATTTGCTCCTCGACAGAAACACAGGAGAAAGGACTCGACGTAAATATAAGGTGTTTGGGGGTAATATTCAGGTAGTGTACAGGTTCTCCACAGCGTCGCATTACGGTGCCAGTCCACTGCAGTCGTCCTTTACATTTGATCTCTGAGTTTGGCGAGCCTTTGAGACAGCTCATCCTTTAGACAAGAGAGAGCAAAGAGGCATTAGTGAGGAATCTCTCCTTTTCACCCAATCTATGTAATAAACCCTTATTTTACAAGATTTACAAGTAATCCGGTTCAAGATTTCGCATGTTCATGTAAATCTCATCCGTGCCGTCCCTCATGCAATAGAAATACATTTTTTATATAAATGGAGCTAATTTATTGACGTTGTAGGTTTTCCCCCCATAATTTCTGTCAATTAAATAGTTATGATAATAAGAACAGAATGGCACTCAGTAGAAGTGCATACCTCCGTCAAGACTCAGAGGCCCCCTTTAACTCAATCAAGCCTAATTCATTAAGTAAAACATAGTCAAGTCCTCTCTAGATCCAGATTTTTATTTGGTTCGACATTAAATTGTACTCACTCACAGATACCAGCCACCTAAATATGCCAGCCTTTTAAAATTAGATTATTCTCTTGGAAATTAAAAGGGGCACTATGTAGTTTTGGAGAAGCATAAAATATAAATGAGGTAATAATACAAACTCAGATATGCTTATTTTTTTCCATCACTGAATAAACAAGCTGTTCACAGAAGAAAAATGTCTCCATATCACTGTTTGAAGCTAGAAAGGCAGCAGGCTCCAAATGTAAACAAAGAAAAACAGTATGAAAATGTGTTGTCCTTTGGGGTCAGTTTGTTTATTCAGTAATGAAAATGAATGTTAGAGTCGGCTTATTTAGTTTGTTTAGGCATAAAAAAAATCTGTCAATGAATGTCTTTCTATTGCATTATATTCCTGAAGCAAAATGACAATATATTAGCATGTATTATCAAATATATGTGGACTCCTTTCATAGATTAAAATGTATGTTTAATATATTAAATTACATTTTTCATTTTTTTGTTAGCCGACAAATGCTTGTTAACACATAAGTGTACATGCGTACCTGTTCTGCAGAGGCCACGCTGGTACCCACAGATCCTGTCTGGCCCTGAGGGAGCTCCATGTTGAGGTCCAATCTAAACATAATGCACACAAGAAAATGCAAACCTTACTTTTAGATCAAAAAACACAA
This sequence comes from Diplodus puntazzo, assembly GCA_963678695.2. Taxonomy (NCBI): domain Eukaryota; kingdom Metazoa; phylum Chordata; class Actinopteri; order Spariformes; family Sparidae; genus Diplodus; species Diplodus puntazzo. The sequence continues at coordinate 6,820,862 of OZ023167.1, read as the reverse complement.
TGTCTTTGCAACGTCATCTTACATTATACCGAATAATACTATCTAAAATAAATCCTCAAATGACTGCCTATATTTATAAATAATGAAAAAAACACTATTTACACTGCGATCTGATGTTACTGTAACAGCGCAGACCAAACACGTACATTATGTATGTTAATGTAATTTTTCAAAGACTGAGGAGACAACAAATGAAAAGGTTACCCTGCTTCATCCGCCATTTCGTGCATCAACGACTCCACTTGGTTCTGAAACACACATTAGATTTCACACAGTGAATTGCTTTTCTCCTTCAAACACACTTTCAGACAACGAGAAATAAAAAAAAGAGCAAAGCGGAGAAATGTACCTGTGGTGTCGTGAGTGTTGTTGTGCTGCTCATGGTGTCCTCCATATGGGCCGTCTGAACATCCAGAGTTTCAAACTGGTGCTCAAATTTGTCCATGAGTGCTGAAATCTTTTAAAAAACAAAAAAAAACAGACTCAGACCATGAAGATTTAAAAAATAAAAGCTTTCAGAATTGCTAAAAGGAGGAAACTCTACCTTCTCCAGATTCATACTCTTCAGAGTGATGTCCATGCCTTTCACCACTCCAGACATAGATTTTGTGACCTGAGGAATAAAACACCATCACTAACATGCAAACCAACATGAAAACAAACTAGTTGTAGCTAGTTTTCTAGGCTGGCAGCAGCACGACCCAGTAATAAACGTACCTGGTTCATTGTTACTGCGGTTTGGACCCTTGCTGCCACAGCATCTACCCGAGCGCTCATCCTCAGGAGGTTCACAGACTGGTTCTTCTGTCTGATGGCATTCTCTGCATGGATCCTCGCCACTTCCATGTTCCCCTTCTGGATGGCCTAAAGACGACACAAAAATAAAGCGGCTCAGTAAAAGTCCTCTGTGGTCAATAGCAGCCAACAGGCTCTCTTAATATGTCATCTCCACAATTGGATTCAGTACTGCAACTTACTTTCTTGACTTTAACCTTCTCCGCTTTTTCCTCTTTGTCACATTTTTTGGAACTTCTTTGGAGGTCTTTGGCGGTAAATTTTAACTGGAAGAGATGCTCTGTGTTGGGAGGTTAAGGAAGAACAAATTCCAAACAAAAACATCAAGCAAATCTTGGACGACAAGTTTTGATTCCGCGTAAAGCTCTGAAAACAGCTTTGTGCAAGTGTTGAAGGAGGAACTAGCTGTGGGAGGCCATGACATATCAAGCATATAAAACCCAAACATCTAAATGTTCTTGATCAAGGATAATATGTTTTGCCTTGTACTGAAGTTAAGATGCACCAATTTATTGGTTAAACATTGGTATCCGCCAATATTAATCAGAATCAGAAATGTAATCAGAAGAGAAAGATCTGCCTAAACAAAATTGCTTTGTTTTCATGACAGAATAAACAAACTGACCCTAAAGGACAACACAATTACATGCTGTTTTACTTTGTCTATATTTGGCGGACCCTGTCGTCTTTCTAGTTTCAGCCAGTGTTTTATTTTCATCTGAGAGTGTTGTAAATATATAAATTTGAGTTTGAATTTCTTTGCTAAAACTACATAGTGTCCCTTTAAAACACAAATATTTATGGGCAAACAGAAAACAACAACATTTTCTGGAGGTAAACATGTCCAGTGAACACTTGTAAATCCATACATCCAAAAACTTTGGTTGGTTGTTGTCCCTACTTTTCTTTCTTAATGGGCTTAATTCTTTCTTAAAAATTGGAATTGGTCTGCTATTCAAAACTTTCAAATAATGATCTACAAATGTACTGTTGAATGAGTCGCCATGAAATGACAAATCCAGCTTACGTAACCGGTATTTTTGATTCCGATCAGTTTACCTGTGTTCAGTGCACTTCCTGTAAAGGTATCTTCACGGCGCAGTGTTTCATTACAAATAACCATAACAGTTACATTGTAAAACATGCCAAATTTAAAGTCGTTATCAGTTATTTTTATTATTCCACATATCATTTTGAGTATTAGCTAACGATAACATGTTTAAACTGGTTATGTGTTAGCTGGTGGGTATTTCCAGCCATTAGCAAGGAAGCTCCCAAGACCTTCTGCCAAGTTTTGTCCTATTTTATGACGGCTAGTATCGATTATGAAAAGTTCAGCTAACTCAATACAGCAGCACTCGTGTCTTAAGAGAATATCTGACCTACTTAACGATGTTTCAAACGTCTGTCACACATAAATCTCACCGCTCTCGTCAAGTTTGTTGTGCTCGGTCTTGAAGCCCTCGTATTGACGTTAACTACACAACAGTCTTACGTATCTTTCTCACCGCTGTTTTAAAAGGATACTCTCCATTTTCGACATCTTGACGCGACTCCTTGGTGGTCGAACAATTTCACGATAAAAATCCTCACGAAGAGGCCGCAAAAAAGCTGGTTAAACAAAGCAAAACTTGTCGTTACAACTCCAGCCTTCTGGGTTTCGGTGTTCGCCTTCTTCCGCACTTCCTGATTCCCGATCAAAATACGAACGACGTCAGCGTCACGTGGTGGCGGTATTCCACGTGACGTCACGAGCGAGCTGCCAACCTCCCACCCCCCTCCTCCTCCCAAAATGTGAATGAAAAAAGAAAAAAAAACTGACCGTTAACAGTTAAACGCGACACTTCTGGTGTTTTAGCTCGCATTAGCACGTTGCGACTGTTTAGTGAGTTAACACAGATAAAAGTGGACGCGACGCTGTTGGCGGACGGGGTGGTGGGCGGTGAAGACGGTTGATTGATGATTAGATTTACGGTGTGGATCACGGCGGGGAGAGAGGATGACTCACTCTCCGTCTGATGTGATGTTCACCCCGCAACAGCTCGGCAGTGCGGTGGCATGCCGGTAGCTCGGCCTGGCATATCGATGTGTGTGTGTGTGTGTGTGCTCCACCAATAATAATAATAAAAAAAGTCAAACTTTATGAAACAGTTGAGCTGCTCGTTTTTGGACGCAGCTGATAGCTCGTTTTACTGCAAACTTGAACGGCTGTCACGCGGCAGTTCGGGAGAGAGAGCGAGCGTCGTGATTTACCGTAAATTTCGTGACGCCTGATTGCCATGGAAACAGTGCTCGTGTGCTGCTGAGAGGGAACTGTCCGCGTTAACTTCAGCATCAACCTCTCAGATAAAAACCTGTTGGATATCTCAGTCTTCCCCCCCGTTTTTCTGTTCCTCGTGTTGCGGCTCTGGCCTCACTTTTCATTTAATTCGGCCACAGAACAGGTGAGTTTTTAAAATTGTTCGTCTGTTGTGTCTAATTCCGGCCAAACGCATTGAACGGTCCTGTTTGTTGTTGTTTTTTCTTGCTAGTTCCATCAACCTGTTCGTTTACTTAGCTGTTAACTTTAACCTGCATGTATTGTCTTGTGACGAGTGTAAATGTACAATTAAAAAATATCGTATATATACAGACTCTGGGCTCATTTTGAAACCAAGTGGTGATTCAGTTGATAAGGGGGCAACATTTTTGAGTTTAGAGGACAACGTGTAACAAAAGTGGCCTGTGCAAAATAGTGTCGTAGGAGTGTTTATTAAAAACATGTCCACCAGTAGCCTGTGTTTGCCTCCTGATCACGACAGTCTATAGGCTGAATAACATAGCCTGTGATATACTTTAAAACCGTTCACCAGGCTTACTGATTAAATGTTAAATGGATTTAAGAACCGTAACGCCACCGTAAGTGGTGCATTTTGTGTCGCCAGAAGAAAAACCAGGGGAGCCAACGAGTGATGCTTCATTCAGGGGCTGTATGACTCATATAGTCTTATCTATAAAGAAGCCAAGTGGCAGGAGAGCAGTCCTGCTGCAGGACCGAGCTGATGTAACCCCTGAGATTCACTAGAGGCTGCTGTGGGCCATGCTTCCCTCTGCTCCTGACCGTATTTTACTCTAAACTAAAGGCTGACCAAGACCACTAAGTACTAACACAGGCTGAGGGTGTAGCTGGCTGCCCACACACACTGTGCACCCAGCAGCACACCACAAGCCCAGGCTAGTCTACAAACAAAGCAAATTCACACGAACATAAAACATTTTTTAGTACTTACATTAAGCTTTAGTCACTCTAGCTATATTTAATTACATTTATTTTAAAAATTGCAGCAATATTTTTTACCTACTTTATCCTCTATCTTCATCCAAGCAAGCTTTAAAATAAGCTAAAATAAAGCAATATCCAAAAAAATAACACTATAACAAAATATCACAAAGATGAACATTTCTCATCACTGTTTAATACATGTGGCACATACTTGGTATCAATTTCTGATCGAGTGATCACATTTCACCTGCATTTTGCCTAAGTGTATCATAATGATGTTAACAGGATTGACCTCATAAAGTAAGGGAGTATAATAGTTAGAACCTGAACGATATTCAGGAGTAAAAAAATATTGTGCATTATTTCTGCAATGGTCCCTCAAAAACACTTGTGACAAAGGTATGTAATGGAGGAAGGATATTTTACAGATTTAACAATAAACGTTATGGTTTAAGATTACATCCCTGCACTGAAACAGTAAACTTTACTGGGAATTTGTCCCTCTACCATCTTTTTCGGCATTATAATTTATAATAATCAGTTATGCTGTATGCTGATACCTTTAAATCTGTAATAGGCCAACATTGGCTATGGCTTCTTATATCATAGAAATATAATCAAAATCGAAGCACAATATCCAAATTGCAAAAGGAAGCAATTTTTGGAAATAGGTAAGATATGTGACAAATCAGCGTCATAATGAAGTCCTGTAGTGCTGCAGAGATGCCCTAGTCTACAAATCTTGCTCACTTGTTTGCAGAATCCCAACAAATGTCAAACCATCTTGATTTGAATATTTTTTTCAGGATGAATGTTTAAATTATGATTTGTGAATCATATCACTATTCACAATTTCTGTCAAAAATAATGGCATTTTTTTGGACCCTATCGCCCTTAATGTTGGGTAACACCTGTCTTCACACTTTCTGTTCATACACAGCTGGAAAAACAATTGGCTAGTATTAGTGTGGTCCAGTGAACCAGTGTCCAAAATGTAATACACTCAATTTCCCCTATTCGTATTATGTACCTTAATAAACACTGAAACGTTCACACTCAGACTCTTCTCTTTATTGTTTTCTGTTGATGTGCTGACTAAAAGCAGGAATGCAAAACATCTAAAAGTTGATTGAAAGCAGTATATAACAAGTTCAGTGTATTTTAATGCATACAGTAAAAGGGATGATGAGAGTGTTCATCTTGCAAAACACCCCTGGGGTCCTAAACTGGTCCCTGAAACCTCATGTTGAGGTCAATTAAAGCCTGCCAGCAACAGGCTCAGAATGTGACAGTGCCCCAGGAGTGAGTCAGTGAGCGTACATTAATGATGACGTACCCTTTCCTCTCATAAATACAGTGTTTTCACATTATAACAGCAGGAAGAAGCACATCGTCAATCAACAACAGCTGGTTATTAGCATCATTATGCAGTTTAGTGTGTCACCACTCCTTTAATTGCCTTGTTTGGTATGACGTGCTTCGATTTAGCACGACTTCAGTGGTGGAGAGTTTTAGTACAGGTTCAGTAGAAACAAGTCTGACCTGTTCCTTATAGATTTATCAACTAGATTGTCCCTGCAGCTGACAGCCACTGAATGACAGACAAATGAGTCACCTGTAGACAGCTGACAGGCACATTATAATGGAGGAAAACAACATGACGACTTCTGAACGTTTATCTCGCATGACCAGGACCCGGTGACGTACATAATCCTACTGGAATGTATTGAGTCACTGTCAGAAAACCTCACAATGCATTGTGGGAGATGATGTAAAGTAGGGGCGTTTATCTTATTTCACAGCTCAACCAGACACATCTTATACATTTTTTGTCCACGGCAAATATTTGTTATTATGACAGCCATGTTTGAGGATATTCTGTCATGACTTTTTAGATGATAAATATGAGACCACATTTTTATTTCCATGTTCAACATTCAATTTATTTATCACTGTGTAACATCAAGTTGTATAACAAATTGAAAGTTGTGGTCCCTTTGTGAAACTTACAAGAGCACATTTATAAAAATGAATAATGAATAACAAATCTCTGCACATACATCTTTTATACACAGTGAAGGTTAAATATTTAACTGTAGGAACAGGAAGAAATAAGCATTTTGACTTGACAGACTGGAGAGACAACATGTTATGATGCTGTTGCCTCCTAGTGGTAAAACACCAGATCAGTTGCTCACTGATACTTCCTCAGTCCTCTGAGCTCACTTGAGTTTGTCCCCTTCATCTTAGATGTTGAAGAAAACCAGATCAGTAACTGTATTTCAAATCTAGTTGATAAACATTGCCACAGAGAGGAGTGAAGGTGAAGAAAGAGAAGGGATTAACAAAAGAAGGGATTAACTCTAGAGCAAGCAAATGGGTGAAAAATATTCTCAATGTTGACAAGATGCTGGGGTGACACAGACTAACAGACTTGAAAAGAGGGTATATTGCACAGAAAAGACAAAAGGGCAAAAAAAAAAAGCATTTTTAAAGATTACAATATGAATTCTCCACTGTTGTTATGCTTGACTCTTCCTTTGGCCATTTTTTTCTCACATAAGAAAATAGCCATGTTGTGATACATACTCAGACCTCTATTTCACAGGTGAGGATGATGGAGCTTCAAGCAGAGAAGAGGTTCCACAACTTGACCCTCGAGCAAATCCAAGCTCTGGACAAGGTCTTGACTGAGGTGATCCCCATCCACGGGCGAGGGAATTTTCCAACACTGCAGGTGAGAGCGAAAGACATCATTCGCGTGGTGAAGGATCGGCTGATCGAAAGAGACATCCAGGTGAAAGATATACGGCTGAATGGTGCAACTGCCAGCCACGTCCTGGTGAGGGATAACGGCCTCGGCTACAGAGACTTAGACATCATTTTTGGAGTGGAGCTGCCGAGACAGGAGGACCTCCAGGTGATTAAGGAGGTGGTGCTTGGCAGCCTGCGAGACCTCCTCCCTTGTGGAGTGAACAGACGGAAAATCACCTGCCTGACGATGAAAGAGGCCTATGTGCAAAAGATGGTGAAAGTTTTCAACGAGCACGACAGATGGAGCCTCATCTCTCTTTCTAACAACAGAGCGAAAACCGTGGGGCTCCGATTCGTGAGCTCGCTTCGGAGACAGTTTGAGTTCAGCGTGGATTCCTTCCAGATCATATTAGATCGTATGCTGGAGTCTTACTGGGAGACCGAAAGAAAACAAGGAGGAAAGTTGGCTTTGAATGCTGGGAATGTGTCAAAAAGAGACAATGAGGATGAAAACAAAGAGCAAGGGGAAGCGAGCACTCCCTTGGATGTAGAAACGGATATTAAAAAAGATTCGGCAATGGCAACTGGCGGAGAAAGTCCAAGCCAGGATCAAGCAATTTCTGTGCTTGAGAAAGATCTTCAGCTTGCAGAGGTTGAGCATGTAGATGGAAAGCATGAGGCACCAGAGGTGTTAGAAGCTGAGGGCATTGACTTACACAGACAGGAAGTGGATGACGATGTTCATTCAGAGGAGGACATTGTGTTTGAGCTATGTGAGGAAAATGGCAAAGCAAAAGGACCGTTCCATGCTGATTATCCTTTAGTTTCATCCCCTAAAACTTTATTTACAGACGTCAGGGATACGCTGACGACACACGCATGTTTAAAGCTTCAGAGCAACGAAGATCTCTCTGGATCACAAGCTTCCCAGCCAGCGCCTGTAACGCTTACACAAAAGTCAGCTCCGCAAGAAAAAGAGGAAATGACTCCGTTCAAAGTAGACTCTGTAATCTGCAGGACTGAAAACGCCCCAACCCTGCAAGATTCACGTCTGGAATTTTCCTTTCCTCCTCCAGCTAAGAAAACTTGCAGCACATCACAGGACGTTGTACCGGATTATTGCCCCTCACCGAAATTACAAAGAAAATTGTCACGAAAGATGATCACTAAGCCTGAGAAATGGTCTTTACTGACTGATTTATCGGATCTTACAACACAGCTGTTTCCACCCATAGAAATCCCTAAACCGCTTCAGCGAAAGTCTTCTTTACATGACAATGCTCAAGGTATGTGCTCAAACGTTCCGGCCTCAAAGCCGGAGACCTTAGATCCCCTTACAGTTCCCACATACAGTCCAGCCAGTACACCTCAGGAGGGGACTGGCTTGAATGAGACTGAAGAACAAAGTGTAAAGCCGAAACACCCAAAGAAGCCGCCAGATTCAGATGCTAAAAGCAACACGTGTGGCGCAAATGTAGCCTCACAGCCTCAGATCAGTGAGCACCCAACACCCCAGCCGGCAGACGCTGTCCCGAAAAGCTTCGGAGCGAGCTCCTGGGCGGGGGTGACACAGCAGCCCACCATCACTGTCGAAGCTGAGTGCATGTACGGAGACTTTGAACAGGCGCTGGACCACCTCCGCCGACGCCTCATCGCCACCCACAACCCAGAGGAGATCCGAGGAGGCGGCCTGCTGAAATACAGCGACCTGCTGGTGAGGAACTTCAGACCAGCCAGCGAGACGGAGATCAAGTCCTTGGAGCGATACATGTGCTCCCGCTTCTTCATCGACTTCCCCGATGTGAGCGAGCAGCAGCGAAAGATTGAGGCCTACCTGCAGTGCCATTTCATTGGCAACGAGGAGGCGAGCAAGTACGACTACCTGATGACCCTGCGGCGTGTGATCGATGAAAGCACGGTGTGTTTGATGGGACACGAGAGGAGACAGACGCTCAACATGATCACAGTCCTGGCTCTGAGGGTGCTGGGCGAGCAAAACGCCATCCCCAACACGGCCAACGTCACCTGTTTCTACCAGCCGGCTCCGTACATGTCGGAGCCAATTTACAGCAGCTACTTCATCACCCAGGCCCAGCCCCCGCTCGTCTACCACCCCTACCCTCTACATGTCCACATGCAGACTGGCCTGGTGTAGCTCCAGTGACATGCCCACAGGTAGGCCGCTTTCAGCATGGTGCTCTGCACGCAGAGGCACAAATGGAAGTTTTACCAACAACAACACAGTGTTGTTCAATGCTTTGAGATCCCTCCTGCTTATGACATGAAAGACGATGAAAGGTCAGAACTGAAAGGGGTCTGGAGGCAAAGCATGTCACCCTTTCCAGATGAACACTTTTGAAAAGGAAAGAAAATGCTAAGAGCCCACTTTTCAGAGAGCTGGTCGAGAGGATTTCATGGAAGTGGAGGGACTTTGTTTGGGGCTGTTTGAGCTCACTTTCGGCAGGGCTCTACAGAGGTCACCCGCCACTGTTGAGGAGAACGTTTTAGTGTGAAAATTCTCTATGGCTAGAAGATTAACTTCTTTAACATATAAAAACATAATCTATGAAACACTAAAATCTTGATTTGGTTTAAGTTTCTATATAAGTAAATCCTTACTGTTTCAGAGGGGTTAAAAACCCATATAGGTGTGTTGTGAGTCACTTGTCAGTGTGGAGTAAATTTCAGCCCATGACTGTCTCTGTGTATTTACTGTATAGATATAGGACGCATTTCAATGAGGGTCTACATTAGGTAAACGTTAGTGTGGTATTTCCATGATATCGTAAGTTCAGTATTTGTGACCGTAATCGCCTCCAGTTAAAGGAAGAGAGAGACAAGAGTGTCACCACACAAATAATGATCTCACTGTAAGGTAACTGAAGCGTGGATGTTTTTGGAACCTTGTGTTTTTGGGGTGAAAAAAGAAGAACATCTACTATTGACAAAAATAAGCAATTCTATTAAGGTTAAGTTTGGAAAAAAAAAAACTTTATTTATTGTTTACTAAGAGTTTAACACTGTACAACTGAGCTGATGTGTTTCATCAGGACTGTGACAGTATGGTTTTATCAGATTTATACAACATTCATGTTGCTCCAGGACCATCATGGCAACTGACAAAAGAGACCACATACCAGTAATGGTGGTTGACTGGGTGAGGCATCGGACTTTCACCCAGGGGACCGGGGTCTTGGTCCTGCTTGCAATGTATTGTTACATTGTTGACTTGTTATTTTTAGCCCTGAGCCCTGTTGACTGGAATAAGTCTTACTTGGTAAAAATTATAAAGTAAAAAAGTCACCGCAAATCACCCCCCATATTTCACCAAACACAGAGGTGTTAAAAAAGATTAACTTCTCCCATGTGTATTTATTTGGTCTTTCCCCAAGTTTGCAAAAATGTGATTGGTCGATCGCAGTGACGGTCCTGGAGCAGTGTTAATTATGATGTTGCAACTCCAACACACAGCGATAAGAAATTGTGTTCTTGTGGGACTTGTTGGGACTGCACACATAATGAAACGCTGATTAAGAAAATGATTTCAGGGCCTTTAATGTTTTCTTTAACAATTAAAAGCGTGCTTATGTAACTTTTAACTACATTTCAAAAGAAAGCTGAAGAATATAAAAGTAGAATGAGGGGAAAAAAGACCCTCCCCTCCCCCCCCTAATAATTTTCCTACAGTCCCTCAGAATATTAAACCAATAATTGGCACGGTCCTTTGCCTTGGCTGTTTTGAATTTAGGAGAAACTTATATAGTTACATATGGAGTGAACGGCTGTAAATGCATAGGGAATGTCTACTTCTGTTTTCCCATTTCAGTCCTCAACAGGCTGTGTGTATTACATGGTGACAGTTGTTTGTTGTAGTGGACATAGTGAATGTCACTTTTTTAAATTATTCATGCAGTCTGCCAGCCGTTATTGCACTCTGTCCCCGTGCGTTTGTTCATTGTGTATGTATGCATAGCTACAGTATGTACTCCGTATTACATTTTTAAAAAAAAGACGATTAAAGCACAGGTTAGGACGTGTGGGCTAAATCTGAGACTGAAGCACAATGTAAATGCACATAGCTGTTGCTGAGTATTAAAGGTGTTTCTGACATGCTCGTGAATCTCTGAACTAAATGTTGAAGATTAAAATACTGTGTGCAGTAGTGCCCTGTGTAGCTGTAAAGTGATGTATCTATCTTGAAACTTATGGGTATGTTGTGTGTCGTTAAGGAACTGTTTCACCAGTAGAGAAGTTGAAATATTCCTGTTATGATGTCTAGTTGCTCAGATTGTTGTGTTATTGTGGTAATAAATATAACACAACCACTCTCTGTCTGGAGTCGTCCATTGGTGGTGAGGTACGATATTAGGACAGTAATCTGTGTGACATTCCCTGCATGCACCGTCATTGGCTTCATTTAAAGGATGAGTTCATCTGAAAATGAAAATTCAGTTGTCATCTACTCACCTTCATGTCGGTGGAAAGTCAGGTGAAGTTTGTCGCACACAAAACATTTCCAGAGTTACACAGAACAGAACAGCCTGGCAAATAAATTAAAATGAGTCCATGCGGCTCGTCTGGTGTGATCCAGTTCATTGGGAGCCCCGTGATCCCAAATTGATTTTTGACGATGTTAATTGCACCCTTTTTAGAGCCAAAATGTTTGACTGTAGCTGGTGCGCTGAAAGTGTTAGTGCTCACCCCGTCTGAAGTGGGTGCACAAGGTCAACGGTGTAAGTAACATCTTTTTAAATCAATTTGGGATCACGGGGGCTACCAATGAATCGGATCACACCAGACACTCTTTTTCTGTGAAGCTCCAGAAATGTTTTGTGGATCATGAAACTAAACCCGACTTTCCATTAACATGAAGCTGAGTAGAGGATGACTGAATTTTCATTCCACCCATATTTGATAATTCTGGGCTAACCGGAACTTACGAAACTTCATCCAACTTTCCATCTGCATGTAGGTGAGTCGATTATAACTGATTTTCTTTTTTTTTACATGTTTGAAATTCCACATAAACTACAATATATTGATATTTGAAAATGTAGCTATTTCAGAAACCAAACCATGATTGTTTTGGACAGCAGTTAGTTTAGTTAGCAGTACATATTATTGAAATGCATTTTCTGGGCACAGATGGAATGAGTATTTGCTTTAGATGCTAAGTGAAATGTGTTAATAAGTGGCCGTAAAGGTGCATTATGTAAGAATTGGCCACCTGTTGAATTCACACTCAAAATAAACGGGGAGCAGCATATCGCCAGAGTAACCGCTAACTGCTACTAACTGTAGCTGCCATTAGCTAGTTAGCTCTATTAGCCAGGCATCTAGTGGTCCAGACTGGGAGCTTGGAGCACCGGGGACAGAAACAGGCGGTTGCTAGCTGCTTAGAATGGCAGCTTCAGTAGATATCTTGAGAAAGTATAAAACTTCAGTAAACGTTGTACTGTCAAAACTTATTTCATTACACTCTGATGATAATTTGTGTACATTTCAACGTCTTCAACTAAAACTCTAACATGTTGCACCTTTCAAAATACTAAATATACTTAATTGGGCTGAATCAAAATCATTTTCATGTAATGAATGTACTGAAAGTACAAGTAAAACTAAGTTTTATTTTATTTACATGCTTTTATAGTGGTTAAAAAAAACACATTAATAGCCTGTTGTTTGAAGCATTACAGTTAAAGTTGGAGTTACTAATAAATATTTGATTCCTGGCTTCATTCATTACGAAGCCTTCACGCTCTGTACGCCCACCCTCCTGCTCTTTCTCCTCAACATGTCATACTATAAGAATAAACTGCTTTTATTCACCAAGGACACTTGAACTATTGATTGAACTGAATGAAGAAGTCCTGATGGCAGCCTCTTTGTTAAGTACATTTGCACACAAACCCTCCTGAACCTCCCAGTCGCTAGAACCCGCTTCATTCTACTGTTGGTGTTCGATTAATTCACATAATTTATTCTTTAAATTCTCATAATTTTCATCAAAGTATTCAACGATGCCTCACTATATGTATAATTGATGCATAGCAGCTAGTTTGGCACATAAGAATTGATTTAGCACAGCTGCTTTGTTGTTAGCTGGGCTGGCTCAGACATGTGTGATCTGACCAACCAGAGCAGACTGGGTATTTGGGGGCGGGGCCTTAAAGAGACAGGAGCTAAAACAGAGTGTTTCAGACAGACAGAGGGGGAATACAGAGCTGCAGAACTGGACAGTTTGAGAAAACTGATGTGTTTTTTGAGCATTGAAGCGATTGTTGAGACAGCCGGCAATCAATTAAAGAAATTACTTCTTTTTATATCTAATATAGACTATGTAATTTAACCTTTTTAATGATTTTTTTCCGTATTCTTTTTAACTTCTCTGCATGTGCAATATTTTGTATGTATGTAATTTATTGTGTCTGGGTTGACACTGCACTATCTTGTCAGTCACTTATTGTGCTTCACGTTGATTGTAGATGTCTGAAGAACCCTCGCCCAGGCAAAATATCCCCATGGGGACAATAAAGTATGTTATCTTACTATTGTGAAGAGTTTATAATCAAACATCATTCAATATTATCCGCACCTGATGTTTTAAATAAAGTACCTCAGCTTTTCCAATCATGACTTCATACATATTTATAACCAACTCATTTACACACCTTTTCCTCTTTCTTCGTAGGTACATATGTGACACACTACATCCTTTAAAGCGACCTTTATGCATTGATCTCTTCTAATTCCCATCATCCTCCAGCATCTCTGCAGTTTCTAGGTGTGGCAGAGCCCAGTGCGTCACAGCTCAACCTTGTTTGTTCCTTGTCTGACTCACTCCCAGCTTTCAGTGCATTAATGCAGTTACGCACTTGCAAATAGTACAGTCAGGTTTATGACTGTCTATCATGGTCGATTGGCTGCAGTCCCCGGTATTCTGTGACTCGTGAATCTTTGCTTTCGGTGCATGTTTACGACCCCACGGTAGTTAAAAAAAAAAAGAAAAAGGGCTACAGATGACTCAGTCGCAGTGCTGTCGAACAGCTCATGCAGCTGGTGCTGAAATCATGAAATCAACAAATTCATTCTGAGAAATCCAATTTTTTATTTAAAAAAAAAAGAAAAGAAAAACACATACAATCAAAACATCGCGTATAAAAGACAGTCACATATTCCACCTAGAGTAGAACGTTATTGTTGTATTTGCCATCCACTAATCTGATGCTTTGAGGCGAGACTAAGAGCCGGCTACTATATGAAAATAAGATTCCAAAATGTGAATCTTAGTCTTCTCCCACTCAGAATAATTTCTAGACGCTTTTTAATGCTGCCGCTCGGAGCACCCTAGATGCTGATTTGTGTGTTTTTATCTCTGAGAACCCTCTCTTATGACCACACAGAGGCAGAGTAATGAGGAGGTGGGTTTGGATTAGAGCACCCAGTGTTGAAATGAGAACTTGAGAGCCCGAGTTCCTGCTTTTTTTTGTCCTGACTGAATCAAGTGATTTACCGACCAGCGACTGCACACACTTTAAAGTAAACATTACTGATGTATGCATTTTGATGTAGCTCCACTAGATTTAAAAAAAAAAAAAAAAAAACACTTCCAGGAATCACTCATTAAACCAGGCAGAAAAAAAAACAGACAGTGATTCTGATTGTAGTATATTATGGAAAAAAAAGCAATCATGAGTGCATTGATCTACCCAAAACAATAAAAAAATAAATCAGTCCAGGGCTTCGTGATACACAGGCTGAACTTCAAACAAAAAAAAAAAATAAAGACTGAATTTATGTGTGCTGGCACAGTTTAAGCAATCTAAACAAAAAAATCATGAGCGCTTTCATCTCATTTCTCTTCTTCTAACATCTTTATTACTCAGCTGCCATGTGGAGTAGATAAATGTGCAAATATTTCCTTTTCCTCGTCACTATGAACGCACGAAATAGCTAAAGTCACCCCAATATAATACAATGGAAAAATAAATATTTCTGTGGAAGAAGAAGATTATGCCAGGAACCCCTTTTTGCTTTTTGCACATGCTGGGTGGAGAGGGCGTGATGGAGGCGACCAAGAGTAATCGATCAGGATGTACAAATACAAACACGATGCAGTGGCTTTTTTACCCAAGAAAAAAATCGACTTTACCCTTTTAAAAAAAAATAAAAAAAATCTGGTTCTAAACATGATTTAAATAGCTGAAAAACAGTTGACACCAGCAAAGGGAAGGCAGGGAAAACATTAACATTCACACCATGATCTGTAGGAGCTGCGATATGACTGTGGTGCTGTCACTGTGATTCCTCGGTATTGCTAGTGCCCCGTCTACACGCCTTGATCGCCCACAACATCCGACTGATGCGAGCTCTGAAAAACTAAGGCTTGTGGGTTGCGAGGAAAGACCAAAAGAGTTGACATCAGTAACCTTGAGTGATACTGCACGCGGTTTTCACGGTAGTCGTGACGGAAACTGGTGACCACTAGCACGAAGAGTTTTCTTGTTAAATTACTCGTTGAGAAAAAAAACAACTGAGAAATAAAACGTGAGCACCATTTTTTTTTTTTCTTTTTGGCATCTCCGCATCCTTCTTTGGTGACCAGGAGTAAGAAAAAGTTGAGAGAGGTGCAGGAAAGGAGGGGTTATAGTGTTAAGTACTGGACATGATGGAGGAGAGGAGGAGCAGTGTCTCGAAGGCTCCTCCGGCGAGCAGTAAGGCCGAGGTGAGTTAGTCCAGTTGGAGAGGGTCCTTGTTGAACAGTAGCTCTGTCGACCTCCTTGGCGACACATCGTGAGGACCAGCTTTCCGTTGAGAGTCATAAGCCGTCTCAGATAAAAAAAAAAAAATCACATATATATATATTTATATCATATATACACCTTTACAAAAAAAAGAAAGAAAAAAAAATCCCTGAAGTTTTACTCATGACAGTCTTGAGGTTTGCGTATGAGCGTTGTGTTAGTGACCCCAGCCCATGAGGTGGCTGACGCGTGCCTTCTCAGTCATGCGGCGTACCCGTCCTGAGCGTGACCGACCCAGGTTGAGGGGGTCTTCCTTCGACCCGTGGCCGTCATCCTCTGAGTCGTCCCTGTACAGAACTGTCCTGCGGCCCTGGTTGCGTGTGCTCACCCTTCGAGACTTGCACTGGTTGCCTCTCGGATTGCTAGCTGCTGCTGCTCCTCCCTGCACATCATCAGAGTTGTCCTCATCCTCCTCCTCCTCTTCTTCTTCTTCTTCTTCTTCCTCCTCCTCCGGTTCCTCCTCCTCCTCTGGCTCCTCCTCTTCCTCCTCCTCCTCTCCCTCGTCCTGTTCTTGTCTTACATCCACCTGTTGCTGCTGCTGCTGCTCCTCCTCCTCTTCTTCATCCTCTTCATCCTCCTCCTCCTCCTCATCTTCTTCCTCTTCTTCTTCTTCCTCCTCCTCTTCCTCCTCCTCCACCTTCACCGGCAGCTGCATTCGTGCTTTTTTAGGTCTCTGTGCTGCGTCCTCTCCTCCTTTGTGTCTCCGTTTCCCTGAGGCCGCCACCTTACCCTTAGCTGAGAGCCGTACCGACAGGCAGGGTGCTTTGCTGTAGTCGTGATCTCCACCTTCCACGTACTTCTCCACCTCAGAGTCGGAGCTGTCCTCGCTGTCTGACGATGAAGAGGAAGAAGAGGATGACGAGCTGGACGAGGACTCTGACGATGAGCTGTTGGATCCGGACTCCTCCTCCTCCTCCCCCTCGTCGTCGTCGTCCGACTGCACTGCCCCTCGACTGTGCTGCTGTCTGGAGCCGTTACTTAGATGTAGGTTACGTTGGTGCCCTGGATGCAACACACAAAGAGGACAATAGTTAATTTCTGCAGCGCATCTTTGAAGTCATATTAGTATGAAAGGTGTTCATGAAGCCTTTGATACCTGACTTCTTCACTGGAGTAGCTTGGCTGCGAGTCACCCGATGCGGCCCTTCGTTTCTGCCCTCGCTGCTCGTCCCTGAACTTGGGGAAGAAGGCTGGATGTCCTCTTCCTCTGCTACACTGCTGCTTTGATGAGCTAAAACAACAACAAGGATAATTACCAACATGTTGATAACAAGACTGCAATCATTATTTTTCATTAAGGGTGTCTAGATTTCTATTGAAATCAATTACAATAAGCCAGCTTCAATCATCAAAATCAGATGCAGGACCTGCCAGTAAGCGCCTTGTAGTGAAGTAAGCTGGTCAAATGGCATTTTTTTTTTTAGTTTTATGGAAGAAAGGGAAAAAATCAACTCATTGGTTTGTTTGAGTTACTGTGACTGTATGATGAAACCCTGAACGTTTAAATTTACTGCTAAACTGACAACTTCAATGCTTCTCCTCTGCATTTACAGCCACTTTTGGCCGCTTCCTCTTCTCTCACTCACTTAACCACACATTCACTACTGCACAAAACTTCTGGTTTTGCAGCTGCATCAATACTAAATATGTACCTGTAGAAAGTCACTCGCAATCACTGTGCTCATTCATGTTTTAAGATGCAACAAATTATATCCAGCTATGAAAAAGCCTGACAAGATGAAAACGGTATGCAGAGTACTGTACAGAGAGTTGTTGCGATTGAGACGAAACATGCATTGGTGTGAACTTGAAAGTTTCTACAACGTTGCAGATCGACACTTTGCAAGTATTTGCATGTTCCAACTCATCTCATTGTGAATCTTTTGGTCTGTACAGGACTTTACAATGGCATAGCTGTCAGTGCTAAAAAAATGGAAGCCAAGATTTGGAGAATAGTCAAACGTTTTTACAGTTCATTAATTGTACAATGCATTAGATTTGAACTTCATTAAATATACATAATTAAGAGGATTGCTCAACATTTTGTTAATGCCTTAAACTTCAGAATTTAAGTCGAAACTGTATCCATAAAGGAGAATCTATTTTCTTCTGCTCTCAGAATGTGTGCACACAGCAGTGAGCCCTACAATCTGCCCATGCCCACATTAAACTGGTGGCAGAAGGACTTGCAGCCCTCTTATTCATTTGAATGGAGGCCAGGCCACAACACAGCGGGGATGCAAACACAGGGGGCTCCAAAAAAAGGCAGAAAAAGTTGGAGCAGACTAAACTTTTGCTGAGCTAGTAAGACTTTTACAAAGTAATGCGAAAGAAAGGTGAAGCTTTTTCTCTTGTGTTTTATAGCGAAATGAAAACACGTTGAGCCACAGCAGCACAATCTTACCCTGGTATGCTCTCTGAGAGCGATTCTTGGTTGAGGTCTGGGACTTTTTTGGCTTTGACACCTTCCCTGACTTGTGCTTCCCTTTAGGACTGGACATATGGAAATAGAGAGGAGACAGAACATTTCAGAATAATGAGATACTTTATATAACAGCGAGGTGTCTGACACTTATCAGCTGAAATTTAATAGACCAGAACTAGGACTTGTTATTCAGCATGAAACCATATTTTCTGTATTTCTAAAGCTAAATGTGAAGTATAAAACAGGCTTCAAGCTTAATGGACCAGACGACCCTCATACACTGGAATTAAATAAAAAATTTAACAATGTGCAGTGTTCAGTGACATGCTTGTGACTGAGGCGCAGTACCTGGGGGATGGACTAATAGGTGGCGAGCTGCCTCCGTTGTGCAATCTGTCCCTGTAACTGAGTCTCTGACGAGTCCGCCGCTCATTCTGACAGGCGGACTTGTAGTCGGAGATGATGGAGATGATGTTCTTTTCAAAGAAGGCTGACAAGCTGAGGGTCATTGTGTAGATCTAAAGGAAAACAAAAAAAGAAATTGGTAAAATCACAACTAGACTGTCAGATATGACTCAGTTACACGTTGTACATTTCAGGGACGATACTTCACCTGTGATTTCTTGTTCGGCGTGTACGCTTTGGAGTTGCTGAAAATGAGGCGCACGTCTTTGGCAAACTCCATCGGATTTTCATAGTTCCCTTCACACAGCGTCTCTGACACTGTGCTCAGGTCCATCGGAGTGTCAATGATGTCTCGATAGTCCTGAACACAACAAGGAAGAGAGTAAGAAATCTTTAACTTGACCCCTCCTTTTACTTTTCTACCCGTGGCATGCATTTCTGATGTTATGACAAGTCATGTGAAGTGTCTTCCGGTGTCAGTGGGCCTTACCGGATACTCAAACAGATCCACAGGCTGCCTGAACGGTTCTGAATCTGGCGAGGTGATCATGCGGCGCACCAGCTCTCGGCATTGACCTCTCCACGCTTTCACATTCAAAACCACACCTCGCTTCTGAGAATTCTGGTTCCCTCCCTGTTAGAGGAGAAAATAAACCAAACTAAGACTGGAACTGCTGTAGGTATGATTTAAGCCTGCAGCAGTGTTTGTGGTCTGTTTTTAGGATGTGGATTGTGGTGCTTCTTACCCGATGTCCTGAAGATGTGCCTGGAGTGTCGGAGTCCACATCCAAATCGGCCTGCAGAGAAACATAGACACGTTACTATTAACAGCCAAAACAATAATCCAGAGAAGGAGCAGAGGAAATTGTGCACTTGACACAATTCTCTTACCGTTGCCTCTCCTCCACTGCTGATCTCAGACTTCAGTTTGTGATGCAGATCCAGGATGTCGTAGCAGCTCTGGTCCCTGAAGAAGAGAGGGAGCAAAGGAATCAGACTTGTGTGGAAATATTAGATAATTGTTAATATCAGTGTTGAGCAGTATACCACATTTTTGCAGATATTTGATCATTTCTAACTCATTTTGGCCAATTGCTGATGCTGATATTGATATGTGCTCAGAATTCTGCAGACATACAATGCTTTTAAAAATGTCCACTCTCACTGGGCTACATAAAAATAACTACTTTGTTCACAGTTTGTGTTTAGGCCTTGATGTGTGTGCAGCCTCCGCACTTTATACATTTGTTGCCTGACAAAAAGGTTAACTTGACTCAATTTTAGTTATTATTTTCAAGTTTTAAAGGGATAATGTCAGAAAGGATAATCGCTGCATGACATTTTCGTATCGCCCCGTGCCTAATGCAGATATTGTACTTTGCATCCGTAGTATGAATCAGAGCTATAACTCTGTGGAGTCTTACCCGATGTAGTGCAGGAGAACGTCAGTCACCACCTTGGCGGATGCTACTATGGGGCTCTGGGGTTCATTGAAAGTGCGGGCATTGTGTTCAATGTAGCGCACCTCCCACATCAACGCAGAAATCCGCCTGAAGCAGAAAAGAACATCCACACGTGAAGCTCAATACATGGCTTAGATATACAGTATATGGAAAAGATGAAAAGTGTGGTGTAGATTATGCGTGCTGCTCCACCTGTAGAAGCGGTTCTCTAGTCGTTTGCGGATGGTGCTGAGGTCAGTGGGGTAAGCCACAACAGTGCAGTACAGAGGGTAGTCCTGCAGATTTACTGGTGACGTGAATGCCTTGGCTACCTCTGTGAACAGACAGGAGGGAGATCAAACATGGTGGATGTGGAGATTGGATTTTTTTCCCATAAGAAACAACCTTGTGGTGTCTTACCCAGTGTAAGAAGCTGATCGATGCCGTGGATGACTCTCTCGCAGTCTTCGTCTCGTGTGTGGGCGCCCCACTCTCCTTCCTGAGGCGTGTAAAGAAGAGCTTTCAGCTCCTCCTCTGCCACCTCCACGCCATCACCAACCTGCTCTGGCAACGCAGCTGAAGGAGCCACAGAATGTGTCAGAGAATGAAGCTGTATTTAGTTCACTGTTCAGCACATATCAAAAAAGCAGTGTTTTTTTTTTTATTTCAACAATCCTGATTAAATACTTTAGTTCTTAGTTTGAAGCATGATAATGTAGCAAAATCACCATTCTGCTGCTATAATAAAAATGGAAGAATAAGGAAAATTAAATTAAGAAAATGAAACTCATGAATGGATGACCTGGTTGTATAATCGTGCCAAAAAGGAAACAGTGGCACTTGAAAAGGAGCAGCAAGTGGTTTCAAATCAAAAGCCATGGTAATAAAGTCTTTTGTGATACAGAAAGTTCCCAACCACTCAACGATATCGAAAAGGCACCATGAACAGGTTTGAGTCTCTCAACAGAGACAGAGAGAAAGAAGTCTTCATGAAAGAAGACATTATTTCTGGCTTTACGAATATGTTCCGTCCAGAGTCGTTTTCAGTCGACCTGGTTTTGTTAAATGCTTTACTAGTTTTAACAACATTCATATGGAAATCTGGATCAAAAATCCTTTTTCAGGATGACAATAGGGAGTTACATTTAAAGAATGCAGTGTGGTCTGATTAAAAACTGTGTGATAATACTAACCTTCCTCGGGAATCGGCTCCATGTCCCAGGGACTCATCTTCTCGCGCTCACCATTATCCCACCTGGTGAGACAAGAAGAAAAACATCAGTTATTCATTAAACCATACAATGTGGAAGATGACAATCACTTCTTTAGTTTAACTTTAATGAAAACTGACTGCTGATACATAATGTTGGAGGGGAGAACTCCTCCAGACGTACTTCACTGCATAGCACTGAAACAGGCTGTCTGGATACTCCAGCTGAAGAGGCTCCTGGTCCTCCACAGAGCCGAACCACCAGGCGTCGTCGATGATGCTGCGGAACCTCAGACCTGAGGAGAGCAAAGTAAAATGGGATCAGAACACACCCACAACAATGAGCATAAGTGCTGGGACGCATCCCTTTCAGAACACTGACCTGGCTGCCAGTTGTGCTCTTTAGCTTCGTTATAAAACTGCAGCAGCACCAAGAAATCTATGACATCAGGCATGTCGTGGTACCTTTAGATTGTGGGGAAGAAAGCGGAGTGAAATTCATACGCTTCAATGTACATTCAGTTATCCTGTAGTGGGTGTACTGTAGATAAACGCTCACTTTAAGGAGAAGGAGTCGCCGGTCATCTTCCCTGAGACTGGGTCCAAGAAAGCCAGTTTTAGGCAGCAGAGGGTCGGAGGTCCCACCTCATATTTGATTCCAACCACCTTCACAGATTCCTGGTCCTGAGGGGGTGAAAGAAAATCCATAAAAAATGTAAGACCCAGGATGAATGAACAGGATTGTTTGTTGCTGTGGCTCATTTGAGAGGTAGTCAGATAAGTGGTGATTAATTAAGTAAAAAATTACACTTGGCTCACCCTGAGGTCAAGTCTGTTCCAGGGCTGCTTCTGAGGGTTGATGCTGTAGGCCTTGGCCCTGCGGACGGCCCGGACATAGGCCTGATGACCCTGTTTGAAGTAGATGAGCTGGTGGAGGAGAGGAGGACCGTGAGCACAAATGCATGTCAGGTCATGTATTTTTCTGTTTGACATCAGAGCGACGCTCCTTACCTCGTCTCCCATTTGAGGAACAAAAGGAGAGCGGCGTGGGATGGTCTCCATTATCCATGATGGTGGCAGCCACTCCTCCGCATCGAGTCCAGCCAGAGAGGATGTGGGTTTCTGAGTACATACAATTTGTTGGTCAGGCTACTGTGAGAACGGTGCTGCGGGACAGCATTCAAAAAAATGGAGCACAGCTTATGTTTTCCAGAAAGACATGTCTTCAGGAGCTGCAGGTCGTGTGAGCTCACCTGTTTGGTCTCCTTGGGTTTCTTCCTCTTCTCATTTTCCTTCTTCTTGGCCTCTTTCGCCTTGTCGTCGCCCTCTTCCTCCTCAGAGCTGCTGTAGCCTTGAGGTTGTGCGGGCCTCCTGGTTGATCGTTTGGGCGGCTGTAGATTGATCCCAGCATCGGCAGTCCAATCGGAATATTCACTGGAGGAGTCACTGAGAATACAAAGCGGCCGTAGTTAGTGGGGGGGGTTCTTATTAAATCTTGAAAAAAAACAACTAATGCTCAGACGAAGACATGTACCTGGAGCTGCTTTCACTCTGCCACTGAGCTTCACCATCAGAGGACGCCTCGCTTTGCTCCGCCTGTTCTGCTGCCTGAAAAACACAGAAAATTATGTTACTTTTTTGACATACAGCGCATCATATCCATTTTTTAAAAAATCATATTACACAGATATGATAAGTTTAGTTTTGGCACTGAAAATAAAACTTTCAAACTTTGATTTGAAAACAAAAGATGAACTAAAAAAAAGAAACATTAAAATATTTGTATTTTTGAAAATGTTGTATCGGCATTGAACATCACTTCATTGAAAGTAAACCACAAGCACAGAATACAATCATTTCACGTTGTTTTGATTTTGATTTTTTTGTATTTTGATGTGTTCTTTCAATGATGACACATACCTCTCCATCACTGTCAGAGTCTGCCTGGCTGTCAGGGTTGCGCCGGTTGCTGCCGTTTCGACTCCTGGTCCCTGGACGGCGGACTTGAGCTGAGCGGGTCTGATAGGCGTGGTGCTGCTGCTTTTTCTTGCTGGGCCTCAGCGAGCGCAGTCGAGTGGTCAGCAGTTCGCTCTACAAAATGCGAAAAATTGGGATTGAATTGATATTGATGGCATTTGTGAGTTGTGAAAACAGCTGTGAAGTGAAGAACACTGTACCTTGGGTGTGCAGGCTGCAGGTTTTTTCCTCCTCTCGGCATTGTATAGAGAACATTCCATGTCACCTTTGGCTTTTCTGCACTCCTCCAAAACTCTAATAAAAAAATCCATCATGAAATTGTACGTGATTGCTAAAGAAATTATATAAAAAGATAAACTCCTCCCAGCCATTCAAATTCCGTCCTTCCACCTCACCTGAACGTCCCTTGCGGCACCTCATTGACCACCACTCTGCGGCTCCAGGCCAGCAGGTCCCTCTCAGTGGCCACTTGACTACGCAAGGCATTATGCTGCATCTGCCACACCCCGTCCACCTGCCCACTTCTGTGTGAATCATCAGCCGGAGAGGAGACCACCACATCTGCTGCATCATCAGCTAGAAATACGGAAAAACCAGCTTGTTATGGCGTTTTGTTGCTTGGCGAATCTGACATTTTTGGCCACACGAAGGTATTAGAACACCAGCATCTACACAATGCTCATGCTCACAACCAAAAACATCACACAGAAACCTTGTTTGCTGATAAAATATGAAATAAAAAAAAAATACCTTCTGCCTCATCGGCCTGCGGTTCTGCAATCTGAAGCACGTCCTGCTCGTTCTGCAGCTGCCTGATGAGATTATCCAGTAAGCTTTCTCTGTTATCTGCCGTTTGCTGGCCCAGCACCTGCTCAACCAACTCTCCATCGCCTGTGCAGCAAAAGGGTAGAGGTTAGATTAAAAACTCTGTTGATTATATTTCAAACACAAGTATTCTGAAAAGTGTGAGTAATAACGGAGAAGGCTTTACTGTTAGCCATGTATCCAAGCTGGGGCACTAGCTGCTCCTCATTGCAGCTTTCTCTTCCTGGCACCAGGCGCTGGAACTGAGGGGGGTGAGGATTCCCATCAACATCAACCAGGAATGGCGGAGGCATGAGGTGCGGGGCTTGCTGCGTCTGCTCGTCCAGCACATAGTTGTTAGCGTCACGGATAAGAGGTCTGTAGTCCGTGTGGAAGAACATCTGGTCAGGAATCTGGAGGGAAAAAACAGTAGATTTGAGTTGAAGACGCTTACATGCCTCCTTGCACAGGGCAGACCAGGGGACAGAGCTAGCTACAATACGGAACTTCTTTAGGATTATTAGCAGTCTTCCCTGAAATATTTCAAAGGATCCTTGATGACACGTGGCCTGAATTTGAGTCTTATGACTGTAGATTATGCATGACCACAAATACTGTATAACTATCAAGTCTGAATGTTGTTCCTTTGAGGAAAAAAAGGAACTGAAAGATGATTATTATGAGTAAATATGTTTTAACCAACAGTTATGTGCAGTTACCTTCTCATATGGTCTGCTGCAGCCGAAGCCAAAGATGAGCAAATGGCCGTGTGAGTCAGTGCAGGCGAAGTGTTGCCCATCAGCCGAGAACTTGCAGTCAAAAATAGCACCGTGGCCTTGCCCCTCAATCTGGACACAAAGATTTAAATATGAATCGATGACAGCGTGAATAAATAAATTAAGAAAGACGATTCTCATTGTCCATCAGTTACCATGTTGAAGAAGTTGCGGATCTTGGCTCCTTTGGTCAGGTCCCACATGTAAATGTTGCCATCATGGCCAGCAGATAGCATGATGCGGGAGTCGAATGGGTGAGCCTCCAACACAAACACCTCGTCATCATGACCCTTGTGGAGAGACAGAAAACATTCTGTTGGTCAGCACGTGAATCACTAATTTATTCATTCTATTAGCACAGCACAAACTCCAGCTTCGGCCACTCACAGATAGAATATGTAGCAGCTGTCCAGAGCCCGTGCTCCACACTTTGAGCAGGTAGTTCGACACTGCTGTGATGACGGTGCTATCTGCACGGTCCCAGGCCACCATGGTCACCACCAGCTTGGTTTTATCATCCCCACTGGCGACAGCACTCCTGGAGCAAAAATATCCCATCAGACAGTAAACACCAAAGCAGTTTACAGAGACAGAAATGGCACCGTAAAATGTTGTGGAACACTGTTTACTCTCTTACCCAGGCAGCCTGGCAGCCATGTCTAAAGTGATGCTCTTCCACTCTTGTTGCTGGTAATGCCAGATCCTCGCTGTGCCGTCTCGACTGCCACTCACAAACCTTAGGCTGGACACATACACACATTTAACTGTCAGAGGCTTTAAAAACACACTAAAAAACAGTTGTTTTTGTTAATCTTAGCAAATACACTCACCTGTCACTGTTATTGCTAAACTGCACGACAACAACTTTATCCTAAAAAACAGAAAAAAGTACATGTATCTAGGTTACACAGACCATTCTTTAAAATAAGGTTAATGTGTCAAACAGATTGGTACAAGGCCAACTAGGCAGTGACTGTGTATTGTTTCCTACCGTGTGAGCGTCCATCTCAGAGACTTTCATCGGAGTTTCGGCGCCAAGGTAGTAGACCCTGATCAGATGATCAGTGCCACCAGTAGCCATGAACATACCACCTGTTAACATCAAACAGAATTCAATGTAAGAGGAACATTATGTAATCTACAACATCTATAGATCCATATCCTCTCATTCTGTTGATATGTATATATGTCTATTATGCCCAGTGAAGCCTAAAACAACATCAACAAATCGAAATATTTCCAATTTTGAAAACAAAGTTTTTCTAAAATTACGATGTGCCCAATTCATTCAGGTAGGGTGCCACAACCACTCCCTTTGCATAATATATGCAGCCAAATGTATAACTATTTGTCTGCAGTTATTGTGTTACTCAATGGACATTGTCCTGCTGAAACCCCTTTCACACTGGACAAAAAACCCACCAACACCTGGCTTTTGTCTCCAGTGGAAAAGGGCACAATTGGCATTAATTCCCAGTCAAATGACTCAATGCTGTGACGTGTGTTGTGTACGGTGGAGCATGAATAGTTTTCGATCTGATCCAACTGAAGCCGTCCCCAAACATTTTTTAGATGGTGAGTTTGGAAGAGAGACGACATCGAACATGATGCACAAGAGAAATAAAGGAAGGCAAACTCCCTTAGTGACAATAGGAAAGGAGACAATTGCTCTTTTCCAGAAGGATTATAGGCATTTAAAAATCTGGCATAAACACACAAATTGTTTGTAATAAATACAAAAATGTTATCACAGTCCCTGTTTATTTGCTGATGTAAGCCAATGCTGATGCATTAAAAACTACTACTCAGAGTATTTCATCATTTTCTGTGCTTTAACCTAAATAATGTTAAGTTATAAGTTTACAAAATTATTTTCTTTTTTTTAACTTTTGCAACAGTTTGTTGCTTTGGCTTGAGCAATAGAATTCCATAAAGCAAAAGGTATTTCGTAAGCTGTCTGGATTTGGTTTGCTGCTCACAGCAGTTTAGGGCACTGAAATGTTGCCCAGGGGGGAAACACACATACCACTGCTGAATGAGGAAGTAGAGACCTGTACTCCTGGACGCGACCGCTCAACAAACTTGACTGGTTGATCACTGAGGAAACATAAAAGCTGTGGTTACTTCCGCAACTTTAGAAAGGCTAGAATTTACAGAGTTAAAACCACTACAACAGATGTGTCAAAGACTTACTTGAATTTCATGCTGATGGAGTGCCACTTCCAGAAACACACCATGCCGTCTGCGCCGGTGGAGGCCAAGTACCGCGTCGTCCCTTTGACAGCAGGACAAAACTAAGGGGATAGAGAGTCAGTGTTGGTTAGTCACAGACAAGGCATGACCAACATTTAACACAACGCTAAAGCAGCAAATAACTAGTTTTGTGAATGCTGGCATGTGGAGTAAAAGGAAGAAAATCTACTTGATAAGGGTAATAAAAGTAAAAAACAATGTTATGGTCTGAATAAAAACTTCCTTTTTCCATGTTTGAGTAACTACTTTATAATGCATCAGTCTCACCTGTATGGATGTGATGGAGGCACCATGGGCCTGCAGAACAGTGATGGGTGCACAAGTGCGTAAGCACCACAATCTGATGGTTTTGTCACAGCTCGCTGAGGCAAGGAGACTGTTCTCATGGTTGACGCCCATGTCACAGATCTCTGCAGAGTGGCCGCGGAGTGTTGCCAGGAGCCGGCCGTCATCTGTGGCCCAGATTTTCACCAGGCAGTCATCAGAACCCTGAAACACATTTGATATTGGCAGCAGATAAATAGGACGGTTTTCCATTAAATGTGAGGAAACAGCTTGTGAGTTACTGTCAGCACCATTTGTGACATGTGGTCACAAATGTGTAAGGACTAATTAATGACTTATAAACGGAAGAACAATTCATTGAAATTATGCCACAATTAAAATAAAAAACTAACTTTTAACTGATAAATCATCTACTGCTCATTATTACAAGATTACTTTTTTATTCTTTCCCTAGCATATTGCTTCTCTTGATCACCTGTGTGTTGGACCGTGTAATGTATTCAATTCAAAAACCTTTTTTTCTACCCGGGGTGACAATTGAAGGCATGTGAAGTAGTCGTACGCAGACACAAACAAGTCACGTTAAGTACACATGATATCGCTGTGATTCAGCTGAACCTGCACTCATTTTGTATGATTTTAATTTCCAACTTAGCACACAGCTTCCAATACAGTTTTCAACTGTAGTGACACAGCAACAGCCCCTAGATGTAATGCTTTCATTAATTCATCACATGTATTTAATGTGAAAATGACATGACGAGAAAATGTTTACAATGTTTTGCAATAGTTGCAAAGGGTTCAGAACCACGTGAAATGTATTTTGAAATTGATTCTGAACAAGAGTAAAAACTAATCTGTGTTTCTTGACAGAACTTCATATAATAATCTGTAAATTTTGATTCACGTACCTCAACCCTTGCAGCATTTGTATAGTTTACTTAGCTCGGACTGGACAGATGGAGTGAGACATTACATTTCTGTGGCAATAATCATCTGGCCCAGAACTCATAACTTACCGTAAATATCCGACGACCGGTGCGATCAAAGGCTACGCAGTACACTGAAGAAAGGTGTCCAAGAATACGTTTGTGTATCTTCATGTGTTGGTAGGTGGAAGACGGCAGGGCCTGGCTGATACGAGCCAAGCCCGTGGCCTGGCGAGCACCCATGATGGACACTTGATATGAAGAAACACAAGAATGATTAGCGAAGAAAACAGACTGTTAAAGAAACCATTAGTCTCAAATGTTCTAGGAGCTTTGGATTTTTTAAAATGGGTATAAATAAAAATAAAAAGCTTCACACACCAACATTTGGAGGACCTCCATTGCTGACTGGAGGTTCCGGTGGACGTCCTCGATGGAGTGCAGCCACAGCTGAACCACTGCATACTTTGTGGCTACAACCTAAATTGCACAGGTAGTGAATTAAAAAAATATTGAGAAGAATTACAGCCGTATTCATGTGTGGACTGTCCGTAAAAAGGTGCAATGGTATGATGTGATGGCAATGCTCACTTTTGGTTGTACGCAGCAAAGACTGCCTCCCCAGCCCCAAAAGTGTTTGGACTCCAGGAACACTAGGTGGGATCTCCTTCTCTATAAGAGGGCCTATCCGCTGGCAGACATGGAGCAGATAGTCCGCAGGAATGTGCTGGTTCAAAATCACCTGCAGGAGACATGGACAGCTATTATATAATACAACAAATATAAAAATAGCAGTAGTAGTAATAAAAATGCCAAAGTAGGATTATCTCAGTTGAAGTGTCAAATTGTTCAAACTAATTAAGTTTTGATAAATAAAAGGGCCTCCAGTTTATTTATACAGATTTAACTACCACTGTTAATTGTCTATTTACAGACAGCACCATACGAATTTAAACTGACCATTAGCGGAGTTCTGAGGCTGATACCAAACGATTTTTATTGTTCTAAATATCTGACAATGAGATATCTTCTTATACTGTTATTTTTATGCAAAGACAAAAAAACATTTTTGATAACAATCCCTTACATGATTACTACTTTTTTTAAATTAACAACTTACCATGCTGTCTACCAATTGAAATATTTACACTTTAAAATTACTTTCTGTGCTGCAGATTCTTGTAAACTTTTCTCATATGTTGGCCCAAACAATTTATCCACCTAGCTCTATTTCAGTTACTTCAAGAAAACAAAAACCAAATCATTATCAGCTACAAAGATATTTTCAGATTGTGTTGCTTTACATCTATCTGTATCCTTTATTACATTGTAACACTCAAAAAATCAGCGGGCATCTTAACTAGTTTCTATTCACTCTTTAATTGCCCCTCTTGGACTGGGACATAACATTCACAAAGGTGTGCTATAAACTAGACATTACGAGGAAAACAGTGTTTAGACTTCGTCCTGTAACTCAATCATAATTATATTCAGGACAGACATAAATAACACGATTCTTCTTTTTTTTCCCCCTCTCTTCCTGTCTCTTCATGTTTATACCCATAATCCGAAGCATGGTTTTGTGATGCAGCTAGTTGAATAACAAAAAGAGAGGGAGGTAAGGGATAGCAAGAGGAGGGGCAGAGAAGCTCACAGCCAATCAAAAGACTCGCCTAGCAGTCTTCCGGTTGTTTGCAAACGCAACTGCGATTTCATTGGCTGCGAGAAAAGACAGACAGCTCCCGGGCTCTTGCGCAGCCTATCACAGTTCGCCCTTGTCTCTATTCTCCACCTATTAGCCTACACAATAGCAAAGCCTGCTCGTAGTTATTTAAAAATAGGCCTATACTAATATAAATGTTTTAATGTGTTTTTATAAACAAAAACACATTGTCAACGTGTTTGATCTAAATGGTTGGCGGGAATAAAAATAAATACATCCGGTACGACGCAACTGTCGAATAAAGAAGAAGTTAAACGCTTCATGTTAATAAAAAAAGTTAATTATGATAATTCACACTCACCCAGTCTTGGAAAGTCCGTTTGTATTTCTTCCCGTCCCAACTCCATCGTTCTGGGACCAACTAAAGTTAAAGAAAAAAGCCGTTAATAGGTGGCACTAAATTGCCAGTCTCGTCCCGGCACGGCGACACAATTCTTTGCCTCAGACCGACCAAAATTACTGAAAAGTTGCCCAAAAAAGCGGCCAGATAGGCAGTAATACGGAAACCACACATGAGAAAAACACAGAAAGGTCCTGATGAACCTACCTCATACTCCTCCAGCTCCTCGATCAGAATCTAACAACAGACACACACAGTTAGCGTTAGCTGCTAGCATTAGCTCCGTATTTACAAGAACTACATCCGATACGAGTACATGTTTGTCTGTTAACGGGATGTTACCTGTGCTGCTTTTTTACAAGGTCCCGACTGCAGAAATCTGGCGATGAGGTAATACAGTTCTGAAAAGAATGAGAGGTATATTAGCCCGGTACCAACCGAAATAGAGCCGAGCTAACGTTAGCTAGCTCTGGCTGCACTCGGTTACTTAGCTCGCTGCAAACTATGTGAATGTGAAATGTCCCGTCGCGAATAAAATGGACCATCCGACACTCACCCGCTTCAGTTTGTGAACACTGTTCTCTTGCCATCACTTGATAAGACGGGCGACATTAAGACGGACTGATGTTTTAGCTTGCTCGTTAGCCGCCGGCTAGCTAACAGTAGCTAGGTGTGTGTAGCTAA
Source organism: Diplodus puntazzo (assembly GCA_963678695.2). NCBI lineage: Eukaryota > Metazoa > Chordata > Actinopteri > Spariformes > Sparidae > Diplodus > Diplodus puntazzo. Next base: position 6,789,994 of record OZ023167.1, on the reverse strand, counting down.
AACAGGCTAGTGAATGGCCTCCTCCTTTCTCAAGTTGTTCCCAGACCACCTGGTGCTTTGTGTTAGCGCCCTCCAGTGAAACAATGCTATACTGGACACTGTTTTTTTTATTTTTTTTTTATTTAAAACGAATACATATGGTAAGCGTGACTATTTAAATATTCAAATTTAAAATGTGAAGTCCAGATATTTTAGACAGATATGGTTTTATTTTCAGTAGCCTGTGAAATCAGTGAGATAGATATTTACATTTAACTCCCTTTGTCTTCTGTATAGTCAACTCAGGTGTCATATAAGCTACATACATGCACACACAGTAGCCGATATGCTGTATATGTAGTTGAATGTGTTGTGAACATCTTTATTCATTTTCTATTATATGAAAAAACTGCTGTCCTGTTTTGTTGCTGTGGCAGTATGTGAAGACCATCGTTCCAGCAGAGCATCTGGGTTTGATTTTGGAAGAGGCCTATGTGACCTTAATGGGAACAAAGAAAATCTTTAGGTTATACTGTTAAGTGGCAAAATCATACATTACATACATGAGATTAACAAATTAAAAATCACATTGTGAAAAATATGATGGACATTCTGTATCATTAACTGGAAGTTGCTTGTGATTTTGATACACAGTGTCTAAGTAACTATTTCAGTTAATTCAGATGTGGCTGTGACAACATCTGTATTCGTTTTGAAGTTGACACAGGAGAGTAACCGAAACAACACTTACATACATGATGTATTTAAATGGCCCATCCCTTGTTATTATAATGGTATATAATTCACAAATGCAAACTTTCCTTTATGTCAAACTGCACTGAGACTATTTGTAGCTCTAAGATAGTCTCAGTGTGACACAGCTGTTAAGTTGAAGTTGAAAATCCAAACCTGACGGAACAAGTAAAAACATTTGAATAAGCCACATTTGCTCTGTTTTTTTCCCTGATATCATTTGTTTAAAAAAGAAAAAAAAAGTCGTGGAAATTTTGAGATCATGTCTGAGACTTGTCTAACAACCAAGGTGATGTCACAAGTTACTTGGAAACTGAAAGTAAACATCCAATGGTTCATTTTTTTTTTTTATCTGATACTGACGACTTGTGTCACTGTGGTCGACGGAGGAAGTGCACGACTGGAAGATTATTATTGGTTGTGCATGCTGAGCGTCTAAACAACTTGTGTTAACACCACAATAAAGCTTGATTCATCATGAAATTGGAGCAGTCATCTTCTCTTTGAATAAGATAAACTCTGCTATATTGATTTGATATCCCCGCTTGGATGTTATTTTGTATTTAGCCCCCAAATTATTGTTCAATAATTCTGTGTCTGAGCTATTGTAGTGATAGTGTCCCTGCAGAAACATAAACTTGCTCACATTTCAAAGAATGGCATTGAAGCTACCTGACTAATTGGTTAATTAATTTTAGAGCTGCCTCTCTTTTGCCATTTCTCACTGGATAGTCGCACTCAAACCACACGATGTATGCTTATAAATGCCAGTCTGTCAAACTGAAAGGAGTGCAAGATCTTTTTCGTGTCAGTCGCACCAATCTGGGAGGCCATCAAGTTCACATCTATGACATGGGTTAGAAAATGTGTCCCTCTGCTCTTCCTGCCAAGCAGTGAGATGTTATATGAGTTGGCCTTTTGCCCGAACATAAGAAGGCATCTGAGCAATGCTGCAAGGAGTAGTGTAATCAACAATCCAGGGAGCTGCCAGAGGTGCGAACACGTTACAGGCAACAGATCTATTATAGCTCAGACAATGTCACCTGCTCTTCACCCCACATGGATAGGTTTGTTGTGAGGAAGAGGGGAAATTGTTTTTGTATTTTGTGCGGCTTAGGTCTGAAATATCTTTTTTGATTGAAAAGGTCCCTCCAGGGGTTTTCTGTTAAATAACCACCATTGGCTTTTTTAATTTAAAGAAGACTAGAAACAATTACGAGGTAAAACTAATTGCTTCTTTGAATGGTGAAAGATTGATGATAGCGTTTTTCTTTTCTCCTAAAGGGACACTGAAGGAGCTGATTTAATTTAAATTTGATGAAATAATTCAAATAAAAGAATGGTGTCAGATTAGGTTTGGGGGCTTTATTTTTAACAGAAAATCTAGAATTGTTAGAGTGAAGTCACGGGCAGACAGAGACGGACAAACTAAAAATACTATGAAGTTGCACTGTGTGAAATTTGGCACCAAGTGTTTTTGGCACGACAGAGTAAATGTTGGCAGTGCACTGCATGTTTCTGTAAACCACAGATATGCTGAAAGTTTGTGTTTCTTTATTTTGAAACTTTAGGTTTCTCTGGGTTCAGTTTTCTATGTTATCCTGTCACAATGCTGTCTTTATGCCCCTGTTAGGCTTCGGCACAAAAAAAAACCCACTTGGTTAGGGTGAAGAGAAAGACGATATTTTGGCTTTGTTGGCCACAAAGACTGCTGGGAGATTTCCAGAAGTCCACAATTTCATGGACCTGTGTTAGAAAATCATTGCTGGAATACATTCTTAGACAGTGATGTTGTTGTATCTTTTAAAGGGTAATAAAAGGTACACTCATATGAATCATCATGAGGTATTGAAGTCCGCAGCCGACCCACACAGTGTTTGTTTTGTTTAGGCTGTTGAAATTTAAAAAAGCTGTTTACCTCTAACTGTTGAGAAGTATTGCAAGTATTAAGTATACATTTGAAGTGCTTTTACTTTACTCAAGTATTTCTTTTTTATGAAACTTTATGCTGCTACTCCATTACATCTCAGGCGCAGACAATAATAAAGGTTAAAGGTTCCTTTATTTCATATTTTACAACACCGGGGTTGGAAAGCAAAGCTGAGTGTCAGTCTGAGTTTAAACAAAACAAACCATTTTATAGAGTCGACTGCTGGTGATGAACTGAGAAGCCTCACAGTCAGACACATATACTTTTAACTCCAGATTTCTCTGAGAGATTTATTTACTCGTGACTTCTTAAATCATACTCTTCCCGTCTCGTGGTAACCATCTCCAAATGTATTGATTTTTAATTAGAATTTCTCTGATAAACTGAAGGATGAAGTGATCCACCATGGGATGAGAAATCTCCAAGTTCTCAAGCTGAATAAAGTCTTTAAAAAAAAAAGAACACCCTGTTTGATTAGCTGTAAAACATTCTCATGAAAAAAGCGGTGAAGTGGTCCTATAACACCGCTGCACTCATAACGGACTATTTAAAAGCAAATTATCCAAATCGATTCAGCAGAAACAGAGATATTGCCTTGTTAATTGCACACATTCTTCATCTTCCTTTTTGAAAACCTGGCGCCTACGTTACCCACAGTGCAACTTGGCTGCGGAGTGACATCTGTGGAGGCAATCTATCGGATCGACTGCATTATGCCACAGAATAAACAAGTAAAAAGCAAAATATCTCAATATCCTTCACTAATTTTGAGTAGTATTGGAGCAATATTGTAAATGAAATCTACCCTCTAGACCCAGCACATTGTATTAACAATCCAGAAATGTGCATGTTATGTATATATACAAGTCTATTTATATTTCTTAACCTTTTTTCTTACTATTATTATCGTTAATTTGAATATTACTGTCCTTTTGCTGCTGTGATGCACAGATGTTCCCGCTAGCAGGACTAATAAAGGAATTCAGATTCTAATTCTGAATGCATAGCACTCACAGGGGCCACTTTAAGTACATTATATAACACTTTAGGGGGCCTTTTTAGATTTTAACCTATAAAACTAATCCTGCTAAGGATCTGAGCAGGTCTTCCATTACTGCATTGCACTGATTAACCAAAGGGTGGCGCTAATGTGTGTGTTGATTTGTTGGATTATGTGAAACTTGGGGAGGGGGGACTCTTGTGCATCTGACTGCTGCTCTTCTCTTTGCATTTTGCAGAAAAAAAAACCCAGAACCCAGTGTGGTCTGCACAGATCCACGTAGACTAACATGTGATGACTTGCTATATAATGGCCACAGAAAGCATGAGTCAGAGAGCATGACTCACACAAATCACAGCATACTGTACACGTATGAAATCATATTTATATAATCTGTTGGTACAGGGCACATTATTTGAAAAGAAAGGGGCTGTTTTAAGTAAAGTGTCTGTAAAGCTCTGTCGTCATCAGAACACACACACACACACACACACACACACACACACACACACACACACACACACACACACACATGCTCACATAACTTTATTTAGTATATAGTCCAGTGGGCGGGACTCTGAGTGTGGACGCACTCCGGCTGGAGCAAACTCTTCATTCAGCCTTCATCTGTCTGTGTGAGATAGTGTGTTGTGCGTGTGTGTGTGGACAGGACACATTTTAAATCAGTCAAATGAGAATGTAAAGTGCGAGGTGTGTGTGGGCTTGGATCTGGATCTTCATCTCTCCAGGCTGTCACCCGAATTATACACCGGCAAGGCTGCTCGGCATTTTCCACACTGAGTCGGCGGTGCTGTTTGAGCAACTTTTTGGAATATAGGACATCGTTGTTGTTTTTTTGTCTTTTTCTCCCCGTTTCCATATGGTTCCGTTTGGATTGGTTTGACCCCTTATCCCGCAGAATAAGGTAAGTTTCCAGCTCTGTGTTATCGGTGCTAACCGGTCCAGTTGTGTCCGTGACGTTAATTGTAGCGTCACGAATATTAACGTAACACCATAACTTAGCCAAATGTTAGCTAACATTTAAAACTCTTTAGCACGCATTAAAGGAAAAAGCTCATAGTTAATCAAAGTATATCTTAATAGATATTTTAAGATAGATTAGCTTAATTTGCTTTACAATATTGCTGTACAAAAATTGTACACTTTTTTTTGTTTTACCCCATTTAGCCTGTAACGTTAGCAGACGTTAGGTTACCGTTAGGTTACTATATGGAGGCAGTTAGTGCTTCTTCTTCAGCTAACTAGCTGAAATGCAAATAAAATGTACAGGAGTGTTACTAAGCTGCACATCCATAAAATTTATGTCAATTCAAGCTTCAAGAAAATCGTGTTTTAATAGAATTACATTTCCCCTGATATTGATACTGTGTTAAACTGTCATGACAGACACTTGACCCTGTTAGATAGCTAATTAAGTGCTGTTGAACTGTAGCTTATGAAGTTTTGAATGTGTTGACATGGTTGACATGGAAACCATACAGAGGCACATTATTACTTTAAACACATTTTATGAGTTGAGCCGAACTGAAATAAAAGTCCATATAACTGACTGATATGTAACGGGGTTATATGGACGGTGCACTTGTGTAAGAAGAGGGAAATAGGGCTCAACAGAGTGGTGAGAGATGGTGGATTATGTGATTGGGCAAGACACCAAATTCACAGGAGTCCTGAATGATGCCAAGTCATGGCAGCTGTGTCAGTTCTGTTGAGGGGCCTGATGCAATATAGAACACACAAAAAAGGAGCAGGCTCTATATTAATCATGCCAGTGTTCAATTGCCATGTGATTCTTCTGCGTCTTGACCCACGTACACTCAAGTTGAGGCTTATCCGGCTTGCTGCGTCAGTGCAGAGGTTGGCCCAGCAGACATGAATAGTGATGAGGATGTGTGCTGACAGCTGAGTGGGACAGGATGGGCTGTTCCATGACTGACTGAACTGGGGTGTTCACTGCACCATATGCTGTTAAACATTTGGGCCAGCCTCATGACTCATGCTATCTTCATCTCCCTTTAGCTAATTTTTTCTTTTCAGTCATGTCACTAAATCCAACAATCTGAATTTACAATCAAGAGCTGAATAAATTGGTGAATACGTTTTTTTTTCTGCCCCTATGGAAACGGGTCAGGAGTCAATTATGTTCAATGGTTGCTCCCTACTGACAACTATTTCACTCCATCTCAATCGCCAGAATAAATGTTATCCAAGTATGTTTCTGCAGTGCTGAAACTTTCCATTTCTTTATGTTGGATTCTACATGTCCCTTGTATCTTGTGACAATGCTGTGCTTAGGTTGTGGTTAGGTTTAGGTTAAAATACCTGCTTTGGTGGACACAAACGCCACTGGAGATGTCTTGCCTTTTCCGTCAACATTATCTGTCTTTTGTCTCTGGTGTGACGCATGCAAATGTTGAAACACTTGGCAGCCCATCTCACATGTCACTCCTGGTATGATTGTCACGTCATAATCATGTCATGTGAACATGATATGACACGATTTGTTCAAATGTAAATATGGTTCTTGACCTATGACACCCAGAGAGCATTAGTGGTTTGCAGAAACCAACAGGGCTGCTCACTCACGGTATGGAAGCCCATGGCCGCTACTTGTCAAAGTGATTCTCTGATGGGTAAAAAATTAAGACTGAGCAATAAAACAAGCAAGAATAGATACACCAGAACAACTAGTGACATGTAACCAGAAAGTCAGCCCACAATCCAGTCTAAAATCTCTGTGCGGTCACACTGTATCACAAGTGTCATCATTAAATCTGTTGAGCAGAGTAAGCATGCGGCAACTGTGTCAGTTGTTTCCCTATCTGTGCACATCTGTATATGTTAACCTAGAAACTCAGAAAAATGGTTTGAGGGTATCCGGTTGTATGGTTAATCAGTTCATAGTGTGGTTCACCTGGTTCGTGAACTGTAATGCAGTGGGATTTACAGAGAGGAAGGGAGAAACCCAAGGCATTGTCCTGTTGCCACTCAGCAACCCCGGACGACGGCGGGGACAGAAAAGGGTTATGTTTCCGTGGGAATATTTTGAACATGTTTTAAATTGAAGAGTTTTAGGAAATATTTAATTGCAGTAGGAAATACCCGTCTTAGTGTGTTTCCATTGTTTCTCGTTATATGATATTATTAAATCTCATAATCTGTTCATCAGTCTCATAATTTGAGTTTTCATAAATATAGGTTATCTCATACTTTTAAGGAACTTTTTAAAAAAAACTATTGCTTATGATACATTATGACCAATTATACCCCATTACCATGACTTGGCATTAAACAATTATGACATTAGCTAAATGAGTATAATTAACTTGGCCCATACTCACTGGTATCACAGTCTCTTTGACAGGTTTTTGCCTTTTCTCCCTTTTTTTTGTCCTATTTACTTACCTCATGAAATTCCATTTCACTGCCTCAGTTATCAGTTTACAGCATTGTGTTTCACCTTTAGGAGTAAGCTGAGAAAGAGGCCTTATGGGCATTTTCTTTTCTGAGACATAACCATGATCATTTGTACTCTTTGTTTGAGCAATGCCGTGTCTGGGTTTCCACGTCTCTCTGCTCAAACTATGCGGTGGTGAAGGTTAGTTAACTGATGACACACAGCCTCGCCTCTGATGTTGCAAAGCATGTTGTGGGGAAAGTAGGTTACTGGGCCATGTCCTGCAAGCTTAAACTGAACGCTAGTCTGAATATTGCTAGAGCTGCTTAGTGTGACTGGGCATGCACAAATGGTGCAGGTCTGTGCAACAGCAAAGGGATCATTTGTACCTTCTGTCTCTTTAAGAAAACAGAGCGCTGCTCCACATAGAATGAATGTTGAATGTACAACCCATGTTGATTCATCTCATACACACATGAAATGGAGTGAGATCTGACAAGGTTGACCAACGTCAGAGGTTGCAAATGACTAAGCCCTATTTACTTTATAGTCGTCGTATCCCTTTTGTGTGTGCGCTGCCCTTTTAGTATTCACAATGTATTAATATTTACACTTTACTTACTCACGCTGACACCAACATGGTTTTTTCGTTTGGGAAAAAAGAACTAAGTGCTGGTTTTGCTGAAGCAGAAGAGACATGGGGCTAAGTGCTGAACTGTCTTTGAGGAAGTTCAAGATATGAATGTTGGAGTTTGTTTCGCTTTAAGTAAAACCTTTGGAATCATGGTGCAAGGGTTAGTTTAGTATTACATGTGGCTTGCGCATGAGATGCCTTTGTACTTTCGTTCTAGTGGTGTACCTATAGCCTATATTATTTGATTTTTTACAGGTGTCTATAACAGTAGTTTCCCTAGGGGATGACAAACTTGTCTTTGTGGCAGTGTTTTGTTTTCTTTATTAATCAGGTGTCTTTCATGAATCTCAATTTGAACACTTTTTAGCAAAGTTAGTTCCACAGACATCAGCCACATACAAAAGAAATACCTGAACTGACCTAAACACCAAGGCACACAGCTAAACAGAGAAACAGTGAAAACATTTCCTTGTAGGTAATAAAGTAGAGAAAGCTGAGAGAGATGGGAAACAGACACCCTGACTATATTAGACTGGCATTTGAAGTATTTGTAAATTCCATCAAAACCAGATTAAGTGTTCCATGCTCTTTAACAAACTAAAGCAATAGTTTCTTTAGTGTTTTGAATGCCCCCGGTCCAACCATTAGAGACAGTGTGCCCTTTTCCAAGAAAGGAAAGAAAGTCCTGGAATACTTTGTTCTGCATGAGTGAAGGTGAGACAGACAGAGACAACTGTAATGAACAATGTAACAGCCACTGGATGTTGAGGAAATAAGAACAGTCATATTTGTTGTAGTTGTGAATAATGTCATCATCATGAGGTTATTTTATCACCTACATGTATGTATGCCTCTATCTGGAGCACACGTTCAACTGACCATATTAGGTGGTAAGTTGATGCAAAAATGTGGTTTGTTTCTCATGTAGTTCGACTGGATTTAATAACTTCTCAGTGACTGGCACCATGTGTGTGCGTCACTCTCTGCCCACTGCCAAATCTCCTTTTAGTTTCGTAAAACCAGTTCTCGATAATTATTCTACCCTCATTTGTAAAAATATTTACTTGATGCTTATAAATACCTACAGTTGACCTGAGTACAATCCTGAAGGTAATACATGGTCATGGAGGTATTAAATGTTCATGGCAGGCTGTTTTTCTATTTGCATGTACAGTCACTACAATTTGACAAGGAAATCACAGAAGTACAAAGGTTGCATGTATGTTAGCATTTAAAGACAAAGAAGTCCAAGGCATAACATTTTAAAAGTGAAAACAAGCATTTCCAGTTTGGCCCAAGAGGTTAAAAGACAAAACACAAGACATACAACGTCAAACTAAACAATAAAATCCAGGCAACCAAAATTACACCACCTCAAGTTAAAAAAGGAATACCCACATCAAAACACACACACACACACACACACACACACACACACACACACACACACACACACACACACACACACACACACACACAAAATGATGGCTGAAGTTAAAATGCACTTGAAGATTTTTTAAAGAGTCTGTGACCCTATTAAAAGTCTTGACCTGGCTTCTATAATCCCCTCTCGTTTGGAGAGGGATGTGTTACAGAGGGCTCTTCCACAACAAGGCACCAGTGTCAGAAAAGGACATTCTGCAACATTCTTGACACAAAGCACTTGACAAGTACTGGCACCTTCAACAAATGTGTCACAAAAATGGCATGGTTTTGTAATAGGAGCATAATGGTGATGTACTATACACCGTTTCAGTATCATCATTGAGTTTGAATATAATTCATTATATAAAGACTGGTAAAAAATCTATTGACATTTCAATAATATTCGTCCAAAGCTTTTATTTAAATTGAGGTATTGAAATAAGGATTGCTAACACTTTATGTAATCTGTGAAATAAATTTTAAAAAGTACGGTTGAGTATGGCTAAAGCTGAAGTCGCCGAGGTTATTCATTAGGACTAACAATACACATTTGTCTGGCAATATTTATTTTCCATCATTCAATTTTATTTATTATAATGAGTTTATTCTAAAAACGTGTCTAAGGTGCAATCCTCATATTGCTACTTTTGTCTTACTAATGGTAATAAATCATATAAGACCTGAAAAATAATTGCCATTATTGTCTAAGAAATGAATCAAATGATTAATGGATTATCAAAACAGTTGTACTGATACAGCTTAATATCACCTCCCCAATACAAGATTAGAAGAAACCACCCTAACGTAGACCCCCCTTGTCCTCGTCCAGCCCAGAACATGTACATATGTCTTGGTATCGCCCCACCCTTACATACATTTCCAGTATATTTGATGCAATATTGCAATCCACCCGTTGCTACATTTGGATTTATACCAAAAGCTTGCTCTAGTGGTAGGTGAGCATTTAACTCCTTTGTTGTCAGAGAGCTGATCCTCCCCTGCTGGAAGCAACAGCCTCCACTTATCATCAGATCAATGCAAGACACTATGTACCTTTTGAAACCAGAGGAAATCAAATGCACAATCAAAGCTCCAGCACAGTAATTAATCCATTACAATATGACGAGTGCCTACATGCTCCTCGTATTAAGGAGTGTGCAGGCACTTAATAATTTACTTAATCTTTTCTTTCTAGATCTTTCTAAGTTGGAGTCTTTTGATGATTCATTGTTATTGTGTGGTTGCTGTGCGATGAGCTACAGCTGCTTCTTTTGGTCCTTTAATGGACTCACTGACATACTTCAGGGATGGGTGGTGGGTTTCATGAGGGAGGAACAGGGAGTTCATTTCGTCATTAAAGGTCCCATCCAGACATGCTTTAAGACATATGAAAATACTCTGCTGAACAATCATCAATCATTTCCATAAAAAGGTTCAAGTTTATATTGTGCTCGTGTCATGTGAGCTTTGTTGGGTTTTACATCTTGTATACAAACAAACCAATACAAATTGTTAGTAAGAAACACGAGTTGCCAATAATGTAGATTTTTCAATAAAAGGGAGACCTAAGTTTCGCACTGCAGGGTTAACAAAGCCATCTGTGTGGTCAAACTTATTAAATCACTGTCACCTCAGTGTGGTAAGAATCAATTTTCTGTGGTTAAGAAGCACCATTGAGCTTTGTTGAGTCAAACCCAGCCTGTTCTAACTCCCAGTTGCCCCTCTTGTGTAATTTCTGGAGGCCTCCCCCGTAACGTAGTAGCACAAACAGCGAGAAAAGTCCGAGTCGCCGATTGGATGGGGTGGTCGCAAAGGTCATACACAGGGCTTTCCCCAGGATGCCAGTGTTTGAGTTCTGTGTAATGACCATGCGTTAAGTTTGATTTGTTTTAAAGGTATGTCATCACCCTTACCCAGTAGTTTTTGGGCATAAACCTAAACCTAAACAACAGTACAAAAGACATATTATGTAAAATGTGTGTCAGCAAGTCTAACTGGACATTGTTTATGTATTACTGCAAACTCAACTGCACGGCCATTCATGTGCAGATCTAATGCTCGAGGGTCCGCCAACTCAGTCCACCAACCAAGCTGCCATATTTGACGATTTGCGAGTGAGAATGTGTTAGTTAAAACTGTGAAGCTGACAAAGTCAATATCATCTTACTTCACTACTACTGCTCGGTCATCCTTACAGTAGTTTGGATCTTTAGAAGTCCTGGATTGTAGGCCTGATATGCCTCGTCATACATTTGAATTGTGAATAGTTGGTGAATCTCCAGTAAAGAGATATGTGCTTTTTTTTTTTAGAAGCCCTGAGAGAAGCTAGATACAGAAGATACAGACCCAGACGTGCTGATTATTAACATCAAACATGAACATGCCTTTTACTTCATGCTGCACTACACTGGCGGAACATGGCACAATTTGTCCTGTTGAACTACAGTATGTTGCACATGACTCCTGAGACCGGCTGGTATTCATGTCACCCTCTGTAACCTTGTAACTATGACAGACAAAATGTTCAGCTCCAGTTATATAACTGTCTCTACAGACGTCATCATCCTTGCTGCTGTCGCTGATCTCTTGCTCCAAAGCACACAGTCATTGTCCTCCGTAGCTTCAGGCTGAGATCCACTGGGGCATGATTAAGACATTTAGCTGCTTTTTGAAAGGAAAAAAAAAGTTCTTCCGGCTCTAAGGCTCACCACATAATGTGTGTTTGCTTTCTCTCTTTTTATTCGTAGAATTAAATGAGATAAATATCTGAACATTGTGTGTGAAAGCTTTTTTGAAGTCAATGCAGTACTATACTAGGATCTCTATTAAGATTTGTGAGATTAATTCTGACACTATTTGAGTGTCACGGTCTGTTGCAGTCATTTTTCTTCTCTTGTCTCAGAGTCAATGCTTTTATTTTGGAGACGCTGCCTTTCTTACGTAGCTGATTCACAGAACAGGTTAAACTTTTTAAGCTTTCTTTTCACGACAAAAGGTTAGTTCCAAGAACTGGGTGTGGCCACACTTTGTATCTCATTGTTTGTATGGGTGTTGCTACACTTTGTATTCCAGGGTGTTGGCTGCATGTACATTACGACGAAGTTTGTTTCGGGTGTTTCGAGTAAAATACAAAACATGACTAAGGACTATATATAAGAGCAGGTCAGGTCTGATGCTGAAATAAAAAGAGCACTCCCTGATGGATTTCCAATTCTTTTGATGTTCAGTAGGTCATCCACAATCTGTGATGTCAAGAGGCCAAACAGGATCATTAAATCAGGGCAGATGTCAGAGCTAACACACTGTGCTGATAACACATTTTTATTTTCAGTTTGGATCCAGTAACAATAACAGAAACCTTAACTACACCTATACCTTTGATTTATATAGCAACTTTATAAGCAGAGTTTACAAAGTGCTTTGATGGATAATACAATAGGAGGAAACTAAGGCAGACAATAGAACAGAAGAAAGGCTGAACAGTGAAGGCAAACGAGAAGATAAAACAAGAAAATGCAAAACACAAAATGTCAATATGAATGAAAACAAATAAAAGGAATAAAAGCACTGAAAAAAGTCACACAAAAGTAATGTACATAAAAACAATCATAGCAGTAACAGGGCGATAAGAGACAACATCACAAAAGAGGAATTGAAAAGAATAAAAAAATTGGAAGACAGAAAGGAACAGAAAAAGACGACATGAAATGAAAGCGGTTCTATAAAAGGGGATTTTAAGAGGTGATTTAAAAGAACTCATCTCCTCAGGTTAATCATTCCAAAACCGAGAGCCCTGATGGCAAAAGCATGGTCACACATTTAAAGGTGTGGATAACGTTCAGCCCCTAAATGAGGAATTCAATTTCCCCCCGAACGTTGCATTCACACCACAACACCGCTGTTGTTTGCCCTCTCAAGCGGTTGCTAGTTTAGTGCAATACCATACATTGCTAACACTAGCTAGCTAACACTGCTAACGCTAGCTAACAATAACGTTGCTAATGCTTCCTAGCTAACATGAGGCAGTATGGTTTTTAAAAAAAAATTTCCCCACAAACTGGCATCTACCAAGACTGCTGATGGAAGAAACATAGATCCCACTTACACTATGTTATACTATTGTCTGACAAGCCTTGGTAGAAGCTGAGGATCTAATGCTGCGAACAGGCTCACATGGGGTCAACAGAGTCAATTTCTGTGATTTATATTCAGCTTCTTAAGCAGTAGTTTGGTCTCCGTCAGAGGTCTTATCCAGGGCAGGAACTGATGTAAGGGGTTTGCTCAAGAGCACTTCAGCGGGATGAATGAATCATGCATCGTTATCAATCTGGAGCGTGAATTCCACACTCACTACGCCAATCTGCTTCCCCCTGTTAGTATGAGCTGTTACCCTGAATTATGTGTGCAGACGATACCACTCACAGAGATTGTGGTCCTTTTAAGCATCCAGATTAGCTGTATGTCACTCTGGATTAATCAGCCATGAAGCATGTCAACACTCAATGTGAAAATTGGTCAGTGTGATTATTATTTTCCCAGACTACTAATGATCCAGCCATTTATCATTAAAAATGTAGATGTTATTAACCCACTTTCACCGTCAGGCATCTATTGTGATTATAGGTGAACTCATTTTTCCTGTTAACAGGCCCTCAGGTGAGAAAAGATGCTTTCTACAGCTGTTTTTTGTGTCCTGTAGCTCAACTGAAATGTTGATTACCTTAAAAATATATGAAAAATTAATGTGTAGCTGCCATTAACTTCAGTCCTGTGCTTTTGGTTACTGTCGATTAAAGATTAGACTGAATGGATATTAGCTCGCAGCGTAATTCAGTATTCAGCTATTTGTTTACCTTTCTCCTGAAAGAGATGAATGCTTCTCATTACAAGCTGCTTTGCTATTTAAAGAGAAACCTGAATCAAACAAGGGAGGTTTGTGTGCTTTCAGGAGGAAGCTTTGGAAAAATGGACGGCAGTGTTTCATAATGAAACAAGGAAAATGAAATAGCAATAGATAGGAATGGAGACATAAGGTCATTTTTTCCATGGACTGCTTGCGAGAGGCTACTTCAGTTCACAGTCTGTGCCTAGTAAACTGGCTGTTGCTGATTTTTATAAACATTTACTGATGAATTCACAACAATGACATTATTCTGGCTTTAAGCTTATAATGTCTCTTTGTGGGAGCCCTGCCAAAGAACCCGTACCGGCAAAACCAGGAATTTAATCAAAGATGTAACCTATGATCTAAGCTTGAGACCGTCGTACAACAAAGAGCTGCAGTGCCCTTTCCACCCATGCCCCAGAATTGTGACCCACATATTTGCTCACACACTGCCTTAGGTAATTGCATCTTTTCCTGAGCAGTGGCAGACAATAACAGGCCTGGAATAATTTTGGTGATTCATTTAGAATTGTTGAAAGAATATAATTACGTGGAAATTTGAGAGTAGATCTACCTGGTGAATGGATGCTTGTTTTATAGCTCTGCTTTCTCATTGTAAGGATGCGGCCACCCACAGTGAGCCCGTGCTGTGTGGTGAATGTGTAATTACAAGGCACTTTGGGTGAAGTAACACCGAAATCATTGACAACTGTTGTTGTATAAGCATGAAAAGTAAACACAGAATAAGTGAAAGAAACCTATAGTTGGACTGAACCGGATTGAGCCGGGATGGGTGAGTACGCTATAAGCTGTATCTGTTCAGCTGACTAAATCTCATTCAGACTGCAGGTAAATCAGATTTGCTTCTGAAATCAGATTTGTTTCCCAAATCAGATCTTAAAAGCAGACTGTCCACACTACTATTTGCAAGTGATCAGATCGTGTTCTGGTATCCAGTCATCACCAACCTATCTGCATCAGTTGCTGTGGTAACAACGTAGTCGTCAGTAATTATGTACGCAGGTAACGTGGAAGCATGAGAAATGGAGATCCATCGTCTTGCCCTCTGAACAATCACACTGTCAAGTCAGGAGAACAGACAATTTATTTCATCGAGAATGCCCACAGGCTCTTCTCCTTGTTGTCTTCAACAATCCTCTTCTAGTAGACACTGGGATTCCACTCAGCTACGGCTACGCGGCTCTGATGCAACTCTGTCTTAGTGGACTTGAAGGCCTTTTGAGTCGTGCTGCAAGTGACACTAAAGGCACTTTGAAATCCGATATGAGCAGCAAGAGAATGTACAGAGTTTTTTCATGCTGTTCAGACTTCCTAAAATCAATTACCATAGAATCTGAACATGCCAAAAATGGATCAGGGCCAGCATACCTAACATAATGATCTGTATCTGCTCTTGGAATGGGAGGGGCTTAAACTGTAGGTGGGTCAGGCTAGCTAGAAGTTGTTTGCATAGGCCTGAAATGGACATTGGTTGGTCAGAAGTTTATGTTATTCATTAGAAACATATAGAACAGCCTTGGAATTGAGCTGTAATTCAATGTTTTTGATCACAAGCACAAGATAGGTATTTATGGAACTGGAACAAGTAAACATTGCTAGCAGGTAAACATTGATGTAAAAAATGCTTCATTTGAAATACTTAAAAAGATGAAGAAAGGATAAACATTCAATACATATTTAGAGGTCAAGGATACAACCACTGTGTTTTACCAGATAACACCAGGTGTAACCATACGTATCTTTTGTTTGTATGCAAGAAAACTCAACAGGGCACCTTTTAATGTTGTCTCCAAAACGCCTCAAATAGTTTCTCTCACATTTTAATCAGAGTTCCATTTGTAAAGAAAAAATGTAGAAATACAGCTGACAAATGTCACATCAATGCTTGCTAATTAACTTAAACGACTTACTGCTGTTTCAAAAAGTCATTTCTGATGGACTTATTGATTATTTGACTCATAATTTCACCATAAAAACCTTATACTTCAAGTACTTGATTCGGGTCTGTTATGTAGGTGCCATTATGAAGAGCCTTTGGGGAAAGGGCATGTGTTTTTTTTCCTCAGTGCACAGCAGGTGAGGATGTGTTAAACTGCACTGTGACAGGATTGTCCAGCGGACAGCAGAGCACAGTGAGTGCAAGGGTTCAGCTGTTGCCCAGGGGAGGATTAGTGCAGAGCTGCTGTTTGGTTGAGATGGACAACGCTCGTGGGAAAGCTCTGCCGGGGAGGGGCATGGTGCTTTGGTTCTTTGCCGTACGTCTGAGCCTTTTTTCCATTGGCCACTCAATGGAAGAAATGCTGTTACAGGCGAGAGTGTTTCCAAATTGTCTTTTCTGTGATTTTCTTTCCAGTGTTTTTGCTCTTCTGTTGGATAAGGTCTGAAGTTGAAGCCAGTGCACCTCCGTCTATACTGAATTACATGGTGCAAAACGTCCTTGACCCGAACATTGTGTAACTTCAAACCAGCGAACAGTGAGGATGGACTGAATGAATAGTTATGTAAAAGTGAGGCAGCATTTCCTGTAATAAGGTGATTTTTCTTCAGTTGCTGCAGGAAGAACATCTGCTGCTGATGTGATGCTGTTATCTTTCTGGGGATCTTTCAGGAGTTTGAACCATTCATTAGCAATTTTATTTCATCCAGTTTAAGTTTTTACTGTGTACTTATTATTGCCAGTTATCCACAATCAGTCAATGAGATTGTGAACTGTGAATTACAGTACTTATTTTTCTTCCTCCCTGCTGCATTTCACGTCCTGAAGATTTACTCTATTTTACTTTTTACTATTACTATTTACTATTAATTTGATTTGAGACATTCGTTACCTATTGAATATTAATTTACATGTAAGAAAAACATGGAATTAATTACTTCAAACCTCCAAGCGTGTGACATCTATTTAGCCCAGTAATAAATCATATACCGGTACTGTGTGCAATGTGTGGACAAGGTTTAGGTTGTTATATTGCCACTTTATTAATATTCATCAGACTAACAAATGGGTTTCTTTGATATGTGCGTATGAAAAATCTTCCAGACCTGAAGAAAATGGAAACCAGTGGCTTTATGGACATAGCTGCCTTGGTTGGGGGAAAGTAGACACCACACATTGTTACCATGGGAACACAGAGCGAACAGCAGTGCCACAGTCTAATTAATGACAGTCAGTGCTTCAGCAGAGGGCCACGATGACATCATCAATACCAGTATCACAGATGTAGCTACAGGGAATATGGCATAACGTCTGAGTGATAATGAAAAATAATCCAGTTTTTCACCCGAGCGAAGGCGAACAGTCTGGACAAAGGTACAGGATGTAAAGCACCCAACGACACTGAGCATTTATTATGTAGTGAGGCCTGTTTATGAGCACTAAATGTCATCTCATCATCCAATAGCATGACCTACATAAAACAGCGGAACTAATCTCTATGTAGGCGGATGGTGAATAATGCAGTAAAATGTGGGAGATCTTTATGAATCTTAGATGTCTCACACTTGTTGGTCGCTGGCATAGCAACAACTTAGCTCAAAATGATTCTATATCATCACTCTGGCATAGTTCACTTTCTAATCCGTGTGATGATGATGTGTGGGCTAGCATATGACTTGATGAAACAGGTTTTTAGATGTTTTTGAACATCGTTTAATTAAATCAGTCATTCATTAGTTGATTTATTTTGACATCAATTGTATTTGTTACGTTACATAACAAGTGGCAGCTGGATTAATATTTCATGAAATCTTGAGTTATTCTGATAAATCACTTTAGAGAGCGACAGCATGTTAGGTTAGATATTCATGTAATAAAATAAGAGTCTACAGCGAGGCATGTGAGGCTGCACTGCTTGGAGCTAAATGTCAACATCAGCGTGCTTACATGCTGATGTTGACCTAGGGCTGGGCGATACAGGCTCAAAATAATATCATGATTTTTTTGGCTATATATTTACAAGATATTTTGAAATCTCCTCAAAAACTCTTTATAAATGTTAGGGCAAAAATCTAAACGTCACAGTGTTTTAGATCAAATACCTCAATATCGCTTTTGAACAATATTGTGTGGATGACTATGACTACTACAAGAATCATCAGTAATTTGGATATAATGACGTAGAGGGTAAAAGCAACTGTTAGAAGTAGAAAAAAAAAGTAGAAAACTCAGTAAGTTAGTCTGAAGATTACATCACTTCACTGTAATGCAGCCCTTAAAAAACAGGAAAGGACAACACATGATCTCAAAATCTCAGACTGTATGAAGTCTCATATCTACAATGTAGTATCGATATATTGCCAGACCGATGTTGACCGTGGTTGTCATATTAATTTAGCATCCAAACATTTGCTAATTAGCAGAAAAAGAACATTTGGACATGATGAGTCTTTTTTTCACCTTTTGCTGTGTTTTTCTAACCATTACAAGTCATCCTGAGGACAAAAATATCTGTCACAAATCCATAAAGCCACAAATGTGAGCCTCATGTTGCTGGTGTAGAAGAAGTCAGGGCTTCAACAAAGTCGTTGGCACACATTGACTGGTAACCTTGATCAAGTAAGGACCTCAGTGGGGGACCAACTGACCAACCAAGAGACCAACAAGGCCATTCTTAGAGCCCTGCCACAAGTGTGGCTAAAACACACAAGTCCAATCATAGTTAAAGTTTGGTTGCAGTAGAGACAAAAGTCCCAACCTAGTGAAATAGAGGTCTCCTTCAGATTTGCTCCTTGGTCCAAAGGAAGTTATGTTGGGCCACCGATGCACATTCATTTTAACTGTATACTTATAACGGAGATCAGGGTTTCTTTGGCATCTATGTGCAGATGATGGACACAGACATATTGATTTTGAACCTTTATTTATTTAGTAAAACATTTGGTAACTCTCATGCTGTGGTAGTTCCAGAGGTTGAATTTGTATTTATATAAATATTGATTCTTGTATTCTGTTGTTGTATGAGGTTGGTTTTAGGTAATTATTTTCTGTTCCATATGATTGTGGCCCCACCAAATTTGTCTGGTCCACCTAATTACCTGCAGCAGGGAGGGTCTGTAAGGCATGTCTCTTTGTGGATCACTTTGGTAACCTTTGCTGTAAGGCAATCACAGACCTAGAAAGGTTGGCAAATTCTGTCTTCTACCCATATTAACTGTGTTGTATTTAAAAATATATTATTACTTTACTGTCATGTTGGCTTTTGATTTCGAAAATCTGATCGTAACATAAATCGAGTCAGATCTCGCTATTTGACTTCTTACTTCGTGCATTCTTAAATTTGATGATCAAAGCTGTGTTCCAGTGATGGTGCAATTTGAGCAAGGATTTGTAAGAGTTTGCTTGCTCGTTGGAGAATATTTAAGCCCTACTTATTTCTATCATTCCATGCCAGTGACATCTGGGCTGAGGCATTATGTTTTTTGGGTTGTCTGTCCGTCTGTCATTATGAATGTGAAATTTGGGACAAACGTCAACTTTGACTCAGGGTGGTCAAGGGTAACTGTGAACCCTCAATACACAACGAATTTGAGTCAGCTTTTTTTATTTTGCATACTGATAGACATAGTGTATAGCAGGAGTCCACTACAAGTGCATTGGTTTTGCTGATATTGGGCTTCAGGTATTTGTTGGTGCATCATGTGATGAAGCTCTCTATCAGTCCTCTGTACTCCTCTGTAAAAATAGTCTCCAAGTGACGACAGCATGTTTCTCACTGGAAATTCTTCACTGGAATTATACAAGTCAATATTGAAATTATTTCCAAAAACAGCACTACACAAGGAATGTAATAATTGCAGTTTTAAAAAGTGATTACAATCTGGCTAAATGAAAACATTTAACTGTACAAACATGGTGTTTTACATACATGGTAAAAAATACTAAGCTGCTTGTAGGTTTCATTATAAATCTGTGGCTCCTTTCAAATCTGATTTCTGTGTAGAGGTGCAGTCGATCACCCCTTACAAAAGCAGACATCTGCTACACAAAACTGTAGTAAGTGACCACACATGATTTTAATATGAGTGATGGGTATTATTTACTATAGTCAACATTAAGCTAACTCTACAAGCGTGACTTTAATACGAGACCACAAACAAGACCACAAATAGCTTCGGCTGAGCCTCAGGGTTATTACTGACAGTTGAAAAAGTGTTAATAGTTGCACCTTTGACACTAATTGCAGGCTTTTCGACACAAGCATGGGCATTAATTTCACACTCTGTGTATCCATTAGGGCAGCAGCAAAATTCTAGGCAATTATATTCTACCTTATGTGATATACTGTTGTTATGTTCATATATAATGTTCTTCTAATGGTCTACTTTTAATTCCACATAAGAAGCATATTTTGGTTGCTTGGTTAGAAGAAGCAGATGCCCTACTTCATCAGCCATCTCTGTCATGTCTACTTGTACCACTTTTACATCAAAATTAACGCATATATGCAGGTTTTTTTAATATGGCTAAACCTGCTTAAACATTCATGACATAAAACAGATTGGAGTGGGTAATGAGTTTTTTCCCGGTGTGAAGGTGGTATGAGTGCAGGACTACATGCATTTCCGAAGTAAGGCGTCATAGACTGTTTGCGAGACATGGCTCACACTCTGGCCCTGTTGAGAAGAAGCCACGTCGAGGATTGCTGAGACCGTGAAAGTACAGAGGACACCCTACCATAGATTCAAGATCCCATTAAGCACAAAGATGCAGTCATTTAGTTGATGAAGGTGGTAGAAGCCACTGGAGGACCAGGGAGTCTGGCTGTGCTGCTGTGGCTCCATGTCTCACAGGCTGGTCAGAATGGCATCATAGTTGTACCACATCATAGACCAGATCAGTCATCGAAATCTAAACTACTACAACAGCTGCAGTCTGAATTAGCTGTGGGAAAGTGTGACTCATTACATGAGGACGGCCTTTGAGACAAGTGGTCTGCATTGCTTAAACTCTGTCTGGAGCTCATGGACATCTTGAGGAAAATTCTAATCACAAACTGTCATATATACTGTAGAAGGCTGGCAGAGCCAGATATTTTACTGCATATGCTCGAAGTACTCTTCATTCACAAGAATAATAGCTTTTATCTCAAGACCCTATATCATAAGGGAAAGTCTTCTATGCATCCTAAACATCCAGTATTAAAAGGAAAGGATGATGTGAGAGTTTGTAAGAGATGGCAGAATTTAAGTAGGGGCTACAAAAGTGCCCTGTAACACACAGCGGCAAAGCTCTGTTTAAATATCAAAGACCCTGACAGAAGTACAATTGTGTTATCAGAAGTCTGTCAAAAATCACTAAAGGTCAGAGGGAAAAAAATACATTAGTATGATTATTCTGATTTAAGAGGAGTTTGGTAGCTAGTGTCTTAGTGAATCGGTGTCATTAGAGTAGCAGCATGAACTGTTGCATGAACTGTAACAATGACTCTCTCGGTTTGAATCGGACTCTGGACCACTGTTGCACGACGCCCTCACGCTGCGCTTTATAGACTTGCTAAGGATGTGGCTCCATGGAAGGCAATGTAGGTCTCTCCGTCAGCACAGACTTTGGTCCATACTAAAATATCTGAACAACCATAGATGAATTGGATTGACATTAAATGTTGTCAGTCATCTGGGGTTTTGAGTTGGACATTTCCCGCTTCCTCTACATCACTTATGTGATTTCCTGACCTTTCACCACTGCTACCATTTAGTCAAAACTTTCATTTGTCATTTATGACAAAATATCTTCAGGACTAATGATATTCCCGTCAGCCTCTGCTATGTTTGTTGCTATTTAAAAATGTGTTGCCATGCTAATACATTTGATTAAGACAGAGAACATAGATTTTAATTCAACCAGACAGTGAACGCAAAGATGATGCCCATTCTGCCCAATGAGAATTTTCTAGCCTCTGGGTTTACTTCATGCTTCTGCAGCCCACTCAATATGCACAGAACTGTTTCTCCCACTGGCCCTGCCCGTGAGTTCAACCTCTGTGCATTGACTTCACATTGTGATTGTTTTGAAATGTGATGAATAAGAAACATTAACAGTTTGTCACGTATTCACGTTCGGCATGTGAACATTTGACATATCAGATTGAGCCCAGGATATGGTCCATGCATTCGAAACCATTTGGCCAATCAGATGAAGTCCATGCTAGTCCTAAAATTAATTGGTGTCAATTTGGTGACTTGAAGTTGAGAAAGGAGAGTAGAGCTAATATGGACACTCGAATATTTATTCATTTATTGCAAATCACATATTGCACACTGTAGTCTGTCCCTAATCATGCAGACCCAGCATTTAGCTGTGAGAGTCAATATAGCCTCACAGATCATCTAGCCTGGCTATGAACTCAAACTACTTTAAGCTATTTACTGAAAAAGAAAAAATGGAAAAAGGATTTAAGCAACTGTAATAGCTAGAGAAAACAAATTAAAAGTTATTTCCTATATCCTCAAATTGCTAACCCTAACCCCAACACTGCATCACATTATGAAAACAGTTTGTCTTGTTGAGGTGTTACTGAACAAAAAAGCAGACACTGCAGTGCTTTAAAATGGCCTTCCAGTGTAAACTAGTGTGAAAATGCCCATCTGTTTTGCTGAGAAAGCACACTAGACTTCACACTGTGAAAAGACAATCACAGGTTGCACATTTAGCAGCTAACTCTCCAAGACTGCAAGGCTTTCTGTTCAAATGTTGCTCTCTAATCAGCAAGTACACAAACTCACATTCAGGTTTGTCATGAAAACACCCCAATAGCACATCTGCTATCTTCCTATTGAAAATCAGTCATCACAGCTAAATTAAGGCTGTAATCATTTGTTGTGTGTTCCCAGTCACTTAAAAACAAAACTGTTTATCAGATTCAGGGACAGTCTACTACAACTGTTGACTCAGTAAACTCTGTGGAATGATTAACATGGTCATGATTATGACAATCTAACACTGATAGGGTTGTTTTAGGGTCTAAAGTTTCACCACCTCCTTATTATCTCAGGGTTAGTGTCTTAAAGTAAATAGATTGTCTTAAACGCTCACTTTCAGTTGTTGATACGTTTTGCAAGTTCCGAACACCTGGATGTATGTCTGCATATGTGGCCATTTGTGTGATCATTTGACAGGAGCAAAAACATTTTGGAGCCGGGCCATTATGAGCCCTTGAAATTAGTCATGCAGACTGCTGACCCACATTTGGGACTTCAGCTGAGGGAAAAGGCAACCAGGAAGTTGTAAAAAAAAAATAAAAACTCAGGAAGTGGGGAAGTACTTCAAGGGAAAAACAAAACCCTCCAACTTCTTGTTTGTCTTATGAGTTAGTGTTGTATGTCTTTTCTCTCAGACTTAAATAATTGCTTTTTAACCTTTGTAAATAGGGTCAGACGGGCTAATCTGCTGTCTTGCTGGCAGTGAGGAGACACCATTCACCCTCACCTCCTCTGAATGTAGACAAGGGGTCAGCGCTGATCAATCAATGCACATTTTCCCATTTCTTTCTGGCTAAATGTGAACTTAGGCCTAATAGATTAAAGGCTACTTGTCATGCTCCCGTGGCCAAGTGGTATTAGGCTACACTTCAGACCGTACCATTCACCCACACCCAGAATAAACCGCGTTACAAACACACATTACACGTAATTCTGCCCCTTCTAAAAGTAGCCAAAAACGACATTTTAGTGGGGTGCTGTTGTGCTTTTTTAAGCACGTGTTAAAGATTACAATCTGCGCCCTCCTCCCGGTTCACCACAGGTTTCTTTCGGTTGCCTTGCACAGCCCGACTGCTTATGCTGCTGCCGTCGTTAGCCGAGTATTGAGCTACCAGCTGACCTACTTTCGCTGCTCTCAGCCGCTCGGTCCTGTTTACAAGCCACTGCCAGCGGAGGATGTGGAGTACAGTGCCTGGAAAATAAGAGGGGACACCAAGCCCCGCAACTGAGCGAACACTACCACGAATGGAGGTGTTCGGTCGTGTGTCGTTCACAAATTAAGGACTGCCCAAAGCCACAGACGGGGCTCGCCGGCGATTAATAACAGCGCGTTATTAACTTAGGCGTTGTTATGCAATGTAGCGCTTTCGGCGCTCGCTCCCGGTCAGTCAGAGGCTGGTAGTTGCGCTCGGCTGCTATGTAGTTTAAAAAAAAAAAAAGAAAATGTCTGCATTGGTTAAAGTTGAGCGTGGATCTTTGTTTCTGCTGGGGACCCGTTGTCAAGGTACGTGTGGTTTAATTAAAGCTTTTTTTTTTTTTTTCGCGTCACTCTTTGACAGACGGTGCGCACAAATGTTGTCATGTCGCCGATCACTGTTTATAACGTCAAAGTTCACCAGTGGCCTCTTTTTCATTAGCAAAGTAGAAGGTGGTCAACCGCCATATAACCAACACTGAGCTCATCATCTTCTACGAGACACACGCTGTGTAAGGCTGTAGGTATATATTCTGTCAAAAGACAGGACTCTGTTTTAAGCAACGTTACAACCACGCAGCGCTCTTGAATGCTGCTCGCATGTTTTCAGCTCTCAGTCATCAAGTGCCCTGGTTACAAGGTTGAAATAACCTATTTCCCTCCTGCCCCACCTCCTCCTCCTCCACCGCTGATGACATTCATGGCATAACACTGAAGGGATTTTCGTCATTGTGTCGTCTTTAAGATGGCTAAAATCTTAAATGTCACCGGAAAAGAATTCATTAAATGATTTCCTTCCACGGGTTTAGGTCAGGCCGATGTTACCCAACCTGGCAGCTTTAAGTCTGCTGGAGTTCACATTTCTCTGACTAACCCATTGTTTTCTCCTTCACACAGCGTTTTGGGCTTTTCTCATTTGCAGTTGGTGTGTTTTTACTTTATGGAGAGAGAGATTTACAGTGATGAAGTGTGGCAGAATTACTTATTTACCGTGTACATACATGCATACATACTGGGAAGTTAAAGGGTCATTGACTGCACTCCTTGAACTTCCCACTTTTTTTTTTTCACGTGTAACCTATAGAATCGCATCCTGTTTCCTTTGCCCTTAAGGGGAGCTTTACATGCACAGAAATCACAACAGAAAACTGTTGTTATAACCAGCAGATACATTTGTGACCACATAGATGTTGGATGTTTTTATAGAACAACATTTAATCATATGGGGGAAATGGAGCAAAATGAGTTTAGTCTAATTATAATGATTTCAGAGTACATGCAGCCTGATCCTAAAGCAACCAGACCTAGATACGTGTTACAACAAACCTTTCCAGATTGACTCGAACTAAGCTTGTCCAGGCCTCGTTAATGTTTACCTGACAGCTTGAGCTGCCGGCTCAAAACCAGATGCAGGTTGAGGTGGTCAGGCAATGTAAACTTTTGCACCAGCAGACAGTAGCAGTCACTCCCCCCCCCCCCACCCTCCCAGACTCTAGATGGATTAGCAAGTAGCTTAAATTCATCTATCAGCACAGGAGCAGCAACAACACTTTGAGCTCTCTGGCTGGAATGTTTTCGAGGCAAATCGTTAGCATGCACATGAAAAACCCTGTGAAAAAGTCTTGATAATGATCAGCAGCACGTAATTCCAGGGTATAGATTTCTGGTAAATAAGCAAACTTCTTAAGTTATAACTAATGGCTGTATTGGTGCTTTTTAATTTGCATGGAGCCACAGTAAAAATACAGCCAGCAAAAAAAAAAGAAGTGCAGTGATGATAAACATTCATTTTATTGTGAGTTGTCAGTTGGGACTTTATGGTCTAGGTCGTTCCTCACGTTCGGCCGAGAACGTGATTGTTTTTTTATTACAGGAAGTGTCTATGTTTTTCCATACCTGTGTGTCTTTGTGGATGAATATTGCTTTGTTAATCTTTTATGAAGCCTTTATTTACAATCCACACCGTTGAAAGTGTGCCTTGTTTCGTTATTGAGTTTTGCTTGTGCTCTAAAGTTGCTTGGTGCATTTTCATCATAGATTGTAGCTGGTATTAATGATAAATCGGTGGTTTGAGACAACTATACTGACCGTTTCAGCTTTGATAATAAAAAAACAAAGAGTGGGTGAGATCGGTATGGATTTATTGTGATTAAAGCCGGATCAATACTCTATTTTTTGGGATGATACTGAGATTAGCGAGTAAAGAAATTCAGATAGCCTATACACATACATCTTTCTGACAAAGACATGTAATAAAGGGCAGGATATTTTACAGTTACAGATATTTTACTGGTCAACATGACATCAGTGCACTGTAACCTTCACTGAGAATTGAATGATTGTAGATTACCTAAAGCATCCTTTTCTGCAATATATGTAAAAAAAGAAAAAAAAAGTGTCATTAACGTGCATATCAGCCAACATAATTGCCAGTACTGTTAGATATGTGGTTGGCCAATGCCGCCAGTACCAATATATGGGTCAGGCTCGACTGTAATTGTGATAAAGATCTGGAAAATGAATTAAGAAGCTGTTTATGGACTGGCTTGTTTATTTCCAGCAGATTAAACACCAGACAAATCTTGTTGCTTCAGCACATCGATGCAGAAACCCAGTATTGCCAGCAAGCAGTCCTGCTCCTTGATTTGCAACATTGCCATAATGGCCTAAGATGCCTAGAAGTATCACAGGAATAGTTGTGGTATTAGTTAGTTGGATTTATTCAGTGTTGCCCTAATAGATATATCCAGTTAGTTATTTATAAACCAGCTCTGTGTTAATTTTGAAAGGCGAAAAAATAAATAATTACATAGTTTCTGTCCTGAATTATCCAAATCAATGTTTTCTTTGGTATCTGGGCATTCAGTACCTCTCTGTGACCTACCCAGTAAATACCCTCTATCATGAAACAATACAAAGCGTTAGACCTATGGGTTAAAAAGTCCCAGATTTTCTCTTATCTACTTCATGATACTGGAAGGACTGAAAGATTATAAGGCTGAAGATAATATCCGAAGCCGTCTGTGTGACGATACAGTGAGTCAGATGTTAATATCAAGCTCAGTATGGACGTCAAATGAAATGCGCATTGACAGTATTTGCTTGCCATCGTTATATGAAAAGTCTTCCTTGCATCGGTCATAAATTACTTTTCTTAGAAAATCATTGCGGCTGCAATCCTTGCATGCTGAGGCTTACAAACGCGCCGCACCTCAATCACTGAGGCCAAACAGGTATTTTGTCTTCGACAGCGAGGGAAATATCTGCTGTCAACATCTGTCATGTGTGCTCAGGTCATTTACGAGCCACTGTTATCGTAACTTCTGCGTTACTGATGCTATCAAATAAAACCTGTTTGTATGAGAGCTGTAATCCTTCATTAACTGAGAGCCACACACAGGTGTTGATAATCCTTGAATGAGGATCGGCCAGATAACACGACCTTTGATGTTGTAGCGACCCAGATTTCCAGATGGGCTGAACAATTGATCTCAATATTCGTCAAAATGTGTCACAACAAGCGATTAATAAATGAAGCGATGTGGTGATGCAGAAGTGCCAGCAAATCTTACTCTTCTGATGTTAGGGAACATGCTAGTTTGGTACAGAGCCCATCAACAACCATATCATCATCATCATCAAAAGTTACAATATTAGTAGTTTCTCATGTTGCAATATCTGACAAACAGGTACCAGGTTCAGTGCCTGACTCCATGTTCCAGCTGCTTGAATAGCCAAAGGTAAAAAGGTAGCACACTGACAAATCTTCAGGACAAAGTTGACTAATTTCAGCAATTTATTCCATCCATGTCAACAGCCGTGTCATGTCAGTGGTTGACATGACCAGAATAAATTGGTGGAATTGAGATTAGTCAACTTCCTGGACATGTGTCTGTGTGTGTGTGTGTGTGTCTGTGTGTGTGTGTCTCTGTGTGTGTGTGTGTGTGTGTGTGTGTGTGTCTGTGTGTGTGTGTGTGTGTGTATGCGCGCGCTACCTTTTATACCACTGGGTATTCAGCAGGCTGAGTATATGACTTTGGTTAAGCACTTCAAAACAAAACAATGTGATTGTGCATACCTTTAAAGATTAACTAGTACTGGCGCCAGTACGTTTGAAGGGAACATGTTATTTTCAGAAGTCTGCTTTAAAAAAAGAATATATATATATATATATATATATATATGCTAATGCCTTTTGCCTCAGGAAGCAAACAAATATACAAACTGACAGCATTATATCGTATGACAGGCTATAGGGTGAGGTGTGAGGTTCAGGTGTGGGAGCAGGTGTTTTTCCTCCATTAAACTTTAAAATGAAACCCACACGCTTCCAAGAAAAACATTGTTATTCTCACACGCAGTTTCCTCCTTGAAAGAGCAGGAGTGTCCATTCCTTCTACAGCCTGTTTACACACACTTTGGTCATGAACTTGAACTTCAGTGCGCGGACTTGACATTCATGAGTTCAGGTTGCCAGTCAAAGGCTTTAAATACCCGAGGTCACGAGTGTAACTAGACTCGGCTGTTTTTTAGCTGTTAACCTTGCAAGGTGTGGTTTAACCTCCTTACATTCAAAGAATGCAGGCTGATATGGGAGGTTTCCTTTTACACAGCATTGCAGAGTGAACATATATAAGTCAAAGCTGCAGAAAGCCATTGTTGATGCACCAAAACTGGAACATTTTTTTGTCATTTTTTTTCAGGAAAAAAAACAAAAGACATTTTCCCAGTAGGTTGAATTTAATTATCAGTATTTATTAATATTACGCTGCTCCTATGGGAAATTAGGCTTCTCTCATTTAATCAACAGCACCTCAAACAAAAGTTTCACATCTCAGGAAATTATATTTTGGAAGTTGGGAGGTTTGAGTCTCACGTTGTTGCACTGTAATCTGTCTAAATGGTAGTTTTGGCAGTAAGTGCAGACAGCTCTGCAGTAAATGCAGAAGTTATGTTTCCGATTAAGCATTAGTGTTTCCCTCAGCCATAGCAGAGAGAGTTGGGATCAGTTTTTCAAACAATGAATTCCTGTAGCGATTGAAGTAATGGGTAGTTCAGCGTCCTGTGCTCTGATTCCACAGTTTCTCCCTGCTGCTTCACTGCCCTTCTTCTGTCATGTGTTTGTGTTGGTGCAGACAAGGGAGGAAAGAAGCAGACATCAGTTTGTTTACATTAATTAAGCCTCTCATGGAAAGGTGTCTCGGAAAAGTCATTCCTACCCTCTAAATAGTTAAGCCTGAAGATTGGGCTGTGTGCGATGGTGGAGGACATGGATTGCTCAGCCTTAGTGTTAACATTTGACATGTACATTGATCTCCCAACCGAAAATTAAACTGTCAGCTTTTATTTGTCTGAAGTGAAGATGAGGGAAAGTTTGGGGAAATGGTGACTACATGGAAGTTAAGGTATGGTAAAGGCTAAAAGGCTTGTTTAAAGCTGAAGTACAGACTGTGATCGTGGTTCAGAATCGCTGACTAGAAGTAGGAGACGGGATGTGAAAGTGGGCCTCCTGTTTTCAAGTCAAACACTGTCCATACGTACTACTTCCTGCATTGGCTCTAAACGCTGTCAATGTACTTCAGCATTGTTAAAATTGACAGTTGGCTGCCTTAACAACCGATTAAAAGTTAATCATTAATAATTTGTATGTTGGATGTTTTTTCCGTTAGAAAGCTGTTCAAACCACTGACATGTGGTATGTTACAGAGTGAGACTACATTTGGAGTTTAAAGTTCAGATAAAAGTAAACACCACGTTACCTGAATAATACTAAATAACACAAATTAATGACTCAGCCAACAAATCCAATCCATTTTTAGGCTAGCAAATGGCTAAAATGTAATATTGTCAAGCCAGTTTTTTGTGTTTTATTTTATATATTTGATAAGCAAATGCTTTTTGATGTATTTGTGCCAATCTTCCCTAATTACAAGTTAGATGTATGTGAGCATAATTTATTGAAGGCACAGTCGAGCAAGGCATTATCTGCTGGTGGTTAATGGCAAAAATCTACACATGCTGCTTCACAGTATCAGAATCTCCCTTTTTATTTTAATGTGTAGCTGAGAAAATGTGACCCAGTATATGAGCTTGAGTTACAGAGCAATAAAGCAAAATATGTTGATTTTTGGATTTTGACAGGATTTTTACTGTGAAGCACTCGGATCAAGCGTGGAGAGCTTGTGATAAAACAGAAAAGGGCAGCGAATGATAAAAACAGTGATGCGGCTATGTGTTGAATCAACAGTAGGAGTGCATGGAGAAGATTGGACTTGATTTAGATCAGAGGGAATGCGACGTGATTGTGCGTAACAGTGCTCTCTTTTAGCATTTCAACAGATGTAGATACAATCTGTGAGAGGCATTCTTCATACCACAGAGGGATTTTAAATTAGATTATATTAGCTGCCATGAGAGTGTGGATTTCAGCGCTGATAAAGATGAAGTCTGAAGTAAACTGTGGTATTAAACATGTTTTAGCTACTAAGACGATCTAGTGAGAAAATTGCATTTGCTGTTTTAGGAAATATGTGTTGATTGAGTTTGATCCTTAGACATTATCAGCAGTAACATGGGGGGGAAATACAGCAAGGGTGGAAACGTTTTTCAGCGAGACATGGCTGTTTAGTCATTCATACATCCATCAGCTATAGTCGCTTATCCTAGAGACATGCGTGGGGGGATGGAACCAATCCCAGCTGAAGTGGGGCGGGGAGGGCCGGTTGCCGATCAATCACATTCACATATTTACATTTCTATAAGTCACACAGTGAGCAAGTGGTCTGTGGCTCCCGTCATTATGGCCAGTGGTTATTAACTGAAGTGGTGCTCAAAGGACAGCTACATACTGTTAGTTGTATGTTTGTACATGCTGTAAGAACATCGAATGAAGAGTTAATAAAAGGACATAAGAATAAGAGCAGGTTTTTTTTGTAGTTAATTATTCAGAGTCGCACCACACCACTCTTAAATTCCATGAAAGTGTCCCCCTACTGACACTGAGTCCCAGCTTAATTGAAAATGATGGAAAATGCAATAACTGGTAGTTTCCCCTGTGGCTTCGTGTGTGCATCACTCTGTGCACATGTGGAATAAGGACAAACCCGCAAAAACAAAGACGACTGGCTGAATTCACGTTACCCTGCAATAGCTTGGATATGTAATTGACGTATAATGTCAAATATTTCCAGACTACAAAACCACAAAGTAATCAAGGTTAGAGGAAAGTTGTGTGTGTAGTTTTCCTACTGGAAAATAATTATTTCTCTTTGTTATTGTTGCTATTTCAGACTGAGATGATGATCGTTATGTTGACCACATAAAGAAAACATTGTCCTATTTGAAGTGCCGTTTATCAACGTGTTGAATTAAATACAGCTGTATGTGAGCCTCGTGTTTGGGTTATAATGGAGGTGTCTGCTCCATGTTGTCTAAGCTTGCCTTTCACAGAGGATGTGAAGGAGGTGGTTGCTCTACGCTCAATTTTTTTTATGCTGGGTTATCAAAAGAGGTTTCTGCCTCAGACATTTTTCTAGGTCAGGGGAGCTCCTCCTGTGCAAAAACACTTCCTTCGTGATGAAGCACTGTACAGAGGGAACTAAAGGAAGACTGTAATTGCACATTACATTGTATTATTAATGGTTATCCTGCAAAACACATCACATCCTTTTAGTAAAAAGAAAAAAGGGAGATATTTTTTATACAGACGAATGAAGGACCTTCCTGTATTTTCAGCTCCAAAAGAAAATGCCCACTTTCAGGATGTTGCAATCAGTTCTGTCTGTTTTCACAGGTTTTGGCGTTTCTTTGGAGTCGAGGAGGCGGCGGGCTGCTGGTCCGCGGTAGGTTTTTCCAAAAGAGTGTTCAGAAGAGGTCAGCGCGGATGGGACTTAAAAGACTTCAGAGAGGGCCTGGTTGGGAAAGGGAGTGAGTATGGACAACCTTTCTGACTTCGGTGGCCCCTGTCCATCCTCCCGCAGGGAATGGGAGTGAGTATCAAAACTTCTCAGTTTTACTTGATGATCTTTTTGTATTTGTGATTCATTGTTCACATTTTAAATCTAATTCTATATCCATTGTACACATTCTAAAATATGCTAATAGACCTCCTGGGTTGGGATATGTTGTCTTCTTATGCTTTTGAGGCCCCTTTTACTCTGTTTTAAATCCAAATATGACATGACATGGGTTCTAACTAGCACCAATTTGGCTTTGGGAGGCAAATTTGAAACATTGTCTTTTTTAGAAGCTCTGATGTATAAAGAGACAGTTATTGATCAAAACTTGTTTTTTAAGCTTACATGTATAAAAAGACATGATATCAGTCATTAAAAACACTTCTTCCTCCTAAATCAAATCAGACATTTATCATCCTGAATTGTGCAACTGAGTTATTTTGGCTGCCTGTTAATGTCAGAAAAAGCTGAAAGCAATACAGCTTTTGTCATTTTCTCATTAAAAGAGCTCAGCTATTTGTCTTCCTCTCCTCCTCTGCACTTTTTAATATTTCAATGGCTGGCATATTTCGAAGCACCATCAGAACTCTGTCTAAATACGTCCACACATAATATTATTTTCATAGCTGCTGAACAATAGTTCACTGTGTCACACAGCTTTTTATTATTAATCCTGTGAAATAAACAGTCTTATGAAAAAGGGAGCTGAGTTAAAGTTGGAGACTTTGAAAAGTTTTTTTTTTGCTGTTGGACGTGGATGAAATTGTGTGGGTTGACTAATTAAGGAATAAGATGTGAAAAGAAAAAATGTATGGTTGACAGTGATTTCTAAGATGGGTTGAGCAGACTTGGCATTCAAATACTACAAAGCAAAGGGGAAAGTGATAGATAAGCATGTAAATAAGTGTAGAAAGACATCATGAAAACGTGTTTAACAACAGGTGAGAAATCTCTTTCATGCACATTGCATAGCTTCCTGGTCTGAGCCATTTTTTTTTTACTAGCACAAAGCATAAAACAGGAGAAAATACTGTTATCTGTTTCAAAAGGAAATAGCCTCCCCTATGAAGCCACAGGGGTTCAGTAATAGACAGAACCATACTGCGTACAGGCTCAGTGTCTCCAATATTGAACATAGGAAGGATGCCTTTTTATTGAATTCATAAAACTGAGTTAACAAATAATGTACTGTGTTTCTTGTAACTTGTACCATATACATGTGTATAAATTAACCACTTTTATTGTTTCATACCATTTAGTCCCCTCTTTTACTTATCAAACCAAAACTATTTTGCTTTTCATCCCTTACTGACTGTTAGCTCCTCAGGCTAATGCTACACCGTTTGTCTTATTCTACTTCTTTTCTAGTTGCAACACATGATGTACATGGAAGCTTAACATGACAAAACACTGTGAACCAACTGAACATAACAATTTCTTATCTCTCACTAGAGTAACATGTATAGATTTACTTGCTACTAATCTCTATAGCCCTTAATGAACCTGTTATAGCAGACGAAAGTCCACGTGTGGTTCTGTCCCTCAGACAGTAAAGATCTCTGGCTGAGCCCTCCCACTGCTCTTAGACGGAGCAGATGGTGTTCAACTAGCTGCCATATGTTTTTGTTGTTATCAAACTGTGTGTGAAGCATAAACAAAAATATATATATAACAGGATGTTTATATGTCACTGTTAGATATGGGAGAAGAAATAAGGCACCTCAACTAGGTTACTGGGTTATTGGTACAGAATCACAGCAGTAGGGATCACAGTGGGATCACAGTTTGTCTCTGTTAAACTTAATTTACCTTGTGTCCCTCTGTTTTCCAGCACCAACAGCTGCGTGGACGATTTGATGGACGAAGATGAAAAAGACAGGGCAAAAAGGTAGAGTCTTGTGTGTATGTTTGTGTGTGTATGTCTGTGTGTTTGGACTTTTGTCCAAATGTATATACAGCCCATTACAGCATATTTACATGTGCTGTCTGGAGCACAGAGGTCACAACTTTGCTAAATCTGTTTGTCTCTTTAGTGCTCCTTTCATAATTGGAATGGAAAACATGCCTATTTTAGTTAATGATTTCAAAAGAAACCTGAAGGTATAATGTCACATTATGCACAGGAGTGAAACACATGGAAATTAACGGCCAGCTGAGCCCATTTTAAATTAAGAAATAGACATTATTGAGTTAAAAAAGTAATCATTACTTTTTGTCACTTACTGCTCCTGCTTCCCTTCAGCCGCCTTATTCCACCCATTAATTAGGATGAAACACATTTTCTAATTACACAAACCTCGATGTAAGTGTTCTAAAATATTTCAGTGATTCCAGATTAGTCGATATTAAAAGAGCCCAATCAATTCACAAATTTAATTATTTCTCCTATCAAAGTTGCATTAATCACTTTTTGGGCACCGGGGGCAGAGCTGGCAGCCGCACAGCTGCGAGCGCAAAGAGCTGCTTATCTACACATCTAACAGACATGGAGGCGTTTTCTCGCTCTGTCTTTATAACATATGTATATATATTATAACTTCTTAACAGTTATTTTCCTCAGAAAAACCTCTGCTCTGTTAGTTTTCATGAATTGGCACCTCTTTCTCATCCCAGTTGATTATCTGTTGAAATGCTCTCCTTCCTTTGTCTTTGTTGCAGTCTGAACAGGATAAATGAACACCGCTCTGCTGAGCTTTTTACCTGTATTTCCACTGGTTTATAATTGTTTTCGTGTGTCGACCGCTGCAGGGCATCTCGTAACAAATCGGAGAAAAAAAGAAGAGACCAATTCAATGTGCTCATCAAGGAGCTATGCACCATGCTGCAGGGTCAGGGCCACCCGCGCAAGATGGACAAGTCCACCATATTGCAGAGAACTATAGACTTCTTGCAGAAACAGAAAGGTAGGAAAATGCGACGCATGTATTCCCAGTTTGAAAAAGTTATTAATTGATGCACTTCTTGAGTCTCAGTCACGTAACAAACTTAATCCTTGTCCTTGTCTTTTTCAGACATCACCGCACAGAATGAAACATGCGATGTGAGGCAGGACTGGAAGCCATCGTTCCTCAGTAATGAGGAGTTCACTCAGCTGATGCTGGAGGTAAAGTTCAGAGGGGTTGTGTTTGTAGCTCTCACATTGGCTGATACTGATAATAGAAAGATAAAGGAAGCAATCTCCCTAAAATGCCAATGGAGAGTTAGGCTGGATGACATCATAAGAATCCAATAATATGTTCACTGTTACTGGAAGTGTAAGAACTGTGAGGCACTTTAAGGCAGGTAGGGAACCAATAAAAAGTAAATAACAGGACATCAACAGCTCGTCAGTATATTTTTGCAATGCATTTAACTAGCACAGATGATGATGATCTGTGACAATGTCAGAGTGCAACTTTCTGTTCACCTTGTGCTGTTCAACACACAGTAACCTCCTTGTCTTCTCTCAGGCCCTAGATGGTTTCTTGGTTGCGTTAACTACGGATGGCAACATCATATACGTATCTGACAGCGTGTCTTCACTTATTGGCCATTTACCGGTAAGTGAGAGAGCTTAAATGAGTCGATTTTAGTCTCTTGTATTGGTTGTGTTGTAGTCGTTTGTGTTTTATTTCTCAACATCAGGCACATTCTCATCCAACACCACAACTCTCACATCACTGAAAAAGATTAAATACATTGTTATAGATATCTACAGGCCAGTATTTAAGTTGAACTGTTATCATAACTGTTTTCATTCAGTTTTCAGTCAGTTCAAGGAAATGCTATTTTTGTTATATTTATATGGTGAAATCAATCAGGGTTATTATGACACCAGTATAAAGATGGCACTCAGTAGAGTGCACACCTCCAGCAAGGCCAAACAGTCCTCTTTATCCACATTCAAATGTACTCACTCATAGATACCAGCCAACTAAATACACCAGACTAAAAAACACAGTTAAACACAGTTAAAAAAACATAACCTCAGTGGTGGAGGTAATCAATGAAATAAACCCACATTCATTCAAACTTGCACACTTTTTGATGAGCATCTTTGTCTGTCTCCTTCAAAATGACTCAGACTGTGCCCCTACCACCTGATAGTGTGTAATACTATGAATTAGGACCCATGGCAAACATGAGCTCAAGAGATAGTTTGATCCATTAAAACTGCAGAACTAGACAGAACTGGAGTTTTTTGACTGGAATCCTTCGGGACCGCACTACACTGGTTGAAAAGCACTAATTAAAATGAAACAGAAAACAGTGATATGAAGTGATTAAGATCAATTTGATGATTATGTCACCTGTTATTATCTTGCTACTTTTACTTTTTTGTTTATGATGTACTGGCCAAAAGACTTACCATCATACCTTCTAATCTCTTGCACCAGTCAGATATGGTGGACCAAAATATCTTGAATTTCCTCCCGGAGCGGGAACACGGAGAGGTGTATAAGCTGCTATCATCCCACATGCTGATGACTGACCCCATTGCTGCTGACTTCCTTGACAGTGAGTATCCTACCGGGCGGCCTCTCTGCTCATGTCTGACCCCTGTCTGCTTCTGTCTGTGTCTATTATATCAGGAGGTCAACAAAAGTTCAGCATGTAGGAGATAAACAGTATATATATGAGTCAGTGTTGTAATACTCAATGTTCTGCATAATATAAGGTCCGTCTGAAATACAAAAACAACACTTGACTCCTGATATCAGTGGTCTTGCAGAACTCTTTTCCAAGTGAGTTTGGGTTACAGAACATCTCCAGAGATCACGCTGATACTAAGAAGGTAACTCGAGACTCTTTATATTTAGAGCAGGTTGCTGAATCGGGATCTAAAGTTTATTGGATTGCTGATTAGTGTGTATCTATGATTAGCCTTTTAGCTAATAATAGGAGCTAGCTTAGTATCATAGTTAAGACTTTAAATCACTGTTCTGTTAGCACAGTAATCCAAAGCAATGTAGTATCTGGGGCTCAAGACACTGACCTTAATCCTGTGTTACTATTGGGCTTTTCCGAGTGTCTCGCTCTGTCCTTAGCCTAAATAGCAAACTGTCACAGAGCCATGTCTGGAGCGATTGTCACATCCTGGGGCACATTTCAAAAGAGACATCCACATCTTTTGTGTGTCTGTGCATCTTAACGTCCGTCTTTAAGCAAAACGACTGCCTTACGGTGAAGATTATGCTGAATCATGTTACATAAGATGTGGATTTTTTTTACATTTCCCAGCCCTTTTTTGTTAACCATTGGCTGAACTCGCATGAAAAGCTTCCTCAATTCATGACTACCATGGCCTATGCACCTAAAGTTGAGCTTCTGTGTATCTATCATCTCAATATGCACGCTTTTTGTTGAGGTCAAAGTGCTTCATCAGTAAGTTTTCCCTTCGTAGAGTTCACATCAGGGGGTTCATTTGTTATGCTGTCAAACCATGAATCTGCTATTCTGACCTCCCAATGGATGTTAGAAATGTATTATGAGTGTATTGCAATGTTGCATAAGCATGGTGCCATAACTCACTGTTGGTGTGAACCCTTTCTTTCTCCTCCAGCTATTTGAATGCTTAATAGCAAACATTATTAAATCTGTTGTGGAGTCTATTGAAGAGCGATGAATATGTTTCCCGTTTCTGCGGCAAAACAATTACACCAAAGATCTTCCTGCACTGCAGATCCGTCATTACTGTGTTGTTTTCTTTAAAAAATATTAAATAATTAAAATATAAAAATATATATGAATTCATCTAATAAAGGCAGAATAAAAATAAAGACTGGACTATGATGGATCCCTTCAACAATTCATGTAATTAAATTATCAATAATAATAATGAATAATAAATCATCAAAACAAGAAAAATGAATGACGTGTTGATCATTTTGATTTTTATATTCACTGAAGCACATCTTCTCCCATTTTATATTGTGTTGTGCTACTTTGTAAAGGTTTGCAGCAATTAATTTTTCCAAAAGAACAACTGAGATTTAAATTAGTTCTTGATTTACATTTAAAAATAAAAATCTTAATTATTTTTTATGTCTGGGGACACACTGCTGTGCAGCTCATTAAGCCTTGTGACAAATATATATATCTTCTATTTTTCAGGTGAGGCACATATTGAATTTTGCTGTCATCTAGCCAGAGGTAACATCGATCCAAAGGAGCCGCCTATATACGAGTATGTCAAGTTTGTCGGGGATTTCAAGTTTCATAACAATGGTAAGGATCCTTGTTTCCTTGTTCACAAGACTTCAAAGATGTAGTAAACCATGTAATATATAAAAAAAGAGTAATTATCTTTACTATTATCTAAAACAAACTGTTTGTCTCCATGTCCCCCGACTTCTGCCACACAGTGCCTACATCTTCTTGTAACGGGCTTGAGTTGACGTTACCAAGAAGCCTGCAGTCGACGCTGGAGGAGCAGGTCTGCCTCATCGCTACTGTACGATTAGTCACTCCACAGTTTTTAAAGGTAAGGACCTTAAAACATGTCACTTTGTCTGTAAGTTTGTTTTTGCGCGTCATGACTTTCTAGACAGGAGAGAGATTTTGTCTGAGGAATAATACATTTTGGTCCATACTCACCCTGCATTCACATACTTAGAGCATTCAAACATATTGATTGCTGTTTGATGATTTATAGGACAAAGTGAATTTGTCCCTGACTTGTTGTTGCACCAAATAGATTCCGTAAATCACTATAATATTACTTTACCAGACCCGAGTTAAGGTTACATGAAATTAAAGTCAAAATCTTAACTGACTTTCCGAGTTGTCATTCCGTCTTAAGGGGGGCATTCACACAGATTTTTTCCATTTGAGAACTAATTTTTCCGATTATTCCGACAACACATGAATGCATTCCATTGTGCAAAGCTCTCTCTGGAGACGTGGCACACTGTGTACCTTCCAACTGATTACATCATTAGAGTTCGTCTGATCCCAAAGGTGCTCTTCAACTAAAATCTGGACACTTGGCAAGTTATTGAATTACATTTAGGTCACATCAGGATGTAATGTTAGCATTAGGGTGTAGACTTTAGAAGTAGAAGTCCAAAGAATAATGTGTTTATAAATGTTTTTTTCTGCAGAGGCAGGTGGCAGGTCTTTTTATAATGATTTTTAAAATATTTTTTCCCCGTGCCTTTTTTTCTGCCTTAAACTGTGCTGGAGCTCAGAGAGCAAAATGTATTGGACAGGCTTCAACTCTCCCCTGCTACTTATTCCAAAATGTAAAAGAGACTGATTACACTCAGTTGCCAGATGGAATGAGTGTTACAGTAAAGTTTGGACCATATGGCATGGAATATTTTTTTTTCTTCACATACTCAGACATACAACAAATCCAGGGCAAATACTGATTTTGAACTCTACACTATTTTTCACAGTTTCTCCCACAGATTAATTAAATTCATCATGAGTTTTTCTCCACAATATACTGGAACGTTCAAGGTTAAAAATAGTGTGTAATAACAAAAAGGCACTATTACTAAAAGCGGCAAGACGTGCCCTCTCAAACCATTTCGAGATGTGTTGGATGTGGTAATTACTTTCTCACTCTTGTTGTTTAGGATTTGTGTAATGTGGAAGATCCTTGTGATGAATTCACATCCAGACACAGCCTTGAATGGAAGTTCCTGTTTTTAGATCACAGGTAAGAGATTGTGGTGATTCCTTCTTCTTTCCATCATCAGTGTAGAGTTCGTCTCTCTTACATCTTTTATAATCTTTTTTGTTTCAGAGCTTCGCCGATCATCGGCTACTTGCCCTTCGAGGTTCTTGGGACTTCCGGCTACGATTACTATCATGTGGATGACTTGGAGCTTATAGCTCAGTGTCATAAGCAGTGTAAGTTACTCTGTCATCTTCTGTCTATTTACTTATCGTAAACCTTCACGTCCAAGAATACGTCTTTGCAAAATAGGTCATAGTTACATGCATGATTCCACTGCGGTATTGCAGAGAAAAAGCCCCGACCTGTGACACTGATGTCCTTTTTTTCTCTCCTCAGTAATGCAGTTTGGAAAGGGTAAATCCTGCTACTATCGCTTCCTGACCAAAGGTCAGCAGTGGATTTGGTTGCAGACTCACTACTACATCACTTACCATCAGTGGAACTCCAAACCTGAGTTCATTGTCTGCACTCACACTGTTGTCAGGTAAGCTTCATTGTTGTGTCTTACTGTTTGTGCTTTGGCATCTGCAAAGAGAAGAAAGTGTGCACAAAAAGTGTTAATTAGTTTAGATCAAGATCAGTTTTTTTTTATTTCTATGTGTTGTTTTTCAGTTATGCTGAAGTGCGAGCTGAAAGGAGGCGAGCGTTCGGCTTTGAAGAGCTGTCTCCGCCAGAGATAGCTCCCTCTTCAGTGAAGGTAAGAGTTCAGCGCCCTTCTACATTCATTGTGTGACGTTAACAAGGTCGTCCTTTCCGTCATCTTCAAGTCTGAACATTACTCTGTGTTCCAGGCTCAGGAGCTGTACTTGGATATCTGCTCCACGCTGGACCCTCCACGGGACAGAAACAGCGGTGCACGTTCGGTGTCCTCCCACAGCTCCCGGAAGTCCTCCCACACAGCGCTGTCGGACTCTGCATGTGAGTCATCCTCTGCTCCCGAAAGTGCTAACTCACTCAACAGCAGGTCAACATGTACAGAAATCCTGCAACTGTATGGATGCAGGGGGTGTTGTGTTATTTAAAAAAAAAATAGATTTTCTTTGTTGTTGATAAATTATGACTCCTTGACTCCAGTCATTACTCACCGGAGCAACCGTGCTCAAGCTATAATTGGATTGAGAAGTAATAGAGCTGGTGGATCATCCTGTTTTTAGATTTTGGAAAGAAGTCATTCAAATAGAATTAAACATGAGAAAGATCTGATAAGACTCTGATCAGAGGTGAAACCTCTGTAACGGAGGAGACAAGCAGTCAATAAAACACCTACCTTAATGTATGAGGGTGGGCATCTATGATTAAATGTTTCCAAGGCTTACTTTGGCATGCCCTGTTTGTTTGAGCCTCGAGTCTCTCTGACTTCAGCTGCTCTTCCACCCACCGTCTAATGTACTAAAACACTTAACTTCCATCTGCATCTGTTTAGGAACAATACACAGGGGCTGATTCATTACAGCTGCTGTTCATAAACATAGCTGCTGTCTCCTCTTAACCCACACACACATATGTGCACTTTCATTGTTTTCAAAGACATATTCGTAAAACTCTCCGAAAAATAGTCAGTGGAGGAATTGTTTTGCTTCCTTAATTTGCGTCGGCTCGAATAAAAAAACTCCACTGAATGTATCACAGTTTGTGGGTTTAAGTCAGAGGCAGAATGAGGTGGCAATCAAGGGCTCGTGAATCAGCGGTATTGTTATACAACCGGAGAAGAAATGCATGAAAGTTGTTCTGAATTTACCTCAAAATAGGCCATAGTTACTCTAGCTGAAAACTCACTACTCTTGTTGCTTCTAGCTGATTCTCTACGGTTTGCAGTTTGGTTTATCTCCAGTGTCCCTTCTTTCAAAATATCTGCCTCATTTCACTTTTAGCTGTCTCAGAAGTCGAGTTAAGTCAGTGCTGTAAAAACCCAACATTTCCTGATGTTGCTGCTTCATAGTAAAAGCTTCAAATTAAATACATAAAGGGAGATTTTTATTTTGAAGAGATACAGGAAATTAAACATGTTCATCACCACATTAGCGGAGCTAGTTTGACCACTACTCAAGACAAGCACGTCATCAGTTAAAGACGTACCTTTAGGCAGGAATCCCCGCTGGGCTGCGCTGGGCTGACATGCCGAGTCAAACCAAGCTAGCACATGTGTATAGTAAATACCCATATACGTCACGTTAAGGCTTGGCAAATATATAGAGTGAATCCACTGATCTATACATCAACTGCATATATGAAACTGCACATGGGGCTCTCGAGGGAGTTGTGATAAGTGATCAGCGATGTCACCTGAGTCAGTGACAGTTGGAGTTGAAGATTACAAGTCTGAAAATGAAGATAATCTAAGGATATGAAGTTAGAGGGAAATGATCTTATCAGACCTCTGTTGCCTGCTACTAAGCCTGAGGATTAAAGCTGGAGGTTACATTAGCTGCTACTGGCATAACTCGTTTAAATCTTTGGTGGTCAAGTTGGATTGTGGGTAATGTAGGTTTTGACAAGGAAGAACACGGCTCAATCAATGAGTCTGCTTAAAAAACAACCTGAAGGGGTTTAGAATGAAAAGACATTTTAATATATTTTTATAATAATTATAATTATATTTTTGTATTTTATCAAAGAACTCTTGGGCAGGGGTGCAGAGACGTCCAGATCATTGTTCAAGAGCTGAGGAGCATTTGCCAGTACAAGCAAAACAAAATAGAAAGATGATTAAAAAAAGATAAAAGAAAAAAATATAGATATTCATCATACAGTACAGTGGTAATGTTCTTGTAATTTATATAGAATAAAATGTACCAGCCATGCTTATTTCATGCAGTGTAGATGGAGCATAGAAAACCGAAAGTATGTGACTTCTATCTTGTCGAGGAGTTTGAGTAATTATTTTCAGCCCGGAGTGCTGCCTGCAGTCCTTCTTCTTCTGAGGCGGCAGGCCACGTTATGCCCTTGTAACAGTGTCTATGAAAAGATCCATAGTGGGAGGGTTTGAACATTTTCTTTATTTTGCAGCCAAAGAGATCTTTAAAGGAGAAGTATCACTTTTACTCAAAGGAGTTGTTCTTGCGAATGATTGACGGATTAAAGAATTTACAAAACACTGTATCCCACTCACAAAATGAGTCAAACATCAAGACGTTAAACATATCTTGCCTTTGTTGTAGTTAGCAGCTGTCATTAAACAAAACCCCCCCCAAAAAAACAGTGATTATGATCTATCAGTACATATCCTCGGTCTGGCATTACCGAACTGTGACCTGTTGTCTCTTCTGCAGCAGCTAACTCCTACACTGAGGCCTGCACACCATCATGGCAGTCTGCTTCCATCGGGACAGAGAAGACATCTGCCAGGCTCCAACCTAGTAGTTCAAAGGTCAGTTTAAACAAAGTTTACATGCGTCTGTCTGTCTTGGTCTAGTTGTTTCCCACAGAATATTTTATCTCCAAAGTTGACACACTGTCACAGATTGTGCTAAACTGTAAAACTTTTCCGTCTTCCCCTGTAGAATTTGGCACAAAGACAAAATTCCTTTGACCTCGTTCCCCAAATGAGCCTCCCCCTTTC
Organism: Diplodus puntazzo; assembly: GCA_963678695.2. Lineage (NCBI taxonomy): Eukaryota > Metazoa > Chordata > Actinopteri > Spariformes > Sparidae > Diplodus > Diplodus puntazzo. The sequence goes on along the minus strand of OZ023167.1, from coordinate 6,746,877 downwards.
TCCTACCTGCAGCAAGCACTCCGCAATGGTTAGTGTTTAGACTTCTTCTCCTGCTTGTTACCTTCCTCTCATCTTTTTTTGTACACTATATTATTGTTATGACTGTTGCTGCTGTATGTGTTTATGTCATCTTTTGCTTGTGCCTACACTACCTCCAGGCCCAGTTATAGGATTGTGTTATAAAACAGTGAGAAAGACTGTTCAAAACAAGTATCAAGGTTATATCTGAAATGTGTTTTTTGTTGTAGCTTTCCACATTTCACTTAGATATTTCCCAGAATGAAGTCATTTCCGGACCTCTTTCACAAGTGCTTGATTTGCTTGAAATAAACCATGAAATGACTCGACTTATCACAACTCCATTTCCAGTAGCTCCTTCAGAAAACAAAGATCATTTTTTGGATGGTGTCTTTCCAGCAACAGCAAACGCAGCAGCAGCAGCAGCAGCAGCAGCAGCAGTCGCAGTCACAGTCGTCCATGTATGAGCTGCAACAGCCTCAGATCTGTGTAATGAACCAGCTGAAGGAACAGCTGGAGGAGAGGACGCGCATTCTGCAAGCTGACATTAAGACGCAGCAGCAGGAGCTGCACGACATTAAGGAGAAGCTTCACTTCGCTAATCTCCAGGTAACGCTCTCACAGAGACACGGAGAAAAAACAACTCTGAAGTAATTATGGAGACAGGAGACCAGAAGTGTTGTTTTGTGCATGAGGAGAACGCTTAACAAGATAAGCTGACTTTAGTCCAGAAAAAATAAATGATTAGGCATTTACAGATCAGTTTTTAAAGGCAGGACGAGAAAGGAATTGTCGCCATTTGTAAGCACAACATTCAAAGTTGGCCCCACTTTCATGCCTGAAGCACCAGAAGTGCATGACTCCTGACCTCCTGCAGCGCTCACACCTTGGTTCTTTAATTGGCTCGGGCTACATACATAGTCTATACATCTTTTTTTTTTTTAAATATTACTCATTCTTCCTTTATACTGTAAACTTGTGTTGCTTACCGACTCACAGTGATGGTGGAATGGCTCCACCAAGAGGCCGGCAATAACAAGTTCAGCCACACGTAGTCTAACCACCACACAGGCTTGGGTCAGATTAGTTGGAAATCTAGGGTAACTCTCCAACGGGAGACAACTTAAAACTAATTAGACTTTTTTTTTTGTAACATTTGAATAGCTCATACAACTATGGTTTTGTCTAAAAAAAAATTTTTCTCTGAATAATCTACAAATAGCTCCCAGTGGCTTTTGAATAGCACTTTTTCCTGAAGCCCGTCCCTATTACACGTACATTACACTATGGGTATTTTATATGCAGAGTAACATGTGAGACATTTTTGGCTATATTTGACTGTTTTATGATACACAGGATTTTTTTTTGTAGTAGTAGTAAATGAAGGATAAATAAATACTTTCTGTTTATGTGTGCATAAGATGTTGTTACAGCAGCCTATCCACAATGACTTTGGCCAGGCCCAGCAGCAGCAGCAGCAGCAGCAGCAGCAGCAGCAGCAGCAGCAGCAGGGCTCGGGGAGGCCGGCCCAGCAGAGCCAGTCGGGGGTGATCAGGCAACTCGCAGGCCATCCCAAACCACCGTCCTGTGGGGCCCACAGCTCGTCCCCTCACTCCCTGCTGAGAGAGAGCAGCTCGCCCTCGTCACAGGTGCGAAGTTGTACAGGTCCCAACTAAATAGTCAGAAAACTGTCAGAATGTCAGAACACATCTGTTTGGAAAGCCGTCCTCTAATGTCAGGAGAATGATACTGAATGTTGTCGGTGTTGTTTAACTTGAGTTGTGTCCTCGTTAGTTTTTAAATGCGTCGTGTTCTTCCTTGTTTTCATCGTAGGTCCAGCAGAGAATTGCGCGGAGCGGGCAGACGGCAGTGAGTGTGCCCGTGCAGACAAACACGAGTCTGACCATGCCCTTCTACAGCAACCCCATGATGTTCTCCCAGACCAACTCGAGGTCTCTGCAGGACGCAAACCAAAGACACGCGGACGGCGAGTTCAACCAGGACGGTCAACTACGGTACGAGAGCCCCGAAAGAGTGCGAGCCACTTTGACGTCGCGCTTCAGAGTTTGTTTTGCTCACGGTACAGCTTGCGTTCTTCTGCTAACAGATTTTGTGATTTCCTGCAGCATGCTCCTCAACCAGCCAATGCAGACGCTGGTTCCCACTAGCAGTGTCACCACGCAGCCTTCCCAGTGCAACATGGGCATCTCTCAAACCATGTGAGTGTAACCAAACCGCCCACACAAAATCACACCGGTCTGTTTTGTTGTTCATATCGTGCCTGAGTTCCCTCCTCATGCCCTCCACACAGATACACGTTGGAGCAGCAGATCATCGCCCCTCCGTTCTCCATGCAACAGGTCAACTGCAACGCCGTCCTCGTGCCCTCCCCGGTCTTCACGTCCCCCATCATGATCCCACACAACACTTTCATCACAAACCAGTCCCAGTCGACCTACCACGCTCAGCCTCAGGCTTCTCAGCACTCCCTGCAGCTCCAGCAGCCGCAGCAGTTCTTTCAGGTACAAGACCCGTCTGCTGTGTCGTGACGCAGCATTATTATATGTTTCTAGAAAAAATATGTGTCTTTTATTCAAGTAATTTTTGATGGATTGTTGCATTGTTTACTAATTTATAATCGTTTTAGGCTTTTCACTGCATTTGTATCTCTAGTTCCCACAGAAAGAAGCTAACTAAGACTGATGTGGTTCTGAAATGCATTAGGTCAGATATTGGATTTGTGTTAAACCAGACTTGTTTATCATCTTTTCCCAGAAGGGACAACAAAAAAAAAAACCTTACCACAGATAAATAGTGTGAGTCTGGTGTAAAAACACACTTTTATAAGAAGCTTACCTAAATCCCTCGACACAGAGACCATAGATCACTTTCAGTTAGAGGCATACAGGCATGAGGGACTGTACGAAAATCACTGGGTGCACTGTATATTTTATTTTGCTGATGGAAGGTTGGCTCGAAGTCTTTAGTGTTGTGGTGCTGGTAGCACTGGGGGTTGCAACAGTGTGAGATACGGAGACACAATAAGATCTCATAAAATATCGTGGAGTAATGTCGTCACTGTAGATACTACATTATATTTTATTATTAGTTTGCAGCAGCCTTTAAAGCAACATTATATAGCTCTTTTACCGTAAGACCTTTGGATTTTATATCATCCTTCTCTCACTAGTAACAACCGATGGAGAGTCATACAGAGTTAGACTACAATATAATCTTCAGTGCAACACAACCTGTTTCACTAATGGGTTAAACAAATATTACTGTGCTGAGACTCTTCAGCAGCTTGTGTCCATTTTCACGCATTCGGTGAGAGTGGTAATAAAAGATTTAGTAGCTCATGGAGAGCAACTGGAACGCTCGGTAAACAGGAGGCATCGTTAGTCATTTGTAATTTCACTCCTAATGTTTGATTTGGGCGCTGTAACAAATCAGTGTTTTTGCTTTTTTTGTAAACGAAGGAGAGGGTCCAAACTGTCTTGCTTTATTAAAAATGTCAGACATATGGTTGAGATTCAGCCCAGCCTAAGAATGTTTGTGCAGTCCCAACAATGTTTGGATCATCTTTGTTTGCCCTTGTCTTAGAATGTATTACCCAAACAGCCACACCAGGAAGTATTGGCTATATTTAGGATTTGGTAATGACTGAATGATGTGTAGATGTTGAAGTAATGCCAGATGTGTGTTACAACCCTCTTGTCAAGTTAATACTCAGAGATAGGGCTCATGTTTACACTGATCCTCCCAGATGTAAACTTATATGTTCTCTGTCGTGTCCGCAGATGACTCAAGGACTCGTACAAGGTGGATCTACTCCAACATTCTTACACACCGCTAATGTCCCACAGCAAGGCACTGTGGGATACATCCAGCAGCAGTCGCAAACACAGCAAGTGCCGCAAGCGCAGCAGCAGCAACAAAGGCAATACCAACATTCCCAAAACCAGACTAGCAATGTTTCAGACTTTCGAAATATGTTGACTCGGTAGCGCTGTGGACCGTTGTTAAAGCGCCGAGATCGCCCCCCTGTGTTGTCGCCGTGTAGGCGGCAGCGCGTTGCGGCAATTGGAAGTCAAACTTGACGCCGGTGGGAATGCTTCTAGCGACCTGACTTTTGATGTGAAGCTGCCCATTCAGAGGAAGCTGGTGTGTTCGCACGTGGAGTAAAAAAAAACCACAAGCAGAGGCCGCACCGGCCGGACGTCACCCGCTGGGATCCGTGGAGATCCTGAGGTGCTGGACCTTAGCGTCACGCTCAGGCGTCAACAAGGCAAAACTGCCAGAACAAGTGGATTATCAAAGCTCTCAATAGACTTCTGACACAGAGAGTTTCCTGCTAAGTGTGTTTGCACTTTGGTACCACCCCCCCCTACCCAAAAGTAGAATATTTATTTTTGCCCGTGAATTAATATTCTATTCCCCTCACTAATAATGGCTCAATAGTGAGATTAGCTTTCATACCTACAGCTCGACACCCCTCCCCAGTGACATCAAATCAGCAAGTCCAATTTTCAGCTCCGGTGAAAGTTGCTCATCTCATAAAGGGATTTGTGTACATGAAAGTGTATTCCAGCCGGCAGACATCAGACTTTGCTTTCGTCCCCCAAATCAATGATTTACTCACATGTATGTTCAGAGAAGGGCTGTATGGCGAAACATGCAGCGGTGACATGACCGCCATATCTAAAGGTCAGGTTTGGTAAGAATTCATACGCAACGCGCTGCACTGGGAAGCTGTGGGGGATATTCTATTAATAGAAAAGGTCTATCTAGATTTTTAAAGCCTCAATCTGGGACAGAAGAAGGGGTGCTGCAACTATCGCACCACTTCTCACTGAGAACGACAACCAACAAAGCTCTTAAGTCCTGATTCTAGGTGCTTCTGGTGAGCTCTGCAGTACTTAGGTGATAGACGAGTTAGCAGAGGGGGGAAAACTTTGTGCCTTTAACCGTGGTGCGTCCACGGTGCGGTTTGATGGTTTTGTCTGATTACGGCTTTAAAAATCCAGCTCAGGTCCATTTGGAATACAAAGTTCTATTTTCATAGGTCATAATTTATTATTTTCCACATCAGATTTAAACAAAAAGAGACATCTAGATTTGTAATGGATATATTACAAATATATATTGGATGCTTGTTGCAACCTTTACTTCAGTAAGTCCAAACTCTTTTTCAACACTTTCTGTAATGATAGTATGTAATAAGATTCTTTAAACTATTTACTGAAACCCTAATGAAATCATTTCATGTTTATTTATTGCATATAAATTTGAAGAAACTAGTTTTATACTCAAAAGTTCACACTATGTGTCCATTCAGACATTGAAAGCTCAACACTGGTCGTGATGTCTTACCCCGCCTGGGTTAATGGTTCAATGCAAGCTGCTCTCACGAGAGCGGTGCAACAAACTACATCATGGGTGTAGGCTTGGTGAATTGACATAGACTCTGCCTGCTACCTGGATATTTGTGAACAGTATTACCATGTTTGTTTTCTTTATTTGACCACGTGAGGAGTCACAAAACTTAAACTCTGATCACGACCAAATTAGCCCAAAGTGAAAGTACAAGTAAACGATACTCTGAATGTGATCGCCTCGAAAAACTCAAATACTGCCAGCAGATATTATTTAAAATATATTAACCTCCGATGTGTTATTCTGTAATATATCACACAGCTGCAGATAACAGAAACACTATATTTAAAGTATCAGACGTTGACTGCTCACACATCCTGAAGTTAATCATGTTCTCTGCCGAGTCCTTGTCAGTATTTCAAGATGTTACAATCTGGTTCCTTTCTTTTTGAATGACAATCTTAGGGAGTCCTATGAGAAAATACTATTTTATGTTTGTTGAGGGGGAATCCTGCTGCGATATGTGCAACTGCTAATCAGCTCTCCTGACTACACTCCTTTCTCTTAACCAGCCATATTAAATATAAAGATAACATGTATTGGCTCGCGTTATGCTGCTGTATTGTGCGTTTTCTTTCTTTTTTTTTTTCAGTTTAGTTCTTTTACATGGAAATACCAGTAACATAAAACCATGCAAAAGCACAAGATGCATTTAGCGTTTATAGAATGATGCTGATTTACAACACCTGTCCACCAGAGGCGTTTTAAAACTTAAGTACAGACCAAAATTTTACAGTACATTAGAATTGGCCACCTTACATTAATACTCCCAAGAGAGTAACTGCTAACTACTGCTGACTGTATTCTGTATATACATCCACGACTGTTAGCATACAACTATTGGCTTAGTTAGCCATGCAGCTAGCCAGACCATCAGGGGAGTGTTGGCGTTTACACCACTAGCACAGGAGCTTTGGACTGCTAGCTGGCTAGCATGCTGACTTCAGTAGTGATCTCTTCTGTACAACACATAGATGTCTTTGACGTAACGTCAGAACTGTTATTTCTTCACTTTCAGTTGATCATTTTGGTAAATTTTTGGATGACATAAATTAAAATTCTACATATTGCACCTTCAACAGAGAAGGCTGATTGTCCGAATGTGACATGTGACGGTTACCATTTATCTGGAGGGAAGGACTGAAAGAGGTGTGGAGTGCACAGGCTGAGCCGGATTAGCAGGTGAATAATATCCAGGAAGAAAACAAACTAAAGAACATAAACAGCGTGTACATCTCTCTTGTATTAATGACAATCAGAGACAATGTGAAACAGTATACTGCAAAGAAGCTGCCTGTGCCAGAGTCTGAGATTATCATTTAGAATTTAAAAGTCATAAATACATCCTATGGGGTTTTTGCAGAAAGCTGGAAAAAAACGTCCTCAAATTCTCTCTGTAGAACTACACTTTACACTTTATTTTTAAAAAAAGGAGCCTTCATGCTCCGTGTGACAGTTTGGTCTCAGCCACCCTTCGAGTTAGCCACGTCACAGTCGAGACTGGTGCTGTTCACGGTGGACGACAGCGCTCAACACGTTCGCTCAGTGCCGTTTTTCACTTTCCTATGTGCAATGTCAATTTGAAGAAGAAGAATGTTAATTTATACTGTTTCAAATGTTTCAGAACAGATGTACGATGTATATAGAGGTGTATAATAAGCCATTGTACCATGTAAATTATATGGAAATATTTTTTTAACGAAAATGTCCAAACATTCCTTCAGTCGTTGACATCAGCAGTATCTTTAAACAAACAAACAACAAAGGCTATAAAAAGATGTATCCAGTGAAGAATACAGTGATTAAAGCAGGAATTTGTCTTGATGGGAATGTGGTGCAAGCGTTGGCCTTTTCCCAAACATGACAAGAAAACACAGACACTCTGGAGTGAATCGTTGTGCCGTATGTTCACCACGATTACAGAGAAAGATGAAATGAAGAATCTCAATCCTTGTGTCCCCGTCGAGCAGCTTATGAGACCAAAAGCTGAATCTTTAAAAAGGCAGTTGAGCCAAAACTGACATTTTCATTTAAAAAAAAAAAAATTGGTTTCAGTTTTTTAGCTTTTCAGAAAAAAAGTGCAATTGTACATCATCGTCAAAATCTATATATTCAGATGGCCGAGGGAAGTTTCGGTCTCCCTCTACGTATTTCTACGCGTCCCCATAGCAACATCAAAGACAACCTGTGTGAGTTGAGCTCAGCCAGCAGCTCAGAGGTGCCATAGACGACTACAGCTTTTCTTTCTTTCATTATTCAATTTGAATTTGAACCACAGAAGGAAATCTGAAGACATTTTAAGAAAATGTATAATTTTGCAGAGTCGATGACACGCAGTGCGACTTTCCCCTTCAGACTGTTCTCCATCCAATCACTCAGAGACGCGAAACAGCTGCTGTCAAACTGTTATTGTTGATAGTTCATGCATTGTGTTCCAGATGTGGGTTAAGCCCTGAATTAGTTTTGCTTTGGACAAATCACCTCATTGTGCACCAGACGTTTGGGAGTAAGGTGATTTTTAAAGTTGTTTTTTTTGTGTGTATTGCTTCACAAGTTATTGTAAATAAGCCATCTGCTCGGTCGGTACTGTCTTTTCATTCTCGTCGCTCTCTGCACATCTGTTTCTTTCTTTCAGAATGCTTTTCTTCTTCTTCATGGGGTTTTTTCATTGAGTGTTTTTGAAGGCATGTGATTTGAATCACATCTAACATGTACTTTTGCTGATTTGTAAAATAACGGCCGACACCTTAAATGTGTGTGTGTGTGTGTGGGCGGTCAGTCCGATCAATGCTTTCTGTGTAAGATTTGCCAGGAGATGAACAAAACAAACCTGGTGGTTCGCAGCCATTTCTGCAGTTTCAGTGCAGAAACAAACATTGAATATATTGTATAATAGAATGTAAAAAAAAAAATTTAAGACTATATAGTTGTTTATTTTATATGTCTAATAGATTACTTATGTATGTTACATGATTTTAAAATTAAAGTAATTTTGTAACAGATAATGAAGTGTCTTATTAGAGGAGGTGAGGCTTTTTTTTGCGTTCAAGTTGGTGTTGCACAGTCACTTGTATGGCTTGTTTTCTTTTCTGTACTTACCATCAAAATAAGCTTTAAAAATATCGTTAATATTGTTTTAAAAGAAATTAACAAATTAAGTTTACATTCTAAAATATCTTGATATTAATTATGTTATATTGAATTATTTATAAATCAACCTGGATATTGTGAAATATATGAAAATAAATATTTTTAAACATAATGCATCGTTATTCTGAACAATGATGACACAGAAGATTATTGTATGTGCGGGATTGTTTCTCAGCTGTGTGTTCTCACTGTGAAAAGACACATTTTCACATCAGAAAGTCAGATGAGTATTAATCTACGATGAAGACTTAGCTGGCCGCTGGACAAGCAGGAAAAAAAGGGTTGGCTTTAAATAAATGTATGGCAAGTTTTACACAAAGTCTCTCAAAGATGCTTCACTTAAGACCATGTTTGTTGTTTGTGGGTTGATGATCAGATTTAGGAAATGAAAAATCAGATTTATTTAAGTGTTTTTGGAGACACACTGTACAGGTGAAAAAGTTAAACATAATTTACAATTATCAAACTGAGGTTTGGTCCAAAACAAGTCGACCAAGTTTCCTTTGCTCTTTTATCTAAAATAACTCTACTTACATGATTAAATAATGCTGATAATATTTACAAATTATTCTCACAAAACCAAACACTTCAGTTTGGCTGAACCTCGTCGTCTGTCACTCTGTACACTTTGTTGATCAGGACCTCCACCTTATCTCCGCCCAGATGACAAAGGTCCAAGATGCATACGACATGCATGTCCTCCAGCTCACAGGCTGTCTCTAGGACGTCCTCTGCAAGACAAAACATTTCACATCTCCTGTCACGTTTGGCTAATTTGACGCTTGGTGTGGAGTGGTTAAAGACTTCTCGGGTGTGTTTAGTGACTGTTTTCTGAACGGGTGGTGTGGTGGCTACCTGGCTCAGGGAGTGCTGTTTCACTGTGGTTGGCAGGGTCGCTGAGAGGGCAGAGGAAGCCCAACGAAAGGCAGGACAGCATCGTGTTGCCATGGGGGTCCTGAAGAAGACCTACAGCTCTGGGCTCTTCTGTGCTCACCACAGGAAAGAACGCAGCATCGATGGCTATCTGCATGTTTATACCTGTAGAAAGCAAAAAACAAGAAGATTTGCAAACTGATTTTGAAGGTCGTCATCCCTGTTCTTTGCCAACAATCAAACAACATAAACATCAGAACTACACAGCTAATTTTTTACCACATGAGAGAGCCCTTTATGAGAAACAGAAGGCAGCAGCCACGTCCAATACTGCTGGAGTATTTCCTACAGGGGAAACTTTTACCTAGTATTGTGACTCTGTAGTATCCTTGACAGACCACAGGTGGGATGGTATCAGTGGTTTGCTCTGGTGCCCACCGCGTTGGCTGAAGGTTACCCCACTGCAGGAGGACGTCCTTCTCATCAAAAGTGAACCTTCGAGAGACGCTGTCCTGGTACAGAGCGCCTTGACATAAATGTTCCTTCACCTCTTGTAGCTGCTCCGGCCAGCTGCTGCTTTCCCAAGACAGTACGTGGGAGTCTGGAGGAAACAGACACATCAGTGTGACAGAACATGCAGGGTACTCTTAGGTAAAGCTGTAGCTCCAGTAATGCACCTTCCACATTGTGAGCCTCCTCAGATTCAGAGTCGCTGTCCTTTTCTTCCTGCTCGGTAGTTTCAAATCCAGCCGTCCTGTAAGGAGCGGAGACAAATGAGCTCAGAACAGCTGAAGTAGGTTCCTGATGAACACTAACAGCTGAATCTGCAGTACTTTTTTGCAGGAGCGCTACCAAGATTAAAGGAGGTCTGCTTGGCTTCTCTGGAAAACATGTTGATCATTTAAACATTTTCATGATTTAATATCAAATAGAAGCCGCAGGAATAATCAATCCATCAGTTAGTCTATTGAAAGAAAATGAATCACTGACTATTTTGTTAAACATTGGGCAGTTTCAGCTTCTTCAGTACAAGTGTTTGCTGCTTTTCTTTGACATTTATGATAGTAAATGAAAAGTCTTTGGGTTTGGAACTGTTGGTTAGACAAAAGAAGAAATCTGAAGACACTAAAATTTAGATGTTTAATTGAAAAATCGGGGAAAATGATGGACAGATTTATCAAGCTCACAAAATCTGACAGCCAGGAGTCAAATCACACCTTGTTTGAATTCTTCTTTTTTTACTTCTGCTTGCTGAGATTTCCTCAACAGACGGAGATGTTAAACTGGCCTCTGAGGTCTGCCCAGCTGTCGAGGGATCGTTGTGTGTGTCGGGTACAGCTTGTTCACGCCCATCAGTGGAAACATCTGGCACCTGCAGGACACCAGTTGACGCAGTTGTTTTAAAGCATTAATAGCCACTGCTCTTTAAAAGAGGGTTTTGAAATCACGTCTAATACCTCTTTCTCTTGTGTTTGCTGAGGCTCTGTGGTCTTTGGGCTTTTCACGTAGCACACTGCTGTGATCTGTCCTTGTATGGCAAGTCTTTTATGTTCTCTGTACTGCAGGGTCTCCAGCTCCCTCTTCAAGTCAGCTGCGGCAACCAGAGGAGCTTGAGCTGAAGATGGAGCAGAATGGTTTTAGCTCAACATGACAGTTAACTTTCTCTGGGGGTGCAGAATTATGGATGCAGGCCATAATGTTGTCGATAAACTGTCTTCTTATGGGTGGCTCGAAAGAATATCCTTCAAAAACTCAGATAAAATGTACAAAGACGAATTCTCTGCGACTTTGCATTGAGAGAGAAACAGAGCAGGTGTTCAGTACACTATGCTGGATCTTGTTGCAGAACTGCTTGAGAATGCTGACCCAGATTTTATTGGATTCCTGCCACCCACAAGAGAGCCGAAAGAATCTCATTACGGTTCAGTGCTGAGGTGGAGGTCGTCATTCATGCCCTGAAATCATAAAAAATGCATCTTCTTCTGCAGGTAATTGGTGCATTCTGAAATAAAACCATCCTGAAATCCAAGCCTGAGAGTGTGTTCTTAAAAAAGTAAAAAGAACCACTCTGTATTTTTGTCTCACCTGAGGGATCTGACATTGACTGGGTACATTTCTGTGGGGGGCGGGGGTAACAGTAGTGACCACCAACTGCAGTCTTCTGGAGGACAACGTTGTCCTTTAGAGTTTTGGTCCACTGGATGAAGCTTTTCACTTTAGGATCACTCACATACGGCTGACCTTTGTGGTAGCCTGTTGTGAAGACAGAACATACAGTCACGGTCACCATACTGTATATATGTAGATTACTAGATATTTATCGTTACAGCTTCACAAACCTGTGATGAACGTCTCCGTCTCGCAGCTGCTTGTGAGGTACGGCAACGAGTTTTCCACTTTACAGACTCTCATCTGAGTGCACACCAGGTAGGTCACTGTGGAGGAGATGGTGATACAGTAAACAAACCCAGTGAAAAACGCCTACAGAGCCGTCAGACAGGAGCTGAAACAGTCCACTTACTCGGGCAAATACGACTGAAGATTTCAGGTTGAGATGAGGAAAACACCTCCAGGATAAAAGGGTGGCCAGATGTTCCGTCCACTGCGTGTATCCAGCGATATGTCCAGTATTTCTCTGGACCTAATTGATAATAGTTAGTCAGCAATTAATTGAATTAGCATTACTTCAATTTTTAAAAAAAGGGGCTTATGAACATTGCTTACCCTTGTTCCCTTTACTCTTGACTCGTTCAACACGACCGACAAATGTCACCAAACCAATGACATCACATGCGGAATTGTTGGATAGTTTTTCCAACTCTGACCTGTGAGATACATAAATGACATGAATCTGTTTTTGAACATGGCTTGGGCCAGGAAATGCTTCATAAAAAGAATAATATTAAGTTTTATGTTAAGGTAACTTCAATATTTTTCAGCCTGAGACCTATTTTTCATGTTGTTGTGTCAAACAGTGACAAAAAGTGTTGCAGCCTTATACGCGTTTTCAAGGTACACTGAGTTATGAAGACTGACAGTTATACCGTGTATATTTGCTAATCTACAAAATTATATTCTACTGTACTAGCGTTATTTAAAAAAGAATTCAGAAATGGTTATCGCGCCGTGAAAATCTCACACTGTTGCAAACCTAGCTGCCAGCATTACGCAGCAAAATGGGCTGTAATGTAAGGAATATAAATGTTGAGCGAGAGAGAATAAGGACATCAGAGGTTTCTACAAATGGAGTCTGGTGGCTTTGACAAGCAGCTGTTTCTGGTTTCTTTTGTTCTTTAGCCAAAAAGGATCTTATTCATTAACAAAAAGACGCATCTCTGTAGGGATCCTTTCTGTTTCGTTGTCAGACAATGAAAATAACAATCAGCCTGTCAGCCGCTAAAAAAAAAGCACCTTTAGTGGACATACTTTGACAATGTGATATTGCCCACAAGGATTACTTTGCAGCCCATTTCACCACTTCCAGCCACAACAGTTTCACGTAATACTGGACCAATCAAAAAAATCATTGTCCCTCTCAGCCATTTAGACACAAGACGTGGGGAAACAAGGTTGGAGTTGAAAAATATGTCATCAAAATAGCAGAACACTTACTACAAGTAACTTTTAACTGATCATGAAACAGTCTCAATTTAACATTGATGCCTCTAATAAAAGTTCCTTGTAGTAGCTTTAAGTATCTGATAGAGACAGATGAATGTTAAACAATAACCAATTCATTACCTGGTGATGAACTGGTAGGAAACCTCAGGCAGTCCCCACTGAGGCAGGATACTCTTTGGCGAGACCACAGTGATGACTGATGTTGGGTTGCGAGGATTCAGGCAGATTTCTTAGGAGAAACACATATGAAGACATTACAGAGAGTTACTAAACTACACAAAACTCTTTCATAATAACTTATCTGTACGTACCAATAGAGTTAAAGGTCTTCATTCTGTGATGGTCCATCTGCGGGTGTGACCGGTTTGAATAACTCTGCTTCAAGGTGTAACTCTGAAGGTACAACACTGTGCCCACGTTCAGTCTCTGGTAAAACTCCGGACAAAGTTCGTTCCAGAGTACGAGGGACATTGTCCCGCTCTGGTCAGCAACTTCAAAGTATGCCTGAAATATGACACAAATGTAAAATTTGTACAAAAAAATATGAAGGCAAGATCCGCTTCACATCGCGTTACTGAATCTCCAAATTCTTGGGAAGTTAAAAACTCACCTGGTAGGGGTAATCAATCTTCAGCCCAAACTTCCCATAATATCTTAACCTGGATTTGTGTATTATCTTCACGAGTAGAGGGAGAGGTTTCCATGTGTTTCTAAAGCATGACTCCAGACTATGAAGAAGAGTGATCTTGGACACTGTTGAAGAGAAGACATCGCGGACAACACATATTCACGGCTGAAAGTCACGAGAAGTAATGCAAAGAAGATTTTGCAAGATAGGAGATACGTTGGCTTTACTGAACAGTTTGTCAGGGCATCTATTCTAATCAACAACCTGGTTCCTATTGTGTCTAGTTAAGACTGTGAATAATGAATATAGTCCATGTGGCAGATATATAATATTAATCGTATTGGTTTTATGAAGGATGATGCATACTGTTATATCTTCAAATACAGCTGAAATGTGTTTTTTCCAGGTCTTAATAGCTGAATAAGTTAAATTCATTTCCTAAAAGACATTAGATAGTTATAGCTGAGAACTAAAAAGTCTCTGTCTGCTTGGCCATCATAGCTGTGGGGGCTGATGCCATTTATTAGAAATAAAGGAGACAGAAAACCATACATTTAGTGAATAGTTACGTGGCAGATTCAGATTATTAGGTGTTTATAGGCTATTAATTGTGAATTCTAACCAACCAGATATTGTTGTTGGAGGGATATTTTGTGAGAGGACGTTGCAGCCAAAGTAGCGTATTTTTATATTAATCTATTTTATTGGCAATCTGACATAAAAATCACAGATACTGACAATCGCTAAACGGTCGACCCCTAATAATTATATTAGCTCTATGTTTTAATTGTGGAATAGACAAGACTTTGGTTTCTGAGAAAGTAATGATGTTCATTTTTCTGTATTTTGTTTTGTTGCACTGTTGATTTAAAAAAAAATGTCAAAATAATGCACGCAAGGCACTGGGTCAAACATATTGTGGCATTTGCTTTGGTCTTTTTCCTCCTGAAGCTGGAAACCCAAGTAGCAAAGTCCACATCATTCAATACAATAGATACACCCGTCAATGTAAAACAGATCTGCGCGTAGCAGAGGGATCATCATAGTATCTCACCGTCCAGCACTGTGTCTGATGGGGGACACCCTGAAGTCCAGATGTCTCCCTCTGGATCATCGTTGTTCCACAGGGACAGGTAATGTTTGCGGCTCACCTGCAGAGGAACATCACTCTGCAGCAGCACGCTCCTCTCCATGCCATGCTTGACCAGCATGGGCAGCGAGCTGACATCCTTTATACGAGGCAGGACAGCTGACCTCCCTGCAGCACACCTGAGCTTTTCAATGCAAATGTAACCGTGTCCCAGTCTCCTCTCGTTGTAAACAAACGAGCCCTGCGTGATGTAGATGTCAACACCAGTCCTCAGGATGTTTGTGTGCACTAGATGGTTTAAACTAGGGTGAACAAAGCATTTGGCTCGACAGACTCCGTCAGTGACAGTCACGTCGTAGCTGTAGCTGTCAGTCTGCTGCCCCTCAGCTTGCTCACACAGGTACCGCTGTAGCGCAGTGACAGCGACGGGAGCCGCCTCCTCAGTCTGTAGTTTCAGCCGTGAGGAGGACAGACACTCCAGCGTCCTCTGGAGGAAAGATGCTTGAGTCGAGGAACAAGACGAGTTATCCTCCATTTCTCACCCAATTACCTGCAAGACAGCCGGTGTGTCAGCAATGTAATCAAACTATGTCATGTTAGCTTGTTGGCTAACCAACTTCTACCTGCCAGCAACAACAGCGGTGTACTCCTCACGTTTAAACTTTAGGCAGACGTAACGGTACTGGTGGTAACCTGAAGAATGTAGAAGACGTATCTTACTGCAGCTAGTTTACCATTCAAAACTTTAAATGTCGTTGTTTTTAGAAGAAGATACAGTTTGACTAGCTACAAACTACAAACAACGGGGGTGCACTTTGATTACGTCACCAACACCAGAGCGTACGAAAATTCGTTAAATTCACCATAAGTCTGTTTTGTATTTCTAATTTAACGTTACCAAGACAAATAGTTGAGGTTAAGTGTTAGCTACAAACTACCTGTCCACAATAAAATACCTATTTTAAAATTCCGCGCTGGTCAGACCAACCGTTTACAACGCGACGACTGGCGAAGGCATTACCCGCCTTCCTCTGTCTCTGATTGGCTTAGCCTGACAGTTTCTCCCTCACGAACCAATCACACCTCTAATGCCTAAACCTAACCAATAAAAACAACGCAGTCATCGAATGCTAACCAATCAAATAAGGAGATGGGCGGGACTTGACAACGCTGGGGGAAATTTGTGTTTTTCCTGTTTATTTATATATTTTATTTGTTTTTTTAATGGGCAAACATGCTTTTCAGGAAAGAGTTGAACTTTTGTTTAAGGACGCTCAGAAACAATTGCAGTGTGCATATAATTTAGTAGACAATTACATCTGTGGGTGACGTGTGGATATTGTTTTAAATTCGTTTTGGAGCTGAAATAATCAATTACAATGACTTGATACTGTTTGATGTCCACTTCCTCTGAATGTGTTACTGATTCATATATCATCCAGTCACCAGTACAGCTGAATTCTGAATACTATTAATCAACTTTAAAGATGTTATTGAAATTAAACAGTTACATGTTTATATTTTACAATGGGTCATAGCTTACTTGATTTGAGAGGGAGAGAAAGAGGAACAGGGGAAAAGAGTTTTTTTTAACTTTTTAAACACCTGTATTCTTTGATAAACAATGACCACCTCAACATGACATGATTACCAGTCAGACAAAGGATTTAAAATGATTTTTTTTTTAAAAAACATGAATATTAACAGAAATCTTACAGATATGACCGTGATTACAAACTGAAATGTGATTTTTGTTTTTGTTTTAATGAATAAAAGCATTCAGTCTTCATTTTCAACTGATTTCTTTCTCCTTAAACAGCTGTATAGCTTATTTGTAATATGTTGTGTGAGTATTTGATGCCTATTTTGTGCCAGCAGGGGGTGACAAGTTGATCCAGGAGAAGAGCTCCAGGATCTCTAACAGGACCCCTGCTGTCCAAATCAAATTACCACAAACCGACCTCCTCGGTCAGGAAGACAGTCTTGCAGCTTTATTACACAGTGTAGGGTCAAAAGTATATCCACATATTTGCCAAGGGACATATCAATGCTTCAGCATACAATGGTGTTTTAACATTGCACTTTCAGCTTGAAGGCAGCAGTTTAGGCAACACCCTTTCCTGTTAAAGCAGGTCCAGAAAGGAACAGGTTGTCCGGCCTGCTCAGAAGTGCGACCTCAACCCCACTAAAGACCTTTGGGATGAAGTTAAACACAGACTAAGAGGCAGATCTTACCATACAACATCAGCAGCGGTCCATAATTGTTCCTGCGGCTGAATGAGAGCATATTACTATTGCAAATTCTTTAGTGGGGCCTTTCTAGGAGAGTGGAGGCTGTTATTGCCTGAGGTTTTGAAGTATTCAGCAGTCACATTCGGGTGTAATTTTTAGGTGTCCACACACTTTTGGTAAACAGGATTTGCAGTTATTCATAATGCTGACATCCCTTAATTTTAAGGCAAGTGAATCAGCCATCATGGTACTTCCATTTCCTCCAGTGAAGCAACGGACATCTAACTGTTTAACATTACTCATTTCGTGCTCAACTACCAACAATAGATGTGTCATAAGTCATGGGCAAAGCATTGAGCTCCCTGTGTTCTATACAGTTTAACAATTAACATTTGTAGGTCAGGTTACATCTGTAGAAACCTTCTTTGCTGTTTCCTCAGCATTACTGGTTAAAATAAAACAGACGTCTGTGAAAGGTGGCGGCACAGTGTAAGCGGAAGCAACCACCGCAGCAGACACGGACACGGAGGCAGTGCCGGTGTTTTTAGCAAGTTTTATCTGAAGGTGTTGTATAATAGAAGTGAAATCCAAATTTCATGGGACAACAGCACATATGTTTTGGTTTTTATGTATTTATTAACACAACCAACTACTGTTATTTCTATCAATAAAAATTATGATATTTGTGAGAGACTTCTCATTGACAATATTATGGACTTTTGGTCACACGTCTTTCAAATTCATACTCCAAACTTCTTTCCCCACAACAGATAAGTCCTGTGATTTTCAGGCTGATATCATTCAATTTGACCATTTAAAACAGGGGGAACACATCCTGACAGCTTGGAATACTGCTGTCAGATACTGTTCCCCCTCTGTTTAATATGAAAGGAGGCTCACACATCTTTCAAATTCATACTCCTGACTCCCCCTGTTTTAAACGGTCAAATTCTGAACGTGTCATTCATCCCAAAAAAACAAACGGTAAAAACTAGTATGACATTTTTCTTTTAAGATAAGTTTGTTCACTCAGTAATAACAACAAAGAAAGTTTTTTTTAGTTTATTTAGGCATAAAATCAATGAAGATCTTTGTCCTCTGACTAAAATTACATAGAGCACCTTTAACTTCATCACAAAACATATTTGCCTTCATGTCTACTGACGTATTTAAAAATTAAGATCGGAGCTTGGATTAAAAAAAAAACCGATGTTGCTGATGAATTTAATATGAGAAATAAATAAATATAAACCATTTATCCAGTAGTATTTTTTCTCTTTTTTTTCTTTTTTCATTCATGAAAACAGCTGATCCCACAGATGAATCTCCGGGGCCCCGCCTTCTTGTCACAACACCAAACAACTACAACTCCCAGGATGCCTTGCAGCTCTGGAAGCGATTCTTGTCGACGTGGGAAGGGAGGGATCCGGACACAAACAAATGTCCACGGGTTTGATGTCGGGCTACGTTGCAAGATAACCGTGACATGTCAGGTGGCTTTGGTGGACAGCTCCGTGACATTTGACAAACATGTGGCTCAAACCGGAAGAGATCCTGCTGAAAAACGCGTTTAAATTGTGGGTCACCGAGAAGGATAATGAGTATTTCGTACTGCAAAGGAGACGAGGGTACGGAGAAGGTGGAGGCGGGCTGACAGGTAACGTTAGCGGCTATGATATCACCTCCTCCTCCCCGCATGTGGAGGACAACGAAACCACCAAACCACATTGAAATAAACAAGTTTTTAGCGGGTTTGACTTGCTTTTTATTTCTACGTTTGCGTCGCTAACGTAGCTGTCTTGTCTGCCTGCCTGCCCGTGTTACAGGGCGGTGCTGCTGTGTAGCCTGCTCGTCTACAGTAAAATGCCCTCATAGCAACAGGTTTATAAGCCAAGTGTCAACATCAATGAGCCTGTTGGGAGGCGAACAGCTGGTTTCTCACACGCCAGTCTGCACAAGAGTGTTTTGGCTTGTTTGTGTCAGTAAAGAGTTGCAAGAAACGAGGCTGCATGCAGGAGAAGTGTGTCCACTTCATGGTGCATTCAAAGTCCCTGTGGTTGGGTTACATATACACGATGTGTTCATGTGCTTTATACTACTTTGTGCCACAGTTGTTTGTCAGATTTGGATTCCAGTCACATCACCAGACTTAAATTCATGCATTTTGGAGGACAGCTCTTGTCAGTTTGTGGGTATTTGCACGACTTTTCTCCCCGAGGTTGGAAATATAACAGGATTTTTTTAATGTCACTGCAATGTCAGAGACTGCCTGCTCCCTGGACAGTCACCCCTGTCAGCCCACTGTGGTGACATTGATGCTCAGCTGAGTTGTCACACTGTAATTTAGGTTATATTAAGCTCAGCTACAGTTGAGCTGTAACATTTGTTTTTAGCGTTGAGAGAGAAAAAGCCTTTTTTACAGGCTTGGGGATGCAGCTAATGGTTTTCCCGCATTGATTATACTGTCAATTATTAACAACAGTCCAGAACTCCAAAGTTATTGAATTTACTATTATATAAAGTGGAAAAGGGCAAAAACTTTTGAGAAAAGATAAGAAGTTAATCATAGCTTTTTTGTGGAGCTGGGATAACGGCATTTTATATCTTCATTTTTAGAGCCGGACAGATAGATCGGTTGGTCAATATTATTGGCTGATATTGCCCCATTACGCATACTGTGTATTGATATCACTGTATATATAATGTTTGATATGAAATCTTTATTTTATTTAGAGTTTGTAATGCAAAAAATGATGGTTGGGGATATTTATATTATTAAATTGCCAGTAAAGTTTGCTACTTAATTTCCCTGATGTCATTTTAGATGACTAAGTATATTGTTGAAGGTGTTTATATGTAAGAATTGTAATTAAAGACGTTAAAAAATGTCTAAAATGATCAACCGAATGTGACGAAATGACCATTTTCATGTTACCGTGTCTATTTTAAATACTGAAGTTAACATGCTAACCAGACTGCCCAACATTCCTGTGCTTGCGGCAGAAACAGCATCACTACTGTGGTACTCCAAGCTCCCAGTCTGGACCACTAGATGCACGGCTAACTGAGCTAACTGAGCTAACTGGCTAATGGCACCCACATATTGCAATTTAAACCTCTCCTGAGTCCTGCCTCTGTTACTTAGCAAGTCATCAAGTACACTCCCAGTTCCGCAGACCCAACAGTCCGCTAGTGAGTTTCTGATTTTGACATAACCTGTTGTGTAAACTGAGAGACAGTCTTTGCTCTTGTGGATCTTTGAAACAGTATAAAAGAAGTGCTCATAATACCACCAAGGATTGTAATCCACAGTTTCTAACCACCTGCCAGCCACAGTGTGACAGCCGTAAGGTAATTAATAGATAATTAATGATAATGAATGGTGTTCTGGCTAAAGACAAAAGCGCTGATATCCTGTCCGGGTGGTGTAATGACAGTGGAGGTTAAATACTACCTGATTGCACACAGCATGCTGCACTTGAAGCCCTCTCCAGCACAAGAAGAGCCTTTTGTCTCGTGTCTTTTGTGTGTTTTCAAGTCTGTCCTCGACTGTGTGATGTTGGGCTTCACTGATGAGGACATAAATTGCGTGAACTGTGTTTGATCCTTTCAGTCCTTTTTACTGTTCAGCAGCTCCACCAGGAGAACATGTGGAGAGCTGATCCACGGTCAGAGGGGCAGGCCTGTTTAATGCTGATGCAGTGCATGAGTGTGGTTCACTGCGACCTTGTTAATTATTCATGGAGGGCATGTCAGAGAGAAGTCGTAAAGGTAACAGATTCTGCTAATTTTAGTTGTGCGGCTCGGACGCGGAGCAGAGGGATCCTTCATTTCTGAACTGTCAGGACGAGTGTAAATAAAAGATTGATCGAAAGAAAATTTAATACACCGGCTACTAGTAGACACGAGCTGAATTTGCTTAAGTCTGTCTGATACTAAAATTAAGCAGAGCTCTGTGACACAATTTAAAAACTAATCTCCACAAGTACTTCTGTGTTCATTCATATAAACAGAAATTAAAAATGTATTTGTGTGCTGTCTGGACCTAGTAAGTATAAAAGAGGGAGAAACTGTTAAAGGGCATAATTAAAGTGTGTTTAAAGGTCACAGGGAGTAACATATGTGAAGAGTATAAAACCTTTTGTGGTTTCAAAGAAAGCTACATCTGATAAATTGCCTCCAGCGATGACACTCAATGGCTAAGTTGCATTGTGGGTAATATAGGTGCCATGTTTATAAAAGGAAGAAGAAATGCGTGGAATTAACTATGATATCTCTGGCTCTGCTGTATTGATCTTGATAGTTTGTTTTGATACTGTTCATAATGAGTCCTGAAAGCGTTATAAGAGACCAGTGGCTCCACTTTTACCCACAATGCAACTTAGCCACTGAGTGACATCACTGAAGGTACTTATTTATTTTTGTTCGTTGTTTCTTCAAGATTTTTTTTATAAATCTATATTTTTTACAGATTTCCACAGGCCTCATATGGCTGATGATCCCATTTAACAGTTTTGGTTTTAAGAATATCTCCGTGCTGTGTGTTACAGGCCTCCTGGTGGGAACTCTGGACACTGTGTTGGACTCAACATCCAAAGTTGCTCCCTTCCGCATCCTGCACCACACACCAGACTCACAAGTATATTGGTCGATAGCATGCGGTATGTCACAGAGTGTTTCCTCTCTTCCTGACAAACATTGAATCAAATAATTACGTAGTTACGGTATATTGCATTTGAGGTAGAATGTTGTGATTGCATTAAAACAGTGTGTGTTATTGTGCTGAAGTCATTCAATCTGAGCAACAGTGATTCCCAAAAATCCCCCCAAAATTTAAAGATTTTACTGTAAAGAGAATATTTTTCCTGCCTTTTTTTCTTTAATGCGGATGAGCTAAGAGCCTCCATCCTTGTTATCAATGTCTTTAGTGATTCTCAAGATGACAAAGTTAATTGTTTTGTTACCTCCAGATAATTAAGGTAATTTTCTCAGCAGGTTAATTTAGGTAAAAAGAAACAGAAGGCAGATTTCTGAGGATAATGAGATAATTGCCCACGAGAAAACAATTTCATACCCGTGACATATAGACTCTGCTCTGTGGGGCGGGTTTGAGAGTTCGGATTAAACAATATTAGCTTATGTTAACTTTCCCTGAACCTTTGCTGTGAGAACATTTTCCCTGGTGATTTGATATATACTTACATTAGAACATGACAAAATGATTGACTTGTGGTCTTACTAATTGCAACCGCGGCTTTTCTCAGCTTCCGCACTTGCAGCCATGAAAAGTCTCTTTTCTTTTTCGTTTTTTTTACAGATAAGAAAAGTGATCCAAACATGATATCTGACATGAGTTTTTTCCCACTGTTGATGTTGTACAAGGTGTCACCAAAGAGGAAATCGTTCAGCACTGGGATTGGCTGCAGCAGAACATCATGAGGACACTTTCTGTTTTCGACTCTAGTGAAGACATCACCAGCTTCGTACAGGGCAAGATTAGAGTAAGAACTTATGAAAGTCCTTCTTTTTTTCTGCGGATCTCTCAGCAAGACTGTAATTGTAAGCTACAAAATACTGAATGAGAGTCTTTCTTATCTTGTCAGGGTCTTATCGCTGAGGAAGGGAAGACGTCCCTGGTGCTGGAGGAAGATCCTGAGAAGTTCCGAGAAGCACTTTTGAGGTTTGAGAAGTGGTTCGAGCTGCCTCAGGAGGAAAAACTGGTCACATATTACTCATGCAGCTACTGGAAAGGCAAAGTTCCCTGTCAGGGCTGGCTCTACCTCAGCACAAATTTCTTGTGCTTCTATTCATACCTGCTGGGATCTGAGGGTAAGCCAGTCCTCTGCATTGAAAGTTAATTGGTGTTAACAAAGACTGTAACAGCTCCTCACATCCAAACAGCCACTGTAGTTAGCTTTTATGGCATGAAAGGAACATTCTTTGAACATTTTTGCTTAAGAAAGTAGCTCCAGCTAATGACAGCTTTCATAATTAAAAAAAAAAAATCCATTATAGTGTAGTGGACTGCATAATGGAGGCAAACTTGACAAGCAGCGTAATGGATAATGGATAACACTGACGTTTGAAGAATTTTCACAATGACTTCACATTTAACGTTCTTGGTATGAGCAGTTCTTTATTATAGTGTGTTGTTACCGCAGTACTTGTCATATACTTGAATTAATAAGAATAGGACAAAAAGAAAACAGAATTCCAAAATAACAACACAGATTCACTCTCAATCCTCGTGTTTGCAGCTGTGAGTCTTAATCACTGAGCTTCATTTTCATGTCATGTGATGAATCTGCAGTAAAGCTGGTCATCTCCTGGGACGAGGTCTGGAGGCTGGAGAAAACCTCCAACGTTCTCCTGACCGAGAGCATCCACGTCCTGGCTCACGGGGAGGATCACTACTTCTCCATGCTGCTGCACCTTAACGAGACCTTCGTCATCATGGAGCAGCTGGCCGACTACTCCATCAAGCGCCTTTTTGATAAAGAGGCCTTCCAGAAAGAGCCGGCGCTTTCCGACCCCCTCCAAATCACCAAGAGGTACTGTCTGTCTGCTTCACTGCACAGCTTTCCATGATCCTGTTAGTGCTGGCTGCCAGCTCCAAGTACCAGAGTAAACACACAGTCTGACTGCAGACACATAGTGTTTGTGTTTGTTTTAACCTGCGTGGTGTGGCAGGTAGGTCATCCATGACGATGCCGGTGCCAGGTATTTTAAATTCAACGATGCTGTGGTTGCTTACTTCGGCTATTTCGGTGAGATATTCAGTGGAGTCCAAAGGTCTGAGACCACTTGTCAGGATGCTTCTGTTCTACATATGTTTTGAATCTAATACTATTTAAATGATATTAGCTTAACAGTTGTGAAGAGTTATATCTTTGAAAAATGTCCATGAATTGAGAATATCTTAGTAGTTGATATGTCTCACTTTTGCTTTAATGACTGCACGGACTCCACAAGTTTGTGCAAAAACCAGTGACTCATGTCATGCCAGCGTGATTGGACATTGTTCCACAAAGCCACTTGTGAATGCTTGGCTTTCTCGGTGTTCAAGTGCCGCCATAAATCTTCACCTCCTCACATACACCCTTCTGTTACGGCCATAACTCTCCTAGACTTGGATTAATCAGTAAATAGGACTTTTTTATTTTCCTGCCATCCGCTGGGAAATTCTTGTATTTCTGTTGTTTCCTCTCCTGAGAAGTGGTTTTGAAACTGCTCCCTGTCCTCTGAGCCAGCCTTGTTTTGACAGTACTTTGCTGATTAGAGTCTTGTGTTGTTTATTGAGCAAATTCTGTGTGTGTTGAAGTTGCTTTTCTAACTCTCAGGGAACTAAGCTTGATGTATTGATCTTGATGTGACACTGAGAAATCCCGTCTTTGCTTAGAATAACAATTCCATAAACAAACTTCCCAATTTCTTTCCATATTAATGTCACAATATCAAACATTTATATTTTTGATCAAAGTGCTTTGCTTTCTGAAGTGGCGTTCTTGCATTTGTATGCTATTATATTAGTGACAATATGTCCATTACCCATCCTACCATTATTCCCAATCACCCCCCCCCAAACTCCCCTTCCCCTTCTAAATCCACAAACCATACCCACACCACATCAACCCCCCCCACCCCCCCACCCCCCCCCCCCCCACACTCCCAATAAAAACCCACCACCACCCAACCAATAACAACATCCACCCCCCACCACACCCCCCCATCGTCATCCTATACCGCCCCCTCACACCCACTCCTCCCCACACCTACCCACACCCCCCCACCCATCCCCCACACCCCCACCCACCAACCCCCCCCCCCCCCCCCTCCCCCCCCCACCCCCCCCCCCCCCACTCCCCCCTCCCCACCCCCCCCCCCTAACCAAACTTCCCAACCCCCTCTTCCCCCATAACTCTTACTCCCTCTATCAACCATATTTATCCCCCCAACCCTCCACCCCCCCATTCCCCTCACAAATCATAATCTCCCACCATATAATAAACTCCCATCCCTTCCTTCCTCCCCACCCCCCCCACTCTATCCAAAACCCACATCCCACATCTTCTCTTACCCATAATCCCCCCCCTTTACAACAAAATAACATACCACCCCCATCCCCCCCCCCCCCCTCCTAAACATCCTTCCATCATAATATCCATATTCTACATTGACATTACATTACATCTTCATAACCACACTCTTTTATACCTTATTATTAAACCAGACTCCAGCAGCAGGGCTTTTCGACGGTGCTGTGACGTGCGGGCAACTGTGACAGGTTGGGGTGTGTAGAGGTGTGAGTGGGGATTAGCTAGGTTTCTCTTTTTAGTGGTGTGTGGTGGTGTGTTTGGAATGTGATTTATAATCGATTGAGGGGTGTGTGGGAGGTATGAGTGTGTTGTTGAGCCGTTTAATCGGTTGGTGTTGTAGTTTGGTAGCATCTCATAGCTCGTCGCTTGTGGTTATTGGGATTATTTATAAGAGGCTTTGGATTGTTAATAGAGAGAGAGAGAAATACATCGATAGGCCAGCCCTCAGTCTGGTTTGTGTGTGTGTGTGTGTGTGTCCATGGTTCCCCCCCCCCCCCCCCCCCCCCCCCCCCCCCCCCCCCCCCCCCCCCCCCCCGGTACCCATTTTACACTCTCAGCTCTTTGGCTCCCTTCACATGATTACCATAAGTACTCCTGGTGTGTGTGTGTGTGTGCGTGACATGAGATATAATCCTTTCTAATCCCTCTGTACATTAATGAAGTAAACTGCATTTCCCCTCCAGTCAGCAGTCAGCAGGGAGGAAAACAGAGACTGAATAACATCTACTGATAAATCCCAGAAGTCACACTTCCAGCTTTCCTCCTGGCAGTGTTTTGTTGATATGTGCTACTCATAGAAATGTGTCACTTACCACTAGATCTTGAAATCTCGAGAGATATGTCAGGGTTAGAGGGAGTGGTAGCGCCATCAGTTCACAATATATTAGCATTTTTAAACCAGAGATTATTAATCAACAGAGTATAATTAAACAGCTTTGGAGTATTATATGTGAAAGTGAACATTTTTAACATGTTTTACTTTTAACTCTATTCTGTACCTTCAGTTTGCTGTCTATTCTGCAGTTCAAAGTGCTTTCTGACATTGACAAATGATATGTCTTTATCACGAAGGCAATCAGAGGCGAGTGCCAGTCACTCATCAACCACTTCGAGGACAACCCCGAGGACGTAACGCTGATGGTGGGACAGAAAGACAGCAGCAAGGCTGTGAGCACCGAGGCTCTCATGACTGTTTTCCACCCCCAGGATGTCGAAAACCTTGACCCGAAAATGGTAAAGTTTTTGTTCAAACCGGCACCACGTACACTTAGAAATTCTGAGTGACTGACATTGAAGCAATAAACCTGCCGGATGGGGGCTGTGCTTGTGGGTGTTTAATCAATTCAGGGGTGGACGTGAAACAAAATGGAGTGTACATCTGTTCAGAAATACAACCCGTTTTGACAGCATAGTGGAGCGTGAACAATAACGCTGCGATGTCTGCTGTCTGTGTGTGTGACAGCTTAAAGAAAAGATGAAGGAGCAGTCGTGGAACATCCATTTCTCGGAGTACGGACGCGGCACGAGCATGTTCTTCACCAGGAAGACACGAGACTTGATTGTTCGCGGCGTTCCCGAGGCCTTGAGAGGAGAGCTGTGGATGCTGTTTTCAGGTATTTATACAGCAGAAACGCTCTGCTATTGGAAGTAATTGATCTGCGGTGTCGGCACCTTGTTGACGAAGCCTAGTACTAAGTACACACTCAATATAAATAATTAAGTAAGACATGGCTGGTGTGGGATCTGTGCAGCATCTGTTTCTGGACTGACTGTGGTTCTGCCTCTGCAGGAGCCGTGAACGACATGGCCACTCACCCCGGCTATTACACCGAGCTGGTGGAACAGTCTCTGGGCACGAGCACTTTGGCCACAGATGAAATAGAGAGAGACTTGCACCGCTCTCTGCCAGAGCACCCCGCCTTTCAGAGCGACACAGGAATCTCAGCTCTACGCAGAGTCCTCACTGCCTATGCATACAGGAACCCCAAAATTGGATACTGCCAGGTACTTTGACTTCTTCAGAAATGTTTAAATGGGCAAAAAAAAGTCTGCTCTTAAAGGCAGAGGCTTTCATTAATTTAGCCAGTTGTGGAAAGTAACTGTGTGAAATTAAACAAGTACTGTACATAAGTGCAAATTTGAGATACTTGTACTTTATCAGAGTTTTTTCTTTTCATGCCATGTGGTACTACTGCCTAACTAGAGGAAAATATTGCACTTACATCTGACACCTTTAGCTTCCAAATTAAGATGTTAACCTACAGGACACATGAACAATTTATTTTTAAAAACTTTGGTTTTGTTTTCAACTATTAGCTGATTATTCAATTAGTCGATTGGCAGTAAGTGAATTGGCAGCTATTTTTATTTTCATTCAAGTAATGTTTTTAATGTAAGACACTTTATGGTTCCAGACCCTCGAATGTGATTATCTGCCGCTTTTCCTTTAACTTGTTTAGAGAATTTTAATTTATTTGGAATAACTTTGAGATTTGGACTATTGTCTGGACAGAAGAGACGTTGTGAAGGTGTCAGTTTGGACTGAATCCAGACCATCAGTCAGTTAATGGTGGAGGAAGTCATCAGATTGATCTTGAACTTCAATAGTAAAATTATGATTCAAGAGTTATGCAAGAGTTAAAAATAATAATGATGTTAATAGTGATAACAATATTGCAGACAGAATAAAGGGGAGAGAAGTAAAGACACATCTACGGAGATAAACGACACCAAATAAGGCTTTCAGCTCAAACTGTCAGTTTGGCAGAGAGCCTTATGAGATTTACTCGCAAAGCAGAAATTAGGCACACATTTGGAGCTTGGCTGACTCTGTGTCTGCTGTGTTTACAGTAGTTGTAGAAACCGTGGACTGGAGAAAAATGAGACACATCTGATGCGTCGGTGACTTAAAAGCTGACAGCAAATTCTTCCGGCCTAATGTGCATGAACTCAGCAGTGACGAGACACAACACTCTCTCTGCTCTCTGCAGCAGCAGCTACCACCACTATGTCAACGTCTCATGATCATTCTTCATCTCCTCATTTCTACAGTAATCAATGAAAGACTATCCTAGAAGTACAGACTTCAACTTGTAACCCTTATGGTTTTATACCGCTTCACTGTCATTGTTCATTTCAATACACTGAGTGATGCAGCAGCCCTGAAAAACAGGCCAAGTAGAAAGAGCCCTGGAGCTAAAAAAAAAAGGCCACAAGTGATCTGAAACTATTGAACCTTTTTGAAAATGATGCTCTGAAAAATGCTGAGACATTAACACACACTGTTATACTCTTCTCTTCAGTAAACCTAAGAGAAGTCTGTGTCATTTTCTTCCTGTTCAGGCCATGAACATTCTCACCTCAGTCCTCCTGCTCTACGCAAAAGAAGAGGAGGCTTTCTGGCTCTTAGTCGCCGTCTGCGAGAGGATGCTGCCAGATTACTTTAACCGCCGGATTATTGGTAAGAGCTGCTGCAAAGGATGTCACTCTCACCCTCTTTCTGCTGGTCATCAAATGTGAAATATTTCACGAATTTTCACTCTGATACATTGCCGATCTTTCCTCAGGCGCTTTGGTTGACCAGGCGGTGTTCGAGGATCTGATTCGGGAAAACCTTCCCCAGCTGGTGGAGCACATGACGGACCTGAGTTTCTTCTCGTCCGTGTCTTTGTCCTGGTTTCTCACGCTCTTCATCAGCGTCCTGCCCATAGAAAGCGCCGTGAACGTGGTGGACTGTTTCTTCTACGACGGCATAAAAGCCATCCTGCAGCTCGGCCTGGCGGTGCTGGACTACAACATGGAGGCTCTGATCAGCTGCCACGATGACGCCGAGGCCGTCACCATCCTAAACAAGTCTGTGTGAATACGAACTGAGCAGGGCTGATGTATTCCAGACACTGATGTTGTGTAAATGATGATCTTTCTCTGATGGTGTTGTTTCAGATTCTTTGATAGCGTAACAAACAAAGACAGCCCGTTGCCTCCAACAGTGCAGCAAGCCTCAGTGGGAAATAACGATAAAACATCCCACCCCAAGGTGGACATCAGCGAGCTGATCCGAGAGGCTTACGAGGTACTGCAAGATTTCTCCCAAGTTTTTATTCAGTGATTTCGGCATCGGGTTTATTTAACTGCTCTTTGTTTTAGAAATATGGAAATATCCGTTCAGAGGAAGTCGAGAGTTCACGGAAGAGAAACAAATTGTACGTGATCCAGACACTGGAGGATACGACCAAGCAAAATGTTGTAAGTGACCACCGAGCTCACAGTAGTTAATGTCATTGCATTGTTTCCGTGGCATTACGGGTGAATTTTAAACCTATTTTCAGATCCGGGTGGTGTCCCAAGAAGTCAGATTCACTGCCGCACAGCTTGATGAGCTTTACAACTTGTTCAAAGTGAGTCACAGACATGAAAATGGTGATCAGAAGAAGAAGAAGAATAACAAAAATAAAACACAGAAATGTCATGTTTTACCCTTTGTTTTCTATTTTCAGAGGCAACATTTCCGCTGCTGCTACTGGACAATGAAGAGCCCGGCTCTGCTCCATCATGACCCCAGCCTGGCCTATTTGGAGCAGTACCAGTTGGGTTTCCAGCAGTTTAGCGTGCTCTTCTCCCTGCTGGAGCCCTGGGCTTTCTGCTCCACCAAGAGCCCCCTCTCCCTCTGGATCTTCCGCCTGATAGACGAGAACCAGGATGGCCTCGTCAACTTCAAAGAGTTCTGCTCCGCCCTCGGTGAGTTCACTCGTTCTCTGCACCGCTCCGCTAACGTAGCCGTCAGCCTCAGCAGCCCCACCGCTGTAACTTCAAACTGCTTCTCCTGCAGATACTTTGTACAACGGATCCTTCACAAATAAGCTGAAATTCCTCTTCAAGCTGCACCTGCCACCAGGTGAGTGATCAGCAAGCGATGCAGCGAACATCAGCAACATTCAGATTTTAATTCATACAATAATATTTACAATAAGATACATTTTTTTGGAATTAAATAAATGTGGATGTTAAAGAATTGCTGTAAAATACACCCGTCAGTGCTCTTTGGTTGAGAAAATATGTAATAGTGACACAACATTTTATATACACTTACCAAAGGACAAAAACAAACAATAAAACAATGTATAGACATGATTTCCACAATTAGAGGGAAAGGAAACCTCCAGAAACATCTGCAACATCATAAATGCTTTCAGACTCGATTCTTTATGGTCTCCACATTCTAACTAATGCCGTTACATGACAGCAATAAAACAGCAGCACCAGCAGCAGACATCCTCAAGTAAAACACAAGGTCAGATGGACTTCATCAGTCTGAAGTCTACAGGGATTGAAAACATACGAGTTGTCATTTCGATAATCCAGTCCATAACTCAGCGTCTGTTGAGTGAGCACATCGCCTGGGGAAAGAAACTGTCCTTGATCGTGTGGCTCCTGTCTAGATGATGTGGCAGTGCGCGCTTGAAGGCAGCGGGGTAAGAATAGTCCGTGTTGGGTGAGAGAACTTTGCCATGGCAACGATGGGTGTCAGGGGCTGTTAGGGCATTTAACAGTGGGCTAGTTTCTCTATAAAGTCGATCTATGATGAGGAAGAAGTGTTCAAATTATAACTGACAGCTCAGCAGCGCAGGAGGACTGAGTCACCGCTTGTGATGTGCCAGGTCAGTGAACATCAGCAAGCAGCAGAGGCTTGTTTTATGTCTCGTGGTGAGTGCATTTGGCTTCAGCACCAAGGACAGGTCTTGCACGGCACTGTCACAGACTGTCTAATTTGTGGGACAGCAGTTTTGTAATAGTGACAGTGAGATTTATATGCACAGGCTGGTACTTCAAACTCAGTTTTTTTCAGCACTGGATGTTGGGTATTTTTTTTTTCCCCCCCCTTCAAGCGAAGTCTGCAGAGAGATATTGGGGAACATGTGCAGAGAGAGCTGACAAAATAAACAACATGGATCCTCAAGCATGTGCTGGTATCACAGCGGGACAGCCGTGAGCGGGAGCCCACATCAAAGTCTTGACGCTGGAACTGTGCCAAACACTCCACTGATCAAGGAAATGAAATCATGTGCTATTTGGAGCTGAGAGTCTGCAGGTTTTTTCAGCCCAAACACACAGAACAGCAGCTGTACTCACTCAGCAGCTTCAGTCAGTGGAGGAGGAGCTTCACGGTGACATCATCTGTGTCGTAATTGGTTGTAGGGACACGACGTAATGCGTTGTTCTACCTTTTAAGTTGTCGCTACATCAACGTTGTTTGATTATCATGCTGAGGGTTTTATCCTACTCCTACAGATTGTGCTGAAATGTTAACATTAAGATTAATATTGACCTGACGTTGCGCTGAAGTGTATCATGCGTGTAAATTGAAATTTAGTGTCCATGTCTCTCAGCTGATAGTTGGTTACATTGGTGATAATCGGACGTATCTTTAGCACAAGAGAAAGGTCACAGATTCTTTCAGTAAACCTGCCCATTAGATTCTAAATAACATTTTGCCATTTCACTGTGAGTCACAGCAAAGGTCACCACGATCAGTACAGTTCAGTCTGTTTGGATCATGAATCTCAGCAACAGATTTCATGACACAGACGCACTGAAACGAGTAACCAAACCTCAGGCTGCGCCGCTTATAGCGAGAAGCTATCAGGCAAATATAATAACACCGATGGCTTGTGAGGGTAATTGTTTAGTGCAGCAGTGAAATCTTGCACGCATGCCTGCACACATACAGACACAGTCATCGGTGGGGGGTTGGAGGATGCAAGTACAGTGTAGCACATATCAAATAATAACAGAGTGAGAAATCGAAATAATACAAGCCACTACTAATGTTAATAGATTATTAGAAACCAATTTAGATGTCCAATACAATATCATTAACTACAGTATCAGCCAAATACTGATAATCACCAGCCTCTAATGGCTGATACAGATATGTTAACTGATAATTCACAGATTTTACATGATTTTATGTTCCATATCTCTGATCAAACTAAATGTAACTGATGTCACTATTACAACGGAAACAAAGAACAGTTCTGACTCTCCAAATATTTATCCATTAAAGTAGAACACCAAAAGACTTGACATACTTCTTCTTCTTCTTCTTCTTCTTCTTCTTCTTCTTCTTCTTCTTCTTCTTCTTCTTCTTTTCTTCTCCTCTGTGTCTGTGGGCATACTTTAAAGGTGCATGCCGCCACCTACTGTATCAGAGGGTGGAGCTGCTGCGCTTGTTAAGTCAATGACAGCTGTTTGGCTTCATATTATTGCCGTCTGTGTATCGGCTGTAATTTAATTATCAGATGAATACATGATAATATAAATTTCCCATTATTGTGTTTCACATTATATTAGCCCTTTCGTGCACCCGTATTCACAGAGATACAATCTGTTGCAGATTTGTTAAGACCGAATTGCATTAGACTGAATCTAATAAGCTGATCTCTCTTCCTCTTCCCTCTGAGTTTACTCACAATCGGTATCTTCCAGCTTTCACAGGTAGTCCTTTGCACGCAAAGGAAGAAAGAATCCAGCACTTTATTCCAGTGACTGAAGACTCTTCTCACTTGAGTAGACTCACTGGTTAGCCGCTTTACTCTTTCTTTCCCTTTTTAAAACTTCCCTTTACCCTTTTTTCAGTCTAAATTCTGTCACAATTGTGTCCCGATGCTTGTGCCTGATGTCCCTGCATGCATTTGGTCGTTTTTGAAGCGTCTCTCTGCACAGTTTGTTCACATGCTGCTTATATATTCCAGCGTTTGATCTTCCTGCGGATGGTGTGATAAGAAAAAGCCCTGAGAGAGGTAGGATTTCAGCCAAATCTATTACAAAAACAGTTGAGTTATAATTAAAAACCTGTAAACGTCTGAGTGTTGGTGTGTGAACATCACAGGCAGAGGAAAAGTGGACCTGCAGGCCTACCTGAAACAATGGCAGAATGAAATACTTAAGAAAGAGGAAACCATTAAGGACCTGCCTCGAATTGATCAGGTAATTCAATCCATGATGTGCCTTTTTACCAAAGAGAATATTTAATTCCTGAAGTGGCAAAAAAAAAGGATTTAACTTCAAAAATTTCACAATAATATGATTTTGTTCTTTTTAATCTCAGACTCAGTTCATCCAGTTTTCCAAGACCCTGTACAACATATTTCATGGCGATCCAGAGGAGGAGTCTCTGTACCGAGCTGTGGCTCACGTCACCAGCCTTCTCCTGAGGATGGAGGAGGTGGGACGGAGGCTGCAGGAGCCAAGCAGCCCCCCTGAGTCAACAAAGCCCGCCAGCACCGCTGATACTCCTGCTGCTGCCGCTGCAGTGGAGGAGGAGGTGGAGGAGGAGGAGGAGGAGAAGGATGAGTCTTCACCCAAAGAAGCTCCCACCACCCCAGAGAGCTCCACCACCACCACCGGCTCCCACGACAGTCAGGACGCAGGACCCGACCTCACGGACACGGAGTGGTCGTTCTCGTTCGAGCAGGTTCTGGCTTCTCTGCTCAACGAGCCGGCCTTAGTCAGCTTCTTCGAGCGGCCCGTCGATGTTCACGCTAAACTGGGACAAGCTAAGGTTGCCCAGCTGAAGCTAAAGGCGAATAAATGAAAGGATACATAAGTGAATTGAAACTTTGCTCCTGAAGTCACCGTGAATTTCCTTTCTCCTCTCGGATAGGGCAGTGGGTTTTGTCGAGGCAGCCGGTCAGAGTGAAATGGAGGACACACACTCACTCTCTTATCACTGACCTGCGGCTTCAGTGCGTCTTCATGTTAAGAAGCCTCGTTTCTGACGTAGGCTGTCGATCCTCAAATCTGATTATGCATTTTCAACGATCGTTGATTAAATTAATTTGCTCATTAAGCTTCAGATTTTAAGTTGAGTTAACATTTTTCCCCCCTATATGCCATGGAGCACATACACTATAGTTTTGTATTGTATAAGGATCATTTACCTCTGTCTCTGTATTCAGAAACAGAAGAGTGTCCTTCTGTCTGTCTCTGGTGACATGTTGAGAATACAGCTCTGTAACAAATAACGTAGACAAGGTGACTGAGAGTCCTTCTGGATATCTTGATATATTTTCTCTGTCACCGCTGTAGTTAAAATGCTGACGTGTCCTGTGACTTTGGTGTGTTACTCTTACTGTAAACGTGTTGTGAGTGAGAAACACTAGCTTTTCAGTCGTAACAGGCACAGAATAAATGAGTGAGGACAAGCTGCGCTGTTGTGCCTGGAAGCCATACATTGATTTCAGAGGTGATCTCAAGGATCTCACGGATGTCAGATACGTTTTATTGAGAGCATAAAAGATTGAATTATATCATAACTTTGCAATAATATACAAGAGAGGACTCTGTACTGCCACAGCGCACTCATCTGTCTCGTTCCTCCAACAGCAGCACATGCCGTAAAATATTATAGCATGACTTCAAGTGTGAACCTCTGGTGTGTAAAGGTGTAGTAGTGCTGCTGTAGGGAAATTTTCCTGCGTCCGCTTCTCAAAAATGTGCAATCTTCACAGTGCGATTGATCGGTTTAATGTACTGTTTGCTTACGTCCGTCTTACTGTATATGTAGGATGTTATACTCTAGTGTATAAGTGCAGCGTTTTGTACATAGAGGTCAATCCAATAGTCGTTTGATTATTGTATTTATGGGGCTTGAAATATGTAAGATATGAACTAGTGGACTGTTGTGGACACAACTTAAACTCAGGGTGCAATTTGTGTAAATTAAAAGGGAGAAAAGGGATATTTTTTTCGACCTGGGACATATAAAATATATGACTGAGTTAAACATAGCTTACAAATGTCTGTAACATTTAAAATATAGAGCATGTGTAGCACAGTTACAGGGTTTGCCACATTCTGCTAGCCTTCAGTGAACTAGTACTGCTCGCTGCTGAAAGCCACATTTGACTTAACAGTATTGCGTTTAATTCCGTTTTTTGCTTCTATCTCAGTGAATCATTTGCACACTTGTTTGAGATTCACAAGTTGTAGGTATGCTTGTATCTCTGCTAGATTTCAAAGGCTTAGGATTGCAAAAAGGCCATGACCGCTCCTGCTGCAGCTTGTCGTCTCCATGGGGCCAAATTGTCAGATTTAATAGAGCTTTATTTCTGCTTGTGTAGGGAAATCCTGTTTTAGAACCTCTTAAGTGCAAGTGCAATTCTCTGTTTGCTATATTTTTATGCAATTTGCTTGGAATGTTATGTCGTTATTTTTTTAAGTACTTACGTTTTCACTTAAGGTTTAAGGACCAATCTGAAATGTATGTCATGTGTAATTCTTGGGTTGGATTGTTGAAGTGATTGAAGGATTTTGCACACAGCCATCACACATCGGAACTGAAAAGATAAAATCTGTCACTGTTTACATGATTAATGTAAAGAAAAAAAAAAGAAACAAAATACATTCACCTATTGATCTGTGGTCACTACTTAAATCTAAGCCATAATGAAACAGTAGTTTCAACAGGAGAGCTCCGCCTGAGGCTTTAGGGGCTGAGTGTCTGATCATTTTGCAACTAAATCATTCAAAATGGAAACTTTCCATTATTTAAAATAGATGACCATGTTCCCCTGTAGGTCGACACTGATTTTGTAACAACAATGTTACAACAACAACAACTTCACGTATTAAAGGAGACATATTATGTCAATTTTCAGGTTCATAATTTTATTTTGGGTTGCAAGAAGAATAGGTTTACATGCTTGAAGGCTCAAAAAATGCTTTTTTTTCAATCCCCCCTCCGTCTGAAACGCTCTGTCTAAGCTACTGTCTCTTTAAGGGTCTCCCCCCCCCCAAACATCCAGTCTGCTCTGATTGGTTAGCTCACACACACTTGAGCCAGTACAGCTCACTGTGTCTCCGGTCAGCTCTGTCACGTTTTTAGCTTCCAGTTGGTGTCACGTCTACTGTCATTATAGGCCTAAATTATGCAAATGTGTGACACAGTGAGGTAGTGTGATGTCACAAAGTCATAGGATTTAAAAGGCGGGGCTACTGACGAGGTGTTTCAGGTACCTCAGGAGCAGTGTTGTCTGTGGGAGAGAGCGCTCCAATTCGTGCAGACATTGGGCTTTTTAACTTTGCTTTAAATGAAGAACATTTAACACTGAAGGAAAGGGGAAAAAATGAAATGCATAACTGGTCTCCTTTAAGAAATGCAAGCTACAACCTCTCAGCAAAGAAGCTGTTGTAGTCTCTCTGAGGGTTCTTTTCATGTTGGTTTGTTGCATGCTTAGTCTATTTCTGATTATTTGATACTATCTCAAAGATTAGATTATCATAAAAGACAAGTTTGCTTTCAATAATTCATTTATTGGTCGTCATGGAAGAAATGCAGAACAGTGGTTAAGATAATCAAACCTTTTGATGCTGAGTAAATTCCTTGCTGTATTTCTGCAGGCATTGCTTTTGGAAAAAATTGCGCTTAGAATGATTTCTTTTGGCCCAAAAATAGTTTGTGGTTTCCCTCTTGGTGGGGGAATAAATCAAAGGAGATAACTTTGTAGGAACAGCCGATGGAAAGTCAGAAGGTTGGAAACCGTCATCCTTCTGGCACGCTGTCAGTTCTGCCATTATGCATCAAGAGTGTACAGTCGGCATGGATAAAGCTCCAGCTCCTGCATTAGCATATGTTTAACCGAGTCCTTATACGTGCAAATGTAGTCTACAGCTTTGAAACTCTGTAGCTTTTGCTTGAAAGCTTGTTTTGCAAAAATGTGTGGAGCATATTTTCTGTTTACTTGCTTGATTATGCTTTATTTTTATTTCTATACAGCGGTATCAGAATAAAGAGTGATGATTCTATGAATGCGTGTCTCCCGAAGCACTTTCACTCCAAACACACACACACAAGTTGAAATGTGGCTCGTTATTAGAGATACTTGCTTATTTATATTTTAATGGACAGAAGCAGCTGCATTTTTGGGTTATCTTTCAGCAAGTCATGCTTAAAAAAAATATAATTGTTGCTGGAAAACCAAGCTTAACGTAACATTTCTTGTATGAGAATCAAAGGGCTCAAAGTCAAAATTCCTTTAGAAGAACGTCATTTTTAAGAGGGTGAGTCCGTGTACAATGAGAACTTTAAGCCATCTCATTGTGTTTCTGAAACAACCGTGTTGATGTTATGTCAGAGATGTATACTGTGTACTGTGTTGCAGAGGTTAATGAAGATAAGCATGCTGTCCATCCTGTCTCCGTATACGACTTGCCAGGTTTTTCCGTGGACCCTGGTCTTAATAATACCGCAAGAGATGGCAGAAGTGGTAAGTTCACTAACAAGTAAACAAAATAAACTTACAACATATCAAGAAAGGAGATTTTTTTTCACCTGTTTTACTCACTAAAAAGAAAAAGTTTCAAGTTTCTCCCTTTTAACAAGCTTTGACATCGCCTTGTTAATGCATCAGAAAAAAGCATCTTTGATCAAAATGAATCCTCAACTCAGAGTGAAAATATTCTAGCAACATATGCCGTTTTCACCTGCCGCTGACGCCCGACTCTCGCTTCATGGCTCTCCTGTCCCCTTCTATTATGTTAAGTTTTTTAAACTCAGTGGCTGTGCTTTGTCCCAGTCTGGTGCTCACTGGGAGGCTGGTTAAGTGAGCCACCTGGAGGTTCCGGTGCCGGCAGCCCAACAGCTAATTGTGCTAACTGCAGATAGTCGCTTCAGCCAAAGATAGCTACAGCAAAGAGCTGCAAATCCAGTTACTGCCACCTATGGTTATGTTGCTACTTTGGAAATCATGCCATTTCTTACAAATTACTCCTTTAAGCTGCTTTCTAAGGCATTTATTCACATCTAGGAGTTATCAGTGTTGTAATTATGCGGTTTCATTTATGTCCACCTGGTATGTCATTCTTTAAGCTTTATTTCTGCCCTCTAATCAACTCCAGAGGGACATATTTCACTCTTAAGCTGCTAATTGCTCCAACCATGCTCACTAGCTAATTGCTAGCAGTGCTGTTTGAGGTTGACCAGGTAGCCAATGAGCTGGAATTCTCGATAAAGCTTCATAAAGCCAAGGGAACCTACAGATTCAGGTGATAACGCTCGGTACCTCAGTCACTAGAATGGACCCCTCCACATCGTCATATTATCATCACATTGTCAATCTTTAACAACTGTGTCAAGACGAGGACAGGGCAGTTATGACTCAATAAATGCTTATTGTGTCTGTCATAGTTGTTTTTAGAGAGGCTCCAGACTTCGGCCACAGGTCTGGAAATTCTTTGCGCCTTCACAACAGCTGACGACCCCCTCCCAGAAGAAAAACAATAAATATCTACATCCCTGTCAAGTTTCCCGTCTAGATCTGTGGCCAGAAAAGGAGTTCCACCTGTCATGGTGCGCAACTTACAGTAAGTATGACCATTTTAATGGGTCAGTCTTGGCAGCATGTTAGATTTGAGAGATGATCTGACGCATTTTGAGGAGGCCAACACACCAAATCACATTGATGATACTCGCTTACTTACTGACTGTTGACATTTAAAAGAATCAGGATGTAAATACACTAGATTTGAACTACACTAGATTATATTTCCACATGCAAACTTACCTACAGTGCCTCCCTGTAGTGCAAGTTTTATAGTCTCGGGCAAAGAGAAACACATCTTTTGTTTGTTTGTTGTCCTGCTGGTCACTCTTCTCCTTTAGTGGGTCATATTTTGACCTAAAAACCAGGATTACGCAGTCACCAACAGAAATAGCCTCTTTCTGGAATGTCGAAACTGTCGGACCTACGCATATCTGCAATGTATCACCATTAACAGTGAAATGTCCCCTCGTTGACTCGTCCTAAAGCGTGCCCCCTGTCCGTCTGATTTACGAGCAACAGTGTGACTTCGGTGACGGATGGTCTCTCCGCGTATCGCTCGTACTATTCTGGCTTCGAGATTTGGTTGCATATGGTTGTAACCCAGAGTTCACAACCTTAACCCTGTCACCTGTTGCATTTCGCAGCCTTGTCCCGTCAGAAGAGATGAGGCTGCTCTGGATGCTTGAGAGTTCTCGTATTGGTTTATAAGATTGATGAAAGCTAATGGGGACCCACGGCCTTTCACAAACTGCTCTACCTGACAAGACGAGCACCAGTTTGAATCAGCGTGGATCTTTAATCCTACATCCCAGTGGCCTTGGTTACCACGTAGGATGTTTAAGACATAGTGAGACAAAAAAAGATTATCAAAAATATTGATAATTGATGCTTTTATAGGACCACAAGATAGAACTTCATTAATCCGGAAAGAATTTCTTGTGCCAAAGATCACTACATAATTTACAGTACAATATCAAACCAGTTACAACCAGTGGGACCTCCGGAGCAGGGCCACACACTGGGCCCATGACAATGTGAGTATTCAATATTAGTGAAATATACAAAATAAAAAGTGTTTAAAAAAATAGGAACAAAAAGTCAGAATTGATTGACAATTAGATTTTAAAACCAAGGAATCACAGAATTTAACATTATTATAAATGTCTCGTGGTCAGTGAAACTTCTGGACCAGCACAGTGAAAAGGTAATTTTTTTTAAAAAAGAGGGGAAAAAAACTCTATTGGTGTGTCTACAACACATTTATTTTCAATCCTAAATTATCAAAAGATTTCTCAAGTATAATCTTTAATACTAGTTTGGTATTACAATCAAAATTCTTGTTCAAAGTGCTGCCGTTACTTCTAAAAACTTCTTGGTTAGACTTTTAAAATATGAAAATTAAAATTATTTTTATTGGGATAAACCAATCAAAATGCAATCATTCACAACAAGCCAACAAGTTTTTACAGTATTTGACTAAAATAATGAAACTATTGCTGTTATAAACATGTTATAACAATGATTAATAAAAACATTGTTATTTGGTGCACAGAAAGAAATACGGAGATTCCACATTTTGCCACATCGTGAAAACTGTTGGCAACAACATGTTTTTGCTGCTGATGCAGGAGAAGAAACTTTTGGTCCCCTGCCCCCCATTTCACCCACAATGCTCCTCCAAGTGTTCACGGCAGCTATTTATAGCAGCAGTAAGAGAGTCTTTGAAGCATAGTAGCTCTCACACGGACGTATGATGGCATGTGCTTTTAGAAATGGGTCCATCCACGTCGCACTCAGTCTGTGCGTGTTTGCTGCAGCTGGCGGCGAAGCTCCGGGCAAAAAAAAACAGAACAGGGCTGCACTGACGCACGGTGAAAGTGGTATCATATCACAGCAACAGTAGAAATGTTTGTATCGGATACAAAGCCTCTGCTTTTATGTGACGTCATTGATATTTTTTTTTCACATATGAGCCCCTTTAACATGATGATATGAATCATCCACTAGTGATCCATTCATTTGAAGACTTGTTGTTGATTGGCTCCCTCACACAACAGCACCAGCTCCCATGGTCCAATCAGGAGAGAGTATAACATTAGAACAGATAAGAAGGCAGATGTCTCCAGAAGACTATTGTTGACTTTTTCTGCTTTTGAAAGACTGAACCTGTTGCAAAGCATTGACCTGTATGACAACATGAAGACCAATTTTTATGGTAATGTCCTGATGAAGTCCCTTTGGTCCAGATCCTGATCCGAGTCCTTTAATATTAGAAGGCCACCGGGCCGAGAAGTTACTGCTCTCTGGCGTCGCTGTGTGCTTTGTGCTAACTGTGTTAGCCGCTGAATGACAGTCTGTTGCTGCTGCAGCGACTC
Source organism: Diplodus puntazzo (assembly GCA_963678695.2). Taxonomy (NCBI): domain Eukaryota; kingdom Metazoa; phylum Chordata; class Actinopteri; order Spariformes; family Sparidae; genus Diplodus; species Diplodus puntazzo. Next base: position 6,706,036 of record OZ023167.1, on the reverse strand, counting down.
ATTCTTTGGGGCAGCGTGCTGTGACCTCATTCTCATTCACAAGAAACGCAAACGACAGAGAGGCTATTTTTAGCACTCAAGCTAGCATGTTAGCGTTGGGAAATTTTGCTGCAGTTTTTCTGCCATTCTTTTGCGACTAGCTTTCTAAAAGCTTCAGCAATATATTCACTTAGGCTTGTGAAAGACTCAGGCCATCCGATCAATATTCAGGTGGATTCTAATGATTTGATGGGCTTACTGCAGATCAGAAACAGTCACAGACATTTTAGATCATGATTAAATATGTATCTAATACATTATAGAGGTTACAGCTGTGGCCTTCTTCAACTGACACACCTCATTTTTTAAGAGCGGTTTGGGTTGTAGATCAGTGTGCCTGAATAACCTTCATAATCACTTAAACCAGGTGTTGTTCTTGATGTTTTGAATAATCACAGCACTCAAACTAATCTTTCATATGACGGCCAGATAAGCTTTTGCACTACAGCAGATCTTTTCCTTTCATAAACTTGTGATACAGCGTTCGTAGTCAAAGTAATCAGTGATTAAGTCATTTTTTGTCTGATAACGTGTATAACTTATTCCAGGGTGAATGTAAAAAACACTTTTCCACGTCTGCGTCCACTTAAATAATTAAAATTATCATAATGAGGAGGCAGCGCAGACCAAACTGTGCTGATAATCAAACATAAGACGTCCAATCACTTAGGTATCACATATTTCATTAATATTTGGTAAATTAATGCTGTGATAAACACTGCAAGAGGTTTATATGAAAACTAACACAGGCTCTGAAACTGTAACATCTACAGAGTTGTGGGATGAATTATAGTGTTTTTGTAAAATACATTTTTTTAAATTTATATCCAACTATTGGCAAAGCTGCATGTGAGCAGAAGAAACATCAGCAGAGCATTTCTGTGACATTGTTTTGACGAGTGAGAAAGAAATGGACGTTATTTTGATCATCTTGATGATCTAAGTGGATAAAAAAACAAACAAAACATTATCATTGACGGAACACTCCTTTACTGCACATCAGTTTAATTTAATTACACAGTCACAAATAATTGCACATATGTCAACAAATGTTTTTCTTTTGCAGAAGTCAGAATAAACAGTCCCCTGAGAAGATCGCAGCTTCTGAGACATCTCACATGGTAAACTATGTGGCTCTAATCTATATTTTACCATTTAGTTGTGTCATTCTTAAGTTAAATAATGCTTTGTACATGCTCCATATATACAAAGAAGCGTAACAAACATTTCACATATTCAAACTTTTTAAGTAAATTGCTTGTAAACAAAACAATTCTGAAGTCGTCTGCATCTCTGTCACCTGCACATGGAGCTTTATTAATGTCAAGACAGTTGTGACAAAATGTTTGATCGATCTTTACGTCAAAATCTCAAAAGATTCAAGAGCAGAACTGTAGACAGAGCGACGAATGCAGTTCATCATTTTGATACCACAGGAGGAATTAAGACTTCAGTCAGGATCCTTCTTTGCTCATCATCTTCGACGTTGTGTCCAAAAAACTCATAGTGACATCAGAGTAAAAGTTTCATCACCATATTTAACCCTTCTTGCTTTTTCTTGCTTTCTGAGAACCATTTATGGGCATGTCGTTTTAAAGCCTGTCTGTGATGACCTCTCACATTAAAACGTCTGGTGAGCTGCAGAGTTATACTACAGTCTTCCATCTTTTGACAGGCAAATGCAACATCCGCCCTAGATCTTCAGGTCATCCAGCCTGCTCTTGTTGGTGCTGTGCTTGCTCGACTGACTGTTTCTTCGATGATTGTCAATGGGTGACTCGTAGGCAGGGGTGGAGGTTTTCCTCTCCTTCGCCTCGTCTCCCTCCGCTTTTCCTTTCCTCTCCACGGCCATGTTGTCTCTGTTCTGCTTGTGAACCGCTTTGCTGTTGTAGGGGCTGTAAGCAGAGTTCGGCTCGGCCATGCTGTACTTGGAGTCCGCAGGGAAATGTTCAGGCACCGCAGGATGACCGGCAAAGTAGTTATAGCTCGGGACAAAGGGCATGACCGCCTCAGTCAGGGCCTTGGGAGCCTCATTTGCAGCCTGTGCTCGTCTGTAGCGGAGGCCCTGGTGGCACTTTGTGAAACCGAGATGGTACATTTCCACCAGGTTGAGCAGCAGAGAGATGCAGGCCACGGCGAGCATGAAGAGGATAAAGACTGTCTTCTCGGTCGGGCGAGAGATGTAGCAGTTCACCGTATTGGGGCAAGGCCAGCGGTCGCAGGTGTACATGGGCTTGAGCTCGAAGCCGTACAGGAGGTACTGAGCTACAATAAAGGCCACTTCAAACAGGGTCTTGAAGATAATGTTGAAGACGTAGGTTCGCAGCAGCGTGCCTTGCAAACGCACGTGCCCCTGGTTGTCTTTAATCGGGGCCCTCTTGGCCTTGTTGCCAAGTAACTGCTGCTGCTTCTCCATCTGGAGGGCGAGGTCCTTCTCTTTCTGCTTCTCTTTCTCCTCCATGCGGACCAAGTGGAGGATGTGGCCCAGATAGATGAGAGTCGGCGTGGAGATGAAGATGATCTGCATCACCCAGAAGCGGATGTGAGAAATGGGGAAGGTCTTGTCGTAGCAGACGTTCTGACAACCGGGCTGCTTGGTGTCGCAGGTGAAGCCCGACTGCTCGTCGCCCCACACCTTCTCAGCGGCGGTTCCCAGCACCAGGATGCGGAAGATGAACAGCACCGTCAGCCAGACTTTGCCCACAACGGTGGAGTGTTCCTGGGCGCTCTCCAGCAGCTTCCCCAACAAGTTCCAGTCCCCCATACTGCCTCACGAATATAGACTCAGTTTTATCCACAACAACAGAGAGACACCTGTAGGAGAGAGGGAAAATGGAAAGTGTAACCATAAAATCTTAATCAGAGATAAAAGATTAAATAATACACAGTAATGTGGCAGACTTGTGGCCTTGTGATTAAAAGAGACTTTTGCAGTTTGTCCTGGAGCTACACGTCAGGCCTTTCCTTTCGAAAATGCTTTACGGGGCAAAGAATCACATTCAAAATAAGACCTAAGGATACAGATCAAAATAAAAATGTGTTGTGCTGTTGTCAAGTTGAATGTCAGTGCAATATTCACTCCCCTTTTCACTCTGGTTTGGTTTACGTCAACTCCTGCGAGAATTATCTGGCAGTTTAGCTGCAAAATGTGCCACTAAGATCGCTCGCTAACTTTTGTTCTGTCTGTAGTTTGGTGTTGAGTGGCAGTGTGTGGTCATTCCAATGCTTCGAGAGCAGTGAGCATGAATGTTATTATTTAGTTGATACCTCACTATGAATGGCACCTTTTGAATCACACACATTTGATCCATTGTTAAAAATACTGATTTTAGCAGCTTTAAATAAAACATTTTGAAAGGGTCACAGCAGTCCAAATAAACTTCATATCAAATACAGAATCTTTTATTCATCATAATAATAATAATTCTAAACTGACTGATCTGTGCAGTTGTGTTCACATTCAAACAAATAAGCCTGGTTGCTGTGTAATTCACTCATGATATAATTCTAAAAATTGGGATTTTTCCCACAACCAAAGACTACTGTACTTTAGAAAACCCAGAGGAGACTCACCAATGGAAACATTGATTTATCATGAATCCACTGTTTGTGCTCCTGGAGGTTGTGCCCTATCCAGTGAAATCTGATAAAAAAAAAAGGGCAAGGACACAGCTCACTGTGTGCGAGAGAATGCCCTGGAGCATGATGCGGAGACTCGCAGCATCGGCCTAGATCTTGTGACACTTTACCCAGCTGTGCTCCCCGTCTCCAGAATTAGGTTTCTAGTTTAGATTTCAGGGCCTATTGGTTACAACATAGCAAAAATTAACTTTAAAAATAGTTGTACTTGTCCTTTAGAAAGGGGGCTCAGTGAACTGTGGCGGAAGAACTGAATCTGAGCACCTGTTTGAAATGCGTAAAGATTGACTGTGAGTAATGAAACGATCTCAACAAGATTTTCAACACAGTAATAACTTTTATTTTTAAGTGTAATTAACTTTAATCCTTAAGTCTATACGCAGCCATCCTATATATACTGTAGATGGACAAATTAATTAAAGAACTGATGTTTTTTGAATATGATTAAAAAAAGACATTCTTAAAAAATACATTTCATGGGTATCTTTGTTAAGAGAGACGTACCTGATAATGTTCATCTCCCGCTGAAAAGCAGATCCGGAGTCACCCTGTGACTGAGCCCCCGTCACCTCACAGAGAGGCCATCTTCTCCTGAAGCACTGTGGAGGAAACTGCAGCCCCTGGAGATAAAACTTCCCTCAAATACTTCTTAACTGGAGGCTTTCTGATCCCGCCTGCTGCCCTCCCACTCTAACCTGATCAATGCCCAGTGTTTAAACGAGCCACCGCAACTGAACCTCCTGTCCGTCTGGTTTGCAGTTTGAGCACAGATGAAAACGAGTACAAAAACCCCTCGCTTAAGCACTTAAGAGGTGTTTCTGTTCAACTGAGTGGCGGCTGGAGAGTCCAGTGAGGATGCAGGTTAGTCTGACATGTCAGCGAGCTCTAAATATAATTCACAGGGAGAGGGAGTGGCTTTGTTGTCACTCTCATGGTGATCTGACCCTTGACTGTGTGGAGGAACGTTGGACACTGTCGAGCCTTCCTTCAGCGCTGCAGTGAGCGTTACACAGTTTGTTGATTGGCTGACAATCTTTAGATAATTATTCATATTTAGATGCAAACTTGCTCCTGTTCTTTTAGTGTTATCTGAAAGTTCATTGTCTCCACTCAAAGTTTAGCGAAACACTTCACTTGTTCCGTCGTGTCGCTCCGGTACCACACAAGTACAACTTTAAGTTACTGATCTTGTACTTGAGTATTTCCACCTTTCACTACTTTATACATTAAAAGGTGCAGTGTGTAAGAACTTGCCACCTGTTGAATTCATAGACCAAATAAGTAAGGAGCAGCATTTTCACCACAGTATCTGCTAACTGCTGCTAACTGTAGCTGCTATTAGCTTGTTAGCTCAGTTAGCAGTGCAGTTAGAGGTTCTATTAGCCAACTCGAGTCTGCTTTGACTTGATGTGTTGGAGTTTTAATACCACAAGAGTGGGAGCTACTGGAGGGAGGTGGACCGGGGATTACTGATTGGCTAGAATACTAAAATTCCTACATAATGTACCTTTAACTTCTCAATATTTTTGATCCAAATTTGTATTCAAAACATACAAAAAGCTATAAAATGTGTTGCATTATTACTGATTACACTGTCAAAATAAACATCAGTGAAAAATTTAAATAGGTACATGTTGGTATTAAAATTCTACTAAAAATTGATTTAATCAATATAATGAAATATTCTGTGTATAATATCAGTGTAACACACTGAAAGGAACCGTTGTACACAACGATTGCTTTTGCTGTTGGTACTTTAGCATATGTGGTGATAATGCTGCAATACTTTAAAGGTGCAGTATGTAAGAATTGTAGCTGAAAACATTTAGAAATGAATTAAAATCATGTACAGAGTGTGAAGAAATAACGCTACTTTAAGTCTGCATATTGTGTTGCAGAGATATCTACTGAAGTGAGCATGCTAACGGCTAGCCCCTCGGTTCCGATCAAAGCTCCTTTGCTAACACTTCCACGGACCACTAGCAGCACGGCTAACAGAGCTAACTAGCAGACAGCAGATACCGTTAGCAGGGCTTAGTGGTTACTGCAGCGATTTGCTTTCCCCTATTTGTTTTAAGTATACATATTTTTCTTACATATCGCTCCTTTAAAGTAATATCAAGTACAATTTTGAATGCAGGATTTTTTGTGTATTTTTTATTTACAACTACCACAAAAGTTTGATATCTACCAAACATATCAACACAAAAAATGATTACTGGGTAATGAACAAGCTGAACAGCTTTATATATCTGCTCAATAATTCCATACTTGCTTTAAAAAAGAAAAAAAAAATCTGCCTTTTTTTTTGATGCAACTTTTCCAATCCCTTTAGAACGGAGATGCCCTACAAATAACATGACCTTTGCCCGCACACAGTCAGCACCAACACTAATCACAGACAGGAATAACAGATTGGAGGAATTTGTTTTTGGTACTGTGCTGCCAATATGCGTCATGTCAATCTTGACTCTATAGATGGTGTCGTTGACGCCTTCCATAAAAAGATAAGTGCCCTCACGCTCGGCCACGGCAACTCCAGCTGTCCGCGAGGGTCAGCCATTGTCACCCGCACGCTGACCCCTCACATGCTGCGGCTATTGATAACCCAAAACTCTGCACTCTGGCCTTCAAAAGAAGAACTTAATCAGCCTGAGACGGTTCCTCACAGGTGGCATCACGGCTCCGGGGCGTTGTGATGACGCCACCTCTAAATGTTTGATGGAGTTTCATTCACATTTAGTGTTTCTCACATGAGGAAAATCTAAGAAAATGGCACTGCTGTGACTTCATTACTTGGTGCAGGTAACTACTGCTCTGTGGTGATGTGGTGAAGTTATTACATGACCTAGATGTAATATGTTATAACACTCCCAGCAAGGTCAAACTGGACGATATAAGAAGCCGTAGGCATTTCACGTGAGTCATTTCAGCATGTGTGTGGTCAGTTTTCATGTTGTAAATCACATTTTGGTTTAAAAAAAATCACACAATTACACAAACTGGTCGATTTTATTCAGCTGTGTACTGACAGTATAGAAACATCCAGCTTCAAAATAAATACATTTAAATAACATGTTAAGCAGCCAGTAGTAAACCAGAGAAACATTGCAATTCAAGTTTTTTTTTTCCTGTGAGTTATTGCTTTGATTATATCTAATGAATCAAAGTAAAGAATCTGCATTAAACAAACAGTATACTTCAACATTTATGAAATGCAACATGTTTTCCACGTATTAGTTTAACAGCTATGAAAAAGAAAAGAAAGAAAGAAATGCCTTAAATCCTACAGCTCATTAGATTCAGTCCATGTAGATTTAGGCAAAAAGCAAATAATAGAATATAATAACTTATAATGCCCAGAATATCATTTCATCATATTTCCGACACACTCTTCTGACAAAGTCTGGTGATTTTAAATAGTAAATGACAAGACTGACAATTCATGATTTTTATATTTTTCATTACGAGACGAGAAATATTCATCGCAATCAAAACAAGTCCTTGACAACAAAAGCTTATAATGTGGTCAGCTGGAATATTGCTTCATAAAAATGTTACTTAATGGATCTTTATCTGGCCTAACATCAAGCTGTCAGTATGAAAATGCTGCTGTGTACAGTCTCAAGTGGTCTTAAGTCTGGTGAGAACACTTGTGTATTGCACACTGTTGTGAAACATGGTCAAACTGCTACTTATGTTTTCCCACATGGAAAAAACAAGAACACATTGCAAATGAAAGTATGCAATTCAAATGTGAATTTTGTGGAAATTCTGTGGAAATCTTCATTCACGTGACATTATTCTATTTTTCGCATGTCAAATATTCCAGTTAACATGTAGAGTTTCATGTGATTAAATGTGACATGTAGGGTTTTAATCCACACGTGGAAAAAAAAGTAAATGAGATGTGAACGAATGAAATGTGCTAAAATGTGATTTTTTTCTTTTTTTTATGTGAACAACTTTCATTCTTGTGAAAAAAGCCAGTCGCTCGTGTAAATGTTGAATTCAAATGTGAGGATGTAAATTTTATGCAGTTTAATGTGCCATGTTTTGTTTTACGCACGGGAGAATTTTGCCACATTTAAACAATCTAAATGTAAATTTCCTCTGTCAAAACTTTTCACATGTGACATTTTTTTTGTTAAAATTAAGTTGACATGTGACAATAACTGGTGGAGGATGTTTTACAGGAACAGGCGGAACATTTAAAATGGCTCCAGTGGGATGTGGTGCAGCACCAGCGCACAAAAAGGGCAATTTACCACGTTTTACTCCACTGGACGGGCACTTCATCATGTTTTATCGATGATTTATGATTTCTGTCAGGGCTGACATTGTGTTTTGTCAGTGAGATTATAATCCACTGGATAATCTGGATCATCACCATATCAAACTGCCTTACTCACAAGTTAGATTAATGGCCGTCATCTGGATCTAAGGTCACTTATACATCCACCTGTGCGGGTTTAAAATGTATTTGCTTTCTTAGAACGAGCAGAGCTTTTGTTGGATCCAGGCCCCCAAAGTCGAGTCTCCAGCATTGTTCAGATGCTTACTGCAGGCCTTTCCCACCAAGAAGACCACCTCTGCGATGTTGAGCAGAATACACACCCCTGACGCAGCCAGCATGAACACGGTGAAGACAGTCTTCTCTGTGGGCCTCGACACGAAGCAGTCCACCGTGTTGGGACAGGGGTACGAGTCACACTTCACCAGCCGGATCATCTTGTAGCCGGGGTAGATCATATAAAACACGTACATGAAGGTGACCTCGAAGATGATACGGAACAGCAGGCTGATGACGTACGTCCACCAGAGAGCTCCTGTGATTTTCATCTTCTGGGTCTTTATCTGCTCCAGGTCTTTGGGGTTGGTCCGCCCTGACAGTTTGTAGAGCCTCTTGTCGACGTGGCGGCGGTGGGCGACGTGCATGGCTACCAGCAGGGCGGGAGTGGAGACCAGGATGAGCTGGAGCGCCCAGAGGCGGATGTGGGAGATGGGGAAGAAGTGGTCATAGCAGACGCTGTTGCAGCCCGGCTGCTGGGTGTTGCAGGTGAAGCCAGACTTCTCGTCGCCCCACACGCTCTCTGCTGCAACCACCAGGACCAGGATACGGAAAATGAAAAGAACAGAGAGCCAAATGCGACCGATGCCTGTGGAGTGTCTGTTCACACCGCTGATGACAGCATAAAATGATGCCCAGTTCATCTTTGGTTCCGGGTCTGATGGAGAAAACAAAAGAAAAAGAAACACATCAGAGGGTCAACAGCCTGGAGAATATTGTGCAGATGATTATTTTCTTCATCATCAGAACACAGAACACATCTGTGCACAAAGCAGAAGCTAACAGGGGGAAACACACAAACTAACAAACATTAAGTAAAACTTAATACAACATCTTCTTCATATCTTTGTCTGTCTTTGTACAAATTGCAAAAAATACACCAAACTTTATTTATAACCACAATTCCTTGCAACTGGAGATTCATCAGTGCCAACCGACCGCGCAAAGTGCTTTACAACACTTGTCAGATTCACCAATTCACACACACATTCACACACTGATGGAAGAGGCTGTCATGCATTGACATCCCACTGCTCACCAGGAGCAATTTTGGGTTCAGTATCTTGCTCAAGGACACTTCGACATGCAGCTAGGGGGAGCCAGGATTCAAACCCAGCGACCTCATGAATATTAGACGACCCGCTCTACCTCCTGAGCTACAGCCGCCCCAAGGCAACGACCGCCTTTCAGCATAAACCGGGCAGGTTCTGACTTTCCACAGAGGGAAAACTCTCCTTGAGGTGTCATTAAAACCTGCCAGGGCAAGTCTCAGAGACCTGACTACTAATAAACACAGCAGGTGAGGTTCTGGAAGCCACTCTCCAATACTTCTTTCACAAAAAGAAGAAACAAGAGAGACATTTCCACACAAAATGATTTCAAGCCATAATCATCCTTTGGTGCCATTTGTGGTGTTCAACTGGTTCATTATACGGAGCGCTCGGCATCGGCCAACATGTATCACATATCATCCGCTGTGCACCTCTAGGCAAATTAAAATAAGATCATTTGTCGTACTAAATACAACACAACCTCCAGACTTTATGCAGCTGCTGGTTAGTAAATCATCAGCTTCTTCATCACCAACAGATATGATTATCTTATGGCTGTAAGTTTATTTAAATGTTATTGTGTTAATGGTGTCGCGGCAGTTGTACAGTGATGATATTAGAACTGGGGAAAAATGTGTTATCATACATCGCAGAAAAATTAGAATGAATGTACTATCACTGGTTCATCTTGATTTAGGTTTTATTTTTGATAGCAGGCATTTTTCTGTTGAAATTTAAAATGATAACATTTTCTGGAATAATTGAGGAACTAACTTTTGGATTAACTTTTATGAAAAATGAAAATAATCATCAGTTGCAGCAGCTGCTTGAGTACATTAATTGCACTGCAGAACGAGCGGTCGCTGCAGCCTCAGTAAAGAGGTTGCAGGTTCAACTCCCCACTCTGTAGCCTATCTCGCTTTTTCCACTGATGACCAGAGACAAAAATGAAAGAAAGAACTACTATGAAAGAAGCAAACTTCAAAATTGCAAGTTTACACTGTAAAAGCTGACAAAGTGACTTTACTTTGAAACATCGAGGAAATCAATTAAATCAAAATTACCCAGTAAAATAAACTAATAACTTTAAATTGTTAAAACTTTTTTAGCTTGTACAACTTCAATGTAATGATATTTTTTGTTTGGTTATTCTCAGGTGATCAGTTTACCGACTTTAAGTAAGTAAAGTCAACTTTTAAGATATAAAGGTCAACTGAGGTTACAGCACTTTGGATGCTTTAATTAAGTCCAGAATTAATTTCATTCTTAGATGCTTTATCTGTCCTAATCATAATTTACTGTCCCCCCTCCACCATGACTGAATATGGTGTCTGGTATAAATGTCAGAGTTGTTACCCGGCTCAGCAGGAGGTGTAAGAGGCATAGGAGGCAGCGTAGAGGACAATGTTGACCCGCTGGTTTGGCATGAATGTGAATCCAGAGAAGAAGGAAGCCTCTCTGCCCCCCTCTGCAGTTGGCAGGCCACTTAAGAGTGCAACACTGAAGTCTGGCACCATGCGTCATGTGACATGCTTTCACCAGTCGCCATGGTGTAGCATGCAAAGTGAGCATCTGGACTCCTAACGTAACGGTTGTCCGCAATACTCCTCTGAGATGTGTGTAGCAGATTTGTCTCGACGTGCATCGGTGAAGGAATTCTATCGTTCTAAACGTCTGGTAGTTCAGAGTATAAAAGCTGTTTTCTCAATTTGCGTGACCAACTGTGTGGCTACAACCAAACATGACTGCTAAAGTGCAAAATAAAGACTGTTTTTTATTCTTCTTATAAAAAAAGCACAGTTTTCTGGATGAAATTCTTACAAAAAACACATGCACTTGACTGTTAATCTGTAACTGTGTTTGCACATCTTCATCCAAACTCTTCAGCGTCAGTTTGAGACATGCCAGTAAAGCTTGAGCACAGATTTAACCAGCTTCAACCATCATTCTTTTAACTACTCGATCTGATAAGCGAGATAACAAAAAAAAGAAGCAGACTTACCTTCAGCTGTACTCGGGAGCGAAGCACATCCAAAACATTTACGTTAGCAGATTTTTTTTTTTTTCAGTCTCTGACTGTGAACAAGAGTCTCAGAGCACCATGACTTTGCATTGCTAATGATTTCTCTCACACTAGCCACTGCCCTGCACTGGTGGGGTCATATGCTTCTGTGCGCGATATTTGCATACAATAGGCCCATTTACAGAGGCCAAACAAACAGCTTCAGAATTCAGATCAAACGTTTTAATTTCTGCCCAGCTGAGGAATCCGTGTGGGGACGGCAGCGTGTCCTCCCGTCCTCATTGTGCTGTGTTCTGCAGAGGAAGTGGAGGGTGTTTTTGACGCAATATGGAGTAAAACATAAAGGTCTACAACAAAAGAACGACCCATGAAATCTAAAGATAAGAGGACAAGCGTTTATTATCAGAGGAATCACTCTCGATGCCCGCCTAAAAATCTAACCACTGATTCACTCTGACCGTCCTGTAATCACAGTTTGACGTATTTCTGTGGGGTTAAATGTTATTTTTTTTATTAAACTGAATAATCTCTTATGACATGTTGAGATACTTCTACATAACTACAGTGTCTTTTTTAGAAACGCCCCACAATTCAATGCTTTTTATGTATTTATTGATTTATTGCTGGATTTGATGAATCAGAGGAAAAAGCAAAACATATTCAGAAGGAGCACAAAAGACATTTAGAAAAAAAAACCCTCTACCCGTGACCTTATGGAGGCTCCGTACGGAGGAAATAATTACACACAAGTATTTGGGACATGCTTTTCATCTTGGTCACAAATCAAAACCAACAGATTTGCCATGAAATTAAATAGATCAAATCAATTTTTGAGGAGATAATAAATCAAGTCCCACCAGTTCCTCTTTGGCTGTTAAAATGTTTCTTTAAAAGAGAGACAACAATATCTCAACAAGGCTACTGACAGCAGTGTGAGCGTGAATCACACCTCCGTCATCCAGTGTAGGTAGTATATTGTTGGAATGTGTCATGTTTTTTTCTTATTAAGTGGAAACAAGTTCACTCATTTAGATTTCACTTAACATTTGTTGAGTACGGTGTTCAATATGAAGGACAGTCTCATACGTAAGCAGAAGTAAGTGTTTAAGTTGCTCTATTGAGTACAAATCTGAGTAGGTATCAAAAGCTCCGTGCTGTTGTGAAATGCATACTTGCTTACTGGAACAAGCGATAAACAGGGGTGGCTGTGGCTCAAGGGTCGAGCTCGAGTCTTGTTATCGGAGGGACGCTGGTTTGATTCCCCTGATCTGCATGTCGAAATGTCCTTGGGCAAGATATTGAACCCCAAACTGCTCCTGGTGTGCTGGTCGGCACCTTGCATGGCAGCCACCGCCATCAGTGTATGAATGACTGTATGAATCACTGTAAGTCGCTTTGGACAAAAGCGTCTGATAAATGCCATAAAATGTAAATGTAGATTTGAAGTGGTTGCACATTACAGTCAGCTGATCACTCCTCACCTCATCCTTCACTACAGTGGCTGCTAAAACCTGTAGCGCCCTCTCCAGCGTCAGCGTTTGGTATGAACATTCTGGGCTTCTGTAGAAACATGGTTATGCAACACTGGCGGACTCAGGATGTTTGAGGGGCAAAACCAACAAAAAGGGCACCAGCCCTACCATAGGGGCATCCAAGAGGGAAGGTTTTCGCAGCGTTTTTTGAACATGGGCCTACCAGAACATGCTGATCTTGGTGGACCATAGCCTGAGACTCATGTTAGTGTTGTTCCTGGAACATCATAAGTCGTGTTGCTCCAGTGCTGACCATCATTTTGACTTATGAAAACATGACAGGGCTGAATGGGTTAAGTGTAAAATCCAGTACATATTATTATGCTATTGGCTTATAAATCCTAGCAGTGATCTCTGTGTTTGGTTAGGTTTTTTGCATAGCAAAATTACTTGGTTAGGTTTAGGACGACCAGGTTGTTTGGGTTAAAATACACTTGCACTCTGTGAACTGTGATTGGTCAGTTACAACGATATTCAGGGAACAACTCCGACACGACGATATCAGATTGCACATGTCAGAAATATGTGATTGAAACCAGAAGTAAGTGGAACCAGGCTGTTATGATCAACGGTATTAAATGCCTTTGGATAAAAACATACAGTTATTAATGCTTTTCTATGTGAGCTGCTGAGTAAAACTGAGAAACTCCCAGGTACTAAAATATTACTTTTATAACCTTAAAATGTACGTTAATACAATCTGTGTTGTCATTATCACAGTACCTGTTTCATTCTGTTATCCTCTTCTCATATCTGTTATCAGCGTCTTTCAGTTCCCTTGTATTAATTACACTGTGGGAACATTAATCTGTTCACACACTTGTGGCTACTCACCTCACACTTTGGGATAGAATCACACCCACACAATCCAAAACTGTGGTTAAGGTTCAGCCATTGTGTCTATTGTACCTTAATTGCTGCTGCCAGTGCTATCAGCGCGGTTTTATTGCCTGGAGATGTAATTATGTCGATACATTTCAACGAGTGTTGATCTATTATCTGTCATGACCTGCTCTGTAGCATTTGTAATCTACCTGCCAGTCGCCAATAAAGGCCCGAAGAAACCTTGTGATGACTTTGGATGAAGCGCTTTCTGATGAACCGATAAACTTGATTGATTGGTGATATTGTTTTTTTTCCTGGCAGCCTCGTTATGTCTAACTCTAATTTAATGTAATTGATGGATTCAAATAAAGCATTCTAAATTGTGTGTGTGTGTGTGTGTGTGTGTGTGTGTGTGTGTAGTGCTTCAGCTCAGTCTGACGGAGGCCATCTGGAGGTCGTTATGAGTTACTGCAACATCTCCATAATGATTCTCTTCTTCTGATGAGGTGGATAATTTGCAATGAATTCAGTCTTGTGACGGCGAAGCCGGCAGCAGGTTGTTCATTGATCCTGTCAGGAGAAAAAAAAACAACATGTCTGCATTACATTTGTCATCAGCCGGGGATCAAAATGTAAACATCCTCCTGTAAGACTGTGTCAGAGTTTGTTTGCTGTAATGGAGCTGCCTGTGCAATGACATCAGCTGTATTCTTGTGCTTAATCTTGACTGCAGGAACACACCCAGTGACATGCAGGTGAGACCTGTCTGCTGTGTAATAATCACAAGCTTCTCATGATGCGTTCAGGTGTCCGTGTGGGTGCGTTTGTAATCTTGAACTTTGTTTCAATTTTAGATTATTTTCCTCCAGCACACGGTGCCACAGCCCTTAGATTGAGGATCATTACAAGCAGAAGCGAGCTGAACCTTTTCTGAGTCCACAGTCACACTAGAAGACGCTTGTCACAAGCAGAGCCTGACAACACTGTCGGTCACTGCAGCAACTGAGGATTAAAACCTATTAATAACCAGTTTTCTGGTTAATAACTCACTTCTCTGATCTTCAGGCCAGATGTAACCGGACACCTTGCAGGCTTGTGATCCCTTAAAACAAACAAAATCTCTACGTCCAACACCTCACCAAGGGTTGCATGTGTCTCGTGGTTGTGAACAATTCAGCCAGTTTATTTATTACAAATTCAGGACTTGGATTTATCCAATAATTCACAAGAAATAAAAAAGCAAAGACAACTTGGAAAAAAGTGAACATTAAATTGTGTACCAGTATTTAAAAAACAAAAAAAAAACAATCACTTGTGACTTCTACTTGAGACTCCTCAAATGTATGTTCCCACTCCTCATGGTGTTATTATCTGACAGACTTTCCCCTCGACCCTGATGGAAAAGGTCATGAGGTCAAGGAAGGACATGAAGGAGAATTTCCTTCAGTAAAGGACGATCCAGTCAGTGCCTCATACTAACTGCAACACTCAGCACTTAGAGAATTAGACCAGCTCTCATCATGGCTGCTACTTCGACACTTTCGGGAACTTTTGCTTAGTTAGGAACCTTCCTGAGAAAAAAGACGTCTGGGGGTCCTGAACTGCACTGCATGTATATAAATATGCAAGAGTAATACCTTTTATTGTAAAGACTGTATAGATCTGCATTGAGATCAATGTAGACTACACAATTATCACTCTGAAAGATATATAATCACCAGGCTTTTATGCTATTTCCTCCTGATACGTTTACGAATTCCAACAGCACTTGAAAGCAGCATCACCGACATAATCGCCTGGCTGTGCTGCGGCCCCTTTAAGAACCTCCTGGGTGTGGAAAAGGGGGAAGTTTTGGGTGAGTCCGTAGCCAGTTGGTCTCGTCCCATTCAGGTTTGCGTCACGCTCTTTGGGAAATTGTTGGACGTGAGAATGTAAAATATCTCTGTTTGGAAAGATACACATGAAGTAACACGTTCACATGGGTGTAACATCGCGATATTTACGTTTATGGATTAAAAATCCCTTTTCAAATCGACGTCAGGACAGAAGGAGGGTTTCGTGAAAGGGTGACAGATTTCGGAATGGGACGCGTCCGGCGGGATTCTAGCCGCTGTCCCTAATCACGACAATGCAACAAGGAAAAAGTAGCAAAGAGTAGCAGGATTCAATTGAGTTGGAGTTCAACCAGCCGCGTCCGAGGCGATAAAAGAGGGAAGTGAGCGCGGTCCGGACCTCGTCACTGTTTAGTGCACTTCACAAGTGAGCAGCTGCCTCCGCAAGGCTCCCACGGACACCATGGTTCCTGCTGCTCTCCACAGATGAGAGTCGCCTCAACAACTGAGCAGCAATGAGCAGCGTGCGGTAGTCGAGTGTAGGACTGCGTGGCTCCCCTTGAAACAAAAACTCACTTTGCTGCTTTTTGTTTTTTTTCTCCTCCCTATTGTCTTGACGAGCCAGTCGGTCAGAAGATGGGGCATCCTCCTCTGGAGTTCAGCGACTGCTATCTGGACAGTCCCGAGTTCCGAGAGACGCTCAAGTGCTACGAGGTGGAGCTGGAGAGGACCAGCAAATTTCTCAAAGAGTTGATAAAAGATGGCAACAGTGTGATCGCTGCGATCAGAGGTGAGGCTGCTGGAAAATCTCAGCTGTCTTTGTTGTTTTTTTTTATGTACCATGCATGTAACTACAGTGATGTGCTGAGGCTGACAGGATCAGGATCAGCATCAGTGGGGCCTTTTTTTAAAAAATTCTATTATTTGAAGGGCCTTCAGGATCATTGTGGGTGGCTGGGAGAGGCGTTCAGGGAGGTGCTAGTGCTCCCCTGGGAGACCACCAAACAACAAAAAAGGGGATCTGATGCAGATGTGCAGGATGGCAGCTGTCCTCTCCTGCACCCACTAACCCTTTCCTGCTCTTTGTGATGTGTCACTCTCTGCAGCTGCAGCTGCTGCTGGTTGTAGTTGTAGTAGTGACAGAATGGACCACAGCCACTGACAGCTCACAGTAGATTTGTGTATATTTGGGTTCTGTAAGGAGGTCCAGTTCAGCAGTTGACGAGCTTTTCACCTCGAATACAGAAAGTGTCATTGTAGGTGCCGTGGTGGTGCTGCAGTGTGTCGAGGGTCCTTCTGTGTATTCAGCCCACATAATAGGCAGAAGGTCACGAGTGCTGATTGTTTGTTTGGGTAAACTGAAGAGATATTCATGATTTTTTTTTTTTCGGATCCCGAAGCTGGAAATAAACTCTGCCTGTAAACTTCTCTGTTCAGGCCTCGTCTAGGTGGATATTTTCTGGTTTCTTTCCACCTCTATGACAGTAAACGCACCATATGGACCAAACAAAGTCATCAGTTGATCAAAAGTAGAAACGATTGAAATTTGGAGCCCAACAAGAATCCAAACTAAACACACTAAACTGAACTTTATTGATGGGAGAAATATTTAAAAGTGATTTGACGATCAAGTTCGACAAAGACGGGATGTAAAATATAACGACAATAAGTTCCTCAGGCAAAAATTCCCTTCAGCAACGATCTGAAAGACTTTATTTGGGTAAACTAAAGAGATACTCATTATTTTTTTTCGTCTCCAGCTGGAGATAAACAATAAATCGATTTGATTATGTTAGTCGTCCCCTGTTAAATGAACTCAAACTTCTCTGTTCAGGCTTCTTATAGATGAATATTTACTGGTTTCTTTCCTCCCCTGTGACAGTAAACGCATCATATGAACCAAACAAACTAATCAACAACAGAAATGAGTGATAGTTGCAGCCGAGCAAGAATCCAAAATAAACACATCAAACTGAACTTTACTGATGGGAGAAATATTTGAGGATCAAGTTTGACAAAGACGGGATGTAAAATATGACGACAGTAAGTTTCTCAGGCAAAACTTCCCTTCAGCGACGATCTGAGAGTCTCTGTGTTGTTTCAATAATAAATCCCAGACACAGCTGGCATGATCTATCACATAGGCTGCATGTTGGCTGCTGTCGTGCTGCGTGAACCCTGCCAAGGAGATCTTTCATACTTTTTGATTTTCCTACCAGAGCAAGAGAAAAAAAAAAGTTGCAAACCACAAGGAGTTACAATAATCCCTGGACTGCTCTTCCATTTCATTCAATCACACTCATCAGCGTTGGATCAAGAACAATAAAATCTGATATATTGCAGTTTGTCTTTTGGTCTCATAATGTGTTTTTTTACAGGCTATTCTGTGGCGGTGCAGAAGTTTTCACAGACTCTCAGCATGTTCCAGTTCGACGTCATCGGTGACTCCCTGACAGACGATGAGATAAACATCGGTAAGATGATACGGACGTTTATTTATATCTGCTTATTGTTAAAGTCATGACGATGAAGTGGCTGCTTGCACAACATTCCAGCATTTTTTTCCCCCCCGTTTACTTTTTACAACAGAATAAAAGCTGATGCAAACAGTCTTCTCCCCTCCTGACCTCAGTGGAGAGTCAAAGTTTTTGGCAGCTACTTGCAAATTTCTCACAAGTTGAATATGAGGAACCAGTAGGGAAAAAAAATGTTTTGGTAAACGTCTCCCTCACAGCAGTTGTTAACGACAAATATGTGTGAGGAAGTGTGATTATGTCTTGATGTTTCCTGCGCCGAAGACGATTAAGATAAGAATGCGCGATGTCTTTATTCTGGTCATCATCTTTTTGTTTTCTCCCTCCGCAGCTCAGTCGTTCCAGGAGTTTGCTGGACTCCTGCAGGAAGTGGAGACGGACAGGATGATGCTGGTGGGTTATCAACTTCCTCCACGCCAACTCTGCATCCTATCTGAACGCCTCATTAGATGTTCAAAGCTGCACTAAGACATCCAGCTCCGAAGATTAGACCACTTAGATGGCACAGATCTCTTACTTTATGTTTTGTTATGATGTGGAGTCAACGCCTTGAGATCTGATCCGTTTATGTGTTTTGATATGTTATCGTATCACGTCTGAACACCTAGATACCATATGTGTGGATGTACAACCTTGTCAAGAGGAGCGCTATTCGTTATTTTGCTCTCAGTTCCCCTCTCGGTTCTCTCTGTTCCTTTTTTTTTTGTAAATGGTTCCATTTTTTTTCATCCGTGTTGTTACGCTTCCACGCTGTTTTTATTTCATCTTTCCTCTTTTTGAAAGTAGAGCCACAAGTATAGGTCAAAAAATAATTTTCCAGCTTCTTAAATCAAAACAAATATTTTCTAGACTTAAAGGAGACATAGAATGCTCTTTTTCCAGGTTCATAATTACATTTTGGGTTACTTCTAGAATATGTTTAAAAAAACAAATCAGTTTTCTCATACTGTCCTGTCCTGCAGCGCTGTTTTCCCCCTCTCTCTCTGAAACGCTCTGTTTTAGCTCCTGTCTCTTTAAGGCCCCCCCCCCCCCCCCCCCCCCCCGGAATGCCCAGTCTGCTCTGATTGGTCGACTCACACACACCTGAGCCAGCACCACTCACAACAACAGAGCAGCTGTGCTAAATCAGTTCTTGCGTGCCAAACTAAATTGCACAAATGTGTGATGTGGTGACGTAGCGTGATGTCACAAAGTCGCCGAATTAAAGGCGGGACTACCGACGAGGCGTTCAGGAGCCGTGTTTTCTGTGGGAGAGATGAGCTTCTGTTGGTGTGTTTTAACTTTTAAGATCGTTTAACATGCACAAGAACAAATATAAAGCACCGATGGACAGAAAAAAACAAAATAGAATGATAGTAACTGATTAATCATGAACTCCCACAACCTTCTTGTCTTCGCCTCGTCCTCGTGACTTATACTTCGGTCATAAACTTGTGACATTGGGAGCAGCAGTTCTTGTCCGACTGGGTTTTCTGGATGCAGATGTAATTATAAAGCTGTAGATCATCTGGTATAATTGTGCTCTGCGATGGCGTGGAGACAGTTGTGGAAAATGAATTTACACCCTCACGCCCAGCCAAACTCCTTTCAGCACGTCTGTGTTTCAGAGAAAGCCCAGTTTATGTGCAAATGTGCTGTGGTGTCTTTACATGTGGGAACAGAGTGTGTGTGTATTGCATTCTGAAGTAACAGCTGCTCCCTGTTCACCTTTCCAGGTTCAGAACGCCTCCGACCTGCTCATCAAGCCGCTGGAGAAGTTCAGAAAGGAGCAGATCGGAGTAACGAAAGTGAGTGTTTGCGCCGAGTCCTCTGCTCTGGAAGTGAAGTGTGGCTCATTCCCGTGAAGTCGGATGTGTGTCAGCACTGGGAGCACCGATCAAGGAGTTGTTTCTGTGCCCAGAGAGTCAAATAGTTGTACAAGAAAACACGTTCCTGAGCTGCTTGCACTGACCAAACAGGATGTTAAAAGCTGCTTCCTCAAACCATGTTTGTATATACTTGTGAGACATTTACCTGTGGAAGAGCATTCAGCTGTTCAGTTCAAAGGGAAATCTGTCTTGATCGCTGGAGCAGCTCACGGTTTTTGAGTTAGTCCCCTTGTGTGCTCCTTCACCAACATTTCATTTCGCTTTTTAAAGTTGTCAGGAAACTCTAATCACGTTGATTATCCAGTGCAACGTTTTGATTTCTTTTTAGTTCTGCTCCAGCGATCAAGACAGATTTGTTTCCCCTCAGTGGATTTCTAAACCAGCCACTTTCCGTAACTGCTGTGGTCATGTTTATGCAATCCGCAAAATGGAAATATACACAGTGACAGTTTGGAAAAATGCTTACATTTGACTGTTGTGTTGTCAAGGTTAGGAATATGCTTGAGTACAATATATTACAGTCCTTTAATACTTGAAATAACTCAACCCCATCCTCCTATTTGTTTGCCTCTTGTTGTAAATAAACAAAAATGGAATAATCATAATCAAAAAATGGAATCAAAGTTAATATAAATGGCTGACAAGATAAACAGTGACTATAAACATTGATTGCTTTGGGTATTAACGAGTTCTGTGTACTTAATTTTCTGCAGTTTAGATGTGATGATGCTTCAAGAGTGTACAAATCTTTGTGCTTGAAGATTTTACTCTTGATAAGCTCTACAAACCCTAAGATATGAATTACTTGGAAAATGAGTTCATGCTACAAACACTGCAGCATATGCAGACATGCTGTTCGTGTGTGTTGTCACATATGAAAAAACAATATTCGTTAATTTCAACAAAATGATAAACTGGTGTAGAAAAGTTTTCTCCGTGACAGACGAGGTTGTCAACAACATCCGAAAAAGTAAACGACAGTGAAAGAGACAAACTAGATAGAATTAGCAGCCATAAGTTAGATTTTTTTTCTTTTGCCATGTTTCCTTTTACTTTTAACTCTGTCATGTATTTAGTTTAGTGCATGTGTTAGTTCTTTATGCACTTTAAGCTAACCTTTTCTACCATTTATCCCTGACTTCAGACTTCTGGTTGGCTAGAAAAAATCCAGGATTTATTCAGAAACTCTACCAGCAAGATTTGAGAGCAACTTACACTACATTAAAAAAAACTTTTTTTTCAGTGACTTGTCTTTCAGCCAAACGAACTATCTTGATTTAATCTCACTGCAATCTTTCCAATCTGTCATGCAGGAAAAGAAGAAGCGGTTTGAGAAAGACAGTGAGAAATATTACTCCCAGGTGGACAAACACCTGAGTCTCTCTGCCAAGAAGAAGGAGACTCAACTTCAAGAGGTGAAGTGCAACACGTAGTAATCATTGTCACATAAGAGTGACAAAAACAGGCAGCTATTTGAACTTTCCTTGTTTCTATATATTCCCTACAGGCTGATGAGCTCCTGGACAGAGAGCGAGTTAACTTCTATGAATCGTCCGTGGAGTATGTGTACCAGATCCAACAGGTGCAGGACAGGAAGAAGTTTGACGTGGTGGAGCCGGTGAGAACGGCCCTCCTCCTCCTCCTCCTCTTCTGCTTTGCCGCTGTGTAACAAGATTGAGGAAACATAAAGAAGCAAACTAAAACAATCCCTGTAGCCAGTCATGCATTCTTTACGTCAGCTGTTCCTTTGTCTGAAGTATGTGTCTCTGGATCTGGTCGGACAGGTGCTGGCGTTTCTTCACAGCGTTCTGACGCTCAACAACCTGACGGTGGAGATGACTCGGGACTTCATGCCTTACAAGCAGGAACTGCAGCTCAGCTTGCAGAATGTAAGTGGTGTTACTGGCAATGATTGACGCCGTTAGCGAGATTTAATAACCTCTAATCGGGCGTCCGTGAGATTCTCAAGTGCCGTCTGGTTTGTGCCTGCAGACGAGAAACCACTACGAGAGCACTCGCGAGGAGATGGAGGAGCTGATGAAGAGGATGAAGCACCCCTCTCAGATCGGCAAAATGCACAGTTTCCTGCCCATGGAGGGTTATCTGTACTGTCAGGAGAAGTGTAAGACGTTCACAAAGAATCACAATACGTGTACAAACTCTTCCCCTCCGATAAGATCTGACACAGCTTTTTTTTGTTTGTTTGTTTGTCTTTGTCCCAACAGGGGCCTTGGGCGTGTCATGGGTCAAATATTATGTCAAATATCACAAGGAGGGGAGACTGCTGGTCATGGTGCCTTGTGAGCAGAAGACTACAACTAAACAGGTGATCGACTGAGAGGAAATGATGCAATAAAGTGACATAACGCTATGTGGCTTTCTGTTCTCTGCTACAGGAACAGGGACTTGTAGTGTATTCAGGTGCAAACTCTGTAATCTACTTCTCTTAGTACGGCAAAGTATCCGAATGCCAACAGGGTTTTC
Organism: Diplodus puntazzo; assembly: GCA_963678695.2. Classification (NCBI taxonomy): domain Eukaryota; kingdom Metazoa; phylum Chordata; class Actinopteri; order Spariformes; family Sparidae; genus Diplodus; species Diplodus puntazzo. Next base: position 6,683,638 of record OZ023167.1, on the reverse strand, counting down.
ATGGTGCATTCAAATGCACGTCATAAACTCACAGATCTATACTCGAACGGCTATGATGGTTGTTAAAAAAAGTACGTTGGCCTCCATCTTATAAACTTTCTTATTCCCTCACAACAGCTGTTTTATAAGCAGAAGCTAAAAATCACTACACTGTCCCATTTATTTCAAAATGGGCAGATTTGACGAATTCTATTAAAAAAAATCTTCATCACAAATGGCGACCACTTTCCAACTTCCCTTCTCTTCCCCCCCCGCAGGGCCCCACGCAGCTGACACTGAAGTCCTGCATCCGTCGGAAGACAGAATCCATAGACAAGCGCTTCTGCTTTGATGTGGAAACCAATGAGAGGTTAGCAAAGTGCAAACACATCTAAGAAAACAAAGCGTGAGATGAGGCAACGCAAAAAGCCTTGTGGGATAAACAGGTGAGCAGGTGGCCGACGAGGACACAGTGTGAGGGCATAATGGACTGTAGCCCAAACAATCCCTGATGGAAGCAGATGGCAAACTCCATGATTTTGATTGGGGGGGGGGGGAACAACAACAAGCTCATATTTATATAAGCAGGCCGCTCGGTTCACAAAATGCATTTTAATCGACACTCGAGCCACGGGCTGCTCTGTCGCGCTTCTTGAAGTCTGAGGAAAATACTTGGAGTGTGGACAGGGTGTTTTTTTAAAGGTTTAAGAGCTGCTTGAATTATGCATCGAGTGCTTGAAAGCGTCTGTGAATGTTGAGCAACTAATTTGGCGAGCATGTGAACCGAGGAAACTGCATAATGAGGAGCAGGCTGCTTGATAAACTGAAGATGGCGGTGCTGTCTAGTTTAGAAGATAACGCAGTCGGCCCGAGGTTGATTTAAGGCCAACTGAGTGACCCTGAAGTGCTCCCGGTGCTGCTGGTACCTGACCCTGACCTTTGACCTCCCTATGAGAAGAACGGTGAATACTCCTGCAGGGTGAACATCCTCCCTCGGGCGCCAAGCATGACTCCTATAGATGTCATGGATTCAACTGTTAAAGCTGATTTTAAAAAGTTATTTGCGAGTTTTTAAAGATTTTATTTAAAGTTAGTCGATTGGTGCAGTTGGCAGACGACGCTCTAAACTCATCGCACAGTTGTCTTAGTTAACAATTAATTCCGTCGCCCACAAGCTGCAAAGTTTGGCAGCAGACTTCGTCGCTTCTGTCGTAGACAGATTGCAGCAGTTGAATTTCATCATCTCTCGACGCTTCTCTTCATTTATACACATCATGGGATTTAATCAGTTACTTCAAGGGCTCTTTCTTCTTGCTGTGTTATTTTGGTCTACTGTGGTTTGCTTGAAATAATGTGTGATCAAGGAGCTAAATGTTCACAGTACCGAAGCATTGCATCCTGTTACTGGATAATGGAATTGCAACAATTGCCTCTCTAATGGCGTTTGTCACCGTTTCCATAGAAACGCGCCGGTCACTTTCCAGGCTCTTTCGGAGGGAGACAGGAAGTTGTGGATGGAGGCCATGGATGGAAAAGAGCCTGTGAGTTCATTTCTCTTCTTCTCCTTGATATTACGTTTGTGAAAACTGCTTTAAAATATCCCCCAAAAACGAAACCCCACACCAGTTTCACATCCAATGTTTTGTTGTTATTAAAATTATAAATGTTGGAAGCTAATTAAAGGACAAAATGAAAACGGAGTCGTTATCTACTCCTCCACCACGCTGATGGAAAGTCAAAACGACAGTGACGTAGTCCGCAAAACATTTCTGGAGCTTGACGGCAAAACAGTGTCGCAGCATCCTCCTTGTTGCTCGTTGTAAAATGTTAACAAAACAACAACTTAAAAACAAAATATAAAATGGCTCCGCACAGCTTCCCGGGCTTAATCAAGTCTCCAAATTAATTTGAAAAGACATTTATTAAACCCTCGACACACGGTCTAGCTTGAGCAACTTCTTTAATACTTTCGCTCAGCAGCTCCAGTGAGAGGGCTTCTGCAGACTTGGATCAGACCAGACGTGCTGTATGGAGCCATTTTATGCTATTTCCAGTTGTTTTTAACATTTTAAAACAACTACTACTCCAGTTGTTGAGGAGAATGCTGTAACACTGTTTTGTTTGACTGTCCATCGGGATGAGAGTGAGTAGATAATGACTGTAGATTCTCCTTTTTTTGGGAAGACGCTTCAAAAAAACTAAACAGAACAAATGAAATATCATTGTTATGATTTGTTATGCAGAGTGTTGTGTTTACATGGTATTCATTCATTTGTTTCAGTGAAACCGTAACAAGTCAACAGTTTATTAAATCAAACTGACTGCTCACATTTAACAGTTGTTATGCACCGCAGGATGCAGGCGTGAGTGATCTCCTTACGGCTTCTGCAGTCCAGATGTGTAAAAGATGAAGCTTGTTAGGCACATTATGCGTCAGGGATAAAATTATGGCTTCCTGTGAATCTCAACAGACCCTCACAGCAGGGCTGAGGTCACATAATCATGGCTCCCGTAATCATGTTTAGTCGTTGACTGAAACCTCCGAGTTAAATGTGCCAAATGCTCAATCTGACAACGCGTTTGCAGCTCCCACAGTCCGTCTCTGCACTCAGCAGTTTTGAGGCGACGGCATTTCAAATTGCCTCGCTAGCGAGATTTAAGACGTCGTTAAATCCTCTTTTGAACAATGTTTGGTTTTTCAGTTTTTGCTGTCTACGCTCAGACAACCTCCACATCGGACGGATTAGTCGACGAGCTATGGCCAAAACAAACAAACCGTCACCGCCACAGGATGTGAAAATAACAGAAGGCACACTTTTCAGTGCCCTCTTCCTGTGCAACTTCCCTCATGACTTCTGTATTATCATGAGCGTTTCATTTCACAAGAGCTTCTCCGCTCACCGCGCCCAGATATTCTCATGTAATGTCTTGCTGCTGCTGCACTACTGTGGGGTCTGCAGAGTGTCTGAGCTGTCAGTCCGGACTAGGATCAAACTCTGTGGGTTCTTATAGTGCTGTAAAATAATGATGACACTGTGTATTGTTTATGGTCAAAGTTTTGTCTTTTCCTGGTTTTGAAAGCAGCATTAAAGTGACTTCCTAAACTTACCAGACTGTTCTGCTTGTTCTGATACTTACCTCATAATATTGATTGATCTTAAAAGTACCAGTGGTGATCGCTACAACATTGTTGCAATATCGAGGTATTTTCTTAAAGGTATTGTGATATTTGACTTTGTCGCCCAGTCCTTTATGCACATTTATTAGGATATTTCCACATGTGGAGAACTGTATCGCGTGTGTAGCCTTAAGCCATGTCGCTCACCTCTATGTTCTTTCAGAATAATCTCTTCTACCACTCTGTCGACACTCTTTTAGCCTTTTTGAATAGCTCCAATATACAGTGCAGCACTGCAGTCAGAGGGAAACTTCATATTAGTGTATAAGGGCCTCATAGTGCAACATGTCTGCGCATGCTGTCTCGTGTTTCTGTACGTTCTGCATCCTTTGAAACTTCCTCACACCCTGCTTGCTTTGAAAGCATTGCATGTAAATGTAATAGACAGTTTAATCAAGTATCACTTCCCTTTTATTGTGCACTCACTCACCTAGAGTGGAGATCTGAAACAGTCGGTCGATTTAAGAGAAGTAATCAGCATCTGGTTAAATGACAGTTTAATTGTCAGGTCACGAATGTTCGCTGGTTCTCACATTCATATTGACCAGAGCTTCAGAGGTTTTGTGTCCCCGACGAACAAACATCCTCAGGAGCTCTGGAAGACAAACCAGGCCGATGCCTCCGACGTCGACACGCAGCCAGACGATCCTTTAGAGTCTGCCGAGGTCCAGAAGTCTGTTTTGGCAAATTTGTCACATCTCCAGACCGAGAGGCAAGTTGACACGCCTGAACCTGCTCTACGTGCCAAAATGGCAAATGTGATGCTGCACTCTCAGATCACTTCAAGGCTTCTTTTCGTGCGCTTTCCACTGAAAGTTCTGGCATAAAAGTGATGGAAAAAGGCAGAAAAATGGTTTCGTGTTCATCTCCAAACTCGCTTAAGCAGTGGCACATTTTGACCGTTTTTTTTTTTTTCTTTTTGGCCACTGAAATGAAAACAAATCTTTCAAAAATTGGAAAGAAAGCTGCGATTGCCGAATTTCTCCGTTCTGATGCAAAGCTACCGCGTCAGCTGATTCTATTTAATTGAACAAAAAAAAAGAACTTTCCTTCTCAGATAAAAACAAAAGCAGAGGATAAAGAAGCAGCTGTTCTGTCCTCAGGTGCAGATCAGTGACAGGGTGTGATGGTGATATTTGACGCTTCAGCGGCCCATGACAACACACGCTGCTGAAGGGTCTTTGAGCGTAACTCTACTTTACTGTCCCTGAGTTCGACGTCCACCAGTTTACAAATCACTGCTTCTGTCTCCTCGTCTCTCTCTCCTCTGTCTCCTGCATCATTATGTTCATGTCATCTGATGCAGCTCTTCTCCTCCCGTCACCCTCCACTGTTCTCCCGCACCCTCATTTTCATTTTTTTCAAATGACGTGTTCATTAATCACGCTGAAGGACAGTCAGATTTATTCCACATATTTTCCTTTTACATTTTACGTTTTTTTTTTTCATTTCAGATCTACCATTCCCCAATTCACAAGCAAGCTGAAAGTAAGTCACTCATCATCACACTGGCCACTGAAAACATCTGTATTCAAAGTTCATCTGCCTTCAAATGACCGCTTGCTGTTTTTTCCCCGACAGTGGAACTGAACGAGACTGGATTCAAGTTTGTGCGAAAGTGCATCAACTTCATCGAAACGAAAGGTAAAGTGGTCTCTTGAGACGTTCATCCCGGCTGTCTTTAGTACTGTCTGCTTCCCTGAGGGGGGCGTAGTTGAGTCGTAGGTTGCATGCTGACGCCTCGCCTGCAGGCTGCTGCCAGGGAATAAATGCCCTCATCGCAACTAGTAATCTGAGAGAAATGGTCTGTATCAGATTGTACAGACTTTCAATCATCACGTCAATATCACACACTGATCTGTTTGTTTGTTTTAAAGAACGATTTTTCACTCACTCATTCTTTCTTTCTTTAAAGCTCAAAAGCTCAAAATCCCAAACCCCATCATTAAGTCATTCTCGACTTGATTCACCTTACAAGAATGGAATTAAACACTCAGTCCCCAAACATGTATTCTGACTCAGCACGGACAGCTGCCGCATAGTTTCAAACTTAAGTGGTTCATGAAACATCCGTAATCAGGCGGGAACATCTGTATCTTAATTCTGGCTGCGAGACACATGTGGTACATTTCCACTGCTCTGCTCATGTCCAGATTACACTCCCCCTTTTCTCTTTTTTTTTTTTTTTTTTAATTTTACCTCCCCTCTCTTCCAGGAGTCACACAAGAAGGAGTGTACAGAACGGTTGGCAGCAACATCCAAGTGCAGAAGCTTTTAAATGCCTTCTTTGGTAAGGAAATAACCCTGCGAACACGTTCTACATCTGTCCATCTGCTGCGTGTCTTCACATGGGTTTAGCCCACGAACACAACCGGTTCTGCAACTGTTGTTAAGCCTGGGTGTGTGAACGATGGGGAAGTATCAGCAGGTCATTGAATCACAGCGCTCCTGCTTTTCATGGCCTCAACGTGGAAGTAATTCTTTGTTTTTAAATAAAGCTTATATCGGCTCACTCATGGAATTATCACCCTGCTCTGCTCTCACACTTAAGTTCAATTTAACTCAGCTTTGTAGAGTCTTTTAACACATTTCTTTGATTTTTAAGCTCAATTTATATGTAAGTTTATATATCTAAATCCCCACTGTGCTACCAGCACAGCACCAAACAGCAGACAATCAGTGCTAGAAAACTGTTTAGCCAGTGAGCAACGTTGTGCATTCAGCAGCCAAAGAGTGAGATTTTCCCCCCTCCGGAGTGTGTGGAGACTAGACAGAATAATTACATTATGATTCTTTTATAATTGAAGCACAGCGGGCAGAGTGACACGTGGAAGTCAGTCAATTCAGGGAACTTGGGATCTTGGCAATGCGGAAAGCCCTGAGAGGAATTAAATTAAGTTTTAAACGTAATCGTGGCAAAACTTTTATTGTTAACATGATAAAAACACAATTTAAATCAGACTTTCTTTTGGGAATTTCTCACTTGCCTCTTCAGGCTTCCGTATAGTACCATTTTGCATCTTGATCACAAGGCATTGGCTTTTGACCGTCGACCACCATTAAGTTTCAGTTTTAGTCTTCCATGGGAGAAAAGTTAAACGTAGTACAGGGAACTTTAAACTGGTTATAAAAAAGTCTAAATGTCATAATAATGCCTCTAGGAGTCTCACAGCCTGAGGGAAGGAGCGGCTCTGTAGTCTGGTGGTACAGAACAGAACTAAAACAAAGTTTACCTCATTTCACTGTCATGTTCTGCAGTTAATAATGTTATGTAGCCAATCTTAATACATATAGACTCGCCCATACATCCTGCAAACAGCTGTGTACAAACAAGAAGAAGTGGTGGTGCTCTGACCACGTTCGTCCACAGGGGGCGCCAGAGTCAACAAAAAAATAAGAAGTTCCTTGTAGTCACTTTAAATATTATTTTTGTCCACACAATTTTAGACCTGTTAGAGTAGGAAACGCACAGGTGCTACTGATAACATTAACTGAAGTGTCCAGTAAGACATGACAGTGTGGCACTGAACCCTGACACCGAAGCTAAATGGAATTCAGCCGTTATTAATCTTCTTATTTACAGCTGTGTTATTCCTCAATGTAAAAATGTCTTCCACGAGGAAGGCCTATTCTTTGACCATTTTTAATCCTAATCTACTGAATCCCGATCAAGACAGTTCTCAATTTTAGGTTTTTATGTCAAAATTAAACATAAATTAAAAATCTTGTACCTGTGTTTCTTTTTTTTTGGTCCACTGCAGACCCCACAAACCCAGGAGACGTGGATCTCCACAGCAGCGACTGGGACATCAAAACCATCACAAGTGCACTGAAGTTTTATCTAAGGTAGGTGTGTGTGTGTGTGTGTGTGTGTGTGTGTGTGTGTGTGTGTGTGTGTGTGTGTGTGTGTGTGTGTGTGTGTGTGTGTGTGTGTGTGTGTGTGTGAGTGTGTATGTGTGTGTATGTGTGTGAGTAGGAGACACAAAATAACGTGTAACGCTGCGTAGGTCCAGATCTGTGGCTGCTTTTTAGTGACGATGTCGAAATTGCAATCATGAATGTATTTTGTCGGACTCATTTGAAATTCTCTCTACAAACCAGGATCCAGATAGAAACACTTTGTTATGCCTAAAACAACAGATGCAGCCTTGACAGAGGTTGTGCTCTCTAAGTGCTTTCTGGTGTAATTGTGTGACGAGTGAGTGCTGCTGTTTGTTTTCCTTTTTGGTTGATGAGGTGAATTGCAGCAGTTCCACTCGCTCACGAGCGCATGTGTTTATCTGCAGGAGCTTGTCTGAGCCGCTGATGACCTACAGTCTACACAGAGACCTCATGTGTGCCGCAAGTAAGACTGTTTTTTTTTTTTTTTACAAATTATCCAGCTCTTATTTGTGTGTGCTCTTTTTCTTCCCTTCCTTTTTAGTATCCTGATTGTGATCCAGACTGATCATTCAAACATGTGTCCAACTCACATTTGTGTTTCCCCTCAAAATCTAAACGAGTGCCGCTACATTTCCTTTTGAAACATTAGGAAGGGTTTGCAAGTTGATATACGCTTTTGCCTAAAACATGTCCTCACCTGTAAGCAAGCAACAGGGAAAGCTATTTCTCCACTGCATGCTTGTATATTCATGTTGTCCAACTGAAATCCACATACTTTTGTTTTTTGCAAAGATAATTGTGTGTGCATTGATTTCTTAGTTTTAAAGGTGCACTATGTAAGAACTGTCCACCTGTCAAAATCAAACATGGGGGGCAGCGCATCACAGGATGCCAACTGATGCAAACTATAGCAGCCATTAGCTAGTAGCTCAGTTAGCTTTGCAGCTAGAGGATTTAGACTAGAAGCTCAGGTGTTGACGCGGATTCCAGCTTCTTACAATAAATAACTTTCTAATCTTTACTCCTCCATGATCGTAAACTGAATATCTTTGTGGACAAAACAAGACATTCGAGGTTTGTCATCTTGGCCTTTGGGAAACACTGATTGAAAATAATATATAGTTATAAATAAATAGTTAGTTGCCTGGATAAAAAAAACCCAAAAAAAACCTGGACATCAGACACGAGAGGGATTTGTACATAAATACTGTGCATGCCGGCTGCACATTCAGCAGTTTTAACAGGCAGCACAAATTCAACCAGGACGACAATAAAAGAAATCTGAGTCCACTGTTTGTTTTTATCCCTCCCACAATGTCACTGTAAATCAGAGAACACACACAAGTTTAATAGTGTCAGCCTCATTCTGTCAGGACGTACAATGAGACAACTGGTGGCTTCATGTTCCTGGAAATGTCACGCAGCCGTAGAACGGAGACTCGACCTTATTCTGCCTTTTGTTCGGGAGGCTTTTCTCCGATGAGTCCGAATCCGTTGCATGCGTTCTGCCTTACTCTGTACCGTATTTTAAACATTTCACGTTCAAATTCGTGCTGTCTTTGTGTCACAGAGTCTGACAATCTGGACTTTCGACTGACTGAAATCCACTCGCTCACATACAAACTGCCGGAGAAGAACCGAGAGATGTTGGAGATGCTTATCAAACATTTGGTGAAGTACGTGCTACAGTCGCATACTTTGTTGGGATTCATTATTAACTCTCGCTCTCTCTCTCCTGGAAATAAGCTCAGTCGATGTGTCACCGCACTGTTCCTCATTTCAGTTACATTTTATTCAACTCGACTTGATGGTTCATTCACAGCGTGTGCAGCCACAGTGAGGACAACCTGATGACGCCCTCGAACATGGCGGTCATCTTTGGTCCCACGCTGTTGAGGGCGAAGGAGGAGACTGTGGCGGCCATGTTGGATATCAAGTTCCAAAATATTGTCGTGGAGATTCTGATCGAGGACTACAAAAAGGTACGTTTCAGGCCGTCTGCAGACAAGTGAGTGCTGTTAGTGTTTTTCCCAAATGTTTCACGTTTAAAGGTCCCATATTTTAGAAAGTGGGATTTCCTGTCTTTTTATCAAAACACTCAATCCACAGAGGAATGCACACTGTGTTCAGAAGCTCTTGTTAGCCTGTTAGCTCAGTTAGCCATGCAGATAGCCAGACTACCAGGGGGAGGGTTGGTGTTTGCACAGGAGCTTCGAACCACTGGGGGAAAAGAGGTTTTCATGCTAGCTGGTTAGCATGATATCCTAGAAATCTTTACTGCACAATACATGTACACACATGCACACGTGTGTGTATATATATATGTACATATACTAAAATAAAATATTTCGATCGAGAAAGCATGTAACCATCCAAAATAAAAGGCACGAACCTTAAAAATCAGCATAATATGGGACCTTTAATGCTTTTCTTAAAAATTGCTTTCTAGTCTTTTTTCCTGCGTTTTCTCATGTATATAATTTCATTCATTCTACTAAGTTACAGACTATATTGTGCTGCTCCTGAACCAAAGCCTAACTGTAACTTTTTTTGTGTGTGCGATCACAGATCTTCAGTAATATGCCCGACAGCTCCGCCCCACCCGTCCCTCCTCCGCGGATCACCCCGAGGAAGCGGCAGCCCATCACAATCTCCAAGCGACCACCTCGTGTTTATCAAGCTTTTAGTCACGACCACTTTCAGCACACAGAGAGTAATTATTAGCCTCCCCTGGTCTGATTGTCATCATCATCCTCGTCATTATCCCATCCTGTCAGTGCTGAATGTTTTTTTTTTCTTTGAATATTCCCAAACACACCTGCAGGGTCATTTCTTAACATTTTCTGAAGTGCAGAAAAATGTGATTGACTGTACGTGTGTGTGTGTCCATCAAATACCATTGCAAACAATTACTTCTTCTTCCTAAACATGGAGTTATTCTTTGTGTTTGTCTAAGAATGTCAAATCAAAAATCTTTTCATTGTCTTCCTTTATTGTTAATACTTTTATTCAAGTACAAATAAAACTGAATCTCCATTTTTCATCTCACATTAGTCTTTTTTCCCCCCCGATGCTTCTGGCTACATCATGTAATTTTCTGTCTGTTTAAACCCCTCATTAAGTGGGTGTGTCTCCATCCTTTCATACACCGCGGCAGAGAAATTCAGAGCGCCTGCTGCTTCTCACTGTGTTAGTTTTTTGGCTATACAAAGTTAAAAACACATCTCTGTATGATTACTCCAAACTATGATATAGGCTTTAAATTCATCAACAAATAGTTTTCATGTCGTCTTTAACCAGTGAGGTGCTGTGCCAGATGTTGATCATGTGGCCTTGGACTTTGAAGGTGATTCGTATTATCCCGTAGATGAAAACTCAACTCGGAGATCAAGATCAACATCACGACCTAATCTGGATGTTTAGCTGTAGCCGTTCCCTCCCACTAGCCAGTTCCTTGCATTAATCACCGTGTTGTGTCTTTGTACCAGATGGCCAGAACGACAGCTCCGTCCAGGACGGGGAGGTCTCGGTGAACCCGGTTCCCCTCCAGAGGACCAAACCTGTTGTCCCCAGAGATCCTCCTCCGAGACTAGCACTGCTGCCCAAACCGGCTAACCGTCAGGACAGGCAGTCAGAAGCTGACGTCGGAAAGATGGATGATATGAGACAAAAGCCAGATTCTTCTGCAAATGGGGAGTCTGGAGTCTACGTGAGCAGAGTGCCATCCTTCCAGGGCAGGAAACCAGCTCCGAAGGGCACGTCAGCCAACAGGGAAGGTATGATGATCCGTCTTTTTGTTTATCTGTTGCCAAGAAAAAGACATTTCTCTAGTTTTCATAGAATTTGCTAAAAAAAAAAAAAGTGAGGTACAAGGGGATAGAAAATGAAACGCATGTGTTGCTGAGATGTGGGGAGACTTAAAAAAATGGTCCAGCGGGGAGAAAATGTCAGGCAGCCTCCTCAGAACTTCATCTGTTTGTTTTCCTTGTCGCGGCCCGATCCAGTCATTCAGCATCATTCTTCTCTCCTGCTTTGTGTTGTCGTACTGTCTGTTGTCTTGGTAGAGGTAACAGTGGAGCCAGTTGTGATGCTCTGGCTTTTAGTTAGATGTTTGTCATCTGTAATTGCCTTTCTGCCATTTTATTTCTTTTGAAACAGGTTTGGTTTTAACATATTCCTCTCAGGTGACAGTCTCGGTAATAAATTTGAAATCCGATGAGTGCCATGTAAGCGTTTGTGGTGATAAAGTAGTCTGTCACAGAAAGTCTTTGCTGATTTTTAGCTTTGCCCACTAAAGATGTACCTGAGTAGGCTCTAATATGACTATTTTTCCCATTATATGGATCTTTTGTTATTATAACTACTACTACAAGTGTTTTTTAACCTATATGTAGATGTTTCCCTCGATGACGAGCAGGGAAACATCTAAAACATGGAGGACATCACAGCCATTGGTCTTTCATTTTGCCATTAACAGTTTCATTCCAAAATTCCTTCATTGCTCTCTTTTCTGACGCCGTTGCATGAAGCTTTGGTTTTTTGTTTTTTTTCCCCAGGAGATTCTGACGGTCTGACCAGAACGAGGTCCACAGAGAAACAAGCCATTTGCAGACCCCCAGTCAGGCCTCCCGAGCCCCCTTCCAGGGTCCCCGCTCAACAAAAGACCCAGAGTGCAGCGAGCAGCGAGAGCTCGGCCACATCTTAGTAAGTGCTCTTCAGAGATACGGAAGTCTGTCGCCGTGGATCATGGTTACTGTTAGACATAGTTATCATTTACGCTGGGAGTGCTGGAGATTTGTCCCAACCAATCAGCCGGTTTTGTCCCCATCACTTTGTAAAAGCATAGTTTGTTAAAAAACTGCTTCTGATATCTGCTTCAAAATGAATGTAGAGGTTTGTGTTCAAGGTGCAGGTTCTTTGATAATTATGACATCACATTAAATGACTTAAAATCATATGGTATGTTGAAATGTGTTATCACCTGAGCCCTTAATGTCCCCCACAGCTTTTCAACACAAAATATCACACTTGCTTTTAGAGATGCAAATGCAGAAAGAGGTCAGTAAGTATTGTATCTGCTGTTTTTAATCAAGATCTCCAAATTTAGGCAAAAGCCAGATGTGCTATTGACTTACGGAAGCCAAGGAGATGATTATTTTTGTTAGGCTCTGTTTCCTCAAGAAGAGTAAAAAGACTATAATCAGAACTAACATATGAACTATGTCATGATGAACCCACAGAGAACCTGACTGCAGTTCTTTTCAGGTCTACGGAGCATTTTAGGGTCTCCCAGCTCATCGTTTTTCCTTTCTTTTTTATACAGACTTTTAAACGTTACGGCTGCTCTTGGTTTTCACGGTTAACTAACCCTTAAATGTAACACCCAAAAAACCCAGAGGGAATCACAGAGAGAGAAAAAGAGGTTATAAAACAGCTTGGTGAATAATACATGCTGACTATTGTATTTAATGAAAAATCTGTTTTACCGACACGTTGGTTTTCTTCTCTTTCCTGCAGTGTTGCTTCTAAAACAAAGTTTTTCGAGAACGCCTCCAGGCACGTTGGCAGGTACGTCCAAGCTGATTTTTCCCCTCTGTGCTCCAGTTTCTTTCTGTCTTTCTTTGCCTGCCTGTCTGTCTGTTGTCTTTCCCTCTACTTTCTCTTTAGTTCTGGACACAAGTGTTGCTTTTGTATTTATTTAGTAACATGATTTGAGAAATTACTGTAATGTCGTAAGAGCTAGCATCTGAGCATAACCAAGATATTTATGGCCGTTTTCAGTCATCAATTTGTTCCCAGTCGGAGCCCTCAGACACCAAGTCTGGTGTGTGTGTGTGTGCCGATTCCCGTTTTGGCTCACATTAGAGTCATCCTGCTGCTGCTCAATTGAGTTTTTTTTTACAGATGTGGAACACGCACACACACAAATCCACTCTTTTTATGATCTGGACGGTCCAAGTTCAGGCCTTCACTGGCAATGATTAAGGTTGTAAATGAAGAATGCCTCAGTGGGAGGACTTTGTGGGAGGTTTTTTTTTTTTATTATCGAGGACAGCTCATCTCTTTCCTGACTGTAATCTCCTGAATCAGTGTTACGCACAGTTTACATCAGCGTGTCCAGAAGGGAGGCTGTGCTGACGTATGAAGTTCTTGTTTTATTCGGTTGCCTGTCGGAACGTCCGAAACAAAGTTTTTTAAATGACGATAGACTAAGAAAAAACAATTTGTTGTTGGCCAATCAACAGAACTTTGAATAACATTTTTAGCCTTTTGTTGCACATCGTGACCCGTCTGCAGCGCGAAATTCCTAAAAACTGACATCACAATCACTCCGTCTCGCACAGTTTGAGATGCGACGGAGCTTAAAGATCGACGTCATCAGTTTCTAGGTGATGTTGGGTGGTAAGGCTGAAACCATACATGGATATGTAATTAACTTGTTTTTTCCTCTTCCAATTCAGTCCACCAACCTCTCCGCCACCTTCATCAGGGACAAATGTAAAAAAAGAGGTGAGATTTACTGTTTTTCAGTAGTTCTGATGCCGTTAAATCACAATGCACGGTTAGTTTAACGCGTTTCTTTTTCGTACGTTTGTCTCGTTTTCCTCAGAATTAAAGTTAAGGAAGACTCATGTGGAACGCTACATGTGCTGGTGAGCGCACGTCTAAGCTGAAGAGGAAGTCTCAACCGGAGAACTCAGTCGCTCTTGATCTCAGTGGACAGACTGACGAAATGTGTCTCCATCGAACTGACCGGATGTATTTGATTCCATTTGATTTTTTTCTTTTGTTATAGTGAGAATGGTGTTGGACGGCAACACAGCAGCAAACTGACTTCCATTCCAAAGTTAGGATGGAGCAACAGCACTGTTTCCCCTTTTTGTGTAATACCGGTTGACATTTGTGTCAAATCACTTACGACATGAAGTAATTCTACAGTGTTAAAAAGTTCAAATGACCAATTTCACTGGCGGGAAACTAACTTCTGTCTTTTGGTTCTAACAGAGTACTTGGATATAGTTGTCAGCGCTCTTAATGCTTGTTTTAAGCATTGTAAAATAGATTTCCCCAAAGAAGACTAATGAATTAAAGTGGACATAATCAGTTTAATCATGATTAATTTGATTAATGTGAAAAATTAGTCTAATATTAACTTCTAGAATTTAATAAAAAGGACCTTGTTATCTGTAGTCAGGGAACTGGATGAAGCAAAATGTAAAGCTACATCCATCAAGTATTTCTTTCTGTGGAAGCTTTTTTAGACGAACCATTAAAAAAATAAATATCTAGATCAAATTATTATGTGACATACTGTGTCACGTAAAAGTCACTCTTGAAGCGGCATTACAAAAAGTATTTTTGCTCAAGTCTGTTATCCAGTCAGTGTAGTTTGACTTCACAAAATGTCTGTGGAATAGAGAGGTAACATTCTCTTCACTTCTTACCTAACGTACTGTAGGTAGGTCAGGTTGCACAGGAGAGTTTACCTGAATTTGTTGCACCCAAAACGTATTGTTACGATATGTGAAAATAACACTCCATTGTTTTTATTTTTCTTTCTTTGTTGTTAAAGTGTTAAACTCTGTTAATTTTACATGTGTTTTTATTTTTTATAACCCAACTTGAAAAAATTCTGCTTGTTGTCTTGTTGGATGTGTTTTCAAAAAGTTAAATAAACATGAATTGCTCCATAAATATATTTTTTATTGTGTATTACCCGTCACTTTTGTGGTATTCCATGTATCATCCTACTTCCTTAAGATCCTAAGTAAGAGTTTCCGTTAAAGGGCTTTACCTTAATGTGATGTTAACAGGCCAATCTATTACAGACAACGCATGTGAAGATGCTAAAATTGGGATTTTGAGGGCTTGTTTTTTTCAGCTATTTATGTTTCTGATTGGTCCTGCATACATTTAGTCCTCTCTACAGATGTTATTTTATACATGGAGAACAAATTGTTGTACAATGGTTTTGACAACAAAACTAAGTAGAAGTTTAGATTGTTGTTTTTAAAAGAGACGGGCGCTAAAATTAAGAGGTGTGTTTTCAGATAAGTGTCTCGAACCTCCAAAACAATCTCTTACACCATCTTTAGAGTCAGAGTTTTTGATCAAGGTCTTTTTTATTTTCCAAATATAACAAACAAAGGATATACATTTCACCTGTGAAGTGGTCAAGTCTAGTTCCTGTCCATAGAAACAAACAAACAAACCAAATTCCCAGTGCCCCCACCCACAAGTACTGGACCCCAATCAAATTGCCATACATCCCATCATATTCAAATATCGGTCTGCAGTTTCATAAAAATAATATAAAATATCTAGGCAAATAAAAGATAAAACAACAAATAAATAAATAAACAAATAAATAACAAAGGGGAAAAAAAAATATACATATATAAACATACATATACACATACACACATATACATACATACATACACATGCGTACACACACACACACAATTGAGTTACATAGACATGTTAGTAGCTGCTGTGCCTTCTACAAAGGAAATAAATGGCTGCCAAATGACATAAAATTTTCTAGTGGACCCTCTTACAGTATATCTAATTTTTTCTAGATGAACATGACTCATGACCTCCCTAATCCATTGGCCATATGTTGGGGGGAGAGCATCTTTCCATTTAAACAGGATAAGCCTCCTAGCCAACAAAGAGCAGAAGGCCATCATGCTTAGGTGGCCCCCAGAGAAAGTGGCATCCACTGGAGCCACACCAAACAGTGAGATCAGAGGAGATGGGTGTACTGTTTTCCCACATATTCCAGAGAATGCCTCAAAGATGGACTGCCAAAAATTGTGTAGCTTGGGGCATAACCAAAACATGTGCAGCAGTGTCGCAGGAGCCTGCCTGCACCGATCACACGTAGGGTCAATATCCGTCTTGATCTTAGACAACCTATCCTTGGTCCAATGAAGACGGTGCACTATTTTAAACTGAACCACAGTGTGTCTAAGGCATATAGAGGAAGAGTAGATTCGTTGTATAATTTTTTGCCATATTTCTGCTGTTATCGTTTCATCTAGGTCTGTTTCCCATTTAATTCTAAGGCTGCCGAGACTGTTCATGTTATGTGTATTGAGCATTGTATAAATTCTGCCTATTACTTGTTTTATGTTAACTTTACATTTTAAAATAGTTTCAAGCAGAGATTCAACAGGCCTCAGTGGGAAAAACTCAGAGTTTGAAGCCACAAAACCTCTAAGCTGTAAATACCTGTAGAAATGTGATTTATGGAGACCATATTTCTGTTGCAATTGTATAAAAGTGGCAAACCTATTTTCAATGTAGAGATCATATAATGTATCTATTCCATTTCTTGCCCAGGCATTGAAAGCGTCATCCATCATTGATGGGACAAACATATGTTTCTTAATCAGTGGTGTAACCAGTGAAAGATCAGTGAGATTAAAGGTCCTTCTAAACTGGTTCCAGGTTTTAATTGAATGGATAACAACTGGATTAGTGGAGAAGGCTGAGATAGGTTGTTTGAAAGGTAATTTGGAACATAATAAAGCTGCTGGGGAGGTAGATCCAATGGATGCCCTCTCTAACACCGTCCAATCAGTACTATTGACATCTATGCAATCATTTCTCAACCAATACAGCAGGGCTCTTATATTAGCAGCCCAATGGTAATACATAAAATTTGGAAGTGCCATACCCCCTAATGCACGTGGCCTCTGTAATATATTTTTATTAATCCTGGGCTGCCTTTTATGCCATATAAAGGATGAAATCTGACTGTTTAAATTGGAAAAAAAAGATTTGGTTAGATAAATAGGAAGACATTGAAATAGATATAAAAACTTAGGGAGAACGTTCATTTTAATCGTATTGATCCTCCCTCCCAAGGAGAGAGGCAGAGGGTCCCAGCGCTCCAGGTCTTGTTTAAGGCTACTTAAGAGGGGATGATAATTAGCCTTAAAAAGATCTTTGTGGTTACGTGTGACCCATATACCTAAATACTTTATTTTATTAGGGCTAAATTTAAAAGGGATTGACCCAAAATATGATCTGTCAACAGAAGAGATAGGCATAAGTTCACTCTTCTGAAGGTTAACTTTATAACCAGACATTCTTCCGAACTTTGTAAGTAGAATCGATAATTCAGGAAGACTTGAGAGGGGGTCCGATATAAATAATAACATATCATCCGCATAAAGCGAAACTTTATGCTCTGAACCCGCCCGGTGCATCCCCCTGATGGTAGGGCACTGCTTCAGAGCTAGTGCCAACGGCTCAAGTGCAATGGCAAATAAAAGTGGTGAGAGAGGGCATCCCTGCCTCGTGCCCCGCTTCAGCTCGAAATAGGTGGATAAGTTACTATTGGTGCGTACCGCAGCCACTGGGAGAGTGTATAGGAGTCTGATCCAGGAGATGAATTTAGGACCGAAATGAAACGCTTCCAAAGCTTTGAAAAGATAGTCCCACTCCACCCGATCAAACGCTTTTTCAGCGTCGAGTGACAGCATCACCTCAATATTCCCAGGATCGGGCGGAGTGGGACAATAAAGAATATTAAATAGACGCCTGATATTGAAAAATGAATAACGGTTTTTTATAAATCCGGTCTGGTCAGATGAAATAATAGAGGGGATAATGTCTTCAAGGCGACGTGCCAAAATCTTGGCAAGGATCTTTGCATCTGTGTTCAGCAACGAGACAGGGCGGTATGAACTGCAGTTAAGGGGATTTTTATCGTTTTTAAGTAATAAAGAGATGACTGCTTGACGCATGGTTGGAGGCAAACAATTGGTGACTAAAGACTCTTCAAATACTAACAAGAGCAAGGGAGATAACTGGTCGGAAAACTTTTTAAAAAATTCAGTTGAGAAACCATCTGGCCCTGGAGATTTGCCATTTTGCATGGCTCCGATGGCTGACACTATCTCTCTGACTGAGAAATCCTTTTCCAGGTCAGCCGAGAATTCTACACCTACAGAAGGCATCTTCAGGGATTTAAAAAAGTCTTCTAGGTCAGCAGGATTACCGGTCACATCTGAAGTATATAACAATTGGTAAAATTTCTTGAAACAGGAATTGATTTTCTCGTTGTCAGTGCATTTTAAACCACAATCATCGTTAATTTCAGGAATGGTTTGGTTGGCAGTTCTTTGGCACAGCTGGTGGGCAAGTGCCCGGCCAGATTTTTCCCCATGTTCATAATAACCATGTCTTGATTTGGAAATAAGGTATTCAGCATGTCGGGTGGACAGGAGATCAAACTCTGTCTGTAATGACAAGCGCTTTTTAATTACATCTGCTGATAGGGAGTGGCCATGCAGCCTGTCCAACTCTAATATCTCATCTGCTAATTTTTTAATACGCTCATTACTAGCCCTATTTTTATTTGCACAATAAGAGATAATTTGACCCCTTAGATATGCCTTTAGCGACTCCCAAACTGTAGATGGCGACATCCCTGGGGTTTGATTGATGTTGAGAAACATTTTAATTTCAGACGATATGAACTCAGTGAACTCATCTTCTGAAAGAAGCAAGGGGTTAAACCGCCATGAACGGTATGTAGATTGTGTATTAGGAATGCACATTTTCATGACCAAGGGGCCATGATCCGAGATGACCATAGCCCCGTAATCACACTCTTTTGTGAGATGCAGAATTCTTTTATCCAAGAAAAAGTAATCAATACGTGAATACGTCTTGTGAACCGGGGAAAAGTAAGAGTACGCCCTAGAGGTGGGGTTACGAAACCGCCACACATCCGCTACACCATAGGTCTTCAGGAAGAGCTGAATAGAGTGTGCTGACTTCGACAGGGATGCCCTCTTTGAAATACTCCTATCTAAAAGAGGAGACAGTGCACAGTTAATATCACCGCCAAGAATAAGATGATGTGATGACATGTCTGGTAAGTGAGAAAAAAAATTGGCGAAGAATGTAGGGTCATCCCAGTTTGGGGCATAAATACAGGCTAAAATAACTGGGAGCGAGTATAATCTTCCTACCACAATGACATATCGCCCTGCAGAGTCAGTTTGCACATGAGATGCCGTAAACTGTACCTTTTTACTTATCATAATAGCAACACCCCTAGCCTTTGAGCAGAAATTGGATTGATACACCTGGCCAGCCCATCCCCTAACCAAGCGAGAACTATCGCAAGAACGTATATGGGTCTCTTGTAAGAATGCGATATCTGCACTGAGTCGTTTTAAGTGTGAGAATATCTTTTTAAGTTTCACTGGATGATTAAGCGATTTAACATTCCAACTTATGAAGTTAGCGGGGCAGCCACCATAGCCTCTTGTATTATTTATATTGGCCATGTTGTGTACACGGAGAGTTGAGTACCATATATGAAACCGAAAGACACAAAAACACAAAAACAAACAAAAACAAAAATAAAAATCTGGCAGAGTAGTATCAGTTTGTAGATAGGTCCAGTAGTTACCCACCCCCCATCACCCACACGAACAAGGTGATTACAACAACCCTCAGAGAAAAATC
Organism: Diplodus puntazzo; assembly: GCA_963678695.2. NCBI lineage: Eukaryota > Metazoa > Chordata > Actinopteri > Spariformes > Sparidae > Diplodus > Diplodus puntazzo. The sequence continues at coordinate 6,664,104 of OZ023167.1, read as the reverse complement.
CACACATTAAGTGTTTGTGGTTGGGAACTATATAGCTAAGCCCTCAGGCTTCCATCAAGCCTCCAACATAAAGAAAATAAGGTATAGTAAAGTGTAAGGTAATACAGTTCCAGATATAATGCTCAGTAAACTTAAGTTATCATTCTTGGGAGAGAATATATTAATCATGCTGAGTATCAAGACTATACAGCATTAACTTCCTTAAATAACATTACGTCAAGTGTAATGTCTCTAACAAATAGCCAACTGAGGCTGACCCAATTGACTCATAGTAATAGTCAGAAGCTGTAACAGCGTCTCTCTCATTTTAACTCAGAATATCCTTTAAACAGAAACAATAAGCCAGTACTTTAGTAGTAGAGTCAGAGTTTTTAATTGCCTTCAAAAGATGACGCAGCTTTACACCTTTGAAAAAACGCACATATTGAAAAACACGTCACATAAAAGGTATAAATTGTACAAGAGATGACTTTAAAAGTCAAAAGTGTTTGGACACCAAAAACAGACATCAAACTAATCAATATATACAGTTACTGTAGCATGTACAAAGGTTAATATGCAGTACACCCGGCACGGTGACACAGACAGAACATGAACACTGTAGCCTACTGTGATGAAATCATATCAGTATTAAAATGTACTGGGGCATCTGTATGGCTCATTGAGGTGATGAACTGGCACTGATGATGCCTTCATGTGTAACACAGAATAAAGCCAAAACAGCATTAAACTCCATCATCATGTAGATCCAATGTTCATTGCAAGGACGCTGGAAAAAGAAAATGTTGATTGGAGCAACAGCGTAACGATGTGGTGCGTTCAGGAACGTGTACAGAGGCTTGATAAATACTCATTTCTGAATTTTTGCATAACTCGACCTACTTTTAGCAATACTGATACTACAAATCATGTGTTTCTGTACATCCAAATATCTAATCTGGGTACTTGTCACGTCTTAATCAAACCTCTCTGTAGTTTGAGGATAACGTTACACTGAATTATCAGTCTGTAGGAAAGAAGTGGACGCAGCTGCTGTGATGTCACACATTACTTTGTGGACGACTGTTTTGAAACTGTCAAGCTGCTGCAAGTGAGTTTTTTTTACATTAAAATAAGAGTTAAATAGCTCTTTATTCTGATGTGTTTGGTCGATAACAATGTCTTATGCATTTTTTGGTGTACCTGCTCAATTGATTTGTATATTACAATACATTTTTTTTGCTGTGCTAGGATTGTCAATCGCAAAAGCTAGCCACGGTCTAAATGCTGTGCTTTTATCGGCTACTGAACTCTAAATGGGACCATAATTTACAAAATGAACATCATGTTGTCTTGAAGAAGACCTGAAACTAATGATTAAGACTATAAACTCATTTACTGAGGTAATAAATCAGGTTATTTTCTCATAGGCCTCGAAACAACTGTGCTCCTTTTTGCAGTCAGTGAAATTGTCACCAACTGGATGTTAAAAACAATGGAGGTTTAAAGCACTTACACATTGACTTTTGAGACCCAGAGGCTATGTCCACTTCTTTAAAACAGTCAGTGACTCCTGACACAAGTGTCAAGGCTATAATTAGCTATAATTAGCTGTTTACGTTGGGTACAAGTCTAACAGATTAACTACATTTACTTTTTGGTTCCCTCTTCTCCCCCATTTCTTTTTCCACACAGAAAATATTGTATACAAGGATGAGATGAAGACACTCATTGTTGCTGATGAAGTAAAGCGCTCTAAAACACAAATCAGTTAAAAAAAAACAAACATCTGACTGTCATGGTCAACTCATCACTGTACACTGTACAACAAAATGTTTTCACGCCTTCTGACGGACGTCCCATCATGCATTGAACAATGAAGACAGTATACACCAAACGTGGAGAACATGGATGTCTATGCCTTTGTTCTCGGTAAAGCTTAAAGTGACAGAGTTGCACGCTGCGTACAGGTATACAACACATGATGCATGCACCTACAAGCCTGTAAAAGAGACAGGGATTGTTGAAAAGTGTTACATTTACAGAGTTATAAAACGTTGGATTGTGATAAACGCGTTGATCTGCTACAGTTATAGTTGAGATACAGTTCACACTGCATCATGTCGACCTCAGTGTCTGTACAAAGTGCCTCATGTTTCACCAACTTGGTTAATCTTTTTTTTTTAATCAAACTAAACTGATAATTGTGTCCAACTCATTAATCTAATCATTTCAACAGTTTAACTTGGGTGTCTGTGATCAGTTATCTTCAAGGCATTCCACAGATTTCTTTCTTGGGTTTCATCTCTGAGGTTTGGCAGGACCCGTCAAGGACTTTTAACAATCTACATCTGAAGCCCTTCCAGTTTTGAGTTGGCTCTAAGTTCCTGTTTTGTTGTCCTGTTGGAACAGAACTGCCCTCGACTAAGATCTCTGGCGCTCTGGATCAGATTCTGGTTTATTTTTGGTGCCATGCTCGCAGCACAACACCGTTACCACCGTGTTAACCAGCACGGAAGGTGTGAGAACTGCGTAAGGTGCACATAGCACTTCGCATTTAAGTGATGACATAGTCATAGGTTTATCAATGAACCTTTTGCTTTTTAATCTGTCAAGTGCCATTGCTTTGCCTTTACATGCTTTATAGTAAATACAAAAAGAATCCCGAGGTTTTTTTCCCTTCTTTTTCTAATAGCGATACATCTAAACAGACATGCAGAAAATGGTGTGATTCAAGTTCAAGTCAAGCTTCATTGAATTTAAACGTATTTTTAAAACATTCACCACGATATGAGGTAAGAATAGAATTTACGGTGACACATTCTATGAAGCCCTTCTTTAAAATGCACATTATTAACATACTTATCGTGTGTTATAATGCACAAATAGCGCTGCATAATTATAGTTATACGCACTCATCAATATTCACAATACTTTATAACAATAATCATCTCATTGTGCCATAATGCATTACATCAAAACACTTATGCTTTATTGTTTGCCTGTAGTTATAAACAATCATAAATACTCTGAATGCTTTATAGCAACATTAACATATTATAAAGCATTTTAAAATGACTATCAGTACTTTTGCAAAAATGTAGTGTATCAAAATTCTTGTAGTTGTAACACATTATAATCATTTTTGTGATGTATTATAATGAGTTCTGTTTCATGTTTTAAAGCACTCTGAATATGTATGATTGAACACAAATATAGGCACTCTGTAATGCATTATAAGTATGATCACAACACATTATAATGCATTATAGACAGAATTTAATTTAAACAGTTAATTTAAGTTACACTGAGATTGGATTGTAGTAGTAGAAGTAATTTTTTTTATTCAGTTATCAATAACTTTGAAGTCGTGGAGTGGCAGAATATCTAAACGTCTTTACAAACTGTCCAAGTTACTCAAACTTCACTCATACCAAGTACATCTTCTTTAACTCATTACGTATGTATAAGTTAAGGCTGTAAAATCAGCAACATTGAGAGGAAAAAAAGCTTTACACGTTTTACACAGAGAGAGAAAAAGTATTGAGTGCGTAGCGACGGTAAGCATGCAGTGTGTTCTGTAGATTCTGTCATTGTGCTACATTGGCTCATTGGTCAGTACAGTTTAACAGTTTGTGTGTGTATAAATCGTGTCTCATAATCGCCTCGTAACTTGTTCTGCCAATTATGTTTGCTATTTTCTTTTTTTGAACAAATTAAATTATGTACCACAGCTGCCTTAGATTGCTGTCGGAACCACATCAGTGGTGCAGGAAATATAACTGAAGGACTTTTCTGCAATTCTATTGGGCGAGGAAACACACGTGTTAGTTGGGATGATTGTGTAATTAATTATTACATTGTTGGATTTCTATCAGTAACTGTAGCACTCTATAATAACCTTTAATTTAGGGTTAATTAAACTTTAGTTAATAGTTATTTGACTGTGAACTTACAATGAAATGCTTAATAAATCATCGATTAAGCAATTACACAGGTTCATAAATGGTTAAAAGTTGAATTATGTGACCTTTAAAAACAAATCTGAGATCTACAGTTCCTGTTCTAAAAGGCACTTAAGCACTTAAATGGCTCCCGCCCTGAATAGCACATACAGGAATTTAGTTAAGCCCCTGAAGGCAGCGCTCTGAGAACAGGTTTTTTGTAAATTGATTGGATATACTGTAATTTTTGTTTGTTTCTGTGATCCAGCTCTCATCTTTGTGCTGTCTCATTTTTTTCTTTTTCTTTTTAGCTTTCAAGAATACCTTGTCAGGTGTATATATAATGGAGGTCACATGCAAAACTTGTGTTGTTCACCCTGCTACTTTTAGCTTGATGCAATCATGATTTACAGACTTACTGCATATGTAAAGTAGCATCTCTGCTCCGGCTGAAAACACAAACTCTGCACTCAGAAGTAGCAGAACTGTCAACAGGTGAAGCCTCGAAACGCTTCAGATAAAAGCTTTAATAGTTCCGAACAAACTATCTCAATTATGGCTAAAAGGTAAAAAAAAAAACAAAAACATTCCAGGACAAGGATCAGAGCTATTAGCGTGAAGATGTAGGGGAAACGGTACCTCCGGTAAAGTTTATGGATGCAGCGAAGATGAGTCACCTTTCGATTTGAAAAAAAAATCCTTCTACTCGTGAAACAAGATTGGTTTAGCCAAACCTGCCAGGATCTTTGGTACGTGCACAGAGATTATCTCTCCGATCATCTCTGGAAAGCTGACCTTCGTGGGGAGTGACTGAGCCTGGACGAAAAGGTCGAATGTAAACTGATGGAGCTTCTTCACCGTCTGAAAAAAAAAAAAAAAAACACAAAAAAAACCAGATCATTTGAATACGAATTTACTACAGGAAGTGTTTCGACAAAAGATACACGACTGAGGAAAATATTAGGTACACCCAAGTTGTGCTTAGGTGACACCCCCAAAAGAATGTGAGAACCGGAGAGCTCTGAATCACCACAAACTCATCCATCAGGCTTTTTTCCCTACCCTGGTTTTATACTTAAAGTTCGATTTTAAGGTATCAGAATCTGCTCTAATGCACCAATTTCCTACGGGCTATTAAAAACATTATTTCTCCTGTGATGTACTTCCACTTGCGCATCCGTAGAATTACATCCCTTTGCTTTCCTTTGCTTAACTCATTTTGTCAAATGAACCCACACGCTTTCACAGACTCTTCAGATTTTTTTCTCCTGTTGGGTGAAGGAATACTGTCACAGCATTTATCTTGAAATCATTAGAAGCAGCTCACCATCTGCAGAGAGTCCAGTAGTCGGGTGAGCTGGTAGAACCTCTGAGAACAATTGGCGCTCATTCGATAGTTGATGAGGCGATCGAGCTCGTTGATGTAGGTGAGACGCAACTCGTCAAAGTACTTCTGACTCTTCAGACCCTCGACTGGAACTACAGAAAACAGAAAAAAAAGTTTGACTTTGTTCAAGGAGTGGACTTGCAGCAGATGAAACAGAGACAAAATGTTTTTTTTTATACAGGAAAAACACTTACTAATGCTGAAGAGAAGCAGGGCCTTCATGCAGAGGAACTCCTCCTGAGTGATCTGCAGCAGAAGGAACTCCTGTGAAAGATGTCTCATCCGTATGCAGTGCTCGTACATGGTGGAGATGTGCATCCGGTGTCTGCAGGTGTGAAAAGGTCAGGATGAGAACTCTGATGTGATGGAAATGTTTTAAATCACAAGGCGAAAGTACAAATTGATTCGCACCTCGGACACTTATTCTGAAATGTGTGACTGCTGACGAGGAAGGAATGTCAGAGGTTAGATCCATTTCTGTTAATGGTAAATTGGGAATTATATTAATTAAAGATAGTGAATTATGTCTAGAACATTACAGATTTGTACGGTATAGAAGTTTTTAGGTTATTGGATTTTTGGTGATCATCATGCCTGACTAGTCAGGTTATTTCAACGACCATGGGAGGAGAAGAGCGGGAGAAGGTTTGCCATCTCCTCCGATATGAAATGATTCTCCCTTTGTTATTAAATCAGGGAAAAGTATCAAGCTGTGAGGATAAAGATGAAATAGGCATATTTTCAGAAATTAGTTAAAAACTGACATTTCACCAATCTCAGGGGGGAGAAAAGAGATACGAAATAGAGTTAAATGGAGCTGAATGTTCTTCATATCTCTGAAAAATGGATGCCGAGATTCAGTTATGTGGTTATACGAATGCGTCATATACACAGGCCAGCGTCTAATCCATGTCTCATCTTATTGTTGCAACGTTTCTGGATAAGCTCTTATATAAACGTCAGTGACAGAAAGAGTCATCGAGGATAATTTTGTTGCAGAATCGACAGCCGACTCCAAACACTGACCAGAACTGCTGCTTTTTAAATGCCATGTTCCATCTTCTAACATGGCCATGAGATTTCATCAAGGCACTGTTGGGATTTGTTTTATTTTTCATAAATGGTTCACGAAGCAGAATATACACTATCACTAGTCGGGTCAAAAAGGGACAACTGACAACAAAAACCACGCCGTTCTCATCGGAAAAACAACCACAGACTGAAAGTGAAAGCAGCTTATTATGAACAATATTTACATGCCTTATCAGACGACCACCTCTAGTGGCAGTAGTTATTACAACGACAGCAAAGGAGGAAGTCAGGTGAAGTCATCGGGGAGTTCTTTTAACATAGCAAGTTCATATTTACAAAGTGTATAAGGTTATAAAACAAACTCTGAAATAGGTATTGGTTTATTTCCATAGAAACACGCTGTCCTTGAGGAGAATACGGTCACCAAGAACACTGCTCGTCTCGAAAAGCTAGCTACTCAGCAGGCTCCGGCTCACGTAAACAGAGTAAAGTCTGATGTTTTGATGATCTGTATGTAATGTAACCTGTAACTGACGTGACAGCAATAGTCGCAAAATGTTCCCAAACCTAGCCAAGTAGTTTTTTTCTAGCCAAAACTCAACCAAACTGTAACCGTACAACAGAAGGTCCGGTTCGTCTGACGCTTGGGAGCACCCTAAGTCACGCTGCTTTGGGATCGTTGATGTAAATTGTTTTGGGAGTCACTGGCAAATTAACCTATTCAGTTGTTGTAAAACAATCAAAGCACGGACAAAATGTAAGCTTAATTAAATGGGAAATGTTTGAGTTGAGAAAACTTACCACTCACATGTCCGTGAAACAGTTAGTTCAGTTCTGTCTGAAGTTAACACAATCGACCAACAAGCATCTCTAAAGCTTAGTAATCATAACATACAACATGTTATATCTTCAGTCTTAAAGCTAAGCTAAGCTACCTGACTGCTATCTTTGTCTTAACAGCACAGCAATGAAAGTTGTACCAATCTTCTCGTCCAACTCTAACAAAGATGTCTCAAAATTTCAAACTTACTGCTTTAAGTCGGTAAGAATGTTGCTATGACAACCTGCATCTGCGTCCAAAGCTGCAAAAACCATCTTAGATTCAGATTTTTGTCTCATGAGATCAAGTTAACAGCGGATATATGTTCTCTCTCACATCTCTCTCATCTTGTTATAACAAATAATCTACTGTATTCCTGATGTCATTGTGCTGGAGTTTTTTTTTAAAAGGGAAGGTGTACAAGTACCTGTGCTTCTTGCTTCAGTAAAAAAGCCAATGATTTCACTCCTTACTTCGGTCTCCAATTACGATGACTGCTCTGGGAGTCTTTACCCCTCTTTTAAAGACAGACTTGACATGGCAGAGGACGGTAAGCAGCGAATTTAAAAGGTGACAAGGAGCACTTCAGACCATTAACATTTTACACTCACATTTCTTTCGAAGAGCTTGAATTATCTACACCAGCCCTTATTCACTCCTCAAAAATCCAAATTACTCATCCAGCACCCCTGGAGCAAATATATAAATAGATTCTTTAATTCCCAATGCATGGATTTTTGTTCTTTGAGGGAAACCTTTTAAAACTCTTCACTGTAGTCTCAGATTCAAACTTCCACCTTTAATCTGTTGAGGATTGTGTGATGTTCTCTTCTTATTATAAGTGTGTACGCACAGATTCTGTCAGCTGACGGAGGCAAATATATGCTGTGACACCACTGAATTGGGTGTGACAACAAGTGAGAAGCGAGGGATGCTTGACTGTGGGAGCAGCTGCGTCAGTGTACGTTTCTACAAAATCAGCATGATGTGTTGAGCTACTTAGTCCTGTCAGAGCAGCGTTCAGCAAACAGTCAACAACTGTGATCTGAACTTCATAATGATAAATCAAACTGTTCTTTTGTAGTCAATGTTGTTTTCTTTTTATACTTCATCTTGTAGCAAATATTAGTCATTCCTTTGATGGAAACTAAAAAAATATTGGATTGTTTCATAGTTCCTCTCATCTGATTTATTAGCTCAATAAACCGTTTCCTGATGAGTTTATGATCTCCATCTCCGGTTTAAAGTCTTCTTCGATACAGTTTGAGGTTAATTTTGTAAATTATGATCCCAGATGTAGAAAAAACCTGACATTTAGTAAAGCAGACAGACAAAAGCAAGGACTTTTGATTGATGGCCTTGGTGTCTCAGTTAGATCTAATCTGGATATCCTCCCAGTAACACAGTCACTACTGGTTCCAAAAAAACAAAACAAATTTTAAAACAGTGGTCCACAAACCACTGTGTGACATCACTGCAGCTCCCTCCACTGTTTATTACGCAGACTATGGTCGGGATATCTTGGCTTCTATTTTGACCATTCCTTTATTCGTTTTGTTGCAGCACAATACTAAAACCACTGGAATGACCCTGTTATTAGAATAAGGATACTCCTGAGGCTGCACCAAGCTAATCTTCTCGCAAACAAAACCACCAATTTCTGTCCGTCTTTCTACAGCTAATGAGTGCTTCAGTCCCTCCATCTAATAACAAGTATTTCCATGAACAATCTTAACTACTGGACAAAAGTGTCGCAGCTGTATGTGTATCTAAGTAGGAAACAACTGCTCTCAACATTTCCATCAGGGATCCACATTTTGAGAAAAGGGGAAGAAAAAAAAATACCAGAGTGCACGCAATTACTGATTATGGTGGAAGTGTCACCAAAAGCTTTGCGAAAACCTGATGAATACAATGATCGAGTGAATTAGTGTGACATTAGAGTAATATCCCAAATTATTCCACATCTTAAACTAAAAGGTTTACCAAATGCTGCAGAATTTAACAAAATTTGTTACCTGCCAGACTAGACAACACCCATACATTCCTTCTACAACAGCTCATCAGAAACTCTCATATTTTGCTTAATTTGCTCTAGTATTTACATCCACAGCTGTGTCAGGACTGGAGGAAGGTCTGGCTGCAGCCATTCTCATAGACAGGAAAAAAAATTGACCAATCAATCACAGTCATCTCAGGCAGCACTAAGACAAGGATGCAGCACGTCAGAGATGTCTTTATATTGTGTTGCAGGGATATCTAGTATATTTAACCAGCTAGTCCTGTACTTCAAGAAGTGATAGATAGTAAAAGTACATTAACATCTTTCCTGTCGACATCCCTCGTATCTGTTCCCCGGTCCTCGTGTGACTCTCTTCAGCCTGGTTTTGTTCCCTGCCCTCATGATTGCAAGCCTTTTGTCGTGTGCCTGCTTTGGTTTCCTGCATTTCGGGGCTCCTCTTTTTGAAAAACATTCCAGTAGTTTTCTAGCTCAGAGGTTGTTATGGTTGTTTGCCGCATTAAAACCCCGACACACAAGATAGCGAAGGTAGAAGAACACTGACGGCCAGTGGTCGGCTTATTACAACTGGTGATTCAGACCATGATTCTGGTTACACGTTCAAAGGACAGCAAACCGAACACTGACTGACCCGTCTCACTTTTTAAGTGATGCAGTTTGGGTTTTCAGAGGACCAGACAGCAGCCCTAGAGCTTGCTAGCTAAATTCTTCTTATACTTAAATGCAAATAGCTTAACACACTTTTGCAATGCTCAGCCTGTAACTCATTGTCATATTTCCAGATTTTGCTGCTTGGATACTTTGAACATTTCTTTTTTTTAATGCTCTGTTTATTCAGCGCGTGTTTGCGCTTTCTCTCTCTCTCTTTCAACAAGAATCTGCCTCACAGTTACATAGATACATTAACATACTTGGGAGCTATCCAGTATGACCGAAACTGTGCGTCAGTAGCTGAGCAGCTCAGGTTTTGTTGCTCATTTACTCCCCTGCCCAGATCCATCCTGCCAGCTTCAAGATCTAGGCACTGTATTGAGTTCTCTCCCCAGACAACTCATCTAGCCTTAGAAACCCCCATGAAGGCAGATTCGACAGACCCCCTAACCCCAACTCAGAGCTCACACATGTCCCACACAGAGTTTAAAAGCTTGCTCCAAACTCCTCCACATTAAAATACATCTGTTTTTAAATGAGTATCAATTGATTTATAGATCAACTTCTGTTGTCTACGTGCACGAATCTATACATTTGATGCAACCAGACCATTAATATTCCTCTCTAACTCTCGGACTGACCTCATCGCTGTTGATATCTGTCATGCATGATACTGAGATTTGGATCAGTTTCGCTCACCAGGGCTGTGAGAGTTTGAATGCTGAATACCAAAATACTCCTCCCTTTAATGTCACCGTGACAAAAGAACACCTAAAGAGGAAAACTGAATGAACGTGGTCTTAAAAAAAAGCCTGCAGCCATTCTGCTACCTCACGATTATAAAATTCTAGAGATGCCTTTGTGTTCGTGCGTGAGCAGAACAACAAACGAGAGAACGACAGAGACAGAAACCAGAGTCTGTATCATGTATGACGGCACCAGCTTACACACTTGGGGGGGGGGGGGGGTGATCTCTCTATATAATGAGGAGCACAGCATGTCATTTTATACACAACATTGTTGATTTCAGGAATTTGGAGCTGTACGTACTCATTGAACACAAGATCTGGAGCGAAGTACAGCATCCTGCCATTGACGTTCTTATAGGACCTCCATCCGAGGCCGAACACCATCACCCCCATCCATGAATACTGGATGACAGTCATTTGGTCGTCCACATGGAGATTTCTAAAACCTAAAAAGGACAAAGATTTGGCAACACGGGATACCTTGTACCTAAACAACCATAAATTTAGTTTGAAAAGTGATACTTGAGTTGCCCTCAGACTTCTTCACCTGACCCCTAAATCTAACCTTAATGTCTCTTTAACCGTCTCAGTCCTGTTAATCAGCTGCCTCTGCCTGTAAAATTACATACTAACATTTCACTGTTAAAGTCACTAAACTGCTCCTGCCTACCTGCTTGTGTACATTTGGTTCTTTTTCATTTCTGCCTCGAACACATTCTGTGGCACACGGACGTACCCTGCCAGCCATTTGGGTTGGTCCCTTACATTAAAGTGCCTGTCTCCTACAATTATGATGTAAATTGTGAAACTTTAATCCACAGTGGAAACTACTTATGATGATGTAGCGAAACAGGAATGTTAATTACTGAACAATGACAACCCATTACTCATATTAAAGGTTATGAGTGGTTGTGTATTGTGTATTATTATTATTATTATCGTCCATCCAGCTTTTTGTCAATCATGTAATTATGGGGAGGAAACACGCAATTTTCTGTGAAAACTGAATAGTTTTCCTATTTCAAGCCATCACTAGCTTTATCACTCTGGTTAGAACAATTGAACTCATTTCCTAATTTTATATTTTTCCTATCCAACAAAAGTCAAAGGCCAAAGACGTTTGGATAAAATGTTGACATGAGAGCTGGTTCACTGCACCGTGTCACAGGTTCCACAGTGTCTTACCTGGCAATCCTTTTGCCCATTTGACCACTTTCACCAGTTGTTTCTCCCCCAGCTCGTTGAGGCTGGTGAGCAGGGTGGCGGCCGAGTCCGGTTGACCGTAGTCGTGTCCGGCGTACGCCACCTCGGGCTCAATGGACTCCAAGATGTTCAGGAAGACCACTTGGGAGTTGAAGCTCAGGCCCGTTTTAGGAGAGATATTGGGCATAACCTCTGCAGGATCCTGAGGAGGATGATCCTCGTCCGGGTTCTTCTGTTGCCCAATCTTCTTCAGTTTACGTGCTACAAAGCAGGGTGAGAAATTAAGAATCACATATTATGCTTAATGACGTTACGATGGCATTTTCTTGCACACTGAATTACTCAATATAGCAAAGAGAATAATGAGCTTAAAGTCAGATGTTTAATGCCATTAGTTCAGGTTTAACACATCTGCTTTTGCTGCTTGATTGGAGCGATTACAGCTAAATGCAGAATGAACAGAGGATGCTTCAGTGAGGATACTGTAGATTTCATTTAAAAGAATTATCACAACAAAGACAGAAATACATATGTAGCACAGATCTGTTGATTAAACATGAATGAAATTAATCCTCTAATTGCTAAATAACACAATCTGAACATAATGTGTAAACACTATGGGTAATTGTTGTTAATATATGTCTGGTTAACATCAGGGGAAACTTATTCAAATCTGCAGTGCGAGTCAGAATACATGTTATTCCACTTTTCTAAATCATCCATCAGAAATGTCTCATACTGCAGCTGTGAGTTTAATGTAACCACTTAAAGGGACATATCAATTTTACTTAACAATACTCAGACTGATTTCGCTAATATATTTGAATATACTGAATCATATTCCATTTGAAAGAAAACTCCCTGAACAGATGAGCCTCATCTGGTGGAAAGACCTGTGGTCATCATGTGTGAGAGCTTTGCTAGTGATCAAAATGTATAAATGATTTCTTTTTCCTGTTATTACATTTTTCTTTTTCCTCCCGAGAAGGTTTTGCAGAAAATATATTTGAATAACACAGCTCTTTAAACCATGCACATGCTCCGGATTTATATCATCTTATGCACTATAAGACATATAAGATTTAAGAGACAGCAAAATGGTGTAAACAATAATGTGTGGTTAAAAAAAACGTCAATTCCTTCCCCTACAATTTCCTTCCCCACAAACACTGAACTCCTGAGGCAGCTGCTCCATACGACAACCTGCATTTACAAACTAAACTGGAGCAGGTCTTCGACTCGGTGGAGTCGACTGATGTACAGTACGTAGCAATGCCCTCTGAGTGGATTAATTATATTCTGCTGAACAGCTGCTGGATTGTAGCCAATTAACATTAAAACCGCCAAACCGTTCACCGCACTCAATGACTGATTTATTTCCTCGAGTACAAGAACTACAAACAATTGAGCTTCATCGCTGCCTGTTATTTTAGAATGACAGCTGCGATGGCTGGAGAGTGAGTGACGGGCAAATACAGGTGGGGACTGTGTGCAGAGTGCATCAGAGAACAGACACTTCTGTTGTTCAGTTTAAATCTGTTACAGAGACAAACAGGACAAGATGTTTGCTGTGTAATGTGTGTAATGTAATTAGTTTGACAATTAATCTTTCAGCTTGACAACAATGACCATCCTTACTGGATGGTAAGTGTAGTTAGTTCAACTTTAAGTAAATAGATACTTCACTGTGAACAAATAATCATTATAAACCATTAATCAAGCAATTGTTTGAATGTCTGAAATACTTTTTAAATGGTTATCAAATACTGTGTAGCTCATTTATAAACTTATTTGAATGGACAATATAAACACGCTTGGGGAGTGACAGAATACGGAATACAAAAAAAAAGGTAAAAAACTGTATTCTGTTAAATTTACAGAAGAGCGGTAAGATGATGACACACTAGTCCGTAACCATGAACACGGTCTTGAATGAAACAGAATACACAAATCTGTAGAAGTCATCCTTTGTTATATTTCTTTTCTCTTGTCTTTATTTGTTTATGTTGAATATTGAGGAACTCCAAAAAGCAACATAAAGCACATAATATTGTGATACTTGCAATACGTCACCGATGAGGTAATTAGTGACTGTGTCCGAATATATTTTTAAAGTAACCAAAGTTGCAACTGAAGTTCATAAATCTTTACAATTGTTGTCAAATCATTGTTTTTGCTAACAGCAAAATAATTATTAACTGAAGTTTATTTGACTGTAGATTTACCATTTATTGATGACAGTTATTACAAAGTGTCATGAAAAAAGGCGCCAAATCAAAACATGAGGAGACGTATTATTTTTATTTCTTTAATCCTTTATTTCTCAGTGTTGACTGAACTGTTAATTGTCATGCAACTGCCTCCTGCAGCTTCTGTGTAGAGACGTCTCATTAAAAAGCTGCAGTCTGGCTTTTCGTTTGGATAAATATTGAATTGCCAGTTATAGACGCGACTTAAGTCTCTCGCTCTCAAAAGTAAGGAGGGTAGAGAGCACATTGCAAATTACATCAAAAGGATCGTTTGCGAGTCTCATACTTGCAGGTGTGATCCAGTAACAATCACTTCATATAAAGATTGGTTAATTAAAAATTCCTCCCTGGGATTCTCAGTTGTGACAGAGGCAGCAGTCTGATCTTTGCAGAGTGCAGTGTAAACAGGCTGTGTTGAGCTAACCTGAACAACACCGTGCATGTGCTGAAGCCAATGCAAACAGAAGGTTGACATCCACAAGATGAAGCTTAGCCTTTGTTTACACAGATTCATCAGTAAGTCCTTTGTCTGCGTAAAGTGTCGGTAACTGTTGGCTGACCACCATTAGCATCAGTATCGTACATCATCTGCAGCTCAAACTGACTCCCAGTGGAGAGCAGACCGTCTAATATGAGCCCATTTTCAGTCAAATCACATCGCACGTGTAAAGATTTACTGGACATTTTCTGCTCAATCACTTTTTTTTCTCCATTTCCCTCTAAGTGATCACCCATCTCATCATCATTATAATCACCGTCTTTATCGAACTATCTTTTCAGTTGGTTTAGCTTTTTTTCCTCCCTCATCCCTTGAAAAGCCCTTTTAGTAACGGGTGCCTTCACAGATGCCCACTTTGGTGTCCTGGTCGTAAATATCATATAAAAAAAGATAAACCTTCCACAACCTAAAACTACCTAAAACTAATCCCCATTGCACTATAGTTGTTCCGTAGTTAAAGGGTAGCTCCACCAGTTTCACACAATAAAGTATGTTGACATGTCTTAGGGGAGTAATTCTGCACATGTGTAGAAAGTAGTATAAAGCATTTTGTGGCTCCAGCTGCTTGTAATCTAATAAATTGCCTCATGGTATCAATCAGTGGTTGAGTTACACTGAAGGGGATAATGAAGACTCCAGGTTTTCAGAACCACTGCATTGTGTTTTAAGTCCCTAGATTTTTTAAATCCAGGTGCCTACATTACCCATAATGCAATTCAGACACTGAGAGACATCACTTGGGGGGCAATTCAATTCCTCTGGACACACAAATGGCTTTTATACTACTTTTTTTCCACACATGCAGCAGTACTCACCCCCAAGACCTGTAAACACACATAAGTGTAAAATTGGTGGAGCTACCCTTTAACCTGTCAATAGTGAAATAGCATTTTTGGACCAGTAATGGGACACTGTTCAACTCACATAACCATTCAGGGCTATTAACTCTTTGTACCCGTGGTTACACTTTGTTCCTCTAAACACCAAACAAGCAGCTTAGATTCTATTTTTCAGCCATGATTGATTATTAATAGATAAACTCATGTGTTTTCATGTTAGAAATGATGCTATCTGAAGTAGAAGATTGGCATTTAATGAAATGTTTGCAAAACTGAGAAGAAGAGGAATTATAATAATTTCCTTTTGGTTAGAAATAAAAACCCTAATATTGCCTTGTGACTGAAAGGTAAATTACAATACTTTGTAAAAATACTCTCGTCATATTACTCTCATTATTACTAAATAATTGCTAAAAGACTTTACAAACACATTGAGTGTTATGTAATTGTTCAGCGTTAACACTTCGTTCTTTGTTAGACATTAATATAGTTCATGTCAACGCATCCTTGTTGAGCTTTGGACTGTTGGTAAGATAAAGTAGCATTTAGAAAAAAGTCTGTTTAGACTTCAACATTGGTGACACTTTATAATAAAAGTTAAATGTCATTTCTTAGTAAATGTAATGCTTTTGAACCATTTATTGATCACTTACAAAGTATTAGATACATCAGTTGCAACTTTATGATAAACAACTGCTTGATAAATGGTTAATCAAGCATTTCATTGTTAACAGTTAAATAACAGTTAACTAAAGCTTAATGAACAATTACTATAATAAACTATATCTTAACTATATCTATTTATTTGTATTTATACATTTTAATAGGCAACATGATTAGTTGTTAATAATCAAAGGAGACCTGCAGCCCATACTACAATATAATATCTCATAAGCTTTATATATCTCTGAACTTTATTATTTCACATTATCAAGACATTCTCAATGCATATAACTGTTACTACCTCTATGATACCACAGCGTATATATAGCACATTATAATCTTGTTATGACTGAGCTTGTAATTCAGTTCAGTGATTCAGGGGGTCGTTAGCACTGACTAACTACCACTTTGCATTTAGAGAAAGTAGGTAGAGTCGACTAGCCGCCTGTTCTGAATGACCAACTGGGAGAAAAGACCTTTGGGCAGTCGAGAACGCAACAAAGTAGTTCAGGCGCACATTAGAGTCGGATCCCCAAAAGATCAGATGCCCAAGGGGAGAAGTACTTTTACGGACTGGTTGATGAACTACAAAACAAAATGATAAAAGTAAAAAATAAGTGCTCATCCAAAAAATATCGACTGAACCGTGGCTGAGTTGAAAGTGTTGATGAAATGAACTTTCTGACTATATTCAAAATATAAAACATTTTTTTGAATAAGTAATATATTTAAACTGGCAAAGCAGTCCTACATCCCTGTGCTGCCTTTTCCCCCCACTTTGAAGTTGGACATGAAAAGGCCATTTGTGTAAATCATTAAATCAAAGTTCGGTGGAACCGTAGCTGAAGTGACTGTCGTATGCCAGTCGGGTTAGAGACTCAATTTATTCCGGATGTTCGAAATTGTGGGTTTTAATTCAGTAATTGTCAACGTTTTTTTGTGTGATGGACTCAAATTGTGATAAAAATTACAGTCCATAATTAAGTCTAAGAAGCCAAAGTGCAGATGAGCAGTAAAGCTTCCTCCTTCAGGTCGCTGCAAGATGAGACCGCTTTCATGGTTTAGCATCAGTGCCCTCCCTGCTCAGTTTTCTATTTGGGGATATAATTAACATTCCAGGAATAATATGGAATTCAAACTAAAATGAAATTTTCAACCAATTTTTATAAGTATGCTTTTCGGTCTTGAGCAGATGGCAAACTCAACCCAGATTCAGAGTCTTCAGAATGTTCAAACTATGAGGAGGGACACAAATAACAGATCTTAATGATCTGATCTAAAGATACAAAGCTTATGATTTAACTGATATAACTGCCTATACATCTGTAATTGTGTAATTCTTGTAATAAATGAATCAAAATTCAATTAGTAGAAGCAGAAACATTTTTCTTTCTGGCTTTAAAGTATTTGAGTAAAACATCTTGGGGATAATAAGACCAAAATGTCTAATTTTGAGGCTTCCACTTCCACATAGATTTTCCTGTGAAATGCTGCAAATGAATTACATGTCTGGGATGAGAACATGCGTGAAAGGAGGCTCTTTTAGCCACAACTAGAAAAGGTGTGCCTTTTTACTTACAATCACAGCATTAGATCACATTTTCCCTCCATGGATTTTTAGCGACTGGTGGCAAAAATTGCCAGCATGTCTGTGGCTTTAATTCACGTGTCTCATGTCAGCTTTGTGCTTCCAGCACAATTTTCACCGTTAACAGAATGAGAAAATGGAAGAGAGTGAAAATTGAACACAGGACTAAAATTAGTCTACTACATGTCAATCTTTACAGCCTGATATGACGAGCAGGTCTGGGTGACAGTAAGGAGAAGTGAATGGAATAGGTCTAAATTGCATGGCAGCTCAGTCAGGGGCTTGATTATCAGTAACATCCCCCATTGTGATGATGCTACAATTGGAGAGAGCCAGCTAAGATGTGCAGTGGCGAGAGAATAAAGTACTTGGTCCTGGGAAACCATTAATAGTTTCACTTTTAGGATTTCACTTTCTCAGTAGTGGGCTTTGTTCGCACAGGATGCAGTGCACAGCGTTGATTATAGTCTGTACTGCACAGATGTATGTGTTAAAATGCAAATTCATACAGCTCTCATTCCTTTCTGCGGTGAAATGCAGCTGATGATAACAAGTATGACTAATAACGCCACAGAATAAACCGTGGCAATGAAATAAAATAAACGATAATGGCTGTCTGCAAAAGCAGCAATTAATCCAGCCTACCTCCCAGAGTCATTCCAGCTTCGAAACACTTCCTCAGCCGACATGACGGACAGTTCTTTCTTCTTAGCTTATCAATAGTGCAGTCATTTTTGCTTGCGCACAGGTATTTCTGTTTGCCTGCATGGACAGAGAAACCAGATGTTACAAATGCATTACATTTTGAATTCTAATACGAGTGTTATAATTGAGATCATTATATATCAGAGGGAAATGATTGAATTTTACTTTTCTGCAAACCACAGGTACCTTCAAATTTGTATATGCCGCATGTGTCACATCAACATTTCTACAATACATGACATTTCACGTTACTTCCATGTTGGCATGTGGAGGGATCGTGTTGAGGTGACAGCCGGGAGAGACGGCAGAGACCAGCGTTTGAGACGACTTTTTCAACATTTGTCAGAATTAAACCACCAGATATTTTTGACAAGACGCTAGAGACATCATGATCTCCCTAACACTTACCAAGTTTTTTTGTGCCTCAATCTAACCAGATAAGAACAACGTTGCTACAACATCAAGTCGAAATGGAACATAAGAATGTAAAGTTGAAACACAAAGAAATGTAAAAGTTACAACACATTTGTGGTTGCAGAAACGTACATCGTCTAGAAATTGGCTTGGGTCGTGAGTCCCTCTCCTTCCTCTCCTGTTTGCAACATAAGACACTTGCTAATATTTCATCTGAACAGTTCACTAAAATACATTTATAGGCAAGGCAATGCAGTAACAGAATCGTCATTCGTGTTGGATCAGCACCGCCCACTTTGATCGGAGTTTAGTGAGCAGCGTGTTCAGTTGTGTTGGCAGGTAACCATTGATATGTTCACATCTGTCACAGGCTACAAACCAATTTGGCATTTCTTCAAAATGTGGTAGATCGCTTTCAATTTGACATGTTTACGACCCTGACTTTTTAATATCAGAAGTGGAGGCGATGTCGGTGCAGCCACAGGCAAGAAGGAATTTCCAACATTTGTCAGCGTGACACCACTGGGTATTTTTAAAAAAGAGACCTTGGGACAATTTCCAGCCATGCCATGTTTGTGGTGACTAAACCGGATATTTGAAGTCTTTTTCCATCCCTCACCATTTTACGCTAAATCTACCCGGATCACTAGTAGAACACTGTCGCAAGATAACATTGAAATCTGACCTCAAGCTCTGTGTTTTTTTCAATAAAAGAGAGAGAGGGAGAATATCTGTAAACACCACTTTGATTTTAACAGGTTCAGCTACTGAATAGTGGTTGCTGATGTATGCGGCACCAAAGCGTGCTGGCCCCTTTACCTTCTGCAGCTCTTTTGAAGAAAACCTTGCAGCTGCCACAGGTGAGTGCACCGTAATGGCAGCCAGACGCCTCGTCTGAACAGATCATGCACATCCTCTGAGCAGGAAAGAAGAACTCCATTGGGAACATGTGCTCGCTGCTGGCGTCGAACCTGCAGGTCAAAACAAGTGAAACAGGATTTATATAAACCATGACCAGCCACAGGATGAACATCTACGTATAGTTGGTCCAGTTTGGATATCTTTAATATCATTAACATTTATTGTTCGCTTTGACTTACCAACTGCTCACTGCTTTTGTTATTATTGTTTCTTAATCTCCGTCACTCTATTATGTCGTGAAACCAACAGCCTCCTTGTGATAAATATAGCCTGATCTTGAACTAATTTACCTCCCAGTCCATAATGCTTTAGATTTCGTTTAATACTTTCCAAATTTCCAAACTTTCAACTGATCATTCCCCTGAACTGTGCCAAGGCCTCTGGGTGAGTGATTTAGGGAGTGTGATGACTGAGGACTGTGTGGGAAAGATTTGAGCACACGGCCAAGGGGTGACACGGTGGGCGCCTGGCTTCAGCCTTGAACACCGAGAGATTGGGAAAGGCTCAGACACAACGTTGCTTCAGTGACGTGCAACTCAGAAATCAAGGTTGAGTGTAAGAGACAAGGATGCAGAACGCCACCCATTTATTCTTGGTGACAAATGACTTCAGGACAAAAGAATTCAGACAGATAAAAGTTTGAAATTACCAAATTCATCACAACTTGTTTCAATTCAATCTCATTAAGACACAAGGTTGTTAAAACAATCATGATGTGATGCATGTAAATGACAATTAAAGCAGGACAAACACATGGCTAGCAATAAAAGGAGAACAAACTATGGTACAACAAACAACAACAAGCAAACACAAGCAGGCACAGAACAGCTCGGCAAAAGTGGATGTAAGAAAGGACAAGATAAGAGCAAAGACAAGATACGAGAAACAGGAACAACAATGAACACTAATTAAGTATTTCGTATTTCTTTAGACAAATGTTACCAAAACAATGAAAATCTTGACCGACTTCATTCACAACACTAATCGGCCACGAAACCTGTAATCAGAGAATGAGATGAGATGGTATGTTTAAATAATGAGAGCTGAGGCGATGAATAATAACAGAATTCCTACGTGATTCTGAGATCCATCAACAGAAAAAAAGTGAAAAAAATATGCATGTCCGGATTGGTGTGGCAACGCTCTGTGGCACAGATCAGAAACAGAGCCTGTCAATTATAATAATAATCATAATCACAATTACACCCACTGCAACAGATACAAAAGAATGTGCACGTTAAAAGGCAAGTTATTTATTTTTATCTCAGGCCAGATGAAATCTATTAACCGTGATATACAACTTCCTGCCGGAGCTTCTTAGAAGGCCTACATACTGTGTAGTGGGTCAAGGCTGACACAAAGATCACAGTCACAGTTTCTTATTTACCAAACTAATGTCTCTTTGGAAAGGCCTGATAGAACACATTGAACACTTTGTATAAAAGGATGTAGTGTTATCTTCTGACCTTTAATAATAATAAAAAAAAAGTCATTCATGGTTTGAGAAGGTGGTTGAAGACGTATTTTGCTGCTGGAAAGATGACTTTTGCATAAAAATCAAACATTTCTGGAATCGATGCTACATGACGAGAGAAAACAGAAAAAGGGGTACATTACCTTTTGCTATTAAAAAAAGGTAGAAAACATACAACAACCAGTTGTGAAGATGGAGTGTTAAGTTTAAATACACCAAGGAGGAAAGATAAATAAGTGACAGGTGAAACTAATAGGTTGGAAAACAAACAAAGACAGGAAGTGGAAAATAAAACATCATGCGTGAAGATAAACTGTCATCATAAAATGGCCAATAAAACTGAACTTAAACCTAGGACCATGACAGAGAGGGTGAGGTGGCTCACTCCCTCAATCCGACTATAGTCGGGCAGAACGTGTTAGTCGATATAACAGCCCTAGAATCTGCGAGATGACACATTTTGCTGGCAAAAGAGTGGGGTGGTGTCTGGGTGCATGCAAAATGGAAAGCTTTACTTTGTTCTTTTACGTATATTACCAAAACTGTAGTGATAAAAAGTTGATGAATATTAAATATATACACTTATATTTAAGTGTTTCTCAGAAGGTGTTCCCTTAAAAATCAAGCTCTCTTGTTTGACAGACCAGAGAGCAGCAACAAGGTGAAAATAAAAATGTATTAAAGTGCTGTAATTAAACCTTTAAATCAGACAGCGTGTTATTAGTTTCATCCCAGGTTGCTTAGCGCCAGAAAAACAAGTGGGGCATTTATGTGTTGAAAATCAAAAGCTAGCCAGTCCTGTGACCTGGAAGTCTCTGGATTTACAAGTGATCCTTATTTAAAGCCCTCTGCGTAGAGGGGTGGACAGCTTCAAGTGTCCACATCCAGGAATTTCTGCTCCTGAGCGTCCTCACCGGGGGGAACGTCACTGCCTGGTACAAGACGGCACCAAAAAAAAGGGGCATAAAGCCTTGTAAAGAGCGGTTTATTTGGCTGAGATGATTTATTAATTTGTCTACCCGATATTTCTCTGAAAACTGTGTGTGCACTCGAGCCTCATTGTGAAATCTGTTTTCATTCATGGGTGATGTAATGCTGCTCCTGCTCAGCCAGAAGAAATGCGGGATGGTCAAAACAAGCTCCAGACTGGGATTATGAATAAGATCCGTATACTGTACGTGCAGCAATATTACTGCCACTTGAGAATAAAAATCTAAAATTGATTTAAAAAATTTGGTTGGTTGCAAAAGTTGAATCCATCACTTCTATTTGTGTGACATTTTAAAAATAAAGCACAGTTTATGCCGCCAAGGTAATCATTAAAAAACGAACAACAAAAAAAACATTTT
The DNA here is from genome assembly GCA_963678695.2 of Diplodus puntazzo. Taxonomy (NCBI): domain Eukaryota; kingdom Metazoa; phylum Chordata; class Actinopteri; order Spariformes; family Sparidae; genus Diplodus; species Diplodus puntazzo. The sequence continues at coordinate 6,641,618 of OZ023167.1, read as the reverse complement.
AGTAGAACAATCCCTTAAAATTGACGTATCTGTCTAACCCGGTTTCTTTACAGGTACAAAGTGCAGGGAACTGCAAACAAATGAATGCTACGACAGGGAGCATGAAACAAATTTGTAGTTTGTGGTTTTGAAGAAAGACAAACTCAGAATAATTTACAATATTAAGTCATATTTTTTTCACAAGTGAATAAACAATCTGTTCTCAGAGGAAAACAAGCCACCAGAACACTGAGGCTAGAAACGTAGCAGGGTCCGCTACATATAAACAAATTAAAACAGTAAGAAAAAGGTTTGTTCTTTAAAGTCTGTTTGTTTAGACATTTTTTCAATGAAAAAAAGATGTACAGCTACACATCCTCAGCCAGCTGGAGCTGTGGCCACAAATTCTCTCAGTTAAAACCTGCTTCAGCAGCAGAAACAAAGAGGCAAAGCAACAGGTGCTCCCTCATGGAAGTAGTATTCATCAATGTGGTGACAGAATAAAGTTCAGCAGAGGTCAGCCTGTTGCAAATGACGGCCCAGGGAGTCCATTTACTAATCGGCTATGTTGTATATTTATTTTGACTTTGATTTCCTTTAAAAAAAAAAAAAAAAAAAAAAAAAACATCCAGAAAACCTGAGCTACAATCGTTTAATGATCCTTTCTCAGCTATGAAATGTAAAAATTATGACATTTATGCATTAATTTGTCCTTGAAGTCCCCCCACCCATCGTGAATAACTGCGGGTATAATGATGAGCTGGTTAAAAAATGAGGAACAAAATCAAAAACAAATACATTACGGATGGGACTCACTCAAACTCAGACTAGGGGAGGGCAAAGGTGTAGAGGCTTTTCCCTGGGTTGAAAAAAAAAATAAAATCAGGGGCAGAGCCAAAAAAGTTCGCTCAAGAACATTGTTCAGATGATTCGATAAAACCTCCCTATATGGAATACGCAGACTCATGGTGTCAACGAGAGCCTACCCATCACGTGACCAATGAACCTACATGAACCCACTCTGGAGACCTCTGACACAGATCAACTTGTCCATCTATCCCCTCTGTTTTTTTTTTTACTGTCACTGCCAACCGTCGAAAGACAAACAAGAGGACACTGGATCCAGCAGACCGTGCTGCCATACGTCCATGTGTCTCTCTGGGACTTGGAGCAGTTCCTAGTTTTGTTTCACAGTGCTCACATGTAAAAACACCACCGATCACTGCTTCCCTTTAAAATCGTGGCCTTGATGTTTCAGGTTTAGTGATTTACTCAACAGATGTGGTTCTAAAAAGGGTCTTGGTGTACCGCGCTGTTTTTTTTTGTTTTGGCAGAGAAATCGGGGTTAGCGTTCTCAATCATTCACCAGCTATAGTGAAATATCGCAGACAGAAAGGGCACGATGATGTCAGGACAACTGTCTGGTGCACACATGGTTCCTTTTGGCTGATAGTAAATCGTGCAGACATTAAAAAAACACCTTAAATTAACATCAAAGGATGCAACTAAAACGAGCCAACAAACATAAAATCGTCACAAAACACTTGGCACTCACCTCGGCTTGAAATAGAAATATGAAAAGGTCGAATTTTACTGACTTTACTATGTTGTTACTCCATTTTGTGTAACCCATTTATGAAAACAAATCAGTGATGTTCTCTTACAGGAACAATTTGATTTATGCTTACAAGAAAAGCAGCGTAAAATACAAAGAATACATTTGAGTGGCTTTCAAAAAAAAAATAAATCAATTTCTTCTAAAATAGCTGTAGTCCTGAGAGTGGAATCTAACTTTACTCCAGGAAAATTTTGAGAAAAGCAACTCTTGTGTTTTTGTTTAGAACTTCATGGATGGGATGTATGACACGTCTCACAGATATGATTTATTAGTACCAAGACTTTATATAAAAAAATTAAATCTTTATTAAAGTTTACCAGTAAATCTCCAATGTGGGACAACTCGTATTAAATGGTGTAAATATAAAATCTGAATAAGGGATCTAAAAGAAACTTCATTTAAAAAGTCTAGAAAAACATACATCAGTTTCTCGCACACACTGAACATGCTGAGGATGTTTTCAGTCGCAGCCTCAGTTGGATGTTTTGCTTACGCAGAACAAAATGTGAGGCACCTCAATGTTTCTTTTGTCTTCTGACCTTTGGTCTCTAATGGAAATATATGAGGGCAGAATAAAAAAGCACTGTTGTCATTCACATGGAGATATTTAAAAAAGTGCATTAAAGTGTAAAGAAATTAATTTTCAAAAACAGCAGGATGGATGTCAAGATTTAACACCTGTTTTCTCTGTGGTTTATTGTCTGGGGTCAAATTTAAGACATTATCAGTTATCAAAGTCTACAATTTTTACTGTCAGAGCAGAATCACCATTTTCTTCTACATAACTTTTTAATCCCATGGCACAAAATATATTTGATAGTTGTTTTAGCAGTAGTATAAATAGAGTTTACCTGGGGTCATTATAGGGGACATCGAGCCACTCGCCGACTTCACTCTTCACGTAGCTGGAGTTGGGATATGGCGACCTCAGCATCCCGCATGGGTACCACTGTTCCGGCCGCGCCACGCTCCTCTCGTATGGATTACATAACGCGCCGTTGGCTCCTGCGCCGTGTGCGCTCACGCACTGCCTCGGACCCCAACACTGGGAGTTGTACCTGTCATTAAAGCTGTGATTACCGCCCCACAACGCTCCGGCATATTCGGTGTTCTCGCATTTGATTTTCAGGCTGCACTGCTCCGGCTGATAACCACTTGTTGTTGCGAAACTGCTCTCCATGACTTCCCCGAAGTCTCCCGCTTCGTCGGGGGGCTTGTAGAGCCGCCACGGCCTCTCTTGAGCCGGTGGGCCGAAGTGTGTCAAGTTGCCCGGCTGCGCGGATTGGGCGTACGGGCACGAGGCTGCGCGCACTGAGTCCAGGTGAGCCGTCTCCTCTGGAGTTATGTCCTCAGCCTTGCACATTGTGAAGTTCTGCTCATCTACAGGTGTCCGAGCGGAGGTGAGCTGCTGCAGGTGCGCAGCGGTCTCTGAACTTTTAAACATTTCCATCAGCTGCTGCTGCTGCTTGTGTCCGTGCAGCGGCCGCTCTTCGGCGCACTTGTAGTCGCTGACAGCAGCCTGGCCGCCGGGACAGCTCAGAGGCGCGCCTCCAACTCCGAACAAATACTCTCCTCGAATGTGGTCATTCGCTGCGCACTGGGGGAGAGCAGCGTCCATGTCGCTGGAGTCACTGCACTCCATGGCCAGTCCCAGAGACACGGACACAGCTTTGCACAGCTCCCTGGCTGTCTCTGAGATTGTGGCGCAGGCAGAATAAGAGCGGCTGTCGCCCACACGGCAGTCTGCGTTTAACAACTCCTCCTGAGGAGCAGCAGCTGTTTGACAACAGTGTTTTTCCATGCCACAGGCGAGCGGGATCATGTGTCCGAACCCGTAAGTGTTCGGGTCTGCGTCGTCGGCTCCTCTCATCCTGCCTGCACCGCTTCCCGTTGGGTTTTTGGAGACACGGAGCGGACTTTCTTCAGTGTTTTGCGCCATGCTGCGAGCGCTCGCTGCGTCGCCTGTCTTTATTTTCTCACCCCGCGGCCAAACTTTGGCACAAGATAGCTGTCGGCTGGTTTGGCTCATTTACCAGAAAGTGTTTACTCGCCCGAGAGAGAGAGGCTGGAACTTTGCACGACCCACAAGAGAAAAAGAACTAGTGTGTACGGGTCCCAGCAAATGTTACTGCACAGACCAACTCTCACGTCGTGGCAAAAAAAGGTTTTGGTGAAAGGTCTCAGGGGAGCTGCAGGAGTCACAAACTCCTCCTAAAACTGATCTTCAGAGTCAGAGGCGCTCAACTTCGGTTTGGCCAAAGGTGAATTCAGTGGAGGACTTTTGTAGCAGACATTTCTCCCCTTCTGAAATAAAAGCACGGCCCAGATTCTTGGGCAGAAGCAGAGACGTGAATTCACGTTTATTATAAACGCGATATGTCTGCACTGCACACAGAGCCTCATCGATGTAAGAGTGTGTTTTCCACTTGTTTCACATCAACCCTCAGTCTGTCTTTAAGTTGTTTTTTTTAAGTTGATTTATTTTTCTCACTTCAACTTCATTTCCCCATTTCAGTCACTGCTGTTTGTTCCAACAGTATAAATTGAGATTTCCCAAGTTAATCATTTTCCAGAGGTGTTTCCACATTGCTCCAAAGACTGCATGCTGGTAACATTTCAAACTAACTGGTTTCGTAACAAGACGATTTAGATGTTACACCCTGTGATATCTGTTAATTATAAATAAAGTGTCACTAGTATAACTTCAGTAATGTACAACTCATTTTAGAGCAAATAAAAAGGAAAAGTCTTGCCACATCACACTCTGTTTCAGAATAACATCTAATAAAGTGGGAATTGCAGGTTTATTTGCCATTATGTGCATCAAAAAGAGAAGTAGGTGATGTGACTGATTATTTCAAGTTATATCACCTCACCGTTAAACAATAGCGATGCACTGATTCAGATCCTACAGGGTTCTATCAGCATGGTGCGACTCCCCACCAAGTCTTTTATTTTGACTAAACAATACATTTTGAATGAATTGCTATGATGGAGATCCTCATGGTGAGTCTCGCGCTGTGTGAATTAATGTTTGTGCCTGTGCAGCGCGCCGATCAGCAGCTCTTGGCAGCCGAAGATGTCAGTCTAACCCAAGCCTGAAACAAGTGAGCGTTTGGGCCAGAACCACACACCCACACACACATGTTGGCTGCCCGGTGGCAGTCAATACACAAGGGCAGGCCCAGGCACAGACGCTCACTTCATTTTCCTACAATGTGTTGGTCGATAAACTGTGTCAAATTCTTCACCCGATTCATGTTTCCGAGCTTCAAATAGAGCTGGTGCTGTCCGAACAATTTTGTCGTCACAGACAGCGGAGGAGCGACTATTCAGAGCCTTTGCTTAAGTAAAAGTACTGACACTTCACTGTGAGAACAAGTATATGTCCTGCGTTCAAAGACTTGCTCAAGTTAAAAGTAGGCCTATTAGCAGCAGGACCTACTTAAAGGAGGAGTTCAACCAAAAATGAAAATGTAGTCATCTACTCACCCTCATGTCGATGAAAGTCAGGCGGAGTTTCATAGTCAACGAAACTTTTCTGGAGCTCCACAGCAAAACGGCGTTACATCATTCTAAAAGACTGAAGCAGATGGGGACTTGTTTTAGAATGCAAAGCGACAAAAAAGCAACCAAGACATCAACAGCTCATCCGACATCCCAAAATCTGATTCGAAACATACCATTAACACCCCTTCTTAAGCCGAAATCTTTACTGCAGCAGCTGAGCTAAAAAGCATTAGCGCACACCTCGTCTGAAGCGTGGGGCGCACAAGCTCGACTGAACGTCGAAGGTGTAAATATCATCTCTTCGAAAATCAATTTGGGATCTCCGGAGCTTCCGGAGACTTGGATTATGCCATGGGAGCTGTATGGACTTTCTATGAGAACCACGCGTCTTCATGAGCTCAGAAAAAAAAAAGAAAGAAAAAAAAGCAGCCTGTTTGTGGTGTGTGATCATGCATCAGCTAATCCAAGAGGGTTTTCAAATAGTCTATTTAGCTGATCATTAACCTATAAAGGAACAACTAATCCTTCAGTGTATCACAGACATTCACATTCAACGGGCAGGAAGGGGATGAAAAGTAAGTACTGCTAAATGCTACCAGAGTAAAAAAATATTGTTGAAATGCAGCAGAGGAGAATCAGGACGCTACATAAACTGGAAATACTCAAAGTACAAGTACCTCAGATTTGCACAGTACCTAGTAAGTAAATGTGCTTCCTCACATTCCACAGCGGAGCATGCAGATCACGTCTGATCACTTCTCAACCTCTCCCAAAAATAGGTGCATGTAATGATCCATCTGAAGCCTAGGTGGACAAATAAATGCCTTACAGCAGATGAAATCAAGTTATCCAGCCACCTCTTACTTCCCTCTGACCCATGCACCTCTGTCCACTACATGCCATCTGCTCACCTGTTCCCATTCCCAAATCATCCCTACCTGCTGACACACCTGCCTCACATTATCTCATCAGTCCTTCAGCTTATCAGGCTGCTCCTTTCACTAGTTTTTCCGTGTTGTACATTTGTGTTACAGCCAACCTGCACCTGTTCTTGATATCTGACACTATCTGTTTCTGCCTCTTTGGATATGTTTGCTTGTTTATACTGCCTTCTTGTGCCTGACTTGTAATTCTGTCAATTTGAACATTGGAAAGTGTCCACATTTCCGTCGAAGGAGGAAACCTCAGGAAGAGCCACAGAGGAGGGATCCCGAGCCACAGGACCTCCTGTCCACCCTGGTGACCTGGAAGAGGGCAGGCCACACAGGATAATCAGTAATAGACGGAGAGATCAGAGTGAACATTTTACAGAAATACAGATATAGGGAGATAGTGAAACAGAGCAGAGCAATGATCCAGCTGAGCCCAGGGTCTGACAATCCGGATCCGACAGTATGTGAGGCAGCATGAGCCAGGAGAGGTAGATGGACCCAGAGGCCTGTGGTTGATTAGAAGGGAGCCTGAATGAAAAGAGAGGAGAAGGAGGAGTGATAAATTAACAATATCTAACATTGTAGGTCCCAGTGCTGGCCGTAGATCCTTAAACAGTTTTGCTGGAAGGGGGTCCAGGATGCAGGGAGTTGGTTTTGAGGATGAAACAAGTTTAGACAATATCTCAAGGGAGATATTTTCAAAAGTGCCAAGAGCTGAGACTAACTGAGAATCAGCAGGAGGATGCTTTATAATCAACTTTGACGAGGAAGCCGGAGAGGAAGAGTTAATTTTGTTTCTAATCTCAATTTTATTGCAAAAGAAATCCAAGAAATCATTTGCATTAAAGGGTGCACGGCTCATAGACTGTGGTTTTTGATTAAGTTTAGCCAAGATGTCAAAGAGAAATCTAGGCTCGCGTTTATTATTGTTTATTAGGCCAGAGAAATATGCTGTTTTAGCAGCATTAAGTACACTATCGGCCTCAGCACGGACGGGGACGACGGTGCCTACAGAGAACTTATTAAGGACTTTGTGGACCGGTGCCAGCGGAACCACCTCCAGCTCAATGCTGGGAAGACCAAAGAGCTGGTGGTAGATTTCCGCAGGCACAGACAACCCTGCACACAGGTGTGTGGTGGCAGATAAGATAACTGGGTCATGATCTCTCATATGAATAGATTTTGGAACGTCCCTTGCAGTCCCAGCTGAGCTCTAACATTCAGCTTGAGCCTGATAAATACCAGTGTTTGATGCAACCTTTTATATTGACAAATGTTGAAATAAATGAGCAACAGGTGCTGCCACAGCTCACCCAAGGCCACAGACAGGATGGGGCCTGGGCAAGGCATTTGTAGGCTCTTAAGAACACATCCAAAAAATGAGAATAACAAATGGCAAGCCCTGGATGATCAGAACAATAAAAGGAACAATAAAAGGAAGTGAGTTAATTGTAAAGATAAGAAAAGTAGTTGCCCACTACGGGTGAACATCCAGGGAATGGACACTGAGATGGTGACATCTTATAAGTACCTGGGAGTTCACATGAACAATAAACTGGACTGGACTGATCACACTGCAGCTACATACAAGAAAGGTCAGAGTAGACTGGATCTGCTGAGGAAGCTCAGGTCCTTTGGAGTGCAGGAGGCACTCCTGACTTCTTTCTATGATTCTGTGGTGGCATCAGCCATTTTCTATGAAGTAGTCTGCTGGAGCAGCAGCATCTCATCAGCAGACAGGAGGAGACTTGATAAACTTATCAAGAAGGCCAGCTCCATCCTAGGATGCCCTCTTTACCCAGTGCAGGTGGTGGGAGAGAGCAGGATGATGGCCAAGCTGTCATGGCTGCTGGTGCAGGAGTCCCCCCCCGCAGGTCACTTTGACAGCACTGGGCAGCTCCCTCAGCAACAGACTGATGCACCCTCAGTGTGTGAGACTGTACAACCAGCACTACTCCCTCTAGACCTCACTCTGCACTGTGCAATTAGACTGAGCAAAACTCATTTCTGGTTTTGCACTATCTAGTCAATTTTCTTAACAGTCATATTTATTATTTGTATTCAAAATTTGTTAATAAAAATTTGCTGTTCATTTTGCACATATATCTTTTTAATTATATTGTTTATTTTTGCTATTGGTTTTTGTGTCTTGTAATATTCTGTCGCTGCTGGGACAAACAAATTTCCCCGTTTGAGGGACATTAAAGGATTTCTGATTCTGATTCTGATATCACGCCATGCAAGATAAAAAAAAAACAAACATCCAATTTGGATTTTCGCCATGCACGTTCCATTTTCCTGCAGGCCTGCTTGCGATCTCGGGTTTCATCAGTAAACCAGGGAGTAGATTTCTTTGGTTATCTTGTCTTGGTAGAGACCGGTGCCACAGAATTGAGGAGTGAAAAACAAGTACTGAGTTAACTTCATTAGTGAATTTTCACAATCACAAAGATGCCAGGACCCTGGGCAATTTTTCACTGAGTGTCTCTACGATTGCTGGACTGATATGACGACAAACAAAAACATTTGTGTCACTGGCACAAGGACGGGCTCACGATGCTTCAAACACAAGATCTGCAATTAATTCACAGAATTCTTCTAGGAATTGGCAGTAAGGCCCTAGAGGTCTGTGGATTACCTCCAGGTGAAAGCCTGTTCCCTGGACAAGGCCATTACTACGAAGATGGTTTTAAAACCAGAGCCTCAAACGACAGCTTTCGTTCTCACAGAAGTCCCGGTGTGCACCACAGGAACTGTCAAAGGAAGCGTAACTGGAAGCAGGATTTAAGAAAACTGCATGTAAACAGACAAGACACAAGAAATTTAAGAGCGCATTTTCAACAACAAACAACCTAAAAAAAAAAAAAAAGAACATGCTGTTGGAGAGAGGTAGAGGCTGAAACATCTTGACTTTTCATCATAGTGATGTCATCAGGATTATACCTTTTTTTTGCTCTTGAAGACTTCAAATCTAAACCAGAACGGCTGCGGGACAATCTATGAGTTTGTAAGATGTGGGCATTGAGCAGGCTTTTGAATTGCATTATGGGAAAATACACGTTTGGGTCTTGAACCAATTTTAGTGGAATAAAAAAGTCAGGATATTTCTTCAATTTCTTCATTATTTTTTTAACTGTCTCCAAACTTTATCTGGTAGTCATTTGTATGTTTGGTTTGATAACTGCTTACTGATTTGTGATCAAGGACAATCGTCTGTTTTGTCCATAAACTTGGGCTGGTATTTAGCATGTTAGCATTATAAGTGACTGCTGCTGATGTTGTGGAAGTACAAACATGGTGACACAGTAAAAGTGCTGAACTACCCTCACCTGAGCCTCCTCTCTCTTCCCCCAGTTAAAGGCTAAGATGACCCAAAGTCACGTAAGCATTTACACTACAGACTGACTTACACTAACCAAAACACCACTTTAACCATAGAACACATAAAAAGTGCAACAGTGTCACTCTAACTAACGGTCTTTGCAACCTGCACCATTGTTCTGTCACCCTCTAACTATCTTGGCACACGCTTACATTTGTTATCTGACACATTGGGTGAGCCATCTGTTTGAAAGGTGAGGTGCCGAGTTTAAAATTATAACATTAACCAAATGTTCAGTTGTACCAATTGTGGATTTGTGTTTGTTGCAACAGTTTATCTGTAATCACACGATCTAAAACATGAGAAGCACCGAAAAGTACCAGAAGTTTGGGATCACACGTTGACTTTTAGCAGACACTTTTGTCCAAAGTGACTTAAAGTAATTCGTACATACACTGAGCAGGAGCTGTTTGGGGTTCAGTATCTTGCCCAAGGTGACTTTGACATGCAGACTAGGGGAATCAAACCAGTGACCTTACGCTAGCAAGATGCTGGCTCTACCCCTGAGCCACAGCCACAGACGACTTGGACCCAGAGTATGAGCTACAACCATTAATCAAAGACTAACATTAAAATGTCTTTTGTCGATCCAGAGGAAGCTGCATGCATTCTGATAAATTGCCTCCAGTGATGTCACTCAATGGCTAAATGGCATTGTGTATATCAAATAAGTTGATCATATAATCCAAAAAAAAAGCTCATCGCTAGGGGCCAAACTGAAAGAGACAGTTTGTATCGGACAGAAAAGGTTATGACTGATCTGAAATAAATCTTTTTCCTTCAACTTAATGTAAATAAACTAATTTGAAGTCAATTAAACTCAAAATCTCTTTTATTTTCGGACCACCACAGAACTTATAAACATGAGTTCATATAACTTTAGGTCTTTTAAATATAGAGAGGTTATTTAACTTGTCAAAATAAAAATGTTCTTAACATCACTTCTTTTTATAGTTTGAAGAAAATATGTATACAGGTCTTTAATACATTAAGTCATGGTTGTTTATTTTCACAATATTGAAAACATAGCAAACTACAATGAAAATTAGAATCAAATTCTCTAACCCTTTAATACTTTCACACTGTCAGTGATGCAGTTACAGCAGCTGCTGCAGATGTGTGAGTGAAATGAGGAACGAACTCCTCAAAATTAAATGAATTTAAAACCAGCTGAGAAGACAAATTATTCAGCCTTAGTTACTTAGAAACTTTGCTTAAAATCAGCCAACAGTTAATTACAATGAATGTGTATTCATACTTTGGTATACAACAGCTGTGAATTTAGTTCATATGAAACTTTCACATTAGTTTTGGAAAGAGTGTCCATCCACCTGGATTCTGTTGTTAACATACGTATAAAAGAGAATGATTATACTGCGTTGTACAGATTTATAGCCCTGAAAATACTGTCACAGACTAACTGCGACACATCTTTCATCTGCAACTATAATCGCTTAGTGTTTAAAGCTGATCACCATGCCAGTCCACATGACCTCCTTGTGAAGACCTTGTAATTGAGAGTACCTGGTCTGAATATCAATATCAAGTCGTAGAGTGTGTTGGAATTGGAATATGATCAGTGGGGACTGAACAACTCCAGTGTTCTGTTCTAGATTCACTAGTAGATAAATTAAATTCCTCAAAAGCATTGATTTCAATACAGAGTAGATGTTGTTTGCAGATACAGTAGGATGCTGTTTTCCATGACAACATTTTTATGCTGCCATTAATTTGAATGCTAATTAGTTTTGTGGTTAGATATAATCTAACCTTGAATGTTAGGAAATTAAAGCTGGAGTTGGTAAGATTGTAGAAACCAACAAGAGCAAGCTAGACTCTAAAAGCGTCCAACCAATTAAAACAAACACATCAACCAACGTGCAATAGCTGACTGGCTGACTGACTCCCCTGCAGTAATTGTGATTAAGCTACAGCTCCCTCACTATTTGTTAAACACTTTTTGTTCAGAAAGGTAGACATATCAATTGATAAATACAAAGCATTGTACTCAGCAACTGGATTTAAGAAGGGGGGAGTTTATTTCTCGTAATATTCAGACATGGTGCAATCAAAGCAACAACCTGTCAGAGTTTGAGTCCTTTGTGGTAGCCGTCGTGTGCTGGTGTTGAGAGAGGAAGCGTGCCTCATCGGTAGTCTTTAAATGTAGTGTATGATGTTCTCAGATTTGATTGGATAGTGTATGTGTGATGAAATGACAGCCAATTAGGATAAATACTGAATGATGTAGGCATGATTTGTTGATTCAAAATGTACAGTAGTTTTGTTAAAAAATTGAGGAATTGATTTAGGCCTTGTTGGTATGAGCAAGCTAAAGAAAACAATATATATTTCTTATTAAAGCTGCAGTCTGGAGTTTTGAGAAAAAAGTGGACGCAGCCAGAAAGTTTGACTGAGCACAGCTGCCATGTCCCTCCTTCTTCCTCTCTGCAGCCCTGCCTTTAAAGCCCCTCCCCACAGGGGAGCCAGCAGTCTTGTAACCATGGTAACAGTGAAAGCAAGATAACCAAGACTGGCATTCAAAATAACAACAACAACAAAAACAACATAAGCCCTGACTGTTCTACTAATTACAATGATGAGTGCCTCATGCAGAGTCACTGTAGTAACCCGAGTAACAAACGATATTCTTCACATCGCAGTAGTCAGAGTTACCAGCTAATCATTACCTGGTGCAACATTTTTGCCGTGCTGCCTTTCTGAAGCATGAGTAAAGTTATTTCTCTAAACCAGTTTAACCACTCTGAACGCAAACTAACGTTATTATAACTGCCCGGTCACTTGAAAGACACTTTTGCTAACCAGTAGCCAAAAAGACAAAGCTAAACACCGGAGATAGCATACAAGCTAACAAGCTAGATTTACCAACAAGCTACGTAGCTCGACTGCAACATCGGCGATTTAGTATTAATGTAACCGCCGCCATCTTAGCCTTGTGGTTAAAAACATAGAATGAAACACGCATCAAGCAGGGGTCCTTACCTGTCCAGCAGAAAAGCAGCTAACTTTGCGTTGCTCTTGAGTCCTTACAAATCCCGCAGCTCCCTCCACCTCTGAAATGATGCTCTACTAGTTAGCTATCTGTGTTTTCTCTCTGGCTCGGTCCAATTCTTCCTTTTTACACCGCTTTTCTTTATCAGTCTTCACTATTTCTTAACTTTGCCGAGCGCAATGGTAGGGCAGTTTTCAGCTCAGTTGCTTCTCCGCCATCGTTTACACTTTGAGCTGGAACATAACTGACCAGAGGGGTGTTTTGCGAAGGGGGCTCAACATAGCCAGGCTTTGTGCTCAAGATGCAGCTCAACAAAGCCCCAAGTCCCAAAACAGAGTTAAACGGTTCTGCGACGGTGGTTATCAACTTAGTTTGTTAAGTCCGGCTCTCTGCTTTGTGCTCAGCGCGCGTTCACATAAAAGGGGGCGTTTGACGTCATATTATTCTACTTCCGTGCGAAAATGTTTAGATCCTGGGCCACATATTTTACTCAAGATGAGCAGATTCCTATTATGCAAAGCTATGAACAATTCAAAGAAACCATCACGGCAAAAAGTAACACTGTCGCCGCCAATAGAGCGAGAGAGAAAACTGCTGACCGTGTAAATGCGTAAGTTAACGATGATTAATAGCCTGTTATGATCGATATTATGTTAAGCCCTCAGTGTTTTAATTTCTGAAAGCTCAACATTTTGCAACTTTTACATATTAACCCTCATCCATTTAAGAAATAAATAGACTGAAGCAACTACTATCTTTTTTCATTTTTGAATGATGTCTATATTGTTTTCACATTTTACTGATCTCAGTTATAGAATGTGCGCGTGTGTTTTATTGAAAGCGAGGCTGAGTGTGCGCAGGCTATAAATGTTCAGTGTTTTTCTTTTTTGTATTACTGTGTCGGGATGAACAAGCAAATGTAGCTACTGTCCATGTACAATGACAATAAAGACCTTTCTGACAGTGAAAATAGCTCAAGCCTGTAAGATTTGTGTTTGGGTGTCACTGCCCTGCAGCGGGTGAAACATTGATCAGTTCATCAGTTTATTCATGGCCACATCAAAGAAATAATTAACTTTACTCATTATCTGTGACAAATAAATACTAGGTTGGCCTAATTAATATTTCATGTTGCATTTTATTAAGATGTGGAAGCAGCAGTCGGACATGGCAGCAGGTGTGTGGATAATATACTGTATCCCATTTTATTTTAATATCATATCTTCAGATTGCAGCTTCCCAGTAAGAGCGAGAACTACTCTGCGCAGCACGCAGTATTTCTGCTCAGATTTTCTGCATCACCAAGTGAATGTCAGTATTTTGCCCGACAGTGAGTCGTCTTCAGTGGTATTCCCGACACTCGGCTCAATAAGTGAGCAGATGTACCGAGTTCCTCGGCTGAAAATTCATCAGGAAATGCCAGCGGATCAGCGCGATCTCGCAGAAGCCGCTCACGTCGCAGTGCTGCCAGAATTATTCTCGCTCCTAGGTCCACCGGGTTCTCAATGAACGGTGACGCAATCTCCGAATGACTTACACAGTGAAACAGCGCCGCTTTTATAGCCGATTTCAAGCCGAAACTCTGAACATAACCTGGTCGGGACCAGGTTATGAACTAAGCGTAAGTTACCATGGTGATCTAGCCGGGTTAAAAGAGAGCCACCTTCGTAGAACAGGAGAGCCTGGCTTTAGACTCAACATCCAGGTGAGAGCAGGGACTGCGCCTGCGCGGGGGAGGGGCACTGCCCAGTATGACAGTTGACGCTTCTCAGACACGCCCCCTTGGCTCTGATTGGTTGTGTTGATCCAGGAGCGGTGGATTCTTGCAAATCAAAGGGGTGGAGCCACAGACAGCTGACCTGTATCTTGTTCTACTGTCAGATCACAGTGACAATTTTAGCAAATATAACAAACAAAAAAATAGTTACAGACTAAAGCTTTATTTAAAAAGATAATATTAGTAATAATAATAATAATAATAATGATGCTCATATACTGAATTTACACACATAATACACATTCTGTTCCAGTGAGACAGATGAGCCTGTTTGGTTTGGCCTGATGGTAAATCCCAGAGTGAGATAGCTCGCCTGGTAACTTCCGTAGTAAGAGGTTAATGGGAACATCTGCTTACTTTCTTGCTAGAAGTGGCACCGATTGGCAGCAGCTCGACTGCTAACTCCGGTTCCTCTTTGTCATTGAGTTCATCCGACTCTTGCTCTCTCGACTGTTTGTTTTAGTTTTTTTGCCTTTCTAGCCATTTTAATATTTCACTTATGCTGCTTTTTATCCAGTAACTGAGTCGCCTGAATCTCACTGCGTTCCTTAGCTTACTAGCTCATTACATTGTCTTTTTTTCAACTCCACATAAAAATGTAAAACTGTTTTTTTAATAAGATGTGTCTACATGTATATTTATAACTATGTCTCTAATTAAATGCAATGAAATGACAGCTTTAACTCTACGACTCATAGATCGATCGATATATAGAAAATGTGGACAGTAACTGTGTAGTAAGATGCTCCGTGGTGGTGATGTAGTGTGTTCACAGCCTAGCATTATCTTTTTACTTCTAGCGATTTAACTTCTGCTTCCAAAATCACAACAGTGGTCTTCATCTGCGAAGATGATCTTGCCGAACAAAAACTGTAAGTACAATAAACTCACACATAAACTTGTGTTTGCCACAGAGGTCATTTTCTGCGATATTCAAAAATCCAAACAACGCTGTTGAATGCCACAGTCACATAAACATAAACAAAAAAATCTGCGACAAATGTACCTCAGTCCTAAAAAGGGCGACCCAGCACTCTGGTCACTGGTCTGAGCTGTAGAAGTGTGTTTTGTGTTTGCCGCTGAAAGAGACTTTTGCTTCTGCGTGGGCTGTGTCCTTGCTGTGAATCTGGTTTGACACTGATCATGATAGTGGATCTGAGGGTTTGTTTTTCTCATAAGGTTGAGCACTGATCTTAACTTTTCTCAGAGGGTGGCCTTCACAGAGTTTTTTTTTATATCTCCCCTATCGGACCATCTTACCCGTTGCCAGCTGGGAGAACATGATTCAGTGTGGGAGGCAGCCCTCTGTCATTCTGACACAGCGGCTGCTCTTGGTGAACTACAGGAGCAGGGCCTCAGTGCCGGTGCTGTTTGTCTCTTAAAATATGCTGGCGTTTGTCCAGTGGCTCTTCTTAAAATGTCAAGGTTGCCCGTCGCTGGTTGCACCCTTCACATGGCACACGACATCATGACTCCATCTCAATGGGGTGACCATTGTAAGTAGCTCTTGCCATGGAAGAGTCTCGTACAAAATGTTGGAAAACCTGCACTTGTTTCGTTGTTTTCATATCAAACTGTGTTTTTTTTATCTTGTCGTTCATGCACGGCCTTGAGACTGCTCTGGAATAATCTTAATGGGAGCCGCAGTTTAACGGGCGATAGACAAGTGTTTTACTTTCACACACATGAAGTAAATAATCTGACCATCTGAGTTTAGACTGGTTCACTTAAAACCATGCTTTATTGATGCCATGCCGGCTGACCGGCGATCCACTCACACTGTAAACTTACATTCTCACCTGTTCAACACTCTGGTGTCTGGGGTTCCTCCACCGAGGCCTTGGAGCCCTGACTGTGAGCCCTCACGCTGTTTGTCTGTAACCTTGAATTTTTTTACTTTCACAGATTTCCCACTTTTCCAGCAGAAGAAGGTTTAAGGTCTCAGCCTTGGCATTTTGCCTCTTAGAAACCTTGCTTTTTTCTCCTCCGCTCCCCCACACATTCCCGCCTTTATCTCCACCCTCCTTCAGCTCGTGGGTGAGGGTGATATTAGACTTCATATACCCACTAAGCTTGTATCAGAATGCAGTAGTAGAGACAGTAGGCTGTCATTTTGAATTCTATCCAAATGTTTGTGCAGGGAAAGTGTAATTTGCATGTTGTTGTTTTTTTTCACCGTGGAGCCTGCAGAGCCAAGGTAAACATGAACGGAACATTGTAATGTCACTGCACTAAAATACCAGCTCCCCATTTTACTTTAAAGTCAAACAATTAAGCAGAGGAGGAACATTCTGTAAATTGTGTGACTGGAAGATTTTCAACAGGCTCAAACGAAGCAACTATAGGACAAAATGAAAGTACTAAGAAGCAGGTGTTAAATGTTGCAGGCTGCCTTCTTATCGGGGACATTTTCGTCTGGCAGGCATTCATGGCCTTCGTACTGCTTGGAACAAAATCCAGTCCTTCAAAGAGGACAGACAGAAAGGGATGTGATGAAACTCGAAGCTAATTGTCTACAACGCATACGCTCCAGTCAAAGAGGCTCAGCTCCAAAACTCATGTAGAAAGTATGAAATTGTAACAAACTGAATGGGTATCGCTAAGGTTCATCCAATATGTGGCCATTATTATTGGATGTCCATAGCGGGAAGTCTTAGTCCTCCCACAGCCACTTAAAAATGCATCAGACTCATTCAAAAAGAATCAAATTTGATATCATATTTATATCATGTCAGGAGCATATGATTTTAGGAGCCCACTGTGTGCGATTTCTTTGCCGATTCTGACAAATTAGTTTGTCTGATAACTTGTGTAGCTTTGTGGTTTGATTCCACAGCAATCCTGTCAACAGTTCATCATTCCAATCTGCAGCAACTAGAAATTATCTTTGAGGTGGCAGAAAATTATTGAATTAACAGATGAGCGATTCGCTGTTGTGTTTTTCTGTTTGCTGGTGTGTTTTTGTGATTTGTTGTTGTGTTTTTCTAATTGTAGTTGTGTTTTGTGATTTGTGCCTCAGGGCCACTCCAGCCAAGAATCTCCTGGTTTAATCTCCATTCTCATCATATCATTTGTATATATATAAAGCTAAAATATAAAGTAAGGGTTAATTTAAATACTGGGATGAATGCCTTTTAATTGATCGAACCTGTCATCTGAATAATGTCTGTCTGAAGAAACAATTTGTTAAAAAAAAAGCAGAAACCTTATCAGGTCAGTCTGACACTGAGTGGAGCATACTCTGGTAAAACAACAGAGATATAATGAATAGGGTATGCTATACTGCTAGAACAAATGGTTGTAAAGTATTCTCTATGATATCTTAAGTATATTAAAACTGAAGCCTATATAACATTACAGGTGCAAAGTGGCTGATTGTAGTTTATGCTCCCAAATTCAGCAAAACATGGCAGCACCTGAGAGTCAGTCAAAACACGGAGGAGATTCAAAAAAGTCACTTTATTCCCTTTCTGCCATTTTCTAAATACTATCGTATCTCAAATTGTGTTGTCGATACTTCAGTCATTCTTCTGTCTTGACATTCATCTTCCTTTAATCCGGACACTCGTCACCAAATGAAGAAACCTTCGTAGCAGACAACACAAGCTGCCTATCTACCAGCAACATGATACAGATTAAGTAAGAAGTGTCTTCTGGTCCAGGTGTCGGTGGTCTGTAATGTCTATGTATTGATTGTGTCTTCTGTGATCATTGTATGACGCAAAACATTTTGTGTGCGCGTCATGGAAAAGTCGAACAGGCTGGTTAATTCTTAAGCTCGGAGTTTACCTTATGAAAATTTCTATTGTCTGGCATAATGCATGTGTACAGAAGAAAAACACTGGAACCCTGTGACTTCATCTATAGGTTTTTATGAAAGGTGCAGTTTTAACCTAATTCATCATCTTTTGAATGTAGTTTTGCCTTTTTAAACGTCGATATGTTAACTGACCAACGATCACTATGATGTGAAGGAGCCTTTCTGCAGAACTGTAGGATGACCTGACTTTACTTGAACCCAGCATCCAGTGGCTACCAGAGGAACTGCATCATAATGACACACTAGGCACCAATGGTAATGTGTACTGTAATATTCAGATGTCTTCAATTCAAATGGCCGGAAAATGAATGAAATTAGTCAAATACATATTAATAATTAATTCACAACTGTTTCTGAAGAGACCTTGTCCTCTTGTGTCACACTGTTGGATATGTTTCAGCCTCTTGTGTCTCTATTCCTGGCTAACCTGCCATTAGCAAGATAGCAAATCACATCTGCACAATTTTGCATATTTAAGAAGTTTAACATTGTTTTTTTTTAATCTAAAAATCATAGTTTAGAGGTGCCACGCCAAAGGAAAACAAAAGTTAACATTTTACACACATTTTGCACATATCGTGAGCTTCACAGGGGGATGGAGGAACAGACTCTGAATGAGATCCATCAACTTAATATAGTTTGACGAATCTACTGCATTTTAAATCATGACTGTATTAATTATATCCATTTATATCTTGTGTAGCTGTGAAAACCCATGTGCATAAAGTAAATCATCAATGATATCTACATTAGAAGCTCATAAAAAGTGACCACGATTATGGATCACCAGCAAAATAGACAAAGCCAAAGTATCTTCTGCAGCTCAGAGCTTTGACAAAAGGCTGGAAAAGATCCGGGAATTACCCAGTCTTCGCTTTGACCACCAAACATCGCTTGTTTAAGCCTTCATACTTTAATCACACAAAATGTATTTTTTTTCCAAGTTTGATATCGACAATATTAACTGTGTCAAATACCAGGAGCCATATATGTTCACGCCGGATAAAAAGGCTTTCAGCAGACATCCAGAATAAGCAATCTGTATCAAATCAGGAGATTTTACATATTCCGAACACAGACACAGAAGAAGGAGAATCGCTCACGCACACAACTGCTTTACTCGTTCGTTTATCAGGCCGGTAATCTACAGACATCAGGGAGAATCTGTCTGTTAACGACGTTCAGAGATGAAACATAGATCTTTTAATCCTGAACTCATGCATTATAATACATTAGATTAATAAACACAGTCTTCTCACTGGAGTTTTGTTGTGTGCCTTGGAACACATCCAGGCTGCATCAGCAAAATATGACAGTGTGTGCACGTTGTCCTCCACACGGCAGTGCTTTTTTATTTGTAGCTGCTGTAGCGAGAAAGCAGAGGTGGACTTTTAATTGATTCACATCTGCTTCATATTTGTTCACAGCCGATGAAAGCACCAGTAAGTGAGTTTGTGTATATACAGCACCTGCCTATTGTGTTGGCATCAGGACTAAGTTTTACAAACTGTATGAGACATTTTTGTTTTTTCTTTTTTAATCATTTGAAAAATCATAAATCTGATATAATCCACGACTGAAGGAAACTGGATTTCTTAGATTCTTCTGTATTTTTTCAGAACTTTTAAAGAAGTAATTGTGCCTATTCTTTAAGGCTTAGTGGAGCTCATATCCCTCACGTGGAGAGGGATATGAGCTGATGAAGTCTTAACACCTTAACATATTAAAAAAATGTCTATCCTGCACCAAAAAGTCAAACATGACATTTATTTTGTCTGAAAGTGGAGCATGAGGAAGTCTGCTGTTTTTCTAACACAACACGCAGTTTCACATCTGTGGTTCATGAACTCAGCTTGAACTGCAGGTCAGTCACTAATGATCTCGATCTCTCAGCATAATGGTCCTTGTTTAATGAAATTCTTCACTCAGTGTTTAATTGATTCCACACAGCTCGACTCAGATGTCTAATGAGGGCCTCTTCACAAGTATGATGCATTCAAGACTGCTTTTGTTCATGAATAATAATCTAAACGGCGTCAATCTCATCCTACTAATGCTATTTAAAACGCAAAGTATTTGGCTTTGTGTAAATTCTTTACCTTACATGATATTTTCTTCTTTCTTCTTTCCTCATGATCAGCTTGTTATCAAGCTCTGCAGAAGCCTGATAACATTCGTTTGAGTCAGGTGTGTCGGAGCAGGTGGGGGCAGGATTGTAGAAACTCTGTGTTCCAATTCCGGTTTAGTGCTGCACAGGTCGCCGACACACGACTTCGTGGTTTAATGATAATTTTGCCTTGACGGATCTGCTGGATGGACTCTCCTGTATTTCTAAATTGTCTTGCTAATCTTCTTTTTTCCATCTTGCTCCCACTTGTTCTTCCTCTGCAAATGTCCAGTCTTTATCTTCTTTAAATTTCTCTTACAATGAAAATGTATTGATATGATGAACCTTATCATGATATGTGACTACGCAATATTTTATGAAAGTATCAATATTCATCCCTACAATCCTGTCACAATATCGATATTGAGGTATTTGGTCAAAAAATACTCTGATATTTGATCTTGTCGCCGGGTCCTAGCATTTAGAAAGTGCTTTCAGAGATTTCAAAATATTGAGATATACATGATACGTTGCTGTATAGCATACAAATATCGCAATACTATTTCAGAGTGGCATCATGTCATTAATTCACCTTGAAATAGCTTCAAAATCATGTATGTATTGGGGGTGAATGGTGTCTGTCTCTACCACTGTAGCCCGTATCATAACTCTTCTGAGTTGTGTACAACACTTGTGTGAACTTTGACTGAGCCTGCATGTTCAGTTCATGATAAATGAAGAGTTTCGATTGAGGTTAGCATGTAACATTTCATCACATCTGACACCTGGTTGTGTTGCACTCAGAAACGGTCGGGGGCGCCAAATCATGCATAATACGAATTTCTGCACAACGTTTCTCTAAGGCCATGTATTTGGTCTAATCTAAAAGTACTGAACAAATCCAATGATCACATTCCAGCATGCTTTGCAAAATGGTTAGCTGGACTTTCAAGTGACTTTTAAAGCAGGAAATGGGCTAAAATATATCTCTTCTTATTCATTAAGTCACACTGGCAATGATGGGTCTGAGCCAATAGTAATTTATCACATTATCAAAAGTGACATCGCCTCCACAATTAAAACTCACTACAGCTCTCTGTGAAGAATGCTGACCTTTTGAAATAAAAGTATTTGAGATTTATTTAACTTTCTTTCTGGAAGTGAATTTTTCTTTTTTAATGTTCACTATTTGAGCCTGGTAAAGAGTTTGTTCTGGCTCAGTGTGTAGCAAAATAGGAATTTAAATCTATGATGAAGCCTTAAAGGTTTTGTTTTGACAGCTGCAGCCTAGATAAAAAAAAATAAAAAAATAAACCTCTGAGAGGCAACTTCATCCCAAGTTTTCTCCGTTTGACAGACACATAAACACCTTCAGCTTTGCCAGACTTCGCGCACACCAAGTCATGCCCTTAAACACAACCCCGGTAATCAAAATGCAAATGTCATCTGAACAAATAAATCACTTCCTAGTTGGTCTCAACACTCATCCAGGACAACATGCTCAGCTGCATCTGGCATCTTTTTATTTATATCCACTGTGTTTTATTCAAGATTCAGCTGAACCTCAATTATGGACCATTTTCAGTGCAGATACTCTGCAGAACAGGAGAGAGCTGAGACAAAGTGCAGTCAGAAATCTTGAACTTGCTAATACTGTTGCACTTGTTTAACTTTCCCTCTTCTGTTGTCTTTTATGCTACATTTCAGACATACCCTACCCACCAAAATCATCTCTTCAAACAAAAACCTCTTCCTCAATTAAGTATGATTGCATACGTATGACTGAGCATGATAATGATGCTCAACCAGTCACTGAAAAAGTAATTATGTGGGCTCAGTGATGTTTTTATCGAATTACTTTTTTTAGGAGCAGGCAGGGACCGAGTAATCCTCCTCAAACCATTTTTCTACGTCAATTAACAATCTCTTCCAAAATGATGCTTGGCTCCTCCGAGCACAAGTCAGAGTGACATTGAGAGAGTGCAACACCGACAATGAACGAGGTCACTCTGCACCACTGAGGAGGAAAGGCGCTGCTTAGCTTGTTTGCTTTTTTGCAGCATCAACCTCGTACGGCAAATCAATTGTTCTTCTTTTAACCATTGTTGAGATAAGACAGTAGGAATACTGTCGGCACCGAGGCCTGAATGCCTGACTGATACTAAACCCTCTGCCACAGAGCTATATTGTCCAAAACACTGAAGAACACAAGTCACACATGCATCATCCAAGAGCCGTAAATAGACCTACTCTCTAGCACACCAGATGTACAAATATATAGCTGGAAGTAGTCCACAGCAAATGCACATGTCTACATTCACTGACAACTACAGTGGCCAGATGTAACTCGTAAACATCTGTAAACAAGGCTAAAGGGCCGTCCACACCAACAACGATCACCATGACAATAACTGCAAAGATAACGATGTGAGTGTCTGCGCTGATGGACGATAACCTTCTAGAAAATGGATTTTGATGACCAACTGCTGTGTGTTGTACAGAGAATCAAAAAAGAAGAAACTAACGGAGTGATATTTATTTTCTGCATTCATTAAATATGACTCACTCTCTGAGGACAGCTGTGGACATTTTTTTTATCAATACATCTGGCTGAGTCACCATCAGAGGACATCAAAACAAACTTCCGTGACCCAACCTGCGCTGAAGACATGTACGGCAGTTTGTCTTAGGTAAAATTAACTTTTTTTATGTGTACTTGTCAGCCTCATATACATTATCCAAGCATTCAAAAAGTTGTATAATTATCCAAGACTGAGTTATTATAGTAGATGTCACTTAAAGGGGCACTATGAAACTACATAGTGCCCCTTTAAGTGCCATCATTTAGCTGACATTAAAGTGGCTGGCCACAGTTAGAAACAAATATTATAAGCACTCCTGCAACATTATTTTGAAAATTGACAATTTAAAAAAAAAAATGCATTTTTAAAATGTCCCCACAATCGAGCCGAGTGTTGACCTTGTAAATACAGACAGACTCCTGGTTGGCTGTGAGGGACTCAAATCACTGTTGTTATAGCTGTGGTGTGGACTCCGCCATCCACTGCAGTTAGAAGGACTTTCAAAACAACATATTCATATTTACTGTAATAGCTAGCATTCTCGGTGTGGACGGCCCTGAGGCGTCTACAGCCCTGCTTGAAGCTTATGGTAGCAGGCTGTAGTCGAGCTAAATGCTAACATCAGCAGCGTAACACACTCACAGTACAAGATCAACATGCTCTAGTTTCAGTGGTTATGATCTACGTCACATTCTCTATATCTTAGTTGAATATGTTAGCATGTATTTGCCAATTAGCACTGAACACAAACAGCTGAGGATGATTAAAATGCCATTGGTTTAGCAGATTTTTGGTCATAAAGTATTGGACAAGTTGAAATTTTGACCTGATGCTGACACCACGAAACATCCCCACGAATTAGTAGATATGATAAGAGAATGCTAATTGCTTCTACATGGTCACGAAGGCAGCAGCCAATAACACAGAATTTGGGCGTCGCTAATCCGTTTGTCCGCAGCGATGCTGGCAACAAGCAAAGCGTTCTTTCCAGTGCAGCACAAGGACATCAGAGGCAAAACAAGCAAATATTTCCTCCATAAAACATGACCTGATTTCATGCAGATTAGTGAGTGAAGTTGTGTTATTGTACAATTCGTTGAATCAAACTTGTTAGATGAAGTCGTTCTTTTTTCCCATGAGGTTTGGTCCCATTAGCAACACACTCCTCCGGCAATGTTCTTCTTTTTATACAGCTCAATCAGAACTTCACAGAATTGATCACAATTCTGAGGCCGAGATCAACGTAAGAAACAAAGTCTCTGACAATAGGTCAAGGTTGAAAACTATTTATTCCTGGTGCTCACAAGAGAGGGGTTTGTGTTGAATGCATGGGTGGGTAATCAATATGCAGCTATGGAATGTCTTAACACGAGTGTCTGTATCTGTAGCTGCTTAGAGACGGAGTGCAGAGCCAGACTAGAATAAACACCTGGGGTTCTGATCCAGAACAGTTAACTGACAGGACGAGAGCTTTTCTTTTTTTGTCACGGTTGATTATGATCTGTAATGTTGATCACCAACTGGAGCAGGAGGGGTTGTGTACTTTACTTCATGAAGACATTTGAAAGTGGGGAGGGGAAAAGAGAAAAGAAAGAAAGAACCGGAGTCTCTGGTGAGTGCTGAGTGGAGTGAGAGTTGACCCTTTCACACAGACACATAAACACTTGTTTGCTCACGAGATCCACCTGGACTGTGATTTTCACATACAGATTAAATGAAACAAAGTTATGTGCAGTCGAGAAATCAATATTTCATTATGAGTTTCTCATTTAATAACAAAATTCACCAGAATGAACAACATTGCTGGAGATTTACCCCGAAACCCTCTTTGCATATTTTATTTTTTCTAAATATATTTCAGACTGTGGTAAGTTTAGAAATGGGATGAATAACAAATCAGTGTGAAAGCAAAAGATCTTTCAAACCCTAAAACATTTTTTCTCTCTCTCTCTCCGAGTGTCTTTCACCTCTTTGTGTAGTTTTTTAATCAACTTCTTGATCCTGCAATAAGGTGAAAGCTCCGATGTGGCTGACCGGGTCCAGAAAAAAAATTCTGGCGGATGATGCAACTGTGCTTTGTGCTTCAGCATCTTTCAGAGCAACACTGGAAATGTTAAAGACACCCTCTTAGACAGTAATTCCGCTGAATGATGATATCTCGCTAATGCAGTCTGACACGTTTTAGAATTAGACTGAGAGCCAGCAGGGTGCCTCAGCTCGGGGTCACATCACAATTATCCATGTTAATTGAGAAAATATGGACAGAAACTTTTACAGGGGATATAGACCCAATCAGGGTGGATGTTAACTGTAATTGTATTTGTTGTTTGACAGATTCTTCAAAGTGTTAGAGGGAATCCCACAAACTCATTGACCCTAGTGTTACTGTGGCGTGGTAGGCAAATACTTGTAGTGTCCGATAAAGGCGATCATGACGTACTCACCACAACACCTTCACGACTTTCCCCACACACTAAAAGCTGTTCATGAACACTGCACATCAAAATGTGTTAATTCTGCAAGTGGAGCGGACAACTTTAACAATGTGACAAAGTCCTGCATGCCAATCGAGACTGGATTTCCACAAAGTCTGCATGTGCATTACA
This sequence comes from Diplodus puntazzo, assembly GCA_963678695.2. Taxonomy (NCBI): domain Eukaryota; kingdom Metazoa; phylum Chordata; class Actinopteri; order Spariformes; family Sparidae; genus Diplodus; species Diplodus puntazzo. Next base: position 6,616,295 of record OZ023167.1, on the reverse strand, counting down.
CGAAATCGTGGTTTTGCTCGGGGTTTGTTTGTCTTGTAGTGCAACATGATACATTCTCAAAAAAACAAAAAAAAAAACAAAAAAAAGCCCTCAGACGCTCTCTTGTACCAGGTTGAAATTTGTTCCTTTTCACTAAATTGATCACACATGCAGGCCTACTGCAGTTACAGATTTGTTTTGCCCGGAACCAAACACCATCCCGGGATTCTCAAGTTACTCCCGTTCATCTTAGAAATGATCCGCCCTCCACCTTTTACAGAGAACACTTACGTCCTGAGGTGTAGCTGCATTTTGTGATTCTTTTCAGCCTTTAAAATAGACTCGCAGGTGTCATGAATTACAGCCGTCAGCTGATTATCGCTGATTTTTTGGAATTCTTAACAGTGACTCGCAAAAATATGTTTTCTGACTGTTTTTCATAAATATTAATGGATTGCTCTTAAAACATTTTTGAACTTTGACAAAGTCATGAGCACAAGCTCATCTCGACTCAGCGCTCAGTAAAGAGACGTATGTCCGCCAAACCCCAACATTCACCTTTGGGCCAGTGAAACCTAATCATTGTCGGGCCTCGTGATCTCTCGATTGCCGCTCGTTGCAATTGTTTCTAGCCCTATTTGTTACTGATAGTGGCCGAAAAAATAGGCTACCATTTGTGAAAATATGTTTAAATCCACTAGATCTAGATTTTTTATTAGGATCCAGGAACCTAAATACATTGATTTTTAACTTTTTGTCATTAAGATCCATGCATTATTAGCCGAGATATTAAGCAAAATGTCGAAAGAATGCCCCGTCTGGCCATGTTTAGGGAAGTGAGAAGAAATTTTCTGGATCCCAACCAAAAGTCAACCCTCCAGACCCATCCTCCATCCAAGTTCTGTGGAAATCTGTTCAGTAGTTTTCTGTGTAATCCTGCTGACAAACAAACTAACAAATGCACATGGGTGAAAACATTATATACAATTATATAAAGTCATACACTGATTGTTAGTCACTGGGATCATCAGTGTGATGATCGGAGCTGTACTGCCATGACATCTTTTTTTTACCGAGTTGAGTTCCTTGCTATAGTCCTTAATAAACAAAACTATTTATTTTAACAAACCCTAATATCTAGTTACTTGCCAGTGTCTACACTAACTCCATCCCATGTATCTCTGAGTAATCATCAATCTGTCATTAACGGCGTGTAACTTCTGGAAAAGTGAACACATTATAGTTGTGTTTAAATGTGCAGTCCTTACTTGTAGATATCTCTTTAAATTACCTTCAAAATAATGTATTTATGAATGGTAAATTGATCATTTCATGCAAATGGTCACTCACACATTCCTCTCACACCAACATCACTGTCATTATAGATGTCTAATACATATAATGTATTGTACCTGTATTAATCTTAAACATGTTGTAGATTTATGCTATTGTTTAGGCATTCTGCAAAAGCTGTGCAACAAATGCACATGTGAGTGTGAAATGACCCTGTTCAGTGTCAGACTCTTAAATGTGAAAGTGGCCTCGTGAACAGGAACAGATCTCTACCACCACTTACTGGGTAAACAGGGTGGTGGTGGTGGAGTCACAGCAACAGCGCGGGACAAGAACACAGCAAGGAAGAAAGACAGAAAAGATATGCAGAAAGTGGCGACTTGAAACAAAGTGACATATTTTTTTTGCGTTGTATTGTGGAATTTTTAGCAACTTCCTGCACGCGGCCATCACGACTGACCTCATACCACACTGAATTATGCTGCACATTATAATCAGAGTAAATCCTCTAAAGAAAAATGTGTGACGCGCTGTAACCGCTGGCACAGTGACACTTTCTGCAATTCCCACTGACGTCATTGTATTGTATTGCAGGTACGGTTTTTAACTCCATCTTGCAGGCACGGTTGCAGTGACACAAACAAGTTCTGTAATGCACAATTTGGCAGCCTTATTGAACGCCCAGTGCTCTTGTGCAATGTAAAATCAGTTGAGAACAACCGATTGCATTGAACCTGAGTGGCTCAACAATTTAAAAAAGGTGTATCCAGTGACAATGTCTGTGCTTTGTTAAATGGGGAAGTGATCTGATAAAAAGTAATAAAGGATCCTTTTACAGCCTTATTCATTCAGACGGCTTTTAAAAACATGGGCTGAATTCCTGTTCTAGACCAAATGTTATTTCAAGAGCATTTCCAACAGCCTTGGAGGCAAGACGAGACTCGATTACAGTATATGGTACATCATGACATTTGGAAAACCTTCAAAAAACTTATCTGGAAAGCAAAAAGGAGCAACACAATACAGCTTGTGTCTGCAGTAACACAGAAAAACACGCTTGAATGTTCTTAGCTAAATACTTCGATCCAAACCTCAAATATCCAGGAATCAGTCCACACACATGACAAGTGGAAAGGATGTGCAAATGTTTCGCTGCAGATATCAACCACAGCAACATGATTTTGTTTCTGCAGCAAAGTCAGAGTGCACGTGACTTTCACCACATGTGACCAACCGCCTCAGGCCGCGGCGAGTCGTAGTAACTGTGTGTGTTGCCCGCTGATCTTCTCCTTTTAAAAAGTTTTATGACAACGAAGCTTAATTGAGTGCAGTGTCGTGGTTGGAAACGCAGAAGTTAGACACATAGGCAGCCGAGAACGTGTCTATTCAAATCTAAATGTCAGAGAGGCCCACACATTTGCTCTGACACACAGAGGCGGTGCTGCATGTCCACACAGGAACAGGAAATGCAGGGCCGCCCGATAAATGTCTTCTTTTAGAAGTTAGTCAGATGATAAGCTCCTATCTGCAGCAATTCCAAGCAGCTTTACTATATCAGTAAAACCCTTTGAGAGATCACAGATCAGCCTGTAAAAAAAGGCACGTCATTCGACCGTTACATACGTGGATGATGCAATTTTGCAAATCATGGTATCACATGTTAATGACCTAAAAGATTCAAAGGACACGTGAGGATGCACAAAGCTCCGGGGTCACCGTACACTTTATTGGGCTACACTCTTGCCCTCTGCCAAGTCTGAGTCTGGTTTTCACTTAATGTTCTCCCACATGATGGCAGCGAGCAGAGCATTAAATCAAGGACGAACAAAGCAGCTTAGCAAACTGGGAGACACAAGGCAAAACACTTAAACAGTTCACGGACATGCAGTCTTAAAAAAAGACTTGTCATCCCTTCAGTCTTTGTACGAACTAGACACTTTAATACAGTTTGATCTTTTAATACATGGATTGGCTCTTACACAAGACAAGCATGTGATAACACATTTGATAATAAAAAGATACAGTGAGCATGCTTTTTGATTTCTCCCAAGAGATTATTATCAATGACGCCACTTCTTTAAGGATTTATTTTAACCCCTGTATCCCTCTGGGTGCAAGCTGTGTCAAAATAAAACATAAAAATGAACCGAGATCATACCGCATGATGCAATCAGAGCCACCTTACCTGCCCTGAAAATAACAATATGTGGCACCTTTTTGCTTCTCTGTTATCATTATAAATAAACAGTCTGAGCACAAACTTTTTTTTTGTATCCTTGTTTGTCAAAATCCCTATAAGCAATACCTCTCTTTTATTCAAACATCTCTATAAACTTCCCAATAAACTTCCTTGCCTATGTCCATTCAAAAAGTTTCAAAATAAAAGCAGCTTGAGTCTGTTGCCGGGTAGATCAACCTGTGGAGCTGGCTGCTCCGTCTCTGGAGTAACCCAGGAAGGGTTAAAGAGCTGTCGACAAGTGACACCTCACTTGGGGTATTTGACAAACTGACACTCACGGATACAGAGTGTCAAACTCAGCTTGTCAAATACACTAAGTGGGGGGCCTGTTCTGCGAAATCAAAGGTGGCTCTGTAGAGTAAACGGACAAGACACAGATAGCACTCAAAACATGATTTAAAAAAACATGCACATATTTCTCCTTTTCACATAAATGAAACATTATTGTAGGTACACATCACTTTATCAATGACTTACCCATCTGTTACCTGAGTGCTGAGCTCTGGCTGGTGTTGAGGCGACGAGTCCGATTTGCACCGCTCCTCTCTCCCCTGACAAGAGTTCACAATGATGACACTCTGCACAAGACAATCCGTTTGACCATTGAGCTGCGGCGCTGCAAAGAGGAAGTCAAAACAAGGAAGATAACTGCAAAGCTCGCTCTCAGGAAATATGTGGAAATTAAGTGTCAACATGTCAGGGTTGTGAAACGACTGTTGAAGCCCTCTGTGGCTCACAGCTTTTGAGATAATGGTTTGCTGAGACATACGCGACAGGTTTTGCATGTCTTTGGTGGCAGCCGTGCATTGTTACTGTTGTGTTTTGAAATGTGCATATGGAACTGTTTCTATACAGGTTTATAAACTTCTCTTGTGTAATTAAATGACCATTTCAGATCAGTCAATGTGGAGAATAGATAGTGTTTTATGGTTAAGCTTACACTTACACAGAGTGATGTTTAAACCATGAGATCAATCATGGTCTATCACTGCTCCTGATACCCGTTAATGATGGTGACAGTGGTATTTTCTACCCTCATGTGGCCATGAGCTGCCCTTCCTGCTTTGAGGACATGCATCTGTGTTTAGTCTACACTCTTGATTGGTGTTCTATCTATCAGCCTCCCTTCTTCTAATACAGAGCACACAACAACTTCCTGTCTAGACTCCTTAAATTTCAAGAAACATTCTGTAAAAGTTACTACTGTAACGTTTTTATTGCTGTGCCTTTTTAGCATTACCCACAATTCTTTTTCGCCATGGCCAGAATGTACGAAGCACAGAGCTGTGTAACTTCCTCATGTCACTCTGGACCAATGCACCATGAATCACTCACTGGACTTCCCTCCGAAGCTACAACTGTACTGTATGTTCAGCTTCCCTAATAACTCAACATTTAATATACTGTATCCCAACTGTTACAGCGTCGATTGATTTGCTTGTCGATGCTAAACTGCTCTACAAATCTCTTTTTAGCAGCCTGCAGGGGGAAGACACATCCAGGCTGCAAGACAGAGAAAGGCCCAGACAGCTCAGAGAAGCCAATAAGGGGATAAGACCTGAACTAAACTTAACTTAACTCCCACCCTGGCTGTAGCAGTTAGTGCAATGTGTGAATCAGCTACTGTATGACGGATCGTCACTCTACACCTCAAGACATGAATGTATAATAGCGTGCACTTTAGATTCTCCTCTGACCCAGCTTTACATGATTCTTGTCCAAAATCCCCTAATCAGGAAGTCACCAGGACCCTAGTGCAGCTCTGCACATGAAACATTATTTATTTATTTTTCCTCATTTGCTCTGAATTGTTTCCTGTTTTTTGTTGTACTGCTGTTGTTATGTGCGGTGTCCCTGAGTGCTTTGAAAGGCACCTTAAATAAAATGACCATTATTACATGCTGAAGTCCTCAACACATAATCTCCTGTGACTCAGCTACTTCTGTAAGGTGAAGTGAATGTTCCTGGTATATGCATGTAGGTCATAGAATAGTATAGCATAGCATAGCATAGAATAGTATAGTGTAACAAAGAATGGCATAGCAAAGTGTAGCTGTCATATTGCATTGTATTGTATAGACCATAGCATAGTGTAGCATAGCTTAGCATCACATAGCATAGTATGGTATGAGATAGCATATCATGGTATAGTATAATATAGTATAATATAGTATAGCATAGTGTAGCATTGTATTGCATAGCTTAGCATCACATAGCATAGAATAACAAGATATAGCATTTCTTATCCTAGTATACTCATAGTATAGCGTTGTATAGCATAGCATAGTATAAAATAGCATAGCATGTCAGTAAAGGATGGTATAGCATTGCATATCATAATAGTATAGTGTAGCATTGTACAGCAAAGCAAAGTATAGTATAGCATAGCATAACATAGCATAAGATAACAAAGCAAAGCATAGCATAGTATAAAATAGCATAGCATGTGAACTAAGTATAGTATAAGCATAGTATAGTATTGTATTGCATAGCATGGCATAAAATAGCTTAACATCACATAGCATAGTGTAATATGGTATAGCATAGTTTAGCATAGCATAGTTTATAGCTTACCAGCAAGACCAGCATATTTTGGGGTTCTGGTGCTGGTTTTGGTGCTGGTATATGCTGGTTTTTCCAGCAGGGTAGCCTCACATAGCATAGTATAGCATGTAGCATACCATGTTATAGTATGGTATAGTTTATCATAGCATAGTATAGCATAACATATAAAATAGCAGAGCATGTCATAAGCAATGTGAAGCATAGCATAGACATGGTATATTAGAGTATATCATGTATACAGTATAGCACAGTATGGTCTAACATATCAACAGCATGATGCTGCATAATACAGTATAGTTTAATGAATTCAATGTGTTTTGAACATCAGCAACTGTTAACAAAATAACAACACTTGTTTGTTTCTGACCTAAACGACACAGTTTTGTGCCTTTTGTGCTAAAACGGATCACAAATTCCAGATACTAGATGAAACCCTCATAACATCTGATGATATTTACAACTACAGAGGAGAGTTTCAATCTGACAGGCTGCAGAAGCCTGAAGAGAAGGAGCGCTATTTACAGTAATCCTGTTTCTCCTTTTGCGTGAAACACTGAAGTATGATACAGCAGGACTCACGGCAGCTTATCTCTAAGTGGCAGTTCAGAGCGCAAACCATTTCAACACCCTTTACAGGCCACTGATACCACAAATATAGGGGAAGTGGGAGATGAAAAAACACCACCTCCCTTTGGTGTTGAGAAAGAGATGGTTGATTTCCATCAAAGTGTTCATCAAGAAGCAACTGAATTTCCTTTGGTGCAAATTCGTATTACTACATCAATTTAGATAACTCAATGAATTCTATTTGGCACGTAGCAAGTTTACAGCAAATGCACCTTTATTTTCAGTTCTTTTACAATTAACATTCTGACTGCAGAACGTTATAAAGGTCATGATGTGTGGCGGTGGACATGTGCTCCTATTTGAATAGAATAGGCAGAAACTCTCTCTCACATTCACAGGTTTCTAAAATGCAAATCAAACAGAGGGCATCTCATCTGCTCGCCTGTCAGTCACAGGGTTTATTATTTATATTCAGTTTTGAGTCTAAACCTGAACGCTCCAAGTTGAATTTCAAAGATGTAACAAGAATGACTCCTTTTCTTTCTTTCCTTTTTTTTCAGAGCATGAAATGTCAACTCTGGGAGAGATTCCAGTGCTTTCTGTTTACCGTTTCAAAATGTTTGCAGAGATATAATTTACCAAACCATTTTGATATCTAGAGAGGGTTTGGGTGTTTTTATTTTTTTAATGTCCTGCGCTGCCTTGTTATCTTATCTGGTGGGTGAGTTTGCACTTTCTTAAATTATTCTTTGAGAACCTGAGACAAATTCACCTCAAAGACACATTTCTTCTCTAATGTTTTAAGATCCTCTGTTCAGATATGTCCACTATTGACTATTGTAACCTTTATATTCATGAAAACCATAGTATAATTGAGCAAATATTTAGTCATGTGAATAACCTGAACCACCTTCAAATTGTTTCCATGTTGCTCTCACTGCAGAGTGAGGGCAAACTGCCACCATGTGGCCTCACTGCAAGACTGCAACTTCCGAGTACAACAAGAAGAGGATCTGAGAGTAAATGCTAATAAACTGCATATATGTCAAGATACATTTGAAGAAATATGGAGTATAATGCTGCTTATGAGACATGACAGTAACACAACAGAAATACAGTTTAATTTGATTTTTATTCATTGGTGAAAGGAAGACTTGAAGCAGCAAAGATCTGACCCGGCCAAGGCACTGTCTGTCAAATTACAATACTAATCAGTCGCTTTTTTGATTCAAGACAAAATATTGAGTAGCATCTTTGTATACATTTCTTTCACACATGATGACTTGAGTCCAAATCGGTCTTTAACAGAAGGCTGTCAACACGTGGTGCTTCAGGTAGAACATACAATGCAGCATTATAAAAGTTATTTGTCAAAGGCATGGAAAGGTATCCAAAATAGCAACGGCTGCATTTTTTTTTTTTATCTTTCATGGCAGACACACACAAACTATTACGCAGCGATGGGCGAGAATACTGTATATCAAAATGCATCTCAGTACAAACGACAAATGTTCAGAGAAATCAAAATAAAATAAGAAATATTTATCACTAAAATACATTCACTTTGAACTTGCAAAATAGTGTAAATAAATCTTTCAAACACGAATTTCTAAATATCTGAGAACAAGCAAAACCCTTTAAGTGGAGTGTGGAGTCTGGAATAATGGCACTAGGACGAACGTCATGTCCGTTTCTTTGAAAAATGTTTTGGCCTGGTGTGAATGTAACACGAACAGAATTAGCATCACGAAGTAGCATGTGGCTTTTCAGTGGTCCTATCACAGGGTTCGGGGTGTTGCTTGTTCCATCAGCTTTTCTATCACAGCCGCGAGCTGTTCAATTAGTCTACAACACAACACTGTTCTCAAAAACGCTGTTCTCTCTGAGCAAAAACTGCTATCTTTGACGAGTACTTCTAGATTTATAATACAAAAATATCCTAAGCGGTGTCTATCTTTCACCTTACACACTTTTATCACATCTGAAAAATCCAAATTACAAAATACACAAATGTAATTAAATACATACAGTATATCAAAAATGCATGCATTGGAAATGGCACCCATCAAGGGCGGTAAGTCTCTTTTGACTCGTTTTTTTTTCTGCAAAAGTAAGCTATGGTTGTCCAGTGCATGTTTGATGAAATTATTCTATTTTATGTGTTAAATTCTACATGGAATTTGTGGAAAAGCATCTAAGATTAAACTACAACTTTTACCTTTGCAGATGACTTTATTAGGATCTGTTTTTTTCCAACAAAAAGCCAACTTGACATGATAATTACAGTGTAATTCCTTATTCTGTACTGGTTATATCAATGCACAAAATCTGCATTTGATTATCAAACAACATGATGAGCGCAGTAAAAAGCAGAGGAATACAATTCTTGATAGAACAGTACAATCAGCTTCAAAAGTTATCTAAGGTTTTTTTCAGCTGAATGCTGTATTGAATTGATGACATTCAGTGTGGATAAACAGTCTAGCTAGTTATTAAAATGCTTTTCAAACACCAGAAATTAAACTGATCCTTCATATCACCTTTTAAGTGCGGTGAAATACTGTACGATCCTTAACAGTTACAGTCAAATGAAAAGTAAAAAATAATACTGCTCTGTTGATGCTCCACATAGACAGTTCAGGGTCATATTAAATGTAATCGCTTATGAAGATTACAGTGCATTTGGCTTTGGCATTTGGAGTATGGGAAACCGACCACTGGAGGAATCTTACTGTCTGAAAATCCAGCTTGCTGTAAAGAATGTGTGCATGTGTCTACAGGAAAACAGAAATTTTAGCCTTTTATTTTGAAATCATGGCCAAAAAAATGTGACAAAAATACATAAAGAAATTCAAAATGCTTACTCAATGTGTCATGAAATTAAATGAGGCCTGAGCCCGTAACTAATATGCTACACAAACCCCTTGAGAGGAATGAACTAATAAAATACAGTATGTCCCTTTTCAACCAGTGACTCGCCTTAATTCAAAGTTAGGAATGATAACAAATGGAGTTTTCCCGATCCATATTTGTACATTGTGCTGTGCTTGTGCGACCACGTCATGTCGTGGCTCTGATTTATTTGGGAAACAGAGGAAACAGCTTGAGTGAGGCAGGACTGCAGTCCAGGCAGAAAGGCCCAGCCGTGTGGGCTTTTGCGATAGTGAACGCAGACATCACATGCATTCAAACTCATCGATGCGCTGTTTGGTGTTTCCTGACCGGATCTGTCTGAGGGTCTTGTACTTGTCTCGTCCTGCCTTCATGTTCTCTGCGTGGATCATGTCATTCACTGTTTTCTTGGTCTCGTCCCGAGCGTTGGCCAACTCTGAGCTTAGAGCCTAGAAATACAGTCATCACAGTGTTAATACACCGCTATGTTATCATGAACCATTATCTCTGAATGTGCATAACATTTTTTTCTTTTCTGGTATGATTAATTTCAACCAACTCTTTTATTCTAGTCAAAAATCTGACTAAAATACACTTAAAAAGCATTTGTGTCTAAATGATAAAAATTATCCCTCCGATCTATGAATGAAATGTATCTTATATAAACTGCAAGTGAGGACTTACAAGTAGATGTTTCTGCAGACGTTCGTTCTTCTCAGCCTCGGTCATGCGCTCCTCTTCGCTGCGGTCCTTGTACGTGGCGGCATCTGTGAACTCCGCGCTGGCCTCGGCGTTTTCCTCGTCATTCTCGTCGTGCTCGTTCTCTGCGTTGAGGGGCTCCTGGACGTGAGCCACCATCACTTTGTTCTTGAGCTCCTCTTTGGTCTTCTCCAGGTCCTCCTGCACCATGGTAGCCTGAGAGAAGAGGGAATGAGATGATGTGTTACATTTGCAGGGCTACAATTTCAACTACATCTTTGTTAAGATAAGAAAGTAGAGACTTTCCACTTCAATACCATTTTAATGTAGGGTGTTGGCATTCTAATGTTTGATAATAAGCACTAGAAACAACGTAATTATGAAGCTAATGGGAATATCACTAGTTCTGCTGGAGATTGGTTATAAACGTAAGTACTGGACAAACTGAAATTTTGACCTAGTTATGACACTATATAAACAAATCAGGGATTACCAAAAATATTAGAATTCATCCTGCGGGAAATGGGAATGTTTGTACCAAATAACATGTAATTTTATCCAAAAGTTGTTGGGACATTTCCCCTTGAAGCTCGACATGTCGACCTCACGGTGGTGCTAGAGGGAGAAAATCTGTGACTAATCAGACAACAGATTATTTGACTCATCATTTCAGCTCTACCCTGCTGGCTATGCAACAGAGTTTAAATTATTTTGGTCACTAAAAATGTATTTTTAAATACATTAGCAATCGACTTCAGCCACGGGGAAAATATTTTCTTTTTTTAAACTGATGTATTTAGGCTGCCTTGTTTTATTTTCATTAATTCTTTATTTCTTAAATACTTTGGAGATACAGTAAATGTTCAGACATTTATATATTACAGTAATTCAGTATGAGCCTCAGTGCTTGAGTGCTATAAGCAGCCAGTAATAAGAGCCAACTATGAGTAAGACTGGAATTTCAGCTGAACGTTTGCCAAAAATGCACAACATGGAAACCACCACTTAGCACAGCATTCCTGCCAGAATATCATAATGGTGCAAAAGAGTGCAAAACAGGATTTCCTTCACGCAAAGAGAGCCGTGACCACCACTAACAGCATGACATGAGTCATAAAAATGAGAAGGCTGGGCTGGCACACAAGGCTTTTACCAAAAAAGTCATGAGTGGAGCTGTGGGCTTTCGACCCTCCCCCCCAAAACACACAACACAACAAGAGCTCAGGAATGTCTGCCGTCATTGTATTATGACAGAGGGATGATGGTTGTCTCATTTTGAATGCTGATATAGCTGATCACATGACAATGGCGCTAGTAATTTGTATGTATGTTGTCATAAGACATCCTAAATAAAATAGTAAATGCAGCAGCGCAGAGGAACATTTTAACTACTCTAATTGTTACATTTAAGGGAAAAAGACTATTTTTAACTATAAAAAAGGATTAATTCAGATCATACCTTCTCTTGCCACTGCGACGCCTCTTCTTCCTTCTTCTTCTTGGCATCCTCCAGGAGGGAAATCTTTGAAGTGAGGTCAGCCAACTCTGTGGCCTAAAAAAGCACAACACTCTCTTTAGATTCTTGGTATTTCTCAGTGATCAAACTTTTACATCTTCTCGTTTCAGTGCCAATGACTAGACAAATCGTTTTCCATGACTGACCAGGTGTTCTTGGTTCTTCATCTGGCTCTCTGACTGTTGCAGCAGTGCCACCTTGGAGTCCTCAGCACTCCTCAGATCAGCCTCCAGGCGTTCAGCCTCCTCCTGAGCCCTCTTCCTCTCCAGCTCCAACTCCAGAGCCTTCTGTGTTTGCTCCTCCAGCTCTGTGCAGACACACAGTCTAAAGGTAAGTGTCACCGTTCATTACAGTACAACGACACGCTTCCTCGAACACTGACAGGTCACCCACCTTGTTGGGCTTTCTTCGTCTGCTCCTCAATCTGCTTTAATCTCTCCATCAATTCTTCCTTTTCCTTTTCAATCTTCTCCTTTTCCTTTTCTGCAACTTCTCTTTTCCTCTTTTCATTCTCCAGCAGAGCTCTAATGAACATAGAAGTAAGATGTATTAGATGTATTGGATTGGACATTCACACTTTGACTGAATTATATCATGTGTCTTCTGCATGTAAAATATTTGTAGACTTCTCTAACAGCTTGTCACTTACCGCTCCATCTTCTTGTGGTTCTTCTCCTCCCGAGCCTGAGCCTTCATCTGCTGCACCTCGATGGTGTCGGGTTTGCGGCGGCGCATGTACAGCTCATGGTTGCCCATGCAAAGAGCCAGGATGCGCTTGTTGATGCGCAGTCTTGGAGCGTAGAAAACAAAGTCCTAAAACGGTGACAGTGTACATTTTTATTAGTTCTAAAACATATACAGATGATTAATCGATCGTTAACAAGTTGTAATAAATTAACAGTTAACGTACAGGTGCTTTCTTGTCAATTGGTTTAATGACGAACTTCTTGTCATTAAAGGAAATGTTCCTGATTTCACTCCAAGGAAATCCAATTTTGGGAGTCATTCTGTTGAAGACAATCCAAAGCAACAACTCAATGAACAGGTATTGGTACTGGTAAGAATTATAAACATTATAAATACACAATATGTGCAGCATAATGATTTTGAATTATTACTGGAATCACTTACTTGTCATTCTGTTCATATATGTTGAGCCCCAAAGCATCCACTCCCAACCACAGCTCTGTTCCTTTCTTATTCTTGATGTTGAAGTAGTTGACTCCGTACATCTCGAGATCTTGAGCGATCTTCAGATACTCCATCATGGATTCCTCTCTGTGGACAAACAGGGCATGTCTTTACCACATCAGAGAGACTGATTAAGTAGCACAAAAACCTAAAATGGTGGAGCTTTGAAACCCTAAAGCACATGGTGGTCTACACTCTGCCTGACCCTGACCGCCACACAGACTTAATCAGACAACACTGAGCTCAAGGTGGCATGTCCCAGGGAGGTATTCAACAAGGATAAAAACAAGCCTTGAGAAGATCAACGCAATAAGGGAAAAGCTGCTAATAACACAACATTTGAACATACTGCCTTACACATCAATGACAAAAGCCAGCTGTTAGTGGGTGTTAGAGGGTTTCTGCCCAGCATGAAAGGTGTTTGATATGCCAAGCACAATCGGGTGCTATTATAGTGCTCCTAAATATACACATTTCTGTCAGCCTTTTGGGATATGAGTGTGAAAAACCCACTTGAAATGCATTTGCTCAAACAGTAAGTGGGCAAAGACGTTTCTCTTCTTCAATGCGTGTCAGTGGTTACCTCATCATGCCCTTGTGTTCTTCGTGCCACACTTGAATCCTCTCCTCCCACTGGTCCTTGTTGAGTTTGTGCTGGTCCAGAACTCTGACAACACAAGACATCTGAGTGTCAGAATTCACGAGGGGAAACATGGCTCACGCATGAACATCCGGCAGATTTTAACTGGCACAGATGAAACCCGTTTTACCTCTGAGGGAGCAGCTGTTCACTGGACAGATAGCCTGGGGTGTGGACTTCCTTATTGTAGTCGCCATACTTGGCCTGCACCGCGTAGGAGGCAAGGAGGACTGCCGTCTCTGGAGGGCAGTAGATGTCGTCATTTAAGATTCCCTCCTTCACCTGCAGGAAGAACAGCCGCTGTGTGGCATCCTGGATTAACTCTTCTGACACATCCTCAGGGAAGAACTTGGCACGAAACTTAAACAGCAGCGGGCTTTCCTTCCTCACATCCTGGGCTGTCACCTAAAATTAAACATGACATGGGTCAGTGGGAGAGGTCACGCTTCTGTAAACAGACCTGGGTTCAAATGAGTAGTTCAGTCTTAGAAAAAAAAGGGCAAAACGGTGCTTTAGGCATTGTTGTGAAGCAGAAATACTGAAGTCACCTTCTTATTCAGCTTGAGCCATGTAGAGAAACCCTTTGTATCCTGGTACTGGAGTCCAAAGTACCACACCTCCCGCAGCCCAATGGTTTTCACAACCTTAAAATATAAAAGCAGAAATGTTATTAATGAGCTTCCTCATCAGAAAAAAAACACACAGTGTTCTATAACAGGTTGAAACTGCTTGTCAGACTGAATGTTTGAGGTTTCTCATACACTTACAATCATCAAACACAATCTATGACAAATAAAAAATATTCAGAAACTAAAAAAGTACATATTTTGGAACCAAGAACACTGTTTCACATGCAAACATGGTACAAGCTTCATTTATTGATCACCATTTAACCTTGTGTTGTATAATGCTTGTTTTGTCCCTTTACGCTACTCACAAAACAAGAAATTAGATAAATTAGGCTTCAATTAATGATTATTTTTATTGTTGATCAATCTGTTATTTGTCTGGTCAATAAAATAACAGAAAATGGTGAAAAATGTCAATCAGACGAAGTCTGAAAGCACAACATGATGTCCTAAAATGTCTTGATTTGTCCAAAACCCAAAGATATATTCAGGTTACTGTCACAGAGTAGCAAAGAAACCAGAAAATATTCACATTTAATAAGCTGGAATCAAGAGCGACTGCCGACTTGAAAGCGAGTTGACTTTTTAATCAATTAATCGTTGCAAAACAGTAATATATAAAATACAAATGGATGAAATAAAATAAGTCATAAAAAATAAATAATAAGCACATCACACTGATTACAGGTCAGTCAGAAGTTTCTCTTACCTGGTCAAAGAGTTGCTTTCCTGTTGTATTTGGCTGAATGGCGAACTCCAGTTCAGCATCCATCGTGGTGACTCTTACACTAATCTGAAGAAGAGAGCAAGAGGGAGGAATGAGTGAGAATCTAAATCAACAGAAAGCATTTTGTGCAAAGTGAATGCCTCTCTCATATATCATTGTGATGAATTTGACAATAAATTTACACGTGAAAGAAGAGCTTCATTATTATTTTTGTCTTTATAAGGAGATTACATAGTTATTGTAGTTTATAATAAAACATTTCAATAAATAGTTCTTTTACTCTTGTGATCAAAAACATTGTAGATAGTTTTCTCATAAATAATAAAAACTGCAACTTCTCCTCCACCCATATCATCTTCCGCTGTAAAATAACAACTTCCCGTTAGTCCCAGCACATCAGTTTTAAACACCACGCATCCAGAATATGTACACAAATACAGATGACTTGTTTGGTTGGTTGATTTGAATTTAAACTCATGGGAAGGTTTTTGAATAAACTTGTGCTTAAGCGTACCAATATATATATATATTTTTATGTAAAACTCCCAAGATCATGTTTCATTTCTGATCTCTCTCAAGGTGTGTACGTGAAACGTACCAATCTGGCTCTTGTCTCAGAATCGAACTTATCTACAGGAAGTAACCACATCCTCTGGCGGCTGGGCCTTGTGCGGCACTGCTGCTAACACTGAGCTCTCATGAGAGTCACCTACATCCTGTCATGTATCAAGCAACTTGTCAGCTATATGCTGTAACAAGAGCAGATTCATAAAGTATGTAAGTCCTCTTTAAGTAACACACTTTGTTACAGCTTAAGTTGACTGGAAATGTTTGCATGATGTAGAATCACATGTCAAAAGTTGAGTACATTTATTTGACCTTTAAATCCCCATCCACAAGGTTCGCCGAGGCAGAGTTTAAATTGATTCTGTACTTTGTAAACTGACCATGTGGGCCTTTTCTCATTTTCCCTGACCTCTTAGAGGGGACGAAAACAGCAGCATGCAGGACTATTGGGAAATAACTGTGCAGGCTGAGGCCCACGCCTGCCCTGAACAACAATGGTATGCATTATTTCCTAGTTGCGGGGCTGATTAGAGTTGCGTTCTTTCCCATTTATGTCAGCAGGACCCCATTGACTACCCAGGACACTTGCCCCTCTTGTCACTTCCTGTCATCACTGGTTGTTAGAGTTGTAGCGAAACCTATAATCTGGGCCTACACTGAACTCCGACACACATCTGCTTGGAGTCATTCAGACATAGCATGTCTTTAAACTGACAATCGTGAACTTCGATGAAGATTTTTCCGTTAGTGCGGCAGACAGTAGTTCAGTTCATGACCACCCTGCTGGGGTTTAAGCGGTTTCATTTCCTGAGTCAGAATAGCTAATGTTGCATGAAAAAGGAACTACACTAGTACATTTTCTGCCTGGTTAGGGTGTGTCCCTCATGGCCAGAATTCAAAAACACTTAACACACTATTATTAGCACATGCTCAAAAACACCCCTCTCAGGCTCATGTGTTATGTTTCCATTACTTACTTCTAACAGTTTTGAATAACACCAAAGCGACTGAAAATAAATTCTTCAGCTTTTACCATTTAGAGGCATATCTAAAGACCAAATCTGTTTAATTGTTATAGAGTATTTTTGATAACTTCCTTGTTGTTTGACCTATGCAATGTGCGGCTTTCATCAAGAATTTTCCACTTCACTGACTGAGGCTTTCTGTTGTTTTAATATCTCCATTTCCTTTATCCTGTGTCCTACTACGACTACTGGCCCCAGGGAAATCATAAAGGTCTCATCTCCTCTCAGGTCAGTATAACTGACCTCGGATTTATGATAACCAACTCATCACTTTCTCATAACACTTAATCGAACATGACGTGATATTTTTTATCCCAAAGAACAACGGATATGCTGAAAAAGTCCTGACCCGTAAAAAGGAACATTTATCAGAAATGGAAAAACTTAATAATGGAATTTCAATCACATAACATAGCATTAAAATCACCCTCACATCCAGTTTCAAGATATCTCATAAGCCAATTTACATAATTGCTCATAAATATAAACTCCTCTTCCCTTTCAGCTCACCATATCAATTTAATGTTCCATGTTGGCATGCTAGCATTAGCAAAGCAGCACTCAACACAAAGTACAACTAAATTATTGGAAAACTGGACATTTTGGCCTGATGAGGTGCTGAGATGAAAATTTAGGGGATAACCAAAGTTATTAGCTTCATGGTACAGTTCTTATTTCAGTCTGAACCAAAGTGGTGGACAGACAAACTAACTGACAGAGCAAAATCTGTATCTTTATCACAGCTAATGTTAGTTTTCATGCAAGCTGTAACGCGTGGAGCTATCTGATGAACTGAACTAGCCAATGATGGAAGGTTAAAACAGAACATTTAGAAAGCTGTATTGACCCTTTCAAAACAACAGAAATGCACCAGAATCAGTATGAGGAAGATACGTCCCGCCAAAGAATTCACCCAAAAGTGAACCCTGAGAAACACACCAGGTCACCTTACCAGGAGGAGGAAACGAAACTACTGACACAAAAGAGGTGTGATATCAAGACGCAGTTACGCCCAGAGCTGACTCAGGCTTAGATGTAGAAGTACAGCCTACCCACCAGACTTTTCTCTCCATTAAGATGCACTTTGCTCAAACATCACACCTTATGTGTGATATGATATTGCATATTAGTCTTGTTTCAACAACATCATAATTGGTGTTACTCCAAGACCATCAGTGCGACTGAGCAAAAAGTGACTTGGAGAGCAGGTTATGGTGGATGAACGGGTCAAGCACACTACTTTGACCAAGGAGGCTGGTGTTTTAGCACAACACAACTACTTGGTTAAGTTTATGTAACAAAACTATTCGGTTAGGCTTAGGCAACAAAACTATTTGGTTAGGTTTTTGACAACAAAACTACTTTGTTAGGTTGAGGCAACAAAACTCTTGGTTATGTTCGGCCAAATTAACTCCCTGGTTATATTAAGGCAATACAATTTTTTGGTTAGTTTAGGAAAAGATCATATTTCGGATTAAATAGACCCTTTGACAATGTTTATCACCAGGTAGAAAGGAAAACTTCTCCCATGTCTATATTTTTCTGCAAAGCTATGACTTAAGAAAAGGCAATATCAATCCTGTAGAAACATTACGTATCATGTTGTAGGTATAACACCACAGATTCACATGGAAACCCTAGACATGGAATTTAGTTGCCACTGTTATCTCAGTCTGCTCTTCAAAGCCAGAGTCCTTCCAACCACAGCCAAGACAACGAAGGTGATACCGCTAAGTGGTTTTAGGAGTCAGAGGAAATAAAACTGTCGATCACCAGCATCTGTATCTATCTGTATGACATGACACAAACAGGTTGGTCACTGTCGAAGTGTCAAAAAGAAGAAATAATACTAAGAAATACAAAAAATAATTTTAAATATATGACGGTTGCTAAGTGAGTCATACACCTTAGTCATGCCTTCCATAACAGTCCCGCAAGGTCAGCAACTAAGGTCAACAATTCTTTTACAATGGATAAACCTTGTTACCACAGCAACCATGCTAGTAACATCTACCACTGCCTGATTCACATATCCTCTGAATGACAAATGAAGGCAACAGAAACTACTTGTGAGACACAAGAAACTAGAAAGTCAGATTAAACCCAGTGGGTAAAAACATTTATATTAAAATGTACACTATTTTAATCTTGTATCTCCCAGCAGCACACAGTTAACAGTTATGGATGATGCAAAGCTGAATATGAAGAGAGAAAATGTGGTAGAATGTGAGGCTGATGACCTATCCTGTGTGAGGCAGAGCACAACGGTCTTGTTATGTTACTGCTTGAAGCCAGTAATACAAGAGAAATCATGTGAAAAGCCTTGTGAGCAAGACAACAAGCATGTTTATATCCTCTAAAGCCTATATACAAATATTAATGTGTTTACGATGAGTCTACAGGAGAGCATCTATTCTTCAAAAAACAATGAAGTTCCTAGAAGTAAAAACATGAGTCATCTTATTTCAGAAGGCTGTATTTCCTCTTTTTGGCCTGGTACAGATAAAATTCCACCACCTGTCTGCCAGAATAACACTGGATGTCTTTGGAAAAAAATGAACACCCTCTCACCCTCTCTGTCTCTTAGCATTTAACTGTTGAAACCCTATGGCTGATGAGAACAAACTGGGTGACAGGAAGTAGATGGAGGATGAGAGGATGAGGTTACTCTAAGCAGGCGACAGTGCACACACGGGGTGACGGATCTGTAGGAGCTGTTTCCCACGATCACGTCTGTAAATGAATCAGATGTCGCTACAAGCATAATCAAAAAGCCTGCAAATGTTTTTTTAATACAAAATATTCATAGTGCTAGAGACTTCATCCTCTCCGATCAGCTACACCCTGTTGAGGGACTAGTCCCACATTACTCCATTAGTTATGTTATGTTTTATTAGTCTGATGCTACTACTTTTAGCCACATTGACTATGTTCCCTGAACTTTCAAGTACTTGTCCTTTTCTGGCTGCCATCATTGTGGTGATATATTGTCATCCTTCTGACTGCTGCCTGCCATCACATTGCCAACTGTTCACCTACTGTTGACCAAGTAAGGATTGTTACATTGCTGATGGTTTTGTCTGCCCTGTCTGTTTTTGGTTTTGAATCCATTGTTTTACTGGTATATATATATATATATCTAGAGCTGGAGCAGATTCAATCCCATATCGATATAAGGCAGCGATACTGACATAACTCACTTATCAAATATCATATTGAAGATTTTCTGGTTGATTGATTGTCAATTTCCCAAGGCACTTGAAATTATGTTGTATTATCATGTATAGAAATCTACTTACTTATAATTGATAATGCTACTGCTGTGCATTAGATGTTTTTGTTCAAAACATTTCTACTAACCACTAACAAATCATAGCAATTTACACTCCTACACCTACTTAAACTACAGTTTAAATACATTGCTTTGATGCAACCCATCATCAGCACAGTGGCCTCCTTTAATTTCTTCAGTGTAAGTAATGATTTAATGATTTGAAGTCCTTAAATTAGATCCAAGCTGGCTCAGGTTTTTGCAGGTCAGTAGGGTTTCTATTCCCCAAACTTTTGGTGAAAGTATGTTTATGTTAATTTTGATTGTTCCTCTTGCAACTGACCATAACAATAGAGATCTAGCTGGTATGTGAGGAGTGATTCTGGATCCTCAGCAGGTCACATTTACCACACAAACACAACAAGACCTCCACTGATACAAACACAAGCTCTGTTTGCAGTGTGCGGTAATGCAATCTAATGTTGGCTAATGCCCATTGTAGTGATTTGTCTATGCTACACATTTTGAAGTTTGCTGGATTAAAGCTCATATAACATTCAATAATGATGTATTAATCTCTCATGTCATTGTAACATATAATTGCTATTATATTTTAGTGTATTTAGTGGTAGATTACATCACTACACATCAATACACAATAAAACAGAGGATTAAAAGCATAAAAGAGATTTTTTTTTTAAACGAATAACAACAAAATGAACAAGAACTTACTTTCAGAAGTCTGTTTTTCTCTCAACCTCCAAACAGAAAACATTGAACTAGCTATTTGTGTGAAAACCCCGCAAGTTTTGATTGCAGTTTGTCCACCACCTCTGCCTCCACACACTGTTAATCTGCTCTGCTATGTGCACTACAGACTCATTTAATCCGCTGCTTGCATACCTCTGGCTCTTTCCATTTACCATTTCTCCATGGCCACACTTGTTAAAGGTTTGGTCTGCCTAGCAAGAAAACTGCATCTGTTATGATTTCTACATAATGGACTAACGTGGTAAGTTTAAACTTAAAGTTTTGTGTGATAATAATTATAATAACAGTCTGTTTCTGCACTTGTGGATAAAAAGGTGTTTCTTTTTTATATGATTTACATTTATTGGCCAGTTGGTCAAAATCAGGCTGCTGTACTAACGCTGTAATGTGTTTAACACTCAAGCATTAAGTAGGAAAATAACAGAGTGAATTGTTTTTGTTGTTAAGGCCTACTCGGTATCACAAATACATCTTTAGCTATACAAACCAAAAGAATAGTGTGTTTCTTGTTCTGTTTAGTGCTTGAGAAAAATCTGGTCTATCTAAAACTATTTGTGGCTCCTTCCTTAATGAGCTGCAACATCAGAGCAACGTCTAAACAAATAAAAGGCTCTCAACTATTATAGCTCCACTGAGATGTAAAATTAGCATTTTAACTACTGATAAACAGAGATACACAGTCAATCTGAACTTGTTGCACTGCTGTAATGCAATCTAAAGTGGAGCATGGCTTCAGAGGAACACGCTAGGGGAAAGCAGGGAGGAGAACAGCCAGACTGTGATGTGAAAGTCCATATAAGGCTGCAGACGAGGAAATTACCAGAGAGGAACTGATGTAAGTGCAGAAACCTTGAGTCACAACATGACTTCCTTGGGAAACTGAAGCACTGCCAACAAAAGTCCAGCAAGAAAAGGCAGCGTTTCTCAGTAATTATTGCTTTTATGAAATATCAAGGTAGTCACAGTTAACTGAAAATCAAAACTGGGTCACCAAAACAGTTAATGGAAAAACTTTTACAAAGCTGTGAATCTTTTACTTCCTGAGCTGGCTTGTTGTGGAAGGGATGAGCAATTGGGTTTTACATATTTCACCAGGGACAGAATGAGCTTTGGAGAATTTGCTGAATCAATTTATGTCACTTCCCTCTTTCAGACGCATCGTCTACTGCATCTTCATGTGGCGCCACAAGCTTTACTACAGGAAACAGACCACTGCGGTGCATGACCATAGAAAACACCATCCAACAGGTGCAGTGACTGATTCTCTGAAGAGATAACGTCACATATAGCCTGATGTATTTAAGGCTTTGTTCCATCTCAGTAAAAGGCACAAGTTAACTTCTCTTGGTGGCCCCTAGTTTATATTTTTGGTACCGCCTAGCATATCCCATGATCCTTTCTGTCATCGTTCATGTACCCTGTTTATTTTCAAAACCTCTGCAGCTTCCTCCTTACCATCCATTCTTCCCACTACTAGTTTCCTCTTTTCTAACGCTTTACTACATCCAGGCTAAAATCTCTGTTACACAGCTGCACTTTCCCTACAATATCATCGTGCTTGTAGACTTCTTGTGACCGCCAAACTGCTTCTCTTTTGAGGCCTTTGAGGTGACCAGCTGTTCCTTCAGTAGCTGCAAAACAATCTGTGTGTTACTAGTGGCCCAGCTGCACTCTGCAGAGATTTGGCACACTAAGGGGAGAGGACTAAATAATCAAGAGGATATTTAATGCGTTATTGAAATATTACTGATGATAATACTTATTAGCTTCGCTGCTGTAAAGAACATCCGGCAAGCGCAGACATTGTTGTGCCCAATTTAAGACAAAACCGATTCTAATAAATACTGTGTCACTGTAATTCTGAACATAATATCTTTATTCTTGAATAAAAGTGCCAAATTATTGCAAATTACTGCTCAGTAATTCATAGCTATGAAAGGCCTCCGCAGCACAATTTTAACTCCTTCATAAACAACTTACACAAAATTAGAAAGCTTATTTTAGAGAGTAATTCCTTTTGGTAATAATGGGTGCATGGATGCCCTTTAAATGCCAGGATGCTGTAGCATTTTTTCTGCTTGACAGCTGGAAAAAGTATTGAGGAAGTGCAGGCAGAAACAATGCGGCAGGAAGAAAGCGGGCTACAACCCCTGGAACCGTTTGTATTTTTATGATTCTAAGCAGGAAGTACGGGATTTCGCAATTTGGTTGTCACTAAACGTTAGCAGCGATAGATATACATGCATTTTAGGTATCAATAATCACTGATATCACTAAAGAAAATGATGTAGTGCCACATTGGCCTTGTAACTGGCTGCTCCAAAATGAAGACAGCTTAAATATCGTGCACCAAATTGTGTATCCTGGGGCAGAGATTCATTTATTCATTCAATTCAAAAGGCATTTTGCTGAGTCAAAGCCCAACTCGTGCTTTCAACAGGGGCCTGACAGGATACACGGGTACGAACTTTCACTTCTGTTCGCCTACTGACGAGAAAAAAAGAAAAAGGCACGGGCCCGACCCATCCATGCTTGGCTTTGTCTGTGATAATCTTCGCCTGACCCTCCTTCTCTTTGTTCACACCAGCAACCAGGACAAAATCTGTTTCGCCTTCTCCATTTTGATACCACAGCTCAGAACAAAACAAAAAAAAACCCCCAGGATCTCTTTCCTTCATAGTGGAGTCTGTGTGGGCATAATGGATCCCAGTGCCTCCTCTTGTGCCACCTCCCTTGTTGTAACTTTGCCTCCATTTGCTCCAGATTTTGGGGGCAGCACACACTAACACAGACACACTAACACACACACAGCTGGCCTGAGTGACAGTTGAAATCCCCTCCTTGTTAGACCTGACTGAATAGGAGGCCTTCAGGAGGACTAGCTCGCCTTGCTACTACTACCACCACAGGCCACACAGCCATTTCCGCTGGACACGACTCCAGAAACGTGATTTCAGGGGGGTTTGTGGAAAGAGGAGCTGGTCGTAATGTAATCAGGCGGCCGTTCGGAGGTCAGCCGTTGGGATGAATGAACGCTCTTGATTTAAAAGGCGCTAATTCATAATGGACGAACGGGCGGGGGCGCGCGCACACGCACACACCTAACGGAAAGTACCCCGGTTTGCGAGCTGTTAGTGGGGGATGAAGAAGAGTTTAAAACGCTTCAATGTGTACCACAGATGACAATTACGGCTAGTTTTAGGTTACAGACCGGTAGACATGTCAAGCTAGCAAAAGCGAATTTCACAGAGAGGCGGACAAAAAGACGGTTTTTTGTTTTTTACAAAATCAACATTTTTGCATGATAACGTGAGTGCAGCTTTCATTCTTACCGTTTTCGGCATCTTTCCTTCCTTTCACGTCCGGTTCAGCCTTTTTGTTTTTTTTTCTTTTACTAAGAAAACACAAAACTCGTTAAATAAGAGCAGTCAGCGAGAGAGCAGAAAACTTTTTTCCCATCAGAACAACGGCGCCAATCTAACGCCCTCCCGTCTCCAGGAAGCTAACGGTACTTCTAGCTACAAGCTCTTTTCGACCTGGCTTTGCTCGTCAGAGACTGAGAGGTTTTTTTTTCTTTGTTTCGCCCTTAAAGTGAAAATGAACTGGCGCTTGATTTCCTGCTAACGGTACCCCCGACTGCAAACAAAAAAAAGAGAAAAGAAAAAAACCACACCCAGGCCGATGACAGGACAGCAAGCCAGCCAGACTGAGAGAGAAGGGCTCAGGCCAGCAGACTCCGCCCGCCGCAGCCGCATCATCATGGCTGCAGTCAGCCAGCGTGCTGCTGTCTCTGCCGGAGAGTCCAGCAGCTCTCCTCTCACTTTCAGCAGCCACGTTTCACACAGATCTGTGAGTAATGCTGAAAGTAATAACCAACATGTGATGTTCAGAACACTTTGTAAGGATGCAGAAATGTGTTGCAGCCTGCAAGCACATCACACCAACACAGCAGGCTACACCATTAAAGAGGTGCACTAACTTTTTCATCACTGCCAGACCAGTGGCGGTTCTAGACCAGTTTTATTAGGGGGGCCAGGTTGGGGCCGGCTTTTTCGTTGGAGGGGAAAAAAGACATATATTCGGCTTAAAGTGGTGTTTACAATTTCAACATTTTTGATTGGGTAGTGAACTGCTGAGACACTTTATTTCCACCTTTCCCTTCAGTACAGAATCATCACAAGAAATCTGTCATTTTATTACTGATGCAGACTCTTGGGACACAGGGGGGTCCAGACTCAGAATTATGAGGACACTGGCCTCTGTTGCCCCCCCAGAACCCCCACTGTACCTGACGACCAGACTTTTTAAAAGGTAATTGCAACAGGATATTTCAATCAGAAGAGAAAGATCTTCATTGTCTAAACAAACTAAATGACTGAATAAACTGAGTAAACAAACTGACCTTACGGGACAACACAATTTTACTGTTTTACTTTTAGTTTATAGTTTGGCGGACCCCGCCACCTTTCTAGGTTCGAACAGTGTTCTGGGGACCGTATTTTCCTCTCAGAACAGCTTGTTTATTCAGTAATAAAAGAAATAAATATTTCCGAGTATGTATTAATACCCCATTATTATTGTAAATATTCAAATTCTATGTTTGAATTTCTTCTCCAAACATCATAGTTCCCATTTAGAGGATACGTTTACCTCAAAACAAAAAAAAAATACAGTTATTGTTTAGTCACCCCGCATGCCGATGGAAAGGGGGGTGAAGTTTTGTATTTGACAGAACCTTTTCTGGAGATTTACAGCAAAACCGAATTGAGTAGCTCTATCCTCCGAAAACAACTGAAGTGGATGGGGACTTGTTTTAAAATATTAAAAAAACAAAACAAAAAAAAACATTAAATGGCTCCATACAGCTCATCCAACATAATATGTATCCCCGGAAGCCCAGAGAACCCAAATAGATTTGAAAAGACATCAACACCGTTGATACACGCTGTATGTCGTGCAACCACAAACTAGGTCGGTTTTGGGTGAACCTATCCTTCAAAGGTTTTTGCGCAGTTTGCCTCTAACCCACAAATTAAACCACTTAAATCCTATTAAGTGCTTTACAGAGGCTAAACAGATCGCACTAATAGGAAGTACTTAGTTTCCATTAAGTCTTCAATCTTTTGGCATTCGCTTCAGCTTAAACACACATTTCCAAAAGATATTTCCAATCAGTATATTTGTATTTATTTAAGATGGTGGTCTTAACTCATTGTATCTCATCCACATCCATTACAGTTAGGGCTAGATTCACTTTTCAACAGATTTGTGTCGGCGTGCGACTTGGATCGGTGCACTCTTTCACTTTTAGGCATAAAGGAAGCGAAAGAGCAGTGTAGTCCTGGCAGCCCCCAACAGAGATCACACAGCACCTGCACCCAGATAAAAAGGGCTCAAAGTAAGTCAAGCAATGTCAAAAGTAGGATAACTCTGCACAGGATACTCATGACTTAAACAATGAGATAACTTCACAATTTCACTTCTGTGTTTTGGGGTTATATTAGGTTGAAAGAAAGTTACATGGGTTTTTTTGATGCTGAAAAAGACAACTAAAAAGGGGGGAAAGCCCAAAAAAATCATGGCAGACAGACAAACAGCAGCAACAGATAGCAGTAATAATTCTTTAATTGCATCACAGTCATGAATTGTCATCACATTTTATAGCAGAGATTCTACCTGGTTTATCACGGGACACAAGACCTTAAGCCTCTTGACTTCGTTTGGTGTGAACCAGCTAAAGCACGATGACTCATCAAACCTTCTCCCCACTGCTCAGTCAAACTGAAATATGTCTTTCTTTGTACCAACACGTTTCGTGTATATGAGTAATTAATGCTTGATGCTTGACTGTGTATTTATCTGCCATGGATGAAACTTCCTGCACAGCGACCCAAGCTGAGTACGTCTCAAAGGATAAGTAAATTAGAAAATTCAGTTATTGTCTATTCACAAAGAAATTTTGCAGTCCATAAAACATTTGTGGAGCTTCACAGCAAAGCAGTGTTGCAGCGTTCTCCCAAACAGCTGAGGTAGATGGGGATTTGTTTTAAAGTGGAGAAAAGCTACCAAATAATCAAAAAAGAGAAGGGTAAAATGGCGCCATACAGCGCGTTTTGGCATAATCCAGGTCTTCGGAAGCCAAATTGATTTGAGAAGATGTTAATTACACCCTTTTTTAAGGTGAAATCTTCATTGTAGCCGTTAAGATGAGAGCATTAACAAGCAGCCCGTCTGAAGTGGGTGCAGGAGCTCCTACGTGCTTGTTTTCAATTCAGTTGGACTGGATGGACGAGCGTTATGGAGCCGTTTAATAATTTTGCTCAGTTTTTTTTTCCGGTTTTAAAACAAGTACCCATCTACTTCTGTTGTTAACGAGAATACTGCTGCACTGTTTTGCTGTGAAGCTCTAGAAATGCTTTGCAGATTATGAAACTTCACCTGGCTTTCCATCAGCATGGGGGGTGAGTAGACAATAACTACATCTTGATTTTGGAGTGAACTTATCCTTTAATCTCTTGTTTTCTTTCAGCTTGTCTTTAGCCACTTGTGTCCAAGTTACCAAGGTGTTCTGTTGATGTCCGTAGATATAGCCCTCCAACAAATGTGTTTTTTAATGATGTATTTAAATTGACAATTTCACAACAAAATGTACATAATGACAAGACGGCTTACTGCTGAATGTGCGCTTGCACAGTGCGGAGGCAGAAATGACGACAGCATTCCCGGTTTAAGCTCTGAAAGTGACTACACAAAGGAATCCCCCGGAGAGCATCTGGTGCTTTAATATTCCCAGAGAGAGAGCTCGGCGCATAGACGTCACAAGGTTTCTATGTACGTTGATTCATCTCTACACTCCCAGGGCAGGGTGACCTCCCACAGTCTCAACTCCCTGAATGAGCCGCTCGCTGTAGCCGAATCACAGACAAGATGGTGCGTAGATCTCCAAAGTCAAGGTTGGTGCTCACCAGATCTGAACGTGTGCCAGAGCTAATTACTCAGCGGGTGAAAGAGAACAAGCCTGTTGGAGGTGGATATGCCCAACCACCCTTATCATTGCAACACAGTCTATAACCTCTGATTTATTAAGTGTGCACAGTACTGTATGTGTTACCGGAATCCATAATCAGAATGATTAAATATGAATAAATATTATCCATGTAACCACAACTGGACTTTGTCTCTTTTAAAGGCTTTACAGACTCTGAAGACTCATTTAAAGGATTATTTTCATTAGGGACACTTGGATGTTTATTTAGTTTAACAGATCATTTTAGTGTCTTTCAGTGGAATTTATGTAAAATCATTTACATGCCTGTGTGTGCGTGTGTTACTGACACATGCCCTGAGCTATTACCACATTTAACCAGCAGATAGTGTGCATGTGCTGTGTAAACTGTTGCACAACTTCCGTACACTCATGGATTGGAGTCACAACACGGCCTTACTGGTGTCTAACTTGTGACGAATTATACAAGTATAGACTTCAAGCTTTTAGCCCATTCATCCACAAAAATGAAGAGTAGCTTTTATTTCAACAGGGCTGAAACCATCACGCTAACGACCCCGAGACTTATTGGCAGCATTGATTCTCATTTATTTACCTACCTACCTGTAAGAAACAATTAAGACTTCAAACCATCTTGTCAGCTGTCTTAAAGAACCAAATGTTATCATTTAATGTCAGTATGACTTGAATCTTAACTTGATACATTTCACCTTTTGAAAAGTTGGTAAAGAAAATTCTTGAATCCACACACTGCATAGACTTCCAGAGGATGAAAGCTATGCATACAGATCAATAAGCATACCGGGATGATTGATAAGGGACAGTACTTTCTTACCTTTCTTCACATCAGACATCACAATTTCTAAGCTTTAATGTGTCGTTTAATGTAAGTAGATAACTTAAATGACTGCCAAACAAACCTTTTGATACAGTTGTTTTTTTGTAAAGAAACCAAACAAGATATAACACAGTTTGAACAGAATTTTGCTTTATTTATGGAGTGACACACATTTTGTCATTAAGACTTACATTTTGTTTGAGCCCACAGACCCAAATAGTCTATTTTTATATATTTTGGTCTATAAAAGCAATGCTTTCCAGCCAGTGTGGATTACAATACTGCAAATCATCACAACACAAACAAACTTGCTTTATATTTCCCTTTTTTACACTAATCAAACAGGAGACCGACACTACTTCAGAAAGGTGACCACTGCATTTCTCAATATTAGAAAACAACCAAGTATGTGATTTAAAATGTTTGTGTGATTTAACCTGAGTAGTACACTGTATGTATGCAGTCATGCTCAAATTTGCGTAACCTCTTGTCGTGGAATTTTGTACACAAATAATTCAATTTTTGAATTATATGGTAGCAGAAACAACACGACATTGAGCAACAAGTATTTGATCAGAACTGTGTTTATGTGCGTTTGACCCAATTATCATCATATATCATCATTTCACTTTGGTCTTGATCTGATAGTGAACTTAAGTTAATATATATTGACAATGTCAGTATTAACATCTTGAAAATAGCACTAGTCTTATTCCCACAGGGCCAGCTGAAAACCAAACAACAGTGTGCAAACTGGCCCAAAATTATGAAATTACGATTGGTGAATAATTTAATAGTAAATAGAATAAATCACAATTCAACACAACTCTGCTTTGTCAACATACAGGGTTTGTCATTAAATCAACGATCAAACAGTCCAATAAATTCCTGTTTTCAAAGGATCTGTATCTTCAACATCAAACACAAATCTGGGGAAACACTGGCACTGTTTGCTGCAGACACTGCAGCTTCGCTATATGCTTTTAACCGTTTCGAACCATCAGACTAGACACAGATTTGAGTTTGGTGTCAAGTTGCACTTGGTTTACACTATGTGTAAAAGAAAATCATTTGTCCCCTGAAATATAGAACTCATTGCATGACAACCCATGTGTTGAATCACAAAAAGAATATTTTTGACAAAGCCACCCAAGAATAACTTTGGCATGTTTTATTAGGCAAAATATATTCGAAAAATATTGAATTCCCATTAAAATAGCATAAAGCAGACGTGTCAATTCAGAGGAAATAGATGCACTTAAACAGGGTGCACAGATTACAACACAGAAATTATCTAAGTATTCGAACAACTGAAGTAACTGTTACTGTTACATTTACAGATCGCTTTCTATATATACACACACACGTGTGACTATTTACAGAGAGGACATGATGCTTACTGCTGTACACAGGGTATCTGTGCACTTTTATGTAGCACGTAACTGTCCCTGTAAGTTAACTACTGTACCCAGTAAGAATTCGTACATACCAATGGGCTACTCCCAGTGACACACAGTGTCACAAACATTATGGCATTGATTTTTTTTCCCCTTTATTTAAATAAAACTATTTTCATATTATACATTTCATATTTTGTTACATTCAAGGTATAGATACAATTTGTATCAACAAGCAAAAGTCAATTCTAGACATTTGTGGCTTAGTTGTTTGCGGCACTTTCAAAGGGAGGGTGGGGACTATGAACCACCATTCCGGTCTTTAGTGTAAACTTTCAGCAAAGCAGTAAAATACTGGAACATTGAAACTTTTCGTAGCAAAAGTTAGTTTGTTTTTGTCCTGGAGGTAGTCAACTGCCCAGTGGAGACAAAATCTTTAAGAATTAGAGTTATGACCAGAGACATGATTAAGATATTTCCAATAAAGAAAGACAAATCAATGAGAGGCACAACAATAAAATGCACATCCCTACATTGCTCTTTTCTTTTGTTCATGTGGGAAAGATGTCCACACAGAATTTGTGATAGAGTCCAACGTTTAGGATACAGGCAGATACCATCAGTGTACTCTGAGTGTGAATTTGCTGTCATACATTTGAAGCCCATCATCTAATTACAGAGTGCTAGAAATGTGGCACTGTGCCATAAATAGTTACACACAAGCTTGAGAGCAAAATCAGTTCAATTGAAATCATGTGACTTTATGAAACCATAATCTAACTGGACTGATGATGATTTTATGGAGAATTTAACAGGTTTTATCCAAATCTAGATTGATATGACATTAATTTCATGTACTGTAAACGGAAGCTCACAAACTGGTTCAGCTGTTTGTGAACATCACATAATGTACCTAATGATTTAGCCTTTTATAGCCAACATTTCAAGTTTTATTCCCACAATCAAATACACATCACGTAACCCTGAACACGTTTTTTTGGGAGATTTTCATTGGGGCTTACATTACAGTAAGTATTACACAGCCAAGTAATTCTACTTTTGAGCTCATCAGGGAAATTGACTATTCCAGCGTTCAAGTGAAAGAAGGTTCTCACAAACAATAAGAACCATATCATGATACTATATTAAATTCAAAACACAAGTGATCTTAATTTTGGATCTCTCAATCATCAACCACGTTGATGGTTTTAGTTTAAGTGTTATTTCTTGGATCCTACTGTGCTGCAGTCTTTCTGCATGGAGAACACATTTTTCTCAGAATCAACAACAATTCTTCAATCTCAAGGAAAAAGGACGGCGCGCAAACTTTTAGCCAAATGCCAGAAACAACCTTGACAGCAGCCTTGCAATCTGATTGTTTCACATGAAGAAACATTTAGGCAGTTTGTTTCACCTTCTCATGAACAGACAGCCGGCCTTAAGTGGCCTTGTCTTTTTTCATGAAAAAACAAAGTCAGCATAGCCCAAAATTCATTTGGGCAAAACACATTCAAATGTTTTTTTTTTTTTTTTTCTTTATGTCTGTTCATATACCACAGTTGTACCTAAACATTATAAAGAAATATATATTTATATATATATATACTTTTGAAGCACCACCAATGAGAGTCAGAGTCAGAAATCAGGCTCACATGATAAGCCCCCTCAAAGAGTAATACCACTCAGTTAAAAAAAACTCTCATGCAATTATTCTTTTTAATTAGAAACACTTTCCTAAACCAAAGGACAAATATTTGGGTGTATGATGTCATCAAAACATAGCCTGGCACTGGTCCATTTACTACAAATTGGAAGCCAATTTTCTAGACTTAAGCGGTTCTCTTTTTCACATGCAAGTGATACCATACTGACCACAATTATTTCTTAATGCTCATGTCATGCAATCCAATATTAGTCCTTGGGGCGCAATACCTGAATCCTTCAAACTAAGTGGCATTTCCCTTTAAAAGGCACTCAAAGCATGATCTTGCTATTGGGGTTGGCTTTACATGTTACAACGCCTCTTTCTGCAATTGTAGAATGACTGTTTCATGTTAGCACTTTGTCCTGAGGGTGGAGGTTAAGAGAAAGGCAATTAAACTCACATTGAAGTCAAGAGTTGATCCTCTTGGGAGCATGAATATGCTTAGCTGATGATAGGTGATAGGTTTGACCTGATGACCTGGGGGCGATTAGCATCCAGCATTAGCACTCTTATGCCCCAGTATGGGCAAAATTAAAAAGGTCTAATTTAAGATCTCTGGCTCAACAACTGCCAGACAATCAGCATATGATAAAAACTTTGGGCAAGTCAAGTGATAAGCAAACTTTGCACCCTCGTAGACGCCAACACTACCTCATCTAGCTAAAGCTGCATCACGTAAAGCCTCACCCTATTAGCCCACTTTTCTAGATCTCAAGGTGCATAACAAGGATATACATAAAAAGTACAAAGTTCTGCAATGCCATCTCCACGTTTCAACTGTACATAACTAACTTTAAGGTACTACATGTTGCATGTAGGATTCTTCACAAAATATATAACTACTAGATCAGAGTAGACTCTTGCCAGTAACCACTGGTTTTTGGCAGGGCAAGACTGAAAGTTAGAAAATTGAAAGCATCCTGAGAGCAATGTGCTGCAAGGCACAGCCGAACCCTTCCATGATCCTTGGAGACTGGCTGCATGTATGCCTACTGTACATTTGTATTTGAGCAATTCAGCCTCCTTTTAAAAAGCCATACAGTAAATGTAATCTTCAACATGCTTTCTAGCATTCACTTCATTTTTTTTTTTTTGAAACAATTATCAAAACCTCATACGCCACACAAGATATCACAAAACGAGTCCAATATCTAACTCACTCTCAGGCCAAAGTGTTACAAACAGATTCTCGTCAGTTTAGCTGACAAATGTAACATCAGGTAAATATTCAGTCTGTTGCAGAATTCCTTGTGCAAACATTTAATCTGTGATGGTAAACACTGTTTCCATCTCTAGTACTACATTTCTACCACTTCTCCCTAACTTTGTCACATCACAGCCCAGCAAAACCATTATCAAAGTTTCGATACGTTTACATGCACATAAGAAACCAGGTAAATGTCAGATATGAGGTTAAGGCATGAAACTGAGCAACTCATTCAATTGGATTTCTTTAAAACCACAGTTTACACGCGGTTTGTCAGAGAACAGATATTTCCCCTCCCTCCTCCACATTTTTGCCATATTTTGAGTGTTACTAACGTGTTATCTAAGAACTTTGCTCAGTAAAAGGACACTGATGCACCACCATGGGATAGCCTGTTTAACTGTGTGCATGTGTTTGGATTCATGGAACAGACTGAGCCCATTTAATAAACTAAACTAAACCATATACATTAAAATAGTAAGATCAATAGGTCTGTTGAGCATAGACTCAATTTGG
This sequence comes from Diplodus puntazzo, assembly GCA_963678695.2. Lineage (NCBI taxonomy): Eukaryota > Metazoa > Chordata > Actinopteri > Spariformes > Sparidae > Diplodus > Diplodus puntazzo. Next base: position 6,583,055 of record OZ023167.1, on the reverse strand, counting down.
GATGTAATTACTCTAAGTGTAATGATGCATGAGAATAAATAGCGTGCACACTAGCACATGCAAAGTAAACAAGCCTTCATGAAGCGTATAAACAGCCAAATTTAATCAAGAATATTGCTGGGAAGCAAGTTTCTCTTCATGCCTTAAACTGATAAAAGAAACTAGGTTTCTTGTTTCTGCATAAGAAATTCGGTCACTGACAGAAGCTGGAAATCATCGGATTACTTAAATGCATGTAAAAGTAGTAGAAACAAGTTTAATGTCTTCCTGAAAACAAACTGCTCAACTGACAACGTGAAGGAGTCCATTAGAGCTACTGTTTGAGACAAAGATACTTTGAATATTTTCACATTGAAAAGAATCAGCACAACAAATTTGACAAGTATGTAAATAGGAAAATCCTGGACATAGCATCCAATAAAATCAGAAAGGTAACTATACAGTACCATAGGAAATTATCCAAACACAGATGTTAATTTGTCCAATAATCCAATCAATTCTGTGAACCAAAATGTAAAGTTATGTAGAGTACTGACACTATATAAATACTTTTTTTTGGCATTATTTAGCAGCTTATTAATGACTTTGAAATAATGGCTTTTGTGTGATTATATGTACATAGATATGTGCACGTGTACAAGTCAAATCTCTTTTTTGGCTTGCTTTGTGCACTGTCAAATTCTACCAAAATAGTAGCTTTGTTAAGTGAGGCTGAGAAAATATATCTCTTTAGATACTGAGATAGTGCTTTACATTTGAAAATAGGAGGCTTCAATGACTAAGACTTTCATCGAAACCACTCAGACAATGACTAAAGCGTGAGGTCATTCAGATATAAGGCCATTAAATGTCATAGTTCATGCTGTGAGGTATGTATCTACCTCCCTTTTACTTATCTTCAAAAGAAATGCACAAAAAAGTCACAAGAACTATTTACAGCAGAGGCAGACCTAAGCAAGGTTATTTATAGTCCTGTTCCACCAGAAACACTTCAGATGCCTTTCATAACACATTCACAGGGCCTGAACAAGATCCTGATAAAAGCTACATGGTGTCCAATGTTGACGTAGTCTTATGTCTGATTCAATAAGGCAAATGTGGGAGGTGAAAGTTATTCCCATTTTGACTGTGTTAGCCTGTTTAATGATCAACTTAGTTCAATTTGACTCACATGAGGAAAAAGGTTCAGTATTACACTACAAAGCTACATTAGTTATGATTAGGTTGTTGTTACTACATTAGTAATGACATGGTTATGGTTTAAGATAGGTTTGATTCAAAAAATGGCCATCACAGAAGAGGTAATGTTTTAAAGTTGATTTCATGTAATGCTTAGTTATATTTCCTTCCTCACTCTCTGATATATCTTCTGGATTTTCCAGTGCTTCCCCAGTTGTTATAGCAACCAGCAACCCAATGAAGCGTATCATCAAAAATTACTGATTTCTCGTGTCTTGTCATTGTTTGAAACTGGAAACTTTATCCTGTGATTACATGAAAATGATTGATTTAAAACTAAAAATTTGGGGTCCATCCATATTTTTTACACAACATGTAATCAATTAAATCAACAGGATTTAATAGGATACAGCGCTAAGAAGCTATGAAGCTCCTGCTCAGGTAGTATGAATGTGCTATGAACCAGATTTCTAATAAGGTGTTACCTCATATCAACTGCACCACACTTCATATAAAAATGTTGCTTTAATATATTGAAACATCTTACAATTTGAGATAAACTTATTAGACAAACTTGCTCTGCGCTGACTACTTCTATGTCCTCTTAGTGATGTAAAATCTGATTGCCAGATTTCCCATCCGAGACGTTTAAAAAAAAAACAAAAAAAAACTCCTGAGGGCAGATGTTGCACATACAGCAACATATAACAAGTGCCTATCTTTGCAATCAAAATCTATATTTCCCTTATCATATCACTTTTGAATGTTAGACAAGACTAACTGCTCAATGGGACGACCTCAGTTTTGTAACAATGACAGCGGCAAGTTGTTGTGGATCCGTCAAATGAGGGTTTTTCTCCATTACTGAGTGGACTACGTAAGCAGGAAAGATGTTACAAAGGTTCCGATATGTTTGATACTGGTGGTCTGGGATGACATACCGCTCTTGATGTTCAACTGAAGATGGCATCTCCCATGGAGAGTTCCAGATTTGTTCCATCTTGTCTGGCATGCTGCGGACCATCACCCGCTCGCAACACGGCATCAGGCTATTACTCAATGGATATGAATGATATCCGTAGGACTCATTACCACAAGGCAGAGGGTCCCAGCTGGCATGCTGCTCACGACACAGTGGCGGTCTCCTCTGTCTCATTGGGTTGCTATCATATAGCCTTGAATCTGATATACTGTCCATTCGAGTCATACCAAGAGACCGTGTGGGCTGTGAGGACAAAGGTGGGAGGACATTCTGAGTTAGGGGATAGTCTCCAGGACAGCTGGACCTGGCTCCCACGGCAACATGCTGGATGTGTGGTGCTAGATGAGATCCAGACTGCTTACGGGTGCCCTGCTTGGGTTCCTCTGGTCCATAACTCTGTACCCGTGTCAGCGCTTCATGCCGAAACCCATGGGAGAAAGCCTGCATCCTACCTTGTGCAGAAGACTGCTGCTGCCCCTTCATGCTCTCCTCTAAGCTACTGTCCACGGAGCTTGGGTACAGGTCCCCGTAAGAGGAGAACGAGTCACTGTTTGAATGGCTGAGGCAGGATTCAGGGCAGTGGCTGGGATTTCTCTGATACACACCATGCTCGTGCTCCATGCTACAGAAACTGTCGACATTATGCATGCTGCTCATGCTCATATTTGAAAAATCACTGTGCAGTGAATAATATCCATGGTCACTAACTGAGTCATACTTTGGGAACTGTTCACTGTATGTAACAGAGGCGCCATGACTGTTAGTAACTAAAATAGGAGGGTACTGTACACTAGACATGTGCTCCAGGGAACTGTGTGCGAACTGCAAAGACCCTGGCACTGGGCTGCTGGCTGATCGTGTGTTCAAGGCCCCAGCTGCGTGGCTCTTGGCAGGCTGCATGGTGGGCACACTGAGAGCAGACACAAGGGAAGGCACTGAATTTGTCTCAGACTTCCTAGCGACGGACAGTGCCTCTGGAGGTTCGCAGGCAACTGAGCGAATGCTGGGGTCAGACTGACGTTTGGGTGCCACACGTTTGGCCTCAGAGTTGCTGTCCCCCTTTACAGTTATAGGGCCAGTGCCACATTTAGCTAACGCCCCCTCACTCATTGTCTTCACTGCAGACAGTTTGGCAAAGGCCCGGAGTTCATCAGCCACTGACCGCTGGGGCTGGTTGACACGCTCTGGATGATAGTACTTGCACTTGTGTCCATATGTGCACTTTTTTCCTTGATCAAAGAAAGAGTAGAATCAAAAAAAAATATTAACTTAACTTGTACAGACAAAAATGATTCGGACATGGCTTTAAAAAGATATTTAGGAAACTTACCATAGGGGCAGGGTTGTTTTTTGTGCTCTGGAACAACAGGACGCTTGCGGAGGAAATTTTCTAGGCTTGGACCATGTCTTCCCAGTGGATCATCAGGTGGCATGAACCTATTCAAAATATATCATTACTAAATGTCAGCTTCATAACTTCCATCATAAAGACTCTGTTCCACAAATGAATGACTAAATAGACAACAGAAAAACAGTCCAGTGGTGTTTTGATTAAACCATAAACACTGCTAACCAACTTTAAGATACAAATCATTTGTGTTGTAGAGGAAGACAACCTCTTTTTTTTTTTTTTTTTTTAGCAAAGCTCATCTATAGCTGTACTCACAGACTGAAGGAGTCTTAGAGTGCATCTTTACATCATATGGCACAAATAAGAATGCATTATGGTTTCTTACTTGTCATTGACAAATGAGTACATTAGGAGACGCTCCTCTATGAACTTCTTCCACTCTGGCTTCTCATTTTGCAAGTCCCTGTAGTTGTCATTTGATACAATAATTCCATCAGAATCATAAGCCAGCTTCACTATGAAGCGATCATCATAGCACACCACTCTCCTGCCTTGAACTCTCCGAGATGGGGTGAAAACCAGGATCTTTTCTTTTTCCAGCTTGCGTAGTATTTCTTGATCTGAAAGGGGAATTTGGAGGAAGTTAGACTGTTGATTAATATTTCATTAACGGCTCATAATAATTCCATCAAACATAAGCAAAACAAATTTCACAATGTATTTCGAAAATCAGTTATTTTCATAGGGCATGTTATAGTATTTTATCAATTAATCAGTTGTTTTGTTTTTGGGTTTTTTTTTTGGGGGGGGGGGGAATCACTCACCCAACAGGGAGGGAGGGAGGTTCCTATTTTCTTTCTGTTCATTACTGTTGACAGGCTGTTGGAGGTGTGCATATTGTGTGTGACTGAGTGTAAAAGTATGCATATGTGTGTGTATATACTGTATATGTACATGACAGTGGGTGCCTCTCATCTGCCTAATAATAGACAAAGCCCAAAGCCCACATATGTTGATCATGTTTTTTTTTCTACTAACCATCACACATGTATTTTTATTTGCGTATGTATAGGTTTACATGTGTATGTATGTGTGCATATGTGCATAGATGGTTACACCTTCATTTTGTCAACATCATAATGAACATAAATAAAAGAAATGTTCACAAAAAAGTATAACTTCAATAATAAAAAAGCTTTACTACCTGTGATGAGTGCATCAGGTCTCGACTGTTCTTTTCTCCAGGCAGGGACAAACACAGTGATGTCTTTGTGTCCTTTCTCCAAGAACCACTCAACAGCAAGTTGGATACCACGACAAGAGAATACCTCTTTGTTTCCATGGCTACAAAACAAAAAAATATGGTATAAGGTCCACTTAAATGTCATAAAAGGACATCCATTAGAGGCAAAAGTTTCAGAGCAGAAGTATGTTCTGAAGGAAGCACTGACAAATTCAATACGAGCGAATGCTTGTTGGTGTCTTACCTCATTGCCACATTTGAGCCATCGATGACGATGGGCCTGAGGTTATCAAAGGTATCCACAGAGTCAGAATCTTCCACTGACACCTCAGGACTAACAGTCTCTTTAACACAGGGGGTCCGTGATATTGGTGTGATGGCCATACTGCTGCAAGGTTGAGGTTCAGGCTCTACTTTGTTTCCAAGCCTTACTAACTCAGCAAGGATGTCATTAATAAGCGCAGCAGCCCCCAACTTGTTGAGCACTGTTTCCACCTGCTCTCCTGAATAGCCCAACTTCAGAGCAAAATCCATCTTCGTCTGATACTCTCTGTTGCTGGGAGGCTTGATCCCTGGTCCCGCGCTGTTCTCATCCTCACGAAAATCTTGCACAGTGCTACTCTGGGAAAAACTGGGTTGGTCGAGGCATGGAGACCGGCAGAGCTGTCGGTGGGGTTTTGTGACAGCCAAGGGGTCCTTCTTCTTACAGCCACTGTTGTTCACCTGAACCTTCCGACGTTGCTGCTCTTCAGATTCGCTTTCTGAGCTGCTTCCATCCTCAGAATCGTCAGTGGCGTGCTGAGCCTCACTTGAGTTAATGTTCTCCTCCCTCCATGGGCGTTTTTCCATTTTGAGCTTCTCCACCATGGACCATACTGTCATCACTTTCGTCTTGACACCTCAAAGTTCCACCCCATGCTTCCTCACCTCCACCGAAACCAGGGAAACATACTCAGTGCTGGACTTCAGCGCTACAGGCTCTTTGTTTAGAGCCAAAGTCAAACGGTGTCCCCTATGTGGGCAGGCAAATTAAACTATTAGATCCTGAAAGAGAGCAAAAACAAAATGGAAAATTTCAATTAGAAAAATGTGTTGAGCTTTACTTAATGCTACAATGAGCCAATCTGGAGAAAGATAGCTTATTGTTGAGTCTCATTCCTAGATCGTCAAATATCATCAAGTAGGTCCTAGATACGTGACAACCTAGGAATGATACTTAACAATCAACTATGTTAAACACTGCACTTTTAACCTTAAAATAATCAATATGTCTTACTTCCAAAAGTTGTGAAAAGCAGTCAACAGTGTAACAAGATAGAAGAGGTTGAGAATCACACATTCGAGTACACCAGTATTTATGACTAGTTTAACGCCACACAGAAACTCAATTTCTCACTTTCTTGGTACAGTCAACACAACGTTCAACTACTTAGTTTGGATGTTGATTACCATTGCAACAATAGATGCTTTGAAGCTTTAGGGTCAGCCCTAGTACCAAGTCATCTTTAATATGCCACATTAAGTAGTAAAATAAATAAGTCCACATTAGGAAAGTTAAATTGGTAAACACATCTTCTCTCAATTACAGCCCTCCCTGCGGACTATAACCGTGTTTTTCTCTCCCAAAATAAAGGGCCTGCACAGTGTCAAAGTCTTAAAAATGCTGGCTTGGTGATTCAGTGTTTTGCAAAACTATGAGCGACTGCTAAAGGTCAGGGGCTGTGTGCCACAGTGACAGTATGTGAAGAAGACAGACAACCTCTGGTCCTTTTATTTTTAACTTTAGCCAAATATAGAGCAGACCTGTTGTCATTAACCTGGATCAGTTGTTAGTATTGATTTTGAGATTGTAATTATAAAATGGAGATTTTAATCACCACTGCATTGCATCTTGAGAATGACTGTTGGTGTAATATTTGTCTTTCTCATACTTGGTAAGTCGTCCAACAGCAGAAACTAACTGTGTGAGAAAACACTGAATTCTCACGAAAACATCACGTCCTCATAATGTCCAACCCACTTGCAGTAAACCAATAAAGGCTTCACCTGTGGGAAACTGCAATCTGCGGTAAGTGACAAAATCAGCCAAATGGAACATATCTGTCAGCCATCCAAGTAAACAACTTACTTACGAAACCACAGCAGCGCATGCAAGGGACTGCTCTTTCTCTCTCTGACTGTATTCTGGTGTTAGTGGTCATACACTATTCACATCTAGTCTTTGGTCTCATTTGCATTTTTGGAGGGGGCACTGGTTGGTTAAACAGTCTGCAATGTCAACCATACTTTTTGTTCGTCACTCCTGTTCTGACTTAAATGTTAGTCACTCCTACAAGTCCATTTACTCCAACAAATTAACAGCCAATTATGTACTTAAATCTGTTGGCTGTAACTAAGTGCACATTCAAACTGTAACAAAGCATTTTCGGCAGTGTTGCATGTGTGACCTTGTTTGCGGGGTTGTTGGTACGCAGCAAGAGTTTCCAACAAATCTGAACAAAACTGTGGATATTTACTAATGGCAGGTGGTGAAAGCATCTGCATTTAAATAGTGCTGCAAGGATAAATTGATTAATCCAGTGTTTTTTAATCTTGTTCCTTGGGGCCCCAGTCATGTGTGTTTTCGATGTTGGCCTAACTAAACTATTTTGATAATCGATTAATCCGATTGTATTACTTTGTAAGTAAAAAAGGGGAAATCAGTCATTTAGTAAACTGTCTGCAAACATCAAATTGATTAATCAAGAAAACAATCATCAGATTAATTGACAAGTAAAATAATAGTTGCAAAATACATCGAAACAAAAAAGATGCTTTCGCCGATCTCCTCCTGGTGGTGCAATATGGAAAAACATCGATACAACAGACAACAAAGTCTCCACCCAACTTTCCCTGTGTCCCTGGTTTACAGGTTTTAAAATGAATATCTTTCTCCCTGTAGAAAACCTGTAAATGTACTGCAGAATAACCCCCGTGTCTAGAGCACAATAGTGCTGGTCCACAAGTAACATTTGAGCCAGACACACATAGTGTGAGTGCATGTGTTAAGATAACCTGAGACGAAGTGTGGGCTGAACAGTACATCCCTGCGCCTCCAGACTATTTGAATTGAATGGGATTCCTCCGAGAACAAAGCGGTTTTACTGTCAACAGCTCCAGGTGTGCATTTTTACATATGGATATTGGTGATCAAATCATCGTAATAACAAGTGTGTTAATGAACAGAAACACAAGACTGCACTGCACTTTCCCCCAGTCTTGCAGAGAGCAGAATACAGCCAGCTTCGAGCTTCAAGAGGCGCAGCCCATGATGTGCGTTGCCTAGCAACACAGCCTTGTCATCAGCTAACTCCTTTTTACCAGTCACGACTAACACAAACACAGCTCATCATCTCTCTTCAGGCAGTCAGTAAATGCAGAACACTTACAGCCACACTACAACTCTACACTAAAACTCTCGAGGCAGCATATTTTACATTAATAAATGACATTACTTAGACTTCTATCGGTGCTGACCATTGAAAAAGAAAGGTCAATCTGGACACTTAAATGTGTTTATAAAACAAATGATGACCAATATCTGAAATTTTCACTTAACACGACAATTAACACACAAGACTGATATTCATAGAAAATCCTGATGGTTAATCGATATTTTTAAGCATCCACCTATAGTTACAAATGCATAGTTTTAATGTCAGAGTTTGTGTAAGCTGACAGCATCACTGATGCAAACTGTTTTACCACTGATCAAAACTTGTATAACAAAGATGAAGCAAAAAAGGTTTCAACATTTACACAAGAACCCGACAAAGGAGAGATATTTCGGCACTGTTGCTGAGCTCAACTCACAGCCCACTTCCACGTAAGAGACATTTTATGACCACACCGGCACATGTTTAAGGGAGCAGAGCTTTTTCAATCCTTTCCCTTCCACCTCCAGATTCGCAGGCTTAGACTCAGCAAGGCCTCCAGACTATCCCTGCACATGCACAGACTCGTGTAGCTCTGTTTCATAGCAACAAGTGAAGCACGGTCCTTAAGCCATCTTTTACATTGCTGACCCTACATAGTATCCACAATGAAGCACGGACATAAACTGCACAATGGCGAGAGTCGGTTGCATGTGTCGACTGCCTTGTCGGATATGTTTAAATTCAGACTGACAGATTCGGAGTTCAGCGGAGCCGCTGCTGTACAGAATCCAGCAGCTGAGACAGACCAATCAGAGAATGAAACACACTGAACAAGTCATTATTACTAAGGCTGAAAGGCTGCCTTCAAGAGTGAGCTCTGTCATAAGGGCATGTGAAGGTTATCTGGGCCGAGAAACAAGTTATCTATTGAGCTGGAAAGCATGCACACACACACACACACACACACACACACACACACACAAACACAAACACACACACACAAACATAAATAAGAGAGTAGCTTTTTAAGAAATATGCTTTAACATTACCAAGAGAAAGTCATAGTAAACTGTCATCTAGAACATAGAACCAATTAAAAACAAAATAATCTTATTATGTATGATGTACAATAATCCCATCTGACATCCATCTCTACTTTAACAATAGAAATTCTTAACCCTGGTTCGTGTTATACTATGTTTTTGGAGGAATGACACCAACAAACAGCTACCAAAATCCTCCATATGGCCCCGGTACACTATGTGCTCCAATGTGTCAAGAGACTAGACAGATGTCTCGGTGACAAAAGAGTGTGTTTATTCATCATATGGTATAACTGCAGAGTATTTTTTTTAGCTTTAATATTTGTGGACAGCTGTTGCTCATCGTTTTCACTTGCTATGGAGGCTAACTGTCGCACTCTTGCTGAAAGTAAAGCAGGAGGAAAAGTAAACAGATATTATCGTATATCTAAAATTAGCAACAAGTCACTCTAGAGTACTTAACGGTTGAGACACATGGATGATTTCTCTAAACATCTCTTAGCATACAGGTTCGCCAATGTCTCCTCAAAGAGACAAAAGAAGAAAGGATCGTTGCCTTGCATCACAAATAAAATAATCATCATCAATTGATGAATACACGAATGAAGAAACAAATGTGGTAAATGCTCCTGGCCTTGGCCACAACCTCCTTCATCCTTCATGCCATGACCGCACTTCCCCATCCATCCCCATTTGTTATAGTCTACTGTGTATCATAAACACCACATCAAGTTCCAACCAACTTTGCTCTACTAATGACAGCTTCCACTTCTGGTGGTTTTGGTTGTAAATTAACTTTTACAGGCTTCTAAAATTCTGTAGGTTAAGCACAATAGAAACTAGAAATATTTCAAATTAAAAACTGCAGTAATGATCATTTCAGCTGAAGCACATTATGAGCAGGCAAACAAGAAAGTAAGGACTAAACTGTGTTCTCACATTAAGCCACTTTTGCCTTTACTTAAAAGCAAACAACATGAATGTGCATCCAAATTCAATCACTGCATTGACCCCAATGACAGTGACCATACAGAACACCTGCTGAACTGGTGAATAAACTTAGCTGGACTGAGCTATCATTGCATCCATCAGCCAAGCAGCTGACACGTCAATACAATAAAATGAAGTTCTTGATATCATTAGCTACAGCATCATGAGTTGAGAGGGACGAAATGGTAGGAAGGTTAAATAATTTGACAGTTAAAGTTGCCTCACACTTGTAATGTACTTTTTCGTACAACGTAATAGGATCACTACTGAACACGCAGTCAGCTTCATGATTGAATTAAATGAGAGATAACTGGTTTGACACCCTTAGGCCCCGAGTAACGGTTAGCATATGCTAGCATGCTAGTGTACCGTTACTTAGCTAGCTGCGGGAGAGTCAACATTTAAGCTACACAAACTAACCGGCTAATGTCGGTTTATCGGGGTGGAAAATGGCTAGAGAGCGAAACAAATACTGTTATTTCAGGTCAACTATAACCAAGAGCGTTGTCAGGTATCACCGGTCTGTATTTAACGTTAGTTAACGATATCACGGCTAGGCAGTTAGCTAACATACTGTATCCAACATCCAACTTAGTACCTCCACAGGCTAACACAGACGTCAAGTAGCTAACATTCGTTAGCTTTAGCCGCTGAGCGTGTTGCTAACATATTTGCCGGAATACTACAGTAACTTGAGATAAAGTTGACGATCGTTTCATATATCAGAGGGAGGTGAAACCAGAGCAACGCAACACGATTCTCTATACAACCTGCACGTACGTCGCTGCCATCGTTGCCTTCTAACGGTGCTCATCTCACCTTATTGCTGTCATCCTCCTCGCCTGTAACAGTTATGTTTTGCTGCCATTGGCGCTGTCGCAGTTTGGTCCGGGTTGCCAGATAGCGCGAGGGAAACAAGTAACCTCAGCTGTGAAAAAGACACCGGGGTCAGTGCACCGTTACAAACGTGATTTCCGCTTCTTCAACCGGGCGTCTCATGATCATCGTCAACGCAGGGCTTTTTCATGGTGCTTTTTCTTTGTGGCTCGGATGCTGCCTCGTGAAAATAAGGGGACATTTCCCAGAACATGCTGTCCTGATAAACAAGCTCTGTCCTTGCTTGTCATAGATGAACTAGAGATATGAGTAGAAATAATAATTACTATGCAGTCAAAATTCTTATACTATGTCTAATCTCATTACACTGAGTGACTTTATCCAAACTCTCTGAAGAGTAAATCCCATTCAAACTCCTAGAACAAAGTAATCATTCATTTTTATTATAAATTATCTAGCCTATATGATGCGTCTTCAAACTGTGTGCTGTCGTTTTTTTGCACATGTTCTCCCTAGGTATTCATGCAAACTCTACACTGCTAATAGTTATCGGTGTAAATGTGTATTTCGACGTAAGCATGTGTAAGCATTACTGCCTTTGTTAGGCCTCCCGAATACAGAAATAAACCTTGGCTCCAACATAATCATCATCATCATCATCATCATCATCATCAAGTGAGAGAAATGAAAATGGTGAGAAAAAAAATCATGTATTGTCGTGTTTATTTTAGTGTAAGGCAGTGTTCTACTTTGACAAAACAGTAACAGATTTTCAAGAGGTGTCTCCTAATGTGACATAGATGTAACTGTAACAATTGAAATAAAAATAAAAAAAATGGAAAGAAACTCAAACGGAGAAAAGAATATTGCCAATTTGTAACAAACCATTCTGAATACAATGTTACAGTGTACAAAAAGCTGAGAATTATAAATACAAATTCCTTGACATTTGTTCAATAACACACTATAAAAAAAAAATTACATCATTTGACAGCTTCACCTCTGACTGATCAAACCAACAATGAATGAAACTAGATTCCAAACAAAATCAAACTACTTGTTTTTTTGTTTTTGTTTTTTTAATTCCACGAGCTTACAGTATGGTGATAATGGAGTTCATCATTTCACAGGTGGTCAAGCTGTTGACAAAATGAGACCAGAGAAAAAAAAACAGCCACAGTAAGGCCAGACTGGCTCGTCAGGCCAGAAGAAAAACGCACGAAATTTGAGATGAGGTTGAGGTACTACTATCCTTTTACCTTTGCTATTTTTTTTCTACCATTTCATAGATAAAACAGCTGTTTCTATGCACTGCATTCAATGTGTATGTGAAATGCGCTATGCGAATGAAAGTACTAAGGCTATCTATCTACAGTGTGTAAATGAAATTGCAGCTTAAGTTAAAGATATAAGAACTATCGGTCCATCTGTACATTTCCCCCCTACCTTCAGATCCTGTTCTGTCTTGAGCGTAAGAAATACATGTTATTGATATGTTGAGATTAAGCTTAATGCAATAACAGCGTAATGTATTTGAAATATACGTCATGAAGGTATCAAAATATGTTTTATAATGTGGATTGAGCTATTTCACTCTGATGGGGAAGCGAATGATTATTTTCATGATCGATTTATTTATTTTTTACGACTGATATTTTTTTTTAGTCTATAAAAGTTCCAAAGTCCAAAGGTCCAAAGTAACATATTGAAAGGTTTTCTTTTGTTCATCTAACAGTCCAAATCCTGTTGACAAAGAAAAGCTTTTTGCCTAAAAAAAAAAAGACAAAACTATTAATCACTTCTCAACACAGTTAGCAATAAAACATTTTTTGATCTACTAATCAAGTAATCGTTGTGTCTTTAATCTGTAATGTTCCCCTTTGAGATACTACTGGCCTGAAATCAGACAAGCTAAGAAAACAGCCACAGATGCTGAATTTGAGCATCCTGACAGGCCAACATAAACCTTACTGGTGCAAAGAGAGGCAGTGGAAAAGCAACCAACGCAACCACAAGCTGGCACTTAAAGCATACAAGTGTTCAGGGAAAACGTAAGCAGGACTGGGGTAGCACCATTTTGTCTGTCCTATGGAAACCAGGCGAACGAATACCAAATAAACAAAGTGTGGTATTACGACAGAGACCTGGAAACTGAGGCTACATTCTAGTAAAACTGAATAGCTTAATGAGATGAATCTGTGAGCACTTTCGATTGCAAACAAAACAAGTACTTGCAAGAACAATTTCAGTGGACTAACATGTGATGTGTGTGAAGCAAACAACGGTTACTGTGCAAATGCAGAAAATCCCTTTTGACTTCCCAATAAGACAGCGTTGTGCTCGACATCGCATGATGGCACATGGTTTTCAAATTCATGTCTATCAAAGTGTGCAACAACTCTTCAAAGGACTCAGTTGTGCAAGTAGTACAAATTAAGCAACAATTACTCCTTTGGATGTAACGAAAAAAAAGCACTAATTGGCACATAAACATGTGATCTTAATGCTAACTGTATGACTTTTCAATCAAAGGTTGCCTAGGGGAGTTTGTTGCAGGCTGCCACATCCCTGGCTTGTCTGGTTTCACTGAGGACGGCCATTTCTTCTTTAGACACACCTGTCTTGACGGGACTCCCAGAGTGCAATACTCCCTCCCTACAGGCCCCCGGTCTGCTTTTACCACACTGGTTATAGGACTGCAAATTAGTGGCAGCATTACAAAATATATCCTCATCTAAGCCATCGGACACCTGCTCCATCATTCCAGCATAAACAAAGGTGCTATGGGGTGAACATGAATCTGACTGCAGAGGATGGTGACACTGCCTGTTGTACAGCTCTGTATTCTGAGGACTTAAATCACAGGACACTCTGTCTGACATGTCAGAGCAAAGATGTTGCGGTTTGCCGTCAGAAAAATCACTGCTGGATGAACTGGAAAACATTTTCTGTTTTACTTGTGACTGACTGAGACCCTGCACACTTTCAGTGATTTCCCCATCCCCCAGAGGAAGGCTTAAAGCCATTTCTGACCTTGTTTGCCATGATAAGGCCATAATGCTGCTACTGTCTCTAACCTCTGGTGCAGACATGAGTACATTCTTTTTGTAATATGGTGAGGAATCCCTCTCGGAGTTCTTTTCAGTTTGAGAACAAGAAATGACAGCAGCTCTGCTCTCTCTGTATGTGTCAGGCATCTTCATCTCAAGACTTTCTGTGTCCAGGGACCTGCTTCTTCTGTCTAGAGACAACGGATTAGGCACGGACTGAGTCACTCTTGTAAGGCCTAGGTGCCGAGGGAGACTAGCTATCGCCCATGTGTTACTGATCAGGTTCTGTTCATACAGGTCCAACATTTGATAGTCACATTCGGCAAATGCATCTTTTTGCAGGTAGCTTTCTTCAAATTCCTGATAGGGCGACGAGATGTCTTCCTCCAGCTCCATTTGAATCTGCTCGTCGTATTCACCCTCGTTATGCATATCCACTACATCGAATGTGACTATGGTAGGTAAGGCCTGCATGTTTGGGGTGAAGGCAGAGTTAGTCTCCAGATCATCCTCGTCGTCGTTTTGCAAGTTACCCAGCATCTCAGAGTGCTTCGTGTAGTCTACAAGTGCTTGAGAGAAACTCACAGTTTGTCCATCGTCTACATCATTGCTACGATCAGGAGACTGAGGGTTGATATTTCTGTACGGTAAAGCCACGGGCTTGTTCTCCTCAAGATGTTGCTCTTTGGGTTCGCAAAACGTTTCAAAATCTGGGTCGGACGTGCTGCCGAACGATATGCTGCTGTGCCTTTTCTCACAATCTGCGCTTGTGGATTTTCCTCTTTTTTCAGTGGAAGCAGCGATGTGGTCCTTTCCATCAAACACATCGGGTTCTGTATCATTCTTGTGGATTGATGCTTGGGATTTTGAATTCAAGTTACAGTTTTTATTTGAGCCGATTTCCTGCCGAACGACTACAACTTGCGCTGACTCCGAGGATTTACTGCATGTGCTCGGCCGCTCTAGGAATTCGTCAACTTGATAGCGTTCAGCATTTATTTGTAATCGGTTCATGTCTGGAACAAAGGAAGAATCTGCCACACCAACTGCCTCACTTATATACTCGCACTGATTTGAGCCAGGCAGTTTTGCTTTGTTTTCATAATGTGGGCTGATGAGACTCTCATCAGGTGCAAAAAGTTCATAGAGGGCATCCCCGCTGTAACTGTCCCTGGGCAGCCTGTCTGTCCTAAGTCTGTCAGTTTTTTCTTGTCCGTCGTCTGGCCCAGGGGTAGTTGAATCGTAGTAGCCCTCATCGCTATTTGGAACTGACTCTTGATGCTCGCTTTGAGGAGTTAACACATCAGCGATTGAAGAATTGTCCATAGCACTGGCTTGCGGCGCACTGTTACTGTTGAGTAAGTCCATATTGTGAGAACTTGTCAGGTCAGCAGTCATATCTGTGTGGTCCTGGTTGCAGGTGTAGCAAATGTCCTCTGACTCGTTATTTACCCAGAAATCATCTAGACACTCCTCGTCCAAATCGTCCGGGGAGGCCATTTCTTCTCCTCCACCCTGATACGTGAGAAAACAAGAGGCCCTTTTTCCTGCGTTTCTGCTCCTTTCTCCAGAAACGGTGCTCTCTGTGATGCTGTCATCTTCTTGATCTGCAATTATGTCCCCACAGCCGGTGAGTGAATCAAAGCTCTTTAACGATGCAACGTCTCCAAAAATCATGTTTAGCTGCTCCGATGAGCCGGCGGGTGTGTCAGACTTCAGTATAGGCTCAGACATGGTATGAAGCTTCAGACAAGGCTCGCTGTCTCCTCTAGAGATCTCCTCGTATTCACAAACGGCCACCGAATTCATCTCCTCCACTTGATCATCACACATCTCATCATCAAGCTCAGACTTTGGGCTTTCTTGCTCCTCACTCTTCTCTAATGCTATAACATCAGCATCAATACATTCAGGACCAATGGAAATATCACATATAACATCTGCAAAATCAGGCACATCAGGCTCAGGTACCAGGCACTCTGTGACAAACTGGTTGGTGTTGTCCTGGACAACAGGCACCTCTTTCTTGCAGTGAGGAGTCATTGCAATCATTTCAGTTTTATCCAATCCAACATTTCGGTGGTTCCTGTGATACTTAAAACTGTTAAAGAGACCCCTCAAACCTTTTCTCTGCCGAGTGAGAGTCAGTGATTTCTGGTCAGCAGCGGGGTGACTACATTCATTGTGGCAGCAGCTGTGGAGCTCTCCAGCAGAGTCCCTCTGGCTGTGGTACTCAAGGTCTCCAGCTGAGGTGTATGCACATCTCAGATTGTCATCGTGACCGACCTTACAGAGCCCGTCATGTGTTCTGCTTTTGGAGAGGCCTTTCTTGGAAGACCACTTGCTCGGATTTTTACTCCTTCCACCGAAAAAACTGGGCAAAATACAGATACTTTTACGAACTCCAAAAAATGTCAGGGCAGTCCTCCTAAACCGGCCAGATTTCTGTGATTTCACCGCAGGGTTCATCGTATCGGGCTGAAGCTCTTCCGTAATGTCATCATGGCTGCGTCGTGACAGATGCCCGGGTAGGGGAGTTAAATCCTTGGTGTCACCCGGTAGCTCGCCTCCCTTGCGAAAAGCCATGGCTACCAACTTTACAACACCGGTCCAAGAGAAGGCATTGCAGCAGAGTTTTCAAAATCAGCAGAGGAGGTCGCTGCAGCGAATTTGTCCTCCATCTGATACAAGCCCTGTATTGAGAAATTGACAGCAAAATCAATGATAAATTCACATATTCATAACCTGGAATTTCTAAAGCTCATCTGTATCATGCTGGCCATCACATCAGCCTATTTAACTTTGGCCACCCACGAGTGTATTTTGCCATAGCAAAAATTAACATGTTTCTTTTTCCCTTCTCTTTTCCTGAGGTGTGTTCAGTTACTTCAGTTACTACTTACTCTCGTTGTAGACTCAGTTTTTCTTATGGCTGGTTGTCTTTGCGCCTTTCGTCTCTTTAAAGCATTTGTGACTTGTAATGATTTTCCCTGTAGTGAGTGCAAGCCCCTATTCTGCTGACTGCATTCAGTATTTATGCCTCTATAGTTTCCTGTTGTTTTATTCACTTACTTGTCTCTAGGTTGCTCTTTTTTTTTTTTTACTGTAAATCTTAATGGTTGTCTTCACACCTACTGCATGAAAACTTGTCCTGGTGGGTCTTCATGTCTTTTTTTGTTGTTGCTGCATTTGCTTTAGCATTGTTTGTTGCTGGTTGGTAACTACAATCAGAGTAGGCTCACTCTCTATTAAAGGCTAACTTCACTCTAAGGCTGATGTGTTAGAGCTTGATAGCAAAATGGCATTGCACCATTCTCAGAAATCACTGACGCTGCTCTACAACATAAAAAGGACTACATAAAGCTCATTTACCGCCCACATCAGATGAGTATCAATCAATCAATTCGGGAGCTCAGGGCTTCTCATAGACTTGGATTACACAGAACGAGCTGTGCCGAGCCACTTAATTTTTTTCTGGTTGTTTTTGTACATTTTAAAACAAGTCCCCACCTACATCTGTTGTTCCGGAGCTAAATCACTATTTTTTGCTGTAAGGCTCCAGAAATGGTTTACACACTACGAATTTTTAAACCGACTTCCCATCGCCATGATGCTGAGTAGATAATAACTGATAATGATGACTAAAGATTCATTTTATTTGTCAGTGAACCCCATGTACATAATATTATCAGTGTGTGGTTTTGTTCTGGTGCCAGTCTGGTAACTGGTGCAAGCCATTTACATCATTAGTTTAAAGCTCACAGGCTTTACCAGCTTAGCGCTTTAATAACATTAACATTTTTTTTGTTTTTTCATTTTGGCACACAAATGCCCATTACTCATATCATGAATCTAATGCCCTACTGTTGGATATTTTTGAGTATTTACATATACGTGTTGCATTCACTGTTTTGGGAGAGGACAGAACTAAACCCATAAACACAACATTATAGTAATGTGAATTTTATGCCAGTACAAAAACAGACTGGCGTTATACTACCCAGTGCATTTATGTTTAGTTATACAATGTAAGTGACTGATTAAACATCCATCACAGATCAAATACAACTGTAAATGTAAAAGCCCAGCAACTGGCTCGATATTTAACTGTTCAGCAGCAAAACTACTCTTATATTTGTTTTAAAGAGTCTGTTTAAATATAAAAGACGGTAGCTAGCTTTTAATCCAGTCCAGTTAACAGACATAACTCTGAAACGTAGAAACTAAACGCCACATTAGCACGTTCAACCGATGGAGCTACATGAGTCACATAGTAAACAAACTTACCGACTGGATCCAGAACCTCTCGGCACGGAGCTGCCGTTTGGTTCCTCGACCAGGAGACGAGGAGAACCTCTCAGTGCATGTTCTCTGCTGCCAGCTAACTTGTCTTCAACTTTAGGTTACTGCAGGCGGCTTGTAGTTGACTCGAGCCCCGGGTTAGTCCCGACCGGACACGGTTTCATTTGTCCCCCAACTGCCGTTAGCTAGCTAACGTTAGCCGGGATGCTTGCTAACAACGTAAGCCACACACACACACACGCGCGCGCACACTCACCAGTGTGTGTCCTGCAGTTTGTGGCTGTAACGTGAGTCTGACACTCGCTAACGGCGGCTAAACCGCATCGCAGCAAAGCAGCATTGTGTCAAACACGCAGAGCATCTACACGGGGATTAAATTAATGCGTGTAGTTCGGCCACGCATGTCGATTTTTTTTTTCTTTGCCTGGAGATGTTCATAATAAGGCCAGCGTTTAAATGCACGACTCACTTCCTCTCCAGACTTCTCAGGTAAATCTCCCAAATCTCCTTTCCTGCCTCTGCGGCGCATGTTAGTGACGCAACATGTGTGTAACGTGTCTTTTATGACACAACGAGAATGACATGAACGCCAATAATAATATTAATATCATAATTTACGATTATTACAGTATTATGGATGATATTATAATAAAAATCACATACGTGCATGTTTGATAACTGGGGAGTATGAATGCACGTGTAAAATGTTTTGCATTATGATTAAATATAGACGTCAATAATAATAAAATAAATGGCAATAATAACAGTTATGACAATAATAGCATGACTAATATTAATATTATAATTTCCTCATGTGATGTCCCTCAGTGTTGCATTATAGGTAATAAAAACACCAATAATGATAATTATGATAATATGACTATGAATATCATAGTTTACACTTATTACAATATTATTAATAATCTAAGATTTAATTCATATACTTGCATGTTTAATAATAATGTATCCCTGTTGAAATCATCAGCCATTTATGAGTTAAAGGCCAACACCACCAGTTTTACAAATAAAGTGTGTTTACACATCTTGGAAGTATGAATGCATGTGTAAAATTGCAAAGAAGCTGTGCAATCTGATAAATTTCCTCTAGTGATGGCGATATCTCTGGTTCTGCTTTCCAACAACTGGTGCCTACATTACCCACAATGACTGACATCACTGGAGGCAGTTTATCAGATTACACACAGCTCCCTCTGAATCCACACAAGGCTTTATACTACTTTTTTCACACTGCCTATGCAGTAGCTCTCCCCAAGTCCTTAAAAGGACTTCAACACATACAGTTAACGGAGTTACCCTTCAAGGAAAACACTTTTCTTTAAAATATAAACTTTATTTATTCTTATCGGGGCATAAACAGAAGAACATGCCACATGGGGAGACATTTACACAGGACAAACAACGTGATATAATTAAATAAATATACAAAACACAATAAATAAAAAACAAGACATGAAATGTGAAGGAGATGTGAAACAAATGTGGATCGGTTACTGGTCTGACAACTTTTACCCATCTTTTTGTTGAGAACAGGACATTATTTCTGTACATTTATTGACATTGTTCATGAAAACAGAGACTGATGCTTTGCTCCAACTAAATTTCAAGTCATTTGGATAAGGCTGTCTAAAACTCTATGACCAAAAATAAAACATTTTAAACTTCATGGACTTTTGTGGGACTATACATGAAACAAAAGTCAGTGACTCACATGTTGGAATCACCAAACAAAAAGAAGTGTCTTCAATATGAAGGTCACAGAAGGAACAGTTCGCCTCACGTTTGGGAGCAGGAGAAAAGCTAAAGATAGATCATTTTGGTTCATGGTACATAAAGAGGGGGGAAATATATATATATATTTATAAAAAAAAATTTAACATGAAAATATTTGTCTTCTTTACAGTCACAATTACTATACACATTTACAGTCTCACAGATTAGTTTTTACAAAGCAAAGCAATATTGTGCCCTTTTTAAAAAAATTGGTAAATCTTAATGCTACAGTAAAAAAATCAGTGTGATACAGTGCACAATCTGGTATTATTTACAGTACAGATATACTGAGAGTTAATTGGGTTTTTACAGTGCAATTTTGTGTTTCCACCTCTACTCTTGTGCTTTTTGTTTATTTATTGTTTTTCAAAGTGCTTTTTAAAATAGTTTTTGGTCCTCTTCATGGATGTCCTTCGTGCTGGTGCAATGGTGCGTTTGTCCTTCTTGCATCACATACTATAGTTTCCATTTATGTTTTCGACTGCCGCACGTCCTTCCACTCCATCTTGGTGTTTTGCAGCGCCTGCGTCTTCTTTTCATCCACCTGCACGTAATCCACTCTGTGGTCATCGGACAGAAAGGGCTTCTGCTGGACATAGAGAGGGACAGATGAGGGGACAGTGACGTGATCTGATTAAGTTTAAAAAAAACACACATCAAAACCAAAAACTATACAGACTAGTTAATGAATAATAATCAACTTTTCATGTTGGAGTGTTGAGGATGAGTTCAGAAAGGAAGCTGCTCTGTAGTCTGGTGTTACGGCAGCAGATACTTGACTGCAGCAGGGTGAACAGACTGTGGCTGTGGCGTGTGCTATCTTTTTGTATCCTCTGTGCTCCGTGCAGACGCCTCACCTCTCCACTGATATACTTGTGTGTGGGCTGGCTGAGCTGAGCTAAGTTAAAAGAGAACTCCTTTTGCACTGTCAAAGATCATTAATATGTGGGTTTTGGTGTCCCATCTCTCCTCTTCAGACAGTCATTTTATTTATTTCCCAGAATGCCTGGGTAACATCCAAAGCGTGTAGCATTTAGGTGGTGCAGGTAGGAAGGGTGACGGAAACGAATCAAGTCAAGAGGTCTGTTACTGTTGATGGATTTGTATTGCAGCTGGAGGATATTAACTTTTTTATATAAGCCGATGTCATTTATCAGATCAGAAAACATACCTTCTGCACAGGAGATGGGGACGCGGAATTGAAATCCAGCGACAAATAGTCGAGGTTTGATTTTCTCGCCCAGGTTTGGACCGCTCCGTCGAAGGTGTGACAGAACTGTTGCATTGACTCCTATCAGGCAAAAGACACAGATGCCAAATTATTACTGTTCCCAGTTCAATATGCTGATCTAATTTCACATGTGAGGCACTTTGAATAAAAAATAATAAAAGCCTATAGACAACATATTTGCCACTGAAAATAGAGATTTTACCAGTCCTGTGCAGTTTGTGTCCTCATCTCTTGAGTTGTCCCTGTTCTCGAGTCTTCTTTCAGGAGGTAAACATTTTGCTGAAAAGCTGCGAAATGCACAATAAAATCAAAAAGCAAGGAAACATTAAAACAACATGTTGTTTTTGGGCTGGGTGAGTATTGAATTGTAGTGGTGGTCCCATAAACAAAACACATGACTGGAAGCTGCTGTTACTCCCAGTTAATAAGAATTACATAATTTGATGCATGGATGATTGCTAGACAACATAATCTAAGATGCTAATGCTTTCTGCTGCTGTCAAAGCTTTTTGTTTTACGAATTAACATTTTTATCAGTTGATAAATGCTACGCAAAAAAATCTAAACGTACATTTTTAAATGGTCGTGTTTATTTGATCTTTATGTTCAGGTACTGTACATGTGATGGGAAGGTAAGATAAAGAGGCTTTTCTTTTCTCTCACCATGATTCAGTCATTGCTCTGCTCAATGGTAGATGAGTGGGACATTCTGTGATTGTAGAGAGGCCTCTCAAGTCAAGAGGTGGAGGTCGAGCTGTCAACCAAGAAAGGACACAATTACTTGGATTGGCTGTAATTCTCTAATGTGCACACGGAAAGGCCTGCTCTCAGACAGTGGCATTCAGTGAGGTTCACTGTGTGAGGAAAGTATGTGCATCAGATGTCTGCATGAATCCTGCGCTGACATTTACAGCAGGTGACTCTGACTGTATGCATGGGAATTAGTATTCAGACAAGGACATCATGGAGACCTTGAGCCTAACCCACATAAAACCTTGTTTTTTGTGAACCGATCGGTGCTGTCGTAGCCCTCACCTCTCCTCAGGCGAGGCTTGAGATGCCGGTGAATTGGAGGCGGTGCAAAATCTCCAGGTTGACACGCCAGAGGACTGAGAGCCGCGGAGGGCTCAGCTTTGCTGTTTGCGTTGAGGAAACTGAAAGTCCCGGGGCTCATGGGGATGTAACCATCAGACTCGATGGTGCCGACGGAGGGAGAAGGGGAAGCCATGGGAACGTAGGACTCATCCTCGTAGCTCTGAATTCGTACTGTATTCAAAGAGGGCTGGTGAAAGACAAAGCAGCATGAGGTCAGACAAGTGGGCTATACTGTCGTACAGTTGAACAAACATAGATGAGAAGATCGATACCACTAGCATGTCTCTATGTTGATGTGAAGAGACAGTAAACAGGTAGTTAGCTTAGCCTGGCACAAAGACAGGAAACAAGGGGAAGAAGTTAGCCTGGCTGCGTCTAACACTCAAGCCTACCAGCACTTCTAAAGCTCACTAATGAACATTTTATACATTGTTGGTTAAATCAAAGCACAACAATGACAAGAAGTCTCCTCTTTGTTGGGGGGTTGCCAGGAAACCAGCGAGAAACCACAGGTATGTTATGCTGTAGTTTCATATTTAAAACACAGGTTTAACAGTGGTATCAATCTTCTCATCTGACTCTTTGCAAAAAGGTGAATTCTTCCCAAAATGTCAAACTATTCTTTATGAGACTTTTATTTTTCTTGTACTGGTGGTGATTCTCTTACCAAATTAAGACTTTGCCTCCTGTTCCTCATCAATCTACTATCAGCATCTCCTGAAACACAAATATGTATTGAAAAATGAATGAAAGTTGTTCATCCTGTTGGGCTCAGCTCAATCAGTTCTTTTTTTTGTGGTTTACACCGACGACATACCTATCCTGAAATGGTCCAGGCATGACAAAGACGTCCTCCGGGGAAACAGCGAAGCATGGCTGGAGAATTGCCGCGCGCTCATCGGCCTCGACCTGTGAGCTCCAACGTCACTGACCTGCTCCGACGAGTGACCGGGCTTGGGTGGCAGTGGAGGAGGCGTCTGTCCGTCACTCGTCGCATCAAACGACGTAGAAGAGAAAGGCTTGTCAAACTGGAAGACACTTGTGGCACAGTGAAGTAGCGGAGAGGAAGACGACGACGGTAAAGCCATGCAGCTGCACGGGGCGCTGAAGGGAGGGTTAGCCAGCCTCCCATGGGCGAAGACGGATGGACTTTGATAAGAGACGGAGGATGCAGAGGAATCGGTGTAAAGAGGTGAAGGGACCATGTCCCTGATGGCATCTTCTGATGACCTCTGCTCCAGAGAGATCTCAGAGTTTGAAAAGCTGTCAAGTCTGCAAATATGAGGAATAAAATGCAAACATTTGTTTGGTTAAATGTGAACTATTGCCGTCATTTCATCTTGTGTGGAGGGTCTTCTCTCAGGCTGCACATACCTACTAGTGCTTACACTCCCTGTCTCACAATTCGAGAGGAAGAGGTAGTCGGTTGGATGACTGGAATCCAGTTGGCTTGAAACAGACACTCGGTCGGAGCTGTCAGGTGACGGCTGGCGGGAGGTTGGGGTGTTGGGGAAGCCCTCCTCTGAGCTCTCTGTTGAGAACAACCAGGCGGGGACAGAGAGCATGTAGTTTGTGAAATGTTACAGGCACTTAAGAAGTGATAAGAACATTTTGCAGTCAAGCTAAAGCATGCAAACAATACATAAACCCACACAGATTGCTTTCTCCCAGCCTCGACTTGTGTTTACAATAAATGGAGCAGGTGAATCTGAAAAGAGGAATGGCATTTAAAAAAAAATGTACAAAATGTGCAGGCACGTTGGAAGCAGACCCACGTGAGCCCTGTTCCCTCTTTTGTTTATATATTCTTCAATCTTTTAGTCGGATTGGCCCTCGTTCAGAGATTTGTCTCATTCCATTTCACTCAAGGCCACAGAGTCAAGGCTTTCACTGCAGAACCACCAAGGGACAAAAAAAAATACAAAATCAAAAAGTCTTTGCATGTTCTCATGAAACATTTGCTACCCTTAAAAAGATTTTTGTGTTCTCCTGTCTGCGCGGAGCAGCATTTTTAAATTCCTGCAAAAGTTATGAGGTGCCATCACACAGAACTCGTCAGAAATCTGGGCCGGGCTGAATTAAAGCAACGCAACTACAGCAATCATCTGTATCACAGTGCTTAGTTTGTAGAGTGTATACAATTTTGCGTTATAATCGACTACTTGTGTGTTTTTTCTGAGAGTACAAAGTGATTTGCCGTAACATGCAGCGCACCGTATCAGCAACTTTGAGCCGTTGCTTTATCTCTCTCGCGCAGATGGCTGTGTTCCAACAGATATACAGCAGCCACAGGCCAATTAAAGGCAGTTAAAGCAGGACTTAATGATATGCAAAAAAAATCAGTCGACCAAAGAGTGACTTTTTAATTCCGCGCACCCTCGAAGCACATTCGTGGAAGTGACACAAAACTCATATTATTTGTCCGTTCATTTGAATGTGACCTCAGCTCTCCCCGTAGATCTGCCGTTATCTGCTCCAATACAGCTGCAGCATCGGGCTAGTAGCGACATCATCATTTTCAACTACTGGAAACATCTCCCGCAAACAGACAACCGTCTGATTTATGATAAAATACGATGTCACGATTCGTCTTTCAGCCGTTAAACTATGTACAGTGCTTGACAGGAGCTCCCATCAAAACTCGCCTCCGTTCAAGCAGAGGTGTAGAGAACTCTGTCGTTTCAATTAGTGCAACACGTGTCTGTTTTTGTTGCTGCAGAAAGGAGACCATGCCTGATTTGTATCAAGGGTTTCAACCACAATGTCATGACGTGAGAGGAGCTGGAGTTCCAGAGAAATGTATCTGTCCATGACCACAGCTCTGTGGCTAGCAAACTGCATTAAAACTGTTAATAAGATATCTTTAACTGATTCAGTGTTTTCAAAGTTCGCTACTTTAAGATGGATTATTCAGAGAGATCACAATTTACTTTTTAAAGTCTTGATTTACCCACTAGATTTCCTTCAGGTGTTTTTTTTAAATCTATAAAAAAAAAAAAAACTACTATTGAAACTGCTATAGGACACCCTGGGGATAACCCAGATGTTTTGAGAACCATTTTTACAATGTGTGAAAATAAACAATAGCACAACATGAGTTCAAAGTAATCAACGCAACTCTGGGTACAACAGATTTGCACAGTTCCTCATTCACTGTAAAACTGAACTGCTGACGTTTTTGCAGCAAGATTTTTGAGAATTTGAAATTGGAGGCCTTTAAAGGTGTCTAATTATGCTCATTTCCAGATTCATATTTATATTTTGGGTTACTACTAGACGAGGTTTTCATGCTCAAGTGCTCAAACACATCAGTTGTCTCCATTCTGTCCTGTGCTGCAGCTCTGTTTCCCCCCTCTCTGTCTGAAACGCTCTGTTTAGGCTCCTGTCTCTTTAAGGACCCCCCCCCCTGCAAAAAATGCAAAGTCTGCTCTGATTGGTTAGCTCATACACACCTGAGCCACCAACAACAAAGCAGCTTTGCTAAATCAATTCTTACATGATAAAACTAGCTGCTTGGCATACATCATACAAATGTGTGACGTGTGATGTCACAAAGTCACCGAATTAAAGGTGAAACTGCTGACGAGGCGTTTTCTGTTGGTGCGGGCTATGACCTTTTTTTAAACTTCCAAGTCCTTTCACATGCACAACAACCTGTATAAAACTGCTGAAGGAAATAAAAGAAGATCTCCTTTAATGTTCAAATATCACGCGAGTTGTCCGTAAACTGAACCTGCTGTTCTGCGGATGCCTTTACTGAAAACCCCACCGCAACAAATGAAGAGTATGTTTTGACCTCATTGTAAGTTTGATTTTTAGTTTGCCACTTCCTGTGTGGGAACAAGTGACACCAATTTGTCCTGAACCAACAGGTCGAACAGGATTACCTTCTTTTTTACTCCACTTTCTTCGTGATACACAGCGAGCGATGTATATTTGAGAACGGAAAATCTCGCCGAGTGCAGCTTTAACACAATGTAATGTTACGTTATGTTTTCATTAGTGTATAATCACCTGAAACCTGAAGACTCACTGTGCTTCTGCTGCCTTAGAACGAGCCTTTTGTATCTAAAGAGGGAGCCGATCCTCTTTCATAGAGTCCAGAGTCTTTCTACAGTCGCCCAAAATGGACAAACCAAAAACTCAAGAGGACCTGGTATGACTCACAGGATGTCACTGGGCAGCTATTTTGGGTGGCATTCTCCTCTTCCTTCGCTATCTGCATGTTACTGCTTTCAAAATCCCCTTAACTAAGGGAAACTACAATAACAACAACCTACATGCTGGTCTCTAATGGCACGGACCTAAACAAGCCGTCAGTCATGACATTTTCTTTTTGCAGGGGGATTTAGACATTTTAATGACATAATTCACCTCCCGGTGTGCAAAACAAGCCCCCCCCCAACACGCCAGGGGCTCCAGCCTAAGACGATTGTGATTGGTTCAAAGAAATAGGATGGGGAGGGTGAGGCGAGGGGTATTCTGGCAGTTGAAGTTTGCTACCTCACCACTAGATGCCACTAAATCCCAAACACCGGACCTTTAAATCTCTCAGGCGTATGTGTTTACCTGCGTCCTCCGTGCTCCCGAAATGGCAAATCTGACTGATGCTACTGATCCAGCCGTTCATCTCCTCCTCCGTTTTGGCCACCAGGTAAAAAGCGCGAAACGACGTCTTCACCACAAAGAGGTGCTTCCCGTGGAAGTCCCTCTGTATCCTGAGCTGCCCGTTCAGCATTTCCACCTCGCACTCCTTCAGGTCGATGACACGGATCGGCTTCTTGGAGTTCTTGCTCTGATAGTACTCCAGCACGTCGGGATTGCCGCTCATGCGACCTCTCCGCAGCACGAACCAGCGCTTCCTCCACGCCTGCAGGAGAAAGGAACAAACAGTTGCCTTTTAGATTTTTATCCTTACACTGCAATATTATTGACAGAGCTGCATAATTCTAACGGTAACGTCTCCCTTCTCCCCCCCCACCCCCACACCCACACACCACCACTGTTTCATTAGTCATGACCAGTCATGGGAATTCGATCACAGCTCCTTGCTCACAACAGCTAACTTAGCAACTTTTAACTGGATTTTTTTTGCTTTTGATATGGTCAGTAAGCGGAACCTTGACTCAAATTTCCCAGAAGTGCAGAGAAGAGGAAGTTCACTGTATTTAGCAGAAAATGTCTAACACAACGAAAGAGGTATTTATACATCGCTGGTCACTTCTTTTTACTGAGCACTTACTGAAAAACTAACTACTGTTAGGTATTTATAACTCTCTACTTGTAATGTGCAACACCTGAGCAGTCACTATCGCCCAGACATGTAGGTGTCATATTACATATATAACACCGCCGAGGATTTTAAACAACTTCATAAGAACTGTAACTCTTTAGATGTTCATATCGTGTTCACACTTGGTTGTTGTGGCTTTGTGTGCGTCGCCTGTCCCGACGGCTCTGTGGCATGGAAACTTTTTGCATGTGGGCCGTCTGCTCACTCTCGGAGTCAGTTGGTAATTTGTGTGTTGTGTGTTCATAACCAGGAAATGGTTAGACACACCACCCTTACTGCCAACAACAGTGCCACATTTAAGCGGAAACCGTAACTAGACCGATGTCAGTCTGATGCTATAGGTGGTTTGGGTGTGGAGCGTCATTGCCAAACCGAAATAAGTTGTTTTGTATGTCCTGGCTGCATCTTACAGAGCGAGATAGTGAGTTTAGAAGCTGATCTGTGTCTTTTACTTAAAGAAAGCAAGTAAAGACAGAACAAACTTCACTACTGTCTTCAAATCTTCTCTACGTTACCTCCAAGTTAAAGCCCCCCTGTGATTCCCCACTTCGGATGATGTGTTTGTTTAATACGAGAACATGTCTGACAAAAGAATCAAGCAACATAACACAAAAGATCTCCACTTATGGTTCCCCCTACTCATTTTATCCGTAGCTTTCAAACCACAGGTCATGGTCTTCCTCAGTGGATGTAGCTTCGTTGTTACTATGTGACTGACGTGTTAAACTTTGGTTGAAAACTCTGAAAAATGCTGTTTTTTTTTTTATTTCCCTTCTAATTTATCGTCAGGCTCTCCAAGGTCAGTGATGAATGCTGACTCCCGGGCTGAGGTTTGTATTTCCAGCACTTTTAAAGCGTCATCATTTAGAGCCTCTCTCACAGCCTTACGTTTTGACGCGTCATCGCAGGAAAAGCAGGCATTACTCATTAGATTAACTGCGTCTCTGTTCTGTTCGAGTGTCCCTGCGTAACAGCGTGACGGTGAGCCTACGTATTCACAATGCAAAGGGTCCCTGAAACCGAAGCAGACGAATGGATTCCAGCCTTCGTCAGTCTTATTATTGACACCTGTGCTCCCCCCACTGTGTCAGAATGTCTTCATGCCAACAATGCTTAGTATGAGCTATTTTATATCTGTACACAACGCTTACTTATTATCTCTTTCGATATTTTAGCTCTCCCGTGTGAACCTGGGGGATCAGAGGTTAGTATTTTTATGATAGTCTATCAAAAACAGTCACAACGGGTGTAGGGAGGATCACAGTAGTAGGTAAGTACGAGACTTAACTTTACCATAAAGGAATATGACAATAAAAGTATTGTGGCCTTCAAAAAGCTCCCGTTATGTCACTTTTTCACCTGAAATTAACAGCTTCAAAATCATGTTGAAGGTACAGTGTCTTGTAATAAAGTGAATGGTGTCTCTGTCTCAGCCACTCCGCCTGCCTGTCACTTGTTCCTGTCACCTCAGTTAGAGGGTCAGATCACAGCGTCACATGCATGTTTACATCTACATACAAGTTTGAGGACGTCAAATCATACGAGGACGTCAAATCATACGTATCTAAATATGTTCAAATCTCCTAAAAAGCGCCTCATGAATAGTCAGATATGGCCAACAAAATCAAATATCACTATCTAATATCAATATTGCTACGATATTGTAGTGACGACTATTGGCACAAAATGTGAACACCAGAAGTTTCTGATGAATAACCATCAGTGACGTGGATTTAGTGATTAAGTGAGTATAGGAACAATTCGAGCAGTCTGGATAATTCTGAAAAATACAACACTTTGCTGAAATTCAGCCTGTAGAACCAGGAAAAGACGACACTTACGCCATGATATATCCGAAATCTAAGAGGAAATTTGGTCTCTTATCACGATATAACATCAAAATATTGCCCAAGAAGCATCGATACAAGAAATCCCTCCCTTGTGACTGCGAGCGAGGGCTTAACTTCATGGCACGTTGTAGTGAGGTGGACCCTGTTATCGTGGCAGAAAGTGGAAATGCAATGTTGACATGAAAACGAGACAACAGAACTGAACTGTTTCGATACTTCTGTTTCTTTACAAGGCGTCAAAGTAAAACCAAACACCCCCGCAGAAGCTACACATTTCTTTTTGGTTAACACCATCGGGGGCGCGAGATACATTTGACCCAGATAATCTACATTTTCATATGGCTGATGGACTGTGTTTGACATTTGAATAATAAGGCGGACGGTGACTTCTGTCATGACAGCGCTCAGAAAAAACACATGTATTTACTTTGTTCTCTGGCACCAACAGGATTTGCATAGCGTGCTAAAATAAGTTTCTATTTCCCCGCCCTGAACCCCCATCCACACGCTCTCACACCTCCACCCACCCTTTCCCTGCACCGGTGTTGACAAATGGCCCTCGCCCTCCTCCTCCTCCTCCTCCTGCCTCCTCCTCCTCCTGCCTCCTCATCATCCTCCTCCTGCCTCCTCCTCCTCCTCCTCCTCCTCCTCCTCCTCCTCCAACAGCCGTACAGAGGAAGTGCAAACAGCCATCACAAAGCTGGACTATTTCTGCTCGCCACTTAGGTCTGAAGTGTCTGACTGCCTCTGACATTACTTCCCATGTTTCACAATACGCACGCTCATCACCACACACACACACACACACACACACACACACACACACACACACACACACACACACACACACACACACACAGCAGAGCAGAGCTTATCACATGACCCCAACAACCACAAAACACTGGAGCCTGTATGTTGCTTGTGTACATACTTGCTCCAGGAGCGGATCTCATGTCTGTGTGAAGTTATTAAAAACACATTATCGATATCGTAGCACACATGTTGTCACAGCTGCCAAGTGCATCCACCGGCCAGAAAAACACTCAAAACGAGGCGTTTATTGTAGAAAAGGAGGAAGATAGTGTGGAGGGAGACTGAGTGACAGCTCAGTTTAACAAAAAAAAAAAAGCACACAAACCCACGGCATTTTCTTTAAGTCATCATCAACGTCACACACACACACACACACACACGTATGAACACACACACGTACTCACACACTCACACACACACACACAAGGCTCAGTAGCAGCATAACCTGGCATTCCCACTGCTGCCCAGAGGACATAAACAAGCGTCCGGTGTGTACTCCTACTCACAAATCTCTTCAGCTTCTTCTCCGGGGGGGATTTAATGAGCCAGCCGGTGCAGACCACATCCCCAGCACTCATCTTGACTGCAGAGCGTGTCGTCCTCTCCTCACGGCTGCTGCTGCTGCTGCTGCTGCTGTTGCTGCTGTTGCTGCTGCTGCTGCTGCTGTGAAACTGAGAGCACTGCGAAGCATATCCTGTGTTCTGGTATTCAGCGTAGCCACTCCAAAAGGAGGAAGTCAAGAAATTGATCACACTGAGAGAGAGAGAGAGAGAGAGACAGAGAGAGGGAGGGAGAGAGGGAGAGACAGAGGCAGAGAAGGGGAGAGAGTGAGATATAATTATGTGTTTGTGTTTCTCAAGTGGATGGAGCTGTTGGGCTCTTGGTGGGGGAGTTTAAAGGGGAAAATATTAAAGAGCTCTGACAGGTTTTGGGGATTGAGATGTGCTCTCACGAAGCCACATTCACCTGCTGTTGAAATCTTACCTCGAGTTTCATGTTTAACCAGATAAACTGATTCCTTCTTTGTTGTTGTTGCGATGGCTAACGTGGTTAGTGAGCACTACAGAAACCAGAAGTGGTTTCTAACTGTTAGTATCTGATGAAAACATCAACCTGCAGCCCTTCTCTGATGCTCAGCAATAATCCCACCGAGGCTTATTTCATTTCTGAGCTCTCAGGGAGCTCCTGGTGTGGACATAATGTAAATAATAAAGATGATGCTGCAGCAACTGTGCTCCTGTTGTTTGCTTTTCCCCCGTCAAAAGTTAATAATGTTGATTTAAAGGAGGACGACCAGCGTGTTGAACTGCCTTCCAGAGTTCAAATGTCTCACTCCTCAATCAGATTCCCTCGTTACATTTTTAGAAGCGTTTCCAGAAGGTTGCAAAGGAAAACATACATCGATTCGACCTCTTTGGAAGGCTGTTCACCATTTTATGCTGCACATTAGCTTTCATGCATTCCATGACCTTTTCACATTTAAGCTATTATGCAACGTCTTAGTCACAAGCAGCTTCTGCAACAATCAGGCCCCTTGATGATGTATAACCGTGCAATTAAAATTTTGCATAGGAGGCCTGATAAGATCCCAGCACCGCCAATGCTGATGATCATTTTCACAGTATCGAACGTATCAACAAACGCCTGCGAGAGAAGGCTCCGAAGGTGCTCGGTGGCGTGGCGGTACCTCAGTGACTCAGGTATTTGCTCAGGGGATCAATATTTCAGGATTATGTATGGGATAAAACACCTGTTAAAGAAGAGTCGGACATGTGATCACGAATGATGATGCTTGTCACTGAGTTTTATGGTCGTTTTATTGCACAATTTCCTTCTTCTCCTGCTTGGTTTTGTGTTTTGTGCTGTTTTGCATGCAGCTTCTTGTTGAGTTTTGTGTATTTGTGTGAAGACCCGTCTGAGAACGGGCATTGCTGACTAGTTTTGGCTGCAAGTTCAGTGATGTGTGACATTGGTGCATGGAATATGCTTCTCACAAAAGAAAAGGTGATAGTAAAAGTACTAATATGGAAGTAGAAGTGCAACAGTAATAGTCTATACTGGCCGCAGTGTTAGGAAACAACAACAAAGCAACACACTGGTTTGCAAACCGCCATATTATCTCTTGTCCCGTAAGAGAAGTTTGGTTTCTAACTTCTCTTGCCAGTAAAAACACTCACGTCTGATCTAAATCATACACACGCACCATTTTTTATTTCCTCTCTGAAGGGAAGTCGGCTTAGTCGTCACTGACACATTCAAAATCATTTCCTATTATTATGAATAATAAACTAGTTAATAGTTAACAGCTGTTAACAGATGAACAACAGACCACTGTTAATTCAAGGACACAACATTATGAACTTTCAAAATGAGAAATTCAGTCATAGATTGCAGTCAATCATTTAACCGGCCTGCTTTAAGACACTTTTCTTTTTAAAGAAATGTTATTTAGAGTAGGAACATTTTTACAAAACAAAATGGGGTGACTTCTAAAAGCACCAGTACAACATGAACAGCAAAGGTGGAGCTACTTAATACACAAACAGACCAGACTTTTTAAAGTGTTTTGAGACGTCACCACCACCAGAGGGCGACAGAACAGATGGTGGTGTTATGCAGTCTGTCAGTGAGGTAAATTTAGTCTTCAGAAATCGTGACTCAGTGAAATTTAAATGTAGATTTTTGTATCTAACTAACATTAAACCTACATTTACATTAAATTTTACATATTGTTTTTCTCTCTTTTTTTAACCTCGTTGTTACCTCAATAATAGCTATGATTATGATTATGATTATGATTATGATTATGATTATGATTATGATGATGATTATTATTGTTGTTATATACAGTATTATGGGCTATTCCTCTCTGTTACCTGCCTCCTCTTTCTATGCAACAATGAACAATATTAATATGAATATTAATATTCATATTAATAGTAATAACACTATACATGTGAACTGTAGGGGGCAGCAGTCCACTGAGGCCGCGGTTCATTTGCGCAAAATGTCAAGAACAAGAAGCGGCCGTTACCAAAGAGTCTTGAAAGAAAGAGCTCATAACGGCTGCGACTCCTTGTAAAAACGTGCATACAAAGCCTAGACCTTGAAATTAAATGAACGTTAATCATGTAGATGTTGATTCTGTGATTTAAGAATGCTGTATCTCGTCATAGCACAGACATTAATACAAAAATAATGCCAAGTCGTCACGGAACTTGTGGTCAGGACGGTTACTAAGTTAACGGGCGGCGCCATCTTTCCTCCAACGGGGTAATCCTCTCGAGTCTTCTAACGGCGACCAATCTTCCGTCCTAAACAAACTCCACAGAATTACCCATGATTCCCCTGAAGCGTATGACCTGTCTCTGGCCTTGGCGTGTAGCGCGGTGCTGCTAGTTGTCAGTGTGGGCTGACTCCTTTAGGACTTATTAGCAGCAATTAGCTAGTGTCCCTGTCCGACAAGTCGGCTCGTAAACTGGGAACCGTTACAGCGGAGCTCAGCCACAATGCTGAAATGTAGAACTGTATGGAAAAAGCTTGCACCTCTTGCTAGAGCTTCATCCACTGTATGCCGGCAGAACGTGAGGAGAACAGGTAAGTGAACAGTTCCAGTAACTTGCTGTCTTCTTGCTAGCTGGCCTCAATTCATACAGTCATTTCCAGAAGCGTGATAATACAACAATGTCGACAGTCGTTAAACAAGACAAGCTAACTTCTGCTAGCATAGTTTTGAGTATTTTGACCTTCGTTTGGTTGCTACAAAGCTAATGTTATGTGAGCTAACTGACAGTTGGTAACATGCATAAGTGGGTGACATTTAGGTTAGCTAACTTAAACCATATTGCCTGCTGCTTACCAGAATGAATGAACATAAACTTGAATCATTGTGACACAGACGTTTAAACCTGCCTCTGCTGGTTTGCGGTGTTGTTATTGCAGGTGTTACACCATGTTCTTTCTCCCACCATATTTTGCCATGCCTCCATAAGGCCGACTTTTTTTTTTTATCACGGGTTTTTTCAGGGTCACAAGGGGCTAAAGTTGGTTGAATCTACAAAGATTATGAAATGTGGAAGTGTGGAAGTTAATAGAGGAAAGTAGTTCAAGGGAGAGTTTGATAATAATGAGGATTCAAACCTCTAAACCTAACTCAAATAATGATGTGGGTGCTTTGTTTAATTAACAAGTTAAGGATGCCAGTCCCTTCATGTTGGGAAATGTTGAGTCAAGAGATGTTGTATAACCTCGCATGATAAGCTTAGATTGTATTCATGTAAGGAGATGTGTTTTCATTGTCAACATCCACAAGAATATTCTGCCGATATCATTTACCAGCAGCATTTACACAATAGTTTAAGCTTTTAGAAATTGCTTATCTGTGTTCGTCTTCGACAGTCAGTTCATTGCTTCAGTCACATTTTGAGCAAGTCACACTCATATTCCAGGCTTGGTAGCCTGACGAGGCAGCTGTCATGTCACTGGTCGTATTGTTTTTATTAGGTGTTGACCAATATAGCTTTTTCAGTCCCAGTACCGATACTGATGATTAGAAATCAAAGAGACTAAAAACGATATTTGGCACTAATATCCATTTGTGAATACCAGTGATGGAAACTACTTTAAACCTCCTCTCCACTACATTTATTTGATATATTTACATTTAGTTATTAGTTACTTTGCAGATTCAGATTATTCAGTGTTTATAGGTTATTAATCATGACATCGTTGGCAGGACATTGTGTGAAAGGATGCTGCATCAGAACTAATCTGTTGTTGATCAATCTGCTGATTACTTTCTCAATTAATTGATAAGTTGCTTGGTCTTTATAATGACTTTCCTTCCTTATAAAAACCTACATTATCATGGTAGTTTGCGCCCAGTTCAGTAGTTGACAGCTTATCGATTAATCACTGCAGCTCTACTATAAACTATAGAAAAGACGGTGGAACGTATAATGGAATGCTTGTTATTTCTTCCCTACTTCTCCATTGTTGATGTCCAGCCAAATAGAAAAGTGAGATGTTATTGACAAAACAATTGATATATGATATATATGAATATAATTCAATTATGTGAAAGTCAGAAAGCTGAGCAATCTTATAAGCTTGATCAACATAAACACAAACAAAGATCTCAGAGCAACTACATCCAGGACGAGGTTTCTCAGATTAAGTCCTGTATTTAGTGTATATAAGATGGCTTTGTGGAGATGTACTGACACTATGACTGAATTAATTTTGTAAGCACTGCCAAGGTTGTTGGACTGAAGACTTTTTAATGTGTTTTCAGGGTTAACCAATGGCCGAATACCAGCACTTGTACCTGCGGCCCACATGTCCACCGGGCCAGCAGGGGGAGGAGGAGGAGAAAACAGGCTGTACTTCGCTCTGGTTGGAGCAGCCTTCGTCGCTACTGGAATATACGTGAGTAGGCTTAATCTATACACTGAAAATCGTAAGGGATCAGTTTGAAATCAATGTTTATGCTGTTAAGAGTATCACTTTTGGCAGATTTGGGCTAATACATGATCTGGTTGCAAATAAGTGTTGATATATTTTTTTTTTAACAGGCGTACCGAACTGTGAAGGGTGACAAAGAAAGATATCAGGAACGTATTGATGAAATTTCATCCAGACCTTACAAAGCCCCTGCAAAAGACCCAGACACACCCATCCAGCCAGAGCCTTCTGGTGAGTAATTTGTATTGGCAGCCGATGATTTTAGAGATAACAAAACTGTTAAATTAATACCGTAAACATGTCTAAAGATATTCCCATCAGAGCCACGTGCTATGTTATGATCTATTTTCTATTTTTTTTAGCTGCAGAAGCCCCTGAGACCGCAGGTGAGTCATTTCTCTCTCATATGTAATGTTTCATAGATCAAACTCCACCTCTTTAAATTGCTAAAATTTGGGACTTGGGACACTGTAAAAGATAAATTATACAGAATGTGATCATTTGCAAATCTCTTTCGACATACACTCAACTGAAACAGTCCAATACTGTGTCTTCGGACTGTCAACTTCATAGGTTTTCGTAAATATTGGCTTATTCTGAATTTGATGCCAGCAACATGTTTCAAACAAATTGGAAGCAGGGCAGCAAAAGACTCTTTTCAGGCCTGCATTCTGTTTTAATTTCCATTTATACAGCGTCCCAACTTGTTGGTAATTGTGGTTGTATAGTACATTAATAATTCTAAGTTTTGATCTAATTGTTTTATTTTGTTTTAGCTGTGGAAGCCGCAGAGCCAGAGGGTGAGTGTCTTCTCTCTCTCATTCCTGCGTTGATAACATTTTTAGATCAAACTCCACCGCTGTTAATAACTAAATGGGTAGTAAAGTTTAACCATCATGTTTTAATAACCATGAACAAAGAGCTTGTGCACAAGCTTCAAACATCTTAAGAAAAAATCCTGTTGCTGTTTCACTTTGTCAACTGAAAGACATCTGTTATTAAATCTATTAAGGGTAAATTGGTAAAGGGTTGGTTTGGAATCAGCTGCCTCTGCGGTGCACAATGTCGCTTCTTCTTACTGCTTTTCAAATTAGCGGTGAATTGAGTTAAATGACTTCCTTTAAACCCTGTTCTTTCCAATTAACGCTTTTGAATGTCGGTCTGAGTTAATCATTTCTGTTCATGTTTTCTCTCAGCCGTCCCTGAGCCAGAACCCCAAGCAGCACCTTCACCAGAGGAACCGAGCCCCCCTGCCCCTGACGCTGAAGCAGCAGCCCCCACTGAAACAACTGAACCTCCCCCAGGTTGTTTACATACTTTTCTTTACCCTCACATGGATGCCTAACATGGGCCTCCTGTATAAAATGTGTGAACCAAGAAAACAAACCACAAAAGGAATTATGTGTATACTGACTATACTTCTGGAAGAAAATGGCGACAACAACTGGTGAAGTCAGGTTATTGCAAAAAAGGCAGGCTGTAAAAGACACCTGTCTTTTCAGTCTTTTTTATACCCTGCTCAAAAATGTCCCACAATATTAATATGTCACAAATATAATGTCATGGTGAGGCATGTTTTATACATGAGGCCCTCTGTGTATTTTTTACATGCGTATTGTCCCGTCTGTATGAGTATTGTCTGAGAGGTTCACTGTATGAACTGTGACTGTCTTGTCGTGTGTGTTTTTCTTTAATTGTAGTGATGCATGCGTCACACCCAGTGTGCTCTGTTGGGTTATATTTAGTATATGTCCTCTAACCTTGTGTATTAACCCTTTACAGTTTCAGCACAACTTTTCACACTCCCCTCTATTATTCTGAACCGTAAATATTCCTGTATTAGTGGGACACAGCTGTCAGAGTTCTCCGTACATTTGACAAATACGTTGGCTCCTCCTTGTCTGCTTTGTTGTCATATTTGTTATGTTAAATTGAACCTCTCCTGTCTGACCTTTTTGTGAATGTGTACTATAAAGGGGTTTTCATTTACTGTTAATGGTGATGTGATAATTGTTCATAATTGGAAGCTGCCCTGTGAAGTGGATTCAGTTTTTACTCACAGACTTTTCTCGTGCTATGTTTTGTTATGTAAGATTACATTTGAAAAGGAACTCTCAAAATAGAAATGCCCCTTTTGCTTTAATATGCTGAGACATGCTGGAGTAAAAATGATCACACTGTTATTGACTCTGGGCTACATATTCATGTTCAGCTCAGCGTCTCTCAGGCAGCTTCCAGTTGTAATTGTGTTAGTGTGCATGCTCTGCAGAATGTTTCCATGGTGAAGCAGAAGAAATGCATGGATCCTGATGGTCGTCCCCGTCAATAACCTTGTGAAAAGTTGAATAATAACCCATGCTATGGATTACCCTTAACAGCTGAGGAGCCAGTGGTAGAGGCAGCTCCAGAAGAAGCTGCTCCAGTAGAAGCAGCTCAGGTAGAGGCAGCACCAATAGAAGCTGCTCCAGAAGAGGCAGCACCAGTAGAAGTTGCTCCAGTAGAGGCAGCACCAATAGATGCTGCTCCAGAAGAAGCAGCACCAATAGATGCTGCTCCAGTAGAAGCTGCCCCAGAAGAGGCAGCACCAATAGAAGCTGCACCAGTAGAGGCAGCACCAGTAGAAGCTGCACCAGTAGAGGCAGCACCAGTAGAAGCTGCACCAGTACAAGCAGCTCCAGAAGAGGCAGCAGAACCACCTGCTGCACCTGTAGTTGAGGAGCAGGGTAAGATTTGAGATGAAAGCATCTATGATGTAATTCATTCACTTGTTCTATTGACAATATTGGAGTCCTTCTGACCTGAGTCTTTATGTAAGAACGTATATGACTACAGCTTAGTGGGGAGACACTACAGGTGATTCGAGTCATGTAGATATCCAATATCACCATGAAACTGCCCCAGATGTTTACTCTTTGTATTACAAATAAAGCTAAATTGGATACATTTCCAGAATGGATATCTAAACATGGGATAAAGCCAAGATGGAGATATATTTTTCATTTTGCTGACTTATTAGTCGCAGGTTTTCGCCGATAGATCTCTTTACATCACTCTCTAAATCAGACCATACAGCCCTAAAAAGGTAATTTTGGCCATATTCTTAGGAATACAATGTTAAATAAGTCAGGCTATGAATGATATGACAAACCCCTCTGTGAAAACCTTCAGACTATAAATGAGACTATGAGAAAACACCAAAAGAGTGGATAGAGTAGCATATTTTACAAACCGATATCACTGAAATTTAAACAGTTATTTTTGGTATTACAAGATATGCATTAATTTGCATGGAAAAATCCAGAAGAGAAAACTGAACTAATATCATACACACACCTAACAAACCTGAATGTGTATTTTGGACCCTTGCTAGTCTGAAAGAAGATGTTTTATTGAAGCAAAATCTAAAAAATTGACTGGTGCATGGAAGATGTTTTAACCTGTAGTGTCTCCCCTTAATGGTGGATTTAACTTATTAGCTGTTCTGCTCGTTAGAGATCATTATGTAACTTTACAACCACTATACTAGCAGAGCCATCCGCCCCCTCTGAGCCGTCCCCAGCCGATCTTACAGAGCCGCCCCCTGCACCCGTTGTGGAGAGTGGTAAGCGCTCGGTTAGACCTGTGCATGGAACCATGGATACATTTACCACGTCTAGGCTTTCATTTTGTCTTAACTGCTTAATGCTCCGGTTACACTAACAGAACCTCCAGCAGCAGCGGCAGAAAGCCCCGCAGCAGAGCCAGCCGAGCCTCAGCCTGAAGTTGTGGCAGAGAGTGGTAAGACCGAAGTCCGCCCTCGGCTGGAGCGGGAAAGCGAGAAAACACGACACCGATACCTCTTCCCATTTTCGATAATGTTAATGTTAATTTCCAACACCTTTTTTCTCCTATTTATGTTTTTAACATCTTTCCTCATTACAGCTTTCCTCCCTACCTGTTCATGTCTTTTTCACTTTGTTTGTTCCTGTAATGATAAAGGTTAATCCCACTCACATGGAAAGTTTTGATTACTTTTTTCCATTTATCCCCACCAGGTTCCTGTAATAATAAAGGGTAATCTCAATCACATGGAAGATTTGATTTCTGGTTACGTTTACTCCCACCATGTGTATTTGTATTTGTGTATTTGTGTGTTAGTTGTACTGATGAGCATCTAAGATCATGCACTGACTGTGTCCCTCTCCTGCTTTTGCTTTTTGCATTTCTCTCTCTCTCTCTCTTTCTTTCATCCTCATTTCCTCTCTCTGT
The DNA here is from genome assembly GCA_963678695.2 of Diplodus puntazzo. Lineage (NCBI taxonomy): Eukaryota > Metazoa > Chordata > Actinopteri > Spariformes > Sparidae > Diplodus > Diplodus puntazzo. The sequence continues at coordinate 6,542,878 of OZ023167.1, read as the reverse complement.
CTCGCATACTGTCGCTCTTTCTTACAAACTCCAGCAGTGGAAGCTGTCCCTGCCCTTCCCAAGGTCCCTTCACACACCCCCTACCTCCTTATCGGTGGAGGTACGGCCTCCTTCGCTGCTGCCCGGTCCATTCGAGCCAGAGACCCCGGTGCCAGGGTTAGTCAGAATTAAGTTCATCATCCACCTCGTTTTAACTCACTCTCTCTGTAGTATTATTGTTTTTTACCTCATGTGCTTCATCTGTTACTGTATTTTTTAATTTTCATATTCTTTACTATCAGGTGTTGATAGTGACTGATGAGCCAGACCTTCCATACATGAGACCACCTCTCTCCAAGGAGCTGTGGTTCTCTGATGACCCCAGTGTGACGGAAACACTGCGTTTCAAACAGTGGAATGGAAAAGAAAGAAGGTGTGTTTAAGATTCTTGAATCTTTTGGTCTATTTAAGTTAACTGCCTTGAATTATTTCTGTTTTGACTCAGTACCTTTCTTACTATCTGTCTGCTTGTTCTGTCTCATCATCTGTCACTTTCTGCTGTGACATGTGGTCGTCCAAGTGACAGAGTGTTTCTGTTGGTGGCACATTTTATATTCAGGTGGACGTCAGTGTTCATGTCAACTATTGCTACTTAGATCCTCTTTCTACAGTGTTCATCGATTTCTCATTAATGGTGGCTGGTTTATATATGACTTGCTGGATTAATGTAAACAATTCAGCAGACACAAACAATATACGTTATTGCTATAAGAAAAATATATGTAAGAAAAATGGGTAGCATTTCATTTTACAAGTTGGACATTTTCAGTAATAAATAAATCTGTACCGAACTTTTCCTCAAATTACCTCAAAATTGATAGAAAATGACCCCTATTTTCCAAGAAGCAATTAGTAGATAGCTATTAATGTCATTAATACATTTCCAGGAAACTTCCGCATGAGTTTCTGCTTTACTTCAGCTGACCATTTTAACTTCCTTGATACTTACTTGATACTTGCTATTTCACTTTTTTCCCTGTAATTTATTTCTTTGTTTGTCTCAATATATAAAAAGAACATTTAACTTGAGGGGTGTGAAGACATTATTATCCCTCAATAAGCAATTACGGGAATGGTACCTTGATTATGAAGTTGTAATTGTTGGTTATTAGAAATGTATGGTGTCAAACTACAAAAAGTCACTATACTGACCTGCAGAAGTTGTCCAGAAAACTAATTGGAAATTAAGTTGCAACAACTCACTTCAATTTCATGGCCTGCTGAAGGGAATTTAGACAGAAACTGGTGGAACATGTGCAGTGATTTTGATACCTTTTTCATATTTTTCAGTATCTACTTCCAGCCAGCATCATTCTACATCAATCCAGAGGAATTGGAAAGTGCAGAAAATGGAGGAGTGGCTGTTCTCACTGGCAAAAAGGTTGGTTTATCTTTGTTTTCCTTTCAACATTCAGACACTACAGTGTGCTAACTTTATAATTCCATACAGTACATGGGAGTATTTTAATAAATTATTAATACCAGAGTTGAGGATGAATATTTGTTTTGTGACTGTGTTGAATGATATTTTTTACATCAAATACATGATTTGATCCATTTCAGGTTGTTCACATGGACGTGAGAGGAAACAAAGTAAAACTGGACGATGAAACTGAGATTTCATATGACAAGTGTTTGATTGCAACAGGTAAGCCACCTAATATTAAAAATATTTTATTGTCAGATGTGGAATAAACCTTGTGGAAGCTAATTAAAACTGTTCTCTTCAGGTGGAGTGCCCAGAAATCTCCAGGTCATTGAAAGAGCCGGGGACGAGGTGATGAAGAGGACGACTTTGTTCCGCAAGGTCAGTGTTTAGCCACAAGGGGGCGATAGCTCTGTGTCAGTTTGGGGAATTTCTGACAGACTGTTCAAAGCTCTAAAAAATATTTTTGTTGTGGGATTAATTGTAAAAGTATTGCATGATGGAAATATTTAGGAGAAAGCTACTGAGCAAACATGTAAAAACTTAGTTTCATCTAGAACATTTATAAATTGAAAACATTTAAAATATTTTATCAGATATGAGATTCACATAGATATAATACATAATAAGTGGCTACCGGGCCAACTGTTTCGTATAGTCTTACATTTAAAGAAAGAATAAGTCTCCTTGCGAAAACAATCATTGCAGTCATGTCACAGCATAACACACTCACATAAGCATACAAGGCAGTTTCAATGTGTTAATAATGACCGTATGATGTCAAACTACTAAAACCAAAAGAGTACTTTCTATATAAATGCTGTTGTTCCACAGATCGAGGACTTTAAAGAACTGGATAAGGTCTCCAGAAACATCCAGTCTGTCACAATCATCGGAGGTGGCTTCTTGGGCAGCGAGCTGGCATGTGCCCTCGGCAGGAGATGTAAGACTAGTAACAATAATGTGGAACAAAATGAATGTGTGTGAATTAGATTGTTGTGGGATCACCCATTATCTTTCTGTGTTATTCAGCAAACGATTCTGGCCTGGAGGTGATACAGATGTTCCCTGAGAAGGGCAACATGGGAAAGGTGTTACCCGAGTATCTGAGCAATTGGACGACAGCAAAAGTCAAGAGAGGTTCACGTCTATTTTGTTTTCTAATGTGTCTGAACGGTCTTATTATCTGAGTTTCATTGTGTATCTTGTCATGTCTGTTTTATTAAATACTCTCCTTTTGGTTTTCTAGAGGGCGTAAAAGTAATCGCAGAAGCTTTGGTGAAATCAGTCACCTGCAAAGATGATAAGTTAGAAATCCAACTGAAGGATGGACGATTGGTAGGTCCAGATGTTTGCACAAGTTCGGTGTAATTCACAAAATGACTTATTAGTTACTGATTATGTTGTGCTTCACCTTGTAGGTGAAAACCGATCACATTGTTGCAGCTGTTGGCCTGGAGCCCAATGTTGACCTTGCCAAGTCAGCAGGTCTGGAGGTGGACTCTGACTTTGGTGGATATCGGGTCAATGCAGAGCTGCAAGCTAGATCCAATATTTGGGTGGTAAGTTAATGTTTATAAGGTAATTTAAATAGGCCAACAACACCGGTCAGCATGATCATGAAGACCTGTGGAGGACATGTGGGGTTTATCTTTCAGGTTAAGGTGAACTGTAAATGCCTTTGACCTTTTAGTAATATCTTATATTATAGTGCCCCCCACAGGCAAACTGTGGCATGGTCCCGAAACAGTGCACCTTCTGTAGACATGTAGTTAGAAAATCTAATCCATGCATCCTCCATCCCTTCTGTCTGGATTTAGGCTGGAGACGCTGCGTGTTTCTATGACATCAGACTGGGCCGCAGGCGAGTGGAGCACCACGATCACGCCGTTGTGAGCGGAAGACTCGCAGGAGAGAACATGACGGGAGCCAACAAACCCTACTGGCATCAGTCTATGTTCTGGTGGGTATTACAGTGTTTCCTATTCCCTGCTACTGATGCTAACCAAGGGCTTTCGTGGGTCAGAAATTCAAACTGCAAATGAGTGGCTGCAAGCTATGAAATCAGCTTAAAGTGGAAATTAAGGGAAATATTAGAGAAAGCGAGATCCCGCCTGAATTGCTGATTGCATGGAGCCACGTGACGTTCATTGGATGCATTTAAATAAGGGGGCACTGGGGCAGCATGTACAATTCTGCAAATGACTCAGATTTAATCCTTTTAGAAGTCAGCTGAACATGCATGATTGCTTGGAAGTCTTGAATACCATTAAGTTGTGAAATATTTAAAGTGCCTTTTGAGGACATTAGGATAAGAGTTTCCAGCCGAGGGCTGTGTCACTTGAAGAGACGTTTTTAATCCCATCATAAATTTACTAACTCTGTTAAAAACATTACTGATATGAGCACAAGGGGACTGAAGCAGTTTTTCAGGGAGTTTCCAAAAAATGAACTACAGTGGGGAGTGTGGGCCACGCTACACTGACAAATGCTGCGGCTGCATGCTTTTAGCAGCTGGGGAAATACGACACACTGCTGACAACACAGGTTTACTGCAGTTAAAAAAAAAAAAAGGTCACGCAGGGCCATTAGTCAAACTATTAGGGTTTATGCTCCAGCAGATGTAGTCTGATGATACAATGAGGTTCTTATGAATGCCATGTGTCTCCAGAATCAGGCTGTTGGTGTACAGACAGCAACCACAGGACACAAAACATTTCTCATATTGAACTTGTTCTAAAATACAAATATTGCATTTGAAACACGTGAACTTCAAAAATTCTTTAAAACTTACAATTAAAAAGAAGTCTGCAGATTTACCTTCAACTGAGGGCAGTGTGATGCAGAGTCAATCGGTTGCTTGGTTAGTATTAACATTATTAACTATTCAAAGGTAATAACAGCAGCTGTTACACTACACAATACATAATTAACTTGCCATCATTGACAGACAACACTAGCACGAGCATATTGGTTTATTTTTAATATCTTTAATTCACAGGCCATTAATTAAGTTGTAATGTGAAGAAATTGCTAAGAAATTGCAAATAAAATCTGTTAAATCGGGATAACGACACGCTGTATTAGTACAATAAGCAGGAATTACTGTAAAGAATTGGTTAATTACGAATATTATCATTAAATTAATCACCTTTAGGGATGTTGAAAGTGCAAGGATTTGGTCCTCATCTAAAAAGGCAACATTCTGCCATATTGTCGTCTGTTAGCTTCCCACTTACTGCTCATCAGAGGGGACTTTTCAATGAAGTCTGACAGATCACACAAGCATGTCCCATATGTGCAGACTCAGAGTGGCAAGCGAGGCCTGAGCGGAGTTTTCATTTCGTATGAAAGACAAAAGCCCAGAGGCTCTCTCTCTAATTCTTGATCAAAAAAGCAAACTGTTCAGACAGTTTCAGGCACTTTCTCCAGAATCCGAGCACTTGTTAAACCGCCGAGACACCACATTAAAATTCAGGCGTTTTACAGTAGTGTTGGCACAGTGACACTGTGAAGGTGCCAGCAGATGGATGCTTCTGATTGCTGCCACATTAAATGTACAGGCTCTCTGGGCTGAACGACCACAGCAGGTAATTTGTCAAGGTCGGTCGGCTGTGACATTACTGCAGGTCATCAGCCAGCTTGAAACTCATCAGGTGGCCCTGAGGTTGTCACAGAAGTTCACAGCTAAATTTTTAACAAGTGCCCTTTCAGCCCTGTTTGTGTTGTGTCTGGAGCAGGAGCCGTGTGAGGTGCACAAACATGTGCACAGTGTCTTGGAGACTGTTTTGACAGTTTGCTGTACCTCGCATTGGAGGATAAACTTCAGCGAATTTTCAACAGAAAGTTGAAGATTTTGCTTTTCACTTCTAAAATGCCCCTGGCACAAAATGACAGCATTGTGATTATATATTGGCTCAACTCCCCAAAACAATATCATAAGGGTGTGATTTGTTTGAAATTAAATATGTTTTAAGTCATTCTTTAAAGGTATGTTGCACTGAAAGGTCTCATTAAAGCACAAGTAAAGTCAATCAATGAAATCAAAAAGCTTTGAATCACATTCCCTCAACATGATTTGCTATCTCTCGTTTCTCGCAGGAGTGACCTGGGACCTGATGTAGGCTACGAGGCGATTGGGATTGTTGACAGCAGCTTGCCAACAGTCGGAGTGTTTGCCAAAGCCACTGCCAAGGATACACCTAAAGCTGCTACAGAGGAGTCAGGTAGGAGCAAACAATCAACAGTAAACAGTACATTTGAGAACCAGTGTTCGGATTTGATGTATCATGCCAGCGAAGGTTGGGGGTTTCCAGCATTGAAATATGTCAAAATGCAGGACTGTCCTGCACGAATCAGCAATAATAATGTAACTTTAGCTAGCTAGCGTTCTCATAACTCTCTGTTTGTAGTGTGCCTGTGAAAAACTTCCTTTTTGTTTGCCATGTGGTTTTAACACTTCACACTGGGCATAAACATGCAAAATGGCAGAATAGGGCTAATTGGTATGGGTGAGGGGTGTACCGAGATTGGGTCTTCTTACTTGTTAAATGCGTGGCAGGAACTGGAATCCGCTCGGAAAGTGAAACGGAGGACACAGCCATTAGCCCAGTGGCCTCGTCATCGCCTGCACCAGCTGTGCAGCAGCACAAGGACGACTACGGAAAAGGAGTCATCTTCTACCTGAGAGACAAAGTGGTGGTGGGCATCATTCTGTGGAACGTGTTCAACAGGATGCCCATCGCGAGGAAGGTACGCATCCTCGCTTTGTAAGAAAAAATGTGTCAAAGTTGGTATTAAACTGTAGATTTGATCGTTGTTAATTGTTTGTATCATGTTTATTTTGCAGATAATCAAGGACGGAGAGGAACACGCAGATCTGAATGAAGTGGCCAAGCTGTTCAACATCCACGAGGATTAAGATGGAGCCTGGTGCTCATTTGCAGGAGGGGAGTTACGCTTCATGTTAAGACTGAACTCTGACATCGCCACACTCTTGAAGACACAACTGATCACACAAGCAAACTGGGAGAATCTATGTAAATTATGTCATGTCGCTGAAATATTTTCATATTTGGAATTTCTATCTGCCGTTTGTCTTTTTTTTTCTATTCAGGATAAATCACTGTCTCATCCTTCGCCAAACATTATGCTCCTGTTTTTTTCTTTTTTAATTCTGGTCATGATGTGGTTGTCTGTTTGCTTCACCCCCCCACTGGGCTGAAAATGCTGAGCATAGATTATTTGTTTTCTCTGTGTGATCAGAGCAGCTTGTGGCGAGAGAAGCTGCAATAAAGGCTATTTTTAAATCGGAGTGATCCCATTATTTTCAGTTCGGCTCCGAGATGATGGCACTGATGACCTGCAGATGTGATGGCGTGGTTGAGCTCATGTGTCCTGAAGCATTTTAATCAATGTGTGCCGTTGGAGGAAAATCCACTCGGGTCATGCATGTGAACTGCAGCGACAGGAGCTCTAAAAACACTTCTTGTCAGTTTAAAATGGGAACAATTAGGCTCGTACAAAGGACACCTGACAAATACGCTTTACAGTGTTCAGAAATACGATTGGATTAAGTAGAGCTGATGTACACTCCGACAAATTCATCATAAAAGTGATGCTTGGCCTACTTATCTTGTCCGGAGGTACAAATGTTCAAGCATGCAGAAAGATTTATTTTTTTTCCTTCTACTGCGGGCTTCTTTTTATTAGGAATGCACTCATGTTTCTTGTTCTCACACATTTCTTATCTTATTTGACACCGTGGGCTCCGGAGCGAAGTGCCGAGCGGCCTCTCAAGTGAGAGGCAAACACGTGCAGCCATAACGTCCCATCGCCTTCTTTGACATTAATTTTACATGAGTAAATGGCCGAGCTGCCTCCCACTCTGTATGGAGGAATAAACATGAGCTTCCACATTTATAAGTGAATCTGTCCGGCGATTTTGACGATGAAATAATTGGACCAGAAATGCTGGGCAGCTCTGCTAAAGATAAATAACCTCTGGATGTGTAGTCACACTTTAAAGAGACGTGTTACACTTGATTTAATTAAAACATGATGCCCTCATCCTATTTCCATTTTGCTATGATAACACATCATGTTATAATATGTGATCACATGTAATGTAATTGTAGTTAATTAAATCTTGGTTTTAAATGATCAGATCACTTGTAGACACATTGGCACTATAGCAAGATGTCAACAATTTATCAACACATGATAAACAGTAAAGAGCCGAAGTGGAAGATGTCAGTGGCAATTAAACTCCATTAATGTTCTAATTTTAAAGACTGGAAGAGAGCTGTTGAAATCTTATAGTAATTCGTGTTTATTGGTTTCTTTCGAGTTCATGGATTTGGGTTAATATTCACTTGGAGAGCTGTGTGGTTACTCAGCAGTGTTCGAGGGAAAAACTGTATTTTTTATCTTAAAGGAGAACTGTGTAGTCATGGAAAGCCAATTCAAACTCAAAATTGTATTATTACCAATTCTAATGAGGTAATAATACAAATGCAGAAACATTCATTTGATTCATAAGTGAATAAACAAGCTGTTCTCAGAGGAAGATAATGTCTCCGTAACAGTGTTTGATGCTAGAAAGGCGGCAGGGTCCGCCACATATAAACAAAGTAAAACAGAGTGAAATTGTGTTGTCCTTTAAGGTCAGTTTGTGTGTTCAGTCATGAAAACAAAGAGAGTTTGTTTATTCAGTTTGTTCTTTACCCTCTAATTTAAATGTCCTCCCCAAAACTACACTTTGCACCTTTTAATAAATAATGTCTCTTACTTTTCGACAAAGACAATCCTGATTGTAAATGTAACATGCTTGAATCTCAAACATCTGTGCTGACATGTCGCCTGCTCTGCTTTTAAAAAATACGCTGCTGTCTCTTTAAATATTCTTGCAGTAATTCCTTGAACATGCATACGGCCATGAAAAAGAGATAACGCCAGAAGTCATCGACACAAACACGGAGAAAGAAAGAAGACGAAGAAGTAGAAGAAAAAAAAAAACTTCCTCAGGATTTTGAATTATACAGTAGCAGCTTCCTGTAGTTTACACCTGCCCAGAGGAGGGAGGGATGCTCAGCTGAGTCCAGAAGGCAGAGCCTGGCTGGAACAGGCGACAACAACTTCTCTGCATCTGTGCTTTCTTTTTTTTTCTCTCTTCCATCCACTGGTCTTTATATCTGCTGCTTCTACTGTCTAAGGATGCTGTTGCACGTCTCGTGTGTGGTTTGGGCTTCAACTGTCATTTTTCTGCAAAACAGGTAAGATCATTTTGAAGTTTTTTTCACAGGAGAAACCTTTAAATTAAAAAAGTGTTTACTGTTTTTTTTTATTTTTATTTTTTTACATGATTTGACTTTAACAGCGTATAAGAAGTGATGAAATAAGATTTTTTTAGGTGATGTTGTCTTCTTCAACTGAGAGGAAATGTCAGCATTACTGCTCCCTTAAGTGAGGTGAATGATGCATGAAATATTTTGTAATCTATAATTAAAAGACAAGAGTTCTGTTTAGGAGAAATGTATTAAGGCGAGATTTATTTATTTTATTTATTTATTTATTTCAAATTTAAAAATAGTTTAGTAAATTTATTAGGATTTCCAGCTAAAATGATTCCGATAAATGAGGTCAAACTTTTCCTGAGGGAAAATTGGAGGTATTAAATATTAAGAACCCAAAAAACCAAATAAACAGAAAACATCAGTACATCCAGATTTGGTTGTCCCATCACTTGGCAGGTCTGTGCTCTGTAAGGAGATGAAACTCCCCAGCAAGGCGTCCAGGCCCCCCTCACCATCTGACTTTCTGGACAAACTGATGGGACGCACATCTGGATACGACGCTCGCATTAGACCCAACTTCAAAGGTAACAAACACACCGTGCTGGGCGGCGCGCGGCGGGATGAACATCTACTGTCAGGACAGGTGTGAGAGTGAGCGCCCTGCTCATTTTGCGTAACACTCTTGGGCGCTGAAGTAGCACAAATCACTCACAGATGGGTGGCGAGTGAAAGATGCTGCCGGCTCTGATGTTTCCACACAGGAGACGTTTTTCTTTGTGTCATGTGTTGTCACTGTTTTTCTGCTGACCCACAGCCTCAGGTTCTGACAATTTTTTTATTTTTTTGCACAGACCTCAGAAATGTGTAGTTACCCTCATATGTTACCCCACAGGCCTATTTCCAGCCAATCTTGATCTCTCGTTGTAAGTGAAGCCAGCAGATTCTCTCTGACACACTTCCCCCTCAGTCTCAGGGGTCACATTTCATATATATTTCATCCTTGCTCCACATCCTTGTCAGTGCATGCTGGGTAAATCCCGCCTGATTATCTATATACACTAATGTAACTAAAGGAGAATCAATAAATTATTGCTTTCTCAGGAAATGAGTCGCTGAAATATTTAGAGTTTTGGTGGTCGACAGATGGACTCAACGCTAATGGGAGCGTGGTGGAAATGACAACACGATTTCATGCTGGTTATCCCGGATGAGTCTATTTATCAGGACACGGTGTGACACAGAAGAGAGCGAGCAGATGTTATTTTGTGGCAACATTCTGGACTTTACCGCCTTCAATACTTGATGTGTTCTCAGAAAAGCATCATCAGTGGTATTTAGAAAGTGTGACCGTGATGTGTGATGACGTTCTGCTTCCATCAGGTCCCCCTGTCAACGTCACCTGTAACATCTTCATCAACAGCTTCGGATCCATCACCGAAACTACCATGGTGAGAGTTTTCTTCACAACCCTTCAGCTGTCACACTTTATCTAGATGACCTAAGACGAATGTGAACATCTGCTTTAATCATCTGATTGTTGGACTGGACCCCAAATAATATCACACATGTTTTGTATTTGCTTCTATGATTTCTGCAGAAAATACTGCTAATATAAAATGTATCAATGAAGCCTTATAAACATTAGGGAAGTGAAGGAATTACAATTTAGTTCAGTAATTTCACACTGCACTGTATATGTACTCATCTGTATCACTGTTACTAGGCTACACTTGTTGATATCCCACATTACTGTCGCTTGCACAACTAGCAAGCATCTGATTTACTTCCTGCTACTTACTATACAAGATGGTAGTAGTGAGGATTAATGTACCTAAGAGCTTACTCTGCACAAGGTTGTGTCACTTTGATGAGCAAAAAACATAAAAGCGATGCCCATTAAACTAATCCAGTGTCTGTAATAGTCTGTTTAGTAAGTCATTTTATTGTTCAATAGCAGTTTCACATTATTGTGACAGTGTTACAGAACTTAATCATCAAGTTTCAAAAGTGAGGGTAAAACTCAGATATTTTCCTTAAGTAACAATAGCAAAACCACAGTGCAGCAATTAAAATATACTTAAATGAGTAATTATGTAATGAGCAATGTAAGTAAGCATGTAACATTCAAAACATTTGAATTTAAAGATATTTGCATATTATGCATAATAACGTAATTTAGTTATAAAGTAACATCATCTGTTTCTCAGCAATCCACCAAAAACAACAGTAAACATTAGTCAGTGAAAACAAAGAGTGCAGACCGCTGAGTCACGTATCACGGCTGATTTTATTTAACTGTGCTTTAACAGAAGTCTCAGCTGAGCGACCTTGCTGCCAGTGTATTGTTTTCAGTCTGTGTTATTTGGACAACAGAGCTGGGTAATGCTCATTGATCCCGGTTTAACACATTATCCAGTGTCCCCGGCTCATCCCCCTCTGTTCAGTGACGCCTTCAGAGGCAAGTTTCACGATGCCTAAACATACTGTAAATAGATGATGACTAGTAACGCCATCTTGTAAGTTCATTACATAACGTCAGCATTGATTTTTCTCATATCTCTGTCAAATATTGGACTTCCGTGTATTTATGAGGCCCATAGAGAGAGTTTTATTTTTATTTATTCAAGTTTAGAGTTCAGAAGAGACTCATGCATTTTCTAAAATACCTCTAGGGGAGGCCCATCAAATTTTAATTGATGACATTGTAAGTGGAGTTTTCTGTCGTTCAGCTTAGGAGCACTCAAGTCTGTTTTCCAGCGTTTATGCTTCTTTTCTGGCTTACACAGTAAGAGTTTGCGTGGGCACAGCGCTCCTCACAACATTTCTGACAAATGTATAAAGTCTTAATATGATTCTACAGCATAAATTCCACAATCATACTTTTTTCATTTTCATATATCAGGACTACCGGCTCAACGTGTTTCTGCGACAGCAGTGGAATGACCCTCGACTGGCGTATAAGGAGTATCCAGACGACTCTCTGGACTTGGACCCTTCAATGTTGGACTCCATTTGGAAACCTGACCTCTTCTTTGCAAATGAAAAGGGAGCCAACTTTCACGAGGTCACGACAGACAACAAACTGCTTCGGATTTTCCAGAATGGAAATGTGCTCTACAGTATCAGGTGACCTGTTATTTTTGTTGTTCTTTTTTATTCTGAATCTGGCTGAGTAAAACCTCTATCTGCATTACAAATCCGGTTCCATGGTTCGTCAAGCTGCCAGCTGTCATATAGACTTCTATCCATGTGTTGTGGTCTAAACCTCTGAATATATGTCCCAACAAAATGTTTGTTTCACTCCAGTTCAGCTCAGTTGTCATTGTGTTGTCCAACACCCACTCTGAGCAAGTTCATGTTAAACAATAACTGCAGGCTACAACAGAATCAGGTCAGTAACGTGGAGCTGAAGCAACGGTGAATTGTAGCGTGAGGAGCTTCATTAGAATATAAGAAGTGGGAGTTAAAGCTCTATTAGCAATTCTATCTAACATGAACTAATTCATCAGTTTCTTTTCTGGTCACTGAACAACATGTCCAAATAACCAGATCACCCATCAGCAACGTTTATATTTCCCCCCAAAAATTAACAGGTTAAAAAGGACATATGTGCTTATTTACTGTCTCACTTATTGCAAACCACTGTATCTCTGAAGACACTGACTGAGGATCAGTCATGTTCCTCCTCCTTGCAGTATTGTTCCTTCGTGTGAGATGCTTACATTTTTTTCTGGGATTAAGAGGAAAAGGACACTTTAAAAGAGCAGAGAAACACATGATGGCCTGACATAAAGAGAAGCAACAGAAACTCAAACTTAGATAGAATTAGTCATTGCAAGTTATCACGCAAAAGCTTGTTATTACAAGACAAGTTTCTTTCTTAAATATCATACTATATTTATCTTGTTATAGCATAAACCAGTTTACGTTATGATATGACATACTGTTCCATTATTGTATATTGTTATAACAAGAAACTTTTCTTGTTGTTATGTGATAAAATAACACAAATATCTTGCTGTAACATGAACATATCTTCTTATAATGTGAATAATGTTATGTTATAACACAAGTTATGCGTTATGAAGTGGAATGTTTCACCATAAGTTTGTATTTCGTAAATAACATGAACATAACTTGTTATAGCAGTAATTTTTTCTTGTTATATTGTGATAAAATAACACAAAAGTATCTTGTAATAACGTGAATATAGCTTATGAAACACTTGATGTTGTAACAAAAAGTTATTGCATTATAACTTTAAATGTTTCACGTATAACAAAATAGTCGATTTTTCATAACAAGAAAAGTCTCTTGTTATAAAATAACATAAAAATATCTATAATGTGAAAGATCTTGTTATAACAATACATTTTTATTGTTATAGCATTAAAACATTTTAAGTTGTAATGATAACTTATTACATTGCAAAGTTAAACAGAAAAAGATAAATATTCCGTAATAACATGAAACTATCTGATAATAATGTGAGAATAACTTGTTATAATAATAAACTTGTATTGTCATAACGAGCAGGTCTCTACCTGAGAGGCCCCTATTGCTTTTCGAACAACGACTTTTTCGCCCCAAATGATCGCATTTTTCACTGCCTGAACATTCCCCAAAACTTACCAAACTTGGAATGTACGTCACACCTTCCGAAAAAATGTCACAATCTATTGTTGTCCTCGATTTCCACCACTAGGTGGCGCTATATTCAAGGAAAGTGCGTTTTGGCTTATAACTCACATAAACATTGTCGCACATTCAAAAACCTTATATCCATGCGTTCACTGAATTGTGCTGAATCTCGTATTATAGGCCACGCCCATTTCCGCCTCCCGTTTTTTTCCACAAATTCGCGAAATTTCGCAAACCTACTTTTTCGAACGCCTTCCAGGCGATTTCACCGATTTGCATGAAACTTTGCACACAGCATCTGTGGACTCTCCTGACAAAGAGTTGTGAAAAGAATTTTGATATTCCAAACAATACTCAAGTTTTACTCAAAACACAAAGTGTTGCATATCTCCACATTGGTCTGTCCGAATGACATGAAACCCAGGTGATTACTTCCCCATGAGCAACAAAGGCTCTGTGGAAAAATTATAAACTTACTTATTACAACTCCTCCTACGCCATTTGACCCATCTGCAACAAACTTTGCAAGTAGCATCTGTGGACACAACTTATCAAAAGCTTTCACCTACGTCACACCTGGTGGCACGGTCCATTTTGATTCTTAGCCATAAAACCATCAACTCACTGTAATTTTCACATACAATTTGCCATCTACTCCTCCTAATTGCTCAAACATTGGTTCTTGCCCTGAATACATCTACACGGCACACCCCAACGGCAGCATGCCCCGACACGTGTGGACTGCGAGGGCCCGTTCATCGCTGCTTGCAGCTTTAATGTTAAATGTTTTACCTAAAACAAGATAAACAGAAAATAATACATATGTTGTAATAATGAAGTGAAAATATCCTGTTATAACAAACTTTTGACATTATAATCCTCCGTACCAACACCTCTGTTGAGTAGTGAGATTATTCAGTATGATGGAGGGAGCACTCTCCAGTTTTCACTGATTGTGGTGCTGTCTTTTCAGCTCCTTTTACGTCAAGCCCTCCATAAAGGCTGCCATGTTGTCAGTCTGCAGCTGTCAGGCCTTTGAGTGGTTTGTACGGGGCACAGTGGAGTAGACAGATGGACGTGAGGACAGAGAGGTTAGAGCTGCTTGATGTGACCTTTAATGTAGGGTGAGTGTGCAAAAAGGGTCTGAGTGACACATAAGCAGCAGGCGGCTGATGCTGTGGGTTTTTGTGCTCTGGGCTAGCTGGGTATCTATCTAGGATAGAGCATGTGAGGCTATCACCTTTTCATTTCACACCTTATTCCAGTATTATTAGGGTGCTGCTGTCTCTGTTTTCCAGGCTGACACTTGTCCTCTCCTGTCCCATGGATCTGAAAAACTTCCCCATGGACAGCCAGACGTGCACAATGCAGCTTGAAAGCTGTGAGTTCATCTTTTTTTATGCAAACGCTCGAAGACATTTTGATCTCGTCACATACTACACATCATCTCTCTTTGTCTCCTCTAGTTGGCTACACCATGAATGATCTTATTTTTGAGTGGCTGGATGTGGGAGCGGTGCAGGTGGCCGATGATCTGATGCTCCCTCAGTTCGTGCTCAACGAGGAGAAAGGCCTGGGCTACTGCACCAAGCACTACAACACAGGTACATGACACACGACGACCCACTCGCCAACATCCTCGATACATGCTGTCAATCAACTTCTAATGAGACTGTCAGGTTGTACCTGTATCTCCTCCTGTGGTTAGGTAAATTCACCTGCATCGAGGTCAAGTTCTACCTTGAGCGCCAGATGGGCTACTACCTGATCCAGATGTACATACCGAGCCTGCTCACTGTCATCCTGTCCTGGGTGTCGTTCTGGATCAACATGGACGCGGCTCCGGCCAGAGTGGGACTGGGAATCACCACGGTGCTCACCATGACGACACAGAGCTCCGGCTCCAGGGCCTCCCTGCCAAAGGTCAAACAGTTTGGTTTGTGGAGACAATACACTAAGTCGTAGTTTATGTTAAATTCAATTAAATCCCAAATTGTTGTAGTATTGAGCCCTGATAGGCCTTTTAATGCCCTTATCATTGCTTGTAGTTTAGAGGATCCGTGTGCAGGATTTAGTGACACCTAGCGGTGAGGTTGCAGATTGTATTCAACTGAACATCCCTCGTCTGACCGTCTCTTAACTATAAGGATGCAAAAGAGAACAACAACAAACAAACAAAATGGGAAAGGGGGAAGCTAGTTTTAAATATTTGAAGCTACAGCAGCAGAATGTGAAGTGTGATAATGTCGCCAATCACACTGCTCGGGTAAATCCAATTAGTTACTTTTGATTGCTGGAAAAAAAAAAAATCAGAGTCAATATTTCAATATCATTTTCAATCTTTAAATATCAGTTATTTACACTTCTACTCCATTACATTTCAGAGGGCAAATATTGTACTTTTTACTCCGCTGCCATTAGTTAGCATTTAAAGCTACTACTTGCTTTCCAGATAAGATTTTACATACAAAACACGTAATCAGTTTGTCAAATATGACACATCACGATAGATTAAGCGTATAAAGCAGCTAAAATTGTCTCCACCTTGACCCATTGCAGCATTAAGTACTGTTGACATGTTAAAGACGTAATATGCAACATTCTCACAGTCAAATGAGTGATAATAACTGGACCTTTGTTATATATTGTGTTGAGATGTGTACTTAGATTGTAAGATTGTCATCAGCAGCAGTAGTTATTCAACAATGAAGACAACAAATCCCAAGATCCAACTCTCCTTCACTACGAATTCAAACTGCATCTTTTGGTGTTGTTTTGACTGAGAGACCCCTAGTGGCAGAAATGACATGCTGACATGAACGCTAACGTTAACCAAGTGATTTCACCGCTCTGTATGTTCCCGTCTCTCAGGTTTCCTACGTGAAAGCCATCGACATCTGGATGGCGGTGTGCCTTCTTTTCGTGTTCGCCGCACTGCTGGAGTACGCGGCCGTTAATTTTGTTTCGCGGCAGCACAAGGAGTTCTTCAGACTGAGGAAGAAGCTCAAAGAACAACAGCGGCAGAGAGCTGTGAGTGCGGAGCCACCCCCTCAGCCCCTTGGGCGCCTGTCACCTGCTATTCCCTGCGCCCAGCTATGCACGGGCTACACGACTCAGCTGCATGTCGCGCTCCAGCCGGGGAAATGCAGGCGGCACTGACCTGTGATTAATTCAAAACCATTGCCTTATTCTTCTGTCGGCTGAATGTTCCCAACATACTGCTGCCTCACTGTGGATCTCAGGAGAAAGAGACAAATACAGGAGACAAAATAGGCCAAACCACCTTTAAATATAAAGCACCTCTAAATGAAGCAGTGTGACAGCAGCTGTAGGATTCATTAATACCTTGTAATATTTATAACACAAGACGAGGAACATCTGCTTGAACCCTGCTTGTACTTCATTTGTTGGAATTATGCAACGCCGGCGAAATTTACTCTGACTATCCGTCTCATTTCACATTAACGCCAGGCTCGTATTCACTTTGCAAGACGCAGCCGATGATGGCTCGTTAATATAGAAGATTTGAAACATGCATGCGGCGCGGCGGAGTCGTGTCGGTGCCGAGAACCGTTCGATCACTGCAGCCTCTTTGATGATTTAATGCAATGTGTCTTTTTGTGTCCTCATCAGCAGGCAAGTAGTGACAGTAAGGTGAAAGGAAACAACACATCAGGCAACAACGCTCCTCACGGGAACGCGGCGCAGCAGTGCAGCGTCTGCGCCCGGGTATGTTTTTGTCACCATGCTCAGTTTAAAAATGAAAGTCCTGTCATTATTCACCCATATGCCAGAGGAAAGAGGACAAAACAGTGGTGCAGCGTTCTCCTAACCAAGCTGAAGTAGATGGGGACTTAAATTGTGAAAACAATTGTGAAAACATTAGGATAAATTGGCTCCATATGGCTCGTCTGGTGTAAGGAAAGTCTGGGGAATTTACTTGACTTGAGTAGAAAATGTACATTCTTGATGCGTGATCGAGTTCATCCACCCACAAAAGAAAAGACACTTTAAATTACATTTTTTGAAATCATTTTGGGATCTTGGCGCTTCCAAACACTTGTATTATGTTAAACAAGATATACGTATAATAATAATATATATATGTATAAGTCCCCGTCTACTTCAGTTGTTGCAACGCTGTTTTGCTGTGAAGCTCCAGAAACAGGGGAGAGTAGATAATGGCTACATTTTCATTTTTGGGTGAACTGTTCCTTAAACAACAGCCGATCACAGATACCAGTTACACTGTTAAGATTCTCAGTGAGAGCAGATTGGTTATTCTGTGTTGCGTCTTCTTCTTCCAGGAGGAGGAGCTGGCACAGCAGGGTTTACTCTTCCAGAGTTATGGACTATCATTGTCAACAGGAACCGCAGCGGAAATGGATGCAACGCCCGTCTTTGCAGATTTACCCCCCGGGTTAGGTTTCTATGACATACGCCGGCGCTTTGTGGATCGGGCAAAAAGGATTGACACCATCTCCCGAGCTCTTTTCCCCATGAGCTTCCTCATGTTTAACGTCCTCTACTGGCTCACCTACAAAGTTCTACGACATGAGGACCTTCTAGCCGCACTGTGACAGCACAACCACTGAGGACTGTAAAGACAGTGGATACCTTTAATTCTGCTCTCTTCACTGAAACATTTACAGGCTGAGAGTCCTCAGCCGAGCCATGCAAGATGCGTTGTGACTGCATGTCCAGTGCCATCGGAAAATTCCATGACATGGGAGAGTCCATCGGCTTCTTTAAATTTTTAATACTTAAAGAAATGCACTCTTTATTGGCACTGATGCTTTATGCATTACACGTCAGTGTACATTATGTGTGTACCGTCAGCATCTGAAGAAGATCAGCTCACACTTCTTTGGAAAGATTTCTGTTTGTGCAGTTATTATATACTCACGTGTATATTGGATTGCAGCACATCCTGAGCAGGCCTACATTTTTTGTATTTATTTTGCAGCAACTACTGGTGCCATGGTCCACAGTGTCCAAAGCTACAGGCTTCATATCACAGAGACAAAACATGTATCACAGCTGGGGTTGCAACGGTATCAAATTTCCACAGTATGATAACTATCTCAGAAGATATCATGGTTCCACAGTATCACGGTGTATGATATTACACAATTATTATAAATATTAACAGCTACAGGGAACACTACAGGAATGACAAGTTTTTTGTTTGATCTGTCACTTTATTATAGTTCCACTAAATATTATGTACTGTTTCAAACTTGAAATATATTTAATAACAATCTTAGGTACACAAATGTACCCAGTACAACAACTCCTCTCACAACAGGCATTAATTCTGCTGGTGTCCTTAGCTACAGTATGATTTATAGCACCGGGGTATACGTTTATTCAAACGTTTAGTTTCTTTGTAGGCTACAGAAATCAAGGATTTAATGCTACTTTTTAAAGAAATGACTATATATCAGTTAAATTCCTTTTTACCTCTCAAACAGGATGCCGCTCTGCAATAAAAACAAAAATAGTCTGTTTCAAATTTAATAAAGGTTTGAATTTATACTCACAGAAAAAAGTGGGGTGGGGCATAGCATAGTCCAGATTGTGGGCCCAAGCACCTGGGACATACAGATGTTTACACCACTGGGACATACAGATGTTGACACCACTGGGACATACAGATGATTACACCACTGGAACAGGAGGGATTGGGATAGCTGGTTGGCATGGTAACTTCAGTAGATATCGCTGCAACACAGGACATGGACGTCATAACTGTTGTTTCTATACATTCTGTTGATAATTTTAGTTTTTGAATGTTTTCAATGAAATTTCTTACATACTGCATCTTTAATGTCTAAAGAAGGTGAAGGAAAACACTGTCCAGATATTTTTACACGTCACTGTATATTGACACAACAGCACGGCACACAGATAGAGCCAGATAAAGTATATATTTCTTCCCCTTTTTCTTCCTATTATTATTATTATTATTATCTTTATTATAATTTCTTGCCCAACTGTCTCACTCATCAGTCCTAGAACTGAACCGATCTTCAGCTTCAAACTAGATGCCAGAGAATTTAATGAGTAATTCCGCAAAAGTAACATTCCTATTTAAATTAAGAGTCACAACAGGCTCTGCAAGGAGGTGTATTATGTGAATTAGCTTCCACTTAAGTTTGCATTTAAATCAATACAATCAATCATATTAAATATACTATATACCAATAAAAAGGTTTCATCTGTTGTCACAGGTTGGCTCATTTGGTAGTGGAACAGTTTGAAGAATATTTTGCTCCCCTGAGACTGCAGAGTGGGTGTTGTATTGGTGTTTAACAGTTGGCCCAACTTATTTACTCATTGGGAATATATTGTCTCTGTTTATTTTAAAAAAAAATATATCCCTGAAGCTCTTTGTTGGTCAATATAAAATAAAGAAATGCTTGAATTTGAAAATGCTGATGATGCGTCTGAAAAATGCGAAAATGTGTTTTTCTCCTGCAGATGTTAACGTGCACACTTATCCAAACAAATTGACTTTATGCATCTAACCAGCACTGAACTCAATAGACCTGTCCTCATCTAACACTTCCCTCTATTTATCTACTCTACTCTCACGAGTTAATGTTGCACAATGTCACTGTGATAGCTCGTCTCTTGAAGCAATCCCTTGGCTTGCCCAGAACCTCAGACTGTGTGCGCTTATAACATTTTTGCCAGATTAGCATTTCCGTGCGCACACGCCTGGAGCTCCATCTCTAGAAATCTAGTCTCATTTTTAAAAATAAATCTTGTCATAAAAATGAAGCTGTCATATTAATATTTCATTTGAGAAAAGGTAGCCGTCGTGCATATAGAGTAGGAGAAGTGGAGCTGCATACATCAGCACTGTGAGTGAAACACAGATTCTCTAAATAGCAGTAAAGGAATTTGTAGATACCTGTTTTTAATGAGAGCTGTATTTTTAGGGTTGTTAAAGAAACACACCCACATCATTACAAAAGGAAGATGTCACATGATAGGGCATTTTATTTTGAAAAACACATCTTTATCTCAGACATTTGTTGTTACATTAAGCTTGTCTGCATTCACACAACCGTGAATCTTTGAATCTGGCATAATTTCTCCCACACTAGAGACATTTTACATTTTGTCTTTGATGTCACAGCCAAATTAAATGCTTAACTTTCTCAGAATTACATGTTCAAAAATCTGAGACTTGGCTTCTGTAGCCACGAGAGGGTGCCGTTTGCTCTTTTATGCTCCTGTATGAGCGTGACGCATGACATAGGTCGAATCATACAGTGAAGAAGACCTTATCCTCAGTGTGAGATGAGGAACTCTTCCTGTTCGAGACTTTTACATGTCATATATATTTATGGTTTGGGATATTACCTGGCAGACCAATCATTAGTTCATTGTGCGAGACTTAAATGTGCAATAATTGCTTTTATTTTCTTGAGTGAGGTTCTAAACTGCTATCAGACGGTGTGAGTTGTTCTTATCCACCCCAAAAAGCTGTTTCAGTGTGCGTTTACTCTGTGTTTCACTCGTCACTGATGAGCAATTAAGCCGGCTCAGGCACATTAAATTAGAGGGTGATTTTTACTCGCTTAGTAGTGCCAGAGGAAAAACCTGTCTGCTCCTGATAGACATCTTAATTGTGGGGCAGTTAAGGGAGCAATATTTTGTTTAAATGGTGTTGAAAGGATGGAGGGAGGGCAGACATTAAAGGGAATACAAACTAATTAAACCATACTGCACAAGATATATTAATACCATAATGAGTTCATATGCACACTGCACCATCCAAACACTCACGGAGGATAAGTGCTTAAGTCCTTAATGAATGCGTGCTAGATGAATGTAAACGTCTGTTGATGGACTCCTTCCAAGGTGGCATGTCTCGCCATGATTTTTGGATACAGGGATAGGCTACGATTGTGCAACGTGGCTTATGTGATATAAAACTAAGCAATCGAGATGTCAAATATAGGCCTGTCACACAAGTCAGGATAAGATGCAAAGTTTAGGTAGTTTACAGGTGGATTACTCACTTGTGCACACACATTCTGATTATTCTGAACATTAAAGGTGCACCCCGACTGATTGTTTAGTGATATGATAATCGAAATAAACAAACCGTCTTTGTTTTGATGAGTGAATAAACAAACTGACCTTAAAAGGTCAATTTCATAATATTTCTACTTTGTTTATACGTGGTGGACCCTGCCACCTTTCTTCTAGGGGACCTTAGTTTCTTCTGCTAACAGCTTGTTTACTTAGTTATGGTAAATATATGATATGTATATTTGTGAGTTTGCATTACTACCTCAGCAATATTGTGAATATTAAAAATTGTGATGCAAAAGAACACATCACCCCTTTAAATGTTGCTCCACAAATGTAGAAAAAAACCATCAACAGGGACTTTTTTAAAAAAAAAAATATTTATTTATTTTATTTTTTTCGACATGTGGTGAAACCCTTATTAATAAAGTTGGAATGCTTGAGGACAAAGTGTATGAAGTGTGCAATAAGTTTGTTTGTTTTTCCATTTTTGGGAGTGAGGGGTTCGTCTCCCCGGGACCCTCCACTTAAAAGTGTCCACTGGCTGGAGACGTGGCAGCGCCTCCGGTCATATGATTTTAGTCCATGCACGAACCCCACCCCGTTACTGCCTTCCCTGAAATCTTTTTTTTTTTTTTTAAATATATAAATAAATCACTCAGCCGTTATTTTGCCCTGGAGTGACACTTCAAACCTCCACCAACATCCTCAAAGTCCTGCAAAGAATAACTCAACCCAAACACCGGAGACTTGGGACTCAGCAGCGGTGACCACCCAAAACAGTGCCATTTTTAGACGTTTACTGCTGACGTTTACAGAGGCTTCAAATAGCTTCCGTTTTACACTGCTAGTGATTGGACTGTGTTCTGTACTTACCCAAGTGAGCTAAACGCATTGGTTGAACAAGTCCGACATTCTACACTTCAATGGAGGAACAGCCCAAAGATCGGGCACAAGACAGACAACAGCATCACCACGGAGAGGACAGAAACTCTATTCAACATACACCTTGTCTAAAACATGATCAGAGCCACTTCCAGCGCCAGCATCAGGAAACGCAGACGAAGAAAACAGGTTGGGCCATCCGGAAAAGTGAGCTAACGCTTGCTAGCCTTACTCAGCTAATGTCAACTGCCGACTAGCATCTGCTAACTAACGTTAACTCCATCGTGAGAGGAGGGAAGGGGAGAGGGGGGGGGCTTCGCCTGCTAGCTTGCTAACTATTCCTACTATGTTCTGTTAGCCACAGTAGTCTAAGGATGTTGCAGCTGGTGAGTAGCTAACTGTTAAGACCGTTAGTTAGCCACTGTGGGAGCAGAAACGAGCCGTTAGGTATGCTAACGGACCGGCTAGCTGACGTTGCGTGACAGTTGTCGCTGGTAGTGGTTTGACATATCGGGGATTGACCTTGTGCGCCGGTTTCACCACCCATTTTTTCCTCCACAAATGCAACTTAAGTCGTGTAAGAAAATAGCCCGCTTGTGTCACCGTGTGTTCTGGGTGCATTCGTTGTTTCGTGTGCACGGCGAGTCGCCTTCCACAGCAGTCAAAGCTCGGTCTTATTCATTTCAGCATGCCTGTGTCCAGTTTAGGAAAACGAGCCGGCTCCACTGGAATGTTCTGGGCTGCCATTTCCTGTCGGCCATGTTAGAATATCACTGCGAGCTAATGCTACACTCCCCTGGCTAAGTTAAGAATTTTCTGTGCAACCCTGGTACTGTGTTGTATTAGACGTCTCGTTGTCGTGATAAGCGTGCCTGGGCCGCCGGTTTAAGCTGGCTATCATGTGGCACCACCATCTATAGAGGCCAGGGCGTGTTGATGCCAGACGAGTCGCTGGCTAGTTGACATTAGCTCAGCGCTAGCCAGCTCTGACAGGCCTGTTGCATGTTGTCAACCTGAAGCCACGCAGCAGCAGCAGCTCGATTGTAAAGATGTGTTTTGCTGCAGTTGAACAAACACTGTGGGTATCGACCCTAATGTGTGCTGGCCGGTTTGTCAACACGTTTTGCGTGCAAATAAGCGAGGAAAACTGCCTCATATGAGAGGAGATGCGAGCTGTGCACACAGACATGGGGGGGCAGCACCATTTAATGGGAAGCCCCACGTTGACACAGCAGTTCCCATGTCTGTGTGCAATGCATAGACCTATTTATGGTTCACTGTCAGTCTATATGTATTTCATAAATGCTTCTGTGAGCCCTCATTTCATACCTCGCAACAACTGCTCCTTGGTGTGTAGATCAGATCAGCTGACAGCCCAGTAGCAGCTGACAGTTGTGAAGTATAATGTACCGTATGTTCATAATTTGTTGGATCAATACATTGAGCCCCAAGCTGGTCTTTAAATGTGTCGGGCTGTACGTTTTCAGTGTAAACCGAAATTGGCGATGGCACGAACATTTTCTTCTTGTCAGATACCTTGTCTGTCTTTTGCCTCACTACTTAGGAGAAGTTGCTGGACAACAGTATTGATTCTGTTTTCATAGAAGCCATGATGAGTAATCAGAATAGATGGGGGTTAACTGAACACAATATATGGGCTTCGGTCGCCCGATGTGGCTTGTTCAGTGCGATTATTAGAAATCAGGGAGACTGAAAACTGATATTTGGGACTGATATTCATGTGCAGTAAAAATACACATTAACAGGAGTATTACTATTTTTCTGTCAATTTGTACTTCCTCTCCACTACATTTATTAGATACATTTAGTTACTGGTGACTTTGCAGATTATTTTATGTTTATTTTTAGTTTATATGCTATTAATCGTGCTGTGTTACTAATCAGATAGTACTGTGGGTGGGACACGCTGTGAGAAGATGCTGCATCACAGCCAAAGCGGCACATAAGTACATTAGTTTATTTTATCAGCCATCCGACAGAAGAATCGGGAAATGCTGAATATCGGCTCTGATAATCGGCCAGGGCTGATGATCAGTCCACCCCTAGTATGGACCACTATCCGTCCTATTTCATGTTGCAAAAAACATTATTATAATATAGTACTGTGGTAAAACAGAGATGCCCTGGCCTATGAATCCCCCCCCCCAACAAATGGCCTATATTCATGGTTTTAGTTTTGTTTTGTTTTTTTAATTGAAAATGAAAATTCCCACTAATCCTGACACGTGTTGCAAATGCAGTACCTGTCAGAAATATTGCAACATGAAATCAGAGAGACTGACAACTGACTTTATACCGTATAGTGCAGCTCTATATTGAAATGTGGCTGATTTGAAAGATATGTGTGTGAATGTTCTTGCTGTTGGGGCAGTTTTTAGCAAAGCATCAAAGACTGGTTGAGGTTCTATATAATTTGAATGTATATCTGTTTTATAAACTAACTTTGTTTTCCCTTCCAGGCAATAAAAAAGTAAACATCAGTGAGGAGGAGGGAGAGAAGATTCTACATCTGTCTGATACTGTTGGTATGTCGCATCCCTCCAACAGCAATGGTAACAGACACGCAAGTAACACAAATGTGAAGCAGAAGTCGACACAAAAGCTGTACACATCTGTTCCAAAAGTGAGCAGCAAAGGACTGGACCATAAGAAGAATATGGACGTTAAAAATGACAAAGAAAAGGCCCTGGATTTGAATCATCACGAAGGCCAACCGTTGGATAAGAAAGACTCTGTGTTGCTTCAAAATGGCGTTTTAAACTGTGGCTTAATTACAAATGGCTATTCTAGCAAGGACAATGATGGCAGCGGCTCTGAAGGTGGATATACTACTCCGAAGAAACGCAAGGCCAGATGTAACAATGCCAAGAACACTGATAATGTGATAAGAGAAAAGGAGAAAGACATGCAGCAGGACAACACTACACAGGAGCAAGGGGCTTTTAATCTTGAGACGACTGAGAAGGGAGTGACTTCCAGACTGGACGGCTTTAGAGTTGCCCATAAAATAGAGGCTCAGTCCGCAGCTAGAAGGGCTGTTGCCTCAGAGGCTTCAATGGGTGAATCTCAGAGGAAAAACTCTGATGGCAAAGCAGTTGGCACCTTTGGTAAAAAGACTGAGGAAAGGCACAAAGCCAAGCTTTCCTCACCTTCAAAAGAGGACTCGTGGACTTTGTTCAAGCCCCCTCCAGTATTTCCTGTGGACAATAGCAGTGCTAAAATTGTTCCCAAGATCAGTTATGCAAGTAAAGTAAAAGAAAACCTCAACAAAGTAGCTCAAGGTGGAGGAGAGGCACTGCCTCCTCCTGTCAGACTGTCACAGGTCCCTATGTCTGCTATGAAGACTATCACCTCAGCTAGCTTTACTAATGGTCCGGTTTCTGGAAATGGAAACGGCTGTCCAGTGGGTACCTTCTTCGCTCCTGCTGCTAGTAGTATTCCACCAGCCCCATCTATCCCAAGTGGCGAGAATGTAGCATCTCCTTTGGAAAGTAACTGTAGCTCTACAACTAGTCCTGTAGATGGAGAAGCATATGAGCTTAGAAAGTGTACTCTTTTAATTTACCCTTTAAATATGCAACCTGTGCTCCCTAGTGCTCGTCACCTTGACCCACCGGCTGCTCAGACAAATCAGAAAGCCTTGGGAGATATCTTCCAGAATCAGTGGGGGCTTTCCTTCATCAATGAGCCCAACTTGGGGCCAGAGGGAGGAAGTGGCCAGGTACCTGCGGAGGACAAGACTACTGTGGTCACACCTCAGAGCGAGTGTCAGGCTGTTGGAGCCAAGGCTGCCCAGCCCTGCTTTGATGTTAGCCCATCATTCTTGGAGCCTGGCACTTTGGCTCAAGACCCTGAGAAAAGGACTTGTGCCCCTTGCAATGTGTCTAACGATTGTCCTCCTGCTTGTGTTATGAGCGAGGAGAACAAGCTGCAGCCATGTGGCCAGGAAAAGACAAAAGCTGAGGGCAAGGGTGCAGGTTCTGCTGTGTTGGCCCCTAGTAAAGACAACGGTGCTAAGCCTGCGCAGGGCCAGCTAACCACTTTGTTGTTTGGCTCATCTAAAGAACAGGCCCACTCTAAAGACATTGGCAAAAGGTGTAGCTGGGGGCCCTTTGACATTAAAGCTGCTGTCGCTTATCACACTAAAGGTAACTTTGACTATTTATCAAAATAATTTTTTTTTTACCATTTAAATTGTAATCCTTAAGATTTAATTTCCTGTTGATTTCAACACTCTGTATATTGTTGGTAATAGAAAATGTGATTTAATATCACAGCAAACACTCCATGAGCAGCTCCTTTGTCAGAAATTCAACAGCGGAGCAAATCGTTTGTGTTTACAGTGCCACCAAACAAACTAGCAAATGTTTGGTATCATTGCTTCACAGTCAAAGCAACCTTGTGTTTTGGCAGTTGAATGCTTTTATTGTGAAGCTTTAGGAAATGTTTGGTTTGCATCAGCAGTAACCTAATACAACTCTGGTTTGACTGGGAGAGTGAAAAGTGAACAGTGAGGCTGAGACTGATGAGATAGGGTTACAAACTATACTGACGTGTTACATTCTGCAGTGTTTCCTGTGAGTCTCATGCATTGAGAGGCAATTTCAATCCAGTTCAGGAATGGTGATCCCTAAATTTAAATAATTTGAATGGTTATTTGAGAAAAAAATGCAAGGGTATGAAAAACAAGGTTTGATTTATGAAAATCTTAAGGATTACAATTTGTGTTTAAGTACAATATGTTTTTCTTTTAAATTTGAGATCTGTATTGCATTTTCTGAAAATATTCTCCATGACAGATCAATGCAGATGCTGAATTAACATGTTTTTTTCTTCAACAGAAATGGAATTCATTTTCAACTTGCAAAAACAAGGTAAACTAATTCCTTTGTATTTTCTAACCTCAGTTTTTAGAAATCTTTAGGTAGTTCAGTTTTCTAAAGAACTGGATCCAGAAGCTGTAGGAACTGCAGTCTTTTGACATTTTGTGCTGCCAGAATATCAACAGACTACACTGTACGCGTGCTGAATTTAAAGATTGACATCTTATCTTTTTCTGTTAATGGAGTTCATCACGCAGACTTACTCACACTACCCCCTCCATATGAGTAAGACAGCCTGGTAACACTGTACCCAAATGTAATGTTAATTATTTTTGTGGTCACGAACATGCATGTGCACCAATTGACTCCCTTGAGTTCATAAATACTGTACTGGTAACCAGCTTAAAACAATCTAAAGTTTCGCCAATTCTTGCTTTGAAGCTGCATTACATGGCGTCAGTGTGCCTCTCGGGGACAAATATCTGTACCACTGACGTCACATCAGCATTTTCTTGAAAGACAAAAGGTCACATTTGTTTTAGTGTTAAAACGGTTGAAAACATAAGCAAACCCAGAGACACTGTTAAAATTACTGGCTGTGACATACTGCTGGTGAATGGTCCTCTGGTACCGCTGTTGTGCCAGCTGGAAGTTGAAATACAGCAATTATTCCAACAGTCTGTTGATAACAACACAGGCAAGAGTGCAGTGATGTTTGAGGTATGGATGTTCCTCACAAATCATTTCCCTCAAAGTCAGAACACATAATTGAACACAATTTAAATCTATAAGGTTAAGTGTTGTTAATGAAACCATTTGAAATGATTCTACATTGAATCAAAGCCATACTTGTGGCGTAGCCCTTACGTGTGTGTAAGCTGTACGCTGTAGCCAGACGTGCATCTCCCGGGAAATAGCACTGCACTCTGCAGTGGCATGTAATGCAATGACTGTGATTGGACTGCCAGAAAGGGAAACATTTTCTGGGTTCCCCTCTAGTGCTTAGTGGCAGAGCTTATAACGAGGATTGTGACCTGTAGTTTCCCCAGTAAACACACTACACTCTCCGGCAGTTACAGTCCCTCTTGACAGGCCAGCTGCTGCTATTCCCGAAAAAGAAACCAAGACTTTCAAGCCAAGTTTGTATGGAGAGGCAGCCCTCCCTGCAGACACTCTGACTCTCTGTAAGCTCTCTCTAACCCAGTCACAAAGCTGTGAGGTAAAGGATGGTGTAGGCAACATTTTAATCAACTAGTTGACCAGTAGAGCTATCACTAGTTTGAGGCTATGTTGGCTAAATATCCAACCTAAAGCTAGAGTGAAATATGGCACAACCATAGCCAAATTTAGATTTCAATCAATGTTATTTGTTGCTTGTCTTCTTTGAGATTGATATGATCTACAATCTAACCCATTGCCTTCTTTTCTCCTCCACCACCACTCTAGATCCAAAAAGAGTAGTGGTATATGATGAGACCAAGGATGGACCTGATCAGTGAGGTAGATCGTCTACAGTACTTACCTTCTTCTCTTCTGGGTGCTGCAGTTATCTACCTTGGAAATCATGAATCCTGTCGGACAGATAAAGTGACAACTGTGAAAACATTGATAGTATAGCATGACAGATGTTCCTTGGAATCTCGGGTGGAATAACACATTTCTTTTGGGGCATCAGACAAACGCGCACACACATACACTCTGGAGGGACGTTAGAGGAGTTGATCGGTGCCTCTCCGACATGACATACAACGGACACTCGCAACTTTGGAGCTGTGTTGGTCGTTTGTCTTGTGGCTCTTTAGGATGACGTTCGGGAGTTCAACTAAAGGAAGGTGTCATGGATTGCACCTCCCTAAGCCTTTATCCTGTTGAACTGCGGCAGCCGTCAGTCTGACTATGGGATGCCTCAGTCATTTTATTTCTTCACGCATTCAAATTAGTTCATTGTAGATATGTTAGACGTTATACATACACATCTGTGTGCAAGCTTGAATTAATTGCGGAAGAAAGGAGAAACACACACTTTTTAGCAAAGAATGCCTTGAAGTTGTGGAATAAAGATCTTTGGAGTCCTGTTAAACTGTAAGTTAGGTGGAAGCTCACAAGTGAGGCCCCATCCAGGAAGGGAGAACCTTGTCTTAAATCCTTGTTAGGGGAAATCAGAGCCCAGAAATTTTAAAATGCTTGCTTTGTTTCTTTTTATACTGTTTTGTCTGACCTAACATGATGAGTGTGAACCCCCCCCCCCTCCCGCCCCTAGAGCACAGGTACAGAAGTGCCCCGTTCGAAGTAAAACTACGCCTCTTCATTTCAGTGTTTAATACAGGTGTGCTAAAGATTACAAATCAGGTCCATGTTAAAGGCAGAACCTCTTCATCTTACAGCTTTTCATACATTTCATGCAAAAGGTTCAGAGTCATATACCTTCTAATATGAATCCTGAGTGGCAAATTGCGAAGCAAGAGACATCACTACCGTTAACGTCTTCTGCGTTTTGTGCTACATGTTCAGCCAAGACTCAGGATGTCCAGTCAGATTATTTTGCCTGCATTTCTGTCTGTGTAAAAACAAACTGTTGGATTCCTCTTGTCAGAGGAGCATGTGTTGCATTTTTACAAAGTAGATTTTCTTTTTTTTGTTGTTGTTTTCTGACTCTGC
Source organism: Diplodus puntazzo (assembly GCA_963678695.2). Classification (NCBI taxonomy): domain Eukaryota; kingdom Metazoa; phylum Chordata; class Actinopteri; order Spariformes; family Sparidae; genus Diplodus; species Diplodus puntazzo. The sequence goes on along the minus strand of OZ023167.1, from coordinate 6,513,041 downwards.
ACGGGGTCTTTGCTTTTCTGTCTTATGACATCTTATTTTTGCATGTTTACCGGTGGAAACGGACAAGTCAGGTCACTCTTCATCACCACACAAAGATAACAGTAACAACGACAATTGCAATACTAATGTTAGGTTTCTCCCCCCCCTGACTAGCCACTATGTCAAAACTGTGTTGAAATGTGAAGATGGGTTGTTCTTTTAGTGTTTTTTTTGTTTTGTTTTTTTTCACTGTGGATAACATTTTACATTTGCAAAACCAGTGTGCAATAACACCATTTGATCCATACGGTGTGAGAAATGGGTTATATGGAGCTACAAAAATCATCACCCAAGATGCTGGTGTGTGTGTGTGTGTGGCCTGCAGTTCATTTGTTAAAAAAAATAATGTGTTTTCAAGTTTGTTGCACAAATTGTTGAGGTGATTTATTTTTTCTTTTTGCAAAAAGAGCTCGTATTGAAATATCTAATTAAGTCTAGGGAGCCCAAATTTGAACTGCTAACTGGCCAGCATGTTACATCACTTTCATCACCATCTCCAAATCAGGATCGGTTTGTTCAGCAGAACGAAGGAACTGTCCAGGTTGTTTTGTTTTGTTTTGTTTTTTTTTTTTTTTAGGAGATTTGGTTAATGTGTGGATTAATAGCACTTTATGTAAACTAATTGCTTTTATCTTTTAATTACTAGAGAGATCTATATGTACTGACAAGAAATACTCCTTGAAAGAATGGCTCTGGGCTGTTACTTTTCAGAAAAAAAAATAAGTTGATTAAAAAACAGAATTATTAAATGTAACTCAGGTAGTGTTGATAAAGCCATGACTATGTTCAATATTATTATTATTATTATTATTATATTTTTTTGCCAAACGTCCCCGTCATGTGGTGTTTTTTTTTTTTAAATTGGAATTGTTGAATTAGAGAGTCCTATAGTCTCGTATGATGTGGCAAAACACCAAATATTTAGCTGTGTGGAGAAACCGTCATGGCATGCAAAGGGTGCTGTCATTGATCATCGTGGGCTAAAAAAAATCAAAGTTTTCCTGTTTTATTTCCCCGTTTTAAAAAAAACAACAAAAAAGCACATTGCTCCATGCGTTATCTATGTAAACTAAAACCGTAATCTTCTTGCAATCTCGGATGGTTGATTCTTCTCCCTCGTGCGTTCACGGTGAAGCACCTCTTGATTTATTATTGCTGAACATCGGTGGTGTTTCTGTGGGGTTGCTACAATCTGGGTATGAGCTTTTGTTTTTCAAGTACACTTCTTTCCACTGTGTCCTCCTGATTGCAGCTTGTGTGCAAGAGAGGGGGGGGAGTCGTAACTGCAGCCAGTTTGTCTTGACATTCAACTTCCACGTCTAATCTCAGTCGGCTCTCTGGTATTTAAAAATGCTTTTGTTTTGGCTTCCATTGTACAGCTTGTGATGGATGAGTGTATTATCATATGCTGCCCTCTGAATGAGAACAATTGTGTGACGGATCTGGGGTACAGTATTTGAGGAGATATTGCCTATTAGCATTTAGGCTTTTCATGTTTTGTTTTTTTTTCTGTGCTTGTGGAAATTGACATTTAATCTGTCATGAAGTTACACAAAACTCGCAATTTAATTTCTCCTGATTGCCCGTAATCCATAGGCAGAGTGAGGTAAACGGGTTTCCCTTACGGCGAATGCCAAATAGTTCAGGCAGTGATGCATCTACAGGCTTCTTAAACATAAAACAGGGTGATCAAAATGAGTAGTATGTGATGTTACTGTAGTCTTACGACCTTTTTCAAATATTTTTCCTGTTTTGTTGTTTTTGTGTTTTTTTGGAGAGGATGGTCCTGTACAGGGAAAATCAAAAGAATCTCCATCCTCCCACCCCGGAGGCCCCTCTATTTTCAAGCACTTAATACAGCAAAAAGGCTATGTTTGAATATGCATTTATAATGATAGAACTATAATTTAGCACTGTAGCCTGCAAACCAAAAATTGGTTCTTGGAGCTGAGTAGGGCGGTTAATCAGTGTTGGGCGGGGTGTTGGGGTGAGTGACTGTTTTTGGGTGTGTTGAGAGAGAGAGAGAGAGAGAGAAAAGCCTGATCATGTGGAGTTTATATTTCCACCCCCCTCAGGATGTGCAATCACCTCAAGGATGCAGGCTTCTAGGTTGTGAGTGACGAGTTCAGTGTGTGCTTAGCGAGTTCTTCCTATTATATGCAAGTTCCTTGTATAATTCAGACCCCCGCCACCCCCCGTCTACCCTCCCTGTTGTTTCATGTTCAGGTGCCTGTGTGGAAAAAAAAAATAATTATACTTTTACAGCAATTTTGATTGTTTAAAAAAAAAATCTGCTTCCAGCATATATCCGTGCCATTTTTATTTTCTTTGTTTTTGTAACATTTGCTGTTTAAGTTCTCTTACAGCTAATCCTGATTTTTCTTTCTTTAGAGCTACATGGACGCTGAAAGCAATGAGCGTTGTCTGTGTTTTTGTTCGTTTTTTTTTGGGGGGGGGGGAGTTTCATGGCTTATGTTTTTGACCTAAAAAAAGAAAAGAAAAAAAAAGCCAAAATCAGTTTTGAATGGGGACGGATGACGACCGCTTGCTGGTGTGTATACTCGTTTTCAGTCCATTGTCGAGTTAATGTCTGAGGTGTAGCACATTTGAACTGATTTAACAAATTGATGTTTTTAACATGTGTTTTTTTTTTAAAGGTTTTATTTTTGAGTTGTAACCTAATTTATCCATAGATGCAAACGTAGGATGAGACTAAAAGGAATAAACAATAACAGAAAAATCAAGATGTCTCATTTTTGATGAGTATTAGATGATTTAGTTCCTGATTAACGCTAGCGTAGACCCATTTCCCCTCCCAATAGCACCAATGTTAACATATTTGAAGTCTTTTCCAGCAGATTTTATACAAATTTCTTTAATTCGTTTCTTCAGATAGCTGTGATGGAGTGACGAGCATCCACTGCATCCCAGAGTTCCTCTTAATATATTTTTTACTTGTAGTGATCATGTCGTGAGGGGGAATGAGGTATTATTAACGTGCGGTTCAACAGCTCTGAATCTGCTTTCGCCAAAGGTACACTACTCAGATATTCAGCTACTGAATGGCAAACGCACAGACCAGGTGGAGGGGGACGTTGTTGATGATGTCACAACCAGCTTCCCGACATCGTGCTGGGTTTTTCGGAGGCATTTTAGTGAAAAAAAAAAAAGAAATCACTACTGTAGCAGCTGAATGTCACTTTGAGCGTGTTATTAAAAACGGTGTGAGAGAGGAGAAGTCTTTAAAAGAAAAAAAAAACACACACAAAAAAAAGTAAAACAAATACCGAAAGTGCTGCTTCTTCATCCAGTAATCAATCGTCTGTAATGGGATATGCTGGACTTGGTGTTTGTGCTCGACTTAAAGAAAAAAAAACAAACTGTCCCTCCTTTTTAAACTGTCATTGCCTCTTGTGGAAACTGTTTTAATTTGGGGGGCTTTTTTTTATTGTTTTTATTCAATGACGCCAGAGAGGTACAGTGTTAATGATTCCACATGTAGGGAGTGAAGTAAAACAAGGGCAACATGTGTCTTTAGAGGATGCAGTCATGAGGAAGAGGTGATATGTAGTGCCGAGTCATCTTCGTTTTTTTGTTTTTCTCTGTGTCATCTCAAATGGCTGTTGTGCTTGTTGATGCATTTTTTGTTTTTTTTTTGTTTTTTTTCGTCTGCTCCTCCTGTTATCACTTGTACATCTCTTGCCCCCCTAAAAAAAAAAAAAAGAAAAAAGTAAAAAAAGAAAACGAGGCAATAGCATTATTTTTTTTCAAATGTCTTACAGGTTGACATAAGTTTTAAGTGAGCAGTCTGATTTATTTAATTTTCTTTCTTTTGTTTTGAATTTAACAGAAGTGTCACATTACGATGTTCTCTTTTTTTTCTCCTTTTTTTTTTTTTTAAGCATGATAATAACCCTCAAATTCCAAAACAATGTAATAGAGTCAATAAAAAAAGAAGAAACCTCCAGTGTTCACAATTTTAGTTTCCATTAAAAATGTCAAATTTTCATGAAGTATTCAGTGTGCTGTGTTCTGTTTTTTTTTTTTTTGCCTCGCGGATCACACGTTGACCTGTAACATTGGTTTTACATAACTAGGAAAAAAAACTTCTGGATCACAAAATCTTCAATAAACTTGTGATTGAGCAACATAATGTAACAACACACATTTACTCAAATACGTAACTTGAGTGTCCCTATTTTGTCCTACATCCTACACTTCACATGTAAACTAAATAAATCTGCCGGAATTATTGTACTTTTTACTCCCCTACATTTATTCAAGGGCATTACTTAGTTGTAATTCAAAACATACAGTGTGATTACATTTTCAATTGTTGCAGTTAAGTTCTAACGTAATTTTTTAAAACACATTGACACAGTTTTTTCCAGCCTGTTTTTGTGATGCACAACAATTAGTTTTTTCTTTCATAACTCATGTGACTGATACTTGCGTCAAGATACACCCGGTTCTTCACACAGGTTCATGGAAAGTGCTTGAAAAACATACGGCCAGAATCGTCTTTACAGGATTAAAGGCCTGTGTAAACTGGATAAAGTAAATAAAATTAGCTCCACCTCAAACCAGATAAAATTAAATAATGCTACAAATAATAATACGTCAGTTGTATAAAGTACTAATAACACAACGAAGTGGATGTTCAACACTACTTTAATCTAGAATCTTCCAGCAAAAATATTAATTTGCTTTCAATACTTTGACTTGTAACTAAATAGATTTTCAAGTACATTTTAACAAACACACTCTATTATAATACATTTCCAAATAAATAAGCACACACACCAGTTGACACACTCTTGAGCTTTTAGGGGCAACAGGACCTCAGGACCCGGGACAGTTGTTTTGGTATTTATGATAAGCTGTTACAAAAGTGTAAAAGTGGAATTCTTAAACATGCAAGGAAGAGCTCATGTTACATCTTCATTTCTTTTATATGTTCGTGTCTTTTCCATAGTTTCAATAAACAAGATGTCTGATATGTAAACCAAAAATCGAGCAGCAAAAACACTGAACATCTGTTGAGTCTAATGGAGGAAAGTGATTCTCTCTCAGTGATCAGATAGATGAGACAGATTTAGCCATCAATTACACTTCACAGGTAACACATTTTTAATTAATGTGAGATAATCATAATAATAAGTGTCCAAGTGTAAACAAATGTATGAAACCAGGAAGGAAAAATTAAAAAGCCGTCATACGTAGACCACATAGTCTTCGTCTGGGCTCCAAATAGTCTTTCTTGGCTACCAGCACCGACGCAAACAGCTGAATGTGCAGACATCTGTTTCTCAGAAGACCTCTTATTTTGACAGCATATGTTAGGAAATGGCACCTGCTCAGTGACAGACAGTCACTTTGTGTTGGACAAGCTGCTGCAGAGAGGGGACAGCAGCATGGCTGGAAGCCTTGTGGCTGTAATGAGCCCAGCTTGATCTGAGGTGTTGGGACTGGAGCTGCTGGACCCTCAGTGGGCTGAGGTGCTGATTGTTGTTCCGAGACGCCCCCTTGTGGAGGAAGACCGCACACACTGACTGAGCCGTCACAAGACTAAAGAGGGCGGGTTTCATCATCTTTTTCTTTTGTAGTATTGTACATAAACTGCACAATAAAGATGTTTACATGGAAATGGATTATAATCTAACTAATAAATTGTTTATTTTATTACATGACTTTATCATGTTAATATTTCCTGAATAATGTTAATAAAATCACCGTCCTCAATGTTGTAAAATGAGGATTTCAGTGTCAAGGACATGTAAAAGTCTGAATACTGACTCAAAATGCTCACATTTGATCGTGTGTGTGTGTGTGTGTGTGTGTGTGTGTGTTTTGCCACCTCTGTTAATCTCAGACTGGTGTGATTTCTGGGACGACTGTGGGAGCTGTTGACACTGCAGGTGGCGTATTTTCACCACAAACGCACACACGCGCACCTTTCTTTTCATTCTGTCCATGGAATTGAACCGGTGTTTACCGCCAACCCCCCTCAATTTTACCTCGTTGATTACTCTGTACTCCGCGGAGGCCACATGGGGCTTGATGGTTAGTGCACTGGTGCTCGGAGAGATTGTCCAATGTGCTGGAAGGTCACTAAAAGGTTTGATGTTTGTTTCAACAGCTCATCTCCGCTGAGGTGTTTCTGAACTTCCCACTCCAGGACCGCTGCGAAAAAGGATGAACACAGGGTGACCCTTCTGCAGGAAAACAAATAAACGTCCTCGCAGAGCAAGATCAGAAAGACAGTACGCCCGATCAGGCCAGGACTTCCATTACATCAGCAAACTTAAGAGCTAGATTGGCATACAATATCTATCTATCTATATATTTCTTTACAATTCAATCAATTTACTGTTGCTCTGAAAAGCAAAAAAACAACTTTGTTTCTTCTGTCGGTGAAAATCGTGTCCCGCAGACCTTAAAAAATGTATCTTTCCTGCTTCAATTCATCACAAATAATATTTATGTCGCAGGGACGTCTGTAAATAAATTTCCATCTCTGACACAGATCCATCACAGAGGCATGTACATGAGTTGAGAGTATCCGTCAGGTGATGTGAGACATATTCCTTTCCTTAAGGTGGAGACACTACAGGTGAGTAACTGATTACTTTCTATCTATCTATCTATCTATCTATCTATCTATCTATCTATCTATCTATCTATCTATCTATCTATCTATCTATCTATCTATCTATCTAATCTTCAGTAATTTGACCTCTTTGACCCCCAAACAGTTATTCAAATGAAACGGTTTGAGAAGTTTACCGCTAACAACGCAAACAAATCTGAGACAAGCTTTTCTCTTAAGGGTCCCAAATGTAAAATGTTGCAACACACAGGTTTAAACTTAAAAGTTGCTTTGGATATTTTACAAGCTCATCACGCTTTTTTCTTCACATTGAAACGCTGTGGCAAAAATCACCTCCACTTCCCCAACATGAGAGTCAGCTCACAACCGTGTTATGTGAGCATCATATGACTCATATTGTAGAAATGTCGGCATGGCAAAATGTGAATTCATTACGGATTTGCATAAACGTTATCTGCCAACAAATTTATCCTGGCAACCGCCCTGATGTAACTTGTATAGTATAACGATAAAGTAGCATGAAACTGGAAATTGCTCATGTACATGTGGCTTTTCATCTCTTGCTTGCCATTATGAAGAAGAGTGTAATCAAGTGACATAAAAAAAGCACTATACATGTTTAAGAAGAGGTAAAAGGTCTGTATTACATCAATAGAATATTCAAGACAAATTGTGTATCTAACGTCTGTCCGAAGGATACAAGATTACTTATAGACACATTTGCATTCTGCTTGAATGAGGCTGCTCTGGGGCGCAGAGTGTCAAAAGTGACACTGAACGGCCGGCTTCTCTACAGCCGTGTGTAATTGTGCGTCCATTAATCAGGCCTCACATTTGTACGACATTGCTCAATAATCCGTGGTCTTATTCCTCTGTTGCGTTCAGTTTTGGCTGACAGAGAACGTGATACATGACATTTCTCGGCGGTGCGGGTCAAGAAGTGTTTTATGGAACAGTTTTTCTATTGAGCGCCCCCCTCACACATTTTTCGATATTCTTTCTTGACAGGGACAGAAACCAGCCGCAGTGTATCATCCGAGTGCATCCCCCCTCTTGCTTTCTGGGATGAATATATCAGCCGTGAGCAGACAGTCCCTGACATTAAGTGATCTGTCGGGGAACACCATAAACCTTACATCATCAAATGTCACACTCAAGCACTTGCCAGAGTTTGCAACCGATCTGATGTACATCAGGGTTCATAGAACAAATTCCCGATGTTCCCGATGTCCACGCTGAGCCTTAAAACAGCGAGAGAAAAAAACCCTCGCAGACTTTAATTAACATCAGCCATGCGCTCGGCGAGAATGTGTGAGCGCAGGAAGGTGTGAGGGCTCAAAAGGCTTTAGCAGACTGTGAAATCGCAATATACCAGGGGCCGCAAAGTGCACGGCTCATGTCACTGTGTTTAACACGCATTCCGTACACATTTATATTTCAGAAACACACACTCTTTCGAGGATTTTATTCTAGTGTGCTCTAAGGTTGTCCGTCATGGTGTTGAAAGCTTCATCGTGTGAAGGATTTGAATCAAGACAACCTTGTGATTGGACGACTGTCTCTTCTTCCTGAGCTCCAGCTGCCCTCATACACTCCGGTATGGCCGAACAACAGAGATGGCCGGGGCCCCTCCTGTGTGGGTCGCTGGCATAACGAGGAAATTCACTCAAACATTAGCTGGTAGTTCGTTTAGATCAGTTAATCTCTCAGGTCATGTGAGCCGACTGACCCAACTGATGCACTTTTGAGGTTGCGTTAAAAACAAAAATAATTCTTACCATTTTCAGGAGTCTGGGTTTTCATTGTGAAACAGGCTATATTTTACTACAGTGAAAATAAATAAGATGTTAATTTTATCGGTGTGATAAGTCATGGTGAGTGTTTTGGATCAAAATAAAATGTGGTGGCCCAGAGAGAAACATTTCGTCTCTATCTGCGTGGAGGCTGCACGGCTGATGGTAGAGACATCACTTTCTGATGGTCAGCCAAGTTTTTTGTTAACTTCTGGTGTTGGCACCTGGAACAATTCTGGGTTAGCAAAATTTGAAATTTCAATCAGGAAATTCTGACTGCAAAGCTGCTGTGTTAGCACCTCTGTGAGGCTTAACACTAATGCTAGCATGGCAGCATGCTCACAGTGACGAAGCTAACGTTTATTGTTATTTACTGATATTCGGTCGGTAATATTTCAGCCTACCAGGTTCACCATCGTCGTGTTGGTTGTTAGCATGCCAACATGTGCTAACTGGCACCAAAAAGTACAACTGAGGTTGATGTGAACTGTTAACTGTAAATGTAATTGGCTAATTAGCTCTGTTAGCCAGGCAGCTAGCAGTATGCAGCGACTTCAACCAGGGTACAAAGTGGTATTATGAGAAAGGATGGATCAGGGCTAGCTGGTTAGCATGCTAACTTCTGTAGATATCTGCGCAGCACGATAAAAATATATCTTTGACGACATACTAAAACTGTTATTTCATCTCATTCGGTTAGTAATTAATTCTTGAATTTGTTAAACAAAAAAATGATTCACAGTGCAGCTTTTAGATATTTTACACTGAACCACAGGTCGGAGGGATCCATCCTCTGAAGACCATGAACCTGCAGGGCAGAGTTGAGGCGTCTTGGTACACATGCACCTATTATGGCTCATTTAACTCCTCTGTTTATGCAGCGGACTGTCATCATCCATCACTACAGCTGTCCATATCTGTAGTCTCAGTCCGTCTCCGCTTCTAGTCCGTCTGGTCACAAACACCAGTTACTCACACTCTGTGCATGTAGTCCCACAAGGCCGATCATTCATCTCCTGTTTACTCGCACTCCTCCGCGACCACTCGTCTTGACACTTGTTCATGAGTGAGTGAGTCACAAAAGACTGGAAAATCCATCCACGCAGGACAGCCGCTGTGACACGGGTCACGGCGTCTCCTCAGCTCTGCACTAAAGAGATCCAGATTTATTGAATTATTGGAATCGGACAAGACACGGTCCAGCTGTATTGACAGTCCTGCAGCTCGAGACATGTAAAACCAGCACATGACGAGGCGGCCTGTTGGTGCGTCCACATGATCTCGGCAGCAGGGCCCGCCGGCGTCGCCTGAAGACTGCGGCGTGTGCAGCTGGCCTGCTGATGATTTCTTTGTGGTCATCAGTATTATTCTTTCAGCAAACTGCTGCATATTGTCTGCTGCTAGGTCGAATTAAGCCTTGTGTGCTGGTGGGCTGCTGTGGAGGAGGAGGGAGGGCATTTTTGTGTGATATGGGCCGTTGACTGCTTTTCCATAGCTCAGGAACAATAATGAGATTTTTTTATTTATTTTTTTTTTTTTCAGAATATCAGTGCCGCCATTCAGCGCTCTGATTGTGTTTATGAAATTGTGCATACATCTCTCAATGCTGGAGCAGGGGAAGGGAAAGCTATTTTCAAAACATTAGCAAATTGTTTTCTGTTATTGTGCAGAGATTGATAAGAGTGTGTGTTGTCTAAACACACAGACGAATGCACGCACACACACACACGCACACACACACACACACACACACACACACACACACACACACACACACACACACACACACAGAAAACATGAAAAAGAAAGCTATGGCTTGGAATTGCCTATTGCTCTTGCCATAAACAAAAAAACCTACTTAAAAAAACATAAACTATATCACCTTTCTTTCATACAACCATCAAGCTGTAACCACAGTTCATTCACCTGTTTGTCAGCACAGGTTTCGGTACGTGTCTGCAAAAAACATAAAAAAATACATTATCTTACTCACTATTCAGTTTATTTGGTCAGCGTTTATTTATTTATTTCTCAAACATACATTTTTAAAATATATATGTTAAAATATCCAAAACAAAAGTAGACATTGTCTTAAACATTGTTGTTCAGACGTGTAGTGAGATCATCCCGAATGTTTCCAATGATGTTCAAACGCAGAGACATAAGTTTTTAAAAATGTTGATGTATGTATTTGTGCATTTAATTCGGTCGCCTGTCACTTTAACTTCCAGCACAACATCAGATGATACCTCAGAGAAACATTTCATTTCTGTCTCGTCGGATACATTTTCATCGTCAGTAGAGCAGACGGCACAACATGTTTTGTATATTTTTGTGGGCTAACCTGGAATTTAGCGCTGCCCTAGTTCCCCTCAACAATAATAAGCTCTGTTGGGAAACAAACCTTTACGACACTTTACACGTTTCACGTTCAGCAAGAACACAGCTTTTACGATTTCTTTTTAGTGTAAACGGGGTCGGCAGAAGTCAAAAGCTAATGTGAGCTATAAATGAACTACATTGCGGTCAAACTGCCAAGTTTCCTCATAACACTAGCATGCACTATCCACACTTTGCTATAAACTGATCAATCCACAAGATGTAAAGCTTGAGTTAGAATAACATGCATTTGTAAAAGACGGACTAGTGAGTAGATGAGTCACCGTGTTCGGTGTGATGATGTTCAACAACCTCCATAGTCTCATTTTGCCCACTTGTTATATAAGAAGTGGGGTATTTTCTGTATTCTATGTTATAAAACATGACGTGATAATCTCTTAAAGGAACAGTTCAGTCTTTATCTACTCAAATTTGATCTGAGCTCAGTTTATTTAAGGTGTAAATCGTCTCTGTAGCTGCTGAGCTAAAAGCATTAGCCACATGCTGTCTAAGGGGTCGCACAAGCTCGACCAATAACATATTTTCCAGAGGTTTGGATTACACTGGCCCAGCTGTAGGTTTTTTTCAGTGGTTTTCTTACGTTTCACAACAAGTCCCTGTCTGTTTCAGTTGTTTAGGAGAACGCTGCAGCGCTGTTCTGCCACAGAGCTTCCGGAAATGCTTTGTGGACTAAGAAACGTCACCTGACTGTCCATCTGAATGAGGCTGAGTAGAAAATCACTGGACTGTCCTTTTACAGGTGAACTTGTCCTTTAAGTCAGCACAGACCTTATTTCAGGACAACACATTCAACAAACACACACTGACTTTAAGATGAGGGAACCATAAGCGCACAAACGCAAAATCATCTCCAGACTCATTCCTGCGACGCTCTCCGGTGGTTGATTACCAATGAAGACTACAACTCCCATGATCCCACGCTACTACTTTGTGACATCTGAAAAAAAAACTAGTCTCCTGTTTTTATGGTTCTCCTCAACAGCAGAAATTAAGCCCTGTGCATTTACATCATTTGCCGCGCTGCGTATCAAAATCCCCCGACTAAATATGAAAACGACCTTGACTTTGACCTTGCCTTTTGAAACCTGCGCTGTGTTTTCTCACGAGCAGACTCGTGTCAAATTACTTGACATTTCACATAAATCACCTTTTATCTGATACAAACCTCTGAATGGCAGAGTCAACCAGTGGATGCGCTTTTGTTCCTTTTCTCATGCTCGGTAGGTCACAGCTCTCATTAGCACCCGGAATGACTTTAGAGGCAGCGACGCAGGTTTTTTTTCCAAGCTTTTTTTTTTTTTCTCACCGCCTCTACGCATCATAATATTTGTATCATAACAGCGATACTTTGATGAAACCACATCACAGCAGCATTACACTGCCCTGTCCCGACACCTCCACCCCTGACATCAGAGGTGTCAGAGCAGATACTCCGGGCCATTTCTCTGATGCGGCTTTCAAATTGATCACAAATCCAGTGTGAAAGCTGCGAATTTTAGTCTGAGTCTGCACATATATTTCTTTGTCCGATTAATTAGTGCATTGTGTTGGGAAATAATCAGCATGAGGATGTTTTCCACTGGGGGAACATTCCGATTGCAAAATGTCAGAGTGTTGTAAGTGACACACACTCTGGCTGCTCCACTAAAACAATATTAGATTTAGCAGGCCTCTTGACCTGTCGGCAATAAACAGCCCGGCAGCCCAGCAACTAAACACACACACACACACACACGTTCATCTCTCATTAATGTAATTGCTGTCATGATAGTTTTTGGGATGCCTCGGCACAGGGAAGGACCTGAGATATGCGCTGAAAAAAAACCTCGCTGGGCAGGGAGGTGTATATATATATATATTTTGTCCCAAAGTAGAGGCTGTAAAATGGCCATAAAAGCTGCAGATTTGCAGCACCAAGTCGAGGAATCATTAATCCATTAGTAATGATCTCATCGACACCAATACCTCTCCCTCCCTCCCTCCCTCCCTCCTTCCTTCTCGGCATTCACCCTGTATTTTTTTGCCCTGTCCTCTGGTAATAATTGACACTCTTACCTGCTTCTTCTACAGTGCAGTCTGTTGCTCTAAGGCGGCTATCGATCGCGGCGCATCAGATCCGCGAAGACAATGATGATGAACAATGAACAGACAGCTGCATCCTCTGTGATCTGGGCCAAAACTGATGGCCTTTGTAAAGCATGTAATGCCTCATCTGGTGGATAATATGAGAGAGAAGCGGGGACGCAAGCGTATGTTTGTTTCTTCTCTGCATTGAACCATAAGAGTTTTTAAAAATTCTCGTTCCATGTCAAGCTTTATGTTGAGCTTTTGTGCAACTGTGAGTAGATACGTAGGAAAAACAACATGTTAAATGATGAAAAGCAGACTTAACAAGAAATTCTATTCAGTGTTATTTTTTGAGGGGATGAAACGTTTTGTTAAAAAGAGAAGAAAAACACATACATGCACTGTAAAATTTGATCAAGCAATTCAAAAATATGCACATACTCGCCGTTTAAAACCTAATTCCAATGTATAAGTTGTTATAACACACCATGAACATGCTTATAATGACTAATGATGCACCTGTAGCGCTGCATAATTATAGCAACTCATGAATATTCCTAATACTTTACGGCGGTAATCATAACTCATTGTGACGCCGGTGTCTAATGCATTATAAACAGTTATCATTTGCATGCCGTTATTTATAAGCAGTCATGAATGACTTACAAGGTCAAATATCAACAGCAGGTCACTCATTTCTTTTTGCGAGGATCATAGTTGGAATACATTTTAATCACTTACAATATAATCAGCACTTCTAATCAGAAGTGGCTGTTGGGTGCTTTCAGTAAAGTAGTGAAATCCCTGAGTGTGTGTGAGGTGTTGCCAACATCAATTAATAAAGTAAAACACATTTTGTCATTCTGATTCAACAGATATAAGATATTAAAGTTTCTTTTTTTTTAACTCTTTAATCCCTCGAGTGCCTCAGAGGATTCCCAAACTGAAGAGCACCAGACTGACACCGCATTTCACACCTGAGCAGCACTCCCTGCATAATTTATTAATGTTATCTGCAGCTAATTAATTGAATCTAAAATCTGTAAACAATAAAAGCTTAGTTTAAAAAAAAAAAAAAAAAAAAACATTTTTAGATTACGACGCTCATTTTAAATTCAGATTATGTTGCCAGTTATAATTTTTTTTCCAGAGTCACTCCAAACACGTTCGGGAGGATATCAACATGTCAACTCCTCTTTCATGAGGAAAAGGTCATATGAGCTGAGGAGACAATGAAACCGATTCTTGAGAGAAACTCTGCAGCCTCACACAGCTGTTGTTTGTTCTTAATCTTCACCCTCTGCAAAAAACAATCCAGGAGCCAGTTCCACATGTGAAGCCGCCTGCGTTCTTGGCTGCAGACTATTTGCCATTCCCAGAAGGTCATTTGGTTAATGCACATTTGAGTTTTCATGGACTCTTAACTAGTTTTTAATCAGCAATTATTAGTGAATTGGAAGGCTGTGCAGGCGCACGACTCTCTGCCGGCGGGAGAGTGCCCATCAATGTCACGTCAATTTCCATGCCAAAGGCTACATTAGGCCTGCAGTCTGGGAGGAAACAGCCACCTGAGTGCCTCATCTCCCCATCCACAGCAGTCTTCCCATCAACTATTGACTCTATTACACAGCTCTGTCAAAAAAATTTTCCGCTTCAAAAGAGGAGCAACCATTACATGGCTGTGCAGGGAGATAATTTAGTGATGCACATAAAATTAAGTGCATATCCATTGAACATTGCTCATTATTGCACTTGAATTCCTACAATGCCGAGCTCGTGCGAGGATCCTGGATGCTTCCCAACCTTTCATTCCATTCCCATTTTCAAGGTGTAAACTTGATTATTTAGGGCTGATGTACTATATAAATAGCTGTCATTTTCATCTATATCTAACCTACCTGTAATTGGCAATTAAACATGCAGGCATCTCAGACTAGCTCTTAATTACCGTTAATAAATGCTGAGGGGCCCCGAGGTGTCCTCGCAGGCTGAGGACGGGGGCTGCAGCACCGCATCACCGCATGAATATGCATGGCGGGCCGAGGTATTCTCCAGCTTCTCTCCTCTGCTTTTCAAGCTGACGCACGGCGAGGTGGCAGGCAGCAGAGGCGCCTCTTGAACCGCCACTTCTTCATTACACCTCCACACAGAGCCGGAGCCGGAGCGTCGTTACCCATGCTGCATCCTCGCCGTGACATTTCTTCTGCACACTGTGGCTTGTTTGTGTTTGCCAGGGAGCTGTCACATTCGGCCTGTTAGCGCCGGCCCATGGGAAATTCACACAGAGCCGCCGGTATGAGGTGAGGCCGTCAAATGGGGCCGGTGACATGCTGCCTAATGCGCTAAGATTTGGTCAAGTGTGTGTCTCTGTATGGATGTATGTATCTATGCTGCCAGTAGAAACATGAGTGAACCCTCTGAATTTTTGTATCGAAGACATAAATCGGAAGAGAAAGATCTTCATGAACTGATTTTTTTTTTACCCTCCCGAAACAAACAAAAGAAATCTAAACTCTCACAACACAATTTCATTTCACTGTGTTTATATGTGGCGGACCCTGCCACCTTCCTAGCTTCAAACAGTGTTCTGGGGACCTCATCTTCCTCTGACAACAGCTTGTTTGTTCAGTTATGGAAAAAATAAAGCATAATATTTCTGAGCTTGTATCATCTCATTAATATTGTAAATACTAAAATTCCCCAAACTACAGAGTCCCCCTTTAAATATAAAATAAACATACAATTACTGCAGGGACTGTTGGACTCATGGATAGAGATGAGTGATAACTGCTCAAATATTACTCTTTATCATCTTTTATTCCAAAACAAACTTCGGCTCCACAGATTAATAACAGCTTTTCCCTTTTTTCCTCTGCTGCGAGCTGACATTTAGCTCCCATAATGACTGCTGATTGTCCTGCAGTGTTCCACCAAAGGACCTGAATCCTTGTATTTGAGGGCCGACGAGTGTCGAGCTCTCTGATCGTAATGGCACTTTTAATTAGCACTTAATTAAAAGGCAGGTGGACTGGAAAGGTCAACCAGTTAGGCCTGTATGTTCTAAAAAAAGAAAAAAAAAAACAAGACAGCTTCAGTGAAGGATCAACCGTTTGATGAGTTTGGCTGCTAATTACAGTGACCAGGACCAAACTCCAGTCATTTTTCAATCATTTTAACAAATGTCTTTAATCCAAGTGTGCTTAAAATCTGTGAACTAGTCTTCTAGGTTTCCTGGGATTTAACAACAATTTTGTGTAAATAAACACAAACAAAATATGAAATCTTTAATTGTTAGTGTTTCGAAGAAAAAAAAATACTTTGCATCCAAAGCGTTCGACTGAATATTTGATCTGCTTCTGCACCAAATGTTTGTGTGTTATGTATTAGGGCTGCAACTTTACATGATTGATTGATTAGTTGATCAAAAGGAAATTAATTGCCAACAATCTTAGAAGATTGATGAATCATTTCGGACTTTTTTACGCAGAACTGCTGGTTCCAGTTTCTTAAATGTCTTTCTCACAGAGTTTCTGGATTTTTGGGCTGTTAATTGGACAAAAGACACCATCTGTCATTTTAATGTTCTTTTTTTGTCACATTTATAGACTAAACAATTAATTCGTGCACATAATCAGCAGATCATTGCAGCTCGATGCACAGACCTTCTGACTGGCCTCCACACTGTTCTGTCAGAGAGAGACAGAAATCACAAACGGCTTCAGTAAAAGTGAAAAACAAACAACAACAACAAAAAAATAAATAAAAAAAAGTCCAGACTCGTCAATTGGATGATCATCGCGGTTATTACACAAACACCAAAAAAAAAAAAAAATGCAAACAAAGGCTGCGCTGTGATCTAAACTTGTAGCGCCCGGGCTCTGAAAAACAAGAGCCGGGCCACAGTATTGATCCCAGTCAGAATTATAGATCACCTTGTCTGAATGAGTGATGAAGCTGTCGGACTGCTAGTCTCACCTGACAAGCAGCCGCATTAAAAAAAGCCTGATCCCTGAATCTCAATGCAACACTAACTTTAGGTTTAACAATTCCAATCTATCACAGAGACAAAAAGAGATGCTGAATAGAGAATATTAGCTTATACTTCATGGCAACATCAATAATTAACGCTACATTTATAGTTAATCACACTTTAGTTTATAGTTACTGTTAAGAATCAATTATCATACCATTTATTTATTAATTACAATTGCTTAATACATGTTAATAAAGCATTCAACTGATTTTTATTATCAGTGAAATAACGATAACTAAAGTTTAACTGACTATAAATGTACTATGTAACAACGGGGGTTATTATAAAGTGTTCAATACATAATTATTATTATTATAAGCTACATCTGTGGTTGTCAGTACAAGAAACAGTATTCAATAACACATACAGTTCTATATGAGTCTTTTTAGTAAACAGAAGGAGGAGAGTCATTGCTAGAAGAAATTATTCTGACATTTTCAGTGGTTCATTCTTTCGGGACTCGCTGCGGGAAAATGACTCGGAATCAGATTTTTGTTCCTGGCATCTGAAATGAAATTCTCCAGAACTAATCACACTGTGACAAACACATGAAAGGTAAAAACCCTGAGCACTCCGCCTGTGTGTGTGAGTGTGTGTGTGTGTGTGTGTGTGTGTCTCCGCTATTGTACGGCTCTGTCATGCAGCAGCCTGTTTGCTCATCTACTCATCACATCCTCATCCCGTTTATACACTGAGCCTCAGCTAATATTGATGCTCTCCATGTGATACCGCTGATGAAAAAAAAAATAAAGCATCGGTGGTGGATGGCGCGCTGCATCTCCTCCTCCACCTCCTCCTCCTCCTCCTCCTCCTTCCTCCCAGCGCTGCGAGAGACCACTGAGGGGCAGCAGAATTACACGCCAGCTCTTGTTTGTTCAGCCGCTTCCTCAAAATGCATCTTCAGTGCTCAGACTCTATTAATCCTGCTGACTTATGAGTGACCTTAAAGGATCCCCCGCGCCGAGATGCTGAGTGTGCGGTCGAGTGAAGATGCGGGATGAAGAAAAAAAAAAAAAAAGGAGAAAACACTGTTGTCTTTTTTATAATAAACAGAAAGTCTTGTGTTGGTTATCCAGTTTATGGGATGTCAGCAGATGCTAAACAGCATGGAAAGTGGGTAATGTCTCTTTGATGCGATGGTTCGCTGTGGAAATGCGTAGATACATATATCAGATTGTTTCCCTTCTTTGTAGAGATATAACAAATAAAAATACAATGAAACAGTGAAAACAAGTAATATAACAATTCAGTTTATTTTATTTATTTTCCAGACAGACACATCAATTTCTGGACCACAGTAGAGGATGGAAACCTTTCACAGACATTTTTTGTCAATATTATTATTTGAAAATACAAATATAAAATTAGACTTTCCACATTTGATATGTGAGAGACCCCCATCCATTATTATTATTA
The DNA here is from genome assembly GCA_963678695.2 of Diplodus puntazzo. NCBI lineage: Eukaryota > Metazoa > Chordata > Actinopteri > Spariformes > Sparidae > Diplodus > Diplodus puntazzo. Next base: position 6,494,683 of record OZ023167.1, on the reverse strand, counting down.
CCATTATTATTATCTTTTTTTCTTTTTTTTCTTTTTTTAGTATATTTTACAACAGGGCTTAAGCAAGCCATATGATAACCTGAAAGATGCTTTCAGATGTCAGTCAAGTCTGTCTGTCTCTCGCCATAAAAAGTCGGTTAACATAAAAAAAAGGGGCAAGTGTTAGGAATGGGCAGACAGCAGCGGAGAGAGCTCTGTGCTCAGCCTGCACGAACACGGAAGCACAGCGGAGCCTCACACTGCCGTCCGTGCAGTCTGAAGAGCTCCCAGGCTCCCCCTCGAGGCCATGCGGTCTGCTCCAAACTCGACAAAACACGCCAGGGGTGAAAACTCTCGTGCCGGGTGAACGTATAAGCTAACGATGACGGGTTCCGCTATATGAAACCTGGGTGTGTGTGTTTGTGTGAAGCTGAGGATTTATTCTGTATACAGCTGAGGTCTCCAGTCTAACTTTGTTCAGTTTCGAAATGAGTGAGGGTTTTTGCAAGTATATATATATTCATCTATACACATATATATTGCAACTTGTGTGTACATATTTCATAATGAGCATGGGTGAGATGGCAATGGTTTGGACTGAAGGGGGAAGTTCACCCTTAAAACCACAGACCGGGCACGGCCCAACTCGTGTCATTTCTGTCGCCTCGGGAGAGTTCAGTCTGGATTTGCGAGCATGAAAGCGATCGTCGACACTATGAATGTTGGTCGCTAACTTTTGTGGTCACCGTGACAGTATCCGGTATCTCTCAGAGATAAGGGGCACATTGTCTGGCTTTTAAAAACCATTAGCACCACTATGAATAAGCCTCTTTTGGGGGTATATAAGTGCTCAAGAACGTTCAATGAGCCTTCAAAGTCAGTCTAATTAATCGGAAAACGGCGCAGAGGCTGAAACAGTCCTGTGTGATTGTTCATATCCAGAATACAGACTCCAATCCCGGAACGACAGGAATCTCAGAAGCTTGTGTGTTTCTCAGGGTCGGATCTTCCCCCCTCTACATGGATGGGATAAAATTGTTTGGCCATTGCCTAGCACTTGCCTCAAGATTCAAGTTTAAATGGATACGGTAGTACACTACAAATGTCAACACCTTCCAGGTTGACTTTTTTTCTTTTTTGATTATTTTTTTTTCTTTTAAACCACGACCCCCTCCCCCTCTCCCCAATAATGGATAAGCTAGTCTACTAAGATGTGTAACATTCATCAGCTGTAAACTGCTGTCAGTTTTTGAGATAAAATGAAAATTACAGCAACAGAGCCATGCTACCTTAAAGTCCAAGCTACAGGATCACAAAACAAAGAGAAGAGAGCCAATTCTGATGTCGGGGGTGGTAAAGGGAAGATTGAACCATTTCAAGTTTGAGTTTCTCAGTTTAATTATGGCGTAAAGCGCCGCCGGGCGCTGCTCCAACAGTGAAACAAACACAACTATATGTTTTGTAGCGCTGTTATTGTTTTTTTTTTGTTGATCAAACGGCAGCAAAATGCGAAACAACTACAGGACGCCTGCTAATGAGCCTCTAGTATCGGTTCGTAGGCGGACTGAGCTCTACTTTAGTTTTCGATGAAGTATTTGGATAAATTCGAGGGACAATGAAGTAGAGGAACACTTTGTTTGATTCCAAGTTGGTACACTTAAATGACTGACTTCTATTAGATTCACTGTTTTTCTACTTTTAGAGATATTTTTGACATCAAAATGTGCAATGAGGCGAACATAAGCTTTAATACTTAATATTACTTTTTGAAATAAATGACTTTCTGTTCGTTTTTCTATAGTTTGAGGCCAAAACTACTTTTTATGTGTTGTCAATTACCTTTATCAGTTAACTATTATCTGACCTGTCTTTAGGGGTATTTTTCTAAACAACACATTGTCCTGTATACTTGCTGGATTTATCGGAATAATTCCTCTATTGAACAAAGCTGCCATTACTGTACATACTGTATGTAATTTGACGGTCCATACCGGACGTGAAGAGTGAACGGATACTAATCTTATCTATTAATGTAACAGTATTCAATTTAAGACCCCGGGAGGTGAAATAAATTAAATAACTGGCGTAAAAACCTAAATTATGTTTCATTGAAATTATACTAAAAACAAAACAAACCCTCAGTCTGTGGCTGGAGTGTGCACACAGCTTGAGCTCCTAAATTGAATTGGCTTGTTTATTAATAGGATTGTTTTTTGCTTTTTTTTGCTTGAAAACACAGCTGCCTGTATAATAAATCCAGCAGGTTTTGAATGGCGGACATGCTTCTCGATGTGCTGCATTGAGTACGTTTTTAAAGGTGCACTACGTAGTTTTGTGGGAGAAAATGTTTAATCTGAAGAGACGGCTGGTTGTTTTTGAATGCCTAAACAAACTAAATAAACAACCTCTGTTTGATTTCATGACTGAATAAACAAACTGAGCTTAAGGGACAACACAGTTTTTGTTTTACTTTGTTTATATGTGGCGGACCCTGCCACCTTTCTAGCTTCAAAACAGTGTTCTGGGGACCTTGTTTACCTCTGAGAACAGCTTGTTTACTCAGTTAAGAAACCTTTTTTTCTGAGTTCGAATTTCTTCTCCAAAACTACATAGTGCCCCTTTAAAATAATCTTCACTGCTGTCATTTATCTCAGCAGTGGGTCACAGATTTCCGGGTGCTGCTACGACGTCAATACATGACATTTAAACCATCTAATAATCAGCCTCGATCCTCTAACACCTGCTAACTTGAGCAAAGAGGTTTTTCTGTTTTAATGGAGTCTGTTTTATTTGTCTACCTCTATAATGTCAATGTATGTGAACACTGGTGACAGATTCGAACAAAAAGCAGCTCCCAGAATATCTAAGGTTAAAGTTTTTAGAATTATTGATAAAACTTTTTTCTGAGAGATCAACAACAGTATCATCTAGAAAAAATAACCTGGGTACAAACATTTAAAACAGGTTATTTTTGAAAACAGCACTACGACTGATATTATGACTCGAGTGGTAATCATTGGTATGCTTCTTTAAAAAAATATGAAATATCTTTTACATAAAATCTTTTTTTTTTCTCTCTCCATGATTATAGCTTGTGTCCCCTCTTAGAAAATTAATCGGAAAAAACAAAACCAAAAAAGAAGTTTTGCATATCTAGCGTTAGCATTTAAGGTAGTATGGCACACCCCTTTTAAAACATTCAAGGGTGGGGATCCAAATAATGCCTTGTGAACAATTCCATCTTACAGCAAACGGTTTCTCTATTGTTCATCCATGAGAGCTTTGGTTAGCTGAAAACCATGTGAGAGTGGCAAAAAAAACAAAAAAACAAAAAATAATAATTCAAAAAAAAAAAAAAAAAACATACAGGGAATAAATTACAATGAAACCTCTATCAAAATAATTGTCTGCAAATATCAGAATAACATGATCATTTAGAGAAAGGTCTATCTTGACTGGTCCTAAATCCACTATTCACTACAAGTATTATATTAATGAGTTCCTATATAACATCTACTTTGTAATTACAGGAGATAGAAAAAGAGCGCGAGAGTGTGGGGGGGTGGGGAAGAGGGATAAATATGAGAGAAAGGAGAGGTAGAGCAAAGGGAGAACAACAAAGACCACTACACTGGTATCAAAGACAGCACTCTGTTTACAAGTTAACTGTGATTTCTTTACACACTAATGAAATACATGAATGAATCAAACGAAAAGAAGTAGGATCTCTGAGGATGGGGAATGGAAAGAGAGAAAAGCAATGGATGCACAGTACATTTTAATAGTATATTACAATTATTAATATATAAACCACAAAGTATCAATAAAACTCTGATTAAACTTGAAATCAGCAAAGAAGCATCTTTCTTTTTTTTTTTTACTTTTTTTTTTATAGTTTTGTATTTCGCATTTTTCTTTTACATTTGAACATTACAAGGGTTTTTCGTTTTTTCTCTCTCTTTTACTCTTTAAATTATTACTCGATCACACCTCCACGTCGTTTGTATTTTTTTCTTTTTTACTTTAGAAGTATCCAGCATTATATCTTTACCTGGTTGTTTTGAAATAAAAACAAAAAAAGAAAAGAAATGAGATAAGAAGAAGAAGTGGGTAAAATAAAAAATTAAAACAACGACAGAGTATTTTCAGAACACACACCATTCATTCCATCAGTGACTTTAAAAACCCGGACTGCACTCTGGAGTATATTATTTATCATCATAATTAAATGTTTTGCGTAAAATCATTTTTGCCACACATACTGTGTAAAACCTGGTGCAGCGACAAGATAGTGAATAATTCAGTGTCATCTTTTTGACCCTGTATAAATATCTTCGGATGAGACATGGGTCTAAATATATAAAGAAATCCAAGTGTACACTGCAACATATCAGTTACTATTTTCCCAAGCTGTTAACTCACCTCAAAACTCTGAAGTGTTTGTCTAATACACGAACCCCCCCAAAAATCCTTCATACTATCCCAAAAGCACAGGGCCGTTTTTTTTTTATTTCAAAAAGCCAACATATACATGTGCAAATAGGAAAAAAAAATGGCCTGTACTTCACTACTCACAGTGCAAGGATTTACTCGCTTTATTACCTTTCAGTGTTTTTTTTTTCAGTTATTTTGCCACTAGAATAAATTAAAAACCTGCCAAATGATTTCCACAATAGAACTCACAAAAGGCTGAGGTATGGTATCAAAATGTTTTTTTTTCTCTTTACCTAATTCATTCAAAAGACTCAAAAAAAAAAAAAAAAAAAAAAAAAAAAAACGATTCAAGAAGAAAAAGAACGAGTGTCACATAAAAAAAAGGGCTCTATAAGCAACAGAGCCCCCTGGATATTATTGGTGTTCCGGAAAAGAAAAAAAATTGAATCAGGAACGAGCAGGATGAAACCGAAAAAAAACCAAAAAACAATAACATACGAGCTAACAAGTTCCTCTCAAGAGTATAAAAGTGTCAGGATGCACAGAGCACTGGAAAATGCCTGGTTCAAGTTCTGATCTTCACGTCTAAGTACAGTGTGCTTTGGATTAAATCATCTTTTTTTTTCTCTCTTTCTTTGAAATGATACTGATACCTTATAACAGTTAGACAAAAGATACCAATCTGGTTGTGTGTATCTATATATATCTATATATCTATATATCTATATATATATATATATATATATATATATAGATATACATATGTTTTTTTTTTTACTTCTTAAAACCGTGACTTAACTCGCTGTTTTTGTTGTAAATTTGCTGGTATGACACTTGTAAAATTATTTCAGCTTGAGTATTTACAGAGCAAGTGTGTTTTTTTGTCTGTTTGTCTCCAGGGTCCGTTATACCGTCCTTCCAGCAAGAAAAAAGTATAATAATAACTGTTTACAGCTTTTTTCTTCTATTCACACGCTATAACATGTTTTTTCTTTTTGACACACCATCACAAAAATATGCTATTCTCTCACTGAGTTGGTTATATGCAGTGACTGGAATAATATGTACAGCTACATTTCTTTTTCTCAAGTTTGAATTCACAATGTAGTTATATGAAATTTTTGTTATAGCATATATATATATTTCTAAACAACAAAAACAACACTTATAAAAAAGGACCATAAAAATATTGGAGTCCTCTTTGTATTGCCCAAAAATAGGTAATTATGGTTAACAATGAGACATCACAAGAAATAAAACAGCTACTAAGATTTATTACTTAGATACCCTCTTTAAATTTGTCCTTAAAATGTTTTTTTTTTTTTTTTCCTTGGAGTCTCTCCACACTGAGCTTTTCTTTTTTATCGCAGGAAAGACTGGAACACACCAATCATTTCGCCTTTTAACACTACGAAGATGAAGACATGACTTGCAGATATTCTTGGCTATGACCCCTCCCCCCTCCCGTACTTCCAAACAAAAAAACAAAACAAACTCCATTTACACAAAGATAGTATAAGTTTAAAATCAAATGACACAAAATTAAAAAGGTTTAAAACTAAAATGACTTCCCCTAAAAAAACTAATCGAAAACAGAAAAAGAGCTAAACAAGAGGAAGGAAACAGGTGAATGAAATCGACGTGAAACATCATACCAAACCAGGTTGTAAAGTTATAGGAGGTTTGGATTATAGTACAGCAGTTGTTATTTTTCTGAGATGACTAACGTTTTCTTTTCTTCTTCATATGGTTTCCCCCAAACTTTCGTTCTTTTTGCCCGGGTGATGCTGTAGTGCTTGAAGTTGGATAGCATCACCTGCACACAAAGCCAATTAGAAACTTCGTCCTGTCTTTCCTGGGCCACCAGATATACTCTGCTGGGTGACAGAGGAAAAGAAAAAAAAAACAGAACAACATAGCGTTAGAAAAACCATTTAATCTGCACGAATCCTGACCATAAACACTGCCTGAAATGACTTGACATTCACACGACCTCCAAACAAAACATTTCTGACACCTACCGAGACAAATTAACGCGAAATAAATGTGACAGCAATCATCATAAAAGTGCAGCAGGTCAGCGCTCGCTGCAGGCGAAAACATCGATACGTGTAATTACAGTAAAGGACAACCTGTTAAACACCTTGGTGCATGTATGTTGACACCTCTATAAGTAATCTATACTTCTTACACCACTTGTTAACTTAGCAGTCATTCTCATGCATGCGCTGCTGCTGTCGAGTATTTTTTCGATCGCTTAGCTGGAAAATAAACATGAGCGCACAATTGTTCAACACATATCACACATCGGATCTACAAAAGGTAAGCTGGAAGCAGACGACAAAGCTCAAGACATTTAGAATGGGTTTTACACTGTACATATGAGGGGACGAGGATAGCAGTAAAAGATGGATTACAGTGACAAAATAAACATGATGAAACTGAAATATTCGGTTCCTCAGACATTTACTGTTCGGGAAATATTTAATGAGTGCCTAAAAAGTTTTGTGGGAGATTTATTTCAGTCATAATAGTGAAGAACTTCCATCAAAATCATCAAAAACATTACAAACTGGTGGGTGACATACTGTAAAAATAGACTAATTTAGGATGGAAACATTTCAAAATGTTGATCAAGAAAAAAAGAAAGAATAAAATGCAGAACTGGTAGTACGGGTGTGTGCGTGACTCCTCCTAGATTCAGTCGCACAAACAAAGTGATCAGGATTGAATTTGTTTAATATTTACAATCTTCCCCGTTTGTCTTTTTTTTCGGGGTTCAGATGTAAACACAGAACCACGCCGAATTCATCTTGGATATAAACTCCTGCCATCACAACTTTACTACCAGCTCTGTCATTTCGAGGGGGGAGGTGAATAAAAAAACAACGAATAATATGATGAACACATATTAAAGAGAGAGAAATGCACAGTAAATAAAATGCAATACCTCTGATGAGATGGCAACCGGCCACCTGTTCAATGGTATCCATTTGTAAAAGCTGTCGCAATCAACGGGCCCTAAAAGTGTACAGTTAGTGCTTTTGTCAGTATGCATTTCAAAAGGAGAGAAAAGTGAGTAATCATATCAACTTTTTTTTTCTTTTGTGTGTCAGCTGGCATGATTGTGAACTTTTTCATTCAGTTTGATCATGTTCAGTAGCAGAGCAGGACACCGTACATGTCATATATACATTATTACACAGGTGTGTGTTGTATAAATCTTTGTAATGGAGAAATCACTTCATGTTAACAAGAGTTAGATTATTTTTTTTTTTTCTGGAGAGAAGTGTGAATGATTTCATTCTGTTTGTTAAATCCTTCAAGATACAGTCACAGTGGCGACACTTCCTGTGAAGACCACGTCTACGGTGCTTTTGAGGAGAAAATCATAACGTAGGTAACAGATTATAACTACCGTCATCGTCAAAGGGTAAATGTACAGTTAATTAAACTTTGGTTAATAGCTAACAAACAATGAAATACTTTATAAACCATTTGTTACGCAATTGTCACATTCTTAAACTTTCCAATAAACACTTAATAATAAACTGTTTCTAAAGCATTTTATTGATTATTCAGAGTTAAATTAACTATTACCAAAAGTGTAATGAACTATAAATGTACCGTTTTCTGATGATGGTTGTTATATTGTATTATAATGCATTCATAAGTCTTCACAACCACAGTCATAAAACAGACATAATGCTCTCTGATGCACTATAAACAACAGTCATTAACACTATAGAAGCGACTTTTAATGAATTGTAAGTTAGTAAGAATCCTATAGACGGTATCGCCTAGATATATAAATGAGAGATGGGCTGTGAGGACTTTGTGACGATCTGCAGACAAATCCAGCAACTGATTTGTGCGTATTTCTATTTTTGGCAACACTTTCCACATTCCAGGTTCCGTACATTTAGTGGTTAGTAGGAGGAATTATCAAGAAACACATTTGAAATGTCTTCTAACCTGCAGTTGCCACAACAATCCCTTTAAAAATGTATTATAGATGACCCTAATACTATTTAAGAGTAACATTCTGCTATTTTTCCAACAAATGGTTCATAAACGGTTTCTGCTTAAAATCTGATGATGCCCAAGTAAAATAGTAGGTAAAAATATAATTATAAAATCATGTTGGGGGCAATTATGCCTCGTTATAGAGGCATTGGTATGTAATTCTCTTCATTAAACGCATACAATGATAACTTATGATACTGTAAGTCCTCACCACAGCTGATTGTTGAGGTCACGATGCATTATAAGTAACGTTTGAACCCAGGAACAGAGCGTCATAAAGCATTATGGGTCTTTTGCTGGTGTTGTCATGAAGCGTTATGAATGCCCCCCCTCCCATAATGCACTGCACATGGTGGTCTTCAAAAGAAAGCATTACCACAACTTCAATTCATATTACTTTTCTATACCAACACAGTGTAGTTCTTAGGTTACAATAACCTGAGTGACAAATATGTGAAGGAGATAATAATAATAAACGCACACACATACAGTACACACACCATCCCTATTCATGCCGACATACACAGGAGATGTTTATCTGAAAGCATGCGGAGGAAGAGGATCATGAACAGCCCCTCAGTGAGATCAGTGTGTTTTGGAGTATTGAACGGTTTTCATTATGCCGCTCGGTTATCAGGATACTGTGAATACTGCTACTGACAGGTCTGAAGAAAATCCTTTCGAAATTCACACACAACTGTGAAAAGAGGAGCACTTTCCACAGCGATTATCTGTCTTTATCGCTCCAATCAGCTAATTGCGCTCTAATTGTCTTGCATAAAAAAAAACAGTTAAGTTCATTACTGCCTCTTCACAGTGGCTGTTTTGATATTGGCTAAAGGGATTAATAAAATCGCTGGAGCGTAAGACCGAGGGACAAATCAGTGACTCCGAAGTCATCCGTGAGGTTGTGACATATGATGATCTTACGTGCGTTCAGTTTCAACAGCGTCCTCGGCTGGAAAAAAAAAAAAATGAATTATGAAGCACATTTTAGTTCTGAATCATTTCCTATTTTAATGTGTCTGAATAGAGAGATCATCTCGCCGAGAGCAGAAAGTCACAGGGCTGCTGCATCACCTCTCTGCTTTATTGCACTCCGTTTGATTCACTGGGTAATTCTGAAGTGGTGATTTAGTGCGCGGCGTCGCAGGCACAATTTGACATTCTGTAAGGGAATCACAAACCCTCGACTGGATTATATGACAGAAATACAGTACATTCTTCACTGATCTGCTTATAAATGAGCCCTTCTTTTTTTTCACACCTCCTTTAAAAGGTAAACGTGAGGACATTTCTATAGCGTTTACAGTGTTTGATGCATTGGTGGACTTGTTTTTTTGTTTTTTTGCATTCTCTCACTCAACTCTGGTCACAAACTGTTGCAACAAATGGAAAATAATGGAAACAAATCGCCTCATTTCCATCTGTAAACTATCTGCTGCTAAATCTGCTTTGAAAATGAGCCAGCCCGGCCTTTCATAACAAATATTTTGCTTCCTACACTGAGACCAACAGATTATGGCAGATAGCCAGTGGACCTAAAACAATTAATAAGAGCGGCTTTGCTTAGGAAGCAAAAAGCCAATAAAATGCATTTTTCTCGTTAAGCTCTGTTTTTGTTTGCATATCATAAATCAATTACACATACTTACTAACATTAAAAAAAGAGCCATTTTACCCTCTCATGAGCCATTTGCACATTTTGCTTGCAGTGACACAGCCCCATACCGAAATTACGTCTGTACAAGTCGGCCATTAACTTCATCCTTGCTAAGCTGTTACACTTTGTCCCATTGATTCACTGCACTGCACACAGTGATTAATCTCTTGCACTATTTCATACAAAACAAATGTACAAAATGTTTTGTACCAGGACCGGGCACAATGATAAACCGAAACTCAGCTTACAAAAAAATACAACAAATAACTACAACAATACCACAAACAACCCAAATCCATCTTCCCCCGCACTTCCTGGTTACTGTAGGATATTCAAATTAATGATGTGGACCGTAAAGTTTGGGAACAGAGTCTTCACCCCGTTGTCTCGGAGTGCTCGCTCGCAACACTAATGGGCTTGTTGTTATTCCACCTCAGTTAAGCCATGCATTAATTAGCTTCTTTCAGAAAGCAGGTGTTATTTTCATAACCTATACTGTGTCACTCAGTTCAGTCATGTAAAACAGTACAAACATGCCCCAACAAGCCTGGCGAGTGAGTCTGAAGAGCTCAGCCCCAATGCAACTCGTGAGGGGGCTGTAAAAACTCAGATTGTGAAACTTTTAGATTAATTATTCGGTGTGATCCAGGGTGAACTGACACACAGGCGAAGTACACGTTGTACACATCTTCCTAAACAGAAGATGGCACCTGTGGGATGCTAGCTAAGAAAGACAGTTTGTATTTGACAGGATTTAGATGCGGACATTTGAATGTCTGGGCGACACATTACGCAGTCTTTACCTGTCCTCAGACAGCTAACTCATGAATGCTAAATTAGGGTAGCTTTATTATAGCATTCTGGTTTAGTTACTCATTTTATAGGCTTTACAAGGGGCAATATGTAAGAATTTTATATAAAAAATCAAGTAAAATTACTAACAGCCCTTCCTGGTCCAACACTCCTGTGCGAGCGTTGTAAACACTAGCTGCACGGCTAACTGAGCTAAGTAGCTAATGGCCGCTTGGTAGTCAGTTCTCACATATTGCACCTTTAAGATGATCTCTCCAAGACTTTGGGGTTATAATAATCGAAACGAAACAAAGAGACCGCCGTTCGTGTCAAGAGTGAAACCAAAAGTCAACTGCGAGCTATTTTAGCTTACTGACATATTTAAGTTTTTATGTACGTAACTTGAAGTACAAGGACATAAGTATCACTTTTATTTAGATCTCAACCCACAAAACTAAAGTTGTTTTCTTGCCTACACCTAACTGTGAGTGTACGACGAAGGTCTGGTTTGTCTGTTGCTGGTAACCTGCAACAGACAGACATTTCATCCTATTTAGTTGTTTATGTACAAGGATGTGCTACTGAATACTGGGGCTGAGGGCCTCAAAGCATTTTCGTAGTGGCTTGTTTTTGATTGCAGTGAAAGCAGGAGGCAGGATTATGAACACAGTAGAAAAGGTCTGACTGAGAACACCTCTACCAGCCCCGATAATCTTACACTTATGAGCTGATATGGAAACTGGCAGCTAAACTTGATCAGCAGGAGGAAGAAGTGACACAGCACCTGGCTGAACAACTACACCTGGACAAGGACACCGGGAGAGACAAAAAAAAAACCCTGCTCAGGAGCATTGTCCTGGTGACGGAGCAAGCTCGAGCTCTGGGACAGATGGGTTTCTAAAAATAAAGGAAATTTGTTCTGGGAAGGTGACACAGGGTTTGAAGTGAGGTGATTTGTGCAGCAGCTGAGGGGAATAAACATTTGCATTTGACACAGATAACTTTCAGAGCTAAGACCGGGGTTTACCCTGATGTACAAAATGCTTCTGGGACCTCTGAACTCGGCGACAGAGACCTCCCTGCTAAGAAATAATCCAGACTCTTACCGAGTTTTTTTTTTTTTTACTTTGTACTCACAGCGAGGCAGGTGATGGTTATCATGATCAATTTAGTGGAAGAGTATAATGTCATATAATTAGTGAGCTCTACTAACATGTACTCAGTGTGCATTGGCTTAGTGTCTAATCTTGGCGGCGCTGTTATGACACAGACGAGGCGGCAGCTGAGCTCAAGGTGCGTTCAGACACGACACGACACAAAGTCTGCATGAGAGTACTCACTGTGATGCTGGGGCCAAACCCAGAGCCAGGCTGAGGGCTAGCAGCACTGATGTAGTTGCCCACAGCCGAGTCCTGGCTGCTAGGTCCGTACAGGTCGGCCACCGGCCCTGGACTGTTAGCGCCGGGGAAACCTCCGGGCCTCGATGGGTTGGTGCCTGCATACAAACACAGCGGGGGAGCAGAGAGGCTCAGAAACACCCAACGACCGTCGCTGCCAGTCTTACTTGCTATAAGACATTTAAATCAAAAGAACACATTACTGGATTCATACGTTTGTCTCCAAGGACTTGCTTAGATACTTACTGCTTAGAAAAATTCATTTGACAAAATGGTGCATTTTTAGGTTTAAAAGGACCAAATTTTAGGCTGAATCCAGTATGATATTCTAAATTTTATCTACATGCTTTGTGTATTATGCATAGGAGTAACATTCACTTTGTATAAATCATGCACAACACAAAAACAAGCACATTTCTAGAGATACTTCCACCATGCTAATAAACTAGTAAGGTTGCAGTGTAAAATGTTGCCATGCATAATGTGAAGGAGTACTTGTAAAAACAACATCGGCTGTTGAGTAAGAAGAGTAACACAGGGTTATCGTAGGAAGGTTCTTTTTAGATTTCACTTGAGCAGTTTGCACCCAGACATTTGACTTCCTATACGACCTAATGATTCATCGGTGCCGGCGAGCAACCCCGCTCAAAAACATTCGCCATACTTTTCCGCTGCGTGCTTCAGCTTTTCAGTCTGCTGTAGAGCAACTTCAGGTATAAAGCAAAATAAGTATGTGAGACAAGAGAAGGAGGCATAAAGGGGGGAATATAAAGGCTTGACCTGTTCATCTGCAGGTCCAAACTCACGGGGGGGATAAAAAAGAAATACTGTACATGACTTACCACCTTTGCCCTGTGAGTAAGAGCAACTCAGACTAATAAAATGTCTTTTGAAAATTCAGATGCCTGCTAAAGGCCAATAACACTGGCAATACAGGAAAAAAAAACAGCCGAGCAGAAAGAAAAATGCAGTGATCTCTTAACAGCAATCTCCTCTGCTGTCAGCTCCACATAACCCTGTCTCACCCTTATTCACAGGGTGAAAAAAAAACTGCTCAAATGCATTAAAAAGAAAAATCTTCCAAACACAGAAAACGCTCCATCTTGTGTATATATACACGAGCTCACGGACCCTACGATGCCTGAGAGCGAGTCTTTGTAGCACATGTAGAGAAACGTAAGAGTGTGGCTGCAATATATCCGACAAGTTGCTGGAGAAAATGCACACGGTGTACAAACTGTATCGCTGTCACCATGTATACAGAGCTATAGTCGACACATTAGGTCCATTAGAAGCACCTGAAAACACACTCCAGATATCCGCGTATAGCCCCTCTAGAAAATGAAGCCATCTCACTAAACACACATCTAGTGCGGTTGACACTGCTGTTTAAACTATAAGGACTTTAAACAGTGAGCAGCTAGTGCTCTTATCTTGCCTGCACAGCCCCCAGTAGGCTGGCTTATTATATAATTAAGGATTTTTTTTTTCACTCAAAATGGCAATCCTCATTTCCTACGACTGGTGATTTTTATTAAGAGTGCGGCTCACCCCTCTCTCCCTGTGAAGCTCATCTTTTTTTCATTTTAACGTCGGGGCTGTACCGGCTCTGCATTTAGCTTCGGGAGAGGAAAAACAATCCAGGGTGCAATGTGGGTCAGATTGTTAGTCGGAACGAGGTCCACTGTTGATATTCATTTTGATTTGTTTTCATAAAAAAGGGAATGATAGCGCTTCCGTCTTTTCTTGTACTTGTGGCACCGACACATTTGACTGAAAAGGACAAAAAAAAAGGGGGAAAAAAAAAAGACCGGAGCGGAAATCATTTGATTCCGAGGAGTGACTTCTGTGTGTAAAGTGGTTTGAAAGAAAAATGGGAAGAGCTGCGGTAATGAATGTCTAATGTATAACTCTATACAGACAGTGTGTAGCAGCGTCGCCTTTCTCTGTCGGCCAAGTTGTATTTGCTTCGCTCTAACTCGTTTAAATGTTGTACAGATGTAGGCGCTTGTGTGCAAGAAGAGCATCTATCAATGAGATATGCCATCAAACTGCATGCAAACTCTCCTCTATTCTCCCTTTCAGGCAGGCAAGTGAGCTCTTCGAGGGACGGCTGCACACAGTAATGACAGAATAAATGACAAATACGTAATCTCTGACCTCTAACTGGTAATCACCATCATAAGGCTCCGAACATACACCCCCCAAAAATCCTGAAAAACATTAATTTCTGCTCTCAAACAAACATCCCAGTAAATCGCGCCATTGTGATTCTATTTAAAATAATGTGATTTTTACATCATTAGGCTCAAGGTTGGCTACAAATATAAAAAGTCTATTTCACAGACAACAAGCACATAAATTGTGTTTAACGATGTCGACTCGCTCAGGATCCGAACGTGTCCTCTCAGGTGAGGAGAAACCTGCGCTTCGTCAACCGAGCAAAACAAAAAACAACCAAGCGTCGGCAGAGTGACTTGACACAAATCCTTTCTACTCTTATGGTGACTATAGTGTTGTCGCTAAACTAACATGCAACAACCGGGTTTCAACATCAACTCCATGGCATTGCTGTGTGTATTTGCAGGGATGTTAAGTAGAGGTAATCTTCCCGAAATCAAACGTTACCCACTGCTTTACAGCTCTATAGGGAATAAATAAATAAAATAAAGAGCATAGTGGACAAAGATACTCAAACATCAGGCCTACAAAAATTAAATCCTTCACAAAATCACATCTGCGAAGCTGCTTTCTCTGCAACCTGTCTGTGTTTTTCCTGCTAAAGTTCACAGAGAAAGTCTGTCGGAAATGCCAACATCTGCCCGGGGCAGCTGGCCAACACTTTAACCATTTGAGGAGTTGGGCCCCAACACTTACAACGCTTTACTTTTTTCGGTCCAGAAGGGTGAGAGGACAGCCCCCTTTTTATTTTCAATCTTTTTTTTTTGTTTGTGAAGATAGTGGAGACATGAGATTGAAGGCTGTGGCAGGATTAAAGCCCAGCAGGGGCGCACAGGTTCTCTCTGGAGGGAAGGGAACCTCACCGCTGTGTGTAGGTCAACACTGTCACCGGCACACAAATCTAGACCTCCTTTTACTTACAGCTACTTCAGATGAAATATACACATCGGTGGTACGTCATGTCAGTGCAAACACGTAAATGAGCATCGGAATAATTTTAAAAAAAGGTTGTTAATCCTGCACACTGCTGTCTGCTCTCGTAGGACTAGCATGAATCATTTTTATGCACCACATGCAGCTACTGAAATGCCTATGTGCAGTATATTTTACTTGTCAGTGAAATCTTTTGAAAGCTGTGATTACATAAGGCCGATAAGAACCTCAGAAAAATATAGGCACGCAAGATGGAAATATGCTTGTGCTGTAGAGAAGTGGCTGTATTATGCAAAAATGTTGTCTTTTAAGTGTCTAACGCTGCACAGCATTTTCCACTGATTCCCCTGTTAAGACTTCCACACACTAATAACACAAGCAATCATTCTTACACTTAAAATACTTAAAGGGCTCGACTAAATAAATGAAAAAAAATATATAAAAATGACACCCACTCCCACACTTAACTCGTCCGTTTCCACTGTTCAAAATTCACAGAAAACTTGAGCGGCGTTAGAGAGAGCCGGTGTACTCTCTCCGACATCATCAGTAGTTATTTTGTTCACATGCAAATGAAAGGATTACATTCTGTGTGTGCGTTGGCCCCTTATGTGCAAGCAGGGGCTGGAACAAAACTCCACAAAGAAAACAGAAAATCTACATTTAAAAAATTGAAAAAAAAGGAGGAAGAACATGCAATGCTATTCTGTCAGCAAGACGTTATTTAGAGTTTTTTTTTTGAAGGGAAGGGGGGATTCTTTGCTTCTTTTTTCTTTAACAAATGCAAGAGGAAAATGTCAAAATGTCAAAATAAATAGGTAAATAAAAAAAAAAAGATTAGATCATCTGCATGGAATAAATGTCATGAATCAAACTGAAAACTCCAAAAACGTGGATGAGATAGATGCGCATATACAAACCTGGGTTCTTAAATTGATCCGGGCTGTGTAGGTGCTGGAGGGGGGAGTTGCAGGCGGAG
Organism: Diplodus puntazzo; assembly: GCA_963678695.2. Classification (NCBI taxonomy): domain Eukaryota; kingdom Metazoa; phylum Chordata; class Actinopteri; order Spariformes; family Sparidae; genus Diplodus; species Diplodus puntazzo. The sequence continues at coordinate 6,478,299 of OZ023167.1, read as the reverse complement.
GTGGCATGCTCACTGTGCAGCATCTGAGCCGCTTGGGGCCCCAGGGAGCCATAGTCAGCAAAGGAGCAGGGCCCCCCCCTCTGGTCACTGGGCGCAGAGTAAAACCCATAATCGGGGAGGCCTGGGAGATACAGTATAGGGTGGGAAGGGGGAGGGGAGGGGACTCCATCATTGTGGAAATCAACTTTTTTCACTGTCAAAGTCAATGTCCAGATTGTCGAGCATAGCTTGGTGTTGTGTTACACCACTTTTTATTTTTTTATTTTTTAGGTTACATTCATGCGTTTTGTCTGCTTTAATTGGCCCTCCCTGCCCTCCCTCCCCAGCAGCTTCTGCCATGTGGCCAGGCCCCCCTGGCATATGGTCTGTGTGTGATACACTCAGCTGGATCTTAAACATTTAGCTGTACAGTTATGGAAGCATACTACCTCTCCCTGAAAAAACAGAATTACAGGGTTTCTGCAGGTTTAAACAAGTCAGATTTAAGACCTTTCATCAGACCATTATGAATGCAATTTTACAGTAAGACCTATTTAAAAAAACGTATGAAGGATATGAAGGAGAAATGTCCCAGAAATCACTTGAAAAGTAAATCAACATAAACATTCAACTGAACATGACTGCACAGAACTGTGTTTCTTGCAAGGGTATGAATGTGTGTGTGTATGTGTGTGTGTGTCTGTGTGTGTGTGTGTGTGTGTGTGTAGACAAGGAGCTGTATCTTGTTGAAGTACAAATTTGACTGATCACCTCTAGAAGCCGCTATTTTTAATTATTTTGAGAGGAGATGCAACATTAGCCCACACACCACACTAGCTAGGTCTGACCAGGCTGCACAGTTTGCATAACTGTTTATTGGTTCCATGTTGGTTTTGTTTTTGTTTTTTTTACAGCAGGAGTAATAATTCTTTTTACCAAGACACACCTAAAAGCAAAACTGAGGTTTATACATCTTAATAAAAGTAACTTTAACTTCATAATCTAATCAATTTAAAGCCTAAAATTCCGATTATTGGACTTTTTTTTTTTAAAAGCACCCGCAGAAACCCTGCAATTAAGACCTACTCAATGAGTCTAATTGACTTGATTCAAATGGACCAATAACAATAAATACAAAAGATACAGTAAGGCCACAAATATTGATATTTCTGGGTTTAGCATAATTGACCTGCGTCCTCCATGTTTGCTTGCAATCATCAAAGAGTGAGATAAAACTGAACAGCCATTAAAACACACGTCAATACATTTCTCATTTCAAACCGGCAACTCTTCGCCGACATACCTGAAGGAAGCTTTTGTCATTTAAATGAAAAAGAAACAGAAAGCGCAACCAATCAATAATTAATTTAAAGCCTCTTTTTTTTTTTTGACCAGTAGCAACAGATGATAAGGTTTTATGTGAATGAGATACAGAGACATTCGTGTTTATTGATGATAGGCATTCTCGAGTGCGCTAAGTACTCTAAGCACGTCTCAGATTGGCCTCTTCCAATGATTCTCCCTTTGACACAGATGGTGGATTATCAACAAAATGTCTTTCAGCAATAAGTCGCGCTGACATTTATTGCTTGTCCTCTTAATCTGAGACAAGCTGCTCATATAAAGAGTGCAATTAAAAGAAACTGCTTCTTCTCACACCTCTTTGATAACAGAGTTAATCTACTCAGGAGGGGCTGAGATTGGTGACACCGGCTTTTTCATGCTGGGTTTCCCCTGCTGTGTGTTTGTGTTTTTTTTTTTTTTTTTATTTGGGTCCTGGAGCGAATAGCCGTTCAAAGCCACTTCACCTCTACCCATTCAGAGTGAGACAGTCCACTTCTGCCAAATGGAATGTAAGCACCAGCCATGTTTCTACCCGCCAATGCTTTTTAGCACTCTGATCTCACCACTTGCGGGCTGTCTGCCCACTCATCAAATTATAGGCTCCAAATACGGCAGGCTTCCCACGTACGTCACATAATGCCTGACACATTGAACAAAGCTCAAGAACCAATCATTCCATTTACTTCACTTAGACAAATGTCAGAGAAAATTGATTGGCCTTGCTAATGAGGAAAACTGGATCAATGGAATAATTATAATGAGGGAGGGGGGGACATTTGACAATAGCACAAACCATGTTATTGGGAATTCATAAAGACGCTATTCTAATATGTCACCAGAACAGACTGGAGCCAAACAGGCATCACTTTCCATTTCATATTACTTTCATATAATATACAAAGCACCATGAACTATGTGTGTCATCTTGGTGAATGTGACGTTGTAGCATCTTTGAAGGGGGGTTAGATTACATAAGATAGTTGTTATTATATATATATATATATATATATATATATATATATATATATATATATATATATATATATATATATATATATATATTTATTGGCATCTTATCTCGACCATGTCCACATTAAGATATGGCTTCATGGGTATTAAATCCAAATACTGTTAACAGCAGATTATTGAAGTGGGTTTTGCTTCAAAAATCAGACAGTAAAGTTATTTTATTTTGTAAAGGAAATGAACACATATAAGGCTGGGCAGACATTGTGTTTGGTTTAGTCTTGTACATCACACTGTTAATTTGCCTTTGTGGATCAGCTGTGATGTGGGTCCCCACACTGCACGTCAATATGAAACCCTCGGCTTTGTCTAAGGCCACACCATGTCACAAAAAAAAAAAAAAAAAAAATGAATTTGTGAATATTTTGACTGGTATTTTTATTTTACACTAAAAAATGTTTTACAATCATGATGATGTGACTGTACCAAACGATGATGTCTTCTTACAGCAGCTACTTATATTTTAGATATTGTACTTTATTTTTTTAATTTTGGGTTACTACTAGAAGAGGTTTACAAGCTTCAGTGCTCAACAAACACATCAGTTCTCTCACACTGTCCAGTGCTGCAGCTCTCTATTCCCCTCCTGTCGAAACGCTCTGTTTTAGCTCCTGTCCCTTTAAGGTCCCCCCTCCCATACAGAGTTTGCTCTGATTGGTCAGCTTGCACATGCCTGAGCCAGCAACGCTGCTAGCAACAACAACAACAACAACAACAGAAAAGCTGTGCTAAATCTATTCAAACTAGCTGATACACATTAATCATGCAAATGTATGTCAATGTGATGTGAACTAGTGTGATGTCACAAAGTCACAGAATTAAAGGAGGGACTACTGACGAGGCTTTTCAGGAGCAGTGTTTTCTTTGGAAGATAGGAGCATCTGTTGGTATGGACTTGACTTTCAAGAACTTTTACATACACAGGAGCATAAAAAAGGAAAAAAGTGCATAAGCATAATATGTCTCCTTTAATTGCAGAGCTCCAATTGTGTCCATTGACGGTTCCAATTAAGTTTGTTCAAATTATACACTGCATCATCCAAAAATATTTACAAAAACTAATAAAAGTTGTCGATTCAATTAGGGTCGAGAAGAAAGGAGAGAAAAATGCAATAAACTGAGCTGCAGATGGTTGGAATATGCAGACAAAATGGTCTGTCAGTTCTGCAGCAGAGTTCACTTTTCTATTAGATGGTTTTTGGCCACTGCACTTAAAATATTACTCCATTAATATTAAAACAAGATAAGTTTTCTTTTGACAACCAGCAGTATGGGGAATCGGACCGTGGAACTCGGAAAAAAAAGCTGACTCAAAATTCAAACGTACAGTCTTGCAGGACTCTGCACAGTGTCTGCCCAGCTTTATGAAAATAAGCTCAAATGGCATTAAGTGTCATTCAAACCAGTAAAACTACCACCTATTGGGCAACGTCAGGTGTAGGTGAGTGGTGACTCCAAGATTTAGCCAGGAAATAACATTTACAGACAAAGCACGCAGCTGCATCGTAGGAGGCTCAGGTGAGAAACTCGCTTTGCCGGATGGAGGCAGCTGGACAAGAGTACGACTCAGACACTCATGCAAAAAAACCCAACAACATACAGACGCACGCTCTCAAAGCCATATATTTTCATCAGTGGCTATCTGATCAGTTATGCAGGATGAGACTGGGCAGAGTGTGCCCACAGCTGCATTAGTATCACCGATCATATCACTGTGCCTCAGACCTTACCACTATTAATATTCACACAATCTATCCAGAACAATGGGCCTTTCTTGGACTCCCTTTTTTTCTACTGGCCACTAATTGGATGTAATTACTCATCTACAAAACAAATGAGCGTGCTGAGGTTGCCTTGGAGACTAGATCAGGGGACCCAGCAGTGCGCATCGTTCGCAGGGCTTCATTTATACTGGTAATTATCTCCCCCACCCCCACCCCCTTTCCCTTCTGCCCTCAGTGACCAAAACTGGCTGCGAGGCAATGGCGAGGGGAGTGTCTTTGCAGTCATCTGTTACTGACATCATCGGGGTGGCTCTCTTTAAGTGGATAAATGCCCTGCTCTCGTTCCCACTTTGCCAGGTGACTGCCTTTAAGGAGGAATCACAAACCTTGAAAGTACTGCTGCTCTTTTTTTTCTCACTAGTTGGAAAATAAAACTAATCACGCTGATGATAAAATATAGCGTCACGCTCTCTGGCCTTCTGGGACTTCAGAATGTGACAAATATTTTCATAAGTTTGCCAGCGCTCTGCTCCAAGTTTGTGACCATCCTTGTTTCTAAAACCCACAGAAACTCCGACATATTAACTAACAGATACACATGTTCGAAGGCACAATCCGTGATCGTAACGTTAACAAACCGCAGTCTCACCGGTGTGAATAAAAACTTTGCTGCAACCTGCTATTACCGCCCGATTGATTAACTGGTCTCTTAATACCGGGCCAAACAACAAGAGAAACTGTATTGCAAGATTTCCTCCGCAGAGGGATACTTTTTTGGTAGGTGTAAGAAAATAGTTCCCATGTGAAACTGCTCACAACAAGGTGTGTGGATTATTTGTAAGTTACAGGCTCATGATTTTCTGGAAAGAGACATGGCTGTTCAGGGCACTTTGAGCACCACAAGCTAGTGCCATCTAGTTCCATTACATTTAAGGGAGGGCTGACATCTCTGTGGCTGACAATCTCCAAAACTAGGCGACTATCTACATGGATAAATGGCACTACAGTAGCACGAGTGCGGCCAAAGCACATCAGCACGCCAGTGTGTGATGCTAGACTCATGACTGCGCAGGAGACCAGAGAAGACTTTCTTAAAACTCCCTGTGTGTGCAGCTCTCCGTCCTTTTCTAGCTTTGAACTGAAACTCTTTGCTTTGAAGTTCAGTTTGTCACCTGTGTCCCCTTTTTTGTACTTTCACATCTGGCTTATATTAAGCTGCTGTAAGCGCTGCTTTCTTATTAAGTGTTAAGTATCTCTTAATTCCAATGGTAACCACAGTTACGGAGTCTTTGGTAAGTAACTCGTTTCTCTCCTCCCTCTGCTTTTAGACATTTTCCGGTATCCCTGCCAATTGAATCCAGTCAGAACAGAGAGCTCCATAAAGAGGCAGTCCTGTCTGCTCATGAAAAGATCGGGATCCTCCTGTTCTGGTATCTACACTGGTTATTGCAGAAGAGGGCAAGCTATCAATTCCAGTGCTCATGGTGACGGCTCGTACTACCAAACAGGACGAGAGGAGAAAATCGCTTGAATAACAAAAAGGCGAAGAGAGCAGCCTCTGAAACAGGAAAAGGAGTTGCGCAAGTGTGGTAAAATAGAGAGTAGGGAGGGGGTTCACTAACTGCAAAACAGACAGGAAGTTTAGCTAAAATGATGACAATGTTCACAGCAGCTTTAACTGTTTGATTGTGTTCACTTTTGGGAGTTGCATTTAGTTACTGTGGGTAAAAACACAACATTTCCTGTTGCTGCTGCAACGTAATAAAAGCATTTACATAGCTAAATAACAGGGGACTCTTATTGTGAAGAACTTATAGGAAACTAAACGTGTTTATCAGAAAATTAGCGTAGCAGCATTAGCAGCGGCCTTTCCATAATACTCAAAGACAAGCAGGTCATCAGACACACCTTCAAGCAGGTAACACTGTTGTCATGACAATTGTAAACCCTGCTGTACTGGGTTGACATGTGGAGTCAGACTAAGTCAGGCCGAGCTGGCGAATGTCTACAGAAAAGCACCATGTTTAAGAGGAGAAATGTGACCTGTAGACTTCTTATCTATAAGCCCACTCTTTGAATTTACTGTTATGTCTGCAGTCAATAGAGAATACTGGGAGTTGGGGAATATAAATATCTATTACCAAAAGTTATTTTCATTTTCTGCAAGGAATAATTTTTCATGCAGTCACTCCTCCTTTTTCCCTCGCGGCGCCGCAGAGATTCCTCGGTGGCCATCAAACCACATCACTCTACAGAAGACGTCAATAAACCTGACATGCTGCTTCTCAAATTAGCTTTGAATTTTAGAGCTACCATAATTAGCTTTTCCATTTTCACCAATGTCATTTAAAAATAGCGTGAAAGAAACTAACAGCTCTTTTGCTGTCTAGCCTTGCTTTCACTTTCCATTTGAAATAATCTTTTCTGAATGAATGGCTGAGTAATTAACAGCACTAGACACCCTTTTCAGAGAGCACAGACATTTCATAAATAATACATATTTAATGTCTTGTCATTTTGTGTTCAGAGAAGCTTGGCTAATTAATTTTAACAGATGATTTCTTCTTGCATTTACTCACCCATACTCAGGCCTCTGTTATTTTTTTTTCTTCTACTTTTCATTTTATGCCTGCTTTTCCCTTTTCTTGCTGTTCTTTCCAGTAATGGACAAACTCAACAGAGCTACTGATTTACATTTACCTTCAACCATGGGAAACCATGTGGAAATTCATAGAGGAAGAGGAAAGGCGATCGCTGAATCATGGGTGAAAAAACAAGGCGCAACAGTGTACTAAATCAGAGCACATTCATGTGATTTTAATGCAGATTTTTTACCTTTGTGGTATCTGGCCTGGTTAGGACTGAGAAAGGGCACGCAGTTATCTACAGTCGGCACAGATTATCCCATCGTGAGCAGGCTCAGAGCTGACAGGCCTGGCCTTTTGGCGGAACACATTTTTTCCAAACATGTCTGGTCAGGCTTATGTGGTCTTGAAGAAATCCAAGACTTACTGCGGCTAAAATCTGAGAGTGACACTGGCTTCATCTACTGTTTGTTTAGACACAGAGGGAAGGAAAATACGAATTAAGTGAATGAGGAATTATGTTTACCAGCAAAGCTCAGTAAGATATTGTACGTTAAATAGATTGCCAATTCTTCTTACATCTTACAAAATTTAATTTGGAGGCATTTATCTCATAAAAACTGGATGCAGGAAACGATGCAGATTAGCTTGCAATCTATATGCAATTACAAATAAGTGGCAAAAAAACTCATTTAAAAAATGTACTGTTTGTAAACATCACTTCAAAATAATATAATGATAATATAACATAATGTTGTATCAATATAATGCAAATTAAACAAAAACAATCCTGTATTGATGAGGAAGGACACAACACATACTGTATTTCATAAAACAGACAGGACTGAAAACAATACTTTCCTCCCATTAAGCCGTCAGTAAGTTTTCTTCGGAGAATGTGTTACGTATGCAGCCCCTGGAGGGCAGAGTGCTGATGTCCCTGAAGGCCTGTGCCTGTAACCTCAGAGCATCTGCTACCCACAGCTGTGAGAGCCAACGCTTCATGGTGGAGGCGCAAAGGGACATTTTGCCCTCCCCGATGTGTCACATCTTTCCCTGGGCCTTGAACAAAAACCCCATGCAGGATGGGCTTGGCATGCCTGCTCATGTTATTTTGCACCAAATGCATGTAAAGCGCCTCTGGCCTCAGAGCTGAGCTCTGCAGATTAGCATCTGGGACAAATGGACCTAAGCTCACCAAGAGCCAGATTGATTAAGACCAGCGCACACACAGCCAATCCCGCTCTCCTCTCGGGCACTGCTGAAGATCACACAGCTCGTTGGGAGGAAATTGATAATGATCTTAATTTGGAAACGTCTGTCACATGAGTTTCCTTCCTTTCATTGGTGAAGAAAAAAAGAGGTGGGAGAAGAAGTGGGATGAGTAAAAGAGAGAAAAGACCAAAAAAAAAAGCAGAGACAACTAACTGAGGGAAGGAATGAGGTTTTAAAAAATGTGAAGAACCATCCTCAGTCACAACAAAACTGGCAATTTATGCTGCAGTCCAATCTCTGCACAACACTGCCCACAGCCAACTCTATTTCAGTTTTGAACACCTGAGTCAAGTCAGACATACTGTACATAGCAAGTAGCCAGCCCTCTAAAAGCAGCTGAATGAGACTTTGTGAACGCTGCAGGTAGAGCCGAGATCTAAGACTGACATTTGAGCTTCCCAGAAAGCTCAGAGGGACTCAGGAAAACACTCAACCAGAGTAGACTGGGACCTGTGAAGTTCCCCGGACTGTCAGAACCATCTGCATCACTTGCATTTTTCTCTGTTTGTACCTGACAATGCTATAGCACAGGAGATTTCAGATAAGTCTACTGCGGGCTGTGGGGAAACGGAAAGATAACTGGCCTTCTTTTGAAGAACGCTTCAATCTGTTACGTTTGCTGGTCTTCAGAATGATTTTTCAAGCATTCGCATCAATAAACAAGGTGTTTTTGACATAAATGTCTAACGTTTGTGTTCCGTTCATGTATCAACTACATGTCAATATCAGGTAAAGTGGCGACTGTGGCTCACTTCTGCAGGTTCATTCTTCATATCAACAGCAGAGGTAGATTATTCTTGTCCAAACTGCAGCCCAGGTGCTGCTGTATGCATTAGTCATCTCCAAATTAGCAATTTCCTCCTTCCTGCTTTACTATGCAGATGTTCATCCCCTCCGACTGATATAATGCGGCTGCCCTTTGTATCCTTCAGCAGCACCCAGCAGTATTTAAAAATCATGTTCAAACCCCTGGTACCAACTTATAAAGCCCAGTATGGGCCAGGACCTCTCTACCTGCAGGCGATGGTAAACTGTGCAGGAGCCACATCTCTCTGATCTACTTCTAGCCTGAAGCCACAGACGTCCTCACCGACACGCGTCAAGAAAGACTGGTCTTTGTTCTTGCTCTTTAGTGGGGCAACTTGCTCCTGGTAGAGGATCACGGCAGCAAAATACCTCACCATCTTCAAAAACCCACTGAAGACCCACCTCTTCAAAAAGGTACGTGGACTGACACGGCCTTTACTAAATAAAACATGCTGCCTTGCCTTTCCTAGAAGTAACCAAAACTCAGTGTTCTGTTTTCTGGCCGTGATAACTGGCACTTTCTCCTGCATTGAAACAGGAAACTTGTCTATGGTCACTAGCATTCAAACCCTTTTAAGAGTGACTCCAACTTCACACATTTAAAGGTTTCATTTGTAGAATCTGGCCGCAATTCCCAGGTAGAATACCACCAGATTGAGCGACGACTGCAGCTCTTTGCTAGCTACCCTCGGTCGTAGCAACCTACCGTTAGCTACTTTAGTGCATGGCTCAGCTAGCCAGGGAGCCAGTGGCCCTAGAGTTGACAGGGCCCAGCTCATCTTGACTTGGTCACATGACATGATAGTGAATCCTGCTGGGGATAGAACTGGAATATTTCCACATCTTCCTACCGACCAAATCAGAGGTCATGTGAGAACCAAACCAAGACTGTGTCGATGAGTTCAATTTAGTTAATGTTAAGTCTGATCTACTTAATTCGGTAACAGAAATAAACTCGAATTGGACGGTGAATGATTGTATTTTTTTACTAAAATATGGGTACTAATATCTCCTTTATGACATTTTGCGAGTTTGTTTATTTCACTTACGATGCCAACAGTTGGCATACATTTAAAGAATAAAGAATACACCTAATTTAAAAGGCAATCTTTCTGGTTCTAGAGCCACAAAAGGCTTTATGCTACTTTTAAACACACCTGCAGACACACTTTAATGTGTAGATTTGGTGGAATTACCCTTTAACCTTGCATTATTTTACAGTAGGCAAAATAGTAAGAAATGTATATTGAGTTCTTGAATTTTATTTAAATGTAAATCTACCAAGTGTGCATGAGAAGCAGTTGCCAGTTTTGCAAATGTAAAAAAAGGTTTAAGATTTTCTCTGGTAGCTCAATGAAAACATACGTAGGATGTATAGTATCTTGGCAAAGTTAGAAAAGACGGCTGATATTCAGTAACTTTTCCTGTAATGGTACACAACTCAGGCTGCATCGAGGGTGTAGTTTCCTGCAAGTGGCAGGCCACAGTGAGAAGTCCAAAATACACCTTGTCATCAGCGGCGGTCTGTCATAGAGGAGGAAGTCAGCATGCTGTCATTTTGTCTGTCGAGCGTTGGGAGTAGGGTGAAAGTGCCCTCTGTCAGGGACGGGAAATGTCTTCCTCGATCACACAACACTCACACTGTGCGTGTCGCTGACAAACAAGCCCCGCGCAAAGGCAACTTCTATGCACAGAAAAACTAAAAAACATAAATCTAAATAATATATCATTTTACTACAGATGTATCGAGGATTGTTTAAGAAGTTCTTTTTCTTTTTTTACATTTAACTTCTGTGATTTTAAGTGTGAGTTCTGGTGACAGCCCAGCTTCCCTGCATCCCTCCTGCTGGGTCAAACTAGTCAAAGTATATAATATGTGGTGCTCTATGGAAACTGTAGGTGGAGTCAAAGCACAAAGAATCCAGCCTTACATCATCCATAAGGTTTTTTCTTTTTTACAACAAAGACCCTCATCTGTGCTAAAAATAGAGAATTTAACCATTGGAATGGCTATTTCTGAGTTGATTTCGGGTCGAGCTTGCCGCAAATTAAGTCGTAAGATAGGATGGAGATGCAGCAACGTCCCCAGACGATTCACAGGGAGGAAGGTCAGGCCTAAACAATCTGTGTCCAACCTGTGTTCGTGTCAGTGTCTGTATGGACTGAAGAGACCACTGAATGTCTTAATCCGTGTAGAAAGCTTTGCTTCATTTAAAAAATAAATCATCAATAAATCATCCCTGTCAGAAAGCCACAAACCACAGAACAAAGGACCGCACTTGTTATATCATCGAGATGCACTGGTGACGCTTTTCTCTTGTGGACAAAAAAGGAAACAGCTGTTTGAGGCAACAACCCACAGGTTTTTTTTTCTCCCCCAGATTTGCTGTTATTGAGGTAATTTTCTTGATTTGCAGACAGATTCTGCCATTTAGCGAGGACGCATGGAGATTTCACTGAGTGATATGTCCTTAAAACTGCCTCATGGCTGTTTAAGTACTCTAAAACAGGCCCATGATGTCACTGTTTACCACTCTCACCCTCCCCCTTCCTCCCTTCCCCTCACCCCCCTGCTCATAGTCATTTGCTTGTCTCCCTTCCATTTGCAGCTGTCAGAATTAAACTGTACATAATGGTTGCCATCACGTCTCTTGCTTCCTGGCTGCTGCTAACCCCAAATCAACATTCTTGCTTCTTAGTGATGTTCATTGCAATTGTTGGGCAAATTGTTTGTTTTGAACATGCAAAATCAAATAGCCCGATGTGAAAGAAAGAGCATCTGATTGGCTTCCAGTGTTCCCTGTGTTGATTTGAATTACGTGCAAATGAGGACAGGTGGGGGGAATTTGTTTGTCTGTACGTGTTTGCAGATGTAGGTAGTGTGCGCTCGCCGCAGCCGTATGTGTTCGTGTGCGGGCGTGTGCATCTTCAGGCATCACCGCACATGACATTAAACAGCCATTGTCTACCGACTTTATATCAGCGAGTGACTGCACAAACCAGACAACATCTGAGTTACAATTAAAGCAGATTTTCCACCAACAAGCTTCGAATGGTAAGTCTGATTAGGAGAGACACATTTCCCCTAAAGCCTGCAGGCTGTGTGTTCAGTCAGGGGAGCTATTATTGACAGCTACTGAATGATCTACAGTTGTAAGGGTGGAAAAAGCAGGATGTCTAAATGAAGCCAACAAGTTAATCAATGCCGTGTGTAAGACTTGCATCCTGTTTTTGGAACAAATCTCTCGGCAGATATTTGCCTGTGTGTGTGAACGAGGCGTGTGCTGTAATTATGCTTTTGTGGAGTGTGTGTAATGTAAGTTCACATCCTCAGGTGTCTTATGCGCTAACGCAGAGGCACTGACTAATCTTTCTATTTGAATATTTTAACATTTGTATTAATCAAGTGTTTGCAACATACAGGTGCAACAGCAGAATAATCTTTTGAGTGGGCGCAATGACAAACATGGTAAACGGTAATTAGTAGAGGTGTCCCAAGGTTCAAGGTCATACATTATGGATAGAAAAGTACATGATATAGTGAGAAAGAGAGGTAGAAAAGAAGAAAACATGACTGGCTTTAGTATGAATTGGCTGACTGCTACTTCTACTTGGGTCCAAAACCAAACCCACTACCGAGCATCTTGACATTTTCACCATAACGAGGTTAGTTCGCCGCTGATGGTTATCATGTTATTTCAGATCAAACAACACGGAGAACAAATTTAATCATCTGGTAAAAAAGACAGAAGCGTAAATGTACTGCCTAGTTTCCAGGGATTTTTTTTTTCACTTTTTCTTTTTCATCTAATACTATTTACCGAAATGTTTGTTGCAAGGGGAATTTTCGAGAAAGAACTCGACGTGACCTACTTTCAGATTCTTGCATACATTCTCTTCCCAATGTCAAGAACCCTCAAAAGCTTCAAATACAGATGTTGATTTAGGTTTTTGTTCAATAAACTTCCATGTAGGATTTTTCCCATCCGCAGAATAAAGTGGGCTACATTATAATGATTGATGAATAAATTATAATGTATCTTGGATCTTGCTTGGATCCAAAGAACCCATCTTAAGAAGCCCCCTTAAAAGACCAGGGACTCTTGTTTGGGAACTATTGGTGTAGGAGTTGGTAATTGTTGTGGCTCAGGAGTATCTTTTGTGTTGTTTTTGGACTCCAAAAGGGATGTTGATCGATGTTCTTACATGGGCCTCATGGTTGGACCCAAAAATTAAAGCAGATTATGCCTTTAGGAAACTTACAATTACAAAGTAAAAGCTCCTTCACTGCTATGGTTTATATTACCTACATTTTAACAGTAGATATTATCAAAGAAATTAATTATCCCTTCATATAAGTTATACCTAATTAAAAGATGTCAAAGTTGTGTTTTACATAATGCTATGATGAGTTAAGAACTTGAAACAAGACTCCTTGATAACGCTCGCACAAAGTTTTCTATGCTGATCACTTTGCCAGTTTGAATTTGTTTTCGCTGGCGGTGCAGATTCTTGGGGTCAGTTATGCATCGAGTCTCCCAGGAATTATACTCTATACTTAAGACACATAAAATACTCTTTTTGCAGTGTTTTTAAATCCAGGTTTGAGCAAAAAAACTGTAGTAGAGGTGACACAACAGGATGAGCTGCAGGCTACAGACACAATCAGACACAGCTATGTGAACACAGCTGATGTCGGTTTAACTAAATATGTTCGCAGAGTTATTCCACCTGGTTGGTAAACTAACTGCAATCTACATAAGTTAAATATATGTGTGCATTTTTAAAAATGTCTTAAATCAATGCACAAACTGTGGTGCTGTAGCATATGTCAGGGGGCCAATTGGGATTAGCGTATTAGCAATGATAGTGAGATTATTAAAAGGCTCACTGTGCTAGCTGCCCATGTTACTGTGTACTGTTCGAACTACAGCTTATAATATATCTGTATGATGTAGTAAATGAGCTTACAGGTGATGTGTACTTGTAAAGAGCACAGGTAAACTCTAATGCTGCTGCTAACGTTACAGCTTCTGAACTGTTGCTGCCAGCCGGAGGACTGTGTTGGACTGTTGTAGCGTCCAGCCTGACATCCACCCACAGCCTTTTCTCCACCATTCCTCGTCTGTTCTCCATCTTTCACTTGCTCATGCTTCATGTTACCTCCCATGGACATGTGAGTGCAAACTACTATTGCATGTGTGTGTGTTTTTTTTTTTTTTTTTTTTTTTTGTAGCCTGCACTAGCAGGTGCAGCAGAGATTTGTTTTAGGTCTTTCACTCCCAAGCAGCTACTCAGGCCTGCATTGTTTTATTTTTTGTGGATAAAGCGCATTATATTTAAAAAACAAAATAAGTTTGAGTGTGCATAAGTGTGTGTACCTGGAAATTAAAGTGTTTCGAAATGGCGCATAGGCACATATATATGCTTTCTTATTTAATTTAGATATCTTTTAATATTTTTGCACAAGTGCCTAAAATATTTGTATTAACTTATAAGTTGAACTTGATGATCGCAACCAAATCTGAACACAAAGTGGGAGTACTCCTACGTGAAATTGCCTCTTTTTATCCTATATGCCACCTGCAGAGTGTTATTACTAGTGGTCTATTTGTGCGTCTTATAGGGAACATTGGAGGGTGTTTTGCATTGAGAACCTTAAAAAGGGGATCTTGGAGCTGTCTAGTCTTGATAATGTGGCTTAGTGTGTGCTGCATCCTTCACGGCCTGACATTCACCCTCAGTCTGAAGTATCCTTCCAAACTTCTCTAACTTTTAGAAAACTCTTTGTGAGACTTAAAACACAGAGAGTATAAAAAACAGCCTGCTGGGCTTGACGGGGCTTCTGTGTGTGTTTTAAAAAATGCGGTCCAGTGTGAGGGGTATAGTGGGCATGGAGACCTCTTTTTGAAGCTCGTGGTTTGAGGGCGTTTGTTTGTAAATGAGACACTGAGCTGCAATTCAAAACTAGTTTCTCATTTTGAAACAGTGAATATTTGAACCCCCACACATGTCAGCGCAGCATGGTGTCTGTAAAGCTTAGTTAAGTGTCGCGTTTGGGCCTGTGAAGGTTTTTACAGATGTTGGGTATTTTGTAAAACTCATATTTGACCATAGCATAGTTGATTTGTAGATTTTGTGGAGGGAGCGGCAAGTATATTCCATCTACTGCCTCAGGAGTTGTTTCTGTTTACATGTTAGGTGAGGATTATTTTCTCTGCTGTATTACGGGAGGTTAGTGATAATAACAAAAATGAGTTAACATTAGGTTATTCAACAGACATGATTGAACGTTAAGATTATGATTTTTTTTTATTGCAATTGGTAACACTTCATAATAACATTATTAATAAATGGTAAATGTATAGTTAATACAACTTTGCTAGTTATTTTCGTTGTCAACAAAAAATGAAATGCTTTATTAACTATTCATTAAGCAATTGTTGCGACTGATGTTTATAATACTTTGTAAATGCTTAATACATACTGTGTAGTTCATCTATAAACATTATTTGGATGGTAAGTTGCAACTATTGTTTACAAACCTTTACAACTGCTGAACAAATGGTTTATAAAGAATTTCATGTTGTACCATTTATCAATGATGGTTGTTATAAAGTGTTACCATGTAATTTAATTAGTTAAAATGTGCAGTGTGTTAATGGTGACTTAACTTATTATTATATAAAGTCCTGTAGATTTGATGCAATACACACAAAAAGAAGAGTTCATAAAAATAGATTATAAAACAAAATTATACTCAGTTTAATAAAGCTGATGTACTTGATGATTTATATACTGACTAATTAAGTTGGATGCCTTTTTTCTCATGTAGGCTATAATTAACTTTTAATCTTATTGTTATTGTATACATTATTTACCCAACTCAAAATTTCACAAAAGTTTTTCTTAGAGTCTGATCAAAGTCACATTTTTTTTACAGTGTATAAGCACCATATATATAAATATAGAGTAAGAGATCTTGGATACAAGCTCTACTGTATGTGTGTATAATGCAGTCAGTCTAAACTGTGTGCATGTGGGCTCGGGGGACTACGTCTATGGGGAGAAGCAGAGCAGGAGAAGTTGGAGAGAGCAGCAGCCACACAGAACATGGACAGAGCGTTTACCTGGCCCTGTGCTCTGTGGGTACGCCAAGTAGCCGCCTCTTCCACGGGCCCCCCTACCTGAGCCACGCGCTGCTGCTACCGCCGCTGCCGCCACCGGTCCGTATGCTGTCGCTGGGAAGCCTGCAGGCACACATACACACACACACGTACATACATCACTTCCTGCACATGGATGAGTACAGCGCAGAGCTACAGGAGGAATGTTGATACGAGCGCTGAGCTACGGGATAAAAACCATGGCTGTCAGAGTCGGGGGCTCGTGTCAGGGCGACATCTATCAGAGGACTATAACTGAACCCACTGTGATATAATAAAAAAAAAAAAAACCCTGCAGATCCACTGATCCAGGAGCAGAAACAGAGGGATAGCCACGAGCGACTCGCCGAAACATCAGATTTAAATAAAAATGACACACTTGACATTATAGTTATGAGGTGAATTCAGATTATATCGGAACCACTAAATAAAAACTGTTTCAGTGAAAACAGAATGCAAAACATTTGCAAATTAAGTGTTTTTACCAACAACGTGTTCCCCCAAGTCCATTCAGAAATATCCTTTACACAATCATGTTACCCTCAGCTGCTAGCAGTATTTCCTAACTTTCCCAGACTTTTGTTGCTCGGGCCTCAACTTGTCTAAAGCATGTTGCTGGCACCAACTTCAGAGTAAACACAAAAATCAATGAACTGGACAATAAATCATTCAATATATTGTCTTGGTACTTTTTAATTATTGTACGATTTCAAGCTTTATAAACAGTAACGTACAACTGAGTAATCGCTATGATCTGAACTTTAAATTCCACTGTGTCTGTCTGACCGCAAAGGTGCAAATTCTTATTCATCTATGAAACTGTGAATAAACTGACTTTCGCAATTCACCAAGTCCCTGATTATATTAGTGAAAGCATTTGGCTCTGGGGGGTGTTTATGTCACATGCTTTGGATGAAAGATTACAGCCACTTCTGAGCTGCATAGACATGGGGCATAATAGCCCCGTACCTCTGGGGACTACCCCTGCATTTTGTTCAGGAGTGCTCCCAATTACTGCGACTTTCTATGGAATCAGAATCATCCACTGTAACGCAGGAGGCAAAGCATTAACGCAGGTTTCTTTATTTTTTCGAGGGGGAGGCTACAAAATATAGAGGAGAAAAACATTTCCCACAATCAGATGGAGACATCTGTTGGGATGATTTGTCATTCAGAAGAGACTTTAATCTGTTAGCTTATGTGATGACTGAACAAAGTCTCTCGTGCTTGTTTCTTCTTATGGAAACATTTAAAAGTACTCCAACGCAGAGGTTTTCTGAAGCTTTGAAAATATGTTTATGTAAGCATTCATGAAAAACCAAGCAAATTGTCAGTTTATGATACACTAATAAGAACCTTTATACCATGCAAATATAAATCCACGTCTTTAGGCTCTGATTATTCCAACAAATATCGGCCTAATAATCAGTCTGTAATTAAGCCAAACGCAGTATCTGTGAATTGTAATTACATTGTTGGCCTTAATGAACACAGTAGCTAGAGGTGGCTGACAGAGGCTAGTCCATGCCCAGGGCCTGGGCTCCTCTCTCAGCACAGGAATGGCATGTCATTAGCGGTGATGAGATTCCTCACTCTGGGCTCAACACCGTCTATGCCTAATCAGCCTCCTAAAATTATCTCCACAGGAAATGCTTTCCTCACTAGCGAAAAGAAAAAAAAGATCTCCAAATTCCCCTCAATTTCTTGATTTCTCTTTTTAGCTCGCAGTCTGTTTTGGTCACATCCTGGAGACTGTGGTTAAGACATTACAAAATGGCACAGGACACCTCAGAGGATTATTTTTTGAATGCTTGCGGAGGTGAGAGGAGCACTGGCGGGTGACCTATTTTCCGACTCAGCCTTGTACTGCTATTCCGCGAAGAGGGCCTCGCACAAAAGACTGATGAGAGGTGGGGGGAGGAGGAGGAGGAGATGGGGGAGAGAGAGGGAGGTGAGAGGGCAGGGTCAGATGAGCCGCAGCCAAAGAGAAAAACACATAGCTTTTCATCAGGCGGCTGAGGAGGAGGTAATTCACAACTCTGTCGACACAATACGACCACGAATGTGCGCGTTGGGTGTCAGGTGCTGTCATGCTGCGACAGGCAGGCAGGTGAAGACGAAGAGAAAGAAAATGCCACTTTCCCCCCAAACTATCTAACAGCTCAGGATAGAATAAGGGACTCAGGCGGCATGGTGACAAGGGAGAAGGAGTAGAAAGAAAAAAAAAGAGAAGAAAAGACGAGGAAAAGGCGACTCAAATCAGCCGCATTTATGCCGCTGCAGCCGTGCCACACCAGGAACTGATTCCAACAGCTTAAATGATATTCTCCGCCTCTTTTCACAAAAACACAAATCAACTCTGATACTATGCTAATGATGGCCATGCACCCCTGCATTTCCACTTAGAGTGTCCCCACGGCTGCTGTGCGGAACAGTGTTTCATACAGCACTCTCCACCTCTTTTCCCCTCCCTCTCTCTCTCTCTCCTTTCCTAAGTGCTGAATCTATCTTCCCCTCGCTGCCATTGTCATGACACCCCCAATAGACCCACTGGCTTGGAAGTTAGTTGCGGGCAAAGTTGTGGTGAGAGATTAACTTTGCAGGATTAGGTGGGTTAATTAATAGATGGCTGCTGCTCATTGTTTTGTGCTCACGCTGTAAGAAGCCACCCAAGAGAAGCGCTGCAGCATTAAATCAATTTCATGGCCCTTTTATTACTGAGGAGATAAAGCCAATATTTAGCTTTCAATTCTTCACAATTATTGGGCCCCTGCTTTGCCACTTGAGTGGCTGCGCTTGGCTGGGGACAAGGACACATCTGTTTATGAGCTGTGGAGGCCCGGGGGCCTTAGTGTCCGGACTCCGGGGAACTGTCCTCAGCTTTTCTCTCCTCGAGCCTGCAGCTCAGAAATTCAGCCTTCTCCAGGAGTGCACACAGAGAGGAGGAGAGATTAGACCTGAAGGAAGATGAGGACTGTGGAACGCTTCACCCTCTCTCCTAGCGTTTCCTTAAAACAAATATTAACATTTCATATAATTATTTATATTCACACAAAGAATATTTGCACATTTGTACAGAAATGTTCAAATCTGAGATTATTTTGTGTAGTAACTCTCTATGCACCCTACCAAAACCTTTAAAGGTCCTGTGATTTGGATTGAGATGGGCACATTGTGCATCCAGAGCACATAAGGCTCCATTTTCATGACAGTGCATTGCACATACCGGCTCCTTTATGCCTGTAAAGTGGCATTTTTCTTGGGTGCACACCGGTTCTTTTCTCCCTGCACCTGTATTTTGTGAGTCTCTGTGAACTTGACTGTACTGAAGTAGGAGGAGAAACGCAGTAGGGGCAGTGTCAGAGTGATCAAACAGCGCAGTGCAATTTTTGTGTCAAGGTTTTCCCGAGATTTTTTTTCTGCTCGCACCGATGTCTTGCGCGGACCAGGTCAAATGCTTTGTTTTTTTTCTTCTTTCTGTTACACAGCAGTCACTGCACTTTTCAGAATATTACACTGAGAGGAGGAGGTGATGTGATTGGTGACATGAATTCCAGCCCTCCATTTTGACCACTGGTGATGTATTCATCATAATGTCACCATGTTTTTAAGCTGCTCTGCAAAAAAAAAAAAAAAAAAAGACAGATTGCTTTAGCCAGGTGGGCCACACATTGCCTGCATGTGTCACAAATACTCATCAGAGGAAGCGTATTTCATTTGCCAGACGTTCAACATAGCCGGGTCAGCTGACGCACAGTGATTCTTACAATTTGACCTTCATCCTTTGTCATTTTTTAACTCTAACCCTTGTACAGCAAGATTTAAAAACTCACCACATCACATTCTATTTTTCACCCCTCCACAAATCTTTTTTGGCACACTGCCTCTTTAGCCACAGACTCACTTTCTGATCCTATTACTCAGAAAACGTCACAATGAAAAGTTGTTGCATTATGCATCAATAAGGTCCTATTTATGTCCTAGCAGTCTGAGAACAGCTTGACTGATGTTAATGTAATCTGTACTGTTCTTTGGCCCAAAACTGCCAGCAGCAGCCCCCCCCCCACCACCCGCCCTGTCATTGACAAAGGAGCTCCATCAGTCACAGAGCACTCCACTCATTTCTGCTATAAGAAGACTGTCAACTATCTAATGCACAGGAGGAGCTCAGGGACAGCTGAGGCTCTATGGAGGCCCTATGGGCGAAATAGCCTCTGCCCTATATTAGTATCTCTCAGAAAGTGAAAACTAATAGGGCATAACAGAAGACTAAGACTTAACACAGCAACATTTCCCCAACCTAGCCAAAAAATTACAGCGGATACACAGGACATTAAAAGATATGCTTGTTACATTTAGTATTGGAGTGCTGTTAACCAGGGTTAGCTTGGTGGCTAACAGAGTTTTCATGCTACGCTGGTTAACACAGTAGCTTGGGTTTGGAAAAGAGGCTTGTGAACAAGCCTTTGAGCCTGCAGCTAGTCGATTTTTGGGGGCAGACAGAAGGAGTGAGACAGATGAACAGAGCACAGAGCAGAGATGAGTGAGACAGATGAACAGAGACGGACAGCAGCCACATCAGTGGAGGAGGAAGACAAAGAGAAGAAAGGACACGGGGAATGAGAAACTGTGGGAGAAATAAGGTCAGGACACGAGTGTCTAAATTATTCTCATGGAATTCTGTAATTTGGACGAGAAAATGTGTCAAGAAATTATTATATTAAGCTGACAGCCATACCTACAAGAAAGTGTTGCTACATCACTGAATCAATGTGAGTGTTTCTATGGCACTGTTACAGTGGAAAGCCGAAAAATAATATCAATCACAATCACTGCAATGTTAAAAAAAAACTCTAGCACAATGTTTTTAATTCCCGAACATAAGGGCCTCTTGTCCTACATGTTTTATATGTTTCCCTGCTTCAACTCACCGGATTCAAATGAACAGCTCGTCATCAAGCCTTGCTGAAACTCATTTGAATTTAACACAGTGCCGCTGTATTAGAAAAGTGTCTAATACAGTTGTCACAATGAAAACGAGTAAGAAATATTCAATCAACCTTACAATTAGTACAAAAGACGAGCAGTTATTGCTTAAAATGATAGTAATTTGCAAATAAACTACAAAAATAACAAAATGTTTTATTGTGTCTTGATCATTTAAAGCCCAATTTTGTTCATCCAGTATTGGAATGGGAGGATATGAACATTTCATGGCCAGATAATCAGGAAAACCTACTTAAAATCATTATATGTCACTAAAACATACTGGAATCACTTTAACCGTACATTTGTTAGCTTA
This sequence comes from Diplodus puntazzo, assembly GCA_963678695.2. Taxonomy (NCBI): domain Eukaryota; kingdom Metazoa; phylum Chordata; class Actinopteri; order Spariformes; family Sparidae; genus Diplodus; species Diplodus puntazzo. The sequence goes on along the minus strand of OZ023167.1, from coordinate 6,457,091 downwards.
GACACTCGTGAAAGTATATGAAAAATAATCCCGACAACGGAAATTTACTTTATTGGCTTACTTTACCTGAGAGTTTTAATAGCGATCCCCTGATAAAATCTTACATCTTCCCACCCGTGACTCAGTTTCATATTAAAACAAGGCTACTCTCATTGTAAACAGATAAATGGAAACCAAACAGAATATTTAAAAAGACACTTCTGTCTGTTCAAATGTAATATATAAAGATCCAATATTCCTGAATTTGCAGATATGAATCTTCAGAGCATTGACGAATTATTAATGTAGGTTTACAAAACACAAAAGATATCAACGCACTGATGCTCAACACCTTTAGGCTTCTCTGTATCTACAGAGTCCTTTTATCCTCTGAGACAAATATATAAGTTGAAGTAAAATGAGCAAAAGCCTTCTACTTAATTGAGCAGTTCATATAATTTTGGATAAACCAACACAAAGATCGGCGCAAATCCAAAGACCAACATTGGAGGAAGAAAAAACAGAAATCATACAGGAGACGCGTGTTTTTTCCTGTCACTGTATGACAGTAAGAAGGACAAGCCAGCGGAAATAAGTCTGTTGATAAGTCATAGCGGAGGCAGTGAAGCACACTGCCGCCTCCTCACAGGAGGAGGGAGGCGCTCTGTCAAAAGATGGAAAACTGACTCCACTTCACATTTTGCCTCATCAATAACCTTTGATAAGATATAGAGAAACACATTGAGACAAATAAACAAAACAAAAGGGAAAAAAAATATATCAAAGTTACAATAGAGACAGCCACCTCGCAAAAAACATCTTTTCATCTCCAGACTGACAAGTGTCCCATTGTTGTCATCCTTCAGCACTACTTTGTTGTTGCTGAAAGCATCTCTGGGTTGTTGTTATCAAAGGCATAAATCACAGAGCTGGAGAGAGCCAGGTGGCTTTCATATGAACTGCTGCACACATGCTCATGTCTCACCTCTCCTCTGATCAGCGGAGACCTACAGTACACACAGAGGTTTCCCCCTCATGTAAAATACAGAGACGGCTGTCTGGGAATGAGCCAGATAGAGAGAGAAAGCGAGCGAGGGGGGAAAAAGCATTTACATGCACACCAATAATTCAATTATAACCAGACTAATGCAATACGCATATTATTGCAACTCTCATGTAAACACCTTAACCGGGTTATCTTACTCACATTAAGGTCCTAATCAGAGTAAGCATAACTTGATTAACAAAAGCTGGGTTGCTTGTCAATCATTCAAATTAATCTTGCCATGTGTACGTCTGCCTTCTCCCACTGTTTGGATTCTGTGCACGCGCCGCAAAAGGTCACACGGTGAGCGGGAATGCCGAGCGGTATGTTTGAAACACGACGCTGAGAGCAGAGATAACTAAAATTAAACAGTTTAGTGGCAGCTCGAGCGCTTACATGAGGATGCTCTAAATTCATCCGTGGCAGTGTGTTGTTGTTCCTTTGTTCTGCTAGAGAGAGACAGACAGCGTGCAGTGTGCATAGGCAAGACTGTGTAAGTGTTGCCGTTGAATATCAATAAAATATGTAAATATAAAATACAGCAGCATCCCCACTTATGCTACAAACTGTTCTGAGGAACTGCTCACAATGTTGAGAAATGGAAAAAAAAAATCGCAGCTGTCTTGATTTTGCGAGTGACTTTGCGACAGATGCCAAATATTTATACTCACTGGGTACTCCGGCCAAAAAACTAATGTCACTAGCTGTGTAATCACTATCCACCATCTAAATTGCGATCGTTTCTCTCAATTTTGAAATATAGCCAGATTTTAAATGGCCTTTGAATTCCTCAATTTGCACCATTAAAACTCAATATTGCAATAAAGGTCCAGTGAGTGGAATTTAAGGGGACCTATTGACGGATATGGAAAATTATATTCCTAAATAGGTTTTTTATTAGTGTATTATCACCTGAAATTAAGAATCATTGTGTTTTCGTATGATTCAGCCTGCCATGTTGCCTCGCTATGTTTCTACAGTAGCCCAGAACAGACAAACCAAATCGTCATCTGCCGTGACGCGGGCTGTAACTCATTTTGCATTAATCAAATCACGTTACCTGACACAAAAGTCACGTAAGGTTATACACTAGATATGCTAGTAGTCAATGAGGCTGTGTAAGGTTTGGAAACAGAACTATGAGGATATCCCACAATCTCGACCATTCCAGTGAATAATAGTTTGTGGACAAGACTGATCATGATCTAACGTCATAAGAATGCCCACCCCTGCCTGAAAATATCACTTCAACATGTCTCGTGTCATTAATGGCTATGTTCGCCATCATGCCAATTGGAAAGTTGAGGAAGTTTTGTTGTCTAAGAAACATTTCTGGAGCTTCACAGCAAAAAACTACAGAACGGTTTTCCACAGAGCTTGGAAAGAGGATAGGTCTGGGCCCAGAATAGACCCAGTTAACTTCTGAAGCAGATTCGGATAAAGTGGCAAAGGTTTTCGAGAGAAGATAATGACTGAATTTTTCATTTTTGGGTGAAATGTTCCTTTAAAAGAATAAAAAGTACAGCAGTTTTGAAAAGAACTAAGGCACAACATTGAGCCCAGCACAGATACCATGTGACATTCCAGCATTGTGAGATCCTGCTGATGTTGGTTAGCATTACAGCTGCTCAGCGTTAACTTGTCAACTACATTTAGTGTTCACCGGCACATCTGACCACACGATGTTAAGTATCTCTGCTCTACTACGAGCCTCCCTCAGGGGTTAAGTCGTAATACTGCAAGGAGTGCTTTAAATACAGTATAGGGGCCGACATTTTGACTTCACAATACCGAGACCACTGACCTCTATACAGCATGATAAGGATAGTCAATTTTCTGTTGCTCACTGATATGATCGTACATGAATTCACTGCCGTATGTGTGTGTGTGTGTGGTCCAGTGCGTATGTGTTTGTTTGTTTCTCTGTGAGTGTGTGTACGTCCCGTTGACTGAGCCGAGGCTTCTCTCTCTCTATTTTTTTATTTTTTTGCCAAATGGTTTCTGTATGTAATGAAACCATTTGGCACACTGATCCTTTGCCATTAAGACTTTGTGGCTTCTTATTGGGGAGAGAAAAAGTCAATTACAGAAGTGGAGTGAGCTCGGAGCTCAGCAAAGCCCGGCTTTATGGTGGTAATTGCGCACGTATCTGATACCTTTGAACAAAATGATGAGGCCAGGAAGGAGATATATTTGGTAAAAATTAAACCGGGTAACCTTTCACAAGCGCGCGGAACTGAAATCCACCACGCTGGAGGAGAACTGTTCGGTCCTTTTACAAGACAGAATCATTTACTAAAATTAGTCTGACACACCGTGTCATATCATCTCATCCACTGTAACTATATCATATCAAAGAGGTTGGACAGAAAAATTGATGTAAATCTGCGTATTCTGAATTTAAATGCAACACAAACATACTTCTGCCTGCTGAGGAGAGCGGTGCGTCTTGTAAAGCCACAAGATGGTAAACAATCGGAAAAAATAATAATTCTGTGGATTTCACGGGGAAGGTCAGAGGTGAGGTGACGATGAGCTACAGACTGGAGCTAGCACTGACTTGAGTGATTTGCTCAAGGACCCTTCAGCAGGGGGGTTCTTGCTGATGAGGGGGCTCAACCCAGAGTCCTTCAGCTGAAGAGCAGTCTCCATATTCACTGTGCTGTCTGTCAAAACTGGGATAATGAATTGAAGATTGCCACAACATTTTTCTATATGACATTGGGGAATAAAGCTATATAGGCGACTTCCGTAACAATTTAGATCAGGGAACACATATTTACCATTAACCAGTGCTTATTTTCCTGCATGTCAGTAGCATATTGACTTTGTATTAGTCATCATGAAGCACTTATTTTAAACTACAAGGTCATTACCTAAGAGTTATACCTCAATATATTCCTAGTGGGTTGACACAACCCACACAGGCTATACTGATGAATTAGTTTTGGGGAGGACCTCGATTTCAAATGCTTTAGGGTTCGAAAGAGAGAAAGAGTTTTTTTTTGCACATAAACACTTTTTTGTAACATAAGAATTGACCATATTTACTGAGTTATTTCTTAAAAGAACAAAGTACTGCGATATGTGGTAAGTTAAATATATATGAGAATGATTATTTCTGCATCACAACTTTTATTTTCGCTTGATATTGTTGACATGGACAGATTGTGTTTCTTTCCTTGATATCTTTTTGCTTCTACTAGGTGAGTAGGCTACATATTCAAATGGTTTTTTTGTTTGTCTGTTTAAAGGGTTTCTGTTGTTAGTTCTTCTTGTTTTGACTTCCTGCCTGGCTCCTGACTTCCTTATTCAATATCAATAATCAGTAATTAAAGTATTTTTAAGGGAAAATTAGGGTAATAATAATAATAATAATAATAAGTAAAAAGGCATTTAGTCTTCATAATGACTTATAAAGACCGAATATTCTATTAATATTCGTGATAATCCGCAGCTATTTAATGATTAATATGTGTTTCCGCTAACTCTAGTCTCTGAAACTCTGCACTCAGATCACACTGCTGTACATTGTGTGTGAGTGACTGTGTTGTTGCGATGTGGTGAAGTGAGCTCAGGAAAAAGCTCAGTGTCTTTTCCTTCAGTTCTCAGTGACAAGAGCGCAGTTTCTTTGTAGCTGAAGTGCATGGCAGCATAGCATCAAAGAGGACAAACTAGGCTCTTTATTGAAGTGTAGCCGCACTTTCGACCCCTTCTTTGTGCTCCTTCCCATGCACTTCAGTAAGAAGGAAACAGCAGTTCGGCTGCGGAATTGATCTAAACACATTCTGCCTGCACACAAGCCTCAACATAACTCTCAGTCACTCAAACACATTCAGTAGTAGAAGAAGGAGAAATGGAGAGCGAAACAATGAGGCACGGGGAAGAAAAATGCATTTCAAAAAGAGAGGAGAAATCTGCCAGAATAGATAAGGCAAAAAACATTTAAATCCATTTGGTTCTGGAAACAGCAACATTGGTTTTGTGAAAGGAAACGGTGTCTTGGTTCAAAACCCTAATATCCAAGGCAGTTCATGATGGTGACTTAAATAGAGAGAGACAGACAGGGAGGACACAGATGTCTGACCTTGCAGTGGTGCTTATGTAATGGTCTGCTTCAGTGCATTTAACTGCAGTGCTCCTTTCCAACCTGGGATCAGCAAAGGCAACATGTCTCTGCAGTCCAATCTCCTCTGACATCACTTCTGACACTCGGAGAGTATAAAAAGGTCCTGTGAGCTCCGAGTGAATCAGTTGTTATGGCCCTGCCTGTGTGGTCCCCATAGAGCCAATCATACTAATTAAACTAGACTACTTAAGCCTCCTCTCATTAGTGTCCAAGTAAACAGCCTTAATATTTTATGCATTTTAATGTCCATCTCCCAGTTCTGAGGGTGACAGTGGAGGGGACAGATGAATGATGAAGGGGGATAATTTCAGGTCTTCTCAAATAAAAGTGAATGCATTAAGTGTCATTTCACCATTCAAGTTAAATATGTGTTTGTGGATTTGCACTAATCAGTTCTCTCCTGCTAAAGCTAATCAACTTGCTTTAGCAGGAGTAACTGATTAAGAATGAAAATAAAATGTGATAATGATAATAATAAGAGAAAGCAGCTTTGCTGACACCATCTCACGAACATGATTTTATAGCCACGTTAAAGCACTTGCAGACTCTATAATATTTGAGCCAGCTCCGAGGACTTCAGTTACACAATCTACTGCTGCTCCAGATACCAGGGGCAAGTAGGGTAAAATGTGGCATGACCCAAAAATAGCACTGCAACATTGGCTTCCACTTGATTACTGGCGCTGTACGCAATGTTTCCACATAGAGTGGAGGTAGGCAGAGGGCTGTGCGTTAAGATTATGAATATATGCATGTATGTTTATATATGTGTGCATGTGTGTGCATGCACTTGGGAAAGAGTGGAAGGGAGTAACTGGAGGGCTATTAGCACAGTCAGCAGGAGGGAGGTATGGAAGGACAGAGGGAGAGGAGGGGGCAGCTGTGAAGAGACCTAGCAAGTACCCAAGTTGCTGGGCCTGAAGCTCTCGAACAGTGGGTGGCATCAAAACAACAGGCAGTAGACACAGAGCATGGTCTCACAGGCACACACATATTGTACTCCTCTGCCTGCCTCCATGTCTGTGCTGCTGTTCTGTTCTCCTGCTGGTCTCCAGCAGCGTCCAAAGGTGGCAGCCATGTATGAGGCTGGGGCAGCTAAAGTTTCATTTCTAGACCAGCGGCTCAACAGCCGAAACGTAATGAGCTTTAGTGTTGCCACTCTGCCTCTTACAGCAGCTCATCTTCCCCACCACAGGAACCTAGACTGTGGGTCTCCATGGTAGACTGTTTGCCTGCTTCAGTGTGTGAGGATGTGTCTGCTGTCCTAGGGTGAGTTAAGACCCGGGCAAATGAGGTGAGCCATCTCTTCCACCTTCAGGAAATAGCCAGCCTTTCAGCGTTGCCTCTGTCAGACTGCAGTAGCTGGTTTTGCAGAGACAGGTGTTCACATACACCCGTGGAGGCACACGTGCATGTGCAAGTGACCTGACTTGTGTGCATGTGAGCATGTACACATCGCATCTGCACAGTAACAATAAAATATGTAAATATAGGTGGAGTGCTGCTATATCTGTTGAATCCATCCAGTTTCATGACTCAATGTCCAGGGAAACACATATAACACACTGGTACCCTATAGTGTCTTCCTCTGAGAGTAAGGCACATGTACAGGAAACAGATTTGAGGGCTGTTAATGGAGACAGTCTAGCCCTCTGACTGCACACACAGAAGTAGATAGGGCGTGACATACAGTTCTGTCCAATGACGTCAGAGCAGCACACTCACTACTGTGACAGTCATGGCCTGAAGAGCTCAAAGAGTCTGGATGTGCGATGGTGTTCCTATGTGTGTGTGTTTGTTTGCGTTTGTGTGTTAGAGGGAGAGAGTGTGCAGTCAGCATTGCTGTGGAGACAGTGAGTCAGAAAGGCAGACAGGAAAGCAGAGCGAGGCCGCTGGTAAAGTCCCTCCACCTCCTTTGCCTTCAAACACAGCCTTGAAGACTCTTTGATTGTGTCAGTTTTATGTGTCTGTGTGTGTGTGTCCAAGGGTGTGAGAGAAAGATGCGCTGTGCATGGCCGTTCAAGTGTGTGAGGTCACGACGCTCCTCGTCAGGCTCTATTTTAAGGCCTGCGACTCATGGAGTGCCCCGGCCTCCACAGACCCATTGGGCTAATGATCAGCCTTGGCAATTAAAGCCAATCTGTGAGTCAGTGTGGCATCAGGAGGGCCATCTGCTTCCAGCCCTGTAGCACTCACTCTGGCCTGTGGGACCACTTGCTGGGGTCACAGCTCACCCAGCTTGTAGAGAGATGGTCACAGGATCTAAGGAACAATCTGCTGTGTAACTCCAGTTGAATAGAAACCTGTTCTACTGATAGCACCGCTGTGTGCGCCGCCATCCCTTCTCATGGGTGCAGTAAAAACACAAACAGTGGGATCTGTCTTATGGAGGACAATGTTGCATGCACCCATGACACAGGTAAGCTCCTCATCAGCCTCAGGCCAGTGATTTTTTCCACCTGTTCCAGCACTGTAGCCAAGATGTGCAGTACTTATTGTGCTGAAATGGGAAATATAAGATGTCTGGATGCTTAAGAGAGCTTCTGGTCTGCTGGTAATGACTGCGCATGGTGTCCCAAACTGCATCATCATCCAAACAGGAACTAATGAACTATAGCCAGCAAGTTTGAGAGGGTATATTATACACTTCTAATTAAGCCAATTTTACACCAAAATTAGCAAGTATATGCAGGTATCTGAAACGTCAGTAAACTCTAAACTAGTCTTCACCTTTTTAAAACTTTATAACAGCCTCTCCTACAATGAAACACTGACTGCACAATGTTTGAGCGCTGCTACAAAGGTGATGGACGGAATTTTTGGCGAAAAGCTTTGCGCGTCCACACACGTGTCATGTTTCCATCACTGCCAATCTGAGCTTACATGATGGTTTGTTACACAGGGCCATCTGGGAAGTTGCCACTAGTAACTGTTTGGAAAAGGGCAAGCATTTTCGAAAAATAGTTTTCAGGTAATCGGACGAACCATCTATCACTGTCGATCAGTGGCTAACTCCAACCAGATCAGATTGACAGTCGGTGATCGCTACCACCAGTGAAGCCAATTGGTAAATAAAACTCTTGCCGGAACCAGTCGCAAGAGTTTGATTTTCATCTTTTTCGTCAAGAAAAGCACTTCAGTTTGCTCTTTTTCCATATGGAAATATAATCTCCAGTTCTGATATCACTGAGGTTAAAGTAGCATCTGTGCTAACCTGCTGAGGAGCTGTGATTCTTGTTTTCAGATGAAGAGTTGCTTCTCTTTCTGTCCGTAGCTCCTCATACACTACCAATTGGTAGAATCATTGTGTGTTTGGCAACAGGTGCACAACTTGAAGACTGGCAGGATGGATTATTTAAAACACATGATCACCTGAGCTTGTGAATCCAGCTGCCTGCAAGGTAAATAAATACCGGTGACTACTTCAGATTTAATTCTTTTCATTCACCCAGGAATGAATGGTACGCTTTCCCACTGAAGACTTAAGCCAGATGTTAGTGGATTTTCCATCCAGTGTTAAAAGAGGTATGAGGGAACATCCATAGAGCCATACTGGAGCAATACCAGTTTGATGCCAATGAATGGAGCGGAGTTCTTGAAGTCAGACTCTCGTGAGATGTAAAACACCTTTAGTTGGTCTTTGATTCTGACACTGTGAGGAACTGAAAAGACTTTAAAGCCTGAGGGCCTTTACTATGCAAAGGAGCTACTGGAAGAGTTCACTCTTTACACCATGTTAACATATGAAAAGGCTTGTTCTTTCTCATGTTCACTTGCTATCTGCAAAACTTTGTTCTATAAAACTGGTCATCACAGCCACCTTAACCATCTCGTCCTTGACCTCCAACCTTGCACAAGCTGCCTGTGCTTCAGAAGTTCATAGCTCTATCAAGTCCATGTCAACACCTTTTTCGTCTCCACACAGCAGACAGTTGGTAAACTCTGGAAGGCTAACTGGAGTTTCAGGCCAATGCCCTGCTGTGACCTTTGGTGCATTTATCATATGCTTGGTTGGCTCTGCCCCAGTTTCTAGGGGCATGCAGCCCTCCAGGAGCAGCCACCATCATACCAATTGCACAGGTCAGCAGCTCTCTTCTCCTATATGCCACTCGCTGAGAAGACAGCTGCTTCCTGTACCTTTAAATTCTTCTCCTACGGGGAAAGCGGGGTCGAAAGGTCAGCAGGCTTCTTTCCACTGTTAGTTACAGTTGCATGGAGCAAGATGCATCTTCTATAGGTGAAACCCCAACCCACACAACATCTGTTGCTCTGTGGCCTATATTTGAGGCAAATCTGTGCTGTACCACAACTTGGAGCTGGAGTAGCATGGTTAAAAATATTCCAATATATTCATGTTTTCTGTTCGTGTTTCTTTTTGGTAGATTATCCAGTTTCCCTAACGCCTGACCTAGAGCTTTTTAAAGAACTAAAGGGGTCGGCCAAAATGGCAGCCATCCCTCATCCTCAGTGTAAGGGACAGTCTGGTTGCCACCCAAACCACCCTGCAGCTTTTCATATTTACTAGCAAGAGAAGCTGTGGAATTCACAACAACCTGCTAGGCTGAAATCCTGTTTACATCCACCTGGAAAGTGCAATCTACTCCATGCTGATTTAAAGCCTTTGAAATGTAATTTTCTGTCACTTAGACATGACGGAGTGCGCTGTTGTGTCTCAGGCATGGTTGGTTGGTGGAGTTTGAGTTGAGGAGGGACAGAGGCTACCGGGCTACTATCCCACACATCACGTCTACCGGGGAAACAGATCTGCGAGAAAAGGAGATGGAAAACTAAACTAAAACAACCCTATCCAAACACCTATCCAGCCTGGATAGTTCACCTCTTTAGTGTTAAGGTAACTGGTAACCCAAAATCACCCACCCCTTTGTCCTCATTGCACCCTTGCAACACTTACCACTGCCCTCTCCCCTCCTTAATCATCCTTTGCCTCCATTCTTTTACCACTTAAGAGGCTGACTCACCGGACCTGAATTGCTGTTTGTCTGTCATGACATCTGGAGTAGCTGGATGACTGAGTGTTATGTCTTCCTCTCACTCAGTCTGCGTCTCTCCCCTGATGGGACCCCACTAACATCTTCATCCCTGGTTTTTCAGTGTAGCATAATGACCTCCTAGTAGCAGCCCTAATGGAGCCATAATGGTCATTTATGCCAGGGGATGCTCTAAGGGCATGGCTGTGGAGGCAGCGCGACGCACAGGAAGACGGGAGAGCGGAGAGAAGCTCCTGGTAAAGTCCCTCCACCTCTGCCTTTATCCCTTGATATGCAGCTCCTGAATCTCAGTCTTTGTATGAATACAGCTCATCCGTGTGTGTGTGTGTGTGGGCATGTAACTGTGCATTAATGTGTGTTTAATGCGTTTAGGAAGTGATACAAGACTGGTAGAGCAATAGAAAGTACAATATGAGGAGTGTAAGAGTGTAAGAGCTACTGCTTTTAATGTTCACTTCTACATCTTCTTCACATGCATTATGCACTTATGAAACTACATTCTCTTTTTTTAATTGCACACGAACAAGCCTCATATTCATGCACACACCACACACATAATTGAGTACACTACCATTCTTAAACCTGCTTATATATTTGCCGCCACCGCTGGCAGAAGCTATGCTGCACATAAAACTACAGCGAACAAGCGTAACCTCCACTTATTGCTTAAAAAATGTCTTCTTTTCCAGCCATTTGCATTTTAATACTTGCTGTAAACACATGGACCTTCCACTGTGTGCAGTCTTAGCCTGGGGTGAAAAGAGGCAACACTCAGACAAACTGTAAGGCCGTGATCAAATAAGATACTCTTTTGAATGTGGCTTTCGACGCCTTAATCACGCGAGGTCCTCCAAACGAGACACCTCATGCTTTAAACGCGGCACATCTCGCAACGATCCCCTGGGCGCTGCGAGTTGAATAATACAATAGCACATTCATCAGCTAGCTAATGCTAATTAGACTGTTGCACAGAAACGAGAATAATGTACAGTAATGTTCCGTATGCCTTGTCAGCTCCGGCTCGCTCCATTTTGGTGAGAAACCACAGCTGCTTTTTGAGTTCAAGTGCGGAAAGATACAGCATCTTATCTAAACTATTAGTATCTCTGTTTGAATACATAAAGAAAAACAATGATTATCCTACTGTGGGTTTGATCTTCTCAGATAATCATAATTACTCAGATGGGATGACAAAAACAGACATGACATGAATTCATGGTGAGCGAGAACTGGCTGTAGCTACACTTCAGGTGGTAAGAACTGTGGCTAAGCACTTGAAATTTAAGTGAGAAAGATACCAGATGCAGTTAAGCAAAGGTCAGTCAGCTGAAAACAGGAGAGATATTTCTTCTACCGCAGCATAATGCAAGACTCCTAATTTCAACAAAACTTGAGAATTTCCCCTCTTTTGAAGCTGCCTGAGAAATCAGCGCCGTCCAGCCACTTTTAACTGCTGTATCTAGGGAATAGTGTGCTCTTTAATGTCTGACAGACTCACAGCGAGGCACTTTTGTTCCTCGTTTTAATTCAAAGCTACTTTCAGTTTTAGTATGCCCCTCTCTAGCCTGATAAATGTTAGCTCTGAAGTCGGATTATTTAAGTCAAGTTCTTTAATGCTGTTGTATGCTGTGTTTTCCTACTTTGATTCTTGCCCCGGCTGCCATCCAGGATGAGACGTTTACAACGTTGTGAATAGTGAATGTTACTTTCAACATTTCTTTTGGCAAATGCACACATCTGTCAAAAGCAGTCGCAAGATATGTACATCTCACTGTCGTTGTACAGGTTTTTATATACCTTTCTGAAAGGGAACATCACATCACTCACTGCTTGTTTTATGTGTGGCTATATTCTTGACTGAATGATGCAACTGTCAATTTAAATTAGTCAAACATCATATTAACAACAAGCCCTCACTAAGATGCACAATGATCCTACAACTGTACATTCACAGGCAGCTGTGTGTGGGTTCAAAAGCTGCAAATATACCGAGGCTACATGACTGACATGTCGACTACCCACCTCAGCTCAGTCTAAGTGATACCGAAACCTACATTTACAGATATGAACCACCCTGACATCACTCTAAAGCTATCTGACAGTTCCTTACAGGATACCTGCCAATTTTGTCACCGTAGAAGAAAAGCATATTTATTACTGCATCTAGCTGATGATGGTGACAGTGCATCAGCTGTTTAAGAGCTGGTTCACCCAAACTGTGAACAAAGATCGTTTCTCTCTTAAAAAGGTCCAATGTGTAGGATTTAGGGGGATCTTCTGACAGAGATGGAATAAAATATCCTAATTATCTTTTATGTTTTCATTGTTATGTTTTCATAGTGTATAATCATCTGAAAATAAGCGTTTTGGGTACCTTAGAATGAGCCTTTTGTATCTACGATGTTCTCTTCCATGGAGTCCACCATGTTGCATCACCATGTTTCTACAGTAGGCCAGAACGGGGTAGCCAAACACTGGCTCTGGAGAGGGTTGCAATCTGCAACCTTACCACAAGATGCCACTGAATCCTACACCCTTAACATTTACCTTGGACTCCCTGACATCAAGAGAACTCTATTGTTAGGTACGCAGATGACACCACAATGATCAGCCGCGTTACAAACAATGATGAGAGTTCATATCGGGAGGAAAATCAGCACTCATGCAGAGTGGTGCGTATAGAACAATCTAATGCTCAACGTCAGCAAAACTAAGGTGCTGATTATTGATTTTAGAAAGAAGAGGGCAAAGACACACCTCCCTGTCTACATCAATGGAGCTGAGGTGGAGCATGTGAACAGTTTCAGGCTCCTGGGAAACAGCATCAACAGGTGGTGGTGTGGAATCAGTGTCACTGATTCCACACCACCACCCTGGTAAATAAAAAAAGGCACAGCAAAGGCTCCTAGGGAAGGTTAAATTCTGTATCCATGTTCTTGGCCACTACAGAGGAGCCACAGAAAGCATCCTGACTGGAAACTGGAGTGGTTCATGCACAGCAAAGGACAGGAAGGCTCTTTAGTGGGTGATTAAAACCGCCCAGAACATTGTTGGTACGCATCTACAGAGCATCACTGACATCATTGAAGTGAGACGTCTGCACAGTCCAAGGTCCAAAAGATGCTAAAAGAGTCTGTTCACCCTGCTGCCATCTGGCAAAAGCGGTATTTACTGCCATACCACCGGACTACAGAGTAGCGTAATTTCCCCAGCTGTCAGACTCAATTCAGTGTGTTGTACAACCCTGATGTTGAGTTGAATTCCTCAGAATTTCCAGAATAAAACTGTTCACATTGACGTCTGTGGATTATTCAGAGTAATGGCAGCACTGATTTTGGAAAGACGTGTTGCTGGTGAATTTGTTTCATGCTGTAAGCATGAAAGACAATTCCATTCACCTCCATTAACTTGGGGTGGTGGCATCATTCTCAAAGCCTACGCAAATATAACCAAAATGATCTGCATGGCTAGATACCAGAAGACGAACTGTAAGAGAACATTTTTTAAATGATTTGGTGTCAAATACATTTTGATTGTTGGCTGAATCAATTCCTTAAGTAGTCTGCTGATGCAGGATGGTGGTTGTCGTGTTGTTACCTTTTCCAGTAAGTTAACCTCAATTACGCAAAAATGTCAATCAGATTGATTAACACTACTCTCAGAAGCAGGGGTTATCAGACTCCTAAATATAGTTTTCTTCTTTTTTTTTCATTTTCAAAAACATTTTCCGACTGTGCAGGACTTTTGGTCAAAGCAAAGACGATGCTTGAAGAGTTCAAAGTGAGGTTACTTGAGGGACTGATAATAAATATGGAGATTCAGCTGCATCTCATTATTTTCTGTGAAATCACATGATGATGGCAGTGCAGCAACACAAGTCTGAGGGATCGGTGTGATTCGAAGGTAAAGGCAGTAACAGCCTCAGCACAAATCCAGGGGTACATCCACACGGAGAGCAGCAACATGGAAACACTCACATATCACATATGCATGCGGATATTACAGTTGCCTCTGCTTTCATTTGACACTGAAAACACCACTGCATGTATGTACAACAGCGCAATCTGAGAAGACGTGACATATTTTGTCCCAATGGGATGTGACACAGACGACCGTCACGAGCGATTGTGTGTCATTGAGTCCCTGCGAAGAATGTTAAGCTGAGAAAAAATGTGTTACTTAAACATAGCAAACAATCAAGTAATTGCATCCACCATTACAAAGAAAAGCTGTAATGAATCGTAAAAAGACACAAACACACTTGTTGTTCTGGGGATGTCGCTAATCATTAGTAACACCTCCTCACCATTTGTAATTCTGAGGTAATGGTAAACACGTCTTCTTGATTGTCTCTACACATGCAGTGTGCAGCATCATCTTTGAAATTCAATTCCAACTTCAGTTGAAGCATAATGCTGAAAAGATGCCGCCACAAGGAAATCAGTGTGTGATTACAGCAGTGCATATAAAATACAGCTTGGAATTTTTAAACCGGGCACAAAAATAAGAGGCGTCTTTAACACAGACTCCAATCCTCTTTCTGTTGAGAGTATGAATGCATTCTGTATTGGTTCAACAAGGGACAAACATTTTCTGATAATATGTGCAAAGGTTGTTTCCATGTACGTGTGAAAATGTATACATATTTGAAAAATAATCTAAATGATTCTTTGAGGGCCTTCTGGTGTTGAACTTGCATCAAATTTTCCAAATCACAAGTGTTCCACAATCAACAACACAAAACATAAAGACTGTTCTGCAACTACAGCTACCCTGAGGCCCTTTCTTCACCACAAAAATGGTTTTGTTTTCATCCAGTGTTTCTTATCAAACTTAACTATGTGGAAGCTAGTTTTTAGTTTCTACCTGTTTACATTTTTGATGATCCGAGCCCATTAAAGACTAACGTCTATATTAAGTTTGTGAAGGAAATCCCCCCCAAGAATTATTTAAAGTTACGTTAAACATTTGATTCACACTGGATCAAGTTAAATGTGACTAAAATTGAAATTGTTCTGAATCCAACGGTGCCGAACATATTGTAATTTTAGAGACACAGCCATTTCCATATCATATTGTATAAAGTCTTCACATTTGGTAAATCATTTTAGCATTTGATACTTGTGCTACAGCTTAATACTCTGATTAATTTGAAAAAAAAAAAGATTTTCTCACTGATAGCTTAACATCAGCAGACTTTTTCTTCTATCTGATTGCTACATTACTATGAAATGAACGGAATAACTGGTCTCTTGTTGTGAGCAGGTGTGTCGTGTACCTATCATGCCACCTCCTTGATAGTAGCGTGCATATGTATGAAAATGTTTACTTTTCAGTATCACTCAGCTTATATATTATATGTAACTTCAACAGGCTGAGTCATAGAAACATCTGTTTGTAGTTGTTTTTCTCCATCGCTGCCAGAGCTAATTTTACACTAACTACTAGTTTAAACACTAATAAATACCACTGTCTGGGTTTGCCCTTTGGGGGAAAGCTCTGATATATAATTGCCTGCGTGGACAACTTTCTGACGGATAGAGGATGATGTGATTTACATCAGTAATATTTGAAGGTCTCTTAGTGCATTAAATAGTAATGATGTCTGTGCTGGGGAGGAATAATTTTTGTAAGCAAGTCACGGAATACAAATACAGACACATAGAAAACATATGGGATCAATATCAAACGCACTTTGTGATCAATGCTGGGATTAATTGGGAATGTCACGAGGACCAGAGTGCTGTGATGTCAGATAGTGTTTAACAGCCGCTGAACCACTGACTGACAGTCTAACTGGCGGCACTGAATACTGTCTTTTAACACATGTTGTGTATATTCCACTTCTTCTCCTCTAGGCTCTGTTTTTCTACGCTTGAACTCTGTTTCAGCTGCGGAGATGTCAGCTCTGGTTTCGCTTTTTCTTGTGTATGTCTTATTGAGTTTTCTTACTTAATTCAGTGTTTCATCACTGATCAATGTTTTATCACTGTTTTATCTTGACAATTGGACAATTGCCTAACCACTTTTTTCCTGTTAACAGTGGACCCCTGAGGTTTACTGAGTGTAAAGGAAAAAAAGCCTTGAAATGCTGCCTACAATTTACGCCTCTTGGATCCAGCCTGCCCGGCCCTGGCTCCGTTTATTTATAGGAGTGTTCCAGCGAGGTGGTGTACAGTGGGAAAAAAAAAAAAAAGCTTTTGATCTTAAATTGAGGATGCTTTCCACATCTTGGTAAGGAAGGACACTAGTCAATATTTGGCCTGAGGTTATTTAATTTGGACAAGGAGTTTGATTCATACATTAAAAATTCCAATTACCCTGTCAAGAGTTGAGCGAGCCCAGAGGAGGCCGTTTTAATCATACAGCTTTATCAAACTCTTTAAATTGAGTTTAACATGGACAGGATCATACATTCTGCCTCGGGGAAGGTGATATCCCTTAATTTGTACTAAACAGTAAACATTTTAAAAATCCATGTTTAAACTAGAATTACTTACACACCATAAATACTGATCGCTCTTTTCCCTTTAGTTCTCCTCTCTCCATTTTTCGTATATTATCGAAGTTAATAAACTTTTATGATCCTTTTTTTTTTTTTTTTTTGCAGAATTTGAAGGATAGATAAACACTCAATTCGTCCAGTTCTAAATGTCAAAAACAATTACGCAGTCCGCTGCTCTTCTCAAGCACAATCACATCAATCGGTTATTGAAAGAAAGGGTCATTATAATCCTAAAATGTGCCCTTTTGAAAATAAAAATGAACAGATAAAAATGACTTGATTCCTACATTTGTATGCTAGTCATGTTCACCCACGCCGACAAGAAGACGTTCTCCCCTTTCTGCTGTCATACGATGTTGTGGTCAAGTATAATTCGAGCATATGTGTGATCTGCAGGTGGTCACAGCTGGACCTCATGTCTTACCATTCCTGAATCTATTTCACAAAGATATTACAGAGATCTGAGCTGCTGTCAGATATTTCTCATTCCATCTTATCAGTGGAAGAAATGATGCCCGGCACGGCAAACAAAGTATGTGTAAAGTCCCTAAATAAAGCATGAAATTGACGGGACGCCTGTCTAAGTGAGGCGCCGCCGAGCCATGGGCTCTCCTGCAGCAGACAGGTGCAGCTGCTCACCTCCAGACTGCACGCCTCCCATTTGGACTCCCATTAAAGTGGCCGGCGCTCTGAGTCAACACTTTTAATGCAGAAAATGACTTCATTCATTTTCCATTATGAGGACCACGTCTTAAAAAATCGGCCGACACAAAAGCCCCGCTCATTTTTCTGCTTCTTCTCTGAGGAATTTGCATACATTGGTCCGCGGAGGACGCAAAACTTACCCCATTTTAGACGTTTGGTCATGGTGGTGTTCGAGTGCGGGATAAAAAGAAGTAAGCAATTTACTTCGCTATACGTCAGCTTCAAAAGCTGCTTCAGCAATCCGGACACGCAACATCCTTATAACCCTGCAGATTATCTGGTGACTGACTTGTATATTGATGAGCAGCATTTGTGTGTGCGCAAAGAAACCTCTTGTCTGTTTGTGCATGTATGTCTGAATGTGCCGGAGACAGAAGCTGCGACGCTGATATTTGAACAAAACTTTTCTTTTTTACTCACCAGGGAACTGGTAGCTGTAGCTGGGTGCGAATCCAGTGTATCCGCGGCCATACGTTGCCACAATATTAGGGTAACCTAGGAAAGAGATTAAAAAAAGAGATGAGGAGCACAAACACACACGTGCACTGGGTTATCGTTGATTTGAAAGGGAAACGTAGCTTCAGAAGTCTGGCTTTAAAACTCCTTGGGACTGCTCTCATTTCGTCAAAGCAAATTCTAATGTTACTTAATACCCTAAAAAATACAATAATCCACATTAAAGCTGTGCCTGGAAATGGTGAGGATTAAGTGTTACATTTTGGAACAATACTTTTCATACACAATGTCTTGTCGGTCTTTTATTATGCTACACCCGAGCTTGATTTGTTAGAAAGAAACTGTATTAAACAAGAAATGATTTAACTTTAGTGGTGGCATGAATTTATAGCACATGATGCTGAAAAGCATTCACTGCATGTGCCGTTTGACAACAAGCGTCACCCTCAATCAATGGTCAATCATCACAATTACATCATACATCAACATAAGCATTTTTTAACTGATTCCCTCTTCATCCATAATGGTTTGATCTTCATTAGGATTCGATAACTGTATCCGTTTGGTGTTTGAGAGCCAAAGCATTGATCCTCCTGAACCAACAGCACGCCTCTTTTTTTTTTCTTAGAACAGCCCGATTCATCTTCGTTTTTTTAATCCAACCATAAGTTCTCTGGCACTTTTATAGCTCGGTATAATGACACTTTATAGCAGGCGCCTTGGAATGACGTTTATGCTCTGCACTTCTTTAGCATAGCGGAGAGCTTCATGTGTTATGACGGCCGGATGCAGCTTGTTAAAAAGGTCGCTGTGGGTGAGGAGGCGATGACTGTGTGTTGTGCTGCGTTATAGGTTGAAACGAGGTTTAACCAGTTGTTAAAACTGAATTAAAAACACATTTTGTATTAATGGTACTGCAGTTATCTCGAGTGTCTGCGAGGTACAGACCTGGGATTTGTATTTAGGACAGTGAATTGCCCATTTCTACATAATGCTGCTTTAATGATGGAGAAGGTGTCATTTTAGGGATTTAAATGTGTTAATCATTCTTTGTTTTCTACAGCAAAAAAAACATGTGAGACGCACATTAGAGATTTTTTGTGTATGACTGGCTATGTGTGAAGGAGAGGACAGCAAAATGAAGTGGAAGCTCAGGGCAATAAAAACAATAAATAAACAACACAAAATAACAAAAAATCAATTTGAAAAGCTGATGAATAAATAATCATTTCTAATGCTGCAATGAATCATTATGTGAGATATATAATATCCGACTAAAATTGTACTTTCGTGTCATTTTAACTTTAGATGAGTGTGTGCAACTGTGACCCCGGTCAGTGTGGTCTCATTTTATCCGCTGTAAATAATGTATCCGACATCACAGATCTGGATATGCACTTCTGTCTTCACAGATCAGAGGATGCTTTGAAGGTTTCTGTGCATTTATCAGAAAAGTGGACCAAGTTCAAGAGGGTACAACGTTTTCTTTACATTAATATCACAGATTGGGCCTTTATGTGGTGTTCTTTTCGTTCAAAAATATCAGAGCAGACAGTTCAGGACCAGATATATAAACAGATTAATGGGAGCCAAGGATTTGATAGTCAGAGTTACTTTTTGTGCAATTATAGGGTAGCATTTCACCACAGCCACTACATTTAAAAACTTGCTGAGGATGGCAAATGTCACTACAAATTTGTCATCTGCAAACCAAAGTCAAAGTCTGTGCGAGGATCCAGAGTTGCTCGGTCCCCGGGTGGATGAAGAGTTGCTATGAGACCCAAAGAAGACCCAGTGTCATTAGAAAAATTTAAGAGCAGCAGATGTATTGTTCATCTGCTGTCATGATTCTTATTACAACCACAGAGCCACCAGTTAATTAGCAGGACAGTTTTCAGACAGAAGCAGCTGTGGGCAACATATTGAGGAACGGGGTGTGAGCGAGCAGGCGGCTGGGAAGCGGGATACAGACAAAACAAGAGAAATTTGAGAAGAGTGGGCGGCTGAGCAAGTGAGCCTGTGTGCGAGTGTGAGTCAGTAAGAATTTGAGGACCATCAAAGGTAATATAAACATAATTAACCCTCTAATTATGGTATATGTCTCAGTCTTTATCTGTTTTCCTCAAGCTATTATCACCTTCAACCATAAGTCTGGACTAAATTACCTCATAAGAGGAAGTCCTTTAGGCCAGGAAATGAATCACAGGAGCTAACCTTGATAACTCACTCTACAGTGTGTGAGCTACACCTCTGAAACTGACCTCGGAAACCTCTATCAGGCTTTTGTGTTTTCAGTTCTTGTTAAAAAAATGTACTGTGCCTAATAAACAGGCTGCAGTGATGTTACCATATATAAGTGCAGATAACAGTCTTGGACTACAAATTCCTATTGACACTGCAGACTAAGAGTATGGCAACGACAACTGAGATATTTCTAAATTCTGATACCAATGTTTAAAATATTATTTAAATGTATTGTTATTTATTCCCCCTTTTGAGCCAACGAGATGACAAATATTATAAAATTCTAGAATCACCACCACATGGTTGTTTGCCTCACGTTGCTGTTCCTGAGCTTTGGTGTTGAATAATGAATAATGACCTGAACATTTTTTTTGCAGAACATTATGTTTTCATGGTGAAGGTGACCCATTTGATCCTTTTAGACATTTGTATGAAATTCTGTCACGACTATCACATGAAGTGTTGAGTAAATGGCCAAAAATGTGTTTAGTAAGGCCAAAGTGACCTTGACTCTTACCACCAAAATCTAATGCATTCACAAGAATCGGACTTAACCTGAAACTAAATTTATGAGTGTATCTTTAATCCCTCAGAACTCAGTCACTGCTTCTATAAAACTAGTTTTTCACTACTTACAAAAACTTACAAATCGATGTCACAGGCCAAAAGTCTCATGAATGTGCACAGGAATAACTAACGTGAAACTACAGATAAACATCAGCCCTGCATGTGAATCACTATTTTAAATATGAACACCTAAAAATGATCGATATAATAGATAAACTGTATGGAATTACAGTTTTGAAGTAAGAACAGAGCTTTACATTTTTACATTTTGTGCGTATGGCATGTACGCACTTGTATTCATGTGTCTTCAGCATGAAGGCGACAATATCTTGCGCACATGAATACTTGTGTGAGTGTGCGCCTGTTCGGGTTGCTATGTGGGTGCGTGTGTGTGTGTGTCTGGTCGAGAGCATGTGTGTGGATGCTCTGTTCTGTATGCCTCAGAGCCCGTGCCAGCTGGAATCAGAAAGGTTGACCTTGGTCATAAATATCTAATCAGTGTTTGCTGTCCATGAAAAAGTTCAATTTATTCCTGACCCAATGGGAAAATGCCTCTCCCAGACCCTTTCCCCCTCACTTGCAGACAAAAAAGGAATGGGACTCAGGGAGGCGGTGAGGGGAACCTTAACCTGGTGTGGATGAAGTAGGATGGAGGCTACAGCGGGAGAAAAAAAAAAAGAAGAAAATCCTCATCAGCTGCTGATGAGAAGTCATCACCAGGAAGCTACAGATGGATAGCTTTCACAAAACCCCCCTCATTGTTTGTTTGCTCTGAAAAGAACTGTTATGTGATACAATGAAAAGCCATCACGCACCGCAAAATATTGGATATTATGTGTTTGATACTGTCTTACTGTCAAACAGAATAAATGCCAACTTGAAATTGCTGGCTTAGATACCGCAGCTCCTCACACTCCCTTACTTCAACATTTTGTGAAATGGCAAAAACCATTTTCCTACTCTGATGTACCGCATTACAATGGGTTTCACATTACTAAATGAGGAATTTGCCGCCAGATGTGTGCACTGAGTGTCTAAGGAGAGAGCTATAGAGAGGCATATGAAAGTGTCGGGGAAAGTGGATTAAGATACATGCCAAGTTAAGCTACTACATCATGAAATTCTTATTCTAATATGTGCATATCTGCGACTATTGCGAGAGAGTGGGAGGAAAGAAGAGGAAGGAGAAAGGAGGAGAGGCTGCCTTCTCTACCATTTCACTAAACGAGGCCTGCCATTGTGTCTGGCCTGGTGGCAGCCTCTTAGTGCTCTTATTTGCCTTATTAATATGCATGCTAATGTACCTATTTTATGGCTCAACAGTTCTGATTCACTTTAAAATCAATTATCCATCTGGTACACCCATACCTCGCCCGAGCTCAAATGTGTATTAATTTCAGCAAACATACATCGGGCACAGCACAATAAAGATAAATGCCTCGATTAGAGGCAGTAAACAAAGGAGCCAGGGATGGCTTTAATGAGATTTGGCACAAAAGGAGCTTACACTTTCTTAAATAATGAGCCCTGGGTCCCCTTTTTTCCAAATGCAAATTATATAAAGGAATGTTTCGCTGTCCTTGTTCCAATTTCATTTAGATAAGAATGTCTCCAAACAAGTTGGCTGTTAATATTCTCACATGAGCACATCACTGCCTTTCTGCCTGCCGTCTCCCAGTGGAGTGGAAGAGTGCTGGCCTCTTCGTCGCAGACACATTAGCCCGTAATAAGTTCTGGAAAGTTCACTGTGCTTGTTAAATACTTCTAACGGATGAGACGCAGCCGAACGACTTAGACGGAGACGACACGGGCACCACAAACAACTGGTATAATCGGTCTCATAGCAAGGTCAGCGGTCTACGCACCTGTAATAAAGACAGATAATTAGATTGATAGACGTTTTAGAAAATTAGTTTACCAACGCGTTCCTCAGCTCAGCGTTCGGTTGAATCCACTGGCTTTTTTTTTTGTCCATTTTTTTCACAAGAAGATGAAAAACAAGCCACAGCTAAATATGACTCGCTATGGCCTATGAGAGCTGCTTTCAACATTACCTGGTGCAGATAAAAATGCATGACTGTGGCTTCGCCTGCACCTGCGACAAGGGGGGAAAGGGAGGGGAGGGAGGGGAAGGGAGGGGAGGCAGGGCTAGTCGCACGGCAGAACGAGTCTCTTACAATCAGCTGCATGTCTCTTTTGCTTTTGAAGGAAAAAATAAATCTTTTATGCGGGGGCAAATCCATTTGGTTGGGTCGCACATACAGATTATATGCATAGGAAATGTGAACCACAGATATTTAGATGGATGGATAGATGGATAGATGGATAGATGGATGGATAGATAGATGGAGAGAGAGAGAGAGAGGGGGGGAGAGGGAGAGAGAGAGAGGGTGGGGAGGCTGGGAGGGAGAGAGTGCAATAGTGTTAAATAAAAAGGGCCACAGGCATGGGGCTGGATGGTAATGAAGAGGGGTGGGCCAGCAGCTGAGGTCCCTGTAGATGAGATCTCTCCCTGACATGTGTGTCCCCTTCATTACCCATTAAGGGGGGCACAGTGATGAATCCTTAATATGACATTACACCAATTTTCCTCTTCATTTAGCCTGATAATGTGCTGGTCTGCTCCTATATGCCCAGGGGCTGCCTGTACCAGACTCGACCAGAAATAGACCACAGTGGCCACTGGTGGCACACCTTGAAGCGGCCTAATTAGGGGCAGCGCCCACCTAATGGGGCTATCCAGACGAGAGTTTGCATAAGTTGATTTCTTTTTTTTTTTTGCAGGTAGAAATTGATGACTGAATGGTGTGTATATCTGACTCTTCCTCTGGTACATGTTGGGTTATTCTAGGGGAACTGTTGAGGCCTGACCTTGGAATTTCAAGATTAAAAAAAAAAAAACACCAAACATAGAATTTCAGACACGATAGCATGAAGAATAAAAACATATTTTGCAAGCTAAAGCACTCATTTTGTTTGTATACATTTGGTCACATCAAACAACGTTTTTTCAGTAACAAGTAAATGTTGATTGCACAATGTAATGGCTATAGAATAATGAATAAATAATTTAGATTGGTTCGTCTGTAAAACCTTACTTTCACTTTACAATTCTGTCTGCCAACCAGGCAGGAAATCTCCCAGGATGAGGAAGGCTACCTGGCCAGCCTGTCGGGTTGGCATCCTGGCAACATTTTGGACTGCTTTCTCATCTCTATTATAGACTAAATAATTGAGAATTTTACAATTTCTCCTGTGTTATTGTTGTTATATGTGACTGAGGAAAATGGAAATGCGAGGCTGAGAAAGTTGCCTGTTGCCACTTTAAGCCACAATGATAGTGTGGAAACATGTACTGTCTCTCTGTACAAAGTTAACGCCACACTTACCAGGCAGCTAGATGGAAGAAAATTATGTTTTATCCAAATGAATGTTTTTTAAATGAGCTAAAAATGTGAGTTTTTGATTGGCAAGGTGGATTTGCTTTGCTTGAAAGAGAATGTTTTGAACAGAAAATGTTCAAAAACTTGACAGCATTTGTATTTGTCTTCTTCAAACTCTTCAGTGATAAATAAAACTTTGAATCTAGAATCTTGATGTCATTTCCTCTTCGTGGTGTCACTCAGAGGAACAAAAAAGGTAATTTGGTGCAGACACATATTGGTGGTACTGGTTGTAATATGAAACTAATGGACACAATAAATCGTATTTTAACAAAAATGTGTTTTTATTTGATTACCACATTTCCCATGAAGAAGGAACCATTATTTCCATAGTACACTACAGTATGTAGGTAACACTTCATAATAACCACCATTATTAAATGTTTGACATACATTGAAATAGTTTCTAAACCATTTAATAAGATTCAATGTTTTTTTCAATGTTATTATCTAATTTAATTTA
Organism: Diplodus puntazzo; assembly: GCA_963678695.2. Lineage (NCBI taxonomy): Eukaryota > Metazoa > Chordata > Actinopteri > Spariformes > Sparidae > Diplodus > Diplodus puntazzo. The sequence goes on along the minus strand of OZ023167.1, from coordinate 6,432,546 downwards.
ATTTCTTGTGACTAAGTACACTCGATTAGTGTCTTCACAATCCAGGGATTTCTACTGTCTATTTTTATAGGACAACTGAAAACCTTTACCATTTTTATTTGCCTCCTGCTAAAAAAAATGTGTTGTGTGTGTGTGCGTGTGTGTACTACGGTGTGAGTTGATGTGTGTACGACTCACTCAGCATGCCCATCCCCAGCATGAAGGCATCCATGGTGTAGGGCAGACCCCTGGCTCGCCCTCGTGTACCTGGTGGGAACATCACCTCCTTGGGCTGGGCCTTCTTACATTCTACCTATGTAGACAGACAAACACACACAGATGCACATGTACACACACAAACACACACACAAACACACACAGAGACAAACCATTAGACTGTGTAGGGTACACAAGCAGACAGATCTGACAGGGCTGTCTCAGCTCTTTAAGGTGGTTTTCTATTTGACTTGCACGGCGCTAGATGTTTTCCATAGAGAAAAACAAGAGTGAGTCAATCTGAGCACCTCACATTTTAGAGGGAAGTCTCCGAGGAAAACTTACAATCATGCTCCTCCTGCATTAAAGCAAAGGTTGTTGCTCCAGTGAGCATGTGCCCAATGCCTCGGGGAAATACACGCTTAATTCTTTCCAAGAGTTCCTGAGACATCAAGGTAGGAGAGGCTCTGTTCTGCAATGCCATTACCCACAGTCCTGCTGCGTCTCAGTATGTCCGTCTTCTTTGTGAGAGGCGGCTCTTTGTTTCATCCAGACACAGATTAATCTCAAAAGCATTTATCTCTTGTGACAAAATCTCTATTTCCTCATTTTTAATTTAACTCAAGTCCGTCCAGTGCTGTGTGTTTTAAAATCTGAAGCTGGTGTTTTTAAACCTAACATCTCTACTTTTTTTGTGTCTGTGCTTCTATTTGTGCACTGTGCATCTGTGTACTCTGTCTGCTGGGCTGAAGTCCCCGGTGCCCCACAGTCCAATTCCACCTGCAGCACTCATCTCTCTCCTGAATTTCTTTCTCTCACTCCACTTCTCACACATACAGGTTTGTTCATTTCCCATCTTGCAAGACTGACATCTCCTCCTCCTACATAACACATATCAAATGAGGGATGTGACAGGGGCAGATGAGGAGAAGGAGGAAGATGAGAGCCCTATTTACCACATATCTATCCTATCTCGATGAATTATAGAGAAGCGCGATCGGCTGACAAGGGTGGCATGGTCTTGTGTCTGTTGGTTGTTCTTTGGTAGGCTGAGTCTGTTCACCATGCTGCACAATCTATTTGCTCCACTGCCTGCTTGGCATCAGCCTGTCCATCTGTTTGTCTGTTTGCCTCCTGGCTCTCGCCTGCTTCTCCCTACTGCCTCCACTTAAGCGGGGCTTTCTCGGCTGCTGCGATTCACATGTCATCCTGGCCTGCTGCACAAGACAGGCTAGTGCGCCAGTGCTGTGTACACCTCAACCAAGGTACGGCCCGGCATCCATACAAATAGGCTTGCGTCTCTGACAGGCCGGCAGTGCACATTACTATTCACAAACAAACTCATATACACAGATAGAGGTGAAAGAAGATTTAACTAAGATTTTGTACTTGAGTAAAAGTACCACAGTGTAGGCAAACTCTGCTACGAGTAAAAGTCATGCATTTCAGTTTTGAATTAAGTTAGTTACGTTAGGAGTGTAACGGCACATTTATTCGTTAGTGCGCGTGGTCATAAAAAGAATACGTCTGACTGATCAACACTCAAACCAGAAAGTGGCGGTAATGCATCCTAAAGCTGTTTGCCAACCGCTATTTAGCAATAAAAGCAGAAGAAGAGGCCGACACAATATACTAAAAGAAGCAGAAGACACTGTGACTGACTGATGTGCTCTGGCAACTTCAAATGAGACACTGCAGCTAGTTTACCTGCTATAAACCTACTATTTTGACCTGGTTATGTTGGGAACACTCAGCCTTGCTTCCAATTTTCCCCAAATGGTCACGCTTGGTATTGCAGTAAAATTTCCCCTGCAGCCCCAAAAGCTTTTACCCCATAGACTGTCACTGCAGTACACCTGCCGAAGGACAGGACACCTGGAACTACTGTGACATCATCACAATGAAAATTCTATGGGCCAAGCAGAAACGAAAAGCTAAAAAACCTTTAACTTGCATCAATAAATCACTCGTTTGATTAAACGGTTGCTGTTTTTGCTGTCCCCTCTAGTTCTGTTATTTAATCTATGGGCTCAGCATGTTTCTATGAAATCAGCTGTGTGGGAACATTTGGGGTTTCCAGCCGGCAAAGAAGAGTGAGCGGAGGATAACACGAGGATGGAGCATCGTTTACTGCGACAGTTGCAGGTTTCTTAGTGGAAACACGTCAAACATGCAAATGTGTATAAGACCCAAGTCCAATAACCTGTCCCAACGTTTTGAAGAAGCCTCTTTTATGTGAACGCAGACAGGGCCAAATAGGCATATAGAGCAAGGAAAACATGGAGCTCTTGACCAGTTTTATTGACTGAAATAACACAGAAATCAATGTTTGAAAAGCAAATTAGGAAACACCTTGCAAAACCATATTTTTTGATTACTATGCCTAACATATGTCTAATATTTGACAGGGGGGTGAAGACTAAACAACAATAGGTGGAACAAACTGTAACTCACGCCATTGTCTATTGAACATAAATTAAAAGAGACCTAGCCTTATGCTTCATTGATTTATTTTCCAACAGTAATCATATTATTGGATTATATAATTGTTAATTCATATAATATTTTACATTTTTTTTGTGTTGACATAATTACGTTTTGTATTATCAAAGAAAATCTGCAGTCGTAACTTGTAACTTATATTGTCAAGTAAATGTAGTGGAGTAAATAGTGAGTTTGCCCTTGTTGTGGCATAACATGTTAACGTTGTAGAATATAAAAAAAAAGTCAAATTAAGTACCTCAAAGCACTTGAGTAAATGTACATGGTTACTTTCTGCCACTGTACACATGTTCAAACATGCACATTGGCAGACTCAGCGTGTTATTGCAATTTGCCAAACTGAAATAAAGCCAGACGTCTGTAGGAAGGTGCTGTGTTAAATAATAGTTCCAACAAGCTCCGTACATCCAGCAGAGAGCCACAAATGTAAAGAGGGAACGCTAATGAAAAAGGTTTCTATCACAGAGGGAAAGTTGCTGCGTTGCAGAGCTGTGATTTGTTGCTGTTAGCAGCCCTTTCATTTGAAGCAGACCAACTAAAGTACACAGTTCCCTCAGCCACTTTGTAGCTGTCACAGCTACTCTGCCCTCCTTGCTCGCCTGGTATGCTTTGACATTGTGCTGAAGAGAGCACAGGCACTCTTATCATCAGGGAATGACCCCCAGCGTGGAAGTAGGAGCCCTGGTGGGACAAATGGGCCTGTTAGAAACTCACTACACTGCTGGGATTTTCACATGTTCACATAGCTGGGCGACAAATACAGCCACGTAGGGCCCGCGCCGGAGACGTGACGGCGTCTGATCAGCGTCCTGCGGTAGCTGCCCGCCACATCCAGTGAGTTGGGCGCTCAGTTGCCTGCTGGGAGGAAGACAGACCTGGGTGTGAGTCATGCCTACATGCTCTCAGATGCAGGTCTTTGATATTCAGAGAGAGGGCTCCTTGTCATGGATTTAAAACCAGCCAGGAGCCGGGATCTGTGCTGGTGTGAGTGTGTGGGTGTTCACCTGCTTCAAAAACACAGGAGTGTGTGAGGGAGCGAGGCAGGAGCTTTCAAGAGTGAACTAAGTCAAAGAGAGGAGAACAGAGAGGACGGCAAGACAGTTCAGAGTCTGACAGTGAAGCAGTACAAAGGTTAAGCCGTTGCGAATGCAGAGATTCAAATGTTGCTGTGTGGAAAGTGAACCTTTCGCCACATGAACTGAGAAAACACCAAACCTACAAGCTCTCATTTTAAGTATTGTCTTGGATTAAGACTGGTGTAAGTTGTCAGGGACTGTTGATATTGCGAAGGCGGCTGAGTGTTGTGTTGTCCAAGGTAGCATGATTCACCATTTAGACATCGTGAATGTAGGTGTTCTTCGAGAAAAGGAGAAAGGAGGCACCCCCTCTAACCTGCCTTGTTGGAAGGCAAGGCAGGTTACACCGTTTTGTGTGGAAATAGCACCCAAAGACACACGCACACACACACAGATGTACAGATTGCAAGACAGCTGACTATTGAAGTGAATTTCACGCGCATTTCACATTTATCTAGATGTTTCCTACAACTCCTCTGATATCCTTCAGTTGATAGCTTATCTTTTGAGATTTGGTGTCATGCTGTAACACATGATAAAGTCAGAGGGGAATGTCAAACAGTTGTACCTACACACTCTTTGAAACGTTTAAAGAAAGCCTTTAGCAAGTTATTTTGTAAAAATCGTGGCTGTGATCGCTTGGACTGTAAAATTAGAACAACGTGAAACTCTTTTACCGTTTATCGCGACCAATCGCAGCAATCATTCAGTTTTCCAGCGCGCGGCATACAGCTGTTAAAAAAATATGCAGGCATTGGATTTCGTCCAAGCAACCTGCTGAACGGTTTGTGGAATAAAACGTGATCCAGAGCAACAAACAGGAAATGACCCCAAAACGCTGTGTGCCATAAGGAGACAGAGACCAGTAGAAAAACTCATGACTGGAAAGTCTAACGTGACAACATAAAAAAAGGATTAGAAGTGATATATAAGTAAACTATTATTAAAGACGAATGATGTTTTATAGGCTCGATAAATTAATCAGCTGGGAAATTCAACTGTAATATATCTGCATTGTTGAAATTATGGCTGATTAATGGAGCCAATAATAAAATGCCAAGTTAAGTTTAAATGACTTAGCAAGCGCAGCATTTACATACTCCTGGCAGCGAGCTCCTCTCAAGTTGGTTTGCAATCTGTCAACAAAACACAAGAAGTGTAGCGCGCTGCTGGTACGCTTCAACGTGTCGGCCCGCTGCACCTGGTAGAGTCATATGTTGCAGACTAGAGAGCAGAAGAGGGGTTCTATTCTAAAATCTATTTTTACTCATTACATCTGAGCCTTTTTAAGCCTCGGGAGAGCACAAACTACAAACGAAACTAAATACAAAATTGTGAAATTATTTGTTATCTTATAGGTACTGGCTATGAGAAGCAGGTAACTATCAGAATCAACTGACTAACCATATGGTGCATCCCCACTATATACTTTTTGTATTGTAAGTATTAAGTACATATACTGGAGTAAAATTTGTATTTACAAGTTCTGAAGTATTTATTTTACGTATTGGTTTGTTTATTTTGGAGTATGTAATACACGGATGAAATAAATAGGTGATATATTACACATCGCTTCCATTAGGACAAATATTTCAGCATCACAGCAGAATATGTATTTCGTATATCCAGTATTTTGTTCTGCTGCTGTCTTGTTTTGGTTATGAAACCTTTTTGAGGTTATTGTGCTTTCAAAAAATATCCCCATCTACCAATAAACATGCTTGAAAAGGAAATGATGACGTGCCCACAAACATACAGCAATGTTCTCTTGTAGGACCTGACGAGCACTACTCGATCAGTGTAGTGTGCAGCCCTCTGATGAAGAACACAACAAACAGCTCCCTTTTGTTTTCATGTACGAACCCTGTGATACAGAGCTGAGAGACGCTCCAGTTATGACCTTTTCAATACATCTTCTATACATATTAACCTTGTCGGTGGAACGGGAGGGCGTGGGCGGGACGGACTGGCAATGGCTGTCCTTCAGGGACGAGTGTTGCGGGTGTGGTGTGTGTGTGTGTGTGTGTGTGAGTCGAGGGGGAGGTGTACGGCTACTATTAGCCTCACTAGTGAATGGATTCCATCAGTAGACTGGCAGACTGAATAAAGGAAACAGTGTGATTCATTTACTCCAGCTCCCACTCCCAGTCGAACAGTCAAAACACATAGACTGAATAGTTAGAGAGAATGTCACGGATCTGAACGCACGATAACGGGCAAGGTGGGTGTGGGGCTATAAAAACAAAAGAAACGTCATATGAACATTTAACAAGAGCTTTATTTAGAGAAGAGAATGACAGATAACTAGGTTATGAAATATAATGCTTGATTTAAGCTAAATCCTTTAGAAAGGGTTACTAAGGGCATGTGTAAGGATTCTGATGGGATACATTTAAGCATATTTTTTTGAAAGAACTGAATCTATCAATGAACAGCAGAATATTTTATTGCAATTAACTTTCTATATACAATGTGATACTTTCTTTTCCTACAAAAAGCTTGTAATAATTCCTGCAAATCCAAGATGACAAGGGTCCATATTCACTCACCATTAGCACCAACATTAGCATCTATATATGTTTTTTTTTTAATCACGAGCTGGAGCTGATATGTACCCGTGGCTATTGCTGATTAACTTTGACACAGAGGTGAATGCCAACTGTACCAAGTCCCATCAAAGACAAAAGCCAGATGTTAGTGGGTCGTTGTGGGTTTTTTTGTCCAGTGTGAAAGAGAGCTGATTTGATCCTGTTCGTGCAGATGACATCATTAGGTTAATTTACCTGAAAATCCGGCAATGGCCACGGAAACAACTTTTGATTTTGAGGGCGATGTTTTGTCATAGCACACCTAATATACTGTCAAACACATTAGGATCTGAAGAGTGCATCTTGGTTTGTTTAACAGTTCTGGCAGACAGCTGAGATTAACCATAACCCTAACCCTTCACTCCATCAAAATAAGCCTTGTTATTTTCTGTTCATTATTCCAAAACATTGGAGCAAGAAGGCATTTGACCTGCAGCAGTTGATTTCTTTCAGACTTGGGACCTAATTTTAGAGCTTGTGTCATGAATTACCCTGACTGAAAATTGAGATACCTAAATTTAGGACTCGCTTTAGCTGTAGGATATTTGTGTATATGGCCCCAGAATACAATAATAGGTCCACCAACAAATATTACAAGCCTCCAGGGATTCAGTATCACTTTAAGACCTCAGTCAACCAGTCAAAACTAAAAGTGTATGTATTTTATAAAGAAGTTATTTACTGCTGACCTTCCATTCCGAAACCACTTGTGTCCATGGTCGATAAAAAAATAGACAAGTAAAGTTAAACGTATCATAATGGTTAGAAGTTTTAGATAAAACAAAATGATGCCTTCAATGGCTGGCAATCTCACAGGAGTCATTGTGTTTGATGATATTTCTGCATGGTTATGTAAAAGCTGAGGGATATGAGGTCATTTTGAGGCCCAGGTGCTCCCTGTGGTGCCAAAATTGTTCCCTTGACATGTTTTCTATATTCCAAGATGATATTGTCCTCAGACACACTGAGAGACATATTCAAGTAATGCCATGGTCATCAAGTTGACGTCAAATGGCCTCCATCACTTCCTCAATCAGCAGATCTGAACATCAATGAGCTTTTATGGAAAAGTCCTGGAGTGCAGAGTGCGAAGTGGATTTCCACCTCCTTCATCCCTCAAAGCTTTCCTTCTTCAATGAAGGGTAAACATCCAATTACTTACAGTCCAGAACTTGTAAGGCAACACTCCGTGAGGGACTGAACGTCCTCCGAAGGGTGGTCCTACTTCGTTATTAGGCACTTGATGTTCAAACACTGTTTAAGATTTCCACTCCTTAAAAAAAAGTATTTTCAAAGACAACAACTCGAGACTTAAAGTTTCTCTCTTTAGCTATTTCTTTAAAAAAATAATGATAGCTAGTTCAGTCTGATTCTATGACCAAATCTGTCTGGGGGCGATTTGTATAATATTAATCCTAGGTGCACACCAGAAACACACAAACTTAACTTCATAGCGACTTGATTGGAGGGCTGTAGATTTTAATTTTCATCCGCAATGCAACTGATTGGTTTGCAGGTTTGACACAGAACAGCAGAACTGGTGCAGCTGGCGTTCACACACTCAGAAGGTGGGTTTAATTAAAAGGAATTATGTTTGGTTAGCTGATCACAGACAACCCACTGCTTATAGCCAAGGCTTAAAGGCTGCGAGCTTACTGATATCATGAACCTTAATCACAGATACTGTATATGTATAATGTAATGTGCACTGCTCCTGGAAAATGTTATCGTATGATCTGTCGAGTAACGTAACAATATGAAGCGAGTAAACGTCTTTTATTGACATCAAAAAGGCAGCATAAAACCTTTTCAGTGAATAAAAACATCATCACTAAAGCTAACCACGGCTTCCATCTATGAGAAAATTCCGAATATAAAGACTTCCCTTTTGAGAGTTTGTCACTGAGACCATCACATCACATCATATCCCCACAGAGGTCTCCTAAAGGTTTTTTTTTTTGCCGCTGAGGTTATAATGATACGCGAACATCGTAAATCATTTCAGGAGGCTCCCGTCATATGATAATGTCATTATGATCGGGCGTAAGAAGAAGAAGAAGAAGGAGAATTTCTTTTATTAATAGTCAGCTGCCTTAAACAATCGATTATCGCTTGATCATTAATAATATATGAGATACGTTGGACATCTTTCTATTAAAAAATTGTTTAAACCACAGAAGAGATCTATGTATGATCCATTTTGAGCTACTGAATGGTTAAAATGTAATAATTCAATTTGTATAGAATGTCTCTTTGTATTTTTTAAATGACAAATTACTTGTGTTTTGTATTTCATTTGGATATCTCTGATGAGCAGCAATTTGTCATTTGTAACAAGATACCTTTCTATGTATTTGTCAGTTAATACATTTATAATTGGTTAAATTCTTAATACACATTTATTTAAAGTCAACCCTGGCAGAAATAAATCCCATGATGTGCCTTTGACTCGTAAAGTCAAGTCAGTTTGATCTATTCTTTGTTTTGCAATCTACTCTTTCTTCTTTTCAACAAGCCCATACTTATTGAAGCAGCGCTCCACCTGACAATTCTGGCTGTCGACTGCAACTGTTTTTTACCCGATTCCGCTAGTTAGTAAAGCTTTAGTATATTTGGTTTTGTGTGAGTCCTTCTTTAATTAATTAGTGCTTGAGTGGAACTCAGAAAACATTGTGCTAGGCACACGACTTCTCTACCAACTGCAGCACTTCACTGCTGTTTTTTTCCTTGCATTTGTGAATTAAGTGCGTCACAAGTGAGTTTCAAACTGGCACAGAGACCTACATATGAGTTGAGTCATACAGGTTTTTAAAGCGTATTTTCTTTTTCTTGTTATTATCAAATTTCTGTGCTGATGAGAAACAAAAAGAAACAAGGAAACAACGTTTTTATTCCGTTTTACCAATAAACCACGCTGCTGTTGGAAGAGCATTTGTATCTACAGCCCAATAACGTATGTGTTACATGATGCCATTTTCCCGTTCTGCCTCTGCTGATATCAATACAGGGTGCAGAGTACATCTGTATCTATACGCTGCGGTCTGATGTATAAATGTCTTCCTGCATCAGACTCTTCCTCAGCGACTGGCAGAGTCAGAGCCTATTCTCCTCCTCAGCACAGTAATTGGTTGGTCATGTCAGGAAGACACAGTGAGAAATTGACGACTAACAGAAAATTCCGCCCTCCTGTTGTGATCATTCGCTACTGTTGAATATTAAAAATGACACATTAAAGCACATTACCTTGAAGCACTTGACTAAAACCAATGTGAGTCCATTTTAATGGCACACTGCTCGCTCATCACAGCCAATACTTGATAGGTATTATTATGAATTAGCTGCGCATGCATAACGGCAGAGTGGGGAGTGATAGAGGGACTCCTGTCTTAGAAAATGGGATTTACTCCCTTACGTTAGCTGTATTAAAGGGCTGTCTTACTTGAGACATTCATATATGTGGAAACCAGAGGGTGTGATAACCTGTCAAGCCATCTTCTACTTATTGATTTTTACTCCAAAAGTTTTACTGGTTTTATCACAAGAGCAGGTCCTGCTTCAGCTACAGGATGTTTCTACAGTCCGTGGAGGCCTGCAGAGGATAATCCATACTTTTATCACATCCTGCATTTACTAAAGCAGGGAGGTCTCCAGTGGTGAGAGCAACGCTGAAGTCGGCGCAGCTGGGTGAGGCGGGTTGAGCACTTTCTTGCTAAGCAGCACCCTATTTTTAATTATATATGAGGCAGAACTCACAGCAAACGAGAGGAAGTGCTCCTCAGTGTGAGGCCTCGCTGGCACATGAACACAGGGTGATTGACCAAGTCACTTAAAGGTCCAGTCGCTCACATCTGAGTGGGCATTGACCCAGTACACTGCCAGAGCCCTTGAGAGACGGGCAAGGAGAAGGTGGGGTGCCCTGTACATCCACAACCCTCCCAAGTGGGGTGGAATTTCTGTCGGCATCAATTATTCAAGAACCATCTTAGATAACACTCGCGGGGAGGATGAATGAGGTCTATTTCTGTATGGTACTTCATAAGGATGAAGACAGGAGGCATTTTTTATTTTGTGTGCTGGTGCTTCAGACACCAGATAACCAGTCCTCTCTTCTTCTGCGCGACTCAGGTAAAGCCTGGAGTGTCTTTGAAAAATGCTCTTAACGCACTCCACATTTCTTTCCACTTTGCCGACATTCCAAGATGTCAGCACTTTGTAGAAGATCTGAGGGACACACATTTTTCCCCGGCATCCTAGGAAATTTAATGTACAGTAGGTGTTGCCAAGAGGGACCCTCCCGGAGGTGACAAAAGCCTCTGAAAACTGGCCCCTTGCTCTGTCCTTTCACACTGTGTCCTCTCTATAATCCTCATCTTTTTCTGTTAAGATATACCGAGACTCCCAGATGGGCCACAAGGTTTTCCATATGTGTGATATCCTTTTTTCGATACATACAAGCTTGGAATACTGTTCTTGCAGTTGTGCAGTGGTGGATGCTTTTTTGTGGCCACATCCTGTGAGGTTCAACATGTCACAAACAAACAGGGCATCACATCACCGTTGTGTGTGGTCAGACAGGGCAAGAGACATGAAGCCTCCAGCCAAAAGGGCTAACTGCTTATTTCATACTATAAAGCAACGTTTCAGCAGCGAGGCTGTACTAAACATTGATAACAATAATAGTAACTGTCATGACTCTGACACATCGGCGAGTCAGCTGTAAACACTGACTGTTAGATGATGCATCAAACGGAGCTTTGATGTTGCTGGCAAGATGCAAGAGCAGAGGATAAAAAAACAAAAATAAAGATTTCATCACTCTCTATTGATTTCTTTCTATAAAATCTATCAAATAAAAAAAATGCAGGTGCAATGCATGAGTGAGAGGTATAATGCAGCCTATATTCACAGTAAAAATGAATGGATGACAACAAAGTGCATATTTTTAAAATAAAGGGAAATTAATTTAACTGTATCTGTATGGAAACACTTTGGTAGGCATTAACAACTTTACTCTTGGTGATTTTGCCGATTTGGTGTCTCCACGAGAAATGTACACGCTTCTCATGACCTAACATTATCCACATGTGCATAAACAATAGGCCAAAATAACTTCTTCTTTTTCAAAAACAGGTTCATGTGACATCTTCTACTCTGCATATGAAGTGTATTTGCTGGTTAAATTGAATTGCTAACAATTTCCTGGGCTTAGATATCATGCAAGAGTGACATTCGTTAGATGTTTATAGCACCTGGACAAGGTTCAGTTGTCCTATTGTGTACACTACTCACCGCTGACCATGCAAATGTAAACACCATGTCTGATATATCTAATAAAACCAGTTAGACAGATCTATGGTGTCACGACTTCTAAATCTACTGATAACATGCATTTGTTGTTGGCTGCAGCATTCGGCAATTTTAGTTAATAAGACAAATATAAAATCTTGTCTGAAGAGCTGTTTCAAAGACCTGTCCAACATAGTAACTCTAATCTAATTTACGTTTTGCAACTTTGGCACTCATTGACAAGTAATGTCAATAATATCAAAACATTGATACATATCTTCATGTATAGTGTGTTGACACATAAACTGCTGTAGTGCCCACAATCTGGTATTGAACCTGGTATCTTATGTTGGTATTTTTCAGTTCAAAACACCAGACATCACTTTTAGTGACAAAACAATTGTGTGATTTTATGTTAACTTCATTACCCAAATTTCTTCCTGATTCAATCATATTATTTAACTGATACTTATGTTTTGAAAACAGTCAACATGAAGTCTTTCAATAAAAGGTCGAGTGTGTACCATTTAGGTCGCTCTGTTGGCATAAATGTAATATAATAAGCGTGATTATATTTTCACTTATGTGTAATCAAACAACCTTCTCCACTGCGTCTGCCATTCAGGCTCTAGAGAGAGCCTTTAGAGTTTTTAGCTGCCACGTAGCGATGGAAGGGGAGGGTGAGGGGAGGGGTATTCAGTTGGTTGCAACCTCACCCCTGGATGCCACTCAAACCTACACACTGGACCTTCAATAATGATTACTACATTCTTAATTAGCAAGACTGCTTACAATCCAATTATCATCTAATAATGACTCCTTACAAAGAGGCTGTGAGTTGGACTTAAATGAGGCTCCTTGTTCTGCGAGGTAAAAGTTGGACAAGAACAAAGAAAATGAAAACAACCTCAGTGGAGAGATGTAATCTGGAGATCTGATATCAGATTTATTGGTAAGCACATGTCTTCTTTACTATTTTTGTAACACAACAAATTGTGCAAAAATACGTCGCAAATAGTTTTTTTGAAATCAAGAATTGACAGCACTGGCAGCCATTGTTGTGTTTTGTGTGCATAAATAGATGCTCTGGCATGTGCATTCATGCTTCATGCTGATGTGTGGTACTTGTGTGTTCTCAGAGTTGCGATGCCTACATGTCAAAGGATCTGAGACATCTGATTGTGACAGAATATCCTCCATGCGCATACAGTTATTTCTGTCACACTCGCTTTTTTTGGCTGCAGTCCTGAGCGTCGGCTATGATTCCTTGCGGAGACACGGAAGGGATGTATACTGGGGTCATATGTGACCTGGGCTGGTCCCTGGTGAACATGGTTCTACTACACTGGTCCTGTCAGTCAGACAACCAGTCAGTCAGCCAGTTTTCAGGAAGAAGGCTGGGAGAGAGTGGAGACACACATGCAGCGAGAGAGGGAGCCGGAATGAACGGCAGTAAGACAAGTATTCCCTCCAGTCAATCACAGTCCACAGAACCGCTCAAATGATGCAGGATGTCTCGAGAGGCCTGCAGGGTGGAGCTGGGTGAAGGAGGACCTAATGTCACAGTCCCTACACTGAAGTCGGTTCCTGTCAATTATCATAAGTGACATGATGGCTTATAAAAGTGCTACTGAACTCTGTAGAGTCCTGCGAGATGACCATATTACTGGTGTAAATAAAACAAGCATCAGTGGGACTCTGAGGAAGGTGTTAATCCCTGACTAATGAACTCTGCCTCTGCCAGTAGCTTCCCTGTTGCATCCCTGGACATCTCCACCTGTGTGTGTGCGCGCGTGTGTGTGTATGTGTGTGTGTGTGTGTGTGTGTGTGTGTGTGTGTGTGTGCGTGTGTGTGTTAGGGGATTCAGAAAGAGAGGGACAGGCTCCACTCTCCCGTCCCTCAGCCTGACAGGCAGAACTCAGCCACACAATTTCACGGTTTGTGGGCAGTACACACCACTGCTTTCCCATCCCTGAAACCCAGAGACCCAGGGAGAGTGTGTATGTGTGTGTTAGCCTGTGCATATGAACATGAACACACACACACACACACACACACACACAGACACACACACACACACACACACACACACACACACACACACACACACACACACACACACACACACACACACACACACACACACACACACACACACACACACACACACACACACACCCTTCGCTATTAATACTAGGGGAAAGAAGAAATCAAATATTAATCCTTCAACGCCCACCTGGAATTGAAAAAAAAAAATGAGTGGACTTACCATTTTGTTATTGATTTCATGAAAATGAATTTCACAGACTTTCTCTACGATGTCTTCACTCTCAAAAGTTATGAAACCAAATCCTATGCAGGGAGAAACAGAGAAGGGGGGGGGGAGAAAAGGGAAGAGAATGAGAGTTAGTGGAGAGCCTTAACAAAACTCCAGCGACTCACAGAAGAAAAAAAAAAAAGGACCCCGAGATGGAATATTATCAGGAGCCAGATCCAGAAACTGTACGAGGACATCTGTGGAGATTGGCTCTGGCATGGAAAAGAACAAGTGAACAAGACAGACATTGTCCTCTTTAAATCAGGAATATGATGAAATCTGCCACATTATTAAGGGCACTCGAGGACCTCTTCTACAAAGAGAAGATGGAAAAACAGCACAAAGCTCATTTAATGAGATTCAGGGAGCTAGGGCCCAGCATCTGAATTTCATTAAATGCATTTTGTGTTCTTTTTATTGAAATCTCACTGTATAACAAGCCCCCGTTTTTATGTTAATGCAGGCCTTAGAATGAATGCGCCGTTGACAGTGGGGTTTTCATGCCATATTTATAGGATAAAAGCTTAACCCCTCTTTTAAAACACAAAGACAGAGAGACAAGATGGTTTCAGACTTTTGAACACAAGTGGATTGCAATGCTCTCCTCTGTGTTTTGATGGCGACGCACAAAGCAATCTAGCTTTCTGTATAGCCGGGTGTTGAAAGGAAAACTGATATTCTATTACTTTTGCAAAAGAGGAAACGGCACAAAAGAGAAACAGTTAGTGAATAAAGCAGCAAGTGGGACTGAAAGGAGATGAGTTTCTTTTCAAAACGGCAAACACCCGACGATGAAGCAAAATCACCTCAGATTGAGCTTAAACAGCTGTCACTGCCGACAAAACGCCATCTGACTTACACACACTCCGCAGACAGCAGCGCCGTCAATTTATTACCATGGAACGTCAGATGATACAGGAAAACAGTCACCTACTGCATGGGAAAAAGGGACTGATGCACTAACAGGGGAGAACAGTTCAAATTGTTGGCTGGGCAGAACAGTGTGGGGAATATCGTCCTATTCAAGTTAACACAAATCCACACGTTCAGGCATCGGCTCACAGCCATCATCCACTTCACAGGACAAATCCCAAGGTCAAAGACTCCAGGGAAGCTGCTCAGAGACCAGTATCCTGCACATGTGAACTAACATTCATGCTACTGCACTGCAGATCCACAAACAGAGGAGGTTTATATATCAACTTTAAGAAATTACGCTGAACCATTCACCAGGGCTGCATTCCCCTTACTGATTCATCTGCCGATTGTTTTCTCAATGAATCCATCAGATGTTTGGACGACAGAATGTCAGAGAACAGCATTGAGAGAAAGAAGAAACAGAAATAGTCCCAGACTTGTCCAAAAAAAAAACAAGCCTGTCATCATAATTACTTTTGTCAGATGATAAATTGTCCAAGAAATAATTGCGATAAATGGTATTATTGCCATTTTATGACCATTTTAGACTATCGATGTAATGACGATATAAGAGCATAATAGTGCAAGTACACCCTTTCAACTAGTAATGAATTAGAATGTGAAACACAAAATGTGGAAGTATTCAAATATCCTAAAGAACTTGAACATAAATAAAATACAACCACACACTGAAAACAACAAAACGTTGTTTCCCACAGACTTTATGTCAGGGCCTTTATTTCTATCTGTCAGACAACGAGGCCATCTGCGATCATTTAACTAGGGAACAATCTGCCCTCGCTCGACACCTCTCCTCTACTGACATTCACACCAACTCTGCAGAAAAACACACAGAAAGGGAGAGAGGGAGATGTTCTCTGGTATACATCCCTCCTGTAAACGCACTGATTGTGATGTGACCGCTCCCATTTTAATGTAGGTTTAATTATGGCGTTATCTTTTGTACAAGCTTGAAAGTGCATCTGGTTGTTACGATAACTTCATATTTAAATTTTCATCACAGGTTGTAACTGACAGTCAAAAACTATAGATATTCAGTTTACGGAGAAATAGGAGACCCTGGAGGAGCTGAAACAAGAGAATTTCTGGTACTTTTGCACTGAAAAGAAGTGACTAAAATGTCAACTTGGAATTTTCTGTTGTGTTTCTGTTTCACTGCAGCTCTAGTTTACACCGAGGTTGTTATTGTAAATGACCTTTTAGTGATTTCCACCAGTTGACTCCCATTTACTCAGGTGTGCTTAAAGGGATAACGCCCTAAATATCTCGGACTGCATTAGGCCACTGCTGGCTATGCTGTGAATCAATGAGCGGGACTGCTTCATGGCAGTATTGGATTTTCAGGATTTCTGAATCAATGTGATTAAATACCTTCATTTGTCAGGTATTTAATTCCCTCCATTTCTAACATCCTATTTGGCTGGATTATATACAATCAGTTACTGATCTCATACTAATATCACAACATAAAAACACATATCACGCACACCTTTGCACATATTTTAGCCGCTACCTGCTGTTTACATGCTCTTTGGCAAATATTTAGCAGCTTAAGCGTCTTCCTATTCACACCCATGCAGAAGTGATAAGATGAGGTGTACTATAACACATTAGTCTCCTAAGCAGCTTATTCTATTAATTCATCAGATCATCCAGAGAAAGATAGACTTCTTTGTTAGGTGCGGCTGCTGACTAGCCAGCCTGTCACAAACGCTGGCATTTATAGTTCTGCCATAAAGTCTTTATCGCTCGCTCGCATTTTTCTTTCCTGCTCCTCCTCCAGCTCCTCCTCCGCAAACAGCAAACCCTCTCTCCTGCTCCCGACACGAGCCAGAATCAAAAACAGCCTTGTCAAAAGAAGGGTTGGGAACCTAATGTGTGAACTGATTAAACATGGACAACATCTAATCTGATGAGATCTTATGAGACAGAATATCAATTTCCACTGAGACATCTCAACACTGAGTCGTGGCGACACACACGTGTGAGGTGCGCTGGGGGTGGAGAGGAATTGGGGGGGGGGGCTGCACACCTCTTCTCCTGCTCGCCCCACCTTCATGCCAGCGCAAGGAGCACTTTTGACAACCAACAAATCAACCGCCAGGAGTAATTTGTCACAGAGGAGTGTAGGTAGAGGGAGTGGAGTCTGGAGGGGAGTGGAGGGGGGTGGAAAGGGAAAGAGAAAAAGGTGGAGATGAAAGGAGAAGGAGAGGTGGGGGGAGTGGGGAGAAAGACAGAAAAAGTGACAAGGAAGGAGGTTAACACACATGGCCCCTGTCGCCACACTCCTTCCTGCTGCTACAGGCAGCTCCTCCATCAACTGACAGGACATTTTCCACTGCACCATTATATCCACCGGGGTCAGGGCCAAGCCACACCACCGAAGATACCACCAGCAGGGCCCTTCCACCCATGACTGGATCTGTTTAAATGAACAAAAAAAGACATTTTGCAGTGGTGTAAACTACTATTGGAATGTGTCTTGTACAAATACACATAAAAAAAAAAAAAAAAACCTTAAAACAAACATCCATACTTTCCTCTCTCCTCGGCTCAGCACACGCCTTCTTGGGCAGTCCCCTGTGGACCGTCTGAACCTCTGGCCCCCGCCATTACAGTGCACTCTTTTGCTCTACTATCCTATTTTACAGACCTTACAGACAATTACAGGCCACAAAATAGCACCAACAGAAGCATTCCTCTCTCCCCATCCCCCGTCTGCGGGGTGTCAGCAGAGCGAGATTGTCCTTGTGTATGCCAGCCCTTCTCTTCCAACTATCCACACATGGCAGGAGGCTGACCTCCACGAGACTATTAAAGACTGTCAGCGCCGACAGACGCAAGGAGAGAGGTGTCAACACACTCACACTGAAGAACCTTCCAACAGCTTAAACAATACCCTGTAAATGGAAACACATGGATGTGTGGTAGGATGGCTGATAATAGGTGTTGTTCGGCTACTGGCTGAGGCCCTCTTGGCTGCACTTCCTCACACTTATTAGCGAGAGCCGGGCTTGGCTTTATCTCATCACTCCACAGAATCGACGGGGAGCCTACTTTCACGGCCTTTTACCAGCTTCTCCATACTGGGCCTTTATTTCACACTCATTCCAGGTTTCTCTGCTTCTGTTGCCTCAACGCCCCAACCTGAGGAAAAAGCTGATTCTGCCAGAGGTAGATAAAGGAAGAACTTGCTAAAGTTATGTGACTAAGTTCAGTTTGACTTTTTAAAGTGGCGTTGAAGCTTCAAATTCAGGATTAAGGATTCTCTAATGTGTCCACCACCAATGTAAAGCTCGGGGAAACTCTTCTCTTATGTTTTTTCTTTTGATTCCTGACAAGACTCACATATGAAGGACGCAGATATCTTTAAAAATATATACCAAGAGTAAATTTTAGATGCACAGAATGTCATTTATGCCACTAGAGGTCCCTCAATCAAAACGGAACAAAAGACGCAGGCAGGGTGGGATCATGGGAGTTGTTGTCTTCAATGTTAGGCAACCCACATTGCAGTAACTGAGCTAGTAAGTAGCTACAGTCATGGATGTGTAAAAAGAACACAATAAGCAGAGGTTGGCAATTACCCTTGTGATATGCTGCTCCTATTTCCGCGGAGTATGAATTCAAGATGGCCAGTTCTTACATATTGCACCTTTAAAGATTTATTCACGTGTAATCTAGTTCATCGCCCTTGGATGTTGTAGCAACAGGCGACCAAATGGAACTTCCCATTATCCAGATCAAAACTATGGACGTCTCTTGGAGGGTCTAGTCATTTTGAGACATTTAACCCAGATACGGAACATATTGTATCTGTAAAATCAACAATATTACTGGGTTTCATGTTCATTATTTATCTTTTCTTCCAGAGGTCTTTATGTAACAGAAAATATGAGCTAGTAAGGAGTAGAAGCGACTGTAGGAGGGGTATTATTATCTGTCATGCTTTTAGTTCTTGTTATAAAGAAGATCTGGTGAGCTTGTGAGAGCATGAACACGAGGCGGTGTTAGGGCTGTTATAAATTTACAGCTGCTGCGTACACACGTACGCAGCAGGTAGCAGGCATCCCCCAACTCCCTAATGACTGCAGCTAAATATACTGCAATAAGAGTGAACGTAAAGCACATATGTATTATCAGTGACAGACTAAGCGTAGACCGGGCGCTCATTACACACACCTTTCTAGGTCACTGTATAGCAAGGAAAAGAAAAGGGAACATTTGTTTTTTTAAATAGGAGCATTTCAATTAAGGGCTGTGTGAAGATTCACTACTATATTTAAGTACAAAATGCCTCACATCTCCCTGCCTATATAATTCCAAACATCCATAAACATGTACATCTACTGCTTTGAGGATAAGGACTGTATATTGTTCCTGATTTTAGCAGCCTCCACTGAGAGTAGCCTGCTGCTCAGCAGTTCTGACTGCTGGTCCCATCAACACAGAGCGAGGAAGTGGGGCAACCTGGAGGAAGTGTCAGACGTGTCCTCTGGGACACAGCATGAAGGGAACGTAGCCCCCCCCCGGCGGGCGATGCACAACCACAGAATACACACACTCACGCACACATACACGCACGCACGCGCACACAAAATGTACGTGTGAGCTTAAGCTGCAAGGTCGTAGGTGCAACCCACCTGCAGGTACAACTGCTCCTCCTATACTTCCCCTTACCGGATTGTTTATCCTGCTCTAATTATGCATGATCAAACCTTCACCTGTCCAATCAGGAGTAAGTCTACAGAGGGCTCCTGCTCTGCCTGTCTGTCTGCGTGCCCCTGCCTCTGAGCCTCATCTTCTTGTAATGCAGTGAAGCAGACAGAGGCAGTCCGAACACCCACGGCACAGTTAGAGGCCTTTGATCAGTATTTCCGTCTGCTATTACTAGAGATCCAGAGCCCCGGGCGTTAATCCCCTGTTTAATACAGTTAACGCCATGAACCTCAAACAGCACAGGGCACAATATAGATGAGAGAAGAGAACAGAGGAAGAATACATTTCAGACAGTATTGTAACTTAAAAAAACGGCTTGAAAATTCTTTTGCACATTAGAAAATGTATTTATAAAACAAAACACACTGAAAACACTACATGAAGAATGGCCACAGAGAGAGCTGACAGCTAACAAAGTTTGAAAATCTATGAAATTTCGTATTAATTAAGTTTATGAGAAACTGTAATAAAAGACCCCCTGAAGGAGGAGGAACTCAAAATAATTGTTGGAGAGATGGATGGATGACATGAGATAAAAGATGAAATTTGAATCATGTTACTGCAGAAGTGAGTCCTGTGGTCAATTACATAATCAGCTCTTATAACTTCATTCAATACACTTTCCCTCTGATAACCAGGTTTGATAACACTAAACAGGCCGTCCTCGTCAACCACACAGGTCGACTGTTAAAGCAGTTATTTAAGACCCATACTAACGTTTCTTGTTAGACGGTGACCCCTAGTGGCTATGGATATAATGATGACATGAAAGGAGGAAGTCGGGTGTAGCGGTATAACTGTCTCCCGTACGTTGCAGTGGTACTGTTGTTGTGGAAACAGTGATATACCTTTTGTTGCTTTGGGATGAGGATGTGTTGATTAATAAAGGAAAACAAAACACAAAGACAGACTCCCATAGGTGTCCGGATTCCCTAATCACAAGTCCAAGACGGCAACTGATAAAAACATCCTAAACAAGGAAATGTGACTGCTTTAATGCATCCAAGTCTGCTGGGGGAACTAAAGATGGACGGTGTGAAATGAGTCCCTGAGGTATTCGCTACAGCAAGCCACGAGTCCCCGTCTCAGATGAGACAGCGTTCAGACTATAAGACGTCGTGGCTTGTTGTTAAACTTAAGATCACATCCTACGTGCATTTTTTAATGTGTTTCTTCGACATCACAAGGAGGAGGTTTTGTTATGAAACATGCTTTTTCCATACATATAAAGCAACATTACAAAGCATGGATTAGGGACGTACTGAATAATGCTGATGAACACTGCCTCTTGTGCATTTTATTTACTAGGTAACAAGTGTCTGACTCATCTGCTGAAGCCCTGTTAGCCTAAATATTATTCAAAATGGGCCATCAGCCTACGCTGACAGAGTCTGAACACTTTCATGTTCCAGCCTGAGTGCTCAACTTATGTTGATGTCGGAAAAAAGACATTTTCTTAAAACATGTGCATAGGTTTAATATGTTGAGCAGAACATCAGGACCTGACACCATGTGAGGGAAAAGCTAAAAAAAGAAAATATGTCACATATAATAAAACACTTGAAGCAGGTGCACAAATACAAGCTAATACAAGCTAATCTCAGCACTTTGGTCTGCACAGTGTGAAGTATGTCACCCTCCAATTTGACCAAAACATAAAAGGTGATGGTTTTGTGCAGGTGGCTGTTTACTACACACAGAGTTTCTAGTTTGTGTAGCAGCAGCTCTGAGGCTTTTGAAAGCTGGAACTTATTAGTTAAGACAACATCTTAAAAAGGACATCTCATTACTGATTACTGAGAAATGTCGCAAAGGAGCTTTTAATAACAGAATGAAATAAAGCAGCAGGCCAGAGAACAATTAGACAGAAACAATGTGACTGTAAATTGATGTAATTAGATTTCAATGTGATGGCTGTTTGTCTTCACGCTTGGCCTTTATCATTTAACGATGCCCCAGTGAGTTTGTACTTATCAGTTCGGAACAACTTGTTTGGACATCTTTTCCGCAAAATCTCTGAATTTATTTTCTATTTTTGCAAATTGGGGAGGGAAATAGGACTAACATTAGAGGAAAAAAAGTGGGTTTGGAGCAGAAAAGAAAAAAAGAAGATGATACAAAAACCTTTCCTCAAATTAATCAAACTGCACAATTGTAAGATGAGGATGGGAGGCTTGCAGACCCACGTATATAGAAGGACCTAGTAGTGTGTGCTTTTACTAAATGATTACAGCAACATACAATATGCTGCTTCCTCTGCATTTTCTGCAGAGCAGAGCTCAGCATGCATGCTGAGGGAACTAGTTTGTCTGTGCCTCTATGTAGGTCAGCTTTCAGAGTTGGCCATCAATTTCCACTGTCCTACTTAAAGAGACACCCCATCACCATACAAACACACACAAACACGAACACACACATTTATAACATTCGCGTTACATATGTGGACTGTACACCGGACCTGCTGCTCTAATCGTGGACACTTCACGTCAAACGTTATCCCTAACCTATATCTTCAAAACACGTTGGACGACACAAATATGGGTTGTCAACACACAGCCTGCTGTGGCGTGGTCAGTGGTAATAGGCACCTTAATGGCAACACACAGTGTGTTCTTTCGAAACGACTGCAGCTCTCTCCACCTCTTCAGTACGCTTTCAAACACTTTCTAACTCAGGAAAGACCCTCATTAGTGCCAAACAATATAGCCATAAGTGTGAAGTTCTCTCCTCCTATATGATCACAAGGCTGCTCTAGCTCAATGGAAGCAATTATCCACGGAGAGGGTGACTAACTACCCCTGTACTCGCTAGCACCCAGACAGCAGGCTAAAAGCAGTAAGCCACAAAGAGCTAAAAAAGAAGACTTGATGAAAAAGTCAAAGAAATCTGAGACGTAAAAACAAGAATTCTCTTTTAACAGATAAGAAAGATGTGACTGTGATTAGCAGAATTATAGAGAACAAAGACTTGCCCCAAAATAAAAAGCATGACGAAATAGCGAAACATGTTTCAACAGGCAAACTGCGATGTGAAGTAAATAACTGTCGCAGAGGAAACACGGTGGGGACATTTACCTCTTTTACCCAAAAGGTGGGCTGCCAGCGAGCCGGCTGTGTTCACAAGTTCTTATCTGTGTCATCAGATGAAAGAAAATCATCCTGCAGGTCAAACCTGACAAGGACCCTCTGTCCACAGACCAGGAGCTGACCTGAGGTCTGCACAGCCTCCTCTAAGGATCGAAAAGGTGAGAAACCCAAACTCTACCGGCCAAAATATTGACTTTTCATCGGCTTCATGATCATGTGATGATCTCTTATATGTAGTATGTCTTTCTGATTATTATTCTCCATGTGCCTGCTATATCTTATAATTATATTCTCTCTATATAAGGGTTTTTATTGCTATCAGTACAACAATTTGCAATATAATACATGAATGACTATGAAAGTCCTTAAATACGATGGGTGTTGCTTCAAAGGAGGACGCTGTTCAAAGACCTGGAAGCAGCTGGAGAAAATGTTTATATCTGTGCACCTCACTCAACCTGGATTCCTGACTAAAATGTAGACACTGTTGAACCCTCAGCACAATATTGGACTTCATACAAAATATAAATAAGTGTCAAAAAGAGAATTGATAAAAAAAAAAAAAAATGTTGAAGGCATGCTGTTGACTGATCCACAGAAGATGTTACTGTTGTCACTACAGCAGTGCTTATATACTGTAATATTCCCCATCAATAGTATACTATTCATGTACTATTTGTTCCATATTAAGGTTTCGCATCTGCTAAAAATCCTTGCACATTCTTTAAGGGTACAAAACAACATGCTGGTACGGAACTTTTGGGCACAGCCAGGGCGTTAATAATTTTGGTATAATATTTACCAAGAAGGTGAAAAAAAAGAGCCCAGTCATCTCCAACAACAACTTCTTCTGCTAACAAATTAATTACATAAAAGATGTTGATCCAGAAAGTTGATACCTCTTCAATCATGAAGGGTTCAACTCTACGTGATCGAGCACGGCGCTGGCTGCAGGCGTGCTCAGGCTATCAAACTTGGCACACTCTTTGCCTTTTTAGACATATTACAAAAACGAGTCACATGTAAAATATATCCCCCTGAAATGTAAAGTATAAGTACATGTATGAATTAGGAAAGAAATAATAGTATTTCCTAATCTGGTTTAGACATTCCTGCCCATTAGGTGAGCCATTTTCACTGTTCACCACTCCTATTTCAAATCTATTAGCTCAGGAGCATTACCGGCTGATAGATTAATGATTAACCACAAATATATTCAGTTTCATATTCCACTTCATCCAAACCAGAGAGTGAAGTGCCCATCTAGGAACAAAATGCACTTGAATGCATCCTCATTGTCCTTGCACACCTGACCTCACACTTGGCCATGGTGATTGTGCCGTGAAACGAGAGCTCTAGATAGGTTTTTCTACGCTTGTGAAAACATGTTCATGCCTTCTACGTCGCCCCGAAATGTCAAGTCCTTGAGATTTAGAGTCTGACAGGGGCGCCGGACTCTGGAAACACATATTGGTAATGCAGAGCTTAACGCTGACACTTAACCAGGACAAATACAGTGACTATTTTTGCAGTCTGTGGCAATTAGGTCATGAGAATACTTGGGCTGCTTCCCAATAAGCTCAGTCCATTTGGGAAGGGATAAACTGCTCTCTCGTTTCCTCTTTCTCTCTCTGTAACTTTCTCTCTCGCTCTCTCTATTTATATTATCTCCCCACAAACCTTCTTTTGGCGCTCAGTGTGTGGATTAGAGGTTGACCGATTAATCATTTTGGCCGATGGCTGCGTGGCCTCCGCCAGTCATGTACTGAGTGGAGAACGTTGAATGTGGTGTTCAAAGATCCAGATTTGGACCTTTTATTTTCTCGACTTTTGTCGTAAACTATTGCACAATATATGCCTATATGGGTAACTGGAAGATGAAAACACGACAGAGCCGACTTAAGACCCGGTGAGTGGTGCTGGCTCAGGCCTGTGTGAGCTGACCAATCAGTGCAGATTGAGTATTAAGGAGGGGGTCCTTAAAGAGACAGCAGCTAAAACACTGACTCTCAGACAGAGGGGGAATAGACGTTGTTGCACTGGACAGTTTGAGAAGACTAATGCATTTTTCGAGCATTAAAGCATGTAAACCTATTTTAGTAGTAACCTAAAGTAATATTATGAACCTGAAAATTAGCATAAGATGTCTCCTTTAACATTATCATCCACTAACATTCAAGAAACAGCACAGGGGTTGCTGTTTCCAAGGAATTTTGGACTGCACTGACAAACTAATTACATTAAAACCTATAAAACTGACTATATTTCAGTTGGCTTTGGAGTACTCGTAATCTTTTTTAATGACCAATTAATAAGGCAAAATTTTAAATATGATACAAAAAAGATCCATGTAAGAAACCTAACCAAACCCAGTGAATCCAACAGAGGTCCAAGGACATGTGGACCCCCTAGTCGGAAATAGTGCGAAGGATAATTAGACCTGATCTAAAATACGGTCGACTCAAACAGGCCAAATACAGAGAGAACACCGACGGTGGCAGCACTATGATGCACCACCAATTAATGAGCAGCAGTGGACTAAAAAAGAGGCGATACATATAATTACAGAAAACAAAACAAAGCCCGATTTTGGACCAAATATAATTTGCAACTGGGTGGACTCATCCTGACATTTAGCCTACAGTACATGCTGGTGGGCATAAAGTATATTGTCAGGCATTAGTTTTTGTTTTGTGAGCGAATTAGAGAGATCCTCCTCTCATCGTTGTTTAATTTCTCACTGCGGCCTGACTGAAATTTAGTTTGACAGTGTTGCAAAAAAAACAAAAAAGTCACTGTGAACCCAACCTAATCGATGAAGGGACCTCTATCCATGATAAGGTGATGGAAAAATTAATGTTGTCTCTTCTGGAGTAATCCAATTCTGGTGGCTAATATCCATAGCACAAACACACATTCCCACACACATTCCCACACACATACAGAGAAGCGATGTGGGGAAAAAAAACCTGTCACGACCGCTGAGAGAGGGACAGAGCTCCTCGGCTTCAGCCACTGTTATCGCTCTATCTCTTCTTGATGCCACTGTACTCGCCTGAAGACATATTATATCTGCATGGACTGCGACAGCATCTCATATACTGAATACACACAGTTTAAATAGCCACAGCTGAAGAGGCCAGAGACAAATACAGGCAAGGTTAGGTAAACATTGGTGAGGGTAAGATGGGCAAGCCGGGCAAGACAAGTGGTTAGAATATGAGTTACGAAACCAACCTGAACATAATTGCTCACACTGATAGGATTTCTTTAGTACAAATGGAGTATCGGTGTAATGAGATCCAAAGGTTTGAACCACAAGAGGATTCTTCATTCAAGAATGTCAGACTCTTTTGTGCCAAGCAATGGGCCGAGCTTAATAGATGTCTCAATTTCTATCACATACAGTAACAACCAATGCGGGGAGGAGGCGGTGCGACGCGGGGGCAGGAGCCTTTTTCCAAAAGGCTTTGAGGCAGCGTGATGAATTTTCTTTTGAGGTGTGAGGCAACGTGGGACTTAAAATGAATGAAACAGACACGCACCTTTTGTGTTTTTCTGACCTATTGATACAGATATCAATTTCATTAAACTTAATTAGCATTTCTCATTCCTGATGAAAGTGGACATTTAGAAAAGCGGGGGAATAATATGTCGTGGGTGAACGCGCCGAGATAGAAAAAGAGGATCACTCAGAAGTTTTGTACCTGATGAACAGCTTTTTGTCCAGATACAGAACTTGGCAGGATGTTGGGGATGCCGACACCTCCCACCAGAGCATCTACAGGGGAATTCACTCAGGGACTAAAAAGCATTTAATAAAAATAATCCTCTCAAAACAAGGCTTTAAAGCACTGAATTACGTGCAATGGGGGTTGCAAAGTAAAATTGATTTAGGTGAATTAGGCCTCTCATTGCCCGCATGGCCAGATTGTTATTAATATTTAAGCATGGGGTATATTCAAAGGCATGACACAGTAGCAGTTCATCTGAAATGAAGAACACTGATGACGCCACTTTGCAGAAGCCTATTACCATTTAGTAGAGATTGCTTTCATTGAGTGAGCCAAATGCTCAGAGGCGGAACTGCCACTTGTGTTTACCTTACAGATGCTGTTGTGGTGAAACAGTAAGGACGAGTACTGTTCTCAAAGAAAAAAGCCTTTCCCTTTGTCCACATGTGTGCACAATCTCTAAAACACATACACAGACACTCACAATGGAGCTCAAAGCATGACATCATGGACTCATCAAGCCATGAATGGTGATGTCATTCTGATACCGTTGACCCCTGTAATCAAGGCAGGCTTCACTGCTTCATGAACACCCCCTCTTTCATCAGACGTCTCTCTCTCTCACATGCACTCACTGACGCTGGCACAAAATTAGAGCTGTGGGGTGCTCAAAGTCTAGCAGCATAGTTCAATTGCAGACGGAGTCTGCTCACAACATCCAGGCTTCGTTTAATTGCTTACTTGCACTATAATTGGGTATATAATCAAACGATAAACTGAACACAGTGCAGCGTCTTCATAACTTCAGAATATCCTTTCATCAATGCCTATGGGCAGTGATTAGCATAGATGAGAAAGCTCCATGGACGGCCGTAACTGCTGCTTATTTATGTCTTTGTTGAAGTTATTCATCGCATTGATTTGTGTTTATCTTTTATGTTGGAACACCTGAGGAAGGGTAAAGAGAGGTCACGGCCTCATATTAGCATAGACACAAAAGGTCAACCTTAAGAAGTCATAACAAATTCACTGTCTCCTAAAATCTGTGAGACGTGTGGAGATGTTCTACATGCAGATGAGGTGGACCGCTCAGCACTCAGATGAGGTTTATGAGACCTGGACCACCCAGACTGCAGCCATATCACTGCACACAGGACAACACAGCCTCCAGCACTGATGATCTCCTGCGCACTGAGTTACACTGAGGTAATGCAAATGCTGGTAGTTTTAATGTTTAAACACCATATGCACTAATTAAACTCTAAAGACTGAAGCTATTTTTGTGGTGCCTGACTCTCCTGTATTTATTTTGTTTTTCCTATCTATCTATCTATCTATCTATCTATCTATCTATCTATCTATCTATCTATCTATCTATCTATCTATCTATCTATCTATCTATCTATCTATCTATCATTTGACCCTGAGGTTGTATCATGGCTACTGATACTGTCTGATATAAAAAAAATAGCCCAACAAATGACAATATAGAAGCTACAGAATGTTTTTTTTTACCATAGCTGTGGTCCACGATTATCTGAGGCATTTTAACGCTCACTCTCCTAAGCCCTTGGTCAACCACACATGTTAAGGCATCCTCTGGTTACACTTATGGAACTGAAAAAGGCTTTGGATTTCTGTTTAGTTTCTCTCTCTCCCCCCCCCCCTTCTGAAATTTCCTTTTAACTCAGCCTCTTTGCAGAAGGGGAGCTCATTTCAATCTCAAAGCTGACATCTGTGGAAGCAATGCAAGCTCTAAATGAGTGGATTTTTATCCTGTGCAACAAGGCTAGAGCACAGGAAGTGTTCAACACAAGGAGCAGGGAGAGAGGGAGCGAGCTAAACTAGACAGAAGAGGGAGAAGGGGGAAGAGCGAAAGAGGCGACAAGAAAAAAAAAAAGGAGAGAGAAAGGATTTTGTGACCTCCGCTCCTATCTCTCTCTCTCCATCTGCAGCAAGGCGACTCTTAGCTCATCCACGAGGAAAGGGGACAGAAGAGGGAAGGGAGAGGGGGAAGAACAGCTTTAGCAGATAGAAGTTAAACATGTTTATTCATGCGGTGAAACAGCTGAGGTATTGGAGAGCGCTTCAAAGCGGAGGATGGCTCCACGTCCTGCATGGCCTTCTCCTCTGGCCAGGCTTTCTGTATTTGGCCTTTGAGTAAGGGGCTGATCAATCCCTCAGCATGCTGCCAGGCTCTGGACCCCTCCGCCATTACCACGAGGCTGCTCTTTGAACAAATCCTGCCAGGGGTCACTCTCCCCGCGCTTCATCATCTTAAAGGTCAGACACAACAAATGGCATGGAAGACAGTTCTGTCCCTGGCTGTAAACCCGCAGCTGACCAATAAGAGCGTCTGCAGCTAGGACGGCGTGCGGACTGGGTTACCAGCGTCAGACCCCGACCGGACGTCTGATCGTTTCAATCCAAAAGTTTCACAGATTTTTAGATGGGTAAACACAAGTTGGTGAACAAAAATGCAAATCAGTGCGTGCTTCCATCAACCAGTGTTATGCAAATATACTCAAGAGGGCGTAAAAACATTACCATAATACTCAAATAAAAGCTGGTATTTTAATAATATCCGGGTCTCGTATGACAGCCCGGGGTGCAGTCTGTGGAAAACAGGCCAGTGGAAAAAATTTAGAAAATCTGAGAAGCACAAAGCAAAACCACTCGTATCAGGCTAATGACTGTCACATTTCTACAGTTTTATTCCTACTAGCACAACAACATAGCTGAGCCGTTTGTCTATTTAACAGACGCATTGGCCAAACTTGCCAATTCATTTTCGAGTGACTCGGCTCGATGTTGAGCTACTGTCGGAGAAAATTCATCAGCACCTGCGGCCGCCCTCACCGTAAACACCTTTTTTTATAGAAAGTTAGCGAGGTAGGATCGCATTCACAAACAAACACCAACGACTGCAATTTAATACATGAATGAGAGCAGGTCATACAACAAGGGAGGCTTCTTTGTGAACATTTTGTAAAACACACCCTTATAAAGCAGAGGAAATTAGAAATAAATGCCTGTCCCCTCTAATAATAGCCTGTCCCCTCTGCAGTCGAGCTAAATCAGCCACCATTTGAACATTTATGATACGTAATTAAAGCAGGGCCGGCCACTGTTTTGTAACTCTGGTGCATCATGGCTTTTTATTGCAGCTTCCCACCTAAAATGTAATGTTGTATAAATTAATTAATTTATGCCCTCTGTACACACACACACACACACACACACACACACACACACACACACACACACACACACACACACACACACACACACACACACTAATTGTGCAGTGGCTTTACAGCTGCTTCCTGTTAAAGTGCGAATTTAGTGGAATTCAAATGTGAAGCAGCAGATGCCAATTTCTTGATTCAATTTTTTTTTTTTTTTTTTAAACAGAACAAGCCAGAACAATATCTAGTATTCTCATTTGGTATTTTTCTAATATTAAAAAAAAACATAGATTGAAAGAAATGTAAATATAACCAGTATGTTCAGGCCAAGATAAACACAAAGACTAATCTCAAATCATTGGATATTGCTGACATTCTAAGACTGCTAGGATTTTAACATTTACCTCCATGTAACCACATATATAAGGCAGTGATAAAGTAGTTCAGAAAGAAACTTAAAAACAAAAAGAAATCCTTATGAAAGCAAGCTGCAGGGAAAAGTGGGTAAAATTACCTGATTCCTCATCTGGACTTGCACCTGTACCTTTTCAGTAAACTCTCTGTTACTTACGATGACAGCTTTTCAATTTGATGAAATGATTGTGCACACCTGATCTCTGCCACTCAGAGCCAAGATCAGGTGTGCACTGAACCATTTACATACTTAAGCCATGAAGTTGTTCCCTTGAAAACAAGATGCGGCAAATGGGGACTTCAATGTGGGAAGAAAAAAAGAAAAAAAAAGCCGGAAATCTGCAAAAGTGAATTTCTTGTGATGTTCCTGAACTTTGTGGCTGATTTACAATATATGGTATTATTAAGATACGTGTTTGTTAGCGATACAGTATATTAATATCTGAGTACATGTTGTTTTATGTGTGGAAAAATGGTTGTCTCAGTTGTGTTATAACTAAATTTGAGGAATCCTTTTAAGTCTGCCAGCTTATATAAAGTGATATTTGGTCAATAAATGTATTTTAATTTAAATATTGATACCAGCATGGCCCCCCCAAAATCCATCAGATATGACACACTTAAAAAATAAGAGTATTTATTGTCTCACCACCAGTCAGGGAAATGCCACTCAATGACAAGAGCACATTAAAGGCTCTACATACTCTCACAGGTGTTTTAGTTATTCTGGCTGATTAGACGTCTGATAAGGCTGAAGATATGTGAGGGAATTATGTGAGGTCATAATCTACTTGTGCTAAAAATAAAAAACCTGGTGTGTACGCTGGAGTACCAGGTGCAATAAAACTAGCGGCGTTGTTGGTGAGATGTCAGTCAATCGCGGTCTGGTGATTAACTGAAAACCAAAAAGTGCAGGTGGGCTAGAAGAAATTTTAACTTCCTCGCAACAAGACATGCTAAGGTGCAACACATAACATTCACTCCCACTGAAGTGCCTAAACCATGTGGGTAAACTATCACGCATAAAAAGACCCTTTTCACTGTCAAAGCAGGAAAAGCATGGCATTAATGATGGCTGCATTCCATTTAGAAGAGCTCGTTCCAGAGCTCTGGTATTGTGCAATGGAGCCATCATTAACCTTATTGGTCACACCTGTGACCTCCATGCAGTTAATGTGATTTTCCTTCTGTGATATGTCAAAATGTTTGCTGTGAGAAAGATCTATAGATGATATGCATCTCTTCTTTTTTTTACTTTCCCATGTGACATGAACCCCCACATCGTAAGTGAGAAGCCACGCAAACCAGCAGGTGGTTGCCATTAATGGATACAGCATCAGAAATGTTGCCAGAAACTGAGGTACCTAACATCTCAAAGAGTTTCTGCATGGATCTGAATAGGAGACAAGTTGCACTTGACAGAGCCTGAAAGTAAAAAGATGCCTGGTCCCATTTGAAAATTGCAGTATAGTCATTCCTACTGAAATTAGCATGCTAGCAACAACTTGTTCCGATACAACTTTCCTGTGCTTGTGGTGTAATTGCCAACACTCCCCTGGCAGCTCCTAGTCTGACCACTTGATGCACAGCCAAGCAGGCTAACTAGCTAGCGGCAGCCATAGTTAGCAGTGGTTAATGGTTACTCTGGCGATATGCCGCCCTCTGTTTGATTCTTACATATTGCACCTTTACAGCAGGATTTGTCAGATGGATTAAAATCACAAGAATATTTCTTCCGAGAGGTTTTTCTCTGACAGGTCTACAAAAGTATTAAGATTCTATTACATCTTCAATAGTGTGCTTGGTTAGTTCAAGTTATACAGCTCCTCAGAAAAATGTAGCTTCCCTTTGCATCTTTAGTGGGATCTTTGGCAGTCTGTGATGCCAACTGCATAAACAAATTTCTACCATCTCAGCAGTGTTTTCAATGCTCGCTTAACCCTGAACTGGTTCTGGTTTATGAAACCCAAAACAAGGTGCACTTAAGCGCATAGCAATGAGACCCCCAGAAACAACCTCTCCCACTGATGCAAGAGAAGAGAAGGTGCACAACTGATGAAAACATTTCCACTCCGTTGCCACAAAGATGCACAGAGTGGCATCAGAAAAATACACGCTTTCTGTAGTGTAAAATGCCGTAAAATCTTCTGTTTCATCAGCTGCCAAGGATGAAAATCTATTGGCAGTGTGCTGCGTGAGCTTTGACAAGTTTGGCCATCTAGAAGAGATGTGTGGTGATTATCTGGATAGGGCTACTCTGTCTGTCTGGCTGGCCCAATAAAGCCATGATGCCAGAATATTTGCCTCTGGCTCCCAGGTCTGAAATGGCCTCTAAAACTGACTGTTGTAACTGCTGCTTGCACAGTTGTGACATTAGACAACTTCTAGTGCTTAGTCCATTAATAATTTAAGCCATCCTTGTGAAGAAACCAGCCTGCGTTTTCACATTTTCAAGTGAGATGGAAACTACAATAATCTTGGTGGGGGCGGCAGCGACATGTGTTTCTCTTTCGGAGTGTCTGCGGGAGCGTGCGCCTGTGAAATGGGCATGCATACAAGTGAACGAGACGTATCAAGATATGTAATATGACATAATGTCTCCCCTGCTCGAACCCCCAGCTGCTCGCCCACATGCCACAGATCCTGCACCATGTCTAAACAGATGCTCTATCAATAATGCTTGCTTCAGTGCCACACACCTCCCTGGTGGCCAAATTGGGAAGACGAGAGCGGAGGAGAGAGGGAGGGAGGGAGGGAGAGAGGGAATGAGTGAATGAGTCTGTTTGGAGGGAGGACAAGCGGGAAGTAGGATGGGCAAGAACCCAGAAGCTGGAGTGACTACTGGGAGATGGATTGGCCACGCCAGAAGAAGCCAAAGGACCAGTGAACCTGGGGATGAAGTGTCCTCCTCGTCCCATCTGCTCCAAAGAAGGACGGGAGGAGGAAAACTCTGCGTTGTTTGGGCTACTAATCTAACATTTTGATCCTGCTTCTTTGTGAACAAGGATCTTCGCGCGTACAGATGAAAAGGATAAACGCGAGTAAACAGAAAGAAGACAGCGCGCTTTGTTACAAGAGATGGATCGTCCTGCATTCCATAGGGGTGTAATGATCCGTCGGCTCGGACTGACGTATCGATTCGATTATTGACACAAAGTTATAGACATTGGTCCGCAAGATACGCCTTTTTCATCCTATCTGACCCAGCACACCTCCTTCCTAGACATACAAACAGTGCCAGCTCCAGGCAGATCAAGATGATTTGAGAATGAATAAGCAGCTTGGAAAGTTCTTCGGACTTTCAGAGAAAAAACAGGTCAACAGACGAACAAAGCATCTCACTCTGCAGTCCACTCACTTGTTGCACTAACATTAGCTGCTGTTTCAATGATGTCAGGCTGAGAAGATGCGCATACAGACCGAAATACAACAATGCGTGAGTAATTTGTTAAGCCGTGAGTCTAGGAAAGGTCTGCTAGCTGCTAGGCTAACTCATGCAATGTGAAATGCCACTGGTTTTAGCTGATAATGGTGACGAGAGAAAAAACAGTTTTTGCTTCATTGTCTTCATTGTTCTTCAGCCGAATTCGATACTTCTGCTAAACGTTCTATATGAAATCTATGTTTTATGAAGTAAACTTTACTGCACTAACATGGCTACAATCTTTTAGAATCTATGGATTGTTTATCTCTTTTATGGCCAAAAGCAAAAAAAAAAATGGGTAGCAGCTTCTTCTGTTACCGATTGTGTTAAATCTGCAGCTGATATTGTCTCATATCTATCGCAGGCCCCTGAACTGAACTGAATCGAAAATCCTATCGAGATGTTGTGATATCGGCAAATATCGCGCTGTTGTCCGGAGAATCAATACTGTATTGTGAAGAACTGCAGCCATCCACTCACTAACCCAGATATTGCACATTATTTTGTATTATAAGCATAACCTTTTTGACGTGTGTTGGGAGAAACTCAGATTACAGCTGTGGTTCATTACTCACACTCACCCAAAAAGTGTTGGATGTAGCTGTCTGATAAAAAAAAGGCTCATTCTCTGTCTTTAACATATGTCTTTATCTTCACAGCAATTTCTGTACAGTGTGCTTTTCACAGAGTATGTTTCATACTTCAGTGCTGTGAACTTCACAGCGTAGTGCAAGCTGCTTTTTTTCCCCACCAGTTAACTTTATCTGACCTCTGAAAAGTTATACAGCACGCGGCGGTCAGCAGTCTGGTGCAGCTGGCTCGGTTTTATCAAGAAAACAAGCGACACTTGATGCTTTGATAATGTTAGTCCCCTTTTTTTTATATTGGGGAAAAAAGCGAGACCGAAGGCTTAAAAAGACGGCAATCACCTCTTCATCAATAAACTGATTATACTTTCACATGCCAGCAGAACTATTCATGTTCACTGAAGTAAAACTGTATCGACAGGAAAGCAAGAAAGCAAATTAAATCTAATTGTTTGGGTTTGGAAAACTCTCCCCAACAAACAGGCATGAATAACACGACAATAGTGTCACATAAGCAGACGGAATGGTAAACAACTATAATGAATTTTCTTTTTCACTCAAAAAAAAAAAACACAAAAAAACCCCCACACGGTCCTGAATGAATTCTGTAGGTATGAAAAATGGCGACATCATTTCGAACAACATTTTAACATACCCATCAGGCATCCGCTGCTCACGAATGTGTGTGTGTGTCTGCACGCCATCACCGAAACCGTCCCACATTAGGTGTACACGTTAGCTCTTGCATGAGCAACAAAACACATCAATGCTCCTTCTGCACCACCCCTGTTGTCATCATCCATCATAATCTAGCCCTGCCTTCCACTAGCTGTCAAAATGGCTCTGGACAATTCACTTAGACAGTGTCAGCTCAACTGTAATATTTTACCAGCCACTATAATGAGGACTGGCCTCCAGACCCGCGGAAACAAACACATGGCTCCCTGCTCTCGCCTTGGTGGTTGGATCCATGACTTTGCCACAGTCATTCCAATTTTCCTGTTGCTGCAGGCAATACTAGTACCCTAGTATGGTCAGCATTTGCCAGCTGGGAACCCAACCTGTCAGCCCACGCAATATTATCCTTCGTCTGAGCTCTGACATTATCCCTACCACTGTTGTGAGCTTCCCCAAGATAATAATAACCCTTTCATTAAATAAATTACACATGGAGTGTGAGACACTAAAGTTACAAACCAGACCTACAATATTGCGAGTATGTTGGCTTTTGGCAAGCAGCTGATGTTTTTGTTTAATTTTTGACTCACTCGTTCATTTAAAAGGATAAGTATTTAGGATTAAAGGGGATATAGGCAGAAATTAAATATAATACATGGTAATAAATACATGTATATTATCTTTAGTGTATAATCACATGGAACTAATAATCGTGTTTTTGTCGCATTACAGTGAGCCATTAATACCTACAGAGGGAGCAGGTTCTCTTCCAAAGGCTGCACTGGTGTGTTTCTACAGTAGCCCAGAACAGACAAACTGTCCCATTGTGCACATTTTTAGAGAACGCAGATAGACAGAGGGGGAGAGAGGGAGTGTTTGGTTGGTTGCAATTTGACACTGCACCACTAGATGCCACCAAATCTTACACACTGGACCACGAATGGTCAAATAAAGATAATATATTTATGTAGGAAAATAATTGGACTCTCCCCCTTGACATTATCATTGTAACACATTAACAATAGCTTGCTAGCATGAGCAATGTTATGAATAGCTGATGTTAGCAGAGTTAACATTAGCTAGTGTTAGCAACCACCTGTCGGAGCCAGATGATAGGAAACATATCTCACAATTTTAAAGACCTTAATTTGGCATTTTTGCTTAGATAATAGTAATAATAATAATAATACTAAAATAGTAGCTAAGGTTGTAGAACATGCACCCCGTAAACTGATTCTTTCACCTCACCGCAGCGCTCCAGGATTCAAATCCGACTTGTAGCCCTGTGGCTGCATCTGACCCCCCTCCACTCTCTCATCCCGTTTGCTAGCATCTCTCTAAGCTGTCCTGTCAAATAAAGCCGTAAAAAATATGAAAAAAAAACAATGAATAAATTATGAAAATAGTTTCATTTGCCATCGATTGGCAAATTAGCATCGCTTTGCTTCTTTACTTAAATTATGTTAACCTTCGCAAATAAATCTGAACCAGAATAATATGATAATTTACCATATAATACTGCCGGACCTGCTCTGAAGGCTAAGTAAGTTTTTCCATAACCGCATATGTGGGAGTGTGTGTGTGTGTGTGTGTGTGTGTTTGTCAGCGAGCCTGCTTGTCCTCAGTAAGTGCCACATCAACAACATTAACTTGGAGGACAAAGGAGGGCACGGAAACACACCAAGCCACACGCGTCGAGACAGTAACAGAAAATAGACGGAGTAGCAACACACACTATTTTAATTATCCTCTTGTCTAACCTGCCCTCCAATTACAAATAAGGATGTATAATAATCCATCTATTGATGCATGAAAGACAGGACAATAACACAGGAGCTAAACATGAGCAGGATAAGAAGTGGTTTGAAAAATGAGACCGGAGAGGCTCAAAGTGAGGTTAAGCTAACTAAAACAAATGGAGTATCTCCGTTCAAATGCACTAAGATGCACCATCATTTCATAATGCTTCGGTGTGTTCTTGCATATTGGTACCGACTATGGAACAGCCGAGAGGCAGTGTTTATCACCATCAGAGACTTCAAGATAAAATACATGATTACATTTATGATAGCGCAGTTAAACGATAAAGACACTGCAGTGTGCGCTGTATTCCACCGAGACACGGGCATAATGAATATGCTCTGGCTAATTTATGCTGCCTAATTTGTCTACATTTGGTAAATCTTTTTAAGATTGATTTTTCTCAGCAACTACAAACTCGGCTCAGCGTTAAGTAAACAGCAGCGAGGAGGTTCGCTTCCACGTCTCGCTGCTTTAAATTCAATGTTGTGCGACCGTTTTTTTTTTTCCGTTCCCTACAGTGTGTCATTTCAGTCAGACTCCATGACTGTGTGAGAATTAACAGGCGCCGTTGCAGACACCTGCCATTTGTCTTCCTGTTACTCATGAGAATGCAACTTTAACCGGAGTACCACATGATTCTATGTTTTATTAGAAGTGGCACTATGAAAGATGCTCACATAAAACACAATGAAAAAAACTGCCACATACTGAAACTAACAGGGTGTGGTGGGAAAAAAAAAGGAAAGCAAATAGACAATCTTGTATTTCGGGCTTTACAATGCTACACACACACACACACACACAAACACACACACACACACACACGCACACACATACACACACAGCTATCGTTGTTTGTCCGCCCACATCTGAGTTTTGGAGGTCTCTAACGCGCTTTTGTTCAGGTGTCTTGGATAGTTCTCCTTTCACATGTCATGTTGCTCGTCTGTGCCAATCCTATTCCCTGTACATACAACACCACGGCCGTGACAACAGCTTACAGAAAGCAAAAGTGCAGCGTGAAAGCATCATCTTAGCGCAGGAAGTGAGTGATGGCGAGCAAGCAACACGTAATATTCACCGGTCAGACAAGCTCCAGAGGCACCAAGGACAATTCTAGGCTGACTGCGGCGATGGTTACATCTGTCTGCTGTCTGCTCTTGTCAAA
The DNA here is from genome assembly GCA_963678695.2 of Diplodus puntazzo. Lineage (NCBI taxonomy): Eukaryota > Metazoa > Chordata > Actinopteri > Spariformes > Sparidae > Diplodus > Diplodus puntazzo. The sequence continues at coordinate 6,394,842 of OZ023167.1, read as the reverse complement.
AATTACTGGTTTGCATTGTTTGTTCAGGCAACAAGCCTCCATGTCTGTGTGTGATCTTCCGTTCTTACAGTCTGTCTGCAGGCCTGTCTGTCGCATGTGTCTACTTAAAACATCAATGACCATTGTCTTATGTCGGGCTGATTCTTGGTGAACTGCCTTACGACTTGGGATGTGTGCTGGGAACTCATACTGGCCTTACTGGGGAGGAGATCAGGTATTGTCTATGACGTGATGACTGATTCATATCAAATACAGCTTCTTTGTCAATGTCATCATTAAATTTAGGGGTTTCATCCCAGCAGGCTGCCAACTCAGCAATCCCCTGGCTCCGCGTTACTTACGCAAAAAATATTCGATACAGCGAGGTACACACACTTTAAATGCTGGATGACCAGAGTGCTGGTATTGGATCCGTCCTCAATACTGGCATTTACGCCGAGCTGAGGTATTGGATTCAGTATCTGCAGAGAAAAAAAGTTAGATCAGAGCATCCTTGCTCACAACCTGCCTCTCCTGAACTGAACCCATCCTTTTTAACGCCACATTAACAACTTTGTGTAGTCGGACAGCCTCTGACTGCAGATCCCATCCACCAGAAGACTAAGTGATTATATTTAATCACCGTCTCTTGACTGCTTAACTATTCCTTTCTAGTGTCAGTTGATATGCGAGCTCGCACACTCCCATCCACATGTGAATACAAAGAAATACATCGAGCGGTGAGTGTTTGGGGCAGAAGAAGACAGCGTACGACTTAGTGGTCCTTTCTCAATTTCTGCGGGCGGTAAAGCAGGCTGCATGGCAGCCCCGTCTCCCAAGACAAGTTAATAAGATGGAGCAGTCCCCGGGGGCAACAGCCGGCGAGCATTATCACTTTGAAGGCAGCCAGAAAAACTGACACATACCAGGAAAGAACTCCCAAAAAGAAGCTATTAATTACCCCCCTCTCACTAGCCACTGCTGCAGAAAAAGTTAATTTGACGATTTGGAAGACAGGGATTGTTTCGAAATAAGGGATTTTCCCTCCCACTCGGTTCAATGAATCTTCTGCAATTATTATTTTTTTGTGCTTCTCTATTCATACAGACAATTTCAATTCTCTTTCCCTCTCCTCCTCCTCCTCACACATGTATGATGAAGCAACCTTCTCAATGGCGAAGCCAAAAGGGAGGTGGGGAGGCAACACGGCACATATCGGCACATGTGAACCGCCCCAAAGACCACGTCTGCAGACATGTGGCGCGATGAATAAACCATGCTGCATAAAAACCAAAGGGAGAGAAGTTCCTCTCCTGAGGGCCCACATTCACTCTGTGCTGCTCGCCTCAAACACAAGCGTCTCCCCGCCATCTAAATGAGCCATGGGGCGGCCGCGCTAAAGCAAATAAGAGCAAAACTGTCACCTCACCGAAGAAACATTGATCATTACACAACGCGCTCCCTTTTATTTCAGCCATTGTAATTAAAATAATTGAGTAGTGGGGTGGGCAGGTGCTCCCATCAACAATTTTTTTCACCAATTAGCACTACAATAATATTGCCCTGGATATTGCAGATGATATTATTAGCATTTTGATGGAACACAAGTGCCTGCATGCCTGCACGCCAGAGAACTGTCCTCAAGTGGAATCTTTTTCGCTGAGGTCCACCGGGGAAGAGTCACTTCTGGTTTCGACAAAAACAGGCTCACTAAACAAGAGAGAGAGAAGGCACGGCGCTGCATGAAGTGTGCTGTAGAGCCATGTTAAAGATTCACACAAAGTTTTTTTTTGGGGGGGGGGTGGATCCACATCAGATAGCTGTTACATTAAATTGGATTTTTAACGTGAGCGCTGAACCAGTGATCGAGTTTCTTCTCTCTGTTGCTCACGATATTTACCAAAAATCCGCTACAACAAATCAAAATCGGCAACAGCCGTGATGAAACTGTGGATTTTTGTTTTTTATACCGTAACCTACTATCTCAATCCCCTTTCCCAAAAAGGGAACACTTGTCAGCTGGACATACATTCAGTTCACATAAAATCTAACAAATGTGTTTATACATCGGGACTATGACCTGTGTGTTCTCATATAGGCGGCTCGTCTGTTGTCAGGGGCCTAACAAATTGGTTCTCCGATCACTTGGGAGCATGTGTGCCGCGTGTGATGCTTTCCCCAGCGAAAGGAGAATCAGAATCACATTTGAAGCACAGAATTTCTGTGATACATCTTACCAATTTGCTCTAAAGCATCCATGCTAGATCTGAGCGTCTCTCTGTGACAAGGATTATCTCACTAATACCAGAGGGGGAGAGATAACTGACAATTGCTTCGGGTTAAAATGGCTTTTTTTTTTCTCTCTCCCCCTCTGCTTGCCGGCTATGCAAAGTGAGTGTAGATGCTAATTTGCAGTGTTGACCAGCGGCATCAAAATTCAAGCACGAAAAAAAAGGAACAAAGACACTAATTATTTCAAATGTTACATGCAGTTATTTACTTCATCACTGCTACAGCTGAACGGATGTGTGTACATTGCTTTTTCTTAACCCCATGTTACTCAGAGTTTTACCCCGCTGGTTGCATCTCCACCTTTTTACTTGCTGCAGCTTTTCCCTGCACCATCAGCGGATTTTGTTGCGTTCCTACATTAATATCCGTGTAATTCGAAAGCATTTCTCCTGGTTCATTACGTCATCCTAATCACATTTGCTGGACCTTTCATCACATTCTCATCCCAGCTCGTCAAATACTGAAACCGCATTGTCATGAGCCTCTGGTACTTTTTTAGCGACCGTTTGCAACGTGCAAATCCTTCCTCCTACGATTAAAAGAAGCTCTGCGGAACTTAGTTTATGCGAGCTGACTCCATCTCTTAACAAGCGTTATCTACTGTTGCTCTCTGTTAGCTACGTGGAGAAAGGCACTGAGGCGAGGCCAAAAAAGGGTCGGTATCTAAAGACCTGGGAATGAGACTTGACAGTCAACTATCCCCTCTCCAGGTTCGCTTTTCCCCACCTTTAAGGAAAAGATGGCTGACAACTTATTTCACACGGGATGGGAACCCTGCTCTCCTGGTTGAAGGTCCTGTATGTGACGCACCGCCACACATCAGAGCTAGTTGAAAGCTGAGGCATCTCATACAGACACTAAAGAGTACCTTCTGCATTTGCATGGCAAACCGAGGAGCGTGATTCAATAACCTGGATGTGAGACCAGCTGGACCCTTCTTGCTTTCAATCAAACAAAGCGTCATGACGAAACAAACTAATAATCAACTTTCTGCCTCGACAATGCTTTCAACAACATAAATCCATCGAAGGAAACGTGAGACAAGAATGCACGGCAAAGACATTTGTAGAAAAATAGCCTGATTGGATTCCAATGGAGGACACACAAAGACAAACGTACACAAACAGGAAGGCATGCACGCACATAATTAATGTTCGCACATATTTGGCCAGACATTTCCCCCCGTAATCCATTGATACGTCTCCTCGCGTGTCACTGCTAATGCCACAATATGGCAAAAAATACGTCACCTGATACTCCTGCCAAAACAGAATTTCACTTTCGCACTGAATTAACTGTGTGTTAGCGAGCGAGAAAAAAAGGAGAGGAAAGGAGAGAAATGGAACAGGGGAGTGTCAGAGACAAAGACGGAGAGACGGACATAGAGAGGGAGACGGAGACAGAGAGATCAGAGAGCTGGGGACAGAAGAGGAGCCAACGATAAATGAATTCCCAGGAGAAGAGGAGGGACACGGAGAAATTACAGAACAAAAGGAGAAGACAGAAATGACATTTCTTAAGGGACTGCTGTGTGGCATTTGTAGGAAGAAAAATGAAATGTGAGGACCAGAGAGAGATGGAAGGCGGGAGAGGGCATGGGGAGAATGGAATGAGTAAGAGCAAGAAACAAAAGAGAAAGTGTGTGAGAGGTAAGACTAATTTATGAGAAATGAGGCAGAAGTCGGTGAGGCTGGCTGGCTGCTGTCTGATGGATTGGGTGGGGGCGGAGGTGTGAGGGTGGGCACAGCTTTTTTTTTTTTTTTTTTCCAGGTTGGTGGACGGAGAAGAACCCGCGATATGGATCCTTTGAGGCAGCACTTCCCTCCCCATCCCCCACGAAAAAAAAGAAAGAAGAAGAGAAAAAAAAAAACATGAACTTCAGAAATGCGAGATGAAAATAAAAAAAATAAAACATATAAAAAAACATCACTTTTCTTTAGAGGAGCATCTCCCTGGCAGGTAGGTAGAGCAGAGAGAGAGGCAAAGGTGAGAAAGAGATCGGGTGGGGAAACAGAGAGGGGAGAAGCACGAGGGAATGAGCAGAAGAAGGAAAAAAGAGAACGTGTGAAGTGACAGAGGCGAGAAAGAGAAAGCGAGGAAAAGATGACGGAGATAAAGCGAGATGAGAGACAGCTGCCTTTGAAGCAACCGCTCTTCAACTGTGGCGGGTTTTTTTGGGTGGAGGGGTGTGCGCGTGCACGTGCAGCTGTATGCACGCGTGCACAAATGCGCTCGTAGTATGCAAGTGTTATAATAAAGTTCACATGAGCGTGAAAGGGCGGGTTTGATGATAAGGCAGCTGCTCATTTGTAGTGCGTAAGAAGTTTTTTCGCTCCCACGTGCTTCAAGTACACAAACACAGCGAGATGCCATCGCGCACACACACATAAACACACAGGCAGACAGAAAAACTGCCTCTGGAGGTATCGAGAAACACTCGGGGCCCTGCAGAAATATTCAAGGCTCTCCTCTAGACAAGAATCCCCTCCCAGAGCTTTTTCGCTGACAGACGAGCGCGGGTGAACCTCCTCTTTCAAACAGCCCCCGTCTTTATTCGCCCTCGTCTTTACAGCGGGCTCATACGGTATCAAAGCCAGGACACGCGGCGCCGTGTGAAGTCCCATCAACGTACGCGCCGACGCACACCTTCTCCTCCTCCGTGTTCTCTTCATGTCTCTCTCTTTCTATCTCGTCCTCGCGCGCTCAACTTTGAGAGAACAGAGCGTGGTGGTGGAGGTGGTGGTAGTGGTGGGGGGGAAGGCTTGAAGCAGCGATGAAAGACAGTGATGAAGGTGCGGCTATAAAATACACTGTAGACGTCATCTATCTACTGATGGAGGGAACACATCACACAGACACTCTGTCTTTTAAGTTAACTCTCTCAAAGCTCGAGCCCGATGCGGATCTGGAACGAACAAGAGCTGCACGTTCACGCGAACATGTGCTTCCTACATGAATGAACACACAAACAAACACGTCCAAACAAACACAAAGTAGCCCCCTTTCTCTCCAATTACGCTGCCAAATCCATGGAGGCAAAAACCCAAACAAAGGCGGCTGAGCGCGAGGCTTATTAACCATAGCATCATCCCACACGCATTCCTTTGTAACCTCGTGAACTACTGATGGGCTGCCATGTCAAGGGTCTCTTACAGCTGTGAGGTTTTTTTATGCCGGGGAAAGCTGCATTAGCCCCCCCAAAAATACAAATAAATAAGCCTAATGATGTCAGATGTCATCCCTGACCCCCATAATTTCACAAATACACTTTTATTGCAGATCATTATGCGCCGTGCTCATGTGCATCAGCTGAGATTTGGCTTGTTTGTGTATGAATACACGCGTCGTGGACGATCTCGTATAAAGAGGGTGGCTGAATGAGGGCTTGTTCTCTGTGGGACTTCTGCACATCATACAGAAAATGGGCCCTAGGCAGCCACCCATTTTATATGGCAATTGTACTACACACACACACACACACACACACACACACACACACACACACACACACACACCTTTGCATTAATAAGAACACACAGCACACCTACACAGGAGCGCGCAGTTAAACACACAAAGAGCGACTTGGAACCTGTCAAGTGCGAACAAACTGATGACAAGACGGCGACAGATGGATTCACTGAGGAGAGACGAGCAACGCATTCAACTCAATTAGCAACGTGCTGCTGCATGACGCCGATGGGATATGGGATCTTACCATGACTGGCAACCTGTCAATCGTGCAACAGAGCCGCAAAAAAAAACAAAAAAAAAAACAAGCATCATGGCAAGACGCGATGAATTAAATTTAATAAACCAATAAATAAATTCATTTATGAGTAAATGGTATAAACCCGTGGAGTGGCAGCTCTGCATCAAAAAACAGGGCATAATGTGACCAGGGAGCCTAAATATCCCCAGGCGCGCGCACACACACAAAGAAGAAACTGGCAGCGGGGAAAGGAAGAAGAGGAGGAGGAGGAGCAGGCGGCGGGGAGAGACAGAGAGGAGAGAGGAGAAAGAACAATGGCTGCCTCCCTCTTTCTCTCTTGCTCACTCTCTCCTCGCGAGCTCTGTTCATACATTATCCTGCCACGGTACCTAATGAGCCAGGCATCTCCACCCTGACACTTACGCTTGGCTAGGCAACCCTTATTACGGCGCGGAGGCACACTCACTCACACTCACACTCATACGCACACACACACACACACACACACACACACACACACACACACACACTCCACTGGCCATCACAGGTCATCACAGCAGCTCGTGATGTAAAGCAGCCCGGCATATGTAAATGCATCTTTATTACCGGCGTGGGGAGACCGTTGTGCGGTTTAAGTGTGTTTGCGCGTCAGTTTCAGACACGTCAAGTTCCTAGTCCTTACAAATACATGAGGCCGCCTGAAGGCTGCTGGTGAATATGAGGACAGACACCATGTGCCCCCTCTGAGTCGCTGGTTATTACCGATGCTTCATTGTTCATGACGGCAGACAAAATTGCTCTTTTCGCTGCTTTTTTTTTTTTTCCCAGCTACACACTTATAAAAAATAACAAGAGGCACAAAAAGCAAGTCTATCTTGTCTGGCAACATACAAGTCATTGCCGGGATGTACCCTGCAGTGCTGTGATTGTTTTGGCTGCTTCTGTATAAAAAGCTCTTCCACTTCAAAAGAGCCTCCTACAACTGTTTAAGTGGTAAACCAGCACGGCGGTGGGAGGCCAATCAGCCGCAAACTACAGCGAGGAGGCCTACGTGGTAAAAGTTGGTCAAATAAACATCAAACGGCAGGACAGCATGAGATCCAGGACAGACGTGGAGGTGGGAGGAGGACTGCTTTGAAATGCTTGCTTTTTAGGATGACTGGCATCTCGGTTTTAAACACTTAGCAGTGACATAAGACACTCAGTTTGACCCACAGAGCTTGAAGGAAAAAAAGACACAAGAAACACATCTGAAAGGAACCAGAGGATCGTTCCTTTTTTCCGCTTTAATCTAAGACCAGATGCCTGGACTGGGGGTGATGTAATCTAATTCAGCTCGCAATCTTTCTGTGAGGAGTGATTGCTGCGGTTCGAGCGGCTGATTGTGATTTTCGGCCGTGTGGGTTGGAGCGCTCTGACCACCATTACACTTAAGAGGGACAGTAACAGCACAGGCTTAAAAGCAATTGTGCCGAGACTTGAGACTATGGTTTGAAGTTGTCTTCTGTCATTGGAATTGTATTGAGGCTGCATGTTAATGCTAAAATACTACATGTTTAGATCTGCCCGATCACGTCTGGAGTTAGCCTGGCTTGCACTGTGTTCCAGTCTGAGGTAGGTGTAACACCAGACATAACACACAACATACTGGTATCTGAGAACAAACAAACATTGAAAAACCTTCTAATTTCAGTTTTTAGTTAACGTAAAATAAAGCTGTTGTTTAAAAGGTGCGTTGTCATGAGCTAGCCCTAGCAGCAGTTAGCGATTACTCTGGAGATGTGCCTCCCCCCCTTTGGAGTTTGTTTGGATTGTGAATTTGACAAGTTGCCGATTCTTCCATATGGCACCCTCAAGTTTGGAGACTGAGCGAGTGACAAGGCTGCGAAGACACGCCTCTTACTTTTTATAAGTCTATTCTGTTCATCAACAGCAGGGCGTGAAGAATTAAAGCAACACAGGTGACTCAGGTGACTAAGTGGTTTCAGATAATGGATGGATGGATGGAAGGTGAGAAACAAGATTGACAACAAAAAAAGGAATCATTTAATATATTAGATTTGCCAAATTTTCCAAAAGTGACAAAAATGTATGAATTTACCATAAAGAAAGTTCGATAAAGTTTATAACATTTCCAATAACAAAACAACTCACAAATCTCAGATGGGTCGGCCCATTAACAATACTACGGCGAGATTGGATCTTTTTCTTTAATCTGGATAATCTGAACATTGTTTTTCAGACCACAAGTACGCGTCCCTGAATTATATCCCATTTACACAACAAAATAGCAAATAACTGTATTCTGTTGTGTGTTTCTTTCCAGGTAAAACACCAGCAACCAATCTTCAATGCCACCTTTGTCGTCTTAATGAATCTCTCTGTGCCTCTAAAGAGCACAAGTCAGAGACTATCCATGGCACTGAGGAATGTTATGACATCATATTCTGTATATCAGCATAAGAAACATCTGACAGTTGCTATAAAGCTGTTAAAAAGATGGAGATTTACAATAAATCCTAAAATCACTCTTTTATTGCAGCTGAGTAAATATAACACATTCATTTTCACGTACAACAAAAGGAACCACATTTCTCTTATCATTTAATCTGCTTAAAAAAAAAACTGCATCAAAAACACTTAAACTGGTAGATATTTTTCAGCCTTTAATTAAAAAAAAAAATCTCTTAATGTGTGTTTCCTGCTCAAAAGAGGACTGTGTGGTCTGCAGATGTTTGTGCTGTGCTTCTGTGGGCGTGAAGGCCATCAAAAAACAGGCCCATGTGATCAGCATGTTTTAAAAATGTTACAAAGACAAGAAGCGACACATTTTACTAACACTGCACAACAGACACTTAGCTAATTCCCTCATGTGCTGCGCTCAGCTGTAAGACGCCTGGGTAGGCACCAATCAGGCTGTAAATACAGGGGACAATGCGGAGGGAAGCTTCCACTTCCCCTGTCTGTCTCTGTGACAGTCTCATGCACATTAGAAGTAAAAACAATATTCCTGTAATAAATTGTACCGACGTACCTTCGTTTAGATGTCTTGACTTTGACACTTTAAAATAGCTACATATTATCCGGATTTACGTGTGCTTGTCCGTGAAGAATGTCATTTCAAACAAGCTTGCGTGCGTATGTGGGGCTCACGCGAGCTACGGCGAGTGCGCGTCTCATATTCTGTATCCGCGCGTGCGTGTGTGCGGATGTAAACTCTGTATTCCAGGTGACGCCGGTTGCAATCTCACAGGAGGTTTAACCTTGGTAAATCCACTATTAGGTGTTCTGAGAATGATGATGTGAGCAGTAGATCCTCCCCGATGGTTTCACTTTCTAAGAGCATCCAGCAGGTCACAAATAGAGAAGCTGTGGGGGTATTACAAGGTCAGAGGTTGGCTAACTCTCAATATGATGACAATTCCATGCTGGCATTTTCATTTCCTGAAGAGACTGATTCCCCGTGGCAGCTGAGGCCAAAGATGTTTGCTTATTTCTGTTCAAATACATTCTCTTCTGCTTTTAGGAGGGAATATAGCATACTGCAAATATGCAGTGTGGCCTCGCTGTGTGTCTCTCACACATCCTGCATATCCCAGGAAAGTTCTAATCAATATGGCTTTCCATTACATACACATGCATGAAATCAGACCGTGCCTATCATACACAAACGTGCCTTTCTGCACGTTTTTTTTTTTTTTTTTTTTGTCGCTTTCATTTTGTCCTTCAAACGTCTTCAGAGATGCGACCGCGCAGCCAACCAGTGGGAGCAGCTGATGTTTTTAATGGCACATGGTTTGTCTCCTGGTGGCGAGATAAACATGGGGAAGAGATTAAAACCCCAGGCTTTCTTCCACAATCTCCTGCCTTCATCCTCCATCCTATTGCAATGGTCATGCAGGGCCTGCACAGCAGACTCTTAATTCAAAACCAAACCCATCCGGTCTGGCAAAGTAGAGCCTAAAAACACACGCCCGTACACACTACGACATGCAAAAGTGATAGGAGGGGCGGATGTCAGGAGAAGACCGACAGGTGACAAGGAGGGGAGGTTCCTCTGTTTAATCACCTACCTGTCAAGTACGTCTCCGTGGGCTCACTGCAGAATACAAGCAGGGATGTAAACAGCCACTACTGTAGCGCCGGTGTTGATTCGGAGGTGAGTCTTTTGGGTCGCTGGTGTCAGGACGTGGATCACAACAAACACCCCGAAGAGGATGGAGCAGGGCCAGAGGCCAGGCTCCCCGCCTCGTGCCATGCCTCCCAGCGAGGCACAGAGGTTGCCAGCTCGTCTAGGAGCTGATGAGCTGGAGCAGTTATTAAGAGTGGCTAAACACATCATTTCCTTTGTCACTGTGATTAGGCCAAGGCGAGGGGCCCTCAGGTGGAGGTAGACCCGGAGTGTATGATTAGCTCTGCCATTTAAATGACATTCACACTAATCGCTAATATCAGGTCTGTCAAGGTGGGAGAATGCGATGAGGAATACGTCGCTGAAGCGTCGCAGGGAAAAAAGTGCCGGGATATCTGATCCCACTCGATGCCAACGCTGTGTCAATCAGTTAAGTCAGGCACGGCGGTTGATTGTTTTACTCTGCATCAGTGCCGCTATACAGTAGTCACACAGCACAGAGGAGCTGCGATCTGTAAACACTACACCTCCCGTCGAACCTACAGGGATTCAGTTGTTTAAAAAGGGATTGGCAGTGGAGGATATTAACCATCAAAGAAGACCTGGCTCTTGTAAACGCGCTGGTGGAAAGCCTGTTATTTGATTATCTGTCCAAATAGGTTTTTATTCCCTTGTAAAGAAAAAAAAAAAAACCCCACAAAGAAACAACATAACAAAGAAAAAAAAAAATCACCGTCCATTTGCTCGCAGGGCTATTTGGACGAGAAATTAACAAATCGGTCAACTTTTTCTTCTTTTCTCTTGGCGGAGATTCATCTCTCAAGTCGCGCCATCTTTACAACTCAAATGACCCTGCTCCCTCTCTTGCCTGAACAAAAGGAGGCATTATCAAACCTCACTCTCAGCAGTGCTAGATCCATTTGGTAAACAGCCTGTGTCCTACAGTAGTAATCAGAGGGTATTTTTGAGGGATTTGCAGGCTGGCCAGGAGGCATCCGCTGGAGTGATCTCTAATTGCTAGAAGCGGAGGCCTAGACTGCCTGGCGCTCTTTTGAAGCCATCGGCAGCAGCTTCCAGCCAGAGGAGCCAGCAGGGGAAGGCTTCCCACTGAGGCACTCTCCTTTTTCTTTATTTCCTTCCATTTTTCTCCCCTCGCCATGCCTTCATTCTTACTTTTTTCCCGCTTTTCTTGTGGCTCAGTTTGCCCTTTCTCTCCATCCTCCTCTTTTCCTTCCCATTTCTTCTCTAACTGTACTTGTCCCCCCCCCCGACCCCCAACCCCTCCACTCCCCCCCCCTTTTCTCCTCCTCTCCTACTCAGTCAATGAGCCAGCAATCACTTTGCAGACAGACATCCTCTGCTCAGTCGGCCATGTTCAATCCCTAGCACCGGTGGCTGATGAGGCATTGTGGTGACGTCAAATACCGGAGCTTTTCAGGGAGCAACAGTTAACCTGTGGAGGCGCAGCTCAGCTTCCCAGGTTACAGGACTCATACTGGCAGTCTTTGTATAAAATAATGAATGTAATATGCCAAAGAGATGAAAGATAATGAGGCCAATTATTTTTTTCTTCTCACCCAGTGAGGTGGGAGAGGCGAATTTGTGTCAAATAGTTGGTGTATAATGACACCTAATACCACTCAAGCCTTTGTTACAGTAGGAGCTTGTGTATCCCAGAGCAAAGGCTTTTGCTCTACGAAGCGCCGTATTGAAACTGCGACAAACACACACACACTCTCTCTCACACACACACACACACACACACACACACACACACACACACACACACACACACACACACACACACACACACACACACACACACACACACACACAAAGAGCACAACCACTAAATAATAATAACAATAATAATAATATAATAGTTCTAGAAAGTTTGACTTGTATTGCATATTCATAGGCTTGGGGATATTGTCCACACTGCTTAGGCAGAAGCTGTAAAATCCACCTATGAAACGAACAAAGACACGCAGATAGAAGAAAAAAAACCACTGCATGCTGTCATCCACACACAGTCTCACAGACACACAACCGGTTTTTTGGTTGTTTGGAAGGCAGGTCGCTCAGTGTGACATTGACTCCTCGGTGCCAATTCCACACTGGGAGCTGCACTTGCTAGCTTTGCTGCCAATCCAGGTAAAGAGATTACAGACACACACAATGCAGTCTTCTGTTTGTCTGCCAAGAAGAAAACCAGCCCTTTAAGCCCATTGGAAAAAAAAACAACAAAAAAAAAACCAACGAACAAACGGGGGCTGTACACAGATTCACACAGCCTCTGCCCCGTCCTCACTCAAAAAAACCCCCAAGAATCCCCCTTCTTCTCCAGGAACGTGGCTTCTAATATGTGTCCCGCTCCGTGGCTCGCTCATACAAAAGCAGCCTTGTGACTGAAAGAATCCAGCCTCCAGTTTCTTTATCCTGGTCCCCAACACTGTTGCGCATTACTATTACTTGCATCATTCAAATAAAGAAGGAATTTGGCTTACAATCAGTCACACAGTCATTATAAAGCCACACTAATGGGTGCTGTCTGGCTACAAACTATTGTAAAACAATGCGAAAGATATTACAGAGGGGTTTCGTCATCTTTTCTTAATGGTGTAATTAAAAAAAAAAAAAAGGTGAGGGAGAACATGTGCAGACATATAGGTGCCACCTTCAATATTCTGACTCGAAGCAATTAAACACAAACTTGTTAAAAAAAAAACCCAAAAAAACTTGATGAAAACTGCAGGGCTGACGCTGATGTTTTTAGCAGTACAGGCCTTTTTTTTTCATGAATCAAACAATCATTGTGGCGTGCAGTTTTGACCCAATTAATCAGCTACTTACAATCCTAAGAGTGTAATTTAGCATTGGGGATTGCAATGTACTAATTTGCATTGTATATACTTATCTTTTTTTGGATTCGTGTGGATAAGGCGTGATGCTGAGAAGCCGCTTGTGAACAATCAAAATCAGAGCGACTGCGTATCTATACCATACATTCCCCCCATCGGAAAAGGTCCCGCGTGGATTATGTGCGTGGAATTTTCGCCACGGAGAGATGTCTTGATGAAGAGGAGAGGGAGGGCTAATTACGGCGTGGCAGAGTGGCACTTAATAAAAGGACGCGTACGAGCAGCAGGACAAAGAATTCATCCATCATCTACTGTACCTTTTACTCACAAATTAAACCTGAACGCCGATAGTTGCCACTCTTTCATCAGTCTCCCCCATGCTCTCCTCGAGGAGATGCCATTTTTCTCACCTCAGCAACACTCTCCTTGGCACTACCAATTGTGTTTGACAGTAAAATCACATCTTAGATCATAGATAAAATGTCAGCCTGCAGGACGGGGGTAGGCAACGGACGACAGAATGATTTTGACTCAGGGCTATTCCAAAAGCTTTTTATTTCCCACCCGTATAGCTCGTCCTGTCATCCAGGGGTGGCGTGTGAAGTCATGTTGAGGGTGGCGGGAATGACGACTGATGTGTGTATATATATATATATATATATATATATATATATATATATATATATATATATATATATATATACATATACATATATATATATATATATATATATATATATATATATATATAAAAATGTCAAATACACATTCCCGATTTCCTTTTTTCAGTCACAAAACGAGTGTCAGGAGAAGAAGGGAAGGTTGAAGGGAGGTGGGGTGGCAGGGACACTGCAGTGGAACATGGAACAATAGGCGCCCTCTGGCATCAACCTCTGGACAGCCCAAGCTGCTCACCAAAGACACTGAACTCACCCACAATGAACTGCTGCAGTGGGAAGGGAGGCTTTAGAGAGTTCAATTTCCAACACAATTGGCCGTATTCTACTCCTTTAAATGCCAAGGAGATGGTGTGCAGCGTGTGCCTTTGTGAGGAGCTTTGCTTACAGCGAACGTCCTCTAGCAGGAGAGACAGAGAGGAGAAAGAGACGAGAGAGAAATGGAGAGACGGCGAAGACAGGGCAGGGCGGGGAGACGGCGTGGGGGACAGAAATAGTGAGGGAAAAGAAAAGGGGGAAAGAATACGACTGAATGACTGGGAGAGATAGAGAGGAGAGGGGAGAAGGAAAAAAAAAAGTAGAGAGAAAACGAGAAGGGTAGAGAATGTCTCCTCTGGCTGTCGTTTCGCCAGCCTCACAGGGACCGTCTGAAGGACAATGCTGCTACTAGTGGAGTGTGACGTTTGTCCTCTATCCAATTCAACACGGCCCCAAAGAAAACACACTTACAATCAAGTGTCGATCATGCATCTCATACACAATAACCTCCCCCCAAACAAAATACAATGCATTATAGTAATATACAATACAGCCTGTGTGTTGGAAAAAAAAGGAAAAAAAAGAAACAGCTTAATGGGAGAAATAAAAAGGCGCTGAGATAACATTCAAATGAGGCGATGTGCAGGCGTAGTGTGCCACAGCAGATCGTTTTTAACTGCTGTGAGTTTTACCTCAGATACCCTCCGAGTTCTCCTTTTAAAGGAATAATTTTACCTTGTCCAAACCCTCCGTAATACACCGTAAGTATGTCGTCTCTTCTCAAACGTGTATTTAATTTGCTTGCAGAGACAAAGGTATTATTTTTGCCTCACACACGCTCAAGTAAATATAACATGCTCACCAACTTCAGGGACATTTTCCTTTCCGCTTGTTTTGCCTCGGCAGAAAATAGAAACTGAGGCCCTCAAAAAAAAAAAAAAAGACTTTAAAGCTTGCTGTTGAAATTATGGATGATAAGTGATAGGGTTTTATTTCAGCCGATACCAATAATCAATAATAACGTGCTTCTCATAGCAAATGTGATGACTGATAATCTCAGATGTTTGTATTCTAGCCTAGCCTATGGTTTAGTGGGAATAAATCGATGATTCACTATTCCATAGCTCTGGCCAACAACCAATGTTACATCAAAGTGTGTTTACGGTGGAAGCTGCATGTAATCTCATAATTTGCCTCCAGCGATGTCACTCGGTGGCTAAGCTGCATTGTGGGTAATGTAGGCTACAGCTTTTTAAAAAGCAATCTGCTGGTGTAGCATTGCACTCCTATAACACATTTGGACTGAAAACCAAAGATATCGCCTTTTTTATATCACAAATTCATCTTACTTTTCGAAAACCTGGCACCTATACGTTCCTATACCTATACTATACCTTTAGCCACGGAGTGACATCAACGGTGGTTAATCATCAGATAACATGCAGCTTCGTCTGGAGCAACGTCAAGGCTTTATACTTTATACATATGGAGTAATAAAATAAAAAGATATGTGAAGTCAATGAAAGCAATATAAGGCTATAATCTCAATTTAGGAATAATACATAATATACATTTCCCAGTATCTGGCTGATACCTCATAATTTATTCGTCCAATAAACTGTTCTTCACCCATTGAAATGCAAACACAAGCTAGGCTAACTACAATGTGTCTGAGTTGCAGAGCATTCAAGATCACCAAGA
Organism: Diplodus puntazzo; assembly: GCA_963678695.2. Taxonomy (NCBI): domain Eukaryota; kingdom Metazoa; phylum Chordata; class Actinopteri; order Spariformes; family Sparidae; genus Diplodus; species Diplodus puntazzo. The sequence continues at coordinate 6,379,233 of OZ023167.1, read as the reverse complement.
AACCAAAGCAAAAAAATGGCAAATGTTAAAGAATATACGCCCTTTCCTGCGGTGCAATGCATCAAAGGTGAACTGTTATTTTCAGGGTTTGTGATTGTGGGATAGGCGGCGCGGCTCTGGAAGAGTTGCGCTGTGTAACATTAGGGTTGTTAAATAAAGAATGTGTTATTTTTTATCTATTGCAGTCCAGCAGGAAGATCGGGGAATTATTTTTTCATGAATCAATCTGTAAGATAAAAATGAACACAGGTGGGAAATTGATTTGGACTGCAGGCTGCCAGATGCTCATCACCGGATCTGTAGGCAGTGGTAAAGCGGGGCCAGGCACTGGTTTCACTGATAATATATTCAACGTCCTTTCCTATGTGGTCACGGGGCAGCTGAGCCATTAATATTACACAATCACACCAATGGCTGTGATGAATTATTCAGACTTTCTTATGGCTCTGTAATATTCTATGCAATTCATCCGGAAGACCTGTTGTGCTTCTCACACGAAGGCGGCAAATATCCACTGTTTCGAATTCCTGCTGGAACAAAATATCAAAATGCTAGTTCGAAGAAAAGGCGAGCGGAGAAAGCGCTGCACCTGCCTCCTGCCTCCCGCCTCGGTGTCACACTCAATATAAATACGTCCGCTGTCATCAGAAAAATTGCCAAGGAGGCTGTTTCACCATCATTGTCTTCATTTGAAGGGCATTTTTCTGCCCAAAGGCAAATGCCTAACACACTCCCGAGCATGGCGCCCAACCCCTCTCTCACATACAGAGGGCTGGCAGTGCAGCAGACAGGAGAGAGGGAGAGAGGGAGAGAGAGAGAGAGAGAGAGAGAGAGAGAGAGAGAGAGAGAGAGCGAGAGAGAGAGATAAGAGATAGAGAGAGAGAAAAAAAAGCCTTCTTCTCAAAGCAGACCTCACACTGGGTTCTGTCACTACAGATCAAAATCCCCTCAAAGCCATAGATCACTTCCACTATAGTTCACATGTTCCACACTTAGAAACTGTTTACCAGACTCAAAGAGTTCGTCTGCACAGAGTACACACACTCATACACACACATAGACACACACAAACACGGATACGGAGAGAGAGAGAGAGAGAGTTTGCACAAAATAAAAGAACAATACGGCTTTCGATCCAAGCCAACTGCACTTAAACATTTATACAGGTTGAGAGGACGAGCCGCTCACTGCAAACAAATGTTTACTATATGGCAAAAACCGGCGCTCAGCCCGCTTCAGCGAGATGGTGCGATGCCAGCTCTGCTGACAAACAGAAGTGTCTGCTCGTGCTCCTTTTTCCTGCAGAACTACCTGTCAGCGCCTGTTGATGGCTCGCGCACGCAGGGACACGTGCGCACACATGCACAGCCGGGGACAGTCTGTCTCCTAAAAGTTGCTTTAACGTGACTCGTACGCGAGGACTCACAGCCAATAACAGCCATCGCGCAGGGCTCCGGATGAGAGTGACAGTCTTATATGTGCTACTGGCGGTCAACTCCGGCGTGTCAGCGCGCGGCTCGGCTTAAATGCACCACGCCGCATTGTGGTGCAGGGGAGGAAACCTGTCTTTGGAAAGTCCTCTGCTTGAGAGAGAAACGTCCCCTCATCTAAGATAAGGAGCCGATGAGAGATAGCGATAAAGTCAGTGCCTCTCCTGGGCCTTATCTGATGCTGTTATCTGACTGCACAGCACCCACCATCTCACAATCTTTACACCCTTTAAGCACCTCTCTGAAACACTCACACCAGCATCATCACGCGCACACACACACACGCCATCCAAACGCTCAAACATTCCAAACAGCGTACCAGCTTATTGATTACCTTGACACGCTCCCATTGTTGAACAGACGGTACAGCTAATATCATGTAAGATTGGAACTGTTCTGTGTTATCTCATGGGGAAAAGGACATAAAATGACTATTTTCTCACCCTTCTGAAAGAAAGAACAAAAAAACAAAAAAAAAAGAATGTGAGGAAAGAGAGCAGACGCTGTGCACTTACCTCTATGTCTGTTAGTCGTCTTATCAAACATAAGCATGGCATCATCAACCTGGAAGACACAAGAAAAGCACTGAAATTAGCCTAATCTCTTCAGCAAGTAGCTCACGTCACCCTCTCCCCATTGAATCACATCTCATTCTACTCACTGTAATTACTCTTAGAATATATATTCTCGCTGCTTTACACTTATTTCTTTCTAAGCACCTCTCCTCTGCATAATCATCCTGCCGTCTAAAGATTATTGCCAGGTTACCAGCTCCCTCTCTGTCTGATTTTTACTGATATAGGAATTTGTCTAAGATGTGAGGGGAAAGTGGCAATAGGAGGGAAAGTTAACGATAATGACAAGCAGTGAGGGAAAAAAATGAAGAACTGTGTGGACAATATGTTTATTTTGATGAACACCAAAGTCCGGTCTTGTGGAGGATGACAGATAGACACATTACGCTAAGCGAGTGTGAGACAAATGGGATCCTTCCTCATCTCACAGCCGCAGCGGCAGCAGCATCCACCATAATATCATCCCTCATCATGTCCAATAAAGCCACACACAGACAGACAGCATTTTTTCTTCACACATCCCAGAGAAACAGATCTCTAGACACACTCTGCTTTCTGACGAAATGCTTAAAAAACAGACTGAGGCATGCTCATTTAGCCTGTGATTTTGTCTTGGGAGATGAATATAAAAAAAAAGCACAGAGGGTTAGAGAGCAGCAGCAGACAGAAACAAAAGAGGGAACACTCTGCACCACTCGCTCACTGGTTATGGTCTCTAGGTAAGTGTAACGGTGTACCGAGGAGATTCAATGCTGTGCAGGGGGAAATATGAGCGCAGAAGCGCGCGTCTGTGTTTTTCATGGTAGGGTGACAAAGCTTCGGGAGGAGATGGGAAGAGACAAGAATAGGGGTCTCACTCAAGCCGAACTGTCTGATTGGATAAAGAGAAGTGCCTGGCAGCCAGGCAGACTAGCGCTGGCACACTGCTCGTGCCACCCTCTTGCCACACATTTGGCACACAAGACGCTGGCACAGCTTGCAGGACCTGGTTACTCACTGTACGGCTCACAGGCCACATGCGGCTCATCGGCACTTTATTTGCACCACCCAAAAATATTCTAAATTTTGCAAAAATAAAATACCCACACTTAGAGCACCTGAAGTGGGCGGGGAAGCAGAGCCTACAGGTGGATGCAGGTGCGGCTGCAGCAGCGTTGGCAGCAAAAAAATGTTTGCAAATGAACAGCGGCGCAGCAGCTGTGGCAGAGCAAAACAATAGATATAGTACGGCTGAGTTAAGCAGACAAGAAAGGGAGTGTGTGTCACTGGAAGAGGGTGGAAGGATAAAGTGCGGCAGGCGGTCTACGTGAGGTTCAACAGTAAAAGTATCAAGGTGAAACTGCTTACTATTTACCCAACAAACACGAACAAAGTCATTAAGCGTTTCCTCTGCTGACACGACACACAAAAATAATGATGTCTGCCGTGTCTCTGAAAATGTGCGGTGGGAAAACATAGAAAGGTTGAGTAAAAATACAAAGCTGCCAAGGAATATCACCTGCAGCGACAGTTTTATAAACAAACATTTATAATGTCACGTAACCTAACCTCCGTCTCACGCCAGGTGATCTAATGAAAATCACATTAAAGTGAGAGGAAGTGGGACAAATGGAGTTTGTAGCGCGGTGGGTTGGGATTTTATTGCCTGCGTTTGAAGAACACAGAGAAACTTCTGTATCATTTCTGTATCATTCTGTAAAGTGCGGTAACTTTATCGACACATTAAAGGTGCACTACGTAGTTTTTGAAGATAACTTTTCATCAGAGGGGAAAGATATTCCTTGACTGATTTTTTTATGCCGAAACAAACTAAATAAACTTCTTTTTCATGACTGAATAAAGAGAATAAACAAACTGACCTTAAAGGACAACTAAATTTAATTTTGTTCTTTGTTTATATTTGGCGGACCCTGCCACCTGTCTAGCTTCAACAGTCTTCTGGGGACCTTATTTCCCCCTGAGAACAGCTTATTCATTCATTTATGAAAAAGATAAACATTTCTTAGTTTGTATTTTTTACTTCATTTATATCGTAAATGAGTCCGAATTTCTTTTCCAAAACTACTTAGTGCCCCTTTAAATACCTGAGGAGATAAAAGCACCATTCTGGAATTAAATCTGAGCAAAACATTGATTCAAGCTTGTTTTTGTTTTGTTCTTTTTGGGCTGAAATTCAGCTCACAACACCAGAAACATTTCATAATGTCTCCACATCTGACAGTGCGAGAGCTCCACCGCAGAGCGAAGATTGAATGGCATGTTTACCAACTATGGTACACGCTTAATTTGACAAGCGGCGCTGACAGCGTGTGATCATTTACATGGGGGGACGAACATTTATCGCGTTTGACCTCATCATCTAATATCAGTAATATGGAAGCAGGAAAACCAAAAGAGACGCTTCGAGTCTCTTCTACTCAAGTGCATCAGTAGAGGAGACTCCAAGAGATGTTACGGCAGAGATTGATAAGTCACAATTTTGTAAAGTGTACTCTGTGATTCAGTGGCGACATAAAACCCATCAAAGTGCACCTGCAGAAAAAAATAAATAATGGACCCGACGCAACACTATTTATGGCTTCTGCAGTAGTATGTGATTAGTTTGTTTTATAAGGTAGCGCGACTACAATCGCTGGATTTATTGTTTTTTATTGAGGTAAACAACCGAGCGCATGAAATCTGACTGGCTTGAATTATGAAAAAAACAAAACAATAACAAAAAAACAGCTCCACAGTATCATCAGCCATCAACCGCCGCCAGCCCTTCATGCAACACGACATTCAAATATGTGTACTCTGATATTGATGGTATTGCCGCTGTAAAGCCATTTATAGCCTGCGAGCAGAGAGACTGTTACTTTGTAAAATGAAGTGAGGTCTATTAAAGGAAGTGTATTGTATAAATGTGTGAACTGTGTTGTTGTGACATTATTAGAGGAGGACCATCCTGTCAGCGAGACCCGTACAACAAAGAACACAGATTCACAGTGAAGCACTGATGGGCACTTTAACAAAGAATGTGCACATCATGTGAGAGTCACACTCCAGCAGGTCATACAATACAGTCTCCCCCTCTCTCTCTCTCTCTCTCTTTCCCTCTCTCACACCCTCTCTCACTCTCAGTCTCTCTCTCTCTGCCACTTGCAGAGTCTATAGAACCATCTCCCGTGCTTCAGGGCTTTTCAATGTAGTTATTCAAGCAGAACACAACTGTGTGCCTCCATCTGATAGAAGGTTAAGGACCTCTTCACTGCTCACAAAAAAGCCCGCCACACAGAGGTGAGGCCAGGCTCACCTCAGGGAAGAAATCTTTCTCTGTCCTCCTCCTCCTTCTCTTTCACTCTTCCTTTTCTCCTGGCTCGGTGAAAAGAAAGGTTCAAAGGATAATGGCTGTCTTATCACTATGTAAAAGGGGAATGGGAACTCCAGTGAAGTGCCTGGCCTTTTGTGACAATGAAGAAAAGAGCAAAAGTCTATTTCACTGTGCTATATGCACTGGAACAGTCCATGACCACTTAAAGAGAGAACGCTGCTGGAAGACAGTCAGGAGGGGGGAAGAAGGCCGGGCAGCTCTTTAACTAAACCTGTGGCAAACACAGCTGAACCAAATAACCTCCTCCTCAAAAAAAATGGCTAACGGACTTTATTAGCTATGTGAACTGTTAGCTTACCTTTAATTTCATCAATTCACACAACTCAGAAAGCAGCAATTCGATATCACAGTCCTTTTTTTTTTAGTCTTATCCTGTAAAATCCCTTAATTTACTTAACAGGAATAATTTAAAACATTTTATCCATAAAAAAATGCAATAATGCTCAGATTTTGGGATATTTCTCCTCTACAAGGTTTATTAATTTGTGCAGATCCTTCATAATGAATGCGTTCATTAATTTAAACAAGGCAAATGATGTCTTAAATGCATAAAAAGTGTAATATACAAGTGTGAACAGTGCTGTCTGAACAACAGTGAGAGAAGTGACAGAAGCAGTAGTAGCAGTAATAGTAGTAACAGTGACAGTGGCAGTCCAAGTGGTAAAGGCAGCACCAATTTAAACTCGTCTGTACTGCCGGGCACAGTGACGGCGTGGAAGTGGGAAGGTTTGTAAGTGAGTGAAAGACTTTGAGTCTTTATCATTTCTTGGGAGCTGTCTATTGTCAACTTGGCAGCAATCAACTCGGCCTCATGAATATCGTGTTGGAGAAGGTGATGGCTTTGGCCCTGGAGGTGTTGTCCCTCTACTGTATGATCTAACAACTAATCTGCAGCTTTCAGAGTTGCTTTTTTAAGATGGTTTGATGGATCAGTAAAGTTCCTGTAATGCAGCTATGGAAGCACTCAGTTTTGCAGGCTGTGAGTTTGTTTTATTTTCTGTTGGTTTCAGTGGTTGTTCACTCTGGTCTGCCATGTTTGTTTGAGAAATGCAACAACAGGTTTAACAGTTTTCTCTTATGCTTAACTTAGAAAACAACCCACAGTTTGGTTAGATTTAGCCACCAAAACTACTAGAATCTATGTCAAGGTTTCGGTTCACACAAATAACTTTGTAATGCAACCTTGTGTTGATTAAAATATGTCAGTGCTGACTTTGGGTTTCACACTTGACATGAACAGCAGTCTCCTGGGTCAAAGTCCTGTTTTGTTTGACCCACTCAGCCACCCAAACCCTCCCTATGTGCATTTGTTGACTTCCTCCTTTGCTCTCGTAATAATTAGTTAGACCACTAGAGGTCGCTGTTTCACAATAAATGTAAATACGGGTCATTTTCAGCTGCTTGACCTATGCAGCCATTCTTTTTAAATAATGGAAGCTATTGGATGACTTGAGATGAACTCTGTAACACCAAAAAACATCCCCACATCTTGTGGTGAACAGCACCTGATTTAAGAGTGAGAGTCTGATACGAGAAGATGACGATACAAGCTTTACAGATTAGGTCAACTCAAGTGAAAACAAAAACTTGATGTGGCTTTGAAAAAGACTTATCTTGTTCCTGTCATATAGCATGCGACATAACACCACACCAGGTGTGACCTCTTTTTTTTTTGTCTGTATCAATGCATATGTTTGAACAATCCTCACAAAAATACATGATCATTCAGAAAAAAAAGGTTGCTGAATGATGAATTATGTATCAAAGGACAAAGGCATCAATAAAGGCTAATGTGCTCTGTTTTTGGACAGGAAAACAGCAGAGGTGCCAGGTGACAGGGAGAGATTTAAGAGCTCTGGAAATGAATTATGACAGCGATTTAGAGGTGTCAAATGCACATTTACATTCAGCTCACGGCTGAAGGCTACCAGAGGAGCTTTCCAGCAATTTGGGGGTGACACTGATATAGATCATATCTGATGCCAAAGGAACAGAGACCAGCGCCACAGATAGTGACCTGGGACCCATCCTTTTGTTGAGGCTTTGGGCTCTGTTTTTGCACTGACACCCGCTGGGGCATTGTGCTGCTTGTATTGCGTGCACAGAGGTTCCTTACTTGCCTTCATCCATTACACTGCTGTGAACGTCGCTTCTACCAAAGTGGAAAGAATTGTAGTGTATATGTGTGTAGTTATCAGGCAATTTTCGTGTCAGTTTTGTTGTTAAGGATTACAGGGATTTGTGCTCACACACCGTCTGTGCAGTTTGAATGGGTTCACCAGGTGATGCTCAAAAGAGACAGCTTAGAAACAACTTTGTCAATACTGTATGTGCCGAATTCAACTTATAGCAGCAAATTCAACTTAAAGCAGCCCAGAGCTTTCTTTTTTTGTTCATTTTATTGTCCCCTGTGGACTAAAGTGGTATCAACGCCTCACCAATTCATGTCGGAAATATACTGTGCAATTCTTTTGGAAGCAAGGGAAAGAGAGACTATATTTTCTTTTAAAATACAGCTGCAGAATGTTTAGCGATGAGTGGTGACAGTAATGTTAATACATCAGAAACACAGAAATCTACAAGGCAGAAGATGGACAGCCTGACAGTTTTTGGTGTAAAATGTACTGCAATTTGAGCACAATAACGGGTTGCATCAGTAAGTGAGTGCCTCAGACTAAATAAGTTGGCTGGATCGCTAGCTATCTTTGCTAACAGAGGAACTAGTTGGTGCAACATAAATTTACACTGTAAAAATCAAGAGCTTTTTTGACGGACTCTGTGTTGCATTATTTGTAGCGATAACTTAAAGGCCATTGTTGCATCCCTACCATGGAGCCAAGAGAAACACTCTGGTCCATGACTGGAGTGGCAGTGCCATCACAGAGCAGTAAGAGAATCACACTTTAATGTTAAGGTTGGACAATTAAACTTTGTCGCTATTAGGTTCATTACATTGTCCAGTCCATTGGCTCCTTCTCCCCTCTAAATGTGACTACAGCAAGAAAGTAGATATATGAAAGCAATAACTGGACAGATGCTTATCGTCTGGGGTTTAGCCAGCAGTCATTGCTTGGGGAGTCACGCCAAGTATGTAAAAGGACCACTATGAACGTTTTATAGTGTAAGACTCCGTTTAAAAAATCATTAAACATTTTTGGGGATCCAACATCCGATAACACAGATTTGTTGAACATTTAAAAGGGCCTCCGCTCTATGAATGATTAAAAAAACACCTCAATACGGTGGATGAAGTCATAAACACACATTTTTGCTGGCAAAACCCAAACCTCAAGAGATAAAGTGAATACAGCTGAACCACTTTGAACCTCTTCCACCCTCGATAGACTCCACAGTAAAATCACATATGGACTAGAGAGACCACTCTTTAACTGGAGGACCCAGTTTTAAGCCCCCTTGTTGGCAAGCATCCATTTTTTCCCTTCAGTGTCTCGGAGACTGAACCCCCTGCGTTCTCCAGGGGATGTACTCTGTAGCTGTACCTGTACCACAGCTTTACTGAGGAAGGGGGTAAAGGGGGTAAAAAAAAAAATCCTGCAGGGATCAATGAAGTATCACATTATCGTTATTATCATCTCTACTATGATAGATATGGGTCACGGTCAAGGAGAAAAACTCAGCTGGCACTGCCCCTTCATCAACACTCCCTTTGCAGTGTGGAGCATCTAATATTCTATTACAATGATGGCAATTAACAGAGAAATGATAGCGACCCAGTGACAATGGACAAATTTGTGACAACCCTTTCAATTGTTCTTTTGTAGAGGAAATCTATATCATTGTCTGGGAACGTTGAGCTGCAATGTGCTACGTCCACGCTCGAGCGCTTTTACAAGTGGTGGTTTAACGAGGAGCAGAGGGCAAAATTTTAGCTCCCTATAAGCTCTTGCAATTACACAAGGGGGCAAAAGGGACACTGTTCTTGAGCATGAGCCCAGACGGACGAGATTCTTCTTCTTTTTTCTTTTTTTTTAGATCCACAGCAGAGGCCAGCGATGTTTAATCTGGAACACAAGCCATCTCTTTCCCCCAAAAGGAATATTCCTTATTATAATGGATGAGTGGCAACCCTCAGCAGGAGTGATAAAAATGCACGGCTAGAGTGCAAACACACACACATACACACACACACACACAGAACAGATAGAAGAGGCACTGTGATGCAGGGCGAAGCGCCGCTTATCTGCTGTCTACTCTGTCTACCCCATTCCTCTTTATTTTTCTTACCGTAAATATGTCTGTTTTATAGTTTCTTCTATCACAACTCGATTCCTCAACTAGCGTCTAACTATTATTTTTTCAACGACCATCAACTTCAATAATGATTTAAAGGCACAGTTTGTAATTTCTGCTCTTAATGAAACAAAGATCCAAGTAGTTTTGGAGTTCGGAGTTGTTGTCTGCATTGGTCCTTCCTTATTCTTTGACCAATTCGATAATTGGTGGAAACAACTAGGATAATGTAAGCACAGAGCTCAATTAAATATAATGCACACAGTAAATGTTACATACTATATCTGGTGTATGTTTGCACAGAGAGAAGAGATGAGGGGTATCACGAGGACGCCCCAGCAATGTATCAATTCCTGATGGAGAATCACATCCGTGGGATAAATGCAAAATCTCAAGCAGTCATATTGTACATTATATGATCGCTCTGCAGATGAAGATCACTGTATGGCAACAGGAAAGACAGCGAGCTTTGAGGGTTCACTCACATAATTCATCAATTTTTTATACCTAATTACCGAAAAATGAGAGTGACAGAAAAACGTGATCCGAGTGTTTTTCAGCCGTCGTCTGACAGAAATTCTTGTGTATGTAATTATTAATGATATACACCATGGGCTGAATGTCAACACTTATTCCAGTAACTTTCCTTCATGTTGACATTAACAAAATGGCTTGAGAGGAACACTTGAGGAAGACAATTCCTCAAATCTGTCAGGATTACATATTTATGAGGTCCCCTGCTCAGCATCCAAGGAGGTCGCTATGGTGATACAAGCTGATGTATATTCCAACAATGAACTTTGTGTGTCAGAGAATGCCTCAGAGCATTGTTGAAATGGTTAGTACAGATGCTACCACGGCGCTCTGTGCAGCTTTCAGATCAGCAAATACACAATTAAAAAGGCAGTCATGCTGAGGCCACTCTAATCAATGTACTGTTACAAAGAAATGTAATGAAAGGATGATGGAGTGATGCCTTCAGGAGGCGGCTATGTTGTTAGGGCAGAACGCAACGCTGTTGTGGCAAAACAATGTTTTATTAGCACGTCTCCAGCCATGCCCTACCCATCTTCAAAACAGAAAAAAAGCTGTTTAAAAAATGAATCCTATTTTACACCCTTTTCTCGTAAACAACCAATAATTCTGGCGAATGCTATCTCATGTCTGCTGTACTCGTCAGTTATACCAATTATGCATTAAACAAATATAATGCTGCCCAGAGAGTCCTGTTAACCTTACAATGGTAGTGTTAGCAACAAACTGCAACAAACTAGCAACCACTAACCAGATGATGTGAATGCAATGGTAGGGGGAGATTAAATGTTATCAATAACACCTTGAAATGTGTTTGCAATGGTATTACACACAATTATAAGAAACTCATAAGGCTGACAACTGTTACCAAGTTTCTTACAAGCGCTTATTGTATATGCTACCAATAAATGTGATTAATGCTACTAACACTAGTACAGATTTATTTAGTCAAAATGATGTTAATAAACATCTTATATGGACTTACAGGGCCTTATCACCTTTTTACTAAGCCAAGTGTATAATTTATCAAATTGGCCTGAATCTGTCATATAGCATTAAATCCATCTCAAGAGAGCTTTCCACTGGGCTTAACTGTGAGGTGCAGCTCGTTTAAAACTGCCCCTTTGACTTTTCAACACAAAACAGGAAACCACTTATAAGGTTCTTCCTTCCTATATGAATGGGACTTCAGTATGTTGTGGGGTCTGGCCTTGCGTTTGGCCTCACAGAGGCATGTCCACATAGTTGAGCTCAGTATGCTTGAGGAAGTAGGCCTTGGCCTCGTCCATCAATCCGCCTGTCTTCCTTTGCCAAGCTGCAGGGAACTACCCATTATGGAGTCATTTTATTAATAGGGCCCCTTTCCTCTCCGCCACACTCTTGCAGAGTGCCTCCTCATTCTGTCAGAATGGAGTATGCCTGCAAGCCACCTCCATGAAAACTGCTGCACCAGGGCCCTCCCTCATTCTCCCATGTGAAAGCTCAGGCTGGGAAATATTGTGCTTTCAAGCTAAAATAGTATTTGGAGAGGTGAGCAATCCCTAAGCCCTAGAGCAAACAGTTTAACATTGAGGACTTATTTAAAATGATGCCCTTCCTCCTGGAAAGCCAATCAGATTTCTCTTTTAGTAGACACACAGCACACACAGCACACACACAGACGCAGACAAAACGCGTTCTACATCATCCGCCCCTTCTTCCCTCCTCCTTGTTAATGTTAATATGGCTGCCAGCTGCGTCGGACTGGAGGACGGAAAAAGGTCAGAGGATACTATGAAATGTTTGGTGAGACCGTGTGAAGACATGATGCAGAGGGTGAGACGAGCGTGGAGAGGTTTGTTTAAATGGGCAAATGAGTTTGAATGTGTGAGGGAAGATGCAGAGGACGAACAGGATTACACTGGAAGAGCCAACATGTGGTTAGGTATACACAGCTTTTTTTTTTATTAGACACACTGCCCTTTTAATACACAATAAGGTCATTAATTTCTAATAAATCCCATATGGCATTTATAATCTAGTCTGTGCTGTATCATGTTAATATTTAACAGCTTATTTGGAATTAAATTTTCAGAGTCAACATCTCTTTTTACTGTGTGTCCTTTAGTCTTTGAGGCAGTAAAAGTCGTACAGGAATTTCTGCTGACCGACACGTGAAGGTGTTAGCAATGTGCAAACCCTCCGCAAGAATCCTCGTTAGACACTATCCTGACCATTGTGACGCATCAAGCATAAAAATCCAAAGCTATGACATATCTATCCATCCATCCATCCATCCATCCATCCATCCATCCATCCATCCATCCATCCATCCATCCATCCATCCATCCATCCATCCAACCTGTAGTCTTTATCTAATTGTCTGCGTGGTGCTTTTTTTCAATATTTACCATTACTTATGTTCACTTCTAATGGTAATTACACATGACTAAAACTGTATAGTCATTATTATTTGCCAATACTAGAACTATTATTTATAATTATGAGGGCTTTTGCATTTAAAAAGCATTCTGCGGGGGCGAGGTTTTTGAAACTGAATATCATAGCCATAAATCCTGGGAAGACACCTTTTAATAACGCTGTGTGTACCCTAGGCAACAGGAAAAACGCCATGCAGCCTCAGCAAACATTGAACATCTTAGTCACACGGCTGGAGTGACCAATCGTGTTCGGATTCAGTCGGTTTATTAATGAAATGGGAAGCAAAAAGTAACATACGCAGACATGTGGTTGTCTTAACTGGGTGTTTTTTTTCTTCCTTCAGTGTGTCAAGCGATGACTCGCAGGAAATTAACCGAGGCTGAAAGAGAGCATGCCGTTCTCTGTCACAGCATTAGTGCCTGTGCTCTTTTCCACCTGTGAATCTAAGAGATGGCCTTGAATTGAAGAGGTCTATTTCAGCTGTCTTTGTTAGTGCTGAGAGACTACTCAGGGACGCAGAGGGCTCCCACTCCACCTTTTGCTACTGCCTGAGCTTTAACTAAATGACACAGCTAGTGACGCCTTTGAATAACCAGCTAGAAAATAAAATCTGTAATCACGAATCAGTGAAAGTGCTCAATGACGGTGTGCTCCGATGTTCATGGGTCCGGTGAACATAAATCTCTCTTAGGAGACAAGCTGTGTGATTTGATATCAATAGGTGAACAAGGGGGATAAAATGAGCTGCTAGCTTGAGTTGAATGGCATTCATTTCGCTCACAATGGCCACCGTCGCTAATACCTGCAGTGTTTTACTCAGATTAGGCTTAAGCTTTTTTTTTTTTAAAGGCCATTTCAATAATTTGACATTTCTCCCCAGAATGGGAGAGAATGAGCACCGATAAAAAACTTTTTTTTCTCTCCTCCTTTTCATGCAAAACACTTTCATCTGTCATTTGGTGATAGCCCGTCTCTCTTTGTCAGCATAAATACGGGAGCCCCTATTTGAATATGGTTACACATCCCTCTATTTATTAAAGCTTGGATTAACATGACAGGAAGTTTTGTCTGGGGGCTCTTTAAGATGGCTCAGAGAGGCAATCTGGTGACAGTAATAGGATCCAGCTAATATACTTGACTGATGCTCCTTTCCCAGTGTTATAAAGCAGAACAATCCGAGTGGGGTTCTGGGAGTGAATACATTGTGTTTTGTAATGGCGTGTGTGTATGTGTGTGTGTGTCTAGGGGGACGAGGGTGCGCTAATCAGCCAGAATACCATCACTTAGCAAATATAAGGGCTGAAGAAATAAAAATACTAAAGGTCACAGAGCAATTCCATCAGGACAACTATGCTACAATTAACTGAATAGACAAAGGCTCTGACATTAGTGAGAGCTATAATAATCTTTTACTCCAGCGTGCAAGTTTGTAGAGGTTTGTTAAAGGTTGGCTTTAAGAAATAAACAGAAAAGTATTTTCATAACTGCTCTTCTTCCACTGCAGCAGTCCTTCTTTCATTGTTAGGTTTTTTCCTCATTGTTATTCTGCTCTGATGTAAAAAAGTGTTCAGAGATTACTGATGCAGCCAAGTACACGTTGTTGTGTGTCTATTTTTTTGTTTGAGTGATTAAAAAGGTGCAATATGCAAGAATTTTAGTTGAAAATATTCAAACATTAACAACAAATAATATGAAAAATGACATTGTGACATCTATGTATTGTTTTTGCAACGACATAGACTAATGTTAGCAAGCTAACCAGCTAGCCTCAACTGGTCTAAAGTTCCTGTGACAATTGCGTAAACACCGACCCTCCTTCAGTTCTCCGAACTCCCCATTTGGACAGCTAGCAGCATGGTTGGCTGAGAGAACTAGCTAACAACTAGCTACTATAAGCAGCATCAGGTGGTCAATTCTTACATACTGTACCTTTTCTTTTAGTAGAATAACTAACAATGGTGAAAACATGCTTTATACAGTCAAGATTAAATATGTAACATTTCTTGATTCAATTTCTCTGTTTAGAAATCTAATTACATTATCTCAAATGTTTCACACAATGTTTAAACCTGGAGAACTACATAATTTTACTCGGATACTAGTGTGTGTCATTTAATCGCCTGTCACTTAAATTTCCAGGGAAACATCAGATTATATGAGAGAGTGAGGAAGGAAGCTGACGAAATACAACTTCAATAAACTTTTAAACGATGCCTTGTGAACATTTCAGCGCGCGTAGGAGATTTTCTTTGGTAGTTTTGGTTGATTAACAATGAAAACAACAATTCCCTTGATTTTGTTTTGATTGAGAGACTAGTGGCAGAAATTACACGCTGTGCCTTTAAATTAAACTCAGAAATGAAATTCAGAGTGCCCTTTTTGTACTACGAGTGCCCGTCTGCTTACCTTTTTGTTATCGTCATTTATGTCTTTACTTTTTTTTCTCTGGCTGGCTCACAACAGACTTCACTTTAATCCATATTTGTCTCCTGAAGTTTTTCTGCAGTTAGATCTATTGCTGTCAATATCCCTGTGCTGAGTGGGACTTGCTTATAGACATTTCCATATGTCAGGCAATTGCTATGGATGGCCAGTGTGTGCACGTAAGTGTGTGTGTAAGCTAGGTTAGCGGATCAAACACACATCTGTTTGTGAGATAGAGGGGAATCTGTGCTTCTCCCCCAAACCTCTCAATACTAATTAACGATCCACTGATAGTGGCCAAATGCCAACTGTCATTAGCACCCAACGCAACACAAATACACAGATGTAGATGCGCACACACTCGAACACAGATGCTATGCGGTCACTCAGACCGGACCACCACGAGCCATCTGTGGATGAGATACATAAACACAATGCCGTCCATTTGCACTCACTGCTCCCCCAAAAAAACTCCAGTGATACAAAACTGAGGTGAAAATCAACCTGTGTGAAGTATCATGAAAAACTACACTAGTCATAACATTCATCAACTAATTGCCAACCTGATTTGTCCTATATAAGAGTTTATAGTAAGCTATGCCTGTTAAACAGACTGCTGGCACCTACACTGTGTGCTTAAAGACATGAATGACAACCTCAATTCTCCAGTAGCTGTGGACCTTTGACTTCTTCACTGATAGTGCCATTTGCGTGCTCTCAAGCAGTGTGCTCGGTAAAAGCATCTGACAGCTATCTTTGATTTTATTTAGCGAGGATTTCAGCTATGCCTGCATCTAAAAGGATATGCCACCCATTCCCTCTGTCTCTCTTTCTCCCCGCCTGTATCTGTCACTCTGTGCCTCGGTGACAGGGTCAGATAGAGAGAGCAAAGTGGCGAGAGGTGTGACACAGTGAGCAGATTAGGGTCTCCCCCGTACGGAGGCCCCCAGCACGACACCCATCATGGCTACCCAGACAGCCGCCAGTTGGTCAGGATAATGCCACCCACGCTGGCTCCGGCGGGGAGTCCGGAAGCCACATGGAAGCCAGAAGCCACCGGACCACCAGGGAAAGATTGATATTTCAATCTTGGTATTGGTTAATCAAACTGAGCTGTCATCGACGTCCATTCAAATGTCAAAACAAAGTATTCAGAGATCCTACAGAGCACATACCATACTGGGTAGGCGTTCGAAAAAGTCTACGGTGCGATATCTTTCTGCCTGCCTTTAATAGACACCTTTGAAACAAATGACAAATGACAGCAGCTACAGGGAATGCATCAACCTAAAACCCTGCCTTGCAAACCAGAGCGGAGCCTCGTCTTGTCTCGTCTCGTCTCTCCCTCCTCTCTCCCGGTTGCAGCCTGCCTGCCTGCCGCCATCTCACGACAGCATCTCTCCATCTCTCACAGCCCTCTGATCTCTGTGTCAACAGGCGACACCGGCAGCTCGCACTAACTCAGCAGGCATCAGCCCATCTGCAAGGCAAACCAGTCTACAAATGCATTTAGCATAGACTTTTGGTACGATTAATGGCACAGTTAGCGAATACTGTAAGTGCTAATGTGACAAGTTACCACTTGGATGGTGCCTTCCCAAGCAATAAAGACAGCCAGTGAACCCTTGTGCAGACATTTCTCTGCGAGGCTGGGAATTTACGAGCAGCAGGTAGGAGATCAAAGCCGCTGTTGACAGATTCTGCAAACACAAAGATTTATTCAACTCATCAAGAATTGTCGCAATGTTTTCTCAGCGGCCCGCTATCTCGTTGTGTACCTATACGGATGGGGGTTTATTAGTTGTCAGTGGGCCAGGTGGGAGGCTCCGCAGTGGTCCAGCTCAGGTCCAAACTCATACAGAGGTTGTGATGACAGGATCCGGAGCGCTGTGTGGTTACTCTGTGGAATTCAAATGCCAATCCCCCTGCCCAGCGCCATCTCCTCTGCTCTCCTCTCCCCTCTCCTCTCTCTCTCTCTCGTTTGTCATCTCTCCCCCTTCTCTTCCCTCCCCTCTCCCCCAGTGTTTGTCAGGGTTGGTGATTAGCTGTCACCCTCTGTAGAAGCAGATAACACCCCACACAGCCTGTTTCCCCTCTGGGAGCATGCACGCACGTAAAACAGGAAAACACACAAACAAATACACAAGTGTGCGCACATGCATGCAAACTAAAGACACTTGAAAACTCTGTCGAAAGCAAAATGGTGGAGTCCATTGCATTTTTTTTGCATGCATTTACCAGGATTTGATTCACACTTATCCGTAGAAGCCGCGTGGTAACATTGTGTATCGTTTAAACTGATATTCTATTCATGAATTCTAATTCTTATCAAATTCTGGTTCCCATTCCTTTATTTCTAGCAGATTTAGGCGTTGATAAACAAATGTGATTGTCTTAAATGCTTTCTGGTAAATTGACAAACTGTAAACATCCTCGATATGCACAAGTTGCGTGTGCTTTCTTTTACCCTTGCCTAATTTGAGGAGGCACCATTATTAGCTGATTTTGTGACAATAGGACTTGGCATTCTTTTATCAGGTTGCATTTAAACCAACTTCTTCCCTTGAAGGAAACTATTTTATCTCAGTGATGTCCTTTTACTCTCTTGCTTGAGTTGTTTGTAAAGATAGGGCCCGATTTATAAATTCCTCATCCACACTGCTGGCAAAGGACCATCTGACGTAGCCTACATTTTGGACTACATCCTCCCCTTGAGCACTTGCTTTAAGTCAACTTATACCCCCTTTCACAAAAAACCCACTCACGCCCACTAACATCTTCCAATTGTATTTATTGTGAATGCTATAACTGGTCAAGTACAGTGTGGTGTGAAAGAAGCGAGATGTGCACAGTATTATAGTCCAAGACAATTTTCCCAGAGGGGCAACAAAGTAAATCATATCATATCGTATCATTTTGTTTTGCCTTGTATCAGGATGTCTCACACACGCACAAACAACTTCCGTATCGGCTTCTTACAAGACAATGTGTTTAAGTCAGCATGTTATTGACTAAGACTATATGAAACAAGTTTACATCAAGTGCTTCCCGTTTTTCAGGCATGTTTGTGATTACGAACGTGACAACTGCCACATTTCTAATTGCAGTTAAAAAACCTGCACATACAATTCACGCTAATTTTGCTGTGAAAGTGGTATTACTGAAATCACAATGCACTTGTCATGCACAGGGAGGGAAGGTCCAAACCGTGCCATTAGGAATTGAGAACTAGTGTCCAGTTTTCCAAATATACCTCCAGTTTCTATAACAGTGGAGCGGCACCCAATGAAAACTGGTTCTCGCTACCCGACCTTAGTGGTTACACAGTTTATAGTTTTGGATGTCAATGTGTGCAAAATCCCAAAGAAACACTGCATCATGAAGCACAAAGCCTCAAAGGTAAAATATGCCCCTCAATCTATACCCCTTTCATTATTGCGTGCTCTTTTCATTACACTCTGATCTACTTGTGTCAGAGTGTTCTTCGACTAAAAGCTAAAAGCCAAGTGGCTCATTAGCAGCTCTCAGGAATCCCTCCAATTCCAGCTAGCTGTGTGATCTCTCTGTGATAGGAATACTTTCACAACTTCAATTGTAGAGATACAAACAAAAGATGCACGGGCGTTCGTTGTGTTTTGGCAGCGAATAGGTGTATCAGGATATTTTAAACTCAATAATAGCTGACGTCCACTTTCCCTTTATTACCTAAGACCGGAAAATGTGCCTACTGATTCCATCTGATGCAAACACACCGTCTTTTCAGACACAAACACAAAGCAATGACCTGTATATGTGATATTAGCTAAGCTCTGAAAAAAACATGAAGAAGAAAAGTCCCTTTACTTGAATGCTTGGAGTGCGCTTTTATGAACACTGCACAAGCTGCCTCCTCGCTCATCTCATTCCCACACTTCCACACAACTTCATCTCACACGTAAGTCACTTTAAATTTTGAGGAATCATCAAAGGAGACAGCGTAACCAGGACACACAAGAGGTGCCAGAAAAAAAAGTTTTAAAAAAATGTGCTGAGTCTGACAGACCCTTATGCATCCAGTATTTACAAACGGCTAGAGCACAGACGACTAAGGGTTTCTATTTTTGAACCATATGTGCAGAGCCCGACAGTATTCCTCCAGTGTTACTGCAGGTAACTTGTGCCCTTTCCATCTTGGCGACAGGTGCTGCATTAGTTGGACAGGGTGTGCAGGCATGTTGTCAGAAATGACTGGATGCATCTCTGCTTCCCATTGTATAGTTAATGCCACGTGTGAAGGGTGGCATTCAAAGACGCAAGACCAATAAATGCTTAACTTATTCCTGCATCACACTGCCTACGTGACCTCTCTCCCTCTCTGAGGATGAGGACACACACTTCTGGACAGTCTCTCCTTGCGGGCATTTGTGTTGATGTGCACAACAATAAGTGACGCAAGTAGTTTTGTGGAGAATGCAAAAAAAAAAAAGAGAGAGAGCTTGAATGAGATGTCCAAACTGTGCCTTGCTCTGACACCTAAACGGGTCTTGCCAACTGCTGCGTAAAATGTGCGTGATTGTTGCTTTGTCTCTTTCGGAAAAAGTTCCCAAAAATGATCGGATGCAACACATTTACTCGTCTGAAAAAAAGGGGGTTTGAGATGCTGCTAGATAATCTTACATGTAGTGTGTTTGAAGCACAGTGGGGACACTTGGGCAGTGTTCATATTGCAGCCGTCTCATTCATTAGAATGAAGCCAGGCTGCATTTTGCAGCCTGGTTGTCAACACATTGCACTCCATAAAAACACAAGGTCAACCTCTCTCATAGTATTATAAACTGCTGACCAATAATTTCGCATCTGATGAGCCCTGAAACATACCGGACATCCTGGAAAATGTTAGTTTTGACAAATGATGTTTTGATGCTTTCATCAAAGGCTTTCCCAAGTAATTTCATAGAGGCAAAACATGTTAGAAACTTATTTTTTTACACTTCTGTCCTTATTTAAAATGGCATAAAGGGTACTGCTGGAAATAATACCAGTATTCTGCTGGAAAAGGACAAAGAAGACATGGTTTTTCAACAAACCTGTAAGCAAGCAACAACACTCGGCAGGTACAAAGAGCAGCGGTTGTCTAAAAAGACTTTGCTCAGATCTGTAGTGACATCTCCTAAGGACTGAAATGGGCCTGAGGTCTCTCAAGAGTTTGATATCATTTCAAACAATCTCCTGCATTCTCTGGTTATGTTAATGCTACGGAGCTTCAAGCTGATGCAAGCACAACTTGCAGTCAGATCCATTTAAAACCCTCCCTATGACACCTCTACTGAGCCCAGCAGTATGCTTTTCATGCTTTTTTTGATAAGAAAAAACCAAGGCAAAAATAAACCTGCCCCACAATGTAATTCAACCTTAGGCGTGTAATATTTTTGTCTGATCAAGAGGTTTTTCAGGTAGTGTGCATGTCCAGTTCACGGTGCAGCTTTCCATTCCCATATAGCAAACAATACCCCAGGTTTAACCTCAAGTGAACATAGCAGGATAGGATCACCTTGCCCTCTTCTCCTCGTATCATCTCTGCTGTCGCAACACAAAGACGGATTGAAATGTAGCAGATAAATATACGCTGTGGCTTTATCTGCTGCCCCTAAGCAGCTTTACTCAAAGGGAAGCTCAAACAATGTTGGCTAATCATAACATTTTAAGAGTCAACGTGTCATCTTGAAACTGTCAAGAACAAGAGGTTGGTTTTCTGAGCAGATGACAACGCCGTTATGGGAGCACAATAGAAATGTAGGGTAACAGGGGAGGCAAAGGGCTGAAGCGGTGATGAAACGGCGAGGAGAGACAGAGAGAAAGAGCACAGAGAGCACAATAAAGACAGCAAGACAAATACAGACAAAGAAAGACGTATGAGATCGTGCCCCTGCCTCTGTGTACATATGGCGAAATGTGCTGGAGCAGAGAAAGACCAACACATTGAGATAAGCCCCTTTGCTCAGGCTTCCTTTTAAGAGTGATTTGGCAGCTCGGCCTCTTGGCTGTTGGCAGGCTGCGACGTATGCTCCCGATCATCTGCTGATCGCTGAATTACTGCATGGCTGTTTTTTGTTTCATTTTTTTTATTTCCATTTAACACTATTGGGAGATTTGCTGTAGGGGACTTGGAACACATACGGCAGGAGACAAAACAACTTTACGATCGCCGCTGACATATAGCTGTCCGGTTTTTACAGGCAGGTATTTTGGCTTTACTGGCACAGCTAATCAAACTCAACTCAAAAACACAGTTCCTTCTCTCATTTAAGCCTTATGTGTTGTTTTCATGATGGCATTTTTGCAGCAATCAGCGAGGTCTCAACTTCAAATACACCTGGGTCGGCGCATTCCTGCTCTTGTGGTCAGGCACTGCTTCTTCTCAGCATAATAAGGGAAGTGAGGCTTTTTTCCATATTAGGTGACTACGTCAATGAAATTACTTTATCGTCAGCAGGCTATATTTATAGTAGATGCACTGTATGGCAGAAGCAGCTCCACAGGAGTGTCTCTGCCGCCCTGCCAGAACAAAAACAACATGTATTTTCAGTGCCAGCTCAAGCTAGTCATTTCATGCTTTTGCTTTGCATATTTAAACTTACATGTTCTTGCCTCATGATAAAACCAATGGAAATTATTTTTTTGTTATTAGGTGACTGTACAAATGTGTCACACCGATGTCTATGAACATGACATGCTTTCCGTCCATTTCATGCTCACAGTAAGCTCTGATGGGAGCGCCTACCATCAACGCTCCACCTAAACAATATGTAACTGAGGAATACAGACTGTAGGGATAGGAATGAAGTGTGACTGTGACCAGACAGGAAAATAATCTACGTAATCCAGATCGAAGCCCTAAAGGCTTTTATAGATCGACGGCATAGATTTTCTCTCTGTCTCCATTTCTACCTGGCTTAGGTTTAATTCAACTCAATTAAATCAACCCGTGAGCCCAGGAGTTCGCAGAGAAAGCAATCATTCATCTTTGTGGCGAGCCACTTCATCTGAGCATAAAAAAAGCGGGCCCTACTCTGCTCTTTCTCCATAGACACCATTAGGCCACTCAATATAGTTTCAGCCATGCCAGCTCTGTTATAATTACAGCAGTTGACATCTAACAAACAGCTCTTTATGGATGTCCTGGCCTCACTATCACTTTAACGAATGTGGTCATTTTGTCGTAGGTGGCTGCTGGTGTCTGTTGTGTGTGTGTGTAATAGGTATTACATTTTTTTCCCTTTCCACCCATAAATTAGATCCTAAAGTAGCTTTTACATTCACAGGGGGAAAAAAAAAGTTGAAACGCTTATCTTTCAACATGCAATGTGAAAGTGGGGGGGGGAAAAAAAAAAAAAAAAGAGTTATCCCTGATACAGAAACACACCTTGAGGTAAATCTGTTATCTGCACTGCACACCACAGCTTTAATGTAAGATAATCAACACAACAATCAACACTACTGCAACAGCTATAAGGGATTGTCCTTGAGTGACTGTCACAGAAACCTCTCCCTCATCATGACCACATCAGGCGGCCTCTTACATGGACACCCATTCAACTGATACATATTTCATGAGCTATGGTAAACACACCGCTCCCCCACCAACGCCAGCCACCGGCATTGAATAATACATTCACGGTGGGATCGGCTAATGAATTGAGAGCTTGCCCGAGTGAAGAGAAGAAAGCAAATAACCAATACTCAAAGTAGAAATGGAATTAATGAGCGGTTGTGAATACTCAAATGCTCGGTTGTGAATGCTGCTCAAAAGAGAGGGACCGTTTTCTGTCCTCCACCTAACCTTTGTCTCTGGTCAAAGTTCCACATTAATGAATGCAGGAGAGCTTTCATAGTTTTTTTTTATGATTGTGGATTTCACAGATGTGTAAATGACGCGATGCGAGAGATGCTGTGAGCGAAGCTTTGATCTGCTATTCCGCAAGCCGAGGTCCTGCAACAAAAGGCGAGGAAATCCTGAGCTCAGACAAGCCTTGTGTAATCTAGTAGAACCTCTCTGTATGTCTGATCCTCCTCCGCTCTGCTGGCCGTCTCGGCAATCAGTCGAGCTGCCCACACCTGGATGTGCCCCATTGGTAAGAGCACAGACCACAACTGGTACCTCCTCTTCCTGGACGTTCGTCCGAACATACTCGCTGTTCATTTAAAAGCCTATTTAACTGTCAGTGTGGCGCACAGAACTAAGATAACTGAGCAAAGGGATGATTTGAATTTCCATATGATTTCAAAGTGCGCTGGCACTCCGGCCAAAGAACAAGTTGCTTATAATTCAAAGTAAATATTGTAAGAGTCCACTGACTCCTAAACGCTATTGAATAAGCAATTATGCAAATACAGTTTCAAAAACAACAAGAGGAAACAATCAATAGGGCAAAATTTGTGTTCATGGTGTAATTCAATTATTACTCTGACTGAACCTGATATGTACCTGTAGGCTGTTTAATCCAACAAACTACACGTGGATGAAATTAACTGGAGTAGAGCTGCTCTTGCAAAAAAAAAAAAAAAAAGTAGTCAAATCCTGAGACAGATCAATAGTTTTATAAGTCGAAGGATCAGCACCCAGCTGGGATTTCTTGGCACTCATTCTCTGCGGGGGACAAGTGACGACTATGCACCTGTAAGAAGATCCCCGGGAAGTTGCCTGGAACTCAATGTTAAGAGAATGTGTATTCTCTTCAGATGTGTCTGACGTCTTCTTCACGGGTAACACCGGCAGAACATGATATTCTTTCTTTATAAATAGTTTCGCCTTCATTTGACGGTAGAAGTAGACAGCAAATGTGGGAGAGGAAGATGACATTCAATGATGTACCGGATTTAATCTGGAGATATTGTTTTTGAGGGGTTTGCTTCTTATTCCAGTTGGCTACTGTGATGCCCCCAACAAATTCTGATCTTTAACGAATGGAACAAAGGCCACTACAAACACTTTACTCCAGTCCAATTCTTTCCATAGTGATCAGTATAGCACACACAATTTATAAATTGATAATCCTTCAAGTTTGAAGAGTATCCTGATATAACCCTCATCAATATGCGTACATGGCTAATGTCCGGTGGCAAGCAAATTAAATGAACGACACTGGACACAGGCTGACCAAGCAATGAGAAATGACAGACTGTTGTGCCTGCATCTTTACAGTGACCCGTCTTCACCACAACATCCTGGAACAAGCTGTTGCTGTTGTTGTGGATGAGTGGAGGTGGACTCTGTGTTTACAATATTGATGCTTGATGCTCAAACACACTCAAAGTTGATGGAAAGTGTTAATTTGGGGAATAAAAAAACACATCATTATTACTATCTTGTTGCTGTTGTTTACAATCCCTCCAATGCGAATTCAAAAGTGTATACATGTATATAAATAACTGCATACATGCTCTATATTTGTGTAGCATGAAGGAATTACAATTGTTTTTTTGTGTTGGATGATGACAATGGATAACCTTGACAGGATTTATGTTTTTTCGAGAAAATTGAGATATAGACATATTGAGATCATTTTATCACTCAGCCCATAATGCCCCACGTAATATCTAATAACATGCAGTTAATTGTAAGAAAATGACATTTGACATCATACTCAGCTTTTTGGATCGTCTAAGAAAATGTACTAGTCAAATGTTTTCAAATTGGAATGTTAATCCACTTAGCACTCCACTGCTTCTCTCCATCTGCTTTCACAGAAGCATGAAAAGGAGGTAGAACAGAAGGGAAAAGTATTTCAGGTACTAAACAATGTCATATGTCTTCGCCCACCTCCATCAGCACTACTATAACCCTATGGAGGGGGAATGGAGTTGAGGTGAGAAGCGGAGGCTGCACGTCCATCAGCTGCACAAACACCTTCATTAAGGTGGGAGGAAATTAATGCCTGCAAGTGTACAGCGGCGTGTCTTTAGGAGAAAGCTGGTCAGTTTAGACGAAGGAACAGGAGTTCTGGTCAGCGAGCCGACCTACAGGGTGGCAAGTCCCTGTAGGTGTCTGATGAAATTAATTAGGAGAGTGAAAGGAAAATGTCTGTCAGATCACACATCACGCTGTGAAAAATACTTTCACCTGCTGTGATCAATTGATTGCCATTAAATGTTCCAGCTGCCACAACATAAAATATTAATATTTAAAATCTGACATCGATAAAGTGAATTTCCATTTTCATCTCACCTAAATATTGGCCTATTGAAAGGACACCATTAAGCACAGGGAGCTAGTACATTCGCAGTAAGCCAGGATATGTTTCAGAGTTGTATAGCTGCACTCGCACCCCTTTTCAACTCTCTTGAGCTCGCTTCATTTTAACTCCCATTGCACCAGAATCTGTGACGGCTAATTCCATCACTCCAGTTTGAGAGGACAGACACTCATCCCGATAGGCTCAAGGGAGGAGAGGAGGGGGTGGACTTCAGCAATCATTCACTGGTCACTAAGCATATAGTAGTATTTAGACAGCTTTAGCATAATGCCACAGCTTAATGCGTGTTGGCTAATTTGCCAACAGGCTTGATGTGAACAATCTCTCTGCATGTTCTGGTTGGGCGCATGGCCTGATGGGATGGCACACCATTAGCCCAGTCACACTGCAGGGCCCCGCTGTTAACATTACAATGTGTAGCGGAGCATAACAAAGCGAAGGAGGGCTTCATCTTGCCATATTTGTGTTCTTTCCCAGCATGCTATGGTCAATGTGATGATAACACATATACAAAGCAATCAATATTAGTAAAATAAAAAATAAAAAAAACATTGCCTCGCAATTAGAGCTATGGGGTATTAGTATTTTCATAACACCCCTATTATATATTCACATTCTCTATCAGGGTTGGTAATCACTTGTCTCAAACAGTTTAATTACAGCTTGGCAATGACTACTTAACGTGATTAGATGTTATACCTTATTGTTGCGTGTGGCATATTACATCAATTATATTAGAGAGTTATTATTGTCATGAGGGTGCAGCGCTTGCATGTGATACAGGATGCAGTGAGGGTTGAGTGACAGGGACTTCTTAAAGACTTAATTTTACAAATAAAGTAATCAATATAAGCTACTGCACATCACGTCTCACCACACAGTGAGCTGTAAGGTCTTTTGCATAATTGCAATAAAAAAGTGTATTGGCCTGACTGATTGAATTCAGTCTTGGTAATTGCAGCATAAACAATGTAGTTGACTGTCACAGCTCGTGTGCCACTATGCTGTCAACAATCCAGATATTTTTCTAGTGTCTACTAGCATATCATGCAGATCCACAGCCTGCCGTGTAATGAGTATAATTACATGGTGCGCATGTGTTACCTGTGGGGTAGCACATACACACAAGCGCCCTCACACACATGTGGAACGCAGCACATATTTCTTCCATCCCTATGACCTGTCACTCAAAATCAGCCCCGATGGAAAAGACGCCCAGCTTCCCCATGCCTCCCCGTCTCCGCCATCCGCTGAAAAACTGTCCCCCACTCTCCATCCTCCAAAAGTAAGGGGAAAAAACAGACTCCAACATTAAACCTGCATCATTTCTAATAGCCACCTGAATCCCTGTTGATACTGCTGTCCATCAATATGACCACCCATACTCCCAGCCCAACCCCCCACCCTTTGATCGACATTTACTCCGCAGCTACCCGCCAGGCGCCTCCCTCCATTCTCAATCTTTCTTTCTCGCCCCAGTTACTCTTCCCCTCCACGAGGAGAACCACCGCATGTTTCCAGGCAAAGTCAATGTCTATCTCTTGTCTCCCTTGTGCTACCGATATCCAGTACACCGCTACCATTCCTCACTGTTGTGTTTTTTTCCGCACACATCCAAGGCATATCCGAGTTGTAAATAGAGTGGAGCTTAAATGACAACAGCCTTGCTTTTCTAGGGATTTAGGGAGCAAAAAAGAAGCTGATTTGTGCGAAAGACTGCTGGCGAAGATAAAATGTTAGGCTTTGGATCTAAATTCCACATGAATGCCTTTCCCTTTAGTGTGCATTATGACGGCAATGGACCATATCATAGTATTTGTTTTGCTTTAGAGCTGTCCCCTGTGATTTATGTTCCCCGAGTGCAAATATTTCATGTCACTATACAAGCAATGTTTCTGTCATGGAGAACGCAGGGGGGTATTCAGGGGCTGAATAAGAGAGATCTGTGTACACGTGTGCCTGTGTGTGTGTGTGTGTGTGTGTGTGTGTGTGTGTGTGTGGGTTGGTGGTGAGGCACTTGTGGCAGTGCCAGTGTGTGACCGCAGGCCCCCCTGGCTAGGGAGCAGCGCCTGGAAAGGTTACCCAGCAGAGTGGCTTTTGTATGGTAATGTGACCTCCAGCTCCCCAAGGAGTCCCAACACCTGCTCAGCACCCCCCACCAGCCTCACATCCCCAACATGTTAACTGTTTTCGCTGATAGGAACATAACTGCTGCGTTGCTATGGCTTAAGAATATTGTTTTTTTTGTCCAGATATAGACATTATGGCGACAGATTTAACAACATCAGAAATATAGACAGGATGGTGTATTTACTAAAACAAATGTGGACGTTGCATCTGGATGTACATTGATGACTTTCTCTTGTTAGAAAACCTTTAAGGCATGTAAACACCACTGATATATGTCATGGAAGTATTCAAATACTTAATTCTTCTTAAGTACACAATTTATGTTCGATGTCAGCGTAAATGTAGAAGGTGAGTGTAGGTGGAAGCTATATTTATAGCATTGACATTTGGATTCTAAATCAACATTTGAATGCCATTTCATTCTGTTTAAACCCTTGTATCTCTGTACAGTTCCAGATAACGAACGAGCCGACTCGATGTCTACAGGGCGATGCCAACATCACAAAGTAAAAACATTCTGATATCGATGTGTCGACCAATATACATGTTTAGATAGATATGTAACAGAGCAAGGTTATTTTACAGGTTATCCTGTTAAGGATCACCGTTCCAACATAGGAACTCCCTTCACTAAGAGGGAAATGAACCTTATAATGGGGGCGTTCACTAACAGGCTAAATCAAGATGATGTAGAAATTAGCCTTTTGTGCAATTCGCCGCCCCCCCAAAGTTTCTAAGTGCGACACCACTGTCGCCAACATAAAATCCCGGATCCGTAACAATCTCCCATTACATCAAAACAACATTAGTTGAGAATGTAGATGTTCAAGTAAAGATGCTCGTAATGCTGTGATCCTACCCATCATGCAGAAACAAGTGATAAGGACAATATTCATCCTTTTACAAGACACTGTACCATCAAAATGTTGTTTTAAGGGACTTAAACGTATATATAGTTGTTTTAACCATGAATTGTATCCTCTAAAATGATTCCAGTGAGCTAAAGCAGTTCATTCGACTGGGAATTTAATAATTATGAATCATCACAAGGATCTTTTTCTGTATAAAACCCCCCAAAACGTCTTCATATTGGCAGATATCTAACAACATATGGCAATACCATTGTCCAACTGATAATCTTAATTAGGCTACGCTAATATTAGTACTATACTATTTTTTAGAATTGGATGTCAGTGGTGCCTGCATACAATTGTTTCCGACTCATGTGTTCGGAACATTTCCCCCAGTCTCCAGACCATAGTGAGGGAAAAGGAGATTTTTGTTTTTCTTGCTTCAGGCCAAAGTCGAGTTTTGCTGAGGGGCTAAAATCCTTCACCTTTCCAGCGGTTGCGAAGCAACTTCACTTTGGTCTTGAGAGGCGGCAAGCATTTATATCCTGACAAACTGTAACCTGCACTGTAGGCTACAACCACTGCTAAACTACCAACTCGCTGCGTTCACTGTCTCTCTCCTGCTGCTCGCTCTGTCTCGCTTGCCGAACCGCACGATAGCAACGCACATTACGCCCCTGCCCCGAGTCCTTCTCTTCCAACACAGATTTAACACCATCATAGTTAATTAGTTAAGTCATTACAAAAAAAAAAGATCATATTATGTATCCACATTCGCTTGGTGTTCAGAGCTCCATTTAATCAAATAAATCACTTTATTCAAATTAAGTATTTTTTTATTTATTAAGGGTTACGACATTATAAAATATGACCGCAGACATTCGAAGGCTCATTTGAAAACCCTTAATAGAAGCCCGGAATGTAAAAAAATTGATAATCAGTAGAGCCTTAGAAGTTCATCATTACTTCAATGTATTCATCTATGTATTAGTGCTTTAGGTTTGGACACAATAGCCATGAAAAAACTGTGCGGCGATAAGCATGCAGACAGGACGACAACCCCACCTCCCCCCCACACACACAAACCTACAGACAACTGGCTGAGCATAGAGAGAGGGGCTCTAAAGCAATTATAGCAAATTAAATGAATGCCCCCAAGTTAAATAGTGTTAATAGTGTTCAGGGAGACAAATTTGAGATGCAACTCGCAGTGTGATGGCAAGATCCACTTGGATTGCTGAGTAGCAAACAGTAGCTTTAATTATATTCAAACCCTTTTAACAGAGAATCAATTCATAGCATGCTGTGACAGGTTGTTCTCTTTAGAAATGGACTGGAAAGCAGTGTGCATCCAAGTCATTTTTTTTTGTGACACTAAAGTTAGCTCATCTGATGTTATAGTGAATAAACTCAGAGATGAATAAGCGATACCCCCAGAAATTGTTTTGTCTCAGATATATAATGGAAAACAATGGAAACGACTGGCAACTGGTGACACCTTCAGAGATCTGCTCTGTGATTTAAGGTGACAGTGATGAAAATGAAGAACAACATGCGCTGCCTGGCGTGAGATGATAAAAAGATATCATCCAGCCCTGTACACAGGTTCGACTGCATGTACCAAGCATGACTATATTTCGTAATGTATTCATTGAAAAAGTCATAATATGGCTCATTGCTCACCACAGTATTTTAAACCCAAAGCAGACATGATTCAGAATACGGACTATACTGTATTCTCCACACTCTCACACCAACTGTGGTTCATGTCCTCTCTGTAAGACCAGTGGATCCTTACAAAAGTCCACTCTATCCTCCCATTCAAGGTCTCAGAGCTGCTGCCCACAGGCTGGAGCCTATACTTGTGCAAGCTGCCCGACCACCAACCTCTACGCCTCAGGCAGCCCACCTACTGAACTCATTTCTCCATCTTATCCCAGCTGTGCAGCATCACCAACCTCCTCCCCTCTCGCTGCACTCACACAGGACCGATACATGCATTTAGCTTTGCACTGGTTTTCTGCTCATTAAATGCATACTTATGTATTGTCATTAACTTGAGGCCACATCTATATGTGTCATGTAAAAACCCATTCCGCTCCTACACTTTGTCTATTTATTTATCCATTAAAAAACTTAATTATGAATGAATGTCACATTGAATAATTCATGTGCACCCCAGTGCGGCGAATAAATAGCAAGTGCACCTTTGCTTCCTCCCCTTCAGTGTTCCTTCAACCCTTTTAGTAGCACCATGGCACTACTGTAGGTTATTGGTCTTTCTTCCTCTCTGGAGGGTTCTTGCGCACTTAGTCCTTATTAAAATCCCTCTGGCATGTAAACACACACACAGTGACGCGTGCACGCACGCACGCACACACGGAGCAGCACGCGCACAGTCCAAGGACCGTCTGCTGGTACAAACCATTTATTAAAGCTCCTGTGAAGGTCCTGGCAGTCAGCCAGAGGGAGACATGACTTTGGATCCCATTCATGTCCACATCAGCAGAGTAAAATGTTTCTAGGTGTTGATCCATGACAGCCATTATTGCTGCAATCCAGTTTTATCACTGTCAAATTCTACAAAAGGGAAAATAAGCCCTTTTTTCTGCACTTTAACAGATTGTCAATACAGCTCAACCAATCCAAACAGCTGCTGAGGGAGTTTATTTGCTTTTGAAGGCATGTTTTGAATAGGGAGGGGACAAACCGCCCCACTGTCATCTTATCTCGGCAGGGCCACAACCTCCCGGAAACTGTAACGTATAATGGAAAAATGCAACCTTCTAATACACCAGAACCGAGAAACATTACATAATAACCTCTGAATCGACAATGTTTGGAGAGATATTGGAAAAAATAAAAGTTTTTCCACAAATACAAAAAAAAAAAAAAAAAAAAAGAATTTGAAATGTATCTTTGCTTGCAAACTTGCGCTAAAGCATGCCAACAGAATGTTTGGCCAATGTTAAGTTTATCGAGGGTATTTAATGGAATCAAAGCTAAATCATGTGAAGAGCTCGTCTTAACTGAAAATTAGCAGAGTTTAAGTGTGGATTTAACCAAGAGAGAGAGACAAAGAAAGGCAGATAGAACAGAGACGAAGTAAGACGGACAGATTATGTATTCAGTAGTGTTGACAGGCATGAAATTCCTGCACCAAATTACTGCTGGGCAATAATCAGCATCAGTCAAGTGTAAACCCAACGTGACGTCACCCACTGGTTTTATAGGCTTTCTGTTTTGAAGCCTGGAGTTTGGCATTTCGGCTGTCGCCAATACTCGGACGAGAGGATGGAGCTGGGGAGGACGTCTTGATTCGATTTGACTGAGAACCCGAGGACACTCTGTAGTAGCGACTTGCCAATCACAAGTTAGCCACACCTTAAAACGTACCCCAGTTGTCATGTATTTTAATCAAAGTGGAAAGATAACGTCACGCTGTATTGAAGAGTACTTGAAACAGCAATTGAGACTGTAAACTAATTGGGCAACCATTTACTGGGGCAACACATGAAGTGAGAAGTAGGATCGTTTTCTCATACTTCAATACAACTGGACTTTTTTTGCAGCCAGTTGAAAGGCACCCCATTCATTAATAGAATGCAGGTTGGAGGCACTGGCTTCGGAGCTCTAACCTCTCTCCATGTTTTATACAGTCAGTAGTATTATCATTACCAATGAAGTAGAATCATAAATCCTAACACTTATATGTAACTGATGCTATCATATACATACAGAAATCTTGATATTATCGATTACAACTACTTCAATAAGGTTTATCTACTGTGTTGATCTCCTTAAAGCAACGGCTGAACTAACCTGCCATTTATCCACATTGTTCAAAACACTTTTAGCTACTAAATGCCAGCTCAGGTGTTCAAACTAGTATAAAAATGGATCCGGCTCGCCCAGTCTTTTCACACAAAACACCAGACACCACAGTGTCACACACACACACACACACACACACACACACACACACACACACACACACACACACACCAAAAACAACAGCAAATCTCTACACTGAAATAACCTCAATAAGAAAAGAGATGCCCCCAAAAAGCTAACAGCAAACAGCACTTAGAAACAGTCCCATCAAACTGACCAACCCCATCTCACTCCGCTCTCTGCACTCTGGGAAGATGCAACCCTGCTCGTTGCCCACATGGCATGCAGAAAAAAAAGCGCAAAGTGGTTTGAAGTCTGCTGTGTCATCACCATACATTATTACCACGGGTGACATCAGGTAATACCTTCAATTTATTCTTTCATCGCTTACTGGCGTTCATCGTATTTAACTCAAAACTGCAGAGAGGGAGTGGTTGTGCAGCCCAGGGGTGCAGTAATCATTAAGGGGCATGAAACTATACAATCCTAATTTACAACTTCTTC
Organism: Diplodus puntazzo; assembly: GCA_963678695.2. Classification (NCBI taxonomy): domain Eukaryota; kingdom Metazoa; phylum Chordata; class Actinopteri; order Spariformes; family Sparidae; genus Diplodus; species Diplodus puntazzo. Next base: position 6,346,554 of record OZ023167.1, on the reverse strand, counting down.
ATCGCCTCCATTCTGTGTAGAGGGAATGATCTACAACAAGGTGGTCTGTTTCAGCGGTCAGAGGAGGTCTAATGCATTTGGTAGAGGCTGATAACAGTGCTTCACTTTCACACCGAGCACTCAGAGGGAATTACAGTACGGGGCTGCAGAGAGGAGAACATCTGAGTGCTTTAGTTAAAACCAGGGCTAAATGCTATCTCGTGCTTACATACTCCCTGATCCATGCACACTGAGGCAGCCTGATCGTTTCGGAGCTTGGGCCATTTACATTTTCACTTGACACGGTCACTCATACTGTATATTCTGCTCCACAGAAATCGATCGCGCAAGCCAAAGGCCTCTCCTTTTTCTACAGAGCACTGGTCTCCAGCCAAGCCTTACCTGGATTGAGAGATATGAGGATGAAAGGATTGGGTGCACTGAGACCATAGCCGTGGGGGAGAGATTTTTCAGTGCGAGGTTGAACATGCTCACGTAATGCTTTACAGAGGATGGGTATGAAGCCTCTCCTGGGAGGAGCAAGGCAGCAAATAATGTGAGAGTATCTATTAGCTTTTGGGTAACTGCTGCCCGCCATCTGAGAGGCTGTATGAGCCCTCGATGACTAATCTATCAGTCGAGCATAAGGGGCCTGCCACACAGCTCTTACCGACTTCACTCTTTCTCTCTTTTTATTGCTCCTGCTGAGACGCCCCTGATTTCTCCTCATTAGGAGTGCTGTTCTTTTAACATGCCTACCCAGCGAGTCCAACACTACACCCACAAAGGACACCCTGACCAGTCGCCCTGTCACTCTCGCGCCCAGTAACTACTTCTACGCCGGAGGAGAGAGAAACTGAGCCGGCGCTTCCTTTGCGTCAGCCTCGGCCAATGCTGTTCATCACCCTCGCAGTGAAGGCTAAATATGAACACACATATGAATATATGAATAACTGAACAAGTGGTTATTGTTATTCACCTGCACGCACTCTGCCGAGCCTGCAAAGTCTTTTGTTTGGAGCCTGTAGTTTTGCTGAGCATGGGCTTTCTGACAGAATGTCTGAAGTAGGGCAGAGGGGAGTGGGAGCACAGGTGTTACTGAGTGGCTCTTTTACCGAGAAAGAATGACCTGTGTCTGCAAATGCCCCCTCTGTCTGTCTGCGGAGCTTCCTCCCATGCCCCTGTGCCCTCTTTCTTCGGTGGCTACCATGCTGGCATAAAGACCTGCCATTTGCCCAGATGGCAGACAGCAGGGGTCCCCCCCCCACACACACACCCACACTTTCTATGTCAGTGAAGTGCTGCCCCCCTGAGTGTGTCTGAGATGCATCTTTGGCCCATATGCCCAAATGAAAAGGAAGACTAGAGCAGAGATGTGCATCTGTACTGCCCGAGACAACAAAGGTAAACAGACATATAAAAACATCTGACCTTCATGCAGCCTTCTTATTGTAGCCTTGTCTTTCTTATTTTATCTCCAACAAATGTCATCTCGTGTGAAGGACACAATCTTGAGGATACACATCCATCTGAAACCCACTTTTGACGGGTCTGAGGCCGGCATCGTGATACTTTATTGAGATAAGGTGATCGGAAACATGCCAATGTGTCAACAACTTGGCTGAGTAAACCTCAACAAACCGAGGTAACCAGTTACGACGAGCTTTCTGTGTTTTGACTTTAAGAATTGTATAGATGGAATGAAGCCAACGTGGAATCGCTTCAAACCTTCTTCTTCTTCTTCTTCTTTCCAATGTTCAACACAAGGCCTCTCCACCGGTTTGCATTCAAGCTTATGAAAAAATGACCCTAAATCTCACTTGATTTATTACCCCAGTAATCCGTTTCCAAATGAGTCTATGGTCTCCATTGCTAGTTTCAAGTCTTCTTCAATACAGCATTATGTTCATCTGGTAAATTATAGCCCGCTTTCGCGTAAAATAGTTTATAAAGCTTTAGGGCATGACTATCTCGGGTGAGACGAGGCATGTTGTTGGGTTCTTCGTCACATGCAGTCAGGATGTCCTCCCCTCTTGTCACTTTTGGCTCCAAATATAGATGGTGACCGTCGCAATGCCAAACTTGAGGCTCTGAAACAGTAGTCCCCAAACCAACGGGTGACAACAGCTTTGCCCTTTCAGCCACCTCCTTCTTCACAAGCCACCAGCTTAGTCGGTCTGTATGTCGCAAGGTTGGACTATTTAAATGAAATTATCAGGAGAGGCTCAGGAGAGAAACTGACTACACTTGACTGCCTTCACTTCTTTGCTTCCTTTCCTTGTCTGCTTATGCTTTTTTTCAAATGTGGGTTTCTTTCACTCAGCTGCAAGCTTACACTACAACAATATCTAAAAGTCTTTTCCTTTTTCAGTACTTTTGGTAACCAATGCAGACCTGCCATGCTTAATTCCACAAAGGTATTTATGTGAAAATAAGATAACATGGTTGTGTTCAGTTTTGGCCAGCGTGTTAAATGGAATAAATTACTATGAAATTCAGTCTTATTCAGTTCATATTTAGGCATTCAGTGTGTCTTATTGTTGGAAATGTATTGAATAAATAATTACATTTAAAATAACAAAGAACCTGCTATTACCATGCATTAGAAATGGAGTGAATACAGTACATTTTCTATCAGTGCTTCGTCGGGCTTGCAGTGCCGTCTATTGAGTATGAGATAAAAGGCGGGAAAAAGTGGCTTTGCGCCTACCGCTACGTATCGGGCTCTTCAAGTTCATAATGTCATACTGACACCAGGAGACAGGTAGTGCCAGGGGTGATGCCCAGGAGTGAAGGGAAGGTCAGCGAAGCTTCACAACCGAACTGGTGCTGATGCCACAGCATGTACTGCTCAAGTGCTTGGCAGTGCATCTTAACAACAAAATGTGACATTTTTAGAAGCTGTCAAATTGCAGTCTAAAAAGCGGTCTTGACTGGGGACCGGGCCAGAGCACCGCTGCAGGGCTTTCAATCTGGCCGTAATGGGAAAGATGGAAGAAGATAAGATTCCAATTCAGCCATTTCTGCACGGCCCAATGTGATCACACCGCAATCCGACAGGGCATTTGGGGAGTTGAGAGAATTCTTAAAAAGACAGAATATCTTCAAGTATGGCTTGATACTCACACAAATTCCATCACTGCTCCTTAATTGTTCAGCTCACTGAAAGTAAGTGATATAATCTGGTAGTGTTACCAATTCTGTCCTCTATCGCCCGTCATAAAGCCCTCGATCGCTGTGTGACTGTATGGGGAATATTACACCACAGTTGCAAAGAAACTGGCTCATGTCTACATTAAGGGAGCTGGATATATATTTATTTATGTATTGATATGATATTTTTGAAAATATGTTTTGGTTACAGGTTGAGTTTGGGGTTATTACGTTTGTGGCTGCCATGTACTCATTTCTTTGAGGCATTCATGTAATTCAGTCTCATCTACAGTACTTTAGACTTCCAGAAACAATCCTAATCTAACTTTGCTATTCTCTAAAAACACTTCATTTAGTCTCTCCTGTTTGTGATCCCACCCTACCAGCCTTAGCCAACCCGAGGAGTGTTGTGGCAAGTCACTATGGTGCCATGGTGTTCCCACATTAATGTATTCTCATTAAAGTTGCTTTTAGAAAGTGTGCACACCTGTGGAGAAATAAATTCAATAGCACGAGAGCAACAGACTCTTTGGACCAAGCAACAAAATCTGGCTCAATTTAAAACAGACAATTATTCATCCAGTGAGACCACTGGGCATTACAAGCCTAATCATATGAACACAGGCAATGCTCTGAGGCTTCCGTATACCAGCCTGGTAACTGCAGAGTCTGCTGTGACATGACCACAAATGTAAGATGGAAATTTATATTCTGTATCCCTAAGGAGGTTTGCATAAATAAATATATATGTCCAAGATGGTGTAGTGCGGGGTGCGTAAAAGCTAAATACATTAAGATAAATTCTAGTAGCACTGTTTGAATATGGGAACAGTGTTTGGCTCGACTTGAAGCAACGTTGCTCAACACAAAGAAATGCAAGATATCAGAGCCATTTCAGATTTTTTAATTAGCCACTCAAAGAACAGGCAATTACGTATATTTGTTGTCTTTGTACTATTAATAATAATTATTAAAAAAAGAACTTTGGATTGGCACTCTGCCAAACTACACCAACAGGGTATCATGACTCTCAACTCCCCACGCATACGTACACGCTGTCTACACCCACATCAACTATTTCTAATTAATCTCCAGGATTCATTTTGTCGCCCTGGCTTGTCTTTATAAAACGGGCACGAGAATGGGCCTCAAATACAAAGAAAAAGAGGAGAGCAGGAAGAAAAAGATTTCTTGTTTCTTTTAGCCAATCTAAATTCTCACATTTTTCTAACAAAAAGCTCATGAGTTGCTGAAACAATACCCTCTTATCTGCAGGAATTGGGTGAAATTTCCGCTCTGTCTCCCTTTTATTAGGCCATATTCAACCTGTTCGCAATTGAGAGCACAGCCTGAAAAGCTGCTTTGTGCTGCGAGGAGATAGTGCCACCGGTTGCTGTTGGTTTTCAGCTCACCCCTTTTTACCTTTACCCATCAAGTCCAGTTTACAAACACCAACAAAAACCATTGTTTCATCACTCATTGTGGCATTCCTGAAAATGGTGTTCGCTGCACATGTTCTACTGCTTTCCCTTGCTCTGAGAGAGTAAGAAAGATAAAATGAAAGGGAGAGCTCACCTCAAAAATCACCCTTAGTGCTGTTCATGCATAGTGGTGTGAGTTGCCGTGTTGTGGATCGACTCATTCCATCTCCTGCATCTATTCATAGACGATAAACTCGAGCCTAATGACATCCTCCTCCCTGGAGCTGTGACCTTGGTTAGCTTAGCTTAGCTTAGATAGCTAGCCTTTCAGCTATTAGTGGATGGATGCTTTCGTCTGTGCAGTGACACGGTTTGCAGTAGAAGATAACCGATACTGAATTTTTGGGGACAATGCCAACATCAATTTTAGGGAGTTATATATATTCCAATATCATTATTATGGCAGATATACACAAATGTTTTGCAGTGATTCCTAAAATGTGGTTATCAAACACTTGTTAGGACGAAAGCTATCGGGAAAATGTAAAAAAGAAGGTAATGCCTCCCAGTTACACCATGAGTAAGTGTTATAGGTGATCTCTGACCATGATAAATGAGATGACGAATTTGATAAAACATTTATTTATGTATGAAATGTATGTGTGATGTTTTGACATCTGGCTTTGAATTTCTGTGATGCCTCATGCGTTTCTTTCCAATGTATTTAGGGATTATAAGGGTATTTTTGAAGGTTTATTATTCAGGGCAGTCTGGATGATTACCCACACCTGCATTAATGCAGCTGGTTGACCAATTGTACAAAAAAGAGCAGCGGTCTCCATGTCTCAAACAGTTGTGACAAAGGTTTTTAACAGAGACGGGATATTTTACAGTTGAACAATAAACTTTATTGTGAAACGACATCAGTGCACTGAAAGAGTTAAATTCTTGGGAAATTTAATAATCATAAATTAGCCCAGGCATCTTTTTTCTGCATGATAATTTCTAAAACAGAAAGGTCTTCTAAAACCAACATCAGTGAGCTAACAACATAGACGCTGATTATCAGGTCTATATTGATATTATCGGCCTGATATATCGGTCGGCCTCTAGCAGAAAGGAAATAGTTGCATGAAACAAGGTCTGTGGATTATCTAGAGTAACCGGGTCGTGATTTCTGGAAAGTTGTATTTTTTGGGTGCTTTGAGCATCACAAGTTGAGTGTCATCTAGTTCCATTACATACAAGAGGAGGCAGACATCTCTATGGCTGATATCTCCGAAACTCAACAGCTCAATGATCTAGGTGGATAAATAGTACTACAGGCAAGAGGGAATATGTATTTTTGATTTAGGGGTGAATTGTCACTTTAAGACAGAGGTGTCCAGTCACCTAGCAGTGCAGTACAAATCAGTGCAAAAGTCTCAAGAGCACTGCCCAAATATTTAGCAAAGAGAGGAGGAGGAGGAGAGGGAAAAATGAGGAGAGGATAAAGAGCTATTTGTATGTGGTAGGAGCCTTTTGTCGACAGTCAGCATCAAAGGACTTTCTTCCATGTCCTCTCAGCCCCTGTCAAATTGTCATCGAACCTTCCTGGAAATCAAAGAAACCTTCCACACACTCGCTGTGACATCAACTCCCTCTCTTTGTCTCTCCCTCAATAAGACAGACACACATGCACATTTCATCTTGAAAGGGGAAAAAAAAATATCTGTCTGCTATTTGGGGGCTCTCCAAAGACACACCACTGAACAAACTGAACTACATTCAGCCTCCCGCACATCCCCTCTCGAAACAGACTTTATTCTCTGTTAAAGCTTTGGGGAAAAATAGAGGCGTTGCACGCAGAAAGCAAAAGAAAGATGATAGGAATATGATTGTAAAAAAAAATGATCCCGGTGACGCCATTACTGAGCTATTTAGTCGTGGACTCTAATTCGAGGTCCCAACATAAAAACCAGGACCAAAATGTCCAAGCTGACTTACAGTTTGTGGCTCACAGTCTTGTTTTTCTCTAACGACGGCTACACCAGTGGTTAAGTAATGACGGAGGCAGAGTTTGAAATGTGAGCTCAAAGAAGGAAATGCATGTTCCTCTAATCTTTTTCAGATAGGACCGGAAAAAAAAGCCTGCTCAATGTTGCATTTGGCTGCTTTGTGTTTTGAGTGAAGGATCAGGCTGGAACTTCTGACAGTAGAAATATGCTGCCTTTTGAAGTGAAGAGTGTTTTGAAAGAAAAAAAAACATCAACAAGCTTAAACTTTGTCTGCAAACAGATTTGTGTCTGAAAGGTTGAATACCCTTAATTTGGCAAATTTCAGGGGACAACGGAAATTATTCAAAACCCGCCGCTTCTTTACAAACTTTTCTGAATACAAGGGGAAAGTACACCCAGCGGCGCGGTGTTACACAGGATGTTGGGTCTGAAGGTGCAAAGTTATTAACAGGTGTGAAGCGAATGTGTGAGACCCCATTTTGTCGCTCGCCGCTGCCGAGTGCAGTCAATTCTTTTCACAGGCACAAAGAAAACACACAAACAATGGAAACCGGCAGGAAATAAGAAAGAAGAACCATCAATCATGGCCAATAAAAAACAGTCTAATTGGTTTATTGAGATAAATCTACTGTCCAAGTCACACAGGTGGAAATATTTTCAGACACTGGGAGCCCAAGTGCAATATTTTCCACGCGTAATGGTGAACGGCCATGTTCATTTAGGAAATTACGCATTTATCATGTCAACAATGTACAGCAGAATGAGAGGACCCATCTCCATATTATGCCAGAGGTGTTTTTCAAGTGATGGCTAAAGGCTGCAGATTTGGCTGAGGTCACAATAAAGCCTTTATTGCTAATAAGGCATTAGCCTTTCAAGGCATTTATGTAATTATACAAAAAAGACACTCAGCGTAACAGTTCAAGTTTATAAAATGGAGATATTAATTCAAATGCCGAGTGAGGATATGTTTTTTCATTGCTAAGTAACTTCTCAGGGTTTTGCCACCATCGAATTTAATCAAAACAATTAAAAGCCTCGACTGTGCCCTGCCACAAAATAAAGTGTGAGTTGCCGCCACAGGCAGTTCTCAATTTCAATTAAAAAAAGCACTGCCTTCAAAAAAAAAAAGTTTTTTATGAAAACCACTGGAAAGCACAAGATGCACGAGGCTACTACAGCATCTCTGTGTTCTGGATGAAGACATGGAGGGTGGAGTAGCAAGAGAACTCTGAAAGATCTTTCAGCTGGTGTGTTCAGTGCATCGGTGCGTCCAGAATGTCAATGTCCATGCTTGGGTAGCCCTGATTAGATTGTTTAAAGTTACTATCATTTTATTGTCTAATGTGGAGAGCACAAACACATGAAGCAAATATGTTTGTAAGTGGCCGGTGGCATAGATTTAAATGTCCCATATTGTAGAAAATGAGACTCTCATTGTGAGAGACAGGTATTAAATAATGTGTTTTTCGAACATACGGTAGATAATAAACGACAATACAAGTATGACCTGGCAATATGGGAACTTAAACAAACATACTTACAGTCAAAATCTGTGTTCACACTTGCAGTAATTTGAACATGTGCACTAAATAACTGCAGGTTGCTCATCCCTATTCCTGCTACCTTTGGAATGCTGGAAGGATTTACTCATCCCACAAGCTGTTGTGGATAGATACTGCTTCAAAATCAGCCCTAAAAACCAGAGTAAAGATTCTGCTTCTATTTGAATGTAAAACTGTTATATCTGGCTGTAGACATGCATATAAGCACTGCAGATATCCATCAGGTTGCACTTAAAATACTATGACTCACGCCCCAAAGGCACAACCTGCTCTAATATGTATTCTGATAAGGCGAACATACAGTCGCTTCTGAAAAGTTGTTCTCTACTACGTTTTCTGTACAAACACCTAAGGAATATTTTATTGTAATAAATCAAAAGGAACAAATCTGAATTTAATGAAATATTCAATCAACCTTAAAACTGCTAAAATGCCAGCTTAATATGTCACCGAGGAGAAAACAGCACTGATGCATTCTGAGCCTTAACTCGGCTTGTAGAGTGTTTCCCTGTGCTTCATGCCTCAGCAAAGACATTTAACGCACGGGAACCGTAAACAGGACCTTTAACTTAAAGCCGTCACAAGGTTCATAGACAGTCTTCAGCGTTACTGCTTTGACACACTAAAGATGCCGGTGTGCAGTGTGACCTTTTGATGCGTCTCCATCGCATTTTGTGCATTCGTGCACATTTGTGCGATTTGCTCTAACAGCCGTGGATGAAATCTGATATTTTCATCCATGGGATGGCGATGACTTGGACGCTAGAAAGCACAAGTCAGGTATTCTGGGAGAGCTGCTTCTGAGGTCATCAAATATGACACACTCGCTTAAGGCGACTGCACCCACTCTTTCAAGAGAAGATGGAGAGGAGACAACATACTGCGCCTGTCTTCCAGTCTGGCAATATCTGACAGCCCTCCTTTAGCAGTCTCCTTTTTCTCTTACACCCTCATACACAAGCACATAAATATACAATGGAAACTGTTACGATCCCACACAGACGCAAACATCAATGCACGCGCTCGCTCTGTCAGTCTGTTTCAGAAGTGAAATTATTCCATCTCTCAGGGGTCCTGTTAAGCTCTTACAAAGCCTCGGTGCGTACAGCAGGTAGATTGATTGTGACTTATTAACTGTGAGTGAGCCTAACAGAGTGCATTAAAACAAAAGGAAATGTGATATCCCCACCCATCAAGTGCTTGTTAGAGCTTTAATCAAAGCCCTTCCAAATCTGCATACGGAGTCCTGGTAATGAATTCCAAATGGCGTCTTTAAAAACAAGAGGAGACCACACCACTGAGCCTTGTTACACAAGAGGGCCCAGAAGATATTTTACAAAGATCTGGCTGGCGAGCAGTAGAATAAGAAATTGTTCTCAATAATTATGGCTCTGGCTTTCATTGTCACCTAAATCATATTTCTCAAAGGGCTGTGGCACACGAGACGAAACTGTCAATGTCTTAACTCCCTTTCCAAAATGAGTCCGAGGACTATCATTATCACAAACAAAAATACCTATAACTAATTCATACTCAAGTGGCAAAACAGCACCTGACCTCATTTGATCCGGGAGATATGTGCTGCTTCTGACCATTGCCTGTTAAATAGAAGCCTTCAAGCTGGCAATGAGCGGCACTATTGATGGCAGGGCTTCTATTTCAACTGTGTGAATATGACTGGGAAGTGTAAATCACAGCCATCATGTAATCTGTTCTATTCAGGCACAAAGGCGTGTGGTGGGAGATGACCAGTTCCACATGTTGGCCCCAGTGGGAAGCAGAGTGACAGAAAGACAAAAGTGACAATGAACAGGGCAGGTCATTTCTAAAAAAAAAAAAAAAAAAAAATCCTGCAGAATACAATTTGAGCCCAGGGCTGCACATTCAATACTGGAACATTTTCAGCAGGATTTCAGCTTCTATAAAACTTAGGAACAGTAAAGCTCCACATTTAAACGGCTTGCTTTGGTATCAAATCTAGCAAATCCCTATTCACAGGTTTATCATCTAACTAATCAGAGGTGTTTCTCTTAAGGGCACGATGATCAAATTATTCTTATGTTGTTGATTACACTTGCCGCATTGTTATTCAAAACTGCAAAGAGAGAAATTGTCAGGATTTTTAGGCAGTATATCAGTGAAGACGGTTCACAGTGAGGTCTGTCTATCCAGAGCAACCAGGACACTGTTTTCAAGCAAAGCTGCTGAATTCTTTAAATGTACTTTCTCAGTGCTCTGAGCACCAAAAAAAAATTCCATTTACCTCAATTTTACTGAAGAAAGGCAGAAAGATTTATAACCCTTTTACACTGGAAAAAAAAAAACAAAAAAGAAAACCCTAACACCCACTAAAATCTGGCTTTTGTCTCTAATGGGAATGACTACAATCGGGAGTCACTACCAACTCAAATGACTTTCACCCTTTTATAGGTGCAATTCTACGACGTGCATCGGTGTTAAGGAGGCTGGCTGAATAATGCTTTCCATCTGTCTCTGGTTAAGGAGCGCATGAGCCTTGTTCAGTCGGCGCCGGCTGGAAAGTGAGATTCAAGTAAAACTTATCAAAGAAAGTAACCACGGTTACACTGTCGGTATCCCATCTTTGCCAGCTGCCCGCTCGATACTGCTGCTCTTGTGCAACTCTCACCAGAGATGAGAAAAGAAGCGAGATGTCTCAGTCCTTGTATCGGTCCAGAAAAGTCTTATTCAGAATGTTACTAATCAAGTCTTTTGGATGTCGTCAGAGAAGGTATATGACCTGCTGCAGAGAGGCTAACTTATCTTTAAAGTTTCAAATCCAGCAAATACACACTAATTTTGGCATAAATATGGACGTCTCAAAATTTGGGCATGGCCAAATACCGCCAGAGATAAATGACTAGACTATTCATGTTTTGTAGTAGCAGTTGTTCATGGCTTCACTATTAGATAGAATACTACATATTTCTACATCATTTCTATCATTTAGCATCTGGACAATGATTCAAAATAAATGCCTGTGAGTCTGAGATATCCTCGGACCGAGGAGGGTAAAACAAGACTTGTATTTACAGCAAGTCTATATTTTGTTATCCTCGTTATATTTGTGTATTTTTAAGTGCATCAAATGCAGTGTCAATTCTAATGCTCTTTTCTATAAATTCAAAATGTTCCAGTTCAATGATGATATTCCTGATTATATATTTTTTTTAAAAACCGATTGCCATTTTAGCGCTTAAATTCTACACAACGCATGTTAAAGAGCAGATAAGAGGTGCAGATAATTTCGTGAGCAAACACAAGAAAGGGGAAAAATAACAGGAACAAGCACAGCTATTCACAACAAAGTTAATCAGGCTTGCCTGAAAACAACTGAAGCTTCAGTGGATGTCTAATTGGATTAAACCAAAACAGAGGATGTGTTTTGTGTGCTGTTGTTGTGATGGCTTGACCTCTAATGGCAGCCCCTTTTTTAATTTTCTTCAGATCAGCAATCAGACTAAGACTAATGACTACTGGCACATCTGACACATGGTGGCCGGACCAGTTTTCTCGAGAGTGACTTGTAAGTTAAAAACTGAGGGAGAATTGGTCAAGGTCATTTCAGAGAGGCGAAGCAGCTCCAGCAGCGTAAAACTCACACAAATCACAGACTGTCTGGCTTGCCGCTCTCTCCTCCAGGGGACATTTAACCCACTCCTGCGATGACCTTTCCAGGCAAGAAGTGCCGTCACTTCAGAGGTTTATGTGGCAACGTACCTGGCAGGACAGCTGATGACACATTTCAAACAGGACGTGCAAGCACCTTGGTGCTGTTGAGGAGAGTCAGAAGCAGAGAAGAGGGAGAAGGGCTTACAGCTCCCTCAGGCTGATGCTAATCTCATCCATATTGCGACACAGGCCATCTCTACTGGAACCTAGCATGCTTTTCCAGGCCTACGAAGCTCAATTACAGAACGAATAGACTGGAGGAACTAAATATAGGTTAGTGGTTGTCCAATACTGAACAAACTAGACATTACTGCTGAGGGGAATTAAATGCATTTATGTAAGGCTGAGTTGCAAAGTGACAGGAAATATGCTGTCTCTGAAGATTAAGGCAGACCCCCTCCCGAGCCAATCAGGGACAAATATGTCTTTTGTTTTGAGTGGCAATTACAGTGCACCATCAGGCCAATCACTGAATTTTTGTAAACGCTGCGGCGAGATGCACAATCTCGCCATGTTGCGTGAAATTAACTGAGCAAATGGACAGAGACCGATCCGTTGTCCTGTTATCACAGGGTCATAACTAGCGCCGCCACGATTATTCCCTTCAAAACTATTTCGTCTCTCGTTCCACTATTTTTACAAATGCATTACCGTCGAATTGACTGAGCTCGCCTGACCTCCGTAAAAATGCCTCTATATTTACTGAGTGTTTCAGGATCAATTAAGTGTGTGTGTGTGTGTGTGTGTGTGTGTGCGTTTGTAGGTCAGCGTTTTTAAGCACTGCCTATCATCTGAGAGGCTGTGAGCCATCAATGACTAATGTGTCAGTCTGTCACAGTCAAGGACCTACCATATGGCACCAGTGCACCCCCCCATTTAAACTAATGGGCGGGCTGGGAGAAACAGCACAGCTAACTAACCACACTTCCTTAGCCAAAGTGTCTCTAGTAGGGATGTAAATGTCAAGTGGTTTCGCTTTATCAATCACTGGCCTTATTAGCAATTTATTATTGATTAAACATGAGAGCTCATGAAATTGAAATAAAAATTCATGCTTCCTGAAAGTTTTAAACTGATTTTCTATTCTTGCCGAACTAAATAAGGAGTCGTTTATAACTTCATTGGTGTTATATTCTAGACTGATCAGAAAGTCTCGGTGATGATTAAGACTCAGTAACATAGCTAGTCTGTAGTCTACGTAAGTGCATCCCCATGAGTTGGGCGATATGCTGTGCCAATTAGAGCTGGCTCAGACTGCGGAGGGCGGCCCAGAGGCAGAGCAGAGCAGCGGCCACCTTTCCCAGGAAGCCCTCCAATTACCACCCAGCAGGTGCAGTGTCTGGTTGACTCATGAGAACACATGACGCACATGAGGAACCCTCATAGATCTGAGCCACTCTATCTGTCTTTCTGGCAGTCTTGTGCCTCTGCCCCTCCCCTCTGTGCCCGTGTGACTTTTAATTAAATATTTTTTTCCCCATCGCCTCTTTTTATCTCCCTTCCTCAATTTGTTTTCTCCAAATTGAAAAGTAATTCCAAAGATATCGACCGAGCGAAATCGAGGTAAAGGAGCATTTTTTTTCTTGTTAAACTTTTTTTTTGCGTTTTCTGACTCGGTATCTTCTTTGTACGAGAGCCGGAGGCAGCTGATGCGACCTAACCTTGCCACCACATGGTGACTACTGTGCCAACCCTACTTGCATTCCCGCTGATGAGACGCTGGCCATGACAGTCCATCAGCGTCTCTCGCTGGTAGGAGCCACTGCGATGCTCTTTTGTTTCCCCCCCAAACTTAAATCTCCCCAAAGTCACTTTCAAAGTCTCTTTTTAATAATCAGCTAGCAAGGAGATGTGTCATAGGTCAAACTGGCTAAAGTTGTGATGTAGCTATCAGCAGCTGATTAGCTCACTGTTGCCTCAAAGCATATCCTCGCCATGATGTAACCGGAGCAAAGGCGAGGACAGAGTGATGTCACTGTCTGTCTAATAATGCAGCAGAGAAAAAGCTGTGATTTAAGCTTTTTCCAATATCTAATAACTGGGATTCAGAATGGTCATTTCCTCCTGTTTGAATATTTATCCTAGCAATGCGCTCGCTGTATTTTCATCTCCCTTTTCTCAAAAGGAGCCCTATGTAAGAATTTAAGCTTCAAAAACATAAAAGAAATAAAATGTATAGTATTGTATTGCTGAGATATCTACTGAATTTAGCATGCTAACCAGCTAGCACTGGCCTGTCTTGGTCCAAAGCTCTTGTGATAGCGGTTTAAACACCAATACTCCCCTGGTCCCGAGCTCCCAGTCCAGACTGCTAGCTGCACGGCTAACTCGGCTAACAGCAGCTACTGCTCCAAGCAGAAAGAGGTTTCTCTGGTGATATGCTGCCCCCCATTTATCTATTTATTTATTTATTTATTTATTTATTTTGAGCATGACCTTGACATGTGGCCACTTCCTTCATATTAAAATGTTAATTATTATTGCTTAACAAAGACTTGGGCCCATGTTGGAAATAAGTATTTTCACTTTCACATATTGTCCTTTTTTTTTTTTGTCTCTGTCTCAAACGTTATAAACAAAATCCATCAATCAACTAATCAATCTTGCATTTCTATTAAACAAAGAATGTTTAAATATTGGCTGCTTGTCCTTGGGGTGGGGGTTAAACTGAGAACATATAATAGAGAATGTCATGTTTTAAACATGTATACTGATGCATGCCTGACTAGAATAGTGGTCTAAATCACACTTTTGGCGATCAATAAAAGGAAATATCTGTTTGTTTTAGATCATTTTTAACATTTCCCCACTTGTTATATACTTGGAACCAGCTCCAATTCAGAGCCAATTTTCAATACCAAACCCTACTGCCGTGTCTGCCATTACAGTTTATGTGAACATGATTTTTCCCCTCGCGCCGCCTCCACACCTTCTAAAAGATTAGCAGTGACGTTGGACGCCATGTCCAATGCACTCACCAGGACTTCCCCTCGCCAATGGAAGCTGTTCCACTGACAGAGCCTTGGCCCCATTCGAACCTTGCAGAAGCAAGCGTGTCAGCCATGCAAAATGGAGAACAGATGTGGTATATGGGCAGAGTAATATAGTCTTAGGCTGCCTCCGCCGCACCTGATGATATGGAGCCAATAGGGGCATTTGTCAAATGCAATCAGGTGTGATGGAGGGAAGAGATAGAGCGGGGGGGAATAGAGGAGGGGGAGTGAGGGGCTGAACAGCTTGAGCCCTGCCAAACTCTCTTCGGAGCATCAGCTGTGGGGGGACAAAACATGCGCGCCGCCCCCCTCCCCTCCATGAGGACGGCTCTGCTTTGAAAGGAGAGTATCTCCAACAACAAGCCTTAATCACACAGGAGCCAATTTCTAAATCACACCACTCTGCTTCTCCATGAGCATATTTACACTGTGGATGATTTACAGCGCACACTGAAATGTTACTCGAAAAAAGAAAAAAGGTGCACCTCAAATGCACAAATTTTCTAAAATGCCACAAGGTCAGATTTTAATCAAAGGTAAGAGACACTCAGCTCTTCATTTCTGTGTGAACTATGGAGCTATCTCTATTCTGCTGCTCTTTTCTAAGCCTATAAAAAGGTCCACAAGGTCAGAATAAAGGCCAGTCCAGTCCCCTGAGTAGGGCACTTGAATGGAAAGTCTGAATCTGATTTACAGTTTGGCCACATGTGCAAGCTGCCAATGACTGGGCAGCCAGCCAGACAGAGTGGGAGAGGAGAGGAGTGTGTCTGTGAGGCTGCAGGTAGTAATGAATGCTGGCCCCATCTCAGAACGAAGGAAAATTGTGTTTTATATATTGACACAGTTGTATTAACAACAAAGAGCAAGAATACATGCTGCAAGGTGAGGGGAAGAAACAGATTGGAGGAGATCAGATCTATCAAACGACCTTGTACGCAAGCTTTTTGTTTGACTTTGGTAACCAAATCAGCCCAAACTCACCGGGATTTTTAAGCGTGTCAGTGACGTGTGTTACACTTCCAAAAACTCCACTCACGCTGACAAGTTTACCTCCTTTATTCCAATGGAAGATTGCATCTCTTTTGCATGTGTTTTATCGTCAAAGCAGATGGCAATGCGGCAATTTAGTTTAATGATTTCTAATTAAAAGACGAACGCCATTGGTTGAATTTTTTATTTCACTTTTTACAAAAGCGAAACATTAAAGCGATGCACGGACATAATTCTGATATATGTGGCTATTTTGCTAATTCAAATTTGTTGCACCATGGGATGGAACTCACGCTGTGAAAATACCATTCACTCTCTAAAAAAACACATTAACCGCCATCATGTGTTCATCAGCATTTGTCTTTTAGAGTACTTAGTGCCAGAAAGAAGAAAGACTATTGCCAGAGATTAAAGGGAAAAGGTTACAATCAAGCAGACAGTGGTGTGCCACAGATTTCTCAAGACTCAGAACCTGTTTTATACGTTGATACCTATATTTATTGACGGCCCAACATGTTCAAATTCACCTTTTCATTGGCCGGTAATAGCCTATCACAGATTTATAGTGGTCCATAAATTGAAGTAAAGAAATGTCAAATATTTTTGAGGTAATTTGGAAATAATATCTTTATATTTTGAATCAATCATCAATCTATTTTGGAGTAGATTGTCCCAACACTGATCATGATGTGGTTGCATGTAAATAACACAACATGCTGTGTGGCTCCCTGTAATGGGTCATCTCCGGTGCAGCATGTTCAGGCATGTCTGCTCACACATGTGTATTTTGGGTGTGTGTGTAAACACTACTGGCATCACCTACACCAGCACACAGATGTAGCTTGATTGGCTGGAAGATGACAAAACTGCCATGTTGGAATATACATTAAAGGGCCAGCTATACACTTTTTTAATGGCTAGTGTGCTGTACCAGTGAGAGGTTAAAACACTTACACTAACTAAGACACACATACTTTAAACGTGCAAAATATGGCAGTAAAGAAATTGAATGAAAGCAGTGTATATCTGTATGAGCACACAATGACTGTGACTGATGGCTTCACTCATTTTCTAGTTTTAATTTCATTTAATTTGTCTGAAGATGAACGTCACATAAGGAGTGCTTTGGGGTCCAAAACTTAATATATAAATACATTAATAGTTGAAAAAATGACCAAAAAAAATAGTAATGATAAAATAAAATGCTTACGTATTGAATACAGAACTAATTATGTAATGTTAATCATTATCATAAAGAAATATAACAAATTGAATGAGCCATTACTTTATAACCCTGTAAATATATGCATAAATCAATATATAAATAAATGTTAAATCCGTCTATCTAGTTTATTTACACATTTGCAAATTCAATTATTTATTTACTTATTAAAACATTTTTACTATCTATCTATCTATCTATCTATCTATCTATCTATCTATCTATCTATCTATCTATCTATCTATCTATCTATCTATCTATCTATCTATCTATCTATCTGTTTTTAATGTGCTTACTGCACCTACTAAGATTCACTATGGTTACAACGTGTCACTTCAATTCACATTCCATTAAAGAAGATTTGAGCCAAAGCATGTGTTCAAAATGACGATCACTTCCTGTGTCTCTTTTGTCAAGAAACAAGCAAACTCAATTCAAATGCGCTCCCTCTATCACATTTTGTACACATCCTTGTGCCAACTTCAAATACAAAACATTTTATTTTTTTCGTCTCTCTGCTCCAAAATGATACACGTAGCACACATTCCTGTCAATGTATATTTTTTTTTAGCTCATTATAACATTTAAATATGTTATATTTGTATTTTTGGCGTAAGGCTTCCACACAGCTGTAGTGACAGAGCGAATGAGTAGCTCCTATTTCCTGTTTCACTGAAAGTAACTTATTTTTTTTTTTTTTTAACACAAACATATCCTCCCATTCACACGGTGCCTTGGCAGCTGAGGACTTACTGGCAGATGATTCAATGCAATCAACCCGTCACTTGAGCATGATACCGCTTGTCCTACTTTGTGCTCACCTCCGATCAAATTCAAATCAAATCTAATTCAAAGCCGTTTCAAACCTAATTCTGGCTTTTCTCCCAACAGGGTACCCAGCAGCTAACACAAAACCGTTTACACTGCGACATAGATTGCTTGCTAAGGTTTTTAAAAAGAATGGGCTTATAAATTAAACAAACTTCTTTTTTTTTTTAAATGTCCTCCGTGCTTCCACAAAGGAACAGAGAAAGCTGGGCGAAAAAGTTAAGTGACACTAATGCGATCAGGCCGATTCAATGAATTTATGAAATACAATGTCTGCTGGGACGATGCTCACACCAGTTGGTCCGGATGTCGGCGTGTGTGTGGGGGGGGGGGGACATTTACATATTCCTGTCTGTCACAAACACATCCAATACAGCTGGCTTTACCTGGACCACTAGAGGGAGAAATAAGCCGTGATTTACCTCAAAGGACAGTCAGGTATGTAATATATACGGAGAGGGTAATTTTTCAAATCAGAATTGAAATGTATATTCAGTCTTGTACCTGACGCACACCTTTTTCAGATGACATAATTTTACATTAGCGGGTCATTCATCTCTGAAAAGGGATGACTGCGCCTTGGTGGCTTTTTACAATGTGTGTTCAGCTGGAAGAGACTGATGCTGGGCTGGCAGTGGGCTTATCAAAAACAAGTTGAGGCAACCCTCCAGGAGGCGAGACAGAGAGGAGGATAAAAATCCATGCTTCTGCTCAACTAACCATCAAACCTAATTACCTGTGGATAGGACTTATGGGCCACATGTCGGGTTCAAAGTTTCCCCCCCGATCAGGAAGTGACTTGGGAGGGCGCTTCGGTGTTTGTGTGTGCGTACGAAGGCTGGTCAATGTGTCCGTGACAAAAAGATTAGACCGAGAGACGGAGACTTGGTGCCAGATCTTGGCTCTGTGCCATTAGTTCAATCAAGCAGATTTATTTAGCTTTTAGACAATTCGACCAGAACCCTGAGATACCACTTCAGAAAATAAGCCAAAGATTATTCATGGCATGGCAGCTAAGATAGGGATCTGTTGTCAGTCTCTGGCATCGCGTGCACGCCCGCTCGCTCACTGCATTATTCTTTTCCGAGGGGGTAAAGCGCAGTGTTTAGAAACGCACACACACACACGAAAAAAGGCTTCGAAAATGGCAATAAATCAAATGTAGAGGTCGGCGGAGCAAAGGAAAACATAACGGCGGCCATGTAGACACACATGTATAAATTAGCCTGAACATAAAACATGACTACATGACGAGTCACTCTAATCCCACTTGTAACCTCGCCCCCCCCCCCCCATTGACCCAAAGTGCTTTCTGTTTTAAGAACCAGGAGAACATCTCAGGTAATTACAGATCACATCAATTCAGTGTGTGACAAGTGCCGTTGACTTTACCTCAACATTTATCTCATCTTTGAATCGACTGTGTGATTTCACATTCCGCCAGTTTACATTTCCTTTTATGATGCATGGTATGTGCTTGCACCTACGCAATTTAAGACAGAATATGAAGGATACATTTGACTTAATCTAACATTTATATATTGATCTATCCTGTCTCCATCTCCATCAATATCTATTTCTTTCGCCTCTCGCTGTGGGTTTACTTACACGTACACAGCATCACATCTCAAACACCAAGTGTTGATTAAAGCTGATTTTCTGATACAAGTTGTGACGGTATTCTTGATATATACATAGCTCTGCTTAAGACTATCAGACAAAAACAGTATTATTGTTATCATTGGTTACTTCTTTCTTTGTCGTCTCTAGTTTCCGCTAGTACTTTTTTGACTTTTGCTTTCAGAACAAATATTACAAAAAAATAAAAACCAAAAAATAAAAAAAGCCTAAAAAAAATGTCAGAGGATGAGCACAGACTATTTTGCCTCAAATATAAAAGACGGGTCACATAAATCTTGACATTAGATCCGTGAAAGCGCCCCTGTGTGGTGCCGACTGTCACACAGTTGCCTCAAGTAAAAAGGAGCTTTGGTTGATATCAGAGGGCGACATGCGCTCCTTTCAATCAACATAAAAAAGCCTTAAAGGGTAACTCCACCAATTTCACACACTAAACTGTGTTTACAGGTCTTGGGGAGTAATACTGCATGTGAACAAGAGGTTTTTAAGCCTTTTTTGGCTCCAGATGACAATGCATGAAATCAGATAAATGATGTCACTCAGTTGCTAAGTTGCATTGTGGGTAGTGTAGGCAACCAGGTTTAAATAATCAGTATACAATGACCAAATGCGGCAGACCAAAAAATACAAATTTGCATTAGATTTTCAGAAATGACATTGTTTGGTGTTTAATTCACCCTCTGACTTTTTCAGGTTTCCTGTTTTAAGTGTCTGTGGATCAAATAGGCGCTTCTATCAGCTCCATTAACTAAATACATGTGCAAATAGGTGGACTCCGTTTAAACCCTAACCAACAATGTCAGGCACACAGTCAGTGGACAATTTACATCTGTGTGATTGTTTATTGCAATGGTATGTAAACAGTCTGCATGTAGTTTCTAGGCCCGCCCCCTCTGTGAAGTCGATGAGGGCTTACTCGTTTGGTTGTAGGTGTGTTGCCATTATAAATTAATCAATTAATTGGCACTGGCAGTGAATAAGCGCTCATGCACTGACCTCTGTGTCCCAGTCTAAGGATGGCAATTTCAGCTGGTCCAGCACTTTGGTCCAGAGCATCGACTGCGCAGAACCAATCACAATGCTTGTTTACAACAACTTCAGGGGAGAGCGCCTCCGCATCACAATCCAGCTTACGTACAGTTTAATTGCCCTTTTTCATGACGCTATCTCATTCATCTAAAATGCATTTGATGCCTGAATAACCATACATTTACTAACGTTAGGGTTGGAAGACTTTATTCATCAGTTGGGAGACAGATTAAACAAAATGAAAGCTCGAGCATGCTGACGTCAGCATTTCGCTCAATCCACTGATATGCCTAAGTGAAGCCCCACCGAGCTGCTAGAATGGCTGTTGACTCTTTGTCTTGTTTTAACAATAGAGAATAAAAGCTTTCAAAATGAGCACATCTCTAACATGAACTAGAGAGAGGAGGAGGCAAAAAAAAAAAAAGCTTACTAAGTTTTCGACAAAAGAGCTGCATGAGACCTCAGAACGTGTGAGAAACAAAACGGGAACCGCTGCATTCACGTCTTTTGCTGAAACTACATTTTTCATTGCAAATACCCCATTTTGTTTGGCCTACTTACTCGGCTCCAGCAAAAATATTACTGGATGTAATGAGTCTGTCACCACCAATGTTGGATTGTTACACTTGTATCAAAATGAAACCTAACAAGCAATTCCCAACAACTCAATCATTTAAGACAGTAGACAACTTCGGGGGGCCTTAAATCTCGAACAATTTCACACTTTGGACAGACCCGAGCACGTGAGACACACACACACACACAGTAGACGCGCAGGAGCGAGCACTAAGTGTTTCAGATAAGTGAAACCTTTGAGACTTCATTAGTCCTTCACAACAAACGCCAGCACATTGTGTACATTTCCATGCAAGAACATTTACCCGGTGATTTCGAGAAGGCGATGTGTGGGAGGGCACTCATGGCAGGAGCAGTGAGCTGCTTGTGGACCTGGTCACGCTGCGGTAGGTGGCTGAAGAAGCACGTGCAACGGGGCTACTTGAAGTCATTTTTTCAACACTGCACTGCTATTGTGCTATACAACAAAAGACGCGCTTGTCAGTGTCGTCAATCAAAAATACGCTCCCCTCGTTTTCTTCTCATGTAACTGGTAATTTTCAAAGTGCAATTTCACAAAAGATTATCAAAAGGCGTATGAAAAGGATATTATCAAATCCATCGAAAGAACTTAAACCGAAACCAATATTCTGCTTTTTTATTTTACATGTTTATGGCTGCACATTGATAGATTGAGGCTGCTTTTCTCCAGATATGTTCATGGAATCATTTTGCAAAATCTGATATTGGAGATGGCAAAGGTTGTCAACATTTAAAAAGAAAAAAAAAAGAAGGAATATTGAATTTTTCTGTTTGCTGTATACCCCTCACATGTGAATAAAGCATCAGAGTTGCTGTTTAAACCCTGAGCATTTCGATTTGCCACCGCCTGCCTCGCTGTTTTAGACATTTGGGAAAAATCCATTGAGAGGACCGCGCAAACACCTTGAGCAAATGTCTCCAGATCCATAAAAGTGTGCGTATCAGCCCAGATCGTCATCATTTGAGCTGCACTGTGTCGACTTGCCTGTTCGCCAGGTGGTGCTGAGTCATGGTTCATGCTCACTGGTTTCCTGGAGCTCTACAGTGGGTGTGTGTGTGTGTGTGTGTGTGTGTGTGTGTGTGTGTGTGTGCCTGTGTTGTGGAGCACTGACAACCCTCTGTTAAGATCTGATGAGGATGAAAAGGGTTATTTGGGTTGAAAAGCAGTTTTTCATCCTCTTTAAAAGCCCATCACATGAGAGCTGAAATTTGACACCATCATTTTGTTTCTCATTTTGCTGTGACATGCCGGGGCGCAAGGTCCGTCACTCAGAGGGGCCGACATCGGCTTCTGTGGACCTCGACTCAAATGTGCCTGTCTCTGCTACTCTTAAGACATGCACTCGAGCCACAGCGATGGAATGCTTTTCTATCCATCCATCTTTAGACAAAAGGAATTTTAAGGAACTTTGTTAGTTTTTTAAAAAAAAAATAGGTATTTAACCCCATCATTCCTAGGAGAAAGTTAAAGTCTTCAGTTTACTTATGTGCAAAACAAGCGATCATGCTTTGTTGTGACCTCACCTAACCTCACCCCAGTTGTTTCTCACTTCCATCCCTTCTTAACTAATGGAGAGGCTGTGAATTCATTAAACAGTGTTTATTAATCTTGATTCTTTGGTAAACTATTCCTTTTATAGGCGTCGCCTTTCGACCCTATGTCAGAAGGATTTGTGATATTGTGTGACTGGAGTAAAACCGTAGAGAAAGAAGTTACTTGTACAAGGGAAGACATCAAATTATCTTTAGTAAAGCTGCTGTAACACCACAGTTGCAGTGTGTGACACCAAAACCTCATGGATTTTACGATTAGTTAGATTGTTCTTTTAGAATTGACACCTTCAGTATCATCGAAAAACGCATTTAGTCACATAACTCGTATATTAACCTAAATTCTTCTTTATTTTTAATCTGAGAAAGAGAAAATGCAAAACACCGACATCTGAAGTAGATAAGAAGTTTTAAGAGGCACATAGAGGACATGTGCATATAAAACACTATTCAATACATATAATTATATCATTTAAAGGTATAATATGTAACAATCGGTCACCTGTGGAATTCATAGTGGGCAGCATTTTACCTAAGTAACCGCTAGTTAGCTCAGTTGACTGTGCAGCTAACAGTCCTATTCAGTAGCAACTCTGCTGGAGTTTTTACTATAAGACAAGCCAATTTGAGTAGATATCTCTGCAACCCAATGAATAGATTGTTGTTTTTACATGCATGCACATGTGCATGCAAAGGTGTCACATTATTCCACTGATCGACAGGAGGCAGTGACGCGCCATGATATGCTTCAATGTGCCAGTAAAGACAGAGAAAAAGACAACTGCAAAAACATAAAAAATACAAGTGGATGTGACGCAGTTATGTTTAAAACACTGAAATACATTGGACGCGTTTGTTCAAAGACACACACATGTGAATTGGGGAGTAAAGCTGAATGTAAACAATGCACGTTTACAACAAACCACCACAGCGACCCTTTAATTTCATACTCTCACGTCATCTTCTTAATTTTATCCAATATCTGGTGCAACAGTCCACAAATCCACCACAAAAAAACATGCTACACTGCCGTTTTCTCAAAGCGTTCCCCTGGACCTCCCGTACATTAATGTTCTGCCAGGCGACCACACTCCGAACCCTTCATGCCGTGCCAGTCTTCAGAGCATACATGCAGCACGTATCAATACATATTTTCCCATCCATCTGGGAAATAAACCCTCTGTCTTTGAATCTCCATTCCTACGGATGTTTTCTCCCACATGGGATTCCCTAAAGACTAAATTGCATTCTGCAAGGCTGAGGTGGAGGCGTGGAGGTGGAGGCGTCCACCTCCACGCCCGTCTGATGGTGAGACTGCTGCAAATTACTCATGACACTTCCTCTGATGACATTTTTCAACCTCCTCCCTGTTGAATGGCATCTCCACCCCCCCTTACCATCCATCCACTGCCACCACCACCACCACCACCACCATCACAACCCTAACCCAACACACACATTAATTCCCCCTTCCATTCGTGTCACAATAGCACAGCAGAGATTGCTGCCTCCTGCCTTCACCTGATTGACCCTTTGAGCAGGTGCTGGATCTGATCCAATCACAGTCAATCTTCTTTAAACATTTCATTCTTTAAGCAGAACAGGGGCTCAAAATTCCATCATTCAATGACCCGATCAGTCGCCGATAACACAATCAAGCCAATCCCGGCTTATCCCGAGGGAGCCATTTCAGGAGGGACAGCTGGGAGATGAGACTACAGACCTACAGAAAGGTGTCAATCTCCCCTGATCCACGGCTCTCTTTGTGAGCCGCCTATACTGCGCAGCATCTAGTGGTTGGAGGAGACGTCTGATAGGTATTTCTAAGGATCAGCAATAGTCAAAAATCTATTTAATCTTCTGTTAAAGGTCTGATCCTTTAAAGTAAAAATTCAGTCATCTGCAGAAAAGACACTCGCATTAACACAGACGCGCTCGCTCTCTCATACAAAGACGGACGCGCGCGTGCGCACAAAAAAAAATGACGTGAATAATACTGCTCAATTCTTCAGCAGCCATTTAAAAGCTACTCTATTGGAAATGTTGCTGGGCCACTGGGCAAATAAAGGTCAAGGGGGATATGAAATAGTTTGTCTAACTGGCCCTTTTCCCCCGTGTGTCCCTGCAGCATGGCGGCCGTATCCACATTCATAGCCAATTCATTTATATTGCTCTGCCCTTCTCACTGCTAGTCTCAGTCACTAACTACAAGTGACTGCAATGAGATTGAAGCCTCTGGCTAAATCTCCACTGCAAGGCACATGCTCCATCATTGCTGCTCTGATCACTCCTTATAATCACTGGAACCAGACTATATCCTCAACTGATTGGCTGAGTCGCAGCAGAGAGGAAACAATCACAGAATGTCAGCGGATGATGGACACCCAAACGTCGGAGCAGCAGTGGTCACTGCGAGCTACCATGTAAATGGCATGCAAATGTGCACCTGTACTAGCTGAGGAAGTGGAATGAAGGACTGTGGCCTTTTGATTAGGTTCTTTTTCGCTCATGTAAAGTGTATTTTTTCTGCATTAATCACCCACGAACATGGAGCTGTAGTGTATTTGGGTTTGGCTTTCTTCAGCTCGCCCATCACTTCAGTCCAAAGTGCTTTTAACGTGCACCTTCACAAATTCCAGTTTCAGGCCTGTGTGTGTGCCTGTCGCTGTAAGAGCTTAATTGCACTGTCATCCCAGGGTGAAATTAAATTCTGCAATCAAATAGATAACACAAAAACGATGATATCAATGTCACGCCGATGATCATTGGTGATTTATAATCTCTGCTCAGGGATTTAAATGCACTTTTTAAGGGTTAAAAGTTTCAAATTAGACAAAGCCACTTTACTACATCATAATAATGCTAGAATAGTAGTAGTTACGTCTGTCAGCTTATCCTCAGGAAAAAAAATATTAAACAACAGTATTTGATAACTGATTTTGCTAATTGAAATTCAGGCTATTTTCCTTTTGCTTTCAAAATCTGCCAGTGTTGCTAAAGGCCTAAGCACTCGGGGGAGGTATGCAAAATTAATTCCTACAGTCTTTACAGGCGGTCACACAGAGTTATTTTTCTGCCATTTACAAAATTTAAGGGCACACGAAATGTCAGCCGTGGTATTAGATTACCAAAGCCCCAGAAAGAATTTCATGCACTAAGCAAGGAATTCTTTTCCTGACGCTCTTATAATTTCCTCTCATCTGCTTCCTCTCAGTGAAAGTATGAAAGAAGTATGCAGACGTTTGCCTGGCCGGAGGTGAAACACACAAGAGGGAGGGACAGCATGCGGCGGGTTCCTTCACTCTTATCTACACATTTCCACTGTCCTCCAACAGGTGTCATCACCCTTTTTTAATTTAAACTTTGTGGCAACTGTCTCGTCTGTGGACTCGCTGAACCACCCGTGACCTTTGTGTGTCCACCTTTATCCCTTCTGAGCCCAGCGGCAGTGAACTGGTTAAGCTCCTCCTCCTCCTCCTCCCATTCAGCTCCACCTCCAGGATCTGGCTGTAGACCAGTGGAGCATGAGAACCAGGACAGGCTGGACATAAAGGGATGATTGTGGCAGGCCAGTGACATGGAAGCAAGTAGCACTGATTAAACTAAAAGTCAGCTTCAGGCGTGCGCGGCGAAGCCCAGCCAATGGACAGGGGCGCAGAGAGTGAGTCAGTGAGCGGGAGTTGTTTCGGCTGAGCCAAATAAGGGCAGTATAAGATGCTCCCAAAGCTGATTACAATAAACCAATGAGGAAGCATTAGCAACCTTGGCTAATTATGCCTTTAACTGTGGGGAGAAGCTCTTTTCATGCCTGGGCAGGGCTCTGGCAGTACGTCACATCCAAATTTATAAGGTGTCATCACACCATCCACCATCTTTAATCAAGTGCTCGCCTCAGCGGAACATTTCAGGGTGGTGGGTGTGTTGTTAACAGGTGTTTGATGTATTGGTAAATAAGAGGGCATTGTATACCAGCGTATAAAAAAAAAAGATAACTTAAGAAGGGCCTGCTGAAGTATGAAGTGTTTTACCTCAATAAAACTTTACTCTTTAGAATTTGCTGAAATACCTGCAAGGCACATCTGCTGTTCTTACGCTGTCCCTGGCCTTTGACCTGAGAGCAAGCACGGTCTCTGAAGGAGTCCAAAATTATAAAGGGCGTTATGCATGATAATATCATAACATCGTTTCAGCGCTGTCACCTCAGTATGCTGATATTGTGGGGGATATTTCTCTTGTTATGCAAACCACACACAAAGGCAAAGGGAGTACGGCAATTGCATTAAAAAATACTTACATATGACAGTGTCTGCTGCAAATATAACAACATCATCAGATAGAAATGGCAGGAAAATGCCATCTGGAGAGGCCTACATATGAGGGCGGAAAAAAAATGGGATCTCTAAAGGCTAACATTGTCTTTTCTTACTCGGTAGAAAGTGTGCACAGTAGCACATAATAGCACACTGGTTCATTTGACTTTATTGCAAGCCAGGAACAGCAGCAGCCTCCAGTTAAGAGTCCTTGAATATAAAGGGAGGGCCGGCAGTGTTGATAAGATTGTCTCATCTGGCTCGCAGGGCTAAGGTGCAGTGTGCTGCCTGAGAATAAAAAAAAAAAAAAAAAGAGCGAGAGAAAAAGAGAGAGAGAGAGAGAAAAAAATGGAGGGGCAGGATGTGGCTACTATTAGGCAGGTAATGGGATCCATCTGAGATGCATTAGAATCAGCCAAACAGAACCACACTTCAGTTCTGTTCAAATGACTGTCACAATCACTTCAAATGCACACCTTCAGCATGCACTGTAGGCGTCATAAAAAAAAAAAAGAGAAAGAAAAAAGGAGGGGTGGTGGTGGAGGTGGTGGTGTTGGAGGAGGGGGGGCGCTGTGGCTGTGGAGGAGCCTCTCTGAAGTCGTGCCAAGCTCGGGCATGTGCTCTTTCCTAATGGTGACGGCTGGGAGAGTGGCATTGAGACTGATGTGCATGAGAGCTGTCAGCCTCTCCCCATAACAAATGCCACCTCTCCCCCTGACAGAATGGAGACAGAAGGGAGGGACTGAGGAGGGGAGGAGGGGGCGGGAGAGGGGGGAGAGGTGTGGAGGTTACAGACAGAACCTGTGACCCAATTGTGGCCACACCAGCTGTTTCCCCTCCACTGCCTCCCGACCACCGCCATCTCTGCAGACCACATCCTGCTAATTGGCCTATGCTGCCTCGCACACACACACACACACACACACAAACACACACACACACAAATACAGAGCTTGCTAAATAATATCAGTGAAATGGCTTGTTCCCACTGAGGAAGAACATTTGCCGTTGCCTTAAGCTATACTTGCGTGATGATTGATAAGTGCCTGGAAACGTACTTCCCAGAAATATAAATGACTCGCTGCCCCGCGACCACGCCAGCTAACGTTCCCCTTGACATACACACAGGACCGACAGACAGACAGAGTGATGACTGACTGACACGCATACTGCCACCCAGATTCTATGGAGGGGAAACTGAATTAATTGGCTTTCCCTTCTGTGGATAAGTCCTCAGACTTGTGTGTATGTGGCGATAATGGTAGGTTGCAGTGACAGGCAGGTTATTTAATAAATCCCGGGATGTGTAAGGCAGAACGGAAGAACACACACAAAACAGAGAGAGGATGATACCTCTTTTTGCCCACAATATCTCCTCTGATTTCCTTTTTGTTGAAGACACTCAAACCTGCTCATACACACACATAGACACACACATAGACACACACACACACACCCCTAATCATGCACCCACATAAATACACTTAATCGCTGACACACTCTCGCATGGCGAGAGCAGTACTGCAGACACATCCAAGCATGCACAAGTAGGCTATAAAAGCACACACAGAAACATGCACAAGATCTTGCTCAATCAGTCTGATTTGTTTGTTTCCTCCTAAGCATTTGAGGATTCCTCAAGGAGGAAAAAAACTTTGTATAATCAAGTCAATTATGTCATTCAATCAAGTCGAAAATCATTTCGAGCCCTTTCTCAGATACATTGATTGCGAAGTCGTGCTGAATATTTGCTCGCTGCTTTCTATTGTGCAAATAAGCCGTCTTTATTTGGAACGGCAGGCCAGGCCACGGCGAGGTCTTCAACACCACTTCCGCAGACAAAGAGCAAAACAAAGTCCTTCACCTTGTCCGCCTTCAGTCAAGAAAATAAGACGGGGCTTTACAAGGGAGGGCTGGTTGCATATTGTCTCTACAAAAAATAACAGTTTTCTATTAATCTATAACAGCTCTTCTGTCTCCTTCAGGACATGGTACATTATGTGCCCGTGAAAAATCCATCCTCAGTGAAATTGTTTAAACTCAAGGTCAAGTGCTGATGTTACAGGGACTGTATCAGCTGAAGGTGACCTTGACTGATGTGGAATATGACATGAGGGAAATGGATCTCCACTCAGTGTGGGGAAATTATCTGTGAAATGCTGCCACTGTATCAAAGCCTGTTTGTGTGTGTGTGTGCACGCCCAAGTGCGTGTGCATGCACTTGAGAGTGCGTGAACGCGTGCGTGTGTGTCTGCGTGTGTGTGGGATTGCAATATGCATGTCCTTGTATGATAGCGTCTGCATATACGCCTCACTCAGCTGGGGGTGCTGGTCGTGAGAACAGCTTGCAGAAACTGCTGCAGCAGACAGGAACAAACAGCTGAATATGAGCCTCTGCTGAATGAACTGGGTGTGTTTTTGTGTTTCTCTTCAATAGCCTTGCCACAATATAAACACCATCGCTTCAATTCCCTTAATGGTATAGTTATAGCGGGTTTCTAATGCTATACTACCAGAGATAAGAAAATAACTGCTGTTTTCTGTCGTCATTTTTTGCAGAGGGGGTTCGGTCATGGCAGCTGGATGCCTCTCGCTTGTTTGCTCTGTAAGCAAAATGCATGTTGTTGACCAGGCAAGTTGGGCCGCGTGAAGCTATTGCCATAACTTCAGCTGTTTGTTTTTCACAATAGAGATTTATTTGTCATTCTGAGAGGAAAAAGGAGCCAAACTGGCTTCTTTTAAAAGCTCAAATTTCTCACAGCTGTAGAGACTGGAGGGCTGACATCGTCGGGAGTGACGACAGGGGGCGCTGTACACTGAGTCTTTAAAGGAGACACATTATGCTAATTTTCAGGTTCATTACTTAATTTAGGGTTAATACTAGGATAGGTTTTACATGCTTTACTGCGCTGTCATGTTTTCTTAGTGATGATAATTGCAGCATGTAGCGGAATCGAAGAGATGAAAGTGTAGTTATTGTGACAACACTCTGCAGGGTAATAATTAAAAAAAACAAAAAAAAACAAAAACAGTCTTACCTTCCCAAACTGTTCAAAATACTGCTTCACATCTTCCACTACTGTATTGGCTGACAAGCCACCCACAAATATTTTCTTTGTTCTTGTGACCATCTGGAAAGAAAAGGGCGAGAGGAGAGGATTAGTGATGAGGCTTCAAATGCATCACACAACACCTTTAATGAGGCTTCAAACACACTGAGTGAGCAGCACCTGTGATGGGGACAATATAAAAGAGTGAGGACACACTGTTGCTCAACAGGAATAAAACGGGTTCACACAATTAAGTTTCAAAAAACACTCTGCTTTAACTCCAGTATTATAGCAAGGTCGCAGATGCTGAAGGTTCTGGCAGGGAAAAAAATACTCTTGGCTGAGAAAGAAGCTGCTCTGTGAATTTTTCCCCCTCACAATGACATTTCAAATTGAATCTCTAATCAAAAACAGGCTGTCACAGAATTAAAGACTTCCATTTCATCCATAAAAGTTTCTGTTTATCTTCGCTAAACTTAAGACGAAACAACAGAAATAATTTATGGACTTTTCAAAAAACAATTAATGAGTGCTGGAAGATGGAATCAGAGTGCATTAAAGCCTCATTTAGTTTCAAACGGCAAGAATATTAAGGATTATTACCCACGGCGTCAAAAAGGGCACGAACATCTGCTGCAGAGAGTACATGCTAAATTTAGGCGGACAATTTCTCAGGGAAATACAGTAGCAATCCAACACCAGTGACAGAGCGGAATCTGCGAGGGACAATTTCCTTTTTTTGCACGAGATTAAAAATTAACATGTTAACCTATGAATTTATGGGGTATATACACCAATATCTGAAACAACTGGTGAGCATCAGTGTTGAATTTCCTGACTGACACACGACAGCAAACATTTGATGTGAGACCGACGAAACATTACCAAAAAGTTTGATTCATCAGGCTCCTTTCTTTAAGGTCACATTTAAAATGTAAAGTAATATAAAACCGAGGCTTGAGCTCTTCATGTCTCTATGACACCTATGGTGTTATTATGGTTATTGCTTTGGCCTGATATGACTTTGCAGTGAGAGAGGCTGCTCGAACACTGTGGAGAGCCTGTTTCAGCCGACCTCTGGTAATAGAGGTGATGGCACCGCAAATGATTTAGCATGTCTGATGTGGACATAACGTTTCCTAGCTTAAGGCAATTTCGACACAGATCGAGTGTGATCTACTATTCTTTGTCTAGTTACTTGGAGATAATAAGAGACTGACTGATTAAAGCTCTTAACTAGTGCAGTAATAGGATAAGAAAGTATCTGGTTGACTAGTTTTTCTTGCTTTTGTTTGAAAGGAAGGAGGATAATGCACACATTTTCCCATATATAATCCTCACTGTCCCCTCCAAAGTACTGCAATTTACGCTACAGATTGCAAATTTACTGATATAATGATTCTGATGTGCTGCTCTGTAATCTTCCTGGCAAACAACAACAAAAAAAAGGCAACAGAAGAGGCAGCGGTGAAAGTCACAGCCCTGATCTCTCTCTCCCCCCGGCTCGCCAGAATCAAACAGAAATAAATGATGCAGGGCAGGATAAACATACTCGGGAGATGCACAGCAAACTATCAAGAAGGTTGAAAGAGTCTACCTTGATCAAAATGCTGACCGAAACACTTTCGATTTATGAAAGAGGCTTAACGCCGAGAGAGAGAGAGAGAAAAGAAGCAACGTTCAGCTCGAGCCGAAGTAACCATCTGTCAAGTGCTTTCCAGGTGCACACAGTCTCGCAGGCACATCGCCTGCACATATGCACACAGCCTCCCACACATGAGCCCTCTCTTATTACAGTTTTTCCTTTTTTTTTTTCCTCCACTTTGCCTCTGTGATGTTTCATGCTTTGCGCTTGTATTGCATTGTTTTACCACAGAGAAAATTAAGCCAGCTTTTCTAAAACAGACACACATAAAAAAAGAAAAAACAAAAATTGCGAGGAGAATAGAAGCGTAATATATTTCAGTGAGCTCCTTTATAGCTCCGACTTAAAAAGGTGGCTGGAGGTGGTGCTGGCAACTGTAAGATGAACACTTAATCGGGGGGAAAAAAGTGACCGCGAGAGTTTGTGGTGGAGACCGCTCACTCAACATGCAGCAAAAATAATTGCTTTGGATTGTTTTATTAAGCTGACAAGGACGAAGACGTCCCACCCCGGCGATTCTTCAGCACTGGTAAAGATGTGCAAAGGCGAGAGGCAACAGACTTGACCATCTCTGACAATCAATATAGGTGCAAATGTATACATGTCATGCTCAAGCTTGAAAAAACTTGAGCATGACATGTATGCTGGGGTCACAGCTTCAGCTCAAGTACGTCATTTCTGCCACGAGGCGTCTCTCAATCAAAACAACACAGAATGTCTTGAGATTTTTTAAATCTATCTACACTTGAGCAATTCAAACAACACTGAACAATAGAGGCGGCGAGCGAGCTCTTCCGCCCACTTCCTCCCTCACTGTTTGATGCATCGTCTGGCGTTTCCTCGCAGTCGGAGGGTGTAACGGGGAGATGCGACGCCGATTTTCCCTCAAACATTGGGGATGATGTCACTGCATAACTCGACAAAATACATAACAAAGATCCGGTCATTTTTTTTTTTTGTTATTTAAATGGAGAAAGGTTAGATATTCTATCTCAAATGAGCCTTTAATACCGTCATCATACACACATGCCAATATTACAGCATTGCATGTCGCAGCGGCAACAGAGCTATCCCATAAGGATGCAAAGGATCCTGATGTTAGCTTGTTCAAACGATTACAAAGTAAGACAGCGTTAGATGCTAACATGCATCTGAGCATCACAGATGACGTACAGTGTTACGATAGTGATGATTTATGACCTGCAGGAGGTTAGAATCTAAAAATAACGTAGTTGTCTCCATTTATCATTCGTCAAACAATTTTATTTCCTGTTGCTTAATTCACCTCCTCACCGCCCAATATTTTTTTCTCTGCTTTATCATTTCATATTCTACTGATACTGTAAATCACTGTGAAATCTGATCTATTTCAGTATTACATATTTGAGAGGGAGCCACATTTTAATGCACATATTTTTACATTCTATATATGTTATTATATATATTTTTTTCACATTTCTTGTTATCTTGTTGCTATTTTTATATTTTTCGTAGAATTTCTCTACACTGTGACATGTCTATTCTAGCAAGAGCAACTGCGATGCAACTCACCCTCGGGGATCAATAAAGTATTTCTGATCCTGATGCTGTAATGAGCATCACAGGCTGTCAGTGGAGCTTATGGCAGCAGTGCTGTTTTTTTTGTTGTTTTTTTTATATCCTACTCTGCAATGTTCAACTTAATACTTATGGACATGTAAAAATATCAACTAGCCGATTTAGGGTTACACACTGGCCGAGACCCAGCAGCTGCATCATCCCCCACCCCATCACCTCTTCCTCCTCCTCCTCCTCCTCCCCATCCTCCCAACATCATGCCTGAGGCCTCAGAGGTTATCAGCCTTGGATGCTGCCGCCGGCAACCCCAAGCCAGACAGCTGCTGATAAACTGGCTGTGCAAGTATTTATCAACATCACTCACTTTTATCATTTCCAATCTAAGTAAAAATAAATAAATAAACAAGTCAATGTTCATCTCTGCCCGCCTCTCTACATCAGCTGTTTGTCCTGCGTCCCTCCTGGGCCACCCATTCCCTCGGCTGTTCTCTCCAGCCGTGTTCCATCAGGCTGCAACCAGTCAAGTTTTCAGCCTTGTCTTTATACTTTGACATGTCTGCCTGCCCAATAGCTGATGGGATTGCTTGAGTGCTGGTACAACACAATTACTCTCTCTATTTTTCTCTCCATGGTGACAACAGACATTAAGCCTCATGGCTGTATACTGTGTCCCTGTACGCTTATGGCTGTACCACTTGGTTTGAGATACTACTGCAGGAAAAGGTTTGCAACATCTGCTTGGATCTTTGATGCATTTTAACCAAAACAAACTGTACGCATCAGTTATGTATAGCACACTGCCACACTACACAAACAAGTCACAATAGGTAACAGGAAATTCCCCTTCTTCGCTGCGTTTACCTCAACATCAGTTCTGATCATTTGGGTCCGGCAGGGTTTGGCATTTTAAAGTCTTTCTTTTTTTCGACAAAACATTTCAATTCAAGCTGACAGATTTAAAAATGGACCACTCTTCAACCCAGTTTTTCCTTTAACCCACTTCTTCAAACATTCAGTTATTTTTGCACATCCCTCAGAGACAGTAAGCAGAGTTAGGAGCGTGCACGGCCGAGTGCGGGTGCGCTCACACACGAGTGTGTGTCTAATTTCTTGAGTGCGCGAGGCTGTGCGTGCAGAGGGCTGCAACAATTACTGCCCTAGTGCATTACCATGGTAATAGAAGGCATGCCGCAGATACGTACAGAGAGGCAGACAAAAATGTAAAAAGCTTCTGGTGCACTCTTATCGACACCTGTTAGCGTTTTTTAACAATGACAGGCAGCGCAAAATGACTAACCATATACCTCGAGAAATAGCAGGACCTTTCCCATGAGGTCGTCAACAAAAAGCTCCAAAAGCTATCTGGCGCTGCCCGCCACTTAACTATATATAGCAACAATAAGCCTCTGCATCTTGATTTTAATAAAAGTACAACTCAAGCTGACAATATAAATCTTCTTCAGAGCTCAAACTCTGCCTTTTAGTATGCAACTTCAGTGCATCAACTCGCAAAATTGAACATTCGAGGCCAGAAAAGGGAATCTTGACTATTTCTTCTACTCGAAAAAAACACTGTTACGTAGCCCACACTGTGGAGCTGACGCCGGTGCTTTAACAATGTGTAAAGGACGTCAGCTGTTGTCAGTCCACATAAAAAAAAATAAAAGAACAAACAAAGTCAGGTCACGTAAATACTGTCCAGAGAATGCTTTAAAAAGGACTGCTTTGTCCAGACACCTCAGCAACAATATCCCAAACTCCTACCCTGCAGCATACACACACAGTGAGACGCTCTTGGCAGCTGCTGACATCACGGCGAGTCGATGTGGAGGCTAGCGTAGTGGAAGCACAAACCTGACACCTAGTAAATCCCTGAGCTATTCAATTTATTCATATCCATCACACACACACACAAAAAAAAAATCATACAAGCATATTCCATGAAAAAGCCCTTTATTCTTTTCATCAAGACAAGATTTACTCTCTCTGTTCTTAGACCCTGCAGCGCTGTTTTGTGCGGTGAAAGTACCTGAGAATGGCAAAGAGCTGTCTCTATATGTGCCTGAGTGGAACACCACAGTGCAAGTAATTGTGCCTGACACGTCGTGCCCTCATTAAGATGTTAAGTTTGAGGTATGCATAGCGTTCTAGTGCCTAATTCTAAATGTTTAATATTCAGGGGTTTTTTTTCCTCCATAAATTTTGGGCTGCAGCAATCAGCCTGATCATTTTGGGTAAGGTGTGCTGAAAAGCGTTTTCCACGCGAGACTCCAGACGCAGGCGAGTCTGCACAGAAGTGTTGATAATCGCAGAGCAGGGACCAAAAATTTGACCCGTCGATAATGTAAACGACCAGGACTCGAGTCATATTCAGCCCTTTTCTGCAAAATTAAACCTTTGAGTTTTCAAATAACTTTGGGGGTGACTTTACTGGCGAACCTTCATGGACTCGAGACGAAACACAAAATCTATGCAAAACACACACGGGCAGTTTGGCTCGTGTCACACACCCCCTCTCTGACTCACAAAGCCATGGACAAACTTGGGGAAATATCTTTTTTTAGGCCATGCCAGGCAGGTTATAATCAAAGTCACTCAAGTCCCGGCTGCTTCACTTTGATGACTCTGATCTATTGTCTGATTTGGATGAGTGGGTGTGTGTGTGTGTTTATGTGTGGGTGTATACTCCCTTTCCTCTTCTCCTTCTTAAGTGTAAACAATGCACCTCGTCGCAAATCCTTTATAATAACGTGCTGCCGGTTTAAGTATGTGCTATAAAAGCGGGTGTGGGGGGGAGGGGGGAGGCTGCTGCTGCTGCTGCTGCTGGGAGTGCTGAGAAAGTTGAAAAAAAAGATAAGCCAGTAGCTAATATTGCGGCGCACAATGTCATTATTATTTGTGGAAATTTTTAGTACTTCTACCTGTGGCAGCAAACACAATTCAAAGAGCCCCTGTGTCGCGCCTACAAAAAGCTATTAGTGTTTCGAACATGCGTGCAGAACTGAGACCGCAAAGACAAAGCGTGAATGTGATTAACTCCCCAAGTAGGATATGAGAGGGAATGAATATAGTGTGAAACAATGTGAAAAAAAAATAACACGGAGGGGAGAAACACGCACAGGGTAAGACAGAAAATGTGTAACATATTTATGCAAATCTTGAGATTTTACACAGACACTCCAGCTCTGACGCTCCAGTATGTTGTCTTTTAAAGTTCCACCCAGAAAGGCGACGACAATGACAGACAAGAGACGTTTAATGGTTTTACTGGAAAGCCGAGGGCGGATGAAAACGTTCTTTCTTGGATTACAGATCAATGTCTTAACGTATCTCGGTGCCATCTTTGTTCTCACATTAAACTTGCATGTCCTTCAGCTCTTCAGCGTGGGTATTCAATTTGGAATTTCGCCCTTTAGTACGAAGCCTCTTTTCACACGTTCAAATGTTCAGTTTTTTTTTTAAGTTAAATCAAACTGTATTGGGATATTTACTTAGCCCGCGGCAAATTACCATCAGGGGAGCAAAACTTGAAGCAGCAAACTCCGTGGCTGCTTCAATCATATGGCGCTGGACTGGAATGCTGTTAGCCATTAAAAGTTAGTAAAAGCAGTTACTGAAGCCGGAGGCCACAGAGGGATAAAAACAGATAAAGCTGTGTGAAGAAATAACAGGTTGTTGCATTGCTGATCTTCTCGTGCGGTGATCTGCAGTGAAGTAGCTGCATAATGCATCCTTTTCATTTCTCTTCCTCTGGCCATCTCTCACACATCGCTGTTCTGACCCGGCATTTGCCTCTCACCTCCTCGCGTGTGCGACGAAACAGTGCAGCAGATTTTTTACACCTGCTCCTCCTGGATGTGAGAGTTTCAGACACGGTTTTTCACCGCAGCCCGACCACCACTGCACAAGTCAGGAACAGTGGCCGTAATTGTCTTATCTTTTTGGTGGCGCTAGCGCAAATTAGCTTCCCTGTCCTTCTGTAAATAAGGACACAGTTTTACAGGAGTGACAAAGCTGCCAAGCCAGCGACCTCAGCTACTAATATTTTTTTTACGGTTGAAACCACTGGACATATGATGATGTAGGACCAAGGTGATCCAACATTTGCAAATGTGATATCGCTGGATATTTTTCAGGAGATCGCAGAAAAATTTCCAGCAGTGTTTGCTGCAACAAAACCGTGATTTTTAAATTTGTATTTTTCGACACCTTCAGCCGTGTTTGTGGCAGCTGAAGCAGGTATTTAAGCCTAAACGTGAATTGTAAGAATTGTAAAGTTGCAGGGTACGTACATTTGAACTTATCTGTGGTTTTGCAGAAACGAACTTTGTCGATATTGATTATGGGTTGACTGGGTTGCCAAATGCTTGGACGGACTAGTTGCTTGGTCAAAACTGAATGATGGTGGACAGCTTGTTACTCTCAATTTCCACTGGATACATGTCCGCTGCGTTGCGGCTCCGATCCGGTTTTGCTCCGCTGTCCGGCAATCCCCACCGGTTGCGGTTTGAGTACGCCACGGCGCAGTACAGTAGACAGCTGGCGTCAGGAGGACGAGGAGTTCCTGCGATAATCACATAATCACTCCCGACCGCAGTTATAGGTCTGTGTTATTAAAAACAACAACACGGAGTGTTCCCGACTGAAGGATCAGCAGAAGAGCTTGTGTTTGTCTCTTTTTTGAGTTTGTGTGCTGGTGTCAACACGGAGTTAACCGGATGCTGTTTGTTTTTTTCTGCGCTTGACTTCCTGTCTACTCCATGCTAAATTCAGCTAAATTGCTGCATTGTGCTCCGGCATCCGCCAGAAATAGAAGTCCTGTGTATCTGTGCCAGAGGGCTCCAGACTGCTGGAGCTGGGACGGAGCAGATACGCAGCGCAGCGGACCTGGTGGGGATTGACACATTGACTAAAGTGAAACGTATCTGCTCCGCTGGCGTGGCGGAGATGCAACGCAGCGGAGACGTATCCAGTGGAAATTGGGGGTTAGTCCCAGTTGCTGGTCACACTGGGTCACAAATGAAGCGCGTATGTTTTAAGGAAACTGTTGCATCTAACGCCAAACCCTCAAAAATTCTTTGTGTTTTCTTAATTAAAAACTAAACCAAAATGTCAATAATGGCTGGAAAAGTGACACTGAACATCTGTATAACGACACATTATAAAAACTGTGATAAAATGTTGCTGCTTTCACTTTCTACAGGACGCCGTGAGTAGTGCTGGGCGATTATGGCCTTAAAATGATGTCAAGATATTTTTGAGGCTATATCCCAACACACAATGTATATCTCAATATTTTGAGATATCCTCAAAAGTACTTTGTTATCTATATTGTGACAGTATTGTAATGCTGACTATCGGTACTTTTACAAACCCTATTATTTTATTTGGATCAATAATCTTCATTAATGTGCATATAATGACTTAGTGAGTGGAGGCAAGTGTGACACGTAGAACAGTCTGGTAAGTTCAGTTCATTTTACTGTAATACATCCTTTTAAACCAGGAAAACACAACACTTATACCATATCATGCTCTGAGAACATCTATCTAATATCACAATAACAACATAATATCAGTATATCGCCCAGCCCTACTCTCTCGCTCTTCTTACTTCAAATCTTTCTTTTTTCTCTCATCAGAACCTTCAAATCTTCTGATTCGGTCCTAGTCCTCGCTAATTGACTGTCACCTTACCGCAAATTTGTTGTTAGTGGATCTCTCAGTTATCACCCTCCCTTTCACAACACACGCGCACACACACACAAACACAAACACACAGACACACACACCTCGTGCACACCATTCTCCAAGCCAGGTCGCTGAGATCACACATCCAGCTATGATTACAAGGTGTAAGCCTTCATCATGGCCCCCACCTCTCACACATACTGGCTCTCAAACAGCTGTAAACACAGAGCCCCAGACAGGGAGGAAGCAGACAGGGGATTTCGATGTCATTTCTCATACCTAAAAATAATGGGACAGATAGAAAAAAGCCATCGCACTTTGTTGTATAAGCCACAATTGTTATCGTTCTAGCAAGGGGATATAATTACTGGCATTCAGATCCCGTCTGTGGCCTCGTTCATAAGCAACCAGAAAAGCACCAGAGAGCATCTGTCAATGCAATGTAGTATGATCAAAGGCCTAGACGTTGTGCAGGCGCGATGGGCACACACACTCCTGTGCACGCACTCACACATAACAGGTGAAAACGTGGCCGGTCCAGGTAAACACTGCCTCTGTTCATTTGCATCACTGGAGCTGACTCACAAAGAGAGAACACAGCCAATAAACAACAAACAACAGCACAATCACTTTTGCTTTGGGGGGCGTTCGGCACAGGATAAGGATAGTAAAGCAGGATTAGATCATCAGTGGGAGAAAGGGAGAGCGATTCCAACGGTGGCGTTTCTGTCCGGCCATAAGTTTAAGGGTGAGGGGGCACGGCCTGGTCCAATTCCACTCCCCTACATGCCCTTTTTAAAAAGTGGTCCAATCTCAGCTCTAGTGTGCATAAATAGATCTGTAATTGCTTATTACAATACAATTAGGGCAAAGGGGATGAGAGAAGGAAAGATGCTTAGTGCAAATGTGGAGTGACAGGCCCAAGCACCCAGACCCAGGATTACAGTAGCCGTTTGCACACGGACGGAAAATGAGCACGTTAAGAGAGAGAGACAAAGAGGGACAAAGAGGGAGAGAGAGAGAGAGAGAGAGAGAGAGAGAGAGAGAGAGAGAGAGAGAGAGACAGGAAGAAGGAGTTGGGGGTGGGGAAGGGCTGTCAAGTACAGGGCAGAAGCTAATGACAACTCTGGCTTCAACTTGCACAGACGTCTTTGAAGCCCGGCTCTGATCAGAGCTGTGATTGCCACTGCTGCAGGGCCACCACTCCGATATTAACCTACACTAACAGCTATTCAGTGAAAGTCACAGGCCCTTTCAAAAAGCTGACTTCTGCCGGAGCTGGCCATCTGCGGAACGGCCCTGCGAGGCGGCCAAGACGCGAATACAGGGCCACACGTGGTAGGGACACTGTTTGCATATGGCCGTGCTGTAACAGTGACAGTCAGGCTGAACATGGGGCCGGTTAGAGCTGATTAGCTGCACTTCCCTCCTCAACCCACTACAGTTATGAAGATTGATAGAAGCAGCTTAGAGCTGATTATAGGGCCCTGGAGATGCATGGGCCCATACCCAAACAGCACATTCACACTGCATTGGCAATGAGCACAGCATGCGATAGCTCGGCACAGGCCGGGCATTAAGCAAACGTTACAGCAATAAGAGGCAAATAAGAGAAATGGACAATGCCAGAAGTGCTCTTAAGAGCTTCTTCAGAAATATGAATATTATGCTAATTAGATGCTTGCTTGTGGCTAAATCTGGGATATTTGAGCAAGCACGTTTTGAACATTTAACAGATTTCCAAGACAATATATTGTGAACATGACGGGATATCTAACACTCACTCCAGGGTTGTGAGACACAGCATGCCTTCATGCGGCAGCGGAGGTCTATTTAGCATGCACGACGCTAGAAATTAATCTCGCTTTGACACGAGCCAGTCATGCTTTGAAATACAAAATAAAAAAAAATTGTGAAAATGTTCTTTAA
Organism: Diplodus puntazzo; assembly: GCA_963678695.2. Classification (NCBI taxonomy): domain Eukaryota; kingdom Metazoa; phylum Chordata; class Actinopteri; order Spariformes; family Sparidae; genus Diplodus; species Diplodus puntazzo. The sequence continues at coordinate 6,305,716 of OZ023167.1, read as the reverse complement.
CGATACAAATATCTAGGCCTTGTTCATACCCCACAAAAGTAGGACATTTTTCAGGGAATGAAGGGAAGAAGGACGGTTTAATGAGAAACGCTTTCAATTTGTCTTCATTTTATACAAACACAGTTCAACAGTTACATGAACTAATATCTTGATTTTTTATTTCGTACAGCTACTAAGACTCCCGTATTGCTATGGAGCATGTTTGTATAATTTGGTATTGGTGTTGGTAGTTTTGGTTGTAACGTGCAGGAGCTGCTGCCAGTTCAGTCAGTTGGTGATGATCAAGGTGCAAAGAAGCGTAGCGAAGTGCCCACAAATGCACAAGAGAAGAAGAAGAGAGACAGCATGTGGGGTTGGGTAGATATCCGGCTTCTGTCTTTTTGTTGCAACGTACCAGGTTTGAGACTGTTGCTGCTGCACCAGCTGGATTGACATCAGTAACAAGTTGGTGCAGATTATTAAGTGTATGTTTCCTGCAACAATATCTAAGTTCAAAACCTTGTTTGGATCCACTCCTCCTTCCCCGTTATTACAACTCAATACTTCAAGTATCCGTTTCAAATTAAAAGCCTTCTAGCATTTGAGTGGGCAGAAACCCTTCATGTCTTCAGTTGGCATTTATTGTGAAAGATTTGCAGGAACAAGCTTCCTATCCCAATTTGAGTTCAACAGTTGTTGATAAAACCTGAGACACAATGTGTCACAGTTGTCGTGATGGACTGTGGTGCTGCTACAGTCTCATTTATGGTTTCTGATTATGTCCATAGATCAGGAGCAGCAGAGCAAAATGTGACACCTAGTGGTAAAATGTGGTACAATTGGCTAAATATCAGACCAGTTTGAAAATGTTCAAATCAGCCCAATCCTACTAGCAAGTAATAGTGTTTTTTGTATTTAGTTTTTTCCAAAAAGCTACAGAGGATTCACGTCTGAGTGAATTCACATTTCTCTTGCAAACCTCCATACTGTCTTTTACATTTTCATTTACTGGTTGCAATTATTCTTTTAAATCATAAAACCTTTTCATCAGATGTGTCACAACATGGACTGGAAAGATGTGGACCTGACTGAAGTAATCCTGTTGACCTTTTAAACCCTCTGCAGAGGGCTGAGCAGTTCTCAAGCAATGGTTGACTCCCAGGCATATTCTGATCCTCCCTTCAGTCCAGCAATGGCGCAAAGGGGAGACAGTGTCAGGACGCTGCAGTCACTTTTAACAGCTATATTTGGGACTGGGCTCTGATCTTTACCCTATAGTGACTCCCAGTCTACTTTGGGTCTCTGCTGCCCTCTCCCTGTCTCTGAACTTGCACCAGGTTGAAGGTCCTCCAGCTTTTGTTGGGTCTTTGTGTGCATTTTTATACCAAATATCGAGTCAGCACATTTGTATCAGTTTCACAAACAAGAAAAAAAAATCTGAACACATGACAGACAAATGGAAAGACATCTAGTGGGGGGAGCTACTTGATAAATACAGTCCAACAAATGGGTCCTGGAAATTAGTAAATCAAATAAATGCCCATAATTCTGGTGGAGTGGGGGTCAGGTGGTCACTGTATGGAATGGCATGGAGGACGTGTTGTGCTAGACAATGCCAGGAAAGGTAGATTGATACAACTATTGACTTATAGTTTCAGTGCAGCGTATAAGAAAAATCCAATTACAGTATCTGTGTACATTCACCTTGGCCAAGCATTTTAGAAAATTATCAACACAATCAAATGTTCCCAATCAGAGCAACCAAATGTGAAATCTAAAATTGAACTACAGTTCTCCCGAAGCCGCATTTGCCACTGAAACAAAACGTTGAAGTTCTGTGCAACAGAAACAAATTCTCTGTGGTAAATAATTTCTCCTGCCTCGACGGTTTGACTGGCAGCCTTTTCAATAAGTTGATGTTCTCTTGCATGACCCTTGACACTGATACCAAATGTTAATTTTTGTAACAAGACCCCTGTCTTAGTCGTGACAGTAAGCACTAGAGGGGAAAACAAATGGGATTTTAACTTCCAATTACAATAATGGCTTTTTATGACAGGCCCTCCAACCACGCACCTTAGCCTTCACCACCACCCCCAACCTGCCTCCCTCTCTTACACACACACACACACACATTGCAGAAAAACAATGTGGCTAATCATCCAGGAACCTTAATCTCTCCAAATGTGGTCATATGAGTGATGTGATAAGAAAAGGAGGAAAAGATAAACAGGAGGAGGCACGGCTGCTTAAAAAACTGAATATCCTTTGGTAACCCTACATGAACTTTCTTTGTTGTCCAACTCAACTTCCCTCTTACTATCACAAATCTGTGTTTTTCTGAAGTAATACATTTTTTTTAAACGGCATTTAGTTTGATTTAAAGTGCGATAATGTAAGAATCAGCCACCTGTTGAATTCATACTGAACATAAAAAGAGGGCAGCATATCACCTGAGCAACTGCTAACTGCTGCCAGCTGTAGCCGACTTCAGTTAGTTAGCTCAGTTAGCCGTGCAGCTAGTGGTACGGACTGGGAGACCGGGGCAGTATTGTCGGTTACACAGCTAGCACAGGAGTTTTGGACCTGTACAGGCCTGTTCACATGCCTACTTTAGTATATATATCTCTGTAATAACAAATACATAGACATCCTAACCTGAAAACTGTTATTTCGACACATTGCCCCTTTAAGAATTAATATTCTAAAAATGTCTGAGCTCGAAGTCTTACTCTCATCATTAAAAAAGCAATTCATTAGTTTGCTTTCAAGGCTATGATCACTGTGATAAAAATACTTTGACGCCGGGCAGGTAATTGGATGCATGAAGTCCCTTTCGATGTGTAAAATCTAGCATCCATTGAACAGTACGACAACTACCATACAGATGCTTTTCCATTCAAGTTTCTTTCAGACATGTGCAGCCCTTTCTTCTACTGTTCAACTCAGAAGACCGCGTGGCATTGATCGGAAAGAGGAGAATGAAAATAATGGACAAAAGGGACGCATTACTGATGTCGTACACACAGCTCTGTGAAATCTTGATCCGCTTCCATTGAATTCTGCTTCACTGTCAAACCGAAAATCTTTGGACTGCTGGTCAAACAAAAACAGGCAACTTGAATATATGTCACCTTGAGCTGTGAGGAATAGTTTGAGGCATTTTTCACAATTATCTATCATTTCAGAGATAAGACGATTAATTGATTGATCGGGGGAAAAAAATAACTTGCAGAATGATCAATTATGAAAATAATCGTTAGTTGCAGCCCTAATTAATTATGCAACCATAAACAGTTTACACTTGCACACTCCGCCCCCCCCACACTGGCAGTGGCAGCATTGTTGTCTAAATATAAACGCAGCCACATATGACTAACTGAACGCAACCTTGTTAATCATTTATAAGTAAAACAAACTCCAGGCAACTGCCAAGATGATGGAAACGCGATTCATTGTACTACAGAGTTAATTATGTGGATCATTGTGCTCCAAAAATAAACCCTAAGTGTGCATCATTATGCATGGCTACCAAGGTCCTCAGGCATTCAGTGTCTTCAGAAACACGAATTCAATGCGCCGTTAGCGGCATCCTGGGTGTTATACATTTATGCCTTTTAGTGTTAACCTCAAGGACAAGAATGCCCCCGACGGAGGGAGCCAGTTAGGCCTCTCCTCCCCATTAAAAAAGACGTGGTCTGCACTTTGTGTCGGTGAGCTGCTGTGGCTGCAATGATCTACCACATTTCATGAGCAATCACGACTGGTCATTTTCTGCTTATCATTTTACGTTCCATTTTCAATTGGCTCCCGTTTGTATTTGCATGTAAACTGAATCAGATATAGTTATTTCATAAGGCTCTCTTTATCATGCACGGTTAAAATTCCACTTCCTGTATTGTGTCATTTACAAATATTAAAGACAGTTCATATTTGATTCACGGTTAACAAGGAGAACCATGAACTGTAGTCACAAGACACACGTACATACACACACACAAACACACAAAACCTCTGACAAACTAAGGTTTTAAAAGGTAAAGTATATTAGGGCTGTAACTGACGATTTTTCATCATTGGTTCATCTGCCGATTATTTTCACAATTAACTCATTAATCGTTAAGTTTATTCAATTTCCCAGATCCCAAACTGAACTCTTCACATTGCTTCTTTCATGCAACCCACAGTCGGGCACCTAAAGGCTGTTTCATTTCATACCAAATCTTTACATTTAAAAACCTGGAAGCAGCAGATGTTTGACATGTTGTCTTGAAAAAATGAGTGGAACCAATAAAAATGGTTGCAGATTGATTGATTGATCAACCAATCAAAGTACAGGACACTTCGCACAACAACATTTTTGTGCAGACTATAGTGAAAAGCTTTCTTGCATTGTTGACTAGTGATTACAAAAATCTATCAATACAAATACAAACAAACCTAAACAAGCCAGTGCTGTGCATTTCAGGAACACTGGCTGAAAAGAAAACTGCTCCTGCTCCACAAGGATGGTCATGAATAACTAAAGAAGGCTATATGGAGGTAAATAAACATCTTAAACTCATAACGTCAGAATATAAATTAAGAAGACTAAGAAGAAAATAAAGGGACATTCATTTCTACATTAAGAAGAACATGTCCTTTATTTACAGTCTGGCAGCTACCTTAAACCAACAGCATCTCATTGTTGTGCTTTGTCATTGGCATTTGTGACAGTGTTTTAGTTACCCCACACAATGGTTGTGGTCCACTTAATTGATGTAATTAATGTTCATCATGGTGAGTGTTTGCTGAGCGACTTCTAAACCCCGAGCCTCTCGCCTCCTCTCAGGAGGGGAATTGGGCGAGCATGAAGCACTCGAGTTTTTTGTCATGCTTCACAGGAACCTAGAAATGAGTGGAATAACTCTCAGCTCTTAAGCATGCTCAGAAGAGCTCAGCAGCAGCGGCGCTTCGGCTAAGTCATTCTCCATGGCGCCGGGGATAGCTCCCAGGCAATCCTGGGCAGCCGGCGGCCAGTTACCTGGACACACATCCACTCAGCCCACAATACACAATCATTTAGTGGCAGGTGATGCATGGTGGAGCAAGCACAATGATCCTGACTAGATGTCATGTAAAAGGCGACTGTTTACACTCTGTCGCACTGTGGCTGTCTGTGTGTGGCCATGCTGCGATGCCTTGTACTGTCCTTGATGCACCTCGGTAGTGCTGTCTGGAGGTGATTGGAGAAAAAGCCGAAGAGGAGGAGATACAGACGAGCCAGGAAAAAGGAGAGGGGAGTAAAATCTGACTTTGTGTGGTAGAAGATATTTTGTTCTCTCATCTCTGGAATTATATAAACTGCTTGTGGCTAGTCGAGGCCTCAGCTGCGGTGAAAATGGGCCCCAACTGCGTCGCTCCCCAACAATCTACTCCACATCTCCAAATCTTCCATCTCTGCCCCTGAGCAGTGGCAGAAACAAACAAAAATCCTCCTCCTCTCCACTCTTTGTCTGCATTTCATTTCCTCTGAGGAAGAGGGCTCGCTTAAAATATTCAGCCACTTTAAAGTGGTGTGTCACACTGACCAGGCTATTTTCTTTGATGAGCTCTAGTCCTAATCCTTCAATGATACATCTTCTTCCAACTCACATCACTCGAGTGAGGTATCCTACAGAATAGTTATGGTTAAGGAATCTGTGAGAAGATAAAAAAAAAAAGGAATTGCTGGTTTTCCGAGCAGCTCTTACACATCAGGCGTATAAATGGGAGCTGTGTGACACTATGGTCAAATGGATTTCTGCACACAGTCCACACACGCCCTTAACATGCTGCTGGGCCACAATCTCAGCCCCCCAGCCTTGGCTCAGCCCCACCTGCCCCACCTACAGTGTAATTCACTCTCAGGCTAAAGCTGGGTAGTAGGCCTGACCCCCACAGCTCCGGCCGTCACTTACTGCTGACCTCCAGCAAGGTGCCAATGAAACATGTCCATTGAGTGGTGAGCAGAACAAACTGCCTCACCCGGCTCCTGCTGACAGCTCAGCATTTTAAAGAGCGGTAACGGATCAACATGGGTTCATAGCCGCACACCTCAGGCCGTGTTCGCCGCCGGCCTGAGAAATGCATTGCGCTGGGAGGACGAGGGGGGTTAATTTGAAAGCTTGGAAGATATTAAAACCAGTTGAAACGCTGGAGAGAATATCCAATAATCGTGAAAATATGTTTTTTTTCTTGATGTGCTCAACACGTCCTAAAACCATCAAGGTTCAAAGGTGATTTATTCGTCATTATACAACACAGGGCTGCATATATAACAAACCATTCATCAAGCATTTTTTGTTATTAAGTTGCAACTGATGTTTATAATGCTTTGTAAATGGTTTATACATACTGTGTAGTTCATCTACTGATACTATTACTGATGTTGAACACCCTTTACAAGTGATGTTTATAAAGCATTTCATTGTTTGCCACCAATGAAAAAATTCTTAACCGAGTTTTAATTAACTATTAATTCATCATTTATTAACACTGGTTATTATAAAGTGCTTTCCCCCAGCCCTAATTCTGTCTGACATTACATTTTCATGTTTTTAGAAAAACTGCATCATAAATGATTAGACTGGCGCACACGCTCCGCTTGTAGCTGCGAAATGATCCATAATCTTAATTCTACTGCATAAACTGCTGTTTAATGAAGACGTTTTACATTGAATGAATGCAATAAGGCTTTAAACCATTTTTAGCTCAACAACACTCAAGGTGAACTCTCACCAATCCAATGATCCTTGAGCTGATCTATTTGTTCTGGCAATCATATTAGCTAACAGTTGCCTCCTTGCGCGTCCAGCAGCTGCAGAGCATTGACATCTCTTTGGCCCCATCTGTTGAAGTTGAGTTTAAGTCATAGCGTGGCTCTCTCTGGTTCGCTAAAGGTTTGGCTTTCCTCACACGCTCTTTTTCTTTTTTAGTCCAACACTCTTTGTACACTAAGGCATGTGCCATATACTGGGAGCGGCTGACCATGGTTTTACAGGGGCTTGGCATTGTTTTGGTGTTGAAACCAAGTTAATGAGCTGTGAAACAGGTTAAAGTTTTATAAAGTTGCACAGTGCGTGTTGATGGGATCGTCAGTATTAACAATGTCTGCCTATAACCAGGAATCAAACTCTAAAAGATTGCACAACAATAGATGTTATACAGTAGGTGTGCAGTTGACTTTGTGATAAATCAGTGAGGATAAGAGCATCGTCTGCTTTTCTGTGTGTGATTTTTTTTTAAAATGTCGACACAGACGTTTGTAAATGAAGAAGCAAAGATTAAATGAACGATCGTATTCAAACATCAACACAATTAAATGTGACATTTGCGAAGTAACTGTTGGTGAAAATCAAATCTACTTTTCTTGAGTCACTTCATAACTGTAGTTTCTATTTTTCTTTTTCTTTAAATGAGCAGGTTACAGGGAACAATAGGAAGATTACAAAAAATAAGAACAAGGTAGGAAATTGTCTCGTGGGAGTGTTTGAGTCATTACAGTTATACTAGCTACAGTGCATTTTTCCCCCACATAGCTGAGGTCCAGTAATATTTAAACAAATGAGAATAAAGCCCCAATTTTACAGGGTCACGAAAGCTTATTAGAGCTTTAGCCCAGTGTCTCTCGGATCTTTCACTCTTCCTACCTTTACTTCTCCGATTCAGGGAGAAAAATTAGCCTTTTTGTCCTGCAAATATTTTGACCTTTATAAAATGGAGCCAGTGCAACCACAGTGCTTCCAAAGAGTCTGCTATTCTTATTTCTGAATACATCGGGGTTTTTTGCCACCTCTTTCTCCCCCTGTCTGGGGCTCTTGGCTGTGCACGGTGCAACGTCATTTACATAAACGCACGTGATGGGACAAAAAAAAACAGGGCAACTGGAGGACCCGGGCAGACTAATCACAGTCCATTCTGCATGTGACAGCTCGCTCTCCGTCAGGCCAACCTCTGGCTCTAGACTAGCGTCTGACTCGGCTTGTACCCACAAAACAGCAACACCAACGTCAACAATTCAGAGCGTGAGAAATAGGAGGTGCGGGGAGAGTGTGTCAGATTAGAGTCCATTGCAGGAGTCTCACGCTCACTGCAGGAGGTTTGGCCTAGGGCCATGTTCCAGATTTGGGGGAGTTCCAGGTGTATCCAGTTTATCAATCCTGCTTCACGAGTCAGGCCTCGGCTCTTCCCTCACAGCGAGGAAAACAAATTCAAATACGACCTTAGTTAACGGATACCCAGCACAGGCAGCTCTGCTCATGAGCTAAAAATGGAAACTGGCTTGTAAATTGTAATATGTTAGCGGCCCAGCAGGTCGTGAGAACGGACAAGACCGTTCACAGTCACTGCAGTTCAGAGGAACGTCAGTGTTTTTAGAATCTTCCTTCGTTGCCACTTATTTGGCGTTTCTTAATTATTTATCCATTGTTCATGTCATCCAAGGCTCAGATGTTCATTACTGCATAAAAATATAAATGCATAAAGTTATAAAGAAAGCACTGGTTAGCAGGTGTCTCTTCCACAACCTCAAACTGGCTCGTGTGTAGCATCTCATTTCCAAGAGGGGTCTATTAATCTATTAATGAATTTAATTTCCTTATGCATAAGAAATGTGATAATAAATGTGAAATTCATTACGGATTATTACATTTCTGTCAGGTAACAGTGGCAGGTGATGTATGCCATTGTTAACCCATTCATTTCAAACTGAAAAGTTTTGCGCTGTGCAATGATAAAAGCATATCAACAAACATATGTAGACGGCCCTTTATGGACATAAGGCACCAAGACCTGTCTGCAGGGTGTTCAGCATGAACTGTCATGGTTTAGCTTATGGGACTTCTATTCTATACTATTCTCAGTGAGTGTTGACTCACCTCTTTAAGTCGTAGTGGTGTAACTATGTATACAGCAACATCATTTAGGGGTGTTGTGATTGGTGCCATGTTTCGTGATTGGTGACGTGTGCAGCTAAAGGGAAAGTTGCCTTCCTCATTCATCCCGTCAACCTCAATGCATTTAGTTCGTTATTATCCCTTATGTGGTTTCATTCATCTGCAATTCGTTTACAGAGGCACAGGTGTCCCCTCAAACCCCACACCCTGACAACACGCACTGACAACATCATAGCATAGCCTGAGGGCGGGTAAATTATATCACAATATTTTGACATTTAACTTGATTGTGCAGGGACTTGTATATGAGCTTCACTACTCAACTATGAAGTGACTTTCTAGTGTTTTTTTGATGACCACTTCTGAGAGATCAACGCAAAAAAATGTGCGTTTATGTACAGTATAGATTCTGTGTTTGTGAGAATATAGGCCAATGTGTTGATATCAGAATCTTTTATTCCCTAATATTGGTCTTGGCATCGGTCCTAAAAGTCCGGTATCAGTACCTACTTATTAACAAACATTCGGCAGAAAATGTTAACACAGGTACAGAAACAAATTTTATTTTTAATAACTTCTATGCGTGGCTCCACATTTTGGGTATCCCAATGCGTACATATAGGGAAGTACTGTACAATGCCAATGCCTTCCAATGGTTTAACACTATTCCACTGGTTAAAGGGTGGCAGTAACACTACAAGATATTCATAAGATACACAAGATACGCTTGCAAAGAAGGAAAGAAGAAGATTGGATGTGAACAATGCTGAATTTAAAACACTGTTAACCCTGTAAAAAAAAAAAAAACTGGCATTGGACATTTTGGATTGGAATACCTAATGTAAACTTTGCACTCGTAACACAGGGCACCTTTAATCAACACCTATTTTTAGGTGGATGCATTGAGACACAAAGGGCAGCTCCGAGCTCATGTAAAACTGGGCCAAAATTAAGTCTTACTATAGATTCTTCAGTGCACACCTCTTTTTGTTCGTTAATTGAATTAGATAGAAGACCCTGAAGCTAACAATAATTGTTAGTCGTGTCGCCCTGAGCTAAGGTTAGCCTTAGGCTTAATTTTATGTATATTAAGAGGTCAAAACAGCGCAGCGTTTATTCTCAGGGTAGCGCTTAATTTTTGCCCAGGGCTTGAATATGTGTGGTGTGAAAAATGGCTCCAGAATTTAATTCGAGGTAGTGAGTAAATGATGTCAACAGCGTGTCTCAGAGCCTTAAAATACTACTCAAACCTATCTCAGCCATTACTTTACATAGAACAGTCTTGAGATTGGTACATAATAATTATGGCAGAGTTAAAAGCTTTAGAAATGGAAAGTAGCATATGTAAAAAAAAAAATCTGGTAAGCTCCCAAAATATCCTCCCTTGTTGCAGGGCATGTGCCAGCTCATCATGCATTAATACAACACATCATGCCGGTATATGCTACAAACACACACATGCGAGCAGCGCAACACAACAGCCATCTCGTCTGTCTGCGCAGTAGCCAACCGTAGGCAGCACAGAGCCGCAGAAAACAGGCTTAGACACACAGTTCTACATGAAAACCCTTCTTTTCCATGAGCTGATCCTTCTTTGTTCTGCATAAATGCCAATTACATAATTCTCTCTGGCATGCAAATCAGATTAGATGAGGCCATGGCAGATCACCTATACCGCTCGGTCTCGCACTGCTTCCAAATCCACAAGAATAGAACATTTGGGGACACCTCAGTTGTGTGCATTTAAGAATTTAATCATCTTTTTAATTCAAGATTCAACAGATGAAATACAGTTCTTAATGTGAAAATGTATACTTGTGTCTTTTGAGGTCAACGGTGCTGCTATTTAAAACAGTGTGGCCATTTTGGTGCGCGCACGCTGGGTATTTGATTAAATAAAACGCAATTTGAAATGTTGACAGGGAATTATCAGGAGTATTATCAAATGTTAGAGATGTCCAGTATAAATGTCTATACATGACATACTGTACCAGGGGAATATTTGTATGCCGAGAAGAGACACTGACATTCAGCTTGTGGGCACTGATACCCAGAACCATGCTGGGAAAAGGGAACCAATGCAAATTAGCAAATCGAAGGAAAGTGACACTTTGCTGTTGGCTGTGGAAAGTCATCAGGAAAAATGTTGCAGCAGTGCACGGCGCAGTCGAGAAAAAAAAAGCACAAAAAGGGCTCTCACAAAACTACGCTTTTTCTCTGTGCGCGTGTTGCAAGGGCACGTGCGCGCGCACGTGTGTGTGTGCGCACGTGTGTGTGTGCGCGCGCAGACGTGCGCTTCCCCGGGTGTTTGTCTGTGTTTGTTTCAGCCCAGGGAAACTAAAGAGCAGAACAAACCAGAAGTTGCCTGACAGCGCAAGACCCTACCCAATGTGAACTTTGAGGATGCGAGGACAGCTGGTGGAGGAGAGGGGGGGGATGGGGGATGGGGGAGACAGAGATGGAAAGCAGAAAAAAAAGGATGTTGCGACTGCCATGCATTACTCATGATTCTAGGAAGCGTTTGTGTCAGAAATCTCTAGCATGTGACGCAGAACACGCTCTGAATACATTTATTCCCTTTCTCTGTGCACGTATGTGTGAGTCGGAAACGGAAGTGGACATAAAAGAAGAAAAAAAAAGGCCAAGAGGGCACCTATTTCACCACAGATGTGTGTGAGAGACAAGACGGTACAAAGAAGGTCGGAAAAACATCGAGCAACCACACAAAATAAAGTCAAGCCACGGGCTGCCAATCAGAATTCAGAATTGTATGAGTACATTTCTTCTTCTGGAAATATAACATGTTGATACATTTAGTGTTTTGCATATTACAGCATACAGTAGCGGAGAGGCTGCAGGCACATTCCGGTGACTCTGAGTATCCAAGCATACGTGCTCTAAGTGCACAGGCCAAGGCAGCAGAATATGAACGTTACGGTTTGCATTAATAGATGCAATCCCGGTCCCCACAGTCCTCCGGGCTTTTCTTTTGTTAATGGTATTATGAGGCAAACAAGACCAGTGACATTAACTTGATATTCAGCTTCCATCTTAGCGCACAGGAACGCTAAAAATACAGCATTTGGTGGAGAGAAATGGCAGTGAAAAATGGAAATCAGATTTTTCTTTCTTTCTTTCTTTCTTCTTTCTTTCATGATTTTGCATTTGGAAAACATGAACATCCTTAGGTTTTTTTAAAAATGCATCCCATCTTTGTGAGTGTTTACCTATTAACCGGGCTACAATGCAAGTCCAGTGAAATTCAATTCATCGGCAGGGACACACAGCCATATACCGACAATTCCTCCCAGTTGTGAGCACATCTGGATTGTGCACATAAGGTAAACATCCTTAACGCAGTAGCCAGCGGAAATATAAAGGAAAAAAGGAACACATTGCACAATAATAGGTTTGATGCCTCTGTCCCCTCTGTGCTAAACCATCAAACAGAGCATTGTGTCCCTGCTGCAGGCCTGGCCTCCGGGTCCCGGGGACAGATATAGACAGATACAGATCTATAACCTGCAGTATCAGGGCCTAATTGATGCAGGTCTAGCATGCAGGGGGGGAAAAAAAAATCGACATGACAGGCATCAGCCACGTGTGACAAGCTTTATCGGTTTGTCTGGGTGTTCTGGCCAGGAGGAGTTAAACTGGTGTCAACACGCATGCGTCATGCAGCTCATTTGCACTGTTTTTGTCATTTTCTTTGTTTAACAGAGTATGAAATTGTCGTGAAGCTTTTTTCCTGCTTGAAGGCGGAGCTCTTCGAAAATGACAGTACAGATTGCGGTACCGAAAATCCTGCTCGAATAGCAAAAAAAGCCCCGGCAGCAGTGTGAATTTGAAAAACGCCTGCTCGGAAAAGCCCCGCGGATCAGCGATCAAACGTGTTAAAAAATTTTGCGAGAAAAAAACATCTGAAACACAGATGTCTAGCGGATGTTTCCCATAACACTTCCTCCTCCTCTGACATGCTGAGCTGTCTCTCTCCTATTCATATGCTAATGCTCAATCAGGCCGTCCAATCCGGAAGCATTTCCAACCACCAAGTTGTTGGTTTTTTTGGGGGGTTTTTTTTCCCAAGCAATCAATTTACCTTGGAGAGAGATAAAAGCTTAAAGAGTCACATAAGAGGCGAGCCGGAGCAAATGGCGATATGAACTGAAAAAAGGGAAGGGAAAAAAAATAAAAAAAACAGGAAAAGAGGCAGTTGGGGAATAGCTGGATAATGTCGGTATAAACACACAAGTCTGTGCCTAGGAAGACTCGACTGAAGCTCATTCTCATCTAAGCTGAGTTTCCCCCACTGCAGGAGGGACTTCCAACACCTTCAGCTGCAATATAAATGTTAATAGAGTTCAGGGAAAGAAAACGAGGCGTAAACAAACAAATGTGGTATTCCATGCTTTGGGGCAGCAGGAGGGCCCCTGCCATTGAGCAGTATGCCTGTGCGCGTTTGCATGTGTGTGTGTGTTTTTGCGTATGCATGTGCTACGGGAATCGTGAGAGAAGAGGGAATAAAGATGGGGCTTTCTCGTACACTCGGTGTGAGCCGGGCTGTAGTGGACCTCCAGCGGCGGCGGCCCCCCGAAAGCCTTTTCCCTCAAACCTCCAGTGAGACTCCGCCGTAAGACAGCCAGATCATTTTCTCCATCGTAAAAAAAAAAGAAAAAAAGACAGCTTCGAGGGTGAGAGCCGCTCCAAATGGAAATCCACCGTCACTGGAAAAACAACACACACTGAGCACCCAAAAAACCATAAAACAATAGCAGGCTTCGTTCTAAATCGAGCGCTTTTCTAAGCGTATCAAAGATCAAGTATTTATCTGCTTGTTTCTGCTAACTTTTCCGAGGTTCGACAGTCGTTTTCCGGCACACAAAAGCAGGACAGTGAACAAGAGAGAGAGAGAGGGATGAAGGGTAGGTGGGTGGTAAACCCTCACATCCTCATTCTAAGCACACAGGCAGCCACAACTCTCCGTCCTGACTTGTTCAAAGGGTTGGCAACCTTCAGACCAATTAGACATCACAGGGCAGCCTGCACAGCGCCCAGCTTTCATATAAACGGCTCTCCATGAATTTTTAATCAGCTATAATTTAAGGATTTAAATAAAGATCAAATTCTTCCGGCTGCACTGCGAAGAGGTGTCTGCCTGTGTGTGTGTGTGTGTGTGTGTGTGTGTGTGTGTGTGCATGTCTGCATTTTTATGCAATCAAACGGAAGTGAGTTTGCATGAATGTGTTCATCTGTTTCCCTCACTGTCCCCCCCATCCTTAATGTTTTCCTCTTCCTTCTCTCCCTCTGTCCTCCCTCCCTCCCCCCGATCCCACCTGCCAGTGTTGTGAGCAGAAGCCCGGCAGGTTGTCTAACCCAGAGCAGAAAATTTCCTGACTGACTGGTTGACTGGTTGACTGGTTGGCTGGCTGAGTGGCAGCATGCGAAGAGCAGGAGACAGATCTGCAGGGAATCACTGACAGATGTAATTAATGAGGTCATACTTGGAGTTGGCAGTCCCCTTCATATCCAATTCCTGCCGATCACAACTGAACACACCTGCAGCTCGAACAGCGAGAGGGGAGAAGAAAAAAGACAATACCCCCTGACAGTGTAAGGGGAGAAGAGACTCATTTTTAGAACGCAGCGTCCCTTCTGAATCTCAGATAAGAGTTTACACGGCACAAAGCCCAAAACAATATCTAAACTGCAGCGACGCAGACAGTAAAATGTACGAGAGGCTGATCTTTGGCTGGTTACGTCTTTTTTCTTTTGCAGATATTTCTATCTAACAAACACCGAAGGTAAAAATATTTATTTCATTCTTTGTGACTTAATATAAGCCAGTAAATCTTCTTGAGAGACTTTTTTGCACAATAACTGAAGATCGTGTAGGCTCGTCCTCTGTAGAGCTGTGACGATTCATCGATGAGCTGTCGACTATTGACTAGTCAGTTTGAATTATGTTTCAAGAAAAAATCTCAAGATTCTCCGACTCTGATGTCTACCTCCTGAAGATCTCGCTGACGGCAAGTAAAAAACGCCATTACAAAACCACTGGCTTCAGAAAAACTGCCCCACTGCTGGCTTTTTTTAATCTTTATATTGTTAAACAGCTAAATCTGTTACAGCAGATAGCTTACTCTATACTACTCCAACAATTGGGAGAAAAGTGGTAGGAGAAAGTGTTTAATAAGCCAGAGCAAAGACAAATCTCTACAAAAATATTGTATTATGTGTAACATTTTATTTCAGAATAGTCAAATTTTGACACCTCGTGTTAGCACCTTGCTTTTGTATTGAATTATCACAATATTCACGATGATCCAGATGTTAGGCCTTTGTTCATGATTTCATCTGGCTGATTTTTCACTGGTTATTGAAAACAAAGTTACATACAATGAATTTGTTTGGTCACGATAATCATTTAGTGACAAATGTGATCTTGTGACAGCCCTTATGTGAATAATAAAAGAAAATAAATGTAAATATTTTCTGGTTTCTTTACTCCGTCATGGCAATAACTTAAATATACTTGGGCTGTGGACAAAACAAGACATTTGAGGTCATCTTGTAGTAAACTGCAGCCTCGGTCTTCTGTATTCCATCTTTTATATTTGTGTTTTTTTCCCCTATTTTCTTTTTCATTCTTATTTGTAAAATACTCAGAAGTGCTAAAATTGGACAGCCTGTAGATAAAAACTGTTGTGATAATTTGCTTTCCCATTATTCTTTCATAAGGAATGTGCTGTTTTTGGAAGGCTACATTTCTATTTTTTTCGGGGGGGGGGGGGGGATTTTGCCTTTTTTTGTTTTTCTTTTGATTTTTTGGAGAATCTACCTACCTGGAGTCTCAACACGTCAATGAAAACGTACAAATAAAAGAAACCAAACAATAAAAATCAATGCTTACCTCAAAAACAAAATAAAGAAAATAAAAACAAATAAAAATTGGTGAGGCAATGGCTGTAAAAACCAAGAAAACAAAACCTTCTTCCTTGCATGAATCATTTTTTTCCCCCTAAGTATGTTTGCGAACACTTTCTCCAATAACAGAGTGACATTTCACAAACTTATCAGATAAACAACATCACACGAGACGGTGATGCCACAAAACACACAAAACAAAAAAAAAAAAAATGTCGTTAGTGAAATGACGTTACTACCGTTCATGGCGGTATTTACTGCAGCACTACGGTTAATTATGCTGAATGTCAATGAGTCTTCCCTCCATTTCCACCCAGACCAGATTATACCCCCTCTCTCTCCTGGCCTGGTTTTTTCTAACTTAGCGCCGGAGAGTGTTTATTACCTGTAAACAAGCAGGAAAACAGGCCTTGTCACGTTTCACTGGGGCTCCCTCACTCATCACTAATATGTGAAAATATGTATTCAGGTCAAAGATTTTCGGGCCTTCCCTCGAGACCCTGTCAGTCTTCAGTCTTCCTTAGTGCAAACATGCAAACAAACATATGTACCAAAGGCCACACGATGCCTAGCAAATATTGTATGCTCAAAGGACAACAATGGAATAGATTCACATCCCGTAAACGACGCGCAGATATGGACGCCGTTCGGCATGTGTGTCCATTTACGTGCACGTTTACCTCGCCCCACCCGCCGCCTTCCGTCTGACCAGCCATTACAGCCTCAATGGAACACTTACTAACCCTGAAAACAAAGGAGAGCCTTGGCAATGCTCTTGTTATCCATCACCTCTTCAGTCTTGCATAAATAACTCTTAATAAATAGCATCATCATGTCAGAGAGCTTTCAGCCGCGTGGCCTCCCCTGCAGCTCCAACCTATTTTTTTTTCCCTCCACACTGCACTTTTATCCTTACTTGTTTTGCATTTTCGCCTCGCTTAGCATTAAGGGATAACAAAATATTTCGAAATCCAGGGTTCTGGTGACTCTTCAAGGATGCCAAATGCAATTCCCTGGGACGCTTTAGGTACACTTGTAACTTTTGGAGGGGGATGACAAGCTGTGGTGAATCTAAAACCCGTTCTGACTATGTTTGCCCTACAGGGAGGTATTACCATCCTGATTAGAGTGGTCTATTTTAGGACGGCAACAGTCAATCATTGAATGGTTGGAAAGGCACGACAAAAACAAATTATAACTGTATCTGTCAGCGGTTTATGGATTTAAATGAAGAGATGTAAATGACCGAAATACTAATTTTGCATAACTATTTTCATTACTTATTTTAGTATTTCAATTGGATAAATGCATTTGTTAATACATACAATAGTTCTCATTGTTATTGCATAATAGAGCTCGATCAATGTATTGGTCATCTGATATTAGTGGCTGACAATAACCTTTCACAGATATATTGAGGGTGTGTCTGTATCTGCGTCTGATGCGTGCCAAAATGAAACCTTGAGGTAACTTATAACAGAGCCTGAAAACATATCAGCTGTCCGATACTGGCCTCTCACAGCTACACTTGTATTGGCGTATATGTTGTCGCGATGTGTAATTTTGTTCTTAGGATACATAAGGCAGAAAAAGGTGATCACAAGTGATTTTTAATGATTAAATTCCCAGTAAAATGCACTGATGTCATTTAGGATAATAAACTTTATTGCACTTCTACAACTTATGGTTATCTTAAGTGTTGGTCGATTATTTTCTTGATCATTCGATGAGTTGTTTGGTCTATAATATGTCAGAAAATCAAGCCATCAGTGTCTCCTAAAGACCCAGATGACATGCCTCGTCTTGGCCCACAACCCAAATATTCAATTTACTGTCCCAGAGAAGTAAAGAAATCAGATATTATTCTAATTTAAGAGGCTGGAATGAGAAAATCTTAATCTAAAAATGATTCAAATCAATGAATCAGAACTTTATTGTTAACTTTATTGTTAAACTGCAAAATATCCTGACTCCAATACATCTGTCACAAGAAAGTCTATGATATATATGTATACATGCATATGTGTCTCTGTGTGTGAATGAGAGAGTGAGTTTAGAAGAATATCAGCTGATACACATATCTGGGATTTATTTTCCCTTCCCTAATATTGGTATCAGCATAAAGCCCCAATAATCCGGAATCAACTGGAGTTATAATAAATGTAATGATTAAGTGGTCAGAGCAGGATCATCAAATGTGTTTAAAGTGATTTTTTGACCACAAGGGGGCAGAAAGTAAAAGTCAAAACCAAAAATCAGAGCAATGACACCCGTAGCATTACCTGCCTTCACCTTGTCATGATGGCATCCGGTCAGTTTTGATTGTCATCTTAATCTCCAATCAAATTATCCACAGCCTGAGGTTCTGCTGCACCAGTGTCCCTCCTGGTTCCCTCATATTACTTTATGTTTTTAAAAAAAGAAAAACTGAGCTACCCCCTATTCTCCTGCTTCAATAAATGTGGTAATTGTGAGTGTGTTTCCAAGCGTTAGAGTATCAAAGGGGCCTCAGGTGTTGTAGCTCGTTTTTTTTGGCCCCTTTTGGTTGTGTAGCAGAGTGCAGCGCTCCGAGCAAACTGGCAGCGCTGCAAAACAAAAAAAAAAAAAAAGCTCCAACAGTGGAGTAATTAAGTTACAGTATTTGAACATAATTACTAATAATTGTTTAAACTAACCTGAATTATCCTCTAAAAAGCACCGAGGATGAGTGCAAAGTAGGTCAGCGCCGTTCAATATCGCTTATTTTGTCTTCTCCCCCTCGTATCCCCCCCAGTCCCCCCCTCCCCTCGTCTTTTGATGATGAAACACTCGCCAGGCACGGTAACACATTTCAAGTGTTATCATTGTTTTAACAAAGCTCTGGCCTGGCATTCATGTTTCCTGCTTTTTCTTTTTTTTTTTTTACTTCCCTTTTTCACACTCCACCTCAAAGAGCAGTGTCATGTTTTATCTGACCATCTCACACAGAGCCTAGAGAGCCTATCTCTTTTATCTGACCACCTCTATCCACCTCTCTTTTTCTCTGTCTCTTTTGCAACAAAACACACACGCACACACACACACACACACACACACACATACACACATACACACCTGCCAGGGGGGTAGGATTCTACAAAAAAAAAACCTTATTTCTCCCTAATAGGAAAAGGAGAGCTTGCTGTGTCTTTGGGTGGAAATAAGGTTATTAACAAGGTTACAGCGCCCTTCTAGGAAAAGGTTGCCCTGAGCGGTCGGAGAGAGAAAAAAAAACTAAATCAATCAGCACTTAAGCTAGATGAGATCGAATGACAACAGAAGAGAGGACTATACAAAGAGTTTAAATAATGACATGTGGCTGAAATGGTGGAGACAACCTCAGCTTCACCTGCGCGAGCACTCCGCTCCCTCCCTCCCTCCCTCCCCCCCAGGCTTTCCCCTTTGCTCTTCTACCCTTATATAGAGCTATTTCTTTCACAGAGAAAGACACCGGTTAAGCCCTCTTGACTATACCCGAGTTATTTATAGACTGAGAGGTTCCATAACAAATAACCATTGTCCAAAGTAGGAAGGGGAAGGATAACGGGTCGTTTTAAACCCGAATCGGCATCACGACTTGGACTACGACCATACAGTCTGAGCCCCCTTGTTCGCAGGACCCCTTTAATGTTGCAAAGAAAGACAACCAGACTATATTAAGTGCTCAACAATGGGGATTCTAAAGTAGGATGAATCCCGCAGGGTCTACTAGAGTTAGAGGCTGTTAAGGATTCTGTCCATTGGTCTGTGATGAATGATGTGGTAGCCAGCGTACCTTAGCAATGATAGCTTATAGCTCCATTAGCCTGTAACTACAGAGAAAGGGTCAGGGAAAACGGTGAACTCCCTGGCAACATACAGAGCACGGGCTGCTGCAGTGGCCGGGAAGATTCATTAATCTAAGATGATGAGTCTTGGTAAGTGTAATTAGGCCTCCTGACACAGGGAGCCTCGCAAGAGTTGTGTTGAAGGCCTTTATGGCAAAAAAGAATCTTCCCCGATGTGCTAGCGGTGGTTAGCTTGGGAACAAATGAATCAATGAAGCTGTGATATCACCGTTTACAAGCACACCTCTGTATTTTCCTTTCCTTAGGTGCCGCGCTGGGTCCGTGGGAGTTAATCATTCATAGGTAGCGGGTGGCTTTAAGACACAAATGCAACTCTTGCTGGCACCAGAGCTACCAGCATCACCCACACTTTCTATATTTAACTCTTTTTCCATGGCGAGGCCATTTGTGGAGCAGAGTTCACAAGGACACTTGCCAGAGGAGATTTCTGCCTCTAACATTGTTAGCCAAACCTAAGGAAAGATTACAGCCAACACCCTCCTTCATAAAAATAATACTTTTATCAACACTTCCCACATTTTATAGGCCATACGATCAAGTCAGTGGAATTTGTCACGGGGACACACAGGAAGCTTACCAATGCCTGTCTGCTGATTCACAATGGAGATCCACATGCAAATAGAAAATATCCCAAAAAGCTTATGAAGGCAAATCTACGTATTAAATCAAAAAATAGCAAAGTGATATTTGACCACCAGGTGGCAAAAAGCAACACAACCCTAAATTATAAGAGGACATTCAGGCCAAACAGAAAACTATTTCACACTTCCATCGATCGCCATTTTTCTGCCACCTGACAATTGTGGTTCTGTAACCTGGAAGTAGGAGGACACTCAAATCTTTTTTTTTTTTGTTTGATACTCCAGCAGACTGCTGTTGAAATTCAAAAAACAACGAAAGCAACTAAAGATTATTCTCATTGGCGATTAAGCAGATAATTATTTTCACTATTTAATATTTCTTTTTATTTTCAACTTCCCAGAGCCCAGAGCGATTTCTTCAAATTGCTTATTTTGTTCCACCAATGTTCCAAAACCAAGAGACTTGTCATTTACAATCAAAAATGACAAAGAAAAGGATGCAGTGCCTATTTTCCTCCATTTCTGCTCAGTAAGCAAAAAGTTCTTCTAAGTACACGGTCACTTCTACTGACTGGTTCGACAATGTTATGCCCTTGAAGCCAAAAGTCCCCAAAACTAATAATTAACCAATAACTTTCTGGGTGGAAGTTGACTTCACATGTGCAGCTTTGTACCACTGACTGTATGTAAAGACAGGCGACGTCACAACAGCTCCAAAACGTGAAGCCTAAACATCTAAATCGCTTCCTGGTGATAGACAAATGCATATTTTACCAAGGATGGTTTCTTACATACAAGGGATTTTTCAAGTTTCAGTTTTTCTGCTAAGTTTAGTTATGTTTAGTTTTTTAATGCTACCAAAAGGGGGCATTACATCAGGAGTGACTTGCAAGCACTTCTCAGGACTGAGTCTGGCAGCAGGATATTTTTTTTTTTGTTACAGTGGAAGGAAATGGGAAGTGTAGACACATCGTCCATCGTTATGTATGTACACATTTTGCACTGTGAAGCCCTGCTATTCAGAATAAACTCACTGCTCGTTCCCATTTCCTTCCGCGGGTGCATCGCGCTGATTATCAAAACAATCCGCGTACCAAACAGAATGTCCTGCGCTGAGCGATTCAGCCACCGAGCCCCTCAGTATTTGCATTGCATTTGATAGAGGCAAAGGCTTTTGATCATGTTTCCGTAACATAAAATACTTTTATCAGTTAGCATCCTCTTTGATAGGAACGGCTGATTAATCTGAAAGCATCAATAAAATACGGAATCTTGCTAATGACACATGAGAGCTGCTCTCACAGCCCCTCTTAATAACCACCGCCAGCCGTGCCCCGGTTGTAGCACAACCGCTGGGTAGCCACAGACGAGTGCACCAATTGGGGACCCATTCCTTAAAGAACAATTAACGGGGCTATTTAAAAAAATCATCCAGCCCACAGACTCAATTAACACAACCCACTTTTGCACTTTCCCCTCTATTGTGTCCTAGAATAGCCTTGTTGAATTGGCACGATTAAGCTGTGTTGGTGATGACTGAATCACGGTAGGCCCTCGTGCTTTTTTTTTTTCTCCCCACAGCAGCCGCTATGTTTGTGTGTAGCTTTAAAAGAAAAAAGACTTAACAGCTTTGGGGATCACCTATCAAATGTGTGTCTTTCAGGGGTCTAAACGAGATGTAATTACTGCCTGCGTTTTTGTTCCAGGACGAGACGGTCTAAATACGACTGTTTTACAAATGAAGTTGAACAGAACAGAAAGACTGAAGCTGGGAGATAAGAAAGCAGCTCTTGCAGCTCGTGCAAATATGTATTTGAAGAAAGAAAGAACAGGCTGTTTTTTTGCGGTTGCCGCTGTCGCCCTTGATGCTAGGGAACTTGAAAGCTTTGAATCAATATTTATGGTCATCAAAAAATCATCTAAAAGTCCTGTGCCGACTAATAAAATGTTGGCTGTCCTACACTGTACATCGTTAAACACTATGTCAAAACTGAATGGCAATCAGCTCTCCGTACAGTGAATCTACTACTACAAAAAAATAAATAAAAAATAGCTTCCCCAGTACTCTGTAAAATGCAAACACAATGTCCTAAAAATAACCCTTATCTTGCAGCAGTCATTATCATTGGGAACACTTCAGAAAACAGCAGCCCCAGTGGTGTGTAAATAAACAGTGAAAAGCGGAGGAAGAGGAAAAAGATAACATACAGCAGGAATTCTATCAAGAGGCAGGGTGGGATGACTCATGAAAATAAGTGACTTTGAGTTTATGTGGGGAAGGACAATAAGGAGCTTTGAAGCTCTGAGATTACAGAGAGGTGGCTGATGGAGCAAACCAGGGAGGGCTGGGTGTTACGGCAGCACTGTAGCACATACTGTGCAACCGGCTCTGGTACTCACTCTTCTGGAAATACATGTAGGGCACGGCTTCATCAACCCCCTGGAGGGATGCAGCCATTACATTAACACAGCTCACCTAGCGGGCAGAGGGACAGGCCAGTGTCTTTGTTGCAGTGCAAGTTCATCCTTGTCCCAAGCCAATATACCCTCCATTCATTGGCCATTTGTCATCATCAGATGACCGGGGGTGTGTTCCTCCTCGGATTACATCAGCAGATAAAAATGAAGTAACTTGTAATTTCTGTAACATTTTCAACAGCGGGGTTGTAATTAAGCACACATCCAAGGACATACACCTGAATCTCAAACTGCTCATTGACAGTCATATGTATGCTCAAAAGAACGCTCGGAACAGTCGAGATGGCTGCACGATCAGCTGAGGATTTGTAATAGATGCATCTCAGAAACATCAAGATCGTAAAAAACCACAGCAGGAAAAAACATCTGGTTCACACGCAGCTTACACCAGTTTTTGCAGACCACTATGCACGATTGCATGTTCATAGAAGGGAAGAACCTTGGAGAATGTCAACAGCTGCACTACTGCTTAAAGCCCCGTGTGACTCATGTGATTAAATGTCTATTCTAAATGAAAATTCATGGTCTGTTCCCAAAAATAACCCATACCAACACGTTAAAAGAAACACCTAGATTAGTCATGATCCTGTGCCGTGGCTCATCAGGACATGTTACTGCATATTCACATAAACACTCAATTGGTATGTGCAGGCTTTCTATAGACTTAGCCACTCACCTTTAGGTATCTGTGCAGTGTAAAAGTGCATGTGCACGCTTAATCAATCAGCCCATTCATCTCTCAAGTGGCTGCCCCTTTAATGGAGAAGCAGTGAATCCTCTCATCTATTCTTCCTTAGCGACAGTGACAAAGGATGGCCAAAGATGGCTGTCGGGGAAACGGAGCTCGAGGTCCGTGCTTCCTTCCCTGGTTTGATTACCTGGGTCAACCGATTTCACAATGCTGTATTTACTGTTTTTGTCGGGCTTTAACAAGGACTTTGACCAACACCTAACTTCATTGGTGATTAATGTGTTTATTTTTTCGGGATTAATCAATCCATTGTGTAGAAGGAATTGTGAAAATTGCTCATCACAGAGTCTAAAGTGACGTCTTCAAATTGCTCCTATTGTCCAATTAACCGTACGAAAACCAGAAGCTCTTCCTTTACTATCGTATATTGCAAAAAAAAGCAGCAAATATTTTTATTTTAATGGCGAATATTTGTGAATTGCAGTCGAAAACATTAAAAACTTGATGTATCATCATCTGTTTTTCGTGTTGCAAAGCATGTTTGGCATGCTAACCAGTTAGCTTCGGCCCCGGTCCAAAGCTCCAGTGCTAGCAGCAGAAACACCAACATGGACTGCTAGCTGCACAGCTAACTAGCCAACAGCAGCTTTAGTTAACAGCAGTTAGTCATACTCTTTTTCTATGTTTTGTATGAATCAATTGTTACATATTGTGTCTTTAAGAAGCTGGAACCAGCAAATGTTTGACTTTTTTTTGCTTGAATAATGACTGTTGAATACAACCGGTTGGAAGTAGAACTCTGGTTGCACATTGTAACCCCTACTTCAGAAGCACATGAACCCATCATACCATCCCTCCGTCCCTTTAATACTTTTAGCTCTGCTCTTTTGGTACTATTGCCATTTTTCACTGCTGCTATGAAGTACGAAGTGGCAAATCAACCTGCATCTGCACTGCATGTAAATGGAATTCTCCACCCATAATCATTACTGTACAAACAAACTACTCTGGAAACCAGACATACGTACACTTCTTTTCAGAGTTGAGAAGCACACAATCAAAGAGATCACATTTTCAGAGTAATCTGTAACACATCCTACCAACCACTCATTAGAGCCCTTCAAGTCCTGTGTTTGCAATGCGACAGGAATTTTTCTAACTTCACTGCAGTCAAAAAGAAACTTCCAAAATTATCATGGAGGCAGATTATATGTTTGCAGTACAAGAAATCTGCATCAAGCTTATTTATATCCCACCTACCATCAAGGAAGAAAAACCATGTTGATACATGATTGGAAATGATTGCTGGCTTATTTTTTTTAACCCCAATCAGCAGTGAAGTGTTGCAATTCAGCCGGCCATTTGGACTATGTTTAACGTCTAAAAATTATTCTGAGATTTAGTTTGCAGCACCCTGTGAACAATTTTTAAGCATGGCTTCAGAGAAAAGTAAGCACTTGTTCACATGGGGAGATCACACTTTTTAAAAAAAGGATCCTAGCGTGAGAATTTAACAGTACTGTTAGCCTGAGTGTGAGGGCCGGTACCACTCAGGGTCAGCAGTGAGTGCTCATGAGAAGGGCAGAAAGGGAACTCTAGACCATGGGTTCAAATAACAAACTCACACCGCAGGTGGTGTTCAGCTGCAGTGCACCCCTAGGCTCTCTACAGCATGCATGAGGGCATCTGTCATGTAAATGAATCAACTAATGACATGGAAAGAGACTCTAGTACAGGAACGACCAGATTGAGATGGCAGGTTGAGAGCTGTTTTATCAAAGAGACGGCGTTTAAAACCTGGGCCCTCGGTTTGAAATATCAAACAACACAGCTCCATAAAGATGTACAATTCTAGAGCGTTAGGTCACAAAATTATTATTGCTTGGCTGATGTTGTCTGTGTCAATATAAAATAAGTCCTGAGCAGTGAAGCAAGAAACTGAGCCATAAAATCTGTTCTCTGTGGTATTACTGGGTATCATATCATCATCTGACATCACCTGGACGCTGAGATTTTTACCTCACTGAAACGGGAAAGAACAGGAGAATCATGGGAGCTCAACAAATCGAACTTCATATAGTCCCTTTGATAACTCTGTGGATGGTGCAAGGTGAGCGAGAGGCCGCATCGGAGTCATTGTTTCCGGCTGCTTCATGTGATTAGCTCTTATTTTGAAACTTAAGAAAAAAAGAAAAAAAAAGGAATTTCCCAAACAAAGACTACATTCACACAGAGGAATAAAAACTGGACAGAGTGTTTAACATTTATCACGGCTAATAAGAAGAGACTGGAGCTCAAACTTCTGAGCAAGTACGAGGCAATTTTATTAGCGCTTAGGGGAAATTGTGCCCACCGCGTGTGATAAAAACAGGACAGTGCAGATAATATAATAAAAAAGCAATTTACATCCACCCTCACTCACACTCAAATGTCACCCAAACACTCATTAAAGCATGCCCTGTGAACACATTCTGACATGCATGCAGACGAATATACACTCTTTTTTTGATTCGTTAGAGGATGAAATGTATTTAAAATGTGTCAGTCTTAATGTATTAGTATATTTCATAAAGCTCTGTGATATTAAAGGAATTTGGAGGAACATGGAGTTATAACACAATTACAGCTGCAACCTAACTCCAGAGAGAATGGGTTACCTGAATATACCTTATGATATAACATGAATTGTTCCCTACTCACAGCCTATAAGACAATGACTGCGGTAGGCTTAGTCATGCCAGAGGTAGTGGAAGCTCTCACCACAGTCGGAATTTAATGACAGATTTAAATGATAGAAAAGCAGATTGAAAATCGGTAAAATAGGCATTTAAGTACTGTTGGACCGTTCATTTACTTCCTCAGTCTACTTCCAAATTAGGGTGTTAAACAGGGTTGGGACAAGAAAATCAATATGGTGTTATATTTCAATATCACAACATTTCCTCCCGCCTAATGTTATCGATGCACTTGCGCCGAGTATCAATATTTTTATCAAACTAAGAATGCCGTAAATGGATTTCCTCGCATTGAGCCTGCTACTATTTTGGCTTACAGCATTACGACCTCATGAATCCTCCTCGTGGTGGTTTATCAGATTGATGACAGAGGGGGGCTGAAATGAAGCTCGCAGCGAAGGAGGAAAAACAGAAAATGGCAGATTGTGGAGGAAAAAAAAAAATAATCTAATCTGGCTACGACAACACATTATATCAAATTAATGCCGAATTTATAACCTAAAATTTGCCCAAATCTCTCAGTGTTGAACAGAAATTACCTTAAATTGCTTCAAAGCCTCTGGGTAAATTTTTAGACGAGAAAAACTATCAAAAAAAACAGTGATTCTGACAGCCTTAAACCTGCTCTAACAAACCAAACTTTAAGCCAGGATTTTAGGCCTCGTTGTGCCACACTGATTAAAAAAACTGAGATCAGACTTTCAGGATTTGCTGGCTCAGCTTATGTAAGGGGTCAGTGCCAAAAGTTGGCATTTCTTATCTTGTAGTCTTTTTGCCTCACAATTAAGTTGCAGGCCTCCAAGTCTGGAAATCTTTTTTTTTTTTTACCATTATCTACAGCTCATCTCTAATGTGTGTACAACAGAGGAAAAAAAGGAAATCTGCTTTGGGGTCTGTCATACGGTATGAAAGGCTTTTCATTTTCAAAGTCTATTAAATCTAATAAACCGAGAAATAAATAATAAATAAATAAAATAGCAATTTCCTGGAGAAACAGCTGTGGATATATATTAAAAGAAAACTGATATCATCTTGACAGGCAAATTTCCTCTCCAATAAGTCAACCATATTCAAAATGAGGCATCTCCATACAAAATAATACGTTGCAAAAAATTATTAAAGATTTGAAAACCAAAGTCGGCCGTTTCCTTGAAAATGCCTTCATCTCGGCTGCGGCGCCTCTCAATTTGCAGTTCATGTGTGTATAAAAAGATCAATAAGCAGAGAGAAACCCATCATGGCGATTTGTCTTCAAACTGTCATCAAACACATTTTGCTCTCGAGCTCAAATACATTTCTCCTTCTCGACCACAAGTAGGTTTTATTAGTATTGACTATCAACACAGTAAAGAAGAAGCAAACATTAGCACCATTATCTCAGATGTCAGATAATATACTGTTTGGAGCATGTGCTTAGTATATGTACACTGTGCACTACTACTGCCCTGCACGTCTGTATGCTCGTGTAACTTAGCAGAAACACTCCAAGTGAGCTAATAATTTCGCTGCTGTTTATATTCAAACAATGTGAAGAGCTGCAGCCAGACAGACTGGCTCAGTAAACAAAGACAACAGCACATTTTCTCATTACCAGGGTGCGTGCGGGAGGCCAAGGCATAGAAATTAGCGAGCAAAAAACTGCAAGGAAAGCAAAGCTACCAGGTCATCTGCAGCGTTTGGCACCCACTGATTTTAATTTCAATATTACCGTACAAACAACGAGAGAGGAGTGGGTTTATATGATAAACACGCACTTCATCCACCCCGCTAGCCACAGATAGCCGTGTATGTGTAAGCGACAGACCAGATTACCTTGCCTTTCTACTCCAGGTGAAGCATAAGTACTGGTTTAAGAACAAAATCTATAGTCTATTGTTTGCCAATTGTTAGAGGCGGGGCTGAACACACAGTCTGAGGGAAAAGGCCTTGGGAATGAATAACGGTAAACCTCGCGGTCGCACCTGCTTCTCCTTACACGCCCCCACCCAGGGTAAACCCACAAACCTTCCTGGAGACGCCGTCAATACAGTATTCAAAACCACAGTTTCGATAACTGTTCTCTCTGTGCGGATGCATGTACACACACACACACACGCAAACACACACACACAAACACAGACAACCACACACAGTTTCTTTGTTCAGACTGCATTGTGTTAAATATGCAGTGTGTAACTTCTGCCACTAGGAGTCTCTAAATAAAAGGTAATGACGACAAAAGACATAGTCGATATTGTGAAGTAGCGTGGGATCATGGGAGTTGTATTCATTGTTCAAATTGCCATTGCCAACGAAAACAAGGCCAATACACCAAAGTTTTACTCACGTTACTCATGCTCACATCTGCCAACTTCCGACATAACATTTGGTGTTTGTCTGGTACCTTTAAAGTACAGATTTCCCTGGGTTTGAATATCGTTGGAAAACTTTTGAGTGTGATGCTTTACAATGAGAGATAATAGTCGATATAGGCCCCTGGAAGTCATGATAAAATAATTGTTTACATTAATAAGATGGAGTGCTAAAAGCAGGATATTAACACATTCACTGTTAGATTCTAAGGCATTTATGAGCACTTACAACAAACGTGTAAACAGTTCATATACAGCCTAAAAGAAAGTGTATAGAAGCTCCATGATTTTCTCAAACATCCTCATACCTAAACAACTGAATAGGTCAATTGTCTGCGTCAAAACAGCGAAACTTGTGCCAGAACTAGGTTTAGAAACTGACACAACTTAGGAACACATCGTGGTTCGGGCTAAAAGGACAACTTAACTTCTCTCACTTAAGTAAAAACGTACCTACATTACCTAGATAACTTATGTTACCTTGTGTACGTGACTGACTTCTGGTTTCACACTCCTGAAGGAAAGTCCGGTGCTCATTTAACCTGACCTTACATCCCGACCCTCTTCCTATACAGACTTATACTACCTCTCCTCACTTCCTCACTTGCAGCTGTATTAAAACACTACAGGTGCTAGAGGGTCGCCGTCTCACAAGAAGCGTAAATATGGGTCTTGATAAGCTGCCATCATTTTTTGACCTAGATGTTTGTTTTTCTGATGATAGCATAAGTTTCTTATAATTCTTTATACCAGCATTGCAAACACATGTCATTGTAAGGCCTTCACTGGATTAATATATACTTTATTATATATCTATCATTGGTTACCATGCAACTATGGCCTTATTATCAGTTAACCACTGCTGCTACCTGATCTAAAGTGAGAACAATGCCTTAGCAAGCACATATGAACTGTTTTCTTTAAAAGCTTGCACATATACATGAAATAAAGCCATGATGACAGCTCGTACACTTGTATAAAATATAGAGATATACGAGCCATCATCATACGTACTTTAAAAAATTGACTAGCACTTGTGTTTAAAATGTTGCAGTACATTAATAACATACAGTCCACTGTCTACTCCTACATGCCCTCTGAGCAACACATCTCAGGAAACGCATGCAGCATTTTCACATAACACAGGCTGTTTTCACTGAATACTGTGGCTATTATGTTGCCAAGCGTCCCAGCACAGCCCTGTTGTATATACAGTAAGACTATACCTGCCTGGGGTTAACTGCTAAGCACTGCACAAGCAGTATGGGGATAATGTGCACTCTTTTCTGAGATTATGCTCAGAGCAAGGAACAGGATTCCACTTTTCACCCCTCACTGTTTCAATATTGCCCCATAGATACAGAAGCAAATAAGCTTCTTTGGCTCAGCTTCCACCATTGTGGGTAGATTTTTTTTTTTTTGTTTGTTTTTTCCTAACAGCCAAACTGAGTGAGGAGAGAGTACAGCAGCTTTCAAACAATAATTGCTTCAGCTATTAATACAGAGTAGCAGCATCTGGTATTGTTTGGCTTCATTTTCAAACCAGCTCATATGTTTAATCTTATGAATATCAAAAGGATAAATATTGCTCAGAGAAATCTGCTTAATATCACGACTAACTTGACAGATGAGAGAGGGCCTGATGGCAACTTCAGCGTGGCCCGCGATGGATCCTTGTTGTGCAGTTATGCACTTGTTATGAACAATACAGCACAATTTTCAAATTCTCAGTTGTCCCATTTTGTCAACGTGCCATTAACAGTTTGCCTTTCAACACATGTCAAAGTGTTTGAGAGGAGCCAGTTTAAAGTCATATCAGATCTTCTTAGATAAGCCAAGCTGACATTTATCCCCATCACACATCACACTATAAACTACAGCTGAGTGAAAGTGCGGTGTGCAGAGCACAGTGCTATTACACAGGCAGACACCCACCGCATCATTTATCCTGCCCATAAATCAGCCCTGTGCTCTACTGCACTACCTTGCTCCTCTTGTCCCAGCAGATCTCTCTGACGTATCATTATATCTCATATACCTCCACTAAAATAACCTCTACTGAGCCTAAGAGCTTAGGATGTGTGAAAAGGAGAACCTGAACCCTCTCTCCGTCTGTCTGCCTGGGTGATGCTTTGCATTAGAGCATCAATTAGGCCTGTGATATACGCTTGTTGTTTTACTGCATACTGTTCCGTCTCTCTCTTATGGTCGCAATGAGTAATGTTTTGGGGTTGTATAATGTGCCGTCTCTTCATAGCAAAGTCTAATCCTGTGCATGTGATATATCACTGCAGGTGAGAGTGTCTGCAAAATGAGGACATTCTGTAATAATGAGGATAATTGAAGGGCTGAGCTAACACTGGGTCCTTTCGACAAGCTCCACATTGTCTGTGCCTAATTCATGTGGCGCCCACCGCTGAATATGAATTCCGCACCTATACGGCCCACAAACGTCCTTACTCCTTACATTTATTTTTAAAGCTGGACACTGTCCTCTGTCCTCTGATCCCAGCTTGGCTGCAATGAGCAGATCTGTACCAGACATCGGGGGCGAGCCCAGAAAAAGTGGCCCATGCTTCCCCCGACTCTAGTATTAACGAACGTCTTTGCATGATATAGATCACCATTATTTAATATGATTACAATGACTTGTAACTTTTAAATTATTTTAAATGACTGTTGGATTAATTATGTATTTATTAGAGCATGCCGAAAATGATCATCATCTGATATTGGCCTGTAACAGATATACTGCTATCAACGTGTTTGTTGTTTGATATGAGCCAATATGAAACCTTTTGTTTTTTTCTGATTATAATGCAGCAAATTTACTCAGCAATTCAATTACTTGGTAAAAAACCCTGTCCCAGTTTGAAACGGCAGTTTACAGATGTGTACATTAGAATTAAACTAGTAGTGTTGGACTTTATTTTCTGAGAATTGCGGCATCGTACTTTGTTTTGTTACTATGCACCAGACATGAATAGCAGAGATGAAGGGGAACAAGGCCCGCTGGACATATAAAGAAAAAGAGAGGGCGAGAGTTGAGTTTGAGTTTTTTTGACCGAGGAACCGAAAAGGAAAGGACAACAGGGCATCATTAAAATGTACGACGATGAGTGAACGCCTCGTCTGCTGAATGGAGATGACAGTAACGAACGGAAGCTGGAAGGGTTAACATCTGTACGGATTAGAGATGCTGCTCATCAGGCAGGCAGGGGGGGCTGAGTAATGCCTGGGTCCCCCTATCAGTGGGGGCTGAATCAAGGCTCTGTGGAGGGAAAGGCAGCAAAGCAGTGCAGCACCACTCAGGCCTGTCTAGAGAGGACTCGCTGTGTACCCCTTCACTTAGCCAGCACTCAACTTCTGATTCAAGTGACAATGCCACGGAGAGGGGGGCGAGAGAGAGAGGGAGAGAGGGAGAGGGATAGAGAGAGAGAGACAGAGAGAGAGAGTAGAGAAGCAGTAGAGAAGGTAAGAGGCTGTCAGCACTAGAGTAAAAGAGAGCGTAAACAGACATTTTTAGTGGAGGTGAGGAGAAAAAAACAAAAAAAACAAGGACCAATTTATTTTCCAAACTGTGAAAGCAAAAATGAAGAAAATATAGGGCTAACACCTACAAATGTGAGGAAAAGTTCAAGAAAACTCACGGATTTAACTTAAATTCGGCATAAAAAAAAAGAGCACTTTTTACTTCAACTCAACTCCTGTCTACGTGTGCGCTTTTCTCCCCTTGACTGCCCATGCCTCCCCCATTATTCCTCCACTCTCCCTCGCCCGGCGTCTCTTCCTGTCTCCACTTTGAAAAGCAGCGGTGTGTTTGTTCGAGAGGCTCTTGCATCACACCTGTTTGTTTAAGCTGCAAATGACGCTAGAGACAAAGCGCGCCTGTCTCTGC
The DNA here is from genome assembly GCA_963678695.2 of Diplodus puntazzo. Lineage (NCBI taxonomy): Eukaryota > Metazoa > Chordata > Actinopteri > Spariformes > Sparidae > Diplodus > Diplodus puntazzo. The sequence continues at coordinate 6,273,298 of OZ023167.1, read as the reverse complement.
AGACTGCCCAGATATAGCCCCATGGTTGCCAACAACACAGGACTCCCACTACCTCTCACCCTTTTTTCCTCCACTCCTGCTCACCCTCTCCGACGCCGTCTCTCTCTCGCTCTCCGACGGGGGAAAATGCAGAGCACCGAGCCTCAGTAATCATTCCTACAAGCACAGCAGAGCACTAAATACTCCCAGAGCACCTCAGCTTAGTCCCATGGATAATATGAGGCAAAAACACTAAGTGCAGATGCACTCTGGCTTGCTTAACTTCGACTTATCACCCCAATAATACCGGCAGACTACCAAGAGCAGTAGCAGACCAGTACAAAAAAAAAAAATCAAGGCAATCACTTCTAGACTTCTAGGCAGTGTATTATCATCTATAAATAAAGTACAGGCTAACAAAATCTGTATCACAGTGCAATAATCCAGTGTGAAAAAGCTTTACCCGGAGCCATTTACAATGACCTGCACTCCAGTCTTAGCCAGCACCTTTAGATCCAACCACACATACAATATGATAAGCAGCCGAGATGTGGAATCTATTTACCGCAGCATTATCAAAGAAAAAAAAAACGCCTGGCCCTTCTGATTTTACACTCACAATAGGTTACGGATCAAAGAACCTGCTATCAGCAGTCAACATTATTCTCTGAAACAGACCTGAGAGGAATCACGCCGTAACCTCTGCTGTGCATGTCATTTATTTTTTCTCCACATGCATCATACATAAGCAAAAATTCAGGCTCGCAAGCACTCATAATCAAAGCTGAACACACAAAAGAGCAAAGACTGCTCTCTTTTTTTTTTTATTTGTCCTGTGGGACAACTAGCAAACGGGGAGAGGTCAAAGGTTAAGGACATAAATAGACGTACCAGGTTAACATCATTGCTTGTTTTGGCCCCTACAATGCACTGAGCAAGTCATCTCTTTATTGACAGACCCGAGCGCAAACGCAGCGGCTGACAGTTATTTCCTGAGACAGAAAATGTCCAGAATGAAAAGGAATAATCAGCACCTTAGGGCCTTTCTGAATAATTTTCTCTTAAATACTACATAAGGCTTTATTGCAATAGATTTTCTACAGTTACAGGACAAATTATCCTTTTTTATTAAAGCATTGCAGGTAAGTATTAAGGCTGTAGGGAGTGGAATATATCTGGTCCTGTGCAGAGGTAGGTTTTATGTAGGAATATGGTTATTAGAGCCAGTTAAGTTGGCACCAAATACAAGTCCGTTAATTTTTGGTTTTGGTTTTGTGTGATTAATGTGAACTTTTAAATAGTGAAATAGTATAAAAACCTCACGCCTTTCAGGTCAAATGTTGCTTTATAAAAAAACAAGCACATATGTCTGATATAAACAGCACAAGCTAAATGTTGCATGTAAGTTACAACGCAGCCGCCCACTACTATCTTATATAGAAAATATTTGTATCGCTGTCATGTTGCGATACACACATCAAGTTGTGCTCAATTTTGATTGTTTTCTTATTCTTAGGCTAGTCAACAATTGCTTGAACAACCTTAGTTATGCTATCCTTTGCTAACAGGTATTTGCAAGCATAAAGTAATGAGACAAGACAAACGTGGACTTTCAAGCAAAAGAACTTGAAACACTTTGAAGTAAAAATGGATAAGTGTTGACCTCACACATTCAGATTTACTTCTTATCGCATTTAACTTAAGTTGTTTTGAGTCTTTTTAAGCAGCTGCAATGATTTTAATGTGTTTTCTTAATTTAATTTTGCTTATCTTTTCAATATTTTGTATTAAGTGATACAGCATAGGAGTCTGTTTGTTTACAACTGGTTCAGGTTTGGAGAAATCGAAGAATGGTTTTGCAGAAAACTACCAAATGACACGTCGTTCTCTCTTTTTCTTTCTTTCTCTTGCTGTGTGTGCCCCTCAGCTTTGTGTCTACCTGACAAGAGTGGAATTGAAGTCAGATGTGTAACCCCGGGGGCCTCTCTGTCTTCATCGCTCGGGTGAAATTTTCTCCAAACATTTTCGTCATTCGCCTCCGCTGATGGCCAAATTCGCAGCGAAAAAAAAAAAAAACCAAGGGGGTCTCTTATGCTCATTTAGTGCAAGGGTGACCTACACTTTGGAGCAGTAAATACCAGTCTTCATTCGACAACTGAAGCCTAAATTCAGATTTGTTTTCAGCGAGGGGCCTGGGAGTGTGCGTGCCCATTTTTTAAACGGGTGTGGGGGCTGATGGCAAATAACGTATTTGCTCTGCTCACATTAATATTCAGCTACAACATTTGCTCTTATGCTAGACACCAACACAAGTGTAAATAAACCATTTGCAGCTTAAACATTTTCTAACATGCAACTGTTCCCTCGCCGCTTGACATTTAGTGACTAGGCAGGTCGATACATTAAAACGGCACATTATGAGATCCATCTCAGCGCCGAGAGAAAGGCAGGAAGAACCAGAGTTTAATACTGCACACAAATGGTGGCATCCATTTTTATTAAGCTGGGTATTTTGGGGTTTTAGTAAAAACTTCTAGTAAAGGAAACTCATTACATTGAAAGCAGACTTTCAGCTCCCGAAGCACAAACACAAACCTGCTCTCTACCATCCCGGTCACCCTTTGCCACATGTGCCTTCATAAATCAGCCGGGAACTACTCCCGGGTGCCTTCTCACTGTCCCTCCAGCTCTCCCCTCCATGCTCTCCCCATGACTTCCAGATGTGAGTCACTCGCACACGTCAGGCTGCTCTGTTTTTAAAGCTTGTATTAAATTGAGAAGAAAATAATATAAATGGCACAATTATATCTACATTACTGAATTTGGTAGTATAAATACGGCACTGATAGATTCACTCCTCCTCACGACGAGCCTTCAGGCAGGTAAAAGGCCCTCTAGGGACGGTGTTGTACGTGGTTTTCAATGGCCCCAGTCTTGTTACCACTTCAGGCACAAGATGGAAAGACAGGTAGACAGGCCCCAACTTTGACCACCACCTGCCATCCACAGACCAGACCCCCCCCCCCTTCCCTCCCCTGCTCCGCCTCCACCTCAAAGCCGTGGTGAAAGAACTTTGCCCCTCTTCTCCTGCTCGCATCACGAGAATCCCCCCTCCGTCTGGGAGCCCGAGGGAGAGGATACCTGCGACCGAAAGCCAGTAACATGGCAACCGAGTCAAAAGGCCTCCATGCCTGTTGCACGGCAGGGCGCTGGCATTTACTTCCCCTCATCCGCTCCCCGTTTCATCCTCGAGGCCCCTAGCCCCACCCGGGAGCCTAAAAGAAATCCACTGTCCTTGCTTTCTCAGCTGCCTCCCTCTTCCCGAGTTAGGAAAACAATATTCCACAAAAGAGAGCGAACAAACTTCCTGTCCTTTTGTCCGTCGTGCAGGCCAAAGGTGCTGTTTATTGCACTCCCCTGCGTGATTCCTGTCTCTACGCACAGGGACTCTTTTTGATGGGAGAAAAAAAACAGTAAATCCCTATTTGTTCAGTGTTATAATTGTCTCTACACTTGCAAATCTGCAGTTGCAATTCAGGTATTCTTGTCATATCCAAAGGCTAAAGGAAAGAGGTGAAAATATGTTTGTGAAGTCGTGGAGTTTAGATTTAGGTCATGGGGGACGTTTGGTTCTCTGTGTATTTCCATAAGGCCTTATTTTTCACAAACAGCCAAAGCAGCATGCATTTTGTCACAGCCAGTCTTTGACCAGCTGCCTGTTGCTTCACAGTATGTGGGCAAGATTTCCTCCGAGGTTTTTAAATGGGTCACATTCGGACTAAAAGATGCCAGAAGTTGTGCTCACACACACACACGACTAGAGAATCCTGACTACTTTGTTTTATCATTGAGACTACGATTTTACCTCATTTTTCAGGAAACGGTTTTGTTTGTGCATCCCGCTTTTTGCTAATGAATTATTACACATTCTCAGCAGAGAATTTTTTACAAATTTGCACCCAGCCAACAGTCTTATTTTTACTCCTAATGTTTTAACTTTACTGTGATAATGTCCATTAAAACTCAACTAGTATGGTACTAGTTATCAAATACGCAACCATAGTCAAATGCAGTGGCAAACTACATAAATAAATAAATAAATAAACATTCTATTCTATTCTAAATAACCTAATAATAACATTTTAACGTACTGAATCTCATTTGTTAGGTTAAATAGCTCAGTGGGGTCAGTGTATCCATTGACATTGTATTCACATCTAACACAGTAAGAACCTGTATAGCTTTCATGTTAGTCCTTACACCTAACAGCTACTTTTTCTTGGCTATAATTTCCCTTTGCTTAAAAAGTGACTGACAGTCAGCATGCCGGGCTGTGTTCAACGCATGCCACGACCGTTGAGCGTGGCTAATCAAGAAGGCATTGTCAATCAGGCAGAGCTATGGAAAAAGCCAGGAACGAATGGGTCCATCTCTGCCGCTGGAGGCTGTCTGATAACTAACTATGTATAATAGCATACAACCAATAATGTTGGCTGGTTATGTATTGCAAGGCTTCACTTATCAAGCGTATTAATACCAATACTTATCATTACTAACATGTGCTTAGTTTTTAATACTGACCTTGAATTGAGAGTTGAGTAATTGTTTCAATCTTCGGTTAAAATTGGATGATTGTGAGTTATTTGGAGGCGCTGGTTATTAACTGTTTTGTGTGTATACAGGTTAAAAATTGGATTTATTGTAAATATTTGTAACTTGAAAACGATGCCGTTCATAACTGCAAGCATTTCAGTGCAACTTTTGAGATCTTAAACCACAACTAAACATCGTATGTGAACACTTAACTCTGAACAGAAGCTCTGTTGACCACTTGCATGTAGAAAAAAATGATGTCCAGCTATTCGGAGTTCAATTTATCAAGCTATCTGAGAGCAGATGAACTGAGACTGTCGGCTATGCGGTTGCGCCACTGTGGACATTGTCTGAATAATGAAATAAATGGACTATGTGTGTGTGAATTATAATTATTTTGTAAAGCTCATTAGGTACTTATAATGCTATATGAAGCTGCATTTGACACAAAGACGACTACATAATGGTGCAAACCCTCGCAATTACTCTGCCAAATCACCCCCCTGCACCCTCCCCTTCCTTCTCCACACACACACACAAACCCCAATTTAACCCAGAGATTTAAAACCAAATTACCTCAAAATGTAAGATAATCACGATGATTCACTTTAAGGAACCACAACAATATTTTCACATTAAGACTTGAAAAGTCAGCACCAACAGTTTTAAACAGATCTATGCAAGGATTCTATTTTATTTTCTTTCTGCCTCTTTTTTGTTTTTTTGCACTGTGTTTTTCAGCACGTCGATATAAATGAACTGCGTGATTATCAAGTATGGAAATACAATGCTGTGATATATAATTCTCTTTTGTTTAATTAGTGCAACACAGGATGGCAAAAAATGCAAATCAAAGACAACAACATCTTGGTGCTGTTAAAAAGAAACATGGTTCCCGTCTGGATTTACATATTCAATGCAATCAGCGACGGTGGTGACACATCAAAGCATTTTGCGTTAACACACCTGTTGCAGCATACAGTCATCCGATGTACACTTCTCCTGCTTACTGGGCATCTCTCCACCGCACAATGTAACACGGTCTTTTCAGAGGAGGAGAGGTGTTGTGCTTATAATCTTGCATAGGGAGGTGCTAACCTCACCATCTTGTAGAGTTCTCAGTGACAGAGGGAGAAGGACTCGCCCAGAGTGAAGGAGCCAGTGGCAAGCTCATCGATCAAAGACTGGGAAATGTCAGACGCCAAGTACGAGGCAGAGGTTTTTTTTTTTTTTGGTTTTTTTTTATGCAAGCCTCCTGTCTGCTAAATCTAACACCTCACAGGCAATTACTCTGAACAAGAATTCTTTACTCACCGGTACAATTAAAAAAAACAAAAAACACACAGGGTCAGTCCGTGAGAGTTCCGGTTACTGACACATGCCAGCTATTATCATCATGCCTTTCAAAAAGTGCTTGACATTTTGATATGAGATGAAGTTGAGGTTTCAAGCAATAAAAAAATACATTTAATCACTCTGCTTTTATTCCGGCGTTTCCCACACACAGACTTTACTTGGGCGGGCCACACAGGTATATTAAAAAACGGCCACCCAAGTTTATTTGGCGACCCATTTAGCATGTTACACTTCTACCGCACCATCTGCCCTTCTCCTCCCCTCCCATCCGCTGTCAATCACACATGCTTTGCAGAGGGAGAGAGAGGCTCTCTGGTATTACAGCCCTCCTGTAAATGTTTGTGACGCGACCTCTCCTATTTAATGTCGGCCTACTAATGCTGTTGTTCGGTACAAGCTTGCAAGAGCATCTCTTTTGTTGTGGTGTTTTATCAAATTGGTGCATTATTTGCAAGAGTTTGGAATATTGTCCAATCCTCACAAGATATTTCCCCAAACTGTTTTTCTGCACTGAATACCCCGAATCAGAATCAATATGCAGAGGTCAAACAAAATCAGTCAGCATCTTAAAAAAAACCTGCTTTCTTACAAATATTTTCTTGCTTATGAGAATTTATTTCCCCACTAAGCTTACTTTCAGGATTAGTGCAACTACAATTCGTCCACGGATCAATTAGGCAATCGTCTGTTTGGTCATCTGACATTTCTCAAGCAAAAATGCAAAACATCCTCCGGTTCCTGCTTCCCAAATGTGAATACTTTGTGCGTTTCTTTGTCTTGTATGCAAGTTAAGGGAATATCTGTCAGTTTTGGACAAAACAACTAATTGGAATTTGTCACCTTTGACTTTGGGAAAGTGGTAGTTGGGCAGTTGGTAGTTAATCTGCCGATTCACTGATGAAGAACTTCCAACAAACTGCACCAAAGGCAAATTTAAATGTCATTGCAAAAGCACCCGTTTCTGACAGAGATAACAACAAAGAAATGTCTGACAACTCTTGGATCTTATCCAAGGGAGAAAAAAAAGGGACTGGACCACACCAATTTACTCTAACATCCATCACTCTGTTTGTACAAGTAAAGCCTGCAAATCAATCAGTGTACAATTTTTCCTTTGGGAAGATTGCCGTCTACCAGCTCAGAAGCACCTGAAGTTGATAATATGTTTGAGGTAAGCATCCTAGTGGAAGGCTTGGCGGACTCTCTGTGACTCTCCTCCAATCAAACAGCTCGGCAGTAGATGTATAAGCAAGTTAGCTCAACTGTATAACTGTGAAAATTACAGTGAAACCATTTCTCCATACCCCTAATGATAGAGATTTGAATCCATTCAACTAGACTCGAATGCGAGGTTTTAGAAAGACAACACAGAGAACAGATGTTGGAGCCTGCTGATAATAAAACAAAATTACATTGTAATCTGCGAAAGACACTTTTTGAATTTTCATCTGTGCTGACGTGCTTTTCTGTGCAATATCTTCCCGGCCTTACTTTCTCAGCGACTTGCACTGTTTACCTGTAATGTTCCAGAATCTAGCCAATCATTGCATTGCAGAATCCAAATGGCAAACTAATTACTCCCTCTCCTTCTGGAAAAAATGTACAGTACAGTGTAGCCGAGGGCCACCGCAGGATGCCACTTTACTGCACGGGGAGGAAATATTCCACCCTTCATTATCAACATAAACAAGTGGCAAACGACACAGGATAAAAGGAGAAGTATTACTGGCAACAGGCAGATAAGAAAGTTATGAAAGCGGGGACAATGAGAGAGAAAGCGACAGAGGGAGCTGCTCGTCTGTTCGAGCCATTACCTTGCTTCTTGAGACACTACAGTGAGGAATGTGTGTGTATTGTTCAGCGGATCGATCCATCAGCATACCGTGTAGGACAAGGCGGAGGAACTGCACTCTGCTTACAAACTATTCTGATGACAAACATGAGCTTTACAAAAACACACTTGTACATCTATAGGATGGCATATTTTGCCACTTTGCAAAAACGGGAATATTCACAGTATTCAGCAGCGGCTGCGCTATATGATACAGATATTATGATTGCGATATGATTCACGATTAGTGGGAATTATGTTTTCTTACATCCAGACAACAAGATTTGTAGACCAGGACATCTCTGCAGCATTGAAGTACCTCATTTTAAGCTTGCCATATTGTGATTTAGATAATATTTTAATTAATTGTACAGCCCTAGTATAACTGAGCCTCGGAGTAACGCTGATTTGGGGAGCGTTTAAGATATTTAGGATAAAGATTAACAGATGCATTGGTCAACAGATATATCACATATCGGAGCTGGTGCTTCCTACTGAAAATATTAGGAGCATCAGCACAACATTTCGGAGCACTATTTCGATGAGCATGCGCCGCAACACATTCACATTTTTTTAAGTTGCACTGGTGCACTTAATCATAACATTTTGTTGCACCGTCTCCAAAAATGGCTGCAAAATGCAACTAAATGGTCGCAGTCACAAAGTAGGTTGTGTGGGCTGGACGGCTCAAACAAACACAGGACTTTCATCCAGGACACAAAAGGTCGCGTGAAACCAAAAGTCAACGAAGAGCAAATTCAATTTTTCATAACATGCTTATCATGCACATAACTTAACTATTATGCAATGTATCTTTAACTCAAACCATGATCTTCTGCTAAGCCTTAACCTGACCAAACAGCGATTGGTTCAGGGAACAAGCGAGGTCCGGTACACCCGTCACAGGTACTGTCCAAAGATCACATCCCTATGTCGTCTTGGGAGTCACTGACAATCAGTAGTTTATGTATGAGGAGTTGTGTAGTTGTCATCCAACAGTGAGACCGTGATTTCTGTTTAAGTAGTTCATCTCATCATCATCACTGTTTAATACTTTCATCCCTACTAAATATGCAATATAAGAGCTGACTAAAGATCAGAAAGCTTATAGTCTCATATCTGGATTTCCATTCATATGCTCTTCTGGTAACAAGACAAACATCTATATCAACTTGCTATATGGATGCACTGAACCGCTTTCATTCCCAAACCCCGTGTTTGTTTGATTTTATTTGTGGAGTTTGAAACAAACATTGCGCAGTTGCTCAGGCTCTCTTCTCTTGCTCCTCTCCCCCGGAAACAAAATACCATTTCGGAGATTTTAAAACACACCGACATTTATTATTGATACTCTGACTTGTAGCTTTGGTTGTATTGCATGGTCCATCCTCTCCTGTGGCAACTTTTAATAACGTGTGTGCATCCCGGCTCCTTCAGCTCACGTCCAGTTCAGTTACAGACCCTGAACCATCTGCAAGGCTCAAAATGTTCTTTCACTCTGTGCATAAATAAAGGAACAAATGTGTCCTACAGTGTAATGGCACTTCAAAGATCACAGAGCTTTTTTTTTTTTTTTTAATGTGTCCATGTCCATGTTGAGGTGCTCTATTGCTTTTCCTGCTAATGTGTTAGCCCGTGGCTAACACGTCTCTTCACAAGAGTGAGATGAGTCAAGCTTGTAAGGTGCTGCCGAAACCACTCCGGGCGGACACATAATTTCCGTCAGCGGGTGCCATATTGTAATCAAACAATATTAGGGCTAACAAAGAATTTGGGAACTAAGGGGAGTGTAATGAAGGCTGCACTCACTGTCAGCACATTTGCAGCTGTAATTTAAAAAGGCAAAAGATATTCTATTAGAATCTCTGCGAGCCCTTAATTTTGTGATGCACAACCCCACTGAGCTGAATGATGTAATTTGAATATGCTGTCAGTTCAAATGGGGCCTTCTGGGACAAGAATGTGGTCACTGTGATTTAATTGGAGGACAGCAAAAAGCAGTCATGGCAGCAACAAGGAGAGACAAAAGAGAGACGGGGATTTCTGCGACGGCCTCACGTTTTTCACAGAGATAAATAAAAGATGATAAACATGGATTAGAGAGGCCATTTTGTCTGCTCTCTCCTCTCTCTTTTCGAGTCCCGGCGTCTTTGAGAAATATGTCTCTAAATTTAGCATCAGATTTATCAAGCCGAGGCAATCCAGGGAAAAGGGAAGGGGGACTTGGGAATAGAGAGAGCAAAAGAATGAGACAAGGTTGAAAGGTATCTAAAAGACAGGTGCAGCAGACAAAAAGATTGAGGGTGGCGGAGGGGGGGAGAGCGGGGGGCATTGTCTGGGAGATCCTGTCCATCACTTGCCACTTTTAGAATGAAAATACATCTCCGCTAATATCCGCCCCGGCGCACACACATATAGGTTCGCACACACCGGCAAGACACATGAGGAGAAAAGAGATGTGAATTTCAATTAAGCAGGTAAGGAAATTAAACTAGTGTTACAGTTATAAAGTCAACCAAGCAGATAAAGACTCCAATACCGCGAAGAGGGTGGGATAGAAGAGACGGATGGACAGAGAGACAAACTCATTCACACACTAAACAAACACACACACAAAAACACACAGATAAACACAAATATACCCACAGAAAAGCCAGACAGAGAACAGAACCAAGGTCAAAAGAGGTCAGCTGTGAAACTCCTCTGCTCGCAATGTTTTTTGGGATGAATTTCCACTTCCTGTCCACTAACTGTCCACTCTGTGGACTGAAATGAGAGCCTCATTAAAGTGGCGCCACATATAATTATCAATGATGTTAATGAATTCTTTGGCAGTATTTACTCTTAATGCATTCATAGATGCTGCTGTTTGCTGTTTTTAATCACCAGCGGAGGTCCTGACTGCTTTATGCAAATGAAGCGCTTCAGACAACGTGACTTGCTACTTTTTCAAACCTCCGTTATCTTCTGAAAATAAACTTTGGAGACCCAGCCACCAGTGTCACCTCTTTTTTTTTTTTTTTTTTTGCTTAAAATTATCTTCAGACATGCTATCTGGGGGACTTGAGAGATAACGTTCCCGGACACGTTTCCCTAATTGAAAATTGTGGCCAACACAATTCGGTTTACTGACTATCTGCTGCCAATCAAACGCTAACGACGGGTCAACTTTTAGTAGCATCAAATATAAAAGTGGTTTTACAGCTCTCGCCAGTCTCCCTCGCCCGCTCTTCATTGCTGTCTTCCATTTGCAATGAATGGAATCTTGTCATTCACCACTATGTTTTACTGGTGGAGGTAAATTCAGCCTCTCTCCTTTTTTTTCTCTTTCCTCTTCCTCTGCTGACAAACGTCCTCTCTGAAAATTGCCCTTGTTCCGATGCAAGATTTACATGGGATGCAAATCCTAAAAACTCCACAGTAGCAGTGTATACACCTGGCTGCCAGGTCTCAGACAAGGCCCTTTCTGTATAAGCTCTGCCATATTGTGTCAGCATAAAATCACAATACCGCAACAACAGTTAAAAAGTTAAAGAATTGCTCGGCTGACAGCGGGTCGGCGCGCGGAGCATGCTGGCACGCGTGCTCATACAAATTCAATATTCATTCCGTGGATGGATTCCAAATGAATACTAAACACCTTGTCAATTGAGATTCATCTGAGGTTTGTGTTTATTCATTTACCAATATACATCTGCTCAATATTACATGGGAGATTAACTAGTTCCATATGAAGGATTTATCTGAGTAGAGTCATCATGCACCTGTGTTCCCTAATGACGTATGTAAGGGCTTCCCCTCTTAGTCAATTAGTCAACTAAGTGGTTGTTGCAGCCTCATTCCACAGAGGTTTTTTTTATTTTTTTTATTCACCTATCTATTTTTATTTTGCAAATCCTTTACAAAAATAATCTCTCCGGGGGTCAAAGACTCCGAGTATATTCACATCACGGATTATTTAATTGTGCGAAATCAATCAAACAATTAATGCAAGAGACCCATTATCAATTCACTTGAGTCCCACCATATTTCATACAGTGCATATATGGATTAATACGTTGTAAATGCCTGTATTCATTTGGCAAAAGTTAATGAGGAAAGAAGGTGAAAATAATTTGGAGCAATATAAATGCAAAGCGAACAGAAGGTCAAAGTTGGACTAATTAAAAGTGCTATAAAATTGTCTCGTGCTATAAAATTGCTGCATGTAGCTATCAATTAGAAATCACAAAATGGTCCTAGGCGGCAGCGGCGAGGAAATGAATCTGTCAACACTTTTCATTATTGTATGATAACACGGGAGAAAATTAAGTCACAAAATAACTGTTACAAGCCGGACTTGACCTGCTTATGCATTACCTCTGTTTGATTATTTCACATTCTCTGCGACTCTGCAGCAGCGACACAGAGACCGGGCTTGTTTTTGCATTTTTCCCGACAGAGTGTCACAAGGGGTCTTCTTTTAATGAATCGAGGTGAAAGCAAAGGCAGTGGTGTAAATTCGTGGCAGCAGCACATGTGCGAGAACACTGTTTTTTTTTTTTCGTAATTTTGTGACCAGAGATGTTGGCGCAGCGGTGGCACACCTGCGGTGCGGTCACAAAAAAAGAGGTTGGATTAGAAGGAATAAATTACCAGTAGATGTGGAAGGGGCCGGTGTCAATCACAGTCAATTAAATTAGGTCCTCTCATTCACGTTAAAAGCAACGAGCTCCCCGCCATGTGGCAAAGACAGTTTCACCATAAATGAAAGTCCAAACTGGCCGCCCTGTGAAACCTTCTGAGCAGAGGAAATCTGTTGATGTCTGCGAGGTGCAGACATTGGAAATGTGCTGCCAAGACGTATGATATCCAATTTAAAGCTGAATTAATTTCGCCGCAAATATTGAAATCTCTCAATTGGCACAATAAATCAAAATCTGTGAACAGCCAAGCTCGACACTGACATTAACTCTGAATATCTTCTGAGAACGGATAATGAACGGTAATTACTTCAGTTATGTGTTTGCTTCAATTAGAAAGAGAGCACTGAAGTCCCATCTAAAACAGTAGTTTCCTCTTTGTTGAAAAATAGTGGCTAGTTTCCTATGATCAGTGAAGTGGGTGGCGCAGTCACACTGAAGGAAACTGGGCGGCACGGCAAGGTCACTGACTCAAAAGGTCACTGTCTCAAAACGGCACAACAACTGATGTAAGAGTGGAAATTATGGATTGCCATGTTATTGTTTGGTATTCCGTGGAGATAATTAGCACCGTCGCACATCTAGCGCAAACAGTATCGAGTCAAGGGCTTTACTTCTATTGTTGAGAAAAATGTATAAAGACATGTTGTCCGTCTATAATAACTACTGTTATTACACTAATTAAACATGAATTGCACGCCGGTCGTGCATTCACTCCTGTTTATATTTTTTTTTTCCCCACTGCAGCACAAAGTAGCTCTATGCTTATAAAAAAAAAAAAACAGCCACAAAAATGCCTGCTTTTGTTACAAGGTCCATTTTGTTATTTGCAGCCAAAGCACTCAAAATATAACAAGCCGTATTTGGGACTTCTACGCTCAGAGTCGCGGGAACACGGTGTATAGTGTGCACTTGGAAACAACATTGCTCTGGAGACAGTTTCATTAAGTGTGAAAAGCGTTCATTTGAACTATTACGTCTGGTTTGAATATTGCTCATCCACATACAATAACACCTATAATTTAGTCGTTGTGCTTCAGATAATAATACATAAAATGATCAGTTTTCAGAACGTGTTTCTCCTTCATTGTGTGTTTGATCATCGTGCTCGCCGTATGTGCAGCCGTGGCGTAGATCGTTTTCCGTCCGACCATCGCACCATCTAATGGCTCACATGCATGCATTCATTTTGCCCACACACTCGCATCTTATTTATTCATGTTACATATATCACTCATTTAGCGGTGATATATGTATTTTCCCACCGCTGCCACATTGTGTTTACATCTGAATCAGTTTTCTGAGTTGAATTGAATGCAAAATCTAATCTCTAGGGCACGCACATAAACAGACAAATACAAATTATGGAGAGCCTACATGCACACACAACACAAATTTATCCAGATGATAAAATATGATGTGGCTGACATTGCCTCCAATGAAAAATTATTGGCATGAGCCAACATGTCAGCAGTATAATCATGAATGATGTGCGGAAGAGAAAGGTCACAGCTGAGGACCGAGGCATTATGTTGAGGAACAGCTAAGCTCTTTAGCGCCCTGACTTAGATATAATTCAGTATTGAAGACTCGCTGTCTTACACATTCACACATTTATTCGTGTGTTTTTTTTTTGTGTGTGTTGTTTTTTTTTTTACCATACAGGACAATATGATTCATGGCAGCGGTGGCAACATGTCATCATGTGAAAATAAACATGTGATTTCAGCACAGAGGAGTCACCAATTTTATTCCATCTCCATTTAGGTTGGAAGATTGTACATTATTATGGAATTGAATGACAGACCACCCTGCATTTAACTGCGGAGGGAAGGCAGGTGAGGGACTCCATCATGAATGTGGAGCTACATGCCTGTCTGTCTCACTGTCTGTCTGTCTGTCTGTCTGTCTGTCTGTCTGTCTGTCTCTCTGTCCGTCCTTCTATATGTCCTTCTTGCCGTGCTTTGTTAGAGCTCAACCCCTCAGATTATATCTGGTTCTTTCTACGACCGACAATACCACAGAGGTTTTGTTTGAGGACAGGTTTGGACTGAATGGCGGGCCTATGATTCTTATCATAAGCAGACTGGCCACCTGCATTTACCGCTCCAGAACAGTTACACTTTCCTTATGTTAATACTCTTGAAACGCTTATCTCCGGTCGAACCTTTTTTTATCTTTTATCAAGACGGATCCGTCCAAAGTGAAAAAAATACCCCCTAATTACAGCATATTTTAATTAAACAACAAAGAATCAATGCTCTAAATGCTTTCAACTAATTACATAATATTTGTACATCAGAGTGACAACCGATACACCACAGTCACCTTCTAGTTAAGATATTTTGGGGCTGCAACACAAAGGAAACGCATCACACAGCTGCTAAGAGTGACAAGTAAAATAACAGCGCAAGTTCTGAAATATGTAATTACAGCAGAGAAGATATTTCCGTTTGCCTCTTGTTATTTTGGTCTATCCAGTCATGTTTGGTTATTAATAGAGTGTTGCTCTATTGACTGTGTGAGGGCGGTGACTAAACCAAACATTAGACTGGTTCGGTAATGGTAAACCACGACCGTAGGCCTTTAACAGTCACACCATCGCAAGAACAAAAGAAGTCATGTAAGCCTAGCATGAGCAGATGCATTCTGAAATGATTTAAAAGGATGTGATGTTGCAGCTAATGCCCCATTTTTGGATACAGTGTCACGTTGCAAACAAACAGTTGAACCAGAAGAACGGCAACAGAAGCTACCGGCTATCGCTATTCATCACACCACGGACAACAGTGCAAATAACAACCTGACAGGTTCGTCTTGAGAGGCTCGGGCCCCAGAACAAAAAAACAAAACAGGGTATGAAAACTCCAGAGCATGACCTGTCACACAACAAGAGCAATCTGGCCTGTGAGATTCCAAAATCTTACCCTACAACGACAACTGGATCCAATCATGGCAGAACACTTCGGTAAGTCGGCCAAACGATCTTCCAATCAGGGGGATATGCTCAAAACAAAATGATCAGACTTCAGTTTTACTTATACAACAGAATAAACTATAGATGGTGTAAGACACTGTATGTTTAAACTCGCTACTGGAGTAAAAGTAAGCAACTTAACGTCAATTCACAGCAAATACAACTTGTTTACCTGAATGAGCATCTTAACAAAAAAGGCACTGCCAAAACACTGACCAAGTATATTATACTATATATTACATATTACAGTAAATGGTACAGCACATTTTAAGTGAATAAATTAGAAAAAAGAAAAATGCTTGTATTCTATGTGTTTTCTTTGTGCTGTGGTATCAAAAGCATTAAAAAGTTGGCATTAATGCCTGTATTGTATCATATTTAAAATTCTGATATTGTATAACTTACTTAACAAAAGAACAATATAAAACATACACTGCAGACAAAGTATAATGTTGTATTTACCTGTGCAAAAATGACCCGAATCATGTAAGTACATAGATAATACATTAGCATTGTATTTTACTCATAGATACACAAAGAGTTTGGAACATATATTGTATGATTCTACCATCTTTTCATAAGAGATGCTAGTACCGTATATATAGCTGTATGTATGTCTTGACACACCTGAGCCTCTCTGCCAACCGATGGCATATTACTGTCTGTTGTACAAATCCCTCACTGCATGTTTGAAACACCGGGGCGAAGAAGGTGCTGAGAGGTGCTGAGAATTCAGCACCGGACAGCGAGGTGATGCCTCTTGACAACACAATGGACCTCACTGTCCTGATTAAGCTGGACGTCCCTTTTTTCTTAAATGATTATTTTTCTAGTGTTTCATTGCAAAACGCAATCTCCAAAAAAAGGTCACCGTTACAAGAATTAGAAAATGCGCTCCTCATCGGCCTCTCCGGCTGCCAAAGCCACTCCCTGAGGCGATGACTTTCATAGTTAAGTGGCCCCTCCGCTTCGGTCACAATCGTAGTTTTTTCCACATTGGATGGGTGGAGACTGACGAAGATTGAAAAAAGATGTTCATATCATGAAAAAGGGCCGGACACCACCAGCTAATCCACCTGTCATATAATCGCAGCGCATTAATACAGAACAATGTTACAGCTGCGGAGGGCCCAAGGTCAGAATCACTGATGGCTTGTGCTGAACAAAGCCATTTAGACTGTGGCTGACATTGTTCTGATGAGAGACTACTAGAAAACCAGACGCTGTGTTTTTATTACTGGTCCTTTCAGTTAGGGCCCGGCTTAATATCGATATTATAGCGTTCGGGATATGAGACTGTCCATTTTGGATATTGTTGTGTCGTCTTTCTCTGGTTTTGAAGGTAGCAATACAGCACAGTATAGTACAAGTTTACCCGCTTAGTCATTATATCCACATTACTGACAAATATCTATCAAAACTCTCATTTTGTAAAAAGGTGAGGCATGTCCAAAATTGACCACTTGTTGAATTGGTACAGCCAATCACCAGAGGAACTTCTGCTAAGTGCAGCTGCTGCTAGCTAGTTAGCTCAGTTAGCCACGAGCTAGTGATCCTGTTAGCTGACTCAGGTACGCCCAGAGTAGGAGCATCTATGAGGAGATTTAAAAATACCGAGACCTAAAATAGTGTGATAATATTTCGCCAAGCCCTACTTGCAGTCCATCTGTTTTTTTAGTTTAGGTTAAGGAAAAAAAAAAAAAACAACCTCACCACAACTACAGGAAGACACACAAAAGATGATAAACTATTGCCTGGATTTATTACCGATCTATTTGAGGAAAAAAAAAACAAGAACATGCTATTTTTAATGTGAACAAAAACACATTTTCTTGGGTCGCTCCAAAAAAAAAAAAAAAATAACAGCTGTTACCCAGTGAATGAACAGAAAGTCACAAAGCTGCTGCTGCCGTAACAAACCTCATTTTCTGAATGGACACCAGTCGCTTTGTATTTTTAGATCCTTTTTAAAATAAGACTGATGTAACACGAAACAGTGATGCTTCCTCTCCAGGCTGCCAGGAACACATCAAACATGTGTTTTTGTGCGTGTGTTGCTCGTGTTGTTTGTATCTCTGCGAGCACATGTGTGTGCACAGAGGCTTTGATAAGAGGTCTTGAGAGGTATAGTGGAGGACCATGCCCTCCTCTCCTCTCTTCTCTATCCTGGCTAGCAGGCTGTCCTCATTACTGTCAGTCAGCATCAGGTTTAGCAGTGCCAGGCTCCTGCACAGCCCTCTGTCCTCTCTGCCCTGCCAGCACTAGCCTGCCTGACTGCTGCCATTGGTAAGCATTGTAAGAACCCCTCAATCCCCTAGAAAACCTAATTACTCTCCACCCGCAACCAAGGAGACCGGAGAAAGAGGCAGGCCGAGGGGGGAAGAAGAATCACACGCATGTACACTCCATTTATAAGCGCTGCGGCAATTATTCAAACAAAAGAAATGTGTGTTCGTATTATATCTGCGGTTAAAGTAAACCGTAATTAAACAAGCCCTTACATTTACACATCGTTTATCTTTCCATTGAAGCTTCAGCATTGGAGGAAAGCAAGAAGAAGAAGAAAAAAAAAAGAGGACACTAAACACATTTAGAAAAGTGTGAAACACACTCAAAAAAAAAAAAAACATACCCAAAATCAAACTGAGCATCGCTTTGACTAGCCGTTAACTGGGTCACTCAGTTGGTGATTGTGTCTGACCACCAAACAAACAGTCATTCATATGTCTGTGCTCTGGCCCCATTTTCATCTGGAGCAGTTCCACAGAGGCCACTGAAAGCAAAGGAGCTGACGGGTCAGGGATTTAAACCCATCTCCAGCTTCGGCACAGTAGCCATTACCACCAGGTGGGGGTGAGGTGGTAGATTGGGGGGGAGGGGGAGTGACTCCTTGTGTCATCCTCCATCTAAAGTAGGGTTTATTTATGTTGGCTGCACATGTGGGTTTTTCTTTTTTTTATTCAGGGGGTGAGAGGAGAGTGACAGCGAAGAATTCCCATCAACTCGCTTGTCACTTCTCCGTCGTCTTCCGTCTGACTCTTGGTTTCACTGAAACGTCAGTGCATTTAGTGTCAGTTGTGGGAAGAAGAAGAAAAAAAAAAGCCATTTCAAAAGTGCATTTATTTTGAGAAATACAGCAAATATCTTTTCAGCTGGGCATCTCGGTCGCTCACTGGGATAAGACCTGTGCCATATGCCTTGAAATGCGACGTCAGGTTCGGATAATAGCCGGCACAGCATAACATTCCTTCTCTTTCTTCCACTCCGTGTGCTATCTGCACAGTAGAAATGCCTTGAAATAAGAAATGTGTAATAAGAAATAATCTCCTTTCACATAATAAATATTTGGTGGGGCTCATTGTCATGAACTGTAAAGCCGAACAAAGATATTGATACGGCATTCTGTTCCACATTAAAGACTTTTGTCCTTGAATATTCTTTCAGACTCGTGCAGCTGTGCAGATCTGAGTTGGAACGGGGGAAGCTGGTGCTTTTAATAAACTCACAGGGACATTCAAAGGGGCTGGCAGCTACAGAGGTTTCATTTTCCCAGCAGTGAGCTGTGTCATTTAAAATAAGGATCATTTTCAAAAGGGGGGGAATATCATAATGCTAAATCTAGATCAAATAACTGAGCAAGGTGTAAGACTGGATTTTACAAGGCCTTGTAATCCTAAAAGGCTGAAAAGGAAGAGAAGAAAAGAGCATAAGAGGTAAAGACGGAGTGGCAGATAAAGTAAAACGAGGAGACCAAGGAAAGAAGTTTGTTTTGTATTCACGTATGAAACTACCCACCTGTGCCTGCCTAATACAAGCATGCGTACAAGTGGCCGCCTGCAAGTCTGTGTTTATGTCACGCAGCACAAATGCACAGGGGGATGAGAGCACGTATTTACTCCGTGCTGCATTATTATTAGACTTCATTAAAAATTAAGACCTGAAATCTCTAGAACAGCAATACACCTGAGAGTCTTTTCTGCAGGTAAGAACATAAAGCACACAGGGTCCCTGAGAGAGTTGTGGGGGGGGGAGGGGGGTCAGACAGGAGGAGGAGATGGGGGCCGCTGGTCAATTTGCCATCCACAGAGAAGGAAAAGGAAGAAGGCAAATGGAGAAAGAGAAAGTGACATGCAAAGACAGAGAGTGAGACGTAGAGACAGGCGAAGATAGAGAGAGAGAGAGGGCTCCAGCTGCCAGAGATAGACCGACACTAACAGCAGGCCAACAACAGGGAAGGCACAGTCACAGCTGTCACAGGTTGGAGTAAAATTTGGTTGCTTTGATGGTATTTTTGACTGAAAGTGATAAACCAGTGTACCAGCACAGTTCCTCCTCGCTGACATAAACGCGAGCAGTTTAAAACGGGACGTTTCGGGAGAGGAACTGTCAACGCAAACAAAATAAGCAGAATATCTGGAAGCATTGTCACAGCTGCTCCTATGCAGCACACATCTATTTTGTGCACAGATAGAGTCTTCGTGCTGCATCCGAAAGACTGCCAGAGACACGGTGACAACCTGTTCGGGATGGCTTACATGGCAAATCCCTCTATGGAGGCGCAAGGAAAGGGTTACGCCCATTGCTCTGTAAATGGTCGCTGCTCCTTCCTTTCATTTCCATAACAAGCCATCAGAACTCATCTCCCACTGAAGTGGCCACAGTCCCGCTGGCAATTAAAATCATGCTGGGACATGCCATGCTTGTGTGCGACTCCACTGTGGGAAACAAAAAGCAGCGGCAGCAGCAGTAATGACGCCAACAGTCGAGTGGTAAATCTCGAGCAATGTCGGCGGAAACCGCCGCTTTGATTTCTCCGGGAAACTGAGAGCAGGCCTCGTTTACATCTTTCAGTGCGAACCTTACTGGAAGATATCAAACGAGCAGACAGCAAGAAACGAAATCATCTCATCTCCGTCTTCTTTACCACTTTCTGTACACAGCCACAACACTAGAAAGGCATGCAAGGTTTTTTTTATTATTATACTGCTGTTAGTATCTCACAGGCTCAAAATTTAGATGGGAAAGAATTAAGGATTTAAAAAACACACTGGAATAATTTGTTTGAATTTCTAACTGCTGAACTTCATAATCAGGATGGCAGATTTTGCCATATATTTCTTACAGTGCAGCTGTGAAATTATAGCAGTGACATGCAAACATCACCCACTCCAGAAAAGTTGCAATGCTGTCTAAATCATTTTCTGACGTATACTCAGTACAAATACAATATATTTAATGTTCTAACATTCCACAGGCGATCAGGTTCATTGGTAACGGCTGACAGAATCATGATGGGTGCGAAAGGGACATCCTCGAAAGGCTCAACTGTTGTCAGTAAACACAGTTTGTTGGCAAATGGTTCCATTCTGTTTTTATTTATCTTTTGAACAGCGTCCCAACTTTTTTGGAATGGAGGTATTATATTCAGACAGTCTTTAAAATATATTCACTCCTCCTTTAAAAATCAAGACTCAACCAAACTATAGAAACCGTCTATGTTAAATCTAATATTGGGCTTGTTAGGCAGCAAGTTGCATATGGGTTTGTCTGATTCAGCTCAAAAGGTGATTGACCGATCACATAGCGCATTCGCTTCACAGTTAATCAGAACAGCATGTCGCAATCTCAGGGAAGAAAACCCTGTGTTTTTAAGGCTTAAGTGTGTATGACATCCTCTAACCAATTTCCTGGAGGCAACCCTGGTCATGTCATGACGCTCTGGGAAAACAAAACCGTGATGAATATATTAAATTCATCAGATCAGTACTCATATCGAGAAAAAAGCTCCTGTAAAAATTATTATATCTTTATCAAGGATGGCATTACATTCATATTGATGGAATGGATCAACAACAGCTTGTTGTGAAACTAAATATTAAGACGCTGAAACATTTCATGTTGAAATCCTGGCTTTCTAAAGCTACTTTTGGCTGCCTGTCTAATAAAGCCACAGCTAACCCCGGCCAGGCTGAATAGGCTGGGGAGAAACAAGGCATAAATGAATGTGCATAAAGCACTTTGCATCACATCATCATTGTTTAATCCTTTCATTCTCATCTGTCAATCATCTGCAGATGAAACCTAATCCCTGAATATTTGCGGGCGAGTGTGCATTGATACCTTTGACAGAACTTGTAAGCACAGCTTCTATTTTTAATGCAAAATGTCCACTTTAAAGTCTTAAGATAAGCTTTGGTCGTGTGACATTATTCATTAATAATGCGTGCACCATTTTGCATTTCTTTGGCATATTTCCTTTGATTGACAGGTCCCGTGGTTATCTCCCGTTTGTGCCCTTTACCAGCATTCTAGTGCAGATGGTCGCGAAAACCATAGGATGCAAATGCAAGGTGCGAGGCAGACATAATCCGCACTATGACTGACTTTTTATACAAGGACATGTTTATGTTTCCCATTAAGTTTTCCGGAATGGTACGTATAAATCCTCTGATTAAGTCGACCTTGTCATACCTGTCAAATCAGACTGTCTACTTAAATATAGCCTAATGATTATGTGTTGCCAAACTCCTCTCCGTCTCTTTCTCACCACCTCTTTACAGTGGAACTGTCCATGTTCTGGGGGCAGTGTCAGTTATGCCTGCTGATACAAGTTGTTTTTCCTGTGATCCTGTCATCCCGGTGCAAACACCTTCAGTTGTTTACAGTGAAATGTCCTCTGTGTTCACCTTCACTTCCTGTCTGTTTTCAGCATTACGCTACGTGCTGTACATACTGTATGGTTTCACCGTACTGCAGCATTCAGCAGTGGGAGGTCATTGGCAGGGTTACTTGCGAGGTCATTGTTAGCCGTGAGAAAATTAACGCTGATTGGTCTCGTCACGATTCGCTCCCCGAAGCCCGTGCCACCGAGGCACCTGCCAAGGCGAGCTTCTTTAAACGAGAACGAGGCCTATTCAACAGCTGCATAAGCAGCCAGGCAGGCAGACAGTGGAGGGGAAGGGAGGGACAAAAGAAAGCAAATGCAAAACAGAGAGGACTTTCTAAATGGGAACCTCAGAATGGGACTCTTTTTAAAGGTCTTAAATCAATTGAACAGAAAGTACAAACCCATGCAATGTTAATCTATCGGGCTTAATCCCATTGCTTTAAGATCCTTTATAATCCACATTCAATACAACCATTTTTCTTCTCTAACAAGCTTGCCCTATAGCCATTTTATAAATCATTGGTACAAGGCTTTTGCGGTGCCACAATTCTGTTATGGTGTCATTATTTCACTGAGTTATGAATCATGCAAGGTGGAATGACAAATATGTTTAACACCAGTAGAACAGCTCAAAATATTGTATTTCCTTTTCTGAGTCATTGCAAAAAAAAATAAAAAATCTAACACTGTTTAAAAAAGATTAACAATAAACACGACAGCAAGAAGAGTTCCTTGTTCACTTAAAAATTGGAAGAATCATCAAACATCTGAGCTGTTTTATTACACCTTCGACATTTATGAGCGCGGCTCAGAAGAGAACAAGTTAAAGTGATATACTTGCTATGTAAGAAGTGTGGGGAAACACTGGTAGTTTCTCAACCATATGCCGATATCCTTAAGTCACCATGTGCTCTGGCTTTGAAAGCCGGCGCTGCCAATTCTTCATTTGAAACCTGACCAACTCTCTAACAATGGCTCTCTCTGATCCAGTGGGAAGGAGAAAATCTATTATCGATTTCCACCTGGTTTAGGTGGAAAAAGCCCTGATAGCGCTGCTGAATAGCGCTACACTGTACTGTGCTACAGCCTGCAGATAAAGCTGGGGGGGGGGATGGTGTGAGAGGGCATGTCAACAAAGCCCTTGACTATGCCACAGCACCATCTGCACACGCTGAATATTTAATTGTCAATAGGACTGCTCGAGACCAGTAATCAAGAAAAGGAAAAGATAATGTGCATTATGAGGAGCTCATACGACAGTTCCTGCGTGATTAGAGTTGGGCTTATTTTTTAAATCACCCATTCTTTCGATGCTAATTGTGACTATTCCTACACGCATGCACCACAATTAAAGATAGTTCTAAATCACTTATGTCATTCAAATCCCATTCAACTCGGAACGCTACAGATACCAACTCAATAGACTTATAATTCAGCCAGTAAATGTAATTCATCGCTGTCAATGAGGAGTCAACAACCATTTCTTGCAAATTCAGTCAGGCTATTCACTTCAAACTAAAACTCTCGCTTTTTCTTAAACTTCAAAAATCAGGACCTTGACTTCTCTTTGTAATCTTTCTGATTTCCCATTTCCCCACATCAGAATAAAAAAACTTTCAACCAATAGGTAACGTTTGCTGCAGATAAGAGCCGCCGTCTCCTGTCAGTCAAACAATTCCACTGAGCCAACAGATGGTCTCACCACTTATTACTATATTGCATTAAACAGACAATAACGCTTGATGTTTTTATTATTATTATATCGCAATAATAAGACAGAGCTTCCTTTTTCTAAACAGTTGACAATAAAAACAACCACGATGAGGGATGAAATGCAAATATGAGCATAAAAGCACCGCCGCAGATATAAAAACAGTGAGGTGATACAAAAGAGAACATAACCTCAATCATGCTGAAAATTTCCTTTAAGTCTAATATGTCCAACTTTAATTGCTTTGGTGCAACAGCACAGACAAGGTGAGAACAATGGAGCCAGACTTGGCTTTTCTCTACAATAACAAAACAGGCAACCGCTGCCTCTTTGTATCTGCTGTGTGAGCACACAAAATTAGGTAAGCTGGTGACATGAGACATAATCATTTTCTTTGAGCAGGGTTAGTGACCAATTTATTCTTACCTTAGGCTGGGCGCGACGGGGAAAGGCAACCTTAGGATCAATCTGAGGATGAGAAGAGAATAGCAAAACTGTTGTTAAAAGAGAAAGCAGGTATATTTTTAAGACAGGGAACAGTTGTCGGAAAATATTTCTGAAACTCTGAGCCTACTAAGGGGAAACCAGACCATTCACATAGTCACATTTAAGAAATCCTCTCTGGTTTCAAGAAGGATTGCTTGTATCTTAATAGCAGTAATACATGTTCAAAAGTTAACACATTCAATGATAACAATTTATCAAAAGCTATTAGGATTTACAAAAGCTGCGTAATCAGCCTGCAGTGATACAGTCTGCTTCTTTGAATCCGAGAAGCATTTTCAGGAGCTACAGCTGCGTTCAAGAAATGTCAAAATTATTGCGGTGGCTAATTAAGTGCACATGAATGACCTAACAAAAGTGATAATGAAAACAGAGAAAGGATGATTTTTATTTTTTTTTTGTAACTCACTGGAGTCAATGCTAGAGTCATTGCTCACTTTTGTCGGATCTGACGTCATTGTTTTTCCTCACTGCGGTTTCAGGTTAGGGCGAGTTATTTTTTACAAAGAACAGGCTGTGTCATGGTTATGGTTGGCTTAATATCCTGCAATCTGTTTTTTTGTGGGAGGAAGATTTTTCTTGCAAGAATGTGCACTGGCTTTGATAACTTGGAAGCAAGTAAAACAAACAAAAGATGAACTTTATAACATTATAGCGATGCAATTGAATACAATTAAATCAATTCTTAAGAGCAGTGTGTGTTCCCACTGAGCACTTCATCTGTAAACTATTACAGCTTCTACTATTTGTCGACTTGAAAGGAGATTAATCCACAACTATTTTGATAATCGATTTATCGTTTTAGTCATTTGTTTTGCTGCTATTCTTTGTCATGACAGTAAATAAAGTCATTGATTCATTTTGAAAAGAATGTGTAATCATTGCTATAAGCACTCATGAATAATGCTTTGTTACAAATATCGTCATATTGTCATAATAAAAGACATTATTACACCAATGTCAATCGTGCATTATAAAAAATAATGGATATGATGGAAGCAATCCATTCATGGTATGTTAGTACTAAGTGTTTTGTATGCTTTCTTTGCATTGACTTAATCTTATTTTCAAGCAAACAATGACCTGTTCTATATGTCCTTATAACCAGCTGGTCATTTGTTTGTTTCTGTGCTTGTTAAAGTACTTGACACTTGACCCTGTAAGTCATTATAAAATGCTTAACAGTAATGTGTTGCAAGCAAATAAAGATTCAAACAACAATAATTTGAACTTTAGGCACACTATCATTATAAATAATTGGTATGTTTTTAATCCATTGTTGATACTGGTGTCATAATGTGTTTTGATTATTGTTATAAAGCATTATGAATGTATATAGTGAGCTTATAATGTGTTTTGATACATAGAATGTGCTACTCAACTGTTCGTTGTAGCCCTAAACAACCATTCATCGCTCTGTGCACTACCAGGAGCATATTAGTCAGTACGATAGTTCCTTTGCTGTAACAGCCGATCGTTTAAATCTATCGTTGGCCTATTACCTGACCCGGTTCCTTATTAATAATACTGATGAAGTTATTTGGCACAATAACTGCTGTGGCTACGAGTTAAGTTTGTTAGGACTGTCTGACTGTGTGCAGATCTTTTGCTTGCACACGCTTCAACAATTTAAATCTTCACTGACTAATGTTAGTACACAATTTGTTATTATGAGGATTTGAAGACAGCTGGCTAACATCACTGACCTCATTACTTACTGTAGCAAAAATCTTTCTACAATTGATGGAGCTTAATGACACATTCTAGGCACAGCGTTCATTGCAGTGGGCAAGGTACCGAAGGAAAACTACATATTAATTACTGCAACTGTGTGAATTAGTCTCAATACGAAAAACATTGGCGCTACCCCCATATCTTCTAGCGCTGCCAAATGATATACACTGAGAAAAAGAACCACGGCTGCTTTTTTAAAAAAAAAAAGTTAGCGTGGAGACCAGCCACGCCATCATTCTGCTGGTCATGGTTGCGGCGGGGAGAGACTCGCTTTATATTTTAGGCAGGAATGGCTGATTGAATATGACAGGGAGAAAATGAGAGTCTGAGGCCGGTGATGCCTCCAGATATTGCCAAATAACCAGGAGGATGCGTCAGATCAGCCTGTTTCTCCATCTTGTGCTTGTTATCTCATTAGCTTCATTTTCCTCGTTAATTTCACTGGTATGAAGGTATGTGGTTGTGGTGGTGGAGGGGGGGGGGGGGGGGGGGGGGGGGTCTCATCAACCTTGCACTTACAATGACAAGGAACTATCTCAAACAGCGATGTTCTATTGTTCAATATGAATGGAAATTTCTCCCCCCAAAAACACTAACAGATATAATGAGCCTTGTGATATAGTGTTGCTCATTAGTGTCGAAACATAAAGCCTGTTTCACGTTGCGACGCATTTTGCCACACAGAGATATTTACAATAAATGTACCAATTCTATGCATTCATAAAAGTTACTCCTTCGGCACAGATGGACTTATTTAAAGACAAAAAAAATGTATCTCTTCCCGCTGCGAAAAACAATGGAAAGAAAATGAATCGAGGAATGCGAGAACAAAAACACACCATCTGCACAGATCAATTAAGCCAATGACAATGACTGCGTTTTAATGCGTTTGAAGGGAAACCATGATGTGCAATGTCATTGTCATCTTTTCTGTCAGTCTCAGTTATTACTGTTATCTTTCCAAATCAGGTCAAAATGAGAAATGAATTCAATAACACCTGGGTATGGCAACCCCGCTTGTAATGAATTTCATTTAAAGATTTGTTTTAGCACTTAGCCCCCAGGCATAACCAATTCAAACTCAATTATTTCGTGCGCCCTATTTGAGCAAAGACAACACATTATGCTTTGAATACCAAAGTCCTTTACTTGGTAATGTATCTTACTTTTTAAACCCATACAAAAACATATCAAACCTCATTTCATCATACTCGAATAAACTAATTGTTTTCCTGTCCTGCTGAGAATTCCCCATTTACTCGGATATTCCAGTTTCAACACGCACAAGAGGGCGCTTTAACGCGGCAGCGATGGAGGTCATATAGCTTCCTGTCAGTTTAAAATATTATAATTATGAAAAGGGGACCGTTATGTGCTCAGAAATGTATTAAAAATGAGGCTGTGATGCTGCAGATTGTTTAAATCACACTTGGAGCAACGCAACCAAATTAGGCAATGAGGACTTACTAACCAATCCTTCTGAGAAATGCTGTAGCAGCACCTTTTTAGGTCACAACTTATGATGAATGGCTCCTTTGAGAAATTTAAAATGATGAGGAGGGGAGGTGAAGCAATTGTTTCCCCTCGGTTTACACATTCATATGCATGTGATTTCTATGGTGAGCGCGCCTTTGTGCTTAAGGGCTGAGAGCTAAAATATGCATCAGCCTTTGCACTGGATAACCGTACCATTGAAGCGGAGATAATGCTGTCTCAGTTTCACCTGATACTTCCTTCCTGAAACATTTTTGTTATGTAACACACACACACACACACATACCATCAGGTTTGGGATCAGTCAACCGGACCTTGCTAGTGCACTTGTTTCAGTTATTCCACACACACACACACACACACACATAGTACACACACAGTGCACACAGCGAATGCTATTTCACTCGAGTCTGTTTTCATCTATCAGTGCCTTAAAAATGTTAACACTTATTTAAAAATGTACCTTGCATGTTTTTGGTCCATTTTGTTTTTGGAGAAAGTACTTCTACTACTTCTTAATGGGTTAAGGGGGGAAAAAAACACTCTTGTCCTCACTGTGCTATGAATTTCACTGTAATTTTCACATTCTCCATCTACATCAGCTGAACGCAACAAGTTTAGGCACACTCTCTGGTTTGTGGAAATGGATTTGTGGGAACAAATCACAAGCTGATGTAAAAAGACTCAGAGCACAAATGTAGCAAAAAAAAAAAAAAAAAGCACATTAAAACATGCCAGTTCACTTCTGTAACATATTCAGGGGCATGTACGGCTTTTATTGACGTGGGGGCCATTGACAGATTGAAACACATTAAATCACCATTTCTTATTACTTCTTTAAAGGTGCTATACGCAAGATAGCAGACTCCAACCAGCTAACTACAACACCTGAGCTAAAATGCTAACAATCGCTACAGCCACATTTAGCAACAACAAAGTGTATATAGTGCTACACTATTAATATGCTGCCTACTATTTGTTTGGGTGACCTTTGACAGATGACCAATTCTCACACACTGCCCCTTTTATTAACAAAATAACATTGTCTCACAGCTCAAACTAAGGTCCCGCATCTCACTGAGGAAGATAGCCAGTCATACTTTAAGATAATTGGGTGGCCAACCGAGGCACCCCTTCTATACACGGACTTGAACATACTGACCGTCATAAACAGAGGACACATAACTACAGAGTGGTTAGACCTCCAGTGCAGCTGCAGCTGTATGGTTAACAGCTAGTAGCAGTAAAAGCACTTTATTAACAACCCTCTAGAGAAATGTCTATATCGTGGAGACATCACAAGCAGTTCACACAAACTAAACAGTACATAAATATTTAGAAGCCTGACTTAGAGCTGATTGAACAGTCTGCTCTGAACATGAATGTGCTCCACCTTCGAACATTACGTTTTATTGGTTGACAGATTAGCTGCTCAAACGAGGGGAAGCCAGCATTATCAAGGAGGTAAACACCTAGAATTTACCTTTTGTTGATAATTCTCATACTGAGGAAGAATAAAGGTCATTGGGAACTGCAGACTTTGGGAAGATGCACTGATATAAACTTTAATCTAAGTGATGATGCACATTGTTTATTAGTAACCAGATAATATTCACATTTAGGAAGCTAGTTGTCAATTGATTTAGCAGTTGAAAACTAAAAAGCTGACCTCACAATTTCCTCTCCGTCAGCACTCATTTTATCACTCTGGTGTCAATGGGTCGCGCTTGTGTTTTTTCTCACGGTTGGTTGATTGTGAGTCATATTTGCCCCGGTGGTGCCGACTACTTTGGCTGTCGCAGCTGCTGAGTCTTTTGGCTCACAGGTAGAGCAAACAGGCCAGGTGACTTAGCAGCGGCGGAGTAGAGCTAGCCCATCCGCTAGCTCCACACATCACTCGTAGCACGCTCCATTATCAAGCGATATGATAGGCTGTTAATAAGCCAGGCCGTTCATGTCAACACCTATACATTGACATGAAAACTTTATTCTTACTTATTTTGTTAAAGACTACATAAATATATTATAGACATAATACAGATTTTATTGTAGACAAGGATGCCCATAATGATTATTAAAGATTTCCCAGTGAAGTTTCCATTTCAGTGTCATGTTAGTCACACAAGAAAGTTTAATGTTAGGGAGTAAAATATCCTGCCTGTTACATGAATTTTTCAAAACTATTTGATAACCACATTTGACTGTTGTATGTGAAAAATGTGTGCATATTGGGAGATATATCGATATCAGAATATTGGTAAAGGAATCAGCCCCCAGAATCAAGTATTGGTCAGACACTACTGTTTGTTGATGTTATGTGGTAGGTCTAAAAACTGCAATAAAAATGTGTGAGCCAAAACAAAATCATAATTTTAAACTTGTGCCATGTCCAATTCATATATGCCTCGTCACTGTGTCTTTGTGATTAAACAAAAAGATCTTATGAGATGAGTTAGAGTATGATTTCTAGCGCTATAGCTGTCTGTAGGACGTATTGGTTCCTCTTTTTTCCCCCCATCGATTAAATTACTGCAACCATCTAATGATACCTGTTATGTACAATTGACTGGCAGCCCCTAATGTGATGTCATTTTCAAAGGGCTCTGCAATTATGGCATGTGTGTGCCTTTCACAATGTGAGCAACTCAGATAAAATCTTAAGCAACCAAGTCGCCATAATTCGGTTCATGGTCGAGCACGAGGGCAGTGACATGCTAAAGATGCATGACTGCTGAAGTATCTCACACAGCTCTATGTTAAGAGCTTTCCCCTCAATCCGAAGCAAAACTAGCCTCTCCAGTGGAGCGCTTTCAAGTATTTGCTCACCTTATTCCCCCTTTACATCACCCTAACAAGCCTGTTTCAAATTAATAGTTTTGGATACACCTTTGTTACATGATGAAACATGAGCTCAAGCAGAACGAACGTGGATTTCCTCGAGACATCATACAAACCGATATGTCAACGTAATAAATGAGAACAGACCAAGAGGATCCCCTCCAACCCTACCCCGCCATCTTTTATCTCACGCAGCCTTTTACTACAGGGTCTCTGAGGGCCGCCTCTGCATGCGACTGTGGGAGATCGGGGCAGAGAAACAGCCTATATCTTATGTTCACATCTTACAAAAGGATTTCATATATTAATGCGGCTCCTGGGTAAACTCTCTCCCCCTCTCTTAAGACATATCTACACTCGCATGATGATGTGGCGTTTAAACTAAAAGGGAAAAAGGCTTATCAAAGCTTGCAGCCTCTCCCAACTTAAGAGTGCGAGCGGGTCCACAGGTGTGCGTGTGTGATACTGGCGGCGCAGACATGAAATTAAAACATAAATGTTTCATATCTGTGCTGTCAATCTTTTAGCGATTTTGCGCTGTGGAATAACATCTCGAAAAGGCAGTTTGTTATGCCCCTCAAATCAATAATGAGAATTTTGCCAATGTCACGCTCAACAAGCAAATTGCCCATCTTCTTTTTTGCTCGCAAAAAATATGCAACGTCATTATGAGAATAATCCAGATTCGCTGGTATTACACGAGATATTACATTACCGCCTTTGACAAACATCTGATGTTCTGCATGTGCCGACGAGAGACGGATACAGCGCGAACTAATAACGCCTTCAGCCATAATTAACTGCAGAAGACAGAGCACCTGCTATACATAAAACAAGAGCAAGTCAGAGTTCAGCTCACTGATTTGACTTCACTTCCAAATCCTATCTGATGAATATGACTTCGACGGGGCCAGAACAGCTGCTCCTTTTCTCCTCCTTCCCCTCCGCGTTGTTTCCTGCCGCACCTAAAAAACATGAAAACTGCAAGAGTGTGCTGACCCGGGGGTCACTTCATAAAGGCTGGATTTACCCCAAGACCACATAGAGTCTTACAAGAGTACAATGAATGAAGATTGAAACCATGTTTACGCGGTTTAAACTATGATGAATGGCATCACATTGTCAGGAGCAAATCCATATTTCAAATACAACCTTGGCTAGGTGCACACATAGCCCTGATAAATACTTGATCAAGTATCTTCGTTTTTTGTTTTTTTTTTTACATAAAACAATGAAGTAAACAAACGCCAACCTGGAATCAATCCAGTGTTAATCTCTCAAGTGCTACATCTCAAATGCAAAAATCATGTACTATTCTATCCCATGTTCGTACCAGCCTGCTTTGAAACATCTTACGGAGCAGATGCCATGAGTTGCATATTTCTAAACTGAACAAAGCATCATGAAAAATGGTAAATATGTTCTGAATTACCAGCATGTGTGTTTTGAAGCCCCGGGCTGTGCTTCCCCATATGTCTCATTCACATTCATCCTAGTCTGAGTGTTTTCATAACCGGACAGAAAGCAGAGCACAATGTGAAAAAAAAAGAAAAGAAAAAAGGGGGACGAGGAGGAGGAGGACTGTGACGGTGTGTCCATCTTCATGCATTTGGCTTTCTAGAGGGTAGTTATATTGATTCCATCGCCTTTTTAACCTCAACCATAGGGAAATGTTACGTAAATGGTAGTCCATGACTGAAATCCCTTCATCAGTGTAATTTAAGCAAGAAGTGCCTGCATCCCACATGCTATTCAACCGATATTACTAAATAATAGCGACTATAATCTGTACATTTTTCAGAATATTAAAGCAACATATCCAGCTTTATCTGCTAGATAAAAAAAAGAGATGAACGAAACAAAGAGAGGGAGGGGGGAATGTAAATTAGGTATGATTTACACTTTCCCTGTCCGAACAATAGGACTCAACTTGTCCGCAGTCACAGCACCTCCGGCCACTCGCTCCTTTCAAGGTTACTGGGGACAAAAACACGGGTAGGGGGTTCATTCAAGCACAGCCAAAAAAAAAAAAAAAAGTAGGAGGCTTGTATCATACCAACATCTGCAAACACATCAAGAACCAGCAAACATTTTTTGCTGGACCTGTTCATTCCTTCCATTACTGCTGAGCAACTTTAGATATGATAGATCCCAACACTTGATAATGTGAATGTTAAAGATATACAAAAGCACAGCAGATCCAGCCCCAGTGACTAATAGGGAGAACAACAACAAAGACAGCCGCCTTAGGTTTGTAATCTCGTATTGCTCGCTGACGGATAAATACCAGCACATTAGCAGCGAAGAAATATCAATGTATTTGAGTCAACTGGGTCTTCGGTGTGTCAATTAAACTGTCGGGCACTCATCCTATTACGATGTCCAGCAAAAGAACAACAAAAAAAAACCCACATGGCTTCACTTTTTTTTCATTACGATGAAGCCACTGGCTATTCCTATTATTACTACAGGAGTATCATCGATATAATTCAGGTTTGGCAAAAACAACGCAGAATAAATTAGAGACAAAAAAATGTTTCATTAACATCAGAGGGAGAAAAGCAAATCAAATTCAGCTCCAGAACTTTTTAAATATAGTCAACGTCCGACATGATTAAGCTAATGGTCATTAGGAACTATTTATTTGGGGCAGCCTGGTGGCCCGAGGGTGTAAACGCTGACCATGTAACCTCAACGGCCTGTGATCCAACCCCAGCCAGGCCTCCCCCTCCTCTACACTCATTTCCTGTCAGCTCTCTCTGCATGCTCTCTAATAAAGCCCCCAAAACTTTAAACATTTCTGAAAGGAAATCCACTCCCATAACATATGGATTTTTTTAATTTTTTTTTAGAAAAAGATAATACCTGACAGACGTAATGATAAATATAATATAAAAGGAGTTAAACAATAAGCCCAGAGTGACTTCGCCGATCAACGTGACGACAAAACGTGGAGGAAGTTTAGAGAACTTTGCTGTGCGCCAAGGCTACAATTCAGAGAAAATGATGATTGGATGTCAGACCTTAAAATGTCACTTTTCAGTTCTCAGGCTGAGGTGCTGTCAAGTCTGAGGAGTATGACATAAGTCTGCCAAATATGACCTATAGCCAACAATAAGTGTGAAATAGCACAGTTGTTTATGTTCATGAACATAAAACAGAGGTGTCTCCAGGGCTCAAGTTGCACTGCTGCACCTAACCCAAGCACATAATTTAAGGTGCACCCAATAATACATGTTGATTATGTTTCTTAACACATGTAACACACGTAACTAATTGTAAACAGGAATAAGGGTGCAGATAAATGTTTTTTCTTCATTAAAATCACAGCACATACAACAAGAAATGGCAATAAATTAGATAGTGCTGATGTTTAAATGTGCTGAACAAGGTCAAATAAATCAAACTCAAATATTATTTGGATATTTGTGAAAAACAAACAACAACAACAACAACAACAACAACATTAACTGACATAAAAGTTTACATATATTTACAACGTTTATAATATTTTTTGATATTGTTTTTCTTTTCTGATGTTTAGTCACACTTTATATCAAACATGTTTTGGGTGAATGAGCAACTAAAGTAGCCCAAACATGTAGCCCTGGTCTCACTCCAGCATAGCACATAAAAAAACAGGCCAACAATATTCTACACTCTGATAGTGACATTGACATTACATATACAGTAAACTGCAAGCGGAAGTTTCGCAACTTTACTATAGGAAGAAAGAATCAAGTACTTTCTCCTATGGGTAAATAATTGCAGTCAATAAGTCAGACGCAACGCAGAAGTAGCAGCAGTAGTTGGAGAATGAGCGAGAGGTCATCAAGTTAAATCCAGCAACTATCTTAACAGAATCATTAAATATGCACAGGGAATTTAACCCTTCTCTGTGTCCACTACTATCAAAGTGCCCTCGGGCAAGGCATTAAACCAACAACTACTCCATTAATCATGCACCAGTAAAAGACTGGAGCTGCACCAGCCAGCTCCCAGGTACAAGTACATCTTAACCTCCCTCACATCCCGACCTTTACTGTATGTATGCATGTATGCATGTATGCATGCATGTGCTGCCAAGTTGCCACAAAGCTGTTGATTCAAAATGTCAAGCTTGAAGTTTTTTAATGTAGATTCTAAGTCACAGTATGTTTGTAATTGTTGCCCCTTCAACACACTCTCTCCTCTACGGATGTCTGCAGGTTTTGCAATGCAATCAATCCAACTGATCGATCATTTCACTGCCAAAAACCTCGTCTACCCTCTATAACCACTGAATCAAAACAGCAGCACCACTGTATCTCCTCGTTACGCCTTGCCGAGCTAAAGAACATCTATGTCTGATGCTGACCCACCTGTGACTACAAGAAACATTAACTGCGAGGATCTGATTGGCCTCATTTAAATAATGCCTTCTCACTTAGTGTCATCAATAACATTATAATGGTATGCGTGGCTTTTTTTCCATAATGGCAAGTAACTCATTTTAAGACCAGTATAAATAAAAACCCACAAGCCCATTTAAAAGATGTAAGGCCTCCATCAAGGAAGCTGGATGTGAATCCTGGCCCAGAAAAGCTCAGGGCTCCATAAAAAACAGAAAAACAATAGCAACATCACTACAAACTTTGCAGTTGAAGAAATTGGAAGGAATACAAAGTGCGGTCCACTCCCAACAAAAAGCACATTTTCTCAGCTCCGTGCCAATCACACTTGAGCTCAAGAATGTGATCCTGGCGAACAGCAAATCTTAAAAATCGGCGTTGCTCGTCGAATCGCACACAGATCGTGCGATTAAACACTACGACCTGAAGTACAAGCTGTCTGTATTTCAAAATCCTGAAAACTATTTCTCCGTCCAGGTAGCACACGTACAACGTTCCCCTCAACTCTTGCATTTCAAAAAAACAGTATGCCGGCATATCTGGATATTACCACCTACCGAGGAGAAATCCCAGGCAGATATGATTTCAGATGAGCCCTGTCTAATCCATCACTCCAGACGTCTTCTAAAAATGACTCGCGCTTTTAATTATTCATCTACTGACTAATTTCAAAAAGGGAAGTGGAATCCACAATGGCTCAAAGTTTTTTTCATAAATGAGAGCGTGGGCGTATGTCTGTAAATCAACAGCCGTATTTATTTATTCATCTAAAATCAAATCAGGCGATTATCAAAAGTTACACATGCTTTTATAATGTCACTGCTATTACGCTCCTCTAATCAAATTGTAAGAGAGTGGCGAGAAATTAGTGAGTGCGTGATTTTTTTTGTTGTTGTTTGGAAAGTCAATTAATTCCGCTTTAGTTAACTCGCAAAAGCAGAGTTTCATGTTTCTGACATCGGGGCCGTATTTCTTTTAAGGAGGGAGCGTTGTTTTCAAATCTATTTTTCACACTTACAGTATCAGTGCATCAGGCGTGATACAATGCAATATCTGCCGGGTCAAACAATAGCGAGGCAGCAGGGCCTGAGACAGCACGCCCTTCAGTGGAACATGAGATATGTGCACGCCGCACATGTGGCTGCAGCGAAAAGAAGGGGGCGTGTCAGCCGCCTGTTCACCCACAGAAGTGAAAGTGAACACGTATAATATTCACCCTCTAGTTGTGTTTTATTGCTAAGCTGAGCGTTGAAGGGCCCATCATGCATTTAGCCTATATACGGCACATGACCTTGATCCACACAGCATTGTTAACCCCAAGAGGTGTTTTCCCTGCGAGGCCCCTCAGGGCGGTAAAAAAGAAAGAGCCACACAGTTATGACAGGGCAGGACAGAACCAAAACAAGGCACAAACACTTATGTAAGTGTAGATAATAAAAAAAAAACGAAAAAAATGAACTCACCGTCTTTGAGTCTAATTCATGGTGTTGTTGAGCTAAGACTTTATCTACACTGGCAGCATCTGTAAACGTAACAAACCCAAATCCTCTGCGGAGAGAAGAGACAGAAATAACAACAGTGTTAAAATGCATACAAGGTGAGACCAAAAACACATTTTGTTTATTGCAAATATACATACTAAAATAAATATACATGCATATATATGTGTGTATATATTGTGACTTGCAACCAAGCTGCACAACAGCAGCAGGAGGAACAATATTTCCCGTGACCTTATTATTGTCCCAACAATTCTGTGTAAATGTGCCTTATGATCCACATTATGGACGTCCTGGAGCAGATTTTGAGACGGAAAGTGAGGACGCGGCTGAGTCGCTCGCGCGCCCGTTTGTAACAATAACGAGACGACAGCACACCAACATTGTGGTGCAGTCACAAAGTCAATGTCAAATTGCATTCGGGCTGCAGCTTTACAGCAGTGAGCATTTAAGCTTATCTGGCTCGCTGTGAAACCACACGCAGGCGCGCGCGCACACACGCGGGGACACACACGCACACCGGCGCGCGCGCTGACACGTGCGCGCGCGGACACAGAAACACACTCTCACACACACGCACGCACGCATACACACACACACACACACGCTGGATTAAACACTGAACACGGACAAAGTGAAGCGATATCGCCGCATGCACTGGTGTGAGGGGAAAAAGTAGAGGGAGCCGCGGAGGCTTTTTACCTTGAGCGTTTTGTCGTGGGGTCTCTCATCACCATACATTCTCTTATTTCTCCGAATTTACTAAAATAGTCTCTAAGGCTGTCTGTGGATAGAAAAAAGAGAGAGAAAAGATGTCGGGTCATTTTGACAGGAACATATGGGCATGCTGTTGTCACTGCATTTGCAACAGAACACACACACACACACACACACACAGAAAGAAAAAAAACACCCCGCGATGCGCTTAGGGGTCGAATAGAGGACTTCAGATGGACGGAGATCAAAAATAACATCGTGCGCACACACTCTCGTCAGATATCCCATACAGTACGGTGCACATTCGCACATACACCGCCAAAGCAAGCACCAGGCAGGCAGGCAGGCAGAGGCAAGCCGACAAACGAGCACTCAGTCCACAGCGACACAAAACAACAAGAAATCCCGAGACAGGCTGTAAAAGAGAATAACAGTCTCACCTGGTGAGGTTTGCCAGCTGAGGCCACCGATAAACATTTTACTGTAAGGGGAAAACACAACAGAAGTGAGTCCAGATGTCAGTTCGGCCATTTTGACGACTAACTACTTCTAAAAGCGACCTTAAAGGATAAAGGAAGACTATGAAAACACATTCGCGCTTTAGTAATTACAGTCTATCTCCGCGAAAAAAACAGAAGAAGAGGGGGGGGGAGGTTGGTGGTGGTGGTGGTGGTGGAGGGGGGGGAGGCCACTCTCGCTACATTAAAAAAAAAGAAGAAGAAGAAGAAGAAGCTCGGGGTCTTTAAAACTGCATCTGGAAGGAGACCCGTGCACGGTTTCAAGTGCGTACTGTGGGGACGAAATCCGGCACGGCAGTCGAAGTCCTCTCCAAGATGTTGTAACATGAAGAGAGAGGGGGGGAGAAAAATCGTACCTCGGGATTAAATATATTTAGAAAGACAAAAAAGATTCTTACCCCGGGTCATGTTGTGAATCATTTAGGCTTCCGGATGTGGCTTGACTCCCGTCTCCTTCCATATCTATTTCAAACTATAGGCTGGGACTACAGTCACAGTGACAGACACACACAGATACGGGCAGGAGATATGCAAAGCCCCGCTATGAGAATATTACTGAGCCGGGAATGAAAGCGTCACACGTGGGATCAGCTCAGCCCCCTGCTCCCTCCTCCCCTCTCTCTCTCTCTCAGCGTGCTCTACCTTGGCCCACAGGGGGGCGGAGCCTGCCTCTGTCACCTAACCAATCCAATTGACGTCAATTCAGGCAATCTGCAAACCAATCCTCCGATTTGTCATTTAATTAAGCAATAAGCCACTAGAGGTGAAAGTGGCTTATTGCTCTTCTAAACCAGTGGACACACATACACACTCATACACACACACACACACACACAAAAAAAACTTTATCTAACAATTCTCACTCTTAATTAGCTCATATTGTTATTGTTCGACTGAGAAGTAAACCTTTAAAGGAAGCAGCAGGAGCAGCTTTTAATCATTAATTAAAGTGGCTTGTTATTCTTCCGCCGTGCAATATAGTCCCTCACCAGGAAGTTAAAAAAATAAATAAACAAATAGATTTTTAAAAAAGTGGGGCAATCCCCATTTGCATGCTTATATTTAAATGATCCCGATTGTTATGGCTCACAGGTGTTCTGTTTAGCAGAAGCAGCGTTTCATTCAGCTAGAAGTTGCATGAAATGTGAGGGAAGATGGGAAATAGATATGCATGCTATTATACTACTATATGAATAATAATTATGATAATAATAATAATCATTTTACACTAACAAACAAAGAGCCAGACAGCACAGATCTTGCCAAAATTACAAAAAAGTATAATAACATACACGGGTTACATCAACACACATTTGGGTCAAGAGTTTATGTTTATAAAAACAGTAATTATTGAATATCTTGTCCCCCGAACACAATATATAGTATATTTAAAGTACATGTAGTTTTTTAACAGTAGTGTTGCATTGCATATCATTGCAAAATGATATGTCATACAGTACATGTTGCCAATAAGGGGTTACTTTTGGTTAGGGAGTTTTACTAGATCAGCATATAATGTGACGCACCAGCTTTATCAATCATGCTATTGAACCAACAGTGCAAGTCTGTATTGATTATCCATGTTACATATTACATTCAAACATGTTACACTGACGATTTTCGAATTCAGCTCAGTGTAAGCTGAAGATCAGTTTTAAAAAGTAATATTAAACGGGCGGCTGTGGCTCAGGGGTGGAGCCAGTGTTTTGTTATCGGAAGGTCGCTTGTTCGATTCCCCTGGTCTGCATGTCAAAGTGCCCTTCGGCAAGATACTGAACCCCAAACTGCCTCTGATGTGCTGGTCGGCACCTTGCATGGCAGCCACCGCCGCCAGTGTATGAATGTATGCATGCACTACTGTAAGTAGCTCAGGACAGACGTGTCTGATAAATGCCGTAAATGTAAATTATATTCTTTTAAAACTCCATATCTATATCAAAGCCGTGAGGGGGTCTGATTACTAGAAAAAGTCTCCAGAGCCACACGATCTGTGTTCAAATCCTGCTGTGAAGATTCCCTGACCAAACATGCTGAATCTCTGTAGCTGACCCCGCAGTCTGACCTTTAACTGCTACAGTCATTATGAAAGCCAACAAAGAAATGTTCCTACAGGGATCAATAAAGAATGGTATTCGCACATACGGCGGAGTAATTACAGATGCTCTCGTGTACATGACCTATAATGAGCTGCCAGCCCTGCCCTGTGCACAAACGTATGTGGAGATAAGTTGACTCTGCCCCCTCGTGACCCCCAGGAAGAAGAAGAAGAAGAAAAGGCAGGATACGAAATGGACGAATACGTGAACGCGCCTGACACTTGCTGTGGGAAAAAAAAAACATTTCTTATATACATTATCAGCACAGTACTCTACCAACAGGACATAAAGAAAAAAAAACACTCATGTACAAATTATGCTTTAAATGACGCATTATACGTTATATCCTGCTCCGACGGCTCACAGAATCACAATAGATTCTATATAAACGCAGTTTTCCATTAGCACATTAGCATGAGAATACTTGCAACAAACCATTCCTGCATGAAACGTGACTACTGATCGTATTTCATTATTCTCATTCAGTGAAGTTTTTTTTTTTTCTTGAATAGGCTTCTGTGTGCCAACTGTTCAGGGGCACAACCAGAGGGAATTTTCTTATCTGGCCAGGCAGCATGTTTTTGAAACAATGACTTAGATAAAAACCCCAAATAGCAACATTTTCTGACAGTTTAACAGCTGAAGAACTCCGTCATTAGTTAGGGGACACTCCACAATGCTGCTGTCTGTGTCTTGGAAACAAAGGTATGGAAGCAATTTGTGGCAATCCCTTATAGCACAGGAGTGTCAAAGAGAATGGAAATATGACACCTCGTGTGAAACGCTATTACTTACTCTACCTTCTATGCTCTGTGGTTTTCTGTCCCATGCCGTTTTGTGATGCATTAAAGATTATCTCCGTGTTGCATTTTCCTCTAAGTTGTCAGACGTGTGGCAGCGTCCTTACACCCGTGAATGTAAGAAAAACCGTATCCACTCATGCAGCTGCAGACGGAGAAGAGTGAGAGGGAGGATTTAAATTGAAGAGGAGTAGGAGCTCCGAGGAACAACAGGCTTTAAAGCCCATCACAAGGTGTGCAAAAAAAAAAATCACAGTGGATTTAACACATGAAGAGGAACTTCTGTTTTATGCTCATATAAAAAAAAAACA
Organism: Diplodus puntazzo; assembly: GCA_963678695.2. Lineage (NCBI taxonomy): Eukaryota > Metazoa > Chordata > Actinopteri > Spariformes > Sparidae > Diplodus > Diplodus puntazzo. The sequence continues at coordinate 6,232,600 of OZ023167.1, read as the reverse complement.
AAAAAAAACACTGGGGTCCCAAGTTTCACGGTGGAGTTGTGAATTATTCTGCTTTGTTGAACATTGTTATCGTGGCCTTTTTCTATTCACCGTCGTTACAACACTGAAGAACCAAACACAACCCGACGCCAGAGCAGATCTCTCTCAGACTGGTGCCAACATATCAGATTTCAGATTTCAGCTTTCATATCTGGGTCAGGCTTTAGGCCCTCTGGATCTTTCCCTTACAGGGATTGAGGAGGAAACACGTATAGATTTTTTAAAATTGCGAGGTGTTCTTCTTTAATCTGAGCAGCCTCTAGTGCCTGATGAAAGTGCCTAGAGTGTTTATAGTTCTTTAAGCAACTTTGGGCGCCCTGACAGCTCTGCTTTTTTGGAGCAGTTGAGCGTGCAGTATACCTACTGAGGAGGAAAGAGAAGGGTTGTATTTTACTACAAATTACGTGCGAGCACATCTCTATGAAAGTGATGCTAATGGCATCGCGGCATCATAACACATCACGGCTTGGAAGCGTTTGTGAATGTGACAGCTGCTGAAGACGTTTTGATTAACGGCGAAGATGAAGAATTTCAAGCAATAGACTCATTTTTTTTTAAAACTCATCTGTGCCAAATCACAATTCATTGTGTGGAAAAGGAGGAAATGCACAGATTTCTGAAATCATATAGTGGCATCAGTGCGACGGCAGCTCGTATTCAGGGCTCAATGCTGAAGCGCTCCTCAATAGAATAGAGAGGAAACTCAGCATGCAGAAAAAAAAAGCTTGTAACTAACCGAGCCTTTGCATGAAAACTGGAGGATTTGGGGATTGAGAGAGAAGTAAAATTGATAGTGTGTGAAAGAGCTGAGGGGAAAAAAGAAAGTGAGAGAAGCAACAGACTCGCTGGCAGTGTTATGAGATGCTGTTTTGAGAAGAGGCATCCTGTTTCCTGTTGCAGTAATCACTTTACACCCCTTCGAATCTTCACTTGACCTTGGAGGAATTGTTCGTGGATCACTTCAACCCATTTTCTCCGCACAGATTGCTCCACATAAGCTGTGCGCCGAACACAAAATGTTTTTTTTTTTTTTTTTTTCAATCCTTAAAATGTCTGGAGACGTAAATACTGGTGACGATAACACTGCGACGTATTTATTTTGTGAAAGTGAAACTTGAACTTCACAGGGATTTAACATTTGTGTGTCTAATTTGCATAATTGCCATGTGTTGTAAGCATGCACTGACATGTGAAAGGATCCAATATATATTAATCCAACGCAAACAGAGAGCTCAGCGTTAACACCTCCCGTGAATTTGCTTTTGCACGTTACTCGAACGCTCCTGAGAGGCTGTTTGGATTTTTTGTGAATGATTCCACATTGATCACTGCGGATTGAGTGATCTCTGCTTTAGCTTTAGGAGGGGCCCCCCATCAGGGCGAAAATTCCGAATCTGGAGGAGAGGCTGTTGAGGAAGGCTGCAGATGTGAACAAATTGTCTCCCTCTAGTGTCCTCTTCCTTTCTGTTTTTCTTCTCTGCCGAGCATAAGAGAAAAAAAAGGCACCTCTCAGACTGCAGGGAGAGCGAGAGCCAAGCCGAAACATGCATAATTGACAGTCCTATTTCAGGAATTAGCCACCCACCAAACTGCGGTCTACCTGCTCTTTCATCTTCGCCTGGAATAACTTAGCATCTTATGAAAGTCTATTTCAGCCACACAGGATTATTTAATTGCGAAAAAGTGAGATGAGTTTAATAAATCAAATGTCCGCTCCCATCATTGATTGGTGAGGGGTCGTCGTGTAGAAGACCTTGTTGACTGATCATGATTTTGTGGGGATTACTGGGAATGTGCACAGTTGTCAGAACACAGAGAAGCTGTTTGAAGTCAGATCAGTGGGAAGGATGTTCTGGTGATGAGTGATTTTTTTTCTTCCTCCCCCATTATGCCTTCTGTAACTACGCAAGATGAGTTAATTAAGCCGTGCCAGAGGCTACACACCAGCGTTCCAGGTAAGATGGGCCGCTGTGATACTCAGACATCCACATTATTAAAATATGAAACTGTAATATTGACTTTTTGAAATATCTAAAAACGAATAAGATGGCAAATTATCCTTGCAAATTAAAAAAAATGCTGTAATCCCTCGTGCCAAGTGCCTAAAAGCGCCTGGAGGTAATAGATCGTAGCACCCCAGGGGACTACAGATCCCTTAGAGTTTTACGGGATATGCAAACCAAATCCCCAAAATATTGCATGCACGAAAAACCATTTTCAAGAATGACTGTCTGTCTGTGTAAAAGGGGCACTGTGTAGTTTTGAAGAAGAAATGTTGATATTCACAAGATTTAACGAGATAATAACACATTTTTTTTAATATAACAGAATAAACAAGCTGTTCTCAGAGGAAAATAAGGTGCTCGAAGCTAGAAGGGTGGCGGGGTCCGCCACACATTAACAAAGTAAAACAGCATGAAACTGTCTGTTCATTCTGTTTATTCAGTCTCGAAAAAACAAAGGCAGTTTGTTTATGTTTTTTCCGATGAAGATCTCCCTCCTCTGATTTACAATTTCTACAGAGTGCACCTTTAACGATATTTAGCGACTGGATCTGCTTCCTTGACCCCCACCATGACAGGACCATTTGCATGCGGGGGCCTCTTTAGACCAATCAGGCTACACCACAAGTGGATGATGACGACATCATTTACCTGCTCCACTGGGCTGGGAGATAAGCTCGTGCCCCCGCTGCTCCCTGGAATGTTTCGGGCTGCTGTTTGCACGACTCCAGAGAGAGCCGTGTGTCACAGATGATGACGAGTGGCATTAAAGCGCCGCGAGGAGTCGTCCCATCACCTGTACAGTCGGGCAGCCGGGGGGGAGAAACATGTGCACAGTGGCCTTTCGGAGGGCTTTGTTAAGACAGAGGAAGTGGTATACCCTTCTTCTCGCAGGAGGCTGAAGGTGAAACTGCCCACGTCGTGTGAGCTGCGTGTGTTTTCTTTGAATCTGCTGAGCATTATTTTGAAAAGTGAACGGTGTTTTTTTTTTTTCTCCACTCTCTGAACCACATTTTTTTGTTGTTGTTGAGATCCTCCTCCGGACAGCTGTGCAGCATGCTCTCTGGTTTATCATGCAAATTTACAGCACACACTCCAGATTTCCTCTTTAGCACGGTGTTAAAACAGACTCACGCACGCACGCAGCTGCAGACTCACACACAATAAGCCTACAGTGTACGAGATGAACGGCCTGGGTTTTTGGTCACTTGTTCTCAGTTTGTTTACACGAGCGCTGTGCCTCACATATATCTCTAAGAGTGGTACAAGAGGAAGGCCTCCATGGACAGAACAGCTGAGCAGTCGCTCTCTGTCTCCTGGCTCATTCTTTGTTTACAACCCGACCCATTCTCCCTCCTTTCCTTTTTACTTTATTTTGTTTCCCCACTAACTGGCTGCCACCATATATTCTCTCAGTTGCCAACCACTTCCCTATCCTGCAACCACTGACCTTAACACTGACCTTGCCTTGTCGGTGCCATTGAGACGAGAGCGAGAGATACCATATCCTCAGCTCCCCCCCCCCCCCCCCCCCCCAACCCAACCTCACTATGCTGCAGGCTAGAATTTTGCCTGTCTCATCAGTCTTCCGGTTGCTGGAGTACACCTTGTTATTTCTTCCAGATTCCTACACGTTTCGCTTTTCAGCTGATCAGTGGCCAGATGGGTTGGGGGGGGGTGGGGATACTGCTCTTGCTCTCAGGAGGAGCGCTGGCATATACATGGTCCACGAAAACGAGCGTTTCATTAGGTGTACATTAGGCCGGCGGGTTGCTGGTCATCGTGATTGTCCCGTTTGATGTGAGATAAAGGTTTCCCCTGAGTGCTGTGGGGCGCTATCCTTCATCTTTTGCTCTGACTTGCTCTCTTATCTCGGGCTTGAGGATGATGTCCTGCGAGAAAAAGATTGGTCTAAAAATTGAAAGATAAGTCCGCAAATTTGGAGACAAATAGCCGTAAGTTTTTAGAGGGTAACAATTTTACACATCAGAGTGTCTTCAGAGGTCTTGGGAAGTGCTCCAGCACGCGTGGAATAAGTAGTATGAAGCCTTTTTGTGGCTCCAGAGGACAAGTAATCTGATAAATTGGCACTCAGTAGCAAGGGTGCATTGTGGGAAATGGAGGCGTGGAGTTTTGACAGGGAGGAGGAATGTGCGAAACAGAGAAGGGGATATTTCTCGTTGTGCTGTATTGTATTTTGATCATTTGTTTTGATGTTTTAGGCGCAATGTGTTTTACTGCTGTAACTGCTTTTCATAAATCTGGTGCCTACATTGCCCACAGTGCCACTCAGAGTGACATCTCCTCTGGAGCCACAAAATGCTTCATTTTCCACACATAGTAGTAGATTTGAATGTGCAAAATTGGTGGAGTGACCCTTTAAGTCCATATTATTAATGTTGAATGCTCAAGGTCATGTCTTTACAGTTAATTCCTTGTGCATTTCAAAGCGTAGAGAGATTTTGACCTTTTTCGGAGGCATGTTGTGTCATGGTGAGGCACCAAAATCTCTCCCTGTTGTTGTCATGTTTTGGGTATAAACATTCATTTCAGTCCCACCGCCACAAGAGGGCACTTTGAGCACATGCAATCAAAAAGAGGCGCTGATGTCATTTGTGCTCATGTGTCTTTCTGTCTGCTCAGGGAGGTGGTGCAAAAGTAAGTGACACATCTCTTGTGTTCCTTTTGGGAGTGGCAAGTCTAAAAAAAAAAAGAAAGAAAAAAAAAAGAAATCACACTCCGGCTCACCACCCACAGTGGCCTTCTGGCCTCTCTTATCGAAAGGGAAAAGATTGTGTGACGTCCGCAGGCTGCTGCAAAAAAAGGGAACAGCTCGGAGTGCAGGAGCTCCTTCCTGCACGCTCCGTTATTTCTGTTGTACAGTCCCAAAAAAAAGAAGTTCAATTCCAAACTAACTCCAAACTGTTAGCTTGGCGGAGAGCCAGACTTGTAAGCAGTGCTCCTCAAAAAAACAAAAAAAACAAGAGGAAATTGACTTTTTCAACACGCACACACACACACACACACACACACACAAAGATGAATAAAGTCCAAATACACTCACCCACCTACATTGTAATAAACTCTATGCTATTAAAGCTATTCCATACGTCCGAAAAAACTGGGTGATGTATGAAGCCAGTGGGAGAATTAAATGCGCAAGGACACATGAGGGCAGCGGGTATAAAGAAGCACCCTGAGGTTGAGTCTTATTGAGTGTGGCTGAGAGAAAGAAGGCAGCTCACTCAGAAACAAGCCCGGGTGGAGAAAGAGAGAGAGAGGGGAGGCATGGCAGCAGTAAATGATGCTCGCCTTCTACACCTTGTCAGTTATTAGGAGAAGCCAGAAGAGAAATCTGACATGACTTTGTGTTGTCTACAGAGAAAATAATTGGCAAGCAGGGGCCAGCGCACTGGCACCTATACAATGCTGTACTGTACTTGGAGGAGATGTTTTGAGGTTGTGCAGCTGAAGGATAATATATATATATATATATATATATATATATATATATATATATGTATGTATATATATATATATATATATATACACATATACATATATATATATAAGTCTCCTTATGGATTACAATGTGTGAAATACAGCAAAAGCGAGGGAAGATGATTCAGTGGTTGTATTGTTTGTTCTTATCTCTGTAGTTAAATAGTAATATAGATATCAAAATAGGTTCCTATCTACTCCCTTCCATCTTTTTTTTCTGAGAAAAATATAATAAAAATGGTCCAACATGAATTCAGAGTCAGAAATTGAACCATATCCTCACTCTGCCTTTTGCCCTTTTGTCCCTTAAACTAGGTCTACAGTAAAAAAAAAAAAAAAAATCAAACTATCTGGCTATAGTGGCAGAAATGTATTAATTTGGAGGAGTTGTTGGACTAATTTCAATAAGATAATCATTTAATAATCAATCTGGGGATTCGAGTCAAAGGAGAAGTGTAGACTTGACGTGGGGGGGAAATGAAACCATAGTTATCTTTTACTTTGAGACTCGAATCGGGAGTATAAATAAACTGCACGCCAGCCGCAAGTTTTCCTTCCGCTCTGGCTTCTAAGCTATAAATACACAATTTATTCAGCAGGTGTTTTTCAGTATGAAGGCTGGCGTGCTGATAAAAATCATCACTTATTTTTCACTAGCTCTTCCTGACTTTGTATTTCTTTTTCTTATTCAGAAGAATGTCAAGATTTGATGTTTTGCTCTTTCCATAAAAAAAAAAACATCCAATTGTCACCAACCACATAATTATACATCTTTGTATCCAGCTGTATGGTCATTTTAAAGAAGAAATTCTCTAAAGTCTCTTTTTGTTGGCCCTTCATGTGTGATCCACGGCCAAACTGGCATCAGATCAGATGTTTATTATTCACAGTCTGGGTGTTGACGGTGATATTTTGCTCTTGTGGCTGAACCGCAGGGTCACCTGTTCGCCGGACTCGCACCTCCCTGTGCCACACGGCGTCTGGAGGATCACAGATGTTTCAGCAGGGGAGATTTTCTCACTTCTCTTCAGGACATCGATAAAGATCACATAGTTCTTAGGCTTCTTTTCCACGTCGTATATACTTCTGCATGTACAGCAGAATATTTCACATGTCCACTTCCTCACCACATTGTAAAAAATACCCCACTAGAAGTAAAAGTCCCCATTCATAAAACTTAATGAATGAAAAGTAGGCGAGTGTTATCAGCAAAATGTCCTCAAACCATCAAAAATAAAAGTAGTCATTATGCAGTAAAACTCCTAAAATGTTCCCTGTCATAGTTTGACTGTTATATATAATGTTTTTTCCTGGATTGATATCACTGCCGCGTTAATGTTAATGTTGCATTTTACTGCTTCAGGTGTTCTGGGTTGAGACAGTTTTATCTACTTTTTATATTGTTGGGCAGCGTACAGCAAATGAATCATCTTCCTATCTAAAATGTTTTGTCCTGCGAGAACCACGTTATTTTTAAAACGCTCAACTTTTCCTGAGCTGGGAACAAACAGCTTTGCGATGATGCATTTTACAGCTAAACCAAGAGGGCTGTTGGGAAAGAGTTTATTTGGTTCAGAGGATAAAAATGGAAAATTCAGTCATTAACTGCTCACCCTCATGCCGACGGAAAAGTTGGGCGGAAGTTTTGTAGTCCAAGAAAACATTTCTGGAGCGTCACAGCGAACCAACAGTGCAGCATTCTCCTAAACAACTGAAGTGGATGGAGATTTGTTTTAAACCAACATAAAATGGCTTCACTCAGTTTATCCAGTATAATGTAAGTCGTACATCAACCGAGTTGATTTGAAAAGACATTATTGACACCCTCAATGTCCACCCGAGCTCATGTATACTCCTCAGATGGGATGCTAATGCTCTTAGCTTAGCCGCTACCATGAAGCTTTGGGCTTTTAAAGGGTGTAAATGACAACTTTTCAAATCAATTTGGGATCTTCTGGCTTCCAGAGACTTGGATTATGCCAGACAAGCTGTATGGAGAAGTTTTAATGTTTCCTTTTGGTTGCTTTTTAACTGGAAAGAAAAGTATGAAAGACTCTAATCTGAAAACAAGAGACTAAAGCTGTCAGACAACTTTAGTTACGTTAAAAGTAGATGTCTAAAGTTGTACAAAATGGAAAATATTGAAGAAAAGTAGTTTTCTTCTCACGGTACAAATGTACTTTTTTACATTCCTCCACTGTATTTCAGAGCGCTTACGGATATGACGCTGTCTGTAATGGGCAGTTTCCAGTTGGGAATATGTGCTTTTTGTTACTGGTGAATCTTCCTTCAATAATCTAACTTAAAAAACAAATCTACACCTACGTCAGAGCGTCGTGGGAGATGTTGGTGTTGAATACTAAATGAAAATAAATTGCTGTTTGTGTGACCTCTCCCCGGGGGACAAAAATAAAATGTAAAAATAAAAAAAAGTGGTGTGGAAAAAAAAGCAGTTGAGGCAAAACTCAAACATCATCAAAAGGTGTAAATAACTCAGCACATTTTATTCCACTTTACAGAAAAGTGCCTCCCCTCGCACTTTATCCCTCCTAAGTTTATCAAATGCGGCTTGCTGAGATGCATTTACTCTCTCGGCACCTTCAGGAACCAAAAAGGTATTTTTCTAAGATGTGAAATCCTGTGGGCTGGCACGTCACTGTTAATGCAATCAAGATGGGAATATCTTAACGTTTCATACAAATAAGCAGCGGGCGCCTGTGCTTTGACGCTCTGCGGCAATACAGCGGTTAGGTTAGCATTCCTGGAACGTTCAGTCACCATGCAGATCATTTTCACGAGCGTCACTGAATCATGAAGGACACTTAAGTCTGAGATGTGATCAAAATGCAGAAGCGGCACTCAGAGTTTGTTAAAGATAGTGACGCTGGCGTTCGTCCGTTTTGTTCCCAGCTTCGCTCCGATGCGTCTCTGTCGCTTCCGGTGTAGCACATGACCAGTTCCTTACCCTGTCCCCAGAAAATATTGCTTCTATGATGAGCGATGTGGTTTGTTACATGTATCAAGCAAGACAGGGGACATCAAGGACATCAAGGAGTTGTCAAAATAGGTAAAATGAAACTTTAAAGGGGCACTATGTAGTTTTGAAGTCTGAATTTGAATATTTACAATATAAAAGAGGTTACAATACTAACTCAGAAATATGTATTTCTTTCCATAACTGAATAAACAAGCTGTTCTCAGAGAAAAAATGAACAGAACACTGTTTGAAGCTAGAAAGGTGGCAGGGTCCGCCACATATAAACAAAAGTAAAAGAGTAGGAAGCTGTGTCATCCTTTAAGGTCAGCGTGTTCATTCAGTTAATTCTCGAAAACAAAGACAGCTTGTTTATTTAGTTTGTTTCTCTGATTAAAACATCTTCATCAAAAACTACGTAACGCTCCTTTAAGTGTCACACTGAAGGGTTCATTTAGAAGAACAGATATCTCCATTTCATTTCATTTCCTCAATCATGCTTTCTTGGGCGCACTCCAAGCTAAAAGTAATCACACTTGTGTTGCTTTGTTTTGATAAGATATCTCAAAATGTTTTAATTTTCATAAATCATGTTTTCTTCTTCTTCATCCTCTTTTTTTTTTAATACTGCGCACTCAAAGGAAAAATCAATCAAACTAGCTGTTGATGGATTCATTTTTTAGAGTGTTGTTTATCTGTTGCTGCAAATTAACTGATCATCACATCATCTTGCAAGCCGGTGCAATTTATATTTAAAAAATTATAATAATTTAAAGGATATCGCCACGATAAGAAAAAGGCAACCACTGATTTCAAAGTCAGATCCTGCCAGGAATAGAAATAAAAGGATTCACAACAATTTGTAGGTCGTAATGTGTGCTGGACAACCTCGAAAAGGGTTGTTGGGCCACGTCCAGTTACATAATAAACTGGTACCTGAATGTACAGTGCCACCATGTGCTTAGCTATATTCATTACACTTATTTTTAAATCAGTGACATTTGAGTAGACGCTTTAAATCTTTTTATCAGGAAACATCTTTTTTTTCATCATCATAAAAGCAGCATCAAACCACACTCAGGATCAGGATTAAGAGAACTTGTGCTGTAAATGGGCTTTTAGCCACCACCAGGCTTTGTGTGTGCTGTACTTGTTTGTGCTGTTTCATTTGTCTTTCAGATGATTTGCTGCAGAATGAGCGACAGAAGCCCCAGGTTGTGTAGGAGAGGGATGTAGGAGCAGCTCGTCAGAGCCGGGCTGCTGCTGCTGATGCCGCCAGGAGGGGACTGATTCTGCCTCCTCACGCTCCTGGTGCGAAGAGTGGTCGTCTTCTTTGTCTGTACAGTCGGGCTCTCTGTTGTGATAACGCGGTGGGTGGCCAGCGTCACGTCGACCGAGACGGGTGTTTCAGAAAAAGGGGATGTGTCTGCGGTGTGGAGGGTGTCAGTGGTTGAGGCTTCCTGTGTGCCAGAGATGAGATTAGAATCAATGTGGGGCATGCGCTCTGCTGCGAGATGATTAATAGTCAGGTGTGTGCCCGTGGACCTGGGTGACAGGGTGGAGATGGTGATGGGTGTGTCTGTGAAGGGCTGGTGCGGCGTGTTCCAGGTCTGTTTGGGAGCGTGTGTGGTGCTGAGGAGAGAAGAAACGGATAAGTACCACCACCCGGTGACACTTGGGTCAGGTGGCATGGAGGTCAGGTCCTGGGCGCTTGCTGCCAGCGGAGGCTGGTTGTAGGAGGCAAAGTGCCACCCTCCTGTCCTGCCTGGGCGCACCCCTCCGCAGACAGGCTGGGTGTAGCAGGGGCAGCCCAGGACGTGGGCAGGGGTGTTCTGAGTCCAGGAGAGTAAGTAGCTGATGTCGGCGTAAAGGTGGCAGGCCCAAGGGTTGTCTCCCAGAGTGATGACTCTAAGGGATGTCACCGTGTCGAACACTCCAAAGGGCAGCGTGGAAAAGCGATTTGCATGCAGGTAGAAGTAAGTTAGCCTGACGAGCCGGTCCAGAGAGCCTGGAAGCACCTTCAAAAGCAAGTTGTGGGAAAGGTCAATAGTCTCCAGATGCGCAGGCAGGTTCGTAGGCAAGGTCCAGAAATTATTGCGGCTGAGGTTGAGCATGCACAGATTGGTCAGTGTGTTGTTGATAAAGATGGCGCGCTCCAGCTTGTTGTTGGACAAGTCGAGCGTTCGCAGATTCCACTGGTAGACTGTATCGTTCTTGTCCAGCAGCTGGAGGCGGTTGGAGGAGGCGTAGAGGTGCCAGAGGGAACGAGGCAAGCCTTTGGGCAGGCTGCTCAGCCGGTTGTGAGACAAATCGAGGATGCGGAGATGGGTGTACGAGGTGAGCTGGCCGTCCAGGTGGTGAATTCGGTTGTGGGAGAGGTTGAGGGAGCGCACGTTGTGCTGCAGCCCATCGGGCAGCTGTCTCAGGCCCCTCCAGGAGCAGTCGACCTCCCTGTGGCTGCGGCTGCAGGAGCACGTGGAGGGACACACGGCCAGGACGTGCGACCCCAGCAACAACACGAGCAGGAGCTCCAGGAGGGCCTCATTAGGGGGGAGCTTCAGCAGCACATGCCTGCTAAAAGACAGATAGGGAGAGGGGAATGTTAGTCTTACATGGCATCCTATTGAACTCAAAGCGGCGCGCTGTGAAAGCAGAAGTGATGCCTGCAGTGTGGTTGGACAGAGAACACAGGGACGATGCTAACTCTCTCTGCTAACTGCAGAGAGCGGCGCCGAATAAAACTTGTTTCATCGTCTCTTTAAAGCTCCACCCTCTGCCAGACTCTATCTCTCTCCCTCTCTGTGCTGTACTCACACACACACACAAGGCTGCACATCACTGCATTGCTTGCAGATATACACAGTCACATTACACGCCAAACTCACTCCCCCAAACCACAGGACGAATGTGTTAGAAGACGCCGTAGCAGCATCCTTTCAGAGAAATGCTCATACTGTAAATCTGCAGCATCAGTAGAGAGAGAGAGAGAAGAGAGAGTTGAAATGTGTCCTTTCATATATATATATATATAACTGATAAATATTTGACCTGATCTGCAGGAGGATATTTCTAGTCTATCCGAGAACATCATTCATCACAGAGGATGAGAAATCCCTGTAGTCATTCTCCCTGGCATCAGTTTGTGTCTTCAGTCATCAGTGGTTGTCAGAGCAGTCAGTCCCATGCTCTCAGAGGAGGGGAACTAGCTCAATAGATGGGCTTTATTAATGACTCCACGGAGGACTCATGCATCAGCTGGTTTCCGAAGGCAGGCAAAGACATGGCCAGGAGCTCTACGCTGCGGTATGTGCGAGCCGGGGTGTGGCAGATTGTGTGTGTGTGTGTGTATAAAAAAAAAAAAAAGTCTTTGAATTAGTCCATAACTCACCTTCTCATCTTATCATTCCAGTCACTTTTCTCTGCTCCTTTTTGCTGTCCAGTCTCTCTTCCCTCTCCTCTCCTCTCCTCTCCTCTCCTGCTTTCAAGCCTCGGGACCAGCTGCTGCTCTGCTGAAGGTGAATGTTTTTTTTTTGTTGTTTTTTTTTCTACGCCTGAATTCTCCTCATAGAATTTGACCCTTGCTCACTTGTCCAGTGCAGGTTTTTGAAGTTATCCTCAGTGCCTAGCCAGTTTTGGTCCTTGTTTATTTTTTTTTTGTCCTCTTATGGATCTTTTGGGTTTGCGCGATCAGGCACTGCAGGCTCTGGATTTACTCTGTGCAGTGGAAGTGAGGGAGGGCTGGGGTGTCAGTGTGGGGGAAGTATTAGGGGGGGGGGGGGTGGGGGGGGGGGTTGTGAAGGCGAAATGGAGCGCATAATGGAGGGGGGTCCCTGCATGCAAGGCTGCTACAAAGAAAACTCCTCAGTCCCTTATCTGGGAGCGTTCAGGATTTACTTCTGCATTTAAAGTGGCAGCCATTGTTGCGGTTAGATGAATTGACTGATTGCAGTCCTGTTTGTACTCAAAATAAATTAGACTGTTATCGGTTATCACCCCAATCAATATCACCCCTCTCTAAAGCATCCATTTGCGAAGTAATGCCGTGCTGTAATTGGTTGTTATTTTCCTCGTGTAAATTTAGACACTGCCACAAAAACCTTCAAGATTTACTGGAGAGTGACTCCCGTCCACTGCAGCTTTCCACCTGCCATCAGCAGTACGAGCAGCTCTCCGTTCTGCACCGCAATGCTGTACTTCCACTGCACATAATTACTGTGCATTCTACTGGACAGCGATACGGATGGTGATCACGGTTTAAATGTAAGAAATGTGACATATTCCTCAAAATGATGTTGCACTGCAGCAGATGAAACTTCCTTTATAGTCCTTTGGTACTTGTCTTTGCTCCGTTGTCATGCAAACTCAACAAAGTACCTCTTTTGCGATGCACTGGCTACTTCCTCACCTGCACTGTTTGTACTTTCCTCTCTTGCCTTCCTCTGTTTCCAGTAGCCGGCTGCACTGAGCTTGAAACTCGTTAACATTTTACAAAAAGGTTCACAAAAAAAGTGAGTGGTTACTAAGAAAAGAAAAGAGGAATGAATCAGGAATGTATTGTTAAGAAAAGAGAAAAGATGGGAAAATGCTGTGTTAATGAATCACTAGGTAATGATTAGTTCATAATCATCTGTAAATTGACATACTTTCTTCATGAGCTGATCCTGATTAACTATGAACCAGCCACTGAAACCAGTTATGAATGTCACATCGAATTATAATTACATAATCATAACCTTCTTTTTTTGTGTTCCTTCAAGTAAAGTGAGACATTATACTAAGTAGTTACCAAGCAGACTCATCGAATACTAATTACTTAATCATAAGTTACTCTTTTACTGCCCCCTAGAGTAAAGAAAGAAAAAGTACTGGGTAGTTACCTAGTAGCCTCATCAAATACTAATTAGTTAATCATTAGTTACTCTTTTTGTGCCCTCTTAAGTATGGTATGGTATTAAGTTTGGTAACAAACTATTGAGTAGTTATCAAGTAGCCTCTTTAAATACTGATTACTTAATCATTAGTTACTCTTTTACTGCCCCCTTCAGTACTGGGTAGTAACCAAGTAGCCTCATCATATACTAATTAGTTAATCATTAGTTACTCTTTTACTGCCCCCTCAAGTAAAGTGATAGATAATACAGAGTAGTCGCTAAGTAGTAACTCATTACATCATGATTATGACAATTACATTTGGATACTTGGTAACTACTCAGTATTAACTTGAAGGTGCACAAAAAGAGTTACTTATGATCAAGAAATTAGTAATTCATGAGTCGTCACTACTTTGTGCCACTTGACGGCTGGTTCATATTTCATCAGGCCAAACTCATTCAAAAGTGGTCAGTATGTCATTGTCTACTATTTAGTCCTGGTATCACCATAACAACATAGTCCTTTAATTATTAAATTGTTCCTGATTCATTCCCCAAAATCACATCACATCACCCAGAGCTACAGCAAGTCAGAGCAGAGCTGACCTGGAGTTAAAGCAGAAGGCTGCATTGAAAAGGGGCAAACTATTCAGACTCTTAATGAAAGCTCCACATCCATCACGACCTCACAAGTAAGTAGATGAACAAATATCTGCACAGGACGGCGGAAACAAGCGCATATTGGTTTTTTTGAAAGCTTTTTTTGTGCGTCTTTGTCAGCTCTGGCTGAGGTGAAAGAGAGCGTTCATTCTGAGTTGAGTGGCGCTGCCCGGAAGAGGCACCTTCTCTGCTTGCTAATCAAGCAGACCTCTCTTTGTCTCTCTGTCTCTCTCTCGCTCTCCCTCTCACCCACGCATGTTACACAGCCATGACTAAAAAAAAGGAAAATGGACGGATGGTAATGAATTCAAGACAAAGAAGTTACCAATCTCTGTTTTATTCCCCTGGTCATAGGTCATGAATGTACGTACATCTCAAAAAAGTAAAGCAAGTAAGTCACAAATTGACTTGCGCTAAAAATTTATTATGATTTTGAAATATTCTAATATTCAAAACACACACAAATAACAGAGAAAATACAATATGGGCCTGTTGCTTTCAATCAAAAAATGCTCAGTGCTCAGTTTGACAGATTTATAAAAAGAGGGGAAAAGCTACAAAATAAAAATATCCTTTATGTACAGTTAACAGGTTGTAAAGCAATAGGGAAGTGAGGACAGCTGCTCAGGAAACTCTTTGCCTTCACACACAAACACTACACCACATCCTTTGCTTCCTCTGTGCCCTCAGAGGTGGAGGCTGCCGCAGCGTTGTCGGGCTGGGAATCAGTGGCCTCCTCTTGCTGCTTTGGGGGGGATGAGTTTTCAGCGGCGGCTACAGGTGCATCTGAAGCTTCCTCCGTTTTGGCAGCGTCACCCTCCTCCTCCTTTTTCTTCTTCTCCTCTTCCGTTTGTTCATCAGCATTTACTTTCTCTCCCTCTTCCTTGGCGGCGCCATTACCCACCTCTTCCTGTGTTTGATTGACGTCAGCCATTAACACGGTGGTCTCTCGAGGTTCTTCCTCTGGTTTGCTTTTGTCCTTCTTGGCCGATCCCATCCAGTATTCGGAGTTGCTGATCATGTCGCTGTTGCTGCTCAGCACCTTGATGCGTCTGCTCAGCCGGCACACCTTACACGACAACAACAAAGTTGCAAGCAGCAGAATAGTACAGGTTATGAGCAGTCCGCCAGTCACCATTAACAGTGAAAGACATTCGTCCTTGAAAAACACATCGCTAATTGTGGCGGACTTTGGGCCTGGTTGGGGAGTGCTGGGAGGACTTTTGGATTCGCGGGAGGTTGTTTTAGATGACTGACTGCTCATCGACTTGCTGGGCGGAGATGTGCTGACGGGAATAGCGGGTAGAACTGTGATGGATGTTGGGGTTGAATCGTTGTTTGAATCACTTGAATTATTCAGATCAGAAGCACTACTCAGATTAGGAACAGAAGATGGATCAGCTCCGCACAAAAGCGCACCCAGGATTTCTATGCAGCACAACAGGAAGAGGAGGCCTTTCATGTTGGTATCTGCGAAGACATGGGTTGGGAGTTCAATTCAAAATAAGTTTTGGAACACAAATGTTATACAGTAAGGAGAATTAGGGGGAAGCACAGATGAAATAAGCCTAACCATAACATGAATAACAACCGCACTATATAAAATCTATGCGGAAGCAATAATTAAACCAAAATGGATTGTGGTTAAACCTCATTTTTATCTGAGAGCTATAGTTTCGAGTTATTATGCAGATTTTAATAAATATTTCAGTATATCATCAACACATACGTTATGGTACAATATTAATGATTAAAATACCCAGCAGTATAGAAAGTACTTACAGTGAGAGGTCAAAAGCAGACACCTGTTGCACTGTATTGTATTGTGATGTAGTTTAGTGTACCTCATTGTTTTGTATTGTATCGTATTGTATTGTATCATTTCGTATAGTATAGTATTGTATTGTTTTTTATTGTATTGTTTTGTATTGTATTGTACTGTATCATATTGCATCGCATCGTATCGTTTTGTATCGTATCGCATGGCATTGCTTTGCACTGTATCATATCGCATCGCTTTGTATTGTATTGTATTGTATCGCTTTGTATTGTATTGTATCATATCTTATGGTATGGTATGGTATTGTTTCGTATCATATTGCATCTTATTGTTTTGTATTTCTATGTATTTTGTTGTATTGTTTGTACTGTATTGTAAAGATGCAAAATGTTGAGTACTTAAAAAAAAAATGAAACAACATAAACACAGATCTAGATTATTAGTCTAGACTATCAATAATTAGTCTAAAAATAAAGTTTTAATCTGGCTGGCCAACTTGAACTGTTTGGTTGTCCAGACATATACATAATATATATAGTTCCAAATTTGGGCCATTTACATAATAAGCACTTTTACTTTTAGTAATTTGCCTATGTTCTGATTCTAATGCATGTTCATGAGTTACCAAGTAAAAAATACTGCCAAATTTAAGGTGTACAATCTGAATAGTTTTAACCATTTGTCTACTTTACTTGGTCATTTTGAGATAATTTGTTTCCTTGTTTTTTTTAAAAGGTGAAGTCACTTCGTCAGATTTTACAATGCAACTTCTCCTTTCTAATTATAATTTCTTTGATTTTCAGAATGCACTTTTTTTCTTTCTTTGCAAAGTACGAAAATAAGACTAAAGAAATAACAAAAATAAACATTAAATATTATGAGCATTTTGTTGTCTAAGAATTATTTGTCAGCTTTTAAACGCATGGAGAAATTTGAAAAGTATGTCACGGCCCCTTAAGAGTCAGTTACTGAACTGACTTTGTGTCACAAGCTATGGTTTTAGGAAAATCCAAACCAAAAGAGAAAAAAGTAAGCGGGCAAGAGTGAATAAAAGAACACTATTACTACTAAGAAAACATTATCTCCACATTTTCATTACGGTGCATCCTCACATCATCGAAACCATGCAAAGCAACTGCCCTTTTAAAACGTCAGCATGGTTTGGAAAAAGGTCAACAGTGTAGTTGCAGTGCATACAGTATGTTCTTTGAAATACCGGTATGATCCTTTAACATAGATTCAGCTTTGAGTTTTTTTAAATCTTTACTTAAATTGTAAAAAGAGAAAAAGAAAAAAAAAAGTAATCTCTAAATGACTAACTTGTTCTATGACATAATATTCTGTTGAATTTAAAAATAACAAGTGACAGTGGTTTCGTATCCGTGATCCTATTTCCGATCAGTTACGCATTTACAGAGGTTTCACGTTTTCTGCATCCATTATCAAACGTTTTGCATCGTTTGAGGACACGTGAAAGCGAACATACAGATGGTTCCTGAAAAATCTCATGTTGAAGTGAAGTCAACATAAAAACAATTACAGTGTTTTCCCTCATTTACGAGGCTGTCTGAAAAAATATTTCAAAAAATACAGATTTAGGACGAATAATGAACACTATTGATACAGATGTCAGCACCTGTTCCTTCTTCTGTGCTCTCACCATTAGTGTCCAAAAAGTGAAGTCTATACATTTAATCATTTTATCTTTTATCACCATTTACAGTTTTCAAAAGCATTTATCAATGAAATGTGTCACTTACACTGAAGGTGATCCTGATCTAGTTCCAAGAAGGAAAAAAGGGCTTTGTGTGCAAGCAGAGCGAGATGAGTGATGTGCAGAAGAACCGAGAGACAATGACTGTAATCAATTATACACTCATCTGGCTGCCTCGCTCCCACTTCTCTATTTGGACTAAAAGAAGATAAGGAAGTGGTTTTGGTCTTCTGTTCGAATCTAAAGTTGGTCACACAAACATCTGTGAGGTACTAGACTATAAAAAGCTTTAGGCCCTGCTAAATTGAGTTGCTCGAGTCCAGTAAGACCTTGATAAAAACTTTTATTTCTACTTTCTACTACTATTACTGTTTTTAAACTTTGAATTCATGCAATTTGGGCTTTACATATAGCACATGAGCACTTTAGCCATGTGCAACTACAGCTGCGGTCAGCTGACATCAATAAAAACTCAAACATTAAAAAGCCCTCAATCCAAACCCACAACCTGCTTGACACCAAAGATATAAACTGCATGGTTTTACCACAAGTAGCAAAGCAGCAAAATGCACCATTCTTTATATCTGCGTATTATATTGTCTTTAAAGCCTGTCACATCACAGGTCTCTCTTTATCTAAAGCTGAGATGCTGACAAGCTCTTGCATAGATGTCATTACATTACAGAGTTTAACTTGCATGCGTGCGTCTTCTTCAGTGTCATCTATGTATTTTTGTCCAAGCCACAATTGCTCATAGTTGAGTCCAATTATAGCCCATGTTGAACG
Source organism: Diplodus puntazzo (assembly GCA_963678695.2). Lineage (NCBI taxonomy): Eukaryota > Metazoa > Chordata > Actinopteri > Spariformes > Sparidae > Diplodus > Diplodus puntazzo. The sequence goes on along the minus strand of OZ023167.1, from coordinate 6,214,272 downwards.
TAATGTACCAACAAGGCCTTCTGATACTTAGTCAGTTAAAACCACACGCAGTTGAGAATGCTGCAGCTCTTCTCACACACATGAAAGCATTATCAATTTGCAAATTGTTTGCGAGTGTATTTAGTTCACGTGTTTGAGTTTTCTGGGAAATTTGTGCTCATTTCTGCAATGTGTCTGCACCTGCACTTGAGCGAAATGCTTGATTTAGCAAGTCGCCTCCCTGCAGATGAGACCGGCAGCATGCAAGGCAGGAGGTATCAAGCCCATGATTTAGCCAATCGACACACGCCATGCTTCAACGACAACTGTTTTGCATGTACTGAGATAAAGACCCCGGGGTGAAAGACCCCGCAGGCCAATGTGCTGTGCATTGGTCAGCAACGTATCGACCCAAAAATATCCGTCAAGACATTCTCATAAACATGACCGTCAAAAGGACCTAATGGTAAAACTGATGACTAGAATGTCAAAAGCATCAGTGGAAGAAAGGTTAAATGTGCAATATGCAAGTATGTATTTTAGTTGAAAAATATCAAAAGTTAACCAAAATTATCAACAGAATGTAAGGAGGTAAGACCGTTGACATCCGTGTATTGTGTTGCAGAGCTATCTGCTGAAGTTAGCATGCTAGCTAGCTAGCAACAGCCCGTTGCATGGTCCACTATTCCAGTTCTAGTGATGTAAACACCAACACTCTTTTGGCGTGCTGAGCTCCTGGTCTTCACCGCTAGCACAGCTAGTCAGGCTAACTAGCTGACTGCAGCCACAGCAAGCAGCAGTTAGCGATTACTCTGGTGATGTGCCACACTGTTTGTTTTAAGTATGAATTCCACGGGTTGCCAACTCTCACATATTGCAAGACTAGTGTTATAAATGTTGCTCTGAAATGCAACAAGTTGAAACACAACTCGCTTTATTTACACACAACCTGCCATTCAAAATCTCTTTCATCACATATTAGCAGTGGCCACAGATGCTCATTAAACACAGCGAATACGGCATGTTTTGTCAACCCAGACAGATAACATTGAGTGTTAACTCAGTTCCTACCCTTGACGCAGATTTAATCCGATAAAGGAAAGGAGAAAAAAAAGCATCATCAGACTAATTATGTGTGAGAGGAAGTGAGAGTATAAAAGGAATACAGATGACTTCATCTCAAAAAAACCCACTCCTTCCCCCGAGAAACGGAATGTCCCATTTGTCATTTAGCCAGGCAGGTTTATTTGTAAATCACCTTTTATCATCAAGGCAGAAAAAAAATACAATATAACAACACACAGATAGGAATTTTATAATATACTGTATATGCATATAGTATAGTATATAATGCCTTTTTTTTAGAACATATATAACATAAAAAAGTAGTAAGTAAATAAACTCAAACAGAATGACACAGATTCACTAATTATCAAAATAAAACAAAGAGTCCAGTGCACGATATGAAAATAATAGTCATAATAGCTGGAACATACAACAACAATATTATTCAGATATCAATTCTTTGGGACCATTGTGACGATCTGAAAACCTGGGGTGATGTGATCTAGTCTTCTAGAATTTTTAAACACAGCGTTACGTGAAGTGATGAGTATACGGAACATAAACACAAGGACAACTTTTTATACCGCCTTTAATTTTTGATTTATTCTCAATGTTATAGTGGGCTGATTTACCAATTTATAAAGCACTGACCTTTGGTCTTGGGAGCAGCTGTGGAGGAACTAAGTAGGCAGAACAAGTAGTCCAGCAATCAGAAGGTCGCTAGTTTGATTCCCAGGCTCCCCTTGCCTGCATGTCAAAGTACCCTTGAGCAAGATACTGAACCCTAAATTGCTCCTGATGAACTGGAGGAAACAGCACTTACTCAGTGCTTGTCTGGTATATTATATAGCTCTATGTGTTGTCTACATGATGATAGTCGGACGTCTTATTGTTTTTCAAAGTCTGCATCATAGGAACATGTACGGTAGATGGGACATAAAGAGGCCCGAGAAAGGAGCCTTGGGGAACTCCAGCTGTAATTTTTCTATGCTCAGATGTTTGATGATCGAAAAGCACAAAGAAATTTCCCGTTCTTCAAAGAATTCGAACCAGTTTAACCCGTGCCACAAACCAAGTTTTCTACCGTGTCTAATAATCTATTGTAGTCGACCGTGTTGAATGCAGTGCAGAGATCAAACACTAGCAAGACTGAAACCTTTCCCGTCTAGACTTAAGTACATGCTGTTCTTAACAGAAGTCTTGGTGCTGTGGTGTGGTAGAAAATGGAAAACATAAAATCAATTCTCAAGGGCCAACATTGTGTTACTTATACTTAAAAATAGGAAGTTTTATACGGGCCAGTAATTGTTCATTAGTGAGTCAACAGTGGTTTATTAACTCCAGCTTCCAGGGCCTGTGGGAAATAACCTGAGAGAGTGAAGTGTTGGCTACTTTCAGTAGGTAGAATGTCAAGGTAGCAGGAGGGGGATTTCAGATGTTGCACAATTTCTTCCAGTGGTCTAACTCTGATAGGAACAGATTGTTTCATACAATCTGAATAGATTTTAAGTGTATGCAAGTACAGTATGTTCCCTATGCTGACATGGAGGAACTGATAGCATGTAAAAAAAAATGTTTTTCCATTGTGTCACTGCAAATGGAGGCAAACTTATTGGAAAGTATTCAGGGGCTACTGACACTGGAGGGGTTTGTCAGCCTGTCAGCACTGATTATTGTTTCTGGTAGTGATGTCAAAGAAGGAGGGCTCCTTGTATTTCTCACTTCAAAGCTATAAATATAAAGTCTCTCCTACTCGATGTCACAGTGCACCTGGAGAGTTGTTTTTCTTCGTCTGCCCTTCACTCTCTTGTATTATTTTCTGACTAGAGACTCCCTTTACCACAGTGGGGACAATGAGATCAATAACATTGGAATTTTAGAGCTGAACTTACTGAGACCCAAACAAAAGGAGGGTGTAGAAGTCAAAGAGCGGATGTCCAGAATACAACACAGTTCTTTTTGCTGTTCTGGAGGTTAGTCAACGTAGATGTTAAAAATCCCCAACAATAAGTGCGAGGTCGTGGTCAACGTAGATGGCAGCTCGACACGAGGAGTTCAGCTGAAGTGCAACGTCTTAAAACAAACAAAACACAAGATGTGTGCTTGTACTGAATGGAAGGCAGCAGGTAATCACATGCCCACGGACCATAAGACGATGGATAGTTTAATAAGGAGGGACATCGGACCAAAAATGTCACTGTAGAACAACAGGCTTGATAACCGATTAGCTTTCATTAGACAACAGCTAGGGTTAGCATTCAGCTACATTCTAGCTAACGTTACCGTTTGATACGACACTGTTTTGATGCAATACGAGTAGGAAAAGCGTAAATCAATTCAGATACATCAACACACATCTTGGACTCCGGATGACTTCACTATCTTTTCAGTTGCTGATCAGTCGAGAAGCCGTAAATGAGGGTGAAGAGGTAAACAGGTAAATAACCTATGTTTACATGAAGTGCAACATGGAACGCAGCAGCATTACATCATCTTAGCGTTCCCACCCTGATCGTGACGTTGGGTGGAAAATGGCCTCCGTGTGAATGAAGGTCTTTCAGGAGGAACATGAGGGGGACAAACACCCTGTTTTCTCTTCTGTCTGAGCTGATACCAGGCCGATTATCTCAGTGTTGATTTCAGCGGCGGTCATTTGAGATGCGGTCGCGTCAATTCAGTGGCATCTATTAACAATCACATTGGGTTCCTTAATCTCCGACCTCGGTTTGTTAGAGATGTCTCTACACAGGCAGGTGGGGAGGGGAGGGGAGGGGCGGGCGTGGAGACTGATGAGGCAAATTTTTAGGTGACCTTGCCGCTCTTATCAGTCTTGTCCGCCTGGGCAGGAGAGAGCCATTCTCTCTTTTAGTCGTTTTTGTTATCAGCAAGGTTGGTGTTACAGAATGTGCCGCGGTTTGGGGTGGAGGCAGATGACGTCGATGTGACTGTGGTGGGGGGGGCGAATTTAATGTCGGTGTTAACCAACCCCTCCATTTTATCAGTAAATCCCACGAGGGCGAGAGGGGATTAGAAGACTGCTCCTCGAACTGGTTGACAACATGCTGACATTGAGGCCGTAGTGTTTTGTCTTTGGCTGCAAAAAAAAAAGGCCCATTAGTGCATCAATTCCAGATCTGCTTGGGTGGAGGCCATCTGCCCCTGACAAGATGCTCACGCCCCCAGAACAGATTGAAATTATCAATGTAGCTGATCCCTTTCGGACTTTCTGGTTTTGCTTCGCCATGTGTCGAGTCCTCGGGAGTCTGCTGAACTGAACTGAATCCATAAAGTTTGACCCTTTGTAACAGTACAGTCTGGCACTTATCGCTAGATTTGGCACCCAGATAATCCCAGCAGCTACAAGTCCTCGTTCACAGCACAATGACTTTGCCGGTCTCGCTTCGGTGAGTATCGGGGAAAGTTACGGCGTCATTTAGAGATAGCCATCCCAATTAAATCGTGTCCGGTCGAATTCTGACGAACGAACTCGCTTGGCAGGAGGCGTAGGCCGAGTGTCGGGGAGTTCAGAGGACTCCTCCAGCTCGGACCCTCTTGTCTCCAGCACGGCCGTCATCTCTGACAATTTATGACAGTCCGTGCACTTCCACGATTCTGACGAGAGGCGTAATGCAGTCCAAAAATTCTGTCGCTCACCCACCATGTTACTGTTACTACAAAAAGCTTTTCAAAGTAGGTGATTGAAATCCATCCAGTTTATTTAGTTGTCACAGGAAACTCGAGCTGTACAGTATGCAGCAATCTGTTAAAGGAGACATATTCCTACTTTCAGGTTCATAATTTTATTTTTGGTTACTGCTAGAATAGGTTTACATGTTTTAATGCTCAAAAAGCACATCGGTTCTCTCATACTGTCCTGTGCTGCAGCTCTGTTATGTCTGAAACACTCTGTTTTAGCTCCTGTCTCTTTAAGGACCCCCGTCAAGAATACCAAGTCTCCTCTGATTGGCCAGCTCACACATGCTTGAGCCAGCACCCACGCAAGCCTACGGACGATTTCCATAAATTATTTAACGCTGCTGGATCGTGGATTTATGCAGGTTCATCGAGTACCTCATCTCAGCGCCTCTCTCCGCTCAGCTAACAGAGAGCAACGGGAGCTAACGCCATTTTAGGAGGGCGAGTTCGTAATCATAAATTAACGGCGGGCCTCCCGCACAGCACATACACACAGCATCCCTTTAAAATGTGACGTTTGCAACAATTAGCATCTCTCAGTTTTAATCACGTGACATGACGTGATCATAATCATTGGCACCGGCTTTGCGCACATTCTAGGAAGATGTTTCAAATCATCTGGCACTGAAATTTGGCAAAGAAACATTAAAAAAAACAAATGACTGATTGTCATTCGCTTTGATTACCATACGGGCGGGAGGAAGAAAGGCCGTTCTGTGTCCGACCTCCCAGTTTCCTCTCACCAAACGCTGCTCACGTGATCCGGTACCAGTTGGAGTCAAAGAGCTTTTGGTTGCAGTGCACCACCAGCGGGGAGGGGGATACGAGATACAGGTCCTTTTCTTTTCTTTTCTTTTCTGGATTGATACCAGTGTACAGAAGTCTATCCATCACTTTTCATTATTTAAAGCCACACTTCAGATGCATCCTTACTGATAACAGGTTTCAAGGACTGTAGGTATCTCGCTGACAGCTCCCGAGGCCCTCATTTTGTAAACTTTTGATAAAGTCTTCATGAAAAGCTGCATAAGCAGAAATGTGAGAAAAGGCATACAAGGCAATTTATCAGTCCACACTGACCTGCTGAAGAACACACAGCTCCGAGTGGCTCCCAGATTCAGGAGCCAGGACTTCATTTTAAGATTTTCTGATTGAAGCTGATTCAGACAAATGACTCTTTCACAGCCAGTTATCTTTGCACAGTACACAAATGAGAAAAGAATACCATGCCACAAAAAAGGGGGTAAAATCTAACCAGAAATATAGCATGAGGCACAACACAAAGACTAAAAGATGACCGTGATCACTTTCTGTTGGCTCTTGATGCCACCTAGAGGCCGACTGGGACATCGAGCGTCATGCAGCTGCTCCAAGGACGTAACCTTCTGCTCAAATGAGCTCGAGGGTTCATTGTTGACCTTGAAAAGAGCTGTTTCTTTGTTTCTGTGTGTGTTTGCGGGGCTAACCATCTCAAGTGGGACCATTAGGGAACGTGAAACCCGCCCAGTGTGCTCTCATAAGCCTGTTATGTGCATCAACCCTCAGATGAGTGAGAAGAGCTCTGCTTCCTACACATTCCAGAGTGGTGCTTTCTCATTTTCCCAAGACGACAACAAGCCTATTTTCACTCGTCTACCCGCTGCACTAATGATCCCACTGGCTCGCTCGTCCAAAATAAGTACTGCTTTTAATCTCTGTCCGTGATGTTGTTTTTCCATGTTTTTAATGTGTTTGTTTCTGTGTGTATCATTGAAAGTGCTATCTAAATAAACTATATTACCATTATAATTAAAATGTAGAACCTATATGCCTCTCATCTATCGCGTTATAACATATTTGACTAACGAATGTTTTACAGGTCTGCAAATTTCATGCTCAGTAAATGCATATCCCATTGCCGTTTGTATACACTGGACAATGCGCGTGCCGATGTAAACAGGAGGCAGATTTACACTCTCTCAAATACCACGATACCATAACACATTCTGCAGGTCGGTGAAAAGTGAGTTTCGAAATATCTTCACCCTGGCTGGAGTTTTCCTGAAGGGCGTTTACATGTACGAAAGGCCATTTTAAGAAGCACCCCTAAACGTGTGGACGAGGGCCTTAGTGGCCTGCTGAGAGGAAGTTAAGACAGAAATTAGCTGGAAATTAAAAAATGATACGATCAGCAGAAGTTAAACAGAAAACCAGTTGGAAGTTTCCTGGAAATGTACTAAAGAAACTACCAGCTACTTCTTGGCTGCTTGTTAGAAACTGAAGAAAATCATTAAATAACATTGGGGGTAATTTTTCAGTTTTGAGGTAATTATTGTTGTCATAGGGGGGTCATTTCTAAGAAACTTCAAATATGGTGCTTGGTAATTGCCACCTGCAGTACTCACTGTGAAAGTGTCGGAACCAAAGTGGTTTATTTAAATCCCAAGTTGAGTAAAGTTGAATTTCTTAACATTTCTTATGCTCGTCTGCATTTTCTCTTTTGCAGTGCGAGAGTCCTGCATCTTTTTATCTGCCGCCATTTATTATGTTTTTTGTACAACGCATGCAGCCAGTGCACATATTTAAAAATCCAACATCTGGAACTGGAATGCACCGTCTGAGCCTGTATTGGAAAATGAGACGAGAAAAAAAAACTAAATCATTCATAGCCTTCTACTGCCAGGAAGGCCGCCGCCACCGCAGCCGCAGCGCAACAGGGAAATAAGAGCGCCCACGTTATTGTTACATGACAAGCCTCATTTTATTGTCTTCCATGGATGAAAACAGAAACTGCGTGTACAGAATGGTAGTTCACATGCAATACAAAAATATGAATTTTTACAATAACATAAAAAAAACATGTATTGGCCCATTCTAAAAAAATTGTACAGCTTTTTTTGTGTTTTTTACAGTCTTTTTATACATGAAAAAAATATAAATATATATACATCTGTAATAGCCATAGCAGTACCTATCCAAAAAATGTTGTGATGTATTTTTTTTTCTTTTTTACATATAAAACGTTTGTACAAATATTAGAAGAATCGGGTTTCATTTGCTATACATTAAATAATGTATGTACATTACATACCATTGGATTTTTGCAACACGACATTTAACTGCAGTCTTTTTCACGAGAAAAACCGACCTCACGTGTTCCAACACAGGACGCTCAACTCAGTCGCACGTGCACCCCAACACACACACACAAACACGCACACACACAAACACATAAATACAAGCACGCCAACTGAAGCCAGCAATCACAAACAGTATACACAAGCGCGCACAAGAGGTAATGTTTTAGGAAGATATAGGACACTTTTGCGCCAGGTTCCTGATTTCTGTTTTTTTTTTCCTTTCTTTTTCTTTTCTGCGCAGAGAATTGAAATCGCTTCTCGAGAGGAGGATCTTTCTTAACAACTCATATTCTTTATAAGGTGCACTTTACACTTCAATGGATGGACATTGCTATTTAAAAAAAAAAAGAAAAAAAAAATCTGGACTCATAAACAGCCAGCATCATTCTAATTCCCACGCAGATTGTTGAACGATGAGGGGAATATTTCCGCCCGTGTCTTTTTTTTATTTCTACCCCCATACAGAAGGTCTTCATCAGTGCCCTGTTTTTCCAAATGCGATCCAATGAAACAGTGAGTTTACCGGGTTATACTCCAACAAAGACAACACACAAAGTGAGCATTTCACACTGTCCAAGCCTCCCGAAGAAAAAAATAAAAAATAAAAAACACTGCAAATATGACTATTCAAAAAACCAAACTAAACAACATCAACAAAAAAATAGTAATAATAATAAAAAAAGAAAGAGTTCATGATTATTTTTCCCCTCCCTCCGTTGTTGACAAAGTGCATATTGTGTGGAGACATGGGCTGGTGACCATCTCAGCACATGCCGTCGCACAAACATTAAAAACTGAGAGAGGAGCGAGGGAGGAGAGGAGAGGCAGGTGGTGTCGAGAACATCACTCAAGCAGCCTGTCAGACGTGTGTCAACCCCTCGGGGGCGAACATAGATAAATGAAGTGGTCCGTTTTGGTCGTAAGGGTCCATTTTTATGTCCAGCAGTGTGTGTTTCTTTGTGTGTTTGTGGGTGTGTTTTTTTTTTTGAGAGAAAGAGTGGTAGGAGCCCGGGCGAGAGCGACCACGTTACAGCAGCACAGAGAAGGTGAGCGGGGTGGCGGGGGGGTGGAGGGGCTGAGGACCACAGCACGCCAGTCAGTCTCAGCACAAGCCGGTTATTTTCGCAAGCCTCCGCGGAGTCCCCCGAACGACGTTACGGAACAGGGCCGAGAGGAAGGCAAAGATATTAGACGAGAGGGAGGGGGAGAGCGTGGAGGACGACAGGTGTGCCGTCTCCCACCCCCCTCGCCTCGCTCCACCGGTCCCTCTCTCCCACCACCCACCCCCCCCTCTTCCGACAAGAAAACGGTTAGACATGGAAGATCAGACTGTGGATTAGTGGAAGCAGTGTCTGTTTCAGGCAGCGGCAATGCTTTGATCAATCCTGTAAGAGTTAAGGATACAGGAGCATGCAAGGCAGACCCAGGCTTTGTTTTGCATTGCTTATGTTTTCAGAGCGACTGCTACAACCTAGATTAGAGAAGAAAAAAAAAGAGAGAAAAAAGGAAAAAAGAGAGAGCAAAGGAAAAACACAAACGTTAGACGGTTAGTGAGAGTAACAGTGAAGAAAAGCAGCAGCATATCACACACACTTAGATCAGTTAAAAAGGACATTCGCTTGCAAACGTGCGAGTTCAATCAAATAGTTATTTTAAGATCTGTTTTTTTTTTTTTTGTTTTTTTTTAATCATTTCATGACCAGGCAGACCTGGTGGAAAATGTTTCTCTTCTGAAGAAAAACATGCTTCCATCTCTTCTCATCATCCAGCTAAACAAGAACCGGATTTTTAACCACATGAGACTGATCGTGGCTTGCGTGTGGTGTCTTGGAGCAGACGCGACAGAACTTTGTGAAAAAAAAAAGCAAATCAGGAATGAGGAGTTAAAAATAAAAGTGGGGAAAAACATGGCGTGAGAGCAAAGTTGCGATGAAGTCATGAAATTAAACATAGCGATGCTGCGTGGCAGAAGGAGGTGGAAAAAGCTGATCTGGGTGAAAAGAAGATGAAGGATCACCACAGACCGATGAGATGACGTGTGAGGTCTAAGTTTAATGTGTTTTTTTAGACTAATATTCTTGTCATGACTTTTTAGATCCAGAAATTCTAAAGACTCAACGTTTTTTGTACGTATTCAACAGGAGACATATTATGCTAGTTTCTAGGTTCATAATTTAGTGCTGAAAAAACAGTTTTTTTCTAGTTTTCTAGTGTCTGTAGTGCCGTGGCAGTGCCTCCCCCCCTCTGTCTGAAACACTCCTGTCTCTTTAAAAAAGGCCCGACTACCCAGTCCGCTCTGATTGGTCAGCTCACATATGCCTGAGCCAGAACCGCTTGCCGTGTGTCTACGGTAGGCTCTGTTGTGTTTTCGGCTTCCAGTTCCCTTCACTTTCTACCGTGAATATCGGCATATATTATGGAAATATCCGATATAGTGACTCAGTGATGTCAAAAGTGGGACTGCTGACAAGGCGTTCAGGAGCAGTGTTTTCTGCAGGAGACGGGAGCTCCCGAACGCTTTTTAACCATTAACATGTTTTACAAGCACCTGGACCTATTCAACACACTGAAGGAAAGGAAACAAAACAAAACAAAAAGCATAATAGGTCTCCTTTAAAACTGGACTTGTTTCACACTTAGTTACTCTAAAATTTAAGATGGAATGTCATAAAATGTCTCGTATCTACTCCTCGATGACGGCGAGAACAAAGGAATGATTTTTAATGTGATCACACAGTTAGTGGCAAAATTACTGTTGTTTGACAGAAATGAATACAACTCCATTTCAAACTGTACATGAGTGCGCATCTGACTCATTAGTCTGTTTAACTTGTCCTGCCTGCCGTGTTTAATCTATTCAAACTGTGCGACAGGGTGTGATGTCGCTCACAATGACAAGTATGCAAAAAAAGAAAAAAAAATGCACCATTTCTGTCCAACAACCAGTCAGGATTGTTTTTTTTTTTTTTGGACAGTTAATAAATTAAAGTTTACAATTCACATTCAGACATCTAAAACAACAAAGTTCACATTTCATGAGAGGAGCTGTGCCGCGGTGCAGTGACAGAATGTTTTTGGGATCATGTGCGATGATAAAAAGAAAAAAAAAATGAATTAATTCAAAACCTATTTAACTTATTTTCAAAAATATAGCAAACAAATATCAATTTATCAATCTCAACTATAAATAAGACTCTTTAACCCTCTGAAATACTCTGAAAACTACGAGCCCTTGTACCACAGGGAACCAGAAAACACAGTAAAAAGCATGGGAGCTTTTTTCTTTGTGTTTTTCACATATCCAGTGTCTTCACATGGTCCTTCCCTGTCTGGATACCTACTCTGCAGACTTCCAGAAGTGTCCGGGGTGAGACAGCCTGCGGTTCAGTTTGGGCAGCTTCTCCAACATGTCGGCCAGCTGGGTGAAGGTCGGTCTCTCTCTCAAGTCGTACGCCCAGCAGGCAGAGAGGATCTCCTGAGAACACAAACCAACCTTGAGTCAATGTACTCTTCTAGCTGAGCACTGGAGCTCATGATATCTCTGCACCATTAAATCAATGGTTGATCACTTGCAGAATCAACATGCACACGCACAGACACATTTGTGCTTTTGTCTTAACTCACAGTGACCTCCTTGCCGAGGCTGATCTCCGTCAACACCTTCTTTATTCCCTCTCCGCTCCCCACCTGCCAGATGGTAGCTTCCACGGGCTGGTTGGTGATTGGCCAGTCCCTAGCTTGAAGTTCATACCAAATGGTTCTGAAAAAGGGGGGGAGAGACAAAAGTAGGATTATTATGTCAAATGGTAAAGCAAGCTCTTTTCACTCATTGTAACAGAACAGTAGGTCTTTGAATCAGCTCTGCAAGTGTCTTTGCAAACATGAACACGCTGACTGATTGAGCCTGACTTGTCAACCAGTAATTTCTCAGAGTGGCGACTGTACAGTTTGTGATTAGGGGTTTGATCTGACGACAGAAAAATTCTGTACTGACATCTTTGCTATTGTTAGACGTTGACTGTTATGCCCTGACAGCTGTCGTTTACATTTTTACATTCTTTTTAAAAAAGGGGATATCTTACAACAACAGATGTGGAGTTTGTCCTGGATGCTTTTTGCAGGTTAGTTCAAATAATATACATCAAAAATAAAGAGTCCGGAGTTTAACCAACCTACAGTGATTCAACTACAAACAGCAAAAGATAAATATTCAGTTTGTTACAAAGTTTAGTCAGCAAAGCGTCTTCCCAAATAAATTAATCAAGGATCTTTTGCAGTGTTTTCGGCTCAGTTTTTTCTTTATGAGTGAACCCTCTTCTCATCAATAAAGGATATCTGAAACGTACCATTCTGCATTGTCGAAACTGAACACATATTGCGAAGTCCGGCTCATTTGAAGAAATCTCGCTTTCCACAAATCCGGGACCTTTTTTACTCAGTAATCTAAGATGCGTGAGTGTGCAGGACTTACCCAAAGGCGTACACGTCTGCTGAGGTGGAGAAGGGGAGGCGGTCCTCGTTGTTACCTGGACTCATCCTGCGCACAATCTCTGGCGCGAGATAACAAATCCAGCCGTGTGGAAGTTTCAGTTTGTTCTCGCGCCTGAGAAAAAAAAAGGGGGGATACACATTTTTCAGTAACAAATGAAACACAGTGGTAGACTTCAGTCTTTGCACCGAACACTGGCTGACAGGGGGAGATGCCTGCAGGACTGGAGCCGCTGCGGACCTCAGCAATTATTACAAATCACTGGACCTCTCCAGGTAATGGCAGTGCAGTGTGAACAGCACTTCAAGCTGAGGTTTGTGTTTTGAAGGCCTCTTGAGTGGCGTTTCTTACCTCCCTTCCTGAACAACTCCGGAGATCCCGAACAGCCCGAAGTCTGTGATCACGACTTTATTGGTGTCGTGGAAAACGTTCTTCGACTTCAAGTCTTTGTGAACAATGCCTTTAGCGTGCAGGTAGCCCATTCCCTGTGCCGGAAAAAACAAACAGAGACGGTCCGTGAAGTGTTGTTGTTATATCAGACGGGGATGTCGACGTTTAAGCTGCTCATGTTCACAAAAGAAGAAAATCACCTTTACAATCTCCTGAGCGATTTGTCTCGTCTTATTAATATCCAAAGTGTTTTTAGTGTCTCTAACAACTGAATAGAGTGTCCTCCCTTTACAGAAACTGTGGGGAGAGAGAAGAAAAAGATTTAAATGAAGATTAAAAACATGGATTTTGGGTTTAAAATGATTTTTCATGGTGTGTTTCATATTGCTGCCCTCACCTGGTGATGATAGCTAGGTGGGGTGGAGCCATGCAGGCCCCCATGAAGAGGACCACATTCTCGTGCCTGGTCTGTCTGTAGTTCATCACTTCCTTTTTGAAGAGCTTCAGATGGTCCTGATTGTTCCCGTCGATCTCGAGGAGTCGGATGGCCACCTCGCCGTGCCACCGGCCCTTGTGCACTTTGCCCCAGCGGCCCTGAACAAACATCAGCTTCAGTTAAAAAGGCCCATTTTGGGACATAATACATGTGTTTTTAAAAGTCTAGGTCCGATTGCTCACCTTTCCTATGAGTTCCCCGAGGTCCAGCTGCTCAAACGGGATGTCCCACTCCTGCAGGTAGACGCTGGTCTGGCTCGCCTTGCGGGAAATGGGGCCCTTCCACTGGTTTCCCCGAGAGCTGGGCAGGTCGTCCAGCTCGTCGACCTCTCCGTCCGAGCCCACGTTCATCCTCATGTCTTCCCCGTCGTCATCGTCGTCGTCATCGTCTTCCCCTTCATCATCGTTCTCCTCCTCGTCGTCTTCGTTCTCTTCCTCCGCTTCTGGGTCTTCATCTTCGACCTCAATTTCCTCCTCGCCTTCCTGCAAGAGCACAGCCTCGTTAATCCGCGGTGCATAAACATGAGGAAACAAGTCTACCCAATACTCCTCAATAGAATTTGCAAATGTTAGCCAGCGTTGGACTTGAAGGTTTTATTTGTTCTGTGTCTCCAGCTTTGTGTTGCTGTCTCAGTTGTAAATTGTGAGATTTTCATGTCAGCAAGACTCTCCAGAATAAATTAATAACATCACTGGCAAAACAAGTCAACCTAGTTCCAATAAAATAAAAATAAAAAACTATCAGAGGAGCGAACGTCTCGTCTGAAATTATTAACAAGGTACTAGATATTGTGAAAAACTGATATGTTACATTTCTCCTTTTAAAAAGTGACCTGCTGTAACTGAATTACTCGAACAGATCTTCTGCCCTTTCAATCTTCAAAGTCCAACACGGTTTCCAGAGAAATTGGTTTGACCCACGTCTCCCCGCTTTGACAGCTGATTTTCAAAACTCATTTTTGGTGCCATAACTATCGTCTTGTTTTCTCCGCCACCGATTTCATCTTTGTCTCAGGTTAACAGGCCATCTGCATTCCTGTGTCACAGGTGTAGTGCTTCCTTCCAGAGGTTGTTTACGCTCATTATTACTCAGATCCTGCTGGGCGCTGGGACGGATGCATCGACTCATTTTTATTACTTTTGACATCCCTGTGTTTTCCTGTGATGGATGGAAATATCAGTTTCCACAAATTGAACAGAATGTGATGTGGGATACATTTTTAGAAATATGACTCTACACAACCTCATTATACTGACAGTAAAAATGTAATTTTAGGGGAGACACTAAAAGGTAAAAACACAATTTTTCACGCACTGATCAGTTTTGAGATTTGGGGTTTCAATAACACGGGTTGTTTTAGAGCCGGTGGAAATCAAAATACACATTTAGGTGTTTGCTTTCATTCAGATTTACCTAACCCTAACCCATGTACGCAAATCAAGTTTCATGTGATGTCTGTTAGTTAAAGAAACATCCATCATCTTAAAACTCTCAGCTAGAAATCTCAATTTCAGCAGCACTTACATGAACTAAACTCTTCACTTCTAACCGAGGGGTTTTGTTGATGAAGGGTCTCAGTCATCCAGGTCATTTTAAATCTAACTGCTGTATTGTAGGCGACTGGACTTGTTTCAGTTTCTTGACATTTCACCTCTCATCCAAGAGGCTTCTTCAGTTTTACCTCACTGGAGAGACTTGGCTGGGTTTTAAACTCTGTGTGGGAGTGTTCTTACAGAGTCGTTAAGGACACGTGTGAGCTCTGAGTTTCAGAGTCGTCAGGGCCACTTGTTGGTCAAACCGGCCGTCATGGGGGTTGCTAAGACTCGGTGAGCCCAGGTGGTATGGTATGGTGAATGATAGTTAAGCTGTTTGTGGAGAGAACTCAGTCTGGCATTACAGCTTATCACCCACTTACAATGCTGTACTGAGCTACAACTGAAGGAGCCTCTTGGATGAGAGGTGAAACTTCTTCAAGAAACTGAAACAATGATTCACTCAACATTTTTCTTCCATTTTCTTTCTAATAGGTGTTGACATTATTTTCTTATTTATGGAGTGATGAAAAAGATATCCACATTTTTTTTTTGTGGCTCTGTGTCGGGGGTCCGGTCTGAGACACATTATTATTAAACTTTATATTCAATTGTTTTAAGAGTATAGCTTGAAGGAACTGTGCAGTATTATGATACTGTGATATAACTCTTGGTAATTGTGACTGCTGTAAATGTGATGTTTCTTATCCTCTTGTCCGAGTGATCTGGGTAATGCTGAAACTGTGATACAAATGACGTCTCTGTTCTTATTTATAGATCCAATGTTCAGATTTTTGTTCTGGAAATAAATGCATATTTGCGCATTTTACCTAGACAAGCATAATTTATTCGTAAAAAATACAATAAATGAATCTTGTATGTTGATAACATTACCTCTTCATCTTCATCTTCGACCAGCTCAGCATGTATGTCGTCCGTCTGCTCTATCTCAGTGCTGCGATACAGAGAATTGATGTCAGAGGGGTAAACACCAAGAAAAACTACATCAATAATATTCAATATTATTTTTTTTTATCTAAATGTCTTACACAGTGTCTTGGAGGACATCCGGGTGCAAATGTGCAGGGCTGGAAACATCTGTAGGGAAAAATGAAGGTGGTTTTTGGAGGAATGACGGGAACAAAAATCTAATTTTTTCTGTATTTCCTCCCTTTATAGAACCCCTCATAGCCCAACACACATACACAAGACTGCTCATGCAATTTCACACTTCCACCACCAGATGGTGTCAAAAGCCTGTTTTTTTTACTGTCAACATGCAATTCTTGTGCTGGCACTCAGTGAGACAGAACTACAGTTAACTGCCCCAACCCTAAAAGCAAACATGCAGACGACAGAGAGCGCGGCAGTGAATCGAAAGGTTTACAAAAGTGGGAGAAGAACAATGCAGCGCGACGCTTCGCAACCGTCAACTCACCGGGGAAGATAAACTGCTGTCTATGCTGAAAGTAACAGGCAGCTTTTGCGATTAGAACAAAAAGAAAGAGAGGGAAAGACCGACAAGGATGGCAGGGGAGAGAGACGTCAGGTTAGAGAAGCTTTGGATTAACAGATGTAAAAATAAAAAAAGCACAGTTATTGTTCAGTGTTAATGTCGTATACGGAGCGAGGAGCTGAAGAGAAGAGTGTTCGTTGAGCGTGCTACTGAAAAAGTGATCCAGGGAACAGAATCTGTATTTGTATATGGGTCTGCTTTCTGGTGTATTTCCACCTTGTGTGTTTCCTCTTACCTGGGAAGTTAAAGCGGCTGTCCCGATGGCCTTTGGGCGAGGGGTTGGGTGGCGGAGTGGCGCTGGGGGGGTTGCTCTGCTGGAAGGGTGCGGGGGAGGAAGGTGTGGACGAGGTGGTGGAGGACGGATTGCTGCTGGAGTCCAGCTGGTTTAGCACTGGAGGGTGATCCTGGTGAGGTGGGGTAATGGACACAAGCAAGAAAGCACGGATCAGAGTTCATCGATAACATTCACATTGCATTATATTCAAGATGACTCCCGCTGATTCTGCACCTTGTTTTAGTTTCATTTCACATTGTAGCAGCCAATGCGGCAACATGGGAAAACTGCTGGATTATGTTTTGGCATAAAAAAAAGGATCGTTTGATTGCATGAAATCGGGAGAACGTCAATAGTTTTTTGACTGGTTCGAAAGACCAGACTGTAAAATACCGAAATCCGACGGATAAATCAGTCGCAGAATTATTATTTGTCTGTTCCAAAAGAGAAGAGGATCAGCAAGGTCATCTGTGCAACAGGAACCAATAGAGGATTACGACAAATGTGGTCTTAATTTTCATATATACAAACACTTCAACTGAACTCTACACGTTGGCTTCATGGATTTACATAGTTTATATCAAGATTTAATGACTCACAACTGTTTAAAAGAGCGACAATAAAGTGATACTAGGCTTTGTAATGCACCTTTACCTTTTTCGTAATGGCCTTTGGTAGTGTGCCAAACTGTGGTGCTTCTGCCGGCCGGTCCACAGGGTTGTTTATATCGGACGGAACAGACTCAGTCCTCCGAATTTTGGCGACTGGGAGGGAAAATGGTAAAATGTCACCATGAATATGCAAACGTACAGCATTCGTCCAGCAAGAGGATTAAAACAAAGCTTACTTGGTAGAAAGGAGATTCTGCAGGATGGGGCTTCCTTTGTGCATTTGTTGTGGCACTTTAACCTGCACAGAAAGAAAGGCAGCATATCAGGCAAAGACTGATCACTGTTAAGGCTTTCTCCTGTTTCAGTCAGCGAAGTAAGTGACACACTCTTTTAAATAAAAAGTGCTCAACTCACCGACAGTGTTTGCACTTCACCCCAAACATCATGTTCTTCTGGCACACCTGACACGTCTGGGACAGCCAGGACTTGGTGGAAAACCTTCATGAAACCAAGAAATGGCGTCACAAATACAGTACTACATCACTCTTAAAAAGGAGCAATATGCAAGAATTCAATTCATACTCAAAACAAATATGGTAAATGCTTTCCGCTGCTAACTGTTGCTGCTGTTAGCCAACTAGCCTGGAAGCTTGGAGCACCAGGGTAGTGTTGGACTGGGGTAGGCTGGGGCTACTTAGCTAGCTAGCATGCTAAACATGCTCTAAAAGATAATACAGAAGTCATAATGCTGAGAACTCCTTCAACCAAAATTCTTACATGTTGCACCTTTAAGTTATTACCATTATTATTACAGATACATGTCACATTTCATTACCAACACATCTAGCTTGTTTGCCTTATCATAACAGGACAGAACATACTGTGTGTGAAACAAAGATCTACCTGTGTGTGACTGCCAGGCCTATGTCCCTCCTCACTGCTTGTGGGGAGTTGCGATGCACTGCTACGTTATCTGGCCGGGGGAGAGAGAGAAACAGAAGAAAGGGAAGCAAAGGGGAGAAAAGATCATTGGGATATGGCGAGAGAAGACTGATATCTCATTAGGTGGTTAATCACATAAAGAACTGAGGATTTAACAGTTTGGGTGTTGTCACTAGAACACGGTGGAACCACATTTGGGATGTGATCCCCTTACAGTGAAAGGATTGCGGCGATGTTACCGTCACAGTCGAGCGCACACAAACACACAAGCTTGCACATAAATACATATGAAATAAACACCAATTTCCACAAACAAACTGCTGCATCAGTCTAGAAATCCTTTTTTTTGACAGATCATATTGAATGACAGACTGTTTTGCAAGTTGTTTGACACTCTTAGTCACTAAATCAGCTAAATAAAAAATGCATCCACGACTCACTCTTGATGGTGCTGTGCTCTTCCAGCAGGGTGGGCGTGCCGGGCAGGGTGTAAGATGCTGTGGTGGCAGCTGGGGCGACTCCAGGGGTGCGCGCAGGCATGACAGGGTAACGGGAAGGCGAGTCCTCACATCCATTCCCGTTGACTTGCATATTCAGGAGCAACTTATTCTTTTTAACACACCTGCAGAGGAGGAAAAAGCAGACGGGGTCAGGGCAAAAGCTAAGACTGAGATACCGCAGGTGGGTCGGCTTGAACACCGAACTGCATCGGGGCAGGTTATGTCCTGGTGAGAGAGACAGAGAGAGAGAGAGAGAGAGAGAGACAGATGCACGTTGGGAGTACCTAAATAGCGTTGGCACGGGATGGCCAGGGTGACATCCTTAACACCCAGACTGATGTCACAAGGAGCGAGCGGTGCCAATTCTCTGGTTTGTACGCACACATGCACATACGCACGTGAGCAATCCGAGCTAGAAAATGAATCCATGTGTTGACTCTCGAGCTCTGACCTGTTTCACTGTACCGTGTACAAAGCTAAGACAAACTAGCAGGGTCGTCGGGGTGTGTGTGTGTGTGTGTTAGATGCACTGGATCTATGTCAGCCTTATTTACTTCTGCCTTTGCCAGTCCCCCCCCCTCCCCTCAGTAAAGCTTTCCATAAACAGACAGGATATTATGGATAAACATGTGGCTTGTTTGTGTATGCGCATCCAATCACAATGGAGGGAGAGAGGGGGGGAATATGGGGGGGGAGAGAGAGAGAGAGAGAGAGAGAGAGGGAGAGAGAGAGATTGTGTGTCTTGCCACCTCTGAGCATTAGTCCTAGGAAATACTTCCTGTTTTGACATGAGTCATAATCTCTGGGAATCTGTGCGGGGATTAGCTCGACACACAGACACACGCACAGCCAGAGCAAAGGAGCAACAGGATGTGAAAGGATGTGAAACAGGGAGAGAGAACGCATGTGAGGGAAAGAAAAGCTCGGCTTCTGTCCTGAAAACTGCACCGGCGACTGTTCTCATCAGCAGGTGATGAGAGAAACGAGGCTACAGCAGCAACACACTGACTGTTACACCACCATGATCATGCTTCTTTTTAGAGAGGCTACAGCACCCACTACTGATATTTGGTGGAATTTCAGGAAAACCTGTTTGTGTGTGTAGACATTTTATTTATGTAAGAAAAACATCAACTACAATTATCAACAAGAACGTGAGGAAATAAGACGTCATGTGAAAGATGTTTTGTCTGTTGAAGTTAAGCATGCTGACCAACTCGCCCCAGCCCATCCTGTCTCCTAATACCACTCTGATTCAGCAGTCCATACCACCAGCTGCTAACTGAGCTAATGAGCTATGACAGCTACAGTTAGCAGTTAATCCGTTTAAATGCTGCACCGTATTTGTTTGGAGTATGAATCTGAGAGGTGGGCAGTTGTTACATATTGCACCTTTAGCTGTCCTGATTTCACTGTGCTCATAGGACAGTTTGGCCTTGTATAGATGAATATTCATCTCTGATTTATAGGGGATACAAGTGATCATGTATACAGTTCTGAATCACACAATTGATGACGTTGTCTTTGTAACTAGCAAAAAACTCAAATCTAAAGTATGAACCAGAACTGCAACGATTAGTCGATTAATTGAACAAGAAAATGTTAGTTTCCGTTTTTGATTCCATATGATTAATTCATCTAAATTTGATCAGTTGTTTTCAGTCACTTTTCAAGCAAAAATGTCAAACATTTGCTAGTTCCAGCATCTTTAATGTAAAGATTTGCTGCTGATCTTTGTCACTAATGACAGTAGATGAAAAGTCTTTACGTTCTGGACTGTTGGTTAGATAAAAGAAGCAGTTTGAAGATGTCACTGTGGGCTCTGTATGTGAAAATATCAAAACAACTGTGAATAATGCTAATTCCAATATCCCAATTATTTGTAAAAAATAATCAGCAGATTAATCTATGATGAAAATAATAACTGGTTGCAGCCTTCATAAAAACTAGTTCATGTTTTGCCAGTTTGATGTGCAATTAAAATGTACAACAAATGTTCTGAACCTCACTGAGAATTGATCAAAACCCCTCATCTACTACTGATAAGTGGCAGCACCAGAATAAGTGTGTGTTAGCATCAATGGATCCTTATATTAAATGTATACACTGGATATTAGTCATTAGAAAAAAAGGAATTGAGGGGTTAACACGTTAAGGCCGGCTATAATGGATAACCTAGCCTGCATAGTAGAGTTAAAGAACAGATGAGATGAGAAGGTGAGTTCTGTAACAGCCTCCTGAGCACCTACTTGTTGGTGGGCGGGTCCTCGATGCGGTTGCCCAGCTGGGACTCGTGGCTTTTGCTGCGCGTCAGGGTGATGTTGGGCAGCAGATGCAGCACTTTGCGGGACGGAGGCGGAGGGGTGCAGGGGGGCTTCAGTCGGTGTCGCCTCTTTGAGGGCGGAGTGATGGGTGGGGTGGACGTGCGTCCGTGGAGCCGGGCTGCCCGAGCCGCCGACATCGGGAATGGATCTGTGAGAGGGCTGTCGCAGTGGAGGTATGATGCCAGCGCCTCGGGCGTGGGCACCGCCGACACCGACCCCGAGCGGGGATGAGGGAATGTGGCGCAGGGGGTGGATGGGGTGGATTGGATGGTGGATGGGCGGGCGAGAGGCGATGGACTGTGAGGGCGGAGTGGAGTGCCCAGGTTGGTTAGCTGGTCTGCAGTCAGTAGAGAGCCACTGTCTCTCCTTGTGGGCTCAGACAGCCAGGGGCCGCCATCTTCCCTCATCTCACCTCCTGGATGGCACAGAATAATACATCTGGTACAAAAACTAAAAGGAGAACACAACCTGATGCATTTTGCTCACGGAGGAAAAAATACCTGATTCAGTTGCACTCTTCAGACAGGAGAGGGCAGCACTGAGCCTGGCACATTCTTCTGAGCTGGACCCTAGTCTTCGCATAGTATCCCTCACCTGAGCACCTGTCATCTGCAGCAAGGCATCCAGGGACAACTTGGCTTCAACTCCCTGCAGAGGAGCATTACCAGGGAAAAAAAAGAGAGAGTGGGGGGGGAAACTCAATAACGGCACACGAATGAGCAAATAAACACATGATGCATCAGTGAGAGAGGCTCAGGTGAAAACAAAGAGAAGGTTTATGTAACACAAATAAACAAAAAAAACTTCTCTCTGACAGTGCAGTGGTCTTAACATCATGGCTAAAGTGATCTAGGAGGCTGGCGCCGCAGCATTAAAAGGGCAGCGTGGTCGCCTACTAAATGGGTCACACAACCTCTGACTTGCGCCTTTTCCTGGAAATCAGTGTAATCCTGTTTGTTTGGGGCATTTCACATACCAGTTCTTCCACTTATCTGGGAGATAAGAGCAGATTATACAGCACGGCAGACATGATTTCTATGCCTGTATCAGTAGATGGGAGTACAAACTTTAAAAAAAATCTGAGGTGGTCAAGGCCACCGAGTGCGAGGCAAGTGAGGGTCGAGTCTGATTCAAGCTTTAACTGCAATTTGATCAGTTTCCATTCAATATATTCATACTCCACCGTTTGAGAGTTAGTTATGCTTCATTAAAATTCCAAACCAACGCATCTGTGAGTTGGAGGACGAAGACAGACATGTAATATGCGTAGTAGTGGAGACACATTTCTCAGTCGAGCACTATCAGAGTGGGAGGCAGACTGGCTAGAGCTGGACGGCTACAATTTGGAGAAGGCACAGATACACTGCTGCCAGGAACAAATATATTGAACGTGTGTGTGAGAGAAAATATATACATATTTAGAAAAAGAGAATTAAAAACATTTTCCCCCAAAATTAAAGGCCGACAGTATGTGACAAGCTGTATCCAACTACTTGTAGCTGACAACTTGTCGAATTGGACAACAGAATGTGAATCAAGCTGAATGCAGCATTTGAGAGAGACATTTAAACTAGCAGACGGTAAAACAAGTGCTCAGTTCAACAATGAAATAAGGTCAATGAAACAAGTCATGGCCGTTGATAGATACAGATGTATTAGTATAAATATCATGGTGAAAAATTACACTTAGAGAAACTTTATAGATTTTATTTTTTGTTTGTTTTACCTTTTATATAAACCAAAAGAATCACATTTGCATTCCTTGGTCTGTGGACTAAGGTACAAGTATGTTGTTTTTCATATGACTAAGCCTACGATCACAAATATTTAGTCCTATCTCATAATATATCAGACT
The DNA here is from genome assembly GCA_963678695.2 of Diplodus puntazzo. Taxonomy (NCBI): domain Eukaryota; kingdom Metazoa; phylum Chordata; class Actinopteri; order Spariformes; family Sparidae; genus Diplodus; species Diplodus puntazzo. The sequence goes on along the minus strand of OZ023167.1, from coordinate 6,191,484 downwards.
TTGATCCTTTGTCTGCTCATCCCTGTCCAAAGGAATTTGTTTATTTAAAAAGATTTAGACTATCTAATTGTTCTATAGAGGTCATTTGGGCATGTTATTGAGAGTAATTTAAAAGGTACTGTCATAAGTAATATATTAATCTACACAGACAGAAATATCATAACGTAACAAATTACTTTCAAATGAAGGTAACTGGTAATATGTAATACATTGCATTTTGAAAGCAACTTGCCCAACACCGTTTGTAAGTGGCAGATTTTGATAAGAACATATATGCTAGCATGCCGAAGCCGTAGTCGTATCTTCATTGCAATGTCAATGTTAGTGCACACTGCAGATTTTCCTCACAATGTGCACTCCTAGTACCCTTGACCTTGCAGTGCTTTATCATCATCATTGAGTTAAAAAGGTGCATTAGTAAAGAACTGACCAAATAATTTTGCCAAAATAACAGGCCGCTAACTGTAGCTTCCGTTAGCAGTCAAGGCCGGGAGCTCCAGCTAACATGCACACATGTAAGAAACAATTCAGAAGCTAGCTACAGTCCCGTATGTGTGTAGACTTTTCTCTGTTAGAGAAGAGTAGCTGACAACCAGGGTTTAAAGAAACTGCAGCTACATGGATGCAGACGTACAGTCCCTGACGCATTCACTGTCCATGTTAATGTTCTGTTAGTGAGACGGCAGGCAAAGCGACAGGCGGCACAAACACACACGGACCGCAGAAGGAAATGGGAGATAGTCCAGTGAGTTTAGGATGTTTTTTGGACATGGGAAGTACGCAATCGCTTATCAGTCAGGTTAAACCCTTTTGCTCTGAGAGGGCAAACACTGATCAGAAAACTAGGGCAGCCTCCCACACTCGTGTGTACACTGTAAGCAAAAAGGAAGCGAGCGCACACACGCAGAGACAGACACACCGACACACAGGCGAGGGTGAGTGATGTGATATTCCAAAGTGGCTGTGGGCCCTCCGCTCCCCTACCACCTACTCACTTCATAATAACATTACAATTTTAGCACCGTGAACAGCATAGCTTGCATGCGTGATTGCCGCGCTGTGGGCCTCCTTGATACGGTGTTATTGGTCAGACTTGCTGAGTGGCCTGGCAAAGCAATTAACGTCGCATTATTGTTGATTCTACAGATTAAGTCAAGTGGGTTTTTTTTTTTTAGTAGCCTAAATATGGGGCCCTGTGCTGGTTGGCATAAGAATAGAATATAAATAAAATATAACAACTCACGTGCGCATGCTGTAGTTAGACATAGAGTTAGACATAGTTTTTTATTCTCACTTGGGCCTGGCTTGAGATTCTTTGGCTACCTTTTCCCTTGTAGTGAGCCGGGTGTTAAAGGGACATTTCACACAAACATCACAAATGCATATTTTTCCTCTCACCTGTTGTACTAATAATTTATTTAGATTTTTGGGAAAGCAGAGTTTTGGAATCTCTCTTTCTAGAACTCATGGCCCAGTTACTCAATTGTGAGCAATTTCACGTAGGGACTATTTCCTGTCCGTATCAATGGGCAGAAGATCTTGAGTTTATCTTGAGTAATCGGGGCATCGTTTCTAAAAAGAGACAATCGATGTTGAGTTTTTCAGATGTATATTTTTGCCTCTTTTAGCGCCCCAAGCCGAGTGCAATCTAGTTACAGTCAAGGGTAGGCGGACATTCAAAAGGCAGAAGGCAGATATGTCCAAAATAAAGCAACTCACACCAATCAACAAGGAAAAATGTATATTTTTGATTTTGGGGGTGAGCTGTCCCTTTAATCATGACCAGGCTACTTAGTGGAGCCAGAGACAAGATTAATTAGTTCACAGAAAGGCACAGATTATCATTTAGGAGGCTTGCCATTATGGCAGCCACACGCTTGTATAACATTATGCAACAGCTCTCTGTCAGTTGCAGCACAGGAACAGAGGGGTTGGTTTCCAGGTTAGAAAAAAAAATGCTGCATACGATCGTTGTAATGTTTTTGGACCACTCGTTACATAATCCATCCTCTCACGCTATAGAGTGAGGGAATGCACTGTAGAGATAACAATCTGATGATGTATAATCTAAATGGGTCATCATCGTGCTATGACGGGTTTACTTGTTTTGGGAAATCCCGGTTGGTACATAAAAATCGAGAAACCTTTTTTTTTTTTTTTTTTAATCCAGCACTTAGCTGAATTCTTTGACGGGAAAGTCTTGAGGTTTTTAAATTGAAAAGTAAACCGATATGAGTAAGCGATAAAACGCAAGACAAATAATCTGATCTGGGACGAGGCGGTGAAAAGGAAAACACAGATCGCACACAAAGTAGAGACAAATTAAAGAATAACAAGTGCAGAAACGCGTAAAAATAAGCAGATTGCGGTTAGGTCACCAAACAACGACGAGCTGACAAGAAGAAGTAAAACATACAGTAGCCGAGAGGGATTGGGACTGTTTACATCAGCGCAGGAAGGGGAGCCAGACGAATGCGAGGAAATGACGCTAAAAGGTGACAAAAACAAAACACGCGGTCGAATGACGGCTGCACGAAACCATCTGATTCATTCTTGTCAGGTATGTATGAGCATCCGGTGGTTGACTGCTGGTGTAACTTGCCAAACATCGTTAAGTGCGACGTTTCTAGATATGATATCAGTATCAGTCAGGCTTTATTCAGGAGCACTCATCTTGTGCTATATTATGACTAGAGGACTGTAAGACCTAGAGTTACAGCTGGTAAGCTACAAAGTACAATAGATGGAGTCATACAGTTGGTTCCAATGTGTGCTAACGCTTTTAGCTGAGCAGCTGCAGTGAAGACATCAGCTTTATAAATCAGTGTATATGACATCTATTAAATCAATCTGGGATCTCAGCGTTTCTGGAGACGAGATGTTTGGAGCCGTTTTAGGCTTTTCTTTCAGTGTTTTTTTTTTTTACAGTACAAACTACTTCAGTTACTTAGGAGAAGGCATCAACTCTGCTTTGCTGTGAAGCTCCAGAAATGTTTTGTAGACAGCGAAACTTCAGCTGACTTTCCATCAGCTTGGGGACGTTACAACTCGTTGTTTTGAAATACTTCAGTCAACAAAAACCTAAGTATCGATGTTGCAATAATATTTCTGGGATGCCTATCAGTACTTAGTATCAACACAATGACATTTTTGATAAATAATCATTGGTAATGTGTAAAGTTCGTCGTGCAAAGTGTGAGAACAAGTAGAACTGTTTGGACAGTAGCGCTCCACATATTCAAGACTGGACTAACGCACTGCTGAGCATGAATATAGGCCGTCTAGACGAGTACAGAGGCAATATGTTCACCCCTCTGAGCTAACATGTCCTGACGACATAGATGGAATAGTTATCAAATACATGTTTTCGATTTTAACAAAGTACACAGTCAGACAAATGCACATTGATCTGCTTGCTGCGGCAAAGTCGGGGGTTTATGACTTATAGAGACTGTGACCCTGTGTATTTATTTTCTAAATCTTTTATATATTAATTCTATTTACAAATTTTTCTCTGTTGATTTTTTGGGGGGTTTTCTTTTCTTTTCTTTGTATTCAGGTGGCGTCGTTACATATTTTTTCTCTGTTAAAGGCTACCGATCTATGAAATTATCCGACTGGCTGTAAAATACAAACTATTGCTGAACAGTCTGATGTAGAAATTCCTCACACAGTGGTGTGAAAATCGCTTTCCAGTCTCGCCAACATCGCACAACAATACAATTGGCAGTAGGTTGTGTACTAGACTTTGAGGCGACCACGAGGAGTTTGTCTAAAGAAGGACGAGTTCATCCTGTCTGAGTGACAGCGAGCGTTCGCCCTCCTCAATAGATAAACATTTAAATGGCAGGAGGGCTCGTAGATCAACATTGCAAAAAATCAACTCAGGTCAGGTTCAGAATTGTTGCCCACTCCAGAGACACTGCGATGGTCACTGGGTCAAGTATTCCACATGCACATGTGAGTGTACACAAACTGAACCCACATAAATGTGACACACACAGTTACCCAGGCCAGAGTGACGGGGTGGAGATAAATGACCCTACCTCGATGAGCTCCGGTCGCAGGTTGATGGTGCGTAGCCAGTCTCGTAAGTGTGGGTAGCTGTCCAGGGCCTCGGGCCTCTCCGTCTCTGGCACTTTCTGCTTGCACTGCAGCTGTTTACAGATGTATTTCATCAGCTTCACCTGCAGGGAGCAATAGAGAACACAGCGCAGATGGGAGGGGCAGTTTTAGAGGAGAGACTCTCAGCGTGCTAGGAGCTACAGCTAAAAAGGAGCAGGCCTTCACTGAGGAGGATATCTGTCACACCTCTGTGTGTCGGTAGCGCGCCGTGTTTTATTGTTCTTGCAATACCACACACACAATAACTCAATCTCTGCAGCTGCAACAGATGCTACTGGCCGCTTCTACAAAAGTGACCTCAGAGAGGGCAGAGCGTGCACATTCATCACCTCAGCTGGCGACTTGCGCTATATATTTTCCATCAATACAATAAAAGTAACCTGACGCATGAAGTGCTGTATACTCGCACTGTTCTTTCCACTCCGAGCTCGGAGCTGTACCTGCAGTGACGATTCCAGTGTTTGTTTAACCCAATTTCCCCAATGCCCCCAGTGCACAAGACAGTTAATTAGATATAAACAGCTATTATCATACGGTGGAACAACGAGCCGGTCGTCTAATGAGAGCGTCTGCGGTGCTGGCACAGCAAACAAGTGTGTTTGGAACAAGGAAGCGACTTAGTGACTCAATGACGGAAAAAAGTGCCATATGACGGGTCAATTTCCCAGTTAATTACAAAGCTACTGTTCTGCTCTGTACCTCATCAGTAGCTCCTGGAAGACATGGTAAAGACCTGAACCTTTTGCCGTGATGTGTTTATCTGACATGATTCCAGTGTGAGCCAGTTTAAAAACTGCAGTCATTTATTGTGAAACAAGTGATCTGGATAAATTGTTTCCTGGGAATATCGCATCACAGACGAGTTTTTTCTTAGAAAACCTCTACACAGTTGTCTCTATTGTGCATTTTTTTCATTTGTTACAATCATAAATACTTAAAGCTACTACTAGGGAACCTTAATTGTTTGTTGACGCTGGCGGCCACTGGAGACAAAAGATGACGAAGGTTAGACAAAGTAAACTTTCTTTTAGTGCCACCAGACTACAGAGCGGCTTCTCTCCTCGGGCTGCGAGACTCCTCGATTCACGCTCCCCGCCATAAAAAAATATTTTAATTTTATGGCTTTTCCAGACCAGATAAGTTGGAATTCCAACCAGATCACAGACATTACAAATGACTGTAATTTGTCATACAGAAATAAACAAACTTCTCCCTGATTTGCTCGTGTACGTCATGTGGAGGCATCACTATTAAATCGAGACTCTTTCATAACTGGATAAAAAGTTCCCTGTTGTATATCTTTATTTTGTTTTTGACAAATTTAGTGTTTAGTGTCATTAATCTATTAGCTCAGCCTGTTAGAACTGTGCGCGCTCATGCAGGACGAGGCCGTTTAGCCGAGAGTGAAGGCTCTGTGAATGTAGCTTGTGTTTCAGGTCCTCACTGTGCCATTATCCTGTGAGATTTTTTTATATCTTAAGGGGCAGCATGTGCTTTTTGGAGAGGAAATTTTTAAGTCAGAATTTTAATATTTACAATTTCAATGAGGTAATAACACAAACTCAGAAATATCCAGCTTTTCCATGACTGAATAAACAAGCTGTTCTCAAGAGGGAAATAAGGTCACCAGAACACTGTTTGAAGCTAGAAAAAGAGGCAGGGTCCGCCACATATAAACAAAGTCAAACAGTATGAAACTGTGTTGTCCCCTCCTTGAAGCTTTGGAGGCCCCTAATGGGGCTTAGGACCCCCAAGGTTGGAACCACTTGCTTACATGGCAGCACCCCCCCTCTACGTCTTCTTCTTCATGCTTGCATCTGCTAATCAGCATATTAATGACTAAAGCCCTGATGAGGACCTTTGCTGCAGTGTCTCATAACGTGGGGGAGCATCAGTTAACATGACAAGAACATCCCAAACCCCTAAGCTGGACCTGTGACGATCGCACGACACTCAAATAATCAACAACAAATAAAGCCGGGAGACTTTATCCCACTTTTTCCAAGCCGATGTCAAGTGCAGTGGTCCTGTGAGTAAGTATTACAATGAACACCGTGGTATTGGTTTGCAGCGGCCCGCGTTGTGCAGCCCGGCGCGGCCGTATAGTGTGTCTCCTTATCTCGCGGTCTATCTGTAAGAGTCCATTACAGCAGGCCGCACCTTCAGATGAGCTGCGCGACACCAGCCGGCTCTCGACCCCGTCGCACACCTCTCGAGTGCCTGAGCAACAATGAGGCAGCGCGTGTCTTTCTCTGCTCATTCAACGTTCTCTCCCTGACACATTCACTCGCCGAACAGACAGGAAAAACTCACACAGCCGCGCTCGCTGCTCTCAGAAAATTGTGGCCTTGGGATGTAAAAAGGCTGCTTCGTGGCAGCCAACAAAAGCACCTCCACTGTGGGCTAGAGAGATGAGAGAGGATGGAATAGAGGTAAATGCTCTCCGTGTCGACTCCGACTGCAGCTTTTTACTCGTCAATTATCAGCTGCACTGAGAGCATTGTGAAATAATAATAATAATAATAATAATACAGCATGCGTTACTGAATGCAAACTAATAAAAAGGTGACGTTTCAAAAACTTACAAGCAAGATCTGACGGGTCCAGAGGAAAATATAATGCCAATAACAACCCCATACGTGCCTAACTGCAAACTTTTAGGACTTAAACGTCGACGCTTACAAAATATTTTATAAATAAGCATTAAGAAATAAAGAGGAACTCAATCATTCCTACACATTAAGCTCAGTTTGCTCGTTATGATCAGTACTACAGTACTAACTGGTCTACAATGTCGTATGTGTCCTTGAAAAGAGCACTCCAAAGTTTAAAAAAACATGCAAGAATTTAAACTTAAAACAAAAAGGGAGCAGCATTTCACCAGCGTAATCATTCGTAATTGCTGCTTGGAGCACCAGAGGAGATTGGGAGCTCTGGACCAGGAGCTCTGGGCCGGGGACGGACCAAGGCTAGCTGGTTAGCATGTTAGCTTGAGTAGGTCTCTCTTCAACATAATGCACAGACACCATAATGTCAACACTGTTATTTCTTCACATCCTGTAGATTAAAAAAAAAAAAACTCTGTAAGAATTTTAGTTAAAAAAAATCAACTTATGAGAAGAAGTTTGTATGAACTGTGCATTGTGTTGAGTTCGACAGGTGGCCTATATTTACATATTGCACCTTTACCAAAGAGTCTGCCTCACAAACTGTGAACGGTCAAGTGTGACATACTTACGCAGGTAGAGTGTAATTACAGACACTTTTGAGCTGCATTATGGGAAACGTAGGATTCAGCCTTTTTTTATTAAGCGTAATCCATATTAGGGAGTAGCAGTGAGGATGTCTTTCTGTTGCTCTTTTCATGATCTTTCTTTTATGAGTCTCCAGTGAAATAATAAATCACTGGAGTGCCCCCTCAAATGGTGTCCAAAATGAAGCTCCTTTGAGCATCTGACCTTAGAGCCCAGCCAGTAAGAGCAGCCTCCTTCTGTGGGTGGATGAGACAGAGACAGGCAGCTTTGCTCAAACACACAGATTATTATTATTCACTGTGCTCTCATCATGTGTGTGAATCCAGTGTTTCTGCAGCTCCAGACTAGCACGGCCAGCAGCGAGAGAGGCCTTTACTCGATGTGGTTAATGAGCTAGCCTCCTGCTCTACCTCCCTATACACCAGTGCAGTGCTGTGACGTCAGGTTACCTAGCAACCCCTCTTCTGAGTCGTCAGCAACATTTCAGTGGGATTTTCCCCATACATGTGAAACGCGGGGCTCAGACACAATGCATCTCGACACATAAATGTCACCATGGGTCTGCGCTGGACGGCAAGTGTCGTGGCCACAAAACACGAGCGGCATTTTAATCTCAAGTCACACTCGGAGCGTTCGATACGCCTATTATCATCCTGAGTAAATAAGGTGGATAGGATTACACAAGTCCCCAAATCCCTCACTGACATCAGTAATGTGTGTGTTCGTGGTGGGTAGCACGGTCGGGCACATCAACAAACCAGAGGATGACAGGCACCCGTTGCATATTATTTTTGGTGCAGAGTGGAGAAAAGCAGCGTTTGACGTGTGGCCTGGAGGTGGGAGGAGGAGGAGGAGGAGGAGGGGGAAGGGGAGGGGGATGGCGTCAGAGCCCACCTGTCAGCAGAGCTAAACAACACCATGGCAACGGCCTAATGCTGCGAGGAGATGAGTGACAGCCAGTGCGTCGGCCACCGGGGAGGGGAGAGGAGTCCCAGCAGCGAGCGGCCCGCCTGACACAGCAGACTTGGGGAGCAGATCCCACCGCTCCAATTGTTTTCTCAAGGCTCTTGCTGACACGGCAACTTTGGCGCACCTGCCAAGGATAGCATTGGCCTATCTTGAGAACTGAGCAGCAACGCTCTATCCCAGAAAATTATATTTGCACAGGAAGGTCAGTTTGTTTTCTCTCAGACTAAAAAGTGCCTCAGAACAAAACCCCCCCCCAAAAAAACCTAGAAGATCTCAGATCTGCACACAATATCGTCACTATGAGGAGGACGAGGAGAGCAGGGGCGCTTTAGTTATTCTTTGGTTGTAGCCTGTGGTCTCCTCTGTCTTTACATGTGGCAGCTCCAGTCAGTGTCACTGTCCAAATGAAATGTGACAGTAGCAACAGCAGCACTGGAGCTCGAAGATAATGCAAATCTAAGGGCTAATTTTAATATCGCTTTCAAGGACACATTTCATACAGGATCAGGCACGGAAGCCGTTGAGAGAACACTGATGTTTCATGGCTGACGCACAATTTTTATCTGCACGCATAAAAAAAAAAAAAAGAAAAAAGAAATGATGATAATGCCAAAAGACAAAAACACAATGGAGCCAGGCAGATCTAGTTATGCAGAGGCCAGGTCACATGGACTTTTTTTTTTTTTTGCGGTAGGCTGAACGTACATGGTTGACAGTCGCAGACAATGGCCTGCTGCCCCTCCTCCATCACTGTTGTTACCACCAGTGCAAGTTGACCCCTCAACTGGGCTGGGAGGGAGGAGGGGGTGATAAAGTGGCCTCCAACTCTCTGCGGCAAGGGCTGTGCAAGGATAGTGTACATCCCGGCCTACGACCTGCACGCATACACACAGACAGAACCTTGGCCTAGTTTAGGCTTACACTGTGACGTATCTGTGACAGACGGACATGTGGTCCGTAGGGCCATTTTAAGTGTCTATACGAGTACACACAATTTTTAGCGCTACTGCAGATGACATTGGACATCAGGCACGTTTTGTGAAAACTGATGAATAGCCGGTAATTAATTCAATAGTTGACAACTAATCGATTAATCATTGCAACTCTAAGTGCTGCTATACAGTACAACCAAGATTCCAGAAGAGCTGGGAGGCTGTTCTGAAATGTGTTAGTGCTGATTACTTTCTAATCGTTACTCTTTTTTGGAAAATTCACGCTCAGTCTGAATCCGGTGGCAGCAACATTCAAAGTGAGAAGAAGCGCAGCATCCAAACTTCATTGTAGTCGTGACTGAGGCTGCAACAATTAGTCGATTAATTGATTTTTAGTCATTGAATGACAAATCGTTTAGAAAAAGATCAAACATCCGCTGGTTCCAGCTTCTTAAAATTTGCAATTAGCTGCTTTTCTTTGTCATTTATGACAGAACAGGGCTCCAGACAAAACTCTTACACTGGTGCACCTCATATTTTCATTAGCTGCACCTAACAATTCATTTTAATTTAATGTCTTAGCAAATTATGTAAATGATTGGAAACAGGAGTACATTTGTTCGAAGGCAACAGTCCACAAACCCAGTTAGTGTTTAATCTGATCTCCTGAATAACACGTGCGCAAGTGTGACCAATAAATCGCAAGGAACATATTTTTGGATGGATGGAGTCTTTGTGTTTAGAAGCAGTTGGACGTCAATTTTGACGTCACTTCTGTCTCTGGCATGTCAGGGTCAGCAATTGCTTGACATTATATAGATCAATTAATCACTGGGATGAAAACAGTCGTCAGTAGCAGCACTGCACGACGACAATTTTAACCATTTACAAAGCAGGCACGCCATGCTAACGTCCTTATAATTTGAAGCTGGGATGAGCAAATGCCCCCTTTCCCACAAAAGAGGCACAGGAGACCTCAAAATTACAGGATGTAATGCAACTCATCCTGAGTCAGTTCAAGAATAGACAGAGGCCTGCCTACACTGTTAATCCCGAGTCCCACATCACGCCGTCCATTCTTATTGACTGCACCGCTCGCACTGGAGGAGGAAGAAAAAAAAGAGGAAACGAAGAGTGGGTCGGCATTGCTACACTCACTAGAGTTGTGTTTCCTTTACTCTCTCATGTGAGCAACATTCTCCATTGTCTTTCTCCTCGGCCTCCGACAGAGACACACACACACACACACACACACACAGACACGCAGCGGTTGTCATGTCATAAGAAGCGGCCCAGCGGATTGGCTTTGATTCTCCCCTCCCCTTTCCTCCCCGCTCTCCCCTCTCGCACAGGCTCTTTGCGCGTCATTTGATTTTCTTATTTAACAACCAACCCTGAAAATGCGTAGGAAGAAAGATGTCTAAATATAGATGCAGCCACAACAGCTCGCACCACGAGCGCACAGCAAAACTCTCTCCAACACCATGAGGAGACAAAACAGAGTGACGCTTTGCTGTTTGCTGATCGTTACCGAGGGCAGTGATTAAAACAGATAAGAACGGCTTTTTCTGTGAAGATTTACACCGATGCATAAATATCATGGTTTTAAAATCACAGCACATCAGTCAAACCACTTCAGGTCTACTATTTATAGGATGTTATGAGCTCATGTTTGTAGTTGTCTAGACTGAATTGGACCCTGGGTTTAAAAGAAACAAGGTGCTAACTTGGGCAGCGCAAGGGAGGACATGATAAAGCCAAAGTCAGGGCTACATAAAGAGCTACAGTAAAAGTAACACGGAGGCAGCGTGAGAGGCAGAGACCAGGCTGAGTGGGATTAACATGTGAAAAGTGAAGTACCAGTTAGCACTCCATTTGAGAGGCCAGTATCATTATCCTCTCACTGGCAAGGCAAAAAAATAAAAAAACACAACACACAGTTCAAGTGGAATAATAAAGCTCTCTCAACGAGAGTATAAACCGAGTTCAAGCCCCTCTCGATGGCACTCCAGCGCAATACGGGAGCGATACCCGCTTGCACCACGAGTGCGACAACTACTCCGACCCTCACGCGGTTCGCTCGGACTCATCCGATGAATTAGAGTAGCCGAAATGACGTCTATCGTGTCCGGCTACCTCTGCTACAGGATGCCGATCGCCTGCATGATGAAAGTGGAAGTTTTTACATCTCTCACATTAAAGAGGTCACGGTTCAGACACAACACAGACACAACTGACATATTGGCTGAAATCTGGAATATATCCTGAAGAGATGCCGAATATAACTGTTCCTAGCTTCCACAATCTGCTGACATGAAGAAGTTCGAGGCATGTGGCAAGGGAAATCTCAATGGGGGCTGAAGCAAGAAGTGAAAGTGCACACTTATAGCAAGACGCGGTTTCAAAACGGTGTGCCAGTAAAAGACATAGGAAGTAAGACTGCTGATCAAGACATGCCATGCCAGCCCCACTTGAAAGACTGTGTCGCAAGACATCTAGGCCAGGCTTCCTAGAAACGACGATGAACATTTGAACGTTCTGTATTTGAATGACGTGTTGCTGATCTTCCCCCCCCTCCTCGCAGGGTGCTCAAAAGGCCAAGGGCAGTTACAGAAGAGCATTTGTAAAACATTTTAAAATGTCATATTTTAAAAGAATATGTGTCATCGGACAGCATATGTAATGACGTTAACAGTGCAACTTAAAGGGGCAGTATGTACAAAGTTTAGCTGACGAGCTAAGGGTTAGCATCAGTTGGGGGTTACTCTGCTCACTCTTTGTTTTAAATATGAACTTGACAGGCGGCCAATTCTTTTACATGTTGCTTCTTTAATTTTAGAAGTTACAACGCATTAAGCCTGTCTCCTCCATTGCTTTTCTTTACATGCGATTACATAGCTGTGACTCGTGCCCTCGTTTGAGTGACAGGAATGTGGTTTCAGAAGAATCTCAACAGGAAGAATAAAACAGGCAAGAATCAGATGACAGTAAGACAGTAAGTAAGAGTGCATTTAAGAGTAAAACATGTTGGAGGTTAAAGGATATTTAAGCTGATTGTATCACGCACTTAGCTAAAACAGACAAACGATCTGGACTCGTATGACAATTCTGCTGATGCATTATGAGACCAACAGCAAATAATCAGTTCAAGGGGAGTTCCTGGAAGTTTCGTCTTGAGCTGTGACCTCAGACATCGCCGCTCATGTGTTGATTAGGATGTTTTAGTCACACGTTATCTTTACTTTAGTCTTAGTAACAGCCAGAAACACCGTAAGCCAAAGCTAGGTTGAGTAGCTGCACTCTGAACTCACCACTGACCAGAAACAGAGAAAGAAAATGTAAATGAAACAAAATGTAAATAAATGTACCACTGAGACCGTTTAGCTGTGCTGTAAAACACGAGAGTACCTTCTATACCTGAGTCCAGCGCAGCCTCCTAGTTGTTCTGATCCTGAACTGATACTGAACCCTCTCCAAACCACAACCCAGCAAAGCCAACTCGAGGAAACCGGACCCACTATTTGCACTTCTGACTTTCAGCGATTCCCCCCTAAAAACGGCCTCCAACCACAGGAAAGAGACCTCGGAGCAGTTTTAACAGCCTTCAAGAAACACATGAAACCGGTGCGGCCTGCCCATTGTCGTGTTGAACAATGCCGTCCAAAAATGCACCTATGAGACAAGCGCACCTCAGGAAGTACTCTGCCAGATCACGTCCTGTTCCGCGCAGCGAGGAGGCACGCATGACAGCGGATGAAGAAGGGTTGAAGCAGTGTGTGGAGCAGGGAGCAGGCCGTGAACCTGCATCCACACTAATGTTTTAACCTGTAACTAGAAAATCCGTGTGAGGAAACATGCTACGTACAGCAGATTCATTCACACTCACTGCAGGAAAGCGTCGGGAGGAATAAAAGGGGGACGACTACAAACATGCAAACTGATCGGGCCTGGTTTCCATTTTCAGTTAATACTTTGAATTTTTCATTTAATACTGGGCTTCTTCGCTTGAGCCTGTGAAAATGTGTTCCCACACAGTAGCTTGCCAACTTGCACTTGATGCCTGCCAGCCAGCTGAGCTACCAAATTATTTTGCAGACATTAATATTATGAAAATGGATAAAAAGCTGCAGCTAGACAAAGGGCTGCTTTGTCAACTCTCCTTTGTTCTAACATTTATCTCTTATTTTGTCCTGCAGACATCACAAATACAAACACGTCTTTTTGAGCAGGAGTTACTGGCCGATGCAAAACCGTCTGACAGGAACAAGATTACATATACAATGCAACTTGCTTTATAAAAGGGCTACTCTCTTCAAGAGCCATGATTCTTGACCAGTTTGAAGGTCAGTAAACAAAATAACCCAGTCCAGCCAGGATTACGCTGTGTCTCCGTGTGGCTGAAACTAAATGCTCGGAGCTTTCTGGAACATTGGTTTATAGGGGCAGCGGCACGATTGTTCATGGGGTGTTCAGTTATACCGAAATAAAACAAGACATGGATAATTGATAGCCTCGAGCCAATCAGGAGTGGACTATTCCTTTTATCCAAGGTATAAAGTTTAAATAAAGCATGAGCCAGAAAACCCATTTACCATCTATCATATCCCCGAAGTGTCGGCATGTCTGGAGCCTATACCAACGATACGTTCAGCTGCGTCTCTTGTAGCCGTCACCCATGTGCTGTTCTACCGTCTAACTCAACGTCCGACCCCCTTTTCTTCCCATCACCCCCCCCCTTCAGCCTGCTGTCGGCTCGTGGCATTGTTACTAACAACATGAAGCCGGACTTTCCATGACATGATTCCTTCAGTCATGTTGCAGCTGAGATTATTACAAAAACATTACGTGACTGTAAACAATCCCATGGGTGGAAACATGCAGGCCTGAGAAAGACAGAAAAAAAAAAAGAAGTGAGCCTTACATCAACACGACACAGGAAAGATGGCGACTATAATTTCATTATTGTCATTGTTGATTAATCGGTCGATCGGTCACAAATGGTTGAAAAGGACACTGAGCTCAGACGTCTTGCACTGTCCACAACCCAAAGATACCCAGTTTACTGTCATAGAGGATCTCAATCAGTTATCCAAATATTAGCCCATTAATCGACAACTAATCGGTTGATCGCTGCAGCTCTACGTGGAACTACAGATTGCCGTGTATTGCATTTTCAAAAACCTGCATCTGAATTCCATCAGAGCGTCATTTTTCGTGATGTGCAGGGGTGAAAACACCAAGTGCAGCCTCTCGCTGATGCCTGCATGCTACCAGGCATGACTGCCATACTATAGTAGGGGCATGCTGAGGGCCTACAAACAGCCGTGTGGCTCTTGCGCAAAAAAAAAAGCAATGTCAAGTCATCCCAACACGGACTGAAACGAATCTGCATCCAGATGCAGGGGGGGGGGGGGGGGGGGCAGCAGCGACCTCTCTCCATCTCTCTCTCCCCCCTGCACGGCTGGGGGAGGCGGACAAACACACATGGTACACGTCGTACATTTCGTTCACGGTGCACACACACACGAAAATCCTGTGCAGGGAACAGAACAAGGGAGGAGGAGGAGGCGGTGGAGGAGAGGGGGGGGAGGACATAAATAGCTAATAGCAGCAGCATCTAGATTATTGAATGTGTGCCATTAGGCCAGGCTTGAATTCAGCTGCACAGCAACTATCCAAAGGGGGGGGGGTCCTCACAAATAATTTCCACCAAAAGAGAAAAGAGGTCACACCACTGATATATCTCAATTGGGGGGGGGGGATATATTTTTGAATAGACAAAGAAAACTCAAAACAATTGAATATAATTTCCTGAGCCCATAGCACACACACACACACACACTTCTCTCCATGCATCGACCCAGTAGCGACAAAATGTGCCCACAGCTCACTGACACTTAAGGGGGATAAGGGCGCCTCGCTTGCAGCCAATATTCAGCCTATATACATATATATATATATGTGTGTGTGTGTGTGTGTGTGTGTGTGAGGCGGACATCGCGTTTGGGCTTCATGACTCCGCAATTTGACTACACTGCTTTGCGGTTCACACACACACACACACGCACGCACGCACACACTCACACACACACACACACACACACAGAGGGGGGGAAATGCTCCTTTACCTCCAAAGTGCGTATCTCTTGCTGTGTGAGGTCGTTGGACGCGGCGCATTTGGTCCGTAGCCCCTGTAAGCTGGAGATGGAGATTTCAATCATATTCTGGATGAGTTCGCATTGATGTAGTGCGGCCATCGCTGCGCCACCACCACCACCGCCGCTGCCGCTGCCGCCGCTACTATCCCTCTTCGGCTGCTCATCACTCTCGACCATCTTCCCACCTTTAGCAGACACACTATCCATTCCTCAGCATCGGGCACGGCTGGAAGGTGGCTGGAGTCAAACTGTTAAGCTCGAATACAACATATGCAGCAGTCCGGCGGCGACCTTATCGTGGGGGAAGTTAGCTGACAGCGGATTGTCCCCCCTACAGCTCCCAATCTGGAAGAGTCAGGATGCGAAAAGCAGTTTGTTCTTTTCTTTTTCTTCTTCTGCTTTTTTTTTCTTTTTCAATTATCAAAACAAAAGAAAACGCTCGACGGCGAACCTCGGGGTTGTCGAAGCGAGTCCGAAGTCCAAGCTAATGCCGCGACTTGTGTTTTTTTCGGTCCGTGTATGCTACCACCGACGAGAGGCTACTCTCTTCCACCGACAGCTCTGGCAGAGGCTTTCACCGTCTGTCAGCTGTTGGGAACATCATGGGGCGCGGTGCAGTGTGGGAAATGAAGTCACACGAGTTGCACTCTACGCTACATCCCGTCAACCTCCCCCCACCGTCTCATACACACACACAGCTGAAGAAATGGGACAGTTGACTGATAACGAAAGTGATTTAATATCATCTTCAAGCGAGGTTCAAACATTTAGAACAGGAAAAGCACATTTTAAAGATTATTCAAATAATAAGGGGAGTGAGGGGACTGCTAACTGCATCAGGGACAGGAAGTTAGCTTAAACAATAATGGCGCTATATAACGGTTAATTTAAATTTAAGGGCCTTAATATAGCGCCATTTTAATATTGACATGTTACAACAGGAAAGGACAAGTGCAAAATAATATGGCTGAATTCAATTTAGCTGCTTCCACTGGTGTCCTTTGTAGTCCCTTAAACCTGGAAATCAATTAGCATTTAACAGTTAGCATTTGACAATGGTGATTTGATAACTTCTTCAAGTGGGGTTTAAACATTAATAACAGGAAAAGCAAAATTTTAATATTATTAAAATGATAAGGGGAGCGAGGGGACTGCTAACTGCACCAGGGACAGGAAGTTAGCTAAAACAACGACAGCGTTTATAATGGCTGAATTAAATTGAAGGCTTATATAGCAACATTTTAATATTGACATGTTACAACAAAAAAATATGGCTGCATTCCATTTCCCTGCTTCTGCTGGTGTCGTTTGTAGTCCTTGAAACCTTGAAATCAGTTAGCAGTTAGCATTTTAATTTTGTCGTTGGTTAAAAGCCTGAAATAAGACCTGTCATCTACCACCGGCTTAAGTTACATTAATTATACTATGACATAAAAAAAAAACATAATTAAATGTCCCACAATTGAATTAAAAAGCACTTTAGTGTCTTAAAAAAAACTAGCCTACAAAGACATGTCAGCGCTACACCACTCTAACTGCTGAATTAAATTTAAGGGCCTTAATATAGCACTATTTTTCATACTTCCATTTCGCTGCTTTAGTTTCAAGGTTTTTTGGCTAATCTGGAAGTTAGCCTCGACCCTCGGCAAAAAGCAGACTGCATTTTCAATTGGAGATGATTTTCCGTGTTCAGTGTCATGACGTCGAATGTCCGTAATATTTAGCCAGTTGTTAGCAACCTCCTTTTTAAAGACATGAAGGCTTTAAAATTCACAAGTGTGGTATTTCATTATGTGTTAAATGTCGTTAAACAAAACATGAAAATCCCTAAACCCTGTGTTAACCACAGACTTTATCTCAGACATCTCACACATTTAAAAAACCCACTGACTTTGAGAAGAGGGGAATCAGAAGAGCAAAATATGCTAAATTATTGCGAGGTTGTAGGACTAATTCCTGCTGCACTCTGTTTTATGCTGGCTCACTGTCAAACCGTCATGGCCTCCTGGGACACTTGAAAAGAATGGAGCCCTTGTTAATGTCATCGGTAACACCTGGGCTTTTCCTGACAGGTCAGAATTTGTGCTTTGAAAAAGGCCTATTGTGCATGCTGCACTGGTGTGGCTCGTTGGGATGCTTAAAGGGGCAGTTCACCCCGAAATCCAAAATTATCATTATTTGTCCCTTACCTGAAATGCTATCTATCCATCTAGGTCGATTTGGTGTGAGTTGCTGAGACATGTTAGCATTCTCTCGAATATAATGGAACTTTATGGTACTCGACTTGTGGTGCTCAAAGTGCTCTTTCTGGAAATCATGACCCAGTTACTCAAGTAACTGTATCACCGCATCATGCGACTACTCTTGGTAGAAGCTAGCTGACTAAGCTAACTAGTTAATGTGATAGCTAAGCCGAGAAGGATGTCGTCAACGTTGTCAGGAGCACAAACTCCATGTCCCCTTCCGCACGGTGATGAAGTTGGTAGGTGTAGTTTGTTTGACAGAAAATAGTTCCTGCATGTCACTGTTGACAACAAGGTTTGTTTATTTTGAGCAGTGGATCATGATTATTGTAAAGAGATATTGTTTGTTTTTTTGGTCACTATAATCACCACATGCCAAATGCCATCTAGGTTCGTTATATTCGGCAAAAGGCAGACATCTGTACGGGCGATATCTCCAAAACCCGAAACAGATAAGAGGTCAAAATATATGTTCTTGATTTGGGGATGAGCTTTACCTTTAAGTGGAATAGTCATAATTAACGTACTAGTTTCACCTGTGCTTTTCCTGCTGTAACAAGTCAAACATGTCTGCTGATAAACTATAGTGCTGTGAAGTAATATGATAGGCTCTGCAACAACAGGGTGCTGTGAGGAATTCTGGGATCCAGAACACTCCTCTCTCTCTCTCTCCTACACTGGTACAGCAACAATAGCACGGTCGTGTGGAGAGGCAGGGCTGGCAATGTGAGAGCAGCTTTGGGCCCCAAGAATAATCACCACCTTTCACCTCGCTTCGCAGCTCCATGCACTGTCAGTACATACTCTGTGTTGAGCAAAAGAGATGCACCATAAGGCGGACAGGACGACTATAGAGATTTTTAGCGGTAGGACGGGGTTCTTTATGTATTTTATCATAGGTACACTCTGTGATCAGAGCACAGCCCCCTTCCCTTCCCATCCCATCCCACCAGTCCAAGTCCACATAGTTGACATTCCACTTGCATGTAGTTGAGTGTACATGGTCTGCATTCAAATGCAGACGGTGCACTTTCCACAATGATGTGATGTTTGAAAGGGTGCAGCACCTAAAGAGCTCCTGGGCTTTTAATAGTACACGTTTTATTTTGTTTGTTTGGTGCATACAATCACACTCCTCCAAAAAGCTCAAAGAGTTACTACAAATGAGGTGGTCAAATTAAAACTGATCACTTAATTCCTCCCACTCAGTCTTATTCCCAGACTAAAAACAATAACGTGCAGCCAAAAAAATGAAGAAATGTTACAAATCTTGACAGCAATGGAAGTTGCTGCAACTTCAGTGCCATACCTTCACAGGTATGCACCGTCATATCAGGACGGTGCATATTATAAGTGTGGAGGTGGGAGGTGTGTGCAGGTTTCCACAACCATGAAGCAACAGTACACATGGCTCACTGCTGCAATGAGGGTGTGATGTTCCTTCCTTTAATATACCCTGATTATACAATGGGACGTGAGTCACTTCTCATGGAGCCCCGTGTTCCTCCTCTCCATCTGTCTATCTTGTCTCCTCTCAGACTCTGATCACGGGAGAAATTGTGCTGCATCTGATGCCGGCCAGACACGAACCGGTCTGAGTAGCAGCCCCTGCACGGTAACGTATAGGGATCCGAGTGAGAAACCAAATTAAGGAATTGGGAACCTCGGTCAGGGTGTTTTGGTGCACCGCAAGTCGACCTCCACTTTGAAGTTGAAACTAAACCGAAACCAGTGACATAAATTCCTCTGAAATAACATGAAACTGTGCAAACAATGGAATGAGACAGACACAAAGCCGAGTCTCAGTCGTGACCATGAACTAATTGTTGTTGTTGGTCCTCAAGGCTACTTTGTAGATTCTGTCCTGCTGTATTAACAGCACAGACTTGATGGTGACATGCCAGCAGAACACAGTGCCAACTTCAACACTTCTTTGCCTTCAAAATGAAGTTACTTGGTGGGAACACTGGGCAACAGTGGGATTGGAGCAAAGGCTTTAAGAGAAAATGAAATATTAGTTGTATGTGCCCACCTCTTAGAAAGCATTGATATCCAACTTCAAACAAAGACTGTATAATTTGTACAAACACCAAATGGGTGAGGTTTATGAGTCCTATTTCAGTTGTTCAACATAATGGCAACTAATCCAGCAAACATAATATTGCTGTAGCACAAGAACCAAGTCTGTGAGCAAGTTAAATATTGCAATTCAGGGGAAATATTAATTTAAACCTCTTTGGCTCCGTATGTCTGGCTTATCATCGATTGCATAACTGCAGCATAAGGACTGGTAGTGAGAAAGTGATTATCTTTGTGATTATTTAACCACTCGGCTGACAGATCACAGCAAGGTGAAATGTGAGCGCAACAGATGCCGCCATTCCCCTCGATCTCCTTATCCCATGTGCAATGTATTTCATTAAAGACTCCGGCATCTCTGATGAAAAACATGTTAGTGTCTCACCGTGTGTTCCTCCTCCGTCCTTCTGCTGCAGCTTCCCAACAGTTCATTTCCCTCCTGATACTTAAGGACAACTGACCTTTGTTCAGAAACAAATCACATGCATCATGCAGGCAAGTTCATAAAAAATACCAATGTTGTGAAATAAAAGATGCATGAGAAACGGTCACAGGCACTTGACAGCTTGTTGACACGACTCACTCAGCTGAGGACAGCGTGATCCTTTCCCAGCCTGACGGTCTCTTAAGCCGTCTAAACTGTTGTACTATTGGACAGCCAAGACGCCACATGCAGCGTGGCGCTCAGGGGTGTTCGGATTAAATTAGATTGTGGACAGTCAGACTTCATCGTCTTTGCTGGCCAGGATTTCCAGGAGCTAACCCTTAAGGTCTCGGGGAGGTTGAGCCCTGACGGGATCATTGTAGAGTCACAGCCTTTAGCCTGTGGTCCGCAGCTAAGATTAAAATGACACCGTCTGGATACATGATTTTGATGCAGGTCCAGTCATTGCATAATTCAGTGTGACACATTCAGGGTGCAAGTTTAAATCTGTTTTAGTATAGACTTTAATTATGTTGATTAAGAAATATAATGAGAAGTAGAACTCAGTTGACTGCCAGTCATTTTTCTGAAAAAATCATCTAACTTCTGCTGCATTAAAATGGAAAAAGGAAAATGTTGCATTTTCCTTCACACAGCTTGTGTACATTATTAATACTGACGTGTGCTAGTAAGGTAGCCTAAAAAATGATGCCTAATGTGCGTAAAGTTGCTGAAAGTCAAATTCTGTTTTCTTAAAAATGATGTCATTCTTCTGTTATTCTTAGAATTGAGATGAAGGGCCAAATATAGATGTAGGCAAATGTTTCCTAAAGTGTTAGTACTTGTTTCACAGCTCCCAAATTATTTAAGAGAGCAGCAGAGGTCTCCTAAGTCAGCGAAGACTTACCTTCAGAGGCAGCAGCTGCAGAATTTCCATATTTTGCAAATGTGTGACGATAAGTTGATTAAAAGGTACATTGTCTGTTCCGAAACTCTCGCGGTGTCACGAAACAGCCACAACGTGATGGATTTAGCATAAAATACAATCAAATCTTCATATTAAAATCAATGTATCAGTTTTAGAATGTGATATATGCGTCACATTAGCTGTGCTGAGAAAGAAGAACTCGGGTTTGAGGGATGATTAATAACAAAACATAGAAGTGAGGATCAGGGAAGTATGTAAAACTTTTTATAGAAATATTCAAATTTTACCTTGTTTCTATAGTGGGAGTGTGCGCCATGAAGGCGACAAGTCTTTTGGAAACACTGAATGTGAATTACACACAAATATTTTACAGGAGTATCACTGCCAATGGTTACCAGATCCTTCTTTAACTTATTTAAAATGGCATATATTCACAAGTTATCATAAATGTAATGACAACATCTTATATGAGCTTTCCTCTCGAACAATTAAATATAACAAAGTGTTAAAAACTGTGCAATAATGCGTGCCTGGAGCCATTACACACAGACCTTCAGTCGTGCTGTTGACTCATTCAGTGTTACCAAGGGCAAATTCAGATAGAAATGATCGTAGTCCTCATGCCATTACACATAGTAGTTATCACACAATCGAACATTTCTTTTATCATCCTCCTGATGAATGTGAACATTAAAATTACATTGTTAAGTCCTACTTTATTACTAAAAGCTATATGAGTCATGAGTGTAAGACCGTTTTACTCACCCTCACCCATTAACTTCTTGTGTTTAGTAGGAAATTATGCAACAAAGTTCCCAGTTCCCTGTTCTATAGCATGAGCGCCCAAACGTTTCACTTGGAGGGCCAAAACTGAAACTTAATGGTGGACAAACACCAAAAGGAAACATCTATTGTATGGCATTGTTACATGCAAAATGGTACTAGGATCCCAAATGACCTTAATTGACTGACTTCCTGCAAAGTGTTACTCTGCCCGCCATGTTCAGATTATCAGAAAAGATTAAGAATTTGGGATTCTGCCATTTTTAAACCCTCATGGTGGCCCAACTTTGCTCCGCGGGCCCTGCTTTGAGCAGCCTTGGCCACGTTTCTGACCATGCAGGCCCTGTTGTGATTCAAGCCAAATTAAATGCCAACTGGTGTTTTGGTGTGGGATAGTAGGAGCACCATCATACTGGTACTACAGTATATTATATTTATAATATTTTATTTTAATCTGTTATTTCTTTTTCTTACTCGTATGTTAAATTACAAATCTCCGAATAACCACTCGCGGTATAGAAGTCGATTTTATTTTTAAGAGTGCACAGTAGCTTTAAATGTCTTCATCCGAATGTATTTTAAAGCCCCTTGGGAAAAATAAAAATAAATCTAGAGCACATATCCACGCCCATTGTCTTGTTTGATATCATTACATTAATAAGAAAACAGGAAGTCAGACGGAGCAGGCCTCCCGTGAACTCCAGCTGAACTCTCCACCCTACAGAGCGGCCAAGGGACAAGGCGGCCTTCTAGCCTTTACTATTTTTACTGCATACATACAGCTGCAAAACAAAGGTGGAGGAAACATGGAGGTGGTGGTGGTGGTGGTGGTGGGGAGAACCAGAGAAAAAGTATTGGTCTTCAGTCTTATACCAGCATGAAGCCTTAGCTGCTGAACTCCACTAGACTCTCAAGAGGAAAAACAAACAGACATTGCTTGTGAGCTGCATCCGGCCTGTCTCTTCTCACTGACCTTTAAGATTGTCAATACCTTCAGATGGATATGACAAGAAGGAGGATGTTACATTGCCACGCCTCGCGCTGCGATCCAAAGAGACAACTGCCTCTGCACGTTTGACTTAAATGTTGACTTATGCGCTCGACTCTAGGATATCCTCCACCAGATACTGTTCGCCCAGAGTGTCTCTGTATGCGTCAGTCAGCGTACACGCCACAGGATAAACGTCACCCAGGCCAAACAGAACACAAACTTTGCCGTTAAGTAGGTAAACTTGTCGCCATCGCAAGCAAGAATGTAAGTCAAAATGCCCACATTGGAGACCATGTGGATTATTCCTAACAGTGAGTACAAGGGGTGGATAAAACTAGGACTCCAGTGGCACAGGGCAGTGAAATATGCACAGACGACACCATCTGCTGGACAACTGTGTACTGCAAAAAGCATTTAAGGATAAGCTCACTGAAAAATGAAAGATTTAACCGTTATCTACTCGGCCCCATGCCGATGGTTTGTCTTTTTGGCACCTAAACAACTGAAGTAGACAGGGACTTGTTTTAATATGTAAAACGTTAAAAAAAAACAAAAAACATTAAAATTGTTTCATGAACTCGTTAAGCATAATCCAGGTTTTCTGAACCCCCCAGACATCCCGAGTTGATTTGAATTGATCACTGACACCCTTCAGGGGTCAAGCTCACACACCCACTACAGACAGTTTGAGCGCTAATGCTTGTAGCTTAGCCTACAGTGAATATTCCATCTTAAATGAAGGCCGTAAATTACGTTATTTCAAATCAATGATACGCAAAAGAAGACCGATTAATATCTAGAATCCAGCAAATGACGTTTGATTCCTTGAAACTCTTTGAAGAAGTTGATTTGAACTAGAAAAAGCATCTTTTTTCTTTTTTTTTAAAAACATATTAAATAAAATGAATCATCTTTGTATCATGTTAACCTACAATGGACATTAATGGCCTACACAAACACCTGCTCCTGGAACTACACTTTCATTTTCAAAGTAAATGTCAATTTAATAAAGTGGCCGCTGGGCTTCCATACTGTTTGACTGCCACTCAGTAAACACGCAGGCAGCACGAGAGCCTCAGCGGTCTGAGCGGGCAGTGGGGCAAGCTGCATGATCTAAGAGACTCTGAATGTTGTGTGATTGTTTGCGCCAGATGTGGGAGCGCTGCCGTCTCAGAAAAACAGCTGCCCTCGAGGGATTTTCTTGAGCTACGCCGTTCACAATTGAGTATCGACAGAGGCAGCTCTGTGGGTGAAGACAAATTGTCAATGAGTGAGATCAGAGAAAGACAGAGCAAGACCGATTCCACATGAGCACAGTTCAACAGTTGGTCTGGTTTAAATGTGTGGTTTTATATTGTAATGTAAACATTTTAAATGCACTCTCGTTCTCTTTAACTGAACTTTTGTCTTTTAAAATGTATTTGAAACTGACAGTAGTTCCAAACGTGCAATATGTACAGAGTTTAGTTGAGAACACTATGAGATTAACCCAATTTATCAACATAATGTAAAAAATCAAGCGTTTTGTCATCACAGCATCTATGCATTGCCATACAGGGATTCTATTGGAGTTAGCATGCTAACCTACTAGCTCCATACCTGTTCAAAGCTCCTATGCTAGTTACGTAAACACCAAGAAGCGTCTGGTTCTCAAGCTCCCAGTCCGAACTGCTAGCTGCACTGCTAACTAAGATACCTAGCTAATGGTAGCTACAGTTAGCAGCTGTAATCTTGGCAATATGCTGCCACCTCATTTGTTTAGAGTATACAGTTGACAACAGTTGTCTACAAGCCAAAAAACATGGTAACCTCCTTGTTAATGTATTTTATAAAATGCATGTTATTTTTTATTTTATTTGAAACCTTAAATCAAATTAACTGCTTACATAAACACCAGCTGTTAGAGTACAGTAAAACTGAGATTTCCCACTGAAATGTAGGTTTTATGGCTAACTGTTTGGCAAGTAATCTACTTACACTTTCAGGAGACATGGTACAACACCACTCCTGTCGTCCCAGTACAGCAAATATTTGGTATATTTTGATATCAGCTGAGATCCTTGCCTTTCTTCGTCAGTAGGCTTACTTGGCTGTCAACTTTCAGCCTCAGCCAAAACCAATTTTGTGGGTTTCCTGCTATCATTAACCAAATGATGCTCACTTTCCCACAACCAGCAAGACCACGTTAAACCTAGTAAGAGTACGGTCAGTGTGGTTCTAATAACGCAATGTGAAAGGACTCTGTACTCATTCAGAAACTGATGACGGCCAGTGGGGAAACTCCAACACTTGACCCACAAATGATCTAACTGTAATGTGTTTAAGAACAGGAAGTGGTACAACAAAGTTGGCCTTGAGTTGATGTTCCTAA
Source organism: Diplodus puntazzo (assembly GCA_963678695.2). Lineage (NCBI taxonomy): Eukaryota > Metazoa > Chordata > Actinopteri > Spariformes > Sparidae > Diplodus > Diplodus puntazzo. Next base: position 6,166,227 of record OZ023167.1, on the reverse strand, counting down.
TTAAGTCTAGTTATTCTTTTATTTTTTGTTTGTAAAATGTGAAACTCAAGCACTGAACACTGCAAAACAGTCCCAGCTCTTGGTTGGTATGGTACACTGTGCATACCTGCCAAGGCATTAAAAACTTTGTATTCAATGGTAAGTGCTCATAAACAAACAAACTTAAAAAGTGGAAACACAGGGCATTTTCTACCAGAGAAATTAAAAGCAATAAACTCATCTATTTGAAGCCGTGCTTTCTCAATTACTTAATACATAACACATTTGATAGTTTTCTTTTATTTAGACAACCCAAATAAAAGGCACATAACATTGCGCATGTTTATGTAATAATTTGACAAACGTACATTTAAAAAAAATGTAGGAATGTTTGACCTTTCTGCTAATCAGAAAGCCTAGCCTCTCATATATACAAAATTACCATTGTTAATGTTCTAATACAAAAGATTTATAAAAAAGGTTATCTTATCTTTCACATCTATTGTAACTACCGTATCCTTGGAACTAAAATAGTTTTGTACAAAGATATACATTCAACTGCTTCCACAAGGGTCCTGGAATTTCCAATTATTTGTTTTCCTTAAAAATAAAGAGATGTTCGATTCCACGAGAATTGTTCAGTTTAACATATTTTTTTGTATCAAATTTGGCAAACAGGCTATCATAGTGTATCTACGTAAATGCATAATAACAAAAAAGCTACACTAACATTTTGTTTAAAACAAAACTTGGGAAAAATGACAAACATGCATATTGCATTTTTCAGTATAAACTGTCTCAACTCAAAGAGTTGCAACACTGTTGAGATCACATGGCATTCATTAAAAATACTTAATGTTCAACAGCTACAGTGTTTGGGATCATGCAACATCAATCTTGTCCCATTACTTTAATGGACAGGAACTTGCATTTCATCAAACCTATTCAGAACTCAGCTACATAACTGTGCAGCCAGAGCTGAACTTGACAATGTTTTTTAAATGGACGGCTATGTTTAAAATCAATAATTGTTGGACTTCTTGTCCCCGATGGAAGGCTGGACAAATCTTAGCACCTTAATGCCGAATGATTTTTGGAAATCTAAACAAAAAAAAAAAAAAAAAAAAAAAAGAACATGTAGAAGTCAAGAATCAAGAAAAATGGTAGATATACTCAATTTAAAACAGGAACCAAATTCATGATTTATGGGCTTTTAGGTGTGTTTCCTGAGTGAGGGGTCCTTAGTATCATCTAGGGGCTATGAGAGATAAATGATTTAAACAAAAAAAAAAAAAACAGTGTACAGAAGAGTCAGACAAAAACTAATTAGTCACCATTATGATGACAGTAACAGCCTGAAAAAAGCTTCACTACAAGGCCAGGCCTCTCCTCCACGGTCAGCCACTAGATGGCCCTTAAGTGCAGGCTGGCTAACCAAAACACTTAAGACTCCAATTTGATCTTTGATAATACTGCTGCTCACCTGTATGTAGGATATGCTTTCAGTGCAAGACTCATTCCATTCTGACTTCATGGTGAAGAGAAAAAAAAAAAAAAGAGAAGAAACTACAAAGAGGCAAATAAAAACAAACCTTTGCGTTTCCATACAAACAGAAAAACAAAGTACAAATATTTTCATTGTCGAGAGGACAGTGTCGAGATTATCCCCTCGAACGACAAAAGCAAAAAATTAAAACGCTGACATGAAAATACATTACTATGTCAACTGTACAAGTTAGTCACTGTACCTCAAGAGCATACCTACTATCTCAGAAGAAAAAAAAAAAAAAAAAAGCTATAGCACTGTGAAAAAATATTCTTCCATGCAAGTGGAAGCTGCTGTCCCTTTTACTAGACTCATTTCCTATAACATTAAATAGATAGTGATTAGCAGGCTATAGTTAAAAAAAACAACATACAAAGCAACACCCAGAGGCTTCGGGAGAGAACTTGTAAAACATCAAAAACAGCAATTTATAGTTATTGCTTTAGTCCATGTCTCATCTCCCTTTTACAAAAGCACGGGTGTGTTTTCCTACGGGGTCCTCAAGGTGCTTGAGGGATCCTCACCTCTCCTTTGTCAAGATACAAATCACAGTTTCATCATTCTAACTGACTACTCTAAGTCTCCTGATTTCAAGGTAAATCCTACTCGATTTCTACTCAAGTGTTCTGCATCTCGTGCCAGCCTCTTTACATAAGTTGGGACGCTGCTGTGTCTTGGGGTGGGGGGAGCTCCTACCGGCCGCACAGCTCATGTAAATGTTCACTTCAGGGTTTGGTGAAGTAAACGCGGTTCAGGGAGGAGAAAGAGCTCGGCTCGAGGTGCAAATCATGTGGACAGGAGTCTCTTGGTTTACTTCATTTTTCCCTTTCTCTCTGGCCAGTTCCAACGCTCTCTCTCCTTTTTTTTACCAAGGTGGGGAAGAAGGCAAGACTTGGGAGAGAAAAGACATGCTATCCACTGGCCGCATGGCGATGTTGAGCGGCCCGGCCATATTCATGGGCATGGGGGTCGTTATTGCGACCGGGTGGGCTATATTCATGGACGCCGAGGCAGGGATGTTGACGGAGGCAATGTTGACAGGCCCGGTGATGGTGACTGGGTGCTGAAGGCTGACTGGAGATGTAATGTTGACGGTGTTGGTGCTAATGTTCATTTGGGCAGCTATGGTGACGGGGTTGTTGTTGTGGCTCCGGTTCATCGCCGAGGTGATGGGGGCAGAAATGGTCACAGGTGTAGCTGAGGCAGAGTTGCAGACATCGTTTCCATCTGGGGGGGAAAAAAAAAAACAAAAAACAGGAAAGGGTGTTTAAATGTTGCTCTGCAGTAACTCAAAATAGTTGTTCATTGTTTAGAGATAAAAAGGGCAACACCCTCATGACTATGGAAGCGTACTGCTGCCACACAAGAACAATAAAAACTGGATCAATGACAAATGATACGGTTTTTACATTACTACAAGATGTCTTCGCGTTAGCACGAACACAATCTTATCGTAACAAGAAACTCTTCTAAATCTTGTTTAAATGTTAACATCTTACAGTAAAATTGTGAATTTATTGTTATAAAAATGTTTCGTATCATAACAAGGTATTTTCACGCTACATAAATTACATTTATTTTGAAATAATTTGTGTAATGTAATGTACAACAAAAACAAAAGAGAAAACTCACACTGAGAGATAGTGTTACAGAAGCCTGTAAAAAGAAGAACTGATAATGAGAATTGGACATCTTTTCCTGACTCAACTGCACACCCTCGGTATTGTGATGTTAGGGGTACGTATTTCTGACGGGCAAACCTTTGTTACAGGAGTTGAAGTTGGCCTGTCCGTGAGTCTTCAAGTGGCTGGTGATGTAGGCCGCGCTGAGCATCTTCCCACAGATGCTACAGGTCACCTTGCCTTCGTGTCTGATCATGTGGGAACGGAGTCTGTCTTTGGTGGCGAAAGCAGAGGTACAGGCCTGCAGATGGGGTCAAAGGTCAGTGGAGTACAACAACACTAATAACCAAAATAATAATAATAATAATAATGACGCTGACAGTAATGACTCTTACCGTTACTTGACATTTAAACGGTCTTTCTGATGAATGCACATGCTTCACATGGCAGCTCAAGTGGTCTGGCCTAGATTTGAAAAAAGAAAAAAAAAACAAACATTTAATATTTAGAAAGCCAAATGTTCGACCTTTATTTACATGCAAGAACAGAAGTGTGTGTTCGGATGTGCTCTGTTAGCTTTGATAATGAGGGGATGAACACAAGAAAAAAAAAAAGAAAAGAAAAAAGAAATCCCTAAAAATCTCAGTCAATAGTGGTCAATTCTCTGTGATCAATCAAGCATGAATTGGTTTGACCTAGTTTCAAAAACGCACCGCACCAAGATGGCACTTCTGAACATGTTCCACTTGTTTATTGAGCGTTAACTGGCAGTTAAGCATTACATTACACTAGTACAGTTTATTTCCTGCAGCCTTGGCATTACTTACAGAAATATGAAGAGAATGTTACTGAGAATTTCCAGGAATTTAGCTGGTAGTTTCCAAGAAAATCCTAGACTGAATTTGCGCAACATCTCTCTCTCTGAGGATTCTATTATTGTATTGTAGCGGTTTAACAAAATATTAAAAGCATGTTGAAAGTGATGCAAAACGTGAGGAATCAGTCACAACCCTGGTTCTGAATGTTTGCAAATACAAATGCAATTGACTTCTTGCTCTCCAACTTAAATTGATAACCAAAATTTGCTTATGTCTTTCACATGAAACCTCAAATGTATTAAAGTCCGGACAAATTCCTTGCAATAACAGCTGATACTTAAACAACTAAATAAAAGTTTTACCCACACAATGTTATCTTTATAATTCTAATACTTATGGTGTCCTAAAGTAAGCGCTTGTACAAAAAAAATCTGTGTATAAATGAAAGTTCAAAATAACAAAAAACAGATGACAACATATCTCAGTGTTCTTTATATAATTTGCCGCTCACTGCATATCAGCGCTTGAAAAAAAGAAAACTGTTCTTTGCTTCTTGACCTTTACACTGAAACTCCAGCTTTCACAAATTCTTCTTGGCACTGATCCTCGTCGGTCAGCTTGTTAGTTCTACTGAAGTTGTGAGCTGAATCATGTTAGAAGTGCCATAATGGAGTGAGTAAGGGTTACAGCGCTGGCAGCTGCTCCCAAACCGGAAAGAAGTTTCATGCTGCTGGATTTTTTTTTTCTTTTTTTTTTTTTTTTTAAACTAGGAGTCAAGTGGAGTCTTCTCAGTAGTGCCATGAACCGGAATCAGGTTTTTTTTTCTCTTTCCTTCTTTTATTTTTTGTCCCACTGACGAGGAGCGCAGACTCCAGACAGAGCCTGCCTACATATCTGGCTGAGTGGCAGTGACTCAGTGCCCTGTTATTCAGTCCCCATTCTCACTTTCCAGTATGCTGATGAATCCCTACCCCACGTCACTGTGCTGGAGGCATGCCTGAAACTGCCCTACAAAGCACAGTGCTAATGTTACAGCTTGGCTGACTAGGGAACACTGCTGATGTTTTTGTTGAAGTTGTGTTTCAGCACAGAACTCATCAGATGTTATTAATATTCACTGCATGCTGACTAACATACACCAGATATGCTGGCTTAATAGACAGCAAAAAGACAGCAAAAGTGTCGATAAATCTAAATATGAAGCCACCTTCAGAGACAAAATATCATAGTAAATGTGTTGACCTGAACATTACTACATGGTTCACTGAATTCCCAGGGGAAAGGGAGTCTGTGACATGCTGGCGGGAACCGCAAAGTGACAAGTGACGCCTCCCCCTCCCTTGATACTCTACCACTGGTGCTCTCCCATGTGCGACTGTTTAAACATGTGGTTAAAATGGCGTGGGGGGTCAGTACAAGTACAAATCCAAACTGCTATACGACTATAAATATGGAAACACAGCCTCTGGGAGGCTACGTGAACAGTAAATGGCTATACAATAACCCCTCTATATGAGATCATGGTGCGACTGAATAACTCAAACATACAAGTCATGCTACGAGCAACAGGGTCGCTGTTTAGCGAGCCGCTGATAAAGCAGAAAAAAAAATGCAGCATCTGGCGATGGCATTCTTTGCTACAATAAATCCTCCCTTTGTATTCGCTGCCAAAAAACATTCTAATTGCAAACAGTATAAATATACAGTATAAGGATACACTTCAGTTTAGTCAGCATGTTTTTCTTACTTGAAAACACATCAAAAAGCTAATTTTCAGACTGCCAAGCACAGAGTCAAAAAAGGTATGTTTGTTAGAATGTGTTTGTCATTATGTTCTTTTTAAATTCCATGCAGACAAGCCTAGAATTTCCTCTTTGACCCTTCATTGCAACCATCAGAGGGTGAAATTACTTTCCGTCTACACTAACATAAGAATAAATGAGATCTCAGAAGCATACTTCCTGTTTACAATAGCCTTGTAACATGTTGATTGAAAGCTTACGGATAAACTAGAGGAGTTATAAAAACAATCTGCTTTTGCATTGCCCCCCCCCATTTTCTCACCACTTAAGTATTCGCTATTGTCACTGCTCAGTGTTGCTGCTGATCCCATTACCAACCGAACACCTCCTTAGACACACTCAGAAATTCTGATTCATACAGAAGCGCTGCAAGCCTTTTGTTTTTGCTTTTCTTTTCACTGGGGAGAGTTTAACTCAGAGTTTCACCGGCCGAGACGCTTGCATTTAGGACGCATCACAAACAAACCAGTGGCTAGTGCAGCGACAAGGTCATGATCCCCAGCTGGCCCGCCATTGGAAAACACTTCCAGTTATGTTTGTGGGAGTCTCAGGGCCGCACTGGACCTGTCTCAAGAAGCTGATTTAGCTGGATAACAGCAGTGAATAATACCAGAAACAGATGCTTCAGTTTATGCTCCACTGTGGATTTGAGGGAGACTCCATTCGACTTAGTAAAGTCTATTAACAAATAAAACCAAGTATTTTCGTAACTGATGTATCAGTGGAAGTTTAGGGCATTTTAAGTCCAATTAAATTGCCTTTTAATGTCCTAAGCATGTCATTCTTTTTTCACCTTGATGTAATTGGTCTAGGAGGGAACATAACTAATTCTGCAACCTCAAGAGCTATATAAGGAATGTAGAAAGACATTTGAAACGGGTAATATAATCCCCCCCCCCCATGAAATCTGTTGCTAGCACTTAGCAGCCATCCATTGCTGAGGGTTTGCCAGTCAGACTTACTTTGACAAGTCTGTCTGGCAGCATGCATAAAATATGTCTACACAGTTAAAAGTCACTCTAGTGTTTTCTCCACATTTTACTGAATATTCAAATATTGCAAAAAAGTACATTTTATGGAAGAATGAGTATTAGAGAGCTTTGAATAACTATGTTGTGGAACACTAAACATATTATTGTTGTCAGACACTTTTTAAAAAAAGATTTTAAGAGAAAAACAGGCTTGTTCAGAAAACAAGTGTGCGCTTGTCAGTTGCATTACCCGAGGTAATACTGAAAGCGGCCATTGTTCCCATTTTTGAAACACTTCATATTTTACTTGAGTATCAGTCACAACATCACAGGATGCCTCGATCAAACAGGCTACATTTTGAAAAGCCAAAAAAAGGCATCCTTACCTGGAAAAGCCTTTTCCACACACAGAACAAACATAGGGCTTGTGGACTCCTCCGTCGTGAGAGCGAACATGGTAGGTCATCCGGTCCTTCCTTTTAAAGCGTTGCTGGCAGATAGGGCACTCAAAAGGCTTCTCGTCTGAATGGGACAGCTTGTGGCGATTCAGGTGGTAGACATCACGGAAGGCCTTGCCACACATCTCACAGCCGTGGTTCTTCTTGACAGGTTTGGCGGGTTTCTTGGGCATGCTTTGCTGTGGCTGGTTGCCCATTGCAGATGATGTCATGATACTGGAGGACACAGAAGTGGTTGCTGTGGAGAGGATGCCCGCTACCGTGGAGATGTAGGAAGGGTTGCCGTTGTTCTCTCGCGGCATGGTGGAGATCATGGGCACCATGGTGGGGGCTGTCTGGGCGGTCTTCTTTGGCCGCGACACCATCTTGATGCCGGTGTGGCTGGACTCATGGCGCCGCAGGTGGTAGCTGTCGCGGAAGGCCTTGTTGCAGTAGCCACAGACGAAAGGTGTCTTGCCTTTGTGTTCCTTCTTAATGACAGGCACTGGCGGACGTTGGCCTCCTCCGCTGGCCACATTGTCTTTGAGGAGATCGGCGGCACTGGAAGGGGGCTTCTGGTCTAGCTGGATGGGCAGGATGGGCTTTTGGTCGATAGGTTCAGCTCCTGCATTAAGTAGTGGCAGCAGGCTGTTCTGGGCCACATGGTGCTGGTGGTGGAGGGCTTCATTGGCCTGCTAAAGAAACAAAACAAACAAATAGAGAGTTTTAATATGATGTTGAACCTAGATGACTTCCACGGATCTTTTAATCAATTTACCTCCCCTGTAATCTTATTAAAAAACAGATTCTGATAATGGAAAAATGCCAAATATCCAAATATAACCCATCACTCGCCAAGCTCAACCCAAAACAGTGATAAATCCCTACTGTGTCATTACTTCCCAATGCCTGCATCAGAATTACTAATCCATGAAAACAACAAGGGTAGAGGGAGATCTTACAGAATACAAAATGGACATTGGAGCATGCAACGTGCCACTAATGCAAAAGAATCCAAATATACTGGATGAAAAACGATCCCATCATGACGGTGCTGATTCATCATGTGACTGCAAAGCAAGCATACCAAATTAGAGGCATGGCAGAGACCAGTGCACTGAAGAGAACAACCCATTAGCTCAGCGACAGAGCTCAGTGAGAAGACATGGCTCTTGTAGCTGCCTTCAAATGTGACACTTCCTACGCAGTCCCCTAAAAGTAAAAGCAGCAAAAATAATTATGGCTCTTATTGCGGAGCAGCCATTGATAAAGACTAGTGTTTGTCAGCTTAGATTAGTTAGGTTTTAAGGTTAGAAATTAGGGCTTAACCTACATTCGGACACAGGTCAGATCAGTTTTTAACGAGTTGGTAACCCCCATTACAAAATTCCTCAGATTCCCGTTAACCTCAGGACTAGCCTGCCCACATACATTGGAATTAAACAGGGAATGCAGACACAGAATTGGCAAGGATGAGTGTTTTTGGTAAATAATTAGTTTCTATTAATTCAAACTTCCCTGCAGACACCCCGAAGCCCTTGGGAAACAATGCTTTGATTTAATACTTCTGTTTAAGTGTAGGGTTAAAAACGGCATTGTTTCCAACATATGACATAAAAATTGTGTCTCGTTAACACCGCTGTTTCGGTAAAACGGACACAGTCAAGACAACAATGTTGTCAGCCACCAGCAAGAAAGGGCAAGGTGAAATGCTTGACCCTTCCCTTTGAGGTTCAATCATCCATCGAAGAAGGCCAGCCAAGAAAGGAGTTGCAAAATAGGAGGCAGTGGAGAGAAAAGAAAAATGAACCACACAATGTCCTCCTTATGTCATCTAGCCTATTGTGAGAGACACAAATCTGAGCAGTGATGCCTCAGCGGGGGATCTTTGTATGCTCATCTTCATTGATTTGGCTCATCTATTCATGAGACAGGGACATTGTTTATCCACACACTAGTCAACTAAACTAGCCGTCATTCCCTCATATGCAGTGGGACCTGGGAACTCGTGGAGAAGGCCACCAAAGCCCACCCATCCATTTGTCTAAGCACCTGCTCACACTTGCCACCTTCCAGGATTAGTCATCATCATGCCAGTCCGCTGGCACACCAGGGGTGGGGGGGTGGGGGCAGAGGGGGGTACCAGCCGGGAACCCTCTTTGTGAGGCTTGTGAGCAGCAGACACAGCCGCTGCAGACGGCCTGCCTCTACACAGAGGTGCAGGGCCTGTAAGCTGCTGTGCCTTCATGCAGCTCTGACCATTTTGACACAAATGCGCTCTGACAACTGGGGCTGCTCCCTCATAAATAACATCAAAATGGAGGGAGTGTCCTGATGGCTCCACGGGCCACTGTAGACTTGAATCGAGCTCATGGTCTGAGTCAGATTATGCACTGTCTCTGAAATCTTTTGTGTCACACTTTACAGCTGCTTGCAAAAAAAAAAATAAAAGAAGAAATCCCTGTTTTTACTAAACAAAACAATAATTGATGACAAAAAAACAGAGGATAGGCGGGGAAATAATGCTGAAGGACACTTAATACTTATATATAAATATATTATTTGGTTTTTAGGGGATATGTGAAGTTTTCTCTCCCCTATTTTATGAATTTGTTCTAGGTTGTTTACAAGTTCTGAAATCTGGCTGCTACTCAGGGCCTTTGCTGAGTTGACGTGAGTCCTTACAAAACATCACTTCTGTAATGTTTGTAATCCTTGTGGATTTTTTTTCACAGCCTGTAAAGCTATACAAATACTGCAGCAATTCAGCGCAATGTTTGATGCTGCTGTCGGTTGCAAGGAGAGGTATTTTCAGTTCTGCTACGAGTGAGTGAAAAATGTTTGTGGAGGTTTTTGATATATTAATTCTTTAGCCTGGGGTTGGACTGCATCATGCAAGAGGATGATATAAGTCATTTCTACCCACGTCATCCGTCTTCCCATAACCCTGAAATCAATGAGCCAAAACCTTTCAAAAAAAAAAAAAAAAAGTAATGGCATTTATTACAACATCCCATAGCAAACAGTCCTGTCAGGAATACAGAGTAGATGCCTAACAGCTGTGAGATGTAGCGCAGTTTAAAAATCTATGAAACTTGTATCACTTGAAAGCACAAAGAGCTCTCTTGATTCAAGAAAACTGCAAACATTTCTTAAAAGTGGCCACAACCGGGACTTTAAAAAGGAGGGACTATGCATGAAAAACATTCAGATAGACGGTAACTGATCAAAAATGATCTAGTATTTAAAAAGCAACCCGATATCTGACATACAGCACATCTAGAGTGAAGCCTGCATACGTATGACGCGGACTGATCTAAGATTTTTGGCATCACAGCTGTGATAAAATTGCTTGTCTATGTGGATACCTAAACTTAAAATCCTACCTCACGCAGATAACTTCATTGCGGTAACTAACACAAACAGTGATGAGAACACCTAGCGAGTAATCACTGTAAACAGTGATGTGAAATACCGATTAAGTTCTCGATAATTTGAATCTGTGCTGTGCAGTAATGTTCATCGACATTCCATCGTTATCAGCTTTTGTTTGCCCAGAGGTGATTATTACTACACTCCTGAAAGATAATACACATTTTTTGCACAGCGGATATTTCGGCTTGTTTATAGCAGAAAAAGGACACGTGTAATTGTTACATTAGAAATTGCTGCATTCCTTTTCGGTGCATGTTGGCTCACCGGGGACACATTATTACAAAATGTGTTTTCGCTAGGCTTTTCTTGCTATGACAAGTCACAATGACTACCTTGCAATAAGATCATTGATGAAAACCTAGAACATGAATGAGCAGTTCAATACATGAAACTGATGAAACATTTCCTACTGGCACTATTAAACTCATTTTCGTTCTAAATTTACAAACAGGATTGGGCAAGTGAGAAGATGTTGCAACGATTCTCGAGCACAGGAACTTAAACTTCAAGGTTTTCTGAATATTGCTGAAGCACCATCCATTAACATATTTATTATGAATGGAATCAAATTACTGTCAAATAGAGGTTTGTTTGTTAGGATGCACCCATTTCAAGCAAAACCAGCACCGATAACAATCCAGTAGTGAAGCTACCTGCTCAGCACCACATGGCAGACAGGAGCAGTTAGTGGCTAGCTGGTGAGCACCTATCTGTCTAGTTATATTCAGGTCTTAGTAGTGAACAAAACAGAGCTAATTGGACTTTGTCAATAATTGATAGTGTTGCTTCACGTCTGCCTGAAGTGCAAGGGTTTGCTATCATGCAAGTCATTACTTGGCAGTCTATATTATAGCTCGGCTTAATGCGTTTCTGCCCCCTGTGGGGAAAAAAAAATAAATCTATTAATTCAATTTAAAAATGTAATTTAAACTATACTGAATGTGAATATCTAAAATGTCATGTGTGTGGTTGTTTACTGGATTAAGAAGCAGACCTATAACAGCAAGTCAACAAAATGGCCTCCAAATGTCAGGTGCACACCCTGCAGCTTTCTTTGAATTGAGTTTGTGCTGTATGTCTCCTTGTAAAGGCAATTTTATGAGTCCAACATGAGTCAATATGTCAAAGTGTTACACACTTTCAGTATAAAGTGTCCACCTGTTGAATATCATTCTCTTTTAGACATTTGGGAAGCTGTCAGCCAAATGCATTTAAATTGGCCAGATCCATCTGGAATGAATAAATTAGCAGCACTTTTTTCAAAAATAAATGTTTCTGTTATCATAATAGCATTTATACAGCGTTTGAGAGGCTATTGCAGTCTCCTGGGGAAGTCAGAATGGAGTTAAATGCACATAAGGATTGCAATATGTGACTTTCTCACTTAGGGGCACTCTTTAGCGTTTTCCTGTTTTTTGCTTCATCCCTACAGAATATTTGGTTTAATCCAGACTCAAACTGGTCAAAACAACATGATTCTTTTACTGTAGTCTGTCATTGGATTTTTTAATATATTGCAAGATTTATCAAAAATAGGAGGCGATACAGCTGCGATTATGGTAATATTCAAGCTCATTTACACAACAATATAGATAATCTAGAAAGCCTGACAAAGAATTTGAAACAAGAATATGTAAATCATCATCTTTTAATCTACACCTCTTAATAAAAATACCTTTCTATAAAATGTCTAGAGTGGAGAACTTTAAAACTAAAAAAAAGGCTGCACAGCACGCTAGTAGTTAAACGAAATATTGCCCTCCTTACGTCAAGTGGCCGAATGCTAACTGAACACAGATTTACATGAGATTGACACAGTAACAGTGCGAGGTACATAATACATGCAGGGCATCTGGCTAGATGCCAGATACTCCACAACAAGCCACACTGTCCAGCTGCCTTTTTCATACAAAAAAAAAAAACTATGCTTGAAAATGCAAGTGAGCGGTCAGTCTCTGACAGCTCAACAAAATGTTACAGATATCACAAAAGAAAAGGCGATGCACCCTCACACTTGCGATAACTTAACTTTATTATAAATATGACTGGAATAAAAAAAATTATCCCACGGGGCATTATTCATACAATTTGCAACTCTTCGCTTGCTTAAAAACTAGACAGCCTTAGTGTTAACGTTGGATGAGTAATGTTAATTTTGGCCTGCGCAACAAGACCTTTATCCACAGAGAGAGAGAGAGAAAAAAAAGACATTCTCAAACATATTTTTGTTCGTGCTTCACTGTGGCACTTCTACAAAACTCTACCTCCTCTTGACTGCTTCTTCACACGAATCCAGCTCCAGTAGCCTGCTAATGATGGCACGCAAGGTACTTCGACTTTAATCTATAGGTCCGCTCTGCTATGTTACACCAGTTAATCCTTCTCAGCAGCTGTTTGACACACTTTTTATTAACCTATTTATGTTAATTAGTTTATTATTGCAGCAGATGGCAAGTGGTGCAAAGTAAACATGTTTCTCTGTGTACTACACCGAGTAGTAAATACACATATTGGCTGGCACTGGCAAAGAAACTACTGGCAATGAACTCATGATCTATACCTGACCCTGCTCTCGATTACAGTCGCCCATCTGAAGTTGCAGTAAAATGAATTTAGCAGGCTGCTGCTCTCTTGTCGTGGAACATGCGAGGGTTGTAGATATGATCACTTTATTTAAAAAAAAAAAAAAATGAATCTAATTGCAAAAAGGCAATTTTTTTTTTTGCATGGGAAGTTTTACTGAACTGCTGCAAAAGTTCATTCAGGAAGTTTTCTTTTTTCCTCCCACCAATGAGGAGTTTTCCAGACTCATACTAAGGCATAACTTCATAGATAATACATGGAGGGGTGGTGGTGGTGGTGTGTGGTGGGGGAGAAAATCTTCTTAAGACTTGGAAATACACCCGAAATCACAAGACTTGAGTTATGGGTTCACATATGGATCGAAATCGGACAGAAACCAGCATTCAAAAAAAAAAAAAAAATTAACAAACAATAGAATCCGCGGCAAAACATTTAATCATCTCCAACACTCCCTCTCTCCACACTAGGCTGGATTTTTTTCCCTCTTGTAGCCGAAGTAAAAGGCCATGGGAATCAAACATTTTCATTCATTTTCACCGAACAATGGACTTCCATCTTAGCACACGGTTGAAAACCACCAAACCGTGGCAGATATCAGTCCACAGCGGCGCTCACTTTTTTTTCTGGCTCAAAATGGACTTATAAAAATTGCGTAATGTCGTTCTGCTAATTTTCAAATGTGCTCCCCCCTCGGTTGCTAGTGTTAGCCGATGTTGTGTGCATAGTTTGAATTCCTCCTCCACCGCGGTCTCCCAGAATAAATAGCGAGTTAATAAACAAGGGGGCTTTACGGGGCTCGTTACCGGGGGTCGTGTAACGTTTAGTTTTGCAAGCTCGGTGCGGCAGCCTCGCCCAAATTAAGCTAAATTACCCAGCGAGTTTGGTCCCAAAAAAAAAAGGCTGCCTCAACATCGTTAGCTAACTTGGCTAGTAACTGCCGAGCCGGCTGAGGCAAGCGGAAAGTTCACCGCGGACTTGAGAATCGCCGTTAGTAAATCTCAGCAGCTAATAACCTAAAGTGTACACTTATTCGACCGTATTAAAGACGGATTACTTAAAAATCTTGAAATTGTCTGTGGCATTATCCTCGCCACAAAAGAAAAAAAAACCCTCCACGGCGTTACATCTCATTATGCTACGGCGTCCGATCAAAGCCCTCAATCACAGGGAAGGGGGAAAAAAACAGGTCTGTCTCGATTGTAACGGTGCAGTGGCGTCTCCAGCCTTACTTCAAATGATCCCGCATGTTTTGCTAGCTTCGACTTGGCTAAACAAACTTTGAGAAAAACACGAATGCTGTCGAGTTATTCAACATCCAGTGTCCAAGTTTTCTTTATATTAGAAGAACGAGCCATATTTTTCAACCCGCTCGTTGGGGAGAATTGATTTTTTGTTCTAGCGTCATTCCCAAGCCTCACAGCTGGAAGCCTGGATTCATATACCATTGTTTTGCTTGGTTACTTGATACTGGCGTTACTCGTTGAAAAACAGCTTTTACCGCTAAAATATACTGTGCGCACGTTGTCGAGATTGTTTTACAAGCGATCCCAGTTTCCCCCTCCCGACGAGTCAACTTACTTGAAAAAGAAACGTACTCCAGCTCGGCTCCATTTCCACACTTACTAATTCTGTAGGAAACCAAGTAGAAGCCTACAACAAAGCAACCAAACATGGCAGCTGAAACAACTTCCGGTAACCTCGCGGGCTGTACCACTTTACATACTACTCGGGGGGCGGGGTGTTCAATTTAGATTGTTAAAAAAGATTTCGTGTAATCGTTAATGTGGCTTATATAACATAAAAAAACAAATGAAGACTGCCGACATGTAATTTAGTCTAAAACATATTTGCAAGAGGTTGTCGGAATAGATCCTTTCCCATCACAGAACTCTTTTGGACGTCCACAACACCCCTCTGGATGGTTTTTCGCTGATTCTGCGAGGGGCATTTGTTAGTCGACTACTGTCGCATGTGGCTGGGATTTGATTGTATTTCAGAAACCTTCCATCCGTTTTTATTTTTATAAGAAAATGAAAATGGCGGGGAAACATCGTGGGGGAATACACACGGGGAGTTTCTTTTCTACACAAAATAGAGGTGTTTCAGTTTCTACCGAGCAGGAAATAGTCCGCGTGCGTAGCAGTTTATTTTCATTCATGGGATGGGGATGAATGAAAACGACTGAGCTCATAAATTGCACGTATTGCCTCTAGTGGACCAAAATAGCATATATTCGGGCTGATCCCTGACTGGGAAAAATAACCTCTTAAAACATAAAAATTGCCATTTACACTTGTTCATTGTGCATTACAGAAATAGGTAGTAGTGAATTTACTCCAGGAAATCACCCTATTTCTGGTCTGGGGGGACAAAAATGTATAAATGAATATTAGGATTATTGCCACACAAAACATTTTTACTTGCATTTTAAGGCTGATAATTTGTTAAAGTGAAAATTGGGTGTGTCGGGAAAAACAACATAGTCTAACACACTTCACAAAAATGTGAATTGACGCTTTCCGTCTCACCAAATTCAACCACATCGTTCCAGCAATCGTTCTACGGACAAGTTGTATTTTAGCTCATTCACGATTGTTTATTCGTGATTCACAAACTGTCCCAGAGATAAGTGCACATTTGTCCTTCGCTGTATACCTCATGGTGAACAAACATGTAGTTGACTCAACTCTCAAGAAGAGTGACTCACGCTGAATCATAGCTGCCTTTAATTATTTCTGAGGTACCGGTGTTTTTGCAACAGTCTCAAAGATGTATCACTCATCTTTCTGTGACTCGTTTGATTAATTCATTACAAATGTCTCTTTTTGGAGCAGGATAACAGGTCTCGCTAGATGCAGGCCGGCAATATTAGGATGCCTGTGTGAGGTCAAATGACACCCTCAACCTTGCGGACAGCCAATAGAACGGCACGGGGCATCTGGAGTTACAGTAGGTAATGCCAGATGACCTTCATAACCGACAAGGACGGTCCTAGAGGCTCGGATAACACATACGATTGTATGTCATTCCAACATTTTCATTTAAATCCAGATGATGTAAGATGTCGCCTCAATGCCTTTTTCTTTTTTTCCATACAACAATACATTTCAAGGCAGCAAAAAAGCGTGCAAAAGCTACCATCACCGAAGCTAGATAGCCCAAATTGCAAGCCAGTGTTGAATTTATCATGAGTTAAGGACCAATGTATGGGTAAATAAAAAGATTATCTGTATTCCAGTGGCACGTCTCAGATATAGAATCCTCTACTAAACTGCATTCAGCCAAAGGTGGAAAAAAAAACCTCACCGCAGACTGCTCACTTTAAATCAAATCTGAACAAAGAGAAAAATTGCTTGTCATCCTGAAAGCTTTCATCGTAAGTAATGACAAAATTGATTCACAGCGCTGTAGGGATTCTTCACATTGCATTTTTTCATGTATCCACCGAGGCCAAGAGTCTGAAAATCCTCCTGGAAAACTTGTATTTCAACTCTAAAATAAAAGTGGACAAATATCCGTGCTCGAAACAGTATTGTGCACACTCTTTCCAGCGGGTTCTTTGAACTCTGCTCGCCCGCGAATGGCTGTTCAGTAAAGGTGCCCCCATTGTACTTTCCAATCTTTGTCCCACTGTACATTGAAAGCCTTTATTCACATACAGTGCAATGAACGTTTCAGTTAGAGTTGGGGAATATGTGTGGTCAGCCCATTCTCCCCTCATCCAGCTCAAAAGACACGATAACATCCAGCAACGGGCTCCACTTGAAAATACAGTTATGCAGATTGCTTCCTCTGATATTTTTCCAGCTTTGGATAAGGAAGACTCTCCGAAGGTAAGCTCCTCTCGGACAGGAGAACAGAATGAATATCACAGAGGTGGATTACATTTAAGCTTGTTTTAATTTCTTATATGGTACATTTTCCTGATTAATCTCACAATGAATTAGGAGTAGACTTTAGTTAATACTTTGGGAGTTAACTTGTGAAAAAAAACAAGATTTTCTGTTGCTGGCAATAGTCTCATTGAGTAGGTAGACTTTTGAGTGAATGAGAAAATACAAGTAATTTACAAGTCATTGATTATCACTCAGGAAGTTTACTTAAAGGAACAGCTCACCCAAAAATGAAAATTATCTACTTACTCCTCGTGTGGATGAAAAGTAGTTTCTTAGTCCACAAAATGTTTCTGGAGCTTCACAGTAAGACAGCCTCACAATCAACCATGTAGATGGTATCTTGTTTTCAATTTTTTTTTTTAAAGCAACCCCTCTAGCTCACTATTTGAATCTGGATAATGTTTCATGTGCAAATACATTTGGTTTCGTGCACCTGCTGCCTTGGTGAGAGTCATATTTTTCATCCCTTTGGAGTGCAGGATGTATGAACAACCAATTCAGTTTAAATTGTGTTTTTAACTGTTGTGTTCTCACAGAAATGGGAGACTGGTCCATTCTTGGCCGCTTCCTAACGGAGGTTCAAAACCATTCCACGGTCATCGGCAAGATATGGCTGACGATGCTGCTCATCTTCCGCATCTTGCTCGTGGCCCTGGTGGGGGACGCCGTCTACAGCGATGAGCAGTCCAAGTTTACCTGCAACACCCTACAGCCCGGATGCAATAACGTCTGCTATGACACTTTTGCTCCCGTATCACACTTGCGCTTTTGGGTCTTTCAGATCGTCCTTGTCTCCACGCCCTCTATCTTCTACATCGTCTACGTCTTGCAGAAAATCACCAAGAATGAAAAGGTAGAGGTCAAGAAGGTCGAAGTGGTACCCAGGTCCTCGTCCTCACTCGAAAGTGATAAACACATAGGAGGAGAAGAGACGACGGTGGAAGCTGGCGGTTCTTATAACCCGGCCTATAACAATGAGGAGTGGTGTGTTCGGGGAGAAGAGTGTGAGGAGAGGAGCCAGCTGGACGAGGAAAGAAGAGAGGTAGGAAAGGACCCGACCGAGCTTTCCAGCCAAGTACTGCTTATCTACATCATACATGTCCTGCTGCGCTCCATCATGGAGTTAATCTTCCTCATTGGGCAGTATTACCTATTTGGATTTGAAGTTCCACACCTTTTCATCTGCGAAACGTACCCCTGTCCGAACAAAACCGACTGCTTCGTGTCTCGAGCGACAGAGAAGACCATCTTCCTCAACTTCATGTTCAGTGTCAGTCTGGGCTGCTTCATCCTGAACATTGTGGAGCTGCATTATCTAGGCTGGATATACATTTTCCGAGTCTTGTTCTCTGCATGCTGCATATGCTGCAAGTCAAACAGAGACCCCCTGCGGCAGGTGGAATTGTACTCGGACAGCAACCCACTATTGCTTGAGCTCAAACACTCCTTGCGAGGCAGGGTGGTCCTGCAGACTACCTCTTCCATGTCCCGGGACAAGATCAGCAGCGTGCCAAACCAGGCCCCGGCCATCTCCTTCGAGACGGACTCAACGCTGGAGTGCACTTCGAAGAGAAATCCGGATGAGAAGGAACGCGCGAAGACTAAACTGCACAACATGGCCAAAACAGGAAGAGGCAAAAAATCATGGCTATGAATTATGTCAAAATTGGTGTCATATACAGGACATTTTATCTATGAATGCACATGTACTTCTAAATTGATTGAAATTGAAAGGTTTTAGGGATGAAACTGTATAGATTCAGTGTATTTGATTCTGTAACTCAGAAAATCGAATTTTTGAATGATTTGGAGACATTGCAGTTGACCATTCTTGATTTATTAGGTGTACTGTAGAGGGAATCGCTGATATTACTGTAGTGCAACATTTTATGAAAACGTGTCTGTAAATATCGTCAAATCAATGTAGTTGCTGTGATTTATTTGTACCTCCACTTACTCCTATACTTACACTACCCTTGTTGAGGAAACAAGTGCCATAAAGGATCCTATGTTAAAAAAAAACAAAACAAAAGAAGCAACTTCAGTGGCTAAGTGGCATTCTGGGTGATGTTGGAGCCAGTTGTTATTATGGACAGCATATAAACAAATGACCAAAATCAATACAGAAGAACCAGAGATATCACCTTTTTTATTCATATTCATTACAACCAGGGGGTGGCATATAAACAGAGTAATCGCTAACTGCTGCTAGCTACCCTTAGCTAGTTAGCTCAGTTAGCTGTGCAGCTAGCGATTCCGATTGGGACCTTAGAGCACTGGGGGAAGTGCTGGTGTATAGCACCAGCACAGGGGCTTTGGACCAGGACACTAAAATCTTACATATTGCACCTTTTAATGCATTCTTCTTCCTTTTCATAACCGGGTGCCTACATTACCCACAATGCAACTTAGCAAACTGAGGGACATCACTGGAGACACATTTTCAGGGTAGGTCCTCTGGGGCCACACCTAATTGTTTTTTGCGCTTTAAGTAGCAATGCAGTAAGGCTTTTTCGGTGCAGAAGTCGATGTGTTGGTAAATTGTCTCTAACAAATGCAGACAAAATCAACGGAGTGTAATCTGTACAGAAGGCCACCTGTGCAAACGGTCCATTTGCTGTCCTGCATGATATACGTCCCATAATGTATCAAGTTTTCATGAGCTCACACTTGAGAATTTATGTCTCAAAGGCACAAACTAGGGCAACATGGTGTGTATTGGGCCTATCACATTTGAAAAAGACTTAAAACATTTCTTACCATATCTCATCAAATCTATAAATACAGAAAGATGATGATGATGTGTTTGTGTGCTGAGTCCAAAGGTGAGTCCTGATAAGCAGAACTGGGCAGCACGCCTGGCAGTATTTACTTGTGCTGCACCTGCACATCCACTGCTCCATTTACCGAAAGCACCAGGAGGGGTCACTGCTGTCCGGTTTACACTTGTGCTGCCTTCAGGTACCGTTGGAATTATCCGGTCTGCGAGCAGTTAAGCACTGACGACCCAAGTGCGTTCCAATTTTATTTGCATTTTTTTTCTTTTCGTCTTTTAGTTCAACAAATTACAACAAAATGCAGTTGTTTTGAATTAAAACAGCCATTAAACATTGGTTGCATCATTAAGTACGTCGAGAGACTCGAAAGTCGGAGCTTACGGGAGGCATTTGAAGGCACCACAAGTACATTTCTCGCACCTACTGTCAATTCCAAAATGCTGCAAACTTCAAGCAGGACATCAAGGCGGTCCCAGGTAGGTCAGTGTCATGTCTGCTAACAGGCTTTACTTCGTTATTTGATATGAATGACATGTTTCCAGTCTCTACTGAAAGTGTTCCCTTAAGGCCACCGGTGCTAGAGAATGAGGGCAAAGCAGCTTAAAGGGAGAGCATTACGGCCAAGCTCTGGACCAGGCAGCGACAAACCTAGCTGTAGCTTACCACGAGTACAGTGAAGGCATTAAAGCTAAAAAAAGATAAAATAACGTAGCAAAAAACAAGAATGTTTTCTCACTACCTGTCAAAAGTCACCAGGTGAATATATTAACAGAATTACAAAAGTGCTGTCAAGTGATTGTAATTGCTGTTTTGATATATCTAAGCTCAGGACGTGTGATTATATGTGGATTAAGTGCGAATCTACTGTTTGTTGTGTACACACAGAGGCTTTCATGTGTATGCAGGGCATGGAGAACCTCATGCACAAAACGTTCACTCTAATGGTGATGCTGACATGACAGCAAGACAGATGAGGTCAAAGCACCTCCGAACAGTGTCTGTAAGTAGGGCAACTTCTGATGTGCCAGTGTATTTGACTAAAGGGAATAAATCCCAAATCTATACTGGTGTTTTTAGGCCATTTCCTTTGTTTTGTCTGCAGCCTAATTCATCAATGGGAGCTGTCAATTCCCCCAAAACACAGCTGACACAGTAACTTTCCTCTGATGTGAATGATTTTGATTATGTTTAGAAATTACGATTCAAACAACAAAAGAAGAGAGGCGGGGGCGGTAGAAGTATTTGAATGATACACCTTAGTATCTTGAATTATGTGAAAATACCGTCTACTGTCCCACAGAAGGTGCTCGACACCTCGTCAGTAGTCCCGCCTTTAATCCTGTGACATCCTGACATCAAACTATGTCACCGTGCCACATATTTACATGACTCATGCCAAGGCTCAGGGTAGAAGTGAAGCTAACTAGAAGGCGAAAACGTGACAGAGCCAGCTGGAGACATGGTGAGCGGTGCTGGCTCAGGCATGTGCGAGCTGGCCAATCAGAACAGAGTGGGTTTTTTTGGGAGGACGCAGGAGCTAAAACAGAGACATATGGGGAACACAGTTTGGCTGTATGAGAAAACTGATTTTTTTTTTTTTTTTTAAGTAAAGCCAGTAAACATATTCCATTAGGAACCCTAAATAAAATTATAAACCTGATAATGTCTTCTTCTTCTTTTATCTAACCTTTGATGGTTGGTTTTATATTGGATAATTTCAACTTTTATTGAAATAAAAACAATATTTACAGGGAAAAATCACCGATTGTTGGAGCTGTTAACAACTCATAGACATCTCAAATGTGTCCCCAGCTACACTGCATTTTGTAAGAGAAGCCAAATAGATTAAATAAAACACACAAATTAATCACATTAAAAGTAACAAGTAGCTAAAGCTATTAAATAATGTTGTGGTGCAGCCACAGGATGTATGGAAGAAGAGCAGTATCACAATCTAAATAAATTCAGAAATATAACAAATATGTTTTTAAAAAGATGCAAGAAATGGTTTTCCAAGCATTCTCTGAATTTATTTACTGGCCATCCTTCTGCCCATCTATCATCAAACTGTATTTTTCATTACACATCTGCATGGTCAATCAATACTGGCCAATAATCAGCATGCAAACTAAGTTAGATGGTTCTATTAAAGGTCTAATTTGTCAGATATTTAATCACAAATTGGACCTTAAATTTGTCAGCAAATATCTCCCTAACTTTCTCCTCTGTTTCCTCTTCCCTACAGGTGACATTATAGGTTCGAACCCACTGTCGATAATCTCAGGTACGTCTTATAATCATCTCCATGAAACCATCCTCTTCTTGCTGTTAACAATTCAAACTGGTTAAAGACTGAAGAAAAGTTCAAGCATGTTTAACCTAATTAAGAAAGACAAGGAGAAGGAAAAGGAGAAGGACTTGGGCAAGAAGGATAAGAAAGACAAAAAAGAGAAGAAAGAGCGTATGTCTCAGGCAGAGTTGAAAAGCCTGGAGGAGATGAGCATACGCCGAGGCTTTTTCAACCTCAATCGAGGGAGCTCCAAGAGGGACTCCAAGAGCAGGTTGGAGATCTCTAGTCCTATTCCAATTAAGGTGGCCAGCAACATGGAGCTCAGCCTGACAGATCTGGAGACTGAGCGCCTTCAGAACACCCTGGTGCAGGATGCGGACCAACTAAGTGCAAGCACCTCCGGTGAAAACATGAAGGAGAATGAACTGGAGCATCATCGGCGCTCTGTGAAGGAGAGAGCAGCGAAGTTTGGGGAATTGGCTAAGTTGAATTCTGTGGCAGTCCAGAGGCACGTGTCCTTTTCCCTGAAGATCAAAGAGGAAGATTCTACAGAGGCTTCAAATCTTTCTGGGAAGAGCTGGACTACATCTTCTCTGAAGTTCCACCCCTACACAAAAAGCACCAGTGCGGTCAACATTCCTGAGATTGTGGAGAAGACCTTCCCTGGTGCGGATCTACAGTTGCCTGTGCTTGTTGCTCCACCGATTCCAGATCCAAGAGAGCTTGAGCTGCAGCGGCGCAACACCGGGGACTTTGGCTTCTCCTTGCGGAGGACCACCATGCTCGACAGGCAGCCTGACGGTGGAGTGTGCCGGCGCGTGGTACACTTTGCGGAACCGGGCGCTGGCACCAAGGAACGGGCTCTGGGCCTGGTGCCAGGAGACAGGCTGGTGGAAATCAATGGCATCAATGTGGAGAACAAGAACAGGGACGAGATCGTGGAGATGATCCGTCAGTCTGGTGAGACGGTGCGGCTGAAGGTGCAGACGATTTTGGAGCTGAGTGAGTTGAACCGCAGCTGGCTGAGGGCGACTCAAGGTCCGCACCAAGAAATCTTTGATGTAAGTAGTGCTGTTGAGTCAGTCAAAGTCCACTAAATTCCCCTTTCAACCAAAACGAACCAAGTGCTGATTCTGGTGCCAGTGTTGGTTCGGAGTTGGTTCAACCTGCGAATAGGGATCAGTTTTCTTTTGCATGACTTTATTGGCATTCAAGCATGTCTGGTCCTCAGACTACTGTTGCTATGATTTGGTGTCCATAGTGACAATCTTTTATTTATTCTCCCATGCATAAGTGAGAGCACACTACACTAGTTCTGGTTTATAAAAATGGTGGTCTTAAGCAGTTTTAGTTAGTCCTTGGCCACGATAAGACTAGACCAGGCAGTGTTGGTGCTGCTCTGGAACCCATTTTCCTGGCCGAGAGTCAGTTTTTGGGCTGTTGAAACGCAAAGAACTGGTTCCACAGTAAGCACTGGCTCCAAACAAGCACCTGAACAGCCTTTTTTTTGAAAAGCTGTATGAGTTAAGTGATTCTAGCTTGTGACCACAAATTCCAGAGTTACTGATTTATTTTCTTCAATTCTTTCGTGCTTACATCGACAAAATGCTACTTTTTTTGTTCGCTATGATTTTCCTGTTGCACCTTTGACAATTAGAGAAATAATTCCCCATATTTTTGCATTGTGCTGGTGCTTCTGGATCAATCGTAGCTAAATGCATGTATGTATGGAGTAAAAGTTATCAGCACCTAAAATTGCTTTGTTTGCGAGCCTTGATATTTCTTTATTCTAAATATGTGGTTGTACACCCACATATAGGGGATTAAAGGGGTGTCTGGATCATGGGCGGAACTGTTAATGACACTGGCAATGTGCTATTCTGCTTGTACGTATGGGGGAGTGTGTTTGTGTGTGTTTTGAAAGAGAGAATGTGTTCTGGTGTATAATCCCCCCCTCCCCCCCCCCACAGTCCTTTGACACCAAACAATAGGACGCTGAAGGAAACAACGGCCCAAACGCCACCACAGACCATGGCCATATGGTCTTTTAAGACTTGGCAGGCAGCCCATTCAGTTCTTTCTCGCTCGGATAATCATGTAGAGGAGCATCAAGTTAAATTCTTTATTAGCCGGCCCAACAAACACCTGAATATGAGCGGTCTAAAGTGTTGTGGTACAGTTTAGAAAGTGGGTGAGATACATTTTGGGTCAGGTTAGGGCTGGCCGTATACTCTTATTTGAGGTGTCCCCGTAATGTCTTCAAAGTAATTTGATTAAAAAAAATTAATAAAATACACTAGGGTTTTTTTTCTAATCATTAAATTATAACAAAATTGAATGGACAATAATAATTAAAAGCCCAAACATATTGATTACACTTAAAGGTTTGACTTATATTTTTCTCTTTTTTTGTTGTTATTGTAATCAGTATTTTTTTTTCTCTGACTTCTGAGGGAATAAATTAATTTTTAAATGCGCCACTTTGGGCACTGATGCAGCCGCCTCTTTGTCTGTAGTCACCACTCTGTGATCTCACCCCATGTCCCAGCCACAACACTATCTAATTAGTTACGCTTCATAAGTAATAGCCTGTCAACACTGCATAATCTAAATCTGCAAAGTAACCCGAATCAAAGAAATCAAATGAATATGGTGGAGTAAAATGTACAGTATATGGCTCCTAAATATAGTGGCGTGCAACTGTAAAGTAGCATAAAATGGAAGTACTTGAGTAAATTGTACTTGCTTCCATTTCTTTACTGGTTATCTAAAATTTTGTCACTGAGATTTTCATTTTTTTCTGCAGTTATACTGTTACAAATATTGGCTATTGGTCTCATTAATGATTAATAATCCGTTTCAGTATTTGCCCTGAAAAACATGGTTTGGTATACTTGCCCTAACTTACTCTAATTATTATCAGGTATTTTTAGAATTTTTAGAAATACCCAAAATCAGATAATATGTAGGCTGTTCATTTGAAAGCACCACAGTGAGCTGATTGTCAGATACAGATTTGTTCAGAATTATAGTGTACAAGTGTGGTGAATTCATAATTCACAGACAGACTCATAAAGTTGCCGTTGACCGTGATCAGATTTGTTCAGCTTAGTGTGAAAGTTCAGTGCTTGACCCATATCGTTGGGCCATACTTGGCTTTTTGTTCAGGCATTATGATGTCACAGGTGCACTGCACAAGGCTGGTGTGCAGAAACTAAAGACATTGACAGGTTTACAGCGATGACAACAGACACGTGAACAATACCAGCATCACTGGTGTCATTCCTTGAGGCACACTTGTTTTGAGAACCATGCGTGTCGGTCTGCTGTGTTGACTGTAGGCCCTGGGACGAGGTGCAAAATACAAATCAAACTTTAGTCAAAGTAGAATCTGTGACAAAACAGCATTATAATGAAGTACTGTAGTGCTGCGGAGAAGTTCTGACCTATAATATTGTTCTGCAGATGTAAGAAAACATGTTTGTTTGGTACGGACCCCAACAAATGTCACATCATTGTGGTTTCAAAAGCTTTTTCAAAGGTCAATCCCACTAATCCCGAATCATACTGCAATTGTTATATCTGTCAAAAATAATCACGATACATCACAAGGATTCATGCAGGATTTATATACTTTGAGTTTGGAAAAGGTCCATTAGTGTGATCAAATATTAAGTAAAGCAGAAATGGTGTCAAGTGCGCTGTTAAGCAGTAGGTGTGACCTTGATATGTGCTGTTGTGTGCTTGTCACATCGTCTTCTCCCTCCATCCACCTTATAGCAATTGGAATTACATGAGACTGCGGAAATTAATGTGTTATCAGCCAGGACAAAAAAAAAATCCCTCTTCATTCACTTTGCTTTGTCCTACATTCAACCGATCCCGATCGTTGTAAGACAGGCCATTTTTTTAAAAGCAGAAAAATGTTCATGTGAGCATGACCTAGAAGCAACAGCACTATTTATAGGTGGTTTATAATAAGATGTGGATTGTGGATCTGGAGCTCTGCAACACATTTCACAACCATATGCGACGCATGTTTTACATGTTGGCTGAAGTTATATAAGCGGTAAAATCATTTGGCGAATACGTTCAAACGCTTTCTTATTCGAGTGTTTGACAGAAGGTTTACTACTTCTCTCATATCTGTCTGCTAAAAATCAAGCTACACCCAGATGACTCTTAGCTTAGCATAAACACTGGAAGCAGGACATAGCTAGTTTAAATCTGTTAAGGATCTCTAAAACTCACTCATTAACTAGCTCTATCTGTGTTTTGGTATCTAGTTGTGGGTTTAATGGGCTGGACTATCTCCTGGTTGGGTGCAGAGACTTCCTAGACAGCTGTCATCACCGTGAGGTTACCAGGCAACCAGTGTCAATGTGTTATTGATCATAAGCGTACTATTCAGAGTTGGTATCAGTTGAACACCTGCTCTTTGTCTGTCTGCTGTCCCTTTAAGTGTTTTTTTTGCAATCATTATATGGTTCTGATTACGGTATCATCAGATAGTTTGTATCAGGCTGAATAATATACCCCTCACCAATTACACGTGAGTCTGTCTCACCAAATCTAATTGTCTCATCCAACATTGGCTTATCTGCTACTCATAGGCTCAGTACTACTGCAGGTCACTTCTCAAGAGAAAAAAAAAGTAGTTAAAATGTGCCCTTATATTTATTCTGCGCCTAAATTTATATTATTACGCTCCTAGACTGAGTGTGCACAACTGAGCACATGAACCTTTTTGTCCATTGGGTGGCAGCCACTGTCCACACTACTCTACAGGCCAGAACAAGCTACTCTTCTGTTTTTCTTCCAATACTCTCAGTGTCTTTTTCGGGATTCACTGTAAGTTCTTCATCCTGGTTTTTAGACTCAGGCCATTTAAACATGTAATTGCTGAGATGACACACCAGAATGATGATAATTAAAAAGCTCAAAGCAACCAAGATCAATCTCAATGTCCCCGCTTGTGTGATTTAAAAACATAGTTCCAACGTGGCAGCATATAGCAACACACGGGTACAAGCAGATACGTGTGATATTTCAATGATGTCCCCAGATCATACCTTTCAACAGCTAATTTCACCTGTTTCCATTTGATAACACATGGAGCCAGGGTGGCCCGTGGCTGACCTGCTGCTGCCTAATGTCTCGTCTAATATCCCCGCATCACTTATCTCTCAGTCCGTGCATTTCCTGTCTTTCTGCGGTCCAGACACAGTTTTATCATTAGGAAATTAGCAAATGGCGTAATCTCCTCCCCAGGATGCCCATTTAAATCACGTCATCCCCCTTTCGAGCAGGGTTATGTTACAGTAACAGACAGTATTAGCACAGGCGTGGATTAGAAAGAGTTAGGGCTTTCTAAGGACAAAGCCGGTTGTTTGATGATAGACGCAATACTTAAGATGTCATTTTCCCTTCCCTGCTTTCTTAACATGCATTTAATGTTTTGTAGCTACATATTCTTTATTGCTTCGACGCATACAATGAAGCAAGTTTCAGATGCCGCCCTCTCATTTAATGAGTGACTACGAGTGTTTTGACTGCTGTTTGACATATTGAGGCAAGACATAGTTGACATTCTTGGGTGTGGGACTGATAGCATGACTGGCAGTTAATGGGACACTGACACTTGTCAGGCACACCCTCATCTTGTAAGCTATAAATAAGACAGATATATTTTAATTGGGCATCATTTATTTGATTTATAGATACAATACATATGATATGTTGTTGCTTTATTGAGATTATGGATATGTCTGTTTTAAAGGGGCACAGTGTAGTTTTGGAGAAGCAATTCAAACTCAAGAGTTTCAATATTTGTAATCTCAATGAAGTCATGAAATAAACTCAGAAATATTTAGTTTTGCCCATAACAGAATAAATAAGCTGTTCTCAGAGGAAAATAAGGTCCCCAGAACACTCTTTGAAGCTAGAAAGGTGGCAGGGTCCGCCACATGTAAACAAAGTAAAACAGTATGCAATTATGTCGTCCTTTAAGGTCAGTTTGTTTATTTAGTTTGTTAACTTTAACATCTTGCTCCCCCCTAAACATCCCCCCTAAACCACAGGCGAGTTCACACCTGACGTTAGATTCTTTGCTCCAAAAATCCAGCCAGTGTGTCCCACTTTCAGAAAAGAAAGTTCTGATTCTCAGGCCTATTTACTATTAGTGAATCAAATCTGGGTCACATCCTGGACTTTTCATAAGACTGCTGACTGTGACGTGATGTCTCATGATTCATTTATGCTCTTAGAGTAGTTCCCAAAGCATGGACATAGGTCAAACGTCTTCTTGAACGCATATTTTAATCTGAAATGATCATCTTAAATATATAAATAGATGTAATGTGATGCTTTTATTTCAGGGATACCTTCTGATGTTCAGCCGTCCTGTGTTTTTGATCAATGCCCGGATTAATAAGTGATTGCTAAATAAAGAAATAGAAGATATTGTTATGGACAAACGGAGAATCTCAAACATCTATGATATACTCCAAGAATGTCATATTTAACTCCACTTAACACTACGCAGCAATGCCACATGATTCGAAACAGCTTTCATAGTATGGACGAAGGATTTAAGTGGGACAGTATCAGCAGTGTTGATGGTGTACAGTCCTTAATCTTTGGTCTGCATGAGCCCTGTGTAGACAAACAGCCGACACGATGCTGTGCCCCAGTAACTGACTCTGGGGATTAGCAAACTGTGCTGGATAGAGCAGCTCGGCTGTGTTTGGCCTTGCCTCGCCCGAGTGCTAACATGGGAACTTGTGATTTATATGAAGAAACGCCTTATAGTAGATTATAGTCTTTCTGCAGGAAGGCTGTATTTTTTTGCACATTCCAATTAAAATAGGAGCAAATAAGTTGTTGTCAAAGATGCTTTCGCTTCCCCAGATTCACGTAGTGGCTTTGCACTTTGTACACAAGCATTGTTTATTTGATAAAATGACCGGTTCATGAGTTCATGAAGAGGAAAAGAGCGTGAGATTGGATTAGCTCATCCCTGCCCCAGCTGAGCCTGTTGCTACATCTCTGTGTTTTCATTGTGTGGCTACACTCCATGGCACCGAACGAGCTGAACGCCTTCCTCCAGGCGACGCAGCACGTGTTTTGACCAAACTGGATTTACAGCAACGCAGTATTGACAAAACTTTCACTTTAAGCCATGTCTTTAAACGTTGTGTTATTATTAGGCAAGACTTGTTGTTACAAAAGTCGTATTGTATTGTTGGACTGTACTGCTAAAATCTCTGTGTCTGGTGTTACATTCTTATTAAGGTCTGTTACTGGACAATACAGCATGTCAAATTTAGGTCAGTAGTGTGCCTCTGTGAAATGGACCGACCCTTAGATGAGTTTATAGCTCCCTCTTGTGGTATGAAAGGCACAGTGAGGAACACGCCTCACACAAATATGACAGACATGTTGTGGTCGAGGATAATAGGTCTAAACAGTTTGGCTGTTTGCATGTGTTTGCATGTTTATCCACCTCCAAGTGTGTGTTACTGTGGCTGCATAGAGAGAAAGGTTTCCCTGTTATAGGCGCAACTTACAGGGAAAGAATGTGTTTCTTGTTTAAAGGGGTACTATAAAGTTCAAAGGCAGATAGGTATTAGATTATTAGGTAATCTTTTTCATAACTGAGTAAACAAGCTGTTCTCAGAGGAGGAGAATGAGGTCCCCAGAACACTGTTGTGGCAGGGTCTGCCACATATAAACAAATTGAAACAGTATGAAATGTCCTTTAAGGTCAGTTTGTTTATTCAGTTATTCAGTCGTGAAATAAAGACAGTTCTTTGTATTGTTTAGGCATAAAAAAAAACTACTACTCTTCCACAAAACTACGTAGTGCACCTTTAGTTTGCAGATATTAATATGCTTCACATTGTTACAAATGTCTTACTCAGCCTGTCAATGTGGAGGGGAATAAAAGATTAAATAATCTGGAGCAGGGAAATGTTACTGTAGATGAATCTCTTAACAGCGTTGTTGTTTTTTGTGGAATGGAAATAAATGCTACGTCACATGACGAGGAACACAACCTCACTGATTCCCTGTCGGCAGCAGAAGTGAGTGACAGGGAAAAGTGTCTGTGTTAATTGATGTGGGTCTGCAAATCCTATTTATAGCCCCGCCGTATCTCAGCAGCTGTCCCTTTTCTATCTCCCTGCCCAGCTCCCTCTCACGTTACTGCCCTCCACTCCCCAGACACAGCTTTACTTTACTGTGCTGGGCTGACTGTGACCCCGCCCTCGAAGGTTGCCCTCCCACTCACTCTGGACTTGCGAGCGTGTGCTCTTTGCCAGACCCGGGTCCTAGCCTGCCTCGGCCCTGACTGCACCGCTCCAGTGACAAAGCGAAGATTGGAAGGTTAACCAGGCCTGGAGAGAAGGTAATGGGCTCGGGCCTCTGGTGGACTGTGTGTGTGGCGAGCAGTGTGAATCGGCTCAGAGTGTACATGCTCTGCTTAGCAGTTCCATTTGGGCTCTGATGGCGTCTCAGAATGGCCTCCTTTCCTGCTGAAAACTATTTATAGGAGTGGACTCTGATGAAAGTGGGGCCAGAGATGGTGAAACATGTTGAGGAAATGTGGAAAAGGCCAACTTTAGTTTATAAACTGTTGATGAAAAGTTGTGATAGGCATTGTTACACATTTGCGCAAGTTGCATGTTTGCCTGGTCATCAAGTGGAGTGATGTTTAAGTGTGAAAACTGCAAGTATGTTTGTTCGATTCCTTTGTCAGTCGACCAATATTATTGCTGACTGTTTGCCTTAAAATCAAGAACACATATTTTTCCTGTTGCCTGTAGTGCCATTTATCCATTTAGATTGTTTTGGTGTGAGTGACAAGGATTTGGGGATATCTGCCTGTCTTCTCTCGAATACAATGGAACTAGATTGCACTTAGCTCGTGGTGCTCAAAAATGTTTTATGCTTAAACAAACTAAATAAACAATCTATGTCAGTTATAGGAAAAATATATATTCCTTTAGTTTATATTACCTATTAATATTATAAATATTACAATTGTGAGTTTTAATTTCCTCTCCAAAACTACATAATGGTCCTGGGCCCAGCTCGTACATCTGTGTGACGATACGGTAAGAAAATAGTTCCTGCATGAAATAGTTCACAACAAGGTTTGTGGTCTTGAGTAACTGGGTCATGATGTTTTTGGTGTTTTGAATGTAGTTCTAGTTATATTCGAATGAAGGCAGATATTTTAACGACCGATATCTCAAAAACTCTGAAAGTGACACCAAAACAATCTCGATGGATAACTAACACTAACGGTAACAGGAAAAATATTGTTTTTTGATTTTGGGGTGAACTGTCCCTTTAATTTAAAAACACTTATGTGAAATGGACTCATGTTTCCTGATTGACTCGACTGATCACTACACACGAAACAAATGACCAACATTACATATATTCATGTCAGTGTGCTGACTGAGGAAAAGGGTAGTTCTTCATACATCGTACTGTTTTTGTGTAACGCCCACATACTACACAGTGTGTTGGTCTTGTTTGTTCAGTTGTTTCTCGTTGTCTGATGAAAGCAAACCATTTCATTTTGTTGTTCATGTGTTCTGTCCTCAGTGCTGCATGGTCCCACTGCCCTGTTGGTGTATGACCTGTTGTGTGCAGAAAACAAGTTCCCAGTATCCCACCGCTCACCCCTAAAAAAAATCCCATTTCTTCATCGCTCCGCACAGCACACCCTCCTCCTCTTCTCTCCGGCTGTCTCTTTTTTTCTGTCCTCTCATCATTTCGTACATTTGTTCTCCACGTCGTCCAGCTTGTTCCATGACTTCTGGCCTATCACCATGGCGTACAAATCACGCTTTTCATTCTGGGAGCAAAAGGGAAGTCTCTTGCCTTTTCTGTGGTTTTTCTTTTTTTTGTTTGTTTTTGCCTTTAAGTTCATATCTGCATGCAATGGCTTGTTGAATTTGTGAAAATGTTTCCTTGATGTTGATGGAGTTAAGCTTTGGTCTGAATATGCGGTTTGATCTTTTCTTTTTGTGTTGCTTTTTCTTGTGTAGGTTAAAGTTGAAAACAAGCCAGATGTAAGTGTGTCCTTCACCGGCGCCGTAATTCGCATGATGCTGAAAATGTTTTGTGTGCAAGATAAAAGAGAAAAAATTGCTACTAATTTAGATCACAACGCTCTGCAAGCTGAAGTCAGCTTCATTTGCCGTGGTGCTGTGAAGTCAGTACACCATGTGAGGAATTTGGAAAACAGTGATGAGAAATACAGTCCTTAATCATTATTAAGAGTGTAGAAATAGTTCTTGAGGTGATGTTCATTAATCTCAGGACAACTTCTGTTTGGAGAAATGGAGAAAAGTATTTTATAACCATTTAGTCTCTTCATTGTCAACACTGAGCCTCACTTTGCTCATGGGAAACTTAGGTAAATATGTTTAAAAGTTTAAAACGAAAGTAAAAAAATGCTAAAATTATCAACAGAATGACTGTATGGCATCTGTTTACTTTTTTTTTACAAGAGATATCCACCAAAGTTACATTGCTAACCTGCCAGCTCAGTCCTGTCCTGGTCCGAAGCTCTTGGGCTTGTAAACCCCAATGCTCCCCACTTGTCCACGCTCCCACACGGGACTCCTAGGTGCATGGCTAACAGGGCTAGCTAGCTAACGGCAGCTACAGTTTGCAGCAGTTAGCGCTTACTCCAGCAATATTTGCCCCCTGTATGTAAGCAGCCAATTCTTATTTCACATCTTAAAAAAACAAATAAACAAGGTGTTTTTTGGTTGTAATAAGAAAGAAAAATCTACCAAAGGAACAAGTTGAACAAAAAAGTTGTCGGTTAACTCACTGAAATGCTACTTTCTAGTGTAATGAGATATTTTGACTGGAAAATGGACAAATACACTTACCAAGATTTAGATGTTTGACTTTTTTTTTCCCAGTGTCCAGAGAATGTTTCAAGTTTAAAGCAAAGTTAATTAAATATGTAGCTTGCAAAGAATGGCATTGTAGATCAAAAGAGCAACATGCCAGTGACTTGGACAGCAAAGCTGACCAGTTCACTTATGCTGAATAAATGCACAATAGTTAGGAAAATAACTAATGAATCTCAGAGTCATGTGATACATGCTGTCCAGCAGATACGAGCGTCAATATACAACACATCTCTATAATCCATAACAGCCAAATCTTTGATGTTGACATATTTGAGGTCAGACAGATGCTTTGAATACATTTTTTGCTCAGTTTGCCAATAAGCTCTGAAGTTAGAATGAAAAAAATGTTCTATCAACTGGCCTGTTCCCATGCACTAGCTTGAGTGAGGGTTTCAAGATAGATACATGGAAATACACAGGCTAATATAAATCAGTTTTTGAACAATCCTTACACAGAGTTTCTGTGCCCAGAACTGGCTGTTGAAGTCTTTGACAGTTAATCTTATCAGCCATGGAAATAACTGTGCTATCATCTGCCTTGCTCTATTTGTATCCAGTCTGATGTAGATAGTAGTCAACCTCAGGCAGTCACTAAACCTACGCAGGACGCCGGAAGTGGTCCGCAGTCGACTGCATCTGCAGCTGAAGAGTCCGACATTAACGCCGACATGGGCGGGCCGGACGATCCGAAAGATGAGGCAACTTCCAAAAAAGTTGTGAGGGTTGTGAGAAGAGTTGTCAGACGTGTGGTTCCCGCTGGGACGGAACAGCAGACCCGGCCTATTCTTTCCGAAGCTGCCTCCGCTGCAGAATCTGTGGTCAGAACCACCTTCCCTGCTAAGGTGGACAAGGATGATATCTCCATGGGCCTTACCAGCCTGATGGGCAGAAGTAGAACCAAGGAACACCGGCCTCGCACTCGAACCCAGGACCGCAAAGAGGACGCCAAAGAAGAGGTCAAAGGTGAAGAAAAAGCGGAGGAAGAGGAGGAAAAACCTCCTGTGGAAAAACCAGAGGAGGCCACACCTGCACCAAACCCTGCACCCTTAAAGTCCAACCCCCTCAGCCCTCCTGCTGGGTTCATTCCTGCTCCGACTCCCAAACCAGACCCTTTGGCACCACCAGCTGGTTTCATCCCTGCCCCCAAACAGAATCTGTTGACTCCCCCGCCCGGTTTCGTCCCTGCCAGAAAGTCCAGTCCTGTCCCTCCGAAACAAAATCCCCTAGCAAGACCTCCAGGATTCATCCCTGTCACAAAGACAGACCCCCTGGCTCCTCCTGCAGGGTTCATCCCAAAGCCTCGCCTATTTGTTGTCAAGAAACCGGAGGTACTGAGTGAAAGAGGTGCATGTTTTGCTACTTAACCTCTGAGTGGAGCATGCAGCGTGACAATAACACAGACATTCCCGTTCATATAACCCTCCTCGTAATGTTTACCCCCGAGAGAAATCTTCAACTTGAGATTGGCCCTTTGGATATAGATCATCATGACTTGGAGTTATAATTAGCCTACAACCTAATGACACATTTTACACTTTCTCCAAAAGTACAAGTTTTGCTCTTGAGTGCTGACAAAAACGAGCCTTGATATAATGAAGCCAGCCTGAATAAGTGAAGGGAAGCAGGGTGCATGTACCAGCTCATGATCAGACTTCATCAGTGGGCATAAGGGTGTACTAATGGCCTGCACTCTGGTCGACTGGTCAGCTGGAGTTGTCTATGAGCGCTGAGCTGTGACTCATTACTGTCACTTTCGTCAAGCAGAGCATTGAAGCTGCGCTCTGTCTGCTGTAGACCACTGAGGCTGAGGCTTTAAGGATCTTTTTGGATTGCTTTTTTGAAGAAATACCAGCGAGGATATGAACGATGTCGTTGAATATTCTTGTAAAGGGAATGATTGAGATAGGTCTTTCGCAAATTAAACAACCCTTTTCAAATACAGATCTGAGATGGTTGTCTATAAGCTGTATCACGATTCTCCAAATCCACAAATCGTATAAGCTTTTGATTTTAGAGTAGGCCTATTACACTCATTTTTAGGTTTATCTGCCCCTCCCAAATTCCTAGTCTGCTCTGATTGGTCAGCTCACACATGCCTGACCCAGCTCCACTAACAAAAACAGAGCAGCTGTGTTAAATCAATTCTTATGTACCAAACTAACTGCCAGGCAGACATTATGAAAATGTGTGACTCTGTGACGGAGTGTGATGTCACAAAGTCACGGAATTAAGGAGCTAATTTGGTGAGGACTTTGACCTTTTTAACTTACAAGATCTTTTACATGCAAAAGAACATATATAAAACACTGAAGGAGGGAAAAAAATCCAAAAACATAATAGGTTTAATTTAAGGTCCTTTTTCAGACATTTATGCCATTGTTAGAATATCAAGTCTTGATTTGTAAAGATCAGCATGTCATTGGTTTTATGCTATGCTAACAATTTTACATTTTCACATTCTTTAAAAAGTTAGGCCACGTAATAACAATATTCCAGCATTCAATTGGGAACAAGCTGTTAAACAGAAAAACAAACAGAGTCAACAGTGTTCCTGTTTTTCTCCAGACTCACGCTGAACATGGTAAAGACGAGAGAAATACTGCTTTTGTTTTGACAACTGAAGACGAATGCTAATTTTGAGCAATTTTCGAGGCAGAGTTGAACCCATGACACCCCTGTCATGTGTATGTGCAGGGTGGAGCTCGTACTCGTCAATGTCATTTTGCAGCTCTCCTGGTTAAAAATCATACACTGTCATGGCCCCTCTTTCCATTTGTAGCTCAGACAAGGTTATGTTTTTTGTCCTGTTGTTTAGTGTCTCTGGCATTTTTGTCTGTCAGCAGGCCATCTGAAAATTTTATCAACACATGTCCATGAAATTTGGCGACCAGCTGGAATTTGGCCGCGGAGCAAAGGATTTGATTTTTGGAGATATGCGCCTCGTATTTGTGCTGAGGGATATTGTGTTTTGAACTACTCTAGGGAGATATTTATGCTCCTGATATTAAGGGCAGGATCAAGATGTTGCCTGAAATGTACATTTATATGTGACTTCTCTGCTCTCATTGGAGCTACACATGGATGTAACTCTTTGAGCTGTTATTTCCCTGGAAAAAAAGTTTGTTGCATTCTAACTTTCAGCATATTGCCCAACAGAGAAAGAGTTAAATTAAAACCAGCTCTGTAATCGTCCCACTCAGCCAATCTCAAAAAGTAAAAATGAATCACGAGTAAAGATCTTATCATGATTAGAAAAGTTTTTAACTGCGCAACCTCAACTTTAAATACGACTTAGATGAAAACAGAAGCAGATATGAGGCATAACAAATGACATTGATCCGAGTGCCACAGCTTTATACAATAAGGTGCTAAATTATAAAACCTGATGGTTTAATTTCAGGTGCTAATCCCAGATCTCTTGGATGTGGGTGCAGCTGCATGTGAATTCCACTGAGACAACGCTAAGTTATTTAATTATTTGCAACAGATTTTTGCATAAGTAACCACTGACAAACAAAAGCCTTGAACCATCCTTCTTTTGCTGCAGTGCTTAATGATCCAATTTTCTTTAATAGTCATTTTCCCTGACTCATTTCCTGAGTGAATTAATTGGAAAATTAAATTAGGGTCGTTAAAGCTCCTTTAAAGTTTGGTTGTAGTGTTGGATGTGTGAATCCAGATTTAGAAGAAAAGCTTAAAACGTAGATGTCTTTCTCACTGTCATCTTCCCATTTCATTTCCACCTGTGTGTGTGTCTGTACGTCAAAACTGTGTGTCTGTGAATGTTTGCATATTGTGTTAAGGTAAAGGAGACACCTTGTCCCCCTGTGGCCCCAAATGGTAAACCTTCCTCTGTTGACCCACCCAAGGTTCTATCTGCACCAAATAAACAGGTGTGTGTTCATCTGGCTGCAATGGTACATGTAACCGTGTGTGTTTCTCACATTCGAAAACACTAAACATTTTCTTTTTTTAACACGGAATGTGTGTGTGCTCGTTCGTTTTTTGGTTTGTCGAAAGTCGATTGTTATCGTATCGATGATCGGTTATCGATTGTTATAGTAGCAATTGTTATCTAACTATAGGTCCAAGAGCTGATTCCCACTGACGAAGATCACAAGCGCGTGAGGAGGATCTTCACCACTGATGGCAAAGATGTAACTTATTTCTCCCTATATTTGTTTGGTTTGCAACTGCCTTGCTACTGTATACCAAGGATTACCCTGTGACCAGGTCCTACTGCCGATAGGGTTGATGTTTTTTCTATGTTCCCAGGGCCCCGTGTTCCTCAGATTTATGTTGCACATAAGATGAACATGAGAAAGGAGTCTATGTTTTCTGATACAACATTATCTTCTTTGTCAAAATCCTGTGTGGTAGGGTAAGGAACACAGGGAATGGGAATGTAGGACCATGGGAACACAAGACTTTGGTAACATGGGACCTGGGGAACATAGAACCCTGGAACAAAGGGCCCTGGGAATATAGGAATTTGATAACATAGGACCTTGGGAATATAGGAACCTGGGAACATAGGTAAGCTTCTAGGGTTATAATTATAGGGGCCCCCTGTGTTGTTGGCCACCTGGTGTAAAATCTAAAAGTTTGCAGGATATTTTCTATGACTCATACTTCAGCATTCAGGAGAAGGAGATAGACTGTCTTTGAAAGAAATATTTTGATTTGTTGAAACAATTCCTTCATGTTAATGGGAAAAACTTTCTGTGGATACGCTGATTTCAATTTTCACTTCTCAATATTAATTTATTTTCAATAAATGCTATCTTAAATTGTATCCTCTGAGGTTGCTTGGTAACACTTGAACTCAATTGTAAACCTTTGATATTTAATTTAGCAGCTTTAGCTCTGTGTTTTTCTTTCTCATTGCCTTCCTCTCATTCATCCTGTAGTAATAATTGCTTCGTTATCAGGTCCAGAGGAGCACCTTTGTGTTGTACGACGATTTTCTTCGCCTGCTGTGATTATTTTGGCAGTGCTTATGAGGCAGTTCTTCTCACAAAGTCGAGAGTGCTCCTTGCTATGATCTCCTGTTGTCTCAATTTGTGTCCCATGTCTGTGCTTTTGCTTCTCTGTGGGTCATTGGATCCTGACTTGCTGCTGTCTTCTTTGCTGTTTGCATGGCCAGCGTGCCAGAGGCCACAAATCCGCTCAGGTACAGCCTGCTCGACCGTGGGCCCGCCGCACTCCCCTCGCCTGTAGTTTGTCCTCTTCTACTGACCCGTCTCTGCCCTACTTTGTGTGTGGCTGCACGCTTGACTTTGTCTGGTTCGTGGGCCCGGACTTTTGTAAAATGACAAAAACAGTGGTCACCAAAGTTGGATCAGGGATTCTTGATCAAGATTAATAATAGATTACTTTTACTTCAATGTACAGCTGTCTGCTGGTCTCTCTGCTTTTGTTCTTTACACTCACATGTATGAGGTTGTACTGTGCTCATATGCAACAACAAACCATTTTTTACAGACCTTCAATTACATAATTCTGATTAAATGGATGTCTACGACTTAAAAACAAAGCAAAACAACTCGAGGAATCCCTGATTTTGCTTGCAGTGATTCAATATACTGTATTTATTCATTATATTACAGTATATCCTTGTGCTCGTTCTATAGCCGGGTTCATTAGCATTGACTATTACATTGTTTTACACCTAGCTGCACGGTTCCCTGGATTTATAGCTCACTGTGAACAACTGATCTTATTAACTGTGACTGTTAATATGAATTAGCATGAATTTCCCCACAGAGCCACTCACTGCACTTCAGTGCACCTTGTAATCTCTGCTCATTAATGCATTGATATTGTAATTTTTTTTATGATGATCACTTGAATGACTCATTCTGCTGCCGTTGCCTGACTTGTTATTGCATCATTGAACCTCTGCAGCGTTTTTTGTATTTTGCGTTTCACTCGTAATGATTTGACGACGTGCTGTAAAAGTTGTCCACCATCCTGTTTTTGATCGTGCACTTCGAGGCGTGCTGTCAAACGTCGGCCTAACGTTTTAATTATATCCCATCGCTAAAAATACTGACTGACTCAGTGGTCTTCTGTTCCTTCCCTTCCTCCTCTCCAGTCAAAGCTTGTCGAGGACCCCGTGGCGATCCTTCAGGCAGCGCACTCCGCTGCAGCTAAGGTCTGACAGCGGCTACAGCTGATTGTAGTAGCTCTCGTTGCATCCCCTCGTCTTTCAGAGTGATGTGTGTTTTGTGGTTTAGTCTGTGATGAACTAGAAAAAGAAAACGAATAATTTAGTCAGTGAGGAAATCCCTTTTACAGTATGTCTCCTGTAGTTGTTGTTGTATCACGGAACTTCTTCCTGCTCTCCCAACATTGTAACTAGAGGGAGAGAAGGCACAAATATGCTTTCTTGGTGCAAATGTCTGATGTGTATTATGTTAGCCTAACTGCATGTCTGAGGGAAGTATGTGTGTTTACATGCATGACTCATGCCACTTTGTAGTGTTTGAAATTATTTAGGTGTGTATTTCTGTGCAACGTATTTTGTGCTGAAACACGCGTCTCACATTCTGTCTGTACGTCTCCACACATTAAATGCACTCTCTTGAAAAGGTGGGAATCACGGGGACTGTAATTCTTTTGTGGAGCGCTAGTTTATAATTGTCACCACCGAAAGAAGAACTCTGCCCAAGGAATTTTAGTCCCCCTCATAGTATGTCGCATGTTAATGTGAACAGCATGTTAATTTGTGCTCGTCATCCGTAGGATCCTTGTGGAAGTCCGTAATGTCGGTGTCTAATTTAACTGTCAATCAGTTTTTGTAACGTGCAGTTATCGATAATACGTGATCTACTTGATTCACGTTTTATCTCATTTTGTTAATCTGTTCCAACAGGGAAAGACTGAGGAGCAGATCACGGCGGAGAAAGCCTGGTACAACACAGACAAAGTATGGCTTGTCCACAAGGATGGATTCTCACTGGGTGAGTCAAACTTTGTCATTTCTCTATCCCGTCTGTTTCTTGGTGACTTCTCTGTAGAGGTGGGCTTTTGAGGCTTCTAATATGTTAATGTTAAAAGAGGCGACTAGACTACCCTGTTTTCCCTCAGGCTGTGTGTAATTAGACTCAACACGTTTTCAACATTGAATGCTCAATCAGTTTTAATGAAGCTCAGACATTATTAAAAGAGATACAACCGCCCCATATTATCCGACTTGCATGATAAGATGGAGATTTTGCACTCAGGGTCGAGATCATATCATGATAAATTAACTCCCATGTTTTTCCTGCACGCAGCAACCCTGCTGAAGACAGAGACAGGCAGTCTGCCAGAGGGGAAGGTGAAAATCCGCCTGGAGAGTGATGGATCTTTATTGGACGTGGACGAAGATGATGTAGAGAAGGTATTTAATCATCAAATCAACTCTGAACCACATCAATTACAGATGACACCGGGTGAGTATTTGACCGCCTCTGACTTTGAATTCCAGGCGAACCCTCCGCTGTTCGACCGAGTGGAAGACCTGGCCTCGCTGCAATATTTGAATGAGTCGAGCGTGATGCACTCCCTGAGGCAGCGGTACGGCGCTAACCTGGTGCACACCCACGCTGGGCCCAACATGGTGGTCATTAACCCCATTAGTGCCCCCTCCATGTACTCCGAGAAGGTAAGCTGCTGCCTGTGCTCATGTAATGACTCATCTCTCATGGAATAATCAGAATATGGGAATCACAGTGAATATACAAATTGACATGTACAACCTTTGTCCTATTTGGTCCTCTGCTTCACTGCTTCTTTGTCTTCTTTCCAGGTGATGCAAATGTTCAAGGGCTGCAGGAGGGAGGACACAGCCCCGCACATTTACAGCATGGCCCAGGCTGCCTATAGGAACCTCCTGACCACTCGCCAGGATCAATCCATTGTCTTGCTGGGCAAGAGTGGTTGTGGCAAGACCACCAATTGTCAACACATCATCCAATACCTGCTCACCATTGCTGGCAGCACCAACAAAACATTCTCCTGTAGGTTGGGAAAGGATCCAAACTCTAAAGGAAATGTAAACATAGTGTTGTATAAAGTTGTTGTTAATGTTTTTAACCCACCAAATGACTTTATTTTTCTTTGTTGTCTGTAGCAGAGAAATGGCAGGCGGTCTACACAGTGTTGGAGGCATTTGGGAATGCCTCTACCTGTATGAATGGGAATGCCAGTCGCTTCTCTCACATTGTTTCATTGGACTTTGACCAGGCGGGCCTGGTGACCTCAGCCTCTATCCAGGTACAAACAAACTAACCCGTCCACCAGACTAAATGTAATGTTTCTGCAAACCACAGATAGATGATATTACACCTCAACGCTCCCTTAGTTTCAGTGTTAATTTTTATATTTATGTTTCCATGAACTACTTGGTTGGAGTTTGGAAAATAAAAATTTTTGTGCTCACAAACACTGACAAATTGTCCCAACAAAAATAGCAAGTTTTGTTGCCACTAACTCAACTTGAAAA
The DNA here is from genome assembly GCA_963678695.2 of Diplodus puntazzo. Lineage (NCBI taxonomy): Eukaryota > Metazoa > Chordata > Actinopteri > Spariformes > Sparidae > Diplodus > Diplodus puntazzo. The sequence goes on along the minus strand of OZ023167.1, from coordinate 6,124,637 downwards.
TGTCCTGACTTCTTGTTAAAGATATTTAATGGTTTTTGTACTTACAAATCTTGAAAGGCTGTTCAGAACAATGTTCTCTTGTTAATATTACCCTCAAATGTCTACTCAAACATTGTTCTCTGGCTTGGAAGCCGTGTCGGCCAGCTGTCATGGCGCCACAATCTCACTACACCTCCTGACGTGAAAGTTCGCTCATACATGTAATGTGGATGCGACACATATTGTAGAAATGTTAATATGATACGAAAGACGCGTACAAGTTTGAACTTATCCGTGGGTTTGCATAAGCATACAATGCCAACATTTTTATTCTGGTGACTGGGCGGAATAAACAGATTCATGTATTCATCTTTCAAGTCACTGGTGCTCAGCTTCTGAGTTTCCTACTCATGCGTACAGTATCTGCTATGATCTCAGACAATGTGTCATAAACTAGCATAGATTTCTCACCAAACTCCAGCGGGTTTTGTTATTATGTTTACTTGCACTGCCTATAATAAATGCTATTGTTTATCCTGCTAATATCCTGTTCTGCTGTGGCCCTGCAGACGATGCTCCTGGAGAAGATGAGGGTGACAAGAAGACCAGACGGAGAGTCGACTTTTAATGTCTTTTACTACCTGATGGCTGGGGTAGACAGCGCTCTTAGGTCAGGATTTTATACATTCATGCATGTTTATATGTCGCGATTACATAATACTGCTTCCCTCACTCTAAACATGTAGTTATTAGCAGACATGAGTGATGTTGATGTCTTACGTGTTCTCATTTTTCCATCAGGACTGAGCTGCATCTGAACCATTTTGCTGAAAACCATGCATTCACAATCATGCCTCAGGCTAAGGTAAATACCACTTGTTAATGGAAGACTGGCTCACTTTTACCTTTTATAAAGCTGAATGTTTATGCACTTAACATGCATATTCATGCCAAGTTTTTCCTCGCTTGAATCGAGGGTCTAAGGACAGAGGATGTCGTTCACTGAACAGATTGTAAAGCCCACTCAGGCGATGTGATTGCTAAATTGCTATTTGAATAAAAACTGATTTGATTTGATTTATACGAATGCATCTATTTCTGGCGGGCATGGCTGAGAACAAATCCCTGTGTGTTGTGCACCAGCACTCCAAGGGTAAAACTAAAATGTTTTATTATTCTTTGAATACACCGTGCATAGTGCTACTCACCTGCTCTCACACAGAGGCATGATGTCCTACGATGGATTACAGGAGTTATCAAAACACCAAGATACGCTGAATATGATAGACTCCATGTTGTCGTCACTCAAAGGAGCAATAAGTCATCAGTCCTTTGCTCAATACATGTGGTGCCCTTTTAACAGACAAATAATTCAAAAGAATTTTATCAATAGAAAGGAGAACGGGCCAGAGAACGTGTTTTTGAAAGATGGTGCAATCTCAACAACTGGCAGAGCAATCAGTGATATTTATCAATAACCTCGCTGAACCACGGCCGATGGAGTCAGCTTGTTCTAATCCTATTTTAACTCATAAAAAGAGAAGTTTTTATCGGTAAAAAGTTCAAAAATGAATTTTACTTTTGATGTGTGCTATCTGCCAGACTGAGGATAAGCAGCGGGCCTCGCAGCAGTTTTCCAAGCTGCAAGCAGCCATGAAGGTTCTGGGGATCAGTGCTGATGAGCAGCGAGCCTTCTGGCTTGTCCTCGGGGCCATCTACCATCTCGGGGCTGCAGGAGCCACTAAGGGTAAGAGGACCCACCGAAATTGTTTTTCATTTCATAGCTGCATCATTTATTTGTATGGAAAATCTTAACATACCTGCATACATGCATAGGATCATCCTGAATTTGTACACCCGACAGTGAGCGGTCAAACAGCCAAAATAGCCAAAAGCTAGCTGATACCGTTTTAATGACACATGATGTAATCTCAAAAATGTCAAACCTGCATTATCTCACTGCAGGTAACAACTTCAGTGTGATGCAACACTGCTGTAATCCAAAAACTCAATAATGCATTTGCACTTTAGAAGATGTTGCACAGTGCACAGGTTGTTAAACTGCTCTACTGCTCTGATCTGTACCTAAAAAAAAACAGGCAGGGAAGCATTCAGTGACTTATAATATCCAGAGACTCCTTGCCACAGATGTATTTTTTCTGCTGGCTCTTGTCTTCATTGTTTGGGTACCTGAATCGGCAGAATAGATGTTGGTACATTTCTGCAAAAAAACATGGATATGTTGAAGCTTTTTATTTATTTACGTTACAACGTTCCGTCTCTTTAGGTTCCGTTTTCAATGTTGTGTTGTGGTAATACAGAAGAAGATGATGTTTTGGCTTAGAATGACTGTTTTTGTCTCCATAATATAATATTTTAGCTGTCACAAACACAGTTGGGGTTTGTCACTGGGTCACTTTAAAACTATTCACTGGTTTCACACTTACAATAATACAATACAAGAAATGAGATGTCATTATGGTACATATGACATGTACAAATGTGACGCATCAGTGGTTTTGCAAGGATGAATTACCAACATTTTATTCTGGGGACTACACTGTGTTTTATCTCTTTAGATCTGAACCTCTGTCAGGTTTGACCTTGTTAATCCTCCCTGAACGATCAGACTGAATGAACCAAACGCTGTTTATGCTGCAGCAGCTCGTACTACTGGCAAACTCCCAGAGTTCATAATTGTAAGGAAACACTGTTGCCAGCTCAGGGAAAAAAAACAAAACATAATTTTGATTTTGGCCTTAAACCGTGACAAACCTTTTATCTTGTCATAAGAATGCATCAGAGAACTAATGGGAAGGGAGCAGTCCTCTTAAACATGAGGATTTGTTAGCGTCTTTGAAGCTGTTTGTATGATGACACCTAACGTAAGAGAGTTTGACTGGTTTTTGCTTTTAAAGTAACGGATCTGCCTCCCTGCAACATTCTTGCTCTTATTTTAAAAATTGGATGTCTGCCATTTGAAGAGGCTGAGGGTGTCAAAAAGAGTTTATATTGTTGGTGAGCTACAATTACTCAGATTACTTTACCCGGAGGATAGAATTATGCATGTTTTCTCAAATAAAGAGATTGACTTCTTGCTTATACTTTACACACTGAACTCTGTATATCATGTATTGGAACTGTCTTTATGGCACCTCTGAAGTGAAACTGAGGATGCTGCATCAATTAACTCAATTTCTAACAAAATATAATATACCGAAATATTAGTCAACATATGATTCACAAGGAAGGAGTAGCAGCAGTGACTCCATACTTAGTTTGTTCACTTTTTCACTCTTTTTCCGCACTTGCCAGGCACTTATTCAGACTAGCTTGCCAAATTATTTTCAGTGATCCTCTCCAGCTGGCTGACAGTCTTTTTTCAATGGCACTATAACACCATCCACGAACAGTTTTACATGAATTTATATGATTTCCATCCCCACATAGAATCTGCTGTTTGGAATACAGATTGTAAACTACTTACTTACTGGATGACTTATGGATTTAGGGCCTGCTGACCTCCCATTAAACCCCAGTGGTTCTCACGAAGCGACAATGCATCATGGGATGAAAGTCATGACACATTCATGGCACATATATATTTTTTTCATAATCATACTGTAATTACAAAAAGCTTTCCCTGTCCGCCTGACTTGGTTGGTGTTTTGGACTGTCACACAGAATATAAACTGTATTAATGACTCTGTTTAGTGACAGTGCAGCTTCGCAGTGCAACACAAGAGGGCAGCACTGGTCTCTAATCCACCAAACCCAAATTAAAAAGGACAGCATGACATGAACTCATCCCCATACAGTGTACTGTCTACAGTTATATCTGACAAGGAAAGATAGAAAAAAAAAGGCTGTGAGTCTGCTTTTTAAGAGCAAATATTAAACCTATGTTTTTTTTTAATCTTTAAGAGTCATACACTCCTTAATGTTTGATTCAGTAATATTGGCAAATCCAATTTCCTCTTTTTGATGTTTGACCGCAATTTAAATAACTGTGGTGGTGAATATCTATCAAAGCAAATATTTAAATGTCTTCACTAGCCTCCACAACCATCCTGCTTATCGTCAGCGGGAGCATGCAGGGCCTCTGCAGCGCTGATGAAACAGATAGGGCCCACTACTCTGTGTGAAATCCCCCAGTTTCTCTCTTAAGTCTTAGAAGATACCACTTCACGGCGGATTAAAACTGATGTTTGCGCTCATATCTGCGTGTTTCTATCACTCAGCCGCTAGATTAAAGAGAAACTTGTGTCTCCCAACAGAGGTCTTTATATAAATAAATGAATTGTGTCCCCAAATGATAAGTTTCGCTTTCATTCCCCAGATGATAAAAGGGGCAATTATCGCTTCAACTTCATACACTTTTATGAACATGAGTTCCCGAAGCCAGTGGATATCTTTTGCTTCAGCTGTAGTTAAATGTATTCAAGCCAACGTTCTGAGTATGCTTTTAGTGCATGTTCTCCCCAGCTGTGTCTGTGTCAGCTTGACCACAGACATAATCCTACCCTGTCAGAGACAGGATTGTCACAAAGCTACCCGGCTAGCCGTGTGCCCGGGGTTGCTGGCAGAAGGGCTAATGGAGGTTTTCATGCACGTGTCTCAGCTGGCAGGAAACAATTTGCACGTCACGAGTGGGCCCAGAAGGCGGCCTACCTGCTGGGCTGCACCCTGGAGGAGCTCTCCTCCTCCATCTTCAAGCACCAGGCCAAGGGCACCCTGCCCAGAGCCAGCTCCGTTCGCCAGGCTTCTGACGAAAATGGCACAGCAGATGCAGGTACTCCACACAGCACATTTACCAACCGAGTCTCGCCTCTACATTCCTGAACCTCCCTTCTTCCCTCCTCCCCTCTTTCTCTTTGTCACTCTGTTTCCACACATACACACACACACACACACACACACACATATGCCTCTGCTCGTCACCTGAGGGAAATTGCATGCTGTGGAGAAAGTAAAGCTTATCTTAGTAATGAATACCACAGCTTAACAATGGCTATTGACAGATAAGTAAACACGCTATGTCGGGACAAGCAATTTTGGATCTTCTCTTCATTCATTGTCCTTGAAATCATAATTGCCTCGCATTGATTTTTCACACATACACGTCCTCGGACTTCCATTAAGACTGCCACACACTTTGAAGGGCACAAGGGTACAGTTAAAAGTCTGCCACAGCAGGGATGGACGGAAGTCACCTCCGTTTCACCTTTCCTGTATCCCCCACCCCACCACACACACACGAGACGGGAGCATACAGTCGTAGATGTGTATGCACGCATTTAAATACCCCTCAGGCACAATAAACCCGCTACTTTGTCTGATAGTGGGATGAATTAGGAGAGCTTAACAGGTGGCCATCGCCGCTAGGCATAGACACGAGTGTGCTCTGTTTTGATCTGACTGGTTCGGAAACACCTGAGTCCCAAATGACACAATTTCAGGCCCAGTTTGAATACTTCTGGGCCTAATATGCATAAAATATTATGCTATTGTACGTCCTTTTACAGGCAAATGTCATGAACATATTTTTTTAGTCTAGCAGATCATTTCTACTTCTAATTCAACTTGTTCCAGCGTTTCATTTTTATTGATAGATATCAATAAAACTGGCTGTTTCTCATTTGTTCTCTATGTGAACGCTTCTCATACCAGGATCCAAGGCCACAGCTGGGGAGTGTTTAGAGGCCATGGCATCTGGGCTCTACTCGGAACTCTTCACCATCCTCATTTCTTTGATAAACCGGTCAGTACTTCTGATACCAGTACTAAAGCTCCACTGTGTTGAATTGGAGATTTTTGGCTGCACCTTTATTTAATGGAAATATGCAGATTGCCTCAAATGTTATTTAATAAATACCTTTAATACCTTCAGCTGGAGACAGTTGACATCTTTCGACAATCTTTGGCACCAATTTTAGATTACCGTAATTTATTTTAGTTGTAGAGGGGTATAAGAGGCTGTTTCAAATTCAGAGCTTGGGTTTAGGTTTCAGAATCCTCACACTAAAGCCCCTTTTTATTTATGAACGCCGGACAATATCCAGTGAATCTGATCAGGATCTTGTCTATCTTTGCATGTTCACACATTTGTTTTCTTGGCCTAGTCAGATCAAGTCAAGTCAAGTCACAGGTTTGTGGGGCTGTGTCTTACCTTACCAGACCCAGATAAGTCAGAATTTGACCTGGTGACAGGTATTAAGGAAAACTATAGCAACGGTAGGTTGTATTGAGGCATTAAAGTTTGTTGTAGTACTTTTAAGATTAAATCTAAAAACATAAGATGACACTGAAGTCATTCCAGTCATCATGACTTGAGATAAGTCACAAGTCTTTAACCTCCACATCACGAGTCTCAAGTCATTTATTTTCTGTCAAGTCATCATCAAGTCAGAGTCACAATATCTGGAATCCACTGGAGTCCGTAGTGAGGGATAAAGTTAGGCATGTGGTGCAGAGCTAAGGTTAAAGCTAGAGGTTATATGCACTGAATGTAATCAATATAGTGCTGCCTCCATATCACAGTGCTAACATTATTTTTGTGTGTGTATATGTGTGTGTTTTTGCACTGTGCGCTTCAGGGCCTTGAAATCCAGCCAGCATTCCCTGTGTTCTCTGCTCGTTGTGGACACACCAGGCTTTCAAAACCCCAGGCTGGCTAAACGCGAGTGCAGCGCAACCTTCGAGGACCTATGCCACAACTACACGCAGGAGCGCCTGCACGGCCTCTTCTATCAGCGGACCTTCGTTCAGGAGCTGGAGAGATACAAAGAGGTGAGGTCACGGGAAGCGCTCTGCACCGTGCACTCGTAGGGCCTCGTTGTGTCTATCCTCGCCTTCTCTCTTTGACCGCCGCTCCCTCTCAGATGTATCAGCTCCAATCGCGTGTGTGTTCACACATCAGATGCACTATCCCTTCCACCTGTCACAGGCTGTGACAAGCCAGGCTCACGTGTTAGACCTTCTCATTAGCGATGCCTGTCTTCGCCTCTTCTGCCGAGATCAAAGTAAAGTCACTCACAACTGCCTTTGGGAGACACGCCCAGCTGCGCCGCCGCGGTGTTGCTCCCTGATGAGGGAACTATTTTTCTTCTTCCCTCCTTTGATTTCTGTATAAAGGAGCTGGACCACAACCAGGCACAGCCATCCCGGAGAATTTAAAAAATGTTTGAAGCTAAATATCAGAGATTACTTACATCAGTATATCCGCCCATTATTGCCGTCCCAGCTCTAATCTCAGAAAATATCCTTCTTATTCAAAACTCGGCTGATGGCGCACTAAAGTTAAGCACAAATCCTCACCATATTACTTTTAATACTGTGAACAAGGATCCTGGGATTTCCCACCCACATCTCCACCCACATCCCCTGCCTGGGAGAAAGGGAATTGGAGCAAAATGAAGCGTTGCATAAAATCTGTGTAGTGTAATTCTCTGTTGTCGGTGCATCTTCAAAGATATAAGGATCTGTGACGCTGTCATTGAAAACTGGGTCAAACTCATTTAACAGCACACCGTATCAACAATGGCAGCGACAGGCAGGTTAAACTGACAGAACAGACATGTGCTTTAGATTTTTGTTCAAATTAAATGCCGTGAGTGCTGTGTGGATGTTTTTTTTTTTCTGTTTTTGCACAGCAGAGAACAAAAATCATTTAGGCTACTTCACAGACACACACAGTCAACTCGAACACTGGCATCTGTCAGGGCCACACTATTAGCACTGCCAACATTTTCCCACATTTCCAGTGCCGCCTGCACTTTGTCACTGCAAGCTGCTGCATGCCTGTTTTGCTCTGGTGAAGGTAATTTAGTATATTTATTTCTACTTCATCCCCCGAAATGCTATTATCTGCAACAGTAATGAAATTTTTAGAGTTTCCATTTACCTATAAGGAAAAACAGTCTTTCGTAAAGGCCAAGCGTTCTTGTTATTATAATAGATTTGTTGTGGCTTTTAGCTTCCTTGCATCTAATATGCCATTATTATTGTTTTCATTTCAGCATCCGTAACAGTCTCTCTCACACCGCCACTACATTTACCATGATAAATTGAAATAAACATTTTCGATTACTTTGATGATGATATTATCATCTCCGACAAGGAGGTGATGTTTTTTCCAACCCCAGCCCTTTTCTTGTTTGGTTTGTTGGTCCGTCAGCAGGATTACACAAAAAACTGCTGAACACATTTCCACGACACTTGGATGGAGGACGGTTTCTCTTGGAATAGACCCCATTAACTTTTTAGTGCAGATCTGGATAAAGGGAGGGATCCAGGGATTTATTTATCACTTACTGTAACATTGCGAGATATAATAAAAAAAAAACAGATCTAGCAGATTTAAATGTGTTTTTGTAGAGGGGAGTTTTTCAGCTGCTATACGGTAACAAATAGGGAGTGAAACCCTCCAACTGCTGCACCTACTGCACCACTAGGTTTTGTTATTAAATCATCTAACAGTTATTTTTTATACTGTTTTTTTTTTCAAATGTCTCAAAGTATGTATAATTATATGTATGTTTAACTCCTTCAGTCCAAGGTGATGTGTTCACATGTCTTAATTTGGGACAAAAGCCAAAGATATTCATCAAAATTGTCATATGTCACAAAGATTAAATAAATATTTGGCATTTTGCTTAAAAAAATACTATTAGATGAATCCGTTTTCAAAATAACCACACACATTAATTTTATGTTGATCAGCTAATCCATTAATAGTTCACTTCAGGTCACTTTGGGCTCTTGAAAATGATGTTGGTCTTTTTTCACAATTTTTTGACATCGTATAGACCAAAGGATTAATCAGCTACGTCTCAGGGCTCAAGGATAAGGGTTGTGTGGGACCAGTCAGCCGTGTCCAGTCATGCTGTCTCCACAGTACCTCGGTAATCTGACAGTACTATCTAAAACCATGGATTTTTTTTTTAAGGGACATGAACGACAACGGAAAACAGGCTTTTGTGGTCAAACTGTGTTTCCATAGACTCCTGGGTTCATGGAAAAAGGGACAGCGTACTGAAGATAAGATAAAATAAGATGAGCCTTTTTTGAAAGAAATAAGCACAAAGATGATAAAAAGAAAATAGAATAATAAGAGCTCACAAAACTATCTGTCTATCTGTCTGTATTAAGGAAGACATATTTTGCTAATATTCAGTTACTATTAGAATAGGTATAGAAGCCTTAATACTCAAAAAACACATCAGTTTTCTCATACAGTCTTAAATGCTCTCTTTTAGCTCTTGTCTCTTTAAGCCCCCGCCTCCCGAATACCCAGTCTGCTCTGATTGGTCAGCCCACACATGCCTGAGCCAAATCAAATGCATACTAAATCAAATCTAACGCGCCAAAGGAGCTGCCAGGCATGATTTACGACATAGTGACATAGTGACATACTGATGAGGCATTTAAGGAGCAGTCTTTTCTGTGGGAAAGAGGAGCTTCCGTTGGTGTGGAAGAAGGCTGACGGAGAGGACAAAATTAAAAAGCATGGTTGGAGCTGTTTTATTCCTTTTTATCTACCATTTCATGACTACCAGACCCCTCTTTATAAAACATTCTGTGTTCATACAAAGCTTAGCATTTTAAACCCACTAAATCACTCAATGGATTGTAAAAATCTCTACCAAATGTAAATTAGGCAGATTCGTTTGTTCTTTTTTTCCATTCCTCTCCAAAAAACAACACCACTGGACATTTGTTGTGTTTTTCTTTGATTTAGCATCCTCACAAGTCATAAAAGAGTCTGTCCATCTGCCTGTCTTCCCTCAGGAGAACATAGAGCTCGCTTTAGATGACTCAGAGCCCAGCGCATCTCTGTCTGTTGCAGTGGTCGACCAAGCCTCCAGCCAAGCCCTGGTAAGTTCGATGTTTTAATGTGTCTGATGTCTTCATTTCTGTCTCGAGTGTCTTCGCAGTTTCACGCAAAAATCTGGTGTTTGCATCATAGCTTGAATCCATTTTATGATCTATTCTCACAACATGAGAATATCATCTTTTGTCGTGAGGGGTTTTCTTTTTTGAATATTGAAAGGTGTTTAGCGGAGGGTTAGAGAGAGAGAGAGAGAGAGAGAGAGAGAGAGAGAGAGAGAGAGAGAGAGAGAGAGAGAGGGTAGCAGGAGGGAAAGAAAGGTTAGAGAATTGACTTCAAGAAAGAAAATCAATGTGTGGCCTTTGCAGCCCCGTGAACCGCACCATGGAAACATAAATGGTTGAGTTCAGAGTCATAGATCACTTTGGTATAATTCAAATGTGTTTGGTTTGAGTGCTTTACTTTCTAAAGGGTCCACGCTCTAATGGGAATGTCATCGGAAGCGGTGAACTGTAGTACATCACACTAAAAACCAAAGGGGGAAAAAAAAACACTGATTCTTCAAAGTCATTTCTAAAGTCAGCTCTGAAGATTTGCTGCATTTTGATCAAAGATAGATGTTTCTTCTCTCACGTATTTCTTTTCTCCTGCTGGAGCTCTGATGTCCGCTATCACAAACAAGCCTTGGTCGCCTTAGTTGTCGCACGTCTCTTCCAAACTGATACTCTGTGTTGCATTTGAAGGCAGTGTAGTGTGCACTGCTGATAAGGATGTCTCCAGTGTAACTTCCTGATAGCTTGGAAAAACTGTTTTCGGGGGTTTTGTGCTCCCAGGGTGGATTCAGGCATTAGCCATGCTAGCCGAGCTGCCTACCTCAGTGTGGAGCTCATTGTTGTCCACAAAAACAAAAGTGGCTTATTCTAGATGTCTTTCGATAAAAAGTGCATCATTTGAACCCAGAATCTGGGGAACATTTCAATCTTGAAGTATGTTCAAGTAAATCCCAGGAAAGTCACATTTACCTGTTTGAAAACCACAGAAAACCTTCCCCTGTGTAGTTATTCTATGTTCACCAGTGCTGGAGCGGGTTTTATTTTCGTCTCCATTTTCACACTAATTGTGTCACTAATTGTATTACTTTTTAATCCCTTATCCCCCGCCACTTTCCGTATTCATGAACTCCTTTTTGTTTCCATTTCGATTAGACGGAAAAGCCTAATTGATGATGCCATTATCGCAGCAACTGCTGGAGGGTCCACAGACCTAAAATGCTTTTGAAACTTTAATTCCTGACGCCTGCATTACTATCAGGCCCTGCGACAACCGGCTCAGACTGGGGAAAACATATTGTACAGCACACTGTTTCAAGGGAACACTGACTATATAGGCCAGCACTCAAGATACTTTTCATAATCTTTTGTAAGTAGCAATATGTGTTTTTCTTCTTGTACCCAGGAGGTGGATAACAAATAAAGGCTGAAATATCCTCTGATTCATCAACGTGTTCCCACTAAATAGCTAAAGCTGAACGTCCTTGCGGCTTGTTACTCATGCATGGTGGCCTATTGGTAAAAGGCAATCGTTTTGGAGGCAGACATATAAGTAAAGAGGAGCAAAAAAAAAGGGATTGCGCTAAGGACCTATGACATTTCTGCATGTGTGTGTGACAGGTACGGACAGTGCGAACAGATGAGGCGCGAGGCCTGCTGTGGCTGATGGAGGAGGAGGCGCTGCAACCAGGGGGATCAGAGGAAACCCTGTTGGGACGTCTCTTCAGCTACTACGGACCTGCTGAGGGAGAGAGTAAAGGCAAGGGGAGGACACACACGCACACACACACACACACACACACACACACACAAATGACAAGCTTTTCTACTTGACCCCCAACGTAACATAGCATTTAAAGAAACAGATTGAAAATTCTCGTTTCGAAAATGTCACTGTATTTTTGAAAAAATTGAAATACAAATAGACTTGACATCACGTTAATATTGATGATGTTGCCAAACCAATAAGGATGGTGTGAACAAACATGCTTTTGTCTCTGTTGTTGAAAAAATAAGAACTATTGAATTATTAAAGAAAAGCAATTTGTGAGAACAGAATCCTTCTTAACTCTCTCTTTTCGGCAGTCATCACGTTTTTTCAGTTTATTCAACCGTGTCTGTCTTTTGGTCGGTTCCTGAGCAGGATTGCACAAAAGCCAATGAACTGATTTCCACAGTACCTGGATGGAGAATGGGTCAGAGAATCCAGAATCGACCCCATTAACTTTTGGTTTGGATCCAAATAAAGGGACGGATCGCAGATTTGTGTCTCACTTTCTTTTAAACATTGCGAGTGAGTGCGTGTGGGGCGACATTTACATGAATTTCTCAGGTCAGTGATGCACGGGTCTTGAAGACTTACATATGAGTGAGCACAAAGAGGGCTGTTGGGTCTTGGCAGAGGGTTAGGGTGCTCTACAGAGTGCCATCCAAGAAAACGTATTTTTGACTCTCGTTTTTCTGTCATTATCGACTATGTTGTATAATTGAGAATGAGCTCCTCATATCTCTGTATCAGTTTGTGCACAAAGCACTATCTGACAGATGAACCAGTGTCACCCTGTGGATGAGTCACAAAAGTACTTTCTATGTATATTGTTGGGAACCTCGACAACTCTTACTTGCCAAGGTTACTGCTTTTTTTATATTTATTTTAACAGAACTAATAGAAGAGAATAGCAGCCACAGTGTCATTGTAGCCTTCCACAATAACATCTCCACAGGTTTGTGTACAACCTGGTGACTCATGTAATCCCAGCACGATTTGACAGTGTTCCATAAAAGCTTCTTGTAATGTCAGAGGATGCTTGGCTTTAAAGCATTATGTAGAAATTGGCACACACACACACACACACACACACACACACACACACACACACACACACACAGTTTTTGAGTGCTACATCACTGTCGCAAGTACACATCGCAGCACTGTAACAGTTTGTCGGGCGGAATGTAGGTGCTGACTACAAACGAAACTCATTACATCATTACAATGTTAGGCTGAACTTGTATGTTGAATTTCACTTGGTTGTCGAGCTGAAAAAAAAAGTGATTGATTAGAAAAAAGTGCATTTTTCTATTGTTGTTGTTGTTTTTTTCTCTATGCCGTCTCTTATTGTGCTGTTTCTTTGCTTTGACCTGCCATTTGACTATTGATGTGAATTAGCTTGAAGCTACAATCTGGCGCAGTGTGTCTAATGGCAGCATTTGTATTTGAGCTGCACAATAAAAAATAAATTCATGAATAAATGTATGCCAGCGCAGTGCGATGGATTTAAACGTCTCGCACTAAATCTGCGTGGACAGGCAAATGGAGCCATTAACAACCGGGTTGGGAACAGATTGCCTTTTATTATCACTGTACCTTTAAAGTTTATGAAGCTTTTGTGACTGTACATACGAAAAGATGAATCAGCTCGCTCTACTCTAAACCCTTCATGCAGGCTGTATAAATATTTCCCTGAACTCCCCGAAGGAGCCTGCTCATATTTGTCGTCAGTATGCATTTATAATGAGCCAGGGAATCTCACACTGCCTCTTGTATCTATACCAGGTCACACTTTCCTCTTGAAGAGTGAGAAGGATAAACACTTCCTGCTTGGCCACAGTCACGGGACTGACTGGGTGGAGTATGACACCTGTGGATGGCTCAACTACGCCAAGCAGAATCCTGCCTCCATCAACGCTACATATCTCCTGCAGGAATCCCAAAAGTAAGAATCACACAGGAAGAGTCTATCTTAGGGTGGTTGTGGCATGAAATTTGAGACTGACACAGCGTGTCTCCTACAGGAAGATCATCAGCTCGCTGTTCATGGGCCGACCGGGCGGAACCAACGTTCTGTCTGGTTCCATAGCAGGCCTCGAGGGTGTTTCCCAGCTGTCGTTGCGACGGGCCACGAGCATGAGGAAGACTTTCACCACGGGGGTGGCTGCGATCAAGAAGAAGTCGTTGTGCATTCAGATAAAGCTTCAAGTGGTGAGAGGAGAGCTGTACTGCCACTCACAACATCCCAGTTCAAACGGTTCCTGTTTGGTTTGCCAACAGGTTCCTGGGTAACTTGACAGGTTGATGTGATGGGTATATCAAGGCTCACAGTTCTGGAATTGTAGTGTGGTGTATTTGGGCACAACTGCTTAATGCACATTTAAGGAAAAGGGATGAAATGACGGCCAAAGATGGATTTGAATATGATATCAGGCCTGGTGTAAATTTGCTGTGAGTACCGGTCTGCAGCTGTGTTGCCTCCAACCTTGGCTGCCTGACCAGAAACGCTGTTACTGGACTCTGCAAAACCCTGGATTACGTTAACAGCCGATGCTTTTCAAGTCCAATGCCGTGCAGTTTTTAAAAAAAAAAAACTTGCCTACTACAATTTATGCGCATTGGAATTGCTCTGACCAATCAATTATTGAAATATGGTCAGGGAATGTTAATTGTGAGGCGTGGATTTAAAATTCCTAGAAATACAAGGGCTGTTTGCTCCCAAAAACCGGATGCTTAAAAAAATAATAGTAGCAACAGCCAAAATAAAATAATTAATTCTCTCTTGCAGCGGAACACAACCTTGGAAGAGAAGGGATATAAAATCAACATGAAAACACATATTGGTAAAAAACTGAAAGATCTACATTAAGCTTTTACTGAATATAGTACGAGGAAGCACATACACCAAAACATAGACATAATAGTGTTTTATTAACTTCCCCCGGTGTTGTTATAGAGTCAGCAGCATCATACAGAATTAAGACGGTGTATTTTAGGGAGATGCTACACGAATTTTGAGATCTGGGGCGATTTTGCCTCCATAACACGTCTTCTTTCAGTCCAAAATGGTCCAAAAAAATATATATTGTGTGATTTATTTTAGTTCAGATATCTGTTCTGGACTTTTTTAATAGATAAGTCTCATTTGCATATTTCAACATAAAACTTTAGAAAACTTGGTAATGCTCACACATACCAAACTTTTTTTTTTATTCCTATCTATATTCTGAAGGTTTTTTACAGAGAGGTTTGTTCATGTATCATTCATAACCTGATTCATTTTACATTTAATCCCTCAAAACATGCTGAAAATATATTTCTTTGGTTTGTTGACAGTATTTTCTTACAGAGTGAGAAAACGGATGTGTGTTTTGAGCACTAAAGCATGTAAATCTATTCTAGTAGTAAACCAGGATAATATTATGAACCTTGAAAATGACCATGATATGTCCTTAAAGTAAATAAGTAATGCTACGTATTACATATAGTGAAAGATATTATACTTGGTGCTGGCCTGTTCCCTACCAGAGTCCCTTAGCGTGCTCTGTTTTTTTCCAGGATGCCCTCCTTGATATGGTGCGGAGGTCCAGGATTCACTTTGTTCACTGCATATTGCCGAAGGCTGATGCCCTCAAGGCCCTGAGTGGATCCCTGTTCAAAGGGGGGGAGTGTGAGGCCCAGGGGGAGACTGGAGATCCCTGCCTAATGCAGCTGGATGTAGCCTTGCTCCGTGCTCAGCTGCGTGGCTCCAAGCTGCTTGACGCTCTCCGGATCTACAGGCAAGGTGAGGCAGCTGCTTAAATCAAAGACAAAGGACAGGCAATAGGGACACAGACCCCCTTGTCCGGAAAGAAACCTCACCAAAATCTATTTTCTTCTTCCCAAAATATCTATTACACTCTTGGAACATTCCCAGAACATAATGCTTTTATCCAACGCTGACCTTCACAGGCTACCCCGATCACATGGTGTTCTCTGAGTTCCGACGGCGCTTTGATGTGCTGGCGCCGCACCTCACCAAGAAGCACGGGAGGAATTACATTGTGAAGGACGAGAAGAGAGTAAGTCAATCAGCGAGAGAGGAATGCGGAGGTGCAGCTCCGCCTGTGCCCGAGCACGGCCGAGATTAATGTTGTGAGGAGGCAGCTTCATTACATCTGCCCCTGATTCGTCAGCAGCCAACTGACGGCGAAGTAAACCCTCATTCATCAGGGCCATTGTAATGATCTAATCAACTTAACCTTATCAGTATCACGCCTGGTAAAGAGGCAGAGCGTTAACGTGGCTGGGGATGTTCTTTACTGCATTCAAAGCTACAAATAACCACCCGAGTGGATGTGTTTACCATCTTTTGTAATGTTGAAATAGCAGACGAGCCTGTCTAGGTTTTTCTTTTCCCCCGTTGCTTTGACAGTGCGGGTGTGTTACCTCTTCAGAGCTTTGTTTTTTAATTTATGATCGTAGAAACAAGAAACCTTGAGGAGAAAGTTTTATTCTTAAAAGTTAACTATCAGTGAGGACGTGTTGTGCATTAGTGCACTGGTCCTCTGCGAGACAGGAAACGGTTGAAGTGTAGTGGAGAGGAAAAAAAAAACACAGGAGTTTGTTTCTGGGGAGAAATGAGGGAGGGAGAGGGAGAGAGAGAGAGAGAGACTGAAAGAATGGGGTTAAGAAAGAGAAAAGCTTTTTTCCCCCGTGTCTGTGTGCTGGGCGCTGAGTTTCTGTGGAAACGCCGGCAAACAAAAGCCCCTCAGTGTTCGTGGCAAAACTCTCCTGGTGTAATCTAGATGTGGTCTTTCATGTTGGAGGCTCAAGTAGAGAGAAGAGGCCAAGGCAATAATACACCTACAGTACGCAGAGGCTGGTCGATGTGCAGGGAGAGGCTCCAGGCAGGCTAATGGTGCACCTCTGCATAGGCTTTTTATGTTCAGGGCCAAGACCACTGAGGGGGGCAGGGGGGGTCACGAGGAACAAGCCAGGAGCAGGTGGATTCTTGGGGACAAGTTTGTAATTGGTTCAGAGGGAGCCAAAACTTTCTCCTGTGCTCAGCGACTTACTTTCAAAAACAAAAAAAAAAAATCCAGCCGGGGAATGGATGTGATAGAAGAGAGGAAGCTGCACTGTACCATTAGTTCAGCATGGCAACTTAGGGGAGCTGTGGACTACTGAAGTGTTGCGGTGTCAGTAGAAGTTCCCACCGGATCCAGCCGTTGAAAGACTAAAGTGTGTGTGTGTGTGTGTGTGCGTGTGTTTGCGTGTTTGTGTGCATGTGTGCCTTTACGCAGGCTGTGGAGGAGCTCCTGGAGTCCTTGGATTTGGAGAAGAGCAGCTACCACATGGGTCTGAGTAGGGTGAGTGCTACCACAACATCTCAAAGAAATTAACAGCTTTAAAAATGACTGAATAAACCTTCGCTGTGATTCGCCGCCAGATTCCCTCCCCTTGAAGCTCAGTACACGGCTCGTTTTATCCCCCTTTTTTTTTTTCGCTGTCTGGGAGTGTGTGTCTCATTACACCTGTCCCTCTTTGAGGTTTGTTTTTGCCATCCTTTTTTTGGACGCTCGCCAAGCCCCTTACCCCTCCTTCCACTCTTTTTAGCCAGCGGCTACCCGAGAGGCATGTCTCCACTCTGCCCGAGTGTGTGACCGCGACTCCCTCTTTTCTTTTTCAGGTCATCGGAGCAAATTCTCGCAACTGATGGCCCTCTTTGTTTTTCAGCGAGACCGTTGTAAAGTAATCACAGTAAACACTGCCTGGCACACGGAGGTCTAATCCTATCAGCCGGGAAAAGTGGCCATCAGCCAAGAAGGAAATCAAAGGAGACAATAATGTACAAAACAGTGCAACTTATGCTCCCAGATATGTGCGCCGTCGTTCAGGGCCGGCTTTTTAAAAAACACACGTCACAAGAATGGGTTCGGAGGCAGTTTAGCATGGTGCCACACTTTGGAGTGTGAAATGGGCTCAGAAGTAGACAAGCACAGTTGGCCATTCACAAAGCATTCCAGTGGCTCCCTAGCAACCTGCCTCACTTGCATGCCAATTACACCAGCCCCGAATAACCCTATAGCGGTGGAAATGACACAGCTCTCGACAGGAACAAAAATCTGCCATTAGACAGCAACGTTTTAAAAAAAAAAAAAAAGCAAGCACCGCTACATGCATATTGGAAAGCGCTACATGCATCTGATCACGACGAGAGACAAAACAGCGTCTGCTCAAGCCAGATGAAGCGATTAAAAAAAAAAAGAAATACTCCCCTCATCTCAGTGAACGCGTCACACCTCCCGACTGCTTTGCA
Organism: Diplodus puntazzo; assembly: GCA_963678695.2. NCBI lineage: Eukaryota > Metazoa > Chordata > Actinopteri > Spariformes > Sparidae > Diplodus > Diplodus puntazzo. The sequence goes on along the minus strand of OZ023167.1, from coordinate 6,106,707 downwards.
GATTCCTCCTGCTTGAAGCCGCTCGATCACATATGGATCTGGTTATTAATAAATCGCTGGGACTTGTCAAGAGAGACCTTGGGTGGAGAGATACTTCATTGTCCATCCATTTTAATAGCTCGCTGCCATCGTATCTGGCACGCATTCACAGCCCACTAATCCCTCTGAAGTGCAGAGAGCCCATGACATCATCTGCTTTCTGCTGGCTGTTTACCTGTGTTTTACCTTTGGCCCAGATTAGATACAGACAGGGCTGATTGTCCAGAGATAATAACGTAATCACCGCTTCCCTCACCTAGATAACACTCACTTGTCCATGGATTACACTGCTTCTTATTGATTTGCTGCTCCGGTGCAACTTTTTTAACTCAGCCCTGTTTTTTTTTGCTTTTTTTGCTCTCGTGCTTCACACTAAAGCGCTTGCCTCTAAATCTAATCGGCTGAAATAAGCATTGCATGATCTCTCAATAATTGTATCCTTTGCTAATAAGCTAATTTGCTGCTCTGTGTGTGTTTGTCTTTTCTTTCTTTCTTTCTTTCTCTTTTTTTTTATGTTTTTTGCTCCAGTTGTTCTTCAGAGCTGGCACCTTGGCTAAGCTGGAGGAGCAGAGAGATGAGCAGACCAAGCGGAACCTGAGCCTGTTCCAAGCTTCCTGCAGAGGCTACCTGGCACGACAGGCCTTCAAGAAGAGAAAGGTGAGAGAGAGGTCACATCGGGAGGGATGGCTTTGTCTTAAAGGGACAGTTAACCCCCCAAAAATCCAATATATCTTTGTCAGATTATACAAAGACTGAGAGCAGCATCCGTGTTATCTGTCAAAACAAATTGGTTGCGATTTCGTGAAAATGACTTGAAGAATATATATTTAACAGCAACACAAGCATTGTTCTTATGATGCTAATCTACATTATCAACATTTGACATGAACTGATTCATTAAACCAAAAATCTTGTCTACTGCCTGTTAAATGAATTAGTAATCGCTTACTTCCTTCTTTTACGGTGATATGGAAAGGAATAGAAAGGAATGCTCTGACATGAAAGTGCTCACAACAAAGGTCTGTGGATAAAGTTGAGTAATTGGGTCATGATTTCTGGCTGTTGAGTTTTTCAAAATGTATTTTTTGGCGCTTCATCTAGTTCCATTATTTTATATAGAAGGCAGCACATCTCTACGGCGGATATCTCCCAAACTTTACAACTCACACTGAAACAATCTAGATGGATAAACAGCACGAGAGGCAACAGAATGAATATGCTGTTTTGATTTGCGGTGTGCGCTGTCCCCTTTAAATAACACTCAGTCCAAACCGTAAACACACAAAGGGTATATTCATCCAAGTTCAAAAAGGAGATACAGTATTCATTTATTACACATTTCATGCAAATCAAGTCAAATATGATACTTGCTAAAGCGAACGAAGAACGTTTCAAGGTCCATTTGTTCCTTTTTCGAGCAAACAGCAGGTGAGGAATGTGAGTTCAAGAGGCCTTGTTGCCGTGGAGTCCGCCAGGAGCAGAGAGTTTCTTTCCCAGAGCTAATTTTATCGCGTGTTTGCTCTGCACTCGGGGGTAGATCTAACCAACTCTGCTGTAAATCTTCAACTAATTATAAATGTGTTCTCTAAATCTATTGGCCCTCACCCCTCCCTCCCTCCTCTACTGTAATCCATCCGATCGGCTCCCCTCGGGGGGGGATGTTTGATGGTGACACGTCCATTTACGTTGCATTTCATCAAACTGCTCCCCCTTAAATGCAGCCTCATCAAACGTGCTGCTGACTCACACTCCCCGTCTCCTCCACCCATCTTCCATTTTTCTCCCGCCGTGCGATGGGTCCATCTCTCTGGACCTCATACATGTCCCCTTGTGATGTATGGAGCCCTGCAGTCCCTCTCCAGCTCTGTGATTACTATTTAAGTGAATGTGCCGCTTCAGCTGGCCAGTGATGAACCAGCAGAGTCAACATCACTGCTGCACAGCAGCATGACAGGCTGTTAGAGAGTAAATATCTTGTTCACTTGTATTTGATCCCACTGAAACAATTAAATCCTTGCAACAAGGTAAGTCAATATGACCTTTTATGTTACTGCGACTCCTCGTCTGCTTTTAATGTTTATACCATAAGACTGTATTGACTGTTTGAATAATGGACTATGGGTGAAAATGAGGAACCAATAGAGGCCAGGGTTTATTTTCATTATCAAGTTCAAAAGTCGCCACACAGCGAAGAAGGCTAAGAGCTTGGTGCTTCATAATCCGCTTGAACTTGAAGAAAATCAACAGCGAGAAAAACTATTCAGAATTGCCTGGCAGCCATGCAATTACAAAATCCATTAGCGAAGAGGGCCCCTTTTTTCCTTCTGCCCCCACATATCACCCATCTCCTGCAAATGTAGCTGTAATAGAAAGATAAGACTTATATTTATTTTATCTAGTAATTTCATTGCACTTAAAGTCAGTTTAGGTTGCTAAGGTAAGATGTAATGTGTAATTATGACAGTGATGAGAACTGCGGCTTCTAATTGATGTATCAGCTCAGGGCCGCAGGAGGATCTGTGTAATGGTGTTATCTAAACATGATTCTGCACATTACTTGAATTGTTGTACAAAGTACAAAAAATCAATAAGTTCTATAAAAAATAAAAATAAAAACTGTTTATCCCCAGCAGAGCAATTGACAAATATATACAGCAGGGCACACAAACACATGTTTCAATAAAACACAAAATTGTTAGTATTCTGTAAAATAGAATTGTTAAAAAAAACAATATCTTGCAGACAGTCAAATGAAGATTAATACCAGTGTTTTGCGTGAATGGTAATGTGAAGCTACAACCAGCCGCTAGCTCTTTTCCCCCCTGTTTGCAGTCAATGAGCTAAACTAAGCTAATTTAAGCTAAGCTAATTTTACTGCTAACTGTAACCCAATATTTATAGATGTGGATATGGCGGCCATTTTTCCTTGACTTTGGAAGCTCAAATGGATGATGTTGTTCTGCTGTGTTACAAGTCAGAGCCTATAAACAAAGCAAATCTGACACATTGTTATTTCATTGCTTCGTGATTAATCAGAAACTGAAACAACACTGGATGGTGTAAATCTGGGGATACGTCAGGCCATTTTTCAAAGTTGTAGCAACGCATTTGATAACCAAACAGCTACCGTTAGACAACAGTTAATTTTAGCATTCAGCCATTGTATTGCTAATTTGCTGTTTAGCTAGTGTTACACAATGTGATTGGAAAGATGTAAATTATTTCCGAAATATCAACTCACATCTTGGACATAACGAAACTGGTGATGTTAGCTTGGAAGTGGATGAATGCTAATACTGCAGATCAATTAAAAAGCGTTGAAATGATTAGGCATCGATCAGAATCTCTGTGTTTATACGATTTGCAACCTTGGAAGACAGAATGATGTAACTTTTCCTCTAAATAACAGCATCTAAGCTTGATGTCAGAGGAAAAATGGCCACCATGTGTATATCTATCATTCTCAAAAAATAGTGGTGAGTCACTGAAGTGATTATGTCTGAGCAATGAACAATTTCCCCTCATTAATTAATTCCCAGGCCTTTTTTCTTTTCATTACCACGGTATAATTAAAATAACTTGTGATAATATCAGAGGATGACAGACCACTGATAAGATAATTGGATTAAAAGAAAGGCTGTTTAGGCTGAGTTATGTCTAAACATACAGGACAGAGCACAGTGTCAGGTGCAGCTTGAAAAACCGACCGAGGCGCTAACACTGAAAATTAACTTTTTTATTTCGTAAAGTAGGAGACATCGCCTGTGAGGCGGTAAAACCTTTTTTATATTCAGGTTTTTTATTGAGGGAGAAGGAGTACATCTACTATTAAGGGATTTAACAAGACTATAGAACTTTTTTGTGGACAAAACCTGTACTGTCCAAAAGGTGATCTTTAAAATTGTTGAAATGTAAACCTTAGCTTTTCTCAGTATGAGGTCATTATCTGCATCATCATGTCAAGATGTGGAAATGTGTAGAGCCATGTCTGATCACCTGAGGGGCATTTATTCCAGCTGAATCTCATTCTTTTTTTTTTTTTTTTTAAATGTTATTCCTGATTCAGTTAAGTGACACCAGAGTAATGGAACAGACGCAGGGCTGTAGTGAGTAATTTCCATCTCCCCATCCTCCTCCGTGCAGAAGATTTACAGAGTGTGTTGCTGTTCAGTCTTCGAATAATCAGCGTATAATAACAGCCAATTGCGCCCTTGCTGTTTCCCCTGCTATCCCCTTCGTGACAATTGATTGGGCTCCGTTGCCTTCCGCATTGTTTGAAATATCCAGTCCTTAGCAGCTACAGTAGATGACAATGTGAACAGTGCGGATGAGTTCTGGTAAAGCCTCTCAGACTCTTGCTAGTTGATGTATACGGATGTGACAGAAAGTCACAAGTTCCCTAGATTGATATTCCCTGGCATTTTTTACCCTTGTGAAGCTGTGCCAAGCCCCATGTGACATTAAATGACAAAGCCACAATTTCTCTTGTTTTTTCTCCCCCCTCTTTCAGCTGTCTGCTCAAGGGGACAACCTGACATTTTAAAAGTCTGTTATTTTGCCTCAGCGGGCACTTACCGCTTTGGGAGTTTTGTCCTTCAGGTACCCTACATGTGTTTCCTTTTTCAGTTATTTGCATTGAGATCAATGTAAAGCAGCATGCATATAGCTAGCTTTGACCTGGAGGTACTATACCTATTCATTTGAACCTTTTCCCCTCATTGCAACAGCGCTCACTGAATGTTAAGACACATTTTTATCAGACAGGGGATTTTCATTCATTTGGAACATGCAATCCCATAGTTCCATATCGAATAAACATGAATACCTCCGCTGTGAAGGCGTGGATGTGCTCTGCATTGGTATGAGATACATTTCTTTGTATAGTGTGAGCCCTTGTCAATTTTGAAGGCAACAGCTAGGATTGTAGCTGAAATTAAATCAAATTTGATAGGATCACGCTATGTTATGACAAACCAGTCGTTCCAGATCAGGACATTCATGTAATCAGCTGTCTTTAAGCATTTTCTTAGGTTGCAGTGGGGTAAACGTAGCATCAGATGATCAGATACTGCAGCTCTCAGGTGTTTCAGGGCTCCACAATTAGTCAAAATATTATTGAAACTGAAATTTAATGGTAAAGGTGAAATGTGTGACATATGAGCATTGTAATAAAGTGCTGTAGTCCTGCAGAGGTGCCCTCACTGACAAATCTTGTTGTCCACATGTAAGAGAACATGCTTGTTTGGGCCTACATTGTTATGATAAGATGGTACTTAACAAGCAACATTTGAAATTTCCTCGGAATCCCCTCCAAATAACAACAATAATTACCTCAAAATTTGTTGAAAATGAGCCCAATATTGTTTCATAGTAGTCTTCCGGGTTTTGAACAAGCAGTTAATAAATAGCTGACTTCAGATTCTCACCACTTTAACAATCAACTTCTGTATAGGCAATCAAGGAATAAAAACCTTTAAAAATGAGAAATAGGTCACTTGGTTCGAGATTATGAAGTTGTATTTGTCAGTAATTACCATTGAAAATGTTTCCTAAATTGGATTGACCTACTGAAATTATTAATACGAGCTGAAAATCTAAAATGGATAAAAAATGTACTTTAATTTACTGACCTGCAGAAGTTGGAGCTAGTTGGCATGTAAGCTGCAACCACTCACTTCAGTTTCTTGGCCTGCTGAAGGGACATTGGACAGAAACTGGTTCGAAGTTTTTTTGGACATATATCCAGTTATTTAGTAACTGCTTTTACAAAAATAGCTGATGCAGAAAAAGATAATTCCCACAAATCATGAATTATAATCCAATCGCAATATCCATCCAAAGTAATATGCGATATGATTTGTTTTTACTATTTGGAGCCCACCATAGGTATCTTACATGGAAGCAGACATGCCTGCGTCCTTACATACATGCACACACACTAAATACTCACTCCCTGTATACTAAATATGCGAGGAAAAGAATGGGAAAACATGTTCCAGTCTAAATCTTGGCACGCAATCCCTCATTCACATCCCACAGTTTTTCCAGTTGTCACATTCTGGTAATGTGACGCGAGTACCTAAAATGTTTATCTACGGTCTTCACGTCGTCTAATCTTTTGTTTGTTTTCTATTCATTCTCGACTAAATATGACAAGTGAGACCTGTTTAAATCTTCCGTCAGAGATTTGCTGCATTCTGCTCTATGTTAAGGCTTTCACTGTGTGACAAATCCTAATTGGTCATAGAGCGTACCTTCAGGGCGAAATGTACCTGATGCTGAGAATTGTGTTGCTCTAATTGGGTTTGCCTGTAATCTGCTGCTGCTAGAGAGCCTCATGCATAAGCAGCATGGAAAATGTGTAATACTTGGAATTAGCTGCCAACATGTTTGATTTAATTAATCAAAAATTAGCTTCCAGCCTTGGAACGCAGTCTGCAGAAGCTCTCCAGAGGAGGCTGGCAGGTCCTGGGATAGCTGCTAGCCCATGCACAGGCAATAAAACATGAGAATGAGGAGTGAAATGTTTTTCAAATATTGTTTAGCGGTGCTGCAGATGATATAGCAGCAGTGGATGAGCTCTGTAAAGCATTTATTCCAGCGAGTAATTAAAATGTTTCTGATTTTCTGGCATTGGCTTTACCGACCTCTGGACATTGCCTTCGTATGATGAAGTATCTGTGTTGCATTCAAACCATGGATATATACCAATACCATGCATAAATTTAACACCATGGACATGAAGCCACGATAAATATATTATTGTCTCTGTTTTTTCAGCTCAAGATGCAGCGTGTGTGTCTCTCTGTGTGTGTCTCTCTCTGCATTCCTGTACGTGTTTCTCTGTAGTGACAATTCTCCGTATGCGTGTTAAGATTCAGGATCTGGCCATCCGCTGCATCCAGAAAAACATCAACAAGAACCGCGGTGTGAAGGACTGGCCATGGTGGAAGCTCTTCACCACAGTCCAGCCCCTCATTAAGGTCCAGCTCACTGAGGATCAGATGCGAAGCAAAGACGTGAGCAGACCTTTCAGTGTGGTGCACCGGGCGTTATAGATTCCTCTCTCTGCCTCTGCAGAGAGGGGAACTTCGTGTTATTTATTTTTAATAATTCTAGTAATACTTAATACATCACAGTTTGTACCTATAATATTACACGTGGCCTATATTGCTACGCTCTGTGCTCCAGGAGGAGATCCAGCAGCAGAAATCGAAGCTGGAGAGGGTCGAGAAGGAGCGAAATGAGCTGAGACTGAACACGGATCGATTGGAGAGCAGGGTGGGTTTACCTCGCATGCTGGGACGACGGCGTCGGTGGCGGAGTGGCACTCTTTCAGTTCAGTTAAAGATTTGAATTTAGTTTTGCATTGACACCTTGTGCGTTTCTCTCTTTTCTGTGTGTTTGTGTCCAGATCACAGACTTGTTGGCAGAACTGGCTGATGAGAGAAGCACCAGTGAGTCAGCGTCCCAGATGCTGGAGACGGAGACTTCGGAGAGACTCCGCCTGGAGAAGGACCTGAAGGATTTACAGGCACATATGAACACACTAATAACAACTGACACACCCACTGTAACAACACAATATTTGAAAAGATTCAGATTCTAATGTGAGTGACAAGCAGTGCTGTAAGAGGTACCCAAAAATCATACTGGAGGCCTACTTTAATATTCAAGGCTCAAGTAAAAATACAATAAAGTATACATATATTTTCATTTACATATACACTATAAACCCTTGGTCGACCAGTGAAGGGTTTAAGTACCTTTTTTTGATGGACCACCTCATTATTTTGTTTAATGCCACTATCTCGAGATCACAAGTTAATTCATTATGTTATCTTGAGATAACAAAGATTATTTTCTCGGGATAACTTATTAATTTATCTCGTCATCTCGAGTGCCATGCAAGCATGCAGGCATGGCGCGGTGACATGTGTAGCGACCGATTTAAGCTGAAAATGTCAGATTCAGGATGGATGTCAGTGAGTTACATCACTTGAGGCAATTTATGAGATTAAGTGCAGCTTCCTCTGGAGCCACAGAAGGCTTTGTACTACTTTTTTCCACATATGCTGTCTTACAAGACCTGTAATCACACTTATGTGTAAAATTGGTGGGTTTACCCTTTAAGAACAGTACTTAAGAAAATGTACTTAGTTACATTCCATCAGTGCTGACAAGTTCTTTTTTTGGATTTGTGTGAATCTGCATGCAGGCTAAGAGTGATGCCATGAAGAAACAGTTGGAGTCACAGGAGATGGAGGTGATGGAAGCTCGGCTCATGAAAACATCGGAGCTCAACGGGGAGATGGACGACGACGACGACGATGCCGGTCAGTTGAGCCAGTTGTCACTTAGTTCTGACGCCACGCAGGCTGTGATGCAACCGATGAATTAAATTCTAAGCCCAAAATCTGAGGAACTTTGTGCATTTGCCCTTTTCTCTCTCTTTGGAATCACAGTCTTGGCCGTCACTGTTTTTAAACATTTGTTTTCAATTCTCTCATTAATTGTACTGTGTGACATGTGGCTGCGGCATGCCTTCGCCTGCCTAATGGGCATGTCAGCTCAGGTCAGAGGCACAATTTACTGAACCGCTCATACCAGCATTATGTGCACAGTTTGAAAAATCTCTCTTAGACTAATTATGGCTGCGGGAATTAGTGGCTTTGTTCGACTGCTTCAGCAGGAGACATGGCAGTGAGACTCGGTCCCATCTTGCATTATGCTATTAAGTATATTTTCCAAGTTTGGGATTTACCGCTAGGGGATTAAGATGTTCCCTCCCAGGCATACAACTAATGCCTGTTACTGATTGGTCTCCACCTGCTGGGTAAGAGGGCTCCCGCTGAGAGCATATTGTCTGCTAGATTTCTTTTTTCTTTTTTTTTTTTTTCCTGCTGCTTTCCTACACCCCCTTCAACCCACCTCAGCAGACAAGCCATTACACAGCATATCAGAATTCTTAGATGAATGAGAAAATAATCGTTGGGATCAGAGCCGGTGGCCCTGCAAGTTGTCATTATGCTATATATATGCTAATGAGCAGCACTGATGGAGGAGCCGGTGTTGCTGTGTGGAGGAGAAATGGACAGCCTCTAAAATGATAAGGCTTGGAAATGAACCTGAACCTGAATGTCTGCCCGGCCGCTGTTATAGTTCTGATAGCCTCTGACAGCTCCAGAATTAGGCCCGGCTAAGAACTGTGGAAAGTGCCACTTAGACATGTCCTTCTCTAACTACTATTGTGGCGTGCTCTGAATCCCTACCTCAGGTTTATCCAAGATTAGAGCTGAAATGCAAAAGCCTCCTTTTCTAGTTTCCTGTCCAATGTTTTGACCTTAGAAGGTCGGGATTTGATTAAAAATAGTTTTTATTTCCTGAAAGATTCTATTATTTTTCAGCCCTTGAATACGATAACCATCACAGCCAGTATGGTGCACTCCATAATCCTCAGCATCCATCATTTCCGAGCTTTTGAGCCCTTTTCCGTCTGTATGCTGTGCCGGGCCTGCATTAGACGCAGGAGACAGCCAAATGTCACTCGGACATTTTTCTGAATTGTACACTTTTCCTCCAGGCGGCGAGTGGCGGATAAAGTACAACCGAGCCATTCGTGAAATGGACTTCACCAAAAAGAAACTGCAGCAGGAGTTTGATGACAAGCTGGAGACGGAGCAGCAGGCCAAAAGACATCTGGAGAGAAGGGCAAGATGCTTTTTCCTACGATATTGAATCATTAAGGGTGCAATGTGTAAGGACTTTGGTTTAAAACATTCAAAAATGAACTCAAATTATCAACAGAATGTGAGGAAATGACAGTGCTGACGTGGTATCAAAGCCTCTTTGTACTGTGTTGCCGTGATATTAATTGGAGTGAGCAGGCTAACCAGCAAGCCCCTATCCACTCTGTACCTCAAAGGGTGACACAGTCAGTTCAGACGACCACCAGATGCTCCGTTATCTGAACTTCCTAGCTAACAGTGTTTATAGCAAGTGGCAGTCGGCAGTATGAATTCGAAAAAAGGTGGCCAGTTCTTACATATTGCACTTTTTAAATCAAGTTGTTTGGTTGCCACACTTAGTTATACAAATCTAATGATATGCATTGAGCTTTCACAGAAGAATAATAGAAAAGCTTGTGTGTTTGTTTGCACGCTGCAGCTGGCTGATCTGCAGACAGATAACGAGGATGTGCAGCGCTCTGTGCAGCAGCTGAAGAAGAAGTGCCAGAAAATGACAGCGGAGCTGCAGGACACCAAGCTCCACCTGGAGGGCCTGCAGAGCCGCAACCACGATCTGGAGAAGAAACAGAGGAAGTCAGTCCCAGTTCTCTCCCCTTTTCCTGTCTGTCCTTTTCTCACAGAGAACATATTGCTCCCCCTCTCTTCCGAAAGGCCACCCTGACCCACTCGGCAGAACACTAACGTTTTCTTTAATTTGAATAGTGACTGAAATGTTCTGTAATCTGTGGAATTGCATTAGCCGAGAAAATGACTCAGACTTTAAGCACTTGAGAAGCTATCGCTGTGGCAGAATGTGATCTCTCCCTTGTGGCTAATTGAAGATGCTCTGTGGGTGAAATTATTTTCAGCCGCGCTTCAGAGAGAAAAACAGGGAATTACAGCGGGCTGACAGCATGAAACACTTAGCTGTTAAGTTCACTAACCATAAGTGTTTCTGCCCTAGACAACTGAAGAAAGCATTTTACACATTATTACAACCCAATTGTAAATTGATGGCTAATGGAAGGGGAGAACAGGGGAACGCTGAAATAGAGATAGTGCTGAACAGCATCGAGGATAGTCACATAAGCACGGCCTTTGAAAGCGGCACATCATGGCACTCAACTGTCCTTCTTCTATGTTCAAGCAACATTTTGCTGAGCTGTGTATCTGTGTGTGTATTCGTGTGTGTGTGTTCCAGGTTTGACCTGGAGCAGAACCAGGCTCAGGCCGAGGTACAAAGAGAAAGGACCCAGAGGGAGAAGCTGGCTCGAGACAAAGACTTAATGACCGGCGAGATTTTCAACCTTCGCCAGCAGATTCAGGTAAGCTACTTTAAAGCACGTACCACAGATGTTCTCTGATGTCCTCTCTTAGGGACCACACGTCTGGTCTCCCTGCTCTCTGCTTGACATAACTGGGCTGGGTCCAGATGGGCGGCTGCTTGACTGTCTCCTCTTCCGCCCGCAGGACAAGGAGAGCGAACTGTGCAACGTGAATATGAAGGTGCAGCAGCTGGAGGCAGAGCTACAGGATCTGTCCTCCCAGGAGTCTAAGGACGAAGCGTCGCTCGCAAAGGTCAAGAAGCAGCTTCGCGACCTGGAGGCCAAGGTGAAAGACCAGGAGGAGGAGCTGGACGAACAGGCTGGAAACATCCAGATACTAGAGCAGGTAAACTTTAATTGTGCAAATTGAAAGAAAACTACACACCACATCATATTATGTATGTCATTTCTGATGTCTGTCTCTCAAATGTGTTTGTGCCTTTTTTTAACGTGCCGTTATGTTTTTGTGTCGTCACCACGTATTCAGGCTAAGCTGCGGCTTGAGATGGAGATGGAGAGCCGCCGGCAGACCCACTCTAAAGAGATTGAGAGCAAGGATGAAGAGGTCGACGAGATCAGGCGGTCCTGCAGTAAGAAGGTAGGCGCTGCTCATGTTCACTCTTGCTTCACGTGCAAAGTTTTTCAGACCTGGTTATTAAGATCCGTTCTGATCACGAGTGGAAAGCTCCAAGCCCCTCATTAACATCGCAGACAAACACAAAATTTTTACTCTAAGGAAGAAAGAACTTCCTGTATAATGTTTGCCGAATTATCAAGATGGCACAAATAGTCGACAGCGTTTCACAAAGTGTGTAAAGTTTCTCCTCACCAACTCACCAACCTACAAAATCAAGAGATATTTAAAGGTGTCTGGGGACTTTCAAAGAAGTTGCCAATATTTGTTACCATTTCCTGTATTTTTGTAATCTGACATGTTGAACATCAATAGACGGTTGTCATCATTCAAATATGTTGCGATAAATTATAAGATAAGTTGAAATTGGTTGAAAGTGTAAGATGCATTGTAGACATTGAAGTCGACAGCAAACTTACACTTTTTACAAGAATAGAAAAAAGAATTTAACGGAAAGGATTTACAAGAAGGCCTGACGAATTTACACTTTGCAGCAGCTGGTTTGCGAAGTTTTTCTTCGTTTCTCCTCTCACTCAACAACTCTCGAAATAGCGCAATTTATAAGCGAGTCTGGGAATATATTTTGATTTCAGTCAGCATACAAACACTGGCAGGGTAAGAGAGCCTGGACAAGTAGTTTATATTTCACTAAACCGCATGGAAATCAGACAGAGTGTAATCCATTCTGTCTACTGTTGTGGTTTCCTTCCTCTCCTTGTGTCCTCAGTGTGTCTCGGTGGCGTTCACACCTGTACCTAGAACTGTCCACTTGTGATCGGATCACTCAGAACAGCATGGTGACACCGGGTCTGAACAGCTCTCCGTCTTTAACTTAAAACACTTGCTCAGGCCCGGTCAAGGAAAGAACTGAGGAGAAACAACATTTGTATTCACAGTGTGTGTTAAAGTTCATTGTACTTAGAGATTCATGCATAGCTAGTTGATTTATTTAGCTCTTGAATTTCTCATTTCAAGTTCATGTTGGATTTAGGAGTGTGTCCCATGTGGTATACAAATTTGCTGTATTCATCAGAAAAAAGTATAAATAAAAAACCCTGCAGAGGCTCCTTTTCATATTATCATGTATGAGGAACAACAAGCACCAAATATTCCTTAAAATCATACATTAATCCGAAACGGTACAAGCATGTTGATCACAAAAAACTGGTTACAAATGAAAATGCAATGTTTGTATTTGTATCTATATCATAGGTGAAGAAAACTGCTAAAATTTGCTGGAATAGGATGTTTTATTTTGAAAAGCTGCGTGGAGGCCGGCAGATCTGCTCAGGGGGCGATTCTTGTGTCTTTGATGTGTGAGAGCAGCCATGTCGAACAGGATGGTTCCACGGTGTGTTATGTCTGACTTTGTTTATCGCCCATCATCTGCTTGTGCATCCTGACACGCTTGCTTGTGGGTCCTGCAGCTGAAACAGATGGAGGTGCAGCTGGAGGAGGAGTATGAAGACAAGCAGAAAGTGTTGCGTGAGAGAAGAGAGCTGGAGTCCAAACTGCTCAGCACCCAGGACCAGGTATTTTTCCATCACTCTTGCCTCCGGTTTCTGTCAGTGCGGCTAAGTGTGTGCGATTCAGTGTGTGGCACTTCTTTTGATTGGAAAGAAACTGCCTTTTCCAGTCTGAAGAGCTGCGGCGGCTTTTCTGAAGGAGGATGGGGAAAAACAGAGCGTGTGCGTAACTGTGGTGCTTTGCCGTTCAGGTGAGCCAGAGGGATGTGGAGACGGAGAAGAGGCTGAAGAAAGACCTGAGGAGGACCAAAGTCCTTCTGGCTGATGCGCAGATTATGCTGGACCACCTGAAGAGTAACGCCCCCAGCAAGAGGGAGATCGCCCAGCTCAAAAATCAAGTATGCCTCTCTACTGAACGCTTCACTGTGTCTCAGGAGATGGTGCTTTGAAACTACATTTACATAACACTTTCACAGGTTGATTAATCCTCATTCCACTGCATGAAGGAGAGAGTCCTTCATCTTGTCCCACTAACATTTGTCCCTCACCTCCTGTCTGGTACCTTCCTTCCTGTTTCTCACAGCTGGAGGAGTCAGAGTTCACCTGTGCTGCGGCAGTAAAGGCCCGAAAGGGCATGGAGATTGAAATAGAGGACCTGCACATCCAAATGGAGGACGTGGCCAAAAACAAGATTTCAGTGAGTCTTTTTTTTAATCTTTCAGCTACGATGCCTGAGTGCACAACATGTCTTTTAACAACACAGGACTGCACGATGAAATGTCAAATGTATAAAAATATCTGAAGCTGCTACAAGGACCTTTCGTTTCTATCATTTCCAGCTGTGAAACAAAATAGACTTTGTTCTAGTGCCACGCTGGTTCACCAGACTGCGGACCGGCTTCCTTCCTCAGGCTGTGAGACTCCTCAAGTTCATCCTCAGCACTCCGCCATGAAAAATCATTTAGATTTTGTGACTTATCCGACCAAGTTGAGTCGGAATTCAACTCAGGCGTTTTTTTTTAACGTTTTAAAACAAGTCCCCACCTACAGTCAGTTGTTTAGGAGAATGCTACATTGCTGTTTTGCTGCGAAGCTCCAGAAATGTTTCATTGATCGTGAAACTTCGACCGAGTTTCCATCAGCATGACATTAAGTAGATGAGCGCTTGTGCTGATGGTCTCGTTTGCTTATGAAGCTCATATAGAGGCATCAGAATTAAGCTGAGACTGTTTCATAACCCTCTCTCATTGAAGCAGATTTGAAATAGGAATAGATTAAACATAATAATGGAGCAGAACTTCACTAATTGTCTTTCAGTTACTAAATTGAATGCCAATCAGTGCTGTGTATGTTTTTATTCATAATCAATCATTAATATGTTATCACACATTGAGGCGAGACGTGTACAATATTCCAACCCTTTTTTTTAATCTCAGTGGAGGAACAGATTTTTGCAATAAAAGAGGAGTTGTTGGAGGAAGTGTTTTCTGCAGCCTTCCTTTCATGCGCAAATTAAAAAGGCGAAAACAACAAACAACAAACAGTGTTAAATTAATGGAGGGCTTTTGCCTATCAAATTTGCACTCTTTAAAGTGCAGCAGGGCTCTAGAATTAATATGCGCACATCATCAAGCCATAGTGGGACATTAAAATAATAAATGCCCTTTGGCATATATCTGATTCCAACATTTTGCTCTAATGGATAAATAAGCTTTGTCGAATGTTTTTTTTCTCTCTCCATCTGCTCATTAATGGCTGTCTCAGGAGAGCACTGTCTGCATTTCACACTCGTAGACTGAGGATGTTTGTGTCTCTGGGGATGACACACAGAGTGTTGTGTGCCTTTGCTTTGCTTGTTAATTGCTGCATTTATGGCGAGGGAAGGTCTTGTAAATGTCTCAGATTAGAGAATGCATATTGAGGGGCCCCCCGAGTCTCCCCCCACTGAACACGGAGAATGAACTCTAAATAGGACATCACCAGTATGCTGCACTGGCTGCACTCTTTTCCCACCTAAATGAGCCAATTGATTATCTCCAATTGGTCTCATCCTCCAGCCAGAACCTCCGTCCAGATTGTGTTTCATTGCCATTAGATGAGATTCCAGGACTGCCACGGCCCGGCCAGCTAATGACCATTTATCATATTCAATAGCTCATGAATAAAATCCTGTCATTTTCTTCTAAAGTGTGTGTAAATCCTGTTCCTCTCAATGCTTCAGTTGGAGGAGCAGGTCAGCCGTCTGCAGAGGGAGAAGAATGACCTGCAGTCCCGGATGGAGGAGGATCAGGAGGACATGAACGAGCTGATGAAGAAACACAAAGCCGCGGTTGCCCAGGTAACAACCTGCCTGATGCCTCGGTGGGCAGCTCGAAAAACCTTCGAGAACACTATTTTGAGAATCCTTTTGTTATTAATACTCAGACTTACTCCTCTATGCAGGATCCAGCGTTGAAATGAAGTGAAACTGACCATGACAGAGATAAAAAAAAAAAACTTGTGTGATTCCTTTTGATTGTTTATATTGATTCAATGATATTTAGTTGTGGGGTGCCATTTTCTAACCCTGGCATTAACATTTTGTTATTTTTCTGCATATTCAAGTCGAGTGGCTTTGAGGTTTGGAGGACATGTTCCCCTCTAAACACAGTGTGTGCTCTACAATCAGGGAGATGCAATCTGTTCTGCTGCAGATCACATGACAAATTATCTGGCATGGATGTATCATGTTTATTTATCAATGTCATGTACTGATATTTGACACAAACCTTGACGCTCACATATCCTCTGTCTTACATATATAAATATATAATTCTCCGGCTAAATAGTGTGTGTGTCTTTGTGTGTGTGTGTGTCTCTGCACTAGTCTGCCAGGGACTTGAGCCAGATCAGTGACCTGCAGGCCCAGCTGGAAGAGGCCACAAAGGAGAAGCAGGAGATCCAGGAAAAGGTACAAGGAAGTATTCAAAAAGCACCGCAGCTGCCTGCCAGCAACCTGCCTGCAGCCTCAACACTCCTCTCTGATTAGACTGCCGCTTTTTGCAGAGTTTCTGTGATTGTAGTAACCAAAAAAAAAAAAAAAGCTTCATTTCCGTGGAAGCGTTCTTCTCGAAAATTGCAACGCAATTTGCATTTAAATAGTAGGAATCAGCAAAGATTTAGAGTCAAGGGGAGAAATTGTTCTTTTCGTCTCTCAGCGCGCGTATTTAAAGGAAGGGTCATGTACATAAAGTCAATGCCTTGTTTCAGAGGTTTCATAAATTAGATTGAATCATTCCTTCTTTTCCTTTCAGCAGTTATCGTTCAACGTGATGCAGCAGCTTCTATCTCGGGGATTTATCTCGATTGGGTCTTTTTTTTTTTGTCATCGCCAATCCCAATGCTTGATTTTATTTTGAAAATTCTCAGCGAAATGAGAAGGTTGGTAATAGAAGACAAGTATGAAAATGATGATAGGGCTTGTGAAAAAGTGTGGTAATTGGACATAACAGTCACTGCGCACTGCCCATTTCATGCGTGATTCACACGATTACTGCAATCAATTGAAAGGTGCCACTTTACTCTCACACATGAAAAATGTCCTCATCACTGGTGCTAACAGCAGTCTTACTGAAAATGTCAAACTCCACTACCATGGAGAGGTATCAATCAGATGTCATCACCACCACAGAATATTTGCTGCATATATTATATAGGTAAATGGCCTTTTGGAGCTTTTACTAGAAGGCAGGGGTATGTTGTTGAATAAATATGAATAATTGTGTTGATAAATATCAATGTTTCGTAGAATGTAGATTTTGTACTCGAGCTAAGGTTTGCTCTGACATGAGTAATGACTGTAGCTATCTGCTTTTATATGTATAAACAGTCAAATGATGTGAGAATTAATTGTCTGCATGCCACAGAAACAATTGTAGCTTGTGGGTCAGTTTTTTGCAGCCTTGCCTCTTAACTTTGTTGTAAGGAAGAACAAGCAGACTGCATTAACTAGCTAGAGTCATCACAAACCATTGTCGAGGAAAATTTGATAAAGGAGCCGATGCAAAAAACTAAAGAGAAATATAAATCAAGCACCAACCATGATGAAACTCGGGGAACACAGGCCGGACTGCAAAAAAATACAAAGACAGGAAGTGGAAAGTCACAACAGGAAACAAAAGGATGAATTCTACAAAATAAAACTGAAACCAAAACCATGACACTACATGAGTTTAAGTGTCATTCTAACCTGTTGGTCTATAGCTATCGGTTCTTTCTATCCTAGATAGTCCCATGTATATATCGGCTGGCCGGTCCACACCTTGGTCCAGATGCCTTAAGTACTGGATGGATGAAAGCGAAACTTTGTACAAATATTTATGGATGAATCGTTTTGCTTTAGCTTCTGGGTGGAGTTTTTTCAATAACCACCGGTTGGATTGATATTACACGCACATTCATATATTCCCCTCAGAATAAACTGTAACATGAGATTTATCCACAGTTGCACCATCATCAGATCATAACTTGAATATGTTCAGTACTTTTATTCATGACCTACTAGCCTCAGCTGTACATTGTGCTAAGTAGTGCTAATTAACAAGGGTTAGCATGCTTCTAGTGAATGACTAAGATGGGACAACTGGGGAAACAGTATACTTTGCTAAGATTACCATGGTTAGCTTGTTAGCATGTTTGCATTAGCACATCGCTGTCCCTAACTTAAGGGTGATAAAGGAGCTACGGTATCCTCATTTGATAGAGCCCATTTCTGAGCTGATTGCTTTAGCTGCTGCAAACTGTGCTCTAGATGTCAGCGAAGTGATTGAGGCGCGGCATTAATGCGGATCCGCGTGCTAAAAAGGTTAATGCACCTGATTTGTGCCAGCGCTGATAATAGTGCTTTTCTAATATCAGTTTTCCCAATGGAGCCGTGTTTGTTCAGAGGAGAACCTCTTGACATGTCATGTGTGTCGCGTATTAATGCAAGCCTATAATTTGTTGATGCATTTGTTTTCAAAGTGAATCTCCCGGGTGCCGCGGGCAAGCTCAGTGTAGCCGGCATTTGTCAATCTTAAGTGTTTGTTTGCATGCACATTACTCGGAATAACTGGACTTTCCCTCCAAATGTTGACACGCGGTAGACGAAACAAACAAAAGCATCTGCCTGGAACAGAATGGAGCCCTTGCCAACCTCCAACAGCAGACGCCGTTTCTTATTAGATTAGGCTATACCTGTGCCAAATTTTCGGTCAATTTTATGCAAGGCCCACCCATTAGAATATTTTTGGCTACACTAGAGACACACAGCAGGCTGTAAGGCATTGTTAAAACCTGCCACGGAACGCAGCGATAGCCATCAAAAGCATCTGACCTTGAAGTGGTTATCTCACATCCCCAGTAGGAGGGAAGTCTGGCTTCTTTAGTAATATCAAAGGAGAACTCCAAATCCGCCTTGTCTCAGATGCAGAGTCCCTCATTAGGTGCCACGCTGCCCTTTGGGCCGGTTTTGTTGTGACGTATCTTTCTTCCTTTTATCAGTCATGAGAAAACGATTCAGATGGAACAAACGTGCTTTGCATGAAGCTCGGCTCTTTCCCAAAGCCTGTGAAATTACTGTGACTCGACGTTACTCAGGCTGAACCACAAGCTCTTCTCTTGAACATTTATGGTAGATTGAGTGGGGTTTGGGGGGCTTATCTAGACCTCATTACTTTGACTGGATGCCCAATATTTACATGCACCAAGATGGATTAACTATACACAGAGACGAGGGTGAAAAAGCGAACATTTACACAGTTTTAATACACACGGAACATCAGCACCTCCTCTTGAGTTTTACAGAAGTGGAAACGCAGAGGTCAGTGTAGAGGTGCGCCGCTCCTCAAGGCATGTACGGTGTGTGCTCATGCATAAGTTTGTATGCATGTGTGTGTCCCCTCCTCTAGCTCCACTCGCTGCAGAGCCAGCTGGAGTTCCAGGAACAGTCCATGGTGGAAAAGTCTCTCGTGTGCCGTCAGGAGGCAAAGATCCGCGAGCTGGAGACCAAGCTGGAGTATGAAAGGACACAGATCAAACGCTTGGAGGTGAGATAATCCTCTGTGTCTCCTAAATGGGAAAGACATGCTTTGTGAAGCGATAATTGCAAAATTTGACATTTCATTTCATATTTATCAAGAGGTAGAGACGATATAAAGGGGGAGGGTTACGGTCTCCCCCCTCTCTGTATCTTTGAGGTAAAGGAGAATGATCCAGCGGGGAATAAATGCATTTTTATTCATAATTGAGAAAAGAACCATGTCCAGTACTTCTGTGATTTTTACATGCTTGAAAGGTCGAGTCAGTAATTTTCAACTCAGGGGAAGCTGATGATTTACTGTACAGTATAAATGAGAAAAAAAAAATAACAGTGTGTGCTGCCGAACAGGACTATTAAATACATTCAATCATCTCCGACTATGACTTGAATTTATAGCAGGCATTACTGTTACAGGTTCGGCTGTGAACATTATAAACTCTAATCAAAGTCAATGGGGCCTCATTCAAGAACCACTTGTACAAACAACCATTTGTTCTGAAGTGGCACATAGGAGAATTTCTGTCATTCACATCCTGTCATTTCTTTCTGAGGTATGAACATAATTCCAGACTTGTCAGCTGACCTGAAATCATAATGCTTAAGTGAGAATGAATTTACGTTTTACAGGGTAAAGTTCTCTCCCTCAGCTGCCTCGGGGTCTTTATGCAGGTCTTTGTCCAGACCTGGGCCTATTGTCCACAAAATCATTCTCTCTAATATCTCTTATTTTATGCACCGACTGCTTCGCTTTGGAGAAACGTGTCTGACCTCATGTAGCCTGAAACCTCCTCTCTGTTCACTGCATGGCTGCTTTGGTTACGTGACAGCTGTTATAGTAATAGTACATTTCAATACACTTATCTCTGAGAGCAGTACTTAAAGCTCCACAGTGTCAAATTCTTATTTTTTTTTACACTCTGATAACATTTTGAGAATTAAACATACCAACAAATGTGAGCAGTTCACCTTATATAGCACTTTTAGGTGGTGTTAATTAAGCTAATGATGAAATCTCGTGAAATTTGTACCAGCAGGCGGCACTCATCGGACTGAAGTGAATGATTTATGCCAACTTGAACAGTTAAGAGAGTTTCACAGTTAAGGCTAAGAATATGTTGGTCTTGCGTCAGGGCCACTGATGGACCACACTGATACTGATAATATAATCTGAAGAAATAACAGTTTTGGTATCATGATGTCTACGTGTTGTCTTGCAGCGATATCTACTGAAGTTAGCATGCTAACCAGCTGACCTTAGCCTATACCAGACCACGGTTCCTGTTTTTTAACTCAAACACATCCCCGAAGCCTCGAGCTCACAATCTGGGCTGCTGTTTATCCTCACAACATCAGATATGTTGATTGATACTCTAGAACTGCAGACTATTTGGATAATAGATTAACCGTTTAAGTGATAAGCAAAAATGGCCCAAACTTGATGGTTCCAGCTTCTTAAATGTAAGGAAGCAAATCATAACAAACGTTTGACAACATTTTTTATGTTTCATAGCTTAATCGCGATATGATATGCGTCTTGATGTAACCTCTCACTGATTCCTCCTTGATCCTTTCGCAGAGCCTGGTGGGTCGTCTGAAGGAGAACCTCGAAAAGATGACAGAGGAGAGAAACCAGCGCATCGCTGCAGAAAACAGGGAGAAGGAGCAGAATAAGCGAATGCAGCGGCAGATAAGGGACATGAAAGAAGAAATGGGAGAGCTGTCCAAGAAAGAGGGCGAGGCGAGCCGCAAGAAACACGAACTGGTAGGTTTCGCAGGGGTGCTGGGAGAGTTGATACGATCGGCTGGAGTTTGCACCGGGGGAGGTAAACGTGCTTCTTCTGTGCTGTGATCCATTCACCAGGAAATGGACATTGAGAGCTTGGAGGCGGCAAATCAGAGCTTACAAGTGGACCTCAAGCTGGCCTTCAAGAGGATAGGCGACCTGCAGGCCGCAATAGAGGACGAGATGGAGAGCGATGACAATGACGACTTGATCAACAGGTACAGCGCACCTTTAATCTCCTACAGAAGAGGTAATTGCCTCTGCTTCACTGTAATGCCCGCTCTGTACATCAGGGGAAGCCTTACCAAGACACTGCAAGAAACCCAGCAAATGAGAACTGCAGTTTTTTTTTTTTCGTAGCCTGTCAATCACAACCTGTATATTTTGATTCTGAGCCTTCCACGTCTTCCCCCAGAGTACGTCTTTTGTACTCTGCGAGTCATAATGCACTTTGTTCTCCAAATACCTCTCACTTGATTTAATACGACTCCCCACCTTCTGATCTATTGTCTCGGTGCAGCCTGCCCTGTTTGGTTACTCCAACGCTCTTTGCGGAGGGGTTGAGGGGTTATGCTAGCTCCGAGCCCGCTGAGGTAAACACAGCCTGAAATAATACTCTAAAAAAAAAAGGAAGGTATTACACACAGCAGCTCCGCATGAGAGAGGGGAAGACCAGCCTGAGTTGTTTTTTTACAGAGTCGCTGCTTTACAACGGAGAGTTGTTTTATGTGCGAGCGTTAAACTATTTATTTACTGTTATCTCGTTCTGTCCTCTTTTCACGCTGTTGTTTGTGTATCTCACCTCCTCTGTTTCTCTTTTCTTTTCCCTTGTTCCCCTTTTGGTGTGTTCCAGTTTGCAAGACATGGTGACAAAATATCAGAAAAGAAAGAACAAAACGTGAGAATGGGAAAAAAACGCATGCTTTGTTTTTGGTCATTATGGTTGTTTTTTTGGGGGGAGTTGTTCGTGTGTGTTTTTTTTACTCGCCGATTTCAAGAGCAGGAGAGAATCATGCAGTATTCCTTCATCCCCTTCAGTCAGTGTTGTTCCAAATAACACTGAGAGGAGAAGTAATTTTCAAATCGAATGTAAAGCTGGCGTCTGTGCTATGCATCTCTTGATAAAAGCTTAATGGACCGGCCCGGGTGTTTCATTCAGTTTCGTTTCATTTTGTACCAAGTGTCTGCAGGTGTCTGCGCACAGTCGGCCTGGTCTGACGTTTTCAGGGGCTTGTTTTTCTCTACTTTCAGAGCAACAACAAGTTATATGAATCACTTGATGGCACCCAGGATACTTTAGAGAAACAGTAAACTGGAGTCTTGCTGCTCATCCTTTCCCAAAATATGACTCGAGAGTAGCAGAGTGTATATGAAACAGACCTGCGGTGATACTGCATCATTGTCTCCATGAATATCTATCAGACGCCATTTTTTTCCCACCTAAATTTGCAGCATCATTAGACGCCTTCATCGTGCATTTGTTTGGATCGAGGGGTTAAAGCTGTTCCACTGATTTTTTTACCCATCGTCTGTTCCTCTGTGGCTTCTCCAAAACACATGCAAGAAAGTCTCACTATCACTGAGTTTGTATTGGGAATATACTCCAGATTATTTTTCATTAAATGATAGCTCTATGTGCAATCAAAAGTAATTTCCAGTATAAGTTTGAAGGGCAGTTTATCAGATTACATGCAGCTTCCTCTCCTCTTCAACTCCCCAAGACCTGTAAACACACTTTAATGTGTAAAACAATTGGAGTTACGCTTAAATTAAGATGACTTGATATTATTATTATTATTATCTTTTCCTCTCAAAACTGCCTCCATATCTAAGTCCTTTTCTGTTCTATTTTGGCTAACATATGGTAAAAAATAAGTTCTACAGTTATATGGTATATATATGGTAGTATGGTACCATTGTAAATGATTTAGCACAGTATATATCAGAAACATGTAAGTTATCTCATGTTCCCTTTACACAAACTTGGCACGGTGGGGACTAACTCACACGTGATCTGGAAAAGTCTCAAACACAACTGTGTGAGTGATGCATGCGACCGTGCACGAGCCGACAGCGTCGGCGCCGCGCACTGATTCTTCGTTTTCCCACGCATGCAAACACTCCACTCATCCAATCCCATTAGACAGCGTTGTGAAACGTTTAACTTTACACACAAATGTTCACCTTGTCTGGCTTTTTAAAATGTGTAGTCATCGCTTGTGAATGTTAAATACTTTTTTCTTTTGACTGACTCAAGTGAATCCTCATTTTCTTGCAGTCTTTACACAGTGAAAGGAGTTTTTGTGGCATGTTCGATAATTTAAACCTTCACCAGAGCGTGTGAAAGAAAACGTAGTCCTCACTTTGCAGCCGATCCATAATTTTTACCGCTTTAACCTCTGATTGCTTCTTCAAAGAGACGTGGCGTCACGCTGTTTATCACGTTGCCTTTTTTTGTTATCCATTTCTCATCAAACCAGTCGCGTGTAGCGAGTGCTCTGCTTTTTTCTCTTCGTGCAACTCGAGGAAAGGAGCAATGGTTTTCCCATGTTTACTTAATTGCGTTTTCCCCTCCTTCGACATCATTGCATTAGCAGCACCGATGAACAGTAATGGATGAGGTGATTTTTTCTTCTAATTATGAAGTGGATTTTCCAGATGATTTACATTACTATTCAATATTTTGCACTCAGTGCTTCAAAACAGAGGTTACGTTGGCTGAGTTCTTGTTATTATGGGAGGAGATAATAAGGTTAATGACTAGTTTTCAAGCTGGACCTCCCTGCAGACTGTAGGAGGCTTTATGTAAGTATAGGGGGTTGCGTATAATACAGGACTGTGCATTGCAAAGTATGTAAATGCTGGCAATGGAATGTAAATAAGAACATTTATTCCAGTGCTAAGACGTGAGCTTTGAAGAACTACAACGTGGGAGTGAATGCAAATGGACAATTGTAGACTTCTCTCAGTTTTTCGCCTGCATTCGGGTGTTTTTAGGTTCGAGTTAAAGGGAATACTACAGCCCCTTTTTCTGTAGCATCAATTAAAATATCTTTGTGCGGCATGGTGACGTATTTTGTGTCAGTAAGTCGCAGAATTCAAGTCGGGACTACTGACATATAAGACCCTGAACAAAAGGAAGAAAACAAAAAAAGCATGATAAGTCTTAAAAGCAATTTATTTTAGGCTGATTCCAATAATAATAATTATAAAAACAGTGGTAATAAACACGCTGAGTAATGGATCCAACAATCGGCATGGTCGATATACAGTGTTTACATTCATGTTGATATACAGATTGTTTACTTTTACCTGTACTTGTGATACTTTTAATACATTTAATATCAGATACTTGACTTTAATAGGATGTCTGTAGGATGGCTTATGCCTCCATCTATCCCCGTCCATTTCACCTCTAGAGGAAGGTGTGAATCAGTATAAAGTATATTTATTTTTGAATAAAATTTCGATGCCCTATGTAAATTTTTTGTCATTACAAATTAGCAGACAACATCAAAGCAGGGTGTCGGTACCGCACGTGCTAAACTGATAGAACCGAGCCATACGAGATTTGATGCTGACCGTAAGTATTTGTGACATAGATTTACAACCAGCGCGGGCCGATTGTCAGAAGCTATTAACGTTCGGTTCTAAATTCTCGGGGCTTGTTTGTATCTGCGAGCCTCAGGACTGGTTAGCTAGTACTGTGGGGCCAAGGACAAATCGTTTGTGACACCATTTGCACAGCACTCTATTGCAAGCCACCTTCTATTTCAAATGTGTGTGTGTGTGTGTGTGTGTGTGTCTGTGTGTATGTTAGGGAGAGAGGGAAGAGGGGGATGATTTTGCTGTGGGCTGGTTTCAGTATTTTGTTGTGTAATGTATCATGTGAAGGAGTCAAAGTATCACCGAGATGACAAATGGGCAGCGTGCGTAATCAACTTTCGAGTATTAATGAACCTGCTATCTTTTTTTTTCGTCGGGGCTTTTATCAGTTGTATTTAGCATGCGGTGGAGAAGAGAAGTGGTGGGAAAAAAAATGGATGACACATAATAGCTGAACTTGTACTCACAATTTTTGCTTGCTGCCTCATGAAGCACCTCTCAAAGTCCTGAATGAACAGGTTTTCCGGTGGAAAATAATATAATCAGGCCATGTAGTCTTTTCTGAGATCATCATTACCGTCCCCCCAGAAAAGCCTGGCATTAAGGTCGATGATGAGAAAGTTAAATATGTTAACTTTGGAAAAGCTTGAAAGCCTGGATACCATTCAGTCCAAGAATCCGAGGCGTCTCTTTTTTTTCTGTGTTCGCTCCCTCACAATACTCGAAACACCACCAGCAGCACCGCTGCCACCTTTATTTGTGTGAAAAAAATGGCTTTTTAGGCAGACCACCAAACAAAAAAAAAAGAAGAGAGTAGAGAGGACACTTTGTTCTCTGAGAAAAACATGACTGAATGTGCGACACAAAGCTCGATGACAAAGAGCTCGCACGCTTTCTGCTGGCACACCTACACAGATGGATACGTGTTATGTGGACAAATGACAGAGCTCAGCAGCCTGCCTGTCATCTCACACCTCTTTGAATATAGTCTCAGCTCCTTAAGAGCATTTTTTCGCAACGTGTTCCAGGACTCAGGTAGATAAGCTTGTCCAAGAATCGGGATCTGTTACCTGCGTCGCTGTTCCTCATTTGTAGCGTTAGTCAGCTGTCTGTAGACGCCGGATGAAATATGTGTACAGCGCAGTGATAAACACGGCAAATATTCTAGATTGATGGGTAGGTAAGGCTATGAATAATAGTTGAGGTGAAACTCAAAGGCTGTTATACATCAAGAGGAATGGAAAATTGCAGCTCCCCTGAAACAACCCACTGCTACAGTGTGTTTAATGTACAGTACGTCACCCTGCTCTGGAACAAAAACTCTATTATGGAAAATGTGATTTGTCTGAACTGTCTGCTGTGAAATGTGCAAATACATTTTCACACATCACGTAGCCAAGCAGGACTGTGTATCTAGCGCTGAAGTCGGACTCAGATGATATCACAGATTTGGTGCTTTGCTTCAGAACTATCATGGCAACTGGACAACGTTTTTGTAATGTCGTAGCTTCTTCATCCCAAGGGACGAGAAAAAGATGGAAATAAAACACAACGGGGAGTCTCCTTTAATTCAAGCAAGCCCAATCCAATAATAAACACAGGCGGATTCAACAAAACTTAAACCACCCATGAATGCTAAACCATATACCAGCCAGTTAAATATGCCTAATTTCTTCATAGCAAGATCCATGCGTATTTCTGTTAAAACTCTAAGATCATTTAGAACTGAAGGAAAGAGATCGGAGCCAGCTCAAAGTTAACAAAGTTTAATTTACAAGAGGAGTAATCACAGAGCATCAACACAGGTTTGTCTCACATTGTGAGGAGGAAAGCTTGATATATATATATATATGTCTGTCTCTGTGGGTGTGTCTTAAAACTCTATTTCTGCGACTGCTACTGAGTCTGCATGCAAAGAGGAAGTCATGTAAACACAGAACGTTCAGACAGGGTGAGTGGCTCATATGAAAGTTCAGAGAGGGGTGAATACTCATTTCCTTAAACCAGGGTAGAAAAACAAGTTATATGAAGAAGTGCAAGACTTCAATTCAAATCTCCCTATATGTCAGTACAAAATTTTCATCACAAGAAATTAACAAAAATGTCCAAAAAATTCCCCAATCCATTTTTTTTTTTATCCAGATCTAATTAAAAAAAAATGGAGGTCTATTCTTGGCCGAGACTCATTTTACATCCAAATTATGGGAATTCTGTAGTAAGTGAATCAACCAATCAATCAACCAAAAAAACAATGGACACAGGTAAAAAAACACAACCTCTCAGCCGGAAGTAATAATTAAATTAGTGTAAATATGAAGTGATCACTATACCACTATAATCCTGGTCCTGACACTACACGAGTTACGATGTTGTCAGATCAACACGGAACGCAGCAATATCAGATACGCAGTCTTCAAAACAAGTGGAGGAATTTCTCCAATAAAGCATTCAGTGCCACATTCAGCCATGATGGCAGGTCAGGCTTAGAGGCTGTGTCACTCTATCCTCCTCTCCCTCCGCTGTTTCCTGTCACATTAACCTTGGACAACGGGGATGAATAATTCAGAAAATTCTCTGCGGATTTTTAAATGAATGAGAAGTGACCTTATTCAGATGGGATCCACTGAGCTTTTTCATCTGGATCCACAGGTCTCTGTATATTGATTGTTATGTCAGGCGTAGGGCCACGGCGCTGTCTCATGGCTCCACTCCAATAACAATCACCAGGCAGCAGGTGACACGCCACACAGATGCTTGCAGCCCAGAAGCAGCCAAACAAGTTAATTATGCCTGCGACAGCTTCATCTACATGCTGCCTACATAATGCATTGGCGTCACTCATCCACGTCCGCTGCACGTTCTGCCGAGAAGCATCTTGACTTCGTTGATGTTATTGATTCACGCCGTCTGTATTGCCTTGCATCGTACTGACCCATTTCATTATAACACTATTAATGCAACTGTGTAATTACTAACAAAAGCTTCTGGCATGTGAAAGCTACCCATTATTTTGTCTGTGATGTGACACTGTATAAAATTATTCACATGACAAGTTGTCATTTAGTCAAATTTCTTGCTTGAGATTCTGTGTAAATTGATTCTGAAAAGAAGCTGAGTGAGGATTTG
The DNA here is from genome assembly GCA_963678695.2 of Diplodus puntazzo. Classification (NCBI taxonomy): domain Eukaryota; kingdom Metazoa; phylum Chordata; class Actinopteri; order Spariformes; family Sparidae; genus Diplodus; species Diplodus puntazzo. The sequence continues at coordinate 6,078,942 of OZ023167.1, read as the reverse complement.
GGTAAATTGTTCAAAGAATCGTATTAGAAACAAGAGCGAGTGTCTCACTTGATTGCAAGATTTCTGCACTTTTGCACTGAAGATGTTAAAAATGACTCGTGAAGATGGAGATTTTTTAGTGTGAGTGGTGCTGGAGTCCCAGGTGCCTCTCATCTACTCTAGCTGCCTTTTTTTTTTTTGTTTTCCCCAGTGGGGATGAGACAGAGACAGATTCAGAGGTGGAGGACCGTGTGGACGGAGTTAAGTCCTGGCTCTCGAGGAACAAAGGCTCCAGCAAGACCCTGTCAGACGAGGGAAGCCTGAAGAGCACCAGGTTAGTGCTCACATCCTTTCACATTGTGACAGATAAGTATGTACATGCCCGTGGTAAGGTAGAGATAAAACTACCCACAATCCCAGCCTTGAAAAGGTCCTAGGATTACCTGGGGCAGATTGTAACAGAAGGATGGGTATTTCATGTGATTAGGTGTCATCTCTCTCCCCCTGTAATCTGTCTAATGACAGAAGGCGGAACGGGGAAGCGGCTGCTGTCAAATTTATTGAAGTGGCCCATGGCCAGTTGGCACGCCTGCTAAATGACGCCTCTGCCACAGCTAGATAGATCTTCTCACTGGTTGATTGCCTCACTTTCTACAGTGTGTACTGTACATAACGGCGATAGCCAGAGGTATTGTATATGTTCCCTGACTCATGACCGGTCCCAAGGACAAAAATGAAAATGAGAGATGAGTCAAGGTACCAAAACCAGAGTCTCAGTTACCTCATCAGTTGAGGTTTAAAGATAAAGTATGTAACATTTGTGCATTATATTGCGGTAAAACAGCTGGACCTTTGTTATTTATCTTCTTGGGATGTCGTACTTACATTAGTCCAGTTGCCAACGATACAGCACCTAGATTTACCATGACCTGGATGACTGAGAACCTTCATCGACATTATCCCAAATGTTTCCAACAATGATCAGACCACAACAAATCTGGACATTTATTCAAGGTAACAGTGGGATTCTATGGTCACCTGTTGCTATAGCACCCAGGGAAACATCCGCTGAGGGAAGGAAGGTGACTAAATGTAACATGAATAGAACTTTGAGAAAATGACCTTATCTGTTAACAGTTTGAGTCATGTAAGATTTCTTATCTGCAACGGTGTTTGTTTTAACACTGAAAACGATGATTCCATGCTGCCTATGTATTTTGTCATGCTCTGACTGAGAGACCTCTAGTGGCAGAAATTACATGCTATGCGTTTAATGTACTCCATAAAGTTCCCGGTGTTTCTAATTTTTTTTCTTTTTGTGTTCTGTCGGTCGTCTCTGGTGTTGATTTCATTACGTAACCTTTCTAGAAATGCGGCAAATGCAGATGTCAAGGATGTGAAAGAAGGTAAGGAGAAGTTCAGTGACGGCAGCAAAGATGGGAAAGAGGTTGAGCAGGCCAGATCGGTGTCCGTCATGAGCACCCTAAGCTACAGGAAGCGCTCAAACCTGAAAGACTCCATCGGTGGAAAAGGCGATGAGAGCTCCCTGTTTAGCACCCTCAAAGAACAGCCCGACACACCGGACCACACCAGCATCCGCAAAGCCAAGTCCAAGTCTGGAGAGGCACAAGAAGACTACGACGACAAAGGCTCTGTCATCTCCCAGGCCTACTCTGAAGCCACCAGCAGAGCCAGGAAGGGTTTGGAGTCCCGCTGGGCCTCCCGTAGCAGTCCTGAGTTTGATAGAGACTCCATGGTGTCCTCCGTGGCCCCCAGCAGGATGTCCACCAGGCGGGGCATGTTGGACATGGATGACGACAACAAGTCGACGATCAGCAGCGTGAGCCGCTCCAGCCCCCGAGCGCTGCATCGCAGCACCTCCTGGAAAGACGACAGACGCAGCAGCTCACGCCTGTCCCTCGCCCGTAGCTGTGGCCTCAGTGAATTCGGCCTCAATGTAGATGATGATGACGACGATGATGATGGCGGCAAGAGCGTAGCTTTCAGCGAAGGGGGAACGTCAGCTTACAGTCCCCGCTCCCTCAGTCGCAGCTTTTCTAACCCGGGCCAAACACGCTCCTCGGACAGCGCTCTGCCGGATTCGTCCGACATCAAGACGGTCTCCCACCGCAACTACTTGGACCCTGACTTGGAGGCTGCGATCAACGAGGTGCTGAGCTTCAAACCTATTAAGTTCAAGCGCAGCAAACTTGACGAGTCCAGCGGCGAGGAAGAGGATGAGAAGAAGGGGCCGGGAAGCGAAGACAGCAGGAGGAGGGGAGAAGACGAGGGTCTTGGCACATCCAGTCTGCTTCGATCTTCATCGGGCTCTGCTCTGGACTACGGCAATCGTCCGTCCAGCACCATGAGTTCCAGCAGCTCCCGCAGTCGCAGAGATAAAAAAAGCAAAGTCTCTCTGTCCGACGACTCCTCCTCGGACGATCGCCGCAGCAAGAGGAGCTCGAGGGGGAAGAAGGACAAGAAGTCCAAAAAGAGATCCAAGAAGAAGCAAAGTGAGTCCGAGGATTCCTCCTCCTCGTCGAAGACGTCCGAGTCCTCTTCATCTGGCTCGACCATCTCCTACCGCAGCTCCAGCAGCGTTAAAAGGAGCCCGAAGCATCCATCCGATGATGATGACAAGGAGCCTGCAGGTCATCGGCCATCAAGCAAGAAGGACACCAAGAAGAAGCAGAAGAAGATGGATAACATGGTGATGAAGTACCTCTACAGGCCTGACAGTGACTGATACCCGCAGCTAAAGGTGATGCCTGGTGTGATAATAACTCAGGAGCCTGAAATAACTGCAACTGAGACAGACGGAACCCATCCTCACTCTACTAACTACGTTTGCTGCGTGTGAATGTTTTGAATTCATGAATGACCTTTTTGAAACACTTGCGTTGACTAAGATAAGCACTAGCTACTATTTTCAAAAAGTCACATTGGCCACTTAATGCATGCCACCAATGATTTTCTTTTTTTTTTTTTGCTCCTGTCAACATCTGTCTTCATTTAAAAGCTGATCAATTTACCGCTGTACGCCGCGGTTATACCTCCGGTCTGCATCACCGACACACTCCAGTCACTTCAGTTTTATTTCTAAATGGCACGGATACCTCTTATCGAGAAGTATGGTGTAATTCATCATCGCAATCCAGTGAAGATTACTTTTCTCTTTGTTGCTCGAACGCGCATTGGTCCCATCAGAGGCAGCGCACTGAAACACCAGTCATCAGACATGCCAGTGTTGTAAAGCAGCGTCACTTCCACTGTCTCCACTCTGCAGAGATGGATTGCACGTCTCCAAAATGAGAGCGTTTCCCCTAATGTCGCGTTTGATGCTGTTGTAAGTACATGGTGTTTTGCGAGAGGGTTTTTCTGGCTGTGGCTGTTCTTCAAGCACAAACAGATGTTGGCAATTAGGCAAAAAGGCAATTACGCCAATTTTTGCTTTAACATGAGCTTAAAGAGGAGTGACGCGACTGCTGATATAAGAATACTTTGCATCATAATTAAAAACGCTGAGATTAGCTCTAAGCTTCAAAAGCCCATCTATTTTCAAAGTAATTTAACTGACAGTTTGAGCATCTCTGCCTCCTCTGTGATTTAACAAAAATATTGCAAGACAGCGTGCTCGAGTTTTTCTCTTTCATTGTCTTTTCAATTGTCCTTGAACGTGTTTGCCTCACTAGTTGAAAACTAGAGAGCCAGGCTGAACAGACTGAGGATCAAAACGTGCCGGTTCGTTACATCACATGGCCACGTTGGTGATATAACGGTTTTTCATAATAGTACTCAATGACAGTTTGCCAAAACAGTGTTTTAGTTTGGAGATTAAGCACTCTGTGTTTGAAATCCCATCTCACCAGAACCACAATACTCACAGAGCCTCCAGGCTTCCAGTTTGTCAAGAGCACTGTTTTCTCATGCATAGTTACAACAACAGCTAAACTTGAAAAATTAATTAAAATGCTTGTTTTGAACAAAGCGTCTCTTCAGCTGTACATAAACGTGCCCGTAGTTGAGTATCAGGACACTTCAGTTCGCATCCCCAGCACTCATTTTGATGTGAAATTACAGGCACTCAGGAAACGAGGGTGACGCAAGGACCCCGATTCAGTACGTCTCAACTGCTTTTTTGAAATGGCAAGTTTTGTTCCTATCACCTCTTAGAAAGCAGCATTTGTTAAAAATGCTCTGAAAAACCAAAATATTTTGCTCTCCATCGGCATCTCCAGTCAAAACTGGGTGCTGCTGATTCTGATGCAAACTAATGCTAAGCTACAGCCGACAACATGTGGAGTAAGACCCCTTTTGCACTGGATGAATATGTGATTTATTTATTTAGTATATTTTTTTGGTCTTTTGGCTTTATTGACAGGACAGTTGAAGATATGACAGGAAACAGGTTGAGAGAGAGGGGGAGTGACACGCAGCAAAGGGACCCAGGCCGGGAGTATCTTTAGCTAACATTTGATTTTTTGCTGCCATGAATATCTACTCCAACCTCCAACACGACACCATCCTCCAAATGCATCGGCTGAAATCCCACACCGCATGTCGAAGACTGTTTCCGAAAAAACTCTGAGTCATCGTGTCCTCACCACCGCTCAACACAAAGTGACGTCCTTGTGTCTGATACTTCAAAAGTACATCGCCGTTTGTGGGGTGGAATTCAATGACACGTTGAGGACAGTTCTTTTTTTTCTTCTTCTCCTCAGGATTTGTATTATATTCTGCATGTGTGAGAATCAAGTTGGCATTCAAGCAAAAAGCATTTAAGTGACTGCCATGCCATGTGTTGTCATGACAACTTAATCTAAAGGATGTAAAGAACCTGGGTGTTATATGACCTTTTTAATGAATGCGGTGGTTGGGTAGGGGCAAGGCAGAATACCGGACACACTAATTCTCTCTGAATTCTTTCTGAGCTCATCAGTGCCGAAGAAATCTTGACCCTTGACTTTTTTTTACCTCACTAACTCGACACACTATCTACTAATACCGTGTGATGAACGTTGCTCGTGCATGGAAAGTGTGAATATTTGTCCTGTTGGGTAAAAGACAAGAGTTTTTTGTGTGTTTTCAGCTTGGTAGAACTGTCTAGGATGATGGAGCCAGAATATACGCAATGCATCTTTTCTATATGCCATTAAAAAAATATATGTGCACATATGCTATGCCCACCTCGAGGGGGATGCGTTGTTTCCTGCCTAGAGAAGAGTGTAATTCTGCAGCCTAAATTGCTCATGTGTTCCTGTGCCACCGTTTTTTCTTCCCTCCACCTTTCTGTTTTTTTTTTTCTTCCTGCTGTAACTTGCCCAGTAATGATATAATGGTGTGTCTGTATGTGTGTTGACCCCTGCAGCCCTCCCGCTTGCCGTAGACACCTGGGTCTTGGCAGATCTGATGAAGAAGATGAGGCGGACAGAGACTCCAGCGGGCAGTCGGCGAGGCAGAGCGGCAGCGAGGGCGCTTTGGCAGAGAGCGCATCGTAACCCAAACTCAGGTCACCCGGTGCTTTACGGTGACATCGAAACGCAAAAAAGGAAGGACATGGTTCGTATCCCCCTCGACTTTACCACCACCTGGCAAGCCAGCAAGAGAGGAATCCAGAGGCAAAGGACGGAGAAGAGGCTCACAAAGAACACTGTTTTTTTTAGGTTTTCCAATAGATCATGAAGTGACGTCGCTTCTGTGGCTTAATATGTGCTCGTTGTTGAAATAAAAGAAGTTAGACACAACTGAAAAGTGAATTTGAGCGCTATCAGAAGAACTTTCATGCTGCTGCTTTATTTATAAGAGCTGCTTTTCAGGCAAATTTAAGCACTCGTCTGCCCTCTTCTCTCACCATCCACAGAGCTCTGCCAAGAGGATTTAGATAAGCCCGCTCTGGCTACACTTCACCAAGAGGGTCTGACCAACTATTAAGACTGTTCTTATCTCTTTTCCCATTAATGTGGACTAGCACAGTGGGAGGAATTAACCCATTTTCAATTAATTATCTCGCTGTAAGTTCACGCGCGACTCTTGTTCCCGCGTTGAGATAGCCATCGCTCGAACAAAGCGATGCTCGCGATTGCTCCCATCAAAGCGAAATCATTGCGGAGGGATGTGTTTTCCATTTGAACCGAGCTGTAAGATGTGATGTGTGAAACGCAGACAAACGGATTTAAAGCAGAGTCTGATCTAAGAGGTGTAAATACAGTTTACATAGATATTTAACGTTATATGTGGAGTGGAAGTCTTTACCTGAATATGATATTTAAAAAGAATTAAGACGATTTAAAGCTAGTGAGAGAGCATTATATTTAGATAAGCTTTATGTCATATATTTAGTGGAACGAGACCCCTAAATTATCTGAGGCTCACTCATGCTTTCGTCCACCAGTGTCACACTTCTTTAAGTTTTGAAGGAAATATATTTTTTATTTGCCGTTAGAAATGAGCTTTCTCTGGAGACCCAGATACAGAGACGTATAATGTTCCTTTCTTAAAGGTGCACAATGTAGTTGTGGAGAAGGAATTTGAATCATTGACTGATTTATTCACGTCTAAACAAACTCAATAAACAAACTCTATTTTCATGACTGAATAAACTGAATAAACAAACGGACGACACAATACAATATGTTTTACCTTATATGTGGCGAACCCTCTGCAGACAGCCTGTTTATTCAGTTACGGATAAAATAAATATCTCTGAGTTTGTATCATTACCTCGTTAATATTGCAAATGTTATAATTACGAGTTTGAATTTCTTCCTCGCCCCTTTAAGAGGCACAAACACTGGATTTCAACTATGGATTAAAGCTCCTTTTAATGCTGAATCCTGCAGAATGGTATTCCATCACGATGACGTGCGTTTGATTTGGACACCATCAGCATTGTGTTACTTCTCACAGGCGCACAGTGCGGACTGTCTTGCACTGAGGGATTTTTCTGGGGCAAATTGGTTTAAGTAGTACAAAAAAATAGTTACATCCTTTTTCAGCACAACATTTGGGACTGGGACTCTCACCGTAGGTCGTGAGCAGCCCTCAAATTTACAGTTGTTCTGTCACCAAGTGATTCCCAGGCTGTTTGCATTTCAATACCCGACACTAGTCTGATGGCAGATGTGAAGTTTTTGGGAGAGTTTTCCATGTCAGACCCTCGTTTATTTATAGCTGCCTGTTGACTCTGTGTTACCTCATAGACTACCGCCAAAAATACCCTTAATTCAAAGCCAGTCTGCTCTTATAATTCAATACATCTGTGTGATTTGTTGCTGTCTAGACACGCTCGCCGTTTCCTTTTTCTTGTTTCTATATTTGGCCTTACGGAATTATAACGATATCCTTAGACGATTGTGACTTTATGCATTTTAAAACTATTTAAATGGCATGTAGGTAGAATACAGGAGCACATACAGTATGTGTGAGCAAATGAGTGTCTGCTCATGTGCAAAGAAGAAAGCTTTCCGAGTGTCTGGGCTTTTTCCCATTTGCATATCTTCTCACAAGAGGCTAATCTGCATTTCATGTCTTATTTTATGAGGGTTTTTTTTTTCTTCTTCTTCTTCTTCTTCACATATGAATATTAATATGGAATACAGGAAACTTTGATGTCAGTGATTCAGAATAGACTTGTTAAATTAAAAAAAAAGACATTGTAAGTTTCAGTGCCTCTGAGATGGAGACTTGGCACTTACATACGATGATTCACAAGTTTGTACATCCTGTCATATCTTTTGAGAAAGGGGGGGGGCTTGTCTATTTTCATTATTGAACAGATCATTTGTAACATGAGTGATTTTGGAGGTGTTTTTCAGTAAATAAATTCTGCTGTTTGTTTACAGAATCCGTGTTGGCTTTCGCTGTAATTGCGTGGAGGTGTGATCTGGAAATGCGATTTTTCTGTTTCATCTTCACCAGCGCCACCAGTCAGAAAGCAGTCGGAGAGAAGGAGGTTAGAAAGTAGACAAGACAGTTTTAGCAAAAAAAAAAAAAAAAACCCAAGCCATTGATGTGTTTGATTAATTTTAGCACATCCACCCCGAGAGTAACTCCTCATCATACCCCACCCCGGCGCTCCCAGGAGGCTCTACAGAGGAAGCAAACAATCCGGCTGAATGATTAATTCGGATCCGTTCTGAGACCCAACGTTTCCCCGCACTACCTCGCAACCCTTCGGGGTCGTTAATATGACTGCCGCGCGGCTGCGAGGTTCAAAACCAAAAGCTTGGGGCCAATTCTGGAAGATCAAAACACGGAGAGCAAGCGCAGCCTTCCTACCCACATCAATCTCGATTTCTACGTAGCTGGAGCTTACTGAGATTCAAAGGGGATTGATGGTTTTAGATTACCACCTTGGTTGACATTCACGCGCGGCGTGTTTTTGCTTTAAAGAATCTCCTATTTATCCAACCAATCTGTAATCCTCATTCCTATACACAACCTGCTCCGGTGCTTCGCTCGGTGCCAGGGAGCTCTCGCTGTAATTTCACTTCACTTGCGTGCACCCTCCGGGTGGCTGCATGTTTCTGCTTAAAGGCTTTCCATTGAGTGACAGATTAAATTCTGCTCCCGATTTTACTTATTTGGGCTCTAACACTGTTTCACAAGCCACTGGAGCAGGAAGTCATTAGCTCGACAAAGCCAAGCAAGGCTGTGTTTACGGTGCCACCCTCCCTGTTATTTAGACAGAATGGTTTGGACACAGACATTCGCCGCAGTGGAAGCCTAATGCTGCGCTTCTATGGACACAGCTGCCCCTGTAAAGCGCCGCAGAAACACGCGAACAGTCTTTAAGCGACCGTGCGTTAACGTACATTTGCTTAGCCGAGCAGAATTGATCAGACGCTCGCTTCCTCGCATCCTTTACGGTTCGTCTGAAAAAAAGCGTCCGCATACTTCTTGATTTATTCTTTGAAAACACTCTGCACCTTTTTTAAAATTACAAGGCAGCCAAACTGAGTCAGGACTGACACTTCAGTGAAACTGCGAGCCAGTTTTTTTTTTTTGCATAAGCAGCTCCGTTTGCCAAGCATCCTCACACCATGACCTTGGTTGGAGGCCACTCTGCCAAGCAGTAAAATATGTGTGGGGGGGGGAAGAACGTGTTTATCAGGCATCATCCTCGACTATTAGCTCCCGTTTTTTTTCCTGCCGGATGCCTACTGTCAATAAAGCGCTGATTGGGAGGCGCTGGGACGCTGCCTGCAGGGACCAGGTGAGGAGGCTGCCTTCATTTGCAATTCTGAGATGAAAAAGACGCAGCAGTGTGTTGCTGCACGGGCGCCTCTCTTTGTTTGCACATATCATTTCCACTCTAATGAACACTGCACAGTAGTTGGCCCCTTGTAACGAGGCTCAGAGGTGGGTTCAAACGTTATTTACATTTTGCATAGGTCTTTAAAGGGCCCGGGGAACAATAACAGCAGTTTATTTTTCTTACTTTACCGTGGAAGCGGGATAAGTTTTAGCAATCTGACATCTTTGATTTATCGCATTGCCGCTCTTGTGTATGTATAAGCACAGTGTAAACCTCCCAAAACAAATTGCTGAAACCCTTCGGAGTGGAAAAAAAAGGAAATGTTGTAGCGTCTATCACCAATTTCAGTGTTGGATTTGTCCCTCTATCTCCTCGCCACAGTATGCAGGTGGCCGGAGCCTCCTGCTGCGCTCAGAGCTGTTCAGTGCTTAGTGTCCCTGCCAAAGGAGAGTTGCTGCCCCTGATGCTGGTGTGTGTGTGTGTGTGTGTGTGTGTGTGTGTATGTGGGCAAGGGAGGGGGGGGAAGGGAATGAAGACTTAGGGTGTACTCTACAGCACACCACTACATCTGAGGGGATTTTGAAAGTGGCGTAAATGGCCCCTTTGCCCCGGCCTCCTCACAGTAGAATAGTGTCAGGAGAGATCATTTACCTGTTTCCCAGACAACTCGAGCAGTGATGTGATTTCATTTTTTTTTCGGTTGCTGTTGTTCACCTTCTGCTGCTATTACGTTCCAAGCTCTGCAATCTCGGATGCAGAAGATATGTCGGTGCGCACCGGAAGAGCGGTCTTACGAAACCTTTCCACACAAACACGATGTCCTTTTTTATTTCTTATCTGACCGGGGACCACTTCCACATGTTGTTTACCTCTTTATACAATGGCAGATTTACTGCATACCGTCCCATACACGTGAATTGATACCTGAAAACAAGAGCTGGTGGACTTGAACTTACCCCCCTCCACTCCCCCTGGACGAATGTGGTGCCCTTTTTTGTCTTTCGCCCCTGCCCCCCTCAAACATCCTGAGTCCACCCTTGAAATCGAAGTGAAGCACTCCTGCACTCAGAATCTTTCAATGGGTCAAACACAAACAGGGGGAAAGGGGGTGGAGTACATTTTATCTCTGCACACAACACGGACAATACGCAATATATACACCTTGTGCACACGATCGATTGCTTTCGCCCTTTTTTTTGTCAGTCAAATCTGATTCGTCTCTGATTTGGAAACGACACCTACCCACCTGTTAGAATTTCAGAAATCCTCCCACAGTTTGGCCTACTTTTGTTTTCGTGATGGAGAGCAGCGCTGCGGGACGGCGAGAGACAGAGAGAGACAGAGAATGTGTGTGCGTGTCATATTTCTGTTGCTTAAAATCTTTTTTTTTTTCCAAGCTCAAATGGCGCGTGACAAGCAGTTTTACTTGCGACAGTGTTCTACATGTCTTTTTTCCTCGTTAGCTCATCTCTGTTGTGACAATGCGACATCATGGTTCATATTAATTAGTGGCCAAACAGATGGGAGGGTTGTCATCATGGGCGGGGGGGGGTGGAGGTGCTGACGGAGAGGCTGCTGCTGTTCTGGCACGTCCCACTAGTGCTGATCGATACAGTAATAGATGACGTGATAGCTTTTGCTGTGTTTTAATAGACGGGGAAGTGAAATGGTTTAGTGGTTTCGCTGGTTTATTTTGCTCTTTTCTCCGTCTTCTCTGCGGCACCGTTCATGCATAAAGGTCCGTATCTAATGATCCTTGAATCTCCAGATCCTGCTTCCAACCGGGCGACCATGTTGCTTCCTGCGAGCCGCCGCCAAGCTCTCCGGTTTCCACGTCACGGTCACTCCCATTCTGCCCGGGAAAATCGTCCCCCCCCCCGTCTCAAAGACACCTCAAGTGGCTGTTAGTAATTATTTTAGACGTTCTCTCGGCAGTCTCCTCAACTGCGAGAGTATTTCTTCTCGACGCAACTTAGAACGAATCCGTCCTCGCCGAATGCGAAAGGGTCTAAAAATCGCAGACGAAACGAGTGAAGTTTGGAAAGAAGCGTGAAAAGCCTACATCACGGCGACTCGAGCAGACACTTAATATATTCTTCAGCTCTCAGTCGCTGCACGAGTCATTGCGCCGGGAGATAAAATGTTCTCGACTTGGTGCCAGCACTTGACAGCTTGGTGGTCTTTGCCACCAAACTCACGAGCTATAATCTGATAGATAGCAGAAATTAACTATGCATCTAATTGCAGAATTTACAAGCATAACTCAGCGAGCAGATGGAAGTCGCTGGTGCGCTCGCAGTCACTTTATTCAAACCCCAGGATATTGTACTGCGTCAGTGTCCAGAGGAGCACATTCCTCTCCAAAGGGGGATTTATTTAAACTAATACAGGAGCCCAGTGGCCATTTGGCTCCGGAACGGTGTTTTGTTATTGAGTCCCGACGTGCAGAGTCTAAATGACTGCAGGAAGCCAGATCTGGTCGACTGCCATAGATACGCATAGGGATGCATATCACTGTTGTCCCAAGCGGCGGAGACATCTCGACCTATAGTGGACCGCTCTGTCCAACAAAATCGGATGTGACAAACAGTGGCAGACTCAGGATGTTTGAGGGACGGGGGCACCAGCTGTATGTGGCGCGGCACGTCCAAGTCCTGACGTGTTCACAGTGAAGAGACGGCAGTTTTCTCCGCTACAGGGACATCCCAGAGGACGCTTCATCACATTTTGTCCACTAGAAGGGCACTGTAGAGGACACTTCATCACATTTTCCCCACTAGAAAGACACCCTAGAGGACACTTTTTCGTACCTTATCTTCCATGGGAGCACTTTCTCTGCGTTTTTCCGAATGTGGGGGCACCAGAGGAGACTGCAGCCTCCACCAGTAGTGATAAATAATTGTAATTCAGTCAACGGTGGATTTGAATTCCTCATTGCTTTCTAATACATTTTCACAGACGTGAAATGAATGTGTGAAAAAGAGGACAGAAAAACTGGATCAGTTTCTCGATCTGTCATCGACAGTATTATGGCTTTCGCTATATATCAGGATGTCTGATATTTGTAATGATGTTTTGCAGAGGCTTAACTTTTCATTTCTCTTGCGCGGGGAAACATTCACTCACGTCCGAGCCGTGAATCCCAGACATCGTTCCCCCCCCCTTTTTTTTTTTTCTTTCATTTCAACCTAACCCCACTGAAATTGGGGGAAAGCAATTTGGGACCCAGGGCCAATTGTGAGACCTTAAGCAGTTATTCAAGGAGGAGAGCCAATCAGCATCCAGCGGTGAGGTATTGAATGGAGATAATCAAGCACTGAAAAGAAATTTGAGAAAGAAAAAAAAAAAAAAATGAATAAAAGCATGAAAGCAGCGCCTCAAACATGTCCAGAGATTGACAGCGGGACACTGAGTGAGTCAGACAGGGTACTAATGTCCGTCCTGTCGTTCGGTCCTCCCTTTTAGCAGGCTCCATCTCGCTGCCCATGTGGGACTGAGTCTGAGTGACAAGGCACTGACATTTACAATCTCTGCAGCCTCAAAGTGTGGGCAGGCGTGCCTGTATCAAAATGTGAGCGCGGTGGATTGGTCTGAGTCATCATTAGTGAATTTTTATACATCACGGACGTTCATCGTTACATCTCAGCCCGCTCATTATATTCTCTGTTGATAGCGTCTGCACTCTACTCGACTTGTTGCCCCATCTGCTTTCAGCGATCGGTCGGATTAATTCCTCGGCACAAGGTCGTTGCAGAAGACTGGATTTCCCCGCTCAATAAAAATGAAATAAATAAGAAGAGGGACAGGAGAATATTTTTTTTTCCATCTAGTTGTTATTGAGCTCTGAGCTAGCACTCAAATGCTTTAAGTGTTACCTAGCAAACCCTGGGAACGCGAGTGAAGGTTATCTGTGTGGGAGGGATGATTTTTTTGGAATGGTTAAAAAGATGAAATCCACATCGACGCTAAAAAGTTTGTCCAGTAAATTGCACAGAGCTGTGTTCTAAATCGTTTCACGTACCCCGATGATTGAGTTAAATGCTGCACAATCTGCTTGAAATCTGTAAACTGCAGTACATTTCATGTGCGGCTCTACCTCCACATCCTCGCAACAGCAGCGTTCCCCGTGACACGAAACACCCACCTGATCGCAAAGTCGAGCTATGTTGCTAGGAGACTTTACATCCAGGCAAATGGGAGACTAATAGGCACTCCATTATTCACTATCAGCACTCGAGGTGATGCTGTTAAAACAGGTTATATCAGCGTTGGAAAAGGCCTTTGGTTCTTCCAGGGACCTTTTGTGAGAGTCAAAAACGGGCAGCGGCACTGAAAGTTCAGATGAATCCATTTATGCGTAGCGTCTCCTCACCTCCGTCCTTTTTTTCCGCGGTGCTCGATGAAGGGCGCGCAAGTGCTCCTGTGTTTTCCCTGCCCTCTTCCCTCTTTTTCCAGACCGCTGCTCGAGCCGTGTGCCGCACGCTCAACGGAACCTCCCCGCTGCCAGTGGCACAGATTAATCTGCGCCGTCTGTCCAATCTGCGACGGACCTCATGCAGCACAAGGGCACATGCATTTAATTCACGTCTTCCTGCGGGGGCCAAATATACAGAGACATATAATTTAGAGCTGTCTGCAGGTTTTTTCCCGGCTAAACAGCGTGGCATTTCAACGAGAGGTAAGCTCTCACTATTCATGCCTGCACCGCGGTGAAAAAAAGGCTGATTTCAGAAAGACATGAGAAATGGGACCATAAATCTCCAGCGTTCGAAATAAATAATTTACACACCTCCTATTGATGTCTGTGACAGGTTCTGTGTGCTGCTTTAGTAATTCTGACTCTTCAAACACAGCTAGCTAACTAACTGCTGTGCGGCGCTGGTTGCTGCAAAGCAAAGCAAAGAAACTTAAAGAAAATTGCTTGTAACATATTTTCAGGAGAAATAACAGATGGCAGACATAATGAAGACTGCAGCTGAAGGGCTGCTTTGAGGTTCAGTCTGTACGTCCCTGTTATGTTCAGAGAGCTGCAGTATGTACAGACACGTAAGTGGTAAACATGCAGAACAGTACGGCGCACTGCAAGCTATCATTAACATGCTATATTTAAAGCCACGACACTTGATTGCCCCCTCTGACCTTCCTTTTATTCCACACCACGCCACTGTCAGTGCAACACAACAGAACCATGTGCTGCGAAACGATTCACATCTCACAATAGAAAAAAAAAGAAAAACAAATAAATGGGGCACATATTTTATTTGTTTCTAAACATACACACACTTAAATAAGATGTGATACTCGTCTCCGAAATGGTTGTCATTCAAAACTGAATTCTGGTGCACATGCTACAGATCACCTGCTGGTACTTTTGGTAACAGATACTATAATTCAGCGCAGTGGAAATGAAGATCGATAACTATTATAAATGTGTGTGTGGCGAAACTCCGACTCTCGTGCTTAGAAAGTCGACAGTGCCTTTCTACATTTTAGCGGCCTGCCGGGTTAGCTGACTGGCGACCTTGATAGCGAGGCGATTATCAAAATGGGCAACAATTCTGAAAACTCTATAAAAGCCGATAGAAATGAGCGTTAAGTTAACTTAAAGTGGCAACAAACAGCTTTTCCAAGTGGTGTTATTGTTGGTGCCGCTGCTGCAAAGACAACTGAATTGTTTCCTGTTTTCCTTGGAGTCGCCAGTTACATTTACATTCATCAGACACTTTTGTCCGAAGCCACTTAAAGTAATTCTTACATCCATTCATACACTGATGGCGTTGGCTGCCATGCAAGGTGCCAACCAGCACATCAGGAGCGGTTTGAGGTTCAGTATCTTGTTCAAGGACACTTTGACATGCAGACCAGGGGGGAATCAAACCAGCGACCTTCCGATAACAAGACGCTGGCTCTACCCCTGCTCCACGGCCGCTCTAGCACAGTGCACTTGAAGGAGTTGTCGGGTCTTGTTATAGTTACAACAGCCCGATGCATGCAGACACAGGCGTTGCACTTTCTCACTGTTCAGTTTGTGTGAAATGAACTCGTCCCTGGGTAGAATCGAACCGCCGACCTTCGGATCTGACTGCTTCACAGCCAGATTTTTAAAAAGCACACCTACGTAACAACTTACCTGTCTGGATGGACCAGTTGACCTTCCTTTTGGCAAACAAAATCGTATCGCAATAGCGAGGTTCAACAAATGCAAACACCAGCAATTTCATTGTTCCTTCGTGCCAGTCGACATTTACTTTATAGTTGAAGCAGAAAACTTGTGTACTGCCGGTTTAAGGATGAAAAAGAACTGTGAGTTTACAGGAAGTAAACGATTGTGCAGCTCATAAAGCCGTCTGCATCACACGGCATTGTGCGAGTAGACAATATGCCTTTTTTTAGTCCAGAAACGTTATTGACTGTCACACAGCGTGGGGCTCTGGATGGCGTCTCTGCCTTTTTTAAACAAGAAGCAATTAACGTCAGCGTTGTGTTACCACGAGGCCGATTTGAAACATCTATAGTTCAATATTGGATCCTTTCCTCGGGACGACTGGGAAAAATGTTGCCTCTGGTTCGTCTGCGTTGTAAACAAAATGTATTCCGAGCATCCACAGTGTTGAGTCAATTGAATATCACCAGCATTCTCACAATAGGATGCATGTTCAGTACTGTATAACATAGGAGAAAACATTTTTGAGACGGAAATACACCAAACAAACGACGTCATTGCCGAGACAGCTGGCAGGCTTTCTCATTGTGTGGCATCTATTGGATTCTTGCAGGAAAGTCTGCACTGCTTGTTTCACAACACAAGACAGAAAAATGGCTGCTGTTGAACAGAAATAGTACAAGAAAGCATTCAAGGGTTTTTTTTGTTTTCTGGCTAAATCAGCGCCGAGTATGCCATCGTCACAAAACGGGAGCCACAAATCAGCACTAAAGCATCGCGAGGAAAGTTAAACGATGATTTACTGATGTGTAAAATAAACAGCTTCGGCGTTGGCGCGTGGGACAATGTCTCCTGGCTTCCGTCGTAATGCTTTCCTCGCTTCCCGCTTCTGGATTCAGCTCGTTCGTCTGAAAGTGCCGCAGCTATTGTAGAAAACCAGACTGCACTTCTGCAGCCGCTGCCAGATCCTCCTGATTGCACCATAAAAAGGACGATTTGCCATGCTGGGCTCAGTCTGCATGCAGCGCCACTGAATCATTGCTGCAGACGCTATTTAGACATGTTTTGTTTTTTTTCTTCTCCCAACCAAAAAGCACCAATATCTATTGCACAATAAACATTTTTGCAATTAAACCGTCTCTATACCTCCCGGCCAAGCCTGTAGAATAAGAAGATAAACAAACAGTTAATTGTACGTGATGACTGCTAACCTCCTGTCACTTTTGTGTGCATGGGGTGTCCAGATTTCGAGTGATTTAGAGTGCATTTGCGGGAGCCTCTGTCACCAGCTTGTCCCCTCCAGGCCCGGGGGGCTGCGACAAATCTCAAAGTGGCTGCCTCAAATCGAGCAGTCTGGGTGACGGATGGCCTCTGGCGTGATGTATGGCTGCTGCCGTCTTCCCACAGGCCTGCGAGCGGGTTGTGTTTGGTCAAGTGACCTCAGCTTCCTGTGCGTCCCATCGCGTCCCTGGAGCCCCGATGTGCTGTCTGGGTGTAAATATAATCCATGGTCCTACATGGCAGAGGCTGAGTGATGGGGCTCATTGCCCGTGGGATGGAAATCAGATTCTCCTAGGTTTGTTTTTCGGCAGCCTTTTGTACTGAGGCTCACACTCCCCTCAGTAGAGTTGGGACTCACTGTCTTCATATTTGTTCAGCGAACGATGGAATTCAGAGGGAGGTAATGCAGATGTAGCGTTGCACAGGGTCAGTGTTAAAGATTAAAAAATGGGTTTTTGATGACGCTTCCAGGGAGAAATGTGTGCGCTGATTTTCATAAACGTTTGTTAACCGTTACAGCTCAGATAACCGCACAGCACCGAGACGTCGATTCAACCGTGCAAGCTATTGTAAAACCGGTCCGCTAGCGAGAGTTCGTTTCACAATAAAGCCTCTAAAAATTCTGGGATCCTTTTTTTCTTTTCTACCGCCTGGCACCCACGCATCACGTCTCAAGTTTTCTGTCCGCGGAGCAAAACAATGGCGGACGATTGTTTCACTCCCTGCGGAAAATGCAATATTCTAAGATGGTTTCTGCATTAAAATATTAAAAAAAATAATATATATATGTGTTTCTTGAGGGAAAAGTTTGCTCTATTTTCATGATCTTCTTCCAGTGAATGTGTAATTGCTTATCCGAGCAAAGGCAGTGATTCAAAAGTGGAAAGTGTTTAGTGTAGCGACGCTAGAAAATATTGCATCTTCGTAATAACCAACAAACTACAGATCCTACACATCCACTTAAGGAACATTATGAGAAATAAAACATTTCTCACTAGGGAATATAAAAATGCCTTTTACTGCGTCATGACTTTTGCATTTTCCCCCGGAGGATGAAAGAAATGCCAACACTTTTTGGGGGTTTTACAATGTAGGTATTACACGTGTTCCACTGTGAGACTGCGTTGGCAGGTCTCAGTGTTCGGGAGACTTGGTGCGCCCTCCCTCACCTTTTCAGGATAAAGAGATAGAGGAGATGAATAAAACCATTGAAAGTACGATGCAACAGAATTTGAGGCACTGAAATATACAGCGCCCACGGTTCATAATGCCTTTTTAATACATGAGAACATTCATTCCTGCCCCGAGAGTGCAGGCAGTGATCAACGTGCAGGATGTGTCTGTTGATTTCTTTGAATATTGGTCACGAATTAGGAGTTGCAATTGACTCTATGAATTCACCTCTACACTGTATGTCTGGGTTTAATTTTCAAGTACTATTTCCCCGGTGTGTCAGGAAACAAACACTCAGACTGTCGGATATCTGCGTTATTCAGCACGACCTTCCATTGCGTCCGAGGCCCTGTAATCAGCCGTAATGCGCGATGCAGGAGGGAAATATGTAATTTCTCAGTGCGCCATCAAGTAATCCTGTGATTCCTTATTTTTTTTTTGCTGCCGTGCACAGCGCGCACCACGCCACTGAATAATGGGTCACTGAACTTCCATAACAGAGAGAACTGCCAGGCGCTGACACAATACATTTTCCCCCTGCTATAGCCACTCTGGTAAATACACACACTGAGAAATTAGATTTGGCAGGTCATTCAACTCTCCCCCCCGGGGATCTGCAACTTTGCAACTGCATTTTTTTTTTGTATCTGAAGCTCAGAATAAACAGTTCACCTCAAATGCTCCGAGTGTTTGGCAGATTTTGACCGCTTCCTTCTTCAAATCGCTCACGGCGGTGACGGTGGCTGAAAAAAAAAATGCATGAAAAGGAAAATAAAATAAATCAAAATCTCACCCTCTTCTAATCAAAAAGCATGTAAGGGTGGCATTACAATTTCATCCTTGACTTGTGTCCATTTTATAAACACCTCCACTTTTTAACTGCGAGCACACAGAGCTTTGCCAAATAAACAAAATTTATTGAAGGATGTAATACAAACATCTGGAATGAGTTTCGAATCGTGATGATCGGTTTTTTATCTGATTTTCGTCACATCGCCGAGCAATGAAAAGGAGATAGAAGAAGAAGAAGAAGAAGAAGAAGAAAAATGGCAAGTGAAGGTGTTGAAGCTGAAGTTTCCCCTCCTTCTAATTTAATGATGGAGAAGCCGCTGCTTCTTGTGCTCCAGCGCTTTCGAGTACGTTTTCGGTGGCATTAGCCTTCGTCTTTTACTTTGCCTCCCGGAGCTGGTGGCGACTGCTGGAGGATAAAGTCACAGCTCTTTCAGATCATTCATGTATGTCCACTGCTGCTCCCTTGGCAACAGTGAGGAGAAGAGCCCCGGCCGTTCAACACATGCCGCTCTCAATGCTGAGGTGATGCTCTCTGAACAACGTCCACGAGGGCTCATTCCATTTCGAATTCTCAAGATGTAACTGTTAGTGCACTCGTCATCAGCCAGCACTCTGGTTAATTAATGCTGTGGGCCAATGTCTGCTGTCGTCAGGACAAAGCGCAATGGAAAAAAAAATGTACCATCTGACATTTGCGGCTTCAGCTGTTTCACCTCCACGAGTCGTTGGTTCTGTTCTGCAAGCGGCACCGACGCCGCCGACATGAGAGCAGCAGCCGGATCGTCTGCCTCATTAAATAAGCTTTTCTTCGTTTTTTTGTCTTCATTAGATACAAATTGTAGTCATTTCTCTCTATTAATTAATTTAAATTCCTCTATTATTAAGCAGACTCTCCCCTGTTTTTGCTTGACATATGCTGCATGACATTTTTAAATCTAATAAACCAGATGCGCCCCGACAGAGATGAAACCCACTGAACCTGGAAATCTAAGCGCGACGTACGCACGGACATCATTATCTGCAAACCATCAACACGATTGTCATGATTAATCATATCATGATTATTATCTTCCGTACCACCACCCTCACCGTTGAAGTGTTTGAAAAGGGCCACTTGTCATTAGCGGCTCTAATCAGCCCATGAAAAGATGCCTGTTATGAAAAAAAATAGCCCTACTGTCCGATGATGTAATCTGACCTCGATGACGCCGTTTCAAGCTGATGCTAAAATTTGTGGCCCCGGGGGAGATGGCGATGAGTGTCAGTCGGTCAGTCCGCTACTTTGGTTCCGGACTGAAGTATCTAATTAAAGCATGCACATTTAGCAACGTGGCCATCGAGTCGAGCAAAACAACAAAAGTAGGAATCCCAGTTTCATCCGGAAACATCCGGATGTCAGTGCTGTGAAAAGGCACAGTAACACACTTGGTTGTGTTCACTTGTCTTGTCCTGGTGGTAAGGGGGAAACACATATCAACAAGGGAACAGACTTTGGCACAACACCGGCGCTCGCCATCGAGTGAATGCCCACCTTCTTTGCCTCCTCCGTCAGCGGGGGGTTCTTTTCAGAAGTTATTCCACTCCTTGCGCCATAACCTGGGGACACTGACCGTGGAGAACAGTGTCTCTTTCTGTTTTGGTTGCCCATGGCAGACGCGTTTCCTTTATGCTGTTCTGTTGTTCTGTTAACCTTCACAATCTATAGTACATGGGGATTGCCAGTTTCACTCGTGTCATTCATGGTCCCCAGAGGATGGTCCTACCGACTCTCACCTTTCCTCGAGCGCCACCAGCAGGTCGACATTTTGGGGGATTTGTTGAAATATCTCCACGACGTTTGGATGGACTGCAATCAAATCTGAAGCAGACATTCATACTGTCCTGAGGATGAACCGCTGCCGCAAGTGATCCATTGACTTTTCCTGTAGCGCCTCCAGTAAGTCAAAGTTTTAACCTACCTGTGAAATATCTCAAAGTCTATCCGACGTACAGCCACAGAATAGTGTACAGACATTCATGGTCCCCAGACATGTAAGTGATTCTCATGATCCCCTGGCTTGTCTTCTAGCGCTGCCAGCAGGTTGATATTTGTGGTTTTTGACATAAATGACCATCATCAAGTCAAAAATTTTATTATCCAATGATGACGGAGGCCAATAATTCAGCTCACGACCAAATACCTAATGTTCTTATAAACACACATCACCATGCTAACACGCTAAACCAAGATCTACAATTATTCCAACGCACTAGCATGGCTCTTAGTCTTGTCAATCCGTCTTTTGTGACCCCTCCAGCAGTATTAATATTTATATATTGCCGTGGATCATTTGTATGTGAATCGTAGCAGTGCTTGCAATTACTGTGAAAGTCCACCAGCAGTGAAACCAAATATTTTTCCTCCTTACACTTCACATACCGTTCTTCTTGCGATGCTGTTTCATCCGCGTTGAGTCTGTCTGCCTCCACTTCCTCTCTGTGCTCAAAGGTCTCCGTTTATACAAATAAACTTGACTGAGAGAAGACCTCCGGTTCCCTTTTCTGGGTTATAGGGGAAGGCTGATGTAAAACATGATTTAGTTATCGTTTTTTTTGTTTTTTACTCTGCCAAGTGAATCCCCTCGGTGTACGTTCGGCGCTGGGGTTATGCACATGAGAACGGTTGAGAAAAACAAGATGAGAATGGAGTTGATGAGCCTTTCACCTTCAATAGTGCAGATGCTGCTGAATAAAAATCCAACGCGGTCATGTTAGTTTTTCTGTGTACTCGCTCGAGCCACATCTCGCGTATAGCAATCTCCCTAATGATAATATATTAATCAGGCTGCAATTGAATTAATGGCGTCGTCTGTATCAAACTAAAACTCTATATTTATAATAAATTATTCTTTTATATTTAAACAACTGCTTGGCTTCTGGCATAAACTGGCATACGCAGGATGCCGGGCTTTGCTCATTGGAGTGAACATAACCAAGGGGTCTCACTCACACACCAAACGAGTCCCACACACACACACACCTGCCCACACACAAAGCCGGTGTGATTTGTGTATAAAGTGGAAGGCATCCTGCTGCTCCTCCAAAATTACATTCTGGCAGGTGTAAAAAATTTGCTCTGCGAGAACACTCCACACACGTTGATTGTACACCTGCTTGGCTATTTTACAGGTGCTTTTTTTTTTTCATGCTAGCAAAGACGGCGGCTTCCTTGGAGGATCTCTCCCCAGTCGCAAACCAATGAGTTCTGTGCCTGCCAGCACGATTCAAAGCTAACCGGATCAGCCGTAGAATTGTATTTCTACCAGACAGGTGAGCTTCATTAACTTTTTTTTTTTCTTCTCCCCCCACTCCAGTTCTGTTCCACTGGCAGGACCCGCACTATCATTTTGCTTTCCCAGAAACGCATTGAATAATTAAATTGGCTGAGTTTGGACTTTCCAGAGATGTATAAATATTTCTCTAACATCTATGGGAGCACAAAAAGCTGTTGCAGCGATAACGGCTGAAATTTATCTGCCGATCACTGGTATCGTTTCATGTGCGCGTACTACAGAGCGGACCACAGGTACGTATGACGGGCTGAATGGGGACATTTGCCTGGATGTTTTCAGCGGGGGATGATTCATTTTAATCTCTGAGTGGAATCACTCTCCACCAACAAATACGGTACCAGGTGCTATTAAACAGCACTTAACCCCCCACTGCATTAGCTCCAACTGAACATTATGGTGTTTACATGTTCACTTATGTGTGTAGCACATACAGTGCATCAAAAATAAACATTTCGGCTCCCATTTAATGGCCTGTTTCTACATTTATTTTTGCCTTTATCAGCTTTCTACGCCATTACCCCGATGCAAAGTTGAGCACACGCTCAGCCATGTCTAACATGTAGTCAATTTAACAAAGTACAAAGCTGCCCGGTACCCAAAAAAGTGGCTGTCTTAAGTGATACTTACTCAAAACATTATCATAGAACAATCTTAGGATATATTTAAAAAAAACCTGTGTCACTATTTATTAGTTTAAATATATGTAAGCCCATGTTCATGGGTCTGACATAGTATTTCCTCCATTTTCCCGTGATAACAAGTTACATTTTATGTGTTTCCTCAAGATCACATGTTATTTATGTCATAATTATCGAATAAGTGTTGTTTTCTCTGGAAAAAAAACTCCACAGGAAAGCGACAGATGTCGTTCCCTGCTATCCCTCAAAGCTCAATGTCTATATCTTAAATATATGCAAGCAGATGTTCATAGGTCGAAAATAGTGTTTCCTCATTTTTCCCACAATAACAAGTTCAATTTTATTTGTTTTCTCGAGATCACAAGTTATTTATGTCGTTATCATGGAATAAATGTTAAATGATAAAATAATAATTATTCCTTAAAGCTTAATTCGATCAGCAGTGCCATGCTAGCATGCATACATGACATCTTAACATTATCATTTGGCAAAAGAAATTACAATGAGTTCATGTTGTTTGCTTTGGAAAACTCCCAAACTCCCCAAATTTTCACGAAATCATTTTCTCATGATTAATTATCTCATAATATTGGGAAAACAACATTTGTGTCATTTGTTTAGGTGATAATCATGTAAATAAGTCATGATCGTGCAGAAAACACATAGAACTGAACTAATTGTCACTGAAAATAGAGGAAATCTGGTCGACCCATCACCGTTTAAGGCTTCCGCAAAATGAGTTTAAGAAATGAAATCATACTGTGTGTTTACGTGAGAAGCGATTCCATCATATTTCCACACCACTCATTAAACGTCTCTGTGCGCTGCTGTAAATCTTACTAAGGTATCATCAGCAACAAGAACAACTGAAGAAAATATTGATAATTCAAATGTTTTCCTTTAACGATTTTGGCCTTCAGACATGACTGAGCCACTGTGCGAAACGTCAATACTTTCTGCAGGCTTGTTTCTCAGCTCTGCATTATATATGAATAAAGTTATGTTGATATGAATAAAACAAGCTCAGTGTATTTACCAAATGAAGAGGCGGTCTTCAGGGGGGCTTTAAGTGAGAAAATCTAGAGCTGACTACAGATTAAAAAAAAAAAATCATATTGGCGACAAGTTTCAAGCACCAGATGCAAATCGAGGTCACGAGAGTAACGCCTTTGCCGGCGGGCACACTTTTGTGATCATATGAGTGGCTACAGCAGGACGGGCACGTCTTAATTACCAGTCAAGCACGCGCTGAAGTCGCACCGCTTCTTTTTTTTTATTTTTGGACCCGTTCGAAAAAAACACACGGCGCTACCTGCTGAATATTAATGGTGTTCAGGTTGCGCACAGGTTAATGCGCGTCCTTTTCTGATGAATAACTAAGGGGTGATGTTTAATGCATAAGACTGGCTGTTCCCTGCTCCGGGGGGGCTTTGCCGTTGTCTCATGCTTCCACGTTGGAAGGTGTTGGAAGTTACCATGAACGAGGAACTGTTCCTGAATGTGTAATACCCCGGCGATGGCTCAAGAGGAAGTGGGCTTCCGATTCAACTCCACGTCAAGAAAATAGCTGATGACGGTTATGATCCTGGTGTGCTGTTTTAGATCTGAAAGAAGCAGCTCCTCCTTCTTAGGCCTTGGAAAAACACTCAAGCCTGGAAAAACCAAGGCCATAATTTATAAGCTGCACAATTGTTTGCACCATTTTTTGTTTTTTTTCCCATGAGCTCCGTCCATGTGCTGCATGAATGCTGTGGGCATCTGATTTGAAGCCTTCTTCATATACAACACTGCTCCCGCCACCCTGGATTTATTTAAAGTGCATTTCTCGACGGCTTTTTAGGGGTTCTCTAAAAACAGCACATTGCTCCCCCTCCCTCCCTCCCTCCCCCATCATAGCGCTCCATGACAGTCTCATCTCCAGACGCTGTTTTGTAAACGAGATGGTGGCTCGAGAGGCAGACGCTGGTGAAATAATGGAGGGGAATATACGAGAATGGCCAGAGGGCTCTGGATTGTTAGCTGGCTGAGTGAAGCTGCTTTTGCTGTACTAGTTTGCAGACCCCTGGGCAGCCAGTCCATGTAAACAGAATATTTATTTAATCGTCTTCTTAGCATGAGGGACTGTTCCAACTCAGGCAAAATGCTGCACATGGATTTATTCTAGTCTTTCCACTCGCAGAGATGGCGCTCGCGCAAGTGTATAAACCTTTCCCTGCTTATTGATTAGCTGGCGTATCGATTTAAGGGGAGCATGTCGGTGGAAGATGCCGTTGTTAGTTTGTTGATGAAAACATTTTGCCATTCACCTATTTGACATGAATAAGCAATCTGAAATGTGTTCCTTCTGAATGATGGAAAAAATTGCATTGTTTGTGAGCGTGTGTGTGTGTGTGTGTGTGTGTGTGTGTGTGTGCGCTCAGTGCTATCTTGTGATGCCACATGTCTTGCCCCATGTTGTGAGTGCTCCCACTGAGCTGTAATAACACACCTCAGTGCTGTCTGAAATATTCATGGCCAGGTAAGCCCATCACTCTGAGTCAGTCACATGGATTCCTTATTATCACCCCCCAACCACCTCCACCCACCTCCACCCGCTCCGCTCCAGCCCCCGGGTCACTCTATTCCACCTGCCTTTCTTGCTGCACCCCGCTCACCTCTCAGCTTCTGGCTGCACTCCTTGCACAGCCACCCGGCGCCGAGGCTCGAGCTCAAAATGCCACTGTCCCCCTCCTTATTGAATTTTGATCCCTCGGTTTTCAGGCAGGGTTAGCGGAGATTCTTCTGGATTTCAGAGGACGTGCGCGTGTCCAATCAGCGTTTCATATTTTTTTGTCAAAGTTTTAACCTTAAAGTGGAAATCTGCGAGGAAACTCGGTGTGTCTGTTTGCTGCGAATGTCACATCCTCTCCAAAGGTTGACCGACTATTGCTGAGCTACGCATCGCTTGCAAAAACCCTCCAGCTCGAGCTAGAGAGCACCCCCCTCCTTTTTTTATATTCAATAGTATTTACAGTATGCTCTGCATTTTTCTACAAAAGTCATTCAATATTTATACATCCTGTAAATACCTTCAAATGTAGCAGTTTTCAGTTGCCTGCCTACGCATACCTAAATCTGTGTGGTTGCACGGCAAATTCTTCTGTTGATTTCCCTCAAAGTAGCTCTTCAAGGAGTATTTGCTGCGGCATTTGACTTCGTTTGCCATAACATATAACATGTGAAAAATGTGAAATGGCCTCGCGGGCTACTACTTATGGATAAAATGTTGGGGTTTTTTTGTAGCTACCTGCTGCGCCACCATCTTCCCTCACAATGACTACAGTAAACAAGTGGATGTATGTGTGTGAACTAGATCATCCTCCTGGTCACACTGCCATGTTTTCCGGCGATTCGTCTGTGAGGCTAATGGTGAAATCAATACGGCGCCGCGAGGCGTGCGGAATGGTTAATCCGTCATAGCTGGAGAACTCGGCGGCGGGACACGACGCGACAAACCATCTCACCTAACAGTATGAAGTAATCCAGTTAGCAAAACATATGCTGCACCTACAGGGGGATTATACAATAATGCCGCTTGGCTGAATACGCTCAGGTAGCCTAAACAATAGCCGACAAATATCTATTTTATTTTCTCAGCAAAATTCTCACTGAATCCCTGAAAGCCATTATAAGGTCATATTGTAATAATACTTTAATCCCGCTCTGTCTGAAGGATCATTCAACAATAATGGATCATTTGTGTCAGGTAGCATTTGAATTGTATTTTTTGGGGGGGTCATCCATGGCGGGGCCACTGTGAAGGAGATGGTTGACCGTTAATCACAGGCTCGCTGATTTAATCCACGACCCTCCTTTTGGCCTCACGTTGAAGCATCCTTGAGGGATTTTTCCTCAGCTGTGATCCTGATGTCTCAATAAATAGCCCGGGAGCTTTTTTTGTTTGTTTTTGACTTATTTGAGAGCAGGTAAAGGCGAACATTAATAAATTCTTCATGAGCAAACCTCGGCAAAAGTTCAGCAAGGTCAAGAATACATTCATGCATAAGCTCCTGCCCTCCCAGCGAAAGTGAGGCCCCCCCACGTAAGAGCAGGATGGATGTTCGCGTAAAGCTGATCATTGCTCTAAGGCTGTTCAGCGAGGTCAAAGTCAAGGTCGCGGCCTCAGCTAGGCACCGGTGGTTACAGTATGAACAGGCCAAGCTCAGAATAGAACAACAGCCTCCATTATTCTTTGACAGGGTTTATTTTTCAGGGGAAGATTTACAGATGTGTGTGTATATATATATATATATATATATATATATATATATATATTTTACATCAAGCCTCATACACGATCACACCTGGGAGCTCCTTACAACTATCAGGCTTTTTCCCCCCACTGCTTTGCTGGAGGGGTTCTGGGTGCGAAGTTGCTTGCTCAAGGGCACGCGGATTATTGGCTGTTGCGGGGAGGAGCCTCGACCTCGACCGGCGCGCCTCCCCGGCCTCGCAGAGCGCCGTGACCATTTCAAGTCAGTAATCACTTACCAGGGTTCTGTATGATGTCGTGTATCCAGCGACGGCGCACAAGCACACACACACACACACACACACACACACAAACAGAGACCTCTGAGGAAATCAACAAGGCAGAACTAAAAATAAATCAATCGCTGGAAATGTCACGGCTCCGAGTCACAGTAGTGGGCCCCATGTACCGCATTTTATCTTTGAGGTTATTGTTAATATTGTTTACACGGCGAGCGGGTGGCGCTGGATAAAAGCCGACGTGAAAAAAAATTCACGTTTCTTTCGCGCCTTTCAGGGCGAAGGGAGCGCAAAGAGAAGACAGCGCGTATTTGCGAGGCGCGTATGAAATTTGACACGTGACTCTCATTTGATCTTTTTATGAATATGAATGACAATTACATTTTGAGGCAACAGGCTCACTGACACTGTGGCAGAAGCGAGCGAGGCTTTGGATCAGTTGGGAAAAACTCTTAATCTCCATATTTCATCAGCTCAAACTTTGCTGCGTCTCTCTCTTTTTTTTTTTTTTGTCGCCTCAGCTTTTAAATCTGGGTGCCGCCATCGAGAGAGAGGGTTTCCTTTAATGATGTTTGCTCAGCGTTGTTGTGAGTCTTACCATAATGTCAGTGTCTTGCGTGCAAGCATAAGGAGAAGCCACAATAAGCCAACTGAGAGGCGCTTTTTTTTTTTCTTGTTTTGAGGATAAAAACCAGGGGTTCAGATCGTGCTTTCGGTTGCCTGTTACATAGAGCCTAACACAAGGAGGCTATTAGGAACCCAAGGCCTCACAGTGGAGGAACATTAAAGCGAATAGTGAAGCATGAAAACAAATAAAGGCAGCTGGCGATGCAAAGTGCAGAACGGCACCGCGCAGACCGAGATGGGTTTATTCTGAGGAGTAAACCGAGAGTTCAGACTGAGCAAGGACAAAACTGTATACATACGTACATAGCGATGTTAAAGCTGCAAATATTAAAGGCAAGAAAAAAATAGACGCCAACCCTGAGATGTTTCCGTGAGAAATCTCCTTGAGAGGTTTTGCGAGCTTTGATTCGGCAGACAGTTCACACGCAGCCGGACTGACGTAGGCGAGAGCGAAAGCATCCGCAGAGAGATACGATGTGGAACGCCCGAAACAACCTTGTGCGAGTGAAAAGCTACGACGGAGCAGAGCTGGAGAGCACATTTGTGCGTGTACAAAAGGAAATATGATGGAGGACACGTGGCAATCATGAACTCAGACATCAGAGGCTGAAAGCAAGAAAAGATTCCTAGTTTTATTTTTCAATATTTGCCTTTAACAGGGCATTGATTTTTTTTTTTGGGGCAGAGCTCTGATGTCTTTTACGGAACTCATCCAGCAGATGAAGCAAACATGACAATGCTACAGAACAACAAAAAAAGCATTTTTCCTCAAAGGCTTTAGAGAAGAGATCCAAGAGACTGAAAGCAATTCAATATAGGTGAGGAGTTATCACAAAGGAGGCTGCAGTGGACTCGGCAGCACGAGGGTTTCTGATTATTTTGACAGTCCTTTGGTGAGGTGAATCTAGAAAAAAGGGCTTCGAGCGCCAGTTGACCTCAGCTGTGGGTTCTCTGTTTTGAAATCCACAGAAAGAACTGTAAATAATGTCTAAAATAATGTTTCCAAAGCCGCAGCTCAAAATCACGGCACTGTTGGAAGAGCGTTATTGACCCGGTGGCTCCAGCAGAAGGTAAAAAAAACTAATGGCGCGGCCGTCCGTCCTCCACGACGAGACACACTTCAAAGAGGTCCTCCATCGCCTCTGTGTAGCCCCTGATCTCATCCTGCAGCGTTGAGCTCCTCTGCAACGCTGAGCCGACTGAAAAACTCTCGATATCTCAAACCATTGCCTTTCACCGCCCGCACCTTGGACATCCTGTAACAAATTTTGCAGCAAATACGTTTTGAAGGAACCACAGCTGGGACTTAATTAAGTTTTTCCATCGACATAATGAGGAGGTGTTCTTGAATAACAAAAATCATTCAACTTTTTTTCTATGGTTATGGACGTTTAAATAAATCTTTTGCTCACAGAACCGAAGTGCTTCTGTTGCCTAATCTAAAACCACAGACGTGGCGTGGATGTGAACCCTGGATTCCGACGTACCGGCAGGCTACTTTCAATTCACTCAAGGAAACGTTGCGTATGAACATAATCAAAGCGGCGATTACAACGTAATTGTGACAACAATTTGGCAGTACACAAACATGTTCTAGGAGACATGGTCGTACTGTGGATTGCTGTCGTTTCAGACTGGTTCTTCAGAACAACTCGTGTGCTCCTCCTTTCCAATATTTCAACAGAAACTATGCTCCGTATTTGCACTTAAAACAGATTGTTCCTTTTTTTGTTGGCAATAAAACCCAAATGCCCTGCTGAGTCTTAACTCGTATTTCAGTCTGTGAATTTCACACTAAAAGTAAATATACATATTCTTTTTTAGTGAGAATGTCTCGGATGATTAAAGGATACATGTGATAAAAGCACAAGAGGCAAAAAAAGCATCAATGTGCAGTCCAACAACTGTGCACTGACAGGGTTAACTCACTGTACTCATATTCTACTTGTTCTTAAATGTGTGTGTGTGTGTGTGTGTGAGAGAGAGAGAGAGCATGCAGGAGAGAGAAAGGCGAAGCAAGAAGCACATTTTTAACCGGAAGGAACAAAAGAAATCAAATTCTGACGCAATGAAGTAAAATTGCCTTTTAGGCCTTTTCATTAAAAATGACAATCTGTGAACAATGTACTTTTAAGTTTTTCTAATTGAACACGTGTTTTGATATGAAAAAATGACGTCTGAACCAAATTTGATGGTGACTTAAAAAGAAGAGAGAGCGAGCGAGAGAGAGAGAGAGAAGAAAAAAAAAAAACCCACAGCTGTCAAAATTGCCCGCTGCCTCCCATTAGAACAATTGCTAATACCTTTTGAAGAGAACAACATAACTTCCCTGTCACCCGACTTGTCAGTTGAGCAGTGATTGCCGAGCAGAGCCCCCCTGCTCTCTCAAGGCAGAGAGCTGCCTTTATGACTTAGAGTGGAAAAACAGCCCTCGGATTGAGGGGAGAGAGGTGAGCGGCCGGCGAAGATGAAAGCCAAAGCTAAAGTGGCGAGACTTGCATTTTTCCGTGACTCAGAGGCTGCATGGTTGAACGGGATGCTGCTGAATCCAGGGTTGCGATGGACGCCTGTTTGCCGTGTGTGCAGGCCAAGTGGGTGTGCAAGCGGGGGGACAGATCTGTTGTCTTGTGCCCCGCCTTTCGCCTGCGCTTAACTTCTCATTAGGGCCCTCGTGTGACATAAGGCAACAACCTGTGACCGCCATGGCATGATATATGCCCAGCGAGAGCAGGAGGTGGCGGTGGGAGGAGGAGGAGGAGGAGGAGGGGGGGATCCAGAGGATTGGAGGTGGGGCTGTTTGTGTGACTTGTTGTCACTTGTCAGGTAGCGCGGCCGCTAGCCTTGAGATACTTGGCTGTTGTCTGAGAGTGCTTTATCATCTTGATAAATGCAGCCTTGGAGCAGTGCACTATCAGCATGCTCAGGGGCATGAGACGCACTCTGACTAATGAAAAGAGAAGGTCAAGGAGAGGGAGGGGCGCAACGGCGAGCCGGAGAGGAGGAACAGTGAGGAGGGAGAGAGAGAGATGTGGATGTAAAAGTACGGGACAACATGTCACAGACTCCATGAAAGGTTTGTTTGTGCGTGAGAGAAAAAAAAAAAAAAGAAAAAAAAAATGCTAATTTCCCCCACGCTCGCTCCTGACATAGCACCTCGCATGGCGGTGGCGTGTGAAAGGAAAGTGTTTTGTAGTATACGAAGCCCCCTTCTAGCTGAGAACTCTATTATACCCACAGACAGAGAGCTCCATCTGCAAAGGCGCACAGGACACCGTTATCAGGGCGAAATAGAGTTCCCTCACTGCAGCAGTCATTTCTTTTCAAAAGCATTCATCACGCCATATCTGTGCCACTACGCTACTAATTACATTTGACAAGAGGGGTTACATTCATTTTCTTGTACCCGCATTACTCACATATTCCTTCTATCTTTAAATGTTATGCAGGTGTTGGGGATTTCGAGTGCGGTGTTAATTCTTGGAGTCGTCAGATTGACAGTGCCGAGCTTGGGAATCCTTTTTTTTTTTTTTTTTTCCGGGGCTCATTACCATAGTCTGCTGAATATATTGGCAGGGTCCCGCATGACTGGGCAGACGCCGCTCCGGCCCAGCCGTCAAGATAGAAGCAATGATCAGGGGGTTAACAGATGCTGCTCAGTCTTCAGGGTCACATCCACTCTATTCCCGCCGCTGGGACTCATGACTGAGCACAACAACCGTCCTCGGCTCGGCTGTGGAGACACGGAAAAACGGGCCGGCTAAGAGAACCGCTTCCTCCATACACACTGTCTCCCAGCGCTCTCGTACCTGACAGTTAGAATTCCGCGAAGCCGTTTGTGGAAATCATAGCTGGAGGTCAAAGATCAGGTGGAGCTTGAACCCCCCCCCCCCCCTCCTCCTCCTCCTTTTCTTCTCCGGCAGAAAAGGATTTTCTGAAAGCTTTGAAAAACTGTCTACGGCGCAGTTGACTTGCTCAGAGGGAGCTCTTTCTTCCAATACATGGTAATGAGGGATGTGCAATTAACTGGGCTCTACCAGGAGGAAGTGCACAACAAAGGGGGGGGGAGGGTGGAAGAAGAAGGAAGACAGTACAATGCTGCAAACTACACCGAACGATTTCATGCTACACAGGCACGAGTAAGATAAGAAACAGATATTCATAGGGAAGGACCAGGACATAGAGCGGATAAGATTACAAGAATAAGATTTCAAAAAGCTAGATTCATGTCAGTAGACATGGGTCTATCTATTATTTCCTAGCACACTATGGATTTCACCAATTAGGGAGCGTTAGCCTTGCAGTAAGCGGCCCAGACTGAGAGCTCTCGCCCCAGGAGCGTTGGTGTTCACACTGCTAGCAAGGGCGCTTAACACAGGCTAGCTTATTAGCATGTGTTCTTGGTTAAACAAACAAAGAAACAAAAAAAGCTAGTAATGACAGTGACACAAACCTATTTGCATTTAAAAAACATAAAACATTTAGAGACAAAACTCAATATCAGCGTTGATACATAAAATATATGAAATAGTATGTTGTGCTGCTGTGTTGAAAGAGGTAATTTGTGTCTTTCAAAGGCGTTTTTGGTGCAAAAATACAAAAATACAAATTGCCGCAATCATAAAAAAGAAACTCTCGGAGGAATCGATACAATCTTGGGCAGAGAAAAAAAATGCACGGTAACTCCAGCTGCTCTGCTTTCTTTGATCAGACTTCTTTATAATGACGATAATAAGGAGGATTTTGAAGCAAAACTCCTGGGGAGTCAAGTCAGTCAACATATAAACAGTAAACATGGAGACTGTGAGCATATCTTTACATCCATCCATCCATCCATCCATTTTCGACCGCTTATCCGGGGCCGGGTCGCGGGGGTAGCTGCCTGAGCAGGGACACCCAGAGTTCTATTTTACTGTATTTCCATGCAGTGATTCATTAAATCTGGGTTATAATGGTGATATTGCCTTTTGAAATGTAAATTTTCATTGTAGCTAATCTTTTTTTTCTCTC
Organism: Diplodus puntazzo; assembly: GCA_963678695.2. Lineage (NCBI taxonomy): Eukaryota > Metazoa > Chordata > Actinopteri > Spariformes > Sparidae > Diplodus > Diplodus puntazzo. The sequence goes on along the minus strand of OZ023167.1, from coordinate 6,046,164 downwards.
TTTGTTTACACCGGAATGGTAATAGAAAATAATAGATTCATATTCCTTGACATCTTACCTTCCAAATGAGACCAGAAATATGCGTAATGCGCCTTAAGTTTGAGTAGCTACTCCTTGTAATGTTATTTTAGGTGTGTTTTTCCTGAAGCGGGGGGGGGGGGGGACTTTATTGAGCTGTATCAGGCGGGGAAGTAAGTAAGCTGTAATTCACTGTAGTAACTGTGCTGATGAAGGCATATTATTTACTACAGCAACCTCTGCCATTACGCCTCGGTTTTCAAGCCCCGACTCCCTCGCGCTCTCCTCCCCTCTGACGGCTGATGTTTGATTGGCGTCGCCCTAATGCAAGACAAATAGCGGCAAATGGCGGGGAACGGATTTCGAACACAGTGCTCTAATTGCGATTGTTGGCTGAAAGGGGTCACGCTTCGGCGCCGGGAAATGTAATGCACGATGATTAGGGCCGCGTTGCATCTGTGAGTCGCGTGGCTGTGATATTGTCGCTGCCTGTGACTGTAATACGGGCTGTAATTTGTAGGTTGTAATGCTACAGTACGTGGGAAGAGACTCATTGATAGCGCTTGGCACACAGCCTTCGCTTGGATGAAGCACTTAGCCGAGGCCCAGTTAATCTAAATATCACAGACAGCCCTCTGAGTAAGTAGGAGTGTGCTTGTTAGCCGAACATGCTGTGTAATAATCAGTCCTCAGCCATCCAATGAACAGTCATCATAAGATATTTTTTTTTACATAATCCTGCCATCTTAGATTACCTTAATGCTTGTAAAGGCTTGCTGCCGATGTGTGCCTCATTACCTTGGTACATTGGTCATTTCATTTCAAGGGTCTGATTTTCATTAACTGCTCTGCCCCCCTACCCATTAGCAGAATGAAAGCTCGGCTGCGACCATCTGGCTGCCAACTAGACCTCGGGGCTGCTTTATGGCTCCACCGAGCTTCACTGAAGGAAAAGTTGCACTATTAGATCCCTTTTTTTTTTTTCCCCAAGTCCGCCCCGGAGGGAGAGCGCGGGAGTGATGCAAGGAGTGTCCCGCGCTTCAGGGATGTGGAGGGGAAAAACGGAGAGATAAATTTAGAAGAAAGAGAGAGAGGCGGCGCGGGGACGAGAGGGCAACGGACGGAGGCAAAGTGAAACAAAGTCAAATAGAACCTGAGCGGAAAAAGTCTACTGCAGAAAGAAATAAAAAAAAAGGTGGGGGGGGGGGATGAAATGACATTTTACGAAATAACACTTTTCTTTTTAATCCAAGGCAGTGGACTCTTAAGGGCCGGAGGTGTGAGAGACAAGTAGGGAGCTCCATCATCACATCATCACACTCATCTCGCCGTGGGATACTGCGGGACTCAAAGAACGGCCGCGTTCCACTCCGCTCCACTCCACTGTACACCTTTTTATTTTTAGACCGAGTGGTCTTGTTTTGAAATAGCATCTGCTTACGTCTGCTATTTTAGCACCTTCAGTGAAAGTCTGGTTTCTCTTCCTCCAAAACGCCTTTATTCCCCCACTCCCCATTCCCGTCTCTATTCTCGTCCTCTAATCACCTTTATTTTGCTCCGTCTCCCGACAGCGTGCCGCTTGTGAACGCACATCAACCTGCTGTATCTTCTTCTGTTTAGGTGACACGACAGCGCAGAGGGGGAAAAAAAAAAACGTCCTGAAAACTAGTTTGTTTTGTAGCTTATTAGACTGTGAGCCACGTCTGAATTTCACCCCATTACTGTTCCTGCATCAGTCATGTAGATGTTACCGACCGAATGAACGGAATGCGGGCACTTAGCAATTATTTTTCCAAGCCTATATTAAGCCTCTTTTGACATAACGGGCTAATACGACCTAGATAACTATAGGGGGGTGATGATAAGTGGAGTCGATAAGAGGAGAGGAGAGCGTATTTATTCCTCAATAATCACTTTTCACTTCGATATTTGATGTTCGAACCTCCTCTGATTAACTGCCGTCCACAAGAACAACGATGTAGCACTTTATTGATCTTGCTCTGGCTCCACAAGGGAGGTCAGAGGTCAAACCCATGCCGCCCTCAGAGCCTGTATGACTTCTTGCTCATTACTTCAAACTTTCTCCCGCCCCCCTCCGACACGGGAGGCTAAACCGAAGCCTTCCCGACGGATTCATTTCGGTGTTCATTACATCCTTGTCACAGTTTTGTCTCTCCTCGCTACAATGTCCAAATACTGTATTTACTGGCGACGCTTTATAGCCGCAGTATCCAATTTAAGAACCTCACTTTATTCATTAGAACGGTGTTCTCCTGCGAGCACCGGGCAGACATACATCAGTGGCAAAATAGATACGGCCCTGAGACATAAACAGAAACCTGGGAAAGGGACAAAAAAATAAAAAAATAAAAAATAAATAAAAGTGACCCGAGAGACTAAGAGCACGGCATCATTATTTCCAGCACCTGAGGAACATCTTACCTCGGGGCTCGTCATGCACAGCAGGATCCGGGCTGCACTGGGAACAATGCACTCAGCTGCTGCAGCCAAAAAAGCTGGTCAGAGCGGAGCTAAATTTAGGGATCGGAAACCAAATCAGTGCAATCTAATGGTGGTTCGAACAATGGCATGAAAATATTTATAATTATATTACAATCATACACATTCAAGTGTGACAAGTCTTATGGAGCACTACTACATATGTGAAAAAGAAGGTACAAAGCTTTTGGGGGCACCAGAGGAAGCTGCTGTCGTATGATGAATTGCCTCCGGTGAAATCACCATGTGGCTAAGTTGCACTGTGGGTAATGTAGTCGCCTGGAAGAATAAGAGAGAAAGAAAGCACGTCTGTTTCCACTGGACTGATTTAGATCATTTGTTTCTAAACTGCCCATAATGAGTCCAACAGTGGACTGATTTTCAAAATGTGGTACCTATATTACCCACAATGCAATTTAGCCACCGAGTGACATCACTAGAGGCGCTTCATCAGATCACATGTAGATGTCTCTGGAGCCACAAACGACACAATAGGCACATCTTTGGTTTGTGAAATTGGCGTTGGGTTACCCTTAAATGACATTTCTGTACAGAAACCGAAACATTCTGTCTTTTTTATAGTGATATTATGTACATACATGCCTCTCTCTACACCCCGAAGCCTCTTAATCACAGAGCACAGCTTTATCCCAAATGGAAAATGATGTCAAAATAGAAAAGGTGTTTTTTTTTTTTCAAACCTTTAAAGCTCCATCACAAATCCTGCAAAACTATCTCTGCCCTTTGATCACATCTAAGTGCATTGATATTAATGTCGGGATACTTCATACCGACCATGTTCAACACAGAACTCAAAACTGGCTGTGCACATTACGCCCCTCACAAATGGAACGAAGGTTTCAGACTTGAAATCACTCGTTTCTTTTGAGGATTTGAAGATATCACAACACTCGAGCCCTTCGTGGCTGCCTGTACTTATAGAACCACTGCGATGTGTATGTAACACGTCCATTTGTTGTGAATGAAGCAAACACTTTTGGATGTTCAGCGAGAATATATTACAATATTCACCAAAACGGTAGCATGCTAACACTTGCTGATTAGCTCGAACACAGAAGAAGTGGGTAACACTTTCTCGTCACAGCCGCCATTAATAAATGACATAGTTTGTTTAACTTTAGCAAACGGTTGTTTTACTGTTAACAAACAATGAAATCGTAATAACAAACAATTTATTAAGCAACTGTAAAGGTTTTTTATAATTGACCGCCTTTATAATGGCCATTCAAGATGCATTGCAGAGAGCCACAGGACATCACTCCTGCCTGTGGCCATCAAAATGTTCAACTCTGGATGATTTGTTTCTCTCTAACGTGCAATAATTAAAACAAACAATGTGCAATAACATATTCCAACTGCAGCATTATTTATTACACTGTGTATATGGATTTATTCTAGTAGAATGTGCATTTCTTGTATTTTTGTTCTGCTTGAGTTGTTCTTGCTTATATATAGTTTTTTTTTATTTTTATGCATCTTTCTGGAACTTTGAATGGGAGCAGCTGTACACAAAAGCAATTTCTCCCTCGGGGATCAATAAAGTATTTCTGATTCTGATTCTGAAATGATGTTTTTTTTTAACACGAACCACAGCATTTAACTAAGAAACTCACACAGCGATAGAAACATCAGTTGCAACTGCACAATAAACATCTGCTTTAACAAATGGGTTTATACAGCATGTCGCTGTTTCCTTCAGTTCAATTCGCTCTAAAATGTCATCATTTATTAAGGGTGGTTATTAGATTTTAAAGTGTCATCTGGATCACAGTTCACAGGTCTTTCATGAGAAAAAAAAAGATCGCAGTGAGAATAAATTTGAATTCATAAATAATTAAGGGGACACATTTAACTGATGCTTTTTATAAATGATGACACACACCAAAAAAAAAAAAAAAAAAAAAAAAAAACACATTTCCGTGCATTTCAACCTGATATTGACTCTTATGTTGATAAAAAAAAATAAAATAAATCAACATATTAAAGATGCCTGTGTGGACTCAAATGATGTAAATGACAGGAAGAGTGTTTTCCAGTCCCACCCCCCCCCCCCACCCACCCCTACCCACACCACCACACACACACACACACACACACACACACACACACCGCCGCCACACTAACTTGTTGGAGGCTGTTCCAGCAGCTGACGCTAGGAGCTGTCCGCGGTGCTGAATCCTCGGCTGCCTTCCTCTCTCCACGCGCCCGCTGCTCCACACAGACAGGAATCCGCTTCCTGAGCAGTCCAAATTAAAAAAAGAGGGGACCTCCGCGTTTCACTTGATCATCCTCCGCCGTCCTCACCCCGCCGAGCAAAGCGAGGAAGGAGGGAACGAAGTGCATCGGCAAGCCGCGCGGCTCGCTTTGTGCTCCGCAGAAGGTCCGAGATATCTCGCTTTCCCCCCCTCTTTGTTGTTGGTGTTTTTCTTTTTTCTTTTTTATTCTTTAAGCCGTGGAAGTATTCTTTTTCCTGAACACCGGGGACGTGTTTTTTTTTCCTGCAGCTACGCGGTGAGAGCCACCTCGACTTTAAGTACAGACATGTGCGTGAGACGGGACTGTGAATTGAGGAGCCTCTTGGCGGTTCTGGTCGTGGCAGCCGCCGTGGCCCCGATACGCGGACAAGGTAAGAACTTAAAAGGTGTTGTGTGTTGTACTTCGTGTGTGTGTGTGTGTGTGTGTGTGTGTGTGTGTGTGTGTGTGTGTGTGTGTTTGTGTGTGTGTGTGTGTGGGGGGGGGGGGGGGGGATTGTTCCGTGCGCTTCCTTTTTTTTTTTTTGTGGTCGAGGTGGTAGAGAGCTGAGTGAGTGTTGGGGGGGCTGTGACAGCAGGCTGTGTCGGATCCACAAGTGTGTGTGCGTCGAGCCAGGAGCCCACACAGGACGTTTTTTATTTAGTCTAACACAAGTTGACAATTTTGTTCAGAGCACTGCTGTTTTATTTTCAAACTTGCCTACAAAGATTTGACCCCCTCCATCAATAACCTGCACCTCTCTCCAAACTACCACTTTTTCCCCCTCCTTCAACTACAGAGATAAATATTCAATTACAAGCACACACAGCAAATAAAACAGCTCACAGGGTCTTTGCTAATTAGAAAGTTATGGATCCTCACATTCTGCCACAGGGTGAAAATATGTTCACCAGTCAGCTTACATAACCGTTTACTGTCAATCACAACACACACGCGCACACACAGACACACACACAGGTACACACAGGTTAAGCATGAAGACAAACCCCAAGTGCTGAATGCAACTTACAAGACTTTCAATTTCGGAACTATATTCAGCCCTAAATGAGACGAGCGTCCCAGTCAGATGTTGGTGAAAGCAGTCAGGAAGTGACTCGTCTTTGGGCACCGGGGTCTGTGTGACAGACGGTGCTCGGTAATAAGACTCTAATCCTCAGGAATCGCTGAAGATTATTGACCAAGCTGTCTGACACAGTTGAGTGCTCGTGGAGGAGATTCATGCACAGTGGCCTCGTCCTATAATCATTCCTCTATTGTGTGCCTCAGCCCTCTCTTTATTATCATTATTATCATTGCACTGCACAGTTCCGGTGTCACATCCTCTTTTTCCTCTTGGGAGAGGGGGGGGGGAGGTTTATATCTCTTCCATGTCAAGCCGTACAGTTTAAAAACACATGTCCAGTATGACTTGTGAATAAGGTGACCTAAATAATCACGCAGGTGCAGGATTCAGTGTGCAGATCACACCGTCGGCTGACACAAGAGCGAATGAATGAATGAATGAATGAATGAATGAATGAATAACGGTAGCATGTGGTGAAATTCTGCTTTTTCAGCTCTGTTTCTGATGGAAGCTCTCACATTTCCTGTTGAGAACGAGCACGTTTTTTGAAGGGGCGAGTTACGACTAAACAATGTGATAATTGTGAAAATGAATTCACAGTGCCTGGGCTGTTGCACTCATCATATCTCAGTCCATAAAAAAAATAATAAAAAAAAAGGCAAGGTGCAATCCTGGCCGGCTGCCTGGACCAATATTTTACACCATCAACAAAAAAAAAAAAACATCTGCTGATTGAATATCTAGTGGAGGATAAAGGTGCCGCATCGCTTCAATAACTGAGTTTCAGAACTGAAGTGCAAACCCAGTGGTTTGTGGTCCTATCAGAAGACTTTTAATATTTAAATGTTATTAAAATTAAAACACCCACTCAGCTTTTGGAAAAACGCTGTACAGCAGTGCTTGAGCGGTAGATGTCTGCATTTATCAGTGTTTTTTTTTTTTTTTTTTTTTTTCAGAGTCACAATGCCACATATCCCCCAGAACACACCTGCACAGCTCGCTCACAGCTCAAAACTCAAGGGAGAGAGGAGGGAGGAGGGGGGGAGAAATGCACAGCGCACTATTTTTAGAGCAAAAATAACATTTAACAGCTTTCCATTAGTGAAACCTCCGCCGCTGCCTCCGTCAAAAAGCAGACGTTCACGTCTTTTTTTAAAAAAAAAACAAATTCTCCAAGGTGAGCCGCGGTTTCAATTTTTAATCCTCATGACTGTGAGGGAAGTTTCTGAACGCGAAGATGTCACGGGATCGACGGGAGTTTTTTTTTTTTTTGTTTCTCAGGGGTCCTAATCTCTTATTTTGCGGCGCAGCCTGTCGTTGTGAACCTGCTCCATTCTGTTACCCAGCGGGGGGAACACAAACAGCACATCCATCCATTTCACTGTCAGGAGCAAAGGGGAACGACACGAGGAGAGACCTTTCTCTAAATTTAGGGGAACCGTGCCATTATTTTTCCCGTCTCGTTCCGTCATTTTCACCTAATCATGTGTGTAATAAATGGAGCTGAATAATTGAAGAAGGAAAAAAAAACAACAACATTTGCATTCATGTTTATTGCAGGGAATATCAATCAAACTGGTTTCGGTTCGCTCGCTTTAAGAATGTTTTTTTTGCAGAAGAACTCTTCAATTGTTGTTGGAAATAACAAGCGACTGATTGTTTCTTAACCGCTGGGTGATTTTTCCTTTTCCGTCAAAAGTTGTATTTCTCCTCTTTGTGGTGTAAACTCAGGCTGCCCTTGTAAAGAGTGACTAACACAAACTTATAATAGCTGCTTATGTATTTTTGTGTAATTGTCATGAAGTCTTGGGGAGTTGTGAACGTCACCACAGCAGTCAGGATTGTTCCAACCAAGTCAAGAAGAAAAGAATACAGATATCCGGAGCACATTTTCTTGTTTTGTGGCAGACTACATTTTAAGCGTTGGATGTTGAGCATCAAATAGACAAACAAACCATTCAAATGACAAAAGGAAAAGTAAGCGTGCCCGACACAATCCTCCTTTCATTAAGCTGAAAAAGCTGCACAGTTGCTTTGCGAATTAACCGGTCAAGAGTCCGTCCGTTTTATGTTTTAGCATTAATTAAAAGACATCACTCGGAGGGACGGAGAGAGAACCCGTGTTTGAAGGATGGTCGTTAACATTCTGCTCAGATGCTCCCACTCCTTAATGTCTACCTTTAACTGCAAAAACAAGGAGAAAAATAAAAAAGCGGGCAGCCCCTTAAATCCGTCCCGTACTTTTCACGAGGCACTTTCATTTAGTTTGTCCTCCAGCCTTTTTTCACTTACGTTTTCTGGGGAAAAAAAATGTATAAAGTGACTCAGCGGTTCTGTGAGGAGTTTCTGACACATGAGAGACGCACAAGCCGAGTGGTTTGTGACTCTGGAATTCTTCATAGTTTATAGCTGATGGTGTTTGCGTTTAGCTCCGTAGAAAAAAAATCCTGTTTTAAAAGAGTCCGCTTCACATCATGGGTAATGGGTAAACGAAACAAATGCGTTCATTAGTGTAAAAATCTAATCAAAACAGCATCCGCTCTCACCTCCCGGGAATTGAAAAGAAGCCACAGTGAAGGTGTGGAGTGGTAAATGGAGCCGTTGCGAAGCGGCGACGATGTTTGACGACGTGATTACCAAATTGTAAAAAGTCAGACGCCACGGGCCTCTAATTATCTCCAAGCTCCGAGGGACGAAGTGAAGGAACTCGTCACGAACGTTAACTTGGGTAGACAAGCTGAAGGCTGCAGCTTGAACTTGTCTAAAGAGGTATCAATCAATTTTACACTCTAACACGGACCATGCTATCCGATGTAACTCATTACTTTTAACAGCACTCGGGTTAAGTTAGACTCAATATAAAAAAAAAATGTTACACACCATAAAATCCTTTTCCATCTCCGAAAGTTCCTGCACGAATCAATAAATAACTTCTGCAGTGATTTTTAGGCTCGTTTCGCACTCTTTACAAAAGCAGCTTGTAATGACTGAATGCTGGATTCAAATGATTACATCTAACAAATTCCTCACATATATTTAATAGCTAATCATGCACCCATTCAGAGCGGAGGGGTTTTTTGTTGGCCCTGGCGCGGCACTCGAAGTTTTACACGATTTAATGACATTCAGCCGAGCCTATTATCTTTATGCTTACACATTATCTCAGACTGTTAACAGGCGATCTGTGGTGATCTGGGAGTCGGAAGAAAGGGAACGTTTTATGTATCCGAAAAGCTCATTAAATGAGTTATGATCTCCTCCTGGTTGACGGAGCTTTCACTGACATGACACTGCCGTTTTTTTTTTTTTTTTTCGAGATGTCACATTCACACATTGCGGATTCTTTGCAGCACGAGATTATTACCCCCAGGTTCTTGTTTTGGACCAGTAGATTGATAATATCTTAGCAAATGTTATTTATTATTCTTAGGGATGCATGATATTGGATTTTTGCCTATATCTGTTATGTTTTCCAATTCGTCTGGGCTGACTGCCGATGCAGATGCCGATATTTGCACATATTTTCTCCCCTCTAATTGCAGAGAGGAAGTCTCTCCTGTAATGGAATTAATGTATTATTATGCCCACGCTTATCGTGATGGCCCCGTCGGCAGCTGCAAACATACAATGCTTTACAAAATGTACACAATTACAGGGGCAAAATAACAAAATAGTCAAGGTGCTGCCGGCCTGTCATATCGACAGAAACGTTCATTTCGGGCTGGCATTTCATTTTTAAGGCTTTATCGACTGACGGATGATGTGCTGGTATTTACGTGCATCCCCTAATTATCATGACATTTTTCAGTTAGATTGTGTGACACAACAATTTGGCAGATAAACTGTTTACTCACCTGGTTAAAGTCTGTTACTCTAAAACGAACAGGACAGAAAAAAAAAGCCAACTAAATCAGTGTTTCCCACACATAGATTTTACTTGGGCATGCTGCCCAGGTATATTAACGGCCTCCCAAGTATATTTGGGGTTCCAATTTAGCTTTTTCTACCTTTATTTTTTTTTCTTTTAATCCATCCAAGAGAATGCAACCATCCTTGATCGATTAACTCGAGAGGCAAGGCTGGACAAGAGGCAGATAAGAAGCAGATAAGGTTGCTGGTAGTGAGGAAACAGTAAAGAAGGAGAAACAGAAGGTAAACACTCGACTATCACGCTATTTTGGTCTGGATTTATGGTCAGTAGTCGAAGGAGTGCATGCTAAAGCAGCGTCACTAATAGTGATCGAGATACCGAAAGGTGATTTCTGTGGGCCTGCTTTTGTATTGACACCTGTAACTACAGTGGAATGAAGATAATTTCCTGTGTATGTAATCAACTCAATAGTAAGTTTCCTTGGTTGTCTCACGAACATTACAGGTTACAATACTGGAGGTGTTCATGAAAAATTACCAGGGATTGTGGGAATAAAACCACACACTTAGGGTGGATTGTTGCTTTGAGAGGTGCACTGGGGAAAAAAAAAGAAGAAATTTGAACATCCTATAATTCCATGGGAGGTAACAGAAATCATTCAACACCTGTTTGTTGGATTGCCAGTGATTAACTTCATCAAGGGCTATTCAGCATCTGTGTGCTGTCATAATTAGTTTAACTTTCCCAAGGCCTGTCAATGGTAAATGAGAGTCATTATGCCAGAATGCCCCTCTTCAAGGCTTGGCGCCTGCCTGCCTCAGCCGCTCTCTGTGCCTGTCTCGGTCTCTTTCACTGCCTCCTAGGTGGAGCTCACAGCTTGGCTGAATGCGACTCATTTTCAACTCTTCATGTGCAAATGCCTCTTTCTCTCGCTCCGTGAGAATGTTCTATGCATCCTAATTTGAGTCATTGCCTCGTATATATTTTCTTTCCTCAAAAATGCGAGGCTTTATTTGTCAAAAGAAAAAGACTTTTTTTTTTGTGAGGATCTTTTTTTTCCTTTTCTCTCGAGTTCATGACTGCTTTGCTTGGCGTGGTGCTCCCAACAGCTGGCTTTACCCTACAGAAAAAATAAAGCCCGGCGTTTTCTCTAAATCAAAGCCGTACTTCAGCTTAATCTGCATTTCTGCATTTTCAAAATTCAGATGTGGAGAACACAAAGTGGTTGTGCACATGGTTTAAATTTTTTTTTTTCTACATACCCATACTGTTTGGTCAAAATGCAGCATCAGCTTTAAAAGAAATTGGGCAACCAGCCATGTTGAGAAATTGTGTGAAATGCCATGTTTTTAATATCATCTTGTCAGGTTCTCTTTCACTTCCTGCTGTTTTATTTAACATCTTCAATTTCAGTTTCTCTCGAGGCAGACTCAGAGATGAATGTAGTTTGCATTCATTTGCCAAAAGCAACTGAACATTTAAGTTTACTTTGATTCATTTTTATGTTTGGCATATTCTTTAACCTGTAAATAACATAACGCCAACATATTATTTTTAATTCCAGGGAAATAACAATTCAATGACAACGAAATGACAGTGAGCAACAACATTTGATAATTACAGAACTATTTAAGCAACACAATTAGCTTCTTAAATCTTTTGTTTGTTGAGAATTATACACCTAAAGCCCAGGTAAATTTGAGCGTGGTCTCACAAATAATATAATAATAAACAAAACAAAGCAAACAACAAAACCTAAAACAGCCTAAAACAAGTGAGGAAAAAAACAGAAATCATTGGATAATGAATGAATCGTCGTTGATCTCGTATCAATCATGAGTTAGTAAGAGATAGTGTGTGGTCCCTAACTACCTCAGGAGTTTCTGAGAGAGAGAGACTGTACATATATATATATATACATATATATATATATATATATATATATATATATATATATATATATATATATATATATACAGTCTCTCTCTCTCTCTATTTATATATATAAAGGCACTTGCTAACAAACTACTTTTCCTCAAGGCCAGAGGAAACAATGGTTCAATTCAGCACTGCAGCACATTTCTGATCCCTTTAGTTGCAGCATAGATGAACATATGACCAGAGATGACTGACACTCAGCATCATGTATAGTAGGAAAGTGTTAGAATTGTTTTCCTGAAGTCAAACTGCTTGCAGCAATGGCCATATTGGCTCGATTCAGAGATTCAGTTAACGGTTAACGTTCAGCTGACCTTCATCCTAAAATAGTGAGTGTCATGTTCGCTGTGCGAGAAAAAAGAGCCATGTTTTGCAGGAGTGATCAACTCCACGTCAACCTACAGTATCCAGGAGAAATAAGTTGGCCTATTGACCTGGACGACTACGAACTAACACAAGATCCATCAATCACAAAACTCCGATTGATTTACTAAAACTAACCTGACACCCTGGATACAGATGCAGACCCAACTGGAAAAAAAATAAAAAAGGGCCCTGACACTTTTCAAACAGTCCTTGGCAGGTGATTGGACAAACCATCAATCTAGCCAGTCAAGAGAAAAGAGTCAAACATTTTTCCAACAACAATCAATCAGGAAAAGCCTTCAATGCCGTTTTTTTGTTCGTCTTTTGATGAAATGGCTTCCAGTTCTGATCCAGCATCTACACTAACCTCCTGAAGAGCCTCCATAGTTGTTTTCAGACTCTAGCTGCTTGCAGTTCCTCATGACTCCTTGATTGAGAGAGATGCAAGATATAATGGTGGATTTGTAAATAATGTTTGTGTGATTTGAGTGTGTACCCTTCAGGGAATTTTGCATGAATGTTTGTTGAACTAAGTTGCACGGAAATCTTTCTGGGCACGCTATTAAATGTCTAATGTATAAGACTCGTGCATTAGAATTTATTTTCGGTTGAGTTTGTTCTTACATATATCCCGACTGTTTCCAAAAATGATCAAACACAGAGTATACTCAGGGTAACGTCCGAGCTTTAACTTCAGGAACAGAGTCAGAGAGTGAAGAAGTTAGTGACCACGACTTTAAACATTACCTCATCCTCATCCATATTTGTGCTTGAGCTTTTCATCAGAAACGCTGGTTGTTTAATGATGTGTTTGACAGCAAGATCAATTGTCTTTATCTGCATTAACTCACACCAGTATTCATTCTCACGAAACAGCCAGATCACTTCACTTTGTACATTTGCTTATGCTAGAGAGCAGTTACATGAAAAACAGTGAATTTCTCCTCCAGTTTCAGTCGGCATTCAACATTACAGTCCATAAACACCCGCTAACAGAGGCCGCCTCCGCCGATTGCTGTCAGGCTGATAAATGGGATTGAAGATAAATCCAATTTTGTAGCCGAAATTTTTAAAAGTAATCTCTGATCTCTCCTCCCGTTGGTAAATTTCTCCAGTTCAGAGCAAAAAATCTGATGTGACTTCGAGTGTTTATTCCTCCAGAAGGGCGTCTCTCTGCACCAGAGCTGGCCGGCTGAAGTTGACAAGATAAAGGACAGAGAAGGCTTTATTAAATGTTCTAAACAAATCATTACTAAGGAATATATGTATTATAATATATCATCATATGCTTACTGGTTAGCTTAGTACCTGGTCCATCTGTATAGCATGTGACATGTGCCCTGAATATGATGGCTTATAAAAAGAGAATCCCCCTATCTGTGATTTGTTTTTGGGAGAGTAATAAGGAATTCCTCAGGAAAAACTGAAAAATAAAAATACATAGTTCTGCCCAGTAAAGCATTTAAAAAATACAACACTGCAGAGAGAAAAGAAAAACTTAAACTGTCCCTTTCCCTGATAGCTTTCCCCATCCTCCTCTGTTTAATCACTTTGACAGTTTGGAGAGCCATGAAATGGGTTATTGCGTTCAGATAATTATATGAGAGGTTTCCTCCAACAGCCTGTGTTTTGTCTCAATGCAATCATCTCCGCAGAGATTTAAAGTAACAGGTTTACAATGAAATTGTCAACACGTATCCTCGGCGAAAAGGAGAGAAATTTCCTCCGGATGGGGAAGCAGGCACCCAGAGCCGCGCCACTTATGAAATCTCCCTCCTCAAAGCGCAGAACTGGGGCAGGACTTCCAGCAGGGAAGGCAACGGACTCAGAATACATGCCTCGCGAAATCGGGGTTGGGCTGTACACATTTAATTTATTCCAATGCGGGAGTACCCCTCCAGCAAAAACCCTAAATGAAGCGATGTCTTCCACTTTGTCAAGGCAGTTCGTCGCTGGTTTACTTCAACCTGCTTTGCCTTTGGCCTTGTGCCTTATCGATCCACTGAGAAAAAAAAAAAAAAAAGAGCCGGCATGGTTAGCTTCCCCAAGGCCGAGCCTCCTTTCCACACCTTTCACGCTCTACCTGGCCATGTACACAGCTCCCTAATCAGGACTGGCGTGTTTTGCGGCTGCAGTGGGGCTGGCTCTCTGAAACGATTAGGCCTGGGGACAGCTCCAGCTCTCTTCCCCTCTTCTCCACGCCACATCCCATCTAGAAAGCATTTCATCTGTGGCAGTGGAAAAGGGCTTATGTGGGGTTGGAGAGTGCTGTGTGAAAAGCAGCAGGTAATAGGCTGTGTAATGTGTTTGGAGGAGGAGTATTAGTATTCACAGTTAGTGCTGACCTCTGGCAGGCTGAGCCACCCCCACAGTAATTTCCTCTGAAAAGATGTAATTGAATTCATCAGGATGAGTAAACATATTATAAGTAGCAGAGAAAGATAACAGTGTTGTGGACAGATCGAGGAAGTGGATAGTGGCTCGATGAGTAATTGAAAATAGTCAAAGACAAACACAAACTTAAGACAGAAAAGTGTGCAGCGTCGCCAGCAGACGTCGTTGCCTTTACTGTATAGTGCGTCAACAAACATCGAGCCCTCACTTATTGAGTTTAAAACGCCGGCCAAATTAAAGCGAGGCATCCATTTCCACACATCTCTGTGCAGCCGATGTCTCGAGTCCAGACAATACAGACAACAAGAGGAGGACAGGGCCGCGCCGTGACCGTGAGCCTCGCTCCTCCGTAGTGAGATGCATTGCAGCGGCGTCCCGGGGGACCTTGTGTATAATTTAAAGGTTCTAACATCGACCGCCATCTTCAGAATATCGAACGTTTGTCAGTCCAAGCGACTGGCGGGTGGTCGGGCAATTGTCTGTCAGTCATAATGCAATCCTCTGCCTCCGCTTCTCTCCCCCGGTGATGGAGAGCCGGCTCATTGTGGCCGTCCTCGTCCGTCAAAGCATCGAGCAGCCTTTAAAAAAAAAAAAAAAAAAAAAGAATTGTCGCCCCTTAAGAATGGATTACTTAGCGAGGGGAACAGCTGGAGCTCTGTCGGACCACGCCATTGATTGCCGGACTGTAGCTCGCAGCGGTTAAAAGCAGGTCCTGACATTTCTTTATGATGCTGAGAAAAAAGGGTTAAGTAATTTTAAGTAGCTTTCTGTCAAAGCTTTGAAAGCCAAACAATACGTGTGACAGGGACATAATGGAACACATTGCTTGATATCTCTTTGTGTTCCTTCCTTCTTTCCTTCCTTTCTTTTTTTTTTAAAAAAAAATATATTTCAGCCTGTAAACTGTAGACAAGCTGAAATATCTCAGCAGCTGGCGGATGGATTGCCATGAAATTTAGTGCAGACATTCACGTTCCCCAAAGGATTCAGTCTGCTGATTATTGTGGTCCCTCGTGGCTCTGAGTGAAATGTGTTGACAACTCTTGGATGGATCACCACCATTGCCTGTCGCTAATTTTTCGCCAATACTACTGGTTTATGGGCAAATACCCACTGGAAACTGATGCTAACATGCTAAACAAAGACGGTGAAAAATGCATTCTCCTACGATTCGTGCGTCATTGAGTTTGTGTCGTTAGTTACCGCCCTTATAGCATTTATATCGTGGGATTTATTATGGCGTATCTCATCTGTTTCACTGCACACGACTGTGGTTTTCTGTCGTGTCGTCCGAGGCCGGCGCGATGGGAACAGATGTCTGCGCCGTGCACTCAGGGGCTTGTGTGCGTGCATTTATTGTCTATTCCTTCGCCGCACTTCCTGGTTTTGCCTTCTGGTTGTATTTGGCTGACAAACATGCAAAGGGCATTCATATTAGATTATCCAAACGGATTATCATTCAAGCATTACACAACCACTGATCATCGCAGTTGTGACCACCGCTCAGCTGGACCCCCTTCTTTTCTACTTATAATTGATTAAAAATGTCTCTGAAAATAAAAAACTGTATTTAAAAAAACAAAATCCTTATTTGACTTCTCGTTTAACCTAGAAATCGGTTCTTAGACGTTGCCCAGCAGCTTGAGGTTGTAGCATGTATTCAGTCCCCGTAGCACCGTGTGTGTGTGTGTGTGTGTGTGCTTTGAAGGATTAAATCTGAATTACCGGGGCAAACAGAGAAGAGGAATTCTGACAGTAGGGGATGATCCCTGCCAAAGACCGGACAAAGCCTTTTAAACAGTATGTATACGGTTAAAGGGAAGTGTTCAGAAGGAGAATGGATTGGGATTGATTTATATTATTTCCACAATTCCAATCCTCGGTCGATCAAGATCGTTCCGCATAGCAACCGATGGTGAATTTGGGGTAAATAAAACTCACGTTAATGTGATCATGCTCCTGGTAAATAAGGTTAACATTATTGCGGTAGGATATCTTAAGTGCATTTCAGCGATGTAAACACCTCAGTCCAACTGCAGATGTTGCAGCTGTAACATAATCAGATCATTCTGTCCATTTACTCTCCCTGAAGATTGTAGACAGAAAGGTCTGCTGGCACACGTGACCATTATTGAACCAAATTTATGTGGCGTTATTACATTCCTCTTCATACATGATTCAGTGTAAATGATGTAAGCATATGTAGGATCGGGGCCTGGAGGGTGAAATCCCCCCCTCGGCCGCTTTGTGAAACCCTAGCTTCATCTTGCATCATCCACATTTATGGCAGAGAAAAAAATAAATATATATATATATATATAAATGAAAAAACTCTCCAAAAAGTTAAAAGCAGCTGTCACACGTTTAAACCCAATTTTGCAGAAAGTAGGTGGAGGAGCTGATGTGACAGAATCTTAACTCGCAAGAGGGACGAAAAACGCGGCGATTCACAGGCAGTCAAAAGGTAACAGCGGAGAAGCAGTCAGCCACATAGACAAAAACATACAAAGGCTGGGAGAGCTGAGGCCACCTGACAGAAACATGTTGTAATGAGGTGCAGCTGGTGAGGCGGGCAGCTGGGTCACGCAGGCTGATGAGGGTCTGAGCCGCGGTTGTGCCGGGCAGGGGAGCGACACCTGGTGCACAGGTGAGGAGTGGGCCTTTTATTTTGACGGTGCGGGTGTTAATTAGGGCTCAATTTAATTTTAGCTACGGAACATCAGCGCTTAACCCAGAACCCTAAGAATCTGAAGATGTGTTTTTAAATTGCGAAATCTAGATCATAGATTTTTTAAAAATGCTTTATACCAGTTCAAATAATGAGCCTGTATTGGCTTTATATTGTGCCCACGCATAGATTTAATGTTGCTTACACATTAAACGAGATATATGAATGTGCCCCATGTGTACCCTCTGTGGGATATGGAAGTCTAATTATAGCACATACAGTATGGTGGATGTCTGGACTTTTACTGTATATTCTACAGAACAAAGGTGCAAATTGTCAGCAATGTTGTGCACCTGTAATACTAAGAAAGTCTTTGTAGTAATTCCAGATGTTTATGTCACAATATCTGAATATTACCATATGACAGAAATAGGTTTCCGGTTTCAAACTTTTCTGGGTACCCATAGAAAAAAAATGATTTTATGTGTTACCCCATCTTAAACTACATTTATATTGGCAGTTTCAGAGTGTACAGTGTTCCACATGTCAACATCATTAATACTATTAGTTAGAGTTGAAACTTCGGCAGTGAAACAAGACTACTGCCTTCATTTAATCCCCGGAAACTAAAGCCATCCCTAACCATAACCTCACCATACCCTTTTATCAAGCAACACACACACTTAAGTTCCTGCTTCAGTTGAGATGAGAGGATAGCTTGAAGCTACAAGCTAAATCTGGAGCCAAAGCCTGGAGATAGTTAGCTCCCGTTAGCATAAATACTGGAAAATGGCACCTCTGAAGTTCCCTGTTGACATTTTGCATCTTGTTGATAACTCTTAGCTTGTAGCTTAGCATAAGTTAAGCTACTTAAAACAAGTGAAGCTAAGGGTTCGCATTTAACGGAGGGTATATTTTCCCCCAAAATAAGCAAAAACCTGATTTATTTTATTCCCTTCTTAAACAACATTATTAATACAATAACACACAGAGGAAGAGACAGAGGAGGAAGGAGAATGTCTGCTAACTGAACTGGAAACACCAATTATCCTCTGGCTGCTAATAAATCTAAACATGCGTTGACAAACGTAACGGTGATATTTCTGTCCAAGTTAACGGATAATGACTCATCACATCAATGATTCATAATAATAGTGAGCTAAACTGATGATAGTTGATGCTTCATCCGAAACCCATGTTAAATTATGTAACCCAATTTCTTACTTACTTACTTCGGCTCAGCTTAAGCAGAGACACAGTCATTTTTTTTAGGGGTCGGTTTTGGGTCAGGCAGCTTTAAGTGCACAATGAGCTGGAGCAGATCCCAAATCCTCTAACAATATCTCAATCTTTCCCCAATGTTTTTTGGACTCATGGGCAGAATCTACAAAGAGAAAAACAAACCCAGACTCTGCTCGCTGTGAGGCACCAATGCTAACCAGTGTGCCACGCTGTGCTGCCGTAGGTGCACCGGTTTCAAAAGAACTGACGATTTTTTTTTTTTTTTTAATCTCCATCTTTGTTTTTTAGAGAACACTTAAACAGCACAATTCCCTCAATGTATTCATCCTAGTGTGCGTATTGCAATCATTACTGTTTTAAACAGGCAGCGTCGATAGAATCAAAGAAAATGCCGCTGATTTTTTTTTTCCTTTTCAACAGATGAGCTCTAAGCCGGCCTCCTGTGTGTGTGTGTGTGTGTGTGTGTGTGTTCTTTTCACCATCACCATGAGCAGCATCACAAACACGCAACAAAAAAACGCCCCCAAAAAAAACAAAAAACCCCAACAAAAACAGATGTTTATCAGCAAACCAGCAGTAGGAAGAAGGAGAGGAATATATTCAGAGAGAGATCATCTGGGGGGCATTTTTTCGAACAAGTGTCCACGCCGCCATCAATCGCTCTCAACGCTTCTCGAGTTTTTTCGCCATTTTCTATTGCCGCATTGTGCATGAAATGTTCCGCTACATCTGGTATTTTTCATCAGGGTAAAAAATGGGTAGGACTGAATTTGCAACGCGGCAAGGACAGCTGCTGAAATAATGACAGGGTTAGACTCTCCAGTGCACAGTGCCTGCCACTTATTATCCTCGCACATTGGGTGACGCTGATTTCTTTGGCATTGGCTGTTTTGTCAGAACTGTGTTTTGTCTGTGTGTCCCCCTCCCTGTGTGTAACATAAAAGTCGCAGATATCACATCGAGGTGCGAGTCAAACATCTTCAACGAGATCACAGCTGCGAGGGTGCATCCTGTGCTTTCACGGCGACAATTGCGCCTCAGCTCGACAAAAGGTGGCAGGTTATAGGAAATTTGACAAGGAGGGTGCAAATGTGAGAGCGGGTTAACAGAGAAGGGGAGAAAAAATGAAAACAAAGTAGCGGGGGAATTTTTTCCCCGTCTTTTTGTATTAGGGAAGACATTAGTTACACCGCTTGGTTTGTGCTTTCATCCAAAGTGTCTCGACAAAACGTTAATATCCATCAGTGTTTCCATTTTGGCGCACCTCACGGTATTTTTTTTTTTTTTACGCACCGAGGTGTGTTACAATAAGGAGGACAGTCGGTAAATAGCCTGTCAATGTCAGCGGCCGCTCCCGCTTCGAGCTGACGTGTTTGTGTTTATCTGAACTTATTGTGTTTCCCTGTCAAAGTAGTTCCATCTGGAGAGCAAACAAATCTTGACAAGGTTTTAGCAAAGCTGGGGGAAAAAAAAAAAAAATCTCATCACAAAAGTGCACCACTTGGCTCCAGTGCAATTACCTTCTGTAAATGAAGCTCAGTCTGGCCTGCGAATCGCTCACCCCCTGTGCAGGCGCTTTTGCACATACACCGTGTCAACAAAGCAGCGCAGGCCTCTGCTTGGTAGGCGCCGGGGTCTGTTTACCTTTGTTGCTGTGTGGATTGATGAGGTGGCTGAGGCAGAGGCAGGGGCATGATGTGAATAGTTGGAGTATTACTGTGGAAAGAGGTGTTTCCCCCTCGGAGGCGGCTAACTGAGTTTGACAAAGCTGTTTCTGCTGAGAGGCTATAGGGACGCTCCCTGGCCCCCCTCCAGCAGCCCCGGCTCCGCCTGTGGATGCACATTTGAGGTAGTGATGAAAGGTAACGCGGAGACAGAAGGGAGGGGGAAGCTCCCAGTAACATAATTCGAGTCGTGAAAGGCAGCTTATAGCGTATTTAGTAGCATGGAGAGAATACAAAAAACAGATAAGGCATGGTTTGACTTCCAGGAGGCGCTTTATCCGATGTTTATCGTGATTTAAAGGTCCATGTCTGTGATATTTTTTCATATCATGCAGACTTATAATGTCAGACGAGATATTTGAGGGGTTTCATTCTAAAAAAAACATACCGCACGAACGAGAAAAAAAAGAATCAAGAGAGAGAGAAAGCAAAAGTTAACTCAAGAACTAAAGCAGACTCGCTCCATTCCTCACAGTCGAGCCTGTTTCTCCTCGGGCGTGTTGATTTCTGCCTCTGTCCTTTGGGTGAAGAAGATTCTCTTTAAATCTGTTTTTCTCTTGTTAGATTGTTGATCAATTCTGGTGTTTTGGGATTGCCTATTTGGATGACATATAGCCATCCCCATAGCGTTTATAGGGGGGACAAACCACTACGGGATCTCTGCACGGCTCCCGTTGCCAAGCGAACTGGATTAAACGTCCGCTGCGATTTTGGAGTCATTTAATTCTGCAGCTTTGCCTTTTATTGTCTCTACACGCCATCTCTGTCTCCATATCCCATGCCATTGCTGAGGGTGCTCTGGACGTCCACCCCCACCACCCCAAAAAACAAAATATGAAAAAAGTTAACTGCAGAATTTCTCATATTTACTGCACTCAACTGTAAACGATGGGCCAAACGGATTTGTCACCATTTAATCCAGCGGGATGGTTTGCGACCTCACATTTTATTTCACAGCCACTGATTTTGTATTTTGATTTTGTATGCTCGTTCAGATTTATTCCAACCTAAGTTCATTTATCAAGTTGAATGATGGTTCATTATCTGAAAGAGCTGTTGCTCCTGAACTGATTGGGATGTGTCCTTGATTGTTAAGTTGATGCACCGTAGTCACTGTGACAACTAAATCCACAGAGAAACACTTCTTTTTCTAAAAGGTGCAATATATAAGAATTGGCCAGCTGTCAAATTGACAATCAAAACAAATCGTGGCAGGATATCACGAGAGTAACTGCTGGTTGAAGCTGCCGTTAGCAAGTTAGCCTGGTTAGCGGTGCATTTAGTGGTCCAGAATAGGGAGCTGGGACCACTAGGGGAGTGTTGCTGTTTGCGCTACTAGCAGAGGAAGGTTTCTCTGAAACTGGCCGGGCTAGCTGGTTAGCATGATTCATAGGTCATAATGTCAAAGCTTGTATTCCTTCACAATCAAGACAAGTTTTGTGGACTTGAGAGAATATGACAAATTTCCTGACTGTTTAGCAATAGCAACATGTTTCATAACCCATTAGCTAACGTTAGCATTCAACCCCTTCTTAGCTAACATTACAATTTGATAGTGTTACACAGTACAATAGGAAAGGCGTTAATTAATTTATGCACATATTGGGACACACTTAGACCTGAAAGTGAAACACGTTGGATGTTATTGAATGGAAATGTTAGCTAAGAAGTGGTCAAATGCTGATGTTAGCAGATGGGTTGTTTTACCTTGAAGTACAGCCTGACTTCCACTCAGATTTTCACTTGCTGATCAACTGGAAAATAGTGAAATGATGACAATTTGTCATGTTAGCTCAGCATTCTAACTGCCCAACCTGAGCACAATGTCACTGCCAGGGATAGAAGCTGCACATTCATAAATCCAGCTACTTTGCTATTTGATTTTTAATAATTCTATAGCTGTTATTGCTTCAGTTCATGGTAAAATATTATAACCTTATCTGAGACTAGGACAAATCATCTTTACTTGAACATAGAAAAAGTAACTTGACTCCAGCTACCAAAAACATAAGTTTCTCACTGTCCAATTTTACAAACCGACCATTTTCTGAATGCACACAGAATTTCTTCAGTCTTTAAATTTTCATGAATAAATTGTGACCACCCCTCTTTTAAAAAAAAATGAAAAATGACCGACCGAGAGACAAATCGACAGAAAAGCACAGAGGTGTCATATTCAGCCTTTTCACTGACTCATGAATAGATCCTCAGAATAGAAGTGTTTTAATAGATCCTCCAGGGGAAAAAAATCTTGTTGTTTCCATGGTAATGTGAGTGAGGTTTGTTCGCTTGCTGAGTTATCCCTTGAAGAAACTTTTTACTTGAAAAGAAGGTGAATACAAATGATGGCAAAAAAAAAAAAAAAAATTGTATGGGCAAGGCACGGTACTTCAATTTAGACAGACTCATCACGGCTGAATAACAGAGTGGAACAGTAATAATAATAATAACGGCCGCAGACAAAGAAAGGCTGTATTGATTGTTGGAATCGGAGTGGCACATTAGGAGGTGTGGGGAGATTCTGCATCGATGCAGAGACGGAGCGAAATTGAGAGCCTCGGCAGCTTGTGTTGATTGTTGATTGGACAATAAAGTTAGGTCGCTACCGGTGCTTTGAACTGTGGGAGGACATCAGGCTAACGTGACTTATTTAGGGGGTATGTTGGAGGGAGGCCGAGAACATCTCTGGGTAATAAAAAAAATAAAAGAACTAGTATTTTTTTTTTTTTAAATGGACATCTCGGGGCACATGTCGGATTTGCTGGGATGCACGAACTAGACGAGACCCACGCCGAGTGTGACTTCTGCCTCACAACAATATCCAATCACGCTTTGGCGTCGTCAGGAGGACGAGGCACTGTCGACCTTGCTGCCGACTCTGAAGGAGATGTGTGCAGCAGAGTCAATAAATGCCTTATCTTAAAAGCTGCTGTGCGAAAAGCAACATTATTGCACTGGTATGTGCACTACATGCTACGACAAACGTGTGAGGCACTGCAGATGGATACATGTTCTGTTTATGTATTGAAAAGATGCAGCTTTTGTTTTGGAGACTGCTGTAGTCCGGTTATTGGAAGGACATTCAGAATAAAAGGGGAATTCAAATGACAAAAAAAAAAAAAAAGTAGCCATGTGCGGGAATATAGATCGCTGAGGATCTGAGGATGCCATACACTGCCATGCATCCATAATTGTGAGGGCTGTGAAGATGGCACACGGGGGGGTTACAATAGAAAAAGGTCAGTCCGCGAACACACACACACACACACACACACACACACACACACACACACTAACAGACAGCTCTGTCATTACGCAAATGGATCTGGATAGGCACTTCAGTATGTTTGCTCTTTGTCTCGGGCCGTCTGAGGATTTGGTGAGCTTGAGGACAAACCGCCCCTTGATCTGAAAGCTCAGAATCACGGAGAAGATAGATCAAAGCCTCCGCCTGCCATCCCTCTGAGATGCTTCCGTTCGAGTCTGGAACATCGAGCGAAAGAGAAAGGGAGCATAAAGGAGGAGAAGAGAGGGCAAAGTTTGTTCGTGTGCGCCTGTGTACTCAGCGTATGCAATTAGGTGGTTTTTCTGGTAAATGCGCTGGGTGGGAGATGGATTGGCTCAGAAGAAAAATCCTTCCGTCTGGGTCCGCACATCCCCTCAGTCACACAGGCATCGCAGACCCGTCACATACGGCGAGACAAAGCAGGGCCCGCTAAATGATGTGTGGGAGTGAGGGCTGGAGAAAATGGTTGTTATCAGAACTTGGCGGAGTTTGCAGTTTTTGTTCCTCGCTCGTCTTATTGCCGGAGTTAAATCACACACGCTGACATTAAAATACGGTTTAAAATTTGAAAGTGTTTCGTAGCTCAGCTGATCTGATAAAAAAACATTTTTACAAGAAGGCCCCAACTTTTCATCGCTCTTAAAACAAAATCAAAAAACAAAAACTACTGGCACAGATTTAGATTATATTCAATAAAGCATCCGACCCTTGCAGGTTCTTGGCTGTGTTCTGCGTTCAGTTAATGATTAAGCAGAAAGCTGTCCTTCTGGCCTTTTATTTGAAACACTTCCTGTGAGAGAAGCTTCTTAAATTAATTATGTTTGCCTAATGAATAATTAAGCCAAGGGAAAGATAATTTGGTGTTACGCAGCGAGCCAGACCATTGTGCATGTAGAGGAACCGGTGCTCTGTGTGCCTGGCTGATTTCACATTGGGAGTGTGAAATGAGAATTAGCAAACAATTTGCCTCCTGTTCCATCCGTCGCCATGACTAAAACATCACTGCTGATTATGTCTTGACAAGTGTCAATACTGCGCGCCTGCTTGTTAACTGTACCACAGACAGGGTGCGTGCGAGGTTCTATTATTTCGGTTTTTTG
Organism: Diplodus puntazzo; assembly: GCA_963678695.2. NCBI lineage: Eukaryota > Metazoa > Chordata > Actinopteri > Spariformes > Sparidae > Diplodus > Diplodus puntazzo. Next base: position 6,021,721 of record OZ023167.1, on the reverse strand, counting down.
AATTGTGGAGGGGTATTGATTCACGGTCTGAATGGAGGCGGAAAAACAAATGCTATTGTGTCAGATGGCATTGTCACAGAAGTTCGAAACAAAGTCGAAGCGAAAGCCTCAATGGCACGAGACGTAAACAGACGGTAATAGCTCCTCATCCGCGGAGGTGACACACAGAGGATAGAGATTAGGCCACGGGAGAAGACTTTTAATTATCCAAGTTAGTTACAGACAAGTAATTCATGGGAGCCACTGGCGCTGGGTTTAAAATGATATCTCAAACAGCAGACCACATCCGCACAGCAGACATTTTAAGGGAATACGACAAGTTGTTGTCATTTCACCGCTCCCTGATTGATTAGCAACTGAAAACACAGTAGGTAGCGAAAATCCGGAGGAGCATCTGGGGCTGTATTTCAAGGTAAAACAACATATGTGTTATCGCCGCATAAACTAATGTTAGCACCCAACCCCTGAACAAACACCTTGGACACATTATTCAAGCCTCAAAATGAGGCGCAGTGGATGCAATCGAGTAGAAAAACGTCAGCTGGGAGGTGCTTGGATGCTAACGTTGTTGTTTTACCTTGAAGTGTGGCCGGATGTCCCTCCAGATGTTCATGATCCATCTTTCTTTTCGGTTGCTGACCAACAGATTTCAGATTCCCTGAAACACATTAGTGCATTTAGCAGAGCTTTCGAACTCCCCGCTCCTAGCGTGGCGTCAGAGGAAAATGACCGCCGTGTGAATATGTTCAATAAGGTCTCTCAGTTAGTTAACTTTGTCTTATGTATGTATTTATGTATTATCATCTCTACCAGCGATGTTAGCCTATATGGGCTTATGTCTTTGTTTGTGTGTGTCTGTGTGTGTGTGTGTGTGTCTGCAGATCATCTCACATATTACTGGACCTGTTTAACTGCTTCGATTTGGGCTCTTGGTACTTCTAAGGGGTATGATGAACCTCACGCGAGATCAGTTGGAGCCAGTCTTCGATACGTTGTGTCGTGAGATTCAGTAAAAGCAGAAAAAGATCAAAGATATTCAAAGATGTTGTCCAGCATTGACTTTTGTTTTCCCAGATCTGTGCACCGTTCGAATTTGTGTTACAACGTAGCAAAACGTATTTCCGGCAAATCGGTTTGGCCAGAGATCCATCCATTGATGTCCCCGACACTGCAATCATCATTCAAGTGCGAATTGCATTTTGCAGCAAGTAGCTTTCATTTCTGAGGATGCACACAGCTGACTCACCGTACGGACACAAGATACACGAGGCAGCTGTCACGTTGTCAAAGCAAATATATCTTTGACCCGAGGCAAAAAAAAGAAAGAAAAAAAAGCACCTACATGTGGTCTGTTTTGCCACATTTTGTCGTAGTCAAAATCTAACGTTCATAGAAACGTTTGGTCTCATCCTGACCTGCAGCGTCTGCAGACGAATTCCAATGCCAGGTACGTTACTCAACATTAAAGTCCGGGCACATGACGGGATGAATGAATCGGCCTTTTATGTTCTCTGCCATCTTGCGCTGTAACCCTGGCGGAAATCTCTGACTGAGTGCACTCATGTAGTTTAATTACATACAAATATAAAACCTTTTATTGAACATTTCTTTCTCCCATATCCACTCGGGGGGGAAAATCCCAGAGAATTGAAGTTACGTTGCCAGGCATTTCTTGGGCAGGAGATATTCTTCTTAAGTGTGTTTTGTGCCTTCGAACTAATATACACACCTGGCTAAGATACAATGCAGCAGGACAAACACCACTGACAGTTTCAATTCTGCTGCCCCGGGTGATTTATAGACTCTATGAGTCACTCACAGAGAGAGAGAGAGAGGGAGGGAGGGCAGGACAGACAGACAGATAGTCACACACACACGCACACACACTTACTATCTCCTTGTCTCTTCCTCCCCCCTCTTTTCTCCTCCCTGGTTATAAAGACTTGCCAAGAAATCATTGGCTCAACAGAGAAAGGGCAAATCCTCTTCAGCCAATTTAAATTCTTCTGAGCACATGGTGCCGTCTATTCCAAACTAATTAATAGACATGTCATGAATAAAAACACTTTGATTATGAAAAGAGCTTGCCCTATGCCTCCTTTTAGGCTTGTCATTAGTATGAGGACACATGTGGCGAATAGCTGGAGTGTTGGTACCAGCAGCCTGAGACAGCCGCAGATGCCCTCTCTTGATTAAATTTCTCGCCGCATGTTTTATTCAGGAAACGGCTGCATGGACCCGGTGCCACAGTCTCTGATTAGCTGTACCTGTACCAACAGGAGAGCCGGGGCCAGCAGGACCAGAAGGGCAAGGCCTATTCAAAGGGCACGACACAAAGACATGTGACCCTGGAGCCCTCGCTCTCACAAGTGCACTCCATCAGCCACTACCCAGCTGTTCTGCTCTGTCAAAGTGACATACTGCGCAGATCTCCCTATTCTATAGCCCTCCACTCCCCTCTATAACCCGGACGTGCTCGCTCTAATATATGTGGCTGCTAGCCGCTGCAGCACATTCAGTAGAACTCCCAGGGTTGGCCATGGTACATCAGTTCTGATGGAAGCACACACACACACTCGCTGTTTCTTTCTTCCGCTTTGCTGTGGCAGTAGCTTGACCCGATGCATCCAGATATAACCTTCCAAAGACTCTGAAATGATTTGTTAGCACAGACGAGCACAGTACATTATGTGTGCCATTGAATTTGACTTCTGGCGGTTTAAAAATGACACGATAAAACAGCGAAATAGGTAATCACTGTTCATAAAGAGTCAATTTAGAGGAAATTAAACTAAACATTTTTTTTTTGTCGAAGCTGATGTTTATGAGAATTGCTCAATAAATGGTAAAGCATTTAATTGATCATCAGCAGTGTGATAACTATTTACTCAAAGTCTAATCAACTGTAAATTGACAGTTTATTAAATGTGCGATGTGCAAGAATTATCCACCTGTCGAATTCATACTCCAGACAACAAATAGGGGGCAGCACATCACCGGAGTAACTGCTTACCTGCTTTTAGCTGGCAAGTTCAGTTTACAATTTACAACAGACGCCGTGGTGTTGTTCGCTAGCGGACTGTCGCCTCAGGTAAAAAGTGGATCAGGCCAAGCTAGTTAGCATGCTAACTTCAACTGATACCTCTGCAACATAGTACACAGACGTCAGCACACCTCAGCACACCTCAGAGGGCTTTTGAATGTTTATATCCAAAGTTCTTTCATATTGCTCCTTTAGTAATGTTATTATATGGTGTCACTACAAGTTACAACACTGCATGCAATGATAAAAGTATCACATGCTCATTTTGAACACATTCATTTAATAGCTGTTAAATTATTCGCTAGTTTAAAATGATTATTAATAATGTAAAGATTAATCTAGATGATGTGTTGCCTAATTATACTGTTAATTATTTATGTTATTTGTGATTCATCTTTGAAAATCAAATAATCTGTTTCTCTAAATTTCCCACTGTAAATTGCTTTAAAAAGATTTTTACTAAAAATCCATTTTATAATAATAATCACGTAACAGTAGTTTCATTCCGGCACGGTGAAGAGGGGCTTTGTTTGGGATTATAGTTTCCAGAGGGGAGTCTCTCTTCAGACATGACTATGCACAGTCAGGACTGGATAACACGCATGTTGGAGCTGTTAGTGTTACACTCTGCTGCTTTATTGATTGTGTGGAACTAGCTCAACATCTCAGGCTGGTCTCCGAGCAGTCATTGCTGGCTCTTTGGTGCCTTATGTTACGCTGCAAAGAGGTTCTGGCTGTCAACATGTGGTCCTCAGCCCAGCTGACTCGTCCCGAAGGGGAGCCGAACCCCCTGCAGGAGCCATCTGTATCCCCGGCAAGGCTATCCATCATCCTCACTGCGGCGCTCAATTTAGAGTTCTTCTGCAGGCAGCTTCAGGCAGCAGTGAACAGCTTTACATGTACGTGTCTGTAATGAGAACCCTTGAAACCTGCCTAGTGGCTCTCAAAGCCAGCCTCGAGGGCTGAAGGGAATCAATGAGTCGATCCCTGGGGCAGATCTCACGCCCATCCTCCAGGAGTGTACTCCAATGTAGGTTTTCTCTCTAAATTTCTCCTGGTGGAGACAGCGACAGCAAATTAGGAAGAGAAAAAGTGATTAGTGTGTACAGTAACATACAGCTGAGGGTTCCAGGGTCGGTGGCTCTCATACAGGGAGTGCTGTGGGTTCCTGGAAGATGAATTCCTTCATTCAGTAGATTTCTTAATTACGTTTTTTTAATAAGAGTTAGTTTTGTCTGCAGGACAACCGGGAAAACTGGAAAAACATTCAAGCAGCCCTGCGTGCTCTGCGTCAGAGCCTTTGAGCGCAATACATAGAAAAACAATGGTCTCAGCATGCATTAGTGCTCTTGAATCTTTTTGATCGTACTCCCCCCAGCATCATAAATTCGGTACTAATGGTTGATGTCATAGATTTTACAGGAAGTGCGCATTTTATTTTACCGGGTCTGCTGAGTCATAGCTCACACACATTTTACATCCTTGGGGCTACAGTTGTAGGGAGGAAGGAGGATTATATGCAATTGCGTTCACTCATGCTTGAGGGCTTGCCTGCTGCAACCGCAGGAAAGTGCTTCTAATTAATCTCCACAACCTGAACTTCCTCAGCAACCTCTAGTAACAAGCCCGCTTCTCTAACCTTAGGCTACCACCACCTTATTGCTAGGAAACAAATACAGTTACGTGAAACAAACCTATTGTGCCTTTGGTGCATTGCAGAAAAAACAAGAAACCTCTCGCAGAGCCGTGAAGAAGAACTCCGCGCCGGGGTTGAGGGTTGATGTCGTCCCAGTCGTATTTGATGCAGCACTGAGAATGTGTTTATTCTAATGGCTGTCTGGGCCACCGCTTCGCTATATCCTCGCAGAAGCCCGTATTAGACACACTCTCACATCCCCCCTTAACTCAAAGTCTGCCAGTGATGCATTCATCTGTCCGGCAGGTTGAGTAAGTAGAATCCATTTTGTGTCAGTTAATTCAATCAGCTTCAGCTGACTGCTGCATGCTGACGGTGCTTTGAGAGGCCACTGGGGCTTTGGAGAGAGAAGATAGAAGAAGAATCCTCTTGGCAGGGGGGTGAAATGTCATAGCCCAATGCCCTGGCCAGATGAGGCTGTGTTAGACATCAAGTTGGCGGCTCAAGACACGATAGTTGCAGCTTATCATATGTAAGCTCAGGGGAAGGAGGCCAGTGGGCATTCCCACATTTTTTGTTGTCGTATTACGTTCACATCTCTACATTACAAATCTCATTCTTCATGCTGGTGTGCTGAGCTCTCACGCAGTTTCCCAATAATCACACGGGCTGGTTGGCGACACATCTAAATCCCTCTCCTACAGGTTCCCAATTCCACATTCTGACTTGTTGTGATGTATTCTGAACCAGATACAAGAAGTGTAAGCAGTAAACAACCCCGAGTGTACTGTATGCTGACAGGCGTAGCCAGACAGCAATAATACCTAATCGTTTTTTTTCAGTCCGTCCATGTTGCACATTACTGCAACCACAGGTGAGCCTCAACCAAGAGAACTAACTCTGTAAAAATGGAGGATTCTGAAGAATGAGTCAAGTTTGGTACCCTGGAAAAAAAAGTTCTTAAGCGTGTGGGGTGAAAAGCATCAGCTTACTCGGCACAAATTCTTCAATTTATATCCTATCCGATAACCTCAGAATTGTGGGTGAGTGTGAGGTGAAGTAAAACCTCTTGTGCCCAGCAGCCCTTGCATAAATATGATTATACCTGCATCACCTCTGGAAATATATTGGAACAGTAAACTGGAAAATAAATCATATAAGGTTGAGGATTGATTCCACATCTAGTCACCGGCGCTGTGTATTAAAGTGTGTATTTTCACATTCAGAGTTTTAATTTTGTCTTTTTTTCTATGAGAATAGCTTTACATGCTTTAGGGCTAAAAAAAAACACAAAAAAAAACACCAGTGTTCTCATACTGTGTTCCCCCCTTCTGTCTGAAAAGCTCTGTTTTAGCCCCCGTCTCTTTAAGGCCCCTCCCCCCCAAATAGCCAGTCGGCTCTGATTGGTCAGCTCACACACACCTGAGCCAGCACCGCTAACAACAACAACAACAACAACAGAGCAGCTGTGCTAAATTACTTTCGTGTAATGTGTGATGACATCACAAAGTCACAGAATTCAACTGCTGACGAGGCGTTTCGGGCACGGAGTTTACCGTGGGAACGAAGAGCTTCTGTTCGTGCATACTTTGACATTTGTAGCTTTTTAAGACCTTTTACATTCACAAGAACATACAAGAACACTTTATATTTTTTCTGCATTTTAAGATGTGGCTTCATACCACCGCATGCCCTTTATCTGTGTTACTGGAAAGTTAAGGTTTGCCGCGAGAACCGCAGTGGTAGATACAGTAAGATGATGCTTTAAAAAACAGCTTCAATTGAGTTTCTATCATTCGTTTAGTTCACAGGATTTGATGTTTTTGTTTCTATTCTTAGAGAGGCCTCCAGAGAGGCCCCCTTGCTTTTATCTCGATCACAAGACTAGAGTATGTGGTGATTTCTCCAGTAATGATCCCCATCCTCCCCATCTGCGAGACTGGCAGCGAGTCTCTCTAGACAAACAGCTCGTCTCGGGTGTCGGGAAAATTAAAGCGAACATCTCCACTACGTAGAAAGCTTTTACTTAAAGCATTAATCATACCTTGAGCGTTCCGCCTCAGCCCATCAGCTCTCCTTTAAAAAACCAAAAAACTCTGTGCGATTCTGCAGTCGTCTTTACCAAACCCACGTAACTGAGCGGCGCAAAGTCACAATATCCTTTTGCTCAAAGGACCCTTTTGAAAAACTGAAAGTCAGTCCAAAGTCATCAGTGGCCTCTTTGACGAATAACTTTCTTCTCTCAGTCTGTTCATTTGAATATCAGCCAGCAATTTTCCTACATTAGCTGAGCGAATCCACCCCGGAACAATACATTTTTGTGCCGAGTCTGTGCAAGATGTTTACCCTCACACTTAAACATTGTGGGTGTATGTGTGTTCGTGCAGGGTATGTGTAAGTCTGGGAAACGTCTTGTTCGCGGCGCGTGTGAGCACTTGAGCATGTGGCCGAGAGACTGTCACTAATAACAGAAATTAAATTTCTGTAGATAAACATATGGAGATTGCAGGCTGTGAAATTGACTTCGGGCTGTGAAATTAAAGGCAAAGCCCACCGATGTGATAGCTCCGGTTGTTCGGGGGCGGGGCGCACCGCACTCTACGCGTTTATACTGCAATTCAATTAGTGCCCTTGATCGTCTTCTCCGGCAAGTCCGATGCGGTGAGACTTTGCGATCCGGGCGCCGGGACACCGGCTCAATCTCGGCGAGATGTTTGATTTATTTGTTCATTAGGAGCTCTCTCTGCAGACTCAGACCTCTCATCAATCCCTGTTCACACTCAACGAGCACAATCAACCCGCCGGTCCATTCCAAAGGGGGGAAATAAGAAATTACCACGCATCATAACCATTGATAAGGCTGTCCCCTGCCAAAATTTTCAACTAACTCGTAGCGTGGTAATCCCATCTAAAGTGGATTAAATATTAAATAGTTTGGCGTGTGCGGGGAAGGAGAGCGGGCTAGTGAAACGCCAGGAGGATTAACTTGGAGCGGATGTAGTGCGGCAGCAGTAGCATGCTATCCTCGACTTGCTGTTTCTCAATAATAGAAATGTCAGGAAGGGGAAAGAGGGAGAGGGGGAGGAGGAGCGAGGGGACGTCCTAACTGCAAGCGTTTGAAATCATCATTACTACTCTCCCCCCCCTCACATCGGCTCTAAAGTAGTATTAACCTTTGCCGCTGCAGAGGACGGTCGACAGTCGCGGCCGTGATGCTCAAAGACTTTTTTTTTTATTCAAGTTGTGGAACAAAGCTGCTGCATAATTACAGATCAGTTCAATGCATTTTTTCAAATTTTTTCATCGAGCCTCTTTTGCCCACACGCTCGTGCACGAAAACGCGCGGGTATTCTCGCCCAAATTCAATAATCCTCAGCGGTTTGTTAATAAGCAATTATGTTTAGTGAAACAAACATTAAAACAACCTTGCCTTGAGGAGGAAGTGTTATTCATATCCATTTTTATGCTTTATTTTGTAATGTTTTATCTCTCCCTGAGCAATCACTTTGTCGGCATCAGTAATGCCTATAAATCCTACTGTGGAGGAGATTAGTCTGCGAGAAGTGCTGCTGCCTGCAGTAATTAAAATTCTGCTGGATGGCCAGGGTTTCTCCTGCCATCATCTCCCCCAAACATCACTCGCTGTCTGTCTCGCTAGCTCCCTTTGTCCTTTTGTCCCTCTCAATAGTTTTTTTCTCATCAATTACAATGCATTTCAGGGGCCTGATAACAGTATGCCTTCGCACTTAAGTGGATGATAAGCTGGGTAGAACAGAGAGTCTCTTTGAGAGAGGGAAAGTACAGATTGCCGATGACAGCCATCTACTTATGTGGCTTTAAATCTTATCTCAGGGATCATGGTTACGCCCGTGTACAGTATTATCTGGAAAATGGGAAAAATGAAAGTAATTATTGTTTTTTGTGGCTATTCAAAGCAGAAAAAGCTGAAAGAAAGGTGACGGATGATAAGATATATTGAATCCTCACAGACACAGAAAATCTGAACCGATTTGTCGTTAGAATTCCTAATTCGACCGCAGCAGCCGTAATTTGTTGTTGTTGTGAGAGATAAAAAGTTACACGTGGGTTTATCAATCATTTATGTTGAACCAATCAATGATTTCTTATCTAATTAGTTTGGTTGTATTTGACATAAGCATCTCTCTTCTGATTGAGTCATTTGGGCCTCCCGCTGATGCCGCCTAGACAAACTACGCCTGTCTGGCTGTCTCGCACAATAAACACGTTCTTTATGACAGTACAGCTCACCGCCTGACAATTGCACTCAATCACAAATGGAATGGGCCGCCATTGTGCATCCTCTTTGCAGCATCAGCGGTATGCAAAGCCGGTGCAAATTCTGTTTGCCAGCGTCTGGCAAACAGCTTAATAATTCACAGCATTCACAGGCCGGATGTACTGCACAGGAGTAATCGAGACACGTGCGTGATCTATGGACGGTCTCCGTCAATCTATCATCATCACTGTCATACCGGGGAGAGGTCTGTGTTCACCTGGTTAAGACACTGAAGATGCTCGATACTAAGACTGGACAAAGAACTGGAGTGAGGCCTTGACATTTATGAATGACATGCCAATGTCTTGATTCATAAAGGGACTTTCACCCAGGAGACTCTTTCTGTCCCATGTGAAACCAAAAGTTAACTAATCTTACCTAATCTCACATTTTTACTTACGTAATGTAATTTAGTATGTAACGTAACCTGACCGAGCAGTTGTGGCACCATCCATGCTTTTGTCATCGTTACCATGACAACGAATGCCCACACGACTATTGTAACCAAAGCCTGTTAATGTCGCCCGGTGAAGTTCACGTGACTTTGTGGATTCCTTCACATCCCTAAAATGCACTAAAGGCACAGTACGTGATTTCTGGAACAATCGATAAAAACACAATAGATGAAGAGAAGTAGTGTAGTTGTTGGCTGTGACTGCTGATGAATCAATCTACATGACTTGTGCAGAAAAGCAAACTGACAAGCCGATGTTTAAAGGTGCTGTTTGTTAGAAAAGTTGATTATTGAGTCAACTTTTCTTACAAATAGCACCTTTAAAGTTTCATTCACATTATCTTCAGTCAAGCTCGCTGACTTCCTGTCTCAATATCACTGAATCTCACCTGGAAATAAAAGGAATGGGCCAAATAAAACAAGGGCTTTCTCTGTCTGTTTTTGAATGTTGTTGGAAAACTCAACAAAATATAAATATATTTTTATGAAAGCTAAAAATACAGTTCGTACAGATTAGATACAGTTGTTTTTTTTAGACTTTTCAAGTGTTACATATTGTGTTTTCTCCCATGTAAAAGCTTATTTAACATGACGTGTCTATATGCAGTCCCATGATCGTGTTGTTTATCGCCTCCGTTATATCTATTCTTACGCACACATAACACGACACGGCGGTGTCTTTTCTTTGTGAACAAAGTGCTATTCATGGGGGACATAAGATGAAAGTATTTCCTCTGCTGATTCTCACCTCTCCATATCCTTCCCTACACCTCTGCATGGGGAAAATGAGCTCTCTCTTCTTGTTCCGTTCCCATTAGCTGCACGCTCGTATCTAAAGTGAAGATATTTGTCATAGACGGCGTCCCGACTGCTTTTTTTTCTTCTTCTTCTACATGTCTCCAGAATGACAAAAGTCAAAGACGTAGCAGACATAAAAATAGTGTAAAGCTAACAGTTTCTTATCTAAATCTGTCAGACAGAATGTTGCCAACTCGGTAAAGCTCAGCAGTCTGCACTTTGAAACATCTTTGATGACAGTAATCTACCCTGTCTCGCAAGCTGTGCACAGACCGCCAGTCAGACGGTGTGAAATGGCGGCATTATTCCCGTCTCTGTTATTTTTTCTCTCGCTCTGTTTTCCCCACTTGTTGCCTCAGATGTCGGCTGCTTATCTGCTTTCCTCACCTTATTGAGCCCGCCTTTGTCTATGAGTTACACCTACGGTGCGATTGGTCGATACGTCTGTGTCCCGTTTATAAGTTCTCGGCAGAGTTATGAGCAAAATTCGTGAGTTCTAATCAACAACCTTGCCCGCTCCGTCACCGCCCGCTTTTGTTTATGGCTTCGGTGACCTTTTTCTGGGCCATAAAGCGCTGTCTGTGCCAATCTCGGTGACGTCGGAGGGTCATCGCTTCATCAGTTATCGCTTTACTACAACGGCACGATGACCTAAACTCTCTGTCCTCAGCCATCAGCCAGAGAGAGAGATAGATGGTTTTTATCTGTGAATGTAGCCATTGCGCTACAACATGCTGACATAAATTCCCTGCTGATAAGAGCGCCACTTTACAGGCAAGCTGGCAGGTCGAAGGGGCTGCTGTGGTATCCACGGTGCAGCACGTAAAAGAGCACGGATGAGGCCGGCTGCTCAGTTTTGTAATGAACAATGATTTAGTATTTGCTTGTAAATTAATTGCTGTGAGTCCTCTTAACCAGTACTACTTCATTAAAGTCTTTTTTATTTCATTTTACTGTAGTTATAAATTTGAACTGATGTTTATGGTGCAGAGCAATGTAAAATAGCAAGAACAGTTTTACCTGTTGTCATGAAATCTACCTTAAATTAAAGATGCACTATGTTGTTTTGGGAGAGAGATTTTAATCAGAGGAGAAAGATCTTTATTGACTGACTTCTTTTACTTCTTATGCCTAAACAAACTCTACGTTTTCATGACTAATTAAACAGAATACACCTTAAAATACAACACAATTTCATACTGCTTTACTTTGTTTATGTGTGGCGGACCCTGCCACCTTTCTAGCTTCAAACAGTGTTCTGGGGACCTTATTTTCCTCTGAGAGCAGCTTGTTTACTCAGTTAGGCCGAAGATGAATATTTCTAAGATTATAGTATTGCCTCATTTATATATATATATATATATATATATATATATATATATATATATATATATATATATATATATTTGTGATTCGTGGTATGTTTAAAATCCAAATCAGAGCTCCGGCTGCCCGGATGAACCGTCTCACTGGCAGTTTATTACCACTCTGCACTGTGCGACACGTCTCTCATCCAAAGCACCCGAAGCCTCGATCCCAGGGAGTCGGCCATCAGCGCTATTGACTAAGCTTGATGGATACGGCATTGCAGACGGCATCGACTGAAGAAACTACAGTGAAGTGCAGTGAGCAGCTGATTGTGTGGCTTAGGGAAAGTGCCACAGGAAATCTTAATATTGCAAGGCAAGTGCTGCAAAAGCAGTCTAATGAACTCCGATGGGACGTAAACAACTTTTGACAGGAGGGATTTTCATGAGAGCAAATATCTTAGATTAGCAGGAGCAGGTATAGCAATCTTTATTTAATTTCTCATGTTGAGACCTACGGATGATGGGAACCCAGCAACTTTAGGCTTAATAAATCTCACATTCTTTCTTCAAACCCTCAAAAAGCCTTCGCTTGTTTATATTAAATTTAGATTCATCATCCCTCCAGTCAGCGCCGCACATTTGCATCCTCATTTCTAATTTTCTCCTTTTGAAAACACCTACCTCAAACATTGCCTTAGGGGCGAGGAGGAGTGCGTATGCGTTTGCATTTTGGGTCCAGAATATTAAAATAAGGGTCACGAGGTCTGATGCTCTCAGGCTCTACGCCAGTCCACATCTAGGAATTAATTTTTTTTTCCCCAGGAGAAGCGATGAAAATGCGATGATATGTTCCTACAAAATGAAAAACAACGACTCTTTCAGTCTCAGTTAAGATCAGAATTAGCATAGCCCCCCTGTGGACGGCCACACATAAAGGTGGCCGTCCTTTTAACCTTGTGGTTGGCACCGCTTGCAGCTCTGACACACTGACGTGTTGGACCGCTTGCTTACTCACCTCCCCACAGGACGAGAGCAGACAGGTATCTGGAGCTGTGTGCAGGTGCTGGCTGACTTTGTAATGAGCAGTGTTGGGACTAACAAATCACAATCAATCTGTTAACTAGTACTCCGTTGAAAGGATGAGAGGTGAATGTCCAGTTGCCTACGATACAGCTCCGAGATTTATGACCTGGATGACATAAAACCTTCATCAACATAGTACTCTGTTAACGAAAATGGTGGTCGGTCTTGCATTTTTAAAGGCTCATTTCTTCTAAATCATTTTGGCCAGCTGAGGTACAGAATACACTTCCTGTTCATGTTTGAAATGGATCTTATCTTGCAGGCGGAGATGTTTGGACATGCACTATGATGGCACAGAGGTCAAGTTTTGCATTTGCAAGTAGGTGATCGTTTCCAAGCAACATCGCCAATATTATTTGATAATAATAATCTGTTATTTTCCAAAAAAGCAGCTGATAAATAGCCTGTAATTTCTTTCATACATTTCTGGGAAAAAAACTTCCAAATGATTTCTCAGCAGGTCACTAAACTGACGTGAGCTGTCGCAGCTTCATTTTCCAACAATTCAGTCCAACTTCTGCAGGAAGTAAGAACATTTCCTTAACCCTTTACATGCCAAACTTGGGAACACATTTCCTAAACTTCCCTTACTTGAATCTTTATTATGAAGTTGTATCCAGGAAAATTGTTCCACAGTTGGACTGACCTGCTGAAATGACAGTAATTGGTGAAAAAAAAATGTACTTTAATTTGCTGAGCTGCAGAAGTTGGGCAGAAAAACTATTTGGAAATGAAAATGGTGTGATCAGCAGACGTTAAGAAGAAACCAGTTGGAAGTTTTCCTGGAAATGTGTTAAAGAAATTACCAGCTATTTACCAATTGCTTATGGAAAACTGCACATTATTAGTACATTATTTTGTGGTAACTGGATGTTAAAAAATCCACCTACGTAACATGAAATGTGTGGACTTTCTCCATGTGCAGATTTTCTCACTATTCCCCCTTTTTTGAGCAAAAACTCAAAGGACATCTTCGTAAAACGCGACTCACGTCAGTCTAACCTATCGAGGAACTTGGACAGGATACATGCCTGCGTAAGGCTAGTATCTAAAGACTCAGACATATGTTATCCACTTCAAGTCACTCCATCCGAGCAACTGCGGCTGCTTGGATTGGAGTAAATTTCAAAAAGAACTGAAAAGATCTATGCCCTCCAAATACTAAAAAATATGCAACCCCTCTCTGTGGTTGAGTCGCCTGCTCTCAGGCAGCTGGTTAGCAGGACACCCTGTGCAGGCAGCTGGAAACTGGCCAGAAAAACTTTTATTTTTTTCCCGAACTACCTGCAGTGAATATGTAGAAAAAGGAGAATGAGCTGAAGAAAAAAAAAACACTCCTAGGGGCTCGAGCTCATCTTCCACCACTGCAGACATTGGCACATTACCAAAAGTAGCATGCTCAAAGTGGACATTTGGAAAGTTACTTATAATGCATTGCTTTTGGGTGGAAGTGATTAGTAATGTTATTTAGTTAATGTTTTAATGCGGTAACTTGTAACTGGAACTAACTACTATTTCTCAGTAACTAGCACCAAGCTGGCAGCACCACCGACTGGACGCTAGAACAGCTCCTCTCTCTCTCTTCTTTAAGTCCCAGGCTGGTGTTGTCACTTTAAGACCTCAGGGCCTTTTTTCAGTTTTTTTCCATTCTGCAAACCACATTAGATTAATTGAAAGATCCAATAATGTGCACTTAAGACGTTTCCACATATCCAGAGCGGCTGAGTGAAAAAAGGAACGACGGGATGATTTGAACGGCGGCTGCAATTATCCGTCTGTTTAATTTATTCCTGCCAAACATGGCGACAAATATCAGGTGACCGAATGTGGAGAGGAGGGTTTTTTTTTTTTTTTCACAGGAGGCTGAGCTAATCAAACATTTAACAACGAGACAATGCGTATCACATAGCATCTGTTTCCAGTATTGCTGCCTGGAATGTTTCCCCCCCCGCCCCGTGCTGGTACATCTGCCAAGATTTAAAGGATTAGACCGGGGGTTGTATTTTCCATGGAGCCACAGACCGCTTAACCTTGCACTACAGTGACGACCGTTTTTTCCACGCAGATTAACCAGGAAATGTACACATTTACCAGATTTGCTCTGGGACTGTAAGCCTGACCCTCTCTCTGATAAATGTGAGTACAGTACTGGTAAATATCTACTAGAAGACGTATAAGATATTCTGCTTCATGGTTTGGTATCGTGTTTCTTTAAGGCCGTTAAATTGCTATAGAGAGAAGGAGTGCAGAAGAGACCTTGCGTACATACGATCGAGCGAAAAGCAGCATGAAAAATTGAGTTCAGGAGCAAATTCTCCGAGTCATTCCGAACGGTGAGGCCCATCCCCGCTAATTGTTCCAAAACGTTATTATGAGAAGTGCCGCCTTTGTGGAATTCAATCAGAAATTCAAACACGGAGATGATTTGATCCTCCAGATAATGACTCTCTCATAATCCGGGCCGTTGAGATGGCTCCTCACAGACTTTAGCACCTCGTGTGCTAATGTGCTCTGTGTCATGCCCGATATCATTTTGTAACAGTGGGTGCTTTCTGAATCAAAAGTTTCGTTTTCTCACCTTGGCATTATGATGCTAATAACATGTACTGTATTGTTTCCCTGCCGGGCTCCAGTGCACTGTGGGTGCGGAATTCACTACTGAGTACCGACAGCGGCGCCCTGAACCCGGTTAAACCTCAATCTGTAAGCAAGGCGGCCGATGTTGGACACATAGTATCTGATTTCACAAAAAACCTAACCTAATCTGTTTCTGGATTAATAAAGTCCAATACGGGGAAATCATGGTATGTTTTTTTGCCCTTTAAATCCTAAGGGTCAGGGGAGTAACATATGGTTGGAGATTAGCAGTCAGCACACGGCCCGATAAAGATCACCACGCTGGAAGTGAAGATGACTTGGGAGCAAACAATCGGCGAAGTGAGGATTGAAAAAAAAAAAGAGAAAAAAAAAAGGCGTTTGTACACAGCAGCAGAGAATCACATACGGCAGCATGCTGCACTCGCTCCGGCTCTGTTTACATTTCTTATAGATTCTTGTTCAAAGAGAGAAGTTTTGGGTGAGGGTTAGAAACTGTGGCTGCTGAAAATGTAGCAGTCTTATAACTATATGAATATTGAAAATAAAATAAATGTTGATATTGAATATATTAAAAAATGTCCCGTTGTCTGTAAATACAGTAAAGTACTTTGTCTTTGAGTCACACGTGCTACTTTTTAAACTCACATTTTTAAAAATCATTAGCTTCTCGCAGTGTTACACTGTATAGATGTGACTGTGGCTCAGGGGTAGAGACAGCGTCTTGTTATTGAATGGTCGCTGGTTCGATTCCCCCGGTCTGCATATCGAAGTGTCCTTGGGCAAGATACTGAACCTCCAAACTGCTCCTGATGTGCTGGTGGACACCTTGCATGGCAGTCACCGCCATCAGTGTATGAATGTATGAATTACTGTAAGTCGCTTTGGTCTAAAGCTAAATGCCTTAAAAGTATTTTTACTTTTAATAAACTGTTTTTGAACATCAGAAAGCTGCCAGTATTTACCTGTAATGTAACAAGAGGGACATTTCTTACAGTGTACAATATGTGCCTCTGAAAAACTTTTCTTCGAGGTCATATAAACACACTTCCTGTATCTTTTTTTTTTAAGCACTCCTAAACAAATCGCCACACAACATACACTCGAACACCACTTTCCCTTCCACCGATGCCTCATCCAGACCTTTACTGTATACCTCATATATATAAGGGTTACGTGGTGCAACTCAGCAGTGATGAAGGATGACATTTGTGATAAATGCACTGACCATAAACTGTCACATCATAACAGAACCTGCCTCCTGGTCACGCTCGGTACACTTTCCCCCTCCTCCTGTCTTGTTCATGTTAAGTCCCCCCTTAGCCTTGAACATGGCTGCCGCGTTGGACGCGCTGGCCAGAGTTCACTCTGACGGGAGCTAAAGTGAGTCACATAGTGGCCAAAGGCATTAACAGCCAATGTTAGTCACCATTAAACATCTTTCACCTCTCTCCCCCACAACCCCCTTTTTTTAACTACAGCTCTCTGCCTCGGCTCCAGCCTCGCATACGGCGAGTGGAAAAAACATACAGGAAGAAAAATCAGTGGGTTTCTTTTTTAAAAGCACGAGACAACAAAAGGAATATAAAAAGAGGAAGGGTAAACTGATAAACACATATTAAAGGAAGTCGCAAAAATAGTGGATGGCACTGGGTTACCTGCGTCTGCCGGCACACTCTTTTTTTTTTTTCTTCATCTCTTATTCATTCTCCCAGTTTATCTCCCGCTGACAAGTTGTCACTCTCCCCTCGTCTTTTGTCCCTTTTTAAAAAACTACATTGAATTATTCACCCTGCTTCACGCTTGATACTGCCGCTGTCAGTCCACATCACTTTGAAAACCGGATAAGAGAGAAGTTTTTGGGTCATGTTTGTGAAACCTGCCAGAGGATACTCATCAGTGCTGATAAGAGTTTTTTCATTTTTATGTATGGACACGACGCCATATCGGGATTTCTTCTTCTTTTTTTTTTTTTTAGTTCACGCTTACTGTCTGAACTTTTCCCGTTTAAACCTCAGAGGTGAACATCAAGTGCGAAAGGTACGGTTTGAAAGGCTTTTTATTTTCTGTTTTCCAGCCAGATCTATTCAAAGATCTTTTTTACTGGATATAATTCACCACACTGAAGCAAGCAAGCAGGAAAGCAGTAGCAAAACAGGTCAGATATTAGATCATCATCAACACTGATGTTTGTACAGAGAGATGCTCCACGTGGACGGATGCGTGTCGAAAGAAACCACAAAAGACCTGATCTCTGTTTTTCTGGAGTGTGTGAAATCGAGGCTACCCGGCAGACAAAGAGACGACATGGCAACAACAATCTTTTTTTTTTTTGGGCAAATCAGCCTTCTCTTGTAATGCGCCACGTTGCGGTTTTGTAGCTGACACGTTTGATTCCTCAGTTGAAACAACAACACAACACGGATGATCACGGCGCAGCCGCTTGAAAGCGAGACTTGTGTGTGTGTGTGTTACGCTGAGGAGAATTAATGTTTCCAGCATGTTAAAAAATCAAGAGTTGCTCATCCCCCTATCTCGCCGCGTCGCCGCCGAATAAACAAACAGCTGCAGATGTGGAGTATCGGCTTTGATGAATCGCTCGTACATGTGCAAACGGGCACAAGGGTTAGCGCCGGCGTGGGTGTTTGTGACCACCTGCTGTCTTTAAAGACCTTGAGGAGCCACGCTAGCTTCTCAACAGGGTTCAAAGTGGAGCATACAAAAGAGACATGAAAGTGCCAAATGAAAGAATGAGTCCCTCCCCCCCCTCATTGTTGGAGCCGTGTCAGCTAAGTATGGGTTGCTGCTCGCCCACCAATTAATGATCATCCAAGAGTTCTCTCAGTTCAGCTCAGTTCCAGAAGGCATCTGTTCAATCGGAGATGCCTCACATGGAAATAAGTCACAGCGGATTTACATAAAAGGACACATACAACTATTAGTATGAGTTTCTGCATAAATCTACAGTATATAGTCCTTCAGTGCTGCAGCTGTTCTTTTTAAGCCCCAGTTTGGTACGCCCAAGAGAGAGGGACAATTATGGTGAAGTGACAAATGAGACAAACACATGCCGGTTTAGAAACCGCTTATTTTCAGCAGCGCTCGATGAGGTCGTGCTGTCAGTGATGCTGCTCATGAAGTGCGGGTATTTCCAGCCAAGCCATCAGGATAACACGTTAACACCAACCTCGACCCCCTTCCCTTATCCAACAACCCCGACCCCCCTTTCATATCCAAAATCTTCTACCACTTTAAATAAACTACCTTAACGTGAAACTGGCGTGGTCTTGTTGGTGAAATAGAACATGGAAACTGAAGAAATGCAAACCTGCAACATCAAGAAATGTAAAGTCCGTGTTTTTGCAGAAACAGATTTATTCATAAGCCAAATTTTTTTTTTTTTTAGTAGTAGTTTTTAATGTTTTCGATGGATAGTAATGGAACTTTCAAATCCCAAATTTGCTTTTAAGGATTTGCGCTTCCCGACAAAGTAGCAGCTCAAGATGTGTTTGCTCCTGTGGTGGTCAATACATGCAACTACGTGTGTTGCCAACTAAACCAGGGCCGAAATTAAAAAGTTATTTTCTCAATTAACTTGAAAGTGCTGCGAGCTTGTGTGTGTTGTTGCGGAGTATAAATTTGGCAGGCGACCAATTCTTACATACAGCATCTTTAATAAACACGTTTTGCTGTTCCAAACGGTTAAATGAATGCGTGACGGAAAAAAGAACAAAAAAAAACCCTTGCCATCACACAGAGAGGCGAGACGTGATGAATTATGTGTGAAGTGTGCGTCGTCCTCATCCATGTTTCAGATGCTTTTTTGAACACACTGACATCTCATGTACAACAAAACAAAATTATCGCTTCTTGTGTGTCGTCTCTTGATACGTTGTTGTTTTGGATTAGATAAGTCATTCATTAGCTGTACAGTGTTTTAGCTCGCAGGGATCTATAATTAATAGAAGCAGCGCCTCCCACACAACAGTTTAGCAGCATGAAACGGGGTGAAAGTGAAACACCCACTGATGAATGCCTCAAGATTTCCGCTGAGCGCGGAACAGACAAACCATTAAAAATGTACGTATGTGCACAGTGATATGAGAGGGATGAATGACTGGCCACTGAAATGTCTTTTCCTGGCCCCCCTTAAATCCACTCAGTCTAAACCACTTTAATTTTCACTCTTTTATTATTTTCTTTCCTCACTGCTCTTCCACACAGATTTGCTCTTGCACCACATGTGTTTGTAGATCCTCTTAGGGTAGCCAGGCTTGAAATCCAATTTTGGTGAAGCTATAAACCACGGAGGGGGGAAAAAAATAAAATAAAAAAGTTTATAAACCGCGATGATTCTTTTTATTACACAGCGGCCGATGGAAAACAACTTTGTAAACTTCAGCGCGGTGATGGGTGTTTGGCGGAGGGCACGCATGAAATCCACATTTCTGATGTTAAGTTTGTGTCCAAAGAATAACAGCTGCTTGCCAGGAGACCGGTTCATCATCCGAGTTTTGTTTTCCCACCATCTCCCGGCGCTCCAACTTTTATTGGTTCTGCTGACGTTCTCCAATTACCTGCTATGGTAATGTATAGCACTTCATAATAACCTGCTCCTACGCCACCAGGCGGGGGCCCCCCCTCTGTTTCTGTGAGAAGTTTAAATAATATCAGAGCCAGAGTATTTGCACTCTCTCAATCATGCGCGAGTACGCTGCTCTCAGCCGCAGTTTATTAAAGCAATACATTACGGGAGGCAGCGACTCGCGGTTATGTGAAGCAGCTACTGGAAGAGCTATTCTGAGGTAAAACACCCTTGTCCTGTAAAGTGGATGATTGGTTTAATAAAAACAGAAATAACCGGA
Source organism: Diplodus puntazzo (assembly GCA_963678695.2). Taxonomy (NCBI): domain Eukaryota; kingdom Metazoa; phylum Chordata; class Actinopteri; order Spariformes; family Sparidae; genus Diplodus; species Diplodus puntazzo. The sequence goes on along the minus strand of OZ023167.1, from coordinate 6,001,640 downwards.
GTATGACAAGTAAATATGGTCATTAAATCTTTTCTTTTTTTTAACTGAGGTCATTCCACAGTGACATGTTACCTGTTGACTGCAGGCTTCGAATAGCTTCATATATGAAGCAGTAGTTGTGTTTATGTGTTTCTGTGCATCCTGTATATAATAATACATTTACCGCATAGGATACAGAATTTCTCCTCCGCAGAACAGCAAAGGCACGGTGATGCTGATCACATGTTTTACAAATGATGTGAAGAGTGCCTGATTCATCGAGGGACACAAACGCGACAAAAATAATGCCACTAAAATGTGAACTTATTACAGCCTGACCGCTGCTTCTGAGAGTTATTCCAATCCGCCTCGCAGCTTAGCAGAGCCGTCGTATCTCACCTGATCATCACTGACAATTTCATGTTTTATTTCATCCTCCAGGACCTTATCTCCCTTTAACCTTTTTCCCACGCTGTAAACATACAGTTGAATCTATATGTGAGGGGGAATCTGAAGGGAATCGCTCACAAAAGCTAAAATACCACCAAGTGGCTGGCTGATATATTGAATAGAAGTGTTGTGGTGAGAGCAACATCAATTTGGGGTGCAGACTGTAGCAGCAGAAGACAATATAATGTGTTTTTTTGGGGGATTGGAGAGCTGTTGATCGCCCCCTCGGAGCGGCTCTTCTTCTCCTGAGGAGGCCAATAAACTGATCGGGACTTCATTTGTGTGTCTGTGGGTACTCTAGATGCTCAGGGTGTCGTTATTGATAGCCAGGGAAAGCTAATACTTGTAAGCACCATCCTGACACACGCGTAAACACACTAGTTACTGTGACAAATCATCGAGTGCCACTGGCCTTCGTAGCTGTTATTTTTTCCGGGTGCAAACAAAGCATCGTTTGTAGCATGGTTACTGTTTCAAGCTTTTGGTTTTAAAGGTCCTGCATTATAGAAATTGAGACACTCAATCCACAGAGAAATGCACGCAGCCTGTATTCAGAAACTGTGCATTTGAATGAGCCCTCAGGTTGTGATGTCACAACTATGCAGTCTCCGCCCTCAGCCACGCCCCCAGCACAGCTGTTGCTGCAAAAATCACCGGCAGAGGTAGCGAGGAAACATGTTGAGGTGCCTTCTCAGGCCTGTCAGCGTTGACCAATCAGAGCAGACTGGGCTATTTAGGAGAGATAGGCACTGCTTTGTCAAGAATTATAGGTAAAATATGTAAGCATTGGCCACCTGTTGAGTTGATATCCCAAAGAAAAAAAGGCAGCATATTAACAGAGTAACCTCCAACAGCTGCTTACTGTAGTTGCTGTTAGCTGCTTAGCACAGCTAGCTGTGTAGCTAGTGCTGCTTTCAGCTGAGTATGCCCATACTTGAAGCTCACACCACTATCACATGAGCCATTGATGTCTTCGCAACACAATACACAAGCTGAGATGTCTTTGACATCACGTCAAAACCGATAATTCTTCACATTACATTGATAATTTGGTATAAAGGTACACTATGTCATTTTGGAGAAGAAATTAAAATGTACAATATCAAAGAGGTAATAATACAAACTAGGAAATATAACTACCTATAGCTGAAGAAGCTGTTCTCAGAGGAAAATAAGGTTCCCAGAACACTGCTTGAAGCTAGAACGGTGGCAGGGTCCGCCACATATAAACACAGTAAAACAGTATGAAATGTTGTTGTCCTTTAAGGTCAGTTAATATCGTTGTTATAGCATGAAAATATAACTCAATGAAGAACTTCCATTCAAAATTTCGACCCCAAACTACATAATGCACCTTTAATTAATGATTAAAATCCTTATATATCGCACCTTTAATGCATGGTCTAGTCTACACATAATATAAAGTTACGGGACCCAATTAATTAATTTAGGCATCGAGAAAACTATATACCCGACGTGCAAGTTGATTGCGTATTTGCAATGAGGCTGATGATGTCATAAGCCGAACAAGCGGCGATTCATGAGTTTGGGAAGTCAGACATTCGCAACGTACACATAACTCTTCAGAATGAATGTGTTTAGGTTTATCTAGCATTTACTGTAACAGTCTAGCTGGCGAATATAATTGAAAAATAAAAATAAATAAATAAATGAAACCGTCCGTCTTTACGCACAAAAGCAGGCTGGCACTCCAGCTCCACTTTTCTCTCACAAATGAAGGTTACACACGGCAAACATAGAAATACACCTTTTAGTCTCGAACACGCTGCTCCTCGGCTCTGAGAGGCCCTGTATCTATCAGACCTCTGCAGGAAGCAGCATCATCCATCACTGTCAGTGTTAATATTGTTTCCCCTCACCTCCCAATAGGCAGCTTGTGTTTTGGTTTACAGCATTTATGTTTTCAGACTTGTATACTCACAGGCCCTCACCTGGCTTTGCTCTCTGGCACTCCCCTGCCAAAACGCATAAAACTAATTTCAACATTACATGCAGCCAGCATATTAAAATGCCTCGGCTCCGAAAAACATCTTTCTCTCTCGTTCTCGGTCTCTCTCTCCCTCTCTCTGCTCGCTCCCTCCAGGATTTTGCTTATTATATTTCGTGACTTATATTTCATTTCTTGTTTCAGGATTTCATTTGAAAAACTGCTGAGGTTTGGTGCAGTTAGAGGAATACAAGGGACTGCGCTGCAATCAATTACATTTTTTGAACTGCTTGCGAAGGATTTTCATTGTTAAAAAAAGGGATTGATGGTCATATTATTTTCCCCAGATGGTAAACTTGCCTTGCGGTCAGGGGCGCAATACAAACAACACAAGTTCAAAAACTTTTTTTTTAAATTCCCATGCATACAGTATGAAGGACACATCAATGCAACAGAACAATCTCTACACTGCTAAATATTGTGTGCATGTGTTTAATCAGGGGTTTTTGGACAGGGAACAAATGAGTTTTTTGCTCGAAACAAGGCGCTCTGGATCTACGGCCTGAGGGAAGAAATACAAACTCGATGTGAAGGGGGCGGTTTGTGCTGCAAATATAGACCTGGCCTTGAAGAAAAACCTGCTGGTCAAAGGTAGCTGTCAGGAGAGTCCGCTGCACTCTTTTAACTCTGCTTGACACTCTGCGTGGATCGGATCAGGCGCCATAAACAGACCTCTTTTTTCTAAAGGTTTCCAACTGAACAGCTGAAAGAAAAAAGAAATGATTTGCAGCCATGAACAACATTGGTGAAAGCTCTAGTTTTTTGTGTTCGGGTGAATATCCTCACTCCATTCCGATTATTTTTTTTTTCCCAGTTTGTGTATGTCATGTTACGAGGGAAGAAAATAACATCTCCCTCAAAGACTAGGGAACCTAATGGTGCGTCTTTGTATCCACACGCCTGGTTGACTTCTCCTCAAAAGAGATTCAAACATCAAGTGTCAGAAAAACATACAATTTCAAACGCATCGTCTCTCTGCCCTTTCTCCTCTTCTCTAATCCTTTTGACCAATTATGCTTTATTTTCCTCGCTTTGCTGCAGCGGAGTGCGCACAAAATGTGCTGCTCACATCACCCTGATTCTGGAAGATGTGAGCTTGCCAGAGCGATTTTTTTTTTTTGTCTGAAAGCCTGCTCGCCACTTCTTTCAAACTGATCCTGTAAGTACGTACAGTGAGGGTTAGGGGTTGCTCTTCTTCTTCCAGCGCTGTTACAGTAAATTCAACCTCTTCGCTCTAATCCATTTACATCCACGTTGTAGCACACGGAAGCCACATTCCTGCAGCCAATTCCTTGCAAGCCTAAGATTTTGCCCTGTGTCTTATAGCCGTGTCAGAGACCACTTACTAAATATAATATTCATGTCTTAATTATCGAACAAGCTCCTCGTAGCGGCATGTGGAAATGAGCAGACCTGGCCTGAAGCAAGAGACCAGACTACAATTTGAGTTATCGCACCGAATGTTCAGCCTGAATTTCAAAGAAAAGCAAAGTCCATAATATCGTCCTGAAACGTGACTCAGCGTGACTTTTTTTTTAAATGGCTCGCTTTGTCCATAACTTGTCATGGGCAAAAGAATATGCTTTTTGAGAATGAGATACACGGTCGTGGGTTTTAGGCGTGTTCTGTACCGTGAGTGTGTGGGCGTATCGGCCAGCACATACATCGGTACTGTACATCGCAATTTAATGGATGACAAGCGCAGCAGCTGGCCAGGTGAGAGTTAAGGCACAAGGTAAACCGCACTGAATCTTAAGTCAGCGTTAAAGAGACACCGAGAGAGTTTTCTGTTTCACTTGTGCATGCCAGGAGGCTTATTTCAAAGGAAGGTGACTCTGCAGGGAAAGACTCACACTGAGTGTAAGGCTGAGGCAACGGATTTCTACATTTATTCAAAATATCATAGATGTCTCTTCATGTTGCTTCTCTTTTCGTACTTTCTCTCTTGTTCTTCCTTTCCGCTGCAATAAAAGCTCAACTATAGTAGCAGAGTGCAGCACCTCGCAGGCTTTTAACCTCCGTGCTTGCAACAGTACTCACTTCTTTTCAAATTAGCTTTATTACCATGAACACAAGAGTTTGTTTATGAAAGCTAAACACAGAAGACGACAAAGACAGTGGTCCTTGATGTAGGTTATTCAGCCCAATGTGGGGATGGTGGCTGAGTTGCAGGATTGAAGGTTCAAGACTGCGTTTCAACATTTGTAAGCGTGATGCCGCAGGATGTTTTTCAGGAGACCTTTGGACAATTTCAAGCTGTGTTTGTTGCCAGAAATTTGGATATACCTGACAGGAAGTTGGTCCCTCTCCATCCATGTTTGTTCCGTCACAACAGTTTCTTTTCAACAAGACCTTTGGAAGTCTCCAGACATGTTTGTAGCAACCAAGTTAGATATTTTAAGGCAAAACATAGCACTTCCTAAGCCTAACCAAGTGGCCTCTGTGACTAAACCTAACCAGGGCACATGCACAGTGTTGTCATTAGATAAATCTGAAAATTGAACACAGAATAACCAAGGAAAAGCAACATAAAGAAATGTAAGGGACTTATCTGTGGTTTTGCACATTGCCAACATTTATTCTGGCGATTGGGTGGATCTTTGTTGACACTTCAATTTTCCTAGTTTCAGATGGTCTTCGCTGTCTGATAAAGAAAACAAGCGAGTTCTTGAGCCGAAATGAGTCCCACAGTACTTTGCTTCGGCCCTGTGACTGATCCGCTCCCATGACACGAGCCTCCCCTTGAGGCACAGAGTATTGACAAGTGTAATGGCGCATATGGGCATGTCAATCGGTGACAAGCACACAGATAAGGTTTAAAATCACCGGTGTGGATTTTTAGTAGTATTTTCCTCGAGCTGGCAGAATTGTTATGGGGCTGAGGAATCATTTGAGGAGATGTGGAAAGTGTGACATCAATCAGGTAGCTTTTTAAATTCACCTATAATGTCTGTGCTGTCAGGAGGAGAGCAAGACGTACCATCTGTACCCTCAAGAGAAAGTATAGCGCGCCTGCACCGAGGTGTATATTACACGTGCTTTCCTCTAGATGTTGGTATAATATTGCCGTTGTAGTTTTCAAATACGACTTTGTTAATCCAAAACTTTTACGACTACTCTTAAAACCCATTTGGCAAATTTACAACAGTGCATAATCCACTCAAGATTTAAAAAGTTGCAGGTTTTCTTTCACCCACAGCTCCGTTTCTTAATTGACTCCACCATGGAGTAAATGAGAAGAAAATGAAAAGATAAATGACTCTAATGGGAGGAAATGAAGCGTGAAAAGAGACGTTCCCCGCAAGTATTTTCGAGGATGCAGCACGTTGGTAAATTGAAATGCAACAAAGATCCGACTCCTATACGAGACAGCTTCAGCCGTGATTACAGAAGGCGATGTCGTTCTAATGCCACAAGACACGCGCTCATTCATCCTTTAGTTTCTCTGGGAAGGAAAAAAAAAGAGGAACATAAAAAGGTGAAAAGCGAGGAGGGCTACGAAGGAGACAAATCAGGGACAGCTGCGGCATTGGAAAATGCAAATTGACTCAGCTAAACAAAATGAAACATTAGAGAAAATGATTGCAGATTGCACCGCATTCAACCCGTCAGCGTGGAGTTCAGATTTGTTTAAAGGCTGGCCCGTTTACCCCCCTGCAGCTTTAGTGCTTTACAGTAGATTTCATGCAAATAGCGATGCCGGGTAGCTCTGTTTTTCTTCCGCGCCAGCTTAAAGGTCAGGTCTTATGAGCTTCCTAGCGCCATTAAGGCTCAGTTTGTTTAAAGCCTGTCTGAAGGACAATGCTCAATGAACCGGAACACAGACAGGCCGTAATAAATGAAAGGGAAAAGTTATGGTTCCGCTCAATGAAGTCAAAGGGCAGATGGAGGATAAGAGTGTGTCTCATCTCAATATGCCGTTATCCCTCCCGACGCGACAATACCAGACAGACAGTGAAAGAGAAAATCTGATGCTCGGAAATTGGAACGTCTGCACAGTCGTGGATGCACTTTTCTTTGCTATCCACTGGAAATTACAGTGTGAGAAATGAAACTGTGACCTTTTCTTGTTTTGTTTTGTTAAAGGCTTATTCTTCCAGCCAGTGCTCACTTAATTTTATTTTCCTCCCTCTTCTTATACCCCCCCGCCCCATTCCATCCACCTGTCACACCCACAAACCAAATTAAATGATCAACTCATTAGGTTCACTAATGGAATCATTTATCAGTTTCACCCCATTATTTCCTGGAGTCTTTCCTCGTCGGCTTATATAAACAAGCTTAGAATCTGCACATGGTGTGGCTCTGCGGCGAGCGTCGCTCCGGGAAATGTTCACTGAGGTATTAGGATGAATACATGAGCTCGAACCTCCACTGAGGACCTTGGAGGGAGTCATGTAGAGTGATCTGAAGGCGTCGTATCTGAGCCCAGCGGAAGCTGCTTTATTGATTTGCTTGTCTAGTGGCTCTCCGTAATAATAAGGAAATAAAGCCCCTGGATATAAGGAGATTGATGTCAATCAGGGGCCTGCCTCAAGTGCGGCTTGTCCCATCTTATTAGCGCGCTCTCCATGCACTGAGTGCTCACTGATGACTCCATTGATATGCAACTGAAGAGAGGAGGCTGTCTGTTGCCATCTTGAGGAGGATTCCCCGATGATTGCTCACTCTGTCATCTTAGTCCGCACTGACTGAGAGATTGTCATGGACGCATGGAAGGCACGAGTTTGTGCCTCCACTCCAAACGTCACACATGAGCCGACGGCCGGCCACCCTTTGAGCCTCAGGACCTCAAACACGGCTCGTAATTTTGGAAGTCTTCTGCAAACCTTCGGCCTCTTTAATGTTTTCATTATGTAGAAAAACAAAAACAAATGAGCAGCCGAGCTGAGGTGCTCAGTTCAGATCATTATTGTACCTCGAGAGAGAATTTCTTTTTGCAGCAAGGCAGCATAAAAACAGGAATACGACAGTTGAAGACAATTAAAGTGCCGGTTCTACGCCCCGAATTCAGAATAAAATAAAGGGTGTGTAGCAAACGCAAGACAAAACAGCAGTATGAAGAACAATGATGAGAAACAATAAAATGATAAGCTGCGTGAGGAACTGAAGGCAATTTATAATGTAAGAGCATTTCTTGTAAAAATTGTGGACCTGTTCATGCTCATACTTCATCCAGAATAATAATCCTTTAAAGATTTAGAGGGCTAAGTCTTTTTAAACACGTGTTAATGTGGCAGAGTAAAATGACGCATTCTACGTCAGGACACATAGACTAGTTTTAAACACACACCCAGGTTTGTTTTAATAGTTTCATACCAGGTCACATTTTTCTGCATTTTTTCTTCAGTTTTATTATGAATAAGGTAAACATTTGAACACCATGAATTGTCTTAATTACTAACATTAAGACATTTCTTTGTAATTCAAGTTTTAAACTTGAAAATGAGGCATTCTCTATTTAAAAATGCACTCATTTACATTTCCAAAACAGAAATCTGCTTTATTTTTTATATTTATTGCTGTAATTTAGTAGACACAGTCGAGTCAAAGGTGGTTCTTAATGGAGGGAATTTGGGATTTGCAAAAACATTTTGCCACATTTTTAGGAATGGAATATTATGTCAAACAGGCAATGAATGATTTATGAACAAACCTCTCTGTGAAAACCTTTAGATTAACAATTCTCAGAAATCAGACTATTAAGATATGCATTGTAACATTCCATACATTTTTTTTTTTTACATGCATTGCTTGCATGGCTTCCCCCCCGTGTTTCCCACCACCAAAAAACATTTACATTGGGTTCATCCTTCCGTCAGTGCCCTTCACCAAAGGCACTGGCTAAGATCTGAGCATGTACGCGCTGCCCTCTGCTTCCCGGGAATGGGATAAAGTATCAATTTCACTGTTTTCTACTTCTTCCTTTTGCGTACATTCCCACAGCAGAAATCTGAACTAAAATAAACACCTATATGTGCATTTCGACCTTTTGCTTCCACTCGTCTTGGCGTGTCAATGAAGCAGAATAGCCCCAAAATCTCAAAATAAAGGGGTGCATTCAAAAATGGTGTCCTCATTTGTAGCTTCTGCCCTTCAAATGTTAGCGACAGGGATGGCGTGACGTTACGTAGCTGAATGTGAGGGGGCATGAGGACATTCCAGGAGCGGGTGAAAGTTTTCCACACTCTCAGGACCTCTTGGCTTCCACTGAGACCTTCATTGTGCTCTTCTAAATGTTCACACAGAGGAAGAAACATTTCACCAGACACATTTACTCCGAGGACGATAAATGGCGTTTTACTGTATCGGTGCCGTTGCTCAGAATAAGATAACAGTTATCTCATCCTGTCATGGCAATTACCACCTCTAATTTATGAATCACTGTAGCTCTAATTAACCAATTTCAGTGTGCTGTGATGTAATGCAGTTACACGCACAACCTCTTAAGTGTGCGGCATGGTATCTGCTTTTTAGCTTGTTGGATCCGCTGGAGTGAATTAAGTTTAACTGAGGTGCAGAGTTAACGCGCTGTATTAAATTTCCCCATCGGCTCCCTGCTGTATGTCTGCTCCGTCTGCCGTCAGCAAAATATTCTGGACCACCAGCGGCGCCACACAACCTCCACGAATGTTCGCATCTATCGTCTCGTTGTGACTTTGCATTCACTGTCTGTGCCTCGCCGGCGTGTGAAGGGTTAAATGTGATAGCATGACACCCGCTCTGTGAACCCGGCGGAGCACATCACGATCGCTTTGTTCTGACAGTAGACTGGTTATGCCAGCGTATTACAGAACATCTATACTTGATTGGAGTCCTTCAAGCACAATAAATTTAAATTGGCTGGCAGTAGGGTGTGATTTTCTAACTGTGGATGGAAACAGGTGAGAACAGCGCCTGTCTGTGTTGCTATATGGGGACTCGAGAGTCTGGCTAGGGGTTGTCGCTTCTGTCAACATGTCAATAAGACGTACCCAGCTGGATACCAGTCAAACGTCCAGAATTTCCGCATTTCATTACAGCTTGTTTCTGAGCGGATATTTGATGCTATCTCTAATATTAACATGAAAATGGCTGTTATACAAAAGGATCTTTTGTTCTGCTGTTGTTTGTACCATACCCACTCTATGTTTTTGTCCCCACCCAGTGAAATGTATGCGAATTGCTGGCTATAAAACCCTTAACAGAGGCTGGATTTGATCTTTCAGTTGAACCCGTTAGCATTAGCACACTACAAAATCAATGCACTGTGGGTCATTTGGTTTCTTATAAATGACAGCACGGACTTAATTGGTCGCAGAGTCTATATCCGTGTTTGCTGTGCCGTAACACAAACCAAATTGACACACACACGCACACACTTGAGACAACATGCACGTTCTTAGGGAATCCTCTTGTGGTAACAACTGAATAGTTCAACTGCTATCGAAAATCAAAACGCCATGATGTTGGGGTTGGAGCTAAGCCGGTAGAGGTGTCCCATGTACAGAGGCTTTGTCCTCGCTGCAGCGGCCCAAGGCTCGGGTCCCGTCCTGCTGCGTATCAGCCCACCTCTCTCTCTCTCTCCTGTTTCCTGTCATCTCTGAAGCTGTCCTATCAATAAAGCTGTCCTACCAAAAAAAAAAAACACGACACAGCATACTGGACTTTATTCATATGGTCGCAGTTCGGTAAGGTTCAAGCAACGACACTATCTGGTTAGGTTTAAGAAAAGATTGTAGTTTGGTTAATGTACTTTATGCTGCAATAATAATGACTACAGCCCCTCGAGGTGACGGCGCAACACTAAATGTAAATACATGTTTTGATAAGCCGCTTGCACAGTTGACCTATACAGTCATTTTTCTGATTAGGGTGGGCTGAATGTTTTGATTCAATCCGTCAGTAAACAGCCTGTGTATTTAACTTGTTTGGCTTTACATTGAGTATTAAGCGTAGACCTTATTATGCTTTTCTTCAGAGTGTTATTGGCTTTTGTGCATGTCAAAGGTCTTGAAAGTTAAAAAGCCCATAGCCTCTTGACTTCTAGCCCCAAAAATAAATGTATGAACCCGAAAATGAGTTCATTATGTTTCCTTTAAGGCTAAAAGTGCTCCATGCGTGAACAACGACAAAATAAATTGTCTACCTGTTTAATCTATTCTACGGCATCGTCTTCTATCCAGAGAAATGTTTTTTTTAATCATCTTTTTCATGTTCACAGTCTGGTTGAGCCAATAATCTAATTTAGCCGGCACGCTTTACAACTGCATAGTTTGCCTAATTAGAAAGTGTGCATTTCCCAGGCTAGCTGCAACTTTACGATTGTATTTATCTGAGCATAAATATGCAATTTCACAAACAAATCTTGATTTCATCTTTGATGTTTTAGGGCATTTCAGACGCAGAGACGAAAAGAATTTCACCTAATTTACGACCAGTGAATGCAACACTGTAATTGGTTCCTTCCAGTTTTGCATTTATTGATCTTTATCACAACTTGCATTTAGAAATTCGTTTTTTTCACCTCCGTTCCCTCAAACACCCAATTAAGGCTCAGAGAGGAGGACGGTGTGGTAGCGCTACTTGCTCCTCTGTAATCACCTCTGTGAGGTCTCCAACCTGGACACATTGATCCTGTATTGATCTGTGTATGAGAAACTCTGGTCTAACCCAGTTCTCCATTCTCGCTCCCCACATTCACTCGATATTCTGACAGGCAGGAGCGAGACGGTCAAAAAGCTGACCAATGCACAGACAGAGAGGGAGACAAAGACAAGAAAATACGAGGCCGAGTTCAGCCTCTAGTTCAACGCAGCCAAGCAAACACTCTCTGAAAAAACTCCCCAGCTTTACTACACGATACAGTGCTTGTGTGTGTGTGTGTGTTTTAAGATCCCTCTATACTTAGCAGTTATGAGGAGGGGGCAGCCTTCCCTACTTCAATCATTCATGAAGACCTCCCCTTTACACTCTTTATCCCCGCCGCTTGTGTCAAATATGCTTAGTTCGCCTTTATAGTGCAGCTTTTGCCGCTCTTGTTGTGACAGAATAAGGCTACGAGGAAATGTTTCTCCTCCATCTCAGAACATCAAAAGGTCTTTGAATTGCTTCTGTCGCTAAGAAAGATAAATGTGGCGTTGCGTCTGCCAGTAAAATGTAAAACCATGTGTCATTTCTGTCAGCCGGGGAGAGGCTTTGTAACAAAACTGTTTACTCTTCCTCTTGAATGGCCTGATCAAACTTTTATTAGCTGGGCGGCGGTGAAGCTACTCTGCATCAGCAAATTGTTACAATGGCTTACAACTTACTTTCAAAGTTTTATGAGCAGAGCGGCGCTTCTCCCGCGGCCCCAGTTCGTTTTTCACGTTCATTCAGACACCGTTTTCTCATTTCAAACCTAAATGTATGTTTCCTTTTAAGGGATTTACTAACAGGATCAATAAAGACAAAGCCGTTTTTTTTTTTTCGGGGAGAGTCTTGGCAAGCGGATAAACATCTATTTGAGGTAGGAAGGAACAAGCCGCTGGCACCGATAATCAATACACCCAGAATGAGCCAGTCAATCGGAGAATATGTTAAGAAATGATCACATGGGGATCTCATGGGTATAGACGTACACACTGGCTGTGTAGCTGGTGAAGTCTAAATGATACAGTGGCCGTGAAGTGCGAATCACGACAGCCAATAAAAATAGAAATAGAAATAGAAAGTACGAATAGAAAAACATAACTGCAAAATTGCACAAAACAACCACAAAATCACAAAACATAATGGCAAAATCACACAACACAACCGCAAAATCACAAAACTCAACCACAAATAGAAAAACACAACTGCAAAATCACAAAACACAACACACAAATGCAAATAGTTGAGTAATTTGCGGTTGTGTTTTCATATTTGGCGCTGTGATCTGCACTTCAGGGCCACTGTACAACCAGAAGATATACGACAGGATTTATCTGGCAATTTCAAGGCACAAACTATTTTAAGGAAATGTCAATCAAACTCACTCCAAAAAAGGCATTTATGAATATATTGGTATGTTGTTACCAACCGTGACACATCCCCATATTTCCTAACACGGACAGAAACATCGTGCTGCCAGTCAGGCGACCGCTACGAACCATTTTAAAGTGAATCTCATGTCTGTTTTGACTCCCAGCTGAGGCTCCCTTCATCCCGCCGGAGCGCTGTCGCACACAGCAAACGCTCACCGTGACGAAATCTGACTCATTCGCTGCCTGTGTCAACAGCATCCTCTCATCTATAAGCATGAAAAGTGTGCTGGCAGCTTTTCTCCCTCATTAAGGCAAACTGTCATCCTGAATGCAAGCTAATTAAGGTGTCAAAGCAGACGCCATTGTTTCATGTAGACACATGTACGCAGACAAATAAGAGGATTATACGAACTCCCCCACTGTTTTCATATTTGTCTTTGCCACGTTTTGTTTAATGCAAAAACAAAAGAAAAAACGTATAGCATGTACTGACTGTATTGTTGGCTTCAGGTAAACATTCATGTTTTAGCATCTGTCTGTACCTGCAAACCGGCTGTATGCAGCAGCACGGAGTGAAGATGTGCAGTGAAATGTTGGACGAAGGTTTGACAGTGAAGGGAGAGAAAATTAAGAAAGATGGGAGATTGCATTGATGCCAGAATGAAAGCCAGAATTCACTGTCAGCCGAGGTATTTTTAGTCAGCTCCTCTCACCATCCCAAAAGGACGATGATTGCCATGGATGTTTTTTTTTTTCTTTTTCTTACGTCCAGCAGTACCGAAAGAAATACACCGTACTTCTTCCTCTATCTGTAGACTAAAAGAAATCCTACCAGCACACACCTTAGCACAAGATATACCCTAAAAAAAATGGCTTTCCGTATAATGGTTTATTAACGAGGCAAACATCTTTGCTGTCCCCTGAGTTTGTCTAACTAGCAGCAAGCTGGAGAACGTTTGATCGCTTCAGGATCGCTGTCCTGTCGAAGCCATCGAGAACATTCGAAGGAGTTCATCTTTGCTAATGTTTACACTGTCTGGGGGATCATTCGCTGTGGCCGGAAACATCCATTCATCCGATGTATTCATCAACAGCTTTGGAGAAAATGTAGCAAGACAATGGGGTGATTATGGCACTTTTGGACCCGCGGTACAACCATTTGGCACAAAAAAGGCCCCCACTTACGCTGCATTAACCGATTGGCCGATCGGTCCTTCTTGGGCTGTTGAAAGATATGCTGATGTTTAAACTGGCATAGAAGCAAGTCTTTAATGATTAGCACAGTATGCCGGGCTGTAGATTCGCTTGTTTCTTTGTACAGTTGAAGAAAGGCTCCGTGCTGTAGCTAAAACCAGAATCCTGCCTGAAGCAAAGTCGTCGCTAAACCGTTCAAGGGTAAACGGGGTAGATCTCTCAGTGATTTCACACACTGATTAAGGCTGATAAGGCAGGTGTTACAGAGACAGGTGTCGCCGTCATGTGCAGCTTTAATCTTTCCACTCTTTAATTTAATAATCAGGTTTGTGTGTTTTACTTCCGTCTGCTGGTTTCTGTTTTATCATTTTGGGGGGCGTTATTGCAATCACTTATTAAATCAGCAGCGCACCTGCAGGTACTAACACTTTACTGTGCTTATGTGACTACTTTTTATTAAAAACCGGAGCTCGGTCTGTCTTTTATAAACGGATTAGCAGCGTTGTTGCCAAAATAGCAAAGTCGCTGCAGAGGACATTGATTGATTTCGGGATTTTACGCCGCAAAATGTAATTTAAAAGTTCCATGTTTAAACTTCGGCAAGTCACCTTCTGTTACTTGCAATGTGTCAAAGAACAAAGGAGTCACTTAGCATCCATTCATCTTTACTACTACAATTCAAACACCTTTCAGAGCAGGTACATTTACTGTACAGGTATATAAGTTCAGCGCACACTTGGTTAGGGTTAGGAAAAGATCGAGATGTGGCTTTCCGGATTTTTCACCACTAATATGACTGGAAAAGCAAGTTTATTTGTATTGCACAATTCAGAAACAAGGCAACTCAAAGTGCTTTACAGGGGCATGAAAATGACATTAAAAGACATTAAAAACAAGTAGGAAGACGTCAAGAAACAAAACATTCAAATGAGTTAAGAAATAGGAAAGCAGGCGAAAATAAAATAGGTTTAAAAGCGACAAGGCTAGATAATAAAAGTCAAAGTGCAGTTCAAAGCCTTCAAATCGCTTCAGTGTAAAGCAGTGGCAGACAGGTCCCTAAAAGAGGTGAGAGTTGGAGCAACTTTAAACCATTTTAAAGTGAATCTTATGTCTGTTGCGACTCCCAGCCGAGCGTTTGACACAAATAAACTATAATTTTTGTTGTGTCCACTGGGTTGGGAGCACTGTTTTGGTTGTTTTCATTTGTTTTTGACTTTTCATTAGTTATTATACTGGTCTTTTTAAAATTTTTGAATCTGCGTTGAGCATATTTTTGTCTTTTTTTTTTTTTTGGTTTACATAATTGAGTGTACTGTACTGAATTATGGGAAATTTGAAAGTTCTTCCTGTGGAACGCTCAACAATGGTGGCGCTGGTGTTTGAGCGGTGTGTGTTTGTGTGTGTGTGTGTGTGTGTGTGTGTGTGTGCTGCCGGATCAAAAGGAAGAATGAGAATACAAGCCTACAGAAGAACGCCTTAGAACAATATGTGTTTTTTAAACCTTTTTATCCTACAAGTAACTAGACTATTTCTGCTCGGCGCGTCTCCGCTCTGAGATTTAACTGCCTGCGGGGCGTGATTGTTGAATTTGTCTTTGATAATAAACGGGCTTTCTGCGAGCTGCTACTCACCACTGTCAGCATTAATAAGTCACAGGAGCCTTAAAAGAACATCCTTGTATTCGATGCACAGTTTTTCTTGTTGAGTGCAGTTCAATAAATACATATAAAATGCTATCTGCTGAAAGAAAAGGTCTGATTTTATCGCTGAAGATGCGCTCGAGAAAAACTGGATGTTATAATCACATCGTGCATACTGCATGCTGCTCGTAGTGACCTACATATGTCAACCCATCAGGCTGTTTTGCTCTTATTAAAGCTTCTATAATAGATATAACGGATTATGCTTACTATACTGCACCCCTCCTACCGAAGCCTCGCACACACACACATATATACACACACAGGCGCGCACATAATGAACTGATTTAAATAGCAACACTTTAAAAAGCAAAGTATGTGTGGAAGAATTATACTTGTGGACAGCCTCTCACCTCATTAGGCATAATTTTGGTAGATTATAGGCTGGCTGGCTTGATGATTCTATAATGAAACTGTCAAGAAGACGTAACGCTCTTGTGCGCCATACGTTGCTTCTGGAGCTCGTTGGCCTGTAAAATTGAACTCAATACAACCTGTTCTCTCGCCCTTTAGGTCCAAGGGAAAGCATGGGCGTCAGTAGGAGGGCGATGTACCCGGACAGGGACGCGTCGACGATGGACACAGAGAGCGAGGTCCACGCCGTCACCACCGTGCCGCCGGTAAACATCCCAAACCACCAGCCAGTCTTCAGAGGCATGCTGCTCCACGAGCACCTACTTACGAGGGACTTCCAGGGAGACCAGCACTTTTTTAACAGGGATGGCTCTGTGGCCGCCTACTCCACCGTGCCTGGCTCTGCGTCCGATCCAGGAGACCCCGTCACTCATCTGGTGCCCCACGAGGATGCCCCGGCCTTCTCAGACATTGCCACTACGGCCACGGCGCCCGCCACCACCCCACTGACCACGTTCTCTCCCACGACACCGAGGCCGCCCATGTCTCTCCCTCAAAAGAAGTCACCTGAGGAGAAGACCAGAGGGGAGGATAAGGTAGAGCCAACGACAGACTCCCTCACCACTCAAGTGACACCGCACAACAGAGGTTCACTCGGGGAAAATAGCCCGGTGGCTTCCTCATCCACGCAGAGGGGTCGATCTCGAAGCTGGGGCGCTTTTCCAGCGGAGGCCACCCTCGCGCCGTCCTCGATGAGGATGGAGAAGGGCGAGGTGAGGGAGACAGATGTGAAAAACAAAACAGGCCCAGATGACACGCCTCTCGACTCAAATCCAGCGCCTCAAGATGGAAGCACCACCACCACCACCACCACGTCTACAACCGTCACCACAACTACCACCATCACCACCATGCAGACAGCAGGTAGGCTCGTTCATCCTTTCTCTGACTTTCAGCGTACGTACTGAGCAGAACATCCGGATGACTTTGTGAAAAAATAACTTTCTCCCTGATGGATCCTCAAAGTTAACAGAACCTCACCCCAAATGTTTAACACATCCATCCCAGAGGAAGGGAAAATTAGACGTCAGGTCACCGGAATAACTGCCGTTCACTTTGCATGCTGCACACAGCTATTCATCTTTCCACCTGGGATAGCGAAGTGCTCATGTGTCAAAAACAGAATCTGATTTCCCCCTGATGTGTCCCGTCTGTCCTTTCCACTGGCCGGAGAGGCCTGGAAGCACAAGATGAGCAGTGTCAGAGTGGAAATCTGCAGAGATAGTTAGAAGGGGTCACGGGGGTTCACGGAGACACAGGTGGGCTGTGTGAAAGATCAGCAGGCTGGGGAACAAAAAAAAAAAAAGAATCACTTGTCTTTTTACCTTTTTCCACAGAGCCATGCAGTCTGAATTTCACCGACCCCGAGGCTAACATCGAAATCCTGCAGCAACCGGACTCTGGAATGGAGTGTAACTACTTTGTTACCGTGTACCTGGGATACGGCATCGAGGTTCAGGTCAGTGCTGAAGGTTACTGTGATGATGTATGATGTTATTAGCTGCATTTTTAACCCCCCAATATACAACCTATGATAAAGCAGTGAAGTTCAAAATTGCATCTTTAAACCCAAGTGTTGCTGCGACCAAATCCCCTTCCAAAAAGTCGTGTGATCCGATGTTAATCCAAAAATATGAAGAAAATGAGAATTGTGCTGTTCGGCTCTCCGTAAGCACATGTCATGAAGGCAAAATAGTGTTGACGGAAAGGGATTTTATTCATCCGGTAAAGAGCATGGGCATATTTCAGCTTGGCCTTAGCTGTTACAGTGTTTCCCTGGTTCTTGTGTGGGTGGATGGAGACAGACAGGCAGCAAATTGCTGAGGTGAGTGGGTGGAGAAGGGGCACAAGTGATGGGGTCTGTCTCAGGTTGAATGTTTGCTTGGTAAGTCTTTTCACAAAAGGTTATAAAAATTAACTGTCAGTGTGCGCGTCCCCCTGGCATTTGCAATTCCTCAAACGCCTCATTTACCACCGGAGACTTAAAAATGTGCGAGCTTTGTCTTGCCGCCTCTGGAGGGCCAAGATAAGTCTTGACAGAGTATATGTTTTGAGAGTGTATTTCTCTTTCCAAAGCTTCCTCTGGAGTAACTTCAGTAAATCTCGAGGCGCCATTATGCACGGGCGCACCTACCTGCACGTGTGCATGCATGCACGCGCACCTGCATGCATTTTCACCACGTTTGATGTATCAGCTCTTGGCTTCCGCTGCTGCCTCGGTGCATTCGGTGGAACATTTCATTGGGGCTGTAAGTGGAAAACATATAGACATTTTATCATTGCACACCAGGCCTGAAAAAGAAACAGGAGGAGAGCCATGTGTTTCAGCAGGCACAATGTGAGCAGATGGGGCCGCAGCCTCCCTCCGTCTTACAGCTAAACTGATATTGATCTGATGGCAAACTATACAGAAAACTGCTTGGCATGGCTGAACGGAACGAGGAGCCGTGGTCTCTGTTCCCCAGCAAAGACATCAGCTCGCTGAAGATTGAAAGATAGAAATTGAAGTCAAGTTTGTGTCATACCTTCTCATCAGCGGCTTGTGAAGCTCCTCCGCCTGGAGGCTTTTCCCAGGTCCCGAGGTTTTTAAAGGAATGAGGGAGATCACAGGGTAGACTTGCGGAGCAGCGGTGTGCACAGGAACTGTTACGCAAGCGGGAGGGAACATTTCCACCTCATATTTTGACTGTTTTTTCTTTTTAACACAAGGTTGATTTTCAGCTCTCGACTACCTCCTCACTCACCTGCGCTTAATTCTCGAGGTAAGCAGGAGGGAGATGGACACATATTAAGCCTTTTTATGGGATTTACCTTTCTTTTTTTTTAAAGGACTTATCAACACACACAGGCAAACACACACGCATATGTGCAGGAAGAGATAAAACCACGCATTCAAATCTGAAAGTTGAGAGCGAGGCAGCTGCAGAGCTAGCGGTAGCTGGCTAATATCCTCTTTTGTATTCAGGCATGCTCTGCCGTGTCTTGGTCAGCCACCCTTTATTATATTTTTTGGCATTTTGCCTCCGTTCACAGCGGAGAGTGACAGGAAACATGAGGGGGAAACAACAAGAGTCCCCAGCAGGATTTCAACCGGGCGCCGCCATCTCACGTACCTGGAAACCCTCCGTCTCTTTTATTTTCTGCATTGATCATCGCACCAGCAAGGGAGACGGAGAGATAAACACTTGAAAGACGTATTTCACTGCTGGGGAGGTGGTTCTTTCATTAAACTGGCCTGTCTATGCAAGAGAAATATTTTTCAGATTCCTGCCATGACTAGAGAAAAAACAGAGAAAAAGGGGCTGTGGTATTCACTTTTGTTCAAGCGGCAGAAGAATGTTGGGCCCAGGGCGCAGAATCACCAACCCAACGGCCAGCAAGTGTTCAGGTTTTGCCAGCCACTCAACAGATTACCAGCGATTGTTTTTTTTTTTGAAGGAAATCAAAATAAATTAGCATGTTTAACAAGCATTTGGCCGGTGACTTGTGCTAATTTTATGCCCCGACTGGGCCGCACTGCACCACTAAACGCTCCGGCTGCTGGATGATGATGCACTGTGAGTTGGGCAGTGCTCGTTTTTTGGCCTGTCGCGGCTTTTCGCATATTGAATTAGGCAATGCAGTAACAGAATCTTGAGTCCTATTTGATCAGCGTTGCCCAGTGTTCAAGTTTGATCGGAGTTTTGTCAGCCTCTTCTCTCCCTTTTTTTTTTTTTTCTTTGGCGACAGACATCAAACCAAAGAAACTCAGGGTTAGGGGTTAAAGGGCTGGCCGCTATGATTGGAAGATTACGTCCTCATCCTAGGAAGAAAAAAAAAATGTGGCCATGGAGTTGGGCAAAAAACAAATGCGGTGATACAATCTGTAGTTTGAACAGCGGCCCTGGAGCCGGCAAATGTTTTGTGTCCTCCATTGTGTACGCGAGATTTGTTGAATGTTCCAGGGACTTAATGTTACGTTGGACATCAGGTAATTCATTTATTGAAAAGGGCACGTTGTAACACATTTTTTTAGTTTCCTACCTTTTTATTGGAAACGTGTATGGACACAAGACTGCAGTGTGGTAACTGTCGAGATAATGCGACAGCAGATGCTTTACTGCGCAATGCAACAGCAGGAAAAAAACATGCTCAACAGTTCAATTAAACGCCGTAGACGAATTTTCCCTTTCTCCTCATGCTGAAAGTCCTGTTTTTCATCATGTTTGACCGGCGCAATGGTGACGACACTAAATCATAGATCCAAACACAACAGAGAGTTGAAATGAACTGTTGTCGTAGCGGCCGAATTGATTGCTTCCACTTTGCTGATGAGCTTATTTGTCATCGTCGCACAGCATTCTCTGGAGGGATCACAGACCCCCACCACCACCACCACCACCACCGCTCCCTACTTCTCCGGTCGGATTATGGACAGTTTGTTGATTCAGGGCCAGAGGATTTTTTTTTCTTCTTTCTCACAGAATCTAAGAGTATTAGTATTCACTTTGATCCGCATTTTGAAAGCATTTTACTGTGGCTGAACATTAACATGGGTGAAAAATGCGCTCCACACTTCAGAGCAGAGGAGCCATAGGAGGGACGTTATGGCCGGAATGCGTGTTCTTGTTTTTGGCAGCCGGCCTCCTTTTATGGAAGGGAGTCATCATTATAGCAGACACACTGGCAGCTGGCAAAGGGCGCAGGAAGGATGCTAGGTGAAAGAGAAAATCTCTGAAGGACAAATGAGGTTACCGCGTGATAAATGTTTATGTTGATGTGTCCCCGCGGTTCAGTAAATCACAGTGTATTCACGCTGCGCAGGCACGACGTCTGTCATTTCCAACACGCAGACCCCCGCGTCTGATTTCGGGGGCAGCGTTCGAAAAAAAAAAATAGAGAGATTGGTGGGGAATAAATAAGCAGGATCAGACATTTTCTGTGTTTAGTCAATACTCCTTTCAGCGGTTTGGCAGCTTGCGAGAGGAGGGAGGGATGAAAAATGTATCAGGAGAATTTACTGCCCTCGGCCTGACTGTTCAACCTCTCTGCCACAGCTAACGGCACATAATGCATCGCCCCATCTGGCGATTCTGGCCGCGTTACAATTTATTTGCAGAATAATAGCGCAGATATTAAGAGGCTGATGTAGCACCAAAAACTTTCAAGCACAAGACATAAACCGATACTGTCAAAAAACGCTGGGAGTGTTGCACATAGGTATTGCCGAAATATGTGGAATATCGTGGTTTTACAGACAAACTGTCGGATATGAATTGTGGATTTTTTGTCACTGACATACTTTGCTGTTCTATGAAGTTTGGCAATGATGAGTAATTTGAAAGCCAGAGTGGTACGGAGGGTGCGTTGCATTCGGCGTTCGCGTCCTTGAAAACTTTGTCGACGGGTGTAATTCTCAGTCTTGCCATGCGCTCAGGTTGATCCGAGTGTGGCGAATTATGACCAACAAAGATATTCAATTTAAATTCAACTCGAGATACTTTATTTGTCCGCGTGGTGGCAATTTAAGGCACGTGGAGTAGATGTTCACAGATGCAAACGAAGTCAGTATACAGCAGGTTGAGTACTCAGACAAAAACAGGTAAGATAGAATAAAATAGATTAAATCAGCTAAAGGATAGTAGTTTTCTCATGAGGTGCAAATTGAGATAGATCGACACTGCTATAAGTTAATGGCAATTTCGTGATTATGCCAAAACTTCGACTTTGACGCTCAATTTTGGATGATTTCGAAGATATTCACTCACGAATGAGCACTGCTCCTCACTGAAGTCCACTGTATTTATACACACACGCAGAAAATGACAGGTTTCTTTTTTTTTTTTTTTTTACCAGTGAATTGCTGATATCTTAAGCACATCTTATTTTTGTCCTCTCCATCCGTCTCCTGCTCTTCTCCAGCACTCGATCCAGCAATAAGGTTTAAGTAGAGGACAGATGGAGGTTTTCCAGAACTGGGCTGTGGCATTAAAGTGCTTAAAATCTGTTTTGGAGCTTTTTTTTTATTTGATCAAATAAATCCTCTGGGTTAGCGAGCTATCAGCTCCTTCCAGGCCATCTGTCCCGCTCTGATTTCTCCCGTCTCCTCGTCTTAGGATCTACCTGCCTCGGTCTCGAGGAGTTACCATCCGAGCCTCTGCACAGGTCGTCCCGGCTCTGTTTCATGGTGGCCACATCGATGCACTCCCGCTGAAAGGAGAATGTATTGTGTGGCGAGAGGACTGAGAGCAGTTGATACATTTCAGGGGTTAGGAGCCCAGACGTGGCCAATTTCTCGCCCTGCCTCAAAGGCTGATTGGGGGGGTGCTTCCATTTTTCTGACAGGTTTAAAGCTGCATCATTCAAGAAGATGGCGAGGGAGGATTTGAGGTCAATACTGTATAAGTCATTTCTTTCTTTTCTCAATCCCTCTCAGGAGTTTTTCATCCACGTTTTCCTTCTGCTTCCATTTCCATTCGAGCCTCATTTCTCCTTTTGTTTTTGCGTCTCGCTCATCTACCTCCGGCTCACTCCGTTTTGAGTTCCTTGGGTGAACCAGGGGATAAATCAGCAGAGCGCGGGAATGAATTAACACAACCTGACTCGCTCGTTTTCTCATCAGTGTCTTTTTCTTTTCTCCTTCGGATGCTTTCGGATGCACATAACAAGCTTTTAATTATGATAATTGCAGCTGATCAGTGTTTTAAATGTATCATTTAAATCACGACAAAGTAATCTGTTGATTTAAAGAAACAGTTTGCCCAAAAATATGAAAGTAAAGTCATTATCTTTCCACCCTCAATGCAGATGGAAAGTCGGGTGACGTTTTGTAGTCCAGGAAACGTTTCTGAGCTTCAGAGCCGAACAGCGATGGAGCGTTCTCCTAAACAACTGAAGTAGACGGGAGACTTGTTTTAACACCAAAAATCAAATAAAATGAGTAAATGAAATGGATCCATACATCTTGCCTGACATAATTTAAGTTTGCAGAAGCCCAAAGATCCCAAATTGATCTGAAAGATAAAAAACGATATCTTAACTGTAGCTACAAAGCTAAAAGCATTAGCGCACGCCCCCGTCTTAAGTGGGTGCAGGCGCTCGGTGTGGATCTCAGAGATTCTGGCGAGCCTATGAAGCATAAAACAAGCAACAACCTTGCTGCACGGCTCCAGGAACGTTTTGTGGACTACAAAACCTTACCCGACTTATTGGCACGAGGGTGAGAAGACGATGACAATGAATTTTTATTCTTTGGGTAAAAATGTCCTTTAACTTTCATGCCATTATGATGAGCTATAAATCTCAAAATTGTCAAGCGAGTGAAAGAGAACCCAAAACTTCTTCTTTGTTCATTTCCTTAATTTAACTTCATAAATATGAAACGAAGGCCGGGAGTCTCGGCGGAGAAAATTACAGCTTCCGAGTTTCTCGTCCTCAAATGAGCAAAAATATTGTTTCGCTCCAAAACAAAGCAAAAAAAACCCCATAAAAACCACAACGTCTAATGAGCTCAAGGCTGCATGTGCTAATAACCCGCACTTCAGGTGGGGATAAAGTCCCGTCAGGGTGGATCATCGGCGAAGAGCTCCTTAAAGGATTGAGATGTTACAGAGCATGCCAAATGTTTATAGCTAACCCCGACGCGAGGGTTAACGATTGGTATTTGATGCTGCCTCCGCGACCGCGCTCCTCTGACTCCAATCAATAGTCATGTTAATAAGCAGCGCCAACACTTGATACACGGTCTCCTCTCAGTGCTGGGTGAATTGCTGTATTGATCCTTGCACTCTCATTTCAATTCCAGTATTTCTTACAAAAGAAGCACACTGCACATGGCATTGACCGCGGCTGTGGGCAGCTGATGAGCGAGGGGAATTAAATTTTGTTTTGTTGGTGTTCAGTGACCGCTAGCGCTCTCATCAAATAAAGAGGGCCACGGGAAAGCATTATGACATTTCCACCAGAAGAAAAACTCCTTTTTTATATAAAAAACGATGATTGTTGTGATCCTTCCTCCTCCCCTCTGATATACAGAAAGGGGTGTCTTAACAAGGTAATGCACATGTTTTGGCCGTTCTCGTCCCCGGCAGCACAAATGACACAACACCTAGCAGCTATGTCCCGAGAGAAACTGATCCCGACTGAATAATGGAGGCCAAGGCGGGCTTGCTGCCTTTAATCAACTTGAGATGAGGCAGAAGGAAGCCTTCATCATGTTGCGCCTTGGGGGAGAAAGACGGGACATAAAGAAGGCCAGTTTGATCTTGATTAGCTTTTTAGGGTGTCAGGGCTTCTCTGAGATGAGTTTTCATGGGGCCCAGCCACCCCGAGAGGAACGCTTTCAGGTGACACTAATTGCTCCTCCACCCAGCTAGCTGTCATAAAGGCAGAAGACTCTGTCTGGCAGAAGGCTGCGCTCTCTCCTGCTCTTTTTTGCCGTCACGATGAGGATGGGGGAGTAAAGAGGCGTTCGAGAAAATATGAAGAGTAATCAGCAATGCATGAATTTAAATCTATGCAAAGACGCACGCTGCGGCAAATAAACGGAGATGTCAAGGCCCGAGAGGCACCTCAGAGAGCGAGGCTGATTTATCAGAGGAGCAAGAGTCTCGTCTCATGGACGTATTTCAAATACTGCAGGTCTCCAAGGAGACACATCACGCTCATTTTCAAGTTCATTGTTTTTATTTTGGGTGACTGCTAGAATAGGTTGACACGCTTTAATGCTCATAAAAGGGATCAGTTATCTCATACAGCCCGATTCTGCAGCGCTCTGTTTTAGCTCCTGTCACTTTAAGGCCCCACGGGCTGCTATGATTGGTCAGCTCGCACATGCCTGAGCCATTACCGCTCAAGCTGTCGGCTCTGTTGTGTTGCTAGCTAGCTTCACCTCTACCTTCCATAGAGGCATAATGTGATGTCAAGAAGAATTAAAAAGGTGGGACCATTGACAGGGTATTTTAAGGGGTTTTTATTTTACAGAGGAGCTGTCATTGGCACGAACATAAAAAAGTAATAGGTTTCCTTTGATGGGCGCTCTAAGCTTCTGGAAGGAAATTAAAGTTAATATTTGAGAGGATGGTCACTCGGTACTGGAGGCATTTGGTGATCTCTGCGGCATAAAAATGGATCTTAAATGTGACACAAGTGACAATGAGCAAGTTAGTATTGTATTCAGCCACTGGCTCTGGCACATCCTCATTAACATTCAGCTTCTGCTGATTGGCATGAGGATCCATTGTTTTAGACAGCGGGGCAAATAGGAAATGGCCTTGACTGTTTCATATAGAGGTGAATGTTCAATTAAGATAACGTTTTTCGTATAATGACTGCTCGAAGGAACTGTGTCTTTCTTGTACGAATTTATCAGGAGATGCAGAAAAAAAACACCGACTGGATGCGGCGCTCCGAGATTATTCAAAAGCCTCCGATACGGGGCCGAAAAGGTGGGCGCTCCACCAAGTGTTCTCCACCGCATGAGCCTCCGTGTTTTATCATAGTAATGATGACACTGCAGCTGGTGAGTCCAATGGCTGTTGATTTATTGCCCCCGGCGGCAGGGTCATTTAATTTCCATGTATAGTGGGATCATTTTGATTACATACTGCTCATTTCTGCGTCAGCAATGGCTCCTGCGAGTCAGTGTGAATGCTCACGGCGGAGCACCACCAGATGTTTTCAGCAGTAAATTATCAGTGCGAGCCAGCCTCTGCGGACAGTTAACTCACACTGTGTACTCATGGACAAATTAATAAATGAGTGAGTAAAGATTACATGCCACGTGTTAAGTCCAATTAATTCTTCTTCTTTTTTTGACTCTCTAATTGCATGATACAGATTATTAGGTTTATCTCCTGTGTGGGACGGACTGTCAGATACCAGCAGTGACTCTAAAGTTACAGATTAAAAGCCACGCAAGGCTGCTTTCTGTTTGGACGTGATAAGATGGATCTCATGGACCTCTGCTTGCTGTTCACTCAGGTAGTTCAACACCGCAGCGCACTGGAAGCTCCCAGTTCGTCAAAGGTCGCGGTAAACACACAAAGTTCAAGGTACTCAATCCTGCAAATATTGTTATCCTTTCAAAGGTTTATTGAAGAGATTTCTCCACATCTTTTGTATTCTGAGAGCAGCTCTGGGCCTGTCAGTTGCACCATGGCCTTGCAGGATGGTCGGTTCATTATAGTGGTTTGATTGAAAAGAGTAGCTAGAGGAGAGGGATGACCCTCTCTCCTCTACTCTCTTCGTTTTGATTGAGCTCGGGAAATATTTTATTGGAACGGTCGCCGGGAAAAAGAAGCGCTTGAAGTCAAAGAGCACCTTCCCCGAAGGACAGTCTTACATTTCTTGCATTTTTTAGAGCTCTTCTTTCATAAGCTCAGCTAAAAAAAAAACAACGCTAAGAGAGATTCTTTCTAAATGGAACAGCACAGTGTTTAGATGGCATCCTCTGATAATGTGCTTGGTGCAGAAGTGTGCTTGGTCAGCCAAATCCCCAGTTCCACAAATGTGTCTGCTGAGGCAGAGATTCCAGCCAGGAGTTACAATAAGCCTGCTCTCATTACAGTCCAGAGGAACATGCTTGTGTGTGTGTACATATGTGCACGCATGCACACGCACGTACATGCATGTGTGTGTGTGACAGTGAGGCAGAAGTCCCTCTGGGCATTGGCTGCAGCACTGGTGAAGATAAGGTAGTCTGATGTCTCCTGACATGGCCAATGATTCATAATTGAGGTAGGACAGCTGTTGCTGGCTGCACTGACAGGTCCCAGGGTTGATGACAGATGATAGGGCCCTGTGGGGCCAAACTATCCCTAACACTGGGAGAACTATTTCCAAATGTTCACTGTCCGCTATCTGCTCACCTGTCCTTCGTGAGCCTCCCTCGTATATGTAAACCAAGCAGTCGCAGACCCACAATCTGTTTGACCTCACTGAATGTCACAGTGTAAATGAACACAATACTATAAACACCTGCACAATTGGCTGTTAACTAATGCACAACAGAACACTACATTCGTGTCCATTGTTGTGTTGTACATATATATATAACACAACAATCTACATTCATATATATATATTTACATACATATATACCTATATACATATAGTATGAATAGTAACAACAACAATAAAACAGCAACAACAATAAGACTGAACATTTCTATAGCTGACAGTAATATTGTGTTACAAAATGCTGCAGTGAAACAGTCAAGAAAAAAGCCTAATCACAACTTACATAACAACAATATAATAATTAGTTAAATTTGTGCAGCACTCGATTTAATAAAGTAAAACAAAAGTGCTACCCAAGGAATAGTCTAACGAAAAGAACAACACTTTACAGAGAATTTTAAAACACAATCAGATAATTAAAATGAAAATGCCTAAGTAAATAATTGAAACTGACATCATAAAAGCAATCATATTTATTATTAAGAGGATTCAAGTGCCGCCAGAAGAAAAACATGAAATATTCAGTCTCTTCTATATGAAAGAACGTCTTTAGAAGTGATTGTGTAGGGTGGTGTTCTGATGTCCAGGGACTTTGTATGGTTACCCTTGGTTACTAACAGAGACGTAGCAGAAAGCCAAGGAGCCACATCTATCAATCTGAGCTGACACCGAGGCATGTAAGTAGTCAGCAAAACAGTGATTTATATATGGAGCGAAGCCATTTAATGCTTTGGAAGTCAGCAGTAAAATGTTAAAATCGATGCTGAACAGGGAGCCAACATAAGTTGGCTTGTAAAATGTTCATATCTTTCGGTGCCAGTAATTTCCAACAGCACTGTTCCGCACCAACTGGAGCCGGTGGAGGAACCTCTGACTGAAAGCAGCAAAAGAAATTGCATCACTGTAGTCCAGGCGGGAGAAAATACAAGCATGCACTTCTTTACGTCGGCATGACACAACATGAAAAATGACTTTTATTTGAGGTGAAAAACAACATGAATGAAACATGAGTGACATACATACATTTTAGATGAATGAAAAGACATTTGCTTATTTTTTTTTACTGGAGCCCTTCCTATAAGTCGCTCATTATGGATCACATAAAAAAAAAAGGCTTAATCATGTCTATACATTTCTGATTTAAGCTGTCGGCCATCTTGGCGGCACTGGTGATGAGGGTGATTGGAACTAGCATAAGATGCTTTCCACCAGTTCCACCTTCAGCAACAATCGCATTTTGATTTCAGGCCTAATTTATTCTTTTTTATGTGTTTTTCGAGATATGGTTGACAATACTGAGTGTGAACCGCGGTGGAATATGAGCCATCTCGCATCGAGTCAACAGCTTTTCATAACGGTGGCGTAAAACAGAAAAACACAATAAAGGAAGAATAATTTGAAAATGAAATTGAGAGATGAGGGGCGTTACAGTCTCTTGTGCTCGAGAACAATAACAAAGCCCAAACCTTTCTAAATGACGCCACTGCAAACAATCAACAATCAATAACAATGCAATCGGTTATTAATGTAATTTAGAGATGAGTGGATATGCAATTCCCCCGTTGTCTGCGTTTCAGCTTAATTCCTTGAATATATGAGTGTGCATGTTGAATTGCAGGAGGATTGCTGTGCTGCACTGTGGGTTGAGTTATGAAGTTATAAGATGAGAAAGTAGGCGAAATAACCTGATTTGCAAAGCATCCGAGCTCTCCATATTAACTCAGAGAAAAAAGGCACAAGTGGGAAAACAAAAAAAAAAAGAAAAAGAACTGTGCCTAAGGCTTTGTCATTGCCGTTGCCCTTGAGAAACCGAGAAACGGGGATTCTAAAATCATGTGACATTCCCTTTATTACTCACTGTGACACTGCTTTTTAAGGCTCTTACAACAACTGCACTACCTCAGCGGCCACAAGATGCATGTTTTTGTATTAAAACACACACAGAGGTGATTTTATAGGACATGTAGAAAACATAGGAATATCTGTTTTTGAATATTTTTAATCTCCTGTTTGCTCTATTTGTTCTCCGTTTGTCTAAAAAAAAAAAAAACCCTCCGGAGTGGCGTCGGGTTAAATCCAGCTTGTGATAAAAATCAAATCAATCAAAGCGGCCGACCTCGCGGATCATTCAGGAGGAAGTCACCTCTAAGCTCAGTCTCAGAGTGTCCATTAGCCTCCCCACGCTCATTGTCAGCTCCCCTCCGACTGAGTGACAGTTAGTCAGCCTCACCAAATTCATTTTCCTGCCGCTGTTGTGCTATGTGCTCGTCCTGTCCACTGTCTCAGCTTTTCCAGGCTGTTGCGCTAACACTCCTGCACACACATTACCTCGGGGACGTCGGCCTATGGAGGGCGACCCTTTTTTCTGCCTCATGGCATACCTGAGACCGGAGGCAGCCACCTATGACAGCATTAGTTTTCAGAAGATATTATGAATTTCACCGAGAGCTTGAAATAGATGTGGTCGAATTAACTTTGATGGTGCACTTAGCTTTCAAGTCAGGAGCCTGGTCCATTTTAGATCAGTCCACAAGTTGGTTTATAACAGATTAGATTCACTGAGCTCTTAGCGATTTTATATTGAGATTTTTTATCTCCTCTCTCTTTTTTATGAGAACCGGTCAATGCACACGACATTTACAGCTGCTATTCTGAGGTTATTTGAATGTCGTTTTTTAAGTTATTCAAAACTATTTTTTTGATTGAGTGCAAAAAAACTGCCTAAATAATTTGGACTCAATGAGAAGATTCAGTCTTGGATTATGTTTAGAGTAAAATAGGCAACACTTCTGCATTAAACATGTCTCAATATGACTAGAGTTTGATGAGTTATGTGCTAAAATTGACAAATAGCGGGCGGCATATCAACAGAGCAACTGCTACTCATAGATAGTGCTGCTAACTATAGCTGCTATAGCTAGTTAGCTCAGTTAGCCACGCAGTTAGTGATCAAGAGCTGGAGTTCGGAGTACCGGTGTATTGTTTGTGTTTATACCGCTTGCATGGGGAGCTGTTTCAACGCAACAGGGCTAGCTGGTTAGCATGCTAACTTCATAAGATATCTCTGTGACACAGCACACAGATGTTACAACACCAATTTTCATGAACATCTAAAAAAGTAATGGGTGCTTTTCATTCGTTCGCCCATTTCCATACCTTCCTCAGAAATGTCAGGTGATACTGACATCCCACACTACTTCCAACAATTAGTGGAAAAAGTCTGTCAAACCCCAAAGACTGCTTTGCTCACACAAGTAAAGTCAGAAGCTTTTCTTTTTTCAGCATGCAGAATAAAATCATGACCTGCTGTTGGATCAACACCCCTACTTTACGGTTCAGTGGGGAATTAGTCAGATGTTGCTCTGAAAATGTGTCAGTACTCCATTATCCAGACAGTTTAACTACATGCAATCCTCCCGAGGTTCGCCCTCACCAGATTTGGCTGCAGGTGCTGTTCAGACCTGTTGAAGACATAAAGCACTGCTGTCAGAGTGGCTTATAGGCACATGGAGAACACAGAAACGGGATGATTCAGTTGTGCAACACACCTTGAGCGCAATGACCCGGGCAGATTATACATTTGCTCGAGAAAACATCTCTACACTCCGCGAGCTGGTTAACAAAGAATTGACTAAAGCAAACATATCCCTGTGCAACTGTGCCGGGAGAAAACTGAGCAAAGTAACACAGTAGGTGACCCATTTTTTCGCAGCTACGTTATTAGACTAAACTTGGCTTTAAATGGAAACACAGACGCGGTGCTATTTAAGATCCCATCTGCTGTGAACTGGGACCCCATAAGTCAACTGTTGTGCGCCGTGTCCTTTTTTTTTTTTCATGTTCAGTGTTTGTGTGAAAAGTCTTCAAGGTATGAATTGCTCAAAGAGTGGCTACAAATAAATGTGTTCATTTCTAGCACTGCGCAGATATGCAGCACTAAAGCCCTATGTGTAATCTTCTGTTTTAGGTGCTCAATGTGAGCGTGCTGGAGGGCGAGCAGGTGACCGTGGAGGATACGGGCGGCCGAGAGCCCTTCATCCTCGCCAACGAGTCGGTCCTGATGAGGGGCCTCGTGCTCCGCAGCTGGAGCAACCAGATCTCCATCCGATTCCGCAGCGACCAAAAGCACAACTCTGGATTTGTCCTGCTGCATTACCAAGGTGAGACTCCACCTCGCAGTCGTACCGCTGCTCAACTCGATTCAGCCTTTGTGCTGTCACCCCTCCTTGATCGTGGTATTTGTTTTCAGCCCTCACTGAGTTTTGGAACAAAACGGAGCTTCATTCAGTGTTGAGACAAGTTGCAGCAACGACCAAATAAGACATGGCAGGAAGAACTGTAACTGCAGGATTTTGTGTCACAGATAGAGAAAAACAAATCGTCTAAAATCATCTCTAGCAGACATCATAAATGTCACCACAGTCCAGTGCATGTCAATAACTGTATACCAACAATAGATAGTGAGTCTACTGCACATCCCCCCGACGTATCCACATATCTCCCCAGGTTCCATGGCTACCGCATGTTGTTTAATTGGTGTTATTGCCATGGGAATACACAGGTTTTATGCTCAGTTGGTTCCGATCTTGGGGTATCTATGCCTACAACCAGAAGGGAGTGGCAGGAACTCCACTAATCATAAAAGATTTGTAACACAGAGTGGGCATTTTTGCACTCTTTGTGCTCCATTTACATTAAAAGAAATGCAGCAACGAGGTCTGTTTTCTATAAAATGCTCCATTTTTCAAAACACTGCCTGTTAAGCCGTCTGCAATTTACACTTACAAGAAAAAACAAATCACATGCCCCGCGATGCGTACAAGCTTTTTCCATGCTTGTCAGTCACATGTCCGCGGCAGGAAAAAAAAAAAATTATTTTAACGCGTTGTACTAGTTTCGCCACCGCTGAATCCCATTTGCCTCTGCAGAGGTTAAAACCACACAGAATAAACTGTTAAAATCTGGTCGAATAGTGCCTGCAAGAGCTGTGTGGCAGCAGAGATAGCTACTATATGTTGACGCTGAATATGATGGCCCATAAATTCATCCCTCTCTGTCTCTGTCTACGGCTCTTGTTTTGTGCGTGACATTGATCTTCCGTGTCCGCAACAATGTCTGTTTATCTTAGCAATCACACAAAGTGGCCACCAATTACATGCCCCATCGATTTGAGTTGATGGTGGAAGACCGGTGGACAAAACATTCATTCCCCCACATTACTGTAGCACTCTCATCAGCTCGAAAATGAAAGCAGCCATCAAAACGGTGCTGCTGACGTGGGATAAATCAGCCCGTCGCTGCTGGATGTGTGAATATCGGTGTGTGTGTGTGGTCAGGCTGAATGATGACAGCGACGGGTCAGTGCAGATTTTACAGGGTGATGCATAGATGGGGACAGATGGTGGCAAATGGTTGAAATGAATTACAGTGTCAGTGGGTGTACTTTTCTCCTTCACGTCCCCTCTGCGCATTTCAGCTCATCAGCATAATTTTGCACGAAATGTTTATTGATAAATGGACGCTCTGTGCTGTTTCTGCTCATTTGTATCATTAAACAAGACCTATTCATCTATCCATCATTGCACATTCCCCGTAAGATAAACCCAAAGGTCCCACTGCACTGCGCACCCCCCCCCCCCCTCCCGGAGCAGAGAGGGGACAGCAGGCTCCGCGCCGCCGCCGCCACACTAGCTGCTGATGCCCATCAGATTATTAATCGAAACTGCTGGCTGCTGTTTTTTTGTGTATGTGTGTCTGACCCACATGACATTTGCTGACGCTGCTTTGTAAAGATCATGAATAAACAAGTAGTTCCTCATGTTCCATGCAAACATCATATCCCGAAGTGCTGGACAAGCCTCATGAACCAGATTATCATGTGTGTGTAGGTGTGCAGGTGCACCCTCTGCATCGGCTGCACACTCGTTAATCAGCCGAAGGAACTATGTAATGATAAAATTATAGGGTAAAAGCTGTAATGATAGAGAGACTAATCCTGGCATTTATGATTGATATAGCCTTGGCAATGGTCATGAGATTTACACCAGGGATACATCTCAACTACTTTTTCTTTTTTTGTCCCCAGTTACCCTTTTAAAAGCAAGATTTGTTTAAAATGGTCTTTAAAATAGCTAGCACCAGGAAACCGACCAATGAAAACAGCTGACTGACATGCACTGGTGTTTTCTACAGGACATGTAATACTGCCGTTGTTTGTTTGACACAGTGTGGAAGTTGTGGATGCGTTCCACACATAGATGACTGTTACCAGTTGGTAAGTGTTATCGTGTTGGGTTAGGGGTTAGTGTGTTATGCTGAGTATCTTTCTGTTGTGGACTCTGTAGAACAGTAGCTTAGGCTTGGCTCACACGAAAGGACTTTTGGACCAACTGTGAAATCCGGTTGCATCACACACACACACACACAAGGAGACTCTTCCACGATGTTCTTCTCTCTACCCTCAAACCTGCACACACACACTGCAGGGTATTATGAAGACTATAATGCCAGAGGGAACTGTGCAGCACCTCACGGGCAAAATGTAAGACATCTCTAGTAGCCTTATTTTAATTACATTGCAAAAACAAAAGCAAAATATGACATGGTCAGCACAGGCTGTCTATTCTTCAGTGGGGACAGGAGGTGAGATTTTAGCTGTCAGCTTCAGTATCTGTCAAAAGTAGTATGCTAGTCAACGTTAGCCTGAAGGGCAACGGGTTGTTTATCGTTACCTGGCAGCACCGTCCACTGCTCCAGGGTGTCTCTCGCATCGGCTGTCGTGAAAGTATTTATGTACAGACAACCGCAACCGTCCAGGTTTTGAATCCTAGATATGTCTGATATTAGTTGTGGCGGCCCTGATGAGTCTGGAGCAGTTAGGGAGACTTAAGATTGGATCTGTACACCCCTCACGTTTTCCAGATAATCTGGACATCAAGCCCTACGCCCAGACTTCTCCTTCGATTTGTCAGAAGGGGCAAATCAGGTCTCCTCTTCTGAGCCCTTATGTCCACATTACTTTTCAACACAAAGTGTAGCTCTTTGCGCCGGCTTCAAAACCTGGCATTTGCTCTCGGATTGTCGGCTGCTGAAAAAACATGTTTGTGAGCAAGTAAGCAACAGATCCAAAAGGAAAAAGTCAAAACTATCTCTAAGCGCTTTTGTTGTGGAAGAGAAAGGTCCATTGTGTAGGATTTAATGGCCTCTCCCGCATTGACCACCGTCTTATTCTGCTTTATGGGAGCTGCAAAAACTGCAAAAAACCCCATGAAAGTCTGTTCTTGGCTACTGTAGAAACATGGCGATTCATCGTGGTGGACACAAGAAAAGGACCCGCTCACTCTGTAGATGTCAAAGGTAAATTTTGAGGTAACGACAACATTCAACGATTCTTAACGATAATGAGAACACAAGTCTTAATCCTACACAGTGGACCTTTAAATACATTTTGGATGGTAAAATGTGCTCCGGACATCCATAAGTGAAAGTCAGACACCGGTCATACTTGCACCTCGGTACAGAAATGACAGAAACTGTCGTTTAGTGGATAATGATAATGATGATGGGTTCAGCACAGAGCAGGAAACTGAGGTAAGCTGAAAAAAGAGAAGTAAAAACTCCGATATCATTGAATTATTCTGCTATGAAAACATCAATCCTCTCGAACAGATTTGGCCGAGGGCACCACAATGGCCAAAAAAAAAAAAACGGCCCTGGGTTGCTCACTGTCT
This sequence comes from Diplodus puntazzo, assembly GCA_963678695.2. Taxonomy (NCBI): domain Eukaryota; kingdom Metazoa; phylum Chordata; class Actinopteri; order Spariformes; family Sparidae; genus Diplodus; species Diplodus puntazzo. The sequence continues at coordinate 5,967,244 of OZ023167.1, read as the reverse complement.
TTAATTGATACAAAGAGGGTTTCATCTTGGCTCAACTCAATAATTTTCCAGAGTATTCTCAGCCATTTTATGATAGCAATTGTTATGGCCCTATAAAACCCTTATGAAACACTGTCACATAGACAACTGCCAGCAATAGTGGCATTTACAAACCCATGTAAAAAAACCCACGCTGAGATGTACGGCGTTACTTTGTCCACCAAACAACCTCTTTGGTTCAGAGGATGATGGGACAAATTTAGTTACACTAATGAGAAAAAATGCAAAGAGCAGATTTCGCGGAGACTAGACATATTGGATACACAGAAGATGTTTCAATTTGTGTTCCTCTCCTTGGTAAGCGGAGTATCACCTTGTCCTCTATAATGGGCTGTGAGAAATGTGATTGGACAAGCGTGGAGAAGGAGACAGAACTGTGGAGAGATGGATCTCAGCTCGGGGTAATTAATATCTTCTACGGCGCTGGCTCTGACTGCGATGGCAGACTGATGGATGCCTCTATAATATCGGCAGCGAGCCCGACACTTTGAACATGATTATATGTGTGTTTTACTGTATGGAGTGCAACACATCCTCATCTACATAGAACATCCATTGTCTGTTCGACAGTAATGTCCAGAGACAGCCGCTGTAGCTGTATGAAAATCTGGCATACATGCAACTAACGACGCGTGAACATGGAACACTAATGAATGCATCTTAAGCGTAAACATCCCTGCTGCACACGCACACAATCAATCTGCACCGTGATGACAGCATTTCCATCAATGACAAGGCTCAAGGTTATGAAGGTTATGTCGTTATACAACAACAAATAACACAAATATTCATGGTCTGATACAGATATGAGATTACAATGTATGCAAAAGTATGCGCTTATAATTCGATAAGAAGGATCGGCTGAAATTTTAAACCCTCAAATTTCAAAAATCAAAGATTTCAGTATGACAACGTAATCTAGTTAATTAAACTTAAGTTAATCATCTGTTTAACTGTTAACAAACGATGAAAAGCTTTACAAACCATCTATTAAGCAATTGAAAAGCTGCAATTGTGGTTTATAACATTTTGTAAAAACGGTTGATACACACAAAGTAGTTCCTCTAAAAACATTATTTGGATGGCCGTTATAAATTCGCAACTGATAAGGGGTTCATGTGTTGAAAATGAAGCAATGCGATGTCCAAAAGAGAAAAAAGGCGGAAGCAACCCACTCTGTAGGCTTTGTCCAATGAACAGAAACAGTTTTCCTGCACATGTTGTATTCATTAATTGAATTGTAATGTAATTTTGTCGGAACTTCACATCAAAATAAGTGCAAGTCGGTTACAAATGACTGATGGAGAGCAAAACATCGCAGCATGTGTGGAAGCTTTTGCAGTTGCTCCATACATTTTAATACAGCATGTCGTTGTTTGTTAAATGTAAAATAACCATTAACTAAAGTTTAATTAACTATAAACCTTCCATTTAATAGAGTGCTACGATGCATGCAAGCTCGGGTTAAGGGTTAGGACGCTCCATCCGAAAGTGCTAGCGACCAGATGAGCAATCTAAATACAGAAAAGGTGAAATAAAGTCTCCACCATTATGGCATATGCAAAACTGTTTTTTGGAAAGAAGTATAAGTCCACTAGTTAAAGATGTATTTTGACTTTTTTAAAAACAGGGATCAATAAGAGCTGTTATTTATTTAAAAGGGAAAAATAATTTGTATGCATGAGAATTGTGGATACCAGTAATTTAGTGTAACACTGCACATATAAATGTGGGCAACCCAAAGTCAAATTTACCCAGTTAAGAAGTTTCTTCATTTTAAATTAAATTTTATTAATGATTCTAGGTGCTGTATCGTAGCCAACTGGACTTGTTTCACTTTCTTGAAGATCTTTCACCTCTCCTCCAAGAGGCTTCTTCTAACTGGAGAGGAGTTGCAGGTTTTTAGACTCTGTGTGGGAGTGTCCTCACAGAGTCGTTAAGGACACGTGTGAGCTCGGAGTTTCAGAGTCGTTAGGGCCACTTGTGGGTCGTTAGTCTTCATGTGGGTTGCTAGATCTTGGTGGGCCCAGGTGTGAATGGTCGTTTAGCTGTCTGGGGTGGGAACGGTGCTGCATTGTAGGTTGGTGATATGTTATGTCTTCGGCCACCTCCTCTATTCAAAGACGGCTGTTCCAGTTTGACCTAGATGGATTCCTTTACTCCTCTTTCAAACCCTCTGTCTTCTCCGGCCAAGAGTGTTTACATTGTTGTCCTCCAAGGAATGAGTTTTCTCCTTCAGATGTAAGTGGACAGCAGAGTCTTGACCTGAGGAGTTGGCCCTCCCCCTGTGTTGCACCATTCATTTATTAATGATGGAATTGAACTGCACCCTCCTCGTTATTTAGCTGTTAAGTGACTGCTGTTATTTCTGACCTCGTAGATGAACTTGACTTGTCATTTCAGGATTTTTATGAAGTATACAGAGCATAATCAATGGCACCACCAATGGCGGTGATGTTTTTACAGGAAATATCGATCGGCTGTAACTAATAAGCCAAGTTGACAAGTGAGGTAGCCAGAGGACCTCTGCCACTGGCAGCGATCCACCATTTGCCACAACTTCTCAGCAGCATTGATGAGATGCCGCCTCTAGTCCAAAGTTATTTCTCTTTAATAGCCTTTATTGAGTAAATGACCATTAAAATCGAGTTTTTAACCCAACCACATAAATATCAATAGGCCATATCATGGCAGAACTATGGTCTGGCTTTCTAGAACTTAATCACTTTCCAAGAGACAACGCTATTGATCTCTCTGTAAAACGGGAATGCTTTGGTGCACAGCCAGGACGTGAGGCTTGGATAGTAACACTGTCACGCTGCAAACTTTAAGACTGCTGTCGTCTTAGTGGACGAAAACAACAACTGACTGGAAAAGAAAAGTCATTAACACAGGGTTTTCTTTCCTCGGAAACTCATTTTACTCTCGAAATGTTGATGTAGTACACAGTGGATTATATTCTCCAAATACACCTTCATTAAATACAACAATAGCAATCGACACAACATTCATTATTGCTATTCTGTTTTCTGTCACCCTATTCCATTATCTCCTGCCCTCACTTTTCCAGGTTTGATCTCATTCCAGCTCTCCACCTGAAGGGATTCAGGCGACACTTGAGATACAACAGAGAAACAGTTTATTAGGTCCAAATTGAAATGCGTTTTATTTGTTTGTCCAAATGCGGTGGATAACTTAGTATTACCGGCTGCTTCACCTCGTCTGTTTTGCCCCGCAATATTTGTCCATTATTGGTTGAAGAGCAGCATTCAGAATTTGAAGTGCTCCGGCAAATGAAAAATGTGCATACAGCAGAATAAGGCTCATTAATGGGAGGAGTGTGTGTGTGTGTGTGTGTGTGTGTGTGTGTGTGTGTGCGTGTGCGTGTGAAAGCAGGAGTCACAGCAATTGCTCTTTCTGGAAATGTTTTCCTCCTTTAAATTATCTCCGAAAAGTTGATCCGCGGCAACTTTTGACACAGGGCTGAAGAAACCGTAACTCATTCTTGGATCCAATATGCAAATTCGCGCTTCCATTTTTGTTGACGCAAAATACTTGAATTTCAGATACGTGAGAAACGGCATGAAGTAAGATAAACAGAAACACTTGATATTCCAAAAAGTGGCAGGACGAATCCACTGCCGCCGCACGGATACGAGATAGACAAAGAGAGACAGGATGTGTTCGCCTTGAACTCTTCAAAATGCTCCACTGTGAAATGATAAAAATAAATTGAAAGAAGCATTTAGTACATGTTCAGATGCTTTATGATTATGTTCTAGTTATGACAAGCTACAGATAAGAAAAACTTCTTAACTTTAAGCTCTCCCAAAGGTTTCATCTATTTTTTCCTCACCTTTTTCGACACCTATTTTAAAAAAAAAACAAAGTACCAATACATCATAACTTACATTCAGCATTGACATTAAAGCATTTATGGAAGTAATGTCCCCTTGTTTTGACCTGTTATGCGCCTTCTTATCTCAACAGTGTCGTTTTGAATGACATATGGGAATGCAGTGAGGTGTGCATTGTTTCCACACTTAGTTCTGCAGCTAGGACGCCCGATTATCCAACACATCCACTAAATAGGTTGACTGCCGGTGCCTCCCAAAACGACATATATCAGCCTTACCAAAACAAAATGACCTTTGCAAAGTAGCATCGTCAGTCGAACCTTCATCGTACGCTTGCAGATTTAGTAAATACTTATGTTGAAGTCAGCGTGCTGCTAACCAGCTAGCCCCAAGACTTGTTGTACCTTCAGAGGTAGCAAACAACACATAAACACTCCCCGGGTGCTCTGAGCTCCCAGTCCGGGCAGAGTCAGCTAATGCAATCACTAGCTAGATGGTTAAGTTAGCCTAATGGCTTAAGGCAGCTACAATTAGCAGCAGCTGTTATTTTGATGATACGCTGCCCCACATTTGTATGTATAGTATGAATTTGAAAGGTGGCCACTTCTTACATATTGCACCTTTAAGTTAGTCACGTGAGTATGTGCGTAAATCAGTATCATTGGTTAGCATGTGTTTCTGATGTAAGCTAACTACTTTGTTAAAAGTTAAAATATGTCATCGTTGACTTTTGATTTCACACAGGACATGATCAGCCATCTCCTTGGTGAAAGTCCTTTGTTTGTTGCACCCAACCATCCGCCCATCCTCCTCCTTATGCAAACTTCATACTAATAAACTACTGAACTGATTTCCTCCTTTGCTGCAGTTATGATTACTATATCCACTAAAGGTCTCTGCCTGACAAAAAAGTAAATATATGGCGCAATAAGCTGCTTGCACAGTCAACCTATTCGGTAATTTGTCTGATTTGGATGGACTTTATTACCTATTTGACAGTAAGTAGTATTGAAATGTAAATATTGCTATATACATATTACTAATTTACACAGGAATCCATCAGACTAGCAATAAACAGAGAGGCAAGCAAAGCAAATTCCTTTGTGTGTTCTGCACATTTTCAACTTCTGTCTCTACAAAAGCTGAAAATGAATCTGAAATGCTATATTTCTTACTAGTCATGTTGTAAAACTGAAGGTTTTACCTGTCTGCTTCCAGTGTGACCGTTTCCTCGGCTCAACAAGGAAACGCTAAGTAAAGACATAAGCTCCACATCTGTTTCCTGTGGCCCTACAGTACCATCAGCTAATCTTCCTGGCTGTCTGCACCGTGGATCTATTATTTGTAATGGCAAAACAATCAGACTTTATGGCCCAGCACCACATCTACTGGAATGGAGGCAGCACGTAATTTAATACTTCAGGAATTGGCTCTACAATTTCTGCCTCTGGCTCTCCCACTGCATGCTCAATAGGGATGTAAATGCTGCTATGATAATGGCAATAACTAGGTTCATTGGAGCTAGTGATAAACTATGAATGGAATGGATGACCCAGGGGCAGCCTACCTCGTCCCTGTGGCTCACTGATTTACTGCAGAAGAAAGGACCTGTTTCATTATGGTTGAAACCAGTGGCTTGTGTAAAAGAAAAACCAGCCACTTTATTAAACCATCGTATATGGGGGCAGTTTCACAAGCCTTTATGGCCATTATGCATTTAGGGCTGTTTTCCCTCGAGTTCAGATCAAAGATTGATAGATAACATTTTTTGAATATTCCCTTTAGCTTCAAGGTGATGCTAGAAATACCAGTAAAATGTTGTTTTGAAAGTTGTTTTTTCATGACTCACTGCATTGAAAGCACTCCAAAATCCAACCTGCTGCAGTGTCCCATCTTTTTTTGTGCTGTTTAACCTCTATTTGTTCAGCATCTGCACAGAAAGACCTCAGAACCCAAATAGACTTATTATTCCTGTGTGTGGACCAAGAAGATGTCTGTATAATGACGGCTTTTGCTTTCGTCATACCGGCTGCTCGAGCTCTAAACGTACGATGTTAAGAGGCCCTTTGGCTGTTTATCTTTGGACCTGTGTCACAATCTTTTCTAACAGTTGGTGTTTACTTTATCAGCCCCGTTTAGATTGGGCCAGGCATGTTTTAAACCTCGCACAAAAATAAATCTCAGGTTGTGACTTTCAATTTCCTCAGTAAACATTGCATTTTAATACTGATAGGATTTTGCCAATTCTATCTTTTTGATGGCAATAGAAGTTAACACTGCAGCAATAGATTCATTTGATCAGAATCAAGCACAAAAGCTGTGCGGAAGAAAAAATAGGTAGCAGGTAATACTTACAGGTCTTTGCTGGTTTCTGTCTAACTTCCCCAACAGCAGGTCACAAAATTAAAGTCAGTTGTTGTAGTTTCACTTTGAAATAGTTTCTGTCTAAGTTCCCCTCAGCAGGTTACTAAATTAAAGTCAGTTGTTGCAGCTTAACTTTGAAATAGTTTCTGTCTAAGTTCTACTCTGCAGGACAAACATTAAAGTGAGTTGTTGCAGTTAAACTTTGAACAAACTTCTGTCCAACTTCCCCTCAGCAGGCCGGAGTTGTTGCAGCTTAATTTTCAGCTAGTCCCTGTCAAACTTGTGGGTAAATTAAAAAAAAGGGGAAGTTAGACAGAAACTAGCTGGAATTTAAATTGGCGTGATAAGAAGACGTTAATGGAAACATAAACTGGTTGGGGGTTTTTCCCGGAAACGTATTTAAAAATTAATATTGGGGTAATTTTCAATGATCCAGTCTTAATTGGTAATAAAGTTCCATTATAGTTTTACCCTTAGATGTTACCTGTTTCTACTGCTTTCTTCCATACAGCTTTTATGCTTGACTCTGGTCAAATTAAACAATACCTTCCGTGACAGCGGCATGAACTTCTGTTCGCACGGAAGAGGTAGACGAGGCAACATCCCTGGTAATTACCATCCACTTACCATCACATTTCCAGACCTGTAAAATGAAGTGTTGCCCATCATCTAAATCGATTTCTATAATCATGAACCCACCAAACAGCCCTTTAACTGTGCGGCTGAGAATCACTGCAGTCCTCTTCTTCATTCTGTAAACACAAAATAACCTGAATCATATTAACATAAGTAGATTAAGGTGTTTACACTACATAGCCCATGCCTGATTATTATCATAATTGCTTTTAAGACTGCAAATACAATTTCAGCCCAGACTGGTCTTCTAGCATACCCTTTCCCTTGTTGTCTTCTCCTTCTATTAGCTCTTATTTAGGCATTGCACACACCCCATTAGGCTAAAACATGCACACTTTGGAGTAAAGTTGGCTATAAAAGGTTTCTGCAATTTTGCCCGAGCACGAGCACACTGTTATTGCAGCACAAGCCATAGTGGGTTCCAATTATGTAGCATGTTTTGTTGTTAACACATTTCTAGAAGTTTAAAAGTTTTCGTCTGGTCATTAAAGTGCCTACACTAATGAGGTAGAACAGTGTGGTTATTAGACAGGAAGAGAAGGTTGTTTAATAGCATCCATTACAGACTTGGCTAGCTCACTCCATTATCCATGCGAACTCCATCCCATCCTACACCATTCATTTAAAACGCAGGGACAGAAACAACAATGCAAAGCAAGTCCAGGAACATTGATCTTACCCTGCTTGGAATCATGACTCTTTGACAACCACTACAGAGGGGCAATTCCTCTTCCAGCTATCACATTACAGGCCCGATCTGATGTTTAGCTGATCCGCAACGTTTCCATTTGTCAAAGTGTTTGCAGCGGCTCTTACAACCACACCACAGTGATGTTAATTACCGCGGCGCTGCAAACATGTCTCTGAACATTTGCATACTGCGTGAGCTGGTAAAATGCAATTAATTAAGAAATGAGTGTTTATAAACAAAGTTGAAGGTTGGTTAAAGCTTCTCTAATTGTGTGTGTGTGTGTGTGTGTGTGTGTGTGTGTGTGTGTGTGAGAGAGAGAGAGAGAGAGAGAGAGAGAGAGATACAGGAAGGCAGAGCTAGAGATTTAGAATGTCGCACCTGATTTGTTTACACAAACAATGGAAAAAATACAATTTGTTCTTTGCCCTTTTTTTCCCTCCCCCAAATGTCTGCGGGTGCTCGGTGACGGTTTGGAGGAGAGACAACATGGTCAACAATGCAACACAACAGCACGGGCATATGCACAATGGAAGACACAGGGGATTATGTTGTGGTGCCAGTTAACATTGTTGGCCGTTTGTTTTGGCAAGAATCAGACTTTTTGCTCAGAATGGAAAAATCAAGTATTTGGCAATTGTGTATCTAAAAACAAATTTAGTCATTTTTTTACACTGCAGATGTCACATCGGCGTCAGTCTGCTGAAGGAATATTTAGAATTGGGATACAAATGGAGTTCCGAGACGTGTCTCTTGGTAAATCGTTTCATTATCAGGACTTACACAGTAATGAGCAAATAAATCAACTCTGTTGTGTTATCTGCTGAATTGTAGTCGAGCATTAGCATGTTTGCATCACTACTCTGTGACATTAAACTAGCGAAGTTCAATTAGCATTTCAATTTTAGCATTTCAGACATTGTGTTTATACCTTTTCTTTCCTCTCCAGCCTTCATCCTGAGCTGTTCGTTCCCCAAAGAGCCCGCCGGCGGAGAGGTTTCGGTGACGCACCTCCACGCAGGCGGAGAAGCCTTCTTCCGCTGTTTCACCGGCTACAAGTTGCAAGGCCCCAAAATGCTCACCTGTCGCAACGCAACCACACCATACTGGAGCGGGAAGGAGCCCCAGTGTGTGGGTAAGACGACGAGTCGCCTCTTTGCTAGATAAATGCCAGCTCATTACCGCCGGGGCAATAAGATGGTAGCCCCTCACTAAACAGCTCAAAATGTAATCACGCCAACTAAATGTGTACACACTGTATACCGTGGTTATACCTCCGGGTTAATTTGGATATTGGCTATATTTTTTTTTTTTTTTTAGATTCAATTTATTTTTTGTACTCAATTACCGTCTAGTAGTTAACGCTGACTTGGGGCTGGTTTCCAAGGCAAAATTGTACTTGTATTTAAATTCGTCCAAATGTTTCCAAGGACCTTTATTAAATTAGAAAACTGAGGGAGGCATTTTTTTCTTAACAATTAAAATGATGAGTTCATAATTTAAAATGAAAACTGAAAATCGGAGGTACTCTCTGGGACTTCGGCTTTTCCCTAGAACACAGGTGATTTTGATTAACGCCAGCTTTCACTGCGTTGTCTCCTGCCGAGTTGATTGGTTACACTCCGGGCCAAATGAGTGTGTTTGCATGTGATTAGAAGCACGGCGAGCTATTCTTCGGAGACGGGGCAAAACAAGGCTGTTGGACCTGGCTGCCTTAATTAGAACTGGCCGCATGACTATCCTTCTCCTGCTGGTAAAGTCTCATCTGCCAGTTCTTGCCTTCCTCTGCGCCTGCCTGCAGCTGCTCTGAACTGATAGTGTTGCTGTTGCCATTTTTGCTGTTCTCCTTACAAGTCCATCACACACAGTCACACACTCTAAGACCCAGGTGAGCCACCCGGTGTAGTCCAGCCACACTCCACTGGATACTGATGCAATCTATGCCCAGACAGGGACTTTTCTTCAAACCCCCCCTGTTCCACAGTTGGTGTCATCACTTTTCTCATCCCTCTCTCTCTTTGTCTCCTTCCCTCTCTCTTCTCTCGCCGACTTTTGTCTCACATAGCATCCTGCGGGGGAATGATAAAAAATGCCACCTATGGTCGCATTGTGTCTCCTGGTTTCCCCGGCAACTACAGCAACAATCTGACATGCCACTGGGTCCTGGAGGCCCCCGAAGGCCAACGGCTTCACGTTCACTTTGAGAAGGTGGCTCTGGCAGAAGACGATGACAGGTAGCGTATGCACACTGCTAAATATCGAAAAACGCATGCTGACAATGAGAATATGGTGTCTTGGGCTAATGGGCAGGCAGGCAGAGCTTCGAACTCATTTTCTGAATAGCGCTCTGCCTGTGGACGGATCATTAAAACCCTCAAAGGCTATAAATAACCAAAATCTTCAGGGAGTGACAGATGAATTTGAAAGGACCTTTTATCATTATAATCCTTTAACAGTGTTCCATCAAGCGAATGAATTGAGAGGACTACAGAGGGTAGGGCGAGGCAGGAGAAGGCAAATTGCATCACATTTTTCAGCAACTACTGATCCACATGGCTATTGTCACACACGGCCATTCACCTCATTACCGAGCGCTGGAAAGTGTTATCGCAAAAGTTATTACAGCCACAACTGGAACAGTGAGCAGCTCTCAGATAGCTTGTAACTTCTCTTTTTTTTTTTGCCTCTCTTACCTCTCAAGGCTCACTTACATCCATTTGAATCTGTTCTTTCTTCTCTGTGTGTTTAGGCTGCTGATTAAAAATGGCAACAACATAGATTCTCCCCCTGTGTACGACTCCTATGAGGTTGAATACTTGCCCAACGAGGGTGTGCTCAGCACTGGACGCCACCTATTTGTAGAGTTCACCACGGACGGGACGTTGACCTCCACCGGCGCAGCCATCAGATACGAAGGCAGGTTGATCGCGCGCCTCTTGTCACGTCACCTTTGCTCACCTTGTCACTTATGTTTGATGCCACGTATTTCTTCCGTCCACAGCTTTTGCCAAAGGTATGTGCTATGAGCCCTTTGTGAAATATGGCAACTTCAGCGGCAGTGACTCCACCTACAGTGTGGGGGCAGTGGTTGAATTCTCGTGCGACCCCGGCTACACACTGGAGCAAGGCTCCGTGGTGATCGAGTGCGTGGATGCACAAAACCCCCAGTGGAATGAGACCGAGCCGGCTTGTAGGGGTGAGTCAATTGAATACACCCACTTGGGTAATTGTGAGACACTAGAGATATACTCAAAAAAATGATTTTACATGACCTAATTCTCAAAAACACACTAATGCTTTCATACTGTCCAGTGCTGCAGCGCTCTGAAATGCTCAGTTCCAAGTCCTGTCCCTTTAAGGCCCCCCTGTCTGAAAGGCCAGTCTGCTCTGATCGGTCAGCTCACACACGCCTAAGCCAGTACCGCTAACTGTGTCCCAGGCAGCTCCCTCACTGTATTTAGCTTCCTCTCTTAGTGGTATAACTACATTAAATATTGCCAAATAAATAATAAATAAGAACCATTTCTAAACCAAATACTTCACCTTCACTCATTATATGAGTATTATTTGACCTCACTGGCCAACATGCCAATTACATCACAGCTTTCTAAGGGTTGGGAGAGTCACCAATAACTTGTACCAATAACCGTGATATTCAAAAATTTTAGACATATGATAATAAAAAAAACAAACAGGAGATATAGACTCTCCCTCCTCCTCCCTACACTGGAATAACAAATGCTTTTCATTTGACAAAACACACAAGAAACAAAGTTAGGATCAATCTGAATCTGACAGAAATTGCAACAATATCATTATCGTGAATTATTTTGAAAATATATCATGACAGCCCTATTGACACTCTTTGTGTGGTGTTAGCGGGGTCAACTGCTGGGTGCTAATTCAAATTACACATAATAACAGATGTGCGCTCAACATAATGCTCGTGCAAGCAGTTAGCACTTAATTCTTTACACGTCAAACCAGGCGCTAGGTGTAAATTATGCAAATACGTGATATGGTGATGTAGTGTAATGTCAAGAGGAAGTCACCGAACTAATGACGGGACGACTGACAGGGCGTTTCAGGCATTTCAGGAGCAGTAGATCTCCCATTGGCATGAACTTTGGGCTTTTTTAACTTTAAAGACCTTTTTTCATGAGCGAGACCCCATAAAGCTCACTGAAAAAGCATAATAGGGCTCCTGCTTCCACTGGAGCAGAAACGGCTGACCTATAACGACCCAAGGCTTTCATTGTCTTCTTGATCACTGCAGGACTTAGCGAAGTCTTTATACTTAAATATTAAAAGGAGCACTCGCAGTTAACTATATCTTCCTACAGTAAGCTGCTTTCCTTTGATCAACGACAAATTTCCCCCTTAAAATTGTAACAGTGATTTACTCTGACATGTGCGCTCGCAGGGCAGATTTTAGAAGTGCTAAAGATTAAAAGGCATACAATAGTTGGCCTAAGATGAACACTGCCACACTGCACAGAATTCATACCGTACTAAAAAGCTATCGTTGAGCTCTTCCCTTCTGCTCCTCCTCCACACACACACACACACGCACAACACGCTGACCTCATCCCCCCTTTTTCTTTGTTGGACGCTTGGTCATTCTGCCACACGGTGAAATTGAAAAGCTCTCTAGTAAAGCTGGATATGAGAAAATTTAATTTCTGCTCCTGTGGGTCATGGTCACCAAGCGGCTCAGTGCTAGTATGCAGTTTTTACAAGGTTCATGTCAAGGAGCCTGCACACTCGATTTCAGCTGCGTTTTATTAAGCGTTCAGACCGCGTGCACCATCGTATGAAGTCACATATTCGCTCAGGTGCATTTTTTAGATCCTTTTACTTGTTACTTGCACGTGACGATTAGCATGATTTGGTATTCACTTTGCTGCTTCCTCCTGCGTCACCGTGGCAGTCCTGGTAATATCAGAATACAAATTTAACATTTATCTGAGAGACTTCGAAAAGCATGGATGCACGCGATTTGTTCACCATCTCACGCCATCAATTAAGTCATCACTGCTTCATTACCTGGCCACTAGCAGTGCTTTATAGGCTCGCATTATCACATTAGCAACCCGAGCTCGTACCCCGCCAGTCTACACTGATATTAGAGGACCGGTACTAAGTGTAGCTACTAGATTTCACGCGTCGTGTACCATCAAAAAGGGGAATGCAACATTGGAATACCTTAAAAAATGTGGGTCTGTCGCGCACAAATAACAACAGTAACCTTAGCTGCCAAGACATCAGCAAACTAACCACCATAATACAGTGATTTTCTGAAAAAGACTCCACAGAAGATGGGAATGTGGGAATTAGAAAAAAAATAGAAAAATCACTAGATTTGGTTGCCTGTATGATTCTCTGTGAAGAAGCCAGATGAGAGTCACCTCTTTAGGTGCCATTTTCTCTGAGAAAGACGGGATCAATATTTGAGTGTCTGACAGATTGAGTCAGCCTCGTCATGAGTGATGCTCTGTCACCTGACAGTAAATAAGACAATCTGAGATTCTGGAGGGAACGCTATAGGTCCTCTGTAAATACCATGTGTATGTAAAGAGATCTGATTCATCATACTGAAGTTTGTAATTCTTGAGAATTAGCAACTCAACAACAAGGTTTTCCCTTACAACACACTACTCCTAGGCGTGAAGTGGCAGGGGGAAGGAATGTATTGGGATTGGGCCTTAGAATGTGATGCAATGCATAGATTTGTGTCTTAGCTTCAACCCAATGTGTTTTGTGCTTTGCAGCTGTGTGCAGCGGGGAGATCACGGACTCTGCCGGTGTGGTGCTGTCTCCCAATTGGCCCGAGGCGTACGACAAGGGGCAGGACTGCATCTGGGGTATCCATGTGGAAGAGGACAAGAGGATCATGCTTGACATCCAAGTGTAAGAGACCGCACTCAGGTGCAAGAGCGCGAAATCACACAGAAGAGGTCAGAGAGGAGGTCAGATTGACCTCGAGATGGTAAACACTCCATCTTGAGACACAGGGACACACACACACGCACACACACACACTCGCTTTCCTCGTCGACACACTCGTCTTTTCCCCTTTCACATAAACACGCTGCGACGTGCACATGGGGAAGTGTTTCCGTGGTTGAAGTCACTAATTAGTTTTTTTTTTTCCTTTTTCTTTTTCTCATCCGCTACATTAAGAATTCTGTGTAGCTTCCAGCTCGCTCTCTGACCAGATTAGCCAGTAAGCCTCCCTGCTCCCACTTCCCTGGTGTGTGTCTCAGAGTTGGCTTTGAAATGAATATGCTCTGGCAGTAAACTACTCTGAGCCACTTATCCGGCCGTCCCAACTGTAATTCAACACACATGCACACAGATGTCACAATAGACAGATGCACACACAAATATAGGCACGCTCCGTTTCTCCTTCAGCCCATCACTCTTACTGTACACGACTTGTCAACATCGCTCTCACACCCCCTGCTTCCTCATCCGAGTCATCGCTCCTAAATGAAGTGTAAATGATCACGTCGCTTTGTTTTCTTCATTTTATGCTAACTATCTTTTTTTTAAACAAAACAATTCGATGTATGCTTGAGACTCTGCATCTTTGTCTGCTTATCTTATGTAGATCTCTCTGCTGCCGTGTTTGAGTGACTACCACAATATTTCCATGGAATCCCGTGGAAAGCTCAAAAAAAAAAAGAAAACTACAGCATAAGTGATTTGCGTTATTGCCTGAAGCGCTCGCACACAAGAGGGGGCAGAGAGGTTCAAATTAAACCAGTGGGAATACTGCCTGGGGTTGGAGAAAAACAGAGTCACTGACAAATCTCAAACAGAGGCTAATATTAGCTATTGGTGCTCATTTATATGTATGCAGGCGTTTGCATCCTTCACTGTTTATGTTCACGAAAAGGTTCACGTTCACCCTTCATTCACTCTCGCTGTGAGAATCAATGTATGTTTCTGAGCAGTTGTAATTGTGACATATGGGTCTGGATGCTTTGCTGATGCAGACGGATTTCAGTCCACAGACCACCTAGAAAGAGCAGAAGTAGTTTTCATCATCATTATCATTTTATGCTGGTTTGTTTTTGTGCTTTTCTTAGTCAGAGCAATGTGTAAAGCATCGCACGAGGCACTTTAAAAAAGATGAGTGCATGGAAACTAATGGACGAATAACAAAAACTCATAAAGGTTTTACACGTTTGTTCCCAACAGAAGCCACGCTGCCCCTAGTAATCAAGGTGAGGTGGTCACAGTCTGTACTGTGCTTAAAATGTATTTCTCGACTCATTAGCAGTATTATTAGCAACAGCCTGTATTATCATGAACAAGTGACAGTATTTTTCACTGAAAACATGGCTGAGGTCCGGTTGTGGCTCCAGAGGCAGAGCGGGTCGTCCACTAATAGAGGGTCTGATTAGTGGACAGAGATATCGTGGGGCGCTTTGGTTAGAAAGAGTTGTGTCGCTCAAGATGAGACGTTTGGCAACTCGCGTGGCGGACTCTGCCATCAGTGTATGAATGTGTGTCAATGACCTAGAAAAAAACCTATATGCAAGTACATTTACTAGGATTCATCATACTGAAAATCATCAAAATGGTCATTTCAACATTGGAGTTACATTATATTATACTGACACAGCACGTCCTCATACCTCAAAGACTAAATACGTCGATTGCCAAGGATTCCCAAAAGTATATATGACCGTTCCCAAAGCGACCGAGCCTACCACGTATGATGGTTAGACAGTAGTCGGGCAGGTGAGCTGGAACGTCATCACATCCAGCCGTCTTGGAAACAATTTTATTGTTGTGAAACGGTCGCAGTTTGGTCAGGTTCAGGCATCCAAAACTACCCGGTTAGATAACAGGTCAAATAAGTCAAAAAGCAGAAGCTGCGCATTCCGACCCATACTGATGCCTGTTGTTAGTCGAGGAGAAGCCAGAAGAAACCAGAAGTCAAAGGTGAAATAACAACACATACGTAACGTAACCCAAGTTACTTAGGTAATGTTGGTTCATTTATCATAATTACTAAAGCCACAAGGCCCAAAATTTAACTTAAATAAGATGTAAATAAATCGTCCGCTCAGAGGGTATGTACAGATGTTTTTTCCCTGTGAGGACAAGCGCACAGATTAAAATCACAGCCATCTTTTAGATGATGCTGAATTCCATCTGAAAAAACTGATTGAAATAGCTCGAGGGATTCCCTCACAGCTGTGGGATACAGTCGACAGAGGGTTCAGCGTAAGCCTGGCTGCTTTCTGTACCGGCTCAGTTTTGTATGCGGGCTGTGTGGTTACAATACACATAATGCCCCAAAACTTTATCTCGCAGGCTTAGAGCAACTGAGATATGAGCTATCACTCAAATATCATCCGAAGATCAAAAAGGGAATAATAGCATCAGAGAGGCTACCAGTGATACACAAAGTCTGAATAGTGAGCAGGGTTTGAGTGACCCTGCCTTACCTCCCCTGTTCTCTAGCTGGAGATTAAGACCCAGTGATTAATGTCTGATGTAACTCAACCGGTGCACCTAGGGTAAAAAGATCAGAGAGGATTTTTTTTTCCTCCCCAGGAATAAGTAAACAAGTTTGATTTGAGGTATACTGATTTTCATTCAGAGATCCCTTTGAAATAAATTGCCCCGGCCTTTAGTTTGTTTTAATCCGAGCCACATGAGGCCGCTCGCTGTAAATTAATGGTGCCGTGGCCACGTCTAGTTTATCTCGGGGTTGGTCATGCGTGGCCTCGATGGCAGCGGAAAGAAACCCACAGCCCGTCTGATCCCCGCAGACCCTACCATTACCCTCGCGCCTGGCCCCGCTCATCATGAGAATGGCATTCCTAAAGGCTCGGTCAACGCGTAATTTGTGCGGGAGTGTGTGTTTGTGCGCGCCCGTCGTGCGTGTCGAAGTGACAAAAGGCCCTTGTTGATGAGAGCTGTCTCATTATAAGGGTGGGCACACACTTTTCCACATTAATGAGAATGTTTTCTGTATTATCATTCATCACTGTGCCTCTGCTGGCAATTACAGAGGAGCAGTGTGCATAATGAGGACTGATTAATTAATTTAGGCCAAACAGGAGGGCTGGCTCGTTGCTAATTAGCATGGAGCATGGCTCGAGCAAGAGCAGGAGACAAGAGGTTACAGCTGATATCCGCACCTGTGGAACACAACAAGGTAAATGGTTCTTGCAGATTTTAAGCATTCAGTGTGTACCGCCTCCCGAAGTGTGTTTCGCATGTCAACACGGTGAGGAAGTCTGTTTTACAGTTGAATAACATTTTATGTCATTTCACGCATCAGAATCAGACCTGTTTTTTTTTTTTTTTTAGACATGGCGTACTACTGGGTTTATAGAGTCCTCTTGTGGAGAGTCGGAGCATTACATGTCATGTGAACGTGTTGGTTATGCAGATGCCCTGATAACTGAGTTGTTACTTTGGCCTGAAAGGAGCCCCATCATTCACTGGGCAGCACAATTCAGGTGTCAAATAACTCTGTCTGAGAAGAAGGTTTTCCCTTGAAAGCGGCGCGCTGAAAGCAATTTCCATTCTGTTCGAGTTACCGGAGATTTGCAGGCTTCCTCAGACTTTCCTTGACAGGTCAGTGAAGGTGACAAAACGCCTCGAGACCTCGTACAAAAACATGGCTGTCATCCCTTCATCTGCAGAATCGAGCGTGGGGGGCTGCCATTGGTATGCAGAGGAGTCGCAGGAATTCTTCAAGTCCCTTTTTCAAACAGAACCTTTGCAAAAACACCCAAGCCCACGTCAGTAGGAGGAGGTGTTTAATCAAATAGGACAAGTCGAAACAAGTTTTGCCTTTCAAGTTTTTTTTTCTTTAATGGGTTTTGTGCTTTTGCTTTCTCACCTGGGAGCATTAATCATCTCAAAGCCAGTCATACACCCTCACACGTCCCCGTTTTGACATCACTTAGGCTGTTAGTAGTCTGGAGCCCACGGTAGTCTTAGTTAGTCATCAGGACCAGACTCAAAGTAGTCTGGCTCCGTGAATTGTCAGAGCCGACTGTCAGACAAAATGTCACACTCACACACCATGTTTTGTCCGAGATCCATGTCTTCTCGAATGAAACAATTAAGCACAAAAATATACTGCAGCGGTTAAAACAGTCGCACCCTGACACCAGTCTGCTAAACATTAATGTTGCTCCTAAATAGAAAGGAAAGATGAAGTAAGCAAACTCCACAGAAAATTAGTTATCAGCTGCAACAAAGGAGATGGAGCGACTGCGTTCCTGTCTGGCCAGGAAACCATTAAAGGAGCCAGGTGGGATGACATTTGGGTGATGCGACTGCCAGGTGACTACAGAGAAGGCAGCTCGGTGTCCCGTAGTGAGTACTGTGTAAGTCTGGACTGCAGGCACTGTGTGTTTGGCATTCCTCTCTGATGTCTGATGAAAAAAAAAAAAACTTAAAGCTGAGCGTGGAGTGGACGGGGTGAGTGGAAGAAAGTCAAAATCAAGGTTGACAGCAACATTTCTTGCTGAGTAAGACTGACAGGGACGACTGTTTAGGCAGCCCAGGCGGGAGGAAAGGTTAGGGCATGTCGAGTGTGAAAGCGCGCAGATCTGCTAAAGCTGTTGACTATAAATCTGACATTTTTTTGATTCGGCTGCGGTGTCGGCCTTGCATCTTGTCCGACATCAGACCAAAGTGAGTGTTTTTAGTTGTTAAATAACCTCTAGAGATGCACATCAGGTTCACTCTTGTAAAGTTGATTTTAAACAGGAAACAGACAGAATGTAATGGACACCACTGACATTTAGATTGGTTCCTTATAAACGTTGCTTTAATTAGGTCATTTTGTTTGCTACAGGGCATTTAATCTCCCTGACTGGCAATGCAGCCAGACTGGCAGCCTGGCATCATTTCTATCTGCTTTCATTATAGACCAAATTAATAACTACACTCACATGTTGTCCTGTGTTGTGGGCAGTTGCTGCTTTAAAAAGAAAACAGTTGGCATTATTGTTATCTTTTCGACAGTGGTGCCAAAAGTAATACCAATTAGGAAATGCTGGGGTGGCGGAGTGGGGTTCGTCCGTTTCCACTGTAAGGTGAATATCAGTTGTGTTCCTCAGCGAGTCAGAAAGAAAAAAAAAAAGCGGAATTAAGTGTTGATGTCCCAGAGGTTTGTGGGATGGCACAGCCAAATATCTGCTTATAATCTCTGCATGAAGAAGACGAGAAACAAGAAGCATCGGCTCAATCTCGAGCTGCTTGGACTTCCGAAAGACAAAGCCGATTTCCCCCAGCCATGCGCAAACACATGGTGGTGATATTTGGTTATCAGGAGAGGATGAAGATCTGCTGCTTCTGCACCTTACCAGATTAGCGAGACAAGCAACGCGGGCGTCGCGGTGCTCACACAAACGTAGAAGGCATTACAGCAAAAAGAAGTCAAAGTAAGAGATGATTAGACCTATACAGAATGTAGCAAAAGGCAGCAGCAGGTGCTGTATATCTGTGTTGAGTCCAATGAAACGGAGTGACTGGAAGGTAATCGCGCATTAAGATTGCCAACTGACAGTAACCCCATCCCTCCGCGTAGGGTAGACTGAATGCAGGGAGACCTTTGGGAGGAGATAAGGTGAAATACAGTGCAGTGATAAGGCGGATCGCCGTGTTGACATGAGCAGCAAGTGGAGGATGGCGCTCGAATGGAAGTGAAGTCAAGTGTGAGATGTGGAGATAGAAAAAGATGCAAACACCACCGGCTGCCGGGCTCCTCTGTGGGCCAGACTGACGGACACCCACCGTCTTATTGTGACAACTGTTGTGACACCACAGACGCCTTCTGCTATTAAAAATCCCGATCGTGTGTCACTGCGGGTGAGCAGGGTGCATATTATCCACGAGAATAAATTAAATAAGATGTTACTAAAATACATAACGATTAATGCATCCGTCACTTTTTTTTTTTTTTTTTTGGCACGACACAAATGTCATTTTAAGAGGCATTTCCGTGCATGAAGTGTTCTTACGGCGGGTTTTGCAACAGGCATTGTCATTCCTGTCACTTCGATGCACAGCAGCTGATTGTTAGAGAACATGGAGGTGTAAATTGTCCCTATAGCTGTCCAACTAACCAGAGGGAGCCCGGTGCCACACAGCACCTCATTTCACTCCCATTCATGCAGCTGGCATCTATTATTTGTGCCCATCAGGGGAAGCTGCAATTTCTATTTTTTTTCTCCGTCCAAATTTCAGCAGCGGCACACGGCAAACAGTCGAAATCCACTCGTGTTTTTGTCTTGAAATTGTGCCCTCAGCAACATCAACTAGCGGGGCCAATGAATATGCATGTTGTGTGCCTGATTATGTAAATGACTGGTTAATGCTAATAGTCGACGCGGACAGGTAGGATTTGCACCGAGTCTGGAAGAACAAAAAGCTGAAATAGGGTGCTTTTCATTGATTGTAACTGCAGCGCATTCCTACTCAGAAGAGCGGTTCTGTGGGGGAGGTTGTGAATACGAGAGTGAGGAGAAGTAAACAGACTCGGGTCATTTGCTTCCCTTCTATCGCCGTGAAACTCCGTCAATCACAGACCCGCGGCCCCTTCGGAGACTCGTACTGCTGCGTTTGTTCTAGCAGAGCTACAAAGTCTGCGTGCAGATTCGGAGCTCGTGTTCAGCGGTCTATAGCCTCACAGGCTCCGATGCTCAACCCGAGAGTCCCTGAAGAAGAGGAAGAAAAGAGCCTCAGTCGCAACTCCATTAGCAAGTCATGTGCATCAGCGTATCAACAAATACAAAAGAACATCTCAATGGTAGTTACAGTGCGTGGACAGGTGATTCAAATCAGCGAGTCGACAATCGTGACCGCAGGAATGGAGTTTTTGGAGGGGTCAGTCACGAGGCACGAAAAGCCCGCCAACACCCATCTGTCCCAATCTTAAAGAGCCGGCAAATACAGAATAGATCAAATCTGCGAACAAAAAAATCGCACGGTAAAAATGTAGAGGAGGTAGAATTAGACATTTGTTTCCTCAGGGATTCACACCCACGAGATACAATAGTAACAAACATTACTGTGTGTTTTTTCTTTCAGCTTTTTTTTTTTTAAAACGATTTGCACGTGGGATTTTTTGATTTCGATGAACATGTGTTTTTCTACACAATGATTTTTTGCTCCATGGTTTTCCATGTTGAGTTTGTCCGTCCCTAAAATGAGGACACGCGGACTTTTTTCTTCAGGCAGACAGAGACAGCTTTTCAACTATCCCTCTCTCTAGCATTCCCCCCTGTGGCGTTACCGTTGGCGCCTGTCGCAAAGACAGCGTCAGCAACATGGGCCCTTCCAAATCGAACTGGAAAGCCAAACCTCAATGCCACGAAAAAGCAGTTAGACACCCTGTTGTATTAATATGTTGGCAGGTTTTGTTACTTACTGATCTAGAAGAAAGAGTTTTGAACCGTCTCAAGTCCCTGACGGTCAGGGGGAAACATGTCAACAGGGGAACTCACTTCGGCACAACATCGACGCTCTCTGTCGAGTGAATGCCCATTGTATCACTCTCGTTTTACCTTTATCACTCCCCTCCTTTTTCACCTTTGTTGTATCCTCCGTCAGCGGCTTCCTTTTTTCTTTTGCAGTGTAAAGTTTCCACAGTTATTCCACTGTTACCTGGGGAAAACAATGTCTTTTTCTCACAAAGCGAGGCGTATAGAGAACCAATACAAACACAGACACTGTCATTTTTACACTGTGCAATCAGTATTTACTCCAGAAGGACGAGTTAAAGCAAAAATGTTATCCATTACCAGTTAAACGTAGTTTGACCTCTTGGTTTAGTTATATATAGTTATATATATATAGTCATGAAGTTTTTCTATATGTGTGTTGACAGCCCTGTGACCTCACTTACTTAAATCTAATTTGAAAGGATGTGTGACTGTTTCAAAAAAACTCCCAAAGGATGGAGCATGCATCAAGATTCAGATTTACATAATAGAAATACAAAGATTGCATCAGCATTGCGAATGTGCAGCTCTTTCTTCATTACCTGCGTTTTCCGGCAATTGTTTTATCCGAGAATTAGCAAGCAGTCTCAGACACACTGCATTTGCTCTATTTCTAATACATTTTTGACTCTGAGTTCAATTTGACCGTGGCTAATCATGCAGCCACCTGCGAGGCCTGCACACGCAAACGTTTGTCTTAAAGTGGATCACCGAACAACACGAGATGACATGAGGGTGTTGATATTGCTGGAGAGTCAAAGCAAATCAGCGGGGAGGAGAGATCAACACGGGCGGTGAGACAGTGACAGATGATTCGAACGAGGTGTGATCACGACCGCAGCCGACAGAGGAGCCGGGCTGCCTGATTTTCAGGCACTGCAACATGCAATCGGCATCAACTTTAACTGTGCCAAGGGGAACCAAGAACAGTTGGAAGGCCTGATACAAGTTTTGGAAAGCGCTGGTTTTCTGAAAACTGCTTCTGCACTCGATTGATTTATTGATCGTGGTAGTGGACAGCTAATGAAAGGGACGGACGTGTCACTGGGATGAAATCACTGCTTCTACCCGTGACATGCATGAGTAGCGCTGTGTTATTAATGCTGTTAAAGCGAAACTCTCGCCAAAAAGCAAAGCTTTTTTTGTGAATGTCATAAGGCATAATTACGACGAAAGAGGTACTTTTAAGATTTACCGTATTTTCGTTTTCAGGTCAAGCTCATTTTCAGAGGGAGTGCTACGGGCACTTTTACGATTGCATCAAAATCGCTATATTTAAAACACTAAGAAGACGCGACACAACATGAAACTTTGCACGTAGTATCACCAGGGTCTCTACACATGAACACACTGTTGTGTACTCAGAGTTTACTAAAAAGACAGTTTTTGAACAACTCATGTTAGCGGTTGCTTGTTCTGCTAGCCGCCGTCCTGCCAGCTGAGAATTATCGATCTTCGAATGCGACGTAACATGGAGGAAAGTTAAGGTGGACCACTACTGTCTTCCGGCAACAACCATCCACGCGATATCTCACTTGACTTTTCCGGCTTTTTATTTTAGTATTGTTTTTTATATGAGGCTCCTTTTTCAACTTCAAGGTCAATATTGTTTTTCGCTAAAAACAAAACAACAAATTATCCGTGCATTTATATGGAACTAAGCTTTAGGAGCGTTCCACCTTAACTCTCCTCCATGTTACGCCGCATTCGGAAATCGATACTTCTCCACTGGCAGGATGGTGGCTGTCAGAACAAGCAACTGCTAACGTGGGTTGTACAAAAACTTTCTTTTTAGTCAACTGTGTACTCAAACAATGTTCTCAATGCTCATGTTCATGTGTAGAGACCCTGGTTATACTACGAGCAAAGTTTCATGTTGTGTCAAGCCTTCTTCGTGTTAAAAATAGCGATTTTGATGCTATCATAAAAGTGCCCGTAGCACTCCGATTAAAATGAGCTTGACCCGAAAACGAAAATACAGTTAATCTTAAAAGCTTAATGCTTTTACACAAAGGTTTGACTCGGGTACATTCACACAAAAAAAAGCCTAGGTTGCATTTTGGCGAGAGTTTCGCTTTAAGTTCTGTTCAGCAGACGTCGTAGATACTGACATAAAGTAATCATACTCCTAATCATCCCTGGCACATACAGCAGCTACTTTCCCCCCTGCATGTTAAATCAGCAGGCAACTACAACTTCTGTGGCTTCTCTTTTCTTTTTTTTCCCCCTCCATCCCCTGTGTGTGAATAAATGTCAAGCTTTACTGATGCTCCATAAACGGGGCAAGGACATACGGATCTCCAAATGGAAAAGGTTAATGCATTCTTAAGTTAGTCAATGACAGCAGAGATTCTGTAAAACAGTGCCTCGGCCGCCTCGTGTTCAGTTGAGGCCGCCTAGACATTTCGATTTTCACATCAGTCCTTGGATATTTATTTACTTACTCAACTGGCTTTAGTCCCAATTATATTCTATAATCCTGGTTGCTATGTGTAGCAGGTTTTTTTGCATAGGCATGGTGACATAAAGGATAATATCATGTTGTGCCTATATATTTGCGAATATTCACTCCGGTACATATTCATGAGAGCGATGTGGGGGGGCCAAGAGGCATACCATCATGAATTATTTAGTGTTTACTTCACATCAGATCTATCCAATATAAACAGAATTAATATTTTCCCAAGCACTGCTGACATCGCTTTATGTCATCAGCTCCCGCTTTCATCAGCCAAGGAAGATGCCAGTCACTTAACTGTCGGAGCCCCTGAGCACAATACACACAAACAAACGCACGGTACACAACTTCAGGCGTGAAGCCTTTCAGTCTCATCATCTAGAAGAAGTGTAAGCATTTTTTGTATGTGTGTTCTTAGTCTCCATGTTGGCAAGAACGACCTGCTGACTTTCTACGATGGCGACGACCTGACGGCGAACATCCTGGGCCAATACAGCGGCACACGGCCACACTTCAAGCTCTACACCTCCATGGCCGACGTCACTATTCAGTTTCAGTCCGATCCCGCCACCAACATCTACGGCTACAACAACGGCTTCGTGGTCCACTTCTTTGGTAAGACTGCGGTTTTCTTTCTTCTTCATTAACCTTCAAGGTGTTATTGATAACCAACTGCCGCTAAATGTGACATTAAACTTTGCTTATGCTAGATAATGTTAACAGTGCTACCACTTGCTAACAAACGTCGACATTGCAAATGTTAATGTTGTGAGCGCCGGCTTAACTTCGTTAACCAAGGATGTTACATTTAAACCTGGATACAGTTTTGGAAGCAGAGCTCTATTCATTCTTATGAAAGCTGCTCAGTGATGCACGAACCCAAAACAGCTCAACTTTCCAGCTATAAAATGACCCGGATCTTCCCCAATTGTTGGGCCCGTAGAGTGTGCGCAGTAACGACTTTTTAGCTAACTTCTAGCGTAGCGTCCTGCGAACGTGAATAGAGATAAAACGATTTAATCTTGCTGCTCCAAATCCAAATTTCGAATGGGTTAAATTCTGTGCACTCAAAAAAATGTATCTACCATTTAACAGCCATTTTTTTTTTACAATGTAAGCCTATGGGGAAAAAGTCTTCCCAGGCTGCCGTGCATCACGTCATCATGTAGTGAGCAGTTTGGCTGCCACTAAAGTTTGCTTCCTGGGGGCGCTTGTTGCTAACTCTAGCGAGCTAGCTAGCTTAGCACAATCATAATAATGTTGTTTTTTTTTCAATCTCTGTAGATGTGTTATTATTATCAAAAGCATATTTGTCTACATAAAAATGAAATCAGTTGTGCCTTTTATCTGGTTAATCACAATCCAAACCGTCAATTCCTCTATGCTGGGTTTTGTAGAATGCCCGTTGCCAGACAAGAAGAGGCGTTGAAAATGTTCTCTTACCTGGAGCACAACAGGTTACCAATTAGGAAAAAAAAAGAGTTTATTTATTTCTCTATTCTCTTGTTGTGCCTCTGTCTGTCTTGGGGCTTATCCCAGGTGCCCGGGATTTGATAACAACAAACACAGAAAACACAATAATAGGATGCACTTAAACATCAGCTGGTTTGGCCCCCGTGCTTTGTTTTCTTGGCCATGTATGGGTGCAGTTAGGGAAGCGCAGATTGACTGGTGCCGAAACTGCATGCTGTGTTCTTCCCAGCAAACATCACAAAGGCTCTATTTACACTCTTCTCCCAAACTGCTGCTGTTTAGTGCACACAGAACAGACAGCCTCGCAGTTGTTTTCAGTCCCTGCAGAGAGGGCCGTTGCATAAAAACGCTCGGATTTTTTTCCTCGAGGAGCCTCGTCATGTGGTCTTGATCCCCTTATGTGTGAATGGAAATGTACTGCTCATTACTCAAGAGAATGTAGCATTGTTAAAATATTCCCGCATCCCGGTACCATTGTCTTTCCTCATTGTGTTGATTTGAATGGGTAGGATATCTGTAATTCTTAATTTTTCCGTTTTTCCGTCCTGTCGCTCCTCTCCTCCGCACCACCGACTGCTCCCAACGGCAAGCAGAGGTGCCGAGGAACGACACCTGTTCCGAGCTGCCCGAGATCACCAACGGGTGGAAGAGCACGTCGCACCCCGACCTCATCCACGGCACCGTCATCACCTACCAGTGCTACCCTGGATACGAGCTGGTGGGCTCCGAGATCCTCATGTGCCAGTGGGACCTCACTTGGAGCGGTGACGTGCCGAGATGCGAGGAAGGTGAGAAGAACAACAAACAAGAGCTTTTAATCCACACACAGGGGAGAGCGAGCCAGAGTGACCTCACCGGAATCCTCTGGCCTTTGGGTATTGCAGTGAGCAGATTAGGTTACGTAAACTCATTCTGCCTTAGTTCTAATCCGCACATGTTATGCAGACTTCCAGACTTCTATTGGTAGCTAGATTTTAGAATAGCTTAGTCGTCGTCTCAGCCCTCACTGCGTGCGTTCGTAAAAATAAGTCCAAGCAAAATCATCTAGAGGAAGGGAAACATCAGCCTGCAATCACAGCTTTTATAACAGATTATATGGTAATCATAGTGGTAAATTATCATGAGACTGATTTTTACCAACAGAAAATAATGAAACGCCTGATCAGTCCAATGGAAAGCAAAACGCATGCAGTACCAAAAGGATTAAAATTCCTAATGCAACTAACTGGCACTTTTCTCATGACCCTGCCTAGCAGCAGTGGTTGCAACTATGATTGATGCACTTAAAGTGGCACCGGCAGTATTTTAAACCCCAAAGTGTGTTTACAAGTCTTGTGGAGCACTTGTAATGCGTAAGAGTTATATAAAACTGTTTGTGGCCCCAGAGGGAGCCATACAAAATCAGATCATTTGCCTGAAGTGATGTCACTGAAACTTTTTTTGATTATGAAGATGATACATTTGTAAATCAAATGAGTCTGTCTGTGGAGCTCTGTAGCCCTCATCCTAGCAGCTTGTACAAGCATAACACACGCTAATCTCAAACCAAACTATTGACAGTCATGTCAACCCTTTTTTAAGGTCCTCAGAGAGATCATTGAGGGTGATGAAATCATACAGATCAACAAAATCAGTTCAAATAGTTACAAGCAGGTGATTAAGGACGTTCCCTGAATGTCCGTGAGGAAGAAGAGTTTTTAGTTTGAACTCTTTTTTTGCGAGTGATTCCATGATACCGCTGCACTAAAACCAAAAGGCAGTCTTTCCGAGATCGGTTCCGGCTGGAGGAGCTTGAAGAAGCAGCCAGCCGCTGCGACTTCCAGCGCAACGCAGATGTGATGTATGACGGTAGTTTTCCAGTCGGACCTGCGTAGATAAACAGGTACCAGTGCTTGTCTAGACAAGGAAGAAGAATGTGTGGAGCAAAAAAAGACTGTATCTTTGGATTCTCTGCATCGATTTTTAATAAAACTGTCAACAGCGTTACAGCCGTGCAAATCTAAATCAAATCTAAAAGTGCTCTTGTCGACATTGTACATAGTGCATAAAGGTCCAGGGGCATTCACTGGACCTTTTTAATCCTCTTGTTTGGCATTAATACAGTATACTGGATTTATTAGTGCATTATCTGTTATTAAATCTGGAAAAGTAATATAATAAGAATAGTATGAATGATTGTTTTCCTCACCCTACTGCTGCCATCACTGGTGGCAATGATAACAAATAACCATCCTCATTTCTTTCTGTGTTGCGCCAGTGATGACATGTCCCGACCCTGGGAATGTGGAGCACAGTCACAAGGTGCTCACAGGCACCCGCTACACCGTGGGATCGACGGTGCAGTTCGTCTGTAATAAGGGCTATGTCCTGTCCGGCAACAGCCTCCTCACCTGCTACAACCGAGATTCAGCCGCACCCAAGTGGAGCGAGAGGCTGCCCAAGTGTGTCCGTAAGTCCGACCCATGCACATCGCAGACGCTGACATGCAAACCTGAAACCTTTACTTCAATAAAGTGTGAGATAAAAGGTCTGTCGTGGCTCTCTACGTGATAAAGAGCGTCAGTTGTATGTGTCCTTCCTCTCAGCTGAAAAGTACGAGCCATGCAGGAATCCCGGCGCTGCCTCAACCAGCGTGCAGAGCTCTGAAAAGGCCTTTTATCAAGCAGGAGAGACGCTGAGCTTCTCCTGCCACTCTGGCTACGAGCTGCAGGGCGATGCCACCATCTACTGTATCCCCGGACACCCATCACAGTGGAATAGCACCCCCCCTGCCTGCAGAGGTAAACCATGCCCACACACACTGCACTGAGAACATTCCAGGCTATTACAACTCTCAAAACCTTTGGAAATACTCAGACCTTTATAACTATGTGGTATTGATTTGCTTGCTGTTAGTGAATGCAGACTGTGAATGAAGACGTTGTACTTATTTTGCACTGAAGTGTTTTATATACTCTGTGCTTTTGTAGCATCCTCAACCCAATATGTGAATGAGCGCAGGCTGGACGGTGAGTCATGTTTTGGAACACTGCAGCATCAATATATTGATATTTCTTTTGTTTTTTGTGCAGTTTCACAAACACAATAACTGTTTTTTTGTGTGTGTGGGTTTTTTTTTTTCTTTCTCTTGTAGTTATCCAAAATATGGATTACGGCATGGAGGGAACCAATATCGCCCTCGCAGTTTTTATCCCCACCGCAATCATCTTGGTGGTTGTCCTCGGGATTTATGTCTACTTTGCAAAGTAAGTAAATAACTGAAAAACTTTATTAATTTCATCCTGAGTCAAATGAGCCGTTACATGATTCCCCCCCCGTTTCTCCACTCTCTGCTCAGACTCCAAGGGAAGTCCATCAGAATGCCTTCATCCTCGCCGCCGTACGACAACATGACGGAAGAGTCGGCCTTCGACAACCCCGTGTATGAGAGCGGAGTAAGTACAGATGTCATGAGCATGCAGGACGTGGATTCACACAACACCAGTGTGCTGTCTTGATCCCTTCCCATCTGGCTGTTCAGCCTGTCACCATCTCACGGTTCGCCAGCAGAGGGCACCCTCCACCTCATCTTTCCATCACTGCATCAGTCATCAGTAAGAATGGTCATAGGTGATGATGTTGCTCATAAGAATGTAAGGGAAGGACACTTTTTCTCACCTCATTGTGTGGTCATTTTACATACATTACCCACCTGGAGGAGTCGGAGTGATATGTTAGACTTGCCGTACATCATTCACATCGTGGTATGTCATCGCTTTACCTGTGTCATATAAATGTATCATGTTGTATGCATTAATCATCATGGATTTATGTCATCTCTTGTTCGTAATTAATTAATTTCACTGATCTAAATTGTGACCGGAGCGTCCTCTTATCTCCCCCCCTGCTCCCCTCAGCACTGGCAGTCTCATTCTAGATATTAAACCCTGTCAGTCCGTCCGGCTCGGCCGCACTGCTGAAGAAACTATGAGGTGAGATCTCTTCCGATGATGAGGGCACATCTCACTCACTGTCACCTGACCATCCTGCAGTATAGCTTTTGACCGCCTCTTCATACCTGCTACATATTCCGATGTGGTTTCACTGCAGAGGTTCAATAGACCGTATTAACGTGGCGGCCATTTTCCCCCACGACGTCACGCTCAGGATGGGAAGCCCTAAATGCTGGGATGCAAGTCATATAAACATACAGGAACCTGACAAATTGTTACTAATTCACTGGTCGCCAACTGCTAACAGACCACGTTTAAAGGTAAAAACAACATATTTGTAAACTCACGATCTAACGTTAGCATTCAAACACTTACCTAACATTACTGCTTGATTACATGTTAGCTGACAGAAGCTAACGTGTAATGTAAGCATGTTTTACCTTGAAATTTCGCCCGCTGTCACTCCTAATTTTCAAATCCATCATCATTTCAGTCGCTGGGCAATCAAGTGAGCGGTGAAATGATAACTTTTTTGGCCAGATATTCTACGTTTATAGAACACCTGGAACGCAGCATTACAACATTTGAGATTCCCACCCTGACTGCAATGTCAGAGTTAAAAATGGCTGAATATGAATATGGTCTGTGGATGCTTTGTAGACGTTTTCTGTTTTCTATCATCATTTTCTTTTCTGATGTCTTAAACCACATTTCAGATCAGTACAGAGCATCCGGTCGGGGAGAATTTGATGTGAGACAAAAACAGATGACATTTGTTTACATCTAAAACTATAGATGAAACAGTTGAATGTGCTCAGCAATACAAACAAGTGAATGAAACTATTTAAAAAGTACTTTATGAAGTATCTAATGTGTTTGTTTTTTTTGGTCTAAAAAGCTTTAGGCTACTTTTTTCTTTTTAAAAAAAGGAAAAAAAAACAAAAAACAAACTCACTCAAACCCCCACTGCATCTCTCACATTCTAACAGTAATGTTGTGCTCTCATAGTACAATAACAATTGTAAATGTGTGATTGTAATATCTATGTAACCAGCATACTACTATACTGGTTGTTTTATTTGTTATTAGCAGCACTTTAAGGTTTATAGCTCTGTATTTTGTTATTTGCTTGTCTCTTGAGCGAAGATCGATGAAATAACTGAAGTTGCCAACAGAGAATAATTTGGAAAAAGAAATAAAGAGATTAAACCTCATTCATAAGGTCCCATTTTTTTAAATAAAGAATAAAGAATGAACATTTTTAATAATAAATGGTAATAGCAATTAATAGTTGTCCACCATAAAGTAACATATCCAATGATATCTGTTCTCATTATGTAATTATTTCTGTTTTTGACATGTTTATACCAAATTGTTGGTATTGTTTTCTCATTTCATTATATTATGTTATATTATATTATGCCACCATGATAGAGTAGATGCATTTTTCTCACACAGCTCGCTTTGCATGTATAAATCATTCTGTATATTTGTTTTTAATATTTTATAGTTAATTTGACTGTTTTTAGAAATGTGCATTATAAAAGTTTATTGTTATTATTGCCTCTATCATTATGACTCTTTGTTAACTGATGCATGTATTTGTCTGGTCTTTACAGGACAAATGAAAAAGATTAAGGGGTGTCCGTTTAGAGACCTTAAAGCAAGAATTGCTCAAGCTTTGCCTTTTGGGACCCTCTCTGCACTGCTCATCTTTTCCTCCGACCTTTCTGTTCACCCCTCCAAAACGATTTCTCTTCATTTTTTTTTTTTCTCTTTGTGTGGATTACTGTAAATTTGTCTTTTTCTCTCCACGGTTAAACCTGTGAATCTGTGGATCACCATGGTGATATTTTTATAAAAGTAAAACCGCTGATGGCCGTTGGTGATTGTATGTTTTTGAGTACTTTTTGATGCCCCCAGTAGCAATTAGAGGTTGAGGGAAATGGCGCTCCGATTGTTGAGATCTGCTCAATACAAATCTGCCCCCCATCACCTTTAACACTCTCTGGAAAATGTTGCCATCATTACTTTCGTTTTCTTTGTGTGTATGGGTCTGCTACTTGTAAATAAACTACCTGTCCAATATGAGTGCCTCACGACTGACTATAACCTGAGAAATCCCATGTGAAGATGTTTGTAAAAACTGCGTTAAGTTTAAGTATGTTTTTTTGTATTTATAGGCTTGACATTCTTAGCACTGTGTTCAGCTATTTTTCCATCTGACAGTTTTTTCTTCAAACAACCGACGCTGGACATTTTCCTTTCAGCCGATAAGTGGTTCATACTGCGTATAAGCCTCAGAGGGTTTTCTCAGATACATGTGTCGCCATCAGCTATGCATTACTCTGTTCCTCTGCCACACTGTAAAGTCTGCCTCGAAGGTCAAGTAGCAATTTGTTCATTTGTGTATCTGCCGAAATACATACATTAGCACATCCTCAGATAAAACCCATTGATAACATACAGTAACCACAGATTGATTCCTGCATAGAATCAGTGATTAAAACAGTGCAGTCTGCATATAGATCCTTGATGTAACAGATGGGGTTTTTACTTCGGTCACATTGTCGTGGTGCATCTGCTTGTGTTAAATTTGTAAGATAGACCTCATAGCCCTCTGTGCATAATCCTTTATATTCTAACGAGTCTTTTCTTTCAGCGTCACAGCTGGTGAGACCACACACAGGAAACCAAATCACCCTTCGAATATCTATAATACTCTGGTTAATAATAAAAATGAATTGTTGTTTAAAAAGTATTTCCATGGACTCGTTCATGAGTGTTGAGTGTCGTTCATAATTAATGCATATTAAAGCAAGACGCTGAGGTATACCTGAACGTAAAATGGCTCGGATAGCATTGATTACCTCCACAGGTAAGTGTTTGATAAATAATCATCTGATATTTCCATTTATTGAAGATTCAGTGGATTTATGATGCTTTAAAAAGACAGGCATTTAAATAGAGGACACGTTTAGATGGGAAATTACAGGGTCAAATGATACAATTAATGATCCATGAATTGCATGTAGCTGCTTTGGAGTATACATTGAACAAGTGGCTAATTCTTACATACGTGTGCCTTTAAAGTACTTCAAAATATAAATCAGTTAGATCCTGGTCAAGCACTAGAAGCAGCAGCCATGAGTTGCCTTGAGCGACACTGCAGCATACATATTCATATTCAAGTGATAAACATAATAAAGTCGTGTTTGAACAATATTGGAGGGAGCGCTTCATTACATTTGTCATACAGCTGGTTACCTCTAGATGGCAGCATGGTAACAAGTAAGACATGAGGTGTGTACGTGAGGTAAAGTGTCTTCGTGAGCGTTTGTTGTTGCTATGCTCATACTGTAGTTCTCATTCAGCAGTCTTTCCAAGTCAACCCTGATCTTCGACAGGGTTTATTGAATGTTAAGTACATGAGCAATCAGAGCAAGCAACAATAACATGCAAAGAGAAACCAACTCCCCACTGTGAGAATGGTTATATTATAGAAACTGAAAAGAAAAACAAAATAATTGACATGTACAGTAAGTTATGAAATAAAGATTTCAACACAGGTTATGATGACTTCTTTACACTGTCTTGGTCTTCATCATTAAAACAAACAAACCGTATGGAAAGTCTCCTGGGCTTTAAACAAACTAAGAATTCAGCTATGCCACTGCGATTCACAAAGCTGATGGGGGCAGATTGCTTTTGTTACGTTCACTAGTTTCATTAAAGAGAGGAGGGGCAGTTTCAGACATCCCAGTGTCACATGGTTTCATGTTCATGTGGTTTACGGTTGTCTGTTTCGTCATTTAAATGAATAGGTGAGAAATGACTAAGGTTGCAATGGATTTAACATGGAGGGAGTTAATCTGTGATAATAATTTGATATTTTTGATTTGATATATTTTTTTTTTTTACCAGACTCTGGGGTTTAATTTGCATTATTGTTAATTAAAGCTAGTAAAACTATCGATCACATGAAGTGCAGCCATAGGTTTTATGACCATGATAAGGTTTCTGTTTTTTGTGCCTGTGTTTATGTGGGAGCTGGCTCGTTTCAGTTGGTCGTTTGGGGGCAGTCACCCGAGGTTTCAGCTGAGCTTTCACTCTGATGCAGACCAGCAAAAAGCAGGTTGAGCCATTAAAATGTAAATTTCCTGTGCAGTCAGTCTAGGTTGACGGGGAAAAAAAGGGGGCCACGACTGAGGATCTACTCACGTGTCAGCTCGATCTCTCTTTGTTCAAATGTTGATCACGGACAGACTGAGTCTGCTGTTACACAATATATATATATATATAAAATAAAGCATGAATAGAAAAATAAAGGTCTACTTGCAGTTGCTGTGGTTTCAACCAATTTAGTGTGTTTTGCTTGAGATTCAAAAAGTGAAATCAAATTATAAACTGGATGTATGGTTTTTGAATAATTCCTGAATAACTATGTATACTAATGTGTCTCACTTCAAATGAGGGGGCACTAAAAGGTAACTAATGATTAAGTATTGAGTAATTAATGAGCCTACTTAGTAACTGAGTACGATGTTTCACTTTACTTGAAGGTGTTCAAAAAGAGTAAGTAATGATTAAGTAATAAGTGATTGATTAGTAGTTACTAGTTTGTGTGTTTCAGCAGCTGATTCATAGTTAATCAGGAGCAGCTCACGAAGAAAGTGGTAATTTTGTCGATTCACAGATAGTCTTGAACTAAACGTTAACGAAAGAGTCATTAATATAGTGTGTCCCAGTCTGTTCCCTTGTAACACATAGTCCACAGATTACAGTTATTCAGGAATAACTCATTGAGAATTCATTAACTATCGAGTTGTGATTGATTTCCTCTCTTGCGCCTTCGTAACTACACATGTTTTCATGTAGCCTGTTGTAAAATGATACCAATATCCTTTACTGTGTTTTGCATGGCACCAATGCATCTAAGTTAAGTTATATACGTCCAGAAGGATGACGATGAAGATATGTGGCAGAAAAAACCAAGGTGAAAGGTGATGGCAGGCATAATACTAAAATCTGTATATCAGTCACCAGAATGACTGTTTTGTGTGGGGCTTCATTGTCATCCAAGAAGGGGTTAGTTTGGTTATGGCACCAGCAGGTGGCAGTCTACTACCAGAAGGGGCTCAGCTGCCTAAAACCGCATCATGAAGACCATCCCAAACACTTAACACTCCCACTACGCACTACTGTAACTGCTTGGTGTGTGTGTGTGTGTGGGGGGGGGGGGGGGGGTTTACAGGACAGGATGGTTCACAATTAAAATAAAATGCCCTGCTCACAATCCAATGGAGACCAGGACATGGCAATTAACCCACTAATACAGCAGACCATTAGACCTCCCTCTCTGTGTCGGCAGCCCCAGGGCATACAGTACGCTCTCCATGTGGCTGCGGGATGCGTATTATGAGAGATAGTTTAATGTAATGACCCATTCAAAGAGTTCTATTGTACAGTACGCACTGGGTTGTAGCGGTGAGGAGAATGCAGTAGAATTGCATGCCCAGTAAAACATACGGGTGAACAGTTAATTCTCAAATGTACAAATTTCAAATGTAGGTGTTGATTGCTTTTGATTTGCAATGTGGACATTTGTCAGATGAAAGTGTATGATTTACAAGCTCGCCATATATTAGATTAGTCAATTAGAGGAAACAGTAAATATTTCCTATTTCTGTTTGTTTCAGTTTCTGCCTTACATTTGAAGGTTTAATCAGTTGCATCAGGGGGCTTTGATTGGCTCACCCTGGGGCTTAATCTGTTAAGTTTTTTTACTTCTGTGTTTTTAGCACAAGTTTGACAGAGAGCTCTGAATCTATTCATCTGATTATTGTGCCTTGAAGATAGGCAGTATTGGAGGCAGTATTGGCACCTGGACAGGTTAAAGCCACCTCTCTCCTTCAAGGTAGCACCAGGTGCAGGAGTAATGAAGGTCACAGCCCAGGGTTAGTTATTCCACTGAGGTTGTGACCCTCCACAAGCCTGTCCTTTGTTCACATAGACCAGCAGTACTGAATACGGGCCAGGGCCATCACATGTCTTTTTGTCTGTGCACCATAACTGTCAGAAGGAATAAAGAATAAAGTGCTTAAGTACACGTGCTATATATTTTACACAGCTAGCTTTTTTTTTTTTTACATCTACAAACCATTAGCTAGCTTTTACATAGTGTTTATCTGACAATTTTCATTGCAAGCTTATATGATTTTCAATACAAATTAATATAGCCATAACTACAGATGGTTTTAGGAAATCACGGATATTCAAAAGTCAGTCAAGATGTGTATAATCACCAATGTCTTAATACAGAATAACACTAACTGAGGACCAATGTAGAGACTACAACATAACAAAACCTGAATAATCATTTGCATTTTGCAAGTGTGTGTTGCAATTTCACTGTGTCATATATGGAAGTTCAAAGGGGCATCTAAAGTGTTTCCTCTCCTGTGTTTATGACTTGAGAACTTTTCTTTTTTTTTTTTTACATGTTTGAGACCAAATTATTGTATTATTATTATTATTATTATGATTATTATTATTATTATTATTATTATTATTATTATTATTATTATTATGATTTCATTTTATCATTTTATTTAGGGGTAAAAAAAATATTTTCATGTGCTTTCACAGATGAAAAAAAGAAGAAACAAAAAAAAACAGTGAGAAAAACAAAAAAAAAGAAAAACTTTTTTTCATGTGTTTTCACAGATGAAAAAGAACAAAAAGGAAAATGGATCACCAATAAAAAGTGCTGTTTCAACTGTTTCAACATTTAAAATAATATTGTGTTCAAGAAGAAAAGTGATTTCTTTCCTCAATCTTCCATTTCTTTCTTCCATTTTAACCCGTCATTGCTACTTTTTTTTTTATGTAAGCTCCACTTTGCTGCTGTACTGTATTTGTTACAGTCTCCGAGGACCAATGGCCGATGAGGCAGGCAGCCGTGTCATATCGCGCAGACAGGGCTCACTGTCTTTGTTATTACAAAGTGCAGCCTCAGGAAGCCATTTTGCTCGAAACAAAGGGTAAACCCTCTGCACGCCTCTGGTCTTGCTTGATGTGGCACGATGCCAAATCTCACTCTTCTCCAAGCATGTGTAGGGGGTCAGGGCTTCCCTTAATGCCCTCAGATCACAGAGACTTGTGTAAACAAAGAAGTGCTTGAATAAGCTTCCATCTCCAACCTCAGCAGACACCCGCAGGCATAGCTGATCTCAAACAGAGAGGGAAATACATTTTCATCATGTGCATTTATTTGAATGGCACATCGAATTACATTTTATCTAAGTTAACCCACTGGACACAATGGGCAAGAAAAAACACTGGTGAGGGTATTTTGATTCACAGAATATGTTTATGTGGAGAGTGAAATTGTACAATGTATTTTTATAATTCTTGCCATAGGTGAACAATATTATCACTGCCTTCAATAACCTTTGTGTGCATATTATCAATGCTTTAAGAGCATTTTATTCACTTCTACTCATGGTGAAAGGATTATGAAGATCATTCTTTGAGGCTTTCTCCACAGGTTATTGACTTATTAAGTGGGAAATAAACACATGGATCTTCCATTTTTGAGTAGATCTTGACATGTCGCATCATGGATCATCTCAAACACACCCCTGAACACGTCCAGTCAGACGCATTCGGAGACTGTTTGACCAGCGGGATGCAGAAAAAGCACTTCTTGCAATATGTAAAGTGTAGATTTGTTTACTGGCAAAGACATGTGCCACTTGATGATCCCATGTAGAAGTACCATTCAGGTGTTGAGGATGAGTAAAGCAAGGAGGGTGTTGGACAAGGTTGGTCATGTGGAACCTGAGAAAGAAAATGACTCGAATGTTGGGAATCTGTCTCTCAGGCGTCAGCCTTTTTGTAACCCCAGATGGTATACCTGAAGCATGGAGGAGATGGGGGGGGGGGGTATTTTGGAAAACTGAGGATAGGACAGATTGAGAGGAATGAATGGATGCGTGGAAGGCTGGGTAAAGGGATGAATGATGATGATGACGGAGTTGGAAGGAAGGTGGGGTGAGTAGCCGCGACAAACAACATAGCACAGGTTAGCCAGGGATAAGTAGGCTTGACACAGGCTGCTGTGACTCAGAGAAAAGAGCATTTTGCCATCTTATAAGTGGTTCCATCCCTGGCTCCTTCTGTTCACGTGTCAAAGTGCTCTCGGGCAATTCACCGAGCCTGTCGGTAGGCTACCATTTTGACTTGCTGCATAGCACCATCGATGTGTGTCACTGTAAACGGATAAATGAGAGGCAAATTGTGAAGTGCTTTGGATGATGGCACTATGGGATAAATGCAGTCCATGTGACAGAAGCTTCCTCTCCTGAACTTTACTTATAGATGCACAACCTAGTTTAGAGATTAATAAACTCATAGTTTTGGTAAAGGTTCTACGATATAAAGATGAGCAAAACTGAAAACAAAAGCGTGACATGCTCTTCTACAAACGGGACTTAAAAGACGATCAGAGGGTCATTCTTATACCGTCAGTACAAGATTGACATTTCTACAATTTGCATTAAATCATCTTCACATTATAGGTTTATGACCCGACTTTTGTATCGATGAATGGAGGAGATGTTGGCGCGGTTAAAGGCTAGAAGACCGCCAAGACAGTGATCGCAGTTCAAGACCGTGTTCAGCATTTTTAAATGTGAAACCACTAGATCTTTTTATGACGACCTCCAGCCATGTTTGTTGCAGCCAAAACAGGTAACTTTGGCCAAAACATGATGTCCTCCAAGCCCTAACCAAGTTTTGTTCCTAAACCTAACCAATATTTAATCTGGCAATTGGGTTGATCTTACTATTGTCCTCTGAGTGTGAACCCACAAAGAAACAAGAACGTTATATCCTGATGTCATATCTCCTATTGCGCATTGTGATTTTCACTCTCCGATGTTGTCTATTTTATTGGTTCCTAAAATACGGACGGATCGATGTCGATGAGCTTTCCGGGGGCTTGTTATGTTAATACGCTGGAAACCTTACATGTTGGTTCAGCTTGAACTGGACACTGTGACCGCTGGATATGTGAAGCTGCTCATGAAAAATAGCTGCACACAATGAACGACTGTATACTCCGCATGCAGTATGTGTATGTGCGCACGTGCACTGCAAGCATCTGTGTGTGTGTATGTGTCTGTGTGTGTGCGTGAGGCGGGCGGAGAGATCCCACTGGTGTATTATCTGAGCTCGAGCAAGATAGGAGATGTTTTCCTTCCAGGATGCTGGGCAGGTTTGAGATTGAAGGGTCTGAACAGAGAAGGGACAAAAGCGAGCGAGCCAGAGGGCGGAGGGGAGCGGATGAGCCGGTGAGATGATAATGCAGCATGACACCTCTGAAATGAATCCCTGGTTACCATGGCGAAGAAGCGGGATGGGACAGTCTCTCAGGAGCCTCGAATAAAGCCAGCTGTAAATGATGTTTGATTAGTATTTAGATCATGTTCCCCCGCTCGGCAGAGACAATTTGTCAGCTATTTGTGCACCAGTACCTCTGCTATTGTTCGGCCTACAGCATGAAACTTACAGCTGTAATCTTTACAGCGTGTTAACTCGAATTACTGCCGGTGATCTAAGGAGGTGAATTCTTAAGCTTTATTCTAAAACCGTAGCTGGACATTAACAGCAGTAACAGCAGAACTGCTAATATACAATACATTTAGATAGTTTGATTCTGTATGATATGTTGTGAAGCACTTATTAAAGGGGCACTATGTAAGGTTAATTTGAAATTCAAACTCAGAATTTTACAATATGAACGAGGTAATAATACAAACAATCCCATAACTGAGGAGAATAATCTTAAAGATATATTAATAATAAAGATCCTCTGGAACCTACATAGTGCACCTTTAAATGATGATGCATTAATTAGTAGTTATGTAATCAGGTGATCACTGAAATACATAAAGTCAATGTTTTAGGGAAGTTCTTCTTCTTCTTCTTCTTCTTCTTCTTCTTCTTCTTATTATTATTATTTGAAAGGCATTGGCTAATTCACCCATGGACTAACCTCTTTAACACAATACGCAGGTGCGTTGGGATATCATAGATTATCCATCCTATATGTAAATATGCAGCAGACAATCCTGTTTGCCAGTGGCTTAAAAAGCAGGAAAGTATCTGTCTACCACACAGCAAATATGAAGGCGGGTGTGGATGGATGGATGGATGGATGGATGGATAGATGGATGGCCGGTGGCTGTCTTATTTACTCAAGCGATTCAGCATGTTAAGCAGATTTAGTTCCAGTTATTTGCCAATCAACCAAGGCAATTTTTATATTTAAATTCATAGGGTGTGAAAGTAAAAAGAAACGTGCATATAGAAATTTGACTATTTGCATGTTCGAGAATGTGTTATATAGGAGGTCAAACTACCTTAAGTCAATGTAAAGCATTTATGGTTAGTATTTACTCATACGGAATACACGGAAGGTAGATGTTAGGTCAAAATAAGCTCTTTCTGGGTGCAGATTAAAGCCTTTTAAGGTGACCTACTGCAGAGAAAATGTTGTAATTCATTTAATCGGATAAGAAATTAAGAACATATAATCATCTGAGTAATTCTGGGAAAAAAGGGAATGTGTTTTGGCTGTCTGCCCCGCGTACAAACTGCTCGGTTTCTTCCACTGCTGCCTTGGCACTTCTCTGTTTTCTTCTGTCAGCCGGGCCACCGATGGACTGCTTACCTAGCCGGAACTAATCACATCTGACTGCTATCTGTCACTGTCAATTACACACTATGTGCCTCTTGCCCTCCTGCTACAACACAGTGAAAAAGATCCTACAGCTATCCCACACATCCGCAGCGTCACAGACACCTGCTGAATGTGCGCCGAGAGGTTATTCTGGTGAAGCACAAGTTGGCTCTGAGATACAACAACGCTTTCATTCATGCGTCCGTTCATTCACTCATTGACTTAACCTGCTTATTCTTATTGATGTCCATTGGTAAGCGGGGCTGGGAGCGGGAGGGGTGGGGAGGTGGGGTCTATCTCAGTAGATAGTGGGTGGTCGATCGCGGAGCTAATACAGGCAGACAATCACTCGCTCACACTCACAGTCGGGCCTACAGTCGACGGCCTCCCTGACCCGCTTTGGACTTCAGCTGGAAACGAGCGCTGAGGAAAACGCAGTTTGAAAGAACATGCAAACTTAGGTGAGAGAGGCCACGGTGACTTCTGAGCATCATTTTCAGTAGCTCTCATAAAAGACAGTCATCCAGTGTAACATCACTATTGATGCTCTGTGTTAATAAATGTTAACACCATGCTTAGTTTAATGCTAATTCTCATTGATTCAGTGTACTTCAGTCATGAGTGAAGCTGTCATTCGTATCAGATTTTATTGATGCGGAACTCAATAGTAATTAAACCAAAATGAAATCATTACCAACTCTTGAAATGTCAAGCCAGCTGATTTATACAATCCAAATGCTGCCATCCACTCGCTGTCATGTTTTCAATTGCTGCTGCTTAGATTGCCCTGATGGCTTAACGTATATTGATACTGATTGTGCAGCCGTCGTAGCGTCCATTTAGATACATAAAAGACTGTATTTTAGATCAAACAATGACATTGAATGAACATGTTGGAACCCTACCACATATATTTGACAGTACATGTTAAAATATTATAATTTTTCTTTAAGACCAAATTACAAAATATAATGAATGTACATTTTGATAACACATTTGTGTTATGTATTTGAAATTCTATGACTGAAACTGGCTAATTAGCTTCAACTTATCATTCTAAAGTATTGATTGTTCGGTGTAATGGCTGTTGAACTATGACACCATCAGTGTATTGAGTGGTTCGCTGTAAATCTTGTGTAAAAGCTTGATTTTTTTCCCCACAAAAATAAAGGTCCCATTACAGCATAAAGATAGCGAGTCAGCCATTGCGCAACCAAAACAGGAAGTGGCATTGTTTTGCCTGGTCACTATCCCCAGGTAACTGTTGAATAATTGGAATAACTGTGGACAGTCTGCAACAGAAGAACCCACTGACAGAGGAGGCGAAGAAGGTAAATAGTGACAGAAACCGTCATAAAAGAAGAGGGAAGCGATGGACAGCACCGGTGTTGTGTTGAGGTCTGTTCCCTCTCAGATTTGTGTTTCCCTTCACCCTACCAGGGGAACTATTATAGTAAGTTCTCAAGCAATGGTTTGACTTGACTTGACTTTTTGCTCCGGAGAGTAGCGAGGCCATTAGTGGTAGTCACATTGCTAACGCTGTCTTGGCACTTGGCGCTAAGACGGCCAAAAGCTGAATTGTTGTCTGTTTCCACTTAAAAAAAAACCTTCAAATATCCATAGTTTCTCATCTGAAGACCAAACTCAAATTGGAAATCATCGCATAGAAGAAATGCATACACATAATTAAAGCGTTATGTTTGCAGGAGAACACAATATAAGGTATCTATATATGAAAAATGTATATATTTGCCAATACGTAGAGAGAATAATTTAACGTTAACTTGATAAAATATCTATTTCAATACATGTGAAGATGAAACTAGTTTAAAACATAAGTCTGTCAACTCTTCATGTCAGTGTAATATGTAATGACCGTAGTTGTTGGCACAAAAAAGGAAAAAAACTACAAATTTAATATATTTGATCCACACACATTAATAATTTATTTCTTCTTCATAACGGTATGAATGGATTTGTGCTTCTCCTCTTCCAGCTCGCTCTTTGTTTTTTGTTATTATTATATTGTTCTAGTATATTTGATCCTCTCCTGCACGCTCTCTTCACCATTTCTCTTCCTCATGCCCTCCTCTTCCTCTTGTTCACTGTCTGGCCCATGTTGCATGTATAGGATGGGGGGGGGGGAGTCTGACAGAGACAGATTGCTCAGCCACAGCTTAAAGGTGACTGCCTCGCTCCTTGTTCCCTAAAGCGCTGGATCATTGGAATCCATCACGAGCAGCAGCACAGATCACATGGAATAGACAACAACAGATGGGCAGCGACA
This sequence comes from Diplodus puntazzo, assembly GCA_963678695.2. Taxonomy (NCBI): domain Eukaryota; kingdom Metazoa; phylum Chordata; class Actinopteri; order Spariformes; family Sparidae; genus Diplodus; species Diplodus puntazzo. The sequence goes on along the minus strand of OZ023167.1, from coordinate 5,925,273 downwards.
CCAGAGAAGAAGAGGGGACTATATCTGCTATGAAAAAAAAAAAAGAGAAAGAAAGACGTGGGTTGAAAAGAGAGAGCGTGGAAGCACAAGACAGGACGAGGGTTGGTGAAAACGCTGAAGAGGAACAACGCAGTGGAGGGATGGAGAGAAGTGCTGAAGAGCTTCACCTCTGGCCACAGAGGAGTGCACTGGGGGGCTGGGTGGGCACGTGAATGGAGGGCATTTATCATTATTGGCTCGTACCTTCATCCCTTGCTCAAGCTGACATCCCTCCCACCGTTGACATAAATCATGATTTCTCCATAATAGATCCCCTTTCCGCAATGGTGGGGAGGAATGCGCTGTTCGTATCGATTTCAGCCGCTCCTCGCTCCTCCCTCCCGCGTTTCAGCTCAGCACAGTGATGCATAATCATTATCAGACATTACTGAAATGGAATCTGCGGGATGCCAGGTAAAGTTTGTTTTTACACGGCTTAATTTGGATGCATGAGATACAAAGAGGGGGTAAACAATACCGGGTTTGCAGAGCTCCCGCACCGACATTTTCCTCATCATCGGAGCCATTCTTAGAGCCACTGCGAGATTCAAAGGTGATTATCTTTAGCAAGCACTTTTTGTAGGCCTCCAAAAAAAAACAAAGAAACCTGCTTAACAACATCCTCAGGTTGAAATAGCAAGAATAAAGGGGTTGTAAATTAAAAGAAAGTCATGAAAATTCTAATTCTAATCCAACGACAGCTTTAGTTGAGACAATAGCATTGCACAAACCTCAAGTAGAAGATATACAGCAGGCTACGAGGAGCAAAAACGAAACAAAGAGCACGGATCACTTTGAGCAGGTATTAAAACATTAATAACTCCATTGTTGGTTCGAAGTTCAAGTTCATTTGTCAAGTGCTTCTCATTAGCATGCAGTACACACTGCTGTTCGCCTGATCCGCGCTTAATCTGAGGCGAGGTTCACGTAACGGTAACAAAGGAAAATAATCTATGTCTAGGATAGACTCATGACCGTAATAATTAAAAAGACAAAGGAGTTATAGTTTCACATTATAAAGCCGTTATCGTCAACTAATATTTGTTTTCCAGAGGACCCTGTAGGAGCAGCGTACACGCCACAAATAAGAAAAATCAAAATCACTACCTGAATCATTAAAAGTCATGCATATTTAATGTGAGATCTTTTTATAATTAAACATTAAAATTTAATATGTTCTTTAATATGTTAACCAGGAGGCACTACAGGACTCTATTTTATAAGTGTCTTGATTAATCACTTACCAGCAAATGCATTTTCAAATTATACTATAATTAGTCATTCTCCGTTTCGACCGTGGCTGAAGGTATGTACCAGCGAAAAAAGCCGAAGAAAGGCTCCGTGTAAGGAACGTGATTCTTTATTGAACAAAAATGTTTCATTAAAAACACATCAATATCTCACAAATCGACTCTGTACTGTGTTTCCTGCACTGTTTTTTTTTTTTTTTTAAATAAGGATGACAGAACTCTTCATCTCTACTCATCAGTCACGTCTGCCAACTGCTGGATGCTTCATGCTTCAAAGTGTTTTCATGTTAATGGCACTTTCATAATGCCTGAGCAGCGGCCTGATCTGCACTCCTTCATCCTTTACACCAGCTCTCACATTGTGTACATGCAGCTCCAAAGTCATTTGCAATTCAGCGATGTAATGTAAGCGTCTATTAGGCAAGATGTCTGACAGCTTCCATTGTCTGCTGATTCTCTTTTGCTTCCTTCAAGGTAAATAGGGGTGCAGCATATCACCACTGCGACTGCTTACTGGTGCTACTGTTAGCTGGTAATCTCAGTTAGCCGAGCAGCTAGCAATCTCAGAGTGGCGTTAAAAGACAGGGTGGGCCGGGGCTAGTTGGTTAGCATGCTAACATCCATAAAATAAATACATAGACAATCTTAACATAACCTCAAAACTGTTATTGCTTCACAGGCAGCTCTTTTTTTGAGTGTTTAAAATGATTAATGTTACATATTATACCTTTAATGACAGTTTTGTGTTTATGGAAGCTGCTGAAGCCATTTTCTCTCAAGGGTATTTTTTTTTCATCCAGTGGTGCATCATTTAGATCAACCCTGGCCTGAGCCCCAATAGATGGAGGTGTTCATGGATCTGGAATTGCACCAGAATCAGGTACTCCAGTGGATTCTGGGACCTCCTCCAGGCTTGGCATTTCATCCAGGCGGTGCATTTCCTTTTTTAATCCACCCTTGGCTTGAACCCCAATGCATGGAGGTTCAGCAGTGGGGGGGTCGGTGGAGCTGGAATTTGCACCAGAGTCTGGTGCTCTGGTGGATTCTGGGATTACCTCGCGGCTGGACATTTCATGATTGGCTTTTCAATTATATCCAATCCTGACCTGAACCCCAATAGATGGAGGTTAAGCAGGGGGTGTTGGCGGAGCTGGAATTGCACAGGATCTGATTCTCAGGTCAGTTCTGGGATCTCCTCTGGGTTGGGCTCTTCAATGATATCCACCCTGGTCTGAGAGGTCTTGAGCAGGGGGTATTGGTGGAGGTAACACCACAGGAGAGTTTTTCTTGGCACTTGGTGCTACCTGCTCATCAACTATAGCCAAAGCAAAGCCATCCTGGACTGGAGTCGTGACAGGAGGTTCAACAGAGGGTTTCAAATGAGGCTCCAGGGCTAAACAAATCTGTACATCTGTAACATCGGGACAGGACCATGTGATCCCTTGTGGACCAAGAGGAGGTGGCCTGACACTCCACGGTAGGGACAGCACAGAAGACTTGGTCCAAAACTGATACGTCTGTGCCATTGTTGGATGGAACTGTTTCTTTTATCTTCCACCTCTACAGTTATTGGATAAATGTCTCTTGCCCACCAATGAGCTGGACTGGCCTCCAGCCCCCCCACTGTGCAGCGCTGGAGAAGATGGTGTGGACAACAGACGGATGGTTTCGTGGAGACTTGGATAGATTGCTGGTTCATGAGCACACTGGTATAACTATTTGAATCAAAGGTTGATTCATTAAACTTGTGGTGATAAACCATAGCTGGCTAGAAGACGATGAGCCAGATTAGATTCCTGACAAGTCTAGTTAATGATGCCCTGGTTTAACTACATATATGTGGATTAAGTACTGTATGAGGCCCACACAGATAGGGCCTAAATAAATGATTGGAGGGTTAATTGCAGTGTTCTACGCTTTTGATAATGGACTGTATTTCCCTAATGATAAAACATAAGCATCTCTAAGATCGCTCACTCAAAGTGCTTTTTTGGCCTTTGGTTTTACAGCCCAGATATCCACTCTCCAGTAGCTGTCACAGCTCTTTCCAAGATAGCCTAATTAGGAGAAGAGGACTCTCTTTTGCTTGATAATTAGCAGAGTTATTAGATATCCTTTTATAACGGGTCAGTGGATCCTTCAGGCAAACCAGATCCCTTTTTTTGTGGGAGTGCACCATTGTTGCAGGGAGTCCATCAAGACGACTGCAGCTGTAGAGGACACTTGATGGGACACGTTTAAAAAACAAAACAAGCAAAGAATCTTATTTCTAAAGCCTGAGGATGTTTGCTTTTCCAATAATGACAAACCCATCCTCTAATGACCAGTCGTCTCACAGAGCACAGTCGCACATATGAGCATTAATCAACCAGTGGAAGATAAGAACAAAAGAGTCTTTATTTTTCTACTTACCAAGATAAAACTGATACGTTGCATATTGATTACGAGCTGGGAATTGTCTTTTTCATACAAGTGAGTCTGAGTGTGGCTGAAAGTAACCTTATTATATTATTATAATCAGTTCATAAGAAACACACGTCCTTTAAACCCATGTTTCAGTGCCAGCTGCTAAACTGCTCTGAAGAGCCAGATCGTGAATCACATTTTGAAAAGATGTATGGTTAACCAAAGGTGAGGTTATACAGTCTTCTTATCACTAAGGCAAGGAAGAAACAAAATGCTGTATTTGGAAACCCAGCGTGTCCAGCACAAGGACAAAAAATAAGCATACGTTACTCATTTGTAATAATTTTGTTTTACCCTCACATCTTTTTCACCCTAAAATAACAACTCCAAAATCATTTTGATGGTACAGTGTCATGTGTAATCGGGTGAATGGTGTCCCTACCTCAGCCATTCTGATGTCAGGTAGCCTAGTTGACTAATGACTTTTGTGGTCACTCAACTTGGCTGAAGAATAAACGCAATTTCCCTTAACTAGAATGAATTGGGGCAGCAAAGAAATCTCAGTAGGTGCCGAAACAGACCAAAATTTTTGTGCCTAAACCAAACCTGACCAAAAGCAAAAGCAAAAGTTATCACAACATAAAAGTAAGAATTGAACTAAAAGAAATGTACCGTTTTAACATATCAGTGTTCCTGCAGGAATGTACTGCGCCAACATCTACTTTGGCCATTGGCTTCTATACTCGTAATGGCAAGCTGCAATTTAGTTTCTGCTGCCACACAGATAATAAATAAAACCAGAACATACACGTATCATTATGTCACTAACTTGTGATACTGCAAATGTTGATATTCCTGTACATTTTTCAGTGAAAGCAAGAAGGAGCAATGATTTCAAAACGTCCCTCAATATTCACACCCATTTTGTGCGATGATTAAGAAGTGGGGTTTCTGTGGCAGACACGAGTGGATCATTATCGCATCGGAGAACATCAACAGAGTAATGAATACCAGTGTATCAGAAGTCCAGCAGGAGTTCATAACCTCGGCAAGTCATGCACTCCACTCTCATTACGGCTACAGTGTGAAGTGGAGACGGTAATCACCGAGAGGGTCAGGACACACTTTCTCTCATGACGGAGTGCCACTTCGCTTGTGTAATTGTTGTAATTGTGCCATATCCGAGAGGAGTGGCCATAAAAATGGAGGACTCTTTAAATGAAGAGCCCTCTGCGTTAATTAAGGAGAAAGTCAACAACGTGAGATACAGCCTGTGAGTTTGTACAGTACATGTGCAGTTAGACAGGTTGTTTAAAATAAAAAATTTTGGGAAGCACGCTTATTTGCTTTCTTCTGCTGGTTAGAAGTGACGATCAGTGCGACTCTCATGTCTGCAGATATGTTAAAATATCGCATCATTTTTGTTTCAAGGCTGGGGAAACAGCATGTTGACTTCCAGGCGAATTATGTGCCGGACTATTTCCCGGTCTGGAGCAGGTGACTTCCTGGAGTCTCAGCTGGTTGTTTGACATCTGGTACTTGCAAAAGGGGGCGGGGCACTTATGATGGGGTGGTTGCACCTGCAAGTGTGAGAGGGGGGGATTCCTTATTGCAGACAAGGAATTGACATGTGATGAAATAAACAGTTATATTCCTGCAAAGTTTAACATAACCAGGTCGTAGGATTGGAGGAGAAAAGAGGGACAAAGTACGCTGGGCCCTCAGGTGAGAACGTGCAGGGTCCAGAATTTTGTGTTGTCACGCTGAACACAAACATTGTCCCTTATATACTGTACATAAGAACATAAGTGGACCATGTAAGTGCTGAAACTGTCAGAGTACGTCTGTGACACAGAAGAATGGGAGACGGGAGGTGTCGGTAAATTGGAGGGTTATTATGGCAGATTGTGGCGCTAAATCCTGTTGCCTCTCCACCTGCTAACCTCTAATGGCAGTTTACACAACATTTATCCACAAGTGTCATAATTTGCTCTAACAACTACAATTATGCCATTTCATTTTTTTTTTTTTAGGCAGTGTATTAAATGGGAACGTCTCTCATCATAAGTTGTATTAGTTGTTGAAGAAAGGATGTGGCTGAATTGTCGCCCAACAAGCATTAAATATCACCCTTAAAGCATAACGCTTGTCCAATTTTTGTGTGTGTAAACCGAAAAGTAGGGTGAGGGTTTTAGCGCTGACAAAAGAAGCAGACATGCGGGTCGAACAAAAGCCAGCGACAGGAAAATGGATTTTTTCGAGAATGTTGTCAGTGGTCTTGAAAAAGGTCACGTGTGGGTTGAAGCGTCAGTCGCTTGTTTGGAAAAGGTTGGTTTGTTATTTTCATGTAGATAAAATAAAAGTTTAAATAGAAGAAATAATCTTGAGCACTTAATTTCTCATGTTGTATGTTAAAATCAGAGTAATGTGTTGTGTTTTTACTGTAGCAGACACAATTTTACTGTGATGACAAATAGTTTTTCTATCTTAAATGACATTGTGATGCTGTAGTAAGTATATGAAGTTATTGTAAATATACAAATTCACTCTAAATTTTGAATAATGTCACAGCAAGGCTTGCCATGCTAGCCTGTGTACCTTGTTTGACCACTTGTAGGTCCTGTTAGCATGTTGTTATCATGTTAGCATGTTATCAGCCTTTTAGTATGTTAGCCTGTGTACCTTGTAGTAAAACTACAATATTGTTTTGCTAAGTTACTGTATGGGACTGTACTTTAATAACAGCATTTCCTCGTAATCTCCCATTTTACTTTTGTTTTTTTACAGTAGCTTCATAATATATAAATCCAAATTCCCAGAAACTTAGTGTAATATTCCAAATAACTATTTGCTAAAGTATAATTAAAGTAATCTGCTGTGAGAATTTACTGTGAAATCCTGGTGTTTGGTTAACAGTGCACACTTTGCCTCTTATTGTTTGGCCATTTCCACCCGGACCGATAATGAGAGAGTGGGTTTGAAGTCATTTGTCTGCCCTTGTGTGGCTCATACAGCGCCTGAGCCTGCCCCTGTTTCTTATTCACGGGATGGAAGCTCCCTGCCTCTAATAATGGATAAACAAACAAGCGCGGCGAGCCCGATGTGTATCACTTCATAATTTAATTACATTTTGATGGAGAGCTCTGCGGGCGTAAGAATAACCGAGCGGGCACGTTGCTGTCAATGTCATGCACTGTTTGGTATATTAGGATGGTGCCGATGTTGAGCTGGATTCCATTTCACAAATAATCTAGTGTTTGGTTTGCGTTTCCGTGCCATCTACGTGAACTGTACTTGCTCTTCTAACACCAGGGGAATTTTAATTTTTCACTATTGTGGTTCAGAAATGTCTGACGTGAACAAGAGGGGTTGAGAAGTGAAGTCCTAAGTTTGGTATGTAAATGATGTCCCCTTGTCATTATTAACAATACGATAGCAGACATTTATGCATGACAACAACAATAGGCGGCAACAATCCGAATTGCTTTTTATGCGTGCGGCTCTGTTTGACCTTTGGGCTGTGAATATGACTCCCGCACTGTGCACCGCTGTGAATGGACAATGCTGAGCTGCTCTGGCAGGCATGTTTCTGATAAACCAGTGATCTCCCAAAGGCACTTGAAATGAGCCCGACTTCATTTACATGATAGTATTGCCACGGTGTGTCTGTGAGCATGCCGGGGTCAGACGGTGGCATTAGATGGAGGCACGTTGAAGGGTTTGAGGGCCAGGTGCACACCCTGAAGAATATAAATTCTCCACCAGCTCTCTTATCTGAAAAGAGAACACATGATGAACAGCGCCGTGCGGGGCTCAAGATTTTGGACAATGCTGTATCACACAGACATACAGGGGGACCGGGAGCTATATGTTCAATCACTGGTACATAGTTTTGAATGTAGATTATTGCTAAATCTTCGGCATGATGGAGTATTTGGATCATTTCTGTTGCTTAAAACATCAAAATAATATGTTTTTGTTGATGTACCTGTGCATTATAGACCCTTCGCATGGATGATGTTGATGGAGTTGTGCACTTTTTGACATAAAACCTGAAAGTTTGACCAAATATTGCAAATATTGTTAAAGGCCCATCATTACAATAAACCTTTTTAGCACCTGCAAAGTTGGGGATCTTATTAAGTGGCTCTGAAAATAATTCTTTTTAATCAGCTTCACTGACATTTTCTGCCAGTGTTTTTTTTTTTTCTCGTCATACAGATGTGAAGTTTTTCTTCTCACAAGTACGACTGATGGAAAAAAGTGATGTCATGTACTTCCATTTGTAAAGTGGTTACCTTTCCAGACCAGCGGCAATCAGATCTTGTCAGATTACATACCACCAGTCCAGGTCATCCCCATTCTAATTGTCTTCAGTGCTGACAAAACTTTCAGTGACACCTGAACCATAAAATTCACAAAAGGCACATAGTGTAGATATGCAAATGCACACCTTTTGATTGTTATTCTGTTCCATTCTTTGAAATTACCTGCGTTGGATCATTTTCTTGAGAACAGCTGGCATTCTTGGCGAAACGTTTATGCCCTCCTTCACCTTCTAATCAAAAATCATTACACATGCCAACAAGTTTTTTTCTCACTTTTCCACTCAGGGTTAATTGCATCTTTTATCAGTGTTGCCCTCCATGAGTAATGGCACAAGGGTGAAATTAAAGCGTCCTTTCATCAGAGGTGCTGATGGACTGACGGAGGCCCTGCGCTGAGCAGAGGGCGGACGGACACAATCCTGATTAACGAGCCGCACGCAAAAGTATCCAGCAACTCTGTCGAAGCACCCCAAGCGTCTGTCTGCGACATTCTGATGCATATTAACCGTGATGATGGCTCGGCACGGGGCCAGCTCATAAAACAAAACTTTCGATATGAACTCCTCATTTAAATGGTCTGCCACACGTCATGTTTCCACGGCACTGATCTCTGCCGAGAGGCCGAGGAAACTGTCAGAGAAATCAGCAGGGAGTTGTTCTGCGATGACCAGAATTTTGGTTGAAAAGCCCGTCTTAAACAAATAAGTAGTAGTTGATTGACCACATACGCTCCTTGAATCAGTGGGGGGAAGCCTGATCTGTTCGGACAGGGCCCTAAAATCAATGCTTTTGATGAAAGAAATATGTGTTTTGCTGATAGTCCAATGCCACGTGCTGGGTTTCCCTTAATATTCCACCATGCAATTTGCAGGTTTGTGTGTGTGAAGACATATGTGATATACCTCCCGTGAGCAGGCCGGGTAGCGAGTGCCTTCCGCTCTGCACGTCGTATTTAACGACACAGAGGAGGATCAGAGCTCAGCCAGACCGGGTAACACCCATAAAGAGCAGGGGGCCTTTATGCACTTTCCTGATCCTTCACTCTCTCCCCCATTTGCTGTCCCCTCCCCCTGCCATGACAGCATGATTAACCATCAGACGCACAATAGGGGCACATGTCCCCGTAGCCTTCGACCGGCTCCCTCAGACCTGTACATCCTAATAAGGATTAGGCAAGAAGTTAACAATGAATGAAGAAGTCCTTCAGGAGCCGCTAATTCTATTCTGCTCTGTGTCACTTTTCATTCCGGGCTATTCACAACCCTGTGTTTGAACATAAGGTATAATCCTCTTATATATCAAAGGTGGACAAATCATATTAATTTAGACATTGCCTCCCCGGGCCCAGGGGCACATTATGTACTCGACACAGAGCCCCAACCTCGCCATCTGTTCTGCCCTCCAACCTGCCTCTGACTGACACCCCTGTGAACCTTCACTCAGCCCACTTTTCTCTTTATATCTATGTATGCTCCTTCCTTTATGTTAGATGTTTTGCGGATTAGAAAAAAAATGAAAAATACAGAAAGCCGGGAAACTCGAAAGTTCCTGAGGACCTGATATTTCTCACTGATATTTGACAGAAGTGCACCTTACCTTTGCTTCCTTCTCTAATAAATTAATCAGTGAATCGATTGTGTTTGTTGTGGTTCTATCTAGTTTTAAAAAAAAAAAAAAGCAACAGCTCTTTTTTGGTCTCTGTTTGAAACCAGAGAAAAAATGAAATAGTTTCAAAGGGCGCAGCTCATCATTGATATATGAGTCTCAATAACTCAGCCTGACTTGAGGCCTTTCTTTGTTTATGGCCCCTTAAGGAGCTGAAGTTTTTCCTTTTCTTGTAAAAGTTAGAAAAAAAGCATTCAGCAACATTTAAGTTCAGAAAAAAGGAGATGGCTTGTTGCTCTAAGTAATACAGTGTAGATGAGTTGTTCCAAAACCAAGATTGTTTGTTTGGTGAAGATGTGATGGTCAAAACATGTTGGCTTTTCTATTTCTTTTTGACGCTATTTAACTTAAATCAGAATACAACTAAATATCAGAACATTTTCCAGCCTCCTTTTCCAACTCTTCTGACATCATTCATTCATTTATGTCACTAATTCCAAGAATGATCCCAAAAAACTGATGCAAGGGAACTCTGTAGATTTAACGTCATTTTTATTCCATGCATTGTTCTTCCTCCTTTTACCCACAATGCACCTGAGCAGACCATAGAAATGTAGCTGGTATTGCTATCAGTGTGTAAAGCAGCCTGGAGGAGCAAAAATCTGCTAAGCTCACTTCTTTTAAAAACTCCACACACTGATTTTCTGTGAAGCTGCGAAGCTGCTGTAAACGCTGTCGTCGTTTTTAGCTAACTACTTGTGCGTGTCGCCGTGGGCAATCCCCTCCCCCTTCTCCTGTCCTGATTGGATAAGGTGGGCAGGGATACCACCATATCGCATACGGCATCTTTAACTTACATTCACCTCAAATATAAAATGTTTTTTTTTAAGCGTGTGTTTATTATTCTTTGCTTACATCTTATATTATCCAACATGAATACATTTTGAATACATAGGTAATTAAACTTAAGTTGATATTCATTTCATTGTTAACAATCAACTTTTAATATATTACGCAAGTGTAAAGATTTATGAAAAGCTGCACCTTTACAAGTAAATACTTTCTTAATAAATTCTTAATAAATGATTTAGAAAGTTTGTTAACAGTCACTTAACTATTAACTTGTGTTTAATCAGCTAAAAATCTTCCAGACACATTCACAGTCAGACGGCTCTTCCAAAGAAGTTAGGAAGGCGACAGGAATATGGTCCGAGATCAGACGAACATTAATCATAGAAAGGGAATCGGCCTCTTTGTCCTGGTCTCTTTACTGGGCTTATATCTGCCCACTCGTGCAACCAACTTCATTTCCACTTGAATTTTATCAACCTTCTGCTGCCCTCTCAAGGAGATAGCAGACACACTCTGACATGAATTAGCCCCAGATTGAGTGATACTGCCTCACCCCTGGGATTTCATGTTCAAAGGAGCCCCTGACTTTTCCCTCTGTACCTCTTTCCCGTTCGCACCGCTGCCTCCGGTCGGGTTTTTCCTCTCCGAGCTCTGCCGTTGTCACCCATCCGTCCGCGAGACATCGGCCTCCCCCCCTTTTGTCTGACGGACAGGTGCTCGCAGCGTCTGATGGAGTAATTTGCCACAAATGTGCAAAAACATGACTGATCGGAGAAATGTCATCCGAGGTGGTGGAGAATAGTACAGCACCGAGGATGGAGAGGAGGGCCCCCATTTCCATTCATCTCGAGTACTGACAGATGGTCCCAGTTCTCATTTTCCATCTTTTCTATACTGCGTCCCTCAGCTCGTATATGTTCTACATCCTCCACCGGTTGATTTATTCTCCACTTGAAGTCAGTGCTTTCCGCCACTTGAGAAAAACAACTGAAAGTGTTGGACCAATCTTAACCGAGCAATTAGAGATGCAGCTCGATGTAAACAATGAATGCGCATTAGCCGTTTTCTCGGCCCTTAGCGGTGAGAGAGCTTTGTTAAAGATACTTACATGTGGAATAGACAGCTGACAGTGAGTGGATATTCAGCCAAGTCTCCAGAATAACATTTTTGGCATTGTACATTTCTGCAAACCACGGACACAATACCAGCATTTCTATAATACCTGTTATATCACATTAAGGTTACATGTTTATGAGCTGGCTGTCATGTCCAAAGGAGGATGGAGACACCTGCCGAGCTCGAGACCACTGTTCAAGATTGGACTTTCAACAACGTAAGCACAAAACTGGATGATTTTGAGAAGACGTCAGAACATTTTCCAGACGATTTTATGTAGAGAAAACCAGGTAAGCCAGAAAATGATCTTTTCCGTAACCTAACCAGGCCATCAGAATCAGAATCAGAATCAGAAATTCTATTATTAGTCCTGGAAACAGGGAAGTTTGTGCGTCACCATAAGCCCAGTGTTCTGACAACATCTAATTTTGAAATTTAAAGAATAAAAATGAGAGAAGTTTCCACTTATCCATGTTTTTTTGCAGAAACGTACATTGCAAACATGTATTGGGACGATTGGGTGGTGTCAACTTATCCCTGGTAACATATTTTAACAGTAAGTCACTGACCAATTAAAATGAACATTTCTGTTTCACATGAGATGTAATGATCTTCAGTAAAAAAGCAGCAGCGATCGACTTTTGAAGGGACAACTAAATGAAATTTTTTCAGGAGCAACTCAGTCACCCTGCCAGCTAAGGAAAGTTACATTGCTACCTTTGCTGCTGCAAACACTGGTTAATGTTACTCTGGCCCTAGCTAACCGCTTCCTAACATAAAGAGTGAGGTTTGATTCAGTGCAGAGAGATTGAAGAATGTGTTTTATTGTATTCAGTGGGAGAAGTGCAGAAGAGAAATGCCTGAAATGCCACTGCTGAGGGCTATAGGGGACTTAAGTGCTTTTCTCCCGTGTTATTCACATTTTTGAAATGGCTTAGTTGTGTTTCCAGCGATGTATGAGGAGAACCAATCTTATTTTTTCCAGGGTGGGGATCGAGTCCCCCCGTCCCCCCTAGGATGTCCACCAATGTGCAGAAAGGGGATTTGCTGGTTTGACCGAAGCTTACGGCAAAATCTCATTAATATAGAAAATTGATTTTCCCTTCAAATGACTTTTCATCTGTGCTGTCATATGTGATTCTGGACGATTTGGAGCCACTTGTCCCGTAGTAGCCAACGGTCTTTGACACTGGGGTCAAAGACCATGAGACAGTAACCTGTCGGAAGTGAAGCTCATTGTGATATGATGCATCACCGACCAATGTATTCACACCACCCTGGGAAATTTGACTGTGGCCAACATCAATAGTATCCCACCGATTGTATTACTGAACGCACGGCAGCAGAGATCCAACTTACAAGAAGAATAAGCAGAATCTCTGCAGAGGCAATCTTTCTGATGCTTTGTTCACATGATGTAACACTTTGGAGGATCACACCATGGGTAATAATCATGGATTATCTGGGGGTTCAAAAAAAGAAGAATTGATGAATGATGGGTGGTGACAGCTTTTGGTTGCAGGCAGGCAGAGGTGTGTGAAATCACAGGACGTACCCGACAGATGCAACGGAATAAAGCAGCCTAATCCTCCGGGGAGGAATAGAATTAAGAAATATTTTAGGGGATTAATAGAAATTAAAATGGAAAGCCTAAATCAGTCAAACTCCATCCAGGTGAAAATGTTGTTTATGTTCTGTGTTCATAAGGAAAAAGTTGATGCTTGCTTAATACCGTGCTTCAGTATTTTCCTAATGTAAATATCATTATTATTGTTGTTGTTGTTGTTGTTGTTATGCAAATATGTTTGTGAAAGTGTTTTTGTACAGCGCACTCCAGATGTATGGAGGACTGAAAAAGCCAAATTGAAAAACACCAAATAAACAAAAGAAATTAATAAAAAAAACTCCAAAGAAAAACATGATAAACACATGTTTTTTATATTTTATATGTATTATTATAATAGTTGTTGTTGTTGTTGTTGTTATCATTATCATTCTGCAAATATGTTAATGACTGTGTTTTTTGTACAGTGCACCCTAGATATATAGAGGACTGAAAAAGCCAAAATAAAAAAAACAAACAAACCAAAAAAATTAATTTAAAACAAACAAATAAATATATTGGTTAAGAAAATAAATAATATATCATTATATACACCAAAGAAAAACATGATAAATAAATGGTTTTATATTTTATATGTATCATCATTATTATCATTATTATTACTATTGCTGTATATTGATTTATTTGACGAGCCATTTATTTTTTTACTCATTTATTTTTGATTGAGACTCTTTCAGTCCTCCGTACGGATATACCCGTCCATTTATTCTCATCTACTCTTAAACGAAGAACACTGTGGGCTATTACATGTGATCAAATGACCACAATTATAATACATGATCCCTTCAGATTGAGCTCTTCAGAATCGTAGATGGTCTCTGAAAGTCACAGAATATGTGTTTATACTTGTAGAGCAGGTCGAGGCCGCCTCAGAACACCTGGACAGACGGAGAGTCAAGCAGCCATGAAGAGGTGATTTTCCTCCTCTCTGTGTAAAGTTGCCCACGCTTTTGAAGAGACAGAGGATGAAAAGAAATCAATACACAACACAACGCTCAGGATCCAACACAAACACCTCAACCTGAGGCCATCTCCCCAAGTCTGCTGTGACCCTGAAATGACCATATTCTGGTATTGTTCCCTCATCTCCATTGAGAGGATAAGACCCACACAGAATTGATTGTGTGTCCACAAACTGGAGATAACCATTGATTTTTTTCCCCTCCTCTTTTCAAAAAACAGGAACACTTTGGCACTGGCAGATATGTCTTCCTTGTCTCCTGAGGTGGGGGCACCCAGAAGCATTCTGGGAAGTGAGGAATGCAGTGATTTGCTTGATCGCCCACCTCATGCTTGAGCAGGAACTGAAAAAAAGGCATGAATGCCAAAGAGTGGATCAGGCGAGCTCTTGGCCCGGCAATATTCAGAGACCAGCCTCTCTACGGAGAGCCATTCTTCTCCCCAGGGTTTTGATGCCGATCTCTGACAACTCCTGATGGGACAGTACAGTGTCATGGCTTCTCTTATCTCTGGAGAGAGGAGCCAGTAGGTGTGCTGCAGGAAGGAGAGCTGATCACAGGTCCTGCGATATTATCTGGGGTCAGATGTGAAGAATCAGCGATTCTCACTCCTTCCACTGGTCTCTCCCTCTTCAATTCTCACTCGTCCCCTCATGGGACCTGGGAGGTTCGCAGCTGATCAATGGCTCGCAAATAGCTTTATTGACATGGCAAACGAAACATCTGCATTGACAAGAAGGTCTGGACAATTAGTTGGCATGACAATGTGACCATCGGCGTGCCATGAAGTAGAGACACATACAGCCGTGACCAACCTGGGACTGGAAATCAGTTTCATAAGAGATCATGTATCTATTCTGTTGTAAAAAAAAATTTGTAAGCTATAAATACAGTTTTTTTGTTGTTTTTGTTTTTTCAAACTGAAGGATTTCGGTATGAGCAGTTTATGTTTTGGGATTATGTGACATGACTTTCACAGGACAGCAATACTTTAGACTTTGTGTACTTTTTAAATGGCTGTGAGTGGTTTTCTGAACTATCCCTTTTTTTGTATGCCATTCTAATTATCATGTAAAATGTCACCGGTGTCAAGGATCTAAAGTTAAAGGAATAGTTTGACATTTTTTGGAATCGATTTGCTTTTTTGCTGAGAGTTAGATGAGAGGATTAGTACCAATCTCACATCTGTACAATAAAAAATAGAATTGCAGCTGTTTAGCGTAGCTTAGCATATGGACTGGAAACTGGGGAAGGAGCTATAGCTCGGCTCTGTCCGCCTGTACACGCACCTCTAAAGCTTAACAAAACGCACCATATCATTCTTATCCCTTATAAATAAAAATGAACATTTGCCGTTTCTTACGTCAGACTCCATTGTGCCTGTGTTTGTGTATTTGCGTTGCACAGTTGATGATGTCACAACAGTTTCACGCGGCATCACGACTGAGCCGAGCTACACCGTGCAATGCAAACATGGCTAATGCTTCAGAGAATGCCGTGAAACATATTGATTAAATTGTTCAAATTAAAATGTTTCCACGTGTCCTTATTTGGCTGCCTTTGATAATATGCGTGGGTGGTCTTGGCTGAAAAAAAAAAACTGATGTTGTGTTATGCCAAGCTGTTGCAGCCTGCGAGCGCATATCGGCTCCCAGTTCTGCCCTGTGCCATCTCTCGTAAGTGTTGTATTGGCAGGGAAGAGTGTACACTGGGTGTGGGGGGGTGGGACTGTGCCAGAAAGACTGTATGAGGTTTGAATAAAGAGCGGCGAGGGTGCCAGGGCCGTGTTTGAGATGTGTTCTGTTATGGGCATATGTCTTAGTCGAGAGGCATGAAGCATTGTGCTTGGCAGACACTCGGCGCTGTGATCAGCTCTTCTGCTGTGTCAATCCATTAGCACTTCCTCTCCCGTGCGCGCTCCCCTGGCTCTCAACGCTCCCTGCCCCACCAACGCTGGCTCTCAAAAGGGTGACCAAATGTGATATGAATATATTATGATGCGTATTAGTTAGTATTTGCGACGCGTATCTTGGCTTTTTTGGCCTTCCGCGGTCGATTTTTTTTCCACACGAGATAATGTTTCACAGCGGATAGTGACGGTTACAAGGTGCGAAGCGTACGTGCAGCATATAAAAGTACACAAAATCTGTGATATTATAGTGAATGTAGTTCGAAATGTCTGTTTCCCCGTCCCCGCCTCTCCCTATAGTGTGACCAATTAACTAATTTGAGGAAAAGACTATTTTGTGGCCATAATGCTGTGTTAAAAAACCCTGGGGCATGCTGGAAGAAAACAGATTAGCTTATTAGCATTGTCGGGGCTGAATGAAGACTTCTGGCTCGGCCTCAGGCTCTGCTGGCTGTTAAAGCAAAACTCTGCTCACGGACATCAGCACACAATTATCCAGCTTTTTCTTTTTTTTCCTGAGGTTCTGAGGATCTATGGACAGGATACCACTAAGATCTGCTTTTTTTTTTGGACCGTATTTGTAGAAAGCACTGGAAATTGTAAGCATGCGCCATCCATCTCAGCTGCAGTAGACACCTCGGTGTACACTGTCTCGTTCCAGAGTTGTAAGAATTAGCGGAGAGCCCAGTTAGTTGTCCTCCGGGCCTCTATGTGGCCAACAGAATGAGAACACACAAACACACCACATCCCCTCTTTTTCTCCCTCTCCCCTCTCCGGGGATATTGACCCTGCCGGTTAAGTTCTGCTCGGCTGCGCTCTGCAGAGATGTTGGGACTGTCAGAGGAAATATACGGTCCCTGTCTGGAACCCAGGTGTGCCGAGGAAAAGTGTTAAATTTGGTCATTACTCTTGCAATAGTGCTTTTATGTTTCATTCACAAGGGGTCATGTGTGCAGCGGCCACAGCGGGGCTTTGTCGAAAAAGGGGGCTGCAGACAGAGACGTAGGTACCGGTTGTCAGGAGGATCATATTAAAAACAGCTTCCAGTGTCCACGAAGAATGCTGGACGTCAGGCAGACATCCCACAGAGCCTGCCGCAGGAGTGAAGGACTTGATGAGAATCAAAGAACAACAATTAACCCTGGATGTGAGAATATGGTGATAAGATATACATTGAGGCTTTTTGAGGCGTGTCGGGCGAATCATCTGCTCGTACATGTTTGCCTGCGTGCGTTTTTTTTTCCTCGCATGCAGCAACATATGCATGCATGTGTTGATCCGTACGTGCCGACTGGGCTGGAGGCAGGGCCGGGGGGGGGGGATTCTAACGGCTTTTTGATGCAGATAAATGGCTTACAGATGGCTCACTCAATATATTCAAATGAGATATAAAAAGAGAGGAGGGGCTATCAATACAGGGATGGTTCCATTCGTAGCGTCATGTGACCAGAATGCATTGATCGATCCAACAAGAGACTTTGAAGTCTATGATGGAAAGACTTTGACTTCACATTTCTAAAATTCCGACAACCTTATTTATACTCGGGTTGCAACAAATAATTGATTAAGCAATGAGTTATAAGTCAACTATTGAATTTACTGCCGACTATTTTGATGAAAGATTAACCAGAAAGTCAAAATTCTGAGCTTCCAGCCTTCAAATGTGAATGTTTTCTGGTTTCATGAGAGTAAACTGAATTCTTTGGGTTGCGGACGAAACGAGACATGTGAGGACGTCGTTTTGGGACTTTCTCACCATGTTCTGACATTTTATAGATCAAACTACGGAAAAAGATTAGGGCCACTTTAAAAAAAAAAAGTAAAAAAAAGTGAGAATTCTGAGGAAAAATATCAGAATTTTCTTTATCTTCTTTACAGTGGTCTTAATCTTCTTTCACACCACAGAAAATAATCAATTAATCGAGAAAAGTAATTGACAATAATTGTCTAGTAAAACTGAATTCTTTGGGCTGTGGACAAAACAGTGTCATTCTGGGCCTTTTTTACCATTTCCTAACATTTTATAGATCAATCTATGGAAGATGATTAGTGCCCGTATAAAAAACAACAACATTTTTTTAACTAAATAATCAATTATTCAAGAAGTAATTGACAAATGCAAATACTCATGAGAGTAGTCATTATTTATATCCCTAATTCTTTTGTCAGATCTGACTTCTTAATGTCTGCGATAACACGAGGAATAGGAACAACGGTGAATCTGAACATTGACATCTGCATTGGTCCTCGGTCTGCTCATCTTATATTGTGCAAGTTCTAGCTTCTAAGAAAGTTAAAATTAAATATTCAAAACCGATTAACAGACTTGTTTTCATGGTAAAGCTCGTAAAGCTCTTGTGAAGTCAACAACAAAGCTTAATTCCTGCTGTAATTAGGCATTTTGTGTTGACGCTTACAATGCGGGAGATCAATACGTAAACATAAACACACAAATGAATGTAAAAACCATCAAACAACAAAAGGATAACGCTCGGATATCCACCGCTGAAAACAGCCTCTGGTGGCGGTATTACAACTCTCTAAGATCCTGCAGTCTGGACAGTTTATGTCTGAAGAGATAATCCTCTTCATTCAGCCATCTCAGTCTGCAGACAATATCCCGGAGGTACGAGCTGCCAACACATTCTGCGCTATAATGTTCGAGCGATATAAATTATATTTACCCACGTCTCACCTTTAACACTGGGCTGGAAAAGAAGCCCCGAACGCGATTATGCACGTGAAGAACTAATCCGGAGATGAGCACAGGGTAATGTATGGTAATTATCCAACAGGATATTCTTACATAGCGATTAGCATATCTGGGAGGCCAGACAGGGATGGGAGGGCAGTCTGAGAGGAAGGAAAAGGACACAGCTGCTGATAAGGAGCCCAGTTTGTTGGTTTGTGTTTTTTTTTTTATGCTGATTGAAAATGGGGATAGTCTGGCTACAGGCGTGTGCGCACTCTCCTCTGTCTGTTTCTCTCTATCTTACCGAGAACATACGCAGCCTCAGATGAGAACGGACACGTGGAGGCACCTGAAACACACACACACACACACACACACTCGCTGTGGAAAGACTCCAATCAGGGAGAAGGGGGATACAATTAAGAAGGGGAAACACTGGAATTGAGAAATAAACACTGCTCCGAGCACACAGCGGAAGAGGCACTTGTGCATTTGTTTGTGCACTGAAGGTTTACACAATGCAATATAGTAACAATACAGGTGTATTCAAAACAAATGATTTAGGGAGAGACGTTCACCTCAATGCATAGGTTCTTATTCAATCCATGCAATTCAGTTTGAACTTGAATTCATGCTCCCAACAAATGAGGGCAGCAGTTTTGACTTGAGATTATGTAAAAGACGACGATGTATTTGGTGAAGAAATGTCTGTTGAATATAGCATACTAACTGTACAAAAAATCTCGCTAGCTGCACTGCTAACAGTGCTAACAAGCTAACAGTAGTTACTGTCGTGTAAGTATAAACAGTTTACAGTCAGCAGCAGTTAGCAGTTACTCAGGCATAACTGAGTAACTGCTAACTGCTGCTCATTGTAATCTGTTTATACATCCACGACAGTAGCTAATGTTAGCTTGTAAGTTAGCTCAGTTAGCGGTGCAGCTAGCGAGAGGTTTTTTCAGGCCCAGGGCAAGCTAGTTAGCACGCTATATTAAATAGACATCTCTTCACCAAATAACATAGTCATCTTTGACATAGTGTCAAGTCAAAACTAGCTGTTTCTTCACATTCTGTTGAAAATGTGAGTTAATTTCTAAAAAAATGTTCCAACTACAATTCTTACACCATTGCACTTTTAAGGATAACAGAGATGTGGAAGTGGCTTTAGCGCAAAGCCCTGCCTCTTCTGATGTGCCCCATGGTACCTTATTTCAAATTGTACAGTTGTCAGTTTTAGAGACAAATAAATATTTTTATCCTGTTTGAATTGCATCATGACGACAGTAAAATACCATTTGATTTTGTGTTAAACTGCTCAGTGAATCACAGCGAGCTATACAGCACCACAACAATGTGGCCCTGACCTCGGCACAGCCATATTGACAGCTTTGGTTCTTCCAAAGGAAAGTCAGTCAGTTCTGTGAGCAGGCTTTATACAGGTAAGTCTCTGCAAGGTCCCAGTTAAAAGGGTTCTGGTGACAATAATGATAAACAAGACGTCACTCATGCAACTGTTGGGTGTGAGGTCAAATCCTACACTTTATTGATTTTATTTCTTTTGTATTTCTTTCTTTCTTTACCTCCATTCAGCCAATACATGCCATGTTTCCAGCACCGTGGATGACACAACAAGAAGAAGAGGGAGCTACCGTAGCTCAGAAATAAAGATTTTTTAAAAGAGTCCTCTCCGTTAACATAAATAAAATGATCTCAAAGCGAATTAAATAAAAGTTTTAACATTAACGTCATTTGTTGTTGTTTATGCACGCTGTATCCATCTTTTTGCAGATTCTACGTGATACATTCAGGTTTCAGCTTACATCATCTTCTGTTTTTGTTTTGGTTTTTTTCTGTCTGCCCTGTAACCCCGTTGCACGACGTGACCATGAGCCACTGTATCAATTCTGGCTTTGGTATTTAGGTGTAATCAGCCATGTAGGACACCAGCTTGCCAAGAAGCGCGGCCCTTTGTGAGACGCCCATCTGTTTAGTGCATTGGGACGAGGCCGGTCCCAGAGAGCTGCTGGAATGAAAGGAAGAGTATGAGAAGGCCCAGCTGAAAAGACAAGGGTGGGCGGCAGCATCAGGACACAGTCTGTCTGCGGCACTCCTGCAGTCCACTCTTATTCTAATGCAGCGTGCATGACTCCCCTGCTTGCATACAACTCAGAGATCAGAGACTGACAGATGCACCAGGGGAAGCAGAATAGGATGTCTGACACCATCTATCCTTTCATGCATGCAGTGTCTGCATCCCCCCCCACTCGCTCCCTCTCTGTTAAGCTGTTCGGCTAATATTTTCCCATTGACTCGCCAGTGTACATATTACCCAGCCTCGGTGACCTCTTAGCGGGACATATCTGTGTGAGCGCAGATCGATTCATACAGTGGGCTCCCCCTTCCTTCGCTGTCAGCGTTCAGTGGATGGGGCCCAGGCAGAGTGGGAGCAAGTGATAAGCTGCTATAGGCCAGTCAAACCATTCCAGCAAGAGTCGTGACCCTACTGCAATAGGGCTGATTATAGCTCACCCGGGGCTGCCGGCTCTGAGAATCAAGCCCTCCACACTCCAGCCTGAAATACATCACCCCTGGCTGAGCGCACAGCAGCCACAAAGGAGATCATAATAACCAGATAGCAAACAATGGGAAGGAAAATATCCTGGTTTCTGTTTGAAATCATCTAATTTGGTTTATCTTTTTCCTCCCAGTTCATTAACAATAATGTTACTGTATTAGTGATATTAGGCAACACTTTATAATACAAATCATAATTGGTATGTATGCACTTTACAACTTTTTTTACAGGCCTCTAAAAAAACAAAGACAGAGCTCTTACTGTAAAGCCAAATGTTTACATTTGTATATGTGAACATTAGAGCAAAACATTCTTGCATTTTGAGATATGAGGCCAAAACAGACATTTAGACGTCCCACAGTTCGACAACAGAAGACTATGTATTCAAAACTGTTACTAAAAAATTTCACGTAATGCACCTTTAATGAAACTTTTTTTTATGTTATTTACATTAAAAGGTTTCTTGACTGTACATAAGTGCTTTGTAAACTATTTTTTAAGCAGTTGTAAAGGTTTATAAACATCATTTACAAACTTGGTAGTGGCCAGATGTGTCGTTTAGATTGTATTACTATCTCTTTATATTCATTCTAAATGAGTCACTTTCATGTCAGAAACTGATAGTAGCTGTTGTGAATGTAAAGCTTTTATTTTGAAATGTAGAAATAAAAAAGAATGATAACAAAAAAAAAAAAAAAAAAACACCTGACCATGTTTAGAGCCATTTGCAGATGCCGTCTGAGCAGCCACGACGTGTGAGGCAGGTGACCTGCTCGTGAGAGACTTGGCATGTGTTGCGTGGAAATGAGCCCTTCTCCTCTTCGAGTAGGACCATATGCCCCTGAGCTCCAACCAGCCCACCCCCCGAACCCCCCCTGCCCCGAAACTTGCACACGAGCACGCTCCTTTCTATCAGCACTGCCTGCTGCGACTCCCCCACCCCCGGCCCCGCTGTGCCTCCCCTTGCAAACACTCTCGATAACTGACAGCAGCTGCGTTGATGAGCACAATGCGTGGGCCACGGCAGCTCAGCTGGCCTCACTCCCCACTTGACACCGGTTTGACCTCTGGCATGTGAGATGTCCTCCCCGAAGGGCTGCTCTGCCTTTAGCCTGACACAGTGTGTGTGTGTGTGTCTCTCTCTCTCTATCTCCTCTCACCACACACACATCACTCCCGGGGGCAGGACACACACACACACACACACCCAGGAAAAGGGTGCATCCTCGGGTCAGGTCAGGTCAATTAAATTCAAATTGAGGATAAATGATTTGTAAATGATGTACAGATGCAGAGCTGATGCACCCGAAGAGAGAGGAAACTGTCGAGAATTTAGAAAATACTCGCACCAAGTTCCCCAGTGGAAGCTTCATCAATATTTACTTGTTGACTTTCATCTACTGACTCATAGATAGCCTTGCGCGTGGATCCATATTTACCCTCCGTCCACACACTCCCATATGTGCACAAGCAGCAGCGGTGTTTCCAGTATGAGGGAGTGAAAGGCTTGTAATAGCTCTCCTCCCCGAGGGACTGATGACACCGAGGAAACCAAACAGAAGCTGATGGTGTGACAGAGCAAAGGATTCGAGTGAGGAGGGGAGAGGAGGGAGGGAGGGAGGGAGGGAGGGAGGCTCATCACTCCCCTTTGCCATTCTGCTCCTTTACAACTTTACAAAATAGCCTTTTAATTTGCTGTATCGTCTGGGGTGTCTGAATTGTGCCTGCATCAATCACCATCATCACCGGGGCCGCGGGCGCCCAGGTCCCTCGGGCCCTCTCACCGGACGGCCCCCTCAGGCGTATCACCCTCTGTTGCCTCGCACAGGGCAGGTTTTCCCCCTTCTGCGCGTCTCCTCGTCTTCGCCACACCCGAACAATGCGATGCCGCTTGCACCCCGGCGCCCGCTGCAGTTGACGCTATCGTCTCACCAGCTCTTCACAATCAAGTATTGTGCATGAAAGTGCTAATCGACAACGATTTTTAATGGTGTCCTGTATCCTAAAAGAAAAGCCCCGAGATCAGCTGGATTGATTTCTAGATTGATTTCCACAATAGCTTCCTGATTACACACAAGGGAGGTTTTTTTTTTTTTTTTTTTTTTTTTTTTACATTAGCTTAATATAGACATCTCTATTATGGCAGACTATGGGAATTGCTTTGGGAGAATTATCTTCGCTCCCTCTGTGTCACTGTAGGTGTAACGATGACAGTGCCAGTGGACACCATCGCTAATATCAATTTAGAGGTGTTAAATTGATGAAGATGTGTGCGCGTGTGAATGAGGCAGATCCCTGATATGACTTGGCAGGTCATTGTAGAGGTGGCCAGCGCGGATTCGAACCTTCGCTCTGTGGCCGTCAGCCCCGCATCGATTGTTTCTTTTTCACTGCTTTTATAATGTGTGCTTAGAGGAGCTACCTTCCTGCCAAGTTGGATCCTCACCAGGGTGCTTTTCAGGAACCAACAGCTCCCGCAGATGATGTCATATCCACTGCCCTCCGCTCAGTCTCCACTCGCCTGGAGAATGTTATCTTTAATGTGCTGCAGAGACCAGTTTTGTCAAAGAACATCACAAACTGGACACGGTTGCTGCCAGGAGAGGAAGGGTCTGCAGCAGGGTAGTTAAAACTGCCCAGAACATCATTGGTGCCCATCTTACCAAGCATCAGAGAGTTCCGTAAAGTGAGATGTCTGCACAGAGCTCGAAAGGATACTAAAAGATGACACCCAACCCAGACACACTCTGTTCACCCTGCTGCCATCTGGCACAAGATACAGAAGTATACGCTGCAATACCACCACCACTGACAACCCTTCTATTACACCTTGCATTCACCTGTGTTATGCCGTTTCAGGCTGTTCAGAGACACTAGCTGGGTCACGGCAAATGTCACGGCAAGCTGTTCCACTTCTCAGCTCTAAAAAAACAAAAACGCATGAAGCCAAGAAGTTATTTAGGTTAGAGCAAGACAAAAAAAGTGCAGGTGGCCCATATTTTGGCCAAAAATGGATATTAAATTGTGCTTCACAACAAGTCCTTCATCACACGTACGTCAGTCACCAGTTTAGGCACGCCTGAATAAACACCGTGGTGTGGATGGCTGTGGCTCAGGGGTAGAGCAAGCGTCTTGTTAGCGGAAGGTCGCTGGTTTGATTCCCCTGGTCTGCATGTCGAAGTGCCCTGGGGCAAGATACCGAACCCCAAACTGCTCCTGGTGTGCTGTTCGACACCTTGCATGCCACCGCCATCAGTGTACGAATGTATGAATGAATAACTGTAAGTCACTTTGGACAAAAGCGTCTGATAAATGCTCTAAAAACGTAAATGTAACACTGCAAGTGTGTAAACAGAAGCCCTGCAAGAACTTCTACCTTCCTGAAGGTTATGAAGCTTTTGTTGACAAAATGTTTCAGAGAGGCATCAAATCAACTTTCAGTGTGAACAAGGGTAAAATATTAGAAACACCTTTTAGCATTACGCAATGTAAGAAGATAGGTATAAAAGTTTAGGCTTTATGTATTAGATTAATCCTTTAATTGCTCCCATAGAGAAAAGAAAATGCAAATTAATTTGAGGGGTTGGACAGTTGGACTGTCCTACTGTAAAGGCCGTACTCTCTCCCAGCTGGGATCTCTGTGAGCCTCCAGATGTGTTTGTCACGTTACGCTGTGTGTGTCGCCAGGTATTTCCCTCCTTCTCCGTAACTTTCCCATTCCGCCACTCTCTAAATGATTAGCTTTAATTGACTTAAATTAGCATCTAGTAATTAATTTTGTTTTCTGCAAATCATTTGTATGAACGGGTCCCAGTGGGTGGCCTGTTCATCTCGTTAGGGCCAATTAGCCGCAATTAACAAACACTAATGACGTGCCTTTTTTCATTCCAAAACAAACAGCGTGCGCCCTGCCAGATTCCAGAGCTGCGGAGAGACCTCTTGTGTGTTTGGAGTGGTGCAGCAGTGGGGCAGCTCGCAGGGCCGGGCTGCTACAATCAACACCTCTAATGAAGAAACACGAACCCAGGGGGAGACACTCATCCACGCGGCTCACACTCGGGATTCCCCCGGAAAATCCTCTTTTTTTTCCCTCCCTGGTGTGTTTATCATCACCCCACGGATTTGATCAGGTTCTTAAGCATTTTACTCCCATTTATTCTTGGTAGTCTCACATTTATTGCTTGGTCTCTGTAGAATGTGATATCTATTTATGTTTCTGTTGGTTTCATAGCTTTGTCCCTCATCTGAACACACTTTCTAAACAATAGAAAAACAAAAAGATTAATCATTTCACTCAATATTCCATTGTTTAGTTCAGAACACACCTGCTGTTGTTTTGTGTGTCTTTATTCCAGAGGCATACCAGTTAGAGGCGTGTTAAGATTTCTCAAGATAAAGAAAAAATATTGGATTAATAAAATTTAATTTGAGTAAACCTGTGAGGAAACAGGAGAAACAGGAGGATTTCATTATGTTCTTCTTTACAGAGCAATCTGTATTTTTGTGTTTAAAAGGGGACATAAGGGACGATATCATCCAAAAACTGCAGCAAGAGCAGAAAACATGTTGCGAGTTATGTTTTAATATAATCAGGGTTGATGCTCTTCTGAAATGAGGCAGTTCAGGGACTCTTTAAGCACTTTTCAGGGTCAACTCATTTCAAAATAAAGGTCCAGTAATTCACAGTTTGCTTCTTCTTTTTTATTTTGTTATTTAGGTAAGGAATTCTTTAGTGCCATCAAATAACATTCATTAAAAAATATATATATATCTAATTACCCATAACTTAACTCAGGAAAGACACTGTAACATGTGTCATTCTCCTCTTGCCACCATGTCTTTTTTATCATTTACACAAAGTGATATGTTCAGTACAAAAGATACAAGGTCACGCACATTCATTTTCTTTATGCCATGATGTTGTTTTTTGATTTTTATTTTTTTTTTAAATGTATTTTTGTTATTTGTTTTATACTGTTAATACCCAAGAGTGCATTGAGATGCTGTCCATGACACTCCCTGACCCCAATTTTAGGGGCTGATTATTTATTTATTGTGATGTCTATCTATCTATCTATCTATCTATCTATCTATCTATCTATCTATCTATCTATCTATCTATCTATCTATCTATCTATCTATCTATTTGTTTGCAATACATGTAAATGAGACCACTGTGAGTTCAACATGTATTTAAAAAATATCTGAAAGTATAAATTAAGTTTTATTGTCCGCCAATTTTTGGGCAGTAAGACAATTATTCTTGATATTTATATTAATAAGAGAAGTTTAGGTGATTGTTTAGTAAAACAATATCTTATTTTTGTTTTGTTTTGTTTGATAGATGGACTAATTATTTTTCATTCACGAGCCATAGATTCAGGAGTGAAAATGATAAAAAAGGATTTTCTTTCCTCTCAGCTATCAAACAGAACAACTGATGACAGGGAATAAAAACTTACAGACGTCTTGGCGGTTTGCATTTTGCGTGAATGCAAGCCCGTCGACAAAAAAAATAAAGAAGAAGAAGAAGAAGAAGAAGAAGAAGAAGAAGAAGAAGAAGAAGAAGAAGAAGAAAACCCGTACAATTGTATATTGTGGGGAGTTTGGATATCAGGGACTAGCAGAGCTGGGAGCTTGTATGGGAAAACGCGCTATCTCCTTCCCCAGCGCGCCAACACGGTGCGATAGCATCTATAAGGGACAGCCTATCGCCACAGATTATAACCATTAGTGATTCTTGTCCTTTCAAACCAAATGAGGAATAATGCCGGTGCACAGCATTAATCTATGTGAAAAAAAGCTGGTGTTCGGCGTGTTCATCTGTCCTCTCGCGTCACATACTGCGGCGACAGGCCTGCTGACGATTTGTCATCTGCCACTGATGCGAAGTCTTATTCTCCCACACAAGCACGCGGGAAATAATTTATGCATGTGATATCATCGTTGACCCACAGCGGGCTTTTTTTTTTCCTGGGGAGAGATGTCGACTAAGAAATAAGAAAAAAAAAACACAAAAACATTGGGTTAGGTTTGAGATGTTCCTTTGTTTATTTCTGATTATTTCTTATTTCTAGGCATAATAACATCAGGATGAGTCTGTCGTATCATGAGGAATATTATTATTACAATACACATATTTTTCCAATCATCTTTAAGAACAATCTGATTTTGACTTGATGTATTTCTGGCTGAATGATAAATGCATTTAAAGTTCCGGTGCGTCTGTCCTGCGCTCTTCCCAGACATGCGCACACAAACTGGTATTTTATTTTGAAAAAATCGGAGGTTTAAACTGTTTAAACTGTTATTGCATTCACCTTTTTTTTCTTTTTTAGTGCATCTACTTTTCTCTACGTGACACTCCACAGTCCATGTGTTTGTGGAGTGAAGATGAACGAGGCTCGCTCATAGGCTTTCTCCCGGCGCTGACGTCACGGCTTTCTTAATAGGCAATAGGCTGAGCTTTAAGAGGTGCGCGCTCATTACGCTTTCTCTCAGACCGAGAGCTCATCAGAAGGGGAGGAAATGGGACGCGAATGACGAGGCTGACCGCGCATGATAGCATTTCGTGGTTATTTTTCTCCTCTACTTTAGACACCACTCAGGATATATCGTTCAGCAGTGAGTTGATGTAATAGCTCCCTGAAGGGTAGGCTGTTTTTTTTTTTTCCTCCCCTTCCCTGCGCTTACCCAAAAAATCGCGCACTTCGGATCATCGCGATGGGCCCGCTGTGATCTTCCACTCTTGCAATTTTGTTTCCAGAACAAAAAAAAAAAAATGGTGTCTTTTATTTTTTATTTTGTTTGTCCACCTGCCGTGTGGAGCCCTCTGTCCAGATGTTGGATTGTTGTCTCCTGTGGAGCGCACGAACCTCACGGATGCTGTGATGTGATTTCTTCTTTCTGATTTTTTGGGGGGATACGTTAAGGATTTCCTGGATCGTACCCAAAGCAAAGAGTCAACAACAGCAACAAATACAAAACCCGAGGAGAAGGAGGAACAAACAAACAAACAGAGCATCTTATCCCATCAACACACACACACACACACACACACACACAACACACACGCCGAGGGGCTGGGAATAACTCCAGACGATGCTGCACTGTGCCGGCTGTGAGAAGCCTATTCTCGATAGGTTCCTGCTCAAAGTTCTGGACAGACCGTGGCACATCAAATGTGTCCAGTGCTGCGAATGCAAATGTACTCTGACCGAGAAGTGCTTCTCTCGAGAGGGGAAGCTGTACTGTAAGAATGACTTCTTTAGGTAAGCATCAACAAAAAAAAAACAACAAAAAAAGAAAGAAAGAAAGAAAGAAAGAAAGAAAGAAAGAAAGAAAGAAAGAAAGAAAGAAAGAAAGAAATGTCTGTTTATTACATGTTTCTTAGAATGTATAAAATACATGGGATTTCTCAGTTAAAGGTGAGTTTCAAAACGAAATGGGTAAAATAAATGGTTGGATTTTGCAGCTGCTGGGGTCATCTTTCTTCAGGGGGGGTCAGCAGTTTTGCTTATATATATATATATATATATATATATATATATATATATATATATATATATATATATATATATATATATATATATATATATATGTACAAGAATCAAAGCTAGGATAAAACAGCTGCAGGCTACTATCCCTTATTACACCTGTGAGTCTGTTTTCATCCACTTATGTGCCACTATTCTTTACTTTATACATATATTTTATTAAGAAATCAAGTTTATGCAGTCCAAATAACAATAACTGGTTTGGTGTAGCTCCTCCTGATTTCTTTAGCCTCTACTGAAAAAATAAAAGAATGAATAAATACAAGATCTGAACCCAACACAGACTTCCCCCTCTGACTCTCTTCTCTCTCCATCTTTCTAACAGGAGGTTTGGGACTAAGTGTGACGGCTGCGCTCAGGGGATTTTACCCAGCGATCTGGTCCGCAGGGCCAAGAGCAAAGTGTTTCACCTGAACTGTTTCACCTGCGTGATGTGCAACAAGCAGCTGTCCACCGGGGAGGAGCTGTACATCCTGGACGAGTTCAAGTTCGTCTGCAAGGAGGACTATCAGAACAACAATGGCAAAGACACAATCCTCCTCTCAGGTGAGCACTGACACGTCTTAAAGTGTTTGTTATGATTATTTTTATTATCATTATTGTCATTATTATTATTATTATTAGATTAGAAGAAGAAGAAGAAGAAGAAGAAGACGAAGAAGACACATACAACCCTTCCCTAACAAAAATATATTTTACACCATAATTTAAATTGACTTTTTTAAATTAATATTTACATTGATCCTGAATCCTCAAAGTAATATTTATAATATTGATAATTTATTTCTGAAATAAATGCACTGGAAAAAATTACAAATAAAACGTTCTTCCGGCGTGGTTTAGATTCCCAGATCCTCTAAATGCGCGTTATGTGCTGACGCGTGTGTGTGTCTGTGTGTGTGTGTTTTTTTTTAATTCTCTTGGCAGTCACAACGTGCAGCGACCCGAGTCTGTCTCCGGACTCCCAGGACCCGCAGGACGACGGCAAGGACTCGGAAACGGGACATTTATCCGATAAGGACGTGTGCGGCAACGAGAACGACGAGCAGAGCGCCGTCGGGAAGCGACGCGGGCCTCGGACCACCATTAAAGCCAAGCAGCTGGAGACCCTGAAGGCGGCGTTCGCGGCCACGCCGAAGCCCACCAGACACATCAGGGAGCAGCTGTCACGGGAAACCGGCCTCAGCATGAGAGTCATCCAGGTGAGGTTTGCACAGAGAATGTGGGTTATTTACACCGAGCACCCCCCAGATCCAGAATCTGGGAGCAGGGAGGCGCTGCGCTAACGCCTCAAATGACTTTTATGGATATTAAAAGAAAAAAAAAAAAAGCAACTTGTGGCTGAGGGCATTTTCGGACACCCCTTGGGTCTTCTACAGGATGCTGTCCTTAATGTTTTATCATCTGTTTTTTTTTTGTTCTGCTAGGATTTCCAAACCACATGTTCCCATAATCTTTACTCCCATCGCGCTCCTAAAACCTTTAAAAGCAGGAGTCACTTAGCGCTCATGTCCATGGACAGTTTAAGTAAAAAAAAAAAAAAAAAAAGGAGAGAGAAAACAAAAAAAAGCAGCTCCCTCGGTGAAATTTCCATTTGGATTTGACATTGAAATGCATTAAATGGTCTATTGTGTTTAAGTGGGATGAATATTCCTCAGCCCACGTGGCCAACTTAGCTTTTTACGCATGTAAAGAAATCCTTATTACGACTCCCAAACAACTAGATAAATATACATAAATATATAGAAATATTTTAAATCTCTAGCTCATCTAATTTTCTTTATCTTTAGGATATCGAAATATAACATTTCCCCCTCATCTGGCATGAAGGAATGCTGTGATGGCCCCCTGCGAGGCATCCGCAGGCGCATGATGGCGTCTTCCTTTGTGCCCCCCTGATTTTCCTGTTTATCCATTCTGCTCATCAATGCCAAAATATGCCAATTTTTTTTTTTTTTTCTGTCCTGAAGGTTTGGTTCCAGAATCGGAGGTCCAAAGAGAGGCGCATGAAGCAGCTGAGCACTCTAAACGGCCGGAGACACGTGTTCTTCCGCGGCCAGAGGCGGATGAGAGCGCTGGGGGAGAGGCTGGAGGCGGAGGAGCTCGGCCACTTCTCTTATTATGGAGGTGAGCTGTGTGGTGGTGGAGATGTGGGGGATTGATGACTGCCCTTGATATTCAAAAGGTTGATTGTACTTATTGATGAATGAAACCTCCTCTGGTTGATGTTGAGTGCTTCTGTCTGTTGATTTGTTGAAGAAAAAAACAAGGCAAGAACAGACACATAAATAAATGTCATTGTTTGGATTTTTTGACTTCTGTGCACTAATCCAGATGTTTATGTACACACAGATTATCCCGCTGAATACTACGGCTCGGGAGGGAATTACGAGTACTTCCAAGGCCCGCCATCGTCCCAGGCTCAGACTCCAGCAGACCTGGGCTTCGTGCCCTCCTCTGTCCCCGCTGGCACCCCATTGGGAGTCATAGACCACCAACACCACCACCACCACCACCCGGGCCACCACTGTCCCGGAGAGATGCAGTGTTTCTCCGACACGGTGTCCCACCACCCGGCGGACTCACCCAGTCCGGAGCCCCACATACCGGGCTCGATGCACAGTGAGATGTGTGGGCCCGGCACGCCCTACACCACCGTGTCCCTCAGTGACAACGGATACACCAACCAACTGTCACAACCCTCCTCAGAAATGAGCGAAGGCACTGTCTGGTAATCCAGCTCACACCCAACGACAAGGCACACATGGATTTTGAAGGCAAATCAATGCTTTTTTCCCCCTTTTTTTGTCTCTATTCATTTATTTATTTATTTATTTATTTATTCATTCACATATTTATTTATCTATTTATTTATTTGCTTACACTCCTGTTACGCTTCTATTTAACTATTTATAAATCTCTATATTTGTATGTTGGTATAATTGTTTATTGACTAGCCAATCGATAGATTGTTTTAAATAGTCCATGTGCGTTTGACTCATTGATACGTTCACAGTGCTGGGGCCCTCATTGATCAAGCAATAAACAAACACATTTATATGCTGCAGAAAGTGTTTTTTTCCAGCGGTTTTACAAAAAAAACCCTAACTTTTTGTCTGCCACGTGTCGGACGCACTTTGTCCGGAAAATGTTGAAGACGTGAAGGTGCATGATGACATTTTTATCACATTTTTCGCAGCAACCCCCTTCTCCATCCACCAGTTCACCTGTACACACAAGAGTTTATGGTTTAGTAGCAGATTATGATTGTGGTGTTCAATACAGTTGACCAAAAAAAAAAAAAAAAAACCTCTCTCAGGACTGTGGAAACATTGTTTTTGTTGATTTTGATTTTCTTTTATGATTTTATTGCCGACACGTTTGCCTTCAAAAGGATATCTTTATAAATCTGAAGATTTTATATGTAAAAAAAAAAAAGATTTTTGAGTTTAACGTGACACGAGTCCAGGGGAACATACAGAATAATGGACACCTGTACAGAACGCAGTCGACTGTTTACTTAAGAAAAAGCTCCAGTATTCTGGGGTTTTGGATTATCAGCATTGTATTAAAAAAACACAAAACCTCTTAATCCAGACGGACGGACACGTATATATCTCAAACAAACCAAACTTTTTGTAGCTGTTCTATTCATGTGGTCGCTTCACTGTGCAAGTTTGTACTATGTCCTCATTAAAAAAAAAAAAAAAAAACACAGAAAACACCAATAAACTGTTTGCCAAATGAATGCACAGCACAAAAACCTTTGCACCTTTGGTCGTGAGACGCAGCGTTTTTTTTCTTTTTTTTAAGTGTTCGTGTTTGTTTCCTTTTTCTAATTATCTGAGGGTGTAAAACAAACACACACACACACAAAAAACAGTGATTTGCAGCTCAGTCAGCCAGAGAAGCCCACAAACAGGTTTTGTCTTTATGGGTCAAAATGTCCGATTGGAAGCGCTGATGGTTCTCGTACACTGTCAGCAGCAGCAATGTTTATTCATGAGATCTACCTGATTGTTTCCGTGAAGTTCATGATGACTGGTGTTTACGACCGTTCGCTGTATAATAAAACACACAGCGATCATTGTTGTTTTCTTAATCACTCTGGGGGGAAAACACATGTAGCGCTAGTCTTTCCAACAGGAGTCAATGTTGATTCTACACAAACATCACAAACAGGACAAATACATCCTTAGAAATTATCTTTCATTTACCAAAACTACATTTTATAATAACTGGTACGTGTCTGGTTGACTAAACATTATAATATATGTTAGTTCACTGGTGCCAAACGGTGAAATACTTTACAATCCATCTATCGAGCAGATTCCTTATTGTTAAGTCGCAGCTGATGTCAAACGTACTTGTGAATGTGCTGTGTTAGTTCGTAAACATCATCTGGATGCGAGTGATAAACCTTTACAGTTGCTTAATAAAGGGTTCACAAAGCATTTCATTGCTTGTTAACAGTGAAATACCTGTTAACTCAAGTTTGATTTAAATGTAAAGTTATGATTTATTAATGATGGTTGTTATGAAGTGTTACCCAAAAATGATTCTGTAGGGGGATCCAACAAGGAATCAAAAATATACAGATATTTACAGACCAGTGTCATAAATACTCTTGTATGTCATCCTCGTCATGAATTTGGTAAAACCAGCTAATAAATAAATGCTGACTGGGACGTATTTACACCAGATTTACACCCCAAACATGCATGTTGGTGCTGCAACTACATCATCATCACAATGACGACTGGCTGTTGTTTAATTTAGCCGACTGTGATTGGTTGTTTCATACCTATCCGTCCTTTTAAAATATGTATTTTGAAGCCTCTCTCAGGTTTTACATAACAAACATAACTGACCTACATAATTACGACTTCTTGCCGTAACGTTCAAATATCTTCCGTTGTTACTAATCGCTTTTTAAATGCGATTTCAAGCAGAGGTTTGCAGGCTTTCGGGTAAAAAAAAAAAACAAGAGCTGGCTGTCTTGTCTTGCTGCTGCAGCACAGTCAACAGAACTGGAGCTGCTCATCGTGGCGTTAACTGACAGCGTTGGCTAATCCAGGCAACAAAAAAAAACCATCCAGCTGGCAATCAATGAGCTCTCAAATCAAGGAGCAATCAGTCAGCATTCTTTTCAGATCACTTTGCAGATGTTAGTGAGCTGTCGGCTTTATAAAGTGGCTGATGTCTGCCAGGCGCTGTGAGGCGGAGAACACATGACACCGAACCCAAATGTTAGTTTGTGTACCTGGATTAATTCACCTGTTTTCCTTTTAGACTTCTCCAGATGAGTTTACAATAATGTACTAAAAAAAAAAAAAAACAACAACAAAAGGCACAAAAGACATTTGAGAGATAATATACTGTATGGGTGTGTGTCCATGTGTGTGTTTAGGTGATGCAAAAGGGCCCCTCGTCGTCTATTTAGGAAGTTTTCTGCGTATTTTAGGAGGTGCAGCTGCAGGGGACGTATTCGGATATGCATCAATCTTGTAAAAAAAAAAAAAACTGAAGGGTTAATGGCAGAGATGAGGTTGATGACAGGGTGAATATTCGAGTCAGGCGAGGGAAAAGATGAGAGAGCGTTACAAAAGGAGGGCAGGACAGACCGAATAATCGAGCCGCTGAGCAGTGAAGCGGGAGGCCGGAGGAAGGAGCAGGGCGAGGAGGAGCTGTTTGGTGGCGGGGTGGAGGGGCGGGGGGGAACAAGGAGGGTCTCAAACAATCAACCACAGGGAAATATAGATGTGATGCTGGAATTCATCCCATAAGGTTTCAGTGGGGGACGTCTTAATGAATTCCAACATACATACATATATGTTGGGGCGTTTTTTTGTTTTTAGCCAGCATCACTCAAACTCATTTTTTGGGCGACTATGATCAAATCCTAAGTGAGCATTACGGCGAAGAAGAAATAGTCTCATCTTTTTTTTTTCTTTTTTTTTCTTAAGTTAAAGAAGCAATACCGTGTGAAAATATTATGCTACAAAGAAAAGTCCCAATTTTAAAAAATTAAAAAAGTAAAGAATACGTTAGCATCAGAGTAAATTACCCAAAAGCAAAATGACTCATTATCCTAGAATGGCCCCTTTCAGAATAATATATATCAGTGGATTATAATTAATGCCTCATTAATATGTAAGTATCACTAATGTTGTTGCTGGTAAAGGTGCAGCTAATTTTAACTACTTCAATTCATCATCATTTTATCGAATATTAGTTGTAATTTGTATCAATCTTAATCTGTAAAAAAAAGAAACCAAATACAAGGACAAAGGTGAAATATTTCTCTCTGCAGTGTAGTGTGGAAGAATAGCGTATAGCATAAAATGGAAATACTCATGTAAAGCAGAATTACATCACAAATGTACTTAGGTACTTTTGTAAATGTGCTCGATTACTCTCCACACCTGAGCAGGAAAGTGTATCTGGGATCAGCTGTGTTAACTACAGCGCCTGCAATGTTGGCAACAAGAAAAATATTTATCATTCCGGAAATAAAATCACACTGTTGAGGGATACATTTGGAACGTTCTTGATATAATTTAGTCAGATACAGGTTTCTAGGGTCCAGCTTCCTGTGGAAGAAAGCTTGAGGCACCTCTACAGATGTCGCTTACTCTAGAAAAATCCAATCCCACTCCTGGATTAATGTCCGCATGTCGCCATCTCACATACGTCCAATCGACGTTTATCAAAAGCAGATTATTATTTTTTGTATTCTATTTACTTTCTAACTACTAATTTGGTACCTGTTTCCCTTAATTTTAGGCCATATGATGATAAAACAATGATACGTAAGATTATTAGATAACTATAGCTCCCATTGGGGTTTTTCGAGATCCCATGGCAAAGACTCATGGGAGCTGTAGTCGTTAGATTTAAAGCAGCATTGCAGAAAATTATTACCGTCAGTTTTTTGATACCCTGCCGGAACAGCTGGAAATCCGTGTGACTGAATTGTTTAACCCTTCAGATAATACAGTCACAAGCAACAGTGAGAAAGGTTTGATTTACCGTACACAGCTAAAATCTTCTAGTCTACAAAATAAAATGTATCTTGAAAGGATTTTTCAAAATAAACAATTTACACGCATGCAAATAACACATGTTTAATGTGTCACACTGTGACATATTTCTGTTAATTAATGCCCATGTTTAAAGCCTACAGTGTTTAAATGTTTGGGGGTAATGGTATGCTGTTAATCAAACTAATCCTTGTTTATCTGAGCAAAATGCTGCGATTAAGGGGGGAGATTTGCAAGTCAAACACGAAAAGCCAGCAAATCAATTTAAATGTAGCTGACAGTCATTATGGCGTTCACTATTGGATGGACTGATGCCTGGTGATGGTTATTCGTCCTCTGAGGAAGAGATCTGCACAATATATTCAACTGTTTCCTGTTATATTTTGTATTTTTTACAGTAAACCAGGTATGGGATTTTAACGGATCAAGAAGAAGCAGAAGGGACAAAAAAATCAGCCAATCCAGCGTTAATCAGCTGACCACCACCAGCCTGACTCTTAAGATGGCTGTCTCTCAATGATTCTTCGTAAAAAACACAACAAAAAAAAAAAAAACAAGACGCTCTTATGTAGACTCATCCCAGTGTGTTGGATCATTTCCTGGAGAGGAGAGAGAAAAATCTTTGTTTACAGTCAGGCGTTGTGTAAGATCACTTTGGATTGGCAGCCAATCCTCTTCGTATGAAGACATTTTGGCCTTTCTGTGATGGTCCTACATCATGATTGTAATAGTGTGGAAAAATGTCAGCTATCTTACAGAAGAGAGTCCATTAGGGCACCTGACTAATGGACTTTGCATTGGGTGAAAAAAAAAAAAAAGAATGATATCCTGTGCCCCCCAATTCTCCGAGGACACCCTAAAAACCTGCTCCAAGGCCAATTTAAAACCTGTCAAAAGCAACTCTTGAGGCAAATACCATTAAAATATTACAGTATGACAAATGTTATGACTGCAATAATCATTTTATTGTAATCTAACAAAGAAATCCTTTTCATTTTCCTAATGCAAACCTATATTTGAACTTAGATTTTGGCCTTTGTGTTTCTGCTGTTTCCTCGTAGTCGCTCGCAACAATCTGGCTCAAATCGGCTAATTTGACTCTTTCTTCATTTTCTTTTTTTTTTTTTTGCTCACGGCTTGGTAAGTCCACTTTCTGCATGAAAATCATTCACACATACAATTTTATAATCAATGCCCACAGTAATAGGATTCCTCTGGCCATGGGCAATTAATACAGTTTTTCCCCCCTTTTTTTTTTCTTTTTTTTTTTCTTTCCCCTCCTCGTGCTGATCTCAAAGCTACGAGACATTGGCTTCTCCCTCATTTACATATTTATTGCATTGGACTCAAATCTGGCGAGTGATTGATGTGGAGCCTGCCTCCTGAATTTTTAGCGGCCCATTATTATGAAAAGAGAGGGAGGGGGCTGCGGCACGTCAGTGTACTTTTGATTAAAGTTGAAGAGGACAGAATTGTGAGTGTTCCCCACCTACTTTTCTTTTCCTGCAGCGCTTAATCAGGGAGGCCAAGTGCTTAGAAGATTTCAGCATGTTACGGATATTGACAAGCCATTCGCTCAACAAAGGCCGAGGAAGCTACGCTCGTTAAGATTTTAATCAGCCTTTCACTTGCTGTTCATTTTCTCTTCTTTTTTTTAGAGTGTGATGACAGTATAATATGTTTTATATTTGACACGTTCTCAGTTATTCTGTGATCCACCCTGACAAGGCTTTGATTCATACTCCCGAACGTTGCCCAGGGTAAACCTGATGATAACTATTGAGATTTTTATCACTACCAGCATGTGAAATGAACCCTTTATGATCTTGATTGTGCAAAAAGATGCTGTCAAAAGCATCCAAAGACCAACATGCCTCTGGAAATATCGTGCCATAAAAGGGAGGCATGAAGAGGCATTTAGTTCCCCCGTTGGTTTTGACACAACGCCGGAATTCCATCACACCACTTTGTCTGTTGCGATCGGGGGTTTATAGGAACCACGGAGACAAAGACAAGACACAGACACAGCTACTCTCATTTGCAATCAAGCGCGTAATGCTCGAGTATGGAAAAAAAACTCAGCTCTGCAAAATGTATTGTGTGCATATGTGTGTGTAATGGGGTGGACGACCAGGGTGGAGGAGCTGGGGATGGGAGGGGGAGTGGGCTCGTCGGTGACAGTAGTCTGCGTCTGCCAATTCTACACCTCCTATGCGTTTGAGAAAAATATACCTTGAGTTTGATCCAGCGTTTGATCGAGTGTAGCACATGAGAGCGGCCTTTTTATTTTAGCGTCTGTATACTTCAGTCTATTTGGCTGTAAGCAGCAAGCTTTTCACACCTTTAAGTGTAGGGAATAACATTTGCTCCAGTGGCTTGATGGAATCCAAACGCCTATAAGAGCTTCATTAAAAGGGCATTCACTAAACAAAATGTAGATCTCCCTACAGCGTTTCGGCAGCAACTCTTGCTCTCTACCACTCCTGGAGGTGAGGAAAGCTTCTCGGGAACTTACAGACATCTTTATCAGTCTGATTTAAATGTCGGAAAGCGCTGCTGTCAGATGATACTGCTCCATGCTATGTTGTCAAGCGCAGTGATTTCCCTGGTTGGCTGACTTTGTCCTTCACAGGCAGAGGACACTGGTCACAAATAAGCCCGACCACAGGGCCCTGTTAGGAGCAGTAAACCAAACATTTCCATAGGGAGTTGGCTTTCCACGCTCCACTGATATGCCTGTAATGCATGCATTTTAATGCGGCGCACCCCTCAAAATGGGCCACCGCTGGACCGATGTTTGCATTCAGCTAAACTCTTTTAGTCAGCAACTCTGTGCATGCTTTAACTTATGATGAGGGCAATGTGCACGTGTGCGCGGCATGCGGCACGGTCCTCAGCGTAGGCTAAGACTTGAAGCCATCGGTTTGGCTAATCAGTTCTTCTTATCTTGATGTGCTACGTGGGAAAGATCAAAAGCAAACAAACAGAATTTTTTTTTTGCACCACAGCAGCACACATGCGCATAAGAGCACACACTGTTTGCATTTGTGTGTGTACGTCAAGATAACCACAAGTAGAAATATGTTCTATCCTTCATATACAAGGAAATGACTACAGATGAGTTAAACAGACTTCAACAGAACAGTAAACGGAACAACATTACCCACAATACAACAGAACATGCTAAATCAAAGAATGCTGAAAGATTTGATACTTGTAAGAAGTGGTCAGAATTCAAAGGTAGCTCCAGGATTACAAAGGAAAGCATCACTGCTAACAGCTGCTCACTACTTTGCCTTAGCTATCTTTGGCTGTAGCAGCTGGCTGCTGTTAGCAAGTATCACAGTTAGCCATGGAGGTAAGTGGCCCTATTAGCTTTTGGGAGTCGGTCTGGATCGCAACCTTGGATCTAAGCGGGAGTCAGCACAGGCAACAGTGTTTAGCTCAACTAGGCTCGACTGCCATTACGAGAACACGGCTGGACACCAGACTGGGAGTGAACACAGCCTGATGGCTACAGTATGGAGGTGATTTACAGCGGGACTGATCAGGACTGTGACTGGGCAGCTGGGGACAGGAGAGGTCTTTGATATAAAGTCAACTCTGTTGTTTCTTTGAATTCCATTGATAATGTTAGTTCACTTTTAACCAAAATTCTGCCCACATCTTGCACCTTTAAAAAAGCTATAGTAGCCATAGCTAGCATCTCTATGAGGCTGGTGCCTTGAGCTAAATGCTTTACAGACATTACCATTCATTATTCCTGTTATTTATCTTTATTTGTCCAGCCTTTGTTGCCCTTGCTCGTAGCTGTATGTTTGAGAGCAATGGAAAAAAAAACCCGTGTCAATTTCCTTGTGTAACAAAACACACTTGGTCAATCCTGCATCGGATATCAGTATGCTAACAAGCTAAAAATGACTTTGCTAACATGTTCATGTTTAGGATGCTGTTAGCCACGCTTACCATCTCAGGTTAGCATGCTAGTTTGTTAATTGACAGCGAGTATATCTGGAGCTGATGGGGAATCTCAAGTTCAAACTGCGAGCGCGGTTGAAAACTACTTTCACCGAGCTGTGGTGGAGGTCGACTGTGACTCCTCGCTTGCTCGGCCTTGCCCACTCCTCCAGCATGCCACGTGAACCTGTCACTGATCCCATAATTTCCATGCCAGTCAATGACCTACAGTAATAATTGTGATATATGGCCAAAGACGCAGCACCTTGGTTGCTGACCTTTCCCACAATCCCATACTGGGCAACCTTCACCACCACATCCCACCCCACCCCTCCCCTTTCTTCCACCAGCCCTTATCAGGCGGGGTGGGGGTGTGAGAGGGGGGGCGCCCCATCCTCCCACCCTCCCCCTCGCCCTCCATCCCTGCATCTCGTCGCCGGCTCGATGTACTCGGCTCGCCACACTCCAGTGGCTCCATGAATGTTAATGTTGGGACGGGGATGAAGGAGGGAGAAGGGGGGGTTGTGGGTGGGGGTGGTGGGGTGAGGGTGGGCTGCATGGTACGAGGAGCGACTTCACCTGGTCTGCACTGCACAGCTATAAAGGGCTTTTCTGCATATTATTGTTCACATCAGCCAAGCTATGTTTCTCTTATATTAAGGTGATATCGGTGACAAATCGACTGTCGAGTGCATGAGAACGAACATCAGCCTAGTTATTGTGTGCTCAGCTATAGCGTGATATTGATTTCCTCCTGAGGATGGAAAACAGACATGGGGGGGGGGGGCCTTTTGCAGCTGGATCTTATTATTATCAAAATAAAAACTGTGTATGTACGACACCTTATAAGAGTTTGTCCGTCATGAACTCTTGATTTAAATCTTTTGTCTTCGTTGTTTCTCCTCCAGCCTGTGAATTAGCCCGTCCTCTCTCGTCTTCCCGGCGTTCAGTTAGCCGGCCACTGTTTACCGAGCTCTGACAGAATGAGAATGTATGCATTATGAGGCGATGATCACAGGGTGTTGTAATCTTTGACCCTTGTGGCACGTTTTGTTCAAACGCAGATTGAAGATTAAGCCCCTCATGCAGCTGGCTGACAGGCTGCCTTCCCCGAACCCCTGGAGAGATTCACTGCCCGCCCGCCGGCCCGACTATAACTCTGCAGGCCGGGGTCCTCCCCGCATCACAGACACGATACATCATTTAGTTTTAATTTGTGATGTATAGGTGGGGAATTGCTTTTTTTTTTCAGAAACTCCCCTTCATTATTTAAGTCTATCAAACATTATAAATCCTGAAAGCCTTGGAATGCGCGGGGGAATTTGCCGCCATCATAAAAACTATAAGCAAACAAAGCCAGCAGTGTGACAGCGGTGTTTTACGTCCCGCTGGAGGTTCGGCTCGAACCCAGCTAGACTCATGTACTGTTTGACTAAACTATAACGCTGCACAGTGTTGAAGGTGCTAATTTAAATGGAAATGGGCTGCTTTATAACTCGCTACCTTTAGCTTCATCTGCTCACTTTATTCATGATATGAGATCTTTAGGTTTTTAGGCTTTTGCTGAGTTGTTTTCCTTTTTTTCAAGGATCTGGTGAGGTTAAAAGATGGTCAGACAGTTGTGGGTGGTTTTAAATTTAGAATGATACAGGGTTATCGAGTTACATTGAGGTGTGATACTGGATTCGAGGGATGGGACTGTTGGGCCTTGCCGGAGGTGTGCGCTCTATTGAGTGTCATTTTCGTTAAAAATGTGTTTAAAATCGATGCAATTCAATTATTTGAAGGTATACTAAAAGTATTGCTTTTGTAAAATACTTAATTTAACCTTCTAAGAAAAAGAGCAGCACTTAAGGATATAATATGTAACATTTCTGCATTAAAATGACCTTTGATATGCATTTTGTTGAGTTACACCAACTTGACAGTTCCAACAATCTTCAAACCCAAAGACATCCATGCATTTGTTTAACAGTGCATTTTTTTTGGTTGCCATAACTTCAGGATGTGAAACTAAGTCAGTGATCGTGCCCTAATAAAAATGTTAACAAAGATTTAATAAATTACCTCGAGTGTGAACTTTTCTGCCTGAGTCACGTAGATAGATCCATCTGCAGTGCTGGTTGTCTAGCTCAATGAGGACAGTGACTCCCGTGATCTCTCACTATTTATGTGTTTTGTTCTTGATTTGAGGCCTCCGCTACGTACCGTGCATTTAAAGTAGGCTTCACTTTGGTACAAGCTTTGCAGTATCACCAGTGGAAAATGCACTTATCCACACTCAGCAACGTATTTCAAAATAATAGGAATGTGTACTTTTTTACTTTTGACAGTATAATGTGCAATTCTAGCTTCATTTTGACATCATGCACATGAAGTATCCTCGATGCAGGCGTGTGACCCAGAGATCATCTTGTTTCTACGCAACACGGCCAGGCGAAACAGTTTCTCAACTCATAAGACACGTCTAAAGCGTCTTAGTGTGACTGGCCTGCGATACATTTTCCAATATGGTTGAAATGTAAAAAAGGCAGGCAGGCAGGCAGGCAGGCGGAGATGAGATGAGCTCTTCAGAATCCTCAGCCCGGAGAGAAGGAGAACAGCTGGGGCCTGGCGCTCCCTCTGTGTCACTCTACTCTTTGTCATGGGCAAAAGACTCTTGTTTTCAGGCAGTAATCAGACAGCCCTGGGGCTCTGTAAAGACCCTGTTCCCTTTTCATCTCAACTGTTGCATACACCCTGCTAATTGGAATCCTGCAACTGGGTCACAGGCATTGTCTCTCAAGTGCTGTCAAGTCATTGAGACGCGTGAATGTGGAATTATGGTTGCCTCAGATGCATGATTGAGTCTCCCCTCTGCGCTATCTTAATGCCTCCATTTCAATCTCATCGCAGACAGTGATTTTCTCCTTTTTTTTCCTTTTGCTTCCATTAATATTTCTTGCCGTGCTCTGCTCTGTTTTTGTCACAGCCCCGCCTGAAACCAGCAGTCGAAAAAAGGTCGCTATCAGAAAGTAAAACGATCCGAATTCTGTAAAACGCCGGCTCCGTTCGTGTATCGTAACCTTTTAAAAGTAGGGGATTTTCTTTTGATCGACAAAAGATGTTGGTGTAGCTTCACGCATCTTATGATAAATCTGCATTTGTACGTAGAGAAACGACAACAATTAAGCCATTCTTCCTGCGAGTTCAACCGAACAGTCTTGCTCCTTCCACTCCCGTGGTCGAGAATGAACCTGATTCTGCAGTTTGTCAGTGATTAACAGAAGAATTAGCCAGCTCTCGCATGCCGCCACAAATGAGCAAAAACCCTCTGGGAGACCGGAGAGACCGAGCAAGGCACATTTCCAATTATACCGCCAAATGACTCAT
This sequence comes from Diplodus puntazzo, assembly GCA_963678695.2. Lineage (NCBI taxonomy): Eukaryota > Metazoa > Chordata > Actinopteri > Spariformes > Sparidae > Diplodus > Diplodus puntazzo. The sequence goes on along the minus strand of OZ023167.1, from coordinate 5,881,989 downwards.
TTTCTTATTGGGCCTCCTATAATTGTGGTGGGTATTGGGTGCATGCAACTCAATTTGTCTTACATATTTGTTGGTAGGATGGAAAAAGGAGTTGATGGAGCCAAGGGGATGATATGAAAGAATTAGAGAAAATAAAAAAAAAAATAAAAAAGGGGGGGTGAGATAGATCCCTCAATATTTGTTTGATCTGCTTCATCCTCCTTAATACTGTTGAAGTTTAAAAGCCAGGAAGAAAATGCCACTTTAATCATCTGTGGATTGAGGAATGGGAAGACTATCATTTTCGAGTAATCAGAAAATGTCTCTCCGGAGGAATGGACTTTGTTCTTACTGCCGAAATTAACGAGGCTTCCAGTGATGTTGTTATCTGTCCCGAGGATCATCGATCTATCAAAATAACTGACAAATTAAATTACGGCAAATTCTCGCAAAGTTCTGCTAAAACCACCCCCCCATCCCCCAAAAAATGGAGATTTTATAAAGTTTTTTAAGAACACACTTCAAGCTAAGTTTGGTAATCTTTATTAAATTTGCAGACACATATTAGAGATCATAACTGTAAATTCTTCTCCACCCTCGTGTAGGAAACAAGCAGTTACTTATAAAGCAACTGAACGACATGTTCGAAACAGGCACATAAAAAGGCACAGCACGGAACCAGGAAGCGTTTTCACGTCGCTAATGTCGCCGTTTTTCAGCAGAGCATGACACAATGAGCTACAGGACTGCATTCAACATCACGGTGCCGTTTTCCTTTTATCATGTCCTCTGTTCTTTTATGATACAGTTGTCTCGACTCGCATGTCTATCGGTAACAAACTCAAGTGAAGAAGTAATTCAAAAAAACAGTTTTCGAAAAAAAATAATCGTAAAAATAAGTAACATTTGATATACATATACAAGTACAAACTTTAAATATAACAGTTAATGTGGATTACAGTTAAAATTAGACATGTAACACGTTAAGTCCAGTGAACAGTAGCCTTTGTTCTCTCACAGACAATCGAATTGTTGTAAATTCAAAAATATTTCTGTAGTTAAAAAAAAAAAAAAAAAAAAATCATAAAAACCCCCTCGACTCTCCATGATTGGTTCAAGCAAACACAATAAGTTGTCAGAAAAAAAGAGAAAAGACTTTTTTTTTTTTTAACAAGCACACCATTTTCCACTCTGTGTGTAGTACCATTATCGAGTCTCATTTAAACGTCGCCCTCTCATCATGTGCGTAGTACTGCGTGTATCACACTGTATGTTTGTATGGTAGACGCAACAGTTAAAAAAAAAAAAACTGTGCGGGTTTGGTTCTGGGTTGCAATGTGAGGCAACAGTAAGCAGTAAAGTGCGTCTGAAGCAGCATGTGTGTGCTGTGTGAGCGTGAACAGAAGGGACAGCTGTGGGTTTTGTTGAGAGGCGAGCTGCCCATTGCTCACTGCAGGGTAACTGTGAAACAGTCGGGGTCTAAAAGGGACCTTGTCCACGCTCCCTGCTGGGCTCTCCTGTCCAAATCTGTTATAGTGTTCCCCCGTCTTTGTTCAGTAACTAAGTGCTCCCTGCTTGGGTAGTTTAAAACCCCCTTTTCTTGTTGATGCCCCCAGCAATGCGTTGTCATTGTCGTGTTGGTCATCAAAACACTTGCCGACCTTAACAAGCATATGTCACAAACCAAGGTGCATTTTTAAAAAACGACAACATTAAAACTCGAATGTCGTTCACACTCAAGTTCAACTGGAGGCCGCTGATTATCATGGAAGCATTAAACATCCACTTCGGTGTAAACTCCAGACATATTATATTTTAGTCACTAGATATTTTTTTTTTTTAAGTCATTTCTCAATTGCACTTGAATACAAAATACATGGATTTTCTACACACAAGCACACATTTAAGACCGTTTACAATTTGTTAGAATTGATGTCAGTCATCTAAACTCATAGTGAGAATCATAGCCAACGATTCATCAGTAACCTGGCAGCTGCCGAGGGCCCTCACGTTGGCTCCTCTAGCCTCTAGATTCCAGCCAGGAGCAGGTGGGGCTAAGCCAGGCTCCTTTTGGCTGTGGTTTGCAGCCTGAGTTGTGCGCCTTCAGCCAGGCGGGGAGGACAGGCCGCGCTCCCGACTAGGAGGAGGCTGACGTCTCCATAGTGGACAGGATGCGCACCACCTCGGTTCTCTGCGTGGCGGAGATGTGCTGGGTCATGTGCACAATGGAATCCATGGCAACCTCTGGATTGGCTTGAACGAGGCTGGAAATCAAGTGGGGAGAAAAAAAAAACGGGAACATCGTAATCCAGATTTCTCTCTTATGTTTGTTGTTGTGGGTAATGAGGGGTGACAATTTGTTGAACTCGCACTGTTTAAAATTGTCACCTGCGTATCTGCTTGAGGATGTGATCCCGGCGGATGTACTTGATGTTCTCGTCGATGACGGACCTCGCGCCCTCTTCTTCGGCTAGTTGCCTCTCCAACCATGCCACCACCTCTTCATTGTTATCCCACAGATAGGCCTGCATAATGAAAGGTGGGGGCGAGAAGATGAAACATACAATATTTATGGGTAAATAAAGCCTAGGAAACACATTTTCTTATGGCGGAATGGTGTGAAATAAATGTATCTGGGAATTTAAAAATGTTAAAAACTTAACATCTGAAGGGATAGCATAAATAAAATATCATGAATCATAAAATAAACATCGACACCAAAAAAAAAAAGAAATGGACCGACAGAATGTGGGCCGGATGTCTTGTTGACTGGACCCGACAGGAAAATTAGTATTCATGAGTGCTGGCATCTCTGATCTTAAACAAAGCCAGGCTGGAGGGCTTAGCAAAGATTTGGGGGCCGAGGGGTTTAATGGGCTCTTGCCTTTTTTATGAACAGTCCTGCTTGAGGTCCGCAAGAACATTTAATGCCCTTATTAATCATTTTTAATCTGTTTGCTTTTAATTAAGAAACAGCGTGTTGCTCTCCTATCTGCACGTGCCAGGGCTGTGATTAATTGTGGCTTAAGACAGCCAGTCCTGATTGGGATAATATATGAGCTAACAAGAAGGCCACTTCTTAGGAGATCTCAAACGACGGGCAGGCTCATGTCAACCCCGCGGGCTGGTCCTCTGAGCCGGAGACTGGGCCGGAAGGAGCAGCGTTTATGTATCTCTGAGGAATGTTTATTTTCATTAACTACCAGTTTATCAGTCCATCTGTATTAAATCATGATGATTTAGGAGGAACGCTTACCGCTTCTTTATCTGGTGCACCTTGTGGAGAAGGAATAGGAGTTTCAGGGTAAAAAAAAAAGACAGAACCTCGGTAATCATTCCCGGGGGGCCAAGAAGGTGTTTACTTGGGTGTCTACACTGAAAAGAACTAAAGCTAAGAATCCCCCCTCCCCCTCTCTGCCAGATAATTTAATACTGATGCAATCTGTAAAAGACTCGTAATCATTCATTCCAAAAGACTGGCTCTGATGACTGTGTGAGTAGATAGTGAAATCTGAAAATTAATCAGCAAAAAATGACAAGTTTGAGAACATTATCACTGTATACCGTTGTAGCATGAAACAGATTTTTAAGGCAGAGCGGGAAAAAAAAGCTTCTTTCCAGATATTTGTTTTGTTGTGAACCTGTCTAGGAAATTATAAAAAAGGTAAATACTACACATACGGTGGTGTTCTGTATCCTTCTTTTGCCCACAGTTAGGCTCTTTGATAGTAGTGCAAGATGTTTGGAGCAATTACTGTATATAATCATGTTTCCCCCTTAAAAATTACAAAAGAACCACAAACTGAACAGTTGAATGAAGTACTGGCAATAAATACCTGACAATAACTGAGGTAAAGCAGTCAATTACATTATATTTTAATTTTTGTAAGTACATGTTTAAAATCTGTGCAAGCTAATTAAAATGTGTCACCATCAATAGAATCATCATCCAGGTATGGTGCTTTAAATAGATAAGTGAGATTACAATTCAGAGTCATTAAAGTCCTTCATTTTAAACATCCACTAATCAAACGGAGCTTTTGAGATTGTAATTATGGATTTCTGCATTTTTACCCACTCAGAATCTCGGAATATTGAGAGACTAGAGAACAAAGCCTCGTCACGAGGTGGGTTTTACCTTGACGGCCCCTTCGGCCTCCACGAACCAGCGGCGCAGCATCGCCTGGACCTGACCGTCCGTCAGCTCGCTGTTGGCCGCCTGGATCTTCCTCTTCACCGTCTCCTCCAGCAGCAGACGCCGCAGACGCCAGTAAAAGAACTGACGGGATGTTTGCCATTCAAGGATGTCCTGGGAAAGGAAAGAGACGAAAAGGAATAATAAGGTTTTATATTTTAAATGTCAACATATAAGGGATTGCATTTCAATTCATGAATTGCCTCAGGCCACACATGGGACTTCGCACTGAGGAAGAACTCATTAAGGAAATAAAAAACAGGTCTGTGCTGTATATTTGGCTTTGGATTTGACAAACAGCTGTTTATTATACTGTTTTTGTCTCAAAAGCGTATTACATATTCATAAAATGACTTCCAGGACATCAAACTGTCATTACCTCATTCATTTCTCAACTAGATTTTTCATAAACCTGAGTAGAACTTGGCAATATTTTTATTTTATTGTGGATTTAAAAAATTGAATAGAAGTCTAATATTCCCAAAGCAGATAAATGTGTGTCACATAATAGAAATGCGTAATTCTGAAGATCTGACGGTGTCAATTCATGATGGTCTATCACAGATTTCTCTACTGATGTATCCAGGACAAACATGCAGTCTCGTACAGTTACTAAGTGACACTGTTAGGGCAGGGCAGTGATCAGGTTTTAAATTAAAGTTTCTCATTTTGCTTTTTAAAGTTGTGCACATCCCTTCCTAAAAGCAAAAACTCACTCTCAGTCAGGCGGGTAATGTTTAGTTCAGCTCACTGCTGTCGAGTGAGCTGGCGTTTGCACAAAACTAGTTTATCCATGCTGCTACGGTACGGTACCAGTGCTTGGAGTGGCCAAAAAGGACGAGAGAGAGAGAGAGAGAGAGAGATTTCAGCATTTCTTTCTCACATTTACATACCAAATACAAATGACATAATAAAGGCATTTTTGTTCAGGTAAAATGCATTTCAAGTTCAAGGAATGAGTTCAATTTTAAACAATGGTGATCTCAATGTTAACCAAAAAAACAATCGTGATGATGATTTTTGCCACAATCAAGCGGCTCCACTGTGTGTACAAAACACCCTGCCTGCCATCCATCTGCCAACGACCCCTCTGGCCATGTGAGTGAGTGTGTGTATCCTTGTGCGTGAAAGATGGGACCGGGAAGGTGCAGAGGATGAGATGGGGCCTGCCCGAGGCTGCTCTGCGCTTTCTAAGGTGATTGACCAGGGTCATCAGAAGATAATTATGAGGACGAGTCTCACAGCCCGGTGAGACCAAACATTATTCACCAGGCAGGTGCGGCAGCAGCTAGACCGATAGTCCCCTTTGGGCTTTTTGGGGTTATTCACATACTGCGCGCTCAAACTGCAGCAGGAAAGCATTTTAAAAGTGCTCACCGTTATAACGCCCTTCTCTTGCATGCGACCTGGGGTGTCGTGGAGGTCGGCGAACTGCACGGCCACCTGGTGGTAGATCGGCAGGAGGAACTCCTCACGCTCCTTGAGTTTGGTCTCCAGCTCTTTGCGATCAGGGGGGCTCAGCTCTGGTGTTCCTGTTGGATTTTCAAAACAAAACCGTAAGAAAAACAAGCTGTAAAATAATTTGTTGAAAACTGACAAAGAAATCGGCACTAACACTATCAGGAAAAGGAGAATACTGGTTATCATATTTAATGCGTGAGAGCTACAAAGTTGGCCTTCACTTAGTGTCCCATTACCATCACATCAGGTTCTACATGAGCATGTAGCTGTGAGTTAACGCCCGCTAACAGCATTTTTGTTTTCACAGCTCCCCCAAAATTTCTGTCAATTCCAATCTGTAAACTCCGAGACCCTCCCCAGTAACCCCCTCCTTTGCACCAGTTCGCCCAGCACACACAGCATTGGACCAGAGTTGCTCTGAGCCTGAAGGAAAATCAATAGGCTGCACGGGGAAGACAGGAGAGCCTGTGATTGATCTGAGCAGGCTGTGATTGACACGTCTCCCCGGGGAGAGCGCTGAAGATGATACAATCAACACCAAATAAAGAACGACAGTGAAAGCACACATGCTCCCACCTGATCTATCGCTCCTTACGAAAATGAGGACGAGGCCGAAGGGGACGAAGACAGCCGTAAAGAGCTATAATTAGAATCGAAATGGAGGACTCACCCAATCTTTCAGCCAAGCTTGTGTAGACTGGATCTACTCTTCTCATAGTTTTCACCAGGTCCTTCCTTCTAAACTTGATCTCCACGGTTCCCTCAGGCTCCAACACTCCGCCTCTGCAGAACGTTTAAAGTGAACAATTATGTTTTTATCGATGAAGATGATGCTTAATCGGTCCTTTTTTTCGTCCAACTCACCGACTGTCTTTATCAGCGTACATCTCCATGTGACGAGGGTTGATGGTGGGATCTATGACCACCCAGGATCCTCCTCTTAACTCAGCCTGCGGGGGGATGTAAACCAACACAGGCTGCCTGTACTCCCTCAGCCCGTCCACGATGTAGGCCCCAAACTTCAGCACCTGGTCGTACATATCTAAGAAGCAGAATTTCATATGACGTACTGAACGTCTTCAAACACAGATTGACTGATGAGCATGGACGGAGACGTACCTTTCATTCCTCCAGAAAAGCCTCTCCAGTTGGCGAACACAATGAGAGGAAGACCCTCTCTGTTCAGGTCCTTTATAGCCTGGGCTGTTTTGAAAGCAGAATCTGGGAACCACACCTGTCCCGCCTGCTGGATGATCTAAATATACGATTCAGAAAAATCAGCATCGGTGGCTGGATATCTGGAAATGCCCAAGGCAGTCGAAGTAAATGTTTTGAGCGAACACCTTACCTTCGCCTCCGAGTCCAAATTGGCTGGATCGGCCGGGATTGACAGCTCCACCGACCTGGTTTCCACGGCAACAACCCCAGTAGGTATACCCCCCAGTCTGCATAGAGAGGCCATTCAGCACTGACATCTACAAAATGACTGTGACTACATACACGGCGCGAAGAAATTCATTATTGGCAGTGTGTCATCTGGACTTACCTGGCTCTGCCTACCACCACACTCTGAGCCCAAGGCTGCATGATCTCCATGAAGGAGCCATGGTCGAAGAAGCCACTCTGCCAGGAACCCTTTGGAGCTGTATATACAGAGAGGAAGCGTGACTGGTGTGACAGAGAGTGCAACAAAAAAAAAAAAAACAGGGTAACAGGAGAGAAAATTGGGTTCATTCTTTCCACAGTGCTTCAAAATCCCTGGTTTTATTCCTCTTGCAGTCCGAGGTTGTGTATTTTTTTCCCCCAGAATCTGTAATCTTGGCAGCAACCATGATGGATGGCTTTATAAAGCGGCTGACTCAACTCTTTTTCTGCCTGTACACCCCGACAAACATGCCCAGCCTGTGAGGTTACCATTCAATTAAGCCTCACCACTCATCACTACCAGAGACGTCGACTGGCTTCCAACACGGTCCCCCCAATCTCTTTGCTGTCCCAAGCTGTAATTACACTGATGTGGAACCTGCTCAGTCCTGACCCACAGTGTAAAACAGGCTGGATCCACTCTGGCGCTATCTCGATCTCGCCTGTAGCGGCATGACGTTAGGTTCCACAGTTTCTTTCTTAGTTTCTTAATAGTCTCGCTCTAGTAATGAATCACTTGAACCTTTAACCCGGGGGGTATCAGGCTGAGATGATAAATCTTTGCACTGTATTTATTTTGAATACTATACTTTACAGCTGCTGATAAAGAATGTTGGATGAAAACAGTAAGTACAGGAAACAAGCATAAATGAGTGCATGAATCACTGTTGCCGTTATAATCAGGATGTTTAATAAAAGGCAAAAAATCATCTAGCACAACTCAGTATTTTGTTCTAGCCGTCCCAATGTTGCATTTTTGAAGCAGAGCATGTCTAAAGGGCTGATTGCATGAATGTAGGGCTACTACTACGACTGATTTCATGAATCCATTAATTAGATGATTAACTTTTAACTTTTCAAAATGGTTAAAAAAGGCAGTTACATTTCTGATTGTTAGATGTCAACTTGAACTCTGGGAAACTGTAAAGATATTCAATAAAACGTGAAAATAGTGGGAGGTCCGAACTAAGCAGCAAATTCTTAGCATTTTTTCCTGAATAATAACCACGACTAGACACTCACTCTGGCTGGGACGTCCTGCTATCATCCAGCGAGGATCGTAGGGAGCCTTTGTAGGCACAAACTCCACCAGCCGATCTATCGGATCCTTGGCATCGAGGATGGGCACAGGACTAGCTTTGTTCTGAAGAAAGGAAATGTCTTTTATTTTACAATGACAAAACCATAGAGCTCTAAAATGAATTCATCACACTGATAAAAGGATGCGGCATCCTATTCAAAACAACCGCTCCGTGTTACCATGGGCATGTAGGACAGCCACTGCAGGAGCGTGAAGACTCCCTCAAAGTCATCACAAACAGTAGAGTGGGTGACTCCATTGTTGTGCATGATTTGGATCCCACCAAGCTGGTTGTTAGATGTGTAAACTTCTCTGCCCAGCACCTGTAGCAGGAAAAAATAAAGGTGTGGATTTAACATCCAGGAAAAAGAATGATAAATGAATAGTAGTTATTTATCTTATGAATCCCAGACTGTTTGCTTATGCATACCCAGAAAAGAAAAACTGATTAAAATGTCAACGTAAACAAGGGTTTTCGGGGTAAAAAACACAGGAAGTCGCTGTTTCAGCACTGCGCTTGAAAACCAGAGCAGCAGTTTTTCCGCCCAATTTAATTTACTTTGGATTTACCCTTTAATAAACTCCTCTCCCTGGCCTCCAATCGAGGCAACAGAGTTAATCCAGTGTTCATGTTGTGCAACCCTGCCCAACAACAGGGGGAACTGTCTCCGGCTTTCTGGTCTGGGGAGCTGTGGATCAATGAGATCGCACACCGACAGACCTGCTGGATTACAGCAGGGACCCTGTATTACATGGCCCCGGTGTCTCGTCAATACAGGTGACCAGCAGCCAGAAATGTCTCCACCACAGCGGTCACAGGTGGGTGGCAGCACCTGCCACTCTTCCTGGGGGGATTTCTAACAGATGGAGTAAATTAACACACGTCCCCTCTCATCCAAAATTAATTCGACTGGCTTGCATCCCTTTTTGTTGTCATGTGTATCCGTCAGAGGCTGTTGTGTAAGAGATGGAAGCCGCCAAACTACAGTTGCCTTCAAAACTGCCCCCATGCCAACTGGAAGCCATAAAATGTCACTCTCAGCCCACCCTATTTTCATAAGCAGCCTAGAACAGGTGGCAGGGCCCTGACATGGCTCCATAAAAATCAGAGAGGAGCTCAATCCCTACCCTCAGCTCTCACCTTTTCAGCCATCATTTACTTTCTTTATTACCATTAATGGTTATGTATCTGGCTACAAATCTAGGGCACTCTCCTAAAGCTGTCAGGAAAGCCCGCGGCCCCAAGAAACATTGCAGTCACCTTGACATACACAAAACCCCTGTGCCTCCGGCCATCGCCGGCTTCATTAAGATTCCACAGCAGAGGGGAAAGGAGGGATATCGGAAGAGGAACAGAGGGAGATGGCTGGGAGGGAGAAAATGAGGGGCAAACTGGATGTAACAGCTCACTGGGGTATTTATGCTAGTAGTTACTATCCACTCCCCATGAAAATATGAGAGCTTTCCAGCAGCTAATGAAATGATGATCTCTGGGTGGCAGCCTCCTGCTCTCCATTAAGCTTCAGTTAATAGCCAGGAAACCACATGATAAACGAGCTGGAAAAAAGACCCTATTTCTTGCCTGTGTCGCCACTGAACTCAGTGTGGGTTTTAAAATAAACACCATCGATTGTAAACAAATGAGATATTGCAATATATCACACGCACACCATCAACATTTGTCAGTAAACATCTACTATCAGAGATAAACAGCCAGGCCATCTAAAACAACTGAGCTACCAGCAAATAGGTATGCCATCATTGTGCCATTTGCATGATTTGTCATGTTGCGATCTGTCATCTAATTTGAAATGGAGTCATCTTAATGCATTGACAAGGACAGACAATGGAAAGCAAGACAAGAGGAGGTAGTGAAGCGTACAGGCACTCTCTCTCTCACACAGACACACACACACACACACACACACACACACACAAATCAACCGAAAGCAGAAAACAATCTGCCTCAGCAAAACTTTTCATTTTGATTAAAAACAAATGATATGGGTGTCCTGCACTGCAGCCTCCGGCATGTCACTCCATTTCTATGCAAATACAACTTCATGGTTCGCTTTCAATTATTCCACTATGAGTGGCAGGCAGGCCTGTGGCTGGGATCGGAGGGGGAATCCTAGTAGAACAGAATGAAGCACAAGGAGGCCTGATTGCTGAGTTGGAACGGCACCAAAAATCATAGTACTCGTTTCTTTTCTTTGATATATAAAACACACTCCATTTCTAACTTGTTGTTATATATTTCAGAATCTTCTGTTTGTACATTTTTTGGAAGAAAAAAAGGAAAAAAGCAGTCGCATGGCTGCGCTCCAGCGTTCTGTTGGCTCTTTCTCCGACAGTGAATTCCCCATTAAAATGCAGATGCGTTAATCGTGCAAATTTAGAGATAATAACTCATCCAGCACAGTGCACACAGTCATCATGATTTCAATTTTAAAAAAAATGTATGTATATATATATATATATATATATATATATATATATATATATATATATATATATATATATATATATATATATATCTTTTCTTGTGTTGAGCTGACATAGTCATGACACCATCAATACTTGGATGATTTTTCAATACCACGTGTTTAAAATGATATGATTTCCTTAAACAATTGTATCGAAGTAACAAAACCATTTAAAAATCAGATTTTCAACCCAAGGTTAGACAGATTAACATTACTATAATATATGCGTTTGGTTACTTTTTCTGCACCAGCACTGTGTGCAGCTTTTAAAATTATAACATACTGTGTGCCTAGGACCCTTGTTTTCCCTCTTTGCCTTGGTATAGTAAAAGGCATCGAGTATTGTTTTTTTTTTTTAAAAACACGTTTAAATCCATGTTTAAAATTCTAGCACTGTGATTACCTTATTACATTGGAGATATATTTTACCTTGTTGAGAGCTCCAGCTCCAGTAAGGATAATATGAGAGTTGTCCACTTGAATGGTTCTCTGTCCAAGCCTCACCAGATAGGCCCCAATCCCTATGGCTCTGCATGTGACCTATTAGACAAGACAATCATGTTGAGGCTTCAAATACGTGTGAAGTACGCAGATGAATCCACTCTTTGTATACAGCAAATCCATTTTCTTGACAGATCACACAAGTGTGCAGCTCAAGGATAAGGAGGCTACGTGTACACATGTGTTTTTTTAGTCCACTTCAGTCTTACCAGGTTCATGGTGATGATCTCCTCGTAAGCCAGAGAGGATTCTCCAGCAATCATTCCAGACCCTTTCAGATTCTCCACACCCAGCCCTTCATCTTTTCCGATGATGTCAGTGATCTTATACCTGTATGACAACACATATTCACTCAAAGCCATGCGTGATTCTCCGATAGCATTTCCTTCCATTGTCACCACACACTTGACTGAAACTACAGCATCTGGCAGATCATTTTATTACATATTAGTGCTTGAGGAAATTTGACATACCTGGATTCTCCCTCATCCTCCACATGTTCACAATGCACAGAGTTCAAGGCAGAAACCTTCTTGTAATCCTGAGGTGTGAGGTAGAGATACTTGAAACCCTGCAGAGGGGCACAGAAGTGACTGCTTAGTTATGGTACACTGATACAGATGCAGAAGAGTTTCATCATTTGAAAAGGCAAGAAAGAAAAGAAAAGAGAAAGATGCATCAGGGGAGTTTCAGAAATCAGATAGCATGAAAGAAAGACACCAAAATGGTGAAGTGGAAGCAAACAAACACAGTGTTATGTGACTGACCTTATAGGGGTCAGTCGGGTCTTGCCAGGCCACGTGGAACATGTGTCTGATCTCCTCCGCCAGGCCGATGCGGGCGCCACTGTTGGCTGCGATGTAGATTCGAGGGATGCCGCTCTCTCGCGCCATCTCCGAGGCTCGCATGAACAGCACGTCTTCCTGGGGCCCGAATGAGCCTATCTTGTGTGTGATGTCATTACTGATGACAATAATCTCACGTCCCGCTGGATATTCTGGTGTGCGCAGGGTCATCCGCCATGCCACCATACCAATCTGGGTTAATGGAAAAGATAGCCACTTTGACACAGTAAATTCTGAATATCTATAAATATTTCTCCATATTCATTGTAAATAGTCTATTTTAATGATTTTGAGGGGAAATGTGTTTTCACAAATACTGAGATCAAGTGTGAAATGTTCCATATATCATGCTCCATGTCTTATTTTTCTTTGCTATAGATAGAATCAATAGACATAAGTATTATCTCTCAATGCACTCAATAATCAAGTATTTAACAAGTCATTAAGAACCAAGTAGAAGAAACACAGAGACACCTACAGTGTAAAAAAGAAATTGCACACTTTGAAAGAGCGTCAGAGAGATAAAGACAATCTCATGACAAAATAAATAAGAATTATTTCTAACGTTTTTAACATGTCTGTTGTCATGTACCAAACTGACCTCGTTGCCACCTGGCAGTCGGTTCATCTGCACCAGCTGACCTTGTGCATCAAGAACCAGCTCTGTGAAGGTGAGCAGCTCAGAAGGGAGAGGGCTGTTGGGTAAGTGGGCATAGGCTAGCCTGGAGTGCCACTCTTTTTTCAGAGCCTGGGAACAGAAATCAAACATTTATTCCATCAATTTAATTAAACCAGTCAGTATTTACAAGGACAACAGTATACATGCGGGTAATAAGTGTTTGTATTATACCTGTCTGAACATTTCCGGAAAGTCATAAACGTAGGTGGTGCCCAGCGATTGCGCCTGGAAGCGCTTCGACTGCAGCAGGTCCTTGGTGACGTACGGGGTGTTGATGAGCATGCCGTGCAGCGGACCCTGCTTGTCGCCGTATGCTTGGAACATAATCTGAACAAAGAGGGACAGAAAGAGTCAATTTACAGATATAAAGACCTCTTCAACAACCTTTCCAGAATATCAAGAGTTTTGAGGGTGATGATGACGATGGGGATATGGATAATGAGCGTCTGCCATACGCCAAATAATAAAGCATGAACCAGAACATATGACGCAAGAATCCTTGTTCTGTAAACTTGGATCACACTCAAGCACAAGCCAGATGTTAAAGAACGATGAACACAAGAAGCGGTGACAGTGTAGAGAGGACATTCAGGACATCGCAAAGCTATCTGACAGACAGCAACATTCACTGGTGACCTATTATGAACGCAGGGTTGTGTTTTATGAAGGCAATTCCAATATTATGGACAAAAGCAGCCACATAAACAAAATAAAGGGACATGAAAACACGTACCCAGACAATTTTTCTTCATATCTCCATACATATTTTACCAAAGCCCATTCCAGCTATTCAACATCCATTACTACAATGGATGGATGTGATAATGACCAGATGGAGGGATGGCTGGATTGAATAACTTACCTGATCAGCTGAGTGGAGAGAGGATATTACTGAAACAATTGTCCACCAGGCGAAGGGCGTGACACCATACTGGATCTCTACTCCGACTCAATTCATCTTAAAGCCAGAATTTTTATATGATACTATATAAAAATGACAACATTCTTCTGAATTTGATCAAAACGGTTTATAAATTGCATTAAGGGAGCTGAGGTCTCCAGGATGGAGCTGAAGCCCTTTGCCAGGACAATCAGCAGATGAGATGGAAGATGTATGAGTGCCCCACCTGTCGGTCTTTGGGCCCCACCTGTCCCGTTCGGGAATCAGTGACCTCCTTGTACAGGCTGATGTCCAGGTAGTAGCCTGATTCGTTGGTGAGGAAGAGGCGGATGGGGATTTGTTTTCCTGTCGGAGTCAGGCGGATGTTGATTTTCAGTTCGGCCTGCAGGACACGCAGCTTCCACAGGCGGCTACCGTATCGCATCACCATGGAGCGAACAGACTCCTCAATCTGAAGTTTGTAGAGAAGGATTAGAAAGAAGCAAATGTGAGCTGTGGCTCTGACAAGATATTACAGAAATAAGTGTGTGATACTTTTACAAACCTTCGATGGGTCCATGATGACTGTGGGGACAAAATTGAGGAAGATGTGGTTACAGTCGGTCCGTACAGTGGTGTTGTTGAAAGCCACCTCCAGCTCATCCATGGCTTCAAGCAGCAGGCGCTCAGCTTCATTGTGAAGATATTCGAAAGAGGCCTCCTGGTGAAAAACACAGAAAAAAAAAAAAGTCAAATAATATATAAATATATATACATATATATTTTTGGGGGGATTCCTAAAACCTCTGAATTCAACTTAGAAAGAGAGTGCAAAGGTCCCTTTTTCAACCGTTGTCTTACCTTTGTGACCAGATCTGAGTGGCGGATAATGGCTCGCACAAAGAAACGGTAATCTGTAACCTCGGTGCCCACTTCCACACGGGCTGCACCCAGGTACAGGTGCATCTTGTGGTTGGCACATGGGATGGCAGTAAGGGCAAAGTTGCGCATGCGGTTGAGCTCCAACTGGAAAGCAAGTGCCGGCTCCAAGTGACGATAGATCCTGTCCTCCTCAAACTATTGAGAGGAAGGCAGGACACAGTCACAAACACGAACACAACAAACAAAATCACAAAACTACGGGAACTTTTTCCGTTAAGGCTTTACTGCCATCATCTCTTCCATTAACAGAAGGAGTTCAAATTGGCAATTTCAGGAGCATCGAGTTGATGTAAGAGTGGAAAGATGCCTGTGAGCAACACACTGAATTAAGTCCTTGAAATCATGGGCAATCTCGATCTCAGAAAGCTGCTAATGGCTGTCATTTCTCTTAAATGGGTGACATAATTAAAGAGTTCATTACTTTAATGAGTTTGGGTAGTGTTATTGTAGTGAAACTACCAGGGGTAACAGAGAGGAAGAGCCAATCCAGTAAAATTAGCTCCACCAAGGGGATGTGAAGTTGTTTCATACTGCCACAACAACATGGTTTTGAATGGTCTCTCATCAAAAGCAAAGTCTATCATATTTTTTTTTTCTGAAATGTACGAGTTGCACGCAACCCTTAATCTTTCCAACAGAAACAGACATTGTTTTATAAGCAAAGACCAATTTAGTCAATCAAAATTGTTTTAAAGTGATTTGACACATGCTTTGTAATGTGTAGACACCTACCTTGTCTCTGGCGCGGAATGTGAAAAACTTGGGGAATTCTCTCTGTGTGGAAGAAAAAAGGGAGACAGAGATAGAAAGAATAAAAAGCAATCATCAATGTTTTCATGAAAAAAAATGAAAAATTGATCCAAGTATAGAAGTGTTAAAAGGTGCAGTTTGTAAGAATTCACCACTGTTATTCTGTTATGTAATTAATACTCAAAACAGACAGGGGGCAGTATATCACAAGAGTAACGGCTAATTGCTGCCTACTGTAGCTGTCGTTAACTAGTTAGCTCAGTTAGCGGTGCAGCTAGAGGTCTGTGCAATGAGCTTGGGCCATGGGGCGGAGTGTTGGCATTTACACAGCAAGCACGGGGGCTTTAGGATAGGCTAGCTGGTTAGCATGCTAATTTCTTTACACACACCGTTAACATAATGTTTCTTGACAATCGTGTTTATAATTTTTGTTGATTTTTTTTATGTTTTACAACCAAAATTCTCACATATGGCACCAGTAAGAAAACAAAATCAGTATAAACTTAATCATAACAGGTGACAACAAGCTATTCTGGGCTTTGCTTAAACTGCTAAACCCCGCAAGTATGGCGTGTAATGCAGCGATGATCAAGACCTTATTCTACATGCAGTGGTCTGTGTGCTCCCATACTGCTATAATTTAGCTATCAGGAAATCACTGTGTATTCACTCAAACAGCAAGCTCACATAATAATGGTAATGAGCTGTATATATATATAGCACCACTCACTATGCTAATGAATAAAACATAGCCTTTTTCAGGGACATTTGATCCTCTGAATAATGCCGGTAGCCCTGTTTGACGTTATCAGACAAAGTGTCCCACTTGCCAAAACAATGCCAGACCGATTGGAGATGCTCTCATCAGCTCACAGCAGCCACAATAACAAGATAACTGCCCGCTGCACACGCAGGAAACCTCCACAGCCATGATTTGACATTACACATAACCTCCACAATGTAGTGAACCGAAGACAGAAAAACATTTTAGGGTGAGCAAGCAGGATGGTGCAGACTACTAAAAAACACCACGGGCCACGTAATAACCGTGACACCGGTTAGCATGATTAGCTCTCATCAGAGACTGTGGTGCCATCAAAAGAAAAATCAATGCCTATTGTGAAAATGACAGCAGAGGCAAAAGAAAGGGTATTGCTCGAAATCTAATCCTGCTCTAAATCCCTGTCATTACCGCCGTCATCTGAATGCAAGTGGCTGTTCTGCTGACAACGGGTCAACCCTGGAAAGATAAACGCTGCCCTGTGTGTCACAGCACAATAGACAATATACCAGAAGACAGCAATGATTGGGGGTTCAGTTCCTGGTCCTGGGGCTTTTATTGACTGCAGCTTCAAAAACAAACACATAATATATCAGAATGGTGTGTAAGCTTCTTTAATTTATACTCCAGTTGCAGGACCCCATGGCTTGCATGAAAAAGATCGGGAAGTGACGGCTTAATATATAAACAATAAAAAAAAGAAAACATGGTGATATTTCTAAGTGCTGTATCGTATACAAACTGGAATCGTTTCAGTTCCTTGAAGACGTTTCACCTCTCATCCAAGAGGCTTCTTCAGTTCTAACCAACTGGAGAAGAGTTGGCAGGCTTTTAAAGTCTGTGTGGGCAAAAGTCTGCCAACCGCTCTCCAGTTAGTTAGAACTGAAGAAGCTCCTTGGATGAGAGGCGAAACGTCTTTCAGTTGCCTACGATATAGCACTTAGATTTACCACAAATTGGATGACTGAAAACCTTCATCAACATGTGGTATTTTTATTACACTGTCGGTTGATTTCATTGATCTAGCTCCTGTGAACTGTCTCCTGTAAAGTTTGCTTACAGGTCTTCGGGAGTACTACTGAATATGTGAAACAAGTGATATAAAGCCTTTTTGGCTCCAGAGAAAGCTGCAATTAATCTGATCTGAAACTGCATCCAATGGTGTCACTCAGTGGCTAAGTTGCATTGTGGGTAATGCAGGCGCTGAATTCAGATGCAGGTTAGTTGGAAAGTGCTACTACAGTCTAGAGAAAAGAAGCTCCTGCACACCGCTTTTGCTCAGCCTTACAATTTAAATCATGAGAATATGAAATTTTGACTTAACATTTTATTATTACACCAGCTGAACAAGACTTATAAGCCAGGACAGATCTACAGCGCTTCATTATAATTGTAATTGTTATAATAGCTTCTTACAATTTGGATTTTGCACTTGGCCATATTGTGATTTTGAAAAATGCTTTGATTAATTGTGCAGCCCTAAAATAAAGCAAATCAAAGAGCCACCTGTTCTCATTTCCTTCCGTCTTCCTCTACTTACATGAAACCTTTGGTCCACCTCACAGTTGACTTGCTTCCTGAAATCCTGTCATCATTAATGCAGCAAAAGCAAGGCATGCAGAAAGAGATACAGAGACAAACACGATGAGAAGCTCAAATTCAAATGCAAATTACTACATCAGTGTTCCATATAAACAAACTACCAGTAATAATGTATTAGTAACTACAAAAAGATAAATGCAGGACAATTTAATTGTCTAATTGACACATGCTGTTCAGAACTGCCCAATTGGGGACATGCAGGGTAGCAGATAGTGGAGACAGGTTGTTACAGTTGACTTAGTACAAAGTGACAAAAAGGCCCCTCACCTTCTGAGCCACAAGGAAAGTCAGCCTACGGATACCGTGTTCAAACAGTAGAGATTTCTGGGACAGGAAAAATATAAATAAATAAAAAAAAGGTCAGGACACACTTTACTCCCTCGCTGAAATCCAGATAAACTAAGAGCTTGTTGTAGACTGCTCTCACATTTGACTGAGTGAACTCTCGGAAGTTGGCTGCAAGGCCGTCGTCTTCAATGTCGCTGTCGGTCTTTATGGCCACATTCAAGATATGGATCGGCTCGTCCTGAACACTCTAGATGACAAAGAAAACACACACATTCCAATTCTTACGATCAGCCGCCATGCTGGTCAATGAGTGTCCAGTGACTATTAGAAGTCTGTTCTCGTCACCTTGTTGTCCTCTTCGCCGTACAGGACAGGATTACCTCCCTCTGGGAAGGTTGGACTCGGGGGAGGAGAGTCGGAGAAGCAGCTCAACACGTCTGTTATGTTCCTGTAGAGGAGGGATTATAAGAAACAATACACATTATTCACGCCTGCAAAATTGTCTCCTCCTACAGATCACAAATATCCAAGGGAAGAACTTTTTTACAACAAGGACTGACCTGGTGAACTCCAGGAAGGAGCGGAAAGACACCATGGCTCCCATGCGCTGACACGGTGGTGTAAAAGATGCGTCGAGCAGAACGTCACTGACGCTGGCTACGTGCACCATGCCGTAGTGGTTCAGGTTGGATGAGAATGACATCCTAGGGTACCGGCAAGGCAAGGACAGTTTGTTTACAGTATATGGCACATTGTGTACACAGAGAGAACTCAAGGTGCTTTACAGGAAGACGAATAAAAGAGCATACAAATCATTTTTACATAAAGAGAGAGCAATGATAATGGGAATCTAACATAATCGCTAGAATGACTCTGTGACAATGTCCCACAACCACCTTTAAGAACCTCAGAACAGTTCTGATCCCTCAGATTTTAAAGTAGTTTGAGATGCTGGGATATAATACGGTGTATGAAAACACACATCATGTGTTAATTGTAGTAGACTCTTTACTATAAGAACTGAATGAGGTTCCAATTGAAAAAAAAAAAAAAGAAGAAGCAAGACCAAAAATACATGTGAACAGAGTGAGTGGATTTTTGCCAAACCACATGTTAGTCAAATTAAACCACAGAAAAGATTCCTTTTACAGGAACTATGAAACATAAAATCACCCGAAAGATGATTTAAATATCCAATGTTCATTTATTTGGGTGTTAGTATTTCGATCGTAAGATGTCCCAGAGGTTATACACCCACTGAAAGCACTCGAGAAATTTTATGTGCCAAACCTGTCCACAGATTCCGAATCTGGGGCATTTTCATCCTTAGATTTACTATCTTGTGCTTTAGGGTCCTGGGATTTAGTTTCCTGTAATTTAGTGTCCGGTGCTTTTACAGTGTTCAGCAATGGAGCAGACATTTTCCTGGCAGGACAGTCACAGGTTTCAGTTCAGGAGATTTGCACTTGTGTACAACATTTCACTTTAATTATATTACACCACTTACATCCCATGTTAATCCAAACCTCCAAATACCAGAGCTCATACACACAACAGTTAGGAATATAAGACTTTTTCACAAGGAGACAAACACACGCAAACAGACTCAAAAAATGTTTGACACGGAGGCTGAATGCCAAGGGGCCATGCTGCTGTCAGTAGGATCAAAAATCACTGTTTCTCAGACTAAACTGAGTTGCTAAAATCCGTTTAATTTTTGGACATTTCACCCAACAATCTGCTGACTTCATTATAACATGGATAAACATGGATGCTTTGACCGTGCAGCTAGCTATTCTAAAGTCAATAACGGGTCTATGCAATAAAAAGAATGTTTACAATACCTGTTTAGAGTGGGGATGTTCCCTCTGCAATCAAACGACATTGATTACTTAGTGGTTAGTGGCAGGCACCAGGAGAGGAAGACAGTCAAGATGCAGCAATGTGTGTGTGTGTGTGTGTGTGTGTGTGTGTGTGTGTGTATATACGCATGTTTCCTTTAATATGATGAATTTGTTTTGCATTGATGAATATGTAAATGAATGCAATGAGTGTAAACAAAAAAAGGTGGATGAAGTCAATTGAAAATATCTTTCGAGTCATAAATACACATTTCACTTCCTGACTCTTCCCTTTTTTAAACATGCATTGTGAGATCCTTTACAGTCTCATGCCGTGTTTAGTTCACAGTGATGAGCCAAAACATTACGGTTAATTCAGAAAAAACGAGAGCAAACATGCAATAAAATGTGTGAATGATGGCATTCAAAGGATTTCTGCAACTAACTGCAAAAACAAGCAAAACCCAGCAAGCCAAAGAAACAACATGCAAACACACTTAACTGTACGCACATTCACATACAGACAAACTGGTCACTATCACACAGGTAGGATGCAGAACACGAGTGCAACAGAAATGCCACATTACTTTGTCTATGATGTCTTTTTTATTTTTTATTTTTTATTAATGCTGAGCATGTACACGACAAACCTTTGAGTTTGTCGCTGGTTTCTCTCTAAGGAGAAGGATGCCCCAATGTTGTTCAAGGACTTACAAGGACAGGCAACTTAAGTTCTTGAAGCTATAAGCTTTGGTGCTAATGACACACACGCTCTTCCAACAAATACAAAATACCTTCTTCTGCACATGGGGAGCATTTACATTGAGAACAAAGGTGACCAATGACACATAGCTGGGAAGGAGGGAGAGGAAAGGTGGCACCATGGAGAAAAAAGGAATTAAGTAAACTCCACTTTTTCACTGCTGCAATAATGTAATCTTAATAATTTTAATATAATCATTTTAATGATGTGTGTTGTGTAACCGCAGCACACCTCCATCTATGCAGCAAACATCTACACAGTTGAATAATACAGTGGTCTATGAGGGAAAGGGAGTTACAAAAATAGAGTCACCAAATTATGCTCATAATTCTGTTGGAAAAGGCAGTGAAAGGAAGGACAAAAGTTGCAATTTCTGCCACTAAGATAAAGTGACCAAATATATGCTGGTGCTGCCAATTAGCTTAACTGCCACCAAAAAATAAATAAATAAATACTCCCATCATACATCTGATTCCTGTCCACAGTGCCATTTAAGGGACCAGTGTGTACGATTTAGTGGCATCTAAAGGTGAGATTGCAATAAACCTACTGAACACACTTCGTCTCACCTTCCCCTACAGGGGCCATTAACAATCCAAAAAGAAGGAAAAGTTTAGTTTGTCCATAGAAAATAGGGCT
The DNA here is from genome assembly GCA_963678695.2 of Diplodus puntazzo. Taxonomy (NCBI): domain Eukaryota; kingdom Metazoa; phylum Chordata; class Actinopteri; order Spariformes; family Sparidae; genus Diplodus; species Diplodus puntazzo. Next base: position 5,860,632 of record OZ023167.1, on the reverse strand, counting down.
GCAACTAACCATGAATTTCATTGTCAAGTAATCTGTTGATCATTTTCTTAATTAATCAATTAGTTAGTTGGTCTATAAAATATCAGAAAATAGTGAAAAATGTTGATTGATCAAAAATGACGTCCTCTAATGTCTTGTTCTGTCCAGTTTTACTGTTATAGAGGAGCAAAGAAACTAGAAAATTTACACATTCAAGATCTAAAATCCAACAGTAGTTGAAAACTAGTCGATTACTTGTAGTACGTCTGGTAGAGTCACAGCAGTGCAACTTGATGGACTCTGTGGAAGAGCTCCCTCTGTAAATGGCTAATTTTAAAAAGGTAACTTAAAGAGTCTTAGGTGATTATACGCTAATGAAAAGATCATTAGGAACATTACATTTAATTCCATTTCTGCCCATAAATCCTGCACACTGGACCTTCAGGGGGGAGCAGCAGCAAAGATGATGCACAGCACGTGAGCGTTGCGGAAGATTTGTGCATGAATTACCTGTTTGGGTGCGAGGTGGGAAGCATGAACTGGAACTCTACTACACACGTGTTGTCCCTCAGCTGTCGATGCTGAACGCTGTTGAGCTCATACGCGATGTAAGCTCTGCGAACGTACACCTAACACAGAAAACATTTGCTTGACATGTGAATCTTCTGCATTTCAGCGATTAAATTAAGTCAAGTTAAACTGATTTGCTGACTGAGCTTATTATTCCTCTCACCTCAAGGGCGGCCATCCTGACTACTTGATTACTGTGGTAGAAGAAGTTGGGCAGAACATCGAAGATCGATGTCTCTGAAAGGATCAGTTTCTAGGGAGGGAAACAAAGAGAATTGGTCATCTTGAACACTTCCTTTAGAAGCCATATTTGATACTCCTTTATTGCCTACCTGCAGGTTCTCAATGCAGAATTGGTGTCCATACATATCAATGGCAGAGAGGAAGATGGATTCAACCTGGTTGTGTCGTAGCTCATACGAGGGGAGGTGGGAAGCAATCAACACCTGAGTAAGAGGGATGAATGAGTGAGTTAAAAAGAGTAGATGGTGACATCTGGTGGTGAAAGTCTTTCCATAGTACATGGATTTATACACATTTTTATGTCTAATCCCCAAGTCTGATGTCAATACATAGGGCAAATCTGCATGTGAATTAGTGGGGATGAGACACTGTAATCCCATATAGCTCATTGTAATAAAAGATCATGACAGTATCTTGAAAATCCAACTCAAAGCAGCTTTAACCATTTGGAAAGAATGCAGATTTTTCAGGTCTTATCCATTCGCCGAACAAATATTTTTTTCTTTCCCCAACCCCTTGACATTATTTTGAAAGCATGGCTTGGTTATTTGAATGTGTTATCAATAGAAACGGCGAATCAGACTCCTGCTCCTTTGATAGTGGCGGCCTGGGTAGGAACAGACTGACAGCACAAAAAATGAATGCAGGCAGAATAAAACACAGACTTTTTAAAACCTTCGCTGTGTGTTAATTTCAGTTTTAGTCAAGACTTTGGAGGGAATCATTTCAAGTATGAGGATGTTTTGTTCAGTGTACAGCTGTCCTTTAACCTAGCTGAGCCTCAGAAGACTAGAGACCATATGTCAGAGACACCTGCATTCTCCAGGAGAAAACTACCAGGGGACACCAGGTCTGTCAAAAGCTTCTGATTATATGAATCAGGTTTTACATGACAGCTAAGAAATTTGCTTATTGGAATATAAAAAGTGACTTAAGTATGCATGTAAACACACTGAATTTTGATTAGAGAATCTTTGCAATGGAATGTAGAACAAACTTGTCAAACAAAAAAAATGAGGTCCGCATCTGACCTGCCGGGCTCGCAGTGCCACCTTGGCATTGGTTGTCTTGCTGAGCTGGGTGAGTTCAGTCAAAATGGTCATCAGTTCATCTGTCAGTGTTGGATCACGACCACACAGCTGGTCCTAGACACATGAGGTAACAGTACATAAAATAACAACAAACAACATATCAAAAACACTTAAGTTTATAATAGAAAATAATTATCTTTTTAAAAATTATACACAACATTTTAAATCCTAAAGCCAATTTACCTAAAGCTGAGGCACAACACGCTACATTTTGATTTACTAATTACATAAATCATTAATTACATTGCTGGCCTGATGAGAATGACATTACTGTGTTATTTCCCTCCCTGAGGAAGGGATGGGAGTGTTGTAAGAAAGCTATAACAACACATTAACAGTGCTTACACATACATATATTTACATATCCATGTGTAGATACTGGACTCAAGAAAGGCCTCAACGAAAGACCAGTTCTGCCTCAATTAAACTTTTTGTGACTGGACTGAAATTTGAATATGGATAAGATGAAGGTGTGAATATGGCAAACAAAAAGAAGTCGAATGAAGGCTGTCAAACAGTCACTTACAATGAGCATAGTAACCAGCAGGTTCTTCTTGGTGACTTGAGCATGAGAGAAGATGTAGTTGAGCACATTAGCCATGTCTCCTTTGTTTTCCTCACGCAGTGTGAACACACACTTGTCATAGTGTCCTGTTAACAAACCAGCACATAGGAGCTTTGTCAAACACTGAGGAGGTTACTGTGAAAGAGCTCCACCATGTGGACAGAATGAGTAAGTGCATTTAAAAAGGACAGTGAGCCTCAACCACAATATTCTCGCAGGTGGCAACATGTCACCACAATGAACACTTGTAACCAGTAAATTCAGTGTGCTGCTGCTGCTGCTGATATTCCTCACCATTCTGAAACTGAATCTCTACTTTCAGGTACTGTCTGAGCAAGTCCATCACCACGGCCTTCATGTGACCACGGATGCCACTGCGATACCTGTTGGAGGCCAAAAACAGTTCGATCTGACAATGAAGAACAATGCAGCAGTGCACTCATTGGTCAAACAGGCAGAAAGTAGATCCACCAATCTGTGGAACAAGAGATATAGACACCAAACAAAACAAACAACTGATATAAAGAAATCTATCTCAGTGTTACAAATAAGATAATGTTATCCAGAGTTGTTCTGTTCAGTCCCTCACTATGGGTCACAGGGTGCAAATCCTTGTGATCAATATGTGATGCTTTGAATTGCATTGAGGGAAAGAGTATCATACTCACTTCTGTACCAGCTGAACGATGCTTTGTGTGTTCATGAAGAAGACTTCTCTCTCTGACTTCTTGTTGAGAGTAGCAGCATGGCTGTCCAGGATGTTTGCAATCTAAAAAACGAGGGAGATAAATAATACAAGCATTTAATCCCAACAGCAGTGGAGACTCATAAGCAGTTAATCCTGCTGATGACCTCTCAGATAGCCGGCTCCTGTAATCATATCCAGACAGAGATCTTAACTGGGTGTGAAAATCATGCTTAAAACTAAAGATTCATATCATTAGAGGTGTGGGTTTCCCTTAAACTCAGATCGGTGTACTGGCCTGTCTTTGCTGTTCATGAGCTACGCATAATATGAAAGTTTAGCAGTTAAAATCCATCAAATACAGAGTGTTGTTTAATTAATGTGGCAACTGTCAGAAGACATCTTCTCTTATTACAGCCTGAATTATAAACAATAGATATTGAAAACTCTGAGTGAACCCAACTTCTAAATGTGTGAACAAACATTCCTTACTAACAGACATCCAGACAGAAAGAACTTGAATTCTTTAATCCCGACAGATATGCGCTCAGATATATATTTTGAAATCATTTGTTTGCACAAGAAACTGCAGACACAGTATTTTTCTGGCCAACTGGAAAACTGGCAAGACACTACACTTTTAAAATCCCACCATCAAAACTAGCAACCATTTTTTTGTTATAACAGGCTTTTACTTCCGTTTCTTAGATGACTGAATATGGCATTAGAAATTCGCTATACATCTATTCATAACTATTCAATCTCTTCTCGGAGAACTGTGGTTACCGTGGAAACCAACCTTTACTATTGCTGGTGAATAAGAAAAGAACAGCGAGGTGCTACAAAAGGAGCTTTACTGTTATAAACAGAATACGTTTAAGAGGAGTTCTGTGGGTGTAGTTGGCGCTGGGTGTGCATGCGTCGGTGCATCACCTGCTGGCTGGGAAACTGGCAGAGCACAGAGGTGATGTTGCTGGCGTACTGAGCCATCTCCTTCTTGATGGCCTTTTCAACAGCGGGCGGGATGCGACCTGACACGCTCGTCATGATGTCTTGAAGTTCCAGCAGTGGCAAAGAGGGATCACGCATGGTTTTCATCAACCTTTCCACCCACTCTTTCAGCTAGGACAGACACAGCACGAACATCTTTAAGGGAGCTGCTCACAGTCAGGTGTAAAGCCAGGTCTGTATGAATTCTTACCTTAGCGCTGAAGAAAGGCTCGGGAAGACAGTAGCCATTCATTATGTGCACAAGATGATCCAGGGTGTTGTGGAAGACTCGGTGTAGCTTCTCTCCTCTTAGAGCTACTGCCTGGATAGAGGGCAGGGCCCCTGTGTGCAGCTCTGCCTACAACACAAACCCAAATACTTATTATACACATTTTACAGCACTGCTAAGCATGTGTTGATGTTTCATCCAAAATTATTTCCAATTGTGTCGTATAGCAGAAAGTAGTGGCAGGCTACCCTAATTAAACGCAGGCTGAAGATACCTCTAATTATCTTAAATATTTGTCCAGAAGAGTAGTCCAAATGTGTAGCTTGCCCTTTGCTCCTCTTAAGGCATTGTTACCTCACCAGGATTCACTAGTGGTGGACTCTCTTCTCCTACTTCTCCATAATTAAAGCCTGCCTCCTGACTTTCTGACATTAGCTTCGCTCAGATGTTTATGTCAACACTTGTTCCCCTCAGATAATTGAGCAATCATCTTTGTTAGCAGCCTCAATTTCCTGCCTCACTGATGACCTAACTTGATAAAATGACTTGTCACAAACAGAGTAAGCAGAGAGCATTTTAAACACGTTACTTTATAATCAAAGATGTAGCTGGAAGCTGTAACGCATGACTTAACTTGAAATGCAAACTAAAAAAAAAATGACATATCATGGATACTTTTGTTGCAGGGAAATCCTACTGTCCATGCAGCGTACACTTGTGAAGACTGCATTAGCCTGACATTCAGTACCTGCTGCACTCTGCTTGGGTCATCCAGCTGCAGCTTGGCGATGACACAGCCAGGCTCCAGTGCTGCTCCAGCCCTCTTCACATAGTGAATACAACCAGACTCTGCAGCTGTAAGGGTCATCACCATCTTCATCACCTGGAACGAGAAGACGTGCAAAGTTTACATCCATACTGCTCATCACACAAAAGTAAATCTCAACCGATTCCCTCTTTCTTGTTGACAACATAAACATTACATAGCGTACCTCTATTTCAGCATAGCACTGGCCAGAAAACACGTGCCCGCCATCCTCGACCGTGTACTGGATAATCTTTCCTGCTGAAGGAGAGCGGAGCAGCGAAGGATCATTCTCCTTTTCAAAAACGCAGGTCTTGTTACCAATTGTAATGCGATACCTGAAGGGGAAAAAGAGATAATTTAGTAGTTTAACCAGAACCAGAAAAACCTTAAGAGCATCAATTTAGTTTAGTACTGATAATTCTAAACCTTTGATTCCACTTACCTGTCAACCTCTTCCTTCATGTATGTAGTGTAGCTGCTTCCATCATAAGACAGCAAAAGACCTCCATCACTGAGCCGATGGACGTCCACCTCAGCAGAGGAGTTGTTCATGATGACCACGTAGGAGTTGGGAGACTGCCGCGTCACCGTCAGGACGTACTTGATACCTTCATAGATCAGCTCCACGTCCACAGTGTTGAGCAGCGTGTGTGCTGGCAGCACCTGGCCCCTGGTTGTTGAGCAAAGAGCATCTCATGTTATCTATTCAAACTCTACTCATACTTGTCCTGTGCACTTACTGCTTGGAAAAGTTTAAGTATGGCATTTTTACCTTTCCAGAGAGTGCAGAAAGTTGGACACACTGTTCCTCAGATTGACATCTGCCACATGAAGAGCCCCGCTCACAATGCCCAGCATTGTATCGGGACGCTCCGCCTGCACAGGACAGACACTTTACATTTTAGGGTAAATTCAAACAGCATGGTGCGACAATAAGCACAAGAGCTTACTATTATCTCAACACTTGGATGTAGTGTGGTTTCAGCACATTATAATATGTGTCAGTATGTCAAACGTGTCTTTTCTCATTATAATTTTCTCAAATAGCAACTCTGCATACCTGCATCTTCTCTGAGATAAGCCTGTCCAGCCAGCCTGTGTCAATGCTGTTGTGCTGAAAGCTTTCAGTCTCCAGCAGCTTAATGAGGTATTCCACGGTAGTCCTGAAGTCTCCTCTGATAGACAGCTCCTTCAGAGCCACCACCATGTTGCTAGAAAAAGATTAACACGGCAAAAATGTAATGTATAAAAACCTCTAAATAGTTGTGTAAGGAATATCTCCCTTGGCAATACATAAATGTTTTTTGAGTGGGTTTAGCGACACAGCTGGTTTTTTTTTTTTTCAAATGCTGTGTATACTCACGAGATGGCTTCTTCACGATTCTCTCCCCAAGAGAAACAGTGTCCAAACTGGGAGTCAGCAAACTCGTGCAGCCCTCCGGCAGCTGCTACACTGAAGTAGCCCCACACATTCTTATTGCTGCGGAAATTCAGCTCCTGCACGGTTCCGGAGCTTGGCTTGAAACCCTGCAATAACAACACGGCCACATTTCATCTTCTCATAAACTGAACCAAAATGTAACAACTATGGCCTTTATCTATACTAGAGTGAGGCTTACCTCGTCGGGATTTTCACTGGTGATACGTGCTGCAATGACATGGCCCCGTGGAGAGGGTGCTGTCGACAGACCCTCAAAATCAATGGGAGAGTCTCCCCAGGGTTGGACCCCGTAAAGCATCCTGATGTCTTTGATCCTTTGAAGAGGGATACCCATGGCAATCTGACAGAAGATAGTAAGTGAGTACAACACACAACAAGTTTATGCTAGGGGAACTGACATATTTGTGTGTGTTTGTGTGTATGTATATTGATAAAATAAAGGGACAGGCTCATAGGCCATGAATAAACAGGGTTAACAGCACGTATATGGATTGTGAATGTATTTGCTTTGAATCAACCATATACGTTGTTTCTCCACCATGCTTATCTGATCTCAGTTTTCTAGACCATCAATAAAACACCGTCTTGCTGAGCAAGCACTGAAGAACAGCTCAGGATGACAGTAGCCATTCATTATGTGAACAAGATGATCCAGTGTGTTGTGGAAGACTCGGTGTAGCTTCTCTCCTCTCAGAGCTACTGCCCTGGGGATCTCGTCCTCCGTGCCAGAAAGAGTGTGTCACTATTACAGCAACACCCTCGGCTTGCCTACAAAGCTTTCCCAGCAACACTGTCCTTCGGCTTGACTGCCGATGACCTATTTACACACAATCCTAAACACTGCGGAACGCACCACGTGACCCAGTGCGGCTACAACCACTGGATCAACTACAGCGTTATTGCGTGCTGCCTCCGTCTTTTGCAGCCCGTTGCCATGGAGACAAGGGGGCCCATCTAGTGCTGGGCAGTGAGGCGCGCTAACTTTGTCTGCTACAGGACAGTCACACACTCAAACATGCTGGAAGTGATTAAACAGAGCGTGCTCATTCTATCTCTGCAGGTGTTTCTGCGTGAGACTGACCTGCAGTTGGGCGGCGGGCAAATTGACGTCGGCCACCATCTCGGTGCAGGGATGCTCCACCTGCAGACGGGGGTTGAGTTCCAGGAAGTAGAAGCTGCCATCCTGACTGTAGAGGTACTCCACTGTACCTGCACTAACGTACCCCACCATCTTAGCAAGCTTCACTGCACACTGAGAAGAGAACAAAACAGTATATTTATGGTAAGGTTCAATTTTGCTCAAGGTTTGACGAATCCGAGTCTACTTAGTTATCTCAATGTATTAGCGATAGATAAGATTAAACAATGCTAAATGGGTTTTACCCTTTCCATATCCTCAAACACATCAGAGGTGGCGATGGTAGCAGGAGCCTCCTCTATAATTTTCTGGTGCCGTCGCTGTACAGAACAGTCTCGACCAAACAGAGAAATGGCGTTGCCGTATTGATCAGCCAAAATCTGGACCTCTAAGTGGCGGGCATGCTTAGCTAGCTGCATGACGAAGATAGGTGAGCCCGGAACTTCTGCCTGGACCTGGAGAATGAAAAAGAAGCAAATCAACAAAATGCAGAAAAACAGAAACAAATGCAGACTGTTCTAAACACATATAGTGTTCAAACTGGACTTCGTTTCCACTGACCTGTCTGAAGAGGTTAGGGAAATCATCAGCACAGTTGACTTTACGGATTCCTTTTCCTCCACCTCCTTCTGAGGCCTTCACCATTACTGGGTAGCCGACTTTATCTGCAGCCTGGCAATGGAAACACACAGCTTTTCAGCATACAGTATTCACAATATACCAAAGCACATGTGACATACATTTGGCATCATGAACTGTAAGTTAGATGACAAGCTTACTTTAAGGCCATCCTCTACATCCTGTATGCAGCCAAGCTCGTAAACATCAGTAGGAACGTTGATGATTTTCTTCCTTTGGTCATTCTCCGTCCATTCTACTGTCAGGCCTGAGAAGACAAAGGGACAAATATTCAGCATGCATTCTTCTCTGAAATCTCAAACATTAAAATACTACACTTTAATTTTGCTGAAAATATTGCTGAAACCAAACATTATCTGCATGACTTTTAAATCTGAAGGAATTCAAGAACCACAGAGTGAAGATGCTTTTTTCAAAAGCTGATCATTGACCGCGTTAAGACAAGACCCCACACAATTTATAACCTACCTGCGCCGCTCCATGGCAAGGTTGGAATGCCCGCTGTCTGAGCTACAATAGAAGAGGCGATCTTGTCTCCTAGAGACCACATAGCCTGACTTGGGGGACCTGAAGAAGAAGCAGGCAAAATAAAAGCATTTTAATGGAATAAACGGTTATTGTGAAGGTGACCCATGTAATTGATACATGATAGCAAGAAGCTTATCTTACCCATGAAGGCAATGCCATTCTTGTGAAGCAGCTCTGGGAGTTTGGGGTTCTCTGAGGCATGACCCCACCCAGCCCACACAGCCTGTAAAGAACACAAGACAACGGGTCACAACGCTCAGTCAACGATAAAATTACCAACTGTGGAGAAAACATACAGATATATTATGTGCGTGGTGGTACCTGGACTGGGATGCGTTTAGCGATGTCCAGAATAAGCTCCACGTTGGCGTAGTTGTTGTTGTTAGTCCCTCCTGGCACCGGCACATAATGATCTGCCATTTTGATGTACTCTAGGAAAGGCAAACAAGAGAACCTATTTTTTCCCCACAAATCATCCTACTGCAGACACATCCACAATAACCCTCACTGGTGTAGCGTTTTCTGAATCACCGAAGACGTCTAGATGCACAAAGAATGTTGAGATGTTCACATGATTGCTAAAACGTACCTGCATTGGCCTTCAGGTCTTCGGGTGTCACCATTACAACAAAGCGGATTGCCCTTTCATTGCGAAACATCTCGTAGGCCCAGCGTCGGATGGAGCGCATGCATTTGACCGCTGCAATGCCATTGTTGGCAATAAGCACCTGGAGAAGCAGAATAGTTGAGTTACAGCCGGTCTGATCATGTCATAGATACTACTGCACCTACAATATATGCTTAATCACGTTGCACTGTGACGGTCATTTTATTTCATGGCTGTGTGACGCAAACACACAAAAACACAATTTGCTTTAGAATTCTTCACTTGCTTGTTTAATTAAGATTAATTTCTGAGTACGGGGTGATTTATTCCAAAGAAGGAAGCGCTAACAAAAAGTCGTCACCTTCTCGATAACTTTGTTGCCACCAAAGCGGGTGACAAACTCAGCAGGAGAAGCCACGGTGAAGTCCCTCTGGAGATCGATACGCCGGCGATCTCTGCCTTGTTTCACCAGGTGCAGCCCTGACATGCTCGGCCTGTTTTAAGAAATAGAAAGACGCCTCTAGTTATTAAAAGAATGCGGTCTTTGGTAGCTAGCTGAAAGAAGCAGAACACTCAGAAGTTCTCATTTTCAACTGTGTGTCTTTTAGCAGCAGCCTTAAAGACGGGCTGTGTTTACAACTCAGAAGATAAAGACACTGATATCAGCTCGCACTGATAAAAGACTGATTCTTGTAAGTAACAGACGATGTGACTACTGTATCTTATCTTAAACTTAATAGCTTGCTTAACAGCTTCATCTTAATCTATGATAACCAGCAAATGCTATTGGAGACAAGGATAGAAATGACGGGAATGATTTGGGAATAGCTGTTAGAAGAGCTAAACACGGTTGTCTTTATGAAGGTAACTCGCAGCTTGCAGTATAACAACTGACTGCAGAACATATCCTGTTAAACATGACACTTGTCACACAGTCCCCAAACATGTTTACATGCTTGGGCCTCTGACAGGACTTGCAGAGCTCCGTGAAACAAGCTCCACCCTATAGGGGAACCATGAGGGGGAATGAGTGGTACACGGGGGTGGGGATACGACTATCAGCTGGAGGGTGTGGCTGTGCCAGGGCTCGTTTGGCTGGCTGGCTTCTGTGGCCTGATACTGCATTATTGCGTCACTGTCTGCGTTTACAGCACAAGGGAAATGAATTCTTACTGAGTGGAGGCTCAGATTTCAGTCCAGCGGTGGAGCTGCAAGTTTGTTTTGTCCTACGAGAGGGAACAATTAGCCGGGTGGAGGAGGAGGCCGCCACCCCCATCCAGCCCATCCACTTTTAAAACATCCATCCCCGGCTTCTCTTAGTTTCCCCTCATCTCATCCTCTTTGGTTTTGTGTGACTGTTTTCACAAGGACAGACTGGACAGAGCAACTATTGAGATCTAGAAGTTCCTGATGTCTTCTCAAGACAATGCAGTTCTGAAACTGCAAGTTGCTAAGAAAATTACAACTTTACCGACAAGCACCAAAGACAGTCATCAGGGAGAAATCACAACTATCTGCATGGCCTGCCGCATAACAAAACAATGTAATACAAAATCATTTTAAAGCAGGTTTTTCGCCCCTTTCGGTCAACTGGACAGAAAGACGCATGTACTTGTGAGGAAGATATTCTTTAGGAAGTAATCTACACCAGCATTACAATCTCTTTTTAATCCAAAACTAAGTTTTAAGCCCCCCTTTGTGAAAGCGACAGTGAATTGAGAGATCTACGGAGCCCAGTGAAAAGAAAAAAAAAAAAATTGCTGCTGGCAGGGAAACTAAACACTACCGCAAGCTTCAAACAAAGTCCTGCCGGTACTGAATGGCTCCTTTTCAGCGTCGGATTGTGAATATCTGTGTGGGATTCCAACCTTTTTCCAAAACGAACACTCTGCAACCTTCGCCTACTTTCAAGGACCGCCTCAGAGAACCAATAGACAGAGAAGGCTTTTAGCTGTGAGCAGCTAGAGAAACTGTATTTTTTTTCTCAACATGTGCTGCAAAAAAAAAACCAGACTACCCAGGGAAGGAGGAGCACATAGTCTGAACAGAGTGTACTCAGTTTGGACTCCAGGGTTGCTCCAATAGGAGTCTTTTCTTAAGGAAGCATTTGAAGCCCCGGGTTCCTTCTTTGTATCTCACATTTGCACACTAAGAAATGAAGCAAATAGTCTTAAAATACTTGAATTAGAAACTTCTTACTGAAAACCCAAAGGACTTGCAGACTATTATATTCTTAACAATTACTTTAACAAACTGTTCGACATGCATAAGAAAGGAAAAGCTTTAGAAGAAAAACTGTATACAGGCATGCAACAAGTAACATAATCACAACATTCAGTGAGAAAAAAGTACAAGAACCTCTGGAGCCTGGAATCCGACCTGAGATTTTGACTGGGGCCGTCGATGTGGTCGAACCCCATCTCATAGGTGCTGTCCGAGCTCCCGGAGGATGGCGACAGCGACCTGGCCTCCTTCTCCTCCAGCTGCATGTCGGGCTTCCCTTGGATCTCGTCCTCCGAGTTCTCCTCCGACACCGATCCCACCATGAAGTGAGAGTGCAGCGCCGCGACGGCTGGGTTCTTCTTGGCAGCACCGTCCTGCTGTGCCATGGCTGGGCGACACGAACAGGCTGCGAAAACTGGGCAAGGAGCACAACAGCGGCGGCTGCGGTTATAAAGGAGCTACAGAGTCCAAACGCCAGGTTACAGTGTGACATGTGATGCTGTTTGTCTTATTGCAAAAGTGGGGTGGCATGAACTGTCTCGATAAAGCAGCTGATGTTGCATCACTTGGCCTTGCAGTGGGAGCATCAGCACAATGTGTGAAGGGTCCAAGAAAAATATTGAACGCACCAAAAAGAGTTGCACATCAGAACTCCAGAGGGATGAAATAATGGCATTTGCGTGTAATGCTGCTCGTGTTTACCAGCCATTATGCAGCCAGAAGCAAGTGTTTCAGCCCTGAATGAGTGCAGCCACTGTGAAAAGCACACATACAAACCAGCTGCACTCTATAAACAACATGTACAAATCTCACCTGCATGTGAGATTCAGTTTAAATGTGCCTGCCAATTCAAATAAATACACATAAAAAACACACTTTTAGCCATGTCATATCAACGAGACAGATGCATGCCTACAACTGTAAGGTTGTACACATTCATTTCAGAGCACATTTTACAGAAAAACGTACATTACCTGCTTTAGCTTCTCATTCAATAGCTGGGTTAGCTAACTAACTAACTAACTGACTAACATCACCTTGTAGAAACAATAACACAACCATTAAGCTGCCACTGTTAATTTACGATGCTGCAGCTACATTTTTTGCTCACACCTTTGCTCGTTCGTGTACGAGGAGTAGACTCCCAGGTGAGGCACACCTTACCTATCGATAGCTGCTTGCGGGACCAGAAAAACAAGCCGAGCATCGCAGTCACACACGCCACAAACGTGAGCCATGGAAACATCACCACAGCATGTAAGCTAGCTCGTTAGCCGACTGAAACTTACGTACACAAACTCTATTATTAAATAAGTTACATAGCTGGTGGAGTTTTTTATTTGTATTCTAATTTTGTAATAGATGATGCTGGTGTGATATCAACTCACTAACCTTAGCTGTCAAGTCAAAGCTAGCTTCCTGTAACTCAACGGCAGCCACAGATAAAGTGAGGCGCTGGTGCTAACAACTTAGCTAGCTTGCCGGCAAGCGGCTAATACGACTCTATCGCCACGGTGACAGCGGTGATAACAGCCACCGCTGACTGTACTGCAGGTGGACTGGTACTGACTGCAGCGTGGTCCAAAGCTCCTGACAGCTAGACCTGCTGTGCAACATAATCTGAGATAATAAACGCATCGAGGACTCACCGGTGGAGATGAGCCGGCACGTAATCCTGAAAAAAAAAGTAGACTCCCAGCAGATCGATGAATTTAACCGTGTCTGTCAGACATGTCTGTTTCCAGCGATGATGGGAGGAAACAAAAAAAAAAAAAAAAAAGGAGGAATCACATCATGATGAGGTCACAGAGCTCCAACAGACGCTTTAACAGCAGAGAGTGGGGTGATGCGATGATGCGCAGGCGGGTTACTCCCGGACGTTGACCTCTGACCGCAGCTTCCGCCATAGAAATAGACATAGTAGAAGAGACTCTGCATCAAAGATGGCTGCAGTGAAATGAAATGGAACTCGTGCTGTGTGTTTTATGTGGTGTGCTGTACGATAGGAAATTACATGTTGTGCATTCCTTTCCAGCTTAAACAACATTTATATCACACTATCTTACTATTTAATGTTTCTCAAAAACTGACTCGTGTGTCGTGTAGCAGTATAAGGAATGTCAAATATAAATCAAATTGAAGCTGGAGTAAAAAGACAGTTTATGATGATAATATAAATACATTTCAATGAGGCACCGATATGCCTATCAATTGCACACCGCAAATTTCCTCCCTGCTCCACTGCTGATATTAGGTATATAGCTTGAAGCATCATGAATCATGGGTCTGCAGGCCTGTTGCAAGACCTTGCTTTCTGATATTGACATCAATCAATAAAAACTTAAATAAATCAACGAAGCGACTCTTTGAGATTAAGTATGCTCCGAGAAAAAGTGACAAATATGTTCTACTTCCGCTTCACAGACAGAACGCACTGGAGAAATATCTGCTTTATACTTCTGTAGGCCTGATGATATATTACAAAGGGAGTATCTGTGTTATATCTTCATGCTAACGTATTAGGGTGTCCAGAATCTTTTTCTGTTTAGATTGATCTAAAAATATTTCCATTAACAATTAGATACGGAAAATAATACTCATCCACGGCCAGTATTTTTCTTATTCTTTTGTTTTTGTTTCCCTTGGCTACACATATGAGCAAAACGTTGCTTTCAGTTAATTAATTTCTCTGCTCAAAGGACCACATCACAATACATTTTCTATGAGAAATAGTAGTTTTTGTGATTTGTCTTTTATAATTGTGTTACAGTCTTCCTATCCCAGGAGGCTGCCTCTATCAGTGAGTACATCTTAAACAAAGTGTACGGACTTGTTTCTAGACAATACAATGCCGATTGCTCCATACTGTACATGAACCTGGAGAATAATAGTTTTGGTATTCTATTTCACGTAGATCTAGGAAGGTCTCGTCCGCAGAGAACCAATCGGGTAACAGAGTGGGTTTTGTGGGCGGGGTTAGGAGGGTTACAGGAGGGGCGGGTCCAGGAGGAGGAGGTCCCTCTTCCTGCATGCTCAGCATGTGCTGTCTGTCTGAAGCAACACAGGTCTCCTGCTGTGCCACAAGTATTTAACGTGCAGTGATCTGGGTTAGCACCAGAAAAGTCCAGAAACCAGGAATCAGCCATTGTGTCAAGTCAGAATACACCTCCGAGATTTTGGAAGGAAAAGAAGACTTTTGATTTGTTGTTGTTTTCTTTTTGTTTTTAATAATTCAGGTAAGGTATTTAAAAAGTCATGAGGTGGTGGCTCTGCTTGCAAAGAAAGCCTTTACTGTAGTCAGGCAAGTCGTCATCATCAGCCTTAAACTTAGGCACTTTCTTTCGTGAACTTCCTTGATGCCTGTTGAACCCCTCAACGATGCAGCTATGGACAAAGACGAACGAGTCATAGGAGAGTGAACTGGTGAACGATTAAGAAAACAAACGTGTCATCCGTTCTGTCAATGGGCAAAAAGTGGTGAATGTCAACATAAGGGATAGATTATTATTTTATGTAATCATATAAGCATTTAACTAGTCTAACTGCTGCCGAGGACCTTCATGGTTTGGTTTCTAAAATAACTACACTGCCAAATGTTAATATATCATATTTTTCACGAGTTGTATGATGTTTTTGTTTGTTTGTTACGTCTCTTCTCAATGTAAAGGAATACATGTCAAAAATTAGATATCTTCAAGCATTGAAAGTCACTCAGTGGCGCATAAAGCCATAAAAGTTTGACTTCCTGGGTGTTAAAACTGCCTGAATCTTCCACCTTGTGCAGGCCATAGAGCCAAAAGCACCAGAGACTAGGCAGATGCTTCCAGGATAAGTTGCAGTTTGAGCTGCAGAAATGATTAAAGACACAGCATTAAAAAAGACGAATCAATGAGTAAATAACTAAAAAGGACACTGGCTCCTTAAAGGCTCAGTGTGGGAATCGGATCTATGTCACAAACTGTGAGCATTTAATTGAAGTGCCAGAGTTTCCTATCAAAACATTGCAGTCTGTAACTGAAGCCACTGTGCTGACATTGGATACTGAATAACCATTTTTAAATGCCCTGTTAGTGCTGCCGTGATCCACTAGATGGCCTCAGAGTCTTTTTTTAATTTGCCATCTCAACATACAGAAATGTAATTCTTTAGACGAAGCAAATTGTAGATGGAAAAAGTATTGATTTCTTCTGTTCAAGATCAGATTTGTATCATTAGACAATTCAAATATACATTTGTTGTTCTTTTTTTTTTTTAGACATGCATGTGTTTATACATTATCTATATATGAGTGAATAAGGCACCTTTCCTGCAGACATGCGAAACAACATAAAAATGTGGCTACTTGACGTCCTGGGAGTGAGACTCAACGATAATCTTTGTGGTGCGTTTGCGAACAGCTCGGACAAATCTAGATTCTACCCTGAAGTTTGTCTCTATTAGTTATACTAGTGTAGTTTCTGGGCTTTTCTTCCTCTAAGGTGTCGGCGTGTAGTTCGATGATAAAAGAATTCTGCGGAGGCAAGGCTGTGTGGCTGATAGAGAAATCTTTATTGAAACAGAATCTAGAGCCTTGAGTCCGGATCAGAAGCGGCCGCTTTCTGATATTATCAAATCTATGGGAAAAGCTATGCCAAAATGCTTTGCCCTCTCCTCTATCAAAACTCCTGACAGCCTCGGCTCTCAGGAGCCCTAAAAAATGCCACACCCTGTTCTTCCTGTGAGGGCCTTTTTAGAGGCCCTTCTCCAGTACACCCACTTCCTCTGATTGGTCCTTTTGCCAAATTTATCCAATGGACTAAAAGAGGAGTTTGACCTGTGTTAGGCATCTTCCACTATTTGGCATGCAGATCAAACTTAGCTAAGCTAATCGTCTGTTAACCTTTGACTCCTTACAGTTGAGAGCTTCCTCGAGGACCTTCACTCACACAATGAAACTCAATGAGTCATGATTATGATTATGATATGACGTGAGGTTCAGTTAGCTTTGCACAGAAACGTCCTTCAGAGGGATGCTTTTTACTTTTTTATGCTCTGAGTACATTTCAGAGATTGTGATTTATTACTTCTACTTGTGTAAAGAGGTTTAATCAGCACTTCTGCTTGAGTAGAGAATGTGTGTACTTTTGTCGCCTCTGCGTGCAACAAACTTTGCATGATGGGAATATTTGCATGTCTACTTTGCAGCTGGTAATGAAGTTTGAATGTTTCTTCCTCTCTGTCCTAACGGAGGTGTTATCTATTCAAATGCATTTGCTTAGAAAATCCATCACGCAACCGTAAACACGGGTGAAAAAACGGAATTCGGATCAGTCGAGGTGTGTCGATCGCTCTGCGTCCTTCTCTTTTAAAGACCTCTTCGAGGGTAGAGGAAGGGATCATCAGGGAAAATACCAACTATCTACCGTTAAACTGCAGGTTTTATGCCGGGAGACCCTGTGGCTACTGTCCCTTCTGCTTAAATCCTAATTAATCGCCTTCCAATTAAAGTGGTGTAAATAAAATTTCCAATAAACGGCGGTGTGTTTGTGAGGTCTCTCACCCGTGACTGCGTGTCTGATGAATTCATCCACGCACCTTTTTATATCCGCACTCTAACAAAACCCCCCAGGATACGCTCCATGCTTTATTCATGATAACAGGCTTTTTGGATGATATCCCTGTTAAGAGCATTATTCATATTGTATGTCTTTCAGCCATCTGTGTTGACATTTTCAGATGTCGCAGGACTAACTTCCGGAGGAAATTTAGAGCACCGATATGCTGAGTATTCCTCCAGCGTCCGGGGATGTGTTGCTCCTGATGCACCACTGTGCTTTGACACCGCGTCATGTCAGGGGTAATGGTTAGTATACGGACCCGTGAGAGTGGATTGCCTGTCTTGACAGATTCCGGCAACAATAATAACAATTAACAAAGAACAGAAGGATCGGGGGTGCCCACTGACTCGGTTGGTGGAGCGGTGCGCCCATGTGCAGGGGCCTTGTCCTCGCCACAGCGGCCGGGGGTTCGAGTCCGACCTGTGGCCCTTTGTTTTGCGTGTCATCCACTCTTTCTCTTTCTCTCTCTGTTTCCTGTCATCTCTGAGCTGTCCTATCAATAAAAGCCCCCAAAATACTTATTTGAAATAATAATACTCAAAATAATAACCACAAGGAAATGACATGATAATGACAAAATCAAATAATATTCATAAATGACACCTAACACTAACCCATAAGGGGAAATTGGAAGAACGGACCACCGTTTTGCACCAGCAGCCACAGAGGAAAAGCGCTTTAAAAGTATTTAAAATATGACCCACAGATTGTCCCACAGTGATCCAATGTCATCCGGTCAAATTTACAGAGTTCAGTACTTAACCCTAGAGGCGTACCAAAGCCACTTTGCATGTCGTTATACCTCCTTTTTTTACGCACGAGGTAAAATGTGTTTGCATGAACATTTGTCAGCAAATCTCTGAGGAAGTTGCAGCATGTGGAGAGGTCATTCGCTATCCGAGAAAACTTTCGAAAATGTTTCATATTGACCGCATGAGTCAGTGTGTCCTCTATGTATTCCCAGTAAGTTTTTTTTTTTTGGTGCAGCTTCAAACGATCCCGGGGTGGACCGGAGGGATTAGCAACTCAAGTGTGGCTTTGCTGTCACGAGCGGAGATGTTTTGGGGAGTTTGCTTTGGCAGGCAGCGAGCCGCACTCATGCATGTGAAATGAAGTGCACAGGACTCACTCGTTCACCTTTTATTGCTCAGCCACCGTCGCCGTGGCCAAGGGCACGGCCGCGGCGACTGTTGGATGGCGCCGCTTTTTAGCGTGCAGGGCAGTGACGCCTCGACGAGCAAACAACAGAATGAAATCAAAAGTGTAATCGCTTGGTGCCACGTCTCAATTTGCCAGTTTTTAAAACATGGTCATTTTTTGGGGGGTTCTTGGAGAGAGAGAGAGAGAGGGAGAGAGAGAAAGAAAGAGAGAGAGAGCGACGTTACATCAGTGCTGTGATGTAGCTGACATTTGGTGCATTGCCACGCTTGTCCCACAATGCATTTGCCTCTCAGTGCTCTCTCAGACGACAAGATAGGGTAGCGTGGTTAAAAATGGTGGCCAAGGTCAAGGCCAACGCAAATCCCCCTACAACAGAAACGAAGGCGGAGTAAACAAGGACATGGCCAAAACGCTAATTGAATTTAGAGGATTACACCTAACATCCAGAGAGATCCTGATACAAATCCAGCTCTTGAATCCGGTCCAACTCTTGAGACATCTATAATACATGTGTGTCTAGATGTTACTATTTGATGGTCCGTAACATGAAATAGCCACAAATGGTTTGTGAGGAGCCTTGTTTGTATGGCGTTAACAAGGATTTGCCTTCATTTAGGGGCGAGGCTATAAATAACAGCGGGCAAGAGCGGTGTTGAACACTGCAGGTCATCAAGTTTTTATGAAGTGCGAAGGTTTTGTGATATCTGACTTGTTATGGGGGGATTTATTGTGCAATGTAACATCAACCACCTGATTTCCATATTGTATAAACAGCGCGATAAACTGCATGAAATGTGAAACGTCTTTATTCAAATTGTTAAAAAGAACACGCAAAGAAAACCAAAAAAACAATTGACCTGAATGATTTTGGCAGTCAACCAGCCGGATTTAAGACATTGAGTCAGCGTGTGTGTGTGTGTGTGTGTGTGTGTGTGTGTGTGTGTGTGTGTGTGTGTGTGTGTGTGTGTGTGTGTGTGTGTGTGCTGGTTAAGAAAAAAGAATCCTGAGTTTATTCCCTCCACAGCGGCTTCAGTACATCAACAAAACGCAAAAAACAGTGAATAGGTGACGTATTATTTCCTCACACCTCAATGACAGGTTCAACAGAGATTATTTACAGTATTCGGACATATTTTATGAGTGTCTGAAAGCTTAAATGACAAAATATTCATATCATTATTCGGCGTGAAGCAATGAAAAGTGTTTTTGTTAATTTTTTAAAAGGTGCAATATGTAAGATAGCTGTCAAATGCCACGACCAAAGAATAAGACTCAACAAATCAACTCTCCAGATTTGCTTATTGCACCTTCCAAGCACGTTATTGTCCTTCAGCTGAGCCCGCCCCGCCGCCCAGGATAAAATGTTGGCAGTGAAAGCCACATTATGTAACTTTTTTAACCTTAAATTAACAGTTTCATAATCATTGTGATGGTACAGTGACTTGTAATAGGGTGAATGGTGTCTCCGCCCCTCTATCGCTTGTTTCTGCACTGTTCAGTAAAAGGGCCCAATCATAGATCACATACATATTCTCTTCAACATACAAGTTTTCAACACCCAACACTGTTATGATGAAATTGTTACACACCTGGGATCTTTTTTCTTTTTTTTTTTACGACAGTGGTGTTCAGCTCAGACACTGTGGGGGGCGCCAAATTGCACAAAAATGCCAATTTTTACAAAATGTAGCTTTAATTATTCTGCAAACCACTCATACGTTCACCTCTATGCATCCCATAGGTTATTTGCTTTACTGACATTTTCGCCAAAACGTCTCGCATCACATTTACATCACATGTTTTATGACCTGAGTCTTATGCCCAGGAGGTGGAGGTGATGGTGGTGGTTTTTAAGCGGACCTCGTGACAATTTCCAGCAGTGTCCGTGGTGACAAAAAGCAGGAGGTAACTCAAGCCGTGTTTGTGGCGACCAAAACAGGTATTTTTCAGCCAAAACACGATCGTGCCCCTAACCCTAAACAAGTGTTTTTTGTGCCTGAACACGGTTTCGTCACAAGGTAAAGAAATGTTGAGTTGCTACTTACTGCCATCATTGATCCTGGTGATTGGGTTGATGGCGCATTTCCACTTTGGGCACTGAGTTTTGCATAGCTTGTTTTCCCCCTTCAAGGAGTACCAATGAGCATATTTTATTTGAATTGTTTCCCATTAATATCCTGTTTTTGCAAATTTAAAAGGGCACCCTGATGTCGAGGGTTAAAACTAGGCTGCATCTTTTGACATCGAGGTGACATACATTGTTTCATAAGCGTCGAAAGGACTTTATAACACTGAATTTAAAGTAAATGTAATTAAGCCCCTATCACCATGGCAGGTTTATAATTACATGTTTAAATAGCAGCAACACATACAGTTTCTGACATTTTATTTTTAGGTGAAGATTACGTGCAACATAATTAATTTTTTTCCCTCGTGAAAAAAAAATATATATATATATATATAGGAGAGTCTACCGTGGAGAGAGTGGTTCATCAAGTCCTTTCACCAGACTACGTATGTTTTGCAGTTCATGTGAAGAGCTCTTAACAATGTTTTTGGGTGGCGCTGTCTTCTGCTTGGCCTTGGTTCGGTGACTGTGACTGTCAGACACAGGACTTGACTCCCTGCTCCCCGATTTAGACAGCTCAGAGTTTGAACTGCCAGGCGACCTGGCTGTAAGCAGGTTTTGGCTCGCGGTGACAGAAGTGGGGATCAGATAAGGGTTGTATCGTAACCAAGGCCGAGGGCTTCGGAAACAGTTGTTCCTGGACAGTGTGGATGTCACCGAGCAGGTCGGGAGAGCGGCCGGTGCTGCCACGTAGCGGTGCGGATAGGAGAACGATCCTCCAAAGGGCGACAGTGAGATTCCCTGTGCAGAAAACAAACAAAAAAAAAAAGTTAATTTTGTCGGTAAAGCATGAATTTTTTGATCTCGCCACATTTCCACATCTTGTAAAAAATTCAAATATAACTTCAGGTTTTCAAATATTATACACAAAGTGATCCTACTTCAATCAAGGAAACTGATTACCTCAAAATGACAAAGTAGACTGATCATTCTAAGCCGTTAAAACTTTTTAGCTCATACAACTTAAAAGTGCCGCTGTGGTCTGAGGTAGTTTAAAGTGATTTATATTGAAATTCCAAGGTGTTAGAAAAGAGTATTTGACACTATTTATACACAGGATTATTCTGAGGTTGCATTATCCAGTTTTTTCCAAACAGCAATCGCCTTTCTGAGAAAAAATAACAAGGAATTAAGGGGCCAATTTTCACTCTTTGGGGAATTTTAGGAAGAGTGGAAATAGTATGGCACACATAACTGTATGGAAGCCAAGAGAATGCCGAGACTAGACCAGTTTACAGTGACTTCTGCTCAAACAGCTTGTGACCCTGTAATGAAACACCATGTCCTTTTTTGTCCCCTCATCGCAGGTGTCATGTCAGGGAAGTCAGAATAATAAGCAGAGTTTTGTTCTTTAATCATTTTGCGACCCCCTCAGATTCATCTCTCGAGCCCCTGCAGCTTCGGGACCGCTGGCCTTGATTAGACAATTAGTACAAATGTGGTGTGTGCCTTGATGTAGATTTGCACACCGCACATCTGTCAGTCAGTTTCAGTCCAACTTCTTATGTGCGTTTTACTTCAAATCCCTCCATACATCAAACCGGCCTCCCATCCGACACTCTCAGAGCCCCTTCCGTACTGGCAGACTGGATTTCCCTTTCTTAAATTAACACTGTGATCTTTCTCAATCCAGGTTCTCCCTGTTATGCAGTTTGGGGCTTAAAGACATTTTCTCTCTGCAGTACAATCAAAAAGGTCTGGTAAACCAAACCATAAAAAAATTGCTTTCATCTTTTTCCGAGAGATGCAACAGACATAATCTCTGACCTCTTCTGCTGCCCACTCCAATAAACTAGATATTTAGGGTTGTTCTGTATAATCCACAGACCTCACTGTAAACAGTTTTCAATGGAAGTGCTTAAACGGTGCAATGTGTCCGAATTTAGTAGAAGACTAAATGAACAGAATGTGATCAAATAACAGTTTTGACGTTATGACATCTGTGAGATATCTGCATGATGGCGTGCTGATCAGCTAGCCCCGGCCCAGTGCTCTGAGCTCCCAGTCCAGACCACTAGCTGATCTTACTAGCTGATGGCGGCTATCATGGAGTGGACACAGCCCTCAAGGAGGAGCCACATTCATTCCTATGAAAGCTGCTCAGCGGCGCATGAAACCACAAACGCTTGACTTCTGGCCGGGCCTCTTCCGCATAGCTTCCGCATTGAATATTATTTTGAAAAAACTAGGCATTCAATGCCATTAGAGTCTTGGTAAATGTTTCTGTGACAAGATACGCTCTTGATTGTGTCTATGAATGCACCATTTAAGCAGCCAATATCATCACTTGTGATATTAGATTAAAGTGCTAACCTGAGATGCCAGCATGTGCTGTGACAGGTGAAATATGAAGGGAGACGGAGGGGGGATGCTCTGAGAAGAAAGGCCTCCGTTTTCTTGGTTATTTACTCCAGGCAAAGATGAAAACAGATGTCCGACACCCGCGCTGGAAAAAGCCTCTGGCTTGGTCGGCAACTGTCCAGGATGAAACAACAACGGAGCCCCGAGCTTAAGAAACTGCTGGCTGGCCGCACTCGAGAAATCCAAAGTCTGAAGATGAGCAGCGCCGAGGGGTGAGGAGCCCTGCAGCATCTGAGGCAGGACGCCATCTTTCATTTCGCTCGGGTGTTTCCTCGAAGAATCGATCTCCACAGAGGAAGCGTCGTCAGACGCTCTAAAAGCCGTCCTTTCTTTCGCCGCGTCCTGATTGTCGTTGCTCTTACTGAGAGCAGACTTGTTCCACGGTGTCTCCTCGCTCCTCTGACTCAAAGTAGACGCATGTTCAGTCCTGGCTTCGGCAGCGTCTTCGTCTTGGAGATCAATGTCTGAATCACTTCCAATATTGTTCTCATCTGTGGGGAAAAATGATAACGTTCATCAAATGTAGTTAAAAGTAAGACGAGCATATGTCTGCCTTGATAGTACTGTTTATTATTAGAGCACAATGGGGACAGGCGGTGTAGGCTCTTGAGAGAGAGACGACTCGGTGCAAACATCCTGAGGCATGAACTAGACAGTGTACAAGTGTGACTAACCCCCAAGGCGCCAGAAACTAACAGTTGACTCATTAAGGCAAACTATTTTTGCTTTGACAAATTGAGTCAGACAGCGAAATGAGGTCGAGGGGCTACATCTGAACAACTTCACTACGAGTTCACATCACTGCCATCCAAGCGCTCGAGTGGTTAAGATGCATTTCCTCTCACCCGGTTTAAAACCCAGCCACAGACATTTCATACCCCCCTCCCCCCGGCCTCCTCCAGTACCTCCCGTCTCTCTGTCGACTGTCCAACAACAGCGAAAGTGCCAAAACAAAGCGAATGACTCAATCAGGTCACCACATCTCCCCCAACTCTTACAAACATTGTGTTTTTTTTTGACCGCCTCATTAATAAAAGCTATTCTTGACCTTCAAAAAAAAAAGTATCTTACTTGATACCTGATGATATGTGGTTGAAAGCTTACGAGTTTAAGATTCTTGCACTTCCACGCTTTGTAGATTCAAACATGACGTGTTATCAGACGTGTTTTACGTAAGGGGAAACGTGAAAATCTTAAAGCTGCAATATGCGAGAGTTGGCCACCTGTCGAAAATCTTACTCAGGACAAATAAGGGCAGCGTATCACCAGAGTGAATGTGTGATTGTAGCTGCCGTTAGCATTTTAGCTCAGGCAGCTGTGCAGCAAGCACTCCGGACGAGGCGTTCGGAGCACCAAGTGCTGGGTGTTTTACATCCCTAGCAAGGCCGCTAACTGGTTAGCATGCTAATCTCGGCAGATATCACTGCAACACAATTCAAAGACGTCACAAAGTCAAAACAGAATTATTAGTTTTTTGTAACATTCTGTAGACAATTTATTTATTTTTCAATGATTTTAACTAAAAATCTCACATATTGCACCTTTAACCACAGACCTAATTTCAGGCATGTGACCGAAACACCCATTCAGAAAACTCGGTGACTTCGAGACGAGGGAACTGGGTGTTCTTACTCGCAAAGACGTTTTGACATGTCGCAGTTGGAAGGCAGGTGTGAATGATAAAATCAACCATGGCTTAATTCTGTTAAGCTGCTCCGGGTTCAGGGTCTGGATATTGTTCATGCTGGCTCACAGTCACGCTGTCATGAGTAACTAATATTATTAGTAACACCTGTTATTCTCTAACTATTTTGCTATGAAGGAGACAAAAAAAGGCCTATTAGGTTAACTTGTGCAATCTCAAACAGAAACATGGAGAGTCCTACTGAAAAAAAATCTCATGGCTGCTAAATGATATATCACACTGTCAGTTAACCCACCTTGAGCGGCTGGCGTGGACATCAGAGGGCTGCTCACCGGCTCCCGAGGGGAATAAAACGGATCGCTGGTACCGGGTTGCTCGCACGATTCGTCAGAATCACCGCCGTCCCGGTCCGCTCTGTTTTGGTTCTCGTGCAGTGAAGAAAATGTTAACTGCTTATTCCTGCGGATCAGGAATAGAGATGAGGTTAACAGATATACCCGCACGGGGCACACCCAATGAACATTCAGTCAGTATCTGCTCGTGCTCATGCTAACGGATAGACGAGAGAAGTTTTAGGAATCAGCGAAACATGTCTGGAGCCTTCATGGCGACATTGTGCTGCAACAATCAAATGGCTCCATACAGCCCATGCAGCATAACGCTAAAAGTGTTAGCTTGTATTCTGTCTGTGGGTGCACAAGTCTCTTCAAATCAAATCTCTGGGCTTTTGGAGACCTCTTTGGAGCCATTTTATGTCTTTTTGGTTGTTTTTTTAGTCCCACCTATTTCAGTCGTTCAAAAGAATGTTGCGACACTGTCCAGAAATGTTTTGTGGACTTTCAAAACTTAACCTGATTTTTCCATCAGCATGGGGTGAGTAGACAACTACTGAACTTGACATATCCTTTAAAATAATGACCGTTTCTAGGCAACAATACCTCTTCTCTCGTCTCCCATTTCCAGTGTCTCTGAATCCTTTGGCGAAGGGGTTGTTGTCGATCTTTAGCTGGGTAATCTTTTGAAAGACAGACAATATAATTAAGTTAGTGATGGTACGTGCATGGCTCCATGCACAGTGGGCTGGACCAGGTCTTAAGAACATCTTTTTCTGGCACGTATGACCCTGAAAGGTATCCGGTCTCACACGCGACTAGATTAGTTTTTGTGTGGGCGTGTGGTGGGTATTGAGGGGAGGGGGATTGGAGGGGGTGAAGGTTACCTTTTCATTCTGATAGGCAGTGACAGCGATGAACTCTGTCTCTGGAAAGACATAAGTCCTGAAGGTGCTGTACGGAAGCTTCATTATGTCATTGGCTCGCACGATGTGAAACCTGGGCTGGTACTTGTGCATTGAATTCAAAATTGTCTGTGAAAAAAAACAAAAAAAACACAACTCATATTGACACGTTCCTTACAAAGAAGTTTGAAAAATTGTCTTTCTTGACAAACAAGTGTCTTGTCTCACTGATGTGGCACTTCCTAGTTGAGCGTGTCTCTTATTGAGTCTACTGAGAGGATTTTGACTAGAAATTTGACAAATGTGCAGTTGATTATGTGCAAATGTGCAAATTGATTATCTACAGCCACAGCAATTCCAAGTTTCTACTCACATATCCGTGCTTGTCCGAGAGATTGTTGGTGAGTTTGAGCTTGTGGAAGGCCACGGGCTTGCTCATCCACTGCTCCCCCTTGGACGGGCTGTCCGGGTGGATGTACATGCGCTTGGGCATCTCTGGGTCGGCCTTCCCCGCCACCATCCAGCGGGAGTTGTGGAACTTGTAGCGGCACTCGTCCACAGCGACGATGTCCATCAGCAGGATGTACTTGGCTGTCTCATCCAGGCTGTCCACCCGCACTTTGAAAGGCGGGAACATCCTCCTGTAGCAAACAAACAGACAAATTGGTTTACTGTCTTTTTTCTGAAGGATTTTATCATTACTATTAGAGTGGGAATGTGTAATTTATAACCAGGCAAGGCTATAACTGGGCCCCTGGAATCAGGTAAAGGGCCCTGGTGGCCCCCAACCTACATTTAAGGACTGATGAAGAGGATTTGATGCCTTTTCATTGACTAAAATGTGAATCAATGGACATACTGAGCATAATTTTTGGTCTATAAGTGTGTACCTTTGACACTCAAAAATGACTCATACATTGATATCATTTGTCTTCTCTGCAGCTTAACACAAGACAAAACTAACGTGTCTCGCTTTCATTGGTTCACGTACCTTCCTGATTTCGTAATAACCATCTCAGTTCCCCTTTTGTGAAATTCACTCCACAAATTCTGCGAGTCCAGCGTGACATTCGGTTCATCAGCCGCCCCTTCCTCCGGCTGCAGGCTCTTCGAGGACCGCGGCGGGTGATGCTGCTGGCGCCCCAGAGCGGCGTGCAGCCCCGCGTCGCTGTGCCTCGACAGAGGCTCGGACAGGGAGGAGAGGTCCGGCAGAGTCAGCCCGGGGAAGAACGACGGCTGAGCGGGGGCGAAGAAGGCTGATAGAGGCAAGGCGGCCGGTCGGTGAGCTTGAAAAGGTTGGTAAGCCATGGCAGCCGCTGTGTCAACTGGATCTCTCATCGGGACATCCGATCCGACAGGTCGATATTATGAAGTGGTGGCGCACGGGCGTCCCCATCCAAACCGCAACTTTTTCAAAGAGTTTTGAAGCATGGCAAAGAGATCTGAAAAGAAGAGGTGCAGATTCCCGTAAGTCTGCAGGCGAGGATGGTCCTCGATTAAGAGAGACTCTCCGCGGAGAGCGCAGCGGCACCGTGGAGCGCGAGGACAGCGACAGGCAGGGAGATGGTGTTTACGCAGACTGTTCTCTCCGGCACATGCCACCCTGACGAGCCAAATTTCTTAGAAGCTACTTCCCTGCGTACTAGAGAGCGCTGGGCGGGGTTTCAAGCTGGGATGTTTATGGGACAGTGTGCGTAAAAACGCAGTCGCAGGCAGCGCAGCCGGAACGAATAACTATCTCGTTATTGTAATGACAATGAAATGAATAATAATGAAAATAATGATGTTTATTTGTCAGCTTCTTGTTGTGACAGGTGATGATGATGATCGTTAAATGGCGACTTTGATTGTCCCTGAGCATCAACACGTCCGCGCGTCACCCAGGTTTGTTGATAAATGGGATATGCGTGAATCTGTTAATTAAAGGCGGACTTGGCATCGGATTGCTGGCGTCCCACCATGAGGCAGTTCTCTCCTGTCACTTCACATTTAGGCAACCCTCCAAATCCTCAAGTCGCCTGCTCCAGTTTTCTTTACTGCTGGAGCCTGAAGTGGAGTCTGCGCCGCCTTTCTCTTTTTCTTTTTTTGGGGCTTTTGCAGAGCGAGGGGGGGGGAACCTGAAGTTAAAGGACGGACATGACTCAAATCCAAGGAGCCAAATAAAAGCAGCACTTGACTGATGAAAAGCCTGGAGTCATAACAAGAAGTGAATAGGCCGATGGAGGCTTTTTCCACTGCACTTTTCCCCCCCTTTAATTTACAAAGGTAGTTCTTTATAGGCCTTGTTACTGTATATTGAAGCATTGGAACTGACTTGGGGGTGAGACGTGCGCGGGTTCCCAATAATTCATCCATCAGTTGGACCATTTTTAATTCAAATGAACTTCAGATTTTCTCAGCACCTTTGTAATTTACATTAAATACAACTAGTTAACATGCACATTTCCTTTTTCTCCTCATATTCTTTGTCAACTGCATCAATGGACCTGATGTGGATTGTATTTTCATTTGCATTCATCAGGTTCACTGATGGCTCGACCAATGTTGCAAGACCTCACCACAGATATTTCTGTTGCTCTCACCGTGGTGTGATCTGTGGCTGTAGTTTGCACGTTGTTATCAGTGGATATAGCGGAACGGTCCCTGGAAAAGTCAGATGGCTCTTAAGATAATATGACACCAATATGAAGCATGAGGTCTGCAGAGACCACCACCACCACCAGTGTGTCTCCAGTGGTTAAGTCCCATATCGAGATGATGAGGAAAGTTAAGTCTTTCATTTAAAACATTTGTACAATCACAGTTTGTTGTCTGAGTGAAGCAGAGAAGTCCTTCAACCGAAGAAAACAGAGTTTGACTTTGACCCCTGATGTGACCATCGGTGCAGTAAATGCTGTTGTAACGTGCTGTTAAGATGCACACTGGCACTAATGGATCCGAGGTTTCCTTAACTGACTTCTTACTCTGTCTGTCTTGCTGACACTAGAAAAACTATTAAGATATAATAAAAATAAATTAATATGTAATATTTATTTTTTGAAAACATCTGATGGGCAAAATTGAACACACTTTGGGCAATAATCCCAGACTTTCATTCATTTGAGTTTTTTTCACATCCTATGTTAGGTGGGATGCTTCTTTCACTGATAGAATGCAACTCAGTGCATTTACTCAAGTAGTGTACCTGCACTTAACACTAGTAATTCCATTTTCTGCTACTTTATATTACCACTCCACTTCAGTTTGGAGGCGAATCTGAAACTTTTTAAACTCTGCTATTTTTTTGTTTTGTTTATAACTTTAGTGATTGGTTACTTTGCCTTTAAATTCATTGATTGTGTCTGCAATCACTATAAAAAATGTTTTAAACCCACTGATTGCCAATGATGATAGCATGTATGTATGCACTATGTAGTTTAGGCTAACCCCTAACTCTTTATTATGCCTAAACAAACTAAATAAACGTACTCTCATTCTTTTCATGACAAATAAACTTAATAAACAAACTGACATTATAGGACAACACAGTTTCATAATGTTTTACTTTGTTTATATGTGGCGGACCCTGCCACCTTTCTAGCTTCAAACAGTGTTCTGGGGACCTTATTTTCCTCTGAGAACAGCTTGTTTACTCGGTTATGGAAAAAAAAAAAATTCTGTGTTAGTCTGTGTTATGACCTCATTAATATTGTAAATATTAACATTCTGTGTTTGAATTTATTCTCCAAAACTAAAATATTTGTGTCCCTTTAAGTATATTTGATATCAGATTCTTAAAGACTTTGGCTCGAGTACTATTCGTGCGGGTGACTTTCGCTTTTTTAGCAAAGGAATATTTTAACACAATATCTTTACTTTTGGGTTTCTTTCTGCGGCACACGTACCAAAACTGTTGTGTAAACAGGCAGAGGTCAGTGCAATCCGTTACGTTGCCTCTCTTTTTCCTTTTTCTCTGTCTTTTTTTGTCGTGTAAAATCATTTGTGTTTGTTTTCTCAGTCCGTTAAAGTTTGTGAAAATGTATTTGTACAATATTGCACACAGAAAAGACTAATAGGTAGACTTGAAATTAATAATAATGAAACAAGTGTGCTGTTTTTCTCTTTGCTATGCCAATGTCTGTACTACTGAAATGACTAAAAGGTGAGCTGGAGTGCCGTTTGACAGTTACAAGGCAGCGAAGGCTCCGGATACAAACTGATCTCACAGGCCCCGTCAAATGATGAATAGCTCCCGAGATAGTGAAGGGTAATAACTTGTAATCAAAGCCATAAGACGAGTTCAGAGAAGCGCGATGGAAGAGGACATCGCTCTTCATTCCCTCTCTGTATTTATTCAGAGAAATGGCGTGCATGAGGTCGACAACGCCGTGCAAAAGAAGTTTGGGAGTTGCAGAAAAAGGGAGTGGCGGCGGTCTGCTTTTCCTCACTCGCCGCCACTGTGAGGGATGGTCTTTGTGTGCCACCGTTCGTCCGGGCCGACGCCACGAGAGAAGCGCCAGAAACAGGAAGGAAGGAGGCAATCAATCTGAGCGATGGTGCGCGAATTTCACCTCTCTGGTCACAGTCCACACCTGGGACAAATTCAGAAGAATGTTTGGCCACGGAGGTTTTCCTGGCGAGTCATCCAAAGGGCAAGCCTGTAAAATACGAATCACATCTGAAGGGGTTGGAGAGCACTCTTAAATGACAAACGGGAGGAGGAGGAAGGGGAGATAACTTAAGTGTGGACTCGAGGCCGAGCGGAGAGGTCTCGGGATCGGTCGCCTCAAGTGTTGTCCTGGCTCTGTGGTGTCTTGCTTTAATCATGACATCACATTGGTAACATGATAGATACAGCACATGGGTCTGTTTATCCTGACAGACCGTAAGATCCAGACGCAGAGATTTATGGCTGTAAAGTAAGGGAGCTGCTTCACCACAAAACGCTTTTATTTATGTATCCAATGATACGAAGCTCTGCCTCCATTGTATTTTTCATTGCAACATACAGTACATGTGTTGTGAGAGAGTGGGACGTGATTGGGGCTCATTATTACAAAGGGGTTGACGGTGACGAAGGAGCTGAAGCCAAATTCTTCCTCCTTGTCTTTCTGTCTTCCCGTCTCCTTACGTTTTCGGCCATAACTCAGGAATTCAGTCGGGGAGGAGGGGGGGCGGTAAACTCAGCTGTAACGTTTGGATGCGGTTGCAGGTCTTTATGCAGTCACAGCACGAGAGATCAACCGCTTCAGGTTAGTGTTTGACGTGTCTACTCGAGATTTGAACCAGCACCCGCTAACCACAGTCGGTTGGCTCGCTCAGCCTCTAAGCTCTTGAACAGTATGCCGCTTGTCGTGTCAATTGCGGTTAATGCCTGAGCGAAGGCCCTGTTTTACCGCGGATTCATCGGCCCGCAGACATCAAGCGACTCTTAGTTTCTTCCCTGGTGATGCCCTGCCAGACCCGTACTGCAGCCATCTTTAATCAGCTGATAGCATACAATCTGTTCACAGGTTCAAATAAAACGTGAAACTGTGGTAATACTTGAATTAGACGCATCATTCAGTGAGGGCGGATACGAAACAAGCAGAGAGGCTGAAGCCAGAATCTCAGCTAGACCCACTTGATACAGTAGATGGCTTTCATACAATAGGGTATTCAAAAGTTAGATAGCTTGGCTTCATACACAGCTGATCCATTAGTTTGCACATGCACACACATTCTGTACACATTCACCCCTTTGTTCAGCCTGCTTGAAGCAGAGTGTCATCAGGCCGGTCTGAAGCCGCTCACACAGAAGCAGGCCAGTTGATATTACTCTCGCTTGACCTCCATCCTGACAAGCATCGCTTTAACTATGCTCACTTAGCTCAATGACAGAATGTAAGAGGAGATGAACGATACAGTGAGAGCAGAAAGGAAGCTTAGAAGAATAGAGAGTAGGTTTGTGCATACACACAATATGTACATTAAGCATAGGCATATGTGCTTACGTGTACTCAGCATCTCTGCTGTTTTCCTCCATCGCCTGTTACTGTAGGGAGAATACCTACGAGAATGAAGTGACACAAATGCTTGTTGACACTGTTTTTTGAGAAGATTTTTAGTGCCAAGCCCGGCAGTGAAACCACCTTGGTAGGGTATTCCCTGTCATCAAACTGGCCTCCGTCTTCTTAAGGGTTCTGTTGTTCCAGCCCCGGTGTGGCCGCGTTTGCTGGGGTATCCGTGACGAGTCCCTCCCAAGCTGCCTATTTGTGACTGTGCTAAATCAAAAAGCACTCCACTCGCAGTTTCACCAAGACTTTAAAGCAGCATGATGTGACTTTCTAACCTTAACGTAACAGTTTCAAACGGTCCAACTTAATGAGTTTTGTGTGTAGTTAGCACCTACTGACGTATTGTTACAGACCTGGGGTTTGTATTTACGACGGTGGTGTTGCACTCAGAGACTATGGGTGGCGCCAATTCACGCAAAATGGCAATTTCTGTATAATTTTGCTTCGTAAATTGTAATGTACTGCATTGCATTCCCTGATACAGGTGTCATATGTTTCCAGTCGCTGAAGCAAACATGAGCTGTTCATTACTTTCCTTTATCGGACGCTACATCAATTTGTCATAAGAGGAAAAGATGAGCGCAAACTTAAAAGTTGAGGAGGAGTGGGAAAAAAAAGAGCTTAGATCTGAACCTCGTGAGTGGCGTGTGTGTTTATTCACTGACTTCTGAGAGAGAGACGCGTTGTCTGCGAGATAAACGTAATGTTGTAGTAATGAATTTTGGGTGGCATTAATCCACTTGCGGTGGTGTTTCAAGCTCAGACTCCGAGCGTCTGGGAATCCAACCTAATCTAATGACGGGGGGAGTCAGAGACACCACTAATCATAAAGAGATGGCCAAGTCATTGTTCTCGCTGCAGGGACTATAAATACACAGGCCGAAATTTAATCAGGGCCTAATTGACATGGCGTAAGAGACGCCAGTCAATTCTAACCATCTTAAAGCCTCGTGAATCCCCAATGCAAAGTGGCACCAGCTACATGACGTCCAGCGGTCTTTGAAAAAAAAAAAAGCAGCTTTTGTTCACCTAATGGAATTAGGAAATATTTTTGCTGCCTAACCGAATTACACATTCGACTGGCAGACGGACTTCTTACTTTGGAAATAATGCTTAACATAGTTGACTCCCTGTTAAGGCACTGCCACACCACTATGACTTTGTTTGTTTAGATTTATTGGATTTACAGGAAGATGTGTTTTCCTGCTAATTCGTTTTGCGGGCTCTCAGGAGGACTAGCAGCTGAAGACTATGTGTGTGTGGATCTCAATTACTTTTGAAAGATTTCCAGCATACATGTTTTTAATTACCATTAAAGATGACAGGGCTTCCTTGCTTTTATTTTTTTTTTGCTCAATGAAATGCAATAAAACTAACTAAGGATAGTATTTGTTACACGTGTTTAGACCTTTACCCCGTGGGATGCTGCAGTTCTCCTTTGCCTTGCTGCATTAGATTTGCTATTAAATCATTTACTCCTCGTCTTTCTGAGCCTGCCACTCTTGTGCATTTTCTGGTCTCTGAAAGTGGCACAAATCCCACCAGAGAGCCAAAGACAACCAACAGATGGCTTTTGCAGAGCCGCCTTTCGCCTCATCTCCACCCCGCCTCACCTAAAAGTCTTTATGAAGCGTCAGCCCTCAGTTCATTTGCGACTCCAAGTAGCAGTACGAGGACCTTAAGTGTTCACTGTGCATAACGCTTTCTGTGTGCTTTTTCTTTTTTTTTCTGTCTGAAGCAGAAGGGACCTCTCATAGAAAAATAAGCCTGCCTCCGTGCCTGAGGGCATCTGACAGCGGTGGACGGGACCTGAGGGGACGGGAGGGCTCCACAATACTCAATATTACATGACATGTCGGTGCAGCTGCGTGGCACTGCAGCTCACTTTACAGAGAAACATTTTCAGAGTCTCAGATTATTCTCTGCATATTTGCAAGATTAAAGTGGCACTATGTAGAGAAGAAGAAGTTAGAACTCGTTTTTTTTAACATTTACAATAATAATGAGGTAATAATACAAACTCAAAAGTAGCGTTTTAGTGTCTTTAAGCATGTTGTTTTGGTTTTACGGACGTAACTGTACTGTTCTTGTTCACTCTCGACACCAAAGCTTGTGTCCAGCAACAGAAGGCCGCAGTTTTTCACAAAGCCCTGATAAACCCAGTGTACACTACCAGCCTAAACGGCAAGCAGCAGACGGACAAAGATGGTAAGAAGCTTGCTTACAAACATGGTAGAGACCTACATCTCATGTGGACGGCCACAAAACATATTTACAGAGCGGCTGTGGACTCGGGGGTAGAGCCAGCGTCTAGTTATCAGTAAGTCGCTGGTTTGGTTCCCCTGGTCTGCATGTCAAAGTCTCCTCTGGCAAGATACTGAACCCCAAACTGAATCCTCTGATGTGCTGGTTGGCACCTTGTATAGCAGCCACCGCTATCAGTGTAAGTCACAAAACACATGACTTGACCTGCGTCATATGCTTATCTGCTGTCTGAAAGTAATATCTAGCTCGTAAGCATGGTGAAATTTACCAGGGAGCACAAAACACAAAGGAAAGGAGAGGCTGAGGCTGCCGAGAGGGGCATACATCAAGGTACTGGACAAGCTGAAATTCTGACCTGATGGTTTCCTGAAACATCAGTAATTTCTCAGAGGGATTCTGTATGACATTTCATGGCACTCTATCTATTAGTTGTGGAAACAGTTTTGATGGCACCGGAGGAAATGTCAGAGGATCACCAAAGTCTCCCTTCTTGGTACCATGACATTTTTAAAGGCAGTGCTTCCAATATCTGAGTCAAAGTGGGAGAGATACAAACCGATCGAACCAACACCGATAATACAGCTACACATAGTTCAAATAATGACCATTTATACTTTTCTCATAACACCCCACTGCCGCTTCAACCTGGACCCGGACTTCTTTGGGTCACTAGTTGGCCTCTCTCTCTCCTGCTTTCCACACAAACAAAGAAGGTAGTAGGTAGGTAAGATGTAAGCGAGCCTTAGCCCCAATGAGATACGCTAATTGGCTAATTGTGCCGAAAAGATCTGGGATGGCACCTCACTGCTTGAACCTTGAACCCTTGGAAAATGTCTTTCTTTCACTGAATTAAAATTTTTACGAGACGAAGTTGATTCGCTCGCCCTCCTTTCCGGCATTCCTGCTTCAAAGTCGACTAAACTACATCACTGCAAACTTTTGTTGAGTAGCCGACTGTACACAAGTGTACAGTTTTTTTTTAAGTAGCTTTAACATTTTTACAGCCTTAAATGACAGTGCTTGTGCGGAGGTATTTTCATCAGTCCCATCAGAGGTTAATCCAGGCTAATCTCAGTGCGTCAAGAAAATGGGGCTGCATTGATGCAGGCATTGTGTAAGACCACTGTGCGATAAAGAGCGCTCAGCCTTTATTTACCAGAGCAGCTAAATCCCTCTTAGATACAGTAAGATACAGACACGGATACACAGAGTTGTAATTGAGTGTGGAGTACCTGAGCAGCTGGTGTATCAGTTTTGTTGTGTCCACAAGGCATTTGTGGTTATGTTGTTTTACAGTGTTGTATCGGATGATCTGTCTCTTTCCAGACAACGTATCTGTCCCAGGGTGATCCTTCTTAACTTTGCCCAGCAATTCAGGGTGCATCTGTGCTCTGAGGATTCACCACCGGTGACCCGGGACTACCTCAAACAAGCTTATCTTATTACACAAGGGTTTAGGCGGAGGTGCCACAAATACATGGTTAAGTTGAGGAAAAGATCATACTTTGGGTCCGCATAACTTTGATCAGTCTTATAACTAAGATGTGAGTACATCACTCAAAGAACGTTTATTTATGTACTTACTTGAGGTATGTTTTTGGCTTGAACCTTGACTCACGTCATGCGGTCCTGGAGCGAAGCATGGTTCCGAAGCTTAAGAGTGTCATTGCAAAATGTGAGTCATCCAACGCGCAGTGTTTTTAGTGAGCTGAAGAGGTTTCAGTGACAACGCTGTTTTGCCGAGGTGCTCTTCCGAGAGATTCAGGAAGTCTTTTGTACCGACTGAAGTGAAGTTTTATAGTCAGCATTCTAAGTGTATTATAGAGAACTGGCGTTTCAGTTTCTTGAAGACGTTTCACCTATCACCGACTGAAGAGACTTCTTCAGTTCTAATTATTGGGGGATTTTAAACTCTGGATGGGAGTGTCCTTACAGAGTTGTTAAGATCTCGTGTGAGCCCTGAGCTTCAGAGTCGTTAGGACCAATTGTGGGTTGATGACCCAAGAACCCTTCACGTGGGATGTTAGATCTAGGTGAGTCCAGGTGTTAAGCTGTCTGGGGAGTGAACTCTGTACAGCAGTGTAGGTGGATGATAAGTAATGACGTGGGCCACCTCTTCTGTTCTATTTGACTGACTTGACTTTCACTGAAGATCCTCCTGAGTTTCCCAAATATTCCCCGGTAAACCGAACCAGTTTTTAATGAACATTGTTCCTGACTGTAACTGTTAATTGATGTGATGCAGATATGTTGTTAATCACTTTGGACTTTAACTAACTACTGTGGGATATTGCTAGCCATGAATATGTTGAATTTGTTTACACTATTTATCATTTTGTCTGCCTTGAGATGTGTATGTCCTCTTTAGTATTGTCCTGTTTATTTATCCTACATGTTTGATGACACTTAGTTTTCCCCTTGGGTGGATTAATAAGGTATTTTTTATTGTATATTGCATCACTTCTATGTCTGTTTTTGGGTGCTGATTACAGTTCTCAAAGTGCGCCGGTACTAAATACCAACACCTCTGCCTGTGTACGGTGACTTTTTCTTGCATCTGCGCACTTTGGTACTCTTTTCGTCCCTCTCCATATGAAGTTCTATTTAATGTTCCCTAATAAAATGCATTACCAGGGGCACTATGTGGCGCTTACCTGCCCAAACTTCCCTAGAGAAGAGATGCCGAACCAGCCAACACATTAAACTTATTTTTACATTTGAGTGGACCTGCATTATCTGCTCGTTGGCAGCAACTCTTGCTTTTTGTTTCGCCGTGCATGTCAACAGGTTAGAGGAGCGACACAGCCTGTGTGAACTGCATGGCCTGCGTAATGTGGCCCAGGCATGAGGTGGTGAACCTTATACCTGACGTAACAATAATTTGTGTTACATTTGCTCAAAGCTCCGCTGTGAAGCCTCTTCACTGATTAAAATATATTTATTTGGATTCTAATTGATATTTTGTGTGTTTGTGTTGGAGACATTTAGGCCTATTTCAGTTAAATACACAATTCCTAATACACAATCAGTGACTAATGTATTACTGCTGTCTCAGTTCAACAGTGGCAAAACAAAGTGTCACATGAAAGCCTCATAATACACCATCTATTGTCCTTGTCAACTGGTATTATCTACCAGGTTGCCAAGATCGCCTGTGAAGGCATGGTGGCATCCAACTGCATTCAGTCGCACCCCGCCATCGACTCTTGGGCTACTCCGCAAAAGGCCATGCCAATGTCAATGGCTTAATAGTCTTGGAGTTGTGTGTGTTCATCTGTGTGTGTTGTTTGGCTCTGTACAGCTGGAGCTGCTTTCCTTTACGGGGTATTGTGTTGAGTATGTAAAAAGTGTTGGTGTTAAAAGCAGCAGACACACTGGCAGTGACGGAGGAGGCGTCGGACAGCTCCCAGGCCCCGGCACGTCCTCCTGCCTTCACTCTCACCTCGATCCAAACTGAAAAGACAACACGTTCTCGCAACAGAAATTCAGCGACTTGAGGGCTGCCTCCATCGCCGGCAGGGAATTATGAATGAGATGAGTCAGCTATTTCTTTTTCGCTTCTCCTCCAACATGCTTTTTTTTTTTTTTTGCAGATGTGAGCATCTGTGTGTTTGTGCACGTATCCAGATTTGGCGCGGGTGCAATAACGACAACAGGAAAGGACAAACAGCAGCAGCAGACAATCCGGACTTGTTGTCCCTTTGTACGTTTGCTTACGTTCTTTTTACGAATCTAAATGACATGTGTATTTGGTAAATGGACTGTATTTACATTTTTGCATGTGAGCATTTGACGACGCGTTTGTAATAGACTTTGACAATATTCAGAATTTTCGTCAATATTCCCTTTATAACTGGTGGTAGGTACCCCTGTGTGGGCATCTCAAGCACACATACCGCTCTGGTTCATGTTGTTGAAGCGGCGCAAAGATAAGAAAAAAAAGGCTGGGGCAAGATGAAAAAGGTTTTTGGTTATATTTGCGACGACCTGCTGTCATTTTCGCACTGTCAATGCGTTGCGGTGCAGCATTTCTCCAACGGAGGCTGCAGATTTATCAACATATCTGTCGTGTTGCCTTCACACACCTGCAGAGATTTAATTAACTAAAGACGGTTTTCATACAGATTTGGGATTGACGCACTGCTTTAAGGACATTTCATCTGTTTGTTTTTTAATTTAAGCATCCTCTGGTTGGGTACTGTCGACGGAAAATTTGTCTCGATTCTTTGGTGTGCTCTCGTTCACAAATATCACCAGTCTGGCAGTGAAGTGGTGGAAACAGACGTGGTTCTGAGACATTTATTCTCAGTAAAAGGCTAAGACCCATTCTCCACCACTATACCAACAACTCAATTTGAGCTACCAGATGCCACCTGTGCACCATGAGCTCTGCGGTATGCACTGAAATACCACACAGATGGGCATAGATAATTTCAAGGTCATGAAAATTCCATTGGCGGGCTGCATTGTGCTGCCACAAAAACAGGGCCTGACAGTTGGAGCGATCCACTGCCATTGGTAAAAAAGAATCTTATCACTGCATAAAAACTTCCAGGTAAAAACAGTTTAAAATGTATTTTACAACTGTTTGAGTGCATTCAGGTAAGAGTCCCAAATATTTTAAAATCCAGTTCTGTTTTAAAAGGGTCCCAAATACATTAAAATCCCCTGCAGTCCATTGTGGGCTTAGCAGAGAAAAGGTGGCGGCTCAGCAGTCTCCCTCTCTCCACCAGCCTTGCTCTGCACATCTGTGACTCTCCACACTTCTGCTTTCTTTTCTCCTCTGTTCTGTGCCAGTCTCCTCATCTTTAACCTTCAGCCCAGGCGGTTGGTCCCACCCTTCGAACCACGCCATTGGTCCCTTGCGCCATTCCCAGAAAACCAATCGGTGGCTGTTAAAAAAAACAAAAGTTCTGCCAGGTGGTGCAGGTTATCTGGCAATCAAATGAGGTAACAGGGAGTGCGGAGGTCAAGCAGTGACAGGAAGTGCCGACAAAAAAACAAGTTGCAACAGTAAAAGCGTGCAATAAAGCAAACTCATGAAAATAAAATCAAAGCACACAACATTATGAAATACTTGAAAACAGTCACTTCTGCCCTTGTCGATGTCGATGGTCAGCCGAGTGTGTGAAGGAGTGTGTCAACTCTTGTGACCTTGTAGCATATTATTTATTTTGACACACTTTTTTTCTGTACATCACCCCTGATTTACATGATTTCGGTCTTCACAGCCTTTGCTCAAGTCAAGGGGGATTACTAATAATTGTTTAACAAACTACAGTGAGCAGAGCATTGGGTGTCAGGCTCTGGCAGGTTAAAGCCTCTCACCTGCGGCTCCCAGTGATGACCCTCTATGGCGTTATAATCCAGGCTTTGGAGGTTTGATCAGAGTAAGAGTCTTATAAGATATCGAAGGTCAGATGGACGCCTGAAAGCAATGATGGCCCGAAAGGACATATTAGCAGAGGATTAAACACAGTCTTTGGCCCGGTTACAAAAGGTGACGAAACAGCTTTAAGACAAAGAACAGCGCCCCCCCCCCCTCACACACACCATAAACTTCTCAGCAGGTCGCCAATCAGTTTCTTACAAAATCCCCCCCGACGTCTGACAGCTGAAGACTTACACCCTACTTGAAGCTTCCGTCAGGGTCTTTTAAACATTTTGATGGATTTTCCCCAAATTTTGGGGGCATGTTGGCTTTTATTGTATCACACAAATGAAAAATAGTCACCATATTTACAAATATATACACATTTTAATGTGTCATCCAAACACAAAATACAAAACATACAATACGCCCGCGATCAAATGTTTTCCCAGACGCTGGCAACTTGTCTTAAAACTATACTTAAACCTGGACATGCCAGTGGGCCTTAAACCCGCCCGATGTGTGTGTGCGGTGAAGTACCCAGAAACAACCGCAGGACTTACAGACAGCTAAGAATCTTAACCTCAACAAACCTCTAAATCCAGCTTCAAAATGAGAACAAACAATCTTGAGTCACATCTCTCACTCAGTAAAGAAATGCACATTGTCACAACAGTAGTCTAAAAATGGCTGGATGCAAACAACAGTGTTGACTTCTACATTTTGGCTTGCTGCGTGGGGAAATGGAAGG
The DNA here is from genome assembly GCA_963678695.2 of Diplodus puntazzo. Classification (NCBI taxonomy): domain Eukaryota; kingdom Metazoa; phylum Chordata; class Actinopteri; order Spariformes; family Sparidae; genus Diplodus; species Diplodus puntazzo. Next base: position 5,820,345 of record OZ023167.1, on the reverse strand, counting down.
CAGCCATTGTTGAAGTTGTTAATCACAAGGGCTGTCAATCGACTGAAATATTAAATTGCGATTAATTGCATGATTGTCTGTTATTGGAGTTATTGGATTGGAGTTAACTCCTGATTAATCGAAAATTAATTGCACATTTGTTTAATCTGTTCTAAATTTGCTTTAAAGGGATATTTTTTACCTTAATCAACATGTTCAAGCCCAATAAGCAGCAACAGATGGCCATATTGACCTGAATGCAACATTCCTTAGTAACACCAACACAATGTAGCGTCCATCTGTACACTTCAGGCTCCAAGCTGTAGGCACCCATTTAGATATTGCTGTTGTCTCATGTAGAGTTGTCCGTCGCAAATTCTCCTGCGTGGTCTGCCCTTTGGCGGAGGGAGGAGGGCTCTCTTCATCAACTGTGTGCTCTGCCGGCAAGTGGTATTTGAGACTCGATAACTCAGTTCACATCGACAGCAAATGCAAATGGATTTGTTCTTGTCGAGAGAAGCACCTGGCAGGGATTTGAAGCTGAACTTGCCATTCGAAAGACCCTTCTCTTTATCCATTTCTGCTCGACGAGGTTTGTTTTCGCTTGTCGCCCACAGCGTTACTGCTGCATCACACAGGAAATTGCGCTAACACGTTGTTGTTACGTTAACACTGACAACCCCATTAATTACACCTGTGTGTTTAAGAGGTCAGAATGTCTGCTGTGAGGGAGCGCAGCATGGACACTGACTTTGAATGGATGAGGTCATCACTAAATAAAAGGAATAACATGTAAAAATGTTAAACCTACTGATGTAGTGTCCACCATTAATCCGTTTCAATGAGTTCAGCCAAAGTCTGTCTGGCAATAATGTGATAGGGTCTTTAGCTAAGTTACTTTGGCACCTGAGTGTGTTGACACATGGCTCTCAATTAAATGGATTTAGTGATCGGAAGAAAAACCCAAGCACCTGATCAGTTGTTCCAGGAAAACAAATGCCCAGTGAGCACAGGCTTTCCATGGGGAGCCATATGAACCTTACTTTTAGTGTGTCTTGTGGGTACCCTTAATGATATTTTCTGAGTTTGTAACTTCCTGGAAAACCATAAAAAAAATCTCAAAAATCACTCATCGTGCACTCGGGGGAGTATAATAAGGATGGAGATATGCGAGCCAGCCACCATGCGTTTCAATATGCATTGTTAAAACCAAGTATATCTTGGGCCTGAGTGTAGTTCAGGGGGGCTGGGCCTCTCAAATTACTGGACAAAAATCTACTTTATAACTTGTCTCTAAATACTACAGTGTTCAATTAAAGCACGGAGGTGATATATGGAGTTTAATGATTGACAGAGGTTGTGTTGTTCCATCCCCTTTCATACGTGTTCACTACGACTGGGAGCTGGCAGTCCGCAGAGATTCTGGCAGAGAGCCTAACCCTCTGCCAGAATCTTCTTATTTCCATAATATTTAGCTGTTTTCTGCAAGATATCAGAGGTGGATTTCATCGTTCAATGTTGAGATTCAGTTCCCGTCGGTCAGTCTGGCAGGAAGAATCATTAATATCGTTCATTCGTTCCTTCATTCGTTCGTTCAGTCGCGTTTCCGGTACAACGTCGTTTAGCGGTGAATCATGTAACAAATGATCGTGCTAACGGTCAACATAACACTGTAGTTCAAGGCAAATACATAGCCGCAACTTCATGATTATGCGTGCTTTTAGGCAACACAACAGTGGATAATGTGTATATTCACCTTGACATTAAATTAACATTTAAGGTGAGCCAAGGGTGAGTGACTGACTGAACGAGAACGATGATTGGCTAGCTCTCAGTCCTCCTCACCACTCTGATAACTAAACAGTGAACAACACAGCGACTAGTCTGTGAGAACGAAAGAGCGAATGAGAGAGAAACGTGGAATCAGATCAGTTCATTCGCGTTGAAGAGTCGTTCCTTCGAACTGATTCGTTCGCAAGCGATCCATCTTTATAAGATTTTTCATTAGTTTCATTTCCTGGTCACCAGATACCGATGCTTTTGGTTTGCTTGGTATTTTACAACATGCAGCACCTCCAGACTCGCTTACTGTACCTGGTGTTGTTCAACAACCAACAAAATAGCATACCTGTAAAAGAAAATCTTATCTGACAGTGTGGGAGCTGCTGAAAAGAGCACTTTACTAGCAGCACTTTACTATGGCTACTAATTCAATGGTTTGATACTTTTACTTTTAATCTTTTGGTTGGTTGTTTGCCGTTACTGTGATTAACGTCCCATGTCCTCTTTATGTTGTCTTTGTGTCATTTTTTGCCCTCTACTGTAAATCAAATTTCCCCTCGAGGGACGATAAAGACTTAAACCTGAAAAGAGGCACATTTTCAGTCAGATGTCGTGCCTTATAAATATTTAACATTTCACATGTATTTCTGTGTGATGCCTTTTGAGAAGATGTTTTAACAGTCCAATTGATTAAATGGAACAAAAATATTTAGTTTAGAACAACTGAGTATCTTGTGGTGCAAAGAAATCCAGATGGTGACCAAAGTGTTTAAATTCTGACACCACGGTTTACAGCAGGGCTCCATGGCATTTTACCAGGATTGATTAATAGCCAGCAAAGTGGCTTAGAGATGAATCACCTACAGAGCACTGATGCAATTAACCTACTACATTAATCCTTAAACTAGATCACACACAGGTTTCCATGCATGTAAACCCGCAGGCAGCCGTTTCTAGCAAGCAAAATATTCTATCCACCCAAGCAAACACAGCAGATTATGAAACAATGGGCCCCTGAGCGCAGAGATGTGAGAGGAACCCTCTGGGATAGTTCCGTGTTCCTCTGTAGTTGTTTTGTTTTTCTTTGTGGCAGTTGTGTGCTGCTTTGTAATTGTTTTGTGTCCCTTTGTAGTCGCTTTGTGTCTCCTTGAGGTAGTTGTGTGTCCCTTTGTAGTTGTTTTGTGTTTTTTTGTGATAGAATTGTGTCCCTTTATAGTTGTTTTGTGTTTCTTTATGGTAGTTGTGTGTCCCATTATAGTCGTTTTGTGTCTCTTTGTGGTAACTGTATGTCCCTTTGTAGTTGTTTTGTGTTTCTTTGTGGTGGTTGCGTGCTGCTTTGTAATTGTTGTGTGTCTCCTTGTAGTCGTTTTGTGTCTCTTTGTGGTACCTATGTGTCCCTTTGTAGTTGTTTTGTTTTTCTTTGTAGTAGTTGTGTTCTGCTTTGTAATTGTTTTGGGTCCCTTTGTAGTCGCTTTGTGTCTCCTTGTGGTAGATGTGTGTCCCTTTGTAGTCGTTTTGTGTCTCCTTGTGGTAACTGTGTGTCCTTTTGTAGTTGTTTTGTGTTTCTTTGTTGTGGTTGTGTGCTGCTTTGTAATTGTTGTGTGTCTCCTTGTAGTCATTTTGTGTCTCCTTGTGGTAGTTCCGTGTCTCTTTGTAGTTGTTTTGTGTTTGTGTGTGTGTGTGTGTGTGTGTGTGTGTGTGTGTGTGTGTGTGTGTGTGTAGGTGTGTGTGTGTGTGTGTGTGTGTGTGTTTTAATTTCTATGCTAGACACTAATTCCCAGTATAACTCTATCCAGAGTAATTGAAAACACCTGAACATGAGTGTAGGGCCTTTAAATATTGTATTTGTTTAACAAAAAGCACAATTTACACAACACACACTTAAAACATAATTACCATAGTTACCTAATACAGAACATAAAAGACAACCTTTTCATTGGACATAAAGCAGACATTAAGCTCACTCTTTCTCGGGTTATGTTCACTCTGTGCACATGTGCTGCAGTGGGCAGAAAGGAGTCACTTTGAGCTGCCGGCGATTGGGATGAGTGTCCCTGTGAGTTTTTGTCTCTGAGCGAAAGCGTGAAGAAGTGAGCGGACTGAGATATGAGGAGAAGAGAAAGCGATTGTGGAGCGAGGCCCTGGACTTTGTGAGCGAGCGCTGAAGTGGAAAGGGAGGGCGATGACTGCATTAGGAGCGAAGGTGCCATCCGTCTAAATGAGTGACTCTCGCTGTGGAGGTGGACTGGGAAGTACGCTGTCTGCCATGAGAGTCCATGTGATCCTCGTCAACAACACAGACCACACACCACCGGTTTGTAGGCGTAAAAAATGTGGGGCCAGAACTCATGACCTACCACAAAGGGAAGCCATTGTGTCGCAACAAGCCCCCCTATTCAGTAACTATCATCAAGATCAGCTAAGGAGCATCACCAGAGGCATTCTGAGTCATCACAAGATGCCCGTTAACGATGCCAGTCTGAGGCCCAGGAAGTTTGATTATAACAAGACACTTGGCTCATGAATAAGCCAATAATGAAATGAGGATCATACGTCTGGAAATTATTATTATTTTTTTCATTACAAGAGTGCAATATTTAAAAGGATAATTCTAATGATGGAAATTATTTAATCACGCTCCTGTCTGCCATCTTTGAGTCAGTGCAGGGGGAGAAAAGGAGGGCACGTCATCTCCCATCATCCGGAGAAGTCTTTCTCCTCGTAGCACTTACTCTGGAGCCTCCCAAGAGTGGCAGAGGGCGAGCCATTAAAAGCCTGTTGAAACACTACAGATACTGTCAGAAGGAGACGGGAGACCTGGGAGGAAACAAGTTTGACAGGCTCCACCAAAAGGCTGCGGTGTGATGGTGCCAGATGAGCCTCAGGCTAATTTGCTAATCAAAATTTCATGGGGCGCTCTTAAGGGAGGTGCGAGGTTTGCACAGCTACATGTAAATGTTTGTAGTATATGTTTTTAGAGACAAAAAGAGGGAAAGTAGCAGTCAGAACAGGTAGATGTCCTATCGAGGAAAAAGGGCAACTTAAAGTGTAAAGCACTGGGCAGCCACAAGCTGCCCGACTGCTTGAGTTTCAGCTCTCAGACCTCTCATGACCTGTGTGGCCGCATCTGTCTCTGACTCCTCCTCAAGCACCGACATTATGGTGCAATATGTAGTTTTGGGGAAAACATTACAACTTAGAATTTTGAGGTAATAATACAGATGCGGAAGAATTTATTTTTTCCTCATAAATAATTTTTTTTTATTTTCCTAAACTAAATAAACAAGTTGTTCTCAGAGGAAGGTAAGGTCCCGAGAACACTGCTTGAAGCTATAAAGGTGGCAGGGTCCGCCAAATGTGAACAAAGTTAAACAGTATGAAACTATGTTTGTTTGTTTAGTCTTATTCACCCATGCAGTCAATGAAGATCTTTCTCTTCTGATTAAAATGTCTTCCTTCAATCTACATAGTGCATCTTTGAAAAAGCCACCTGTGTGTTACCATTTACAGTCCCCATTTCTACGGGAAACAACAGCAAACTTCCGAGCTAGCAGCCTACATGCTAACCTGAAGCTCGCCGCTACAGCTGTGAAAACCAAAACAAGCCAGCAGCTCTGATCTTCTCTCTTGCAGGGATTTTGCCATTTTCAATACCAGGGCTCGCCTTTCAATGCGTAAAACAAGTAAGCCCTCCGACACTATTTCTGCAAGACCAACATTGATGAAGCACCAATACCAGAAACACAATTGGTGCAGCCAGACGTTGCTCTAGCACTCTAGCATCCAGTGTTTAGCGCATGTTGGTACCAGTCATACTGCGTGTGTGAAATCCAACATTTAACTACAGGGTTAAAGTTCAATTAAAGTGTTTCCGTTAAATCCATGTTGTCATGAATAGTGGAAAGTGTGAAAGTGGCTGTCTGAATTGTGTATCTTTGCTGCACGTGAGTCCTCGCCAGTTTGTCATGATGATGTTTATTTGTAGTAAATATGAGGAGGAGGAGGAGGAGGAAGAGGAGGAGGAGCAGGAGGACTAGAGGGAGAAGTGTTGGACAATGTGACGCTCCGCTGGCTGATGTGCAGTGACAGGCTGCCTGCTGGAAGAGGGGAATGTTGCATGTTAGGCAGGTCAGCAGATGCTGGGCTGACAGTCAATGAAATATTCAAGGCGAGACAGTGCTATCATGGATCTGATGTCTGTAAAGCCTCAGAAAAAAGAGCCCACGGTTAAGGGCAAGAAGTGTGTTACAGTGTACGTCACAGGGACATCGCAGCACAAGGAGAAAAACTAATTTGTCTATACATCACTCAAGTTTTCATGGATAAATGACTGCAGTGGGGGGGAAAGTTAGAGTACAATTTCTTTATCACTACCCTTATTTAGTTCAATACCTACTCCCAATGTGATATCCGATGCCAGTGAAACAATTACAACAAACATTAGTGTCCCCGGAGCGCCTTATGCTCACTTGATGGAGGTGGAAGATCAATAACCAACCATACAGTGTTGCCAAAACTGCCATCCACTTACTGGGCAATCTTCAGAATCAATCGAATTTGATATCAAACCATTTTTCAATGACCCTTTAATATGAATAAATGAATGTGCAGCCTAAGTTTGAAGTCATTTAAGCTTACGAGCGACCGCTTAATCTTTGACTGCATGTCTTCTTTAAAATGGTAATAAAACTTCAGGAAGTCTTGGACATTTGCAAAACTCAACTGCTTACACACTTGTTCTGGAGATTTTGTCTTAAAATTTGACAGGTTGCTCTTCACCTCAGACACAGGAGTTGATAAAACAATATCAACTGACTGAAAATTCATTTTGTTTATCCATGTACTGATCATCATTGACCTCATTTTATATAAAACGCCAAGATTTACTGATATATATTATCGACCTATATCTGCAGATTTTAAAGTGACTGCAGCTTTTCTGATGATCAAACACTGTGTATGAAGATACTGAAGAAGTAAGTATCCCTTTACTTTGCTGCCATCTACTGGAAGATAGCATCATCACCTTGCACCCTGAGCAAACAAGAGTATAACTGTATATTCAGGCTACACACTAGCTAAAGGGATGAAACAGAGGCCCTTCGTCCTCCTGGATCCAAACTTTTCACATGTATTTCCATAATCTACGTGTAATATCTTAATATATCTTTGTAATATCTTTGTCATTGTAATCAGTTTAATGTGGGATATCTGTTTGGCGTGTTCTATACACGCAACATCTGTGAGTCTTCCTGAGGTTTCTTCCATTTTTTCCCTGCCAACAAGCCCACCGAGCCAATGTGATTGTGATTTTTGGCTATATAAATACAACTGACACGACAAGCTGAAGTCATTAACAGCCACATTAACGTCTCCACGATTTAATAACAAGGACGCCCAAAACAGTTGTAACAGCACCGGTTGGAAAATGAGAACTTTATTACATCACACAGACACTGTATATCCAGTCACTTTCAAAGCATTTCACTTATACAGTTAGTCCTGAAAAACTGGCTGCAGTGGATACTCGGAGCCAGACCCGAAGTTTAACATCCATTACCTCTGAACACTTCACAACAAACAGAGCAGATCTGAGCATGCCAGACTCCTGAAAAAAAAAAAAAAACCCACTTACTTTGCATATTAATGTACTGTACAAACTTCAATTGCATAATGACGTACTGTACAAAAAAAGACAACTGCTTTGTAATATAGTCGGAAAACATCGACAGGGTTTCAGTGAGCTGCAGCGTGAATGGCGACGTGACGTTAGTGAAAGAAACGGAAAGTGCATGACAAACTGTCGAGGCAGGGCCGTGGTCGCACTGACACTGACGCAGCCTGGAGATTCTCACCTGCTTTGAAGACATATGGGAAAAAAAAGCACCTCTGACTCAGCTGTGCTAAGGCAAACATGACATTTATGAAAAAACAGAAAGGCAAACAAATCAGCTAGAACGGTAACTGAGCTGCCATATTAACACAAGTTAGAGCTTTGATCACTTTCACTTTATATATATTACCATGAATCGGGCACTTCTTGTATTCCAGACATGTTGCAAAAAGGTGTTTATGTGCAGATTAAAAACACAAGTTATGGATGCACATCATGCACGAGGGTATAATATATGAGACGAAGAGGAAGAGGAAGAGGAAGACCTATTGAAAAAATGGTGTCCGGGCTTGGTGAACACTTCAACTGGGAAATGGACAGTTCAAAACACTAAAAATCAAGGGGGAACGGATGACTCAAATTCCAGTGAGGTACAGGGATTGACCTTGGCTTTTTACATCAACATACAGTACCATTACCCAACAACCTGGACTTCTGATTGTACCATCAGTTAAAATACTTAGACAGGCCCAAAAGGTTTGTAAAAAATGGCATACAACAGTCATTTAATAGGGCAAATTATGAGGTGGGAGAAGTCTGGAATGGACTAATATGACTCTTAAAGGGTCAGTTCACCAAGTCTTTTTCCAGATTTTGTGTAAACTGACCCTTTAACTCCTCCTCATAAGTGATGCATAAGATACATTAGTTAGAAGACTAGCAACTCGGATGCCATGACAGTACATATTTAGTTACTGGTAGAGACACCAAACAAATAATACATATTTTAAATCAACACGCTCAGAAATACCTCAGACCATCGCTTGTAAAGTTTCTTCTGGTATTTTTCACCCTCGTATTGCGACTAGTAACATATTTCATGGTGGAGGAGCGATTCTGGTCTGAGGGTCAAAATATTTTTTTTTGTAAATATCTAAACTGGATTGCATGTGTCACAATTCTGCTGAACTCGTGTCACGTCAAATTGTAATGATTCTTCAAAATATGTCTTTTGGATATACTATACATACTCATAAGTATGAAAATAGATTGTGTAGATTGAACAGATCTAATATTTAAAATTTAAGGGTCACACTAAAATCAAAGGGAGAGGGCAGGAAGAAAAGCGAGAAGGTCAAAACAGCAACACGTTTAAAATTTCTCACATATTTACAAAAACAAAGACTTTGTATAAAAAGTATACATCTAGGAATAGAGGCCTGTGGCACACCTGATACGTGAGCGAACGGTGCAGATCCTTATAGTCTCAGGGCAAGAACAATGTTTCTGTGATTCAGCACACGCACAAGGCAGAGTTGTGGTGCTGTGGTAGGATACCGCAGTCCTCAGAGGAGCCTTTTTCCCCGTTATCAGTTTTATGGGTTTGTTCACTTTGTACATTGCTGTGAGGCGTCTCCTCGGGCAAGCCTTTGTTGGAGGACCGGCCGAGCCGACGGGGAGGACCTCTGAGTTCTGGGGGGGTGTGCGGAGAACGGCGAAACCTTTTCGACGGAGGAGCGCAGTCCATTTGGGTTGTCGAGTCTTGCTTTTCGAAAACATTCGCTGAACCGTCTGAGGGGGGCAGCGGGGCCCTCACAGAGTCTATGTCGGGTAAGAGCTGTGCGGTGGCACAGAAAGCTGCTTCGTACAGCCCAAATGCCTGCTCCAGAGTTGTGCAACTGTCTTGGAAGGGGGAGGGAGCATGTGATGCATCACTCCGCTGAAAAACAAATAATAATAATAAAAAAAACGATTTAAATTAAACTGGTTAATTATTAGCTGTCAGCTATTTTATCCAATCATCTACTGGTATAAATAATAACGTTTTTTTTTTTGAGAATAAAAAGGAGAGAAAAAAAACACAACTTGTCATTCATCCATCTGAAATTGAAAATGAGACACACAGATGAATGATAATGACACAAGTGATAATGTGGATTGCAGAGAATGTAGGCAGTAAATACAGACATGAGATTCAGCTGAAAGAATACTAAGGCTGGGTAATTTAGGAAGTAGAAGCATTCTCAATGCTCTCTTTTATTGTATCTATTAATGTTTTAAAAATATAACTGTTATATAAAAGTATTATGGAGGTAAAATAACAAAGATCAAACAGTCACCTTCTTCCCGAGAACCTTCCTCGTCTCCTAAAATGAGATGAGGGGACGGAACTAAGAATTCTGCACTGAGGACTAATGCACAAACTTTGACAGGAAAACCAGTCATGTTGTTTCTTAAAGGAACAGTTCACACAAAAATGAAATTCAATCATTAATATCCACTCACCCCCACACTGATACAAAGTCAGGACTTAATTAAACTTTTTTTTTTAAAAAAAGGCTTCGTACAGCTCATCCAGTGTGATCCAAGTTTCTGGAAGCCTCAAGAAATGTATTTTGAGAAGATGTTAATAAAAGGACTCTGTCTTAAAAAAAGGTCGTAAATATCATATTTTCAAGTCAATGTGGAACTTAATGCTTCCGGACACTTGGATTACACTGGACGAGCTGTATGGAGCCATTTTAGTTTTATTTGTTTGTTTGTTATATAACATTCTAGAACAAGTCCTCATCTACTTCAGTTGCTGAGGAGCATGTTCCAAAGCTGCTATGCTGTGAACCCCCCAAAGTGTTTTGCGGACTATGAAACCAAATTTCCATCGGTACGGGGGTGAGTAGATTAATGACGGAATGCTCATGTTTGGTGGAACTGTTCCTTTAATCTGACGTCCACTGTTAACAACACATCTGCGCATAATATGGCTTTCTATTGGGCACAAGTGAATATGTTCAGGCTGTTTTTTTTTTGTTTTTTTTTTAAATAAGACAGCCATTTCACTGTCTCCCTCTACTGGCTAAAGTGGGAAGATTGCTTAAGATGGCACTGTTGATGTTTATCTTATAGTCATAAATGACCTCGGTACTTACTGAGACATCGTATTTGAAAAACTAAAAAGTGATCTATAGCTCTCTTATAGCAGCAGATTTGAATACAACCACAGAGAAGCATAACCAGCTGAAAGGGAAGGTTGTCATTCTTACGTCCAAATAAGCAGAATTTTGCCATCAGGTTCAACAAGTCGAGCCTGGCTATTTCGGCAAATACATACATTAAATCATTGGCGGTTCATGTTTCTGACAATTTGAGACATTTTCATAACTGAGCAGTCACCTCACTACCACTCCAGGCATGGCCATCCCTCATGTTCTTCTCCAAATATCTCATCTTCTTCATAAAACATGTCATCCTCATGCTCCGCCTGTTGGGCCCCGAAAACAAAGAGTGATTCGTTGAGACCAGTAGTCCACGGATAGAAACTGCTGGTGTGACCTAAAGTCAACAAGCCATGTTGACTACAAACCTTCATTATTTTAGCTGGTGAAAAGCATTAAACACAAAGACACTAAAAAAATGGACTGGAATATAGAAAGGACAAAACAGTGAAGAGCAAACAAACACACAAAAACATTCAGTATATTTTTCCATCGCCAGAGCGGTCCTGACGTACCCACTCTGAATTTGGAAAATATCCGTCATTTTGCTGTATGATTTATATGGTTTATCCCGATGAAAACATTACCAGACTGTACTATAAAGCTATTGCACTGACCTTTGGGACCTCACACGTGTTATAAGTAGTTCCTGGGTACGGAACGTGGTCGATTCCTGTAGACATGTCGACGACGATCTCATCTCGATGCATAGGTATAGGTGGGCCTCCGCGCTCCTGGAGGGCCAGGACGATAACTGTTGTGTTGTCTGCACGGAGCATGCGTTCTTTCCAAAACAGCAGAGCGGTGCAACCCAGGCGGCGGGCGCAAGACATTCCCTTTGGTCCCTTGTACGAAAAAAGAAAGAAAAAGAGGGAGAAGGGAAATCAATGACCTCATAAAATCTTGTCAATATCAAGGTCCTGTAAAATCTATAGCTTCCAGCCTCTATTGTATCTACGCTAAATATACAAATAAAATACACACTATGTTATTATGTATTGGTTGGATGATAACATACCACCATTTTGTCGTGGCTATAACACATATTAACAGCATTCTTGGGCGGCATCATATTCCATAGTCCATCGCTGCCGAGGATGATGTAGCGATGGCGTTTGGGGTCGAGGGTCATCACGGTGGTATCAGGCTCTGGAGAAACCACGAACTCGCCACTATAGAAATCGTAGCTCCACAGATCACCTTTCGACAGATGAGGGGAAAAAAAACATCACGTTAAGAGGAATACTTTCAAGGAAAATTATCCATTAGCATGGAGAATATCGTGGACACTAATCTGGACGAAAGGGGTGTCGTCTTTACCGAGGGATCGAGCCACAGCCAGGAAGGGGATCTGGTCAATGACGGTGCTCCTCCTCACTGGGCCGTTATGGGTCAGCCTGGGCCTCTTCCACACGACACGGTTGACCCCAGATTTCTTCATTACACTGCAGTTGCAAGAATAACATATCGAGTTTTGAAGGCTTGACTGAAAATACAGCAACGTTGAAAGGAACAAGCGCCGAGAAAATATCGGACCCTGACCTTATAATACGATTCAATTTTGAAAACAAGTCCTCTGCGGAGGTTTACTTCACCGACTCACCTGCCACCCAGTCGTTCAATCCTCTCTTTTTCTTTAGGAAGCTCAGGTTTATGGTCTTGTGTTACTTCGAGAGCCTGGAGCGTGATATCAGAGTCGTTTTCCTTCACTCCAACTACTACCGCCGAATCCCCGACATGGGCGACATACATGTGAACTCCACGGATTACGATCACGCTGGCCGTGGTGCCTGATGTGCTGGGCAGGCCGGTGATGGTCTTTGGCCACTCCGCTGTGAGAGAAAAGGACAAATAAAAAGCAAAGTGATTAATGTTACTCACTGATCAAATATGGTCAACGGTCAAGGAAAACACCGTTGGTAGTTTAAGTAAGGGCATTTTGGTATTGATTATGACTTATATGCCAGCAACATGTTTCAAACAAGTCGGGACAGAGGCAACAATAGAGTGGGAAAGTTGTGGAATGCTACAAATAACCGGTATGGAACATTCCACGGGTAAACAGGTTCACACGTAACAGGTGATAGTATCATGATTGGGTATGAAAGGGGCATCCTCAAAAGGCTCAGTCGATCACTAGGGAGAAGAGGGCAAGGTTCACCACTTTGTAAAACACGTGATTGTATAAAGGATATTATTACATAGCCATGAAAAACAGAATTCACTTGAAAATGACTTTTTTGGAATCAGGGCTGTAAGTAGTCAAGAAACCTTTCCACCTGGAACAATGGCGTTTGTGTACCCCAGTCTGGAAGTCTTACTTTCCTTAATTCATTACAATACTCGACAAACAAGAATGGCAAGAACACACACGTGTAAACAACCATGTAAACTTAAGTTCAGCCTGCGAACCAGTCAGAGGCAAACATGCTCTTTTGAACCCAGCCGTCAGACAGCCTATGACCTTGAAAGCTAACCCCGGGAACTGGTGATTCTGTATCCTCTGTATACAGGGTTGCAAATGTATGATGTTTTCATGATGTGATAATCATCTTAAGAAAAAAAAAAAAGCAGGGTTTCTCAGTATCATGGTACATTGTGTAAAACAATACAATAACCATTAAAGGAACTAAAAGATACATGATGCGTCTGACGTGTGACGTGTATGTCCTGACAGATATGAAACTCGATAAAAACTTGAAATATATATTTCTGATTAACAACAATGTGTTAAAAATGAATACCACAGATAAGCGAAAGTACACAGTATGCATGGAAGACAGAATATCGCTGCAGCCCAAGCTGTATCTAAACTGAATTAGACCACAGCTTCACCAGGGAGTTAATAAAAGTTACACAATCTCTATATTACTTAATGTGGGAACACAGACCTAAACACAGAGGGACGGCAATCACCATTACATAGCACGACTGGAGAAAACAGCCACCCACCGGAGGGATGTTTTTATAAAACTTGATGACCATATAAGCCAGGCAACCAGACTGTACTCTCTAAAACATCTATTTGGTGTTGTGTTTTGTCCATTTTCTGCTTTAATACAGAATTCTTCCTATTGCATGTGTTCTTTGTGCTGCTCCACGAAGTTTTTCTTTACCTCGCTGCTTTTTTTCTAAATTAATCAATGTAATCTGACTTCCACGGGTCAAGACTGTGTTTTTAAAAAGCCACAGGTGACGAGTTCTTAGCCCGGAAAAACACAGCCTGCTTCCAGTCATTTATCCATTTAATCTGGCCCTGTGCACAATCCTTTCTGTAGAGATATACACACATGTGCACTGGAGATTATCTCATATCAAAAGGAGGATGCATCATGTTTCTGTCAAATTAATAGTGAGTCACAGACAAATTCTTCGGTGAGAGCATTGGTGATACTGAACAGCCACAGTCATACATCTAGATAAGTTGAATTTCCCATCAAAATTAAAAACAGACTGGCTTCTGCTGTAAGGCCTAATTTGATTGACAAGATAATGGTCACAGAATGAGACTTTACGAGAATGTACTGATGTTTTCTGGCAGTGGTTTCGGTCTGCAGCAGTACTTTTCACCCTTTTAAACTTGAATCTAGACATACCTGAAATAAAAACATTCATCGGAGCTATTTTAAACGGGGTTATATCAACTCTGACAGCTTTGTTGTGGTCAGATGATGGGAACACTGTGTTAATCTGTTATGGGATGGGCCAGTCGAGCAGAGGATTGGGCATCATCACACCAGCTGAGGAGGATGCTGCCTCATGTGACACATTTTTGCTACCGAACGTCGATGAGGCTGTGACGAGATGAATCAGAGAGCAAAAACGCAGCAATAAACACAGTTAGCAAATACACATATGTATGTATAACACAAACACATGATCTTAACTTGGGTGACTTACGTAGCTCTTTCCACATCGCATGGTGGCAGGCGATGAAGCCCTTCCGAAGAGCAGCGCACACTTCACTGTGATCCTTCGACCAAAACCCCCGCTGCCTCTTCAGCAGATCCCACAGATTCTCCCTGGCGAAGTGCGCTGCCTCTCGGCCCCCGTGGCCGTCGAACACGGCGAAAAACGCCACAGACCTCCGGGTGTCGACTGTAGGCTCTGCGACTTTTCCCTCGGATGCCGGCGCACTGTTGTTGCCGCTGTCCTCATTCGATAGGCTCTCTACCCACATAGCAGAGACCGGTCCGCACTCGGCGGAAACGTCGTGGTCTGGTGTCTCATTTTCAGTCCGTTTGTCGGGTTCGCCCTCGGCTTTCCCCTCTCCTCCATGCCTCTGCGACTTTGGATAATCTTCAACTGGCGACGGCGTCGGCTCGTACTCGATTCTTATCTCGACAACATCCTCCATGTATTTCCTCCCTCCTTGCTCGGAGAATGCACTCATACGAAACACCACGGACTCGTCCATGATTGTGAACGTGTGATTGTTAAATGTCTAAGCGATAAAACGACACATGTAGCTGCTAACTGTAGCTCGCAGGCTAAAATTTCGAACCGATTTTGCCGCGATTGTATGGCCGAAGGCTTCCTTCCTTTTTGTTTATCTTCTCCGAGACGTCCCGCTGTACGCGATGACGTCACGTTTCTGCGCCTATCAACTTAGCAACGACGCACGGCACGCGCGACTATGCCGCATTTACAGGCGCTTAGAGACGTTGGAATTTCGCAAAGCAATCGCGTTACACACCGAAAAAGACACTAAAATAGACTTGAACGCGGCCCTTTTCACGGCTGACTCGATTATACCATCCTCAGACGAATCCCAGATGATGTCATATGTGCTTTCTCATTGTTATGCCAACAAATGATCATTTTAAAATGTGAATCTTTGAGGGATGGAGGGACATTAAAGCAGCACATTCTGCGCTAAATTCTCTCCAGCTTGTAATTAGTAAACAACAACATTTAACGGTTACTCTGTCTTAAGTATGTCATTTGTGGTTGCAATGACTCATGGTTTCATTGCCCACACATTTTACGAAGCAATATATTACAGCCTGCATGTATGCAGCTTTTTAATATTGAGGAAGTTTCCATCAATCACAACTGTAAGTTAAGCTAACTCTAAATTAAGCTAAGCTAAACCTGCCCACTAGTCACTGTAGTGAACTAAAAAAACACTTCCGGTTTAAACCTAATTTCCTCATTGTCTTTTACATTTAGAAATCAGTGTAATACTAATGCTTTGCTTGTGAAAGCAACACGTAGCTCTGGGACTGGAGTTGCTGCAGTTGCTCTTATTTTCTCCGTTCATTCGGTCATTGCGGAACTGACGATGCATTTAGGTGTGCTCTCAGTCAAAGGGCGATGGGAGCTGTTGAGGGGGGACTGTGTCAAGCAGGCGCCACTTACTGGACATTAGGGTCAATGCATTTTCCTTTGATTAGTATTGGAATAATAACAAGACCAGAGAAGGAGTGGTGTGCACAGACATTTTGAAGGGCAGGGGCGAAAAGAAGGGCACTTTAGAGCGCGTTTTGGCTTCCAAGAGGGCACTTTAGCGCGCTTTTTGGCTCACAAGAGGACACTTTGGCATGTGTTTTGGCGCCCAAGAGGGCGGTTTATCATGTTTAAACCAAGCAAGGGGGCAGTGTAGTGTGTTTTGCCCATGAAGAGGGTACTTTGCCACACTTTTTTGGCTCCCAAGAGGGCACTCTAGCGCGCGTTTTTCAACAATTGGGCCACGAGGAGGAGCGACTGCCCCCCCCCTGCACATCACTTCAGAGAAACTAAATATCAACAATAAAAGTGACTCTTCTTTATCCTATTAACAACTGTTTATTTTTTTTCTTGTTAGTTCTATTAATATTTGTTTGATTTTGACCTAAGACAGATTAACAAATTACAGGAAACTGGATGAAGTAAAGAATCCTAGCCCTGGACTTGAACCCAGGGTGAAGGCAAAGTCTTTGCCACGGAACACTTGCTCTACCAACTGAGCTCAAGCATGCTGGACTCTGGTAGGATCAACACAAATCATGCAAAATCTAACCCGCCCACAGATCTTCTGGTGCACGCCTAAAGGGGCGGTCTCACTCTTTTCCCACGTGAAGTTAGTGCATTTCCCTCCAAAACTTTTAGATGCCTAGTTTAATCACTGATGGATCTTCACTCTGATCAGAGCGGCTCTTCTCTGAGGACACGAACACGGTCAGTAAACAGTTCTGTATGAATCTGCTTTATGTGTACAGTTACCTCAGTACAGGTGTATTCATGTCTGTGTGGGAGTTGTACAGATCAATTATTACCTACCCATCTCAGGTAATAAACCCAGGTGATGTTCCTTCATATATCAGCGAGCTCCACATAGTAAATACCTTCATGTGTTGTCCAAGCCCAGTAAATTCCACTTATGTGCGGGTTAAAAGGGAGCAAGCCCTCCCTCTCATGTCAGTGAGATTTTTTTTAGCCTCAAATGTTTCTGAAATAATTCTGAACATGAAGCTGGAGACGTCTCACAACTGTTAAGGGCTGAGGTAAATTCGACTGGAACATAATCCTCTGACTACATTCAATTAAATCCGCAATGGACGTTATGTTTTGTTCAGTGAACCAAACCTCCATGGTGATTTTGGTCATTTTTTTTCTCTGCCGTGTTTATTACATGAATAATGCACGGTTGATTAAACCTTGGTCACTATCTCAAAACAAGTCAGTAGTTCCGGTAAAATCAGCATAAAACTTTGCCATGAAATCTGGTTAGCTAACGTTTTGCTGGTCAGTTTGAGTGAGTGGTATGATCGCTGTTAGCTAGCTGACTTTACAGTTGTTGGAGATGCACTGCACAGTTAGCTACCAGACTTCATGTGTTGTGTTTAATAATGTCTCAGTATGTTAGTATGTCAGCATCAATAAAGGTAATTTTGAGCAGCTAAAGTAGTTCATACACCCAACATGCAGCCTCATTGTAGACCTCACAGAATGTATTTAGTGTGTTTATCTCAGCTCTGGTTTAATGTGTTATTTAAATCACTCCACTGACTCCCTGTCTGGTGACGTTTACTCCCACCAGGTGTATTTGTATTTGTGTGTTTGTGTGTTGAGTTGTACTGA
Source organism: Diplodus puntazzo (assembly GCA_963678695.2). NCBI lineage: Eukaryota > Metazoa > Chordata > Actinopteri > Spariformes > Sparidae > Diplodus > Diplodus puntazzo. The sequence goes on along the minus strand of OZ023167.1, from coordinate 5,802,696 downwards.
TGAGCATCTAAGATCATGCACTGACTGTATCCCTCTCCTGCTTTTGCTTTTCAAAAAAAGTGTGGCTAATTTGGCCAAACAAATGCGAACCACGGCTGGCTTGACCGCAGTGGAAAAGCACAGGTGGTATTGATAACATTATTGATGGCCGCATTCCATTTAGGTGAGCTAGTTCAAGAGCTCTAGTATTGCACACGCTCACTCACTGGCACTGGCTTATCGAGACCATGAATGGAATGGAGCCACCATTACTGTAACTGGTCACACCTGTGCTTCTCCTGCTTCAAAGTCAAAATGGTGAAAATGGCCTATTGCATAAACACCTCAAACTCAAACCTAACAGTCAAGGTACTCAGGTATAAACGATGAAATGATTAATGACTCAATCTCACTGAGCTGCTTTGTTTTCATGGTGTCTGACATTGTGTAAGCTGGCTTTCTGTCACACATAGACATGGCTTGCTGGGACACTTGGAAAGAGGAAAGCCATTGTTCATGTTATTAATAACATCTGCTGTTGCCTGTCCTTCCTCCTCCAATGTCAGGTCCAGCAGCATCTACCGGACAGCAACCTCCTCGACACCCCAGCTGTTGTGGAGGTGTGCCAGCCTGTCTGCTACTTCACATGAATGTATTGAATCTGGTTCGTATCATGACACATTTGCCGTACAACCCACTTTAAAGATGCTTTTAATTGCAAGCTGCTAGTCCAGAATTTCGTCCTCCATCTGGGGTTGTGTTTATGAATTGCGGGAACGGGTGATAGGGGTGTTAAACATGTTATCTCAAAGGCAAGGTGCGTGGATCTCAACAACAACTGAAAAAAAAAAAATACCCCACACATTTGCACATACAGATTCATTGTGTGGCGCAGTAGCTTGGATTACAGTCTCAATTAACACCATTGTGACAGCTTGGGATACTGATTCTCTCACAAATTAATTGTATATTTCAGCCTTAGAATCACAGAAATGAGTTTGGCCATGTAATACAAATGGTTCCCTAAACACCATACTTGTTTTTCTATAAATGAAATTTAGATTTTGCATATATCCCATGCTGTACTCTCAGGGTTTTGTGGGTTGCATTGTAATCCTAATGTAATTTTAAAGGAAAAGTACATGGGTCATTATAGTATGCAGTGTTTAAACAAATGTATAAAAAAGACACAAAAGAAATAGTAATCTTAGTTTCTTTGGGTTTTCATGCTTCAAATTTGGTGTGTCTGCACGAGCTCCGTATCAAGTAGTGCCACACTAATGCCAGGTGGAGGCAGTGTTGTTAATCCAATCACGTAACCTTAATTATCCACATTCATCCTTTTTTCACAGTAAATCAACAACTGGAATAAAACAAAAACATAGCGACAGCACATACACAAGTTCAAAAACACATAAGAAGTCTTCAAGGGATCACTTATGAGAATTTTATTATTGTGATGCATGGCCTTCCTACAGGGACCACCATTACATTCTTTGTCATATACACACACACATTGATTCATGACTTTACATGGTAATCCTACTCAGGGTGTCATGTTTATGTATGTACTGTTAATGTGTGTGTGTGTGTGTAAGCATTAATTTATGCCTAAGGTCACAAGTGACAGTGTTGAAGTAGTTTAAGTTTGTGCAGTGTGTTTGGGATGCACAGTGTGTGTGTGTGTGTAATGCTCTAACCTACGTGCCTTTTTTGTCCTTGAGAGATGTGGTCGTTCACATTACAAATGTCAAAATGCTGTTTTTGTTCTATAAATACGCATCTTTGTGGAAGCGCACAGGCAATTTCAAATCTGTGGATTTTCTCTCTGATGACAAATGACTGGCATTAAAAAAAAGAGTTTCTTTTAAATGATAAATTGAATTACACACATCTTTTCAAAAGAGAAATCATTCTTGTGTTCAAACGTTCTGAAACCTATATTTATTTCTCTCGGCGCTGCGCTTTGCTGATAGATTTCTCTGCTCCTTTCAGGGAAAATCTTTACATCTCTCTTTCTTGTGTGTGGGAAGGAGAGAGGTAGACAGAGAGTGGGGGGGACAGAGAGAGAGAGAGAGGATGTTTAAGGGGAGAAATAGGAATTTCCCTCATTATGCTTTCCCTCAGTGTCTTCATCCCTTAATACCCAAAGCTCTGACCTTGACTTTAACCCTGAAAAATCCCATATATTAACATCGACTTTCTTTCTCTTTCTTTCCTTCTTTCTTTCTTTCTTTCTTTCTTTCTTTCTTTCTTTCTTTCTTTCTTTCTTTCTTTCTTTCTTTCTTTCTGTCTTTCTGTCTTTCTGCCTTCCTTTCTCTTTATCTCTCTCTCTCTTTCTTTCCTGTTACTGTTTGTCCATTAATAGTCTAGCCCTCAGAGAGGTCGTGCCTGCACACAGGCCACTATTACAGATGAAGAGGCAAAGTGATTTCCATGTAAATGGTGTCAGAATGTCATTTTCAAGTGAAGCTGCTGAGAAAATGAATTCCTGAAGACGAGAGAGATTACCAAGGGGCTATGACACCTGGATTGCATTCTCACAGATTCCCCTCGCAGCTCTTGTATAATGGTCCATCCATAAAAATAGCTTTGTTTGGCTTCTTGACAGTGTGGATGCTGAAGTGTCAGTCAGCCCGACCAAAGAAGAGACGGGGAAAGGGACTCAAACATTACCATATAAATGTATGGTAATACAACCATTGGTCATTTTTTGATACGAAAAAAAAAAAAAAAATCACTGTGTGTGAGAGACAGAGTAATCACACATACACAATTTGTTTCCTCGTCAGTGTACAGTATGGTAAAAGTGTAATGATTTCTTGGTGAAGGTTAAAGTTAAATAAATAGTTTGTGGATCTGAGTGGAGCTCAAGGCCCCATCAGTCTATGTGACAGGTTCACCATACAGCTTAAGAAACACGTTAAAACCAAGACCGATAATGGGACATGACCAAGAGAGGGTTCATTGGGTTTCTTAGACCTCAAACTAAATCTCCTTTTTTCTTTTTCTATCAGAGAGAAGACACATCTGAACAATCAGCAAGATGTTCACAGAGGTTAGTGTAGTTTAAGTAAAGGCTTATCATCTCACTGCTTCTGTGTGATTATCTTGAATTATTTTGTTGTGAGATTTGAAGTCAATAAGACATCATATAGGTGGATTATCCAACACTAAAACGTTTTCAACACAGTTATTACCTGGAACAGTCGATAAAAGTAAATATGTAGGTGCCGCAAATTTGGATTGGTATAAATATGTAAGTAATGTGAGGAGGTGATGTCTATATATACCTGCTGCCTTTTATAAACCATGCTATTTATGTGTTTAGAAGGTGAATGATGCAAGAAATATGATTAAGGATTGCCTTTGCAGATGAACAAGTCTAAAAAAAGGTGTAATTCAACATATTCCACCTTGTTTGAGAATACTCATGCCACCTACAGATGCACAATGTGTTTTTATCAGCCGATGGCGATAACCGATAATTTCCCATTTTTATATTTTAAAGGAAGTTTATAATCTGTAGTTTACGCACAGGGTAAGAAAGGCCATGACGTAGTCAGCTAAGATTGAAGATGTATTATTCCATAACTCTAATAAAATGTATTGTGTTAAAACAGACTTTTTCCCTCATCTTTAAACTCCTGTTTACTCCTACATGTTTTGCAAATTGCAAATCGTGTTGTCTGTCTCTAAATCTGTAAAAGATTCCAGTCCACACAGGTGACAGCCTTCTGTATTGGAGTGTGTACATGCTCTGCTTAGTAAGTCAATGAAAGCAGTTAAGCTGTCTATCATCAGCTCAATTCCTAAACTCATACTCTAATTCCACCGATACTGATACGTAGCCGATAATATACATTTTCCAATAAAGGGCAGATAATTTGTTAGTCAGATAATATCAACTATTTCAAAATGTTCTGCAATTACAGATGCATTAGGACGATTGAAATAGCAACTATTCTCTGTCCTATGCTTTCTGTAAAAACTCAAAGCATCACATTGTGTTGAACAGTGGCAGGGATATAAGAGCTCAGATAAACATTTTGATTTTACAGTATAAGCTCACCACAAAAATGTAAACGTAAATGACACCTTAGTAATACAATCACTGAATTACAATGAAATAAAACACAATGCTTGCCCTCATCTGGACTTTGATGCACACCCTTTATTTATTTGAAAAGGACGGAATAAAGTTCAAAGATAAATGTGGCCATTTGATGTGCTGCACCAGACTATAGCTTCAGGCTAATTCACATAGTCCCTCGGCAGGTTGGAGCGGAGAAACAGCACGATAACAAATAGTACAGAGTCGAGAAAAAACAAACAATGTCATACAGAAACGAACATAAAAGATGCGTAGTACGAAACCAAACACAAAAGCCTATCACGAATGTATACCTGTCGAACAGAAGCAAGTCATGGAGACCGTACGATGGAATATCAGTATCAGTGAGCGCAGAGATGAGCTGCTTTAAAAAAAAAATAAATAAAAAGATAATAAAAGTAATGTAGTAACCAAACCAAATGTTTCAGCGTTCCAACACTGAAAGGCTGGGAAGGGAAGTCTTAAGAAAGAAAGGCAGCTGTTGTACAAAACATGATTTTTGATGTCCGGCTGTCACACACTATCCGTCATGGTGCATCTCACCCCAGGTTCAAACCGCAGGTGACTCGGTCCTTCTGACCAGCACAGCGGCGGTGTTGCCAGAGAAGACCCCGCTTCCTCTCGAGATGATTATCTTTCCAATGTCACACTCGCAAGTCTGCTCCTGTCAGCATGATAGATGACCATGATATTGACTTGAGGTTGATTCAAAACGGCACCGCTGAGTTAGATGAAGGATTTCGATAAGAGTGCTCTCGATAAGAGTGCTGTTGAAAAGAAAATTGTCTCGGGTCACATGCTCTGATGTCCCTGTGTTGCAGCATCAGACTCTATATATTTCCCCATCGTCTATTCTAAAGAAGAGTTATAGGCGAGCATACCTAAAGGCCACGGAGCTGAGTGGATTAAAAAAGCTCTTAAACTCAGGGATGCGTGTTTGGGTCTATAGTATACTGTGCCAGGCTTCCTGGGATGTCAGTTATGAGTAAACATTTGACTCTCGAGATGAACATGCCTGAACAAAAATTGGTCATTCTCTAAGTACAATGAACATTCACAGACTTTGTAATGCCTTTGGTGGCAACGATTAGGAAACCGGTCAGACATAATGTAACAAAAAATTATACTCAAAGCACATCTGTATAATCCACCACATCGCTATATGGTAGACTGAATTGAATAAATAGCTGCCGAGCAATGTTGCGGATCAATTCTCCTTTTGTTACACACACCATTAAACAGAAGAAGATGCATTCATCAGTCACTGTGGACATTGTTCTCAATAAGATGGAGAAAAAAAAATCAATTATTGTAAAACACTATTCATTTGATGTAAGTGCAACAAATAATGCTAATAAAATACAGAGAGAAGTGTGAAAGGGGGATGGAAGACTGTAGAACAATAACGCGCAAGTCGGGTTCAGACTGCAAAATCCCAAATTTATATTGGTGTAAATGTGTTTGTCTTTGCTATCTCTATGATGAATTGTTTTCCTGCCTTGCTGCCTGTGCATGCTAAGGTTGCAGCATCCCCCCCACTCTGTGTACCTGAATGGGAATAAGCAGGTAGCAAAAAAAAACAACAACAATGAAACCAATTCAGTTTGACCGAGTGAAAGAGATAGAGGCAGGCTGCTTTTGCTGCAGGTGAACGCAGACCCTGTGGGATGCTTTTTTCTGCAGATTGAGAACCACGGTGCAGGCATGTTTGCCCGTATTGACACAACACACACTCTGATTCTCTACTCATTGCGGCAGGTAGCTTGAGCTGGAATGCCTCATTTGAAAATCCATTAAATAACATACAGCATATGTATCCACACATGACTCCAAATTATGTCAGACCATTGGTAGAAACAGCTCATTTCTGCAATACAGTGTGTTCTAATGAATAATAGATAGCTGAGAACTGTTGATGCTCTCAGACACGCTCACTCTAGTACAGTTTTATTCAGAATAACCTACATTAACAGAATGGTTTCAAAGTCCCTTTAATGCATGCGGAAAGATCTTCAACATGCCAAATGATGATTATCTAGTCCATGATGAAAGGATGAATTGGAAATTGAGAGAAAAAAAAAACACTTTCTCCTTTTTTTTTCTCCTATTTTAGAATAAAATCAAAATGGTAATGCCACTGTTAAAATTCACCATTTCTCTAATGTCCTTGAGTGTGTGAGGTGTCAGGCGTAATCTGTAAGAGTAAATTGTCTGAGTGCAGCCTTAGGACCCTGAGGATATTGGACCTAGGTTGCTGCAGAGGTAGGTTTGTGATTTGTATGCACCCCATCTGATAGCGTCTCCTGGATCACAGATGGATTATTTAGGCTTTTCGTTCAGCAAAAGCTCCTTCTTTTGATTTTTTCCCCTCCTTTTTTTTTTTCTACATGTCCACATCGTGTCTTCTTTTTTTCTCTCTGTCTCTGCTCTCATTGTTTGGTGCTTGGATTCCTGGAAAGCGCACACCGGCAGAGATTTGGCTTTACCGGAGAAAATGGAACAATAATGAATGAGGAATAACCTGGAGGGGTAAGTTGTAAAGTTGTACTCATATTCGTATTAGTGAGGCTTGGTTAGTGAACGTAGTAATTTCACTACTGAGAGTGCACATGCTTTTGGCATAGATGGCTTCAGAGGCGAATTGAATCCATTCCCTGATCATTGATTCACACAGGAGCAGATGCTGTCCACGTGCTGTGGTGCTGAAAGTTATTTGTGGCTTACACACATTTGTAGTGAATCTTATTCGTATTCTGATGAGTGCGGGTTGCCAGACAAGCAGTGACTATAGAGTATACCTCTGATTCTTTAACATTTCTCCTGTATTTACTTTGCCTGGTGGGAAGTTAGAAGTGGATTTCATAAAATGATGGTAGAATTATTACTGTTATAAAGGTTTTAAATTAAAGGCTAAAGTACAACTTAATTTCCATTTAACATCTTTTAAGAATAAAAACTCAGTCCACCATATTGCTGAAAAATCTGACTCTTTTATAATATACATTTATTTTAAAGATTAGGGAAAATACCTCACAGTTTGCTCCAAAATCAAGGTCTTCAGGTTTTTCTCTCCTTCTGGTCTCTGCTCTGTTTTATCTCTCAGGCTTCTGGTTCTGAAAATCCTTAAGTGGTTTGGAAAACCCTAAAGGGATTAAGCTATGGATCTGTAACAGTTGCTGGAATTAAATTTAAAAGAACCCCAAACTCATATCTGAGAGCATCCCTTAATCTTGTGGATTTGGTTTATTTGGCTGTACTATCGACTCAGAAAGCCTTCACTGTCCGTGTAACGTTGCTCTTAACCAACTCGCTTGGCTAAATAAAGCAAAAAGGTATGAAGCGTTGTTCTGTGCAAACAGTGAGGAGATGGGATGGTTATTCTGCTACAGTTCTGTGCTGTGAATAGGAGCACTGACTGAAAAAAAAATCCCTTGTCAAGCTGAGTGCAGTCAGTTGATTCAGTTCCTTTTAAATCCTTTAATCTGAACGCCTTCATGTGGGCCTGAAGTGTTTATCAAGAAGGGATGAGACAACGGTTTGCTGCAGTAGGCGCCTTGCTATGTGGTCATCAATATTTTCTCCTTTCCCCCTCTTAGCACCTAAATTCTGTCTCAAATGTTCATACTGCTTTTAATATACTACATCAAACATATCATTTCCTCATTATTTGCAGATAGAAAAGCAGCTAACGGCATGTTTAGACTTCTGTGGGTTTGCTCGTACATCAGGGTCATTCATCCTCCGGGGCCGAGGGTCACCGGTCCCTTGCGTCTCCTCCACGGGATCATCTGTTACTTCTCAGGCTTGTTTTTCCTCCTCCACCCTGCCGACTCAGCCGACTATGACTTGTTACTATGAGCCCTGACATAGCTCCTGACATCGCCTATCATACTTTTAATATCCCTTTGTCTTGCTCTGATAGCTCCCTTAATGCTTTATGGTGGCAGTGATGAAAGGCCATATTTGTTTCCCCATCCACCCCCCCCCACCCAAAAGACACAGCCCATATGTCAGCAATAACCGCCAGCAGTTGATAAGAACTCTTCAGTCTTACACGAGGAGACGGTAAGCCTCGTATGTGATGTAAAAATACTTGATTGACAGTAATATATGCCGGCTGTTTGTGTGCTGTGTGTACATCAAATATCTGAGTCACATACCTCCCACTGTTTCCTTGATTTAGACTCCAGTTCTAGTGCGGAAAATAGTCAGCGAATCATACTTCCTGGTTGTGCCCCCCGCCCCTGCTTTCACTCAGCACCCTGGTGGTGTTATACCACAGGGCTTCCGATTAACCACCCCATCTGAGTCTGAAATGTGCACGGAGATATATACAGATTAAAATATTTTTGGCCCTGACATGAAATATGTAACTCACGCATGCAGCATTTTTTTTTTTTTTTACTAATATAGTAGTATATCCCCACAAAATACTTGGTGCATTGAATTATCTCTGCTTTTGCTCGCAAAGTAAATATGTCTGTTCTATTTAAGTATCCCCTCTACACCTTTTGACACGGCATATCTGGTGTAACATATTGCATTACACGTATCTGCCTCTGCAAGTACAGGGGATTGAAGTTAAGAGGGAGAAAAGATTGGGAGGGGGATGCTGAAAGCTGATTCCGTTCACGCTCCAGTGCTCTCTACAGTATGTGATCTGTCTGCTGTGGTATAGGGGGGAGCTCCTGATCTGTCTTATTGACAATATGTTAGATGGTAAGCTGTGATTATTCCCCGGCAGACAGGAGAAGGAAGGGGAAATCAGCAGTCCTGTCTTCTTTGATCTGCAGACTCTCCCCATTAGCTCAGAGTCTGTGCAGATGTCTCTAATAGATATTTATTGTAATTTTTTTTTCTTTTTTTTGTGAGGGAAACTGTGCGGTTGTGTTTGTGAGGAGGGCAACTATTGTGTATGACAGAGTATGGAAGAGCACACAATTTTCACTAGATCCATCCCTTCCTTGGTCTTTTCACATCAGGTTTTTAGGTGTCTTGGTGTGAAGGTAACATTTCTCCAGTGGAGTTACCACTATATCACACACACACACACACACACACACACACACACACACACATTTCTATCCTTTTCCTCCCACTGGTATGTTTTTTTAAATTACATCTAGGATTTATTATGTTTTTTTTCCCCATCTACACCCACTTCTCTACCATCCTCCTGTCTATTCTCCATATAGATATGTTAGATAAAACTAAACAATGCAATGTTATTATTACCACCCACATTTAATATTCAGCACTCTGTGAAATGCAATCTTCCCCTCTCATTATGTTAGTAATATACCCGTGTGCAGTATGTATTGGCAGATTTTAATATGAATATTATATTACTCTGTGATATTTTTGTTTCGGGCTTTCGTAGCTTTTGCAACATCAGCATATTTACTGGATGGGACGAACACTGTAGCATCTTTAGTTGAGTTTATTTTATGAATAAATCGCAACATGGTAGTTTTTTTTTTTTGATTGTGGCGAAATATGCCGAGCATAATAATAAAAGATGATGATAATCTGTCTCAGAATGAAGAACATGACATATAACCAAATGACACCACTATGTGTGCCTATAGTCAGTATAGCTATAAACAGCTCTATGAGGCATTACCTGAGCACAGTGGTGCTAAGTGGAGTTAAACATGTCAGCATGCTAACATGCTCTCACTGCCAATGCCGACATGTTGATATTCAGCGGGTGTAATCCTTTTTCAGTTCTGATTGAATGATATTCTTTCTGGCTTTAATAATGTTTGGAGGTGTTTATAGCCTGGTACAAAGCACATTTGGTCTCTATTGCTAATTTCCTTCTCATTACAGCTGTTCTAGGGGTAACTGTTTACATAGTTAACCTGTTTACATTGTGCTGAGGCTTAAATGTATGCATAATTAAGGCCTTGCCGCTTGGACTGACATTTAGCCGCTAGCTGTTTGCCTAGCTGTCAGTAACAAGGCTTCATACGGCCCACCTCAGCTCCACCCTTTCTCCAGCTCTGTCAAGATGCTGGACCCGTCACACTGAGCTTCACAGTGGCTCCTCAGAAATTGTATGGATCACAGAGACTTGTCCGTGTTTTAGAGTCTGTGGCTTGAATCAAATGGCTGGACAACCGACCAACAGACTGATATTGCTTTTCCTAGAACCACACTACTGGCATTGCTAAAGATTACATTTCAGACCTTCATATTTAACATATGTATTATGTTAGATTAGGATGGGTTATAATAAAGATGAATATGTGTATGTGTAATTACAGGCATTAAAAAAATGAATGAATAGTCTCTCTAGCTGTCTTTTTCCAGGCTTTAAACTAAAATCAGCTTAATTGAAGAGTACTGTAAATGGCCATTCCAAATGTTGTTTCTTCCATAGACCATCATATTTAATTATTTTTTTGCCATTTCATGAAAGATTGTTGACGAAAACAAACCCAAAATATTAAACTTGTACAGTAACTCATTAAATCACCAGTTTGTAGTTTCAGTCTCAGTCAGTAAAACAATAACCCCTCTCATCACCGTTTGCACAGAAAATTCACTTTTTGCTCAAGTTCTGGCGCATTTACAATGTTGGCTGTTGGTGCGCTTTTCTCAGAACAATTAAAGTGGAGCATGGAGCCGGTGGGCACCGGGTGCCAAGACATCCCAGGAATCTGGCTGTCCATCAGACAGCTAGGATGAGTCGCAAAGCTGTTTGTACCACAGATGGCTGATCAGTACAACTGACTTCCTACTCCTCTCGCCTGGCGCTGTCACCGTGTCTCATCACCATTCCCAGTTGAGAGTGTGTTTTATGTTGTGTTTGTGTGTGTGTGTGTGTGTGTGGAGGTGTGTATTTGTTTTGGGGGCTTAGGTTGGAATATGCAGCAGGTAACCATGAGCATGTTTGTCTGGTGTTTGACTTGGATTATGTATGAGCGCATGAAAGTTTGATGGAGCACTTGAAGACAAAGCGTCTGCACACACACAGTTTTGCACAAAGCACACAGGGAGCATATTTGAGATGTTCTAGAAGCTGACTCGCGTGTTGGAAAATGATGGGAAAAGCAACGCCGGGGCCGTAGTAATCTGCATTCCCTCTTTATCTGTGGATTGGATAGGACTGAAACAGACAAGACTCAGAGTTTGGCTGTGTGCTGGGTGGGTTTCAGAGGAAAGTCCATCTGTCTCCCTCTCTCCTTTATAGTGGAATTTCACACAGGAACATGGTCTGCATTGTGGTCGCCAGCAGGGTGGATGGTGGACAATGAGTTTGTGTGATTTCACAACTCCTTAAAACCAAAAAATTATAATTACCATGCTAGGATTTTATTATGCTTATAATATTGTAATAAAAGTCTCTGTTATTCTAGTGAAATTTCCTTTTTTTATTGCAATACTTACAGCAGAATGACACAAAAATGAGTCACATGTTCCATATAGCAAAGGTGGTCCGGCCCAGATATAGCAAATGAATTATGGTCCAAAGTTTGTCGAGATTTACTAACCAGAATACATGTGCCCATTACATAGGTCTGGGTTCTGAGCATGAATAGGACTAGCTATGGCTGCGTTGCCCATCACTGTCGCAGAACAACTTTGGTATGTGGGACGTACTGTAAAACAGAAAATGTCAACATAATCAGCATGACACGAAAGCAAAAGAATCAGGCTAACTGAAAGCTCACTGCGCGTGATGTCACAATAAGTTTCGCCTGTCTCTCGGTTTCAGGTTTGTTAAGGTCCTTCTTGAAGGCAGGCTGGGCCTTTCGGGACCATGTTGGCTCTACAATCACCGATCACATTCCTTCTCACCAGCCTGCTCTGTGTCAGCCAGCTGCAGCCCGGCCACGCCGTGGACACTTCAGGTGAGAATCTCTTCATTAACCAGACACATGTGACATTGCATCGTCATCGTTCTTTTATGATGAGGAAGCGTTTATAACCCTACTTTCGTGAAAACACTGTATGAAATAATTCACTTTACTCACTTACAAAATATAAAAAGATAGAATAACTTTTAAGACAATATTCTTGAACAGTTTTTCACATAAAGTAGGATATATTCCTAAACAGAATACCATCTTCGTGGTGATAGGCTCAAAGTGACTCAGATGTCAGCTTTTGTTCTATATGAACAAAGAAAAATATATTCACCAAAACTCATATAATAGCAGAACTTCGGCACCTTATGGGTGCAGTTGTGCTGTCCTCTTGTGGCTGAAGACTTTAAGACACAGAGCTCAAGACATGTATTTATTATTTTTTGTTAAACATCGATGAAGCACAGCACCCCCAATTTACTTAAAGCTTTAAGTTGAGTGAAGTTGTCTGCCCTCATTTATCCAGTATTATAGAACAAAATGTAATCCCCATGAGATATAATTTGAGAGGAAAAATAAGCAGTTTCAGCTATTCAAGAAAGGTTTAATGTCTCACTTCATAAGAACGACAGTATCATGACTTCTATATAGAAACTCGTCACAGCTTTGTTAAAGTTCGACTCATGACTCCTTCTTCACTGCAACCACACAAAGTTATTGCACATCTTTTCGAATAGACATTTTGATCATCAGCAGCAAAAATTTTACAGCTGTAAATGGATTTCTAGCTTATACACATTTTAAAAACCTACACTATAACATGACAGTGGCTAAAGAAAAAGTTAGGCACATGCCTTTGTTACTGCTGAAGCGGTGGCGCCCTCTAGTGGTGTATCTTCATACAACATCATGACTCAAGGCCTTTGCCACAGTCAGCGTATAAAACATGGGTAAATCAATGGAAACTTTATGACTGTGCATGTAAGCATTTAATAAATTGATATTGTGTAAAATTCTTATCTTTCAGATCGTGTTAATCAATAATGCAGCAATGTCGCGGACTCCTAACTGTGCTGAAGGTTTATTGGTTGCTCAGTCAGTAGTTTCGGATGTGTGCCGCATTAGATTTAGTTTCTGCTTACACAGAGGAGATCGTATTCCTCCTGTGACTCAGATGTTTAATGCCTTCCTACACTTTGTGTGACGGTGTGATTAAATTTGATTACACCTTGCAGTGTTGCCACTCCTAATGTGTGCTTCCAGAGCAAAAAAAAAAAAAATGTATTCATCTAGTGGCGGGGGAAATATCTCTCTCCCTGCATGCATTCATGTAATAATCACAAACTAACTTCATCTTGATGAGTCATCGTCTGACTCGGATTGAGTCATTTCTGTCAGAAAGGATCGTAAAAGTTCTTTGTTTACAGAGAGGATAATCGTGCACTGGAGAGTAATAGAATGTGTTCAGACAGCTTGTGTAATCAGCGTCGTCAGTGTGATGGCAGTGACACTTTTCAGCATCTGTAGGTGCCATATGTCAGACATATAATCATATAATGTTTTTTTGATTTCGACTCTGTTCCACCATCCTCTTGATAACGAAGACATGTCCTTATAAAATGAATAGATATGTAAAAGGAAAAAAAAATGGAAGACTTAAATCTATCAATCTAGCTGTTGGCAGCCTTTAATAAATGTGAATACCGAACCTTGAACCAGATGGTAGTGTAGGAAGATTCCCGTACAAGCAGACCTGAAGGACTAAATAGACAGTTTTCTTCAGGGTTGCTTCCCCTTTAAAAGTTTCACGACATTCATCTGTCAGTGAGATTTATTGACTTAGTTTCCTGTTCATGGTTTATCTCAGGCGAGGAAAAAAGACGTCTGTGTCACACATGGATTAGTTAAAAACCCCCTCCAGTCACAAAAATGTGTTGTTACAGTTGAATGTTTGGGCTTGATGTATGCGCAGAGTTTCGCAGTAGAAAGGCTGTTTTCACGTTCGTTACTGAAAGTGTACATTTTCTCTTTGCCAACTGAAAATCTGATTTTAGGAGGGAGAGCAAGAGCATGTTTTGTGACATGGTCCAATATTCAACATGCACAAGTGTGACTGTCAGTGCATATACACCGAGAATGAACTTTACGTAACGTAGGAGACATCTTACAATTGTGTACGTTTTTGTTTTGACTGTACAGATACAGGCAGGTACCGGGGGAACCGTGAGGTCATCACCCAACCACCTGCATCTGAACCAGCGTCCGAACAAGACAACAGCTTTGGATACAAAGGTACTGTCCTAATGCCGAATGCAGCCCTGTATATCAAGAGCTACCATGTGTAGACCCCACCTGCCCGTCTCTTGTCATCCACCCTGGTGTTGTCACTGCAGCCTATGGAGCAGTTAATCCATCAGCCATCAGTCAAAAGTGTACTCTTGCACCTTCTCCAATTCAAAGAATACACTTATGTTACTGACAGCAGACTGTGTCTAACAAAAATAGCATTTTGGTTTTTTATCCAATTATTTCTAAGCTGTCTACTTTTACCTTGGTTTTATCTAGTAAAAAATCGTTTCAAAGAAATAAGCTGTGACAAAGGCAGCAGTCAGTAAAGTGGTGCTCAAGGTTGTGCTGATTCAGAATTTGAACCCAATTCCCGAGAAGAGGACTCTGTTTCCTTTTGCTGACAAAGACTCTTAATACCACTTAATGCCAGTTCAGCAGCCGAAGACCTTAAGTGCTGTGTCCAAAGCCGACGCGGTTCAATCCCCTCTCCCTCCGCTTTGACATTTTATGGGGAGGGCTCTGACACGGGATGTAGCGGGATAGAGCAAAGCTTAGCGTTTAGGAGTTCTTCCCTCCTGATAGACGCCTTGGTTTTGAAAGTTGACAAAATCTGACTTACATGCTGAGCGGAGACACAGAAACAGAAAATGAGATGCTGAGATAACATTGTTTTTTTTCTGGTCTTTTATCTAAATGGGCACCATAGAAATGTTTTTATTTTATTCTATGGAATCTTAAATTGGAGCTTTTTCTGGCGTCCATGTGATTCCTCAGTTTATGTGGAGCTAATGGCTCAGACAAGGTTTCTTTATCTGTCTCCTTTTTCTCAAGATAAGCAGCCTGTTTTTTTTTTCATAACTAAATTCTTTGTGGCCCAGCGGGGGGGGGGGGGGGGGGGGGGGGAGATGACAGTAAGATAGTGAGAAGCTGAAAGGATGGCCAAGTCTTAACGACTGATAAGACCATCCGGGTGACCGCCGGTTTGCCAATTTGGAGGGAGATGGAGAAGAGCAGAGGCACGGCCGCCGCATGAGCTTTTCTCAGTGCGTTTGCGGATTGGTGAAGGCCGTCCTCATTTCTGCTTCAACACTTTGTGCGACCCTGAGCTACTGGCAAAATAGGCAAGGATCTAGACGAGTGGAGGGAAATGAAAGACCCAAAGAGCTGTCACGGATTATAGGTAAAAGGCTAGAGTGGAGAGTCGGTATGGAAAATAAGAGCTGGAGTGGGGAAAATAATGTCGTGAAATGTGCAGCTAATGGCAGTGATGTGTTATAACACAACCGTCTGTACATACGTCTGCACGGCTCATGCAGCCCACTGCGTTTCACTCCTGATGTCGGGTACGGACACACAAAAAATAACACGTCTGTATTTTTCATGGGCAAAACAGTCAACAGTCACTGATAGAGGGGCTGGTGGAGGCCAAGTTTGTTGCTCTGTGGAGATTCCAAATTATTTATTCCATCATAAATATTTTTGGGATTTGGCTTTGTGCTTTTTTGGAGATATTTCCTCCCCCTGGCTCGGCACCAACTGGAAAGCTACTTTGGAGTGAAATAAATAAATAAAAATAGGTCTCAGTTCTTGGCACTGCCTCCTTGAAATCCTTGCCATTTTTTTCTGTTGCCGCGTTGCCATGAAGACGCGCGCGTCTTTGTGTCCGTTTTTTTTTTTCACCATCTGTTCCGGGAAATATTGGTGTTGGAGATGCTTTGGATCGCGACCACATTTTGCGAAATGCATGATGGAATATACAAACTGCCACACGTATTGTGCACTGTTGAGGCCACACATGCATGAAGAGCTCCTCTGTTGAACCGATCGTTTGCGCTTTAAGCCCCTAATGTGTGTTATTCCTGAAAATGTTATGAAATGAGACTAATTATGCAGCCATTACAAGACCAAGATCATATTTGTCCTCTACGGTGTTATGGTGCGACTGCAGTTATTCAGTCTCAGCCAGGCGAGCTGCCAAATTCATATAGTGGGGATAATATTGACTTGGAAGAAATATAGGAATGTGAACAATCAGAGCCCCTGTTGATTGTCTTGTAGGGGAAAAAGAAACACAATAGCAACAATGCACATAATTAAAGCAGAATACTGAGGGACATGGCAAGAAAAATAGCAAAAATGTAGGCCGTATATAGATAAATATATATTTTCCAGTACCATTATGTTGCTGCAAACATGGGGGGAAAAAGGAAAAACACACAAGAAGGCACTGAGGAGTGTGAAAGGGTTTCATGATTGGATAGAAAATTGAGTGTATGTTTCTATAAAGGCACAACAGTGCTCGTGGTGGGTCTGTAATCTCCCACATTTTACTGGTTGTTTACCAACTGCGATGGCTCATCTCAGAGAGCAGGCTCCATTCAACAGAGCCAGCAGTGGTCCACAATGGGCAATTAAAGGATTTAAGGCGGGAGGGTCAGGGAGGGGCCGAGAACGTAAACTTTATTCAGTCTAAAATGTGAATTCAAAGACGAGGCGCATCGTTGCTGTGCGTTTTTGCGGCGTGCGAGCGAGACGCGGAGATTTTGAGTTTTGTCTAAATACATAATTATCTCTTTTCTTCTTGTTACTAATTTTGGCTGCTTGTGTCCAGGAATTTTTCAAACATTCTTTTTACTGCAGGAATTATTCATGTGCTCAGCTTGGCATGTTTGTGTAGTGTCGTGCAGTTTTGTGCTCTGCCTGCATATTCTTCTGTGGCTCTGGAGACTTCAGCGTGGAGGAAGGAGAATTAAGAAGCAAACTGAATTTTAAGCTTGAATACCAATAATGTATTTGAGAACAAAGGCTAAAACCTCCTCCATGTTGGCAATTTGGGGGTTAGGGTTCTTTTCTGTGTGTTAAAGGACAAGCTCAACCAAAAATGTAAAATAAAAAGTTAAGTAATCATCTCATCACCCAGGTGTTGATAAAAAGTTTTGTCGTTCACTGAACATTTCTGGAGCTTCACAGCAAAAGAGCGTTGCGGTTGCATTCTCCTAAACAAATGAAGTAGATGACGACTTGTTTTAAAACTTAATAAACAACTGAAATAAAACATGAAATAGCTCCATACAACTTGTACGGTGTGATCCAAGTCTACGGAAGCCCAGAGATCCCAAAATGATGTAAAAGAAAAAAAAACATTGTTTTCAACCCTCGATCCGCGGTCGAGCTTGTGCAGCTACTTCAGACAGGTACACGTTAGCGCTTTTAGCTAAGCAGGAACAGTGAATATTATGGCCTTTTCAAATCCATTTGGGATCTTTTCCAGAGACTTGGGTATAAGGAGCCATTATTATGTTGGCTTTTAGTGTTTGTTCCCATCTACTCAGGTTGTTTAGAGGGAATACTGCAATGCCGTTTTTTGCCATAAAGCTCCAGAAATGTTTGGCACACAACAACACTTCACCTGACTTTCCGTTAAAATGGCGGTCATAAGATAATGACTGAATTCTCATTTTTGGGTGAACTGTTCCTCTTAATAAACCATACATTAAACGTTTATTAATGATGGTTTTTAAAGTGCTTCACTCATTTATAACCACAGTAGAGGACAGAGGGGATGTCATGGCTTGTGCTATCCCAGCTGCCTGTGCAGCAGCCTGTGCTGCAGGCCTGCAACCAGCAGAGGGCGTGCTGACCTCCTGTAGATAACAGGAGACATGCTGAGGTTCAGCAGGTCAGCGATGTGACACTGCATTAACTGAATCTTATCTCAATTTAAAATGCCTTTTTTTATTAAAGTAGAATTTCCCTCAGGCTGACTGATTATGACTTCAACATGTTTGATATTAAGACATAATAAGTTCGGCATTGTGTTTCCAGTGATGTCATTTCATTTCCCAGCGGTGTGCTGAGAGGTCACAGGGTGAAAACTCCAAAAATCGATTGTTGTCATCGAAAGAAGAAGCACATTCCTGCTGCTGCTGCTGCTGCTGCTGCAGGGTGTGGATGAAGGCACATTTAACTGGCTCATTATGAATAGAGTTTTCTTCATAAATGACACCTGAGCTGCTCCTGGTGGGCTATTTTTCTCCTTTTTCATGTTTTTTTTTCTTTACAAAGGACCAAAGAGAAAGTTGCGCGTCCCTCTGTCCTGATAGGAATATTAAAAACACTCTAAATCATTCATCAAGGTCAAAAGCTCTTCACTTTCAACTGCAGACACACGTTAAAATATTGAGCACTTCTTTGGTTTGGGAAATTCTTCAGTTCATAAAAGGCTCTTCTGAACATATCTGATCATGATGGACACTTAAATCGTTTTAATTCTGTGCAGCCAACCGTCAGCTTGAAACCACTTGTATTATTGGACTTGATATTCTTACTATTGGATGTATTTTTTTAAAAAAAAAAAAAAAAGAAACTACAACCACAACATCCAGTGTGCTTTGCAGTCACATTGCTGTTTTTCCAACATTTATCATGATGTTGTTGCCCAGATCTTTTTTTTTTTTTTTTTTAAAGGGGGGGCTTCATGTGAAAGCCTTCGTGGAGCCTCGCGTTGCGAATGTATCCTTGTGCGGTTAAATGGTGCCTGACTCGCAGGAATCTCCTGCGCACAACAGAAAAAAAAAAAAAGAGAAGCCTCCTACTGGGGTAGGAAAAACCAAACCATCAGTGAGCGCAGAAGACGCACGGCGCCTCATCCAACCAGCGCCAGTCCCACCAAAACCCCGGGCGTAAAAAAACTCCACATTCGAACCACCAAAGTGAGCGCAACAAGACGCTTTTCACTCCTACTCTACTGGCTGGGCTTGCTCTCTACTCATCTACGGGGGAAAAAAAAACTCTTTTTCTGAAGTGGAACTAAACAGCGTGTCTTGATCACCGATGAATTCCGCCAAGTTACCGGCATTTGGAAGTGAGGAGTTCGACAGACGGAGCGGAGGAGAAACCCCAAAGTGGCGCTGAGGAGGATTACTTCTTCAACGATGCCTGACCTGAACTTTGATTCCGACATAGATTCGACCGTGTGAGGAGGAGGAGGAGGAGCGGCTCTGAGCGTTATCTATCTGTTCTGTCTGTGGAGTTCAGGAACTCTCCTCCGAACACCGGACCTCCCCCCCTCCCTCACCCCCTCACCACCGGCTCTGCGGTAGAAGTTGCGGGTTTTAGATGAAATAGACAACCGGCAAAAAAAAAAAAAAAAAAAAAAAGCGCATTGTGAGTGGATTTACGCCGCGTCCAGCTGCTCTTGAAGGATGCCTGCCTGTTTGACGGGGATTTACTGTCTACTGGCATTTCTACAGATTTGTTCAGGTAATAATGTTTTGCTTATCGCTGATGCAGCTTTTTCTTTATATCTCACTTTTTTTTTAAAAAAAAAAAAATGTTTTTATAGGGGACTGGGGAGTTTCAAAATAAAAGCTCAGAAAGTAATTTCAGTGGCGATGCTTGGAACAGATTCCTCTAAGTTTGATCCGTGCAGGGGATTTCTTTTTTTTTTTTTTTTTTTTTTTTGGGGCCACCTCTTGATCTGTGTCCTGCATGTGGCCCCTGACCCACCATATTTGCTGTTATCACACTTGTGGAAATTAAATGCCACAATAAAAAGAAAAAAAAAGGAAGATAGAGTCAGGTTTATGTGAGAGCGTTTTTTTTATGTGTATGATGGCATCAGTGGGATGCACAGATGCATGTGAGGCGTCAGAGCAGGACTGGGAGGTTATCAGCATCCCCAGTCCTCAGTGGGCGCATGCATTACACGAGTTGCAGGTTAATGAGGATCAGAGAGACTTGGGCAGTCCCATTGCACC
Organism: Diplodus puntazzo; assembly: GCA_963678695.2. NCBI lineage: Eukaryota > Metazoa > Chordata > Actinopteri > Spariformes > Sparidae > Diplodus > Diplodus puntazzo. The sequence goes on along the minus strand of OZ023167.1, from coordinate 5,782,741 downwards.
AGTCAGGCTTGTGAGGATGCGTTCTTGCCAATAGATGGAGAGGAGGCTGTATCTTTGTCGATGTTGTGCGTGCTTAATTCACAGCTGGGCGGTTTGTTTCAACACATGTTGTTATTTTTGAGAGAGAGAGAGGGAGATTTGTAGGCACACTGCATTAGAAAAAGATAAAGTAACTTCAGGCAGAGAGAGAGAAAACAAGCATTAGATTATACATGCTGTGTACCTGCCATTAGTGCTGATTTGTGCTAAAAGGTCAATGTTCATTTAGGGATGATTAGCCCAAGAACAACACTGATATAAAACTGAGATTGCAGGCGGTGATTGTGGCACAAGTCAGCAAAAAAACAGATCTGATTATCCTGAAATGATCGTAATTCAGATATTATCCAGATTATCATCAAATTATGCTGTAAAACTACTTAAAAATAGCACGAGCACAAAAAAAAAAAGAGCTGATGGAGATCTGAGTGCAAACTGGCTGAACGGTTGAACACGTTTCCACACATCGGATTGAACTTTTTTTTTCTGTGGGAGGATACGGTGCGCAAGCTGCGTCGTCAGCCACGGTGACAGGGTGAGGATTTTGGAATGACTGAAAAGATGTGGGCTCCACCCTTGGAGTCAGGATAAGGATCCCCAATAATATATCTTACTGTCTCATCTCTACTTTCCACTATACTTTATTGCCTCAATCACATTTTTTTTTTACTTTACACTTGATCCCAGTTGACCTTAGACACTCTGTCACAGTCAAGTAGCAAATCTCACAGGTGTGTCCCTCAGGAGACATCGCCTCCTCTGCCCACTAGGACTGAAAATGCAACAGAAGAAAAACATTCCACAGGTAAAAACAGGTTTCACTAGTAACAGGTCAAAATGTCATGATTGGGTATGAAAGGAGCGTCCTCCCGAGTCATTCATTAGCAAGGATCATGGGAGGTTCACCACTTTGTCAACGCACATGGCTGGATGAAGAATATTTCTAATCGGGCTCGGGTAAAACTGGCTGCATTCTGCTTTTATTTCTGTGTCCCAACCTTTACGACATTGGAGATGTAAACATATATACGCAGGCTATACTGTATATGTATATGTTGCATATTCTGAGCTGCTGAATGGATTTTTGTGAAAATATACTCCAGTAACCTTAGAAAATTCGGGTCCCTCAGATTCCCCGCTGGCGCCAGTTGTGTTCGCTCTGCAAGACAAAGACAGCTGTCAGTAACATTAGCAGTGGTCACAGAATGAAAAAAGAACAATACGTTTTCGGGCTGACAGTGAGTGATGTCTTTCTCTGCTGCTGGACTTCCTTTATTTGACAGTACAGAGGCAGATTATCTTTTTTTCCCCAAGCTTTGCCCGCTTCAGAACACATGTGGGTTTAACACTATTCTTGGCCCCGACGCCGCTCCTCCAAATTAACATATTACGATAAGTTTTATTTATGTAACGCTTTCCAAACCCAAAGATGATTCACCGAATGTTCTTCCAAACATCTCGTTGCAGAGGCTGCGTGCCGCGCAGTGTAAACGTGTGGATATAGTGCAGCCTTTTACCAGCTCTTCAAAATTCAGTGGTGACTCTAAAAAGGAAACATACTAAGGCTCGCCTGTCCACATCAAGAGGACAAAAATGTGTATGACACCAATTTTCCACTTCGTTGTCTCTCAATTTCCAAACTGACAAACTCGGTAACCACGCGATCCTGAGAGTTTCAGGAGCATTCGAGGAGATGTGTGTTTAAGTTAGACGTGTCTTTTAGAAAGTTCCCGGATTCCTCTGCAATTTGGACTTAAGGGCGAGCAACAAACTGTCAACAAGGACTTCAAGGGTCAATAAAATCTTTTAATTGCCCTTGACTGTTGCTTTATTCACTCGAGGCACCCTTACAGGAAACCTATCCCCTACTGGAGGAATGTACTCAGCGATCTTGCAGATCGGGCAAAGGGAGCTTTCTTCTTCTCTTTTTAGTTTTTGGCCACAGTCGCAGTGCAGTCGAGCGTATCCGACATACTGTCTGCGATGGGCCCAGCACTGCTGTCGTCAGCCAAAATATATGAGTTGAATGAGTTGATAAGGAACACAGAATGCACACGGCACGTCCTGTTTAAACATGTGTGTGCGTGTGTTTACCACATCCCCGTCCGCCCGTAGATTGCAGGGATTTTCAAACATTATAGCTGGGAGAGCTGCCAGGCTCGTATGCGCTGTCCTTGAAAATGAGCCATGCCTAACAAATTGCAATCAAAATGATTACATGTTTTTTCCCCAACCTACATTTGTCGAATGTATACCAACTGATCCCCCCCCACCCCCCCCCACCCCCCCTGTGGTATCCTCGGCTGTAGCATAAAAACATGCAATGGTTCATCATTCAAACAGCGTGCTCCTCACGACACTCCTGTTAAGTGACTCCACCGTACTCAGAGCAAAGGGAAACCTGAACTCCCCTTCGCTGAGAGTTTAATCTCCTGCATAATAAATCTGCCAACGGTAATTGGACCATACATAATAATCTAAATGACGGCCATTAAAAGCATATGCTCGTATCGAGATGGCTTTGTCCCTTTTCATCCCGCAGATCTAAATTATGCATCCCCAGAGTGATGCTGTGACCGGCCTCGCCGTTCTGCCGGCTTTGTTTGATGGCCTGTAAACACTCTCCAAAAAGAACAAAAAAAACAAGGATTCACTAGAGAATAAAAGAATGGCCCCTCCTGGTCGTCTCACAATCGCAGATTTCGAAGCGCGCAGGATTAATATCGTCATAACTGGACTAATAACTAGGCTAATTACTTTAGCAATAAGTGAACCAAGGCCCTCTGAGGCTTAATTTACCTTTGCAGACCCTCTCGTCAGTGTGTTGCCAGAGAGCGAGCGAGCGCAAGAGGGGCTCAGAGACCCGCAGTACGCAGCTTAACTCCGTCGCTGGCGCAGCGTGCAACCCCGTGGGGAACAGTTTGACTGAGACATGTGGCCGACCTGCTGGAGTTAGTCGTGCACCGGTCAGAGTTCAGGTGTACTTACTCACGCTGCTTCGGGCGACTGACACTCATTGCTGCGAGAGGTTGACTGTTGTGACCCAAAATACTGCGCGGCACTTGTTACAGAACGCCGGACCTTTATGAAGCGATGGCTTGATTAGGTGGAAGCTGGCCTGCTGCGTCGCCCCCCCCTAAGATAACAAGAGTCCCTGCCGTCTTTGTGATGGTGACAGTGATGAGCTGAGTCCCACTGCTAATGAGGACTTCTTCGCCATGGATGATGGGGCTGATGGGACATCTTTGTACTGGAATTCCTTTGTTTGCTGGATGGAATTGTCAAATACCTTCTGTTCTTTCCTGAGGAATAATGCAGCTAATAAGCTTCGCTGCAGAGCGGCGTGGTTGGAAAAACATCTTCATTAATGTTGTTTGTCCATTGGAATACCCCCAATATCTGTGAGAGAAATAAGGAATGTGTTCAAGGTGTGGCTGCTCTCTGCTGCTTTATTCATGCCGACTGAGAATGTGCTGAAACTACGCTGTTTCTTAAAGAAGGTGCACTGAATGCTAATTTAGCACGCGTCTCTGGCATACCTTGCTTTTTTTCAGCATCGAATCCTTTAGATCCATCAAACCTGTTTTTTTTCTGGACTTCAGTTCAGTCAGATGTCCACCTTAAACCTTAAACTATGAGCTCATTGCCGTACAGAGCATCCACACACGCAGTCCGCAGTAAAAATGAGGTCGTGCCAAATGAACGCTGTTTGACACAGATGTTTTTCGGGGTCATTATTACTCGACAGATACCCATGAGAACTCCAGAACTATTCCGGCGGAATAACCGAGGCTGTTTCCCTCTTGTCTCTCAAACCCCAGCAGACGCTGCGGCAATTGTTTGGATCCGACTGAATGTGCATAAATGCATACGTAATGGCGTTAGCGTAAAGCTTGCTTTTTATTAATGTGTGTTTGTGGATCGTGTGCCGAAAGCTGTGATTCATGATTGTATCCCTTGTTTACTCGCCGGCTTCCTGTGGCGCTACGAGGCCGAGCGTGGTTGCCAACCCTGGGGAGGGGGAATCAACCGAGAGCTTTAACAAGTGCCCGTGGGCCGGGAGTTCACAGGTCATCACACCTTCACACGGGCACACACATACCTACACACTCCTGCACACACTACTCCTTATTTTCGTGGCGGCGGGGGTGGAATCAATTACTGTCTTAAAGCCTCACAGAGGTAGCTGGTTCCATGTCTGAGGGATCCTCCCACAACCATACTTCCTCCTTCAACCTTCTCCACTCACCCCTGTAAAAAGAACCACAGCGTAGGTCATTTGTCCAGTCAGCGATTTCAAATGTTTGCATGAGCAAGCTTTTATTGAAGCAGAATAGTACCTTCTTGCGGTGGAACAACAACTCAAGCATGAGTTAAAACAAGAAACGAGATAATGATATTTTTATCCAAATATTGACAGTATTGTAGGGATGACCAGTGGTACGCTCAACATGATATCACTTTACTGTAACGCAGCCTTTAAAGCCAGGAAAAAGTCAACACTCCATCCAAGAAGATATAAAGTCTCATGTAGTGATTAAGTACTGAAATCCTAAAAACATTTTACTTTGAAGGTACAAAGGGATGAAGCTGAGCATAAATTTGAAAATATTAAACTTGAAGTTTCATGGTCACAGCCGCCTCAGTGATGTATTAAATCAGCCAGACGGAATTTGCACTAAACAACATTATTCCGTCATCGGTTTAGGCTGACAAAATGCGGCTGCGTCGACTGTGTCACAGGTCGCATCATAAAGAAATGAAGGTCGCAGAAAATATTCTTAATATTGACACAATATGGCTTTGCAGAACTAGTTGTCATGTTCATTTGTTAAATCTTCCTGCCACCCCCGAGATGCTGCTCTCAGTTCCCTTCAAAATAATTGTCAGGAGAACCTTAAGTAGTGAGCCAACGCTCATCTGGACAGGCTGGCTCAGAAATTCCCGTGGGTTTGTGGTTTTCTCCGGGCTGTTTGTTCTCCTTTGGCCTCCGCTTCCTGTTCTGAGGTCAGTGTCCAGCTGGCTGTGCGCTGAGGCACTTCGGATAATTACTTCTCTAAATAAATCTGCTCCTTATAGTTTGCAGTTTTTATAAGTGATTTGTGAGGACATCCCGCACCTCGTACGCTCTGATTATCAGATCTTTCTTTTATTTCTTTATCAGACAAACACAACTGAAACAAAGTGTTGTGTCCTCGTAACCTTACAGCTTGTCCATCTGTGCTGGCAGTGATTGAAATGCTGCGGTGATTGCTTCCAGAGTGGACGGTATTCCTCGAGAGTAATGGGGAGAATTAATATTTTGAAAGGACAGCTTTAAAGGTCATAGACCTCAGAGATGCTTCTCAAGATTACCTCTGTGTGAGTCATCTCCTCGCCAGTCAGGCGGCTAATAATCAATAGAATCCATATGCTCCCGGTGACTTGTCTTATGGAGTCGATAAGCCGAGGAACTCATAGCTGCTGGTGCGTTCAGTTCAATTGACTGTTAAAAAAATACTGATTTTTAAAAAACTTTTGTCGGGCTTGATTTGAAGATTTCATGACATTAGCTCACCACTCTGATATCAAAATGTCTTCTGACAGCCTTGACCAGAACACATCTGAACCCACCCCAGTCCTTCAGCGGTGATGAGGCGAGCGGTGGGATCAGTACGAGTATTATGCCCTCAGGAGTGACCTTGTTATTACAGCGAGAGGACCTACCTAATGTTACCTTCATTAAGCGGAGGTTGGGGTCGGAACGCGGTCTCTCGAAGCATCTCGAGCATTTTGACATGCAGGCTCATTAACTGGTGGGAGAGCCGGTGGGAGATATTTGTATTATGTAGGACTCGCAGGACGTGTGACGCACCATGAATGATGATTCAAGGGGAGATATTTGCCAAAAACAAATACCTGGAGTCCGTGTGTTTCTGTTCGATCGCTTCTTAGATTCTAAAGCCGGATTTCTTGCATTCTGAAGCGAATTTGGAATCCTGTTAAAGAGACTGTTTGTTTACTTTGCTTGATCCAGGGATTTACGGCATCTAACGAGCGATGCGATATGATATGCAATTATCTATTCCATGGTCAGAATAATGGCCATCTTTTTGCAATATCCTAAGCCCCTTTGACTGTGTTTCCCTCATCGTATTACGGTGCTTTTATTACATTTACTCGAGGCTCTTGAAGTCTCCCTGACCAGTTCACGAGAAAAAAAATTAATCTATTTATTTTCTCATCAAGAATCTTCAAATTTTCCATCTGCTAATTCAACCCTCGGGTTTATATAACTAAGACTTGTGTCATCAAAAAAGAGAAGAAAAATAGCGTCTTGGATCGGCGGCTGTATTTTCTTACATTCCATTTTCCCCATGCAATGCCGGGTAACATTGTAGCCGAAGGCCGTCTTTCAGAAGTCCATACAACGAGGGGTTGCAGAGTGGTATGGTAGCCAATGGCATCTTATCATGTTGGAGGAAAAAAAAAGTGCCTCAGGTTAATGGGGGCGTAGGAAAGGAAAGGCAGCGCTGGTAGGGAGGGTGTCAAGGTGTTAGGAAGAGGGGGAGCACTGTGACATCTGCAGACTTCGGTGGCCGCGTTGTGAAATGCAGTAATTAACTTCATGTTCAGAATCTGTGTGCACGAGCACCGAGATAAAAGGAAACTTCAGACAGCCATTAATCCCGCAGACGTTTTCCTCCCATAACTTTTTTAAACCAATAAGAACTGCGGGGCAAAAGAAATACACTTTATTTCCAATCAACCCAAAATACCTGCGCTGTTTTGCTCACTTCAAACAACTACTTTATCGTGACGTGCAAGATTGGTATCAAGCGTTGACTGCAGCCAGACCTTTAAAAAGCTGCTTTATTCCAATCAGTGTTGGTTTGGCAATGAGAGTTATGACAAATTGTTGCCTTCAGCTTTTTTTTCCCTCCGCAAATAATTACAATAACATTTAACAGTTGAGTGAACCTCCCTTCAACCGGCAGATCATTACGACTATTGCCAAGATACTTTTTTAGATTGTAAGCTAAGTTTTGCACTCTTAAAGCGATTTATTAGAGTGCGCAAAGTCTACCTCAGAAACAGGTAGGTAAACAGGTAGAGCAGCTTGTGTCACGATAATCGTGAAAGCACAGAGAGACTTTTGGACTCGCACCCTCAAAGTCAATCCACACGACACGGCGATCCAGACTGGAAAGCCGGGGCTTTTCTGCCTTACGTCAACAACCCGCCCCCGAGCCCCCCCCGGTGCCAGCATGTGTGATCAACAGCAGCACCGCGAATGGAGCCAAATAAAAAGCTGTTCACACAGATAAATTCTCAAATTACTACCAGATGAGCAGTTTTAATCTCCTTCTGAAAATCAGTTGGAAAAGCTCATCGGAGGGGAAGCTTTTAACTACGTGGCGATAAAAACAAAAAGAATTGACGTCAATACTTCATGGCAAAAAAAGCGAAGTGAAAAGCAATTTGTCAGGAACACAGTTAAGATGATATTTGGCCAGTGGAAGTGAGTGACACAAGCAGGTTTGCTGTGAAAAGAGAGGTCAGGATATTATGAAGCCCCAGAAGCTGCTTCTCATCCACGCTGAACTCTGACTTCTCGGCTGCCTCCAGCGCGATGCTTTATTGACACTTGTAGTATTGCTGCTCCTGCTGCAGGTACTGATGTCAGACTAGTGTCTGAAAAAATACATATGTTGTGTTATGTTATGTTACAACATGTTATGGTTTACCCATAATACACTGTATTGATAGATGAAGCTCTTGGCTTTATATATCAATTCAGTGATTCGTATGTTACTGTTGGATTGGATGTTAATGTTTTGAATAGGAAGCTGTTGGAGGGACTCCCATTTGTTTCGTGGCCTGTGAAACAAGCAGACTGCATCAGAATTTGTTGAAAAAAAAGATTGACAGTAGTTTTTGTAGTTATAGTTGCATATTTTCCCCATATTTGCGTGAATTTTCTACAACATCAAAACCTGTTTATTAGGTTAATTCTCCAGCTTAGATCTGGAGTTGGTCCCCAACCCACTGGCGGCCCACTGCTCCTCAGGAGTGGGTCGAATGCAGGGAACAAGTTTTACTACGTTTTGCATTGTGTGATTGATAAATAAAGATTTATCTCCTTCTTAACACGATCTAATATTTAAAATGAGGTCCCTTATTTCCACCAAATAACAATGTGGGAGCACCAGCAGCTGCAGCAGAAGCAGCAGCAGCAGCAGCAGCAGCTGTGTTATGATAAGATATCCATTTGGTATCTTGGCCTGTCTGCCGCCAACACGTCAGACAACCGTTGCTGTTTCCAGACCGTCCCGACTGCTGCGTGAAAAGATTTAAAAAAAAAAACATTTTGAGAAACACCAAAGCACATTTGAGTTAGCGTGTTAATTTGTGAAAACGAACAAGTAACACGCCGCGCTTTCCTAAATCTGCTGCTTGTCAATACATTTTATTACTTGCTTATCAGTCAGAGACTGATTGTGTTGATCGCTGTGGACCGCAGACACCAAATGTAGAAAATCGGTCACACTTCCTCCGTAAGAAGAGAGAGGCATTTCTTTACATGCATTTGTAAATATTCTTCATCCTACATGAAGTCTTTGTGCACAGATGTTACCGAGAAGCACACACGAGGGAGACAGGTGGCAGGCAGCTCGGATAGCTGGGCACCAGTATCACCAGAGGGTGTCATGTGGGTTTGAATCAGAAAGAGGAGCCAGATCTTACTGTTTAAGCTGGAGCTCTTTGGGCCGATTTCTTTTGCTAAGCTCGGCTAACTGTCCTCCCCTCTCTGGCATCGTACCTAACATTTTAGTGGTATCAATCCTCTCATTTAATTCTTGGCATTACAGTCCAGGTATCATCAAAAGTGTCAAGCTATTCTGCCCAAATCAGATGTAAATGTTCCTCAACTATCAGGGTCTTAAAACCATAGAGCGGCTGCTCGCCTACTCTCACACCACAGGGCTTTTGGGACTGATCTCCCTCTTCTTCTACTACGCGGGTTATTAACAAAATTTGAGCGAATCTACACAGCACTAACCTATAATCTCCTGTGGCTGAGTGTACCCTCTCATAAATGTCCTCTTGGACTATTAAGCTAATGCTGTGATTGCTTTTAGTGCCACTGCAGTCCGAAAACATCCATCGCTGCGGCCACTCGCTCTGCCTCTTCATTACAGAGACAGTAATTGAGGGTCAGGCGAGCGATTTAGAGGCAAACGGGAGCTTGTTTCTGTGCTGGAATTTTTTTTTTTTTACGTGCGCTGTTGATATGCGTCTGCATGCACATATGTATGGAGTGAGACTTTAGAAAGCAGAAGTCCTGAGAGAGAGAGAGAGAGCTTGAATTTTTCGTAGATGGGTTTGATGCTCAGGGCAAAGTCTCGCTCCCCTCACAGTGTGACAGTCCGTTCACATCTGGGCTGCCACGACCAGGGGCGCCATTAAGGCCGAAAATAAATGTAGGTCATGCAGACGTGCACTTGTGACATGCAATGACACAGCATGAAGCCAATGCAATATTAATGTGTTAATACTAGTGTTAGTAAGTGTAGCAAGAATGTTTTACAACTTCACAACAAGCCTCAACAGACAAGACAAACTACAGATGGTCAAACACACATTATACAGTCTGTTAACACTAAATACCGCAGACCACGACGTCACTAAGCGGTGAGAAGATGAGGCAGCTGTCGCAAATCAGTCTGAAAAATCAACTCAGAGTGGATCTTTTTTTTTCTTTTGAAACAAGCCTCCTCTTTGCCAATTCAGGGTCTGTCTGTATTCATGGGAAGTTTGACTTTCAAGCTCTGCCTGAGCGATAATCAATGGCCTATACAGCCACTTTACCTTCCACTGAACATTTAATGGAGTGAGGATAAGCCTCCCAGATGGGCGGCCGGCCGTTCCAGGCAGTCGTGTGCTTCTAAGGTGTTTCTCATCACAAACATTGGAGGTAAGCCGCTTACAATCAAACATCTCGGCTCGACTGTTCGTATGTCAAAGCAACATACAGGACAGTCAGTGTATAGAGAGCGCAATGTGTAGAAAATACTGATGATATTTAGAATGATAAGAGATTGGCAGTTAATAGTATTTGCATAGCTGGGCATGTGCCGTGTGCATTTGACCACGTGATGTTTGAACAAGTCAACTGAGGCAACAACATATTATTCTTTTCCTTCTGATTGCAGGAATATTAGATGAAACATGCAATATGTTTTGCTCTCTGTGTTTGTTTTTTGACAGCCCAATGAATTTGTTCTCCAGTTGAAGTGTCCCGCTGACCTAGTTGGCTCAGACGTTTACCGTCTACCAGCGATGTTCTGGTTCCAGACAGCCCTGGGGACTTCTCTGCTTGTTACCTTCCCACTGAGCATTTAACAGCTGGCAACCCAAAGTTTTTTTTTTTTGTTTTTGTTTTTTTACAATCTTGGATTATTGAGCTGGAAATAACAATTTAGGCGCTGACTTGATTAAGCAATACATGCATGAATAACTAAATTGCATTTTTAACTATTTTCTGACATTGTATAGATTAAAAGATTAATTGATTCATTGAAAAAAAAAATAAATTTATAGATTAATCGATAGACAAATCTTTCCTCTGCATCTTGTAATATGGATTCTTAAACCATTCCGCGTGTTAGTGTATTCCTCATGCATTTCCACTCAGCTGGTATCTCGCCTGAACATCTGGGCGCTGCGGTTGGGAAGGCGTTATCGTGTCCGTGACCTTGACTCTCCTCTCTGGAGATTGCCTCGTTGTGTATTGTGTCGTCAGGACGGGTGCAGAGGGAAGAAACTCTGATTCACAGCGTCGTTATCATAGTTTTTTGCCTAACTTCCACGTGATTAAAAATGACCTGCACAAATGTAATGTAAGAAGATCAGATGTGTCTGCACAAGGTGGGAGAGCGTGTGGTTGCAGACACCTTGTCCTGGCCACACACAGGCACAGAAACACGCTCACATTCCTTCCCCCGCATACTTGGGTGAATGACAGTCTTCAACTGTTCCACTTAATTGTAGTTTATACAGCCTGAGAAAGAATGTCAGGCATTTATTGGTTGCCTGTGTTTAACTTTACAAATGAATGAGTGTGCGTGTGTGTGTGTATCTGTGTGTGTGTGTGTGTGTGTGTGTGTGTTTGGAGTAGGTGTCTCCAAGGGATGAGCAACACAAATGGTTTATTTTCCAATGAGTCAGCCCGCCGTATGTTGGGAAATATGCTTATTCACTTTCATGCTGGGAGTCAGATGGAGGAGATTGATATCAAATTATATGAAACTAAACATGCAGCTCGGCTATTGCGTAAAGGCTGGAAACCGTAACCCCAGCCTGTCCCGTCCCTCCTGCCTGGATTGTTAAAGCTTACTTATTAACACATTATTTCTTGTTGTTTGTTTGATCCCTACAGACGGTTTTGGTTTTAGGAGGGTTATATTTTGGGCTGTTTCTTGGCAGGGCATGGCTTCGTTAAGTCTCCTGGCTCCGTCTACATATTTAAAATGAGTAATTTGTAAGATATGGGAAGAAATGTTAGGTTAAAACTTTCAACACGTTGACGCTGTGTCAACGATGTACTTCGTCGCAGATTTCTACTGAAGATAGCAAGCTAACCAGCTAGCCCCTGTCTCAGAAAACCACTTTGTATCAATCAATCAATCAATCAATCAATGTTTATTTGTATGGCGCTTTTCATACATCCGGATAGCTCAAAGTGCCTTACAGAAATTGAAATTGTAATTGTACCACAAGAGACACAAGAGTTTCAGCCGGCGCAGACTAGCCAACAATAACTAGCCTAAGGATAGCTAGCAAACACCAGCGGTTGTTGGTTCCTCTGTTGATATGCTGCCCTCTATATTTTTAGTACGGAGAAACATAGTTTCTGTTAGTGTGTAGTTAGTATTTTGCAAGTGTTTGAGTGCAATTTTGTCAATCATGTAACCTGTTACGAGCGAGTCTGCACAGATTTTTGATACACGCTCCCGGTGTCTTACAGCACCTTCGCTGCGGCGCTGAATTCAAAATTAGCCAGAACTCGACCTGAGACGAGAGGATTTGCCGGATGTTTCGTGACATTTCTGTATAACCAGATGCGCTTAAAATACCGGAGGTAGCGCGGCGATGCACAGCAAAACACTTGCATAATATCACCCACTTGTCACACTAATACTTTGCTGCTGCTCTGATTTAAGTGTCTCAGAGTCAGAGGGCTGTCTCGTCTGGGTCTGTGAAGTGTATTTTAGGATGGAGGTGCTGACAGCTCTCAGACACCAGGATTCATCCAGCAGAGTAAAGTTATGCTTAATCCATTATTTTTGTCTAATGGAGACTTTTCGCCGTTCGTCAGGCCAAAGTGCAGAAGTGCCGACATCCATCCGACAATTTCGGAGTTAATTCACACTGGCTGAACGCGAAACAACTGCAGCGGTTCACTTAGTTCGTTTGAGGGTTTCACTGCAGTGCTCTTTGGCGCCATCGTGGTCCTTTCTTTGTGTAACTAAAGGCACGTAAGTCTGCCTATGTCACTTTCGCTTTGTTCTCTTGATATCTGCCTTGTTGATCCCGGCCTCGGATAGCTGTCTCTTCAAGCATGTGGTGTCATTTGACTTACGAGAGTTTTTTCGCTGTGAACTCAGACACTTGTGGAAATCTCTGTCTCGCCATTAAAACCCGTAGACTTTGATCCGCGATCGAGGCCACGGATCACCAAAAAGAGAGACAACTAAATGACTTTTACAGACTGAAACAAAAAGGGATTTCCTTAACAAGACATAGCTGTTCCATTTACTGCACACTCTTAAGCCTCCACAAAATCTGCCTGCCATTGTTATCTGGCTGCTGCTTTTTCCCGGAGTGGCACCGGCACTCGAGCACAGGTAATCCCACGGAAACGGCAGGTGGAGATTTGCCATTTCCACCCCTGTGGCTCTGGTAGGCTTGGTGTCAGAGTCACTGTGCAAGCTGATTGTGTCACGCAGCTGTCAGCGGCAACAAGGGGTGGCAGTCTGCAGCATTTTACACTGATAAATGTCACCCACAGAGAGACAATTATGTAAATATAAGAAGTGCATTTGAAAGTTTTTGAGTTTGAGCGTGAAACCGAGTTGAAAACTGCAGTCTCCAAGTGATGCTTCAGGAACATGTGTGCCAGTGTGTGTGTGTGTGTGTGTGTGTGTGTGTCCATGTGTCTGTCAGACTGTCTGAAAGGATCAGTTTTCACGCTGAGCCGACAGCGAGTGTGACCTCGGTGCAGCACGCTCATTTTGATTGTGATAGTTGATATTTTCTCTGTATATTTCTTTGGTTTGGTTCCAAACATTCACAGCAGCCTCCTTTCATGCGCTGTAAATACGTTACGGTACTGTACTGTAAATGACACTGGCGTAGGTCGATCCCAGACCACCAACGCTGCTGTAAATTACACTCATATTTGTCACATTCTGTTATTATAATCTCAGCACTCATGATTTGTTGTTTTTAAAGCCCCTGCCTCCCTCCCCCCTTCATCATCTCCCCTTTTCCACCTCCGTTCCTCCTATAATTTATCCCCTCACGCCTTCTTTTCTACCCTACTCACCAAACCTACTTGAATAAAAACACAAAATACCTTGTTGTTCCTACACACTATGGCTTTCTTCTCAGGTTCTTTTTTATGCACTTGTAGTTGATTCTCTAGAGAGTTGCACAGTAGTGGAGGAAACAGACTCTCTACCCACCTCTTCTCTGGCTGACTGAGACAGAACTACACAGACGCACTCGCTTCCCTTTTGTGTTTTCGCGGCTCTTCACTCCCATTCTCGCCCTAGATCTTCACAAGACAACAGAACTGCCTCGGGGATGATTGACGGAAAAAAGCATATTTGTAGGGGCACAGGTGCTACAAATGACCTTTGCTGGTGCATGTATGTACTCCATTGTGCATCTGTGTGCATGTTTTTGCATACTGATTGTACGCTGGCGGCTGGCCCTTTGCAGATAAAGACTGTTCTTCTGGGGGCCCACTTGTGGCTGGCTGATATTGCCTTTCTGTAATGCCAGGGAGCTTAGGGAGCTGCATGGACCCTTAGGCGTCAGCCCAACACAATTAAGAAAAGGTAGGCGGCATGTGTGCACAGCGGACACATGGTTTATATTGTTCCGTTATAGGTTTAAATGTCTAGACGTAGTGTAAAATTACACATGAATTAAATATTTACAATTTGTGCCCACTGCTACACGGCGGTTTTGCCTGGAATAGCAATATGTTTTTGTTTTGATGTGGTTTTAAGATTAATTTCCTCATTTTCTACATGATTCAGAACTCTTTCAGCATTAATGCGACGGGAAAATTTCCTTCAAGTCTGTGGGACACACTAATTATTCCTACAGCAGGTGACAATCCAGATTTGTGCTGTTACCTTTCCTCGGCTGTGCCACTGAAGATTGGGTTTATCCAACTTTCCTCATTCGCTCACAGCACTGAGGAATGTCTGACAATTTTCTTTGGTCAGTCAGTGTACTACTTTGTTGCTACTCTTCAGTGTGTTTCAGGCCAAGGACCCATGAGCTGATAGAGACAGAGCAGATTATATATATTGTAGAGACTACATGTAATATATCAGGGTTTCTGCAGGGTCTTAAAAAGTATAAAATTTGACAATCTCAATTTAAGGCCTTTAAAAAGTCTTAAATACGTCCACAAATGGGTCTTAAATTACATTTAGAAAAGTCTTTGCTACTTCCGTTGTCACCTTTTTTTTGCTTTGTTTTGGGGAAATGTGTTGGTGAGATTTATAGTTAGTTCCGCGTGTTGAACTTGTTTCTGAAGTAACGTAAGTGGCATTTTGCCAACAGCCCGGACGGAATTTATCACCGCACACTTTGCCAGTTCAGGAAGGACTTTGTCAGCGGAATCTGCTACAACTATGGGAAAATGTACATTTAGTGTGTTGGCTTGAACAACCAGAATTCAATTGGTATTCCTAATAATGAATTTGAAGCGCAGTGCACGTTCTGCAAGAGGACCCTCAACTTGGGCACGCTCGGTGTGAAAGCGCTAGTGTCACACACAAAATCAGAAAAACACCAGTTAGTTTCTAAAAGTCTCCAGCGAAGTCACACTATCACACGTTTGTACGCCTTTGTCACCAGTTCCCAGTCCAACTTTCATCCAGTTCTGCTTTACCCGAACTCTGCGCTGTCTCTGCCATCTCGCATTCAGGCGACATTCAAACCATCTTCCGCTCAGCTCCGACGTTGAAAGCGGGTTGTTTGGATTTTGAACACCCTTGCTTTTGGCAACAGATTTAGATGCAAAAGTTGGTTATTTTTTAAAGTAGTTCTGGGACTGCACTTTTCCGTATTTCGTGTAGGTCTTATATTTACTTCAAAATGGTATTAAAAAGGTCTTGAATTTGACTTGTTCAAACCTGCAGAAACCGTGTATATACAAATCTGTTGCATTTTAAGCTAGGTCCACTATAACGTGCAGGGCAGTGGCATGTATAAACAAGACGGCAGCAGTTGTAGCATGGCTAATGTTAGCGCGTTTCGTCCCTAGCCCTCTGTAATTTCTCCGGCGGCTTCTGAGGTGGAGGGTGTGTCAGAGTCCCTCGCTCGATAAGTTACCAAACAATCCATTGTGGATCACAAGAATGTCTGTACACATGGGATAATAATACTACTACAGATGACTAGACAAGATGTTTCAATCATCAATCAATATGTAGTTTGCTGTCTAGTTTGCTCGGGGCATTGAGTCAGGCATCAGTGTTGTCTAAATTAAACTTGTTTTTTGTATGAATCAATTTTTGTTAGTAATATGTTGTATTCATGTCAATGTGTATCTTTAGACTCATTTAAATTAAAATAAAGACTTTCAAAATTGTATCAAACAATAATGTGGAGGCCCGCCTGCAGTAACTCCAAGACTCCTGCATCATCACATGCGCCAACTAAGTGATATTCCCATCAGCCATACTTGGATTTTGTGTTTTTTAACCTGCCGGCTATTCATTGGCACGTTAACATTGTCATTGTAAGCATATTGGCATACTGACTTTAGCTTTTTTTTTTTGCTCAAAACATGGCTATAGCTTCACAAAGCTGCTAGCATGGCTTGCAGACTTGTTTTTAATTAAATTCCACTGATCTCCTTTATATTTGGTTCAAAGCATAAATCTCAGGATATATTAAAAACCTTGCAAAATAAATCCCAAACTATCACCGCACATTGGTACAATAGGGTTAGGTGAAAAAATGAATTTGTGAACTTCCCATCTTAAAGCTCGAATCTGCTGCATTAAGTCTCTTGTAGGATAGTTTGATATTTCCCATCGGGAAAGGCTGCTACCAATCTACTGTACATTAGAAACCATCACGTGCCAGCACAAAGAAACAACCTGCTGGTGCTCTTGTAAAAAAAAAAAAAAAAAAAACGGTCCAGGAGTATGTGACTGAGGATGTTTTTTTAGGTGGGTAATTACCTCCCTTTGTACAGCCCTTTGTCAGTTTTTGCACTCATTAGCATCTAGCCTTGAGCTATGTTGACCACTTGACAGCATTAAAGTGAAAAGGAGACAAAGGAAGCAAATGGAAGGAAAGGAGGGGGAAAAAAACCCATAATGTATCAGTCAGGCAGTGGGAGGGCTTATCGCAGCAGTCCAAATCCAGTTAGGCAGACTGCTACCATCTAGGTAAGGTAATGTGGAGCGTTTGCATGCAAAAACATGAAAATGTCAGCATGTCTTTCAGTTTTTTAATGATAAGCTTGCACACTTATCAAGCGCCTATTATTCCTCACATTTGGTTTAAGAGAGGGGGTTGTGCTCTACCTCCTAAATAATATCACAGTTTCATTTATAAGCTGTAAAGCTAAGAGACGGCAAAATGTAGATTAGCGCAAACACAGAAAATGTAATAAAGAAAAAATAATGTGTAGCCCACTACACAACGTGGTGGATCAAATTCTCACCGGTTTCACAATGTGTGAGGTGTTATCTATCTGGGCAAACACTTGTCTGGGTGGGATTTATTGGTTGCAGCGGGAGTGTAGGAGCTCATCACTCTCTAGCACGGTGGTGATTATCTGCTTTACAGGGCCATTGGCACATTAAAGCGTGACCTGCTGAAGGCTGTGTAAGCTAGTGTTTGCAGCAGCATGAAAGAACGGAAAAAGCGTTCCCACATCAATAAAGCAGGTAAACAGCAGTTGCACGTCCGGCAATAATGCCACATCTCCTTCATCCTTTCCCGCCCGTCTTCGGTCTCCCTCTGTCTTGTGTTGATAGCAGGTTTGAGGGATAACTGCTCGTGCATTTTGGTTCAGGATGAAAGGTGTTTTTTTTTTTTTGTTTTTTTTTATAAATCCATGCTGTGGCTGTTTGGAGATTCCCCACCAGATTCTCCAGCCATCCACACAATACTGAGAAGCAGGGAAAAAAAAAGAAAAAAGAGAGAGAATGAGTGAGAATGTGTGTGGACGTGGTTGAAGGGGGGGATGGAATGGAAGGAGATGTAGGGAATGTAAGATGCACAGAGGGAGTTGTGTACCTGGATCTCATTAAGGAGGTTTGCTTTGTCCTCGGCCTCACCGGGACTCATTGTTAGACAGTTTCTTTGAGGAGACCAGCGTGATTGACATCTCAACGGTGTATCAGGGATTAGAGGTGATTTTGTGGTTTATGTCGCATGAGTATGTTTGGAGGTATTGATTCGTATCTCCGTGGCTGGTTTAATGATTTCGGAGGCTGTGGTAAAATTGGCTCCGAATGGTGAACACGGAGCAAAATGAATGTATACTCTAGCAGCGTGGTGGAGAGGAGGTGACGGCTCATGTCGAGAATGGGTTTCCTTTTTCTTTTGCTCAGAACATCAGAACAGGGACACTGCTACATGTAGACCTTTGATTGGATTCCCCACCATGATTATACATTTATACCTTCCCTGTAGTTTTGAAAAAGTTCCATACACATTTTAATATTGAATCAATGAATAAAACACAGGCGATGTCTGTTGTCTTGTGCCACTGGAACCACAGATATTTGAATTGAGATGAATCGTTTTTAGAGGTTTTTTTTTTGAACATGTAAGAAATAATACATAAGAAAACATGTAATAACCAATAAAACGATCAGTAAACTTATACAGCGAATTGTCCTTAAATAAAACAAATTAATACTTACTGTGCAAAAAGGAGTATGAAGATGTATACAGTATAATAACCCCATTTATTTCCGTCTTGGAAGCTTTTTTCTCAAAACCTGTTTAGAAATCCTCCTTTACAAATACCGTCCATGCTTTGAGGCTAGACGTGTTGTTAGAGATATTACTTTCTGAGGAGTTCACATGTCAGCGTTGTTGTTTTTAATTTGTGGTGCCTCACAGGGTTCCAACTGCAGAAACAAAAGCAAAACACTTTGTGAGCGACACGCGATTGTGTGGTAATTACATTGTCAAACTGGATTATTGTTAATACAAGGCACTTGCACAGCAATAATAATGTGCCATGTCTAATTCCTTTAGAGCTGCTGCTGTCTTGATTAGTACGACTCCTTTTTGTTTTGCATGGGAGGATTACTCAATGAATTTTGCTGTGGCTCTTTGTGGTGTGTGCTTTTGTACCCAATTTGCATATACACTAAGTCTCGTATACTAACCTGGAACTAATTCTCTAATCTGTTTTGTCACCTTTGCACCCTTCTTCCTCTCCAGGGTCTCGTCTTCGCCAGGAAGACTTCCCTCCTCGCATCGTGGAGCACCCCTCTGACCTCATTGTGTCCAAAGGGGAACCAGCCACTCTCAACTGCAAGGCAGAGGGCCGTCCAACCCCCACGGTGGAATGGTACAAAGACGGGGAGCGCGTCGAGACGGACCGTGACAACCCCCGTTCCCACCGCATGTTGCTGCCCAGCGGGTCCCTCTTCTTCCTACGCATCGTCCACGGGCGACGGAGCAAGCCCGACGATGGCAGCTACGTGTGCGTAGCCCGAAACTATCTGGGCCAGGCGATCAGTCACAACGCATCCCTGGAAGTAGCCAGTAAGTTCTGTTGGCGTATGTTTGTGTTTGGATGCTACAGTGCTGAGAGCTTTGATAGGTCCAGTGTGTAGGATTCAGTGGTATCTAGAGGTGAGATTGCAGATTGCAACCAACTGAATACACCTCTTCTCAACCAAGCGGGTCAGAGAAACTATAAATACAATAAAACTTGGAAGGTTCTTATTTGTCCCTTTCGGGATACTGTAGAAACATGGCGGTACGTCATGGCGAACTACGTGGGAAAAAACCTCATCCATCTGTAGATATAAAGGGTTATTGTTTGATAATAAAAAATAACTTGTTTTTAGTTTATTATACTTATGAAAACATACAATTAAAAACATAATACATACAATACATTTGCTTCCCCCTATTCCTACACACTGAATCTTTAAAAAACGATGCAATGCACACACACTCATATTACTCACAGTGTAATCATCAGCAAATACACCACATATAAATGGCCATAGTCACACATAACCACACATACCTCGACTGAGAATAACCGTGAAGCTATCTCTAATACCCAGGCATAATACGCAGATATCCAGATAATAATTATCTTTGCACTTTAAAATATTTTAATTGATTTTCCAATCTCTCAATGTGCACGATGAGAGCGGGGATTTAAATGAATAACATCAAAGTAAACAGCTTTTATGAAAATGTTTGACCATGGAAAACATTTCCTCATTGTAACCTTTAGATAATCTCCTGGAAAACGTCTTGACGCAAGAAAGGAACTTTTATTTTCACAAACATGCTTGTTGTTATAATTACTTTGCAATACGAGTGTTTTGCAATTAAAACTCGCCCGTTTGCATTGATCTAATTAATCGTAGCAAGCCTGTTTTATTTAATTGCTTTCGCTGCGACGTGGCTCATCTTTATGGTGGAGGGACAGGTGGAACGTCACTATGCGACCCACCTGTCAGACATGCAGCAGCTGTGTGTCTGCTTTAGTCCCCGAGGCATAAACAAGTGCTGAGCGTGTCCTTAACAGGTGACGGTGTCAACGCGCTGAGTCGCACAGTGGCAAGTGTCAAGTGTATGCCAGTTAAACCGCCTTTCACTGCAGTGTCTGTCAGTAATCCATCAGGTTCCGATGCAGCAACTTAATGTATGTGTGTGAAGATATATGTTAGCTACGGCGAGGGAATGAAGCAGGCAGAGGGTGAGAGGTCAAGGCTTACGACCATCAGAATAGGGTGAGCGCACATGGTCTATGAATCCCTATGGAGCGCAGATCCAAAAACACTGCAATCTGGTGAACAACATTTACTAAAGTGCTCTCTGTTTGCGCTGGAAGAAGGAAGCGTTGGTGACAAGGGTTAACAACCGCAGCCACATCCTCGTATACTGCACAGCTCTCCATCCTTTTACTGTCTCTACTCAGCTGTGTCAGCGCACAGAGCTCGATCCTAGCTAGGTCTCCTGGGCAGACTTTTTCGCAAAGGCTTTAGAATAATAATGCGCCGCTTGCATCCATTTCACCTTTTGAATTATAATGAAAGAGATGGTCAAACGGTATCGCGGTAACGCAAGATCAGCAATCCAACCCTGAAAAGCTCAGGCCTCTAGAGGGAGAGTTTATTACCCCGGACTTCACTAAATTTACTGTCGGGTTTTAAGGTCGAGGGAGAACACAGAGAGGACTTGTTGAAGCTGCCCGGATAAGTTATGTCCCCCCGCTTCATCCGCCCCGAGGTCACGCAGATTCATGGGTCACCCCAGGGCTGGATAGTAAAACAGAAGCCCCTTCAACAAATGCTGCTGAGTTAGGGAGTTTAAAAGAGGACTGAGGAGCTGGGGAGTGTTCAAAGGAGACTCTGTCAATATACCAATGCTTCAGATCATTTGTCCTGAGTTGTTAGTCTGACAGTTTTGTGTAGGGTGTAATTGCTTCGAGGATGCTTTGTCTTAAGGGGACAATTCACAACGGTTTCCAGCTTACGTGTTCGGGGTTTGTGCGATACACAGTAAACTACTGTTTTTTGAATGTTTTGCTTTGACAAACAATTTGTGCACAGACACCATTATAGTACCATCATCTGCCACTTATTGTGTTTGTCACTCAAAATTCACTGAGGCAATACTACTGCATGATGACACTGTAACAATAAGGCAGAATCATGGATGGCTATCATGTACCATTATAAAGAGCTGGAGTTGAGCCTGAACTGCCATAAAATTATGGTTACACCCTTTGCCAGAATAGGTTCACCACAAGTGCCAACATATGCGCATAGCTAAACGACTGAATAGGTTGATTATCAGTGACACCCAAAATGACATATTTCACTGTTTCCATAACAAAATGACTGTTGCAGTGTACCAGTGACAGGCATGCTATACCTTGGTCATCCAACTGCAGTTTGGTTCGGTTTAAGCACTAAAACTTATTGGTTTGGTGTAGGAAAACATTGTGGTTTGGGTTAAATTAAGTCTGTTAGTTAAATATATAACGTCAATTACATTATGTAGTATCACTTTACTATGTCAGTAAGCTAAGATAACATAACATTGACTTTTGGTAACATACTGGACACGAAGTCTCCTAGGTGAAAGTCCTATGCACGTTTAACCCAAGTGTCCATCCCTGACCTCCTCTCTATGAGGTCCTTGTTGCTCTTGATATTAGTTTTCCTAACTTCCTCCTTTGCTGCAGTATTGTAACTAAAACCACTAGATGTCGCCACCTCGGGTCGTGGCAGATGTGGTGGTCACATCCCCACCAATAGTTATAATCATCAGTCATCAAATGCCAAAAATAGGTGTTCAGTGAATACATCCTACTATATTAAATATATTGTCTTAAATAATTAACATTTCAATTTGAGTATGTCCATAAGGATTTAAAAAAAAAGATCATCACATTCCATATCTGTTCAACACAGTGTCCCAAATGGTTTGGGATCAGGGATGTATGTGATTGACTTATTTCAGTTACAGCAACTGATGCACGCTGTGACAGTAAAGTGCAGTGTGTAATGTTCCAAAAAACATCAAATAGTCATAGTTAATTTGCATGATTGCCTGTTTTGAATATTATAACACATTATATGAAATGATTAGTATAAGGACCGGGCGACTCGTGAAGGGAAGAGACAGGCCGCATATTGACAAGAAACTCACGGAGTCATTTGAGCTCTTATCGACAAAGTAAATGTGAAAGCTAAAGTGGAAAATTAATTGCTCATAAAAGGCCTCGACTCGAATCCAAATGAATTTACTGTTTTAAAAAACTTCCTCTCATGCCACTTTTGTTCAAGCGAAATAAGGCAGGGACGGCGACGGAAAGTGTGGAGACGGCTGACAAAAGACAGCCTGACAGATGTAAAGCGATGGGAGCAGGAAAGGAGTGAGAGAGAGAGAGAGAGAGAGAGGGAGGAAGAGGGAGAGGAAGACGTGTCTGTCCTTCAAGGCACAGCAGTGAAACTTGTATGCAGAAAATTGAGGTGACGTGGTAGAGACAGTGACAGATGTAGTATGTGCTGGTGCCTGAAGCGTGACCACGGGGTCGAAAATACTGTGTAAGCACACACAACACGCTCACAGGAACGTGCACGCACTCACACACACATGCATGCGCGCACATGGACTACAGAAAAACCGTTTCTGAAAGTGGAAGAGATGAAGATCGAGGGAAAGGGTGGAAAAAAAGAGAGATATAATGTAGTTCCCATCCAATAAATGTCACAGAAGACACTCAGCATATTTTTTTTCCCTGCCTGCAGGGACCCTCGAGGACCCTGGGAAATGAACATATGTCCTATTGACCTCAGCCACTTGATTCAATCATGGAGCGCTTTATTGAGGTGAAGGCAAAGTCACAGCCTGTGTACTCTAAAGGTTATTGGATGGTAGACTTGTTTTTAGGTTCAGTAAGGAAGAGGGAATAAATTATATTCTGAAACTAATTGGACGGTGCGATTTGCTGGTGGAAAGTGAGGCTTGTGGCAGGGCTGAAGGTTAGACCACAACACTGCAGTGATGAAGTAATGAGCCAGGGGGAAAGACAACTGTACAGCTACATTTCTGCTCACACGTGAGCACATGAAGAGAGAGGCAGAAACGTCCCCTCTGATTCCTTCAGTTGCATGCTCTGATAGTTTAGTTTTTATTCACATGTCACGCAAATGTATACCACACATGGGATTACAAGACACATCTGCCAGCAGCAAAAGAAAAAACATCAATCATCACATCATGTGCTGTATATATTATGAATGTAAACAAATACATGACTTGGAAAAGAAAATAATCCAGTTTTCGTCTTAACGTTTGTCCCCCCGTCATTTTTACTGTTCTTAATTTTAAACCCAGTGCTTTGTGTCACTCAGTACCCAAGACACTCCAGAGCTGAAGTTAGAAGACTGTATCAAAAGTGTACAGTACATTTACTGACATGAATGTCAGTACCTGAACGTCAGGTAATATGCATGTAATGTCAATGTGAAATGATACATTTGACACAAATGTTTGCTGAAGCGGTAACTGCCAACATTTTCTCTTGCGACTTGGCTGCCTGTATTATCGAGTGCGGTGCTCGTACTTTTAAGGATTGTATACTGCCTCTATGACCGGGAAAACGGCCAAGATAAATGTTCTGTCAGTAGCTTTCTCACTAACTCCAGACAACTTTAAAACACTCAAGACCGACCGTGTTATTTGTTTCAACTGATGCAGTTTATTTTCATCTGGACTTCCAGATCTCCTTGTAAAAGATTATACAACATGACCAAATGAGCCAACCGTGGTCTGTTTAATTATCAATAGCTTGATTGTTTTTTTTATCATACACCCTTCAGATCAACTTTACATTCATATGGCCTTTAATGGGACCTGCTTGCTCCTTGTATGTACAGAACTTGCATTATACTGTAGCCAAATACAACTCTGATTTTCTTACTGTTTAATCCAATGTTTTTTATTTACATGATGTATTTCCACCTAGACCGATGACAGTTCCAGAGCTTTTACGTTGACTTCTTTTTCTATTTCAAATCAAATCATAATTTATGAGGTTAATTTAGGTGCACAGTTAAAATACAGGAAATTCAGGAAATTAAGTATCATGTAGATTTCCAATAACTCTCGGCGCATCTCCTGCCAGCCTTTGGTATACAGCCCAACACAGATGATGAACCACGTGTAGAGTTGTGGCACCCCCCCTAATTTTTTTTATACACAGTACATTATTTAAAGTAACACGCATACAATATGTTTATGTAGAGGAGGAGGAAGAGGAAACGGAGTAATCACAACTGCTTCAGGCCAGATTTGTATCGTTACGAAAGGCTTTTTCCTCATCTCAGGCTTTCCCGAAGTCACTTACGAATCCACTTAAACACCAGATTTTAACTGCACAAGCAAATCCCTGCTTCTTAGATAAATTGTATGAAACACCCCTCTCCGTACTCTATTCATATTTCATCATGCTAAATCTATGCAGTTTTGTTTTCATATGTTGAAAGGGAAAAGCCAGTGGGAGACATGTGATGGCTTCTGGTAATTACACGAATGCATTACCATGACAGACATGTTCATCGCAACGCCGCGCTCTCTGAAGTGGATCATGGGATACGGGCAGCTCAGTCACACTGTGAGATTGACAGCTTAAGGTGGGACCCCTGGTCCGTCTCCCTGCCCGCTCCTCTTTGATTGTAATCTTGCGCTGGAAATGAGCGGGAGCAGGAGACGTACGAAACGGCGAAGAGAGAGGCGGATTCTCAGAGGTCAGGTTCCCCCGCTGCCTGCCCCTATCCATTAACTAATGCTCCCTCACTTCAAATGGCTGTCACTGTAGCTGACAGCATCCTGTTGTTGTCACTCTGGATACACACAATAAAAGATCCTAAGTGGCAGCAGAGCGCTACGTGTGTGGAAAAGTTGTCATTTTCTCTCCATATAGACGAGGAGTGATGTTGTTTGATACACAAACAGTGACACATTGTAAACGCTCCTCATCCACAGCCACAAAGTCAGATATCAGTGTTTATTTCCAATTGCCTGTGACAGTCCGCGAACGCCGCGCGAGCCTCCTTGTTCCTCATCCTGTTTTCCGCTCCCTTGTTCTCTCCCAGTTGGCCTTTAGTTAGATCAGTCAGTGAGTAAGTATCACACTCGGGGGACAGCTGGTTTGTGTTTACAGTCTGGAGCGAGTGCACTGCAAGTATTGTCTAAACAATTTTAGTCGCTATATTCCCTCAGGCTCAGCATTTCCAAGAGCCAGATCTGTGCCAGAATGTCAGGACGCAAGGAAAGAGTTTGTTTGGCTTGCAGCAGGCCGGGAAGTGCTCTGGAGTTTCAGACGAAGACCATATGGTTCCTGGGTGTGTGGAAATATTACCAGAATGTAAAAGTGTTTCTTTTGTGTGCGTCCGTGTGTACATCATGTCAGGATTACAACGGCTGCATAAGTGCGTCAGCCGAAACGACAGTTGCTACTTTGACAGGAAAGAAAGGACTGACCTTGACATTGTTACTGAGTGATTATTGAGTTTTGCTGATAATTACAACTTCATTATTTTACAGTTTTATTTCACAATGGAATACGTTGTCAAGATAACAAAAGCAACGTCTGGCTTTATGTGTGGTGATAAAGCTGTCGGGCATCGTGGATATCTGCATTGTTGAAGGATGTCTACATTAGACTTATGCAGCCTCATTAATAGGCCGTTGTGTGTGCAGGTTTTTCCCTTTTGTGCTTTTCTTTGAACAATAACTTGCTGACGAGGAGAGACAGATGTGCCAAAGGGGGGGGAACTAGCAGCACTAGAGAGTCACGTCAACAAATCTGTCGGTGGAAGATAGACTTTATACATAGAATGCTTTGGGTGTCTCTCCATTTCTTCTGCATGTCACCCTACATCCCAGCAAATCATGTCGGATATCATCTTGTTGTGGATAATGTATTTCAGCTCTGGCTGTTGCCGGGGAGACACCGTTTGGCTCGGCCCATTTCCCCCGACACTAAATCTTTTCCCCCTCTTTTCCCGCTCGGCACTGAACCTCGGCGCTGGTTGCATTTCCCTGCAGCCTCGTAGCAGTAATGCAGCCAGATTTTATCCATTTCCAATAAATCTCCGTGCTTTGCTGTGTCAGGTTACTCTGATGTCACACTCATTTGCTGATTTGCGACACGGGGAGAGAGGCTTCCCGGTGGGCTGAATAACCAGCACTCATGTGCTTAGCTGCAGAAGTGTTTGTAACAACTGAAATTAATTAGCAGTGAAAAGCCATCAGCAAGTTGCAGCTTGCAACAAACCCTGTTCTAACATAAGCTACGATATGTCTAGTGTGGCCTATATTTTACTTGTGAATTTGTCAGTGTGGCGGTATTAAAGGCTTACAGCATGGTTGAGTAATCCGGCTGTCACCGAGAGAAGAGGGATGGCTGTGCATTTGCTCAGATATTAGCCTTATCCATCCTCTATCTGTCACTCCGCAACGCTACAGTCAACAGCACCCACCAGCCATATCTGTGCTCAAGGTTAATACTATCTTCCGCGTGGGGTCAAAGGTCATGTCGGTTTTTCATTTCAACCTCTCGTCAGTTTTCATGCGCTTGAGCTTTCTGCCTGCTCTCTCTGAGTGTCTGCTCCGCGTGATATCACATCACCCAGTAAAAGTTAACTGCGACGCTGTAACGAGAAATCAAGCTCAGTAAAACTCCCTTCAGGGCGTGAAAATGAAAAATGAACCCTCTCCCAGATGTGCGCCGTGTAATTGTGGTTTGATGTTTGTTGGTGTTTATGATTAAGATGCCAACTTCTCAGATTATCATTTAAGATAATCAAAATTCTTATGCTGAGCAGACGCTTTGCTTTATCACTGCCAACCATAATCAAATATTCAGAGTGAATACCAGACAGCCAAATTGCATGGAAATTTAAATCAGTGTTCATGGTTTGTTTGTAGAAGGTTTTGAAGTCATATAGACAAACATAGCTTTAGTAGTAGTAAAGTAAAATCAAGTCAAAATTTGGATGCCTTGCTTGGCCCTTGCTTTCGGCAGTGGTCCTGCTGTATCCCCATGTAGGCGGTCTCTAATATATAAAGAATAAGATGATTGTTTAACTATTTTAGCTTTTGTCAAAATCTTTCATACATTACTTCGCTATGTATTCAAAAATTGTTGGCTCTGTGCAGTCAGACCAATTCACCGTTAAAGCTCTAGTGAATAGGATTAAGGGGGATTTGTTAGCAGAAATGCAATAAGTTTTGAAATAGCCTTTTATATCTACCAAGGATGCAGGTCCACTTCAGGGAGTCTACCGTGTTACGCATCCATGTTTCCGCAGAAGCCCAGAATGAAGAAACAATGGTTCCTCACATTCTCGAGTTTTTTTTGAAACGACCGTAGGGAAGGTTGAGATGAGGGATATTCAGTTGGTTGCACACTGCAACCTCAACATTAGATGCCCCTAAATCCTACAAACTGGACCTTTTTTAAAGGCCGACTAAAATTAGACTGCAGGGTTTATTCTGCTCCAATGTGCACATCTGTCTGGCAAATCTCGTGTCGTGTGTTGCTCATTGCACAAAGCCAGGAGCAAAATGGGAAAGTTGTGGCATTCTTTTTATCTCATGATGCCGTCCCCTATGTTTTTAATTAATCTGCCTTAACACTGTCCCAGTCTAATTAGTGACTGTCTACATAGAGGTGGTAGTTGATTTCATGCAGTCAATGAAATCACTTTATTTTAAACCATAGCTGCACAAAACTTGGATGTCTCCGTTCAATGGTAGGCGGACCCACACTATGACAGCCAGACAGCAAACAGTTACACAATACAGAATGCCAGACTTAGAGCAAAATCCCATATCCCAATCCCAAGTCTCCTTCTTAGATATATTACAAACGTGAACATGTCTAGTCCCTGACCCTAAATTATTGCTCTATGCTAACATTCACTTGTGTAGACTAGACTTCAAGTTAATTAGCTAGTCAGCTGCAGCACATTAAACAAAATGTGTTTGTGTGTAACTGCGAATACCGCTTTGGTGTGTTTGGATGCTGCTGTGGACGTTACCCTTCACTACCACCACTTACAACACAGCATCTGTCCACGGCTTGTAAGCTTGTAAGTCAGTGCGGGTTTGCTTTCTCTCTAGTTCCCTGGCTGCTGCTCTGCCTGCAAGCTGCTGTCAATCAAACGGACACAACCTTCCAGTGGTTGAGAGTGTTTTCGGATATTTCCTCAAGCCTTTTTTCCCCTGACTTTTGTTAATGACAAACTATTGATCGACAATGAATTCAGGCAATATTCAGACAGCAGAAAGTGAAAGTGATTAAATGTAATTTGAGTTGAATACAATATACATATTAACATGTTGCAGGGTGTAGACTGTTTTGTATAACAGTCTATATATTAAGTTATACATTTTAACTTCGGAAATTTGCCTAGTGTATTCAGTCAATATGAGCAGATCGGGTATGTAGCCAACCGGCTGCAATTGTTTGGGTTACCTGTGAGATATAGCAACATTTCATCTGCATAAAGACATTTCATCTGCGCCACTATGAAAAGCAATATGGTGAGAACCTTTATATGTATATATAAAGTATATAAAAATTCAAATCTCCAGACACCACATTGTACACTGTAAACTGTATATGAATACAGCTATTCAGTGAATAACTTCATGGAGACAAAGTGACAAACACTTGCAAGCGCAGCAGTATAGTAAAACACTGTTTGTGCAGTATTGTTCCTCCTGCATACCCTCTGCAACCAAAGATCTGTGTATCTCCTCTAATAGGCTGCAGATGTGGTGAATTACAACATGCAGGAAATAGGGGAGAAAGAGTGAGAGAAAGGAGTGGTTCCTCAATGGAAAGCTGAATAATGAGATGAACAGCTCCAAAGCGCCACAACCATTCCTGTGCCTGCCTGGCTGTCAGTTCTGCATCCCTTATTTTCTGCCATTTTCCTCCTCCTCCTTTCCTCCGCCTCCTCCTCCTCCTCCTCCTCCTCCTCCTCCTCCTTCTGGAGCATCGCTTCATCTCTCTCCTGTGGGAATACTTGGGAATGTGCAGACAGGTTTGTGATGGGGCTGCTGATGCTGAAGCTGCTTACTGAGAGCTTTGATGACCAGCGATGTGTTCCCCATTATTGTCACATACACTATATACAAAACGTGTGCAT
Organism: Diplodus puntazzo; assembly: GCA_963678695.2. NCBI lineage: Eukaryota > Metazoa > Chordata > Actinopteri > Spariformes > Sparidae > Diplodus > Diplodus puntazzo. Next base: position 5,753,513 of record OZ023167.1, on the reverse strand, counting down.
GTGAGTGTCTATCCATGTAGGGTGAATAGCATGCAGCAGCAGACTGTATAACAAGGGCGTGTCTGTGCGTTTTCATATCGGTGCTGCTCCATCTTTAAAAAGCTAGTGCTGTTTTTTTTTTTTATATTTTTAATGCTAATGTTGAACCACAAGTTAAAACAGCAAAAACTATTTAAATGAGATTCATTCTAGTACCTGAAAAAATGATAAAATTGTGCCAAAACCTTGCTTTTAAAAAAGTGACTGTAAGGCGCTTTGCTTTTCTTTTTTAAAATCTTTTAAACATCAACAGCCTTTTGTGGTGTTGACATTGCAGAATTCAAATAGGCAATTTCAATATTTTTCCAATTAATTGTGTTGTTTGCATGTAGTCGTAATTAATATTCACACTTTGTGTTTGCTTAGCTGGCAGCTTCGTTCCACACCCTGAAATTCCTTTTTTCTGTGTCATCAAGGCCGATTTTTCAAGGTCTCAGTTATATTATGCGAGACAGAGACGGTGAGAGAGAATAATTGAGAGTTTTCCTCAATCTGCTACACCTAACAATCTAGTTGGAGTATCTACAAGTGCCTTTCGGTGTTTACAGGTATGGTTTTCCTTCCATTCATTCTCTCAAATATAGTAAAGTATAATTTCGTCAAATACATTAGAATATGATAAGATGGAATATTTCATTATGCACGACTCCCTCTGCCAATAAAACCCTCCCTTCTGTTTGCTCAATCTATGTTTTTCTCTGTGGAAAACTCCCCTTGCTGTATCTCCCAGACTTCCCAAGGCTATTGCGGAGATATAACAAAGACGCACAAATACAGACAGCATGAGATGAGGCTCCGGCATCTGAAGGAGAGGATAAAGCTGAGAGGTAAAGGGAAACCAAGAGACACCGAAGAGGGACTGGAGATAATTAAAAGGATCTTCAAAGCGATATAGCTCTTAGCGCTGGAGCTCACTCTCATTTACACACATGTAAACGCCCGTCCCCACACGTACGTTCAAACCACGTACTGCAACTATACCCAAAGATGTGTTGTTTTCACGCTACATTCCGAGGCATAAATCTGTGTCTTCTACACGCCCATATGTTTAATGGGGGTTATGCAAAGCACGTCAGGATTTGGCTCATTTTCATAACAGCAATCTACTGGCAATTTATCACAATCAAGCATGAAAAATCTGCTATAGTGCGGATGATTTTTTTTTTGTTTCGGTGTAATATATTTATATGTTTCTCGGAGAATAACGCAATTGCATTTTTAGGATTAAATGTCACATTGAAATATGGGCGTTATGCTAATGAAACTGAGTCCTTTCGGAAGCAAGTATTTGTTGCCCTGTTTCACCTTCTCTGCCTGTGAGACTTGCATGCAAACACCCAAACACGCGATCAATGAAAACTGTGATTTTCTAGGTCATCTATCTGACTAATAGGGGATTCAAAGAATGAACGCCTACTCTACTATCAAAACCACTAGCTGACACCTGGCACAGTTGTGGGTGAGTCTTTCATCTGTGATTTTAGCAGAGTGCACTACTGAGTGACATCATGATGCGTCATATCCGTAGTAGGCTATTTAGAGCTTTTGAGATGACCTAACTACAGAAGGTGGACATAACCTGAGTTGTTACTGAACAGATATTCTTTTTAAACTTTTCTTTTTTCTGCACTATTCCATGTTAAACAGAATTCAAGGTATTGAGTAGCCCCAGTATCTGACACCATACCACCACACTACAATGCAACTTCTCAACACTCTACTAAAAAAAAGGAAGCTATCTTTATCTTGAAGCATAAAGAGACGACAACGTATGTTGTCAGGTGACCCTTTGAACCTCTAGTTAAACATTGATCATCTCAATTTACTTGCAGCAAACGTCATGTGGGACTTTCAGCACTGCTCACCATGCTGCGATGAAGTGGCGCTAAGGGCCTGTAATCATGGCAGCTCTGTCCCAGGTCTCTGAGTTCAGAGGGACGAACAGCTGATTTGACTGTCTGACAACCTGTCAGCAACTGGTCTGCCCTCAGAATAATGTGTGTGCATGAGTGTCAGTGAGAGAGGGGAAGATGAGACAAACACCAGCTGTTACTCTGTGAATGGAATATTTCCGTCAGACTTCTCATATTCTACTGATTGCCTGAGCGTAAAATAGACGAGAAAGTTGGATTTTAAGATGTTTATAGTCTGTGGCGACAGGGAATCAAAATAGCACGCATGGTTATAAAGAATTACACTGTTTGCTGTCAGTGAAATAACTATTGACTAAACTTTTATTAATTAAAAAATTGCACCATTTTTGAATGGCGGTGATTGCAATCATAAGTGTGTGTTCACCAAGCAAACCTGATTGCATGTTATTGTATGTACTGGTAAATGCACAAGGTGACACAACAAATACAACCAGGCTGAAGAGGAGATTCCTCTGGCAGCTTTATTTGCTCTGTGCTCGATGGCTTCTCCGTTTTCCGGAGCCACATCATCCAGGAGGTGAATGGCGGGTGTGCTTCCCTGCCCTAATGCGCACATTTGCCTCGGCGGCAGAGTGCTTTAAAACACAAGTATATTCAGATGTTCCAAAAAGTGAATACGGGCTCAGAAAATACGAGAAAACAAGGCATTTTTGTCACCTTTATGGCTCCAATGTCATAACATCCAGCATATCCTCCCAGTCTCAGAGATAATTGTTAATTTTTCGATTGTGTACTCAGTTAATGATGTTAGGGAGGACAGCGTTGATGCAGAGATGAAGAAATGGTCGGCTGGTGTTGGATATATTTGGCAGTTTCAGTGTTTTGTTGAGATGTACATTCTGTCAGATCTCTCCGTGCGCTGCCACACTGTGGAACAACAAAGTCTGATCTTCATCTGACTGCTTTGTTGACTGTAAGCAAACTCCCATCTCTGGCTTTTGCGTCATCTCATGAAAGATTCACAGACACACACACAGAATATACTTTTCCAGGCCGCTTTCCAATAATTCATCCCAGCGGCCTCCAAGCAGGGCCGGCTGATTATCGACTCGGATGAACTTATTTGGAGCGAGTGAAGTGAACCAGGAGTCATAGCTGGATTGATCATTGAATTGATTGCGTGCTGGGTTTCCCAAAAAAACCTCTCTCTCTTCTATTGGGGTTGTGTGGACCTTCGAATAAGTGCAATTATGTCAAGAAATGAAAAGTTTTCATAAGTGTTGGTTATGTTACTGTAAATACATAGTTTCTGTCGGCTAAATCCTGATTCTGATCCTGAACTTTTCTGAGCTGTCTGTTTTGTTTGCTGGTGATGTCTCGAAAACCTTTACCCGCATCCCTCGATCAATTACGTGCACGACATATGCACCGTGAGAAATGTGTTACTAAAGGTCTCGCACCGGAGCGTCAACAGGCAACACGACATACACACCCACCCACCGCGGACGAACGTCTTCCTCGTCCACTCTGTATCTCTCTGGAGCGTGAGAAGCCTCTCTAGATGAGTTGCTGTTTAATTGACAGCTGCTTCACTAACTGCTTCCCCTCACTGACAGATGAGGAAGTTTTTTTCACACTAATAGCCATCGGACACCTGTGTGTCTTGTCAGTTTTTTTTTCTTCCTTGAGGTTTGTTGACAGCATGTGCAGAGACAGCGCAGCCAGCGTGATGTAGGAGCGCTGTCAGATTGATGTCTTGTATTCTCGCTGTCACCTATTCTCGCTCACACACAAAGTGCCATTTATAAATAAAGCCCGAGCCATGTGTCGTTGCTGCTGGCATGCGCTTCTTCCAGCCCCCCTGCGTTTTCTTGTATCTCTAAAAAAAACAAAAAAAAAAACAAGCGAAAAACATATCAGGGACGAGGGCTGATCACGAGCATCGCAACTGATTTAATTAGAGGTTTCATACTTTCTTTTCATGCATTTATTTTTGAAGCACACTGTATTTATATTCACTCGCAGATTTGTCTCCTTATTTTTCCATTGCGTGTTTTTGCTTACCCCGAGTGCACGCAGTACCGTTTCCTGCATGTGTTATCATTTTAATAAGCTGATGTACGATAAATAAACTATCGAGTCTGAAGGATTCTCAAGAAATATACTGTACGCAGACAAAAGAATTGTAAATATTTTGGGCCAGGGCACTCATATTCCCTCCTCTCTTAGCGTATTTTCTTTCCTCGGTTTTGCTTGTTTGAGTGAACTTGGCCTTGGGTCTGCCTCTCTCCGCCCTCTCTATCTGCTGCTGCTCTGTTGGCATTGATTATCTCAGACCCGAGGTATCCGCTGTGTGTGTGTGAGTGCGTGTGTGTGTGAGTGTGTGCACGCACTGTACGTGCGTGTATCTGTTTCACCGTCTCGAGCTCCACTGCATGCTGAGAAGGCAGATATCTCTGGAGGTTCTGTAATAGAGCGGATACTGTTGCCCGCCTCACATTGCCATGGGGGACGAGGGGAAGGGAGCGTTGGAAAGTTGTTGGGGGATGGAGAGGGATAAGTAGGGGAGAGGGCAGAGGATGAGAGTATCCACCATTTACTAGATAGGAATGAAATCCTATCTGTTTGATTAGCCCTTTGACTCCGCTGGTCACAAACGCTCCTCGAGCTAATTGAATTATGCTTTTTCAGGAGATCATACTGAATGTACTGTACTCTAACTGGAGCAGGTCACTGGTGGGTTTCCAACTATTAATTTAGGGCTTGGCAATACGGCGATAGTACATCATTATTATGGTATAAAATCGTTATCATGATGTGAAACCATATCATCTTCTGTAAAAGTACCAAAAGTCATCCCTCCAGTTTTGACAGAATACTAATATTGAGGTCTTTGATTTTGTCACCAGTCCAAGCCCTTTTTGAAGTTTTAAGATGTACATTGTGTATTGCAATCTAGCCTTAAAATAGTCAGTGTTTCTCACACAGACTTTACTTGGGCAGGCCGCCCGAGTCTATTTGGCAACTCCATTGCAGCATTTTGTTTTTACTGTTATTTTTGTATTTGTCCGAGAGAAACAGAAAGGCAAGGTAAGCAACTAGGTGCAACGCTATGTAGTCAAACTTTTTAAAGTGATTCTGAGTGAGATAGTTGATTTATGAGTCTCGTTCTGTAACTTGAAGGTGCCGTGACCCTGTTTACAGCGCCGTTTTGGAAGGTACCAGCACGAATCCAGATACAATAGCGGCATTTATTTTCCAAAAACAGTGTTCCGTTACTCTGGAAAATGCTCAACATGTGACATCAGGTGTTGCACTTTCACTATTTATAGAAATCCTGTATTATTGCTCTGGCATATTACAGCCACGTTTACAGCACTCATCCAGAATATACTGTAAAATACTCCTGTTTGATTTAGTTTGAGTTTAGCCTTTTGCTGTAACAATGAAATATTGGACTGTACTGGTGGTGTCTTCAGTAATGTGCTGTTAAATCTACAGCGTCATCTGTGAGCGTCCTCTCAATGGTTTCCATAGGGACTGTTATTTTACTAGAAAGCAGTGGCTCAAGGTGATGCTGTTGGATTATCCAGAGTGACGGGACCACTTGTTCAGGAAAGACACATAGCTTTATGTGCTTTTTTTTCACAATTCACCATTCATCTCCATTGTACTTGAGGGAGCAGACCAAGTCTTAGAGTCGTATATCTCAGAATCAATCGAAAACTATCTGGGTATACAGGCAAAAGAGAAAATGTGGGTTTTTCTGTAATTTGAGTGAATTAGCCATTCGATGAAAAGAAAGTGCAAAAAAAAAAAAATGGGTGAGAGTGTCGCTAATGTTTTGGGAATTGTCACATAACCCTAATAGATATTAATGTTTTCTCCCTGAGCGGATGTGTGTAGTGAGGAGCAACAGCGCAGCTAGATGACTTCGGCACCAAATTGCTTCTGGGAGGGAGAAGTGCACGAAGCTTCACACTCCCGTGAACACGCAGCGGGGAATGGGCTGTACATTGTTTACAGTATACACAGTCTGCCATGTTAAATAGCCCTCGCTGTCACTCCCGTTTGGTTTGCGAACAGAACGACAAGCCCACAAACACCGGGACGTTAAAAGCTTGCGCATGTTAGTCGGTACGCTCCGATGGATGCTATTAAACACGGGTTACCTACTGGGTGTAATCACAGGTTTCAGTCCCAGTAAATCTCCCTGTTCCTCGCCTTGTAAATTACTGTCAGACTACCGGAAATGTACGTTGACCTCCCGCTTTTTTCTCGTTCAAACCCCCAAGCAGTTGCATATTTACGATATCAAGCAGAGCGGAAAAAAACAGCGCGCCCGACAACAAACCAATTAATTTGGACACATGCTGCCATATGAGACTGAATCGAAAAAATTAAGAGAATGGAAGTCAACCATGGCTAGACAGAAAGAAGAAGAAAAAAAAAACCTTGGGTGTAATGTGGAGTTCAGTGGTTTGTTGTGTGGGAGGTGGAGATGCGAACACCACAGACTGGAGCGGAAACGATAATTAACAATGACCTCGACTCGACCCTGATTCCCTCCTTTACACATGCTACGTTTTTTCTCCATGAAGGCTTTTGGGACACAAAGGCAACTCTCTCTCCTCACAGGCTGTGAAGGACAACATTTCATTTGAGTCGACAATGCCAGAATAGTCTGCCGAGAAAAGGTTATCCCTTTCCCTGACTGCCCTCTTTTCTCATTTCTTCCTATTTGGATCCAGACAGTGCTGAGTCCACTATGAGGAAGACAGCTGGAGGGATTACAGTCGGCTAATTATAAGATATCTATCCATAATTGCAGTGGATTACGCCATTATTCATACAGAGCTTAGCCGCGCAAAATGCCTTAACCACCATCGCATTACGTAGCATATATCGCTATGTATTAGTCACTATTTATACAGCTGAAACTGAATAGCACAATTCAAGCAGTTTCAGTAGCCTTGGTAAGGGTAAAGGATAACCAAACCCCATTACCCAATTATGGCTCTTCTCTCAGTCTGCAGCTCATCACTGATGACTCCATTAGGCCCGTGCATTGAGGTTATTGTTGGACAGAAATGAGGAGATGGTATTCAGGTAGCAGATCAATTTATGAGAGTCATTCCAGGAGGAGTGCGTGATTTGACTCCGGGGCCGGGCTTAAGATGACAAACAGACACTTTAGCGGAGGATATGACTTGAGCAAATACCAGATCCGAAGAGGAAGTCCTGTCTTTTTCTCCACCTACCAGCTCCTTTCATACGCTTGAAGAGGCGTCTGTGTGGTTAAGAAGATACAATTTAAAAAGTCCTCTTTTATCTTGTATTTACTCATTTATACTGTTGGCGCTGTTCAGTAGGTGTGTCACGTTCTCCAAGTCTAAGATTCTAAAGGCACAATTTTTCTTGTAAAGCATTTTCTTTTTTTCTTCAACGACAACAATGCCATTGTTAGACTATGGCATCTGGATTTGTAGAGCTCAACAGATTATTGTTTTACTGACAAAAACACAAACACTGTCATTTACATGTTCATTGTTTTCTTTCAAAAGATAAGGTAAGGTAGTTTTTTTTTACAACAGCAGCTAAAATATTGACTAAAAATAAAGATTCCAGAGTTTAACAGAGAAAAACGGCACCTTTCTAGGATCCAACAATAAACAACAAAAGATGGAAAAGTTTGGTTTGTTTTAGTAAGGATGTCTGAAAAGTAACTAAACCCAACATCTCCAGCTCTAGGATTTAGCCCTTTCAGTTGATCATCTTCATGCACACAGGATAAATGTCTGGAAGTGCAGCTGCAGACTGACGCGGAGCTAGTTGGGAGCTCCTGCTCGTTATTTTGATGATTGAAATTAAAAGCTTGTTTCGATCTAAATTTGGAAGCTTAGACATTCGGGTGGACTGTATTTTCTAACATGTCCATGTTATATTGGAAGTGTATTGATCACTTATAGTTCTTTGGCTATGAAATAATCATAGTTTGCATGTCATAATAACAAGCTAAAAACATCTGTCGTGTGATGAGTCACGAAACGAAACGAAATATCATTTTAAGTGAGAGTAGGCGAGAGGACAGATGGTGGGATTCACATCAGAAAAATATTGGCTGTCCATGTAGAGTTGTTGGTCCAAATGTGGAGATACTACAAGGCTGTTATAAAACATTCTTAGTTAAAGACTTTTGCCAGTCGTTGGGTCAGAATCCACCTCATGCGGGCTGGACAAGTTACAAAATGAAACCTACTTTAAATGGCAGGCTGCTGGGGATAAACTGTGGAGTCTAACATCCAGACGAAAGGGGCTTTGTAGTCTGCGGGTAGGGTACGACGCTGCATCCTGCAAACAGCATGTGCTAGCCAGATCAAAAGAACTTCATGAGGTAATGATGCTCATGTTACTTTTGTCTACAGGGGGCGCCACATCTGACGCAAACTAAAAGTTCCTTGTAGCTGCTTTAACACACTCACAACAGTGAATCTGACAGAAGTTGACATCGTCGAATTTGTAGATTTTTTTTTTTTGCCGTGGGATTCAGTGGACGTGAATGAAAGACAAAGTGCATATTCACAGAGCATGTCCCGCCTTCCATCTGCATATCTCTGCAGCCAGAATGACAGTATGTTGCTCATCGCCCTCGCTGGTTTTTAAAAATAATCTATTTAGCAATATGTTCCCTCCACTCCCTCCTTCCTCCTGCCCATCACAGCAGCTGTCTCTGCACACATGGCGCGGCAAACCAACCTGAACGTTTTCTTTGCACTGCTGCTAAAACCAATTAAATTTACGGCAAAGAAATCACCTGATTACAAAGCCCCCCCCCCGCTCATCCTTCCCTCTGGTGTGTGCATTCATGTGTGCACCTGTGTATGCATGCCACCAAGGGCAATGTTAAGAGCTGATCAGGTGGGAATGTGACATACTTTCTGGTTGTGCATGTGCCTGTCTCCTTTCCAAATCCATATGGGCGCAGCACTAATTAAATCCAGCCGGCTCAACCATTCACACCACCGGCTGCTTGGCACCGAGGAAAAAAAAAAAAAAAAAAAAAATCTGCTGGTGTTCTGTCAGGTAATATGACAAAACCAGTGGGTAGAGTTTCTGTGGGTGTGCGTTAATGTCAGGGAGAGAGAAGGGGGTGTGATTGAGGCCGCAAAATGACTTTGTTTGTGTGTGCAAAGAGCGCGAGGGAGTGAGCCGGCCTGCAGAGAGAGAAATATTAATTCTAGTGTTTGTAGATGGAGCAGTCAGATTGGCTGTCGGTGATGTAGATGTCTCCGCACGAGGCAAGATTTTGCCGGCAGGGTTAATAGCGGAGGGGGCGTCGTGTCACGCGAGGCCTTGCTCGCTGAATCAACCGACAGGCTGCTCGTCTCTCAAGAAGTGGATGCCTCTCTCAGCAATTTCCAGGCCTTATCGAATCTAAACAGTATAAATGTGTTCCTCCCCTCGCCCCTGACCCCCATCACTCCTCATGGCTTTCCACCAGCCCCTTCCGTCTCCACAGCAGCAGAAACATATTACTGTGTTGTAAGTGAGGTGGCTTTAGCCCCAGATTTATTCTCAGAGTGCATCTCTTCCATTCTGCTCTCCAGGATTGTTTACTTGTATTTTTTCCTTGCGCGCGCACGTGCATGACCGAGGTCACTTGCGCACACTAATTTTATAATTGTCCTCTCGACGTGTGTTTCCCAGTAATTTCACAGCTGATATGTTGATCTTCCCCACGGCTCGTGCTTGGTTTGTCCGTGCTGCTTGGGAGGGCTAATGTGTTGGTTTAACGGCGTCGTGTTAACAGGATAAAGATTTATGGGGGGGCAGAGCAGCATGTGTTCCATGGTCCACACAACAGATAGATAAATAAATGGAAATTGGGTCCATTTGTCACTGCCCGGGCTTGCCTGGGATGCCGCGTACCTGTGGAGTACAGCGCCCAGCGGAGATGTGACACCTTGTCCCGGCCGGCGCTTCGCCGGGTCGTCCGTCACGCGTGTTCCCGAGCTTGTTACACCCCTCTGTGCGCATTACTAGTGCGGAGAGAGGACGAGGCAAAGAACTACACCGCCGCTTGATTTCCTGATTTTTTGTAAAGCACTGTTTGAGTTTGTTTTTGTTCTAAAAAGCCACATGGAGCTCAGAAATTACACCCTGAAAGAGAAGGACACTGAAATCACTCTCTTTCAAACAAGGCCAATATTTTTGAATCGATGCGGGAATTATAATTTTGCACCTGGTACTCAACAAAATGATTTTTGAACCTCAGTTCAGTTAAAGACTGTGACACATTGTTGATAAAATAAAGAAAACATAATTGGCACAGTGTAATGCGTTTCATTCACAACATGAACTTCAGTGTCAAATAGGATATGATTTGTCAGAGACAGTTCATTGTCAACCATGCACTAAGTCTATTATCAAAAAGAAAACCACTCATGCCAGCGCTTCTGCTATTGTAGAAGACGGCAGCAGCACTTTGTGTGTCAGACCGACTCGAATTATCGTGTCACATTAAAGGCGCAATCGTAGGCAAAGTGAGGCCTATGAAATAATTACATGCAGAGACCATGCTTCATTTAAATGTTAATAAACATCATCTGTCCAGTGCTTCAAGTCCTTGATTAGAGTTGTTTGCAAAAACCTTCAATACCAACAGTTTGTTGTGGATTTGTGGATCTGAAAATGTGACACTGCTTTTTGTAACGTCACAAGTCAAAAAGTTTGGAAACCACTGGTTTAGTCTTTAACAATTTGTCGTGCTCAAAAAGCTCGTTATATCATCCGTAGACTACCAGAGGAATAAGTCCTGAAACCTGAAAATAAGTTTGCACTTCCAGTCCCCTTTTAAGTCAAGAGGTTTGTTGAATGGTTGACAGTTAATGGTTAACACAAGCTCAAGAGGTTTTCACTTTTTGCCAGTAAATACCAACATTATTGATATTATTCATTGTTGTCAATAAGTGTTTACGTGTCTCGAAAAAGATGGTTGGTTACAAGTGGCTAAATGAGACTACAGAAGTTGTTTGGGACATTAAACGTCATCATGCCGAACACGGACACTTATCTACTCAATAGTCCTACTTTATTGGAAGCTGTTGCAACTCTAACCTTGCAACTTGTAGACTGATCAGTTTATAGTAAAGAGTGTGTAGTATAGCGTAGTAGGACGCTGAGGATTGGTGACATTGAAGTCATGCGACCGTAGCTTAGCATATTTATAGCCTTGACCTTAGCTTTTTACTTCTGCCAATTTCATCTGAGCTTCATATATCATGAAAGTGGTGCTTAGTTGTGAAGATTGTTCTGCTGAACAAAATGTGTGCGTTTGATAAAGAGCTTATTTTTGGCAATAATCCAAAATCCAACTGGCTCTTTGTCAAGGGAACCGGAGTGTCGCTAACCTGCGGGTCAGCCCGCAAAATAAGTCCTCTCTGCAGAACTGTATCGGGTGAAATCCTCATTTTAAAAGTAACTCTGAACTAAAACTGTCCAGTAAATGTAATGTAGTAGAAAGTATCAGTTTTGCCTCTGAAGCACAGCACAATGTAGGAAGAAAGTAGCATACAAATACATACACTAGTTCGCTCTCCATCACTTATATTTCAGTAATTAACATTTCCTCAGAATGTTAATAAATACTATAATCAGGTGGCATTATGTTTCCAAAAAAACTTCTTAAGTGTTGCAAATTAGTTGTGTCTAAATGTCGTTTTTAGGAGAGAGGATCATTTATTAAACACGTTTCCCTGTAATTTCCACAGGGATGCACGCTGTGGCACAAAATGGAGGGGGGGGGGGGGGGGGGGGGGTCCTCTCATGCACAGTAAATGCTGAGTTTCCCAAAAAGCAAGTTGCTTTGGAACATAGAATAAGTGCGTAATTATCGTGTTTAGTGATAGCTTCCATGGCTACACGGACAAAGGAAACACAAGCTTCAGCAGAAAAAAAACCCCAATGAAATATACGCGCACCACCTCGCCGACTCCTTATCATCAAACACACGTTAAAGATTTCACCGAATAACAGAATGGACCGGAGCAGAATCTCACACATGACGAATGTGCGTTGGCCAGCGTGCAACAGAGTGTGCTGCTGTCGGGCTATAAACTTGAAATATGAGACGGAGCTTCATAAAGTCAGTAGAATCTCATTGGAATCGTTTTTTTCAGCCAGCAGTTTTTCTATTCATTTTTCTCGCTCATGTTTTTTCATACGTAGAAGAGAGAGAGAGAGAGAGAGAGAGAGAGAGAGAGAGAGAGAGAGAGAGAGAGAGACGTTGAGGCAGAGACAGACATGAAGCCACAGTGCAGTTGTGTGGTTTACTCTGGTATTCTGCTGACATGGGATCCATTAGGAGGGTTTGGTGGTGGTGGGGGGGAGTTAGTGGGGGTGGAGAATGCACAACAGGACTGGGAGAGAGAGAGGGGGGGGGGAGGAAGCGTGCACAGGCCCTAAAAAATCAGTGAGGGAAATCTAGCGTAGTTGAAAGCTTTTTTGAGAAGGTTTTTGAAGCCGAGGAGAAGAAAGAAGGCGACTGGGAGGAGCAAAGCCTTGAGAGATGGCTGAGATAGCTTCGAGGAAACAAAGGAGATGAGAGTAAGCAAAGATTGAAGCTGGAAGACAGGAAGGCACGGGGGAGAATGAAGAGCGATGAGGGCTGTACAGCGGTGTACATGCAGGAAAAGACGGAGAGATGAGAGGAGGCTCGGTGGGGGGCTGATTCACCTTGCTTTGCAGTGGCGGAGAATCAAAGCCCGCGTGGAGGAACCTATTAAAAACAACGCACAAGTGTGTGTTGAGTGTCACTGAACAAACATTCAGGTGTGCACTTGCCTCAACCTAAAAATCACCTATGATGCGCACTGCTGACCTCATCTCGGTCTCCTAATACCCCTTCCATCCACTTAGATGACTCACCTAATGTTGCCGACTGAGTCAGGATAGGTGCGTGTATTTCAACAGGGCTTATTCGCGGAATGTCTCCCGCTAATGATAAGGCAGGGTGTCTGTGCACACACTCAGTGATCTTTCCTGCGGTGCCCAAATGATACCCCTTCCATCCCTGTCATCACCGGGAGCCTCGCACGCCAACCAAACGGGAGTGCCGCTGTCAAGGAGATTGGAAACACCTGGAGGCTGGCATCGTCCGACGGCGCATCAGTCGCTCTTATTTACGCGGAATCAAACATTGACAGATGAATGTTTGCAGCCACGGGGGCTGCGGCGGTGTTTGTCATGGGGATTTGCAGGAACAACACGGAGGGGATGGAGATACAGGACGACATTATGTTCCAGTGGGCCCGACGTTATTGCGGATGCTTCTCGGGGGGGGGACGCTCACTTTTTTTTCCGAGGGAGATTCTCACATGCAAATGTCAACTCTCCCTGATTGTACCTCTGACCACAACATCAAACAGAATGAGCTATCATAGATAAGACCAGGCGAGGCGTCCAATATCTTTTTTTTTTTTTTTGTGTGTGTATAATCACATTTTTCTCTCTTCCTTTGCATATCATTCGAGCCTCCCTGCTCGTCCCTCCCCCATACCTATCCGCGAACTCTCCTCGTCAGAAAGACAAATTACCCAGTGGGCTGCTCTTTTAGCCGTGCTTTCTGTACAATAATCAATTTGAGGACGAGAGAAAGAGAAGGCTAGAGAAACGTGAAATTATTCATCAGGGTCTTTCAGTAGCAGTGCTACTCGAGGTGTTGGGGGGGGGAGGGGATGGTCGGGGCTACCTCGTCCTCCGTGAGATAATTAGGGAGAGGAGCCAAAAAGCAAAAAAAAAAAAAATAAGGGAAAGGCTGCAGGCCCAGCAGCGAAGGGGAAAAAAAGACAGAGATGGAGAGTGGTAGGTGGAAGGAGATGTGGGGATCATTTGCTTCTCCGAGAGCACATTTGTTGTTGTATTTGGAAATCTGGAGATGTTTAGTGTGTCGTCCCAGCAACAGACAGATACACAGGAGAGGATGGAGGAAAGACAGCCGGGGCTGGTGACGAGTGAAGGGGAAGCGCCGTGGACGAGGGAGGAGGAAGCGGCTTTGAGGGGGAGCATGACTCGGAGTTAGCTTCAGTTAAACCACTCAGGAGAGAAGGAGGAGAGCTCGAGGAGAGGAAAAATGAGCCCGGCCCTCTCTTGTGGCGGGTGTTTATTCAGAGTCCTCTTGTTTCCTACCAATTAAAGGGGCTGGGGGACTGCTTCAGCGCAATCCTCCCGGCCTCCCTCCCTCCTCTGCTCAATCTGTCTTCGCGCTCGTCTTCCCCGTCCTCTGCAACGTTTGCTCCATCTGCAATTTTCGATCATACAAATATCTCACCGTGCACGTGTTTTTACCTCCCGGATTCTCCCGTCTGACGATGTCACACACATACATTTGACATCTAAAATACTTTCACTGCATCTGCTGTGTAATTCCCCGTGTGTGTTTATCTTGTTTTAATGACTCGTTTTATCTGCAACAGCCTGCGTTTGCTCTGTTCTTATCTACACCCTCCTCTGCACTGCTGCAATGACCCGTTTTCCCCAGAGGGATCATTAAAGTTTCATCTTTCACCTCTCACTCATTTCTCTCTTCGGTCATTCCTTCCCGGTGCGGCTCGCTCCAAACCAAACAAGCCTGTCGTTATACTCGATTTCTCTTCCCATTCCTACTTTAAATCACCAGTCTTTAGCGTCTCCGTGACTTGAAGGCGGATAGGTGCCAAAGACTACCGTTTGAGGACAGTTTTGTACTGTAAAAACAGCACATGCGTCAACTTTGTGGATGAACGCTGCATTTATGGTAGAGTAAAATCATGTTAGACCATTGTTTAATACCAAAATCTTTGCGCAGAATGTTGGAAGGGCTAATGCTAAGCGAGTACACTTGCTAAAGAAGTCCACTGGGAATTAACTACAACCATGAAATGTGTCATTAAGACAATGTAAAAAGGAAAGTCAAGCTCTTGTTCATTAGAAATCACTCGCCTTTCCTCAAGAAATGCATTTTTGATGAGATGTTTGATATATATTGCAAATCTGTAATATACACAGAATAAAAACATTCATTTGAGAGTAATTAAGTGCTTGTGAAATGTTTTCGACATATGATGGCAGTAAGAAATAAAGTCGGGTACTGTTTCGTGATTTAGGGTAATTCAGTGTGTCTACTACAGCGACTTACTACTTGGGATTTCATGGTCTTTGATGCTGTTTTGGTGTGTGTCCATGTTTGTACCGAGCTCAGGCTCTTTCTCCAGAATCTCTTCTTTTTCTTGGGTGGGGGGGGGGGGGCTGATAAACGACTGACAATTGAGAATGCAACAGAATACTTGACAAACCACAGTTGTTTCACACCCGTCTGCTCTGGAGCGAGCAGTGGTACATGTGGTGCTCCGCTCACCACATCTACTTCAACTCCGCCTGCACGCGTCGTTATCAGTATCAAACACCCGACACGATGCACTAAATGGCTCGAAATCGGCCTATCATTCATAATTTTCCCCTTTTTTTTCATGTCTATGCTGCGTCTCTTCACGCGTATCCATCAGCTGCGAGGAAATAACGTGTATAGTATAGAGCCAAACGCAAGCCTTTAAGAAGCGTGTGGTCCTGCTATCTGGACCTGCACCGTCAGCATCTTTTCCCCCGTCACGCAAATGCAATTTTCCCCTGCTTGAATAAAAAGCATTGTTGTGTTGTGTTGTGTATCCCAGCGCACAATATACACCTGTCAATCAGCATAATATGGCTTGGAATATAATGCCACAGTCTCATATATTTGTGTGAAAGCAGCCCATGATTCTGTCTGCTACCTGGGTCTGATTTATATCATCCCTTTTTTTTCTTTCTTTTTTTTTTCCTCCCCGTCACACACGGAGAGCGTAGCATACCTGCGCTGAGCCTCTCTCTCTCCTGGGCCCTGAACTGTCTCTCAGATTGATGACAGGGGAAGGACTAGGGCACCTCGGGGTACATTAAGATGCGGAGTATAGCTAACTGTGAGTGTGCGCGTGCATGCGTGCGTGCGTGTGTGTGTGTTAGCAACCGAACTTCGCCTGATTTTGGCAACCGCCTCGCCAATAAAGCAAAAAAAAAAAAAAAGAGCTGCGCCGCTGTCGAGTCTCCTCTTCTAGTCTCGCGTTCGCTGTATCTCTTTGTTTCTTTGTGTCTGCGTCTCTACTCCTACCCGGGCCCGCGACGTCTTTGTCTCGCTCACTTTTTTCTCTTTGTTGCGATACGTTGCCCTCCTCCCCACAAGCAGCTCTTCCTCATCCTCCTCCTCCTCCTCTCCACCGCTTTCTCTTCTGTGACCCGGGTGCACTCTTCTCTCGGAGCCTCTCTCTTGGGTTTTTTTCGCTCTTTATTATTTCTATCCTACCCACTCTGTCTTCTTCTCAAAAAAACAAAACAAAAGGCCAGGTAGGAATTAAGGTAGATACTCGTTTAAACAAAGAGCAGCCCACTAAGCTTCAGATTTATGTCCCGTCTGCAGTGTTTAATTGCACACAGCCTGAAGTTTGCCCCCCTCTTTGCCTTTTTTTTGTGTACAGTTCATAGAAGGTGCTTATTTAGAACTCAGCCTAGCCCAGGGAGATATTTCCAAACACCACCGGTAAGGTCACGCTGCTCAAACAAAAGGTTTCCATGGGCGATGTACTAGAATACATTTGTCTCAAGGTCTGTCTGCTTCTTTTGTTTTGTCAAACAAAAGTCTTTCTCACCAACCTCGCTCCTTCAGGGGGGGATTCATTGGCCTTATTAGTGGAAAAATCTCAAAATGTGTTTTTTTTTTTTTTTATTGTCAGTGAAAAAAAAAAAAAAATTAATTGACACACACGCACACACATTCACTTGCATCGACGCTTCCCTCGGCTAGCCATATTTTATCTACTCGTTAATGTTCCCAATTACTCCGTCAAACACTGCCAACGTTTTGCAGCATGGCACGCTTATTGAAATGGTAATGCAACCGTCTCAAAGTGAAAGTCTTTCATTCACTGGCTTCTAAGTGGATTTATTCATGACAATTTACTCTCCTCATGCAGGATTACACTAATGAGAGGGTTAAAGGGCGGCGTTTGTGTGTGTGTGTGTGTGTGTGTGTGGCTTTTCTCTGCTTTCATGCGAGGGGGACTCTTGCCCCGGAGAGAAAAGAGGCCACGTTTCGACAGCCTCCAGCTCTCTTCATTATTCACAAGAAGAGGACTTGATTTGGTTTTGTAGCGTTCACGTGCTCATCGGTGTGCACTTCCTGCTATTGAAAAGGTGTCTGATGTTGTTGTCAGAATTCACAGCGGAAACAGCCTGGTCTGTTGGTTTTTTGTTTTTTTTTCTCCGACATTCTGTCCGATTTGAATCACAAACCGTCTTGATTGTCTCGACCGAGTCCGGATCTCTTCACACCTGGAACGGACCTTTAACGCAATATGCTTGCGTGCCACGGGGGCCGGATTGCGAGCCGTCCCCAGTGCACGAGGTCAGGTCCCTCTGGGGAAGGCATTGTTAGTACGGATCTCAGTATGTAGGTCATTGTGCTCGGAGTTCAACAATCCCCAGGTATTGCCTGTGCTCTCTTGCCATTTCAACCCGCTACTGTCAACGCCCTGTCATACGCCTCTCTGTGTCCGAGCGCCTGCCGCTCATTAGTGTCATCCACCCGGCATTCTCAGTTGTTTGCTCCCTGACCTCTTATTATCGCTCGCACCAGAAGGAATTCCAGTTTTGTGTGGGATAATTAAAGGCTAGTTTCCTGTGTGACTGGAGATTATGGTCATTTCACAATCCTACTTTTTTTTTTTTTTTTTAAAGCTTAGGGGAGGGTGATTAAAGTAAAGGACATTCTTAATGAGTTTAATTCACAGCATACAGTCGGTAATGTTTACCTGAGGTGGTTGTACGAATTTTATGGCCGTGGGCTAAAGTGGAGGCTAGTTACAAAATAACAGGTGGTAAGAGGAGACGCCTCCCACGCGTATAAACATTTAATCTTGACTCAGTCATACGCTGCTTGCATCATCACACCAGTGAGAGGGCGGCAAGTCCCTTGCAAATATACGACCGCATTGAGAATAGAAAACACAGCAACTTTATGCGTCAACTAAACTTCATTTCTTGATAAACGGACGTACGAACGTGTCGGAGAACCGCGTCCCGTCCGCGTGCATTGCGTTCCCCCCCGAGGAACGAGACACTTGCCTGAAAGCGGTTGCGCTGATCGAATGGACCACGCTGCCGTGTTGAGTCTGATTTGCTTTCCTTTTTCATTTATTTTGTTAAACAGAAGCTTGATTTAATGAAACAGCAGAGCCGTAGCAAAATTAATTAGAAAACATTCAAAAGTGGTTACCATATCGTCGGGCTTGGGTGATTGAGTTTACTCAGTTGATGCTGGAGGGAAATAATTTGATAAAAAAACTCAATTTAAACACGCAACAATGAACTTCTGACTGGTTCTGAAACAGCCTCGATTTAATTCTGATTCCTCCGTTTGGACCAACATAAGCGAAGGAGACCATCAGCAGAGGATGTCTATTTCTGTATAGTTAATATAGTTATTTTTAACGGCCATTGTTGGGTTGGATTCTGACTTATCCATGTCTGATAACTCATAAAGTTACCTTCTCTTCAATCACACAAATTACAACAATTAAGTGTTGGCGCAAATAACCAGCCTCTCTATCCACGGACGACTTTGTTTCACCATTGTTATGTTAGCTGTCGATCCCACATACCTGCAAATAGATACGTTACCTCATCGTCAGGCATCCCGCAAAACAGCTGGGTCGCCTGGGCGGTCTTTGCACCTAAGTGTGAAGACCTGGGGGACTGTGGGGGAGATTTAGCTCGGTTTAAATCCAGCAATGAACGCTCTTAATCCGCGGATCCTGACGCAGCTGTGTTGAGACTCTGCAACACAATGTATTACTTAACATTCAAATAATTGCCGCAACAAATAGGTGACACATACACAGCAGTATACTCATGAACACACATGTACAGAGGGGAAACGATATGGTAAGATTACAGTGTATGCATAGAGCAGATTGGTTGAATACAATGTCGACTGGTTAATTGTTATTTATTATGAAACAATGAAGAAAAAAAGAGATCTGGGATGGATCTGTGAAGTTTGATCAGGTGGTTGACGTAATCTGATCTGATCCATGTGCTTTTCGCCGTAGACGGTCCATGACAGTGGGATTCTGCACGACAATGTCGAGCCAAGGTCATGAAAAACATCTTCTACCACTCTGTCAATACAGCTTCGATTTACTTTCTTTAAAGCTTGCGCCGTGATGTACGGCAGGTGTGGCCGGTCTAATGGACTGTTTGGTCTCAGTGGCAGATCTCCAAATTTAGAGCGCTCCGGCTTTATGTTGTCTTGCTCCAGAGCAAATGAGCGTAAGTTATGTGTGGGAATGTTTTCTATAAAAACACTATGTATCCCATAAACAAAAGAACAAGTGTGTGTTTGTGTGTGTGTGTGTGTGTTTTACATGTGTAACAACTTGTCGGCCTGTTTTTCCTCTCAAGCTCTCACAAAGCCAGAAGTTGATACAGCTCTCTGCGGCTCATAAAGACGTCCACAGCGCCGGTTCTTAAATCTTAAAAGCAAACACGATGTAATGTCTGTACAACTGCGCTCACACCTTTTTTTCTGTTTGATTCTCAAAAGGATTCAATATTTGACATGGGGTTTGTTTTATACCGTTCTAGCAATGAGCTTCAGTGATTCTTCAGCAGGGAAGCAAAGCATTACAGACGAGGTAGTTGTGTCATTTTGCAAATGTGTCCTCGCTGCGTGCTCTCTGAACCCCCCTCATAGAACAGACGATCGTGTTTTGCTTTGTTGTCATGCGGCAAACGACAGAAATCAAGACTGTTCAGGCAACACAGAACAGAAACTCAGTCAACCTTTTGCACTTTTTCTGTGATTGGCAATTTTCCTAACCTGTTTCACCCAGCTCTCCTGCCACTTCACTAATTCTCCTAATCTGCTTCATGTCCATCTGTCTCTCTGTATCGGTCCTCTCCTTATTCTCAGCCATGCTTTTCCCTCTTTCTCTTCCTCCCCATCTTCCTTTTTTCTTATGTGGGGACGGGATGAGTGGAGGAGATTAAACAATCCTTTTAGCTGGTTTTAATGTCTGCCCTCCTCACGAGTGATATGTTCTGCGCGTACATCAACAGGATTAGAGTGTCAGAACATCCGAGAACTGATGAAC
Organism: Diplodus puntazzo; assembly: GCA_963678695.2. Classification (NCBI taxonomy): domain Eukaryota; kingdom Metazoa; phylum Chordata; class Actinopteri; order Spariformes; family Sparidae; genus Diplodus; species Diplodus puntazzo. The sequence goes on along the minus strand of OZ023167.1, from coordinate 5,733,382 downwards.
CGGTGCATCCATCCTTACACGCACGCTCAGACAGCATCGTTGCGCGCATAAAAAGCCCTGTCAGAAAGCGGCGCCTCTTAATAGGTTGTGTGCGTCCGTTGCACAGGTAACGTCATTTCTGTCAGGCTTTACAATCTGTCGTCATATCGTTTTAAAATAGTGGAAAACAGCGTGATTTAACAGATATATTAGTGGGCCAAAAATGGGTGATCTGAATGTGACTGTAGGTTGAAATTAACTAACAAAAATAAACATTAAAAAGCAAAAAGTTTACATATTCAGTTTTGTGTACCGTTCTTGCAGAGTACGATTGCATCTGTGAAATCGGTTGTATAAAGCTTCTGTGGCTCCAGAGGAAGCGGGGTGTAATCTGATGAATGGCCTCCAGTGGTGTCACTCAGGTGCTAAATTGCATCGTGGGTAATGTAGGCACTTCATGTACCTCTTCCTTTTTTAGAAAACCTGGCGCCTACATTATCAACAATGCAACTCAGCCACTTAGCGACACCAGTGTAGGCAATTTATCAGATTACTTACAGCTTCCTTGAGAGTCCCACCAGACTGAACGTAATTTTTCACATGTGCAATTGTACTCCCCAAGGCTTGTAAACGCACTTGTGTAAAATGTGTAAAATTGGTGGACTCACCCTTTAAATGTGAGTGATATTTGAAAGAGCGGCTGGGGAAAATGTGCATGTTCTGTTTTGTGCTGCGAACATGTGGCGGGGGTGTTTTCTGTCTAATGTTTGTGTACCGATTGAAGAAGAGAAAGGGTGAGATAGAGTGAGGTATAAAATATGATATTTTCAAAATAAATGTCCGATAACACAACCAGATTGCACACGTCCACGATGAGTTAACAAACCAGATGTAGCTGGGGCGGCCAGTTGCTCAGTCGGTAGAGCGGGCATCCCATGTCCCATGTCCTTGATGCAGTGGCCCCGGGTTCGAGTCTGGCCTGTGCCCTTTGCTTCCTGTCATCACTCTGAAGCTAAAAAAAAAAAAGGAAAGTGATTTGAAATGTAGCTAACGCCATGTTGTGACAGAGCTGTACATGTGGGAAGAAATTATTTTTTTTTTAGCCTTAGAGAGAGCCAGAGTTAGACGAAACAAAAAGTTGCGTGAAAGTGTAAAAATTTGGCCCCAAAAAATGCAACCGAGAGCTTTCATCCCAGTAAGTGAGCCTCTATGTTGAGTTAATTGGCACGCCAAACCTAAGATAGATTTATGGCTCTGCATGCATGCATGCAAAAAAAAAAAATAAAAAAATCTGGTTGCCCTGGGACTTTTTGTGAGTAATGATTTCTTTGCAGAAGATGAAATTCAAATAGGGGGAGCTCGGGGAGGACAGGCGAGGAATTTTTGTTTCCTTTATAAGCAGCGCACGGTGTCTTCCTGATGCTTGTGTGCTATTCCACAATTCTCACGTGGCGTAGTTATGAGACTGAGCTAATGCATGTATCCTAATTTGTATGTGCGGGACCTTCATTTTTTATTGGATTTGCTTGGTTGCAGCTGATATTATGTTATTGGCTTTTTTGCAAAGGGGTGCAGGGCCCTCTTGTGTGTGTCTGTCTAGCTTCTTTTTTTTTTTTTTTTTTCGATCTATCTGACCAGCTATACCGTACACGAGCTGCACATATTGTTTTTTTTTTTTTTTTTTTTTTCCTGTGGAGCAGCTGTTTCTCCTGCAGCTTTCTGTCTCTCCAGACTGCAGCTTTCTTAGAGCAGAGAGGAGAAGAAGAGGAAGAGGAGGAGGAGGAGGAGGAGAAAGGGGTAGCTGGGTCAAAGCAGAGTGAGAGAGGGTAGGAAGGGGTCAGGAGATAGATTGTGAGAAAAAGTCAAAGATTTCATATCTGCCGGGGTTGGACGATTGCTGTATTTTTAAGGTTAGCTTTAGGTATTTATTATATTTTTTGAAGCCAGCGCTCTGGGATATTTTTGTCGAAGACGGCTGGTTTGTATTTGAGCTTAAATGAATGTTTTGAAGCACTGGGGAACATTAAGACTTCAGGACAGTGTAATAGATGCCAGTACTTATTTTAACTTATTACTACTTGCTCTTGGAATAAGTGCGGTTTCAGTCCAGGGTGCCATGGAACGAAGGAGGAACCATAATTCCAGTGTCCGCCTCTGTCTTTTTTTCCATTGCAGTATTTACATATCACTGCCACGGCCTGATGAAATAGAGTCACACTTTACCTGCAGTATGTAAGGAATAACAAGGGTGTAGGCAGCCATTTGTAGAGAAACGCTCTTTACCTCTGCCTCTCTTTTTTTTAAGCTCGATTTTCGAGGCAACATTTCAATGAAAGTTTTATTTTTTCTCTGCTCGCTATTGAACCTTTTCAAGGAAGCCAGAGTGTATGAGATACTTGAATAAGTAAGTGATTAAATCATGCATGTATTCATTAATAATGGATGGGTTTCCAGTGGATTAAGAGTATTATGGTGTTCAGCGAATACTTGTGAATGCTGCTCAAGCACTGTCCATTAAATGTCAGTCAGCCAGTACCATTTTCTTTTAACTGTTTAAGTTGTATTCATTAAATTAAACATCAAGTGTGTTTTGTGTTTCATCGAACCGAACTTTGAATACTGTGCTGGGCTTGTTTGGCTATCGGCCATATCACTTTGAGCTTTTGGTAACCCGTGATAGGCGAGATTTACTGTATGTCTAACATATTATTCCATCTTAGTGGGATTCTATTTTGATTAAAGGCATAGTTCAACATTTCGGGAGAATCCTAGAGTCTTGTCATCGCCGTGAGGTTGCCAGGCAACCAGCGCAGACTCAGGGAAAGGCACCGCTCCAGGCCAAGTAACAGTCGAGCACAAAATCCCCCTTAAAACCCCTTTAAAATGTTATTTATACATATTAAACACACACGATCTAATGTGTTAATTATTGAGCTTTAGAGGTGCTGGTCTGTGGATTTTAGTTTCTCTTAGCTCTTTACTCTCTTTTACTACTGTAAATATTAAAAGTGGCAGCTGGGTGTGGCTTCATATTAAGAAAAATCATATTTCCCAAACTATTTGTTTAACCTAACCTCATTTCGGCCCTTTATTCATTTGGTTAGGCTAATCAAATATCTACTAGTTCATTCATCAGTTACATCAGCTTACCACAAAAATACTCCTTTACAATCATTTATTAAAGGTGCACTACGCAACTTTTTTAAAGGGCCTGTAAACAAACAGAGACAGAGCTCTTGATAGAAGGAAAGGGCTTAGAGATCGATGCTTTAAACCTCCAGAATATGAGTTTTTAAATTATTGTGGGGTGATATCAAATAGAGCCCATTGCCCCGTCTGGTAGTCCTACGGGATATAGCTAAAAAACAGTTACATAGCTGCCCCTTTAAAATGTTTCAGCCCAGGCTATTAAAGCAGAGGGAATCTACGAAAACCAGACTGACAACCGGTTTCTAAAAAGTAGCTGAATGAGCCTGCTTAACACTAAATGTCAGCAAAACCAAACACATTTGAAACCCTTTCTGACAAAACAGAATACATTTCTTCTCAATCTGCCATTGAAAGGTTGCGGTTACATGTTTTTCCATCTATTTTTCTCACACAAACACTGTATTTATTTCACAGTTGGCAGCCAATTATGCTTATCACACACAGACGCTGCTGATTGTTAAAGTTCGCCACGTGTGATTCCATCGAGCCAGCGGTGACTCACACGCTATGGCATGTTTCCTTTGTGTTCTGTCTAAATGTTCTGATGAATCACAAAGCAAATGAAAAATATAAGAAACATATATCAAACCGATGATGTGGAATAGCTGACGTCTTCTTCTCTCTTGTTCCTCCAATCCGTTAGAAGTCTCTAAACGGACATTTGGAGAAGCTGATTGCTAATTGTGTTCCTCCGCTATAATATGAGTGCGGAGCAGACGCGTGCACAGCTGTTGTTCTGCTGTTGGCGAATCTTAAAACTCATATTTAAACCGTCATTGCTCTGCAGCAGCATTGATGGCGACTTTGGGACGTGCAGATGCGTAAAAATAGTTGCACAGCTGGACCTGCAGTGTGTTAAAGCATTTTGAGTACAAAATGGAGTTACAGGGGAGGGTGAGTTAGGACCAAGGTGACCAAAGGGGCCTCCGGCTGTCACAGGCAGTGATGTAGCCCGATAAGGTTACTGTTCGTACCCCATCCCATCCCCTGTCTTGTGTTCCTTTTTGGTCCAGTTGGAGTCTGCAGAGAGGATTATTGGAGCTCGGCTGCAGCAGGGCCTTTCAAGCTCTGGCTCAGGCTCCAGAGGACTAACAACAAGTCAGACACTGTCAGATCCAGGGTAGTGAGGCCAGGGGGCTGATCCTTTGAAGTGGGCTATGAGATTCTCATCTGGAGGGATCAGATGGAGGGAGAAAAAGAAAGACAGCGAGAGGTGCAAAGCTCCGGCTAAACAGGCGAGCCGGGCTGGCTTCAGAAGCTGTGGAAGTGGGTTTCACAGCCCACATACTACGAGTGACTGCGACGACCTGTGGAACATTTGTAGCTTGTGAAATAAGTGTGATTGAGAGTAAAAAGCTGGACGCGGTAGCATGCGAAGCCTTGAAATGCAGACGCAGGAGTCTAAGAGAAGAAGAAAAAAACAAGATGAAAGTAAAGTAAAAGCTTCGGTTGTTGAAGTTGACGGGGAGATACAGCAGAAATGTTAATGATTCTGCAATCAAAGACACGCTGAGAAAATTGATGTCTGTGTTTTTATTGCAGAGGGAAGAAAGAGGGTCTAATTTGCGGTGATTGACCTCTGCATAATTCTCGAAATATCCCTGAAATCAGGGCTTATCCTTATTTTATTAATCAACTTTCAGCATTCAAAGAATGTATGCATCCATCAAATGGAGCGAGGTTCCAAAAAAAAAACGCTCAATGACTTAGAATCAGACAGAGAGTACAGCTTGTTACTTGTACTTTTGTTTTTTTGTATTTGTGTGTTTTTTTTTTTAATCTTGTGCCCCTGACTGCAAATCAAGTTTCCCATCTGGGATAATAATTCAACAGAACTGAACTGATCTGATCTGAACTGAACTGAACCGAACCGAACTGTCAGGCTAAGCTTACAGATAAGCAGAAATTACACGAGTTGTGCGGAGCAGGAAAAGGCATTTCGAGGCTGTCGAGAGCTGACTTAGCATAGTTTAGATTTTCAGAATCAGGGTGCTTACATTTGTGTATGCTTGCATGGTTTTTACTTGGGCATGCATAATTTCTTATTATGACTTAATAAGCAGATGCATTCTCCCCCCCCCCCCCGTCCCAGAGTATAAACACTTTTACAAACACATGTTTCGGATCAGTTGTGTGCACATGCAAAAAAAATAAAAACGCGCCAACTGTTCCTCGTTCACATGCACACTTACAGGAACATTCTTCATTAACCTTCGCAAAGCTTCCTTTTGCTTTTAACCCTTATCTCTCTTTGACCTGTTTTCTTAAACCTTCTCCGACGCTATCGCACAAAATAAATCTTTTTGAGGAAGGGGTTGGAGGAAGCAGCGCAGGCCTTTCAGATCCTATGGAGACATTTGGACCTCACACGATAGTAAAAACAGATGTGTAACCTGATTGCTATTGGAGTTATGAGATAGTATCAGTCAATCAATCAGCGCACACGCACGCACACACACACATACACAGATACACACACACACACACACACTGTACGTGCAGTTGTGATGGTCTCACTTTCTTCCTGTCTGAGGTAACCTCAACCATTTTTTTTTTTTTTTGGTCCCACGAGGAATGCCTTTTATCATGTGACGTGGTAGTGGTGGTGTTGGGGGGGTGGGGTGGGGAGGTGGGGTTGGGTCGTCTGACAGCTGTTTCCCATCAGCGCTCACTCAACTGCAGTCAGCCAGTCGCAAAAAAAAAAAAAAAAAAAAAATACCCTGTTCGATGGAACGCAGGGGAGCTCAAAGAAGTGCGGGGGACAAAATGCCTCCCAATTAGAAGGTCATCCCAATTTGTTGTCCCGCATCCACGGGGCTCATCAGGCGTCTCGGGCCGCCTTGTCCAGCGTTATGTACAAATCCGCAGCCAGAGGTGAACGAGTTGCCGCCATCTGGGAGTGATTACGCCGTTTTCCTCATTGTTTCCTGTCTTTTCACCCCAACCCGGCTCCGCTGAGTTCTGCCGCTCTGCTCTCTCTCTGTGTGTTGGCTCGGCTCCCTTTGGCTTGTTCAGGTTCTAAGCCCCCCCATGTAATTTAAGACTGGGAATGCTTAACAGCAGTCACTCATGCACAGGCATCCACATTAGCACATGTTTTTCACCTCGTCAGGGGCAGAAATTCACACAGTTGTATGAAGCAAAAGGTTTGTTTTCATGTCCCCTTTTTCTGTCACGCATCCGGATTCCACTCTCTGTGTTACTGTAATCCTGCAGCTCTGACATTATTCCAGTTGATTTTTGATTTTTTTTTTTTTCGGTTTTACACACAAGTGTTTAGAATTGCAGCCTATCAGAAATCCGCAGTTCGGAGCTCGAGGCTTGCACAGTCGAGACCTTCATACATATGGTCTACGGTGGAGACAGGAAGGAGCTGCCTGTGGCCACCAGAAATCACACTCCTCTGCTGGGCTTGTTGGAGTGGATGCGAGTTTGCTTTGTCTCCAGTTCAGCATCTGGTTGGCGGGTTCTCTCTCTCTCTCTCTCTCTCTTTTTCTCTCTCGCTCGCTCTCTGTACGGAGGCTACTGGTTGTGGAAAGATGATAAATTGCTGTGGTGGCTTTCTGCTGTCTGCGAGTGGAGCCGTCTGGATCTCACCTTTCCGCATTGCTCCGTAGCGGTGTATCTCCTGGTCTCCCCGTCAGCCATTCAGACAAGCCGCTCTCTCAGCAGATTTCTTTTTCTCAGTAAGACCTTGTCCCCATGCTGGAGCCAGGAAGTAACCACAAGAGGGGGATCCTGGCTGACTGTGTCAGTTACGTTGCTGTGCTGATTAACATGAATTATATATACATGATGTGGGTATCTTTACAGCTCGTCTCAATCGGAATCTTTAATAGTTTGGGATTATTTAATTTTTTGCTTTCATTTTAATTTGGTGGGGTAGTTCCTCTTATGGTCACACTTTATGTCACCAGCATGAAGGCGTTTTTGGCAGGAGACGATGTGCTGCGCTTAAACATATATGATGGACAGAGTTAGCAAGCAACCCTTTACCATGCCGCCTTCAAACGGGACTTGTGAGGTTGTGATTTCAACATGAGAAGTCAAAAAAAAAAAACTCCTGCTGTTCAGTTGGTTTTTAGATCTTGAGTACGGTGTTGCTAGGTGACTGACAAAAAAAACCTAATAGTGGAGATCAGTTTGTGTTTCTGTGCATTTGCTTGCCACTCTAGGAACAAGAAAAAGAGGCAGACAACAGAAAAATATAAAAAGCTATTCGCCCGGTCTCTGACATTTCAAAAGAAAATCAGTGTACATTTTGTCACATCACATCCTCACCTGTGTAAACTGTCAGTACCACGGTCGGTCGCTGAAATGGAGGCTTCTTCTCGACAAAAACCCCAACTTGAAGGCATGAGCAAATGTTCTGAATGTGGTGTCAGATCGTGGCCAAACGTCATTAAATTCCACCCCGGTGACTCTTCTTGCTTTCCTCTGTGTTTTCCAGTTCTCCGCGATGACTTCAGACAGAACCCTGTGGACGTGATGGTGGCGGTGGGCGAGCCCGCGGTGCTGGAGTGCCAACCGCCTCGCGGGCACCCTGAACCCACCATCTCCTGGAGGAAAGACGGCACCAACTTAGATGACAGAGATGAACGGATCACAGTAAGAGACGGCCACACGTACTCCTGACCTTAAAGGAATAGTTCACACACAGTTCTGTAATTGACAGAAACACTGATTACTGGTTGGTGCATTCACCTGATACTAAACATGTGCTATTGTAACACACATTGCTAGTGCTCAGAAGCTATTAAGTGTAAGTCTTTACACTAAACAGCTATTTAGTGGTATTTAGTTGTTTATTTAGAGAACCAATTACCTCTCCCCTTGGGAATGTCAAAGTATGGAATAGTAAGCTTGTTAAGTCAGGATCACTAGACCCAGAGCTGCAACTAAGAATTATTTTCATTGCCGATTAATCTACTAATTATTTTCACAATTAATCGACCAAACCTTTTGTCTAATAAATGTCGAAACATTTAGAAAAATGCTCACCTCACCAGGCCAAAGTGACGTCTTCACATTGCTTCTTGTGTCGGGCCAACAGTCCAAAACCTTCAAGATCTTCATTTACAATAATTAATGATTGAGAAAAGCAGCATTTTTGTTTGAGAAATGACAATAGGTGGCACCTAATTCTCCTTGGATCGTTTGTCTCAACGTTTTGTTGTAGCTCTAATGAGAACACCAAATGATGACATCGTATGTGTTCTCTGAGATGAGCCGGGCGAAAATCTATCGCTTCTGAAAAAATATATTGCTTTTTGAAATGGCAAAAATACACAATTACAGAGCACATCAACAAGCTGCCACCAGAAGGAGTCAATGTATGAGCCACAGCGTGATATATGAAGTCATCAGTTCAGAGCAAGTGAGCACTGAACGGATTCAAACCAAGGATGCATCTGATGATTCAGGCCAGCAGGAAACAGGCTCCTCGTTCCTCCAACTCAAGAAGAGAACCAGGTTGCCGCAACTGGTTTTGCGTGAGCAAGCGTGTGTGTTGATTTGTTTATGTGAATGTCTGTGCGTGCTCCCGGGGACACACAAGAGCAGATTCGAGCTCGTGTTAGTGCGGAGTGACAGGTAGAGTCTCTCCGGGGGACCGTGATGGACACGAGCAGCTACCTCTGATTTAAGGAGAGGCTCGGATCAGAGGCAGGAGGGAGTCTCCTCTGAGGGAAATACAAAGGCGGCTTTTTGCTTTGTACTTCCTGCGTGCCTGTCTTTGTCCTTTCTAATCATCTTTTTCTATATGGAAATATGTCTTTGCCACAAGAGTTCACTCAAAGACATCACTTACTGTACAAAGACCAAAGGAGTCCAACCACAAGTTATTCATGGCTACTTGCCATTCCCCTCGTGGCCCGGCCATCATTTATTAATACTGATATGCAGATAAAGTTGTGAGTTAATTCTTAATAACAATTTTTTTTAGAAGACTCTCACCCACGGGAAAAGAGATTCATGGATTTTCATTTAAAAAGAAGAACCTTTTATACAGTAAAATACATGTAAATCACACTATAACCCACCATGAGCAGCTACAGGATGTGTGTGCCTGTAGGGCATTTGAGGCTATGTGAAGAAGAAGGAGAACACACTGACACTAAGCAGAAAAACGAAAGGCTGAGGTTTCAGTGTCCGAGATGGAGGATAGACAAACCACATTTGGATGTCTTAGCAATGGAACTGCTGCTAAAAACGAGGAGCGGTCAGTCCAGGAAATCAAAAAAGCGCTTGGTCTGCTCTTTAATCAGCTGCTTAAGTTACTAGTGCAGCACTATTTACAGCAAACAGTGAAAAGTCGCAGAGCAGGAGCACAGCATTCGTCAACGGTGCCGGGAAGAGCAGGATCATCTTTGCAGTCCTCGAGGAATACTTTTTTTTTTGGCATCACGACATTGCCAGAAAAATCTGATATTGGTGCGCTCAGAGGCAGTTATTACTCAGCAGTCCGAGCGCAGACGGATGTCCGACGGATCTGAGACACAAATCTCTTCATCCAGGGTTCAGCGGAGTGACCTCAATCACCTGATATTAATATGGTTGTGCATTTATTGAAAATATCACTGCTTACTCCATGAAATGGAAAAACCACAGCATGGGGAAGATTATGAGCCAATAATAGACGGGGCCCACTGACATTCAAGTAAATGGAGAGAAAAAAAACTCCCTCCCTCTCATATTTGCTGCTTTATTGTTTTAATTTTATGTTCATTTCATGCAGTTTTCTTATCTTTAATGTGCACCTTACTGCCACCTATACAGTACTTATTGCCCCTATACATTTTTAATGTTATACAGTTTTATTGCTATTTCTATTATATTTACACTTTGCACACTTTTTGTTCTACACCTTTTCTGCCTCTATTCTTGGATTTATACTACATTCTGTATTTATATTTGTGTCTTAGCACATGTATTGTACATACATATGCATATGCACCTTATCCCTGCTGTTGCTATAACTATCCCTGTGTATTCATTTATTGTTTTATAACTTATTGCTTACTCACTGCTGTATACTCTGCTTTTTATTTTATATTTACTATTATTATGGTTCAGTCTCTTCACACAGCATGCACAGCATACATTTTTAATATGGTAATACGATATTATTGTAGGGATGACTATTGGTACCTTCTCTAATTGTCAGCTCAGTGAGGTTTTTGATGGATAATCATTAGCAATGTGGATAGAACGACCAAGTGGGTGAAGGCAAGTATTAGTATTATGACTTTACTGTAGTATAGCCTGTAAAAAGACAACACTTATGCCACATCACAATATCACAAGATAATATCTATACTCAGCATAATGATTGATAACGATAAAATTGTTGTAATGCACGTCTCTGTGTTAAAGTACTGTTGCAGCCTGTCTTTGCTGCTGGGACTCCAACATTGATGTAAGATATCATTCATTGGTCATTCCAGTACACAATTGTGCTATTATGCTTTTATGTCTCTCTCTCTATATATATAGAACATTTTGCCTTGACTCTACTGTGAGTCCGCACATCCAAACCTAATCTATTAAATACTGACAGGAATGGCTGAATCTGCAATACCAGCTCCCAAATTCCCCCACTTGCTCCTTGTGATTACTGGTGGTTGGCATTGTCTATGCAGAGCACACGCGACCACAAGTCATACCACAGTTTGTTAAATCTTCCTTTTTAAAACCGCAACATTTGCAACAGATTTGGAATGTCAGCTGTACTTCTTCTTATTTGGTGTACAGCGTGAACTGTTTGTGGTGGAAGGTTACCCTGCAGGGAGATGACTAATAAATGAAAGGCTGTTGGTTTCATCCCTGCAGCAGCAATTTAATGATGTCTTCCATCTGCACGCTGGGTGAGTGGATAGCGCTCACCATGCCAGGTGCTGTGTGGCGTGAATCCTTCGCCTGCTTCTGTAAGGCAGCCTTGACCTCTGACCCCTGTTAAAGAAATAACAGAAACGTGCTATTACAGGCTGTGTGTGTCTGTATGTCTCACTTAGTGTGAGTGGGGGAAAATAAAGCCGTCTTTAATCACAATAAGGGGGGTCTGAAAGTTTAATTGAAGCTGATGCCTGGGAGAAGGTTTCAGATGTCTGGGTGTAAGGAAATGACCCAATGTTTGTTTTGAGGTCTTCAAATCAGCATTCCCCGCTATAGCACGCATACCAGAGCGGCAGTTCACATCGTCTCACTGCTGCTCTGGGATCACCTCTAACACTGGGTAGCTGCAGACCGTCAGCGCAGTAGCTCACACTCAAACGCTTTAAAGACAGCTATCTCGGTCTGTGGGGGCGTACGGTGCTGAGGTTATGAAAAGAGTGAAAACGCTAAGGAGCGCATATATCTTCCGCCTCTTTGTTGTGTATGCGAGCGGGCTTGTGAGTGCGTGTGTGTGTGCAGATCAGTGTAGAGGCGGTAAAAAAGTTTGGGAAAGGCAAAGTGGGCTGACTGAACATCTAAGGAAGGTCTCTACAAAGAGCCGGTGTCTTTTGTTCCCAGGGTTCCTGTGCTAATGTAGCACTAGATATGAATTATGTAATTTCATAATGGGTGACCTTCCGCGTGGCTTGAAAGGCAGCGAGAAATTCTGTTCCTTAGATAAAGGGATGCATACAGATGCACACGAGCACACAACACCGCTTGCTGCAACGCCATCAAGGGCACGAAAATGTACGTATATACGTTTTAAAAAAATGGTAGGAAAAGAGATGTGAAGGTGCGATCGTGTGTGGGTGGCAATGTGCGTCCAAGTCGTGATATTGACAGAAAAAAACCTGGTGTGTTGCATTTTATGACGAAATGCACCATTATTGGCTGTATTATTGAATACATTCTCATGCTACTCACACAAAAAAAAGGATTCTAAAGGCGGGCATGGTATGGTAAAAAAAAAAAAAAAGTAATTATTTTGACAGATACTGCAATTGGTGGCAATGAGCATTTGCGCCTATACGAGTGAAATCATGATGGTCTCTGTGCTTTCTTTAAGATTCGCAGTGGCAAGCTGATGATCACCAACACCAGGAAGAGCGACGCGGGGAAGTACATCTGCGTTGGAACGAACATGGTGGGGGAGAGGGAGAGCGAGATCGCTGAACTCACTGTGCTCGGTAAAAAATTTTTTTGCAGCTTTGTGATTGCTTTTTACAATTTCGCAGCGCTTCACTTAGTCTAAGTACCCTCTCAGTTCATGCAGGTTTAGTTTGCCAATCCGCTATGTGAGGTCTTTGTCACCGGGGGTATAATGACCCGTTAATTACATTGATTATGCAGCACTACCATCCAGTCTGGAGAGGTTTCCCCACCAAAAAAAAAAAACGTGACGAACATCTACTGCTGCTACATCTAACGCTACAGCCCCCCTTGAACCTTTCAGTACAAAAGCTCCTAATGCTCCCTTCAGCAACCCCCCCCCCTCCAAATCCCAAATGCCCATTTCCAGCCTCAATTCTCCATCTCCCACCTAACATTTCCCATCAGACTAGAGCTCTTATCACTATCACATGGGTAGATGACCTTGATTGAGGCTGGGAATATATTGTCTCGCAGAGCCGTTCAAGGGTATGAGAATGATCCAGCTGAATGCAGGCACAGGTCAAAATATGTTGTTCAACAAGTTCTGCATACTAAATGACTTTGGAGACTGACATGATCGCCACGAGAATAAATCTTTTTTTCCAACTCTGTGATAATTGCAATATGTAGATGAGTTTCTACAGTATAATTCCTTCAGCAGTTGGTTGAAGTCACGAGATCAGACAGCATTCGTAGTTGTCTGTATCAGATATTTGCCTTACTGTGCTCATATTCAATCTATGAGTTCCGAAGTAAATGGTCTTATTTTGCGATTATTGTTCCTTGCATCAGGTGAATATTATCGCAAATGTATGCAAGTAAAACCCTTAAAGGTTTTATATTGTAGAAAGTGAGATTTCCATGCGTTTCTTTTATTATAAAGCACGTCTCGGTGCTTTATAAATACAGTGGAAGCATCAAAACACTCAATCCGTGGCAAAATGCACACCGTCCATATTCAGAAACTGTGCGTTTCAACGAGCCATCAGCATGTCCGTAACGTTGTGATCTCACAACTTTACATTCTTCACCCTCAGCCAGACCCCCAGCATGGCCACAGTTGAAAAAAACACCAGCAGGGCTGATGAGGAAACAATTCTGACCAATCAGACCTTAGCAAGAGGGGGTCCTTAAAGAGACATCCGTAAAACAGAGCCTGATGGATGGCAAGGGTGAATAGAGGTGCTGCAGCTATGGGCAGGATGAGAACAATGATGTATTTTTTGAACACTAAAGCATGTAAACATTTTCTCGTGGACCTCCAATATAAAAGTATGAACCTGAAAATGAGCATAATATTGGACCTTCACTCAAAAGACAATAGACAATGATGGTTGTGTTTGTTGCCACTGTGCTGCACTCCAGAGCGCCCGACCTTCCTGAAGCGGCCCAGCAGTGTGGTGGTGTTGGCAGACGAGAGCGTGGAGTTCCACTGCGTTGTTCAAGGAGACCCTGTTCCCACTGTCCGCTGGAGAAAAGATGATTCTGACCTGCCTAAGGGCAGGTAATGCACAAAGGCCCTCTTGACGCATTAATGTACCATGAAAGCCACGGCGATTCAACTTCGTCTTTCATCTCCTGATTTTGTGTGTCCGTCCTGCCTCCAGATTCGAAATCCTGGAGGACCATACCTTGATTGTTCGCCAAGTGACCTCTTCGGATGAGGGCTCCTATACATGCGTAGTGGAAAACATGGTTGGAAAATCGGAAGCATCTGCCACGCTTACTGTACACGGTCAGTACAGCTCGCCCCTTACATGTAGTGTCCTCTAACCACAGCACAGCCCTCTCCTCTGTACACAGTTCACACGATTCTTTTTCAGAGCTCCAGATTTCCTTCTTTTGAATATTTGCAAGGCAGCTGCTTCGTGCCTAAACGAAGAACTAATCCGGTGTTGAAGTGTCACAAATTAGCAGGCTGTGACTTTTACCTTTCCTTTCATCCAGACCTAGTTTTCATTATTGTGCCTCAGGCAGACAGGCAGAATAACCTCCTGGGTTTTTTTTTTGTGTGTATGTGTGTGTGCGCGTTTTCTTTTTCACTTTTCACTTCCTGGCTTGAGGTCATATAATGTCTGCAGAAAGACTCCAGCTCTAAACAACCATCTATATGGGACATCGCAGCAGTTTGTTTACAGCATAGTTTCATAGTAATGTCCTGTATAAACTGAGAAGAGCATGCAAAGTAAATGTTTACGCGACCGCGGAAAATGGATTCATTTGGTCTGAGATGTCCTGCCACAATGACACCCTTTAGTCCTTAAATCAGCGGCAGGAAATGAGCAGTGAGACACTTCTCATCGCTTCACACACACACAGCCATATATTTACTGTATATACTGTATATATACACATAGAAACATACACAAACTCAGCAGTGGCACAGTGGGTGACACAGACTGGGAGGACAGTAGGACTTAATTAAAGATAAGGCAGGGCTGGATCCATGCTGGGAAATGACATGGTTCCAATTACATCGTGTTCCTCTCCTTCCGAAAACCTGAGAAAACGAGCGTCAAGGGGGACCATAGCTAATTTGAGCGGGGAATGGAGAAGGGCAGGAAGAACTGGGAGATGAGTGGAAGTTGTATTATGAGGAGGAAGCCGAGGGCTCTCTAAATGACTGTGCATTTCAAAATTAAATAAAAGAGTGCTCTCTGCGATAACCTACTTTCTATCAGTCTTAACCACGGAGTCATTTTTTTCCGATTAAGAGGATTCGGTTTGATATTAAACAGTAGCAATTTGAAACAGATGCAACAGGCTTCAAATAACTTTTCATTGTTGTACTCATTAAAAAAAAAATCTGTTCTATTCATTCATTAACTTTGTGAGAAACTTTTAGGTGATCAGAAGGTGCCTGTACAGCGCATGATGCATCTTTTCAGACATTTTTTTTTCTGCAAAATCAGGAGCTTTACTCTTTTGTAAAAATGACTTTCATTGAACGCAAAAATGTTGCAATTACCGCAGTCATCCTCTCCCAGTCGTTCCAAAACCAGCTGGTTAGCTAACCGTTCATTTCACTATAAATCTGCTTCACAGATGTCAAAACGAACAGTAGTTCCCGTCTCGAAACGTGTGGTTGTTTGTCTTGTACGTTTAGTGGAACAGATGCCGGCAGAAAACCAGCAGCTCTCCCTTCTACCTTTTACCCAGACACAATTGCTCCTTTCTCACCCCACAGAGGTTTATGTCCTCATTAGCGGGTTACTTCTCTGTCCCATTCCGCCACAAGGCTGGCTGGCTCTGGAAACTTAAACCAGCAATCACATACACTTTTAACACCTCGCAGTCGACTACTCTGCCGGGTCTAATTGGGGCTAAACAGCAGGCCGTGTCCGTTTGTTATTTTTGGGTCATTACAAATTTAGGCATCTGAATGAATATTTAACTGTTCATTTCCAAAAGCATAAACACCTTTCATGCTCTTAAAAATGTATGAGAAGATATGAAAGAGTTGTTCATCCTTCTCTATGGGGAGGTCAAATTTAATTAAGCATATAAAAAACTTAGCAAATGTGTGCTATCCCTATATGAGATCATAACTTCTCTTTCTCTTGTTTTTCCCCTCTGCCTCTCTTCTGTTTAGAAGAATAATAATGAATGAATATTCTCATAAGCACTAGGTTTAGGGAAGAAATATTATAGAAATAAAGAGAAATAAAATGCAAATATTCCTAACAAAGGTAGAGAAGAAAACACTTTTATAAAAAATGTACTTTTCATAGCCGGGGTTCACCTCCGTCCTGAATGATCCAGTCACAAGTGGACGGCTCCAAGTTTGTCAGGCATTAACATGTACATCACTGGGACAAATGCAATGTGCTTAACACGAAGAAAGAAAGAACTTAATGTATAATCTTTGCCGAACTGACAAGAAGGCCCAAATAATTAAGAATTTGTCAAAAACAACATTTTATAGAGTTTATAAAGTTTTTTCTAACTCAACAACACACAGAATTATATGATATTTTAAGGGAGTCTGGGTACTGTCCTCACAGGTGATAAAGAAACAGGACAGGCAATATCTGTTTTTAAGGACTGTACTTTGAAAAACAAAATGTGTGATCTCAGAGACATTCACAGTTGTCCACTTACGATTGGATCCCTCAAGACGCATGCTGATATCAGGTCTGAACGGGGCCTCTCTTGCACGCCGACATTACCGACTGTCTAATGTTTTTTGCGTACTAATTCTGTTGTTCACATTCATTCAAGCATGTGCCAGTACTGTTGTAGTTCCATGTCTGTATACGGGCCTCCATCACTCATTGCACTGCTCTTTTTTTTTCTGTCTGTGTCTTTTTCCCTTGTAGTCAATACTGGTAAGTTGTCATCCATCCCTCATCCACCATCAGACAGCAACAGGAAATCATGAGCCCCTGTTGTTGTCCTATCTGGCACTGTAATTCCATCCACCAATACAGTATGTAATTTATGTTATCTGTGGGTAAATTGATAGAAATTTGCCTTTTTAAAAGGTAAATAATGACTGTTTCTTGAAGCTTTTTATGCATACTGAGATGCTCATAAACTCGGGATGATGAACATGTTGCAGGCTGCCATGTAATTAGGACCTTCTTCCCCTACAGTGCCCCCAGCATTTGCCATACGCCCCAGGAACCAGGTGGTGGCAGTGGGCAGGACGGTCACCTTCCAGTGTGAGGCCACTGGCAACCCACAGCCTGCAATCTTCTGGCAGAAGGAGGGCAGCGAGGTGAGACTGACCCTCAGTCTGTCATCACACTAAATCACAGCTCAGTGCAAATAAAGCCGGCGAATGGTTTTCCAACTCTGTGATCTCTGTCTCCTCCAGAGTCTCCTCTTCTCCTCGCAGCCTCAACAGGCCTTTAGCCGCCTCTCTGTCTCCCAGATGGGCAGTTTGACCATTACCGATGTCCAGCGCTCCGACGGCGGCTTCTACAGCTGCCAGGCTCTCAACATCGCCGGCAGTGTTATTACCAAAGCTCTGCTGGACGTCACGGACTGTGAGTGAAGACATGATGATGGTGTTTTCTAGCTTCAGTATTTGGCCTACAAACTGGCCTCGGTTGCAGACTGGAGTGAGCTACCCTCCCTGTTGGTACCACACCTATAAGGGAGGGTAGCTCACCCCTCCCCTGAGGTTGGCCATAGTTACTAGGTGTCGGGGGAGGGATTGCAGGAGGGAAGGTTTTTCAGGAGGTGATGGGCTCAAAATGCTCTGTTACCATGGCGATTGTGTGTATAGAGAGTGTCTGGCCGTATCTCTCCTCCCTCTAAAAACATAATTTCCAAACTTGCTTCTTAACAGTATATAATCTAAATGAAGAGGCCTAGGGGATATGGAATAATGATTACCTGTAGTTTCCATTAATACAACACAGTTCTGCTGTAGTTTCCTGCAAATTAAAGACCGCAGGATTGATATGTGATATATTTTTTTAGGCACTTTTGGTATTGGGGGGGGGGATGCGATCCGAATCCTAGGCGATGAAACAACTGTGTTAATTGTTTAAGAAAAAGCAATTTAAATATGCTCGGAGGCCGACACCAGTAATTACACACCGCCAGCAAAGTCTACAAGCTCCCAATTAAATGACCTGTGCGATTATGAATACATGTGTCTGGGTAACTTTGTACCTTGTACGTATATTAAATTAATGAAAATAGTCGCTTCAGGGCCCAAACAAGACAGTTGCTGCGTACACACAGTGAGTTGATCGGTGCAGCCCTATTAGTTTTAAAGGATTATCTGCTGGTGGTGCGTTCTGCAGTCACCTTAGTAGGAAAATGAGGTCGGTCTGTAGCACTGCACTCTCCCCTCTACCTGTTTCTCTCTCTACTCCCCCCCTTTCCTCCCTCCCTCCCTCCCTCCAAATTCTCTTCACCCCACCACACACTCCTCTCATCCCCTTTTGGAGTGGTGCATTTGTATGGAAATAACCGGTCCGTATTACCTCAGGCAGTTTTCAAGGCTTGTTTCCATCACCCTTTTTTTTTTTCTCCCCTGTATTTTTATTTATTTATCAAGAACCTCCGCCCCCATCCACCGGGTTTTAAAATGTAAGAGAGAGAGAGAAGAGAGCTCCGTTATCTAAGTGGGATTGTTATTAGTTGGGCTTTGCCGTCATGATTGTAGTCGGCTCCAGCAGAACCCCACTGCCGAGCGAACGATTAGTTGCTCTCCGCTGGAGGGGAAAAGTTGATTTCTTTTTCCCTCACTGCCTGCACAGCCACCTAAACCTATTGTTCTCTCTTTAGCAATTTGCCTCTCGATATCTCTCACATCTTATCTGTCTTTCATTTTTTTTGGACGGCATTTCTTTTTCATTTTCTCTACTTTCATCTTTCTCACTTTTATTTCCGTCTCTCTCTTCCTAACTTTGATCTTTTTGCGAACATCATTCCCCAATTTCCAATCCCATAATATGCTGTTGACTGTGTACTGATTTTTGGCCTTTATCCAGTAGCGATAGTAGGGATACAGACAGGGAAGAGGCAGGGAGAGAGACAGGAATGACATGCAACAAAGGTCACTAACTGGAATTGAACAGAGGACATTTGTGGTTACGCGGTATGCATCTGAGCCACTCCGCCTCAGCCACAGTCTCTGTGACAGACTCGAGATCTTTCTTTAACCTCATGCAACAAAAACCAATTGTTTTTGTAGCCTAAGCTAAACCTTGCTTTACCCATAGTGTGCTTGTAATGACCACTTTGTTCTCCAACCTCAAACAAATGCTTTTAGCTGCCTAAACATGACCATCAAAACCTTAAACATACTGTATTCCAGTTGGAATGGCTTTTGTCGACAGAAGAAAAAAAAAAACCCAGTCAAACAATTGTTGATTGAGCAATATGAATAATTTGTGTTTGGGGTAAACAATGAACAGTGATCTTTCATTTACATTGAGAAGATACAGGAAGACAATGAAGTAGAAGCACTGCTGGGTGTTTTTGGTGACCGTGTACAGGTGCTCTTTGGATACTTCAGGGGTTTATTCCATCTTGTCAAGGTCGCATTTCATGGATGCAATATTTTCTCAATAAAATATGTATATCATATATGTATATATATATGAATGTATGTATACAGTATGTTTTCAATATTGGCCAACATGAAAACTCTTTGGTTTTAAAGAACACAACGCAGAAAGAAATACTTTTTACTTACATTCTCAGTGAAGTTTACTGTTTCAGTGCACTGCTGTAAAAGAAATGTGTGTAAATCGGCCGATATATCAATATTGGATTTTTTTACACCGTAATATCGGCATCAGCCCAAAACAAATTGCATTTCAGTCGGGCTCAAAACACAGGTCAACTAAAATATTATCTAAGGTTAACTGTAGGAGTTGGGCCTTTAATATACGTGACAAGATGTACTTAAAATGACCAATGTGTTGAGACCAGGATGGGTCATTATCAGGGTGGACCCTGATTAATTGTGGGATGAAGCCCATTATCATAAACAAAAGCAATTTTTAAATCTACACTAGTATTCTTCTGTATAATTTATTTTTTTATGTTTCCAGTGTGAACAGTAATCTGCTCCAAATACTACAAAGTCTTAAAGGTCCAGTGTGTTTGCTATTTAGTGGCATCTACCAGTGACACTGCAGATTGTAACCAACTGAATACCCCTCGTCTCACCCGCGGCTACTGTGGTCACACTTTAAAAAGTACCTCTACTAGGGCCAGTGTTGGGTATGTCCATTTTTGGCTACTGTAGAAACATGGTGAGGCAATACGGAACTCTGTGTTAGAGGTCTCGCTACCTTTGTAGATAACTTCCATCTCTGCCTCTAAATCCCTGCACTCATCCAACACATCCAACACTCATCTTAGCATTATTAGTCTTTCATTTTCCCTCTTTTTTTTTTGCTTCATTAGCTGGGTCAGACCACCCTCCTCCTGTGATCAGGCAGGGTCCAGTCAATCAGACCGTGCCTGTGGACAGCACAGTGGTCCTGGGGTGTCAGACGGCTGGCACCCCGCCTCCAGCAGTCCACTGGAAGAGGGACGGCGCGGTGGTGTCTCCGGTGGACTCACGCATGTCCATAGCAAACACAGGCTCACTTGAGATTCGCTACGCTAAGGTAGGGGATGAAGTAATGCAGCAATTTCTAATTAGTAGTTCAGGCGAATGCGCCGAGATGAAACCAGCCCACTCATTTCTCTCACTGTACTTTCCCTTCCATAGCTGGGAGACACAGGCTTCTACACTTGTGTGGCTTCTAGCCCTAATGGAGAGGCCTCCTGGACAGCGTACTTACAGGTGGAGGGTAGGTGACCAACATTGATTTAACTATCTACTCATCCCCATCTTGTTCGTAAAAAGTTCAGTTTTGTAGTCCACAAAACAGTTTTGGAGCTTCACAAACAGCATTACAGCATTTGTCCCAAACAACTGAAGTAGATCAACCCCCCCACAGAGAAACATAAAATGGCTCCATGCAGCTCACGAGATCTCTGAGGTCCCAGATTTATTTGAACAGATATTATTTACACCCTCAGCTTGCGGTCAAGCTCTCTGATCTGTGGATTTCTGAATTACTTGACAAGCTGCATGTTGCCATTTTTACATTATATTTAGGTTGCTTTTTTATGTTTCAAAACAAGTGTTTGGGGTAAACAATGAACAGTGATCTTTCATTTACAATGAGAAGATACAGGAAGACAATGAAGTAGAAGCACTGCTGGGTGTTTTTGGTGACCGTGTCCAGAAATGTCTTGCAGACCACGTAACTTTCCTCTGACTTTTCCATTGGCATGAATGAGGGTGACTAGATAATAATGTCCCATGTTGTGATCTTCATGAATTGATCAATTTGCTCGTACCTCCATTGCAGAGTTCGGAGTTGTTGTTCAGTCCAGTCACCCTTTAGACCCCAGCCTCATTCCCGGTGCTCCATCTAAACCTGAGGTGACCGACGTCGGGCGCACCTCTGTCACTCTGTCGTGGAAACTGAACCCCAGCGCCGGTGCAACACCTACATCCTACCTAGTCGAGGCATTCAGGTTGGACTTGTGTAGTATCCAGCGTGTTAGAAGCACTTGCTTTTTCTTGTGTTTATGATCTGATGTCTCCTTTTATATCTTCGTGTACCATTTCTTTCTCATCAGTTATACGTTAGGCAGCAGATGGGTGACCCTAGCCGAGCATATCAAGACACAAACCTTTGTCCTAAAGAACCTGAAGCCTGCAACTGTCTACCTGTTTATGATCAGAGCGGTGAATGCTTTCGGCCTCAGCGACCCCAGTCCGATCTCCGACTCTGTCAGAACGCAGGGTCAGTGCGGCTGCTTTTCATTCCTTTCTGTTAGCTGTTTTTTCGCCTTGAACAGATATCATTTCGCCTGCAGAGAAGCTGTATGTTTTCTTGTGTTCTCATGATGTTTCCTTTGTACCAACAGAAAGCACTTCCACCATGCAGGGAGTGGATCACCGGCACATCCAGAGGGAGCTGGCAGACGTGGTCATCCACCTACACACACCGACCGTGCTTTCATCTTCCGCTGTCAGGGTGCAGTGGATGGTAAGATGACTTGTCCTGCACATGTTCAACATTTAATGTCACGTATGCTCATGTCAGAGCTGGGATAAATATGGGAGAAGGTCAAATGTGCAATTCTACGAGTAAATGTAAACACATGACGGACTAAAAAAAATGATATAAAAGCCAAGGGGTTGTGGATAAAGAATATTCAAGACTGTCTGTAGCTGACGGTGTTTTTTTTTATTATCTGGGATTACTAGATAGCTGACTCCCTGATATCCTCTGATATGTTTTCCCTTAGTCCTGCTAGGAACATGAAGAGGTGAGCTCTCACTGATTAATGAGCAAAGACTACTTCAACGTAGAGATCTTAATAGTTGGGGGGGGGAAAGCATCTGGGCAAAAACTTGTCTTGTGTGACAGCACAATGTTTCAAAGATTTATTTCAGGCTTAAATTACATCTATTTTTCTCTCTAAACATTCATCAACAGACAATGAATCCACTCCGCAGAGAATTTATCTGCGGTGTGATACATTGTGCTTTTCTCCGCAGAAATCTTTTCAGGAATCCTTTGTCATAATTATGTGGTTTAAATGGAAAGTGCTTAGTCCTCTCCAGGCTTGCTTTTAACCAGAACCACGCTGAGGGGAAACTATTAATGACCTCATACTTTGGTTTACGCTGAGAATCCTCAGATATGAGGACATGTTCAACTGTGTCACCCTAAAGGTAAAAGGGAATTAATTGAGTTTTGACAGATCCTTCCTGCGGGATGTCCGTTCTCATAAAAGATGAGGCTCTAACCTCAGAGATATATCTTTTTTTAGGGCTGCAACTAATAAAGTTTGATCGTCGATTCATCTTTGAAGTATTTTATCAATTAATTGATTGATGTTTGGTTTATAAAATGTTATTTCTCTTAAATAATTACTCAAACTGATTAACCATTTATCAAAGTAGTAGCAACAACTGACTGATTTATACATAAATTGTTCAATCTGTTGTTGTTTTAACTCACATGCACAATTACTGCGAACCTCAGACTTTATTGCGTTAAAGTAACGATACCTACAGCACGTCCACACGTCTCTTTGACACACGGCATGTTTTTTCCCCCGCGCCTCCACCAGGTCGAGCAGCAGTCCCCGTACATCCAGGGTTACAAGGTGCTCTACAGGCCGTCCGCCGAGCACGGCCAGCCAGAGGGGCAGTGGGGCGTCATGGAGGTGCGCGCCCCGCGGGAGGACGGGGTGGTGATCGGTCAGCTGAAGAGAGGATCCATCTACGAGTTCAAAGTGCGCCCCTTCTTTGATGAGTTCCAGGGAGCTGACAGCGAGGTGAAAGTGGTCCGGACCTTGGAAGAAGGTGACTGTCTGAGAACTTTTAGCCCGACAGCATGAGATGCATCTGTTATTATAACAGAGAGGAACTGAACAACATTATTGCGCTCACAAATTTTCTTTCTATTATTTTATATATGGATGATGATACATACGTTTAGTGCAATGTTTTTTCTATCACGTTGAGTCAATGTTTCTAATTTAAATAACTAGGCGTGTGATTTATTACAGGAGATGGAATAACCAATTTGGAATGAATTACTTTTACAAATGACACATATTTGGAACATACATTGTGTCTGTGTCTTAACTTTATATTTAATCAAAGATAAACATAAAATGTCTATGTATAAGTCTTCATAAATTGTATTTCTTATTTAATTTACACACATTGACTCAACATGATAGGAAACTTGACATTAAATGTGACACTTTACATTGATCTCAACCTAAAGAAGCCAATTGTGCTTGTGTTGTTGTGGTTAAACTGTTTGCTTCATCGTCTTAGCCCCAAGCAGAGCACCCCAGGGCGTTACGGTGACAAAGAGCGATGCCAATGGGACCGCCATTCTCGTTGCTTGGAAACCGCCTCCGCAACGGGAAGAGGCCGGAGTCATTCAGGAATACAAGGTAGGAAAAGAAGGCTCCAGCCCTCTCCTGTACTCGTGCCCCCCCCCCCCCCCCTCCCAACCATCCCAGTTAAAACGGAAATGGCATCTTAACGAGGCTTTGTGATGGCGCCTCTTGTGTTTTGTCGGATGCGTCCCTCAGGCAGTCACCGTCATCTCGTCTCCTCCCACACCCTCTATCCACAGATCTGGTGCCTGGGTAACGAGAGCCGGTACCATGTAAACCAGTCCGTCGACGGCTCCACGTTCTCGGTGCTCATCCACAGCCTGGCACCTGGAATCCGCTACAGTGTAGAGGTCGCGGCGAGCAACGGCGCCGGGCCCGGGGTCAGGAGCGATGTCACCTTCTTTCAATTAGGTGAGAGAACCCAAATCCTAACCCTAACCCTAACCCTAACCCACAGTATCTTAAAATCCAAACTTCTATAAAGTTTCTTGGCCTTCTAGTCATTAGACAATTCCATACATATATTAATATAGCACCATATTGTGCTTTGGCTTTGATTACTTCGCTTTTTAGATTAGTTTTTAAACAATATTTTGCGTCTTTGCTGCTCCATCAACATCTTTCTACAAAGTGAAATCTTCAGTTGGGCTTCCTGCACTTATTTTTCATGCACATGTAGTAATTTCTCCCTTTTTTTAGACTCTGCAGGCCAGATGATGGATATCAGCGAGGAGAGAGACACTCTGTCTCAGATCTCAGATGTGGTGAAGCAGCCGGCTTTTATCGCGGGCATTGGCGCCACCTGCTGGCTGGTCCTCATGATTTTCAGCGTGTGGCTCTACCGTCACCGCAAGAAGAGAAGTGGCCTCAGCAGCACATACACCGGCATCCGCAAGGGTGTGTGTTTTCCTCTGTTGTTTTGCGTATTGTAGAGAAGTAGATAGATGCATGTATGTATGTTCAGGATGCAGACCATATAAGCCATGTGTGTGTCTGGGGGGAAAAAAAAAAAAAAAGGTTATCATGTTACTTTTGTGGACGCATTTGAAGGTTGATATGATTGTAATAAGGGATCAAGCCATGACACGTTGCCGCCGAGCTAAAGAGCATTTCAGTCTTCACAGCGGTGATGTTAAGGAATATTTTTAGACGCTGATAAGCACGTCACATCAAAGGGTGAAATATACTCGGGTCTGATCTTCCTTTGACACCGAGACTTCAGAAACAAATTTGCATTTGCGTCTGTGCCGACTGTCAAAGGCTGACCTTTAGTTTTAGTCATTTGTCGAGTGTCATTTCCTCCACACAGCACAGTTCTTGCAGGCGCGGACCTGTCAACCTGCCATTACCCTGTCTGCTGCAATATTGCTGTTATTTTCCCCCTCTCTGTCTCGGGTTGCCTGTCACCCCCATTAACCTTCACCTGGACACTCATGTCAGAGGCAGAGGCAGCGGTAAGGCAGCTGGCATGTGGTTATTTAAATGTTTGTACACATGAAGAGATGTCCGTCACGCAGCGGAGGGTACATGCACAGCAACACCTCAGAGAGTAATTATCTAAGCACATGCAGTAGCTGCTACGACGGTGAAGCTTATTGAAATGATTTCACTTTGCCCATCCTAATCTTCTTCCCTGTCTTTGTCTGTCTATGCAGTCCCATCATTCACCTTTACACCCACAGGTATGTACAGTATGATTCATCCGATAATGTTTAAGATATTTTATGATATGGCAAGTCAATTATGAGATTTATTATTCTGTTAAAACACTCCAAGATGAGACTGCATCCCGTGTCTTTAGAGGATTGTTAAGAGCTGATGTGTGGAAAGGGCAAGTTTTTTGCTATAGTTTTTTCAGTTAAGTATTTACATAGCACCGTTCAGATGCAAGGCATGATTATGCATGAAAATAAGACATGAAGACATCAAGAAAATGTTAAAATTGCATTTGAAAGACAATAAAAACAAAAGCAAGCAAATGAAAGGTAACAGATTACAGACAGTTTTAGCAGACATCAGGTAGAAGAAGGGAAGGTACGGAGGTAGAGCTAAAGACAGATTGCCACATGTCATAATAACATATAAATGTGATTGACATAAACATGACATCTCATTAAGTGAGGAAAATGCGGAACGTATTCTACGGCAGTTGTTTTCTTTGTTTGATGATCTCAAACAGGCTGTTAAGTTATGCCGAGATCACTGCAGGCACTGGCAATTATTTGTGCTGCCTTCATGCGCATTAAACCAAAGAGTCAGACTCTGTGCCTTTCGATGGAAGCATATATTGAAGTTAGTCTAGGCTTGACTTAAGGTTTCTGCTTCCGATGTGTACCTGTCTTTCATGCTTCCTCTCAGCCTTTGGCACTTCCCTCTTTTTGACAGCTCATCAAGGTTTAATGTTTTTTTCTGTTTCTCTCCGCAGTCGCGTATCAAAGAGGAGAATCTGTGTGCAGTGCTGGCAGGTGAGTGCTATTTTTGGTCCTTTATGTTATATAAAGACGAACAGGAGACGTGCACTTGCGCCGTGGGAACACTAGGGGGAGGTGTCTCCCCGCTTTAAGCGATGAACCCCCCACGCGCATCCGCCCTGTGCTCATTCATCAGCGAAATATGAGAACAGCAGGTTTTGACTGACAGCTCTGTGGTCCTCCTTGTTGCAGACCTGGCCTTCTCAGCATGGGCGAACCTCTTAACCAGCTGTGGCTGCCAGACAACTGGCCAAATGCGTGTGCCAATCACAAGGACTGCAGCATCAACTGCTGCAATAACGGCAACGGCACCAGTGACAGCAACATGACAACATACAGCCGACCAGGTTTGTGCGAGAATGAGCTCATGTCATAGTTCAGCTTGTGCAGGAGCCTCTAAGACGTTTAATAAAAAGAAAATCAAGCAGCATCCAGCAGCACTAATGCTTAGTGATCTGTGGTCTTGCTGTGTTCATGTGCTGCTTTGTTCCCCCCTCAGCTGACTGCATAGCAAACTATGGAAACCATCCAGAAAACAAACAGGCGGGACAGCTTGGTTCCGAGACGGCCATTTACAGCGACGTGAACCTCTCCAACAAGCTCAACGAGATTAAGACGTTCACCAACTCCAACTTGTGCTACGTGAGTCCGGGCGGAGACTCAGCAGCCACGTACGAACCCATCCCGTACGCCACCACGCAGCTCATCCAGGCCAACATTAAGAATAAAGCAGCCAGCGGCGGCGCTATAGCTGAGCCTCTGGACATACCGAGCTGGAAACAGCCTCCCAGCTTGCCCCCAATACCCAAGGAGATGGCTGCACAGATGCAATATAACATCATTGAGCAGAACATGCTAAATAAAGGTAAAACAGGCTCGAGTTTGTTTTGCTTTTTCATCATTCATATGGAAAAAAGACAGATATTGCAAAATGTCTTCACTCCTTTGTCTTCAGAGCATCTTCAAGGGAGCGAAGGAATGATCCACCCCAAAACCATCCCCTACAACCAGAGCCGCGATCACAGCACAGGAGGCTCGCACCACAGCTCAGACAGAGGCAGCAACAGCACTTCAGGTAAGGCCAGCAGCTACGCGGCGCCGTGTTGAATTTTAACGAGGCGCCGCCATACGTCTGCGTTTACCTTGATGTTTTCCCCTCTCCCCTTTTTCTCAGGGAGTCAGAATCAAAAGAAGGCAACGCGGGCTCCGAAGATCCCAAAACATAATGCAGTAACCTGGGGAGAAGCCCCGTCTCCTCCTCATGCTAATGCCTGTGACTGTGATGAGTACAGCCTGCCCATGGAGAGGAAGTAAGGGGGAAGCAGATGCAGATGGTTGTACTTGAAGTTTGGTTTTTTTAAAGGAATACTGTGCTTCAGAATGCCCTAAAATGTGCACCAAGTGCATGATTTTATTTCTTCTTAACCAATTATCCAGTGCATTAGCCTTCGCAAAATGCAGCCCACCATATTAAACTATAATGACGTTGACATTCTAACTCTTAATCAGCATTCAAAAGCTGCCTGCATGTCTTTTTATTCTGTTTGAACTCTGTAGTTGCAGATAAATATTATGATTCACTTACGATATTAGCAGTACACTATTTATATTATAAGATTCCAATGGTGACTGCATAGGATTGTTCACTATTGCTCCGCCTATTACGTAAACTTAGGGTGGTTCAATTCCGGTGACAGCACAGGAAGGCTCTACAGCGGGTGATTAAAACTGCCCGGAACATCAGTGATACCTCATCTACAGTGACTTCAGTGAGATGTCTGCACAGAGCACAGAGGATTCTAAAAGACAACACTCACAGTCAGCCGCAGTCGGTCCTCCCTGCTGCCGTCTGGCAAAAGATACAGAAGTATCCGCTGTGACATTTAAAAGTGCTTCTTAAGCTTTAAACTCCAGATCGTTGCAAAGTTTCAAAATCTGTTTTTTATAAAGACAGATGTATTTATCTCCAGCATTCACGGTCTCTTTATATCCAACTAAAAATGTTGCTTCAATCTATTTTTGTTCTGCGTTTCAACCCTGCTGCCAAGTGGGAATAGATACAGAAGTATCCGCTGCCGTAGCACCAGACTAGAGCAGCTTCTTTCCTCAGAGTGTGAGACTCCTGAACTAATACTCAACACTCCACCACGAAAAAAATATTTTTTTTCTTGCGTAGCGTAAAGGGACTAAAACGTACATTGTTATTGTACAACGGTGTGTTTTTAAAATTACAATTAAAGCAACCTTTAGATCCCAGAGCACTGCAGAGTCTAAATGTCAAAATCAACACAACATGTTTTATGTAACTCAACATTCTGCTTGAATCCATATTTTCTTGTTTTTAACCTTTCGAAAACAACTTTTGATGCGACCACGTGCATTCGAGGCTTCATTTTCAAACCTCGATACGAGCTTCAAATGTACAAAAAAGAAAAGAAAAACAAAAAAAGATTTCAGTACAGCCCAATTAAACCGACTGGGGGAAAAAAAACAGTATTATGATAAAGTTATTAAGAAACGTGGCCACATTTTCACCGCCAACACTGAGC
Source organism: Diplodus puntazzo (assembly GCA_963678695.2). Taxonomy (NCBI): domain Eukaryota; kingdom Metazoa; phylum Chordata; class Actinopteri; order Spariformes; family Sparidae; genus Diplodus; species Diplodus puntazzo. The sequence continues at coordinate 5,704,683 of OZ023167.1, read as the reverse complement.
AAATTACACAATTTTGATTATTTGTAATTTTCAGACATTCTCCTACTGTAATGTACGATGAACAGAGTGGACAGAAGCATGCTTTCAAGAGATGCAATAGAAAAACAGATGGTGCGGAGGGCTTATTGTTTATCGTCACAGGTTTTTCTATGATGTAAATGTGCGTTTGAACGGGGGACCGGGGGAGATTTGCACAGATGTCTAATGGGCTGTGAGTAATCCGTCAGGACTTCCAGCAACCCTCATTCCTTCAGCCATTTGCCTCATGTCAGTTGTCCTTTTTTCTTATCAGTTTTGATCCAGAGCAGAGAATAGAAGGCTGTCCTACTCCACCAGTCAGAGGGGCCGCATCATCCCCTCCTGAAGTGTCCTATGGTCACCCACCTATCACAGCACCACAGGGAGACCTGAGCAATGGCCTGCATGATGGGGCTGAGCACCTCAGGTAACCAGATTAAACCCCTTTCCCTGACACTGCAGTCGATCATTTTTCAACTGACGCTTCATTTTTTTTTTTGCTGTGACAAGACTTCAGAGATTTTCTTTTTTTTTAATGCACTTTCCAGCCAACACATCAGCAGCCACCCTCGCCCTCTTTCCCCAACACACACCTACAGCTCCATACCCATCTGTATGGACCCCGATGGGCAAGAGGAGGACGACGAGGAGGAGGCAGAGGAGGAGACAGACGCGGAGCTCGCCGAAAGTCGCTACAGCCAACACGACAACCGGCAGAAGCACAAACACCAGCTGCACCACCCGTCTCCGCACAGGCTGCTCCTCCACGGGCTGGAGCAGACCCCAGCCTCGAGCATCGGGGATCTGGACAGATCAGTCACGGGGTCCATGGTTAACAGCTGGGGCTCGGCATCCGAGGACAACATCTCATCAGGCAGGTCCAGTGTTGTCAGCACCTCGGAGGGATCCTTCTTCACGGACGGCGATTTCAACCAGGCGGTAGCCTCCTCGCGGGATATCGTAGGCCTCCGCATGTGCAGATACCCAGAGGAGTCAGGTGAGAAGGCCTCTGGGGGGAGTAAAGGGTTTGATTCTGTGTTCAAACACGTTCGCCACAGCAGTGTCATGGCTCTTTTATCAGATCTCAAAATTTGTGCTAAATCTGTGTGACGATTTCAGGCCGGCGGCACCAGCGACCCAGCAGCCCCATGTCCACAGACAGCAACATGAGCCCTGCAATAACACATAAAAGGCCCAGGAGGCATAAACAGAACCAGTCTGGTCAACAGGACGAACCCAAAGATGTCTTCAACGATGGTAATGACTGAGCCAGCAGCAATCAGATTAGCAGTTTTAGCCCTGTGTGTCTCCTAATGATCTAACCTGTGGATCTCTGTGCTCCGCTGTGTGTCCCCCAGACTCCTGCATGCCTCTGAGTTTCTCCAGTCAGATGTCCCACGGCGACTACAAAGTGAGGGGGGCCACGCTGCCCCGGATGGGCTCTGGGGAGGCCCGGGGTCGACGAGGCAGCACTGGGACTCACAGGGTCAAGGAGGCTGCATGTGAGCAGAGAGAGAGCCAAGACAAGCACAAGACTCCACACGGAGGGAAAGGAGGCAGCAGAAGCCAGCAGCACTCAGGTACCCGAGGGACTCGATCTCACAATGTGGCGCTTCCTTAAAAAGTCACTCCAGCCAACTGAGATGCTATCTTCCCTGTGTCTCCTTCAGAATTCGGGGACATCTTTCTGTACAGCCGTCCCTCTTTCCCATCAGGTCAAGCTCAAAGGGAGCCTGATGGTACTAACTCATCCAGCTTTATGTCGTGTGGAGACTCGAGGACCAAACAGAGAGCACAGGTGGCACCTACAGGACAGGTGGAAGGGGTAAATCAAAATGAAGAATCCAGATATAAAATTCTCTGTTAAGTTAGCTATTCGGTGTGAATTTATCTTACCCAGATATATTTGTCTTTTATTATCCATGGCTATTTAAGCATTAAAGGGACATTTTGCTATTTTTAAATCAAATGTAAATGATTTATATACTCACACTCAGCACAGCTGCAAGTGGCTGCAATGTAATCCATTGGGGCAAGAAGCGACTGTCAAAGTTACAACCAAGTCCTTTTTTTTTTAACTCACAAGCTGACAACCTTGAGGACTTCTAGTTAACAATTAATTCTTAATAATCAATAATTTATTAATTCATTTTTTTTTTTGTAACCAGAAACACAAGTCTCACTCAAGGAAAAGTCTCGCTCTGAAATCTCAAGAGTCGTTGCTGTCAGAATAAGTTTAAATATGAAGCCATGACTTTTGTAATGAATTGTTGCTGGCAGTTCTCCAAAACTTCACTCTCCAACTTTGACTCATGTTTCAGTCGTTGTCTCCCTGCAGCAGTTCACCCTCTTGCAAGTTTTCAGACTGAGACTTCTGTTTTGGCGAGACTTTCTACTCCCAAAAAAGTTACTTGTCAACAATACGTTAATTCTCCATACTAACCATTTCTGTAATATAACTGACACTTCGAGGAACAACCTCGCCCTGTGAGTTGCACATTTTCCAGACGCTAAACGTTTAACCGTAACGGTTGCAGTTGCCCCAAAGGATTACATTGCAGCCGTCGCAGCCCCGTCGCTGCTGCCGGCTCACAAAACGTATTGTAGACATAAGTCATTCACACACCAAAATGTGTAACCATAGGGCCTGGGTTTAAATACACAACTATTGCCCTTTAAGTGACAGGAGAAAAACATGACACTATTTTGTTTCCACAGTTCCTGAAAAGCTAAGAAGCAACGCGAGCACAAAAAGGAATTTCCTGCAGTTGCTTCAGACGAAGGACTATGATACCTTTATGATACGGAGAAAAAAAAAAAGACTGCACAATACATGCTATCGTTTTCTACTTCAAATTTCTCATTAGGTGTTGGAAAAAAAAAAAGAAATTAAGTGCTGCCATCTTTAAGTCCGTGGACTTCAAATTTGATGCACTGTTTTATTGTTTGCTTTTCGGGCGACCAGCTCTTAGGAGCCTGAACACGCCGGTCGCTCGGCAAAGTTAAGATGAATGCACATTCGATGGCTGTGGTGAGTGTCTACACAAACATTGTCCATGGCGACTGCTTGACGCGGTCCGTTACATGATCTTGTTGTCTTGTTATTTTACTGTAATTGTTATTCAGTCATTACCAGCCATCTTGTAAATTTCTTGAAATTGTTTACTGCCACAGAAGTGCTTCAAATTCAAATTTTATATAACAGTGTTAATGTTTTATAGGTGATGTACATCTTGTCTTTGTATTTTTTTTTATTTTTTTTTGTTCTACTTCGGTTATAAAAGCACAATCACTTAATTTTATTCAAAGTCATTATTATATGAATTTCAGTATGGAGGAGATCAGTCTTCGGAGTCTTGTTAATCATTTCAGCGGTTCACTTCGGGCAGGCTGAACAAAATGATTGTTAATTGTGATTGTGCATTCGGTTGCGTACATTTGAGCTGCTTTCATTCAGATTTGAACTATCTGTTGTGTGTACTGAGAAGAGAATTGCATGCAGATTCACCTGTGGGAGGTTTTACTCAACATCTCGACGGCTTTGTCCTCGCTTCAGGGTGATGAAAAAAAAAACCTGGTCATGGACTGGCTCCATTTATTGTTTTCTACACTGAGTCTATTTCATTTAGTCCTGTGTTCTCTTTGACCGTGGCCATAACTTCTGGAGTAAGGCTGGACAATAAGCTTAATGTAGCAAATTACTGATATTAATCTGTTACAGATCTAAATTGACTAATACATCCATTTTGAATAGATGAAATTGACTGAAACTTATGAACAACGACCATCAAACTAGAATTTCAGACAGCCAATCTGCCCACGGTCCAACAAACTGGAAAAATATTAGAAAGCCAGCACAAGAAAGTAAATATTACTCGGCACTAATGTATTAAGAATATATGTATATTGTGTATTTATAGTTATAAAGTTAAATTTACATTGTGCTATAGACTTTGGTCATATTGTCCAGCCCTATTCTGTAAGTTATATATGGAACTAATATGTCACTTTAACTACTCTGTTTGAATAAATATTGCTGTTCCTTAAGCAACAACAAAAACAAAAGTCACTCATTCTTCTGACCTGATTCTTTTTATGCTCATCCTCTCTGCAGTTACAAATGAAACACTGACTTTCAACCATGAATATTCAGAAATGGCAGCTCATAGTGTCACAACATGTATTCTACCAGCCACTGATGAAAAATACAAACGCCTGTTGATCATTTGCATCATTTCACTTATATCTTGAAAACATGTTTTTTGGGGAGGATTTTTACCGCCAGCACAGAAAAAAGTGTTTAGTAATGTGATAAAGTGACTTTTACTCTTAACGGCTAGATTCCACCAGAATCACAAACTCAGGACTTCTGTTTCTGCCGGATGCCGGAGCACGATGCAGCAATTCAACGAAATTCGGCACAGAGCAGACAGGAAGTCACACACCGAAACAACAACATAACATCTGGTAAATTTCAAAATAAAACAGTCCGTGTTGACACCTGCACAAAAATCTCAAAAAAGAGACAAATGCGAGCGCTTTTTATAATTCTTCGGTTGGGAACACTTCCTGTTGTTGTGTTTATAACGCATACCCATAACTGCGGTCATGCGTGATTATGTAATCGTTGCGGGAACTCCTTGGCCTCACAACTCCCACTGTGCCGGACTCAAAGGGGGTTACCGGACGATGGATGACAGAGCAAAACCGCACCGGAGCCGAAAAGCAATGGACATGCATCCGGTGGAATCCTTAGGGTGCCCTCCCAGTGGACAAAACGTGGTGAGGTGTCTTCTCTTCACTATGAATGTATCACCACTTTTTGCCCGCTGGTGCCCCACGGCCCCCCAGCCCCTCAAACATCCTGAGTCCGCCACTGTATAATCTGTAACCTGAGTAAATTCTGGATTTTTATTTCATGGAGACCTTATTGAAGCAAACTTCTAAACCTCTATTCCTTGAGTCTAGAGAGAGAGAGACCATGAAAAATGTTTAAAAGGCTAGTTCAATTTAAATGCCACCCTTTCAAAAGAATCTTATAGGCGAGACTGAATTGGAAAAACTGTGATTAATCTTCAGAGGTATTTGTTCGTTCATGCTTTAGTTTAGTTCCTGATTTCCAGGTTTCTACCTGCTCCACGTCTCTCACTCGGTCCCGAAGGTAAACCCTCCTCTAATTTAGCGATTGTTGAAGTGCGATGAGCGTGGAAGACCGGAGAAAGGCAAAACTGTGGGGATGTGATGAGACATGCTGTTTAATTAACCTCGCTTACGAACCTTCATCAACAGAGCAGCTGTGTGCTGTTGAAAGAAGGAAAGTTCTTCACACATCTCTGTCAAAGTTTGTGTGTGTGTGTGTGTGGTGCATCATCAACAAATAACTACGGCATTTTTAAGAAAATGTTTTAAGATGATATGGAACGCACTGTGATCTATTAACAAGGTTGATCTTGGAGCAGCTCCCCCTCACAGTGATAAGTGAGGCGGCTAAGTGCTGTGACCTTTGTGGTCCCTTAATGTCAGACTGCTTTCACCTCAGTGTGGTTTCCTCTGATTTCACACAAACAGAAAAGAGCGACCCAAGACTCCCAGATGAACCGGTTTCGAGAATCTTCACAGCGTCCTTAATCTGAGACCTTCAGATTAGACGGATTCATTAGATTAAATTTAGATCAAAGAAGTGATTAGAAAATGAATAATGGTTGCTGATTTTTTTTTCTGTAGAGTGAATCTCCAAAAAAAAAAGTGTCTTTACGCTAAGATGTTATTTATTTCTGTTTGGTGGCTGATTTGAACAGATAAACATCCAGAGCACCTAAAAGCAGCTAGTGGTAGTCAATATTTGTGTATTAACCCTTTAATGCACAAGCTACAGAAAACCCCTTCTAATGTGCAGCACCCATATTCATTCATTTTATTGGTTGTGTGTTTCTATGCTATATCTTTTGAAATCAAATTATTTCATAATTTTAATATTCCAAACACTCATTAAATGTCCTGTATTGTTTTCGATTATGACAAATGGTAGCAATCCAGTTGTTTGAGACTTGCTATCTTTCTTTGTTTTTGGCTGATTTTCCAAAATCCCTCTGGACCGATTGCAGTGGGATTCAGATCACCTGTGCGCATGGTGGTGGAGACTGACTCCTGATTGAGGAGTGGAAGCAGGTTGGCGTATTTCCCTCCCAGCCAATCAGGATGTGACGACGCCTCTTTTTATGAAGGCCTAAAAGAGGTGGGGAATGGCACGCCAGTGGGTCTCACCCTCATTCTGAATCTGTCCCTGGCCCATTGAGAACCTCATTCGCCAGGTTGCCAGCCAGAAACTCTGGTCTGTTTAGGCCCTATTGGGGTTTCTTGGCTGATTTGGGAACCCCTTGAAACCCTAAACCCTGATACACCTTCAGTTTTGATATTTTATTTCCCTCGGGTTTGTAGGAGCACATTTGTTTATTACACCCAGAAGAGTATTTTCAACTTTCCAACAATTTTAGCGCGTAGCCTGCTAGGTTGATGCATAAACCTGGAATTTGAAATAAACTCCCACGCAATTAACTGCAGGGGGAAATGAATCCTAACTTAAATAGTCAGTCTGGCTTGCAGCTTCACTGTTTTAGTTAGTCACTCTCACTTTTCTCTTTGCCATCAAAAACTCTCAGCAGTCAGACAACGTTGGCAACTAGCTATTGAACCGAGTGGAGTGTTAAGCAGCTAAAAGCCAGATATTTCTTCTAGTAGTTGATGGGTACCAAAAAAACAGAAGCAGAGAGAGAATAAATATTGGACAGAAATGTGAGTCCAAAACGAATCCTTATTAAATTAATCCAGCTCTGCTGAATATATAATTGGGAAACTGTTTGCTAACAAGTTTGTCATAACTTTGCTGTAATTACAGCTCATTTACACGCCGCCTTCATGTGGCCAAAAAGTCCATTACGGCAGGTTTGATTCAAGCTGTCGGTGTTTGAAAATCTATCAGGTGGAACAAGCTCCAATTTAATGATCCACTTCAGAAGGTTGACTGACCTGAAAGGGACAAGAACAGAGACATAAAGATTCTGATGAGAGCCTTTTTTCAGCAATTAAATCTTAAAATCTTTCAAGAAGCCGCCTAAATCAGGACAACTACACTCCTTACTTGGCTGTCAAACCCAGAATCACCAACATCAGATCACTTTATCATCTCCAACAACAATATTGTGTGTATATAACTTTGTGGCTGCAAGTTGGTTCAGTCTATCAACTGTTGTCATCCACGTGCTTTGTGACAGTATATCTGCAATGACCGTCTGTGGGAAAATATTCAAATGGCTCGCGTTCGACACAAATCAGTTACTCTGATGACGTAACAAATAAGATCGCATGAAGGAACCAAAAAATAATTTTAAAACGTTTCTATTGAGTAGTTAGTTGAGTGATTATTGATCGATCTAATATGGATTACACTCAATGAGCCGTAGAAACACTAAACACGGCATCGACAGGTAAAGCGTATACATTTTCTCTTAAGAAGTGAATCTCACGTTTGATTGGTAGAATAATAATCAAATCCTGAATTCTTTAAATGTGCAACATGTGAGAATTGGCCACCTGTCCAATTAACTTCTGCTAAATGTAGCTGCTGTTAGCTCAGTTAGTCATGCAGCTAGCAGTCCCAAAGGGGAGCTCAGGGCACCTCCAACTTGGACTTAGATAGGTTGGAGTTAGCTGGTTAGCATGCTAAATCCGGTAGATATCTCTGCAACAGACTACGTGGACATTATAACCTTTAACGTTTGCCCATTTACAGTGACAGGCTTAAACTCTCAATAAGTCCTGTGTGTGTGTGTGTGTGTGTGTGTGTGTGTGTGTGTGTGTGTGTGTGTCTGTGTTGGCTGACCTCCTTTGCAGCTGACAGCAGCTACGACACGGTGCGATCTACCTTTTTCTTTTTGTCCAATTATCACTTCAAGCTTGAGTGGTGTGATTGCCGTGACTGAATGGTGGGTGATTTTGAACTCATGCTGTGGAAGGTAATGTCCACTTGAATCAACGTCAGTGACCCATGATTGCTGGATTAAAAAAGGAGAGAAAAAAAAAAAGCATCAGATTCATTAACGACTCAGAGGCGCTAATCACATTAAAAAAAAAATGTTGGAGCGCTGGAATTTTTATGGGTTTAACTTAATGAAAAGGTGAATATTCAAAAATGTAATGTTTTTCACATCGTGTTTACTTAGTCACGCAATCAGCCTCTTCATGAATTATTCCAATAACTTGATTGCAAACCAAAGTGAACTGGAGGGAGATGGAGTTGTGCTGTTTTCTCCGCTGGAAAGCTACTTTCTCAGCACCATGAATGACTGCCTTCATTCCCTTCTATTTCTTTTGCTCTCTTTTCCTTTCTCAAGGACGACTGTCGGTTATTCACAAGTGTGTGTGTGTGTGTGCCCTGGTCTCTAAGATACTGTGTGTGTGTGTGTGTGTGTGTGTGTGTGTGTGTGTGTGCGCCTGCCAAGTTTCATTTTCAATTTTGCTGTGTTTATCCAGCAGATTCTCTGCAATCTGTTGACAAAAAGCCGGCCATGACAGCTAGGGCAAATGTGGCGGAATTGCTCAAGAGGCTGACAGAAAGAGTGAAACTGATGGCTGTCAACCCTGAACAACTCTTTATAAAGAGGACAGATCTATAGAGACACTATGGCTGAGTGCTGTGCTGCGAATGAAAAGGTCTCCTCTGACCTACCAGCTGAACCGCGCCGTATGTTTACGTAGGTGTTCAGTTTTTCTCCACTATCACGCTGCAAATGTTGAGTCTTGACGTAATCAAAATATTACTCTGCATGCTGAGGAAGTCCTTGGATGTTTTCGAACAACTGGCACACTTTGGCCTCTTAAACTGGTTGGTGAAATCGTTTCACTCGTGATAGGATTTCCAACATACAGGAGGTTTTACTGAGGATGTGCGGGAAGCAGTGTTGCAGGAAAATAAGACTCGAGGTGATGAAGACATTGATTAGCTTCACAGCAGTGAAATACACAGGTTGTGTCAGAGATAGGCAGCATTCCTCAGCTCTGAGGCGATGTTACCCCCTCACTGACATCCTCAGAGGCAAGGAGGGTGCCACGGATGGAGACTGTACAGGGTGGTGTGTGTGTGTGTGTGGGTGTGTGGGTGTGTGATTAGCGGAGTGGAGGGGGTGCAGGAGCATTGAGTGCAAGTTTATGGTTTCAAATTTATCGCAGTTGTGTTTTGAGGAAGATTACTTTCTCTTAAAGCAGGCAGTTGGGGAGGAATTAGGAGGTGTCAGACATAATGAATCTGGTGGCGAGGTGGAGCTCGATCCAGCAGTAATAAATTCAAATATGTTTATGGCGATATATCACTTGTCTGTCATTATAAAAAGTTTGACTGCGGACCGGGAGGAGGATGTGTCCTGTGATGCCAAGAGAGGACTTAAATTAGAAGTAAATGCTAAGTTGTCACAAGCAGCACTCCGGGCCAAAAGGACAATGACGTAAATTAATCCGGCAGTGTAGGAGTCTTGAAGCTACGTTTTGAATTCTGGCCATGGCTTAAAAAAACATTGGGGGCAGCATAATCACCAGATTAACAGATAACTACAGCTCACTGTATTCTTAGATGTAGCTGTCTTTGGCTGTTGCTAGCTATCATTTTCACAAGTTAAGTTAGTTACCCGTGACGCCCACTAGCTGCCCTAGTAGCTGACTAGAACCTGTCTTAAAACAAAAATCGACACCAGACTGGGACAGAACGCAGCCTTCCGAGACCGAGGGAAGGTCAAGGGATGCAGTATGGAGGCGATTTACAGGCTCTGACAAGGACTTTGACTCCAGGGATGAGAAGAGCATGCATCAGCAGAGGAGTGAGAGAGAGAGTCGGGCATAAGCAGTGGGCAAAACAGACGTTTTATAGAGCCCCCTCAGTAGATGAATGTGAAAAAAGCAGTCTAGTGCCAAACTCTGCACAGTTGAGATTAAACATCCAAGTGAAACAACAGTAAAAAGTGTAATTGGACACAACGCACTTTGCTGTTATTTTACACGGTATTGTTATCTGATTGGCTTCAGAGATCTTGCCCTGGCTCAGTGAGATTCCTACGACAACATCAGCAGACAAATTGTAAGTCAGAACTTTTAAAGAAAACCATTTGGGCAACAGTGCAGAGACAGTCTGTCCGTCTAGAGGCTAAACCACAAGCATACTACTCCACTCTCCTGGGGACCTGCTAGACAGTAGAGCTGGTTCTTGGTCTCAGGATTAAACTTTAAAGCCGGTCTGGGCAGAGACCTGAAGGCTATGTGAGAGCAGGTGTGCACAAACTTGCAATATCAGCATGCAAATGTCCCTTCTGTATTTACCTTAATGCCCTCTATCAGAGACCTCCAGGAGAGGCTTTGCCTCTTTGTCAGTGGCACAACATGTAGTGGTAACATGAAAGAAGCAGATGAAGCAGCGGGGATGAACAAGATGAAAATTAATTGGTCACTGGGGGAGTTAAAGGCCAGGAGACCACTGGCCTTTAGCTTACCCTCAGGGTAGCTGAGCCACAGAGCGGGACCAGCGGTCTCAGGTGGGGTGCATGTGAACCGCCACACTGTTCCAATGTTGCAATTAGCCAAATGTCATGAGTCACAAATCAGCCTTTCAAGGCAGTGTTACACATAATCATAGTGAAAAGGTTGTCCACCACATGTTGGGAAAGTTTCATGAAATCGTGCAGCTCATGCAGTATTGAGCGCTCAAAGAAAAGGGTGAAGGGTTCCTTTTCCTCTTCCTTTAAATCAGACGTCATGAATATGTGCAGAGTGAGATACTTCAGCAGATCATTTCGCCGATACCGAATCTTATATGTGGCTCATGTGCAGTATTAAAACGTTCAGCAAAGTAAATTATAAGGAATGTAGTCAGGTGCCTGAGCCTCACACTGTTAAATATAACCATTTAATTTGCAATTCATGATGTTGGTCGTGTTTCAAAACATACAGTGGCGCGTTACAAGCGCTGTCATCATGCTGTCTGCAGTGGAAAACGTATGATTCTGACATTTCTTACGTCTAAAATTGGCTCCTCAGTCGGACGGCGGCTCATGCAAATATGCTAATAATTTTTGCATGTTGTTTTTTTTTTCTCTTGAATAAATATGACTACTGTCAGAATTGTGTGAGGCTGATTTTGCTAATGCAATCCGCCGCTTGTGTTTATTTACTTTCATCTATTTTCAAGTTCAACCGGATGAGAGGGTGGTTCACTCAGAGATTTTTTTTTTCCCTTCTTTTTTTTTTTTGCATCCATCAGAAAGCCCATCTGGCAGGAAACACTGATGGATTTTGTTAGAATTGCTTTTGATTTTAATATCCTCATCGGGCTAGTTTGCCGTGTCGAACGCATCTGCGGAGTGATGAAAAACATGGAGTTTGACGTGGGTGTTCACACTTTCTCGAGATGAAGTATGGGATTTTGTCCGTGTGTTGTTTGTCATTAACCTGAAGTGGCGGATGGTTCGTTACAGGATCACATGATCACGTGACTTTGCAAATTCAAACAGCCTCACAAGGCAAGTTCGTGCTAGAATCTGCTGAATAGATGGACTACTCTTATTGTAGCTATCCTCTGTTATGAGAAGGAAATCTAATATTACATTTAACCTGAAAAATTCACAACGCCCACAAAGGTGAAACTTTCTTTTCGGCTCTACTTAAGGTAAAATATCAGGTCAGCCAGGGAGCAGCTCTCCTCCTCCTCATCCCCCAGCTCTTCAAGTTTGAAATAAACAGCATGAATTTTACATTTTAAGATGAAAAGGTAACAGAAAACAAGACTCTTAACGCCCACTCGTTCGTGGGGTTCCAACACATTTCATCTTCAGCTTTAGGAAGAAAAGGAATAGATCTTTCACGCTCGCTTTATCACCTTATTATGAGTTTACACCTGGTCAGGAAGATGGGGGATTTACGTCATGGAATACAAGAGGTGTTTGTAAAATAATGGACCTTTTATGTGGATGAGGTTCTTTTGAACAGTTATATCGGAGATATTAAAACACTGCTTCAAATAGATGCAATTAAAAGGCAACATGTCATCAGAATCTACCGCCTTCAACCAAAGCTTGAGGAGATGACATTTGCAGGGGAACATCTGTGTATTCTCACTGTTACAGCATACTGGTGGGGTACAGTATTGAATCAGCACTAGCGCTTGGAAAATGTATATTCAAGAAGACACTGACGAGATCAGACTGATGCTAGTTTAAAGGTGCGAAAACAGACACATGCTGCGTACGTAACTGCTGTCATATGTCTGCCAATGTTCCAGATGTTTGAATGAGAAAGGCACCTTTTTATCTCAACGTCCAAACATCCAGAACTTCTAGTGGGATGTTTATAGAGTCCTTTTTTAAAGCAACAGTACATAACTTTTCTTCCACAAACTAACAGCTTCAACATCATTTTGATGGTACTGTGTCTCTCGTAAGAGGGTGAATTACGTAAGTTTACGACAGTGGCGTTTCACTCAGAAACTGCAGGGGGCGCCAGAACGCAGAAGTTGACCCTTTTTTGGTTTTTTTTTTACAAAATGTTGCTGTTAACTGCTAAACTGTGTGTACTTGGGATGAATCGGATATATAAGAAACTGTCAACAACACAGGAAAATATGTTTTATTTGTATCCTTTCCGTGTCTGTACTGTACTGTACACATAACTGTTGCACTGTTTCATTAATGGGATGTTATAACATAACAAAATGACAATAAACATGAAGTGGAGACATCAGATTGTTCCTTTTTGAATAGGAATCCAAAGATAAAGTGCCTGAATTATGGTCCCCTGTGCTTCCTGTATTTTTTTTTTTTTCTAATCATGCTTCCTGTAGATAAAGGGTTGCCTTTACCAATATTTAACTGTCTTTTTGTAGCAGCATTCAAAAGAAAGTGAAGCAGTTTGTGGCCAAATTGCTCCCTTGAGCGCTGGTGGGGAAAAAAATAAAGAATAAAATCTCAGCAGTAAATAACGGTTACAGGAAACCGCTTTTTTTTCATCCAATCAAAAGCTGCAACAGCCCATTAAGTGAGCGCACCATTCCAATTCCAGCGACGGAACTGGAACTCTGTGAATGCAGGTGGAGCCTCGTAATTGGCCTCTGTGGGCTTCGACTGGCTGTTGTGTTTCCGCTCTTCCATTAAATTCCCGTGTACTTACAAGCCGGGCAAATTAGGAGCAGGCGACTCACGATTTGGTGGTGGGATTGTGTCGGGGAGGAGGGGAGAGGAGGGCGGCCTGGTCAGGGCAGCCAAATAGTGTCAAAGCGAGTATAGAATTGACTACACAATGCCAATTCATCTGTGCCCGTTACACCCAGCCCGTTGGATTTAAGGCTTAAATGGTAGATTGCACATGGTGCCCCCTGTCTGCACGGTATCAGCGGACAGTCCTAATCCCCGTCTATCCGTCTCAGGATACAAATATTGACAGGGTGTCCCACACTGTGCATAACACCTTTCGCACCACTTTTGTCCGGATCTATTGCCAGGGGGAGCTGTCACGTGGCCCCAAGACATCATAATGACTTTCCCTCCTGGCTCATCTGGATGGAATTAAGTTGAATGTGAATCTTCACAGGGGACAACCAGGAAATTTTAAGATTTCATGAGCTGTCTTTGACAAACAGAGCGTACGGGACGCACATCAAGAAAAAAGAAACATCTATGGCTGCCGGATCAAAGAACAGACTGACGGCAAAAAGAGACGGAAGATCAACGCAGTGTACCGACAGCTTTCGGCAGTTTTTATCTGAGGAGATCTTCTTCAGGCGTTGTAAAATAAGCCCTCAGAGAGCAGAACAAGCAAACACGGGCACAAACACATTGATCACTCAGGTGGTTTGTGATCGACATGATTGCGCTCTTGACTGGCAGAGCTGCAAATGACTGTGACGCTCCAGTATAGAGGACAAAGCATGCCTGCCTCTATGGAAAGCCCAGAAACGGACAGAAACTTCAAGAAAGATATCAAACAAACAAAAACAAACTTTCTTTTTTGAAAGTGGTTATATATGTGTGATCAAAAAGTCCCGCTCCACCTTCACATATTTCATTTTTCGATATGTTTTGATAATTTTTATTTTCTTTTTATTCCTTTTTTATTTTCTTATAATTTTTCTTGTTTTTTCCTGTCGTAGGTGTGTTGCAACTTGTTGTTTAAATGCTTTTGGACAACTGAAAAGTTGTTTTTTTTTACTACTTTTTTAATATTTATTATCTATTTTTATTGTTTGGACTACTGAGGCATGCTTTGTCCCCTATACAAGAGTGTCAGGAAGTGTTGGGGCATGGTCACATACATGCAAAATCAACATTTGCCTCCCATTCAATGTGAGGGAATTACACTGTTGAACTACACTGGTGGATTTTGACCAGTAGTGCAAATGTGTTTGTGTTTGACCCCACGGATGGAACCCAAACAGGCAAACTGAGCTCCGTGGGCGTCACATCCTGCGCGGCACTGCTCACATACGCAGCACCGACGGGCGACAGTCATTCACCTGCATCAAGGTGTGTGCAACTGTAGCCTGAACTCTTAGATTCCTCTGAATGATTTTAGAATCTTACTTTACTCTTGACAGTTTTTGATGAGATGTAATGTGTTCTTGTACAGGTTATACTAATCAGCCTTTGTGTTATCCAGCCCTGCTCTCATTGGTTCCAGTCTCAGAGCGATGAACGTTTTTATGTCTACACCGTGTATTACTTGACTCTTATATTCTAACAGTTGTTTGACAGTTCCCGATAAGGATGTCTGCTCGATGGAAACATTGTTCTCTTAAATAAAAATGTGCTGGGAGTTACATCGTGTCGATCTTCTGTCTTACTTCTGGCAGAAGGGGTCTTTTTAAGAAATAGAATCAGACTGCGATCAATAAAGTCAGAACAACCCAGGAAAAATAATACATCACCATTGTGGATCTGGCTGCTTTCTAACACCTTTAACACTCTCTGAAGGCTTTGAATAAGAGGAAAATAACTGTCTAGCACAGGTGACATTATTTTATTCCTTTAGCCATGTGACTAAGAAACGATTGACATTTATAGAAAGTGGGTGCTTAATTGTGAAAATATGACTATATGAGTATGGGATGAGCTTATAAAATGGATTTTTTTCCAAATTCCAACATGGACTTTGTTGTGTTCATGTGAAGAGTGCGTCAGACAGACTCACAGGCACGCTGAGGAGAAACCTGGTTTCGTTTTCACATACACATTTTATTTTGCATCAAAGGATTGAAAAACCGGCCCTACTGTATGTGGCTGTGTATTCCTGAGGGCAAACCAATCCGGCAGGTAAAAGATTCTTTCAAAGGGAGAGAGCCGTCACCGGAAACGATGATCAGAACACAAAAAAAAAACCAAAACATCCAAACGGGTGTAAAGTCATGGCATCATGAATCTCATTGGCAGAAAAATGCTAATTGGAAAAATGTTTTGTTTTTTTTTGTTTTTTTTTTTAAATGATCTTTAAATTTGGCAGTCGTTCTCGGTTATATGTCTTTCGTAAAGGTGACGGTGCCGATCTCTAACCACTCAACAATGTGACACACAAGAACAAATCCAGTATAATTTACGTGATGTTTAACATCATATATAGTTAAGTTCTGCATCTCGTTTGTCTCGAGGTGACATCGGGACGTTTTGGCCCGTGGCTTCCGCTGACATTTCCTTTTACTGTCATATTGCCCTTTTAATATTGCACTGTCATAATGTCACTGTATGTAATTGGGAAAAAAAATAATAAATTACCAAAAACAATATATAGACATTTTTTTTTATTAACATACTCTTTTTTTTTTTTTTTTTTTTTTTTGGGAACGGCAGAGAAGTGACACATGCCCTATTTTCCTTCGTCTTTGCTTTGGATATCACAACTGATGTGTTGCCTTGTTACCGTAACAGTGTTCTGGTAACGATCACTGAGAACCATCGCTAGTATAATGCATAATAGGATCCCCAGCAAGTAGAATGAAACACAGTTTTGTTATATTGGCATATCATTCTCAAGTAATTAACTGTGTATTTTTTTTCCTCCCGTGTAACTCTCAATATATGAGTATTTGTCAAAAAAAAAAAACAATTACAGCACAGCCAAGTATATATCTTCTGTTTAGGTTCTGTTTAACATAGACGTCCCTCTTTGCCATCATTGATTCTCCTCCTCAGCTCGGCTGACAATGGGTTTGTGCTTATTTTTACCAAAACGCTCTGTGCAAAGTACAACAATACAGTAGCTTCATCAAAATAAGCTAACAGTTTTGAGCATTAATGAAAAATGATTCACAGTAATAAATCACAAAAAGAGACGACATTGGGTTTGGCTTGCATAGCAAAGCAAAAGAAAAAAGAGAAAAACATTAAAAAATATATTTACAAATTATGCAAGTCCTTTTTCATTTCGATTAGTCATTTTGTTGTGATTTTTCTTCTCCTCCTTCTTCTTCTTCTTCTTCCCCACAGTGTGAATCTTTGTACAGCGTGTGACAGAAAATAGAAGCGGACATATAACATACTGTTTACTCTTTTGAAGAGGGGGGGGGGATGAAAATAACAGTGTGTGTGTGTGTGAGACGGGTGTCTGTGTCTGTACATGACATTTACAGCTCTGCATTTTTATCTCGCACTCTCGCTTCTTTGTCTCCGTTCCGTCTCCTCTCTCTCGTCTTCCCGACATCGTTCCGTGTCACTTCGCAGAGAGAAAAATCTCATAGCGCTTACAAACAAGGTGTCCTGGGACAGGCAGCAACTGCAGGGGAATGATGCTTCACAAAGACTCTGGAAGAGAGAGACACAACAGCAACAGCGACGATGTGAAATCCATCTGATACTGAACACTTTGCTCACAATATCTGCGACTCAATTTTACAGTCTGAGAGTGCATCTCAGTGTAGGTGTGAGCTTAACATTTGAGGGATTCTAAGAGTTTCATTCTAATTAAAAATAGCGGAGGATTATTCTTCCAAATCTTAAATTATGTCAAAGTGACAATCGAAATTAAGGAACATTTCAGGAGGTTCAAATTGAACTTTGTCCTCTTTTGTCGAATCAAAAATCAGACTATAAATGGATAAAGAGACAGTTTCGGTTAAACCTGCATATCATTTCTCTCAGCAGACAGATCGCATTGGATTGCATCCATCCCTGTGTACTGCTACCGATACGTCCTCATGGGGATTGACACTTACAGTGTTCCCTTTTCTCTGTGCTGTTTGTGGAAGGATGCCCGTTGTGGGAGGGATCTGTGCCAGGTCTCTTGTGGGATCCCCTGGTCAGGGTGGCCCGGTTGGATGTTGTCGTGCCGCTCCAGGAAGCCATATGCTGCCGCTCCAGCGTCGACACCGTCACCATGCACTCCTCGGAGGGGTCCGAGGCTGCAGCTGCCCACGAGCTGTGCATGCGGGAACCCACACTGTGCAGGGACTTCATGACCGGTGTGTGGGCTGTGGAGTGGATGGTAGATGGAGGGTGTTTGGCAAAGGACGCAAATGAGGCATCGTGATGGAGGCACTCGTTGAGTTTTCCAGTAAAATCGAGGATTCTCTGATAAACAACGTCTGAGGGTGTAGGAGACTTACCGTCTGTGTTGGCGTCTCTTCGCCTGGGCAGAGTCCCGACCTTGTCTGACTGCGCTTTGAGGCCAGACAGCGGTGCCATCTTGTGGCCGAGGCTATGCGTACCCTGTGCACCGTGGTCTGCTGTGCCGGAGCCGTCTGGGCGACAGTGCTGCGAGCTTTTACCTGCAATGACCAACAAAGGGAGAGTTCATGTGGATAAAGATTAAGTATCAGGCTCACATAAAGGACGGTGTTTCTGAAGGCCTTAAAACCACTTTTCTTCAAAACTCACAGCAGCGTTTTGAATGTTTTATATCAAACAGACCTCGTGGAAATACGTATTGAGAGACGTGCCATTCAAAGCGAAAAAAAACAAACACCACAACTGCAATATGGAACCCCCTGTGGAAATACTGCCACCACACCAGCTTTGTTGAAGATATTTTCTCAAAGTTTCCCCTTGAACGCCTCACAATACGTGACAGCCAAACATGAGACGATAAAAAAAATGTTTGCATTGCTAATTGTGTGTAAATATTTTTAGTCACGCTGACCCGCATCTCGCCCCTCTGGATTATCAGAAGTGCTGAAAAACACATATTTTCAATGCTCGAGTCAATCTCTTAACCTATCAAACAGCGGAGTCTAAAAATGGTACACTTCCTCTGTCCCCGTGGGAGAAGCCTTCAAGTGTCTCTCTAAAGAAATGCGTTTTCAGACACAAACCCTATTTATAAATGCATCAAACCTTAAATGTAAGACGCGTGACTTCTCAGTACAGCGAGTACTACTAAAGTTTTGTAAAATATTCTATGTTTTGGTTTTGATGTCTAGGCAAGAGACGTCTTCAAATAACTTTCGACGCGGACTGTCTGGAAATCGCTTTGACAAAGAAAAAGTGAAAAAAGGACGCCTGTGATTTAGACGAGGATATCGGAGTATTCTGGAGCTGATCAAAGAGTTTTACTTCTAACTAATTAGGGTTTCTACGTCGCCTTTGAGTGTTGATCACCGTCCCCGCCGACGACATAAACATGTCCCCGATCTGCTATGTAATACCCGAGAAGACAACCACTGGACTAGCATGTGGCGGCTTGTATGTGTGTGATTAAACAGGCTATTGTACACGTTGTTCTTTGTTCTGTGCAGTGTGTCTGTAGGTGGCAGTTCAGCCAGCCAACAGACTGCGTTTTGTGCCTCAGTGACCCCAAACCCTATCGGCAGCCGGAACGTAAATATTGGACGATTGTGTGAAACCCTGGTTTGCTGTACATGATTGCATTTCTGAGCATTCAATGACTTTTTATCTACTCGTAGAATATCTGTGTATCGGGACTAAACACATTCACAAGGGAAAGCTTGTAGTTATGGTAAAAACACTGCTGGTCAGAAACACACAATCAGTGCATTCACGTCCCTGACCTCCACACTTTCCCTTTTATAACTATATATACTGTATATAAAACCTCACACACTTCTTCCTGCACTGACAACAGAGATTTAAATTGCCGACTGCAAAATCATCCAATATGAACAAAATCCCTCGGGCAGCCTCTTCAGCTCCATGGGGGAGGCAACGAAAGGATTGTGTCTGCACTTTTCTTTTAATGTTCTGTCCACAGCTATTTTACACATTTGCATGACAAATTCTGATAAAACATACATTTATTTATTCACATTCTCACATCTGTATCTTTAGGGATATGTTTTACACACACGCTCCATTTGTTAGCGATAATTGGACGGTATGAGAATCCATTTTGGTGCACGGGGGATCAATAAACATGTCCAAATCTGCATATTCTGTGATGCGGTGAAGAATACTGTAGAATACATCCTTATAAAATAAATAGCTTTAATGAATCAAATTATGTGTAACATTTTTAGATATACCCATACTTCTGTTATCCATTACAATATGTTTTATGCATTTGTAATCATTCTATTATTGAAATGTTTGGCATGGATTTATGTATAATGCATCAATAATAATTTGTATTAAGTATATGTTAATAAGTAATGAGGGCCTTTATAAAGCCATGTGACATGCTTATTATAAACATGAATCAGCATAATAAACTTGTTTGTTAGACTACAAGACACTATAGGCACTTGTAAGATACTTGTCAACAGTGTATAGATGCTGATTTTCTGTTATAGCACTACAAACACAATTGGGTTAAAGTTAGTCAATACAATTCATAATAAGTGCATCATAAAAGATTTATTCAGCTTTATAAGGGATTAATCTCACTTGAACTCCAGTAGCTGCAAATATCTGGGTAACAGCTAATAAATGTAAGTAGAGTATGCAGTAACGTTAGTATTACAAAAGCCTTTATTGAGTTTAACTATTATAAATAAGTATAAGAAGTATAATAGGCTTTGGTTGATGTTCCTATGCAGTTTAAAACTGTAATAATGATACAATAACTTATAAATGTGTTTATTGTGCTATTATCAACAAGTAAGCAGCTCATAAGGACCATACAACCTATTAACTAATGCTAATTACAAGGATCTTTACTATAGCAACATTTTCAAAAACCCATGTCTCTGATGCATTATAACACATTGCAGTGCACCTGCAGCACTGTGTAATCCTAGCTCTACCCATATCTGGTCGGCTTTTTATTCATCTATATGTATCTGCAGCTGCACCGTCCAAATTTCAAGCTATCTTGTACACCAGAAGCGATGTTGTGACGCAGCCAGTTAACTGCCGGCTCGCCTTCTTTCTGCTGTCCATGACCTTTTTGTCTGTTCACATAAAAAGCAACGATTTCAGTCAAATTACCACATGCAAAAACATACCTGAGCCATCAAGGTTGTCCGCGCTGTGGCCAGGAGTGTATTCAAAGCCGCACAGATTCTTTGACACCACAGCGTATCTCTCCTCCTCCTCCTCCTCGTCCTCTTCAGAGAGGAGAGTGGCTCCCAAGTCGGAGCCCAGCGTGCCGGACATGAAGTCCATGGGAGGGATGGGGGTGCTGGACACGTTTGGACTGCTCTTCATGTGCCTAATTAATTGTAGGGAAATACGGCATATTAATGGACAAAATACGAGCGAAAAAGGGTTAACAGAGGTCAGATAGCGAGCGGGGAAAATACTGCAATACAAGTTTGAGAATGCAGAATCAGTGTATATTCAAAAAGGTAGCAAAGCAGAGACTGTGAATGCCTGCAGTGATTTCACTGATTACTTTCTCAGCGCCGCTGTGTGTTGTGCTAACACAATGGAGTTGTAATTGGACTGGATAAAGGATATCTGGATGGGCAGGGCTGTCACCAACATGCCTGTTATCTCCCCCACAGCTGTCCTCCATGATGGCTCACATCCCGCCATAGAGGAGATGCATGCATAATTACCAACTCTATTTACTGATGTCAGAACAGCATGTTAGACTAAACCCAGTCATTACCCTCCAACACGTGTCGCCACTGACTTGTCAAGTTTTCCAATGCGCCATCAAAGGTGTAATCAATGGAGAGCTGTTTTTATCGCTCGCGAGAAAACATAGACTGCAGGTTTCGGGCTGACACATGTAAATACCAGCATTATAAGATGCTCGAACGCCGGTCATTGATATGCAAAACTCAAACTATCGACGGAATGAAATGAATAAAATTACAGGTATCGCTCCTTCTCCGCCATGCAAATATATTTGAACAAAATCGTGATGCATGCACGCGGTATAACCCGAAAAGACATCAAATTATAGAAGGAAGGTCTTAGAAACTAGTTAACTGGAGCTTTAGCAACATCAGGCAAGAATTGCTCATCTTTTGCAATGTGACGCCTCCACAGGGTCAGATTGCAGTGTCAGTGTTGACTATGTCCAGCAATGCATAACCACCAATTATTGATGTCTAATATGTATATAGGTAAAATGCCATTACTTTGAGGACAATTATTGTCCCTTAAGATTAATTATTAATCAGTTTGATGCTTTGTCTGCCTGCACAAGGCTATATTGTTTATCTAAAAGGTCGAAAGCTATGTAATCGTTGTATATCATCATCACAGTATTGAAATATAAGCAGACAATTTTAATCCACAGCATGTGAGTGCATGAACGGACCAGATCTGTGCTCCGAAGGAGAGCCTTAATAAAGCTATACAATATGACCGACTACTGGATTTGTAATGAAAAGCAATAAGCTTGAACTTCTGTGTTTTCATTATTAGCTATGAAACAATACAACCTTCTAACATTTCATAATGCGTAGTTTAATGTATCAGTAACGGACAGAAACACTGTCAAGTAGCTTAATACTTTCAAATGGAAGTAACTAGTAATATGTAATACCTTACATTTTGGAAGTAGCTTGCCCAACACTGCACACTAGTGTAAATAGGGACAGCTACACACATACTACACAAATTTGCTAACAAACATGGAGCAAGAGCAACAACACAAGACGTAGCAAGCCAGCTGGATATAGCACAAAGCTAGCGGTGTAAACACCAACGATCCCCTGATGCTTCATGCTCCCAGTCTGTTCTGAGTCGGCTAGTTGAACGGCTAACTGAGCTAACTAGCTAACAACAGCTACAGTAAACAGCAGTTAGTGGTTACTTTAGCATCAAGTAGAGCTTTCTATCCATCAGAAGATCTGCTCGGAAGATGTTTTCTCCATAAAATGTCACTTTTTTCACTGATATAGTTGTAGGTGTGTGACGGTAATTCTCACCTGAGACTGAGCCCAGGTCGCATAGTGCACGAACGAGCGGTTGATTCACAAATTGGGATTTAAAACATGCACCGTTCTCCCTTCTGCAAATCAGTATGTAATTTTAAAGGTGCGGTGTGTAAGAATTGGCCACCTCTTGAATTCCTACTCAACTGTAGCCGCTGTTAGCTAGTTAGCTTTGTTCGCTTTGTAAGCAGTCCGTATTGGGGGCTTTAAGTGGTTTTATGAGAAAGGGCGGGGCTAACTGCTTAGCATGCTAACTTCAATAGATATCTCTGCAAGAGAATACATAGATCTCTTTGACATAACGTCAAAACTATAATTTCTTCAGAACTTGTTGATATATTTTGTTAAATCTTTCAACTAAAGTGCTTGCATAATGCACCTTTTAAGGTAAAAAGTTACATACTATTGCTTTAAATCATCCTTACCATGCCTGCTTGGCCACCTCATATTGGTAAGCTCTGGTCAGCTCATCCAAGTGGGCTTGTAAAATGGACTGCATTTCCTCGTGGTGGGCAGAGCTGAGGGAGGAAGACGAGGGCTGGCCGAAGGGAGCCGCTGCCGGCGAGGAGGATCTTCCTCTCAGGGGAGGAGTGGGACCCCTCTCCTCCTCAACCCCGCTGTCTAGATTCTGGTGGCGGTAGGTCTGGACGGACATGGGCGGGGCCCAACTGTTGCTGTCGTATCTGGCATTTGGGCAAAAGTGATTCTGAATTAACGGTCACAGGTTGAAGACAGCAGGATAAATGTACGGATCTAAAAAATACCAAAATATTACTTTTTACTATTACTTATAGCGTTATCTTAGTTACTTAGATAAATCTGACCAAATTCATCCTTAAACTCAACTCTAAATTGAATGTTGTGAATCCGTTTTTCCTCCACTGGCAATTTAATGTCAGTCTGTTCTTCTATATTAAGAAAATGGGCAGCTGGAGGTTTGTTGAAGCGTTATGTGAACTGAAGCTCTTGACCAAGCTCTTCGATTGGAAAGAAAAACACACAAACACACACAGAGCCTGGCCACAGGTGCAGGATATTGTGACCTCTGTGTTTCCATGTGTTTTCTCCTCCCGACGTGTGCTATTGTGTTTGTGTGCATCTCTTCCGGGGGGCCGAGATTGATGAGATATGAATGTGTCTTACCCTCCTCCGTGGTTTTCCTGAGGGTAACGGTCAAGGTCGACCTCGGTACCAGGGAGAGGGTGCATGGGTGGCGGAGGCAGGGGCATGTTAGCCCAACATGTCCCATTTGATTTAGAGGCCTTTGTTCCACCCTTCACCTTCTTTTTCTTCCCAACCTTTGCACCTGGGGGGAGGTAAAGAGCGAGGGGAAGTTAAGTCTTCTCTACACGATACTCAAGAAATCCCTGTGTGCTTTACACACAAACATTGTTCCGCGCTGAATCTACACACACTGCCCTTAAAGCTATCTTCTATCCGTCTCTGCTATCTGAACATTTTCAGAAACCGTCTCCCCGCCCCGGTGTTCATTATTTCTCCTTTTTTGTGTGCTGACAGCGCATTAGGACTTTTTTTCTAAATGTTGACATTTCTTAAAGAGGCATCAAAAAACCCGCGGCGAACCACTTTAAGTTGCTTTTCATACGGCTTCCGCACTTGCTGTATTTTATCTCTGGTAAAGCCTGACATTTAGCTCTAGCACACAGCCTATTGTGCGGACAGAAATGCCTCCACGACTTCACTAAATGTATATATACGCTGCATAAATAACACCGAACACTGAGGGACTTTTTTTCCTTTCCTGCCTCTGCTAATCAAGTTAACCCCAAAGAAATGCGTCATGATTGTGTGACATTTCTGGGCTAGATAAGCTCTGAGGGTAGAACTGTGATGAAGACGGAAGAGTAATTAAGAACATTATCCTAAGGGTCCGTTTTCAGTGAATGTGTAAATAAATTTCAGCCTTTTTTTTTTATTTTGCTCTTATTTTCCAACTCCTTTGTAGTATTTTTTCCTCCTACCTGAAATTTATTCTGGCAAAGCGTTGCTTTTACTGGGCATTCAAGCACAGACACACAGTCTACCTACACACGAGTGCAGACATCAGACAGAAACACAAAAACAGAATCGAGCTCGTACCGCTGCCAGGGCGTCTGTCGGTGAGCGAGTAGCCCAGGTTTGCCATCTCCTGCTGGGCTTGGAGAGAAGCCTTCCAGCGGGGATCTGGCCGGTCCACGGCCAGCTCGTGGAAGCTGTTGGACTGGAGGATCTGAGTGGTGGCGTAGGGAGTGGGCTGACTGCCTCGCGCTGGGCTGCTGTAGCCCGCCTTCCCCATGAAGTCAATACTGCTGTAGATGGCACCATCAGACAGCATGGTGCCCGTCTTCTCCACCGCGGCGGACGGCAAAACATCTGAGATGAGCAGAGGAAAGCGACGGAAACGAGGGGGGGAGGGAAAAAAGGGAGAAGGGATCATGGAGAGATGCGCCGACATGAAGTTAACGATCTTTAAGGTCATTAACACTCCCTGCTGCTCTGGCACTCTGTATTAGTTAAATACAGGTCTCAAATGGACTTGATATAAATGAAAGTGATTATCTACAACCGTAATTAGCATGCAACACGCTGTGGGGGCCCGGTGGAGTGTTCACAAGAGGGATATTCAAACAGCGCTAACCTTCAGCTCTACTGTCTTGCACACATAAAGCCTGCAGCTCATCGGGGTTCCAATGGGCTGAGGGGGAACACGCAAACACACAAACACACAACACATACACATACTTGAACTATCAATCTCATACAAACTCGAAAAAGTATACACAATGGCAGGGCATCAGAAGGAACGACAGGGTAAAAAGTATATGCAAATACCACAACTTGAGCCAAATATCAAGCTTGTCAAATCACATTAGTAAAGCAAAGCCCTCAAAGGCTCTGTTAATTTGTGTGTGTTTGTGTGTGTGTGTGTTACAGTCCTGTCACTGTGCTTCCCAATGGATGAGCGTCAAAACTGTCTGACCGGGCTACGCTGAAGCTTTATTTATCCCATCGCCCCAGCCTGTTTACAGTTTCTTACCTCCCCGGCCAAAGTTGCTGCTGCCCTTCGGACTCCCTAAGCCGCCGTTGGCTGGGAGGCTCGTCGAGGGCCAGGAGTCGGCCAGCCAGGGCAGGCCTTGGTCCCCGGCTTTCAGCAGCCCTGGACGGCTGAGAGACAAAGAGAGGTGAGACGGAGAGCCGTGGACGCGGTTTAAAACATCGAGCCCCTGCGTCGTAACGCTATCGCTCATTTTCTCTCCCTGCTGCATCAACAACAAATTGATGTGAAAACTCATTCAGCATATTCTCGCCCGCGGAGCAGCTCAGCGCACAGGCGACAATAAACAACAGAGAGACATAAAATGGCAAGTCTATAAATCAGACTTCTGCCTCCCCTTAACTCCACCACCCCTAACTCTCCCCGGAGATACAAGGCAGGCCTAAATACACACTAAATCCACTTTAGAGCCTTAGCACAACAGAAATTTACATTTTAAATTGAGAATCATGGACAGCCTCTGGCAGATCAGCTACCCTGGTGCACCGTCTCCATAGCAACAGAGACAGCAAAAGCCCATTAGGTGGTTTAGGAAAAGCTACCGTGTCATTTTGTCTTAGTGAAATACAACGGTCATGAATACAGGCTTCGACTTCAAGGTAGGGAAAGTTACGGGGCAGCAATTCAGTGAGGGGGGGTGGAAGGCAATTTACAACCACTTCGTATCAGCTGCTGTAAAAAAAAAAAAAACGTTCACGTGCCTCGTGAGTCCTGTCGGCATATGTTTACTTAATGTGCAGCCACACAGTGAATTTTTCAACTGAGCCAGGATGTGTCGGGGGAATTGGTGCACAGCTGACTCGGTGATGGCTCAAAGGTGTTCAAACAATTACGTCAATAATTTCCATTTTAAAAATAAATACACACATGCATTTACATACATTTACTCAGAAACACATGCCAACGCGACACAATGACGCGAGTGCGAGTTGGGAGGAGAAGAACGCTCATGCACGCAGAGGAGTTAGGCAAGAAAGTGTTTATTTTTAGGCCATTATTTGCATCATTTGTTCTAGCCCTGGGCTTATCTGCTTGTTTAGGTGTCACGAAAAGGAACGAGGGAGTGAATAGGAATAAAAAAAAGGCCATCCCTTTTTCTCTTTTCGCAAAGCGAACGCGCCATTTTCCCCTTGTTTTTTGGTGCATGTTGAAAATGTAGTGGACACAAAGGATGGCTTCACTCGGGTGGAGGGGGGCGTTTTGGAGCGGGCCGGGTAATTCTCACGGCCACCGGGTGGATTCTCAAGGTCCAAAGCTTTGTTGCCGCGTCCCCGAACACACCATCACAGAATACTGTACGCCAACCCTTTTTTGAGCAGCAACATTCATCACCTCTCCCCTCCTCCTCCTCCTCCTCCTCCCACGACCCCCTCGCTCTGCCAACAACCTCGCATGAACCGAGCGGGGAGCCGACTGAACAAAAAACAGCGGCCCACCTGCATTAATTGGTAGCACTCACTTCAAAGGAGTGATTAATGATTTCATCAAGTGTACATCAGTGCAAATCACACACTGATATGAGCAGGCGAGGGGGGGGTGGGGAGGTGGAGGGGGTATTGGAACACGTATGCAAATGGAATTCATCACGAAAGAACTCTTCATTACAGGTTATACAATGGGCTCGTGTCAGACCCCACAGTACGCCGCGTGGCAGTCATGTGTCAAATGTCAGGCTCTGCCGTAGGGTTTCTTGTTTTTTTTTTTTTTTTTTTCCAAAAGTTAATTTACATTCTCACCTTCCGTTTCTGATCAGGCCTCTGTCTCTTTGGAATGTAACTTGGGAGAGAAAAAGAGGGAGGACAGAGGAGAAAAGCAGTCCATTACAATTATTCCGTCCAAAAAATGTACCACCATCAATTTGAACGACTGCTCCATTTACGTCTGTCAAAAGGCAGGCAGGCAGGCAGATATTTCAGTATACCATAATGCACAAATGCACAGACGTACCTGCACGAGTGAAGGTGAAGGACTGAACTGCAATTCAGAAGACAGGGAAATTGTTTGAAAGGCAGCCGGTGTCATGATGAAAACATTATGAAAGGAGACCTATTATGCTTTTTCATTTTTTTCATTTCCTTCAGTGTTTTATATATATAATAACGGTTCCTGTGCAGTTAAAATCTTGAAAAGTAAAAAAAAAAAAGGCAAGGTCCACACCTACAGAGGCTCCTTTCTCCCACAGAAAACACTGCACACTGAAACGCCTCGTCAGTGGCCCCGGCTTTACCTCACACTGCGTCACCATGTCACACATCTGCACAATTTATGCATAGCGGCTAGTTTGTTATGTAAGAATAGATCCAAGCACAGCTTCTCTGGTCGTATTAACGGTGCTGGGTCGGGCGTGTGTGAGCGGACCAATCACAGCAGACTGGCTATTTTGGATTTAAAGAGACAAGAGCTAAAAATGTGGGTTTTTTGAGCACTGACGCTTTCTAATAGCAACCTAAAATAAAGCTATGAACCGAGAAAACGAGCATAATATGCCTCCTTTAAAATCAAAAAGATGCAGCCATGTGAAACAAGCAATACGTTCATGAAATCAGGTGCGGAAATGAGAACCGAGGCCTTTCATCTTTGCTTTGTTTGTACATTTATCACCGGAGGTATGTCAACAGCGATCACATTTTAATGAAACTCGCGGGTAGTAATGAATCCAACTACTGCGTGCCAGCAGTTTCTGAATTACGCTGATTGCCCTGAGGGGATGAAGTTCAAATGAAGGTGACACATTTGACCCCCCTTTGCCCCTGAGGGAGGGGAGGGGAGAGAGTCTGCCTAAATTTATTTAATTATTTCTTCAATTCTACAATTTGGTAGAGAGGAATGAGAGGTTTGTCCTGAAATGAATTTCTCATCTGACAAGCGCGCCACATCAACGCAAAGCAGAGGACAGGTAATGCTGCCTTTTAAGTGTTCCGATATTACTCTAATATAACTGAAGTTAGTTCAAGGAAATCAAATGACATTTTATATTTGAACCGTTCCGGTGAGAATTTGCAATATTTTTGTCCTCTAAAAATGAAAATGCAGTGTTTCGGAATTAAACTCTTCGATTTGTTTTGAGAGAAGGGATCAGAGAAGCAGCACTCAATCATGTAAATCCCTATTGAATTAGGAAATCAGAGCACTCTCTTCCCCAAGTCAGTACTATGAAAGCTCCAATGCACATTATGATAATGGCGCACGGCTATATGTTTGACTCGCAGAGGGATACGAATATTTCAGACGTAAACCTAGACGCGCCGCGTGTTAATGTGCAAACAACACCAGCCGTGGTCTGATAATGGAAGGGAATGTTAAATTACTTATCTCGCGTGAATGTCGAGGTGCGGCGCTGATGGAACTCAGCACAGTTGATGCACATCAGTGCACAGTGAATTAAAGTCAATAGGGCCTATTTCCATCGGCGCTGAATACATTTCCTTTGTTCTGCGTTTTAGCCAGCTCAAATGGAGTCGCATCTGTGATGACATCAGTTTTTTTCCATCGGAGGGAGAGACCTAGCGTGCTTTGAGATTCCGTGTCGATGCAGAACCATGTAAATTGATTTTTTCTTTTTTTCTTTTTTTTTTTTTACCTGCATAGTTGCTGAGCCCCTTCCTCTTTTTTCTCCTCCAGTAAAGCCAGGCACTGAAGCCCATGAGGACAATCCAGCAGGCCCCTCCCAGACCGGCGATGAAGGCCGGCTGCTTCACCACGTCTGAGATGCTATTGTTGCCCTCCGATCCCGTCATTATGTCCCTCAGCTCTGCACCTGGGGGCACCCGCACACACACACAGGGGTGGGGGGGGGAGAGACAAGTGAATGGCTGCATGTCAATTCTACTGCATCAGAATGGACAAATGATTATATTTCAGTAGTTGTTATGAATGGAAATCATTTGGGATAAAAAAAAAAATCTATTCCATCTCCACTGCGGTACAAAACACGTCTCAAATGTGAACCAAACAAACAAAATCCCCGAAAATAAATACAACAAATGTGACAAAAGAGGACAATGTGAATAAAATAAAAAAAAAAACAACAAAAACCTCAACAAACTATTACCAGGGTATTTGTCTAAGTGTGTCTAGGGGTTCATTTTTTGGGGATTGCTCAGCTAGGGCTCGGTTAAGGGAAAAAGGGATAACTAACAAACAACAAAAGATCAATTGTTCAGCTCAAATAATGGATTTTTGAAGGGAATCAAGACAGCATATATCAAACACAAAGACATGTGGACCACAGGAGCAGACAAAAGATGAGGGTGCAACTGTGTTACAAGCAAAAAAAAAAAAAAAACAGCATCAGTATATCCAATATGTAGGCAGAGTAAATCAATTCAGCAGTGCACTTATCAACTTGAGCTGCAAGACACGAGATTGACAGAGCAGCTCTGACAGAGTTTGATTTTCTGTTGTGGCTACTGTGCTGTGAAATTAGATTCACAGTCTCCAGCAGGAACACCACCACAGCACCCACCCACCCCATCATTAAGCCCCCAGTCCGCAGGCCTGTGTTTCCCTTTCCCCAGCGCGTTAAGGGTGTTATTATATATCAGTCAAAAGTCACAGATGAAGAGCATCTGGCCTGGGCTCCAATATTGATTCTGGGCTTATATACTCTGGGCATCCTTTAGCTATTTGATAAGATGTGATAGTCTGATAAGCTCCTACAAAAACACTGTCTACTTTGTTAGCGCCAGCTGCCCACATATTGAAGAGGATTATTGATATGGCTAACAGTACTTGGCACAGTGTTACCAGACACTACACTTAATGAAACGCTATTGATTCCTCAGTCGACGTCTGCGTTGTAAAGCGCAATCTTCTTTCTTCAAGTGCAATAAATTGATAAATCATTTTTTCAGACCAACCCCCCGCGCCCCCCACCGCCCTCGCCCAATCTGTGATGGAGACCCAGGTCCCCCCATTATGAGGTCATTTCATTTGACTCAAGGTTCGGTGTGTTTGTGTGAGAGTGGATTACCTAAAATGATGAGCTGGGGTTTGCTCTTGACCCCCACCCCCGCGCTGGTGCCCGCGGCCACCTCCACGCGGTACTGCACTCCAGCCTGCAGCCCCCCGACCACCACCGAGCGGATGGTCGCGTCCACGGACTTGTTGACATGAAAGCGGGTTTCGTTGGCCAAACACCAGATCTGACAAAGACGGACGCGCCAGGGAGAATTCATTGTGAGGCTGTACAGCTCGTTACTAAAATATTCAGCTTGTGTCAGCGCGTCGGGTGCAGGAGTTTGATCCCACCTTGTACTCCTGGATGATGCCGTTCTGCTGGTCGGTGGGAGGTGGGTCCCACGACACGCTGATGGATGTGCTGTTATGGCTCCCGACTGTCAACACCGTCACTTGCTGCGGAGGCGCGCCGGGTGCTGGTGGGTCAGAGGGGTGGGTTATAAGATTAAAGAAACAGAGGCAATACACAAGGCAAAAGAGTAAAACAATTCAGAATACTGCTTTGAACAGAAAAGTGAGCATCTCCTGTTTTTTTGTTTTTTTTTATCAAGTCAAGAAAGGATTTGTCTCACTCACTGCCTCGCTTCATATTCATACATCCATACAACAAGGTATTTTCTAAGCCAGCGTGGCAGATGGCTACCAGAGCACTTCATCTCAATTTCACAATCTTAATGGTAGGAATGTTTTTGTATAACTTGGAAGCACTGGGACTTGAAAAAAACACACCGCTCGTCCATTATATTTCCCGGAGTTTTAGGACTCTGTTGTCTTCCAGGCATCATAACTTCTAAAGCGTCTGAGGTCCAAATTCCGCTTTACTAATCTCACAAATGATAGCCGTTCCAAGCAGATGAGCAAGTTTTGATGTGAGTGGAACTTCCTCTGCCAAGAAAATAAATGGCTGAGCTCAGTAGCTGACACCACTTCCATAATGGATTGGAGTCATTAAGGCCACGCGCAAAGGCTTCCAAAGTAGCCGCGTCTCATTTTTGCATATCTCATCTGAATCAAGACGGTCAATGTCCATGTCCCGTAATGAGGAAGCCGGGATGGTTTGTCAACAGAAATTCGGCGCTATGCTTCCACGTTGCCAAATTCAAAGCTCCTTTGTAATGGGTCGTTTTTTGAAATGTACCGAGCCTGTCTGATAACCTGCGTGGGCAGATCGGCCATTTAAAGAGACGCAGGGCGGCATGAAGCAAACACCATGTCTATGCAACTGAGCAAATCATCATCTCTCACCGGACGGACTACACGACCGCTCCGAGTGTGTTCCTTCTCACGATTCCCATTAAAACCATCATTATGTTCTGACTGAGCGGATGAAATAACTACTCTGAACCCAATTAAGGAGCCGCAAAATAATAATGCTATGTGCGGCGTAATGTGAGCAAGGCTCTGAGCGCCACACGGGTGCAGAGAGGCCAGAGCAGGTGGGCTATGACGGTTTTGTCTTGTTTGCCACCTGGCCGGAGAGCGACACGGTTACTGTGACTCAAAGTCTCCAGATGGGATTGGTTCAGCGAATCGCTGGAGGGAAATGTGATGAACACGTGCACGGCATCTCGGACTCTGGAGTGGAGAGTGCACGCCGCTTGTGTTTGTATATCGGAGCAATAAAGCCTCTGCCAGTCCTGAGACTGACCTCTGACGTTCGCGTGACACCTGGACATCTGGCTCAGTCACTCTTGAAGTAAATAAAAAAGCAAAGACAAAAGCCCTGTGTGATTTAACTCGTACTTAAATACAGGGCTCTAAACAGATATGGCATGTCGGCAAAATATCTGACAGAGGAATCAAATCTGCCATATGAGCAGCCGTCTATTTCTATTACATTTAACAAAATTGACCCAACCCACTTTGAGGATATCTGTATTCAGCCATTTCAACTGTATTGACTTTCTGATGTAATTGCTGTTAAACCGACTTGCACAGATGTACCATCGCAGCACAGTGACAACTACACTGCTCGGAAAGTAAATGACTTATTAATAACAGGCACACACTCCATGCGCGCTGGACACAAATCATTTTAAAGGAAACCTATTTTTCAGTGTTTTATAATTGTTTTTTTTTTATAAATGTTCTTGTGTCTGTAAAAGATCTACACCAGCAGGAGCTCCTCTCTCCCACAGAGAACACTGCTCCCGAAACGCCTCGTCAGTTGTCTCGCCTTTACTTTCATGACTTTGTGACGTCACACTACGCCACAGAATCATGCATTTGCATGATTTATGCCTCGTGGCTAGTTTGACACATAAGAATTGATTTAGCACGGCTGCTCTGTTGTTGTTGTTGTTAGCGGTGCTGGGTCAAGCAAGTGTGAGCTGACCAATCAGAGCAGACTGGGTATTGATGGAGGCTAAAATAGCTCTCATAGTGTTTCAGACTGAGGGAGAAAAAATAATGTGTTTTTGCAGTATTAAAGCATGTAAACTTATTCTAGTAGTAACCCAAAATAAAATGATAAAAACTGTAAATCCTACTCTTCTGATGAACAGCGTCAATGCTGACATACCATTTGGCAAGGATACAATAATCTTAACTCTCTGCTAACAAACATGAACAAGTTAAAATGCTCATGGACTGAAGTGGAACAAAGTCAACCCTATTTCATCTTGGATTCTCAGTCAACCTACTGAAAAAACAAGCACCGTCTATGGGGCTCCCTGGCTCATAATTTGGAGCAATCCATCATTTTTTTTGGTGTCCAAATTCCACAGAATTAAATCATCGTCATGAATCTGTTGAAGGAAAAAAACAAACAAACAAAAAAACATCCAGTGGGCTGCCACCCATGTTGGAGCGTTCTCGAGTTAACGGAACCTCAGCCAGGAACAGTTTATCTAGCATTTATCTTTTTGACTCAATTAACTGAAAAAAAAAAAAAAAAGTGCATGGACAGTTCAGCAGCCGAACTGCAATAGCCAGATGTTGGACTTTAGCACTAGCACATGGACACAGAATAATAAACTATGGCTTGAAATAACAAAATGTTCAATTGTGGCAAAGCTAGACAGCTGGATTGTCACCACAGCTTGTGGTCTTAGGCCAGAACCTAGATGTCTACAGGTTTTTTTTTTTCAAATAGCTTTCAGCAAAACACAAACTAATTTCAGTACTGGTAGTTAAATCTCATAATCACTTGGGGTTATATTGCATTTTTGTGATTATTTCAAAGGTTTTTGTGTTCCTTTTGTCAAAACACTGTCGTGACTACTGCTCGCTGCTGCCAACAGTTCCAGCAAGAAAGAAGTGAATGTACATCCCGATCACCTCTTCATAGCTGCTTCATACAATTCCCAATAGACAGCTGTATGCATAGAATATCAGCAACTGCTACACAGTGTTTTGTGTAAATGAGCGGAATGAACAATAAAGCAAAATAGGACAACGGCAAAACGGGAGAGGAGACAGACAGAAATCTCGATGGAAAAGAGGAGATTTAAATATAACGAACTATAAATACGTGTTTTTTTTTTTTTCCATGAGCTGCTGTGAAAGCATTATAAGCCGCGCGAGCTCCGCATTTCCAAATGTCATTCCGGTTGGTGCTGTTTCAGCAAACTGATGGAGCTTGCCCAGTCAGTCAAAGGTTTACATCGGGAGAAGACAGGAACCATTAAGTGTAGTTCTGCAATTTCCGCAGAACAATCCCAGAGGATGAATAATGGCTGCGATACCAGTAATGACTCAGGATAACATTGCAATAAATGGCCACAACAGCAGAAAAAGGTCAAAGAGCACTGTCTCAATAATGTGACTAATACTGATATTCAGACTGATGAACACGGTAGCCGGAGAGTAATTTTGAGCAATTAATGCTTCCAGCGACTGAGGGAACATTTTCGGGTTTTTTTTTTTGTTTGTTTTTTTTTACTCACAGCTGTGCAATTTGAAAAAGGCACTTAAGCTGCTTAATGTCCCAATATACAGGGAATAAAGTGGTAGACGTAACCTGCGATGCAAATGAGTGCATCAATTAAGCTAATTAATTCTTGAATTGGTAAACATTTTCATGTCAACATACCTGTCCGTACGTGACAAACGTGTAAGGTAAATGTACATCTGGCAGGATCAGGGCGCTCTGTTCTGCACAGGACGGCCTTGTCTTGTCTCCTCACTGACCCTCCCGCTCTCGTCTCATAATATCAGTATATCATCTTAACGGCTAAATCTGCCCGGGCACTTTGGCACTCCGTAGAATTTCCTTTGAGTTGCCATGAGCACTACTGGAAAGCCTCAGGATCCCATGGATGTCAGTGATGATGGTGAAGTCAAACAGCCCACCGCCCCTGGCCACATCGCTCTCAGCGACGGCTCGGCGCGGGGTTGCGAGGATCATTAATCTTAACACACAATTTGCCCCCGTATGCAGTCGGACACATCAGCCGCTTTGACCTCCGAGGCCCCAAAGACGCCCTCTGCTAGGGCACCTTCCAAACCTGCCTTTGACGGATATCCAATGTTTTTTTTTTCTTATAATTCTCCACATCAGCACATTTCAGGGCTCTAGAGTATCTGCAGATCAAGCCAATTTTTTTTCCTCGACCATGATGCCTCGTTTCCAGGATCCAAGTAACTAGAGGCTGCGCACCGGTCCGCAAAGACCTCTTGCAATCCTGTGTGGCCGTTTTAATTGGGCTACGGTGAGGTGAGTTTCCTCTGTTCCTCCACAAGCTCCGTCCCCTGTTTCACAGCCTGTTCAGAGTCCACATCTTCCAACTGGGAGGAAGATGCATTAATGACCCCCAGCATGACTCGCTCTCAGCAGAGGCCATGCTCCACACGGTCCAGCTGATGCAGCAGTTGAATGCAACTACATGAAGAAGTCGGCTCAATCAGTGGGCGAAAAACACTCCTTTTTTTTTGTGCAAGCACAAAGTCTGACAAAAACAATCTCAATTCCAGCTTTTTCTGAGCTTTTCGACCTTAACGTGTGTTCCTCATCTGTGGAGGGAGTTTGATCAGTTGTTACGGAGATGCAGCTGTGACCGTCATCCGGACCTTATCTACACGGCGGCCGCTTTCCTCTGATGTCTGGCTCAGGGTGGGACGCTCAAAAAGATCGGATAAAATTATGCTTCGGTGTGCCAGGGTTTGAAGACATATAAAACGCAGGGAATCTGACAGGTTGTTATCATTTCACCACTTCTTCAAATGATCACAAACTAAAGACGATCTGGAGGGAAAAAAGAGCCAAATTTCAAGGTAAAACCACATTCGGCTAACGTTAGCAATCGGCCGATCAATTGACCTGCGCGGCAGAGGGGACAAGTGTTATCGCCAGTGAAACTCATTGACACTGTCAATGCGTGTGTGCGTGTGTGTGTGTGTTGGTTAAGGCGAATCATATCACGCAGGTCTGCTTGGTGTCTGACGGAGACATGGCAGCAGGGGTCCACCGAGGAGCGGGGAGAGAGTTGAGCTTATGTCAAAAGAGACAGTTCCTGCCCTCCCACTTTGCCCACCAAACCCCACAGAGGCACTGGCTTGTCAAAGACCCCCACTGCGCTGTCTGGGAGACCTGTTTTCACACACAGGGGACATGGCACCGCAGCAGTGTGCGTGTGTGGGTGGGTGTACTTGAAATGCCATTATCCATTACTATCTAGCCATGAAGCCATTACTAGCGGCAACTAAATATAAAAGTAGGTAGAATCATTTACACAAGAGCGTCCGCTCATGCATAAGTAACTGAATCTTACATTTCTTGCAACATAAAGTAAGCTGAGAAATGGATTTTTTGGGGTCGGGAAATGGGAATTAATTTGTCGCTTACCTTCTTCCATGGTGCGTGCTGTCATGGATTCACTGTCCGCGCCCTGGAACTCATTGAAGTATGGCCGCACTTTAATCTCATAGACGATGCCTTTCTTGAGACCGGAGAGAGTGATGTCCCTCTCGGAGGCAACCTTCAAGTCCTGTATCTGCCACGGCCCTGGGGAGGGGAGACCTGACGTCTGCCGGAACAGGACACGGTAGCCTTGAATAAACTGGGATGGATTCTCCACCTGAGAGAAGAGGGAGACAGGAGAGAGAGAGAGAGAGAGAGTGGGATGAAGACATGCTGCACGGTAATGATGTGGGAGGCTTCATACATCTGTGCCTGAGTTGAGCTCTTTGGATCGGCGTTCAGTTTGTGTCCTCTGTCAGAGACAATGCACGCTTAGTTAATCGTACAGTTTAATTAGCAGCGGAGAAACAAGAAGCCGCGGTGTGTTTCCCAAAGCCGAACAGCAATCCTGAGTCAGAGACCTTCAGCAGAATATGAGCACAGAGTCCTGAGATCAAAATACTCGTGATTTTTTTTTTTTTTTTTACTCTTTGCGCGGTAAAATATGTAACAGATACAACTCATAGTGATGGCTTGTTAACAAGGGCAGAAGCAAGAAAATGCTTTTACAAGTGATATAAAAGTGGCTGTTTATTATCAGACCAGTCCAAATACATTAGGATGGATCTCTTTTCTTCTCTCTCTCTTACTTGTAAAAAGAAATTCACATGTTTGAAGGCGCGCATCAAAATAAATCACCCTCCTCTCTGTTCACTCTCTTCTTAGAAGAGAGCTGCCGGATTGATCGAGACTGACCGTCAAACTTGTACAGAGTGCCGAAAATCTTGCATGGGAGTTACTGTAACATGAAACTGCAAAAACATACAGTATATCTTACATGAACACTTTAAATGTATAGTTGTTTACGGTGTTTGATTCGGCTGCTGGACTGTGGATTTCTTTGTGATGGATTTTTGGTCTGGGGTGCCTCCCCCATTGTAGTAGCTGCTGTTAGTTTAGAAATGGAGTCCACCTATATATACTTACGACTGGCCTCCAGGACAGCACGGAAGTTCCGCAGAGCCCCCTTTTTTAATCGTAAGGTTTATCGGGGCCCAAACAAATTCAGGATTACAATATTCTCACAGTATCAACAGAAATGCTGGCAATCAAATCTATCTTTAACTTTGTTCACTGCGTGTTTTGTCTCTTTTCTGGCGAATAACTTACTCTTAAAACATGAGCGCAGGGAGGCGGAGAGAGAGTCTGTCACCATGACTGGAAAACAAATCTGCACAAAAAGAGCAATCACTCAAAACTACTAGTCAAAAGACAACCAGATGAACTGATGAGCCGAACATGCACAAGGCCGATCTTCTGATAAAGATCTTAGAATATTGCGGCTATTTTGAATACTGACTCTCCGTTTATCTCTCTCTTGGTAATGCTACACACACGACTCACATACCCAGTTATTCTTAAGGGGAGTTTTCAGTTTGAAAAACATCTTAAAAATTCATTTGAAAAAAAGACTCCACGATACTGGCTCATGCATGCCTCCGGTCCTACAATACACTGGCAGAAAACCCAGAGCGCGTGTGACGACTTGCTGCCCAAAATGAAGAGAGAGCGAGAAGGAGCAGCTGGCACCTGCGCATCTATCGTGCAGAAAATTAGTCCTGAAACCGTTTCAAAGATTCAGAATCAATATGTATTGAAAAGTACTCCAAGTACTCCCATGTTTGGGTGGAAGATCTCTAGGATGTGGGTTATTGTTACACCTAAACAACAGTCTGTGGCTGCGTTCCCACCAAACATTAGCTAGTAACAGATTGTCCAATTAAAGTTTACTGAAATATTTACTCTGGTCCAACTGTTCCCACAGGGCAACAAAGACTCCAGACTGAATCCAACAGCGCACACAAACAACGTTAATACAGAAACCTTTGCTCGACATCGGGTAATAAATGAGTGTTTTCTGCCGAATGGGGCCCGGTCGAATTCAGATCGACCCCAAACCAGTTTATCCTGTCGCTGTGTCAGTCTGCAGGCAGCGTTACAGTACACGGCTGTCGGTACCGACAAGCATGAAATAACAGACTAGCGTAAGCCCATCCTAGGTGTGTCATTAACCTACAGCAGCAGGCAACAGGGACACCTTGCCAACAGACAGAAATAACATTTCCCAGATAAAGGGCTGACTGCAAACTGCCTCCAGAAGTGACACATGTACCTCCTAATGGTGATATATTTGTCCCGAATAGAAACATTAGTCTTGATTCCTGCATCACCTCAAACCATTCTAAATTGATGGAGCACCAGCTGTTCCGACTATGAATCCCACAGTGTTTACTCGGCGCGTGTGCCAACAAATCCGAACCGTAGCGACGCGCCAAGTATAAAGTTCTCAAACAAGCTTAAACACGGCTGTTCGAGAGTTGTTCGCTGCTCTGAGGGCAAAAGAATCACAACTTCCATAAACCACTGTCAATTTTGCAAATGTCGTCAGTACTCACAGTCCACGTGACCTGCACTGAAGTGGAGCTGAGCACCACGGGGTTATGCATGCTGACCACCACGTCGCCCAACTCCTTCTGCACGCGACGATGGTCCACTCCCTGAGCCGTGGGACTGATGTCTGGAGCGAGAAAGCAAATGCAGCCATGTAGAGTAGAACTGTCATGCTTCTCACTAAGAAGCCATTACAATCCATTTTCTTATTTACGTACCTTGGGTCCGGACAGGCTCAGACATGGGGCTGGGGTCGCCGAGCCCTTGAGCATTGACTGCCCTGATGATAAACAGGTAGACGGTGTTGGGTCGTAGGTCCTTGACTGTGAACTCGGTGGTCTTCACGTGGTCTGCCACCGTCTGCCAGCTGTTACTCACCGACTGACTGTAGAAAGAGAGTGATTAAATCCTACTTATGAGGAAGAATCTTTTCCCTTCTATAGAAAATAACCTAGGCACGCTCCTACAGCAGAAATGACATGTCACACAGTGATGGCATGCCATACTCGCTTGTCAAATCTTTTGAAATACTTCCTGTCATCATTAAAAAGAATAACTAGAATAACAATCATCTATGTCTTTCCGGTCCTTTTAGTCAAGTATTTGTTAAGGAAAGCAAAAAGCTAATTCTTACATGCCAATCATTCTTCTGCTTGAAGTGAACCAGATAATTAGCGTTCAAATTTAAATAGCCGAACATTCGTCACTCTTGTAAAATGAATTGTGGAACTGTAAGGGATAAACCATCGTGCATATTCTGGGTTGAAACTGTTCTAGGTTGACTGAATTGCCCACAGAAAAAACACCCCACATCTGTTACTGCCATGAAAAGTTCGGGGTCACTAAATGTGGCTCGGGGCCATAGGTCGCAGACATACCCAAAGGCCTCAATGACATAGGAGGACACTGGGGAGCCGGCCTCTGGCCCCGGTTCCCATGACAACGAGATACTGCTCTTGGTAACATCGGTGACCTCCGGCTTGGAGGGCGGCCCTGGGAGGGCAGTTGCATTGTGAGACATGAAGTCTATGAGGTCAGTGGAGTCTGGCAGAGGAGAAAAAGCAGAGACACAAAATGAGTACCTGCAGAAAGCTAAGTAATGCTTGATATGCATAGTTGAGTTGAGTTATTTCTACTGAAGCAGACCTCTGACGTCCAAGTAGGCACTCCAGGATGTTTCTCCACTGGAGCTGGTGGCGACACATGTGTACAATCCCAAGTCGGACAGCTAAGGGGAGCAGAGTATGGTGATATTGTTAATGTTTATAAAAGCTCCCATTTAAAGATCCCACATTATGCTCAGTTTAAGGTTCACAAGTTAAATCTGGAAAAAATGTTAAATGCTTTCGTGTTAAGAAAACACATGATTTGCTCATACCATCCATTACCAACCAGCATCTCTATTCACCCTCTGACTGAATGCTCTGTTTTAGCACCTGTGTGTTTAAGAACCCCCCTCCCAAAAAGGCCAATCTGCTCTCATTGGTCAGCTCACACAAGCCTGAGCACGTACTGTCCACTCTGTGTCAGCTCTGGTATTTTTTGAATCATGGCTATGTTGGAGGTAACAGGATTGTTGTGGCATCACGACCTCACGGAAGTCTCAACAGCACGTTTGAAGGAAGATTCTCTGAAAACGGGACTTGTGCATCTCACCATGGATTGAGAGTTTTAATCCTCTCACAGTATCTATACAGATCCTGGACCTGGAATTTATCATTTAAAAAAAGACATGGCAATCACACTTTCTACAATATAGGACCCTTTTACAGTTGGGTTGATTTCACAGTTGTAAAAGAAACCGAGTTCAACACTCAAAACCAAACGCCCATAAAGTTTTCCTCTGCTCACTGCAAACGATACAGCTCTCAGGCTGTGCCGTGTTGCTGCGTTAGAGTGAATCCAATAGCCTTTGAAGCTCTGATCCCTGATGGTTTCTACAAGCTCTTACGTCAGTCTGGGCTTTTGAAGGAGGTTCACAGCTAGTAGTACAGTAAAAATGCATTAACCTCCACTGGCCTGCATTTGGCTCGAGAAAAGCCGGAGAGTGGATGAGTGGAAACTTTAACACCGGCCAATGAAAAAAAAAAAGAAAAGAGCCCAGTAAGAGCTTACATTAATTTTCTTAATTGATTTCCTCCAATAATAGTCACCCCCCATTCCCAGAGCCATCAACATTATCATCGTCAGTGCTGACACAGGAAATAAGTGATATCACAATCTATTTTATACAGGCGATGCCTTAGGAGCCACTCATGACTAGCTATCAGTCTCAAGAGAGAGTAGAAGTGAGAGTGACATGGAGAGACCACTTTGACACTGCGACAGGACACCATATATTGCCCTTCCTCCACTATATTAGCCCCGTTAAGACTCCTCTCACTGGTCCCTGTCCTTGTAGTCCTTGAGTCTAACTGCGGCCTCGGAGAATCCGAATAAAATAGCAGCGTTTAACAACTTATAAAAATCAATACACTCTATTCATCTTTTAAAAGCAACCTGACTGCACTTGTCCATTTGAATTATGCTCAGCTGACATCAGATGGCAGATGAGGGAATCGCTCTATTGTTTGTAACATGCAATAGAAGGATGTGATGTGCAAACAAGACTTCAGTAGGAGTCCTTCCCCCTGAAGAAGAACACGTTCATTGCACTGCATCTATGTATAGACCTGCAAGTAAGAGTAAAATATGAAATGT
Source organism: Diplodus puntazzo (assembly GCA_963678695.2). Classification (NCBI taxonomy): domain Eukaryota; kingdom Metazoa; phylum Chordata; class Actinopteri; order Spariformes; family Sparidae; genus Diplodus; species Diplodus puntazzo. The sequence goes on along the minus strand of OZ023167.1, from coordinate 5,663,361 downwards.
GTGCACAGTTTGATTAATTTTCAGGAACACATCGAAGGGTGGTTCAACTTCAAACTTCGTGGTTTTGGTGGTTTGGGCCATCATTTCTATCAGTAAGTATAACACTGGAAGTTATTTTTTGAGATCCGGGGACAAACTCTGACAGGGCAAGTCAGTAAGTCAGGGCAAACAGTCAGGTTAAACTGTCACTTCTCAAGTGGACTTTGCTGTAGCAACAACAAGAGTACAGCCTGGGATCCTTGGAGAATTCCACCAAGCTTCTTTGTTCTGGAAGATGTGTCTGGTCCGCATGCCATTCAGAGATTTACATCCATTCCAGTCTGTATTGGGCCAACCACAATCATTTATGAAATATTTGCCAGGTTTAATATGATGGCTGACATTACTGGTCCATATGACCAACTGCATTGCCAATTTCTCACCTGTAGGTTTTCAGAAATGAATGTGTAAAAACCTGTGAACTGTTAAGCTGAAACACAAGATCTCTTGTGATGCCATTTTTTTCCGCTTGAAACTGGACCAACTTACCTTACAAACCCTAACCCCAACAGGAACCCTAACCCTTGGACTCGACAATAACTCACATGTTTTATTGGCCTGATTGGATCACAATTCATTACTCTAATTAGTTGTAGGTCTATCCATAGTGTCCTAAGGCACTCTGTTTGGCATCCTTGGAAATCAAAATACTTCGAGAAGGCCAGACTTATACACATTTGCCAACTACTCTGGTGATGCCAGGCCATCAAAAACAAGACATTGCATAATTGGACTAGTCCTTAAATTCATTATATAACTAATAGGCCATTGTGCCATATAATGTTATAGGTACAATGCTAACTCCTTTGTGTAACTCTGTGATCACCCACCCTGGTATTCTGGATCTGAAGGCTGCCGTGCTCCAGCAGGGAAAACCGCGGGTCCTTTCCGAGCAGACTGACCCCATTCTTTCTCCAGGTGACCGTAGGCTCCGGGTCCCCTGACGCCTGACACCTCAGTAAGGACACGCCTCCCAACGCCTGCGTTTGGTTGGATGGGCCCTGCCGGATGATGGGTGGTGGGCGGTCCTTCAGGGCTAAGGATAATGATCAAGGAACAGGTGTTACTAGTCAAACACAATAGTAGCACTGTAATTTGGATGTCACGGTCTCGGCGTAGAACAATAAGTCGCTGTTCTCACTGGTTTGATGCGGCGTGATTTGTGAAAAAATAAAGACATGACCTTATCACAAGGTGTTAATTTGTGATCGCAGTAATTGCATTAGTGGTTGCAGACCCAAGATGTTAGGGTTCAATCTGTTGGGTTTGTTGTGAGAGGAAGTGACTGTTTTGTGAGCCTTTTTCCGCAGTCGGGCAGTGCGCTCATGGCACTGCATCACACCTTTGAGCTTTAATTACTAGGTGAGGATTAACGATGCTTCACCCGTGGTGCTAATTACCATACCTTCTTTATAACACCTCTCAACACATTCATGCCTGTCCTCTCTCTTCCTACTGTGACTCATGAATGCAGCCCCCCTTCCCCCTCCCCGACACAGACACACGAAACTAAACTATGAATTAGCATGCCAAGCAGAACAACAATTCATCTCTTTTAAAGCTTTTTAAAGCATGTTATATCATCCAGAAAACAGCCTCTGCACTCTGCAACAGTAATTTCTGCAGTGTTGAAGCTCTCGAGGCCTTGTAACTACCTCCCGCTTCCAATTTCCTCACCGCTGCTCTCCACTGTTATCAGGTCTGTCTCCATTCGCACAAGTGTTTACAGCTGGTTCCCCCTGCCTTATCTTTCATCACACCTCTTTCAGCACAATGAGGAACACGGCAACTCAAGCAGAATAGCCGAGAAATCAGGTACAACTACGAGCAGGGATGGTTAGAAGAACCACATGTAATGCGGCCAGTTATTATGGGGGGTGAATTGTCTGCATTTACATGAAGACAGAAAATGCTCTGAACGCAAAATAAAGGCTTCACTGACCAGGCTTTCATGTGGAACTCGGTGACGTAAATTGCATTTTCAGGAAAACATATATTCTTCTTTTCAACATGCAATCATTACCCGAGTGCTTAGAGAGCAAACAGCATCATAACACTGTTCCTAATTTAGCCGTGGAAGGATTTCCGAAAGTTGCTTTTCAAGATTGTTTATCACTCATCACAACCAGCGGCTATTCACGCTGCAAAGTATAATGAACCATTTCCCAGAAGTTTTGCAGATAAAACAAATGCTGGGAGACCTAATTATTAGCTGTGTGCCTGCCACAGAGGGAATGCTGATTATTAAAACATTTATAAGATGAGTATCTAATCCGAGCATCAATTTCTACAAATACCCCTTTACCGCTGCTAAAAAACTAGAGTTGAAACTTTCAGGGTTCTGGTGTGGACTGAGACAATTCACCTCAAGGCATCAGTAGGAATCTGTCAGACATATGCGCAGTGATACTTCACTCAAAATATATCTGGTATCAGACACTCAACCCCCGCAGGCTTGAAATATGTTTTTTGAAAAAAGTGTAGCTTGCAACTGTGTAGAGGGCAGTGGCTATGGTCAGTTTGGACTCTATTGGTGACCCAGTTTCACCTTCTATAGAAATTGCTGCATCTCAACTGTCCATTAGTATGTTCAGCGGAAAATAAAAGACTAAAACATTGTCCTCCTCAGTTTGAAAGCGAGTGTATACAGTGGTGTGTGTGCATTAAAATGCGCGACTGCAGCTCTTAGATGTATGCTGAACTTGCTTATTCTACACCAGCACAGCCTCACTTCCAACTCGCAACACATACAGTGTGTCATGTCTGACTGTATACTTAATAAACCAGTCAGTCACACATCCAAGGCAACGTCAAGGCTGGAGCACTACTCCATATCTGAAGCTTCAGATAATTTGGTGCAGGCTTCCAAAACTTAACTTGGTATCACGGCAACTATTCGCTTACAGCCATCAATCAAGCACATTCCTCTCATCCCCTCTACCCCGCACCAAACATTTGGATATTGATCCATCTCCTCTGAGTGACAGAACAAGAGTCATTTCCTCCCCGAAAAACACTTCAACAGATGTTAATTTAATAATGTGTGGGAGAAAAAGCCAAGAAACAAATGGAGAGAAGGGCATAAACAGCTCCCAGCTGGCAGCGGCTCGGCACTTAATGGTGACATTAAAGCTTTGTCAAAGAAGTGTAAAGTGTTTCTCCACCAAGGAGAGGTTTATTTTACATCATTTCAGTCTTTTCAGATGATTCAGACGTAGCACAGTCAGGTGATAATGAAAAGGACGATCGTGGTTGACATGCTTTTAGAACATACTGTAGAGATGTATCTTCGTCAATATAAGTGGGGGCAGAAAAACAACCTTTGATATGCTGATATTCAACGTTTTCTAAGGTCTGGACAAAGCTTATGTGTGTACTTTTTTCTATGACTTAATGCTAACAGCATCACACTGAAAAAATGCACCAAATCACATACAGAATACTATTGACAAAGCTCTAAAATTATAATGCATTGTGTAGGATGCAGCACTCGTTTGAACAACATTGCTCAAACAATGTGATTTCAGGAATCTGTGTAAAAATATGTTGGATGATCATATAAAAGTGGGTATTCTGCATCAAAAAAATCTTAAAATCAAGTTCAACAAGGAGTTCGCTGTGTGTATGCTCTAAGTACAGACTGAAATCATTACCTTAAAACTATACTTTCCCCTTTTTACATTTCATTGCATCAGAAAAGCAGTGGTGTGTCTGCCACCTACCAGCTATTTGGAGTAATCCCTCCAGATGATGCCACGTGGGGAAAAAAAGTAATGGCTCCATTCAGGTGAAATTACCTGCGTATTGAGCCATGCAATCATGCAATAGTGTTTTGAGCGTTCACTAATACTGTGCACGTAACTCCCTGATGCATAATATAGCCAACAGGGTGTAACAACAGAAGGTAAGTAGAACATGTTCATCCAGAATTGTTGTTGGTGCATGTTGGTGCCGTTATATGCAATCACTAAAAAAGGTAGCTCTCATATGTTAGAACACTGTATCGATAATAATTTGCCGTCAGTCAGTCTGTGTGTGTGTGTGTGTGTGTGTGTGTGTGTGTGTGTGTTGCCTTACCATCTGATACCTCAAGCTGGGCCTTGGCCATGATACTGCCTGCTACAGTGAGCGCCTGGCAGATATAATACCCTGCATCGGAGCGCTGAACAGATGAAATGGTCAACTCCCCGTTCACGGACACCGAAACACGGCTGTCTCCTGTTGTCGGCTGGCTGGGAAACAGAAGATCCTACAGGGAGTGAAAGTAGGAGGTGATGTATGCAAAATCGGATGATATACTTGCAGCAAGCCAACAATGTAGAAGCTGGAACATTCTTAAAATAAGTAGTTGCTTTTTCCTTTCTCATTGGTGGCATATATTCCATCTGTGAGAAATTTCTGACCTTCTTCTTTAGTCATCTTAATATTGTTCACACAGTATTTGAGGAAAGGAAACACTATCTTTACAAAACCTCATAAACTAGATATTATGTCCCACACAAATTTAGCGTGCCCCACACGCTTTAAACAGATTACATCGCTTATTATTTTAATAACATCTGGTTGGAGTGCACAGCAATGGAGTTAACATTGTTCTCTCATTTTTTTTGGCAGATGACATCTATCACACCCCACCTATACTATCTTCTCTAGTACCTTTCCAGCAGGAGGACTTGTCTAACGATTTATTTCTCCACTACTAGAAGTCTCAAACTTCATCAACATACTTTACCAAATTAAATTCACGGACAACCAGTGCAATTTACATTGAGAGACAACAAAATCTGGAGCAGCTTGACACATGAAGGTCACCGCTGGTACACATAGACGCATCACTTGCGGGAATGACACCATATTTCAAGACAATTGTGACATTTCAGGTTTAATAAAAGACTGGGTCAGATTCCGGCGCTTGTCTCCCCTACACTATGGGTATTGTCTGATTGGCAACAGGCTTTACACTCAAATCCCAACAAAACTAACGGCTGGTGAAATCTCTGCTGTGATAAACCTCAGCCACGACGGCCCATGAAAATTTGAGGCATCAGTCGTTGTCCTGTTTCTGCAACATTCTGGCAGAGAATTAGACCCATTGGTAATCCACGAAGCCAGGCACCGAGGGGAGTGGCACTGATACTACTTGTCATTGCACCACATAGAATCTGTATGTTTTTCTTGCTTCAGCGGAATGCTGAACTTTGGAGAGCTGCCGGACGCTCACTTTAGCCATTATCTTCTGATATGTGGAATCATATACGCCTATTTGTTTTTTCTTAGACTTCTTAACTTTATTCTTCTATTCGCTGGACATGAGTGCGTGGGGGGCTTAAATTACACTCTCTGCAAGTTGGAAAAAAAAATCTTCTAGTCAAATCCCCGAACGGTGCATCGAGTGCGCACAGTAGATAGGACAAATAACAGGAAGTAACACATTTCATGTCACTATAATTTTTCGCAATTCACTGCCGACATGTTTGCACACAGATGAACGCGACTTTTTGCTACCCGTCTCTGCTCGCTGCTGACGTGTTCTTACTCTTGCAGGGAAAGGTAGCTGTTCGCCCGAGCCTTTATAAGGTGGGCACGTATTTTAGTAGTATCTGCTTAAACCAACAATCTGGTCACGGGGTCGCAACCCGACAACAATAGACCTATACCAACATACGCAACGCCGCACACTAAAGTTAAACAAACTACTGTAAGATATGCTACATTAATGCACTCCACTCTTCTTCTGCGACTATCTAGTCCCATCTTTATACCTTCACATCGGCGATCTCTCTTAATAGCTTGTACTTGTCGCTCGGCAATGAAGATCGCTTGCCAAAAAGCGACAACCATCACTCACGTATATCAAGCTTTTCCTCATCGGAAGGTTGACCGAGTGATGTTGTCCCGGACAGTACAGAGAGGCATATCAAAATAATCCAATTTTTAGAGAGGTAAGTAGTGAAGGTGATTAGAAATAGTCGTTGCTAGGCATACTAATAATTCCACCTGTTTTATCTACTTATTTACAATTTTCCATATTCTCTTCTGATCTTTCTTTCTGGTTGTCGCATTGTGTTTCTCCCTACTTGTTTCTCTCTACTTTTCTGCGATTAATCGTGACTCGGTTTTATCTTCTGCAAAAAAACACTGTCAGGTAGGTTGATGAAGGACATGAAGAACACAAATAGTAGATATGCTGAATGTCCGTATATTAGTTTGAGCGAATAGTAACTGCGTTTGAGTGGAATGCCTGTATCATCTCTCACGGGTTGAAAAATGTAGCAAGGGGGAGTCAATGCCTCTTACTCTTACATACCGCGAGGACACTGGAGTGGGCCGACGCTGGTGACCACCACAATGGTGTGGTGAGATCAACCCACAACATCCCGAGAGACAGAATGAATAGGACAGCCAGGGCATCAGGCAGTCACAGAAACTAGACAGAGGGACAACCGCATGTGAATCAAAAAAAAAGAGAGGGAATGGAAAACACAATCAGAAATGAATGAGGTGAATGCCGGGAGAGCTTGCGAGTGAGAACCATCCCCAAATAACAAATTGAGCAGGTAGAATTGGTCATGGGCCTCTAAGTGCCGGGGGGGGGGGGGGTGGTGTGGGGGGGGGGTGGGAGTAGGATGGGGTGGGTGGGGGGGATGGGGGGTGGGGGGTGGGGGGGGTGGGTGTGGGGCTAGGGCGGGGGATGGGGGGGGGGGGGGGGGGGGCGGGGGGGTGGGGGGTGGGGGTGGGGGGGGGGGTGGTGGTGGGGGTGCGGGGTGGGGGTGGGGGGGGGAGGTGGTGGAGGGGGGGGGGGGGGGGGGGTGGGCGGAGGGTTGGGGGGGGAGGGGGGTGGGGGGGGGGGGGTGGTGGGGGGGGGGAGGGGGGTGGGGGTGGGGGTGGGGGGGTGGAGGCGGGGGTGGGCTATGGGGTGGGGTGGGGGGGGGGGGGGGGGGGGGGGGGGGGGTGGTTGGTGGGGGGGGGGGGGGGGGAACTGTGTTAGGGGGGGTGATCAGTGATAGTACACATACAGGGGGATATGTGTGTGCTCCCAGGGTGTGACGGAGGTGGGGGGGGGAGGAGCTATTTTCAATTAGTTGTGAAGTTTGCTGTTGATATTGTTCGCGTGACTTAGGATTGGGAGTATAGGGGTAGGGGGGGGGTGGTTCCGTTGGGTTGGTTTGTTTCTGTTTTTTGGGGGGGGGGGGGGGGGGGGGGGGGGGGGGGGGGGGGGGGGGTGAGGTGGGGGGCGAGGGGAGTGGGGGAGGGTGGGACCAGGGGACCCGAAGTAAAAGGTTGGCAGGGGGGGGGGGGGGGAAGCTGGTGAAAGAGGGGCTGTCGGGGTGGAGGTGGTGGCGGTAGTGGTGTCCTCTTTAAGGTGTCAGCTCAAGAACTCTGTAGACTGGCATTTTAACATTTCTTAACAAGACATTTACGGGACATCCTAGCTTGGTTGCTTGGTATCAATGAGGAAGCTAGGGCAAGCCAAAACACACAAAGAATTTATGTTGAAAGAATTAATTTAGCATCAAGGGATCCGCCCCCTCCCAAGCTCTTTTTTTACTTCTCTGCTGGCTCAAACCCAGACACGCAGAATAACAACCGACAGAGATTCAATTCGGACACGCTAACAGACATACAAGTGAGACTAGCAATATTCACTGGATTTTTTACTGTCGCAACACAAACCAGTGAGACAGACAAGTTTGCGTCTCAAAATGATGCAATGCGCCAGATTATTGGTTTGTTACTTTTCTGCCAAGAAAACTCCGTGCCCCGCACAGCATGTGCAATCATTTTTATTCCTGGGAAGATCAGGTTGACCTTAAGTTTACGTTTCGAGAATACACAACAACTTTCAAACAGGTAACAGATCTGATGTATAAGATCAAATGCCTATGCCCATCATTCTAACAAGGATAAACACAAGCCTCACCTTCTGGAGCTAAGCTTGCAAGAACTATCAATCTATTACCAAAGACAGAACCTTACATTACAAATGATTCAAGTAAGCACCTATAATTATATATTAAACAAAGCATGGTTTAAATGACTGATATTACTCCTGCTACCCTCCCTTGAAGGCATTAACTGCTGTTTTAGAACTGCCTTGTATGTTTACTCCTAGACTACAATATCAAGAGGGGGGGGACGAAGAGTTTAAGAAGTAAACCTGGGAGGTTATGCACTATATGGGACCGGGGGTAGAGGGTCGTGTGAAGGACGGGGGGGGGCCAGCGGAGGAGGTATGGGATAGAAGAGGGGGGTACAGGGTGTACGAGAGAAGTGAGAGTCGACGGGGGGGGTGGGGGGAGGCGAGGGGGGGGGCCGAGGCGGGGGGGGGGGGGGGAAATAAAGTTGGTATCGGAGGGAGGGGGGTGTGGATGCCTCTTGGGGTTCAATCGGAGGGGATGTAGGAAAGGTAGGTTCCGAAGTCTTGTTGCTTGAAGGGAGAAAAAAAAAAATAGAAAAGAAAAGGGGGTGGGGGGGTGGGGGGGGGGGGGGGCCGGGGGTGGGGGGTGGGGGTGGGGGTGGGTAAGTATTTTGGTAGTTTAAAATGTGGGTGGGTGGGGGGGGGGTGGAGTGGGGTTGGATTAGGGTAGGTATTTGGTTAGGGTGGTTAGGGTAGTAGGTGGGGGGAAATTGATGTTTGAGGGAGGTTGTTTGTATGTGGGAGAGGTTGTGGGAGGGGGGGTATCTGCACACCGAGCCAAACAGGGTCTTTAGATTGGACCTGGATTGTTTTGAAGACATGACAATTCATGCATGATGGGTAATAGGAAATAAGAATAAGAAATCCAGTATATGAGTCATATAATAAAGAAGGAATGAACAGTCCATGTAATGAGATTTTTGATGTAGAGTATGTATGATGATGTATGATATACCTATTGAGGTGTCACAGACGTGTTAAAAGTTTGGTTCCAAGTAAACTGTTACTTATCTTAATGCTTTCACACACATCGTTATCATGGCGGTTTAAAGCAGAGGGGAACTGACTCCCCCCCCCCAAAAAAGCAATATATTTATGATTTTACAATATCAACCTTTACTATGGAAAACTATAGCTTCCTCTCATTGATATTGTGTAAATATGGAGTTAGGGGGCTGGATGGAGAATAAGTCCCTCAGGAGACGTCATAAGACCTGGTTGGATTGTTCATATCTGGAGCCTAGCTGGAGATCTGAAACAATCAACTACATCAGCCTGCTTTATGAAAGAAAGGCTGAGGCCAGGCAGAGCCTTTCAGCAGGGGGGCAATAACGCTCGTAAAGTGGGCAATAAAGGACTGATTGTCCTGTGGCCTGCTTTGGGAGATACAAAAAAAATACCAGGGATGGGTTATGAGCTTTGCCCCAAGTGAGTCCACAGGCAGTTACCCACCTCTGATGGTAAGGTAGGCGGAGGCCTCCACTTTACCCACACGGTTCTCCGCTAGGCAGGTAAAGGTTCCCTGATCGCTGACTGATGCTTTCTTTATCCTCAGCAGGAAGTCCTCTTTTTCATATCTGATGTCATACCTGGTGACAGAAGAGGAACGGCGACAACAAGTTACGGTTGACTTCATGAAACGGGAAAAGATCAACACAATCATATGCATATTTTTAAAATGCTCCTTTTAATCGAGCAAACACAATCAACAAACAACAAAATGGAGGGGGAGGGGGGTTGTGTAAACTTGTGTGATGCTTTAGATGGAGGCTTTTATAAAGGATGTGTCACTTTTGATAGAATAAAGACAGACTTTCTAAGGCAATTAAGACTCCCTGCTGCATACACTCTGCTACAGAGGCAGAAAAAAAGGGGAGCAATTATGCTGAGATGAAGGCATGGCAAAATGAAAGGTGCTTTCAGCTGGAACCCTAGCTGTTCCACTATTTCAATATTTATAAAGACAAGCCACCCACTGTGGTGTGGGCTATGCAATATGCTATACTATGTGTGTGTGTGTTTGTGTGGGGAGAGAGAGAGAGAGAGAGAGGGAGGGAAAATAAAGGGAGACGGAGGCAGAGGGAGAGACAGACAAACAGTCTGAGAGTAAGGGAGTGGCACAGTCTGACAAACTGAATCCGATGAATGAGCAGAGCGGTAAGAAATGACTAATTCATGGATATGTTCCATGCATCAGTGTGTGTCCTCCAGTGCAGCACGCCGTAAGGCTGCAGCGGTGCAGTTAGAGACGAGAGAAACATCTCAGCGACCAGAGTTTAGATAAGCGCCTCAGAGGGGCTACACGCAGGAGGAGTCGAGGAGCAAGGAGTCGGGCTCTCCCTCTCTGGGGTCGCTTTTGGCGTGAGAGATCCTGTGAAATTGTCTAGCCAGCCATACTGATTCAGAGATGGGAGGCAAGTCAGGCAGAGAAATGGCACAAGGGGGTGAGAAAAAGTCACATCTGAAATAGATGTTGCAAACGGGTGTGGGCAGAATATCGATGGGGGGGGCGGGGGGGTCTGTCCGGAGTCTGCCGAAGGACTCCATTCACAGCACATCTCTGACCCAGATACAGACTTCCCAGGAGGCTGACGGGTTTAGGAGAAGAATGAAAGAAGTGGAAGGAGGGAAGTGAGGCGAGGCGGGTCTGAAAGTAGGACATGTTTCTGGAGTCAAGGGGTAGCGAGGTAGAGGGTACAACTCAGGTAGGCAGACAGAGAGACAGACGGTTAATATAGTCTGCCTCACAATATATTCTTATGCCGTGACAGACCAAAGACGGTACCATTTTGCTTTATATAGCATTAATGGCTAACAGGTGTTGGTCACACTTGTAGCATGAGGAGATGTTTCTGTTTTCAGGGGGATGAAAGGCTTTTAGAACTCTGATTAAAGCTGAATAAACAGTTTAACGTAGTCGACTCGCAAGGTTTTGAGGATCACAACTTCAGTTTTACCTTAATTTTCTCTGGTGTTGGTAAGATTGAGGAAACCAGCGTGAGAAGGCTACATTTTCAAAGAATATCCCCCAAAGAATCTCATGAGTTCACACTGCCTGACTACAGAGACTGCCATACATCTTGTTAGCCAGCTGCTTAGCCACATTCTACAAGCTCTCTTAGCTTTTTTTAGTCTAGAATATTCACACACATCTTTGTTAACTGCCACAATCATATAAACACAAGCAAAGCAACCGTCACGAATGTATCTCAGTCTGAAAAAAGGCCACCTGGCACTGCTTTGGCTGTGTGCTAGCTTTACTGGGCTAGCCTCTGAACAAGTCTGTCCGGGGGCAGTGCACCGTTATCAAAGCTAAGAAAACAGCTAACTTTAGCGAAATAAACACGTGCAACGAGCATGGCTATCACTATTGCTCACCGCTTTCAAGCTAGCACGATATGATTGGGAAATTTCGGCTGCACATCTGCCGTTCTAGTGCGGCTAGCTCGCTATTAGCTTTAACAACATATTCACCTAGCCCTGTGGCAGGTGTCAGATGGATTGTTACTTTTTTCTTCAGAGCATTTGATGTGTTGATGTACACAATTTCCACAACTGTAATACACACAATACTAACAACTACCTAAAGAATAAAATACTTTAATACTAAAACCTTGACACTTTTTTTTATATTTCTAAAATAACTTACCACCCCTAGCTTTAATAACCTGGGATTTGATTTACTTGATAGCAATTCTAGTAGTAACTGAATACATTTCCAAGAACATGATCTTTAATTAGCTTTTAGATGTTAAATTTCCATCAATCACAAGCAGGAGAGCACTAAAAAAAAAGCAATGAATGAATCAGTGGGATTATAAAACTACATGTAAATGCACTGCTTCGGCTGTCTCAAACATTAAATATACGGACTGCTTAAACCTAGCCGATAAAATTCTGAGGTTTTGATTTTGATAGATGGCCAGATTGTATAATGAGACGTGCTGTAATTAAAAGCATAAAGCGCCGAGCATTAACTATTAAGACCCACATGACAGGCTGATAATGACTTTCAAAAATAAGTGTTCTTAATGGGATTGCAATGCAATTAATGCGTGCTTATGATGTGGGTAGACAGGGGTGAGCAAAAACCCACAGGAACATCTCATAATATGATGCAAACTACCAGCTACCATTAGCTGGGCTTCAACATATATCCATTATGACTTTAATCGTATAAATACACACACACATAACGACGCATGCACGCATACCACAGAGCACCAGAGCACTACACACATCCGCACACATCCCTCACCTGCCACGGGGAATATCAACATCCTCCTTTTTCCAGCGCAGTGTAGGCTGCGGGTCACCGTGGACCTGACACCTGAACTCCACGCTCTCGTCAACTAAGACCACCTGGTTCACAGGCCGCTGCACAAACACTGGTCTTTCTGGATGTGGGCAGTAAACACAACATAGATGGTAAGTATACTTACGACCGGGCGATAAATACTGTATGTGCTAGTGTGCAGTAAATGCGTGAGAGAAAAAAGTAATGTTTTATTCCTTTTGATTCCGGGGAGCATCTTACCAAACACAGAGAGCTGAGCTTTTTCACTCTCTCTTTCTCCGACCATGTTGGCCGCCACGCACACGTATATCCCCCCATCCGTCTTCTTGGTATTTGAGATGGTCAGCTTTCCTCCACGGACCTGGCAAAAAAAAAAAAAAAAAAGAAGCATGTTATAAAGATGAACCAGTGATTCCAGAGTTCTGGATAAACTCTCAGGTAAGCGGTCTAGGTGTCATGTAAATGGAAGAAGAGAGCTCCCTGGTGGGTCACTCACCGTGATTCGGTCATCTTTGAGGTCAAGACGAGCTTTATCTTTCCTCCAGAAGGTCGTGGGTTCAGGATGCCCACGCGGAGCCTGACACTCAAGACTGGCAGTCTCCCCGACCGCCACCACCACATCCTGTGGGTTCAGTCTGAAGTCATCGCGTAGCACTACGAGACAAAAATACAGGGAACAGGAGCTGTTACTTCGACTGTAACAAAGGCTTATTCAGTTGATTAGCTTGAAATTTAATCATATTCCATTATGTGAGGCGGGGAGTCTCTCCGAGACGGAGATGTCTCAGGTTAACTGACCTCCAGGACCTTTTTCTAATGTGAGAATCCAAAGACAATTTTATCAAGACCGCCTCACACAATCTTCAGCCGTCTCTCAGTCTTTAATAATGCAGCTGTCCCCCTGAGGGGGTAGGGGCTCTGCTTTGATCTTGCTGGCTAAATATAAGAGCATGTAAAGCCAGGTAGGTAGGATTAACAGTGCTATACACTGTACATATAGGAAAGACACCTAGAAGGAGAGTGGAGAACATTAAAGGAAAGTGGAACTTCTGAAGCAACACAAAAATGGAGGTCTGGAAGAATAAGCAAAAAATAATGGCGTCCAGTGTTTCCCACACATAGATTTTACTTGGATGGGTTGTTACCTTGACCATCTCCCTTCGCTTCGAGTATGAATGGACACTAAAGTCAGTTTCTTGTGTACGGGAAGTCTATTTACAGTGAAGCCTGGTTACTGTGTGGGTCACCAAATCATTCAAAATCCACCTCTGGGAACATTTTATAAATAAAATACACAAATCTGTGCCACAGTGACGACATGTCTTTGTAAAATTGCACAGTTGAGATCTGACCCAAGGACTAAGCTGTGGTCTACTCTGCAGCATGCACTGTGTGTTAATCCAAACATTTATTGGACATCTGCAGAATTAAAGGTCAATAGTTGTCAATAGTGCTGTGAAATTCACTATTTTTCAAAGCTATTATTTTGACCAATAAAAAAAAAAAAAACCCTGTTTGGCTGAAACTCTTTGGGGATTATTTTTTTGTGAAACCTTGGATGAAAACAGTTCGAAGACGGGGCCTGCACTTTGTGAAGGTGAGACCTTGGTTACTTGAAAAGAGGCTGCACTGCCGCATGCACAAATTGGAAGAGAAAGCACCGGTGACCATGGATATTGACTGAATCAAACGCGCCTTTATGAAGCTGTATGGAATGACTACAGAGGAGGTGCAAGGTCTCATTCAGGACCTGGGGTAAAGCGATTTCCAAATATCTCATTAACAGCAGCAAATGTCACTGAGATGTTCCTGTCGGACGGTTAGAATGTTTCTTTTGTGAAAGATACTGAAAGTCTGTCATATTTTGCTTTGAGAGGAATCAATACAGTTGCCAGCAGAGGGGCAACAACTCTATAATATTAAATAAAGAGCCTGGGATTATGACAGCTACTTGAAATACAGATGGTGAAATATGACAAAATTCCCCCCCCCCTTTTTTTTTTAAATGCACACAGCTTTAGTTCTTTAGAATTCCACTCATGAGCAGTGCGTCCTGCACGCTATCACTGTCGGACGAGCAGTTTAATTTATCCATGCATGACAAGGGTTGTCTGTTCTTGATTTGTGCGCGTTCAAAGCCGCAGCAACATCAAGAATTGTCAAGCAATGCCTGTAAAAGCCATACTCGTGCATTTTGAACAGAGGTATGCGCTAAATGCCGCTAAGTTAAAAAAAAGGTTACAGCTTCAAAACTTCCTCATTCTGTCACAATAGTTATACCGAATATCAGTTCAAAGTCGACCGCTTTAAGTACTTACAGAAATCACCGTGCTGTTAAAAATAGAGATCGTGATTTCAGACGTCGCAGCAAGGCTGTGACCGCTTCGCATTAATACGTCGTGACATGTTGTTTTTGTGGATCGTGTTACTGTGGGGCCAAATTTAAATAGTAAAGTGCCTGGTGTGACAACAATCGTGACTGCGAGTATGAAAGAAAATTGTTGCAAAAGGACTCCAATTAAGACTTGTGATAAAAGTTCGCAGATGAGCGTAATTTTAGGCGCTAATGACTGGTGAAAAACTAGTGAGCCTAATTACAAATCACACTTGCTGTATGTAGTTAACATCAGTCAAGTATCTTCTATCTTCTTCTTTTAATTGCCCCATTTATGCACAACAGCTAGTAAAACGGTTGACAGTGTTACGCCCTGTTTTTCCAAGAAAATGTCCAATGCAAATCAAATGCACGGTGCAGAACTAAAACTTAATGGCAGTTTGTAAAAACTCAGAGCGGCGTAGAATGAAAGAATAACACTGGCTCAGTGTTCAGTTTGCTTTTCATCCTCATTACAGCCATAAGCCGTTCTGCTGATATACTGTAGCATGAATTCTAAGTCCCAGAGGACACCTCCAGCGAGAAAGAGAAATCGGGAAGGAGCCAAAGGCCCTTCGGCCCAGCTGTCAATCACATGTGCTGCAGTAGCCTCAGTCGGAGACACTGCTTTGGCTCAGACATACTCCTCGCTGGCTGTCATACGGTGCTATACGCTCAACGACCCGACACTCATCCAGTCACAAAACTACCTTTCCCTGTTTCTGAGTTGTCAACATTAAAGGTGCTCCTATAACAACAAAAGCTCGTCTCGAGAGACTTGTGAAGCCCGGACACGCATAGAAAAACTGGATAATTGAAGCCACGAAGAGAAATAAAAACCAAATTCCACAGACTGAAGCAGAAAATTGGAATTGCGTTAGATTTAACAATGCGACGGAGTTTATTAACACTATCTGTGACAAATCTAAAAAAAAAAAAAAATTCTAATAAAAGACTAATAACAGACTAATAACTAATAACACGCTGTCTGCTGCAGGTACAGGTCTATCATTTTAAAGTTCCCCTGCAATTCTTACTCTCTCCTACGTGTTTTACTTATTGTCTCAGTTTCAGGGATATTTCCAAAAATTGCGCGTCGCCCCCTAAGACCCCATTTGTTTTATGATTGGTGGTGTACATAATAAATCATGTCCAAATAAATGGAAAGTGAAAAACTTATTACATACAATCTCTTGGTAATAGGCTACTGAAAATATGAAAAGGGTGCGCGGGTGGGCTCCTTGTCCAAATACATAAATTCCGTCCATTTTTGCGGTTGTGATTTATTCCATCCCGACAGTATACATTACCGCGCCGTGATGACAGCTATCCCGCACCCCCGACACTGCTGTGGGTGCCCCCCATCCCCAACCCCCAACCCCATTTCCTGCTGGCCTCTGCAGGATTCTGTAGGTGGTGTGTTCATGAAGGCATGTGAGATGCGGGGTGGGGGACGGTGTTGTTTCTAATCTATTGTTATCAAATGTGGAACCCCTGTGGAGGCAGCACCCATGTGTAGGCTGCTGTCGGGTGGCAATTATTTCTGACGGTGGGGCCCGCCACGGCTGCCTAATGTTGCCTGATTGAGTATTGCTCAATTATTCAAACAAGGTATTCACGGGGACTCACTCATTCACCAGTTTCATTTATCAAATCAGAAGGAGAATGATTTGTAAATGGGCTTCATTTCATGGCACAATGGGTGGTGAAAATATGTGACAAGGTGGAAGTATCTGAATTCAAATAACCATACTGGGGATTCATTATATGATTAATGGGAGCAGCGTGGTGAAAATGTTGAGATATTCCATCTGAGCATCCTGATTTCTTGAGACCCTCTTCAGCTACGGCGGCACTCTATAGCTGAATTTAATCTCGGCATTTCGCCGCAACATCAAATCCGAGAAGATCCCACTTGAGATCTCGAGGCGCTGTTGCTCAGCTCGCGAGCTCCCAATCATACGAAAGTGGAAAATCTGATCCAATTTTTCTTTTGGTATCAGGTGCTACAAGATTTTTGAGCAGCCTGTTTACTCCTATGCAGTCTGTGCTGTTTCAAAAAACGCTGCGGTGCAGTTAATAGACATTAACAGATGGATGCGCATTTATTATTTTTTCGCTGGTACACTTAATGTCTCCTGTGTCCATTAAGCTCGCATGCATTTACTGCAGTGTCTCCTCTTCAAGGATGCAAGTCAGACTGGATATCTCTACAACGATTCACGCTCCCGAGAGGGGTGATCCTACTGGCTGCTAATGTCTGTCTTTGCTCATACTGCCACCATAAGGTTAAAATATTCAATTTCTTAGCAGCAACTATTGGATTTATTGTCATAGCATTTGGTATTGTCATGTTTTCAAGGTACGAATCGCAAGTGAGATGCAGCACTGTTTACTGGTCTACTGCTTAACATATTTATGTATCTATTTGTTTCACAGTCTTATATTACAGTTATTAATCTCACATAGCCACAAATAGATCTTTTATTAATGATGGCTTTTATCAAGTGTTACCGTGTTTTATTGCCAAACTTTCGCAAAACTAATGCCCTTAATTAAAATTCCCATCATCCTCAGCTGCAGCCCATGCTCAGTACTAGTTTTAATTTTACCGTGCTAATGTGCTACGCAAAAAATAGCATTAGCATTTGGCTTAATTTGAATCAATGACCTTGTTTCCGACATCATTCACAGGAAATTGTGCCCTTGTAATAATTTCCTTCTTTATTTTTGTTTGTCTGGTGTTTAATGTTGATCACGGCCTCAACCCGAATGTTAGTGGCCCAGGTACAGAATCAATTTCAGATACAAAATATCCACATCTGACTTGAGTTATCTCGTGTATAATGTTCAAAATTAGACACATGCTTGGTGTATCCATGTATGCTCATGCATCCGTGCGAGAAACGGGAGGCTTGGCGGGATGCAAACTCCAAAGCGATTAACGACTTCAATTTTCTAATCATTTCTGACCTATTTATTTTGCACTAATTGAGTCAGTTCAAAACATTAATTGATCGAAGACGACGCGACTTCATAACTCAAAAGTGGTAAATAAACAAGGTGTGACAGACAGATGGTGACGGGTGACAAAGCTGCACCCTAATTAACACATGCATCATTTTGTTGATTTGGTAGTGATCTGCTTGTCTGTCTTTGCACGTGTATTTGTGTGTGTGTATGTGTTTGTGTGTGTGTGTGTGTGTTTGTGCATATGGTGAGCAGGCTGGTGGTCCGCTGAGGAAATACACTGTATAACCTCACCACCTTACAACCCCACCCAGAAGAAACGGCTGTGGTAGCTGCGCATTTGCAATGCTGGCAAAGGCAGAAAGGAAACAGAATTGTTTATGAGGAGAGAGGACCCGACGACGACACCAACGCCTCGCTAGCGGATGCGTGTAGCAGATGGCTGCGTTTCCATCCGGGAGTCACAGATGCAGGGAAGGAACGGCGTGCTGCAGGTGGACGAAGCTCGCCGTGTAGCAGGTTTAAACAGCGATCAGGTGGTTGAGATAGTTAAACAGCAGCTATTTCTTCATACGCAATGTGCCTGAGCCTAAGTGTCAGGCATCGCGATGCTAAAAAGACCATAAAACCACTGTAGAGATGTATACAGATACTGATCTACTGACAGCAGCTCCGTGATTTCTTCTGACAGTGGTCCGCTAAATTGTGGTTGTGGAGTTCTGCTGAAGATTCTTTTTGAACGCGATCGCCTGTAGGGGTTGTGTCACTTTTCTCAAGGATGTCCCATATCTGTCACATGCATCCGACGCACACTGACGCATAACACGCATATAAACACACACACACGCGCGTAAACAACAAAAACAGCTGCCCCGCTGTTATATCACAAAGTTTTGCTGATGACCGCAGCACATCATCGCTGTTTAAGAGTCCGACGCAGAAACAGAGACAGATATGCCGACATGCACTTGAGGGGGGGAGAGAGATATAGAGTGGAGAGAGGGCGATTTGTATTGGGGATTTTCTTTTTTGAATAAATAAACAACTTAACATGTCTGTGCCCTAAAAAAGTCATCAGCAATCAGTCAGGACTACAATCAGCGGGGAGATGAGGAGCGTTTACACAGTGTCCCCCGAGGCTACGAGCCCAGCACAGGGCGTACATTACCTATTATAAATCTGCCTTTACAGCAGCATGAGTAAACCTAGGCCCACTTTAACGGAAGGAACGTGGTACCAAGCATATGGAATTATGTATTTTGGGTATGGTGCTCAAGGAGAAAAGGATATAAAATGGAATTTGTTTAGAATTTAAATCTTTACAGTCTCGTTGGATGTGAACTACCACGTCTAATTTTGCATTATTGGCTACTGCACGAGTGCGTGGCTGAAAAAATAAATTCCCCATATTTTATTCAAACTATATTTACCTATCAGCAGTTGGTTAAAAGCATTGAGACCAAATATGACCCTAGTTCATTTCCATTTTTGAAAACTCGACAAAAAAACAAAAAAAAAAACCCTAATCTGGAAGGCAGGGTTAGGTCAGCAGCTCCATGGTAACCGAAAAGTCAGCAGCCTCCAAAATTACAAGCAGGCAGCAAACCTTAGCACCGCTTCGCTTTGCTTTTTTGGCATCATTAGTGTCGAGTCCAATTAGCGTCAATATGAGGGGTTGGAAAATAGACGAGCGGTGAAAAGTGAGCGCGCCTCTGGCAACCCAAAATTTTAGTTTTAAATGCAATTTAGTTTCTCGAAAACTGTTTCTCCCGCTGTTTCCCCCTGTGGCTTTGCTCTTAAACACGGAGATGGCTTTTACTTTTACTTATCACCCAGATTTGCACCACACGCGCACACGCAACCGTAGGGGCCCGTTTCACCCATTTCCATACTCGTAACCTCTCTTTCCACGAGACATTTGAATGTGAATTCACGCGAAAACATTATTCTTTATGCATTCTTTGGCCTTTTGAGTTAGGAGCCAGTCAAACCACCATGAGGGGTTAACAATAAACGCCCTGCCGATTGTCATGTTTAATTAACCTCCATTCTCCTGTCATGTAATGTAAATTGAAGCTGTGGATGGTATAGAAGGAAGGTTTCTCCCTTCCTCCCCCACATCTCCCTTCCCCTCGTTTCTCACTTGCTATGCCTCTAGTTACAGTAACAGCATTCCCTCAGACCACAGTTCCACATCTATAATTAATTACTCCTGTCTCCATGCGTTTCTTCACGAGAACGCATCGCTCTATCTCTCAGACTAGCCCCATGTAAATCTGCTCCTGCCTGCTCCCCAGACCATCTCATCTACTTACACCTGTAAATCCAGATGCTCTTTTGTGCGCTGCGGCATTATGCAAACATTTGTGCGTGACCTTACAGTCCATGATTATGCATTTAAGGATGCTAAATCCCTCCTCGTTAACTGCGATTTTATTGCATTGTCTTTTCTGGAGTAAACCGTTCCTTAAAAATCCGACTGGGCTGGGAGGCACACATGACCCCGTGCTCATAAACTTGGATGCTGCTCTGGTTTACCTACTGGAGGAATATTAAAAAAAAAATGGAAGAAGGCAAAATATAGAAAAAAGGCGACCGCATATTTTTCCTCGTGAACCGCGGATATCATAGACCCCTTACAGCAATATTGCGGAGATGTACAACATGAGCCGGAAAAATGAGTCAGGGATCAAAATCTAGCCTTTTATCCGCCTTGTTTCACTAAAGCAGCGGTCACCCAGGGAGAGAGCTTTTTTTTTCCTCCATGCACTCGTCTTCTCTAACTGAAATTATGCACGCCGCTGTGTCTCACAGTCATCGTCGTCGTCATCATCACAATGGAGTGAACCGGATAAACAAGCGCGAATGCAATCCCTCGCAGACCTTTAAAGGTTAAGAAAAGGGCCTTAATCTGTTTTTCTGCACCTTCCCTGTAATTCTAGCAACCACTCCTCCGCCACTCCTCTCTCCTTGTCCTCATGTGATGATGCTTTCACTGTATGTACTCCATAATAGGCTCTATCATATTTCCCTGTTGCCTGGACTTTTGTGGGATGTAATGGATGCAAGTGATGCTGGAGAAAGCAAAAAAAAAAAGAAAATCATCAGTGATAATCTGTGCGTCCACACCACCCAGCGTGATCAAACACATCTCGCGATGGCCACCAGAGATGGTGGGCGTAAGCTGTGTTTACCACAACATCCTGGTGATATCCTTCTTTGCATGGGTACATACAGATGGGCCACAATATGTGCATGTTTGGATAGCATATAGATACGTATGAATGCACCGGGGGGGAAAAAAAAAAAATGCTGGGAGCTATGAAGCAGAGCACAGCACCCCCACCACTGCTGGCATTCGGCACAAAAGAAAACTAATTAATATGGTAATGTCATGCTACCGCATTAACTGATAAAATATGGTACGCTTTGCTGCTTTGATTGCACTGATTTGACCTTTGATCTCTAAATGAGTAAATGAACTGAAATGATGGAATACGAGTGTAGTGTACAAGGTTCACGTGACCCGGACGCGAGGTTCCCACCACCCGCACCCATCCACCATGTAACACGCAGGACTGACTGAGGTGTTCAAATAAAATTAGAGATGAGAATCAAGATCCAATATAGGACTGCTTTGTGGACTGATTCCACCCCCCCCGCCCTGAGCCTCATTTCCTTTTTTTTTTCAATTACGACAGCTGTGCATTGCAGAACAGTGATGTCGCTGGAAACCTGCAACAGAGAGAGAGAGAGAGAGAGAGAGAGCCACGGCCGGGAGGAAGCAACAGTTCAACGTTGCATCATTTCACGACGAAAGATAGCAGCACTGCTGGTTGTAACGTCTGCCAAATGATTACTTCATGTGAGGCTGGAAACACCAACAATATGCTTTCCATGAAACTCAAAGGCCATGAACGCCATGCATTTGACTCATAAGAGTGGTACTGCTCCCCAACCAAGCAGCACGTCCAGGCAAAGATCTGTATCTAATAGGAACAACTTCAGGAATACAGCCTGAAGTATACGAAGCACACGATATAAGGCAACAAACTCACTTAATCCATGTGCTCAGGTTTACTTTGGACTGTACTCCCAAAAGTTTCCCTGATGCTAGAATGCCCTTCTTCTCAGTGTGGGAATCAATTAAGAAACTGACTGATAAGTAGGATTGATAATGACAGCTGCATCAATAAAATATCTTAGCAACGCTTAACAATAAGCATCATTAATAAAGGGGTATGTTTATAGTTCCTTTAACTTTAGTTAATAGTTATTTCACTGCTAACGAAGAATGACATGCCTCACAAAAACCCCTAGCTGCATGGCTAAATTAGCTAACTAGCCAAACGGCGGCCAACTGTTAGCAGCAGTTAGTTAGTGGTTACTCTGGTGATATGCTGCTGTGATATACTCTATTTGTTTCGAGTGTGAGTTCGACGGGTGGCCGATTCTTACATACAGCACCTTTTAAGCAGTTGTTCATTTCAAATTTACAACTGATGTTTATAATACTTAGAACAATGGTTGATGAATACTGTCTATATCACATGTTCTGGATGGTTGATAAACCTTCACAATTGCTCAATAAATGGCTTATAAAGCATATGTTGGTTTGTTAACAGTCAAATGACTATTTACTCAAGTTTTATTAATGACGGTTGACAATCCCTCAGTGAAATCTGACCAAAGCTGGATTTTGATCCCTTATATTAGAATTAAATGCACTGTAATTTCTTGTTACATATGGGTCAATACATATCTGGGACCTACAGATTGGTTATCCATGATGGAGTCCCAGTCGGGCATCACTTCCCACAAGACTTGGTTTCAGGTATATCATACAGTATGACTCAGTAACCATAAGCTCCACCCTATTCCAACCCCAGCCCCCCATCACCGCTTGCTCCACTGAGCAGCTTAGAAGATTATTCACCCCAAATCTCTGTTAATCACATCCATGCACACCCCCTGGTGAAGCAAAGGCCACGCAGCACAGATCCTGTACGTACACAGTGAGCAGCTGTTGGCTGCTGCCGCTGACCTGCTGCTCTCCGACACCTTCCCAGAGTCCCTTCCTCCTTCTTCTGTGTCTAAACAGATTAAAAACACACGATCTATCAGAAGGAAAGACCGCAGTGCCACTTCTGAATATGGCATACATTTTTTTTTATATACGACACTTCCGTAGACAGATAGGTATGGAAAAACCCCGTCCAATCTTCCAGTGATCGCCCATCACGGGGCGATCGGTCTCCGGTGAGGGAGCACGTCGCTCCCCGCGTGAACACACACATGCATATTCATGCGCTTTCTGCTGATGGTACACACTGACACTCACAGAGGGAGGTACGTGTGCAAACACAATCGCGTGTAACATCTCTTCCTCTCTCCCTCTCTCTTTTTCTCTCTCTCTCTCTCTCACACACACACACACGGAGAAGATAAACCAGCTCAATCCATCAACATCTTTATGCTGCAGACTGTCACGTTTCAAGCTAATCATCTATCTCTTCATCCTCCTGTCAGTCTTCCTCTCCATTTGTTTCACCCACACCTCCCATATATGGTACATTTTGTGAAACAAAGGAGGTGGCCTCTTCCAAACTCTTCACATTAGGCCCCACTTTTATTCTTTGCCATCGCATTCGCTCCCTCGAGACGTAAAAATAAATGCAATGCTTTTCAAAGGGAATCCGAAGCCAAGTATAAGAAAACAGACTAATACAAATATAGCAGTTCATTATTTGAGCAGAGTGTGTGGTGCGCTGGTTGACAAAATAACTGTAAATACTGACATGGCTAATCTCAGCACAGCTGTTAGTATTAGGTCCTTTAATCCCGGTCCAGATCGGTGATGTGCTCACACTGGCTTGGGGACAGATGAGCAACAGCCACCAGGCTGCCAAGTGGGCTAAAGGCAGCAGACTGGCCCGACGCTCACTTTTAGACATGATAAGCTGTGAATCTGTGGGTCCTGGAGGGCAGCTGCAAACAGCACAGCCTTTGTGTTGCATCACACGGCTTTTTGACAAAATATGACGGATTCTGCTGCAATCTCACAGTGAAACTGAAAACTCTAAAAATGTACTTTTAAACAGAAACTGTTTTATCCCTACATGGAGCTCAGAAGTAAAGAAAAACAGCGGCAGCTAACAACAACACCCTTATGAACAGAGGGAAAAATGACGCTTTCTTTTGTGTTTTTTTCTACAAAGAGAGACAATTTCGCTGAACTACAGATAATTACTTTGAATAAAACAAGTGTAAGGTTGTTACAGTACTACTGAAGGTGCAATGTGTAAGAATTTAAGTTTTAAACATTTACATTTATCAGATGCTTTTGTCCAAATCATACATACATTCATTCATTCATACACTGATGCCGGTGGCTGCCATGCAAAGCACCGACCAGCACATCAGGAGCAGTCTGGGGTTCAGTATCTTGCCCAAAGACGCCTTGACATGCAGACCAGGGGAAGTGAACCAGCAACCTCCTGTTCCTTTTTTTCACAATACCACACTACCGGCACCCAGTCGCACCCGCTAGCTGCGCGGCTAACTGAGCTAACTAGCAAACAGCAGCCTACAGATAGTTAGTGCTTACTCTTGTGATATGTCATTTGCTTGAGAGGTGGCCAAATACGATTTATCAGCTTCTTCTCTTTGTCTCTTTTTCTCTCTCTTTATATTAGCTTTATTCAAAAAGAAAAATCCTTCTTAATTCTGCAGGAAACAGCACACAGCTCGGCGAGCAAACACACACTACATATTACGCGTCTGACTTCAGTTTGCTCAGATGTCCTCTGTATGACGAAGGATCCGACCCATTTGATTTTCTAGTCCCCGTGTTTTTTTTCTGCTTTTATCAAAGATCAAATCAAATTTGTCGATGCTTTCATAACCTGTCAATCACGGCTCTAACTGACAGGCTATTGCCTGTCGCGGAGAGCTCCCAACCCCCCCTCCTGATGAAACATAACACAGGGACGCTTCTCTTTCCTGCAGGCGATGTAATAAGCCTCTAAATCATGGTAAAAATGACTGCTATGAGAGGCTGACTCTGCAGCAGGAGGAGCCGCACTTCTCTGCTGCTGCTTGCTGCTGACACACCGGAGCCGGTCTGCACTCACTTCTTACTGTCTGTTCTGCATACGACGCCGCGTGCCAGGACCAATTGCCTGTGGTCAGACGTACGAAAGAGAGGAAGAGACAACATCTGTGTCGCGTATCGGCAAAGAAAGAAAAAGGTCAGAAAGTGTAAGACGTGCAATAAATGACTGACAGATGCAAGCGTGGACGCGGGTGCCAACGCGTATTCTCTGAGGTACGAGGCGTAAGGAAACTGACAATCCTCTCTTAATCTTCTGGATAAGGGAAAAATCAACCAACGCTCCCACAGCACACAAACAGGCGGCGCAAACAAAACAGACCCAGTTGGCTTCCGCAGCTTGTTCTCTTCAACTCACCAGTGAAATTCAAAGATTATTAGCCGAATTGAAACTATTTAATAAAACACAGAATGAAAAAAAAAATGACTCCTGTGTTTACCTCGAGTTATTTCAACGCCATTGAGCAGGGATTAAACTGAATTTTAAAGCCAATCGGCTAAATCTGAAATGTGATGACAGCGAATGATTAATTAATGACTTGCCTTATGAAACGTTCTAGAAATACCACAACAAAAAGACAGATTGTTTTTTTCCCGTTTCATCACGGAATATCAAACGTTCCAATCCTCCAGGCACGCATCCAAATGCACATCGAAAGAGACTATTATTATAGGGTCTCTGGAAGACGGTCGGTGGAGGCGAGAAAGCTGTAAAAAAGAGGGAGAAAACGAGGACCAAACGGGAGGTCAAATCAATAAAAGTTGGCTTTTCTATACTTAATAATGCCGTATTCAGCCGGTGCTCCCGACACTACAAAGACCGCACTTATGATTTTTAAGTTGCTCCAATTACCGGCTGGCAGAGGCGTTTGAGAAAAAGCACCATTAACCTCGGCATCCCGAAGAAACAGAAAGCAGCCGGGTGTTTTCTCTCCGGGAATGTAATTGATGAGACACCACGGAACAACACACCCACTGGAGCGTCCAGTCCCACGGCAAATTATTGCTTGGCTTACAGTACGTGTGGAGTCTACCTGATCTCTGTGTTCGTGATATTCGGTGCCTGACAGCACAACATACTGTTGTAATACACTCACGGTATAGTCAAACGTTTCCCTTTTTTGGTGCAAAAACATCAAACAATGCAAAGGATTGACCGTCGCGGCGACGATTAACACCTCCCGATGGAGAGATTAACGCGTGAATGCGTAAATGACGTATTCAACGTCGTCCTGGCTGCGTTCAACGTGGTTCCAGTGCACAGCTTAATGAGCACAGCAGCAGAGGAATCATCCCTCTAGACTGACACACCGAGTCTTGAGCCTCCAAACATCACTAATGCTCTCAATCCGAGGCTGCATGTAAATAAACAATTTCCGTATTAAAAGATCTACTGTAACTGTATGGTTTTTTCAAAGTTTCCGTCGGAATGAAATCCGAAGGGGGACGAACGAGGCGATGCTGCAAAAACAGAACCATTAAGCCAGCACGAAAGGTTCTGGGACTCGAATTGAGTTTGCATGTTTTTTCCCCGTGTGGCTCTCCTCTGGGTGCTCTCTTTCCACCCACAGTCCAGAGACGTGTGGGTTAGGTGAAATGGAAAAAAGTCTAAATTGCCCGTAGGTGTGAATGTGTCAGTCCGTGTGTGTGTGTGTGTGTAAGCCTTGAAGACCTGTCCACAGTGAACCCCTGACTCTCTCCTGATGTGTGCTTAGACGAACTCCATCCTCCTCGACTCTGGACGGAATGAGCAGCTCAGTGATATTTCAAGAAGTACGAAACCCCACAGAAGACCCGAACAAAGTAGGTCACCAAACTAGACGGGTCACTTGCTAGTCATATTTGCCCTGCTATAATATCTTATTACTTTATTGAACTGTGTGGCTTTACGCACGGCGATATCAGTCCGTGTGCATTTTTACTCCACCACTTCGATCCCGGCTCAACTATTAGATGGATTGCAGTGAAATTTTGTACAGTAATTCATTGTCCCCAGAGGATGAAACCCAGTGATTTTAGCACCACTATTAGGTTGACGCCTTTCTGTGTAATGCTACCACAACTAATTGCATGGACTCGCATGAAATTTGGTGCCGACATTCATGATCCTCAGGGACTAAAGTTCCTCTCGTGCCACAAGCAGGCGAAATCTTTAACTTATCCAGGGAAAAGTCTACTGCAGTGTTTTCTTTACAAATCCTGCTCGTCATCAAGCTCTGCTGAAGCCTGGTAACAACCCATTTATTTGAGTCAGGTGTGCTGGAGCAGGAAAAAAACATCTAAACCACAGTGGACGTGAAGCCAATCCTGATGGATTGGGCAGATGTTCATGTTCCCCAGATGATGACTCCAAGCTTTGAAGCCAACTTGACCTAGTGACCAAACTTGATATTAACAACGTCACACAATGCCCAGGAGCCCAAACATACATTTCCCACTAATTTTACATGGTGAAAGAATTGGCTGTAAAAAAAAAACAACAAAACAAAACAGAAGAAAGATATATTTGAAGCATCAAGGCACCCTTGAAACACCTTGTTTCGTGACATTTGGAAGGTCAAGAAACAGCCGCACCATTAAAGTGTTTTATTCCCATTCAAGTTAGCCAAAAGGCTAATCTGGAAGTTAGCCGCTCGACCGGCAGCAGTCTCTTGTGTGTGAGCTCTATGGACCGCGCAAAATGGAAGCTATGCAGACAAATCTGGGTAATTTCACACCCAGGAAGTCAAACTTTTTTGGCTTCACGCGCCACTGAGCAGCTCTAATAGGAATGAACAGGGCCCCACCTCCGACGCTGTATCCAGATTTTTTACTTATTAGATCCATGAAGAGGACCACTCTGTCGATATAAACGGTTCTGAGGTAATGAAAACACATTGATTCTTCTCCCAAGGTGGTTCTCGATTGATGAAAACATAATTATGAATGTTATGTTCCATTTCTGTTGGTAGATTCCTGTAAATCCTGCGCCCACTGGGATAAACACCGGTTCATCTCTTTAGCAATATAACATCGAGCTGTGTGCAAATATGCGTCATGTGCTCCACATACACACATCATGAAGGTTTTGCGCTGATTTTTAATTCTGTCGGGCTTGTTTGTCAGAACGCGGCCGGTTCGCTCTGGAATGAAGCTTCAGCTGTTGTCACGGACACAACCATCTTCAACTGACAGTCTGACGGTGCGTGAAATGCCCTTATAAAAAGAATTGAGCGCGTTGAAAATTCAGGGAATGTTATCAGCGATAGTCAGGTGAGAGGTATTCACGGATGTGCCGGGGGTTCAGCTCCAGATAGATTACCGCAGCAGAGCTTTAAAAAGTCTCCAATATGTGGAATCACAACTCCTGCCCCTATTGGCTTAATGGAGTGAATCCTATGGGAGCCTTCACTCCCCGTGTCACTCTGCCCGGCGCCACTTCTGCCTCAACAAAATGCTAAAAATATTACGGCACAGAGGTGAGTGGACTCCACATCCCCCCTTTCAACAAAATTTCAAAAGGCTACGATTTATCCTGTAAGAGCGAGAATTCTTCTTTCAGAGCATGCTTAAGAGCTTGAGGAATCTCATCCACCTCGTCAGCCATTTGGTGTAGGTATTAAACCGCCACCCCCCACACACACACACAGACACACACTCATAATCTCTTCGCTGGGAGATAGGGGCAAAACGTAATCAGCTCAGATAAGTAGGCTATCACAGAGGTGTAGGCTTCCGTATCTATCTTTTTTTTTTTTTTGCATTACATTCTTTTAAAAAAGGAGCACTCAGAATTTTTTTTCACTTAGCTCGGTCGTCTTCATCCTATATGGAGGGCTTGTCGGAGTTATTGCCAAGCAAAACAGGACTCTTTTGTTTCCCCTTATCATTTAATTGATCAGCGGAACGATCTGTAATAATGAATTGTTTCTGAGCAAATTCCTAAATTACAGAGCGCGGCGTGTAGTTACAACTTCATTAGTCCGGGGCTCGAGGTTTTTTTTTTATCGGGGCTGAAACGTTCATTATAGCTGCTACCTTGCGTTCATGTCTTTCCCCTGTCTGCAAAAAAAAAAAAAAAAAAAATTAGAACAATATTTCCTTTAAAAAAAAAAAAAAAAATTAACATATCCCTTCCTAAGCAATTACAGCAGGATAAATTCTCCCCCAGACTGTTTGTACTCTTACTTCTTTGTTTGAGGAGTGTGTATGAATTAGTAATAGGACCAGTGATCCCCTCGCTGCTAAATAGGTTAGAGGAAAGAATATATGATTATGTATGAGGGGAAGTTTTTGGGGAGTGGGGGGTTGTGAGAGACAGCTCTACAGAGGGAATAACAGACTGCCACATAGCGAGATACAATGTAGAGAGGGAGAGAGAGAGAGAGTGTGTGTTTATTCTGGATGGGTAGCTGTATGGTTTCAACCTTGGTGGGTGTGCTGTTGAGCGCTGCATGGCTGAGTTGAGCTGCAGTGCATCTCGCTGCGGCTCTTGAAAAAACCCTCACCCACGGAGAGATCCCCCAACTGTCACATGCCACTGAACCACGGTAAACAACACACATACACACACACACACACACACACAAACAGCAGAGCCATTTTCATTAACAGAACCACTGGCACACTCAGCCCAGCTGGTCCCTGAGTCGACACTGGAACTGCACATCTGGTGTCAATGCTCCGTTAGAGGGAGGCCATCTGCTTGGATGGAGACAGAGGGAGGTTGGGGGGAGACGGGAACGGAGATGGGGGGGAGTCAAAAGATATTTGGGGAGACGGGGGGGGGGGGGGTCTCTCATCGATACTGCCTCATCAACGTATACGCACCTATAGAAAATGGATCTGTTTGTAATATGCGCCGTACTACTCTGCGTGCATTAGTACTCTTCCGGGTAAGAGGATTAGATGTCAAAGTCAGGTTTGCTCTCTGAGCTTTTGGAGCTAATGGCAACGAGCAGATAGCATGTTTAATGGCCCTGACTCTCAGCAAAACACGCGTCTCATGGACATGAATAATGCTCCCTCTGTATTGTCCCTTTGGCTTCCACGAGGGGGGAACTTAATATTACATAATACATAGAAACATTAATAATTCTTAAGCGTTCCAGTGTGACGTTGCTGTACATTTGAAACTTCCCTGTTCCTCTTGCTGTAATGTATTATGTTATTCAGCGTTGCACTGCCTACCAGTCTGTTTGCGTTAGAACGCTGGCTGTTGAAGGCGCGCCCGTATAGAATCCAAGCAACGCTCCAATTAACTCTGTTGAGCCGCATTTATACTTCACTGGAAACTATACATGCAGAGCCGTGCAGCGGTTGATTGGACACGGTGTTTGACAGTGTCGCAGAGATCCTCCATCTCCAGCTGCAAGAGTGACGCCGATGCTGTGTCTCTCCTCCTGAAGTAACATGGATGGGGTTAAACTACAGTGGCAAACACCTACAGCTTGAGCAATGGGACACCATCAAAATGTATATGATCTGAACTTATACAGATAAAAGATTTTGTACTGATCACATATAACTCCACGGCAGCTGAACAAAATGAATCATAATATGTCAGATGTCAGAAAGAAAGGATAAATAAAGGTGCAATATGCACGCATTTCAGTTTTTCTATATCAACAGAAATTATTAATGGAATACGAAGAGAAAACAGCTGCAGAGATATCTACTAAAGTTAGCATGCTAACTTTAATGTAGCCAGTTCGCACCTCAAGAGGTAATAGTCCAATAATAAACAACACCACCACCTGCGCCCAGTCCGGGGCAGTCAGCTAATAAGACAGCTAGCTGCATGGCTAACCGGGGTATGAACATAATTACTTCCTTTAAAGGTGCAATACGTACAAACTGTTGCGTAAAGGCTTGAAACATTCGAAATAACAGATTGATGTTGATGTTTGAATTGTGTTGCAGGGATATCTATTGAAGTTAGCATGCCAACCAGCTAGCCCCTGGCCGGTTTGTACATCACAAGATGATAGTCTATTAGTAAACAGCACCAACACTCACCAGTGCTCAGTCTCCCAGTCCGGGCCGAGTCAGCTAATTTCCCTGCTTGAAAAACCAGCACCATAATCAGCACCAAAACACAACATATGTTGGTCTTGCTAGTGACATGTGTTGTGTTTTGGTGCTGGTCTATGCTGTTTTTTCCAGCAGGGTTGACCGCTAGCTGCACAGTTAACTGAGCTTAATTGCTAACAGGTGCTACAGTTAGCAGCAGTTAGCGGTTAATCTGGTGATATGCTGCCCCGTGTTACTTTCTTTGATGCCTATGTTGCGGCACTGCTCAGAAATAAGAACATTTTCGAAATATGTTATTTATAATGCTAAATGAAGATGTATCGCTCTTCGCAGAACTGTGTTTGTATGGTGTGAAATCTGGACAATAGCACCGCCTGTGAACATTTGCTTTTCATTTGTGTGAAAAAGAGTCATCCTTATGAAATTAAACTGTTTTGGTTTGAATCACTGGCCTTGGGACTTTGCAGGACTAATAATAATGGAACGTGCAGCCTTGGCCCTGCAGGGGCTTAATAGAGATAATAACTTTGATGGGTCCATGGATACTCATACAAGAAAATATAAACAAGAGGCATATCATTTGGCTGAAGAGCTGTTTTGAGTGTTCAAGATAAGCCGGCACAAAGAATTGGAAATTGAAGCTCAGAAGTATAAGTATTGTCCTTGTGTGGCATTGTGTTGGTCTTAAAATGTAAAGAAAAAAACAGAACATGATGCAGACGTACAGACACAAGAGCAAGCCACGATAAAATCATCTTATTCATTTATTGATGTGCTTGCACGAGCCCAGCAGGAAGAGGGAAGCCCTGGGGGGGACAGGTGGATAAGCAGAAAACTACGTTCCTGATTACATTACCGGTGACTCATGAGGTCGGCTTGTTAACTTTTGCTGACCACAGCTTGACCCCCGAGGCCGATAGAGACATATAACGCGCATTCAAGTTCCTACATTTGTGTCAAACTGAGGCAAAAGGTCAGAAACCCTTGGATACACCAGCAGTAATGCACTTATACTTACCGTTTAGGCACATGTACACACACACACACACACACACACACACACATATCCCTACGAACACAAAGTGCCTCCTGCCGCCAGTGGCCGACTGAATCATGCTCTTATTAAACCTTGATCGGAATTCAAGCCCGGGCATTATCCACTTACAGTTATTAATGCCGCTGCTCTCTCGGGAGGACAGGGCAGGCAGCGAGGGGAGGGGACACATACCACACATACAGATGCTGGCATTAAAAGCTCCGTGGATGGAGGTAGGGGTTGTTTACATTGCGCGCATGGATGAGGTTTGCATTGTTGCAATGGGTGGAAAATTGCCGCTTCCCTCGTTTAGGTGCGGAGGTGGACAAACGCACCCCAAAAAAGGCAGAGCGGCAAGAAAAGCAATCCTCTAACGGACACATTGTTATCAAACCAATCAGGAGAGTGGCGAGTACCCAGATACTCTCACCCCGCGCTAGATGCTTGATGAGACGTAACAAAATTGCTCCTAAAATCCTCGCCTCGAGGGAGACAAAGAAATGAAGATTCTCATTTTACTTTCTTTTTTTTTTTTTCCTCTCCCGATATACTTAAACCTCTGCCACTGTTAATTAGAAACCCAAAGACATTCCTTCTTTTTTGGCAAAAAAGTTAATTAAAAATGTGCACACTTTACCGCCCGCTATGTATGCAGCAAGGAAACATAAGAGCGGGAGAGACGGCTAAACGAGAGGGGAAAGGAAGGGGAATTAATGAAGAGTTCATGTTGCACGTACAGTAATGGCAGACTGAAAGGCAATTAGAAGATGTTAAGTGGTCGGCTGATTGAAGGTCTGTATGTTCCATGATAGAATATGGAGAGGTATAAGGGAAAAAGAAAAAAAAAAAAAAGAAGAAAAATTTATGCAACATCGGTACCACGTTGCCATGTTACGGCACCGAGATGAATTTGCATCGCTTCCAGGCGTATGAGCTAAGAGCCGCGGTTCGCAAAAAAACAGAGCAGAAGTAGGAAAAAAGCTTGGCAGGCGCGGAAAGGAAAAAAAATATTAGAGGCCAGACTGCGTGGATCCATTCAGTCTGTGTTTGTGTGAAGTGTGTCGAGCTGTTTGCACTGAGTCACAGTCGGTAGCCTTGAATCTTGATCTCTGGTTTGACGCGGGGGAAAATCGACAAGAATTCTGATAACCCAATTAACTGTTTCGATGCCGAAGTCTTTCTGGTTCCGCCTTCACGTTTCGCCAATTTTTTCGAAGTCTTCCGTGATGATGAATTGCATATTCAACGTCCACTTGGGCTCTTGGAAATTGGGATGTAACGTTTTTTTTCTCAATTTTCTGGTCAATTTGTGCACTAAATGCTGACTTGATGAACAGAGGAATCATTAGCTGCAGCTCTATTCGACAAAACTACAGACTGCAAGAGGCGCCTCGAAACTTAGACTCCTGCAGCGGCTATCAGAGAGGATTTAAAGTTCTGCTTTTGCTTTAGATTTGTTGCTCTAATTAAAGTCCCTCTTAACTGTACTGTTGTGTTGTTGTTTCTGTTTACGGCAGAGAACTGGAGATTTAAATTGTTGCCTCCTACACAGAGGGCCTTTTAATTGGATGGGACCGACAATGTGGGTGTTTTTGTTGTGTTTTAGGAAAAGAAAAATATATTTCTCCATTGTTTTACACTGACAGAGGTCATCAGTGTCGTCACAATTGCAGGACGGCTGCATACAAATGATGTCCCCTGTCGACAAATCGGGACAAAATGCTGTTCGTCTGATTTTATGAGCTATTGCGTCTACCAGTGTCACTTTGTCCAAGTGTCTATCAATAGAAGAAGAAGAAGAAGAAGAAGAGGTGAGAGGTGAGGTTACTATGTGCTTCAGTATATGAGGTATTGTGTCCCCTCGGAGCTACCGTAAGATTGGAGTTGCTTACCAGCTCAGCAGTGTAGGCGCCGCCACGTGCCCTGACAGCAGCCTCTGACTGTCTCACCCAGCTGAGAAAATAGTCTCCCATCGCCGGCGAAAAAGGGAGTCGGCTCAACTCTTAACATCTCCGCCTGCTGAGCTTCCCACATACCGTCTCTGTGCCGGGTTCAAAAAGTGTCTCAGAGAGAGACAGGCAGAGAGTTAACTTGCGAGCTAAACCCGGCCCCCAGAAAAGTGTGAACAGTGGTGCTGCAGGAGCACAAAGAGAAGCGCGTTTAAAGGGTCTCTTTGTAACAATTTGTAGCAATTTACCCGTATGAACCACTTTTTATTGTCCATATGTGAGCGGATTGAAAGATAAGACCTTCCCGTCTCTCTCGGATGGCTATACAAGCCTGCGGACGATTTGTTTAAGTTGTTTAAGGCTGCTGGACTGTTGATTTCCCCGACGCGTACATGAGCGCCTCTCTCCGCTCCGCTAACAGACAGCAGCAGTAGGTAGCGTTGGTTAGGACACGGGGCCTTGGGCGCCCCAGCAGCTCAGTTGGTAGAGCGTGCAAACCCACCTACAGAGGCCTCGTCCTCGCTGCAGCCGCCATTTGGTGGCCATTTGCTGCATGTCTAACCCCCCCACCCCCATTTCCCATCCCGCCTCCTGTCATCTCTCAAGCTGTCCAGTCAATAACAGGGGCCACAAACAAAACGTAACAACCGGCTTCCAGCTCGACACAGAAGCTCCTTTTAATAAGAAAAACACAAGGGACATGGAGACATTGACCACAAACAACAACTTTTCTTTTTTTTTTATTTCCCACATACAGTATCAAGCTCCTACCTCAGGGCGACTCTCAGAACATGACTTTTTTTGCCCTCTCTGGCGGGGCGGATCTCTGGCTCCAAAAACCATTAATTCACACACTCTGTGGGTTTATTTTTCTTTTCTTTTTGGCACATTTCAAACGTTCGCTTCGATTTCACATGAAAAAATGTGTTGGGGACGTGGACCCCCGCGTGGCTAAAACATCTGTTTTGCACCTGCACTCTGCAGCAAAACGTCTTTTCCCTCCCGTGCCACAAACTTGAGGCTTTGTGCTTTCAGCAGTTTGTCGCCCTTCCTAATCCTTAATAGTCCTTCCAAGGAGTTACAGCACCTGTATGTACATCCGCCAAGCCGCGTGATTTTTCCCTCCCAGGGATCGTATGATACCGGCGAGGTCTTACTGCTTGGACAACGGTGATACAAGGGGAGTGGCGGCTGTTGAGAGCGAGCCAGACCAGCTTGACGGCGGCGGTGGTGGTGTTGGGGGAGGGGAGGGGAACGACGGCGGGGAAAGGAAAGGGGAAGCGACAACTGTGGCTGGATCTGGCTTTGATGAGGCGGCATGAGAAGAGGGGAGGCTCAGTCTTCGAGGGAAGCAGGTGTGTGAGGAGGTGATAAGGACGCCGTGCCAGGCACACACACACACACACACACCAAGCTCACACACATGCATGCAAACAAATAAACATACCCTGCAAATACAGCGCTCGCCGTAAAACCCCGCTCATTCAAACTTCAACACCGAAATTGAAATGGCATCCCTTCAAATAACTAAGCTTGCGCCGGTGCCGGCCCCTAACTCTTTCTGTTCGCTCGCGTCGTAAGAAGACAGACAGAGAATTGGTGGTGTAGGAAGAATTAAAGAGCGGGACGAAGACGACGAGAGATGGGGGGGGGGTGAAGAAACGGGAGACAGGTTGATTTAAGGGGCTAATATTGTGGTAAACACTTCTTTTCTGTTGGGAGAGGGTGTGGGGTTTTTTATTATGTGTCTACTGTAAGTGTTTCCCACTCGCACACATACCATACCACACGCGTATATATTAATGTGCGAGCGTTAAAGCGTCCCTGAGGAGTGCTTTGTGGCAAACACGCGGTACGGAACAGAGAAAAGTAATTTATGGATACGATTTTTTTTCTTTTCATTTTTTTTTTTTTTTTTTTCTTTTGGCTGGCTTATTTCAGAATCCATTAAGATTAATTAAGTGTTGCTAAATGCGGTGCTATGGAGTTCAGATTTCGCAGATGCATTCTAATCATTAGCTCGCAGTTTATTCAGCCCGCTTAACAGCTGCTAATAGCCTGAGTGAAGCCGGTCCAGAGTGTTCTAATGGTTTCAGAACAGCCGAGTTTCGACCGCCGGACTGGCGGATGGTGAATTAGTGATTGAGGACGTCTACTGCGGCGTTAATGTATAATCCACGGTGTGTGAATGTAAATCTAAAGCCCCACACACACACACACACACACACACACACATCAACACGGCGCGCACCTGTCCGTGCTTGTTAATCAAAGGCAGGGAAGAGAGTAAGTGAGACAGAAAGAAGGCAATTAGACACTCTGTCATCAAATATTTGGCGTGTTTGGCAGGGAAGACTGCATTAAAGAGTGAAAGAGACCCACTGCCAAACGGGCTCAGCCTACTTCATATCCGCTGTTGTTTCAGATAGACTTTGCACAAGCAATTAGCGCCAATCAGGGATTAATTGAGCTAACACAGAAGGAGAAGGGCGGTTTTGGAATTGTTCTGCTTTAGCGTTTCGCTCCTGAGGCAATTAAAACATCATCGAACTGATTGCCTGTCTGTTCACCAGAGCTGCGCGTGCATTCGTCGGCGCACGTGCGTATAAAGGCGCGTACGTTCGCGCGAAGCGGCGCACATACGCCTCGACTCTCCGTTGAAAACGTCCGTGATGGTGTCGAGCGCTTCAGAACAAGCGAGTAGGTGGACGCCCGGCTGAGATTTGCTTTGACAGCCGCCTCTCCAGAGGTCATGTCTGCAGCTCTGAATACTTGCTTTGTTTCTGCTGTTCATTAATAGCATTATGTGAGAGCAGCTGAAACAAACAGCAGCTAACATAGCTACTTTCCAACATGTACAAAACAATAATAATCTAGTAGATCAGCAAGAATGGCTCTCAGTGGAGTGCTGAGTCCTCTTTAATTCAGTTAAGCCTCATCCAGCATCAAAATGTACAGACCCGTGTCACTCTAAATTTCAAACCACCGACCATAATTTAAGATCACCAGATCTGAAGCAATGCAGATGGAATCATTATCTCAGATCACATCTTTAACCCTTTGTTTTTTTCTATTTTTATGTCAAATAGTGCTTACGTAAGCTTGAACCAACCAATTTCATCTTCAACTCGTGGTGGGTGAGCGGCACAGAAAATACTCTCTGATGTCAGAAAGACGTGTTTCGGGGGGTCAGTTTGACATTGCGAGACCACCTGTTTTTAACTTTATTCACTTCACTGATTTGGGTGAAAGTGGATCATATTTTATGGGGACCATGTCTTCTGGTTTTCCCTCTAATGTCCTCCGGCTGCTCTGCCTGAACCCTCTCCGATATTAACAGAGTTTCCAGACGAGCAGATGGCTTTACTTGTGGCTAAAGTGACCTCTAACAGCGGCTAACTGTACCGGGCTTCACGTGAACACACCGGTGACCGAGGCCAAACACAAACTCAAGTCCAACCGCTGCCAGTTTAACGACGGGGGAATCCGTTGCCGAGGTGGTTTGAGGACTTTAGCTGCTGTTAGACTGTTACCTTGCTTGCTAGTTTGGTCAGGCAGCTAACGTCAGCGGTCACATTAGCTGATTGGCATTAGGGTTGCCAGGAACCGAACCGGCAAGACAACCCTCTCGGTGCTGCATTCTCTGTTGTCAAATTTGTAGCCGTGGGTCTCGCATGCTGTAAAAGGTCCCGCTCGGGCCGTGTTAGGCCAGCCCTCTCATCACTTAGCTCCAGTCGAGCCTCTGGAGAGAGTCGGCTACGTCGACATGTAGCTGCGAGGCGGGGGGGGGGGGGGGGGGGGCGTAATTCACATTCTGTGCCGTCGCTGTTGGTAACTACAGAGGGCAATCGATTCCTACCTGACCCTTTTACAGGAAGCACATAAATACGTGAAAGCAAATAATACTCAGTGCCTTTCTACTTCTCGGGGACTTCAAATAAAGACAGTGAGAAGAAAATCCTGGATCTGTCCTTTCTTCTGGAGCTGCACAAGTACACGTGGGCCGAGTAGTTTTCACTTGCTGACAAACCAACCAACCAACTAACAAACTGACATAACCTCCTTGGCTCATGTTTTGCGTCTGTAAAATAAATGATCCTCAAACTCTAGATCAAATATTGGCTAGTATTCGAACCCGGTATGAAGATCTGTGGTTTAAAAGGTATTTCAGTGGGTAGAGATAGGATCATTAACACTACAACGTAAGTTTCTTCAGGGGAAGGCAACCTTTGAAGGACACCCGGTCACCTCTTGTCCTTAAACCAGACTTCACAATGGACGAGAGAGTCGTCCCTGACAACAAACTGAAAACTGCTTCCATCAGATGTTTAAATCTGAGAAGTAACTCCTGGTCTGCTCCAACAAACCCTTTCCAAATGGTAATCGGGTCACAAAAATGATTTTAATAATCTGCCTTTCTGCATGGGAGATAATGAATTCCAACACGCCTACTCATAAGTTAAACTACATTTGTCAAGAATTATTTTGCTTAATTAAGAATTGCCCGAGCACGACTATAAAATGAAGCCATTTTTAGAATAACGCTAAATATTTACAGCCATCTCTCTTTTATTCTGCGGCAGCGTGGCACAGGGAACTCAACTGAGCCCGACCCTGTAATAAAAAATATAATATTTTAAATACTTAATGCAAAACATGAATTAATTCAATTAAATATGCAAAACAGACAGGGGGAAAAATGTTCATATTCGATGTCGGAAAAAAAAAAAAAAAACAGCCGGTGTGGATGACTGCACACGGATAGACTCGCGTTTTAACTAAGTCATGACAAGAGCTGGTCATCCGAGGCGACGTTAACCGAGCTGGCCGAGAGAAGGAAGGGAACGGCCTGTTTGCAAGTGGCCTCGCACAAACTTGTAGACTGGATTGCATATTCCTCATGGCTTTTTTACAATACCATAATAACAAATCTTTTCTTTCTCAGTCACCTTGAATGTGAATCAGGTTGGATGAGGGCCGTCTTAGGCAGCAGCGGCACACATACTGGCACTTTCAATCGACTTTTAAATGAAATATGGACATATAAAAAAAAAAAAAGATATATGGGGCGGCTGTAGCTCAGGAGGTAGAGCGGGTCGTCCTGGTAATCATAAGGTCGTTGATTCGAATCCCAGCTCCCCCTAACTGCATGTCAAAGTGTCCTCGAGCAAGACACTGAGCCCCAAATTGCTCCTGATGAGCAGTTGGCACCTTGCATGGCAGCCACCACCATCAGTGTGTGAACCGGTGAATCTGACAAGTCTTATAAAACGCCATAGAAAAGCAAGTCCGATTACCATATATGGAATAAATACAATCTTTATAATACTAAAACATTGCATAGAAGCAAAGTGTGCTGATTATAGACACACAAAAAGGTTTTCAAAGTGTTTCAAACAACTCAAACAGAGGCTGCGGTGCGTTAGACATTTCTTTACTCTACCAGTCATGAAGATATATATAATATTCAACAGTCACTCTTTGTTCTCTGAGCTCCACTAATGTTTGCAGCTGTTTGAATTTGGCCCAGTGACTGAAGCTGGCAATGTAACGACCCCCCTCAGGAATTGTTCTTGGGAAAAATTCCATGCAATCGTCCCCCTCCAAAGTTAATCTCAGACTTTTTTCGCCTCTGGCCGTGTCACTGCTGAATGTTTTCTGGACAAACGATGACGGCGCCCCCTCTGCGCTTAACTTTAAAACACACCACGTGTCTTGAATCTATAAAGAGCCACTTTGCACTTGAAGTAAAGGAACTAACCGAGCTGGAAAATGTGACGGACTTTGATGAGAATCAAACAGTAGTAGCCTTTATTTATAGAGCACTTTTCAAAAACAAAAAGTTACAAAGTGCTTCACAAAACTACACAAGTCATAAAATCATCAGGTTTTTTTTTTTTTTTTTTAAAGAAAATAGATGAAAAACAATACAGTGCTGGAAAAAAGGTAAGAATGGGACAAAAGGAAATTCAGTTCAAAGCCAAAGTTATACTTGATGCCAATTATCCTTGATGTACAGTAAGAGAAATGTAGAATGTTTATTTTGTCGTATCTATAATGTTATTTGGGGGATAAAAGGATTTCCAACCACAGGTTAATGGCTACTTCCATCCTTTATATTGTTGTTTTACTTTATATTATATTTATATATTGTATAAAGCTGATCAAACATCTATATCCATTTCTTTACAGATAAAAACAAACACACTTCCACTCAAACCATCAGCCATTTGTTGTCTTCCTGTCCCTTCCTCTTCAGGTATTGCCATTTCGTCGCACAATGAGGAGGCAGTTTAGTACACACATCACTTAAAACCACACAAATACTGCTTTTTTAGGCTTAGCAAATTACATGAATTGAGTCATTTCGTTAATCTTCTCATCCATTTTCCACTCAATAAGTGACACACCTTAAAAATACAAATTAATTATGTTAAAAGGCCTGTGCCTGTGTTCCTTCCATAATAGCATTAACATGCAAAACTGTGTCTGCATGCGGATGATGAATTACATTCTTCATTTCACAAAATGCTAAAAAGCCCTTTAATGTTTGACTCTAATAGTAGCGAGGTAAAGCTCAGGCGGGATGTCTCGGAAGTCTAATAAGAATGATTGCGAGCGTTCCTGCTGTGCCAGCAACGTTCAAAAGAGATGTTTGATTTCAAATCGATGGAACAGGCAGGTCAGGTGTTAAAACTGTAATTGTTGTGCCATTGTGAGGGAAAAGGTTTGATATCCAAAACACGTCCATATTTCTCTTTTTTAATTGTCCTTGAGCAAGCTGTTACTCATAATAGTGCAGTCCGAATGAACAGAATCACAGCAAAAATTCATTCATTCTCACCAAATCACAATCGATCAACTCCCACAATTCAATTCCACTGTGTATTGAGTAAGAGATGTTACATGTCATTTACATACATTTTACACATGATATCAGAAAACATTATAACACTGCGCTGAGCCAAGAAGAAGCCCTGCAGATCCACAACACACTCAGACAATCAACACCACACAATCCATATGATGAGTTAAAGGTGCGATATGTAAGAATCGGCCTCCTCTGGAGTTCAACACAAATGCGGGCAGAGTATCACCAGAGTAAGCGCTGACTGTTGCTAACTGTTGCTGCTGTTAGCAAGTTAGCTCAGTTAGCCGTGCAGCTAGTGTTCCAGATTGGGAGCTGCGAGTGGTACTATGAAAAAAGGACGGGCTGGGGCTAGCTGGTTAGCATGCTAACTTCGGGAGATATCTCTCCAACACATTACATCAGTGATCATTCTTTAGTTACTTGTTTGATGAA
Source organism: Diplodus puntazzo (assembly GCA_963678695.2). Lineage (NCBI taxonomy): Eukaryota > Metazoa > Chordata > Actinopteri > Spariformes > Sparidae > Diplodus > Diplodus puntazzo. The sequence continues at coordinate 5,622,352 of OZ023167.1, read as the reverse complement.
AATTTGCTTTTTACATATTGCATCTTTAAAATCAGTCATGACAGAGTAACTTTGCAGTTAATGGTTTGATGGTCAGTGTAGGAAATCTGCAGTCAACTGTGGCAGGCAAAAAATTTAGAAATAGTTTCATGCAAAAGCTCTTTAACAGCATCAAAGGTGCAATATATATGAATTTTAAGGGTAAGTTTTGAATTCATAATGTATATGCACTGTATGTACTGAGCTATCTTCAGTAGTTAGCATGCTAACCAGCTAGCCCCACCCAGTCCCAGTCCAAAGCTCCCACGCTAGGGATGTGAACAACAACACTCCCCTGGTTCCCCGAGTCCCCAGTCCTGACAAAAAGCTGCATCGCTAACTGAGCAAACTTGCTAAAGGCAACTACTTTTAGCAGCAGTTAGCGGTTACTCTGGTGATATGCTGGCTCTTATTGCTTTGAGCCTGAATTCTTACGTATTGCACTTTTAGAGCTGCAACCAACAATTATTATCAGTCTTGATAATCTGCCAATTATTTCCATGTTTAATAGAAATATAATTTGGCAAAATGACAAAATACAGTCAAAAAATGCTCATTGCCATTACCCAGAGCCCAAACTGACATCTTCGAATTGGTTCTTTACTGAAACAAATAACAATTAATAAAAAAAAAATGTTTAATTAACTTAACTGATCAACAGATAATTTGTAACAGCTCTGAATATCATATTATTCAGCAGACTTGAATGGAATCAGGTGAGTATACCGTATTTAAGTGGGGACAGTTTCCGCAAGCAGTTGACTGTATGTTCCGGCTCTGTTAGATATTTCCAAGAGGATTGTTTACAGCCGCTCTGGCAGTAACAGTGAGTGAAAGAGACAGAAAATGAATGTCACTCTTTTGTCATTGGGATTTGTGTGAGGCCCAGATCACAGCCATCGCCCGGGGCAAGGCTCAAAGAACTCAACTGACCACAAATTGCTTCATCTGTTGGCTATACGGAAGTGCCTGTTACCCAGCAGGCAGGCAATTCAAACCAACAACCCCGATTGTTTTGGGGGGGCTTCATGACCCCTCGTGACAACCGCCTCCCCACCCCAGCATCTATCAAGGGAAATGATGAGGTGTATGTTTGTCTCTATTTTATATGCATTTCTGCACACTCTGACAGAGAACTGTCAGCTGTGTGGGCTGGAGTGATTTTCCACTGGCATCCATGGAGAAAATCCTGGTTGGATTCTGAGCTGCCTGGCTTTTTTTTTTTTTTCCTGATGTGTGAGAGTGTTGGAGACAGGCCTAGCAGGTTTAAGCAGATTAATTAGGGTGTAGCGAAGACTGTGAAGAAATCTCTCTTCCATAGATGCTATATCCACTGACACAGCTTTGCATAGCTGCTGCAAGCCCCTGAAATGTGCACAGTACCGCACAAATATACTGCGCACACACACACACACACACACACACGGAGGAGACGCTGTTGGAGGGCAAAAAGTCTGCTGTGGCCCCCACTCATGCTCTCTCTCTCCGGGGTTAGTCCAATAACCGCACCCCTCCCCTTTACCCCTAAAAGTGTTTATCCTCCCTGTTTTCCCCTCTCGCCCTGAACATATTTCCCCTTGTAAGGGAAAATGCTACTCGATTAAGGATGATTTTCACTTCCTGTCTCGTCTTCTGAACGCGGTGTTCATGCAAACACAAACAAAAGAAACAAAAACATCCAATATGAGAATATAAAAAAACAGGCGATTCGGGGATTAGCAGCTGTGAAAAGTGCTGCAGTTCTGGCTGGTTCCTTTCGTGCGGCACGCCGGGTCGCTGCCTCCGACGACACGGAAAGTGGAAGGGAACCAAAACTCGGACCAAAAACTTGTTATTCCGTCTCCACTTTCTTGTGAACGCCCAATTATTCCATCTTATCTCGCCGCCCCTGATTGATATTGAAGAAAAGACAAGGGCAGAAAATAGAAACAACTCCCCCCCCCTCCCCGTCCGCTCTCCCCACCCAACCCCTGAATCCTCATCACCATCATCATTTTCATCATTACATGAAATATGACCGAGAGCATAATCCCACAATGCCGTGCAAGTGTCGACGTGAGTTAGCATCAAGAAGACACAAGAGATATGCATGCATCATCTGGCCAGGAGAACATCACTTGTGGGGAGACAGCCAGAGGCCCTACGGAGGGGAGGCGGAGAGGAGGAGGGAGGAGGAGGAGGAGGAGGGTGGAGGGTGGAGGGTGGAGGGCGTTGAAGAGGAGAGAGAGAATCTTAGAGGGAGAGGAGTGAAGGGTGCAGAACAACAGAGGGGAATTGGGAGGAAAGTGAAAAGAGAATGAGGTGCAATATTAGGGAGTAGAGGAAGGGACGGAACGAGTGGGATGTTTCGCCGTGACGCAGGCAGGGAAACAACACAGAGGCAATCAGAGAAAATGGAGGCATAATATCCCAGAGCTGCATAATCTCCACAGATTCAAGCATAATGCATAATCTCCACAGGTTCAACAATACACCATGTGCCCTAATTCTGAGCCAATTAGAGTTCGTGTGCTGTTTCGGCTGCTTCGCATGTGTGCCCGAGCACGGATTTGACGAGGAGGGAGCTTGAATATGGGAGTGAATTTAGGATTTAGGTGTGTGTGTGTGTGTGTGTGTGTTGGGTGTCTTCCGAAGGGTGCAGACAGCTGGGGTGCCCGTGTGACGGCAGCATCCGTGAGCCTTTTTGCCTTCTACATACTCTAATGCCCTTCAGTGACCAGATTAAGGCCCAAATGACAAACGCACAAAGGCTGGTAACATCTGTTCTGGAACACACTGTCCATCCCTCCCCGGCGCTGAGCTCCGTTGGTCACTCCTCAGTCGCCGTCCCCATGCGGACAAACATCTGCAGCGATGGACTAGTGCACATTAACTACTGGAGCATGAGAACCAAGCCAACCCACTAACCATGAGAGCTTCGCCCTTTACACAGCAACACATTTTTTTTTTTTTTTTTTTGATAGCCCGGTGTGATAACAGTGTGTTTAGATCTTTCGGCTTTTCCTCATGATGCATATGAACAAGCTGTTATCTTCCGCCATCTTTCCCCTCCCCGGCACTCAGCCTAGAATATAAAGGATAAAGGATAAAATAAAATAGGGGACAGCACAGTTGTTGTGGCTCCTATGATCCACCAACTGCTGCCATTGTGCAACATCCACTTAGCCTTGTTGTGTCTGCGTCACATGTACACTCAGCTCAGCCTACACAAACATTTTTTTTTTTTTTTTCACCACCGCACACAGCGGTGGTGAAAAAAACCGTGAACGGGAGAGCCATTCTGGAAAGTCTTTCGGCAACAAATGCAATTACACGCCGTGCCATCCTTCACTGTGAACTAGTGTAAAGTGTGTTTAAGTATGAAGTTAAGCCAGTGTAGGCTCGGCAGCTCCGCGACACGTGCCCCCTATCACTTTTAATTCAGATAAGGGATTTTTACGACCGCAGAGAGGGACTTAAGAGTCCCTGCAGCATACGGCAAATGAAGCATACTTAAATGCACAAAAAAAATCCATGGCGAGGAGAGGCAACAGATCCAACAACTGAGTCTGCACAAAACGAAAGTGAGGACGGCATACTGGAAACGTCCAGTTGCATCGGTTTACATAAAAGGTATTAGCGACTACTAATAACAGGTGAGTAACTGTTCTGAGGACCGCTCAAAAAATTCGGAATGGAATCGAGGCTCTGTATGCCGGCTCTGAATCTGACATCCAGTCCGCCCCGCTCTGCCCTCACAACACCAACAACAAGGACGGCTTGCTTCACACAAACAGACGCGTGTCACATGGGATGGAATCTAATTTGCTGCCTTGTTGCAATTACATCCCGCACAACAGTGGAGAATGAATTGACACACACCGCCGTGCAGCACTTTGAGGCTTTTCGTCGGCGTAAAAAGCGACGGCGGGGGCCACAGAACAGCACTCTCTGTTTTGTAGAAAGCATTTATTTATGAAATAACCTCGGCCAGGTAAAAAGCACAAGAATAACAGATGCTTGAGTGCGTGGGCTTGGGGGGGTTAGAATAAAAAGGAAGATACTACATTCAGCGGATTTCATGAATTAATCAAGCTACCGGATATTCCTTTTCCTTTTTACTCACTGAGGTGTGTAAGGAGGGGATGTCTGATGTCATCTTTTCGCTGCCCTGGCCTTGACACTCTCTCCGCTTCTTGTGAATCGGGGAGGACGCGATGGATAGAGTTGTTGACGATTTTCTCGGTAAACTGACGAGATGGAGGTGAATGAATGGGCCAACGGAAGTCTGGAAGATGACACTTAGCAACTATAACAGCGCTTTGGCCTAGATTGGTGAAATGTTGTGGGGCCACATGAATAATAAACCAACTGCAGAGTCCCTCTGGCTGGCTGGTGATGTTCTTCACTCTCATCACCCCAGCCAGGCTGGAGACCACTGAAGGGAGTTTATATATTTACTGAAATTAGGGGCAGAGCACCATGAAAATACAATGGTGCATTTCAACACAATGGCTGGCTTCCGGCCCAGCATAAAATACCAGAAAAGAAAAATCCTGTTTGCGTGCTACGTTACAAAACCACTATGAAAGTGCCTCCATGTCGTCTTTGTTTCATTAGTAGCAAATGTGCCAGAAGATGCCGTCTTGCGAGGCTTATGTTTATGCAGAAACGGCACATCAATCACGGCACAGCTACAATTATGAGCTATTATCATTCTGCTGAGAGACACATGACTTGGCTTTGTCGCACTCGGATGCACACACCATCACACACACAAAGTTAAGACGCTCGCGTCCCCCCCGCACAGACACACACTGGAAAAAAATGCCACTTCAAATAACAGAGAATGGAAGATATGTCTTCGGTTCAAATACGTTTTAAAGTAACATTTCTGAAAACTAATCAGTATATCTCACTGAAATGTTACTCTCCAAGTCATTGTGTCTTATATTTAAGGTTTCACCAGAGTAACTGCTAACGGCTGCTAACTGTATATTTTTTCTGTATATACCCCTATGACTGTAGCTACTGTTAGCTTGCAAGCTCAGTTAGCCATGCAGCTAGCCGGACTACTGGGGGGGATCCTGGTGTTTACAATGCTATCATCGGGGGTTTTCATGTTAGCATGCTAACTTCAGTAGATATCTCTTCACTGAAAAAGAACATAATGTCAAAACTGTTATTGTTATTAATATTTTTTGTTAACTTTTGAAATGTTTTAATCAAATGTTGTATATATTGCACCTTATCTATCTATCTATCTATCTATCTATCTATCTATCTATCTATCTATCTATCTATCTATCTATCTATCTATCTATCTATCTATCTATCTATCATTTGATATCTTAACCACAATGAGCCACATGCAGTATTTTTGGCAACATTTAGATTTTTTTTTACAATGTACAAATCAGCACATTGCCACACTCAGGGCCAGTTTGAAAATTACTACTATGATTTCACTGTTTTCCCTTTACTATTATCCCTTCTATGAATCCTAATAATGATACCTGACTTCACATAGTGGTTGTGAAACATGTCTGGACGCAGCTTTCAGAAAACAGAAGGCTGCACCCCAGCAGCAGCTCCCGTCGATGACAGCAGCAATAAGTTACAGCTGTATCCGTAACAGTGTGAAGGCCTCATTCAAGGTCTGCTAATGGAGTAGCTTAAGCCGGCGCCAACTCATCTAAAAGGAGATGTGTAGCCATATTTCAAATTCAAATGTCGAAACACGACTGCATTAAACTATAGCAAATAATGTGCGGCGCGAGGCGGCGCGATATATTACCTCGAAAGGTAGACAGCGGCGTGTAATGAATCATTTTGTGATCCGTCATATTGAAAATGCATGGTGCCACGTGGCCGGTGCCGAGTCCCCGGCCACAAACATGTACACACGAAAATGATCAAAATGTGTTTGGATATGCTGCAACGGGAGGATGTGAATATATAAGTTATTAACATGTTTTAAAAGGAGAAACGGGTGGATTCATTTCTTTATCTCGCAGTCGTCTCTCGGACTGAAATGTTCAAACTCAAGGCTGCTTTGACAGTAAACATATTTTTTTTCTCACTGCAGGAGAAGCGGTGTCTGTCAGAGAGAGGGACAGAGGAGCTGGCAGCTGAACCCGTCCACGCTGTTTTGCTGGAGGATTTTCAATTTGTGGGCAGGACACCTCAGGCAGACGGGGGGAAAAGATTTGGTTTATTCATAACAGGGATCCTCAGTCGAGGGCTGTGACAGGTGCGTGTGAGCAGCTTGACCCGATGTGACCTTTACCAGAGTTTTGCCAGTGACTTCTTTGACACAGCCACTGTTGTACTAATGGACCCGACTGATGATATCATTAGAGTGGACTTCACAGTGAATACAGCCTAGTCTGGTTTCCTCCATACTCTTATTCACTGATGTGTCAAGTTGCACTTTTCGTGAACTCTTTACGCAACATTTCACTAGGCAGCCATACACTATGTTTAGTCATGTGTTCTCTTCTGAAGGAAGTCCAACAACATGTATTTAATTGAACAATATAAACAGTCAGGTTGAGGTACATGGCTGAAATGAGTATCCAGTGCAGATCAATTGCTTTTTATCCGCATGCCTATCATCCCAGTAAAATGTGTTGAAGATTATTCATTCAAATGTATTAAAAACTTGTTGTGTAAATAGTTTTCTTGCTCTTTAAATTAAAAAAAAAAAAAAAACATTCATCTGAGGCTCAATTCTGAGGCTGTTCTATAAATAAATTTTTTCTATATGGATATAAGTATAGCAACTTCTGATCAGCCGCTCAGAGTAAAGATGTGGATACAGATCATTTAGTTCAGTTCAGATAATGGTGTACTAGCTCATCCATGCTATCTAGGAAGTTAAATAATTCATGTGAAGGCAATTAAAAAAAAAAAAAAATCAACTAGCTAATCCAAATGCACTCTGGTTATTCTCACAGGAAAAAGTTCACCGACTAATATCTTTCATCGTAATTTTGCTTGACGGCATTTTATTCGCTTGTTAATGGGGGAGAGCAAGGTAATGGTGACTTGACCTATTATTGAAATGGAAATCTAAATTCGGATTAGGTAGAACTATTATAGTGACATATCAGAAATGGTTGTGCAAATAAAATTCAAATTCAAATGAAGTATGTGATAGGAGTACAACACCTTTAAATGGCAAAACCAGACCCCACAAAATTCAAAATGATTGACTTCCTGTTGGGATTAGTTCATGATACTAAGAGGCGTTTTTGCAGATCTAGGTGTCATACACGTGTTTCATACATGTAGGTGAAACTTGTCAAGGGAGGTGCTCTTAAGGTGGAGCTAGCGAGTCATTTGTCCTGTCATGTCTAAGAATAATATTGACAAAAATACTACTAATAATAATAATATGAAAATACAAATGTTGGCAGGTTATAACCGACACTATTAGGCGACTTTATTAGGTACACCAGTCAATCTAATATACAATAGCCATAACATCTATCTTTAAAAAGATGCTGTTGGCATTACCGGAAATGTTTACAGTTAATGATATGCTGTATATAGGTCATAGTAAGTGATGGTGTTGTACTGGACTATTATATACTGAAAGGTGGCTTTACTAACATGCATGAAGGGGGAGCAGAATATTAGAAACTTGCCATAATATTTCTTTAAATTTAATTCGCAGTACACCTTTATGATAGTCTTCACACAAACGTACATGTAGACCATAGGGCAGAGGTGTTCTGTTGGATTGCATCAGAATGTAAATGTGTGGCCACGGAGTGTAGGAAACCATTTGGGGGGGGGGGAGAACTTAAAACTCGGAGTAAATTTGTTAAAACAACACTAATCGACTGCAAAAATGTAGCACGTTGAACTTATTCAAACATACAGCTGCTTCTGAAAGGATTAAAAAAAAAAAAGCTACAACAAACTGCAACAGAGTAAATCCAGTTAGTATGCTTCTTCACACCAGGCATATGTTTCTTCCAACCAACTGTAAGAAAGTGCACCAGAGCTCTTAAAGGTGTTTGCATGGTCCAATTAACACCAGATGCTAGCCCTTAGCTAACTTACCGAACCTCGTAATGCACAGACCTCCGAGGAGCGAGCATGGTCCAGTTAGCACCAGATGCTAGCCCCTTATCTCACCGTCTTCAGCCAAAAAAAATATGCATAAATTATTTCTGCTCGCCTGGCCTGGCCGCCTCTATATCCACACTGTTACACATCAGCCCACCTTACACAGATGAAAACAAATAGCCTATATGTTTTCTGGTAGAACATATAATTTATCAAATGAGATATGCTGACCTGAGGTTGTGTGGCCATTTCATCAGCCATATTAAAATACGCTATTACAATCAGCCACTGCAGTGGACAGCGATTTCAGCAGAGTATGCACAAAAAATGCAAATAGTACATTTGTGATTCTGCTGCTCGGACCGGAGAGAGAAGACAGATGGCAATCAGCAATACGTTATCATTATACATACATCTGAGTTACATTTGAGGGATGCAAATGAATCAGACGGGAGGGGGATATGCATGCAGACGACTGCTCACGAGCGTCATCCTGCATGATTATATTCATCCCAGCACACCACGTTATTGAAAGGCTATTCGGAATACCAGCCGCGGGCCATATAACTGTCTTTTGTCGATCAATATGCCAGAGTTTTTCAGTCGTTTTTGTGTGTTTTGTGTGATTCTCTCTGAATGAATCCACGCTCCAGGACACTAGCAGCTTATTTTTCCCTCTGCTGCCCAATGCCAGAAGAGCTCGGGGGTCGCTTTTCCCCACGGCAATGTCAACAACAAAAAAATGGCAGAGGAAAAAAAAAAGGCTAGTAGTGCTTATTACTGACCACCCGGAGCTACGGCGTCCGATTAAACGGACGCAACTCGCCACGACATAAACAACAAACATCAAGTTTAGAGTAACATTAGTGGAGCATTCGAAAGCCTTCGGGGCAGTTTTATTTAGATTTGTGTTTCGGTTGCCTTCATGTAGCCGCTGTAAAAAGTCATGTGTAGCTTGCTGGCACACATGACACGGATATCTGATTGTGTTGCCTAACTGCAGCAAGAATATGCCTCAGTTTGAGCAGGATTAGACATGTTGGGTGGAAAAGTTTTGCGATGCCGTCACTTTTTCCAGCATGATCACCACCTAAGGCTCTCGCAGGTGTATTGACAGCTACAAACGTTTTAGTGGGTCCAAATAGATACCCACCATTTAAAGCATAAGAGATGATAATACTATATCAATTAATCTGGCAATTATTTCGACAACTGGTCTATTCATTGTTTGTGCTATAAAATGTCCCAAAGCGACTCTTCATATTGCTTCTTGTGTCCAACCATGAGTCTAAAACCAAAGACTCCTTTTTGTACAACAATGTGACAATGCTTTGCATCACAGCAGACAGAGAACGTGGACACCGACATACTATATATCGAAAAAGCCACAGCAACTGCACTCGACAACAGCAAGGAGGTGAAGAGGCAGAGAAATCCCCCAGACTCCCTTATAAAATCTCTCGATTTTGTGAGTTGTTCAATTAGGAGACATTTAAAAGGCTTGTGAAATGCTGTCTATAACATTTTTGTAATCATTTGGGCCTTCTTGTAAATTTGGCAAATGTAATACATGTGGTTATTTCTTTCACTGCGTCCAGCACAGACGTTTCATGGACGAGACAAGCATATAACACAGATCTGCCGGTTTGCCACTGCTCACAGAAACTCCAGTCTGCAGTGTAGTTGCATCTTAAAGTGTTTTTTAACTCGAGCCGATCAACTCGTACACAATATAATTTCATAATGACGCCTGTGAATGATGAATGTACTGAGAACGCAAACTCATCCCCGACACCTCGACGGCTGAGGAGGATCAGTTCTGATGATCTGAGTTCACAAAAACTCGGTACTCTGCGCCGGCTTAACGAGAGCGAAGGCAGAGGAAGGCAAACAGGGGATAAGTACACAGGAGGGCTGTTGGACCGGCAACAGATGGTGCAATGTGGCCAACCTATCTACTCACAGAAAAAACATTGACAATCTGCCTGGGAACACACAGGGCTGGCAGCCACTAACTTTGGATGTTGTCAATGGGTAAGAGTGAAATGCATGATTAATGGCAAGTCGCCACTTTTCCAAAAACACCAGAGAGCGGCTCTCAGTAGATGTGCTTCTGAACCGTACTGTAAGTGGTGTACTACTTTTTTTCTCTTTTTTTTTTTTTTTTTTTACTGAATCTCTCTACTACTGATAACTAGGTGCCTAATAATATTACTGGCGGACCACAACCTAATTTCCAGTATCACAACAAAAATACCACCCAGAACCGAGGCCTGGATCAGGACGCTTGACCGAGCACAAATACTTTCTGATCCATTACCCGCGCCGTTGTGTGCCAGTTGCGAGGCACAAATATGGAAGTGAGGATAAATGATTCCTTCCGTGTGATGCATTTTGGGAGGGGTGGGGTGGGGTGGGGGGGGGCTCTCATGGTTGGAGAAAAGCATGGTTAGACTCTCAAATGATCCAAATTAGGCTATTGTTGTTTACTGCAGAGTCTGCGGGGCTGAAGGATACTCAGTGAATGAGGATTATCGCTCAACAGGGAGGAGACGCATCACGAGCCGAGGTCAAAGCTCGATCTTTTTCTGGCAACCTTTAAGGCCTCGATTGAATAATGTTAAGAATAGCAACGCTCAGAATTCACATTCTCCTCGCATGTATTTTGCAAACGATGCAAACATACAAGCCCTGGATGGTGATGTCTATCTGCTGGATGGTCTATATCTCAAAAAAACTATAGAAGCGGCTGAGACAAACACCCCTGCCTTCATCACTGGAGCTGAGGTAACAAGTTTTAGTTTCCTGGGAATCAACATCGCAAACAACCTGTCATGGTCTTCACACATCACCACCACCACCACGGTAAAAGCATGTTCACCCCGCCTTCATCTGGCGAAAGCTACAGAGGTATCCACTAACGAACCACCAAACTGCACAGCAGCTTCTTTCTTCAGGCTGTGAGGCTTCTTAATTCATCCCCTTCATAATTTGCATTTCTTTGTACAAGCGTTGTTTTAAAATGACAAATAAATGACCATGACAGACATTCATGATCCCCAGCGGATGAATCCCAATGACACAATGTTCTTGTAGCACCAGCAGTTATTACATGAAATATCTCAATACAATTTTTAACTAACTACCTGCAAAACTAAAGGCACATGAAGGAATGAAACTCAAGCATTTAATCAATTAAGTGTTATGATCCCAGTTTTTTATGTTCTCCTGTTTCCTGTTTTATTTTGAAATTGTTGCCCTCATGTGTCGCGTCTTGCTTTTCACTTCCGCCTTCCAGTGTTTTTCCGTTCCTTCCCCTCACCTGTCCTTTTCCCGCCTCACTCCACCACCTGTACCTGATCCCCTCGTTAGTGTGTCTGTATATAGTCTTTGCTCTCCCTCATGTCTTTGTCAGTTCATTCGGTCTCGCCCGGTGATGCCACCCAGTGTCTCCTCACCAGTGTCTCCACACCGGTGTCTCCACACCGGTGTCTCCTGGTTGGTGTGTTTCTGATTTTTGTTCCTTGAGTTTTCATTGATTTGTGCTTTTACTTGCACTTTGTCTTTTGTCCCTTTCACTTTCTTTTGGGTTGCCTGGACTCTTCGTTTTTTTTGTGTGTGTAGACCAGCATTTGTTTCATAAAGCTCGCCCTTAGTTTCTTAATCCGACCTCCGGTGAGTTGTCTGCATTTGGGTCCTCACCTCGTTTGCCAAATCATAACCCTAATTCTATGAAAAAATTCAAATTAATGCCCAGTGCGTTTAATCTCTCATCAAAATAATGACTGCAGTGCACTAACAAACACAATCCAGATACCAGATTTTATCCAGCGTTGTGGTGAGTTTGTCGGCCGCCTTTAACGGGGACGATTTAATTGATTGTCTGGCTGAGTGACTATACTTCCAATTCACTTAGTGCAGTCGAACGAGGGGGGGGGGGCATCTTGCTCTCGAGTTTTGCACTAATGAACACCCTTTGCATCCGCCGCCCCTCCGCCCACACCGCCCTTCAACACATCACTGTTTATGTCGTTCCGTCCCTTCTTAATAGTTTGAGGGAGCTGTTCTAATTCCATCAGCAGCCACTCACTCTGATGATTAGTGCCAGTCCACTGGTGGCCTGGAGGTCGCACAGTTGTTTGTTCGACGGCGCTCTGAAGTAGCGCTCAGCCGCGGCATCCTGGATAAACAGACCGAAGATGTGAAAAGCTGGCTCAGCGGGTTGGCCCATGTGTGGTTGTACACATTGACAGCAGGTGACTGTCGATTATTAAAATTGCATACTTGGATGTGAGGCACGAGTGACACGCTGCAGCAGTAAGAGAAACACAATGAGTCTTGTTTCCCGAGCAAAAAAAAATAAAAATACGAGACCTTCTAATAATAAATAGACGCGGCCTCGTTTCTTTGTGTAACGGCTGATGTTATCATTTGTGTCAAATATGCACCCACAACAAGACTGCGCAGGAAATAGAATTTTCAACAAGGGTGAAAATACTCCAGATTTGCGCCCAGTGATGGTCTCTCAGCCGATACACAACATGGCCTTGGATCAAATTTGCTTCCCTCCAGTGTCTCTCGCTTTTGGCTTTCTAAATTTTAGTCCGAGGAAAAAGGCACGGCTGGGAATCCTTATGCCCAGTCTCTTTCAACTAAAACAAGCTGTGTGTTCAATGTAAACCACTTCAATTGCAAACGCCCTACTTGAAATAAGCATACAGCACACAAGCCCCTGTGTGAAATCGCTCAAAACTGTCTGTGGTCTGTGGATTATCTTGAGTAACCAGGCCATGATTTCTGGAAAGAGATGTTGCAGTTGAGTTTTTCAAATGTTTTTCCTTTTAGTTTTTTGCACCATCGAGTTACAGACATTGGACATCTCTATGGTCAGTATCTCCAAAACTCAGCAAATCACACCAAAATAATCTAGAGGGATGATTATCACCACGATAAGAGGGATAGTACAACTTTTTCCATTTTGTGTTGAACTGCCCCTTTTAATGGTCATCATAGTTGTACTGAAACAAGCCTAAGGGAAACTAATGTGTTAGTTTGTAATAAGGGAAATAAGATACATGGTGAAGAAAACATACATATCTCTTTGTCACAATCTGCTTTTGCAACATGTATGGAAAGTTCACAGTTTAGAAATAAGTGTTTGTTTTTTTTCTAGTGAGGCTTTGTAAATTTATAAGATAAACAAATATTAGGAGGCGTATTATCTGTTTGTTGCACGCCTGCCGGCTGTAGATTTGTCAGCCATATCTAAATAATTTACATATTTTAAGCTTCCTTACCATCTTAAACAGCTGAAGTGTTTTGCACCACATGAAATGAATAATGCCCCCCTTTCAGTCAAACTTCAGTCAGACCGAGGCTCATAAAATGCACGACGAACCACCAAAATTGAGCTTGTACAGCACAAATACACCCAAGGGAGCGACGCCCCCCCCCCTCTCTAGTTAGCTACATTTTCTAAGCCACTGGTTGAGATACAATACTACAGCCCATTAGAAAAGATTTGAGGATTGTGTGTGGACTCTGAGGAAATAGACCGTATTTTTATTTATTTATTTATTTTTTTTTTGGAGCCAGGCTCGCTGTCAGAGCCTCCCCACAGCACTTTCATCTACCGCTAGCTCCCACCCGCAGCATTGCATGACAACTTTGGCTGCAGCAGCACTGGCAGGATCCCGTGGCCCCTGAAGGAGTCATGCGATTATGCATCCCTGTAGCCATGATATTCAGAATTACACAAAGAAGGCTCGAGGCTGTTTCGGTCGTACTGTCTTTCATGTAAGAGAGAAAAACAACCTATTGACATCGTTTGCACATGAGGAGGCAGCGCATAACAAAATGGGCTATTGTATTTAATTTTAACTGGCGAGAAGCTTCATTTGTGGGTGAAGTTTTGAAAGAGATAAATGGATGTAGCTTCTTCTAGGAGGTAGTGAACATTACAAAATATATAGAGTAATAAAAAGCATTGCATGGCCTACACAGTCATTATGTGGACATCCAGCTTAAAAGGTGGAGTGGCAATGACAATTCCCACAGAGTCATGCAGTTAAAATAAAGTACATGGCAGTTAATTTAAAGATACCATATGTTAGAAATGTTGTTTAAAACATTAAAAAAGTAACTATTGACAGAATTGTGATGAAATAACAGTTTCCACTGAAGTTAGCATGCTAACAGCTAGCCCCCAGCCTGTCCTTTGTCAGTCCTTTGAGTTCCCAATCCTGACCACTAGCTGCACGGCTAACTGGGCGAACAGGCTAACAGCATATTCAGTTGGCAGCAGTTAGCGGCTACTCTGGTTGAATTTGAGAGGACGCCAACTTTTTAACAAACACTTATTGAAGTATAAAGTGCACTCCGCCGTGCTCATACTCATCTCCGAAGATGTTATTGTCTCCATACGTGAACAAAATGCTTAAAAATTGATGAAGAGATCTAAACAAGGCTTCAGGAATGCTCCAGTATTCTCCAAGACATCCTTCAACACTTGCATGACTGCGTTTTAAACACTAAAGCCACTCTGGAACCGAAATGAAAGCATGTTCCATATTTATTTCCTCATATTTAGATTTAATTCCTGCCTGTTTAGTACATAATATTTCCAAGAATACATTGTATCTGTTATTTTGCCCTCCATATGTGCTGCTGGTACATAAGTAGCGCACCTCTTTTCCAACAATAGAGGGAAAAAACGATTTATCAGTAATAATTGCAGCGCCTGCACTTACAATAAATGTGACAATTAACTCAGAGAATGAATTCAGGATGCCCGTTTGAGCTGCAAAATACAAATGAGCTTTATTGTATTTAAGGCGAACCAGAAAATCCCCACAAAATCACTCTGACACAGTCATTGTGTTCATAAAGTCGGCGTCTATTCAGTCAGGGGAATCAGTGGAGCGGCTATAAAATTTGTCTCCTGACACTGCAACGACAGTTTTGGGTCTCTGGTTTCTTTATGAGGGAGAATTATTCAGAATGTTCAAATACAACTGTACTGTTCAAGATGCCCGATGCAACGGTGATGTATGGCACAAGCTGAAATCTGAGACTGTTCTAGTCATTTAGCACGAGATCATAATCAACTAGAATATCAAACACCACATTGTCTATTTTTTTTTTTTTTATCCTGTATTCCAGAATAGAACGTACATGAACACAAAGACACACATGGACGCGCAATTGCTGTAAAGGGGGAAAAAAATCTGTGTCCTCTCAAATAACCAGCATTTCCTTAAGCATTAGTATTTCCAGGACAGTTCACCACTATTGATCTGAGAAAAAAGGCGAGGAAACAGCACCAGCGAAAGAGGACAATAGAAATACAATTGTCTAATGTGGAAAAGGCAATAAGACAAAGTGAGGATGCGGTGCACAAAAACACACAATGATCTCAGATAATGTCTCCACTCAGCCTCTATTAGGTTCTGGGCTCTTATCTCAGTTTTTTTTTTTTTTTTTCCCTCTTCCATGACTTCTTGTTAGAGACGAACACAGATCCGGAGTGGGTGACGAATCGGCACCTGCCGCAACAAAGGGCCTGATTATGGAAACGACTTACAGTAAGTCTGAAATCCTATCTTATCTATGTTTAAGATGATATACAGGATATTTTTGGTTGTACTACATTGAATTAAAAAAATTCCCTTCTTATCTCGGGATAGAAATTTAGCTATTAAGGAACAGTCCTAACTGGAGAATTCCTCCAAGTTAGAAATACTAAATTAGGGCTGGAGACTATCAGCTACATCGACTACATTTGTTCGAGGGCGGGAATTGGTTCTGAGCGGACGCAGAGTAAGCCAGACTTTCAAATTAAAAATTGGCTTAATCAGGCATAATTAGTCACAATTATTATTGTGTTATATTTCACGTTCTCACACAAATTCAGGATCATTTTTATCAGCCTATGCTCATGTATCCACTAAGGATGCTAAAACGATACTAAAACCTTCAATTCAACTACCAATGAGTTGAACTGTGAATGAAACCTTAGGTCAAGGAAAAAAACTCTCCATGGACGCAGCACAAAAAATAGTTTGAGACTTAATACAAAACCCTCCCCAAGTGACGCCTCTTCCCCTGAGAGACAAGCATTGTCATTTTCCAACTACATGCGCCGCCCTGCTGGACTGGCCAGCTTGGGAACAGAGCAGCTTGATGGTGGTGGGGGGATACAAAGACCGATATAATGACTGAAATGATTCTTAAACTGTATGATGATGCTTTAACTGGACACGTATTTACCGTGGGTATACATGTTTATCGACTGCAGAGGTGATTAATTTTGAGTTTGATCAATGTGTAGAGCGTCCAGCCCTGGAGAGGCCCCCCAGGGAGCATGAGGCTCTGCCAGAGATGACAAATGCACTCTGTTTTTTTTTTTGTTTTTTTTTTTTGCCAAGTATGACTTCCAGACTGAGGTTGCAGATCTATCTTTAACATCCCGGGCACCCCCACAGAGGTCACGCAAACTATCTGTTTTCTGGCTCCGCAAATATACTGTAGAGGTTTCTTAAGGACAGAGAGACGGCGCAGGATGCCGGAGGTCACTGTGCTTTTTGGTGACAGTTTGCTCCCTCTGGTTAAAGAGCCAGTTTTGTTGGCAATAAAGACTTCTGGGGACTTCATTCGTCTTAAATACCACGTAGCTCCCGTAGTCCTTAAACTCTGCATACTGACATGACAGCATCTGCCGCCTCTTGCCATTTCAAATCCCTATCCTTGGCCCAAACATTTGGGAGGAAATCCTCCCTAATAAGATGCAATTTCCTCTCCTCCACCGACATGATTAATGTCTCCGGCTCATCGAAAGCTAAAATTGAACGCCCACCTTTTCTTGTCCATTACTGCAAGCTCGCTAGCCAGTGAGAAGTGAACTGAGACAGCCATTGATACGGGCAGACTCATGTACAATCTTGACATGGATTGGATCGAGTTCACTGTTCTAGGACGCCATGAGATGTGGAATTGCTTGTGTAACAGGAACATAGGATTGTTCCTCCCATTTCAACTTGAATTCCCAGAACACCATTGGTACCCATCTACCAAGGATCAGTGATATCGATGAAGTGAGCTGTCAGTCACAGTCTGACCAGTCCGTCACAGTCACAATCTGTTCACCCTGCCGCCATCTGACAAAACATACAGAAGTACCGTTGCCGTACCACCAGACTACAGAGCAGATTCACTCCTCAGGCCGTGGGACTCCTTAACACTCCACCACATTAATGCTTTTTCTTGTGTAGCATAAAATGACTACAACCTGCATTTTGATGTGTTGTAGAATGACTCATAAATGAACCCTGAACCTTAGGACAAGCCGTTAGCGTGTTTTCCATAATGAGGCCCCTGTAAAGACCATAAATCTGATACGGAGTGTCTCTTTCAATTAGTATTACATGTCAGATTTTATAATAATAAAAAATGTCTGCAATGGGGAAAATATGCAGAAACATGCTTGGGTGGATAAATCTTTTTGTAAATTTGAAATCAAATGGCGATATATTATTCGCCAGGAGTTCCCCTATTTCCTGCTTGTGTGCAACATCTCCGCGAGAGTGAGAAAACGGAGAGCAGGGTGGAGACAGAGTGGGTGTTTGTGTTTGCACACGCATGTATATCTGTGACTGTGTGTGTGTGTGCGTCCGAGCGTGTGTGTGCATCTTGTTCATGGCAAGAAATCAGCTCAGTTTAGCACATAATGGAAATGTGAATAGCCCAGAGCGCCTCTCTCCCACACGGGGAGAGAACTGGCTGGGAGCATGCTGCATCTTTTCCAAATCCAAACAGTGAGAGCTAGGTTAAAATCCTGCCCTCTTTTTTTTTTTCTTTTTTTTTTCTTTCTCTCCCTCCCCGGAGCGATTCACATCTCTGCCCATACATTACTCAAACAGGTCATCCAGACAGGTCTCGCTAGCAGTCCGCAAAGCATATTCACACACATGTGCGCACACATGCTATACACACGGCTAAGCATACGCGCGCACACTTGTGGGTTCAGCGGATAGGTGACGCTGCTCTTATTATGACAGATGACATCTTATATATGGATCCCTTAGCACAACAGCCCCCCAAAAGGTTATGCTTAATTTAACATAAACTCTACCTTTTTTTCAGATGCAACATTAACACATTCTCACATTCTCATACACCCCGCAAAAAGGTCAACAACCACAATACATACTGTATTGTACTTTTTTTTTTTTCTCCCCTGTGTCACGCAACACTGAGATTCCTTTGACCGGGCCACTACCTCCAGACATGATAAAAACTCAAGACTCACGTGCAACTTCTAAAGAAGCGTTCCGGCTTACGGCCTCGCCCAGATAGTTTCGGGCCACGCACACGTAGCTGCCATCGTCGGGCTTGCTCCGTCGCCCGTGGACGATGCGTAGGAAGAAGAGGGACCCGCTGGGCAGCAACATGCGGTGGGAACGGGGGTTGTCGCGGTCCGTCTCGACGCGCTCCCCGTCTTTGTACCATTCCACCGTGGGGGTTGGACGGCCCTCTGCCTTGCAGTTGAGAGTGGCTGGTTCCCCTTTGGACACAATGAGGTCAGAAGGGTGCTCCACGATGCGGGGAGGGGAGTCTTCCTGGCGAAGACGAGACCCTGGAGGGGAAACAAGAGATTCAGAGAGCCCCATTAAAAGGGATTGCCATAATATTTACACACATAAATAATGCATTTTAATTTTGCTGCAGCCTCAACAGCAGTATGTTTGGGAGGAGTGCACTGAACTATTTAGTTGGCAAAAAAAACGCAGCTCCAACTCCAAAATAAAAGCCTCAAATGAATGCAGTTTGTTTATTATCGTATGACTGATTAGAGGAAGATGGCAGCCAGGAATGTCGAGTCACTGCTCTGAAGAAAGTACACTAGTTCCCATCTCTCATTAACATTCTACCTTCAAAATGCATATCATAGAGGCACAGATGTTTCTGTAGATGTGGTCGGCAGAAAAAAAACTAAGTATAATTTCATTACAGTGCTCAAAAGGGAAGTGCGAGGCTCTCACTGGCTGTGTTACTACACCCAGGCTCACATATTTACTTTCACAGACTGGAGCCGAGGAGTCATTACATCTCATTAGCTTTTTCATTAACACGTTCCATCAAACACTGACATCATCAAACATGTTGTCTCGCTGGGTGCAGAAACAGCGGCTGCTCTTCGGGATTTGTCGCTTCGTACTGCGATTGGCGCAGATATGCAAAGTTTAGAAGGATATGCAAACCTCATTGTTATATCAACATGCAGAACAATTAGTTTAAAAAAAGGGAATAGATAGCAAATGTCACAACAGTGCTTATTCCCGACTCTCAAGACAAGAATGTCATAGTTTGTGTTAGCACAGCTCGGTTAACAAACCTCCCTCAGCCCCATTCATTTGGCCGTGTGAATACCTTTTCGATGCCGTGTCTTAAAATCCACCTCTGAATGACCCAAATGTACCACCACTGTGTTTGTTTCCTGACACGACACCGTTGCAACTCTCATCTGCTTCACGGTGTATGGGCACATAATAATAACTGTGTTAAAAGGTCTCTCATTTTCTGTAGCGTGCATGCAAAACAACCCCTCGAGTGTCATTCAAGAGTCACTGAAGAGCAGACTTTTTGGCCAAAAAATAAGTAAGATATAAATAAATGAAAATGATGTTACACGCTCTCACGTCTTTATCCCTCTGACGGCGACAAATCACACAAATTGCAAAGGCAACCATGAAGATTGGCTGGAAATAAAGCCCCACATGTGAGTGAAACGAATGTGACAGTCTATAATGTTAAGAGGTTTGTTGACAAAAAGGATTCCATTAGCTGGCGCCAGCGCACCAAACCATGGCAATATATGTATTATGTTTTTAACCCGACACATGTGTCTCTAGGTTAAGCAAACATTTCTGTGGATGCACAAATACTGACTTCGTCTAATTGGTCGTCCCATTACCCCAGTCTCCGCTGTGGCTAATGCAGACTCTGAGACTTGGGCTGACAGTCAACAGAATTGAAAATGAGATGATTTAAGTTGTGGGTGGGCTCAGTGGCTCAGCGGTTGGCACTGTCATCTAAAAGCAGGGAGGTCCTGCAGGGTCCTGTCAGTCAGTTAGCTCTCGATTGGCAACCGTTCCAGGGGGTTTGCTTGCTTTCTGCTCGATGCATGCTCCAGCACCCCGTGACCCTGAATATGAATAAGTGGGGATGGGAAATGAATAGATGGATATTTTTGATTTTTTTTTAATGCAAGTCCTCCATTAAATGTTGGCATTTAAACAGCCGAACGGTCCTCGATTGATACCTGCTCAGGTTGTAAATGAAATGATAATTTTGGCTGGAGTCTTGGCGAAGACGCATTGAGAATAGCCGAGACAGAGGTCCTTTCTTTTCTCTCTGCCAGTTGGGTCTGTTTTATGAGGATCTATCCATGGTGCTGAAGCTGGAACTCCAGGCCGCCCGGAGACAAAGCTGTTCAGGGAACATGCCAGGGCTCGTAAGCAGGGACCACTCTAATAAAAGTCACTTTGAGGTGACATCTGTCTACTAGCAGAGTTTCGGGGGGGACTCGATTTAGGCTTGTAACCAAGGATTCATTTGATTGTCGAGCAAAGAGAAGCCGTCTTTCGGGTTCTTTTCCCGTCATTTGAGAATTGAGTCTGAGATGTCACAACCACAAAGTCGGTTTGAAAGCCCCGCAGAGTTGAAATCGGTGCTATTGATTAAAGACTTAGGATGGATACAAACAGTCAAAATGGGCACACTGTCCGTGTAATATAAATCGTATTGTGCACGGCCTGCAGACTCTGAGCATTATCCTCCCTGATAGATCGCAGATTACCTACAGAATTGCCACCAGCATATTCAGTCAGACGCCATGTATCGGGATTATTTGTGCCTCCTTCTGCACAGACGTTTGAATTTTAACTACTAAAGGGGCTGAAATGTGAAACCGTTTATTGCATTCATCTGCAGAATGCGGTCAATCCTATTTTTGTGAACGCCTGTGATGTTTATGTCAAGACTGTGGCAGAGATGTGTCGATTAAACCCCCCAGTGGATGTGAAAAAGGGGGTCGGAACATTAAAAACGCCTTTCAGCAGCAGCTCAACACAAACTACAGCCTCCAAAGTGACCGTATGGGGGACTCTTTGCATGCCGCTGCATTGTTTTCTTGCTTTGGATTCCAGTTGTGCTGCTACCGAATAAACCGGTCACATATTTACTCCAACCACCCAAATCCAGCTCCACGTGATGCTCACACCTCCACTTTACTTACTCGACTGACACAGATTTAGATTCCATAGGCTCCAGGGGGTGAAAACACTCCACGGTAAGGACACTTCCTGTCCAGAGTCTTGGAAATGTCTCTTTAGTGCAGCTGCATTTGAACATCTGTACAGTTGGTTAGTGCATCGAATGAGAAACCTGTGGACTCACTGTATGAGTAAGCATCTTCTCCATGGCACATTAGACACTTTCGCTATAGGACATACAGTCAGCTCCACCATCCGCCTGAGAAACCTTTCACACAAGGGCCACACAAGATTGTGACCCCCAGATAAGCCCATTAGAGCAAACTGGGAGCACAGGCCGATCAATTAGAGGGTTTAAACGGTCTTCACAAGCACAACACAACCAAGATGTGAGATCCAGGGAGTTTTAATTAACAGAGAGATATTAATTTCCTTAGGAAATAACAAAGTCAAATGTTGAGTGTGGATACAGCACTTGCATACTGGCAATTCCACAGATGCCAAAGATCGTATTCAAGTTACAAATGTGTTCAATTAGGCCAGACCTTATGAATAAATGAGCAACTTTCGTCTGGCCGAGCCATAAAATAGTTGGCCTGGCACAGTGTCTTCGGTATCAGGGCTAAATGAAGCTGTGAAATGGCGCATCGTGTTCGGCGCATTGATGTTCAAAACACGAATTTAACAAATCCACTCTGAATCCTGACGGATAGAGAAACACTCGGGTTTTCTTTTTCCTGACGCGCTTGGAAACTGACAAGACTGTGTCGGGTCGGACACGCTTCAGGTTCACAGCGCCAGCGAAACACTTACAAGAAAAACAAAACATTCAGCAGCAGATGCAAAATTCCCAAAAACTTACCGTGGGTCTGGGTGCACAGAAGTCCACAGAGAAAGAAATACTGTAGAGGACCCATTCTGGCATATTGGCCCCCCTGTGAGCTATCGGCGCATGAATTCCTCCTCAAGCGAAACCAAAAAAAAAAAAAAAAAAAAAAAGGAAAAAGAAAAAAAGACCCACTCAATGAATCATTCAATCTTCCTTTTACTTTATGGCAATGTACTGTTTCCGCGCAAAAAAAAAACCCACAACCAAACAGCAGTTATTTCAGCCGCTGAGAGGACGCGTTCTCATCCCGCATGCCCATTCTCCTTCCCTCTCTCCGGGAGCGCACCAGTGAAGCGAGCGGTCTGTCTGTCGACTCGCCGACACGTTAGGGGAGATTTCTGCAGTCACCAATTGCAAAATGGAAAGAAGAAAAAAAAAAAAAGAAAAACAACCATCACCGACGCCCAAAGACGCTCCGACGCTCTCCCCGCTGCATTTCTTCCTTTTGGCACTTTTTCTTTTTTACCGGGTCCCGACGAGAGGGAACGCATCCATCCTGACGCGGGACAAGTTGAGAGATGAAGGAGGGGGGGAAAAAGGTGGAGATGGGTGGGTGGGTGGGGGGGAATCAGAGGTGAGTAGCTGCACGGTGCAGCAGCAGCACAGCACAGCTCAGCCCCTCCTCTCTCCTCTGCGCTCCTCTCCTCTCCACCGCCGCTCCGCCACCGCCGCTGCCCTGGGAGAGAAACTAACCGGCGAGGAGAGAGAAACATGCACAATGGATGCGAGAGCGCTAAAAGTCAGGAGCACTTTACATTCAGGACAATCGGGAGGGGGCTGATAATGATGCTCATTAGCGTCTCCTCTGCCTCCTCCTTCTTGTTCTTCTTCTTCTTCTTCTTCTTCTGGGAGGCAATTTAACGCGAGCAGCTGATACATCCACGAGACACAAGTCCTTCTGCGAGCATAATCAATACGTATTTGAATGAAAATGATGCTGCTGTGCGCCATATGTTGGGCTGGTTTTGTTGTCTGTCTTTCTCTCTGTCCTTTTTTTTTTCTTTTCACACAGACAGATTTCCTTCCCTCTTTCTATTTTTAATTGCTCTGCTGTCCATATCAGCTCACAGATATCCGAAGGAAACCAATTAAAGGTGCACTGTGAAGTTTTTTTGGGGGGTTGAGACATTTGAATCTTCTTCCATATCTAAACAAACTCCCCTTGTTTTCACGACTGAACAAACTGACCCTGAAGGACAACACAGTTTCATTTGACTTTGTTTATATGTGGCGGACCCTGCCACCTTTCTAGCTTCAAACTGTGTTCTGGAGACCTTGTTTTCCTCCTCTGAGAACAGTTTGTTTATTCACTTAATTTGAATTAATATCATCACCCAATTGATGTTGTAAATATTCAGACCATGTTAAAAAAATTTATTTCATCCCCAAAAGTGGATACTGCCCCCTTTTTATAAATGTTGACTTCTCAGGCAGAAGTGTTTCTCGATTTTGTTTCTTCAACCTGATGCAGCATCAGACAACCAGGAGGACAGCAGTCTGCCAGGTTCACTTTTACACATTCACTAAATATGAACAATACAACATTCCCCAAGCTAATGCTCCGCTCCGCATTGCAACACAACTTCAGATACAGTTAGCGAGATTTATCACTGGAGCCATTTTTGTTCGTCCAACGAAACAAACAAGCCTCGTCGGTCTTGCAGATCTGATCCAACAGAATCAGACGTGTTATACATCTATTGTTATGTCTGTGCTTTTCTTTTCCTCCAAACTCCTGCTTTTCCATAGATTGGTCTGCACCAATCCTGTCAAAAAACATGACATGTTGAGTCAAAGAATTTAAACAAAGCCCTGTGTGTGTGTGTGTGTGTTTTTTTTTGTTTTGTTTTTTTTTTTTTTTACCAGGCAGCCTTTTTATTTTCATGTTCACGGTTGAAAAAGCTCCTATTACAAAGGAGTACAGCTGTTTAAAAAAAAGCAAAGAAAAAAATGGCACTTCATTCCTACAATCTGCCCAAGGTGCTCATCCCGCCTGGTCATCAATACTGCTCAATACTGTCGATGGCATTATAAATGCGGTGCCTCGCCATGAGACGAGACTGAGACGGGGCTGCATCAGGTGCTATTGATCCGGAGAGGGTGGGGGGGGCGTGAGTGTGAAATTAAACCATTTTTGGCGCAGCGTTCACAGCAGTCGATCGAATAATAATTGTGGACGATGGCTAAATCGAGTCTGCATGAAGGGGCTGTGAAGTGAACACAATCATTTAAATTGGATAGATCTCATCCATCAGAGTGACGTTTTCAATAGAATTTTCCTGTCTGACTGTTCTTGTCGTGGCGCCGCTCGGTTCCCGGCGCCGCGAGGACCTCGTGCCTCTCAACGGTGTTTTGTTTACACTGGGTTGGAATATATTCTGTGTATTTTTGTGGGGGGAAAAGGAGGGAGATTATTAGTATTTCTGTTCCTACACTACCCACGGTGCAGTGGAGGATTTAAGTAAGTCCTCACCAATTGTTTTTTCAGCTTTTATGCAGAGAATGACCTTAACTCGCCGCACGTCCTGTCTTTCAGAAGAGCACAGAGATAATAAATAGGCTTTTCAAGAAATTAATGACCTCACAAAAATCCATCAAGGTGAACTTTAATGATGTGGCGAAGGAAACTTCAAGAACATACTAATGCTAATTGAGCCAAATGACTTTATACACATTACCGCCGCTATTCATCACGAGGCAGGAAGACAAATGTTGGTATCAGTCTTGTATCTCCTCCAACAAAAGAGTGCGGAGAGCGGGTAATGGACACAGTGGACAACACCAATGGGGCTCAAACCAAAAATAGTAAGGTCAGTGTTTGGGATTAAAACATTCAGTCTAGACAAATGTGATTAATGTGCTTCAACCAGTGACATTGTCACAGCTAAACACACAGCGCGTAATTACTGCTGCTGGGGGTCTCTTTATCAATACAATAGACGGCGGTAGTGTGGGATTATGGGAGCTGTTCCCATTGTTAAACGACTACCATCGCTAAAGAAAATTCATCTAGGTGACTCGAGACGACATGTTCACCTACGAGGTCCTGTTTTAAAAGATTTAGTCACATTTAGTTTAGTCACGTTTGCAGACTTCCTCCATTTCTTCCTAACATATAGGGCTGAGTACCAAACTACAGATCGAATTACATCGGCACTGTCGAGAACCGATTCACGTTAAATCGATTGGTGCCAAATTTCGGTACTTGAGACCGAATCTTAACGAACTAACGTACCAACTAGCATTAGCCAAAACCTAGCCCCTGGCTGCATCCGAAATCGATCCTTTTCACGGCAAACATTCTGACTTGTCCAAGCAGGAAAGGCACGGGTGAAATTCAGAACATTAATGATGTCTGTATTCTGATGAGTTCCAACGGGGACACTTGACTGTCTTCATTTGAATCCAGTTATCCAGCTTAAGTAAAAACTGCTTCCAGGTCTTTTCGACAGCTTCCTCTTTTGAAACAATGCAGGTCGTATTTGGTGACTTAATTTTTACAACTAAAATGACATTTTTGCTATTACAGAGAGAGCAAAGTACAGACAGAAAGGTAACGTTGGGTACCAGTATTCGAGGTACAGTACTGGTATCAGTGTCGGTTCAAATGTGAATGCATGGAACTGTACTAAAGTATCATCTTATGTTTCCCTAGAAGTTTACAGCGACAGACGACTAAACAAAACCACCATTACAAAGTACAAAATACAAATGATATAGCATATGTTTTGTCGGTTTAATGCAGTTTGAGACAGTCTTAACTCTGAAAGGTAAAACAGTCAGGTATTGGTGAGTTATCACACAAATACATCATCTGTAAATAACACAAATTGAGAAATTTCTCATTTTGCATCAGCGTGTCACAGGATTTGGTTGCATCTGTTGGGCCCAGTGCATTTTTAGCTTAGTGGCAACCTTGAGGTGATTGTATTACAGCATTTTGTTGTACAGGGCTTACAATTCAGTATAACATTCAACCATTCTGTTACAAAACGATGCTCTGCTGCGGTGCTGTTCTCAAGCTGAGAGGAGAGAGCTCCGGTTCGTCATCGCATTGATGTGTAATAGTGGAGAATCACTCATTCTACTTTTATGTCATCCTGCTGAGAAAAGCACTCTGAATGGTTTACACCGAGACACAAATATTACTTATAAGTGAAATGCTACAATAAGTAACTAAAAACTATGTTCAAGCGTTACTCGCTTTCTTGCTGCACACACAGAAGCCAGTTTGATGTATCAAATCTAGCTGTTATTTCTTGTAAAATTATAATACTTGAGATCAATTGATGATCATCATTTATGACTGAGCTGGTCTTTCTTACACCTCACTTGTGGCTCGAAGACGAGAGCTGACACCGGCTTTGAAAATACTGTCGGCACGGTGCATCTGGGGAAAGTGCCTTCGTATGTAAGGTTGGGAGGCTGAAAATAGCATTAAAATGGAGAAATCCAGGGGAAAATGGCATGTGGCATGAGTAATTGCATAATGGCATTTCATGTCTAGCATAAGGTCAGAAAAGAGAATGCATTGAGTGAGGTGATTTGACGTTTATCTTTGAAGTTGAATAAGATAAGGGAGGCAGAGAAAGCCACCATCGCTCGTCACACGGCGAGAAGGACATGTTTCCAGGCAACATAAGACGTTCCGCCGCCGCTTTCTCTCTCGCAAACCGAAAAAATCAAAGGGGCTACCAGCTCTCATTAATCTACCTCCTCTCTCCCTCTCTCTCTCTGTTGATCACACTTAGGAGACAGTGTCAAGGTCACGAGTTTTGTCCGCACCATTACCTACTCATAACCGTGTTTGTCCAAGCCAGGAGTGTTGGAGGGAACAGATGGTGTGTGTGTGACGGTGTGCTTTCACCACCAGACATGCTCAGGCTTAGTGCGAGTGGACAGAGTAGACATGTGTCTTGACCACAAAGCACAGACCTGCATCCAAGTGACAAACGTCTGTCTAACAGCTTTAAGGTGTCCGCCGCAGTGGGTGCCTGAGACGGTGTCTTGAAATTTACACCGATGAGTTTGGGTGTAAGATCTGTAGAACCGGTCGTAAAAATTGAATATATAATATCCATTGTGTTGACGCTGTAATAGAAACATGACTTTTTCAGGATTCAAGGGGATTTTATACAATTACACATTATAGAAACACATGGTTTCAAGTGAAAGTTTGTAAAACTAGAGCATATACACAGTTAATGTACGTCTTTATGAATGTAAACAGCATCAACACGGTGGTGGTTATAACATGGTTGGCATTCTCACATTAAAAGTTCGATATCTGGGAAACACTATCCATCCACTCTAAGTTCGTTTGAGCAACCAGCATCAATAATACAAACACAGAGTCCGCCTTTCCTCATCCTGCTGTAGACTTGTTTTAAAACATTAAAAGAAAGAAACTGGAAAAGAAAATATATATTCACCACACAGCTTGTCCGGCGTAATCCAAGTCTCTGGAAGATCCATTTTTGATTTAAAACGATATTATTTATCATTTTTAAGACAAAATCTTAACTGTATTTGCTAAGCTAAAAACGTAAGCGCTTATCTCATCAGGTTGCATGAGCTTGACCGCATGTCTGGGGTATAAATGACTTTATCCCTTTACCTTTTAATATGAGCTGCATTAACGTGGCTCCCATCCTGGATCTCTCTCCTCTCTCGGTCGGGCTGGTCAGGTTGGATGGTTGAAAAGCATGCATGCTAGTTAATTTTTCCATGTTATGGGATACAATAAAAAAACATTCAATAAAAGATTTATATATCAAGCCCCCCGGCCTTTTCCTTTATCCATCAATAAAAAGTGCATTGTTTTTATTTTTATATTATTGCTCGGCTGTGCTTTTATTGTGTACCAATATCTTGTTTCAACAAAGAGACATATAATGCTGCAAAGAGGAAGAACTCGATATTGTTCCACTGTGATTCCACATAAACTCCATTTAGCAGGCTACTGGTTTCCGCTCCTCAATTGAGATTGCACATCACTGAGTCACTCTGGATCTCGAGTTGCTTCGTACGATAAATAAAGTCGAACTGTAAATTGTTCGGTATGAGATCAATTATGTTGTAATGCATTGCACAATCCATCAGATGCAGTCACTTGTGCCTCTGGTGGCTGCGGCTGGTTTCCGCCTTTGCGCCTCTCCCCCCCTATTGTTCAGGTTGGCAGAGTTCCAGATGTTATTAGGATAATGTGTGGGGGAGTTCTCGTGGCTGTCAAGGAAAACGTGTGCTGTGATTCCTTTACGAATGCAGGTGGTCGGGGTCGGACGAAAAGAGAGACAGAGCGAAGCTGACTTTGTAAGTGGTGCCGGTCCAGCTGACTGTTCAAGGAGCAAATCCCGATGGAGGATTTCCTGCTTGAGGAGTCTCAACACAACACTGCACAGCAGACTTTGAACCAAGTCATGAAAATTGATAGTCACATGGCAGCCTTTTGTACTTTGTACTGACACGTATCGCTGTGATGCTGTAAAGCCTTATGGACTGAAAACATAACAATGCTGTTCCGATGGACGTTCTGCTGCTGCAGGAGAAGATGCTAGATCAGCTGATTGGCCAATTTTCTCTGAAAAGCCAACATATGCCTCTATGTTGTGAGCTAGTAGGTTGTACGGTAAGTTATTTACTGACATTTGCTTAATGGACACTTCAGATTTTGATATGTTTTATACCCTGTCTAGTATCAAAGGCAGGAAGCATCTTTCTTTAATACCTGCAGAAAGTAGGGTGAGACCACTGAAACTTGCATTACATGCACCAAATAAGCTTGCCTTTTGATCTTACACATACCTGATTTAGATGTCTTGGTAAGCCTCCAGAGTTCTTATGGATTAGCAATAGCTCCTGAGTTCAAACATGCTGGACATGGCAATCACCACGGGAAGAGGACTAGAATAGTTGCTCAAGTAAAAGTACTGTTCCTGTAACGAAATTTGAGTCAAGTTCAAGTAAAAACACTTAAAGCACCGGTATTGGCAGTGTTATGTATAAAACATTCCCCAACCTAAAATATTGAACTGTATTATTATTATTTTTTTCCACAACCATCTGGTGACCCCTGGAAATTAACTTCCAAACCCCCTGGAGGTCAAGACCCCAAGGTTGAGAGCCCAAGCACTCAGATAAAGGTTATAAGTAGGTCAATTAAAATCTACTCTGGGCACATGTCACTGCACTACATTTTAAAAGGAAGAAGGGGGATACATTTTTTTCATGTATGTATGAATTAGATGATAGACCTCTTAAATTGTAGATGACATTTAGGCTTCCAAGTAAACACACATCACACCACAGAGCTTTAACGTCCAATAACATATTAGATTTCTATACACAGCACACAGTGTAGCCCTTTTGTGAACAGAGATTTCCCAAGGTCTTGGTCACCGGTCATCAGGAGCTTTTGGGTGCACCTGTGAAGTTCTCCCTCAGGTGACTGCAATCAGTCAGCTGGGAGGCTGAATGAGAGGGTTGCGGTCCTCCCTGCTCAGTTGGTTGCGAGTCTCCAGGGAGTCGACACTGTCAGTTGGCACTTTGTGTTTTGTGTTTGAGTGAAAGTCTAAGTTGAGTGTGTTTAAGATTTCCATAGATTTTGTTTCCCCCTTTTCCAGTGACTCCCTCTTCACCTTTGGTTTTTGGGTCCATCATTAATCATCACCGCCACCTTTTAGACACCGAGGGACCAATTAGCTACGACCTTTTTTGTGGATTGTGCAGCGTTTTGTTAGTTTCCCAACCTGTGTCCTTCAGGTCTTTTAAGTACTTGTACACAAAAGTAGCTTCATTACAGTAATTATAATTAATGTAATTAGTAAGTTACAACCTGTGATGGTAGGTACATTAACTTAAATAATGTACTGAAGGGCATTTTTGGCGGTACATGTACTTAAACATAATTATATCCACTCTCAGCTACTTTATACTTCCACTCTACTAAGTTTTAGGAGGCAAATATTGTAGATTTACTCCACTACATCTGTTTGATAGATGAGGTTACTAGTTACTTTGCAGCATGAAGTGCTACATCTGAGCAAAAGAAACACATTTTAAATTATCTTATTGGCAATTAGATTAAAAAAAAACAACAACAAAACACTAATTCTGATAATCAGAGTATTGGATTCATTCATTTCCTGGGCACGATCATCAGTCAACCCTTACAAATACATGTAAATATATGTATAATTTATTCTCCTTGTATTTTTGATACATTTAATATCAGATACTTAGGTTTGGGTACCTTTTACTATACTGGTTCAACAATTATTGCAATTCTAAATTTGAGCTGCCATTATATTGTAGGTAGAATGAAACAGGCTGTAGTATTTATCTATCGGTAGCTGTAGTTGTTGTCACGTTCTGCATGTGATCAGAGGAAGAGAGATCTCTTTGTGTCACACCACCACAGGAAGTGTTCTCTGGACCATACAGGGGTGTCCATCGTAAAGCAAAGACAATATTTAACAATAAAGTCATGTTAATAATTGTCTCTACAACATTGGTTCTGTCAAGCTGTTGTATTTCTGTGGCTTTCTGGACAGAGACTGTTCTTTTAGATCTCAAACTACACAATACCCCTCGGATCCCGCTTGAAGGACACTTGAATCAAAGCTAGACATCACAAGATGTCTCCCCTCGAGAGACGCCGTTTTCTTTCTCGGAGACGAGTGGTGTTGTCAGTGTATTACTATCACTTTATTCCGTCGCACTGGATGCATTGCTTCCTTCTGTATACCTTCATGCTCCACAAAACACCGTTGAACTTCTGACACACCTTGCTAAAGTAGAGAGAGAAGGAGCCAATCCTTCCAACTCCATTTAAATGCTTTCAAGGTGAAAAAGGCCCCATTCAGCGTCTGGAAGTGGATGAGGTACTCCGGAGGACACTAGTGAGACATCTCTCTAGCGACATAAACGTGGAGGAGAAAGAAGGGCTCGTGTTTAATCAGGCGCAAGGACATTTACACCATTTGTTTTTCCTCTGGATGAGCACAGGAGAAAAAAATAAACAGAGAAAACAAGGAAGAAAACGCTGAAAGCAATATGAAGGAGAAACCCCAGGAAGCACTGCGCTCTTAACATTTTTCAAATGGCAGATAATAGACTTCTCCCATGCGTGTAAACATTGCATTTCCATAGAAATGGCCTCTTTCCGTGTCTCAAATAGGTAGTCATGGGTGAGAGAGTTACGTAGCACTCACCTCCTAATCTCGTTAGATGTTTTCTATAAAGGCGCTGGTTCTTTTGCTTTAAAGGGAAATAAAAACAAACAATATGAGACGGAGTCGAAAAAGAGTGAGCGTGTGTAGTGTGCAGGCACTTTGAATGCTGCTTCAAACGGTGTGGTGCCTTCAATCAAACGAATATGATTTATTTATTCTGTTGATGCAGCTGACCAGCAGGCCGCCGGCAGGATGCCACGTTTAAATGAAAGTCACGGTTTAATATAGCCCGGTGTCGCAAAGCGTGCCTCATAGGGCTGTATTTTCAATAAAAAAAAGGCAAATTAGCAACATTTAGCACAACACACACACATAATTTTGCAAAAGCATTAGTAAGAGAATATTTGTTACTTTCAATATGTAAAATAAAACGACAATAAGAAGCAACATATGCAAAAACTTGCCGAGGACAGACAGCACATCCATGAGACTGTTTCCAAAAGGTCCACATGGACTGTGAGTGACAGGTGGATAGCATTTCCATTTGTTTCAACATATTTTCTATTTAGTTCCATTTCAGAAGTCACCTACGGTATGAAAATCACTTGTGTATCATCATGATTTAACCATACGTTTGACCTTAAGTATATAAATATTCAAAATCATAATGTCAAATATTTAAATGTATCTACAATATCGTCATTCCTCATGTCGCAGGAATATCTGGGAAACCCGGGAGGATCTTCAATAAACATCATATCCCAGGCAGAAACTTTTCCATCCTAGGGACAAAGCACCCAGGCAGAAGCAGGGTAATGTAGTTTATGCGGTCCAATGCAGCCAGGACTGCTCAGCTGTGTACATTAGGGAGACAAAATAGCCTCTCCATGAGGTTTAACAGTCTGCAACTCCCTTCCAGCTAGTTATAGCTGAAGAAGCCTCCTGGATGAGAGGTGAAACGTCTTCAAGGAACTGAAACAAGTCCAGTTGCCCACGATACAGCACCTACTATTACCATGACCTGGATGACTGAGAACCTTCATAAACATTTCACCTTTGTGTTTTTCATCAGTACCCCTCTGATCGTATCTGTTAAAATATATAAGCCAGTGAGTTCAACTTATAAGAAAAGAGCAAAATGTAATGAAAGTTGTATATTTGAGGAATGATTACCAGACACCGTGTCTCATTTTAGCAGGGAGTAGCAGGTGTGGGACTGTCTGTGTAGGCACAGGCTTCAGAAAATAATAACTTAAGAACAATACATGCCAGAAACCTAATACATACACCACAGGCTCCCCTTAGAAACCTGTCGTGCACTGGTAGATGATCTGATTAGATTTTTTTGGAGGACTTTTGCTGCATAAATTTGCATTTCTTTGAAGGAAGAAATATATATATTTCAGACTAGAGTCACGCTCAGGCAGCCCCTCCGTTTCTGAGGACATTGTTCTCTCCTGGATGGGCTGCTCCATTAACAGGTTCTTGTGATCCAAGCAGAAAGAGCTCAGGTGTGTCAGAGAGAGTGGGAGAGGAACAGCGAGTACCATGACCGCCGATTTTGTGCGTCACTTCCAACTCTGTGTTTTTTCTTGCCAGTCCTTCCGTGTGTCCCCGGGCCCATCGTCATGAGGCTTCTGGGTAGTGACCGAAAGAATTGGATTGTGGATACAAGTGACCGGGGGGTTTATGACCTCGCTCTGCGTGACTGGGTGGGGGAATTTAGTGATCCGAAAAAGACCTTGGTGTCATTGCTGCTCCTTCACATTGGCGGAAACTGCTAAGGTAGTTCAGGATGCACCCGGGGGTCCTGCCAAATCCAGCAGGAAATGTAGTAAATGTAGTAAAAAATGTTTTTATTTCATAATAAAAAAAAGCTATTCCATCATATTAATAGCTGGTTGTTACTGCTTTATAGCAGTCGATCCTATCAACTGGTTGTCACCTTCACCTGATTTTCACAGTAGTGTCAATATCAGATGCATGAGAATAGCAGGGATCCACAGTCCAGTCGCCAGAATAAAAGGTTGGTGGTCCATGTTTCTGCAAATCGCTGTTTTATGCACCATATTGACATTTCTATTATATCTGTCATATCAAGTTCACATTACACGTCTATGACCTGAATTTAATATCAGGAGGTGGAGGTGATGGTTGTGAATTGTGAGACCAGTGACCACAGTTGGAGACTGCGTGTAAACATTTACAAATGTGAAACCGCTGGATATTTGTCCTTCTTTTCCTGACCCCAACCAAGTGGTCATTGTGCTTAAACCTAACCAGTCACAACATAAAATAAAATACAAAAATAAGTTAAACGGACAGTGTGTAACTATTTAAGTAATTTATTAACTCAAATCGACGTCTTTGTTCATAAGTAAGTCCACATTGTTGTACAATTACCTCTGCCAACAATCTGACTTATCCTCCTGAGCGAAGAATTACCTATGTGAATATACATAGCACGGTTAAGCTCTATGGAGGCCGCCATGTCTTTCCCGGTGTAAAAAAACTATGGACTGCCGAGAGGGACACAAAGCACTACGTAGTAAGGCTAAACGCGATTTAGCTCAGAGCTAGCTTGACTGCGGAACTGAGAGGGAGCTCAGCGAAAGCGCTCGTCACTAACTAACATCTAACTACATCTTTACCTCATTACTTGAATCAGCAGAAATACTCGACGCTGTTGGGAAAGAGTCCATATTTTGAAAATGAGTTTTGTTGTCCGTCAGGGCCACTGTAGCTTCTGGAACATCTTCAGGACAGGAGGGGTGAGCGAAATAGTGTTGCAATGTAGAGCCTCACAGCTAGATGGTGCTAAATACTCAATATATTACACACTGTCCCTTTAAAGAAATGTAAAGATTTAACATAGTATTTTCAAAGAAACATAAATTGCCAACGTTTACTTTGGATTGGATTTGGGATCCCTAATGTGAAAAAGCTGACGCATTAATAAGTAGTAGAGAATGGTTAATTAGGCACTACCCGTAACTGATGCTTTTTCCAGTGCATCTTCACACTTCAGTGAGTGAATCGGCCTATTGCCAGTGACTACCACACATATCACTTTTCCCAATTAAACATGACCAGTGCAGCGCCCAGACACACTGGACCTTCACTAGAAATCTAGTGAGCTTTAGTAAACAATGCGGTTTGGGGTTAAATGGATGTGTTACTTATGTAAGTTCTGTAGATAATTCGACTTAGGTCCAATTATGTGCATCATGTAGGTTAACTATGTTAAGCTGAAATAAATTCCTGTTGACTTTTGGTTTCACACAGGACTTGCAGTCTCCTATGTTTGTTTTACCTAAAGCTCCACCCCAACTCTGTCGCTCTTAATTCTACTTCTCCTGACTTCCTCCTTTGCTGATGCTATAATTACTTTGAGCACTAGAGGGTGTCGTCTAGCAAGAGCACATACAGGTATTACCGTAATAAGCTGCTTGCAAAGTCAACCTTTATAGATGTTTTTCTGACGAAGATGGGTTGATTTGATTTGGCCTATCCAACTGTTCGTACTACTCTTCTCAAGATGGTCCAACAGATTCAGTCAGCTTTGACAACTGTCGTCAAAGCATTACATTACAGTCAATGGAAACCCCGGGTGATGATAGGAGCACGGAAATGAGATGGAGCCTAGCATTCAGATGTGTCACACTTGCTGAGAAAAATTCAATACTCTTGACTCTCAGCCTTGGAAAGAACTTGTGTACCGCACAGCCAAGGGCACTGTATTGTACCGTGTTGCTGTGTGTGACACAAATGGCAGCAGAACTCAGACCTATACTCACATGAGGCCTACTACATCTCCACCACCCTGACATTACTCAAACACTGGCTTCAGCGCTCGACATTGAAGCCAGTCATTTCGGATCTCAACATCAGTCTTTACAAAAGGGACGGGACTGCAGTTCTGATGGGGTTCCAGCAGAACAGAGGATGATGTATGACTCATCGTGCAAATGTAGCTGGGCCATTGTTTCATATACATAATGATTCATATCCCATGAAACAGGCCCAGCAGTGCAATTCAGCTGCAGGATATTGAAATTTAAATTGGTTGAGAAAGCAGATATAAGTGTTTGGTACGGAAAGTACAACCCTACTTTTTCATCCACTTAAAAGTGAATATTGAAGACCAAAGGGTTTGAAGGAGGCTCACTGGTGGTACTGTTGCTAAATGAAGTGATCTTAAAGGTGGTGGTGTTGGAAGCACAATTGAGATAAAGGCATTTAAAAGGAAAATGTCACCTTCACATTATTTGTGTAAAGTTTAATATTTTAATGGCAAAGTAAGAGGATTGAGAACGTATAAAATATCTCTGATTAAACCTTGAGCCGCAGTGATTTTTCTTTGAGTTTATCTATAACAGATCATTTAAACCACATCAACATGTCGACGGAGTGTTGTTCATCATGTTGTGACCGCACTGCATGATATTCTCTGAGCTGTTCTCAAATGCATCTTTGTCCTCCTTCCAATCTCCAAATGGCAGAAAGAGAAAGAAAAAAAACCCAGAGGTAACTCTTTTTGCATGTGTGCAGACATGCACAGCCACATCCATATGTATGCACCCATGCGCAACAAAAAGCTGCATAAAATATACATTAGCAGTGTCTGTGTACAATACAGCACAGTGCTTGACACACTGCTCCCAACAAACCTTCTCATAAGTATAAATGTGTATGCATGTGCTACTGAAAACCTTGTAAGAATGATAATCTACCCCCAGTCCAAGCTGCTGCACTCGTCTTTGAAGTCTAGTTTAATAAACCTTTTGGCGCTTCCCATCAAAGAGAAATACATTATAGAGTTTGTTGCAATGATTGATGTATTTAGTGGGTCTATTTGATTGTGTGGGGCTGTGCAATACAATTAAACTCATAACTAAACCTGTTAAACTAACAATATGTAACTTCTGCTGCCAGGGGTCTCGATGAAAAGGCGTACTGCCGAGTGTTGTGTGTAGAGGACCGGGCGGAGACATAGCTGCTGTACAACTGACCTATTGGAGGAATAAACACTCCGAGTCACATTGGCTTCTGCACCGATCTGGAGATGTTTGCCAGCGAGAGGAGATTTTAGGGATTACTGCTGAGTTTTTGGGATTAAAAGCGAATCGATCTTCACTCCCATTTATCAACCTGACTGCAGCAGCGATCCACGGAAGTGATTGTTAGTAATTCATGTGCTGTAATGTTAACTTTCGACTTGTAATGGAGGGTAAGTGTGTTCTGCTTTATGGAGAGAGGCAAAGGGAGTTGACCTGAATTCTAAAACACAGACAACATTTTACAGACATTTTAATGTTGTACATATTGTAAAATCAGGACTGATTGCATTCATTCTTTATGTCATTGTTCCACTTCAAGAAGCTGTTAGTGTTTTTTAAGTGGAATAAACGGCACATGAATCCCTCTTACTACAGTTTAAACTTGATCCATGACATACTGGCTTCTTTGTTGTGTAAAATCTCTACCTGTTATGGTGTGGCCTTGTAGATGTATTCAAATTCAAAACAGGTAGAGGGAATTTGAGTTCTCCGGATGGCTTAAAATTATTCAGCAAGTCAAACTCTTAAATATGGTGCCTTCACTCTTACCGCAGTGTAACTATACTCATCATACCAGATCCTTGACTCCAACCACATTGCATAAAATTTACAAAAAAAAAAAAAAATGCTGAAACTTGAAACACTATCTGGGATTTAAAAGTTAGCCTGCCTGCTGCTCTTTGGTGCCCGACATCAAAACGATCCTTGCAGTCTATGCAAAATGCATGCTGGTTGGAAGGGCAGAGAGAGTATTTCAACTAACGCTGAAGAAACAGCACGAGGCTCTTTCTTCTCCCTGAACTCTTCTCTTGTCTCTCAGTCGGTTCTATCATCATACCTATTCATCGCTATCTGTGAGAGCAGATGAAAAATGCAGTATTGTTCACTGTCCAAAAAGGTTATGCAACCATTGCATTGTGGCTTTATTTTGCCTTATTGTAAAACTGTAGCTTACCTTACAGTGTGGCTTCAAGATGGTCTCCTTTTCCCTCTCGTCTGATTTCTTTCCTGTGTGTTCGGGAAATGGGCACCAATAGAGCTCGAACAGGAAGGCTGTGATATAGCTGGAGGGGTTTTTTTCAGACAGGTCTTGGTAGATCTTTGTTAAAGAGATCAATGTCCAAGGAGAAGTTCATTACTCGTGGCTAAATCAGGTAATAAACTTAGATTCACTGATGAGCGATTGGATTTAGAAAAAGAGGAACTTGCGAGGCTGTTCGACTGGGAACATGCACGTGAACGCGATACGTTCCACGGGACCGCAATGGGCCGTGCATGCGAAACTGTTGTAATGGGAAACTGAATCTGTGATGTATATCTTTGTTCCTGCGCTTAGTTAATGCCACGACTTCATTTGTCAGCTCTAATAGTAGACGGAGCTATGCTGATGGCCCCAGGAGTCACTGCAGGAACTCGGCTTAACTATAGTTCTTCCACGATCCACTTGCTGTCAGAGAAAGCATGAAGCGAATGGCAGAGGCAGCTTCTATGGCTGGCCTCCGTGATAGAGAACATTGTCAAGTATTGTTAGTGTCACATGTCATCCCTAATACTGTACACAGGATTAAATATTGGCTGAGTGAATTCTTGTAATAAATGAGAGCGCATTACTTTTTTCTCTCTCTCTCTCTCTTGACATCAGACTGTTGATTTGTATGATGAGTGATATTTTTGTAGGCGATGTTTGTGGGAGATGATGATGATAACGTGGGCCGGCAGACGGATGATTTCTGTTCTTGTCATTAGGGCCTAATTTCTCTTTTGCAGTGTTAAATTCAGATAACGCAAAGCTACCTGAAGCAAAGCTACCTACCGCCGGACCTTGTGGCCTTTTTCCGGACTGAGGTATGTTAATGATGGCTATCTCTGAGTGTTCAAATAATTGTGGCATTTAACAGAGTCATTTATGCATGTATTTTTAGACTCGAACAGCTGAGACAGCTTGTTAAACGTAGCAAACTAGCCGCTAACACGCATCTGGCCAGTGAGAGCTACAGGACAGTTGGACTAGTCAGGTTTGGTTAAAACAAATCAAAGACACATTCAAGCAGAGAAAACAAAGTAAAGACAGGAATTGTATTGAAAATAATAATGCCACCAAAACCTAAAAGAAATGTCCACATGCTGCAATTCTTAAAGAAAGTGTTTTGTAGTTCAGACTCCCCCTGCCCACCAGATAAGGCCGTCACAACTCTCAGCGATGCTCCAATGATCACTCCTATCACCAGAGCAGATAGCACGAGAGGGAAACACTCTGCAGTGTTTTGAAGCATGTTTGTGTGCGTTGGAAATCTGCCTCCTGCAGATTTATGACGACAGTTGGTCTTCTTAAGATTCAAATGCCAAAACAGAGATTTGTGGCACCGCGCCATCTTTTTGAGGGGGCTAGAATAAAACAAACAAAACTGTAGTGTCGATGTCTCTCATCTTTTGTTTTAAAAAACTGTTTTGTGACCCATAATACGTGGGTGTCCCATATACGCTCAAACGTAACGAAGCGCACCACATGTGACTGTGAAGCAATCGTCCAATTATCCAATCGGCATAGTGTGAAATCACCCTGTTCTGACAGGCTGAGGTCTTCTTGTTGGTCAGCTTAGTGCAGCTTGTCAATGAATACACTGGACTCTTCCTCATACTGTATACTTCATGCCTTTTTTTTTTTTTTTTTTTTGGAAAGAGTCTGCTGGTCTCACCTTGGGACCAGATTTAACCGTGAAAGAACTGGTAGTGCTGATGCTGACCCTCAAAACACTGTGAGGACCGTTAGAGTGTAACTTTCCAAAAAAAAAAAAAAACTTATTTGCAAATATTTCATGAGGAAGGAAATTCTTTTGAAACATTGGTTAGACCTCAGGGATGCACACAATGTGTTGTGGTGGGGAACACTGAATTCAATCCGATAGCAACTTTTGTCTGTTTGCCAGAAAACTACACTCACTTTTGAGCTTTTATATTGAGCAGAAAGAAACGTTTCCCCTTCAGCAGATAACAGTATCAACAGCCTTCAAGTGTCAAACTCTGCACACGCGTCATCTTGCATAGGAAGACTCGGACGTCACAGTCGCCAAGGAAGACAATAAACACTTTTTTTAGTGGACAGGAATAAACTGTTCTCTGCAGATGAAACAAACTCACCGCACATTATTCCCACTTACCCGTACAAGTTATGCTATCAGACTGTAATGGCACTGAATGCTTTCGGCCTGCCCTCTCAAAGTCTCTGCGACCATGTCTGCCTATCAGTCCACCACCAACACAACCTCTCCAGCTGTAATGGGGTCGGCACTGGAGTAAAAATGTGGGACGTCATCAGATCTTGCAGATTTGAGAGATGCACTTGGAGCCTCCAATTGGGTGGATGCATTTTCTCGAGATCCACAGCTCCTGCGTTAATATTTGGAAACAGATATCTGCAAACAAATACAGAATCCGAGCATTTTGGAATCGGAAGCCTTCTTGATTCTGATTGTAGTCTCTGAACCCATTAGCACAGGCCGCCATCTGACTTGGTGTTCTGCTCTGTCAGCAGCCCTCCCATCAGCTATCATCTGAAAGTGATGTAGCTTTGTTTATCTGTATTCAGAGGCATACTTGGGCTCCATTCTTCAATTGTGCTACAAACAATGACCAGCACATGGCAAGTCTTGGCCCGGATATCTGTTACACCGGAAATCCAAAAACACTGGCTGCTGCTCCCTGAGGGGCTAAATCATCATTAGACATTAGCCAATGGGTTCCAAGATTGCTCCTGCACTGCAGCAAAAAGGTCAGCAATTATCATAAGAGGAAGAACATATTCTCTGTGGTTTTATGTCTGGAGACTGAATTATATCCATTCTATCTCACCACTGGAGTACATGTTGATGCTTGCAGGTCAGAGGAAGTTTGAGACTTTCAAGATCCTCCAAGACAAAACGGGCAAAGCAAATAAGGTCTCAGTAATCTCAAGCAGCATGTGATGCCCCTGTTCATCTATACACCATCTAACTTCAATAATCCCTTTATTACAACTGATCTTGGGAGGAAGTACTCATTTTTTCCACCTGCAGACTGAATGGAGCTAACTATTCTGCTCCTGAGTTGAAATGCTTAGCAGTGCTCGTTGCTAGAGAAGAAGAGGGGGATACACAAGGAAGCCTCCTCTTGACGGCTGTAGCAGTGCATAAATCCCTCCCTTCGGTGTTTTAAAAGTCCCCAAAACACACATCGCATATTACTCTGCGTGGACATTCATACCTTATGAATTTACTTTCAGTGTTAAGTAGAGGAAATGAAAACATAACACATGCCAGATCATCTCCTGGGCCTGGAAACTAAATGTTGGTACCTTTACCTTGAGCTTCCATCATCAGCATTGTTGCTGATCTTGGTATATGCAATGTTTAACAAATGTTTGAGAGGATAACTTGTCTCGTGTGTATTTTTGTGGTCAAAGTCACTTAGCTATGACATAAAATAATGTGCTTGGTCAGTTACAACGATGGTCCTAGAGCAACATTAAATGATTTTCCAGGAACAACACGATCATAATATCAGATCGTGCGTATCAACTTAGTTCCCACACACATAACCTAGACCTCCGAGCCAGGTGTGTCAGCCATATCAACATTAGAACAGGAAGCTGCGCGGGGAAAAAAATCCAACACTGGTTCGTGCCGGGATGGATTTGACGGATTTATTTCCCTAGATCTCTAGGGAACCTCTTGGTTGTTTATGGATGTTTTTTCCGTAGATACAGTGGGCGGTGTTTTCAAGGAAAGATTTCATCTTTAGCACACGGACATGTTCTGCATTAATATAACTGAATTACCCATGTTGTCAAAACTAGAATGTATGTAGAACCCACTGCGCCTCGTAGGGATACAGTAGTTTTCCCTCGCTGTAAATTAACTACATCTCCTTTGAAATCAAGCTCCCTTTAAGTGCTCCATTTAAGACGGGGGCAGCATTTCAACACAGCTGGAGTTCCTTCCATTCTGTCTGCACAAAGCGTATGTGAAGAAATTACTAACCCCCGCTGTATGTTTACTGGAAGCATGTTTGTGTGATGCACAAAGGATTTTCTGAGGTAATCAAAGAGAATGTGCCACAGCTGTGACAGCCGAGCAGCTGTTGAAGTACTTGTTTCAAAAATTTGTGGACACCGTCGGCTCACTTTACTTCCTTTTCTCATGCCTTTGTTTTCAGAACAAATCTTATTGCGTTCTAATCTGCATCTAATTATCTGAAGTGGCATATAGTTATATACGATGGCGTGTCAGGGCTGCCGCACATTTATGATGCACATCTATTAACTATTTACAGTTGCACTGAATACCAGAAATTACGGCATGTTTATCCAACCTCTGCCACAGGCATCTGCTTTGTTTGCCTCTGCTGTTTTAATAATCTGCTCTCCAATGCAGCAATTAAAAACAGCAACTCACTCTCTGCACTGCACTGCTGCCCCCTGCTTATGGGCTGTGGTAAACAAACCATGTGGGAGAAATGTGACAGCCTTTTTGTGAATGCAGTTGGTGAGAAAAGACATCTGTTTCTGAAAAAGCAAAATAACATTTGCTGCCTCCATCACCCCGGTGTTCACTAAGTTGTACAAAACACTTTGCAGACTTTGTTTGCATTTTTGTAATATTCCAGACTTCAGACGTATCTTGCCATTTCCATAAAAATCATCCATTCTATTCCAAACAACGTACAAAGGTAAAAAATGAAAAAAAAAAATGACAGAAGCCTTCTTTAGCAGCCCTCTAGGCACTCGCTCAGTCGGTGCTGTTGTTTTGGGTGTCAAACAGACAGGAGAAAAGCCGATACATAATATACAATAGATGGCACTCTCAAGACTGCAAAGATACAAAGGAATATATCCAGCACATTTGCATTCATTCCCAGGAGAGGTGCTACTCACGGCACATCTAGCTGGAAAAATCAACCTATTCTTAGATTTTTCAGAAGAAGATGTGCCTTTCACATAAATAAAATATGGTGTTGTCCTCAGAAACAAGAAATACTGTCATTTCACCTCCAATGGAGAGAGATATGCTACTGAAAAAAAAAAAAAAAAGAACTGCAATTACTCTCAGTTGAGCTGACGGCTCACATGGTCTTCATTTGGATAAGACACATTCTGTACTTTTCAGGTAGACTTTGAGAAGGAAAGCTGTGTATGCTGGACAAACAATCAGTAAGATCTACTCGCATAAAACCCACATGGCTCCGGTCTTAACATGCAACTCGGCGACGACGGGAGGAGGGGGGAGAGAGCTTAACGGGTGTGCTTGAAGTGATCAGTGCACATGGCTGCATGAAAGGTAAATAGATGGGTGGCAAAGAGAAGGAAAGGGGGTAGTCTGCTAAATCTACACAGCAGCCAATACTAATAAGGGGAGGCTAAGCCGTTAGTGAGGCTTAAAGCAGCTTACAGATGAAGAGAGTCTCAATTTGGCTGCAGTACTTTTTTCTTTTTTTTTTTTTTTCTCCTCCAAAAACTAAAAATCTTGTGGGGGGCTTACTCATCTCTTCACATATACTGTATGCCGTGACAGAGTGAAAGGAAATCCAGCTGCGTTGAAATGCATCCTCGGCTGCCCGCAGCTTAAGTTGAGCGCTTAATATGTGGTAAAGGGAGCTTAATTGGAAAGGAGATGTAGACACTTTAATTCCCGGGTGATGTAATTTTAAACAATGTTAACATTAATGCAAGTGTACCATCCATATCCAGCCGTGTCCTGGTGAGATTTAATTTTCTAATGGTGATGTACAGTATTTTGAACTCCGATTGAAGTTGGCGCTTAATAACACACGGCCTTGTACGAATCCGCAGAAAAATCCAAATAACTTCACATCCTCAATAATCTATCATTATGTAATGTTTAATCAATAGTGTATTATGTCTTATGTCTAAGTCCCGGACTGGACATTGCCTTCTTCTGCCTACCTTGCAGTCATTGCTTTACTTCATCATGTTTCCTACATTTAAGCATCAAAAAAGAAGCATACCGCAATTTAAAAATGGGCTATCCGTATTTAACTTTAAGGTGCAATATGTAAGAATTGGCAAAATGTCTAAATAGTACAAAAAGAAACAAAAAAACAAAGAACAACAAGGTGCAAGATATAACTGTGGTTAACTGTAGCTGCTGTTAGCTAGTAATCTCAGTCAGCCATGCAGCTAGCGGTCTGGCCTGGGAGCCTAAGGACCAACGGGGCTGTTGATGTTTACAACACTAGCACAGGCGCTACGTCATAACATCAGAACAGCCATTTCTTTACATTATTTTGTTAATTTCATTTACACACTGCACCTTTAATCCTAATGGACTGATGCCATATGAGCACATTTTGCAATGCAAAGGGCTAACGCGCACATTCTTCAACTCATGAGTAATAATACTTGTTGTCATGTTCTCAAGATTCACAGTAGCCCACGTTTGTTTTAACAGGTAATGCTTCCAGTGGTCGCATCACATCTGGTGGCGCGCTAATTGTCCCTTCTCTTATATCTAAGACCAGCTGTTTACAACCTCCTTATCAGCTAACTGTGCAGAATTTTGTCACATCCTCACCGCCGATGAATATGCATATCTAAACAACAGCGCACACAGATTTAAGACCTGTCAGCTTATGCAAGCTGCTCATCATTTGCTCTAAGTATCTCAGAGTAAACCAGGTAGTTTATTTTCTGTCTCTCCACTTTTGCACTCATGCGAGCACCAACTTCACTTTCATTTCCTGCAGAACACACTACGTTTTACACTTTCTGCACCAGTTTGGATTTATTCTCCTTTTCCTCACATTCAGTGTATTTATAGTTGGCCTCTGTATCTGTGACAATATGCACACAACATTTCATTTTTCGTTTCTTGATAAGTTATATATGAAAAGCAGGCTTAAACCATTCTCATC
Source organism: Diplodus puntazzo (assembly GCA_963678695.2). Lineage (NCBI taxonomy): Eukaryota > Metazoa > Chordata > Actinopteri > Spariformes > Sparidae > Diplodus > Diplodus puntazzo. The sequence goes on along the minus strand of OZ023167.1, from coordinate 5,577,978 downwards.
AGAGTTGTTACGTTGCCTCTATGTTGTGGTAATTCTCTGCATCCAAACTAACACAATTCACAAGTAGGAATTCTCCTACTACTACTTTAGAAACACAAACACGGTGAGGTCTCTTGACGAATTAAAATGACGTTCATTCATGTCGTCCACCCCGTCCAAATTTGTATTGACAGCTGTCCTTTGTGCTTAGCGCTGGCAGCAAATGTTGAATGCCAGCTCGTTTAACTAAGATTGAAAACCTGTTGTACATCATCATGTTAGGAGTGTCATTTTGTTAGTTCATAACACAGCTGTGCCACCAAACCTCCCAAGTCAATGTTGGCCATGTACATAATATGTGCAAACCAGTTTTTTTCATGTTACAGCTAGGGAGGTCAGTTACGATTACGCAGAAGTCCATTAACTGGTAACTAACTGGTTGATTTTCACTTACATTTACACTTTTTGTCACTGTGTTGGCGCAGAAAGGAGCACACCGGACTTCATCCCCCCGAGATAGTTGTGAAGTTAACTTTCATTTGTGAGAGCTGTCCAGCAGTCTCTTGACAGAGCTAATGTTAGCCTGCCCTGGCTATCTTGACTTTTAGCTTATCGTTCTTCCTCTCAAAGTGCTTTTAGTCATAGAAGCTTTCAACGTTCAATGTAACTAGCTCTTTGAATCCTACAACTCCTACTACTTGGTTGGCGGCATGCAGTATATCTCCTCCAACTCACAGCCAGCAGGGACGTAAATCTTCCATGTCCTCGATCATGGAAGCAGGGCGTTCGCTCTTATTGTGGTACATCATATCACTGTAGCGCTAGTAAACTAAACCATAGCGTCACGCAATTTAACTGTCATTTGTTGTCGTTCTAGAGGAAATGTTTCCATACTGAGCCTCTTTTGGCGTGCCCGGACAGCTGCCACGAAGCCATTAGCAAGACAGTATGTTTGAATGCAAATGTACCTTTTTGATCGAGATGCAGAACCGATCTCTGCAGTTCAGCACTATACTGTTGACGGAAATGTTCAATTTAATGTTATGACATTGTTCTGTTTATTGTCTGGTTAGGTTTAGGCACTAAAACCACTCGGTTTGGATGAGGAAAATATCACATTTGGCCTAAAACTATCTGGTACTGTCGCCACAAAAACTGCTGAAAAATGTTGACGTCTCTAAAAGAAATGCATGTTGAAACGTTACCTTGAATTTGGCTGCTGGTTTTGTTGTTCACATCACCCAGCTGTCATGCCGCCACTATTCCCCGCCTGCTCCTGACACGAAAGTCAGCTCATATACACTTAATGTACGACACGCACACATTTAAACGTGTCTGTGGTTTGCAGCAACGTTAAATGCTCCTCAGATATCTCAATCTCAAATTTGTTTCTTGAGAAAAATAAACCTGAAGCAATTCCAGGGTTCTCCGTGTGATCTGTTCCAGCCAGCAGTTCTCTTCAAACCATTTGATTTTGTGGTTGCACAGTTGGGATTTGATCCAAAGTGCACAGTGCTCCTTAAAAGTGCAAATACTGTGCAGCGGGGGAAAAGGGGGCTTTCCAAAAGGCTCAAGGAGAGACGACAAAGGAAAAAATGGAAGGACCTTGCCTGGGAAAAAAGGAAATATTTGAAAGCTTCTGAAGAGCAGACATCACACAGAAGAAAAGACAAACATAAATGGCTGTAATGTACATACAGATAGGCGACGCTCCTTCGCTTAGGGCTCTTTCTCAGGCAGCCTTACAGAGATGTGGAAATAAGAAAAAGGAGGGATAACAGAGGAAATGACTTCAGCTCTCCTGGGACATCACATCAAGTCACTACACGGAGGAAAATAAGCACTACTCAATACAAGCAACATCACGTACCACAGTAATAGGAAAATAGTGAGGAGGATTGTATTATTAATAAAAAAAAAAGAAAAAAACAGCATTCACCAACCTCCTCCGGAGTGCTCCCTTGTTCCAGACACTGCCAATTTGACTCTCCCATCAAGCGTGACAAGCTGCTGGATACATGCTATCAAAGAGGTTGAACTCATGCGACCTGCTATCCCTAAGCGCAAAGTAGCACCCCTCACGAGCGGACTCGGAAGCACGAAGATAAAGCACACCGCACACCCTTCGCGGCAGGAGGCACGACAACCCTCCCGCTCTCCTACCCCCTCCTCCACAGCCCCACTTCTTAATCTAATCAGTTCAAATTAACCTTAATACACGCCGCGCCCAGGGCTTTTGACTACGCCGGGCTGTATCTCGCTGACACACCTTGTACAACCAACTTCGAATGCCGAACGACCGTCACAGAGCCTAACTTGGGCTGACACGTAGGGCTTGAGAAAAGTTCATCTGCAAGATACAAATATTTTGATTTGGAGGATAATTCATGCTCGGTCTCCTTTACTTGTCTCACAAAAGTGTCATGTCTTGTGGGGACACAGCTAAGAGAGGTGAAATGTTAGTCATGAGGAGATAAGCTGGTGGCCCAGTGGCCCGCGGGCTGCCCGCTGACATGTCAACAGCTAAACAAAAAAACATCCACTGTGTGCTATAATAGCAACATAACGACATTATATTACACTCATCTTGCACCAGACCGGACACCTCTTTGACCCCAGAACAGCCTGACATCTTCAGGGCAGAGATTCATCTCATTATCCCTGCCAAAGCGCCGCGCGGATTGTCGCAGGAAGCCGGTCATTCTATCCGGCGCCGAGGTCATCGCGCCGCATGCCACGACATTCGTAATGAAATATTCATCTTAGCACGGTACACAGTGCTCTGTAAACATTAAAACTTGGCCAGCAGGCTGCCTCTAGTCTTCACAACACTGATGGCGACTGTCTCACAACATGCTGTTTACCATTTCAAACAGCGCTGTCTGCTGGATTTCTCCTGCTCTACTGAGTAAGAACGGCACACAAACTGAATATACAACAGTCTTTCGGAGAGCTTGAAGAGAGATGAATATACATCGTTTAGCCGCTGACATTCTTTAAGCAATTTTCCTTTTGTCTGACACTCTGATTTGCCGTGAAATAAGCTACGAATGCGTCGCACAAACAGCCGGCGACACAGGCAGACACCTGCATGAGACCTTGGGCCTCGTTTATAAAACCGACTTACCATCCATTTTGGATATTAAAGGTGTACTATGTCGTTTTTTTTTTTTTTAAGAAGAAAAGATTTCATTTGAATACACAATCTGAGCTCAAAGGACAACACAGCCTCATACTGCTTTACTTTGTTTATATTTGGCAGTCCCTGCCACCTTTCTAGCTTCAAATAGTGTTCTGGGGACCTTATTCTCATCTGAGGAAGGCTTACATATTCACATATGGAAATAATAAATGCTAAAGTTAATATACAATATAAATAGTTTGTATTGTTCCTTATCAATATCGCAAATATTACCTGTCTGAGTTTCAGAAAGGTACATAGTGCCCATTTCAAGTCTTTTTTAGAGGGAATTCAAACACACATCATATTTTCTTATATCTGCAATATTAATGAGGTAATGAGGAAGGCAGACAATAAGGTCCCCAGAACACTGTTTGAAGCTAGCAAAGTGGCAGGGTCCACCACATAAAAACAAAGCAACATGCAATTGTTGTGTCCTTTAAGGTCAGTTTGTTTATTCATGAAAACAAAGAGAATTTATTAATTTAGTTGGTTTTGAGCAAAACAAATCAGTCGAGGAAGATCTTTTTTTCAGATTAAAATTGCTTCCCCCAAAACAACATAGTGCTCCTTTAAGTATGACTAAAGCAGAAAACCACATTAAATAAGTCGTGTATGAAAGCTGACGTTGGCATTGATTGATCTTAAGGCCAAATCTGAGTATAGATCTAAGAACATTTCTGCTCATTGTGTTTTTAGTTATATTGGTTTCAGGAGCCCAGAGCCTGCCAATGTTCGTGACATTATCTCATCTTCACAGAGCATACGACTGTTTGTGTGTCCCTCTTTAAATATTTTTCTAATAAATCACTCTCCCCTGATTGCCTTCGCCAACATTTTCTTTCTTTCTTTCTTTTTTTTTTTTTTTTTTTTACGGCAGAGCTGATTTGCTTTAATCATTTCAGGAAATGCAGATGTCCACAGTTACACTGCCATCAAGTGGTGAAGAGCAGTAATTTGGTTTTAAGGATGATTAATACATGTCTTCCTCTTCCAGTAAAGGGCTGACAGAATAATTTCAGGCCTTTCACTTGAACCAGTATGTTTTAGCAAGCGTACTTTTTTTTTTAAAGAGATAATTCATGACAGCACTGAGATCAGTTGGAACACAGCAGAGGAGGGTTTGAGTTAATTTCAAGAAGGAATGAAAGCTGAGGTGAGTTGGACCGTTGGTGGACTGTGACACTTGGTACAAGGACGGCTTCAAACCAACATGCTGACATGTGCTGTCAGCCGCTTTTTAAAAATTGAGTTGAAATAGAATGTAAAGGGCTAAAAACGATGGAGAATCTGCCATCACACACACTCACACAGGGAGAAAGTGAGGAGGGGGGAGATGCTTGTGTCGCTGAAACTGAGCTTTGCTTCCATCTTCTGGTACCAAGGTCTCATTACATTATACATCAACCACATTTAATACAATTTACTTGGCTTTGAAGAATAAACTGCTCACTTTAGAAAAAACAAAAAACAACATATTCTCATACTCCACTTTATAAAAAGCGATCTTAATGTTTCCCCTACCTCTTGCTCGAGCCCTATGCTCAAGTGGCTCTAATGAGTTACTATAGAAACACCAGTGTCTGCCTCACCGACCATGAGTGAGCGTCTACTGTTTGTTACCCGTCCATTACCGCCACTTTAATATCCAAAAGCAATGTCAGTGTTTTCCCGTTCCTCGTCCCCACCACCAACCACGCCTAAGGCTGTACAGGATCAGTAGCAGGATTGCTGCACAGTAGCTTGAGCCATTGTTTAACTCTGAGAGAGAGTGGCGATGCCAAGCCCTGCAGCACTGCTACTTTGAGCTTTTGCACACCACATCTCTTCACTCCTGCAGCCCACAGATTTTCAAATTATTTGGACTTTAACCCTCCTTGCTGTGCACTGACCTTGCAAAGCGCGTTCCGCTGAGATCGCAGCCGAACAGGAAGCCTAAACACGAAGAGAACATCTGAGTTTTCCGAGGCACATTTAAAAATAAGTGCATTTTTTTTTTTTTGTTTATCTTGAGCATAATGAAATGGGCATAATGAACGGATAAATTCATGTTAAATATCAGCGTGGAGCTGAGCTCTCGATACTGACTCTGTGCCCAAACCGGCTGTCACGGCTGCCAGGGAAAAAGATATAAAATCATCAAAAAATGATGCTGTTGGTTCAATCCAAGTCTTTTTTGTATCCTGGTGTGTAATGAATATTGCAGAGTCGGACTTCGTGTTCTTAGACTCGGTCAAATAGCCTTGACCTTCTGCCTCAGTCCAGAGATGAGGAGACAAGTCTGGTAAAGGCTGTCGACAAGCAGGAACAAATCCAAGACAAATACACGGGGAGCTCACTCCGGGGCAGCATTCATAACGAGGAGACTGATTGTTGTTTTGTGTACATTTCTTGACGTTTAATTGCCTTTAAACCCCTGTGAGACAGAGAAGGTAATTGGTTGAGATGGTAAGGACACGGGGATGGGGGGAGAAAGCAATTGGAACTGACAAGTGATGGTACTCTCCTATTAAAAATGTTAGACCAATAATATTCAGAGGAAAGGAAAAAAAAAGAAATACTTGAGGAAAGCACTACAGGTGGACATATATACACTGGTAGGTTGGCCACAGATGGTTTGGCCTCTTCCGAGCTCCATTTATTGGCTCGCGTTGCTTTGAAAATGCAAATCAAAGTGCTGTTTGGCACTTTACTTTTATAGATGACAAGTGTTGCCAGTTGGCATTCAACCTAATAAGATCCACCTTTGCTGGACTGTTAAGTACAAGCGAGTGTTACTTTATAATTGAATTCCTCGTCCTTGAGGTGTTAATGATCTGAAAATGGAACAATTCCTGATTCTAGACTCTTTAATTCAATTATAGAAATTGTTAAATTGAATATTTACATCATGCAATGATGATGATGATAATAATGATATGCTTCCAAGTAAGCAAACTATCATCTGAACAATCAGCTATTAAAACCAAAGAGTTGCACAGCTGGCTCCCATTAAGTCCCACAGCCTACTCAGCGAGATTCATTAACCATATTGGATCACAACAAGCAAATTAAGAAATGTGCCAGAACACTGAAAACACCATTGTGAAGTTATCAGTGAAACTTAAGTTTCCTTCATTATGTTTTGCTAAACAGCACTGTTGGATTTAAGATCCCCGCTACACATGTTTAATTTGTGTTTTACAGATATTTGAAAATAAAGTAGAATTACCATTATCTAAACCCTTAAAGCTTTAGTTCGCCCAAAAAAAGGAAATTTCAGCATCTTCGTCATTATCTACTCAGTCTCATCCTGATGGGAAAGCGAGGTGAAGATTTTATACCCATCAAAAATAAATCTGGAGCTTTACAGCAAAACAGTGTTGCAGCGTTCTCCTGAACAACTGAAGTGGATAGGGACTTGTTTTAAAACAATAAAAGACAACTGAAAAAAAAGCTTGTACACTAAGTCTCCAGAAGCCCTGAGATCCCAAAGGTATTTTAAAAAAGACAATATTTACAACCCTTGATACGAGGTAGATGCTTTTAGCTTAGCAACAACAGTGAAGATTTGGGCTTTTAAACAAACGGGGTGTAAATCATGTCTATTTAGACCAATTTGGGATCTCGTGGGGCCTCCAGAGACGATAAGCCAGACAACTTGTGAGGTTTTAAAACAATTTCCTGTCTACCTCAGTAGTTTGCGAGAACTGTTTTGCTGTGAAGCTCCAACAATGTTTTGTGGACTATGAAACTTCAAATGACCGTCGCTGGGCGAGTTAAGTTACTCTTAACTTATTGCTCAACTAAAATTAATTATATTACTTTAATTATTACTTGATATCAAAGTAATTAGTTACATTACTTGTTATATTCAAGGATTGTGTTTATTCAGGGAGTATCGGATGCTTCAGTAATACAATGTGCGTGTTGTATATTTCGCAGTGTTTTGCTGCTCCCACAAAGTTTGTAACGGATGGCAACGTTCTTTGCATCTTTGACTAAGACAGAATGAAAATGATGACGATACTTCCGACTGGTTAAAGCTTACCTCGCTCCCTCATCCTCCCTCGTCGTCCGGCTTCTCAGCTAGTAGCCGAAGTGTCCTGCTGCAGTTGCAGCAGTTGCAGGGCAAATATTATTACAACTGTTACTAGTTATGAAACAAATTGATGCAAAACTACCCAACACTTTATCTGACTTTTCATGACTCCATTCTCAATTTTGGGTGACTTGTCCCTTTAAAAGGCACGTTATCCTTCTCCCTTATCAAATTAATTCTATATACATAAATATGTAAATAGCTAGTCTAACCATTGGACACAAGGTGTCTCCACATCGCAATCCTGGATGCAAAATATTGGAGCAGGATTGGCTCTCAAGCTATCTTATGTCACAAATCTTGCTCGTAGGCCCCGCCTCCTGAAGTCAGATTTTCAATGAGCTCAGAGAAAATGTGTCAAACTCTGCACATACATCATTCTACATCGTAAAGCTTGCAAATAATCAACTGTAGGATCATGAAGAAAATACATTTTTGAACGGAAGGGAACTTGAAGTAATCACGACACATAATTTGTTTGTAATTGTTTATTATCTGTGTACATGATCTTTGTTATGAGATATGTTAAGAAAAAGAAGGGTTCCATACTCTCTCTCTTTCCAGCGTCTCTTTGCACCAAGTCTGCAGTATAAGGATTCTGAACTATGCCTCTCAGTAATTCCAGAAATATACCCTCACACCTATAGACGATGATTTATTGAACAGGCAGCTTTAGGATTCTGTCCGTGAATCACGTTGAATGTGCTATTATGTTATATAGGTGTCTGGCAGTGTGTGGAGTTGCTGACACTGAGCTGAACCTAATTATAAAATGCTGTTGCAGGAGCAAAATTCCACCCACTCTGATCTAAAGAAGAGAAGTGACCACCTGGTTTTAAAGGTACCTACGTGTACTGTCCTCCTTATGGACAGCTAGCAGTGGATTCGCGTTACACAGATATGTAAAATCAGCAAACTTTTTTTTTTGATTTCATATTCAGCCATATCCATGGCCGGATTAAATGGACATTTACTCTAAGCAGAGAATAAATACATATATTAAAGTTGAAATGAAGTTTTGGACTGGATATTCTTTTAGATTTGTCTAATATTTTGATGTAGATAATGTACACAAATAAGTATGTAAAACATTATTTACTGTAGTAAGTTATTTTCTCCCCTAGCCTAGAACGTCTATGCCTTGATCCTGCCCAGGCTGTAATAACATTTAAAGACATACAGTAAAAACATGGTGGTCCAACATATCTGACACTTTTCCTATGTTTATTTTATGTATTCTTCATTTCTTGCATTTTCTAGCGTCTTTCATAAACCAAATCTACCCGACAGTGCCGTCCCAGTTTTGGCTCAACTCGAGCTGTTATTTTCTTTTAGTCTGCGGCCCAGCAGCTAAATCGGGTCTCCGACTTGACGTTAGTGAAAGTTTTGTTGTCATTTGAAAGCATTTCAGACAAATAGCACATACACACTTTGAAATAACATCATGGGAAAAAAAAAGAAAAAAAAAGATACGTGGGCTACGTGACACAACTTCAGTTCAATTTCAAAAAACAACACCAAAGCATATAAGCAGACAATATACTGAACATTAGCTCACAGAAAATCCTTCACATCTGCCGTTATTCATGTTCGAGAGGCTAAACTCTGGCGTGATGCGCCTTTGGAAACAAAGAACATAAAACGTAATTCATCCCACAGGTAATTGGCTCGCTGAGTCCCATTTGGCTCCAAGGTTTTATTCTTTATGTTGATACTGCAAATAGTTTAATGAACAGATGACTACACGGCCCCAATCAAGTCGTTTCCATGTGAATGACTACGCACGAGTGACTGCTCACATGCAGTTGACTAAATGGTGTTCGTGAATTATGCACCCTGCAACACATTAAGTTCTCATCAGACTATCTTCATCCGCCAAGCGCTGTTGATTATAACAACTTCAAAGAATAGGAATGACGTACGCCGACGTTTGCGTTGCTCTTACGAGCTTCCGGAGTTATCGTGTTCGAGCACGTTTCAGTACGGGGGCTGATCTTTAGTCGTGGTCATGCATGTTACGGGCCGCTCACTCTGCTTTGTAAACAGTGCTCCTATTCTTTTTTTTTTTTTTTTTTTTTCCAGGTCACAAGCCATTTGACAAACTGTGACATTTTCATGTCTTTGTGCTCGTTCATATCACAACTGCCTATAAATCCAAAACCCTCTGCTACTCAGCCTACTGTAAACAAGCAGCATTAGAAGATGGTGGTGGTTGTGGGGGGGGGCGAGATGCTATTGTGCCTTCTCAGCATTTACCAAAGGACAGTGCTACCCTTAGGTCTTATACTTTAATGCCATACTGTAAGTTAGTGTCTTGGGAGAAAAATGCTCCCACTGTTGTCTCGATGGCAAAACGATATCAACCTTTATCTTTTATGTCATGATGGTTTCTTAGTGGTTTGGATGCCACTACTTACTTAATTGCATTTTGTTACATTTGCATATATGTCATAGTGCAAAAAAGGAAGAGTACTTACAACTCATTCTTATTGCTTTTTAAAATGTACTATGTGATGATAATTATCCCAGCTCAGTCCCTGGTATGTATCCGTTGAGTATTGTTTCTTTAAAATGCCGGGTGTGGCCCGCTGCTGCTGATAAACGTGTCTCATTAATTTACGGTGGCGCTGTCAAGTGGCTTTTAAGTGCTGTAAATATCGGGGCTGGTGCCGTTTTGGAGACGGCTTCAGTAAAGCAGGTGAAGAGAAAGGGTCAAAAAGACGGGGAAGGCTTCTTTTGCTGAAAGGAGGATTTCTAAGTTAGTCCATCCGTTAAGTCCTGAGTCTTGGTTTGGGTTTGCTGTGGTAATTGAGCTCACATTCTCGGCCCAAAAAGCCTGGGCTGAAAAATGGTCTATTAATATCTAATCATGCCGGATAGACAAAAGGAAAAGAAAATACAGTTGGGTAATGTCGAGTGCGGGAGGGCGCAGCCACTAGTTTGACAGTGCATGCTTCACTTTTATGTAGTTAAAACGCACATTTTCCAAACAGTGGATGTATCATTAAAATAAATCAAACCTCCAAATCCCAAAAAGTTGAAAACAAAGAACAAACAGGGAGAAGAGCAGTGCAAACTCCAGACTGGATCCAGATTTCCTCAGGCTGGATATGTCTGGTCTTTGTTCTATACATAGAGCAAAGAACAGACACAGCCAGAGATTCTTAATAAGGGATGATGTCCAATGAGGTGTCCATTGTCATGAATAAATTGAAGAGCGCTATCAAAACATTTTCAACTCGATTTGCCAGGCAACACCTGAGGGATTGACATACACCTGGAACGATCATTGCAATCCCATTTGGTACTTCTGCGAAGGTAACGCAGTTCCCTTCTCCAGTAAATAGGACGAACCCCTTCGATACGACTTAGCATCAGGACATAAGCTGTTCTTCTCAGAACTCTTTGGCTTAGCTATTAGCCAAAAAGCTAACGTTATGCCAGCAAAAGATAATAAGCCTCAGCATGCTGTCGGCAACAGCCTGAAGAAGCGAGTTGAATAGGATGAGAGACGACCTCTTGATACAAGGAAGTTCAGAACGAGGGTATAGGCTACTTCCTGCAGGTACCATCCAGAGGTGTTCAGAGGATGATGCACTGAAGGGCTACACTCAGTGTAGTAAATTAAATACTCCAGTGCTCGGCTGAACTAGCGTAGGTAAGAAGTGTCATAAAAGCTGATGCACCCACTGCACTTTGAAGCTAAGCGGGAGTAGCAATACTTATAGTGAGTAGTGTTCACTCAATAAAGTCACTAACCTAGCTCTTCATAAGTGAATGATATGCTGCACTAGTCTCTTTAAGATAGAGGATTAGTCATGCTACCATGGAAAATCATGAGAAGTCACGGGCCATAAATTGTGCAAGTCAAAAGCACGTGAATTTGGAAGTTCTTGAGAAGTTCCATAGGTGTCCGTCACCTATCAGGCGTTAATTGACACCCTGCAGCCAATCAGAATAAAGTCTTCACCCAGATCATGATATACTGTAAGAATATCAAGTGACATGCTGCACTTTAACTAACTAACAGGTTTCATTATTTTCTTGTGAAGGAGTAACCCCACTGGTGAACATAGTTGGAGTAGCTTTTTTAATGAGGTGCAACAAAGCATTAATTCCTTTCACAGTCAAATAATTGCTGAAATCGGATTGCTGAAAAACTTAAGCAAAGTGTCGTCTGGAGAGGACTTAAACCCCCCCGACCCGAGAGATGGGAAGACACACATGACTGGAAACGACAGCGAGGGGTTTAACCAAAGCACCTTTTATGGCCCTACTCCCTTACTGGTGCACACTTGAGTTAACAGAGGATACAGTACTGCCCTGCTGGGGTCTCATTCCAGGCACTGTAAGCAACACAGAGGCTTCCTCGGGCTCGCTCGAATATCTCTGCTCTCCCAGGCTCTGGCTTCTTTCTCTTCCAATTGTCTTGCGTACAATTGACTGGTATGAGCTCGTGTGCCGAGAGCGACTGCCCCACTATCAGCTCGGAATTAATTTTCATAGAAAGCCTGTGGGGGGTTTGACGACTAGAAAGGATATATTTTATGGAGTATTGTAAATATTGCCATGAATAGATGGGGAAATAATAAAAAAAAAACATTGGCTCATGTTCATTTTTTTGTTAATTTCCTTACAGTGTTAGTCTAATAAATTCATTGTACAATCATTATTAATAAATCAATGCGTGAGAGTAGAGAGGCAGAGGCAGAGCTGATTTTTAACCAGCTTATATAGAGTTCCAGTGTAGCGGCGCCCAAACTAGGGTCAAAAAATAAATCTGAGGGGTAGTGAGGGTCGGGTTGGATTAATAGTTATGGGTGAGGTAAGAACAAACAAATGTATTATTTGAATATTCCCTTTAATATCATCTTTTTTGTGATGTATTGGATTGTGTGGTCTGGTCACAAGCCAAAAAGGTTGGTAAATCAATCTTGCACAATTAATTGTACTTGACACGATCATATATTTTTGTTTTAGTTTTATTATGTAAAAGTCTTAACGTCAAAGGTAGTAACAATATAACAATCTAGCCATTTGAAATGCAGTGCTGTTGAAGCATAAAGTGGCATAAAAATGGGAAAACTCTTGTTCAACTGTCTTAAAATTGTATTTAACTGTGGTACTTGGAATACATGTGCTTCCACTGCCCAAACTAAATGAGAATATACAAAAAGATGGGCGGGGGCGAAACACATTAAGATGAAAAAATATGTTACAAATATATAAATCAAAAACCACACATGTAAAATGTGTTTAACCAGCATATTAATTATAGTGTGGGAAACAAAACACTGTACTAAACTCGGGGGGGAGGGGGACCTGTCTGTGTTTTTCATTTCCAAAGACAATCAGAACACAATTTTTCCATTATCCTAACATTGTGTCTATTATTTTAATCACCTTAACAAAATACTTCTGTGAAGCATAATCTTTCCCTAAACCTAACAAAGTATTTTTTGTGTGCTTGAACTTGTCCAAACTTGAAGGAAGTTGGCTTTGTAAGATGACTAACGAGGCAATTAAGCTTGTTTTTAGTTTCCTTTCGTGACTTTTTGTGAGTTCACTTGTTGGACAACATACACAACTCAACCATTTTTCTCATCTCCCAGCTATAACTACTGCGGTACAAAGTGGCATCAGGAGACAAACAGGCCAGAGTTAGCTTCTTAGCATGCTAACTTCGGTAGACATTTCTTCAACACGGTACATAGATGTCTGTGACATAACGTCAACACTGCTGTTTCTCACACTCTGCTGATAATGTTTATTTTATATAATAAGAATTATGGCTAAATCTTAAAAAAATGCCCTTTAACCATAGTGTCGTCATACGTCCTGCTGATAGGGGGCGTCAAATCAGAAAATACTTCTATGTGTCGTTCCAGAGAAGACTGGTGAAACAACGTTTTCTTGATTCATAACGAGGACTTGTTGGGCCTTTAATTTCTAGTGTCGGTAAACACCATGTCATGTCTTGATTGGGACTTTTTTCTCCTGCCTAAGATGTACAGTGCGTGTTGTTTTGAATCAAGTTGTGCGGCAGTCAGTTTAAGCATTGAACACATCGCTGTCAGTGAAATGAATCATTTAAATGTGTTTTTAAAGCTGTGAGATTTTAAGGCTAATTCAATAATTAAGGGAACTCATGCATAGTTAGAAGTTTGGTTATTCTGTTGTGACATTTTGCCAGCGTATGAATTTTTTAAGGCCTCCACCTACCAATTTGCACCAGTCATAAGAAGCCATAAATATTGCAAAACCACAGAGATGAATGACTGTCTTGGGGGACAACAGAAGAGAAAAAAAAAAATACTGCCACCTCTGTAAGCCATTAGTTCTTTTACTCCGTTGAAGGGAACAGGTCCATTGTACATCCAGAGCAAAAGTGGATTCCTCATAATAATACGGTCATTTGATGCCTACTATCATCAGTACTTGTGTCTGCATAAAGCAATTTGTTTGCGTTATTTGTTTACACTGTCACGCCACTTCTTCCTCTTGGTTAAGGCATCCCTCACATTCCTGATGAACACTGGGCAAACAGAACATCAAAAAAATTACAGAGCGGCATTAACACTGACTAACACAGCATGGCGAAAAAATGGGAGAAAGAATTGCCTCTCAGCACTTTCACAGCCCTAGGAGATTTAAATAATAAAAAGCACTGGGCCTCTGAACAAACAGGATAATTATGGCCTACAGTCTTCCTGTCGCTCGTCTGGCACGGCCAAGCGGAAAGAAACATGTTATTATCACTCAAAGGTTCTGCAAGGAGAATTAGGAGAAATAAATGTTTCATGTGGAAGGACGGCTTCATCGTGAATCCCTCTGACCAAATCAACAGCCGCTTTTTATTGCTTCCATGTATTTTATTGTGTAGCGGCTATAAAAAAAAAAAACTAAAAAAAAACACACTGTATGGAACACATCCATGCATACAAAGGCGTCAAAACACACTGTTGGATCAGATACGCTTTAGCCTATCTGTAATGTATTTAATTAAAGTCACCCCATTTAGTTTGATTTAGTTATAGCCTTATGGTAGAACAAATATGAATCGCTCCAGCAACAATTACCGCGCTCCGCCTTTGTCAACTCAGCATTTAAATTCAGCGAAGAGCCCCACGAAAAAAAAGTTTCTCATTTTCCCGGCATCAGAAAACACATCAAGCAGAGGGATTCAAAAGGACCTCCACTGATCAGTTTAGATAATTAGCCCCTTTGTCATAAAATAACTGGCTCTGTCAGGGTTTAACAGAAGCACGGGGACTCGGACCTTTTTTTCTGTCTGGCTTTCTAGGTCTCGCTCCAACATGTGCGCAGCTGCCAGCGGTACTGTTCAGTGGAACAGATGGAGTTGTAATGGAAAGAGCTTGTCTCCATTAGCTGCCCCTGCCTTCCTCTAACACAGTCATTGAAGGCAGCCGTCACTTTCATATTGCCACACTTTTCAAAACATAACGACGGCGGAGCAACGGTGTGACCTTTTTGTGTCTCGCCACATACAAATGCAGCAGCAGCTTTCCCGCTTTTTCCTCGTTCTTTACAATATCAAGGACGGCCACTTCAACCGGGAGAGGCGTACATTGTGTTGATTTGTTTGTGATTATGGCCTAACCTTAACATTTTGCATACAGATGAGCCTTTAGTTACCTGCGAACACACATTCCACCATCTGAAAAGCTTGTTTATGACTAGAACTAGCGTGACAAAGACACCCTCTCCTTAACAAAGAGCTTGGGTTAAGAGAACGATTATACCTTGGCTTAAACTAACCTCAGTCAGACAGTACTTCCATGTGCAACCCAATCACTAGAATAAATGTTAGCTAAGTATGTTTCTGCAAAAAACACAGACAAGTTCAAACTTAACATTCCTTTATGTTACAACTTTGTCTGTTTAGGTTCAATTTTCTATTTCACTCTTGTCACAGGGCTGTGCTTATGCCCTGGTTAGGTTAAGGCACAAATACCAATTGGTAAGGGTGAGTAAAACATCATGGTTTGGCAAAATATCACCACAAAAACAGCTGGAGAAGGTCTGCCTTCCTATGAAAAAAATGTGGTTTTGGTTGCAACTAAAATGGCCAGACATGGTCCCACTTCCTGTCAAAAACACCTGATTTTGGTCACCACAAAAACAGCTGAAGAAGGTCCGCCTTCCTATGAAGAACACCAGTGGACCAGTTTTGGTCGCCACAGATTGGTTGGAAATTTCTCCACACACTCGATCAGACCGTTTCGCGAGCTTGTGGCTTGTATTATAATAATAACGCCACCTCCTTCCCCTTCGCCTCCTCAAAGTTCACATTACACGCTAATGAGCATTTAATGTGAGCTTCATATTTTAACGTTAGCTACACACGCACACATTTGCGGTCTCATAGAAATGCTAATGCTGATGTGTCCTTGAAGAGATTTCACAAACGCCATCTGATTTCATTCTTAGGAGTCGTCGGGCCTTTCATGCGTTGCCAGTTCATACCTGTTATCTTAACAGTTGGTAGGGAAACAGACTTCTGGATGGCGGCTAATCTAAACAACCTTTTCCCCCCCTGTCTGAGATAATCTGATCTTTCAGTATATGTGAGAGTGCGTATGTTATGCTGTTTTGAAAAAGACAGAACTATCAGAGCAGAGCTGGCTCGAAGTGTTGACGTTGACATGTGAGATTCACGTATGCGTGACTCGAGAGCATCTTTTCATCCCGGCACACTTAATATTAAGGTGTTGGGAAAGATTTAGCAAGTGTTGATTGCTTGATTTGAAGAAACGGGTTTGGGCAGCGTTCCGAGTGTTTTGTGGTTGTGAGCTGCATGGTCACAGATACCTGAGAGAGACTGAGAGAACCTGACATCTGAAATGATCCAGACTCGGTGAAAAGGCTTTGTGCGGGGGAAACTGGCCCGTACATTTTAAATTTAATGAGCGCTGCATGCTCTGATTCAAATGTCATATTCTCGCATGCCAAGTTTACATCTTCTTTTCATATTTAGCTAGGCTAATGCAGTGAGACCATTCAGTTAAAAAAAAAAAAAAAGCCACCTTCCGCCAGACTCTGTGTATTAATTATGAATATGCTTTCAGGGCAAGACCATCCAGATGTCTTGTGGCAATTGGAAAACCTTTTTGCTTCGTTTTTTTTTTTTTTTTTTTTTTGAAATTCAAGATTGTGGAAATCCCCTGTGCACCTTCGAGAGGCCGTTTCCCTCAGACCAATTAGCATCTTAAGCAATTAGCTAGAGCAGAAGCCCGGGGTGAATTCCAGCGCGGTCTATACGCACCTAGGGTTACAGCATGCTGTGCAGTGGAATGTTTGCATTGAGAGTGCAAACACACAACCAGAAATATAGTCTTATTTGTGCTGAGGAAGAGAAGCCGCCGCCGAATCATATTTATGCAGAAGCCTTTCACAATATCCCACTCTGTGTGTCGTTAAAGCTAAATGTAGCCACTGATGTACAGCGGTGTGACAAAAAGCCCAGTTCCCACTATCTAATTTTCCCACCACCCTTTTTCAGTTTATTGCTCATTTCAAGAGCTTTGTCATTTTCTTGGACGTTGTTTTTGGAAGCATAACGGGGTTTAAAGTGTATACTTAGCCTCCACTCAAATCATATGCTGCGAATAAGACTATATTAAATTGTGAGTGCTCTATGCGATGTGCACTTAAAATCATGCAGCAGAAGAGAGAGGAAAGACAAAGCAAAAAAATCAACCCACGCTTATACATATTTCATTGCAAAACGCACAAAAAGCTCACCGTGTTGCACATTTCGTTTGTGTTGTGAAGTTTCGGCGGCACGGCGCCGGAAAACAACCACGCGGGGCCGTTTCAAGCGGGTAAAAACAAAGCAGGCATTTAAGATATGTAGCATATAATGGTCATCCTTGTCCGCAATGAGTGTCTGCATTGCACTGCGACACTGAAGTCATGAAACGCCTGATGAGATGTACAGTTAAGCACCCACACAGCGTATGGTAAGACGCCGCATCCACAAGAGGGATTGATTTCAGTAATGATGGTGTCGAAATAATTAAAACTTTTCTTCATGGTTTCCCACGATGTCTAAAAAAAAAAAAAAATTCATATCGTTTCACCATAATCACTTTTTTGATGGCCTTCCAGCGGCGCACAAATAGTCAGTGGCAAAAAGAAAAGACGTGTTTTGGCCAAGTGAGAACTCTTTTTGTTTAGATTCAACAAGCGGAAAACATGACAGAAACACAGATTTCGGAAAAACACAGATAGGAACATGCGAGTCCCGGCTCTTTTTCTTTTAGCAGAGCAGATAACACTTGATAAATGGCCAAGCTGCTACCACATCACCGCTCTGTTTTCTTACCCGGGCTTCAGATCCCCTGTTTAAAAAAAAAACCCTGAGCCTGAAGTCTTTTGTCATGTTAAATCAACAGCCCTCTAAAGTTCAGACTCTCTACACATGACTATACTTAATTCTTTTCAACATCGACTGCACAGAGAGGATACGAGACATGCACCCTGATATCCACTCGGATCTACCGGCTCGGAGACACTTGTGCTAGCGAGAGTATGTTTTCTCTAACACCAATTAAAAGGCTCCTTCCTCTATCTGCAAGTCACACGCATAATTATTTTGCCAGCTATTTTAGATTGGGTCTTAGTTTAAGTAACATTTTTGTCAATTTTTTACCCATCACAGTTTTAGTAAAGCCATACATTTCGGTCAACTTTGAGTCAAAAATGCTCTCTCTCTCTTTAAACTCAAACAATGAATCCTAATGGGTTAGCTCAGTTGGCATTTTTGCACATCTGGTTGCCTTATCTCAGTCTATGAGGTTTTTTTAAAATAGTTTTTTTGGTCATATGCCTGAGATAAGGTTACCACAGGTGTAAGATATTTACACATTCTGTTCTACACTATAAAATACATCATTAAGTGTAGCTAAATGGCTAAATGAGACAAAAGTTGTAGTTGTAGAAGATTAAACATGATCCAACAATCAATTTACAGAAAATGTGTATTGTATTGGTGTAGTAAGACTCCTAGTGGTGGTGAGGTTTAAGTCGCGCGACCACAGTGTAGTCTGTTTAACATTAGCTTTTTTACTTGTAGCGTTTTCATTTTATGCTTCGAGTAAAATGTACATTTCATCCTTGTGTTTATCATCACAGATCAAGTTTTAGCTCTCATTGAAGTCATGAAAGGTCACAAAAATGTTTTGCAACAGTCTTCGTTAACGAAATGAAGGCATACTGCATCGTTCTGCATCCAGCCTCTACTGAAGAGTACAACTTTCTTGACAGAAGGTTGTACTGTATCTGGGGGTGTTCCATATGCCAAAAAAAAAGGTATTTCACATCACCACACACAATTACAAGGACACATAAATGCTTGGCAAAAGAGTGTGCTGCTTGGTCCCTTGTCCCTAAATGAGCCTTTTTGATTATTGTTCATCTCTCAGAGGCCTGCCCAGCCGCATTGCAATCACACGAGAGACAGCCACACTGGACATAATAACGGTGTGGGAAGCAACTTAATCATTGTCTTTACTCGCAAAAAGGCTACGGGGGTTGATAGCTACAAGGTGTTTTGATTGGTCCACTTCTTAAAAAATCAGGATTAACACAGACGCTCCGTAAATGTGCGCTCTATCAAAAGCCAAGAGCTCTGGGGAGAGAGTTAGATACTGCTTGAAATCCATAACTGCAGCACAGGTTGAAATGCACATGGTTGAAACGTCCTTCCAAGAATTCTTAAGAGACAGACTAATCCTTAACAGAAACATTTGTGCAATTAAATATTTGGCTCACATACTCCGCTTTCCCCCTCGCCACTTTGCACTCACTGAACACTCTCAAAGGCAGCACTTGAAACAATCTATAAACCTGTTAGATGAAGGACTGAAAACAGCGAGTTCTGATAGACATCATTAAAGATATGCTGTACAGGTCAATGCTTTGTATGAAGTCTATAAAATGTGATAAAAGAAAGCCCGCTACATATCATACTGGTGCATGTGGCGGAATACCGGCCGCGCAGTCCTGCTATAAATAGGTCGGATGCGTCCGCGGTGTGAGTGTGTTTCATCAGATTTAGATCGTTGAATTAAAACTGAGTGCCGAAGTGACGGATGTAAGACGGGTGGCTTTCGGATGGAGAATGCAGATGGCGTACTCCTCAACCACCTCGGTCCCTCGTCCCTCTGTCCATCCCCGCACCGTGTTGCTCTCACACTACATTTCCTGCCGCTGTCCCTTAAAACAGCCTGTACTATTCAGAGAAAGAGGCTTTTTAATTGCATTTCCATGTAGGTGTTTTTTTTTTTCGAGGGTGTCGTTCCCCAGGCAGAAGGGGAGAGTGCTCCGAGACGAGCTGTACATGCTCACCAGTGCAGTCAAGCCCCACCAGGGGAAGTGCGTCAGAGTGGAGAGGTGCTGGAAGTGCAGACAGCCCTGTAGGGACACTTGAAAAAGCCATAACAGCCCGAGTATAAATAAATGCATGGGGAGAGCATTTTTCCTCATGGATGAAAAGCCTTTAACCTTTTGGTCCACGTAAGAGCAGGAATCGTTCTGTGACATTTAACTTGCATATTCCTCTTCTTTTTTCTTTCCGGATAGATAATTTTGTAGCTTTTATAGGTAAATCAGCGCCGCCTTATTGGATTCCAGGCAGCCTATTAAAAAATCCTCAATCCTTAACTCCACGCCAGTGAATTTGAATAAATTTGGATGTTCCAAAGGGGGGGAACACCTGTGAATATTGAGAATGCCGTTCCCTCTGCCCTTGGACAGTTTGTTCGGCGTTAGTGAACGCTCGCCGCCGTGTCCTCCTGTGCAGCCATGAAATGACAGAAGAAGAGTTTGTTTTAGCCCCGAATCTGCGATGCCACACTGATGCATAATTGATTTGGGGAAAAAAAGGACAGAAAAGGAAACGGTGACATAACCAGAACAGTGTTTGATGGCTAAGGGTAGGCTCACTGGTCTGAACAGATTTCACGAAAGATAACGCTGAGGAGGAGTTGGCGCTCGTGAGAATGGTGTGAAAACATTCCGCCTTGATGGGCTACACACTTGAAAAAATCGAGACAAGCGACTGTTAAATTGCCAGTTTGAATCCCAAAAAACCTGCTGAATATGCAGAAATAAAAGCGTGAATAAGGCTGTCTCCCCTCTCATACTGCCTTCATGCACCGTCGAGTGGTATTCGGTGGATTGGGGCGCCGATTGCCTACAAGTGTGTTCAGTGTTGCGTAACCAGCAAAACGAAATAAAGTTATTTTTGACCACATAAATTAAAAAGGTATCTTCACGTGCTGATTGTCAGTGGCAGAAAGGGCAGCACATTGGTGAAAAAATGGTGATATATTTAGAGTGAGGCGTGGGCACCTCTTCACTGGAAGGGCACCCAAAGGGCACTTCTTCATGTTTTCTTAACTGGAAGGGTAGCCTTAAGGGCACTTTATCTCGTTTTCTCCGCTGGAAGGGCACCCTAGGGGGCATTTTATCATGTTTTATCCACCATAGGGGCATTGAAGAGGGCACTTTCGCTGCTTTTTTTTCTAACATCGGGCCATCTTGCACCCCCGTTAAGACTGTGATTGAGGCGTTTTACTTATAGTGTATAAAAAGATCAACATGCAGTGTGTTTTTTTCTGCAGTATTTACGATATTACTGATGCAAACAACGCTTTGATACTATCACTTTCTCTGCGGCATTAATAATTTAGGTGCCGTTGTTGTCTGGCGCCGGGTTTTAAAGGACCCGTCAGTCAATCTGACAGCCCTAACAGGTTGTGATGTTTTGACATTCAGCAGCGGGTCACTCCTTTTCTTGTTCACATCTGAATCACAAATTGTCGCCCTTCAGAAACACTTCAAAAGCACAGATTGGACTGATCAATAGTATCAGGGCCTTTGGTTGTACCAGACAGCTGCGGGAATCAAGTGCAATCACTCCGAACAGTAGCACGCGTGCTTATCCAGGTTTTTTTTTCCACTGGATAAATAATGGTTAAAAAATCCACCCAGTCAGTTTCCGATCCATTGAAGTAGAAGAACAGCTTCGGGCTGTACATCAATGTGACATCGCAGATCATAGCCACGGATCTCTGAGGGCTCATTTATAAAGCTTGTATACACTGAAGATACACCCTAAAAACTGTGCACAGCAGCTTCCAATCTCAGGCGGAGATTAAGAGAACAGGGATGTGTGCTCATGTATCTGCGGAGAGGGAGTATCGCTTAAATGCTGAAGAAGAGAGAGTCTGTAAAAATTAGGGTAGCGCTTATTTAAACGTGCACTTGCTGGGAGTGCGTTGTGATCTTTCACATACGACCAGCTCGCTCGGCATATACGGGGAGCACTTAATTACAGGATTTTAATGAGTCTGATGAGATGGCCTCTCCGCAGTGCAGCAGACTATCAGGGACCAGAACAACCTTGACGCAGTGCCAACACTCAAGTCCCCTCGACGTGGTCATAACGTGCACATATTCCATTTATGATATGCACGGCAACATATAAAAAGGGCCGCCGTTATCGCCCTTAACATTTATTTCGTATTATAACCTCGTCGAGTCAGTCCTGCTTCACGGCTTTATTGGACAGTTTTTTGCCACGGAGGCAGGCAGGAAATGAGGGCGGGGAACCATTGTGGCCACATGGCGTGGAAACAAACCCTCGGCACCTCTAATCTCTGAGAAATTTTCAGGCTTAATGAAATTAGTGATATGCTGAATGGCGAATGAATATGAATAAATAAGGAGCCAATGCGAGGTGGTTATTACGGCCGAGCTACTTTACTGCAAATGTAACTTGTAGCATGATGAATATAGTCTGAATGGCACATTATACAGTGTGTCCAAGTGCTACACTCTCTCCTGTGTTATTTGTCGGCCTTTGTTCCTCCATAAAGCTGGTTTGTGACTCAACGGTGCTCATGCTGACCTTTGCACAGTTCAGTAATGGTTCGTTTTATATTGTACTCATCGTGGGCCACGAGCTTATCGGGTAACGCTGAATAATGAGAGTCAAATTGTATTTATATAAAGCTTAACAATGGCACGACTCACGGTCATTCCTTTTTTTGTGTGTGTGTTGTTATTTGCCACAGCGGCGGCAATGGTAACACTTGGAAACACTGATCGGGAGAAGTTGTCTGCTGCCACTTTAAATTACGTTCATGTAATTGGAATTCACCCAATTTGGTTGCATATATATTTATGTATGACGTGACTGAATGGACATTCCCATGATTGGGGATCTTCTATGTGTGGACCACTCATATAGAGTCACTTGATCAGTTGTTATCGGTGAGCAAACAGGAATTCACGATACATCCGGTATTACTTCATGTATTGTATCATCATGAGACATGCATTAGTTCAACATCATTTAAAGAAGTCTTGTATTAAAATATTATGAAATGTTACTTTTCTGCTAGGATGATCGGTTAAAGGAAAATTCCTATTGAACAATTTTTATAAATTGCTGAACTGTTGAACAGGCTTCAGTGAAAAATGAAGACTTAATCAAGATTTATCAAACAAATGCTGAGATTAGCCCATTATGTTGAATTGGGTTAACTCGGGCTAATCAGCAAATATAGAGCCAATAAGAAGAAGAGTCATCAGAATCTGACCAGGCCAGCATACTGCAGATGATGAGCAGAGGTCTCAGTTGGGATATCATGGAGTGCAGCTTTTGCACACCTTAGTGCTGACAGGTGCGTAGGAGAAGACAGAAGGCTGACAAATCAGGAAAAAGACTCCCACAAGATCGCACAGTGTATTTATTTGTACGTAGATTTGTTGGTCCAGGCGTGTTTGATGGCATTTTGAGGGAGGTCTGAGGGAGGGAGGTGTGGCCTGATTGGGCCACACGAGTCCACAACCCCACTTAAGACGGCCTCCCCCATTGTCTTTTAAGATAACCCGATGAAGGTCTGAAGTACCGAAACGTTGTCAATAAACTTCAATGGGAGTGAAACGGACAGTGTGCGGGAGTCTTTTTCCTGAGTTGGGATATTATAAAATCTTATGGGGACACTTCAAAATAAAATACACTGTGCAGGTCAGCAAAAAAAGAGGCTATTTTACATTAAAAACAATATGCAGGAAGTATATGGAGAGGAATGCAGGAGTATAGCTTGTGTGCCGGGGTTATTCGTGTGTGGGAATGCGTTGACATGTGCAAGAATATGTGTTACAAAATCATAGTGGGACTAGATAGCTACTTGTGAGATAGAAAATAAAATAATAATAAAAAAATAAAAAACCTCCAAATATCTCTCTGCTCCATCCCTCATGCCTTCATCAAAGTCGAACCAGAAGATTTTTCACTCGTGGTATTTGTGAGGTTTTGAAATCCCGACCTTGAAATATTATGTCCCCGTCAGGCACACGGGTGTATGTTATTGCCAGAATGTGGAGCCAAAAATCATCATGCCTTCTGCTTTCATCAAAATCACGAGAGTAGTGTCGGAGTGATTAAGTTTAAGTCTCGCCTCGGAGTGTTTTTATAAGATATTAACAACATCTTGGACCGCGTTTTCTTTTTGTCACGTACTTTACATCTTGATTTATATTCCATGTATTTTTAATTCTCAGGTATATCCAGCTTCTTTGCTGTAATAGGAGTATAAGGTAGGTGTCTCCGTTAACGTTTCACTCCAACTCCAAGCATGAACATCACTGAGTCATTGAATAATACATCAAATTGGATGGCTCAGCTCGACTGAGCTGAAGCTGCAAATAAATCAATGTCCGGCGGTTGTACTGTAGCCCCCTCTGTACAGATCTAAGTGTGCCGACAAGTTTGCTAACACAGGCGGGGTGTTCAGGACTAACACAATTATTTCCGTCCAACCTTTGGGAATTACTTCAATTTCTGGCTGGCTGCTCCCCAAAAAAAACGCGGTTGATCAGCTTCATTCACAGGAATTAATCATGAATCAAATGAACCGGTCCTGAGTGTATTCACTGCGAGTTGGAAAGCTTGCAAGAATTAAAAGAATCATCTTCCCACTCTAATTTCACTCGCTGGCGTTTCAAAGGGAAATAAACTCCCATCATTATCATCAATCAATACACAAAGTAAAGAGGGGTACAATCGGACCACTGATGTTCGTTGTTAATTCTGAGTAAAAGCACCTTATTCCCACAGTTGCTTCACATGCCTTTGAGATATAGATGGTGCTTAAGTCTATGCACATTTATATAGCATACTTGGTGGTGCAGACGGGAAAGGTTTCAACAGTTTAAACTCTTAAACTAGGAATTATTTAAAGGTCCAGTGTGTAGGTTTAGCAGGGATCAATTTGCAGAGTGAATAATCATCTGAGACTAAGACTCATTGTGTTTTCATAACTGTAGAATTTACCTTTTATATTTACAGGAGGAGCGCGTCTGTCACTGACCGACGTGAGTGGCTGCCTGATTTGTGTGCACAAGCGGCGCGTCCGCCATCTTGGACAGCTAGGACATTTGACATTGATGTGTTGTGCTTCTTTGCCTGTCCTAAGTAGCACAGCATATTTTTGATGTGCATACTGTTGCGATTGAGTAGTGCACAAAATATTAAGTCAAATAATGCTTATAATTTCCACGTCAACGGAAGCTCCTTTGAAATGAGTTTCAATGAAAAGAATCAGTAAAATGCTATGCAACAGCGGGCGACCACGCTCTGCCGTCCGAACTAATCATCGGTAACTGTGTGTGGTTTGTCCAGTTGGCGCACGTAACTGGCTAGGACGCGTCTGGGAAAGTTCAACTGAGACTGCGCAGCAATTCATATCAGTTAGACACTCTTGAGGGAAGACTAGAGGGCTGTCCAAACCCACACTTCATCCAGTCATCAAGTAGCATTTCTGCAGACTTGGGTTACAGGCTTCAGTGATTTAACCGCTCATTCTTGGTCCGTCGGAATTATCGGGAAAGTGGTTCATCTGGCAAAATTCCAACAACCTGGAAAGTCGGAGAAAACATGGCAAAACATAGGCCTCGTTAACACTGGGTGGATGGTAAGAAACTTTTACAGACCGGACGTGTTGTGTAGCGATCGCTCTTCTTTGTCAGTGAAGCTGTCAGTGTGTTGTGCGATACTAATGTGACGTTGTAGTTTTTCATGTGCAGACAGGCATACAAGGAACTTGGTATGAATGTGTGGAACAATACTTGAATCTTGAAGGCCAGAAATAATATTCAACGTATTGGCTATAGTGATGATCAACATGCTTTTTTATTATTGTAGACTTCGAGGATGAAGGTACTTCATTTGTCCTTGTACCGCATGTATAGAACATATTGTGAATTCAGAATACACCTATGTATGATAAATTAGCAAATACCGAGATATTATTTGGAAGTGATATTATTGTTTTTCCCCTGCATCACTATAAACCTTTTTTCTGTCACTCACAATAGATTTCCTGGGGCGGAAGTTGCAGAAAATAATGTTTAACCACTGATGACATGGTGTATTTGATATAATATGAGCTACCTGGTCACTTACCTTCTCTGTAGCGCTTTTTCCCGCTCTCCGCGTTTTCCTCTGCCTCCCACGGGACGCCCGTATTGACAACCTCAATATGATTCTCCGACAATTTATTTTATTGTTTTGATCTCGCACCTGCTATGAATTACCCATGTATGTTGCGGAAAATGTCACAGGAGTGCGCCGTATGAAATAACAATGCAGTTCACAGCGTAGCAGCTGGAGCCTGTTCTATCCTCCCGTCGCCCGGCTCTCGTCGTGTCTGCTGCTCTCTTTGATGGCTGCAATGAGAAACTAAGACATAAATTTGTTCTGTTTTTGTGCTTAGAGGGAATGTGGTCTTTTTTTCTTTTTTCTTTCACAGAATCCTCCAGAATGCTTTTTTTTCTCTCTCTCTTTGGTTGGGAAGAACAACAGTTGCTGTGTGTCAAACAAATGGCAATACATTTGTGTCTTATTACTGGATATTGTAAAGTAAGTCACACTGCAAGAGCAACATTTCCACTGTTTCTCCTGCTTTATACACCCCAAAAAAGGGCTTTTTTTCAGAACACTGAGCTGGGAAACGCTACCACGCGCACATATTCCTCGCCAAACCTGTACAGCTGAGAGGCAAATTTGTGTAAAACAATTCCGAAATACTAATGACATACTCTATGTGATAATATTCTATTAATTCCAGATTCGTATTCCTCACCTGGTTCTCTCTCCTTTCTCCCTGCTTCGCCTGTGGGCGCCATCATTCTCTCTAACTCCGTCTAATTCTGTTTTAACAACAGCCGGGAGGAAAAGCAAACAAGTCTTTATCCGTTATGAATTCAACATTAAAATTGAACATAAGTATTACTTATCAAAGTATGCTAATGGCCCGCTTGCGCGCCTACAAGGACACAATGGCCTGCTTCCAGTGCAAAAGTAAGCTCTTCGTCTGACAAATAGCTTACCTTTAAAGGTGGGCGGGTTCCATTAGCAAGCCACAAACGTGTTGGAAAAACACGGCAGTCTATAAACCGTCTTATTGTCTGCTCTCGACACACACAAGGAGTCTGGTTTCACTTTTATATGTGACAGTTCTGTTTCAAGCATATTCATGAAGACGCAGAAGGCAGAATGATAAGGAAATGATATAAAAACACCACTCAATGAATTCAGCCGGAGGTACGCTACAGACATATTCATGTTTAGACATCATCCACAAATGCTGCGTCATAACGTGACAGTTTAATGATCAGGTCGCAAAAAATCACCTTCAGAAGACAAATGCAAACACAGCCGTCAGTGAATCACGATGAATGGTCGTGAATGAAATGAAATGAATGAAATGAATGGAAGTTTTTGTACACTGTAACTGTGCTGTGTGCTGTGAATGCTTGCATCCAACCAGGCAAACTCATCCCATGAATCATCTCTTCAAACTCACTTTTATCTCGGAAATTTTTCTTAACTGATGGTATTAATGGTACTTATTTACATTTTTTTTCAACCTTGTTTATATCTTTAGATCTGGCTCTTATTTGATCTAACTATATATTTTCTGTTAATTCTAAAGCATTCGGTAACCTGGTAACTGAGTGGTGCTATGTGAATGAAGTTATTATTATTATTATCATTATTAATTACACAGTAAAACAAAATGACAAATGTAATAGAATTTCCCTCGTTAAAACATCACTGCACTGATAGCCAATTAACAGAGAGGTTGCCTTCTTGTCCATCATTATCTGTTCAATAACATGAAATCAGTGCTGACCTGGAGTGATTGAGCAAAAACAACTAAAGGTTTAATTTAAAATAAATTGCTTGAATTTGATTGTAGCAATGGTATTGCTTGAAGGGAGGCAGAATAACCTGCAGCTGTTGCTCATTCTACCCTTTGCTGTAGCTGTCTTTGGCTAAAGCAACTAAAGCTGCTGTTGGCAAGTAGCTCAGTTAGTTGCGGTGCTATTGCTGACCGGAGCCAGTCTAGACCATAACCTCGGAACACAGGGGGGAGTCGATGCAGGCAGCGAGGCTCAGCTCAACCGAGCTCAGCCGCCTCCAAGTGAAACCGGCTGGACATCAGACTGGGACTGAACATGGCTTCTGAGACCAACAGATGACAGTTCGAATGACAGATGATAGAGTATGGAGGTGATTTACAGTGACTCCAGGGACGAGAAGAGACAACAGGCAGGGACAGGGGAGAGAGTCGGACTCCAGCAGCGGGCAGAACCCCTGTGTAGAAACACATCTTACAAGGTGTTGAGGATTTATTTTGAGCATACCAGAGTGTGTTTCACAATGAGTAAAGAGGCAATTAAACTTGTCTTAGTTTGTTCAACGAGAGAAACTGGAATCTCAGACAGTGTCTGGTTGTATTTTTCTGTTTGGCAAAGGAAAAAAAAAAGGTGTAAAAATATTTATTCTCTGTGACAGTTTGTGATTTATTTTGTTCACTTTGTTGGACTAGAGAACTCGCCGCTGTATGCATCTCCAAGCTGCAACCACTGTTATTGCGAAACAGGACGGGCCTGTGCTAGCTGATTAGCATGCTAACTTCAGCAGACATCTCTGCAGCGCAGTACATGGACGTATTTGATGCTGATGTATTTTCACATTCCGTTGATAATGTTTAAATGGTGTGAGCCAAACTTCTGTCCATATCTTACATTTTGCACAAGAAAATGCAAATTGATATCAACTATCAGCTGCACTGTAAGAGCGGCACCAACCCCACCAACCACAGCCAGACTTAGAAACACGACCGGAGCGAGGATGCATTTGCTGTCTGAGGCTTTGTCAATTGTGATTAAAACAACAACATGGAATACATTATTAAGGGTGGTATGCACTCACTGTACCAAACACAGTAATGATGTTGCTTTGTGACTTTATATATCAGCTCGCAGGCACTCACACACACCCCCCTCTCTCACAGTCTCGAGGAATATTTTTGGGAGCGTGTGTCACAGCCCTCTGCGAACACACGCAGTGTGAAAGCACGATCCATTAATTTCTGTTTTATAAAGAAGGATCCACTTGGCCACTGCCTTCATAAACAGCTGGCCAGATAATTTCACTCTCCTCCTAACAGTCATTTATGAATGTGGTGGCAGCTTGAGTTTGCAGCTTTCTTTTCTTTTTCTTTTTTCCCTCGACCCGGTCTGAAAATTTCACATTTCAGCTTAATTTATTTTTTTTCTAAATTGAATCATTCCCTCAGTCTGCCCTTGTGCAATTAAATGGGCCTGACAACTCCCATCAAGCCTACCTGGAAGATGCTGAACACAGTCAATTATAAAGCATCTTCATTAGGTACTACCTTATGCTACGCACTGCAACATTTGTTTAGAGCAGTAATCAAAATGATTATGCTCTTGAGCATATGTCTTCTTTATGTAGCCTGACCGTGTAAGTGATTAATTGACTATGGAGCACAGACAAAAACCCTGCCCACTCTTTGGGGTTCAAGAGAAAAGTCAAGTCACTATTGAGCGCTGTATTTTTCTATTATACTGCTGTGTACTTAACCTCGCTGAACACTACAGAAAGAAAATTACATGTCAGACCGAACTGTTGTTCTTATTGTCATTGACATGTTTTAAGTTATGTAAATATTTTTTTTCACATTTTGACAGTCACAGGCAACAAATGATCAGCAGAGTGAACTTAATATTCTTTGCAGGGTGCAGAAGAGTAGTTTTCTTCACTCAGTCAGGTCATCTGATGTTGTTCTAAAGATACGACCCTCCGAAACAGTAGCCAGGATAAAACAGCTGGAGTTGACGCTTCTGCAAAACACTGATGCGTGCACATGTCACAGTTTACATACCATATTTCCAATTCTACAAAAACCTGTCATATCAAATTTACATTTGAAACATTTCATGTTTATGACCTGACTTACACATGTGTAGCAGTGGGAAATAAGATGTCTTAAAGAAATATTGTGAATAAAGTCGTAGGACAATTTCGTGACTAAATTAAGTTGACATTTTCAGATTAAAGTTGACCTTTTGAGCAACATCAAACATACGACTGTCTCAACAAAATGCCGTTTGTAGATGAACTGGTTAAACTGTACTTCACAATCAGCTTTAGTAACAAAGACGATAATTATCTTTTAGCTCATAAACACAGTTGTAAGGCAAAACCACACAAGCATGGAAGAGGTGGCTGTATTCGTGCAAGCTAAAATTGAAAGGATGAGGTAACGGCAGAGACCATTGACTTTATTCTCGACATTTCGACTTTTTCTTGAAGTGCATAATGAAAAAAAAAAAACACACTCCTCTCATTTTTTTCCCTCATCACTGGCCCTAATACTCTCCTCTACATATCAGAAGGTGGAGGGGAAGGTGGTGGAATTACAGGTGAAAAGGCTGTTGATGCCAGTGACCGCATTTCGAGGCTGCGTTTAAATATTTGTAAGCGGGACCCCATATATAGATATTTTTAAAGAGACCTCAGGACATCTCCAGCCACTAAAACAGGTACGTGGAGCCAAAAAATAGAATGATCTAGTAGTTTTTGTGCCTAAACCGACAAAACCCAGCGTTGTCGCAACCGCAGGAAGCCAAGGAATGTAATAAAACGTCCAACACATCCACGATTTGCACAGTGCCAACATTTATTCTGGATATTGGGTTTGCACCCTATTATCACTCACCATATATTGTGAAATACATGATGAGAGCCCCCCCCCCTCAGTGGACACCCCCCAAATCCCCCCCGCCTATGAAAAAATCCCAGTGCGTTACAAAACTATCGCTCATTGCTCCCTTCACCTGATGTTTCCTCCCATCATTAACTTCCTCTATCTTCACGCATTTACCCTGTTATTACCCAATAACAGAAATGACACTTTGCACGACACTCAGTATTTTCTCATTGTTATTATTATCATGCCAGAATCCAATGCTACCACTTTATTTCCTTCTTATTGCATTATTGCTGAGCCGTAATGCAAAGTGCCATCAATTATTTATCACAATATTTCACGCTTTTATATAACTGTTTTTTAAACGACTGTCCATTTACGCCCCTTCCTCGTATTCATTCAACAGAAAGGACAGCTGAGAAAAAAGAAAAAAAAAAACAGCTTACAGAATGTCCTTGGAAAAAAGTGTGTATGTAAACTAAAGTGTAGCAGAAATCGCTGGGTTCAGTTTGGTTCGCTTGACTCTCTCAGTAAAAAGGAAAAAAAAAAAAACGAATTAAATATTTGTACCGTTTTTTTTTTTTCAAAAAGATTCAAATGTGGTTCTTCGGCTGGATGAATATTTCAAGCAGAAAGGCTTTGATGGAGTGCATCTGAGAGGTTGTGCATGTTGTGTCTCTGTACAATGGGTTCGGTGGGCTCCATGCTTGAAGCACTTTGGCTGCAGAGTGGCAGAGAGAGAATGGCCTCCGTCCAGCTGAGATAATGGAATTGGTGTGTTCTCCCTGTGCTGTGCTCCTGGCTGGAGTTAATTCTGTTAATAGCAGGAGCTCCTACAGTCAAACCCTTTTTCCCCAGCTCGGGCAGTGCTCATAGAGCACAAGGGGTGGCTTCTGTAAGATGGGTGATGGATGTATAATGGATTAACTGGAAAGTGGCACATACGGCTTACAATTGTTCTTGAAGCTGGTAATGTGTAATCATAAAAGGACCTGGCTCTCCATATTTAAATCGAAGTGCTATTCATGCAAGGCCAAAAGTGCCACACGATTTTCGACCTCTCGCGGTGCAGAAGTCAAGATTATTTTTCATATCACATACAATGTCAGGCACACGTCAGCAACAGTTACCCACCCGGCCCATACGCTCCCCAACACCTTAAACACATAAGCACAATAAGCAAAGAAGCAATTGAAACAATTTCCTTTCACAGATGGCTGAAGGATGCAATCAGCACTACAATTTAACCCTTCCTCAAACCCTGTATTGATATTTGTTTACCCTGACAGTATAATGACATTGATTGTTGACAGTTAACTTGAAGGCTTAAGCAAGTTTTCAGACAGGATCGAAGTGTGTTCTCTGCTTTCTCATAAGGCACAGTCACATATCTGTTTGATTTATGGCAGCGAAGTGGAAAAGGAAAAAGTTCACCCCCGCAATATATGTGTAAATGTAATTTATGCAATACTGCCTGATCAAGAGCTCATTCCTGCACTTGGAAAACAGTCAAATTAACCCATTGATGCTCAACATGGATTAAAAATGATCCAATTCAATTTGTATTTTCTACCATTATATAGCTGCGGTAAATTAATGTCATCATTAAATATTTGAGATATTTCCCAATTAACCTGTTCGATCATCACAAGTCCTCGTTTTCATTCTTCCGTTCTTACTTTTTGATTAAATGCATTTCTCTTCATGCATGGCTGACTGTTTCTTTACCTTATCTTTGAAACATTTATTTATTTTTACTTTATGTTGAACATAGGTTTTGTATTTTAGGACTCTGACATCCATTAATAGCGAGACAAATTGTTGACAATTTGTTGAGAGATTCACTTCTAGCTGGCTAACATTAGCTAGGTTAAAAAAAAACAATCAACTGTTATGTATGACAAAGTATCAGTAAAGCATATGTCAAATATTTAATGTAGGATTGTTTGGTCCAGGTAATTATAGTTATAATACTTATGCAAACTAAATTAGTATCATAGTATGTCTTGGATTTTTCTAACACATTTGTATATATGGCTTATTTTTGACATGCTAAAACTATTTTTCCTCACAAAAAAGCAAAGGTAAAATGAAAATAATAATTTGTGGCTATCAAAAACAATATATTCAACGAATGCTTGGAAAATTAAATTCAGAAATAATTGTATTTAAAAAAAATTTTTAGCAAAGAAACACTCAGCCATGCATGAAATAACACCGTAGTCGAAGGGGTTGTGCATTGTTTGTGCATCAAAGGGTCAAATAAGCCATACATGACAAAGTCAGGCTAAGATATTTCTCATTGTGATGGATAATATCCTCAGGTCTTTCAATGGGATTTTCAAATCAATGCAACAAACGACAGTGCAGCAGACAATAGAGAACAGCAGCTCTAACCTTCATTGGCTGTGCGAATTGGTTCATTAACTGTTCAGTTAAAGGTCATGACCTTTAATTGTCCCACATGCCAATTTTGGTTTTGCCCCCCCCCCTTTTTTTTTCAAAGAACCCTCCTCCATCATATGCAAATATCTCTTTAAAACTAATGCAGGCACCATTTCACTTTGGTTAAATCCAGTTGTGCACATGTATAACTATAATTTAAGTACAGCTTAAGTTAAATAGATGACAAAGTACAGTGTATACATTTTCCTAAATTATACTAAATTGCCACATACATATGATGTTCTGTCTGTAGATGCATTTTCTGCTTGTTTTGTTGTTTAAATGCCATTTTTATAGATAGATAGATAGATAGATATACTTTATTGATCTCAAGCTGGGAAATTACGGTGTAGCAGCAGCATTATACACAGAGACAACACAATGAAATAAGAGGAACAACCTAGACATATTAAATAGCAATAGAAAAAAGGAATATACAAAATGTATAAAAGTGTATACTTTTACCTCTATACAGCCTACACAAGCATGGCTATTTCTGAGTAGTTATTGTAATTATTCTTTGTACCCATATAGTCAGATTCTGACTTGGCGATAGACACTAAGGAGGAGCTGCTCTCTATGCTCTGTAGTCGGCTGGTACGACACTGAAACAATGGCCATAAGTAGATACAGTACTTTATCATCATGCATCCTGCAAACAGCCGTGTTTCAAAAAACAAAAACATTATTTAAAATATGTTGCATTGTTCTTTCACTCGCCTCCAGAACAAATGCTCGAGCCAGCCAGATCCGATCTTCCAGGCCTTTGCACACTAGGGACGTGATAAATAAAAGCATACGAAAAATATTCACAGTCAGTGATGTAAATCTGGGATATTATGCTGTATATGCAATAATCCAATATGAATTTGTGAGTATATTATCACACTAAAATGATACTTACCACAGACCTAGTGGAAAAAAAACAGCATAGAGCTCTAAAGCAGAACTGGCCGGCTCTCTGACAGGTACAGAGAGGTGGAATTCACCGGGTTCATCTTAGCTGACTTTCTGTTTCAAAGAAATTAACCAATTGAGGCAGCCGTACACCAGCAGCTCCCATGTTCTGCAGGGTAAAATAAATGTTTTTTTTCTTTTTATCAAAGTAGTCCAATGGATTTACAGAGAGCACAGATGGATATAACAGCTTCAGTTCCCCCCGTCGATAAATCCTACATATATATAACAGCCTGTCTTTGCAGAGAGCAATCAAGGTTATACATCCCAAGTCACCTTTGTCACATTGTCGTTATTGTTTTGTGTCCTAAGTCATATAATAGGGCGATTACAATTATTGCTGACACTGTCATAGACTCACAGCATTATTGCTTGATGCCTTTCTTTCGTAGTGCGAAAACCAAGACAACTTGGCCTTGTTCTGAAAAATACATATGTCGCTTGTTGCCACTTAGTGTTTGCTTTCTGTGTGACAGTACTCATGAACCCAAGTACTCTATGAATGCCTTATGACACAAGGCGGTGGTGCTAATTTCCTTTTGTCCACAGGGGCCGCCAGAATCAACACAATTGAAAGTTCAATGTAGCTGCTTTAACTGTGACACAGCAACGCAAAGACAATTCCACAGCAGAGTATTTCAATGTGAAACAGTGACAGTCATCACTCCCTGAATATAGGCAGTCAGTGTTACACACTCAGCCATCAGCTTGTCTCTCGCAGCAACATTGCAAATCTGTCCTTTTGTTTCTTTGTCTATAATGCAGAAGTGCATTAAAATGCATGGTGCTGTTACAATAAATACGTATCCATGACACATGCCAGCTGGGTAGATTAGTGTGCAGTTCTGATCGCTGTCAGAACCATTCTCTATCAGCTGCAGCAGAAGCTATAAATGAGGCTCATTGTTTTGGGCTTAGGTCAGAATATGAATTCTGCATGATGTGTACACACTAGAGAAGAAATCTCCCGTAATCTTCACCTCGAGTTAATTACTGCAGACAAACATTATGGATCGCCAGAGACTCTTATCACTGGCTGCTTGAATACAGAGGAGATTTGCTCCACATCTGATATGATTTTGAACTCTAAGTAATCTTTGCAACAAAACAATCTGTTTGCCCCATTGTCAAATTTATCCCTTTTTTCCGTGAGCCGATCTGAAGGAGATGGATGTACATTCTCACTAATTACAGCAATTATTACTCAGTGATGATATAACAAGCTTTCAAACAATTACCCCCTTCTCCCCTCTCTCTCCCTCTCTGCCTCGTCCTCCCACACGGTCTCAGCAGAAGCATTTTCACTGCACAAATACACGCCTGCCATTTGTTCTAGCTCGTCAGGAAAAACTACAAGCATATCATTCATTATACTGCACGCCAACATAGAAACTAAACAAGACCAGCACTGGGGAGCCAACTGACTTCCTGCTGAGCACAAGATGTCAGGATGGTGACACTCTCTACTTTGCCAAATTTGCAAGACTGCTGACTAAACTTGTGCTTATGCCTTACATATACAAAAAGTATACTGCCCGGAGTGCAGGGACGGATCCACTTTGAAAATACTGCTGGACCCCACTGACTCTACTGTCACTGCAGACGCTGTGTTCAGTAAACTAGAATTCTTATTTCCTGATTTAACAAGGCGTGTTTACCGAAAACACATCCTTTTTTACAGCGATAGCTGCGGTGTGGTGGGGGTTATAGGCCATGTGTACCGACAGTCACAGCTGGGAGCTACCAAGAACAAACACTACAGCCTTGTCTTGTTGTCCTCAGAGCAGATCCATGACTGTCGTTGCTCCATGCCTTGTTTAATGCCCTGCTCAGGGGCATTTCAGCTGTGGCGGATGACAAAGGTGAGGTCACTCCTCTATCTGTTTCCAACCAGATTTGCAGAAGCAGCACCATTCCTCAGCACAAGCTCGTTCTCCCCAGCGCTGCCCACTGCCACATGCATGACTAATGCACTGTGCATGCTTTTTGACACAATTATGTTCACAATGTGCAGTATCACATTCCGACGTTTGTTCGAACGTTTGGAAACTGATATTCAAGAAGTGATATTCCTCCCTAGGAATAATTTGGCTTCTCATCAAAGTGCTCTCCTTCAGTTAGTCTCCGGCTCCAGCTAGCATTTCTGTGTGCCACATGGCAGAGACTATTGAGGGCCTGTGGGGGAGTGAAAAGTGAGCACAATGGACAAAGGCATGTGTGGCACCTCACATCCATTTCTTCTCTTCCTCGCAGCTATTATTGTATGAAAGTGCTGTCGACAGCTTTTGCACCGCACTATGCATTCTCAAACAATAGGGAACTTACCTGCCTTTTGCACATGGAAATGAAATGGATGAAAGATACACCCTCAGATCTTGAAACTCACTTTTGTTACACAACAAATTGGTACATACCAGTGTATAATCACTCATGTCTCCATGCACTTTGTTTTGGATTATGGTTTATAAGGGATATAAATGTTGACTTTAGGATTGGACCAACGTGCTAAAACCCTGCAGTGCAATAACGATGTCCAGCCTGGTGATTGGTAATTACTTCCTCTTGATTAAAGAGGATTTTTATTGTATCCCAAGTGAACACACTGACATATTAAAATGGGTTGAGTATCGCATGACAGAGTTGCCAGTAATGTGATGTTATATGTCACAATGGTAGTTTTAGCACTGAAATTAGTGATTATTTTCAATAGATTCATATGTTGATTTATAATAAATTAAACATCCAGTGTGTAGGATTTAGTTGCATCCAGAGGTGTCATAGGCTGAAACCAACTAAATACCCCTCGTCTCACTCTCACCGAGGGTGACCACCGAAAAACAAAAAGCACTTTTTCTGAGGAAAACACAAACACATTCTTATTTCAAGGTAATTACACACCAAGGAAAATATAAATATGAATAATATTTATATTTATTCATTTATATACATTATTTCTGACAATATGTATTCCATTTATGTGCCCAAATCATACAGACTGGACCTTTTATAGTAAACAAATTCACTCTTGAGTCCATAAAAAGTTAATAAAATATGGAAAATGCTTATCGCAAGTAAACAAAGCCCTTTGGTTATTCCTTTATCTTGGTATTGCCAACATTCCAAATGTTCAAAATATTTTATTTTGCGTGCTTTAATGCTCGCAAAACACATCAGTTCTCTCATACCGTTTTTGCTCCTGTCTCTTTAAGGCCCCTCCTACTGAATACCAAGTCTCCTCTGATTGGTCAGCTCACACACGGCTGAGCCAGCACCACAAACAGCAAAAACAGAGCAGCTGTGCTAACTCAATTCTAACATGACAAACTAGCCGCTAGGCATAAATGATGCAAATGTATGACTCAGTTACATAGCGTGATGTCACAAAGTTGCGGAATTGAAGGCAGGACTACAAAGACGCGCTTCAGGAGCAGTGTTAAATGTAGGAGAGAGGAGCTTTTTGAACTCTTTGAACTTTCAAGATCTTTAACATGCCAAATAACATATATGACACAATGAAGAAACAGAAGAAAATGAGAAAGCCCAATAAATCTCCCCCAAAAATGTTGTGCGTTGATTTAATAATCTATTAAGGAACTCATCTTTCAGCAGCTTCAATAAACACCATGCAGTATTTGTGTTTCTGTATTAGTTGTACATAGTTTCTGTCAGTATTCATAATGTGTACCAGACATGACTACAATTGACCTTAACTGACAAAGGGCATTTGAGTTCACTGGGAGAAACTGGCTATTCTCCTGGTAATGGGGACATACTCAGCAATATTTCCTCATTTGACTTGGTGCTGAAACAGCAGAATCAGTTCAATAGAAACTAAATCACTGTAGCTCCTCTAGTGATACTAAAAAGACACGATCATTTTCTTCTGCTAAGTTACCTTTTTCCAGAAATAAAACTGTATTTTTCTTCATTCCTTGTCATAATTCTCTCATTCCACTCTCATAATATTAAGCACACGTTGTGGATTTAGCGAGTACAGCTGTACCGGATCTTTGAACCCAGATGGATGGATGCGGCTTCATTCATCCCCCTTGTCCCTGGTCTACATTGCAGCCCAGATTGCGAAGGATTAAAAGATTTACCATGTGGCCTTCTTTCAACTTTCAAGGTTTCGTGTCTTATGTTGCGAATATGCCCGAGTTTTCTAAACGAAGACGGGTATGAAGATGCGAAGATGGGTACGAAGACGAAATCGTTACAGGCATTTGTATATAATTAAATATTTACTCGCCACCGGTATGTTTATGACAAAGCTAATATGGCACAACAGTAAGCTGGACGCTGTCACACATTTTCTATGGTCGTTGGATGCCAAGATGTAAACTGCTGTCTGAGGCCTTGAGATTCACCTCCAGCCTAATCACACCCTCAGCGTCGTCCCTCCACCTCCCCCGCCTCCCCCATGTACAAATGTGCCTGTTGATGGGCTGTCTAATGTGAGAGCTGTGGCCAGGCCTGGAAGAAGTCATCCACTCGCCTCATTTGGTCGCTTCATTGCACTCTTGGAAATATTTCATGAGGTCTAAGTGACTAAAACACACAGTGAGCATTTTTTATCAGATCTTTACATTTTAATATGGTTGAGATATTTTAAAGTTTGGAGTCGGAGGGAAGAAAACTTGCTCTCTGCGTACACGAAGGCTCGTGCCGGTTCAGATCCTCTGAAGGTCAAACTAGTGATCGTGTACCTAATAACGTCAATGATGATGACGCTCATAACCACGCCCGCTATCTTTTAAAGTGCATTTCAGCTTTATTTCAGATTATGGGGCAAATTGGGGCAATAAGAACTGAGCGCTTAAGCATCGCAGCAGCACATTGGAAATTACACATTTATACTGTTATGAAAAAAAAACGCCATTTCATAGACATATAAAGAAAACTCTAAAACACTAATAAAATAGTATTATATATTTATAATATATTATAATCACTCTGTCGTCACGTTTCTATGGTTTTAAAGAATAATTCCGCCAGATGTCAGATGTCATTAACGTATTTTCAGGATATCGCTGTATGGATGCATTAACATCATAATCCTAAAACAAAGTGGGATTGGGCAGGTAGATGTTGTTCGGATGATCCAACAGATCGTAAACAAGCCAATAGTTTAACCAGGTTATCTATATAAATCGATTTGGAGGGAAAAAACAAAAAGTAACACTGTTAATTTCTGTTTCTGTAATTTTTTCACTTTCATTTTTTAAATATTTCTCATGCACTTGTAATCTTGACACAATCGGGAAATTATCTAGCTATTGACTCTTTATGTCAGGTAATAGTATAATCTGAAGATTGTGATATGAATTAATTAATTTACCTGCATGTTTTGGTCCCCACACACAGTAATTTTGCTCAACATTTGAATTATCATTATAATTATTATCATGTAACAATGGAGGCATTTTTCTCAATCTTGAATGTATTTATAATTCTCTGTGTACACCTCTTTTAAATAGAACTACTGTTTTCTTTGATCGTGCGTCTTTTATCTGTAATATTTAAACTCACGTCAGTCCAACTGATTTTGTTACTCTCCCAGAAATGATGTATATGTATATTTCTGATTTCTTTTTCCATTATGTTTTGAGGGTAATATAATTGCCTGGATTGTGTAAAGTGGCGAGGTGTTATTTCAAGTGAAAGAAGTGTGATGTTTGTATAGGCACACATACACAGCGTAGGAAGGAGGATGGAGGAGATGTTGCACAAAAAGCATTACTTTGGTTGCGGACACAGGGGCTTCTCTCCTGACTCATGCATCGGCCTATGGTTAGCAAGGGCGAATATTTCATTTCGCTGTCAGGCGTGATGATAAACAGAAACATTTCTTGAGAGCAATTCCTGAAGGGCACAGCAAAAGTACAGTTGTACTAAATGCAACACTGGAACAGTGATTACTACTATTAAAGTGTGCTGGGTAATTGAAAGGTAACTAATGCAAGGGTTGTCCCCGGCATGTTAAAAAGACATGCCGGCATCGTGGCCGCCCTGACTCACAGGATTCCACTGTGAGTAAGAGGGCTGAGTGTTTTGCTCTCTTGAGTTATAGAAGTAAATAAACATATAAGTTAACTTTTATGAAGCAGCTTCTCGCTGGAGGTCAGCAACCACCACCAACACACTCCCAGAGCCTACTCAATAGTGTGTGGAGGTGAATGGTTGGTATAGTGGACCCAACCACGGTGAGGTATATGAAGGCGGGATGGAAACTGTAAACTAAATAAAACATAATAAAATGTGTTACTGATAACATTTAGCCACATTCCATCTTCCACTGCATTCGTCTTCACAACGACGCTGTTGTTCGAATCATCTGCGCCCTCACATGGGGGCTTGTCGCAGTAGCTAACACTGCTAACGCTACCTAGCAAATGTGAAAGTTGCTAATCCTAGCTAGCTAGCTTTAACGTTGTTAGCAATAGCTTACGTCAGGGCAGTATGCTCAGTATGCTGGGTCAAGACTGTCATTTTTTTCCACAAACTGGCAACTACTGCTGACAAAACACAGATACCATCTGATACCAACAGTGTTATACTATTAACACACAAATCTTGTTGGAAGCAGGAACGGTCAGAATTCTTACACAGAGATGAACAAAACAATCATTTTGGACCCAACAAATTCTTAGATTAATGAATGATTATAATAAGTTCTCTAATGCATATAATTGTATTTAGAATATAACAATTAAAATCAAGTATTTACAATGGTTAGGGCAATTTAGGGGCACAACTCTCTGTTTTTCCCAAAGGGGTGGGGGGAAAAAAAATGTTTTTCTTTAATCTTAATAAGGTAAACACATCCTACCTTGTGATTCAAGTCACTTTTAATTGTCTGGATATCTACACACAACCCTTCCTTGACCACAACACATCGATAAATCTGCGTACTTTTGTTGCTTCGATTTATATTTCCGGCGTTCATTTATCAACTTACAGATACACGCATAAAAACAAACAAACAAAACATTTCCTCACTCTCTTGATGAAAACTGTAATCCAGGTGGCATCATGTGTCGCTCACATTCGCTGTGGTACGTTAGCAGTACCCAGGCGTACTGTTTATGAGTGAGGGTTGTTGTATGAAGCCACCTGGGGAAAAAGGATTTAAGGATGAGGTTTGACATTTAGTCACTCAGAACCTGTACTGTCAACTTTTCATCACATTAATACCAGCCTTAGGGGACAGGGGTTATTCTCTGAAGCTGTGGCTTGATGACCCTATCCGCCAACCTTATCACCTAGGGAGCTGCCCTTTTGTAGAAAAAAAAATAAATAAATAAAAATGCATAGGCGTGCTCCATCATGGACTGCAGTGATGGCTGAAGGCGAGTACACAGCGTCTGGACACAGCACCAGGCAAGAGGGTCTGCAAAAATATAATTACAGCTTGCATTGTATGCACAATATGGCACAGGCATATAGACTTCCCTAATGCCATCCTCTGTGAGACCCACATACCAATTCAGCCAGCAAATATGGAGTGAACTCATGTGAATCAGCAGCTCATCGTGCGTTTCTAAATATGGTTGCTTCATATGAGTAGGAAAAAAAAAACAGAAAAGCCTTTTTTGCACCGGTACCAGAATCAAGAGGGAGACCCACGAGCCCTCTGCATTAAAGTGGCAATCAAAATGCTTGGTTGAAGCATAAGTGTTAAAGCAAACCACTGATCACTGGCTGATCTCACTCTTGATCATACCAAATGACTCTGAGACCTATTATAGATCTGCTGCCAGGGTCACAGACTGCGGCCGAATGTAAATGACAGGGACATAAAATACGGCTATAACCTGTTTACTGATGACGGACGGAAGAGCTGCTCTCTACGTGTTTTACCGAGAGACTCAATCCCAACTGGTTCGTGGAATAATCAAGCTCAGATATTTCAGTAAACAGAACAATTACTCCGGACCTACTGGCAAAGTTTTACAGATTGGAAAGGCGAAGAAAAGTTATCTTTAGGAGGAAACAACTGCAAAAAAAAGTGGAGCCACGGGAGACGGCTGTAGCTGTTAGATGTGGAGCTGCTGTTAAGGCCTTTTCACGCTTCAAACCAAATTGCAGTCAGCTGATTTATACCTGCTTGTTTCTCTTCTCGTCTATAGGGTGCTTCAGAGAGGAGTCTTAAAACCCACTGGCAGTTCCCTCGTCTCGAAGTCAACGGGTTTTCGGTTATTGTATAGAGCATGAGGTTTACATAAGCTTAAGGGACTTCTGCCTTTTTTTAAAAAAACATGATAGTTAATACAGGTAAGGTTTAAACGCAGATGTCACTTGATTAGGGTTAGAGTTCATCATGGTTTGGCTTAACAGACCTACA
Source organism: Diplodus puntazzo (assembly GCA_963678695.2). Lineage (NCBI taxonomy): Eukaryota > Metazoa > Chordata > Actinopteri > Spariformes > Sparidae > Diplodus > Diplodus puntazzo. The sequence continues at coordinate 5,535,868 of OZ023167.1, read as the reverse complement.
ATCAGCTTTGGAACTGGACAGATTTCCTTTAGCGTGTTTAGGTTTCCACAAAAAACGGCTGGAAATGTGCACAGGTTTTTCTTAAATGGTCATTTGGTCATGTCGACACAAAAAAAGTCTGGAAATATCCGAGGGTGTCCTTAGAAATACCCAGTGGTGTGACTCAACCGTTGTATTAGCAGCACCACCCATCCCCTCCACCTCCTGATGTGAGGGTGGCTAACAAGCATATGATGTGCAGGTGGTGACCCACAGTACAAATGTCAACCTCGAATAGATCTGACTGCAGAAACGATAATTGCCAACATTATATCTTGGCGACTGGGCTGAAACACAATAGTTCCTTCTTAGCCTAACTTTTGCTTTTTACTCCTGCCAATTACAATCCTTTAGGTGTTTTTGCTGAAGAAACCGGGGTGATGTTAACTTCCAGGTTAACAACAAAAGACATCCTTATTGCAACTCTCAAGCTAAAGTGGTCATTGTGGCTTCTACCCACAGATGTCATGTTTTTATATTTTTTTTTTTCCCACCCCGGACTTCTACTCAGCATCACTTGAGCTACGGTGCCTTGTCAAATTTTGAGACCTGACTCCAGCCCCTAGAATCACTTAGATCTATTCCACCAAGCCTCAGTTGCCAAAATAACATACTAATGGTTTAGCATCATGACCCCGTTGGCAGCTTAATCATCTTAAGGATACATCCGAGGCGAAGAGCATGAACTGCCTCCCAATCCCTTTACTTGTTTCCAGCACTTTGACAGTGACCTGATATTTGGTATTATCATTATTATTTTCCGCAAGTGAACTTCTTATTCTGTCCAGTGCCTGTATGTCCTCACCCGTAACTGTCCACGCCACTGCAGTCTCTCTGTCTGTATCAGTGTCATGTTCCATTAGTAGTTCATACTTTGTAGCGTGAATATAAAAAGTATTATGGATGACTCAGATTCGACCAACTTTTTTCTTTGCTCTTCTGTTTGCTATATTTTTAAACTGTGTATTTTTAAATTTGGCTATCATGAAAGTGTGGTCCTCATTCAAATACAGCAAAGAATGTAATGACAAGTTTCCAGCTCTCGGAACAGCTATGAGTGAACACTGGCTAATTCAATCTTTGTTAAAATCACCTCTGGCGAAAAGTCTTAATGACATTCAGTTGTTACTTTACTCCTTATAGACATAATCAAACACATAGTTTCGCATTTGCACATGATGCTTTCTAAAGATTCCCTCCAGAGATGAGGAAATATAAGACATTGTTTCTGTTTCTGTTTCTCCATAAAATTACCATGTTAAATAAAATATTAAGTCATCTGCGCCTTCTCCCTCATTCTAAAATCTGGAATCTATGAATATGCAAATATTGTTCATTTCAAAAAAAAGATTTGCTGGATGAAAGATGTCTCTGACTTCAGTTCAAGTTCATTCTCATTCTCAGTCTGCATGGGAGGTGTCAAGTTCCCACATCGCACTCTGGTATGGTGCATATTGGGTAAGCTATTTAAGAAATGACTTGAAATGATGTGGTGTTGAATCTGTTTAAAAAAAAATTCACGCCCAGAAAACAGCCTTTTTAGTTTTAGAAGCTACATAATTTGGCAACAGTTTAAAATAAGGGACACATTTTTTAGGGAACAACTGAGGACTGGATGAGGAACTAGTTTGTTAAATACTTGTTAAGGAGTAACTCCTAATCCAATTTTATAGAGTAGCTAATGATGCGTCAATCATTAGTTAATTAAGAAACAAGTGAGGACAGAATTAAGAAAGAAAGGGGAAAAGGAAACTTGTTCACTAATGGACAGGTAGTCATAAAGTTATGATTTAGCCCTACTACAAAAAACTATTAACTATTTTTGATCTATCATCTGACGGTAGAATAAGATGCAGGTCAGCTGTCTGTGGCTCCACCCAGTGGCTGTAATTTGATTTGCAAGAATCCACCATCTGGGATCAACACAACCAATCAGAGCCAAGGGGCGTGTCTGAGAAGTGTCAATCATACTCATGCGTACCAGCAGGCAGCCTCCCTCACGCAGCACCTACTGGGCAGTGCCCCTCCCCCGCGCAGGCGCAGTGCCTTCACTCACCTGGTAAAAAACTGTAAACAATGGCGGAGAACAGACAACAGCAGAGCCAAAAAATGCCCCACCATTGCCCACATCAAAGAGAAGAAATAAGAAGACTGACGAAGAAAAATAGTGTAAAAAGGAAGAATTGGGCCGAGTCAGAGGATAAACATCTGAGCATTATTCCAGAGATGGAGGAGCTGCGGGATTTGGAAGGACTCGGCAGCTTTTCTGTTGGACAGGTAAGGACCCCTGCTTGATATGTTTCATTCTATGTTTTAACCACAAGGCTAAGATGTAAGGTGGTTAAAGTAATTCTCCCATGTTGCAGTCGAGCTACGTAACTTGTTGCTAAATCTAGCTGGTTAGCTTGTATGCTAACTCCGGTGTTTAGCTTTGTCTTTATGGCTACTGGTTAGCAAAAGTGTCTTTCTAGTGACCGGGGCGGGCAGTTATAATGTTAGTTTGTGTTCAGTACGCTCTGAAGTGGTTGAATTGGTTTAGAGAAACAACCTTACTCATGCTTCAGAAAGGCAGAATGGCAAAAACTCCATCTGCCATGATGTGAGGAATATTGCTTAATTGTGATATCTACTGTGATCGGCATGAGGCACTCCTCATTGTAATTAAGTTGTATTGATCAGAAATGGGCTTATGTTGCTGTTGTTGTTTTGGATGCGCCACCTTGGTTATCTGGTTCCTCTGTTCCCCTTGTTACCAGCCTGCTCGTGCATGGCAGGCTCCTCTGTGGGGAGGGGCTTTGAAAGACCAATTTTCCCCTCAAAACTCCAGACTGCAGCTTTAAGCAGTAGGACTCACATATTTCTATGTTTAAAGTCAATAAATCCCATGAAAAGACTCAGTAAGGCTCAGTAATTTTCTAAAACAGCTAGACACTGCAAAGTATTTTGTTTTGGCAAATCACAGTCAAGCAGGAGTGAAAGTGCATTTGTTTGGTTCTGTTCAGCGGTGGATTAATACACACGAGGGAGTGTTATGCTGAATGTTGGACTGGCTCAAACTAGAATTACATGTTCATTGTGATAGAGGAACATGTCTCCTTATGCATAGTATGGGTCAGGTCATGGACCCTAATATTACATATAATATGTTACTACTTTAATTGGAAGAGACTGATCCGAAAACATTTTCAACCAGCTCGAGAAGGTTGGTTTACACTGTTGTTAATCTGCTAAACATTGCTACCTAATGACCCGTGAACACTTAAGCCAATCTCTTCTGTACGGCTGGAATAAACATATTATGTGTGTTTATGATTGGATTGGCCAAAGCGCCAGTATTTGACGACCTCTATGGTTAATTGCATTCAAGTGTATTAAAAAGATAGACAAGCTGGAATTCCAGGTTCACTGAATTTGATGAGCTGTAAAGGTTTTTTCCAATCACACATGTTGGTCCATCTTGAAAATTGCATTAATAGGTGGAGTGAATTGATAAATAACAAACACTTCCTATTCTTCTCGTAGCCGCTATATTTCTGGCTGATTAGATGCTTCACAGCAGGCGAAAACCACTTTGCACATATCAATCACATTATATTCTCATTAAATGCTTTGGGGCATGTAAACGCACATCTTATGTTTGATTGATTTGTTTAGAGTCCATATAAACAATTTAGTTGGACACTCTAATCAGTGTGATTTTAATCAGATTGAAGAAATGTGGTCCATGTTAGCACAGATATGGATGTTTACTAGGTGTTAGACAAAATGGAAGTCGATGGTGTACAAAAAACAACACTAATCAATTTTGGTTTTGGTCTTTTTCATTCGACTTTGACGCTAAGAAAAATATTCAATATTCCCAGTCTTGCCTTTTTTAAACAAGTCTTAAGCACATTCACTCGGCGTGTTGGGGTTGAACAAAAACATAAAAATAATTGCAGGGAATATAAATGCAAGGACAGTTAAAAAAAAAAATGAAAAGAAGACATGAATAACAAAACTTAAAAAAAGAGAGCTGGACATCTAAAGTCAAGGCGTGGTGGTGACTAGAAAATTAACATGCAAATGACTAAGTGAAGAGACAGAGGACGATTGCAATGAGCATTTCATTAATAAGCAGAGAACCTTCCATTGCCATGCATCCACTACTTAATGTTAAGACAAAAATCACATCAACAAATCCCGTTAATATTTTTGCTTTCGCTGAAGAAAGAGAGTAATTGCAATACAACCTCAACAGTGGCATTACACTGTCATTATAACCTCTAACTATCAGAATCCAGATGAATTTAGAACTTGAAGAAGAACTTGTGGAAAAAGAGAAAAAGACTTCAATGGGACCATCATCAAATTTAAGCAGCAGAAATGTGGGGCATTCATTACTGCAGCTCACTGCTGGCATATGACTTTGATGTGTATATGATGTGTGAGTAGAAAGGGAAAGAAGAAGTGACACTGGAACGGTAACTACTCTGATAACGGAGCTGAGATTCTGCACGGAAAGCCATCGCTTTTCATTCACTCCAATTACATGAATCTCCTGCATGGCCATCATGAATCATAGAACAGATCATGGTCCTTTTAATGGGGAATCACTGACAAGTCGGGCCTGGTTGTTTCCTGATCCTGTTATTCTGTGCTCGGCAGTGTGAGGGAATGGACCGAAAATGATTTCTGCTTTTTCACAAACAAGCGGAGTTCATGAAATTACGAGTTGATTGAGAACATAATTGAGCGAAGATGAAAGATGATGATGGAGAAATCCTAGCGCTAATGACACGGAGAAGAATCGGAGGGCACATCAGCATTGTAAAGGAGCAAAACAGTGTGTGGCTGGGTTTTGCGAATGTCTACGTGTGTGACATCATGTGCCATAACAAGTTAATGCGTAAACAACGTTCATTAGTGATTTGCTTTGTGCCTAATCACTGTTTATGTTAAGCAGTAGAGTTTTTAATTTTAACCTGGATAAGATGTTCACATGCACAAATAGAACTACTCCGAAAAACTGTTTGTGCAAAAACTATTACTAATTTATATTTATGTATTGTTTACATTTTTAATATCTGTGTGTTGATGTGCACACGAAAGCCAGACTAGTGGTTTCATTTTCTTTCTCCATAACTTGCAAAGAGGAAAATCATGAGGTTTGCAGCTCATTCAGATGAAGTAAAAAAGATGCTCTGTGGCTGTACTGAAATATGAATATAATATAAATATGAGTTTTGTTGCTCCTAACCTTTTGCCATTGCTTTTAAACATCAATATAGCCGATCCCACTGCACAGCTGTTGACTGCTGTTAAACATATCAATAAGCCGTGATCAAATTCCTCTGGTTGGGTTTTCTGACAACAGAAAACCGATGTTACAAGAGAAATACAACACCAAATCACTGGTTTGCCAATTCTGCTATGCAGGGCTAATAACATCACGTGACCTCTGTGTTCAACGAAATATGGTACGTAAGATGCAGTGGATTTTTTTATTTACAAACTATAATGAAAACGCGAACATGATATGACATTTGGAAATGCCAGTGTTGTCCGTAGCCAGTGACACTGCCCACTGCTGGCATCTTCTCGTGTTGACAGGGTCGCTGTCGGTCCTTTCCTGCCAGTTGAACACAGGTGTGAATGTGTGTAAAGTCAGAAATCTATCACGGTGATAAGACGGATATAGACAGGGTGCCTCGATGTGCCAATCAATACTCGAGTGTTGATACGTTTGATCCTAATGTCTCCATTTGACAAAAAAAAAAAAAATATCAATACGAGTATTATGTGAACATTTAGTGAGGTTGAATGCACATCTGGTGCAGCAGACACAATGAAAAAGAATGACATGTTGCACATTGCTACTCAAGGGGGAGAAACCTCTGCCTCTCTGCTTCCAACACAGCGTTTTCCTGTACACAGAGAGAGAGTATAGTAAGCAAGAGAACAAGACTTGGCTTATTACCTTTTTTTCCTCAGTGCTTGAGGATATTTTAAGACTTCTTGGTATCAAGTTTGTGTCAAGATACCATTCTGGAAATTACTGTGTATAGATGCAGAAAAGAATCATTGATGATTCATATAAAGGTGATTTCACAGCTAATTGCCCATTGCATGCTGAGATAGGCTCCAACCCAGAACTCCAGACATATGAATGGAAGAAAAAGTCACTGAAATGATTAAACTAGTTAAATATAAACTGCCCACATAAATACATTTTTATTTCTTCAGAGGCATTTACATTCAATCAAAAAACGTAGGTACATACATTAGCAAAACATCATTTTTTCAACTGATTTGACGGCAATATATAAAGGCAACCGTGTTGTGTGTTGATAAGCATTTATGCTATATTTATATATATATATATGCTATATTTTTACATATATATGCTGTATTTATTTATAACATTATTGAATGCTGGGATAACATTATTGTTGCTTTGTTCCAGGTTAAAAATCAAATAAACATGGGAAATCTGACAAATTGTCTTCATTTCAGAACTCAGTTCAAGGCAAAACAACACATTTGATAACCTGATAGCTAATGTTAGCATTCAGCATTACGATCTGATTACACCCCTTGTGTTTCACTTAGCCTATAGGCTTAATTAAAAATGATGGTGATGCATTTGATATTTAAGAATAATTTAAACCTTACCTATGGTTTCAAATGGTAATGTTGGCTAGAAAGTGATTGAATGCTACTGCTAGCTGCTGTCTAACAGAAGCTAATGGGTTATCAAATACTTTCCTGTACCTTGAAATATTGAATATTCAAGTAATATATAATATTGAATCCTACCAGATTGTCACTAACCATCAATAGCTGACATTAGCATTTGATGTTGTTTTTGCCTTGAATTATGGCCCAACGCCTATCCAGAATTTCACTTTCCATTGTCTTTTCTGTTGCTGATCCATCAGAAAGCAGTGACATGCTAATGATTGATCAGATTCCCTTATATTCATAGGACTTGCAACCTGCAACCTCAAGAACAAAGCACAGTGAGATTCTAAAGTTTTCTCAAAATTACCATTTAAATAATGATAAAAAAAAACCCTCTAGATTCTTTATCTCCAAACCTTTTTGTAAAGGTCACATATTCCCTATCTGTGCTGCGCGGACCTCCTTTGACGCTCGCCTTATCTTCACCCAAAAGAACAGCCTTATATCATGACAGCTCTGTTTTTGTGTTGGATTCGGTGCCTGCAGGTAATCCTTTCCCCCCAAACGTAGTCTGTGTGGTCCTGTGAGTGATGTGCTTTCATGAATCATATGGTCAAATTTCCTAACTGACGTACTACATTTTGTCATCCTGACGTACATCTCCAACCAAGCATACAAAATGGCATGCTGTAAAAACTTGTTCTGGGCGATACAAATTGAAAATGCACAGATAACATTTGTTTAACCACAACCAGAGCATTGATTTGGAGTTTTGTGTGCTCCAAAATGTATTCTAATGGTTAGAATTGTCATTGGAACAGATGTCCTGGCTTGTTACACTACAGTTTTCTTTTTTTTCAATCCAGGGCTTTCACATTTTGAGATCCTTCCAGTGTTGCTAGGCTGCCCTGTTGGACGAGTCACCAAAATAAGCACTTAAGAGTGTTCTTTCAAATCAATTAGCTCGCATTTAATGTCATCTTTTGTCAAGCATCCATTTCCATTGATCAGTGATTAGAACACTGGCATTTATTTTGCACATTTTGGTGAAGTGAAAAGCAGGATAATCAAAGAAAAGGTGCAGTAGTTGTTGCCATTTCTTACATGAGTTTGAAGTAGACACACACACATCAGCTCTCTGATACACTCCGGCTAAATATACTTGTGACTCCGCTTTGGAGTGCTTCAGTCCTGTAAAGTTCACGCACAGTTCGCTTTTTTAAAGAGACTCCTTTGACGGGGGAGTCACTCTACTTTACGACTGCCCTTCGCCGCTTTAAAAAACATCAGGCAGTGACGAGGGAGTTTGACTGCAGACTCAATGAGCACGCGCAGTATATTTCAAAGTCGCACGAGTTGTGAGATCATAAAGTAATTGATAAAATCAGAGCTAATGGAGATGAAACTGAATTGTTATTAAACATTAATTTGTTCTATTTTTGAGGGTGTTATTTGACAAAGTAAACATGCGCATGTGACTGTGACCAAAACCAGTCATGCAGTTATACTTTTAATCATCATAAGAATACTTCCAAGCGTACGTAAAAGCAAGCCTATTTTCCGTTTTAGGAACGCTGAAATCACAGTTCTGTTGCTTTGATTCCTGTAAGGCTTTGTGCAACAGTGGAACTATTTGCAACCATGCAACTGATCAACGTTGAGTGCATTTCGCACAACATCTCAAATCGTTGCTTCTTTTGTTGTTCATCAGCGATAGAAAGCTTAATTCACCGAGTCAGGTGTTGACCAATTATCGGGATCATAATAAAAGTTACCTCTGCTGCTTTCTGGGTTTCAGTGACAAGCTTGTTTCTGAAAGAGTGGTCATTTATCTCAAAACTGTATACTGGATTATTCTGTCACCTGGAGAGCAATAGCATAACACCGGCGTGTCATGTCAGGAAACAAAAACCCAAGAATGACTGTTTGAAATGTAAGTTTCGGCATTCCACGGCTATGCTGAAACTTTACAATTATTTTGTGGCAATTCTACATTTGTTTATTATATGATCTGATGCAGAACCAGAGATACCGCCTTTTTAATTCCATGATTTCTTCTTCCTCGTCACAACCTTGTGCCTGCATTACCCACAGTTCAACTGAGCCATTGAGTGACATCACTTGAGATGATTTACCGGATTACATGCAGCTTCCTCTGGAGCCACAAAAGGCTTTATATCGCTTATGCAGTCGTACTCTCCAAGAACCGTAAACACACTATAGTATGTAAAATTGGTGTAGTTACCCTTTGAAAACACCCACTTTAATAGCCACAACTGCTGGAGATGTCTCAAGATCTTATTAAAATGATCCTGTGGTGTCATGCTTACAAATGCTGAAAACAGGTTTCGACTGCGGCCAACGACTCGTGCAAACCTTCTCTCGTAGCTCAACAGTCACCTCGTCCACCCACATATGTGAGAGTCAGATCACAACTGTGTACAGTAAATGTGAAACGACACATGTTGTAGAAACTCCAGTGTGTGGAGACCGCGTCAGGAGTGATTAATCAATCAGAAAAGTACGCCCGCATTTCTGGGATGATGCCGAGATTCACTAAGTAGCGGCATGTTGTTCCCGGCGTGTCATTCCTGCTACAAAACACCTGTTTTCCTGAGCTTGTTTTCCCCTACAGTGTGCTCGAGAGGAGTGTGTACGGAGACAGTGTATATTAGTTGTTTTGAATTGGGGGGGATCCGTTATGCACCACTGACAGTGTAAGACATGCAGTCAGCAAAACTGGCAAATCTTTTTGTGAGTGTCATAAACTCTCCCAGACACACTCTCAGGGTCACACAGCCACAGAAAACACTGTGTATGTACTTTTGGGACAACTCACGCAAGGTGGTGGAAATCAGCGGCACTATGAATTTGACGGATGTGAGACGCGTGTTTGTCATGCAGTCCAAATGTTGTTGTTGTTTTTTTTTATCTCCCCAAACTTGAATTGCTGCCATAAACCACACTTGTCATGAAAGTAATCCTACCCTTTCAAATGGCCGTGAGTGATGCGTGTGTAAAAGCTTCTCTGAGAGATGTTTTCTCGGTCGACGGCACTGTTGTCTGGCGGAGGACGCACATCTCCAGGTGTACCGCTGTCAGTGTGTTGTTTTTACTGTTATTCTTTAACGTTGACAGCACTTTTAATGTCTCATTTATAACATTTCAAGGCAAACAAACGTTGATTCTGGATTGAAATGTTTGATAAAACTGATCAATCAGAGTCTCTCACAGACTACTTGATCCATCGGCATCCCTCCCCATTTCTTAATGTTTCTTAATATGAAAAGCAAAATATGACGCGTGTCATCGCCCCCTCTTCTTCCTGCTTTAAAGACCCTTTGTGTTTACCGAGGAAGCCGCACATGAGTTCACTTGGAGTGGAGAGAGCAGGTGGGTATAAGCCGTTAGACAGAAACGTGTAATATTTTTACAATTTAGCTGTCAGCTGTCTGAGATTTAGAAGACATCATCGGGCTGTCTGTGTACATGCATGTGCCACTTTCCCCGCGCAAGACTGTCTTACAGTTTTCATCCTGAACTTCAATAACATGTTGGGTTAAAGAGTTTTCATATAAAAGATATATGCATGCATGAGGATTTCTTCAACAAACATGTTTTTTTTTGTGTGCCTTATTCTTACCCATGTATAGGTTTACACCCTGTCATTTAAACTGTCCGGTTAATGTGCACATAATGCAAACGAAATTTTAGATTGCTTGTCATCGATCAATAGGCTATTATGGTTCAAATTACAGCATGTAATGGCTGTGAATAACAACACATGAGCCGCTGTGCTGTTGTTACAAGACGTATCCAGTGTCAGACTGAGGGTCCAGATCCTGAATTCTAATGTGATACAGATACTGATAATGTGAATATGCAGTAGCCGTTTTGTGCAGAATTTCGCAGTGACTGATATGTATGACCTGCGGCAATCTAATGCAGCGGCGGCATTTCGTGCTTCTGTGCACACTGTTGTTTAGCCTTGAAACAACAGTATTATGTATATTTCCCCCCTGAAAGTCTGTTGAGTCTGATAAGAAAAAAAGACTCATCTGTTGCAGAAATGGAAGAGAAATATGCTGTTACTCACGTTAACTACACCATTTTTATAGGACACTGTGTGAATACTACTTGACTTTGGTACAATATGTATTTAGATGTTATAGTCTAGTCTATCACAGAACTTCATGAACCATCGGTAATGCATATGTACTAATTGGATCTCATGCCTGACTTAACGCAGGAACGATACGTAAAAGTACAGCATTTAAGAATTGGCAACCCGTTGAATTCACACAAATGGGGGGGGGAGCATATCACCAAAGTAACTGCTAACTGCTGCCTACTGTAGCTCCTGTTTGCTCAGCTAGCTAAGCAATCTGGACTGTGAGCTCTGGGTGGTATTATGTAAAACGGACGAGCTGGAGTTAGCTGGTTAGCATGCTAATTTCAGTAGATATCTCTGCAACACAAAACATAGATTTTCGCCACAATCTGTTGACAAGTTGTGTTAATTTTTGAATGTTGTAAACTAAAATTCTCACATATTGCATCTTTAATGCGACAAAGTATATTGGTAAATGTAAAAAAACATGAGGAATTTATCAAAAAGTAATGCTTAAATAATCACAGTTTTTTGGCTTGTCCCCTTAACTGCAGACTCAGCTATGAAGAAGACTATTAATAACCCAGAATTCATGATAATTGACATACATTAGTTGTCACCCTGGTGGCTCTCCTGCCCTGCATGCATTTGACGTTTCCCCCTGCTCCAACACACCTGATTCAAACTATCAGCTCGTCATCAAGCCATGCCGAAGCCCCGATAACAACCTATCCGCTTGAATCAGGTGTGTTGGCGCACGAGACCAACTAAAAGGACAAGAATCAGGATTAAAGATTGAGGAGAAGAAGAAGATTAGCTGACATGTTGTCCCTGCATTAAGGCAGACTAATAATAAATGTACATTACTGATATGTCATGACTTTATGCTTTTTCACGCATACGATCATGCATGAATTGATTATCGTTTATACCCTTAGCATAAGGTGCTACCAAAATGTTCAATTCACATGTGCAATTGTGATTTTCCATGTTGGCAAAAGGTAATATGAAAACAAAAGAGATAATTTGATACAGTGTGACTGATACTTATTAAGACTTCAAATACAAAAATGTGAGGGCAAGAGGAGCAGGCCAATAAAAAGCCAAAAGCCATGAAAAAAAAGAAAGAAAATCTAATAATTTAAGAAATAGTGTGAAACTCAGTTACATAAAACGTCACAGCCATACCAGAATATTTCCGCAGATAAAGTGAAGTAATTGAATGTAAAATAAAAAAGACAGTCTTGTAAAATGGCTATAATTAAAATAATGTGAATGGTAAAAAGAATTGTTATTTTAAAACAATTTCAACTGGTGGTGGGGAGGTTTGAGATCAAATTTCTGAAATGGCTAAACGGTACGAGGGCAATGAATTTAATTAGGTGCTGTATTTTTGTATTAGCAGTCAGGGGCAGTGAAACAAAAAAAGAAGTATCTCCGAGTTCGGACCTGACTTGCGGAACATGAAGCGTGAGCCGGTCACTGGAACGGGTCTGATGGAGCCCATCAGAGAGATGAAGCGTTTCTGTCAAATAATGTGGTACCTTTCCAGTCAAGACTTTATTTGGCCGTGATTCACTTTTGAGATTTGACATGAATTGATGCTGACATTGAATTTCTACCCTTTTTTATCTTTAAAAAAATATTTAATGAACCGAACAATCACAAATTGATCTACCGCCGATCGATGATAGAAACCCATGGGAAGTAATAGATGGGTGCCTTTTTTTTGTGCAGCAGCCAAAGAGTGTGCATTATGTTTACTTCAGTTCCAGGTTTGGTGTGTCATCCATCTGCATTCTCAACACTGTCTTTTCCAAAAACCTTATTGCTTCAGCTGTCGCAGTCGACTGGTAGGAATTACAGGCAAGCGTGAGCTACCTTTGTCGCTAGCTCGCCTCAGGTTGACTGCTTATGCAAGGTAACATACTGAAGCATGATGCCTTACAGTGCTGTGTATTCAGTTACAACCCAATACCTGTACAGGTTATCCATCAGCACAGCAGGAGTTGGTAGCTATAATTTGAAATGGTACTTGTTGTCAATTATTCAGCCCCATCAGAAACAGCTCCAGGCCTCACTCAGGAAATGCCGTTGATTGGAATAATTCACATAAGAACACGGAGCAAAAAATAGAGGCACAAAAATAGTGCCGAGAGTCACTCAAAGAGACGTATTAAAGCGCAGTGTTTCAAGAAATTTTGTTTTAGAACATCCACAAATTGAACACTTTGAAACACCTGTCAGCAAGTCAGAACTGCTGCCTCAGGGAATCAAACTCTCAGTCTAGAGCTGGATTTTCTGACATTAGAGGCACAGCGCTCGACAGTACACAACCGGCAGCAGAGGCAGGCTGGTGCAAAGAGAGGAGCAGCGTGAGGAACAAACAGCCCGATTTATTTTATTTTTTAAAAACAGCTTGTTGACATATGTGCAGTCTCAACCTCAGGAGTGTTTATCGGTAAAAAAAAAAAAAGTCAGTTGTCGCTACATAATATATAAGATTTTTTTTTTTTTTTTCCTGCAGAACGCTGTGTTTTTAACTATGGTATAAAAGCTGACACCTGCGCTGACCCGCCGTAAACTGCAAACCCATCTCGGCAAGTGAAGCGTAAACTGTTAAGAAGATTATTTTCAGGTGTTATGAATGAGTTATTAACCGTGCTTCGAGCGACGCCTTTCTATATGATTGAGTTTCTCCAGCCCCCGTGCGTTCTGTGGGGAGCGCAGCATCATGGGGGCTGCCTTGACAAGCTCATCCATCAGCACAGCATGTTCAAGTCCCCATCAAATGCCTGCACCGCTCCATAAAGTGGAGGAGGAGAGGTGTCACTCCCTAAACAGGATATATGGTCTCTCACTGAGACACAAATTAGACAGTAAATACATTACGGTGGAAGTAGCCTCTTCCGCGGCAACATGTTTGCACTGCCGCTGTGCCAAAACCAACACTGCAGGGCTATTAGAGGAGGCTGCTCGCCTGCCAACAAGACATACACATTTGCATTGGATTACCCTCTGCATCTCACTCACATCAAACCGGAGCATTAACATCTTGACGGCTTTATCTTTTTAATGAAATCCAATTTTTTTTAAATCAGCAATTCATAACATTTTATATTCAAAGTCCGATTTTAACCAGAGCTATTTTTTTTTTTAAATTCTAGTGTTATTACCTTGGAAATCAAACTGAATTAGTGTTTGTTTTTCATCTAGTTTTGTAGCATAATTATCATCATTTTCAGCCTTGACTGACCGTTATTCAAAGCAATATACTGGAGGCACAGGTGGAATCCAGCCCATCTCGAATTTTGATTTGGCAACGCGAGGGGACTCGAATCTGTGTTGTCGGTTCATTCTGGCCGATCGAGCCGGAGTACTTGTCCCACACATACAATGGAACATGACTGCACACAAAACAGACAGAGCTGTCACACCTGCCAACACACTTTATTAATTTCCCCCCTCCCTCCCCTCCCTCCCCTCCCCTCTCCTCATCTTTTTTCCGCTTCCCAGTTTGGTTTGGCCAATTCCCCAGCAGCGCTTGTCTCTGCCGGCTTGGAGTGGGTGCAGACAGTCACATTAACAACTGACAAATGTCGAAGCCAACACCGGCACTCAGCGGCCATAACATGCGAGAAAGTTAATATGATATCCCCTAAATTGCACTCACTCATGACCAAAGGGAAACAACAAAGGCACGATACCTCCTTGCTCTCCCGTCATTGAACATGACTGTGTCTGCTGGGAGTCACACGACCAATCCAGAAGTGCGACAGCTGGGGTTCGAGTTTGGTGTTTTTTTCTGCCACCTGTGCACCCTGACAGGCTTTTTAGATCCTTGGTAGGAGACCATTAAGAGGTGCTCTTAACAAAAAAATTTTAATCAGAAGATAAAGATCATTGACAGATTTTTTTTTTCTTTATGCCTCAACCAACTAGATAAACTCTCGTTGCTGACCCTAAAGATGTGTAACACAATTTCTCACTGTTTATATGTTGCGGACCTTTCTAGCTTCAAACAGTGTTCTGGGGACCTTATTATCCCTCTAAGAACAGCTTGTTTATTCAGTGATGGGAAAAAAAAAGTATTAGTGAGTTTGTTTTCTTAATGTTAATATTACAATTCTGAGTTTGAATTTCTTCTCCTAAACTACATAGCGGTGCTTTAAGTAAGAAATATAGAAATCAATTTCACCTTTGAAAAAGGATGCGGCAGATAGATAATCAGAAAGGTGTATCAGACACATGTGAGGGGCAAGTTATTTTCCATGAGAAGCAGGAGCCATGTTTTTTTTTGTTTGTTTGTTTGAGGAATTTACCAGTTTCAAGGCCGGCAAGAGAAATGTTATTATGGAACACGGGGATGAAAACTGAAGCGGCTTGTCTCCGCCGTGTGATGTAACGGAGACTTTCAGTCCCCCTGAATGCCTGAATGCGAGGCTGGAAGGACACAAACCGGGCACTCATGAATATGCATGATGCGGTAAAAAAGGCAATTCAAAACAAAACTGCATTCACCAGGAGAGCTAAAATGCAATGGGAAGAAAGCACACATTTAGGCAGAGGTCGACGAACCTTGAATGCTCATAAATAGATTTTTGAAAGTTTTTAACAAATCCGTTTGTGGTAGACGCAGAGAGTTTTCCCAAAATGCCGACACATGGAGCTGAATTAATTACAGTGGAACAGCCCACCGAGGGGCCAAGTTTGAATCTCCCGAGGCGAAAGAGTTTGCCCCTTTCATCTCAGACACAATGCCACAACTCCGCCTCGAGGCCGCCTGCGCGCCGAAGCATTTTTGTGTGTAAACAAATGTTTCTCCGTGATGAGGTTTAGCAATCATCTCGCAGGTCCGCCTGACAGACAAGACGAGGGATCCACTTTTTTTTTTTTTTCAAAGGTGTCTGCTGTCTGACAACAATGTATTATTTCAGGAACAGCTTTTACAAGTTCTCGTCGCTGCTTTTGTTTTTCTGATGAGCGATCACAGTGGAGTCGTCGCAATCAAACAAGAGGGGCAGCTGACGCACAATGAGCGGTGTCGAACACAAAATCGCGAGGAAAGGCAGACGTTTCCTACTGAATTGATACGGATATGATGGTACAGTGCGAGGAGAGAGAGGCTCTGCGTGGCTTAATTTGCAAAGGAAGATGCAAAACTGACCAAATTAAACTGAATATTGACAGTGTGAGGCTTCGACTGTCAGAATGTGGGAAAAGAGAGAAAGGTCAAAAACATGATTTGGGTGTACATGTTCGACAAAAGGTTAGCGACTGTGTCAGAATAGTCACTGGCTGTCAGTCTATGACAAAATAACTGGCCCATTTGGAAATGTCACAAACAGCCTGTATTACCCGCTGAGATTGAAAAAAAGGGGGGCACTCTGTAAATATGAGATAGGCCTATACACTACAGCATTCTTTTTTTCATGAGAGAATGAATTGTATTTGTGGTCTGGAGTGCCAATCCGCGTCAAGTCTGACTAAAAATAAGTAAATAAGTAATATGTATTCAGAATGGCAGCGTCTCCCAGTACTTAAAGCAGACAGAAAGAAACATGCACAGCCACAAGCAGACAATTAAAAAAGGACAGGCTGAACGTCAAACACAGAAAAAAAAATCAATGAACAGAATGCATTTTTTATGCCAGGAGAACAAACCCTCCATGTATGAGTCTTAAAACAAAAAAAAATGTCAGTTTTCCTGGATAAATTACTGCAACATGATGAAATTCACGAGGTAGAAAGACTCAAATATTTGTGAAAATGTTGCGTCATGACAAGAGAAAAACTGAGAAAAAAGGGCTACATTCTTGTGACAAAAACAAAAATGCAGTGCGCAGTACCGAATCTAAACACTCTTGCTGGTGGGTGATGGCAATGCTTGGTTTTGGCTTGTGTGGTTTCAGGTGTGGCTGTACCAATTTTCTTTCTGGTATTGGAAAAGAAAAAAAAAAAAACGCTCTGGCTTTGTTGCACATCTGTAAAAAACAATCAGTCGTCTTGGTTGGTGCTCAACCCAGGATGCAGCGACAATGCCCTTTAAAAATAGTGTCGGGAGAAACTTGTTCTGTGCTTAGCTAGGCGAGCCATTACCTCACATGCTGCTAGCTTTTTTTTACGTTTGTGCTCTCAGTGGACCGATTAGTGTTGGAGTAACTCGCCAGTTTCAGCATGCGACTCGTTAACTTGGAGGGTTGGGTTGTTTCGTGAAGCGATGGGAATTTTTGAAATGTGCATACATGTAATCGGGCGAACTTTTGTTGGCAAAGGTGGCGAATTTAACGTTGTTCATTTTTACGTATACTACCCACATTGTAATGGTTGGTAAAGTCAGTAAAGTTCCCCCTTAAAAGTAAAAGTAGCCAACTTAAAGTACACAATGTGGATTCAAATTCAAGCGACAACATCTTCTCACTCTCAATTTGTCAAATCCAGCAGAACAGTCAGTGGCTTGAATCTTTAAACTATCACGCTCCACTCGCCCATCTGACATCAGTTTCAGCACATGGAGGGCTCAGCAGTCAAGTTAGCAATGATAAATCTGCAGCGGCCAGTTAGATTTTCAATGCAAAGTTTGTTGACAACATTTCACATGACATATGATTATGATTGGTATGATAAATGTAGTGGTTTGGTTAGATGTAGGCGACAAAAGTACTTGGTTAGGTTTAAGAAACGATTGCGCTTTGGGCTAAAACAAATAAGTATCTCAAGTAAGTTCCATCAGGTCACTGAAGTTACATGAACTACTTTATGTAAGTAGCCTTACTTCTGTAAAACAACTTAAAAAGAAATTAATCTCGACACTTGTTCACATGGATCTTGAACCCAGGTTGTCCTCTGGAAAAGTCCTGTATGATACATCCAACCACCCCAACAGCCCACCTGGGGACAGTTTCTGTACCACTGCACTCGAATGACAATTCCAGATACTACGCTGGGGGCGTAAAACCATTGATCAGGCTGCCGTATTTGACAAGCTGGGAGTACGGACAGGCTGTTAATCATTCTCCATGACAGCCTATTTCGTTTGTTAATTCATCCATTCTTTTAAAGCAGCTGCATTTAAAAAATAAAAGCACTCCACCAATTTAGCATACTAATATAATGTTGTTAGACTAACTTTTAAATAAGTTATTTTGTATTCAACACTTTCTTCTTCACCACTTCGATCTAAGATTACGCACTATGCTAATGGTGGCTAGTGTAGCCCCTAGCTGCTCGGGTCAGGCAGAGATCTATCTGCTAAGCTCACTTCTTTCAACCTCTACTGTTTTCCCATTTGCAGTACTTTGTAAACAGATTGTGAAGTCAGTGGCATTGCCCTTCAAGCTCAGTGGACGGCAGCACTGGGCTTTGATTTTTTTTGCCTGGCTTGTTGATGGTCATCAATCTTGGCAGTTTATGATTTCAAAATGATTAAATCCACAATCCTTGTCTTCGGAGGAAAAGACAACTGAGCCAATCCACGGGGATCATTTCCTTGTCGGACATCAAACTAATCTCCCAGTGTTGTCATAATGGCTTCACAAACAATTTTTGAATAACTTCAAATAAGTATTTCTGCGCGCTGTATTTAAATAAACATCTAGTACATCAGTTTCAGGACCGAGTTGTGAAAAGGACGTTGTAATGTTGACCGATGAAAGTGAGAATTTTGGTGCCCACCTCTTTAATGGTTTTGGAGGGCTGTGTGACAGGATCATTTCTGACAAGCTGATGGGGAGAATCAGTGACGAGCCGTGTGCCAGTCTGATTGCAAAGAGAACAGAGAGGAACTTCATTAGTGACACCCATCAATCAATTTGAGCAAAGCTTTACAGACATATTTATGAGAACAGACATCATAGTCTTAGTGTGACAGTTCATCAGATTTATTGGACTTCGTGCAGCTGGACTTTATCATGTGCAGGACACTTGAAACTCATTACATTTTTGGTATGCTAACTAATAGAGGTATACAATAAGTACAACTAATTGTCATGTATCTTTCTAGTTCATATCAATCATCATGATGATATGAGATATGAGGGCTGTTGTGGCTCACAGGCCTGATAGACTTTCAGTTATGTTGTTCCTTCATATTGAATTGTGAATATGGTTATAGCTCTCCGAAGAATCATACTCAGAATATGATCGGGGATAACATCTTTTTAGTGCTGTGAAATTTTTTTACTGTTAACTAAAATGCATTCATGGAAATGCATCAAAAGTGACTTTGGCACTTTCCACGAATTTCTTTTTTCCTTCAGACATTTCTTCATGTCTTAAAAGGCGCTAAAGGTTATGGAGCCTCTAAGCAATGACTTACTGACTTGGGAAGTTATTCAAGAAGCAATTTTTGTAATATTTGTGGCTGTTGCAAACCTCTGAGCCCATTCATATGCAAGTTCTGTTGTTCAGCAAAGAATTAGCACAAAGCACACAGTCCATGAGCCAAAGAACAGAGCCGCTACAGCAGCAAATGACTTGTTTTGCAGCTAACATTAGCACAAAGCACACAGTCCCTGAGCCAATCTAACCCAGTTAGCAGGAAGTACACTACAGCAATAGGTAGTAACTGTCGGACCTGTAGCCTTTATGGACTCGTGTACATTCATGATGCCTATTTTCCTTGTGTTTATATGATTGTGACATTTAACAGAGTTGTTTGTTTTTGAATTTATTAAGCTAAAAACCAGCAAGAACTATGGTGCAGATACTACAAAATTGTGCTTGCTCTTGTTTGTTCTTACCAACCCCAGCTTTGTAGCAGCTGATTATTTAACACAAATATGCTTAAGATGTGTTTCTGCTCCTTATTATTTAATATAAAAGGGCTGTGTGTAGCAATTCCAATTGATCAGTCACTTCTTTATTGGTCATATGTGAGCAGATTGTAATGTGACATGACAAATGAATCCTTTTCCATCTCTCTCACTTGCATATACAAGCCCGTGGACAATTTGTCTAAGTTGTGAATTTCTGTGTGATGGACTCGGGTCGGATTTTCCGCGACAGTTCAAAGGATGTGTGCAGATTCTCTTGTGCCTCTCTTCTGCAATGCTAACGGGAAGCAACAGCCGCTAACGCTTAGAAGTGTTGAAATGAAATCCGCTGATATAAACAAACGAGCGGCTCTCAGCACAACAACAGAAAGTCCAGAGAGCCCCTTTAACGACAGGAAAACCTATTGACATGTCAGTATACATAAAATATATGGGATTTAAATAAGCGACAGTCCTGCCGTCAAACATAACACCTGTGCGACGGCATATGGTCTCCGGACCTCAAGAATCTCACATCAGCATGTTGGCAAAGCCTGCACGTGAGGCTACCATATGTCTCACACTATAGTTTCCATTCTGCTCTGAATCCCATGTTTTCTGCCATTTTGCATGTCTTTTTTGCAAATTAATTTGTCAGCAGCAGCCGAACACTTAAGGAAATAGCTCTGGCTTGAAACATTTATTAAAATGACAGAGACAATCCACAAAACCTGTTAGTTATATTTATATATATATATATATATACATATATATATATATATATATATATATATATATATATATATATATATATATATATATATATATATATATATATATATATATATACATACATACATACAGTACATATATACGTATGTATGATACATGACAGTGTGCAATCGTATGTGTAGTTGGCCATCAAGGATGTGTCAAGTGTTAGCGTAACAGACCAAAACATGAACATAGAGTACGGTCTGCTGGCTGTTATGGCCAATGCACGTCAACCCACCTGTTACCTATTAGCGGAGTGTTTTGAAGTGAAGACACATCATTAATGTTGGAACAAAGCATTGATTAAAGAGAACAAAAGCAAGAAAACACAACGGAGCGGGAGTTACGTTGATATAATATCTGTTGCAAATATTGCAACACACTTGACATGTGGTTTAGGTTGTGATTTTGTTCTGTTTATTTTCCCTTGTATGTGTGATTGATTTTTCTTTCTCTTTGAGCAGCTGTGTTGTAGTTGTTTTTTCGCAGTGAGGTCGGTCCCGCCGAGACCTGTTACCACCTCCCTCTCGCAGATATATATATTTTTTTTTTAAGTTGAAGGCTAAAGCATTGTGTTATCCAGTGAAATCGTGTTCGGCAGCACTGTCTGTAGGATTCAGTCGCTTCCTTGTGATCGTGGTCCAATAAATTCACACACTGTGTAATGCAGACTACATGATGTCAGCTGTCATATACGAAGTGTAATCACCCATTTATTCGCCACTCAGCCACGATGATCCATCAACGTACAGCCTCAAAGTAATCCTTTCCTTTTTATTTTTTCTGTCTTGTGTTTATCAAGTATTTTGAGCTGATCACAACACTTTTTCGCCCCTTTATTTATTAATTTATTTATTTATTTATTTTTTTTTATCTCTGGAGCACTTTGACATCAGTCATTTGTCAGACTCGCAGCTATAATTTGCTTAACTACTCTGACAGAACAATGCGAAACTGCTCGTTACAATGCTGGAAGATGTAGACGGATGATATGCAACCTGCTCTGCCTCCTCCATCTCCTTCACTGCATCCCCTCTGGCTACTTCAACAACACGCCAACACGCAAAAAAAAAAAAAGAAATGGGAAAGGGCCATTTTAACTTTAGCCCTTTGACACAGTTACAGACCTCGTGGCAGAACATTTCAGTGTGAAGCTGCAGTACAAACATCTTTCTTTGTCGAACTACAAGTAAAGATATAAAGGAAATGCTCAAAACTAGACAGAAACTCTGCACACAAACTAAACACTGGTTCTGCTGTGCATTAAGCTTAGATATATCATTTAAATATATAATCAGGAGCTACCCCTGACAATGCAGTATACATATACAGTATGTTCTGCAAAATTAAAACTGTAGTCTCACTCTCACTTTTTCCCAGATAAACAGAGCATCTTTCCTTAGTTCTTGCCTCTGTTTTTATTGTGACCGCAGTCGTTTGGCATGAATATATGTTCTTTAACATTTTTTAGAGGATATTTTTGTACCATTCAGAGCCGCTTCTTCAGAAAAAAACAGCTAGTCACTCCCGATATGAATCTCATTTTGGCAGAGAGCAAGGACAGCTTTGCATGATTGGCTGTATTGCTGTCCTCTCACACTCCCACAGACATGCATTTGATTTGTCACCGGCATCCAAAGTCTTATCTAAACACTGCGAAGAATCTCTGAGTAAATGTCCCCGTTGGCACACACTCCGGCAGCACAGAAACCAGTTATTCTGCAAAAAGGATCCTCTAAGTACCTTTTTTTTTTTTCATACGCGGGGAGATTAGAATGCAGCGCAAAATAAAGAGAATAAATGATGAGGAGATGACTTGGCACATAAAAACATGCAAGCTATGGTACGTTATTACCATATGATAAGAGGACTGTAGGAAGTTTTCATTCAATCCTTCCCGTGTGAGAGAGGGGAATGAAAGAAAACAGGCAAAAACTTAAGTAATTGGCTTCAGGACTTCCAGCTTTCTCCATTTCTACAGTGAGAAGGAGAAAACCTGCCATGCTTGTCAAATCTTCTTGACTGTTACTGTGATGGCCAAGGAGTGCGAAAATGGCCTCTATCTCGTAAGAATGAGGGAGAGGGGGTGGGGGATACAGGTTTAGTCATGTGTGAAAGAACGTCTCGTTATGGAAGTTGAAATATGTCATCCTGGCAGCTACTGAACTGACATCATAAAAATAAAATTTACCAATTCTCTACATTGTTAAACAACTGTAAACTATTTAAACAGCTAATTATGGAAACAAAGAGTGAGTTGGACATCAGAACGTCTCTTCCCTGTCACGTAAAGAGAGACGTGGCGTGCCTGTAACAAGGTCTGATTTATTGTCTGACAACTGTAGCGTCAGTGTCAGCGCTGATTTGAAATATAATCGCTAATGAGAACGATCCTCGTGGAAAGAACACCTGTTGTCGGCTGCGGTATTACTATTTCTTTTTTCTACTCATGATATGATTTTAAAATAAGAGAATAAGAAGCAATTGGAATAGCCCCAAGGTGTAACGCAACAGTGGTTAATTTTGAGGACATAAGGGATTCCTGGGAGGAGAAGTGTGAAAACACCACGGCAACACCTTTATTGTCATCATCAAACCGGCACGTAGGAGACCACAGGTGAATAGAGGTAGCACTAATTGATAGACATATCATGAAGTTCCCCCATTTCTAGTAGAGTGTACCTTTCTTACATTTATATTCTATTTTTATTATTCTTGCTTATGTATAGTTTTTATTTTTCTCCATATTTTCTGAGATTTGTGAATGGGAGCAGCTGCAATGCTGCAATGGCATCATCCACTAACAACATTTTGATTAATTTCCAAAACTAAATTCTAAACATTGAAAACATTCTTGTCTCTTTTTGCCGATGTATTAGAGTTAAAGGTTTTTATTAATTTATGTTTTTATCACTCCGTAAATCAGAGAATATGGGCAACAGCCATATAAAATCCACTTTCGCCCATGTTTTTAATGAACAAAATGAAATCTGGGTATGAATGATATATGAACAAAACTATCACTAAAAACCTTCAGAATATAGATTGGGATACAACTGAAAAGTATGGTGTGTGGAAGTGCTACTGAGGTGGAGATGAATCCCTCAGAGTAACAGAAAACAAACTCATTTGAGAAAATGGCTTTTGAAGCACCACTATGCAACTTTTGTATGGTAAAATAACGACTTCAGAGTCTTTGTGATACCACAGTGTCTTTTAAAAGGGTCTCAGCCACTCCGCCCCCTCTATCCGCCCCTTGATTCTGCACTCTGTAACTTCATGTTTACTTCAACATACAAGTTTTCAACACATAACGTTCTTATGATGTCATGAGTTTAGTTTGTTTGCACCTACATTACATCTGACAAATTGTCACAGACCTGAGCTTTTTATTTACAACAGTGGTGTTCCAATAAAAAGATGGGGATGGAGAAACTGCACAAAATGCCAATTTCCATATAATTTTGCTTTAAATATATGTATTACAAAATTCCAAACATTTTTGGACAGAAAAATGGTGAATAGTGAAGAGATATCACCGTGAAACTTCCCCAGATGATTACTTACAGTGCCTTGCAAAGTATTCACCCCTCTTGAACTTTACTACATTTCGTCACGTTTTAACCACAAATGTAAATGTATTTTATTGGGATTTTATGTGAAAGACCAACACAAAGTGGTGCATAATTGTGAAGTGGAAGGAAAATGATATATGGTTTCAATTTTTTTATTACAAATAAGAAACAGAAAAGTGTGGTATGCAATAGTATCCATCCCCCTTTAAGCCTGGTTTATGCTTCTGCGTCGCGGCGGTGGCGTAGCGATGTCGTCGACCCTACGCCGTCATTGAGCATTCGAAGTTCTGCGTCGAGGAACGCGTTGTTCTGCAATTCACCGGTGTGGCTGTGTCTGTTTGGTTTCAGGGGGGTTCATATCGGATTCCAGAAGTCAAATAATTATTAAATGGAGTCCACCTGTGTGTAATCTAATCTCAGTATAAATACAGCTGTTCTGTGACGGCCTCAGAGGTTTGCTAGAGAACATTAGTGAACAAACAGCATCATGAAGCCCAAGGAACACACCAGACAGGTAAGGGATAAAGTTGTGGAGAAGTTTAAAGCATGGTTAGGATATGAAAATATATCCCAAGCTTTGAACATCTCACAGAGCACTGTTCAATCCATCACCTGAAAATGGAAAGAGTATGGCACAACTGCAAACCTACCAAGGCATGGCCGTCCACCTAAACTGACAGGCTGGGCAAGGAGAGCATTGATCAGAGAAGCAGCCAAGAGGCCCATGATAACTCTGGAGGAGCTGCAGAGATCCACAGCTCAGGTGGGAGAATCTGTCCACAAGACAACTATTAGTCATGCACTCCACAAATCGGGCCTTTATGGAAGAGTGGCAAGAAGAGAGCTATTGTTGAAACAAAGCCATGCAGTTTGCCACAAGTCATGTGGGGGGCACAACAAACATGTGGAAGAAGATGCTCTGGTCAGATGAGACCACAATTGTCGTTTTTGGCCTAAATGCAAAACACTATGTGTGGCAGAAAACTAACACTGCACATCACCCTGAACACACCATCCCCACCGTGAAACATGGTAGCGGCAGCATCATGCTGTGGAGATGCTTTTCTTCAGCAGGGACAGGGAAGCCGGACAGAGTTGATGGGAAGATGGATGGAGCCAAATACAGGACAATCTTGGAAGAAAACCTGTTAGAGTCTGCAAAAGACTTGAGACTCGGGCGGAGGTTCACCTTGCAGCAGGACAACGAGCCTAAACATACAGCCAGAGCTACAATGGAATGGTTAAGATCAAAGCATAGAATGGCCCAGTCAAAGTCCTGACCTAAATCCACTTGAAAATCTGGGCAAGACTTGAAATTTGCCTTATCACAGACACTCTCCATCCAATCACACTCAGCTTGAGCTATTTTGCAAGGGAGAATGGGCATATATATATATATATATATATATATATATATATATATATATATATATATATATATATATATATAGCGGAAGGTGGTTCTACAAAGTGTTCAGGGAGGTGAATACAAAAGCACACCACACTTTTCTGTTTTTTATTTGTAAAAAAAAATGTAAAACCATGTATCATTTTCTTTCCACTTCACAATTATGCACCACTTTGTGTTCCACTTTGTGTTCTATGTCTATCACATAAAATCCCACTAAGATACTTTTACATTTGTGGTTAAAATGTGGAAAAGTTCAAGGGGGGTGAATACTTTTGCAAGGCACTGTATATTAAGACACTTATTGTTTTCTGACATTTTATGTTTATGCATCAAATGATGCTATCTCATCAAACTATGTGGCCTACTGATTTGATTAGATGCCCATAACTGAACTGAACTCTGAACTAAATTAAATACCTTATTGTGTTAAGTTGATGTCAGAATAAGACCTGTTTCAGTAGCTACATTGACCAATGAATGAGAGAACGAAGATATAACGTTCTGTCTTTCCCAGCAGCTGAAACAGATCCAGAAATGCTGGGAACATAAAGAGGCTTACAGGCTGTGGATGCATGTGATGACTCTTGACTGAGAAATGTTTCTCACATTGATTTATTTTGAGAAAAACAGTTTCAAATTGAAACAAGAATACGACTTTGGCAGGAGTGGCTTCGCACCATAACTGTAAAAAAAAATAAAACATAATTCCCAGTGTTTCCAGAGCGAGGCTGACAATCATCAGACCTTTAATTGTTATGCCAATACAGCATTTACTGGCAATAACAAATACTGTATCCTCTTTAGAACCAAATTCCATTTTTTGTTTTCGCCTCCACATTATCTTCTGCCATTCTCTACACGGAGCATGTGTTTGCATTTAAAGACATTTTGCTTGTCTCTCAAACTTCCAGCCTGGATGAGAATGCGAGTGAATCCAAACAGCAAGCTGTAATCCCAGCAAACAATGGCAGGTATTGTGGTGAAATCTCTTTAACTAAACTGACATTGCATCACTGTTTTAAGATTCCCTTAAATACTGTGTAATGAGCTGTCATCGTTGGATTGCACCGTTGCCAAGCACACGCGACTTCAAAATTCTGGTGTGCCTTTCCAGAGATAGGCCTACTTGTAATCAACCGAGTACTGATTTCCCAAAACTGATTAGCTGCTGCCATTCAGTATTTGGCAGGCAGTGTCCCCAACTGTTCAACTTTCAGAGCTGTAGCTCACATTGCCATTTTTTTTTCTTCTTCTGTGAATTCGTCTTGGCCATAAAGACTCCAAATGTTATTTTAATGAAGTTCGAACACCAAGTTATCCTTGGTGAAATAGGCATAAGCAGGAACCTAAAGTAAGGCTCATTAGCCAGCACAAAATCAAGCCGACTTCAGTTTTCAATAAATCCTTTGGGGGGGAAATTTAAAGTTCCGTTCTGCACTTGGCAGCCAGATAGACTGCATCACTTTCCTGAGCTTCTAGCTGCTCAGTGGGAGATAAACAGCCAGGCTAGAGGACATGAGCAGGTGCTGCAGCCTAACATTACATCCTGACTCCCCTAGCTACAGCCACCCCCTACCATGCCCCCCCTACACCTCCACAGCATGAAGTACAAACCTCAGGAGATTGTTGTCATGTCCCAAATAAACAAGTAAAGGTAGGAACCTTGGTGAAGGAGACAGATTCGTTTTTTGAGGCTTGATCAGAGGAGTGCATGCTGCATGCAATTACAGTGTCACTGAAAGCACTGTGCATTTAATGCAAATAATCCTACTTACTTCCTGGTCTGAGTGTTGAAGGTGTAGAAAATATACACAACAGTATATACATTGTACAGTGTATATACATACACATCAGTTCAAAAATACTATCAACTTAAAAATGCAAATTGTACTGATCACTGGTTGTTTGAATGTTTGACAGTAAGATTGCCATTTTTACTGCAAATGAATATCAGCTCGGAGAATCGGTTGTCCATCTCCTTGATTTCTAATAATCCGTATCGGCCCTGAAAAAGCCATATTGGTCGGCCTCTGTGTATTTATGTATGTACTTAACTATACTAACTATTTTCTCAATTCCTTTTCCTGTTTAACTTGATCATCATAATCATCATCATCATTAGTAGTTGTAGTAGTAATAAAAGTATTTTCTTCTTCTTCACTATAAAGCATATACAAATTGTAAGAATGCTGTAAGTATAGACAGACATCATATGGAAATAAATGTAAATTCATGTAAAATCTTGTATACTTACAATAAACTATTAGAAACAATCCTTTGGGGCCAGTAGTGTAATTCAGATATACATTTGTATGCATTCACAAGATTTGTAGGAACAATTGTGCAACATGCAGCTGCACAATAACAATAGTGTTGCAGTTTTAATAGCTGCACCTCTTTGAGTATTTCATTTACATATAATGGTAATTTTTGCACTTATTTCAAGAAAAAACTATCCGCTCCTTCTGTGACCAACCAAAAAGTAAGATACATGACAGAACTATGTGTGGTACATTTGCAGTGATATATTTCCATAGCCTTCCTATAAAAGCACAGTGCAGTCTTTATATTCTAATGGGAGCTAAATCTACTGCAGACTACTGCAGCTAACAGACTAAAAATAACCTTGTTGCCCTCTCAAGACACAATTACAGAATTTGGCATCATACAATACTGAGAGAATAATACTTTTTAGGTTTGCTCTGTTTTTTATTCAGGCTCCACAACAGGGAGGAAAACTATGGAGGAGATGAGACGCCTCAGTTTCCCTCATTGAACAGATTTGCGTCCCATATGTCTAGGGCAACAAAAGAGAGGCAAACAGAACCTTCAGTACTGATACAGGAAGCAGACGAGATGTTGAGATCTTAAACATCTAAAGGAATGGGCTCGAGTCCAAAACAGTGCTTTAGAGCTACGCGGAGGAAGTAAACAAGTGAGAAAAACCCCCACTGGCTGGGAGCTGAGGTGAGAGGTGCATCGAAAAGGAGCAGACAGAATGCTTAAAGCTTATGGAGCGAGACAGTGATATTCAATTACGCATTTTCTAATTTACTTAAGACGTGAACGCGGCAGGAAAAGAAGAGGAGGCGAGTTTATTTAGTTGGGATCTGAAAGAGAAAGGGGAGAGAGTGAGACCTTTTATTTGACGAGCACTAGACACGCGAGGTTAGAGGGAGAATGAGAGACCTTTAATTAGACAAGATCGACAGTGAGAGGTTGTGAAGTCCAATTAGGTGCGTTCGAAAAAAACAAAAAAAAACAAGTTCTTTTTGAAAGCGAGATCACTCAACTGAATGAGAGACTTCATTATAAATGAAAGAGCGAGAGATGGACTGTGTATTTTTTAAATCACTATAGGCGACATTTCAGATAGCGAGTGATTAGGTCTTTTGTCTGTTTCATTAGCGAATGAATTTCCTGTCAATTTAATTTTCACGATACTGAGGGCCCCCTAATTTTTGCACCAGCTCAGTGACCTTGTAAAGTGACAGTCTCATTGAGCAGAAGCAGGTATTTTCCCTGCCTGCACCCATTTGGTAGTTTAATGGCTCTCTATGACATCAGCGGCAGCAGAATGTGAGGGGAGCACGCTAAAGGGAAATGTCAATAGAAATCGAGCAGTTTGGAGTTGAATATAATGCCGTCCGAGGCTTTCACACGTCTAAGCACAATGGCTGCCGTTTTATGCTGTGTCTCTTTAGCATCGGATGGGGAAGGCACAACATAGGCGTCTGAAAGTAAACACAGGCTTCTCACAGCAGACA
The DNA here is from genome assembly GCA_963678695.2 of Diplodus puntazzo. Lineage (NCBI taxonomy): Eukaryota > Metazoa > Chordata > Actinopteri > Spariformes > Sparidae > Diplodus > Diplodus puntazzo. The sequence continues at coordinate 5,506,775 of OZ023167.1, read as the reverse complement.
TTTTTATGTTTTTTTTCCCCATGACAATTTACTATACTGATGTTATTAAGCAAAAAAAAAGAAAAACAAGGAAACAGCTTTATTTCTCTGCTCTGGATAATGTCTTATTGGATTAGGTATAGCACTTATTTTTTATTCAACCTCAGAATTATAATATTCAAATATTTTCTCAGAGGAAAATAAGGTCCCCAGAACACTGTTTGAAGCTAGAGAGGTGTAAGGAAGTAAAACAGTATGAAACTGTGTTGTACTTTAAGATCAGTTGGTTTACTCAGTTTATTCGGTTATAAAACAAACAAAAAAAGAGAGTTTGTTCATTTAGTTTGTTTCAGCATTAAAAAAAATCAGTCAATGAAGATGAAAATCAATTACATTATTTAATATGATATTAATGTCACTATTATGTAAGCAGATCAACAGAAGCACACAGACTTTTCAAAAAGTATAAAAATATACACCATTATCCCAAAGAAGGCCACTGTACCAAAAGAGTTTATATTATGCTGCTTTTAAGGCTCATGCTCACCACTGCCACAGCATCTCTATTCACCCTCTGCCTAAACACTTCATTTCAGCTGCAGTGTCTTTATAATAACAATAATAGCTGTATTCATATAGTAACTTTCAGAAACCAAGTTACAAAGTGCTTTGAAATAAACACACCCAGAAGTTAAGATAGTAGCAAGATAAGATAAAAAAGTAGACAGAAATCACAGATAAAGGCAGGAGCCAAGGCCATTCAAGGCTTTCAATACAAGATTTAAAATCTTAAAATCAGTTCAAACACTCATGGGTAACCACTGAAATGCAGTGAGGGTTGGTGCAAGTGGGTGTTAAACTTCCAATAAGTGAGATATCCTTATTACGGTAATCACTGTTATAGAGTGTTGGTCAGTTACCCATGTCTCTCTTCTCCCAGATCATGCAGTAAAAGAGAAAAATACATTTTTTGGTATCCCTGCTCGCTGTATCCAATCAGGACAGAGAACTCCATAAAGAGGCGGTCCCGTCTTCTCCTTCCTGCTGCTATGTCTGGCAGTTACCGCAGCACATTTAACACTTACAGCACCTTGGAAGCCTATCAGCAGCATTTTGTATCAACTGTAGCGATGGATACTACACTGATATCAAGCGTAGTATCCATCGCTACAGTTGATACAAAATGCTCCTTTCAGTGAGTTTGGACATGGGCATGCATTCGTAGTGCCAGGCTTCATTGAAACATTCAGTTGGTTGTCATCCATGGAATCATATAGATCAGTAGCATGTCACCACAAGATTTGCCCCATGAGTAGCATGTAAAAAGTTAACGAGAGGGGACAAACATAGATCTTAGGAGGAATCTTACAAAATAAGCCCCCTGCCCCCATGAAAACGTTGATTGGGCACAATTGGGGTGTGGACCGTATGGTTGTGACATCACAACTTTACAGAAGTCCTGAAAGTTCCTTTAAAAGCACAGTTTTTTCACACTGGCTGTGTGCATTTCTCTTTTGGATTGAGTGTTTTGAGCATTTTATAAAGAAACTAGACCTGTTTTATAACAAAAAGACATGGGAATCTTTACTTTCCACAACATGGGACCTTTAAGTCAAATATTGGCCCTCCTTTTAAGCTTGGCTTTTGATCTTCACCAACTCCTACGGGAAATTTCTGGATCTTTAGCTTTGAAATGCTGCACTCCTTGTTGCTAACTGTGTCTGTCTGTTTTTTGGTGTCATTCAGGTAGCCTCCAGTGGGTTTTTTTGGAGCTTTTTCTTACTGAAAACAGCTGCCTATGGTGGACAAAACTGATGCTTTGAGGGTGGTGAAAGTAAGCCAAAAGAGTTAACTTGAGGACCTGACAAAGAGTAACCTGAGAGATTGTTAAGGGAAGTTCAGTCTGGTCCCCACACAAACCTTTTCACATAACACATTTGAACACGTGATCTCTGTTATTAGAAAAAAATATTGATTATAGCCGCTTTAAGCAAATGCCCGGTTGACCATAAGTGCTGTCTTCTGTGCTGTCTCGTGTTAAAGTAAGGGCTCTGACGGGTTGGGTTACCGGATGAGTACGGATATTTTACACTTTCAGTTGTCTAATACCAATCTTGATTGGTAACTAAAACCCTTGTCAGCAAACCATCACAGAGAGAATGAGCCAGAGTGCCTTCCTCACTTGGGATTCGCTCATAAATTGAGTCTTAATAGTTATGAGAGAGTCCGGCAGAACTGTTTAATGATTATGCAGTGAATGAATGTAGTCCTTATCTCCCTGGAAACCATTTTGGAATTCGTATAAGTTGAATCATTAAGTGTAATATAACGATTTGAAGATTTAGGTTTAAAAGACTTGCTTTCTAAAACAGGGCAAGATTTAGGTAGCGGTTGTTTTTTTTTTGTTTTTTTTCATGCAAGAGCAATATTCATCCCACATGTATTTTTTCAGGAGGCTGCCAATTTGGAGATACTTCCCATCCCTGATTAACACATAGTTTGTATTCTTGACAGAGTTCCTCAAAGGGCCTCAAGGTATTCCTGTCACATGGATCTTTTTTCACCAGAGAAATCAGCCCCCCTTTACCAGTCGATATGTAAGCCACTGCTTCTCTCTCCGCATTTACAGAGCTGACTCATGCTGCCGCGATCCCACTCTGCTCCCATGGCTCCATTAAATATTGTGCATGAGGGTGTCCCACTCAACCTCATTTCACACACGCAGCTCATTCACTGCAAAACTTCTCAGCGCACTTTACTTTCAAATTTACATTTCACAGTCTCAACTGGTAAGGTGAGGGAAAAGGAGGGATCTCAAACTTTTATAAGGGAGAAAACAGACGTTCGGTGGCATGGAAGAAAAATGACGACAGCACACGGCTTATATGAAGATTTTAGCACGCTGGAATATCACCCAAATATAATGCATGTAAACAGCTTATCCTGGTTTATGAAACCTGGATATGCTTCCAAAAGAGGCGACTGTGGCTTGTAAACAGCTTATGCAGGTTTTTCCGAATATCCTTTGTTGGTACAGAACAGACATGGTGAGAAATGTGCAAGAAGATGATCAGAAAACCTAGATACTGGAACTGAAGATGATCACACTGTAAACAGGGAGATGACTGACAGGGTTTCTCATGTTCCATGTAAAGGCCACATCCCAAGTACGATCAAAATAAATGTAAGACTCTGGGCAACAGCAATTTCTTAGTTATTCTGGTTTTTCATTCTGATTTCACATTACTACTTCAACACAGTGACCTTTGACAAACCTCAAAATGTTTTAGCTTATTGTGGATGTTATCAGAAATAGTGTCAGTGTTTGTGTTTTTTTAATACTTTAAAAGCGGTACACCACCAAAGTATCCAATAAGTGCTGCCAACTATAGCTATCGTTAGCTCAGTTAGCTGTGCAGCTAGAGGTCTGGAATGGGAGCTTGGGTCACTGGGGAAGTGTTAGTTTTCAATGAGACAAGCAAAGGAGCTTTGGACTCGGATGGCCCAGAACTAGCTGTTTAGCAGTCTAAATATTGCATCACATTACATAAAACTGTTATTCCTCCACATTCTGTTGATAATTTAAATGAAGTCTTGAATGTTTTCAAACTAAAATTCTCACCAGTTGCACCTTTAATCCCACATTTCTGACTCTTCGTACATTTTATTTTCCATCAAAAGATACTTTCAACTGACTTCGGCATTCGTTTGGAAATAAATGTCCCAAAAGGTCACTTACTGCAGGCCTTAGGACGATGATGACTTTCAAAATAAAACAATTCAATTTTTTTTATTCCATTAAACACAGACACTCATACAAGCAATATACTCCCTCCAATATTGAGGACTTAGCCTTCAAGTTGATGGTGCGCCCTCATTCCATCTAAGACAACTTGAGTGAAACCTCACCTCCTTCCTTGTATACTTTTAGCTCATATAAGTCCTTAGACTACAAATCTTATTTCAACACTTTTCATTGCTTTTACACGTGAAGCAAATAGTCTAATTTAGCAACTTCTTTTAAGTAGCAAACAATCCCATAGCAGTTTCTTCAAACATTGCATTAACTAGTGTCTGCCTCTTTATATATTTATGACCAAATCACAATGTTTCCACTGCATTGAATAAGTCTAAATCCAATTAATAAAGTCAAGCAGAAAACGGCTGCATCACTGCACATCCGACTGCCTTGATGTCCTTGAAACCAGTCGTAAACCACCGACTGCAGCACCAGAAAATAAAATGTCTCATCTCAGGACCAGAAGTAGACAGCTGACCACACAACTGGAAACAAACAAGCAGCAATGGGACCAGAAATAAATGACTGACCCAGGGAGGTGGAACTAAACCGGTGATCACAGGAGAGTAGATAGATGACCAATTATCAAGCGGTGAGCAGGCAAAGCTCCGAGGGGTTTTTGACATCCGTGAGCTGAGTGCGTATCCCCCCTCAACAAGCCGGTGCCCTTTTCGGCTGCCTCTTGAAAGACTCGGCCGCTCTGAATTTGCTGTCTACGCTGGCTGTCCCCGAGGAGATGGGGCAGTTCCTCCTAAAGGTTACATTCTGTCACTGGAGGGGAGAGGGTCAGCTGTTTGGGAGGATTACAATCAGCTGGTGATTATTGTACAGTGAATAAGTGAGTGTGGAAAGTGACAGACCAATAAAAGTTTGGATAATTAGTTCTGCAAAGTACACGTTAAAGTGTATTTTTTTTATACAATATGGAAATAATATCAATATGTTTACATACTGACTGCTCTTTAGGGTAAAAGTGCACATCAAAGTACATTGATAATACACACTTTGCTACTATCCAATATTGATCCCCGATGAAAGCGCATTTCAGCACAGATAGTGCTGGTCAATAACTGCTGGACTGTGCTTGTTAAAATGCTCAAAAGCTGTTAAAAAAATCCAGCGCCTCTCGGACATTTCCATCAACTAGCATTCGAGGCTATGTTCAAATCTGGCTCCCCTCAAAAAAACTCATCCTGCAGCAGTTTCTAAACATTGCAGCATGTTAGTTATAAGATTGGCAAGCACAAATTAATACAGCAATAAATCCCCCGGTGAAACAGAAAGTAGAGAAGAGAACGCTGCGACTAAATAACGCAAAAGTCTCACACAGAGATAATGTAGCGTTGGGATAATGAGCCCAATCAATTATTTGGATCCGCTCAAGTGACACTCGGGGGGGGGCTCCCGCAAATCCGGCAAAGTCAACTCTGCCTGCGAGATGTCACTGGATGTTTCTGTTTAGCACAAGGATTCCACCGTCGCCGTCACCTAACTCTTCGGAGAGAAGAAGACACAGAAGACAAAACAGGAACTACAACATCTCCCTCCTGGAAGAAAGTGAACCATAACCAATTATTCTATCACCTAGAGGCCCCTCGATGAGAAGTTGACGGATTGTATGAGGCAGGTGATTAGTTTTAAGTGTCAGATGATTGGGCTGTGAACTCATAGGACTATTACAAGGACTAATGGAAGGAAAGCTAATATTCCTTCGCAAAAACTCCCTAACAAGCTTTCTTGCTTTTTTTTTTCTTTTTTTTTCTTTTTAGTTAAACATAATGAAACACTTCAAATGTTGGAACAGCTCTCTCTGTCAAATACCTGGAAACCCTTTCACACTGCAGTCGACAGACCGGGCATAATGATACAGGCGGTGAACGAATAACTCAGAACTCAGCACTTCTACTTCAAAATCACACCAGACCAACATAAAACTTAGCATGTGACGTTACTGAAGGGTTACGCCGGTGCAGTGAATTACGCACCGAGTCAGAGAAATTCTGCTAATTAGATTTAATATTTAATTACGAATTGCGGCCTGTAAAGCATAATAAGCCAGGACTATCTCCCAACAACAGACTGTAATGCCTGAGGGCGTTACACTGTTTCTAGACATGGCTCTTGTTTAACATTTCATTTGCCGTGAGATTTCTTCTGTTCTCGCGGATGACTTTGCGTGTGTCGCATGCCGGCAAATCTCGGATCTTAATGAGCAAACGCGCTCTGAGCATGTGACCCCTCCCCTTCTTTTCGTTCAGGTACTGCTGCTTTTGAATCCTTATCATTTCATGTGGATTTATTTATTTACTTATTTTTAGTCTTTATTGGGAACTTGTTTATATCTCCTCCACTTCAGGACAGACATGCATATTTCATGGCCCCCGTCTGCGTCTGTCTTCATTTACCTCCTGCTTTTGTGAGGAGCCTTTTCTGGCCCTTTTTGCGGTTCCTAGCAGCAGCCTCGGATTACTCTGGGTATTAAGTGCCACCTCTTCCAAATCCATCCTCGAATCTTTACATTTGCCTTCCATTCGTATCTGTACCTGGTTTGAACTGGGTAACATCAGTCTCAAAAATGTTTTTTTTCCCCCCCATAATTGTACTTGACAAACAACCCGCTGGCGCGAGTAACTGTTTATTGACTTGTCTCTCTGCACAGTGCTGCTGGCCCTCACGATGCCGCCCCACTGTAGTTGTTTAAGAGGCATAAGGTGCTGGCTTGCACCCATCCCCACCCAGGTGCCACAGTGTGTGAATGCAACGATCGATTTCAAATTTCTTTAGAGCTTCGGGGGATGCCTGTGGTCACACAGAACTGTCCCATAACCATAGCACCTGAACTCACCTCCCTGCAGCTTTGCTCACATATCCTGTGTCCCTCTGGCAACAAGCAGCTAAAAAAGAATGAATAGAAACGTAAAGAAAAGGCTGATTTGTGTTTGCAAGCATACGCAGTGCGTGCTCCAGGCTACTCCAAGATTAGTCCAGTTGCATAAGCCATGCTCTTGACATGCCTGCTATTGTTTTTGGATAGTTTTCACTTATTTACATTCGGAAATCAGCTCTTAATAAAACACCATAAATTTTATAGCCACATAGGCCTGTTTTCTTTTTCTTTTTTTTACAGATTTGGCAGGAGATCCGGCACTATATCTAACTGAAATTGAAGTGGGCACTTGAGGAAAAAAGGAAAACTCCCACCATGACCTCTTATGTCGGGAGCCTTTATTAGTTATTGCAGATAGTGGTAGACATTATAAATGCACAGCTTATGCTGCTAATGGAAATGAGAACGAGATAAGGGAGAAACTGCAAACGTGGTTCAGACATCTGAAGACGTCTATGTATACGCTGGATGCATTGTGGGGCGACTGCAAACTGCGTTAATTCCATTTGGACCTGTAGTGGTGGCTTATTAGATTACTGCCTAAATGTCATGTTTATCAGGTTTAAAGATGTAAATGGAAGGCATTAAATGGATCCTCTAAAGGTACAAAGTGGTGGTGAGCGAGCTCTCCCATGCTAGCAGAGAGCTTGTGGAGAGTTTAGAATAGAATTTGCGACTTATTTAATCTAAAAACTGTCCTGAATGCCTCAGCGTGCGTGGGCGGTTTGCATTAAACTAAGTGAATATTTGGCGCGGCAGACAGGCCCAGGAAGTGTTTGGACAATGAAACACTGTTTGATATTTTGACTCCGTTCTCTCTCTACTTTCAAAAAACAGTGCTAATGAGGTTAGTTGGTTTTAATTTTGGAGTATTCTTCGAGATTAATATTCAATGAAGCGCTCGTTCTCCGCTCTTTATTTCACTGTTAGAGCCATTATGTGCGTGCGGCGCCTGGAGACACGAGTGCCTCTCCATGAACAAGGGGCTTGTTGTGAACAGAGGCCAGCAGCACTGAAGCGCCTGCTCACCTGTTCAGCCCCGGCAGCCAACTCCGCTCTGCTCTGCCCTGCCAAGCTACACTGCAACCAGCTGGTAGCAATCTTCAATTACAACACCTGAGCCGCATTAACTCGTCAGCCTCGACCCTGAAAGCCAGCAGGTGCATTGGTGGGGCGTGGGGAGGAGGTGCGGGGAGGTGCGGGGGGGGGGGCTCGCTGGTGCCTGTGGACAAGGCTTGGCTCGTGTCAAAGGGAATGAAGTTGTTTTATTAATTTACTGTTGTGTAGACTTTTGTTCCCTTTGTGTGGAAATTGGAGATTGGTGGTGAGTAATGGAGCCTACCGACCGGTGAAATGAATGAATGATAAAAAAAAACAATAGAGCCTTCATCAGAGCTTTTAAGAATGATGGATGTGCGGCGAGCGCCGTTAAAACTGTTGATGTTTTAATTTTCCACTGAAGTCATAAAACATTCATGTAATAGGGAATGTGCAGGCTTATGGTGTGATAATAATAACTCTAACATAATACACTTCTCATTAATGTAATAGATTGTTTTACCTGCCAGTGATGAGACAACTTTCATCCTGGTAGCGTAACAAATATAAGATTTTATTGGCCAGAAATCAATTGCAATATAACAATGCTAGTGTTTAATTATAAAGATTGCAATTTTTTTTTTTTTTTCATATGAAATACCTAAACTGATCCTGTAAAATGAAACTAATTGCTTTCATGCATTTGCGCATTTGGCTTTTAAACTAAGAAAGTGATAATTTTAAAGGAGACATGTTTTTGTTTTTTGTTTTTTGGATTACTACTAGAACATAATTACATGCTTTAGTGCTCAAAAAACACACCAGTTTCCTCATTTTATCCAGGTGCTGCAGCACTGTATTAATCCTCCTTTAGCTCCTGTGATTGGTCAGCACACACAAGCCTGAGCCAGCACCGCTCACTATGTCTCCGGTCAGCTCGGTCTTTTTTTCAGCTTCCAGTTGGAAGAAAATTAACGGCATTAAGAGGATGTTGAATTAACGCGTTATTAATGCGTTATTATACGTGTTAACTTTGACATCCCTAAAATATATATATATATATATATATATATATATATATATATATATATATATATATATACATACACACACACACACAAACTTTCAAGATCTTTTGCATGCACAAGAACCTTTATACGTCTAATGCAGAAGGAAAGCGAAAAGCATAGTCAGTCTCCTTTTAAGTAATCAGAAAGCATTAACATCGTGGGAAGTTGTCATGTTATTTTTCTATTACAGTCTTTGGTGTTGATAGGATTATTTTGTAAGGAGAAAATCTTCAAGATGAGCAGCCAGCATGTATTATCACACCCCACCTTCAAGTAACAGCACAGAGCGAAAAGTCAAGGATCAATTCCCAGTGGTGCTCTGTGAAAAGCACAGGCATGGGAGGAAAACAGGATGTTCAGGTTCACAGCTGCGTAATTGCAAAAGAAGATTTCTGACCTGTTTATCTGACCAATTACTTTTTACATCATTAAAATTAAGTATGAAATGTAGGCGCTCTGTGCCGAAGACATGTTTTTATATTGATATCAGTGATTAAAGTAAACCTTGTGTCCTTCAACCTCGCAGTCATTATGTCTTTTCTTTGTAAAACAAATCATTACACCAAACTCGAAATTCAATCCCACTCAGTACTGTCGCATCATAACAAGTCCTCGATCTTGGTGGCAGCATGCCGCATCGTTTGAATTAATTTTGAAATGCTCTCAGCCACTGCCTCTATTTAGACAAAGATTTATTGAAGTGAAGATATTAAGTCTGAAATTTATTTTCAGATATTTTCACAGAGGAGCGGAGAGTGACAGTTAAATTTGATGTTTGTTAAAGGGATTTGTTCCGAGTAGACTGTAGCAGGAAGTGAAACTGTCTTCAGGGTTATGATGGATTAATTTAGTTTATATATAATTACAGATAACAAAAACATCCCAAAAAGATATCTGATACTGTGAGATTTTATGGTTCATTGCTTTGTGTAAGACAGCACTCTGAAATCAGAAATCACGCCGACCTGATCGTCTGAGGGCTTGTCGTTCGATCACAAAAGTTCTGTCGATGCAGATGGGTAGCTTGTAGGTAATTCAGTAATGACTGAGGGTGTGCTCAGGTGGGACGTGATAGAGTGTTAAATGAGACGATGCGAGGCTTCACATGCAGGCTCAGCCGAGGTTTGCTGTGATGGCCGAAGCACACACAACGTGTCTCCTTCTTTTTCTCAGTTTTTTTAGTACGTGCGAGAGTCGCTGACGGGCAAGATTAAATTAATGATGATGTTGTACATGAAACATACCAAGTGCACTCCTCGAGCGCACTTATTCATTTAAAGCAAACGTCCCGTATGATTCACTTAAATTTACTTCATCAATTTTAATGCCGTAATAACATCCTCAGTTAATCAAAGTGAAAATCCTGGGCAGTGATATAAATTGCTGAGTGTGCTCCGACTTAAAGACTTGAAATTGTCGTTCGCTCCGCCTATATCATTTATATAGAAATGGCCTTGAATGGAAGAGCAAAAAAAAATAAAATTGCTCCCCCCAGTACTTTGAAACAGTGGTGCACACACAAGGATGCAGAGTTGCATTGATCACTCGGGCATTTTTTCCTCCATCCTGTGAGATAACCGTAACGATGTCCTGAGCATTGTTTTTGCTTATTTGAGCGCGGAGGGGGGAAAAAAAAGCATCACAGCAACCAGGCAGCTTCTGATCCGTGTTACGTTTTGTATTTGCGGCGCTGAAAGAGATTCTGACATTCTGGAGTCATTCATCGGTATATACCAACCAAAGTGCAGGCTTTCAGAAGCATAGCTCCCAGGTGCATGGTTTATTATATAGAGAGCAGATGTAGCCAGAAGAAACATTGCTATTTGAAAGTATTTAATTGGAGACTGCATTTCAAGACAGCCATCCCTGCCGCTGGTTTTTATTCTAATTGCCAGCAGCAACGCACTTAATGAAGCGAGTGGTGAAGAGTGTGGATAAAAGAGTGAGAGTGACCAGGTTTCCAAGGCAACAGCAGCGGTAGCCGAGTAGTGTTTTCATCTTGAGGAAAAAGGCTACAGGAGAGCAGTGTTTCCCCGCAGTGCTTCCTGCAGCTCTATAATGCATATCTATACGGTAATAGATATGTTCGTTCAGATGTTGTGGAGCTGAAAAATGTACGCAAAACCTGTGGAGCTCTCCACAATCCACCAGAGGAATAGTTTCCCCCCACCGAATGTCAGGTTTTTTAAACTTGTGCAGGTCCATTGATGATGTGAGCGCCAGCTTAGAAGTAACTCTGCAGGGAGAGAGAGCTCTGAAAGCTTTCTGTCTTAACATTCGAACAAAGAAATAGGCTCGTCAGTTATTGCCCTGTTTATCTTTCAGATCTACAGTAAATCAATGCAATATCTTTGGAGTCCAGGAGGTTTCTATTTGCACTATATCAACCAGAGATGCCCCAGTGGATCATCATTACCCCCGAAGTCCAGCTCTGTAAACCAACCTGAGCCTAATGGCCCCGACACAGTATCAGGGTTGAGTTTTTTTTAGGTGCACTCCAGCCTCAGGTTGTGTTCAGGTTTGGTTATTTTTCAAATATCATTTTAAAAAGAAATTGCTCTTCCTTTTCTTTTTGCCAATGGTCTGCATCCATGTGTATCATGGATTCCAAGTAGGACACAGTATGCCCAGCAGGAGAAGAGAAACAGAGAGGCAGTGCGTGGACGATGTGTTGCGTTAGGCTAACGGTCAGTAATGAATGAAATAAAGCAAAAAAAGAAAACTTGCTAAAGGGAGCAACTCCAAAATCCCAAATGATTCGAGGCTTTCTACACCACAGGAACATTATGTCCTTGTATGATCCACGATTGTGACTGTACGGAGAACTGGCAAGTTCAGCTGGGAAAGACACTCAGTGTTTATACAAGCCAATATTGGGGTAATGTCAAAATTGAGCTTGACATGGATTAACACATTCTTAGTCATAAACACTGAGTCATAATTGGTAGTCTGCCAGTGCCTTTTCCCAGAAATAAATGTTAGATTTCTGCCATAGCTACAGTATGTTTAAGGGACTGGTTGCGAACTCTAATCGGTAGTGATTTGACAGAAATGTACATTCGTTTTTTTTTTTAGTTCAACAGAAATTAAAGGCAAGTTTTTTTTTTATCGCTTCCCATCCAATTCTTAGTAGATTGTAGATGACTCTACTCCGTACATCTCTTTCATCAAAGAACGAGAGCAGCGATTGTCAACCTGGGCTTTTCTATCCAGCCCCCTTACAACAATGTCAGATGTGAAATTTGCCCTTTAACATCTGAAAATTACAACTATACACTTGACTTGAAGACTTGTACATGCTTGTGATTGGCCATTTTAATGTATGAACAAAATTTTAACATGTGAATAGAAAAAAAAGGTCCCATGGGACTGCACATTTTTACATGTGAATTACACACATCCTACTGTGGCCCTGAAGTGCAAATCACAACAGCAAATAAGAAAAAACAAAACCGCAAATTACAAGACACAACTGAAAAGCAGAAAGCGCAACAAATTAGACTTCTACTGGAAAAGTTGGTTACTTCATATTGACAAAGATTGTTGCTGATTTGACGAATGCACACCATTCACATGTGTTATTATTATTTCTCGCAAGACCCGCCCTTTTCCCTCTAACTCACACAGTAGGTCTGGTAATGTCTGCACTTCTTACACTTCTGACACAATGGTTTATGAGGTGTTTTGTTGGAAAAACATATCAGAGCGTTTGACCAATCAGCTACCAGAGCTTAACTTTTCTGGTAAGAGGTTAATGTTGTTGTGTTTTCTGCTTTTTGTGGTTATGTTTTCCTATTAGCAGTTTGGTTTTTCTATTTTTCTTATGTGAATTATGATCCTAAGTGATTGTTTTTTGTTATTTTTTACCACATGAGAATGTGAATTTCCAGATGTGAAACTTTTTGAATTAAGACAAATGTGCTCACCACAGAGGCAGAAGAGGCAGACTCCATCCTGGGCTTGATTTTCAAATTAGCTTGTCAACCCGTGTCAATAAGCTGAAAAGTCTGTTATTTAAAGTCCACCTGTGCTGCAGAAGCAGGTTATTTTCAAACTCTTTCCTCTGTACCCCATGGACCCACACCATCAAACTACTCGGCTCCCAAGCTAACCATTCCCTGGAGCTAACAGCGGCGCACTGGCTGGACTACAGGAGGTAACTCCAGAGCTCTCAGAGAATCAGTACACTTAGATGCAAGAAGCGCCACTTGGGTTTTATTTATGTTGGCCAACTGTTGTATTGAGCCACAGACTGAGTGTTTTTTGTTTGCTTCCTGGAATCCCAAAAAAAGGAGCTTTTCTTTGAGATAAGGACTCATTCATTGGTATTTCAACTGTGGGTTTTTGTCTGGAGGTCTGAGAGCATTTTCAAGTCAAGTATCTAGTCATCATAATGGATTTCCCATGTTTTGAGTTTACCCTGTCTGATGTAGACTAATTTAGATAACAAAATTAATTTTGCAGGATGGGAAACTTTTGAACAATAATATAAGGCTTTTTGCTCTTTTTAAAAAAATTAAATTCCATCCCCAACAATGTCTACTTAGAATAATGACGGATGTAGTCGATGACACCTTAGTCAGAGGCTATGGGTTGCGATTCTTTTGAGATTGAATGAGACTTACAGTACCAACTAACAGTAATTAGTTCATATGTCCATTTATATCTCTTTCACATTGTCCTTGCGCTTTTTATTTCGGGACGACACAGTTGGTCATTGTCTGTTTTCTCTTAAAACTGCAGTAAGTTCAGGGTATCTTGGTTCAGATCAGGTAAAGAGCTCTTTCACGGCGAGTTAAAATGATTTTTAAGGAAGGACGACTAGAACACTTGATTGAAGGGTTAATGGAAAAATGAAAGAAACCAGTTGTCAACTCATGCGCCACCCAGACCCGCACAGCTCCACTTTTCACTGTGCTACATGCAGCTGCTTCCCCCCCAGCCGCTAAAAGCTGTTGAACATACAAAGAAGACTTTTCTTCATCTGCAGAGAAGCGGATGAACGAGACAGATGGTTTATCATTATGAGATTTTATACTTTCATGTGCTGCTGTGTCACGTGTCAGCTGTTATTTTCAGTGTACTGTACGTGTGAGAGGAATTGAAAATATAAGCTACTTGTGTCTTATTATACTGAATATTTTAGTCATTCCCAATGCAATGATTTTTTTTTTGACACAAGGAAAGAATAGTTAAAAAAGATAATGTCACGTCAGTCTTGAAACTCAAATTTGCCAGTTTAACTTTAAAACAAGCTTCAGTTACTACAGTTGTAAAAGGAACATGATAAATAAATGAATTATAAGCCGGACTTGCTTGCGAGATACGTAAGGAATTATTGATCAATTTAACATCTCCCATGCATCATGTCCCCACCCTCATCTTTATTGCCTTGTCAATTACCACATGCTCTCAGGTCTCCCTCGTCCAATTCTAGGTGACTCTCCTGAATATCAAAACACTTCCATGAGTCAAAAAGCAGATAATAACCGTAATACCGAGACAGCACATCCCTCAAGTAAGAGGGTCTCCAGCAGAACATAGACACATTAATAATTGATAGATAGAAACGCAGCACTGCACGGCAATTTTGAGAAGCCCAGCGCCTGCCACAAGAGACGTTTTCCAGCAGCAAATAGGTCTTGAAGGTGCCAGTTATGTCATCTTTCACTACAACAGTGAGGGGAAATGCCGAGCGAGACTAATAGACTAATAAATTAGAAAATGGAGCCCCTTACCCTGAGTTAAAATTCAGTGGAGATTAGAAATGCTGTAATGTCTAAAGTAACAATTGAATCAGTGTTACTGAGATCACAGAATATCTGTGGAAGGTACCAAAACAAAAAAAAGCTCCCTTCAGCCAAAATTCTCTAAAACATACTGTAGTCCTGCACTTACCAGCATACTATACCCCAGTGTGCCAGCCAATGAGCCGTAGTTCATGGCATGCTTGTTTCAAAAGCTTGAAAGATTGTGCTGTTTCTTTCATTGGAGTAGATGATGCGCGGCAAGCTAGCTGCCCCCTGTCCAGCTTTAAGGTTACATAGTATTGATGATATTGGCTTCCTCTCACTCCTCAGAGGCGGGGGTTGGGCTAAAATTAGCAGCAAGATAAGCATGGCATCAGAGCTGATAAACTCAGGGAAGTTACTCATTCAAGTTCCTGTAGTGAGGAAAGTGTTAGAAGGGATGTTGAGTGGAACAATTGTGTCTCCCAAAGCTCGTGGAACTGTCCAAAGCTGCGAATGGATTGGTCAGTCTGAGGTGATTACTCCCTTTGGATTGGACCAGAGAGATGACGTGACCCTCCTTTTCCCCCTTCCAACAAACAAGCGGCATGTTGTTCTGTGTGTGCATTCAGTAAATCTGTGCATAAGTAGCTTGTTGAGTGATTGGCAAAGTTCTTGACAAAGCATTGTCTGGCAGTTTGGTGAAGTAAAGAGCTTGTTAAGTATATTCCGTGTTTTGTAAATGGTAACCTGTAAAAAGATGGTGTAGCTGTTAGTAGGAGAGAGATGCCCTGTTTGTTTACCTTCATCTCTTTCTCCTGTTTTTTGGTTAGGAGATTTGGTAAGTTGTTTATCAATCTTTTACATCTTCGTGTTTTCCTTTGTTAGGGCTGATTAGCACTTTTATGTTCGTGTTTAGAGCACTGCTCTACTCTGATGCCACTAAACTACTTTTGATACTTGTAACATCCTCCCAAGTTTTATTCCCCCTACCCAGCTCTTTCTGTTTCAGTTGATCATATTATGTTGTTTAATGTTAGAACCTGCAAAATTGTTTCATCACACAATTGGCTGAATAATAGAGATGTTATTAGGCTTTATTGCGATACACAGTAAATATCTCAGTATTTTGAAATCTCCTCAAAAGCACTTCATACATGCTAAGACTTCAGTGACAAAACCAAACGTCAAAAATATTTTGATTAAATCCCTCACTAACAGTGTTGTAGGCATGACTACTGCTACTTTGACAATTTGTTAAAACTGTGACGTTTTTGCAAAATAATCACAAGTAAAGTGGATGATGGCCGAGTAGAAGATTGCGGTAAATTCACAACCACAAACCACAGTCTTTAATCCCGTAAAAGTCAACACTTCTGCCGTACCACGCCATTTTTTTCTCGCAATATGTATTTATCCCTCTTGAAATGTGCAATCTGTTCTGCTTTCCCAGCTGAGAAGGATGGTATTCTTGGTGACAAAAAAGCACAATCATTACTACTTTTCTATTCTAGTGGTTTGTGTGACTAATGATAGGTCGCCCTGGGGTGGGAGAGTGGATCTGGCAGTCCAAGGTCAGGGACAATTCATCAGTGTTTTCCTCCTTGAAGTGTTGCACAGGTGGGCAGTGCCAGCTTGCATGGGTATTATCATCCAAAGTGTCAGGGGTGTAGAGTGAGCAGTTAATCTGCAGAGACATTTTAGTATATTTTTTTGTTCACTGTGAGCTGTGCTCTGTGGTTTTCTTTACATTGAATCTTTATATTGAACCAGTCAAAGGTCGGGTTTATTTGCCATTGAGAATGGATTTGTAAAGATTCAGTCCAGGAGTCATAAGGATACATGTTTTTCCCAGTTTTTAAGGGGAAGGTTGTTAGCTAATAAGGTAATATAAACTTATCAAGGAGAATTGTCTTGAGCTGACTAGAGTTGTCACTATAGTAATATTTATGAAGCATTGGCAGCTTTTTTATGGGCCTGTTGATGAATGGCAATTGTGAGGCATCACGTTCTTTCCATTGTTATTGCTCAATAGCTAATCAGGGACGGCATTGTTCCATAGGTTAGCTCCATTTATATACACTGCTCAAAAACATTAAGGGAATCTATTTCAATTTATGTATGTCTGTGTAATTTGTGATTTTATACCTAATGTACAATGTCATCTGCATACAGACTTATTCTATGGTTTACGTTGGTTGATTATATACCTGAAATTCTGCGGCAGCAAGGGGTTCAATGGAAAAATGTGATCAAGTTTGTCTGTTGATTGTTGCTATGGGCCTTGTTGAATTGTATAGTGTTGACCCAGTTAATACATTTTTTTTGTTGATTGGCAAAAAGAAAGATCCAAGGAAGTTAATCAAAAGCTGTGTCTCCATCTAACAAAGCCGCTATTGTTTCATGTAAGATTTTCTTCATTCACAGGTTACTTTGTGAATAATGTCGAATTTTCTTCATGTGTTTTTGTATGTGTCTATCTTTATTTTATAAGAATAATGTGTATTGTAATTTACTATTCTCATTGAATTTAACGATAACTGGCAGGGAAGGTGGAGTCTTTAGTGGTTTTCAGTATTATTGTCTGCAATGACAAGAAGTCGGATATTGACACTTTGTGGCACTTCTGAAAAATAAGGGTGAAAGGAATTTCTGAAAAAAAAAAATCCTTCAGAAATCTCAGTGGGGAAGCAATCTGGACCTTGTGCTTTATGGAAGGGGTGGTAACCAACGAGGTGTTCATTACCGTCCTCTGCTGCGTGTCGGATGGTCGCCTCCATGGAATCCATAATGCTTGATTATGGACACCCTGAAAGGAATTATCCCGCTTATACCATGATCTTTTGCTAGAGAAAAAAAAATTATATATTTTTCATACACATTGCGATCAAAATCTCATCTTTTTCAAAAGCCATAACCCCATTTCCAGTATAATCCCATGGGTTTGTTATGTAATCAAAACTACTGCTCCCATAGGACAAACCTTAGATACAACTTAAACTAAGCACGTCCGCTCAACTCACAGAACCATTCGGCTCAGCCATTAGCCAGAAAGCAAATGCTTTGCTAGCAAGATTTCAAGTCAATAATGCTGCGTACGGGTAAACAATATTTGATTTTATGTTGAATAAGTGTTGGAAGCTTGTTAGGAAAATTGTTTATATCATTGAGGTTTAGATATTTATCTGATGTAAAGAATTTATAGCAGGATGCTTGAAGTATATCATTTCTCTCCTTTGGTTTCTTTCCTGGTTACTTTGTTATAACAGTGATAGTGTTCTTTCCTTTCTGTTGTTGGAGGTTGTTTTGCAAGATTTATTTTTTATTGATTCATTATACCATTCAAAGTGAATGTGGTGTAGTTACTGCACTAAAGTATCATTTTTATTTGTTACGTCAGTCAAGTGTCATTCATATTCCATCCAATTATTACGATTTACCTCTGCGGGAGTTATTTGGACGATTGTTTTCAAATCTCTGCTTTCCAGTTCCAAGTTGTTTTTATGATTCTTTTTTCTTCTTCTAAGATGAGTATGAGATTATTTTTTGCTCCATATTCGCGCTTTTAGCTGTTTCCCAGAGTAATTGGTGAGCGGAGAATCATTCGTGGCCATGAAGGATGCCCGCTCACTCCTTAAGAACCTGTCAAAGCCACGATCTCAGAGGAGTGAAACATTAAAGCGCCATCTGGTAAAATTGCTTACTGTGGAGAACTAAGCGGATAGGGGCATGGCCACTTATTATAATTGAATAGATTGATGTATCAGTTATGTCTTGTATAATTAAGTTACTAGGAAAAAGTCAGTGTGGGGAGAAAGAGTGATGCAGCAGTGAAAAATACTGTATAAATATTCATATTTTTTTTACTCTTGGATTATTTATATGCCAACTGTCACCAAGTCCTGGCTACTACATTTACTGTTTTATTATCACGGTGGAAAGTTATGAGATATCTGTGAAAAAAGAGGGTCATCTATAATAGGTCGATAGAAATTTTTCTCAGGGGTAAGATCCATGCCGTTGATTGATATGTTAATTCGAAAGAATCTGCAATCTGGGTCAGTAGTGGTTTAAGTGGGGAAACGATTGAGGCGTTTTTTTGCCTGCTGAGTATTTGCCTTAAGTAGTGTCTGTTTGTGTTTGATTATGCAAACTCATATGTGTAGAGGTTGCATTTGAGCGTGTATGCGCGTGTGAGGTTGAGAAGATCTTTGATTTTTTTTTTGGATGCCGTCACCGCTTATGATTAGAACAATTACAAAAAGTGTCAGAACACAAGAACAAAACAAAACAAAAAAAACACATAAAAACATATAAACAAGCACAATGCCAGAGAACAGAGACAATGTGAATTTGAGGGTTGGCTGCTCGCGCAGAAGTCCATTATTTGCATATGTTCGAGATGGGAGGGTGTGGGGGAGATGGTTCAAATCATGTTATTACAGTCACTGATGGGTGGGCGTAATGTAATGTGTTGGAAAAACTGCGGTGTTGTATTGGGGTCACAGGGAAGCTATCCTTCTATGTATAATTCGTTGGCAATCAAATTTGCACATTGTCCATGTTGTTTCATGACGGTTCTGTGTGTTGTTCACTTATTTCACATGAGAATTGTACATTAAAGAAGTATTCCAATGCTGGAAAGATGGCCCTTGCAGGTCTATATAGGAGAATGACACATAGTTTTTAAATTGGTGCTACATGACCACAGAAAACTGAGGAAAAGGGCCTGTGAAAAGGCTGGTTGGGAACACAAAAGTTCCTATTCAGGTCTGTTTTTAGCACCTTGGCTTTTAATCAGTTCATTGTGTTTTAATTGTTTCTAATTTGGCAGCGACGGGTTGTTCGAACATGATCCAAGACTGTGACCTTGTTAGAGCCAGCACATATTTTCAGCGGAGAGGGCTGTCCTGTCAAACCTCCGTTCTCAATCAGTGGCAGAATTGACGATCCATCTGATGAGCTGAACTTAGGTTGTTAGGTTGTTGTTAGCTTTAGGTTGTTTTCATAGTTCTGTTGACTTTTCTGATTAAATTTGCATATATGTGAGTGATTCAGCAGCCACTTTTTTAGGTGCACCTGTGCAATCTAATGCATTCCAATATATCCTGACACTTTGTCAAGGCTGTGAAAGGCAACATTTGTTCCACTGTAATCAGTAGAATTAAACCTAAACTGCTGTGAAGGGACTCACATCTACCAGTGCAAATCTTCTCTGTCCAGATACTGTGTTGGGGGCTGAATAATGTCTGCTCGTGTGGACACATGACATGTGCTAATGTTTAGAGATGCCTCCCTGTGCAGTGGTGTTCAAGGCACTCACGAGGGACAAGGTCTTTTGAACCCATCAATTGAATCCCTCTCAAGCTGCTGTCTATTAAGACATGGCTGCTGCTTGCCTTAGCATCAGTTAAGAGTGAGAGACCTTTGCCCACTTCTGTCCATCCGAGTCACAAACTCACCAGACTGGACCGGAGCTGGGCCAATGCTGAGACGCGACCCATCCTTCATACCTAAAAGCATTCGGCGCTCCAGGGCGGCCCATGCATCGCCATAGCACGTTTATGTGCAGTGAACTGGTGCACCATGACACACTAGCAGCTCTTGGCCGGAATGCTGTCAGAGGGGCTGGTGATGGGGGCCGAGTGATGGCATTTGACGAGACTGCGTGGAGGAGATTGTGGTCTGCACCCTGTGACTAATGTATATGCTGGGCGTGTAGAGGTCTCTCTTAAGGTCTCTCTACTTTGAACTCTGGTCAGAGTGCCCCGTGAGTTGGAGCCACATCCATTAGTCTGCCCGTTGCTCCCATTTTCCAGGGAGAATTGTTCTCAGAAATGCATGTCCCTCTGCCTCACCCCTTAATAACCCCAAGTAAGTAGCAGTGTCTCTAATGCTACTTTACAAACTTCTGCTCTGCTATATATGTTCGAGAACTTCTGCAGATTCAGATTTTTCAGTGAACATTTTCCGTGACGGAGAAATGATGCTGAATCAGAGCAAAAGTATCACATTTTTTAGATTGAATTATTTTATTAGCAATCAGACACAAAAAGCTTTTAAGTTGACTTCAAAAATACAGCAGAATAACTTGCAGCTGCTGCTCTTTGCTACCCATCCTTGGTCATAGCTTTTAAGTTACAAAGTGGTACAACAGGATAGGTAGGGCCGGGGCTAGCTGGTTAGCATTACTGTCGCTTCTTCACGCTTTGCTGATAATGTTAGGATTAGCACCTTCAACGTTCTCATGAACTGATTTGAGCCGTTTTATGCTCAATGTCACTTTTTTTGCCAGCGTTCACTGAGACAGTGTTTAAAGCAACCATACAAGCACTGAAAACAAAGAAATCTCTATATAGCAAAGCCATACATTGATTAAAGTCCTAATGATCACTGGCAGCTTTGGCTGAGGATGTTGCTCCTAATGAGTGTAGATTATCAGGCTTATACGAAGGAGATTGTTGCTTTAATCTATTTCCAGAAGAGTTAATACCTAGAGTTCTGCTCGGCTGTAGCGATGGCAGTGACGGCTGGACGATCCACCGCTTTGGATGGATAACCATGCGACCGGGTTAAGATATTCCTGATCTTTGTTAACCCTGATGATCCCCTGACCTCTGATTTATCATCATCACGAGGTCAAAATGTATTTTTGTTTCTCAAAGCTTTGTTTTTTGACCAAATGCCTTTAAGGTCAAATGACAGCGATTCCAAAAGAGTTTTATTTGAAAACAGTATAAACACAATATATTCAACATTTTACCTCAAAATAAATATATGCTTGTTTTGAATTTGACGACAGCAACACGTTTCAAACAGGTCGGGAAGGCAACAAAAGACTGGGAAGGTTGCGGAATGCTCCAATAAACACCTGTTTGAAACACAGGTAAACAGGTTCACCTGTAACAGGTGAGAGTATCATTATTGGGTGTGAAAGGGGCATCCCCCAGAGGCCCAGTGGTTCCAAAGGAAGAATGAGGTGAGATTCATGTGTTTTTCACTGTATAAAAGAACACTTCACAACACCGCTGTCCATGAGCAGTTTGTTTGGAAATGATTGCATTGAGTTCTTATCTACGATTTTGGGAATCAGGGTTGTCAGAATGTAATTCTGCCCAAATGTTCAGAACAATTAAAGACCTCATTTATAACATCTCTCTAGTTCCTTATTCACATATTTGCATGTCTAACACTAAATATGATGTCATAACCAGCATTTTGGAATACTGTTATGGTTTCTGGAGGAATCGCCCCACCTTCTATAATGTAGATGAGACAAAAATCTCTTTTTCTATGCCTTTTTATTTTAGTCCACAGAACAAGGACTGCACAGGCATGTGTGATTCAAGAATGTAAATTAAAGTGCGCTTCAAGGATTAGGCTTCATCATTAGGCCATTTCGGTCATTTCGGTCACAGAGGCTGAACAAAGAACCTATAGTCTTGAGTATATTAAACACACAGAGCCTCTACTAATGTGGTCACGCACGGTGTGAAGATTCTTAAAAGAAACAACAGTACCACTGAACTCGGTAAACTAGGCAACGGAGATTGTAACGCGTTGAATGACATAATTGTAGTAATATATTACTGATATATTGTTAGTAATGTGCTATAATGGAGTAATATTTCACAATATTACTCTGTTACTGTAAAACGAAATAGATTACTGTGACATGTAATTTTGGATTATGTAAGTCATACATGGACTTATTAAATTGAGACTGTTCCATATCGAGTTTTCTCTCAATGAATATGACAGACATATTCATTTGCATCATTTTGCTGCTTTTTTTTGTTGTTGCCGCCGTTTATGATCTCATCTTTTACACAGTCTCCATATTATCTGACTAGATTCTTTTTACCTTGACTGATAAACCTTGTGGTGTTTTGAAAACACATGCATTGCACGCTGTTTTTTTCATGATTACACAGGACAAGGTTTTTCTTTGTTTGCTCTGAAAGCGCTGAAATGCGTGCTGTCATAAAATTCCTTGAGCGCTGGGACTGAAAGCAACGAAGAGTAAAAGGTGAGGTGACGTATTAAGCTTTTTTCTCTCTGATTACACGAGAGAGAATTATAAAGCCGGACGGCGTTTCTGAAGAGTGTCTCCTCTTGGGAACTGTTTGTGACGGAGGCCTTAAAAAATTGCTTAATTGCTCATGTTACATTACTGTAGTTCACCCATTATTAAATAATGCGGTATCTTTGCAACAATGATTAAGTCAATTAAGCTTCACGGCTTATGTGCTCATGATCCAACGCAGTAGAAAATACATAGAGCGTGAACATCCAGACATGGAGAGAGTTCCCCTTTCACGGAATGCGTTCAACCGCAGCTCGCTGTCCGTTAAAAGAAATCTCGAAATTAGCATCACAAGACAGTGCTTCTTCTGAGCTGTGTAGCAATGAGCAGCTCATCAATGCTTTAAAGCAAATGTTCTGTGTCGAGCTCAGTGTATGACGCTGACTGTGTACTCCTGGCACGGTGTTTTTCTAGTTGAAGTAGTGAGCACAGGTCCTGGGACTCTCCTACTTCAAGCCCTGGAATGCTTCCCTCTCAACATTCTGGGGCTTCCTGACTTAGAAATGAGGCGCTGGTTCCCGCATGACAAGAATACTGGTTCTCCTTAATGAGCCTGGGTCCTAGCGTTAGACACATTTTGATTTTTTTTACACAGTGTAGCTCCGAGGCTGCGGGGGAAAAAAAAAAAATTAAAGAAAAACCTCTTATGAAAATGCAACAACCAAAACCATTGTTTAACACTCGAAATGCGATGAATAATAACAGAAAAAACAAAGAAAAAGACAGAGACAGGATTCATTTTTTCCCTGAAGTGATTTTATTACAAAGTTCATGAGGACTTACAGTATTACAAGAGAATTTGTCAACATGCGAAAAACAGAACAAAGCCGAACACAGGAGTTTAACAAACTAGTAAGATAAGACAATCCACTGTTCACGATAAACATAAAAACTGATTAAGTCCTCAGGAGGTGGGAGCCGGTGAATGACTACAGTGCAGGCATAGAACGGCCACATTCACACTGACTCAGCAAAGGTCAATCCAACCAAGGCAAGATGTGCACATCTCAAGAAAAACATGTTACAATTTTTATATGCCATCGGCTTTTCTCAGAACTTTTAGAAAGCTTCACTTGTATGTACATAAAACTGTACAAAAACATGGCATCACAAGCATTTTTATCCTATATAAATATACCAACAATTAGGATAACAACTAGATTCTCTCTTGCAAAGACATATTTTCAAGGCAATTGTCTTTGCTTCTAGATGAACTGTGAAAAAAGATGAAATGTTCAGTTAATTTCAGTTCGTTTTGGGAGAAGGGGCCTTTTTGAGTGTGAACCGGAACTGACACTTCAGTAAAGTAAAAAAGAAAAGAAAGGGGAAAAAAAAAAAGAGTAAACAGTTTCTACCAATTATCTTTGGAATTCATGCTAAAATCATCGCCTGCTTGACAGCAGACTTGGGGTTGTGGAGATCTATGTACATTACACCACCAACAGATTTTCTTTATTATTATTTTATTTTTTTCACACAACCAGTTCGCTAAGAATCTTTGATCGATAAGAAAAAGGAAAAAAAAATAAATAAAATATCCCTGGCCCAATTTCAGTACAGTAAATTTTTCCATCTTGTCCACAGAAATGATCACCGTACGATACACACTACAGAGAGGCAAAAGATACTCAAGTGAATTCAACATTAAATCAATGTTAAGTACAAATTAAACAGTATTCAACATACTTTTTGAGTGTATTTAGGTGCGTCATGAGGTCCTCTTGATTTTTTTGATCAAAGAGGACTGTTCTGTGTCTGAGAGCGAGAGAGAAGTAAACACAGTTCATTCAGCATGAGTTCAAAAGAAAGGTCAGACCCGGTGATATATTGTTCCAGGCTGGAGTCCGACTCATTAACAGAGAGGGAAAATAGGCCCAGGCTTTGTCTGTGTTTCGCAGACGATTTAACCTCCTGTCATTCCATTTGTGTCGTGTACCGGTGATCGGAGACGAATCTGAAGAATACACTCCAGATTCCATTAAAGTTGATGTTTAACCTCGGAGATAAATCAGAATGCAGAGTGAATCTGAATCGAGTCAAAACGTTTTTTTTTTTTTTTTTTAATAGATAAAGTTGTGATTGAGGCTATGTGACACTGGTTTTTATCGCTCGCCGCTATCTTTCTCACTTGTCATTAATTCCAGGTCAGCGATCTTACCCGCTGCTTTGAGTTCGTGAAGCGGCTATCCACAGCTCTGAGAGGGGTTTGCTTGAGGGAGCTGTGGGTGGGTGGGTGGGGTGGGGGGGTTTAATCACAGTGTATCATGGCTGTTGTTTGAATTTTATTTCAGTCGCTAAATGGCTTTGAAAACGGCATAATGTGCTTTCTCCCCCCCTCAAGGCAGGATAATCGCCCACCTTATTTAATCACGGCCATGTCCAGTAATTTCCATATGTTTCCAGTTTAATTATTCTAAACGCTGTTTTCAGTGGCAGCACGATGAGGCAAGCGCTGATAAAAATACCCCTTTTAACTGATTGTAGCTCTGCGTGTGGATTTTGCATTATCTGGTGGGTGCCTTGTCCTGGGGGTGTGCTCGCACATGCCCCAGCTCAGGACTCATTACTCACCCTAATTAGGAAACGTCCATTCTGGGCTCCTCCACCCTTACTCACAGACACAATCTCGCTATGGAAATACTCTGCAGAGGTGAAAGGTATCTACAAATCTAATCAAATCAATGTTTAAATCAAAGACAGCAGCTCGGCTCTACGATGTTGTAAGGCAGCCCAGTGTTGTCATCATTAACATCCAATTACTGGCTAATACATAGTGTCCTTCAGAAGTATCCTTCAGCCTCACTTGGAAAATCTTTGTAAAGATAAATGAAGCCCACGGGCATGCCCTATTTTTTATTCTCTGTTCAATAGCCAGAGGAGGGAAAATGCCTACTAATTTATTAAGCATGTTGTCCTCAATACAAGGAAAATCATAATTAACAGGAGCTGCAGTGAATCTGATCTGTTCTAATGTCTCCACAGTGTCCTGTATTAGATATTGATTACTGACACGAAATCAAACATTTATTTGAAATAACCCCCTTTCCTCTTCCGTCTAACCTACATATTTATTTGACTTGAGGATCCACACAATCTGTCAGTTCTTTGCTTTTGGTGCACTGTGTATTGAATTCACCTCTGCAGTATCTAGTGAGATCGTAAAAACAAAGCAGGCGCTCTTGACATAAAGCTCCCATAGTTTACATCGGTGTGACATTACTTCCGTGAGTACTCTGCAGTGGCTCTCCTCACTCTAGCGCCGCTTACATGTAAATAACTCCTCTCATCAGATCTACGTGGATCACAAGGGGGAGAAAGGGCTACGAGCTATAGGGGGAGAGGATTGCGAGTTACACGTTGAGCCCCGTTTGATTGTCACGGTAGAGAAAAGAGCTTTTCAAACGGAAACACTGGCATGAGTTCATCAACGCGGTGAGTCACCGGGCGTTGATACGTCAAAAAAAAAAAGCCAATCAGAATGCGTCGTGCGAGCGCTCCGCGTTTGGTCATTGTGACTCCGGGGGTACTGTGGCCAAGTCAACCGTTTTCATGATGAACGATAGGTCACAGTGCTGAGAGTCAGTGGAACATAATGTCAGTTTAAATGTTGCCGCACAGCTTTTCCTCCACCAGTGGCAGAGCTCTACAGGGAGCAGAGGTAAAGGCCATTCTACCATGATTAGGGGTCGAAGGTGTGTGTGTGTGTGTGTGTCTCAGTTCGTTCGTGTGTGTGTGCGTGAGATTGTGTGGAGCGGATAAATGCCTACCACAATATATATCGAGCTCCACTTCTGGAGATGGTTTCAATCAAGTCTAAACAGCAGCAGCAAAGAAAAGCTTAAATATGCTAAAGATTCTGAGGCAATTCCTTTTTTTTCAGCTTATGCCAGACAAAAATATATGTAGAACACACCATTCAAAATGTATTTACAGCACTGTACATTAAGATAGACCGTTTTTCACTTGATTGTTAGTCAAAAGTGTTACGCCTTCTGATGGGGCCTGGCCCGGCTGTCTATTAAATTATATCGAGTAATGGCACAAGAGCACTGATCACAACTTTCATATTCAAGAGATCACTTCACAGAATGGGACTTGGCTAATTACAAAGAGAATCGGTTACTACTGAAGTAGCAATTACCGTCTGTATTTCCTTTTTGGATCAGTTTGAATTGTATCCTTCAAGATTTGTGTATAAATAAATGAGTGAGTGCGTCGATTGACTTTGTGGAGTTCTTAATAAATATGCTAATAAATTAATAATTTAAGGAGGAGATGACAGAAAACAAGTGTTCATGCCAGTGATTGGATGAGTCACAGCCTACTGTTAACTACAAAATGGGCATTGGCTTTAGCATGTGGACAGCCTGTTTCTCCTTCTTGAAGTGGGTGTACCTTTTTTTCCTTCGATTGTGCACCGTATGGGACGATGATATTTCCTCACAGGTAAATCTCTCTTTTTGGAGTGTGGGTGGAGGGGGAGGTGGGTGGGAAATCAGAGGCTACGCTCAGGGGCATCTCCTCTAAGGGGCAGTCCTGACTGGCGTCGTGACCGCTGTTGGAATAGGCACTGCGGGAGGGCGGAAGGCGCGGCCGGTGCTCCTCACCACCCAGCCTGGCGCTCCCGTTTGCCAGGCGTCCCAGGCTCCCTCTCTCCTGGTAAGGCACGAAGGTGGAGAGTTTCGGGGGGTTCCTGGCCTTGCGCACGGGGGAGGGATGCCCGGGCATCCAGCAGGCGTCTGAGTGGCCCAATTCGCTGCACTCGGTCGTGCAGTTTCCAGTCATCGCCACGTCAGGGAGGGAGCGGATGTCTGTGGGCAGGAAGGAGACAGAGAGAGAGAAAGAAAAAGAGAGAGAGTGAGAAAAAACACAGGGCCATCAGAGAGCTTCATAGTGATAAACATCGGAACATTAAAAAAAAAATAAAAGTTGTAAAAAGGCATTTGTGAACAGAAATGGTGTCATCTGAAACACCCCATGAAACTCACCCACCCCCCTCCTCCTTGATGTCTTTGCAGCTGTTGCTAAGCAGTCGGCAGCAGTTGCTATGTAGCTGTTGCTATGCACTGTGTAATGAGCGCTACTGTGTGTGTGCAGTCCACTCGCTGGTGTGATGCATTCAGGAGGTGGCGTGCTGTGTCTATGTCATTTAGAAGTATCCAGCAGCAGTAGGTATGCTTGGAACATATCGCCACGTAGTCGTAGCATTAACACAGCCATGTATTGATTTCCGTTGTATGTTAATGTGGTCACAAGGTGTCAAAATAGGGAAACAAGAGGCGAGGACAGGCTGCTACAGGCACACATACAGTAGACATATAGTGTTTAGAGAATGGCTGGTTCCCCCTTCGGGCAAAAAACCATTGCTGAACGAGCTATTGATTGACAGTGCTGAAATGAGTTCCCTGCCCTTGATTATCATCCATTTTCTATTCAACTGTTCCTAATTAAATAAATGGGCCCATGACCCAGTGACCTCGTTTTGACGTACAAGCTGTGAAAGCTCCAAAATAAGTTTCGGCTCCAGCCATCACTCAGAGACTAACAGACGGTTTTCTAAAAGTGAAAACCGCGCTCAAGAACCCCGCGCGTTTGTTTACCAGACATGTGCAGCTGGCCGCCGACAGACTTGTTAAGCGGCCCACCTGTTGACGAGTTAAACATACAGCCCAGATTTTAATGGAAATATCGCTCAATTTATCTCTGTTATCCCTTCAGACTCAGACTTGGACAGCCAAATCAGTGTCTGCGAGGAGAGGAGCAAGACGACTAAGATCTGCCAGTCGGCCGTGTCACCCCCCCATGTAAACTTTTTGATTGCTGTGATAAACGCATTACTGTAATGCCTCGACGCTGTCCACACCATCAAAGAGCGCGTCCATCACCGACGCCGCTCGCTTGCGGGACCGTGTGTGAAAGACAGTGAATGTATTCGTGGTGGAGAAGATGCTGCTGCAAGTGAATGATGCAACCGCGCGAGATGACGTACGAGGGAGGGGGGCTGTGGCGAGAGTTCACAGCTAATAAAGAAAGTGCCGGCTTGACAGTAAGCCTGCGAGGCGTACCATCAGTATTGTACTCATGACCAGTGGCGAGATAATTATCACGCAAAATGTCAGACCGGCCGAGGCTGGGGGAAGAAAAAAAAGTGTCTGGCCCCGTCGAGGCTCTCGATCAATCAGGACCAAAAGTGAGACGGCTCGCACGATGGCAGGGCGCGAGTTAAGATTTTAAAATGCTTAATAAACATTAGTGGAAGGTATTTTTTCCTTAATTTCCCGATTTATGTCTAAAATGTTCATTACTCATGGTTAATCCATATACAATTGTCCCATTGTTTGTGAGAGAATGCATAGCTTGATTTATTGTCGCCGTTAATCTCATTGTTTGGAATAATCCTGAATCGTAGATGTTTAGACTATGTAATTTATTCGCTTTACCATTGAGCAATGATCTGCCTTATTCTTGCTTAATTATATCATTATGCTTACGAGTCAAATTCCCCTCTCTGTTTACGAGGCCAGTGTCAATGATTTCTTTTCAAATGAATGAACTGCACTTTTATGCCTGATTAAGGAAGAGGAAACGGAGTAGGGAGGAAAGACAACTGAGCAAAGAGTGTGTGTTTCTCTGCTTCTGTGTGTGTGTGCGCGCACGGGGGGCTTCGTGCACAGTGATCGGAGTTTCATTTTCTCAGCTACGCTAAGAGCGTTGTCTGTATGCATCACTGCGGTGGAATGGGCCCTCGCTACAAAAGATGTTCATGGGAAGAGAGTTTGGGAGAGGGTTGAGGAGTACGCTTCCAAGCACAAGCACAGTCGTGTAGGCATCTCCTCCAAAAGGATTTCACACTTGATTAAAACCTCTGCACAGCTTCCAGGAGGTTTATGCCACACCAAGCAGCTTCGCGTAAGATTTCGGAGAGGCTTCGCATCTAAAAAAAATCAGTGTGAAGGCAGAAAAAAAGAGAAACATTTACACAGGTTCTCTAAAAACCCTTGCCACAATTGGACATGTTTGTTTCTGCGAGGATAAGAAATTGCCATTACATGTGTGCGCGTGGTGTGAATACATGCGCAGAGAGCTCACAGTTAGAAAAAGAAAATGTGTCATTGCTCTTTCAGTCTCGCAAAAAGACGGGATAAGAGACACAAAGGTTAACACTGGGTCGGTAATCGACTTTAGAGACAACTGTGTTTTTCAGAAAACAGAATTTTGACTTGCGTGAAGAAAACATGTAATGGAGAACGATAACATGTGCTGGCGACAGGAATTAAAACATATTCTGTACCGTGCTCATCATCATCAGGGACCATAAAATCCATAGTGACAGCTAAATACAGGGTCTGGCTTGCCAAAAGTCTGCCATTTCCCTCAGACAACGCCAGAGCGCAGATCTCATGTCATCAGGAGAGAGCATAAATGCACTAATGGCAGCTATTTTAGTAGGCCATTACCTTGTCTGTTAGTGTTTCATCTAAATTTCATATGGTTTTATTTATAAAGTCACTTTGGCATATTGTCTGCTCTTAACTGACAAATAACTCCGACCTGTCGCGTCGGAGTCATTGTTAACACATGCTTCGCCTTCACATGTCAGCTCAAAACATGCAGTATCATGAATGGCTCATTGTGTAGTTGGCGGCGTGTACCAATCATATCAGCGCTGTTTGTGAAAGCACGTGTTTTTTTACATTTGCTCGCACTGACCTCTCTGTCACACTCAAATCCATCTTATAAAAAAAAAAAATCAATACGGATAATAGTACTTTTGCCGTCTGCCTTTTGCTGTGGCTGTTCGCCATCTGTAGCTGTAGTGCCCACTTACAGCGTGGCAGAGCACCGTCTGCTCCGCACATCAAAAACACACTCCCGCATTTGGCTGAAACGATCGTTGTTTGAATATGCGGTGGACGGGATAAAGCCAATGAGTCAACCGTGAGGTGAAGGTGCAGCCGAAGGCACGGTGGGAAAAAAAAATTGGTATTTTCTCACTCGCTCAAGTGTGTTTTCTCCTGTACCTGTGCCTGAAATAAATCTGCTCATAGTCTGGAACAAACCCTTTAGAGTTTATAGTCCTGTATGTCATGGATGGAGAGCCAAGGTGGACAATGGAGAACAGATGGGCAAACCACAGCACTATTATGCCAGTGGCTGGACCAGACCGACTGGATTTAGAGAGCTCGCGAATTTTTTTTTTTTTTTTTTTTTTTCTTTCAGGAGCAATGATATTTCTTGCTCTCTGCACAGAAGAGACTCCTTTTCCTCAAGACCTGGAGATGGATTGCACCTGTAGCTTTCTCCTTTTATATTGGGTCGCACCTATCTGGCTGCTTGAAGCAATATAGTGAAAGACGAAGAAAAAAACCCCAGAAAAAACAGTAATTTCCACCTTCTACCACCTTCAGTAGCACATCAACGACTCACAGTGAAACCTTAGCAAAGCTCCCTAAAAGCACCTCGACTGCAGTAGCATAACATGCACTCCACAGTGCAGTTACAGAGTGGGGGTACACACAGAGCTTAACCCCCCCGGCTGACAGATACATGTGAGGGGTGGGTTTGCATGCTGCTTGCATCAGGGTGCCAGTGGGAGGTGTTGAGTGTCTGAGGCAGGCTTCCTCATCGTCTGATCCCCTGCCCACGGGCATGGGGGAAGCTGCCTCTTCCTGAGATTTCACACTGCTCCTCTCTGTTTGATTGCAAATGCTGCTTCTCCCCACCGGCTGCTTTCCAGCGCGCGCGCCACACCGCTATGATCGATGGCGAACAAATATGAGAGACCCACAGCTCATAGAGCGATGGCAGGGGAGAAAAAAAAACAAAACATCTACTATCGTTTGGGAGCGTGTGAGTGATATTAATGGTATATTTGTGGTCCCTGCAAACAGTTTTACGTGGTAAATGACCAAAAAAGTTCCTGGGAAACAAAAAGGGAAGAAGAAGGAGCATCTCATCTCACGCGAGTAGACATTAGTGTCTGGTGCCGGCTATAGGTGTACTAACCGGGTGCGAATGTATTCGGTGGTTGTCATACGCTGTAAGAAAAACAACTGAGGGTTTTGTATTGCTTTAGCTATGACACGTCAAGTCTTGTTATTCAAGCGCTCACAACAGTTTCTCACAGTAAGCAGAAGCTAGCAAAAACACTCTTTTTTTTTTTTTTTTTCCTCCAGAGAGGAGCAAGAGAGAGGAAAAACTTGCTGCAAGAACACAAACAGTGTCGGCACACACATGTTCCTTCGCTCATTGTAGTGAAATGCAAAAAAAAGAACAATGGAGCAGTTTGCAACCTGAGACGTGCACTCTCACAACTCACAAGCAAAAACTAGAATGTGTAGGCTTGAAGGGATTTTTTTTACACCTGGCCTATACAGACAGAAACATGAGAGATACAGCTGCAGTGAACTCTTTATGAGACTGTGGCTCAATGGCATCAATTTGCTTCTACAGCACTCGCACAAACAGCAGCGCCTGCCTTCTTAAGCAGCCTTGATGCGGAGAGTGTGTTTTCCAAGTCATACAAAAGCATGTTTTTCTATGTCTTTTGTGACTTAAGAACCTGTTGATGCCTCATATCACACACACACGCACACACAAATGTAATCCAATCTCTAATCTGAAGTGGTTTTAAATGTCTTGGTGGAAACAGGAAAATGAGAAAAAATAGTTGGTGCTTAAGTTTCCTTTCACAGATTCAGTAAGGTCTGAATCCTCAGCTTTCCCGAACAGGCCAGCCTCTCGCTGACAAAAGCTGATGAGTGGACATGTCGGCTAGAGGCACGTCAAGAGAAGCCGCAGTAGATGGTTCAGTGGGTGATGGTACACCTCCTGTCAGCTCTCTCTCCGTCCACCATTTTGTCTCAGAGCTTCCTCTATTTGAAGACTGCCTTTTGTACCGCTGCATTTGACAAAGCCTTAGCACCTGCTGACAGATCACGCTATGCACCAGCTCCTCCAATTGAGAAGTTGATATGCGGTGTGAAATGTCAACCAGTACTAAGGCTTTGTCAGACTGCGACACACACACAAGACATCTTCAGATAGAAACAGATTCAAAAACGCCGGTGGAGGACCGGGAAGGAAACACCTCAAAATGATGATAGAGTTGCTTTTTGTATGTAATATAATCGTTTCTCCGTTGGTGCACGGAGGTGTTTGTGAAATGCGTGTGCGGGGAACAACTTCATGGCTCTGCCCACGACACTGTGTTTGGCTTGCCGGCCAATTACTGACTGGAAATTGCCTCCTGAACCTTGACAACGGAATATTGATCTGCAGCAGGCTGCCAATGCACTAAAAAAAAATAAGCAAAAACAAATTATTTATCATGAATGCAGGAGATTCAGGTTTTTGTATATAAGACCCGGTTTAGCATTGTTCCTTGACTTGACGAAGTTCAAGCAATACCAGCTTTGTTTTCGCAGCCAATAACATCAAAACCCACCGAATAAACACAAAACACGTCTCCGGATATGAGAGACGGATAAAGAAAATTCTATTCATTTGCAATAAAACGATCTTACAAACTGTGGTGTAGTACGTCTTGACCATGCACCCAGTCGGTTCTCGAGTCGAAAAAGAAAGAAAAGACGCCGACATCGTTTTCCCCTAAATCTTTTATTGGAGCAGTCAGCCTGGATAATAAACAGCATTACTCTATATGCTGGATTCAATCTCATATTCATGCAGAGAGGGCTTCAGGGACTCCCGAGGAGAATGTGCATGTTGAGTCTGGAAAAGCATTAGTTAGACATCAGCGCCTAAATTTAGAAAATTTGCATTTGTTCTTTAGGGCCGATGCAGGTATTTTATTAATGCTGTTCATTTAAATCTTCAGTGTGGGCTGCGCCAACAGTGGATCACGGGGTGTAATGCTGAACACAGGGAGGCTGATTAAGAGTGAAATGCAGCTTATGCACAATGAGCTGCTCCTGACACACATGTCGAGTGTGATGTAAATACAACCGAGCATATGGCCAATAATAGTTGGGTGTTAAAAAATGTGTTAAATTGGATAACAATAAAGAAAAAAAAGAAAGACTGCATTTATATTTTGGCCGTCAGAGGTTTACTGCAAAGCTGATTTTTAAAGGGGTAAGCAAAATTTGACAATCTCATCATATATTTATGCTAGCCATGTAATAATCTGCTCGCATTATTACATTAAGGCCCACTCCGGTCCTCCTCCTCTCTCACAACCCCTGAAAGAGGAAACCTTGCATTTCCCATTCAGTTTTTTTTTTTTTCTGTGTAATTTAATTAGAGAGGCTCAAAGAAATGTAGACTAAATCCCTGTGGTGTGGGGTTGTGACTGGACGCTCAATAGGCTGATGATTTTTTTTAGGCTTTTTCTTCTGCCACCAAAAGTGTACCTCCATTACTAATTCTGCGCAGGGTCAAGGCAGAAGAAGAGGACGGGGGTACATTCATCAGCTTGAAACAAACTTGGTCGGTGCAAAAATGTTAAGAGCACGTTTCAAGCGGAACGAGTCGATTGACTCTGCTCTTGCTCGGCTCTACTGCGAGCGGATGCGTTCGCCAAGCAGAGTGGCAGAGGTTTCTGCCTTCTGTTTCTGGTGCAGATTAGCTAATAACAAAAAAGAACATGCAAGATTTGATTTGGCTTAATAATCGGTGACAGCTCCGAGGTTTGGGAGTGAAGATGGCGCCGAGAAAGATCAACACCGAAAATACCTTTTTTTTTGTGTGTGTGTGTGTGTGTGTGTGAAGTTCACAAGTGATTTAATGGGAAATATTGTCATGATAATTAGACAGAACGTTTTATCACCCAGCCCCTCTCTTGATTACTGTGTGACATTTACTTGAAGAGTCACTTGTCTATTCCTGTCTCACACCCAAACGTTCTTTCTTCTTCACGTCTGAATGTCTCTTTCTTGGCCCCTGCCTTTGAAGCTTTCTTCCTGCTTTAGGCTTTTCACATTTGCACTCTGTGGCCCTTTCTCCCCCCCGGTGGCAGCGCTCCATGGCCTCATTCTGGCAGGTAGAGGGTGAAACGGCGAAGGGAAACATGCAGTCCTGCTGATAATGTTCGTCACATTTGTGCTTTTTATTTCCCTGAACCAAATGTATCCGTAAAACACTTGCAGTAATGGGCTTTTATACTCAGGTCGCAATATGTTGCTGTTATCTTTTGTTGTCGCCCACACGCTGACCTGGCTCCCCATTTAACCCATTACAGAATGCCTTGATTTCAAGGAAATGTTTTTTTTCTTATTGTTTTCAGTCCAGTCCATAATGTGACTCATCTGCAATTTGATTTTCATCGATACGGAAAATCAAAGTCTTTCTTTACATGTGATCTACATCTCCAATTATCAAAGGCGGAATTATTTTTTCCTCTACCGATTTTTCCTCTGGAGTTAATTCCTATGCGCCACTTTCATGCTCGCTATCTCTCACTCACTGATCTTATTGACATGTAAAACGGATGTCTTCCATGATCCAGTTGTTGTTTTTTCCTCCCATTTCAATCAAGATGTTATCTCCTTGCTAATGCTGCCTTTGATCTCCCCCGGTCTGCAGTGTGAGACACGGTTAACTCGGGAGAGATAACATTAGCTGCTAATTAGCCTACACCTGCGCAGTCTGAATAGGAAGTAGAGACGAAGAGCCCGGCTTCAGAGAGTTTATTTTTTTATTTTTTGCTCTGCAGTGACATATTCCCAACACTTTCCCACGTCTGGTTGCGCTGCATAGCCTCGTCCGTGGCTGCGATTGCTCCGGGGGAAACTTTAATCATTTGATCATGCTTTATATCCTCAAACCAGGCGCCAATGATCAGGCTCAGGTTTGCTGTTGGGAGTACTTCTCTTTCTCAGTCTGGATGCATTCCAGGCAAACTGCATATATCAGCGTGAGCGATATAACGAGGCAAATCTGATAAAAGTTAATACGCGCGGATTTAAATAATACAGCCACAGTAGGTGCGTCGTTTAAAAGTGTGGACAAACATCGACGTAATCCCTGCAAAATCCGATCTTTAGATTCATGTAAGCAGTCCACGCAGCGGCTAAATAACGAGCCCGGAGAGAGGCAGAGCTTTATTTGACCATTTACTGTAGACGGAGAGTTGCTGCATGACTGACAATTCTGTGGAGAAGTCAGCATACTAACGCAGTCAGATGGAAAGCTCTGTTCCCACAATGCTCTGAACAATAGAGCTGTGCGTTTCCCGAGCAGGACAATTCAAATGTATGACATGATGAAATATGAAAATTGCCTTTTGTGTTGCAGAGAGGCAAAAGCAGCAATTTCCCAATGCGGCTTCACCCGTCTGCACCCCTCCGCCGGGCGATAGCTTTTTCCTGACAAGGCTTTGATTAAGTGGAAAAGAAAATATCACATCGAATCAAGAACATTATTGAATATATAATTATTACGGGAAACTTGCATATTTAAGTCTTTAAATATGGACTTAAAGAGAGACGCAAAACACTGGAGGCAGCGGGGGGTCATCATATGGGCCTTTGATTCCAGCGTGAGTCCACCCTCCCCGTTGTTCCTTACTGATCCACTGCAATTGGCTGCTTGTGTTGGCTGACTTTTATGAGCTTAGCATGACGGAGAAGGGTCAACATGAATGTCCTTTGATGTTGCTGAAACCCTCCAACAGAAAAATGTCACACAGTAACACAGTAGACCTAATATTTGCTCAGATATGGGAGTGAATGTGGGAGAGAGGCGGGGGGAGGAGATATCTGGGAGTGTTTGGGCTAATTGAATGAATGAAGACCATACCTGCACTTTACGCTGCTGTCTTGTGTATTAAGAGTCGGCATTAAAACAGAAACATAAATGTTTCATCGCGTTAAAATAACATAAATGGACAGGCCGTCCACTTCATTGTCGGGTAATGAAATTAAAATTTAATCAGCTGATGGGTAAATTGGGTCACGAACACAGTGCAGTAGTCTGGGCCTGTCTGTGACCCTGGCTTCGTGTGGCATTATTTAAAGGTGTTAGGCATATTCACTCTGCTGCTGTTTAAAGCGAATGAAGCTCGTGGTGAGACAGGTTGGGGTTACCAAGTGCAAGGGAACCATAGCAATTACAACAATTACGCTGGAAAGCAGTAAGGGAACGAGAGAAAAAAACACACAGCAAATGCACAACAACAGTAAACATAGCTGTTGCTGTTTTTTTCTTTTTTTTCTTTTTTTATTAAAGTGGCTGCACTCGCCATCTGTTTTCCAGCGCCTGTGGTGGCTGTGCGTTTGATGGGTACCTCATCTCCGGGCTAGATACTGTTTCAGAGTAGACAGCTCATCAAGATGAGTGACAAGTGCTGGGGCCTTACAAACATGACCATCTGAGAGGGAGTGACCCAAAGGGGAGGGTGGAAATAAAACGCATAATTGCTTTAAGTAAAATAAGACTTGAGGGCGGTTGACCGATCAGAATTTACATTAAAATCTGGCGTGTCTGTGTTACAGCTCTGTAGTTTGGAAACTGGCAAAAAATCTGTCACAATTTTTCAATGAAGCACACTCTCTAATTAGAGCAGAATCCAGCAGAAGGGCGTAGCGGAAACACGTTACACCATCATGCAAATTTCTGTCAGAATGACTTACTTTTGGCTCGAGAACGAGGGTCTCTTTGGGGATCTCGTGCACCAGAAAGACAGTTTTAAAATGTGTTTCTAAAGCCAAGACCTAGTAAAGTCATCGCTGAGACGAGGTTCGAAAACCCTGTCAAAATCTGTAAAGGAAATCTAATGATTTTGTGTAATAGGGCAGAGTGGTGTTATTTATGTCACCTTTACATGCTCGGCCACGAGGTTAAGCAAGACTAATTCAAGTCATTTCCGTTGAGCTTAAGGCATGTAGAGTATTGACTGGATGATAAACCATCTTAACACAATACCGTAAATTAAGAATTGATCCATTTCCATTTGTAAAAAGAAAAAGATGTACTGGTGCTTTTCTACTTGGTTTGAGGAAGACATTTTCCAGTTCCAC
Source organism: Diplodus puntazzo (assembly GCA_963678695.2). NCBI lineage: Eukaryota > Metazoa > Chordata > Actinopteri > Spariformes > Sparidae > Diplodus > Diplodus puntazzo. Next base: position 5,469,206 of record OZ023167.1, on the reverse strand, counting down.
ACGATTTAGTCCTCCTTGAGTTTGTAAGGTCCTTGAACTGCACGGAGTTTTGAGATATTTCCAACTGACTGTGAGAAAAGCCTTACAGCGAAAGCGGCTCCATTCCTTTGTAACTCTCTGGAAATAAGGAAATACATGTCAGACCCATACAGTACAATTCCAGTCCCTCAAGTGCCATCCATCATTGAAGGGCAGAACACTAGTTAGAGGGAGGTTCAGCGACTCGCCGTCCCCATCGCACTATGATGGAGAGATGACCCCCAGGGCCTTTCTCTTGATGCCGGCTTGAGCTGCCCGACCAGCTGAGGTTGAAGTGGATCTGGCCCCTGGCCAACATCCCCTCCCCGCCGCTCAGCGCTCTACCTGCTCTACGAATCACATCTGGGGTGAGACTGGGTAAGACCCACTGAGAGCTGCAGAGCTCTACCACCACTTTCTATTTCTGCTTCCATAATTATCCTTGAAGTTCCGACTCAGAGTCCCATGGACCTGCCAGTGGACACCCAGCTAAAAGCAGCGTCTCCTACAGCCACAAGCTACAACAGGCTAATTAAGAAATGTTTCTCCATGTGTCTTTATAAACTTGTACTTTCAAGCCCACGTTTACACACACACACACACATCACCACCTCCAAACCTGCTGCTTCAGCACACTGTTGCCCAGACTCACTGGCGTGGCAGGAGCAGGCTGCATGCTATCCAATTTTTGCCTAAGTACAGAGAGCCATCCACTTTTGTTAGAGTAATACATGAGCACATCTAAAGCTTAGGGATACTGGCTTAGGCATACTGGCTCACTCATTCATTTTACAAGCTTAGTGCTAAAACCAGATTTTTTTTTCCGTGGCAGCGTGGTGTTAAAAGCACTATTTATGGAACCCTAATGTGTGTTTCTACGCATAATTCAAAACACTCATCTGGGTTTTCATCCATGTCACACACATGTGGATAAGAGCTGAGTAGCTTGTGCAGATCACAGTTAAAATAAAGAGGACTGGGAATCCGTCCCTCCAGAAAACATTGCAGAAAACTACTGAATCACTTATGATTCTTGCTTTTCTCTTTTTCATTATTTAAAGGACATTAAGATACATGTTTTTCAGATTGTCTGGATTTTCTTTTTTACACCTTACATGCTAAAAAAAATACCCATATACAAAGACGGACTGGCTATATGTGATAAATTGATTCACGGCTTGAACTTTAGTGGCAGAATTCTGACTTTATTCTGACAGCTGGGCGAGACAACTGCCAAGAAAAGAGACGACTATTCAAGATGGCATACTGGCATTCAGTATTTGAGAGTGAAAAACAACTGGATATTTTCAGTGAGACGTTGGGGTAGACTTCCAACCGTAACCGAGTGGTTGTGGGCCTAAACCCTACCGGACTGCGAACACAGTGTCGTCACAACATCGAGTTGAAAATTAAACTTAAAGAAACATAAAAAGTAAAGAATATAAAGACATTTACACCACTAGCCATCGGTTTGCAGGTTCTGAGGAAAAGCATTTTACTACCACTAATGTTACCAAAGTCTTCCAGTCAGCTGGACACAATGATGAAACCACAGAGAAATCCCTTTTATGTGTGAAAGAAGGTGGTATGAAATTGAATGCAAGATTTATTGGGATAATGGGGCTTCTGTTCGGGGTTCCATCTAGATTTAACACATGGCTGCGATCTCTGCCACACAATAATATGCCGGTTCGCTCTGATAGAAAATAAGCCCGTTCCTGACGTAGCTACAGTTAATGGTCTGAGCTGTGATACATGTCCTCTCTCTCACATGGGGCCTTGTTCAAAGGGCCGGGGCCTGTCTGCGGTCGCTCGGCGAACGCTTTGATGTGTGCGGGGCCGAAGTTTTGGTGACGAGCGCGTCGGTCTCATTGTCGACGACCACGCGAGCGAGAGCACATTCTCGGATTCAAATTGGGCGGAGGGAAATCGGGGCACATTGAAAACTGTGTGACGCGTTGACACATCATCAGTTCCATTTTTGATTCAGCTGCATCGTCCCATGAAGTCATTTGTAAAAAAGGGGTTATAGTTAACAATAGTCCATGGTGTCAAAGCCTAATCCAGGTTAGAGAGTTTAATTCTGCTCCAGTTAGGCCCATCCAGTGACCTATTTGCTACGAAGTAAAATTACAAACCATTGGAGGGGTGGGGGGGGCAACAAACAGCAGCAGTTGATGTGCACAGAGCATAATACGTGTGCTAGAACGAGCTCGGGATTATAAGCATATTACTCATGACAACTTGCCTCGGGGGACCACTTGTAAGGATTTTTTTTTTTTTCGCAGAAGCTTCCACAAAACTGCAAGCCCCGTGACCTGTCCCTTTCTCGGGTGGTGGCAGTTCCAGCAGCGGCTGGCTTAGGCCACTGTGCTGGTACAGGCTGGCATGGTCTCCACAGCACTCAACAGTACTAACAGGCAGGGACTCAGACAAGGCACAATGACATCTGTCTGAGGAAACCCACACCCCTGCATCAGCATGCTATACTGGCACTCGGACAGGGGCCCAAGCTGGCACTCATAGGACAAACAAGCCCCATTAAGCTGATGCCCTGCCTCTCTGTTTGCACCATGTCTTCCCTCCGCATCTCTGGCTAAAGCGGGGGGCACTCTGTTCGATACCAATATGGCGTGCATAGGAAGCAGGAAAATCCCTGACAGAAGTTCAGAGAGAAAAATATATATATATCTCACCCTATGCACATCATCTGGTTGATCTAATGCAGGAAAATCAGACGGCATCACTAAAGAACCTTATTATCATGCAAATGCCATTTATTCCATTTTATCTCACCCTTCTCAATGGCCCATATGGCAACGAGTCCGCACGGAGGAAGACACAGGGAGACCTCACACTGGGCAGCCGGCCACATCAAAATTCCTCCATCTGCGGTCAATTGAGTTTGTGTGTGTGTGTGCGTGTGTGGTACCCGTCTTCAATCCACCTGTGTCCTAGCAGTGCAAGCCCTCATATCGCAGCCAAGACGCCTAACCACCGATCCGCAGAAGAGTGATTATTGTCCAGGTTGGACCGGACATGAAAGAATTGCCAGTCAAACTTGTGTCCAAAAGGAGGGAAGGGGCCTCTCGAAGGTCCTGGATGAGTCATGAGCGGGGATCTTAGGCAACGGAAAGTTTAACAGTTTTAAGTGTTGTGTGATTCCAGGCGGATGCCGGGGTTAACAACACGCTCTGTGTGTTTGGGATGATGGAGATTGAAACACTGATTCGAACCGTTATTAAGTAAAACTAAAGAAACTAATTAGGGTTGGCCAATCAATCAGTCTGGTGTCGGTTTTGTGATATGAGACTTTATATTGTCTCATATTTTGGATATTGTTATATTTGACATCTGACAACTGTTGTCTTTTTCAGGATGCATAACAGTGAAGTGATATCATTTTACAAACTTATACTTAACAATTGCATTGTTGTAATATTTTTGTGAAAGTACCGATAACCGTCCCTACAGTGTTGTCTCAATATCTATATATTGGTATTGAATATTTGGTCATAAATATCGAATGAATGACTAGAGAGAATACGTGAAACAAAATCAGATTTATATAATTACAGTGGCCTGATGTCATCTTGTTCGACACAATTTGATACTTGTGTACTTTCATTGGACTTGAAATGCTCAAAATGTAAATCGCGATTCCCCCCAAAAAATGAGGCCTGTGAACCAATCAGAAATAAACACTGTAAATCACTTTTGATTCGACCGCTAATCAAAATCCAATCAGCAGAGCTCGAGATGCTGTCGATGGACAGATGGGACAGACGGAGATGAGCTCTACCAACTTCCTCTGATTTTCGCTGCGCGGGACGAATCGCGCGTCTTGACGGCAACCAGACGTACGAGATAAGCAGTTTTCATGCCGTCTGAAGCAATCAACTTAAAGAGAATTAAAGAGCTCAGTGATTATGATGAGAGTCTATTAAAATAAAATGGCACTGTAATCAAAATGATTTAGAGGTTTGGGGGGAGGTGATGCAACACCCTTCAACGCAAACAAATATGCATGCATGCAGGTGCAAACACATATACAGAGAGTGGGAGAGGGAGAGAGAGAGGCATGCATCCGACGGATACCCATCTCTGATGATTAACCAACAGTTGAGCAATGTGCTCGCTACGCGCGTGAACACAAGAGTGGAAAATACACATGGGGGAACTGAAATGGAGTGCACTCTAACACAGCCCGAAGACAAGAATCAGAGGTGGGAGGAGGGAGCAGCTGCTCAGGCATACGGAAAGAGGAACTCCAGAAAATTAATTGCTGCAGATCAGGGCCGCATACATGACAAATATCAGAAGATTTTATTACCGTAGTTTGAATCTACTCTTAATTCCAAAGCACTGCCGCCATGGGGAATATGTTGATGTCTGCTTAAGCGAGGCAGAGAGACCGTTACACACCGCGTGCTCTTTTCCTCTCCGCCACCCACTCCAATAAACCGAGGTCAGATTACTTGCGTCTGCAAAAGTAAAATGTAGCAAACTGAAATAAATCGATTAATAACTAAATATCGATTCTTTGCTAATAACCAATCTCTGGCATTACTATCCTTAAAAGTAGTACGTCTTGAATGGACTTGTTGCATGGACAGGGATGCAACAGCGCGTAATGGACCATCGGGTTCCGGCTCCAAAAAGTTCACCGGAGAGCCGAAAGTGGATCTAAAATGGAATCGTGTACGACATCACTCTCAACCACAGCCCGCCGACACGCTCCCCAAATGTAGATTCGCCACTGTCAGAGTTCAACCCGTATAACAAAACACACATCCATGTCGATATTTCCAGGGGCCCAGTGATGCAGAGGCTCGACAGTCTGGGGTTCGTATATTGTGTTTTATCCAACTTAAATGGAGTGACACATCATGCTCACCTCCCAATTTTTAGCCTGTCACTCATCTCTACTGCAACGAATAAAGCTCCGCACCAGTACAACCTGTCACTCTGTCACTCAGACGCTTAAAAAAAGAACTTCACGTCACCGTTCAGGTGGAGCCGGGGGGGGAACTCCTCTGTCTCGTTTTGATTTTTCTGTCTAATCTTTCATTTTATGTGGGCTCTTTGTTATCTCCCTGAAGGGGGAATCACATTTTAATTAGGTCTATCCTCGCTCAGCGGTTCATCTTCACATCTCCCTGTCCTATGCGCTCATCCTATGGGCTTCGCTTCCCTGTCAGAGACTCTTAGTCCTCGCTCCCTGTCACAATCTAACATCTCCCCCCCATCTTGTGCCATCTTTTCATTCTTTAACTGCTCCATCTCCACTCACAATCTTGCTCTCCTGCCGCTGACAACAAAGAGCGCCCTGTCTGACAAAATCTGTTTTCTGCAGATGGGAAAAAACACAATAAAGAGCCACAACAATGGAAAAAATGAGGAGGAAAATGCATATATTAGACATCATAAGTGCAGAGATTAAATGAAAATAGTTAACTGTCGGCTCCTGGGCTCTAAAGCCCACCTGAGGTGGCTGAATCCAGCTTTTAAATGAGATATTAAGCAATCTCTGACCTCTATAGAACCAGAGGGAAGCAGAGTATTTTCAGGACTTATCCTCTCTCACACACCCGCCACCTCCTCCTATCCTTGCATTATGGTGTCACTGACTGACATAAACCAAAATAAACAATAAACATTTGCAAAAGAGATGAACGAGCGAGCTAATGATATCCAGCACAACTGTCGTGCAAAGAGGCAATGCATCACAACGCCCGGATGCTATACTAATAATAGAAGTTTGTCATGTGCAGTTTTAGCGTGACGGTGACACATTTTAGCCTTTGATCCTGCTGTGTTTAGTTTGTTTTTTTTTTAGAAAAGGGAGTGCGTGAGACTGAAATAGTTTTTTTTTTTTACCCTTTCACTTTTAAAAGCCAGATTTTCTCTCCACACACACGAGGCGTACAGTCCTATCGACAATAAGGTGTCATTTTCTCTGACAGTGTGACAAAGTAACTGTCAATGCTGATCAGCAACTCCATCAAGCGCCCGCCGACACGCTCCCCATTTTGCAAGCTTATACCCTTAAAAAAAAATCCATAAGCAGAACCGCACATGCTTTTGAGGTGCAGTAACACGGCAAACTAATGATATACAAATACGAGGAGAAGGGCGAGCTATCACCGCGTAACAGTGTCTGATCCGAAGGGCGGTGCAATGCAAAACACTATAATGACTGGAAATGCACCATGAGAATCACTTATCATAGTGTCTTATAAGGCAGGTAATGGATTATGTTTTGCGGCTTAGGGCTGCAAAATTGTTATTATGATACACAGTTCACAGAACAGCAGTCACAGCTTTGGCTAAGACTTTTTTTTCCCTTTTTTTTTTTTTTTTTTAATATGGACCAGTGCTGAGACCATCAGCGCTCAGCCTGCGGATTGATTACTGTGCTGAGAAATTATGGCTCTTGCACACCTAAGCTGCAGTCCGACTCGGGGTCCAGCTAACGGCGGGGAAATGCTTCGAGTAAACACGGCGATGTGTGCACAGATGTCATGGTTCAGATTTATTTAGAGGGCAAATGCTCCATTAGTTGAGCTTTTTAATTAGCACACTTGTGAGAGGGGGTCATTAAGGATGTCTGACAGAGGACCTGCTGATGAGGAGGATGGAGACACTGCTAGCTCCAGCGTTGATGCCACACACGCACACACACACACACACACACACACACACACGCACGCACACACGCCTACACAAGCGAAGATCTGCTTAAAAACCAATAACATCTCACACGGTCATCGACAAACACAGCCAGTCAACGTCACGGGTGCCACAACATTTCCACTCCAAAATGGCCACGGAGCACAAACAAATCTCCCACAAGTGTCTTTGTTGACAACAGCGCCACACACACACACACACACAGACACAAACCGAGCCTATTAGGAGCCATTTACATTCAAATACATATTCATGGGGAAACACAACAGATCAGAGGTGGACTGTCACCGTACCATTTTCAGGGTGCTCGGTCTCTCCGATGCTGCCATCTGGAGTGGTCCTCTCGTAGTGGTCCTCGGGCAGGGTCAGGGGTCCGATGCGAGGACCAGACGACGATTTGCTGCTGGGAGTCTCTGATTCCTCCAAACCGCTGTCATAGTAGCTGTGCTGGGAGGCATCCTGCAGGTCCTGCACAGGGTTGGCCGTGGAGAAGGTCACTCGCCGATGGGGGTGCTAGAAAAACAGAGAGACAACAAAATGAACATCTTGGACACCGGTGTTTTTCAGCTGCACTATTTCATCTCATTCGACGGTGCCATGGAGACGACGGGCAGGTTTGTACAGCAACAGCCGCAGCTCACACCATTTAAGACCGGCCCTATAAAGTTCACACTTCAAAAGTCAGAAAATAGTATTAAATATTAAAATAGCCTTAAATATTAAATAGCCTTGTGCAGTATTATTATTCTGAAGATTATATAAGGTGGAATATATGAACAGAGTGAGGATATGGACTGAAATAATAAGAGCAGAGCAGCAAGTTGGAAAAACGCCAACACTATTAAAGCGTTCCGTACAGAACTCCAAACTTTAAATGACTAAATATGGGGCATGTGTTTAAATATTCTGCATATGTAAAGAATGGGTAAGATATATGTCTATGCAGTGTATAATACACGACAGGTTCTACTGCATGTGTTCAGATAAATGTGTCTAAAATGCTGTATGTTTTATGGAAAGTATCCCTGCATTCTGATAATGTGCGGTATGTCAAACAAATCATCTAAGATAATGAACTTGCAGGTACAGATCCAGGATACAGAATGTGAAGAATTCCTCCATCTTATCGAGAGCTCCAGATGGAGGTGGCGTCGAGTACGTACGGAAAAAAAGAAAACCAACAATGCGAGCGCCGTGTGTATTATTGTCAGCCATGTTCACAATTCTGCTCAGAACAGTCGCTCGCATAGATGTAGACTGTGTATGGAGATACAGACAAAGATTCCCATGTATGGTGACAATGCCTTTACATTTTAGCATGGACGCGAAAATGAAACGTTACAAACAAGCGTCACGGTGTGTCACTGAGATTGAGGCGGCGGAAAACTGTCATTATGAGACAGACAAAAGTTTCATTTTTCTAAAATCTGCCACTGCCAAATTAATTCTGATGACAATGATTGGTACACTAATCAGTAGCCCCAGTGAGCTACTTCCTATCTCCATATTTTAATATTTTCCCCCTTTTTTTTCCCACAGCTTTTGATGTTCAACCGAGTGGAAAGCGAGACAATATTTTCTGCCATTTAACTGAAGAGGGGTCCCGTGAAGATCTGAATAAGGCCAACGAAAAGGAATAAAAACAGCTTTGGAAGGATGGTTTGTGACAGTCGCTGTTTTGCCAGCATCAAAATGTAATCTAAGATCTCCGTTCACTCTCATATACCGATGAGATTTGGTGAAGGAATGAAGGAGTAAATGAATGAATGAAAATGCTGATGAAATCTTAAATTTGATCGCCTGAAGTGGAGCGGGGCAGCGTACAATAAATCAGTCACCATCACACCCTTTATCAAATTGAATGGCTTGTAAATACAGTTAGGAGACCATTAAATTTCCTCTCCCAAAGATCAGTTTACTAATGGCTACTTACCGCCGATCCACAACAGAAAGATGACTCCTTGTAGTGCACATGCAATCGCACTCTTACCCTCCCTTCCCTCCCTTCCCTCTTCCACTCTTCACATGAGCACGTCTCGTAAAAAAAAAAAAAAAAAAATCAGGAAAGCACTGATACAGCAGAACGGGCTCTGCCTCCGCTGCACGAGTCAGCCCGGATCAATACCACGGTCCTGTGCTTTCTACCGTTCCACCACTTTTTTTTTTTTTTTCCTCTGGCAAACAAATCCATGCCAGAAATCATTCAAAACCATCAGTTCTTTTTAGGTCACACACACACACACACACACACACACACCAGATATTGAGAAAATGCTTTCAGAGCTCAGGTAAGTGCCATCAACAATGCGTTGTTAATACTGTTAGCAGGCTTTCGGGAAACCTGTTCACCTCCCCATCATCTCAACCAGTTTACTTTTCTGCACTGATGCATCTCCTGGTCTTTCATCTAAATAATGATTACTATTTCCTTTCTCTCCCAGCAGCGCTCCGGCATCAATAAATCATACATGATATACAGTAGGAGAAGAGGCTTTGGGTTTTTCAGTCAGCTGCAACATTTGATGGAATTTAAGCTAAAAAAAATAATGGCAACTTTGAAACCAAACAGCTTGTTTTGTGTCTTTCCGTTTGTGATTTGCATGCTCAGTGCACAAGAGGGCAACAAGGGGTTTTGAGGGGATAAAAAAAAATATGGCGTTTGTTTTTCTTTCTATTAAACATGCTCTTTGATTGGGTGCATCTTTGCGCTACTGTAAAAATGTGCTCGCAAGCTGCGCTTTGTAAAAGTGAGAAGGCGCTGTTTATCATTACCCACACACATTTTGAATTTCATGAATAGTTCTGCATGGTACAAAGTGTTAAAAATGGACTGCGCTGAATAGGAAGTCTCAGTAGGGCAACCACTCCAGCGCACCAGTTTAATGGTGACTTATTCTACTATCATTTCTGTGACATTTTCAGCGCTGTATTGAACTAGATAAATGATCTATTTCAAAGGTGCATTCGTGAAATATGATCGGAGGGTCGTCGAGGCTCCGCGACTGTTTAAATGCGAGGGGGGGGGGGCGTTTAGTTGTTTAAATATGGATTCTTGCTTAAACTTCTCCTCAAGGCATCACTCCGGAGAGTCAGCATGTTTCCTGGGTATGATAACTAGCTAGGGCTGCAGAGATGGGAAATAGATTCTCCTTTTTAGTCAGAGCACAAATCCTTTGCCAGGCCTTGGGGGCTGTGGGGATGCGGCAAGACGGAAAGGGATGGAAGGGGAGGCTGAGCAGGAGTGGGGAGTTGGTCAGGCAGACACGGACGGCACTTTGGCTGGAGGGGACAGGCAGAAGGATTAGATTCTGGGAGACTGGAGGCAGGGAGAGCGGGATTGTTTGGGCATTGTGGTAGGAGTAAGAAGCTATGGGGCCGAGAATGAAAAGAGAGGGGACATTTATGATGACATGTGAATTCATAACCCCATTTAGATTGGGCTAAAATGGCCTCATTTATACGCCTAATATTACGATCTCAACGCAGATGGAAGGAAACAGCGGGGATTCTGTCTTTACAAGGGGACCAGGACACATTTTAACAAAGTCATAAAAACCAATCATCCGCTGCCTACCTAGAGCTCCCATAGCCCCCCTTTTTTTTTTCCCTGCCAGAAATATTATATACAACCTACTGCGTCAGAATAATTTCAAGCCACCCGTGGTTACAGCTGAATGTACCAAAAGATTTGGAAAGAGAAGATGGTAATTTGTTTCTTTTCTACTATTATATACATGCAAACGTGATTTCCCTTTTTTATAATATGGCAAACCAGCATTCTACCACTATATTTAGTTAATAGAAATATATGAAAAAAGCACAATAGCTGCTGCTGCCTGCCTCAAGCACTGCAATACCATAAATTTCATACTTACCTACACCCTGACTATCGCACCACCTTACAGCTGAGATTGATTTGCTTTACCGCCTCGAACGTAATGCATCTGAAATAAAAAACAGTACACTGTACACCCACACCGAGTGACACCGTAGGTGTACAGGTGCCTTCATGCCCCGTCTCGCAGCCTCACAGGTACATAATAGTGGCAGCGCAAGTCAGCACCTGAGCGAGTCGAGCCTGAATGGACAAATCGGCCACTTGTTATGAATCAAACTCACATAAGAGGTGTTTTTGCAAAACCGTCACCTTGATAGAAGTTTGTTCACTGCTTAGAACTACGGCTTTAAAAATGAAGAACCAACAAAAGATGTGTTTCCTTCGCAGAGACTGAAAAATCTGTGTCTCACGGCCAGCGCGCTTTTTCTTTTGCCAGATATTTTCACTTTTCACTTTCACTAAAAGTTTTGGGTAGCTGTACAAAGAGACACGAATGGGTTGACGTTGATGGATGTTTCCGACCCTACTCCTGTGCGGACAATGCTGCGGTTTATCGGCAAAATATTTTCTGTGTCAAGCGGAGAGGGAGCTCTCCAGGAGTTTTTAGATTAGGGGATGTCACGCTAAAAGGCCTTGTCACAGAAAACAAACATTCTTAAGGCACTTGTGGGCACGATACATGTTAAAAGGTACACTAAAAGCCTTTTGATGTGCTTGTACTTGAGGTTATGTGAGTTGAGTGTACTCATAGTTAATTAAGAACTATTGATGTAATGAATAACATCTATAAGAAAAGACATTTGATTTAAAAAGCACTACACTTTCAATCCCTTTGATCCACCAATTGATTTTGTACGGGCGGCATAAAATATCGGCACTCATGTGTCTAGTGGAGTGAGTTATAAAGACCGCACATCAGTTATTGATGAACTTCAATTTTCCTTAGGTTCATCTGAGGATGACTACACAACATGATGTTAAAACAATGGGAGACCGCAACATAATATGTCAAAATTAAGTTTGAAACATGTTAAGAGGTGCAGCAGATAACGCTAAGTGATGATCTTTTGTGAGTAAAATCAAGAATTTGAGGGGTTAGAGAAAGAGTAAAAACTGCCGGTCTGATCCAAAGGGTGCATTTTAGGTTATGCTGAGACTGGCAGCTGATATCAGATTTTTTGGCACACTGAGATAGAACACATATATATTTCATTAATCAAAAACATATCTAATCCGCACTCCTGGGTGGTTTGATGTCTGATTTGAACGTTGGCTTTTTCAAACTGCCCTTTGCATCAGCTGCAGATTGACTCATAACGGTGACGTCACGTCCAGGGAGCTGTTAGCCTCCGTTATCTCGCTGCGACTGCTGCGGGAAAAAAAAAAAACCATACATCAGCCACCTCTGTCACTAATGTTGTCTGGTGTGATGGAGGACTTCTGCACTGAGACAAGATATTGCTACGGTGTGAAAAGTGAGAGAATACATCTCCATTATTCACCCGGCCTGCAGCCTTTGCCGTTTTGGTGTCTGTATCGGGATGAATGCACCGACAGTTTGCGTATATGTACCGGCGCCTATGTTGTTTCCACAGCAACTGACGCAGATGGGATATCGTTGATGGTTTTATCTAATCACTTGCAAATAACAGCCCGGACAGTCTGCCCTAAAGATTGGATTGGAAGTAAAAGAGAAAAAAATAATGCATCAGCCTGCAGCTTGAACGAAGCGATATAAAGGGATTCCTGGGGCAAATGGCTGTGCCTAAGCAACAAGGAGAGCATTTGGTGACTGTGCAGCATCTCTAGTGCCATTGCTGATTTGCACCACTGATCCCTGATGGGACAGCAGACCCCACTGCCGTTGTTCCAGTTCCCAGTCCATTTTGAATGCCCTGGAGCTACCTGACACCACTCTGCCGTCAGGTGCCCTGTCATCCAGCCAAGCCTCACTGATTGCCAGTGCATCGGGCCGCTGGTACTTATGCAGATGGGAGAGCTTTTCCATCGTCTCTGCCACTTTTGCCGAGCAGACTTCCAGCAGAGTCGCAGGTGAGTTACATTCAGTGTTTTGAATCTCTCTCTCTCTCCCACGCTTCCAAGTTTGCGTTTGAGTTTTGACTGAACATTTGGCGATCAAGCTGGCGACTTTGTTTTCTGTGCTTTAACTACCTTGTAGAATTAATTCCCTGGCATTCTTTTTTTTTACAGCGAGTGACAGCTTTACTGTCTTGCACATATGGTGCGGCTAGATACAATCCATATAGTGTGGTGACAGCAGAATATTAACATCATCATGAAGTACATTCAATATATATATATATATATATATATATATATATATATATATATATATATATATATATATATATATATATATATATATATATATAACAATGGAATTATTATCAGAGCAAAATAGCACTCTGGTGGTCCACCCCCCCCACCCCATGTAATATGGATTTTAATAATAGTACATCTTTTAATATCCAACCTGAGATTTAAAGCTTGACGACGCGTGTAATCTTTTCCGGTGTTAACCTCTGAATTTTTAACTAAAGTGGCTGATACTTCATTTGTGCCGCGCAGATTGCGATCTCAATTTACGCCGCTTTTGACTACATGCGGGGAAATACATCTGGATCAAAGTACACAAATTGAAATGAATTAATCAGAGCCATAATCCTTTTTAATCAATCCAATGATCTATTTTCTCCCAATGACAAATACATTACAAACATACACTAGATTAGATTTTAATTTCTGCCTCGCTACATTCTTTTATTGCTGTGGAGGCAAAATAATTGTTTTTCTATAAGCTGAAACAATCAAGCAAGCAAGCAGGTAACATTGTGTTTAAATAGAATATCTTGTTTGCATCCCATGGCCCAATGGGTGAGAATGTGTTTGTTACAGCAGATGTGTTGTTGAGTGTAAAGGCTCACGCACACCTTGAGTTTCTAGACAGGTGCGTGGGAGGACATATTCACGGGCAGTTACAGTTAGTTTGTTGCCTACTGCTCTTTTAATCTAATTTTCTTTTTTGACACAGAGGTATTGTTTAAGATGAGTCAGTGTGGCCAACGGAGAATAATCAGAATTTCAGCAGGAGGGAAAGAGTAACAGGAGCCTGAGTTGCATCATTTTGAAGATGACACATGAATGGGGGATAATAACCTACTAAACATTACCGTCGCTGCGTTGTGTGGCGACTTGGGTGCAATTTGCTCGTGGAAAATATGGCTTCTGCGAAAGACAGTTATGGCGCAGTGTCCTTTTATTGTACTAAAAGCAAACAGGTCAAATGCGAGGCTTCAGATGGGAAAGAATGCATGTTTTTTTCCGCACAGAGGAGGGGAGGGAATCTGTGAGGTTATGCACTTAATTTAGTTTGCAATGGAGTGCTTTTAACTGCCCGCGAAGCCAAACAGTCATAGCATACTCAACTGGAATACCCTTGACTTCTAAAGCTGCGGGAAACCTACTGTACCGGGCCCTGTTTATCAATCCTGAGTCGAACTGTGTTGTATGTGCACCGGCGCTGGAAGCCAGACTCCGTTCCTATTGAATCACAGTTATGTGTCTCTCAGATATTATGAAATGGGTTTTCTGCCCATGTTAAAGGAAACGGCTGATGTCTCAGTGCCCCTGTGATATGAAAAATTCAATTTAAAAAGGATGAGAGAAAAAGAATGGTGCACGGCCTATTTTCATTCCCCCCACACTGAGAGATATGAGAATGATGTTCTGTTGTGTGGAGGAAATGATGCCAATCGTGCTGCAGAGAAATTCCTTCATAATTCAATTCAATTTCTTCTAAATCCCAATGGCAAGCTCCTCTGCCAAAGAGAGGCAGAACGACAGAGACAAAAAGGGGGAGGGCTGGAGACTAAGATGGAAGGAGAGGGGACGAAAGATTGAGACTGAAACAATGGAGGAAGAGAGAGAGAGAGAGAGGGGGGAGAGTCAGGGAGAGCAGCCAGACTCGCTGAGAGGTAAGAGGAGACAGCAGCACAAAGTGGAGGGGAAGTGGATGGAGGAACTATTTTTTTAAGCGATGATTAATTTTGATCAGTGTGGCATTTTAAGTACAGCCAACTAATTTCCTCTAATTGCCTCTCTGCAGCATCTGACAGAAGCGGAGGAAATCATGTTTTGTTGGGATGTGAGAGGACAAACTGCTAATTTTTGTGAAGTGGTGTTCAAAACTGGTAGGCAAGTATCTACGAAAAAGCTGCAGCGTGTGCGTCCTCTGTTATCCTAGCAACGGAACGTGCGTGTACAAACTCTCTGATAGCGTCTCTTCCCCCGAAACGTGGGACCAAGAATTGCCATTTAGTCACAGTGTTTGTGAGTACATCTCGGCTCTGGCATTTTTTTTTTTTTTTTTGCGGGGGGGCGTGCACGCAGGAATCAATGAGCTGCTGCCTCTGAAGGCGCAAGAAAAAATGAGCTGCACCAACAAATATGACAATGAAGAAGTGCACTTCTCAGTGTATGCAGCAAGCATAAAAACCATACAGACTGGAGCGGCTTGCGAGAAAAGGAAATGCGTATGGAACTGTTTTTTTATTTTCCATTCCACCATTATGTCCTCCATTCTCATCCCATCTTCTGCTCTCTTCTGTCTTTCTCTCTCTCTCTCTTTCTCCACAGACACACACACACACACACACACACACACCCACACACACAGTTGTTTTTGTAGGTGCAATAGCTCCAAGGCAAGCAGCGTGGAATTGGAGTCTTCAAAGAGTCTTGGATTATCAAAGAGACACAGCTACCAGAAAACTAGGGGACACGCTGGAGAGGGGGAGGGAGGAACATAAGCGGGAGGCGGGGAGGGGGAAAGAGTGCAGAGGAGTCAGCATGGGTTTGGGTGGAGGATGAAGTGATCAGACAAGGGGAGGGGTGGGGGCTGAGGGGTGGATAAAGACCAGAAGTCCCTTTGTTCACGTTACTGTAAATGGAGGAAGAAGAGAGAAAAAAAAAAAGGAGCTGGAGTGAATGCATTAAAAAACAATCACATAGACCTTAATGGCCTTGATAGGCAAGACTGAATTCGCATTCTTCACTGTCTGTGCCGCCGCCTATTCTTGAGTTTCTTTCTCTTTTTTTTTTTTTTTTTCTACACAGAGAATTTCATTTCAATGGGAGCACTGGCCTTGAAATACCATAATGTTGTCACAGTAAAACCAAGTATTACTGCAGCAGGACCCACCATGTGTGAATATAGCTGCCACGTCTAATGACAAATCGGACTGCTCGCGCCATTCCATATGACAGGATGTGGGAGTGCTGGTGTGAATGCATCACCCTTCGACAAAAAGCTTCTCCGTCAGCCCCTCTGTCCCACGATGAGCTATGGGTGTCTTTTTTTTTTTTTTTTTTCCTTCCCCATTACAAGAACACCTCTCTCTATAGAAACACATTTCAAGTCAGTGTATGAAACTGATTCTGGTCGGTTCGCTGCTGTCAGCTGCGGGGCATCATCCAACAATGATCCTGTCCCGCTGGCGCAGACACCACACAAGAAACCTCCCACCTTCTCCGACTTGATTTGAACTAAATTTGACTCATTTGGTGGCGATGAGAGCGTAAAATGCTCCTAACGTGCAATGTCAAAAAACAAATCTGGGTCCTAACAGCCATCTTCCTCTCTGTGCACGGCGCCTCTAGATGCAAAACAGAAGTGCTTGAGCGAAAGTGGGCATCCATTTGGGTAATGCTGGGAAATGGCATGACGTGATTTATTCTATAATGTCACTCAGTATTTTCACTCGTGTACAGCACAGTTTTGAGGTACTTGTACTTAACTTTGGTATTTCCTTTTTCCGCTGCTTTATGCTTCCTCTGCAATCCATTTTGGAGGCAAATATTGCACTTTTTACTCCCCTACATTTATTAGCTCCACCAAGGAGGTTATATTTTTGCCTGTGTTGGTTGGTTGGTTTGTCGCCAGGATTACACAAAGACTACAGAACTGATTTCCACAAAACTTAGGTGGACGATGGTTCTCGGCCCAGAATACACTCCGTTATATTTTGGTGTGGATCAAAAGTTAGTAAAGAGACGGATCCAGGATTTTTTCTCACTGTCTTCAACATTGCGAGATTCAAAACTTTTCGCTTAATTTGCTGAAGGGAATGTTGTATGGATCTTGAGAAAAAAACAAAAAACAGGCATACATATCTAATGAGTGCAATCCAATGCTGATCCACTTATTATTCAAATATGTTATAATTTGATTGATATTGGATGAAAGGGGACTGCTGGGCCTTTGTGGAGGCATGCATGCACTGAATCCAAAATGCCATTCGAGTTTGGTAACTTTAGTTACTAATAACTTTGCAGATTGAATGCTGCATCAGAGCAAAAGTAAAACAAAAGTAAAAAATTGTCATTCGGGCTTAAAAAAAAAAAAAAAGATTAAGAATCAGCAAAATGCTGAATAGGGGGTCGGCCGACCAATAGTGCACAGTATATACACATAAATATATGTTGAATTTAATTTGATTTGTACTTTCGACCCCAATCCATTTATTGCTAGACAAATACTAGTACATTTAATATAAAATAATAATGTTTTAATGTGATGTCTTTACTTTTAACAGGGGCAGAGGAGTGAGGGTCGTGTCTAAAAAGCAAGATGCTGGAACATTTTCACCTCTGTCCACACAGGCCGCAGGTGCAGGTGTTCTGCACTGTTAGATGGCATCCTTGAGCAAGGGCACATTTCTGCATGAACATAACCACAGAACCCCACACTGCATAAACGAAGTCCAGAAAGTGTTTTGGTTTAGCTGATATAGTTAAGTGTGTGGACTCTACACCAACAAAACAAAATAAAAAATGTAACGTAGAAATATATAATATGGGTCACGAGCAAAGACAACTTAACTGATAAACTATCAGACATTCAGACTGTACAACAGACTGTTATTTTAACACTGTTGTTATCTGTGATCCTAGATTATTTTGTGTTAGCTTCAGTCAAATTGCTATTGATCCATTAGTAATTGTCATTTCTTTGAGTCTATGTGGGTGTAATACAAAAGACAATATACACAGTGAGTCAGAGCTGATTAATAATACTAAATATATTTTGTTCTAATTAGTATTTTTTATGACATAATGAATTACGACGATGGAATGAGGAAACACAAATGTAATATTCATCGGTGTCTGGGGAGATTTGGAGGGGAGGGATAAGCTTTGGGGAAAGTCTGAGAAAGGATCAGTGGTGAAACTTAATTGGGAAGGGCACGGGATTAAAATTTTGATTGGTTTAGGGTTTGGATGGGGAGGCCTTTCAACTGACACGCTCATTGTCTTAAACTGCGGGGACTAAATATGCTAATATGCGCTCAGTGGGCGCAGCTTTCTAGGGCTAAAAGAAATCCTAAAGCACGATTTTTAGACTCACGCTTGCGAGTGGCGTGCTACTAGACAGACACTATAGAAAGGAATCAATGATCTGAACAGAGAAACAAAAAGTAAGAGCGGGAGCAGTGGAGGACACGGTATAGAGCAAACGAAGAATAGAGTCCGAGTACAGTACACAGAGTTACGATGGAGAGGGAACTGCAAAAAGCTATTCTCTGCCACAACACAAAAGGGAAGAAGGAGAACTGAAAGAGAGAGAGAGGAGAGAGGACAGCTTGCCACAGCTGTTCGCTAGAAAAGATGTGAGGTTAGAAAGGATTTTATCAAAGAAGAGTGATGTTATGAAGATGTCAAGATAAATAACAGCAGGAGGGTGAAACACCACCAACGAAATACGATTAATATGACTGAGGAGCAGCTCTATTGATGCTTCCTCTTTGGGCTGGTCTGCTACAACTAAAGGTTTTTTTTTTCTATTTTTCTACTCTTAAGAGTCAGACCTCTTGACCCGAGCATGTAACAGAGCTTTAATAATGCACTACAAAAGTTTTATCATATCAATGGTGGGTTTTAAACACGAACGCTTACGTTTTTACCATGTTCATCCGTTCTCTGTCAGGGTTTTAAACAGCTATTTGAGATTTCATTGGGAATTATTGTTTCCACTCTTATCTGATTGAGGAGTCGTGGGATTATGACCTCGACTTTATATTTACACAACTAGCCTTTGCTATGTGTCTTTTTTTCCCCGACATACTGTATAAGATACTACATGAGTGGAGCCTGGTGTTTTATCTCCCTGATGTAAAGGGGTTCATGTAATGTTAAATCATTCAGATTTAGACTTTCCTCATGTAATCTCTACAAGACTTTGGTTTCTTTGAGCTGCTGCTCTGACCAAGAAACTACAGCTGCAAAAACCTGCATTTATTAGTATTATTATTAAAATACGTGTTAAATATCTCTGTATTCTAACAGCCATTACTGTTATAGAGGGTATTTGACGGTAACCCACGTCTCTCCTCCATCTGCTCATGCAGTGAAAAACAAAATGTTATTTTCTGGTATCCCTGCCTGCTTTATCCAATCAGGATAGAGTGCCACAAAGAGGCGGTCCTGTCTGCTCATGAACTTGTAGAGATCGGGATCCTCTGGTTTGCTGCTATGTCTGGCGATTACCGCTGCACCTTCATGTGATGACGTAGAGAGGAGGCAGGGGGCCGCTAACTGCAAAATGGACAGGAAGTTATCCAAATCGACGACAATGCATTACAGCAGCTTTAACACTTCCTCTGAGGCCAACATGTTCTTACAGCAGTCTAAGCGTGTAATTGACCCACTGATCCACCAGGATGTGACCTCACCAAGAAGCACAGTAGAAAACAGCCAGAGAGTCAGCGATGGGAGGAGGTCGGGGTCGGTGGTAAGTCTTTAACTCATGTGACCAGAGCTCGAGACCTGTGAGAAGCAGATAGTCGATGGTGACCGTTTTAAGAAAGCACATGATGTTTTCCTAAACCTAACCCAATAGTTGGTGCTTTTATTTTGAAAGTGCGACCGGATATTGGATGTTTGTCATTACTAACTTCACCACAAAGCAAGACTGTGTTGTTTTAACGTATAAGCTAAGCCAACCATGACGGGAACGTGGTGGACCGGAGAGGACATACAAGTCTAACTCTAGACAGGGTGGGTCCATTACAGGCCGACCCACAGCGCACAGTACATACACGTAGTAGGATTTAATTGAATTTGTACTTTATGTATTTATTGCCAGTAAAATACTGGTATATTTATCTTTACTTTTAAAAAGGGGCAGAGGAGTGAAGGTTGTGTCCAAGTAGCAAGATGTTGGAACATTTTCACCTCTGTCCACACAGACCGCAGGTGCAGGTGTTCTGCGCTGGTTAGCTGGCATCCTTGAGCAAGGGCACACGTCTGCATGAACATAACCACAGAACCCCACACTGCATCAACAAAGTCCAAAAAGTTTTGTTTTTTTTCTGTTTCAGAGCTACAGTTAGCTGATATAATAAAGTGTGTGGAGTCTACATAAACTGTAATGTAAAAATACATATAATATGTGTCCAGAGCAGAGACAACTTAAGAAACTGATAAAATACCAGACGTTCAGACTGTACAACAGACTGATATTTTAACACTGTTCTATTTAATGATCATTTCGGCTTCAGTCGAATTGCTATTGATTCATTAGTAATATTCATTTCTTTGAGTCTATGTGGGTGTAATATAAAAGTCAATATACACAGCGAGTCAGAGCTGATTAATAATACTAAATATATTTTGTTCTAATTAGTATTTTTTTTATGACATAATGAATTACGACGATGGAATGAGGAAACACAAATGTAATATTCATCGGTGTCTGGGGAGATTTGGAGGGGAGGGATAAGCTTTGGAGAAAGTCTTAGAGAGGATCCGTGGTGAAACTTAATTGGGAAGGGCACAGGATTAATATTTTGATTGGTTTAGGGTTCAGATGGGGAGGCCTTTCAACTGACACGCTCATTGACTTTTTCACTCATGTGACCAGAGCGTGAGACCCGTGAGAAGCTAAATAGTCAATGGTGACCATTTTGAGAAAGCACAAGAGATGTTTCCCTAAACCTAATCAGGTGCCTTAACCTAACCGAGCAGTTCTGGTGCCTTTATTTTGAAATTCACAACAGCAACATGGTGGACCGGAGAGGACATACTCTGAGGAGTCTAACTCTGGCAGGGTTTAATCTTATTTGTTCTTTTAGTCAACACAGTCTTGCGTGTGGGTAGTTGGCTTAAAGTCTAAATCATTCCCAGCAACCACAACAACAGAACTTGAATCTAGAAGTGTGATTCAGAGAGAATTCTTTGTACGTTGGGCTAGCAGGAGTGCAGGTTCGGTTAGAGCTGTCAACTATTCATCACAGACAGGCTTATTTTTCTTCGAGCGAACAGAATATGGTTCTTTGTACAAGGTTACTGCCAATTGTCTCCTTTATGTATGTTATGCATCGCGTCTTCACTTTTCTATACCGTTACTGTTTCCTGTAAAGCGCTTTGTAACCCTTTATAAAGATGCTGTATAAATTATGTGAATATGAATCTATACAAACCGCCTTCCCAATGGAAACACAGCAGAGATAGCAGTAGTTATCTTGATAAAATGCGGTAACGAGAATCATTTTTCTCCCACCATAGCTACATCACCGCACATGAGAAAAACGTGGTGACAGTGATTTTAATATTTCCGGAAACGTGGTTTCAACTTAAAAACCCGACACCATCTGACCTCAGCGGGATATTTTAGGTGGCACCGCGACTCTGAAACCTCTGAAGCAGCGACATCACTTCCCTCTTTAGTAAAGCGCCTCTGGTTGAAAAACAGTCTGTGCGGAGTTCACTGCTTTAAACGCGAGTGAAAAGGAGCTGAGTTCATTTAGTTGTGATAGCAGCAGACTCTCACCACAACCGTGACATGTAATTTATCCTAATCTGGCCTCTTTTGCTTTGCTGCAGGTAAAAATAAATAAACCTTTGGGTCAAAACCCCACATGATCTGACACCGCTAACTGAGCCAGCATCTAGGCTTGAAAGTTTCAAGTCCCTCATTTCCTACGCCAACAGCAAGAGAAATCAAATTTTACATAAATGTCTGGAATTTGCCAGATTACATCTGGTCATGCTCCATAATGTTGCTGAGCAGACGCTTTGGCAGCTTTGCAAATTGCAAGAGCTGTGTGTGTTTGGCCTATGGGTTCAAAGCCCTCTAATGGTCAATTGCAACTATATTTTTTATCTACATAAACGTCCCTGGGGCAAGTTTCCAATTCAATCTCCAGTAGCTGCGGTCCTAAACAAAACTGAATTAAAGGCGGGCAGAATTTAGAGGCAATACTTTAACAGTGACGTGAAAAGGAGTAAAGCTGCTGGACCGACTTTCCACCGTGCTGACAGGAAGGAGAAAAAGGTCAAACGCATTCTTCTGGATTATTTGGAGAAACAAATATCATTTTTTTTTGATAGTTTTCAGTTCTCATGTGAATCCATAGCCTTTGTCCAACATAGATTATAGCTGATATTAGCAGTTTACAGCACCTTTTTTCCATTTGTTTTAGCATGAGAGCTGTTGCCTCAACTTCTGTGAAACCAATCGATATTTAGTGTTTTTTTTTTTTTTTGAGCCCACAGCAGAAGTTGCACAGTCACCACACCTTAATAGCTGTCTGTAGGCCAATATACACTCTGTCAGTGTAGTCCTGTCAGCAAGGACCAGTAAGCTCATTTGAACAAGGTTTATGTCGAGTACCCACTTAAACGGTTTGATACTTCTCGAAGTACATACTCACAGCAGATTGTAGATAGTCACTTAGCTTTATCTGTATATCCTTAATCTATCCCCCACAATAAATATTTATTTAAATATATATATGTGAGTGTGTGCGTGGGGGTACTTATATATACAGAAAAATAAGCATCTTCCAAATGGTCTCTCTGTCAGGCACATAAGGAGTTAATAATGCCAGAAGGGAAAGATAGACAGGGAGCAAGATGGGCTGATGAGGGGAAGCAAAGAATCAGACATGAGAGAAATTAATCCTCAATATCCACTCCCTGCTGGGTACCTTATTGCCTCTCAAACTTCCCATCTTCAGAGTTAATATCTCTATTCCTGCTGCATCTGGCTGAGAAGCATGCATATACTTTCATTTGTTTGAACTGGAACATAATTGGATTGGGGAGAAGGATGAAAAAGCCTTCAACCATACTTAAAAGTTTTTCCTTTTTTTTTTTTTCCTGGCCATCCTCTAATATGCACACGACGGCGTGCGATTCAGCGTTTTGCGTGCGTGCCCACGTGCACGTACATGTATGCGTTGCTATAAATAGCACCTCTCACGGTCTCGCTTGTCTTGATTTGTTACCCGGCATCCGAGATGTCCCCGATTGGCAATACATTCCGAGAGCTGGACGATGTTTGGAAGTGTGTCTGCATCTCATTCTTGCGCTCAAAGTAATCCTATTCGATGCAACTGGATGGGGAGCCCCTCATGCTCCTCCATCTTATCAAGGAACTGAAAAAAAAAAAAAAAATCATGCTTAATTAGATTCAGAGTGACCTTTTTCATCTCTGGCTACAAGCGCCCAGCTCGCAGCCGGAGCAGGATGTGTTCTCAACATTGATCTTTCTGCAGACCCGGGGATCGAGAAGAGCCCGACGTGGTGAAACGAGGCAGAAAAACAACATATCAAAAATCATCAGATGAAGAGATTACTCTGTTTGAGTGAGCTGCTCTGTGTGTCGAGGCCTTTAGGAGTTAGCGTGTTTTTTTGTGAGAGGAGCTTCTGTAATCCACCGACTGCATCTCAATCAAAGAGCAAACAAACTCGCACACAAGCATCAAGTCCTGCCCTCTTGTCTCATCGCCCATTTGCCAGACATGCACATGTAATCCATCTGCATTTCGCACTCCCAGATACTACCCTTCTCTTCCTCTTTGCAATCTCCCCCCACCCCATACTTTCTGCAACAGCAGCCTGCAACTGAGCAATGATCTTCCTGCAGGCTTCAAACAAAAGATGACTTACAACTTCCATCAGAGCAAAAGAAATTGATGCCCTGCTGAGCAAACCAGTACATCGTGATCTGCCATATCCAGGGGAATGTCGGCTCGGAAATGTACAACACGCACTTGCAGCGCACACCACTAAAGCGCAATTAAGTTCCAGTTATAAATACCACGCACATCACCCCCCCCAAAAAAGAGCTTTTAAGACATCTAAGCAAACAGCCTTGGCTATAACAACATGGGGAATTCTCATTTAGAGACATTAAAACATGCGAGCACATTTTGTTGTAGTCCCTCCGCCGCTGTGGTAATACTGTGGGGGGGAATGCACTAGACACAGTTGATACAGATATGGTATGATATTGATGACAGATTTGATTAATCTACTGATGGAATTTTGTTGGAGTGCTCCACAATGGGCTTTAGACAGAGCCCCCACAGCAGAATATCTAGTATGAATACTCAATTGCCATATCCTTTCAGAGCTCATTTGAGTCATATCTGACATATTTATGGCTCATCATGTCATATCGCAGCCATCAGAGTACGAGCACCATGAACCATTTAAATACTGTGGGCCATGCTGTCATCTCCCGTTAGTAACATATGTCTGATCGATGCATAAAAAGGGGCACTCAACTTGATTCTTCTTTCAAAGTGCTGCACAGAAGCAGAGCACAGAGTTGGGTGAATTTACTGGCAGGAATGAATTCGCGAGGAGGGCCTATTTAAAAAAAAACAAAAACAAAAACAAAAAAGAATTGACAGCTTTATGTCGAATGGAATGTATGAGAGGCAGAGATGCCACTGGAAGCACAGCAAAACACAACAAACAGGAGCCTTATCTGGATACAGAACGCTACAGTATCTTTATAAAGAGTACAAGTTAACAGTTGCACTCAGGAAATCTATAATGATCCTTTGTGTGCACCTTAACAGAGTTGCCTGGCAACAGAAGTAGAGCTCTGCAGTGAATTTAAGTGTCAAACGAAATACATTTGTAATTCAAAGGTGACATGGATTAAATTTTAGACAGTGGGAGTGCCTCTTGGACAAGATTTCAATAGCTAAGGTGGGCAAAGTGAATTGGGGGAAAAAAGGCAAATAATCTTCTGCACCTCGATAACTTTCGGAGCGGCGGCTCCTACCTGAATGTGGACGGTTGAGCGAGCACAAAACAAGCACAACTAATTAACTGCGGAGCTTTAAAACGGGCCCTCTTAATGGATGCACTTATTCATCTGCCTTCAGCTGGAATCTCTGAAATATCACGAGGGTGGACGTGAGGCTGATAAATCACGATAGCGTATGGATCAGTGTCATACCTTTTTCCCTCTGAATTATTGATTCGCTCATAAGCAGAGCTGCTGTTTGAAAACACATTTCCTGCTCGGATTTTTTGGCCACTAAAAGCCTGAAGCTTGATAAATATCACATCAAAAAGGGGTGGAGGGGGGGGGGGGGTCACAGAAAACAATGCTTCTAATATGCTTTATGTATGAACAAGATGAAAAATTCTCAGAAACACGCTGGTTACCCCCCCCCCCCACACACACACACACACACACACACACAGCTCCCCCGCCTCTCTGTCTCAGACACGCAAACACAAATGTTTTATAAGCAGACTGCTTATTTTCCGCTAAACAATGTTAAGCATTTACACAAAGGGACCCAAATGAGCCGCTGATTGACGATAGAATCGCTGCCCGAGCAGCCCATCACAGAGCCTCTCAATCCCACATATGCATGATTAATACATCAAACAACATCAATTCTCCTTCCTCTTCCACTTGTCAGCGAGGGCGCACGCCATGCACGCACGCAACGCAACGCACGCACGCGCCGACAAACCCACTAACACACGCACACAGACACAATGTGCCCAAAATCCTTACAGGACTGCGCATGAACACACAGACTCTGCCCCCTCCATCATGGTTAATACATCAAACAGCATTAGCTTCCTGGATTCCTGAAGCTTAGACAGACACGGTTCTGACAGCCCATGATTCCTCACTGGCTGCCTCGCTCTCTCCCTCCCCCTTACCCACCCACCCCCTTCCAGCTCCCCCACTTTTCTTTATTCCCTATGAAGTCTGTTTGGGTGGTTACAGAACATGCTGCCAAAACAGATTCACTTACATATTACCTTTTTTTTGTAAGCTTGTATAATGTCATGTTAGAAAAGCCCATCTTCTTACAATAAGATGACACCGCTGAGGAGGCTTTAGGAGGCATCCGGAGACGTCACAATAATAACCGCGAGCCCTGATCAACAAACTCTTTATTTCATGCCATTTTCCATATTCTTCTGACATTAGCTGGTATTTTGCGAGCGCAGATATCCGAGAGTTGCTTCTGTGGCGTCGGTTCACAAGAGTCCCCCCCCCCTCGATCAGCATAAAGCCAACGAGGCCATCAGGAGCATTCAAATCTAACCTTTACAATTCAAATATGTTCCGTTTTTTCGAATGGAGGGGGGGGCGTCTCGTACTGTAACATCGATGAATAGCTCTCCAAATGAAGAGAGCAGGTGGTCTATTGGGTCACGGTCTAATAAAATGGACATTCATTAGTATATCTTTAGCATAAAATGCCCTGTAATTACCGTTAGATGCCTCCTGCATAATGATCTCCATTTGATTTTTAACGGATATTGATTTGATCCTGATTTCCGTCTTCCTGTAAATCAGTAAACCAGAATCTCCTCGTCTTCCTGCTGTGAAACCCGAACCGTAAAGGAAGTATTTTGTCGTGGTATATCTCCCTCCCTAATACGATGGACAAAACTGTCAGTTTTTTGTGATGCTTTCAACATCAAATGAATAAACATGCTGCTCCCACCAGTCTCCATCTGTTTTCATCCCACCGTGTGCTCTAACAAACACTGAAGCGGGGCGTAAGAAGAATTCTGAAAAAAAAGACCTGCAATTTAAAGCCTCAATATTTACCTCATTCCAATACAAACCGCACCGTGCTGTTATCCGTCAACTGGCGTGCTATCTCCTGTTATCTAATCTGCTTTTTTTTTTTAAGAGCGAACAAGTGATTTACCAGTGAGCTTCTGAGGCTTCGAAGACAGATGCCGCACTGATATTGGTCCGCCATACTTTCATTGGCTTGAAGTAGTAATGTTTAAGGCACTTAGCAGATTGCTTCACGATTTTTTTTTGAACGGTATCCAATGAGTGTAACTCCTCAATAAATACAAAAACAACAAAAACAAAAGGGGAGGGTTGTGTGTGTGTGTGTGTGTGTGTGTGTGTGTGTGTGTGTGTGTGTGTGTGTGTGTGTGTGTGTGTGTGTGTGTGTGTGTGTGTGTGTGTGTGTGTGTGTGTGTGTGTGTGTTATGGATCGCCTACTCGGCTGCTGATAGTGTAGCTTAAGTGCAGAGAGAGACTCACATGTAGTCTGCTATACTGCAAATCCTCAAAAAGAGGATAAAGAGGCTTTAAAATCACATTTACAGCACAGGAGCAGCATCCCGCTGATAAATACAGATCATGGTGTTTGACCCTGTCCATCAGCGCATTGGAAAGGCTCACGGGCTTCTTCACTATAGAGTCACAAACCGGCTTTTGTCACTAACCGATACAGGGCAACACTTGGATGGCTCTAAATAATAGCACCGGCCCGCGAGACCGAGGGACCAACTCGGGGGCATGTCAGCCATGACTCCTGAATGTCCCAGAATCGCACAGAGCTGTTTGACCTTTCATTTGTATTAAAAAAAAAAAAATGGGAAAAAAACATGGCCTTAAACCTCAGACTTGTGTTTTTCAAAAAGGCAGAATGCAGAGCCCGTTGCGAAATCCTGTTGTAAGTCGCGGTGGATCGATAGGCTTCCTAAAAGCCAGCGCGCCGTATTTTGCTCCCCTCATAACATTCAACAACAACCTTAAATGTCAATACTGATCACCATCTGCTAGACATTTTCTGAACTACCTGAGAAGGAATTAGCTTTCACAAGATTACGGGAATCTGATGGCAGCAGGAGCATTGGATCCCACCTCCTCGAGCCACGTTGTTATTGCTGAAACCAATAACCAGGCTCCTAAGACACTCCTCACTTAATGGGAAACCTGTGACCTTTACTGGGCGAACATGTCGCAACAGGCTTTGTATTTATTAATACAAACAAGATTCCAACTGTATGATTAGCCGTGTGAAAAAAGAAAAAGAAGAGAGAAAAAAAATAACCTGCAGTTTCAGTAATATCTGGCAGAAAATTATGTTTTGTATTTATTGATATTTATCTCTGCAGAGGGGGCTCCAAGTGCCGAGCTGCTTATGAATTCATAGTTGTGTTTTCTTGGAGGGAAAAACACTCTCAGCACCGTAATGAAAATAATTAATGGATATGGAAGTGATTTTTAAGGGTTGGTTTGTGTTTTATCAGCCCTGAAGTCGCATTGATTGGAGATATTTTATTGCCCCCTCCCCCCTCCACAATCTAACGAGGAGGGAAAAGGCTGCGGATCAGCTCCTGACTGTCTGTCTATCACATTTATCAGGCGCATTAATTGATTTCATTTTTGATGAAGCAGAGGGACAGAACACATACGAATCTTAAAGTAAAATTCCCGTATTCTGAGCGTGTAACGCGCTGAATAACGGCCGAATCTCTATGTGACGGAGATCCACGTTAGCTTGTCAGTGGGGAATTAAATAATTAAATTGGATAAGATAAAACCACACATGAGCTGACAACTCATGTTTATTTATTAATTTAATTTACATGACGGACACGCAGCATAGATAATTCACCACGTCACATGCCGCAGCATTTATAGTCGGCGACTCCGGTCCCTGCAGTGCATATACAGTACAGTGCAATGAAAAATACATATCTGACAGTAAGAAAAAACACTAGAAAAGTACTGGGGAAAGTACATACAATTCTGTGGGGGAGTTTGCCTGATCCCTTTGGAAACAGTTTAATATTAGCTTTAAAACTGTCCCCTGTAAAGGAGGGCTGCTTATTTACCCAGCGAACATGGAAAAATGTCCCAGAGTCACTGAGCCGGAAAACCCCGAGAGGGTTGCCGAGCCCACTGAGCAGTATTATAAACGTTTATGGATACAGTAAGTTTGGCATCGGAAAGTCAATGCAGTTATCGCGCTTAATGTCTTGAGAAACACGGGAATAATGAGGGTCCTATTGGCCCGCCATCCGAAATCTTTACAGCGCGAGATCTGCTGACGACGGATTGTCTTAAGAGTCTTGAAGCAATTAGCCACGTCGAATTAAACGCAGGAAGACTCACTGTATGCATCGAGCTATTGTTAGCATGAAATGATGAATAGATCCCAATCCGTTTGTGAGTGAGGGTGTTGCTCCGTTTCAACCTTTGAATAAATGAGAATCTTACAAGACTGTTCGAAGTCCAGGTGAGGACCGAGGTGGAAAGTGGTTATCTAAAGTTTTCTCGATGTTAAGTGTTAGATATGAGTTTTTAAATCACGCCACTATGGATTGCAGACGCTTTACACAATAAGATAAATCTGCTGCTTATACAGGGCTCCGGCTACACATACAATAAAGCTTACACTTTCCATATTTTAACGTTAAACTGATTCGGGACCGCAGAGATTCAAGCACTGCGGATCACCAGACGGGCCCGGGGTTTGATAACCATGTTATTTGACGGAGATAATGAACAGCCACTCCAGGAATTCAGCTGTGTTTTCTTCCTGCAGACATTAGAGGCATATGAGGGGAAAAAAATAGCTCTATTTCCCCGGTGGCATTTTAGTGACATTTTGATGTGAAGCGTCTCTGGTGAGTTGGGGCAGAAATCTAGTATAAATGTTCGGATAAGAAATCCACTGCACCGCGTATCATCTATCTCGGTTCGATCGCCCGAGCCAAAAAAAATAAATAAAAATCCAGATGACCACCCTGAATCAATACGGGGAAATTAAACGGTGTGTTCTTTACCTAATCTTCATGGCGTCTCTCTCTCATAACCAAAGCGTCTTTTTTCCATAATGGAGGCCGGTGGCTAACGCCACTGCCGGGCTGCTGAGACGGTGGTGGCAGGGGAGGTTGAGTTTTAAGAGTAAATACAGTCATGGCAGGTTTTCACGAGTGTTGGAGGTGGTTTGTCATGCTTTTCCCCTTTTCCAAACCTGAATGAGAACAGACCTGGATGACTCATTGGCACTACAGTAGTAGGTTTCTGCTTTATTTATGAGAGCTGGTGGTTTTCTCCTGCGCGTCTCCTAGGCCCAGTGATTCATGAATGGACTAGACAGCCTGAGCCTGCAATTGTGGAGGTGCATTGGGAGCAGTGGATATTGAGGATTAATTTCTTTCGTGTCAGACTGTTATTCCCAGCCCCCATCAAATCCATCTCTCTCTCTCTCGCTCTCGATCTACAATGACTTTCCCATTTCTTAGTTTAATAGTGTGAAGCACAATTATTTGTCCTCTGCCTGACAAATGGTCTGAATATTACGATAGAGCAAGCCTCTGATATAGTGTAGTGTGTATAATGTTGTCGGTGGTGGCGATGATAAACAACACTACAAGTCATATTCATGTTTTTTTTTTGTTTTTTTTTTAAGGCACACGTTGGGTTTCCCGCTTGCATGGTGGACCCAGATAGGAAGAACTCCTGCAGAGTGACGCAATCACGGGTTCAAAAAGGGAACGTAACAATGTATCTGGCTGCGCTCAAAAAAAAAAAAAAAAAAATGAAAAAAATGCAGCAAAGCTCAATTATCGTCCTGGCGAGCTGGATCTGGGCATTTTCTCGCTCACTGACTTGACTGCATTGTCCTGGTGATCAAATGTGAAATGCCCAATGACTCAAATGACGAGAATCGTGCCACGTCCTGTCACATTCGGAGCTGTTAGACAGTTAACTTGAAATGTAGCGCGTGTCTCTAGTTTCAGTGACACAGTAGGTGTCCAGAGGAATCTTTGAAATAGATGAATATGTCCTGGTTTCAACAGCGTGTGTCCCCAGATATTCAGTTTTGGCAGATTGTTAAATATTCCTTTCTATGTAATGCTCCTTCTGCATCCTGACCCACAAAAATCAAAACCATAAAACAAACAGCGATAACCCCATGTGGGGTTATTTCTGCAGCTGTTGATGGTTGCTCAGCTGCTGACATGCCAGTCAATCACAACAGAAATAGTTTGAAGCATCCTCACGACATTGATTCCGAAGCAGCGCCTGCTGTCTGACAGGAGAGATTGCTGACATTTTGCATTTCACCTCACCAAAGACAAATTGTTCAGCAAAGACCTCTCGGTAGAATCGTGTTATCTTTGGCTCATACTTAGGCAACTCACGATAGTCGGAAACAAAAAAAAAAAGAGCTTTCTGTTGGTCTATTTCTGCTTTAGATAAAGGGAAGTTTAACTTCTGTTGTAGGTGCAGCGGGTAGAGATGGGAGGATGTCAGATATAATCTCTCATCTGGATGAAAAAACTTGATCAGGGTGAATTTCCTCTATCAGGATAATCTTGAACATCCTTAAATCAGTTACTTGAAAAGCTTGAAAACAAACGCTTTGATTTCCTGACTTATCTTGGATTGCCACAAAGGGGATCGCAACTTTCCCATTGCCCAAGAAAGGTTAAAGGAGACATATTATGCCAACTTTCAGGTTCATAATTTTATTTTGAGTTACTCCTAAATTAAGTTTATATGCTCAAATGCTCAGAAATGCATTAGTTTTCTCATACTGTCCAGAGCAGCAGCCCTTTATTCCCCTTCTGTCTGAAATACTCCTTTCTAGCTCGTGTCTCTTTAAAGGCCCCCCTCCCGAATACCCAGTCTGCTCTGATTGGTCAGCTCACAAACGCCTGAGCCGTGTTTTCAGCTTCCAGTTAGCTTCACTCCTACAGTAAATGGAGGCATAAATCATGCAAATGTAAGACACAGTGATGTTCTATGATGTCATGAAGTCTAAAAATAAAAGATATGACTACTGTCTTCGGGAGCAGTGATTTCTGTGGGAGAGAGGAGCGTCCACTGTTGCAGACTTGGGGCTTTTTAATTTTGAAAAACTTTATGTAACATGGAAGGAAAGGGGAAAATGAAAAAAACATAATATGTCTCTTTACCAGCCTTTAAATCAGATGTTTGCAAATAGCATGGATTCCAAACAATTCAACAAAATGCAAGGTAAAGTGATTCTGGTGTGTTTTAGTTCCATTTTAAGAGTGTAAAAACATATTTTGGTGACTTTTTGGAATACTGTGAATTAGCCAAGATGACAGTGGTATAGAATTCCGTCCCATGCCCAGCAGTGGGTCTGTGCAGTGCGGTCCATTCGATTGTAAGTTAATCTATTACACACAGCAGTC
This sequence comes from Diplodus puntazzo, assembly GCA_963678695.2. Classification (NCBI taxonomy): domain Eukaryota; kingdom Metazoa; phylum Chordata; class Actinopteri; order Spariformes; family Sparidae; genus Diplodus; species Diplodus puntazzo. Next base: position 5,437,375 of record OZ023167.1, on the reverse strand, counting down.
CAAGTATTTGGAGTCAACTAATGGGATCGACCTATACGAAAGATTTCTAACGGGCCAGAAAAGGTATTCGTATTAAAAGAAGCAAGTTCTTCAGCCTTTCAAAAGACGGATGACACCGTTTTGTTCTGGTCCAGTCAATGCTGTTATTAGAATTCTCGGCTGATCAATGTGTTAATTTGATTTATAAAGAACGAGAAGTATCGAACGTAGCAATTACTAAGGGTTGCACAAAATGACTGCAGGGAAGCTCCACACACACCCACAAAAACCCATTTTTGCATGGCTTTGATCTGCTCACATCCTTTACATCCTAATCCCATTTGGTGGTATAATCTGTTCTCCCCCATAGTGCTCTCATAGTTCAACAGTCATTGTGAAAATCTTGCTATTTTGACTCAAGAGCATGACACATCATGATTCTATCTCCCAAAATGTTCAGCAGATCAAGGTCGTTCCCCTCTGCTTCACATTATCATTTCTGACGTTGTTAAAAATGACTTCCTAGAAGAAAAAAAATATCATAATTTCACAACGCTATGATTTGATACTCAGTTATGAAATGAAGTATTCAAGCTTTCTGATACACCTCGCTGGCACGGCTCATAATACGAGATAAGCTACTGGCTTGCAGGGATCCGGAGCTAACAAATCTAAAAAACAAAACAAAAGAAAGAAACGCATTATGCGCCTGTTTTCTTGTGCTGTCAGTGTGAAAATGGACTGGGCTGCGATAAGTTCAGTCATATTGCAAACAGACTAATACATCATAAGAAAGAGCTCTGAAATGCAATGTTGCTTCCAAAGTCTTATGTATTCTACTAAACATAATGATGTTGGAAGCTTCAAAGCAAGAGTACATTTGGCAGTAGACTCTCAGCATTATATAATGACAATAATGGTACTTATTTTTCTCTAATTGCGTAACACATTTGCAATTCAAGTCTCCAGCCTTGAACACGCAGAAGAGGAAGCATGAATTACGCTGAAGAGAAGGCAGGCATCAGTCTAACTGGGGGTCAAGTGAAAAGCCATGACTTTGTTTGCCTTTGTTTGGGCTCAGAGCTGCTACATTATACATTGTTGCGTGCCCTCAGATATAGATTGACATGTAACTACTGCAGCTCTGCAAAAAAAAAAAAAAAAAAATGAATGTCAGATTAGCTAAGCATCTTTAGGAATTGTTTTATTCTTTTATTTTTATTTTTCATCTTGGATGGATAACTCCCACTGGAAAGAATAAAAAGCAGCTTTCCTCCGTCTGAAGCCAGACCTAGCTAAATAGCCGGGAGGGGTTACGATGAAGAACATAACCAACAGAACTCGGATCGCCCTGGAGCTAACCGTGGGTTTATCATAAGATAAATATTAGACGAAAAGAAATGGAATAATTCCCAAAAAAGCAGCTCGATGTCAGCAGCACAACAGGACCATGACCCAACCACTCTTTCTCGTTGTGACATCTTCGTCTCTACAGCCGAGCAAATAATAAGAAAGACTTCCCCCCTCCTCGTCTGTCCATGTCTCACTCTCTTGCCCCGGCGCTCCGTCACTCACTGTCTGCGGTCTGCTGGGTGTAAGAGCATGTCTGACACATTTCCATTAGTGGGGAGACTATTCAATTACCATAGCTCAAGATATTTAAACCTTGCCAATTACTGAACATCTCCCCCTTTAAATTATGCATACACTGAGCTGATAAGGTTGTGTGTAGTGATTTCTCCTTTTGACACGTTGCAGTGTGTTCCGCTGTGTCAGGCTTTGCCTCCTCAAAAAAAAAGAGGAGAGAACGCTACATATTTGTTTGATTCGCACGTCCGCCTAGACCTCGGATTCTACAATTACACTGGACATCTGTAGCCTGTAATCCACAAGTGCCGTGGCCTAAAAGCTGTAGTCAACAGCTAAATGTTTTTTTTTTTTTTTCTTTTCTGTGTGAAAAATGTGTGGACGGTCAAACAATATGCAGCACTGTACACTTTTTTTTTTTCCTTGGGTGGTAAAACTGCTGATTTCGCATGCGGCCTTGTGATCACAAAAAGTTGCTAGCGCTTGCTAGTTTTCTCTTTAACAAGTAATAATCATTGGCTCTATTTTTTTTTTTGACACCATACCAGGTGGGTTGCGCGCTCTCTCTCCAGGACCATCTAATCTTTTTCCTCGTATCCTAGCAACCCCCCTCAATTTTCAAACTGTACAGTAGCGTTCGCACATCCTCCCACTCGCCAGTCCCACATGCCCTCCGTCTCTGCACCCTGCACCTTGACCCAATCCCCAGGTGAGCAGCTACCTTCGGTCTCCTACCAGGCTTTTCTTTTTCCCTCACCTTCACCCCAACCTACACATTGTTGCAGGGATACATACATAAAATGGTAAACCCACTGCCTCCCCCTCTCTAACTGTACATGAAATCTGCAGAACATTGATGCGCTGCTGACACTTTTGACACATGCAGCGTTTGGTGTTTAGCTAACAGAGATGTTTAAAAAAAACATTGCTTTTTCTTTCATACGCGCGAGTCGGACGACGACAGAGGCACAGTGAGGCTGGTTTCACAAAAGTGTCTGCACACTCATTGTACAAGAGTTTAAGGAATACTAAAGACAAAATGAAAAAAAACGATATACTAAAGGGTTGAAGATGTAGTGCAAGGTTACAAAGGATCTGCAGAGGAGTTCAGGATAGAATTTAATCAAACCGTTTCAATAGTGTCTGAGTCACTCTCATTCTTTCCCATTCGCTTGTTTAAATGGGTGTTTGGATTTGTGTTAATACATAACATCATGTAATGCTCTAAAATACCATTCAATCTGTTGAATACCCAACAGGTACAAAGGTAGAGCACAGACAAATCTTGAGGAAAAAGTTGACTAAACTCAATTTCACCAATTTATTTGGGCTGTGTCAGACACCCGAATGTTTTGGCCTTTAACAGAACACGGAGGAAAATGGAAGTAGTGCCATTTACATACAGGCCTTGGCAGGCAACTAGCTTAAAGGGTCATATGGCAATTAACTTTCCCATGTACATGTTTTTGTTAATAATATGACAATGTCTGAAGTAGGTGAAACGGTTAATCCCAAACAATTCAACAGTTCAGACTGAGGTTGCAGATTCAGACACTTTCTATTTTTACGTTTGGAAACTTCACAGAAAGCATTTTCAAACCGCAGTCGTCATTCAGTTCATCTCACTCTGAACATAATTCATCATTTTCTACTTTTTGCACATCACTGCTATTAATTTCCTCCACCGAGGAGGTTGTGTTTCTTTGTCGGTTGGCTGGTTGGTTTGTCAGCAGCATTGCAGAAAAAAAACACTGGATTCATTTCCACAAAACTTGGATGGAGGAGCGAGAATGAACCCCAGTAACGTTTGGTGCCGGATAAAGGGACAGATCCAGGAATTTTGGGAACGATGGGTAGATCATGATGAAAAAAAATCTGTCAATTTTAGGTGGCTGTCATCTATGAGCAAGCACAATTTGATGCTGATCTGAGATCCGGTAATTTATTGTGAAGCAGTTGTGGTTGGTTTAACATTTCAGAGTAATAAAAGGGTTGTGGAGTTTGACATAATTGAGTCAAAGGGGACTGTTGAGCCCACACTACTGGGTTTGGTTCTTAATGAAATTATCGTCGACTTCCTTCCTTGCGTTTTAAACAAGTTTGCTTTATTATTTTAAGTGCCATTCAAGACAACTCTGTCGTTGATCTGTCTGAATATTCCTATATGCTCAAAATGTTGGATACACTGTATATTCTTTATTTTCTTACCCAGCCGAGCAACTTCCCGTCCAAACGGTAGTTTCGAGTGCACACAGATATCATCAAAAATAGATCTGACATTTAAAAATCACCACATTATAAACTTAAATGTCCATAGTATGAAGCACATAGTATATGTACTTGAATAAAACAAGAGTTAAGAAGAAGAATTAAGCATATTAAGAAAATGTATAATTTCATCAACAGGTCTAATTATACTAATGCTAATTATAGATTTGACTAAGACCATTTTAATCCAGAAAGCACTTTAAATGATTTAATCAATAATGCAAATATCTAATTAATTGCTACTGAAAGCTTAGTTAGATTATATCCCTTTCTCCCCAATGTTGATGCAGCAGGCGGTCGGTGCTCGGCAAACGGGAAACGGTGACATCCAGGAAAGAGATGCTACCTCCACAATTCTGGTCTGAGGGAGAGGGGAAAAAAAGCCGATGAGCTGTGTCATTTGCTCGTTAGCCCTAATGACACGAAAAACACACCGTGTCATTTGCTTTCAGCCGATGGCCGTTTGATAGCTAGCCATTTGTCTACAATGAGCCTGGCGCGACTGTTTGCAGCTTGGACGCTTCTGTCAATGTCCAAAGACAACATGATGATGTAACTGTTATCTGACCATGTATGTTTGCTTATCTGCAATACTGAAATCCACCATGTAAGTGTTATCAACAATAGAGATGTTTCAACTTTATGTCAAGTTTTATGTCTGTCAGGACGATAACTGAGATAATAATCGCGTAATACCGTAATGATGAGAAGCTGTGACGGTTGTAGAGAGTATGTAGAGAGTATTTTCACTTTCTGCTTTATTGCCTGGTATCACAGTCTGTAGTTAACAAGAACAAACTTAGTAAGATTTTTAACATGTCTAGTAAGACTGCGGATCAACAACGACACAGTATGTCAGGGGGGCCCAGAGATCCCCCTTACACCTTCCAGTATTTCTCTTACAAACAAATCCTTGTGATATGAGGTGTGTGTTACTTGCACTTGCGCTGTATAATTATATTTACATTCTTTATTGCTGGTGATTACATGCGGCACTTTGTTATTAACTGTGTGACTTTGACTGTAATTGTTGTAATGTTGTGATCGCTTTCCAGTCGCCGCTCACACAAAAATATTTTCTATAAGCTAACTAATAATATATGCTGTTGTAGCTCTACTGTATGTTATGTAATAATACTGATGCTTTCATTGGTCATCTAACAAAATATTTACATGCAGATCCAGTAACTTATTACATGCATGCATCAAGCATTCCTGTCACATACAGTATACAGTAATTTCCTTTTGCTCAAAACATATTGTGCTTTATTGCATAATAGTGATAATTGCATAATATGGAAACAACTTTATAAGAGACATTGTTTCTAGCAGCAGCAGCGTAGCCTCACTCTGAAATGAACATCACGTACACGTGGGCCCCGACCGGGTCATGCATGTTTCAAAATGTCAAACATGTTTAATGTATTGCTGCCACATACTGTCCTACAGCGAAAAGAAAAGGAAAAAAAAAAGATGGAAATCACCTATCCTGTAATTATTTCTTAATCCATATGTTTCTGTGTGATGCCTCTGTCTCCTGAAGCTCTGCGTACGGTGGCAGCTTTGACCTTAGTGCTGCAAAACATTACAGAAACCTTTAATTATCAGTTGAAAAGAGCCAAGCCCAAGGAAGCGCTGGAACAAGTCCAAAAAATGCTCAAGGCGGGGAAACAATTAAGACCGGTATCCGTGTGCAAGGATTCTTCGCTACAAGCAAAAAGCTTAATAACGAAACTATAAAAAACTTGTACTGACATCGCCTCACCTCTGATCTAATCCCGGAGAGAAAATGACAGAACCAAAGAACCATTTTGATGAGGTGGGAAAGGCTGGAATATTTGCCAAACATCAAAAATACCGTCGCGAAGCACAGATTCACATTCTTTTCCGGCGACTCTTTTTTTTTTTTCCCAGACACATAACCCTGGTAGTATGGGATTGTTGACATAACTGCAAATATCATCAAGATGCAGATTAGAGGTGTCAAGCTGTCTGCGGTGGTGTTGTGGCATATTATCAAATACATGTCAAGCGCAGACTGAAAGTGTGAGGCGCATCTTCTTTCCCCCCCAAATATTCAATCATCGCTATTGTGACTGGCAGGAGGAAAACACTGGGAGTGGGAGATGCAGGAAACAAGACTAACACACACACACACACACAAAGATTCAGCTTGGGCTTATTTTGACATCCTGCTCTTCACCGGACATTTTTGATAAACAACCCCCAACTCATAAATCATCTCAAATGAGTGGAGAAGATTAAGGGACTTACATGGAAGCGCGTCTCCGCGAAAGCAGAACAATTGAAGCCAACGGCCATGGAGCTCTCTCTCAAAACCTTTATGCCGTTTGTAGGAATGGAGGAAAATGAACTCTGTTATGCGTTATTACTTGTGAAATGAAGGAAATTAATTGAATTATATTCAAGTCATAAGGGTAATTGTTTCTGAGTCAATGACTGTTTCCGACAGCGAGGCTAAGACAAGCCAAAAGACACAAACAAGCTCCCAGCTGGAGAGATATACGCCCAAAATCACGGATTCAGGCTAATTGCAGACGGTTATAATCAAATACACAGCCTGACGGTGTTAGAACACGCTGAGCTCTGACGATCTCTGGGATTTTTATCAGATGGATTTTTATCTAAACAACAAACCAGATGAAATAAACCCGGACCTCATTATCACAACCAGACATCTCGTACACCTGTGTAAAGTTGACATTTTGGCTTTTCCCCAGTTATAAATACACAGAGAAAGGAGAAAGGAACAGTTATCATCATAACCCTTTGCTTTTCCCCTGACGGAATTAAGTGTGCAGTTGCAATGCTGAGCACGACTCGCACGAGGAAACTTCCCTCAATTAAAGATGGCTCCTTGCTGAGGCGTCACAGGTGTCAGGGACTACATGCAGATGCAGTATCTCCCTGCTTCAAGAGAACATAGTTCACATTTTTTTAACAGACACAATGTAAGTCAGATACAGTGCTATGCTACAGGGGAGGACAGGTTCAGTGGTACCAGCACATGCTGTCTAAAGTCCCTCCTCATTACAAAGCAAAGTCACGATACGAGACACTCAGTCGGCTCTGCGACAAGCAATAATCCGGAAACTTAGAGAAATGTGCGCAAGAGGTTGGATCAGGAAGACAGTACTAACCGCACGGAGAACACTAAAGGCTCAGGCTTTATATGGAGGGGCTGCAGTTGAATGCAAGGCTTATCACACAATCCCAGCGCAGTGATTTAAGACATATGCTTATCAAGCGCATACAGAAACAGTATTAAACACATAGGCTAACATATTCGTGGGTTGAGGGGCCTTTCTCAAACGGGCCCGGGAATGTTTAGGTTTTCTGATATATTATATTTGAGCTTATCCATCTCTGCAGACTGTCTGCCGCCCCGTTAACAAGGTGGGAATAGTTAAAGGAAGCACAAATCTGAGAGACGATATAAGGAGCTTCTGTCAGATAACAAATGTACTGTTGTGAGCGTGTATACAGTGATATAGAGTATATCGACCGTGCAAATCAAGTAATCATGGATCTGTTTTTTTTTTGTTTTTTTTTTGATTCACTACGAGCTCGAAAGCAAATTACTGACTTCATTTCCTGGGTAAGCATTTCTGGCTTCAACCAGCCGCATCGGGAGAACGGCAATACCTGCGTGTGCTTTCTCCTAGAGGTAGTGGAACCTTTCAATAACTTTTTGTAATCATCAAAGCGCTGAAACTGCCCCTGGTGGGCCACTGTAACTTAATACCTGATGACTGCAGATACCTGCAAGCCTTCAGTATAACTACCGTTCCGTCTGAGCGCAGTCAACAGGAATGGTTACGCAACTGGAATTGGTGAAATGAGGAACCAGGGCTGCCGTCTTATAAGTCAGTTTTGGATTGTGCACCGACATGCCTCAGTGCTCTCTCTGCTAATTTTATGGGCTATGTCTTTGTGTAGGTTCAATGGTGAAGTGGCCTTTTTTTCGCCTGCCTGCACGTTTTGGAAGCGAGGGACAGTTAGAGGCGTCACTGGTCACCCGGAACCATCGTCTGCATAGTTTTTGCTCTCAGAAATATATATATTTCGTCTTTGTTTGATAGCGAGTGAAGAGATTGTCAGAGAACATGGGGACAGAGAGGGGGGTGGCGTGCCAGGCAGGTCCCCTGGCCGGGATTCGAACGATGGACGTTCAGGTTATGTACATACAGTGCGGCACCTCAGGCACATTGTTCACTGTTGACCTATAGCAGGCATGAAAAACAGTTATGTTTGTGCATATTGTGTTGCAAACATGTAAATTCTTATTTTGTTGCTGACCTCCTTAGACAACACCAAATTTGGGAGACTTCACTGTTGGGAATTTTAGCATTAAACTAAACCTATACTCTTATATAAGTTTTGTTTTTACATATTTTATGTATGTTTTGTCTTATTGCAACCTCAAATAAGGTGCAACAGACTGTACTCGTGAATGCAGTGCACGTGAGCGAGAAAGGCTCACAGTGGTTTTTTTCTCTGCATTACATTTATCCACAAACATTAAGCATTCATGCAGTGGCGCTGGGGCTGCCATGCAAGGCGTTAAACCTACCACCCTACTCTACCACCTGAGCTACTCTCACCCCACATACAATCATTACTTATGGGAAAAAAAGCAGTCGACTGCCAGCTTTCATCATATCCAGAAATGTGAATCCTCAAAATAATTAAACAAAACTTTTCTAGAAAAGGCAAATCGTCTGCCCTTGGCAGCCAATTCTGAGTGTTGTATACGTGCCCTTGGAACTGCATGTTTAATAAGGGAACAATAGGTGACGGTGCTTCCAATTCTCCACTCCATTACCAGGCTGTCGTGGTGGGAGAGCAGCGCTGCTTTAAAAGGGGGATAAAGGAGCCAATATTATTGGCCACAGTTGTTATAGCCCCTAACAAACCCTTACAAAATCACCTTTTATGTATTAAAATTGATTCACCCTAATCCCAACCTAGCTGCTTCCACATGCACAGAGGTGCAGCATGCCCACAGCCACAGAAGTACCACAGTTCTGTTGCCACTCCCTACGCACACTGCATCCCGACTGTGTTCCTGTGTCTTGACTCACTAATTTAGCAGCAGTAGCCTCCTTCTGACCAAAAGTATGAATGCCTGAGCCTAAGAAGTTAAAATTAGCCCAATAATAATAGTAATTTAATTTAAAAAAGAGTTTTTCTTGTTGAATAATTCTGGAAGACCTCCGCCTGATATAATTTAACCTACATGACGCCTCGCTCACTTATCAATGATTGTAAACTGCGGCACGGCTCCTGCTTGTACGTATAAAAGTTTATTGGCAAATACCACCGTCATGTCAAGAGGCCACATTGCCCTACTTTAGCTTCAGCATGCTAATGGGACACCTACAGAAAGGGGAAATAGCATTTTAAGGCTAATGCCTGTTTCTATCCATTTGATTAATGGGTAACTTAATTAAACTGGAACTCGATCTCACCCCGGCACGATGCCTCTGGAACGTCTCTGTGAACGACGGAGCGCTTTTTCAGTGAAGCATCATTTATTGGGCGGTGGTCGATTAATAATATATAGGTGTATATTTGGTCTGTCAAGGTTAAAGAATTATGCATATTTAAGTAAAAAAGCACATCAATTATGTCCTCTCTTCATCTCACCGGATATCTGTTCTGTCTTTAAGGGCTCTGGGATTACTTTAATGGTAAAACAGAAAGTAATGCTGCCTGAGGGGCCAAGTTCAGGATGAGACAGTCCCATAAATATGCTGCAGGAGATGGGAACTTTTTAATAGTCACATAATGTGCACTCTACGCTGGCAGATACTGTGTTCAACTCATCACTTGACAGCAAACTAAGTGTGCTAAAAAGTCTCGTCTGTCAACAACGTCTGTCAAATGTGATTTAAATGCACAGGTACCGCCTCAGTGTCACAGCAATTAACCAAATTGATTCTTGTTTGTGATGAATATGTTTTCAAACTATACCAGTTTTTATTTAACACTGGTGTTTATTTCACCTTGTGAATGCTGTTCGGCTTAAAGCGACAACTTTTTTTTTTTTTTGCGCCCATTATGGGGGAAGCAGGAAAGTGCTGCTGCAGCAAGCTGTTTTGTGGTAGAGTTTCTTTCTCCCAGTGTGTCTCCATTTAATTTGAATTTTGGGGATGTATTGTGCCTTGTGATTGTGAATTCATTGCTGGAAGCTCTGAAGGTAAAAAAAACAGTAACAGCATGCTTACGGTGCTAACCACAGCCACACACACACACATACAGAGACATACAGACACAGACAACGAATTCATCGAGAGGATTTTACAATATGTGACGCATATTTCTATGATTATAACGGAAGTAATCACAAATGTATCCTTAAGTACGCAACAGTGGCTGCAGCTGCGGCGGACGCATATTGTTTGAACTGAAGTGGAAGCTGGACAATCGTCCTACTGTAGGATGCCCTCGAGCTCAAACTGTGCAACCATGGAAATATCAATGTGCCGGGCAGAAGGAGCCTTAGATGCAAAACCCACTCCAGCTGAGCCGCCGAACCTCTCAGCAGCTGGAAACCCCGGCACTCAAACTTCGGCTGGCTTGTTTGATTACCAGTCTGCTGCGGTAAAAGTTCAAGGCTTTTCACAGGATAGTTTGTGAATGCATTAATTCTAAATTTAAAAAAGAATAATAAAACAAAGAAAAGATACGGCTTGAACACTGGGAACTATGAATCTTTGGTCTAAGAGACTGCTACCGATGCATTTATCAAAGGAATGGCAAGTCATGCTACAATCTGATCTGTGAGCAAGACTACAAATGGGAGGGAGGAACATTTCACCAATTCTGGTTTGCTAAACCTGCACAAACAAAAGGGTATAATAAAGTAAGAAATACAAATCGACAGGTGAAAAGCTACATATTGTTGTGGAAAAAAAAAAATGTTGACAAGCCGATTCCAAAATAGAGAGTGCATTCAGAAACGACAAAAGAGATTTTTTTTTTTTTAACTTGGTGTTTTGTGTTTATTTGGAGCCACATTCGCACTGGAGCGCCTGAGGGAGAGCTCTATAAAGACCTACTTGCAAAACAAGAGCCAGATGTGTGCAAACCCATAAAAACTGTGAATAAAATAAGTGTGCAGATGTGTCGCAAAAAGTCTCCTACCTGCGGTAAGGGGGAAAGAATGTATCGTGCCAACATCTTCATGGGTTAGAAGACCATTTGCGATGAGTTTAGACTACTGATTTTTGTTGCCAGTGTACATCCATGCATGCAAGAGGAGAATTGCACAAACACACATTAAAAAAATGTTTGTCCTAATACTTTACAATGACAACATAGTGCTGATAAAAACAAGTGAGGCATCTGCTTACCGATTCTTGGCCAGTGACACAGTATAATCAGTTTAATAGTATAAGAAGGCTGCCAGTTATTCTGACCTCGAGACAGTGGAGCCCACAATAATTCTTGTGGCAAAATAATTAGTTTTATCACACAATGACATGGGTCACCCGTAAGGGCTTGATTATAACAAGAGAACAATATAAGAAAATGTGCGGTTCAGTGGAGCTCTCAAAGGGGATTGCTTCTTCATATCTTGTCAAATTCCAGATGACATTTCATACAACTGCAAAACCAGAAACAATCCCTCCCCCCCCCCCGAATGAGCCGCTGCAGCCTCTGAGAGTCATTATGTTGAGAGCTGAAATTCCACACTGCAATGCTTTAGGCCTCGCTCTAAGTGCCGCTTCTGTACCGACACTTAGCAGTACGGAGGGGAAGAGACAGGAATCGGATTTTTTTTTTTTTTTTTTTTTTAAATCAATGCCGTCTGCAGCGTTTTCTCGAGTAAAATATGCAAATGTCATAGAAATATGTAAACAAAATATTGAAATTGTATGAGCTGGCTTGTTTGCTATTAATCTTTACCTCGAACTGATTGACAGTGTTTATATATAAGGTCGTATTATTCTTCACATTTTCCATTACCCGTGGCGGGCAGCTCTTAATGGCACTGTATATTGCCCGCACAGAGGAAATGGCGTGGCAAACATGCACATTTTGCTTTTTCTTCTTTTTCATCTGACTCCCAATCTGTACGGTATTGACCATACGCTGAATAATATGGCCTAACATTTGTTATTCCAATTACACTCGGTACACAGTATTTTTTAGCTCTGCCTGATGGATTTGCACTCATCTAATGTGCGCAGTGTACTGCTGCTTAACAGACTCAGAATTTGCATTATAATGATTTAGAACACCAATGCATTTTTAATGCTCATAAGCAAGAGTGTGCACTGTGGCTTTCTTCGGCGAATGTGTTTACTCCACTATTTAACTGTGTATATGGTCGTGACATTTGAAGCAACTCCTCGGTACAAAATGTGCCCCTGCTTTCTATATGAGACTAATCGCAGCAAATGTGCAGCTCAGCTGAAGTACAAAGACGGACGCTTAAGGAGAATTCGAGGCGTCAAAATGACACTGACTTTGGTCACAGCCGTGACGCAGCTGTGATCTCGATGTAAGCTTGCCTTCAAGAGAAACTTCTAATTAATAGCGCGCCTCTTATCAAAGTTTCTGAGACTCGGTGTATTGATACCGATCAGCTTGACGGATTTACGCATGTCACCGGTGGGTTTGGGGGTGTTTTTTAAAATTGCGCTGATTAGCTGAAGGAGGGGGGCACTAAAGCGTTCATTCCTTCCTTCAAGCACCACTTCATGATATTTCAGATAGCACTGACTGAATTCTGCTCAGTAGAATTTGTATTTCACTGCTCAGAAGATGGCCTTTGGAAGAAAACTAGACCACCTATGCAGTGTGCAAGGTGCAGATATCTTTGAAATAGGTGTTCTGTGCAGAAAACAGAGAAAAAAAGGGCAGTGGTGTTCCCTTTTGAAAACCTTCAACAACCGTGAACATTTCCATAGGAGTCCGTTTGAGACAGGAAACAGTATGGCGGCCAGCAAGTAACCTATAATATTGTATTACATCCAATCAGCACACTTGTCTGTTTCTTTTAGGTGAGAAATAGACGAAGAACAGGATCGTCTTGCATATTCATAGTTTGTCAGCTTCTGTTTTCACAAGAAATGAATAATATGGCAGCCACTGCCAGTTCATAATTGTTCTCTATAACAGCTAAACAGTATGCTAAAATATGTTCCTGTAGATGAGAGAGGCAGTGTAGTAATTTGGGTTTATAGTTTGTCAGCACTGCCTAGCTTTGGACGGTTTGAACTGGATCCAAGAGAAAGACGGGCATCTCTCTCTTGATCCATACTTTACTCCTACAAACATATGAAATACAGAGCAACAACGTCTAGTCGATACAACAGTCTTTAAAATCCTTCAGAAAACATGTTTTTCGCATCATTTGGCAAATTTTTGAGGTTCTCTGGGTGCAGGCATAATGGAGATACGATTTATCAATGTTTGCTTGAATAAAACTTCCAACGCGCTTGTGATGCAAAGCTTCTCGACAATCGCCACAGTTCCCGTTAACAACCTGCCAATGAAGCGAGGAAGGACGGAGCACGCATGACACATTCCTCCCTTCATTGATTTGTGCGTATTTGAAATGCGATGTCTGCAGTCAGTCGCTCTCTGGCACTCAGTCAATCTAAGAACAGCCAGTGTTACCGCGGCTGGATAGGAATATCTCCATCTCCACGTGAAAGTATACATTCATTGTCCGATGCAATTTTCTTTTGTTTTCCTGCTTCTTATCGATTTAAAAAAAAAAAAAAAAGTCCACCTGCGGAGCATTACAGGATTTCTATGTCGAATACCAACACAGTGCAACCTTACGCACACAATGCACCCACAAAAATGCAAAGAAATAATCAGACGATTCTCTAAAGGTATTAGGGTGGCCTTGAGCCTTTATCTTATCAGGTTGCAGTCTAACACACAGGGGGGATGAGGGCGGGGACAAAAGGAAGCCAAGCAATTAATTGTCTTCTCTGCTTGGCATCTCATTTCAACACCCCAGAAGGTCTATTACAGGAGCAAGACAGTCATTAAACCTTAACAATAATCACTGCTGAGCTATGCCTTCATCCTTCGTGCTACTTCAGTGTCTACTGCTTAATGGCAACCGCCTATGACAATCCCACTCAAAAGCAATAAAAGTTTGATACATGCAAGGCAATTTATAGTTTTTAAATGCCATGTTAGTCGCATCGGTGACATGAAACAGAAGCGGTGGAAGTCATTATTGTGTGCCGGAGTCAGTCTATCTACTAGACGGACTAAATAATCCACTTTGTAATAGAATGCAGCAGGACCCCTTTTTCAAAAAGCTAAAAAAAAAAAAAAAAACCTCTGATATTGCTCGAGCAACAGGGCGGGAAAAAAAAAAAAGAGAATAAAGGAAGGTTATAGTGGGAGGCAGAGCAGTAAAAGAGCATCACAAGGAGCAAGAACAAAAGGAGGGTAAAAAATATGTAACTGAGTTTGGAAAAAGAGCTTGGTAGGTGAAAAATGAAGAAGACAGGGGTTGAAAAAGCTCGGAGAGAAAGTAGCAGGGGGATAGGGAAGAGACTGAGGGTGGGAAAAGGGAGTCTGAGAGGAAGAAAACTGGCAGTTGGAGAAGAGGAGATGGTTCATTTGTCACTGTCAGATCAGTTTGTTTCTCCTTCATAACTGCAAGGACGAGATCTGGCCCACAACCCGGCCCCTCGATCCTCCCCCGTTCTTAAGCCAACCACCCATCACCATCTATCCTCCAACCTCTGCCAACACCTGCCCTCTCCCCGATCGCTGGAGATGAGGATGCAACCCATGCTACAGTGCACTCTGTACACACACAATTTTTGCCTGCCTGCGTGGACATGCTCGCTGAGCCTAATCGAAATGCATGTCCCAGTAACAGTAGCAACCTATAGCCTGGAGTAAAATCATCTATCCAAGGGGCGCGTCTGAATGATATTAGCATTCATTCGGGGGGCTAAATTAATCTGTAATGTGGCGTAGCCTAGCAATTGTACTCTTTTTTTTTTTCTTTTTACAAAGCTCACAACTTGAATGGAGGGTGGATGCTTGATTTAGACTAAATATCAGGGAGGAACAGCTGCTTATAGCTCGGCTTGACCATGCCCCCTCATTCCTCTCTATATGTACCTCCTGCAATGAAGCCGAGGCAACATGCTGATCTAGCACTCCTGGATGCATCACAGGCAGAATTCGACAAACTTTTATTGGCTGCGTGTCTACCTCCAACCTGAGCCCTGTAATGAGTACTGTGGCGATGCTTCCTCTGTGAAAAAAACAAAACAAAAAACCTCTCAGTTGGAGGTTAAAAAACACTTTCTTTGGCTCGTGAAGCGCGGCATAGTCGGCAATCATATTGCACGCTCGGTCCTCGGTGGGTAATGTGTGTACGCATCCTTCACCAGGTGTAATTAACCTGAATTGTCTGCGGCGTGAAGGTAAGTCTGCAATTACTGCATCTAACTGCGAGATGTTTCCGCTTGCTCGTGCAGTTATCTGACAAGCAATTCCGTCTCACGAATGATAAGAACGGTCATAAGTGTTTCACGGGGATACCATTTGTTACTCCGGAGCATTTTGTTGGCTTTTTGAATAGAAGCTTTTTCTCACGTCCGCGAGGCTATTTAAGTCTTTTTTTTCTTTTCTGTTTCCCGCCCAATTCCCATGCATGTTACTTTGATTTCTTTTCATCATTACATTAGTATACATCAGTATCTGATGTAAGATGGGTGACTCATTCATCCCTCTTTTCCTTTTCTTTTTTCCACCCATACAGCATTTCTACTTCAACAATGTCGTAATAGCGCAGCTTTATGCAACAAGTCACGTCTGAAAAGTGAAAAAGTCTGGGAGAACATATTAAAACTGTAGAGGTAGGCACAACGTTTTTGAGACATTTGCCTGGATGAGAGTAAAGTTAGAAAAGCAATATACTGTGTCTAAAATAACACTCTGGTTCACTTATGTACAACTGCCTGTACTGTCTCTGTAGTGGGCATTAAAATAATCGCATTTTGCATCACCAGAAACACAAGTAGGTTGTAATTATTATCGTTATCACATCTTCAAAAATGTGACACACTGCATTGTGGGATTGTTAGCAGGAAGCAGCGCATGTAGTATTCTCAATCAAAGCACACTATATATGTACCTCCCGCCGTTTTATCTAATAGTCCAGGCATATAATGTGTTACCGAGATGTCGTGTGACAATTCACACAACGTCTCGCTAACAATAGATGCAAAAAAAAGGGTACAATTTACTGTTCGGTACAGTGAGAACGAAACAAGAAAAGAAAAGGATGCTAAGATCAAAGGGAGAAGAGGTCATTTAGTGATATATATTGTAAATATGGTGTGATTTTGGTTGCGTGTTTTTACGTTTGGTCGAGACTTGAGGCTCAGAATCAAACACACACTTGTTTTGATTTTTTGTTTGTTTTTGAACTGTCTGACAGTTTTGGGGGAACTTGGCAGTCGATTCTTTTCATCCATATAAGGAAAAACCTAAACTGTCAACATTAAAAAAGAAGGAAAAGGCTGGCCAGAGGATGCCTACGAGTCAGATGGCTACCATCTCCCTCCGGCTCGTAAGAGGATCTCGTGGAGCTACAGGTGAGTTGAAAAATGATTGCCCCGAGGCTGTAAAAAACACACTCAAGGGGGGGCAAATCTTCACCACAAATTTTTCCCCCAGTAGCCTAACAGTAAACTGCCCACAAAAAGTAGCTATCTGATATGTTTCAGTTTAGCTTAAAAAGGAGGGCAATGGGTCCAGCAAATTCCAAAAAATTCTTATCTTATTTTCATGTTGGATCTTGTCAGCTTGCTAGCAAGACAGTCCTATTACATCCAACAACCAGCTTTAAAGGTCCAGTGTGTGGCGTTTAGAGGCAGCCAGCCTTTAAACCTACACTGACAAAAACACGCAAAAGGCCCTCTTGAGAGCCGGTGTTCGGTTTGTCTCATTCTAGGCAACTGGAAAACATTTTGGTGCAACATATTGTACTCTGTGAGGAAGACCTGCTTTCTCTGTGGACAAAAAAGGCTCATTCTAAGGCAACAAAACCCTCCAGGTGATGATACACTTGTGAAAAATACAGTTATGATGCCACTAACTCCTCAGCTGTTGTTGGTGAAGAACAACTTTTCCAGAGCCAAACGCTCCATGAGCCACAATCTTCTTTTCCACACGTGTTAAATACACATACAACGTGTAAACAAGACCACCTTTACAGCTCTCGGCTCACAGCAACACATGGCAGAGCTGTCCCCGCAACGAACGTACAGATGTGACACTAGTGTTCTCGTCAAACTCTTGGGGAAAAACAGGTAACAGAGACATCCTAAAATACCCACATATACCTTCAACGTTTTCACAGGTGACAACTACAGCCTTGTCGGCGTGTTCGCAAGGGCTCCTATGGCAGCTTTTACAAGTTTAGAACATGATCATTTACCCGGGGAAATTAAAACTACATACAGTTGCACATTATCTTAATGTAAATGTATGAGCTGTTCTAATTGCTTAATAGTTGTCAAAAGTGATGAAATGCGTCAAAACCTTGGTTGCTCGGCTAATAAAGTAAAACCTTGGTGAGAAATCTTGATGTTACCTTTTGATTCAGAGAGAAAGTGAGCACATCAAAATTAATGAGATGATTTTCCTCCTGACATGGTTCTTTTCTTCCCGTCTGTCTTTTCTTGTTTCGATTAAAAGCATCGGAGGAGCAAGGTCTCTAATCAGAAATGTGAACGGCATAGCCTCATAACTGTCGCCCCCATTCATTCGGCTCTTACAGGCTTACAATGCTTTCCAAAATCCTATTGATAACACTTAAGTGCTCATCCATTTGGAATTAACGTTAGCATAAAGTCAAACACGTCAAAACCCCTCTCGCGGAGCCGTTCTTCATTGTTCTAACTCGCTCTGATTGCCGAGGCAAACACACTCGGGATAGTATCACATCGCTGTTGATTTTTTTTTTGCTCGCTAGCTCATCAGTAAGCTCTCTGCCCATTAACCGTGTATAACAAGTTACAAGATAGATACTGTAAAAGCCCTTTGCAAATACTAGATATAAAATGCAGTGTTGCAGGATTCATAATAATCTGAATAGACATAATTTTCTGTTAAGTGAAAATATTCGTGCAATTAGTGCAAACATTCCGGAGTTACAATATCTGTCTGCAAATGAGACCAAGTGACATTACGGCTGTGAGAAAAGGCAGAATGCGATAAAAGAAAAGAAAAAGAGGAATGAAAAGAGCACATCCACTTGAAGTGTGGAAAAAAAGAAAAGTCTCCTCTGGAACACTTGAGGCTATGTGTTTCAAGTGGTTTCCCTTCTTCTGAAGTTCATTTCAATTTTACTAACATCGAAAAATAATAATGTTTATATAAATACCAGAATACATTATTCTGTATTATATAAACAGGATTATAAATGGATGTTTTTCCATGTAACCCTTCAGGGGCCATTTTTAAAACATCTTAAGTTTATTGGTCCCCCCTCCCCCCCAAGCATATAGAGAATAATCCTCCAATATACTGTAAACATAACTCTGTTAGAGCCTCAGTCATGCAACGGGAAAACTTAAAGCAACAGAATTGCATTACAAGTACAACAATGACCAGTTACACAGACTTGTATAATGCGCGTAAAGAACACAATTCAAAGAATGTAACTCGTTTGCATACGTTTATCCATCATCAGCTCTTTGTAAATAGTAATGTGCAGCAATACAGCAAAACAAAAAAAAAAAGTGTGCTCGTGAGTGAGGCTGGAGGAACAAAAAAAAAAAAAAAACACGGAAAACATGAAATTAATCATAAACTCACGACAGTTTGTCACAAAGAGAAATGTTTCCCCAAAGCTAATTAAAAAGTACTCATTAAGCAGTGCTCCAAAACTCGCCAAAAGTTCTGTTTTGACAAAACAATGTGGGTTTTGACATATATATTCGTAAGCTGTTGATGATGTTCACTAAATGTTGTGAACATCTACCAAAGAGCAAAATGGTAGATAGGATTTGACAGTCCTGATACCGTTTTATCTTTTCGTAATTTATTTTTTTTACCACAGAAATTCACCAGATATCGCAATTTACGGCCGAGTCAGGGATTCACCTTTTTGACGTGATCTCGGATTTGGAAATTTCAAACTCATTTCAAAAAAAATGTGTCTGCATTTGGAAGATTTGGGTCAGGATCATCAAACGTAATAAGCAGTGCTCTGATCACATAAGAGGCAGTATTGCTGAAACCTCTCGGCTGAATGCAATTGTTCCGGTGGAAGGAGGGTGAAAGAGCTGCCATTTGCTAGAAGAGCGGTGACAAAAGACCGAGGGAGAAATCTCAGCAGGGATCTCTTTTTGGGCACAATAACGCTTATGCTAATTCCTATTTATTGTGAAAAATGTACATTATGTGCGCCATAGCTGTATAGTTAAACAGCTGTCACCGAACATCACTGGATGCAGGGATAATTAAGACTTACTGACAGAGATGCAAATTAAGTTTCAGAAGCTATGTGGGAAAATTGATGACACATAAAACAATGCTTTATCTGTAACAAAGGAGAAATGGCTCTGAATAAATATCCAAAGGAAAACATGGTGTTTCAAAAAGACAAATCAAATAACTTTTACACCATTTGTAACTGTGCACCTTTGTGGCTGACCAGACTTAAAGGTGTCTCTAGGCCAGAGCACTTCCCTAATGGACCTTAATGGGTTTTATGGTGCACTGCAGGCTTCTAATGGGGTAGTATGTCTGATGGGGATGCTGCTCTCTGGTCCTCCAGGGCCCTGTCTAGGTTCCTAATGTGACCTGAAGAGAAGAATACATTATGTATCACGGTTCCTTTTAGTCAAAGGTTAATACCCGGAGTTAAAGAAAAGTGGAGATATTTTGGGGTGTGAAAACAGGGGGGAAAAAAATGTGAGGTTATGAGAATGTGTCAGAGCAAAAATACACAAAAAGAGAAGCCCAGGAGTTAAAGCAGCTGGAGAAAAAAAAAATACCATGGCATATTATTGAGGGACACTTTGGTGCTAAGCTGCTTATTGATAAAAGCACTAATCTGCCTGGCAGAAGGTAAGGAGGCTGGGATGTTTGGTGATATAATATCTAAGCTAAAGGCAACGCCATCAGGGAGCTGAGCCGCCACACGGCTTTACCTAAAGGAGTTACTCATTTCATTTTATTTTATACATAAAAAGAGGGAATCTGACCATGTGCCCCCTCTCGGAAAAGCGAAAAGGAGCCCTGAGGAAAAAAACGAGAGCAGATCATCGTGAACGACTGGCTTTTCATCAGACATTTCATCAGGCTTGATCGATAGGGAGGGGCCATCACTTTTTTTAATACGTATATAGATCACTAGCATCACTTTAATTATTTTTCCTCTACATCAAAGAGCGAGTCAGCAATTGCTGGGCATTTTTGATGACATCAAGAGGGCTCAAGGTTGGCGGTCAGGGCAACCGCACAAATAGTTCAGTTACAACTGCCATTCATCAGGAAGACTTTTGTCACGGCCCCTTTACTCTTAAATCAATACGCTGTTACATTATTAAAAACAAAAAAATCTTTTATGCATAAGTCAGATACTAAAGCTGACATGCATCAAACAGTAAACAGCTGGGTAAATAAAATATACCACCACAACCTCATATAGTTACCAGCTTTCCTCTATAAGCTCGTACTCCTATTGTTTTGTCATTTTGATATGGTGGACTTTTGCATTCAGGATCCAGAGACAGATAGATGAAGCTCCGATGCCAACAAATCCTTTATCTACTCTTCTGTGTAGACCGATGCTGACAACATGACAGCACTGACCGCTCCCTTTTCTATCAAAGTGTCATGGGTTGGTAGATTCTATCAGCTGAAGCTAATCGATGGGAATTCTATATGGTGGCGGGCAATCTGACGGTTTCAAGATTGTGATCAGCTTTAAAGGTGTCCATAATCTATTTGTCAGGCGAATTGAGATTAGTGTATGTAGTATCCTCTTACTTCTGTTTTTCAAACATTACATCGACTAGCAGATCTATGATATGAGAACGTACCAATGAAGCGATGTAGCTCATAGCTACAGTCCACAATAGCTAAATTCATGTCGATGTTGATACATTTTTGGTCTCGCCCAACAGAAGGATCCCACAACTTAATTAAATCTGAGCTTGTATGGTAATAGCTCTTTATAACATTACTTATTTTGCAAATGAAGCAAGACTAAGAAGAATAAGAGAGTTTGATATTGGCGTTGGATTTGCTGAGATACTATCAAACCCCAACACCACCTCAGTCGGAGACACTCGATACACTGCTGTTGAAATTTTAATCACCTCGCCATGTCGCACCAGTCCTGGAGAACAATGCCAGTAAAAAATCTGTTCAAAACAACAGGCGAACTGGAAGTAACATGTTTCACACAATGTTTGTATTCTCATACCCCTAAAATAAACAGCGTGCACCCAGTGGTATCACACTTCATTGGCACAAGTTTTTTTTTGCTATGTCTTGTTAGAAAAAAAAAATAACGAAATGAAAGGCTCTCCAGACAGCAACCGACAAGTATGTTAATTATGCTTTACATGCTGGAAAGTTTACGACTCCCTTGGGTTTACAGCCTAAGCACATAATCTACATCTGTCTGTCTTGCTACACTGCTAAAGGCTGAGCCAACTAATCTGAGACGGCCAAATCATTCGGTCTGAGAGTGAGGTGCAAATGAAATCAATCCTCATGTCCTAGTTCAGAGAAAGCTTCTCTCATTAGGACAAGCCTGCTAATTGAAGTAATTTGCCTCTCTGCCGTCTCTCGTGCCCCTCGCCATGTTGATCGTCCCTCTAGTTAGAGGCTTTATCAGTGGGACCGTTTGGAGTCAGTCCCCTGCTCTTTTCCCTGGAGTAGTGGGAACTAGCTAAATACTTTTACGCTCAACAATGGTTTGCAAATGATTTCTCATCCGAACATATTGCATGCACTATCAAATTCATATGCAAAATAAGTATGGGGCCCCATGTCACAACGGTAAGCGTTAACTGATGCTAACTCTAGCTGCCATCAGGGACCAGGGGAGTGCTAGTGCTTACACCGCTGGTAGGATTCTTGGTCCACGATGATCATTTTGATGTAATTCCTGAACATTTTCAACAAAAATTTGTACATATTGCCCGTTTAATTGAGTTCAAACATATTCTAATTTCTTAATAGTAACCAAATGAAAGAAATACACCAACCCACACATGGCCACTGGTATCAACTTTACAATCCCAGCCCGCACCAGTCTAGCACTAGTCAGCAACCGGTGTTAATTGGTGTCTTCCACACGGTACCATATATACACACTCCTGAAAGACCCCAGCGCCTTTGAGATGGTTAAATATCTGAATTAATTAAATGTATTGTATGAAGCAACTACATACAGAATGTATAGACAATCCATTTCAGTACAGTACATTTTGTCAGAGACATGCCATGTTATTCCTACTGTATTTCTAATATATTAGTAATTTGTAATTTTGTTTTGATTGGCGACATTTTTTTTAAGTACAAGCTTGAATTTCATTTATGCTTAAGCCCCATGATTACTGGCCTCCTGTCAGATGTACAACTTGAGGTGCGGAATATGTAAACCCAGCTGTAATCATGATCCATGGATTCTGACTTTGAGATGACTTGAATTTTAATCTTCTCTCCTCAACTACCTGGAACCCACCAATAAATCTGGCACCGCCATTGGTCTGTTGGTGTAGAAAAATGAGAAATCTGCATGCTAATTAGCGCTGAACACTTCAAATAGGATTTGACTTGGTTCAGTCACAAGAGTTTTAGAGAAACTCGGTCCCTCTAAGTTTCGACAGTTGATTGGCGCCTGAATAATTAGGATGTATCCTGATATTCCGGTGCTCCAGTCTTTAAATCAACATGAAACAAGACGGCATCAGAGGGGGGAACATGGGGGATGCCAAGAAATTGTAAATGTGCTGAGTATAGCAGGCAGTCTGTACACCAAGCGTTTCCGCATAAGCCTTGATTATTGAGCTGTGCCATCTTTTATACTGCGCGGAGCCAGATCGCACAGCTGACATCCGTCTCCGTCTACTGTAACTCAAGGTAACGCACACACACACACACCCTCTCTACCCTGGCAAGATACTTCAAAGGAAGTCTGAGGGATGTTATGTGAATATTTTTGGCCTCAATCTCCACCAGCCCTGCGCAGTTTTTTAATAGCAATGAGCAGACACACCAAAGAAGACATGAAGGGGCGGAGTTTGAGGATCTTAGGCTCGAGGACTCAAGACCTATGCGGCGACATTATTAGACCTGCATAAATAAAGTCATACCCAGGTTAGATCACTTTGTTGTGGTTGTTCATCTAAATTCGGTCATTGGATTCAACACTGCTCCTTTTCTCCTCGCAGTGTAGTGTTAGCAGACCCAAAGGAGATTATTTGATATAGTACACCCAGTCTTTTCCCAGGATTTGGCAATCTAAACACAACCTTCCTCAGTATCTTTTCCAAAAGGTGGTGGTGTGTTTGCAAAAAAAAAAAAAAAAAAAATCAATACATCCAGCTTTTGGATGAGATACAGTATGTTCATAGTTGGTTAGCTATTTTTGTCAATGAGCTAAATGTCTAAAAAAGATGCCTGCCTGGCTGTTGCATAACTTCAGCTGCTGGAGCAACGGCAGCTACGGTTCCTACAGGCATGTCGGGGACAAACTCCTTGATTTTTAGAACAACACTGACGAAATTGAAGAAAACGAACAACAGAAAATGCATTTGACATCCTTCATACATGTTGTATGTTACTCTAAATCGCTGAGCGGGGAACTGTTGAGGAATGTGAGATTCAAGTCTGCTGCAGAGACACGTAACGATTGTAGCCTGTCTATAAATTAAAAATAGCTTGCAGTAGCGCAATGAAAAACATTCATAATGAGAAAGAGGAAAATCCATTTTTTATATATTTAACTTTTTAGTATTTAATGTATGTATTTCCTGTGAATGTCTCCGTGCGTAGATAGCCCAAATCATTCCAGGATGTGTGGAGAATATTGTATTATGCTTTAACTTAATTATTGTCCCGAAGGGGAAGTTGCCAGTTCAGTCTTCGTGTTCAGCCATCCCAAACAAAATGAAATTAGGAGCACACAGTATTTAAAGGCAATGCTTCAGCAGAAAATAATGAAAGCGCTCTGGAGTCTTTGGCTTCATTTTCTAATGGGAGAGGAAGCAAGTCTTGGTGGGAGCGGCTCAGCAATACAGAAGACTCGTGGAACTGAGCGGCGTAATTTTTTTATTTAGTATTTTCCTCGTTTCTTACAGGCAACTTGTAGATGACAAAAAAAGGGGAGTGGAGCACACTGAGTGATTGCTAAAAAGGTTTTGACACTACCGTCTTTATCAGGCATTACACGAGGTAAACACACATATGGAGTCTACTTTGTCCAGGTGTACAGTTGTTAGCGGATAATGGGATGAACTCTGGTTGTTCTTTTGTTTCTGATCTGATGATTAGTCTGTTTACACAATTAAAAGCTGCAAATTAATCAGCGCGCAACACTTTCCCTCGCTGTCCTCGGTAACCTGTTTCAAATTGAGCGTACCTTTTTACCGTCTCTTCGTCTGCCGTATCTTCCCAAAAGTTACACTTTGCCAAGATCTTCTTCAGTCCAGCATACATTATGCTCTACTTTGTATTGTCCTCTATTATGTGACCTGTAACCGAGTCCTTCACCAGAAAACTGAATATGCATACAAATACTTTTTTTCCTCCAACGTCTACCTCTGATACAGTCCAATTCTATCTCGAGCACAATCGCTTGTGTTGCTCGTATCTCATTTTCAATGCTGACTGCAGCTCAGCCACACACACACACACACACACACACACACACACACGGACACACAAGAATCACTGTGCTCCCCGCATCATCTCGACTCTCTTCCTTCCCTTCCAGATTCACACTCAGCCTCAGACTGTCTCTCTCCTGTCTCGGTGTATTCGGCGTCTTCTTCTTGCTGTCAGTGCTCCCCTGCCCACAGTTTCCCCTCGCTGTAGGTAGCCCGACCCCATCACTTGTCTGCCGAAGCTGCTCCTCATCAGCAATTAGTCCCAGTATTTGTCGAGGGCTGCTCACAGCCAGGTAATGTTACTTCTCAGTCCAAACATTTCTCTTGTTACCTGTTTGTATGTCCCATTTGCCTGCTTGCCTGTATGCCTGACTCCCAGTTGTTCATGTCCTGCCTATCTGCCAACTCTAGCGCTGAGGGCTG
Source organism: Diplodus puntazzo (assembly GCA_963678695.2). NCBI lineage: Eukaryota > Metazoa > Chordata > Actinopteri > Spariformes > Sparidae > Diplodus > Diplodus puntazzo. The sequence goes on along the minus strand of OZ023167.1, from coordinate 5,412,236 downwards.
GTAAATTGCCCTTTAACCACCCTGCTGTGCATTAGTGTCTGCATTCCAGTCCAACTTTCTGTGTCAGCAACCCGGAGGATGACAGCATGGTCTTGCCAAACTATGGACCGAGCAGACTCGATATTTGCCACAGAAGAGAGAGGGGAAATGTATGAAGCATCACGACAAACAACTCCACTGTGTACATTATCTGTACCCTCATGTTATGTGCTTTCTCCAATACTGCAAGAATCCCAATTAAAATGTATTGAAACCTATGAAAGCCTCCTCCTGAGGATCGGCTTCCTGTCATCTTTATGACTGTTTGATCCAGCCATGCCTTGGCTCCATCAAGCCTGGATCAAAGTAGCATGCAGTGCATTCATTACTGGCTGCTGCTCTTAAAAAAAAAAAAAAAAAAAGCCTGTTTGGTGTTTGTTTTCCATGTTAGAAACATCACCGTACCTGAGCTGAAAGTAATAATCCTCCTTCAATAATCAGTTAGTTGCAGTAACTCATGCAACCTATAGCTAAAACACTCAGTTTGTTGTGAAATTGTACAACATACAGTCTTTCAGAGCAGCCGAATTGTGTTTAAATGCTGCTGAAAATCCTCAAGAAAAGATAAAAGTGCGTTACAAAGGCAACAACAATGGCAACAAAGGCTCACAAGCAGATTTAAGTGATGGCATGTAGGTGTGTGTATACTATATATAACAATACACTGGAAAATAGTAGGTGTTTTCTAGAAAAAAGTTAAGTTACATAACTGTACTAGCAGCGATTCTCAGAGGTAATATGCTCCAATTATAAAAAAAATAAAAAAAACATTGAGTACTAGGCATACTATATATATATAAAAGACCAAGGTCACCAGGCTGTGTATAAGAAGGCTTGGCAACCGAACAAGCATAGTAAAGTCTGGGCCAACATTTGGAAACAGATGTGAAATGGCAGCAGTACCGGTGACTACATAATGTAGCATTTTCACTACAAAGCAGTGTAAAACACAATACATTGACTCACGCATTTTGTGCTATGAAACAGTGAAAAAACATGCAGCACAGGCAGAGTAAATTATTCCAGCATCTACAATGCTTTCTTTTTTTTTTACCTCACTTTCCTTCTAGCATTCCTTTTCTGGGTAATCAGCCAGGGCAAATACACGGTACACAAAGAGCCGTGTGTGGGTGTCTTTTTCTCTGCGTGTGTGTGTGTTGGTATATGTCTGTGTGTCGTGCCTGTTTGAAAAATACTGGAAGGCAGATTGGAAACCAAGATAGGAGAAGATAGGGAAAATAAGTCAGCTGCACTCCTCGCTCCCCCCCCCAACCCGACAACTCACGGAAAATCCAGATGGCATATTTCCGATGATTTCCAGGGTTTCACTGGTCTTGAGCGGAGGTACGAGAGAATAATGTGTCACAGACTTGTAGAACAAGTGCAAAAATGTCGCCTCCGGCCAAGTCTGTAACACACCTCTGCTGGGTTCAAACAGCAGCATTGGGTTAAATTGGGCTAATCCCAGCTCAAAGGGATGCCTAAAGTTCACAAAGTGTGGGCCCTGCTTAACAAAGAAGCAGGTTAATTAAGACTCACAGTGACTCACTCTATCCCTTTTTCCTGCTCTAACAATCCACCGGAGTGGCTTTAGGTGTCTGCAGTAAGGAATGGAGATGAACAAGCGGCCTACCAGAGGACGACACTACATCTATTTCTGAAGTATTTGACAAGTGTGAACGTACATTAGGGATACATTTACAGCCTTCCAAGAGGCCGCGATTGCTGTCTTAGTTATATTTCCCTGCGTTTTGTACCGCTCAACATCACCTTGTGTTTAAAAGTAGGATTCTCATTAAGTGAAGTGTGAAAAAAAGGTGCTAGCTGTTGGACCCAAAAGGGCTAATTATCAGCTCTAATGGCCAATGTGAGTCACTGGTTTCTCCAGCAACCATCATGCAATATCACACATTCGGAGGTGACGAAAGGGGGAACTTAAAAGCACAAAGACAGTCGTTGAAGGAGCTTCTTCTCTTTACCTTACCATGCCATGTAAGTCCATAAATGAGCTTCCGCATTTGTGTAAATATATTGTTTCTTTGTGACAATATAGATGTTGATAATGTTAATATGATATGATATTACCGTTTCAATGTATGCGTGACATATGACACGGTGTGCAGCTTTGCATCCGCACATTATTCGCAATTATTCCCCTCCTAATATCCAAACGTTTCCTGTATGTAAATGCATACTCTGGCTCAATAACAGAATTGCAGCAACCACCTGAGAGCGGTTAAACTTGCCAAGACCCTGAGGGAAATTCCCAGTGTCCCCACTTTAATTACAATATAACCCAAACAGGTGCAGTATGGAAGCAATTGTACGGACCTCTGTTCAGCACAGGGGAGCTCCGGCACCTTATCATGCAGACGGCTCATCCTGTTTGTTTCAATCTGGCATGGAGAGACATTTTTGGGTTTAACTTGATGCTACATTTGCACTTGCTAAGGCTTTTTCATGCCAAAGAAATTGGTTTTCAATCAGGTCTAGGAGAAAGAATGGCTCAGGTGTTTTTCTGATTTTCTAGGTGTAGGTGGCTTTTCAACACTTTCAGTGAAACGCAGCACATTTTTTTTAAAATTTAGCATTTCAAACATTTAATTAGTGTTTGGTTAAATTCTAAAGAGTGTTTACAAAGGGCTGTGGAGGACAGGAGTCTGTCTGAATCAGCCTCACAGGGGCTTGTCATCTTTCTCTCCGCTCGTGATGCAACCGTACTCCATCTGCACAGAGGCTTTGGAAGAGTTGGCAGCAAAGAGCACTGTCCATGGTTCTGAATTTCATTGGTTATAGACACATACAGTACATGACAACCGCTGGTTACAACTGTGGTTTATGGTTTCGGGTGTCTAAGTCTATTCCTGTCATTTTCTGGTTCTTTTTTCTTTATTCATTTTTAGTGCATTTTAGAAAAAAAAAGGATTTACTTTGAATATGCTGTGAGGCAATGGATATTTTTTGCCCAACTGCCTTCAACTGTGTTTAGAGGAAGCTTGCCTGTTGTAATATATTAAAGCCCGGAAACGGCATTTCAGGAATTCTGTTCCAAAGTGGGTTAATCTAAAGCAATTACAGGGCTGAAATATTCCCTGCAGACTCTTGGGAGAAGATCAAAATGTTTCTGAATTGATAGCAGAACTAGCTCCGAGCGTAGGAAACAAAACAAATACTGCTTTGCACATATAGCTGGCACATGCCGAAATTATGCTGCAATCAAATTAGGACATCGGAAACATCTGTTTGGGTTTTGGCACCCTTAACTAGCCATTCTTGAGTATACAGTATAAAACGATTGCAATATTCAGCCTCAAGCTGTACTCAAGGCGTGCACTTATAGGTGTGGATGTTCCTGTAAAATGTATATATTCTATGGTGGATAAATTAATTCTATTCTATTGTAAAAAACAATGATTATATGCAATATTCATTTTCTAGAATTAAAAAGCTGCAGCAACGAAGGCTAAATAATCTCATATTTGAATAGATATGAGGGCAGTGACACCCTCACGATAAATTATGTACATTTGTGGTGAATAATATTTCTATACAGTCTACCACTGCCTAACAAATCAATGCTTATGTGGGGCCTGTGTGGGGTCATGTATGTGGACTGTATGTGAAGCCTAATGACATAAGGCATTCTACAGTCTCTTATCTTAACCCGAGCCCTTGATGACTACATGCTTTAAACCCCAAACCCAAAAACAAAGTTCTTGAAAGATGTGGAAGTTGGCAAAATATTTTTTTAAACTCACTGACAGTGTCCAAAACTCAAAACTAATCCTCACAACAACATAAGTAAAAAGACCCACACGTACAAATACATATATATTTTTTAAAGTTTCCAGATCAGACTCATTTAGTTTATGGAACACTGACTCTGCTTTCTCCAAACAATAGACCGGTATTCATAAGTAAAAATGCCTTTAATTAAAGCCTGAGAGAGTTGGAGAAAAAGAGCGATAATGCTGCAGATAGTTACGGAGCTTAGCTTTGTGGTAAAATCCTTCAAATGCCTACAAAAAAAAAAAAGTGCTAAAAATGCACGCTACGTTCTGTGTGCTCATAATCTGTTCACACACAAGCTGTCAGACAAAATATCAAGAAGTTTAGCACAAACCCAGACACCTGACCAAGTTCCCAATGAAAAGGCATTGTCGAGTGTTGCACAGTTAATTAAAGCAAGGGCACCACTCTACATCTGTCACATCACTTGGCAGTTACTTAATTATATATTTCGGTCAATCTGTTCTTCCTGATGTGAGAGGGGATGCCATACATGAGACAACATCTGCTGAGGTATGTCACATGAGCTTCAACATCTGTCCGTGTTTTTGCACAGCCTGTCAATCACTTGAGTCATGTCTCATACGCATTTATGTTATCATATTGAGAAACCGCAAACACTGTCAAGCGCTGAGAGCTCACATCTGCGCCGCAGCTACAATTAACACTCTTTTTGCTAAGCCCAAAAATCTACACACAAACACAGAGATTGGCACTACACACAAATACCCAGACACACCCCGTGGCTCGCAGTCATTTCAGTCCCTTATGTTGTCCATCACGGAGACAGTGGTGACTGTTCTCCAAACTGACTCCACCCACAAAGGCTTGTGATCACCTAAGCTGTCAGGAAGCATCTGCTGAAACTACCAACCAGCCAACTGTGATACTGGCTCTGAAGATATCTCCACAGAAAAATCTGTCACCTACACGCGTTAAGAACTCAGCGGCATATTTTCCAGTTCTGTTTCTGCTAATTTTCATACAGCAAACTTTATCTGCAAAGCCGAGGAGGATGTCAAACTGTTCTGTACGTATGACATGGTGATTTGACGTATGGAGGCGTCTGAAAAGCCAATATCAACTTGTCTTGTATGAAACACAAATTGCACACGTCAGAAGCCAAATATTTTTGAATAAAAAACGATGACCATCTTCTAATTCCTCTGTAGCAGCAGTAACAGTGTTTTGTTAGAGCTATAATCTGTGAGATTTGCAAATAAATCAGTTATCACTCAATAAACTCAGAGGAAGCGAGAACTGTAAGACATGTTCATTTGCCGGTGATGGATGAACTACATTTGTTTGAGCGGGAATGCCCCTGTAGTAAGCTGTCACTGGATTTCAGGGGCTCTTTGAAGTTATGTGAGACTGTGTCTACCTCCTACAGACACCAAGGGATTTTTTTCCTCACGTAGAAGAAAAGTTCAGCAAAGTGGCTGCCGGGAAACGCGAGATGCATTTCAAAAAGTCCATATACAGTACAGCTGTCTCGATAACTGATGGGATCACAACATACGGACATTTTACAGCACGATGGTACAGTATAATGGTGTTCAGTATCCCTCTGAGCACACACATACACAAACACACATCTGCAAGTCCAACACGCACATTCACATGCTCGCAGATGACATAGAAACCTAGAGACACACTAGCTTTCCATCCCTAGACTCTACAATTTTGCCGTTCGTAATCCCCTCTGAGTCTATTAATATTTCTGTTTCCATGGCGATCACAGCCTTGCCAAATGTTGTACCGATAAGAAGAGATAAGAGCATAAGGGGCAGGGAGATAAGAGCAAGTGACCTGCGGAGATCAGAGCACTAGAGGTCAGGCAGGAGAGCATAAGTAAGTCACTGAGAAATGGACCTTCCCAGTTCAACTCTACTGCCAACCTGATGAAAAAAACAAACTAAAATATGAAGAGCCATGTAAATTTTTCTTGTAGTGCAACGCTTAAGCTTTGTCTCTATGAACTTTTTAGTGACAGCTAGAATTTATGCAAGTTAAATGCCTTTCCAACGTGAATAAACATTTTGCCTCTCCTTAATCTGCCATCTCTCACATTATGCACAGTTTTTTTGCAGATAATTAAATCAATCGTGACAAAGAAAGACGCGATAGTCACAAATCTGCCATACATTCTGAAGTATCATTTTTACATTTTCCCAAATTGGACTGATGGCGCAACGATAACAAAAGCAATTCAACTTATTCAAATGTCTTATCATGTTATTGTCCTGTAAGTCATTCATGGCATATTACTGCCACTGACAATAATAATCCCCCATGAGGGTTGCTCCTAATAAGAATAATATTATAAGCTTATTATTCTGAAATTGAATTTAATTATCCCTCTTCAGTACCCCCAAACAATGCGACACACGAACCATCCACTCCTCTAACAGACCATTGAGACAGTACATCTGGAAGGCATCACTTTACCTGTTTGTTGTTGTACTTCGGTTGGCTGGTCTTGTAGCTGTAATCTGAGTACTGGTCTGAGCCGGTGGAGTTGTCGTCTCCTCCTGTTCCTACAAAGGTGTTGGCAGCAGGGAGGTCCTGGACGGCCTGATGCTTCTGTGAGGCTGAGGGAGATTGGGCCTGCAGCTGGATGGAGGGTAAGGGGGAGTTGGAGCGGTAGTGCCTGCCTATATCAGGGCTTCCTGGAGAATATGTTAAGGGCAGATGTATCCTGGGGCTATCATTGACTCCATCAAGGTTGAACTTGAGACTCTTTTGAAGGCTGACCTCCTCCTCTTCCCCGAGTGGTTTTGGGGACTTCTGGGGTTTGCCTTTTCTTCCTCGTTTGCCTTTGGCATTCTTTGGTGCCTGTTTTGGTGCATACAAGTCCTTTGTTTCCTTCTTGCCAGCCTGATACCCACTCTTAGTTTCTCTTTGGATGCGGTGTCGAATAAATACCACCACCAGGATCAACATTACAACACCTGCCACACCAGCAAGGCTTCCAAACAAAATATTACTACGCTGTGCTGCAAACCCACTGTCAGGATCACCAGCAATGTCCCTGTCCAGTGGAGTGTAAAGACTGTGTCCAACTAGAGCCTCCACTAAGCTGACATTTGAAATGGTTTCATTGACATAGATGTGGACCAGGGCAGTGGCATGACGTGCAGGCTTCCCCCTGTCACTCACTCGCACCACTAGGCGATGTAGTCCACCGTGTTTCCGGGTCATCTCTTTTGCTAGAGTGATCTCCCCACTGGAGGGGGAGATGCGAAATAACTGGTAAGGGTTTCCACCAGCAATACTGAAGACCAGCTCTGCATTTGGCCCACTATCCAGGTCTTCAGCTTCTACTACCTCAACATGGCTATCTGGAGAAGCTAGAGGTGACAGGCGCTTGAAGGAGGAATTGGAGGGCTTGGTGATAACGGGGTCATTGTCATTTTCATCCAGTACATTGATGGTAACGCCCACATATGAAGACCTGGGCGGCTCTCCTCCATCCACTGCTTTTAGACGGAAGGTGTAGCTGCTCTCTTTCTCCCTGTCAAACGAGATACTTGAAAGTATGGTGCCTGTTCCATTTTGAACCACAAACTTCCCTCCATCTGGCTCTACAGAGAGTTGAACGTGAGCATTCTCACCTTTGTCCACATCCAGGACTGTCACCATGCCAACTGGACTTAGAGGGGGCATATTTTCTAAAACTGAAAAACTGTAGCCACTAAGCATGAACTTGGGGTCATTGTCATTGCGGTCAAGGACTTTTATTACTACAGTTGCTGTTCCTTTATGAACAGGTGACCCTTTATCTGCTGCGGTGACCCGGAACTCATAGCGCTCTTTATGCTCACGGTCAAGTGGACTTCGGGCTCTGACTTCGCCTGTATTTGGGTCAATCTCAAACAGACCTTTGATGGATGAGTCAGCCACAATATTGTAGAGGAGTTCCGCATTAGTGCCACTGTCAGCATCCGAAGCCATAACATCCAAAACCTTCTCTCCTGGTTGGTTTTCTTCGGCAAAATCTACTTCAAACACGGTTGGGGAGAATATTGGAGAGTTATCGTTCACATCAGTCACCTGCACCTTCAAAGAGTTTGTACTAGAGAGCGCCGGATTTCCTGAATCAACAGCCACGATCTCTACCCTGTAATCCCTAACCCTTTCGAAGTCGAGGGGAGTGGTGGTCTGTAGGAAATACTTCCTCTTGTTGTCACTGGATGAGTCGCTGGCAGGGCGGAGTTGGAAGGGCACATCCCCTGCGACCACACAAGTGACGACAGCATTCTCTCCCTCATCCTTGTCAGAGACTTGGACCAAAGCAACAGCTGTTCCCACCGGCATGTCCTCTGAAATGTTAGCCACTCCTTCACTGTGTGTCACAAGGCCTATCCCCCGGATCTCGACAGCTGGAGCATTGTCATTTTGATCAGTCACCTCAATGGTTACAAACGTCTTAGAGCTTTTAGGTTGAGGACCCTTATCCCTTGCCACCACGTAGAAAGACAAGCTGCTGATTTCCTCCCTGTCCAGTGGTCCTTTCACATAGATAATGCCTGTGGACCGATCGATTCGTAAGAGTTTCGGCACTGGTTCTACTGCTTGGTGAAGGGTGTACTCAATTTCTCCATTAGGGCCCATGTCAGAGTCATTTGCTTTGACCTACAATAAAAAGATTAATGTGGTTAAAGGCAAGATTTATGTCCAAACGATTTGGTGCTAGAATTAAAAGGAAGCTGGTGTAGGATTTTCTCTACTAATCATCGGTCAATGAATGAATAAATGAATCAACAGATGTCTGATCACTTCAAAGCACAGCAAGTAAAGCTTTATTTGGGCATATTCCATTACTGCATTTCCCCTTTGCACTTGTATTTATGCTACGGGTAATTTTCCCCTTCTTCCCCCCTTTCTTTTATCCCAGAAAATGGAGAAAAGGTTCACACATACGGCAAAATATTAAAGCTGCTATTTATTTCATCACAGTCAGTGCAATTTCACAGCGGTACGTAGAGAAAATCCTACACAGTGTCTCACTCCTACACTCAGACATTGTGTATCTCTAACTCAATTTCTGTAAGCACAATAGCACAACAAAAGCAATAAGCAGCTTAATTACCTGCACAAGCATAACATGCAAATGCTCTAATACTTTTAATATTAATTAATATTAGTGGAACAACTTGCATAAAACTAATTTTAAAAAGATGAATACGATGAAAACATGTGAAGTGACAGGGAAATCAATTTGGCCTTGGTTTTTCCAAGAGCTTTAGACTGGAGGCTAAACTCTGAACATTCAGAGCTGTCAAGCTATTTCTAAATATTTTAAAGCACAAAACCCTAATAAAAAAAACTCTCTCTAATATGGAGTTACACATACAGACTGATCTGTGGAATAAAAGTCTGCGCAAACATGAGGCACAGACTAATTTTCAAAAACATCTTGATAAATTGGCTGAGCATTGTGGTTTATTTGGTGCTGAATGTAGAATTCAAAACAGCCCATCAAGCAGCACAAACAAATATGGTTTCAATTTAACTTGTCTCGGACTGCAAGTTGATTCAAAATGAAAATAAAATAAAACAAAATTGTTTTAAAAGCAAGTCTCTTTTTGCACTAGGATCTTACCTGCAACACAGAGTGCCCCACTGGACTGTTTTCCGACACCTCCGCTTCATATGTGGACTTTTCAAACTTGGGAGCGTTGTCGTTGGCATCGGTGACAACCACCCTCAGCAAAGCGCTACTGTAGCGCTGAGGGTTGCCTCCGTCCACAGCCTTGATTGTGAGGTCATAGGAGTCCTTTAACTCGCGATCTAGGTTGCCCAGGACAATAAGCTGTGGGAGCTTACCCCCCCTGTCATCAGCCACCTGTAAACCAAATAGGGTTGCGGCATCTGGACCTGCAGTCAGAGCATAATCCGCCACCCCATTCCTGTCTGAGTCCCTGTCTGTAGCTAGAGGTATGGAGAATAGGGCCCCCATGATGGTGTTCTCAGGGACAGAGATGGTGAGCACAGAAGAGGGAAACTGTGGAGTGTTGTCATTGATATCCTGTACCTCAATGCGTCCTTCAATGAGTCGTGGGCTCTGGTTTTGTATCAGATCTGTCACTGACACTTCAAATTCCAGGAAACAGGGCTTACCCTTCGCTAGGGTTCGGCAGTCTCTCAGGGTCTCTCTGTCTATGGGAATCTCTGTGGTGAAAAATGTCTCCCGTTTTTCCATCGACACGAAGGTAAGGAGCACCCACCTCCAGCTTGTAGAGATGCCCCGAGTCTGGCAGGCCCTGGTCTGCTGCCAGGCTACCAATGAGAGTGTTGGGAGGCTGCTCCTCCTGGACCCGGTACAGGATGCTGCCTTCAGCAGAACCACAGTGCAGCACCAGGACCCAAAACAGCACTACTCGTAAATTCAGTTCCATTAGGTCATCAGAAGATCTGCCTGGAAATTAGAGGGAGAAGAACACTCGCGTTAGAATGTTGTTTCCGTTTGGAAATCATGTTAAAAGATTCAGCGATAAAATGCCTAGCAGTTGTAACAGGCTCCATGGGCAATAATTAACAAACACTAATTATAAAGGAACCTTCAACAACTGCTTCAGATGAGAGTGATACATTTAGTCAGCAGGAAGAAAGACTGTCTTCATTGCATTGTTCTATTATAACTCTACCGCTGTAAAATGAATTATTTTTTATCAATAAGTTGTGCCAAAAGCTATAGCAGGCCTGGAAGCACAATATCACAATTAGAGAAAAAAACAACAACAACAAAGGGAAATTATGCATTTGAAAAAAAAAAAAAATGTAACCACAACTCTATCCCAACATGGTTTCTTTTCTGTCCTAGGGCTTCAATAGCTTCACTGAAAGTCTCAGCTTTGCGAAATTTCATGTAGAAATTAATGTAGGAAGGAGAAAATTATATCTTGTGAGCTTACAAGCAAAACAAACACAGGGGCCAGTGTGGATTGTTTCAGCTGTATAATCAAATAAAAATGTAATACCAAATCCGATTCAATGCAGCCTAAGAGACTCATTATTTTAGTATTACACTAATAGACATTGAGTGGTGAAGCAATGTAGCTCAGAGGTAACCTATGCTGTCAAACATACCTCAAAAATAAATCTTTGCCAACCTGTCGTGATACTGTCTATCGACAAATTTGAACTGTGTGATGTTGCCAGCGAGTCCTCTGCAAACAAGCCACAACAAGGGCTATCATTCTAAAGGCCACAGAGTCAATGAGGCCATTTCTTCCCATGCAGATTATGCAACTTGGCCGTTATCATGACATGCAGCTTGCAAACAATGCACAATGCAGAAAATTCCAACCGTGCTCCATTGCTGCTGGCTAACTCAAACACTGTAATCATTATGTTTGATTTTGAACCTTTCAACTTTGTAATTACGTCCCATTATTTTAGTGTCTTCTTTGATCTGTATTCCCCCTAGCTAAAGAATTCTGTCTTTTTCCATGCTACAGTGATTTTAGACTATAATTGTTTCTTGTGCGAATGTGTGTGAGAGTCTGTGTGTGTGTGTGTGTGTGTGTGTGTGTGTGTGTGTGTGTGCGTGTTGGTAATTGAAATGGGAGCAGACATTGAGGTTAAGTATCAAGGTCCAGTGTTCCGGAAAACTTAGTAGTGGCAACGTTTTACCAAATTTCATGTGATGTCTACTCACCAGTCATGAAGTGCTGATTTCTGTGTGTGCTTTCGGCGCAGCCCGTTTTGCGCCGTCTACTGCAGCATGTTTATGTTACTTATTCACTAATCCAAAATACTGATTCGAGTTGGCTACGATCCTGACCTTATTAGACAGATAGGAATTTTCCCAGACTAGATTAAATACTGCTTGCATTAGTCACTTCTCGACAAAGTTGGAACAGTTTCTTGAAACTTTCATGAATCATGGATCCCTTCAAGCCTTTAAAGAACATTACAAACTAAGTATCAACATTTTTTTTGTTAAAAAGTGTAATTGGGGCGCCCATTAGCTCAGTTGACAGAGCAGGCGTCCCATGTACAGAGGCACTGTTCTCGCTGCAGTGGCCCTGGGTTCGAGTCCCGGCCTGGGGCCCCTTGCCAGGTATCATCCAACACCCTCTCTCTCATCCTGTTTCCGGTGATCTCTGAACCTGTCCTATCAATAAAGCCATACAAAGGCCAAAAAAAAGGTGATGTGTAATTGAAGCATTACGTTAGCTGAGGAATTTAACAAATGACGGAAAAAAACAAAAGGAGTACAGGTGCCGGATCATGTATCGACCGTCGCCCTGAGATTAGGGATCAGTGATTTCTTGGCTTTTGTGGGTTGTGAGAACAGCCAGAAATATACACGAATATGAGCATGCCGTGTTAATCTGAGTTCAAATCGGTACATTCTGCACCTTCTCAAATGAAACAGCGTTCCGCAGAGGAGCAAAGCAAATGTGTATTAAGCTAGACAGCAAAACACAAATATACAGAAATCCAATGAGAAATCCAATTCCTTTTGAATACATTAAAATTGGAAGTGCAGGTTATTGATGCACTAATTGCTCAGTTATCGATGTGTCCCTTTTTACATTCGCAGGGGCGAGCCTTTAGTCAATGTGGCGTGAACAGTGAGTGCGCTTTGTGTGTTCATGTGCGCAGGGGGAAAAAAAAAAAAGGCAGGCCGGTGTAAAAAGATAATCAGTGGATACACTCCAAACACATTTCTTGTTGCTACAACGGACGGTTACCACCGCAGCATCATCATTCGTGATATCAATGAAGTTCAATTCAACTTAAAATGCAGTGTTGCTGTCTTTACTTCTTAAAAGCTTGCAAAAAAAAATATGGCCAATCAAGAATTTGACTAGGATCTTCATTAAGGTCATATTAAAGTGTATTTGATTAAACTCCGAATCAGCAACGCTGCACTGTTTGTTATGTGCGTTTCTATTTTTACATTTATTATTCAATTTTTTTTCTGTAGTGTCTTACTTGTGATTTGTAGCTACCATACGTGCCTCTGCAATTCCCCTTCAGGCACAAAGTGATTTTAATTTGATTTAATTTAATTCAGTTAAGCCTTTTTGACACTTGCATAATCTCTTGATCTTCTCTTTAAAAAAAAAAAAAAAAATCACTGTTGAATTTAAGTTTGCAAAAATCATTTTTTTACAAAATGTCCATTTAAAAAACTGTAATCCAAAATGATTTGTTTCAGCTGTTCCCATCGCTCTGCCGTTACAGCCACTTCCAGAATGAATAGGCGTGCTTTGATAGTGACATGATTGTTATGGTTGATGACACTCATGACTTAATGTCTTCCAGTTGGCCTCATGCCTGTCTTCCAGATGGCACCGTGCCTGGCGGCCACAGCGATTTGGTGCTCTTTTTTTTTCCCCCTCCTTTGTTTACATTTACATTAAAATTCATGTTGTTAGTGAAACATGCGCTTGCCATCACTCCCTGAGAATCTCTGATAGGCTGAATATTATTGACACCGTGCCTTTGGATTTTTATCTCACATTTCTCAGCTATCTCACACACATTTATCAGAAGATTTATTTTTTAGGCTGTGGCGAAGGTTGAACACGCGCCAAGGTTTTTTTCACTACTGGACTACGGCATGTCTCACCAAAGTTCACTACCTGAGCAGCAAAGATGGATAAATTAGAAGTACTGAACACAACTGGGAGTGACATGTTCCTGCATCTCAGCACTTTTTGCTCTGAAAAACTTGGTTATCATCTGCCATCCCAGATGGTGCGGTAGACCCACAAGACTACAAGCTGATTCAGGCAGATCGCGATACAGAACTCAGCATAAAATCAAAGGGGCAGGAACAAGAAGTTAGTTCTTTCTCAGATGTTGTCATATCACAATCATGGCTTACCAACTAGAATGCCAAACAGTGGGGCAGATATTACGCTGGCCTGGGCACAGCAAAGCTAAAAGTGTGAGGCTGAGAAGGTGAGATCGGTTTGGCTATTAAAACTCACCCTGTACATGGCGCACAACTGTGGCAGCACAGTGGTGGTTATCACTGCAGAGACCATTTCATCCGTGCACTGACTGCCCATTACTACAACTACAAAAATCGCAGAGGTACTTGCTACACCAAAGCACGGTTTAGGCCTGGCTAATGCTTGGGTGACCTCTACTGTACTACAAGTTGCATGAGTGCAGTACACACTTTACTTCCCTCACGCGGAGCTATTAGGGCTCTGCAAGACCTAAAGGGCTCATAGTGTAAATTCCCTTAAGCGCTGTGTGCTGCAAAAAGCATCCTGCACAAAAAAGACAAACACATCGAGCCAGACACTTACGGAGGTGTCTTCGGAGCAACAAACATTTCTGGAGAAATATCTTTCAAAACACAATCAAGGCGTCCACTGTCTGACTGAAGAGAGAACTTAAACTCTACCAGCGAAGCAGCATTCGCCACAAAGCCTCACGCTGTGATCCTGCAATGGTCCAGATGGTTCCTACATAGAGGAAAAACTGTAGGCAGCCTGTACCACAGTATGGAGGTGGACCTTCAAAGCCACGCTCAAAATCGCCTGATGGGTCTGCTATTTGCTATTTCTCTTGTTAAGATGTTTGACTCTGCAACAAAGAATACAGTCGAGGCGAAACTACTCGGCGATGGAGTTTAAGACTCCAAGGAACATCACAGAGTAGGAACGCCGCCGGGCCAAAAACCCAGCTTATTAAGACCATCGGGGGTGCCAAGTCTAAGTACAAGAAGAGACCAGAGAGTCAGTGTTTCATGACTCATGCTCAGCGTGGCTATCACTCCACACATTTACAAGCTGCAGGAGAAGCTCACCCAAGCATACCCCTTCACCTGCCAGTGACCTCTATAGATAAGAGTGTCGCGAGGAGAGGAGGGAAAGTGGTTCTCACTTCTGCCCACTGTGTCACCTGGGAGTCCTGTTGTCGCTTGAATTGACATTTTGCTGAAATATAGTGTCGTGGTTGATCAACATGACTGTTTTACTTAAGGGTAAAAAGGGAAATGTTACGACCCGATGCTGCAGTTATGAAGAGGCGAAAAAGGCAAAAAGAATGACATAAATATTTGTATAATGTGCTTCCACATTCATCAAATGATAGTGTGAATATGTCAAATGTCAGTTCTGAAAAATGTTCAAACACTTACACAGCTTTCTTTCACTAAAAATACAGAAATATAAATAAAAAAAATATATATATGAAATACGCAGAAGAGGACAAGCGAAGATAAAGCGGAATATTGGAATAGTTGTGCCAACTTCAAACGGGAAAAGAGTGAGACTTGAATTCCACCAGTGGAGCAGACGTAAGGGGGGAAACCTCTTTCGCTTTGTGGATCCATTTACCTTCCTTCTGATCTCTCCCTTACCTTCGTGGATCTGCCCGTTTCCTCAAATGCCATTTTGTGTGACAGCGAACTCCTCAATCCCTCCCAGCAAACCTGCCTACAATCCTCTATCCCTCCACTCCTCCCTGAAGGCTCAGTGCCCAGTGCCGGCGCTGCTGCTCTGCTCCTCACAGAGGAGAAGGTGAAATACTTCACTGGCAGCTAAACATCAGTCAAACTGCAAGGTCTGATTGAGTCTCACCTGTAGCCCTCACACAGTGCACCACCCAGCTGCACTCCCTGTTCCAAGAGAACATTTCAAGTCTTGCACGTCTACTATCACCGACCCTACCCTTGGCAAACCTTCGCACAGTTGGTCTCATTCTCAAGAGGGGATTCGGTTTTCTGCCAAAACGAGGCTCGGGCTGAAACGAGTCATAACATTGAGAAAGTGGAACCGTCTCAGTTTTACCAACATGTTTGCATTTTGGTCAGCGGTCTGTATCACCTCGGCCCCCGATGGCAAGAGCCTGTTTGCTCTGTCTGCTTTAGAAAACCATCATCCTTTTAACTGTTCCACACATGTTCTGCCAAAATCCTTCTGCACCCCAGGCAGCAGTCAAAATGTCTTAGGGAGCGTTGACATTTCGTAGGTGGGAGGAAAGAAGAACATAAGGTTAACTGGTGCATTCCAAAGTAAGTGTAATGATTTATTTAGTTTTTTTGAGAGGCTTCCATGTTAATCAAATCTTTGTAGCTATGTGGTTATCAAAGAAACACCACGGGCATCAGTCAGACTGGACCAGGAGATTCCTGTTTGGATATTCTATCGCTTACCAATGTTAAAGGAACACTATGTAGATTTGTAGAAAACATCTGATCTCAAAATGTGTCTATTTGTGGTATTAATGAGTTAATAATACAAAATTCAGAAACATTTTTTTGTTCATAAGTGAATAAACAAGCTGTTCCCACAAGAAAATAAGGTCCCCATGACACTGTTTGAAGCTAGAAAGGTGGCAGGATCCACCACATACAAACAAAGTAAAACTGCATGAAATTGTTTTTTCGTTAGGGTTGTTATTTAGTTTGTTTAGACATAAAAAAAAAAAAAAAAACCTTTCTCTTCGGAATAACATTTCTTGCTACATGCTACAACTACATACTGCACCTTTAATGATTATTAGAGAAACTATAGGGTCTGAAATAAATAAGTAAAAGGATGAGTTTGATCACACAGACACATTTGAATGCTATTAAAATGGGCATTACATCAGCAATCCATCAACATCATCATGTAATTATATCATATCAAATTATAGTATATGGTTATTTTTAAAGGTATTACATATGTATTTTTTTTATTTTTTTAGATGCTATTTGGCCTTGAGGCATGACAAGTTGAAGAAGTCAAGTCTGTGGCCACAGACATGTGACTGTTTCCGTAACTCATTCAAAGTTAAAAGGTATGCAGTGGGAGAATATAATTGTGTTGCGGAGCATGTAAGCCTCTCCTGGTTACCATAGAGACAGACTATCTACCGGCTGAGTCAACTCAGAGACTGACTGGGTGACACTTGCTCTTTAAGTTGGAGCTGCTGGCTCCACAGGTCCGGCAGGAGTGACTCAAGCGTGGAATCAACCGAGGCAAAAAAAAAAAGAAAACGGTGGATCACTAATACGTCAAAGGGGGTTACGACATTGCGTCTGGAGGGGGAAAAAAAGAACACTAGAGTGCAGGAGTGAAACTTATTATGTGCTAATTGATTGCTTTGTGGGTAACTGCAGAGAAAGATTATGATCCAGCACCACCACCACAACCACCGCCACTCTACCTCTGCAGAAAACCCCCTCGCAAAATGTTCATCTGTTACTGGGAACACATCAAGCTCATGAATTCCTCCTGTACGACGGCGTACCGCTCGCCTCGCTGGAGTGTGGAAAAGATAACAAATGATTTAATGATTTTCTCAACTGATGTGATTTGATATATTGGCTGACTCTGCGCCTTTAGCTAGTAGAACAGGTAAAATCCATTAGCCTCCCACCAGCATGATTTATGATGGGTAGCATCACAGCTCAGGTCTCCAGCACAGCTGATCCACCGGTAGAAAATTTACTGCAAAATGTTGCTCTGCACACTTGCACACTACTGACTGCAAAACCCCTGGCCACTAGTAATGAGAAAGCAATGGCCCTTTGGTTGGAAACACTTGCTGAGGGCACGAACGTTTGATTTAGCTTATTCATGTAGGCCGCTTGGCACAAAAAACACTGATGGAGGGGTTAGTCCAACCACTATAAAAAAAAAAAAGCCCATTGAATGCACTGAGATCAGAGGAGCGCAGTCAGACATCGGCAGAGCGTCTAAAAAGAGAGATATGAGCGTGCCGACAGGTTGTACACTTTGCATTCCTCGGACTAACACCAGAGCTCAGTCAGATTTTCCCTCATTTCACTGCTTTTGTGTTATTCCGTGAAGGATTTCGCACTCTTGAGCTCAATTTCATGTCAGAGGACTCTTTTTCTGTGATTTGATATGTCTAGCAGAGAGTTAGCCTTTTCCAGCAGCTCCATCACATGATGCACAGATAGATAGATAGATAGATAGATAGATAGATAGATAGATAGATAGATAGATAGATAGATAGATAGATAGATAGATAGATAGATAGATAGATAGATAGATAGATAGATAGATAGATAGATAGATAGACATTTATGGGCTTGCAGAGCTCCCATCACACACAGCTGCTTTCATAATCAGCTGGCTCCCCTTCACCACATGCATCAGGTTTGTGTCTTATAGACAGTTAGTGGGCCAGATCTCGGCCGCAGGCCTGCACTGTGTTGTGACGGTGGCCTCGTAGCCCACAGTGTGCGTCTGTGTGTGTGGGAACTTAGACCCTTAGACATCTATGTTGGAGCGGACTAGTAGAAAAATGCGCCTGGTGGTCGGCGGAGTGACGACAAAACAACACCCCAGACTCTCCGGAGTGCAGGGTGGAGAGTGTCTGTGTGTGTGTGTGTGTGTGTGTAGGCGGCGGCGGGGGGGGGGGGGGGGGGGCAGATGCGCTGATCAAAGATCTCCCCCACCACCACCACCCTTCCCTCTCTCTCTCCCTCTCTCTCTCTCTCTCTCTGTCCCCCTCCCTCTCCAATTATACGCGCGAATATCTCCATAGGAAAAAACTGCCGATTACTTATGAACGTTGCAGCCCTGCGTACGTCAGAAGAATCTTCGCGAGATAATAATACTAATAATAATAATAATAATACTACTACTAATAAAAATATATAAATATATCTCGCGCTCAAACAGCTCCACTAATAGAGGCAATTAGCGCGATGTTTGCTGCCAGTATGAAATGAAAAAAAGGCGAGAGAGGGGATGGTAACCAAATGGATCGCATTCTCTCATCCACCGGATCGTAATGCATGATATGGATGCAATTAGGACGATCCGAGTGAAGCGTATGCGCTCATACTGTGAGGTGAAGTGCCACAACACGCACACCTAATGACTTAATGCCATTACTAACGCAGGCTTGAGCGCCAGTCCACTCGGATGCATGTTGTTGTTTTTTTTTTTTTTATCTAATTGCGATGCATCGTATTATCAATCACGCAGCGCACCGCTTGTTGCGGGGTTGACGGATCTCCGCCGCTGCGTCCGATCAACCTGTAACACCGAGCAGCCGCCGCTCCGTCAGGCTCGGCTGTGATAAAGTGCACCGCGGACAACTTGTTGTATAAATCAGCCTGTATTCGGAGCCGTGGCCTGCGCTATTACGGGGGGGGGCTGCAAACTTCATTCACATCGCAAATAAACACAACTTATTTTGCAGTCGGTTTTCAGTACCTGAGCCGGAGACTTTTTTTTTCCCTCAAAATCGAGCGCTTCGACGCGTCCAAAGCCAATCCCGTCCAGCAGCTGATAGAATGTCCAACCGGTGATCCCAGAGGCAGGTGTCTCACCCTCAAACCTCCGTCACGGGGGCTCTCATGAGAAAAAATCAAATAAAAATAACTTCAGCAGCCGCGGAATCCGGTCACAGCATTCGCAACTTTGCGCATCAAAATTCGGCGATAGCGTCCACAGACACGCACACCGTCGTCCCGGCACTCTGCTGGAGGAGATGACGGCGTTTATAGGCTATATATCTGTCCGTGAAGATATCAGAAGTTAGGAAAGCTGTTGGATTATTCTTTCTTATGACAGAGCTGCGGAGCGAGGAGTCTCATTCCACGGGGATAGCCTACAGTGTGCCATGTTTTTTTTTTTTTCTTCTTCTCCAATCCTCAATAACTGATCCCTGCCAAGATATGCACTCGCTGGCGCATCCCTTCGATCCAAGTTTCTTCCCGTGCGCTTCCGCACCCCCTCCTCCTCCTCCTCCTCCGCCTCCTCTTCTGATATTAAAGCAGCCTTAGAGCGCACTCTGAGGACGCACCGGGTGTCTGAACGACGGCAACGTGGATGTCATTTTCTTTTTTTTCTTTCTTTTGCAACGTGAAAACGGAGCGGCGAGAGAACGAGAAGCCCATCTGAGAGCGTTTTCCAGAGAGCAAGTGGTGAGGATACTGTGGGTAGGTTAGTTGCTCTCTCCCCTCTCTCTCTCCTCTCTCCCCTTCCCTCTCTCTCTCTCTCTACTCGTCGGAGCGTGGGAGGAGGTGGGGCTCCCATCCACCGCAGCACACAGCAACTTCACACTCAGCATCACATTATGCCTGGGCTGCCGACCAGGAAATTGTGTGATTTCCTACAGTTTAAGAAGATCTCATCAAAGTGGGTCAGCTGAAATGGGGGGAGGAGGTGGAGGAGGAGGAGGAGGAGGAGGAGGAAGGGGGGGAGATGCACCTTATTAAATAAGCGTGTCACGCAGGGAACTGTGCATGCCCTGCTCCTTTTATTATTTTGTGCTTCTTCTTTTTTTTTTTTTTTCTTCCATGTTTGCTGCAAAAACGACTCATGCGTATTTTGGTGCCAAACGCACTGATCGCGCTAATTGTCTAAAATGTGGTGTTTAATCAGGTAGCGCACCCTTCCCGAACTGACAGTTTACTTGTTGATATGCATTCCATGTAGCAAAAAAAAAAAAAAAAAAAAAAAAAATGAATGGCCCTTAAAATGGAGAAGCAGGTTTCACCACAATTTATTCATTTGGCGCCACCCTCAGGCGGTTCTAATAAGGGAAAAAAGGGGGGAAGTGACACAGTCTTCCTCTTCTTCGTCTTCTTCTTCTTCATCAGAAGAGGAAACCGGTAGGTTAACAGTTGCATCATGTTCTGCACAGTGCAATGTTGTGAAGGCAGTGGCTATCAATTACGCAGAAAAAGGAAAAGGATAAAGAACACATGGGCTATGCTGTTGGTGTGCATTGAATTAGACTAGTTAAAATCTGACATCATCTGCCTTCAAACCTGCAGCAGTGTAATTAAAAAAAAAAAACAAAAAAAACACAATGCTTTCGGCTCAGGGCTGTAAATCAGCATGGCTCAGCGGGGATGCGAAATCCATCCCACGCCACAGTTATCCTCCTGCTTTTTCTTTCCCAAAACACTGATGCCGGTGATCATAACTGCTGAAGCACAAGCAATGGACCAGGAGCAATGAGTCAAACAACGAGCTCCGTCACAAAGGAAAGCCTTGAGCATTGCAGCCCCCCCCCCCAACTCCACTTTCCTCCTCCACCTCCGGAGAAAAACTTGATTTCCTATCTCCCCTCAGCCATTCTCTCTGAGCAAAGAGTTTATCAGAGTGTTTCCAGCGTGTGATCCTTTTTTTTTTACTCCTCCCCCATCTCTCATTAGCTGCAAACACACAGCTGTTGGGTTACCTCTCCAGGGCTCCCATTAAGGGCTGCCAGTCAGGCTCACAGTGTCCCTCAGCCAATCATATTAGAGCGCCCGCCCACGCGCTGCCACCGCACGCTGCTCCTCACCCAGCCATACTAATAACGTTTAAGTATTTCTTTCACAGGTGGCCCATAAGTTGTCTCAGAGAGGAGACCGAGAGAGGGAAAGGATTGTTAGAGATGACAGTGACCGAAGAATGAAGCAATTTAATTTCCCCCCTTTTGCTTGTTTGATTATATTTTGTTGTGCAATTAATATTGTTTTTGCTAGTTAATCACACAAATCAAAATGTTTATCCGGGCCAGTGTTTAAAGACCTCACCTTCGCTCACACAAGTCATTTATTTTAAAAACTCACGCATGTCGTAGGCAGACCGAGGCTCCAATCCAACAGAGGCATTTGTCTTGTTTCAGTCAGAACCGTGTGGGCTGGAACACGGCTTCATTTGATGCCTTTATAAGTCGGTATAAAGAGTGCGGGTCTGTTTGATTCCCACTCACCTTCTTTCCTGGTGGCCATTTGAGAGAGAGGTAAAACCGGGACAAGGCGAGGGTAATCGGTGCATCAGAGCAAAGGCAAAAAAAAAAAATGCCCTCAGACTCTCTCCCGCATTCCCCAAAAGAGCCCGGCACCGCCATGCTGTATCTGGCCCGGCACATTGTCTGTGGCCGGTGCCCTGAATATTACACACTGGCACTTTGATGGAGGGGGCTGATTCTTCCAAATCCGACTTAGCCGGCCGCATAAACGCATTCAACGAGCATCAATTAAATGTCTGGCAAGTTTTCCTCAACAAAGAAAAAAAAAAAGAGAGAGAGAAAGAGAATGTGTTTTTCAGACCTGTCTCCATTTATGTCTATTGATGTCTGAAAACCTTGAAGCTTTGGGAGGCTCACTCGAACTCTCCATAGGTGGACGGCGATGTTATAATTCCGAGCTCATGGCTTGTTTGCAATTGCAGGTGCGCCAACAACACAGCGTGTGAATGTGATCTGTATATATTTACATCTATTCTCTTATCACATACCACACCTGGAGCACCAACACACACACACACACACACACTTCCAACAAGAGGCATATACAGAGAAAAGACAAAACAAGACACTAACAGACAGATGCAAAGCTGCACACACGACACATGAACACACACACACACACACGGGGATACATCTAGAGGGAGAGAAATGAGGTAGAAGAGTACAAGTGCAGCAAACGTCTGTGAACACTTTGAAGAGTAAATCCACACTGAATATGAACTCCGCGTCTCTCTCTGTAAGTCCGACTGTGATAGGATGCCGTACCTCTGGACACACCCACGTTAGTGACGTCACGGCGGGCGCCTCGCCTTCGACAGCTGATTGAAAAACACCAGCTGTGACATCACTGGGGTGTGGTCAACAGCGCCAACACATTTAAGCCCACAGGTGGGATTTTTTTTTGTTCCTGCGGATTTACTCTTTAAATGTCACGACGTTAAAAATAGAACCTGACATATGTGAGGGAGGAAAACATCCTCTATCCAACGTGTGCTGTCTTCTCTCATCGTGCGGACGCTGAGTGACAGAATGTGTCCAATTTCAGATTTGTTAGCACGTCCTACTTGTGGAGCCGGAGCAGTTACAGATGGGTCAACGGAGGGATGGAAGGAGCGGCGATGCGGAGAGGAAAACTTTTATGAATCCCACAAACTGTTCAGCTCGGGGGTCAAAGCCAACGGCGAAGTCAGCATGTTCATGAAGCAAATTTGCCACCGCCAAAATTAGGTTCCCATTCACTCGTGAGTCCGTAACAAATTAAAAAAAAAGAATAATTTTAGAATATTCCTGAATGTGAGCATTGATTCAGTAATGGCGTCTATTCACAGAGCGCAAAATAAGCCTATCTTAAAATGGCAGCTGTAGACAAAATAATGGCATCCACAAACACTAGTGATGTTCAGATCTTTAAACATAAGATAGGAGGGATGCATGTGTTTGGAAAAAAAATAATTTTGAAATATTGAGTCAACCCAAACAAGTGTGATCGTGATCACTGGCAGGTGAGTTGCAGAGTGATCGATCAGAATGAGAATTCCTTTATCAGTCCCGCAAACGGAGGAAATGTGTGGGTCACACCAGCCGAAAGACAGTAAAATCACAGTAAACAGTAATAATAGTAAGAAATAAACAATATAACAAAAAAGGTATGACATAGAAATAGACTTGTATATAAATAATATGTACAGATGTATAGAATATCTACACAGTTACAGTAGCAAAAACACAAATGTTTAAAATACTTGAAGGTGAATTTAATGACTAATTTGGTTGAAAAAAGATATTTAAGTAAGTTAAGTATTGGGTGAATAGTGACGTCGTTGGTGACAAACAGCTATATTCTTAGCTTAAATATTTGATAGATGGTTGAAATAAGAGATGAATCAACAATGGAAATAAAGATCTTAGCATAACTTTTACGGAAAAGTGAAATGTTATCAATGAACTGTTGAAACTAAAAGCTAAGTAAAGGATAACTAGTTGCAACACATAACTTGAAATTGATAGATTTCGAGATAATTAAGAAGACCTTGTTTTACAGAACTGCATAACTTAACTTAAATGTAGAAATCAGTTGAAATGGACACATGTAACGGTGTCTAATGGTACTTCAGTTCAATCTAACTTGATAATGTGGCAGAGAAGCAAAGTTGGGTTGAAGTTAGTTGAGATGCCATCAATCTTTCACATCAATTCATCATTCTGGAGTTTTAATTCCTAGACTTCACGGCAGTAAAAGTTTGATCAAAACTCTCTTTGTAGATGTAGTTTGTTCTATATTCAGGTGCTCGATCAATACAACCTCCTCATAATGTAATTATGCACGGTCTGAAAGAAGCTGCTCAGAAACTCTGAGCTGAGCAAGTAGTTTCATGATATTACGATATAAAATATTGTATTTTGGGGTCATTAATTATTACACAACTTTCAGTTTTACTCGTTGGGGAAAGTCAGAAGGTTCGTTTGTAAAGGACAGAGGTGTGAATCTTCACACCAGCCTTCGACTGGATTACGATTCACCCGTCAGTGGTGAACAATGTGTATGGACAGTGATTATCGATGCCTCTCAGTGTACGGCATTCTCAATTTGTGTGCCTCGTCCAGTTTGTGCTTCTCGCTGAGTTCAAAGAATCGTGCCCAGATGTCTGCCTAAACTACCGAGTGTGTTTTTTAATCAATCACAGCTGATATCTGCCTCCCTCCTCCATGTCTCCTGACATCAGTAACATTGACACAGTTTTTTGGACCATTGGAAGCCGGAAAAACAACAATCAACGTTGGTCCGCGATGCATCTTATAGTCAAGAAATCCCCACACCTGCTTAATGAACATGTTGAATACATCCTTGACGAAATCCTTCTGATTATTTGTGTATGTTTTAGATAAAATGCTAATTATCTTCAGCATATCATGACATTACAAATTTCTCTCTTAATTGATCCAAGATGGGATATCAGTGTGTTACAGTTGCCCCTCTCTGGAATAGAAATATGACATTTTATAGGGATTATAATAATATATAAATAGAGAAGACGATCAGAATAAAAGCAAGTAAGAACATCATATAAATATGCTAAGGTAGGTGACAACTCTCATTTAGAAATAGGATTGTAACGAGAAACAGAGATGTAAGATATGCGCCTAATGCTACACTATAACTACAGCGTGGATCATATTAACTAACACTGCAGTTTGTGATAATTGACAGTATCAATAAACACCACATAAACAGGGCGCATGTTTCTGCACGGCTGGTTGTAGTAAGCTCAGATTCACATAAACAAGAAATAGAAAAGGACAAACCATCGTACGCTGACGGTTTTGACATGACTGAGATGTGTTAATGGGCGACTGATGTTCTAATTGCACCAGGAAGGTGAGGAGATGTACAGGTGTGGTTGTGTTTATATAGCTGTCAGCAGCAACGTGAATAACTCACTGTCATGCCCGTCATGATTTAGCGCTGCGCGCTCGTGCGCCCGTGATTGGCAGTTACAAAGGCCGAACAATTTGCCCGCTGATAATTCAACCGGCAGCTGCCAGGTTCGGTTATCACTTCACCTCCTGCACTCTGGTTTACCTCTTCCCAAACAATGTCATGCACGAGGCGGATGGGGGGGAGGGAGCTTTAGCAGTAAGACAGGCAGTGGTGTTTATTTAAAAAAAAAAAAAAAAAGACACTCAGTAAGGTGACGAAGCCAGCAGGAGTAGGAAGACAACAACGGTTACGGTCGTAGGTTAAAACTATACTTATGCCAGCACACTTATTCTTTCTGACTCTCAGTTCCCCCTTAAGAGATCCCCCCTACAGGTATATGCGTGCCTTTTTCCATTTCATCTATAGCCTTGACATCCAGCTCTTACTCATCGGGAGAGTGTATGGTGAACTTAAATCAAAAACAAGAGAGAGCGTTTGGACTTATGTTTGGCCCCGTGTGGTTTGGCTAATTAACAGAATGGGTTCTTTTTCTCTAGCAGGCAGAGAGCATTAAGAGGTGGGAGGATCCGCATCACTCCTCCCCATCTCGTGGAGAAAAAAAGAAAAAGAAAATGCAGTGAATTTGGGGAAAACACGGAGCTCTGGAAAACTGTTTCTTTCATCTCCGCAAAACTGTGCAAACTAGTGTATGTCCTTGCCTGGTTTAAGCACACTGCAGCACAAACCATGCAAGGAGATACACTAGTTTGCATTTCTTTCCTTTTTTTTCCATTCATTGTTTATGTTTGCCACCGGGGTTGGGATTATACATCCACGTGATACCCGACAGTTAGGCACGCAATGGCACCGACAACAATGGCGGCTCCGATAGTGAAACAGTGGGCTTTAAAACACTCCTGCAGTCAGCTTCTAACACGACAACAGAGAGAGGGAGAGAACAAATTAAGCTACTTAGCACTTTGCATTTTAAAAAGATTAAATTACGTACACAGTCGTAAATACGTTCTGTAGATTTGAATGGATTAGCAAATGGCAGCACTCGTCTTGGTTTTTTGCAGTTCGAATCCAGGATTTACTCATTTGATTGCGGCTTGAGTTATTTTGTCTCATTTTCCGAACTTTTATTATTATTTCTTTTTCTTCCGCAGTGCATCGTGCCAAACCACTTCCCTGATTGCACGCGCGCCCTCAAGGAGATGGAAAATGACTCAGTTAAATTTTTACTTTATCTTCTAGTTGATCTATTCGTGGGGGAAATTCGCAGGTCTTTGAGCTCTCTCAGCTTTAAGTATCGATGCAGCGGAGTATCATCCACTCGGTAGCTGCAGTCTGTAAAGTTGACTGGATGAAAACAGAAAACAGGTTCAAGTATTTATCGAGGGGGTTCAACAGATTGGACGTGCTGTTCAGATGTTTTATTTGCTCATCCCGGTCCAAACTAAGTGAGAAAAAAACAGACCAGGAAGCAGCTCGCACGCAAAATAATCAGAGGGATCATCAGCCTGAGACTTCATTTATTATATATACAGCTCCGCTTGCACATATCATGACCTGTGGTTGAAATGAAAACCCTTTTTACCTTTCATTTTAGGCTGAAGTGAGTAATATATAATGATGTGCTTTAAATATTAAAGATTCGACGGCATCAAATCAAATATAAGGCTGAAAAATTCCATACGGTGCAATTTGTTATTCCATATAACACTGAAATGTGGTCTGGGTTGTCTCCGGCGGACTGATAAAGTGCCTCTGCGTAAAGTGTATTGTTATTTTCATTATTACATGCTGGTAAAACGAGTTCTCATTTCCATGCTCTTTAATATATTCAAAATCAGATCCGGGCCCTCTGTAGAAATTTGGGGAAAGGGCTACAGCAGGAAATCACTTCTTCTTTTTTTTTTCTTCTTCTCATTTTCAAATTATTAAAGTCGACTTCATGAGCATTATTTATATACGTATGAGATCATAGCAGAGATTGGTCTACGTCTCTCGGCCTGTGTTCGTCTGTTTGTGTTCAGGTTCGTCGGTCGGGCCGTCGACACGAACCCTGTCGCAAACCAGCAATAACACTGACAGATAAGGTGTTTTCCGAAGGGGCTGCGGCCTCAGACCTCCACCTGCCAATTAAGAGAATTTGACCCACTCACTGGTTCATCGGTTTTTTTTTTTTAGAAAAATGCTTCATCCACTAATTGCCTTAGCTCCCTGTAGATATTGGCTGAAAGGAGAATAAATGATCTGACGGTTTTTGCCGGTGCTCACCCACTCAACTTTATTCAAAGACACTGTAGGCAGGTAAAGGCGACATTACACCGTTTCCAGGTTTTAATAAACTTGATCTTGACCTTTCAAGCCACCTACATATCCGACTTCTCCGGCTGAGTGTGAATTTGCATTAATGCCGTTAAAACCCACAGGTTTTTCCCCACAACTACTACGGTGTTATCAACAAAGACACATTATTTTGAAGCGTTTACACTCCTGAGCTATCACAGTGTCACGACAAATGGTAGGTCTGTAGACAGGCATTTTGGCTGAGTTTATATTTGTCTTTTAGCAACAAATTAGGTGGATTCATTTGTGTCATAGGGATTTGCTGTTCCTTAACGTCGTCCAATATGAGGCACAGTTAGGCTACTGATATTTCACGGTCACGGTCGGGCTGATGGACTTTAACGTGCACAAACGTCAGTCGGATAGAGGATCAATGAGTCAGAGAGACGAGACCAACATACTCAGCCGAACATCCCCCTCTGCCGCTGCACTGTCACTGCTACAGGGAGATAGAGGGGGAGGAGGGCAGGTTAACAAGGGGGACGGCATCCCTCCTCACCCACCCTCAAATCTCCTTCTGCCTATAGATAATTGATCATTACCAAAGCACATACGACTACAGCACACCTACAGACAATACCTAAAAAAACTACTTTAATTTCTCTCTCTCTCTCTAACTTTTTGAACTGCATTATTTGAATTACATAACCATCTAGACAACAACCTAAATGGAGTGTTTCGCTGATCACAGACGTTGACGCTTTCTAACCCAGTCCATTACATTCTCTTCTGCGATGAAAAAACGTGTCCTTGGTAATACATATCACAGCTTGCTATTCCTTTCATAATTCAGCTGCCTCGTCTTCTCTTTACTTCCTGTCTAGGCAGAGCAGACTGCGAGGGGTGTTTAGAAAGCGATCGTTATTTGCACTTTATCCTGAATACAAAGGAACTTATAGACTGGAGTTCAAGAGGTGCACGCCTACGGTTTCTCATCCGTCAGACCTGGTGAGAGTATTAAGCGGAGTCTTATGAAACTGTACGGGTCAGGTGCACAGTAATTGTTGATGCCATTCAACCTTCCGAGTCTGCCGTCCGATCCCTGCAGAAAAATGAGATCGTCGTCGTCTACTGTTGTTTATTAACTACATTTGCGTTGAGCTGTTTATTCTGCCTGTTCCAGGTTATAATTTGGTGCAAACCTAATGCAGTAAAAGAGACATTATTTTTCAGGGGGGTGGACACAATAACAGCAACAATCTAATGGATTCTAATTAACTTGAAACAAACACCGTCTTGGTAAAGCTTATATTATTGTCTCGTCTGAGGGGGGTGGTGATTATGCTCGATGGGAATCTTCTGAGGCTGTTCTTTATAATGATGTTGTATTGGATTTTTATGTTTTTTCTCATTTTATTATTTTGCTCACAACCTCTGCAAGGCTGTAAGGTTTTTTTAGATTATAGACGGATACCTATATTCAGTAGATAATGCCAGTTTGAGGCAGTTAAGTATACTGTAGGTGGTATTAAATCTACCACCCGTGCAGTCTTACTGTGCTCTCCAAAAATGAAAGGAAAGCTCATTCAGTCCTTAACGTTAGTGTGTTAAGCATGATCGAATCTTTAGGCGAACACCTCCAGCTTTTTCCTAAACCCCAAAGCCTTGGCGCGCTGCCTTGTGTCGCAGATAGTTATACTATTAAACAAAAGTATTGTTTTCCTCTCCTAAATGAGAGCCAATATGGCAGATAACCAGAAGGAAGAGACACAAATCAAGTGTATGTTCACCAGTGTTGACCAAAGCAAAAAAGAAATAATATGAGAGGCGGCCTTCAACGGCATATACCCTCATGAGCTTGCAGGGCATTTTGAGATGAAAAAACATTCAGCAAATGACAGCTATATAAGAATATCCACTGGCTGAAAATGAAAGAATTCTTTCTCGCTTTATTGTGCATCCAAATAGCTTCTTGAAAAATACAGAGGCTGGAGGCTGCCAATAGAATACTTCGGGGAACAGAGAGAAGGCAAAACATCTGGCCTCCAAATTTTAATTAGACTTGCCATTGGGATTTCTTTCATTTTACGTACTCGGGTAGTTCTTTCTCCCTGAGGAATACTTGACAACATGACGTGAAATGAAATAATGAAATATAAACTATTCATTTAAAGTGGAATACTATTTATTTAGGAATCCATGTCCATTTATGACTCTTTTTTTTTTTTTTTCGACCTCCGAGAGCAGACCGGACCAGAGCAGTAATTTCTAAAGAGCCTCATTTGCTGAGAGACATTTTGCAAAGAATTTCAGTCCAGTATTCAAAAAGACGACACGCTAACACAAAGGCTTAATCGTTATCACAATGTTTGAAGCTACGCTGTAAACAAGCGAAAGTTATTTGTCAGTTCGCTTGTTTGACTTGAGATTTTATGCGCTCAAATTACTAGTTCAACTAAAGTGCATCTGGCACTGGAGCAGAAAATGTACCCTTATCTATAGAAAATACCCTCGAGTGAGTTTTTACATCACACAGGGAGGAAAACTGCTGCTTCACTGCTGGAAATAGGTTTTGTTTGAAGCATTAATCTTTCTTCCAAGCATTCTCTGGGCAGTCTCTCAGTCACCATTTCACTCCATTTCAACACCAGGCGAGTGCTGCCCCTTGCATGAGTTCAAGTAGGACGTACCTTTTTATTTTAAAGAGGGGGGCACTTAGTAAGCTTTACTATTTAAGCTGTAATGTGCAGCTCAATTGTGCCACGAGTGAGTTTTTTTCTGCTGACTTAAGCTTGGACAGTACGAGAAAAAAAAAATCCTTCATTATCTCTGCTCCCTGTCCTATGGGCTCCTAAAGGCATGGGAATTAAGTCACTGTGTCTAATGAAGTGCGTTAAGCAGTTATGAATGTATCAAAGATGCTTTATTGGGTGAAAGTGAAATTAAAACTAATTTAGCCAAGAAATCAGTATATATATATATCTTTGTTGTTTGTTTTGACTTGTGTTTTCCTTTATTATCCCCCTTGGGAGAAATTCACAGGTAACACAGCAGTACAGAGGGAAATAAGAGTACATCTAAAAAAATAGAGACAATAACAAGAAGATATTGGAAAGGATAAAATGACAATTTGAATGAAAATAAACAAGCTATATACAGTAACTGTCCTTGTGTGTGAATGATGTGTGCAATATATAACCAATGAGTCTGTGCAAATGTGCAATGTGCAGGGTTCCTGAGATATTAAATGCATGTATGT
Source organism: Diplodus puntazzo (assembly GCA_963678695.2). Taxonomy (NCBI): domain Eukaryota; kingdom Metazoa; phylum Chordata; class Actinopteri; order Spariformes; family Sparidae; genus Diplodus; species Diplodus puntazzo. The sequence continues at coordinate 5,381,742 of OZ023167.1, read as the reverse complement.
ATGTATTTGGTCAAACTGTTATGACCAAAAACACATTTGAAACAAAATAGCTTGCCACTTATTCTATCTTGATAAGTGGCTAGTTAGTGAAAGTTAACCCGGATTTCAGATGTTGCAGAGTTACAATGGAATCTTAAATTGCTATCGGCACTGATGTAACTGAGAGCATGACGTGGACAATGCTGTACTCAATTACATTTCTGAGCTACTTTTACATTATTTAAGTTTTCTTTTTCTGCTACTTTATACTTTTTCATTTGGGAGAAAACACTTGTGAATTTTAGGCTGTGCAGATTGCAGAGCCAAAATAACACTTATTATAATTCAAATGATCTGAAAAATGCTGAATATCAGATGCCATAATTAGCATCGGCGCTAACTGGTTGACCCCTCGTACACAGAATGTACATACATTGGGAGTGTGAGTCTTTATCTAGCTTACAATCTGATTTAATTTGAATTAGAATCAATTTTTGATACAAAGCGATTTCCAATTCAACACCGTTTCTTGGTTGATTGAAGGTATAACATGTTTTCAGTCTCTTTGCTTCAGTCTACTGTGTGCCAAACATATTCACTGGTGTCCTTATCCATTGGGCATACAATATTAAACACAACTGGAAATTGGAGATAAAATGATCCGGAGCCTTTTCAATTTAAAAAGTTAACAGCATGCCTTAGTGAATGAATTAATTTGAAAGCGTCTTACAGCCGTGCCTGTATTTGAATAACAAAATGAGCGGGGAGTGTTCCTCTGTGTTATTAACATTATGTCCAGCAGTGTCCGGTCCAGCCGCCCCGTTGCACCGCTCTGGAGAGGGTCCAGATTTCCGGTTGCTGCACTGCCCTCGCAGCTGAGTTCTGCCTTTAATCACTCCATCAGCGCCGTGTTATTGATTCACATTTAGAAAACTAATTTTTGACACCTGTGAATCAATTCTGAATCATAAAAGATGAGACTCAAGATTCATGTGGATGGATTTTATATCCGCCGTTACATCTGTGTAAATACATGTATGGTTTACTTTCACTTGTGCTTTTAATACTCGAGGACATTTAATACCAGACACTTTTCCCTGAAGCAATATTTTAGCAAAACATCTTTCGATGACTTTTGCGTACGATAGTTTGGCTTGTAAAAAAGGAGAAAACATTGCTTGTGTCGTTACTAGTAGGCCTTACAGGTCTATGATGAGCTGTAGTAGACCATAGACATTGACAGCACGTGTCTTATTATATTGGCTGTCAGATGTCAATCATCTGCTGCCCTCTGAAATGCCCTTCCTGAGGCATGATGCCTAGACACTGTGCAGTATATACAATTATTTTGAAAAAGTGCACAAGAGCTGCGGCATCATTACATTACACTTAAAGTCTTTACACAAAAGGTGAGGAGAATGACAATCTCAGTTTGGGGTCTAACGATCTGCAATGTCATTGTTCTCTCCTAATATTTATCATTAAATGTATGTTTCCGCCATCGACACGACTGGTCTCTCTTTGGAAAGCGACTGCTGATCTAAGACTTGGATTCACCGTGTTAAATGTAAGTTATGTGAATAAAGTAAATGGAAACACACAGCGAGCTCTGTTCCTCATCATATCTTTTAAATGTTCGCCTTTATTAAAATAAGTTTTAACTAGTGCACTAAGCTTTTCTTAAATGATTATTTCTTCAGTATTACTTTTCTGCTTTTTTATGATAGCACGTCTTGTTCTTTGAGTTTCTTTTTTTTTAATGTATTCCAGTAAATGACAGAATTAAGGAGTAGAATTGTAATTTAATGACTTTGGACAGCACTGTCAAATTAGGGATTTGTGTCTTGAATGGATAAACCCTATTTGACCATATGATTACTAAATAAATGATATTCTAATTTCTCTGTGCATAGTCACATCATGAAGAAACCACGAGATGGGGCTGACTTTTTCCAATTCAAACCTCAGGTAGGATGTTCTGAGAGCCTGAGGGCCTGGAAAGCCTGAATTGCCTGTGGTCTTCAGTCTAGACTAGAGAATGGCCAGCGGGGTCCTGTCGTAGTCAGGTTAAAAGACTTGCGTGGGTTAGAAGATCAGATATAGCTTCAATCAGACACACCAAAGTGTTCCAAGTTATCGGTACAGCCTGAAATCAGAAACTCGAACAGTATAACGTTCACAAACAGAGAGCAATGGGTAAAATAAACTGCTGTGAATCAGTTTCTTTTAGCAGCTTCTGCTACATAAGTCTTCCGAAATGAACACAGGGCCTTAAATGTGTTATTATAAATATTCTTTATGTGAGCTGGAAGTTTACTTAATACTCTGATCATTTGTGATCGCAGTGGAGCAGTGACTGTACTTGTTTTTCACAAAATCTTTAATTTTCCCTGTCAGCTTACTTATAATGAAAAATTATTCATGGCCTTTAAATGAATTTGTGAATGCAGATGAGGCATTAAATTGTAGATTATGGATGTTTGTGTGTAGTAATGGTCGTAATTGTGCCAGGAGGACTTGATAAAATGAGCTCTGAACAAAGTACAACTCGCGTAATGTTTTCAGACACGTGCAAAGAAATACAACAGCATTTGCGAGTGACAATTGTTAAAGGCGGTAGTGCTCGTCGACCCCGTGAGTGTGACGGACCCTGGAACTGTGGTCACTTTCAAAGTAATTGAAAAAGTGCCACAGCTCCAAAAAAAAGAGTTACATGGATAAAATGTCGGACGTTAAATTTATTTAGTCTAATGCTGAGGTGATTAGTTTGCCAATCGAGCTGTATGTGTTTGACACATTGGATTTCACATGGATTTCGCTAAACTGTGAAGCAGTTACCAAACAACTCAAGAAAACACATTTACCAGAGCTGTCCACCGAGTAAGTAAAATGCATGTATAGCAGGGCTATATCTATTAGCAGCGTAGCTGGTCGATTTAATCATTTACTAGCCAGAAAAATGAAGGTGATCTATAAAGTGGCTGGTTAAATTTAAACTAGCAATTTCGAGGTGGATGTGTAAGTCAATTTTTGGATCCTATAGATTCAACATGGTGTTTGGCAAGCATGTTGAGCAGAAACCAAAAAGAAAATGCAGTTTTCTTCCTCAATTTTCCTTATTGTTCCTTATTGTACCATATTATTTCCTTGCTTGATAGGATATATTAGATTGTATAGGAAGAATCTCAGACTACATGGCTATATCTTCGTCTGGCATTGTTGTGGGCAAAACAATAACCGCAATGGTCTTTCTGCTCGTATGCTTATCAATAAAAGTGACACAATAAACAATAAAAACATGTGATATATGTCCAGAGTCAGAACAAGTAAATCTGGTAAAATGTCTAAATATGTGTGAGGTCAAAGGGATGAAAGCATGAAATAAGAAAATAAAACTGTGAGTAAGCCAAGCGACACAGGGATTTTCTACCCGACATCCAGGGCATTAGAACAAAAAACTGCCCTCAGGTTCAGCCTCACAGGACTAATCTGTTGGAAACTGAAGCGACTGGTAGAAAATGTGAGCACAGACACACTGAACACTATACAGTGAGCAGTTTTGATAATGAGCAGGCAAAGCAATGGGGAGACATGTTTCACTTCATCTTTCAGCACAATCGCTGCCAAATTAATTTGCATGTCATGGAGTAACCTCTGCTGATAGGGGCGTCCACAATGTGCTTCTGGTGAAAAATGAATCAGGAAGACAAATGTGCTTCGGATAACTGAATGATGGAAAACTACTGTTTGCTGGTGTAGAAATAGGTGTTTTTTGATACTGAACATGACATTATACATGAAAATGAGAGTCAAACTTTGGACTGATGGTGACGCTAGGGGAACTGTTGGTAATGTGCCACAGATTTTATATATTAGTGCACAATGGTGTTCATGACTAGTACCTTTCCACCAACAAGTAATGTTCACTGGGGTTCGAGAGAACATTCTCTGATGGTTCTCTGAGGGTTACGCAAAATATCTTCAGAGAACCTTTGGGGAACATTCTCTGTTGGTTCTCTCAATGTTTTGTAAGAAAAACAATAACAAAAACCTTAAAGAACGTTCCTAGAAGGTTCCCTAAAGGTGACAGGAAGAATAAATAAATTTAATATCAGATACTTTTATGTTTATGTTTGCCAAATAAGTGTACCTATTACACTATATCATACCAGTTTTGATTATTGATTCTGTTAATTAGCCACAGGGACCATGTGTGAACAGCGGGTTAACAGCAAAGGACATTTTTTAAAAGTGAGTCTGACACTTGTAGGAAATTCTGGTTTGTCTTCTGCTGCAAAATGACTGATATTCAAAGCATGGCCAGTTTTTGCCAGTACACCAGATGGGCTCTACAACTGTAACTCTGCATGATTTACAGGCGACAGAAAAACAGAATTAAGAAGGTTTCAAGAGGCTTTTCTTTGAGAAGGTAAAGATGACGGTACTTCAGCTTTTGAGCGAGAATGAGTAATTGTGACTTTCTAGAGCCGTCCTGGGTAAACCTCAGGGACACGGATTAGCAGTTTTGTGAGCAGACGGCTTTTGTAAATGCATTGCTGGAGTCCTCAAATACCCATTGTGTGACACTTTGTACCAGGATGTTTTAAGGCACCAGTCTGTTCCATAGGGTCACGCCGGGTTCACACATGCAGCTATTTCGGGCGTTATATTTTAAGAAAAGACGATAAAGTGAGTAAAGTGATATATAACATCATGAGCGAGGGAGTTTCTACTGAACGTGCGTCGTGAGATATCATGATGATGAAGACTGCCATTACCATGAGAACTGTCACTCCGCGCTGTTTTGAAGTAGACGCCAAGATACAGAGGAAATGAGAAGCTTTTCATGTTTAATTAATAATGCTAATGAAACTTAATTAGAGCAGCTTATGAAAAATGCATTCAAATGAGAGATGAGCTTTATCCTTAAATAACAAGCCTCCTGTGCTGGATTTGGTGTCCTATTACATGCTAATTAGACGGCACTAGGGACTGTTAATGAGCATAGATCATCTCAATCGTTAGCGCAGCGGGGCCTCCACCGAGCGCTTATGACCATATATCTGGAAATCGTTCTTCATATGTTGTTCGTATGTACAGAATACGGTATTTTGCAATTATCCGGGCTACTGCTATTAGCCACAAGCTAGAATTATATGTGCATAATGCATGCATAAGGTCCCTTTAAGTTTATTTAAGGTTACGAGTGCACTTCATTTGGAGAAGACATCATATCAGTGAATGATTAACTGACTCTCTCTCTGATGATCTCATGTTGACTAATGTGTTTTAATCGTGGTGATCTACATTCGCAGCTCTAAAAAAAAGTACGAGCCGAGGCTGACAAGTGCATCGTAAGATAGCTCAGAGCTTTTGGGCATTTCACGATCCTTTGGGAGTGTCTATTAAAAAGACCTTACAGACTGCAGGCTATCAGTTCACAGTATACAGATCTGGATTTAAAAAAAAAAAAAAAGAAATATCTTCAAACAAGTCGGTGCTGTTCATTCAGTGTTCACAGAATCCCATCCAAAAAAGTACATTTGCGATTTTTGTATGTTAGTCATGTCAATTATCCGCATTTTGTTTTTCCTGCTCTTTCATCTAAATGTAAAATGTCAAAAATAATAGATTTGTAATGCTAAAAAGCTTATCTATTGATGCATGCTGTGTGCTGAAAGTACACGGATGGTCTTTATGTAGAAAGACAGTGCTGAACTGTCACAGCGTGTGTCATCTCCGGCTCTCTAACAGCTTACTAACATCACAGCTCAATTGTTGAAAATGCCTGTATACCCTGCAGGTAAGGGTCTATTAAATCCTCCTACACTGTGATCCTGCTCCTACGCCTGATTCTATCTCAACCTCTGGGGCTTTTGGTCAGCAACACCTATTGCAATTTACTTCTCTTGAATTCCAGCAAATTAAGCCTTGAAAGAGGGAACAAAGCATGCAGTGTTTTTTACAGCTTAGGCATGACACTCTATACCAGCTGCTAAATGATCATCACAGAACGTATACATAAACTAATTGACTATATAACCGGCGTCTCTGTGCTAAAGAAAGAGAGGGGGTTGGATGAATGGGTGGATGTGTGCGCTCTGTTTTACACTGTCAATTTGGCAGACGCTTGCAGGGGCTGGTGTGTTGCCATGGTGATATGAGCGAGGCATGAAAGAGCAGCGAGGTTTGCCTAACAGGACCAGTCTCATAAGGGCTGATAAAATGAGAACCTTTCTTTAAGAGTCTCGCATACACTATAAGACTGTTCAACACAGCCCTGAGCGTCGCCTCTTAGGCATAACACCGCTTGCAAAATGACTGAATCACACATGCCCGTTAACATGCTCCGGTCAGTTAAAGAGCATAAATAAAAATCTGCTATCGCTCCAGCCTTCATCGTCCGTTACACAGATGCTAGTATTTTAAGGGTCGGGTTGCCGATCCTTGGTCTCACTAAGATTGTTGTCCTCACCAGAAGTTTGAATTGTAAACAATCACTTGCTAATTCATTTGGGTTAAATTGTTATCTACCAAAAGGATCACCGAGGTCTTGAGCTGGCGACACGGCCTCATCGGTCGTGATTTATCAATGCAAACTGACCACTGCGTCTGAACGTTGTGTCAGCCCGCGACGAGACTACACTGTAAGCGAGAGAGAGAGAGAGACAGTTGCAGGCACCCACAAGAGACAGAGAGAGACGCGAAAAGATGAAAGATGCATCATTAAGTTAGTCGACTTCACCAGACACTCTCCGCTAAGCACCGAAGAGACAAGAGAAGAGCAGTTCACCAACCTTTGTTTTCTCACACGACTTCACTTTTTCAGCTTCCTGCCATTCCTCTCCTGCTTATTTCTCTTGACTTTTAATTAATTTTCACAGCAGCTCCAGTACGACGAGATACGATTGAAGAGCCAGAAATACTTCTTAAAGCAAGTCGCTGGTTTTATTCTATTTTTGTTATTAACAGCTATCTAGTCAAAGGAGCCTTCGAGTTTTGCCAAAAATCTCACGTAATTATGTGAGATAACACTTTGAACTTGAAATTTTGAAACTGACACCAAACTGACTGTTTTAAACTGTTTGCCTCAGTTCTATCAGGTTGACATATATCTGGCTGTTAGTGTAATCTCTACAAACAGATCGAACAAACCTACGAACGAAGAATCTGTGGGCGAGGGGACAAGATTTTGGTACCAGGAAGTGTTCTGGTTTTGTGTTTGTAGTCTGACTGACTGTTGACCGACCCAGTGAATTTGGATGCATGTGGGTAAAAAGTCTGTGTGGAGAGCTACGTCCAACCTATCACATATCATTATTATGATCTTTTTATTGATTCATCTACATTTATATGCAGATATACGTTTAGAAAGATTCGCTAAATCATCGGAGCTAACGAACCGGATGATACCCGGTTAGCTCTGAGTGCATAAACAATGACTGGTGCATATGAGAGAAAGTCTTGGCCCAGATATCTGTTATCCGTTTTCCAAATAAACGCTGACTACACTAGAAGCCCTGACACAGCTGCCATTGCCCTAGAGCCCAAATTATCGCCAGACATCAGTCGGTGGGTTCCCAGATTGCTTTGCTCAAATGTGCTGCGACCGTCCGAGGCCAACATCCAGGATGTGTTGAAGCTACACCGCCAAACCTGTCCACTACAGTCTGCTACCACCTACCGGCTTGTTACTCCTTCACTATGCAGGGGGCCGCAGATCACCACTGGTGGCTGTCCTGGCTGCACAACAGTGCAGTAATGAGCTCCCCACTGACATGAGAACAGCTCACACACTTACTACACTTTTTCCCATTACAGACTGAAACATCACATGAGTTCTTCATTACTTAGTTTTTATTATTAAATATTATGTTATTATGTTATGTAATTGCACCGCTTCTCACTTAGATTAAATAGCGAAAGTTCAAACAAAGATCTGTAGACTATGACGTTAGTTCATTATGATACAGCTGCAGTGTAATAGAGAACACGACTGCCACAGATACAGATAAAAGCAAATAACTTGAATCACGAAGCAATAAATGCATTTTTGCTATCGATCATTCAGACAATTCATTTTTGAAATACTTCAAAAACAGGAGGAGATCTTTGATATCTACAATTGAGGAAATCATATTTTGTTAGCTGAATACAGGATATTGAATCCACATTTCATTAGAATGTCTCTCTTGATAGTGATTGAGTGGTGGTGATAAAGTGCAAACAGGAGCAACAATTACTTACCATACGGTAATTACTATACAGCGTTTTCTTATGGTAGCACTCTTTGATTTCCTGCCGGCTTTTCAGAGAATATTGCAAAGCATCTGCGATGCATTTTTCCAGCTGTACTTTTTAGTGTCAGTTGTTGTTTTAGCAAAAGAAGGAGGTGCAGCGAGAATGAGATATGTGTTGACCCATAAAGATACCCCCAGCCCTTCAGTTTATCGTATAAAACTAAATTTGCAGGCATATGATTTCCAGTGATATAGAACGGTCTGGAAAATTGTAATCTGAAAAGTAACTAGCAACTAAAGCCAAATGTAGTGTGCAAAACACCATGGATGACCCTGTGGTTCAGGGGTAGATCCAGCGCCTTGTTATTGGAAGGTTGCTGGTTCAATTCCCTTGGTTTGCATGTCAAAGTGTCCTTTGGCAAGGCACTGAACCCCAAAACTGCTCCTTGCATGGCCATCAACGTATGAATTACTGTAAATTATAAATCTGTACTTTAAATGAGTTCAAGAAATGTACTTAGTCACATTCCACCACTGAATTTAACCCATGATGGATGTACTATATTGCTTTTACGACGGGCCGACATTGTCATTCATAGAGTCACACTAAAAACCAGCAAACAAAAAAAAAGAACCTCACACAGCCGTTAATGCAGATATACTGGTTCAGTCCCCCAGCAGAAACACTTCTGTCCTGGCCAGACGCCTTATCAGACACACTGGTGGTGGACCCTAAGTGGGAAGTCGGTGAGAGATCATATCCTTTACTGCACTCACTGCTACTGCTGGCTTTAACAGAGTGAGATCTTCAAGGCCAGATAGGGTGCCGTGAAGCTCCGGGTGGATTCGGTCCTGCCAGTCAGGCCTCCTCTCCGTCGGATGAAAAGGAGCGGCTGATGCGACTACATGCCTAGGTGGCCGTCCAAACCCCTCGATGGGCCGACGGCGAGAGCATGCAGGGACGAGGAACACACGGCACAGTTGGCACGGTGTGGTCAGGAAGTGACATTTGTTTCTGAAAGCCTCCGGTGTATACTTTATGTTAGTGATGCTCAAGAAATTAATAGGTATAGCAGTCGCATGTGGTGATCCCATAGAAGATGTATGTGTCGTTTTTTTTTTTTTTTGAGTAAATAGCTACGTGCAATTTCTGTTTGTCCTTCTCTGGCCCACTCTCTTTAAGGGTGACTGTAATTTTCCCTTTTAGATAGCTGAACAGGATAATGGGTAGTGTTGTCTTTTATTGCCATTTTCAAAGATTTCATTCAGAGGTAGGGTTATCTGCAGTCGATTTTATCTCTGTTTCTTTTTTCTTCATTGTATGAATTTCCAACGAGCAACCTTCATTACTCAATTAATCCTTGGAATCATTTCAATATTTTCTGTTTGCTTTCACTGTGTCAATCCTCATTGTTTGTTTCTCTGCTTTTATACCGTCTCAAATAGCCGGAGTGTGACGGGGTTCGATCGACAAGTGGTTAACTATCACTAATTGTGTTTAATGCCGCATTTTGGGGTTTCATTGTTCTTTTTTTTCGTTCTACACAACAAACTGGATGACTTTCTTTTCAAATTGCAGATTGCTTTCCTATAACCTGGCTCCGTCTTTGCCATGTTGAAAACTGTATTACACTCTAACCAGGCTGCAGCACAACTTCTTTTATCTCCTGGCCATGCTATGGAACAATTGACTGTTTACTGTTCTCATTAGTGATCTGCTACGCTCCAGTCATTATTCCAGCTGACAGGTCAGTGTACCCTTTGGGTGAGCCTGATTCGTTTTCATGCGTGAGCCTAATCATTAATTCGACCAGCAGACATGGCCCGCAGCTTTAGAGAAGACAGAATAGTGGGTACTTTTCCTGCCTTTCAGCAACCTCAGAAGCCCCGTAATTAAGAACTTCCAGCCAGGACAGTAATACTGGAGTGGCATGCTAACTCTGATTCACAGCCGCTGATAAAATCCCTGATACCGTGCCCAACACAAGGTTTAATAGGCTGAAACATCCACAAGTCTGCGCATATTACTAACAAGATAAAAAGGCTTTTTTGGAGGTTCTGGTATTCATCGAATATTGATAGTCATGTGCATTAAAAATGATGGATCAATCATCCTTAGCACATACAGCAACTATGACTAACACATCCACAGCTTTGATGTTTCCAACCACGCCAGTGCTGAGAGTCTCTTTAATGGTGATGATGATCTGAGCATGCTTCAAACTCCAGACAAAGCGAGTTCCGCCATCCTCCAGAAGGAGCTGCGTCGCACTCAGCCACCTCTTGTGTGTGTCAGCTATTATCGGCCGTGTTTGTCTTGCAAAACCAACTGTCACAAAAGTGGAAAAGATTCAAAAAACTGGTCCAAATGCTTCAATCATTTTTGTCTGAATTTTGTCTGAATCCACTTATAATATATGATTTGCACATCCACACACTAAGAGAGCGTATTTCAACCTGTTAAAGATGCACAGTGTTGCCATTCTCTATGTGTGATTAGTTAAATATTAGCTAAAAAACGTGAGTCAGTGAGGCAAAATTGCAGCTTGAATAATACTAAAATAGGGTACAACAGTGGGGATACAGACATACGCAGTATTTGAGCTGACATTTTTATCACCTCTGTGTTCTTACAGCATCAAACGCAATCTTCTGCAATGCTTGAATTAAGAAAACTTTGGACTTAAGCCTCACATTGTATTTTTAAATTTATGCCACAGTCTCCCATCTTTAAGTAGAGTTTGAATGTTTTGAGATGAATAGCTTATAGACCTACTAGTTATATACGCTCGTGCCAATTTAAAATTAAGAATCATAATTATTGATTTACACATTTAAGGGCACTTTTAACTTTGCCTTTGTCCTTTATTTCGTCCCCCCTCAATTACTCAACAACCTCCTATCATTTCTTTTATGTCTCGCTGCTTCTTTTTGGCAGATTCTTTACCTTTTATTATTCACTTTTGTTTTTTTGGCTGTTTGTCTCCCCCCCTCCTCCTCATCTTATTGCAATATCCTCTTCCCCACTGCTCCTTCTTATTGTAAAACCGCTCCTTTTCTTAATTCTTCCTCTCCTCTCTCTTTTGTCTCCTCCTGTTTTATTCTTTGCGTCGTATCTTTCCTCTTCGCCTCTTTCCCCTCTTGTAATTCTCTCTCCTCCATCCTCCCCTCTCCTTTTGTGTTTCTCCATTGCTCTCATTTATTCCTGTCCTCCAGCTCTCTTTTGTGTTCATTACTGCGCTCCTAATCCTGCTCCTTCTCTGCCCGTCCCCTCAATTCTTTACATCTCCTCTTTATTTCCAACTTTATAATCTTGTACCCCTTAAATTAACAACAGTGGATGTAAGCAATAACACTGTAATAGTTGCACTGGCTGTTAAGCCATCACTCACCCTTGTATTGGAAATTTACGGCCGGTGCGACTGTAGGTCGAGCGCGCCCGAGAACTGACAAAGCAACTATTTCAGCAGCATTTTTTTTTTTTTGGCAGATTCTGAGCACTTGAGAATCTCAGGAAGAGTTTCACCAACAACTTTTTGGCTAACAGGTTTCAACGGAACACACCTGTCTTTTGGGAGTCTTATTGACGGACTGTCAGGAACGAGCGAGGGATATGTGCTGAGTCTGATTTCACTTGTACTGTAAAACATGGTGAGTAACAGGGCGACACTTCAAGGTCACATCTAATGGATTTCTTTGACTCTTCACTCAGAGCTGTTCAAGTGAGGGACACAAACTGCCAAACTTCACTTTGCAATGTGCAGCTTTGAAGATACCCGGCAAAGAAAAAAAATTGACGACTCGCTTCAGTCTTAAGTTTCACATTCTCTTGCAACTCACAATTGGTCCTCACCCTCCGTCAAAACTTGATCTGCGCTTACTCGTCCGTCCCTTCTCTCAAACCTTGACATGGGAGGCTGATGTCAGTTCAAATGTGTTAATGGTTCTGTCACTAATAAGCATCCACAGCTGACAGGTGCTAGATGTGTTGCTTAGGCTGAATGCTGCATTTGCAACCATGGTTTGTTTTTTGAGTGGCATATTCTATAATTTGAAGCAATTTAGCGAGGGAATAGTTTCGTTGCTGGAATAAAACTGTCCCATGTCTAGTGGTAGAAAAAAGAAACATTTCAGAACCTGGCTGGTCCCTTTGTTGATTTACACTAAGGTGCAATTTTTCACTTTTTTGCACTGTGTGGAACACCATGCAGCGGTTACCTGTAGTGATCTGGACTCATGACAAGCTTTTTTTTTTTTTTTTCCTGGAGGTGCTGAAAGCCATTGTTGCATTGTAATTCGACAACTTGAAAATCTCAGCTGGAGTCATCTGATTCGTGCTGAACACTTTCTCTTGTTTATGTTGCTGCGACTCTTTAGTGACGGCGAGGCGGTTGATTAAATAACTAGAGAAAAGCCATTGCAGAGTCTAAAAGTTTCTATACCAGTAGGCCTTCACTATTTATCTTAACGTTTTCTCAATCTCACACATGAATGACGGTAAATGTATCATCACTCACTAACGAATATCTCCAGTGTCTGTCTGCTGGATGACATATTGTTTGCCTTTGTTTGCTACTCTCAAAGTCTGCATTTCATGCACATGCACACTCTCTAAGCCTATTTACACCTGACTAGTTTAACCTGGGGACTTTAAGTAATTCGTAATAATTGCAGAGGATGTCTGTCAGCCTTATCCCATGCGAATCTGCCATGTTTGTAGTTTGTAAAGTAAAAAAATCATCTGCATATTACATATCATATTTTGCCCAATGCAGAGATACTATTAGCCATGTGCCTATAGGCATGTCAGCGATTTGGTGTTGTACTTCTTCCAAAACATCAGTGTTTTGACAACAGAAATGAGAGAAATTTCATCACAGCTTATGATATTTTCAACAGCTGTGCTGTGGGATCGGCTATATTGATGTTTAAAAGTGATGACAGAAGGTTAGGAGCAACAAAACTTGTCATATTCAAGCACAGCCACAGAGCATCTTTTTAGTTGATCTAAATGAGCTGCAAAAGCACATTTATGCTGGTAACAGATGCAGAAAGTGGGCAAATCAAACTCTAAACTCTATTAATAAGTTGGCTGCTGAAGAACAGATGCTCCACTTCTGAAAGTTGATGCTACACAGAGTCTTGACATCATCCAGGATGTGAGTTAAATACAAATGTATCCCCCGTAAATGCGCAACACAAAACATAAATGTGTGGTGGCAAATTGCAATTCCCCGAGTTATTATTAGTACTGTGTAAATTATTCTTCAGATGGCAGATAAAGAGTTTTCAGATGATGTGTTAAATAATCAGAATTCAGCAAAAAATATTATCATTGTCATGGGGGAAAGAATCCCCTTATTTTTGTTAATACAGTATTTTACAGTGTTTTATTTTAGGGTGTTATTTCTAGTTATTCTGCTTAGCTCAGGAGAAAGCAGCCTGTTTTTCAATTACTGAACATAGCATGGTCCTACAGTATGTCTCAGTATGGTAATCAATAGACGGGTGATGAGGGGTGTGGTCCGAAGCTGAAGAGACTCTTCAGATTTGGTGCAGCTACGCTTTTCTTCAATTCAAACATTTGGTGTGGAACGACAGATGAAACGAGAGTAAGTTCCTTACTCTGCAGGCCCTTTTCACTCCACATAAGTGTCTTTCAGCTAAATGTTTAGGTTGAACAGTCAGCATCTTTATTATCTAGTCTAACAACTCTTATAGCATCATTACATGCAACAGGAATCTGTGTTTTTTAGCAAATTTTGTGTCTAGCCGTCGAAGAAAGGGAAACATTTGGCAGCTAGAGAGACTGATTTTCTTTTTTCTCATTGGTTGCTGAAAGTAGAGGAGATAAAAGGAGAGTGAATGGTTGACAGACACAGTTTAAAAGAAGGTTTTTGAATGCTGATATTGTTCCTTCTACACTGTTTGAAGCATGATTCCATTTCAATGTGTGAGTCTTGTTAGGCTGCCTCCAAATGACCCAAAAATAAAAAAAAACATTTTAAAACTACCATTCAGTAATCATACAGGCCCAGGTTCTCACAGCACGTTGATGTCATTGGACTGGAAAGTTGAATCTAAAGTATATTGCCAAGGGGGGAAATACAAGTTTTACATACAAAACATTCCTCTTTAGTAAGATGAAATGCACACACATACAGTATTGTGGGTCTTGGTATCAGCAAATGGTGGTATTAGATGACCTTTGTGTTAGTTGTTGCAGCCAACAACAGGAATTGGCCTGCTTTGCTTACACCTTCCACATTCACTGGACTGCAGACTGTGAGGTTGGTGGTACTGTTGCCTAGATGGAGGAGGGTCCCCTAGCTGGAGGTGGTGCTGTGCTACATGTAGGGATGTAGATAGTTACAGGAGTGAAGGCTGGACTGGAAATGAGGCGTTTCAGACAGTTCAGATGTTTTCTTTAGGAGAGAATAACTCCCTCTTCGCGTAGACGTTGGCCTTAGTAACTTTGCAGATGCTTAACTTGCACAACACATTTATAAAACACACCTCAGGAAAGGGAAACAATCCAAAAAGCCTAATATGGCCTCTTTAAATGAGCCTGACAGACAGGTTTACAGCTCAAATCTTCAATTTTCCAAGCAGAGGCTCTGCTTTTATTTGCCAATATATCAAAATCCAACACTGAGGACCGGGGATATTAATTACATCAGTTCAAAAGAATCTCAGAAATGAATGCAGAGGCTCTCTGATGTGGCAGAGCAAACATTGTTCATCAAAACATACGCAGAAGTCTTCTTTGAGCTTTTGAAACTCCATAAAATTGCAGTTGAAATAGCACAGCTTCATGTTAACAGAGTGGAACCCTGGAATGCATCAGAACTCATCTTTGGTCTACAATAGCAGATGACAGAGTGAGTCACTTGGTCGTGTCTTGAAGGGCGAATGCGTTAAATACGATTTTGGTTGGAAACTTTGCAAGACACTTCAAAAAATGCGGCCCAAGCATGGACACACTTTGAAGGTCTTGAACTGCCACTGTCTTAAGGGCAGCAATTTGTTTGTACAGTAGTTTGATATTTTTCAAATTTCGCTTTTAACACACGCCATTTAACTCTAGTTAGTGGGAGGACGAGCGCTCGTAGCTAATCTTGCTGGGTCACAACAGTTGGTTAATGGAAGCAGACGTTGGTAAGAGCACCGTACAATTGGGGAAATAACAACTCTATCAAATCATGAGTCAAATAATAAGAATGTTTTTGCCGACAGAAAGACCCCCCGAACCAAACTTTCTGTTGTTTGGTGAGAGTTGTTAGGAGGCGGCTACACAGTCTGTGTGTGGGCTGATTAACCAACAATAAAGCTGGAATTGGCCAAAAAGCTCCTCAGAGCTGCATAGCTGTTGTGTTATTTTTTGCTGTGGTTCTGACAGTGTAGCAGCCCTTTTTACACAGTTTAATGGAGTTTAATGTAGAAAGATATTCAGTCATGAAATTACATTTATATTCATAAATAGTTTTTAAAAAGGTCCTATCGTCCACTAATTGGTCGGTCTAGTCCGGACCCACTCTGGGAAAAACAGAGTTGTCCCTCTCTATAGTCTTTATCATTCTAAACATCATTGCAAATGATACAATAATGTGCATTCAAAACAACTGTGCTAATTATGAGGTAAAACAATGTGTTTGTAAGTTTTTAAAGATTCATATTTGGTCCACTTTACCAAGATGCACCTTAACACATCAGTGCTCTATATGCGTGCCTGCGGGGCAGTCTGTGGGAGTGTGTTGTGTTGTGGTAGTGGTGGTTGCTGATTTCAAGAAAGTAGCTGCTCTGCAAAAGTTAACTTAAAAAAATATGTTTATTTACTTCTACCAACGGCTATAACAAAACACACTGATAGTTACAGCCGGACAGCATTTAGTTCAGTCCATTACCTCACGGTTGATTGTTGTACGTCAACGGCGCCACAAAATTGGGATGTAGCAGCTGCAGCTTTGAACATGTCACCAAAACCCTCAAGTTATTTACCTTTCAATTATCCAGTATAGATTAATAGTCATCAGAGTGTCAGAGTGTCCCCCCTCAACAGTGAAATGAGATATCCACCCTTGTTAGCATTACAGCTTTAGGGCGACGCACTCAAGTTAATCCACCAACGAGCTGTTTGATGATGTCGATGATACAATAAAACAATCCAAAAGTTGCTGAAGTTGACTAAAACAACTGGATATGTTGGCCTTATTGCGCTTTGAAGCAAAGTTTGAGCTGCCATTTGAAACGCACGCGGCCAACTAACTGAATAAAAGAGCAGCAGCCGCTGTTGCCAGACCCCCTGTGGCTTCGCTGATGGCAACACTTTGCCTTCCAAAACATGCTAAGGCAAGACACGCATGCATACAAACAAACAGACGCACACAGAAACCACATAAAACACACAGCTATATGTAAAACAAGTCCCCCTATCATTTCAAGTTAAACCGACAACTCAGCTAAAAGCACCAGTGTGCTTTGGGGTGTTAGCCCTACGAGCATACCAGTGGATGTCTGACAACATAACAGCAGATAATAGCCTACATTTGTGTTGAAGCTCTGAGCATCTCACTATGTCTGGAGGGGAGGTGAGCACAACAGCTGCGGTGCCAGCTAACGGGAGCCTGTAAGTAATTGGTGGCAGTGCTGTGGAACAATCCATACACACAACGGCAAACAATCAGATCAGATAAGCAGAATTTGTTTGTCCTCTCTGTGCTTTCCGGCCACAAAGCAAACTTTCATACACAAGCCACTACGAGATGTCTAGTTTGATCCATCCAGCCTCTGCACAATTTCCATTTCTACACGGGGGCCGTTTTCCACTGTATTATCTCCTGTAGCATGATGGGTTGAGGCTGGGTTAGTAACTCGGATATTTGATAGTTTCCCATTATACATGCAGGCAACCTTTACGGGAAAAAAAGGGAAATCGGAAATGCCTTGGATTACAGAATACATCTTAATTCTTCCCAATCAGATTATACTGTACTACTGTGGGTATTTTTTTTTAACAAAGGGGTGTCTCCTCTGTTATTACAGCATGCAGTTTGACCATTACTGGACATCAAAGCCTGAAGCTTGGGGAAAAATTGGGTAATAAGTTCAATGTAGCATTTTATAAATCTGCTGTAAAATTACCAAAATGACCATGTACCAAAAGGCAGTTATGGAAGCTGACAGGCTGTCCTGTCACAGTGTCATGAACATTATCAAAGTCAAGATACATGACGGGCTTTAGGTCATTGCATAACTTTCAAAGTCACATCTCATCTGAAGGTAAAAAAACTTCAGACAGTTTATACTCGCATCCAACACCACATTGATGTGATGCTAAAACCACAGGCGAAACCTGTTTCAATTATCTCTATAGCATCCCTTAACAACAAGTAGGTGGATGCTTGTTCATGACAAAGGCCGGTCTCAAGGATAGTCACTATAAAGAATACCCAGCAGCTAAAAACACTTACAGAGTCCTTGAGCATCCTTCCAAACACCGGATTGTTGCCCGTAATAACAGAATACCAGACTATGTCTTTGAAAATATATTTACAGTATATTGTAAATTCGTTTGAGGGTCCCCCTTATTCCCAAAGTATACATCTTGTTCCCCTTGTATCTACATGCATGTCTTTTAGCTTATTGGCTAATCTTCCAAGAGATACAATGAATCATAAATGATTCATCACATAATTGTTGACACAAGCAGAAATAAATTGCATTTAATCTACATACAATTGCACACAATATACATATACTGTAACTATTTCTGCATATATTCAACTACATATGTTCACAAGTAATAGCCTACTAGGGATGTCACTGATTGATTATTAATTGATTAAGATATCAGTTAAGAATTCAACTAGTTAAAAGTATATTTACTGACAACAACATCAGAGTTAAGCAAAAATACATTGAAAAATGTATCTAAATACCCTTTTCTCATGCAGTTATTTTGCATTTTACACAAGTAATCTGTGATTAAAGGAAATACAAAAATACATCACATTTTATCCATTGATTAGCCTCAATATGGTTTGGATTTTATCTGGCCGTTTGATGAAGAGTGACAGATGGGAGCTTTGCAATTAAAAAGAAGTCACTGTATTGTGTTGTTTATCATTCAACTAAATCTATGTTCACTTTATCTGATCCTAATGTAGCCGACTCTGGGGTTGGATTGAACACAGATCATGTCCGCAGTTTTCCAATGGAAAAACTTCCAAGATATTTCATATCATCATTAGCGAATATTGATTGTTAAGGCAGCCAGCTGTCTATTATAGAAACTGTTTGAACTTTGCATCCCTGCAGCCGACCACTACCTCCTGACAACACAATACAAGAGTTTAATGGTAGCTACATCTCGCAATCAACAATCTAACTGTGGTGCTGTTCTTGAGTGAGTTAATGTAATACAATGGCATTTAAACAAAAGACAGATAGATAGTTTGTCTTCAGTATTACCAACAGAATGTTGTCTCACATGCTCTACGACTGTGCCATCGCATTTTTGCTTTTAAGAGCATTTTTGCTGCCTTGTTTGATCTGGGATCTCCTCATATCTCTCCGAGCCGCGTTACCCCACACTGCACAAACATAATTAACGCGTCTGCAGATCAGACTGTGAGATTATTACCTTGAGAATGTATTTAGATAAAAATACTTTTACTACTCATCCAGCCATGCCTGCCACTTTCATCTCTCTTTTCAGACGGATCGGTAACATAAGCAGTCTATGAAAGGTTGTTTTTCTTTATTTAAACTCTTAACTATCTGTATTGTTCTTCCCGTAAACTCTTTCTCAGAACACTTCGATGTGTTAAACAGCACAGCATTGATTTTCTATCCACTTTCTTGCAGCACATAGAACTGTATTTTTTAAATCTCATTTACATGTAATTCCACCTATTTGATGACACATCTTAAAATTCATTCGATAAATATTTATGCAATTGAGTTTGCAAATCTGCTCCTGGAGTGATTGCTGTGTCATTTCTAAAACATGTGAGCATTTCAGTTGGCTACCGCTAAAGGGAGGCTATTTGTGTATATGCAAAAACAAGGATGGTCTCTGGCGATCCCCTCGTGGGACGCCACATGCAGGATAGAAAAAGAACCATTAACACAGACGGATTGCTTTTGAAAAGATTTGAATGGCACTGCTGAAGCCGTGGTGAATTATTTTTTAATGTACTGAACTGAATGTTGCAATGAAACCAGGAAAAAGTGTACAAGTTAATCTTGATGAATGGTACTTACGTTGTGTTTAAACGCTGTTTATTAAAAGTATTTTCAAGTAATACAAAATAATAGTAGTACAAAACTACTGCTTTGTCTGAGATATGTTAACCATAAAGGCTTTAACTGCCTGATATCAGAATCAAAGATCCTTGAGATGAAATCTCTTTTATTACAGCTGCTCCCATTCACAAATCTTAGAAATATGCAGAAAAATAAAAATAGAATTCAAATAATGTACATTCTACTAGAAATATATCTATATATACAGTGATAGTACAGTTGAAATGTGGACTTAACGTGGCTCAAGTAAAAACATGGATCCAGATTGTCTGTAACTACCGAGACTTTGTGAAAAAGAAACTACATCTGACTGGTGATTGGTGTTTGGTATTCAGGTCGTAAATTTAGATTAAAAAAATGGTAGGAAGTACAATATGAATAATAAAGGAAGCAGGTTGTGCTTATACATCACATCTGAGGATTTGGAAAAGCAGTAAAGGAGGACAAGGAAACACTTTGTTATATATTGATTTACAAATTTTGAAGAAGACTACTCCTTAAGCAGCTGGACCGCCTGAAAAATGTTTTATTTTAAGGCCATGTCAACTGAATGTGTGGGAGATAATGGGCTCTATCTTACAAGGGGCACAAAGTGACACACAGCACAGCATTGCTAGTTTTAGACCAAGTTGTCATTTTCATGCCCAGCGCCCACATTGTGTAAATAGTAAATGTAGTTGCACTTCCTGTGTGATGGTCTTAAAGTGAGGTGTGGTCCACCTGCATGACCAAAAAAATGGTCTGATTTCAAAGGGGCAGTATTTTTTCCCGCCATTTAACGGAACGCACTATTCGGATAGTAAGATGCGTCTGCACAGGTGGGTTCACAACACACGCACACTCTGTGTAGTGCTCTCCAAAGGAAAATAGAGTTAAACGTTCAGCTTCTTAAATAAATATTTTTAGAACAAATCTCAGGATTTATCAGGACAGCTGCTTCACTCCAAACTATTTTACTGTATGAATTTGGACGTCGTGTGTGATCCAGTGTAGAAGACCACGTTACATGAATTGACATGAAATACTAATCGATCCTGTCTGCGAGTCAGGAGCTTTAAACAATCAAAGAAGTTTATCAGCTCCTCCTAATGCAAAGAGATTCACATATCATACCAAAACACACCCATGATTAATGAAGTCTCTTAATACAACCCTTTTGCACAGTGAGCCTTACTTACGCACTTTGAGACTAAGTACTATGTATTGTTAAAATATCTCTTTTCTGCTTTATCTGACAGTGGAACATGGACATGTGGCCATGTGGAGTTGTAACTGCCTTGGCTGCCATGGAGCTCTACCCGTCATTTTTCTAAAAATGTCCTGCATCACACTTACACAATGTCACATATTCACACCTGCCAATTGCCAAGTACAGCTGCAGTCTGGAGAATGATTGGCCGAGAGTTGGTATACAGCAACTGCTCTGCTGGAGGACACTTGTGGAGAGATTATTGCTCATTTACTGTACATAAAGTACAAAAACACAGATTTCCCAGGACAGCACAGGGATCTGAACAAGTATCTCTCACTCACAAGCCTGAGACTTCAACTAAATCAAGCAGAATTAAAAGGTTTATTTCTGTTGATGTAGACAATCGCCTCATCAAACTGAGCGCGGGTACATTAGATTCACTTAATTACATTCCTTCACTTGTGTCTTCTACTTGCATCTCAGCCCGTTCCACTGAAAA
This sequence comes from Diplodus puntazzo, assembly GCA_963678695.2. NCBI lineage: Eukaryota > Metazoa > Chordata > Actinopteri > Spariformes > Sparidae > Diplodus > Diplodus puntazzo. The sequence continues at coordinate 5,360,525 of OZ023167.1, read as the reverse complement.
TTCCTAGAAGAAATGAAGGAGACAGGAACAGAGGAGGCTTGTTTTTCAGAGAAGGAGACAACCTTTTTTTTTCTGAACCGTCATCTGAAGGGATGTCAGTTTTTCATGGCGGTGGCACAGCAGGATCACCTGTCACTGGCTCCAGCTCTATCGGCTCTGAAGTGAGCTTCTGATGGTTTGCCGATTGCATTTCACCGTATGTGCACTGTCCAAATAATAATAAAGACCGCAGAATTACCTCTACCAGCATAACAAAAAAATAAAAAAGTTTTTATTTGTTTGCATGTATTGTGGAAAGTTGACAACATGTAAATATAGCGCAGTCACACCTGATACAGTTTCTGCCAGATATTTGGGGATTGGGGATTTTCATACTCATGTGACTGAATGGAAATGGGCACAGGCAATTCAACTGTGTTCACTGATTAAATACTACCCTGCTCTCTCCTACTATAGCATTGTCTATGAAATAGGAATTTACAAGGAATCGGAGAAATGTGTTGAGTAGAGTTGGGTATTTGTCCCGGTTTATAACTGAGGTAATGTCGTGATGCCATTTCAGAGCAGTCCATCAGCCGCAGCATCCAATCACTAACAGATTACCAATAAAGGGTCTGTGTCGTTCCAGCAAAAGACTTATGCGAAGGCTGGTGTTGCGTATCCTCACTACCCTCTCCTCGGTGATCCCTCCTCACTGCTGGCGGTGGAAGTAAGAGAAATATAACGTCATTCATCCTGGCAGAACCGGAGCGGTTTCTGGGTCAGGTGAGGAGCAACAAAACAATCAAAAACAGTTCATCTGGATGTAGATGTACCCCAAGACTCTCGCTGAATACCTGAATCTTGCCAGGCAACACTAGGACGCCAGGCTTTGAACAGAGTCAGACTCATGTTTGACTTGTCTGGCTTTTTAGATTTACCATGTTGTGTAGCCCTAACATTGAATAATATTTAACTTTCATTAAAAATATGTAAACACAAACACTGTAAAACTGAAAATGCAATTTGTCAGTCTAAACTTTTTACATGAGCAAAGAAAAGGATTATAAGGCTAATACAGTAATACAGTAATAACACAAGTATGTAACCACGCACCAACCTCAAGCTAATCCCCTTCTTTTGTTTCCCCTCCAAGTTACACGGCTTCCTACAATTGAACTGAGCGGCATTGTAAGAGCTGAGCGAGGGAGTGAACGAGTGTTAAAGACTGAGGACTATTTGTCAATCAGGCCTAACGCTTGTATGTGCACAGCTTTACATACCCTCCCCACGGGAGTATCATATCAGGGCATGCATTCTGTGTATTTGCACGGCGTATTGCCGTGTGCGCTCTCACTGGTGCGGATATGTCTGTCACTGCCTCTCTCGAGGCTGCATCCGGGAGGAAACCATCTGTTTATTTTGTCCTGACATCACCTCAGCTTACAATACCTCAGAGGCTTAGTCCTTCTGAATAGGTATAATATGACTTTTGGGACGGATAACTTTTTTTCTTCTTGTATTAATATAGAAAATAATCATCCACAGTTTCATTTTGCTTTTTATGTAAAAACTTTGTCTGTCCTTCCTGTGGATTCATAACCAAGCAACAGTTTCAACACAACAATCCCCTCATGGTGCCTTTCTCGTCTCTTTCTCTCTCTCTCTCTGTCCATGTAGCCAACATGTCATGCTGCGATTGTGTACATTTCTATCACCTTCCCACTCATCCTGCTGTTGTCAAAAACATGTTCCCGCCGCAACCAAACCGTGATTTGACAAAAAAATTACCACACATGAGAAAGAAATGTAATCAATTACTACATGTTTCATCAAAAGGCTGGCTTTTTAAGGTATACATGTCCACGGGTGTGTTATCCACTGCAGCATAAAAAATGAAGTACCCTGGCTGAGTCAGAAGCTCAGGCGTATTGAGATAAACCAAGACAAGTGCTGATTTTCTGCGCTTGAATTATCTCCTGAGCCGTTAATTACTTTTTAAGGGGAAGACAGAGTGTCAAACAAAGCACTTCGGGCGTTGTTTTTGTTGTCGTTGCACCTTCTCATAAATGTGAATCGTCTTTTTCCGGTAGATACAAATCATGCGCCGGTCTGTAAACAGTAATAGCTAAGTTATGTTCTTCTTCTTTTTCTCCTCCTGCAGTCACACAGATCGTCATTATGTAACACAAGTGGCTATCTTGAATTGGAAATGGATGGTGTCCTTACTCTTAAAAGACCTCTATTAGCCTGCCAAAAAGTGCAAAGATTGCCAAAGATGATGGAAAATGAATATCAAGTGCAATACATCATTCTTGTCCGACCAGAGATATGGCAATCCCGGGTGGAAAATTAATTTGATTTCCACTACAGCCTGACATTGTAAGATGAGCAGCAGGAGCACTCTCTGTATTTTCTGCCAGCACTGATCATCACAGTGTCAAGAGTCCCAGATTTTGAATACATTTTCATAATTTTGTGTTCTCTCCCATTTGTTTTATTCAATGAGGGGTTATCTCATTTTTTGTTGGGGCTCTTGATAAGTTATAAAAACACTAGAATATTCCGACCCTCCAGCTTCGAAAGCTGTCGCGATGCCAGGATAGCAGGGACATTTATTTATTTATGTGGTTATTTTTTTTATTGGACTGTAAGTTGGACAAAATAAGCTATTAGAAAATGTCACTTTGGGTCCAGGGAAGATGTGCCCAGCATATTCATTTATTTATTTATTTATTTACATTTTATGGGCTAAACAAATGATCAATTAATAATAATTTCACTATGGTGATTATTAATTAAATCATAGGAGGAACAAATACATGTTTTTTTTTTTTATCCTGTTTGAACTACACATATGATGTTTGTGAATTCAAAATATAATCTTTCAAATCAATAAAGTGTCTGTTTGTCATGAAGAAAGTAAAATATTGAGTTTTTGTGAAACTGCTCAGTGAACTACATCGTCTCGATCCACATACGTCACCAATACCGACACGGCCTCCACATCGGCACAGAAAAAGTGAAAATCACAATAAAACTGCAGTTATGTTAAAGGCAAGTTTGCAAGTTCTGCCCACAAGCTATCAGGCTACAGGACCAGTTCTACAGTGTTTAGGTTACAGGTGACTGTTATGTTAATATTTAAGTATTTTCATAGTCTCATATGTCATTAGTTTGACGACTGAGGGGGACTTTCTCAAGTTGAAAAATGATCCCTTACATTGGCAAACATAATGTGTGTAATTCACGGCACACTTCAAGCGGATCAAAGAATGATTTTATCTCTCACCATTCACTACCATACAAAGTTTCTCCAGAGTAAGGTCCAACAGGGCAAACTGGAACGGGAGTGACTTTCAGCTTTCTATGACTTATGCTGCATTCAAACGCTCCTTCGATAGTCCGACCTCCTGAGCTGGAAAGTCATTCTTCCAACTGCGGTGTGTTTATGTGCGTCAAGCCGACAAGAGGGAGCAACATGGATGCCAGAAAGAAGTTGTTTGGCATTTTGTCGCTCAGTGTATTCAGTGGTTACAACCTGATATACTATATTACAGATTAAATGTGAGCAAAACTTGATATGCAACATGTGACTTTGAAAAACCTTTCTCACCATCAACCACATTTATACTGTAGTCCACCATGTAAGCGGCATTTGACTTCAACTCAGCCTTATAACGTAATTTTCTCAGACTTTCCGAGACATTTATCCAACTCGAGAGGAAAAACAAATATCTGATTAGTCTGAACGCACAGGAAAGAAAAAGAATAAATCCTGAGAGGCTGGAGCCAGCAACCAATTGATATAAAATTAACTGGGCATTTAATTGACAACTGGATTGAAAGAACACTAATTTCCAATCATGCAGCTCTACAGTAATCAAATAACTTGTGTGTTTGAGCAAAGGTTGCAACCTGAACCACACGTTCCTACAGGGCGGCTTCACTGTGACAACTCAAAACACAACAGTATGGAAAGTTTGTGATTCTGCTTCGTATCAATAAACCTGACAACTGAGAAAAAATGTATGTGCACCAAATATATTCAGCACAACAACCCCCACGAGTAGCAAAATAAGATCAGTATTTCACTCTATTTGTGAGTATATGCTTGTATTTGAGGCAGCGACTGAAGGCCGACTGGTAAATTTAATGATGCCAACAAGCTTTTTCCACGCTACACAATCTGCCTAAAGCTACAACCACAACAGTAGAAAATATGTGAAGGTAACAAAACCAGAATCGCTGTCAATTCTCAACTGCACGGCTCCGAAAAAATGCAAACAATGAACCTGCCACAGCCGGCACTAAATCTTGCTCGCCAGATTGTTTTGTACGGAAAATCGAACTGAATATACATGTAAATAGCTTCTTTATTTCACACTTATTTATGTGGTGCGTGACACAGTCGAACGGACGGGTCTGTGAAATACACCTCGCACGGCTCGACGCTTAACAGAGCTCGACAAACCGCCATTCTCTGAACTCTTAACTGGCTAATTAACAGCCTGTCAATCACGCAGCGACGGCAACATCCAGCAATTCATACTAAGAGAATTCCTTATCAATGACAAAAACAAACTGCTCAATATGGAACGTTTCTACCAGAAAATAAATATAAATACACATATATGCGTATATGTTTTACCACTATCATACATAATGCACCGACCGTTTATGAATAATCTATCAATAGTTTTGGGGAGAAATTGATTAAAGCAACTGTGAATGTTCAGTGAACAGACACCTTATAGTTGTGATTCATGCTAGTGAAGCTTTTTATTGCAATAACTACCTCCTCATCCAGTTTAACAAGCTCAAGGCCCTCAGTTGCGCATGCATATGCTGCAGTGGGATGATGAGCTGAAGGGAACAGGCTAACAGCTTCTTATCACAGCTTCAGGAGTCTTGTGCACGCTAGAATCATTGTAGGTGGTCATGCTACCAATCAAGGCAAATGGTGAGTGTGCATTTGATGTTAGTGTTGCATCATATCTCTGCTCGATTTTTTTTTTCTCCCTCAGTTCCCAGTCCATTTTTTTAACCAAGATTTCCACATCAGCTGTGTAGCTTAGAAACAGTAAAATGAAGGAAAAAAAAAACATAGAAAGCAGTGTGCATGTGTGACTCTGGCGCTGAGTGACAGAGAGAGCAACGACCACGATGATTCAATTTCATCTTCAGCTAGCCTTAATAGCTGCGCGTATAACTGGTGAGCAAGTGTCGCTGCTTTGAGGGCGAGTTGGAATGCATGATGAAAGAGTCAATTAGTGCTTACACAATCAGAGAGGAAACATATCAGCAAAACCCCAAAACAGCAGAGACTGATTGGAGAATGTATTTTTGTCATTAGAGGCTGGCAAATTAAATCAGTCCTCTAGACCCCGCTCCCTTCTGAGTACCTCAGAACCGCGGCTCTCATTCGACAGACAACATCTGAAGGTCTAATCATGCCAGTCTCACAGCCTGCAGTCAGGGAGAGCCACTCCATTCACATGGTTTTTAAACTGCATCTGTGACACTAGAATCCCCAGGGCGTGCTCTCCACAGATGCTGCTGCCAGACTAGCTCTCCCGTCTACAGTCCCTATTTGGAAGGAAGAGATATGCAAGGGAAAAAAAAAAAAAAAAAAAGGAGCAGCCTTCTTTATATCCTTGACAGCTCATTACCACGGAAACAACCCTGGCCTGGCATCGCTGGCCAGCCCCCCTCACTGGAGGAAACAGACAATACAAAGGGAGTGTTGAGGAGAAATGAGAGTGCAATATTACAAGCACTAACTGGCCCTTTAATTAAAATGTGCTTAGCCGCAGAGTGCGGAGGTCTGCTGTATTTTCGAGCGGCCGTCAGCCTCCACACGTGTGGCGTTAACGCTTAAATATGGTAGAGGGCAGAACCGGGCGCCAGAGAGTGTCTGACGCGTTGAATAAACATGACAAATCTGGCATGAACAGCATCACTTTGTGGGTCCTATCATGGTTTGGCGCACTCATTTAAAAATGATTCTGTTCTTTTGTTCGGGAAAAGGAAAATAATGTAACGGGGGAACAGGGTAGACAGGTGGGAAAGACTTAACTGGATTCTGTCCCAGCGTGGTGAGACAGACTGTTCAACACGTGCGGGGAGGAAATTTAACCTCGACTGTCTGGCCAAAACAATGAAAAATCAGTTTAATTATCCATGATCAAGTCGAGCCCACAAGTATAGGAAACAGCTGAGAAAAGCTGCGATCCCTCTTTTCGGCAAAACTGCCAAGAAGTTTTTTCCTTTTAGGATGGAATGAGATCGCAATTCAAAAATCAAGAACAATTTGCATGTTCTCTTCAAAATGTGACAGGTGACGTGGATGAACCCTCCAGGAGAACAACAGTAAGTAGCATGCTTAAACTGGTGGATTGTTCGTGAATGACTTCGGTCCACTTGACGACGGTTATGCGCCTGTCGTCTGTTCCTGTAGAGTCTCTGCACCCTTGGTTTGAATAAAGTGCTTAAAGGTTATTTGGTGTGTCAAATTACTTTTTATTTAGTTCCTAGTGCTTTCTTTAAATCATGCTGAGCTCTGAAATAACCTTGGACACTATCTCTAAGTACTCCTTACACATGCACTTCAAGATGAATAGATATTTTATCCATCTTTGGTTTCACAGGTGTCTGGCATTAAGTGATGCCTTAGAGACACAGTGCAAGGTACGGATCGTCCTGCTCTAAGACTAAACTGACTCCTCAGACATTGCGGATGTTGTTGGCTGAGGTTAGTGTGGACTTGATACGAAATTGCTTGAAGTTATTTTGAAGTAAACATTGGAAGACGCGGAAAGAATTTTCAGTGGACGTAGGAAAAAAAAAAAAGTCCTGACTGTCTGCTGGTTTTTGGAAGTAGGTCAGTCTTTTGGATCAACACAGGGAAGGATTTTCTTCATGGCTTTGAGTGATGCAACCACGGGTGTACTATTGGGTGTGTTCAGTCAAATTTCAAATGAAGCTCGTCAAGGAAAACTCTTCCTCCGCCTTCAGATGCAAGGCCGACCGGGACATGTTGAGGTAGTATGTCATGGTGCCATGTGCTCAGCTGACATGAGCTGTCCTAATTAAAAGATAAAGACCGTCTGTTCTGTATTGATTACACCATTGTTCTCACTAATATTCCCGGTAACATTTTAATGTTAGCGTGCAGCACAAAATCGCAGTTCCCAATCTTGCGGTATTGTTTTATTAATGGGCTGTTAATACAAGTCAGAAAGGAAAAAAAGAAGCACTCGTGCAAAACAACTTTGGCCTATTTGGCTCTCATCTCAGATCTATATATCACAGAGCTGATTAAAAAATTAAACTACTTCCTCGATTTAATGAATGATTGTTCGAGAGGATTGCTAAGCATCGGAAAGAAGTCTTGTTTTCCAAGATATTTCCCTTCATCTTTCACCCACAGGAAGGCTTTAAGGTTTATGAATCCATAAAGATAACAGAGGATAACCTCAACGTGGCTTATCAGGACAGAAATGTCAGCTCGTCTTTCTTCTGCAGTGTGTAACTACACTGAATACAGGACATAAGGAGTTAGCATAAGGGGAAGGGAATAAAGGTCCCAGCTGGGGTGACCGGACACTAACACAAGCATAGCGGGCAGCTGAGACACACACACACACACACACACACACACACACACACAAATCTCTCTAAATCCTCACATGTGACACACAACCCCCTCCGTATAGCATCAGTTAGCCTCGGGGGGTTCTCTGAAAACTGCAACTTTCCAAACTCCTCAGTTGGTGAACAGAAAACAAGACAAGAAAAAAAGCACCCAAGCGGAGTGGAGTGGCAACAAGAACTGTCCATCTATTTTAAAGCATAATGTGATTGTTTAGTGCTATGCAGGGTAAGGGAATAGCTAATAGTATCCATTGTGAAGGTAGAGAGCAGCAAGCATGTGAAATCCATGATCTACTCGTGAAAACGAGCCTGGTTTGAAAAATTAGGCGGTGCTTGCCATCATCGACTATATAAAATAGGAAATGATAGCCAGCTGGAACTCATCCTAGTCAGAGCATGCTGGGGGGGATGAAGTGCTGCCGGCCTGCATGGAGAGTGTGGAGAACTTAGAGCAATCTGGATCTCATAGATAAGCCGATGGTTGCTTGTGTGCCTCATAGCTGGCCAGGCGGTATGGTGATGAAGTAGAGTTCAATCACACACGCTGGAAAAATAGAACAAAAACATCCAGAGGATCACTGAGGAGAAGGGAGAGGAGAGGCACCGAGGAGGCTCCCCACTGTTTGCCGTTACCATGGTAGTCGTGTGGCGGCGAGCTCAGCGGCAGCGAGGTAGTTAGGACGGCAGGGCAGGTGAGGGAGCCGGCTGACCTCGAAAGGGAAAGGTCTTGATCAGTGCAATGGACTTGATAAACAAGGCCATGTTGTGGCCGGTCAGAGAGATCAGATCCAACACTGGAAGAAGATCTAACAGAATTTAATACATCTCGGTCATGGACTGTACGTTAATTAATTCCATGCACATCTTCTGAATCTATATCATAACATACAGTCGTCCAAGCAGCAGAAAGATGCCATGTGTGCAGGATATTTGTAGAGTGTTTCGTACACATATACATTGAGAGTATCAGTTAGACCTGGATCACAGAGGTTTCTTACCTACATAGTAGATGCTCACATCTGGTGTGTTTGAGCAAGGAGGGTGTTAAGACCTGAATTTATCCAGTATTTCCTCATTTTTTCCATGTATTTCTTGCCACCAACTTAACTACAGAGAAAGCAGCCGTTGGGCTAGCACCGTCAGCGATGTGATGCACGCCTTCACTCCTCACACATTTATGAGCCAAATGTCATTAACTTATATCTGAATTTTACTGCACAGGGAGTCAAAATCTCTCATTTTGGCAGGAAGCTTCAACCACCAAAGGGATATGTTTAGTAAATAGCAGCAGCACACATCTGGCCCTCTGATTTTAATTAGCCTCAGCTTACAGCTGGGCTTTGCAATGCGAAATCTATCTTGTGTCATGAAACCATCTTTATAAACTTTCTCGACCTTTTTTTTTTTTAACGACTGAAGGCCAGGCCGGTGAGGAGTCAAACAGACGTGGGTTTTTTTAATAAAAAATCTAAGCGTTCAGATGTTCAGTTTTAAATATTTGTTCTGTGCTCACAGTACATTTTGAAAATTAGCTCTGATCTTCAAACTGAAAGCAAAGTTCTGATGTCTTTGAAATTAAATAATGGACGCTGTGTACTGACGTTGTGGGAGTCGCATGGTTCAAGACGTCCTTTAATCTTTTTACAGACTAGTTGGACTACTCTCTCAGACTGGCCTTTCAGTCCACATGGCCGTTTACCATGAAGCAGGTTGCAATAGCAACAGAATTTCAGAGGGCACAAGCTTTTGTTGAAACATCCTGCCTGCGCTTGAGTTGTTGTATACAGAATACGGATGCAGCAGTCATGAGTAGCAATCTAATTGCTTCATAGTTCGGTCATATTGTTCTGTTTTTTCAATGACAATTCATTGCTAAAGGATGGACATACATGCTGAACGGTCTTCCATTTCCACAAGGTACATGACAACATATTGCATCTTATGCTCTCATTTATATGTGTTTCTTTGTTAGGTCTAAATACATCTTTCTAAATACACTTTTGTGCAAAAGGTCAAGGAACCAGCTTACTTGTAATGAGAGTGCACTCTCTATTATCAGACTTCTCTGGCCGCCCTTTTCTTATTCACCAGATTAAGTTGAGAAAAAAACATAGATTTCTTTTAATATTTCATAACTTTGTACATTTAATGGATGTACTGTAATTCAAGTACATCTGAAACTTTTAAATGCTCCAGTTGTCGAGACCGTGGGATATGGTTGAATGCTCCATAGGGTAGTAAGTAGACCGTTTGATAGATTATTTAGATCATCATGTTGCATGTTATCATTTTGTTTAATGTCTTTAACTTCAATGAGTGCTGTTGTGTCACATTTATTTTCTCTACTGTGGAGGATTGACTTCTGAGAAAAATAAGTCACATTGAAATGTTTGCTCTGGATGTCTCCTTTCCTTACAAACATATGTGTCATTTGGCATTTGGTGTCATTTATTTTCCCTCCCGATGTATTTGGTATTGAGAGATCTTACAATATGGAATTTAAGCACAGAAATGAGAGAACAAGGTGAATTTTGTTTACAAAAAAAATTGTGTGTTTACTCAGTTGTCATACGGTTATTTTGCTGAGGAATAAAAAATCATTTCCTTTGTGCATTGTGCCATTCAACTGTTGAATTGAGTCTGGGATTAGCAGGGGTAGACGCGGGCTCTGTTCAATGGACTGCAGCTTAACACAGGCTGGAGCTGACCTTTAAAGGCAGCGCAGCAATAGTTATGTTCTGGAAATTGGCACTGCCATTTTTACCCTGCCTTTGTTATGAAAGGCCCCAGACTGTTAGCAGTCTCTGTCCATTTGATGAAACCATCGTCTGGTTCAACTTATTGGTCGCCAGTCAGTTTAAACACCCGCTCCCTTTACAAGAGTTAGTGAGGCTCTGCTACAAAGATTAAAAATTGATTGAGAGTTGACGTGTCCCTCTGTTGGATCTTTATTACTCAATTTTATCACTTCTCGTTCAAACACATTGACGCAGAACAATCACCATTGTATAGGCAAACACAGAATAAAGGTTTCGGAGCATTATCAACAATAATCAGCAACAATCAGCTGCAGATATTTATTCTCTTTAGTCCGTCATAATTGGACGGGTTCTGACATTTACACACACAAAAAAATGCATATAGCTTTCCCCTAGGCTACACTATTGAACTATTATTGAATGTGAAGTATTCCACCTCATTACTTTGAAGATACCAGCTCACCCACTCGCGAATGTCAGCTCCCATACCGGGGCAAACGATAATGGTCTACTATTGTACTATGGGTCTTCTCAGATAGGTGGACCAAAATGGCTGCAATGAAACTTTTTTTTATCTGGAGACAACTTAGACAAGACTTATTTCAATTGAAGTACAAGTTTCCATTTGGTATTATATTAAACATATAAGAACACTGAGGGCATAATGATGGCAGAGAATTACTATTAGTCTATATTATCCTGTAGATGTCTACCCGTCTCTTTATTTCAAATATATGTTCGCTGGTTGACACCTCAGGACACTGTTGAGGCAAATCCAGCACCTCTGTTCCGGGATCTAAGTGGGCCGTGTGAAAAAGCCGGGCTGCACCTCAACCCTGCCTCTACAATTATCTCTTATCTGTTTCTAACTCTCTCCACCTCTATCTCAGTCTGAGTGTGTCTGTCTTTGTTTCCACTGCCTGTCAAACAATCACACACCTCACAAAAAGCAGCTCACTCGGAGCCACTCACCCTTCTATGACTCATTAACCATCCATCACTCTCGCTCACTATCACTATGAAGTTAGGGCTTGAGTGTGTGTGTGTGTGTGTGTGTGTGTGTGTGTGTGTAAAGTGCAGCTGTTTCGAGTAGTATTGTCAGCAGACAGCAGGCCAAGGATATCATTACAAGTGATTTCAAATTAGACCGACGTTACCACATTTCAGTGTGTTTTCACACTCGGTTCCTGTCAGCCCCCTTGAACACTCTCAGAGCCATTTGTCAGCATATTTTTGTGCATATGTGAACACACCAAAAGAACTCTGACCCCCCCCCCCGGGTAGAGTTTGCTTTGCTTAACATCTGGGTTGCGGTGCACTTAATCTGTGCAACTGCATTTCACCATATATACATCACCATAAATCGTGCTTACGTAACATTACCACCAGCTCTCTGAGAGGCCCAAACCGATGCTACAGTGTGCTAATACTAAACGTTATACGTGCCAGTGTTTATTTTCAGTGAAACTAATGTACTGCTTTGTACCATAAGCAGCAGGGGGGAAATATTTATTACAGTCGGTTGTAAACTTTAGCGTTACTCTAATCTGTCCAGCAGAAAGTGTGACACAAATTTGCAAACATTTCTCTATCATCCGTGATTTCCATCTCGGAAAGGCAACTCCAGCGTTTATCACTGTTTTATGCCGTCGCTTGTCTCCGATCTCGATTAGCATCTTGGAGCCTTTGTTTCTCCAACGAGGATTTATGCTCTCGTGATTTGTCTGATCATCCATCTTTTGTCAGATAGATTCTTCTTCAGCTTCTTCAACTTACAGTAATTCATACATACATTCATACACTGATGGAGGAGGCTGCCATGCAAGGTGCCGACCAGCACATCAGGAGTACTATGGTTCAGTATCTTGCCCATGGACATTTCGACATGCAGACCAGGGGAATCGTACCGGCGACTGTCCAATAACAAGACGCTGGCTCTACCCCCTGAGCTACAGCCGGCCACAAACACAACGACTCTTATTTTCAGGCAATTATTCAGTAAATAAAACATACTTGAGAAAATTACAGTCTGCTCTGGTAGATGCCATTACATAATATGTACTGTACCCTTAATGTGTCCAGGAAATCTTAATATAATGTCTCTAGCCATTAGCGACATTACTAATAAGGGCAGAACAGAATGGACATAAATTAGCCGCTAAGAACTGCAAATAAAAGAGTTCGCTCGGTGAAAATGACGTGCTGTTGTGCAGCTGACAGTTGGTGCTCAATGTTGTTTGCAATATAGCCAACATGTCAAAGTCCAGCGTTCAGACTACAGTCTAATCCCTCTCTGTTCTATTTACATCGCGCTGACATGTTTACTGGATATGTTTGGCATTCTGGAAGTTCGACAACACTCTTTGTGCTGTCCTCAGTCGAATGGTCCGGAGACAAGTCCCGCCATACCTGACATCTTTTCATTCTGTCGGAACCAGACAGCCATTTTCATAAACATATGCACCAAATACAAAATCCATTAATATCCATCATGTTCTGTCATAAATCATATAGCCGGGGCAGCCAGTCTGACTGTAATTATTACTGAGCAAGAAGCAGAAGTCTGTGATTAGGTTTAGTCATTATTTCCCTCCATGTGATTAATCTCAGCTTTGAAATAATAAATGGGGAAAATGAACCAGTTTTATGTCGGCGCGTTTTGTAATTGTGAATTTGAGCGTGACATATTATGAAGCCAAGTTTTGACAGGAATCTGTTTCTGTCAGTCTCCTCTCCCACTTTTTTTCTACGTCTGTGACAAATACGATGATCAATGCTTCGCCGTGTTGTTGTTTGTATCAGAGCGTCTAAAAATATCATGAAACCTACAAATGTCAAAATTGAAATCCAAAACCATTTCTCTGGGTCTCTGTTCACTCTAAACCATTTAAACTACTTCTGCTGAATGTCAGAATAGGAAACAAGACATTCACCCGTGAGAAAAAAACTGAAAACCTCGGTGTCATGAAATTCATTCATTTTCCCTGCAATACAATAATAAGATGTATCCACATTATCACACCAGAGCTGGCTATGCTCGTATATTCACCTGGGTGCAACATCACAATTGTTCCCTCTAGCAAAGGACACTTTTTATTTTCCATTGAGACGACAAGTTTGGATGATGCACATTATATTAATTCCCTGCTTTGTTTGAACGCTCATTAAGGCAATTTTTTTTTCATGCTGAAATCACACATGCTCCAGTGAATTAAATGTGCATCACACTTTGCCTGCAAGCCTCAGTGAGCAGGGGATATCTTAAATACTAATTGTTAAAGGTTCATGTTCTTGCCACTTTGTACCAGGAAATCTCATTTGGATGCAACAAAGCCCAGTGAACAGAGGTCCTGATTCTAATTCGGTAGGTAGATTTCTCATCATCGCAGACGGTTGTATACTTTGAATGTTATTGATCTCTTTGTTCAGCAATTTTTCTTCATTATGGGAATAATCAGATTTACCGAGGCTGCATAGATGAGATTAAAAAATATCCCTCACCTTCCAACGGCAACACGTGGGGGCCTTTTTGTCGTACAACACTGGCTCCCGCACAACCCTGACTAATGTCTTCTGGCACGCACAGTTTTAGGGAAATCAATTTTTGCACAATAACTAGCCCAGGCAAGAATCTGCAATATGGAATGAAGGAAAGCATTATTACTTCTAATGCAAACCCTATTATCAAAGACACACAGTCATACATTATTTAGTGAATGCCAGTTTTCACAAGGCTGGTTCAAAAACAAACATAAATTATTCATCCGTACCCAGATTTTCTTGTTTTTTTTCTTCCCCTCAATGCAATTAATATTAAGAACAATCAGCTCGTCACAAATCAAGCGCTGTAAGCCTTTTTCATCCAACGCATCAAGTTTCTGAGAGAGAGGCAGTGATAGAATGTCCACGACCGCAACACCTAATGGGTGTTCCAGCAGCGGTGCTCATTCACAATGAGGGCGGGGGGGATCCTGCAGGTTTATTGATTCAAGTCCAGGTTAAAGGTTTGGCTATTATTCTGCAGCTGAAAGGGGATCACCCTTTTTGCCTGGAGATCAATGAAGAGCCCGCAGCTATAATCACCATGCACTTGATGATGTTATTATTACCATGGCACGCAATGGGGAAATTGATTATACAGTCCCATCAAATTCATGTCAACGCACCCAGAATCATAGAGACCGCATCCCTCACTGAATGGGCCGTGTTACAGTAGACAGCAGTGCCAAAAAATGTTTTTTGTTTTGTTTGTTACAATTTTGGAATTCACTGATGCTCGACTAAGCGTGCAGGTGACATAATGTTTGATTATATTCATTTTTCTGGAATTGGTTTCAGCAGAAACAGGTATCACTGTACGCAGTCTCTGCAGCTGGCAGCGCAACCGCTCATCAAATCTTTACACCATCAAGCAGCTGTTTGCCAAATTGTCCCAACAGGCCACCCTTGATAATCAACAATCACGATCACGTGATCACCATTTTAAAAAGCGATGGGATTTATAATGCGAGGTTTAAATGGCTGTAATTACTGATTTATCTGGCATTTTAATTGTTGTTTTATGAATGTGCAACATCCACTGTCATTTTGAGTTATTTGCTTAATTTCAGCACACTGACATTGTTCTGGGAAATCTGTCCAATTAACAGGAGGGATTAATAGTGACTACCAGTGTTTTAATGGCCTCTGAAATTGCTCTAACTGTTGTCTAAATGTCACAGGCCGCGATCCAGATGCCGCCCGAATCACACGGGGCCTGGGGGGGGGAGCACGATAAAGGTTGCAAATGTCAATTATGTCTGATAAAGTTCGGAATGGCAGATTTCTGTTATCTCTGTTTGGTTTCTTCGATTGAAACATATTCACAGAAAAAAAAACGATGTGACCAGCGAAGGACCACAAATACAAATGAGTGAGGGAGGAGGTAAAAAAACGACAGTCATTACTCCTCTCCTTTAAAATGAATTTACTTTGTGTTCACATATCTTTCATTCCACTGTTATGTCAGCTTACCATCTCCAATTGCCCAAGTTACAAGCACAGCCGTGTTACCCAGGCATTTATTTATTTTTTATTTTTTTCAAAATATCATTACTTTATTGTGATTTGCTTAAAATCCATAAACACAAATAATTTCGATAATGCAAAAGGCAACAATATTAACTTGGAAGCGTTACACAGCTACAATATCTTCAGCAGAAATTAGAAAGCTTTGAGTCCCCCGATGGCTTTGGTTGTATGTGAAAATCAATAGACTCAATCAATAGACATTATTAACAAAATGAGGTGAACATGTTACATTTTGGTTAGCTGAATGCTTGGCATGTGCTTTTACACGAGGACATGCTACGTCTTGTCATCTCAGTCTTTCAACCCATGCCAGGCGGAGAGGTCGGGCTTACAAATGAGCCGTCGCTCTTCATGCAGTCGAGATCCTCGCACCTAGAGACTGTTTATTGCATGTGAGATCAGTGTGAAAGTCTGTAGTTTCTCACTGAACCTTGCCTGCTCTGTGCATATTAACATGAATGAATAACCACGCGCATTAAGCTGTTGTACTTCAAAGAAAACAGAGAATTTACATCACGCCAACAGGATGTTGAGCAGTTATGAAACTAACCATGTTTAACATCTCATGCTGATACATATATAGTACACGTGAGCATAGTTACCAGATGATCTTGTGGAAATATATATGGCACTTTAAATCATGTACTATAATAAGAACATAGGTTGGTTTAAAAGCACAGTCACCTAACTTTCAGGCTGCCCTCAACAGTTTTTTTTAAGGATCAGGGGCCGAAATGGGGAAAAAGAATAAAACCGTTTGTAGGGTTTATCTTTAAGAGACAACAAACATCATTTCATTCCATGTTGATCCATCCAGTAATTCATGAGATATTTCAGTCTGGACCGTGATAGTGAAACCGAACAACAGACTGACATTGCCATCAACAGTTATAAGTAGTTGGCACAACTAAAAAATGGCCATCATAATATATAAGACTAAATGATAAAATTCATCTTCATAATTATTATTATTTTTTACACAAGAGAATTAAACTTCCTTCTGTTTGATGGCTCATTTCTGATATTTGTCATTATTAATCACGTAATGATCGGATTATGACAAGACTGGTTGAAGTTGAATGTCTCGTTCAGGGTTATTGGGCGTTGGTAAAGTGATATTCTCACATTGATTTGATGGCAATAAACCAAATATGAGTTAATGTGAATTAGTAACAAATATACAATGGTGTGAAATGTCAAACATTTGGTTAATTGTCAAGCCTGATATTATGGTACAATACCAAATAGCACACAGATGCAAACAACTGGTTGTAGCTTGTATATTGCTACACTGAATCTGTATATTTTCAATATCGCTGTTGTCCAGGATCGTGTGATTAGAGACATATCTCATTTCTTCTGTTGTATATTTTGGTTGTTTTAAAATCCCATCCAGCAACCAAACAGAATTTTATTGACACCCACCAGTTTGCTGTCATCATTAGACCTAAAAATATGTATTTCTTCAACATTCGGTGCAGAAGAAGCAACACGAATCCCAACTCCGTCCAAAAAAATATACATGAAAGCATTAAATATTGAATGATAACATTTGGCATACTGTTGCTTGTGCTGCTGAGATAGAGACAGAAGTAGGACTCTCTTACAAAAAAGAAACTTACTTGTGCCACATGCCAATTATCTCGCTTTCTCAGGCAACTTTCTTACAGTTCAAATCATCATTTAAACATTTTCCCTCGATATTCTGTTATAACATAACAATACAGATAAGCGCGTGTTGTTTTGCAGATCTTTCCGATGAAAAATGTATACTTCATCTTCCTATGCATTACTAAGGCAATCATCTCAGAGCCTGGTGCCTGGAAAACTAGACTGAAAAGCAAAAGGTGCAGCCCTATAAACTAGGCCCCGGGTCAACTCTTAAACAGCCTACTGACTGATTGAAGACCGAGAGAGCCGAAGCCATATTGCAATTTCTGTCCGAAGGCAAAAGTGGGTGAGCTGATTGCTAGCTGTAGTGCGGGAAGCAACACCGGTGTATGATTAGCCGGCGGTAGGCACTACTGCTCGGTGGTTGTGCTGCATTAGAAATGTTCTGTGCCGACCTGTTTATAGTACCACCTTGTTTTTTTCTTCCCGGTTAAAAGTGAGACAGGCTACAAACTGGAGCGATGCTGTACATGTTGTCGCTGGAGCAAGGATGCGCCACAGTTTTGTAACACTGACAACCGAACAACAGCGCTGACAAATCTGCCTCTTCAGCCATCATGATTCACTGCAACTTTATTTAAATGTTGAGCGGCGAATGGATCTCGGGGATGATTGTAAAACTGTCATGACGAATGCAGATTTCACACGGAGGCAGCAAATGAAGTTTGTATTTATTGCTCCCGGTACCTGAAAAAAATCCTGGATAGCTCTCTCTCATCTTATTAGGTCAGAGAGCGTTTGATTTATTCCTTGGATTCGGCCCTTTTTGTTTTTACATAGAACACAGTGCTGGATATTAGGCTGTTTATATATTCTCTTTCATGATTCTGAGCGAGAGAATGCCTTGATCACATGCTAGTTAATGGGGAGACCCCTCCTTATTTATGGCATACGATGCTGGTGCAGGAACAACACTGTGCTATTTATCTTTTTTTTCCCTCTTTGTGTTTGTGGGTAAGCAATTAAAATAACTGGGTCACTGATTATTGAACTTGTGCTTGCACAGAGCAGTACATTGGTATCATACAATATTGGATCTCTCTTTTGAGGGCTCACAGCAGAGCAGGCTTCACGTTTCTTGATAAAAGGAGGGGAAAAGGAAAGCAATTGATCTTCTGTTTATTGTTGTCCCGATCCTTCCGACAGGATAAATGGCAGAACGCACAGTTGGCAGGTCAGTGGCCTATTGTCCCATGGCGTAATATCAGCGAACAGGCGACATAGCTAAAAAGGAGCACATTTCTGGGCACTGAGCTCGGTGATTGTGTCGTGCTGAAGAAGAGAGGCTTCTGATTGGCATGCAGAGATGACATGAAAGCTATTTCAACTGAAGAGACTTATCTGAAGAGGGCACAGCAAAAGAAGGGAAAAAAAGACATTACTTTGAGTACTCCTACCATGCGAAAACCCAATCTGAGTGATTACTCATATAATCTCACCCACAAGCACACAGCAACGCCACACCAGCACGAAATAAATAACACATGGGCCCCAACAGTGACTGGAGATCGAGATGACTGACAGCCAGTGGGACCTGTAAAACATCCCATGGCAAACTGATTACCACCCCCCATCAGCATTTGGGCTGTCAACGTTATTGAGAGAGTGTCATTCTGAGTGCCATCCCAATCAAATGTGAGCATCAGTCAAGTAGGTTCTCCCGGGAGCATCAAACATCCTCTTATTAACCCGTTAACTTTGTTTGGTGGCTCGCGTTAAATACAACCCTGAAAATGAAAAGCTGGAACACCGATTTGCAATTTGTTCAAACTGAGCAGTTTTTAGATTTTTTATTTTGTTTTTTTTTATTTGATGCAACACGCAAAATGAGTAAAAACACAGCGTCACAACTTTTTGGGAATCGGGGTGTAATGTTTCTATTCACTGCCATGATTCGTGATTTGATTTTAATTCTCTCTCCTGATATACGGACCCACAGAATAACAAGCTAACAGGCTAATACAACATACTGTAGACCGATGAACAGACTGACAGACGGATAGATAATTCATTGTATGCCTAAAAACCTGCGAGCTAATAGCATATCCCCTAGACGCCTGGAGTCCAGGCAGCTCCTTTGCTTTTATCCAAACAAACAAGAGCTTACATCTCCACTCGGCTTCCTGTCTCACAGCCTTGTTTCCTAGGCAACCGTGTCAGATGAATTGAGAGAGGGGGACTGACGCCCTCCAGAGAGCCAATCCTCTCTCATCCAAAGTTTGTCTCACTTCGGGTCATGTGACACCTGTTCCCATGACAACCAGGTTGGAGGGCAGTCTGGATATCTCTTTGATCAAGGAAAATACCACACATGCCAGCGAGCAACCTTGAAATCAAGGAGGGGATGCAGACACGCAATGGCTCTTTATGGAGATGTAATTAGCTCGTGTCAGATCGCTCAAAAAAGAAAAAGCTTTTGTTTCTTTCGAAAAAGGATTAGTAGATGTCTGGTTGAATATAGGGCTGAACTACATGAAAATAAATCAATAAAGTGGGATTATTTTGACAGAACTGTGATATGAGTCACAATTTTAGGTGAAAAGGTCACTTCTGCAGTTCCTTTTCACTGAAAAAAAAATCATAAGATGATGTTTTTGTGGGGGTCTATAAGCATGGATGTTCCCTCACATCTTGAGAATTGATTTGTTTTGCAGTCTCTTCAGCACCACAATGCTTCATTTATAATGATGTTTTAGCTTACCTCAGTTTACCTCAGCTACAGCTACCTTGCACTCGGCTATGTTGTGATTCCGATAACATTTCAATTAACTGTCCAGACCTATATAATACACACACACAATAAATAAATCAATTAAAAGTAACATTTATCATATTTGGGCAAACCTGAAGTGTAGCTACTTGAGCTTTCATTGAATCAAAACGCGGACATGCATCAGTTTTTGATTTCCTTATTAAACCTGAGCCTAATAGAAAAAAAAAGCTTACAATTAGAGCTTGAAAGGGGCAGGTAACATGATGCCCCTAGAGTGAGTTAAAGATTGAGTGGATGCCTTTCTTGTCAGCTCACAGCGGCATTAATCACCAGCAGCAGAGTCACAAAACAGATTATATTTTGTGAGCAGGTGGCCTTAAAGCCTTAAAGGTCTTCTGGTCTATGATAAGCATTTGGCCTTTCTAAGCCTTTGAGCTCTCACAAACAAAGAACCATCCCAAACCTCTGGGCTGAGGTAAATGGTTGACTTTTCCAAGCCTTTTAGTCTGCACAAAGCTGTTGGAAAGCGTCCATCAGATAAGAGGGTCCCATGGGCATCCTTTCAATAAAATATGTGACGGGCAACAAATTGGCTTCAGACACCTGTCGTAATATAGAAAGGCCAGTCATTTCTCTGCTCTACAGTTGTCTCAGAACACCGGTGTTTGCAATAAATTACTAAGAGTCCAGTCGCTGAAAAACAGTCCTGTAAGACACATATTAAAATAGAATGATGCGTCTCGGTCGCGTCGTGTGCTGAAGCATGACTTCTGTGGTTGGTTGCATCACGCGTGGAAAAACACATCTTGCCTATGAAAAGAAAAGATGAGGTCAAGCCGAGGGTGTTTTCATTTGAGTAACGTCAAAAGGCAAAAAGGGTTGTATTTCAGGAGTTTTTTTGACGAACTTTGACAAAAACGGCCGAGAGGAACACACGCTTTGATCTCCTGCGCGCTTCTATCCTGAAGAAAGGCAAAAAAAAAAAGAAAAAAATAAGTTGTGAGCTTGAGCAAAGTGCAAATTCTAATTAAATCAAGAGTACAATAAACTCCTACAAAAGGTCTCAAAGAAATTGGAATTGCCTCTAAAACCATCCATATTTAAAGTCCCAATAAACAGAGATGTTAAATTGAATTTTAAGTAGCCCGAGGCAAGGCTATGTGAGATTAGGTTGGGTATTTGGCCCAGGCCTCTGGCCAATTTATCAAGCGGTGTGCCTGAACTTTGAGATAAAATGACCACTAATTTGCAGCAGCCTTACTTGTTGATAGCACTGCCTTTATTAATTCACTGCGAGAGGAATATTTTATTAAAAATGTAATCCTAATTTTATGACATTTGACATTTCAATTACACAAAACGCCAAAAAAAAATGTAATAATGTAATGCCATTAATGAAATAATATTTGATGCGGACGAATTTTCAGACGTTGAGGACATTCATAACCACACACAGTGGAGGAGGACTAGCAGTCAACCTGCTGCAAAGCCATTCAAGTGGCTTTTACCAGAGCTCTCAGGCGCAGACAAACAGTGACACAGTTACCTCCACACAGCCCCTGTATTATATGACTCAATATAGCTCACAATCACTTAGGAATGATTGTAGACACAGAGGACACCTAGGGTTTAGAAATAAGGGGTCAGATGTCTT
The DNA here is from genome assembly GCA_963678695.2 of Diplodus puntazzo. Lineage (NCBI taxonomy): Eukaryota > Metazoa > Chordata > Actinopteri > Spariformes > Sparidae > Diplodus > Diplodus puntazzo. Next base: position 5,339,023 of record OZ023167.1, on the reverse strand, counting down.
TCTTTTCTCTTGATTTCTTTCTTTTTGACATTTATCAGTACATTATTGTTTTTTTCCTACTTTCTTCATGCCCAAATAGCACTGGTTAAAATCAAAGCATGGCGCAATCTCCAACAACATCCATATTTTTTGCAGAAGCAGCTACAACTGAACTTCCCAGATTTGCCATGCACTGACAGTAACACAGTGGCCATAGACTTGTCAGTAGAGAAGCACTGCAGATTAGACGTGCTGGCCAGCTTTTGTTGCTCTTGCCTGAAGTAAACAATGCATACACCGTGGACAGACTTTACGGGTAAACTTTTCATCTTTCCATTTTCTTTGAGCTGCAAACACCAACTCTGGCTGACCGGCCTTCAGGACCTGGAAAGATAAAGACCGCTCCCCTGGGCAGGTACCCTGCTGTACCAAAACAATACTGCTGGCTGGATGTCACACAGTTCATCTGCTGACAGAGCCGACCACAAGGCCGCAGTGAAAAGGATGGAGCTCTTATGCTGGAAAGCATTTTGAACTCAACGGCTCAAAAACAGCAACACTGGAGCACACACAAGTATCCAGCAGTCAGGACAACGCCAGGAAAAAAAGCTGTCGCTAGCTCTGACACTTCTAGGCAGCTTCAGTGGCAACAACAGAAGTGCAACAGGAAATCTACAGTATCTGCCATGTCATTTTTAACAAAATGGGATTATTGTCACTGTGATAAAACAAGAGCAATTTATCTTAATTTATCCCTTTTTAAAAAGATACCAACAATGTATCGAATATAAAAACTTTCTAGTGACCACATGTGCTTTACAAAATAACTCATAACTAATTTCAACAAATTAAGTACGGGTGGAAACTGGGCTCAAATAGCCAGAATGGCTCTCACAATCCCCTTTTTGGACAATTAAACCCATTTGCTTCAAATTAAAGCACAGAACCCAGTAAACAACTGACGCTGCATGGTCTGAGTCTCGTTTTCAAACAATATTTTTGTACCAGGTGCCTTGATTTTCCGGTTCATCAGGTCAGGGGCAAGAATTATATCACAGCCGACAGTCAGTGCGGTGGACTCCCCTGAGAGTGGCCCGTTTGGGCATGACCAGTGTTGGACCGGTCATTGTGAACTTGAAGAATGTTAAAGATTTTTTTTTTTTCATTTCAAAAATATATCTGTAGAGACAAATAAACAACACCCAGGTTTCCTAGCCTCTCCGTCATCATGCTGGACATCAGTAGCGTGTGATTTCTCTCCTCCATGAAAATTAACAGCTACTCTGCTAGCTAACAAATTATGTTATGATGACAAGGACAAGCAACCAAAAGCTGTAAAGTGTAAGGATTAACAAAGAATTTTTAAACGTTTGAAATCATGGCGTTAGCTAGCCATAAACATACATGAAGTTAATCAACTGTTCTGATCTTGCTTGCTGTTGCCCACAAAGAAGAGCAAAATGCTGATATTTCCTTGATGCTACACGATGAATTAACAGTATCGTGAGTCAGTGTTTAATTTGTCACGTATCTGTTAACCAACCATCATGTATTTTTCTGAGAAATCTCAGTTTTTGAAATGGTTCGCCACTCTTTCCCAGAATCTCCTCTAATTTACCAGCTAACCAATGGAGGCTGCTAGGGGAGCTGAGATGACAAAAGTCCAGAACCTATAAAGTTGGTAGAGAAATACAGTTCATCTATGTGGATTGTATTGTTGCCAAATTGACAAGAAGACTGCGAACTTATAATGTGTTTTCTCTTTTTTTCTCACCTGCTAATTATCATCTAATTGTGCTCGGCAGTATGCAGTCAGCGGCTGCCCTTCGTGTGTGAATTTTTAACTACTTTACTAAACTTGATGTGCTTGATGGTGGTATTAATGACTCTTGATTAAATTTGAAAGCTCAGCATTCTCATCACCCTTTTACAGCCTCCCTTTTATAAGTAACATTAACATTTATTCATACCGAAAAAAGGCACCATTTCTCTGCGGAATATGACCTCGTCTTTCTGTCCGCTGCTGTCTGCAGTGTGTCGCCCATAGCCCATTTACAGACTTTACTTCATAATTAAAAGACATTGTAAATTAATGCAATGAATTGTGGAAAAGTAATCCAGGTCTCTCATTGTTGATGGTACATGGTTTTGTCTTCATACAATCTTACTGTTACTGCATCTATGGTTGTGGCCATGCTGACCTACATTTCGACCATACTGCACCCATAATTTGGATTTACCAAAGGCCAAAGTGGACTTTCTCTGAAAGTGGCTTCATTCCAGGCCAACAGGTATAAAAATAGGGCTGAGGAGCAACCACAGAATAGTTGAAATGCACAACAAGTGACTGCTGTTGACCTTAAGCGTGTTCTGACATTTCCATATCTTTAGTGAAATCAGTTTCATCAAACCTGACAACCTGGAGCTGTGAAATGAGCTTTCCCGAACTTGAACTCATGGTTTCAGTTTACTGACCATCTTCTGTGGTCAGAAAAAAAAATATTACTCTCAAACTAGTTCTATAAAACCAAAAATGCAATTCAATACAATAAAGGTGACTGTCAACCAACAGAAATAACTTTATGAGCAACACAATAAAAGTCATTTTTTTCTTGTCGGGCTTAACCCAACAGAAACTAATTTGCTTATCTAGTTTTACCTTCCAAGATTCAGTGCAGATAAGTTTGACAGAAAGGCCTAAAGTCTTTAAAGATTAAAATAACCAGCGAGAGAAGTAACACAACGCTTCAAAATGTTGATCTGAACAAATGGTATGCGCTTGCAACATATTAGCAGCGCAGCACAGCTTGGTTTTTAAATGGGGCTAGCATAGGTGTTAATGGTAGCTTATAAAGCAATGTTCCTGCAGGATGCTTCAGCCTTCATTCTGTCAGAGCCCTACAGCCCTGCTACTATTAACTCCCCAAGTTGGATGTAGGTACTAGCACAAAATCTTGACCGCGGGCAGTAAAGGATGAATCTTTATCTATAGAAATTCAGACCCAACAATCCACGTAACACAATGAGTGAGTGGCTCCCTACTATCAAGAGAGAGAGGGGGAGTAGTGCAAACTGAAAGAAACAATGGCTGACCAGAGATGTGCTGATCCTGGTTACACTGTTAATATTGCTGCGGTGATTGGGGCAGGGAGAAGAATCAGTATAACACAATACAGGTAACACATTGTCAAATAAAGCCAAGTTTTAGTGCAGCTTACATATCCACACTGAAAAAAAAGACATGAACTTACTGCAGCCAGATAACAAATGTTATCCTTCTTCCTCCACGACCTTCACCACCTCTATAGTTGAGCATTAATCCCGCTTGCTTCAGTCCATAAGCTATATATCACGCTAGCAATGTTAAAATTACATTTGGACTTTTTTACAGAAAGATCGAAGAACCTGAAAATGGGGATGTAACCTACCTAACCCAACAACTCTTACTAAAAATCTGGCTTTTGTGTGCAATTTATATGACAGGGATTTACCCAAACATATCAATTGACCCAAACATGTATCACCTCCAGCATGGCTTAGTTTTACTCTCCGTTCCATTCTCCTCTCCACTCTTGTTTTGAAGTTAAGGCTGTTCGCTTGTTAATATCTTTCCATCCATCTCCGTCAAGCAGCGCTTGAACATTGCTTAATAAGTCTAATGTCTTCTGGATGTATTCTGATGAGGTATATGATCTGCTGTTCCCCGTTTTTTTTTTACATTGGTGATGAGAAATGGGACACACGAGAATGGGGAAAAAAAAGAAAGGCAAAATCGTCCACTGGCTACCAATTACTGTAAGTGGCTTTGGACAAAAACCGGCTGCTAAATGTTTAGCAAGTATAATGTTTACATTAAACACATGGTAAATGTGAGGCTCATGGGAATTTCATTAGTTTTGTGGAAAAGTCATACACCATATAAGTACTGCACAACAGAAATGTTAACCTCATGGCATTCTGGAAATCATATGAATATCTCCACATAATGTCAAGCAAACTGATACAATAGCATTTGAGATATTTCACTCTGGACCGAAGCAAACAGAAGACAAGACTGACAGAAAACCATTTTCATCAGGGCGCAGCCAAAAATAGATGTATTATGGAAGCACCATGGATTACAGATCAGCTCAACCAGGTTAGTAGGAGGTAACGTGGAGGTAAAACACAAGGTTGAGTTATCCATTGATAACTGAGCATTTTGACCCTGTAAAGGAGCCAAACATATCAATGTTAGCATAAAGTCCTCATTGTCCACCGTAAACGCTAGAGTAATCTTCAGCATTACAAACACAACACATTTAAAAAGACAGATATACGAGTGGTATCAGTCCTCTAATTCAACTCTCTGCCTGAAAGTGGTTTTATTTTCAAAATTACTCTGCAATTGTAAAGACATTATACCAATACAACCCAATTTGTGCTGAGAGAATATTGAACGTGGACATATTCCTTTAGTGGTTTATGCTGCAGTCGTTTAACTCTGCACCGTCAAGTGCTGAGGCATGGAATTCTGCTCCTTGGTGACGGAAAACCCAAATGCTGAGAGTTATGCCTGTAATATTCTGTTACTCGCCAGGAGCTAAGAATTGTTTGTGAAGAATGAAAAATTAATAAAAAAATACATTATACTGTTAAGTGTATAAAGTTATTTGCCATAAGCAATCACAGTCAACCCATAGATATTCAATTTCAAGCTGAATATCAACCTCCAATGACCTACAGTACTATATATAGTAGCATGAGTTTGTGAAAAGCATTAAAGTCAGATATTCCTTTACAATTTGCCTTCTACAATTCCTCCCATAAGTTTTTTTTTTTAAACCAAGAGCTTACGTCTTGTTTTTCTTTTGTAAAAGAAATCTCCAGTCACACACTCCCCTAAGCAAAGCAGATGGTTTTATAACATAAAAAAACACACAATGGCTCCATACAGCTCAAACCTCTAAGTCCAGAGACTTTGCTTTGAAGAGATGTTATTCACAACCTTTATAAAACAGAAATCTTTAGTGTATTACTGTAGATGCTAAGCTAAAACTGTTGGTGCACACTCCATCTGAAGTGGGTGCACAAGTTTGACCAATGCGTCTAGGGTGTGAGTAGCATCTTTTCAAATCAGTTTTGAGGTCTCTGGTCTTACAGGTGTAGTGGAAATTCTCCTTGTGAGGTAGAGAGTTGCTAATTCTCCGAGGAATTTTAGACTCAGCGTGATGAATCAGATCTCTTTAATACATGCTGCATGGAGGGAAGTTCCAGAACTCCAGCTTTCCAAATGTTATTGACTTAAATACAAAAAAGAGAGGGGGTTACCTGCATTTACAATAGCCATCAATCATTTCTTCCCAAAACAATGACCCCCTGATCATCTTATCAACCTTCCTGTAACGTAACCCCTCATGTAGAGAGAATTTCCCAGCATGTGACTTTCTGACACCTCACCAAAAGTTAATTCTCACCTCCTCCTCTCACATCCTGATCCTGCTCTTTATAGCACGTTGACTACTGAATGGACAACTATGTAAATTTCTCACACAGGTTCTTGGATTACGGCAGGCAAAATGTGTAGAGCCATTATTTGTTTTCTTATTGGTTGCTTTTTGCCCATCTACGTTAGTTTTGTAAAATAGGATAATGCAGAAACGCTGGATTATGAAACGTCTTCTGATCAGCATGCGGGTGAGTAAGACAATATCAGATTTTCTTTTTTAATAGATTTGAGACGAACGTATCCTTTGACTCTTAGTTTGGCAACTGTTACTTACCACCATATAAAAAAGATATAGTTGAAACCTTAAAAGTTCACATGTTTTCAAACCTTGTTTGGGGCAAGTAAGTATTGGATGTAGAAAGATTGAAAAACCCTAAGTTTGTGCCCATAAGGTCTTGGGCTTGTGTTAGTGACTCAAACTTATTAGAAAAGCCTTGAGCACAACCATTAACCAGGAAACCAGGGAAGGAAGGGGTTCAATCATTAGAAATGCCGGCCAGCAGCCAGGGGCCTTGAATTCAAGCTCCTCTGTCGTCCAGTATCCCCCATGAAATGACAATGAGCAGGGTGCTGACTCCTTACTATCCCCTGAGTTGCTGCTGTATTTGAAGATAGATTGGAAGTGGGCTAATTCAAGTGCAGTAGCTTTTTTTGTTTTTTTCAGGCCCATGCTTTTTCTTGGTTCATTGAAGAAGAAAGAGTGACTGGTAGAAGAAGGGACTGAAAAGTGTGACCTTTCCCTCCAGCGTTGATAGTGCTTTCTTTGCTCTCTCCCATGTTTGTTATGTGCTATGCCCTGATGCCACCTGTTGTTTCAAATGCCAATGCATCCTAGTTACCATCGATGGCCTCTGAGGAAGCTAAAACCACAATTGCCGGGAATCTGTGACTCACAGGCCCTTTGTCTACCGTTCTGCTGAGGTCCCGCAGAATAACTGTTGTGATGTTAGAAGTTCAACATATTGCCGGAAAATGTTGAAAGAGGGGTTTTGACATTCAGCTTCCAAAGTATTGCTGTAGGCACTTGAATATTTGAAATGAGCTATCAGTCAGAACATTTTGCACAACTTATAACATATCTTATTGCTGCCACTTCAGTACATCTTCGCCTGTCGAGAAAACATCACTGGAGTACATGGTCAACTCAGTTCAGCAAGAGCCTTTTTTCGTATTTATTTACTTACTTTAACAAAATACAATACTATCTAAGATCTACTTAAAGCCATTTTCTTTCTCCTCAATAATACGGTTGTATTATCTTTAAAGGTGGAGGAATTTCAGCTTTACTTTATGGTTATAATCTAAAATAGAATTCGTAATAAATCCTGTAGTTTGCCGTTCCTCCTACAGGTAAAGAGTTTCTTAATTTTTTTCAGGCACCTACAAATGGGTAGGATGCACTCAAATCAGCTTTTAGCATGCCTTACATTATAATGCTATTTGAAAAGACCTATTTAGCTTAAGGAAATCTGTTAAATTGTCTTTAAGTATCAACATTAGTTCACAAAAGGGCACCCAAACCAATGGTCAAGGGAATGCTGACTGTTAACTCAAGGTGTGGATGATTTTTGCAGTTCTACTGGATGGGAAGGAAGACTCTGGATATGTGTGATTCACACCTTGCTATCACATTAGCGTTTAAGACAAGTGAGGAATGTCACTTGTGGGAAGCTAAACAGTAGTGCAAAGTTGCCTCCACAGCATTGCAGAATGGTAAAGATCAGCTTATATACAGCATAGTACCAGACGGCTAGGGCTGACTCTGTGTTTTATGCTGCGAGATGTCTGAAGTGTGAACCTCATTAGCTTCACAACTGTTCCACGACACTCTCAAACACCCTTCAACCTCGTAAAGTAGCATTATAGCAATGAATAGTCTTTCATGAAGCACTGAGTTACTGGATCTATACTCGCCATACCGCCATCTTGCTGAGATGTGACTTTAGTTTCAAGTTTCTTGCTCATTAGGTCAAACTATGTGGGCGTCTCCAAGAGCACCTGTTATTTTTGGTAAAGTAAGTGCAATAGCAAGTTTTTTGTTTTTTTTTTATGAAATGAAGCATAAATTGGAGGATGTGGTGATTAATAAATAAACTCAAAGCCAGTCACATCAATGGTCTCAATGGTGCCAATCAGTGAGGACAGCAATAGTTCAACAAAAATAAAAGAAAAAAGACAAACCTTCCTCGGGAATTCATATTGATGTCTGGATTGGACATTGGTCTGGATGGCAGAGCAGCGCTAATTGAAGACAGTCTAGTCAATATATCAGTCGACTGATACTGGCCTGTCACAGATCTATTGGTATAGTATGTGCTACCCACATTTGGGGGACCATTGTAAAAAATGTGCATATAAAAGCCAATATATCCATATCTGAATGTTTTTACTTCCTCTTATCAGTATTGCTTCAGCCCCAAAAGTTGCATATTGGTCAGTCTCTAATACATGGTCACATAATATCATGAACGTCATACAACAGCATTTGCACTGGTGTGCCTCCCTGAAATAAAAGTTGGAACATCACTCCGAAAAAAAGGATTCAATGACACGAAGAGTGACCAGTAGACAGCTGTGTGTAATCGCAACACACCAAGAGACAGCAGTTATCAAATCGAATACTGCAGGTGTATTAACATATTGTTACCACATTCATTTGTATCTTTTGAGTACTTTCTCAAGACATCTACAAGCTGAAGTTTAACAGTTATTTTTTTAGTCCTTCCAATTTGCATCGAGTACATAGTAAGGTATAACTTCTCAAAAGAAAAACTTTTTATTGAAATGTTTCACTGAGAGTGAATCCTCCAGTGTACAGACAAAATGGATGTATTGACTAAAAAGAAGTCTGCAGTTTAAGTATTTATAGTGTAACATTTGACACATGACTCAATAAAATGAAATGGTTCAGTATGAGGGAGGCTGTGATAAATTGGTTGAAAAGCTACAGTGGAAACAGACAACAATTTGCACAGATAGGTAACTCTAAATTACTGTGTATGCATGATGTAATTTTATTTGCTGACGACAATGGGTTCTTTTTGCAAGAATTGTCGGCAGCTTTCGGAGGTGGTCTCGACTGAAATTAGTCAATTAAATGGGTGATTTGACACAAACAATCATTCAATTAACGGTAAAAATGTTCAGTGAAAATCAGACACACTCTGTATTATAAAGCACTGAAAGCTGTATTACCATTCTGAATTATGATGTACCGATTTGTAATTCTCATCTATGTTGTTTGTTGAAGATTATGATGTTAGATGTTATTGATTTGTTCTTTATTTATTTATTTCGACAGTATATATTTTACACGTTAAAAATAAAAGATATTCTTCTCTACTCTTGTCTTGTCTGGCAGCTCACCAAGTCATGAATTTGCCATGAGCCATTGAAACAGTCTTTCATGTGCAGAGTATTTTTACAGTCTTTAGGTTTAAAGACAGCTCATTCCATTATCATTACCTATTCAGCTATAAGTAAGAATGAAACAAACCAGGAGCAATCCAGTTTTCCTGTTTAGAATCTGGAAATGAATATTCATAAGCTGGTACAGTACTTATTACACAAAAAGATACTTGCTTTAGAAGCTTAAAGTGCCGTGCTCGACACATCCCCTAGCAACTGGATTCCCCCTGGCAGGCACTAACTGTGGTGTCAACAAGCAGCTACTGATTGCCAGTTTGGTGCAGATACTGATATTGTGTGCCTATGGCCACGCTCTGCACATGAGGAGGAAGGTGGAAAGAGTTCGGCATGGAGAAGAAACCCAATGTATAGAATAGGCTCCTTCATACTACAAGTATCTTTCTCACACATAAAACGTACTGTACTGTATCCTGTAGGATACAAATGTAAACTCAGCAATGCGTAGCTGCATAACAGTTTACTTGAAGAGGCCATCCGGGTATATTTGGTGACATATTTCATAATTTCACAGGCTACTTTTATACATTTTTAATTTTTCCATAAGAGTGATGCCATCTGCAATCGATTAACTTGGTGATTGATAGCTTTCTCTTCCCCTACCATCTACTGTTTGTTTTGCATATGGAAGTATCCATGGCCAAGATACTGAACCCAAAATTGCTCTCGATGAGCTGTTCAATCGGTGTGTGAATTGCTAAGCATAGAAATATTGTGGCAAGTCGTTTAGATTGTATGTGCAAGTGTTGCTCCATGCTTTGAGTGGGCAGTAGACTAGAAAATAACCATGTGAATGCAAGTCTATTTGTCATTCATCGAAAAAGTCCAAAGAGAAATTGCAAGAATATACGTTTGATTTCATCGGTGTACTTAAAACCCAAAACATAAACTGATTGGACCTACTCGTGTGTGTTTGTGTGGCTGCTGTGCTCGGTATAAATACAAAGCGAACTAGGTTTGGAGACAGGAGTTCATTGAGAGGGATGGGGTTACAGGACATAGTTAAAATGCTCAAATGGAATTTAATGACCCAAAATTTGTCCAGCTGCCAATGGGGAGGGATGGGTTGGCAGTGATTTGAAAGAAGCATGAGATTTAGGAGCCACAGAAGTCATTTGGCTCAGGGGGATAGACAAAAGGAGAGAGCGGTGGATGGGGAGAAAAAGTGCATGCACTCAGGTAAGTGGTGCAACTTTGCTAAAATAGGGACAGAAAAAAACAGTAAGAGATTAAGGAAGATTAGGAACAGAGGGAGTCAGGCAAAATGGGATTTTGATTCAATGTGGCTTTTCTGATCTGAGAGTAAGAGCTTGAAGAGCTGAATTAATGGCTAGTGGAGAAGCAACATCATCGGGGGACAGCAAAAGTGTAGCACTTTCATGAGGGGTTGAGAATGAACCAGTGTTCCTATCAAAATTTAAATAGTGCGATCAAACAAATCTGTGTCTGAATATTACACCTATTCAAGAAAGTCAATAGAGGATGTTCTCCGTGTGACAACTGACAAAACAAAGCATCTGACAAGAAGCCACGGTTCATTTTTTTGTATCGCAGTAATTACAGACTGTGGCTCCAATGTGTTACCTCCACTGCTGGAGCGGCACACTTCCTTTCTGCTACCCTCGATCAACGAACAGGAAGGATTGATGCCAGAGTGAGAAAAAAGGGTCAGGAAGAGCTGTCACTATTCATGTCCACCCTAGATACTATCTGTACCAGAGACGTTCCTCTGGGACTGAGGTCACACATCACTTCAACAGTTTGTTCCCCCGAGATGTCACACTTCCTAAAACTCACCCGTGAACCCCTGCAATCTCTCGCTCCCCTGAGTGCCATCTCTCTCAGTCTTCACCAAATGACAGACCTTTTTTTTTTTTGCCATTATGTTTTTAGTTCCACAGTTTTTAGTAGAGTCTTGGAATAGATTCATAAATTCTTGCCTGCATTAACTTTGAACATAACTGCCTTAATGATATGATATGACACACAAAAAGCTGGATTCGATTGTACTCTACGTGGCACTGACTTGTATACAATGTAAGATGGATTCACTTGTACTGCATTCCTGTATTGTAAAGGGAACATTTGTAATTATTTGAAGCACATAGTTACATCCAGAAGACGGATAATAGTAAGAACGTTTCTTTTGTGATGCTCTTGAATAAGAATCATGCGTTCAATAGCGCTGGATGCTGAACTGGAGACTCATAGTGACGGTGGGTTCAAATAGTCTTTCTTCATCGGCTCGCCTGCTCAATGGGGAATCATCTTTTATCAGATTGCCTTGACCTGGGGCTGGGCAATACATTGGTGTTATATCATCACCGTGTTATGAGACTATACACTGTCTTTAGACATAGTTGTATCATGATATAATGCTTTTCTTCATTTTAAAAAGGCACAGTAATTACAGTTAAGTGTTTTTTTTATCCTACCAGACAGTTTTGCTTGTTCTTTACCTACAGCATCCATTAAGTACTTTTGAGAAGATTTCAAAATATATGTGTGTATATGTACACACACATTTTCAATAATGATATAGCCAAAAAATATTCCAATGTTAAATATAATCCTTTGCGTATACTCGCCTTGAGGTGGGTAATTGCTGATACAGACATTCCTGTTTATAATCAACAGAATGTGGGTAAATTTTGAGTTTGGCAGAAAAATGTATGCAATTCGTACACCAGGCCACTGATAGCTATATAATTAGGAGTCACAGCGTAAAAAGCCAGTTTTACATTGCTATGTTGTTTTTATCTGGCTGAGAGTGATCTGAGTGAACAGTGTGTCTGCCGTGACGTAGGCAAAAAAAAGCCAATGATTGTCTCACAATGCTTTGAAGGATCCTTGCTGGTGAACGTCCCCACGGTTTGCTAGTTACTTCAGTGTTTCCGCAAGTAACATTCAATCTCTGGTAAGTGGAACCTTTTAACTCTCTTCTGTGACAGAGAATGCACTTTTGTGTGACTGCAGCAAAATGCTGGTACTTCTCTCACACATCAGGAAAAGAGTCACTTACCACAACAAACTGCCTACGCTGTGTCACATACAGAGGGTTGTGTTAGACTTTCACACTGTCGGTCATTCTGCCAGACAGGGCTGTTAAAATTCTGTTTACCGTTTTATTTTTTATTTGTTTTTTTATGGCAATGAGATAGTATTATAAGTAGCATTCAATTTTCAGAACAACTTGATGACAATAGCATTTTATACAAATGATGAACAGAGACAGCAGTCGTGCAGCCTTCTTTACTGTCATCATCCTGTAAAAAATACTAGGCCCAAAAATGAAAAGTACTGAAAACAAGAAACTAGATCAAGCGTATTCTGCCGTAGTGGGAAAGGGCCCAAACGCACGGGCGCAGCATGGGGGATGACATGGTTTATCTCATAGGAATAAGAATTATAAACATTAACTCCCTGTTATAAAATGAAGATAAGGGTGATTTATTTTAGGGTGATGCATCTTGTTTTTTTTTGTTTTTTTTTTTTTCAATTAATCACACATGGGATTTGCAAATAAGCACATGATTTTAAGATGTTTAGCGGTATGTTTATGCCCACTGGATGCTTCGAGGTGATTCGGGAATAATATGTGAGTATCTGGTAGCTCCACACATTTGTCCCTGAAGGGTGAATTTATGATTTTGTGTGTATGCATCTGTTTTTCTCTTTGCTTCTCAGTAACAGTTATGCACCTACTCACTTTTCTGTTTTGATCTGATTCAGATACTGCTGATACTGATAGCAAGAACTTATTTTGTGTTGACCGCTGTGGCGGCGGTATTTTTTGAGAGCTTCAGCTTTGTGGTGAAGTTTCTGTGAGTGTTTTGAGTTGGGCTGTTTATTTTTTGTTCTGTTTTTGACTGGATACTGTGGTATTTATGAAGAATTAATATAGTTCATAATGACACTGATACTGTCATTCAAGTCCCCGTCAATGATGTCCCAGTTTACTGCATGCCAGACAGCCTTGGAGTTGTTTGATGGCGTCCTTCAATGATTGTGGTGCCCTGAAGGGATGTGATGTTTCGGTTCCTGTTTGATTTTTACTGTGTTGTTAATACAATGGAGTGTGTGTGTGTGTGTGTGTGTGTGTTTGGGTGTGGGGGGGTATGAACAGGCACTTAATGTGAGTGCAATGTCACCGCCACACAAATATAACATGTTGTCCCTTCTGGTGCGAATGTGCACATACTAAATGATGGCTCATCATTGTCCAATCTGCAACTGTTATATTCCCCCTAAGATACAGAGACTCATGCAGCGAGTGTTAGCGCCAGTGGGGATACAAAAATATCGGACTGATGTATCTGGATCAGCACGTGGATCGGTGATATAAGTCTGATATCCAGTGGGTGAAGTACAGTTACTTTGGTCTGTGCTCAATGAATTCCTGTTATTTTTACATTTTGTCAAGATTTTATACAACAAACTAAGGTGAAAGTCTCTTCTTTCTTTTACATCATCGGAGATCAACCCATTATGTATTCCGTACCAGTGCAACCCAACAAAACACAAAGAAAAGAGACAAGACAGTCGTCCTAAAGCTTCCATTCAACTTTAACTTTTTGATATAATATTACAGACCTACAAGGACACATGCAAACCACATCCATTTCCATCGCCTGTAAGAAGTAATAAGAGGAGCAATGTCATAGCCGTTGTACTAGCCTTGACTGTATTCTAGAAATAAAAAAAATAAATAAATACTGGCTACAGGAAAGCCTTCAGAACACAGAAAACTGAAGCAAACAAGAACCACTGCGATCGACTTGAAAACACATAGTTGCTGGTGTAATGGACCCCACAGACTAAGTACAGTCGAGGCAATCAGTATCACAATCAACCAGTCTAAGACTAAAATTAAGCCAAAACGTGTTTGTTTTCAGCAAATGCATACCACTGACTGCCATTTAACAAACTGCTATGCATGAAGTTATTCAAAGGGAAGGGAAGTGTTTGCATCAACTGAACCCTGTGAAATAAAATAAAAAAACATAAGCATGTCCTGCTAAACAGAACTACTATGATCAAATGCATCCTGTGCTTATACTGTACATGACAAGAATATCATTCCCTGCTCTGTGTAGCTGTGGTTTAAACACATCCATACTGCCAGCACATATGGCGCCTTACCTCTTATCTCCTCACTCCTCCTCTTTACCTCTTACAAAAATGTATTCCATTTTAGCAAAACCCCAAAGGTGGATCAAATAAATGCAGAATATAAGAATGTAAAGTCAAAATGTCAATAATGCGGGCCGATTCTAACCCATGCAATGCCTTTTTTCTGATATCCCCTCCTATTTGTCATAACTCTATTTGGGTTGCAGACATCCACCTGAAAAAGATAAAGCTCTTCTTAGGCACTCAAACAGAGAAAGACATCCTGAGAGACACGCTGTTTACCTCCTAACCCCCCTCTCTCACACACACACACACACACACACACACACACACACACACACATACTTAGCAGGGAGCTGTGAGATGGCATCATCAGTGTTTTTTTGCATCAAATTAAATAAATACACAAGACAAATTATATAATTTTTGTTATTTTCCTGCAGCTCCACAGTGGGCGGTATGGGGAGTACTGCTGTAACTGTAAACTGAGCCTTTTCATAGCCATGTTAATCTGACAAATGAGGGCGTAACACTTAGCACATCTTCACGAAAAGCCTTATGTCGACATAGTGTCAAACCAATGTGTGGTATCCATCAGAATCATGTGTTAAACTCAAGTCATGAACGTAAATCTCATTTCCTTCCAAAAAGCGCAGGCATAAGCTTTCTCAGCAGACGTACTCTCTTTTCTCTCTCTCCGCACTGCAGAGACTCGGTGTGCTTTTTTGAAAACTCCTGTGTAACATCCCACATTTTCGTACTCTCATGGGCTGCAGTTATCACACATAGGAAATATACAATTTAGGGTAAACAGTTGTTCCACCAGCTGTCTCCCGATTCTTCCTCACCGTCAGCATACTTACAATTAAGCACACACCGACAGAAATGTGATCCTCACTGTTAAGAATTGCTTGTGTAATGAGGAAGTCATGAATAATACAGTAACCGAGTAATAACGTAGTCATTATTAAGCCCTAATGCCCATTAGGGGCTGCTCTTAGTTCCAGCACTGCGTAATGCAGCTTATGCTGACCACAAAGGCTCCCTAACAGCGAGCCCACATTGTTCCGACCTGCTCTCTCCTTTCACAACAATACACCTTATTGTACCCAATTCTGTATTATTTTTGTCGTTGATTGGTGGAGATTTATGTAACTTGCATTCACATCCAGTTATTCAAAATGCCGTTGTTCCAAGATACAGGGTGATAAATGATGAACAATCATCTGGCCTTTTTTTTTGTGAAAGATATTTTTCAGTGTGAAATGTGAGGAGATCCATTACACAGACACACACAAACAGACAAAATGCTGTGAGGAGTCTCAGTCACTGTTCTCTCTAAACGAAAAGGCATTGTTTGACACGCGGCCCCTTTCATATTTGACATGCAGCAGGCAGAATGAAAAGCTTTCGAACTTCAATAAATATCTTCTTTAAGGATGCAGGAAAGAGGACTGACTCTTGGTATTTTTCCAAGGGGCTGTGTGGGATTGGGGAGTGACTATCGATGACAAATGTAGTTTCTGACCCCTCCGATGTATTTGCGACTCCACAGCATTCAGGTCTGCTGCCATGGATACCAGGTATTGCATCTAACTCAGAGATCAATATGATTCTGGTCCCAGCAGCCAGTCAGTCATTTATCATCACATCAAACATGTCAGGTGCTGCACAGGCTGAGAGCGACATTATCCAATGAGGCACGCCGCAATAAACAAAGATATAATGACAGAGATAAAGCAAGTAGACATATTCCTCACACCTTCTTATGCAAGATTCATTTACATCACGGAGGCTGCGGTACAAATGCGGTAGAACATTTTTAGGTTTCTTCCACGTTTTTTTTCTGGACACAGTTCAGATTCGGATTATAAAGTGACTGGCGTGTTTCCATTCATACTGTGTGTTTTTAGTCATGTTGCAGATGCAAGTGTATGCACCCAAGCGATAGAGCAAGTGGAGTAAATGCATTCCTATTATTCAATTAGGCCGCAAAATGACCTCCAATTTTTGTCCTTCTATAAATAACATCATCATCTGACAGTCCCAGCAATCGGGTGATTATATTTTAATCTGCCTATATCAATGATGATTTTGACTATTTTCAGCAACTGACAAAAACAAGTAATGAAAAAAATAAATAAAAACATCACACGTTTTTGGACCACCCTTTGAGTTAGTTCAGTCGAACCCGTCGCTGATTGTTTGCCACAGCGTGCTTCGGCTGTCAATCACAGTCTGTCAATCCACACAGGACGTCCGACTGTTTGCAAAATGTTGAGAAAATTAAAATAGAACATTAGCTAATTTTGCCAGCTGGCCCCCTAACATTAGCTCTGCCACTCGGACACAATTCGGCTGCAGAGATGAGACATTTGTGACAGAGCAGAATCGAAGTCGGCTCTGCAAAGTGTAACACGGGATGTTAAATACCCAACTTTAACATGACGTAACATTGGACAGTTTAGACATGAGACATGTATAGTTTTCAAAACGTTTCAATTTTTTCATCCCCTCAGTGATTTTGTCTAATTATTGTTGATATCTGGAGCTAATTTGCTGTCCGTCCGCTCTCTCCTCCACTCCACACAGCAGCAGACTTAACAGGAATAGTGGGGAATAAAATAGCCTGGAGCCTACAACATTATGGACGCAGTCTCACTAATCTAGACCAGTGCAGGTGGCTGTTTCTTGACAACAACAAAAAGGTCAGTTGGTGTACAAATGTAGGAAATTAGCTTCAAATTACAATCATTAAAATGTTTGCTCCTGAATTTTAAAAACATAGCCAGGTACCTGTTTATCCAAGAATGTTTCTAAACTATGATTTACAAATCCATATTGTTCCAGTGACTAGACAGATGTACTGGTGGACCAGACTCTATGCTATAAGTAGGCCTATGTGCAAAACATGACACCAAAGTAAAATGCATTTTTACATAATAATCAGTTCGGAAAGCTTGTGTGTTTATATAAGGAATATCATGCAGCTGATGTCTCGCTCTGCCGACTTCTCTTGGAAGACGCTGACAAATAAGACAAGAAAAATTACTTGTTTTTGCAGAGCATTTTAATTTGTTTACGGAAAAAAATGACAGGACTGACAAATAAAAAGCACAGTCATGAAAAACAAACAGAAATAGATATAATCTTAATCTCCTTTGTTCTAACACATTAACATCCCCTGGGAGTTTACAACTTGTTCTAAGCCTTTTGTAGTGGAGGTTTGCTTTACAGCTCAGTGCGGCTTATACGGAGTACACATCCTCATGTCGACACCACGTTAAAAACTCACGGCGGTGAGTTCAAATCGAGACACCTTTAAATTTGTAAATCATAGTTATGGAAATAGTGAAGCCTCAGTTCTGTGATGGAACAACTGGTTTACCTGATATGTATGAATACACTGACACTCGGGATCAATGATCAATGTTATTGATGTCTATAAAGCAAGACTCGACTCAAAATTTGAAGGAACCAGATTATAGATGACTGTCTCTTACAGATTAAGTGAATATGTTGAGTTCCAAAACATAGAGACATCCTTAATCAGTTCAAATTGAGGGACATGTTGCTGCTGCTCTTGTTTCACTGTCTGGTTATTTGCTTCCTATAATGCTCCGCTTGGTTTTTCTAGCAGCAGCCACGGTATGACAAATCAGCGTTAGGGCCAGATGTGACCAGCACACCTGCACATCTGGCCATCCGTCCTGTTCCTTTGGTATCTCTGTACAGAGTGCCATGTTAGCTGCATTTACACTAGCACCTCATTAGCAACTTCACTGAGTCAAATAACGTTTTAAGCCCATGTACACCTCCACCTCCATTTGTTCATCTCGTGCAAGACTCTGTAGTTTCCTCTCTTCGTCCAAAATAAAAAAAACAGGCAGTTACAGTCATGTACAGCTTCATTTATCTGTGTTAAAGCTCAGTGCTTCACTTAGCTGTGACTACAGAATCTTCTCTTTTAGTCCATCATATTATGTGGTTAGTGGGTGCGTGATTGTCTTGCGTGCTCCTGGTTCCAAAATTGTATTTATTTTCGACCTCCACAGTACTGATGTGTTCGAGCAATAGGTTCGACTATTATATTTCCGATATTTTTTCATTTTGATGAATGTCAAGCTCCGTCTGGGTTTCACTGCTGCCACTGGTGAAGCATAAGGAGATGCGCCTTCAGAAATATTTCAAGATAAAAGGTAGCTAGTAATGCGCATTTTGAAAAAAAAACTTCCCCAACACTGTCACTTACAGTCTATCAGGCGTTAAACGCAAAAGTTAAGCAGAAACCATAAAAAAAGAACTAAAGCCTGCTTTAGGCTCACTTTTTTTTTTTTTGTTAGATGATATGCCATGTTGGGTGTTGGGCTGTGATAAGAAAACTGCTGCGATCAAAGTTTAGACTCGACTCTTTCTGTCATCCCCGTCGTCCAAAATGCTGCCACACAGACGACTTCTGTCGAGCCAAGTGAATCTTCAGTAAGTTAGGCCAGGCAGCATCCATGAGGTGGGAGCGTTCCAAGTGGCGATTAAAGGGGGGTGTTTTGACTTCCTGTCTTGAAAGTAAGTCTTATAGTCCATTAAAACCATAAAACACATTTGAAGTGGAGTAAAACATATTATGTCCCTCCTGCACTGAAAATAATGGATTAAGAAGTGTTTTCAACCAATGACAATTTGGTTGGACCAAAGTATAAGTATGTAAAAAGTACAACCAGCCAATCAACCAACTGTCCTGAAGGGGGTCAGCCCCCCCACAATTAATACCTTGTCGATCATTTGCCATCCCTGTGGGTGGGGTAGAAACAAAATAAATCAGCATTTGTCTGTGCAGTCACAAAACATGTTTCATCAGAGAGGTAAATGTGTAGCCAATGTTTTCCACACTCACTCAGGCTGCTTGGTTGAAGCCCTCTGAGGTCCCGAGATCATCTCACTCATGCTGTTCCATCTCCAAGAGGGCCGGGCGTGCCCCTGTGCGCTTGGCATAGTTTTCCTCACAAAATGTAAACACCTGCATCACTGCTGTGCTCCCTCTAATTAAAACTCTGTCTGTCTAATGAGAGCCGTGCCTGTCAGGCCCCTCCACACACTCAATAAATCACAGCTCTTCAGGCCCGCTTTATCCCGACCGTACGGAGAGGGAGTGCGCGCATCTCCCAGATATATGCAACTCAGACGCTCTCCCCCTGCGCTCCCGTTTGTTCTCGCCGTTCTCCGGGAGGATTCATTGTCTTCTCCACTACATCTGCTGAGTCATAACGCGGGCAATGCAGGGTGGCAGCTCAAACTAAATCTTCTCTGTTGGTGGCCATGGTTACTAAATATGATTTCCCCAGACCTGAGACTCAACGAGACAGCTCACGTAACCAAACTATGACTGTCCACTTTAAGGTACGCTATGTAAGAATTATGTAGAACAGTGTGCCCTTCACTTTCGGTGATCGGTGACAAATCTTAATCAAAACAAAGGACGGGCTCCGCACCCTTCGCAAAACACATTGAGCCAAATAAAGGCAATCATTTCTCAAATGGTTCAGCGTTGCACAAGTCATTTACAGTTCACTGAGTGCCCACCATACATTAGTAATTGCTGTTGACAGTGCATCAGAGAGTTGTGGGTTTGAGTCAATGCTCATTTTTTGTGGTGTAGTTTGTGGTGGAGTGTTGTGATGTTATGCATTAGGTAAGACGTTTGTTCTATTACAACATTACAAATATAGATTCAGCTCTTTAAAAGTAAGTGCAAAAAAAAAAAAAACATAGCTAATTGAGCCAGATTGTGTTGGTACAAGTTGTATAATTGCAAATCCAATCAAGGTTCACAGAAGAGAATGTTTGCAGAGAACATGGTTTTCCCCCTATGCCTAGTAGATGTGGCGATTGCCTGCAAAATTCCATTCCAGGCCTCTACTTCGGATAAGGCAGTTAGGGAAGTTAACGTTATCACCACAGCAGATAAACTACTGCTGCTGTTGGACTGAAAAGCAGTTTTACACTCGATTAGGTGTTTCTTTGTCTTGTTTTTTTTTGTAAGTGCAAACAATAAGTGCAGAGCATAATGAAAGTAGTACTCTCTTGAACACGGAGTGCAAACAGAGACTTAGCACATTTTTCTGCAAGCTACTCTGCCCCAACCTGAGATATTCTAGGCTATAATTTGCACTGTCACTCACAATAGTGATGCCACGTTTCCACCTTTTAAGCTCCTAACCAGGGACAGCTGCTTGTAAAACTTTTGCCCCTTTGTGGGACTCGAAAAGTGGGCAAGTCTGTAGGACAATATTCACCGTTTCCAAGGCATTTGTCAGCGTTGCCTGGCAGTTGATTGGTAGTAGAGAGCTGTGGTGGTTCAGTAGGTGTCTTTGCATAGTGACATGTTAGCTGTGGTGTACGGCACTATTTTCTCACAGTGCTTACATACTGTCTGCATGCCGTCTGTCACTTAGGCCGCTGTTTATCGTTTCCACCGGGTACCCAAAATGCAGCCACGCAAACGATTACAACTGGCAGAGGATTGATTACAGTTTCAACAGACCTCATTGTCCAAAATTGCATCAATGCATTGAAAAACAATCTTCACTAGGAGTTTAATAATCTTAAATGACTCCTGGCAACTTTTTCTGCAATATCTTCTGGAAGAAAATATAATTTCATATTGGTGCCTATCAGACACGGATACCAATAAACTTGCTGATAGGTCATTATTGACTGATAAACTTGGCCTGTGTGAGGTGACCCTCCGTGTAATCAGTAAGCAGTCTTTGATTAATGCTACTTGGAGAGCTTCGTCGACACTGGAGGTATTCAATTTCCGGTTTTGAGGTGCCTGAACACTGGCGGGAAGACTGAAGCTGTTACTGCGTTACTGCCGTGCTGCTTTCACTGTGCCCCTTCTGTAGACGTGGTCTCGGACGAATTAAAAGCACAGAATGACTACAAGCCAGAAGGGGTGAATGAGCGATCACTATGGAAATACTGCACATTAAGACTGGGGAACATGTCCGGCCAAGGACAAGCAGTGAAACATGTGGCAAATGGAATCGTTTAAATTTTCAGAAGTACACCATTATAAATAAATTACTCAGAGAGAAAAAACGACAGAGGGAGATGCAGAAGAATCGAGAGCACCGTATTCTTTGACTCCCGGGGTCTGAATTTCTGTCAGTCTCCGAGACACTTACAGGACGGATCATGAATGAATTAGCAGATGTTTTCAACGTTTTTCCAATGGTGCACTTTTCATCTTGACCCCGATGAAACATAGCTCACACCAAGATGACATTCACTTGCATTATGCAGTGATGAATGTGGTAAGAACTGCAATTCGTCGGTCTCAGATGGCACCAAATTAGTTAATTCAATGGCAGCAGCAGAGAAACCCTGGAAACACATGTCCGTCTCAGAATTAGAGTTAAAAAAAAAAAAAATAGAACATTCTTACAGACACATTACCCCATTACCGAAAACTACTACAATGACATCGTGGCCAAGCTAGTCGAACAATACAGCTTCACCTTTTACGGATTCCTTCTTGCCTGTGGGCCATAAAGATAAAGCATCGCTGAGCTGACCAAATTAGTTTAGATGCTACAGATTCGAAACGCTGCTCGTCCTATTTTCAGCATTAGAATTCAGTCAAAACTGATGACATGAAGGCGTCTCAGCTATTGTTAACGACATACGTATCTGTCAAAAGAGTATGACAAGAAACTCTGTACGCTGCAGTGTTCCTGACAGCATGAATTCAAACTTGAAAAAGAGCATTATCTCCCTTATAGTCAGCTATTTGGACATCAACAACACAGCTGATAAGATAACCAGAATAACAGAACCACCCGAAGACAAATGAGCTCAAGAAAACAACTGAGGACTGTCTCACTATCCATCAACGTTTGCATTTTGCCTTTTTCTGACATATGTAAATACACCGCTGCTTCGTTTTTCTAAAGAGAAGAAGTGAGTTCACCTGGGATACAGAGCACAAAGTATTCAGGGAAATGAAAGACCTCATAACCAAAGGGCCTGTACAGTTTGAAAATAATCAACCCCAGGAAAGAGCCAAGGCTCCGAGTTGATACATCAAAACAGCTTAGGCGAAGGCTTACTGCAAGATGGCAATTAGTTATGCATCCAAATCACCGACTGACAGTTAAGTCAACTTTGCACAGGCTGGAAAAGAGCTTCATGCTTTCTTGTTTTTTTTTTGTTTTTTTTCAAACACATTTTCACCATCTATGTTTAAGTCTACCTCATCCTCGTGGAGAGAAACCAACAAACACTCGAATCTATCATGTGGAAACTAATCAAAGTAGCCTCCTCGGCCTCAAGGGTGATTATTTAAGGGTACGACTTCACAATCATACACAGATCTGAACTGTAGCAACATATGTGTACAGAAAAGCAATCTTTGTTCTGTGTCAGGTTTGAGCGTCTTTCAATTACAAATGAAAAGCCAACAATGTATTGTGACATGAGCTAATTCTACTGTGTCCTACTTTGAGTCAAAGGTTCTTTTTCCCCCCAAGAAAAAAAAACCACTGAAAGCCGTACTGCTGCCTCGACTGGCTTCCCTTTATCATTTTAAAACACACGTGGATGATCACTTTTTTCATGCCGTGACTTCATAAAGCCAAAATTATTGGGAGTGCAAGTCATATCAAACAACCCAAAGCTGACAGATGTGAAGATGAAGAGATCATTATATGAATTTGCCTCCCACTCTCCCTGGAAGTGGTAATGAAGAGGCAGCGAGCTGTTATGGAAAAGCGAAAAGAGTCCTCAATAAAAATCGATAATTAGCTGTGTGATGAAGTCATCTGTGAAAAAACTGAAGTAACATGTGCTTTCGAACTTAATGTTCTGTTCCTTCTTCTACCACGGGGTAAAATACATCAACGCAATTTAAGTTCTAATCATACGTGATTGATTTCCACTCAAATCAGTTGTGTTGTATATGCATAAGCACTTGTTATTAGTGGTGCAATGATTAGTACATTAATAAATTAGCTGATGAACACAATAACTCATTTTGATTGAGGCAGGAATATCAAACATCGGAAATGTTTTTATAACGCAAAAATATAGTGTTAGCCTGTCTTGTTGATGGTCAAGCTCCTATGGTGAAAACCGTCTGTTTGCTAAAAAACAAAATCCATAATCAAAGGACTCTAAGCCCCAGCCAGCTTCTACCCATTGCCCACTGCAATTATATGCAAACACAAACCACAGCATAAATAAAGG
The DNA here is from genome assembly GCA_963678695.2 of Diplodus puntazzo. Lineage (NCBI taxonomy): Eukaryota > Metazoa > Chordata > Actinopteri > Spariformes > Sparidae > Diplodus > Diplodus puntazzo. Next base: position 5,315,754 of record OZ023167.1, on the reverse strand, counting down.
GGTCTTGCTGTGTCTCTGGACAAAAACAGAGGCCAGAGGGTCACAGGAATACGCCTGTCAATCACACAGTGTGGTGTTCAGCCCAGATTGGGTTTAATAAAGCCCAGTGACTCATGTACTGAATGGGATACGACTCCAGTGGTGCATCTGTTATGGATTACCAGGCTTTGTTCCAAGAGTATACTCAGCTAGGGACTTTGTTGGATAAAACAATTTGGTGTAAGCATGCTTTAAAAATCACCAAAACATCTCTGGCCTGCAGATAACAACGGCACAGTAGAAAGGATATTCAGTCATATACAGTGTGGAAATGCTTTTTAATTAATCACAACCCTATACATTGCTTAAGGAATTCATCTATGAATTTGTTGACAAATAAATAATCAGCTATTAATCATGTAGCAGTTGATATGTTTGTTTGATTAAACATGTAGAAGGTCAGGGCTGTCCACAAGGTGTTTGTGCATGATAGAGGAATCTATTCTGTTATATATTCTATTTTCAGTCATAGGTGACTGAAGTTTTCCCACAAACTCCGGTAATAATTGTTTATTGCTTGCTGTACTGCAGGCATTTCTCTTACAAAATATCCTAGTCGTGTCACTGAGTCCTAACTAATCACAGAGTCTGGTAGTAGAATAACAAAAGTCTGACTTAATCCTACCTTGACCAACGACCCACAAGTGGCCCTAACAACTCTGAAACTCAGAGCTCACACGTGTCCTTATCGACTCTGTAAGAACACTCCCACACAGAGTTTAAAAGCCAGTTAGTTGAAGAAGTCTCTTGGATTAGAGGTGAAATGTCTTCAAAAATCAAAAATCTGACTCGTTTTGAGGGTGGATAATAACTGCAGAAGTCAGTAGGACCCATGTAAATTACCACACATGAGAATGTTATTGAAGAGCCTGGTGGAAGAGGATATGATGGACGAGTACGAATGGGGAGATAGAAAACGTCCTGTCACCATTACCCTGTCCTAACTAATGTCGATTCATAATATTGTCTTGAAAATACGCTTAAATCTCTGGAAAGGGCGCTAAAACATATTGGAATCACTACATTGGTTCAGAAACAAATAGTTATATTGCATTACAGGGGTGGCACATATCTTTTTTTTTTAATGAGCATCCTTTTTGGAGACAAACTATACTTAAAAACTTATAACTCATTAAGCCTCCATGCATAAATCAAGGATAATTAAATGGTGGGCACCTCATCTCCATGTCATTCTTTCACGGGGGAATCCACAGTATTCACATACATCAGGAAATCAATAAAGGGACTGTACATTATCGAGCCAGACAGCTTTTTAAGTCACTGATGTGAGGACATTAACCATCCTCCCGATTCATGGTGATTCCGATAATGGACTCCTGGAGTAGTTCTATCCTGATTCGTAATACAATCTTATAACTTCCCATCCCACTGAACATCTTTTCAGAATCGACGTGAGGTCCCACTTTCAATATTACTGCATAGACGTTTAGGTAAAGCTCCTTTAGGTGAACTAGTGCTGTCTCACTGTGCTGCAAAGCATGAAAAATAATGGAAAATGCTTTGCTTTGCCTAATCCGTCTGGTGCTTTACAGAAACACCAGCAGTTCAAATGATGGCAAAAGGATTTTGTTACAACTTCTGCTGAATGGATCCTGTCTTTCCTAGCACTGTTATAAATTCATGCAAAGCTAGAGTAGGTATAGTAAAGTTAGCACTTCTTTCTTTACTTTGGGTGCTTGAGGTCACTCTTCTGAATCAGTGCTGCAAAATTGTGATACTTACACATCGCATCAGAACATGAATGATAACTGTCAAGGTGATTGATGATTTGCAAAATAAAAATGCTTTTCACAGTTCAGCCGTGGCAGTCGGTGTTTATGTTGTTATGTTTTTTTCCCTGTTTCCCCTCTCTTCTCTCCATCACCTGCTCCTTCCCTGTGTGTTTGTGTCCGTGGGCGTGGCTGTTGGTTCCTGCCGCAGCGGAGAGGCGCACCTGCAAGTCATCATCTCATCACTCCTGCTGTATCATCCCGGTCTCTTCATCATTCCGGTCTGCAGGTTGTTCTATCCCCGTATGGTGACTATATCTCGAGTTTTTCTTGTGTTGCTACATTTGTGTTCTTGCTTTTGGTAACAACCTGTACATGGAAGTGACCCACAGTTAATTCAAACTTTCTATCATGATTGGAAAGTCATGGGCACCCATTAGCTCAGTTGGTAGAGCGGGAGTCCAATATACAGAGGCTTTGTCCTCGCTGCCACGGGTACTGGGTTCAAGTCTGGGCCTAGGGCCCTTTGCTGCGTGTCGCCCCCCTTTCTCTCATCTTGTTTGCTGTCATATCAATAAAGCCAAACAAAGGTCTTAAAAAAGAATTTAAAAATCACAACTCCCGAATAAGATGGTCCGTATTCATAAAACGTTCATTCAGAACTCAAATTGTTTGGTCAGGTTGCTTTAGAATAGTATTCCGTTCATCTGGGCTTGCATACAATTACGTAAGGTACAGTTACTGTAGCCTGTATGTTATAAAATATAGAATCACAGTGTAGGTCCCTATATTAGTATGTGACCTTGTCATTATCCTATCCAAAAATGGTAAAGAATCATCTCTACAAGAGCCTAATCAAAGGTGAACTTCAAACTTGTAGTGAAAGTGATACCTCCCCTTGTCGACGAGGACTTCAAAATAATGGCCCCAAGAGTGTTTAGTGTAAGTGACAAGTCTGTAGGAGTTTCTAGTGCCTCTTCTCCAGCTGAAGTGTAACAAAAGCCTGCAATGCTCTACCAGGATTTACAAAGAAATGTAAAGCTTAAGCCAATGTACACAGCAGGTGGTAGTTTCAAAGGTCTCGAAATCTGCAGTTCTTTTGACAACCGACCGAAATACAACAACACCACCGAGTGCAGCATGCCCTCATCGCACTCATAATGCCTCGCTGCTGCACCTTGGTGGAGCCAAAGCTGCTGTGTGGGCATTTAGTTTTTATTTATTTACTTTACAGTTTGACAGGGACACAATACGATTGCAGTTTGCAATACAAGGTCCTCAAGGGTTCAGAGAGTAGAGAAAATGTCCACCAGTTACATCATCAAAAAATCCTATTAGCGCTATCAAATTATCAAATCATCAACTTTGCTCAATACATCTTAGCCTTTCTAACCCTTGTGTGTGCATAAACTCCATGTTAGGAACTCTTTTCAAAATATAAAAATGTGAAATCGGTTATCGTATCCAACAGGACAAGTAGGTTATTACAAATTATTGCATTGGGTAGAAAAAAAAAATCTGTATCATGCAAGCCTATTGATAACTGCAGTTTTCAGATTGCTTGATGATACTCTGACATCAATGAACATTTACATAATAGAAGGTTTAAACATTGGAATAATTGGCAGCGTACATTTAATGGCACACTTTGGCACTGAAGGAAATAATAGACAGTATACAAATAAAACAAATGCAAGGGTCCGGGGGGGTTAGTGTCAGGTTAGTGATTGGTTGCATGCTCTGGGCTCTGAGTGTTTTCCCCAACACTCAGTGGCCAGGACTGTGATCCCCTGTCGTGTTGTCACTGTTAAAGTTTTTCCTGACAAAATGCGTACTGTGCTTACTCTGCCTCATTTAGCATTCCCAGGAGCACTATGACTTGTTTAATACAAGGCTACACTTCCATCTCCTTACAGAGCTGCTTCTCCCAACGCAGTGAACACAGAAATATCAGAGGGAAGAGAGCTGAGATGAAAGACAGACTGAAAGGTGGAGTTGGGCAATGTAAACCTCCGTTCTTTGACTGTATGTCTGTATTGTGTAAAGACTTTTTCTTTGGTTCATTCGTCAGAAAGTGTTTCAAACGAGGACTGAAGTGCATAGGTCAACCCAGGTGTGAATGTGAAAGTGTTTTAACATAACAACCCTTTTAACACATTGGCAAGACTGTTACCTGGAGAGAAAGAGGCCTGACAGAGTATCATCTTTAGCCCTGACTTCAAGTACTTTCCAGCGAACAGCCATGTCTGACTTAGTGCTTTCACTAAGAAAAAAAAGACATTGTATACTGTATGATATTGACAAACTGTTCCAGGAAGAAAGGAAGGGATGAGGCTGCCTCCAATGTGTCCCCCACGGGAGAGGGAAGTCAAACAGCAGTTACGAAATAACAAGAATCTAACAATGAAGATATCTGACAATGGTTGTGCTGCTGTTATCTACAGTGGGAAATATATTGATGAATCCCACAGACAACTCAGTGACTGGCAAGTCGATGCCCTTCTCCCCTGTAACACACCAACATTTGTGAAGATTGAAGTCAAAAACATATTTGCCTCTACTCTACTTTGTGAATGGTTCACAGAAAAATACTTTTTTTTTCCAGCAATAGCTTTCTTATCTGCTTGGTACGACGTGAACAACCACAACGACAGATGTACTATTAGTGTCCCAATTAGCGTCACTAGTACAATCACTGAACCTAGATTTTCACCTTACATCTGAAAGATGCTTCTTACCCACTACAAAACAGAGACCAGTTTTCTTGTTATGGTGGATATTGAAAATACTGAACATGATGGAAAAAGGTCAGAAGCAAAAAACAGCAGCCTCTGGGGAAAAAAACAAGATTTTGATGTTGCCCCCATCTCAATCCTACACTCGGCGAGGAAGAATGCACTAAACAATGTATGAGCACACTTAAGGAAAGAAAATATTACAGTTTTCTCGACATCGTGGTGTCTGATATTACGTGATCATTATTATTCAATCATAACGACCCTTAAAGAAATTAGAACAGAATGTCTTTATGGTTAAATCTGGACTGCCAACTGCTGCCGCTGGCAGCCTGCCGCCATCCCCTGTCCCTCTCTGCACTCGGCCAAAAGGTCAGGCTGTCTGTGCAGGACTTACCTCTCCTGGTGGAATATAAAAAGTTCTTGTTTTGTGTGCCTGTTTTCTGTTTCCAAGGTCATCAACCCCTGCAGCAGGCCACTGTCTTCCTCCATGGGCCACATGAGCTGTATTCACCCCCACCTTGCACTGCTTTTCCTGCCTTTCCTAAAGTTTAGTTTGTGATTTTGTTTCTGTGAAGTGCACACAAATGCGGGTAAGTGACTTATTTTAAGCATGTCATTAGAAAAAAAAAACTTTATCTCCCATGTGCAGATATTCAGAAATACTTGAAGAACTGCAGGAATGAAAACATCTGCTGGATGTCATTACTTTCCCTGACACAACATATTATAGTAGCACATTATATGATTTGTGGGAGATGTGGCATTAACTCTAGTCTACTCTGTCTGTGAAAAAAAAACTTTTTTTGTTTTGTTTTTTTGCTCAGGCTCACAATTTTCCTGTCTGGGACTTTTAAATGTTGTCAAAGATATTCATAATGCATTGTCCCAGTCAAACTACCTCACCTTGTCATAAGAGTATAATGGAGACATTGTGATGCGACCTGCAGTTCAGCCTGTTTCAGAGTCCCACAGCTTGTGTGACATGTGACAAAATAAATCCCGCAGCACTTCTTTCAAGAGAGCCATATAAATAGATTTATAGAGGAGAAAGAAGATTGCCTGATGATTGCCTGATGGGATGTTAACATCAGGTAGACAAGGGATTTATTGTACCGGGGAGAATTCACCGTGGACCTCACAAGATAGCAGATATACAGTTTGTTTTCTCTACCAGCTACAAAGCGAAGCTGCCAATGTCGTTTTCTCCAACTGTACTTTGGAAAGACACAATGAATCAGTCGTCACTGTCCCTTAGCTCAATCCGAGCTGTCACAGTCTATGAAAGAGTAAATGAGTTATGGGAACAAAAGCAAGAGCAAGTATTGTGAAAGCAATCATTGCTGGCCAAAGAACCATCTCTTGAAAAGGGGCTTTAGAAGGGAGTGATGTGTTGCTTTACAGTCTCAAATATAGAGAGACCAAAAGTAAACCTATTATATGAACTCTACACTTTTTTGGGTTAAGTTTGTTCTAGGATGGAACGACTGACAGGAGTCAGAGAGTTGTTGCTGCGTGAACAAAGCAAGATAGCAACAGGGTGTTGTTCTAAATGGATAAAACAAAACGACCTGAGCTATACACCGATCAGCCACAACATCAAAACCACTGACAAGTGATGTGAATAACATTGATCAATTCATCACAATGCGAAATTCTGCTGGGAAAACTTGGATGCTGGCATTCATGTGGACGCCACTCAACACCCATAACCCACACTGTTGTGGACCAGGTACACCCCCTTATCACAACAACAGTACCCAATAGCAGTGGACCCCCCAGCAGTACAATGTGCCCTGACACACCGAAAACACTGCTCGAGGAACATAATAAAGGGCCCAAGGTGTTGACCAGGCATCCGAATTCCCCATATCCCAATCTGATAGAGCATCTGTAAGATGTGCTGGAGCAGGTCTGATCCATGGAGGCCCTACCCCCAACATACAGGACCCAGACGATCCACTATAAAACGCCCTGCTGCCAGAGTCCACAGGACACCCTCAGAGGTCTTAAAATCCATGTCTTGACAGGTCAGAGCTGTTTTGGCTGCACAAGAGGAACCTTCACAACATTAAGTAGGTGGTTGTAATGTTCGTGGCTGATCGGTGTATATCTCTATACAACTTCAAAACCTCAATGAGAACATAAAGCCATACTTCAGCAAATGGATCCATCCAATGGCCCCAAAAACAACTTCATGTACTTTAACTAAAAGTGAAATAACTGGGACTTCAGTGGAGAAACTCTGAATTAATGAAATGACATACTGAGCTCCCTGTTATGAACACATACATGTTCTGGTCCATGCATATATGGAAATCCAAGGATTTGCTCATGCACACTAAGAGATCCCGTCAGTAATTTATGTCACAATCCAAAACCTCAGTATGCATGTACATCAACCTTACGATCACAGGAACTATGGCTAAAGGGAAAAATGGGCAACGGGGTCCCAGTGAAAAATCCTCACCCCTCTGGCAAGTGCCCCATGGAAATGCCCCAAACGCTGTACGGATTCAAACATATCAGGGATTATTAAGAGACCTGAGAACAAGGTCAAAGACTTGCCGAAGAACACAGAGCAAGTTAAACTTAACTTCCACTTCATCCCCGAGGCTCTGAAAATACTTAGGAGATAGTTGAGGCAGGCTCTGTTGAAAGCTCCCCCGCCGGCACGCAAAGCTTTACTTTTGATGTTAATTCCTTGAAAGCTGTTTCTTTAGCTGGGGATTAGTGCATGAAGAGCTAGGCTTACCATGCTCTGGCTAATAAAGATGAAACATCTAACACAGGTACTCGTACATACGCTCGCCTGGGAACAGTGCCTATAAAGTTGCCTTAATTATAGAGAACTCACTTCGCTTCAGTAAGTATAAGAATAGGACGACATTTGTACTTTGAAAATACTGTGGTGTTAAATGCTGGCAATCCTTTGTATTTGCAGTAAAATAATGAGTATATAGGCACATCACTTCCTCGGCTCATGCGATCAAAGCTGCCTGCTTCATAGTAACGCTTTCAGCCTCCCCAGCTTAGGTCTACCCGCAAAAAGACTGACAATTATGAAGTGTGTCCATTACAGCTGCTGATTAGCCTCCATGTCTGTTCTGGCTTGAGCGACTGTTGTAGCTAATGATTCTGTGGCAGCGTGCATAGCAAAACCGACACCACAATTCATCTGCTCGGCCAAAATCTCCATGATTAATAGGTGTTTCACAAGAACATTCGCCCCTTTGAATATTTGAAATGGTTCTCCCCCATCACCGAGTCCTCTGCTTTGACAGTTTAAGAAGTAAATTAATCAGTCCAATCACTACATCCATCCTGCTTTCAAGTACAATGAATGGCTTTCCCTTCATCACTTACTTGGCCATTTTCCAATAACTAATACTGGGATGATTCATTCCAGTGACCTTTATTTACTAAAGTAAAGGTATTATTGATCATCACAGTACACATATTGACAGGAAGACAATAATGGCTAATTACCTCAATAAGCTTTATCACCTGCACTGTGCATTAAATACACTACACTGTAACCTCAAATCAAATCCTTTTATTGCAGTTCAGCTGAATGCAATGTCATAGTTGCAGGACCATCCTAATCCTCGACAACAAACCAGAATGTTTGTTCAGTTTCTGGTCATTTGTGTCCTGTGAATCCCACTATTTAGAAAAAGGTATATTTTGATTATGGATAAATCTGTGACCCTGTGTGCTCCCGCGAGAACGTGCATTAATATACTCGTCGTCACGGTTGTCAACTCGCATTCGGTTATATTATAAGGAAAGAACGGCACAATTACCTTAAAGCCAACGAGGGCTGTGAGAATGGTAAATCTTATCCATCTAATCTATAACGATATGGCTGGAAAACACATTTGCCCCACTTGTCATCACGGGTAATTTTTTTTTAGCTAAAAGTCTCAAAAAAATGGTCACTGAAATTCCTGTCAAGTCGTAAATTGAAAAAAGCAGTTAATTAAACCATTAATTTCCTTGTTTCATGGGTCCAAATTGCCTCATTGGCAAACATTCCCTTAGAGTTTAACAGTCTATGTTGTAATTACTGATTGTCAACAATAGTGTCCTTGCATAATTGTCCCAACTTTGTCTCTCTGGGAAACAAATCCAACATCAAATATCCCCTCGCATTTCACCGTTGCTGAATGCTCAAGCACATTTTAGAAAAAGGTGATTCACCTGTGTATAGATGACATTAATGTCCATTTCCAGAAGGGCTCCAAAGAAAAACATAAATCACCCTTCTGTCACAGTGAATGTGCTCTTTGGTACAAATTCACCATGGAAAGTCAGGTACATTTAGCTGGTTCACTTAGTGCCCAGAGCCAAATTTCAGACTGAACTACTCCACTCTGTTTCCTGGAACCAAGCCTCCAGCAGTCATTGCAGCTATAATCTTGACACAAACATCTATCTTTAACCCTTTCTGAAACATGTTCAGGAACCATATGCATGCGAGACATTCAGAAAAAAAAAGGATTGTATTTTTTTCATGCAGTGTCTGTGTCATGAGGGTGATGGCTTATGTTTTCTTTTAACACCTCAGGACTCGGAAACCAAATGCTACCCATTAGTGCATCGGGGGCATACATTACTTCACATAAACCCAGGCGCAAACAAAACACACTGAAATGGAAAAATGCAAAGAGCTGTAGATTTAATGCCTAGGGACGTCGAGGCAGCGGGGTGGATATTCCAAAATATAGCGAGGTAAGATATGTGGTGCATCAAAACCTCAATCTATTTTGATTTAGCCTTAGGACTGTCAAGTGTTGGTGATGCATCTTGCCTTTTACCACAAAACCACTGTTCATTCAAATGCTCCTGCTTTACAGTGAAACAAGCAGAACGGAATAGTGGACTTGGTGTATGTGTATGCTCAAAAAAAATTCAAGAGATTGTTCGAAGTCTGTTATTACCTAAATAAAAGTATGCTTCTTAGATTGAAGTTGTGTACACAGATAATATGGCTCTGTCCCACGTAATGAACTTCCTCACCACATGTGTAAACCTGATAAGGACAAAATATCAAATGGCTTTGATTCACTTTAAAAAAAATAATATAAACCTTTTTTTTATACTGCAAAGTAAAGTACAGCTGACATAATTTTGGGGCATTTTTAATTACCTTATTTTTTTTCAATGGTATAAAACTCATTGCTATGAATTGCATCACATGAGAATTCAATTCTTACACCCGGGCAAAAACAAGGGGAGAGAAGTGCATTACTCGGTGATGTCATCAGATAAGTTGGCATTGAGAGGCGCTATTAAAACAGTAGGGATGAAGGTAGCTCCTATTACTCCGACATGTCATCAGCACATAGGTAGAAGGGATTCTCGATGCATTTTTTCCATCAGGTGCCCAAGCAGATTTGGAACTATAAGACTGATTAAGGGGAAAATATTTGCCCTATTAATCCGGGGGGAACACTTCAGGTCAAGTCCTTTGATAGACAACAGAGAACAAAATCATATGTGCAGTATATTTTCCCCTCAGGATTTCCTCTCAGTATGATTAATGTATAGTTCTATTTTTCAAAAGGATGAGTAATATAGCACGTCATGTTATTTAATAGCTCTAAAGAGAGCAGCGGTCCCTTAAATGTTGAGGGAACGGGCTTCTGATTTAACGATTGCCATGGCCCAATCCCACATGGACACTATAATGTGCATGATTATTAAGTATTCACTGAATTTTTCCCCCTTCCCACCTGTTAGATGCTCTTTTAACCGAGTGTCTAACCTTAAGTTCCCCAGAAAATGAAATGAATTCATACGACCATTAAATATGCCGGCAATTTAGCCGCTACAGTTCCATCCTGCTGTCTCCCATGCAAGTAAACAAGTATAATGAACTGGGTCCAAACCAGGGCCGTTTTCTCCAACCATTAAATTATTCAATGAACAATTTATTGTTGTGCAGGCAGCCTGGAACTTTGTGTTAAACTGGTACATCAGCACATTTACTGTTGCTGACTTAAAGACAGAAGTATGTTGGGTTTTTTTTCGTTTGGCCCGGCACTCGTATGTGAGAGATGCTCGCTTGTGTGTGATACAGTGTGTTTTTATTTTTTAGTTTCTGGAGCAGGCGGAGTACGTTAAATAACCTAGCTTAATTAGCCTCGAATTACTGTAAAGGACTTAAATAACATTATTGGCCAAACTGACCTGCATCCATTAAAAATGCTCATTGATTTTATTGGACAGCACCTAGTGTCACATCACGCATACATTAGCCACTAAAAGGGTAGCTTCCACTTGCCAACAATTCACAGCGAGTGTAGCTCATTGTTGGAGGACATCAAATTAAAAAAACTCAGCTTTGGATAATTTCTCTTTATCCAGTTTTTTTAGTCAACAGTTGACCGAGTGCAGTTTCAGATGTTAAGACTGTAAAAACAAATATCTTAAGTAGCTAATCATTCATTCAGACGTTACTAAATGAAAATGTCACTTTTTTTTCAAGCATCTTACAAGAAGTATCACCGGAGATAATCAATTTTAATGACAGTCTGATACTTGGGCATTACCTCATTAAGTACACTTTGTTTTATGTGATAACTGTGGAATGACTGCTGAGATGGCAGATGATCGAGCACCCTTTTCTGTTAATTGCAGCAGTGTTTTTTAACGCCACACAACGGATTGGACTTGTTGAGGAGATTAATGTTTTCTTATCTAACCTAGTCCCTGGGCTGTTGTGTTGGAACCGAGTTATTAATAGCGTCGCTATTGATGAACTGTCAAATGCTCAGCACTCGGCAGATGGACACGTGTACTTGATAACATGTTTTCGAGGCTAGGGGCCATGTTCCATTTACAGAGCTGGGGGGATAGTAGTGTATGCGCTGTATCATATCTGACAGCGGCATCCACACTAATTTAGAGTTAGCGCATGTTGTTCATTACTGCTATGATGCATGTTGTTTTATCAGATTAATACCCCAGAACCACGCAGCGATGCGTGTCTCTCTTAAACTGATGTTCTAGTGTGCACAGATGCATTTCTTTAAAAGGGATCGCCACTTTTGTGGAAAAAAGAGACAACAGAAAGGCCGGAGAATTAAACTAAGCGAGCCACCTTACCAGCTTTAACACTTTTATCCCTGTAGTGGTGCCCAATCAGGATAAGTGCTTTATATCGATTCAGCAGTCTGCTTCAGCCCCTGCGTTTGATTTCCCCATTAGGTCAACAGAGAAGGTGAACCTATTATCAGCATGCTTTATCTCGATAACCACCATTTGTTTTTTCGCTTGTTGATACCGGTTACTCCTGCATCGCATTGTGTGTGTATGTGCATGTGCAAGTAAAAAAAGTACCAGAGACTTCTTCAGTCCCCTCAAATGTGACATTTAAGATGTGCACTTGATGTACGAGATTCATGAGTCGCGCTCATCCGTCTCTGATATCGAGTATTAAGTCCCTTAATGCTAAAAAAACGAAACGGGAGTGAGTAATTTGAAATGAGGACTATTACGAAGGGGTTGAATTATAATCTCACGAGGAGCCCGTAGATAATCCTCCGTACGTCAGTTCATGAAAAATCGAAGGCCCTGAATTTTGAGCTTCTGTCAAACCGCAGCTTACTTTCTGCAATTATACAAAAAATAAAGTTTGATAGGGTTTTTTTTTTTTTGTGCAAACTTCAGATATTCAATGGCTGCTGTAAAATTATAATTACTTTATTGCCCAAGTAATATTTGACGAAAATGTATAGATAATGTATCTTATATACCTGGATAGTAACTCAGAAAACGACCCAGCGTGAGTGTCTGAGGCTGTGGCTTAGGGGTGGAGCCAGCATATTGTTATCGGAAGGCCTGGTTTGATTTCCTTGGTCTGCATGTTGAAGTGACCTGGGGCAAGATACTGAAGCCCAAACTGCTCCTGATGTGCTGGTCGGCACCTTGCATGGCAGCCACTGCCATCAGTGTATGAATGTGTGTATGAATTACTGTAAGTTGCTTTGGACCAAAGTGTCGGCTAAATGTAAATGCACGCAAGTGGCCTGTTAATTGCCTCACGCAATGTAAATGCCACTTTTTGTTTTCTTACCTGCCCAAATTCTTAATATGAAAAACAAACATTCAATATTAGCTGCACTGATATTAAGCAGTATAATCCGGCATTTAATGGATAATAAAAAATCCCCAAGCAGCGGAGACAATATTCAAGAAAACTACACCTAAAATACTATTTGAATATTTGAAGAGTTTCATACCGTAAGGTTCACTCGTCAAATCTTAATTGGCATTAGAAACACTAATGGGCATCATTGTGTGCTGAAAGCACTTCAGTGTTTTACCCAGGTATCCGTATTAGCCTGAAAATGAAAACCTCCGATTTATTTATTACTGACCATTTCCAGCTAACTCGAATACAAATGTTGTAGCTTTAGGAGTTGCACATACGGCTACACAAAAGCAGGATTAAAATTATCAGGACATATCCTGTCCAGGGATAAAGATCAACAATCAAGACTATCCTGATATCCTCTGCAGTCTGCCACAGCTCCATGTCTTCTTGCTCCGGGGGAAAACTGCAGTGTGTCATCCAGCTGAGAGGGTCATTGCTTGCCAGTTGCTCTCCACTGAGCAGTCGCCTAATGCCAGAGCAAAGAGGAGGGCAGGGAGGATTGCCTCCGACACTGCCCACCCAGGCAATCAACTGTTGGAGGATTTGTGGGAGGTGGAATTAGTCCATCTCCACTGGCTCCGGCTGCCGCTTCTGCAGCCTCTTCCCAATACCTGTCCGCCTACTCAGCTAGCCCTCCAACCTGAACTACATCTCTCAACTGACTGCCTCCATACAGGCCCTACATGCTGAATGATCTTTTCTGTTTATCCACCCGAAACTAGTTGCACGACAGCATTTCTGCGTTACATTGCTGTCGTCTTTCCAGAGGGAAAAGCTTCACAGTTTCATGGAGATTAGGGATTCAATTTAACCTACTCTATTTCTTTTTTTTAATCTAAAGTCTATATTAAACTTTGTTGTGGTCCTATAGGTTTCTGTATCGTCTGCTCCAGAGGTTCAAACCTTTTTTTTTGCCTGACGTACTCCCACGGCCCTGTCAGATGTGCTCAAGCAACCCTTCACTGAAACCACCAATTATGTTTCAATGTGTTAATTTGGATTTTTCTCAAACTGGATGTTATTTAATGCTATTTAATTTTATAAAAGTGTAACAGTAATGTTTTCACACAAGCCGTAGCTTTTACTGGAATTTGTTTTTTCCCCAGGATGTTTAGTCATTCACACTCCTCCATCTACCATTTGGAGTGGCAGAGGCAGGACGGTTTAACAACTTATCCATACATTTATGTTATTTATGTTGAGTTTGCTGGTTTCTCAGATGCAGCTTGCAGAGTGTGGTGTTACCATCAATGCAGTTTTTATTTCCCTTTTTATAGTTGTGTGTAAAATCTCCAAGCCTATCATCATAAACTGTGACAATACATACCACCTCAATAATAATACATTTTAAATGATACATTTTCTCTGTCTCACATCAATGCATGTATTTTTTCTTATGACCTGTAGTCAGAAGAGTTAGTGGAAAATCGCTGATGTGCTCCATGCACACGGTAAGTGGGCAAGCAGAACAATGGCTTTAGTATTGCACATTAGTAACTGCAGACAGGGGGTTGTCAATATTTTTTTAATTCAATTCCTGGACTGGAAATCTGGATGGAAAAAGAGCAAGATGAATGCCTTTCCCTCCCTTCTACAACTACTGGCTCGCACTGGAACGCGGCCAACCGCTCCACTGAAGCTCCGGTTTCCCAACGACGAGACACTGTTGTTAAACTAAGTGCCTCCTCACTGTAAAGACTGTACATCAATGGGAAGCAGTGCCTTCATAAAAAAAATAAAAAATGGACATTCTTAGCTCAGCAGAGTTTACTCCCGCGCCTTTTGTTTGTACTTGGCTATATGCTCCATTTCAAAAAGAATAAAAATCCTTTCGTCAGCTTTCACTGGAAGTTCATGCGATTCGTATGCACTTTTAAACACGGCGGTGGAGCAGTTTATCATATTATTCACCTACACTTCAAAAAAAAAAAAAAAAAAAAGTCCTGCTGACAACTGGCAATGAAAACTCTCCTATAGTGCAGCAGGTTAGCCCCAGAGGTAGGGGATGCCGACTGATGACTGAGAGGTTTCTGTTTTGAATTCCTGGTAGCAGCGACCTGTGGGTGTACAAGGCTGGGAACTAGAGGATGTGTGATATTACATCTACATTGCACAGAACCACTATTGAGCCACTTTGAAGATTGCACTGAGGGCCAAACAGTTCCAACAGAGCTGCAGCGGAGGCGAATCCTGCTCCCTGACCTTTCCAATTAAACACGTGTCAAATGGGCTATTTGTACATATATCTACAAGGGATGTTCCGATTACTGAGAGTAGATTAGCCAATGTAATGTTCATCCAGGCCTACAACTGAAAAAAAATATACTACTCTGGCAATCGGCCAGGAAAATGTGTCACTTTTTTTGTGCAAATTAATTTGCAAATTAAATTGCAAAAGAGTGGTAATTAATTTATATGTTACAGGCTTTACCTGAGGCATTGAACATTTATAAATTTAGATATTAATCCATTTTGGCATGTTTTGACATTGATAGATTTCAGCTAATTATAATTGGTTAGATGAGGCTCTCCTACAAATGCTCCAAATACAGAGAGGAGAATGGGAAGCGCCGGGAGAGGTAAGTTATATAAAATGGTACGCCTAGTGCATATACGCTATCCGGTGTTACATATATCTAAATGACGCACACTTTAATGACTAATAAGGAATGTAACACAGAGAAATGCCAGTCGCCAGAGGGGAATTTAGTTTCGACGAGTTTTGCCTTATAATTGTCAAGGTTTTGAATCACTGTGTTGAAAAATAGCATCGGTATGACATCGACACTAACAAGAACTGACGGCAAAATATTATTCATTTTGGCATGCGGCTACAAAAACTGTATTCCTACTTGTCTTTAATGCTTACGAGTGTTTTTTTAGAGCTGCATACCCGTCCAAGTGTTAACAAAGTCAACAAGCGCTGCATGATGTCATTGTTTCTTGCTCTGAGTATTTTAATTGAATACAAATACTCCGGTCAACATTACTGTGAAGTGCCACAGCAACTTTTTTTTTTTTCTTTTAATCAATAACCCATAAGAGGATTGCTGAATCATGAGCACAAACTGTTTGTTATGTTGCAACAGCATTGTTTCCTGAGCCGAGTGTTTCGTATGAAATCCTGCTGGGAAAGCAGGAGAGTGTTGCAGCTTTGGTGTAGAGGTATTTTAGTCAAGAGCTGGAACAGCTAATTACTGTTCCTGTCCCTGATCATTTATAAAATGATAAACGTCTAGTGGAATGAGCAATCTGGCATTGAGATTGTTAATACTTTGGAGTTTAGTTAAAAAGTGATTTTTTTTTATTTATTTTAAATTTTGGATGTTTTATATGTGCATATTTTTTTGGTTATGGTTCAGAAATGTTTGTTTTTCCACCCCCCCTTGAGTGAAAATACCATTTTAGCTTTGAAAGGGGAAGGCTGATAAAACTCTGTCCACATAATATTCATATTCCATTAGAAAAAGATTAGGCAGATGCTGACCTCTACAGGTATGATGTTGCCTTGCATTCTTGACAGACATCACTTCAAATTATGGAGCACATTAAAGGGGCTTGTATCAAAATCAAAAACAAAAATCAGCTTTCATCATTTAAAAAAATGAAAAAAAAAATAGCGCTCTCATTGTGCAAATATTTGGAGGTGTGTATGCCAGTATCTACTGTATAGATGCTGCAAGATAGGAAGACACTAGCTCATTAAATCGTGCAAAACGATAAGCATGAGGTGCTGTTAGAAAATGCGGTCTCGCTGAGGCACTGATAGATAATGAAATGTCTCACTGGAGCCAAAATGTAGTGGCAGAGCAACAGGGAGGCAGACAGCTAAACCAAATAACCGGGCTATCAGCCTCTACTGACAAACAGCCACAAGCCTGACTGAACTGGGGAAAAATAGAGCAGTGGAGAAGACATGGTGGCAATGGAGCACAAAGTGGAGATGACAGCCTTTAGGACACAAGTGACAGCAATTGAGGGTAGACTGAGTGCAAGTGAGTGTCAGGCAGAGGGAAAAGCCATGCCGGTGCAACAAGCATTAATGGTGACTGGCACATGAGCTAAAGACGGACACAGGGGTCTCATTCAAGGGTCTTCTCAGGCTGCAACTTGCTGCTTAGTGGTCAACTGAGGAGTATATAATGATGTCTCACTGCACAGCTTCCTGAGCCTTATTTATTCGCAGAAAGTTTGCTTAAGCACTGTTTTCACTACTGCCACCATACTGCCTGCTTTAAAATAAGGTCCAGCAGAGAGGTTTGGGTCAGGGGGAAGTTAACAGTGGTCATTTAATTCTTCAAAGTGCAAAATGAAAACAGATCGTTCCAACGCAAATCAAATCAAAACGTACTTAAACTGGAACTTGATCTGTGAGAGCGATTGCTCTGGGACTTTCTGCTATCCTGCCCTTCGGCATGTGCGCTACCACTCTCCCAAGTTTTCATATTAGAAAAGGAGCAACTCAAGAGTGTGTGACCTCATATTGAAAGACATATTGGTCCCAGACCAGTTCACAGAAATGACAAACCTGTCACACCGACTTGACTTTATAAATAAAAATGGTCGCACATTTCCCAACGCGATGGGAAATGAGATAATAAATCAGGGGCACATCCAGAGGTGGTAACAGAGGATCGTCTGAGTGAAAAAGAGCAGACAACCATTATAAAACCATCAACTGTAAAATAACCCCTACATCCTAAGACGCACACAGAGTAATACATCACATCTCTCATCTACAAGGAAAAAATGAAAATGAAAAATGAGTCAGCTGCATGACTGATGTCTGATGGTATAGGATGCCACAGTGAAACTAGATTTGACAGGAGAGACCGCTGAAACCCACTGACAGCCCGTTTTTTGGGGATGTTTTATGTATCATGCTAGATCATATGATGCCAGATCAAAAGCAGTGATGGTAAATTCACTGTCGCCATCACTCATGTATATATTTGTCAGCAGTATAAGTATGTTTTATATGTCTTATAAAGTCTTGTTTGTCCACTCACTAATCAAAGATGGCGTCTTTCTCTTACACAAATAAAAAATGAAAATTTGAAATACTAAAAAAAAAGTTGCCAGATATGCTTTGGCAGCTGTTAATACACAGAGGTGGCTACCCAAGTAAAGTCTATGTGTGGGAAACACTGTGTCATGTTTACGTAAGAGAGACAGCTCCATGAACAGAAAATCGAAATGTGGGGGACCAATGACGAGAGGGGCCACCACAAATATATAAAAGTATGCTAAACTTTGTGTTACATCATATGATGTAATGCTTACAGCGCAGAGTCAATGTAAGAATTAAGCAAAGAAATCCCTAATAGCATTAAATATAATGTTACACACATTAAATATTTAAAATTAAGCGCCAGGTTGCTCTGCTGGCTGATGCTGACCTTATCAAGCATACCAGGTGTTGACCAGACACGACCTATCCCTAATTATACACAGTTTCTTTTTCATCTTTTACATCGGTATGAAATTCAGTGTTGCTTAGTTACTTTCAGTCAAGGCAGGTCACCAACTCAGGGCTCTATTTAAAAATGCATGACACGCTCAAAGTGGTAGGTCTCGAGCGATCAGACTATGTGGGCGGCTCAGAGCGCACCTGCGGTTTTGGTTTACTTAAGTGCACAAAAAGCAAGTGGGTTTAAGTATTATTAGCACCACGAACGGGCATCGTTGTGTGCTGAAAACACAGTGAAGGTCAGCACATCAAACAGCACAAATATTGCGCGGCCTTCTCCGTGAAGTAGAACGTAGATCAGAGGGCGTGGTGAGCAATAAATATGCTCTCAGACAGTCACTATAATCCTCGTCTCATTGCTCTGAAACAGCTGTGCCAAGCACGGCGATGCATGACAACAATGAGCTCAACAAATGAAGAATGTTCTTTTTCCAGGAAATCATACCTTGCTGTCTGGATGGTGCAGAGTGCCCACAATATTAACACACAGCACCACAAACCTGCAGCCAAGGGGCAGATGGTGTGAGTTTGTTAATTAGTACATTGTTAATTGAAACGAGAAATACAACACAGTTAGGTGAGGCCATTTATACGACTGCAGAATCTATTTCAAACCTTCAAAAAGAGGATCCTCTCTTTGAATTTGATGTCTGTGATACAACCGAGTTATAACAGACCCATTTAGTTTGTGCTGTGTTGATTTTGTAGCATTAAAGGCTGCAGAATTATCAATAAATCTGTCCGGCGATCTTCACTTATAGATCAATTCAACACGATTCCTGTTTTAAACACATAAAACGGTTTCTTTTTGTCAGTTTAACTGCATCCACTGGCTTGGTAGTGTTTAATTAAATGTGTTTATGGTTCAAGAATTACTGTGCATTCGTTCGCTGTTGTTGCTGCCTCGTTTTGAATTAACGTTCCTTCAGTTTTTGGGCCTCGCCTCCCACTTGTGCACTGGCCACCAAAATACCACTTAAACCCAGGAAAATACCTGATTGGTCAGATCAATCTTTACATTTGGATGTTGCGCAGCACAAAAAAAAAAAAAATGGGGACCCTTAAGTTTTAGTGCCAGTGCAACCCTGACCTCACGTTGCCTTATATTAAAAGTACACTAATTCCCTCAGTCGGATATACACCCCAACCCAAATTCAAGATAAGGGGAAAAGATACACAGCACAGATATCGGATCAGGTAATAGTATAATAAAAACTTATTATGGTGCTCTGTCAAGCTATTGATTTTTTCTCATCAACTTATATCGGTCCATTTATTTTAAGTTTCACTGTGCTGCTGCGCTTTACATTTCAATTTCTCATTTCTTTTTTGTTTAACTCACTGAGCATTTGTTTTTGTTTTGCAGTGTACTTACAGCAGAGCTTATCTGCAAACTTGAGCATAAGCTCGTCGCCCCTCTAATCTTTCAAGATATGAGTTTATCAGCCCGTTGTTCTATGCTATATGAATACAGCGCTTTTATCGCAGCCGTGGCATCTCACAGAATGAAGTTTCTTCCCAGCCAACGGACGCTTTCCCTCTTATCGCCAGTTAACTGATACACTGAAGGGGTCAAAAACACATTGCTTATTATTTTAGATTTTAGATTCTCGCTTGACATAGAAAAACACAGAACGCAATACGAGGTTTGTCGTTGTTTGTTTCATATAGTTGACCAGGAGAGGGGGAGGCACATTGTAAATATTAGTTTTAGGTCCTCAGAGTACCAACGTATCAGCATATACAGTGAACCATGATGCCAAGAGGCAGGTCATGACAGTTATTACAGTCCTTGCTTAGTGTGCAGGAGGTGATTTTGTCCTATAAATTTGTGTGTTAGCAGTCCAAGCTAATCATATCCTGTGTTAAATCTCAGTCGAGGATAAGATGTACTGGATGTGATGAGGGATTTCAAGAAGATGGCTTTAATGTGTTTTCTTTAACAAGCAGGAGACGCAGACAATATGGACATGCTGTGGTAAACTGACAAATCTATCGCCTTATTTGCATAGATAAAATCTCATGAGATTTGAGCCTGTCTGGTCGCCAAAAGGATGATAATTCTCAGCAGGGAATGACTACTTATATGCATGCCTCCCTCATTTTCTATAATATCCACACAGTACCCATACAACATCTCACAGTTGCACTTTCTCGCAATCTCTTCCCTCCAACATCGAGTTGACACACAGCCACCACTGCAGAGCTGATACAGCCCCGTCTCCTCTAATTCGCTCCCAGTGCTGTCTTCTCGTCGCTCGTCTTATTCACTCTGCTTTGTGTTAGCTCGTTAAAAGGTGGAGTGTGCCTCTGAGGCCTGAGGAATCTCAGGCAACAGAGAGGAAAAAGGGTTTGACTATGGTCAGAAGAAGTTGAACATAGGTGCTGTAGTGCTTAACATATAGTGCACAAGCCTCGTTATATTTACCTTTTACAAAAAACAAAAATTTGACAACCTCAATCTTGTGTCAATTCCCCCCCGTGGTATCAAACATGCTGTAAAATATTCTTGTATTGAAGGTGTTGTATTGAAGCTATAAATTCCAGTATGATGGTCGAGTCACAATGGACAAAAAGACAAAGTAGCAACTACCGTAATTTCCGGACTATAAGGCGCACCTGAATATAAGCTGCACCAGCCAATTTTAGGGAAAAACACAAATGTGTACATATACAAGCCGCACCCGATTATAAGCCGCAGGTGTTTTAGCGTTTAATTACCATATGTAAAGGCTCGTGCACAGAGGAGATTGTCAGGAAAGAGACTGCTGTTTGGGGAAGCTTCCATTTTATTAACATTTCAACAAACAAGTTGCATATTTGCATAACCTATGACCACGCAAACGTCAACACGCAAGAGTCAGAGACGCACAAACAGACGCACAAAGCTGCGGACTGGTTCGCACGGACAGTTAAAGACAACATGAATGTCATTTAATTCAACTAACAGCGAAGTAAAGTGAGAAACTTCTCGGTCAGACTGACAGACAGCTGTTAGCTCCGTTAGCACCGCCACCTGTCTGACTATGTGTTGTTAGCATAACAAACCTGAATCACTGACGTTGATGACGTCCACCGACAGAACAATGCGTTCCCTCGACGCAGAACTCCGAATGCTCAATGACGGTGTAGGGTCGACGACGTAGCTACGCTGTCGCCGCGACGCAGAAGGATAATAATAAACCAGGCGTTAAAGGTGAGGGACGTAACCTGTACAATCCATAGATTGAGGAGGTCCCCTAGTGGCCGTTAGCTGTAAAAATCCATAAATTAGCCGCACCGTTGTATAGGCCGCAGGGTTCAAAGCATGGGGAAAAAGTAGCGGCTTATAGTCCGGAAAGTACGGTAAATAGCTTAAACCATGTGCAAATTAATGAAAACTTGAGGAACAAAAATCAGAAACATACAAATGGAGAGACATGGGGAGATACTGTTTGGGAGACACTGGGTGGCATCACAGGGGAAGACACAACAAACTGACAAAGATATGAGGGAGAACAAAGACTATACACACACGCTGACGAGGGGATGAGGTACAGGTGGAGTGAGGAGGGAATATGACAGGTGAGGGAAAGGAACGGAAAAACACTGGAAGGCACATGAGGGCACCATTTCACAATAAAACAGAAAATAAGACAACATAGCATAACACAAACTGGAGCCATAACACTTAGTCATTATGTCCCCATCAGTATTGATTATTTCTCAAAAATCTCACTGTGGAAATATATTGTAAACGTACCAATAGTACTCAGTAGCATTTGGTCAAAAGTATCATGGTCTTGGATTTTGCCACCTAGTCCTGGCAATAATGCAGTGCTTTAAAAGAGATTTCAAAATGTTTAAATATATTGTTTATTACAATATAGCCCAACCCTAGTGTCCGCAGTATGTTTGGTTAATAATCGCACAGCTTTTGATTGTTAATGGTGTACTCTGAATGATGACATAATAGCAGGTCTGGGTTCAAAGAGGATGAGAAGATTAAAGGGCCCGACAATGCATAAAGCAGGCTGCTATATTTAACTCCAGATCACATCGTGGCATGCGAGTCAAATGTACTGGCAGACATTTAAAGAATTTAAAGGAGAGAAGATAGCTATATTTCAAATGTACTGGGTCTAAGGATTTTTGCCGTGCTGCCTTTAAACTGCCCGGTCACTTGAAAGACACTTTGCTAACCAGTAGCCATAAAGACAAAGCTAAAAACCAGAGTTAGCATACAAGCTAACACACTAGATTTACCAACAAGCTACGTTGCTAGACTGCAGCATCGTACAGCAATATACGCTATTGCAAGTATTACTGTAACCGCCGCCATCTTAGCCTTGTAGTTAAAACATAGAATTAAACATATATCAAGCAGGGGTCCTTACCTGTCCAGCAGAAAAGCGGCTAACTCTGCGTGGCTCTTGAGTGCTAACAAATCCTGCAGCTCCTCCACCTCTGAAATGACGCTCGGATATTTACCCTTGTTTTCTCTCTGGTTCGGTCCACTTCTTTGTTTTTAACACTGCTTTTCTTCATCAGTTTTCTTGCCCTTTGGTGGAGCATTTGTCTGCTGTTGCCTCTCCGCCATGGTTCACAGTTTGAGTTTGAGCTTGAACTCATCTGACCAGGTAATGGCAGGCACTGCTCCTGTGCGGGGGAGGGGCACTGCCCAGTAGCACTGCAATTGACACTTCTAAGACACTCCCCCTTGGCTCTGATTGGTTGTGTTGATCCAGGAGCTGTGGATTCTTGCAAATCAAATTAGGACCACTGGGTGGAGCCACAGATGGTGGATTTTTACACAGCCGATCTGTATCTTATTCTACTGTCAGATCATAATGACAATTTTAGCAAATATAACAAAAAATAGTGACAGAATACAGCCTTAAGCACTGTGTAAGCCAAAGAACATGTGATGGGCAGGCCTCAGATCTGTTCTCAGCTGCCAGTTTATTCAAAACAACAGCTAATGGAGTGTAATACGCTGGCAAGAATGAAATAGACAGAAATTGTAGCCTATTTGTTTTTTTTTTGTGTCCTTGATAATCAGTATGAGTCCTGAAGAAGGCTTCATTAAAATATAATAAAAAATATAAACGCAACACTTTCGTTTTTGCTCCCATTTTTCAAAGGTTAAAGAATGAAGCCTTTTTTTCTCCACACAAACAAATTATTTATCAAACACATGGAACACAAATTCTGATATATTTGTCAGGGAGCACTCCTTTGCCAATAACCCATCCACCAAACAGATGTGGCATATCAAGATGCTGATTAAACAGCATGACTGTTGCACAGGTGTGCCTCGGTCTGGTCACAATGAAAAGGCCACTCTAAAATTTGCAGTTAGATCCCTTTTTCATGGTATAAATAGACCATACCAGTAATATTTCCCTGCAACAATGAGAAGACTGATATAATGTATGAGTGCCACTACACTGATGTATAGGCCTTTTAAGAAGCAGACGTTTCAGATTGTTATAGCTGGGAAAGTACAGGTGTTGCTAATAAATTTAACGACGGCCCTGACAGCGCGCCAGCATGCATAATAACTCAATTCAGCTTTCATTAGCTTTTTATTATTTACAGCTGTGCTTATCCCACTGACATGTTAAAATGACTTTCATTAAAAAAAAAAGAAAAAAAGAAAAGAAAAGATGTATTGCTGCTTTTCACTTGAAGGTCTCGCACACCAACACAGGTGTTCTCTCCGGCTGATCAGCAGGCCTTCTCTCGGGCTGAGCGTGGGCGGAATCACTTAAGGTCACAGGACTCCATGTACTTCAGAACGATGGAGGTGTAATTTGTCCCACACAAACAGGTGCGGCGACACGACGGCGAGCGGCAGAGTGAGCGAGACGGGGAACCAAGCGCTGTCGGTGCGAGCGAGGCCCTGACAAATGGTCTAATTGGCTAAAAATAATTAAAGTCACCTGTGTGGGTTTTGGCATGGGCGTGCAGAGCCTTTAAGTAGAGGAGCGCTTCCCCCAGACCGTCGGAGAATCTAGTGCTGAGGCGATTAGTCACAAGACAGGAGATGAATCACCGACAGTTTTTCAGAGTCTCGTAGTTATTTGTCAAGCAAAAAAGTGTAAAGTTTGTTGGTGTCAGCTTTTTCTCTGTTATATGTGATTGTAAAATGAATATCCCTAGGTTCGGGGGGTGGTAGTTGAACGAAACAGGAATAAGACAATGTTAATGGATACAATTTATATTTCCAGCATTATGGTGCTAATGTGAGGCAGTGTTCATGGGTAGAAAAGTTAATGGTGCTCTAATTGTTGATTGGGAAGTTTCAACCTTTGTCTTCAAGAACCAGTTCCTTGGGTTGGTGTGCATTTGATCAGGGGAGGACTTGGACAATAACATTTTGACGGCTGCATTCCATTTACCGTAGATGCCCCACAGTTTCAGGGCTCTGGCACTGTGTATGCTCACTCACTGAGATGGTTTACCAGAATGGAGCCCTTGTTAACGTTATTGGGTCACACTCCTGCCTTGACAGGCCAGGCGACATCTCCACATGCACTGCATTCACAACAGACCACTTACACTGCATTTTTGTTCTATTATTTATAAGAATAGGACACATTTTTTTTACTTTCAGTTAGAAGAAAACACCTAAAAATGGTTTAAAACAACCATGCAACTGTCAATAGCAAAATCAAGGCACATTTACATATATATATTTTTTTTTGTGCGCTTCTGTTTGTGTTTTGCACCGGGCACTTCCTCCAGTGCTCTGGCTGGACATGAATTTATCATCATGTTGCTCTGGTGGCTCTGAGTGTGATACTTCCACCCGACAGAAGAGAGTATACCGGTCTTTATTTTCCATATTTTGGATAAATCAGCCCAGGAAAAGGTAGTTGTGATATGATGTATTTTTCTCTCCAACCATGATGTGAAGATATCTGTAATTCTCCAGCATTTAGCGCCATTTTCCTCCCAAGCTTACCTCCTCGTCTCTCACGCTCATTCTCTCTTACTCTCGCGCTGTCAATTTTCTCGCACCAATCGCATGTGACAACGGCGGCCTTGCTGTCAGATGAAAAGGCAGGCGTGGGAGCGGACGGTTCTACAGTTCTGAGGTACCGTGGCTGCCCTGTGCTGTTTTTCTTCTTAATTTACACGTTTCATTTCACATTTTCACACGCCGAGGACCCTCCAAGTGCTCCCAGCAGCTAATCCACCTCTTCAATTGGCTGTTGGTGTCGAGACTGGACTCCGACATCCAATTGTTGAGTCTCATTTTCAGGTCAGTATCTGACGACCCGGAGCTGAGACTCACTAATCTCTCTCTAGAATCAACTTCTGCACCTTTAAAGTGTCATTCCGTCGCCTGAGCAAAAGTTAGGCACCGTGCACAGAGATCGTATATCATCCACTCTGATTTAAAGGGCCGACTGACGCGTAATTGTCGTGTCCTGATGCGAAGCTGCAGTCAGGAAAGCGTGGCAGGACAATATAGTAAAAAATTCATACAGAATTGGGACACAGCTGACTTCACTTGTGCTGCTTGCAAATGTAGCGAACGCTGCTTTCTTTTATCACAGACTTCGCTAGAATTTAATTTTCTAAATAATTTTTCTCGCAGTATCACGTCACATTTTTAACTATTTAAGAATGAAATAAAGATAAAGATGAAATGAGAATGTCATGAACAAAGAATGTCATAGAAAGAGGTGAAAACGATTGAAATACATCCGTGGTTCTGTCTATTACAAGTGGGCAAACAATAGCTGGGATCCCTAAACTATGAACACCGAGGCTTTATTTTAGGTCAACACGGTGGGTCAAACTCGGTGAAGAGTAGTCTCCACTCCTGTCTGCAGTCTGCCTCTCCTTCCTGCAAAAGTAATGATCATAGCAACAGAAGAGGAGCTCCTCAAATTGGCTGTCCAACAGTGTGTCCTCTTGGGGGGGATAAAAAAAAAAGACCACACTCCACACACTGAGCAGCCACCTCTCTGTTGATGCATGTGTGTTGTAGTGCGGAGACATCTGCTTGTTGGCGTGGGTAATTGTTTAGTCTCTCCATATCCGGCGCTGACCTGAATTGCTCCGTAATCTCTGAATCTGCATTTTAAAAGCCACTTCCGTCCTCATATGCAAAGTTGTCCTCATTGTCTGCTGCTGATGTGTGCGCGCAGCCACAGCTTCGATGACTTCTGAGCAGCTACTTCGAGTATTTGGACCAGATAAGATGGGCGCGGAAGTAAGAAGTGTGTAACTGCAGTCATGAGCTGAGCACTCATTGCAGAAAGGGTGATATTTCAACAACCCCGTCTTTACTTGACTTTAAATTATTAATCACAGGTTTGTCACTTAAAGTGGCAATCTCAAAGATTTCCAGAAGCAGGTGTATTTTTGGAACTCACTGCTTCCCCGGGTGACGTCGGTCAGTCGTCAGCCAGCAGCATCGCCACGCTTCCATAACAACACCGCACGAAAGCGATTTGCACTTTTTCGTCCGCTGTTATTGGTCTTTTCTTTGTTTGTCCGCCCATGACTGTTAACAGTAGCGTTAACCATTAACGCTAGCAGAGACCAGGACAAACAAAACTGTTGTGTCGCGTACAAACCGCCTCCTCTCTCTCTGGCCGACCAATCACATCTGGGTGAAGGCGTCACTAACCGTTCACCGATTATGATATTTTTTACATTGGACAATAGATGAGAACTTCACAGATATTTATTTACATGGAATTATTCAAGATTATTACGTTAAAGTTATAAGAAAATACAAATCCTAATGAATAATGGGTTCTTACTGAAATAAATCAAGTGTGCAGTTGTAAATACTATTCAACTGTTATCAACAGGATTTGGAGTGTTGAGTGCATCATCTGTGGTTTAAGGGTTCGGATAATGTCCATGAGCTGCAGCTCCTCAGTTCAAATCTGACTGGGGACGATTGTTGCCTGTTTCCTGTCACCTCTTTGCTATTGCTAACTGACAAAGCAATGAAATAAAAAATGATACATTGATTATGTCCAGGTGTACTGCTGCTGTTTCATGGAATGTACATGGTCAGATTTGAGGTTGACTTCCTCATTTAATAAGGAGCAAAAAAAGACAAGGCAAGTGTTATGTTAGAGGAGGATTTTCCACAACATGGCAACTCAAAACTTTTCATCATCAAAAGCTATAAAGCAAATTTCTTTACCATTATTAAAAGCCATCAATTACAACTTATAAACCTTTTTTATAGCAGGGGAGTCCAAACTTTCTTCCTTTTTGCAAGGAAACATCTGGCAGGCTAAAGTGAACCTCACGGCGGGTCAACTTTGAATCCCAGACCCCAGATTGGGCAGCTCTGCATCACAGAGTGCCTTAAATGTAGTTTTTTGTTTTAAGAATTAAGTTTTGATTCTCATTTTAGAATCAGGAGATGTTAAGATAAGGCACGATATATTTGAATGTGTTACTGTTGGCTTCGTCCTGTGCACCGTAGCAACAGCATGTTATAATGTCACCAGCGAATGAGCTGTCAGTCGCCACATGCACACATGAAGAAAGGCCTTTTCTCTTGCCTGTGGCTGTCGGTCGCCAGGGCAAAAAAAAAAAA
The DNA here is from genome assembly GCA_963678695.2 of Diplodus puntazzo. Classification (NCBI taxonomy): domain Eukaryota; kingdom Metazoa; phylum Chordata; class Actinopteri; order Spariformes; family Sparidae; genus Diplodus; species Diplodus puntazzo. Next base: position 5,288,054 of record OZ023167.1, on the reverse strand, counting down.
AAAAAAGGTTAGCGTTGACGGTTCCATAGGCTTTGTGAGCCAGCTATCAGTGTCAGGAGCTCGCCATGTGACAACTCCAACAACAACAGCTCTGCTCTTGACATTCACGTCAAGTTTCAACAGACGCCGAATCTACTTCAATAACTCATGTGTCGACCTTGTGAAAAACCCATGTGCTGCCGTATTTATAGGGGCCAGGGAGAAGGGTAGATACACATGAAAGTGTGAAGCTACTCAGACAGCAGACGCACAGTCTGAGCTTCACGTTGGATATAACGCCTATGAACCCTGATATGACGAATGAAGAAACTGGCTCCATAACAATTTCTGTGCAAATGAGAGAGAGGACAAAGAACTCTCATTCGCTGATTCTCCTCTTCTCCGAGGGGAAAGAGAGCAACATTTTTTTGTGGTACAACAAAGACTTTAATAATAAACACAATCAACCATGCGCATGAGGCAATATCCAAATGGATTTTTCGCAGACTATTGAATTGCTTAATTTATTAATGAAAATCTATGTTTACAAATGGGATACCCAAATTGGAGCCAAAATCCCTTTTTCCTGGTAATGTTATTTGTTCTATTGAGTGCATTTGATAAAACATCGCTTCCCTTTCATACTCCCAACACGGGCGCAGACTCTTAGTTACAAGCTCTCCCTGTACACAATAGCCGTAGCTGCATTGGAAAACCATGCGGCAAAGACAAACAACAGACTGGACGTTACAATTCCCCTCATAACCACGGCGGTCGATCATGCGAAAGGTCCTCGCCGTCGGTTCGCTGTCGGCTCTTCGTGCCAGGTGGTGCAGAGCATCTGCAACGTTTCGCGAAGGAGGTTAAATTGATAATAATTAGGTGAACTCGTGAGCACGTTACAGGATGGACGTGTCTTCCATTTTGGGGCGTAATGCACCACGCAGTTTCCAGCTAGAAACCCGCTTAAGTGTTGAAAGCTGCAGAAAATATAGGCTAACCTATCCCTAATCCCGCAGTTTTAAAGCTGGAAAGTAGTTAAAGACAAAGGGATTGATATTCTACTTTTGCCCTTGAGTGAGAGGGAAGAGGGAGGGAGAGAGGGACAGTGTGTAAGTGTAAGTGTGTATATGTATGTGTGTGTGTGTGCAAGAGAGGGAGGGACAGTGACAGACGCATAATCTCTTTTGTATTTTTGATCCCTAAATGTGGTGGTTGTGTCCCCTTATCCCAGCTACTTAGTTTCTGCAGTGCGTAAGTGATGCCATGCACTTAGGCTGTGAAAAAGCAGGTCAGTACGACCACGGAGAGAAAACCACATGTGCATCACATGGATAGCCCTGGGATTATTCCTCACAAAATGTCTTAATTCCTCTGTTCACTAATGATCCAGGGAAAATGCCCTCTAATCTCCATTCCATTAATTAAAAAGAGCATGAGCCCGTGGAAAAACCTCACCATCTGCTGCGGTTTCATTCCTGCAGACAGATTGTGTTTTCAGCTTTTAACCAGGGGAACTGGGTTTTTTTTTTTTTTTCCTCCTTTCCTTCAGAGCAAACGGGTGGAGTGTGCATTGAGGTGGATGGTAAACAGATACAACTGCTCTATTTGAGTATTAATGCACTGGAATATGCTGTTTTAAAAACAGGAGCGATCCCTGTGAGGAGTTTGAGCTTCTTCCTGAGGACATTTTTTTTTTTTTTTGTTACAACTTAGAGACTTCAAATGCTGCGCACAGATTCACCAGAACATTCTTCTTTAGAGGCTTCAAAGCCATTTTACAGCAGCTCGTTCTATAATACAGTGTCCGTCTTTTGATAAGAGTGCTGCAATACTGTCTCTGTGGGACTGCTATCAGTCTCTTTTTCATTAGAGAAAGGCTTTAAAGGGGCAGTATGTAGTTTTGCAGAAGAAATTCAGTATTAAAATCTGAATATTAACGAGGCAATATTACAACCTCAGAAAAATATATATATATTTTTTCCATAGCTGAATAAAAAAGCTGTTCTCAGACGAAACACTGTGTGAGGCTAGAAAGGTGGCAGGGTCCGCCACATATAAACAAAGTCAAATGAAATTGCGTTGTCATTTGAGGTCAGTTTGCTTATTCAGGTTATTCAGTCATGAAAAAGGGAGTTTGCTTATTTAGTTTGTTTGGGCTTTTTTTAAAAAAAGAGTCAATGAAGATCTTTTTTCTCTTTCGATCAAAATGTCTGATTAAAAACTACGCACTGCTCCTTTAATGCTGCTTTAAGTTGAAGCTTTCCCTCCTCTTCATCACAGATTTCATGAAAGATTCAACTGAAAAAAATTATAAAATTTCATTCACATTTCCACTTTATTTTTAGAATGGACTTTAAAAATTGTTTCTAATAGAATTAATTAATTTTAAAAAAGGACTATTACAAAGTTTTTTTTTTTTCTTATTTCCTATTTCCTAAAAAATCCATGAAGTAAAGCATTTCTAAAAATAGAAGTAGCCAGATTCAGAGTCAAAACTCTGCAGCTGTAACTTCTTGTATTTTTTTTTTTTATTATTGGTTTAGTTCGTCAAAAGTAAATATGCTGCAGGAGGGGTGGCTTTAGATCCGATTATGCTAAACTGTATCAGTTCAAAGCGATGACACACTCTTATAAGAAAATTGAATCAAGTGCTTTTGACCCTGCGGTCAGAGCCCCGGAGACTGTGACATGAATTTGATCTGGCTAGTAGGCAGGAAAGATTATCCGAGCAGATGTCGTTTTCCTCCCCTATTGGAACAGTAGGGCCAATAATAAACACAGACACGCACACACACACACACACACACACACACACACACACACACACACACACACACACACACACACTAATCTGAGAGAGGCTAGTAGCCCTTGCGCATCCCTGTCTCTCTCCTCCTCTGTTCTCTCGGGCAGACAGTCGCTGTTCCAGTCCCACCAATGTCAAGTTTTCTCCACACTGTCTGTTTTTTTGGTTTGTGTTTTTCGCGCACAGTTCTTCCTTCACCACCCTGCATGAGTTCACCACAGACACTGTCCCCCTTGGCGTGAGTTGCGGCGCTGCTCCAGCCTCCAGATGGACGCACGGGGGACGAAGAAGACACTGTGCGGGAGATGGCATGCTGTGTGCCGTTTTGCGCTGTTCACTTGTTTCCTGGACGCAGTGTGCGGACAGATTCGCTACTCCATTCCCGAGGAGCTGGAGCACGGAGCTTTTGTTGGCAACATTGCGGAGGACCTGGGTCTGGATCTGGACAAGCTCTCTGCGCGCAGATTCCGGATAGTCTCGGGTGCCAAGAAGCAGTACGTGGAGGTAAATTTGGAGAACGGAGTTTTGTTCGTCAACGAGAGGATTGATCGTGAGGAGCTGTGCGAGCAGAGTTTGTCCTGCTCCTTCCACCTGCAGGTGGTCATAGAGAACCCTCTGGAGCTGTACAGGGTGGAGATGGAGATCCTGGATGTGAACGACAACTCTCCCAGCTTCCCGTGGACCGAGTTTAACCTGGACATATCGGAGTCCGCTGCGCCCGGATCACGCTTCCCACTCGAGAGCGCACAGGACCTGGACGTCGGGTCCAACTCGCTCCGCACCTACTTGCTGAGCGTCAACGAGCATTTCCTTTTGGACATCCAGACGCGCAGCGACGGCAGTAAATTCGCAGAGCTGGTCCTGCAGAGCCCGCTGGACAGAGAGCAGCAAAGTGCACATCAGATGGTCCTGACGGCGGTGGACGGGGGCGCGCCGGAGAGGTCCGGCACTGCGCAAATTGATATCACCGTTTTGGACGCGAACGACAACGCGCCCGTGTTTGACCAGTCGTTTTACAGAGTGAGGCTCGCCGAGAACGCACCCAAAGGCACAGTTGTCATAAAACTCAACGCGTCCGATTTAGACGAGGGTCCCAACGCCGACATCACTTATTCTTTCAGCGGCCACGCTCCCATCAAAGTGCGCCAGCTTTTCAGCGTGGACTCGCGCACGGGGGAAATCAAAGTCAAGGGAGTGATAGATTACGAAAAAGCCAGGATGCATGAGATATATGTCCAGGCTAAAGACAAAGGGCCCTCGGCCGTAGCAGTTCACTGCAAAGTGCTGGTGAACGTCCTGGATAAGAACGACAACCTGCCGGAGGTGATCCTGACTTCGGTGTCCACACCTGTGCAGGAGGACGCGCCCCCTGGAACGGTGATCGCCGTCATCAGCGTCATGGACAAAGACTCAGGTGAAAACGGGAACGTGGACTGCGAGATCCCGCACCACGTCCCGTTTCAGCTGCACTCGTCCTTCAAGAACTACTACACGCTGGTAACCTGTGATTTTCTGGACAGAGAGGCGGTGGCGGAGTTTAACATCACCCTGACCGCCCGAGACATGGGCTCTCCACCTCTGTTCACGAGGAAAACTATTCTGGTTCAAGTGTCTGATGTGAATGACAACGCGCCTCACTTCAAGCAGCCATCCTACACCGTGTATCTGACCGAGAACAACGCGCCCGGAGCTTCGATTTGCTCGGTGACCGCGCAGGATCCAGATTCGGGTCAGAACGCGTACCTGTCCTACTCCATACTGGATGGAGACATACAGGGGATGCCCGTGTCCACGTACGTGTCCATAAACTCAGACAACGGGAACATTTACGCGCTGAGATCCTTCGATCACGAGCAGCTTAAAAACTTTCAGATCACAGTGAAAGCTCAAGATGCCGGCTTCCCGCCTCTGAGCAGCAACGTGTCAGTGACTATCTTCATTTTGGACCAGAACGACAATCCACCTGTGATCGTGTCGCCGGTTCCGCTGAATGGAACGGCGCCCAGCGGGGCAGTGCCCAGATCCGCGGACGCCGGTCACCTTGTCACCAAAATCAGCGCTGTGGACGCAGACGCGGGTCAAAACTCGCGTCTCTTCTATCAAATGCTCCAAGCGACGGACCCGAGCCTGTTCAGCGTGGCTCTGTACACGGGCGAAATCAGGACAATACGCCAGTTGGTGGAGAAGGAGCCCACCAGGCACAGACTGGTCATCCTCGTGAAGGACAATGGTCAGCCGCCCCTCTCGGCCACAGTTTCCATCATCCTGTCAGTGGTTGACAGCCTGCCAGATTCGCAGCCCGATTTGGGTGACCTGTCACTAAGCCCGCATCACAGCTCTAACCTCACCCTGTACTTAATCGTGTCCCTGGGCGCAATCTCCTTCACGTTCCTGGTGGCTATCATCGTCCTGGTTGCAGTGCGCAGACTGAAGGGCAGAGCGTCCAACGGAGAGTCCAACTTCCCCCCCGTGAGCGGCGGCGGCTGCTGCGGCGGCTGCTGCTCTCGCTCGGAGTCGCCCACCACCACAGAGGTGTTCAAGAAGTCCAACCTGAACGTCCGGATGTCCTCGGGCGCGTCTGGCTGCGCGGAGTCGAACAGCGGCGGCGCGCTCCCTCAGGTGTACTGCTACAAAATGTGTCTGACACCGGAGTCGTCCAAGAGCGACTTCATGTTCCTGAAGCCGTGCAGCCCGGTGATGTCCGCCCAGCAGAATAACTCCAAGAGCACAGATTACCTGACGTCCGGCTGGAGCGCGCTGGACCGGATCGACCTGACCAACAACAGAGCGGCGACCCCGAACGAGGTGACGCACCGAAGGGGGGGTCATCGACACAGTTAGAGAGCTGCATTTATCCCGCAACTATAACTAGTCGTCCTGCTGTCTCACGTCAATTAGAAATGACAGGAAGTTTGACCGCAGGGGACAAACGTCACAGCGCGTTTGAGAGACGCTAGGGGGCGCTCTGACGCGATCTCTCACAGCACACGTTACTGATTTATGTCGCATGTCGAGACGTTCCACTGGGAAACGTTATTTTGGTGTGAGGAATATAGATCATACATACACTTCTACACCTCAGATTGACCAAGTGAACTAGACCTTTACATTTAAGTTGTGCGAGCAACAACTTTTTAACATTTTAGAAGTTTAGTTTACTAAGAAAAGTAGATCAATAATCATATTTACTGTAGTTTTTTTTTAAAGAAAGTCACTGTCACATTTTACAGTGCAGCCTACAGGAGGATAGTACACTCTAAAAAATCAATCATGCCGTAAATGTTGACTACATGAGCTCCATGTAAAGTATCACATTTGATGCAAAGTCATTCTATCGTGTTTGGTTAATGTGAATAAATCCAAACAAGTAATTCTGGTTAGGTTAAATTAATGCCGACTCGTGCATAACCGTATGTGTTTATTCAGTTATCACACATACAGTGTGTCAGGGGATCCTCTGCAATCTGCAAAGTCTTTATTTTTTATAAGTGTTATACTGAAAAGTAATTCACACACATTGATTCAGCATGATGGTAAAACTTTGCATTCTTTTTGCAATGTATGTGGCCCTTTACATTAAACTAATATAATAGAATTCACATGCAGTGAAAGCGTTTAAAGGGGCTCTCTGTGTGGCGCCGGTTTATTAATGTCAGCGGACTCCATTCAGCGAGCTTTAGCTGCCGTTGCTTTCTGTTAGCAGGAGTGGAGAGAGGCGCTCGAGAACACAAAGTCATATTTTCTATGGACAGTCATGCAAAATTTGACCAGCGTACCAATTCAGCAACTTAAAGGGGCACTATGTAGTTTTGGAGATTTTTTTTTTCCTATATAAATTATCCATAACTGGATAAACAAGATGTTCTCGAAGTAAAAATTAAGTCTCTAGAACAGTGTTTGAAGCTTGGAAGGTGTAAACAACAATGTAAAACAGTATGAAATTGTGTTGTCCTTTAAGGCCAGTTTGTTTATTCAGTTTATTCAGGCATGAAAATGAAGACAGTGTGTTCATTTAGTTTGTCTAGGCAAACATTTATTTCTTTCTTCAATCACCAAAGATCTTTCTACTCTGATTAAAATGTCTTCCTGAAAACTACGCACCTTCACACAAATTGTCCACCGGCTAAGACGAGGAAAGTATCATTTCTCACATTATGTACAATCTGCTCCCATATGGCCTGTTAAAAAGTGTTGAACACATTTAAATTGCATGTTTATGCTATACTTTAACCCCCGCTTCTAATCTACAGTATAAAAGCATCAACAAAGCAAAGTCAGACTATTTTTTTTTTAAATTCCAGTGTTCTATGCAAATTATCCAATCGGAAAATATAGCCTCAACCCAGCGGCATGCTGTGACAACACACACCCCGCAGTCTGAGCAAATTACCGCAGTGTGTCGAGGTGTGTGACACCGGCATAAAACACGTTGCGAGGATGAAAGAGACGCACATTTCCATGACAAACCTGAAGCGGCCTCCTGATCTCACTGCTTTATTTGTGCTCCAGTCGACGGCATCAGTATCATTAACAATAAACCCCACAACGGTCACGTAAGCAGATTAGCTTACTCGCTAATTGAGCTTCTCCGTCATTATGGCGTTTCCATTAGAGAGCCTGTTATGTAATTTGTCCATTTCAGAAATGTGTACGGCAATGACATCCATCTTTTTAATAGTCTGGTAAAAAACTTAATAGGCTTTCTTAAGTTTGCAGCTGTCGCACGAAAACCCGACTTTGTTGAATTGTCTCTCTATGGACTTTATTAAGTGTTCGTTTTCAATGTGAACAACAGACATAAAGACACGTCTGCCATGTGAATATATGGTATTTCTAATGCCATTACATACCCAATACTCTGCTAGAGATGAATCCAGCTAATCAAAACTTTCTTTTTTTTCTGTTTTAACCGTACAGCTTAAGTATTCAAACAAGGACTGGACCTGGACAAAGAACCAACGCAACTCAGCATATAAGAGGTAGAGCACATTGTTGAGCCAATACGCACAAATGAGCCATATGCACACATAAGCAAGTAAAAAACCCAAATATACAATCGCCCTGTCTGTTTATCTCCTCAGGTACAGCTCAGGAAACATGGAGGGCACTCTTTCTCGCCAGCAAAAATACGAAGCCGGTGGGTTTTCCTGCTCTGTAGCTCCGCAGTACTGGACCTGGGGAAATCACATGAAGGGTAGGCGGCAAACTGTGCAATTTGAGCTCATTATTTTTTGCACATGAAAGTAGGTGTTGACGTGGGGGGGTTTTCCATTTATCTGTGTCTGAGGATTTAGTCTGAAAAAAATGTAAAATGGTAAACTGAAAAGCAGATAATACCAGCAGGCCCCAAAAACTGGGTAGGAGGGGGGGGGGATTTTAATGCAACAACACAAGGATTACTAAAAGTCCCTGCAAGAAGTGTTCTGCTTTTCTTTTTTTTTAGGAGTATAGGCTGAAATTAAGAAGATTCCTTTAAAGCTACCTTATACCGATCAAGTACAATGTATGTAAATTTGGGCTCTTCGCAGAAATAATCTTCCAATGCAAACTGTAATTTATGCACATTTTCTTCTACAGAATGCAAGATGACTCTTCAAGAGGGTCCGGGTCCTCACTACTCTTGGGCTCCTAAGTACACTCAGCCTCAGTCTGAGCCACCTGACTACCAGCACAACGTATACATACCCGGCACCACGTCCGACTACAGCACCCTGAAGCTGTCACCAAGAGGAGAGCTGGATGTATACAACACATTCTCCACTTTTGGAAAGAAAAAGAGGTTCATCTCGCACTACGAACAGTCTTTCGACAGAGACGACGGTCTCATAAGCAACCCCATCTTCAATTGACGCGACGAATCACGCTGTATATTCTGTGTATGATGTGTATATAATGAGGTAGTTATGTTTATAACTATAAATTGCTTCTCCGGTGAAAGTGTTGCTGTTGGAGGCGGACAAACTCCCTTTTTTTCCCCCAGTGGAAATTAAAGCTGCAATATGTAAGAATTATGAGGGGGCAACATATCACCAGGGTAACCACTAACTGTTGCTATCTGTAGCTGCCGTTAGCTAGTTAGCACGGTTAACCATTCATCTAGCGGTCTGAACTGGGAGCCCCGAGCAACAAGGCAGTGTCGCTGTTCACACTGCTAACACACAAGCGCTTTTGCTTTGCTAACTGGTTAGCATGCTAGTAAATATCCCTGCAACACAAAACATACATGCCATAACTTCAAAACTGTCCTCACAGGCTGCTGATCATTTTAATAATGTTTTTAATGTTAAACTAAAATTGTTACATATTGTACCTTTAAAACTTCTCCCTACCACAAATATATTTCTATTTTTTTTGTAAATACTGAAATAAAGTATAAATAAAGTAAAAAAAAAAGTCTATTTTGAGCCATAGAGAGCTCTTCAGGTACCAGGCACAGACTTTTCTAATATGGGTCCAGTTTACAGGTGGCAAAGGAATACAAGAAAAACAAAACTTTTCATGTCGAGCAGCACTGAGCTCAGCTAAATGTGATCTGATCTGGAGGCTGCTGTCCCTCAGTAAGGTCATGTTGAATGTCTAACTCCAGGAAAAGGTCCCGATTTCTGCATCTTACATAAGGTTTGTGCTTGTGCCAGTCACGTTTATGTAGACAGACACACCTCTTTGTCTTACAGGGTCAGCTGTGTTTGCAAGAAACGTGAAACCATCAAAGCAGAGGTTCTAAATGTAATATATGTTTGAGGGTGAACATTAACTGTTAGACTCAACAGCAAGGAAAATCTTTGTAGGTATTAATTTTCACAAATATTGTAAATCAAGGTTGGATAACAACGCTGCGCTACCGTTACAGTTGTCTAATAGGTTCAGCTTTGATCATCCAATCATTTCTGTCGCATTCAATGACAGGTCACTTGTTAACAAGTCTGTTGAGTGTGACAGCAGTCCAGGCACAATGTACAAGCAATGCTAATGAATGGTAGAGGTAATGCGATAGAAAACAGCACAGACGGGTGAGAGACTGAACAGCAAACACAGCTGATTTCAGAAACGTGAAACTGAGATGACGAGAGTAATAAAGCAACAGCTTTGTTTCTGCTCGTCGGTCCTGTGCAGCGGACCCTTACGCTGACACAGCACATCAAACTGTTGACACCTAGACGGGCAATAAGACGATGTAACTGGTTGAATGCATTCCAGATTTGTATTTATCATCGGGGTGTGATTTGTATATCTACAGATGATTTCACAGTTATGCTTATTAGGACTACTCACTCTGTGTATAGTCTATGTACAGTAACACAACACCAATAAATCTGTCTTCTCTTCAACTCTATGTAGTTGTGTGTTTGTTGTTTACAGCCCACACACATTACCTCTATGTTAGATGTTTCAAGCTTCTTCGGGCATAAAACAAGTACAGGTTAGTACAGAGACACACCTTACAAGTACCTGTGCGAAAGAGCTCACCTGACAGGTCACGTTTAAGAACGGATGTCACAAAGTGCTTCACAATAGGGGCGAAAGAGGAGGAGCAACAGACAATAGAAGCAAACAACCAGCTACAACATGAGGCAAAACAACATTAAAGAAAACCAATTAAGCAAAAGCAAATCTAAACAAAAAGACAAACAAAAAAAAAACGAGTTATAGTAATCGAGACAAGAGGAAATAAACACATCACCACGGCAAAATGGGCCTACTTTTAGCAATATCTCTCAGCTTGTAGAAACAGGAATGAACCACACAGTATACATGCTGGTCAAGATTTGAGGCCTGACCCATAAAAACACCAGACCACATCAGAGGAGGATAAAGAGACATCTCATCAGCCTCCGGGAAAACGCCAGTCTGGGGCAGAATTAAGATGTTCTGTTTTGTTGGGCATTTAGCAAAGGGGTCTTACATGTAGAATTCAATGACAATGGTAGAAGATATTTCTTTTAAAAAATAGCTTAGTATCTGCCGGAGAGGAAGCAGTACAAAGCAAACAGCAGTGGGCCGAGGAGTCTACCTGAGGGAACACCCACAGAACAAAGACTGACGAGGTGAAGGTGATGAGACCCAACATTCCCCCATGAGCAGGCACCTAAATAAAGCCAATTCGATTCCCACAAACTGCCTAAGCCTCAATAGTTCATATTTACAATACTATATGAACAACCTAAATGTACCATAACAAGACGATCAGGTAAAATAACCATTGTATTAGTATGGCTGATTAGTGAGCATGTCGACTGAACAAATGCACATTCAGGGCATAAAGGAACATCATATATACAGTGATGAATTTACTTACAGAGGTCATTGTACACATGATAGTATAGTATATTTGTAAGGTATTTAATGCATTGAGTCGTACTTCTGTAGTCACATCCCCTGCTGGGTGTCTGAAGAAGGATTTGAGCCTGAAACGCCACAGTTGCAGCTAATGAATGTCCCTGGGACGGTTATCTAGTGTGCAGACTGTCTTTGTATTTTTCCCTCTCTGCTCCAGTCCTTTTCACTGCACTGAAATAACTGCTCACCATGAATAAACAAAGCTGGAATTTAATTTTCCTCCACCATCAAAGAAGCTGACATTGAGGACTATTTTCTGTATCTAAATATCAGAGCACAGTGTGAACGGCAGTGTGGATTACAATTTGATGGTTTTGTGCAGACTTTTGAAAATCAATCTGCAAACTCATGGCATTGAAAATAGGCTGAATAAAAAAATGTAGCAGGAGCAGAATTACTTCACCAGGCTTTGAAAGTTTCTCTCTGAAAAAACAAGGTGGAGGCAGGACTGGCGAGTTGTCCCCCCTCCCCCCGGCCTAGGATGCCGCCTTTTAAAAGAGAGCTTGAGATTTGTCTGCATGATTTAAAACACTTTTATCCAGTTCCCTTTCCATGACGGAATCAAGCGCAGGAATTTCAGGCACCCTGCTGAGACTACGACTTGAGGGCACGAACCCAGTCTTGGTCATGGGGATCCTAACATGCTATCCTCACATGGAACACCTGACCTGCAGTTATTATTGTCGGTGTGTTGTGACTCACGGCTCCCAGTGTCATTTAACCTTTACTCTTGACGTTCTGGTGGGTAAACTTCAGGGCTTCAACTACGACTCTCAATAATCCTCGATGATCCATCGCCTCTAACCGAGCTATTGCAGACCGACGGGTTAATCTTTCGGGCTTGGGCCTGACCGCGTTGGTGAACAGCTTCATGTTCAAAATGCTGAATGCCCAGGGCCAGTTTAAGATTTATTTTGAGCTCTCTGCAGATCGAGTCAGACGGATGAAACCTTTGAGGGAGAAAAAAAAATATATGAATATATATCCCTGTCATTTAGAGACTACCAGGAATTTAAAATACAAATCCAGATAGGCCCACAGCTACATCCTGCCAATGATTACAGATAATCAAGCCAAGATTCATTTTTTGACTGTATCACATCCGGTACCAGAAAACAGCCAGGCTTAGCAGTCATGATGTGTCTCATGTGCTATAAGCAGAAACAGATAGCATATGTCTAGCCTCGGTGCCAGATCCCCAATCTGTGCCGCCTTATTTCTCTTCATTTCCCTCTTATCCCACCCACTGATCCAAGGCTTCCTCAACTCCTGGTTGAGAAGAGGAGCTTTCCCCATTTTCCTCCACTAGAGGGCACATTTTCCTTATGGATAGCTCATCTTATGAACTAACCACACTGTTCCTGCAGTGTGTGTGTGCACTGTATACATGGTCACCATTTTTTTTACTGAAAATAATAATGTGCCTAAAACAGTTACTTTAAGTCATTTAATAACATGTAAATGTTCCATCTTATTTCACAACATAAGTTCAGTGTAAACTGACACAATCATGTTGAGTCAATGTGAAAAAATGAACTTACGATTATTAACTAAGATTAAGGCAGACTTATAGATATTTTATTCTTATGTACTATTGTTACATATTAGGTTATGGGGAAATTTCTATGTAAACATGATGTGTTTTTCAAGTCCTTGTTATGTTGGTGTTACGGAATATAGTTATGCATTTCAAATCGGTAAGACAGAAAAACTGCATTAAATAAGAACTTGGTCAAACATTTAAATGTAATTAAAATAATAAAAATGATAAATTAAAGAAAATGTTTAAGACAAATTAATGTTTGAGTGAATTACTCTTGAATAATACGTTTCTCTTTTACCGCACTTCATCTGATAATTTTGCGTGCATGCATAGTATTAAATAAGTTACATTTTAGAAAGAATTTATTCAAATTAAATTAGATTTTAAGTAGAATTAAATGTAAAACTCACAGTAAAATCCCCAAGGCACTCTCTTTTAAACTGTTAAAATGCCTTTGTTGTCAGAGTACGGTCGTGTTAGACCTTTTTTTAAGGGGTAAACATTACCATGCCATTTAAATGTTACTCCTTAAACAAGGTCGAACACGACCGTACTCTGACAATGAAAGTATTTTAACAGTTTAAAACAGAGTGCCTTGCTGTTTTTCCTGTGATTTTTACTTCTCCTTGCAAAGTGCACCTCTAACAAACTCAATTTGAGTCCAGGAAGCGCTCCCACCCTTACATTTCTTGCGTGATAGAAACACATTTTTCAAAAAGTTTGAGAAAGAGGTTCTGAATATGACTTCTATATCACTTAACCTGTCAAAACTGCTGCATACAGTCATGTGGTCCATACAGGGAAGGCGAGGCTGCATTAACTCGCTATTTTCATGTCTCATGTTAGCCCGGAGCACTGACTCATCCTCCTTCTCCTCCTCTACACATTGTTACATGACCTTCAGGGGAAAAACAAAAGCATTGGACCACATGTTCATTAACAGACAATAAGAAATAATGATGAAAAACAATATAAACATTAAAAAAACACAGTACAACACCCTATAACAGGTATTATCTGCACTAAACATGCTAGAAATGAAATCTTTATACTTGTTTGCCTTCAGAGCTGATAGCAACAGTGCTAAAAATGCCTATAATAGCACGTTTTTCATGAAAAGTTGGTGATCTTTTCAGTATTTACAGGGGGAATGTCCCAATGGGAGCATCATCGTAGAGACAATGTAGGATTATTATATGGGAATATTGTAGGCAGCAGTGTAAATCTATGATCCTCTCGCTCTTCCACAACCACACCTTGCTACTTCTAGACAATTGAAGCTACAACATGGTATGTAATTTTGTATTCATCGCACATAATTTACAGAATATTATGGATCCATGAAGAGACTGTCAGGAGGGAAGGACTGAGAGAAAAAGGTGCAAGTGCAAATCCATCTGCTACTTCAGCACCATGGACAGCACCACAGATCTACCCTCACCCTCAAATCGCCTACTGTTGGTTATCAATTCATCACCATGTAACGTTTTCTATTGAAAGCCATGGTTATGAGTTATTGCCTCGTGTTGTTAAATCTGCTATTACTGTAATTCCCCTTCTTTTAAATTAGATTAGATTTTTAACATCAGTCAATCAGCAAAATGTTGATTTGAAAATTTCAGGAGACATATTTGCCTGAAAAGCATCTTACAAACTGGAGATTTACCTCTGACTAATAATGACGTGCTTGTGTGTCTTTGTCTATGGACAGCGTCCACACTTGTAGGTTTTACATCACAATAATTTGGCTGACAGCTTCATGCAAAACAACTCCGGATAGAAAAATACATCAGTTTCTATGGGGGAGCGAATTTCAGGGTTTTGAAATATTACTAAACACACCACTGATATATACTTTCACACAATTATAATGCAGTGCCGTTGGGAAGATTAGGCATGACATAAAATGTCTCCTGTAATTCTGTAATATGTCACTGGATGGAGCCAAAGGAGAAGACTTTTGAGGACCATCCTCATCTCATCGCCCATCCCTGCAGTATAACCAAACACACAAACACATCTGCCCATGCACAACACAAAGCTTTAGTGTTGCCAAGGACCCTGCTGGGAATACATCAAGGTGCATTTAAAAAAAAAACTCTGTTTGATGAGGTTGGACTGAATGAGAAAGTAATAGCCCACAAGACAGAGATCAGATATGCAAGAACAACTTTAAGTGTGTGCTTCATCTCCTTGTACAAGAACACATTTCAGATACGTACCACCCACAAACTATTCTCAGTTATATCACCATCAGCCATATGGCAGGACTGTCATGTAGTGTCACAAGAATGCACTATAATAACCACCAAAGGGACAGAAATACATATGAATGACACAATATAATATTATTTCATTCTTTCCTTCTTCTTTGGTAATATTTTGATTGTAACCTATCAAAACAGATCCTGGGTTGTTTGCAGAACTCAGCAAATCAAGTAAAAAATAGCCGCCCATCATTGTTATGTCCTTTAAAATCCTTTTGTGGAGTATTTATGAATCTATACAACCTTTTCTGACTTTCTATTGAATTATGAGATAGTTCCTAACTCCAGAATATTTCTATAAATCATCTGAATTTTGAGATCAGAGTACTGAGTTTGCAGGTCAACATGAAAATTAAGTTGCAAAATATTGAATAAAAAAAATTACATTTTTCATTTTTGGACGTTTCTTGTGCAATCCACGTGTATAAAATGTGCCTTTTCACTGCACAAAATTTAAATATGTAACATGTGAATTTATTATTTTTCGGATGTGAACTAATATTTGAACATAATAAAAGTCACATGTTGACTCGTTTTCACAAGTAACTGACTTTTTAACATACAGTATGAATGGCAGTTTACAGATCTGAAATGTACGTTAACATGTAGATTACATACATTCCAGCCTACCACATAAATTACAGTTTCCATGTGTTGGAACAAAAAAATCTTATTTATTAGTTATTATTTATTAATATTAGTTCATGAGGCAATGCACAGCCTTGCACCAGACTATATCTCACAAATTATTTTGTATTATGAGCAAGGAAGACGCCACAGATTCTCCAGGTCTTCATCCTTGTTCCGCAGAGCAGAACAAAACATTTGGTGCTTTCAGGATCGGAGAGGAGCTGGAAACATATATAAAACTAAAATATAAACTAAAAATCTATTCAGTCTGAGTTTATGTAGTGTCTTAGAATTGTATGTTTTTGGTGTTCATGCTTATTTGAATTCATTTATTATGCATTTCGTACTGTTTTATAAATATTGTATTGTTTTGTCATCATTATTCATGATTGTATGTTATTTTATTAACATTTTTAGAATACATTTTTATGTGTAGCATTCTATAATCATATTTTGATCATTATTTTACTTGCTTTTATCTTTTGTTCTTTAGAATTTTTTATTTTAACCACCAATATTTTACTGCTGTCTTGGTTTGCATTGGTCTCTAAATCCATTCATGCTTTGCTTATCATCCCATATGACTTTAAAGCACCTTAAAATGCATTTTGGTATGTTTGATCGACGACTCACATGTAAATTCCACCTTTTCGGTCAGTCGGTTCACATTTGAACCACAATTTTAACGTGTGAAAATAAAATAATGTCATGTGTTAACTGTTAACTCATGTGTTAAGATATTTAACATGTTTTATGTGAGTTATAGATGTCCATTTAAAATAAAATAATGGATAAATATGTGTATTATAATTATCCACAGAGGAAACCTGGTTTCAGACTCCCCCCCACCATCCTTTGATATGAGTGCGGCCCCCCCGGAGCAGCCCACACACACGCCGCCTCCGCCCCTGCAGAGCGCTGATGAGAGAGCCGCGCTCCTCCAGCGCTGCTCTTCTGTTCATGGCCTACTGCAGCTACAGCGTGGAGGCAAGAATGACACCGGCGCTCCCCTTCGCCAAGACAACCTGATCGTAAGGACGGATCTTTTTTTTTTTTTTTTTTTTTTTACTTCTTATACTATAAAATACCACAATGATGGCGCGCGTCGTCGCACCTTCACGGACGCGGCTGATCGCGGCCGTTTTTCCCTTCTTGGCACTATGGGGATGCGCGCTTTCCATCACTCGCTACTCTATTCCGGAGGAGATGGAAGAGGGCTCCTTTGTTGCCAATCTGGCCACGGATTTGGGTCTGGATGTCCGCAGTTTGGTGGAGCGCAGGGCGAAGCTCGATGTCATTCACAGCAAAAATTACCTTGACATCAACAAAGAGACGGGGGAGCTGATAATCCGCGAGAAGATAGACCGGGAGAGCATATGCATGACTAAAACAACCTCGTGCTTCCTGAAAATGGATGTCATACTCGAGAACCCCATTCGCATTTTTAACATCGAGTTAGAGATCATGGACATCAACGACAATGCGCCTGTGTTTCGCAGGAGGACAATGCACTTGGACGTGTCGGAGGCAACCCCTCCCGGTGAGAGGTTCTCATTGACAAACGCCGTGGATGCGGATGTGGGGGCGAACACGATCAAGACCTACTATCTGAGCGAGAGCAAATACTTCAACATCGACATACAGACCGGGAGCGATGGCTCCAAATATGTCGATTTAGTGCTGAGTGGTAATTTGGACAGAGAGGAGCATTCGATTCATAATTTGATTTTAACCGCTGTGGATGGAGGGGTGCCTCCCCGCTCCGGCACAGCCAGCATCGTTATCAACGTCCTGGATATCAATGACAACGCCCCCCAGTTCAGTCAGCCGGTATTTTCTGTTAACGTCTCGGAGAACTCGGCTGCGGGGACTGTGGTCATGACCTTAAACGCGACAGACTTGGATGAAGGCACCAACGCTCAGCTAGTGTACTCATACACGCTGTACACCTCAGAGAAGACTCAGGAGCTCTTCTCGCTAGATCCAAACTCGGGCGAGATCAAGGTGAAGGGGGTGATTGACTACGAAGAGAGTCAGAGTTTTGAGATGTACATACAGGCTCAGGACAGAGGGGCCAACCCGCTGTCAGGCCACTGTAAAGTCATGGTGTTCGTCACAGATCTGAATGATAACTACCCTGAGGTGCTGATCAAGTCTGTGAAGAGTTCGCTGACGGAGGATGTCGCTGTAGGGACTCTGATCGCAGTGATCAGTGTCAGCGACAGGGACTCCGGGGCCAACGGGGTAGTGGAGCTCACCTTGAACCGGCAGCGGTCTTTGCCGTTCCTGCTGAACAAATCCTCAGAAGGCTACTTTGAGCTGCTGGTGTCAAAACCACTGGACAGAGAGATCATCAGCAAATATGACATCACGCTGAGGGTGACTGACAAAGGCTCACCGCCTTTATCTGAAAACGAGACCATCACGTTAGAGATCCTTGATGTCAATGACAACGCGCCCAAATTCCCCCAGTCCTTCTACACTATCCATGTCGTGGAGAATAACCTACCGGGGGCGTTGTTGACATCCCTTAGCGCGCTTGACCCAGATCTCAACGAGAACCAGTACTTGGTTTATTTCATAATGGAGAAGGAGATTGTTAACACGTCTATGTCAATGCTGTTCTCCATCAACCCTGAGAACGGAGATCTCTATGCCCTGAAGACCTTCGACTATGAGCGAGAGAGGGAGTTCCTCTTCCACATCGAGGCACGAGACTCTGGCGTTCCCCCGCTGAGCAGCAATGTGACAGTTCACATCATCATTCTGGACCAAAACGACAACACTCCTCTCATAGTGTCACCTTGGCGGGCGCAGGGCTCCGTCGTGGAGGAGGTCATCCCGAGGTCCACAGATAAGGGGCACCTGGTGGCCAAAGTGATCGCCATCGATGCCGATTCGGAGCAGAATGCCAGGGTCACATACCAGCTCCTGCAGATCACCGATGCGAGCCTCTTCAGCCTGGATCAATACAACGGTGAAATCCGGACGACGAGGATGTTCAGTTACAGAGACCCGAGACAACAGCGGCTGGTGATTGTTGCCAAAGACAACGGCGAGCCTGCCCTCTCTGCTACTGTCACCATCAAGATATCAACAGTGGAGCATGTCATGTCCTTTTCAGAGACTACAGAGTTGCCAATAGAGTATGACGTCTTCACAGACCTAAACCTCTACCTAGTAATCGGTTTAGGGGCTGTGTCGTTTCTGCTGCTGATAACCATCCTGGTTATTTGCGTGCTGAAGTGTCAGAAGCCAAAGCCAAAGGCCATCAAGATCCCCCCGGCCAACAGGAACAGCGTGATCAGCAGGAACAGCGTGATCAGCCAGAGAAGCTCCACCATCGCAGATTCCACCCTGATCTCCAGCGATGCCTACTGGTACAGCTTGTTCCTCGCCGAGACCAGGAAAGGCAAGGTGGTCGTGAGACAGCCGATCATTCCCAAAGGAGCTGGGTATTTCGTTTCCAGTATACCCAGAAGCATAGGGCCAAGCGAGACCACAGACTCCAGAGCGTCCACACTGGAGGTATGTATGAATGAAATGGGTAGCTGGGCTCTGATGTGGTTCAGTCAACTGATGAACAGGTGCGAGACGTTACTTTTGAAGGCAGCTTTTGATCTAGATGAAAAAGGCCAGCAAACACACTTTTGTTCAGGGCTGCAGACAAAACAGTGTTGATGAAACAACTCGTTGATGTGTTCAGGGACCTAACTGTTGTATAAAAACTTCTGACAGATCACGGTTTTTCTTTCCTTTGGAAGGCCAACAAGTTGTTGTTCTGCAGGCTCAAAGAAGAGCCTTTAGAGTCAGAGACACAAATCAGAACCAGAAATACTTTATTGATCCCTGGTGGGAAAGTGGGTCATGTTACAGTTGCTCCCAGTCAGTAACAGAAATACATAGAGCATAGAGAAATCATAAGAATTTCAGATACAAGGTAAAGAACAAAAGGAGATAATATGTGTATTGATTAATTGAAATATGCAGTTTAAATGCAGTATCAATGTATACCAGCACCACCATTAATGATTTTAAAAAGTAGAACAGAGCTGATACAACAGAATAACTTACTGTATGCATTCGGAACAGGTCGCATAAGCAAAATTTGAGTGTCAGTCTTTCATACTGTTTTGTTTCATGCATTTTGTATCAATAATTTTAAACATAAAAACATTTTGGGCGATTACTGTTGAAGCGAAAATCGTCATTTTTCAGGTCTTTTGTGCATACGTGATCTGATGCATTGTCCTCGAAGCATTAGATATATAAGTTCCTCCAGGGACACATTTCTGCTCCAAACATCTCAGATGGTTTTGATTTGGATAACTGGTTGAGGCTAAAAAAGATAAAGTTGTACTAAACTGTACTAAGCTACACAACTGTACTGTTCATAATGTTTCTAAAACACATTCAGTGATATAAAAGCGGTTAAAACAGCTTCAACACTGAAATGCTACCGTACTATGGTGCGTCAGTATTAAAGGTCCAGCGTGCAGGATTTAGTGGCATCTAATGGTGTGGTTGCAGAGTGCAACCAGTGAAATACCCCCAAAAAACGTATAAAAGGATAAAGGCCGTCTCTGCAGTCAGTGTTTGGTTTGTTCGCGACATGGACCAAAGTGCTCATTCTAAGGTTACAAAAACACACTGATTATTATTTTCAGGTGATTATACACTAATATAAACATCATTCTGAGTATTATATTTAATTTCTCCCAGAAAGTCAGGTGAAGTTGTGTGGTCCATGAAACAATTCTGGACCCTCACAGCAAAAACACCATTGCAGCATTCTCATAAACAGCTGAAGCAGATGGGAACTTGTTTCAAAACGTAGAACAGACCCACTTCTTACAGGATGTACGCTTTTAGCTTAGCAGCTAGATTTTTGAAAAGATGTAAAAAGTCAAACAAATGTTGGATCTCAGGGATTTGGGAGACTTGGATTACACCAGAAGAATGTTATGTTTTCTATCAGTTTACTTTGTTATATTTTAAAACAAGTCCCTGTCTATTTAAGTCGTTTAGGAGAAGGCTGCAATGGCAGTTTTGCCATGAAACTCCACAATTTTTGCTGGGGACCTTACCCAACTTTCCATCGTGATCGGGGTGAATAGATGATGACTGAATTTTCATTTTTAGGGTGAACTTGTCCTTTAAGTCAAGTACTTCTTCCACAGCTGGCTCATGTGTACTCTGAAATGCATTAAGGCACCAAAGCCTGAAAAATGTATTATTATTTATTTTGTGTCGGGTTTCTGCGCTCGAAAACGAGGTTGACAAAATGGTGTAAAAATACTGCATTAGCTCCAAAACACTTCTACTACACTAATTTCATAATATACATATCTAATGCACTGTAATGCATCTGTTTCCAAAGGCAACAGTTATAAGTCCGATAAGATTAAATCCCTGCTGACGCTCACCATGAGCATATTTCTCGAGCCAGTTTTTCTGCACTTTCATTGCATAATTAGGCCAAACAAATACCCCCAAACTGATAATGTGCCACTGTTCCACGTCTTCTGCAGTATATAGGTCATTTATTGCAGATGCATAACACACAATCAGAGCATAACTAGTAGGCGTAAGAGGGGGGTGGAGGGGGAGGAGGCGGGGGGGAGGCGGTGGGGGGAGTACTTCAAAGAAGCCCAGACATGCATGGGGTTTTCTTCAAGGACAAAGGATACATTTTCGCTGCATGATGGGAGACACGTCGCGCTGGGGGTCTGCGGGAATCAGTCGACTGTATTCAACGTCGAACACTGCCGCGACTGATCCAGATGTTGTTTGCTTTTGTACAGCTGGACCTGCAGACTCGGCTGCAACAAGTGGTGCTATGAAAGATTAAACAGTATGAATATGCATAAATGAACAGGTGCACCGAGAGAGAGAGAGAAAGAGAGAGAGAGAGAAAGAGAGAGAGATTTGTGCATGATGGTTTGAGTGTCTGAATTTCACGTGTACCACTGAACTTGTCTCTTTTTTTCTGTTCTTAAGTACTCAAAATGAAAGGAAGTCCATTCTACAACTGGAGGTATGCTGGTTGCTAACTACATCCCGTAGAGCCACTAGAGTCATGTAGACATTTATATTTCTCTATTCTTTTTCTATTTGGTATATATTCTTGGTTTGGCTAAAACAAAAAAAGAAAAGAAAAAAAAACGGTTTTGATGACCTTTCGGCAGTCCCCAATGTAATCCTTTGGTCAACATACTGTATTTCTCCCGATTAAACAGAGCAGAAATCAAATATATTTCCATCAGACCCCTCTGCCCCTTCACAAACACAGCACTCCACGCTATTGTGAGCACTCGCATTCAAATTGGCCGGTCTCTCAAGTGCGAAAAACGCTTACCGAGAGTGGAGATTAGAATAAAATTGGCTGCCGGTCAGACTTTTGTGTTGTGCACATCTGGCTGGCTTTGGCGGAGATTCAGGGGCGAAGCGATGGCACGGACAGAAGTAAAAAAAAAAAAAAGAAAAAAGAAAAGGGATCATGGAATGAATTGTCCCAAATAGGCTCTCAGCATGTAACATACCTGAGAGCAGTGGCTGTGTCTTTACTATCTCCACATCCCTGCACATGAACTCTGTTAGGGCATGTTTCAAAACTCAATGTGGAGTCTATTTCCCCCCCCACCCCTTCCTCCATAGTTGTAATATTGGCCCGCCAAATACCAAATAGCACATTGTGATGCCTGCTTGTGCATGCTTAAATGACACCCTCTGCTTCCCTATTGTCATATTTTATTTTAGCCGTGTGTTAATCGGATTTTCTTTGGATGATTTGGTGAAAAATCCAGAACCCCCTCGACAATACTGATTCCAAAGAAAAAAAAAAAAACGAAAAGGAAGTTTCTAGATTTAGACCTGAATTTGAATGAAACCCAATGACGTGTCACTGATGGTGGCAGTAACCAGTCACAATCCACTGTTGCATGAGTGAGGACTTTCTACCAGTGCACATCGAGGTCGGCCTTCCGTTTCTCGGCTAATTCTGTCTTCTGTCTCCTTTGCAGCAGCCCAGGAGAGAACTGCCATGATATAATCATCTCTTCATGGGAGTCTCTGGCTGGAACTCTTCCCTGTGACTCACAAAGAAGATGTAAAAAAAAAAAACAACTGTCCTCCCTCAGCTCCCCCACGCTCCAACTCTTCTCTCTCTCCAGCTCCTCCAATCCCAATCCGCCCCCGTACAGTCATCGACCAATAATCACCTCAGCTTTTCTAACTGCCTCTCTCTCTTTTAAGCATGAATCTGCATGATTCTACATCATGGTAAAAAAAAAAAAAAAAACAGGGTTGGACATAAAAGGGATTGAAATCATTACCGGCAGGATGTTCGGACATCTCTAGGGTTGCCTCATGTAGTTAATCATTCCCTCCTTGACGCTTTGAAACTCCTCAGTGGACATATTTGCCTTCTCTGCAGGGTTTTTAACGCCGTGTGCTGTAGTTTCTAGAAAACCATCGTACACATAAGTCACGCTACGTTCTTTTTGAAGCGAAAGTTGAAAAACACGCCTATTTACAAATGCAACCCTGATTTCAAAAAAGTCGGCACGCTGTGGGAAACATAAATGAAGTGATCATTTGCTCATCCTGTTTCATATGTCCTCATTTGAAAAACAGCAGAATGATGATATATTTGATGTTTTACCTCAGCAACTTCATTGTTTTTTTATTTTTGATTATTATTTTTAAATGTGTGCTTATTCTGAATTTGGTGAACGTTTTAAACAAGTTTGGACAGGAGCCACAAACGACTGGCTAAGTTGTTTAATTGCCCCAGAAACACCTCCATACCACAGGTAGACAAGTCAATGCAACGCTCAGCCCCAGACACTATATTTAGCCAGTTGAAAACGTTTGACAGTGATTTAAATTGTATTATAATCATTGATATTCACTGATATAAATGTAATCAAACCAAAAAAACAAATAACTTTATAAAAGCGGAATACATTTTTTTTATTCCTTCTCAATCATAACATTCTCCATTACCTTATTTTTACTTCCAAGTCGTGTCTTGTCTGTCATCAAGTGACTCGAGTTGACTAAAATCCAAGAGTCCACATCTCTGGCTGCACTACGTTTTTATTGATTCAAGTTTTTCTCACGGCGTCCCGACTTTTTTTTTTTTTGGAACGGAGGTTGTGCACATGAATCAGGGTGAATAGATTCTTCCATAATTCTTCCGAATACCGAATTGTAGCTGGTTGTCAGTGATTCAGGCTTTGCACTTGGTGTTTTTTCTCTGTTTTTCTGTAATCATTTCTACCGTGTTGTCGCTCACGGACGTTCAGCAGGGCTCGAACTGTCGACCGGAAAAACCTGCCGAAGAAAAATTAACCAATGATCTGAAGTTATGATTTCTCCATTTTCTTTTCTTTTTTTTTTTTTTCTCTTTACAGTGTTTGTTGTACTCAACGGTGATGAATGTGTGAAAATGACAAAAAAAGAATGAAAGAAAAGTGTAAAATGGAAAAAAAGAAGAAGGACAACAAAGATAGGAGATTTCTCTTTTTATTTGATTGTAGATACTGTGGTTCTGTAGAAACGATAATGAGGTTAAGAGAAGCAAAAAGACTTTTGACACTAACATCAGGTCCATATCGTGCGTCTGCGCCGGTACAGAACATCTTGATGGTGGAACACACTTATCAAGCTGCAACACTGAATTCATGTTCGAAATGTGTACACACTGTTTCAGCCCGTCTCGTCCGGTCGGGGTCAGAGAGGTCGAGGGTGCAGCGGGGGGAGGTGTGGCCGCAGATTAAAACATGCATTTGCAAGGCACTGTGACATCACAAATTGGGGGCGGGGCCAGACTGGGGTCAAATGTAAATTCATCTCTCTTTATAATAAGACATTATCAAAATTATAAGCTATGATATTACCAATCCCATCTTTTTCTCCCAGGCCGATAAAGCAGTGCAAATCATATTCATCAAAAAATACAATTACAGTAAAAATAAACAAATTAAAAAAAAAATATTTTGTAATGATAAATCGAGAAAAGAGTAAGGAAAAACAAAAATGTATTTATCTTTGCCGTGGCGCGAGGGAATATAAGGTCCAGGCAAGGTGTTGTTTTATGAATCTTCATGTTTTTTATAAATATTTTAAGTATTAACTTTTAATGCTGCTTTCGTGAGCTTCTTCAAGGGCATTTTGTGTTGCATACGTGTAGTTTTTAGTGCGTACGATGTCGTTTTGATAGTGTACATAAGTTCAAAAACGGAAGCTAAAGTCCTTTTTTTTTTTGTCTTGACCTCAGAGGTAGCGCTGTTGCACTACTTGTCAACAAGCCCAGGACTTTTTTTTTTTATTTTCTCAGTAAACAAACGAGGAGCTTATTAGGACTCACTTTATTTAGGGTTGCTGAATGATCCAATCTGCTCGGGGTGTGAGGAGATTAAAACGGTGAAAGGGAGAGCGTAGCTGCAGTGTTCCGACGCTGACTCTGCAAGAAAAAACACATGGATGGCGCGGAGAAAGTATTAAGACAGCACTTTGAAATATGCGCCGGATCCAAACGTGTCTAACGCGGCGACTGTTTTCCGAGATGTATCGAGCTACATGTTCTGAGTCGGTGAAATCGAACCTCTCCTCTCCCTCTCTCGCTGTTTGCGCCCGGAAACAAACACAGCCGGCTGTCTGTCGCACTAAAAACAGAAGCCGGGTGACGAGGGGGAACTCTACACAGTGTGCAATCGATGACGCCCGATTCCAAAAGTTGTTTCCAAAAGACAGAATTGCACATGTGATGAGCTCCTTTGCGTGCCTTCTGCATTGTAAACGGTGTACTGTACATGACTGTTAATGAATGAAACGATGGCAAGTCATACAGTATAATAAATTACAGTTACCCCAATGATAAAACACCTTGAATCGCTAAAAGTGGATGGGGGTGGGGAGGCTCAGCCTTTTTTTTTTTTGTTTGTTTCGGAGCAGGTGTTCTACGGAGAACCAGTAGATGCATTTACTGTAAATTGAACTGCTTTATACTTTGTGTTTTTTATACAGTGGACTTTTTTGATATTCTTCTGTATTCACTGTGATCGGACGGCACAGGAGGTCGCTTGTGCTCGGCATAGTAAAAAAAAAAACGTGTGTTTTTCTTTCTCATTCGTGTGCGCAGCTCAGTTTTTTTTTTGTTTCCTCTGCTAATTTGCCAGTCAGATTGTACCGTATGCTTCGAGAGTCGCATCAGAAAAAAACCTAATCCGGTTCCATTCCACTTAGTGGATCAAAGACAGTATGGGAGAGAATGGTCTCGCTTTTCTTTTCAAGTCTGGTTTAATTGTCGGATTTTGATGTTGCTTATTTGGCTTAAATGTTCTGCCTGATCATACTAGTTTGAATAAAGCTTTTTAATCTGTCTCCGCGTCGTCGTGTCTGTGATGAAAAATGAAACACAGTTATCAAAAGTGACTTCTGGAAATGTGACACACTCACACTCTTTCTCCCTCTTTCTCCCGCTCTCTCTTTTTCTCCCTCTGAAAAATTCCCTCGCAAACACACATTTTGACCCAGTTTCTCTGTATAAACGCTCGGCACTAATTCTTGGAAATTGAAAACTAAATAAAAGGGGATGTGCCTGCAGTTCAAATCGCAGCAGCAGACAAATAATGGCTTTGTCAGGATTAGTGAAAAGCCTGGAGCCAAATTGCACAGTGTGCTGTTCACTGTGACCACACAGGGCCGTCAGTCCACCAGGAGACGGATGTGTGAGGTCGCTGTGAATGTCTGTGACATTTTGTGTTGCATCATGTTTGTCCATGTTTGTGATTTCTAACAGAGTAGAAGAAAAACTCTCTTGGAAAAGGATTTATGTATTATTTTTTGTTTTCTTGCACACATCCAGGGTGTTAAAAAAACATGTTTTATTATATAAATGTCTTTTTGTATTCTAACTCATTCTCACTCTCGACAAAGTTTCAGATAGAGAAATAAAGCTAAGTGACAAATGTTATAGAAATAAAATAAAGAGGTGTTATCCTACATTTGGGACACGGAAGTCATCATATTTTGGATACACTGTAAAAAGTTCTGTAGTTTTAGGGATTTTGTCTTGCTCTTTTTACAGGATTACACCTGTTTGAAATATACAAATATTAAGATTACACCATAGACTAGAATTTACATGACTATATTTCAGAGAATTTTGTTTTTTTTCCACATGAAATTACTCCTTGACTCCAGCTGTAAATCAGTCTTATGGCAACAGGCACTTGTCTACTCTGTTTAATTTGGTTGAAGGGTTGAAAATTGCTATTTATAGCGGCAATGTGCTCTGCTGGACATCACAGACGCCGGCTGTGCTCACATGCACACAGTATTCCAGTCTTTGCCCTTATCCTATAAAACACATTATTCTGACTAAAATGTTCACATGGCAAATGAAAATTCTCCCCAAAAAGAAGAGTGTGCTTCTCCTTCTGACCTGACTGACTGCCGTGAACTGGCAAGAGGGTGTGAATCGCAAACTGGCGTACAAGCCCCAACTGAGGTGCGCATAATGTCCGAAGAATGCTCCTAAAACACGATTTACACCGACACTTTCCACATGTCTTAATCGGAAAATGCTACTTTCGACCCTCCAAACAGATTATGCTCTTTGCAAATTCTGAATATCGTCATATTTGGAATAATAGTGTAAAACTAGTGTGTGTGTGTGCACATAAACGTAACCACTGATACTACTGTGTCAGTGAAAAGCAAATGTTGGTCAGGGACTAGTACAGTGTTAATGTTATAAACCTGATTTTAAAAAAAAAAGTACTTTGACATTTCTTTTTTGTGGGTAGTATCTCATGTTATTACTGTAAATGTTGATGAAATTTGCTAGATTTTATAATAAAACCAAATTATACGCGACTATTCTGCGAGTATTCTTCTTCTGAGGGTAATGCAAGTGTTAAAACATCAAAAAGCCAAATAAAAGGAATAACCAATAAAATTAAACTTAAAAAAAACTATTCTTATAACAGATGATTGCTGTGTTTTTGCGAAAGTATTTTAAAGTTCTTGTTTTTTTTTTACAGTGTAGTCTGTGAACCGACGGTCGACACTCGCCCCACCAGCACTTTGCGACGCTGCCACTGCGATGTCAAAGGCCTGAAGGTCCTCGGGTTACTTGTGCTTTTAAAGGGACTGGAAGTAGGTCGGAGGAAATAAGCAGTGCACCTGTGGCTACACTCTTCTGGGCTGAGCGTCGCTGTGTTACTTGCCATCATTTCATCTCCCCAGTGGTCCAGTTGCTGTCCGTGGTGCTGAAAGGGATGAACAACCCAGCTGCAATACACTAAAGACCACTTTTTGATTATTATTACAGTGTTTACTTGAACGCAAAATTGCTTTACTCTGCAGGATGCCCTGCCCCACATTTTTATTTTTTACTTAACGTTTCTTTAGGTTAAATTTTAGGTTGTGACGATGCTGCGCTAATGCTCTGGTCAGATTTAGACACAAAGGGAAAGTATTTGTGCTGTATTTGTGGTTCTGTCACCATAAAAACAGCTCAAACCACTTCAGACATCTTGTTAAAAATAGTGAGTGTTTACGTACTTAAAGAACCTTCAAACCTCGTCTCAAACAGTGGTCTGTGGCTTGTGTAGTATAGAGTGGGAGGGGCTAACCCAGCAAGAGTTTACAGCGTGTGGGCTTTCAGTGTTTCACCAGTGCACTTATGGTATATGTATCAACAGAGAAGCAGCGTCACTGGAAAACCTTCTCATCTCCACAGTAAAGCAGTAAAAGCTTTAGCGGACGATGCAATTAAGCACCCCCATTATGCATCATCAGGATTTTTCTTTGCAGCGGTTGCTTTCATTTTTAGTCTCCGGGCTTCGTCATAAATCACCTTCAAATCTTCACAATCAGAGAAGTGTATCTGCTCGCTCAGTGCCTAAAGCCAGCGGACGGCATCGTATTGATCTGCAGAGTGTGTTTCACTATCGAGTACCGGATTAGAATATTAAAAAAAATGGAGATTTTCAGAGAAGGGAGCAAGCCGCTTAAACATGTTTTAACCAGATTATGTGGATTTTGCTCAATCCCGTCTTGATTCAGTCAGAACGAGAGTCCATTTAAATCAGATTCAGACAGACATGGATCTTGAACTAAACACCGGGGTTTTCCTTTTATAATCATTCATGTTTAATTCCGTAATAGTAGAATCGGAGGCCCATTCTCTGCTACAGTCAATTCAAACTTGCGGCGTGTAGTGGCACTTCAGCGGAAGGTGTTCTCTGGTGCCCTCTGTCTGTGCCGGGAGGCCTGAAGTACCTGGAGGATGGGAGGGTCAAGTGGTGTGTCATCCATGGGTGAGGGAAAAGGGATTTGGGTGCTATCATAACCAGTGCAAACCCACAGCCATTAATACACCTTTAGGATGAGATTCGAACACTCCGCTTTGCCCCCGGTCAGATGAGTTTGTCGACGCACCCGCTGCAAACGTGCGAGGCACTTCTAGTCACAAAACACACTCGCGCATCACAGACGGCGGCCCACTGAATGAGTAAATCTCTGTTAAAACCCCGCGCTGCAGTGACAGCCACATCAGTCAAAGTGTGAGACAGCCTGTGAGTGCTTGACCCATTTGCGTGGCTGAGTCATATCAGCAGAGGAGAGGCCCTGGCCTGAGCCCTAATGCGCAACGGGGTCACGAGTCTTAACACCCAGAGCCTCGGTTCTGCACCACAGCTGGAAGGAGAGAGCGAGGAGATTTTCCAGCAAGTGTCCAGTCATGTGCTTTTCCTCCCCTCGCCGCCCCGAGCGGGGAGTTCTGACTACGGAGGATCTGATGTGTCATTTGTTTTATTGTGTGAAAAGATGAAACAGCTGTGGCACGGCGGCAGAAATGGATATGAACGGGTTGTCGCTCCGATTTAGGGAACGCGCGGCGGATGAGGCGGCACTACAAATCTATTAGTGCATCATCACCGCAGACAAAATCTGTCTCGTTGCCTTTATATTAACATCTGCGAAGATGTTGCTTTGATGAGGCAGACGCTGCTTTGGATTAGAGAGAATTCATTCCTTGATCATTGTAATATTTATATATAGAACATTAATAAGGAACAGGCCTCCGCGCTCACCGGGGAGCCAAGAGACAGAGGTGGTCTGGTCTGATCCGTTGGCCCGGCTGACGGAGTGCTATGACGGAGCTAATCGAGCGAGATTTAGGCTCCATCTTGAGTGATGCCTGTGGCAGGGTTTTTTATTTTTTGTTATGTGGGGCTGCCCTTGCCACGGGGTCACTGCTGGACTAGTTTGTGTCGGCTGTTCTGTCCTGGTTGTGCTGGATGTCTGCATGTCAACTGGAATCTGGAACACGCGCACTGTGCAAAATGACCACGAATGTGCGAAAACTTGCAGAATTGATCACAGAAATGGCTCCAAATGCCCCCAACACACACACACACACACACACACACACACACACACACACACACACACACACACACACACACACACACTGCTGCCCAATAACAGCACTCCTTTTGAAAAAGCACATTTGATTAAAGATTGTGAATATCTCGGGGTAACTCTTTTGGTACGTCCGACCATGGCTTCCATAGACTTTTTCATTATGTTGCGTGGGGAATGTACATCAAATTTAGTATGTTGATTACAGCTGGCACAGAATCACTCATCAAATTGCTGTTGCTATGGAAACGCAATCCCCCAAGTCTTATGCAACAAAAACCTAAAATGGTTCCTATAACTGAGCAGGTGAACAATCAGCAGTGCACATTCAAAAGGGGGGGCTACGTCCTGCTCATATTCCTCGAATGCAACACATGCTTTTTTATTTTTTTGCAGATCTGCTGTACAAGCCGGTGTGGGGGGGTGGTGGCCGGGGGCTGCACAGTTTTTCCATATTTGTATTGTGAATTAAAATGAGTCTCTCCTGTTCCCTTTCGACGTGGAATACAGTTAATAATCGACAGACCCAGGCAGAGGCTCACGTTGCAGAACTCTGCGGCCACGGTGAACACATGCTGCATCAGCTGAGGATCGTGTTGCTCCCTCTGTATTTCCTCTCTCCACCACAGGCTGAAATGTATAGGCCAGTCAAACATCAAGGTGAAAGAGGTATAGATCCCGGGGGCAGCTGGAGGAGACATATTTTAAATCAATGTTCAGTGTGCTGTTGAAAAAACACATCTATTCTGATTTTTCCTTCTCTTGTTCTGATTCCCATCACATTTTTTTTTTATTTGGCACGTATTGACTGCTGTAAAACTTATTTAATATTTTAAGTGTAAAATGATGTTATTGTGGTCCAGCTGACTCTGCACAGACAGGAGCCGTCGTGGCCCTCCTTCATTCAGACGCACTCACCCAGTGATCTACTCTGCTCGGGGCGATCAGGACAGCCGTGCCCTGCCAGATGTTGTGACCGACTTTGCCTGTCTGTTTTGGACGGATTTCCCAGACTCCCTCAGCTTCGGCCAAAAATAACGAGGCTTTGCTCTCGCACGGAGATGCTGGTGCTGATTCCTTTTCCTGTTGCTTATACCAAAGCGACGGACACAGTTTTTTTAGCCCCTCGTTACTCAACTGTGTTCCAAATTCAGTTTTCTTTTCAGTATATGAAGCAGTGGCTGCTAATTCATTCACTGCATGATCACCTTCTCTAGACTCTACCCCAAATGTAATGTTTACTAACACTTAAGTCAGATTATTCCTAACATAATTGCCCTACCATCTCATTTTAGAGAGAGACGTGATGTTTTCTAAAACTAAATGCAGTAAACTTTGTCTATTTTACAAGAAAATCTGAGAATAAAACAGTTAATTCAAATGCATTTACACATCTTTATGCATTTTTCAGTTTTGTTAAGCCCTCCAGGACTGTTGGGATGCAAAGAGCATGACGATGGTGTCAACGCTTCATCAGAACAGGACAAAAATACTATGTAGACGTCATTTTGGCTGATGCAGCCACGTTATTTGCTGCATTAACATGTGATTTTTCCTCATGTAACTAACACAGCCAGATATAGATTATATTTTTAATCTCTCTAAGTAGGAGATCGTGATCCAAATTATCACAACATCTGGCTTCGACATCCACGGAGCCATTTATTATATCCATCTTAATCGCATCACGACTTTAACTGGATTATCTTTTTTTTTTTTTTTACATCCGAAGATCCCAAACCAGGTTAAACGAATGCATAATGACAAAGGAATGAAATCCAATGAAACAGTAATTACAGATGTATCCAGATGCAAGGTGAACTGATGTGGCTGAGTAATGCCTTCAATCCTGCGACCCAACCCAGCCTCAGTCCCTGAGGAGCTGACCCTATTACGACCTTTCCATAGAAACTGCGAAACCCAGCAACTCCATGCAGCTCAGCCACGTCCACCTGTAGGACCTAAACATACTGAGA
Source organism: Diplodus puntazzo (assembly GCA_963678695.2). Classification (NCBI taxonomy): domain Eukaryota; kingdom Metazoa; phylum Chordata; class Actinopteri; order Spariformes; family Sparidae; genus Diplodus; species Diplodus puntazzo. Next base: position 5,256,074 of record OZ023167.1, on the reverse strand, counting down.
TCACGGTGAAAGGTGTATTAAAATGGTGTTGCACTACCACGAGTTTGCAAAGTGAGATTTCAGTTCCAGAGTCACACTAGAAGACCTCTGTGTAGCATTTTAATGAGAGCAGTGGAAAAAACGCAGTCGCTGCTCTAAAACGCTCTGATTGTAACGCAGGCCGGGGTGGACGGATAGCAACAGCGTGCTTGTGTAACCATTAAGTGCACTTAGAGGCTGTGGACAGCAACATCTTTGGGAAATTCGCTCCCATTAATGCTTTAGCGCACAAATACACGTCCAATGCTTCAGAACTGCTTCATATTGCATGGTGGTTCAGCCTCCTCTCTGCAGGGTTAACTGCAACATCAACCAGGTTGTGAAGCCGTTTCCCCCCGGACCCCAACAGAGGCATCCAAATACTGCATTTGTATTGCATCTAAACTTTTTATTTAACTCATCCATACATAACCAAAATATATACCAATATCCCACACCTCACCCACTTTCCCAAATATCCATCTGTGGCCAAACTTTAAGGGTTCAGTCATCTCAGGCAACGATAAACCTATATGTAAAACAGCTGGTGGGGTCTAAAGATCAGATATGGAGAAGATGTTTATCACTCTATAATAGAAGTTCAACAAGCCCGGGGAAATATAAGGAAGACCTACATGCACACTAAGATTTTAAAAAAAAGGTTTAAACTCACCAAACAACATTCAGCTGTGCAGTGAAAGCACCCGGCCGAGTCGTGAGCAGACAAATAACCTCTTTCTTTCCCTTGATTTAGATCCGGCCCGGGACAAAGACAGAAGACACACATCAAGGTGGGCAGATGGTTTGCACACACATTAACAAGAAGCATCATATAAACCAGGAATGCCCCCAAAAAAACAAAAAAAAACACTTGGACAAACAGCAGTCAGCCGAAACAAACTGAAACAATCAAACAAAGAAGAATGATCCTACGTGCTCTACAGCAGCAGTATGGGTAGTAACACAAACTGTGTTCAGTCAGCCCACATCCTGTCATTTGTGACACAAAAAAAAAGCCAAAAAATTAAAAAGAGATCTTCAACATTTTTAGGTAGTGTAATGAGGGAGATGGTATGAGGTCAGACTAGTAAATTACAGCGGGAGAAATATGCATAATGCATCAATATTCACTTAATGGAATGTGTTAGATAACATTTTCCTGAGCTGATTTTGAGACAATTTCAATTAATTATGCGTTATAAAAAAAAACAGTGATGGGAACAAACATACCAGGGAATAAACTGGCAGTCAGGGAACGACCTGGTCTACAAACATCCTGGTCTTACATTCAATCTGATGCCGAGTAATAACGTAATACAAGTAAAATATCCTTTGTCTTGGCTTTCGGACAATGCATTCATTTGCATACATTTACTGCTTCATCCTGCACAAAAACATACAGACAACATGTGCATTTAGTGCAGAGCTGCTGGACTCTCACTCTACAGATATGAGACTCTCCAGGGAGACTTTTCACAGGTCGGCAGGTCACCAGATGTCTCAGAGTCTTCTGCACTTGAAGCCCTTGATTCACCGATTCTTCAGACTTCATCACTCTGTGGTGAGGCCACTTTATTGTTGCATTTCTTTAAGAATGAACCGTTAAAGCAGTAATTGTAGAGCGGATGTTCCTTTAAATGATGGGTTTACTCTTGCGTCGCCTATTTAATTATTTAATTATTTTCATATTGGGGCTGTACCGCACACACCAGCAGCCTCTATGTTTTCCCCATCTGCTCATATATATAAGCCCCTATATCGTGTTTCTCTCCGGGACATCTACTATAGACGGGGAAACGAGACTCGTGCTTTGTGGGGTCCACCACAGGCAATCTGAAATACGATTATGTGACCTGACAGTCTGGGGTCTGCCGCTGACAGTGATCCATGTGGAGGGGAAGGTTGTGATTGTCAGTGCGATGCTTCCCTTTTTTTCTCCGCTGCGCGTCGGCCAAACGCTCGCCATGCGGTAGGCTGCGCCACAGAATCGCTACCGGCACATTAACGACTCCAGCGCAGACAAAGGGAAGACAAACAGAAGCCAGGCCGCCCCCCCCCCATCCCATCCCCAGAATAAAAAAAAAAACTTGTGTCTATGTGTGTATGTGTGTGTGTGTGTGTGTGACCACGTTTTGCTGCCTGTATCTTCCATTTTGGGGGGGAGGTGGCGATGCTTGGTGACTGTACCTTTACGCGCAACAGTAAGTCTAAAAAAATAAAGGGCGATTCAGACGTTTAAGCAACAATTTTGGGGGTCGTGTATTTCCATTATGCACGTCTTTTTCCATTCATGCGCTGCGCGGGAATTCAGATTTACGGAGTGAAATGACCGGTGTGCGCGTCGTACCCTTCTTTTTTAATACATATACATATTCTGGAGGTGTTTTTATGTGTCGCTCGTCGGTTGGCTCCCAGACCCGACACCGACATCGTAATGGAGGGATGAGAGGAGAGAAATGGGTGGAGGGGTGGAGAGGGAGGCAGAGAGAGGATGATGATGATGATGAGGAGGAGGAGGAGGAGGAGGAGGGGATCTGCGCCACAGTCAAGAGGAGAGAGCCGGAGTCTGAGTGCGCGCTGGGGTGGGATGCTGTCCCTCCAAGGTCAAGCCAGCTATATTAAATTAGCCGACTTCCGGGCACTGTTTTCAAAATAAAGTCTCTGTGTGACTTCAAGCTGTTGCTGTGCTCATGTTTTTAGAGGAAACACAAGCACGCTGATCCTTGGCACATGCATCATGGCAATGCGTATTACTGTAAATACAGCAAAAGTGAGCGCTTGTTTCTTGAGGGAATGGAATAATCTTATAAAAACTCAATTTTAAGACAGGAATTGATGAAACCCCACATCAAATTTGACGACCAGCCCCCTGCTACGATTTTTTTCACCCTGGCTCCCCTCAGTTTCTCATTCGCTCCTGTCTAGTAGCGCTCACTGAACTGGTTGAACTCTTTTGGTCATTTTATTTTTCAAAGGACAGCAGCCCTTTTCCGGTTCTGTCAGGACTGATTTCAGCGGTCTTGACGGATCTCACAGCTCCAGCGGCAGGGAAACACACCCGTCAGCAGCGCGCACTGGAGACAAAAAAGCGCATCACGGACAAAGGAAATATGGGTGCGCTGGAGAGGATTCACCTCCGCCGGGCAACACAATGGATGAGCCGCTGCTGTTTCGCTTGCCGGGAGACCAATTAGCCCACCTTAATGAGGTGCTGGGATGCGAGATACTGCAAGCTAAAAAGGCGGAAGGCTGCGTTTAATCCGTCTGCGGATCCTGTGAGCTTGCGATGGCTGTGGCGGGGATATGCAACCGGATAGGGAATAATGTGCCTTTTTATTTTGTGATATTTTCCTTATTTTGTGGCCTTTCGTTCGGACAGTTGCGATATTCGATCACAGAAGAACTGGAAAATGGGGCACTGGTCGGCGATCTGGCGCATGACTTGGGGCTGGATATTCGAAGGCTCGCCACGCGGAAAATCAAGGTAACCTCCAACAGCGGCAAGCGCTACGTGATTGTCAACCCCAAAAATGGGAAACTGCTCGTCAACGAGAGGATCGACAGGGAGGCGCTGTGCGACCTATCCAGCACCTGCCTCATTAATCTGGAGGTGATGGTGGAAAACCCCACCGAGGTGCACCACGTCGAGGTGGAGATCGTGGATGCCAACGATAACGCGCCGCAGTTCCCCAGAGACGAGTACCAGCTGGAGATCATTGAGTCTGCCCTGCCGGGGTCGCGTTACCCGATCGAAAACGCCCAAGACCCGGACATCGGGTCCAATTCTGTTCGCATGTATCAGCTCAGCCCCAACGACCATTTCGCGCTGGTGTCCAACAAACCCTCCCTCAATACCAAGCACATCGAGCTCGTGCTCAAAAAGCCCCTTGATCGCGAACAGACGCCTTATCACCAATTAATTCTAAGTGCTGTGGATGGTGGGACGCCAGAGAAAACAGGCACGGCCAAAATCAATGTCCGGGTCCTGGACTCTAATGACAATTTACCCACGTTCGACAGCTCCGTGTACAAGGTGAAACTGCTGGAAAATTCTCCCAAAGACACCCTGGTGATTAAACTGAATGCCACCGATCTGGATGAGGGCACAAATGGGGAGGTGTATTACTCCTTCAGCAGCTACACTCCAGAGAGAGTGAGGCAGATGTTCAGCATGGACACTAACACAGGGGAGATCAGAGTGAGGAGCAATGTTGACTACGAGGAGACCAACTCCTACGAGATGTACATCCAGGCGATGGACAAGGGCCCCGGGGCCGTGGCGTCGCACTGCAAGGTGGTGGCGGAGGTGGTGGACGTGAATGACAACGTCCCTCAGATAGTGCTGTCGTCTCTGTCGAGCCCTGTGAGGGAGGACGCCCGCGCAGACACAGTCGTGGCCCTCATTAGTGTCACCGATCGAGACTCCGGCGCGAACAAGCAGGTGAGCTTGGAGATCCCAGCAGGCCTTCCGTTCAAGATCAAGTCATTCAGAAATTACTACACCCTGGTTACCTCAGCCTTCCTGGACCGCGAGACCACCGATGCCTACAATGTCACTCTGAGTGCCACAGATGGAGGGAACCCTCCCCTCTCCTCCCAGAAAACCATACAGGTGGATGTGGCCGATGTGAACGACAACCCGCCACGGTTCGAGCAGACGTCGTACACGGTCTATGTGGCAGAGAACAATGCCCCCGGCGCCTCTTTGTGTACTGTGAAGGCGCAGGACGCAGACATTAAAGAGAACGCACGCATCACCTACACGGTGCTCAATGACAACAACCACGGCATCCCTGTCACCTCGTATGTATCTGTGAAGGCCGATACAGGGGAGGCGTATGCCCTGCGAGCCTTTGACTATGAGTCACTGAGAGAGTTTCACTTCCAGGTCAAAGCCCAAGATGGGGGCATTCCTCCGCTCAGCCGCGTCGCCACAGTCTACATCTACATAATGGATCAGAATGACCATTCGCCATTGATAGTCAACCCTCCCGGCAACGGCACGCGCTCCTTGGAGACGGTACAGAAGAACGCAGAGCCCGGTGCCTTGGTGACCAAAGTGGTGGCATATGATGCAGACGCTGGTCCGAATGCCTGGCTGGTGTACGTGCTGGAGACGGCCACCGACCTGGACTTGTTCAAAGTGCACGAGCACACCGGTGAGATCCGGACAACTCGGAGGATCCTGGAGGACAACTTCACCTCCTTCGCTCTGACCGTTGTAGTGAAGGACCACGGGCAGCCTAGCCTCTCCTCCACCGCCACCATCAACGTGGCTGTCATGGAGGTGCCACCCAAAGTGGCTCCAGACCCCAAGAGGATCATCAGACCTCACAGCAACGTGCTGTTCTCCAACGTGACCCTCTACTTGATCGTAGCTTTGAGCGCCACGACCTTTGTGTTCCTGGTCACCGTGGTGGTGCTGGCCATCGTCCGCTGTCATGCCTACTGCACCCAGCCGGGGTCCTGCTCCCCATGCTGTGTGTCACAGAAGCCCCCTCCAGATGGCGGGAGCAGCAGCGTAAGTGCTGGCGGGGGAGGCGGCGGTGCAGTAGGGGGACAACCTAATAACAATGTGGTGCTTCGGAGAGACCTCAAAGTGGAGCCTCACTACATCGAAGTGCGCGGGAATGGCTCCCTAACAAAGACTTACTGCTACAAGACCTGCCTGACAGCCACCTCTGGCAGTGACACTTTCATGTTCTACAACACAGGACGGCCCATCAGTGGCACTTGGGGCAGCGGCGCTGACCGCTTCTTCACGAGCGGAAGTGGATTTGTACGCAGACTCAGCATGCCCGATGCCTCGATGCAAATCTGCCCAGAGGTGTGTCATTCATTTTTTATGTTTACCTCTGCCCGCATGATTTAGACAGTAGTGGCTTTCATTGAGTGCATAAGACCCTTAAGATGATTTTTCACTTATGTTGCATGCATTGTGGTTGTGATTTTTGCCAGTTTTATCTCTCCGCCGCAGGGTGATGATATCCCTGTATGTCAAGCTCCATCCCCTCCCGCCATGAATTGAATCCTTGCAGGCTTCAGTCTCTTTGTTCAGGTCCCACTTGCACCGTGCAGTCGCTCAGCCCAGCCCAGCTCAGCTCAGCTCAGCGCTCACACCGCATTAGTGTCATGCCTGATGCTTTTCAGGGTCCCTGTCTTATTTCTGATGATTCAGAGATTTGTGTTTCAGTTCGAGGTTGTCATCACATCCACACTGAGAACAGGTCACGTATAGTCCTCGCCACTCGCTCATTCTCTGTGCAAGTAGGGGTTGAGTTGTGTGGGGGTGGGTGGATGTGTGTGTGGGTGTGTGTGTGTGTGAGTAAAACTGTTACACAGGAGCAGTTGGAGTTAATTGACTCGATCAAAGGCCCTGCAGGACTAGTTGTTGTTGCTGCCTCTGACTATAAAGATGTGCATGACACTGTGATGTGACACACTGTAGTTTGAGATGATATCATGATACAAGACTGCATTAACACTCCACTGATAGACATCTCTGCCCTGTACTAGATGAGTGAAACATTGAATGCCACAATCAGAATTCCTTTCTTTGTCCTGCAAACAGGGACATTTCTGTGTCACAGCAGCCAAAGGACACTAATTAGGGTTATGGGTCACTGTTTGATTGGCATGATCTCAATGAAGGTGTCCTAGATACCTGTTTCCAGCTCTTCATGCCTATCAGTCGTAGATTTAAAGGAGTCTGGGATTGATTCCAGCAAAGATTTCTTGGTGAACATAGCAGTCTTTAATGCCAGATATGTTTGGGAAATTCACGCTTCAAATGGCAGAATAATATCATTTTTTTTGTGTCAGATTGTTGAGGCAAAGGCTCCCAAGGCTAAGAGGGCATCTCTGGATGCATCATCGTAATTATCAGGTGCCAGTCACTGGTACATTAGTCATACGAAAACCTCTTCCTGAGACAAGTGTAGCAGTGTAAATTAAATTAACCTCCAGCCTCTGTTCCTCAACCCTGCAAATTAGATTTACTCAAAGAGGCTGGGTCTACCAGTGTGAAACTCTCCCCCCTGAATTCAACTGAGGAACATAATGTGCCATCTTTATCTGGGACACTTGCTGCTGCCTGAGCAGGTTTGTGTCTTAAACACAGCTTTTCTTATTCAGTGCTCCTGACGTCAAGGGCTGCAGCGTACACGATGCTGTCAGAATTTTTAGGATACAGATGCTCACGATCGTTGCACACAGTCCATGTGCGCAAGTAGCTATTCATGAGGAAAATCATTATGCGAGAGTCAGGCATATTTAATGGCCATTAAAAGAGTAGCTCATTAAAAATATGACCTTTCGCTCTGTGAAATTCATATGGTTCTTTGAACTTAAAGACATAATCATTAGCAAAATCTGGCTAGGCTAATGAATGATATCCTGGCAGCCTTGACAGAGTGACACCATTAGTTCAAGAGCTAACTCAATGATATCATAAGTAATATAGGGTCATTTACAAAAATTAAAATATCAGCAAAAAAGCAATGTGTCCAGGCAGTGTATTCAAATTGTGTATAATATTATTATATTTGTTCTGGTCTTATAAACATATATATACCATAAGTGGTCAAACCCTGAAGGAATAGAACCCTGTTGATTGAGTGCCGGTTCATTGTTATTTGTTGTCCTCCAGCTGGAAGCTGGAATGAGCTAGCCAAAAACCCAATATTGCATCAAAGATAATAGTTTTTGGTCAAAGCTCCTCAAGTAATTCATCCAATCAGCTTAGCCACGTAGTTGGCTTCACCACTCAATTGGCTTTATTCACACACTGCTGATGTGTCTGTCAATATGTTATGTGAAGTTTGGAAACAGAAGTATGAGGACGTTGAATACAGCAATCTCTTAAGATTCGCCTGAAAAGTAGATTCCCAAGAACAATGAGCCCAGTCGGCCGGATGGTGGCGCTACGATAGACCCTTTTCACCGCAGACTTTTTTTTGACCCATCAAAGTAGGAGAAGCTTGGACTGCATTCTATTTAGGTGAGCTGGAAAGGAACGAAAAGGGTCTACTGAGGCACAAAAACACACATTTGGAGAGGACATCTTACACTGTAAACCCGATTGACTTGAAACGGAACACAGAAGTCCATCTTAACAAAAGCCTCTTCGACATTCAGACAGTGTTTGGAATCTACCAACACCAAATCAAGTATACAACCTTTTAGAATTGTGCAACATTGATTGAAAAACATGGCCACCATCCACCAATAAATCAGAAGAAAAGGCGGGACTTTGAAAAATGATTCGTCAAACATCGAAGAAGCATTTGGAGCCTGACCCATAGGGTGCCCCAGTAAATACCAAAAATGTATACCTCAAAACCATTTGAAAGAATTTCACAAATGTTAATGTGCCATATTGGTCTATGATGATGAAGCAAATATGTGACTGGTCTCCCTGATTCTTACATTTGTGTTGATTGAGCTGCTTCCTCCTGGCTTGAACCCACAAATTGCCTCTTGTGGCTGTATTATTGTGTGTAAGGTGTCGACACAGTAGTTTGTATTTAATGGTAATGATGAACTAAATGCTACCCACACACGACAGCTTATTTGTATGACTTCCCTTCACGCCGGGCTAATGCAGACCAAAGGTACATGTATAGGATGTGGTTGCCTTGGTGATAATGGCTCCTGCTTATTGTTTTTAAGGCAATAACTTACCAAAGCCTACTGGGAGATGCAAGCACTCAGCCCAGGTTCATCAGGGGCAGACAGATCTACTGAGTCACACACAAATACACAGTCGTCAGGCTATACAAACACCCCGGCACTCAGGGAAAGGGCATAACTCTCCCAGCTCTCACATTTATAGAGCTGTGGAGTGAGAGACTGTCCGAAAAGTCATCAATATGGCTTTCAGTCACTGGCCTTTTTAAAGCCCTTCTGTGGCTGTCTGTGGTTATCAATATGTATGCATGTGTGTGTGTGTGTGTGTGTGTGTGTGTGTGTCTGTGGTATGTGTGTGCTTGCAATGGGGGACACGACTGCAGTGTTCCTATCACGTCCAGAGCTGGGATGTGTATCATGATTAATTGATGAGACCATGGCCCAGCCTGGCGCTTCACTGTATGAGATCAAACTAAACTCTCTCTTCCCCCATCTCCCCATCTCTCTCTCTCTCTCTCTCTCTCTCTCTCTCTCTCTCTCTCCATGTACCTCTTGCTCGCTCAGCCAAAAGCCCCGAATGCTGACTGGCGATATTCTGCATCTTTGAGGGCAGGGGTGCAGAGGTAAGCACTTTCCGTCTTTAACTCTTTTGCAACTTTTGATCGCGTCAAAAAAAAAAAGTTACACCTATTCATCCCCACTCGCACCGTCTACATCGAGTCTGTGCTGGAGCTGCAGACACAGCTGCGGAGTACGGTATCTCTAAAAGAGAAAACCCAGCAGACAACTGCACCTCAAAGTGACCTCTATTAAAAATCTCTTATCTGCCATCTTCAGACATGACTGCTAGTGGCCCCTCAGCAGCTGTTTCAACCTCAACCCCGTCCTCCTCCTTTGGGAAAAAGCCCTGTGCGGCACCCATCAGTGCATGTATAGCACCGCTCTCTGCAGTGTAACACTATATAGGTCATCTACATTCTGAGCGCCGCTTCCCCCGTTTTACAGTCTTTAAGCAGGAAGCATGAAGGACAAATGAGCCGACTATGACCTTTCTTAGATGAACAGATGCACACATGCACCACATGCGTCTGCACGGACAGCTGCCCAGCATTCACACATGTGTGCGTTTCTGTGCGCATTTATATGTTTATGTCCAGAGATGGGGGGACAATAACAGATTGAGCTAGATGGATAGATTTATTATGGTTTAACACATTGTGCCAATCATTACACTGATTCAGGACTTAGTTTGTTGTTGTTAAGCCATGATAAATGGGTGCACATCTACACAAGATCGTCATTTCCCAACAATGACGAGCAGGTTTCTTTGACTTGGGTTTGACACTTGTCTAGATTTTTATAAACAAATGCAGAACAGAGTAAAATATATCTTTTGTCTGAGTGTTGAGGTACTACACATGTAAGCATCCTCGTTAGATACCCACAGCAAATCAGAGAATACTCATTTGAGGAGGATCCATCAACATTTGGTGGCCAAGGGAATACATTCTGCAACAGCCCAAAACATTTTCATGAGGAAGAAGCCTGCAAAAACACCCCAAACCCTGAAAACAAACAGAACAACCAGATCCAGACACAATGTAAGTTCTCCAGGACTCTAGGGGGAGCAGTCAGTGGAATACCTTGATTTGTGTACAGAGGATGGAACAGATGAGATAGTAGGCTTCTTCGAGATGAATTGCGTCTCGTACATGATTAGTATTTTAATCTGTGGCCTCGCCTGGAAAGCGGATAAGAGCAACAACATTAGCAATGTGGCAGGGACAAAAAGCTGAAGGACATCTTCCAGCATCCTTCAGCCTTTACAGGAAGTGACGGAAACACTTAATGTCCTATTTGATCTGATTCTGATTTATTATAACGTTATCAGACCAATATATCAGCTTGTACACAGTCTCATACTGTTTTAATTACGACAGTGTAGCCTATTAAAATGATACACAGGTGATCTGCGATATCTGTTCGTGGCATTTATAAATCAGCTGACATAAATAGGTTGAAAGCCTTAATAGTCAAAGATGGAGGAAATAAATACAAAGACAGTCGCTTTCATTATTTAGACTGTCAGGGCTCCACATCTGTACAGATGTTATTTTAAGACAACACACCTTGTTGAGTTGCTAAATACTTCAAACTAGAAATGACACTCGGTTAAAGTGCCCAATGGTCCTCTTTGATTCAATCAAGCTTCATCCAATTTCAAACTCGATGGCCCGGAATCGCTCCAAATATAAAACCACCCGTAACTTGTCACCAATTTAAGCTGACCAGATCTAGGATCCACATTAAATCGTACCCCCTCATAGAATACTAGGTGCCACGTAAATATGATCTCTGAGAAATAAACAAAAATGTTAAAGAAAGTGAAATAATATTGAATCCGTCCCTTCATCAGGACCTGCACCACATGTCTCAACTGGGTTGGGATTTATCCTCCATCCAGGTTTCGTGGGAATCTGTCCTGGCAACAAACTAACAAAAAGCTAGATCACTCCAGTGTTAGGATACAACACACTACACTAAAATGTGTTTTAGTTTTTCCTGACTACTACATGTCACCATCAAGTCAATTAAAGTCCTGGGTCCTTGCAGTCGGTGGCGAGTGCTTCCGCTACCACTACAGCTACAAAATGACTCGAACACACTGGAAATACTAAACGTGCTTTTGAAAATAGTCACCTGCCTGGCTGCACGTACTGTGTGCTGACCCAGTCACTTTACAGTAATGTCGACACATCGCCCAATGGTCCTCTTTGATTCAATCAAGCTTCATCCAATTTCAAACTCGATGGCCCGGAATCGCACCAAATTTAAAACCACCCGTAACTTGTCACCAATTTAAGCTGACCAGATCTAGGATCCACATTAAATCGTACCCCCTCATAGAATACTAGGTGCCACGTAAATATGATCTCTGAGAAATAAACAAAAATGTTAAAGAAAGTGAAATAATATTGAATCCGTCCCTTCATCAGGACCTGCACCACATGTCTCAACTGGGTTGGGATTTATCCTCCATCCAGGTTTCGTGGGAATCTGTCCTGGCAACAAACTAACAAAAAGCTAGATCACTCCAGTGTTAGGATACAACACACTACACTAAAATGTGTTTCAGTTTTTCCTGACTACTACATGTCACCATCAAGTCAATTAAAGTCCTGGGTCCTTGCAGTCGGTGGCGAGAGCTTCCACTACAGGCCTGGAGAACTTCGCCTGCGTTGCATCGACAGGATATACAGGGATTTCTGTTGCTTTTGATTTTAGGGGTTTGTGTGTTTTAGACTTTACATCATTTCTGTTTTTGCACTATTCTCATGATGGAAATGTTTTGGGCCATTGCAGTGTGTTTGTGTGTCAAACTGATGGAGATTTTTTCTTAATTTGCTGCACGCCAACGTTTTTTCTTCCTCGCCCTCGTCAGCCACCGTACAAAATCGTTCTAATAGATGCATTTAAACATGTAATGAAGTGTTTTGTTAATCTGACACAAGGACAACTGTAACACGGACTAATTAGCTTTTACCTCCAGATGTCTCTTATTTGCGCTGAATTTTCATAATTTCATGCTAACAGTCGCTTACCGCTCGGCCTTTGGGCTCCGTCTAAGTTTGATTTAATTGGATATTAGTGTTAATTTCTCTGGTGCGGAGGGTATCACGACGCGCATCATGTCATCAAGTCGCTGCAACATGACATGGATTAACGGAAATCGTCACTGCGATTTGCCGCCGCCCGTCTCTGAAATGGCAGCGCCTGTAACGCACGCGCACACACACACCCACACACACACACACAGAGACAGAGAGAGGGAGAGAGAGGCTCATGTTGACGCCTAACCCCAACACACGCAGACTGTAACGTATCACTCCACACGCAGCATGTAGCGGCAGCATCACTGACCCACATTACTGGTGTAGTCTGTCCGCGTAGAAAGCACCAGCGCTATCTGTGACATACTCACACGTTGAACCAGTAATGTAAAAAAAAAAAACATTAAACCCACACTATTTAAAATGTACACAACCATTTTATATTCAAGACAAATCCCTATTCAACACAACGGCTGTGTTGTAATTTTGAGATAGATGCACAATGTGCTGCATTGCAGAGGCCGCAGTCAGAGTAGGTCCTCCTATATACTGTGCTCTAGGTTTCATTATCAATGTATGGGGGGAGTCTCAGCTATGCGTGCATGTGGCTGTCGATGCATTATGACAGTTTCTAAATGTAAAGATACATGTTGTGTATTATCACATTTTGGACGGGAAAGCTTTGGATGTTTGGCTTCAAGCAACATTTTAGTATTTACAACAAGCACATTTAAACAGAAGCAAAAGGAATGGTGCAACAATTCGGGGAATATGCATATTACGATACTGTATTATGCCATTCCTCGATCTGTCTGTTAATGTGAAGTGACGTAATGTGCAGTTCTTTTAGCTTAGCATAAACAGCTAGCCCGGCTCTTGTAACAAAAGATGCTTTCCAGGACCTCCAAAGGTCACTCAAAATGGATATCTGTTCTGCTCAATCCATAGAAAAACAGAACTGTAAGACAAAATGTGGTTTCATTGGGGATTATGTTCCTGAAGTCTCCACTAGCTGCACGGAAATTTTCACTGTGAAGGCAAGACACAGATTAGGTAACTTTGATCTGAACCAGTCTAATATGAACTAAGAAAAATACATTTTTTTATATGAAAATATGATATCATTTAATCATAAAAGTGAAGGTGGATCACAGCAGATAAAACACTGCATCTATGAATGTAGCTTCATCCATAAAATCAAGCTTAATTGTCATTCTACAAGGCAAGGCTGTGCAGCAAAATGCATGTTGTAGTCCCTGTAGGCTACGGAAGAAAACCCACTGTGTATGGAGGATGGACCCCCGTGCTGACTCATATAATGGTGTGAGCGACCGTAATCAAAACCTCATTTCCATGAAACAAAAGAAAAGGCACGGGGACGTATATGTTGCTCATCTTTATTCCTCGGCTGAATCTCTCTGCTTTTACTTGCTCCCTGCGATGTTTAAAAGTGACAACAACGCACAAAGAATAAAGGCCTTTATGTGGTTTTAAACAGACTTACTGCACAATGAAGGCATTTGGATGATGACAAGCTGAGGTTTATTTCCGTTGCATGAAAGACAAGAAAAAGGGATGAAAGAGCGAACATCTAGTGCTGTGTTCATCGGGAGCTACAAAATGACTAGAACACACTGGAAATACTAAAGGTGCTTTTGAAAATAGTCACCTGCCTGGCTGCACGTACTGTGTGCTGACCCAGTCACTTTACAGTAATGTCGCCACATCGCCGCTGAGGCCGGGGGCAGTTAACATGGCCGTCAGCGTGGTAGCGTAAGAGTAAGGATGTAGTTTAAAGGAGAAGGCATAGAACAAGTCCCCTTAATCATTTTTTGGGATAATCTAACTTGTATCAGCCGGGATGACGATAACACACATGTCAGACGATACTTAGCAGCGGTTCATTGGTTCTTAATCGTGTTCCTCAGCAACGAGAGGGCAATTTCCTTTTGGGGTAAACCATGAAATCAGCAGTCACATTACAAACGAGTCATCGCACGACTGCAGTTCACCAGGTGGAAGCCGTTAACTATCTGGTAATAAACAGCACTCGAGGTTTTCAAACAGCCAAAATTTAATTGAGGAGTTCTGCTTTGGGCTAAATAATGTGCAAATCTGTATTCTGTCTTTCACTGGTTCTCTGATTTGGGGCAGATTGTCTCATTCTTTAGTTGGTTGTTTCAAAAAACGAAGCTTGACAGGCAGCCAGTAATTGCCTTTGATTACCACAATTAGCAAAATTCTTCAGTCGTGCTCAGTCTTTGTTGTTAACATCAGTATGGGAATGGAGTACAATGATTTCAGGCATTCCACATGAATAGTTTACTTGATGCATCAATTGCTGTAAAGGCCCAAAACAGTGACCATTCATGATGACGGTGATTATCTATCCATATCTATCTATACCTATATATCTATCTATATATGATGATCTATTAAATCAAGGAAAACAAACTTATATAAGGATGAAATTATTTATAGTGAGCGGTTTTCTTTTTAATCACTTGATATGTCCCACTGAGTTCAGCTACATGTGTTCTGCCTTTCAGCTCGGTCCACATGGAGGAGTCCTCTGTGATGCAGGGAGCGCAGGGATGCTGGTCCAGAACTGGCCCACTGTGTCTAGCGCTGCAGGTGAGTAGAAGCCTTCGAGTCAGTATAGAGTGAAAAAAAAGCACCATGAGTGTCATATTCTGTGGGGTAATGGGGAAAGAAAAGTATAACTCATTTTAATATATTTGTACTTAGATCTACATTTGAATGGAAGGAACTGAGCAAGATCGCTGCACAGAGCGGATCGAGCCAGACAGGAAGTCAGAGAGTGGAAAAGTATATCGCATCCAATGAATTTTCAAAATCAAACACCCAGTGCTCAGGCTCTACAGCACAACAAAGTTGGAAATATTCTAATAAACACACTTAAAGCAGTCAAATAACTAAACGATTTAACTAAGTTGCTTAAATAAACACAGTCTGAGTCACGGCAGGCATCAGGGATGTGCCCGATGGAATCAAAGGGTAACCATGGCGCACTAAAACTGTAATATATACATATAGCTTAACAATGGCAATAATGAAAGCATTGGGTAGTTTGGGTCTCTGCTCTAGTACCCTCAAATATGCTAGACATAATCTTGACTACATTTTAAGCCCTGAATAAACAAGATATACCTCCAGGAAGGTAATTTTGATCATTTGTATAACTTGCATTTTCATGGATATGTAGCTCATTCATTCTGGTTATGCAAACTAAAAGGAATAGTTTGACATTGTAGGAAATAAACTTGTTTTAGCTGTTATGTCTCTATGCTCAAAATGACGCTAGAGCAAGGAGAGAATTAGCTTAGCTTAGTTTAGCATAAAGTGGCCCCTCCTCCTGGTTTAGCATAAAGATTGGAAGCAGGTGGAAAAAGCTAGCATTATTTTGTCCAACGGTAAAAGCGAAACTCACACAAGCATTTTTTTTGTATGTTTTTTTTAACTTTGGATTGAGCCAGGCTATGGTTCCCCTTGACTTCTGGTTCGTTATACTAGGCTAAGCTAAACGTCCTTTATCTTTAGCGTCTATTTACCCTGCAGACCGACAGAGAGTGTTATCGATCATCTTCATGTAGGTCTACCTCTCAAAAAGAATAAAAATAAGCTCACAAAATGATGAAATCTGAATATTTAGGACAGCATTGGTGTAACGATATTTGTGAGACACTTTTAAAGGTTGTAAAAACATTTTAGTTTGGAGTAAGTGTTACTCCCCAGACCTAAATTCCATCATAATCGCACTTTACACATAACAATTCATCCATTGCATTAAATCCTACTCAAAACGTTGAATGCATTTTGTTAAATTCATCTTTGTTTTTTTACTGGGGATTTGAGAGAGTTGTCCCTTTAGTATCTACATGATCTTGAATTCCAGTTTGATTTTTCATACAGAGCTTAGCTGAGGTGCCAAAAGCCCAAAGGGCCTTTATGCAGAGCCAAATGCAAACAGCTACGTCCTCCCATAAAAGCATCTGGCAGCTCGGACTCGGATACGGACTGGAAAAGAAAAGGCTGCTTATGAATGAGAAAAGAGTCGTCCTGAGTGGGTGGGAATGTTGAAAATGTGTTGCAACACACATCGGGATAAGTAGAACTGGCCTTAAAAAAAAATAACTGTGATTTATCATTCACAGACACACTGGCTTAGAGCTAATGACTAACAGCTTTTGTCAGCTTACTGGAAGACTTTTCTAACTTGGCTTTTCGAAAACTGTGTTAGCTGCTCCCTGGTTCCTCCAGCCAAGCTTCCACTCATTGATTTTCTGTCGAGCTCAGGAATTAAAACATAGGTAGAGACCTGTGGGGTGAAGGGTAGCATCACGCTCAATCACTCAACAAGCTGGTGACAGAATGTCTCACTGTCTGTCAGTTTTTCTGTCTGTGGAAAAGGAGAGCCGGAATTATTCGAGGTACACAATGCACCAGTTTCTGATATCTGTCTGCCAGTTTTCTGCAGAGAAATGTGTTGTTGTTTTTTTTAATATAGCAGATGAAAAAGCCGCCTCTGCTGTCATGTAAAGACTCACAGTATTGTGTACAGTAGAGCTTCAACGTCGAGTCGATAAGTAGATGAAAAGAACTTTAATTGCCAACAGTCTTGGTGATTGCTAAATCTTTTCAGTCTTTTTACGTGCAAAAATGTCAAACACTTGCTGGTTCAAGCTTCATTAATGTTACAAATTTACTGCTCGTCTTTGTTATTTATGAAAGAAGAGGAAGAGACTTTGGGGTTTGGAACTGTTGGTCGGACAAAAGAGGCAATGTGAAGACGTCGTTTTGAGCTCAGGGAAATTGTCAATGTCATATTTTGCCTCACCAAGGAGTGAAAAGGACACATATAAAAGGTTCAAGACCACAGATTATGAATAGGAACAAAGCCCGCGTTGGGAGGAGGTCTGGGTGGATGGACTGGTCAACCATACTGCTCAACGTTGATTGTTTTGAAATTCCAGTGTGTAGAAGTTAGGGGGATCTAGTGGGAGAAATCAAATCGAATACTCGTAATTATGTTCACCTAAAAACATAATTGTTTGGTGTCCGCCATGTTGGACCACCATGTTTTTTTTACAGTAGCCTAGACTGGACAAACCAAACACTGGAGAGCGCCTTTTTTTATGTTTTTCCAAGTTTTTTACCTCCATTGTACAAGAAGATGCGATGATGGGTGTTGACTTGGTTGGAGTCTTCAACTTCACCACTTGATGCTATTAAATCCTACGCACTGGTCCTTTAAGGAAGTAGTGATTTGAACCAAAACCTGACCAAGATTTTAACCAGATGTACTTTTCATGCACATGCTTCAGTGTGATACTGGGCTGCAGGGGGGTGTTGCCCTAGGAAATGAACTGTTAGGAGAAGCTCAGTGCTCAGGTAAAGACATGCACTGGAACGCAGGTCGATCCTCTTTACTATGCATGAAGAGGTGGAGTCTTTCTCTGTGACACATTTCCATGTCTGCAGTGGATTGTTATCACCGTGAAGTTTTGTCTGATACGCTGCGATGTATCTATATGCAGCGCCCTCACAACCGGGTTTATGTAAGTGACCCACGGTGCAGATGAGAGAGACATTTGTCTAATGCCAGAGGGGGGGAAGAGGAGCAATTATCAGTGAAAGGAAATAAAGAGAGAAATCCGGAAACATTAAAAGCATTTTTTTTTTGGAGAGGAAGAGCAGAGGAGACGTACAGGGAGGGGGGGATGGAGGGAAAATAAAGCGAGGTGTGGGGGGATGGAGAAAGAGAAAGGTTAAGAGGATTGGCAGGTTCCTGCAGTAGTGTTGTTGCTAGGGAACGCCATGTGACCTGTTGCCTGGCAACACTGTCTAACTGAAAGATTGCTGCAGCGGCCGCACCCTCCATCAGCGGGGAGTGGGCGAAGGCAGTTTCCATAGCAACCGCTCATATCTCTGAATGGAAGATTTAGAGACAGAAAAAAAAAAAAGGGGGGAAGGAGTAAGGAGCGGGAAAGGGATGGGGACTCTGCAAGGGCAGGTATTACGAGGAAAAAGAGGGCGCGCAGTAATTCAGGGGGAAAAGGATTGTTTGGGAAGATGTGTCTCATGCAGAATATGTATGATGTACTGCATATATTTACACAGGCACTACAGGGCTGTCAGATACATGCATTTGCCGCAAACCACCGGAGGGATTTCGTTTCAGATGGAATCCTGGACGAGACAGGAAATAACACAGCCTATTTTAAATGTAGGACATCAGGTTACACGAAACCAGGGCTTCAAACGCCCACATATCTCCGCCAGGTGTCATGGCAACCTCCTCACAAGGAGCCGCGCTGACCTGCTTACCAGCAGTCAGACGATAATCCGTTTCAGATTTTTCGGGCGCGTTTGCCGGGAAATATAGGCTAATATGAAGCAATGGCAGGGTTGCAAATAATCCCCCGTGTTAGGGAAAACCGTGGCACAGACGAGGCAAAGCTCCTCATAGCAGCACACGCTCATCTGACCTGCTTGTTGTAAATTGCTATTTCACATTGCACGCACACACACACACACGCACGTGGAATATCTCAGATTAATACCTGGGCTGGGATTCTAATTAACAATGTCAGACGTTTGGATTCGTCACACACGGCGCAGAGTGCCCTGGGATGTCCCAGGACGCCGAGACAATATTCATTTGATTAGATGCCACGCAGCCACTTGACATTTTAGCACAGCTGGTCATGCGTAGGAATATGAACTGCTCACGCCCCATCGGGTGTAAATATGCCACAAAAAAGGAAAACACAGGAGTTTTATTGCAGCTGCAGCTCTAGTACCAGTCCAGGAATGGTGCTCACATGTCTTAATCGCTTTGTGAGCTTCAGATCAAGAACTTACCTCAATGTGAAGAACAGTTTCAATATGTGTAACCGTATATTAAGTCTCATTTATTATTCCATGATAGATTGACAAATTAAGTAGGTCACGGCTACTGTAACGGTCTCACCGAAATGATAAGCGGACCCGATAATCACCATTGATTCCAGGCACTTAAAGATTACGTCAAAAATGTCTATAAAAGCTTGTGTTAATATCGGCGTGCAGCAGAGGACGGGTATTAATGGTTCAGCAAACCCCCCTCACCTTTGCTCTTGCGCGTCACGAGGCTTTATCAATTGAAATGCATTGAGCACATTCATTCACACCGAAGAGGGAAGACTTTTTGTTGTGCACCGATCGGCCTTTCGTCTCTAGCTGAAGTTTTTGAGTTTTATGATAAGAGATCAATTTCCCTAAAGGCAAGGCATTCAGTCCATCATGTTTATTTCTTAAATTATGGTTTCAAATTTGATTAAAATGTAAAATGTAGAAAGAACGACCCTTTGGTGACCTTCAGACATCCATCAATACAAGACTTTCTAAATAAAAGTATTTCTTGCCTCTTCTTCCTTAAAATAGTAGCGCCAGGTAACAGGAAATGGTGCGTCAGTTATGTAAAATGGAGGTGCAGCGACGTTGTGCTGCATTACTGGCTACATAAGCTCATCCACATTCAGTATTTTGCACACCTCCTTTAACTCACCGGCTGTCTTTTGCAGTTTATTTTTAAGCCCGGTTGTCCTCCTCCACATGAGAAGCAGTCCTCCTCGCACTGAACCATTGAGATCCATTGAATGGGACTTATTTAAAAACACCATATCCTCTCTCCTTCCTCTCTTTAATACCCAGATTAAACACAAACAGACAGACCTCACCGTCAAATGTCATAATCCTCAGGAAACAGACTAGCATTAGAGAATTTAAGCGCCGACTCCGCTGATGGTGAGATAAGATGATAACGACGGACACTGACTAATCATCAAACAAGCTAAATTGCAGGGGTGAATTAGCTGCACAAAGATTGTTTAAACTAAATTATGGTTTAAAAAAAAACAAAAAACAAAGCTAGGCTCAATCTGGAGTTTTCTCAGCTTTCATGAATGGTTTATTCAAACCGGTCCGTCACATGCTAATTATTTAATGTGACTTAAAAATGAATACTTCTATTTTTGCAAGCGGGGAAACAAATAATTAATGTTCGTCTGTGTTCTCATGTTCTGGCCATAATGGCATGTTGCTGCCATGCTCCTTAAAAACCCGCCGTACTTAAAGGATCAGGCGCTCTGCTTTTGCACCATAATACACCATCGATTGTCGGTGAGTCGTGGCTCCTTCTGCAGCGGAGTGGTTAATGCAGCGCAATCCAATGTGCAGTGTGGCCGTGTCCATGACGTCTGCTCCTTAATATTCCATACCATGTAATTTATTCTCATCCCCGACGATCTCGTCGTAGGGAACTCGGCGAGGCACCGTGCGTATGGACATAAGTGTGTATTTTCAAAATAGTGTACTCCCCAATGGGACGGCGGTTGGAACCATTTCAGCGCTCCAGCAATGTCATAAATAGCCTACAAAGAAAAAAATCAAACAGAATCTTTTTGCAAGGGGCCCTGTATTTGATCTAAATAAAATCCAGACTGAAAGTAGGTCAGTGCAGAGGGAACTGGTGTGGGCCTGAGAGCACCGTGTCTGCAAAACCCGCCCACCCCCATCCTCCTTCCTGCCTCTCTCCCTCTCTCGTTCTCTCTCTTCCTTTCTCGCCTTATCTCATCCAACATCCTCTCTCCTCTTCATACTGGCATCTTTAACCCTTTGACCTTAATAGATATGTCTCGTTTTGTCTTAACTTCATCATTTTTCTATTTAAATTTAAATTTTTCTATATAAAATTTAGATTTTTCTATACCTTTTTCTCCGTCGCATCCTTGCTTGGGCAATAAAAGGTTGAATCCCTGTCTCTGGCCTCCTATGAGAGCAGGGATTAAACTGCTGCTATCATCCAAATGCAAATACAAATCGCACTGCCAAGTTAAACATCCCCGTGGTCTAAAGGTTAGACCCCTCCAGCGCCCCCCTCCCATGGTCTCGGCTGAATCGCTGTCCTGAAAATGCCTGCACCCCGCGGGTAATCGCTCCATTGTCAGCCCACCGCTCTGCCTCGCTTTTGCTCGATTTCGATGTCAGATTTTTATGAACATTTCAGAGAACAAATACTAAAGTCTGAGTGAGGTGTGGTGCGTGGCAAGCATGGAAATAATTCACAATGTGGAAGCTTATAGAATAGCAGGAGTTGATACTAAAATACTATTTGTATTATGGCGCCAGTTAGCTTAGCTTAGCACAAATCATGGGAACACAGCTAGCCTGTCTAAATGTAGCATAATGTGCCCACCTGCACCTCTAAAGCTCCCTAACTTACTTTGTGTCTAATTTGTACAAATACCAAATACAATGAGCCATTTTACAGGATGGGGGTCTGACTATTTCATGGCTAGGTTCAGTGTTTTCCTTGTTGTGATGGATCCCACTGCTTTTCTTGCCAATACCTCTCTCCCTGCCTCTGATTGGCTTGCCACTGTAAACCTCAACCCCAACCAATTTCACTCAGCAGGTCCAATATAACGTGTCCTTTCCCGGAATTTTTTGCCCTAGCTACTGCTTCCTAGTCAATGCATTCATATTGCCATGTAATTAAACAAACGGTCAGTGAGCTTGCCGAATAAGACTTATATTGATACCTTTGGACAGAGACACACCAGATTCTTTCCTGTGTATTCAGTCTTTGTGCCAAGCAAAGCTAATTGGCTGCAGCCTGTAGCCAATATGCAACAGGCCCAAATAAAGCAGGGTGGTAACAGCGATTGAATAAATGTAATGAGTAGCCGTATTTGACCTGATTTCTCTTTCTCTTCATCATATCTGTGTAGACGGAGAGGGTGGTGGAGAGCTGTCACCCCCAGTGGGCGCTGGAGTCAACAGTAACAGCTGGCACTTCAGATACGGCGCCGCACAGGGCTACGGCCCTCCTCAGCCGCTGAAGCCCGGAGAGATTCCCCCCGAAGCCTTCATCATCCCCGGATCCCCGGCCATCATCTCCATCCGCCACGACGCCGGCCCCGTGGATGACAAGGGTGACTTCATAAGCTTCGGCAAGAAGGAGGAGGCCAAGAAGAAGAAAAAGAAGAAGAAGGACAAGAAGGACAAGAAGGATAAAGGAAAGGATGACGGGGGGGACGAATAGAGGAGAAGGGGTGACTTGAAAACAGAGCCACCAACAAGCTACCATCCCAATCACAGAGCCAGAAACAAAAGCCAAATGCATATTGTAGAAACAGAGGGAGCCTCCTTGCACCATAGACACTGTACGGCGGCCAAACCCTCATTAGACCCGTCTTGGCTCCCCGCACCATCTGAACCGACTGAACTAACTCTCCTTCTCTCGGCTCATTTGGCCCACGAAAGGTTTATGGTAAACA
This sequence comes from Diplodus puntazzo, assembly GCA_963678695.2. Taxonomy (NCBI): domain Eukaryota; kingdom Metazoa; phylum Chordata; class Actinopteri; order Spariformes; family Sparidae; genus Diplodus; species Diplodus puntazzo. The sequence goes on along the minus strand of OZ023167.1, from coordinate 5,233,474 downwards.
AATGTGACGTCACCTAAAGACTGGACCAAATTAAAACAGAAAGGATTTTATTGAATTAGATTTGAACCTTTCTGTGATTTGCTGCCCCCCCTCCCCCTCCCCCCCTCCCCTCCCCCCTGCCAGTTTGTAAAGTAATAAAACAAAAACACCTGAGAAGGTGTACTATTTGTATCTGACCATTGTCAGCTGAGGCTGCCTGCGTTGGCATCTCTGTCTTTATGCAGCGCCCCCCCCCCCCCTTCCTTTTTTTTTGGCTCGCCTAGTCGGGAGGTGTAGCGGACGCCAAAACGAAATAAACGAAACAGAGGCTTTTGTGTTCGCTATTATGGAGGCCTTGTAGAAATTCAGACAATGTGGTCGTTTGTATAAAAAAAAAGAAGAAAAATGAAAAAGCAACAACATACAATATATATGTACCATGAGATTAGCACCTTGGAGAGAACGAGGTGGGCTGAGACAAGCAGGACCACGCTCGAATTATGACAGCAGCTCTGTTTCAGTGTATCATAGCACATCGGAGAGGCTGAGGAACTGGACTGGTTTGCACCAACTATGCGCAAGTTTGTTCCCAGGGTTAAAAAGTTAGCGGCTCCATAACTGTTAATTAATTTGCAATTCGCAAGTTACTAAATTCGATTGTACCATAGGTAGTGAGGAGGGAATTCCACGGCTGTAGCTAGTTACAACATTAAGACTTCGGACTCGTAGCCAATCCGTACCTCGCTCGTGACGATCCGTGCGGATTTGTAGTCGACTAGATTGGTTAGAAGAATTACGATTCGTAAACAGAATCCATATTTGACACTTAAAGGACGATATACTAGTTTCTGCATGTTTTAGTCCATTCTCTACAAATCTTTTTATACTTTACGTCACAGACCGATGACTTCAGGGAAACTTTGAATTATGTTCCCTTCCTTGCAGGCATCCATTGGTTTTACACAAAAATAAATGAGCTGAGACGGGTTTTTTTGCATTATGAAATCCATCACAGTGTTCGTCTTAACTGTTGTTCAAGTGACCGTTTCATCACATGGTAAATGTAGCTGAAGCACAGACGAGGGATAGGCATTGAAAAAAGGTTTGTGACAGTCACAGTAATAATAACGCCATTCTACCAAGGATACATAGTCACATAAATTATTTGAATATCCAAAAATCAAGACCCTTCCCTGGTCCAAACCTGCACTGCATTATAAAGTAACATACAGCAAAATTAAACATGATGGATCGCGTATGTCAAGCAAGTCTCAGCATGTTGATTTCTAATACTGTACGGAACCGAACTGGAGCCAGATTCTGCCGGAAAGACGACAAAAATGTCACGATCGATTGGCAAAATCGAGAAACATTTATAGATAATGGGTGCGAAAACATCACGGCTACGGTCCTTTAAGTCGCAACATGGCATGGATTCACTCAAGACGAAAAAATTAAGCCGTCTGCCAAAAGTAAAAAAAGAAAAAAAAAAATCCTGCTTTACTGTTAGTGAGTGCAGTCGTGTGACTTTGTATCATTTGCACCTGCTTTACTGCTTGCTTAACTATTTAGTTGTTACTTAAGGTTACGTAACAGATTTTTTCGTAGCGCTACCGCTTGTGTTTTAGCAATGCGTGAACCGGGATGAGCGACTACTGTCGGATATAACTAGGGAACCTACGTGCAGCTGATGCAACCGGCCCCTGACCTTGCTCCCCCCCCCCCCCCCCGCTTGGAATACAGAGCCGGTCATCGGGGTCTTAATCCCACTTGTGTATCAGCACGCCCCAGTCTGACACACACGTTATTGTACACAAACACTGACTCTCTCTCTCTCTCTCTCTCTCTCTCTCCTCTCTGCCTCTTACTCACACGAGCAAACACGCACACACACATTCTCTCATACATACGAACACACAAGAATACACACCCCCTCTCTGGAAAACCCAAGACTGACGGCCAGCGCCATCCTTGATACGAGGAGTGTATTATATGGCTGGGACGCAGGAACGTTGCTCGTCGCTTCATTTCCGTTCAAGCCTGATCCCTCTACTTCTGTCATTGAATGTTACGTAGTTGTTCTTCAAGCCCTGCACCACTGCCTCGACTGCTTCAGTGCTTGTAGGATTCGCTTGCCCCCGCTGCCTGTTTCCTCCCTCTTACTCCAGTTTCTTCAAAATCAACAGGGTCGCGGACGACGTCTTCTTCCGAGTCGCCGTCCCCTTCAATGAACTGTGCCGTCGTAACACAGTGACATTTGTGTATTTTTTGCATATTTTACACACACACACACACACACACACACACACACACAGTACACACATAGAGTACACACACATATGCACCACACACATATTTTGTTTGGGTTAACTTCAACCGGGCTTAGGCCGCTTCAGCCGGAGTGTCTCTCCCCTGTCGGTTCCACGCATCGCACCGTGAGGAAGTCTGACAGGTTTTCGCGCAAAAAAAAAGCGAGATCACGCCGTCGTGGATACGATGAGACAAGATGGAGGGGCAGGAGTAGAGTCGCAAAGAAATTAGCAGTCATTGTAGTGTGTTGTGTAGATAAGGAAGCTAGCGCAGAGTTGATTGGGTGAGTCTTTCTTCCTCTTGCACGAGCGGAGGTGTTGCAGTGTTTTCCTGTGTGTCAGCCATTAGTGACAGTTGATCGACTGGGGGTCGGTTAAAAAAAAAAAAAACACTTGCAAAATAAGCAAAGCAGCAGCGGAAAATTTGTCGGCGGTTGACTTGGAAAGGGTGGGGAGGGGGGGGTTCCACTTAGGGATAAATGGAGGTGAAGCTCTCTGTTGACAGAGGAAAGAATAAGGGAAGATGAGATCAACAATCAAAGCTGGGAAGACCTTAAGAGTATACTTTTCTTTTTGGCTTGATTGCTGCACACAAACGTCAGCAAACAGCGTGAAAAGATCAGCTTTATTCGGGCCCTCATATCGTGGAAACCAAGGTCAAGCATGGCGGAGAAGTGTCATAAAATCTCACCTCAGTGTTCCTTTTTTGTTTTTTTCCCAACCGTCGTCTTACAAGTCACCGTAGGGGTATATAGGTGCTGCTATCAGACTCAATCCCTCCCATGCACACGTTTTCCTTAACCCCGCCCCGTCCTTCAGGTGTACTTCTGTGCTGTCAGATCACCAAGTGGCTGTTTGCATGTTATAAGCAAAGGAAACAGATACTATATAGATACTATATATACATAGATATGTTTTTTCCACCGGGAAATGCGTATTGGAATACATATACCTCTGATACACATTCTCAAAGGCAAGACACGCACATACTGAAAGACACACACACACACACACACACACAAGCGGCATACATACACACATATACGCTATTGCGAAACAGTAACTTGTGGAAAAAAAGAAAACCTTAAAAGAATCACATTTTTTATCCTGTTGAAAATGAATTTAATCTTCTAGATATACATAATGCTATTGTGTTATGCTATGAAATGCTTTTTTTTCTCCCTCTCGCTCTCTGTTTTTTAACCCTCATGGTTTTCATAGGTGAGAAAAAAAATCCAACCCTTGAAAAAAGTTGTGTTAAGCTTTCGAATAACGATGATCAAACAAACACTGTTGTGAAATCGAAACCATTTACTCACCCCTCCATATCTATCCCTCGCCCAGTAGAGACAAAATATAAAAATATGAAAAAAAAACATCAAAATAAGTAAAAAAAAAAAAAAAATGTATAAAAAAATTAATAAAGTTGATGTATTCTCTGCTTGTGTATAGTGAATGTTCCTCAGTCACTGGTAGTGGCAGTGAGTGGCACATACCAGTTGACTGTGACAGTGCAGATCTGTTAATAACTTCTTTTTGTACACCTGCTTCATCATTGTAAAAGGTGATAATAGTGATTCTTATGATTTCATCAATCTGGTAATGTGTTTTGTTAACAAGTCACAAATAAAGTTTTTCTTAAATATCTTAATATCTGAACTTTGTGCTCACTTTATTTCAACTAACAGAGGGACTGGGACATTTTTTAAAACATAAAGTTAAAAAACATAAAATGGCTCCATACAGGTTGTTCAGCGTAATCCTGTAGCCTGCACTTGAGCTTGTACGCCCACTTTAGTCGGGGTGCGTGCTAACACTTTTAGCTTAGCAGCTACAGTCAATATAAAGGTGTAAAAACATCTTTTCAAATCTATTTGAGATCCTGGAAATTCCAGAGACTTGGATTACAAACTGGATTTGGCCATTTCCCTGTTGTTGTTTTTTTTTTTTTTTATTTTACATATTAAAACACAAGTCAAACATCACCTGACTTTCCATCAGCGTTACGGTGAGAAGATGATGACTTTATTTTCATTTTTTGGGTGAACTTATCCTTTAAGTAATATGACTACAACTGTTAATGAAACTGAGGTGGATGACAGGGGGTAGCATTTACTGTCAGCACAGTATTATAGTATTGTATGATTCCAGTATACAGTCCATTAATCCAGGAAGCAAAGGATTGTGAAACTCTTATAATCCTTCCCGTCAGCGAGTATTAACCTTTTTAAACTTTAGCCTGGCTATAAACTGAAACATTCGTCCTTCTCCCTAATAAACAGCTATTACTCAATCCCCTCTCCTACCACTTTAGTTCAACTCAGCCAAGCTATAAACATCCTCGTTTTTTTGGCAGGCCAAATAAAAATCTGAGTGAGTTGAAACAGATGGTAACAAGGGAGCTGATAAACATCCAAGCTGCTGACCTGTGACTGATAAAAAAATAAATAAAAATCAATGGAGCTAAAAGAAAAACAATACAAATATCTGACATGGGTCGTTTATGAAAAAAAGCCTTTGTGCTCAGCATTCTCCAGTGAGCTGGAGGTGAAGAGGTCAGATACGTGACGGCAGGGATTCAAAGATGCCACAGAGGTTCGGTTCACATGGGAACTTCATCTTTTCCTCCATTTGAACAAAGAGTTCTCTTTCTTAATGTTGAGGGGGTCTGTTGGTGTCTGTGCCACGAGCTCCATCTGCCTGTAGACCGGAGGAATCATCGCTCAGCCCCACCGCCTCCTCCAGGAGTTCATCTCATGTAATACTGACATCTACTGATGAAGGCAAAGACCTGCAAGTGACCCACATAGTTCATAATCTATAACATCCTGCATTCTTTTGTTGTGACAGCGACTAATTTATTAGCTTATTGTGTGCACTTAGGTACCACTCAGCTTCTTTGAATGTGCCACAATTTATCCCAACAACACAAACAAAAAGTGACTATTTACATTAACAATTAATATTGACACGGTTCAAGAATGACTTGGGAGAAATGGGACGGTGAAGAGCAATTAGTAGATAATAAAGTACTCATCACAGCAACAAATTAGGCCTTGTGACCTTCGAGCAATATGCCAAGAGAATCAGATACTGGAGGACCAAACAATGCCAGAATGAACAAAAAAAAAACAAAGTGTGGGAGTCAGCCGGCGTGGCCAAAAAGAAAGAAAAGATGGCGAAAGTCTGGACCTGCCTCTCAATGGGCCACAGGAACCTCCCCAAACCGTCAAATTAGTGAGTAAAGCAAAGCAACAAACAAGGTGTACCAAAAAAGTTAATTAGGAGAAACAAAGAAGCAAAAATGACAAAAAAAGATAGCAAAGACCCGCAATGTGGTGGAGAGAGCTCCTTCAGCTCAAGGGCAGTACCACCCAACAATCAGCTGACCAGGAGCACAAGGGGGGGGGGAAATTGAAACATTGTGCCGGAGGAGTAGTGCTTTCATTTTTTTTGCCCTCTATGTTTTCTTTAATCATATCAGACTTCTTTCAGGAGGACAGCAGTCTTCTATAATTACATGCAAGGATGAACATGCAACAGACAAACATACAGGATAGTTCTTACATAATCAAATGCTATAAATTGCTGTTCGTTTCCTGTTTTTAAAGTACCTGGAACTCCAAACCAAACCTGCACTGAGAGGCTTTGTGACAGTGTCTGATGTTCATCTGCCCCACAGTGGCCATTTTTATGAATGCAGCTTTAAACACATTTAAAAAAAAAAAACACAAGTTACGCTCAATGTTAAAGTTTAATGAAATGTTTCTGTACCTTAAGTACCTGAGTGTTCAGCTGAACATTAAACAGGACTGGACAAACAACACAAATGCACTTTACAGGAAGGGAGACCGGGGTCTTCTGGAGTGCAGGGCCACTCCCGGGGACCTGTTTTGACTTATGTTGTGGCATCAGCCGTTTTCTACGGAGCGGTCTGCTGGGGCAGCGGCATCTCGACTGCTGACAGGAAGGAGACTTGACAAACTGATTAAGAGGGCCGGCTCTGTCCTGGGATGAACCCTCCACCCAGTGCAGGTGGAGGGAGAGAGGAGGATGTTAGCTGAGATATTATCCCTGATGGAGAACGACTCCCACCGCCTTCAGCGACAGGCTGGCCACACTGGATGCCTGTGTAGTGCTCTGATGAACTGCTGCTGCTCACTCACACACTTTCAACGGTGCAATATCAGCATCCCAGTGTGCACTGGTGCAATTGTTTCATATTTATATGTTTACTCTTGTTCTTACTGCTTTTCTTTTTTCTCTTGCTTTTTGACTTAATTTATTACTTATTACAATTGTTTTTTTATTGATGCTTATTTATACTATTGTTCCCTCCTTTGTTGCTGTATTAATGCAAATGTCCCCATCACGGGACTTATACAGTATTATCTTATTTCATCTGGAGAAACAGCTCTACTCTTGCATAGTTACAAAGACCTAAGACCCCAAAAATTGATGGCTTCCCTGTCTTAAATTGTCACACTCAACACTACATGAACATGTATCAATGTGCAGGCATCAGATGATTTATTATAATGAATGTGCGGGCAATTTCTTCATCTTTTTTACATCATTTACGTTTCACTTTTATTTTGTAACACTGCTGTGCTTGCGGTCTGGTTAGGCACAACAGACGCTTGGTTAACATTCAGAGAACATCGTGTTTGGGATTAACATGCTTGTTTTGTCGCTACTAAAACAGCTGGAAACTGTCCTGAGGTCTCCCTGTCAAAGTATCCGGCGGTTTCACTCTTGCGAATGTTGACACGCAGCATCGAAATGCGGTCGCTGGCATCCGTCTTCGCCTGCAACTCCACCACCACCACCATCCACTTCCACCTCCAGATATGAATGTCAGGTCCCAAACATGCCATTTAAAATGATGTGACGCCACATTGCAGTAAAGTCAATAGAGTCTGTATCACGTGTGAAGGCATTAGTGGCGTGTAGAACTTAAACAGCATTTTAATCCTGGCTGGACTAGATGATACGACGCAGCACATTCATGCGCTTTATGGTCCGCTGAAGAAGAATTCGCACTTAGAGTGAGAAATAACTGAAGCAACATTTACACACTCCTCTTAAGAAGAACAAACTATTAGCATAAATAAACGCTAAACACACGAAACTCTTACGCTGACGGTAAAACTGTTGTGCCATATTACTGAGGGCACAGTAGGCATCTTCACTGATACAATCATGTGTAATCACCTCGAGGCTATGGAACAATTCCTTATTCACAAAGTCAGCCCTCATGTTCCCCGGGGCTGCAGTGATGTTACATGAGTGCAATCTGCTCCACTCAGCACACCGAGACATCCTAAATTATGAAGCTATTCCAACGCTCCGACTGTAAATTTGAATAATTGCTGAGAACCGTTTGTCAAATTATGGAAACCACCTGCTATTTGAGAAAGATCGTCTCTGATAGCAAATGATGTGAAAGCGCTATAAACACTGATATTGTTGTTCATAATAAGATGGAGTCAAAAGGAGTCTTGAAAGTGTATAACGTGTGTTTCCGGTGATTTAATGCAGCCGAACACGGCCCACTAAACAGTGAACTAGGACAGGATAATGGAGTTTGTGGGTTTCTGGAGTAGACTTGAGTTGACTAGTGTAGTAGAGCGAGTGATATTAGAGGGAACAACTGGAGTACAAATCAAGGTTGGCTCAAAATTGGGGGAGATGTTCCTGAAATGTTACCAACGAAGATGCAAAGGTTAATTATACGTGAGTGATGATTCCAGCGTTTGATATTATTTGAACGGTTTGACGACTTTTATGTTGTGAATCTTTTTCTCGGTTTATATTTCCTTGTACATTTCTGACTCCCTCCAGTCCTTTTTCAACTAAAGCAGGCAGAGAAGTTACTCTAATTAATCTGAAAAACAACTCCAAACTGTGATGCCGGTTCACAGGAGGGTTCAGTCAGACTTGTCATGTATATCTCCTCTCCTCAAGCGACTACTTGGTGGGTGTTTTTCAAAATAAGTCGGTAAAAAAAAAAAAAGCAAATCAGTTTTGATCATCGATTTGAAACGACTTTCACTGACTTTGTGTTAATTAGTCCTCTGTGAGATTTTCTAAGTTCTAAAACAGACTCCGCTATTGTTTGCTGCTAAAGCGCCGGAACGAGAATTGAATGTGACAGAGCTCACCGTGGGACAGTCGGGTAGGGCTGTACTTTCACTGTAGATCACAAGAGCACAGTGATTACTGACAAGCCCCCTACGTATGGAGTATAATTATCCACGCGCCGCGGGCTATTTGTTTTTTTTTTTTTTGATGGGAACACTGTGTGAAAAGAAACAGGATCCTCCTCGCTGGTAATATAACAACAATGGGCCTCACATCATATTCGATAAGGTGAGACAGCTGTCAAAATAAAAAAATGATGAACAGTTATGATGAATTAATTAAAGCAGCTACAAGGAGCTTTCATTTTGTGTTGATTCTGGCGCCCCCTGTGGACAAAAGTGGACGTGATTCCAGTAGTGATCTGGCGAAAAATGCGACATATTTTTAATAATATATTTCAGGATGAGGTCATCTATATGGGGCTATGTAGGATTAATAACTGTAATATTATGATGGTGAAAAAAAGGTAAGGTGCCGGCATAGGTTACGTGTTACGTGTTTTTGGCGACCGAAAACAGAGCGAGCAAGTTCAGGCAGGCAACTCGAGCTGCACTGCTATACACACGACATGCCCTGCAACTTCGACTGAAAAATGTCGACATAGGTTGTTCTTGTCTGTGAGCTGTAAATCGTTCGGTCTAATCCTGCCACGGTGGCGTAACAAATCATTATATAAAAACAGCCAATATTCCCGCTGATGGTAGGCTAATGTAGGCCATATAGAGGCACTGGTATGAAATTGTGTCTGCTTGATAACCAATCAAAAGTTCCTTGAAGTACGTTTAACACACGTTCCTTTACATTTATTCAGCTCCATACACAACAAAACCAGCTTCAAATATATTTTATCTCTACCATTTACAGGGACAAGTGACTTTCTAGGCATTGGTTCAATCGTGAGCATTTTGTTTGAGAGCCGATCAGATAAAAATCCATTTGCATTTAAATCTCACCAACTGCCAGTAAAAAGTGGAATCCAGATGGCGCTTATCCATTTGAAATGAATATGTCCGGGTGGTGTGTCATTGTTCATGGTTTAAAATGCCGCTCAGAGTCGGGGTGAAACGATTCTCTCACTGTGTTTTTATTTTCCGTCTCCTCTCGGTGTCAATGCATTTTCCTGCTTTTTAACTTGCATGGTAATTTACACACAGTCCCTACCCCACTGATGCAAGTCACTTCCTCCCTCTCTCTTTCTCTCTCTCTCTCTCTCTCTCTCTCTTGCTCTCTTTCTCCACCCAGCTGTAGATCAGGATACATGAATGCCAGGGAGGAGGGCAGTGGCAGAAATAAGAGAGAGGGAGAGGGGGTGAGAGAGAGAGAGAGAGAGAGAGAGAGAGCGAGAGAGAGGAGGTAAAAAAAAAAAAAGGCAAGACATAGTAGGACAGAGAGTGTTGGAAGGGCAGCATACTGTAGCATACTGCTGTGTTGTGAGCATGGAGCAGCATGGACCAAAACAAGAGGAGAATGAGGGGGATACAATGAGGACACAGCTTGGCTTCATGCCTGATCAATAAAAGGTACATTAGTTCAGAATCTGAGCATCAGAAACAGAGGGCTCATTAAGAACAGCGCTGCTCTGCAGGACCGACAGCCTGCAGACTCTTTTTGAGTTTGAAATCCACCACCAGAAAGGGATTTTAAGATGTGAGGACAAAGTCACTCCAAACCTTGAGGACCTATGAGGACGTAAGAAAAGAGCGGAGAACTGGCTCCTGACATTTGGGACTCAAGGAAACATCTTGCAGCAGGGATCAGACACTGAGGTATGCCTGCTGAAAACACAAACACAAACACATTTTAAGGTTGCATTTGCATTGAAGACAGAAGGAGCTCCGTTCTTTAGTCCTGATCATTTAAAAATCAAAACAAAAAAAGTGTGTGGTGCTGCGAGAATCCATTTTTTCCACTGCAATTTAATGGTGTGTTAACGGGGCAGGACAGTTGTCACTTATCGTTAGACGGCGACAACAGACATAGGTCACTTGACTGAGCTTAAGTAACATGAAATGACACGACAACCAAAACAAAAGGTGACTAAATGTTCTTTTTTTTGCAAATTTTTGACATCCCTGGGCTGTTGGGGAGGATGGAGGGAGCCTTGTCAGAATGTGTTGGCTTGAAATTTATGTCATAAATCAAAGCTCGCAAGCACCACTGTGGTTTAATCATATCCCTGCTCGTGTGCGAAAATCCACACGTTATCACCTTGTTCTTGACTGAAACGTTGTCGCGCAAATCGTTTAAATGACCTCCTGCACACACACACACACATAAGGAAACTGGCACATGTGAATTGGCGGGTGGCGCGGACACACGCACACAGGCACAGAATGCCACCTCTGTGAAAGGGTGTTCCAGCTAAATGCATGCAGGGCTTAATGAAGTCTACGCCGTAGCATCAGTGTCTACATTATGGCCTCTTTCCAAGGTGAGCTGAGTGTGGAGGACAACAGAGCGGGAGCTGCTTCGCTATGACAAACATTTCAGCGAGAGAGGAAAGAGAGAGTTCGCCACAGGAGCCACGTTTGGAATTTTTTTCCCGCAAATAAATTATTCTTTGTGCTGTCAGACACTGAGAGAGGGGGGGGATCTGTGTGGTGGTATGTTTGAAATGCTAATATAATATAGAACAGTTGTTTTTCACAGCGACAGCTTGCCGTTATTATGAGCGTCAATAGAATGCCATTCCTATCTCTTAACCCAGAGGTCGTCAAACTTTTTCTTCATGAAAGTTCACATCCCCCAAGCTACCATTCATATCAGTCATTAAAGGGTAAATTCAGAACTGCTACACATTAAAGTGTGTTTACAGGAAAACTACTGCATATGTGAAAAAAAGTAGTATAACATTATTTTTGGGTTGGAGAGAAAACTGCATATAATCTGATGAATTGCCTCCAGTGACATCACTCAGTAGCAATGTTGTACTGTGGGTAATGTAGGCGCCATGTTTTGAAAAAGGGAGAAAATGTTGTGGAACAAAAAAAAAGGATATCTCCACCTCTGCTGTATTGATTTTAGTCATTTGTTTTTTATACTGTTTTTTTTACAGGAGTGCAATGCTTTCAAATCCCACTGCCTACAGTACCCACAATGCCACTGCCATTGAATGACATCACTGGAGGCAATTTATCAGATGACATTGCAGCCTCTTTTGGAGCGACAAAAGGAATTATACTACTGTTTTCATATATGCAGTAGTCCTCCACTTGCAAGACTTGTAATTGCACTTTAATGTGGAAAATTGGTAGAGTTACCCTTTAACAATGACAGAGAACGCAACCATTATAAAAAGCATCCAAGTTGGATTTTGGTGAACAAAGGTCAGAACGGTAGCATCAGCCCACTCCTGTGTTTTCCCTGTCAAATATTAATTCCACTCAGTTTCACCCCATATAGTGTCCCTGGTCATCCCCCAGGCAGTGGCTCTACGAGCCCTCAGGGGGGCCTGCTCCCCAGTTTGAGAACCGCTGTCTTAACCAGTCACACTTTGTCAGGAAAGCTTAAAAATGAGAGCATTTTAACTCTTTTCCCCCTTATCTCAAATCTGCAAATTATTTCTGACAACCCTGGTTATCCGTAATTCCTGCAGCAGTGAATCACTTCCTTGTCACAATTCCTGCTCTGTGCATTGTTTCAGCTTGTCCTGCTTACTCATCTATTTCTTCACAGCGCCGTCTCAAGAAGCCTCTCACAGTAAACTTGTTCCTCTCTTACTTTTAGACGGATGTAATGATGTGGAAACACCGCTGCTCTCTTGAAATATCAGACTTTTGAGTCAGTCAGACAAGGGATGGGGAGACGAGCGGCTGACCTGACAACCCCGGTTCCAGTTTTAGGTGTCCCTGCCCTGGCTGGAGTGCGCGGCTGGAGGACGACGGTAGGAGACAGAGTCGGAGGAGCCCTGCTGCAGACGTGGGGACCTCACTGCAGCGTTGGTGTTCAGACGTCCCCGGGGATAATCAGACCACCCACGGAGCTCAGTGTACAGCTAACTGATACACTGTCCACACCATCAGATAAGATTACTCAAGCATCCAGCAGCTATATTACCAAGGAAACGGAGTATAGGGAGATATTACTGCTAACAAAGAGTGACAAGGAGAAAAGGGCTATTTTAAAACAGAAAAGTGGGGAAGCCAAGACCAAAAAGGAAGTGACTTTCAGAGCACTTGGTGAAGCCTCTAAGGATGTGACCTGCAGTCAGAGGAGCAGTAGTGGGACTTATTGCTATGCCAGGGCAATCAAGACCAACCCACACTTTGCAGGGACTGTAACCAGTGTCAGGCCTAAATTGAAACCCTCTGCCCGCTACACCAATGGCAGCGTGGTTGATTCAGAGGCGATCGGTGGTATTAGCCTCGATAGCGACGAAGCGGAGCCTGTAAGGAGCGGAAGAAACCAAACCAGACCGCAAGGTCATTACGCAGAGCAGTCTGAGAATTCGCTGCTGCTATCTGCCACCCGACCTATCGGGTTGCCACAAAAAATATGCAGCCATTGTGGTGGGAGACAGTCTGTTGCCAACACTGTTGTCGCATTGGGGGAGAAGAGCTCCACCGCTGATGCTTGCCTCGGAGAAAAGGGCCTCGACTCGCTGTCGACTTGCACGCAAGTCCAGATGCCCCATAAGCTTCATGAAATCTCTGACAGCGTCACAAACAGAGACAAACGGACACACATTACGGTCAATCCACATCTGTTATATCTCAGTGAAGAGCTAAAGTATCGCAAAACACCACACCCAGCTTGTCCGGTGCACTCTCGGAACAATTTGGTCACTTTGTCACAGGCGCATGCTGCCAGTGACACAACCCAACCCACAACCATCCTACATGCTAAAACCATCACTGTCACTAAAGCGACTATCGAAACAAGACAGGACGATCCCAGTACAAAACCATCACAGGAGGGTAAGATCCCCCGACCGACAAGCCTCGCGTTGACCCCACAGATGGCCACAGCTACCAAACCAAACAATCCACATTCAACCACTTATCCCCTCAAAACACTACAGCGACAACATACTGTGCCTCAAAATGTTTATGTATCCGTACACGCTACGCCTGAAAACACACTGTCCCTACCTTCTCATTTGTACACTACAGCATCCATTACCAACATGCACCAAACAACCATTAACACTGCACTGATGTCCACTGAAAGTATACCTGCTAACGTTTCTAAACATGAAACCCTACATTCAGCAGTAAGCATAACATCAAATACGACTAATAGCGCAGGAAAGACCCTTAAATGTCCCACTGTGTCACTGGCAGCCAATGCACACCCTATACCACTAGCTTCGCCCGATCCGCGACATAAGATTCAAGAAAACCCATCCTCAAACACTGACAGTAAACCACAAATCAAAACACCTGTTATCGACACAGCTGGATTCCCCACCTTTGATAGTACAGCGCACACGACTACACCACATTGCAATTTGAACCACAACTCCAATTCAGATCACATTACGCACACCAGCATGAAAAATACAACCGCGCCTTCGCAAATCAAGCCCGAATACTCCAATTCTGAACCTACACTCCACGTTTCAACAGCGTCTCTAAACGCAGCTCCTCATGCAGTGAAACCCCAAGACTCGAGAGCTCGGTTGCTCTCGAGCGCAGCTTCCAGTTCCACATCCACATGTAGCAGCGCCCGATACAAATACATAGCCCTCAGGAACTCCTCAGTCAATCTGAAAAATTCACCGCCCACAGCCGCCACCTCCTCATCCACATTGACAGGAAACCAAAGGAACGCTTGCTCGTCAGGTACAGCTTCACTCCAACCAGCAGACGCAACACGACGCAGCGGAGAGCTCGGTCGTGATGAAGCGACCCTCGCGCGTCAACGCGGTCAAACGCAAGCGGCGGACTACAGAACTCAAACCATTAACAAATCTGTTGTTTCCCATCAGGGGAACGACTCCGCAACAACTCCAGCCGCATTATCTGAGCTGCTAAATGTGTCCGAACACCTTAACAGAGGCAGTGACGCAAGCGATCCCAAATCAACCATCATTCCCAACACTGACAAATTCAATGGTAATCTAATCAATGAATTAGTTGTGTATGAGTCCAAACAGTGTGAAAATTCAAATCTATCACAGGTCACCGGCCTTCAGAATTACATTTCCCTAATTAAGTCAAACAGCTCTTGTCTGCAGGGCTGCATAAACACGGAACAACAAAGGCTTGCACATTATCAAGGATACACAGAGCACAAGGGACAACGTGCTGCATGCCCACCAGTGAAAACAGCCCAGGAGACGGGTGCAAATAGAGAAAAGTTTGCCACGGGTATATCAGCCAGGCATGCAAATATTAAGCTCAAATCCTGTGCAGATGAACCGACACGTCCAAATAACCCAACAAAAACAAACTCTGAGCCTATCATCTCATCACTGGAAAACACTGTGCACACAACCACCGCAGAATCTTCATCCCCACAATACTTAGACACTTCATCGCTCCCACAAGCACACACGAGTCCGGAGCTTTCTTTCACACCAGCCTCCTCCAACAATAAGGGGGAGCTTTGTCCGCATGCAAGCCAGGAATGTAATTCCATATTTCCGTCATCAACAATGCACTTGGCGTCCCTTCCCCGCCTCCAGCCCTGCGACGCGCAGGCAATCGTCAGACCCGATTCAAAGTTTAGCCCTGCCCGCCCTCAGCAGCCGTGCCCAGAGGACACCAGCCTGGCTCACTCCCACCCAGCTGATGCAGCTCTGTTACTGCCCCCCTCCCCACAGTGCTGCAAATCAGCAGCCCTACAGCAGAGGCTCGAGACTGTGGAGGCCAACCTGGCAGCCAACAAGGACAGGATCACTACTCTGCTTAACATTATCCATGACCTGGAGACGTGCCACACTCCATCGAGCGGGTAAGGAGACGAGAGCGTGTCTGCTTGTGTGTTTGTAAGTGTAGGTGAAATGACACCCAGGAATTAGTTGCAGCAATAATCATTTGACTCATAGTTTAACTCTGCAGGGTCAGATGTGTCTTTGATTTTTTTTTCTATATATATATACACACTCTAAATTCTGTTCAACTCAGGTATAGATGTTTGCCAGAATTTGTTTCACTCACTTACTTTAAAAGCTGTCCTGCAGTGCTGATCTTTGACTTTCCAGTGAGTCATCACTTGCATTTACTCGAAAACACCCAGTGACTTTGTAATTTCTTGGCGAACGACATTGTGTTTCAGTCCAAAACAAAAAGCTTCCATAACACTTTATAATAACCATCTTTAATTATGGTAAATCTATACTAAATTTAACATCAATTGCAGCTTTATAATGGACAATTTTTAACTAAAGCTTAATTAAAGGTCAAGTTGATAACAGCCTGTAAAAAGCTGCAGAATAAAAAATCTCTCTTCCTAAAAAACATTATGATGATTGTGAATCAATAAGTGGGTCGGGTCCCAAATCAGTCTTTTGATTTTCTCTGTGCAAGAATTCTGACAGCTGGCTCCTGCTTCAAAGTTTGTGAGCCAACAGTATAACGCTGTTGAGTATCACATGGTTTTTGTGTTTCGTCAGCGATCAATAGTTTTGGTAGTTGCCAGTTTGTGTGAAATAACGTAAAAAAAAAAACTGAGTTGCACAGTATGCACCCCGCATACTGCCCTAATGTTAGCAACATTATCGTCAGCTGGCTTAGTTTTCCCGCTCTTGGGTTACAAAACAACAAGGTAGGTAATAAGTTTGTCACATAAAGAGAATGTTCATAATGTGTGAGGCACTGCAGAAATGATGTATAATTTGTGCAACACTGTTTTCCTCTAAAACGTAACAGCTAAATGTGATGTGAAGTTGACGTTCAGAGTTCATTCAACAAACTGTCCGTTACTGATTTTCTGGTGACACTGACACAAAAAAAGCCTGAAGAAGAGAAAGCTAATTACCATTTAACCGTTAATCGAATATGATGCAAGAAAGTCCACCTTTTGTTATGAATCTGTCTTCGTGCTCTCTATAAATGTGTTAGACGTCAGTGATGGTAGCGTGCTGACGTGGAGCTTTAACTTTGTTACACCTCCTCAAAGCAGGTCTGCGAACGCGTGCCTGGATGTGACAGCATAAACTTACTTGGGCATTTCAAGAGGGCACGTCTCCGAGAGATTTATTTAGCCACAGAGCTCTTCTGGGACAAATAACAGGAATTAAAAAACCTCCTTCTGGCAATGTGTCGCTGTCAATCATTCTCATCCACTGTAGTGCGCTAATCAGCTGTGACTGCCTCTGAGGTCATGTTTCAGAATAACCGACTCCTAATAACCGACTGATGTCTGACATAATGCATGCTATCAAGCTCATCGCTTGCCAACTGCGGTCTGAATGAATATCAGACACAGAGGGATGAGTGGAGGGAATATTAAATTGCGAATCTGACAGGGGGAGAGAAAAAACTGGATATTTTACAGAGAGCTAATTTATTTACTTGTTGTTATTCTAGTCGGCGAGGCTGCAAAACCGGACAGGACCTCAAAAACTGCTCAACCTGCCAGAAGACTGCATGTATTGTCTACAGGTGAGATAATAGTGAAATTGAGAATTATACATGCATGCAGCATTCAGACTGATAAGTGATCAGAGCCACTCCAGCATTGAGCTCTTTCCCCAAGTACAAGACTACAGTTGAAGAATATCCTGAATATGAAATTTTGCTTTGTGTTGCTCCTCGGTGGCGAATATAGTCTGGATCAGGACGCCTTCATTTAGACTCCCATGTGAGATATTTTCAGAAGGATTCAAAGAAAAACAAACTGAAATCAATATTTTAGAATGACAGTACTTGATTGGACGAGTGTTCATACCATTTTTATACTGGACAAGAAAACTCGCTAACTATATACAATCGTGTGCTGTATGTTGAAAGCGTGCCACCATATGTTGACCGTGTTTGTTGTTTGTGTTGCAGAAAAGATCCACTGCTAATAAAAAAATAAAAATGTCTAACTTATGTACACATAGTTATGTTTCAAATTCTGTATTTAATTCTGCGTTTGGCATAATTGCTCCAGTCTGAAACTCACATTCATTAGAACAAACACCAATGTCAATATTTAGATCTAAAATACATCCTTCTGTACAGATATTTAAATAACACGATGCCAGATAAATATTTGAATCTAGACTTTTACATTTGTATTTACGCCTGTAGATATTGTTTTTTTTTTATTTTTCCTCATTTAATTCTGTGCCGGCCTGCTGGAAAACAAATGTACTGCTGCAGTCTGGGACGCGGGCATCTTCATTATTTAGTGGGAGGAAATACAACAACAAGTTCCGTGTACAGCCCACAAATAGAAACCGAGTAAGTCAAGAATACTGAACAAATGTGACAAATGAGTAGTCTGTCCTGCCTTGACGGAGGGAAAAGTTCAGTTGTGTCTCCGGCATTTAAATCTCATACAGACGTTCTCTTAAAACACAAATTCCAGTGAAAGACATTTTTCTTCCCTTGGTACCTTGAATGTGCTACTTATCTAAGCAAACAGTAACTGATTCACTGACCTCTCGATAGGATAGGCATTACTGTATTACAGGTATTCACATGACAACCCCCATTCTTCTTTGTGTTTCCATAAACTTTCCAAGGTACCGCGGGTACAAACTATCATACAGTGTGACCGCAGAACAGCCAATCATGATGCAAGAAGCTAATTTATGCTAGGGGAAAGGACCTTGCACATGGGCTCCATGTGGGCAACCAGTGTTTATTGTTTTAGTATTTTTAAGTTTTCATTGGCAGGACGGTTCGGGTCAGGCAACACAAATTCTCGGTTAGATTTAGGCAATAAAACGTCCTGGTTAGGTTTAGGAAAAGATCCTGGTCAGTGTTCCCTCGTGGGTTCTTGTTGGACGTAAAAAAAACAATAACTAAAACATCTCTGTATGAAGCTACAATGACAAGACACTCGATATGAGCCAATGAGCAAGCACGTCAGACACACAAAACTCTGTGTGACTGATGCTAAACTACTATACATTTGGACATAAGCAGCAGTGGGACCATGTGTCATTTCATTCAAGGACAATTTCATAATTTAGGTTTTCTTTCAAAGTGTCCTCCGTACGAGACACACACTACTCAACAAGGTTGAGTCCATTTGCCATTTCGGTTGCCAGGCGGTTGTCTTGCCAGCAGGCTCACCTCACCTCACTGAAAATTAATGACTTACTGTACGGGCAGCTCACCAAATGAAAAGCTCTGTACTGCTCATTTGTTTCTCACTCACAATACAGAAAGGGGATGACATTTTTTTTTTTTTTTTTCCAGTGGACCATAAATCTTTTGGAGCCTCCATCAAATTTAAGCACCAATTGTAAATGGCTCGATCTGTTCACAGATTAGATTCTGTAAAATTCAAAGATAGTAAAGAGCAAGAAGTTTGTGCATGACTGATTGATCTATGACGGTTTATATCGATTTTTGACCTACTGAAGTTACCGTTAGCGTCGTTAAAATTGTAAAAAAAAGTCAGATGCCATGAGCTGTGAGAGAAAATTCAATGTATCTGAAGCAGTCTCATCTTAAAAATGAGACATTTTTGCCGTTTCACATTTTCACATCCTGCAGCGATTCAATTCAGACTTCAATTTAAATCTACCTGTTAGACCATAACAATAAAAAAGGGTTATTGAAAGAAAGTGAAAAGTGTAATTTTCATTTTATTGAAAGAAGGATAACGATAGCTATTGTTTGACTGCAGCATAAGGAAAAAAAAAAAAAAACCTTTAACACTTATTGCCAATTTTGTTGAAAGTGTAGTGTCGTGCAGCAGCGGTTCGCTCGAGGCAAAATATTCCAACTTTTGGTATCAGTTTGCACCCATTAGCTGGAATGTTGCATCAGGTGGAGGCAAAGGGAAAAAAATATGTGTAAAAAAAAACAACAAAAAAAAAAAAACAATCGTCCCAGAAAAGCTGCATGTGGAAACGAGGCTAAGAGAGGCTAAGAAATCTAAAAAGTCTTCTCATCATCTTTTGGGGAAAGAAAATGCCCCATGCGCTACAAAGCGAAAAACCTAAAACGCTCTTTATCTTGAAATATTCAAAACATGCCTCTTGATCTGCTTATGTTCAAACCCCCCTTCTGCATGACAAGAAAAGATGTTGCATAAGTTGATCCGCTGACTGGTGTGTGTGTGTGTGTGTTGGCATGTGGTCCTTAAAGGCCAAACGGGAGATAAGGATGTTCGCTAAAAACGAGATGTGTGCACCTTCAGAAAAAAAAAAAAACAAAGACGCCCTGCCGGGGGAATGTCTTCCTGCCGAAACCAATCAACCACTTTGAAATCTGACAAGCACAAAGCTTCCCACACGAGGAGCGGCGCACAAAGCAAAGTTAACTGCAGCTAAAAGAGCTTGATGCAGGATGGGAAAAAAATAAATAAGCTGTTCTGCCGGTTCATTTGCTGAATTGTACACATTCTGTGTCATACATCTGAATTTTTTTGGGGTGGGGGATGTTTTTTATTAATGTTTGGCTTCATGTCCTGTCTGTCCAGCGTGGAGTATGACTTCAGGCAGCAGGAGAGACGCTTCCTGGAGGTTCTGAACCGTTCGGCGAAAGGGAACAACGCTTTCTCCACGCACCTCTCCCAGCCCCTGAACTTTAGCCTGCTCCGAAACATCGTCATTAAGAACTTATCAAAGTCGAAGGTGAAGAGCCAAAAGCTGTGCAAGACCCTGTTCAAATGGCTGCCCAGGAAAATCCAGCAAGTGTAGACCTCTTTTACAATACATGTGTGCTGTTTGATAGCCATAAGCCTGTGTTACAAGTGACCAGCAGAAGCCTTTTTCGCAGAGGACTCTTATTATTCCCCCCTTTTCCATAGAGTGAGATAACTTTGAATAGGAGACTTAACCCGGTAGAGTTCCACTCTCCTGCACACTGTCAGAGCTTAAAGGCAGGATTTTTTGTACTCAAGTTCACCCCCGATCTTTGTGACCTTCCGCTATTATCAACCGTGAAGGAATTCCACTTTTCACTTTTTAAAAACGTTCGTTTGTTGTCGACGTGCTTGCTTCCAAACGTGCCGCTAACCACGGCCACAGGTTTCTTTATCTTATCTCACGTTCAGATATTTTTCTGCACCGTTATGATTAATGCACTCTGAGTTCCGGTGTCGTTGCACTTCCCCTTCAATTGTCCTCTCTCCCTGCTTCCCCCCTACAGACTTAATGTGCAGTATATAAAAAATAAATTTGAAAAAAAAAAAAAAGCTTTTGGAATGGAATAATTTTGAAATGCAAAAATTAATTAAACAGAATTAACTGACTGTTTATCTCGTCTGTATATCTGTTCATATTCCGCGAGCTGTCTGAATGCGCAAAAAAACCTCCCTTTGTACACTTTTATTGAATGAAATAAAGAAACATTTTCAGCCGAGACGTACAGCTTCAGTGCATCTAAACCTTTTGCACGGAGCGCGGAACATGGAGAAACATTCATTATGCCTTTGCCAATTGTGCTGATGGTCTCCAAATCCCCAAACAATCTGAACTTCATAAAAGGTTTAGGAGTAAAACAATGACATGACGAAAGGCTGCAATGAAGCGTGAGCCGCAGTCAAAGCGTCCATGTGCACATGCATAAAAACCCATGAACACTCTCATGGATACAGGGCGCATAAAAAAGCGAGCTACGCCGAAAACCGATGGCAGTGTAAATTATCAATGTGAGGGGAACATGAGACTTGGAGAATTTGGGATAAAAAGGTTTTGTGCAAGGAATTTATGAACGGTTCATATGAGCATCAAAGATCGGGTTATTGCCTTTTGAGTAGGAAGTACTTAGATGCTTTAATTTAAACACCTCTCAGAAGAGTAATGCCAGCAGAAAATGAAATTGTGCGCAATAGTGGTGCCAGAGGGAAAAGTGGGTCCATAGCAGCTGTAACAGCCCTGCAGCCTCATGCAAGAAGAGCCTGTCTGCCACCAAGGTCCTTTTAACTACACACATTTTTAAGCAGGTAGAAATGATAATGCGTGCACGCGTACAGAGATGCAATGTTCAGACAACGGCCAATAACCTCCTTCTAAATGTTCGGCAGCACTTCACACTGAATGCAACTTCACCAAACTGTGTTTTCCAAGTGTTGGAGAGTACAATGTGCATATGTGAAAAAAGTTGTATAAAGCCTTTTTGTGTGGCTCTGGAGGGAGCTGCATGAAGTCTGATAAATTGCCTCAAGTGATGTTCGGGCGGGTTTGAAGACTACAAGTTCGGAAAATGAAATAAAAAGAAGAACATGGGGGTGTGAAGTTAGAAACAGGAGAGCTTACCAGACTTGTGTCACCCGCTCCTCTTCTCTGCTAGCCCGAGGCTACGTCAGCTGCTACGAGCGTAACACACCTGCACCTCGGGCCACATGGTCGGGTGCTGATGGCACTGTGGGTAATGGAGGCGCTGGCTTTAACAGAAGCAAGATGTTAAAGTCAACTCAAGTCAAAGAATGTGTGTTATTTTGGCCAGCTGTCTAATTCATACTCCAAACAAAAAGGGGGATGACTGGTTACTCTGGTGATATGACTTTAGCTGTTGTTAACTAATTAGCCAAGTTAGCCGCGCATCTAGCGGTCTCTACTGGGGAGCGCCAGGAGAGTGTTGCTGCTTACATCAACAGCACAGGACCTTTACAACAGACAGACTAGCTATGCTACCTCCTTAGCAGGCTAACTTAAGTATAGACAGCTGCATCGCAATAATCAAATGTCATTACAAAGACATTTTTTTGCACATTTTATTTGTTTTGGGTTCTTTTTATATTTTCATCTAAAACATATTCTTCTCATGAAACTTGGCCGACTAACCAAGGAACAAGTTATACATGGAAGAACACAGAGACAACAATACAGAAAATGGGATTCACAATCTTCAGCCACACTGTATTTATGCAGAGAGCTTTAAATTCTTGACTCAAGAGTCCAGCTGAGACTCTTCAGCTCTCTGCAAATGGAACTTGCCAACTTTGAAAAGTGGTCCTCCTGAGCAATATTGCGGCAAACAGCACTGCACCGCGTCCTAAAGCCTAAAGATAAATGGGTCCATAAAACAAAACATAAACAGGCCGGACAACATATTGCAATTATGTTCCATATCAGGGAATATATTTCACAGTGAATGAAGCTACCTGTCATCAGCGTGAACATTAAAGTGTTAAATTTCAAAGACAATTAGTTCCGCAATATCAGTTCAGACCCTCCCTGCAGCCATAAAAAGCATCTGTGTAGTTCACTTCCTGGCACAGAGGAACAATTCAGTGCGTCTCAGTTATGTAACCACATCAACAATTTGATTGCGTTGCTTCTTTGGAAGTGTGATAACTGGTTAAGAGCTGGAGGCAGATATTGGGGGGAAATTACCTAATCAATACTAAAACGTCTGTTATGCTCCCGGAGACGATTCATCACCAGTCAGGCATGGAACTGCTGTGCTGGTGCGAATAGGATGTGCCCACTTCTCTAAAAGACTGCAATTTCAGTAGGTTTTAAAGTAGCTTTTTCTACCTCCAAGTATTAATTGTTTGTATCTTTATTTCACTGTCAAACCGGCATCTGAGTCATTTAAGTCTCCCAGCAAGCCATGTCAGCAAGTGAGCCCTGGAACCAGCTCACTTAAATGGAATGCAGCCATCGTTAATGTCATCAATATCAATTCCACTTGCGCGTTTCCTGTCAAAATGTCGGCTGTGAAAAAGGGATGTATGTGCTGCTGGGCTATTTGAGTGCTTATGTGCCGTAGCCAACATGCCAGTTACAGCCATGTGGACCTTTTTAAGAAGCAACATGTAAAATAAGGCCCCAAATTTTACTTTAAAACATTAAAACTAACTAACATTATCAAGAGAGTGTAAAGAAACAACAATGTTGATGTGATGTCAAAGACTGAACGGTGTTTGCAGAGTTTTCTATGGAAGTTAGCATGCTAACCTGCTAGCCTCTGCTCTTCCTGCCTCCTAATACCACTTGGTACTGCAAAAGCTCTGATAGCCCCTGCAGTTTCAGCTGGGAAATGAACAAGTAGTTGGTTTATTATTTAGTCATATAATAAATGAAACAAACTCAAAAAATGTTAAAAAAGGAAACATTTCCAAACCTACGTTCCTCACTAAATAAGGGAAAATCCAACTGTACATGTCAGAATTCAGGTTTCTCTCTAAAACAAGCTTAACTGCCTCTTTAATTCATCCCAAAACAAACGTCATTCGACAAAAACTAAGTTAAACTCACCAAAACAGCAGATTTCCATCAGCTACTACGTCCACTTCGCTTCACAGCTAGCTGAGCCTCTTGCTAACAGCAGCTAGCTGTAGCGTGCTATAAGTAGTGACTCCAGTATAATGAGCAGCTGTAAGCATGTCAAATTCTGTCCATTTCTCACAAATTACAACTTAAACTTCCGTTAAAGAAAAACACACACCATATAAACTGTATGCATGTTTGCATGCAAGAAAAAAACACATGCATATCATATTATCCTGTCAAACAGTATTTCCTATTGCTGCACGGTGACAAATCAAACATCTCTTGTTCCTTTATGGCTGCTGCACGACTTTACAAAAAAAAAACTACAAGCTGAAAAATGAACCTTCAATCTCCATTAAGCAACTTAGCTGATATTAACTTTGAATCAAATGGCTCCCCGTTAAGGTGAAAGTGTTCCCACACTGCCAACACCGCTGAAAAAAGCAGCACCCCCGGTCTGCAGCCCTCAGCCGCTTTCAGCTCATTATTTTGGTTCACTGGTCCGTCTGGTTGAGGTCCAGCGGCTCCCACCAGCCCCGGCATAAAGAGCCATGGGCAGCTGCCAGCTTGCGAGCTCAGACAGGCTGCATACTATACCTGTGCACAGGAAAATGGCAGACAGCTGAGGTGAACGAAAAGAAAAACTGCTGAACGTAAAGCAAGGCCGAAAAAGACTCACGTTTAAGTCAGTCAGAAGAGCCAAGAGGAGCTAAGGGATAAACAAATGGACACATATTTGACTGCTACAAAGAATTATCAGCTGCACAGTTTGTCACATATATGTTTTTCTAGTTATTCATAATGGTACTTTAGAGTTTGTCATTTCCTGCAAAATGATTGCAGAAATAAATAAAATGTTGATGACTCATCCTGCACTTTGGGGTGTTTGCTAATTCTGCATCCAGTGATGTGTCCAGAGGTCAGGTCTCACTCATTCCTGTGCAAACACAGCTTTATAACAGCTACAGAAACAGAACTGTAGAACTTCATTCCCCGATCTTGATGAAATCATCACGTATTTTAAGGAAAAAATATTTTCCGGTGTGTGTGTCCTTGTGCTGCTTTGCCTCAACTAGAGTTGCCACCTTTAATGTGAAAAAAAAAAAACACCTTTCAGGCTGCTCCATGCCCCAGGGGACACAAATAAAGGGGGGAGTCTAACGGTCCTCCCCGTGACATTTTGAGTGTCAGACACTTAATTTCCTGCATTCTGGTGAATTTTTTTTATGCACCATCATGCGCTTATTATCCATTTCAAAGTCCTCTGCTTCCCTCGACAGAACTGTGAAGGGAAATAAAAGAGTTTTTGTCGGCACTAAAAAAGTAAATCTCAATTTAACCTTCAGTCCAAATTCTCTCACACGGGGTGGGTGAGTCTCACTCTTCTCTGCAGTTTAAAGTCTGTCTCTCTCTCTCACACACACACACACACACACACACACACACACACACACACACACACACTCAAGGGACTTGTATTTTGTTCTAATATTATCATCATTATCCCAGTGGTTCTCAAACTTTCTTCACTGTGATTTCATCCAACAAAGTGCTGCAGAGATGATGTATTTTTGTAGGCTAACCCAAAAGTCAGCATCGCCCTGGATCGCATCAGCAAAAAACTCCACGGGATTATTAATTAAATTTTGGATTACTGCAGAAAATGAGGTACGTTGCGAACACAAGTTTACGATGCTTCGCTTTTTTTTTTTTGTTTAGCGAGATAGTCTGAACAAATGAATACCAATGCTGTGATTATTGCAGTGTGAATTAAATCACCAGACGTATAAGGCTAATATTTCGCTATCAGGAGCTTCAGCAGCTGTTCATGATCCGAACATAGGGTATTCACTGACATATTTTATGTCATAGAGCAAAATGTGAAAATCTCTTCAGCTTGTGGCAATACAGACCTTATTTCAGGCATTTATTTAGTTGTGGACGTGTTAAAAAACCCACCCAATTGCAAAAATACTGACTTATTTTACTACAGAAACTACAGAATGTGTGTCTTTTTTAGGTTCCCTCCACTTTCTGTCATGTCACAGTTTTGCACATCGGTCAACTTCAGGCTCGAACTGCCTCGACAGGCAGGAGAGCTGCGGCCGTATCTGGCGAGATGAGATTCGGCGCGCACAGTGAGAGCTTTTGATAAGGTGCAGCGACTAACATTTGGACATGAATCCTGCCTGCGTCGTGGAGATATTTCCGCCATGGATCAAAGTGGACGGACCCCGAGAGCCACACGGAAATGACTGTGCGAAACTGAAAGCAATGCGACACACACTCACGTCATCCTGTAAAAAGGCCACCGGTGCTCATTAGCATTTTTTTGCATTTCTGCACCACAGTAAGCTGCATGTGGCACCAATGATTCATGCGTGCTTTTAATCCGGTAGAACATATGCTAATCATTTGCCAACGCAGTGCAGCGTAAAATGTCACACATAGCAGCTAAAGTAGAAGGCGAGGCTATTTCCCCAAAGAGCCTTTTTGCCAGGAGGGCTTCCTTTTATTTTGAAATTTACTGAAGGAACAAGAGCAAAGAGAGACCATTTCAGTCAGTCTTCTAAAAAGCATAATGGAGGAAAATAGACATTACAAACCTTTAGCTTTTAATATATAATCGGCACGTTTTGATGTTGTGCGCTCTCTCCGTGTGAGACAGTTTGAAGGAGACAAACTCACTTCCACTGCAGTGCTTTTCTCCTCCTCCCAGGGCAGCCTGCTGTGCGCTGACAGACATTTCTCAAATTCTGTGCAAATTGCCCTGTTATTCCTCTTTCCAGCACAGTGAACTGTGAGTTGCTCCATCTACAGCTAATGAGTACATCTTTAACACTAACCTCGTGAACGGACGGCACTCTGAGCGGCCTCCGATTTCCGGCACACACACACGACCTTTACAAACTATCCTGAGTCCACTTAGCTCCGGTTTTGTAACCGTTAACAATTAGTGTGACAATAAGTGTCAGGTTTTTTTTGGTTTTTTTTGCGTAAATTAGCTCTGACAGTATCACCACGATGATGTTTTACACTCTCAAATGCTTTATCAACTCCTGCTGTAACCTCGCCGTGACACCATGTGTGCTAATTGCTAACTCCCGCTTCTCTCCGCGGAGGAATGAACCCCTCGAGGATTTTTTTTCAACAACGAAAGGGCGGAGAGTTCTTATTCAACCTCTCTTTGTGTTTGTTTTGGTAAGTAGATGCCGTCTGAGTATTGATTTTGGACTTTCATGCAAATAATTGTCTTTATCTTGCCCTCTTAGTGACGTACCAATGATTGGGTAAGAGTTGGGCTTTTTTTTTCAAGCTAATGCACTGAAGACGGTAAGGAGTAAATGCAGACAGTGACTTAAAGGGATATTCCGGCGTAACTTTAATCCATGGTCTAACACACCGTGACACCGAGTAAGGCCTCCCCCCCTCGAGAGGTCAAGTTTTCCGACCGCTAGCTTATGTAGTTTTAGCAACCTCAGAAAAGACCGCATGATAACAATACACTGCAGTCTATGCCTCCAACCAAGAAACCGCCATCAAAAAAACACCGGAATATCCCTTTAATTATTTCTCTCACTGTAAGTATTTAACACTCTAGATTTGGCAGTTTTTACAACTTCTGTCAGCATATCCTCTGATGAAGCTTTAACCAACGTGAAATAATCATGAAGATATTGAAACACACTGTCGGTTTTCGCTTTGTAATCCCCCGATTCAGTTATGCCAGCGGTGATATTCCTCAAATACAAACAGGGACGGCTGACAATTGTTTTGTTTTCACACACAAAAGAAAGGCTTGTCACCAAAAGTGTTTCATGGTGACGAGCTTTATTTGTTTATGTAGCTTTACATAGCAGCATTGGCCAAAAAATGATCATTATCGCTATGTATGGTAATGGTAAATTGTTTTTGTTGGTTGGCCGGACTAACAGGATGTAGAGTCATTTTGAGAAGATGGAAATCAGTTATATCTTCATCATCCGAGCACTGGGAATTAACATTGATATTATATTTAATATATAATCATATTCAGACTCTCAGGACGCCGAGTGAACACCTGCTTCTGAGATGTATGCAGCGCGCTCTTCTTCTTAATGATAGAGTGAGTGTGAACTTCACTTGAACTCAACGTACGTGCAGTATATCCTCACACAACTGTCTGATGAAACTCATTCACCACATACAGGCAGATCTTTTTGTTTTGAAACACTGTTATCAAAACTGAATATTTTATCTACAGCTCTGAGTGTAATCCTTCAGTCCATCCTCTTGTGAAGACCTAAGGATTGCTCGAGCTGAAAGGAGTAACAGTAGCATACAGCTCGGCTCTGAAAGCAAGCGCTCACCTCACTGTATAAGCGGACTATCATTCGTTTGTAAAGCTCTTGATATTAATTTGGGAGCGATGTCATGGCTGATAGCTAGCAGGTCTTATAGTTAAAAATATCATTGAATCATTTTAGGTGTTTGTCAATGTTATTGATTTAACCCCTTGCGAGCATAACGCGAGCCCTCTGGCTAATAGCTGTCAGGTCTTATTTAAGACCCGTCCTATTTGCGTAGAGTAGTGAACAATGTTTCTGTTGCGTGAGAACCTGAGAGGATTGTAATGGCTGTTTCAGCTTTTAGTCAAGCCCTCAGGTGTCGCCAGGGGGAACAACATTACCCGTGAAAAACATTACATTTTGATGACAGTCACATGGAGACAGGTGATCAAAAGTTTAAAAAAATCAGCTGAGAAAAATGTTTGTATATCTGTTGCAGTTGACTTTTGATACGGCTTGACAATGAGCAATAAAAATGTTTTCTTTCCGCTAAATGCATCAATCTGTACATGTTATTATATAGCACTGTACTGGTACTTTACTGTGTATGCAACTCCCAGAAGTTAAAAAAATAACGTTATATGTGGGAGATGATGTCTGATCTTGTTGAGAAAAGGATATCGATCAGAAATCTCTTGACTATACTTCACTTTGAATTGGTGTTAAATGTATAACAGTATGTTCTGTCAAAGTGGTGTGAGATCAATCCCTTTAGATTTAGAAGTGGATGTCGTGACGCCCCATCTTGTGTATGAAATTGGTTCAAATATCGAGCTAAAAACGAACTCATATGTGGTTTGATTAATAATGAATTATGAGGCTAAATGTTAAAAGTGTGAGAGAGAAACATGCGTCCATGCAAATGTGGGTACAGAATCAGCATCCGTGTGTACTTGACTGTAGTGTGTCTGTACCGGGAGGGTAATATGCAATTAAGGTTGTATCACGAGGTAATCAGGCTGCACTGAGATGCCAGTATGGTTGTCATGTAAGCCTCCTCACATTCTTGAGCTGTAGCTGCCATCTCATTATATGTGGACACAGTGCTCCTGCAGATACGTGCCAAATGTGGCAAAAAAAAAATCCAGCAGCCGTGCCAAGTTTCCAGTCAGTAGCGAAACTATGAAGCAGATTTTCAGTTCCCATGTCAGGTTTTGTTTGTCTGTTTATATGAGCCTGTTTTATTAATAAGCAAACCCCCCCTCTTTTTTTCAGCTACCAAGTATACGCACCGAGGACTCTTCCCTGTTTCTCTATAAGGAAACATCGCTGCCGGTTCGATTCACAGACAAAACTAATGACTCATTTTGACGCGGAGACGCACTGGCAGTGCTCCTTGAGGACAAAAAGGGGTGGAAGAGGGCAGATTGGGGTTTAGTCTCACTCCTCCTCGCAGGGTCAAGTGTCCTCCAGAGGGGCTACAGAGGAGCAGTAATCCACTGAGATGTCAGAGAATGGCTTCCCCTGGAAAGGAAATGTAATATGACGGAGCACAAAGGAAGAGGACTGGCTGATTTTTTCTTTACAACACAGCAGGACACAGCCAGAGGCTTTTACACGGCCTTGAATGTGTTAGAATGTGGCGTAACAATCCTGCACAGCACACATTACAATTTTGTGTCCAACACTGTTGTGGAGCCACGCTGGTAAGCTGCAGAGCGAATTATACAATCATTTGAGATCACAAATCAACTCGCCTTGACTCGACGAAGAATACAGGAGCGCAAAATACTCTCAGAGAGCACGACAACTTTGAGAAATGGTAAGCAAAACACTGCGTATCTAGCAATGACTTCCTTTATTGCCCCAAGAGGGCGATTCGTTTGGCTGACAGGGATCATATCACACCGCACACAATGCAAGCGAAAAACATGTATCGGCAGCTGCAGTGACGCAGTTTGTAGCAATTTATTTAGCGCTGCTTGTTTGTTTTGGTCAATCTTTTGACTTCTGGATTGCATCTATTGTACGCTCCCAGCTCCACTTCATCAAATGTGTCTCTTCAGTCTCATTTCCTTCAGTCCTTAAAGCGACAGTGCAAAATCCAAATGTAAACAAGAGCAGGGCACTGAGCATCAGAGGGAACGTTGCAGACCCTGATACCGACTCATTTAAGATGGAAGTGGTTATTTCTTATGCATGCTCTTAATTCGTTATGTGTTTTAATTACAATTAGCATCAGTACTGTTGCTATAACGCACAATTTTAATACAAAACTCAGCTTTTGTTTTGTATTACTTTTAGCATCTTTTGACATTTGTTACCACGAGGAGTAAATACAGATGAATTCCGGTTCAAATTCTCACAACTTCCTCTGGCTGGTTACGACGAGCATGAAGCTGTGAGGATTTGTCACCCAAAGTTCTGACTGGATGATCAGAAAGCTGAGTGCCTAATCCTAATCAAGACCACCACCATTTCCCAAAAGTCACAGTTTGACATGTGGACGTTTGTGAGCGAGCTTTATTTTGAAAGTCTAAGCAGACGTTGCATTGCCAACAGACCATCCAGCTCTTCCATTGCAAAATCTGACACTATAGGGACAAGTAGCGTGGAGTAAGTACGGATGAATCTTCTGGCTAGCTACCACGAGCATGAAGCTGCCAGTATATTCAGCTACGCCCCTTCAACCCAAAGCTTAGTCCCTAATCCTGATCAAGACCACCCCTGTTTCACAGTGCACACAAACGGCGGTCCAAAAGTTACAGTTAGTCACGTGGAATGTTTGCGAGCGAGCTTCATTTTGAAAGTCTAAGCAGAACGTTGCATTGCCAACCTGACCGCTGAGCTCTTCGATTTGCAAAAACTGACACTATAGGAACAAGTGGCGTGTCACCGTCTGAAGCTTCAGGCCACTGACCAAGACGACGTGTTGTGTCGGGTGTGAGAACACGTTGGAATGGGTGACATAACTTTTCTGAAAACCCACAATCCAGCATTCACACCCTCGTCACGCTAATTGGTCGGCTGTGCGGAGGTGAGAAAGGAGCCCTTTTCATCCTTTACACAAACATGTCTGTCAGCTTCAATGTATACGGATGAATGCGGCGCCATTAGGGGATTCACCCTCTGTACCAAATTGCTGAAACATTTCAGTAAAAAATAAAAATGAAATATGTGATCCTGTGATCATGATGACACTAGCGGACAGGTCAGGGCGTCAGGGTATTTCACTGTTGGTGGTGCAACAGGAGAAGTCACAGAATAACCGAAGATATCAGGATACATCATCTGGAAAACCATTAATATGTGTATTAGAAACATTTTATGTGTCTTACAGACGTCGAGATGCTTCACCAAATAAATGAAAAAGATGAAAAACCATTTCCATCCTCTCAAGACCTTGAATGTCGGCGGAGAGGTGTATGCCAGTCCATCCAATAGCGGCTGAGATATTTCATCCAGTACCAGTATTTTTTTCATTTGATTTAAAAGACGGCTTTGATAAGAGACAAAAGCAATGAGGGAAGTGCAGCAACACGAAGCAGGTCAGACCAGCGGCCTTGGAACAGTGAGAGAAAGCTTGTTAGTCAGGATCGTCACTTCGGGCCCTCTCGCGTCTTGTTAGCACGCTCGTGCGAATGAGGATGATCGACAACGCAGACAACACAGCTGGAAGGCCTTTTTAATTCTCGTAAATGGACGAGAAGAATCATCATTCTGCGGCTGGAGTCGTCTAACGCAGACTGCTCCTCCCGAAGTCTACACATTCATCACTTGTATAGAAAGCATATGCAAAGGACGAACACACAGCTGAACGACAACATCTTTATATCGAAGCACCGAGAACGTCACGTAAGTATAAGTGTTTGGGAGAACTACTGAGTATATGAAAACAGCGGCATAAAGCCTTTAGTGGCTCCAAAGGAAGCTGCGTGTAATCTGCTCAACTGTCTCCAGTGATGCAACTGAGTTGTCCAGTTGCATTGTGGGTAATGTAGGCACCAGCTGTTTGATAACACTGTTGGGCTCGTTATGGCAAGTTTAAAGACAAATTATTGAAATCGATACCGCAGAACCAGAGATATCATATTTTATTCCAAGCGCTCTTCTTTCCATCTACATTTCCCATAATGCACTACCCACCAATGCACATTTTCTTTTCCTGAAAAATTTTGGTAAAACTTTTTTTTCCCTGCTCTTACATGTATTACTGGAAACCTTTCTTCTGTGAGTCAAACCTACTATATTTTGACTAGAAGCACACAAGATTTAAATCCTCAAGTAAAAAAAATACGAGAACTTTAGCATCAAGTATTGTGTCTAGTTACAGGTGGCCACTTCCCAGGTGTCAGCATGGAAGCACACATACAATCTACACTTCACTACCAGCTAATGTCCAGCAGGAGGAAGAAAAGAGTCAGCGTGTCGGTCACCAAAGCACCTGATAAGGCACACAGAGAGGAAGGCTTGATGTTTTGTCAGGGTATGAGGTTAAGTGCATTATGTAATTGCAGAGCTTTTAAGGTTCTGATTCATTTAAAAAGAAAAAAAAAAGAAAAGAAAAGACACAGAACAAAACCACTGACCGCTGTGACAGCTTGCAGCGTGAGACACGGCCTGTTTCATTATTAAGACGAAACACTGCGTCGTTCCGAGCGACTCAGCCGGCGAGCGCTGAAAGGAGTGGCTTTCCAAGATAAGACGAGTGAGACCGCTGTAAAGAATAAGATAATGCAGTTTGTTTGTTTTTCCCTTGCTTTTCTTCTATTGAACCGATTATTATAACGTGATTTTCACAATTATGTGGCGTCTGGTGTTCATGTCTGGATGAGTCTGGTGAGCATTCAAATTGCTCTAATTAGTTAATAGAGAAAACCATAAACAGCCCCCCCTTCTCTTCCTAGTGACATAATATTCTTAATGCTCAAGTTGTTCTCAACTTGAGAAGTTTCTGTTACCCTCCACTGACCCGGTCAGTTATGAAACATAGCGCAGTGCTATTTCTAGTTGAACAAATAGAACAACCAGCCTGTGTAATTCTCAGGCCTTCTCCTCCCTATTTTACGACTCCCTTTTGGATTATTGAGGCTATTAATACACTTATCAACATCCAGGCTGATCCTTTAACCCTTACTACCACCCATTTAAAGCAACTAAGAAGAATAATTCTTTAGTTTAGTAAAAGCTATAATTAATTGCTCAATATGGAGGGGAGTTTTCGGAGGATGGTGACTCTCTACCACATCAGTATGGCTGACTGACACAAACCCCACCAAGTTACTCATGTTATCGATCAATCTCTTTAGCCTGCACGGTTATTCAAACTTGCTTTAACTGGTAACTTGTTTTCATCTGGAGGTGAGAGCGGTGATTTGATTTTAGCTCCTGGGAAAGCTGAGCCTCACCTCGTTGCAAGGAAACAATTAATGCATAAATAACTGTGATGGAGGAGGACAATCTTTTTTTAATGCTGACACAGTCGTGATCATAGCGCCTGCGGTAAAGATATCAAAGCAATATGTCACACATGTTAGGACTTATTAATTAGTCACACAGCGAAGTCTGTGAATGTCTAAAGTCGGGGACTTTGACACTGGGAAGTTTTTGATGAGTTTCAAATATGCAAGTTTCATATTAAAAATTCCCTTCACTTCCTCCACAAAGTCTCTCTGGCAGGTATCTGCATACCAACTAAAAGTTCACAAGAGTCATGGGGAAAGAGATATAATTTTGAATTAAAATGTTCGCTTGATGCTATATCACAGACTTCCACAGCCAGAGTAGGATGAAGTATCAGTCATGTAACATGGTTAGCAGCATAGGATGGTAAAGTCTGTCTGTCCATCCCTACGTTGGTCCAGACTGAACAATCTACACATAACTGTTTGATAGATACTCATGAAATTTCGTACTGCCATCTAGTGCCATGAATAAAGAAATCTCAGCATGTTAGCACGCTGGCGTTAGCATTCAGTTCGAAGCAGTTCCCTTCCTAACTACTACTGCCTCTTAGAGCCGCTAGCATGACTATAGAATGTTGATTGTCTTAAATGTCATTGAAAACAATTCAGTGGTTATGTTGCCGTTCAAATTGAATGCTGCTTTAGCTTAACTTATCCCTCCACGTGCTGAACATAAGTGGGGCAATTTATGCAGAAATAACAACTTGTGTAAAAAATCCCACCCTCTCACTGAAGTTACATAATGCAGAAAGAAGTGATATAGGGAACGGAGTGGCGGAGACAGAGAAACCATTCACCCTATTACACCACACTGCATCAAAAGGATTATGAAGCTGTGTTTGGTGTTGTTTCACCATGTCGTGTCTGCACATTGCAAGCAAAATATAGAGGCTACAAACATACATGCAATAAAGGCTTCAGGTTATGACTCTGTATATGTGTTAAGTGTCATTTCTAATCTGTTGAAATACTTCTTACGGAAAATTACACAATTTGACAATCTCTCCTTGTCAAGAGCAGAGCCGTGTGTCCGGCTATTCAAAAGCTAAATTATCAAGCTAAAACAACAGGGGCCATGTTCACGAGCAGATAGCGAATGGACACATTAGAGGGGAGTTAAACAGCATTTGTGGTGTTCCGAGTGTTTGTCCACAGCCGAACAGTGACGGAGAGGGAGAGAGAGGGAGGAGATAAGGAAAGAGCGAGGGAGGGAGAGAGAGAGAGAGAGAGAGAGAGAGAGAGAGAGGAGAGAAATAAGTTTTCACCTAAGCAGGCTCAGGGGGAAACAGAGGAAAGCATTCATGATCTGGGGAAAGCGGGTTGGGATCTGACGACATCTGCTGCAAAACACAAACCATGTGAGGTGAGTCAGCGCACTTTTGGAGCAACTTCATTTGGAGGTTTCTATAAAACTCCCAGTCACAAAGCTGATGGTTTTCAGTGTTCAGGACTGTTCAGGATGTGTTGCTTAGTGATTCATTCATCTCTCATTTATTCTCTGGTTACACATTCACATGATGCCGGTGAGCATTTACATGGATGGTTGATCGTGCAGGAGTAAATTGTTCTATCACACAAGCTACGGGTTCATATATTCAAGGCATAAAATCTGTAAGTGTTATTAGGAACATCACTGCACGTCTGAGTGAACTTGTGGTTTTCACTTTTTACCTTTCCTGCACATTAGTTTGTTTGCTGAAACAGGATTTAATGTTGACACTCAATTATAATCATTTTGAACCTGCATCAGAGCACGCTTCAAACTCTCTATTTCAGTAATAATTCAGAGTTTTCTGAGTTTAGTTTCGACTCTGAGGTGTTTACATTCAATGAGAAAATGTTTTATTAGTACAGTAAATGACTTGCACTGCTCTCTCTTGTCGATTTCAACACGTTGCTGGTTGATAAGATTATTAGAAATAATGTGGAAGTTGTTCCAGCGAGTCACAAAGAAATTACATTTGTGTTTCTGCATTGTGCAATCAACACATCCTGGATGAGCTAATGGTTACAAATGCTGGTAACACTGTACGATAACCATCATTAACAAATGGTAAAGGAGTAGTTAATTAAACTGTAGTTAATAGCTATTTCACTGGTAACAAACAATGGATAGACCAACTATTAAGCCAAGTGTTGCATCTGATGTTTAAACAGTTTGACTTTGTAACTTATTTATAAATACTGTGAATACGGTTTGTCTTTAAAGATTACTTGGATGGCCATTACAGAGATGCAACTGATGTTCATAAACCTTGACAACTGTTTATTAAGCAACTGTTGTGCAATTTCTTTTATGTAAATTGCTTGCAAATGTTAAGCATTTCGTATATTGTAAACTTCCAGCTGACATTTATATCACTTTGTATGTTTGTTGACTATCAGCTAAAGTTTACTCACATAAATGTAACATTTAATCAATGATGGCTACCATAAAGTGAAACCAAAATGTCCTTTATTCAGCTTTATGGCAGAACACTGAGGTATGCATACAAATGCACAGCACACAGGTCATATAAAAGTCTCCGTGGACGTGACCTTGGCATATTGCCAAAGGACCATTCTGCTCTCGGTGGTTTTGCTTCTCGCACGTTGTTAAATAATATATCTATACTGTCGGCCTACCATGTGTCATTCTGGCCCGGATGTTTTGCCACAGTGTTATCACATGCTGTTGACTCATCCTGCTTCACCAGCTAGATTTAATTTTCCACCTTTGTGTGCAGATATACCTCTATCATATTAGGAGCCACTGAATAGCAATATAATGTCATGCAGTTAAGTAGATGAGATAATTTGTAGCATAGAGCACCTGCATATCTGATGACAGCAGTCTGTAAATCTCAATTGGTGACTGTTAATAGGCGGAACATTGAGATATGTTGCACAGAGCCAATATTATATTGTTGGTAGTTGTAATACAGGATGTGGCCAAAGTTTATAGGCACAATGTACTAATCATATGGATCTAAGTCAGTGTGTCATTATCTGTCTAATTGTGTTTTCTGGCACATTCTTCTCACGTGAAGAAAGTTTGACCATCAGTTTTTTCTGCCTCTTCTCTAAGACCGTCTGCGGAGCAAGAAATTAATTATGCAATGAATTGTAAAATGATCTGGGGTCACATCGTGGTAACACGGTGTCGTGTTTCACCTGTTACCTAAGTCTTCTGGTACATCAGCAGTGAAAGGCCAAATGAAAAAAGCAAAGACAAACAAGGATCGTTCGCCCATTCTTTGAGCTCCGTGTTAAATCCTCTGTGAGCATGGTTCACTAGCTCTCTGGGACTCGTCGTGTCCACTGAAGCCCGGTTCTTGTGGGACCAAAATGAAAGCAGCAGGCTGACCAGGGACACGGCTGGATCTTCACTATGATAGTGCTGAACAAGCAAAGTAACCATGGAAACAAGAAGTGTTTATCTCTGAGGGGAATCTATTGGCATTAATAAAAAACCTTGGATTCTCTGAAAGGCGAGGCGAGGCTGAAACAATGACTACTTTCAAACAAATTAACTTACAACCTGCGAAAACACAAGTTGAAATCTTCATTTGAGATGAAGAGTTATCAAAGTATTGCGCGCAGTGAGTAAAATTTTGTACAAATGCTTTATTATTAATCAATTAATGACTTTTTGCTTTGCGACAATGTCTTATGTGAAGCAACATGTCAGAGAGCATTTTAGCAAACAAACACATTCAATGAGTTTGTCTAACTTACCTATTATGTCATTGCTGATTCTAACCAAGTTTTATTTTATTACTTTATTGCAACTATTGGAACTAGAGTGAGACAAAAAGCTTTTGAGGCTACTGCAGCTAATTCAAGGGCAATCTCTTATTAAGGTTTATAAATCCTTTATTAAGCACTCACTAACAGTTTTTTTTTTCAGTGAATATTATTTTTATAATTATCAGATTACCTTTTCAGGCTATTGCCTTTATGAATGAAGACAGACAGGTTAGATGAATTGCAGCAAAAGCTAGGTTGCTGTCAGTAAGGACCCAGCTTTGGTACCCACTGAGTGACGCTCTACCAGGTGAATGAGCTTGGTGACCTCATCTGGAATACTTGTGGTCAAGGGTGATAAAATGTGAATTAAAAAAAATTACATAATATGCAAAATTCAAGCAGTGATGCAAAACATACTTTTTGTTTACTTCCCATGTAAATGGTGGCCACATGCAGCTACATAGAGGACGCTGTTTAAAAACAGGCCTTCAAAAAACCAAACAAACATTATTGAGGCAAAACGACTAAATTAATGTTAATAAATTGTATATTGTATATAATTGTAAATGCACAATTAAGTATGTATTCATCTAAACAATGCTTAGAAAAGGTTTAACAATGACATAACAACTATCTACCTATTAACGCCTCCAAATCTACCTAAACCTAAAACATAATGTTGAGATAGATATACAATAATTCTGACTATCAGTGCAGTCTTCATTAAATGTCCACTTGCTGAACACATTTTAGGGATAAAAGTGGTACCATTGCACTTTTCATAATGACGGTAGTATGACAAAAAATGGTAATGCACTGATCGTAAATCATGTTTAGTTTCCTGTCACAATGATTTACCTTAATCTTTACTGTCGTTGACTGTCGTGTTCACTTCTAGCACCTTTTTAAGGAGGATTTTGACTGTAAATAAAATTATTTAATTATACTTCGCACCCTGTTATTGTCACTGTAAACACTTCATATCATCATATCTTATGTCACACGATTGTCATATCGTGTTGGGAAAACCCTGAATAAGCTGACCTTACGTGACTCATTGTCATAGAACAAGAGATAAAAGCAGTCCCCGGGTGAAGTGGTAATCTGTACTTTTCTTTTTTTTCCCCTCTAACTTTGACATTTACCTTCTTCAACAATAAATGAGCGAGCGGTTTGTTTGGTCTAACGAGTCATAAAGTCGGAGGTGGTGATACGCTGCTCTCTGTGTAAACCATAGCTGCTATTAAACATTGCTTGTGTAACACTTGGTGGAACCCACCATATGAATGATGGACATATGGTAGCTTCTCGTTTCATAACTAAAATAACAAAACACAACAAAAAAAAACAGCCTTGGGGTGCTGTTTAGCTCAGTTGGTAGAGCGGGCGTCCCATGTGCAGAGGCTTTGTCCTCGCTGCGGCAGCCCCGAATTCAAGTCCTGGCCTGGGCGCCCTTTGCTGTGTGTCGCTCCCCGTCTCTTATCCTGTTTACTATATTATCTTCAGCTGTTCTGTCAATAAAGTCAATGAAAGGCCAAAAAAATGTTTTAAAAAAAAAAAAGGCCCCACAACATGCCGCGTTTTTCAAATGATGGAGGTCAGAGGGATCAGGGTCAAAAAGCATCTGGAATACTAAAAGGATGTACGTGATAATTTAACTTTGATTAAAATAACACAGGCTCAGTCGTACTTTTGCCAAGTTCAAAGTTTGAAGATGGTAACGCACACTCAGGTCTTCATTCAGCAAAGTTTTATGACAAATAACAGAAAGATAAATGGCGGTCACATATGGTTTGAATATACGGTTCCATCTCAGATAATATCCCGCTGTTGCCTTTGATCGTCAAACCTTAATTAGAGAATGTGAGACCAGCTCATCTATTTTTTATGGGAGTACATTGGATGGCCTCGCCGCAATATGGAAGCAGATGAGCAGATTAAAGATAACACCATCAAACATGCAGAACGTATATTCACGGTCAGAACAGACTGTCAAACAGCAGTGTGAGGCGGAGAGAGCTGAACTGCTTTAATCAGACAATAGTCTTGGCACGGTTTAATGTTTAAAACAGTGGAACACGTTAGAAACACAGCATCATTGTCACTGTCAGTGCCTATTATTTGGAAATTCTTTGATATAGTGACACGAAAAAAAACAAGATTGGATTGATAGAATTTAATTGCATCAGTTGTCACTGGAAATCTGTTCTGCTTGTTCATTAATAAAGTTTTTCTTTGACGCTGCACATAGCTAAGTTTTTTTTTTTTTTTTTTTTTCGACAGCTGGGATTTTGAAAGAGCACCTGACAGAAAAATGCCAAAAAAAGTCTTTGAATCCAGATGGATGATACCTAACTCATCCATACACACTTTGAGTTATGATGTATATTCAGCTGTGTTGTCCTTTTAAAGAGAAAAAGTAGTTTTAGGGAGAGATGTTTGCAGGTCTTTCAAATTTCAAAATAAAAGCACATTATGTGGTCGGATACACAGGAATGTTTTCCTTTTTCCAACTGGATAGCCGGAATTTGTTTACATTACTCCTCAAACTGCGACGGCAGGTTTTATGATCTTGTCTTGACTCAGCCGCTGACAGTGGTGCACACTTACAGATCAGCCCATGCTCAACGACTTTAGCTCCCTCTCTGTAGTACATTTCTCATTTTCCCCCGACCTCAACATGTGTTTACACAACGGCACAGTGTCTTTATCACAAAGGGGTAAAGACACTGTGCCTCCAGAGCGGAAGCCAGTCAAATTGGAGCTGGAATTCCCAATGGAGCAAAGAGGACGTTAAAGTCTACACATGGCACCAACTACAACCCTCCACCCTGCACACAGTCAATTCATCATGGCAAAAAAAAAAAATGAGGCTGTATTTTCATGTCGAACTGTAATTCAGAATGCTCCAAGGTTTCTACATACTTTCTCTGATGACCATTTTTGGTAATATGACCTTTAACAGGAAGCTGCAATGAGACTATTCATTAAACACGCTTTACTTTTGAAATACACAAATGTCCTTTCTATGGTGTCATGTGAGTTTTCAAAGTAATTCCCTTCATTCTTTTTCACCAGGGGAAGTGTTTACTTTGGAGGCCAGCGGTGACGCAAGAGATGGCCGGGAGGCGCTTTCCACTCTGTGATCTACTTCCGAACCTGATTAACTTCATGCACAGGAGCCGTGGAGAGGATCCTCTGATGGAGAAGTGAACTGGCAGCACATGAGAGGGTTTTTTTCAAAACAAGTGGATGATCCTGTTTGAACATTTTCTACTGAGATACGGCGGCACTGTCTCAGTGACCCACCGCCCGAGGAGGAGGTCACCATGATCTCCATAGCTGTCCGCTGGCTCTTCCTGGTCTGTTTTATCATTCTGACCATTGGTGGGAACGTGCTGGTATGTCTGGCCGTAGGACTCAGCCGACGACTTTGGCGCATAGCTAACTGCTTCGTCGTGTCACTGGCGGTGACAGATCTCCTGCTGGGCCTGCTGGTGATGCCCTTGTCCGCCACTGTGGAGCTGCGCAGTGGGAAATGGCCCCTCGGAGGAGCACTGTGTAACATCTACATTTCACTGGATGTCCTCCTGTGTGCCGCCTCCATCCTCACTTTGATGGCCATCAGTGTGGACCGATATCTAGCCATTTCAGCTCCCCTTAGCTACTCCCGGAGAGTTACCCCTCTAAGGGTCACACTGGCCATGATCGCCATCTGGGCCTTGTCACTGGCTGTGTCCTTTGTGCCCATCCACCTGGGCTGGAACACAGTGGACTACAGAGTGCAGCACTTGGACTGGGGCATTGGGGACGAGGACAAGGAGGGACGTTACTGCCAGTTTGAATGGAATAACAACTATGTGCTTATTTATGCCTTTGGCTCATTTTACCTGCCTCTGCTGCTTATGTGTGGAATGTATCTTCGCATATTCAGAGTGGCGCGAGAACAGGTCAGTGTTTGTATATTTAAAACTCCCTCATGTATTTAAATTATTTTGTTAAACACGCTGAGGTGGGATGTAAAAGGTCAGAACTTGGCATGTGTTTAGATAGAGGCTGTTATTTCAGAAATCACAATTTCAAATTAGCGATTTGCATTTGAGTGGAAACCAAAATGACATTCACAAAGTCATATTCACTTGTAATATATTCTCATGCCTTAACCACTGAATAGGTCGATCGCCAGTGACTCCCAAGACGACAAATATCACCACTGGGGACAGGTGTGCCTTGCTCGTAAGGTCACAGCTTGTTTAGGTTTAGGCTGGGCTGAATTCTAGGCGCATGCCACCGGTCTCCTGGCCACTAGGGGGAGCCGACAGAGGCGTAAAGAACATCAACTTTCTTCTCATAAATAATGTTAAACATATACTTAAACATATTTCAAAAAACAGGGAAAATCTAAAACAAAGCTCCAATCTAAAACTTTAGTCATTCATTAATTTGTTGTTTTTTAAAAAAAAAAAACAACATAAGCAACATTAGCATAAGACTATGTGTGCCAGTGGTTTCATCTCACCAAAAGTCAGGAGAAAGAGTCTGTAAATGCAAGTTTTCCATTTCAATATGTTCAATATCAAATTCATGAAATGTATAATGGAATCATACAAAGCTGATATCTATATAAATACCAAAATAAAAATATATAATCTTAAGTATATGCCTATCTCAATTAATGAGCATAATATTAATCATGTGGCAGTTAAGTAATTTTTTTGTATCAAATATCAAAATGTGCTTACATAGGGTGCATGCATAGTTTGCCTAGTGGGGTTAAAATAAGTACGTCACTTATGTAGCTTAACTTACAAATGTAGGTAACCATGGTTACATTATGCACCACCTTAGTAAGGTAAATTAACTCAGCAACATGAACAGTGGTCACCTGAAACTTTGTGTTTGTTTAAACCCAACGATTTGTCCCATCCACCTCTTTATATGGACTTTGTTGTCTTTATACTCCGTCACTTTACGTCCTCCTTTGCCAACTGTAATAACTAATATGACCACTAGAGGTCGCTTACAATAAATCTAAATATAGATTGTAAAAAGTTGCTTGCACAGTCAAACTATATGACCATTTTTCCGAAGAGGACAGGCTGGACATATGATGCGGAATCAGATCCTCACACTTCCACACAGGAGAGTGTGTGAGCTCATCTTTTATGTATTCTGTGTGCTCTGGCGCTCTAACTTTTTCTCAACCCGTCTCTTCAGGTGCGGCGCATTCGTGCTGCCACTCCATCATTTGCCCGCTCGGCATCGACCGCGGCCATAGCCCGAGAGCACAAAGCTACCGCGACCCTGGCAGCTGTGCTGGGGGCTTTTGTCATCTGCTGGTTCCCCTACTTCACCTTCTTCACCTGCATGGGCATAAAGGAAAAGACAAACCCGCCTAACACGCTTCACTCCATCGTCCTGTGGCTGGGCTATTTTAACTCTGCTCTAAACCCCATCCTGTACCCGGCCTTCAACAGGGATTTCCGCAGGGCCTACACAGAGCTGCTTCGCTGCAGAGGACCGTCTCACAGAAAACTGCAGCTCACTCGTGTGTCCGTGCATAAACGATTGACCTTTACTAACGGACAGAGAATTCCCCGACAGGCTGAGAAACATACAGACACAGTTAAGAAAGAAGCTGAGGGGAAGAGCCTCGCCACACATGAGGGAAATGGTTTCCCCATTGAGCCGAGCTGAAGTGCTGCTGAGCCACTGCTGGACCGTAGACTGGCAGCAAAATGTTGTAAATTACAAACGCGCTCCACTACTCACAGCATCAGATCGACAGTGTCAGTTAGAATCTAACTCTGCTCAGTGTTTGGTGCCAAAGCCGATGAGATTCATGTAAAATGCGAGGCACAGCATCGAGAATGAACACAACTTGTCGCCCATTATTTTCTTGATTGCACTGAATTTTTACAATCAGTGAAATTCACAGTATTGTTTTGTCTATTTATAAGATGTGCGTATACGACATGTAGTTCCCTTTGTAAGCATGCAACATTGTCAAATGTTCAAAATACAGAGCAGGCAGAGCTGAGATGAGTGAATGGATGACTCAGTAAGATTCCATAAAGCTTCCAGGGGACACCGGTGGTTAAAAGTTTGCAAATTGTTTATTTTCTCTCTCCTCAGCCCAGCCAACGGGGGTGAATAAGTGACCAGCGAGTCGATTTGACAGGTATAATATGCGCATACGACCTTCCTGGATGTTTTAGCCGGGAAACTCCACCGGAACAAATAAACTCAGACATAAATTCACATTATTTCTAATGAAGCTGCTCCCAAAAACCCTGGCTGTCTGCTGCACACACGCTGCATTACAATATGAATTAAAATCCATGTCAATGACAACTTTGCTGCCTTTATGCTCTGTACATGCTGCTCGGACTTTTCTCATGCATAGACATCAACAACAGATGAAATATCTTGCCACTGTAATCTGTCGTCACCAGTCTCAGTAGAGATATGGCATGTAAATGGAGTGAGAGATACATTTGAGATGGATTACTGGAAAGAAAGCTCACTGATAGATATGATACCAATTCATTGGTTTTAAAGCAACATTATGTAATATTTTTACCTTAAAATAACAGCTTCAGAATCATTTTGATGCTGCAGTGTCTTCTAATAAGGAGAATGGTGTCTCTGTCTCAGCCACTCTGGCCCCACAAGTTTTCAACAGAAAACATTTTTGTAATGTTATGAGTTTTGTTCGTAGTTAGCACCTACATTACATCTGACTAACTGTCGCAGACCTGGGATCTGTATTTACGACGGTGGTGTTGAGCTCAGAAACTGTGGAAGGAGGCAAAATCACACAAAAAGCCAATTTTTACACAATGTTGCTTTTATTCGTTAATGTTATTTACCAAATAACAATTTATAATTTTCAATTAATTATATAATGAATGATGATATTTCATTGTAAAAAGTTTTATAATAAAATAATACATTCAAATCAAGGGCAATTGCCTCCTGGTAGCAACTTTATATGTATATTTATAATGTTTTTGTACATTTTTATTATTTATAATCTAATTACTGACAAATGTGATTGATAAATGAAAATAATATATATGTATAATATATTTTGTTCCATAGGCAGAATGATAATAATACTGTAGTTTCATAAGCAATTATTCATCCATCAAATACACTTTTTACCGAGCTTACTGTATGATAAATGGAAGTATTGTGTTGGTTTTTTGGTGCTTTTTATGATGAATTGTAATAAAGACCATCACCAATAGTGTGCAGTTTTTCATG
Organism: Diplodus puntazzo; assembly: GCA_963678695.2. NCBI lineage: Eukaryota > Metazoa > Chordata > Actinopteri > Spariformes > Sparidae > Diplodus > Diplodus puntazzo. The sequence goes on along the minus strand of OZ023167.1, from coordinate 5,189,037 downwards.
CATTGTCAGTTTCAAGACAAGGCAGGCTGACCATGATTAAAGTTTAATGTGAGTCTCAGCCCTGTCAGTGGTACTTGACGTAGGCTGAAACAGGAAAAGGAGATTTGAATCCCCGCTGGAATGAATTGATGACTCGCCTCAGCCTTGTAGAAGAGGGTGCGCTGCTGAGGAGGAAACATTAGATCACACTTAGATTCCTGAATACAGGATCTAAAAGTGGAGGCGGCGGAGCCAGCAGCTGCACGGCGACGTATAAAATGAAAGTCATAAAATTATCGAATCTAATTCAGGTCAGGTGGCAGAGGAGTAAAAAAGGTGAGAATGGAGGTGCGGGACCACTTATGGGGAGCATTAAATGCAGCTGAGTCCTCTGAGCTGAGGCAGGAGTGAATTTTTGTCACCGTTTCCAGTCACATCACGTCAGTACGTCTCCAGCACAAAGGTCTCTCAGAGTCTGAGTGTTGCAAGAGCAGCGAAATTGAGGTTAAAAGAGTTTGTCTCTGTAAAAACTTGCAGGGAATCCAACAGAGGAAGGCTCCGCGGCTGTATTTTAACATGCAATAGATCAAGCCCGTCTCCGAGCAGACACGGAAAGAGTAAACAAAAGTGATGTTGGCAGTAGTAGGTGGCAGTGACAGCTGTGCAGGCAAAGATTTCAAGAGTGAAGAGACTTGATGGAGTCAACGCCGGTTGGCACGGGGTGACAAATGTCACTATCGTCAAATGCTGTTTTAACAAAAAGGTGCATTGTTGATGCGAATGCACCATTCAATTCATACCGTTTCTAAAAAGTCTACTTATAAATCTTTGTACAACCAGCACAAAACATTGGAGGCACAGATTTTTTCTATGAATGGTTTTAGTTCGATCACGTGTTTGTCACCTGTCAGCCTGTAATTAGTAACTCTTAGCCTGTGGAATATTCAGTTCTTGTTTTTCCTAACAATCCACCACTTTCCCACTCCTTTTGTTGTACCCAACTTGTTTGAAAGAGGTTAACCACTAAATGGATTGCATATCTTGATATTGTTTTCAATTGATCATGTGTCACAAAGGGGTTAATAAGTTATTTAATTCTGGTTTATTAATGTTTTACACAGCTTTCCAACTGTTTTGGATAAGGGGTTGTAGTTAAAGCATGTATGGTTTGAGGGAAGAGCAACAGTTTCAAGTGGCAAATAGGGGAAATTAAAGGTTCAAGCCCGCAGTCCATATTTGCGATGCGGCTTGCCGTTTCATCTGTTCAACAAGAGATGGATCGGAGGGGAACTGTAGGAGCTTTTGGCACTTTTTAATGCCGGTCCTCTGTGAAATGAGCAAGAGATTCAAGTTTTCAAGCTTTTTGAAATTTTCTTTGAAAGCTTTTTGAAATTCTCTCTGTTGGTGTTGCGTGTCTGCTACTGTGATGGTAAAATAATAAAATGGACAGTTCAAAACATCATTACTTGGCTGCCAAAGAAACTAAAAATAAAATTGTTAATCCGTGTCTTTAAGCTCTGAAATGTCTCTCACCTGCAAATTGTATAAAAGGAACACGGACTCCTTATCATGTATCATAGATGTATCACTGTATTATGCATGGATAGATATTAACACAGGATTCTGGGAAATAATGTATTAGTTCTGGTTTAAAATTTTGATGTGAAATTCATAATGGGAAGTTCCATTCGTGACTCTGAGCTCTACCTACTTAACCTCAACCAGTCTGGGTTCTGTGCATCTGTAAATGTTTGATGATAAATAGTCTGCTGCCACTGAACCTGGAATGACCTGCATGCAAGAACAGAGCGCAAAAGGAATAAAGGATCTACCACTGATTTTGTTCCATGTCGAGATGTTTGTTCATGATCTCAGCCATGATCGAACTGTCCACCGTTGTTTCTCTACGTAATAGGACCAAAAATGGGCCTTTTAATCACGTTAGAACAGAATTAAGAGACTACACATCCACAGTGGTTCCAGGCAATGTGCGTCACCGGTGTGCTTTATGAAAACATATCACTCACTCAGAAGTGGGCTAATCCAATATTGTGCTTGTCCCATTACTTAGGTCAGGCCCGTTGACTGTGCTATCTGCCATGACCCAGGACGCTGAGGTCTTTCATTTTCATCGCGGTTATCTCTGTTTGCTCTTTACGCCGTCTTCTCCTGTTTCACATCTTAGCACCACAGAGGCAGATAAAAAAAACCCCACCTGCTGTCAAACAGAGCAACATTTTGTCCGTGTGTGAACTAATTATTTTTTTCATCTCAATGGAACACAGCTAATTCAACTAGATGGATGTAGGTACAGTGTTTATAGTGTAAATAGTCCAACAGTACACATGGATTCTGTTTTAGAATTGCCCTTTTAGTGTGGTTACAATATGAGACATAGCACACCCAGACAGCATCACAATACTGTATGTTCTATGAGCCTGTTCCAGAGACACACTGATTATACTGAATGAAGTGTGAACTGTACATATGGTCAACTTTGATAAAATGTATAATGAACAGAATTCACTTTAGTCATGAACAGATCTATAGAAATTGTTTATTTTTTGCTTGGAAACTTTCTGCATGCAAAATTAAGCTGGGGCCAGCTGGTTAGCTTAGCTTAGCTTAGCATAAACACTAAAAATGTGGGGAAACATCTGGCCTTGCTGTGCCTAAAAGAAACAAATCATCACCTCCCAGCAGCTCTAAAGCTCACTAATTAACATGTTATTGTATATCTTGTTTGCTAGAAGTGCAAAAACACTTGGTGGTTTTACAGGCGGTTATGTGCTCGGCTGGGTGCAACTACTTCCTGGAGTGATAATTGGTGAGCTTTGGAGTAGCTGGTGACCATAACCTGGCTGGTTGTTTGCCCCTGTTTCCAATATTTGTGCTAAGTTAGGCTAAATATTCAAGATTCAGGATTAAAGTTCAGGAGTCTAACTGCCTGAGGAAAGCTGCTGCTCTGTAGTCCGGTGGTGAGGCGGCGGATGCTTCTGTATCTTTTGCCAAACGGCAGTCGGGTGGAACACACTGTGCCGAGGGTGGGTGTCGTCTTTGAGTGTCCTTCGGGTTCTCGGCAGACATCTCACTTCACTGACATTGCAAATTTTCAGAAGGGTACAAATGAAGTTCTGGGCGGATTTAACCACCTGCTAAAGAGCTCTTGCCAATTTGTGATGTTTCCAGGCAGGAAGCATTTTTATTGCTCCTCTGTAAAAAAAAAAAAAAAAAAAAAAAATGACAAAAACTTGGCTCGAGAATTTAACCTTCTCAAGTGTAAGAGCCTTTTCTTTTTAACTGAGATGTGCGATGACGATGATGATGATGATGACAGGTTCTCTAGATTCCAAGGAAACTTGAACTGTTCACCTGCTCCACCTCTGCTCCACCTCTGCTCAACTGACGCAGACTCTTTGCCTCCCTTTTTTTTCTGAAAATTAACTATCAGCTCCTTTATTTGTATTTACCGTACCGAGAGGTGTCAATCTTCTGTCTCTCTGCAAGGAGGTGAACAAGCATATTTAACAAAATGTAAAACTATTTCCCCTAACACATTTTCATCTTGTTATAGCAAATACCTTGTGTTAGCTGATATATTCTTTTACAGATCTACTCAAATTTCTTGCCGACATAGATGCCAATGATGGCACATACTCACATAGAAACTGAGAGCGAAGTGGTGCAGGACTGTTACGGTTTAAACTGTGGTTAAAAACAGCTTCGCCAAATTCGGGATGGAGGTCTTTGTCTAAGCGGAGGATGACAATACTTCTCTTCCTTCAGAGGATGAGTGGGCGCAGTACACCGAGCACAGGGGCAAAAGGAATCACTGACAATAAGCCCACCGCTGCCAACAACTTAACCGTAGCAGTGTCATGCTCACAGCCAAAGTAGGGGAGTGCCAGTGTGTGTGTGTGTGCGTGTGTGTGTGTGCCAACTTCTGGAGGAGCCAGTTCTAGTAATTTTCTTCTCAACTGCTTTCTCTGAAGTGGGAAAGCAGAGAAGTGGCAGTAGCCCTTATTGGGGCTGGATCAGAGGCGAAGATGGCAGATTCCCCAAGGACCCAGACCCTGAAGGGGTCCCAAAGGCTTCGGCTGCAGCACTGTATTTGTGCCCCTGTGTTGTAGAGGGAGCCCTGTGCCTAACCTTACATGGTGCACACTTCTAAATAAATATGTGTTTAGCAAATTACTCCAAACAATCCGAGGCCCATGGCTCATCTCTGCCGCAGGACCCCCTGGCAGGTTCGGCTGGCCAATGCTGCAGCTGCTGCATTTAAAAGCCTTTATAGATTTGAATCAGCTCAGTCAGAGCACGCGCACACACACACACACACACACACACACACACACACACACACCACACACACACACACACACACACACACACACACACACACCACACACACACACACACCTGTCAGGGAGTGAATTCAAAAAGCTTTGTGGGTAAGTCCGTGGTGCCTCTACGGGGCGTCTACTGCAGCTTTTATCAAAGACAACAGGTCAGTAACAGTTCTGTTCCTGCAAAGTACGTCCACTAGATGGCAGTGTGAAACTAGTCCTCGCTGCAGACTTGACCCCGAGATAATGTGGACGACTCAAGGCCTTAATTCTTTCTTCATGTAGTTACTGCATTGCTACTCAGAACAAACAATGTTGTTGTTACAGAAGGAAACAGCACTCATGTCCTCATGGTAGTATGTCCTTGAAGGCATTGACTTAAGAGTTTAGAAAGGTCTATTAGATTAATTATGAACTGAAGGCATTAAATAGGAAAAAGGACACTCTGTTGGACAGAGAGAGTCAGCTCAGAGATTTGCGAGTAGAAGAATGAATAAAAACAAAGACAGATGTTTCCGTCTCCCCTGTGCAAAGATCAAGCGAAGCAGAAAAGAGGTGTGGATTAGTTCATTCTTCAGGACACATGGACGTTGCATTTATTCCAAATGTGTTGCTCCAGAACTGATCAAAAACGCTGATTTTGATCACCTATTGTTCATGTTTGCATCATGTTTTTTTTTTCCACTTGGTTGTTTATTCATTTATATATATATAAATATCTATATACTTGCCATATGAATGCAGTAAGAGTGTTTAAAAAGCCTCATGCATTATGCAACTGAGTAGGAGGTGAGGTGGGTGGTGAGGTGCCAAGTGTAAAAAAAAAAAAAAAAAAAAAAGAAGAAGCCTGCACTGTAATGTTATAAATGCTGCCACTGTATTTGATTGGAGTGCTGGCTGCTGTTTGTTAAGTCACACATCATAATTGTCCCCAGTGGACCTGAACAGGTACAGCAGTTGCCATGGATAATTAAGCTAATTCCTTCTGCGGGCTGCACTGCGTGTCGTGAGTCTGCCAATCCGTCGGAATAAACGCGAGCAAATGAAGGAGCTGTTTCGGTTCAGTTTGGCAGCAGCTGCATTTTGCGGCTCGTTTCTAAAATCTGGAGATTTGTGCCCGAAAGGCTCTGATAAATCATGTTGATATCTTCCTCTCTGCTGTAACACAGCATCCCTCGCAAAGTAACACTCATCTCCTGTGTGCAGATTCAGCTCTCTCTGCACTTCTTTAATTGTTCCCACATTCGTGCCATCTGCAACAGAGACGTTTTCACGTGAAGCGCTGCAGAAAGACTCCAGAGCGCAGATTTCTGAAGTTTTAGCAAACTTACCATCTTTTTTTCTTAACGCCTTTCCCATCAACTGCCACTGGTTGCTTTGTGATACGAATTTTAGCCACAACAGCAACATGGCTCTGGTCTATCAATCATTAAGTGTAAGACCTTTGGGGATGCCCTGTCAAAACATTCTTTTTGAATAGCCCCACCTTGGTTAATGGCCAAAATTTTGTAAAATTAAAGCAACGGTATGTGGAAATATGCATTTTGTGCTATTTGGTGCAACGCCACTGTCGTCAATTCAATCTCAGTGCTGTAAAAATGTGTCTGATGCAATGTAGGTGCTAATTACAAACAAAACTAATGATAATAATAATAATTTATTATTAATAATGATGATAATAATAATAAATAAACAAGTTAAGTCCCTGTACTTTTTGTTAAGCACGAGTTAAACAAACGTTAGCATGCTAACCAGCTAAACTAATATGTGAACATGGTTAATCACATATAAAACAGACAAACATCAGCATCGTCATTGTGAGCCTGTTATAAGAGCCCACTGATTTTAGCATTTAGCTTAGCTTTTCCCAAGAACAGCCTTGTATAGCCAGTGCTGCCCGATCAGATTGACATTTTCTGACCAACCACAACTTTAATAACCTGTTCAATAAATACAAGCCCAATTTTGCCATAAATATGTGCCAAACTATAAAACCATTACATTTTCAGTAAAAAGCAAATTATAAGCGTATGCAGCTATCTGCACGAGTAATGTTTGAAAAACTGATTGTTGCAACCACATGATAACCAAATACACAAATTGTGAAATTCGCCTGTTGTTGTACAGCCACCATTAAGAGATAAAATACTGCTATGAAATGTCAGAACGAACTAAACAGTCCATCAAAATCCAACTGATCTAAAAACTACAGGAGGGCAGACTCTGGCATGAACACACACACACACACACACACACACACACACACACACACACACACAAAGCTTTTAAATGATCAGTAATTGACTTTGCGTTAATCAGCTGTAACATGTTGACAAAAGCATGCAGTCTAAGGTTGTATCTACTTGTTAAACAGTATTTTTGCCTGCGTAACGTAATCAAAAGTCACCAAAATGGGCAGAAACCTGCTGAATATTTCAACCCTGCACAAAGACGCTGAGACAAAATGCAATTAAACAGCTGAATGTGGCAGATAAACTTCACTTCTACGTCACAAAAGTTTCTCGTGCAGCTTTTAACCACAGAACAATAACTCGCTCACTCTCCCACGGTCATCCTTTTTCCGAAGGATAAAGCCGATCATGTTCTGTAGCCTATGTTGTGTCTTCAGATGTGTGTGTATTCATTCTGTGTACTGGCATGCTTTAACCTGATCCGCTCTCTCCAGCAGGTTCTGGCTCGTTCCACATTAAACTTACTGAGACTCCAGCTTGTGGTTTTAAAAAAAAAAAAAAAAAACAATTACAAAAAGCTATTGTGTTACAGCCAAGACGTGTGTGCTTGCTTACTGTATATGTTTGTGTGCGTTTTTCGTGCGTGGGTATGCGTTTGTGTGTGGGTCTGGTAATAAAGCAGCTGTTGGCTTTGCCTCACACTTCAGGATCTCTCAGCTCCTTGGCCTCCCACTGTTCTTGTCACTTCTCATCCTTCCATGCGCGGATGACTGCTAAACTGCCGTCTACGGAACAAGAGGCAGGTTGGGTCTGAGCATGCTCAGTGCGGGGGCTTGGGGGACTTAACATCTGAGTGTGGGAGGCAACACGGTGCTGCTGCAGGGGTTCAATATCTGCCTGCACCCGGCAGCAGTTTAAATAAACTGACAGCGCTGGAGAAGCCAACCCCGAGGAACTGGGAAAAATCTGAGACTTCAATAAGCAGAATGATCATAATCAATGGATAAACGAATCAGGGGGTATGAAAACAAAGCAAGTCAATATCATTAACAATGTTTGCCCCCTCTTGTTGTATCTTCAACTTCCAATTCACTTCACTATGGCAACAATATTTGCAGCAAAGTCATTTTGTGAGTTGATTATTAATATCTTCGTATCACCATGGACACCAGTATCTTTCATGTAGCCCAACTGAGAACTGTCTGTTTCTTCCTCCTCACCTACTTTTGGTTTTTCTTGTGAAGATAATATTGAAGATACTGCTGCAATTTCTTTTTTTTAACTACTATTTTTAATGTTGGAGGAGGCATTAACATGTTTTCACAATCAATACCAGCACACATTTGGAAAAACCTTATTAAGCTTTATATTACTGCTACACTATATCTCCATTAGATACTTATAATTCTTTGAACTCTGCTGTGTTCATTTGGAAGCTGAAGTTAATAGTTACTTTTGAGATTACAATTATTCACACCCTGTCTTGTGACAAACGCGGTGATTCTGAATGTGAACCTTCCTGATAAACTGTTTCATTTGTGATTTGAGGAAATTGTCCCGCGCCTTATCTTGAGCAAAAGGAACCAAGAAGAACCTCTTGGATTAGCTGTAATAAAATGCGTTGGCTTCTTTAAGATATGTGCTTCCCACAGGAGAGCGATGATCCCGTAAAATGCGATGCGCTGCTGAGGTCTGAGCCGCTGAACGGCATGTAGCGTCGTTCAAATGAGTTCAACCTTTAACATCCACAGCAGTAAAAAGAATGCAACGTATACATTTACGCAGCAGTAATATTAATAACAAATCACCATATATGATAGTAAAAACTGACAGGGAGTAAGTTTTACTGCACACTGACGTGTGAATGTTGCTGATAAACACTTTTACTTAACTCAGGTTTTGAACGCAGGACTTATAATTGTCGTATAAAAAAAACTGTGAAAATACACCAATACGACTCATATTGGTGTATTTTCACAGTTTTTGTGTAGTATGTAAATGCTAAATTTGGTGCAGAGTTGTGACCTAATGTCTCCTAGTTAAATTTAAAAGGAAAGTTGGGTTAAGTTTCATAGTCTCTGAAACATTTCCGGAGCTTCACAGAAGTAGGTGGAACTTACGCAGCCGATCTCTGCATCATTCCAAGTCTTCGAAAGCCTTCAAAGAGCTGAAATCTTCGCTCTAGCTGCTAAGCTAAAAGCGTTAGCGCACCACCCCGCATGTAATGGGTTCACGAGGTCAACGGCGCGTCGAGGGGCTTGTCTCGTCATATCAGCTTGAGAACCAAGAGACTTGGATTATGAGGATGAAGCAATGTTGTGTTTTTTTCAGTTGTTTTATTTATGTTTTAAAACAAGTCCCCATCTTCATCAGTTGTTTAGAAGAACGCTGTAGCGTTGTGATGCTGTGACGCTCCAGAAAGGTTTTTATGGCCCTCACCTGACTCTCCACCTGCACGAGGAGAGAGTACATAATGACTGAATTTTCCTTTTTAGGGTGAACTCCACCTTAAAGGACTGTCAGTACTTTTACTCTTCTTCTTTTCCCAACACAGCTGCTACAAAAAGTGGCGAAGCAAAGATGAAAAAGAGCCTCTTATTATGTCATTTTTGCGACACAGTCTGCCACTAAAACTTTTGAATAAGACAAAGTAAAACTGCGCCGGCTCCTTTGACCCTTATGATAAAGCTACAAATAAACAAGAGAACAAAGTCCACCGTGACTTCTCTAGTAATTTCATTGTTCGCGTTATATAATTACCTGCACATACGCAAGCTCTTTTTTTGACAGTGTGGCTGGCACTGTGCTGCTATTTTTACCCCGCCACTTTTCAGTGAGTAAAGTGCCCCTCTCCTGGGATCCAAACAGGATCGTGCCAACAACCACCTCAAGTCACGAAAGCTGTGGTCTTTCCCTTTTTTTGTTCTTACCTGTGACATTTAGGACGGAGATACTGTAGGACAAGGAACCTCCCCCCCCCAAAAAAATGCAACCGTGCCTCTGAGGCTGCAATAAAAATCTATAAGCATTAAATATAGACAAGACAGGAGGATTAAGGGGAGGAAAAATAGACAGAGGAAGCACTGCGTCATGCTCTCCTCAAGCATTCCCCCCCCCCCAGTTCAGTGGAGTGAGAAACAAAAAAGCTCTGTCTGCAGGCTTACATAACCTATCTTGGAGTTATTTTGTGATGGAGTAGACTGTGTGTTTTATGGGCGATTGCCCGAATATATGGGAATTTTGGCACAGACCCCTTCAGGTTGCTATTTCTGCAGCGATAGCTTTCTAAGCTCCGGTGGCTGCCTGATCACCATAGAGACAAAAATGTGCATTTGGGACAACAGATTTACCTCCTGCCTGGCTGTGATAGTAGTGCGAAGGCAGATAATAATGATGATGATTAATACTATTGCTGTATTCTTCTAGGATAACCTCTGTAACACTACATACATATTAATAAACTGGATATATCACTGAACATTGTAAAGCATTCTCGCATCCCATCCCCCAAAGGCAACTTTTTTTTTGGTTTTCAGCCAAAAAGCAGAAACATAATGGGTATGTTTTGCTGTGCAGTGGTAGTATAATGTGTTTTAACTAAGAATCTCAAAAGAGAAAGCTAGGTGGGCAACGTGTGATGTCAATATTCTGCAAGGAAAGGTTCTTAAAAGGAAAAGTTCACCCTAAAATGAAAATGATGTCATTATCTAGGCGCCCACGCGCTGACGGAAAGTCAGGTGAATTTCTGCAGCAGAAAAACAGCGTTTCAGCGTGAAGTAGTGAATGAGATAGTTCTATGCAGCTCCCCATCGACTTCGGCTGTGAGGGAGAATGCTTGTCGTCGTTGTTATGTCGATCGAGAAATGTTTTTTTTTTCGGCTACAAATCTTCAACCATCCACTGTTTAATCTTTTGTGGTAACTCTGTTGGCACATCCTGCAAACCAAACACTGTTTCGAACATATAAGTAGTTCATAATGGACATATTAGTTGTTCATACCATTGTTAACCACCATTAAATATGTAATATGGCAACTGTGACACTATCTTTTTTTCCCAATATTAGCCACACTTAATAGAAAAGGTCTCAGGTGTAGTTTTTTCTCTTTCCTCACAGAATGTACACGAAAGCCCAATATGTCTGATTCATAAAGACATTTAAGATGCACCTATTTAACACAGAGGACTCTGATGTCTCACTGTAAGCTGTGATTTGATGTTTTGTAAAAGACATTCACAGCTCTGACGGTGCGTCCTACAGACTGTGAGATGTGTGAAGGAAACTGATATTAGTGTGTGATATTATACAACGCAATAGTTATCCCAGCGTGGAGAGGATGATGCAATAGTTAATGAAAAACTTGGACTACAGGAATCTGAGTTCTGGTTCAAATCAATATCCCACTTGTTTTCACACCTTGTTGTTTACTCGCTCGTGTCATCGCGCAACTCTAAAAAAGAAGCGGAGCAATGAGCATCAGCCAGGCTGACAGTGAGAGAGCACATATGCAAGACGGGAGGAGGGAGTGCAGAGGAGGGAGGGCGGGTACAGTGGTGGCTGGTGGCACTCTCTGCAGTACAGATCTGCTGAGAGTGCCAGAGCAAGAGCTCCTCCACAGTCCACAGCCGCAGGACTCCCACTGCAGCTCAGAAGGAAAACCTCACACAGAAACACGCACGCACCGCAGGAGAAAGTGCTACCTCTCAAAGACCATGGGCAAAGAAGACAAGACAGAGAGGAGGAGAGGGAAAGAGTGATCAGATCCATGCAGAAAGGGAGGTGAGAAGAACTAGACTGCTTTTTTTTTCTTAGACGGACAGAACTTCCAGGGGGGCACGCGGCTCGCCGCGTTTCTACTTTTGGAGTCCATTCAATAATTCATCTTCCGGCTCGTGTTGGTCTGCGGAACACAACTTTGCTTTTTTAAAAGTTTTGACATGCAGGTCTGTATTTTTTATTTTTTTTTTATATTTTCCATTCAGCATTTCTGACTCTTATAGTTAATTCTAAGGCTGTTTTCAACACCTGCCTCTTAAACTTTCACCACAGCATGTGCCTGTATGTTGAGCATCAGTTTTCTGAGTGAGTAGGTGAACTGTATCTCGTTCATTTGGACTGGTGGGAGGAGAAGACGCATTGTTTTTCGTTTTGTAAGATACAGCAGAAGCTTACTTTTGCTGGCGTGCTATCACTTATCACCGCTTTTACCTTAAAGAACCTGAAGATGCTCCGTGACAAAAACGACTGAGGCAGATTCATCTCTGGATTCAGGACATCACACCATATAGCCCCCTGAGGGACACTGTGGAGGGACTTGCGAGCTTGATCCATTACCGAGACATATTTGAGGAAACAGCTTCTCTCCGGTGAAGACTCGGCCCCCCCGCTGGCCCCTCAGGATGGCCGGCTGTACCAGCCGCTGCAGGCAGGGGGTGCTCAAATTAATCCAGTCCCTGCGGAGATTGGTCTCAGGAACCCTCACGAAAGGTACTGTGGCTTGTCACCCAAACGCAAATTAACTATCATCATTAGTGTACATGTTTCACTCAAATTCATGAATTTCTTCACGTGTATTTGTTTGCAACAAAGGTGTTTTATGAGAGGGCTACACCCAAACATTTAATATGATATAAGGATGTCTATCTGTGTGCGGCTACCGTTGTGTTTCCAGGCAAAAATGAGTTTAAAAAAACCACACACACGAAGCCAAAGCTGCAGCCTCCAGTCAAAGAACTCGACTTTTACAGCGGAATAACATATCTAGCTTTCTTTTCTAAAATCCATTTCAGCTGCAGTGTGATACAGTGCTGCACACTATATACTGTCACGCAGGTCAAGGTCAAGATTCTCTTCCCACAACAGCCAAAGTGCGGTCTATTCATCAGCAGCCATGTGTGCTGTCAGGGTGTCCTTGAGCAAAACACTGAGCCTTTTTTTTTTTGCAAGCGTAGGTTTGTGAGAGTTTCAGTCATATAAATACAACACAACAACTCACTCGGTGATGCAGATGTGACATAGCTTGGCGATGCAATAATATTCTTGCGGAATGACTGTACTGTAAGTGGTGTTGTGCTGGCGGCTGCTACATTGAGCCATCAGGCCAGATGAGTCCGATGAGGATAGAGGGTTTGTTGCTTTTAACAAACAGGCCAGCGACACCCAACCCCGGGAGTTTGGTTGGTGAGATATTTCTGTTATGCTAAATTATTAATAATAGCTCATTTTCTCCCCAGTTTTCTCATACTTTTCGTGTGAAATGTTTCACATTTTCACCTTTTGAGGCTGTTGATACGGCTTCAGATGAAAGAAATCTGAGGAGGAAAGCTCGCTCCTTGTTGGGACTCTACTTCGAATGTCTAGTGTCGGAATTAGTGCAATTTGGACACTCAACGCGTTCAATATGAATGCATGTTGAATTAACGGAGAACGCCGCTCTGTGCAGCAGCCGGGCGTGGCTTCAGTGCTCTGGCTTCATTGATCTGCAGCTGTATCCTCCTCACGTGAGCTCATGAGGAAGCAGGACATATATAAAATGGGAGTTTAGCCTGTGGAGACGCCGTCAGCACGGCTTTTCCATTCTTCTGTGAGATTTTCTCCCCACGGTAGCGTGCTAGGCTAGCTAACGTTGGGCTAAAAGGGTTTGCCGTTGCTTGGCAGCACCATCAGCTGCTCCGGGACGCCTTTCTCATTGGTTGATATTATCAGGGCGGCCCAGGTGAGTCTGTCAGAGTTGAGAAGGTCAACTACTGGATCAATAAACCCCCCTACATTACCACATCATCTGTGCCAGACAGCATTCACATCAAAGAGCCATATCATCAGAAACATCTGCTTTAGGCTAAGAGACCATAACTGCAAATGATTTTGTATTCCTGCAATAAAAACTAGCTAAAATGTGTCGAGGTTAATCAATACTGTCATGCTAAGTTGTCCTATTTCAAAATTACAGGCAATTACCCTTTTCAATTTGACGTCTTAATTTCCACCAGTACTCCTCAAGTTTCCCTACAGAACACCTTCTATTTACTATAACTTGTATCCAGGTAGAGAGATCGTGGTAATGGAATGTGAATGATGTGCATTTGATTGTAGTAATTATTGAGGTTGCCTACCTTTTATGTGCCAGTGGATGAGGGTTTTTTTTTTGCGTTTCCTGCATGATCTTTGTAAAAACCTGTAAGCTGAAGTCACCTGTGCGTCATCCGTACACTTTCCCCTTGGGCAACAGCTGCGATGCACTCTCCACCTCTTGTCATGTTCATCACCCTCGTGTTAAAAGCCCCGGATCTCTTTCTGCTCTGGACCCTCCGTCAGCCTTCGGTTAAGTTACTTTTCACCTTAACGGGGAGGAACGAATGCTGAGTCACCAAGTCAGAGTGCTGCTGCAATTAGTCACGGCTGATAAAACACACCGGGCTGCTCTCACATAAAAAAAGAAAACAAACCTTGTGCTCTGACACAAACTGCACACCAGTGTGTCTGTTTGTGTCAGGTGGAGGTGGTGCTGCTGAACCCAGCTGCTTCTTTTCCCAACTAGAAAACATTTGGACGCTCTTTCTGTGATGCTCTGAATTGTTTGAAAGCGTATCCACTGCCAGGAATTGATTTTTTTACAGGGAAATGAAGTGAACTTGACAGAGAAAACACATCAATCATAAGGCAGCAATGTCAAAAAAAGTGTGTTGTATTAAAAAACAAAACAAAAAAACCCTAGAGATTCATTATTTTTTCTTCTGTTTTCTAATGTTGAAAAGTAGCAGGTTGGCTGTAAGAACACAACTTAACAGTAGCATGTCTGATTATCCGGTTTTCTACAGTTTCTGTTTAAAGTATGAGTATGCAATTGACAATCAATAGCAAAGATCCATCCACGTTAGGCTACCTTAATACAGATCGCCTGTCCGAACTCTCACAGGTGACTTTATCTTGTTACCTGGTGTGTGGTTGTCCAAGTTGAGCTTCCCAGTGGACACCGCTAAAATCAACCTAACCTCAAAAGCATCTGAACCACGTGCATATTTACAGTACGTGGCATAACTTTGATATGAATAACTTAAGTGCGATGAGGTGAAACCCGCCGACAGTGGCAATCTGTGTGGCTTCGTCAGCTACTGAGCTATTCTCGAAGTAATGCAGCCTACTTATGGCGCCATGGGTTTGACAATCTGGGTCATGCACTGCAGCCACAGAGTGTCTCAGAGACGATCCGTCCTTTTATATCTCAGAGAACCAATTCCACACCTACTTTTACAGTCAGGGGCTCGTCTTTAATTGCTTGGACTAATTTACAAAGTTAAGTTATAATGTAAGGGGTAAAAAAAAAAAAACATACACTTAGATGTTGTCCTGAGTGTGCAGGTTGCGATTAAAGGTATAGTTCCCCACAAAATCAATACATATTTTCCCTCTTACATGTAGTGCTGCTCCATCGACCCATCAAGATTGTTTTGGGGTTAGCTGCCAAGTGTATCAGCTATTGAGAGGTCTATATAGTCACTATACAGTTGCTGCATCACCTTCATTAAGCAGTGGCCCTTTGGCAGAGCTGGAAAAAGTACCGGAAATCTGAGTTTTGGCAGTTTTGTGTTTATTCATCATTGTAATTGGCCCGTTTGTAGCCTTTCTTCTCATGAAAGGTTTTGGATAATTAATTCAAATTGTACTCAGTACTCAATTATGATTTTAAAAAGTAACTAAGTAGATCACATGGTGTTATGCATATCTAAGTACAAGTATAATATAACAGACTTGAAGTGCCCAAACAAATGATTTAATTGCAGAAATACAAAGTAGATGTAGCAAATTTAACAATCCAAGCACAAAAATTATATTGGGGGAAGAGTTTTTTTTTATTTTTTTGGTCCAGTCTCTGTGCTCCAGTCTCTGTGTTCACAAAGTTAGCTGATGAAATGGCGTGTGACTTCTACGGAACATCGAGTTCCTTCGTCTTTGTGCCTTCGTGCATGTTGGCTTGCTTCTCCCCTCTTTTTTTTTTGTGTGTGTGCTTTGTTGACTGCGGCTCACGGCGCTGCCCTTTTTGTTATTTAAGGTTAAGGTTAAGATGTTCGTGCGCTGCGCCGTAAAGAGGCCGTGTCTTCATTCAGTTTCCATTATTGAATGTCACTGAGTTAATTAACTTCCTCGGGTCAAATTAATAAGTTATAAATCATCTAAAATAGGGCTCACAATGTGATTTGTTTAATTTATAGGCGTTACCCTAATGCGTTATCACCTTTTACATGCACATGTGTCTAATACAAGGCGGTTTAGAAGAAACCTCTTAAGCAAGGGCATCAAAAAGGAAGCTGAATACTGTGTGTTTCTGTTGATGTCCATGAACCTTCAGTCCTGAACCTATTTTCTTTCGCTGTGGTTGTAGGTCGAAACGTTTACTTCTGCTCAATTAGCCCATCATCACGTCTCAGAGCACCATCTCCGCTCCGCAGATGGTGCGGAGGACCTGCGTGCTATCATATGCATGGAGGACGACATGCAAACCTGCACACACACGCATATTCATCTTCACACACGCGAGCATGTCAGGTAGACTGAAAAAAAGTCCCTCATGTTCAACACACACGTATCTTCAGTAGTTTGGCCTGTTGTGCACATTTGCCTGCACACACTCGGATAGTGACACGAACTGTAAAAACGCTGCCTGTTAACCTTTAAAGTGCTCTACTTACAACTGCAGCTGCATGTATATTCATTTTCAGACCTTTAAACGTTGCGAGAGTGTCAGAGTTGTGGAAACGGAGCCTGAGATGAGCCTCGGGCCCTGAGCCGACTGACTCTGCAGTTATTCCGAGGTCCCCAGTGGCTCCTGTGTCTCGAGTGTTTATACCCGTAAACCGAACTTTATGTTCTTGTCCTACATAGTTCTGCTTCTAAAAATGGTTTAGCTCTAATCTGTGAGATGTAAGGTGAATGTAAAGTTGCTGAGAATGACTGTTGTTTGTGACTAAAAAAAAAAAGCCTGTAAATACAACTTGTTGTTGTTTTGCTACTTTGTCGCTTTATTACGCAGCTGAACAACACTATCAAGACAGTTTACATGCATGCAAAAGCTCCTAGTTTTATTCAGGGAAGTCACTGACAATGTGTTTGGCTTATAAACAGACAGGAAGATTTGAGTTGTGGATCAGAAAAGAGTTATTTACAGTTTTTTTGTTTAAAAGTGGGGGAACCTACAATTCCCTCCGACATACAGACGGTGGCAGAAGAAGTGCTCAGATCTTTTACTTTAAGTAAAAATGCCACAAATGTTGAATTACTCTGAATTATGTAATGTTGCGAAAGTATACGTATACATATATGTATAAAGTACCAAGGATATTAGTACTCATCATGCAGAAAGACCCATTTTAAGATTCATATATATTAAATTACTCGATTATAATTAATGATCACTTAGCACTTATGTTGTAGCCAGTGAAGCTACTGTACTTTAAGTACTTCCTGTACTGCCGGGAGGCATCGTCCAAAATAACATATACAGCACATCATTTATAAGTTGGTTACATTTTGTACTTTGTACAACTTGTACTTAAATACAGCCATTAAGCAAATGTACCAATATGTATGGCTTTATTGAAAAAGAAACATAAGCTGCAAAATGATTAAAAATGTTTTGCAAGTGTCTTTGCTTTTGTGTGCTTTTAAATCCAGAAGGTCGTACAATTCTGAGGAAATCCAGCACTGACTCAGCACTGAGTCACCGAGCAACAAGTGTCAACCTTATATGTCCTTGGCGTTGAGACTGTTAACCCAAGTATTAGCATTTCAATACGTTCCTTTCAATTCTGGTAATTTCTCACAAACTGAACTGAATCTTGTTGTCCATGAAAGTATTTGGACTTTTTTGCTTTTACTATAATATACACGTTGTTGTGTTTCCACTGGAAACAGTGTAGAGAGGAGACGGCCAACCGAACATCCCGCCCTGTGCTGCACTTGTCCACTGCCATTACTAGTCACATGTGCCCTAACCTTGCAGCGACCGAAAAACATATTGTAGAATTTTCCAACCTCACCCTTCAATCTGTACAAAACCTCCTTCTCCTCCGTCTCCTTTCACTCCCTCCCTCTCTCTCCTGGTCTGTGGCTGTAGAGGCAGTGGATCGGAGCTGACAGCGCGCGCCTCTGCTTTTAATTTTTTACATCACCTCACTACACACTTTTATGTAACTGTCTTCGTCTGGATTTATTTTTATCTTTCCTGCCTCCGCCGTGTCTTCTTCATTCTCAAAGTTAATTCTCTCCGGCCTCATTGTTTTAGTATCTGAAATGTACGTGCAAAATACGCTTTTGATGAACAAGCATGCGGAGAACAGTGTTGTGATGATGAAGTGAGATTAATGCATCGTTGCGAGGTGCTGTATGTTCAGCTCACACGCTCTTATGTTGCCGTTCTCAGATCTGTTTAGCTTCATTCTGTATTTTAGTCATGGCCATAAAGAGTTAGATGCAATGGCGCCCGAGCTGCTGACGGTTATAAGGGAACTCTGTACTCTGCTGCCACCTGTTGTTCAAAGAGTGACACCACAAGCATAACACACAATGTGTGCTGTCAGCCAACAAAGTTAAAGACAAACATGGCAAAAAAATCACTTCTAATCACTTTTGTATATTATGTGAGTAAATGCTATTTAACATGTGTGTATTTCTGACTGTGCGGACACTTCCTGACTGCTGTTTTGTTTCTGTTTGTGTGTTACCTGTATGTGTTTCCTCGATCAACAGTTGGCTCCTCTTCGTGTTTTAATCCACCTCATCAAATAGAGCCGGTGGCACATTTTTCCACTGAATACCGGTCTTGTTTCGAGGGAACTGTTCGGTACAGTACGAGCACTATGAGCACTTAAATACGAGCGAATAAATATTTAATTGAATTTCCCAATTTTTGACATGCTTTAATATTAATTTTAAAGACACGGGGAAACTACGCTATCGTTATTATGCAATTCTTATTCTTGACAATGAATTCTCAAAAAGCCGCTTACTGATACATTCTCATACATTTTACATTACTGAAATATGGAGGGGGTCAATTTCACTGTTCCTAAATTTCTCATCAAGAGTTAATTTTCCATAACTAATCCAATTTATTAACTTGTCTGACCAGTCAAACAGCCCTCAAGCTATCAAATTATAATAATACTAAAACATAGAAAAGCAGATTATTAAACCACTCATTCATCGTGTAACCTTTTTCCCTTTGTCAAATCCATGTTCGTCATCACTTAAAGCACAACTAGTTTGAATGTGGAGTGTGCAGGAGACAGAGGGGATGTTCAGGTGAAGAGCAGAGCAGTGGAGACAAAATAATTCAGTAATGGGAGCTGTTGCATAACGAGGGGAACCTCTCATCTGGTCTGAAGCTGTTGTGGCTTGTTGACAGATCATCATAGAACAAACATAGATTTCTCTTCCAAATGAAATCTGTTTAGTCTTAAAAAAATATGTTTTTTAATTGCTTTTGAGCACATTTCCCAATGTATTCAGTCCAATAATGGGCTTTCACTTGAGTAGAACATGAAGCGGTTAACAGATAATGAAGCCATTAGTAAGTCGGGCTGCGGTGCAGTGTCCTTGGTCCTTGTCAGCGGGTGATTTGTTCATCCTAACCGGGGGGATGGCCCAATGGGAGCACTGTTCTTGTCCTGGATGTGGACATTAAGCATTCTAATGATGCGTATGTTTCAATGCACGACTCTGGGTTTGACGGTATATTTAGCAAGAATTATGTAACTGTAAACGCCGAGCGCAGTGCAGTCAGTGCAGGTTAACGTTGTCAGGCTGCACCAAACATCTACAGCAACTGACTAACTGCAATTTGTACTCATGGGTTTCCCTAAAACATTTTGTCACAAGGTGGCTTCGTTCTGAGGGTTCGTTTTCAGTGTTACAGTCGATGACAGAAATACGCAGGAACACTACAGGCAGCAGTGTCTCTATGATCCTCTCGCTCATGTTCCTGCTCAAAGCGCACACTGTTGAGTATTTAGGCTACAATTTAGAATAAAACTGAGTGTTTATAATATTTACTTATTACTTCTTATAGATCTAAGACAAAAGACACAGGACCGAGAGCAAAAGGAACAATAACCCAACATGTTCTCACACCTAAACATCTGAATAGGTTGATTGCCAGTCACCAACAAAACAACATATATTATCATCCTCAAAACAACTTGACTTGCTTCGCTTATGAGTGTACCGGATCTTCATTGTACACCAACAGCTGGTTCAGTTTAGGCGAGAGTATCATCCGACCCATGTATCTACTGTACAGCATATGAAAGGTTCGCTGCTAAACTGTGTTGCAGTAATGAAATTAGAAGCTTTTGAACTTATTTATGAATTACAGCATAAATCCAATGGGGTTATTGGGTTTTAAATCCCAATAAGAACCGTGTTTTTAACTTAATATTCCCTTTAAAATCCAAAACACACGTCGGTGAAATCCAATGAAATGCACCGTTAACATAACACAACTGTAAATTATGAATACAGTTGAATGAGAAATGATTTTACACAAGTAAAAACATAAAAACGACTTAAAAAAAGATTTACAGTAATGTCCCTCGCCTGACTTCCTCCTTTACGGCTGTAGTAATTCCTATGGCCACTAGAGGTCACCGCCTAACAAGAATTGTCTAATATGGGTGTTAATAAGCTCATTTTACAGTTGACCTATATGTTTGTTTTTTTTCTGATGAGGACAGGCTGCAGATACAAATGTGTTGACATCTTCAGTACCTTAAACAGAACCATGGATACACCAGTACTCAGTTAGGCCACTGATAATTCTGCCCCTGCACTCTCTCTCTCTCTCTCTCTCTCTCTCTCTGACTGGTGGATTTTTGTAATTTTGCCAACCAGCGGGACAGCATCCCCCTTTCACCCCCTTTCACCCCCTTTCACCTCCTTTCACCCCGCTTGCTGGCGCTTGTCACAGTGCAGGATGACGAGAGAAAGTTCCAGGCATCTGTCACAGGGATTATGACGGTTTACTCAAAGTAATCTGAACACTTAATTCTCCATCTGCAAGTGTTTGAATGTGTGTCAGGAGGCTTCTTTTTTTCACTTTGAACTGGGGCAGCGGAGGGGAAAGATTGTGTGTAATATTTGAGATATGACTGATATGAAGTGACTGTGCTGATTTTTTTAGCGGGTTGTAAGAGCAATGAATATTTGTATGGCAATATTCATATGGATCAATTTGGGATGCAGAAAGGGAAAAGGAGTTTAGATAAAAAAAAATGTAGGACGGGTAGTGTGAGAGAGGTGTGCATTTATCAGAATTATGCATGCCTTATGTTGGATTAATCAGTGCATCCGGCTCATATCAACTCAGGACTGCCCTCTGCACGCCACATGTACACACACACACACACACTTCAATTTCACCACACCAGTGATCTGCATGCTCAGTCCTGTGCAGTGATTCGCTATTCCAACAGCACAGACCGACACATGGCAGATATAAGGCAAGTTTCCAAGGGTTACGTAACAATGACATAATAAATATCGAATTCATTAATTTCTGTATCGACGCCACCAGACACCTCTTCACACTCACACACACACACACACACACACACACGGCTCCTGCTAACCCTTTTACAGTAAAAGAGGAAGTGGAACTCAACTTTCAAGAAACAAGAATATGGTGTTGAAAAAAAATGGCAGAGCATGAATTTTTTAAAAACCAAGAGAGGTCTTTTTTCTGAAGCTCACACACACACACACACACACACACACACACCACAAAGAAAAAGAGTGAGGCGGGGAGAGCATTTACATTTCTGGTCCACAGCCAGTGGAATATTTAAAAAGACATTCACATTTTCTGCTTCACTCCACCCCCTTTTAACAAGTGTGCTGTAGTGCTCTCGTAAATCAAAGCGATCGCTCTTAAAAAAATGTGCTTTTCTTAGATTAACTCATTAAGATCTTCGGCTGAGTTACGCAAAGACTTCCTGTCAGATAACATATCTGATCCTAAATCAGGCTGAATCTGTCTCAGACTCATTAAGCCGCCTTCTACAACAGTGAATGATATTGTTTGAGTGTGTAAAGCACTTATAATATAATTAACATTTACTTCTGCTCCCGACAAAGCTGTTCGAGTTTTAATGCCGAGCACTTTTACAGACATAAACATCACTCAGACCGACTGCTTTCCTTTCCCCCCCTGTGCACACAGTCTCAATTTGGTAGAAATCGAAGTCGCTCCATGAATATTAATTGATGCCATTAAACATTTTATCTCGCTTGTTTAGGCCACGGTGCCCTTCTCATTAGCACAAGAGGGAGAGGGTCACAGCTAACATATATCTACAGGGCTCATTATGGGACAAACCATATGGCAGGGAGCAGAGCGCTAATTTGGAGTGGTATTGAACGGAAGTCATCATGAGCATTTGTGTTGAGTGTGTGTGTGTGTGTGTGTGTGTGTGTGTGTGTGTGTGTGTGTGTGTGTGTGTCAGGGCAGTAAAAAAACAGAAATAAATAATGACCCGTCTGTCAGCTTGACCTTCACCTGTTACCATTCGTTTGTCAGTGGTGTTATTACCGAGCACGGCATTGGTTTACCACCAGCGCTCCACAATAACATGAAGGCATGAGGAGGCAGGGAGGCTGGAGAAAAGAGGGGGGGAAAGCTGACAGATGAGTGGAGTGAGGCACAGAGAGGAGGGAGTGGCGCAGGAAGGCAGGAGCAGCTTGCGAGTGTGTTTGGGAGAAAGAGATCAGAAAACCCACGAGAATCAGCTGAAAAAGGAGGAGAGTCGTCCCTCAGTGACAGAACCAGCCAGAGTAGAGGGGGGGGGGAAGCCCTCTTTAAGATCCAGTGGAGCTGTGGAGGCAGAGAAAGACAGAGCGACAGGGCTTGACAAGATCGTGAAACAAATAGAGGACTGTTATTTCTCTGGGGTTTGTTTGACCAGGCTGGTTTCCACGGTGACAACATGGGTGCAGTGGTGGGCACTTTGACCATGCAGACCAAGCAGAGGAGACCGTCCAGAGGTACGTCAACACTAGTCAGAGAGAAAAAGATGGAGAGGAGACAAAAGAGCAACAGAAAAGCTAAAGTGAGAGAGACAGAGAGAGAGAGAGAGAGAGAGAGAGAGAGGAAAGAATGAGAAAGACAACAAATCAGATACAAATCTGGACCAGCTGTAGTTTATGATGCATGTTTGTTTGTTTTTTTGTGTGTTATTTGCCAGATGTTGCATATTCATATTTCTATATGTGCCAGATTTCCTAGGAGTGACTATAAATTATTGAACGTTGAAGTCAGAAAACAGCAAAAAAAAATGGATCGTCTAATGCATGTGACCAAATGACATGTACATGTAAAGTGCATTAACCGATAGCAGCGACGTTGTGTGTTCTGTATATTTATTCATTCATTTTTTTTCATTAAAATGTATGACTATTGATTCAAAGAAGTAGCAGCGATGCGAATGTGCCAATACGTTGTGGTCATGACGGAGAGATTACAGCGTATCCCCGCTGTAGTGTGTCCTTGAAAAATATAACCAGAGAGCAAAATCACTGCCCCTCACTCTATTATTATGTGTGTGTGTGTGTGTGTGTGTGTGTGTTGTGCACGTGTGGGTGTCCGTTCAATGAGTCAGTGTGTGACTGAGTGAAAGAGAGAGAGAGAGAGAGATAGAGAGAGAGAGAGAGGGATGGGGTGGTGGGAGCGAAGGTTTAGAGGGGAGCATGTGAATTAACACGCAGCTCACATATCATACCTCTCGCTGGCCTTATGCTTGAGATCCTCGTTGTCATGGAGACTGGGTTGTGAGGGGCACGGGAGGATGAGTGTGAACAATCCTCAGCCCGGGATGAATGATGAATTTATGGCAGCATGAAATAAGAGATAAAAATACATGAAGCGGCGAACAAAAAGGAGTTATACCCCTCCGTCGTAGGACCTGCGATACGAGGGTGATGCTCGGTATCCGTTTTTACGCAGATGAGATGGGATCTTCTCGTCCTTCGCTTTGATAAAAAGCCTTTCAAAAGCACAAGAAAAGATGCTCACATTTTTTTCCAAGGTCCATTAAAGTGTGTCCTGTGTTGTCAGCCGTGCACAGGTATACGAGATGAGATAAGGTAGATAAGGCTTTATTGATCCCCCGGAGGGATAGGAAGTGTCACAGCAGCATAGGACACAGAGCGGAGAGATACTGTAGGTCAAGGCAGGATCCAAACAAAAAGAAGCTGGAGTTACACACAGTGCTACATCTTAGACCACTCAGCAGACTACAAACTTACTTTAAACAGACCACAGTTTTTTTCCAAGTCTGAAAAAAAGGGCTTAGATTAAAGTCGCCGGTAGCAACAGTTGC
Organism: Diplodus puntazzo; assembly: GCA_963678695.2. Taxonomy (NCBI): domain Eukaryota; kingdom Metazoa; phylum Chordata; class Actinopteri; order Spariformes; family Sparidae; genus Diplodus; species Diplodus puntazzo. Next base: position 5,165,153 of record OZ023167.1, on the reverse strand, counting down.
TATCGTTCCAACGAATACAGAAAATATAGCATGAAATAAAATAGAAAGTGGCTGCTGTCTTTGGAAATGTTTCGGAAGAGTGATACCGATCATATGTCTGTACGGTAAATATAATGCTTACCGCCAGCAGGAAGTTAGCTTAGCTTTGCACAAAGAGTGAAAGCAGGCAGCAGTTAGCCTAGCTAGCCTGGCTCTATGTGGTTCCATGGGGGGTTATGAGACAGGCTAACTTTTAGCTGGGTGCAGTAAATTAACTTCCTGGAGTTTTGTCACCACAGTCAGGCTGAAAGGTAACAAGCAGGGATGCTGCTGCTGGTAGGTGGATATTGTCACCGTTGTTCTGGGCAACTTTGCGGGAAAAACCAGCATAGACCAGCACCAAAACCAGCACCAAAAGGTGTTTTGGTGCTGGGACATGTTGTGCTTTTATGGGGGGCTGCGTGCAGTTACTTCCTGGAGTTTTGTCATCATCATGAGGCTGCAGGGCAACAAGCAGGGACTTCAGGATGTCACTGGATAGAACAAACAAGATAAAACCTTTTATTGATGAGCTTCAGAGGTGATTGCAGATGGATTTAGTTGCCTTTGGAGAGAAGAAGGCTAGCTGCTCCCCTTGTTTCCATTCTTTATGCTAAGCTAAGCTAACCAGCTGCTGGATGTAGTGTTATATTTACTACGCCGACATGAGAGTGGCATCGATCTCCTCATCGAACTCTTAGCAAAAAGGGGATACTGTAACTGTGCATCCCAAAATAACAAATTAAAGCAAAAATGACTGCAATCAAAGCTACACTCAGACCTATAGCACCTTCAGAACCCAGTCCTCCAATCTGTGTGTGTTTGCATGACAGAGCTGCTGTTCGTCTGTGCAATCACCATCTTATCTCCATCACTTTATCACGCAACACCCCCCCTCCCAATACGTCAAGATAAATGTTTACATCAAGACTCCTGCCTTGTATATCAGCATCAAGCGCCTGCAGTGTTTCTTCTGCGCACTTCCGAGCATAAATCCATCACTGGTAATCGGATCATGTTGTCGTCTGGTGATATTCTTATTCCCAATAAGTGTTTTGAACCCCCCAGGTGGTTCAAAGCAAGTCATTACTAGAAAAACCTCAAATTCAAAATCAATATGTCTGGTTCCTCATCACGCTTCTGAGATCAATAGCCCAGCGTTTGTCTTTCCATCCCATTTCATGTCCAACACACGTATTGTGTGTGCAATCCTGCCATATGTTGCTCTCCTCTTTAAAAATGTATTCTTCACACTCCGCCATCGCCCTCCTCCCGTCTTCCCGATGTGTCACCCCTCCTCTAATCAACACCTCAGCCCGTTTCCTCTTCGCGCCCTCATTCCATTTCATCTGTTTCTGATCGACACATTGTATTTTTCAGGGTGGCAGCTGCGCCCAGGCGGTAAAAATACATCCACACAAGTGCAGCAAAGCAACACCGTTGTTGTTTTTGCTGTCATGTGAGGAGGTGGGGGGCTTCTGTACAAATTGTGCTTGACACCTTTTTTCTTTTTGATCGGGTTGACCCAGTATACGCACCGCTGTTCATGTTCCTCCTGGCTGTCTATCCCCATGACAACAGGAGTCAGGGCGATCGCAACAGGAAGATGGAGGGAAGATCAAGAGAAGGCTGCGCAGAAATACACGCTGTACTGTATCAGAAAATATTCTAAATATACCACACTAGTTCAGCGCGAATAGAAGAAACAAAAACTGTGAGAGGATGAAGCCAAAAAGGGGGATAATCTGTGAAATGAGGGCAGGAAATCCGTCTCAAAATGTGCTAATCTCACAAAAATGTCTTACAGCAGCAGGCACATTATCTCTCTGGGTTATTCTAATAGCTTTCTGTGCACGAAGAAGATCTCTTTCAAATTAGTTTCTTTCAATTTCATACTATCTCGATATTAGCATCAACCTAATAGCGTATAGGCTCATAAATGCTGTATGTAACCTACATATTTGTTAGTCCACATGTGGACGCACGTGATCGGCTGCAAGTTTACACCGTTTTGCATGAATTGAAAGTGAATCAGGAAAATAGCAAACTGGACCCAAATGAGGACGATTTCAAGATAAAAGCAGAGGCAATTATTCTGGTACAAATAAGACACAAAAGCAGCTGATTAGGGATTACTTTTCATATTATCATCACACACAGTTTGACGCCTCGCAGGCATGCTTAAAAAAAATTATAAAATCGGATGACCAACAGGATATCTGATATAAATTTCAAATTAAGACGGCCTCTGGCAGGGGATGCACGACATTAGATACGGTTTCAGTGTCGTGGATTAATCTTGACACCGCTGCTTAACGGGCTGAAATGAAATGAGTCATCAGCACCATATCCAAAAGCAGGAGTATTATATCCATTTTAATCTGCTTCTCTCGAAGGCCGACTGAGCCAATTGATGCTGACGGAGCTGGAGCGCGGTGCTTGCTTTGGGCTCACATGTGAACATCGTGGCTTGCCGGTCAGCTTTCATTTCACTGTGGCAGGATTTAATGTGTTAGAATAATTAATTAAAAGGACATAGCATGTAAAAATCATTTAGTGTCTGCCGTATTGCTTAGATCTCAGGGACCAGTTGGGATTTGCGGATCTGATCAACCCAGGTGAGAAAGGAGGATTTAAGTAATTAATGCCGCTTGGTCTGGGAGATCAGGCTCAGCAGTACATGTGCATATGGAGATTGGTCTAACTTCCACTATATCTCATACGAGAGACACACACCAGCTCCACACACCAATGCAAGCCTGTAAATGTGTGCGATCGGCCCACTTCAGGTTTCTGCCAGAATTCAATAAAGTCTTCCAGGGAGCTCTTCATACGGATGTTTTCTCCTGGATGTTTGCTGAAACTCGCTGGTGTGTGTGTTGTGTCCACTGCCTGATGTCAGGATGTTAGTCTTGGCCCTGGAGCCGGGAGACAGTCGCGGTGACAAACACTTGCCCCCCCGCAGCAGAACCAAAACGCTTCACATCATTAACCACCATCCATCTCCACAGCAGCCGATACCGTGCACCATGTAGACATTAATAAGATCCCTCAACCCCTGAGGGGAGGGAACATGTGGCTCTGATATAATCCGTCGTTTTTATCTCTTTTTACCTCTATGTGAGCCTCGAGCCGTCCTATCATTCTGCTGCTTCGTGAGCTCTCCTTCTGCTGTCTAATCACATTTTTTGATGTTTCACCTTCTCATACTTTTGCTGACTTGTCCTCTTTGCTGTGTGTTACAGTTTTCATGTATCCAAAGAATGGTAAGAGCACATGTCGGACAGAAATTGCAGAGGTCTTTACCTGATAATAGAAGTATTTCTTCTTCTCTTCTCTTCCTTCCCTCTTTCTTTTTCTTCTTCTTCCCTCCAGATAAAGCAGATGACGAGCTGGAGATGACGACGGTGTGCCACAGGCCAGAGGGCCTCGAGCAGCTGGAAGCCCAGACCAACTTCACCAAACAGGAGCTGCAGATTCTCTATCGCGGCTTCAAGAATGTAATCAGCCACTTTCTGATTGTCTCATTAGAATACTTTGGTACACAGGGCGTGCATTTCTAAATCTTAAGCTCTGGATCACCATAATTCCAAAAGAAAACATTTACTCATTTACTCCTAATGGTATCCAGAGGATTTCTATTTGAACAAGACTAAGAGTCTACAGCCATGCAAGCAGATCTATGAGATCTACGTACTTAAAGCCAGCAGTGCTGTGAATGCTAATGCAAGCTTTACATACGTCGGCCATATTGGACCGTGAGGTACGGCAACACCACATGGACAAACCACATTCAGAACTGCACTAAAACCACTTTGCTTAATGATTACATTTGCTCAGGATTACTGCAGATGGTTTTGTGGCATAGCACGTTCTGTACAATCTTCATATCGCTGTTAATGTGTGACGTCCAAACTGTACTTCTATGCTTTGGCAATATTATTCTTAGAGCTTCCATGCTAATGAAGCCCATTTGAACTGAATTGAATTGAAAATAATTACATTCTGTGACAGGAAACCATACACCGTCGTCTGAAATAACCATTAGTTAGTTCAATTAAAATTGCTGTCCAAGATGGCCGACATGCCCACACATGCGCTACTCAAATCAGGTCGTTACTCCGATCAGGAAGTGACAACAGTGACATGTATATAGTGACAGCTGATGTTTCGCTGGTAAAGGCTAATGTTTACCACCGTCACCATCTTAGCTCACTCTGTTGCCATGCTAACATCTTGCTAGCACAAAAACTCATGTATTAAAACTTTGACCTGCTGGCAGCACAAGATGAAAGTTAAATTATGATATTATGATATTATTATTATTATTGATCTCTGGGGATCATGAAAATCTGTTCAACATGCAATAAACAATTGCAGAGATATTTTCAGTGTTGGAGCAACAAAACAACAAAACATCACTGTCACCCTGAGAGCAAAACAAGAAAGTTTACTTGCTACAACAATTATATCATATCATATCATGTTATGATGTGAGTGTTTATTAAGTGATGACTTATATTGTTACAACGTGAAACTAATGATTGAACGAGAATGATCATTTGAGGAATATGGCTAATTTATCCAATTGAAGTATGACAGCGACATAATATATTGTAAAAAAAATGTATATTATGAATTCCTACAGCAAACAGGAAATAAAGCATTGACGTTGTTGAGCAGATCAACCCTAATTCGTTTATGTTATTTACGCAGGAATGTCCAAGTGGTATGGTGAACGAGGAGACGTTTAAACACATATATGCACAGTTCTTCCCTCACGGAGGTACAGTACTTTGTTTTCACATCTCATTTAATGCTCTGTGAGGCTTATTGACAGCAAGAGATCTTACAAATGTGCTCTTTGTGTTGCAGATGCAAGCATGTATGCACATTATCTCTTCAATGCGTTTGACACTACAAACAACGGCTCCATCAAGTTTAAGGTAAAAACAAACGGTTTTGTGTAAATTATGACTAATACCTTTACCTCCTACTAGAATCTGAGTTTGTCTTCTGTCTCATTGCTGGCAGGACTTTGTCACGGGTCTGTCCATACTGCTGCGAGGAACCCTGAGAGAAAAACTTGAGTGGACGTTTCACCTTTACGACATCAACAGAGACGGCTACATAAACAGAGAGGTGAGACCGGGCCCTCACATCGTATACAGCGTTTCGTGTGTCATCTAAAGGCCAAGTCTCATTGTGGTGCGAATCTTCTCTCCTTTCAGGAAATGACTGAGATCGTGAGAGCCATTTATGACATGATGGGCAAGTACACCTACCCTGCGCTAAAAGGAGACGTCCCTCAGCAGCACGTGGACGCCTTTTTTCAGGTTAACTTCTAATACATGAGATTAAATAAACGAAAGTCAAAAGTCAAATATTTGAAGAGTGAGGGGTGATTTTTGAAGGCATTGTGTTTGCACAGCGTGAGGGAAAAAAACATCCTGACTCTTAATGCCTCTCATCGCACCCCAGCAGCTTCCAAAATCAACCTCTGCGATTTTATTGAGGCTCTTTGCATATATTACAAGTTTTGGATAAGGCTTATTAAGTTTTATCTCACTACGGATTAAAGTCCCTGCGGTGCAGGACTTACAGATAGTATAGTTATACACTAAATTATACAATGGGAACACAATGCCACAGCAATGACTTAAAAATCTGCTTCTGTTTGATACTGATTCACATTGTTTTGATGCTTCTTTTCACAGAAAATGGACAAAAACAAGGATGGAGTGGTGACTTTAGAGGAGTTTGTTATAGCCTGTCAGGAGGTATGTATCGTCCTGCATCTACATTCCATATGACACTATGATAAATTATATAAATATATTATTAACCTAGCACATGAGTTCATGACCACAATGTATATATTGTAAAAGAATTACGTTAGCGTTGTGTTTCTGCCTCGACTGTTGGGAGTTTACTCATTCTTGGTGCTATTACTTACTGTGTTAACACATTGACATGTGATGACATTGGTTAGAATGAATTGATCCTTCCTTTGCTATTATTATTATTATCATTTTATTTTTGAATAATTAATAACTCATTCCATTTTGCCGTCCCTGTGTGACATTTAATCTAACCACAAAGGTTCACTGACTTTCTTTTGGAGCTGTCTGCCACAATAAAAGCCATGAGATGCAGTTTAAAATCCTCAAACTAGTAAGAGGACCTTTGAGCTTCGATTACTTTGTTACCTGCTCATCTACGATATTGCAAAAAAAACCTAGAAAAAATATTTATGTATGATGAAAATTGGATAATTACTTTTAAAAAACTATGTTACAATGATACTAACAAACCAAACAGTGCATGTAGGTATAAACTGTATGTAGATTTACAACATGAAAAAATACAGAATTGTCCAGAGTCCAAATGAGGTCATACACATGCAGACAAAACAGACTTAAACACCATTAATGAATGTGAATGTAAATACTTAGAGATGACGTCCTGTTTAATCTGGAACAGAGTTATTACATACACTATACAGGCTACAGCACATGACTTGTTTGTTGCATCATTGTTCCCTGACTTCTCATCTTCCCTCTCTGCAGGATGAAACCATGATGAGATCCATGCAGCTGTTTGAGAACGTGATGTAGGAACAAGAGGAGGTGACGGAGACAAAAACACGGGGGGAAAAAAAAATGAGAGGGCTTGGTGTGAGTGCGTGTGTGTGGGTGGATGCATATGTGCAATACGTCCGATCTCTCCTCCTCTTCCCGATCCGTATCCAGCTTGTGGTTCTGGGTAGAACATCTCCCCCCCCCCCACGGTGACTTGAACGAAGGGATTTGGACTGGAATGCTTTACACACTCTCTCCTGCAGAGGTTTCTCCACATGAACACAAAGTGACTGATGTGACCGACTTGTACACATCACTCTCGGTCCTGTCTCCAAGATTTGGCCTGTTAACGATTAGAGTGCTCCCGACCAGCAGAGAGCTCCTGTTTCAACCGGCGGAACTTTTTTTTTTCTCCATCCAAAATAAATGCATGCTTTTGCAGAGGTTTTGATTTATCTTCCAGATATTTGCTATGGGAATTTGGCCATAAGGACTCCTGTATTTATCTCATGCATCTAGTGGTCGATGGTGTGGCATATTTCAAATGTCAGGTTGTTGATTCCACTGTCGCGGTGACCCCCCCTGTACTTGTGCGCGGACCTGGCTGTCGCTTTGCCTGCTGAGTCTGTCTTGTTAAGAGTCTGTCCAAAAGCTTTCAGTAGAAAGTCAAAACGTGGGTCTTGTATGGTGCGTTCGTCCGTCTTTTCTGTCTGTTTTGGAACTTACATTGTAGTGGAAACAAAGAAGAATTCAATCCTTTTTTGAGTATTTTCACCTGCTGCTTCGCTTCTTGTGGTCAAAAATCGGTGTGTGTCGTCAAAAATGTACAGAGCAAAGTATTGTTGGGAAAACGTGCATAATTTTGGATTTCAGGATGAAGTGCCCGCAGAAAACAAATTTGTTGAATAGTCAAAAAAGAGGTTTATGGTCATCGAACCAATATCTTTATTCACACAGGTGAAATCAGAGATGGTATGGTGGTAGGTGTGGGGCCAGTCTAATGGAATCCAGGTATGAGAAAGATAATCTTGCAGGGAAAAACCACTGAATGTCAGCTTTGGAATGTGATGTTTTCATGACACGGAGGGCAGCGCCATCTGTACAAGTCAACATTTGGCACTGCTTCCTCCGGCCCAAACCAGATCTGTGATGTCACACCGACGTGCAGCTGCAGAAAACCACATGGTGAATCCTGAAGATGGTTTCCTGTGAGTCGGGGCGCGTTGGAAAGCATCCCCGCATTAGAAATCTCACTAGGATGTAGTAGTTTAAGCACTAAAATATTCATTGCTGTTATTTTCGCTGTCTGTGGAGCGGCTCTTTGCTGTAAGACACATCCGCGTGACATCACAGCCTCCGGTCCCTGAAATCTTTGGTTCGGAACAGAGTTGTTAGATCTCCAAAAAACAGAATATTCATTTTAAGCCATAAGAATAAATATGTAAATTCTTAAACTGAGTGGTGTTTTTACTTTTTACTTTTATTTTAAGGGCTGTGTGTGCCTGTGTGTCTGTCTATGGGTAAGAGAGTGTGTAATTTAACCATAAATCAAAGAAAAAAGCTAAATAAATGAGTCTGGATGCATAAGAAATGAAGCTGACTTCACACAGGGCCACAGTGTGGGTTGATGTGTATGAAAATTATGAGAATATTATGCCGTTACCTTCGCATTCCCCAGATCCCAATCCATCTGCCACAGTTCTTTTTTCTCACCCTCATATGTGTAATTCAAGATCAGCTACTTAAACAGAAAACAAAATGCATGCATAGCATAATAACACCCCACGGTAGTTTAGCCTTTAAATTAAGGTCTGAGTTGGATGATGCAGCTAAATCATGCTTATCATTTTCATAAAGTCATCTTTAGATAACTCCTTCTGCTCAAATAAATGGATCCCACTAACAAAACATATAATACAAACATTTAAAAAATGATATGTTTCTCTGAGTAGTGTGACTGGAAGAAGCTATTACTCCAGAAAATATTGTGGTTTAGTTATTATTTTGAAAAGCTGAAGGTGAACACAAAAATGTACTGTCTTCTACAACCTGAATGAATGATTTGAAGGGGATTCCATAACATCTCAAATTCACGAGACATGTCCAGAGTATATATGCATACACATACACATACAGTACATTTATAAAACATTGCTACAACAGAGGTCCAAAATATGTTTCAGTTCCTCACCTCTCATCCAAGAGGCTTCTTCAGTTCTAACTAACTGGAGGGGAGTTGCAGGGAGCATCCCTCCAGAGTCGACCGCAGCGCCAACAAGTCCAGCTTCCCCCAACACAGCACTTAGATTTACCATGAGCTGGATCAACATATTGAAAGTTGTTTTTTCTTCAATTTTGGACCTCTCTTGTAGCAATTCTTCATAAATGTGCGGTACTGGAAACTGGACTTGTTGGAGTTGCAGACAACTCTGTAAGGACACTCCCACACAAAGCCAACTCAACTCTTCTAAAGTTAGTTAGAACAATACTTTTTTTCCAATACTTTTCACAATCTGAATTTTAGCCATTGTGACCAAAACAAAAAGCTTAATTGAACAGAAAAAGATATGTGAACACCAATTACTGAAAGCCTTCATTTCCAGGCCTTTGAGACAGACAGAAAACAAGCAAACCACCCTGAGTGATGTGCTGTGCAGTGCTGTGCTGTGCGCGCTACACCTTGTGGTACGCTGGGTGGCGCTGTTTCCGGTCTACGCGTCTTATCGGCTTTGGCAGAGAAGAAGAAGAAGAAGAAGCAGAAGACGAGGCGGGGAGGCGGAGTCTCACGTTGGGTCGTTTCATCCGTCAGGAGTTGTGCTTATTCTCCCTCCGCAGACAAGCAGCAGGTTGTCAGCGACTTCATCTCCAAAATGAACGGTTTAGACGAGGAAACGATGGCACCGCAGACCTTTCTTTACGGTGAGAAGCACGTCCTCCATGTTGCCTGGTTGGTTTTAACGGTTTTTAACGTGTCGCCTCCTCGTGTGTGACTGCTGATGTCAGGGCGAGAAGACGAGTAAATGTAACCGCTAGCTGCATAACTTAGCTGCATTTGGTCCTCTGTAATGGTGAAGGTACGGTTTGTGATGACATATTATATGACTTAAAGTCTATTAAATATCGTATTAGGAAAAAAAATATGGTAACTGAAGCAGGAGGCTGAATGAGCGAGCAGCCGAATTAGCCCACACACGTGTTTGACTTATCAACATGGCGGCGCCCATGCTCAGCGAGCAATGTTGATATTTAAGCATTTTCTTCGCGCCACACGTCGAAAATATTCAGTAGCGTTGGTTACATGTCTTTTTTTTTTTTTTACTAACTAGCGAGTTTGTAGCTAACGTTGGAGCTGACAGTTTTTTAAGCTAGTCGTAGGGTTGGGAAGCTAACTCAACGTGGGTTCAGACACATGTGGACCCAGCTGCTGCTGACGTCCTCCTCCGGGTTACTAACCCAGAACCCCTTTCACCTCGTTTGACCCAGCAAACACTGTAAGGTTTTTATGTTTCACCATCAGAGAATATTATTGTGAGTGAATTAGTCATCAAGTCAGACTTCTTACCAGCATGACTTCCAGAAGTTTCTGTGCTTGAAATATACTTGTTTCCCCTCGTGAGATGGAAACTTTTATATTTATGTCGACATAATTTTAGATTGTCATTGCAGACAGGAAACCGCAGGATATTATATTCTCCTGCTCTCCTGAACTTGACTGAAAATAATGTGAGACACTAGGGAGATGATCAAAACTACTTTTCACATGTGGTATGTGGAAAGGATTTTTGTTCTAGCAATGAATCCATCATCTATAAAATACCTCATCACATTGAGAATCAGGCTCCAGACTGGGGCATAACGTTAATCAGTTTGGTGAATTTGCCACTGTATATGTTAATGTCTCCATTATGTGCACAGTTGAATACTTTTTGCTTCAAGAAAAAACATATTTGAAAAATCTATTATTGTCTAAATAAGTGCAGCAAAAGCGTATTCATCTGTCATCACACTTATTTTTTAGGAAGCAGGACACCCAAGAGTTGTTTCGTTCAATTTGCACTACGTGGTTTTCAAGTGAAATTATTAAGAGGTGTCTCCTGAGGGGATTTGAGGCCATGTGGGGGGAAAAAGGCCATGTGGAAGTATTCACATCAGTAGTGTGTATGGCTCCCTCCTGTGTGCGTTTGTAGTATTGCACTTTATACTCAAATTATTATTTCCTGTCAGTCACAGATTTTAAAAAAAAATCTCAGGGTGTATGTTCTTCTTTCCATATACATAATGTATCATTATTTGGCATTTTTCCATCAGGTTGCATGCTGGAAGCTGGAAAGGAGGTGGTGTTCAATCCTGAGGACGATGACTTTGAGCATCAGCTGGATCTACGGATGGTGAGTACTCTGAGATCTGAGGTGTTCAAAGGGGCCCCTACAATAATGCATATATAACACATGTTAACTACAACAAACTAACAACCATCTGTGCTATTTGCTAACTTCTCTTGGAGTTTTTGTTCATGGACTAGATTGATTTTTGAATCTCTGACTTATATTGATTTTCTATGTGCACAGAGGTTGACAGCTGATTAAATAAACCTGATAAAATGCTTAAAGTGACATTAAAAAAAACAAAGGCATGGTTGTCAAGTGCCCCATGGTTGACCAAATGAATATCGTTCTCTATTGGCAGCCTGCTTAACATTTGGAGAATAAGCTCTCCTGCAACCTGGATGTAGCACAAGAAGCAGAATATGAATGAAGCAAACAGAATCTTAAGTCGTGCAGCCACATTTTAATTTGTAGTTTAAATTGAATTGTTCGTTGCTTTTTGCAATTAAGTTAGTTCGATATTAGCGTCCCGTTTCATGCAGTGATTGCGTTTTTGCACCACCCTCTTTTGCGTAGTATTGAATTTGTGCTCATTTTCTTTTATAAAATAATTAACCGTCTACGCAAGAATAATTACACGCCTGAGCTCGAAACACAATCTGAGTCTTAATAGGTGCCGCTCTAATAAGGTCAGCATTTAACTTTGTTCCACACAGTAGTTGTAGGATACAACACTCATTTTAGAAACAGGAAGAAAATAATAGTGTACAGTAATTTTCTTGGCATAGTTCCTGGGTGTGGTTGCTCCATTTGACTGTTTGAGAAGGGACTGCAAGATTACACTGACTAGGATACGTGCGTAACTCGCCTCCAGTTTTTGATACATGGTACCATGTGGTTGCAAGACATCCCAAAAATAATATATATAAAGTGCTTATACATATGTTTTTCTTGATTATAAATTATTGTTTTAATAGTTCACTTCAATCACACAAACAATCAGAATCGAGTGGCTGCTCACACCAAACACAGAAACAAACAAAAACGGGCAAGCACACCACAGCTAGTTTGAACAGAACCAAACACATCAGGTTTGCAAGCATCCCAAAGATTAATGTCGAATACAGTCTAACGTTGCCTTGTTCTCCTCAGGCCTGTGTGGACGCCAGCACGAAAGATGAACTTCACATGGTGGAGGTAGAAGGACAAGACACAGAGGGTCAGAAAATCAAGGCAGTGCTGGTCTCACTGAAACCCTCTACGCTGCCAAGTGTAAGTGAATTGCTTCTTGTCATGTCAGTGTGTTGAGTTTTCTTGTCCGCCAGTCACCCACAAATGTCGGGTCAGAAAATCAATACCCTTTATTCTTTTAAATGCTGCTTCAAACTTCAAACTGTAAAGAGCACCCAGTGAGAGTAGTGTGCACCTGTCAGCACTGTACAACATGGATGTTAATGCGAGTGTTGGTTACAGGTGTGTCTTGGCGGTTTCACAATCACACCCCCAGCAGTTTTCCGTCTGAAGTCGGGTTCTGGTCCAATCCATATCAGTGGACAGCACCTTGTCAGTAAGTATATATGATGTTTTAACTTGTCAGAGAAAGTGTGCAGTGTCTGATACAGGCTTAGGCATTATTAACTTTGGTTAAAACACTACTACCAAAACCTGAAATTTCTTAATTGTTCTTAAAGTGATGGAGGCGGATCAGTCCTTTGAGGAAGAGGATGATGAGGATGATGAAGAGGAGGAGGAAGATGTCAGAACATCAAAGAAAAGACCTGCTTCTTCTCCCGCCGTCAAGTCTCAGGTTTGTTTTTAAATCCCTCCAGAAATGCAAGTAACAATATTTTCATGATCAGTTAGTCCGGTGATTTTCTCGATTAATCACTTTGTGCTTAAAATGTCATAAAAATATATGGGGGGGGGAAATGCTCAACACAGTATCATAATGCATTCCAAGGTGATTACTGAAATGATTAATTATCGAAATAGTTGGGAACTAATTTACTTTCATATGGACTAACTCCTTACATGACTAATCGTTGCAGCACTGCATCCTTTACTGCTTCAGTTTTGAATTCTTCCAGATTCAATTGGCCACAACCTTTCGTTTTTTTTTCTCCTCCTTACAGAAGAAAATGAAAATGGACATCGAGGATGACGACGACGATGATGGATGACGAAGATGACGACGAGTAAGTGTCGAGCTGCGCGCACATCGTGTTAAACTTTCTGAATTTACACATCATCCTTCTAGAAAAACATTTTGGTTTCAGTTGTGTTGCTTCATGTTTGGCTTGTTTTCACTCACATGTTTCCAGAGGTATTTAATCCATTTAAGGTGTAGTGACGGTAAAGAAGAGTCTGTGTCATATAGAACTTTTTTGGACTTCAGACAGATAATAGCTTCACTGCATGTTGAGTTCACCGTCCTGTTGGGAAATGAACCTGATTCTGCTCATCTCGATGCCAGCTGGCATGCATCTGTACAACAAACAAGGGTTTTATCTTTCATCAGCTTGATCTTGATGATCTGCCAGTGAAATTTTACTGCGGTTTGGTTCATGTTAAACACTTGTATTACTATTTGGCAGTTTGATAGTGAGTCTGACTGGAAGATACAGGTGCTTCACCTGACTTTGCCTCTGTGATGGTAATGCTGCTCTATAAGCTTGATTTCCAGGTGTGGCTTTAGATGTGCCTGGTTGGTTTTTACATAAACATGATCTGGGTCGACAGTGTCTGTGTTGTTCTGCTAACTTTTTTTTTTTAGAAAAGATCAGCCATATATCAGCGCTGGGAAACAACTTTCACCCCAGATGAAGCCTTTTGATTAAGTTAAAGCTCTACGAATGAAATAAGATACAGAGGACACTGTTATTGTTATCTGTGCTTAGTCTTTAACCAAAAAAAACTGTCTTGGCATAATGACTGAGCTGAAATGAAAGATGTAATACAAGCATCCGCTCCAAATAACTCTGCAAATGTATTTCATGATGTGTGATGAAAATATCAGAATTTGAATTGATGTTCACTTTCTGCATGTCTGACGATTGATTGAAATGTTTTTTTTCTGTGTCTTTTAGGGATGATGACGAGGATGATGAAGATGAGGAGAGCAAAGACGAAGAGTCACCTGTTAAGGCGAGCACCTGTTTCACAGTCTTTGCAGTTGGAGCTTAATGACAGTGCAGTCCCTTTGTCACTAACAGCCAAGTCTTTGTTTCAGGCCAAGCAGACACCATCCAAAAAAGCCCCTGCTCAGAATGGCAAGAGTTCGAAACCCAACACTCCAGCCAAGAAACAGGTGACTATCAGTTTCCATTGACTGACTGGCCTTTTGTTATACGCTGCGTAGTGGGCTGGCAGTCTACTTAACCACTGTCAAAGATTATGAATGCGTGCAAAGCTTCCTCTTATCCTTGTATTTTTACTAATCTCTCAATTTGATGTCCTCCACAGCCACAGACTCCTAAAGGTAAGGGTGAGAAGTCCCCTAAAACCCCACCAACACCCAAAGGAGATTTAACAGTTCCTGAGATTAAAGCCAAGATAATGGAGTCAATGAAGAAGGTTGGTGTCCCTTTTTTTTTTTTTTTCTGAAATCCATTTTGTTTTATTATAATCCTTTTTCCTGTCCTAATTGAATTAAAATGCTCATTTTATGTCATTGTTTTTATTCTACAGGGAGGAACATTACCCAAAATCCAGCCCAAGTTTGAGAACTTTGTGAAGCACGGTTATAGAGTCTCAGATTCCAAGGTACAGTACAGGTTCACAGTGCAGCATTTTAGACCCATTGTTGACAATCAGGAGTTTATCAAATACATGTTAACATGAAGAACGGATCACGGTATCAGTCTTGGTTAGTCTGGCCACATTTACTAAGTGCAGAGTGCATGGCGGGAGAATGAGCATCTGTTGTCCCGTCTGTGTTCTGCCACTAGAGGGCTCCCAAGTTTTTAAAATCACAAGCATTGGAAGTGATGTAAAATAAATATTGCACAGGAGCAGGTCAGAAAATAATGTACACAGGCAAATAATGAAATGTTTTTGATTCTTTCTAATTAGACACGTGATGCCGTCACATTAACAGACATTTTGTGTTTTTTCCCTCAGGTTATTTTGGAGCTGTGGAAGTGGAGGCAGACGGTGAAGGATGCTAAATAACTCGTCTCCATAGTTTTATTGTCTCTTTTTATGACTTGTTTGTACCCATAGCACCTCTCAAACCCCTCTGAAGCCAAAACTCTGTGCCTCACACTTCATTTCTCAGTCTCGTCCGGCCCCCCTCCTGTATGAAGAGACTAGAGAGATGGTGACGTAGACGCACGTTACAAATTTGCATCTTTTTGTAAATGTGTAAATAAAATTCTCACTAGATTCTTGGCCCATGAGTGTGGAGGATATCTTTTTGTTTTTTATATAGACAGTTAATGTTGATTTGGCCCTCATGCAGGAACAATGGCACTGCATCAGATTGACACCACCTGAAATCACATTCAACAGAGCTCAACAACCAATAAAACAACAGCTATCGGCCATTTTCAAACCATTTTGAGTTTAAGTAAAGCCTGAATTTTTGTGGGTGGACATCAGATGTTAACGATCACAATATTGATTTAATATTAATTTGTTACCATGAACATTTTGCACTTTTTTTTTTTTGGGAATGTTTTGAATGTTTACGCTGTTGTGAGATTCCTAAGGTGAAAGAAAAACCATGGCTATGAACTGTCCACCGAGTTTCAGTTTGAAAACATTTGAAAATGTATTCTGTATAATTCTTCAGATTTTTACCGTCCGGAAATGATAAAAAACCATTTTGAAGCGACCTTCACATCTGTAAGTGGCCTGAGTGGAGACTGGTCTGTTCCACTTGTTTTTGTATTGCCATGACTACCCGCAGCGAACAGGCCAGTTGTTGAGTGACACTCTGAGTGACTGAATGCATGAAGGAATTTGCAAACGAGGTTGTTTTTTTTCTTTTCAATTATGAGTTGACGTTAACTCCAACCCAGACCTTGCAGATGTTACAATGTTCTTGGACATTTCCACCTGTGCTCAAGTTTCATGAATCCACTGTTCTCATCTGACCCGTTCAAAGTAACATTACGAAAGTGTTGATCCGTACGGCCTGTTAAAGCAGAAGATCATTCCATGTTCCTCAAAGTAAAAGTTTGTATGACTTTAATTATGCTGTGGGTTTGAATGTGCTATACAAGATTAATTAAATAATAAAATAATATTGTGGAAATGTTGTTCTCATTCTCTGCAATGATTGCTTGTTTTAACCAGATGAATGCAGTGAATTTTTTCCCAAGTTTAATTTTGTGCTGCAATCTACGTGCTATTAAAATTTCAAGCACAGACTATTGTCTTGCCGTTCATTTCTCCTAAAGTTGGCAGAAATCAAGTCAAAGAGCAGTTTCAGTAAAGAGTTGATTATAGAAAAGAATGCACGTTATATCTTTTTGTGCTTTGTATGAATTATCCTTAAATCTTGAAGTTGGCAGTCACTGAGTGGACTGAAAATAATTTAGAATAAAGCTGGTGGGTTCTTATTTTCTACTCATTAACAACAAGACAAGTAAAAAAAAAAAAAAGCATTTGTTATTGTTCCTAAATTCTTGATATTTGATGTCATAATTCTAGAAAGAGTTCAGATCCTGAAGCCAAAGCTTGTTGTTCCTCCAACATGATCATGCCACCAAAGGTCAAAATCTCACTCACTTTTTTCCTGATATTCTATTTTTTTCTTACTACCAATAATGTTCTTTCTCTCAGTACAATATTTTCTGGTGGCACGTTGGAGATAATGACTCTATTTTGCCTCCAGATTCTTTGCAACAGTGTGTCTGTGATTTCTTATATTGCGTTTCAAAATCTAACACAACGTCGACGCTGTTCTAAGGTTTAATGTTCTGGTTCTTGCTTGTAACAAACTGCAACTACTGTGTTAAGTAGGTCACATACACACACTGCACTGTTTGCACTTTGTGACCCTTGATCCAATAACATCTTTATAGCCGATACTGTGTTTTATAGAGTTGGAGAATGAATATCGGCCCTTTCTGTGAGCGGGATCTCTTTGCATTTTGTCTCCGTCCAGCTTCTCCCTTCAGAAAGCTTTTTCTCACTGTGTAAAGAAAAGAAAAGTGACATTTATCACCATTTTGGATCATTTTTATGGAGACATCTAGATCCAGCTCAAGTTTCGAGGAGATGAGGCCTACAGTTTTTGTTTTACTTGATATATTTTACATTTAAATAAAAAATGTACCACGCAGCAGCTTACACAAACCAACACAAGCCTCTCCAGTCACTCACTCATGAACGTATGTGCATGTTTGTTTCCGTGGCGACAGTTTGAGTCAGTGGATTCACTTACAGGGGGTGTAATAAGGCCACTTCAGACCCGTTCTGTTCATCTTTACCTCTAATGGTCCAATAAATGACCACTTAGACGAAGCGGTGCATCATTTACTGTCAGGGTGATGAAGAGGGCTGATGGACGGCGATAAGTCATCATCATTACTCTGTGATTCAGTGGCACAGGAATGCCTGATGTAACAGCCTGGATTTACTGATGATAAATAGCCCGACCTGGATTTAAATGATCAGATGAGAGGAGTGAACAGGTGTGTTGTGGTCTGAACTGATGCAGGAAGGGAAGAATGTTTTCCCCAAAACAATTAAATTCCAGCAGGGAGAGAACGTTTAACACTTTAAATGACAAATCCTGCGACACGCACCCTTCTGTTGATGACAGATGAAACTCATCAGCCTCATCACCACAGTGTAGACAGAAAGTCTTACAACAGAAGAAAAAGAGTTCTCTGGTGGCTTCGTGTTGAGTTTATAGGACAGAGGCAGACTTGGGGTCAGACAGTTCGGCCACTTAGGACCAAAATCATTATCGTTATTACTTTTTGGATCTGACCCGAGGGGGGAGGGAAAGAATAATGATGAGAGGAAACAGCAGGCAGAATGAGAACAGAGGAGAAGGAGAACTGGAGCAAGACACCGCTGGCTCTGATGGATCACAAGAATCATAACACGGAGACACATAATGACAAAGTGAGGAGAGATGAGACGCTGTGAAAAAAAGCAGGAGGACGACGCTTTTTTCTTTAAAGCTCTCTCACATCAGCTGACAGCCTGAAATAAATACACGTGTTGTCTTACACACTTATACTTTTACTGAACATATAATACATGATTCATAATGCACAGTGAATGAATCCATCCATTCCATACATGTCTACCACAAATAAAAGCAGTTGCCTGTACACACCACAAGGTGGCAGTAAAAAACAGACTCCTCCTGTTGTGAGCCATGATCAACTCAAAGGAAGATGGCTTCCAGTCAGAGTGAAGTGAAGCCCTGATCATTTCAGATTCCTGCTTCTGTAAGAAATTCATCTGAAGCCAGTTTTTCATGTTTAATCGCCAACAATTCAAAATGCCAACAGGTTGTTCAGAATTACAAAACATCTGCACATGACTGCTGAGTTTCACAGCACGCAGGACCAGTCTCATGGACTTTACTGCTCGTGTGTGTTTGTCAGGTTTTATTTCTTTATTTTCGTCCTCTTTTAGAGATGGAATGGAACTAAATTAATTGACTTGCAGAGGTGATGAATTCATTTTAACTGCACGACTTTGGCTGTGATTCAGCAGTCAAGTACGAGTCTCTGTGGCTCAGGGATAAAGCCAGCGTCTTGTTAAGGTCGCTGGTTAGATTCCCCTGGCAGGCATGTCGAAGTGTCCTTGGGCAAGACACTGGACTGCTCCTGATGTGCTGGAGCTGCTATATGGCAGCCATCGCATCAGTGTATGGATGTATGAATTACTGTGAGTCGCTTTGGACAAAATTGTCTTGCTAAATGCCCTAAAATGTAATGTAAGTAAGGTAAACGTACCTTAATTAAAAACAAAAACACATAAAATAAATATTGGATCCGAGAATCAGCCGGGCCAATAATCAGCTGACACTATAGAAATATCAATATCTTGTGATTTTCTTTACCATGTAGTTTTATTACTTCAGTACATTAAATATCAGATACTTTAAGACTATTACTCACTTTTCATAGTTGACTTTCTTACTTTGACATTTTAGCAGCATATATTTACTTTTGCTCAAGCACTGTATACAACACTACTCTTATAAATGTATTTACATTTAAACAGTTCAAATAATCTGGGTTTTGTTCTTTGTTAAATATGCATTTTTGTAAAAAAGGCATTTTCACAAGCCAGAAACAAACTGTCAAGTTTATGCTTTTATTTTATATACAATACAAACATCGAAAAGTCATAACTTCAAAAAGGTTCTTTTAAAAAAAAAAATTAGTATATGCTGAGTGCAGCGACAGCTGTTCGGACTAAAAACAGGAGCAATAAGCGAAGCCCATTCACACAAACTGTTACAGAACAAGTCGAACAAATACGAAGCTATCAACAGCTGCTGCTGCGTGTACGTCAGCAAGAACATTGGCAATCTGAGTTTAAGGAATCAGTTTGCAGTAGTTTAGTTACAATTTCACTCCGGCGCTTGATTTAAAACAGAGGAGTCTCCAAAGGTTTTGTCACGTTCATATAAATAAGGCACAAATACATGAGAATATTGAAAGCAGATTGGTTCTCAGGTGCCAGATGTTTAACCTGTGTGGATTCACAGTAACAGTGATTGCATGTCCACTGTGATTGTGTATCCGATTTCTGTTCAGTGCATCAAAACTGTTTCCCCAAAACACACTGTACAACTCAGCATGGAGCATTTGACAAATAGTGCTTTACAGGTGTCAACTAAGTGGATCGCATACTAAACAGTATACAAACAGTAAGCACTGACTGCAGGTCGACAAGCTCTTTAAGAAGCAAACAGCTGTTATTTTAAAACTTTCATAATTAATCTGTTAAAATAATATTACAGTAACATAGAGGGGCCCTGAAGAAACTAAAATATACAATAAAAAAAATGATAAAAACAGGTACGAGTCGTCTCTTGGGATACATGTTTTCAATGCTTCAGTCTCTGAGCAGGACTAGCATAAATGTCAAAGTGTTCCTTCAGCTTCCAAACACCGAGTCCTGTCCTGTTCAAACGTATTCCTTGCTGCTGGGGGGTCTGGAGATGGGGTACTTCGGCGACGGTTTCCCCCTCGGGCAGGATGCCGCCAGCATGCCGCCTCCGACTACAGCCAGGAAAGCTCCGGCCCACGCGATGAAGATGGCGGAGCCGAACTCATACCTTCAGAAAGAGGAGTCACAGTAGGTCAGAGCAGAGAACAATTCATCAGCACCGAGATAACAGCTGGGCTCATGCAAATGCCTGTAGGGCAGGACGAGCTTAAATCCAGTCTCTTAAACAAACAAGCACATCTAAACGTGTTTGGCGATTTTCACACTCTGCTGGTGTACTTACTTGGTATTGACGGGGGTGAAGGGGTTGTAGAAGGCCTGGATGATGTCGTGAGCGTACCAGGAGCAGGCGACGATGGAGCACAGAGCTGCAAGGAGAGCAAAGCAGAACGTCACTGAGACTGTCGCGCGGTTAAAGACACGAGACAACCGCAAACAAAAAACAAGCTTAAAGAGTGGCGTCTTACAGCCGATCAGGATGATGATGCCTCCGGTCATTGCAATGCGAGACTTCTTCGTCTTGTCGTCTCCTCCACAGTTGGTGCACTTCATTCCCATGCAGGCTACGCCCAGGCCGGCCACCGTTACAATAATGCTGACAATCATGAGGGCGCGGGTTGCCTGGAGGGCACCTGGGCAGGAGGGCAAGAAAGGGTTAATCCATCAGTTATTGTGACAATAACAGGTACACGAGGTAAAAGGGCGCGGCAACACTTGAAAGGCCATACTGGATTAGTCAAGTTATTTATATTTGAATGATTTAAGTGATTACACATTTTTTTTTAGCTTTTAAGCATTAAAAATAAGCCACAAATTTGACACAAAGCAGTGTAAACAAGCTCTGTTCATGCACAACACAGCGGCCTCTGTCTCCTGTGTCTCACTGCCGCTCCCTATGACAACGCACCACAGAAACTGGCTCCAACCGGAAGCCCGATGGAGCGGTGAAGGGGTGGGGGTGGGGGAGGAGGTGTGTGGGCTCTTGTGCATGCATGCGAAGTCAGAAACAGGTCTAACCAGGTTTCAAGTTTCATTAGAAAAGAAAAAAAAAAGAAAAAAAAAAAAAGGAAGGCGCTCCCACTTTCAGGCGCGCGCATTCATAGCTTCAAACTAGAACCTTAAAAAAAAAAAAAAAAAGACACAAGAATCTTTGAAAAAGGAGTTCAAGTCAAATTTTCCTAAACTTTGGGATTTTTGAGCAGGTATTTCTGAATAATAAGCCACTATTTGCTCGCTGGCTCCGTATCTCAAACCGCAGCTTTAATCACACAATGTTTTTATCAGAGTTGGTTTGTGTTCGTGTTTGAAGAAGGCGATAAGGAACAATGTGTTGCAAGATATTTAATCTAAATGTTTTGATAAGCCAATAGGGAGAAATAAAAATAATGGGAAGAAAAAGAGGGAGAGATAAAAAAAAGCCATTTTGGAGGAAATGACCCGTTTGTGAACTTTTAACTCAAAGTTAACGAGTAACTCGCAACTGTGTGTTCTCACACGAAACAGATCTCTGTGTGACATTCTGGCAGTTTATGCCCGAGGGCAGAATATCAATCAACCGGGTTTTGATTTCTAGACATGAATCCAACTGTCGTGCCACCAGTGACCTATTTAGCCGCTGCCTGATGAGCAGAGATAAGAGCCATAAAAGATATAGCACAAGGACTTTTCCTGACAAGGAAGCGCAACAACTGTTGCAACTTCTTCATTTAGCTTCAGGTGTACTTTTTTTCGACCAACAATGAGTAACCGTGTCATTTTATTACATTCCTCTGAGCGGTAAACGACCCGTATTGCCAAATATCCAGGAAGTGAGGCCTATTGTACCGGTTTAACTTGCTCCTTATGCAAGCCTCCTGCTCAAACAATTTGAAAAAGTGAAACTCGCACCGTGTTTTTAATAGTTTTTTCAGGAGATTAGTCAACATTCATGCACCAGAAACTTTGTTCATCTGATCCCCTATACAGGCCGACTGTTTGCGTGGCTGTTGGTGTCCAGTTTTGTTGACTAAACAGCGAGTTATACAGGTGTTGTTTAACCTGTAACTACATATGCTGTGTAATGGAAGTCCTACACTTTGGGCCTTTTTCCCCCCCACACACACATGCAGGAAGAAGATGGGGGGGGGGTAGCATGATGTGGCTACAAGGCTAATCATTGTCCAAGGGGTGTAAAAAGTGATGCACACACACACACACACTTCCTCCTGAGCCATCTGGTGTGTGTTTAAGTTTATTTAGATCATCTCTGTGAGTTAAACATCAAACTACTCCTACTACTGCTGATTTATAATGAAGGTGAGGCCTCATAAGACTGCTTCAAAACCAAATACCTGCACTGAGGAACTGAGGAGAGGTTAATGAGTGACATGAAACCGGTTAGGCCAGGTGGATTCTGGGAACAGTTTCAGGAGGGAGAAAATGGCCGAAAGAGAAGAAGAAGAAGTAACTTCTTGTTCTCCCAACAGGTGCCTGCTACATCATTTTGTTTTTTTACACAACACCTTTTTTTTTATTTATTTAGGTCAATTGCCTAGAAATAAACTTTAACGAATAACAAAAATAGTATGTGATGCGTTTAAGGGCCTACTTTTTTTGGACATTAAAAGGCATCACAGTTTTTTCCAAGGTCTCTCAACCCAACAGGCCAAAAAAAAATTAAATATGACTAAACAAAAAAAAAAAAAAAAAAAAAAAATAGTAATAGACACTTGGTTCCAAATGACAAGAGAACTTCCGACAGGTGATGTGTGACTTACTGTTGAGCTGCAGGATCGAGTCGTACACCTTGCACTGGATCTGTCCGGTGCTCTGGAAGGCGCAGGACATCCACAGCCCCTCGTACATGGCTATGGCCGTGATGATGTTGTCCCCGACGTACGCGGACATCTTCCACTGCGGCAGAATGGTGCCAATTATCAATCCAATTAAACCCAGGAGGGCCAGGGCGAATCCCAAAATCTGCAGACCCTTGTTGGCCATTTCTTCTTCTTTTTCTTCTTCTTCTTCTTGTTTTTGTTCTTGAAAACGACGTCCAAAATCCTCCTCTCCTCTCAACCTGAAGGCTTTTTAGCTGAACTTTAGCTCTGTTTCTGGTACCGTCAGCTCCTCTTTGCTGTGATATATGTGTGTTTCTCTGATGGGACGTTTAAAATGAGCTGTCTCGGTGAATCTTCGCGCACCTGTTCCTCAGCCGCACCTTGAGTGGGGAGGGGAGCGGCGGGAGCGAGCTTTTCTAGGCGGTTTCTGTCTCTGTCCGCAGGTGGGCGGGGACGCGCACGCAGTATCGACTCATCACGGCGTCGCGGCAAACACCTGAAGTTTCGTGATGTCAGGACTTCCGGTAACAAGGAACTGACCCCTCATTAAGTCTGCAGGTAGAGAGACGTGACTTTTTTGATGCATACTGTGGAGTTATTTTGGTGTTTGGTTTGTGTCCCAGTAATAACAAACCGATAAGTGTCTTTAAATGTCATGTTATTCGATTAAAAAGCAAAGTAAAGTGGACGCTGGGAGACAGTATTAGTCATAAAATCCTGGATTTGTAACCGCAGGAGAGGCAGAAAAACACAGGAGGATTCCAAACCACCAGACATTCAGCAACAGTCTGATCTACCTCCCTTCATTTTTAAAACATTAGTAAGCATGTTTTTGCTTTTATTCTTTTTAATATGTCGTGCTTTGTGCATAATACTTCATTTACTTTTCATTGTTAGATTTTTTTTGTCTCTTCCTGCACATTTCCGTTTCAGTTGACTGATCAAATATGTGTATATATATATATATATATATATATATATATATATATATATATATATATATATATATATATATATACATATATGGGCCTATGTTTATTTATATATACACATATAAATAATAGGGCCGCTAATGATTATAATCATTTATGATAAATTTGTAGATTATTATCACAATCAATCGATTCATCATTTGGTCAATGAAATGTGACAAAAAAATTGTTCAAAATGACCTCTTTTCAAATTGATCCAAAACCCAAAGACTTCTCATTTATTATCATACATGACAAAAGAAAAGGCAGCAGATCTTCACATTTAAGAAGCTGGAGCCAGAAAAAGGTTTACATTTTATTATTATTTATTTTTATTATTTATTATTATTTTAAAGGTTGGCGACTAGTTTTCTTTCAGTTGATTAATCAATCATAGCCGCTCTATTAAGCAATACTGTCAAGATATTTTACATTTATCATAATTATAATGGGAAAAAGCCTCCTATATTATGTTTAAGTTGTCTTCCTGCATTCGTAAGTACTCTCATTGTTTGCCGAACACTTTTTTCATGAATAGTTAAAGCAAAAAGGGAGATTACTTTGTATTAAAGCCAAGACATGAAGCCTCTGCGCAGGCCTACATGTCTGTCAAGGGTTTAACAATATGAGTGTCAAAATGGGAAGTTGAAGCTGTTAGTGGAAGTTGAGTGAACAATTAAGTTCCATACAACTGAGGTAGTGTTAATATGAAACATGTAAGACTGTGTTATGTGATCACAAGACATAAACATATCTGTAAGTAAGCTGAACTGCAGAGTTTAGGGAGGTTTAACCTCACATGAACTTTGAAGGTCAATCAATCAACACCTAAACATGGCGGCCAGGAGACGAGAGCGGATCTGACTCTTGGTGGGAGAAATAAGGAAGCCATTTTGATAATTAACTTTTTGTCAGACACACAATGATGATTTGTTTTCACTGACTCAAATATAACTTCCTGTTACTTCTCTGTTTTGTCTTCATCTCGTTTCATGCAAATATCATCTGTGTGTCTAGTCAAAACCCAAAAATTGCCTGAGTTATATTCAACATTAAATGGCTCTCTGTATGAGTCATCCATGTCTGATACTGTCCTGAATCTGGCGTGGGACTCAAAGTAAACACACATTGTCCTCGATCGAGGCACATTCCTGTACATCTCACAGGTAAATAAGATTTGCGCTCGTACCTCCCTGCTTCTGATTATCATCTGTAACGCTCGCTTCCCCTTCAGACAATGGAAAAAAACAGAACTTTGTCTTTCCTGTGAATGACTATCGTGTACATTTTTTAACAAATCTTTTCCCTCAGTTCATATCCTCCTCTAACTTTACGTCCACTAATGAGAGCGTAAATAGTATCACAGCCACTTCCCTTGATCCTGTACTATAGTAAACACCTTCCTCCTGACAAAGCAGCAAAAAGGTGGAGCACCGAGTGGTAAATCCAGGAGGCAGAGACACTGAGTCGTGTTTTCAGAGCACTGTACCCTGAGGGAGAACAGTTTCCACATGACAGTTTGCTCTGAATTGTTCACTCTGACAAACATAAGAGGAAATCCTGGGCCTTTTTTTTTTTTTTATGTCCCATGTCGGATATGCTCTGACTCTTGCTCAAGAACGGGATTTTATTTTACAGTAGTTACGTGTGTGTAATGTTGAAAATTTAACCTGACTGAAAGACTGTCTGTAAGAACCAGTTTCACTTTTGGCTTGTACAGCCATGTTGTGGGCTGATAACAGCCGCTCCAGAGTCACGGTTTGACCTCACCGGTCCAACAGGTTTGTTATGCTGCTGGTATTGAAGCAGTTCTTCATAAATGAAAACCAGCCCACCTAAAAAAACAAACAAAACAAGCACATCTGAACAGGCACGGGCATGTAAATGTCACTACTACTACTTTTACTGTGTTCTAAATATATATACACTGGTTGTCAGGTTTCTTAAGTACTCCGATACTTGCGTAACACAGAGCGTCTTCATATTGATACCCACTCCGTGAGTCATCACCGTGTAACACACGGGGGAGCGAGGAGTAAATATTTTGAACTTGTAACAATTTTCTCGGCCTGTCGAATGAGTCATCTGAGGAGAAACAGATGACACGGAACGGAACAATTCGGATGTGTTTGTTGTGCTTCAGAGGGCGTGTCACCTCATGGTCAGCTGCCTCAAGTCCTCTTCGACAGTTTACCCACAATGCACAGGCAAACATGTGATCCCAATCCCTGTGTTTGTGACTCACGATCAAGTGTAAATAAAATCTTTTTCTAACTCTTCAGTTTTAATTTTACCTGTGGAACTTTGGGAGAAAGTTTTGTTAGGGAAAACAAAGAGATATGTCAAAACACATGTTCTGACAAAGAATTTCATCTGGTAAAGATAAAAAGAAAAAAACAAATAAATAAACTAGGAACTTATAAAATTAATCCTGGCAGACTTTTTTTCCCCCCATGCTTTTTTTGAGTCATAAACAAAGGAGAGAAAACAATTTAGATCAGACTAAGAAAATAGATCACCTTATTTTTTTCTCCCTCGCTACCTTTCTGTTTAAATGAAAAAAAAGTCAATGACAAGAATGATTTTTACATTTTTAGAGCATTTAGCAGATGCTTTTGTCCAAAGCGACTGACTGTAATTCATACATACATTCATACACTGATGGCGGTGGCTGCCTTACAAGCTGCCGACCAGCACATCAGGGGCAGTTTTGGGTTCAGCAACTTGCCCAAGGACACTTCTACATGCAGGCCAGAGGAATCGAACCAACAATCTTCCAATAGCTGGCTCTACTGCTGAGCCACAGCCGCCCGACTTTATGGCTCGCACCGTATTGTTGACCTCAGAGCCGACTAAAGCTCTAAAAACAGAGGACCATTTATACAATAAGAAGTTAAAATTACATTCCACTGAACAAAATAAGTTATTACCTGCAAAAAAAACCCACTTTACTTTGATATTCGGAGTCCTAATTTTTTGGCCGGTTAAGCAATTTTCCTTTTTTTTTTCTCTCTCTCTGATCAGATGTTTTCCCAATTAGGATTTAACCTCGCCATCTGACACATGTGCGCTGGCGTTACCCCTAATGCCTCGCTCTAATCCGTTTCCCCTTCAGTGTGCGTGTTGTACGATCGTCACAGAGGAGGTAGGACGAAAGGTTAAACGAGGTGAGGTGAAACAGAACAGAGCTGTGAGGCGCAAGACTGTCATCTGGTGGTTGATGAGAATATTTTTAAAAAAGCCCATTTTAGCTCTTACTCAGTAAATAAAGCAGCATATTTACATGATGTGTATAATTCAGTGTGAAAGAACTAGACGGCCGTGTTTGAGGAAAAACAGGTTGACTTCAGAAATTATTAAATGAACGCTTAACGCTTCTCACGGTCTCAAGGCATTCTTGTGTTTATTTAAAAATCACCATTTGGTTTATATATAAAGTGTTTGTGAGCTTCACTTACCTGAACATATTTTCAGTATCCTCTCATACCAACAGTGTTTGACTGTTGTGATTTACAAGAATAAAGATTTATCCGGACATCATGTGACAACCTTATGCTTTCAATATTTTCATCCTGGAAAGTGAAATATATCAAATTACGCAGTACAAGTGGTGTACAATTGTTCCCAGGTTTGTTTGTTTTTTGTTTAGGAGCAATATAAGAAAGAAATCAATTCACGAGTTACAAAGATAGCAAAAAAATACAAGCTTTTTATTAAATACAAGCTTTTTCAAGCCACAAGGAGCAAAAGCTGCATGTGAGAATAATCCTCCCGAACAAAGACAAGTGAAAGTTTTTCCTTTAATTCAGTTGAATTCACTCATTTATTTTTAATCACATTTGCCAATGTAATAAATGTAATAATTTGCAAAT
Source organism: Diplodus puntazzo (assembly GCA_963678695.2). Classification (NCBI taxonomy): domain Eukaryota; kingdom Metazoa; phylum Chordata; class Actinopteri; order Spariformes; family Sparidae; genus Diplodus; species Diplodus puntazzo. The sequence goes on along the minus strand of OZ023167.1, from coordinate 5,137,420 downwards.
GGACACGAGAAAAGAGTGAACGCGTACTTTCCTTCAGCCGGTCTGAGGGACAGCGGTGAATAAAACTGTTGTCACATGTCAGAAACCATAAATGTAAACTGTCAGCTGTGAGACATAATCGACGATGATCTCCCACGTAGACGTGTTTGAATTATATCCAAACCGACAAACATTTAATTCCTTGCAGTTTCATTGTTTTTTGTACAAAGCGGCATGATTAAACCTGCAGCTGTTAAATGCTTGAAAATGATGCACTAAAAGGGGCAATATGGTGGAGCACGCTAACCTGTTAGCCCTGATCCAAAGCTGCCAGTCTGGATCCCTCGGTGCACGGCTAACTGAGCTAACTAGCCAACAGCAGTTAGCGGTTACTCTGGTGATTTACTTCCTCCTCTTTGTTTTCTCACACAGACATCATTTCCATATTTGCTACCTTCTCCGTGAACTTCTGGTGACCTCTGTTAATCATTTAATCGTCGGTTCTGCATCCATCTCATCCCGCGTTATTGACATAAATCGTTATGTAACACATGGTATTATCATCTGATTGTAATGGATATGTAATTGATGATGAAAAAACAGTTGAAGCCTGTGTAGTCTGAAGAACATTGGCAGTCGGCGCTTGAGAAACATAATGAAATGCAGCACATGCGCGCCGAAAACCTCCAAGGTTGTGATTTTCCCACGTTTGTTCAAATTTAGCATGTAGCAGGCCCATAATGGCAACATGCGCAGGCTGAGGGTAATTGGTTCCTCCAGCTATCGTGAGAACTATATTTGGTTTAATGCCTTAATCCTTATTTGCTGCATTAAGAAATATAAAGCTCCATTCAGTCTGAGTGCAGACAGCTCATCTCTGTGTGGGTTTTTTTTACTGAGAATAATCTTGTATAAATGCAGGAGTCATGCTTCCATGAGATTTCAGATGGTAGCCCAGTAAAGCACGGGGAGGATCAGAGGGAAGGAAAAGAGCGACCCCGGCTGAGGTCGCGTCTCAAAGGGTGGGGTGGGGGGGGGGACTCGTTGTGAAAGTCAGCGACAGCCCGGGGGCCCACGCAATAATCTGCTCAGATCAGATGCTGCTCAACTTCAGCTTGTTCTGGAGGATGACTTGTAGCTTAATTATCCCGGTCTGTGGGACGCGAGCCATCATCCGTTTACCACGGCTATCACCGAGAGATTGTAATGTCTAATTGACTTCTGGGTAGTGAACTAGAAGTAATTGCCGCTATTCATCCATCTGATACATTTTTGGTTAAATAAGCCTGGTTTCTTCTGAAAAAAAAAGACAAGATGAGTCTTCAGCAGATCAGACAGATGTTCGCTTGTTAATCTGAAAACCAGATGATAGTGTCCCGGCTGCTTATAATCAGTCCTGCAGATTTACATGAACTTTTGCATACGTCAGGCTACATTCGGTTGGGATGCGCCGCAAATGTAAACCCCGAGCCGTCGCTGTGACTCCGTCATGCTCAACATGGAAATATGTGACAGCTGACCTATCTGTGTTTGTGTTCAGAGGGTTTTATTACGACTATAAAGCTTGACTGTCACGGCTGATAGCCGGAGGGGAGACGGTGAGGAGGAGTGACAGCGGGGGCTCTCCTGAAAGGTCACGAGACGCATTCGAGTCTAGTTTTAATAAACGATGGCAAAATTAAAGATCAGATTACGGCGATTACCGAGAGCGGCTGAGCATGATGGTGCAGAAGTTGTTGTGGCTACAGGACGAAACAGTGAGATTTGTCTAGTGTCTCTGCACGACACTTGGAAACCTTCCACAATAAAAGCCCCCACTGTTCCACAAATACTACACATAAATACTCCAGCGAGGAGGTGGTAAAAAAAAAAAAAAAACAATAATCTGCTCAAACATTAATTTTATTGCACTTTTATTGCACAATAATGTGTAACAGGGTAACTGCAGAACACTTCCAGGTGGGCAGGCCGGCACCAATAACCTCCTCTGCAGATCTTCTCCTCGTGATTGTTTCTTATAATCTGTTCTTTTTTCCTCTTTGTTGGCCAGATCAGACTGTGATGGGCCCCCGTCCAATCATAGACCCCAGACACCTTTATGACTCCACACGGTGCTGTTGAGTACGACGACGCGGCTGTCTTCCATCATCTCAGCGGTTTTTAGCATGTTAATGGGGGAAAAAATGGATGAAGCCACACAGGAGGGGGACCCCCCTCTGGGGCTGGTAACTGCCAGAAGGCAGCATGACTAAAAAGCCCATCAGCCCATATTAATTGGACATGATGTGACATAATGATAATCATTACAAATGATGGCCTTCAGTACAGAGATATAGATGTGTTTAGTCTGACTTGGCTTAAAGACTGGAAGCAGAGGGAAACTGCAAGTCCGGCTTTGGTAGAACTGAGTAAGTGTGAAAGCCAAGATTGTGCATTTTGCCTGTTTACCCCGTTGGAGCACCGGAGCTGACTTTGTAGTGTATACTGTATATTTATAAATACGAGGTGGGAATGGGAACACTTGACACTGACAGCAGCAGGTAGGAATAGCTTGCCCAGTTTCTTTTTTCAATCCTGATGCTGCCCCAGTCTCCGATTTGAATCGACTGCTTATCAAGTGCATCTACTGAGAGGAGCAGCTTGAAAACCAGCGTCTTCACTGGAAGCGTATGGATTAATTAATCATTCAAATAAATGTGATTCAAACTTTTGCAACGTAGCATCCGAGTAGTAAGTTCGTCCTTGTTTGAACATGATTATCGTCCGAAAGAATTTACGGAGGCGTACGCGCTTCTCTCTCAGGTATCCAACCTTTCTGCTCGCTGCTGCAGTCAAAACATCTTGAAACCGTCGCGGCTAAACTCGCTATTAAACCTGCTCACATGAAAAAAGGCATCCGAGTACGCTGCCTCACACCCAGAGAGCGAAAAAGAAAGAGCATCAGGGCAAAGCGAGGTCGGCTGGTTCAGCCTGCCCCGCTGGGACCTGTGGAGCCTCCACCTGTCACCTGTCTCAGCAGGGGCCTCCACCAAAAAACACTGACTAACTTTCTAGAAGTAATCATAACTTACTTTAGTCAAAGAACCTAACAAAAAAAATATTTGTATATATACTAATTTAAATGTAGATCAGTTGTCGAGACTACTCATTTATTAAATCCTACCCCTCAAAGAGGGGAGGCAAATGACCTGCAGCACCGTGATTAAAGAGGAAACTAATATGAGAGATCCACTGATTATCAACCTGGATCTGATATTCAGCCTGTTTCTGATCATCTGCTGGTATGACTGGTCAGAATAATATATTTTGTATCGGTCATCTAAATCTGCAGAGTATCTAGTAACTACAGTTATCAAATAAATGTAGTGGAGTAAAAAAGTACAATATTTACAATAAGTACGTGTGCAAATATAGGTCGGCTCCAAATAAAGTTTATCAGTCGTCTTGATTACAAATCAACAAATCATAGACTTTAAAGGAAACGGGGGGGTAAAAAGAAGACAACACACCAAAGGGGCACTTGCTTACAATCATACAAATATATGTTATTTTATTGAATAATATTCCAGAATAAGACATCTCCTTTCAATCCATGTAGGAGTTATTGTAGAAATGTACACAGGTCTGATGACACACATGGAGAGAGGGTGAATCGAGGGCTTGTGTCTCTGGATACCGAGAAGGAGAGAGTCGTCCCTTCATGAGCCGAACAACTGTGACGTATGCATGCTTTTGCAAAAAACAAAACGACAACAAAAAAAAGAAAAAATTCCCACGTCAGTCGAGACGAGTAGCAGTTATTATTGCAGACCACTGGTTTTCCTGCGTAGTCCTGCTAATCCTGATTGTAGTCCGTTGACTTCCGTAGCCTCTCTTTTGCGTGCAGGCTGGTAGTTTCTCGTTGCATATTGCTGGTCTTTCCCTGTTTGCTGCTTCCTGAAGTGGTCAAAAAAACAAAAAAGCCGGTAAACCTCGCCGCCACTTTGCTTTGGCTCTTATTGTTTTTTGAGTCCAAATCCCTGCTAACAACTAGGGGAAGGTGACTTTGAGGATTCAGGCCTTCTTCTCCGTGGCTCATCAGTGCCAAGGCCCATTTTTTATTTTCTTATTTATGGCTTTTTTCTTTTTTGTTGTCAGTTTTTTCGGAAGACAAGAAGATTGGAGTTAGGAGAGAGAGAGATAAATAGATAGATAGATAGAGAGAGAGAGAGGGGGGGGGGTTGTGGAACTTTCTGGAAGACTTGCGTGACCGTAACTCTGAGACCGGCGAGGTCGTTGCTGTGTGTGACAGGACACATGTTGTCCCGCTGTTTTTTTTTTTTTTTTCCCCTTGAATACACTGCATCCTTCACAAACACACGACTCAGTCGCACACTGGGATTCAGTTTGTGTTCACTCTTGGGGGGGCACGTCAGTGTGGATACAGCAGTGCAGACCGAAAAAGACAAATAAAACCCCACATCGAATAAAGGAGGAACATTTGGAGAGCAACATCGATTCGTCCCTCGGCACGAGAAGTTTGCATCAAAAAAGGAAAACATGACGAGAAAGAAACAACTGAAAGACAAAAAACAAAAATCATCAACACTGACTATTTAAGTACATATCTGAAAAAACAAAATCGACCCGACACAGCACATCAGATACACTATTTGTAGTATTGACAGTAACGTACATGTAAACCGGCGGCATTCTGAACATGTCGGCAGTCCACACAGGTGACATTTTACATCCTTCACATTTTTTGCATTCCTCAAAGAGGCCGCTCAACCTGAACAGAAAAGAAACTACAAAATAAATGACTTCCAGGTTGTGACGCTTCATATTGGTATTTGGAAATAATCAATCACAGAGTTGCAGCTGAGACTCAACCTCCCTGAAGCGTCATCCTTTTCAATGTTTAGTACAAGAGAGAAGTGAAGATGTGGGCGTAACATCTCAGCACTGCTTTGGATTGATGATTAGAATTTCTGCCTACAAACCGGACAGCGTTTTTTGTGTTTGTTTTTTTTAACTTTGCGGCCCTCATTTAGCAACGTTACCTTTTAGCGACCACATGCTTCCATTAGAGGGAGCCAGTTATACACACATTTTCCCCCCACAAATAGACAAACTGCCCGGCGCGCAGTCGGCGCAGCACGCTGCAGCCAGCCGACGTGCAACACGTCGGCACGGCAGCGCTCGGAAGCAAATGTACTGACACGGGCCTGCAAAGGAGAGCAGCGTGTGACGTTATACTGGAGTGAGGCGTGGTTGTGGACAGCGATGAGCTTTTTTGTTTGATCCGATACCAAGTTGGATGACTTTCTTAATTTGTTAGCAACTCACAAAAGGACCAGAGCATCGGTTCTAGATTCTTCACTCCTTCTGTGATCTTTGGGTTGTGGACGAAACAAGTGACATTTGAGGAAGTCGTCCTGGGCTAGACAAAACAACAAATCGAATAATCGAGAAAATAATCCACAGATCAGTTCCAAACAATACTAAAACAAAACCTTGGTACAGATTTACAGGCAGATCTTAAAATCAAAAGATGCCTATGAGTGGTCTCATGTTGCACACATTGATTCAGGCTAACAGATGCTGCACTCAGTATTAATGTGATTAAAATCATCGGCTCTTAATAATACACCTCGAATCAATTATATGTTGATATGTTCTTTTTTTCAAAGAGGATTTCCCTGGTTGGAAGCTTTAAACCTCTGCTGCCCTTCTCAAACACTGGGGATGTTTCAGCTGCACTTTAATATCATTATTGCCTGTTATTCCCCCGCGACTCTGATAAAAGTCGAGGGATTCCCTGTTTGCTATATTTCCAAACCTTTGAAATGTTTCAAGCTCTGCCCAGCGGTTGTTAAGGCGCAGCGTGCTTCCAGTTCTCCAATGATTTTCTTTTTTTTTTTAGCAGGCCGAGTTTCAGGATGTGGTTTATGTTCTGTACCTGTTCTCGCCTTTAGCAAAGGACAGTGTGGCTGTTGATGCTCCAGCTATTTGAAAAAAAAAAAACAACTTCCTCCAACTGGGTTACAGGTAGAAAATCAAACAACAGCCCCTCTGAGTTCATTATGAACAAATGGATTTCGCCGTCTCTGGCGAGACCTTGGGGGGAGTTTCTCTGCGCCCGTCGCAGGGTTGGATGTTCTCGCCGTTTGTGTTTTATTGAGTCTATCGATCACTGTTTCAATCTCATGCCCCTTTTTCCTTTTTCTCCTTGCCTCTCTGTCTCTTGTCTTACCTTACTCTTAATCAGAGATGCTCGCGCACACACACACACACACACCCAGACAAACGCGCACAAACACACACACACAGAAAGGCAAACACTCTGGAAGTACACACCTACACAGGCAGCATAGTGTTGAAAAGAAAGTTAATAGGCTGTAAACACTGAGGGGCTGGTGGTGCAGGAGATGTGTGTAGGAGAGGGATTACCACTTTAAATCTCTAATGCGTGGGCACACAAACTGTATCGGTGTTTTCCTTCTCCATGTTCCCACCTCGCTGTTCGCTTCGCGCTATAAATGCAACGTCAACGGACAAAAACAGACAAATCTACAATGACAAAGATCCTCTGAACACTTCTACCACTACGGCTAGCTATCTTTTCCTTTCTGTTTTTTAATCAACCTTTTTCTTCCATAACTTTTTTTACATTCAAGAACAGAACTAGTTACACGCACCAGCTGCACGACCAACCAGACTTCAACCGTCTTCCGTCGCTTTCATTGCACTTACGCGTCTCCGACCCCGTCGACACCCCTTCGTTGTTTTTTTTTTTTACATTCGTCGTACATATCTCTTTCCGGCTTACATTCGGCTTCGTTCTTCACTTTATCATTCAACATCAGACAACTTAACATTTGCTGGTCTCGTCTGTCTACTTACAGCGTCACCGTCGGACAACTTGCTGTGGCGTTCTTCAGTATTTCGATGTTAAGGGCTGGGTGCTTTTTTAGAGAGAGAAATCTATGGAGGATGTGGGTCTCTACGATGTTTAACACTATAAAGTCACATTTAAGCCGAGGTGAGGGTTGATTCTGTAAGTTTTGTTACTTTTGTGTGTGCTTTAGTGAAACTTTAAAGCGGCTTTGCAGGAATTAGGCAACCTGATTAGTTGTTTTTGTAATTTTTTTTAAAGCAAAATGCCCCCAAAATTGTTGGTTTCAGCATCAGGCATGTGACGATTTCTATCTTTTCTGTATCTGCGGAGTACCTAATGACTTTGGACTGACAATCGGACAAAACAAGACATCTGAAGGTGTCCGTTCCAGCTGTGGTAAACAAGAATATTTGGCAGATTAATAGATAAGGAAAGTAAGAGAAAGTAAGAAAAAGAAATGCCATTATTTCTCGACTTGGCATGCAGGGGTTTCCTTGCTGTCAGTCACCGACTGTTTAGCACCTCCGAGTGCTTTTCCTGTAAAAAAGAACGGACTTCGGATTAACTTTTTGAAATGTGTACTGGCACCAACACGCTCCCAGATGGAATGCACAAATATCGAACGCTGTATTACAGCTAAAATAAGCCCACAGCGCTGTGTTTCTACCTGCTGCGCACACACTTTGATATACAGTAGAAGATGGCAGCTTGCAGTTAGAAACCATACGAGGCTGCACCAACAATTCACCAGGGAGAAAAGTAAAAAATAGACATTTGTATGCGAATAAAATCTGCTACAAGGACGAAATATCCCAATTTGAACTGAGTGATACTCCCCCTGGAAAAACCCAGAAAATTAAAGACTTAATGAAAAAAAATGCAAAGCCCCTCCAAGTAATTTCCTCCATAGACCCCCCGTCATAAATAGCACACAGTTCCTTACGTGCCTCTTTGTCTTACATTAATTATCATATCCACACGCCGCAGAAAACCCTGCCAAGAATTTTGCTTAGTTTGCTGCGGAAATTCCTTATCGGCATTCCTCAAGAATACACCTGCTAATCCTTCACTCTTTTCTAAATAACTGCCTCCGCGCACTGACCTCTTTACAATTCATCACCCTATTCCCGACTTGCTCTCACCACTCAATGCAGCACATTCACACACAGCCTCCGCTTCACATTCTGTTACCCTCCTGCACATTATGCTACCATTAAAATTAGACGCCATCCCGGCGCTTTGAACCCTCTCAGAGATTATCTGTGATTTTTTAGCGACCGTATAATGAGCATTTTTTTCCGGGTTTGCCTTCCGCCCTTCTCAGCGTTGCTTTTCCTGACGGGGACGTTCCTGCTGTCTGATTTTGTTGATGCTCATTCGCTTTGTGGTGACATTTTTTCACTCGCCGCGTTACCGGAACAGACAGCTCTCCGCAGCTGCGATCGTCGAAACTACCACAGCCTGCCAGCCCTGATGACTCCCGATTAGACTCCCGGCCCAGTGGCCAGAATAAAAACGTTGGCGTTTTACATTTTGCAAACCGCTGATAAATTCACGTTTGTACTCGTCATACCCACCGAAATCGATAATTTTACAGTATGTCTCAAATGTATACGAGCTGACTTTCACGTCAGGAGTTGGAGATCCTGATGGTGAGGTGGTAGTGGAGTTACAACTGTTGGAGTAGGCTGCCAGGCAGGACACCGCCGTACTGTAGCATGAAACTCACTGCACGTTTCCCTCTTTTTTGTACCTTTGTCGGATAGAACAGCTTAAGATTTTGGACGTGAAAGCGGGAAGGAAGAGAGGAAAACATGCAGCAACGGCCTTCGTGTCGGAGTCGATAGGAACTCAGCCTTTTGCACATGGGGCGGACACATTCCAGGTGAAACCACTGGATGCTTTTTAACGAGACGTTGGGAGATTTTGCAGCCTTGTTAATGGCGACAAAACCCGATGTTTTTGATGAATCTTCGTGACATTTCCAGCTGTGTTTTTGGTAGCAAAATTTCTTGGCGAAAGTTGGGGCATTTCCTGCTAAACCTAACCGTAAACATGATCTTTTCCTAACCCTAACCAAATGGGTTTTGTGCCTTAACCTAACCGGACCATAAGCACAGCACTGTTACAAGATGAAGCTGAAAAAGTTTCAACATATCAGTGGTTTGCAGAAACGTACATTGCCGAAATGCATCTTGATGGTTGGGATGCAGAAGCCTCAATTTCTATGAGGTCATTGCATAATTCTTCTAAAAAAAACATTAGTTAATTCATCACAAACACACTAAATAAATGTAGTCCCTTCTGTGGGTTCAACCCAAAGATCCTGCTCCAGATGTTCCCCCAAATATCTCCTCTTCACAGACACAATGTCGCGTCTTGTCTGAAGGACACGTCAGAGGTTACCCACATTTCGTCCGTCTATCCTTTGTAGAGGGGGGCACTCATTCACACAGCGCATCCATACCACGGAAGATGTCGGCACACAATCAAATCAAGACACTCGCTCAGACAACTACATTTTTCGAGGGCGACTCTTCCAAGGTGATTTGATAAAGCTAGCGAGTGGATAAGCTGCCAGACATCCTCGGAATAACAAGTGCTCCAGCTCAGAGGCTCCTCTGGCTTTGATGTTTGGCTTCAAAACCCGGCTTTATGCTGACAGCAGATGCCGAGTGAAGTACACACTACAGCTCCCCTTTTCCAGGTGACTGAGTTCAGATCCACCTCGGATTTAAAATTAATTTTTTTTTTTTTAAAAAACGTGACCCACTTGTTCTTTCGTAGCCTTTTAACGAGCTAGTGCAATACAAGAAGCCTGGTCGCCTGGTGGAGACGAGAGGCTGGAGTGGATCTAGGGTGACGCTCACTCTCTCAGTCGTTCACGCATGCTTTGTTTTTTTTTCAAATCTTCGCTGAGAATCGTCTTCTGGCTTGTTGATACAGATATTGCTCAGTATTTAGCGCTCTATTTTATGGCTCATCTTCCCAGGAAGAATAGTCGTTTTCTTTTATTGCGTGACGCTTTACTCCAGATATTCCCCCCTTCATATCTGGAATTCTGAAATCTTCATTATCATCATTGGGATCACCATCGTTTTCAACTTTATCATCGCCACCCATTTTTTTTTTTTTACAATATCTGGGCCCCAATTCTTATCACAGGCTTGGTTTTAAATATTCACAAGAACACAACAAGACAAAATAAGACAAAAAAAAAAAAATCACGATAAGTTTCAGTGGAATAAACTCCCCTTTTAAATGCAGCTGTTATTTTGTCCACACACCTTCCAGCGCTCAGCTGACCTGCCCTGAACCAAGATTCCTGCTGATATCGTTTCCTCTCTGAGCGGTTTCATCTCGCTTTGAGCTTTAGTTGACCTCGGTGATTAGCTGAGCTGCTCGGCAGATGGTGGGTGGAAAGCTGGCTGAGCCACACTGTCACCAACTTTACGGCTCAAGAGGGGAGGGTGGGCCCACGGGGCTGAGGATTATGATGCCGAGTCAGCGCTGGAAATGCGTGAGTGGTGAATATACAGTACAATAGAGCCAAACGGTGCATATGCATGTGAGTAAAAGGGCGGAAGAGACAGAATTGTCTGTCGGACTGAGAAGCTTGAGCATAACAGAGAAACGAAGGGAGTCAGAGACAAACAGTGGGAGGGGAAGTCGGTAGTAGTTCTGGCTCAGGCCCTGGGCTTTTCTTTCTTTCTTTATATGGGAACAGGTGAGGGAGGGACTTCTCTCTCAGGGCGTCTTGGCTGCTGATGGACTGCCGACCCTTTTTGTCCCTCAGCATCTTATAGTGCACTTCGGGAATGTGGCGGGCCAGTGAGGGGCCCGTTCCCCTCAGCCACCCTCAGTGCATAATGGGCGGCTGTGTTCCCAGTGTCACAGCTGCCCTTTTTTGTCCCACCCTCAGTCTCCTGTGCTATGACGCATCGGCCTTGGGAGCTTCTTTCCGTCCGTTCTTCAGGGACGGCGAGTCCGACGTCTTCACCGTCTTCCGGGGAGGACTCACCGGTTCGCTGGCGAGCTCGTGTAGCGACGGCTCCTTATACATCGCAACTGTGTGACAGAGATAGAAGCTTCGTTAATAACTAAGGAGGTGACTTATAGTGTGTTATTGTGATTTTCTACTGCGACAGTGACATTTCCCTCTGGATTAATAAAGTAATCCATCTATCTATCTGATTATTAGCTAAGATGAGCTGTTTTGAATTGCGCCAAAGGTGACACAAAGGACACAAACCCTCTATAACTTTGGGCAGGAAGTGTGCAGCTCCTTTGGTCTTCTTCACCCGGTTGCCCTTCATGATCTGGCCGTCACGGTTGATACCGATATACCAGGAGCGGCCAGACTGGGTCTGGCGATAGAGCATGGAGGAGTACGTAACGTAGTAGTTCTCAAACACACTCTCCTTGAACTTACACTCCGGAGTGAAGTGCTCCTGGAAAGAAAGAAATGCATAAAGGGGGGGAGGTGCGTTCATGTTAGCAAACAAAGCAGTAAGAGAAGTAAAAAAAATAATGTGGGAGTGTCACGAGAAATAAACTGAGTCTTTGAACATGAGCTCCTGTACACGTCAGCAGCAAACACATGAAGAGGAAATACACGGACACAAGCGCTGACGTACATTAATTAGGTGACTTTCTCCTCAGGGAAAGGATGGATACCATTATATATCTGGACTTGTGTTTTTTTGAAAGCGTGAACATCATGCTCCCTTGGGACCACCAAGTAAAGCATGCATACTATAGTCCTACATGGAAAAAATAGGATTAACATCTTTGCTAAACATAACACGTTCCCAACGGTAAAGAGCAGAGAAGATGAAAAGCAAAAAGGCACTTACGCCAAGACAATAACAAATTCAATATAAAAACATACAGTGCGTACTGTATATGTTATTTATGGCATCAAACTGCAGTGACTAGTCCAGAGGAATCCTAAGATTAGAAGACCAAGTTTCCATCACTCAAACATAATAGTATTTGGAATAGGGTTAGGTGATGTCTACTGAATTGGCATAAAATAATTTCCATTGAAGGGAGGCTGCAGAAAAGCCTCGGCGCTGTAGTCACGTCTGCTTCCTACAGTCGCTCTTGCAGCAACTTCCAACTGTCTCAACCCAGCTGACCAAAATCTGGCTCCCATCAACTCTCACATTCCTGCCGGACGACATACGAATCTGACATACAACCTCATTCTGGGTTCCGCACAACAAACTTAATTGAGTCGCTTGAAACGACCTTGGCCGACTAGCTATACTGTCGAAACTAAACTGAAAACAATAGCACAAATATCAATAGCACGAGTGTAAAGTAACAGATGTACAGTAACCAGCAGAATATAATAAACGTCAACAAAGCATTTTTGTTGGATTCACAGTGATGTAGGGTAATGTTTTTTTTAGATGTACGGCCCTAACGACTCCTCTACAGCTAGTTAGAACTGAAGAAGCCTCTTGGATGAGAGGTGAGATGTCTTCAAGAAACTGTAACAAGTCCACTTGCCTACGCTACAGCACCTAGATATTAGACGTAAGGCTGTAACTCATGATCAGTAATCAATAAAAGTCCATAATCCATAGTCAGTTAGCTTGTTTTCTTATATTAGTGTAAAGATATTAAGAAAACCAGCAACTAAACCAATCCAAGGAACGTTTTTTTGTTTTTGCTCAAGAAATGCTTGAATGATTCGTCTAATATCAAAGTTGTTGCCAATTTATTTGATAAATCAATTGACTGTGAATGTTTCAGCGCTTTATTTAGATACGCCAACTGCTTATTTTGCTTTATTTAGTTAGCATATGTGTCACAACACAGGATAGGAAAAAGTAAAAAAAAAAAAAAAAACACGGGGTTATTGATTAAGACTTGTGATTGACGGTTGTAAATAGGCATTGCTTAATAAAATTAGGAAGCACAACATACGACCACCAGTCGTTCATTCCCCCAAAGGAGAGTTACCAGTACGTCTTTACTACAGGCTTCTCTCACGTACTGTCAGTTGTTTGACTGGCTAAATTTGAATAGACATTTCAAAATGAAATTAGCTGAACTTGGATGAAATCCAAACCGTGTAGCTGGTCGTTGTGAATGAATCGCGCACCGGCAGCACTTCCCCTCCGTCTCTGTCCTCAACATAAGGACTACTGAACCCTGCATAATGTTGACTGCTGATATTAACCAATAGCGACAGATATACATCTCTCTTAGTCTCCATCAGGGTCTTGACAGGGTCCTTCCCCTGTCAGAGAGCAGAGCCAATCTGCTGGATTGATTAAGTGAGAGCAGCAGGGCAGAAATGGCTGAGTGCAGAATTTCTCTCAAGACTAGGGGACGACAGAAAGGGGGGCTAGAGGATCACAACTTGGCGTAGACAAGCTTTAATACGGAGCCAAAAGTAGATTGAGAAGGTATAAGAGACCTCCAGTTTCACACTTATCACAGATCATCACCTTTCTCCTTCACAGTGAGCCGTCATCCTTTAGCTGAGAGGGCAATTCAGGACTTTGTGCCCTTTATCCGTCCACTCCCGTCCTGCTGCTCCACCACATTTTCTTTTTTTTTTTCTTTTTTTTTTTTCCTGACATTTTGACTTCACATCATAAAAAAAAACAAGTCCCTACCAACCCCTTAACTCGACCAACTCTCCCACCACCATGACCGCCGCGTCGCAGGGCTATTTTAAGATCCTCTGACAGGTTTGATATCTTCTGCTGCGCTAACACAAAGAGGATGGGATCGATAGATGATCTGCTTCATTCATTATTAATCAGGCCAGAGGAGCAAGAGGGGTGGGAAGTGCGGGAGACAGAAGGGGAAAGGCAGGAGAGACGGGGGAAAAGAGAGGAGAGGATCACTCGGAGAGGACAGAGGAGGTTGCTGGGTAATGAAGGAGATTATGACGAGAGAGAGAGAGAGAGAGAAAAGGGAGAGGCCTGCTTTCTTTGCATCTCCCCCAGGACCGGAGCAGGAACCAGCACCAAGCAGCACCCCTCGATCCAACACTCACATCTTCCTCTGGCAACATACCCTTCAGCTCAACCTCTGAAATGACACCCGCAGTAACCCCTCTCCCAAGTCATCCTATAATTACCCATCATAATCAGTCCCCTGAAATTAGCCTAATGATAGAACCCACATCTTCTGCTGCATTTCATTCAAGAAGTCTCAAAAGGTCTGGAGGAGGAAAGATGACCCAGAGAGAGCGCAGACAAGACCATGGAATAAATGTCCTGAAGAAGATTTCAAAGACAGGCCTCCGGAGCGATTTTTCATGATAACCCGCCATGACGGCTGATACGTCTGTTTCCTAACTGACGCAAATATGTTGCTGTGATTACCCTCCCTGTCCCTGAAGCTGACCTTGAGGTAACCTCAGCCGAAACCACAGAGAGCTGAGGGGTGTGCTGACTTAAGGTATCAGTCAAACCACCAGATTTACCTGCGCAGATGACTAATCTTTGAGGATGATGTGTTGAGGGGGTCGTGCATTATTTAATTTCTAACCTGGGCAGCCACATGTTTAGAAATTAAACAACAAAAAAAAAACCTTTTTCTTCAACTGTGACTTATTGAGAGACTTGGGTAGCTTCCTCTTCCATGTGTCTCAAGCCAAAAAAGAAATGAAACGAAAGCAGACGAGGAGAAAGGCAATACGTAGCGTCCGTGCTGAGAATCCCCAAGATGGGAAGAACCTTTTTATGATGCAGAGCAGCACCCCCACCCCTCTTACCCCAACCCGCCCACACACGCCAGCCTCCGTCCTCATCTCTGATTACATCGATTCTACCTGCTTCAGTTAAAGCTTAACTCTCCATGCCACTGTACACTGGGATTTGCACTTTCCAACCAAATAAAGACGGCGAAGTACTCGTAGTACTCGCTCACAGGGGCAGAGCTCCCCCTTAAATCTACTGTCTTCTCCCCGGGTTTAATGAGGATGCGAGGGCTGGGAATGAGTGTTATGACGAAAAAAGATGAAGTGAGGCCGTGAATAATATTTAATCTCTTGTTTACTTTGGTTTCATCATGCGTGCACAGGCGTGAAATCAGAACCAAACGCCCCTGAAAAAAAAACATGCAGCTCCACTTCTGGGATTCGAAACACGTTTGAGCATAAGTGACGTGCAATTATTTGCAGTCCCCTGTTTAGACAGCAGGGGTCACAGTGTCACGCGGGGGCTCCCCCTTGCATCTATTGACTGTCCCATCAGGCTCCCAGTGTAATATATGGGAAGCTGGGAAATCTGCCCAGCTGCAGTAATCCCGCCATATTTCCACACAGTGCCGCCGCGCCAACCCCACTCGCAGGCACACGCGCCGAGTGTATGCAACGCAGGACGCCGCGGTCTGCAGGCCACGCCGCCGATGTTGTTGACGAGGGCCAGATGTGGATGCGCCGCGACACGCCACGTTACGTAAGTCAATAGGGCATAGACGTGCTTATTAAGAGGGGGCTTTACTGGGAGGATGAGACTGGCAGTTAATACCGTCTAGCGCCGCACATGCATGGCCCATCTCTAATGCTTTATGATAGCCCAGGGAGGCGTAGCGCTTGCATGACAAGAGCAGAGTGGATAGTAATGTGCAGGGACTGTGCCGCGTTGACTGACAGCTGGAAGGCCCTTGTCAATAAAATGAATCTGAGAAGAGTGGTGGCTGACATTTCCTGTTTGACCCTCAATGACGGAGGTGACACACACACACGCACACACACACACTGCTTTTAATTTTCCAGGACACAAAAAGCGGTGGTTGATTGTGTATCATCATCATCGTCGTCATCATCGGCGTAGGACTATGTTCTAAAATATCCCGGAGGCAGTTTTTGGAAGGAGAGCAACGTCACAAGGTCCATCAGGAGTCAATCAGAAAGAATAGGTTCTGCCTTCCCTAAGTGCTCATAATTGGTCGCCTGGCAAAGTGTCCGTCTTTCTCATTGCATTTCCGCACTTCATCTCGTCTCCTCCCGCCCGGGCCAATTATTCTCTCCGCTACTTTTTTTCTTTTTTTCTAAATGTCCACATTTTATCCTGTCCCGCGATAAAAGCGATGCTATCTCGCCGCCGGTGTTGTCCTGCATCTCAATGCGATCCTTCCATGAGAAGAATGGAAAGGACACAGCTTTTCATCAATAGGTCTCGCGCTCTGTCTCTTTTCTTTATCCCCCCTCCTGTGTCCTTCTACCTGTCTTTTCTCTATCACACATACACACAAGTATCACAGCCCGACACAGATCACAAACAATAGTGATTTTTATTGTGTTGCTGTCCTTTGAGTGTTTTCTTAAATGCATCACTCTGTGACTGTGTGAGACACACCCACAGCAGCAGATTTAGAGGTTTGGGGACCAAAGACAGCCAGCAACCAAATTCTCACAATGTGACTTTTGCTTAAAGTCATCCACCGTGAATGGCGCATTTCAATTCAGTGTTGTTTTGTACCATAGAGCAGCGCAAATGGACGGCATGCGTTGATCACATGTCTCTGCATGTATATATCTATTACAATTACATATTTGTATTCAACTTTTCATATGTCGTTTCAGCAACGACATCACAATGTGTGCATGAGCAATAACCACATCACAGTATGTGCAGGGTCAAGCATTCAGCTATTTGACATTTCATATATATATATATATATATATTTTGTGTTCTTGCAGCATTCAAGCTGAATTCAGCACTTGATAAATATGGTAAATAAAGGTGCCACTCAGCCGTCTTTCTGCCATTCAGTGGTTGTAACCATGGTGACCTTCACCTGCGTAGCCTCTATTGAGCTATTCAAGTTTTCTGGTGAAAATGTCTGTTTTTTTTTCATATTGCAATCAGGGATGGGCCTTTCAAAGCAAAAATGCTATTCGATATTCACGCGGTTCGAACGTTATTCAAAGGTCGTCGGCCCTACCTGGTGGTGTCGCATTATTTCCAGGTGCTGATAAAAACAATGAAAAATATGTATTCTTACATAACAATATATTCATGTTGTAATGTATATTGCAGAAAAACAGAATAGGATGTCCCGGTCACGTTTTCTCCGCCCTGATCCTGTCCGATTTCTAGATTAACGATGCATCACTCTGTCGTTAGACCTCGGTCCACTTCTGGTCTGCACTCTTCTGTAACACAGTGATCATCCGTCACAAACAACCTTCGGTCGAGCGCAGACACCAGCTGCAGAGATCGTTTTAAGCAGACAACAGACGTGATTACGTTTGGCCTGATACCAAGTTACTCACGGAATTAACGTGTTTACAGAGTCGGCAACAGCTAGAATGACCGGCCGCTGACCTCATTTGTCATTGTTAAGTGGTGAAAGAAACAAATGCACTGATTAAAAAATTGTGAAGCCGCTGCTTGAACTTTTTGTACTTGCCATGTGCCAGTAAGATTACTTTGAGCAGTAGTAAACAACCAGTCCACTGAACGTAATCCTGAATGAAACAGTTGAAATGAGACCTGATAGTGAAGTCAGCGTGGAGGGGATGGGACAGTAAATAAAAGGTTGCACGCTACTAAACTTTCAAAATATTGAACTCATCATTTTGCATAAATGTTTACTATGATTGAAAAATGTGTTAACTGCAGACTAACCGCATTCCTGCATTGTGTATTTCTTCATTGGTGAGTATAAAACATTTTGATACCAGAGGAAGCTGCATGTAAACTGATAATTTGCCTCCAGTGGTTAAGTTGCATTGTGGGTAATGTAGGCATCAGGTTTTTGATCGTTTGTTTGTAACGTGTCCAAAATGAGCCCAACGGTGTTACAGGAGTGCACTGTTTCCCCTGTTTACTAAGTTATTATTACGATTATTGTTCGGTAGTAAAGTGTAGCATTTCACAGTAGGGTTGTGTGGGTGGTGGGGGGGTCACAGGCGGAGGTGAGAGGTTGTGGAAAGTCACTCAACGACTTTCACGTGGGACAAAAAGACATTCATTTTCGAATTTTGAAATGCTCAGACTGTAGAGCCGGTGGTGATAGAGGAGAGCAGCACTGCAACACAAGCTGGCTGAGGTGAACAAAAAAAACAGTGCTGTGCAGTAAAAAAAAGGGGATTGCAATTTGATAGGTTTCATTTTTGATACCAATCCTGTATAATATGTCCTGATGGACTCCTCCTATTCTTTGCATTCATTGATCGATGTGACATGCTTTAAAAATTGCCTGACATAACAAAGATTCATGTGTAGTGACCTTTAAAATGTATAAATGTTCACAAACGCCCACATTAAAAGCATCACATTTTTTAGAATAACAGGCAAAACCCATTTCTAAAGTCCTGATCGCTACAAAAACTTCTCTCTGTGAGAACTTGCCCGTCAACAGTCACGTCAGCTTCCTTCAGCACGAGCCATTTTCCCTCTTTCTCTTTCCATCTGTCTACGAGGAGTTTTCCAGAGCACATAGATTATAAAATGGGGCACGAATGAGCCAAGCTCTATTTTTAAATCAGGATCAGCCATTTCCTGTTGTCACCTACAGGTAGAGAGGCTGAGACAAGGAAGCAGTGGATTTTTCTATGCTCGTTACAGAGCCTCGGCCCCACAACCTGACCACTACATGTGCGTGTCAGGAATGCGAGGAAAAAACTGCGAGTTGTTTGGGAGAAAACAGCATAATTACTATCAGCTAGCGGCAGAAGAGGCGGTATAGCAGGGGGGATGAGGAAAATAGCTGGAAGGGAAGCAACTAGTCACTCTGTCAGTCACCCCGGCTCTCCTGAGGATGACAGTGACGAGCTTATTTCATTGTAGATGGAGACATTGCTTGCGCTCTCTTGGCACCTTCTAAATGTAAAAAGAAGCGAACGTAAACATGCTCTTTACAGCACAATGATACGTGTGAAGGGGCCACATCACGCCACCTGCACTCCCTCCCACACCGGCAAATTAGCACATGAGATACATTATAGAGAACGCCACGGGAGTCATAAAATCAGACATGCATGATGTTACGCGAGGAGGCAGCTGTTACATTGCGGTGTGCCCGTATCAACGCGGTCCTGTAACTGTACGTGGTTGACGCGAGAGGAGATTCTCTGAAGGAGGTCAGTGTGGGATGCAGCGCAGCTATCGACTGGGTGCCGAGGAAATCCCTTTTCTTCCTCTCTGTTCGCAGAGGCGAAGGCACCAAAGTCTGCTGCATGCTAATCAGGGGCTCAGGAGATAATAGGAGGTGGCGCATTTGCCATAATTCAAGATTTAACTCTCGCAGAGGCGGATGATGCTTTCTCCTTTACATCTCATATGCATAAAACCACTTTGTGCATATAATTTCCCCACACATCCAGGCTGAAACCGTCACAAAGAAGCGTCCAGTACACGATGGAGTGATAATACCCCATTTATTACATTATATATAGATATATATACTGCTGTACTGTACTATAATGTACTATTACGATGTACTATTTATGGGCAAATGTTCAAATACACACAACAATCCTTCTCTTTTGTGGTGTAATTGAACATTAAAATATGATTTTAGGGCAATAAACAGGCGATTTAGTAACAGAGTTTTGGTTTATCGTGAAGCAGCAATGCCTGGTTTAGACGGTTTCCATCAGAGTTTCGCATCTTCCTTGCGAAATAAAGTTTTACAGCACTGTTCGAGGAGCCGATCAGACTGCGCACCGGAACTAACATTGTCCGGGGAGCGCTCTCACTAGGATTCCCACTCATTGCTCAGTTCGATGAAGACAACGCCTCCTGCTAATACTGCGGCCTGTCTCTCCATCTCAAGTTGTAGATTCTATGTAGCGAATACAAATTATTTGCACTGACTATATGAAAAAAAACAAGTCTGAGACACTCCGTCGTGAGTATTGTGCTTCAAAGCGTTCCCCATCTCTCTTTCCAGCCTCCTGCGAACTGCTCACACATTTCTGCTTCCCTATCTTTGTAATGTAATCCATCTGTTTTATGTACGTCAATGCGACAAATCAATCGGACCGTCCTTTTTGTTTTTAATCCGCATCTAAAAACTGATTCAGAATCTTGTTCGCCGTCATTACATGAGCCTAACTGGACAAAACAAAGTCAGAGTGTAGAAAAAGTTACAGGGCTATAAAAGGTGAAAAAAAGCACTCATCTGAAATTTAAAACAAAAAGAAACATAAGGTGCACACTTGCCATGTTTCCCACCTGCGGACTCAAAATCTGTCAACGGTTCCTGCACTCGAGAGGACCCCGGATCCTCCGACAGGCTCTCCGAAACTAATTGGAATACTCATGCAGGTAGTCTCACAGGTTGTCACCCTATCTCTCGACCCCCCGCCTCTCTGGATTCTCACCTTTCTCCCGCAAACATTCATACACACTTAAACTTAAAAAAGCACAACACACAACTGCCTTTGTCCGCCGGTCTCTTGGAAATCCTTCTTCACTGTGGAATTTACTGCCACAGATCCG
Source organism: Diplodus puntazzo (assembly GCA_963678695.2). Lineage (NCBI taxonomy): Eukaryota > Metazoa > Chordata > Actinopteri > Spariformes > Sparidae > Diplodus > Diplodus puntazzo. The sequence continues at coordinate 5,117,134 of OZ023167.1, read as the reverse complement.
TAAACCATCCATCTTATTCTCATCCTCATTTCTATGTACACCACGTGACTGATCTACAGGGTATACTTACCGAGGTATAGAGGTATCCATCGCTATTCATGGCAAGGTACAGGCCTGTCTTTGCCCCCTGGATTGCCACAATCCGCAGTCCCACCGGAATTAAGTTGAACTGTGCTAAATTGGGGAAATAAAGTTGGAGAGAGACGGACGCGACAAAGACAGTGAGAGAAATGAAAAGAGGAAGTTAGAGAAGACTGTGAAAATAAAACCACAGTGCTGTGTTTTTGCAGCAGAGTCTGTTTTTTTTTTTGTTTTTTTTTTATTAAGGCTGAATGTCACAACGCAGTGTCACTGCTGCTGCGTGCTATGTCTTTCCATAAGCCCAAAAATACAGTGACCTCTCAGAGTTTATGTTGATGTAAACACAACGCCATGTCACCTTCACTATGCCACACAGCGCCTCTAAACCTGGAACATTACGGAGATGTCCTGCTGCAAAGAGGGCTCAGAGGAGAGATAGTGTAAAAGTGGACGGACGGATACAGCGAGTGGGTTTGTTGCATTGAGCCTGTTGACAGTGAAAGATTTAAAAAAAAATTGAATTAGACCCTGAAGTCTGAGTCTGAAAGGTCGAACGTGCAAACATGGGTGATCTCAACAGTGCAGGTGGTGATCTCTTGGCTTCTTGTGCATCTCGATACTTAAAAATGTCGATTTCGAGACCTGATTTGTTTTTCCTCACTGTCTGACTACCGACTGCTTTTGAAACATAGCATATTTCTAATGCTCCGTAATCAAAATAAACAGATACTTATTCTTTAAGACTCAAAAAGTAGCCTAGCTTAGATGGTAACGCAAGGAAACACATAACCCTGTCGTACAAAATTGTTACAGATAATCGTGATGTCAAGAATTGGGTTTTCATTAGCCCAGTGTGGTAGAGCAGGCGTCCCACGTACAGAAGCTCTGTCCTCGCTGCAGCGGCCCCGGGGTTCGAGTCCCGGCCTGGGGCCCTTTGCTGCGTGTCACCCCCTCTCTCTCATCTCTGAAGCTGTGAATCTTCAAACATTGCGAATCGATATCGGCGATTTGAAAACAAAAGCGTAGATGGATCTCTAAGGATAAACACAATCTGCCGTGCCAAGGACGAAAAAGATTTGCTTAATTGCTTGACAGGCAGAAGTGAAATATATAACAGTGCGACTTGGAACTAATTAGACAGATGAGCTGAAAAACTCCTGACTTTGACTCTTCAGCCCCTGTAGCACAGCGTGACACCTGCTGCGGTTCTGTATAGCTCACTGCGTACAGTGCAGCATTAACTTTGCAAAGTTCGATGACGGCTCCTCAGTGAGCGTATAAGCTGTTTCCATACTTGAGCTATATAACGATGTTTCATGCATTCAAGTACAGTATGTTTTTTCTGCCTTGTTCCCCTATTGGGGAGCTGGAGACTAGACTGTGGATAATTTGATTAGAATTGCACGACGCCACCGCAAGCAGACGTGTAGGCAGTAGACAGAAACACACACACACACACACTCACAAAATGAGCTGCTTTCATCCCTTGTGCTGTCCATGGTGCCGTCAGGCTGCATCTGCAGGTAGTATCCATGTTGGCTGTATAGCCGGGTAACAATGCCCTTCAGCTGCGGCTCTGCAAGAGAGCACAGGGAAACAACATTGTGTTAGACAGAGGTCGAGAGCAGAAATGACACTCGCTGGTGTGTAGGTCCTGAAAGAGAAAGGGTTAGTCACGTACGTTTCTCAGTCAGTCTTCCTGTGGGTCATATTTATCGTTGGAACGTGGTTTATTTGTAATATCTAAAACCCTGGAATAGTCGATGTCTGTTGGATGGATCGCATTGCAGTTCGCACAAACATTCAAGGTCCCAGAGGACAAATCCTGGCTTGTTTACTTGTAAGGAATGTGGGTTATCCACTGACTTTTGCCTGGTGCCATCAAACAACTTACCATCAGTACGTGTGAGCATGCCATCGTACTAGACTAAGAGATGGTGATGGTGTTAAACATTTATCATTATACCTGCTAATCATGAGCATGCCACGATTGTCATTGTGAGTTAGCATGGCTTTAGACCTCAAACCTTAATCGATACATAATTTTTGGCGGATACTGGTAATTCAAAAAATTCTAATACTGATATACATAGACCAGTATACACATTTTCTGCAATGATCCCTCCAGTGTGGTTAGCAAACACTTGTGACAAAGGTATGTAATGAAGAGAAGGCTACAATAAACATTGTCATCTAACGTTCCTAGGTTGCCAAATAACAACGATTTGGGTCAGAATTCAGGGCCGAATACTGCCAAAGTGTCGGTATTCGACAACCTGGGAATAAGATTCAACAATCAATTGTCTTTCTCCAAAATCGACTTCCCTAACATTAATCCGAGCATCTTTTTACAGCATTACAATCCATAAAAAGAATGTTTTTATATCGGGAAATATTAAGCAACATGTAGGACGATACCGACATTTCTGCGGCGGGAAAACGTCGGCTGATGATATCTGATCTACCTTACATACTGATGTAATGGTATGTAATACCTTACTTAAGATTCTGCTCATTAATTTCCAGAATTCGAATAACAAAAGCACTTTTATCAACTACATCAGGGATATATATGAGAAATATCAAAGTTAGAAATATCAAAAGCACCTGAAAGGCTTATTTGGCATCGTTGTGATGACTTTAGGGAGTTTCCCCATGAGGGACAGAACACAGGGTGATTGATCTCTGACATCATTACCATAATAGACGAACGCTTCACAGTAAAACAAGAGAACGCAGCTATTTCTGTTGTATACGTCTTGTTAGAAGTGAGAGATTTTCATTCTCTCGAGGAGGGAAGACATTTCTTAGTTAATGAGTGAGTTGCTAAAGCTACAGTCTTGGACTAATCCGCCTAACGCTGGGGATGTGTAACATCAGCTAACCAATAAATAAAACGCTTGAACAGCTTAAGCTAACCCGTCAGTCCACTCTCCTGCTGCCAGTGGTATTTTTAGCAAGAGCCGGGTCCATCACAGGGTGAAGTCAAGTGAGAGAGTTGGCGCGTCTCCCGCTAAATAAAAGATATATAATCAAGCGGGGCCGGGTGGTGCAGGAGAAGACAGAGGGCGAATGGAGAGGCTGAATGTTTCATGAGCGGAGTCCCTGCAGCCTACTTTGCGTTCATTTAAGCAACAGACAGAACCTTTGCAGCAGCTCTCAGACGTCACCGGTAGCCCTCCCCCCCCCAATTACTAGAACCACTCCATGTGAAATCTAAGTTGTCTCCGGAGCCTCGACGAGTCGCTGCCTCCGCCCGGCTACGAGGAGAACCTTGTACTGTAGTTCCCCCTCGCTTATAGCTTAAAGCTGAGTGTTTTAGAGGAAGTGACCAGACTCCTCTGTTGCAGCTTTAATAAGGGAGATGAAACATAGATGAAGAGGCAGTTTATGACGGCACCTCTGGAGGACCGAGGGCCATCCGGGAGTTCCCCCCTCTGCTAAACTCGCGCACTATGCCCTCTCACGCTCTCCCCGGAGGAAGGACCTAGGGCACTGCGCAATCTGCCTGTCTTCCTCGGACTAGCGCAGGGAGAGAGTGGCAGAAGATGCAGGGGGATGAGATCTGTAGGACAATTTCCCAAAGGAAGTGTGCCAGGGTGGAGGCATCAGTGAAACTGTGACCTACTCCCATTGTTCCATCTGCAGCGCTCCCTATCCTCCTCTCACTTTCAAAGCCGCTTGTCAAAACATTTCAGCGTCTCCGCTCCTGCACTTTCTTCTTCCTCTTCTTTTTCTCCCCTATTCCATTTTCATACCCCTTTGAGTTATGTACGCTTTCATCCCACCTAATAACTTCATACATCGTCCAATCACAGTCAGGCGGGGGGGGGCAAGCTGTTCGTTACTCGTCCCCGCAGACGCAAAACAGAGAGATGAGAAAGAGAGCGAGAGAAAGAAAGAAAAGAAAGGGAAAGTGGGAGGATCAGGGAGAAGAGTGGCGAGCGGAGGGACAGTCAGGAAACAGAGCGAAGTGAGATGACACCGTCATTTCATTAAGAGTGACGGCTGCATGTGCTCGGGAAAAAAAGAGCACATTTAGGCAGGAATTCAATAGATGGCTCGCGCAATATGGCTGCAATCAGAACTCCCATGCTCGGTGTCAGGGGCACTAAAGCTAATGTTTCACTTCAGAATCCCCGTCGCAGCGCCATCCACTGTATCCACCGTAATGAAGCGATGCTCCCAGCAAAAACAACACAGTTGTATTCACAGATTCAGAGATGATGAAACGAAAAACGGCTCTGGTGGACTCTTGCCACCTTATTACCATATTGAAACTTTGTACCATTTAAGGCCCAATGTCATATTTTTTAAAAACTGTCGTTGCTCTAGAAGTCAGCGCGCCTTTATTTTTATGGTAATGTGGGCGTAATGCAAGTGCACTCGTGTATTTTTTTTTTTGCCCCTGAGACTGAATTATAAAGTTGTTAAAGAAGTTGTGGTCTTGTGGAAATGTGGGGTACATGTTAATAAGTGTTCATAATAAAGTTTTTACAGTCTTAAAAGTGCTACTTGTGTTCTTTTATTTCCTGTTTTATTGTGAAATTGTGCCCTTCCTTTTCAGTTCCTCCCTCTGTGTGTTTTTCCCTCCTTCCAGTGTTTTCCAGTTTCATTCCCTCACCTGTCCTTTTCCTCCTCACTCCACCTGTTCCTCATCCCCTCATTAGTGTCTGTATATAGTCTTTGTTCTCCCTCATGTGTTTGTCAGTTTGTTCCCGTGATGCCACCCTGTGTTTCCCATCAGTGTCTCCCTGTTGGTGTTTTTCTGGTTTTTGTTCCTTGTGTTTTCATTGATTTGTACTCTGCTTTTACTGCTTCTTTGTCTTTTGTCCTTGTGACTCATTTTTGGTTTATCTGGATCTCTCGGTTTTTGTGACACTTATACTACCAAACGTGCATCTAATGCTGAAGAAGATTGATGATGACTTTATTTAGCAAAGTCGAACAGCATCATGATTTTATGCAATTATATGAATGTGACATTGCCTCGTAATTTTTCCAGAAGGGGTGGATTGGTGAAAAAGGAAACTAATTACCGCCAGCCGTCTGACACCATTAGCCAGTCAGTTCGCAGTTATATCAGTCCGTCCAGACTGATATAATATATATAGTGCAGACTTTGATCTAACATACTGTCCTCACTTAGAGACTAATCTTACATAGGACTGATGAGGAGCTTTGTACGTGATGCAACGGCAATCGTGATGCTCGGTATCAGTTAAAAAACGATGAGCTTGCGTAGGATTTTCGCTTGATTGTGGTAAAAGTTAATTGAGGGAAATGAAAAAAAGAGTCAAATGCCTTGTAGGTGTTTCCATGTTTGCCCAAAAAAGCTGATTCTGATAGAAGACAAAGTTAAAGTAGCAGACGATCTGGACGTGGCCGCACAAAACACAACAAATCTTTTTCTGATTGGTGAATGAATTCTTGTGTTAAGTTCTAATCAGTTCATCCTCGTGGACCAAATCTTAAGAATGAGACCTCTGACCACGGCTACCGCCGGCGCCCAGGCGTAACAGCTTCTGTTGCAATGAACACTGTAATATGGGTCCAAGATCAATACGCTGTATAGTGATGAAGTGACTCGTTTACTCAAAATGATGAATGAGTTACACTTTTGTTTTCTGTGTGCGTGTTTATCTGCTGTGAACTTCTGAAGCTTTGTTTTTTGGGGGGGCTCTAAAAGTTCGGCGCTACGAGGCTTTTTAACAACATGCAAATGAACAAAACTGTGCATAATCACAACACTGACTGGTCTCAGTGTAATCAAATAGCAAGAGATGCGCTAACGTCCCCGCGCTTATTCTGCCAACTGCTCCCCTCTCGCAGTCTTGACAGCATCTGTAGCTGCATGACGCACACAAACACATACACACACACACACACACACACGTTCTGCTCTCATTGTTAATGTTGCAGTGTGTTGATTTCAGCGGTGCATGCGTCAAAGTTTCAACAAACGCGTCACATTGTTTCCCGAGTAACCTTTCATCAAAAATGGGTAGAAGGGAGCGCATCACACAGAACGTCCCCGCGCTGAGGATCTGTTTGTGCCTTGATATTCTCTCGTCCTTCACCAATTTTACAGGCTTTCGAGGCATTCTGACAGTAATTAATGTAAAATCTCATAACGCCGCTTTCCACTTTAAACGTAGAATGTTTTACACTGGATGCCTTCTTATATTTTTTACCCTCAAGTCTGCTGCACGAGTTAAAAACAAAGGGGTGCTTGTGAGGTTTTGTTGCAAGAGACGGCTTTAAAAAAGGAATGGTCAAAAACAATCCTGACGTTTGTCCTGTTGGCTCAGACTCAGAAAAACAAGCGGATTCCTAATTTTCCTATAATGCAAAGGGACAGTGACTTTCATTAGACCTTCCCTGCCCACGTTCCCGCAACTTCAGTCTGCAAACCCAAGTGATGTCGTCAGATAGAGTAGTGTTGTCCCAGCACAGCAATTTCTGCCTTGAAAAATATCGACATGTATATACTGCCATGTCTGATATCACCGGGAGGCCATCAAAGGTTTTTTTGAAGATAAACATAACAAGGATTGTACGCTGTGTATATGTACATGGCAGCATCTGAGTCAAAGCGTTTTCCTGTCAGCTGAGACCCTGCTGTCTGAGATTCCTCAGGCTTGATAGCTCTGAGGGGGGGATTAGCTCAGATTTGAGAATTACAGATGGCTGTTGGGCCAACAAGAGGAGAACATACTTATCAACAACAGTTTACGGGGCCATCTTGTCTAATGCCTCAATGATGGGGAAATCGGCGCTGTCACAGACGTCGCAAAACTCTTTAAAGTGGTCGGCCTGAAGGTGTGTTGCTTAATGTTTTAGTACCTTTTGTGTGCGCTGACTGGTAGGAATGCTTGTGTCCTTCCCGTTCCTTATATTCCTCAAAGTATTGCCAAGCAGAACTCCTGCTGTTTTCTTTGTCAACAAACCCGACCACGGAGGCTTTGCGTCGCCATCTTCAATATCCTATAACACCATGACAAGAGGGAGTGAATGAGGCGAGTGACAGCATGGAGAGGCCGCTCAGCCGTGGTATTACCATCCGTCCCGAGTGATCCGATCACAAGTGGACAGCTTCAAGTCTGTCACTTTACACCTGAGTTTTGACACGAGTCGCGACTTGCGTTTCGAGTAACCGCTTGCGATCGGATCTCACTTATCTGTTCTATATGCAAATAAACACGTTGATCACTCGGACAAAAAGACAAAGAAATCAGTGTATAATTTTACATAATTTACAAGAACGGTCAAATAATTAAGAATAACAAGAGCATCTCACAAAATTGCATGATTTCTCTCTGTGGGTGACAAAGATGTCGGTACATGTCGGTACACACTGCTAAAGGATTGTAGTCTTCGTGATTATATCTGAAAAGTGTTTACAATGCATCTTGGGGGCATCCACACATGTACTTGTCTCCTTGTGATCAGTCCACTCAGGACTGATGATAATACCACATCTGAAGTGTGTGTGAGAGGCGGCGTGGCCATGTTTGGCAGAGAGAGAGTGAGAAAGCTGGTGCTGGTGAATGATATAATACAAACCGCAGCATTGAAAGGTATGAAAATCAATATTTTAGACGACTCTGAGGACATCATCAGGCTTATTTTTCCCCTCCCAATGCTCCCTCCAGATGCACAGACCACATGTGGCCGGTTTGTGCCGAGCTCACGCTACCAAACCAACTTTTCTTTCCCCGCCTTCGTAAGCCCCGGAGAAGCACACTGACGGATCGTGACACACTCTGACAGCAGTCTACCTCTGGTCGGATTAGCAAAGCACACAGAGTTGTTTGCATGAGCAAAAAAAAAACCTGTGTTTGTTTCACGAGGATGCATAGTGTGCACATGTAGTCTCTCTACGGCTCCACAGGGGTAAACAGAGGAGACGATAACTCGGAAAAAGCTCCTGACTCAAAGGTCATGTTTAGTGATTTGGGGAATGTTAGGGCATGCGTGTATTCAAACAATAAGAGCGTATTTTATATGGCAGGGAGCCGAAAGCGTTTGTTGTTTTATAACACCATAACCCGAACGTTTGACGTGAAGCATCATCCGAGTTTATTTACTCAGGTGCTGTTCAGAAGAGCTGACTGTTCAGAAGAGCCCTGACGATTTGACTTTCGCGCGACGACGTGAGAATAAAGCTTGCTTTTCAAATTGAAAATGAAGCTCCGGTTCAAGAAAGATATTTTTCCCATTAAAGTGAAAAAAGGTGGGAAATATCCAAGGACTTATGACCGAATAGGAGCAGGCTGACAATAAAAGTGTGGTGGAAAAAATGTAACTTGTTGTTCAAATGAGAAGGCTTAAAATTCTCAACTCGTGGTAAATTTCCTAAGCGAGCAAAGTATTTCATTTCTCCTCTCTTGAGCCAATTGGGACTGGTAATCATGATTAACCCGACAACATCTTTCCTATCAGGTGTGAGGCATCTACTTTGAGGTGCATCTGGGCTCTGTTGCGAAAAGAGCAGCGGGGGGACCGCATATCATCATTCAGGGTGAGCACACCCACTGCTGCTCCTGTGGAAAACGTTCACCAACCCAGGCCAGAAGCGCAAAACCTGCAGCCTCGACTGTCCTGGGTATTTCCCTGCAGACAGTAGGGGTGTGCAACTGCATTCATCACTCCCGGGACACGTGTGGGATTGAGTGACAGGAAACATTCGCCGATCCAGGTCAGTGGAGTGTGGGTCAGAGAGGGCTCCCTGTCTGTTTATGTACATCAGCGCACAGGGGATGTCAGCGCACCCGACAACATGTTGACTCATCAGCAGGCCCGCTTCCAAGTGACCTCCCCCACACGTGAAGGGAAACATGACTTGCAGTTGACAAGCGGGAAAAGCGAGTGTGTAGAGAGAGTGCCTGAAGGGATGTGGCTTTTCAACAGATACGGTATATACACTGTAAGCCACATTTTCACTTTTTATTGCAGGCATTGTATGTGTAACTGGTCATCCACTTCTATGAAACAGTCTAGGTAATAAGAAGTACGTCGAAAAGCTACGAGGGGTAATTGATGAGTTCATGACCTGAAGTAGAATGAGAGGATTAATACAGCTCTCGTTTCATGCATGTGTAGTTCAACTCTTTGAGTGATTATGAAGAAAGTATGACCTTGATAACATTTGTGGTATTTTGGTCTTGAGTAATTGAAAATTGCAAGTCAGCACCGTCTGTACCATCGACAGTGGAGACCACTGACGAGATTCACAGCTTGATCTTGAGAGATCGACAAATAAGTTAATGGCGGAGTGGCACAGGGCGGGGCATCTCCCAGGAACATGTCCGCACACAATGAACTACGACTTAAAGCAGATTCGTCACAGCATGTTAATGGACAGTCTTGAGACCACGGTCCACCACTTCCACCCATAGAGGATAGAACAATCAGAATGGTGGAAACACTCCCAAGAAAGCCAAATCTGTGAGGTCTGCATGCAAGGTGACGACTGGCGTTTTCTGGGACGCAAAGCTGCTGGTGGACTACCCGGAAAAGTGTCACGCTGTTACAAAAACTTTTGACAGTCGGCAATCTCTTGAGACAAAAATCAGGAAGATTCGATGTAGAGAGCTGGAAGAGGAGTGCTCTTCCACCAGGCCAGGGAGGGCTGAAGGACAGTGTTGATGGCTGCCATCCAGGGAATGTGGATTTTGTGGAACCTGTCAAACACCTGCTATATTAACCTGATTTAGCACCTTCAGACTACTATGTCTTTCCCAAGATGAGGTGGGCAATAACGATGATGATGTCGGTGCTGTGGACCACTTTGTGGAGGTTCAATATGCCAACTTCTACAAAGAAAGGATCTTTACCTTTGGACTAAGTGAAACATTTTAAAAATAAATGCTGTAGGTTTTCTAAAATTGACTTTGGTTGATGTATAAATTTGATGGGTGTCCGGAGACAGTATCGCCTGGTTCTGTTCTTTTGTGGTGAAATATTTAGGTTGCAGATCTTCAGACAGAGGCAAACAGATGATTTAGTACACGTTTTGTAAAAAGCAGTGGAGATCATAGCCTCCGTCGGCTTTGCAAGCAGTACGCTCTGCACGGTTTACACCGGGATGCCCCTCATCAATTTACATACAGCACCGATAATGATTCTGAAAATCACCTGGGGGAGACCGGAGCCTCGTGTTATAGTACAGCCATTCACACCGCAATTATGTGTGTGTCTGTATAAATGAGGTCAATGCACATAAGAACCCAAGGTAATCACTTCATGCATCACGGCTGCCATCAAGGACACTTAAACCCCGTCCCCGCGATGTGATTGCCCTGAAAAATAAGCAGTGGTTGAGGTTCATCGCTAATCAGTGTAGTGTATGGCTCGGTGTTGGTTATCATTACACTAATGTATTTATCTGGCTTGATTTGAGCTCAGTATGTCGCCCGCTGATCTCCCTCCAGCCGAGCTCCTCTTGATAAGGTTGGAGGTAATTACTGGGGGCCTGCATGACTGAGCCGCCAAGGGCATTTCTTCTTCTGGTGCCGCTCTGACTGAACCAAACAACAGGGGTTTTCCTCGGCTTATATTTTCAGGACTCCCTGATTCTCCTCTCCCTCCTCATCGTGCGCTCTCTTTCACTTTCACCTGCACTCTACATATCTCTCGCGCTCACTCTTCCTGTATGCATGCGTGCACTTATGTGCATGTGTACTGCACACATGCAAGAAAGAGGGAAAGTCTGTCTCCCATGTCGGCATTTGATTCCGCTTCTAATAAAAGGAGAACATGGTTCCTCCTTTTTTTTTTCCTTTTCTAAACTGGGCCATGAGCTCTACAGTGCTGCTAGTAATTATCAACCTTCTGGGAAGATATAGAGGGGGAGAGAAGGAGAGGAGCAAGGAATCAAGTCATGGAAACTGGTTAACGGCGTGAAGGCACTACTGAGGGAACGCTCTACGTTTTGTCCAGAAATAATAAGAGGTAAGGATAGCTAGAGCAGGAGAAAAGGGCAGTGATGGAGCGATAGAGCAATACAAAGATACAGAGTGTGACAAGCGTGAGAGGGAGGGAGAGGAGATAGGGGAAGACAGGTTGAAAAAGGATGTTGCAGAGGATGGAGAGGAGGGACAGCGGGAGGGGGGGGGCGCGAGGTTAAAGACGAAATAGGAACGAATGAGGTGTATCACATCACCTGCAACCCCAACAATGGCCTCTTAATTCAAGATTCAAGGCTTCATAAATCATCCCACGTGACAATGGCGGCAGCTCACATGAGTGCGGCGGAGTTATTGCTGCTTATTAATGGTGCTGACAAGAGCATGTCAGACACGAGCAGAAGCAAATAGGACTCGCACTGCTTCCCTGACACACGTTCAATATCCACATATGTGCTTCATTAGCATTTCGACAGGAACATATCAGTGACAGCGAACAACACGTCCGGTACGGTAGATGTAGTGCGATGTGGTGCGGCGGCATCCTGCAGCCTCACAGCTTCATTAATAGCATTACAGCACACAATTTCATTTCTTCAGGTTGAAATCTTCAATAGGTGTGGGCAGCCCGATCATGATTGATCTCGATGGCGTCGACAATCTACTCCTCAGGCAAAAACTCCCTCTTACGTTTGTTTCCAGCTACACAGATCTGGACAAATGTGCCACAGGAATGAGTCCCTAAAAGCCTGGAATAAGCCAGCACATTTGTACCTCCAGTTCCTTTTTGAATGTTCTTTTGGTTAAATGCATGAAATAAGCTCTGTGGTTTAACACAAGCTTAAAGATTTGTTTCCAGTTTTGTTCTACTTGTTTAATAGGCAGTTTAAAAGACTACAGAATTTGTCAAGGTTATTAATATTTGCATTAAACGCCAAACATGGAGGCTCAGACTGAACATTTTATTGTAGTATGTATAGTATGGTTTGGTCAGGTGCTTAGCGGTGATGAAGTTGAAGTCGTGCGATGTTGATTGTTTGTAGCCTAATGTTAGCTCTTTACTTCTTCACGGTTCAAAAATCATCAAAGTGGTGTGAATTGGTGAATATTAGCTAGCTGAACAAATCGTGTTAGTATAATAAACTTAAGCGTATTCAAATGAAATAATCCAATTGAAAAAATCTTATAGGCTTCTTGTCAAGGGAACCAGGGCAATGCTAACTTTTGGGTTAGTTCACACGCTAATGACTTTTCGGCAGGCCGAGTCTTTCTGATGTCTACGGGGAAATTCAAATTTGAGAAAACAAGATCTCAATTTAGACTAGATTGTGATAGCCGTTAATTAGATTGTGATTAGGGCTGCACAGTTAATCAAAACATAATCAAAATTGCAACATGCCGCACAACTGCAATATCCAAATAGCAAGGCGCTGCGATTTCTTTTAATGAAGGTAAAATGTGTCAAAACAGCATGTTGATGAGACGCCCTGGACTTCAGATCTTGTTCTCCAGACGTAAGAAAACATGCTTTTCTTTTGCACAGACCCCAGCAAATGTCACGTCGTCCTGATTTTAATAGCTTTTTTCAGTGGAAATGAAATTCTTTTGACCATAGCGTGCAACCCCTAATTGCCAGATCGCCAACCCCCTCTTTTTTTCCAATTACTCGACTCTGCTTTTTACATGAGCTCCATAGAAAAACACAGAGAGCAAGACCACCGAGCTCTAACAGCTCCCTAACACACCTCACCTTTCCCTTTTTTTCCCCAGGGACCCTCCAGCAAGGACATAAATAGGCGCTTTAATATATGCAGAACAAACACAAACATTCCTCTGCACTCCCACAGGGGTCCGGACCTCTGTCAGATCGTGTGATGATCACACAAGTAAACAAACAACCGAGCTAAACAGCATGGACGACGAAGGACTCTGGATTTGAACTTGCACCAATTTGCGTGCTGAAACACTTCAATGCTACGCTTTTCCCACACAGTCGAAGAAAACCATGAATAAAGACGCTTTTGGAGCAGCTTGGCGTGGTAGGGGGGAATCCATTGTAGATTTTCAGCAATGGAAGTGTTTGAGAATAAGTTCAGCTGACACAGTTTTGAAAGGTGCAGCCACAAAAAGAACTACTATGCTTGGAGAAATGAATGTAGAGTACGCAAACAAGCATGGCAGTGAGCAAAGCACAAACCAGATGTTTGGATAAGCACTGCAAGGACGTTGTTTTTAAACGCAAACGATATTCTAAATTAATATATGTAGATTGTGTTCATATGGTTTGTGAATACGTTGATAGTTTCATTCCATTTCCCACTTATATTTGGTTTATATTCAAAATAATGGAGGCAGAATTAGCTGTGATTCTGAGGGCTTTACCAACACTGAGGGCTTTGGACAATCAAGTCTTGTTTTCTGACATCTTTCATCTTCTTAACTGCCATATTTATTGTGCCATCTGCAATGCCCCAGATGTTTCCAATAGGCAAGGGTGGATAGAACAGAATACTGGGGGAATCACCAGTTCAATTGAAACTGAAGGCCCATTTCAATTAATTTTTCAGCAATCATGACACTTAATCTGTCCTCCATCAGATAAATCACCTTCGATTCAGTTCTGATTCAGTTGTGAATCTGCCATTGGGGAGTGCTGCCGCCTGTTGGAGGGTGTTCACGTGGCCTACATCAGTATTTTAGGTGGGTGGTGCGTATAAAGTGGCATCCTCATGAATGCCAGGACCCCCAAGGTTTCCAGGAGAAAGCATTGCGACGAGATAATCAATGTAAACACTGTCGGTGGCTTTTATGATGAGGCTCATCCTTGGCTTTGAGTCCCAAGACGTAATAACTGTTAAGTGTGTTGATGTATAGACTCCAGATGTGGGTGTAAGTTGGGTTGTGTGCATGTATGTGAGAAAACCCCACAAGAAGATGCCTTCAGCGGGAAGCTATTACATGTTGCAAGTGTTGAATAAAGGAACGACATCTCTCTCCTGTGTTTGATCCTCCGCTCACAAGTAAGCAAATGGTATAATAAGAATCAACTTTCATATTAAGGTAAACTGCTGCAACCCTAGCTCACCCACTAAACAGTTCATAACAATAACCAGTGTCCGGTGTCACCTTCTTCATGACATGGAATCAAGAACCTATAAACCATTAGAGGGTTTTTACAAGACTGTACTGAAATGTAATCTGATTTAAGCCCTGCCATGTGACATGTGGCGTTTGAGTAAAATGAAACAATTGGATTTTATGGATTTGGCCCCATCTTACTGCATATTGTCTGTACATGTGTACACAGAGACACATCTTTATCTCTTTGTTCTTTCGCAGTACGTCTCTCGTTCAGCCCCCATTTTCTCTCCCTCTCCTTCTCCTCGTCTTCCCATCATTACTTCGATAGGTGTCCTCCATCCTCGCTGTCTTTCCCTTGTTAGAGGAAAAAATTCAATCTGTCCTAGTCGGCTTTAATCAAAGCACCCACAGATTTAATTTAGCAGGTACGTGTGGGAGGCTAAGGTGGTGTCTTCAGGACGACAGCAAACAAAAAGGGTGTTTTTGAGTACACACATCCCCCCTCACTTTGAATAAGACTTAAGGCCATTGTCAACAGCCTCTCTACAGCGCAACATCTCTTCATGAGCCAACTCTAAACTGAGACTGCAGTAATACTTGTGGAAAAAAAAAAGTCCCTGATCCACCCTGATCCCCTCATGTCCACTGACGTTATTTGCAGAGTGTCTAAAGAGTGCCGGGAAACCCAGAGACATAAAGTTAGATAAACCTTCAAAATCAAAATAAATACATAAATAAATCCCCTTAATCTCTGACGGGTTTTTACTTTATACAAGACAAAAAAGATTGGAGCTCAAAACTTTCTTTTTTCAGTGTGGCTTAATCGGACATGGACATCTTGGGCAAAAGTCGAAGCGAGAAACTAGATCACCTACTTACTCTGCATCTGCATCCCCCATCCTCGTCATTTGATACCAATTGGTAACCCGATATTTAAGATTCCAACTGATGAAACGAGGGTTGTTCAAAGCTGAAAATCCCCAGAAATTGCATGACCTCAAAAGCAATCAACCGCTAATCTTTTGTTTGTCTTATCGAGACGCAGACAAACAGAAAGCTGTCGGTGTTGGAAGTTTCTCAACTTTCAATTGGGGCTTGATGCCGTTTGAACATTTCAAAGACGAGTGCTGTTACGATAACCTAGTTTCCGATAATACTGATGCCAAATAGATAATTCTTCAAAACCGTACTGGGAGAAATACAAAGACATTTCTACAAAGACCCTGTTTTTTATTTAGAAATGTTCTCACAAATATTTCCAAGAAACTTGCCCATTGAGGGCTTTTAAACGACTTTCAGGGCAGCTGAGAGACAGTTTGTCATCGTCCTACAATGTCCTCAATGTGCTCAACACAGTTAAAGTAAGTTATACGTTATATTCCAGGGGTTTGAAAGTAAATTGTGTATATAACTTATTTCTAAACCTGTCTCCCCTTCAAATAACAGCAATGATATTCAGAAGAGTGATGTGCCGGTTTAGTGGTTTTACCTAATACCACAATAACCCTGATTATTGCTGTTTTCTGAGGGCACCACAGCACAGTTGTACTTGTCATTGGCTCAGTTAGCTGTTAGCTCAGTTAGCTGTTAGCTCTGGTTGCTGCTTGCTCTCATGCTATAAGGCTCAGAAAACAAACAGTGCCGCTTCGTCCTCCCGCACAGGACGACAGAAAATATACTTATCACAAACATACAAATCAAACGATTAATTGAACGGACTACTTCTGACGCCAGCGGAGCGCGTCTTCCCCTGCTGTTCCCGTAGTTATCTCAGCGCCATGTCAGCGCCGGTTATAATCACCGACTGGCCACTCAGTGCGAGATCTGACATTGCGAGAATTGTTCCACTTCACCGGTCCATCTATCCCCTCAGTCACAAAAAACGGCTTGCTGGCAGGACCTCGCTAATATATTGCACTGATTAAATCAAGAGGGCAACTGGAGATCCGTATTGATATTGGCAGGAGGAAAGCTAGTTAGCTGTTAGCAGCCCGCGAGCAGCAGAATCCTGTGGAGTGTGTTGCAGCGCATAGAGAAACTGGCTCCTGTGTTCTGATCGGGTTCTATAGAGACCACTGATTACATTTTTGACTACGTATATTGGCCAATAACGATCAGTGCCCAATCAATCGCCGCACCCATAGTAATAATACATGCTTGGAAATTTCTCATAATTAATATTAAATGTCTAAAAACTCAGCTTATCTGCTTCACTGGGTCAGATCTGGCAACATTAGCGACCCGCTGACTGTAATCGGATCTAAAAAGAATGTTTTTGGATTGTGATTGGTGCATGGAATGTATGTGACATCATGTTCTTCCAGCTAAGCTCCGCCCACTCCAAATGAGTCAGTTAGTGCTCAAATAAACAAAAAAAACCACAAACTCTAAGAGGAAATAACCAAAATGTTCACATTTTGGCAGAACGTTGTGTGTTCCTAAAGAAGCCCATTGCTAACAGTAAGAGAAAATGTGTTTTCAGGCCCTTTAACCCATGACGTGTTGAAACCCCCTCATATGGCTTCATAAAAAAGTGGCGTATACAAATTATTTCCAGGTGACAGACTTCTATTTTCAAACCAGCACACACTGTCATCGACGCGACCCACACACGCACGACTTTAACTAAAAACACCTGCAACATTCATTAAAACAGAAGCAAAAAAATGCTCGGCTCTCAATTAAAAACAACCTACTTTCTGAGTCAGATTGTTAAACAAGAGGAGAACTTCATGTTGGGAGGAAGCTGTGGCGGTTAATATCCAGCCCCATGGTTTCCCATCTCATGTTCTTCTCCTCATGCCGCCTCTATGACAGACTGATTCACAGCGCTTTCCAGCACCCACCCACCTTCCCTTTAATCTCCACTGCTGCTTCCCTTCCTGTATATTCTAATTGCTTCTTTATCCGTGTTCACCCCCCCCCCCCCCCAATAAACGCCACCCATGCTACATTTTTTCCTCTGACGCCGGTAATATCCTTTCATTTTCCCTTTAAACTCTCTGTTTACCTGCGCCGACTCTCCCTCCCTTCCCCTGCTTTCCTCTTTGTCTCTCCCTCTGACCCCTGTCACAGTCAGTAAAGTTCTGATGAGAAGCTACCTAACACTGCATTGTCTGATCAGGTGTTGTTGAGTAAGCGAGTTTGCGGGGCCCTGATCTCTTGGGGTCAGCTTAATGCTATCCTCTGCTGGATGTCTCCTTGTAACCTGGTCTGCCTCTTGCCAGCCGTGGGGGCCCTACATTCGCGTTCCCGACCGTCGCGTAGCCCCCCCCTCCCCTCCTCGGATGCCTTACTCCTACAACATACTACAGTGCAACCTCCAAGCCAAACAGCCCACCCACTGCTACAAGGTGTCTGCATTCTATTTGCATGCATTAGTTTCTAATGACTCAGCTAACGATGGTGCTATTTTTAATGCATATTTGTATATTGTACAGCGTTATTGCTGCAGGTCGAGAGACATTTGTCATCTTACAAAGCTACATTTTTCCTTTTTTCTAATTCTGGATTTAAATTTTTACTGTTTTTTTTTTTTTGGGTAAGACCCCGCGCTCATTTGATCTAACGTAGAGAAAAGGCACTAAAGGTGACACACATGGGCATGCAGCTCGATATCCCTGCCTTTCCCAAGTCAGATTCCACCTTGAACAAACGAAGGGGGCGTTAATTGATTAACGGCTACACATTAATGAGCCGAATTGATCTGGAAACGAGGGCAGCGGTGGGAGAGTTTATTTTTTTCTTCGGGCGGACCGGCACACTTGAGACGAGAAAGGGGGAGAGGCAGGTAAAAAAAACCAGGCTGATTCTGCTGTTAGTCATGGATCTCATCATCCAGTGTGAGCTTTTGTACCGACCGCATGTATAAGCAGCAGGGTTTATGTCCGTCGCTATCATTCCAGTAGCCCCGTTCGCTTTATGGCAGTAGTAAATATAGCTTATGTGTGCTGGTGTGATGCTAATATGACAGCTGACAAAAACTCTCCTCTTCAAAAAAAACCCCAAAAACAGAGCTGTTTGAGAATCTACAGAATCCCTGTGACGGTGGTGCTCTGTGGGGAAATTGTAGAAATGTATTTCCTGGTAATAAGATATTAACCTGTTACTGAAGATATGCTCTTGTGTTGCATAAATGGGGAAACTTAATCTCTCATCTCTAAGCCTTTAGCAGAACTGGAGGACTTTTTTAGTTCATATATACAGTATATACAGTGTATATATATATGCTCAAAGGTCAACAGCTGATATTAACAGATTATTCTTTCCTTTCTCTCCAATAAAAAAAAAAATAGTAACAGGTGAAGTGAAGTTTCAAGTATTCTTCAACGCACCTCGACGTTCGTTTTGTAAATAGAGCGAATTAGACGATAAAGCAGGGTATGCTGCCTGACGTGGCTACCTTGTGATTGACAGGTCACCACCGCAGCGTTTCTTCGGGGTTCTCAGTCAGATCTAATCAGGATATCCTCCCCAGCTCCACTGTCTCGTCCAAATGTGGTCACTTTTGACTCCAAAGAGTCCAAGAGGACGACGGTTCGCGTTGCCAAGCTCGAGGCCTTAATACACTGGGTAACTTCACAGCAGGTTTAGTTTGGTTTAAAGTGTAGCAGGCGTTGCTTTTATTGCCTGTATGTGGTTCAAGGTTGTTGTTTTTTTTTTCCCAGGGTCACAAACCCTACTTGCCCAAAATCAATTTTTACAGATTGTTTTCTTTAGAAACAGTCACAAAGACTTTAGTTAATAGTATTCTCTTTCCAGGATAATTCAAATGTCAGGACTGAAATACCTGAAAAACTATGGATGAACTGCTACTAGTTGTTGTACAGACATTCCTGGTCCTCCCAGAGAATGAGTCCTATTGTTGTTTGTCTCCTGACTTCCCCACTAGCACCATATACAGATTGGTGTTTTGGCTTTTTGGGAAGACTATTAGATGAATTGCCTGTAAATTAATGCTGCCAGGGGAAAAATGACTAATAAACTGATGATCCTCTGACTTTTCTGGCGCCATCAACAGCTCAGATTTACTATTTGTTCTATACTTTGGTTGTTGACCGGATACCTGCTAAACTAATGACGCTCCAATCAACCTAAGCTATACATTATGCTAAACTGAGATGATAAACATCGTGCACATTATACCACAGATTTGAATAATAGACTAGATAGTGAAGGTAAAGATATTATTCAGCTTCTGGCTTCAGGGATTACTTTCTCCCAGTAAGTCCACCTGTAAAATCCCGCTTAGCTCACATAGTGTACATTGTGATAATGTCAAAGCTTATCAAATTGCTTCTCTGGGCTCAAGGGCTTTAAATATAAACCCTCCATGAATCAAAATTCATAATAAAAAGAGTCATAATTGATGTTATGTCCTGTCAACACTTTTACAAAGGTGTCCTTTTTAATGGTGGTCTATGGGGAAAAAATGCTCTTCCGGACACAGGGGAGTTTTTTTATGCAATACCGTGAGATGCCACTGGGCAAACCTGGAAGCAAGGTTGAATGGCCAATGCTGTAACCAGATCTAAATAGGAGATTAAGATATCTTAGCAGTTAAGCCTGGTTTATGCTTCTGCGTCGCGGTGACGGCGTAGCGACGTCGTCGACCCTACGCCGTCATTGAGCATTCGAAGTTCTGCGTCGAGGAATGCGTTGTTCTGCAATTCACCGGTGTGGCTGTGTCTGTTTGGTTTCGGGGGGGTTCATATCGGATTCCTTGGTTTTCTTCTGGTCAGACAGTAAACAATGGCAACTGATATGGAGCGGGTGTTTTTGGAGATGAAGCTCGTGGATATTGAACAACAAATGCTGTTATTACAAATGTTGAAGCGCAGGCGACACAGAAGACATTTGCGGAGGTGGTCTGTCCGACCAATCACAGTCCTTGCCGTTCGCGTCTCGACGCGTCGACGTGACGTGTAGTCAGGATTTTTTGGAGGCGCACGTCAGGCTACGGCATAGGGTCCGCGTAGGGGTCTGCGTCAACGGCATTTCCTTCTCCACGCTTGTACACACAGATACGTGCACGGACAAGCACAAATAGTAGAACCCAGGTGTTCAAACCCAAAAGCATCACATAGCTCCTCGATCTGACTGTCTTAGAACAAACCAAAGAACTCATTTTCTCACGAAGCCATAACTGTAATGATATGTGAGCGTGGAGCACTTTCATTTATGTACACTATGAGTCCCTTTTGGCGCAGCGGCATCAGACAAACATCTGGTATTGTTATGTAAACAACTTACAGGCGGTTTCATAAAAGAACGGGGATCATCCGGGCTCCACTGAACAGACGCAACATAATAGTTCGGTTGACTTTCATTCCGAGAATTAAAGCTTTGCGAACACACTGTGTTCTTATTGTTATGTCACATTTGGCCCCTGGAGGTTTCGGTACTACAGATATGCATATGATTTGAGTATTGACCTCTGTGACAACAACGCTTAAACGTATCGAGCCAGTGACTCTTTACAAGTCCACTAGCCTAATAAAACCAACAGAGCTCTCTGAATGGGCAGGACGTATTCTATCCACGGACACACTTCATGTTTTACAATAAACACCGTGCAGTTTCTTATCTACAGCACATCAGTCTTTGCGGGGCCACGCGGTGGACTTCAAAAGTTTCTGAATCACAATGCTGTCTGAAGCACGGCAGACACATGCGAACAGACCGGTGCAGAATGAAAATGAAAGTCCTCATCAAGCACAAAGCTCTGCTCATCGCTCATCATTCTCACGTTCAATCTAGCTTGGATGCAGTCTTTAGCTCCGGAGGGGGGAGGGGAGGGGGGGAGGAGAGGAGGGGAGGGGAGGGACGGGGGGGGGGGGGGAGACACTCCAAATTCACGGTTTCTTCCCCAATCAGCCATGAAAGCATGCGGCCTCTTTATGAAGGATGTTTGTTCAGCGACATTTTTCTGTAATATGCATAATTTAACTTAAGCATACTACGCTCTCTAATTGTGCATGAATAAGGCAAAACATCTTCTAAGTCATGAATTAAATAATTCAGGGCTCTACGAGTCAGGAGAGAAAGAATCCCGCACAGATAAACGAAGATATTACATTATTCTCTCTCCTGAATTAATGCAATCGTGAGAATATATAGAGGTTTACATATTAGAAGAATTAAAACGATAAAGCTTACTTTCTACTAAATGTTGAACATAGCAAAGACGCTGTATAATTTATGAATAGGAATGTGTTACAAGGATATGACAACACACACACACACACACACACACACACACACACACACACACTTCACCCACAAGCACAACATCAAGGAGGTTGTGCACTTATTTGTGTTGTAGCACATTTTTCTTGCACGTTGCTGAGAGGGAAGGTGGTGTTGGCATCACATCACATAATTTATCCATTCAGAGCCTCCGTGTTGGAAGTTTCAAAGGGAAAGTACATGAAGAGAACCTGACAGAGTTCTCAGGCACAGGAACATTTTTTTAACACAGGATCTGGCTGTGTTGCACTTGTGGGTGTCGAGACCTCGTTTCTTTTGAGACCGAACAGTGAAATGTTTAAACGCATGAGGCTGATGTGACGCTGGACGACAGGCCACACTCTTTATTTGTTTGTGATTAAAAAACTGCAATAAATGTTATTATCCTAAATGACATCCAGTCAGTTCATCCAAACCACATCAGTTCGATATGACACTGGAATTGATTTTTTATAAGCTCAATTTCTCAATTTTTTTCAAAAACATCAACTCTACAAAACTCACTGGATTCTGCACAGATTCAATTGGTAAATCCCAAAATAGAAATCTATATTCTGCACAAAGCAGTCAGCAGGTTTGTGAATTTACATTTTGACGATTGTCCTCGCTGCAGGAGACGTCTCGAGTGCAATCGTATGCAATCGTGTGTGTTGCACTGAATTCCCCCCAATCTGCAGATGTGCAGGAAGAGAGAGTCGAGTGCATGAAACCGCTGAGCTAATTCCACATGTTGTATTGTTTCTGCAGGTTTCTACATAATCATATGTCTGGGAGTGCCAAAGTTCCATTCCGAGTTGTGCATTTATTCAACAACTTGTTTTTCTATTTCTGCTCTGCAGAGCCGAGTGCAGCAGCGTCCACCGGTCACTGGTCGAAGCTGCAAGAGCTGGCTGCCTTAAAAAACACAAATATGAAACTATACGCTTTTATGAGCTATGAAGGCAACAGATGTTCCACCGATAGCTGTGAATCCCTTGTAAACAGATGTTAAAAACTAGCTGCCATGCCAGTGATTCCTTGTCACTGATAGAAAGGTACAACGTTGATCTACAGTTTCAACTGCACAGGAAATAAAAGAGACCTGAATCGTGTGAAATAAAACAACCTGGCAACCTAAATTTACTCTTCTTAAACCTGACACATCGAGAAATGATTCTAAACTGACGTAAAACACATACAATTAGCAATCTTGACAGCATGACAACAAACTCAACTGATTCTACGATAAAGGTTTGTTTGTTTTTTATGTTTGATTCATTGTGAAATTGTAAAAACGTATTCACCCTATTTTCATAAAAAGTAAAAACACACATTTGTTCAGCTTTCATTTCAACATCTGAGTGAGAAGAAGAGGTGCCAGCGGAGGAAGATGGAATCTGATAGCTGTCACTCACCCGGTCTCTTCTCGTTTCGACCTTTTCGACCCCCGCATAGTCGCACTTTGGAGATCAGGACCAGGATCTGTTTCTGGCACAGGGACTTGTTGCTCTTTGGACAGGGCTTGCGCTTGTTGGCTACCGGTCGGTTGGCTTGGTCGTCCTTGACCGCCCGTTTCTGTCTGATGAGAGAGCTGGCGAGAGCTGCCATCTTCCCCCCCTCTCACCTTTGGGAGGGGGGTGTCTTCCTTCCCAGTAACCCCCCTTTTTGCTTGGTTTGGCTTTTTTTTTTTTGCTTTCCTTCCCCCAAAAAATAAAAAAATAATAAATAAAAAAAAACTAGAGTAGGACGGACGCTTCAGAGAAACCCCCACAGGGGAGACTGGAGCGTCTAAGTGGGTTAACAGGGAAGAGTTTAGTTTGAGGGTTCCCCTTGGAGAGGAGACGAACAGGGAAGGGATCCAAGTTCACCTGCAGTCCAATGTAAAGCCTCCACTCTAACCAGAAAATAGAGATCTGACACTGACACACACGAAAAAAGTGCCACAGTCACATTTTCATTTAAACGAAACCAACAGAAAGACCAAGGTTAGACTGGGTGACTTCTAAAGAGGTGAAGATGGAGACATATTTCTACCCCTCCTCCTCCTCCCCTTCTCATCTGTCACAGCCTCGAGGGCAAAGTTCAAAAAGATTATATATATATATATATATATGGAAAAAAAAGAACTATAACCTAGACAATACCAAAGAGAACGAGCTCAGTTTGTTTTACATATAAAAAAAACTCTTTTACTGAGGAAAAGTGGAATCATCTTGAATGCTAGGAAGCTCTTAAAAGCGCCAGAGAGACCAAACTGTCTGTCACCATTGTTGCGGTCCACGGAGGTCCAACTTTGCCTCCCATTTAATAAACGCGGCGGCGCGGAACGACGAGCCGAGAGGAGTCCGAGCGGTAATCCAGCCGACTTAGATCCAGAGGTGGAGCAGCGGGCGGGACGCGGACGGTGTTTGCGCGTGTGGAGCCGGGAGCGGAGCAGAGACATGGACACAGACAGACAGAGATTCCTCCTCTCTGCCTCCGATGGCACGCTCCTTTCCCACAGTCCTCACCCTCCCTCCTCCTCCTCCTCCTCCACCACCACCACCACCACCTCCTCCTCCTCCCCCTCCTCCTCCTCTTCCTCCTCCTCCCATCCAAAGTCAGCGAGTGGCTGTGAGAGTATGTGTGCGTGGATTCCAGCAGCCACCATCAGTAGAGGTGACATTCATGAGAGGAGAGAGGGAGAGGGAAAACAGAGAGACAGGAGGGAGGGAGGGATGGAGATGTGTGAGAATGAGCTCGACTGGGGAGAAAGGGAGGGAAAATGTAGGGGAGAGAGAGAGAGAGAGAGAGAGAGAGGGGGCAACAGCCACTTGACAAAAATCACTGCACGCAGAGAGGCTACAATTTTCATTTTATTTTATTTCATTTTAGAGGGAAAAATCATCCTGACTGCTCGCCGTAGAGGGACGAGGAGGAGAGAGTGCTGGAGGTGCAGACTGTGACAGCTCTCCGTCTTCCTCAGGAGGGGAATAGCATCACCATGTGTTACCTCCCTGTCACATGCATCCACACACACATCCACACACACATCAGCATATTTTGTAGTGGAGTCTTCCCCTCGCTCGCTCTATAATTGCGTGTCTTCCTCTCCCCTGACACCTGACTCACACTGTGGTATAAACCCTCTACGGTCTCTCCTTTTCCTGCTCTCCACGCGGAAGAAAATAAAAGAAATAGATGCAAAAAGAGGAAAAAAAACAATAAAGTCACTTTGGCATTTAGTTGTCTGACATGTCTGACTGCTGGCTTACGCTAGAGAAACATGAGCTCGGACAGATTGAGTCAGACAGCCACATACACAAGCTCGTATCACCCTTGCTTGCCCTCGGCTCCTGCTCCTCCTCCGCCTGCAAAAAAATGCTCGTCCCAAAGCGACAAACATTTTGTCGTGGACGGTTTTTTTCGTGCAGCTCCCCTCGTTCGTCTCTGCTCCCCCTTTAGGTTCCAAATTCGAGGGCATGAGACGTAAGAGATCTACCCCGCTCCCCCAATTCAGGACAAAACAAGACTTCCTCAAGTTATCAGTAGAGAACAGAAATCACGCTGACATACTTTCTACACAAAAGAGCAGGTTGTGGTGAATGACAAGGCCCCGCAGTCGAGCGGTTCTCATCTTGTTGAGTTGCAACAAAAAGAAGAAAAAAAAAAAAGAAAGATTTATGCTTACCGCCTTCATTCTGCAAAACAAAGACAAGCGGGATTGAAGACAAACGGTGCGCTTTGGAGTATTGGGATTCTCTTTTCAAACATTTACACTGATTTCTGTAAAAGTTCTGCTGGCGGGTGGAGGATCTGACACTTTTTAGATGGTGATAGATCTGGAGGGGCTCCCATCGTGTACTTTTTAGGCGAATGAGAGATATTTAATGTCCTTTACAAACTTCATAACCTTGTTGACGAGCAGATTTGTGTGAACAAACCAAAAAAAGGTGACGCAGCCGACTAGATGACGATGATTATCAACTGGATTACTTCACGTGGCGCTTCCTCGGGTGACAATGCATCTAAAAGAACCATCTTTAAAGCAATATTGTGGAGAAATGGAAACATTCACTGGTTCTATCAAGTCCGGCTGGAAAGAAAGGACTGTGGATCGGCACAATGTTCATCATCAGGCACTTTTTCATCTGCCCTGACTGCTTCGCCTGCATAATATGCAAGTTAGGGGGATAATTGTGTCTAAATTGTTGGATGTTTTGCAGGAAATGTGTTCACCTTCAGTGTAAAAGGTCACCAATGCATACATCAGCCTAATAAATCACCGCCATAATGTGGAAAAAAGCTCACTCGCTGTCAGAAATGCCATTAATGTGCAGTGTGAAGCTGCAGCAGCACAGCTGAATATAAAAACACCATCACAGTTCTGGTCGGGGCTCCCTCTGATTCAAACGCCAATAAACTGAAATCATCGTGAAAAAAGCCAGTCCGTCCAATTTTTTTATTTGGCATGGCACCTCTTTTACAAGCCAATCGCCGGGGAGAAAAGCAGCAGCGGAAGCAACTTGAAAAACGCAAGGTCGATTCAAATCGTTCCTAACAATGCCGAGCAAGGTCACTGTCTGTCAGGGCCTGATTGACAGGTGACAGCAGATGTTTGGTCTCCACGGAGGGATGGGGGAGGGGGGGGATGGCGGGGGCGGAGGACAGGGAAAACACAAATGAGATAATGCAGTTTGTATTGACAGGGAAACAGAAAATATATATTTCTTTCTCCGGGCGCTCTCTTCATCCGCCCGTCGTCTTACTGTGCGTTCCGAATCAATCTCCTAATGGACGTCACATTACAGCCACTGCCAAAGGTTGTTCTCCTTCTTTTTTTTTTTGCCTTGTCCAATCACAAGTACATGCCAAGTTACACCAAAAGACAGCTAAGTGGGGGGGGATTCTCCGGACATTAAACAGTCTCAAGGTTAAGAAGTGTCTCCATCATTATAATGAAATTTCATGCCAAAAATCTAAGTGGACTCATTAAGAGCGAAACCACTTTTCATGTCTTTCTCCAGAGAGAACACACCCCGACTCACGACTAAACACCCACCGTGTCAGGACTCTGTGTTCACGCCATTAGTTAGCCTCCGATTCATTACCATATCAATGTTAGTCTTTTGTCTCGCTCAGATCTAATATGTGCGCACGAGAACACTCTTCAACGAGGTTCCTCAAACACACCTAATCACATCCGGGATCACCCCCACCCCTGCTGTCATCATTGTAAAGCGGAGATAAAGAAAATCTGCATTGATTGAAATTAAAGTTAGAAAAAAAAATATATATATAGCGTATAAACATTCTGTTGCATGTTTCTCATCATCCGAATGATGCACAAAAGGGGATTAAATGCAGATGTTTGTCGAAAGAAAGAGAAAAAAAAAATCAAGCCGCAATCCCCCCGCGAGCGTATACATCTGCATGGAAGCCCAGGGTATTAAGTGCTTTACGTTTTTGTTTTTTTTTTCCTGGTATAATGGTTCACAGGCTTTGCTTTGCAATTCCATGTTACGTAACAACAACAGTAATAATGTTTACTCGACAGGATGGACAGATGACTATATGTAAGAGTTAGCGGATGTGGGGGGTTTTTTTTGCTCGAGGGTTTTCTATTCCTTCCATCCCACGAGAGGACGGTAACTAAGCTCCACTGTACATCACAAACTCTTCACACTTCTGCACTATTTGAAAAGCAAATATCGTACATATTCTATCAATCAGCTTCTTACTATGAGTGATGGAGTCCTACATAAACACACAAACAAAACTGCTTGCTTGTTTGTTTTTTTAATGCTTTTCTCCGGGGGGGTTTATATTTCGGTGATGTCATGCCGGATTTAGCAACATATAAAAAATATTTTTTAAAAAGCGTGATGACAGTCGCTGGCTTGTTTGCTTATGTATTCTGGTCAAAACACACCCACACAGTCCTGATGAAGCAGATTATCTGAGAGAAGTGAACACTAAATAAAAAATGCTCAAACAAACATTAATGGTTGTTTATTTAACTATGAATATGTGATGTTATTTTAAAAAAAAGACTGGAAACCAAGATTTTTAAGTGCTTTAGAGATTAGACCAGTGGCTCCCAAAAAAGCTTTTAGCAGTTTCATGTTGGTTCACATGTTTTGGAGTCTCTATTTAACATGGTGGTTTCATTTAAATGACTGCTTCAGGCCCTAACATGGAAAAAGTAATCTGACATTTCAACAAAAGAGCAAGAATTAGAAAAACATCCATAAGATAAATACAGATCTGTGAAGCAAACTCTTCTCCATTAATCATTTCACGACCCCTCCGGGTTTATCTTTCTCTACTCCACATTATATATTAAGAAGTTAAAACTAGAGATTCACTGATCCACTTATCTTCAGGTTCAATTGGATTCAGATTCCTGAATTTGGATATTTGCCAGTTCTGTCTTTGCTGTCTTGCTTTTCTGTGTTTGGAGACGGGAATCTCTCCACACTAAGGACAGAGGCTGAGTTGGCCATCTGTTAGTTGTATTATGGCAGTTCCTTGGTCCAGTGATGTATGTCCAACTCCCAGACTTCTGGGAAAAACAATATGGGAATACGGTTTCATCACTGATTAAATAATTAATTCTCAAAAACATAAAACATTTTGGCTATGGGTTTGATCTTAGATTATGTTCATAACTCATTCAAACATTAGACGTGGATCAGTGACATTAGTCCAATAACAGTGAGTGAATAACGCCAGTATCAACACCTGATATGGGATTTGTATATGAATTATACACAAATACACTGGTGAAGTACCACAAGTAGAGGAGTCACAATCACCGCGCCATCTCCCGACAATATGCAAGCATTAAAACGCTAGCTGTCCGAAGAAATGAAAAAAGTCTGTGATGATTCAACGCAGTTTCCTTTAGTTAGTACAGTAAGATTAGTACATATTACACAGTATTTCATCAGTGAAAATGTGGCGGGTGGTCAGGCTTTTTTCCCTTATCCTCTATTTGAAGACACTGTCGTAACCAATGTCTAATATTCTATATGTCAGATACAAGCAGACAAGAGTTGCAACCACAGCAATGGCAGCGACGACGCTGGATGGCGGAACACACAAATTCATTTATATGATAATCAGTCACTTTTTCTGCACAATGAGTACTTCTGTACAATCCCACAAGCCCTTTAAAATGTAAAGATTTACTGCTTTTGTGCTTTCTACATCACAACTAATTGAATATTATTGGTTTTTGGACTTTTGTGCGTGCAAAAACAAGCAATTCCAAGAAGTCACCTTGGGATGTGCAAAAGCTGTGACGGACTCTTCTCACTACTGTCTGTGTTTTCTTTTTTTTTTATCCATTAAACAATCAAGCAAACAATGGGTGAACATAATTAATCAAGTACACAATTGCTTGATTAATCCGAAAAAAAAAAAAAAAAGGATGGATGGATCAATCATTCTTGAAAATAATGATTAGTATTCAGCTCCGCAGACAAAAAACAAATGTTCCCCCCAAAATTGATGTTTATGCAAACACATTGATGCGCTCACAAACACACACACACACACACAAAGCCAGAAAGAGTTAAGCACATCAAAACAATTGGCCTAGTTCTGTCTCGCTCTCCTCCTCTCTTTATCACTCTGCCTCTCCTTCAGCTCATCGCGCCGTCCACAGATGACAGGAGGTATTCTTCGTTAATCCCCCTCCATTATGCGACCATGTGGAATCCGAGGGCCTGCCTCTTGCATACAGAAATAATATTTCCAATGTCCATGACCCATGGGGTGAGCTGCTCATTAACTTTGAGCAGCACGTATCATTCTCGGTTTCATTCTTTATTTAGCCCTATTCAGATCAGTCCCTGGTAATTAGGCTTTAATCGTGAGAATTACTCAGTGTGTGAGAGAGATGCAGATTCCTTTTTTTTCTCCCCCATTGTATACAACTGCTCTGACTCGCTTCGACTCGGGCTCCCCCACAATGCAAGTCTGAGACACTGTGCTTTTAAGTCATGCCAGTTGTGCTGATTTTCCTAATGAATGCGGTTCCTCAGTTGTCATTGGTTTTACATTTTGCATTGTCCAGCTGTGTCGAGACAGTAAATCTGAATCAGTAAGTTGTTTATTTTATACTATTTTTGTCGATTTTTTCCCCACTTACATGCATCACATAAGCACAACAATGCTTGTCATCTTTTTTGTCAGCCGGAAAACAAGTCGTCTTTGTGTTTTTATGTTTCCATACAGTAGAAGATTTGAGGGGAGATGCCTACGCAATGCGATGCAAAGCAAAAATGACCATAAATGCATCTCTCTTGTTAGCTTGCCATCCTCCCTCTCCATCCCAAGAGAAGCAGAGAGACTGCAGGGCTTGTTTGGTTGACATGTTAATCTAGTCTGCCTGACGATCGCTCCTCTAACTGACGGAGGTCTGTGCACGTTGGAATCTGTGGCCACCTATCATGGCTCTGAAATATCACCCTAACTGTGCTGTGGTTTAATAAATACACAGCGCTGTCCATGGTGCTGAGGTGGCAGACAAATTTACAATTGTGAGGAGAGAAAGGATCATGGTGACACATTGTTGCCTAAAATATTTCTGTAATATTTCATTCATCATTAGGTAGCATCTGTGCTGCTGGAAATTTAGATGGAAACAGCAACGGAAGCCACATCTGGAGCAATCCGTTGTGGTTGAGTTGGCCACATATAGAACGCTGTCAGGAGACCAGAGATAGAATCCCGCCTGGAAAATGTTATCATGCTGTACTGTTATTCTCTCTCTCTCTCTCTCTCTCTCTCTCTCTCTCTCTCTCTCTCTCTCTCTCTCTCTCTCTCTCTCTCTCTATATATATATATATATATATATATATATATATATATATATATATATATACATATATATATACATATACATATACATATACACATATATACACATATATATATGTACATACATATACATACACACATATATATATATATATATATACACATATATATATACACATATACATATATATATATATATATATATATATATATATATATATATATATATATATATATATATACATACATGTACATACATATACATATATATATATATATGTATATATATATATATATATATATATATACATATATATATATATATATATATATCTATATATATATATGAAATACTTGGTTAGGTTTAGGAATAGATCCTTGTACTAGAATAAATCCTTTCACAATGTTAAACACAGGAAGACTTGCACATTTTTCTGGTCTTCTGCTATTTTTTAATTACAGATTTTTGCCGTAGGTCCTTTTTTTAATGACCCGGAAGGCACCATGATCTCTAGGCTACATCCGTTCGTGAGGCGATCTCAAAGTTCTGACGTCACCATCATGTCTTTAGATGAATATTCTAATTCCCAATTTCCATTCTTGAGCACAGCACCTACAATCAGTTAATGAGTTATTTTTCGTTTTTCAGTTTCCAATATTAAAACGAAAAACAGGATATGAGTCCTTTTCCCTTTTCAAACTCCATCACCCCTTTCCATTGCACTCATGTCACTACACCACTGTTGTGCGAAACATCTGCCCCCTCAAGAGGTTGCCATGTTTGTTGCACATGCAACATTAACAGTTGCTAACGCTAGGTAACGCTAATGTTGGAGCTAAAGTTAGGGCAGTACAGTACGCCATTAAACTATTTGTTCGCAAACTTTGTAAGAAGCTGGAACCAACTGTGAGAATTCTTACACAGACATAAACAAAATAATACTTATTCAATGTTTTAAACAAAAGAGATAGTTTTACTCTGCACCTTTCTTTCCTGAAGTTATTCAGTATCAACAAACAGGAAAATGAGCTCTGCTGTTCCTGGTTCTTTTTGTAAGCAGGGCGTTATCTGTTCTCATCTTCACCATTGCCTGAGGTGAAATCTGAGGTAATCTTAAGTAAATCTGTAAGATTAAACCTGCCATCCTCAGAGTTGAGTAAAGGTTGCTTGATGAATTCAAATTTTTGGAAAGCTTCTGTGTTAAAGCCTGCTGTCACCCCAGCCGGTTCAACCGTCACCACCCTAACCCGCTCCACTCCCTCCAGTGTGATCCTCTTCTACTGCTTATGATAGACCTGCTCATGTGGTGCAGGACAAGGGAAGGTTTCTTAATACATTGTATTTTGCTTGTGTTTTCACAAGTGTTCTAAATATCAAATCTAAAATATATCTGACTGTCACATGCAAGTTATACTGTCATTGTCACAAGTTAAAACACAATTCATGTGTACACATACAGCATATTATTACAAACAATTTATGGTCTAAAGGTGTAATTTGCAACAAACGGACAGAATTCACGGGTATAACTGCTCGTTCACTATACTATCTATGGCTTTAGAGACTAGCTGCCATAAGGAATGCAGCTAAGTTAGCTGTAGAGCTAAGTGGCTTTATTAGTTGATGAGAATCTGCCTCTCTGGGGACTGAACACGGCCTCTGAGACTAAGAGATGGCAGTTTGAAGACAAAAGGTAAGGTACAGAGGTGATTTACGGGGGCTCTGACCAGGACTATGACTCACATAGCAGGTGGGCTAAAAAGATTTAATATCTGTATCTTATATTGCCATGTCTCATACATTATCCCTTTAAAATAAGATCGTAACACAAGAGTCGCTAGAGCTAGTGATCGGAAGGTCGCTGGTTCAAATCCCGGCTCCCCTGGGCTGAGCTGAGCTGCATGTGGAAGTATCCTTGAGCAAGATACTGAACCCCAAATTGCTCATGAGGGCCCTGCGAAGAGCTGGCGACTTGTCCAGGGTGTACCCTGCCTTCGCCTGGAGACAGCTGGGATTGGCTCCAGCAACAAACTCTGTGACCCCTTGAAAAAAGGGATAAAGCGTTTACAGACGATGAAGATATTAGAGTCATTCTCAATGCAAATATTGCATTTCAGTTGAAAGTGCCTTTGAAGGAAGGAACAGCTTGACGGAGCCGTTCTCTCAGCTGTGCCTAGTTTCAGTCCCCCCACCCTGGACCCAGCACCATGGAGGAAATTGGTGAATTATTTATCCTCTAAAAATAATTGTCTGTCACTTAGCATTAATTCAGTCTAATGATAACCACATTCAAAGCGTTTAACTATGTCACATGCAGAACTGCCCCCGAAACTTCCGAATGTTTCATCCATTTTGTTTCAAGACAAGTTTAATTATACAGTCAGATGCAGCAGTAATGTTCAGTCTAACTAATGCAAGCCAGGGATGATCACTGCTGTTCAATCCTCCATCTCTTTTTCCCACCAGCTCCATGATCTTCATCCCTCATATTCTATAAAATAAATGAAAACAGAAATAGGCGTATGTCAGATTAGGATGACCTTTAATGTCATGGATTAGGGATGGAATTGAAATGTTTTGGCTTCAAAAATGACTCCTGATTCATGAACTAATCTGGCTATAGAGCCCGAATCTCATCATTCCTCTGCAGAAGTGATCTCGGTAAACACAAACAATATGCACAACTGTAGAAAATCAAAGTGTGTGTCTCAAGTGTGCACAAATGTATGGTGATGCAAATTTTTCCTTCTTATTGTGATGTATTCATGCATATATGAAAAGGATCCGTGGGGAATCAAAGCTAAGCAGAAATTCAGAAACCAGATAGCTCCATGCCAACAAAATGAGGTCACATAAAAGTGGGTTTTTGAGATTGGCTCTGTATTCAATATAAATATTGATTTTCTGTTTCTGGAGGTCTCTCAAGTGTTCCATCAGTCTTTTTTGGCGTTTCAGTACTTGACACGTACTGCAGATTATAAGAATAACTCACTCCGAATGGCTCATTTAGGATTCAGAACACATGAATGAATATCATCATGACGGTTTTCAGCTGAGACGCCTAACGTTGTTGAAATGAACCAACACGTAAACAACTACAATCATGCGTATGCTTCTGGTAGTTTCTTTACACACTGGGTGTGACTCCATTTTGAGGTGAGAGTCTGATGTGCAAATGCAGCTTTGGACGGTGGAGGAGAGAAGTGTTAGGTAAAAAGCTGGCATGTCCTTTGGGTTACCAGATTGGTACCTCCCATCACAGATGTTCTGCCGAATATGATCACAACACCTCTAGAAGGCTCAAACAACCCCACCTGCTCCCTACACCGAGCAGTTCTCCGTGTTTTCAATGTTATTTTTTCACCAATTTGTCAACCAATCTCGAGTCGGACAATCTCATATTTTTGCCTTTCCTGTGTCCTTCATTCCGTTTGAAGATGCATTCCCAGGTGCTGACGGCTTCACGCTTCGAGCCCATTAACCTGGCATTAACATTTTATAAACAACACGTACATGCCAAATCCATGACAAAGTTCTGTGGCTTAGTGAGTTAGTGAAACAGCAAGCAGGCAGACTTAAAGATCACAAACCAGCTCCACCTCCTCATATTAAAGATCAGACAGGGGAAGCACTTTAAAGGGTGTTTCGCTCTTTAGAGCCAAAATAAATGTTTGTGCACATTTTTCAGCCGTGCTAGCAGTATGGCTTAATGTCTGTCTGTTGGCCGGTCCACCACTCTGGTCCAGACTGAAATATGTCAACAATCTATTGGCTGGATCGCCTGAATATTTGGTGCACTTTTGCCCGTGGTGACCTGCTCATGAATCCCAATGACTTTGCTGATTCCCTGACTTTTTCTCCCACTCCACCATGAGGTTTGTGGTTGTGAAGGGGAATATTTCAACTTTCATTTCAAGGCTGGGCGATATGTTGTTGAAGTTAAATGTATTAATTCTAATTTAAGTTATTCAATATGTTTACCAAATAGCCTGATATGGATATTGATACAATACTGTAGGGATGAATTTTCATAACTTCCCAAAAATACTAACACAAAGAGATTTCTTTGATAAATAATCATCAGTAATGTGGATACAATGACTAAGGTTAGTATTAAAAACAGCCTTTAAAACCAGGTAAAGACAACATTGTATCACCATGTAACAGCCTTGTATATGTATAGCCTTGTAACCAATCATGGACACTGACATTTTTTTTTTTACATTTTTTCCTGATGGTCATGGTAGCTTTTGTTGTCTTTGTTATACCAACAAAACTAAAGATGAAGTGACTTTGGGTTTAGCGCTGAATATCAAATGTTAGCATGCAAACACCAATAACTTAAAATGTAGAAAACTGCCTGACGATACTGTTTATCTGCATGTTGGCATTTATATCGTGAGCACGTTCGCATTCTGATGTTAGCATTCTGATGTCAGCATTTAGCACACAGAGTCTTACAGAGCTGCTAGTGTGGCTGCAGACTCATAACTGTGCTTTGCTGCTTACACAACTTGAATTCAAAATGCAAAGCGTTGGGCTGTTTGGCTGTATGACACCAACAGTGACCAACCGCGTTGCTGTTTGCAGAAGAATTAAAGCATTATAACCTCTGTGCAGCTGAATAATTCATCGCACGAGAGGTGTGCATTGGAAAACAGCGCCTTTGCAGGTGAAATGTCTCAGTGTGACCTCCCTCTCAAGAAAGACTTCGGTTTAGCTCCATTTTGGCGTGACTTGGTGAAAGTTCACCTGCTAACCTGCTTTAACACATTATTGTAACCATTCCACTGCAGTGTTATTTCGTTGTGAGGTTCCTTTTGCGGCCTCTGTGCGAGGTGTACAGCTCATCCGTGTCACTGATACCGCTGGCATGGGCTTCTGTTTATGGTCATTTCCAGCTGTCTTTCTCATCTGTCACACGTATCATCCTGTCACGGCAGCCACTGAACAAATCCACTTAAAGCCCTCCATACTCGTGTAATTATTTCTAGCGCTACTTTTGATGACCCCGGGGGTTGAGCTGGAGGTGAAAGCGGGTTTTGTCATTATTTCGTTTTTAGCCTTTATGTACACAGGGGTGGTTTCACCCTGTGCACACTCACACATTCACACTTGGAGGCCGCCCAGTGTAACCAGTCTGATCAGCTGGCCTCTGAGCAGCGTTACTGGAGCAGCTGAGTGTTAAGAGCTTTGCTCAAGAGCACCCTAATGGTTTAATGTGGGAGAGGCGAGCGCAGTTTTTTTCATTTCAGTAACACTGATTAATCTACACCATCGGTATTAAGCATGGGAGTAATATCTGTTCCTTCCTTCTCTGTATTTTGGCAACACGGCCGCCGCAGTCCCAAAGTGTGCATTACAAATATCTATTTTAATTAAATATATATTGAGAGTTTTATATAAAAGAATTAGCGGTTGTGAGGCTTAGTGCAATGGGCATTTTTTAGTCAGATTAAAGTCGGCAACATGATGTGTTCATAGTGAGACGGCACATGCGGGATTATGGCAGGCCAGAGTGCTCTAAAGCTCGTGAACCTCCGTGAAACAAACATGACCTTTACAGATGTGGAGAGCTGCGAGCGTGAGTCAATGACAGGACGAGATAAAGCTAAGAGGAAAACAGGTTTAGCTGACCTTTGGGAGACTAGATAATCATCTGGAAGAATGAATGGCATGAGCAATCTATTCAGTTAGGCTGACAGGACAACCAGTCCTCAGGTGTCTCATAATACACTTTTTATTTGGGTTAATCAAGATGTATACAGATTGACTTAACTAAGGGTCGAAAATATGGTTTCTTTTCATTCTTAGGATTTTGACATGTCCAGGGAAGAATGTCTTTATCTCGTCTCCCTCTGCGGTGCAAGGTTTGTGCACAATACCCCAAATCTGTCATAGACCAATGGAGAGCGATGTCCACAGACACTGACTTGTTGTTTATTAGGTGTCCAAGCGTCAGAACCCAGACAGCAACATATGCTCCACATGATATCTTGTAAAATATCCAAAAGGCAACACTGTTACAGAGTCATTTCTCCAGAGGTGCATGAGTGAGGCTCATTAGGGAGGATCAC
This sequence comes from Diplodus puntazzo, assembly GCA_963678695.2. Taxonomy (NCBI): domain Eukaryota; kingdom Metazoa; phylum Chordata; class Actinopteri; order Spariformes; family Sparidae; genus Diplodus; species Diplodus puntazzo. The sequence goes on along the minus strand of OZ023167.1, from coordinate 5,080,949 downwards.
TGATATGGAGAGTGATTCCATGAATTTGCATGCCAATTCTTTTTTGCTGGTGGCAGCAGCAACAGTAAAGTGTGTCGAAAATCATGTCAAAACCCACATGAGATCATAAAGTACATGTTTGTTTTGGTCCCATTCATTTTCTCCGTAGACGACACACACTGACTCACAGTTGGAGCACATCTACGGCTTACATATACATGCAACTCCCCTCGGATCAGTCATCATGAACAACTGCTGTTTTGGAAGATGCACAACTGTATATTAACATCCATGTGTGGCTAACAGCTGGTGGAAGCTAAAGATTATTCTTGTGGATAAACTAACAGTGGAACATGCAGATTGGCTATAATGGTGGCTATAATCAAGATTATTAGACTGACCATTTCAGAGACTAAGCCCTAAAAAAGCCACAGCACACTACCAGAGCTAAAAACAGAATTAAAAGAGATGGTGTGCTAATGTTGAATGAAGCAACTGTTGGCTGAAAGGCTTGCCATATCAGCTTAATCATAAATGCCACTGCCGATATGCCAGTGTTATCTCGACAACTTGTTTTCATTGCCCCCCAAATGGAAAAAAAATTCTGTCAGTGCAAGCTGACTCTTCTTGGTTCATTTTTAGATGAATTCAGTTGCTAAAGCTCAATGTTTTGTTCCCAACTGAAGTAACAAAGTCTTTTGAATGATTTGATCATTCAGACTTTGACTTTCTTCTTCTCCATAGCAACAACTGCTATCAATCATATTGGACCAATAATGCCAAATTTAACAGATGTAACATGATTTCTCAGAAAGTAAGCTGAAATAGTTCAAACTAGTGGGGCGAGACAGAGAGGTATAGCTGTGGGTTTGTTATATTATCTGGGAAAAATGCCATTAATGTATGTTAAGTAACATCTTGGATACCATTAATATTAATGTCTGAAATCTATGTGATGTTTGCATTCAACGTAAAATAAAGTTACTGGCTTTCCCTTCACATTTTCAGCCCTTTTGTTTTGGTCGTAGATAACATGACTTAGTTGGGGAACAGCACAGACTGCAAGATGTTCATCGTATTTGAAGCCAAACAGCTGCCCCTCTTAAAGGACTGGTGATGTCACGTGAGGGCTCAAAGCCGGAGCAGCTAACTCTCTGTCTCTCTTCACCTTCAGCAGGTCGTCAATGCGGAGGTCATTCCACTCAAACCGGTCTTAATTGCATCTCTTGGTGGATCCCAGAGACTCCTCTGCAGTGTGGCAGATAGCTGAGCTGAGAGCTCCACATTTCACTGCTACACTTCATAAGAGAGTGCTCTTTGATGTTGTAGAGCTCCGCTGCAAGACAGCCTTTGAACCAGTGGGAAACTGCGGTGGATTAATGGATATTGCAGTCGAGTCTCTTGCTGGGGGCTCGCTCGTGCTATTGTGAGCGGACCGCGCAGATCTTTGTTATTATCAACTTACCGCGAGTCTTTGCCCCGCGTACGGCCCAGTCGGAGGCAAAGCCACGGGCTCTACTGTTTGTTTTTCAGATGTAAAAGAGCTGTTGTTGTGACGGGGCCGCGCTCAGGGCAACTGAAAAACAGCAGGACGTTTTCACCCATGTTTCTGACTCCATGACAGTGTGTACTGCCAGAGTCCATGTGCGCAATGGAGTTGTAACAAGGACTGTAACAGCAGTCGTAGGTTGTCAGCTGTCCCTTTGCTTGACAGGAACAGATTTTTGCCGTCCTAGACCGGGGCTGTAACTAAGAATTGCTATCAATAAGTCTACCGCTTCATTTCATGAATAATCAATTCAAATGGTCATCGCAATTTCCCAGAAACGAAAGTGACATCTCCAAATCGGCATCTTTTGTCCAACAAACAGTCCAGGAACCCCAAGACTCTTAAATTGCTATAATAAAAGACAAAGAAAAGCAGCGAATCCTTACATTTAAGAACCTGGAACCACCAAATGTAAAAAAAAAAGCTGGCAATTTTCTTCCGATCTAATAATCAATTCTTGAATAATCGTTGAAGCTCTATTTTAGACCCAACCTATCTCCTAGGAACTTCAAACACCGACTTTGCATGCAAGGCACAGACAGAAAAAACACACAAGTCGGATGGCATATGATAATCCATTACCTGCTGTGATGTGAAAACACACGCACTGTCACACATGCGCATAGATCCAGACAAAGGTAAAAATAGTTTCCTGTTTGCTCCGCCAGATCCAACCTAGCAGGTCACTGAACGAGCACCGTCCCACCTGCGAAGCCCAATTAAATGACATGCAAGAGGAAACCTAATAATTGCCACAAGTAATCAGGAGAGCTCAGCCTGAAATGTGTGAGTGGCAGATCTCGGGAGAACATTATAGTTATGTTTGGTTGTGTTGCTGAGGGCTTTTTTCTTTGTGCATCTTTAAGCCTGCATGGTTTGAGATTAGTTAGACATATTTTTGATCACAAAATACAGTAAGTGCCAGGTTTTTATATAGTTCAGGATTTCTGTCGGCGCTCGCCATCCGTGAGCGCTGTGCTCAGAGATTTGCCCGGCACGGAGGAGTAGTGTCGGTTGAGTTTAATTTAGTGGCCGGTGTAGGCTGTTTATCTCACGTGAGCCAACTCTAAATCCGGCTTTAAGGTACATTGAGGTACATGGCATTGCGCAGATTGGACCTGACTGTATGTGTGTGTTTGGTTGGAGGCCAATTCCTGTCATGTAATTTAAGTTGAACTAAGGGGAATACATTATGGACGAATCAGTGGTGGGCCTGCAAAGGAGCCGAGGATAAAAAAACTCTCAGGCTGAGGAAGAGAAGCAACAATCACTTTCATGAAACAAGTCATTGATTTTAGTGCTTTTTTTTCGTACATGACGGACAATCTGTGTACGATGCACAACTTATTGGCCACAGAGCGAGAGGGCGCAGCCCACTTTGAAATGACACAACAACACGCCTTACCCTCCATATTATCCGTGAGAGCTTTTATGTGAGCTTCTTGCAATGGGCCTGCTGAAGCGTAGCGCGCCGAAAAACAGTCAGTTCACCGCTCCACTCGTCTGTGGTCCCTCCGCCTCCTTGTTGGCTGGTAAGCTAGCAGGTGAGTCTACAGAGTGAGACCTTTTATAAAGTTGAAAAACTACCTCATATTTGTCTGTGACTTTGCCATACATGGTAAAGAACACAAAATACTTCAAATACCAAACACTGCTTCTCAGATGTTTTGGTGCCGTCACTATCCGCTCAGGACGACTCTGCCTGCTTTTGTCCTCCATTTTTGAAGGAAAAACAACTAACATAATTAGAAAAGGCTATCACAGCTCGAATATCAACTTTTCACCCCACGTTCAACCAACTCTGCATGACATATTTGAGGAAATTTCGGGGGAAAAACGGACTAGAAAGGCCAAGTAGGATGGCGTCACCAGGACTTGATGGTTTGCTTTATATCTGATTGCTTTTCTAATTGCTTTTACATTGAATTACATTACTTGGCCTAACTGCCAACATATCATAAATATGTCTAGAATATCTGTATTGTTCTTGGCTACCTGACAAATTATCATTTTAAAATCAGCCATGAATTTTCCATTTGGTGCATCTTGAATGGCCTGCTCTCAGTTTTTACTTCACAGAGGGGCAAGAGTTTATCCCAGCAACTCATTGGTCAGGTCGGCAGTCCCTCTCCGAGGCTAGGAAGAGATTAACGCGATCGCAGTCACATTCTCACCTCTGGGGGAACAACACCTTCATGCTGTGAGGCAACGGAGCGTATCCCTGACACACCATGACATTCCAAATTGTGTAAAATGCAGCTTAATTAACACCTGTGCTGTGTGGTCTACCGAGGAAACAGGCAGCGTGCTTTTGTGAGCCTACGACTGTGAGGATTTTTTTCCTCCAGTCATCCTGAATTATGCACATGTCACGTATGTTTTTGTAAGGCTTAAAGGTGACATTGGATATTTGAGATCATGACATGTAGCAAGCTTGTGTACGGTGTCTAATACTCATGCGCCCGGTAATCAGCCTTTTGGATTTTTTTTTTTTTTTTTATCCCCGCCACCACAGGCTAGGTGCCTTTTAGCCAAAACTGTGGGTTAATCCACCAACTCTGTCCTCTCGATTCCCATGGAGGACAGCCAAATCCTTGTTTACCCCTCGCCCTCATCTGTCACCACATTAAGCCTGTCTCTCAACAGAAGCCCTGGCCCGCAATTAAAATATTAATATGATACCTTTTACTCTCGCCATTAGATATGCAGAAATATCCCCACAGATGCTTCTCCCTCTCACACTGACACAAGTGGATGTTTTGGTAAGTGCACACAGGGCTGCAGATGTGCCCTTGTGCGCGCGCACACACACACACACACACACACACACACATGCATAGAGCGAGTGGGTATTTATGACAGCTTATCAGATGAGACCAAAGCGTGGAAGTGAGTTCCCCTGATTGTCTCTCTGTGACACTTTGGATTCTCTTTGTGTAAAGATGATGTGTCAGTCCTCTGTACTCTTTTGTCTTTAAGCATTATTTTTAAGGTGAGCATCATTTACATATCATACAATCAGCAAAGCAGTGTCCACACTTAATATATGGAGGATTTAAAAGAGGGGAGTCGAATACATTGAGAATAAAGCCTTTTATCTGACATGATTTTGGAGGTTTTAGTTTTGTTGCTTTTTGCACTTCCTGTCTTTGTCTTTTTCCCACCTTCTTCCTGACTGTGTCTAAATAGATAATTTGTTCTCATGTAGCTACTCCATGTGTTCCCTCACTTGTTGACATCTTGTAGTTTTCAGCGTCCAGTCCTGGACTTCCAAGCCAGCTTTAGTTATTTAATGGTGCTCTGCCTGCTTTTGTTTCCGCCTCCAGAGAGTCTGTTGATGTTACCTTTTTGTTAATGAACTCCTCATTTGAGTTTTGGAAAACAAAACTGACTTTGGTGTCCCCAGTTGACTAATCAATAGTCAGAACCTCAACAGAAAGGTAATAAAAAAAACGGAAGCAACTTTTGATGATGAAAAACGCAAAAAAACGGAGGGATTCTACCAATGTGAACTGAACAGGACTGCTTTCAGGATGCTAACAGCTCTGTAAGGCGGAACTTAGACATAGCAATGGTTTAGCTGAATGCTAATGCTAGCATGACAACATGCTCATAATGCTACTGTAACATGCTAGTTGTTTAGTACATCTAGTGTTTTTATGTTCACTACCTACGTGTTATTATTTTCAGTGTTGCATACATTTGCTTTTTAGCTTTGAACAAAAAGTGCTGCTGAGGCTGATGTGAAAGGCATTCCTTTTGCATATAGTCTTAAATAAAAGTAATGACTAACTGGACATCTGTTTCATTACCTCGACCAATGAGGTTATGTTTTCACCTGTACCCATTGGCTGCTTGGTTTGTTGGGTGGGTAGTTGGTTTGTCGGCAGCATTACACAAAAACTACTGAATGGATTTCAGCCAAACTTGGGTGGAGGACAGGTCACAGCCCAGAATAGAGCCCATTAACTTTTGGTGAGGATCTGGCTCGATTTCCTCTTGAACAACACAAGATGAAAAAAAAACAGCCGTCTCCTGTGTCAAAGGGTGATGATTTGTTGTTGCTGAGATAAGTGAAGTCTTTGACAGCGGCTTATCATAGGAACTGTTCTCGGAGCACCATCTGTAGTTTAGATTTGTGGAGCAAGAGTTACAGTTACTGACGTTCTCCATCCTGATTTACAACAATACAAAAGTGCTGAAATTCAGGTTTGGATCCTCGCTCCTTGCCACTTCAATGTGTCTAATCTTGAGTCAGAAAACACAACAATTGGTATGTTAATGGCTAACAACTTACTTGAATGCCTCAGAGATATCACCTCAGTAATTATTCTTCATTCAGCCTCTGATGTGACGTTATAACTGATACCTTGAAATGCTGTTTGTCACTTCTATCTGGGGGGAAAGAAGCTTTTTATTTGAGAAGCAGCACATATTGTAACTCTTGCTTTAGAATGGGGGGCACTAAAAATTTACATCCTGGTAATATGGGAGGTTTAATAGCCCACTGAATCTGCCTCTAAAGCAGACCTCGTAAGCTTTTGGCAATACGTATTATAAATTGAGATGAATCTCAAGTCGCAAATTGCTGGAAAGAGGAGCCATAAAATGCATTACACTCAAAACTCGCTGTGCAGTCGACTTTATATACCTACAGAGAAGAAAGTCTAGTGTCTATTAAAACTGACAGCGTATTAAAACCTGGTTTGCGTCTTGTAAATAAACATCTAGTGACATATGGTGCTCCTTTTTTGCTTTCATATAACTACTATTGACTTTTTATTAATTGCTTTATGTCACTTTTATTGGCTCTTGTGGGAACATTCTGGACCGAGTGCTGCACTTCCCCGACAAATTACTGCCCTTGTTTTTCGGACTGCAGCCCATCTAGTGCGTCATGGCTTAAGGAATAATTTGTCACACCCCACTAGGAGTCTGTTTTTCCCCTCCTCTCTCTCTCTCTCTCTCTCTCTCTCTCTCGAGAGCTTTCTGTCTTTTTCTCTTTCTCTCGGTCTGTCTGCATCGTCCACTGTCTCATTTTCTCACCTCTTCAGGTTTTATAGCATTTATATTCAAGTCAAACACGGCACGAATGTTCAGTCAGAGCGAATGAAATAACAAATTAATCAATCTCTAATTTGATTCTGAACATTCAGTGCAGTGAAATAAATGCGTGAAGCTCTAACCTGACTGCGCAAAAAAAATGTCAGTGAAGTCATTTTTTTTCTATTATGCATTCTCCACCTGAGTGCAACCCCCATGTATGATCGGAAAAAAAAAATGCAGCATTGTTCACAAAGGGACATCTAAATTTGTCTACTCCTGCTGGTGCACTTTAGTTAATAATGTAGCGGGGTAGAAAATGTTGTACCATAGGCTGTGATGGGCTCCTGCTAGAGCTGCTCAAATAGCAATAATTCCGAAAAAAGGGAGCGGAAAAGTGAGAAGGATTGGTGAAGAAGCTAGGGCAGGGGGAAGAGAGATGACGCAAGCGGAGAGGAGAGTGGAAGACTAACAAGAAGCTGGAGAGAGTGAAAGTTGATAGAGAAGGAAAAACTGATTACTTATTAGCCCCTTGACTCTTAATCCACCGGCTAAATCAGCTTCTGAAGCAAGAGATGGGCCAGACGTTGGTAGCAGAGGACACTGTTTTACTTTTATCAGGAGCGCCGGCGTGTGATTCTGCAGATGCATGCAGGTCGCTGAATGAGACTCTGCATTAAAATGGTAATTGGTTCATTTGTCCGTCCATCACATTATCATTTAGTTTTTATTCATCGGCGTTAAATTGAATATATTTGGTCCCGGTTATCAAAAGGTTACTCTGGATTTTAGTTTTAGTCTCATTTTCGGTGTGAATAATAGGTCTGCCATGAATATTCTTCGTTAACGTTTTTCGCCGATGTAATGAACACCTCTTTAATAGAAATTAATCTGATGAACAAATAAATCCGTGGTGCAGAATAATTGTCTTGGTCCACCACCAATATGAACATATGAGTATGGTTGGGCACTGGTTCTTATTTTGATATCGTTCTCCAGTGGTTACTTGGTGATCCCATGGGTAAGATGAGTTATGACATGGCAGACTAGTGAAATACCAGCATTGACAACGTCACCATACTTCTGCATATTTTCTGATAGCTTACAGATACGGACCGATGAAGCAGTACCTCCGGTAGATGTGAGGGGCAGTGTGGCGGTGTAGCCGAAGAAGAAGTTTAAGAAATGGCAAAGTTTTTGAGGGGAGGACAAACAGTTACTATGGAACAGCTGGAGGAATTGAATGTGAGCTGGGCAGCGGTGAAGGAAACATAGAGGTCCATGCAACCTTGGCGGCTTGGAAATATGTGAGCAGTGACGGCTTCGTTTGAAATGGACGTGTCTAATTTTGCGTGGAGGCATGAATTAACCCTCAGATTTGAACAGCTTGTAAAACTTGTAATCGAGGGCTTGGTGCGACATTGTTGTTGTGCAATCTAACTTATGCGTGACATCTACGTCCTCACTCTTCAGGTTTCAGCGGTCACATGGGGTGTGAAACAGCTGTGATTACAATAGTCTACTCAATGCTCAATGAATGATGAAAAAAAGTACTCAAATTTATTGAAAGAGCCCGATCCATATCCATAACATTAACTTCTCTTATGGGGCAAAGAGCAAAGTCTTTACGAGCATCTGGAGAACAGAGATACATGAGTGTCAGATTCATTATAAAGAGAGAGCAAAGTTTTCAAGTTAGGAGGGGAACGGACATGAACAGACATTTCAGAATCATCTCTAGGTGCACAGTGGGGCGCAGATTCCGGAGATTAGTTTTATAAGATCTTAGTATTGGTGGATAGGAACAAACAATTGTTGATCATCCCTTCAGTCGTCGATGTAGGATCAAAAAGCCGAGCCTAATACACAGTATGTTTAGAACAAGGCAGGAGAAAGACAATCACAGTAAGACAAAATGTAAATCGGCCGTTCATTGACCACGGCAGCTCCTTTTCTTTACTCTTTCTCCCCACAAACTATTAATTCTCTCACCGTGGTAATGGAGATGAATGGGTGCGGGCGACAAACAGACGTGGCAGAGCAAAAGATTAACCATCGCGAGTGCTGGTGAAATGGGGGTGCGGCGTGCTGCGAGTCGGTAGTAACAAGGACGTACCGAAAGATGGATAGATTTCATTAGGTGGAGAAAAAGGAAAACACTAAGTTCTGATGTGGAAAAAAAACACCTTTGTAAGTGAACGCGAGGGCCGTCTCTGTAGAGCAAGGTGTTCTCCAAATAATTACTTTATTGTCCCTTCTCGCTGTTAGAGGGTGATGGTCACGTGTAGCGCTGTGCTCAAGAGAATAACAAAAAAGTCTCTTTATTAGAGACAAAGAACAGAAGTAGCCAAAGGGTGAATCATTTCCTGGTATTGCATTGTTCACCGTTAACAAAAGCTGCTTGTTTGAGGCTGTTAAAGCGTCTCGGGCGGTGTCAAATTGCTAAGATGCAACATGAGGCTAACTGACTGACAAACAGGCTCTCCTGCAGGCTGGGCGACGTCAGGCCAGCGAGGCAGCAGCGTTTGAGTGACGGGGGCCCGGGATGGTGTGCTCAGTGGGCAGCTTTGGGGACACAAGGCTTATATAACCGGAGCTGTGGAGGATCGGGGCATCCAAGCCTGAGTCCGTCCACACACACACACACACACACACACACACACACACCACAGATGAGACAGAGAGAGACAGACAGTGTTTTGGTGGGGGGGATGGGCGGTGGTAGATGAGGGGGTACAGCGTAGAACATTCCAGGAAAACTCAGAGGCATAATCTTCTTATCCATGGCAGATTGGTTCAATGTGTGATGTGCGGCACGTGCGCGTGCGCGTCCACGCGTGCGACTGTATGTTTGTGCACGAGAGGTTTGTTTGTCCTCCTTCGCATCACTCCTCCGTCCTTCACTCCTTCGCCCTTCACTCCCTTTTTTTTTCTTTTTCTTTCCCTGTGTTTGACCCTAACCTTCCCCACACACACATACACACTCTCTCCATTTCACCACGCACACCCGATCGAGATCCGCTCATCTGCTTTTCGTCCTCATTAGTGCCTCTTTTCCTCTGTGTCGGTTTGTTCTTTCCCCATGATCAGAAGATGAAAGTGACCCCAACCGACGTACGAGGCTAGAACGAAAGGGAGGTTTCTTACTGAGAGTGCTGGTGTTCCTCTGCCCCTGGCCATGGTGGTGATTCGTGTGAGAAGCGGAGAGGAGGGAGGGTGAGGGAGGGGAGGGGATGAGGGGAGGGTGGCGGAAGGGCAAGAGGGGAGGGGTGCGGGGCGCTGTGGACCAGATTCTGCTGATTGCGGGAAATTATATCCTCTAATTTCACCTGCAACTCCAGGAGACAAAGGCCTTAGGGAGAGAATAGGATAAGTAAGTATTTCACAGGGTGATAAGGAGAAAACAGAGAGAGACAGAGGGGATGAAAGAGAGGAGGGGAGAATGGACAGAGGCGGCATGAGAGAGGATGTAACAGTAGAACGAGGTTTGGTCCGGAGCCAGTGAGGGGAAGACGGGGGAAAGAGGACAGAAAGAAGAGAGGCAGCCACTCAGAAGAAAAAAGTGGTTCTGTTAAACCAAACCATGTCCTCAAGGATCACTCATCCAGCTTGAGCACATCAGCGCACACACACACACACACACACACACACATAAACAGCTCTCTCCCCCACTTTTCATCTTAACACCTTACTAAAGCACCATTTGCCTTGCCGGTGCCTGTGTATCCTCCCATCTTCCTCTCCGATCCCTGGTTTCCCCTCTCCTCCTTGATAGTCTTACTCACAGACCGTGACTATCTCCCACTGACAGAGCCGCTTCAGGATTAGAGGAAGGCGAGGAGAGCCGAGCGCAGTCAGCCAGCACCTCCTGCTGTACATCGCACGCAACTGACTCGCAGGTCTGCCGCATCCTTGAAAAACACAACAAGGGCATTTCTCGATTCAGTTCGACTGTGGCTGTCGATCCAGCTCGCGCAGGCTTCAGACTGAGTCGCAGGAAAGGAGAAACACGTCTTCATCACCGTCCTATTAGGAGATATTCACTGTGCATGACAAACAGTGTCGCTACTTATCATCTCATCTCTCTTATCGTGATAAACCTCAATAGGATTCTGTATCAGGAAGTGTTCACATCTGATTGGGGCCCCTGCAGGGGACACAAGCTCTGAGCTGTCATCTTGATATCATATAAAGGTTATTTCTCATGTGATCGTTTTCCAAGGCCGGCGACATCATTTTCTGAGGAATGTAACATCTCAAAGCTGCAGAGCAAAGTGTGTAATGAGATGTAGAGCTGACAAGATTAGACAATTAGCTTATCACCACTACTGTTTTCCTAATGGAGTCACTGTTTGAGTCACTTTTCAAGCAAGAAAATGCCAAAAATGAAGTGGCACCAGCCTCTTGAATGTTAGGATTTGCTTCTTTTTCTTTGTTCCATGTTGAGTATCTTCAGGTTTTTGACTGTGGGTCGCACAAAATGAGCTTCACGGGCTCCATGAAATGACAAATCAATAGTAATCATTATTTGCAGCTTAGAGACAAATAAAGGACAACCAGTGACACCTTAACTCCACTTATTTCCCTTTTAACTGATGGAAAGAAAGCAAAACACTTCATTCAAAATGTACTATCTACTTTCAAAGCCAAAAATTAATGTCTGACCCACATGCCCGTCTGTTTATTTATTTATTTTTTTTACTAATACAACTATTAAACATAACACATTGCTCTGCTCAGAAACATCATATTGTAATGTGATTTCAGCATCCGCATTTTTAATCCAGCCAGAATGGATTTTCGGCTGATTTAAAAGGTCTTTGGCAAATTTGGATACAATAGAGGGGAAAAACTGGGACACGGCGGTACACACAGTACCCTCCGTGTTTCACAATTCACATTCCAACAGCAGCCTCAAGTCGAGCTCCTCGAAACTAGACAGGCTGTTTTTTTTTTTTTCTTCCTTTATTTTTATCATCCAAAGACCGAGGCAGCAGAGGCTTCTCTCCTATATTTGATGCTCTCTGAGATCCTACAAGTGATCCAGCCACCAATCTCTCTCGCCCCATTGAACTTTTCCTTGTGCTGTACATCAAGTGTCGAAGCAGACTGACACAGAGCAGTCAAACATTTACTATCGCTCCTTCTACTTAGTGCAGTGTCCTTGTCGGACCCTCTGTTATTAGTCGGGAGTCTGTGGGAGTGAACAGTATGAGCGAGTGCTAAGTAATTCAGAGAGAGGAGAGTAGGGTTTTTTTGTGGGGGGGGGGAGACAGAGAATGAAGGAGCTGAACGACAAGAGAGTGAGCTTGGCAGAGCTACAGCGTTTCACTGCAGAGGTTTTTAAATCCTTTAACATGATTTCCCTCATCCTATTAAAGACATAGCTATGGATAGGGAGACTGTAAAGTGTTACATACAGGAGGGAGGGGGACCGAGTGAGAGGGAGAGAAAGGAAAAGTGAGAGGGAGAGAGATTAAATGGGTGTTAAATATAGGGAACAAATCATCATCCCAGTCCCATTTCTATCTGCAATCAGCCTGCTAAATGTTCCCTCCGTCATCTCTTTGTAGATTGGGCTGGATGACCTTTTGTTGTTTGCTCTCCCCAAATATCATTTCTTATATTTTCAAATTCCCTCTTTTCAGTAAGTGTTTAGACATGTTAAATCTGTATCTGAAGCACATTTTTGTAAAGCACCAGCGGGGTATTTCTTCGCTGACGTGACGAGCAAGGTCACGAGCGAGACGGCTCTGAGCGATCCATATTAGCACGTGTGTGTGGACGACAACATTGACATTTTGCTGTCAGTGCAATAGCACAAAATAGTAGAAGTGTCAAACTGTTCGGAGGAGTTTGTTAAATAAATGTCACGCTTTTTGATGCCACCTGTTTGCATGTATCAAAAAATATTAAGACATATTTATCATCGCATTTTCAGTATGATATTTGCTTTTCACGAGTTGAAGTGATCGTTATGGATCATTGCATATTAACAATGTGCCCAATGACAACAAATTCTTGTTTCCACACACAGATTATCAGGAGTTGGTTCATCCTGATAAGCACCAATCCTCCAGTAAGAATAGCAGCATTGCAGAAGAAGAGGTGGCAACAACAAATTGTAATTAAAAAAACACCATTTGAACCTAAAATGGTGAAAACAATGTAGAAAAACACAATGAAAATATGACATTTCTATTTGTATTGGTATGTGGAAGATTACTCAAGAGACCCCTTTAACATGCTGCTATTTATTTTTTTATGTCTGTTCAGTGGAGCAGAAGCTTCAGTTGAAGCAGAAACAGCTGATCAGTCATGTGCGTTAAATGTTTTCTACATCAGAACTCATTCAGTAAAACAGTTTCCAAGTGCTTTAACTCTTTTCAGAAAAAGCAATAAACACACCTAGAGTTGTTTTCTTGGAATTTTGCTGTTTCCATCTACCTTTTGTTGATGTGCATAAGATAAGTTATTGGCAACACGGCTGATGTGTTAGTCGCTGCTTGTTGTGATGAACCAACGGAGAATTATCACCTGAATCTGCAGCTTCTGCTTTATGGGGTTTTACAGTGAGTTTTAGCTCTCATACTGTAATCTTCATTGAAAAAAGCTCTAAAAACCCACTGTCCACTGCTTGCCCAGTCACCAAATGGTCAGTCACAGTTAACGACCAGCTGCTGAACATTTAGCAGCTGATGAGCCAGATATTTCTCTCAGGAGCAGGTGGAGGAGACCAAAAACAGAGCTCAAAGAGGGTGGATATTGGACTTAAAGTCATCAGGTGTTCATTGGATGGTCAAATTAAAGCTACTGTTTGCTAACACCATGGTATCAACTTAAAGGATATGTCAATCTTGTGTTCGCAGTTTGTTTCCACTGCCCCCAATAAGTTAAAATTATTAGTCATTGCACGTAGAGTTGTAGAAATGATAGAGCTGTCAAGGTGAATGTCGGCATATGAAATAATAAGTTGAAAGTCTGAAGCATAACGTTGTTTTTCCCAGGCAAGAAGTTGGCATCCTCACAATTGATGTAGAAGAAGTGTAAATAAATTTTATATGTAAATTGTTCCTTGTAACGTTTCTAGCGAGCAGGACAGCGCAGCAAACTTTACCCTCTTCTATTTTTGAGAACACCTTGTCGTGCACTACTGTCGCCTAAACAACAAGTTACCTTTGTGTTAGGCACATTATATTTACAATAGAGACTAACATTCATGTTTGTCTTTACACTACGACAGTGTGGCATATGTATACATCACTCATTAATTGTTTGTTACAGGAATCAAATACTAAAGAGAAAAAAAGGAGAGAGCAATGTTTGGCCACAAAATACACATTCATACTCAAAATCAGATTTATTAGGGCACAGAAATGGTTGGAATTTAGGCAGAAAAAATTTAACCTTCCCTCTGTCACCACATTGTTTTTCAGCAACATAAAGCTCAGCAGTCGTCCTCTGACCTGTCTGACTCAGACACAGCTAACAGTTTATATTTTCTCAGGATGAGGCTCCTGCTTTATGATATCTTTCCCGAGGCTCTGCAGCTGTTAAGTTAATGGGCGTGGGCTCTACGAATTAAAGAACTCATTAAATCTGTATTTTGCATTATGCAGTTTTAACAGTCCTTCAAGTGCTTGTTGCTTCTTGATTTGTGACCTGATGATTTTATATATAAAGTTTTATAAACCGTATCTTGACCACTTCTGGAGTCACACTGTAATCTTTCTTCAACTGATTAGAGGCATTTTAAAAAATGAAGCTGAAGGTGAGGTTTGCCCAGGGCGGCATGCAAGCTAGGACTGCCACAGTGCCACGTTTAGTGCAACTCTTCAGCTTGCTGCTGTAGATGGTAGACTCTCACTTTTTTTTTAATCTCTCTGGAGACCCTGTGTACACAAGAGACCACTGGAGAAAACATCGTACCTGCGAAACAACGCCGGCAGCGGACGGAGAGGAAACAGAAGAGGGGGAATCGAGCCGGTGTGGTGCCAAAAAGTGATCGTCCACCAGAAACTGATTTCCGTCCGCGCGAGCACGTGTGGCCTGTTAAAGCTGTTTTGCCAAATTTTTGGCCCTTTAACGGTATTTCAACAGGTAAAATGGACTAGATTGGTAACCACCAGGAGTGAAATCAAGTGAACTCTAATCACTTTTTGGCGGGTGAAATGTAGCCTTTTATGAATTGTACTGGCCCTTTAAAAGATATTTCAACAGGTAAAAAGGAGTGAGTGGGTTATAATCTGTCAAATATGACCACCAAGAGTGAAATCAAGGCATTTTGATGCAGATACAACCTTTCAGAGGAAGAGGACGCCAGATGACCAAGATGGCGCGTTCGAAATAACAACACAATAAGCCCTGACTGTTCTCTTTCTGATCAATGCTACTAAATTACAATGACATGGGCCTCATGCTGAGTCACTGTAGTAACCCCAGTAAACAATATTCCTAACATCGCAATGGACGAGAATTACCAGCTAATCATTACGCCATGCTGCCTCTCTGAAGCATGAGTAACGTTATTTCTCTAAACCAATTCAACCACTTCAGAGCTACTGAACTGCACGGTCACTTGAAAGACACTTTTGCTAACCAGTAGCCATAAAGACAAAGCTAAACACCAGAGTTAGCAAACAAGCTAACAAGCTAGATTTACCAACAAGCTACATAGCTCGACTGCAACATTGTACTGCAGTATGCGCTATTGCGAGTATTACTGTAACCACCGCCATCTTAGCCTTGTAGTTAAAACATAGAATTAAACATATATCAAGCAGAGGTCCTTACCTGTCGAGCAGAAAAGCGGCTAACTCTGCATTGGTCTTTAGTCCTTACAAATCCTGTAGCTCCTCCACCTCTGAAATGAAGCTCTGGCTCAGTCCAATTCTTTCTTTAACACTGCTTTTCTGGGTCAGTCTTCTTATTTCTTCTCTTTGACATGCGCAACGGCGGGGCATTTCTCTGCTGTTGCCTCTCCACCACTGTTTAAAGTTTGTGTTTGGGCTTAAACATATCTAACCAGGTAAGGGCAGGGGCTGCGCCTGTGCGGGGGAGGGGCACTGCACTGCAGATCATGATTGACACTTCTCAGACACGCCCCTTGGCTCTGATTGGTTGTGTTGATCCGGGAGCGTGGATTCTTGCAAACCAAATTAGGGCCACTGGGTGGAGCCACAGACAGCTGACCTGTGTTTTATTCTACCGTCAGCTCATAATGACAATTTTAGCAAATATAACAAAAAATAGTTACAAACTACAACTTTAAGAAGGCATTTTAAACATTTTCAGTGACCTAAAACACTGTTTGCATGCAGACAAGAAGCTGAAACACACAGGTAAATGCTTTTTTTTTTCCAAAAAAAAAAAATCCTCGGAGCCCTCTAATGCACACTTTACAGGCCTTTAAGATAAAAACACCCCACCATGTTGTGCCTTAGAATTGCACTCAATGCTGTATTGTATTCAATTATTCGAAGGTGATACTCATTAAAACCGTAAATGCCGACCTGAACCGTGGCCTCTTTTAATACTTTGCAGACATACGCAAACACACACAACAATCTGTGCTGCTTTGAATGCCCAGAAATGCAATATCAACGTGTCTCCAGCAGAGTGAGCTGTTCTCCAACAACTGAGCAGTGGAAATGCGTCATCTCTTCATGGATGTGTCCCTGAACGCGGTCCACCTCGGCCTCTCGTCCGTTGCCCTGATGCACAGATTTGTTACAGCAGCGAGCGTGTCTCAGGGCCGTGTGTCATGCTGTAGTTGAGCTGATGTATGGGGGTGGGAGCCTGAGGTACACGGCACATGTCAACTCTTAGATTTTCATGGCCTTCAGCTCTCCTCCTCCATTGTGTCTCCATGTCAGAGGCACATTCAGATAGATCAACTACAGGTATGATTAGAATTCCAGCTCAGATAAGTTGGTTGAATGATAATGCTCCCGTTTCAGTATGAATGGTTAAGGTTAATTACATTTCCCCCTCCACTATTTTCCTGGCCGGTCTGGTAAGAGTAGCAGCTGATCGTCAGTATAAAGTCGACTTTTGATGTAGTTTAATTTGATACATATCTAAAAAGCATTCAATCGGTCCGCGTCCACTCATACAACCACACACAACCGTCACCGCATTTCAACTGTTATCATCCAAGGGCACGGGAGCAGCATGCTCAACCTTGATTTAGGAAACGAGGAGCTTACAGAATATCTCCCCCTCCTCCCCCTCCTCCCGCTGCATGTAAGCCAAAGCAGACAACAATTTAATTCAGCAGCGCAAACTTTCCCTGCTCTCCCATCAAGTTGGATGGTGATGAAAAAGCTTGGTCTTGTGATGCAATAAAGAAACAAAATTAAAAAACTCACACTCACATTCTGATTTTGTTGCTGTTTTGTCAGTGAATAATATTACAGTAAGCAGATGATTCTCCTGCAGCTGTTGGCTCTTAAATCTCCTCCCTAACCTGTGATAAGTGGGCAGAGCCCCAGGGGACATCAGCACCTACAGTATCCCCCCCTCCCCTCTCATTTTAACATGACGCTGGAGATTTGCCCTCAGCACAGGGACGACTGCTGTCCTCCATACTCACCCGCAGTGAGAGGTGGTGGTTAACAGCCCTCTGAATTCTGGCGTTCTCTGTGTAACAACAAGGCTTTTCTGATCCTGTCTGTTATTTACCAAAGTCCACACTTTGACTTGTAGCTTGTCTTTTTGAAATTAAAGAACATTTCTGACGCAATATTAAATCTTCAAACTTCTTTACTCACATACAGTGGCGTCATTCTTAAGCCCCCCTAAATAATTTGTTGTTTTTTATATTTTTTTTTTTTTTTTTTTTTTTTTTTTTTTTTACAAATTCAATATAAAGTGGCCAGAATATGAGTTTAAATAAATAATCATATAACCTGTCATTATTCACTTAAATATGATCATAAATCTGTCAGTTTCCCTTCACTTCACAGTGTAAGGCAGAGAGAGCCCCTTCAGTGCGTCGTTATCCAATCCGTTCCACTTGTTCATGTAGAGAACGCCCACATCACTGAAAATCCAGTCCAGGTTTTCCCTGCGACCTTGCTTGCACTCGGTACCTGCAGCATGTGTACCTTGAAGCACACAGAGCGACTAGAACAGCATAAGGAGAAGAACGTGAATGAAGAAGAATGGATATAAGAACGTTTTTGAAGACAGTAAGTATTCATCACTGCTGGTAGTAACAATTAGTTAGCTCCGGCTAACAGCAGAAAGTCCCATGTAATTAATGATTACAAATAAAAACCTAGCTTGCACACTACAGACAATCTCTGCACACGTCTCACCTTTGTTGTTTCGCGGTCAAAAGTTGCATTCCAGCTCTAAAAGAACGCTGCTACTTAGCTAGCTAGTTAGTCTGAACTGCACTGTGAATTCCCTGGTTGTTGATTGAGTTAAGTGTGCACTCTTTTTACCAAATACTATCTTTGGGGTGACTTCCTTCCGGAGCATCAGCTGTGTTTCTCACTTTACACATGGATGCACACCGTGAAACAGGAGCAGAGCTCACTCAAGCGTGATTATTACACTAATGATAGTAACTCCACCACCCCATTGACCTGTAGGAGTCAGTGCAGAGGAGCACAGGGAGTGAGAGGGGAGAGACCTCTATTGGAAAGGTGAGTCTAAAGGATTTCACAGGATAGAGTCAGTTGTGATGCAGACAGTCTTGGAATTTTATGGAACTCATTATGAATATGAAATATGAAACATTTCAGTCAAGGTGCACAACATAAGAGCTTTCATTGAAGAGAGTAATGATTAGAAAGTGGAGAAAGCCAAGATATATAAAAGCCAAATTAGCCTGACCCAAATATTTTTAAGAGTATCTTATGATAATATTTCTTTAATTCACATTAAGTAATATTTTTCAGGGCTTGAAATTACAACCATTTTAGTCACATATGTGCCCAAAATGTAATCTGTGTGACTTCAAAATATTTGGGAAAAAACAATTATTGTGTTGTGAGCGAAAGTCATGGCATTAGCTTCTATGTTGATCAGTTATTAATTTGCTTGCTACGTTCGCTCACATCCTGTGCATCTCTTGGGGGCTAAGCCTCCCCTGTCCTTAAAACCTAGTGACGCCCCTGCTCACATAGTTGTCTGAGAGTAAAGACTTTTCCCAAAATGTTGATTTAAAAATGTCTTCTGTCAAACAACAGTTGTTCAATGACCGAAATGTACTCCCGAGCGTCTTCAATCAGTGTTTATTGATGAAGTCATTCTCCTGTCACGTTTAAATGCTCGATGGAAATAGATGTGAATTAACAGGAGTGACTAACAGGGTTGACGAAACAGAGGCAATTTATGATAATTAACGTTAAACATGGTGTAAATCGCATGTTCACAAGATGGCGCTCACGGAGTAATTGAAGCTAAAATCAGCAGGGTCTCGGGGCTGCGTGTGTGTGTGTGTGTGTTTAAGTATACATGGACATTTTAAAGCAACTCAACACTAAAAGAAACCTTTCTGAACATCATTAAATTAAATAAAAAACCTCATAAAGCATTCAATCCAGAGGCAGTTTGAGGTTCTGTTATATTAAACAGTTAAACACATAATAATTATTTAAGGATTTTGTGTTCAGTTTTGAAATCTAACGAATGTTTTGAAGCCACGTGAGACTCAAATACATAATTGAATGTGCCTGCAAGCTAAATCAGATTAGAACATATTGCTCAGCTTCTTTATTTTGACAGCTTTTTCAGGTTTTTACTTCCACTTCACTTGATGCAACATGCATCTTCACTGTACATAGAAAGGGAGCGTTGTAATCATTACATGGACTGCGTAATAATGCAAATATTATCCAAATCTGTGGCAAAGTGCAACTGAAGATGCTGCATTGGCTCAATAAAGGTAGAATATTATAATGAGATGCCTTGACCTACAGATGTTGTTCTCTAGATGTAAGAAATGTTTGGAACAGATCCCAACAAATAACAAACAAACATCATCATGATTTTAATAGGTTTTCATATGCACAGTTGTGTTTTTGTGAACGCAGAAATGATCGTTCCCACAGATTCACAATCTAATATATATTGAAAAAATTACATTTTGATTTGTGAGCATATTTGTGTATTTGAGACAATGCATGCGAAATTAGTTTTGCAACTTCATTGAATTACAGGGTATTAGTGTAGATGCTTTGTATATCCAATCAGACTAACGGCGACGATAATCAAACTACACTCTGGTATCTATCCATTCATTTTTATTTGCTGCATAATGTGTTTGTTTTTTTGTTGTGGGAAGCAGGCTACGTAGCGCGGACGTCCTCCTCTCTACAGCATCATTCTCCACCTCCTGGGACAATCCCGAGGCACCCGCAGGCCAAATGGGATATTTCATCCCTCCTGTGTGTTTTGGGTCTTCCCCCGGATCGCCTCCCAGCTGGACATCCTCCGGGTGGTGCCCCGGAGGGCAGCCACATCAGATTGGCTGAACCATCTCAACTGGCTCCGCTCAGCACACAGCCACATTGGTTCTGAGCTCTTCCCGCACATTCCCCCCCCCCCTGTATGTGAGTCAGTCAGTCACCGAGCAAATGGAGGCTGTTTTGGCCACTCGTGTCCTTTCGATCTCATCGTCTCACTCACAACAGTAGGTGAGAGTTGCGATGTAGGAATGTCGATCGATGACTGTTAAAGCGAGATTTGCACCGTCACACTCAGCTCCCCCTTCACCTTCAGTAACACCCGCCTCACCACGGACGTCATCACACTGGTGAGGCCTGTGGATCCCCCCCCGCCACGCCGTCCTCCCCGGTGAACGAGACACACGAGATGTGAAGGAAATTATCTTGGAAAAGAAGAGATCGAATCCTAGATAGCATCTCTGGATAAGACCCTGCCCTCCCTGTAGAAAATAACTAGTTAACTAGTGTAATTATCTCTCAAAAATTTTCACAGCATTGTAGCGTTTTTCAGCCCATTGTTTTGGTTTGACCGTCTTCACATACCTGGACCATTGTACGGCATTTAATCACTAAGCGCGGGATATTTCCCTCAGGAGCTGGTGAAGAGCAAAACAGAGCTAAAAACAGAATGAATCTTGGACTGTACTGTTCGCCGGACATGACTCCAATTTATGCTAATGCTACTACTAATAATAATAGACTACTGTTTGCTAACAGGCTCCCCACATCAACTTACATTGTAGAAATATGTATCTTTTTTATCATAAAGTAGATCCAGGCGCTGTCTTACTTATTACTATCAAGTATCCAAAACACTATCTACGGTGAAATGCACTCAGCCCTTATTTGGAAACGGTGCCTTTAGACAAGCTGTCAGGAGTTCCTTAAGGCTGGGATAATAATAATAACAATAATAACAACATCACCGCTCTCAGCCACACTCCCAGCATGCCCCTGGTTGCCCAAACACAGGCAGAGCTGCCAGAGGATGATGCCTGCTTGGGCCTGTGAGAGCCGACCGATCAGAGCAGACTGGGCTTTTTGTTTCAGGAGGCAGGCTTTAAGGAGACAGGCAAATTAAATTGAGGGTGAATAGAGGTGCTGCAGCGTTGGACACGGATGGATTTGTAACCACTGACGAATGTAAACATTTTCTGGTAGGAATTAAAAGTATTAGAAGTATGATCCTGCAAAATGAGCATAACACTGGACCTTTGAAGGGGCACTGTAAGAAATACAATCTCAAATATTTATTTTTTCCATAACAGAATAAACGAGCTGAAATCCCCAGAGCACCGTTTGAAGCTAGACGGGTGGCAGGGTCCGCCAAACATAAACAAAGTAAAACAGTATGACACAGTCTTGTCTTTGAAGGTAAGTTTGATTTTCTAGCTTATTGAAAGCGTAGAGAATTTGTTTATTTGGTCTTTTTGGGCGAACTACATAGCGCGGGAATATAGAGGCGATAATATGTCGGTGTTGTGTTTACGGCTTGTTTTCTGCTGCCCCCATGTGGCCACATCAAATGATGCACGTTTAAGCGGAAGTGTCTTCTGTCCTGAAACGTAATTAAAGATCAGATTTGAAAAAATAAAATAAATGAATATCAGATACTTCAAGTGAAGGTAAAGGGGCCTGTAACATAAAGTGTCACAGACGTATTGAAGCAGCCTCTTCTTCTCTGCTTCTAGTAACTATTGGTCCTGTTTATATTCTGACGTTGCCTGGCGCCAAAAGAAGACGAAGAAGAAAAAGATTCTGACGTCAGCCTGGTGCTGATCCTCATCAAAAAACAATCAAAGCAAATCCCTGCTCTGTGTTTCACGTTCAGGCTCGTGTTCATTTATTTATTTATCTATTAATTTATTTTTGTATTATTTTTTTTCCCCCTCCATCCTTCTCACATGACGATTTCAGCGCATCAGCAGGCGCCTGGTCATTGAATTATGCGTCTCACCTCCTCGTCATGACAACTAGCTGCGAGATTGAAATATCGCATGTGGTGTCCTATAAGAGAGGGAGGGAGGGAGGGAGGGAGAGAAGGAGAGAGAGGGAGACGAGACCGCACTGAGAGAGAGAGAGAGAGAGAGAGAGAGAGAGAGGCTGTTGAGGCTCGAGCCGTGGGATCCTCTTCAGTGCAGGCTGCGCCGCTTCCAAACAGCACCGCCGCGTCCCGCGCATTTGAACGCATCTATGGTTCCCTTCCATATGAAAAACCAAAAACCCTTAAAAGAGAAACCATGAAGGCTAAACGGAAGATCCCCGCGCCGTTCCTCAGTCTGAGCCTCCACTTTCCGCTGAGAGCATCAGACGCCGAGTGAAGCCCAGAGGAGGAGAGGAGCACCACGCAAGCGCGCAAAGAAGAGATTTTTTTTTTTTTTTTTTTTTTTTTTTTTGGGACACCTGATTTTTGGTGTGTGTGTGTGTGTGTGTGCGGGGTGTCTTTCGGAGCTGACTGTTAGAGTCAAACAGTCGGTGGTTGTTGTGTTTATTATTATTATTATTTTTTATTTTTTTTGGTTTTCTTTATTTGAAGCTCCCCTCGGCGGGCACACACACACACACAGAGACACACACACACACACGCAGACACACACCGTGGATTATTACCGGCATGGACAAATGGGGGAAAGAGGACAGATCACTGCGTTGACTTTTTTCGAAGCAGCGCGCAGAGTCTTGACGCTATAGCGTTACGCATTTATTTTACTGTGAGTGCTTCCCCCCCTCTCCACCACCACCACCACCAACCAACCAACCAACCAACCCTCCTCCTCTACCTCCCCTTCTCCTGTTTGAATCATACTCCGCCGCTGCATCTCAACATTATTAAAGTCAAATATCTGTGGATAAGGAAAAGAGAGCAGAGGGTGTTGTCAGAAGAGAGGGATGAGAAGAGGAGGAGGAGGAGGGGGCAGTATGAGGTGTGCTTTTTTTGGAAAAGCCGGAGAAAGACAGACGCCGAGAAGGTGCACCGATGTGCGAGAGCCTGCGACGCGCTGCCCTCCTGAGAAATAATCGCGATCAAGGGGGAAGAAATGGCCTAGATAGAACCTCATCGACACACCGACCAGGCAGAGGACGGAACCAGAAGAATCGTGTTCAGATGGACGGGCCATCATCATCGTCATCAACATAATTCCGGTTGCTCGCATCGAGTCTTTTTTAGGTAAGCCATATGTCCGCCAGCACCTCCCAAACGTGACTGGAGTTTTTTTTTCTCTCTCTCTCTCTCTCTCTGTCTGTCTATCGTGGCTATTTATTTATTTTTTTTTAAATGTGTGTGCGCAATCTGTCCGCTTTGGTGACTTCGCACATTGCGCACGTTATCCATCTTGACGCACTGTCACAATTGGGGGGGTGGTGGTGGGGGGTGAGAATTTTTTTTTTTTCAATGTAAAGCCTCGTGCCACTTTGTTGCTATAGCACATAATTCCTCCCCCCCCCCCTCGTTTTCCAAGTGGGGAAGCCTTTCGATTGGCCTCCTTGCCTGTTGATAAGCTGTCACATCTTGACGCGATCCGTCCCGGCCAGCATCAGTATTCTGTCGTTTCGAAGCGCGCCCGCTAACGAGATGATATACATGTGATTTCATTTGGGAATCAAACTCATCGTGTAGACTTGTCGAGCAAACTGGGGGCTCCAAGTGGTGTCCCCTTGGCTGTGAGGACTCATTTTATTGTGTTTTTTTAACTAATGCTTTTATTATCACACGTATTGATGGCTGTACTAGCGCTTAATTAGACACACATGCTGCTGTGCTGCAATATAACTAATCTCAACCAGAGTGTGTGACAGGCCTTGAACTCCAAAGATGTCCTCTCTAATGAACAACCCCCCCCCCCCCCCACACACACACACACACACACACACACACACACACACACAGGCAGAGCCGGTGCCCTAGAAGATGCAGATAGGATTGTGAATTAAATGCACACACTCTGATGAATCCTGGGGAAAGGCTCCATTAATATTCAGCGGCGGTTGGGCCGTGCTTCGGTTAATGGCAGACAACAGGACCTCTGTTCTGACAGGTCACGGATGAGAAATGGTATATTTTCATTTTTAAGGGTTCGTTTTTTGTTTTCTTTTTTCCTCTCCCCCCATCACCATCACCACCACCACCACACACAGACAGACGTGGCGCCTGTAGCTACAGAGGAGGAGGAGGAGGGGGGGTGACATTTAAAATCCATCAGAAAACCAATAAAGTCATTTTTCGGAGACTTTTGTAGGAATTCGGTATTGCTCTTGTCCGTCGTTCTGTCGGGATGGCTGTGATTGCTTTTCTCTAAAGGCCGGCGTCATGTCAAGCCTGGTTACTGGCGTTTTGGACACGTGCTCGGATAAAAACAGAAAATGGCAGAGAGACTTGGAGGAGCGTCATATATGCCATGCGTTTGAGCGTCTCGGCGCGTTTTGAATCCAGATGTTGTCGTTATGTACAAGAGAAAAGCTCAGTGGAGACCTAGTTGGCAGAACTGTGCCCAAAGCCCTAACTTTAGACGCCTTATTTCAAGCTAATACTTTGATTACCAATTCATGAAATCGATCATGTTTGCCTCTGTTGCTCACCAGCTGATGTACCCGGAAGATTTGTTGGTATATTTCACGAAAGGACGAGCGAAGGATGAAGCACAGTGACATCACACGACACTTCCACAAAAGTAAATACGCGCAGTTTAAACTTTCAAAAACCGCCCGTCATTTGCTGTTTTCATCCCCGAGAAGAGAAAAGATTCTACGGCTCCCACATTACTGAATCCAAAAAGGGCCCAATAAAGCTAATATTATGGTGAGCACGCTGCCGTTCAGTTCCCTGAGAGAAAATAGAAAAAGATAAACGGAATAAAAAAAAGGAATAAAAAAAAAGTCAGCTTAATGAATCGGATAACAACACGGAATGGAGACTTACAATCCAGAACAAAGCGTTTTTTTTTTTTTTTAGTCTTAATGTTTAATGAAGTATGTTTGGGTGATTTGAGGACGAGCGAGGTGAGGTAGCATATTCCTTCTCGTCTGAGGCAGAGAGCTGTGTGAACAGGGTCGACGTCCAGCTGTCGGAGCTACACCGCTTTGGCTTAGTTTTTTTTGGTTCGAGTTTAGTTTCGAATCGATTACCTCATCTTTAAGTCCAACACCCCTCGGTATGTGACGTGCCAGTTTCCATCTGCATCATTTTAGCTGACATAAGAAAAGGCTCAGTGGATGGATGTGGGCTGAAGTGCTCACTGTGCACATGTGTTAATATGTAGAACAGGAATTTGGCTTTTGGTGAAACGGGCCCTCTGGTCTTCTCTTTGATGCTGCAGTGCTGTATGTATGAATTTAACCATTTAAGAAGAAATGCTGTTCCACTGAGTCAACAAGCTTTTGTTATTAGAGAGAGCTAATAGAACCTACTGTATGTTAGCTGCCTGCCCCGCGGGCTGCTGCTGCTGCTGCTGTGTGCAGTCGGTTGCTTGTACTAAACCACCACAGCCATAGGACGTGCTTTATAACACTGAGGCGGTGAGTGATGACAAACTGAAGTCTCGTTAGTTACTTTATTTAATTGTGGCAGTCAGCAATCCATCAGTCGGTCAGTCAAAACATGTACATTTGCAGTGATTTATGTATTCATGTATTCGAATTGTTACAACATGTTTTACTTGAGCTTGTTTACGTCTCCATTTACCTTGAAAACCTTTGAAACCAGTTTCGTTTTGTCATAGTAGTTGATATGCTATCGGACGCACTAGCAGACGATGAGACAAGCCTGGGCTATGCTTCTACCGAATTATAAGCTTTCATCCTGGCAGCGGTATTTAGGGATTCTCCAGAAGGTACACGCAAATGTCACCGAAGTCGAGCTCTGGCAGGTACCTGCCGTTTTTTTAAGGTCTGAAATATCACAGCGGGTGCTGTATATGGATAACTACAAGTGCCCAACACTTGCAGCCTATGTCCATATGGTTCCTTTTCTGTGGTTGACAGGTGATCTAAATAACTGTGCGAGGGGAAATTTACCATTTGCTGCGTCTCTTTGGAAAGTCAGGTATGAGCTGCCATCTTGGTCCACTGTTTTGCCCTCCAGGTTGGTGGGGGCACGTGACTGAAAGCTATGAATAGTCTGCGGTTTGGTCAGGTTTTTGCTGCTTTCCATTTTGAAAGTTTGGTCATAGTACTGCAGATATCCGCCTCTCTGTCATTACTAACTTTCTCATGCTCACACCAAAAGCATTACAAGTTCGACAGTGTCATTGTGCTGGCTGCATTAAGACAGTCTTAAAGGTCCCAGATTATTCCTATTGTCAAGTTCATATGTTATTTGGTTTATTAAAATACATTATTTTCCTCACCCTGTCCATCACTGCAGTACTTCTGCCTGGAGGAATTACTTGTCCTCTGTCTGAATGCTTCATTTCAGTGCCTGTCTCTTTAAGGCCCGCCCTCTCCAAAATAGCATAGTCTGCTCTGATTGGTCAGCTCTCACAGGCCTGTCCAGGCCCCGCCTACCACGTCCATGCTGGGCACATTGCGGAGGACTTTGACTGTAACATTGTGACATCACAACCTTACGGAAGCCCTGACGGCTCATTTTAGCACATTTTCGGAATACTGTCCACATCGCTGAGTGGATTGAGCGTTTCAGTTGACTAATGATACAGATAGCATCTTTATAATACAAAATGTGACCTTTAGTAAACGAGTGGTCTTATACCAATGTGCCATTCTCATTTTGAAATACTAAATTCTCCCATACTACATATTCTTATACAATACATTTTCAGTCAAAGGGCCTCTTTACACATTATTTTACTGTAAGAACAGCAGATCAAGGCTGTGCTCCAAAGAAGAAGTCAGAGAGCCAAAACTCATCTTTGCTGGTGAAGTCAGTCTAGTATTTTAAGCCAGTAGATGTTTCAGTATACATTTACATGACATGAATCCAAGAGTGCAATTGGAAATTTAAAGGATAAAGTGCGGGATAGCAGTCCATGACATCGCGATATTAAAAAATGATTGTTGTGCGCTGTTTGGAAGATAGTAATCCTGTTGTATTACAATGTCATCGCGCCTCCTTGCCAGCACCTTCCATGATTCATGTTTTTTTTCTTTTCCTTTTTTTTTCTGAGGTTTTCGTGTCATTCCTTTTTTTCCTGTTACAACACAATGAATTGTGTGTCAGTCCCTGAAGGAGAGTCTGCAGGATTGTGCACTTTCAGAAAGAGTGTTTCAAGGACTCAAAAGTTCCACAGGAGAGCCCTTGTGTGCTTGCCAATTTTCGATTTATTTATTTATTTATGTTAGTGTGGGACTTCTTCCTGAGAAGAACATTCCACAAAATCTGAAAAATTCCTGTTGAAGTAAGAGGTCGAACTTTGAACTTTGGGATTGAGTGTAACCTGTAGAGTCACTGTGGGCTTCCTCTCCAGAGAAGATGCACATTTATAGCACAAAGACTGGCACGAACATGAGATCTTTGAGCCCTGTCATGTTGTGTTTTTTTAGTTTGTACAAGCTTGGCCTGATATTTTTAGCAGTTTGGCGTTTTGGCAGCTGTAGTGATTGGCCAGAGGCGCGAGCGTCCTCTGGTCATCGGCATCTGAAGCATCTTTAGATGAAAACATTCACTAGATTCTGGGCTGATGGTGTGAATGCTGAAATTGAGGATTGGAGTTTGTTTTGTTTTTTTTAAATTACTGAGTGAAGATGTCAAGTCAGCGAAAAGGGAGGTTAAAATGACCCAGCACTGAGCCACGTCACGACCGAGGAGGAGAAAAAAAAACCAGGAGAATAGCTCGACCTGACCCATTATCAGTGAGCAGAGTAAAGCTGGAGAGACGCCTTGTGCAAATGCCATGGTAACCATCTTGTGTAACCTCCTTTTGAACAATATCACATAACAGTCATCCATGAGATAAGCCAGGATAAGTGTCGTCCTGCCTTGTGAAAGTCTGGGGGAAGAGTATCACACCGAAACCCCATTAGAATATCTGGTAACTTAATGTGTCTTTTATTAGCGGCGCGGACGCGAGCCCATTAAAAAAACGGGACACGTGACCTTTTCCTGAAAGTTCCACCCTTCCGTTTCATCAGACATGATCCATTAAGCAGCCGTGACATTTAATTCTCTGAGATGTTTTTGGGCAGTGATACACAGGCAGGGAGCTGCCATATAAATATGTATTCTTTAAAGAAAAAAAAAAAAAAAAGGAGTGTATCGTGGAACTACGCTGATCATAATTCACCTTGCTTGTGACACGGCACATGCATTAGGCAGCTGGTGCTCTTTAGAAAAGGTGTGGGCAGTGTTGATGTGAACTGTAAAAAAAATGTGCAGCATGAAATGCGGCCCTGCGTGATGAATCGGGACGGCGGCCCATTTATTATTAGATAAATGTCATAGTTTCTACCTTTTCAAATGGGAACGTGATGTCATGTTGCAGTATGAAGTTAGCTGTGCTTTGTCGATCGTGAGAAAATTAATCACCAACTGTTTCGATAATTAATCATTCCAGTATTTGGAGTATAACAAGAGCTGGTACTGGCTTCTTAAATGTGAAGACTGATTTAACGCCGGGATAGTAAATAAAGAGTCTCTAGGTTTTGGACTGTTGGTTCGACAAAAGAAGCAATTTGAAGACGTCTTTAGCAACCTGAGAAATCGATAATGAAAATAATTGTTAGTTGCAGCCCTATTTGGGATACTGATAGAAACTAATATGTTATTTGATGCTAAAGGAAAAATGTTAAAGAAGACATATTATGCTCATTTTCAGGTCCATATGTTTATTTTGGGTTGCTCCTAGAATAGCTTTACATGCTTTAATGCTGACAAAAAGACAATTCTTCTCATGCTGTTCAGTGCTGCAGCTATATATCCCCCCTCTGTCTTTGAGCTCCTGTCTCTTTAAGGCCCCCCCCCTTCCTGAATACCCAGTCTCCTCTGATTGGTCAGCTCACACACGCCTGACCCAGCACCGCTAACAACAACAGAGCATCTGTGCTAGATCATTTCTTTCATGTATAACTAGCCGCTAGCCCTGAATTATGCTAACGTGTGACACGGTGATGTGGTGTGATGTTACAAAGTCACGTCGGCAATACTGACGAGGCGTTTCAGGCGCTGCAGGAGCAGCGTTTTCTGTGGAGGAGAATAGCTTATGTCTGTGTGAACTTTCAAAATCTTTAACATGCACAACAACCTCTATAAAATGCTGAAGGAAAGGAATAAGCAAAAAAGCAGAATAGGTCCCCTTTAATAAGCGTGTCTTGTCTCTCGTGATAAAGTGAACTGTCATACGGTGTTAAAAAACACTGGTTTGTCCTTCTCGTCAGTGCATTCAACGCCTTATGGAAACTCAGTGTAACCAATGTAAAGTTGGAGAGATAATAAGGGACCAAGGAAACTGAGCCAAGGTTGACGTGCATTGACCGAAAACACAAAAGACACGGTGTGTCTAATGCAGTCACAGGCTCTGTGAGTTGTCTAAATCATTATTAAGACAAATCAAAAGGCACCGCGACTGGAAGTTAGATGTTAGACAACGTAATCTGCAGACATTTGAAGACATAGCTATGATCTTAGGCAAAACACTGACAGGCACTGAAATGAGTAATACTCTGAATAATACCGGGACCTGAAAAGGCTTTTCAAACTCTACCTGACATAAAGCATGCTGGGCATTTTGTCTTCAATGAACATTCAAGAAAAAGAAAAAGAAAAAAAAACTCGATGTCACATCATCAGAAAGGTGCAAAGATAAGCATACAAATGCATTCACATTATAGAATGATGGAGACGCACGCTGTCGTCCAAAGTAGAGAAATCCACTCCGGACGGACAGCCAGCTCTTCATAGAACAGTTTTTTAGTGGAGGTCATTTGTTTTAATACCATAAACGTGGTAAGCAGTCTGGTGAAACATCATTTAGGGGATCTGGGGTGGTTTCGGATAATCAGACACTGCAAATGGCAAACATCAGTAACCTTGAATTAAAAATTATAACCTTGTTTTCTCAAAAAAAATGTTTTTATCAAAATGTTTGGCATTCCAAAAAAAAAAACAAACCATGTACAGAACTTGACCTTTAATTAACTTAACGTTAAAATAACTGTCTAGATGAATTCTGCAGGACTCATTAGATGTTTTTTTTACGTAACATTTGTTGTCTGCTGTTGGGGGCACTGCAGTGTGTTAGATTACATCAGCTGGTTTTTAACTGTGCGATTTCTGTTGATCCAGCCTCGGCTATTGTCACGCACGCTGTGGATTCTGAGCAGCTGAGTGGTTGACAAGCACAGACCGGCGCGAGATACACCGCTTTCAGAAACACGTGATTGTAAAAACGTCGGCAACACTGTTAAAAGCTGACGCTGCTGAAGACAGTTAGTTTGCAAATGATCGCGTTTCTGTTTTTAATTCATGTTTTACGCAGTGCCTCAACTTTTTTGAATCAGAGTTGCAGAAGGAAGAACTTCTGATTATCCGAGAGAGCGTTTTCAAACTAATGAGGGTGGACAATGAAATGTCTGTTCAAATAATCTGTGCTCCACTGTTCCGTACTCCCACTCACAAAAGAGCTACAAAACATGGAAATACCAGAGTTACTACGTCCTCAAAAGGCCAAGACCTCTTAGTTTGAAGGCAGTACAACTGAATGTTTCCCAGCGATGCAAAAGGTTGACCCGCAAGTTTCACACAGGGTTGCAGAATCAGTGGGCTGGTGCTAGTGGACGGGAAAAAGTAGAGCTAAATAAAATGTAGACCAGCAGCACCAGCACAGATTTAAACTGATTTGCCTGAGCAATAACTGGTTCCATAGCATCTTAAAAACAACGACGTGGTCCTCCCACATCAACCAGTCGGAGCAAGAGCCGGTCAGTTTAGTAAAACCTGAGCAATGCTTAACTTTTAAGGCCGACGCTGATGCTGATATTAGGTGGTGAAAAAGTCCAATATTGACATATTGGCTGATTTTTGCAATCATCATTCAGTCATTTTCACTCATATTCGGTTGTGATTTTATCAGTCGTGTCACGCGAGGACATCTTGAGAGGTTACCCCAAACTATCCGTTAGTACTGCGGTTGGATCTCAAAGAGACTGTCAAAGCAACACAATACATAAATGAGTCACACCAAAGGCGCCCAATACTTAGGATCACTATGTTTAATCCAGTTACTGTAGGGGGCAAAACTCTTCAAGTTGCGGTGCTTGCTTTCCCACTGCCACTCAGCAAGCTAGCTCGGTCGCTAACAAGAAAATGTGGTCACAAAGTTCAACAGGAAAAGAAAAACGTTTGTTCCATTGACTTCTGTCTCATAACTGTCTGCAAATCATTCCTCTCTGAGCGGTTTGTTCACTAAAATATGTGCTTAAATAAAAGCTAATTAGGCGTGATAGCTTCTTCCACTTTGGACTCAGTAAGCTCTCTGTTTCCTCATGAAAAATTTGCCAAGATTGACACCGACCTGGCGAGTGAATCCACCAGTTGTGGGGGATTCCTTTTGGAATGATCTCTGCTGTTTTAAACGCTGCTGTCACCGGGCCCGAGGAGCGCTCCCGTCTCATAAATAATAGCCGTTGCTCACTTGAATACAATTTGAAATCTTGATTGGATGTTTGTTGTGCCTGCTGTATATGTAAATTGTATAGCAGTAACTCAGTGCCCAGTGTAAATAAAAACTCCATAGTGTTGTCAAGGTTTTGGATTACAGCCAGCAAACCGTCAAATCACTTGAACTTGGCAAACATCAAGGTCATTTGTTGTGAAGTCTTTTATTACACAAAGCTGATTTGTAAGCGTGCTCGTGTGAGCTCAGCCGAGGGTTGTTTTTCGGACCGCTAAGATCACCTCACTTTGCAGCTCTCCTGCAAAATGTCAGGCGGTCCAGTCAGACACTTGCATCAAAAAGATTCAACGCGATCATCGCGGGTAGATGTCCAGATGCACGCTTTAGAAAAACGCTCTGCATTCGGAGGCCCTCCAAGCAGAACGGGGGAGTCTGTGCGCGCGACCCTGTAACACAAGCAGCGACATGAATAATCATGAGAGTGAAAGTGTTAGCTCGACAGATTATCAAGACCACCTAATTACCTTGTTTAAATCTGATAGGTGATAGTAGGAGTCGGCCGATACCAATCAGCTAACGACGTGCTGGAGCCCGGCGCGGTACCCGAGCCGACACGACGGTCCTCTTCACTAGATAAAAACAGGAATTTGTGTTTAAAGCACCCTGGAACACACGGCGTAGCAATTAACAGTCTGTCAATTTATTAACAATCCTTCTTTTTTGCTATTGTGATTTGGACTCCTTTTATATTCAGCTGTCAGGTGAAATGAGGCTGCACAATGTCTAATTTCTGTATTAAGATTTCAGCGTCAGTCAGCGCTGATAAAATGTTGCTGTCTACGTTTTTTTTATTGAAATATTTTACACAACATGTCATATTCGCCCCGTCAAATAGACCAATTTGAGGATAATTTAGTTAAAGACCGGAATTAAGGTGATGAAATACAATACAAACACTGCGTAGAAGAAATCATAAATCTAATAAAAGATTCAGCGAGCTACAAAGCGTTGTATGTTTTGTGAGCTATGTCTATTTTGAATGATTTATCAGTTTTAAAAGTCAGTACTGCTTGCTGTGAAGCCCACATTACAGTCCACATCTTTACTACCTGACCTCAGAGCAGTACCTTCGGCGTACGGGAGACCTCGTAACATTTTTGGGCGTACGAATCGTTTCGGCAGAATGCATCGCACACACACACACGCGCCGCGCAGAGTCTCAGCGCTCCACTTAAGCTAACTTACACATCAACAATCGAGCCGGCCCATCTGTCAAGGTACACTCTCCGCTGAACGTGACAGTCCTCTTAAGGCAACATTTAAATTTCAGCAGCAGTTTTGTGTTGTGGCAGCTTGAATAGCAAATGGCAAAGCAAACCGTAAAAGTGTTTACTCAAATGAACGGTGATCCCGAGTCAGAATCCGCCCCACCCCTCCTCCCAGAGTGTGAGACAATAAACGAGGCTTATGTTCCAGGAGGTGTTGCTGAACTCTTCTGGCTCGAAAGTGAAGGCAGCCTGAGCAGACGATCAGTGTGTAGCTGTAGGAGAAGCTGCATGTATTAGCCATTGTTTTCACTGTTTGTGGTCAAACACGGTGCACCTGCTATCTCCCACACATATGTGATTTCTCTATTTCTATTTTTTCATTGATCCTGTTTGTTCTCCTGTAGCGGTACGTTTGAGATTCCGGAATAACAACGACAGTTTCCTTCCTTATCCCGCGCGTACAAATTCACATCGTGTGTCAGGTAAAAATGCCCTTTTATTATGGCTGCAGACAAACTGTTATAAAATGGATTTGCCCTGTGTGTTCAATTATTTATGCTCAAATGTAATAACACATGATCTACTGCATCTCAGACAGTATTGCAGATTCCTCTGCCTGTTTTGCTGGCATATTTTCATAAATTATAGATGTTAAACATGCGGTTTTTCCTGAAGATGTAGGATGTAGGAAAGCACATCGCAAACATGCACCAATCTGAATTTTTTCTTATACTAATTACACATTCATAAGGCGGTAAAGTCAATGTTGGACGATCATGCAAACCCCTTGATTACCTTTGCCGATGTAGTTTTTCTTGCCAGCGTTTTTGAACAAAACTAGTTTTCTTCATGGAAACTACGCTGCGGTTCAGAACAAGGCGAGATAGTTATTAAGGCAAATAAACTGTAGTTACGGTACAGTTGGGGTTAAGCAACTGAAACGTTGTGTTTCTTAAGATTTCATTGATTCATTTGGCAGCACCTGTGGTTACCATGGTAACAGCAGGTGCAGTTTAATAATAGAGCAAAACACGCTTTGAAAAACAAGAGAAACTCAATGTAAGAGGGAGCAGTTATAGTTATAGTCCGTATTCAGATGAAGGCCACACGCTCATGGTGGGAAGCTCAAATGTTGTACTGCAGCGTTTCTCAGTCGACACCCCCTCTTTCAAACATACTGCTACGTGGGTGGGTGTTGCCCTCCCCCCCACGTAGCAGTATGTTTGAAAGAGGGGGTGTCGACGTGTTCTTCAGGGGGCGTTCGCCAGTTTTAACACCAGAAATTCACAACAACACTAATTGAAAACTTGCACCTACTCGCAAGAACGTGTTTACACCGATACGACCAGACGAGACGGGACGCGTCATCTTCTAGCTCTTTACTTGCGTGTGTCTGTCAGCTTCCCGCGGCACGGCTTCACGCTGCCTTCACGGGAAACGGGACGTCAGAGTCATCATTTAGAGAATTTCACCAACAACTGTGTCAACTCTTCCTCGGTTTTCACCGCGGAGGAAACTTTTTCCGCAGCAGATACACTGCGAGCGCTTTGTTTTCGCCTCGGTTACACATTGTTTTGTTTTTTTTTACCTTTTGTTTCGTGTTGGAACGGTTTTAATAAGGATGCTTCTTGCTCGGCGCTTTGGATCGGCTGCTGTTTGTGAAAGCTAATTGAGGCTCTTGATGTTACATTTCTGCAACTTTTATATGCAGTGCAGCAAGCGATACTTGTAGAATCACAATACATAACGAATCGACATCTAAAGCATTGTATGTATTGAACGTGAGGGGGAGTAGTACTAAATTGCCAATCCTCAATTTCTCTTGTTTTTTACTGAAGGGTATCGAAATGTCAGGTGTGGTTTTTTTTTTGTTTCGTCTGACCTGGTATTCACACTAAAGTGCAACAAGCCCAACAGTAAGAAAAGAGAAAACAACTACACAACAAAAATTTGCTTTTCCCCCGTCGATACTACAAGAAGTAACTGCATTTACAGGTATGGAGCTCCTCTGGTTTTACTCTCAGAGAAAAAGGAGCAGGTTATCCCAGCCTTTCAGAAAAACATCTCAATTATTCATTTGCTTGGATTAGTGACGAACTACAGTGCATCGCCACAGCAGTTAGGGAATCGGATGGCTGCCAGATACCTTTAAGAAAGGATATGCATTAAATCACAAAAGGGGGGAGGAGGACGGTAACATGTCGGTGTAATCGTATCAAAAATAGCTACAGGCGCTGCAGTCCAGAGGCTAAAATTAAACACATTCAACTTTCCACATCCCCTCACGATTCTTTCAACCCAGTGGAGCTCGGTCGTTGTTCCTCTCAGCGCTCTCATGCATGATATCTTTTCTGTTGGACAATTAAACATTTAATTCATATGAAAAAAAAAAAAACAGACTTTTGCATCGAGGGAGTTAATAGTCTGAGCTATTTTCGTGATTTGCTTTAATTTTCCTGGTGTGGAGCAACGTCGCTGTTTCCAGACAGATGCGTCAGAAGATGATACCTGGGGAGGTGATATAAGTGTTGCGTACTCTCCGATGGCCCCGCAAATCTTATTTTTAGAGCCGTCAACGCTGAACAAAGTTGAGTTTACATGTGGAAGTCGCTTTACGAGTATTAAATATATGAGCGCAACATCCATAAGTCACCTGGATGTACGATGGAATCATCCCGGTGCGGATGCAATAATGTGATTTTGTTACTCCCCGTGCTGCTTGTGACTTTACGTTTGGCTCGTAGTCACTCACCTTTGATTCTATATTCATAAACCGTATTATATAAAGCACGCTGCCTCCCACAGGGTTGTTCATCATCTGCACATTGCATTACGAGCATGATCTGTGATGCAAACGTCTAATTATTCAGCGCAATCTGAATTGAAGCACTTTATAGCGTAAACCTGCCGTGAATTATGAATGGCCTTGTTGGTAATAGGTTTGAGTAGGGGAAATGATTTTAGGAAGCACCCTCAGGAGAAGGTTCTCAGAGGAACCAGCGAGCTTCTTCCTGTTTCAAATCATTTGTACCTCTGCCAGTGAGGTTATATATTTTTCGCTCATGTCCATTTATTTCGTTTGTTTGTGGTTTGTGGCTTTGTCCTGCAGGACTGCACAAAACTTGCTGAGTGGAGTTCAAGGGAACTTGGATGGAGGACAGGCCTTGGCCCATAATAGACCTCACTGTGATGTGGATCCAAGGGATAGATTTTCTTCTCTTTCTTTAACATTGAGAGATAGACAGGACTGTTGGTCAACTTTTTTTTTTTTGCTAATTTCTCATTTTAATTATCATCAAAACTCATCAATATTAACAATTAACGGTGTTGAAAAACTCAGGGCTTTTTAGGCGGCTAGTATCCATGAATGTGTACAGTTTGATGAGGATCCTCGATCATTTGGGAACCAACTTGGAATTCTGGCCATATTTCACAAATTAAACCTTCGAGAAATAAAGGTCGGCACTGTCAATGTTGCTTTTACCAGCGCAAGGATTCTTTTAAAATTAAACCACCGGTAGACTGAATTTACACTTAAAGTTGGGATGTGTCTCGGAAAAGTTGCTTTCTTTTGTTTATCTCCGTAGCTGCATCGAAGCAGTTTCTTGAGCAGCTAATCGGTGGTTCTGTTGAAGTTGCTAGTTTGGCATTAGCTTTCTGGATAACTGTCTCTCTCCACCTTTCGGATACGATTCACATCACTTGATCTTAAATCTCACGGCGCCTCTCCAGCACGGCCTTTATCTGCCCACACCGGTGCAGCATCCAGACTGCAGCTGCTCTCCCCCCCTCCACAATCCACCCCGCTGACTGCACACTTCTGTAGCAATGAGTGTCACCGTGTAAACGGGGCTGTGCGGTGTCAAACCATGCGCGCTCGTTCCTGCCTCGTATTTCTTTGTACTCACATGATCTTACGTAAGAGCGAGGCAGGTGTGGCTGACATGTGTCTCTCAGCCGCTCACTCTCCTTGAAGCATATTGCACCCTCCGCTGGGGATCGGGGGGGAATAACGGGTAACAAAACACTGAGCTGCAACACGCTTTGACAGCATCCACATGTAAGTGGATGCTGATGATTTATTTATGCAAGGAGATGAAAACAAACCCTTAAAAAAAAAAAAAACACACATTTTGGGATAGAATTTAACAGAACATTACAGGCCGGACTTGTTTTGATTACATGATGGGAACAATACAAGGGTATGGCTGTTACTGTGACAACAGAGATTGCAGTAACAGTTCAATTAAGCATACGCGCAGTTCAAATTAAAGTGATTTCGCCCAGCAGGGGTGCGTTTGATTGGACCGGGGGTCGTTTGCATCGAGTAGAATCTGGCAAGAGGAACGGAACTCAGAAATGCCAGGCGCTTTTAATTTGCTTTTTTTTCGTCGTCGTTTTTCTTTCGACTTTATCTGAACGTGTTGATAGAAGTGTCATTACGACCAGTGTTGGCTGGGAGGCATTCAAGCCAAACATGTGGACACATGTTGTGTTACCTTTTTGTCATCCTCGAACACAACCGCTCCAAATCTCTCCAGAACACGTGTAAGAAGAGAATATTACGAGCTGAAATCAGGTTATTGTCACGTTACTCCTGTTGACATGACAACTGCAACAGCTAGATCAATGTCTTCATTAGTATACAGGGCTATTATTGAAGACATAAATATATATGCTATCCTGCAGGCCTGTCAATAGCTTAATTACATCACACAACGCTGGCAGAAGGTGGGATGGGATGGAATGGGTTTTACATTTTTTTTTTACTGTAGTTTGATATTGATTTTGTTGCCTGGTAACTTAACAAACTAGTTCTCCTGACATCCTTCCAAGAGATAGGTTGCTTATTAAATCCAATAACGCCCTGCAGTGAATTAGACAATATTAGAGTTATAACAAAAAGCAGGATAGAACACCGCACTTGTTCAGAGAAAGTCAGGATTATTGCTTCCTCGAAACAGATCATTTCTTTTTTCGACGGTGGCTTATAAAAACCACAGTCAACATCCAAGTTACATCTCGTCTTTGCCGCTGCTGAAATTGAATTGGTTCAAAATGAGAATCGAGGGCAACGTGATTGCAGGACGGCTGTTTACTGTGGGAAAAATGTACGGCACAATCACAAATGATTGGGACAGAGATGCGCTTTGATTCCACTCCAGCACGTTAAATGTGAAATGAAACAATGGCTGTGAGTTAAAGTGCTGACGTTCAGCTTCGGGGATGGGGGGTTTTTCCCCGTCGCCCCAATTGTAAAAAAACAATGCAGCAGGACATTGATCCTAAACAGAGTGAAAAAGGAAACAGAGTGTTTTTCTGCCTAACAATCGGTGGCTCCTCAGTCCGACTGAGCACCTGCTTAATACCAGACTGAAGGTGAAAGACCCTGAAACAAGGATGATGTGAAGGTGCCTCTGAAAGTGCCATTTTGTCAGAGAGATCTCAGAGAATTACAGTCTCATGCCATTGTTCCCACACAGTAGGACTGTGGAGGAGGTCACTGATGGAGAAGTGCTAAATATGTCTTTTTAACAGTACCATGTGTTTGAACACTTGCATATACAGTCAGAAAACAGTTAAAAAAAGCATTTAATTTAATATAGCTGAACCTGCTTTGGCCCACATACTGTATGTAGTAGGTTTTATTGTATTTCACAGCAGGTTTCATCTTCAGCTGCCAGGTTATCTTCACAGATCAGTGTGGCGGAGCTTTAAGAAAGGATTACAGGATGAACTTGACTTTCAGCAGACCACTTAACCACACATGTCACCTCTGCTACCTGCACCCACCGCTGTCGTAGCCACGCCAGGCTTTCCCGCCGTCGGTCTGTGCTGCTCCTTACCTTTAAGCCCTCCTCTCTTCCTTCCTCATTTTGACCTCACACTCCTTTCATAAAGGGTTAGCAGCTGTACACTTTGTCCTTTTGTGATTACAACCATCTTTTGTTTGATTAAAAAATATATTATTTCCAGCAGATTCTGGGCTGATATATCAACTATAATTAAAGTGTCGACCCTGACAACAGTAAACCAAAAATTTTAATTTACAGTACAAAATACAGCAAACTGACACAGCAGTGACAAATCTAACTAATCCTTTACATCACAAGTCCTATAAAGGTCTATCTAATGGAAAGAACTGTTGATTTAGTGGGCAGTACTTTTCTTTCACCCGTGTCCATTTTTTAAATTTTCATTTGTTGGCTGGTTGATTGGTTGGTTGTCAGAAGGATTACACAAAAACCATTTAACGGATTTCCACAAAAGTGCAATGGGTGATGGGCTTCGGTTGACTGGTTGGCTTTTTGGTTGGTTGGTTGGTTGATTGGTTGGTTGTCAGAAGGATTACACAAAAACTATTGAACAGATTTCCACAAAACTTCAATGGGTGATGGGCTTCGGTATAGACCCCATCAAACGTTGGTGCAGATCTGGATGAAGGGACAGATCCGGACATTTTTTCTTGATCTTGATGAAATAAATCAGGCAGATTTTGGGTGGCTGGTATCTATTAATGAGTACTGGGGACTGTTGGACTTTTCTAAAAGTATGCACTAGTCCGCTCATGGCATTACGCTATTATTTAAAGAGAGTAACCAACCTTGGATGGCACCAGTTTGGGTCATCACGGGTTCCTTTTATGTGACATAATTTCTGGTTCCTATAAGTTTGTACGCTTTTTTCAAATTCGAACCCTTTTGAATTTAACCAAACCACAAATGGACACACAAATGCATCACATCACTGACCCCTTAATTACAAGTGAGTTGTATATTAACCTCCCCGTGGCTTTTATCTCTCTAACTCACTGTTCTATCTTGACGTCCTCCAAATTAAGGGAGAGGGGTTTGCTTGTCACTTGAATGCGGGCTGTCACAGCCGATAATGAATTAGTCATTCGTGCACATTGCCAGTGAGATGTTCATAACGCATCCACATCAAGAACACGAGACGCACATTGACAGAATTTTAGTTGGGCATCCTTGGGCGAATGGGTTACTTTTGGGACGTGCACTGAGCTGGGTATAGTTGTTCACCAATGCACCAGTGTTTCTCCTTCGTACTGGAGGCTACGGTATGATGTAAACTCGTGCGATATTGTGCAGCTCTGGCTTGGTGTCATCACTTTTCAATGAGCACATTTAAAAAGTAGGCTGCAGCAGCATCTGGCCCGTGGCTACGTTCAGACTTTTGGAGTTTCCTGTCAGCCTGCGATCCTCCGGCTCTTTTGACTCTTTCTCAGTCTACAGTCAAGAATAAAGCTGATTGCAGTTTGGCTGGGGGGAGCTTAGCGTTGAACGTGCCCGCCTGAGGAACGTACGTTCGTTAATTCAATGTTATCCTGTAAATCTCCTTTTAGATTGCACCCCTCTAGACATGCTTTCATGTATTGTCTTCATCTTTGCAAACACCTTCTCTGCTTCCTCCATTTTAGCATTTTTCTCGAATGTAGATTTGAAAAGGATTATCGTCAGCGTCATGATTATTGTATGATTTCATGAATTCATTTATTTTGTTTTTGTTACATTTAACAGTGCATCAGTGAGACTGGGCAAATAATGTCAACATGGCTGAGCCGCCTCCTCTATTTAACTTAGTGGGCCATTTTATTCTTAAATTAGCTTAAAGCTCGAGGCAAAGCAGCTGTCAGACTGCTCCCTCAAACTGTGTGTATCGCCCACAGACACCTATACGCACGCTCACACAGCTAGCGTTTCACCTAGATCATCGCTAATTAGTGTGTCACCAGATTGCGCACACTACTTGGCTTCATTATGACGCATTCCCCTACTCATAACTACCAAACACAGTTCAGCACGCAGCTAAAGAAGAAGTAACATCCCCCCTAGAGGCAGCGATGTTCATCTGTACCAAATTCTCAGTGTCCGGCCAGTAGCTGTCAAGATATCTTACTCTGTTTGCTGGTAAAGGAGAGTCCTAAGATAAAAAAAGGGTTTCCCATGTGATCTACAGGTGTAAAGGAACAAGAACAGTGGCGACCAACAGCAACATATTGATTTTCTGGTCCGGC
The DNA here is from genome assembly GCA_963678695.2 of Diplodus puntazzo. Taxonomy (NCBI): domain Eukaryota; kingdom Metazoa; phylum Chordata; class Actinopteri; order Spariformes; family Sparidae; genus Diplodus; species Diplodus puntazzo. The sequence continues at coordinate 5,040,051 of OZ023167.1, read as the reverse complement.
AGTGACAGAGGGCCTTTTCTGTCTAACATCTCCCGATCGGCTCCTGCTGCCTGCTGTTTTATGATCCCTGCCGCCGCCGCTGCTGCTTTAATAACCTGCATTGATGCCTCATTAAGGCCCCCTTTAATTGACTTCTACTTGATAATTTGTGAACTTTCTCTAATCCCAACTTGTGTTTTCGTGTTGTTAATTATGGGGGTGAATGCAGCGTAGTGAAGAAATATAATGACAATTAATTTGTTTGACCTGTGTTTTGAATTGCGCTCAAGGCCCTCCGCCGCTCAGTCAGGATCTGCCCAGCGAGCCGTTATCCCTTTTCATTAAGATGTTTGGCAGTAATTTCTTGGGTTAATTGCAATTATGAGAAGTGTGTTAACTTAAGTGACATTTTCTTTCGGGAAAAGTCCCAGAAGTCTGTATTTTTCTGGCTGTTGTGCCACGAGGATGGGGAAGCAGCATGGTATCTGATCGAGCTGCTCTTTGCGTTGGAGAGCTTGTGGTAAATAGAATAAATAGTGGGGATGAAGCTCGCGGCCTTCGTCAGCAATAACAGCACAGTTTTTCTCTGCAATTATGGGGTCCCCATGACCTCAACCCTGTGACAAGTACTTACAACCTAAAATGTTTATTTCCACAGACAATTTAAAGGTAGGAGTGGGCGGTATGATGAAAAATGTAATCGCAGTTGTGATGGTATATCACAGTATTACAAAAAACTGATGGAATACTCCTCTTGAAACATGATTCCACTCTCTTTACTCTAATAGCAATGTCATAAAGGTATTTTTTCAGCCCAAAAAATAACATAAATGACAGCTTGCTACATAAGCCAGTATGTGAACAGAACAATTTATTGTAATGTGTCTTTGCTCTGGCTATCACATCGTGAATGGGTTGTTTTTGTGAAACAGACTGACAAAAAAAGGCTCTTTACGCTGATCTACTTGTTTCTTTCACCACGGTTCTGATGCAACCTGCCGGGTCGCTAACGCTAGCTAGCCAGCTGTCTGATGATATCATCCATATGTGTTGTCTGCGTGTTCTGAAACAAGTTCATGAATGTGAATGTCCTTATTCTGTGTCTTACTAAATGAATAACATGTAAATAAAATAGAAACATGTTTGCGTGACGTCTCTACCCTCCCTGACTGCATTATGAATGAGCTCAGCTAAAGTTCCTTATCGACCTGCCTGATTAATATGTTACAGACATTCTTATCAGCTTTAATGACACTGTCATTAAATCACTGGAGTCAGCAGTGATTTTTCATCTTAACCGCGACTTAAAAGAATCTATTGCAAGGAAAAAATGTAGGGTGTAAGGTTCAACAGTGATCCTATTACAATAATCCTAATATGGTTTAAAGCTCGATTGACATAAAGTCTGCCGAATCTCTGCCTATTACCCCCTGCAGCCCTCCCCTTGTCTTCAGGGGCTTCGCCCTTCATTTTATGACATGCCACATAGTTAACATGTCATATTACTTTATTTCTCTGATTAAAATACACTCTTTCACTCAGTTGGAGAAGTTAGTGATGTAGTACTCACCAAATAAATTAAAAGAATTGTGAAATGAACTGATGACTCCACACGATGGCTTTTATTCGTGTTGACTAGTCGGGTTCTGTAGGACTCGTACCGTTCCCCTCTGTCGGGTCGCCTCAGCATCCTCAATGCATCAAATAGTTGTTGCAGATCACAAAGAAGTGGAACTGAATTTTCAAGTGGTGGCTTTTGAATTCTGATATCATGTTGCACTCTCCTGGAGTGGCAGCCATTTCTTCCCTCATCTCCTATTCGCGTATCACCCGGTGCTCACTGGCAGTCTGTACATGGAGGCATTCTGGATAGCTTCAATGTCTAGTGTGAATAGAGGATGAGGCCCTTTGGCTGAGCCTACATATGCAGCCTGACGAATCTAATCTTAGCTCCGGCTCCTCTGTTAGCCTCACACTTCATCACCACCACGACTTCCTCATCTTGCTTATAGTCCACTAAAGGTTTAATGGAACATTAAGGCATCTAAACATCTCTTTTAATCAAAAGCACATACTATGGTGTCACAAAACCTGCTAAAAGAAACATTCTCTTAATCTTCAATCGCATCTTCCTACAGCAAGTGTGGTTACCCAATTTTCATGGCATGATGCCTATGAGCAATCCCTTATGTTTACATCATGCTGAGTGGTCGTGTGGCCACGTCTCCTGCTGCCTGAAAGTCAAAACTTCTAGTGGAGCTGACCGAAACAACAGATTTAAACAGAAATGCAGTATGTTAAACTGAAATGCACATTTTGTTATCTCTGCAGTTAAGTTATTTTTGGACATGCAGTACCTACCAAATTACCAGTCCTATGATAGCTTCTGTCTTTTATGAGCATGACTTCCTTTCTCTGAACCGACATCTGCAAGAGTAAGCAGTATGCTAAACCTCTGTTTCTATTTTATTTATTCATTTTTTGTGATTTTAGGGAAATGCATGATATGGGATTCACACCTGAAAGGAACAGTTGGCCACTGATGCCTGGTGAAGTATAGATTAGTCTAGTTAGCATATTCTGAGTGCTAATCTGTAGGCAACAAGACGTGTTTCTGTCTCTCCAAGAGGCCTCTTCAGTTCTAACTGACTGGAGGGGAGTTGCAGGTTTTTAAACCATGTGTGGGAGTGTCCTGACAGAGCCGTTAAGGAAACCTGAGCTCTGAGTTTCAGAGTCGTTAGGGCCACTTGTGGGTCGTTGATCCAACCGGCCTTCATGTGGGTTGCGAGAGCTAGGTGAGCCCAGATGTAAATGATTGCCATGACATGAATCTCAGAGCTCACACGTGTCCTTAAAGACTGTGTAAGGACACTCCCACCCAGTTTGAAAGCCTGCAACTCCCCTCGAGTTAGTTAGAACTGAAGAAGCCTCTTGGATGACAGGTGAAACGTCTTCAAAAAACTGAAACAAGACCAGTTGCCTACGATACAGCACTTAGAATTACCAAGACCTTGATCACAGAGAAGCCTCAGAACTGTTAAGTTTTTTGTCAGCAACAAAATCAGTAAATCGTATCGTATCATAAGGAACTGTGTGTTATCCAAGGCCTTCAGGTAGTTCTCCCAACCAAAACAGTAGAAGGCGATGGATTGATCAGATGATTCAGTTCCCACACCAGTTATTTCCCCCCAGGATCTCTTAGAAAAGGGAAGACACCTGTAGTGAACTGCACTCACAGAGACCGGTTCAATCAAAGAAACATCCAGAGGTCAAGTCCATAGTTCGTGCATGTTATCACGGAGCAAGGAATAATGGTGCACTTGCAGTCAGTCGTTACACACAAATTCTCAATGCCACTATTGATGTCTCTCGCCAAAGGGAGCTATCTTCCCATCAGATATCAATGCATGGAGACAATGGATTATCTAGACACTGGTGGTTGCTGGAGAATACAGGATACAGCCAGCAGAGCTTTGTTTTATTTTATAATTGAAGGGTCCCTTTCTCTCCGCACAGTGACAGTAGATAGCAGATGCCCAAGTTTAGTCTATAAACTCGGCACTCTGTTTCTGCTTGTCATCCACAGATGTTGACTTGCAGAGGAGAGCAGCTTGACAGCTGTAGAGGCCCATGTAGTTTTAACACTCTAAGTGGCAATATACAATCCCAAGGCTAGCATTCCTCACAGCACCACCATCCCTGCGAAAGTTTCCCACAAACCACTCTGACCATTTCATTTTAAACAAAACCCATAAAAGTGTCCCGCTGGCAGGGCGGCATTACCTCCTCAAACAGCTCCAGCTTTGTGTGTCAAATTGTCCCATTTTATGCGTAGAGATGCGAGCTCGGCGCCGTTTCAGCTCACGGATGGCTGACGTTAACAGATGTTGGGGATGTTAAGGTACCACCACTCACATGACACATGTGAAAGGGTGAGAGCAGACCGATTTGTGAGTCTCACGTGCAACATCTGACGCCTCATTGGGTTTTTACGCTCGTGCGTACACCATCGCTAGTGCATGTGAGTAAGCAAGCAGTACGATAAACAATCTGGCAGACACTTAAACCACAGCTACGGTACGCTATTCCAGCCAGTAAGGACATACAGTACTATTGTGCACATCCCTTGGATTACTGTGTGTGTTGAAGGCGCTCAGAACTCGACCTTGTGTTGTATGTTCAGTCAGATTGAACTGACAGGGGACAAGAACAGGCGGCTGTGAAAATCAAAATTCTTATGTAACCATAGCAAGCGTAAGCATCAGGCTATTCACTGTGTACAATATACTATATATTTATTGATGTGTGTGGTTGTGTTTGTATCATTTTCAGTCTTCCACTTGATCTTACTATCGATTATGTGTAATATGTAGCTAAAAGATCAATACCACTCTCTTATCCATCTATTGAATGGGACGCCACAGCTAGCAGCCTGTTGATTGAGCTTAAAGACTCAAAACCGGGTAAAACAGTTAGCATGGCTCTGGATGTCCGAAGGCAAGAACAACCACTCAACGGTCAACGTGTTATATGTTGTTAGTTTAATAAAACGGAACCGTAAGAAGAAAAATTGTACAGTTTTACGCAGGGACAAGAAAAATACTTGTACAGATTTTTTAAAAAAGGGATTGATGGCCTTGAGAGGTGCTGGTGGCTGGATTTTGTTATTTCTTTAACGAGATGTTTCTCCCTGTTACCACTTATCATGCTAAATTAGGCTAACTGTGTCCTGGATGTAGCTTTATATTAACCACACAGACGTTGGAGTGATATTTATCATCTAAGTATTCAAACCCCTATGACTTGGGGCTGCACAATATATCGCTTTAGCGTCGACAGCTTCGATGTGCACATTCTTGACAGTCAAAGTAAGGCAAGTCAACTTTAGTCTTTCACATTTCAGATGTTTTTTTTTTATATATATATATTTTTATTTCTACAGCATTCAAGCAGAACGTTAAGTTTGCATCACTTGATAATTGCAAACACAGTTGCCAGTCGTTTTTCTGCCGTTCAGTGGTTCTAATCATGGCGACTCCTGCCCACTGTGACATCATTGCATTGCCTCTATTGAGTTATCCTGTGAATAGTTTTGTATTAGTTTGTAATGCAAAAAAACCCCAAATATTGCAATGGCAGTTTTTTTCCAAAAACAGCCCTAAATGTTATCACTATCTTACTGTGAATATGCCCGGCTCCAAAAAAGGGTTAATTGTTCAAACGAACAATTTGCCTCATATTCCAAATTAACTAGTGGCTTCTCTAAATCACGTAAACTTATCCCACTCACAATGAGTCCTTTACCCAATGTGTAGAGTCATGTATTGTGTGTAATTCACATTAATTTTTTCTCTTAGTTGGATTTCAGCCTCGGGCCGTGCGCACATTAGCTTTTTTGATGACAATCCGGGGCACCCTCACACATCCTCCCTCTTCCTCCTCGGAACGAGTAGAGTTGTCGTAAGATGGAGTCACACGGAGGGCTTTAATGAACTGAATATTTTTCCAGGCAACTGGTTCCTGTTTTGCCGCTCACATCACTTACTTTGAACATCCTGTAATGTTGCACGCCATCTCTCCGCTGTATTTTCCTGTCATCCCTTGTGTCTGCCGACTGGCAGTGGTGTGTGGATGTTGCGGGGCTGAGGGTGGAGGGGATGAGGCGGCATTCAACCAACAGTTAGCGCCACATAAAGCCTTTATCACACCTAAACGGCTCCGTCTCCCAAAGCCAGAGTCAGATAAGCACTGCCCATTCATCTGTAATGATGTGGAAGCAGGAACCAACTGAAGTGAGTTGAGAAGGAAAGGCTAACTCCGACACAGTGTGGATGGCTGAAAGGGTTGCGTTCGCCAACGGGGTTTTGCTCGATGTCTGAACACGCTTGTGTTTGTTTTGTGTTCTCTGAGGATTCATGTCGATTAGAAGTCAAGTGTTGTTTTACACTTCAAAATATTGTAATTATCTGCGAGATGAAAATAGGAAGCAGGGGCCACATTACACCGCGATCATCGACAAAGCTCCCCTCTGGACTGCAAATTAAGTTTTCGCAACCAGTCTGAATACTTTGAGATAATAATCCGCCTTCACAAGCTCGCTGTAAGCTTCTCTAAGTTCTTCCTGGTTGGTGACATGAGACAGATTCAAATGTGACCTTTTGCTCTTGCCACAGTTTGCACCCCAGTGTGCCCCATGGTGATGTGATCACAAGTTTACAACTAAATACAGCTGTGTGTTTGCACCCAAAATCCATTAGGGAGGCATCACACAAGCTGCTCTTGCAGATGTGATGTACATGGCTGTTTGCCTGTTCAGCGAGGACGTGATGCGTGACCAGAGTTGAATTTCAGAAATATTTCAGTTGTAAAATATGCTGATTTTAGACGGGAGCCGCAGGAAACCAAGAGTTTAACCAGACCGGCCACTTATCACGAGCGGTGGTGATAAAATGCAAGCCTAAAAATGTCACTTAAATTGTGTGTCAAGATTGATAATGCGGTCAGATGCCATTACAATGGTACAATGAAGATTTGTACCTCTCATTTTAGACACCGCGTCTGCTACTTTATCTGCGGAAGTGAAACCTGTGAAATGAAAAATGGTTGATTGAACTGTTAGAGGTGAGTCTCGGTTTCGACTATTAGACAGCAGAACACGTTTAATTACAACAGTTAAATCTGGAGGAAGGCGACAAAGTTTTTTATTAAATTCAAATCGGACAAGGCTTCGAGAGACTACAGCGACACTGGTGGCTCTGAGAAAGATGTACGTAGGCACAGTAAATGTCACCATGCTAGCATACTCATGTTGACAATGTTTACCACGTTCATAAACTAGGACTGGTGTGCTAGCGTGGTAAAATGTGCTCCCGTGATCCTGTGGCAAATCAACAACACCTATGACGTCCTCAATATTTACCATTACTTTGTCATCTGCCGTGAAACAAGAACGCATTCCATCATGTGCACACTGGGGCTCAGTCACTGTGTCAGATATTTTCAATAATTTACAAGTATTCAGTCATTACAAGATTCACCTTTTTCACATAAACAAAACCATGTGGGTGAATTTGTTCGAGTGTCAAGTGTCATTATTCCAGACAGCTCATCTTAGGTTAAATCATCTCCTCCATGTTGTCCTCTTGTGCCTTTTTAAACACGCTGACAGGGCTTTAACATCACACTGATTCACACATACTGACTCAAACCTGTCCTTGTCTTCCAGGTGTAATTGGCTTCCTGACTGCAGCTCTGGACCCATCAGGAGTTCCGAGGCGGACGACGGATGAGACCACAGATTCTACCTGAGAATGCTACCTGTCCCTCACCATGTCACCCTAGGAAAACAGTTAATCCGTCCCTGTCCACAGATCCTCTTTTTGCCTTTGTTATCTCCCATCACCCACTGAGTTTGTGATCCTCCTCTGCACCGAGCTGGTGTCCTACTCATATGACGAAAGCAACTTTTATTTTGGACATGTTGTTTTTTCCTCTCAATGCTGCCAGCCACCAAGGCTGTGGTGGGAAGCGCCGTTATACTTCTCAGCAGGTTGCTGATCACTGTCTGCTGTGGCTCTTGGGACTAGCGCTACACCTGACCCTGTCCACATGTCAACGGGTCGACCTGAAACACCCCATAGTATCCACAGGCTATGGAAAGGTCCGTGGTATTAGGAGGGATCTCAACAATGAGATCTTGGGGCCTGTGGAACAGTACTTAGGCGTGCCGTACGCCACCGCACCTATCGGCGAGCGCCGCTTTCAGCCTCCCGAAGCTCCAGGCTCCTGGCAAGAGATCCGCAATGCCACCCAGTTTGCCCCAGTGTGTCCCCAGAACGTGCACGGGGTTCTACCTGAGATCATGCTACCAGTGTGGTTCACAGACAACCTGGATGCTGCAGCGACGTATGTTCAGAACCAGAGTGAGGACTGCCTTTACCTCAACATCTATGTGCCCACTGAAGATGGTAAGTGAGACAAAACTCTCATACTTGATTAAGGAGGAGATTAACTTAGTCTGGGTCCATTAAAGGTCAGCGTTAGAGTCAAATCCCAGGTCTGCCTCTTGGCATCAAACTGACGGATAAGATTTGTTTATGTCGCAAGTGTTTGAGCTCAAGAACAGTTGAATCATTTTCAGATTTGTGTCAATATTCCACTATTGTTGGAGAAATCATTCTGATCAGTTGGTCAGGATAATGTTCGGAGACAGGAGAGCCCTTAACTTGAGCTGAAAGGCGTGGTTAAGATTACAGAGGAACATATTCTCTGATGCACGTCCTGCGCAATGTCCTGGGGTCGTATTTTTTTCATTCTCAATTATTATTGGTTATTAAGTCCTGTTCTTCTAACTAGCTCCTTTTTAGTCCAAGTAATGACATCATGACATGCAACCTTTTAGTTGTACTGACACTCAAAACATACACGAGCATTACTTCTTCATTGGATGCTGTGCGACTGTGGTCAGGCTTGAGAAACTAATGTTGTAGTAGGTTAAAAGAAAGTTAATCAAATATAACACATTACCAAAGACAACACTGTTTCTTATTCCCTGTTGCAAACATGTGCAAAGGTAAAAGTAATGATTATGATAGAGACAGACTAAAGGAAAACTCCTCACGGTGCTGCCATCCATTACTTTTAAGGCCAATTTCAGTATAAACCTTCCAATTTCTATTACTATTTTATTGTCACAGAATGTTCCCCTCAAAATGTTTGAGTCTTAAATCTCAAAGTCTTACAGATGTGTCAGACAATGAAGATGATGAAGCTAGATAGCAGAAAAAAGGTAAAAAGTTCTTTTCCTTTATCAGTTCCTGCTAAAATCTATCAATTGTAATGGGATTGTATAGAATTGTGTAGTTTAGACCTGCACAGTTGGACTTTTTTTAGGTGATAGAATAAACGATGATTACCTGCTTCTCTTGACCGATATATCAACAAGATATGTCAGACAGACAACCAATATTGTCACAGTTTGGTATTTTTTAAAAACGTTCCTACACACCTGATCGTAAGAAAGGCTAAAAGGTGACATGAGTAAAAGATGATGATGACGTAATGTTCCACAGCTCTAATTCAATTTGTCGTGTTAAGACTCTGAGACTTTTTCCTTCCTCTTTCAAACCGTTGCAGAACAGACCCAAACAGGAGACGCGCACAAAAGCAGGTACAAAAAGCTAGTTTTAATGTTAATAACCAAAGTCACAATCAAAAGTCCAAGTAACAAAAGGCCAGGAAAAGGAAAATACCATGGTAATACAAAAACTAAGGGGTCGACCAGAAAAACACGAGGTACGCATCAGGATCACAGGGAACACATGAGGACCAGGGAACGAGCACAAAGCGTGAGGAACAAAACAGGCTGAAATATAAACTGAACTGACGAGGGTATGAGGTGCACAAAGGCCTGGTTTACTTTCAGTCGTTAACAAGTGATGTAGATATTTTTATCATTTCAATTAGCTGAAGGACTAACATTCAGATTGTCATCCATTGTGTCGTTATCAAATGGAACTGATCAAGATTCTTATGCTGTGAATCACAACAGGACGTTAGCTACTGACAAATTATCTCACCAAGGTCGCATCGGTCGTACCAAACTTATCGTCAAAGTGCTGTTATAAACTATTTGTGAACCCCGGTGACCATTTTGGTGGGATACACATGCAAGTTACATGGTTTCACTAAAATAAAGGACTTGTTAGCAACTCTTCAGGTTGCTGCGCTGTAGTTACCGTCGTTTGACTGTGAGTAACATCTTGGTGTAGCAGCTTGATTAGAAAAGCAAATCCAAATCCAAATGCAACCTTGTTTCGGTGTCTTGGGGGTCAAAAACTAAAAAAGTCCCAATATAGCAAAGCCTCCACCTCTTCCTGGGCCATCCAGTAGAGAGAGCGTTTGAGAAAGCAGATGGGTAGGTAAAAGAAGACAGCCTCAAAGAGAGGGAAAGCATATGCTACTGATGATAAAATGTTAAAAAAAATGTCTATGATTAATGGGCTCACCTGAGAGTACTCGAGAAAAACATGTTTGTGCATCACTGCTGCTGGTCGTATGGGAAGTCACTGTTGTATTTCTAGCACTAAAGCTGAAACCATATTCGACTTTGTGTCAGAATTGTGGCTAATTTATTTTTATCGATGGGTGCTCCACATGGTCCCACAAAAAGATGGAAACAGATGCTTGTGTAAAATATCAAGTATTACTGTAGTATAAAGTTAGATGAAGCAGTGAATAAAAAAGAACATTGTAATTTTTTTTATCTGCTATAATATATGGGAACATTGAACGTTGAACGAGCGCTCTGTGGTTGCAATATGTGAGCTTATCGTACATATGTCACATAGTCGCTGAGAGGATGATGTAGAGTCTCCCGTGATATTCCCAGCGGAGAAGGTGTGCAAATGAGTGAGACTGATTTTACATGTAGCCCCTATTTGCTTGTCAGAATCTGTCACTTATTGTCAGGGGTCACTGCTTACACAAGGCTGATGCCGTCCCCGAGGATGTGTTGTGCCTCGTGTGTGTGTGAGAGAGAGAATGAGAGACTGAAGGAGAGCTGAAGTGCCCCTTGAAATCAAACACAGTACGTTTTTGCATGTAACTGCTGTCAAAAATCCAAATAGTTTACACGGTGTTAGACTGGCAAAAGAATTTCCAGCTTTACAGCCCCTGAAAGCTCAAGTATTAGTTTTACATTAATGTTTTCAGCCACATCTAGGGATGGCGATGACAATCACTAGCCCCTTTTAGATAGAAAAGGCGACACATTTGCTGCAAGGTAAAGGCAGCAATGTGCCGCCTTGTCTTTCTAAAACGGAGGCGTAATATTCCTCCTTTTCCAAAAGCCGCCACTGGGGTAGGCATAAACATGTGATGTGACATGAAGCACAAAGTTGTGGAGTGAACAGTGACAATGAATTTGGCTTCAAAATAAGAGCTTTACATTTCACCCCATTGGAGTTTAGAACTTTTAATTGCTTTTAATTTGAAAGTACTGACCGTTCGTAGCTTGCCGCTACAACAACAAGCGGACACAACCAAGCAGCTACAGAGACCGAGGAGACGCTAGCATCTCCCGGATCTCAGCGGCTTTCCAGTTGCTTCATCCGTGGATGAAGTGAAGGACTGACTGCTGTGATCAGCTGTTTCCCGGTTTTAAAACTCCCCGGCTGTGGGTCGCACAACAGTGCGCGTCATCGACACCTCCGCCTATCTCACGCAATTGTCGGCACATTGACGTCTTGGATTTAGATAGCAATGGAGGCTGAACTAAGTGTACCCTCCGAGGCGTCAAATTGGCGGACCAAAACAGACCCCCAATTTACCGCCCTCTGTCTAAATCCTCAGTCCAAATTGGCAGCTTGCTGCCCAGGATAAAAACGGCTTCTGATATAACAACTGCCAGATTCATGGTCCCCAGTGGCTAAGTCCTCTGACTTTGGTGATCCCCTGTCTTTTCCTGTAGTGCCACCAGCTGGTTGAATTTTTCTTTTGAAGGGAAACATCTCAACTGTGGGATGGAATTGCCATGAAATTCTGTACAGACATTCACGGTTCCCTGATGATGTACCCTTTTGAGTTTGATAATCCCCTTACTTTACTTGAAAGGAGTTTTAGACACTTTGGAGTGAGATTCCTCGAAAACTATTGGATGGAAGGACAGATTTGGAGGTCTCTGACTTGTCAAGTATTTTGGTTTGGGGCCTAATACCAAAAAAAACATTCAGCATCAGCTATTGTCAGCATGCTAAAATGCCTAATTTCAAGCGAATGAGGTAGTTGGGCACAGATTGTTAAGCCCATTGAGGCAGAACTGTGATTTGTGATATTGGCCGATATAAATAAAACTGACTTGACTCTGACGAGGCAGGTTAGCTTGCTAAAATAGTATCAGTGAGTGTTGGTCGAGCGTGTTTAAAGGGGGGATGTCGGCGCTGTTTTGTGCTGTGTTTGGCAGCGAGCAGCTGCATTCCCACTCACGGCGGATGTAGTGGGCCAAAATGAATTGGCAGCACAGAATCATAGGCAGCCTGGATCAAAATGTTTTGGTGCCAAATCTGGCCTGCACAACTCGATTTTGACACATTTAATCTGTGGAGTACAACATTATGTACTATCCTCCCATTCTACCTTAAGTGGTCCCCCCTCACCTGATATTTCTGTTTCAGAACCAGAAATACTCTTGCCGTCTCTGCATTATTCTTTGGACCAAATAAAATTCCCAGCTCTTTATTTTTTCTTCTTCTTTCTGCATCTGCTCACCCGTCCTGCTCTCTCCTCCCTGAAATCATCCCTGCCTCTTCTCCTCTCTCCTCCATCTTTATGCAGATGGCGGTAGAAGGGGTCACTGTTCTGAATGCAAATAAGCTCCGTGCCCTTCCCAACCAGGCCTATGTAGCCGGCTACGTCTTCAACTCGAATGGAAATCTTATAACCCTTTAGATAACATAAATAACACAGGTGTTCTTGTGGACTCGTATGATATTTAGACTGTTAATTTATCGATCTTTCTTGCTCCCCACCTCCTTCCACAGTGTTCCACCCTAACTACACTGTGTCGCCAGGCTTCCAGGCAAGAGCACTGTCTCACTGCATTCCTATTTCCTCAAGACACTCCTCAGCCAAGGGCCTGAGATCCTTCATTTTTATTGCCGCTAGAGCAGCCATTTACCGTGCTCTTTATTAAAAACCATATTTCAGGAGGTAGGACAGTGGAGGCGAGGATGGCGCTGGAGGCTGGGGGCACTGTGGAAGAGCCGGAGAGCAGAAAGGATAGGACTGCATGTGCTGGAAGCTGCTGCCTGGATGCAGGGGGTTGAACCGAAGCTGTGTCTGACACCTTGTCAAGCAGACAGGCCACCATAGACATGACATACTGCAGCTTCATCCCGATTACTGCACTGAGGAAATGGAGAGGGACGGGGGACAGCTTGCGCTCCGGCCACTAGCTCACTGAACCGAACAGAAAACGCTGTTGACTGAGAGAGGGAGCTGCATCGGGTCAAACAGTACTGGGACAATCTGAGCTAAATGCTCCAGCGTAGGCCAGTGCATTTCCGTGACCAGTGGCCCATCATGTCATGTGACAGTACGACCTATTGGCAGGATTCTCTACCGAGGCAGATGGTAGCGATGGGAGCATGTTTTACATTTGGCTACATTCTACTTTTTGTCTCTTCTAATCCATTGTAGTCTTTCGTTTAGTCAAGACTGCGGCAGGGCCATGAGTATTCTTTTCATTTCAAATCTTTACTTGATAAATAGGATTTGTACTTATTGTCCTTTCTTTCTTTAGCATTCATACACACATAACTTATATGCTTATATCTGCGTCTTTTCAAAAATGCCCTTCTATACCCGCAAGAACCTCCACGTCAACCCAATGACCATCATTTTAAGGGATGTTATCAAGTGTCTTGCTTGCGATTTGGATTGATTGAGAAACTTACACATGAAGATATCTCTATCTTTGTGTAAAAAGCGTTTGTTTCAGTGACGTAGGTGTATATTTGCATGTGGAGCGGGGAAGAGGTCACTCGCGACACATGTCAAGGCGCGAGGCGTGAATTGACGAGCTCGAGGCGGCTCCGTTTGTGATCAGATCACTCGGGACAGATGGTGATACCAAACGTGAGCGGTCTGTATGTTGGACTGTTGATCTGACAAAACAAAGACCGTGGGTTCTGGGTAATTGTGATGGGCCTTTATACTATTGTTAGACATTTAACAGACTCAACAATTACTAATCAACAGATTATATGACAGTGAAAATAATCCTAAACACAACAGTCTTGTCGTTCAAGACAGTGATACAACTTCAGTATAGGCGGGTGAGGCCTTAAGGTGAAGTCTGATGGTCTGTTACAAAGTGCGACTGTTTCTCAGGTATAGGTTGGCACTTTATTAGGCATTAGGAAAAGAATGAAATCAGACTCTCCATTAACTGGTGAGGTGTGGTTTTAGAGTGGTGCTAAGTAGTCGGGAAGTGCTGACAAGACGGAGGACTAATGTGCCTTTTTATCCATTACCGGTCCGTCTGACAATTTGCTCTGTTAGCCCAGGTCCAAATACTGTACCATCTCCCTCTATGGCAGGAAATGCTCTCCGGATTCCGGCGCCTGCATGGTGATACTAGGGAGGATGCAGCAAATCCATTCAGCATTGATCCTCTTTTCCATTTAGGACGGAAGATAAACATTTTATATCAGGAAACCATTTTCATTTTCGAGAGATGGGTTGAAAATGCAGCATTATGAGGGTGGAGTGCAGTGATGCTCTGTGTCCTCCTTTTGTGTATACACCACATTTGTGCCACAAACTTCTCTGGGAGGTTTCCAGCAGAATGATAGAAACAGACATGTCAGCAGCACACTGGCTGAGTGATAAACCCTTTGGCAACCCCAACGTAGAGTTTTCTATAAAATGAGAGACTAAAACGCACCTCCCTCCCCCCTCTCCACCGGAGAGCTGGGGAGTGTGCTGCTGGGTGGGAAACGAGGAGGACAGCAACAGATGATAAGGACACTGTTAGCATGCAACGCGTAGTGTGTGGGGCTGCACGTGTGTGTGCGTGCGTGCGAACGTGAGTGTGCTTTAACGGCTCCCTTGAAGACTCGCGGACGCTGGCTAAGAACGACACAAAACGCTGAGGTAATTGCGGGCTGATGGAGAGCTCCGCTGACAGAAACCAAGAAAAAAACAAATTAATGGGATCCTTATCAGTTAAGACCTACAGAGGTTGACGTGCCGAGGCGTTGGTCGGTCCGTGATAAATGCTTGTTATTGCCTGTGCCCTATGGAGCATTTAACTGGCGTTACCATTAAAGCTTAATGTGGGGCTCCTCTTTGACCTTGGCGAGGGGGAATCCTGTCACATCCCTTCGCAGGCGGTGTAAATATCACAAACAGCTCCCTCTTTGCTGATTTCCACAGAAAGACTCACGTTCCAGGCCTTAATGGCGGCACATCTCCGTGCACAATGTGCGTACGAGGTCACATGGATCCAGGATGAGTATCTGTGCCCGCCCGTGTGAGCTTGTGTCTCCTCAGTGTTATGTTTTGACAGTCTAGTCTCCCTGGATCAAGCAGGGACTTTTGCCCGAGGACTGCAACACCGTCCTTCCTGAGCCGGAGCAGGATACAGACTCATCTTGGCATTCCTTCGCTTTTTTTTTTTTTTTTTTTTTTTTTTGTCTTTCTGACTGAAAAGAGTGATGGCTTGATTCCGCTCATTGATTTTTCTCCACAAAGCAGCCGTGTGTCAGGGCTGATTGGGAGAAGGGTCGAGGAGAAGTGGCCCCTGGGGTCATTTACTAGGCAGTCCGTGACTAGATCTTAAGCGGTTAAAACAGATGAGTTCGGGGTTATCTTTTCAGGAAACAGTGTGTAATCCTTGTAAACAGTTTGTCTTCAGTCGTACGCGGCCACCGAAACGTAACGGAGCCGACTGTCTCATCTTTCTCCATTTTAATCTTCCAATTGTTTTTCCCCCCTCTGTTTTTATTTGCAAATGCAATCTTTTTGAATTTTGTCTTTTGTCTCTCCTCCTCCTCCTCCCCCTCCTCTCTCTCTCTCTCTCTCTCTGAACCTCAGGTCCGCTCACGAAAAAACAAGATGAGTCTACAATGAACAGACCAAGGGATGAAGGTATTTTAATTGCATGCTTTTTTCTTTTTTTCCCGCCCCCCTCCTCGTGCTCCATTTTCAAACTCTGTGGGGACTGCTGTGTTTGTATCTGTATTAATAATCGTCTTAGCCTCATCACTCTCTGAGCACATTACATTGCCCATTGTTAGCCGCTCTTTATTAGTGCACAAATCTGTCACTCCCTCTCGGAGGCACGCTTTCAGCTAAACTGCATTAGGAGCTCCATACAAAATAGTTGTTCCTCACTCCCTCCCGTTACTAACGCTGCTCTTTGGGCCTCCGCCTGAGGAGCTAATTTACTTTCCTCCCTCTGTTGCTATGTGGCTGATCAACCACACGCTGATGTTCTGACTATCCTGCGTGATGCATCGCCGCAAAATCAATATTCAGTCCTTTTTCCACCTGCACTTTTTGTTCTCGTACTAAAGTCCTCACGAAACGATCTGCTAAATTATTGTCCTTCATAATGTTACTGGGCTTCCTGCAATTCTTCATTTTTAAAGTGGGGTGGTGCTGCTGGTGGTGGTGGTGGGGGGGGGGAGGATTTCTGCACGTCCCTGCTATCGCTGTACATTTTCAAGTTCACTGCAGTCAAATGGAGATGCTCACTTTACTGATGCAGCCAAAATCTGTGCAGACAGCATGTGCATCTGTTTCTGTACACGTGCCCAGATGTACTGTATATTACATAGCATTATGCACACGTCTGAGCATGTGACGTCTCCTCGAGCACGGCGTATGTGCGAGTCTACGCCTGAGCGCATGTGCTCTAATTTGTGCCAATGTGTGTGGTTTTTTTTTTTATTTTTTATTTTGGGCTCTGTGCTATTTGGGTATTGAATTCTCTCTCCCTTGCATCTCTAATTGCTATGGTTTAAAAAGAGACAGATGTAGCTAATCCAATTGTGTGGTTTCTTAACGGTGAAAACAGAAGGAAGGATTCATGCAGGATTGCCTGGGAGA
The DNA here is from genome assembly GCA_963678695.2 of Diplodus puntazzo. Classification (NCBI taxonomy): domain Eukaryota; kingdom Metazoa; phylum Chordata; class Actinopteri; order Spariformes; family Sparidae; genus Diplodus; species Diplodus puntazzo. The sequence continues at coordinate 5,023,458 of OZ023167.1, read as the reverse complement.
GGAGCAGAATGATAGAATAGAGATGAAAGAAAAGGAAAAGCTGAGCGGTTGCGAGTGCGCAGGGGAGAGCGATGAGGGGGAGAGGAGGGAAAAAAATAGTCATAATGAAGACAAGTGCATGATGAAATGACATTTATAGAGCTTTGAAAGTGAGAGAGATGTAGAGAAAGAGAGATTGAGAGGGTGGATGAGTAGGAGACTGGTGGAGCTTGACATTTATGCCGACACCTGATGGATCCTGACAGGATCGGGAGGGCCCGGGTTATACAGGCCTGAATTCCTCACTTAATTGCTCGGGTATGGATTGGAAACGGGTTCCCAAACGTCGCCGGAGAATACTATTATTAGCATCTTTGTTTTTTTTTTCCGAAAGTAATTTGCAAGGAAAACTGCATTGTTCGGGTGCGGGGTGTGGGTCTGGGTTGCAAACAGCATTCAAAGGCGCTGAGTCAGGCCGAAAACTTTTTTACACCCAAATCAATTCAGATTTCCATACGAGACCGAATGAGACAGAACCAGAATAATGAAAAAGTAGAAAATAGGCGGTTTCTATCGGGAGGTGAGACATTAAATTGAGAATAGGATGTTAAGGAGGGGGGTGTTAGGGAGGATGGTGTCAGGTTAGGTTGAAGCGAGAGAGAGAGAAGTGAATAATGTGCCAGTGTTGTGGAGGCGCAGGAGAGACAGTGAGCTCCTTGTTGGTCTTGGATTTGGGGCTGAGTGAAACACTTTCACCCTGCGACCCCGCACCCCCCGATCACCCTCCTTGTGCGCCGAGCCCCTCTCCATCATAACACCGTTTCTATCACTGCTACTCACTCTGTTTCCTTCTTTTTTTATATATATATTTGGTGTTTTATCATATTGTGTCGCAGGAAATGTTTACCTAATGCAATCGGTGGGATGTCTTCAGGTGTTTTTATCATCTGATACCGACACCATTTGTTCCAGATTTTAATATAATATAAAGTAGATAAATGCTGCGTTTAAGCTCAGCCGATGAAAAGTCTAAAGCCCTGAAATGCTGTCGGAGTAAAAGAACGTACAAGCGATGAGATAGACTGCAAAAAATGTCCTTCTTTTTACACCACTTGGACCTTTTTCCAATCCACCTTTCATTAAGGCATTGTAGGTATGCATGAGCTTTTTATCTTTTTTGCTCCAAAATGAATGGCTTTTTATTTCCATTTGGGTTTTTCTTTTGGGGGGGGGGGCTTACTCTTAGCCTTTATTGGGCTTAGCAAATATTTCAGTTGTAACATCTAATTTTTCCAATGCTTTGGTGGTTATATAGAAATATCGTTTTAGTGAGTTGGACAATTTACAGAAATGAAAGTAAAACAAAGAGTTAGTGTTGCGATCAACAATTACAGTGTTTTTAAGTCCGGTTTCATAGATTTGTACTTCATTCAACATCGACCTTGATCCCCCGCAATACTATATTATTACTTAAAACATAGTGTACTAATGGAGGTGAAAACAAATGAAAGATGAAACAGCTAAGATTGCAAGCTGCTTACATTTTGCTGTCCAGTGCAGCAACAGATACCCATTTAAGTGGGACAAAAAACAAAAAACAAAACACTATCTTGTTTCAGCCTTTCGGGGACAAAAGAATGAAAGAAAACCTCAGTGGGAGAATCCATTTTCTGGTCCAGGCAAGTGGAGCAGAGGCCGACTTGAAAAGGCATTAAAGACACACTGCAGCATCAAAAGTGTAAACAAAGGAACCGGCCCACCTCCTACAAACTCTCCTGTCAGCTGATTTAAATTGCTTTAAGGCACATGAAGAGAAAAACAAAAACTACCAAAGGTATTAACAGGAGAAGAAATACTACAAGAATACACTGATTATATAAAATATGGACACAGCTTTTGGCTTAATCCGGTATTCTTTCTAATGGCCAGCAGGCGGGACCTCCACTGGTTCAAAAAGAAGTCTGATTGCATATAAGCTTATGAGAAAAGGACCCTACTTCTGACTTGATTTACTGCCTCAGTGAACAGTGTCCCAATGTGCTGAATGTCGAATTGTTACTTTCAAGTCTTCTTCCATACTGGGTGATGTTCATTTAGTAAATTATGGTCTGATTTAGAGTAAAATAGACGATAAATCAGGGTGAGCTTTAGGGTTATCTCCACCTTCTCATCCAAATATGGTTAATAAGATGAAACCAAGATGGCAAGGGCTGTAATGACAAACTTATGGCTTTAAATCGGTATTCCACAATCAAATGATGTCACGTTGGGTTTTTGGGGAGGACAAGCAAAGAGGAAGATGCATGAAATTTGATAAACTACCTCATGTGATATCACTTGAGTCAAGAAAGACTTGAACTTACCGCACCTCTGAAGCCCCTCCTTGCTGCTAGTGGGTCAAGGCTACAGTACAGTAGCCACCATAAAATTACACACCTGAATCTCCAACCCTATTGGATGCGGTCAAGTTTCATCAGAGGAAATGTAGGTGCCGGGTTTTGACTCTATTGTGAGTCCCACAAAGTTATAGAGGTGCGCTGTTAAATCGGCTCAGTGCTGTTTTAAAAAAGTCCAGTGTGGAGGATTCGGTAGCTACTAGTAGTGAGGTTGCAGGTTGCAATCAACTGAATTTCCCCTTGCGTCACCCTCCCCATCTGAGCATGTAGAGAACCTACGGTGGCTGCAAAAAAAAAAAAACATGAAAGGCCCTCTGTAGAGCAGGTGTTTGGTTTGTCCATTCTGGGCTTCTGTAGAAACATGGCAGTGCAATGTGACAGACTCTGTGGAAGAAAACCCGCACCGTTTCACAATACAATTAAGTTTTAGGTCATTATACGCAAAATGAAAACATAATTATGAATACAACATTCCATTTCTTGAATAAGATCCCTCTAAATCCTGCGCACTAGCCTTAGTTTTGCAGAGAGAAACTTGCATCAAATATATTCAATCGTCAGTAAAAACATGTATTTCAAAGTTAAAGAAATACCGACTGCCTTCAAAATGGAAGCTATGTCGCTGCCGAAGTTCCTCTCCTCTCAGGATTTAATTTATGGTGCGAGTGTTACTCTGAGTGGCGCCGGTGACGTCCTGCTGATATGTCATTCCTCTATACTGTCCTGGTAATGCCGGGATAATTGAACTTGTTTACATATCCTCTGGGAAATCAGCCGAGGGTTCAGAATACACCAGAGGAGAGATGAAGAAGAGCAGCGCGTCGGGGTGTGCGACTGAACGTTTTTTTTTTCCTTTTTTTTTTTTTTATTTTTAGCCAGTCTGCTCGTTTCGTACGTATGTTTGAAGCCCTACGTGCCATTTTTCCCCCCCCCTCGTTTTTTAAATTTTTTTTCCGCTCGTGTGTGCGCGACTGTGAGTGACGCACCCAAGTGCATGTGTAACCTGAGATTCAGGTGGTGATGCAGGCGGGTGTGCAAATACGTGAGTAGAATTTGTTACCAAGGCAACAGGCATTCAGTGAGTCGGTGCAGCTCTATTAGCGAGAAGCAGTTTCCATAGCGACTCGACATCGCAGCTGCCTATGCAAGAGTTTGTGTGTGTGTGTGTGTGTGTGTGTGTGTGTGTCTGTGTGTTCGTGTGTTTGTGTGTGCGTCTCTGTATGAACACGGCGTGAATTTGAGTGTTCATTAGCGTACCTCGCTATGTACGACTTGCTTTGTAACATTTCATATATTTTCATCCTTGCTATCATGTTTTTTTGGGGGGGTTTGAACCACCCATCCGTGTCTCTACCCCTGTCAGTTCCCTCACACTGCCCTATTTTCATCTCCTTCCTCCCTCCGTCTTACCCCCCCACCCTCCTTTATCTCCCTCTCTCTCTCCTCTTCCCTCTCTCTCTCACTCTCCTCCTATCTCTCTGTCTTGCCCATCTCTGAGTGCTGAAGCTCATCAGGGTAAACAGATGCTGTGGCTGTTATTTATGTTTCCACTTGGTCTGGCTTTCATACAAATTATCCACAGGCCCTGCACAGTGCAGACGCTCAGCCTAAATGGGCTGCACTGGCAGCTCTCTCAGCCTTATCCACACTCAGACACTCAGACCATACCACAGACGCCGCGAGAGGGGGAGTTTCATAAGGCCGGGCAGGAGAGGGGGGGATGCACACGGGCCGACAGAGTGAACCATAGCAACACACTGATGGGCACAAAGACGCCAATAACAGAGAGGGCATCAGAACTGGCTGCACCATTCGCTCCACACATGGAGGGGGGGATAACAGTTTGGGAAGGTACCACCACTGCGCAGGACGGTGTGTGTGTGGGGGGGACAGACGTCACGGAATAAAATATAGAGGATAAGCCCAGTGGGGCAGACATGAAATACTTGCTGCCAACTTAAAGGCAGTGTACTGAAAATGCTTCATGCTTAGTGTTTGTATGTTCTCTTTGTAATGAATCACTGACTGCAGGAGGCTTGAAAAAGATGCATTTGGATCCTTTTGTCTAAAAGACTGCTGCACTTTTACAAATCTAGAGCTGTAAGTTCAAACCGGGTAGACTACCTGTTGCCTGTGGACACTTGAGGTCAACCGTTTCCGATGTAAACCCGTAGCCCTCATTTTCGAGTGCTCCCTTGCCCCAAAGGGCAGAGTTACAAGGAGTAGTGGTTAAAATCTCCCCCCAAGAAATGGAACAAGCCTCCAAGACCCTGATATATATAGTAGTCGTCGATGCCGATGGCGTGTATGGAAACAGATGCAACCGGACATTTACAATACGCCATCTTTAGCTGTAGTGATTTCTCTTGTGTTACTGGTGTTATGTCGATGCCATTTGCCATTTATCTGACGGAGATAGAAAAGCACTGATGCCCTTAAATCTTTCTCAACCTCACACCATCATTCAAGTGTTAAAATGAAAACAGGACACTGCTTCATGACCTGGCCACCAGCGGTGCTTTGAAGGCTAACGTAAGCAACATGTGCGCCTGCGCTGTCAGCCTGCACTGATGTCAGAGGAGCTATTGTTACGTTTCAGGTGTCATGTGCCATCAAAGAGAGGGAACGCAACATTGACATTCATCAAAATGCAGATCTGTCATGCACAAAGCAGCAAAACTAGGTAATGTTGGCTTGCTAGAAGATTCTCATAACTCTCAGTGTGAAGTGTTCCTCTTCGGACACACACCCCGACACCCCGAGGTGGTCGGGGCAAGGGGTATATTGGGATTTGGCCTTAGTATGTGGAAAAGAAAACCCTACGAATGAATGAAAATCGAACTAACGATGATTATTGTTTGTGTGTGTGTTGTGCAGATATTCGGGATCGTCGTAAGAAGCCGGTGATGCTGTTCATCCACGGGGGCTCCTACATGGAGGGCTCAGGGAACATGTTTGACGGCAGCATCCTTGCTGCCTACGGAAACGTCATCGTGGTCACCATGAACTATCGGCTCGGTGTGCTCGGTAAGTTTGGCTTCCTGTCGTCAGGCAGCGGGGGGCGGGGGTCGGTCCTCGTCTGTCAGAGAGCTTATGTCTTTCCAAAAAAAATGGGCATAAGAAAAGGTGATACAATGCACATATAAAGCTGGCTGTATGAAAAATAGCACTCTGTAAAAAAGAAAAATAAGGCATCGTGATTTATGTCCCCTTCAAATCATAAATCACTGTTGAACGCAGAAGGAATGGAAATTAAAGCTCTCCTCCTGCAGGCTCCCGTTAGCACTGGTTATTCTTACACTGGCTTTCTTCTTAAGCTAATATCACAAGGCATGTGACTGTCAGTTTACTCCTGTAATGGCATCTACTGTGAAGATGCTGTTGTTGACATAAAGCAGCCACTCATCTCAAATTATTACAGCCGTGTCGACATGCTACTTCAGAGCGAACATGTCAGGGAAGTGAAGGCAGTATTCACAAGAGACAGACGGGTATAAATGGTGAGTATCTCAAGGGAGCTGCTGCATAAAACAACGTCCCATTAAAGCAAAGGGTGGTTTCTATACGGGTCTTCCACAACTGAATATTTTGATTCTTTTCCGAAGCGTAACTCCTGCTGACCGTGGCGCTGAAGATGATTCTAAACACTTTCCAAACTATGCGGTGCTTTAGGAAATGATTACACAAGTGATGTTGTTTATTAAAAATGCATAAATCATAAAAGGTAAAGTCAAAAAGTAAGCTTAAGTACGCTTGATTGATTTACCCAACGGTTTTCTTTCGCCCTCTCAGTTCTGCCGTACATAAGCGCGAGGCAAAACAATAATTTTCAGTTGACTTTTTAGTTCTTCCTGCAGGATCTCGAGCGGCGTAAAGGAAAAGGAAAATTTAAATTCAATCGTCCTCTAGTCACGCCCATGCCGACTGGAAGGTCGGGTCAAGTCTTCATCCACTTCAGTTATTTTGGAGAATGCTGTTGTCGACTATGGAACTTCACCAATGAATGAATTTTAAGATTCGGGGCGAACTTTTGCTTTAAGCTCTGGGATCACGTGATAAATAACATCTGAGGTTTTTTTGAAACGGTCGTCAAAAGCTTCGTGAGATACATAAACTGTGCCGGATCTCTGCTCCAGTGTCACTCAATTTTCCCGAGACTCTCTGCATTATTGATTTGGTGCCTATTCATGAATTCATGAAACGACGGTTCCATCGGCAAAAAAGAAAATAACCACTATTGAAAGAAAAAACTAATAGAATGGGAATGGAATCAATAAATATTGTAATAAAGTGACTGAATCCAGAATTCGTTTAACTTAAAAAAGTCGATCTACTGTTAAGTCACTACTTATTGTTCCCCTCTGACCTAAACCTGACCAAATGAGCGAAACCACTTTTCTGCTCATCGACGGCTGACTATTAGCTCTAGAAGCTAATGCAACACAGCGGCTACACTCCGTCTCCTTCCTCGTTTTCATAGCACCTGTAGCTGCAACACTCACTGTACACTAACTGACAAGGACGCAGATGATTGGTGCAGTCAGACTAAAGAGAGACATGACATTACTTTACATATGAAACTACCCAAACCAGACCTGGTACTGGAGCTTTACACAACAAAAACCAACCTGAACCAAACGCGTGTCAAGTATCAGTATTACCTGAAGTCTAGTGAACACCTGAAGATACTCCATGGTTGCCACTAGGGATCTCAAATCGATCAAAATTGTAGGATTGTGGGTGCTGTTGTCGACCATTGCTGATGAAAATCTGCACGTGGCTCAGGCAGAAGCGTTTACAGACGAGGTAACGTATTAAAGTTTTACTCGTTCCTCGCTCCCTGACGTATCATTACCCAGAAGTTGTAGCAATAGGTGATCCAAATAAAACGTCACGTTATTTTGTAAAGTCACAGATTGTTTGAACATTCTTGTACACACAAAAGTTGTGTCAGTTTTTGATACGCAACAATATTAGATATCTTTGATTATTTCGCCACCTAAGTTGCTCAGCTATCCCTGCGTCTGTTCACCGAGTGATATAACGGTGCTTAGCCTTAAAATTACTTATTTTTGGATTAATTAATTGTTGTATTAATATGCACTTCTGCAGGAAAAAAAGTCAGCCAGGATGTGACTCATTATACCTCAGGCACACCACAGAGCACTAAGTGCCTTTGGTGGACATTCAGTTATTGAAAACAAAATAGAAATGTGTGTGTGTGTGTGTGTGTGTTGCTTTTGGTGTATTTTTGGATTAAGCGGTATTCTATTTGTCCATTCTGTTGGAGATTTGCAGTGCTTGCTTGGCCTATGAGTGTAGGCTGCTCTGTGTGTGTGTGTGTGTGTGTGTGTGTGTGTGTGTGTGTGTGTGTGTGTGTGTGCGAGCCCTTGTGCTGCTGGATATCAGCGGAGTCAAGTATTTACATTCGCCGTCATCTTTTCGGAGGTGTTTGCACACAGACTATCTGTGACTGTCATTGCGGTTGCCAGGTTGGGTAATCAGATCTTGTTTATTGCATCACGCCTGTTTCAACATATCAGAATAATGATAAACAGAGAAATGGGAGTAGTTTAGGACGGCGTCCAAGAGTTGCTGTGAGTATTAACAGAGGGTAACATGATCCAGAGCGTTATTGACAGTGCCAATGGAGAGGCACAGGGACAAGGACAAACGGAGAGCCAGGGAAATGAGGAGCTGGACCTGCAGCTTTATGCTTTTTTTTTTTTTTGCTTTTTTTACAGCTGTCAGGCAAATCGTGACCATTAAGAAGCTGCAGACGATATCCAGCTTTAATAATCAGTTGTGTTGAACGCGGTGTTGAATTACACGCCGATCGACGCCGCTCTTCACAGCAGCTATCTTAGTTTTTGCTTCATCTCGACCTTGTTTTTTCCAAACCGTAACCCGGGCCGATTTACATCGACCTTGCTGCTCCGATTCGTGTTGAAGATGTTTGAAGTGCACTCATGCGTTGCACAATATGTTTATTGCACTGAAACCTCCACACACACACACACACACACACACAGACACACAAATGCATACAAAATGCAAACCCATAGAGGTGAAGAGCGATCCTGCTGAGTGATTATGAGGGATGACGCAGTGTCCTCGATTCCTTGAACATTGTTGAAAATTTTGGTATGTGGGCGAATGTGTGCTCTCTCTCTCTCTCTCTCTCTCTCTCTCTCTCTCTCTCTCTCTCAGCTATCCTTTAAATGGGTTACTGTACTATGGCAATAATCCTTGTGTGCGTTTGTATGTTTGTGTAGCATAAGCATGCATGTTTCCCCCCCCGTGCATGCAGCTGCGTGTAAAAGTGTGTGTCTGCGCCACTCTTTTTTTTTTTTTTTTGCATGCCGTGCGTAAAACATATACATGAATAATGCAACATCCATCTGAATTTTTAATAGCGCTCTTCTTTTCGACGCTTCGAATTTGAGGGAAAGTGAGGAAACGCGAGCCCATATTTTTAAATAGTTTTTTTACCTTTCTAATCTGCGGTATTATCCTGTACTTACACACACGGGAGCTTACGCACACACCAACCTCATTTTCCTGTGCGACGCCTGCGCCTTTAAGAGGGTGATAGGGAGTCAGGAATAAGGGAAGAAGAGAGAGCGGGGAATAGAGACAGATGAGCGAGAGGGAGAAGCACAGAGAGACAGCGAGGGGAGAGGAAACAGAAGGGGGGAGATGGGAACAGGCTAAAAATAAACCGTCAGAAATGCTTTTTTAAATCTGCAGCGATGCAAAGTATTCGTTCGAATAAACGCTCCAGCAGTGTGACCGCGGCGCCCTGCGCTTTAAGCCCGTATGGTTTTTTTTTTACGCCTTTTGCATTCACTCGCTATGACACATACATATGTAATTCACCAGCAAATGATATACTTTCTGGATCCTTCTCATTAATTTGTAATACGCCCTGTCGTTGCGGAGCAAAATGAGTGAATGAGAAGAAAATGTCTGCTGCACACGGGCCTGGTTCAGAGGTCTGGTGACAGTTCGAGATACCAGATTGCTGCTCGGCTCACCTTCTCCTACCTTCCTCCTGCTCCGGGGCCCAGAGAGCCTTCTGATTTGTGTTGCATAGCCATCTGTTCAGACTAATTAACTAATTAACTAATTAATGAACTCTGGGGAAAGGCCCACCGTCGCGGGCGCGGAGAGTGAGAACATTTTTCACCTCAGGAAGAGAGATGAAACGCTTCTTCTGGAAACGTTTCTCTGCGCTTTCTATCCAATTTCAGCTTTTAACTTGTGAGTAGGAGCGAGCAGCCTCTTTAATAGTAAATACCTGCACATTTAATAAGCTCTGCTTTTACACTGAAGACAGGGAACAGTGACGCTATAATATATTCGGTTATCTGCCAAAATGTACTTCTCATATTTACAGTTATGATGGGTGTTACTGTGTGTGTTACTGAGAACTTTTGAGTAATTCGGCTGAAATTTTGCACCTGCAGCCAAACTGATCAATCCTATTGGTCTGTTGATTACATCTTTTGTATCATGGTGAATACGTAAGCTGCTTACTAAGTAGGCGGTGTCATGATTCTCATGTCATGACTTTCAGTTTGAGGGTCCACGATTCAGCTGAATTTTGATTTTAAACATTTATTTTTTCATGCCATTGTTAGACTGTCGCATCTGGATTTGTTCAAATCAACAGATTGCTGGTTTTATGCCTCGACAACTGTCAATTATATTTTCAAATTCTCCTTCGAAAAGATAGTATTCAACAAATGATATCTTGACTTTATTCTAGGGACTTTTTGCAGGTTAGCGTCAAGTTTGAATGAAATTCACCAAAATAAAAGACTCCAGATTCCAACAGAAAATATCAAACAAGTTAGAGATTCAGTTTGTGACACAGTTTGGTTTCTTAAATCTATAATGTATAGTAAATTGTCTCCCATAAACAGTAAAGCAGCAATTTTTCTTTAATTGTTAACGTGCTGGCAGGCAATGAAGTATTCACACATCCAGTAGACACGGAGCAACAGTAGCATTTATCTTCTGAGTCCAATATTTAGTCTCTTCGTGGCTTCGTGTTTTGGTCTCCACCGTCTCCAGAGACAAATATCTGGCTCTCTTCAGCTGCTAAATGCTCCACTCTGTTTGTCACTGTGGGCCATTTGGGGAATTGTAGTCGGTCACTTATGTAGAAAAACACAAGCTACTTGAATTAGCAGGAACGCAGCCAGAGAAATGTATAAAAACCACAGACAACTCATATGGAATTATTGAAAATAGACGTGTTGAGGTGATGTTATGTCTCAAGCAATCACATAAACTCCTCATATTGCCAAGTAATGGTGATGATGACAGAAGTTCAGTCTTATATGTCTCTGAATGTCATCTCTGTTCTCTAATCTTCTTACTTTTGTAAAAAAAAAAAAAAACATGTGGAGGATAACGCACTCATTCTAAACGATGTATCCAAAAATAGTGTGCTCATGTTCCCTGTTCGTAGCACATGAGTAAACGCTATTTTATACGTTACTTGCTATAAATGTTATTTTAAAAGCCCCACGTGACAGTATTTTTAGCATAAGTCAGGTCAAACGGTATCAGTGCATCCACAAATACTGCTCAGTAAGCCTCGGGCATCGGTTCAAACCGTGCCGCCCGTTGTTCTCGAAAAGCATCCCTTTAAATATGACATAAATAGTATTTTTAGCCGGCACAGATTCTGCTGTCAATTAATTTCAGCCTGCTGCCTTTCTCACAACTCAGCTGTCCCTAAATACAAATGAAACACACCTCCCACTCCTCGCGCACAGCCACAATCTTCCCACTCTGGAAAGCAATCGTTAACACTTCTGTCCCTACATTTTGTTTTCAGCGCGCCGACGGGCTGCGATGACAGCACAAGACAAACATCATCATTGTGTGTATGTGTGTTTGTGTGTGTCATTCTTGACTGTGACTTTGTTTCACGTGCAAACCAGGATTTTTGGAATCTTTAAATTATATTTGGAAATGATTTCCTCTTTGCAGAAATAGCCTCAATATGCTACACTATTCAATGTGCTATCTTTGCCTTATTGCGTGAGGGAGTGTGATGAACGTGATGCTAAATCTGTGTGTGTACGAACCCTCGGATACTGGAAAGAAAATAAAAATGTAGCCAAGAAACAGTTTCTTCTATCATATAGGCAAAAAAGTTCACATTGAATGACGGATGACTTATAGGTATATTGACCGGAACTGACACCAGTCTGCCTCCCAGGCTGGCAGCCAGTTGCACAGCTGGACCAGTCAAATACAAGGGAGATGATTAATGCAGCGAGTCGTACTTGATGCTCAACATCTTACGCACCACATCAAGCGTCAAAATCAAATGTAGAAAATGGCAAGGTCTCCGGAGCACCTAAAATATCTACTGTACCGGCAGCACGTTGGCTCAGCGGTTAGCACGCTCACCTCACCGCCAGAAGGATTTGATTCCCTCTCTGTGCATGTTCCTCTGGAGCTTGTGTGGGTTCCTAAGAGTGATATGGTTCCCCCCCCCCCCCCCCCCCATCAAACATATATAATCTGTAATTTCTCCTGCCAGTGCCCTTGACCGAAGCACTGGCCCGGAGCTGGAGTTGGTCCCTGGTTGCCATGCAATAGATGCACACTGCTCTTACGGATGGGTTGAATGCAAAGAACAAGTTTCACTAGGTTGTACAGAGTATGACTGTATAAATAATGCAGTCGCATAAAGATTTGATTTCCTCTTCGTCTTCTTCTTCTTCTGCATATATCCTGCATATATCCCTCCGTTTATATAAAAGTGTCTGTTGACAGCTACAGCAAGATGTGTTGGTGCTTAACAATCCCACAAACCACAGTTACATTCAGATTCGTACGTGTCATAGGCTACGTACTGCACCGACACCTCTACAGTACCTGTCGTATCACGTTCACATTACCTGTGTATGACCCGACTTTCGTATCGGAGGTGGAGGGGATGGCGGTGGAGTAACAGGCTGGCAGGCCTCCAGATCACAACATTTGTACAGTAAGCATTGCATCAATTGATATTTGCAACCATGCTTGTGGCAACAAAAACAGGTATTTTTTAAGCCAAAAAAATGATATTCTCTTAACCCTAACCAAGTGGTTTTACAGCCGAAACCTAACCAGCCAATCAGCACAGTGTTGTCACAACGTGAAATAGAAAAACTGAACCCAAAGACACTTAAGTTGCTCTATGTTTTTTGTTTGCAGAATCATATGTCGGCAACATTTATTCTCCTGAGGATGTAATTATCTGAAAATGCATCCAGAAATCTGATTAGAAATCCTTGGATGCTCCTTAAAACTCCAGAGCTTGCCTAAGAATCACCAGTAACTTCTCTAAATGTACAATTACATGACAAGCTGAATGTAGACACGTAAAGGCAAATACGTTGTTCATGAAAGCCGCTTAATTCCCATATCATTAACGTTGTGATTAGAGGTCCGTTCTGTAAACAAGGCTCTTGTTTTAAGATCTCATTCATTTAATTTTGATGTGCTTCTAATTCTCGCTGACTGTGATTTTCATCAGCGATCAGTGGTTTTCTGAAATGAAAACTTTCTTTGAACCGCTTTTTGAAACGTCCTTTGTGTCAGTAAGAAGTTTGAAGCTTTGCTTTTCAAAATGTGCATGACAGCCCGGTTTTATTGCACAGCTTGGAACCATTCGAACGGACGTACGAGAGCTAAGAAATTGAGTGAAATAAGTCAGCCAATAAATACAATGGCGCTGGAAGCCTATGGGCGGTGTACTGAAATGGCATTAGTTCAGCAGGAGGAAGTGCAATTACAATATAATTTCATTTCTGGGTATACTTGACATACAGAGTGATACATAATTTAAATGGATCTGCCAGCAGGTTGAGAGGTGAACTTCCTGTGCCAACAAGCAGGCGTAAAGGGTAACGCCGCCAATTTTACAGCGCTGGCACGTGTTTAATGTCGTATTTGATAAAAGTAGTATAAATGTTACCTGATAAATGGCATCCGATGATGTTACTCAGTGGCTGTAATGTATGCCCAATGTAGGCGATATCTGTGGTTCTGCTGCATTGATTTTGATCATTTAGTTTTTAACTGTTAGTAATGAGGCCACCAATGGATAACCCACCCATAATGTGACTGAGTGACATCACTGGACACAATTTATCAGAATACAGGCAGCTTCCTCTGGAGCAATCAAACCGCTGCCTATGAAGAAGAACCCACCCCATGACTTTTAAATAAACTCTTAATGTTGCAGCTGTAGCTCAGGAGGTAGAGCGGGTCGTCTAGTAATCAGAAGGTTGCTGGTTCGAATCCCATGTGTGTGGAAGTGTCCTTGACCACGATACCTTAAATTGCTCCTGATGAGCTGCTGGCACCTTGCATGGCAGGGAATGGGTGAATCTGACAAGTGTTGTAAAGAAATGAAATGCCAAAAGTCCATTTACCAATGTCTTAAATTGGTGGATTCACCCTTTAACAGATTTTGTAAAAATGTTGATAATCCAACAAGGATGTGCAAGAGGTGACATGCAGCAGCAGATCTTTGAATCAAAGATATATATATATTTATATATATATATATAAATATTTATAATGTAATGATAATTGAAACTGCATGCTTGATCATAGAGACTCTTGTGAGAATGTGCTGGTACACTGCACATTTCATGGAAATTGAATAACTTGTACACCAGAGTCAGCTCTTTTATTGACAGAGGAACTTTCAGTAATCTTTCAAAATAAGATATTAAATTATCAGCAGAGGCCGCGTACAGTACGGAGAAAGGTGACATTCATCCGCATTCATACGCGGCAGTTAATTCCCAAGGTTGCCACACAACACTGAATGATCAAAATCCACTTTATTCCAATCATCAGAACAGATTCTTTATTCCTCAGTGTGCAGGAGACGCTCACCATCTGCTGTTTTATTTCCATTTTTTGTAGCGCCGCGTCTACTTTTTCGTGATTAATTTAGCGCCTCATGTGTGCAGACGCGTCGCCTTGTTTCCTCTGTGCAATCACCTTTTTCTGTGTCTAGTGAAAAAAAAAAACATCTTTCCTCTGATTTTTAACAACTCTCGTCATCCCCTGCGTGACGTCACGGCGAAATTACATAATATGTCCTTCAGTGTGTTCCTTTCACCTCACTGTCATTTGGGATCTGACTGTAGCTCTGGGCAATATTCACTAATACCTGTCTGATGTCTCTGGATTTTTTTTTTTTTTAGATCTTTGTGACTCTCGCCTCACCCCGCCGTCCCTTCCCCTCCCCCCTCTCCTCTTGTTCTTTCTTCTCTGTTCACAGAAATGCGTTCAGTGACCCACTGCAGTCGTTTCTCCTCAGTCCTAAAAATTACTCTGCAGATGCACGCTCCCGTCCCGGTAGCCAAACAGCCGGACGACTGACCACACTTCAGTTCTGGGCTGTGACTTTGTGAACGGTGCAGGCGAGCTTTTACCGACTGAGGTGGTTTGACAAAAACGGGTGTACTGAATAAAGTTGTCCGATGTAGTACTCTAAAAATACTGCACAAAATGCTGAAAACATCCTCTTGGTGCGGAGCTGCTGCCCTTTCTGCCAAGAATCCTCCCGATATGTTTCCTCTACATTAATACACACATCCTCCCGCATCAGAGAGGACATCATGCGGAAATGCATCATCACGTCGATGCAATGCTATATCAATAAGGGATAATGGCTTTTACCATGACTCATCTCATCGGCGTAGAGAAACACTAAGTGCACTGACCATTTCGCGCATTCAATGGCATTAAGCCTTCTAGATTTCATAAAATGTGCTTTTTGGAAGATTTTCTGAACATTACAGGAAGAAGATAAGTGCGAGGAAGCAGCGGTTATTATCAGACGTTCTCCGGAGACTTCGTTACAGGACGCTCACGCATTAAAATGTGCTGCAGATATTTTAAATTTCCCTCATTGTTTTTCTGTCAACCATTCATTTCACTGTCTTCAGCCTGTATCTTTACTTAGAGGTTGATGACTCTCCTCACAGTTCCTTGGCCGTTACCTAAAGCAAGTGTTGAATATGCATGAGTTCAGCCTCATAAACTGCTGCTCTCAGCGCTAAAGTCAGTAGGAAGCCCAGCTCAGCAGATGGGGGGGATCAGAAAGAAAACTTAGTGAAAGAGAAAGAGAGGAGAACTTGTTTGACTTATCTTCAATGGTGGGAGATAAACCACGTTTCCCTCTCTTCATGTTGCCCTTGCAACGAGAGCGACAGGAGGCGCTAGCTCGGGCCGCCATGCTAGTTCGTACACGGTGCGCATGCATGCACCTGATTGTGTGTGCTTGGATGTGGAAGTGCTCGAATGTGTGTATGCAAGTGCCTTTGTGAGTGTCTGTCCATATCATTTTGCCTGAAGCTCTGGACAGTTGCCAGGCAACTGTGGCGGGCATCTCGGCACTCGGCCGGGCGGAGCAGACGCTTCCACATGCCTATGGTTTTGATAAGCGGCGCAGGTCAGCCCGGATACGTTACCGGGTCAGAGTCACGCCAGGCTAAGAGCCGGTCAATTGCCGGGATGATCTAACGATAACGCTATCACACAGTAACATGCAAACTATATCCTGATTACCGGGAGCAATCCTTTTTCAAGGTAACGTTTCTGCTACAACAGTGATATTAAAGTAACAAGATGTTTTTAATAACCCGTTCGACACTAAACACTGCCCTATGGACGCCGAGAGCAGCTGTGGTTTCTTATAATTTAGGCAATCCTATTATCTCTAGATCACAGTTTAATCGAGCAGTGGGTTCTCATGATCATTATCTCATTATCATTAGGTAAGAAAAAAAAGAGATTATAGTTTTCTCAAGGCCGGGTCGCTGTTTGCGGTTGCAGGTTGTGCAACTATCAGACTTTTTACTAAAGCATTAATTTGGCCTCTCGAGATGAAAAGATAATCTGGCCGTGATTCGGAGATAATGTAAAAGAATATGAGCGAGCCGGGAGATACAACATCTAGGTCGCTGCGGGAAAACGTGGTGTTCTCCTCCTGATGTGGACGTCCAGACGGAGGCACCAGGCACATTCGGTTGGAGCGGTTCATTAGTCTAAGATCTGATTCTTGCTGTACAGTATGATGATGGCGTAGCACAGAAGCACAAAGCAATAACGTTACGTGCAGCTGAAGCCGTTTTTTTCATTCCCTTCTATTTCTGGGCAGTTTATTTTTGGCAGTCAAAAATTGTTTTTTTTTAATTCCTTTTTTTATCCTTAATGTGTTTTTTTTTTATTTATCTCATATTCTTTGTTCCTAACTGACGGGAATGGGTGAAGGCTTAACTTTTTTTACAGAATGCATATTGCTACAACTGTGGACCAGACATGAAACTTTACAAAATAAAGACCACCGGCCACTATAAAGGTGGTGTTCTTTGTTCGTTTGAAGCCCTGATGAAAACCTAATGGTCGAAACATGTTGGCTTTTTATAAATTATTGCCCTTTTAATGATTTATGACTACAATACAGGCTTTTTTTTGTATTTCCAACCTCATCTCGAGTGCCTGGATTACTTGTGAAATCAACTATTCTCGCATCACTCTCATATTTCTGTCCGTGCGTGCACCGCAGCGAGTAACCTATGACGTAAGAAATATTATTCCTCAAATAATTTCAGACAACGCTGCCGTGTAATATGAATCATGATGCCGTCACGTGAACCCTCCACCCAAAAACACTCCAGGCTCGAAGTGTTGCCAGCGGCGCAGTGAGCAGCGTGGGATGAGACGCGCGTGTGTGTGACTGTTGTCGAAAAGGTCAATTTGGCAGGTTATCATCACCGCCGCCATCATCATCACCATCACTTACATTATTATCATCGACAATAAAACTTAATTTGCTGTTGAGCACACTTGAGAGCGCGCTGACTGTCCTCTCTCACCATCTGTCTCTGTGCACTCCCTATACTGTCCCCATTCACTCTACCTGCCCTTTAGAATGTAAAGGCCTTACGTCAGTCACCTATACGTGCCTCTATCAGTGAGCGCAGAAGAAGACTTACGGAGTTACGCTCACTTGATGGTATTCTCACAATGTGTTCTTATGCTATGGAGAAGACAGGGCCTTGTGTATAGTGGTATACCTCGTGAGTTATACTGTACATATCCCTGCGCAAAGTAAACATTTATTATCCAACCAATATGCTCATTGAGGTGACGTACGGACATAGTTCCACTGTGTAAAGCCTGAGGTGGTGTTGTCAATAGCTATTCAGCTCAAACCCCACCGGCTGAATCACCGTATGAACGCAGCTAAACGACAAACAAGTCGGTGGATGGGGGTTGTTGGTTTATAAAGACGTGTTGTGTACCAGCTGTTTAATATGCGCTCTTCTCCACTCGCACAAATTATCGTTAGTGACAAGAAAAAAAACAGATTCGGCTTCCTTAAAGCTTCTGTCGCCAGTGTTTTTAATGCTTTGTTTAATCACCCGGCTCTGAAGAGGTCTTTAGTGTTCATAAGCTCGTTGTTTTGGCTTGATGTCCGTAACAGTGCAGGGCGTCTGTCGATGGCGGTCTCCTCGGCTGGGCTGAAAGGTTTTGCTAGCTTAGTTAGCTTAGTTAGCTTAGTTAGCTTAGACTCTTGTCCGTGATTAGATGCACAATTCCTTCAGCAGATGAGGTTTCGGAGGTGGGGAAATACTCACAACAAGGTCTGGATTATCTTCAGTAATCGGGCCACGATTTCTGAAAAGAGGCATTGTTGCCGGAGTGCCATCTGGTTCCGTTAAAGTCAAGAGATGGCAGAAATCTCTACGACCGATATCTCCGAAAACCCTTGTTCGTTTTGTTCATTTTATTTCATCTTGCTGTGGGTGTGCACCTGCTGTGTAAATGGAACTAGGTGAAACATGCCTTCTGTAGCTCTCCTCCTCTCTCTGCTGACAAGTTAGTTCTCTTAACTGTGTTGCATTTCCAGCATGGGTATAAAAAAAAATGAGTAATTTGGCAAAAGCTTTCTGAGTGAAATCTCTGAGGAGTTCTTGACAATGACAGGATGCCATCTTCGGGTTTCGCAGAATATCTGAGTTAATGCACATGATTGTTTTTCCCCTGCGCCCTTGAATTTGCGCCCTGCTCCTCTCTCCTCACATAATCCGTGTTTCCTTTCTCTTTTTCCTCTCTGTGTTTGTTCTAATTTGCCCTGCAGGGTTTCTGAGCACAGGGGACCAGTCTGCTAAGGGGAACTATGGCTTGTTGGACCAGATCCAGGCCCTGCGCTGGCTCAATGAAAACATTGCCCACTTTGGAGGGGACCCAGAGAGAATCACCATCTTTGGCTCAGGAGCCGGCGCCGCCTGTGTGAACCTCCTCATCCTCTCCCACCACTCTGAGGGTAAAGTTCCTTCGCTGTCATTGTCACATTCGTAGCCATTTACCCTGCTAGGATTAACATCTCAGGACAGTGTGGGAAGTGTATTTCTTTAAAGACCAAGTTAGTGATTTTTAAGGATCAGCCTTAACCAGATAGAAATATATGTCAATATTATTTCCCCAAGTGAAAGGAGTCAATAAGTATTCGAAGCAAATTAGTATTTTGGAATTTTTGGGAAAAACTGCACAGACGGTGATTTGAAAGAAAAAGATTGTCAGTCTGCACAGTGCTGGAGCCGACAGATGGATGAAAACAGCGGGTCGTTCACCCTAGAAACAGTACTCACCTTGGGACACGAGCGCTGTGATAATCCCAAATAACAACGCTCCACGAGGGACGAAGATCAACGGGCTGCGCTCACAGAACTGTCAATCCAATAAAACTAAGCACTGAATAGATTATCTATCTATCTATCTGTCTGTTACTAAAAGATGCAATATGTAAGAATTAGCTACTAGTCAAAACCTTACGTATTGCACCTTTAACGTATAGCCTTTGGTCTGGACACTATTTTATTCCGTCTTTGTTACAGATGGGCAGTTTACTGTTTCTCTAGTTATCTCGCCATTTGGGTTTCTAAGAGCTAAATAACTCATGCGATTGAGTTCAGACGCCACTGGTGCAAAATTACATTTAATTCCCTTCTTTTAATATAAATACAAAAGCACTCCCCAGTCCTATGGTTTCTGGTTAAACGGCAAGGCTCGGAAGAACATTTATTAAGACCCATTGTCTCTCTCACTCCCTCACTCTTTCACTCTATGAGGCTTTCAGTGGAATCAACACACACACGATATCACTGCAGATGAAGTGTTGATGTGTGGGACAGCCAGCTTCCCCCCATCCACAATCCGCCGCACGTTTAGTTTTTGTGACTGACTGCGTTGTGTCACTATGTCACTCGGCAACTTTGAGATGCCCTTACCTGCTGTATTATACGCAAACTGATTATTTAATTTTTTTTTTTATCTCGTGCTTTAGGTATTTATACCTCCGTTTTCAAGAGAGTTCATGCAAAGGTTTATGTGAAAATGTACCGTTAAATCTTGCATCACCCCTCGGTACGTCCTCGAGGCACCACCGCTGGATCTACTACGGCGTACTACTTAATAGCGACGCTTCTTTCCTTGTTTTGTTTGTCTTTGAATGGCAGATGTCTAAAATACCCACCAGATGTTTCGATGACTAATCCTCTGATCTGGGTTGGCAGGTAGAGCTCAGGATGTGAAGAGCACTTCATATTTTACCAAGAATTCAGATTATGTTATTACCGATGATCTGTTCACCTCCGCACTGACGAGCTGCGCTCGGACAGATAAAATTAAAAAAATGTTTTGTATCTGTGTCTGCGTTGGGAACACACACATCTTTTTGTCAATCAAGATGTTGGAAAAGCTTCAGGAGGACATGGAAAGCATTTTCGATAATTGGGTGGTATTGGCCAAGTCGTTAGTTGTTGACAAGTTGCCCGCTAATGTGTGCTGTCTGCTGTCCAGAGACGAACGCTCACAAGGCGATAAAAAAACGCTCTGGGTTTCCTTCTCTCGCAGACTTTGTTTAGAGCGTCAACGCTTCGATGCCTTTTCTTTGCGCGTTCAATAGCAAATCGAAAGCACCGAAGCTGCAGAGCGATTGGTGCAATGTCATAGAGCGAGAGTTGAACATCCACATTAGCATTATGGGTTGTTATGCACAGTTCTGTGGCAAGAAAATCCTCCTCTACTCCATTTTGAAGTCAGGCTGTAAAACCACAAAGCTCAGAAAAAGTCGGAGGGTGAAGCGATTTTTAAAGGTACTCTGCACGCTCGTGTGTGTGTGTGTGTGTGTGTGTATGTGTGTGTGTGTGTGTGCAGAGGAGAGATGAGATGAGCGGCGGAGCTGGAGCTGCAGCTGAGAGGCTTCTTAATTGATTTCACAGGGAGAGGAGCGGGGGTGGGGCACATGCAGAATATGGGGGGGCTTAATTATTAATGACAGAATCTGCAGATAAAACAGAGGGACAGCAAGCCACTTTACATAACAGTGCAGCGGTGCAACAGTGCGAGCAGTTTTCTTTCTCCCGCTGTCTTTCTCGCTTCTTCCGAAGCGGCCATCAGCCTCGCCGCTCGCCGTAGAGCTGTCACCGTTTTTCTTGCCGCCGTCCCTCGTTGTATGCACGTAACGGAAGCGCTTCATTTTCCTTCCCTGATCCTAATAAAGATTTTGTGCGGCTGTGAAACGCAGCAGAATATCTGCTTCATCTCGCTTCGTATGTAATACTTGGAGTTGCTCCTCCTCCAGCATATGCATTATTGAGCTCACACTGTGAGGCCTTGAAGGCCCCATCAGCTGCGAGCAAAAGTGTGTCAGAGGGGGGGGAAAAAAGGACAGTGCTGCAGTGAGAGCGAATAAGTGATATGAAGCTATAACTGCTGTATACGTATCGTCCTGCTTTGTGCAGGCTTGTTCCAGAGGGCCATCGCTCAGAGTGGCTCGGCCATCTCCAGCTGGGCGGTCAACTACCGACCCGTGATGTACACCAAGATCCTGGCAAGGAAGGTCGGCTGTTCTCTGGGAGACATGGCCGAGTTGGTGGACTGCCTGAGGAGGAAGAGTTTCCGAGAGCTAGTGGACCAGGACATCCAGCCTGCGCGCTACCACATCGCTTTCGGACCCGTGGTAGACGGGGACGTGGTGCCCGACGACCCTGAGATCCTCATGCAGCAGGTCCGAGCCGCTTCTGCTGGATACCGTCCTGTGAATAACCACATTGTTTCTGATTATTATTCACTTGCTTTTGCTGTGTGAATGCTGCCCCGTGCTGCCGTGTCATGCCGTGCGTGTGTTTCGTTCCGACACCAGGGCGAGTTCCTGAACTACGACATATTGCTGGGTGTCAACCAGGGAGAGGGCCTGAAGTTTGTGGACGACAGCGAAGGAGAAGACGGGATCTCAGCCGCCTCGTTCGACTACACCATCTCTAACTTCGTGGACAATCTGTATGGATATCCTGACGGTCAGATTCGATTCTATTTTACCTCAATTATGACACGCTTTAATGCTCGGATCTTTAACTGTCCGCAGGTTGTTGGCTTCTGCAGCGCTGATAAGTACATTAAATAATGTTCAGACTGGCGGGGCAAAGTCAGAAGCGATACTTTATTTAAGGAAACACATTATTTTATTAGCGAGATGTACTAAATATATGAATATAAAGTAAAACCCAACTGGATAAATTATGAAATTATTGGATGAATTTTTACCGTCGCATTAATATGAAAGTCACATTTGACTGTTTGACTCGGTTTGAGTGGAGCGAGTTGTAAATGTTTTAAATGCGCAGAATCTCATAATCTCGTCAAATGAACGACATTTTTATTACTTTGTCATGCGTACAACTACTCAGAGTCTGCGTGGGCTTGTAGTAGATTTACATATGTTTTATTTCGTATGAATAAGTATAAATACATAACCATCAAGACAATGTAGTATCCAGTACAGTACTTCCCTTTGAATTCTGGTGAAGCTGCGTAAAATGGAACTACTCCAGTGAATTATAGGTACCTTAGAAGTTTGCTCTAAAGTGAGTCAGAGTAAAAGTAATTAGTTACTTTCCAACACAGCTGCAGGGTAAGTTTGTCAAAAAATATTGATTTCCATAGTTTCGAAACAACACAACATCGAACTCAACATCAAAAGTTCCAGAGCTATAAAATAAAAAAAGATCTACAGTTAGATTTTCAGCCCAAAGCTGCACAAATATTGACATTGTTACAAATGTTGGCGTAGCACTACAGCTAGCAATATAATCCACTGGCATGTTTAATGCTGACCGTTGTCATTTAAAAAAGGTTTGCGTCAAGATATTTTTGCATTATCATTATTATATTCCTTCTATTTCTCGAGGACAGTGCATATTAAAGAACATTACCGTAAATATGTCAGGATTATCCCAGAGGCTTAGATTGGGTCTACCGTCCCCAGACAGGTGCAAAGTTGGCCACCAAAAATCAAGAAACATAGTGTTGAGCTACACACAAACTTGAAAAATCTGATAAACTATGTGTTTGCATTCAATTCGCAGTTATAAAATACTGCTTTGTCAAAACTAAATGGAGGTAAAATTAATAAAAGTGTGCAGCAGGTTGATCGACAAGCATCTTAGTGGATTCTTTTTGCAGGGAGAGGTTGAGTTGTGCACTAGACTGAGAAGAAAACCTAGACACAGAATGCAAATGTGGCGCCTCTTAAGTCCAAGGAGAATTTCCCACCTGGCAGCACAGTAGAGCCTTGCAATTTGTAACAGCTTTGCCAGATATGAGCCTTGAATTCTTCCACCTGGTGTTGCAGGTAACCTCTCACTTTATCCCTGCTTACATACTAACTTAAATTTGGTTTCTTCCAAGGTAAAGATATCCTCAGAGAGACCATAAAGTTCATGTACACAGACTGGGCCGACAGGGACAACAGCGACATGCGTAGGAAGACCCTCCTGGCTCTGTTCACCGACCATCAGTGGGTGGCCCCGGCTGTCGCCACTGCCAAGCTGCACGCCGAGTTCCAATCGCCAGTCTTTTTCTATACCTTCCACCACCACTGTCAGACCGAGGCCAGGCCGGAGTGGGCGGACGCGGCCCACGGAGACGAGATCCCCTACGTGTTCGGGATTCCCATGGTGGGAGCCACCGACCTGTTTCCCTGTAACTTCTCCAAGAACGACGTCATGCTCAGCGCTGTGGTCATGACGTACTGGACCAACTTTGCAAAGACAGGGTTAGTATAATCATGCATTCACAGTATGCAGTAAGATGCTCATATGTAACATAGCGGTGTGCCTTTACCCTTTTAGAGTTAGTTTGCTGAAGGTTTGTGCAAATGTTCAAATGTGTTGTGAGTCCAAACATCTGGGCTGGGACTGTGTTGCGCCTTGACATACAGCACCTGCTCTTTTGAAAAGGTGTTCTTCCTGCCGAAGAAATCCAAATTAGACTTCTGCACACCTCAAATAGCAATACAGCTCTTGTGTTTTGACATACTGAATTGCTGTATGGGCAACATGTGTTGTGCAAAGTTAAAGGTGCAGCTGCATTTTCAGACATTTATCCCGCATGCACCAAGACAATCGACCTGCTGGTTTGGAGATAACTCATGACGTGACATCAGGGATGTTTCAGAGATCCTTTTGTGATTTATTCGGGAAGAGGGTTTAGTCGGAAGAGATTTGACAAACCAAACTTCTTCATGTTGCTGAATCCGTGAAGGGTGTTATTTTTTGTTGAACTTTTGTTTTTCTCCTGTATCTTTATTTTTGGTGAATGTCATTTGGAAGTGTAATTTGTGGACTAGGATAAAATTGAGCTGTCTAGTAAAATGTCAACATCTTCTTTAAAGAGTCATTTAAGAATGTGAGTTAAAGGTGCAACATGTTCGAAGTCTAGTTGGAAACAACTAAAAATGAAATATATGATGAACAAGTTGTGGAAAAATAATGGTATTTTATACTATGATGTGCAAGTATTGAGTTGCAGCGATATCTACTAAAGTTAGCATGCTAAATGCTAGCCCTGCCCCATCCAAATCCAAAGCCCCGTGATCGCGATGTCACTAACTCTTACATAGTGAACCTTTAATAACATGATGATTAATCATTTTAAACCTTAAAAATCTGATTCTGTTATTTCTCTCCCCCAGGGATCCAAACCTGCCAGTTCCTCAGGACACCACCTTCATCCACACCAAGCCCAACCGCTTTGAGGAGGTCATCTGGACCAAGTTCAGCTCCAAAGACAAGCAGTACTTGCATATCGGCCTGAAGCCTCGCGTCAGAGACAACTACCGGGCCAACAAGGTGGCCTTCTGGCTGGAGCTCGTGCCACATCTTCACAGCCTCCACAAATTAATGCCAATCCCCATCACGACTCCACTGCCGCCCGGAGGCTCCAAACCCCGCCCTAAAACCTCCACGCGCCCTGTGATCTCCACCTACCCGCCCGAGTCTGACCCCGATAGTTCAGAGAGACCCCGCTTCTCTCCCTTCCCCGACGAGACTAGGGACTACTCCACCGAGCTGAGCGTGACGGTAGCTGTGGGCGCCTCGCTTCTTTTCCTCAACGTGCTGGCCTTTGCCGCACTTTACTACAAACGGGATAAGCGCCACGAACTCATGCAGAGACGCCACCGCCGACTGTCCCCGCAGCGCGGCACGACAATGGGAATGGGCGTCGGCATGGGAGTGGTAGGGGCCCCGCCGCACAACGACCTGGCGCTGAGTCAGGAGGAGGAGCTGATGTCGCTGCAGATGAAGCAGCAGAGGGTGGAGCTGGAGCACGGCACGCCCCTCCCATCCCGCGGCATCCACGGCGACCTGGAACCCCTGCGACCTCCCGTGTGCCCACCCGACTACACGCTGGCCCTGCGGCGAGCGCCGGAGGACGTGCCGCTGATGACGGCCAACACCATCACCATGATCCCCAGCACCATCAGCAGCATGCAGCCCCTCCACCCCTTCAACACTTACCCCCCTGTCCCGGCCCCCTCCACCACACC
Organism: Diplodus puntazzo; assembly: GCA_963678695.2. Lineage (NCBI taxonomy): Eukaryota > Metazoa > Chordata > Actinopteri > Spariformes > Sparidae > Diplodus > Diplodus puntazzo. The sequence goes on along the minus strand of OZ023167.1, from coordinate 4,998,153 downwards.
CGTCCCCAGCCACAGCAACAATGCCCTGCCACACCAACACTCCACCACCCGTGTATAGGACCAGGCACAACCCCACTCTGGGCTTACAGAGACGCACCACACAAACTGCTCCATACAAAACTCCACCCTCACCGCCCTCTCTTCTTCTTCTTCTTCTTCTTCTTCTTCTTCTTTACTGTATCTGTGTCTTTTTTCTCATCAAGCCCTCGAATAAAGCTGCAGTTTGTAAGATTTTAAGCAGTGAAATACCTCTAAAAATGTAATCACAAATCAAGGAGGAGTTGATTAAAAAAGCTCCCTTGCCAAAAGCCTGTCATCGTAGGTACATACCGCTTCGCCCCGTCACAGCTCGCTCAATATCTCCCGCTTAGGTGAGCCACCAGACGCAGCTTCCAGCCTGCAGCTCCCTCTCTCTCTCTCTCTTTCTCTCTCTCTCCCCCAGAGCTTACCGAGCTAATCACAATCAGTCAGGCATCTTATGTGTAGCTTGGTTGTTTGGTTTTTTTTTAACGCATGTGTTGTGGTGTCAGTGTAAAAACTATGTTTGACATAGAATACATCCACTCATTTTTTTTTTCATTCACTTAGTGAGAAAAAAGATAAGGTGGTAGCGAGCAGCTTTTTTTTCTTTTCTTTTTTTTTTTGGCGAGGCGACATATGCCCCGACAAGCTGTCTGTCGTGAAGATTTCTTGAAACTTACAAATTGCAGCTTTAAAGGCCCAATCTGGAAGTGAAACTTGGCACCCTGTGTTGAGCGCTACGTCCCAACAGCCGCGTCTGTGTTCTGACTTTGAAGACGTTTGTCAGCGTGAAGCGTATTCACAGCACTGCAGGTATGAAGGGTGAACTATTCGACAGCGGAGCGCAAGTTTTTCAGCGATTTTAAAACTTAATTTCCGCTGTTTACAAATTAATCTGTTTTTCATCTACGATGCGACCTAGATGCCTCCGAAAAGTGTTTTTTTTTTTTTTTTTTAGAGAGAGAAAACAATCTGCGTACACACACAAATGTTGCTTTCCAAACATTTCCAGATTGGGGCTTCAAGTGTCGGGCGGTACAGGAAATAACTGAATCACACTCAGTCTGTCTGTGGGATGCAACCTGGAATCCAGGCTGCCCATTAGAACTCGCTGCATCTCCGCTCCAATCACGACCATCACTTTATTTGTTTGTCACTCTTTATCTCTCCGTCTCGTCTTCCCCCTCATCTAAACCCGCTTCTCTCTTTTTCGGCTTTCTTCTCTTCTGCATCTTGCCCTTGTAGCTCTTTTTATTAAAAAAAAAAAAACATCAACCATCTTCACTTCTCTCTCCTCTCTCTCCTCGCAATCACTTCTAGACTCTCTTTTCCTTTTGGAGTCTTTTATACAAAAAAAAAAAACACAAATGTAAATGATGTATTATTAATAAATTGTAAGGATATGAATGAAAAAAAAAGATATTCTGATATCTCGTTTTTACCAGCATTCTTGGTGCCAAGTACTGTGATAAAGTTCCTCTCCCGCTGGCGTCCAGTGGACCGCCCCGGAGAGGTCCGTCCTGACTGTATCTTACAAAAAGGAAATACCATCTAAAAAAAAAGTGCCAACCCCTTCATCTTTCTTTCTTTTTTGATCCACACACTTTTTTTTGTTTGTTTGTTTTTTTTGTTTTTAATTACACTCAATGTTGCACTGTGGCTGGTCCCTTCTTTAAAACGGAGATCAGATTCAATATATCCTTGTTTAAAGAAAAGAGATGAAAAAAAAGAGTATATAAAGTTTTATTAACGACTTTGCTGTCTGGGATGTTTGCATGTTTTTTTTTTTTCTTTTATAAAGTATGTGGACAGAGACGTTTGTTTGTCATTTTAATGATTTGCCTTGTTCTTCATTGATTTTTCTTTTTTTTTTTTGCTTTCTTTTCATTTCGAGAATCATTTTTCTATTTTAATATCAGCTGCACTTTGTGGTACTTTCAGAAAAAAGGTATTAAAGTATTAAGAGATGAATATTGTGTAAAACTATGATTATAACAAAGAGAGTAAATATTTCCTCTTTATTTTTTTCATTTCCTAACACTGAGGCTGTGCCGCAAAAACTACCAGAGACTGACGAAAAGCCTTTTTTTCTTCTCTCCTCCCTCTTTTTTGCTCTGTTTCTCTTTATCTTTTGCAACTGTCAAGTTCGCAGTCACTGTATCTCAATCTCACCTGAAGATAGCACTTTTTTGAGTTACATAAAAAAAAAAAGAAAAACTACTTTACATGAATACGTCTAAATAAGGTTTTTGTCTGTGACTGACATTAACCACATGCTTCAAGTGTTTGAAGACTGCCTGACAGTTATCTTTTCGTCTGCTCTTTTCTTGTTTCATGACTCTCCTCCTCCTCCTCCCCCCCACCTCTCTCTGCAAGGCGGGAGGAAAAAGGGATAAGATATATATTTATGACGACGGTCAAAAAAGGTGAGAAAGCCTTTGTACGCGTTTCACACCTTTTTCGCACAACTGAACACAGAGACGGGTCACACTCTGAACAAAATCTGAAAAAAAAAAAAAGCCCCAGTGACATTAGGACACACACTGGACAAACGGCGACAGTGATTCCACCGGCGAACGATTCGTCGGGTGCGCAAGAGGATGCATTCTAAAAAAAAACCTGATTTTAAAAAAAAAAGAAAAAAAATCTTTAATGACAGACATTACTCATTACACCATATATCACAAAAGCAAAAGGCGAGCGGGTTTCATTCCGCCTGCATCCTGTCTGCTTAGGATAACGACACTCTGGAGCCAGACTGCCATCCCCCCCTCACACTGGACTTGGAGCGAGGACAAAAAGAACAAAAACCAACACATGAAAAACAAACTGTACATTTTTTAAGTGTAGGAGAAACAAAACTGGAATTTGTAAATATTATGTTTGTCGTTTGGTTTGAGTGACTGGCCGGATCTTTTCTTTGTTGACAACAGGTGCAAGTTTAGATGAACCTAACATGATTTTTAGCGCTCATGTTTCGATTCTCCTTTTCTTTCCCCAGATCTCAAGGGCAAAAATTCCAATTGGTTACGGGCACATGAGTACATCTGTTAACATACATGAATTATTAAGAAAAGAGAAGGGAAAAAAAAATCACAGCATGGTTGAGGTCAGCATAAACATGAAAAGGAATGCTTACGGCTCAGGTTAGCCTTGATATCGGGGGTTGCAGATGCATAGAGGGCTGTCGAAGGCGCTACGTACACACCTGGCACGATCCCATCAGTCATGAAGGCAGCTTCTGAGTGAAATGAGTCCTTTCATTGGTTAAAAAAAAGCCAAAGAACAGCTGCAGGGAACAGATGAAGGAGTTTTAAGAAATGAGGCAATGAAGAAGAAAAAAACGAGATAGGGCGGATGTTTCGAATGTGCTCAAAACAAACCACAAATCAAGGAATTTTACTTGCGATGCTGTTGGATTTTAATTGTTAGTGTCTCACGTTGTCTTGAGCATTGTCATACAAGTATAACCCCGTAGTTGGGAGGTTGTGGAATCCTTTGTACTCTTTCGGTCTTGTTTCAGACTCTTAATCATGGTCGTTGTTTTGCTACCTTTTTGCAGTTTCGTCTGCACATTCTGTTCATGGGAGTATTGACCCAGCTGTTTGTTGTGAGTTTTGAGTTGCCCACGCTTCAAAAAGAAACAGCATTACTAAGACAGTATTTTGGGATTTTTTATTTTATTTTATTTTATTTTTTTGAAACGAGGGTTTGGACAGCCAACGGATAATGGAAGCACACTCACCAAGTTTACATGTTTACACTTACAGTTTTGATGTTGGCTTAAGGTAAGGGGGGCGGGGGGGATAAGAGAAATTAAAAAAGCATTATAATGATCCAAATATCTTCTTATTACAACATTTATTGCCAGAATGGTAAAGCGAAGGCTTGCACCTGTTTGTCTGTTTCATTTAGTCTGATTCAGTAACCTGCTTGAAGCTCAAGATACTGTGAGAGAGCATAATGACCAGAAGGGGTTGAAAGAATTAAAGTTAATATTTCTATTTCAAATAGAGGCTATTACACACTGTATGTTGTGTATCTGAACTGGAAAACATTAAAAAGACATTCTTAAACAAATGCTTTGCCATTATTGTCACATTGTCAGAGATGCACAGTAGAGCTCAACAATTGCTGTATCTGATATCACCTTATGGTGTTGTACCTGGATCTTCATGATTAATGTTGTTCCAGGACCATCGTTGAACTATTCAACTAACCAACCATGTTGTTCTGATGTCATAGCTTTCAACTCGTGTTTGAATCTGAAAAATCATAAATAATGTTACTCCAGGAGACTATAACTACACTTAATATTTTGTTTATATATATATATATATATAAATATATATATGTATATATATGTATACATATATATATATATATATATATATATATATATATATTATATTATATTATATATATATATATATTATATATATATTGTTCAGGTTTTTGATGCTGTTTGGTTTAGTTTAGGTCACAAAAATACTTGCAAGGTTTAGGAAAACAAAATACTTGGTTAGGTTTAGGTCCCAAAAACACTTGGCAAGGTTTAGGAAAACATGGTTTGGGTTAAAATAGACCCTTAAACAACGGTAAACACTTATTTGGAAAGGATAACTTCTGCCATGCCCCTGTTTCTTTTCCCCCTGGTTTGCAAAAGCTATGACATTTCAAAGGTTGGTTGTTGAGGTTCAATGATGGCTCTGGAGCAATACTGATGATGATGTTCCAGGAACAACACCAACATAGGCAGAATCCAGTCGTGCCTCAGTAATGAGGTTCCAAACTGTGATTTATACTCTGAATTGAGGATGTTGATTATTAGACATAATGTTGTTACCATCCAAGATTGACTTACCATGAGCTATGAGAGTGTGAAACGATGATATATGCTTCCACATCTACAAGTGATATCAACCTTGCTTTTCGCAATGTCATGGTGCTCATCCTACCCACAACACTTAAGTGTAACAGAGATGTCTGTGATTGGTGGATGTAAATGTTTAATGCACTCATGAATGTTGGGGAGCAAGTTACTGCTCCCACTTTTATGTTCAATTTCCCACAGAGCGACCCTGATTTTTCTTTCTGACATGCTGAGTTTTGTTCAGAGATGAGGAAAAAGTGTCCAAAAGGGTGAAAACTACAAGTCAGACTATGTACCTGTGTTTGTGAGTCAAAAGTTTCTGGAAAGTTGGAAAGGAATCATTCACAATTGTTTATGAGATGAGTAGTCCTTCAGTCTTATATGTCATTATGTACAAAGTGTTGTACCTTTGCCTTTGTATTCCACTTTCCTTTCTTCTTTTTTTTTTTCTTGCTCTGAATCAAATGTTTTATGGTCACAATTGATCTTTTAGTTGGTTGGTTCGGTTCCAGGCTTAAACATAATACTGTTACTGTGGTAGTATTGACTCGATTAAGTTGCTGGCCTAGGTCTTCATGAGTGATTGATGCTCCGTACCAGTCGCTCCAAGAAGGAGGATTAACTTCCTCTTCCATGGAAAAAGCAGATTCTGGTTAAGTGACCAGAATAAGTATGTAGAATACAACCAAGAGCGACTTTTATCATTCTCACGGCTTACTGGTTGGCAGGCAATTGCATAATTATGCAACCAGCAGGTATGCAACAACTTTAATTAAGTCTTCCTGTTGAAGGTCCAATACACAGTTACCTTTTAGTTCTGGTTTGGTCTCCACCAACTCCTGAGAAAAATGTCTTTAGTTAATTGCAGTGAGCTGCCGTGTTGGACTTGGGATATTAACATGCTTTGTACATTATTACTGCCCACTACCGCCTGAAACCAGCTGAATATGAGTATATACAATACATATGATACATTTGTCAGATAGGCCTATAAAATGTAAAGGCGTACTGTAAAGAATTTGTTGGTTGCTGTTTGGAAACACTGCATTCACAGTCGATGATGTTGAGCCTCATTCCTGGGTCGTCAAACACAGTAGGCACCAACCCAAAGCATCTGTATTTGACAACATGGCGGGAATGAAGCTCAACAATCAGCTATCTTTCTCCAGAATCTGACATCCAAAAAACCCATTCTCATAACTTCTACCACTCAAGTCTACCGGATCATAATGTCATAAATCAAATCAACTTTGGAGGTGACAACTGCATGAAATTTTCCCAGGAGCAATTCCCGAGGGGGTGGACGCCAGAAGTAGTGCTTCAACTCTGATAACGAACACTCAACCACTCGGCCAATTAATGAAAAACACATAATTATGCATATTGCTTTATTTGCTACTGCGGGGAAACCCTGTGGCTTGCAAGCAAAAAAATCAGCTAGCAACAAGCTAACATAAAGAGTGAGCTGTAATTCAGGGCAGAGAGAGTGAAGACTGCTGACATTTATAAATGTGATTTTATTGCTTGACATGTACTTTGTTTTACTGCTTACTGGAGGTCAGCCACCAACAAGAGACCTCCCACACACACTGAAGGCTAGTGGCAGACTCAGGATGTTTCAGGGGCGGGGCTAAGAAATAAATAAAAGGGGCATAAATAAAGATTGATCATTTCAATAAAGCACCCATGTTTTTTGAACATGAGAGCACTAAAGCGGGATTGGCCCCCTGAACCCGCCCTGAGTCCATCGGTGCTGTAGGACATCCGCTTCGTGTGCCACTGCTGACTGCAAAGTGCTTTTTATTGCACGTTATTAATATTATTCAAAGTCATATATTTCCCAGGATGGGGAGGTTGTGTGATGATGATTCAGAGGGATTTTATCTATATTGTTCCTTTCGGAAAATCCTGCATAATATAGTTTTAAAAAGGCATTAATGAGGCTGAAAAGCTCCACAGAGTTGGTTAGTTGAGATGAAATGACAGTATTTGAAGTAATGGTTATTGGAGTTTGAAATATGTGATGTTTGTTCCAACTTTAAAAGGAAGAAAATAATAGCGTGGCTGCTCATAGAGAATGAGCACAGAGTAAGACTGACAGCTATCCTTTATTACTATCGTTAGGGTCACTATCTGTGGTGGTTATTGTCCCAGGATTGGTGGTTAAGGCTTCACAAACAGTTTTTTCCTTTTTCCCTTTGGTTGTTGCTTTAGCTTGTAGCTAGCATTCCCATACGATGTTTGACTCCTAAAGCTCAGCTTTTCTAAAGGATTTCCTTTTTCTTCGCCAACACAATCCACATTCTGACTCTCACTCCACGAGGTCTTCAAGTTTATCTAAAGGATTGGAAAATGTCACAGCCTGGAATAACTCGGCAGCAACAGTTATGTGAATGGAGCCGTCCTCTCATCTCTGTTTGTTCAGCTGTCGGACACAATAAATCAATATCACAGCGAGTACGCTGGAACAGACTGATGCACTGGTCCTGTTGGATAAAGCATTTGTGTTAATGCGCGGCTTTCCACTCGTTCGAAGGCCCGAGGTGGAAATAATTGAAAACCATTTTGGTCACAGATGCATTTATTTCTGTAGCGGGCGAACGCGCTATTTTTAGACCACCTTGCTGCCCCTCTTTACCTCTCCAAAGTCAACATTTTGCACTCTGATGAATTGTTTGGTTGTTCTTTGTTTGTTTCCCCGATTACATATTTGGCATAATAAATATTAGGTAGACCACAAGCAAAACAGCAGAGATAAATAATTTCAACAAACGACCTCCGCCTGCAGCTGTGCTGCGAGTAGTTTTATAGGATTAATGTAGGAAAGGAGGGAGGGAGAAGCCAAATGTGACCTTGCGCTAGTGTACAACGTTTTTTAAATCAGGTTACTATACGTCCATTCCTCAAAAACTTTTCAATAGTTTCCAAACACCAGATTTGTACTTTTGAATTAGAATAACTGGCTTGAGTTATTGCTGCAATAAGAAACAAGTTATTAAAACCCCATTGGGTCTAATAACTCTTCTGGTTAATGTGCACTGTATTAATACAAATCATCTGCGTTATAACTTCACCACATTCATATTAAATAGATTGTTTAGATGACTAATGCATAGGGTAATGTCGCAGCCTTTTCTCTTTTGCGCTCAACCTGATTACCTCTGCAGGTAACGGCACGCTGCTGGTTTCCATGTGAGCAGTGAGGACAGAACATACGTCTCCCCCTCTCACTAGATGGCAGTGTGCAACTGCAACATGTAGAAAGACAGACAGGGCGCTGACAGCTCGCAGAGCATCTCCCTGTTTAGAATTGCAAATGAAAGCAGTCAGTCTGAAAACTTTAAAGACGTCAGCGTCGCATGAATAATGAAAAGTGAAGCGTGCTGTTGTGATGTTGTATTCACAGAGGTGAGACTTGAACATCTTTATTTTTATTTTTCATCGCATACCCAAATATAATTCTGTCTTAGATGTTTTATCGCATTCAAAAGCCTTTTATTACTAGAAGATTAACTAAATGATTAAAGACAGTAAAATCTGTCAGACAGCCGTAAAAGCCAAATCCAATTTGTATAACTGCAGCAAACATTCAAACTCACATTTGCTCAAGAGTACGATGAAAGGTGGCTGTTTGTGAGCTTATCACAGCTTTACATCCAGGCTTCACAGGAACCCTAAAGTGAATGACTACAGGTGAGCTGTCAAAAGGAAGAGGACTGGTTGTTTTACATTTGCAGGGTTACAAAAAACAGAAGTAATCTGAAGCCCTTTTAAGTGTAGCTTCAGTAGATTACAATTAAGAAGTCTCTTTTGGTTGTCTTTACAAGGCTGTGGTTGATTTGTTTGAATTGTTTAATGCTGCTGGACTGTGGATTTCTTTGTTAAGGACTGAGGTCGGACAGTCTTTTGGCGACAGTCTAAAGGATGTAAATTTACGTATGTTCCCAAATGGCTTCTCTCTGCGCCACCAGCAGAGAACAACAGTGGCTAGCTATAGATCGATTTAGAAATGGCGTCAGTTAACATGAACTGGTGCCAAATGTACTTAAATTATCTGCAGAATGTGAAGAAGTAACAGTTTTGAACTTATGTCATCTATATGTTGTGCTGCAGAGGTGTATACGGAATTTCGCATGCTTACCTCCCTGTCTTAACCTCCTGTCTGAACACCAACACTCGCTGGTGCTTCAGGCTCTCAGCCCAAATCGCTAAATGCACGGCTAACCTAGCTAACTGTAGCTTTAGTGTGACCGAGCGTCTTCGGGACGTAGAGACGTAGTGACCAGCTACAGGTTCTGTTTTATTCTTCTCTCACACATGTGAACAACAGCGGGGACTCTCCGTGGAAGCCCTACGGAAACTCTCAGGGGACACGCTTCTACAAATACATCAACACACGACAGTTTGTTACACTTGTTAGCAGCAGTTAGCGGCTACTCCAGTGATATGCTGCCCAATGTTTGATTTGACTAGGTTTCGTCAGGACGCCAAAGAGAAAAAATAATACTTGTGAAGCTAAACATTTTTGTCGTTGCGTCCATTTTTTGTATGTGGCGCAAATATTTTCAGGTAATCCATAAATATTCAGATTAGATAACATTCATTTGGAGTCCAATGGATCATGTCATGTTATTGTTATCCAGTAACTGATATTCTAATGTAATCGCACCCAACACTCCACATTTGTGGCGGTTCACTTGTCAGTGCAAACGGTGTCCCAACCCTCTAGAAAAGTCTAGTAACCGACATCTTCAAATGTTCGGTATGTAAATGTGAAGTAACACAATGACAACACAGAGCAGTAAATTATTTATGTTTATTAATCGAGTTTCATGACCTCCCAACAGAGTAGCTCTTCTGTGACATGTGTGTCATTTTTGTCAGGAGAGAAAAGGAAAGATCTCACTGAACAACGACGTTTTAAGAGATTTAACAGAAATTTAACTTTAACATTTTAGAGGATTATGACATTATCTTCTTCTTCACCCCTGACATTATCCAAGTGAACCTGAAAGTAGAAACCCAGAGAGAGAGCTCTCAGATAGTGTGCTGGAGGTACATAGGGAGAGGTGAGGGAGAGATGCAGTTGTCGTAGAAGATCTGGAGGTTCTGGTCCACATCCATGCTGCTCTTCAGGAGGATTTCCAGCATCTGCACAGACATCTCGTTCACGCTGTTGCCCTCTTTGGCATTCTTGGCCATGGCCGCGTGCGACGGGAAGCGGATGCGGACATCGTGCGGGGCGTTGCGGTCGTAGTCGGTGCAGCAGTAGGCGGACCACAGGTCTTCGGGGATGGCCACGCGGTCCTGGTTGTTCCTGCGGATCATGTTACCTCTGGTGGTGACCCCGGTTACGACGAAGGCCACGCCGCGGCAGAAGTTGTTGAGGCGGACCCGGATCCGCTCCTCGTAGTCTCGCCAGGGCCCGATGTTGAACTCCCGGATCTGCGGGACCACGTTGGTCAGAGTGTAGGTGGCGGCGCGGTCGTGTGGGGTGGACTGGTGCTGGTCTGGGTTCAGGTGACCTCGCTCATACAGGACCACATCAGAGTAGTCATCCAGGACCGCTTGGCTGTCCTCAAACTTCATGTGCAGGTAGCCCGTGGGGAAGGGCAGCATGTTGCCATTTCCATCGACCTCTGCCAACTGGAGACACACAGAGCATTAACGACTGTTTGTTTTCTCATAGGATTCTACACAATACAGTTTCCTCCTGACTCTGGTAGGTTTCAACAGTATGAGATTTGCACAGCACAGTTGTCATCACTAAACACCTGGATTCACACTGTTTAACGAAATTATAGTTATTTTTCCATCACAACGACACTTAAAGGGATAAAAACAGAAAAACACTTAATTACAGCTTCACAAAGTTTAAATATATAAATATATAGCCTGTTTTGAATAACACGTGTACGGTAGAATTCAATACCGTTGATAAGCAAATGTACGTATGGTACGATAACCGTCGATTTCCATACCACGGTATACTTTGAAACCAGTGATGGAGTGTTATGAGATAGATTTACTTAAAGGGTAATTCTACCAATGTTACACGATTTAAAGTGTTTTTACAAGTCTTGGTTTGTTCTAGAGCATACGTGAAAAAAGTTGTAAAAAAAGACGTGTGTGACTCCAGAGGAGGCTGCATACAATTCTGATAACCTGCCTCCAGTGATGTCACTCAATGGCATCAATTTGCATTGCGGGTAATGTAGGTAGAGGGTTTTGAAAAGCCTCCTGTCTATTACACTGTGGGATCTATTGTAATTACTTATTTTGCATAGTTTTATTTCACACATTCTTCTTCCTTTTCAAATCTTGGTGCCTACGTTACCCACAATGCAACAGAATGAGAGCCACAAAAAGGCTGTATACTACTTTTAATTGAGTATTTTCATTTTCTGATACTTTATACTTCCTTTAGAGGCACATATTTAACTTTTTTTTACCTTACATGTATTTGATTACTTTGCTTATCAGTTACTTTGCAGATTACATGCAGGGCCAAAGTAGCACATTTTTGAATAAATGCATTTTATTGGCAACATATTGGATTGGACAATTTGCATGTATACTCTATATGCAGAAGGGTTGGAAAGTTTGAGACCTCAACTGGAAATACTTCTATTTGGCATTTGTTTCGAATTTAATACTATTTTTTCATTACAAATGACAACATGAGCTTAACAATCTGAGTTTAAAGTTAAAAAAAGAAAATATTTCTAAATTCCAAATAAAGTTTTTCTTTCCAACCTTACCCTATATATATAATTTACTTTTACTTGTACTTGATACATAAATACATCTACTGTCAGAATGTTTCTTGTGACAATAAAGTGCATTTAATATCAAATACTTTAACTCAAGCACTTAGTAATATTTTAACACAATATCTTTACTTTTACTGCTGCAACCCTACTCCGGAAAAGACCTATTGCTCACTCCAGCCATCTTTTTTTTTCCTAATATGAGATAAAGACAAGTCTCTGACCTGTGGCTCGAACATCCAGGGGTAGTCCACACGTCTGTCTCCCTCTGTTTTCTTGAAGGTATAAGCTGAGTAAACCGGAATCCTCTTGCGCGAGTCGTACAGGGTCACAAAACGAGGTTTGTCAGCGTACCGTTGGCAGATCTTCTTCAGGCCGGTCTCGATGATCCCCCGCGGCGGCGTGCCCATGTACAGGGAGTCCTTGCATCTCTCTATGTGATTAAAATCTAGGACGACTGACGCTGACATTAGAGGCAGAAAACAGACCATCAAAAGCGCAAAAACTAAAGGCACAAACATGGTCACGGTCAAAAAAACGTCTGCTCTGTGTCTGTATCTGTGTCTCCTGCTGTGGCCTCTGCATTGACAGCGAGAGAAAGTGTTTGCAGTTATGATTCAAATGTCACAGAGCAGATATGCAAAGCGAGTAGTGTGACTCAAAGGCAGGCCTCTTAACACATGTGGGAGTGGATTCGCAGGTCATTGCATCACTCTAACCTACAATTATAAGATCATATCGAATTAAAGCCACTTCTCTCATGAGTCTTATCGTCAGTCTTTATGTTTCAAAGCTTGTATTTCTCTCTTTGGAGGATGGCTACTGGAAGAAACTCATGGATCTGTTGTGGTTAGGTTTAGTGACACAGTTCTTGATGAGGCTATGGTTTGTTGAAGTCAAATTGTGAAGATGCTGGGTCATTGACTCCTCCAGGTTAGCGGTGCTGTACGTCAAGTCAGAATATAAAACCCTAAGCTACCTGCCAAAATAACTTGCCCTTAGTATTTTGACCTTGCAAGATCGTTTTTGCTGCTGTGACGTAAGCATACCCCTGCTTCAGGGGAGTTTAGATAGAAGTTAAATTCATTCCAATTCTACTAAGTGTGGTGAGACACAGGACATTGTAATGAGGCATTCAGAGGCACGTTGTCAATCTGGTGGTAAAATGCAAAACTGCCTAATCTGCCCCGGTGGTGAACAAAAGGCCTAAAGATGACCGGCGTGGCTCAGAGGTGCTGTGCGGGGTGAATGGTGCGAGATAACACACGAAAGTTTAACTACAACCTAGTGACAAGAGTGCACGTGCACTTAAAACAGTCGAGCAGGTTGTTGCCGATGATCAGAAGTAATATATACTTCAGGTTATGGACATTTTATAATATCTGAGATCCAACTGAAGCCAGTCAAGAGCCACAATTATGTACGAACCAGCTGTAAGGATAATGAAGAATATGAAGAAGCAAAATAAGAAAATAACCCAGGACTCAGTAGAAATTGAAGAAAGTTAATTTGCGATGAAGTAGAATATGTTTTCTTTTTATAGCAAATGGTTTAATGTTCTGCCAAAATGGGTGCTTGACCTCCTCTGGCAGCTCACTGCACGGAGCCGTTAATCTGAAACTCCCTTCCTGTTTCCAAAGTTATTTCCGTGCGTACTCCTTCCTAACAGCCTGGACACGGTCTTAGAGAGAGAAAACCAGAACCACTAGAACCAGTATTTGTTGACTGTGGCTCTCGCTCCAGTCCAGACACTTGCATGTTTTCTTAATTTTGCACGTTTCATTTGATTAGAGCGTGCCAGGTGGGCTGGTGGTTTCATTGACTGATCAACTATTCAACCACATGTCATGTCAGCGTCTGTGATCTCATTAAACCGTGAGGAAGATGCTGCACTGTATCACCAGACTACAGAGCAGCTTCTCTCCCCTCAGGCTGTCAGACCCATCAGAACATCCTCAGCACTCCACCATAAAGAACAGTTTTCATTTTATGACTCGTTCAATCCGGATAATTCAGAATGCGACCCGGCGACAGGACAGGCATAAATAAGAACTGCAAGAACTTTGCAGAAGTGGCCAATCATCCTGCTGATGACCTTTGTTGGAGAACATCTTCACCAGGGGCCACACAGGTTCAGATTCTCCCCACAATGGTCATCATAATATACAAAACTCACTGAAGTGTGATAAAGAGTAAAGAAGTGACAAAAAACAGGATATTATGCATTAATTTCAATGATGAAGCTACTATTATTTACTGATAGTCATTGGTTGTGACTTGCTCCTCTGACAGCTCAAGGATGTCGTCTTCCAGGAACTTTTCTTCTGGACAGCATGATATTTTTTTAAGTCTGAACTTTTCCGAACGTCAGACATTTTCTCACTTCCCTTTCACTGATAATATACTCCCGTCTATGTATGGTCACTTCTTAGTAATCCATTTCTTCACCGTAACGACCCCTGAGTATCATCCCATCACCATTATCTCTGTAACACAATACATCCTAGTCTCTATGTTTCGATAGATGTTTTTAAAAGCACAACTTATTTTTGTTATCGCTAAGTCATCTGTTCAAACTACGGAAAATCTATTCCACTGTCTCGTCTGCTAATGCAGGCCATCAGAATCAAATGGAGAGGGCGTCATATCTAGTTAAAGCATCATTATATACATTTTCTTTTTTTTTACCTAAACACAACGGCTTTAAAATCATGTTGATGGTTCAGTGTCTTGTAACAGGGTGAATGGTGTCTCTGTCTCCGTCCACTCCGCCCCTCTATCACTTGTTCCTGCGCTACGAAACTTCAGTGGGAGGGAATGCTACTGAGTTCTCTCCCTAATCATGCACACCTGGGCTCACCTGGCCTTAGCAACCCACATTAAGTCCGGTTGAGTCAACGTCCCACAAGTGGCCCTAACGACTCTGTAAGGACACTCCCACACAGAGTTTAAACTCCCCTCCAGTTAGTTAGAACTGAAGGAGCCTCTTGGATGAGAGGTGAGACGTCTTCAGGAAACTGGAACAAGTCCAGCTGCCTACGATACAGTTTGTAGAGAGGGATTACATCTGACAAACTGTCACAGACCTGGGATCTGTATTTACAGCAGTGGCGTTGCACTCAGTACCTGTTGGGGGCGCCAAATCGCACAAAATGGTGATTTCCTTACGTAGGAGATTGCTTTAAGATACATGGAAAGGTGCAGAGATGCTGTGCTGTAACGTGCCGGAGTGCATGAAAACCAGTAAAAGAGAGTGAGCAGAGAACCGCTTAGGTTGACTAACAGTCATGCATGAACAAGGCAATCATAATTACGAAAGTATCATATCAATATCCACTTAATTAAGTATTATAGTGAGTTAAATCCAATTGGAATGAGGACAATTGGAGAGTGACTGATGGGGGTCAATGAAAGGCCTCAGCTGCTGTGGGAGCGCTCTGACTCAAGCCACTGATTTAAGTGTCTGAAATGAAAAGAAATAAAAATGTGCCGCTGTCCCACACTCCCTCCTCTTCTTAAGTCTCTCGCATGCAAATGGAAAAAGTGTTTGTCAGATTAGCCGGAGCCACAATCCTTCACCGCCCTAATAAGTCAATTTGAGTGACTGAGTGTTGTTATTCATCGAGGGACCAGCTTGCCTCTCTGATCTAATCTTGAGTTATGACAATCATAACTTATGTAGCTGCGGCCCGATGATGCGGTTATGTGAACAGACATTTCTCAGCTGTCAGCATTTTTACCAATTAAAATTATAAATTCAGACCAAGTGCTGGCCCGGCTCAGCTGCCCTCTGCTGCCTCATCTTCAGCAGCAGTCGGGGAGCGTTTTTACTGCTGCTGAGTTTTAATGTTGTCAGTTCTTTTTACGGGAAATGTGACTTCTGGTCATGACCGTCGATGCTACAGATTTTAATTTACATGTTTGTTTCTTGGAGGCGAATTAAAGATGTAAATCTCATATTCTCAAGATAATTACAATCAGTCTTTATAGCTGAGTGTTGCTCGGACCGGCTGTGTAATGTGATCAGATATTAAATTTAAAGACACGTCAGCTGAGAGGCATGTCCAGCTGACCTGGAATCAGCCCATTGGACAATTGAGTCTGTTGAGAGTTTTAATAAAACACTAAAGAAATCAATGTTTGATTATAATATTAGATCAAGCCACACATGTATAGCATATGAATGAATATAAGTTTCTATTGTACTTGACAGAAAACAAATGAATGCTCTTTATGTCCTCCACCCTCCTTAAAATCCAGCAGCATGCAATAATGTACATTGACCACTGGGCGGCAGCGTAGGCTTGTTTGTTACTTGTTCCCAGTTCTCGCTCCATGAGCATAAAAACTTACATTACACGTTTCTATTTTAAAGCCCAGCAGCATGTCTGCATTGTTTGGCTAACACTGTCATTTTCATTTTACAAAACAAAAGATATTGTTAATTGTTAAGTGTTTTAATACTAAGTGAGAGAAGTTATTTACGTTGCCAGAGTTGTTGGGTTGTAGAGTTGAGTAAATCCCAAGTCAAGTCAAGTTAACGTGGTGTCAAATCAAGTGGAGTCCTTCGTTGAGACGAAGTTAAGTCCCAAGACAAGTCACTTTTTCCCTACCTAAGAAACTTGGGGTAGGGCTGGTCTTATAAACAGAAAAGATAAGGTGTACGTACCCGTCTAACTATGAAATCAAACATCAAACAAAGAAAATGTTAATAAAGCTTCATCAATTTTTTTCTCGACTTATAAAAGATGTTATCATCGTTTTTAAAGAGTGAAATACTGACAGCCAGACTACAAAAAAACTAAACCGACAACACAAAATGACGAGTCATTAGAGTTGTAATGTCTCAGGTCAAGTAGAGTCAAGTCGCAAGTC